>JAWNNM010001363.1:0-4957500 GCA_035044965.1 Lordiphosa andalusiaca | reverse complement strand
TAATTTTGATTAGTAAATATGTCTGGAAGTAACAAACCTTCTATCTATAAAACTGTGGGAGATATGACGGTTTTTTCATATTGTGGGGGCGTGGCAAAAATTGAAAACTAGCTTAATCTGCCTGCAAGTTTGTACCTTTGGTACAGAGCGTAACAAGTTTCATTTTGAAGACAGCCCTAAGCGAATTTTTCTCATAAACTTTAATAGAGAGATGAAATATATTAGCTGAGCTCTCAAATATTCGATCATATATTAGCTAAGCTCTCAGAGCAGCCAACAACGTTCAAAGTAATCAATTTTTGGAAAAAGTTTTACCATAAATATTCTTTAAAAACTTTTTAACTAAGATTATCTCACTGCTAAGATGAAGTTAGGTAAATCAAATGCTTCAAACTTGGAAAAAGGTTTAACCTGGTATTTCCCCTTTTTTAATATTTTATTCGGTACCTGCCTGCAGTTGTGCAAACTTTTTGAACTAATTGGGATTTCTCACTTCACTTTTCACTGAAAACTAAATTGATTAATCAATTGGATCAGCTATTTATGTGAAATGAAGCTATCGCCCAGCCAGTTCAAGTTCGATTAGAAAATAGATAATAATTTGTATTTGTAGATAAGAGCGTTGTAACGATTGGTCGAAGCACGGTTTGCCAATTGGGTACATTCCCCCCTTGTTTTTTTTTTGTAAAGCAAACATTTGATAAATACAATTGTCAATTACGTAAAGCTATGACATTTTATTGGCTGACATGGTTGACGTCAGAGAACTGCAAGAGTCCACCGGCACTCAAGGTGCACCGGGTAAATGTAGGGTGATTTTGACACCCTTGTGTTTTTTGCTGCCGGACAACTGAGTATGAGTGCCAGCCTCGCAATAATGCATAAGTGTGTGCCGTACCAAGCATCAACATAGAGTAGGTAGTTTTTTGAACAAGTGTGTGTGTACGTATGCCGGCGCGTTAGCGTCGCATGAAGGATGGGTGAAAAGAAAAACCTCAAAATAAAGAAAAAAATGTATTGAGTGTGTGGAGTATTACGGTTTCTTTTTTACAAGCCTTCGCTTGAGTTGTTTTTTTTTTGCTACCTGCTGCTCCAAATGCGTCGCAAAATAAAACAAATTATTTCTTATTAATCTTACATTTTATTTAACATATTCATTGCTTCATTGCATATTAATTTATTTTTAATTATTTATTAGATAACATATATATTTTTTGTTTGCTTCATTGCATATCACTTAATTTTTAATTATTTAATATTTAACCTATTTTTTTTGCTTCAGTCGTCTTATTAAAATTTATTTTTTTTTTACTTAAATTTATTGTAATATGAATGGAGAAAAAGTAAATTATCAACAGTTTTAGGTCCCAATCTATTTCTTTTCTCGGTTATAACATTGCCCGCTAAGGAAAAAACCCTCTCGGCCGCTGCACTGCTCGATGGTATAGCAAGAAGTTGCAATGCTAACTTAGATAAAAGAGGATAACAGTTTTCCTTGCTTTTCCACCATTCAATAGGTTCGAAGTCTTCGCTGAAAGAAACTCTCTCTGTACAATAATTTTCTATTTCCTCCAAAGGCGTTTTAGAACTGTTTTTTGAATAAGCCACCAGATGAGAAAAGAAAAATTGGGTTTTTGGCACAAACGTTTGATTTTTAGATTGACCCAATTGACAAAGAGGACTTGCTGGACTTGATTCATTACTTGAAAAACTATTGTTACTGGGACTTTCGCTTGATTTGTAAATAAAATTATTCATTTTTTCATAACAAAAATGTTTTATTTGTATTAAATCATCATGTTCCATAATTGCTGCAGGTGGATATAAAAAAAATGCAGCTTTGTGCCAAATACTTAAATTTTCATTCCAAATCGTTTTCACATTAATTAAAATTCTTTGCTTAAGAACGGATATTGGAGAAATGTCTTCAGCGTTCGGTTCGCAAAGTGTTATTATTTTCGCAATAGAGGGTAAAACAAAGCATAAAGAAGGAGAACTACACGTTTGTAATTCTTTAAAAATTCTCTCGAAATCTTCAAGCAAAATTAATATAATTCTTAAAGTACATATATTAAAGCTTATTAGTTTTTGACCTAACTCAGTGTCACCTAATATTTGATTAACTGTTGTCCAGTTATCTACTATAGAATAAATCATAGTATAATTTGAATTCCATCGAGTAGGGCAAGAGTTTTTTAATGTTGTGTTTAGCCGATGTTGCAAATTTGCTTTTTTAAAATATTTTACAATTTTTTTAACTGAGTGTAATATTTCTTGAATCTCATACGATTCTTCGAATGATTTTTCAAGAACATTTGAAAACAAATGGCTGCTACAATTCAATCGTATATTGTTCGTCAATGCTTTCTTTATATTTGATCCCCTATCTGTTATGAATTTAATATTGGCAATGTCCTCAACATCAAATTGTGCAAAAATTGTTTTTAGTTTGTTATGAATATTTTCACCTGTCGATTTTTCGAAGTCCATCGATTTCAAGCCCAGAATAATGTCCTTCAATTTTAAGTCTTTTAAATAATGCAGAGTGACACCTAAGAAATTTCTGTTGACGTACTGGTCCGTCCACATATCAATCGTTGCCGATACTCCTCCATTATCCACTGCTTCTTTTATTTCCTTGGAGATCATTGTCCGCTTTTCTTCTGCATCTTTTTCCGCATTTCGGCTTAATGTCGTTGCGTCCGGCAACAGGTCATCAATATCGACGTTCGACCCATAAGCAGCACCAATTTGTATAAAGAATTTGGCCAGATTGCGAAATCCATTCCCGCTCACTGCGGAAAACGGGCGACAGTCCTGAACAACCCATTCGCTGCATTTCTCTATAGCTGTTTTCTTGTCCAAGCTAGAAACTTTTTTTGCTTCCATGGGTTGTCTTAAGGACAGACAACATTTGTGTCTTGACAAATTTGAAGTTTGGTTCACAACAAATTTCAGCACCTTTCTGCATGTATTGCAAAAAATCCAGCCGTCAAGGACAGTTTGGTCTTCTTGGATAATTTCACATAATATTGTCCAAATAACACTTTTGCCCTTGTGTGTTGGGGCTATAGTGTAATCGCCACGCTCTATTTTACTTTTAATTTCTTCCGCCATTATGTCCCTCCGCAGACAAATTCAAAGATGCACTGAACTTGAACGCAAATAACAGATCAACCAAAAGCACCATGGTGTTGAAAAAACACTCGAGTGATTCTTGTGTGTTTCGCATTGCCTTTTTTGTAACTTGTGATTATTCCGTTATTCGTTTTGAGTGCAAGCGCGACCGGCACGCGTTGCTCAAAAATGAATAAGTGCAAACACAAAAAAATAACGGCACCTTGCATGAGCGAGAGCGTAATAATGCCGGCACTCATAGCACACACGAAATTTTTGATAAGTGTGTGTCTTTGCTCTGCTTAGCCGGGTGTGAGTGGCACCGGGGCACAAATTTTATTGGGTGTGAGTAAGGTGGCAAAAAGTGACACCCTTGCAGTTCTCTGGTTGACGTTCAGCTTAGCGGCAGATTAGATGGAATTAGTTTTCAATTCTAGAATTTTTGGTAAGGCGAAACGAAAACGAAAACGCCAACACTTTGAGGCAGCTGAAGGTTCTTTTATGTTTTTTTTTTCTTCTTCTGTTTTTTTTTTGGGGTCTTTTAGCTTTTTTTCCCATGATTATTTGCTTTATTGTCAAATGTCAAGCCCAGCGCTACAACAACAGCGGCAGGTGAAGCTGTCGGGCGTTTGGAAGTCGTGTAAACTTAACGTTTCTACCAGTTGTTGTCTCCATTGCGGCTGATGTTGTTATTGTTATAATTGTTGTTGTTGTCAAACAAAGCTTCCACTTGTTCTACGCAGCAAGCATAACAACAATAGAAGAAGCAGAAAAAGATGTCGTCGCCCCTTCGTTTCGCTGGTGGTGACAAGTGCGACAATTGTAAGAGAAAAAACCTGAAGTACTCATAGCCAAGAGGCCCGGCCTGACTCTGGGTTCAAAGTCAGCCCAGAGGCGTTCCAAATAGCCCACTGTAGAGGTAGCTGGCTAGCTGCTGGCTGGTCCCAACACCCATCCCAAGTTGTCTAGGCAACAAGTCAATTGTTAATTGATAAGGCCAAGCTGTTCAATGAATGAATGAATGAATGGCCAAAGCCAAAGCCAAATCTTATCACCGGCAAAACACAACGGAAACGGAAGCGGAGCTTGGCGGCCCCAGCACCTGTCACACTCGCAGCAAACAGGTAGGTAGGTAGGTAGGTAGGTAGGTAGAATGTGTTTGAAAAGCTGCAAAAACTGTGGCCAACAACAATAGTGCGGCATTGTGTGGCCGCTGCGGCACGGATATGCACGGAAGTACAGGAAAGAAACGTTAAAGTGGGCGCATAAACAAAGCTGGCAGAATCCCAAGACGGAAGACCCAAAACCTGATAGAGAACAGCTGCCAAGCGCAGCGTCATTGCATCATCATCATCATCATCATCATCATCAACAACAAACATAGGAACAATAACAAAAAACAAAAAAAAAAACCCACAACAATAACAAACACACAAACGACAAATTGTCCAAAAAACAATTTATCTGAAATGCGCGCAGGCGCAGAACGTGTTTTGTTAGGGGTGGGCCAGCCAAAAAAAAAAAAGAAGGAAAATAATGAAAATGAAATGAATTTCCCACCTAGAAGCAGCCAAACTCAACGAGTTGAAATGACACAAGAAAATAAATAAACATAACCCCGGGGCCAAATTATTGTATAATTTTCTCAAATGACTCTACAACAGAGAAAATCATTAACATTAAGTTGATGGAGAAGCGCGACGCTGATTTGAATTTGAATTTACAACTACAACGAAGTTTTCCTACTATATAATTTGAAGTTGACTTTGCTGAAAATCTATAAGTTAAGTAGATTTATCAGGACTTTGGAGTGGGTAATCTGCGAAAGAAACCTCTCGGAAGATTTAAGCAATATATGAACTGAATATTTGCGTATAATTTTGATCCCGGTTAATGGTTACAGTTCTAAAATAAATAAACTTGATCTTCGTGCAAATTTAGTTGCACTAGCTCTTTATAGTATCTCAGATCTAGGTGTTCATATAGACAGATATTGCCAAGGGACCTCTACAGTTAAACGCCTAAGCTTTTGATGGCTAATTACTTTAAAGCTAGCGCCAATAGCTAGTGAAGCTGACCGGGTGTGAAAAGTTGTATAAAGAAAACCACTTTTCCACTAGATGCCTTCAGAAGGGAAAGAACCCAAAACCTTTTGCACAGCACGGACACACACTACCAGCAGCACTACATGCAGCTTGGATGTGTGATGAGTTTCTAAAAGCTTTTTTTATTAATAGAGAATGATTTATACATTTTTCTATATTGTCCTCAAAATGATTCCTGGAAATTCATAGAAATTATGGCCCCGACTGGCTTCGAAACTTAAAGCGCTGAGAGAAGTTTTTCTACTTTGTACTAAAGGTACTCAGAGTATATAAACTTTGTGCAAAGGAATGTAACAGTCAGAAGGAATCATCTCCGATGCTATAAACTGTATATCAACTTGATCAGCTTCAACAGATCTCAGAGGTAGTAGAAGATAGAAGTTCCACATGTTTGAGACACAAACTTTATATACTGGCAGATCAAGTTCTTTAAAACGTCATTCCCCCACAGTTTTGTAGACAAATGCTTCTTACTTTCTAGACATATGTAGTAATAAGGATAATAAAGCGATTCGCCAAAAGATTCATAAGACAAAACTGTATTACTTCAAATGCAGCTTCACATATCGCTCACTTAGACTAGATTTACACGGTGAAGCAAACTTCATGAAGTTTTCTAGTAGCCGGAATGGAATATTCAAGGCAAAGTGAAGACGTTTTATAAATGAAAGGGTAGAATCTTACCTGATTCTCTCGCCTACTAAGATAACTAAGTATCTCGGACCACATCGGTCGAAAAACTAGTTTTTGTGTTAAAAAAAACTATTTTGTTTGTATTTCGGAGTTGGCTATGTATTCCCAAGATTCCACCAAGTTTGGTCAATCGGACATCTATATAGTATAGCTGTCATGGAATAGTGGAGTCTAAAAAGTGGTCTTAGTGAGAAAAACTTTTTAGTTTTCAATGGAAACGTCTCCAAACTTTGTATTTCTTAGTTTTCTATGTATTCCCATGATTCCACCAAGTTTGGTCGAAATCGAACATCTAAATAGTATAGCTGTCATACAAAAGTGGAGTCTGAAAAGTGGTCTTAGTGAGAAAAACTTGTTTGTTTTTCGTGGAAACGCTTCCAAACTCCGTATTTACCAATTTTGTATGCTTTTCCATGATTCTGTCAAGTTTGGTCGAAATCGGACATTGATATAGTATAGCTGCCATAGAAAAGTAAGGTTAGAAAAATAGTCTTAGTAAGAAAAATTTTTTTGTTTTCATTGTAAACCTCTTTAAAATTGGTATAAATTTATGTTATAAGCTTTCACACAATTCTTGAAAGTTTTGTCAAAATCGGATGACTATAGCATATAGCTGCCATAGGAATGATCGGTCAAGAAACTAATTTTAGTGAGAAAAACTTTTTTGTTTTCAAAGATAGCGCCATCAAACTTTGTATTTCTTAGTTTGAAATGATTTTCCAATATTCCACTAAATTTGGTCAAAATCGGACATCTATATGGTATAGCTGTCATGGAAAAGTTGAGTCAGAAAGGGGGTCTTAGTGAGAAAAACTTGTTTGTTTTCAGTGGATATGTCTTCAAATTAGTTAGAAAAGCGTGCTGCAAGATTATGCAAAGTTTGTCAGAGCAGAAGTGAACTTTTCGCTGTTATTTTTTAAATACATGTGGATTGGATTCAAAATCTATTCAATTCTTAACTTTTATTTCTATTCTTTTCTGATAAAATCAGTCTTACTTATTTACTTCTTTCTGGTTTAATATCATAGTATAACTTTACCAACTGGTTTTATAGAAAATCGACCAAATTGTTATACTAAATCTGAGGAGCAATGGGAAGGCAAGGTTTGAGTCTCGTACCTTGATTTCGTTATTGATTAAACAATTTCTGGCGCTGTTTTATGGTGAATTTGCTTGATATTTCTGTTTATAGGTCTTGATTTCCGCATATTGTACTACTGACTCTTCCTTAAGTGGCTTCAGCTGCTATTAATAGATTCCTTTAATGATAAAAAAAACGGTTGAATGTTTGAACAATCAATATAGTTATTATGGCCTTAAACACCGGACACGCGCCAAATACCTTTTGATACCCAAAGTAAACATTATTTATTGTTCGCGCTGATAATGGAATTGCATCCGCAATAGCCACTTGTTAGCCGCGTGTTCCGAACCTGCTGGAACCAACAAACAACCAGCCAGATAGATCCTTCTACAGAGATCTACCAGCTGTCCAGCCAGTCTGGTATAATTACAACGAAAGTAAATGAGATTCAAATTTGTTTGCAGTTGCACTTGTTGATGGATGCACATGCAACAGTTTGGGCTTAGAAAGGTAACCCGAGACGAGCCGTTATAGCCACCGACACCACACACACACACACCGCTCCCTCTCCCTCTCCCTTCACCGCTGACCTGGCCGCTAAACTGTGTTAAAAACTTGCCAGCCAGAGTACAGAACGCAGAAACCTCAAGATCTCACCGAGCAGATAAGCCAGCTCTGGCGAGAGACGCGCGAGAACGGAACGAACTGAACTTGGTGCAATCTTCCGCATTATGAGTCGCCAAAGTCAAGTCAAGGAAATGGAAATGGAAATGCACTTGGCTTACACAGGTTGTTAGCGACGACATGTGGCCAGGTCTGGGTCTGGGTCTGGGACTGGGACTGGGACTCGGCCGGGCCGGGCCGGGCTGGGCTGGGCTCTAATTTCAATTGGGTTTCGTGGTTGTGGAAATTATTCAACAGCGCTAAGTACGCTCTGGGCCCTGGACTGCTGCTGGTGGGGGTCACCCACGCGTGACGTGACTCTTTGGTTTGGCTTTTCTGTACCTGGGCCGCTTCCGTAAAAAGTTGCCGCCACCCCTACCCTTTGCCCCTTATCCAGGCCATCCATCTGCTTGCGGTTGCTACTTCTCTTCAAGTGCATTGAAGCAAGTTGAAGGCTATTTTTCAACTTCAAATGTTTGCTAAATGACTTTTGATGATTTGTGGTGAGCTGCGAAGAGTTGGAGTTGGAGTTGGAGTGGTTGAGGGTTGAGTTTTGTGGTGCATGGGCAAAATAAATTAATGATTATATTTATATAATTTTATTTGGAGTTGTTGAACGTGTTGACTGGGTGTCTAATTAGCAGGAGGAGGCAGGTCAGGTTAAACAACAAATTATACCAGAGCTCTCGAGAAGAATGACCTTAGATATTGCTTAAAGTTATTGACATGAATTAGGTGGGTCGGCAGGGGTAGCAGATACGTCGACAGAGACAGAGTTTCTTCTTGTATACAATTGCTTGCTCAGCTACCAGTGGCATTTGTTCTGCCTACATTGCCGACCACTGTGTAATAGTCTCTCATTTACTACCTACAATTCAAACTCATCACTCCATTGGCACTTCCGTTCCAGGTCTACCTCAAAGCAGCTTCAAACATTGTAAAAGATAAATACTGCAATTGCAAATACTTATGTCTAATCTTATCGCTTTGACTTGTGCCACATGGCGCCTGCGGAACTGACCCACACCAAGGTGACAAACGTGGGGAAACTTGACCCATGATTCAGCTAGCTGATTGAACAGCTGCTTCACACACGTAGTGGGTAATGCTAATTCACTTATCTATCCAAAACAAAACGAAATTTCGAAATTTCCCTCGGTTGACAGCTCACAAGAATATCTGCTGATAATAAAATGTCGGATGAGTCAAAAGTTTTGACATTTTTGGCAAACTTTTTGTTTGGCAAACAGAAAGCAGAAGACAAAACGACAAAACAGACGAGGCGACACGTGCATTGCAGATAATCAGCGACGTGTCTGGACCTAAAAATAAGTAAGTATAGTATATATTCCATGTAATTAGCCCCGCGCACAAGTGACGGGTGGGCAGGCAGGTCTGGCTAGGCATTGAAATGCTCTAACTAGCTGGAGGAGTGGAGCGACTATGTCAATAAAGTGGGACATTTATCATTTACATATCAAAATCATCTACTACCGTCCTTTTTTTCTCTGTGCAGTGGTGTTGTGAATGACTCCGGAGCTTTATGTATAAGGGACTGCACTTTAAGGTAAAATTTGATGTTGATCTTTGATGTTTCCTTCTCATAAATGGTCGACATTAAGGGACACAAGCTTACTATACTTGCAGGCAGATAAAATTTACTTTAAAAATGCTTCATATTTCACAGTTTTGAAAATAGAATATTCGATCTTTTTAGGCATATTTAGAAATTAGAATTATTTATCGATCAGCGATAGGATTCATAAAGAAGGGATGTACGATAGGCGAGTTATAACGAAATCATACAACTAAGCAGGGCCGCAACGACGATGGGCAGCACTTTACGTACTTAAACACAAACATTTGTCTACTTTGTATATATTATGGGTGCATTTTTAAGTTTTTGATTCTTAATTGAAGTATTTTATGGCATAATTTGCATCTAGCGCAGGGTAATATGGGATGTTAGGGGTTTTATTATGTTCAACAATTTTAATAATGCTACGATCAAAGTTCCTAGACAGAAAAAACGATATATTTGAACTGGGTATGTCTTTTATATGCTTTTAATCATCCAACGAAGCTGAATATCATCCAAATGATGATCATTTTTTATATCCTTTGGATGATTTTTTGGTTATTAATTACAAAAATGACTAAACAAATACTGGGTTGATATTACAAATTTGTAGAAAAATCAAAAAATTAGATGAAAATATTAAAAATCAGCTAAATTGGATGCTTAAGAGGTTTATTACGACTTTAAGAAGGAAAATTGTGTAACCTTTACTTTCTACAGGCTCGAAAATCCGGACTTAAGATTTGTTCACATTTCTAGGTTCTGTAGACACAATTATTAACCTATTTACACCAAAATTGTTTCTACGTAAACTTAGTTAAATAATGAATGAATGAAAAGCATACCAAAGTATTGTGCCGATTCCTACGATACCATTAATATGACTTATATATGAAGAATACGAACTTTTCCGAGTAATATCATTTGTTCACCCAAGTGCATAAAATTCGTACAATTTATAGGCCAATTGAAAAAATCACTAAATTAACTACTTAACAGAGCATTGTGCTGTGAATTTAACTACACTTTCACATTTTTAATATAATCACGCATTTAGAAGTTATGGACTGAAAACGATTCAAATTTTTACTCTTTTTTGCATACAAATTTCCTTCATAATTTGTGTAAGCCAAGAAAAATCAGAGTAAAATATCTATATAATATCAACCCACATGTAGCTCAATATTTATATTTATTTTGGAAGTTTTCGGGTTAGTTATTAAGTTTAATAAGTCGAAAATTTGTATAGTTTTTCTCTACGATGATATCAAATGTATATGTAAAGAGCATTCCCCATTCTGTATTTCAATCTCAACTCTCATTTCCTATTTCCAGTTGCTGTTCCAGACAACGTCGGCGGCAAAAATAGCCAAAATAGCGTCTCGAGTCGCAACCAAAAGACACCAGAAACGCGATGTATGGGCTATAAATAAGCGAGCCACAGACTCCTGAACTCGACATAAAATGAAGTGGGGACAAACTACAGCACCTAGTGGTAGAGCTCCATCATCATCACCATCATCGTCATCATCATCAACAGCCACCACCTCGTCCGCATGCCCATAGCATAGTCCATAGATTTCAGCTGACTGACTCACCACCAACAGAAATCCTCAACTAATATTTCAATTAGGCAGCAGTCCCGCTCCGCGGCTCCGCTCAGCAACAACAAAAACTGGGCAAAAGCACAGCCACAGTTGATGACATGCCCAACGTTAATAAAAAGCGGCAGAAATGTGCCGGGATCCGAGAGAGTGAAATAAATTCCATGGGACCCTAGGTGGTCGAATATTTTAACACTACCGGGCAATGCTGAGGCAGCGGCAGCTGCTGCCTGATCAGAGATGGTGCCCCTTGATGGGGAAGGTGGACAGGACAGTCGGTGGCAATCTGTGGCGCTGGCGTCTGCCTTTTAATGTAGAAAACTAGTCGAGGCGCATAATTTACGACAACGCCCGGTCAGGATTGGGGCAAGCGTTGACTTGACTTATCAATTTCACGGGAATCCAATCGATTTTTATATGAGAGCGAGCAGATAAACCGCAAAAATCAAGCAATAAAACCGCTGGCCAAGCAGCACAAACCGCATACAAAAAAAAAACCACAGCAACAACAACAACAGCCACCAGAGTGCAAAATGAAGAGCAGATACAGAAATGGAGATGGGGATGGGGACTGGAGACTGGAGAGGCAAAAGGAAAATACCAAAACGGCAATAAATGGTGTTGATATCCCGCGAAGCGTGTGAAGACGCTAACGATGCCGCCAAAACTTGTTAACCACAAAAATTATTGCATGAGATGAAATAAATTAAGGTGGCGGCGTCGGCTGCATCAGCAGCAACCGCAGCACTCTCAGTCCAACCCCCCCTCTCCCTCGCCGGTCCAGCCAAACTATCCCTGGTGCTTCCTATTCCTCGGATCCTTGCGGCGGCGACGACGACGACGACGACGGGCTCGGCAGCCAGGCGTTCAGGCCGCCAGTGGCGACGTCTTCGTCTCCATTGCCAACGTCTGCTGCCTTTTGTTGTTGCTGCTGCTGCTGCTGCTGGCTGAGGTGTGTGTGTGTGTGTGTGTGTACTTTTGGTGAAATGAAATGACAGACGCGGCGCAAGATGCAAATTTACCTATGGAATGTTGAACGAACTTTGGCGAAATCTGGAGTACACTGCTCCAGTTAGAAGGAACCATGAAAGGACAACGATAAAGGAGCAGGAGCTAAACAAGAACATAAAAAATTCCATTTTTAAGTGCTCTGGCTTTGGCAAAGTTGGATAACCGAGGAGAACTATTGTGAAGGGTACACAATTTAATGCAACTGAATAAATAAATACATTTTGAATAAAACACAAAATTCTCCATACCTTTGCCTTAGCTTAGGTACAAAATTCTTATTTCTAGTACGATTTTTCCATTCCAGAATACTTGATTTAAGAGTGTATCGGGATAAGGTACATTTCGAAATATTTTATCAACTTTTTGATCATAATCGAAGGTTGTAATGGATTTTAACCGATTAACTCTCAAAATAAGTACCAAATATTCTATTTCAAATCCCAGTGAATTCTTATGATATAAACATTTTCTAGAAATGAAACCATCCTTGAGTTTATGATTCAATCAGGAAATACAATTTTAATATAAGAAATGTTACTTGAAATGTTACTCTTACTGAAATCAATTCTTTCGTACTTAGTTTGAGAGTTTCGAGATGGACATACAATTGAAATCTATAAAAGACTTTGATAACAGTCCTGTTTAGTGTTGTTAATATTTGATCGATTTGATCGGGTTATTTCGATTTGTTTATCGCTATTTTTACAAGCGATATATCAGATATATCAAAGCCAGGTTTGTATAGCCTTGCAGCACATTTTTTTAACTTATTTGAAGAACATTTCTACTGAAAAACAACCAAGTTTTTCTCACTAAGCTTACTTTTCTGACTCTACTTTTCTATGACAGCTATACTATATAGATGTCTGATCTCGACCAAACTTAGTTAAATCATTGAAAATCATAGCAAACTAAAAAATACAAATATTGGAGGTGTTTTCTTGAAAATAAAAAAGTTTTTCTCACTAAAACTAGTTTCTCGACCGATCATTCCTTTGGCAGCTATAACCTATAGTCATCCGATTTTGACAACACTTTGAAGAATTGTGCAAAAGCTTATAAAATAAATATATGCCAATTTTTAAGAGGTTTACATTGAAAACAAAAAAGTTTTTCTCACTTAGACTACTTTTTCGACTCTACTTTTGTATGACAGCCATACTATATAGATGTCCGATTTCGACCAAACTTGGCAGAAGCATGGGGAAGCTTTAAAAACTAGTCAATACGGGGTTTGGAGACGTTTGCATTGAAAACAAAAAAGTTTTTCTCACTAGAACTAGTTTTTCGACCTATCGTTCCTATGGCAGCTATATGTTATAGTCATCCGATCCAGTCTGGTTTCGACAAATGTGCAGCGTGTTTGTACCAGAAGACTTTGTGCAAAGTTTGGTCACGATAGCTGACTTCATGAAGTTCCCTTATTAGGCGGAATATTCAAGGCAGAGTGGAAACGTTTTATAAAGAAAAGGTTTCGAATCTCAATTGATTCTATCGCCTGCTAAGAGAACTCCATTAAGTTTGCTTCAGCGTGTAAATCCAGTCTTAGGGCCGTTTTCTAAACTACTACATAGAGCTATCTGTCACATAAACCTACAAATAACAGAGCAAAATCTGAGTTTATCTGACACATGGGAGCTATTTAGAAGATGAGAAATCGGCTCTTAGTCATATATATCTTAGAGTAATGATGTTGGAAAGATACGATAGAATGGAAACTTGTAGACTTCTTGGTGTAGACGTTCATTCAAAGCTTTGAAAATATTTGTTGCAAGGTTCAGATAACAAGGAAGTGAGCTTTGTATTGATTGTTTGATTCGATAATACAAATTTTGATTTGGATATTTTAAGAAATACCTACAACCCCACCCGAACTAGTATATGTATACCTGTACACAGAAAAGAAGACACAAAAATGATCCATTTGGAAAGGATATGTGTTAAATATCTTTTAAATCATCCAGCGGAGCTGCAAAATTATCCAAATGATCATCATTTTCCATATCCATTGGATGATTTTAAGCACCGTTGAATGATTTAAAGGATATTTAAGACGTATCCTTCCAGATACCAGAAATCATCCAATGGATATTTTTTAATATCCTTTTGTTTCTCTGTGTAGAGCATCGACGTTCTGTCAACGCTCTTGCAAATATACAAGCAAAACTCAGCAAATTGCTGAAGTAAATCTTAAAGTTTGCTCAATTTACCACTTTTCACAGGAACAATCAATATGCAAGGTAGCGCACCTCATCGGTTCAGGCGACCCGAAACCTTTTGGGTCCTACAAAAAAAAAAAAAAAAAAACCATTACCAATGAGCTGCAACACTCTCACCTCCTCCTGCTTCTGCACCACCTCTGCCTCCCCCAACTGCACCCCAACGGAGCGACCGATCTCACAGTCGTCGTCGCTGTTGCTGTTGCTGTCGCCGTCTGTCCCCTGCTCCACTGCACCCCCTGCGGACTCCGCGGCGCTGCCGTTTTAGCAACATTGCAATCATCTGAAAATTCCATTCCAATCAAATTAAAAACTGGCGTCTACCTTTTTATCATTTTCTTATCAGATCTCAAGATCTGCCGCAGCGATGCCTTCTGCTGTGCGCCTTTTATGCGAATACGGAGTGGATGTGGCGGTTGGCGGTTGGGGATGGGGATGTGTGGATGGGTCTGTGGTCTCTGGCTCGACGCTGACTCTGACTCGGTTTCTGGTTGTTGTTTTTTTTGTTTTTTTATATATAATAAGCAGATCTTTGTCCCAAAGAAACCGTGGCCATAATATATCAATATAAACGCGCGCACACACATACCCCAGCGAGCGAGAGAGAGAGGAGGAGGAGGAGGAGGAGAGAGCGAGCAGTGCCTGGGAAGCAAAGCACCATGGTCGGAGCCTGGACTGGACGTTGACTTCACATTGGCGAGCAACAGCGACGACGACGACGACGACGACGAAATCCATTAGTTTTGCACCTTCGCAACATGTTGCAGCAACGTCGTCGTTGTCGTCGCCAAAAGTATTTTTCCTCTTTTTCGTTCGTTTTTTCGAGACTTTTTTTTTTTTTGGCCATTGCTGGCACCGCAAATTGGTAAAAATTAACACGCTGCTTTGCTCTTGACCAAAAACAGGCACACGAAGCCCATTTTGCTTTTAGGCGTCTGTCGCCAAAATTCCTTTCATGAGGCTCCCCACCTCCCCCCCTCCCACCATCACCCCCTCAACCGTCCCTTGCCACTCATACTTCAATTTAATAAATTAATTGGCTTTGTGTCGGCTTCGACTGCAGCATTTGATCGGTTTCCATTTAGAGCCTCCCCATGGAAAGATAGAAATCATTTGCAGAGCGGGACAGAGGGAGACGGAGAGGGAGACATATCTTCTTACAGTCTCCTTCGGCCAACAACAGCGCATTCCTGGCGATCAGTGGCACTCGGAACGCAGTTTTTTGCTGAGACTGCGTTTTTTTTTTTATTATCTTAGGTGTTAATGATTTCATTTTTGGCCACCCAATTGCCGCCGCCGCCGCCGCCATTCCACCTCCAGTGGCTGCCCCTGCTGCCAGCAGCAGCTTATCTGGCCGTGGGGCATGTAGCAGGTCTCGGCTTATCGCTTTAATCTCTTCTGACAGTGATTATTGCTGTTTGCGGATTGTGCAATTGATGTGCGAACTTCGACACCCTGCACACACACACACACAGGCACACACACACAGAGATTGGCTTTTGGAGTGGTGGCCACCACTTTTGCAGTCTCTATTTAGGGCGGCTGGCTTTTAGCACCCAAATATGATGTCATTGGCTGCATGGCCTCGTCTTCTTCGCTGTAAGTCGAGACCCCAAAAAGGGCAATTTTTGAAATCATACGCCAAACATGGCGCGGCATAACTGGGTGCCCCCGGTGCAACAGGAGCAGAGAGCAGGAGCCGGAGCCGGAGCATTGTTCTTCGCACTTCACAAAGGGATAGAGTTCAATTTTGTTGGCTGTCGTCTGCATTCGAAACAAAAGACTTAAGCCACAAACTTGGCCAGTTTTTTGTTGTTTATTTTTTTTTATGTTGTACCTTTGCCTTTTTGCTCCCGTGTGTCGCTGTGGCAAGAAGCGAGAGTATTTTGGACCAAAAAGGTGTCGCTGATTGTCTTTTAAGAGACGGGCCGCGGCGCCGTCGCCCTGGCCTGGTCCTGGTCCTGGGCCTGGGCGTTGACAGTTGTTGTGATTGTTTCGTTGGCCGTTTGCCTCCTTTGCATTGTTGTTGGCCGCCTTCAGGAATGTGGCCAAGAGCTTGCCTCCTTTTGCCGGTGCATTCAATCGAATTCAATTGTTTTTGGCAGTCGCACCGAAAATGAAACATAAAAAAAAAAAATACCCCCATTCCCACACTGCAGCCTCATCGGGGAGAAAATAAATACAAAATCAACAAAAAAAAAAAAACCGTAGAAGGTGAAAATCTGAGGCAGATTCAGCACAGTAGCTGTGGGCTTGTAAGGTTGCGCCTGCCATAATCAGACCCGTCCTCCGCTGGCTGGCTGGCTGGCTGGCTGGCGCTAAAACCTCAAGCGATAATCGCACATCAATTCGTTTTATAATGATGACGAGGCCCAGGCGCTGCAGCCCCGGCCCCGGCCCCGGCACAGCCAACAGACCACAGACGAACAATCTCTCTCTCTCTCCCTCTCTCCCCCTCTCGCCGTCTCTCCCAGCATCGATGCTGGTGGCAAGTTTATCTAACGCTTGCGATCTCCATGCCCAGCGCCAAGTGTGAGCCAATTGGTTGCCGCTGCCGCTGCTGCTGCTGCTCGCTGTTCCCCCCAGAGTGCCCCGATCCCCATTGGGGACCTTGAACGTTTTAGAACTTTTTGTTGCTGTTGTTTGCCTTACCTTTCGCTGTTAGGGTATTTGAACAGGGGGATAATGGGCAGGTGAAGGCGTTTGTACATGGACTATTCATTTCCTTAAGAAATCGGCAAAAAGTATGAGGACTATCTACAAGATACGATCTAGGCTAGTCGGGAAGCTTGAATGAAACCTGCTTGACACATTTCTAGGGTAAGTCTTGCGACTAGGAGCAGGACAGAGTCCTATTCTGCTCCCCTATAACTTCAGCAGAAGTGTGGCGTGTTCTTTGTCGTCCGGTTGAAGCAGGGAAGTGCTCACTTCGCTCATCAAGACAGGAGCCGAAGCAATACGACGAGTTCCTACTGTTGGTGTGGCGACGTCGCTGCTGAGGAGCATTTTTGTATGCTTTGTAGATAGCGACTCGCCATTCAATGGTGTAGAGCCCCATTGGGATACTGTTGGTTTGATCTCAGACAAACTTGGAACTGATAGATTCCCAACTCAAACACCTTGTTTTATAAACAAACTGAGGGGAATAGCTGAACAACTTTTGGGGACTTAAGCCAAAAGCATTCTTAGTCCCTTCGATGTACTCTAAGTTTGTTTCAAGTATGTATTGAGATTGATTTCAACCTTTAAAATTTATTTTAAGTATGCAAATTGTTGTTTTAAAAGAACAACGAAATTGACCTAAGATGTTTTCGATCTCTTAGATCAGAGGTGCCCAACAGCTTCTTATGAGTGCGTTTTTACTAACACAAACAAAAAACCAAAATCAAAAACAACAACTACCATAAGAAAACGAAAGAGAAAACCGATCTGATACAGCGCTGTATTGTTGTTGCCTTTAATTCCGCAAGAGCATAGGAGAGAAAGGGAAGAGAGACACATACGCGCTGTCCACACGTATTGTTGTTACCTTTAGTTCCGCAAGAGCAGCCAGCCTATGCGCATGGCTGACGCGTTCACGGATTACAACAACATTGGCGCATGAAGCGTATAGAGCATGGGCATTGCTGTCTCAGTTTAATGACTGGTCCGAAAAGAGTTACAGATCTGAAATTCTAAGCACAAAAAAAAAACAATTCCTATTGATTTCCGTGGGAACTCTATGCTCCGATTACCATCGTACACTAGCACACTTTAGAAAAGCTCCTTATTAATTCGAAATATTCTATCTGAAATTGTTAATCAACATGGTAAAACCTGTGAAATTTTCAAAAATAAAGATGGGATCTCAGGCGGTTCGTTTTATATCGAACAAGATAGAAATTCATACCGTTTGGTACTCAATATGTTTTTAGCAAAGTTTGCTTCTTGGAAGTACTTATGCTAAGCACGAATCCTTTCCAAATCAGACGACAGACGTTTTCAAAGCCTGAAGACTTCGTACTTACAGTAAGACAAAAAGTAGAATTTACATTTGTTTTTTATGAGCTTAAACCAAGAGTATTTTGTACTCGTTTTAAGTACTTTTATTTTGGGTCTAGAACGTTATTGGGTTGATATTAAAAATTGATGAACTTAAGAGAGAATATTTTGTATTAATTTTGAGAGATAATCAGGTTGACAATTACAACCTTAAAATATGTTCAAAAAGATGTTTAAATAATTCGAAATGTACCCAACATATCCCGAAACAGTCTTAAGTCAAGTATTTTGGTATTGAAAATGCATAAATAAACTAAGAGTTTCGAGCTTGAATCAAGTATTTTCGAACATAACCCATTATTGACACCAAGTGTACCAAAATCAAGTACAAAGTTCAGGGAAAATACTTAGCCATGTATTAAAGGTCAGCAAGCTGTGTCAGTATATTAACATTAATGTTAATGCTCTGTAAATGTAGGTAAGTGAGGGAATTTAAACACTATGTTAAGTGAATTGAATTGAAATAAAAAGTGGAACTAAGGAAATCTTAATGCAAGAAATTATGCTCTAAGTTTTACTTGTGGAAGCTAACAGTATAACAATATAAAATAAGACTAAGGCCCGATTTCACATCTTCTAGATAGCTAAACTAGCTATGTCAGATAAACTCAGAATTTACTCTGTTATTTGTTGGTTTATGTGATAGATAGGTCTATGTAGAAGATGAGAAATCAGCCTTAAGACTTTCAAACTGAAAGAGTATTTCTCGATCGGTATATACAACTCAATTCCTCCCCCAAGTTTAAGTTGTTGTTGTTTTGCGTCATTATACCGATTTACCGGGCGGGCAGACAGACCGGCAACTGACTGTCCCAAGAGATGAAGGCTCCTCAACAGTGGCAACCCCTCCAGAGGCAATAGAAATCATTAGCAGCAGCGGCAGAAGCGGAGCGGCGCTATCTAATCTGCGGTTTTGGGTGCCTGACTCCGACGATTTTGACTCTGTGCCGGCTGGCTGGGTGCCTGCTTTGGCTACCTCTTGATTTTGTGTTGATTTAAGGCGCTGATTACTAATTTTATTAATTTTTCAACGACCGACAACAGCTCTGGCTGTGGGCGAACTGGAAGTTGATCCCCATGGAGGCTGCTGCTGCCGCTGTTGGTTGTTGCTGTTGGTTGTTGCTGTTGTCGCTATTGATTTAGTTGATGTCTTTATGAAACATTTGAAATATGACACTTTTGCTCGGAAATTAAAAGTGATTTCGCTTAACGGTAAGGCGAGGCGAAGCAGGCGAAACCCTTTGAAGTGGCATCGAATGGAGCCACGGATGGTCCTGCTGCTGCTGCTGCTGTGGGCATTCCTGTGAAGCTCATAGAGCACACCTTAACCCCTTGATGGCCCAAGAAGCAGAACAGTGTTAATCAGATCGTTTACACAAACAACACGCACGATCGACAGCTGTCCTGGGGACCTACAAGTGCGAGTACAGCGAGCGAGAGAGAGGGAGAGGGAGAAGTGCCCATTCATAGCCACTAAATATGAATCAATGTCAGTTCGAAGCGTGCGCTACACAAAGAAACAGTTGGCTTCAAACTGGACGTCCTGCCAGGACTACAACAACAAATTCCTAGAAAAAGGAAGCTGAAAATGTATGAATGAAAAACGAAACGGAATGAAAGGCAGCAGCAGCAGCAGCAGCAGCAGCCAGCTAACTGAGATCGTGTACGCAATATCAGCGGATAATTGAGCCTAATAGGATTTTAAGTGCACACACAGACACGGCGACGTGGCAGGGGCGCATTGTGTGGCTCTGGCTCCCAACCGTGCCTCAAAGGAAGCTGAGAGTGTGAGGGAGAGCGAGAGGGTGAGCGAGAGGGAGGGAGCGAGGATAAGGGCTGCCGGCTGGAGCGTAGAGAAATCCGTTCCGGTCATTAAACGCACCGCCTAGGCAAAAGCCAAAGCCAAAAACCCGAAAGGTACGTACATACA
The DNA here is from genome assembly GCA_035044965.1 of Lordiphosa andalusiaca. Taxonomy (NCBI): domain Eukaryota; kingdom Metazoa; phylum Arthropoda; class Insecta; order Diptera; family Drosophilidae; genus Lordiphosa; species Lordiphosa andalusiaca. The sequence continues at coordinate 4,937,454 of JAWNNM010001363.1, read as the reverse complement.
TACCTATGTACCTCGTCGTCTGCATGAGTCAGCTGACTTTGTTTTTGTTTGTGTTTTGTGCGTGTTGCGGATAACAGATAAACAGGAAGAATGACCTGCGTTGCCTCAGAGACCTCCAGGGACAGAGCAGAGCCTCATTGCGGCTTATGACGCTCCGCTCTCACACAGCTCAGTCCAGACAATTAGCGGAGACAATGAGATTGAGTTGCAGGAGACGACGAACTCCCAATGCGCCTTCCGGCAACGGAAGCAGACGACACCACACATACACACACAGGCACACACCTAGATAAAGTTGTCAGCTGATCTTGGAAGGCAACAGCAGCAGCACTTAGACTTACCGCTTGGCAAAGCCCTCCCCCCTCCCCACCCCCGCTCCCAGCCAAAAGCTAAAACAATGAATTGAAATGAAATTTCAGAAATGTGCAGACATATTCAATCAACATGATGAACTGCCTCCGTTTGAATTCAAAGTCAGCCAAACAAAAGAAATTCCAAGCGATTTTATGCAGATGATTTATGTTTATACGAAGAGTTAGGCCGACAAACAACAACAACAAAAAAAAGGGAACAGAAAGATCCAGACTGGCTTCATAATGGGGATATGGGATTAGATCACTGCCAAGAAGCTGCTGAACTACTGATACCCCAGACTTCATACCAGACTGCGGGGACCTGAATGAATGAAAGGTCTGGGGCTTTAATTGGCTGCACCATCGAATCAACCGATTCGGCTTAGGCGGTTTTTGGGTTTGGAACATGAACCGAACCGTGTGAGTTGATGAAACTTCTCTCTTCGGAAATAGGTTATGGTCAAAGGAGATGCGTTTCGAAAGCCAAATCTAAAGTTTTTCGAAGTGCTCTGACTTAAATAAGTGGTAAATATGTCAAAGATACAAACCGGTTGTGAACCGAAGCGAAACCAAACCGTAATCGAGCCGCTTATACCATCTAGTAAACCAATCCGACATCCTTTTCAAAATGTTGTACCTAACCTTAAGCCAAGGGCTCGAATCGGGTCAGTTCGCTGACGAGTTTAAAAACGTAAAAAGCTTATTTTCAAGGAATGATACTTGCAATTTTACAATCAAGTCTTAAATTAGAAACCGCTGAAAAGTCTTCGTTCGGTTTACGGACCAGCCAGCTCCCGAGCGCAGCTCTGCATTCGCAGCTCTTTGCCTTGCGTTGCGAGCTCAGAGCGAGAGCCGAAAAGAGCCGATGCTGGAGCTCGTGAGCTACCAATCCCAAATACTACAAATAAGACAATTCTGTGAAGACCGAAGAGTCTGAACAGGATTTATACGGTGAAGCAAACTTCATAAAGTTCTCTTGGTACTACATAGGACAGCTACTTTCAGACAATATTGATCCATTAATGTTCTGATTTAGCGCAGAATTTTCAAATAGAAATTCAGTTCAATCATAGCTGAATCAGCACTGAAATGGAAGGGCTGGTACGCACTTCATGGCATGCTTCATATGAGTTTCAGCCATGAATTTAACAGAGGCAGGTCCTACTACGTCACAACCTTTTCTGATATTAGGCATGATTTCAGGGCAGGTAAGTTTCATGGGAAACATGCCTGAATTCAGGTATGAAATTCAGTTATTCCTACTGAATCAGCTAGAACTGCATATCCAGGATATCCATTCGACTTCATATTTTTTGCACTATTATGTAAGAATACGAGTAAATTCTAGGGAAGATTGATATCTTTCACTATTTTTACCAAAGCCAAATACTGTAACAGTTAGTTCATCGATTGTCTAAAATTTTATAGCTTTAGATGTAGAAATACTTCTAACTAAAGTTTATGCAGAATTTATGATTCCTAGTGTTGCCATTTTAGCTATTTAGTAGCTAGATCCTGCAGTTTAGAAAGTAGCTATGACAATCTGAGTTATACAATGTTTATACACACCAAATAAATCGGGATTAATGCCCTTCAAAGTATGCAAACTTTATTTCCTTAAGTTATTATGTACTAAAATGAAGTCTGTCCTAAATGTTCAATACTGCACATTCACTCAGATTCAAAAAAATGCTGTTAAGTTAAGACAAATCTAATTTATTTACTTGACCAAAATTATGATTTTCATATAACATAGCATACTTTAAAGGGCATTAGGAATGATATATTCTGTGTGCATAAATATAGTATATGTTTTGAAAGGAAATGCGAAAGATTGTCTTATAGATTTGGATTTAATTGCTATAGAACTTGCGCTGAGCTTAAGGTGTTAAATTGCTGTAGAACTTCCCCTGAGTAAAAGGTGTATAAAGTAAATTACAAAGTTTTAAACTAGGGCATGCTTATAGAAGTCCTCTTCTGCCGGAATTAAAAGTTCTCATCCTGCATTTTTTCACAAAGTTTTATTTTGTCGAACTGAATAATCATTAGAAATAGCTGTGCTGTGTGAAATAGCTTCAGCTCATGAGGGATTACCGTGGTGTACCATTTAGTATTAACTTTTCCAAAACGGCGCTGATTTCAGTACTCATTCGGTACTGAGCCTACCTGAAGGGTGCTATCGCTGGTCAAGTAGGACACTAGTTGTATCTTAGAATGCTCGCCGCTCACGTTAGCCAGCAGATTTGCTTTGTAGGTGGGAAATGCAAGCTTGTGAAGGTTTTTTTTTTGTGACACCACTTTCAGCATGTTCTTGGCTCATTGAATGATTAAAACTTGGCTTTAATATCTCTTAGTCTGCTCTGAGGAGAGGAAAAACTAGCTTTTATATCAAATTTAGAACAAGAGAAGATGCTGAAATGGTCAACATTTAGGCACCCGTTTCCTGAACCATTGAACTATTGTGTTGAAAATTGATGTTTAAAATGTTTAAATCAGAGCTGCAAACCAAACAAATTATTCGGATCTCCGGTACACTGGTTCGAACCCAAATTATCGAATGGTTAAGGTTCGGAAATTTAAGGTTCGAGGTTTTTGGAAGAAGGTTCTTGCTTCAGTCCATGCTTTGTACAACATTACTAGTTTTTGTCTTCTATGTGTTTTAAAACAGCATTCATGAAAACTGCCCAAATTGTATGGGAACCGAGTGGTTTTTGGGTCGGAATTGGTTGATAGAAAACATGGAAATATTCAATATATAATTTACAGTTTAGTGAAAATCCATTTCGAGTTTTTCATAGAAAAATATTACCAATATAATGTTAGACTCTTGCTTTTGAGTATTATTCAAGGAGCTTTAGAGCTTAAGAGGAGCTTTGAAAACAGAGACTGTTGTGGGTAGGGATTTTATTAGGAAATCTAGTCATTTTGCCAGTTTTTTTTCTACTCTCCTGTCCATTTTAGGACTTATTAACAGATGAAGTCGGTAAACAGGTCAAATATGTGTGTCAGTTTTGTTGAACCGAACCGAAATTTTGGGTTCCGAACAGGTTCGGGTTCAGCTTTAATTTCTAAAGAGGTTCGGTTCAAGGTTCGGTTCATAGTAAAATAAAAGTCGGAATTCCGGGTTCGAACCGGTTCGGTTCAAAACCGGTTTGCAGCCCTGGTTAAAAATGGAGAGAATTCAAATGATTTTAATTTGGTTAAGCTGTTCTTATCTACCTACGATTAAGCTAAAGTTCCATCTGCAGCTTTTCAGTTGCATTCCTTAACTCTTGGAACAAGTCCTGCAGTCCTGCATCTGCATATCTTATAATCCTCTACAACTCTAGGCATTCGGCACAATGTTGTCCAACAACAACAACTCAATTAGTCGGTGTTGCTCCAGGCTCATAAAATTTAATGACAATGCTTAATTATAAAATCAATAAGAGAATGCCGCACACACGCGCACACACAGGCTCGCACACACACATCCTCCCGGTCATAAGATTGTCAATTTATACGAAAGGCGGCGCGCCAGAAAACAGAAATCACGTTAAGCGCAATAAAAAGCGCGAAACATTTTAACGCATCGCAGCGATAAAGTATCTGAAAACATTGCCCCGGCCGTGTCCATTCCCGGGCGCTAAGCCTCAACGCGAATTATCTTAAGTAGCGTTCAGCGAGCCCACCCCGAGAGTTGGCGATGATTTGATGAAATGTCTCAATTAAGTCATCCGGGGAGGGGGTAGGGGGTAGGGGGGAAATGCAATTGCGTGTGAAATATCGAGTGGTAATTTTGGGTTTTTTATTTTTGGGATCGGAAGTGCTTTCAACCCTCAAACGCTATAACATAAATATTTTGCCAATTCATTATGCGCGCTGTCCAAATATTATTGAACCGTGTGAGAGTGTGCGACAGGGAGGGGGAGAGGCTGAGGCTGAGGCAGCCAAATCTATTGAGGATTGGCAGTTGAGAATTTCCATACATAAATCGTAATTAAATTAAAACGCACAAAAATGAGAGAAGAAATCAAACAAAGGCGAAACAAGGAACAAGACAAATGCGTGAAGTCTTTGAAAGGAAGGCAAAGGCACAAGGAATAAGGAGCAGCTGCCACAGTTCCTTCGGTGTGCCTGTGTGTGCCTGTGTGTGTGTGCACAATGGAGAACGGGACGGGACTGAGCGCACACTTCCCGAGTGACTGGGGCAGCCCGGTGTCCAGTAAGAGAGAACGAGAGAGGACGCCACATGCGCCACGTGCTAAGTCGTTGATCCTGTCCAAGCCAGCCAGCCAGCCAGCCAAACAGCTGCCAGCTGCACACAAAAGAAGAGCAGGCTCCTGCCAGGACCTGCACTGAAACTCAATTGTAGCACCTGCTTCTGCTACGGCTCCTACTGTTTTTTTGGTTTTTTTGGGGCGTGCTAAGTGAGGTGCTGGAGCTGTACTACCCCAGGAGGCAAATGTTCGCTGCTCAATCAGAATGTCACCCGGTTGGTAACAACAAATGAGCAACAAGGTGCCAATAGAAACGCTTCAAGCTGCCTGCCTGCCTACCTGCCTACCTACCTAATTAATGAAGGTAGCCGCCATATCAAACCGAACCACACCCGTGTGGTCCAACTCAGTTGGCCAAGTTAAACCCTTGGCTAAAGTTTGGTTATTTTATTTTTGAGTAGCACGTGGTAAGCTCCTTTTTGGGCATTTGCAGCTGCAACAAAAACAAAGACGAATGTGTATTTATACACCTGCCACCCCCCCATCCCCCCCATTAGCCACTGATCGATAGCTTTGTGCACACTGAGAAGGGGAGAGTTAAGTTGTCGCTGGTAAAAGCCGCTTTATAATTTGAAGAAGAACTTCTTGTGCCCCGTCTGGCTAACTGCATTTAACAGTTTTCAGCAGCTGGAAGAATGACACGAAAGGGTTGTGTGAATGGCCGGCATTTGTGTGTGTGTGTGTGTGTGTGTGCGGACCCATTTGGTCATCATTAAAACGTCTAAGAAGTGCACAAGCTTCCAGAATTTGATAAAGCGGCACTCAAGGTGTATAATGATTAAAGATGATTTGGGCAACATTAGGGGTACTTTCGTTTGCAGGCCAGTTTATAAAGCCATCTATTAGTTTAAGATCCCTTCCTTGTTTATTTTGTACCAATTTATCATTTCTTTTAGCATTGAGCCCCAATTGTATGGAACATTGTCTATCAATGTTCTCATGTATTCAATTCTGTTTGACCGAACTGCCAGACTACTGGTATACGAAAATCTGCCACCCTTCCAGTGTAAATATCGTTTGTAAAGTTCTGGGATAAGGCGGGGACTTTGACGGATTTTACACGATGAAGCAAGCTTTTCAACAAGCTCTTGATTATAGGTAAGATGTGTAGAGGGTCAAGCGACACCACTACATTCATTTTGTGCAAACGAAAGCTTTTTGAAAAACTTAATAAAGTTTGCTTCACCGTGTAAAGACTGTCTTAAACCTCATCAGTGTTGTGTAAATCGCTTTTGGCTGTCGAAAAGCTTGCTCGAAGGGCAATGTAAAAGAGCTTTTCAGTTTAGTTCTAGAGACAAAAGCTTCACTTAAAGCCGATTTCACATCTTCTACATAGCTGCTATGTGTCAGATAAACTTAGATTTTGCTCTGTTATATGTAGGTTTATCTAACATTTTTAGCTCTATGTAGAAGATTAGAAAACGGACATAAGACTGAAAACTGAAACCAATCTCATGGAGAGAGTATCTAAGTTTATTGATAAAAAAAAACAAGAAAAAAAGTCGGTCAAGCCCGACTATAGCATACTCTGTACCAACGAAATTATACGCTCAGCATAAATATTGATGCTGCAGTAGTAGCTGAAAGCAGCGCTGCTTGTGCGCTGCAGCAGCTAACAGTCTTTTGATCATAACCCGAAAACCGTTCATCCAATCTTCACCATTCATTTGGCTGATCGATAAGTTATCCTTATTACTAAATATATCTAGAAGAAACAACCCAGCTATCTTTAAAACTGTAGGAGATATGACGTTTTTTTTAAATTGCGGGGGCGGCAGGAGGCGTGGCCAAAATTGAAAATAAACTTGATCTGCCTGCAGACATAAGAAGCATATGTGCCATACATGTCAAACCTCTATCTCTCACCATCTCTGAGATCTGTGCGTTCATACGGACAGACAGACAGACAGACGGACAGACGGACATGGCTATATCGACTCGGCTGTTGATGCTGATCAAGAATATATATACTTTATGGGGTCGGAGATGCTTTCTTCTGGATGTTGCATACTTTTGCACAAACTTATTATACTCTATGTACCTTTGGTACAGAGTATAAAAAACATAGAATTATTAACTTCTGACCCCATAAACTATAAACTCCTGATCAGAGTGACGAGCTTAGTCGAGCTCTGTCTGGTTCTAGGTAAACTGGGCTCTCAGTTTTAAAGCTGTAGAGCTGAAATTTTATACAGATATCTTTTTCTTTTTACTAATCGGATCCTATCAGACCGGTATCTTTCATAGCTTAGGTCTGTCTTAGTGGAAAAACTTTGATGTTTTCAATGTTATCGTTGCATATTTTGGCCATTATTAAAACTATATGTTTTCGAGCAGATCTTCAAAACTTGGTCGAGATCGGATGACCTCATTTCATATGATCGATTAGTGAAAACTTAACTAATGATACTCTTATCAAGAGTGGATAATTATATTTTATAGCTTTTATAGATCGGAAAATGGGTGTACCGGTGTACCTTTAAACCGGCCTTCCGACCTAAACTTTAACGCTGAATCCGAACGGCAAAGTTGAAGAAGCTTTTTAAAGGCCAATTTCATCAAAGCTGGCGCCAATGGCTGGTAAAGGTGAGCGGGTGTGTATGTTATTTAGAGAAATATCTGATTCATTTGATTTGAAGGCACACACACTACCCGCTGCACCACACCTGGTCAGAAAAGATCACTTGCAGAATATTAATACATTTCCCCACACAAGACACAAAAGATTTGAAAGCAGTCTTTCCTAAAATCTTATTAGTTTTCAGTGTCAGTGATTCCAAACTAGGAAAACATTAATTTTTAATGCTTCCACATATATTTTCTATCGGAAAGCTTTATGTTAGAGCTGTCTTAGAAGAAATACTTGGAGGTGTCCCACAAATCTTTACAGAATTTCGTATAATCGCTTTCATTTCGATTATTTATGTTGAAATGTCTCCAAAATGTTGGGCTGCTAGCTTAGATAACGCAGGCTGAGAGATTTATAACCGACTGTTCAAGGCCAAGTAGATTTGATGCCTACGGTTTCCCTTCTCTATAATCTAGCAGAATACAGCTTTGCTTTCATTTTACATCTAAAGATATCCTAGTTTAGGAGGATAACGAGTCGAAGCAACTTCCCATCCCTTCGCTCAGTGAAATTTGTACAAATTTCGACTTCTTCATTACGAAAATTTCCCTGAACTCCTCTCTAAAAGACATCGATTAGCGCTGCTTTCTCTGTCTGCGACCAACCAACATCAAATAACAGTCCCTAATAGAAATGTCAAAATTAAATCTGTCCCAGAAACGTTTCTTCCAACGTTGCCTTAGCTATTTGCCTAGTCAACCGACTACTGTGGTGGGGGACAAACGACAACGATGTCTGCGTCCGTCTGTGGGGTACCGTGGCCAATGCCAATAAACAATAATTCCCATGACTGCCACTAAAGCGAGACGTATACAGCGACTTCCCAGACTCGACGACGGCGGTCGTCGACTAGACTTGTGAACTACTCTAGCACCACAGCAACAACTACTGCAGGTGAGATGTGTTTGCTGCCACACCGAAGCTGGTTTTTCCTACTTGGCGGCGGCGGCGGCGATCCTCATCATCATCATCATCATCTTCCACATCAGCCAACGCCGCGAGCGTCAACAACATTTGCTACACACTTTCGCGACTCGGAAACTTACTCTCTAGCTCGCCAGCTCCCCAGCTCCCCAGCTCTCTGAGCTTGATCTTGTCATTAACCATAGCCATAGCCCCGCTCGTCTGGCCTGGTCCTTACGTACGACACCTGGCCAGCGGTTTGGTTTATTGAAATTGTCTGCAACATGTTGCAGCTACCAGTTTTTGCCACACACTTCCTAAATAAAATAGTTCACAATTTGCAATCGCTTTTCCGGAATGCTGGCCGTCCTTGAGGCAGTCATAGTAAATAACTTGTTATGGTCAAATATTTCTAGCTTGGGTCTGGTCCGGTGCGGACCATGGGGCCTGTCAGTGGCAGTGCTTAGTCAAGCTGACAGGCCTGGAAGCTGCGTGCAACTCGCTTCTAAATGGCTGTCTGCGGTATTTGTTGATAAGCCTAGCAGAGTGAGAGGGAGAGAGAGAGAGAGAGAGAGAGAGAGGGAAGGCTGGCCAGACAGCCGGCAGCTCGTGATGCAGTTCGTCGACTGCTGCTGTTGTTGTTGCTGTTGTGGTTGTTGTTATTATTGCTCTAGACTGCACGGCGTCCCCCCATAAAGACAGCAAAAATGTCGCAACAGATCGTTGGGGTAACAAGCTGCTGTCTGGCTTTGAAGTGTCCAGAAATTGTTTGAATTGATGGTTAGCCATCAATACGAAAAGAATTATTGACTAGGATGTGCAGAAGGGAGACATTGAACCTGCCCACCTACCGCACCACAAGAATACCCAATCAGAGCAGGCCCACAAAGTCACACTCAGAATCGAAAACTATTGGAATCCTGAAAGAAGGGGAATAGCGTGGCGAACTATTGACTAGGATGTGCAAAAGGGAGACATTGAACCTGACCACCTACCGCACCACAAGCAAGCCCATTCACACTCAGAAACGAAAACTATTGGAATACTAAAAGAAGAGGAATAGCTTGGCGAATTATTGACTAGGATGTGCAGAAGGGAAACATTGAACCTGACCACCTACCGCACCACAAGAATACTCAATTACAGAAGCCCCAAAAGTCACACTCAGAAACCTGAAAGAAGAGGAATAACGTGGCGAATTATTCACTAGGATGTGCAGGAGGGAGACATTGAACCTGCCCACCTACCGCACCACAAACAAGCCCATTCACACTCAGAAACGAAACGAAATCCTGAAAGAAGAGGAGTAGCGTTTCGAATTGTTGACTAGGATGTGCAGAAAGGAGACTTTCAACCTGACCACCTACGGCACCACAAGAAAAACCAGTCACATTCAGAATCGAAAACTATTGGAATCCTAAAAGAAGAGGAAAGCGTGGCGAATAAATAACTAAGATGTGCAAAAGGGACACATTGAACCTGCCCACCTACCGCACCACATGAAAACCCAGTCACACTGAGAAACGAATTCTATTGGAATCTTAATAGAAGGGAAATAGCGTGGTGAACTATTGACTAGGATGTGCAGATGGGATACATTGAACTTGACCACCTACCGCACCACGAGGAAACCCTATCACAGCAGCCCCCAAAAGAAGAGGAATAGCGTTTCTCATTATTGACTAGGATGTGCAGAAAGGAAACATTGAACCTGCCCACCTACCGCACCACACGAGAAACCCAATCGCATCCAGCCCCACAAAGTCACACTCAGAAACGAAAACTATTGGAATCCGCATTCCCTGCCTTACTCTCTCTCTCTTTCTCTGCCCAACAGCTTCATCCAATTGCCCACACACGCGCTCGCGATCCACTCTCCTCCGCCTGCAACTGGCTTCCCAGATCACATAACAATCTCCAGCGTCACGTTAAAGATTTCACTTGAAGCTCGCGAAAAATCACCTGATGACTAAATTAAAGTGGCGCTGGTACCCAACTCTTTGGCCCTGCCCTCGGCCTTTCCCTTCCCTTCCCTTCCCGTTCCCCTTTCCATTCCCCTTGGTGCCCCCGGACTGCCACTGAGCTTGTGAACTAATTTCGTAAATTTTTCGAGCTGCTCTCATTCCATGGACAATGTTTTTTTTTTTCGTGTCGCTGCCGCTGCCGCTGATGGTGGCTGTGGCCGGGGTTCCAACCGGCTTTTTGGGCAGACGACTCACTGGTGAATTTTTAATGAATTCCAATGAGAGCGGCCGGCCAAAATCACGGTGTGCGGTCGTCTTCTCATGGATGCGCCGCCGCGCTGCGAACCCAATTGCAGTCGCTGGACCCCTCCTAAACGGGCGGGCGGGCACTTCACTTAACTTTGCTCGCTCGTCCGACTGCGATTTGGTTAGTTAGTCGCTTGCATTTTGTGCGCCTTGTTAAGAATTTCATTAAAAATGAAGACCTGAGACCCAGAAGAATGTATCGGCTGGCTGCGACCAAAAAATGTAGTTGTTGCTGTTGTCGCTTTTTGTTACCTTGCCACCGTGTAGGTAGTGCGCCAGCGCCTGCGCCTGTGCCTGTGCCTGTGCCTGCGCCTGCGCTTGCTTGCATATCTCCAAGACAATCAACAGCCAGAGAGCCACCGAGTCACAGCCTCACCCAGTGGCGCTCCAGTGACCAAGGCAAAAGGGGCACTGGCAGTGCCACCGGCGCAGCCGCAACTGGCCATCGCCCATCGCATCTTCGTTTTTGGGTGCAACGAAACATTTTTAATTGGTTTTGTTTCATTTTGCGCCGATGCCGCCGCCGCAGCCGCCGCCGCCGCCTGGGGCAGGAGAAGGAGGAGACACAGTGGCTAGCATTGTCCTCTCTCTCCAGACGTAGAAATTGACGAACTGCCTTAAATAAGCAACTCAAGGTTGACTGCCAGTTTTCCCTAAAGACGCACACACAGACAGGATCGGTGGCCACATCAAGTCAACAAGAGATTGAAAACTCAATATAGCACCGACGAATGGGCAACGATGGATGGATGGACGGATGGTTGGACGGCTGGACGAATGGATGGCTGTTTGGCTGGCAGACACGCAAAACATTCGCCAGTTCAAATCCCAAAATTGGCAATTTATCCTTTATGAACTTACAAAATAGCCGCCGTTTATACCAAAACAAGTTAATTCGTCCGGGAGTCGACACAGAGGCAGAGACGCAGCCGCAAAAGCTGATGCAGAGGCAGAAGCAGAAGCAGACGTTGTTGACGATGACGAAGGGCCGCCAACAAAACAATGAAGCCAAACACAGACGGACGAACCGGCCACCGGGAGCTGGAGGGCTGGGGATGGGGGCGGCCCATGGCGGCGCATTAAAAGCCCAAACCCAAAATGCAACGCTCAGAGAGTCGGTGCTGTTGCCGTAGCCAGAAGACTATGGCTTTAAATAGATGTGCCCAAGTTTAGACAATAAAGCCATAATTGTGCAAAAGTGCGCGCACCATGTAGACTAAGGCGCAGGACAAGGGGCGGGGGGGGGAAGGCAAGGAAAAAGGGACAACGCGGCTGGGCCATCTAGCTGTTCCCACACTCCATGCGAAAGGGATCGAAATTATTAAAGTTTTAGTTGAGAATATCTATTTCAAGGGGATACTGGGAAATGAAGGGATCCTAAAACGGAAGACTAGTCTTGGTAAGTCCTTAACATTGGAAATTTAAGGATTTTTAGTACTTCCCAACATATTTTAAAGTAATACTATTATCACATTTATCAAATGAAGTCTTTCGAAGCTGCGAGTAAGAATTCAGAAGATGTTAAGTCGGGCGATCCTGGTAAGAGGTGAATGGGACATAAGCTCCTTACACGCGCTCCCATCGAACCATCCTTGTGCCACAAATAGCGAGTCAACAAGACAGCCGAGAATTTTCTATATATTTCCTAGTATTTGGAACGATTGATGCATTATCTACTGAAGATTCGTGAGGTAAATCATTTTAGAATGGGTCGTATGATTGATAACATCCAAAAATGGGGTCCTGTCCCATGAGTTCGGCTCAGAAGTGAATCAGAGATAAGTCAGTCCTGAAATGCAAGAACTGGTACAGTATTCATGCATGCATAAAACCTAAATACAATTATATTATATTTGAGGGCGACTTTTTGTTACCCCTTCTATATTCCCAATGTAGGGAATTGCAGCTTGAGAATTACAAGCGGTCGAAATGCCAGAAACTATATGCTATAGTCATTCAATTTTGATAAAACTTTGTAGAATTATGTGAAAACACATTAAATTAATAAATGCCAATTTTAAGGACATTTCCATTGAAAACAAAAAAGTTTTCCTCACCAAGACTACTTTTCAGACTCTACTTTTGTATGACAGCTATACTATATAGATGTTCGATTTCGACCAAACTTGTCAGAATTATGAAAAAGCATAGAAAACTAGTAAATATGGAGTTAGGAGACGTTTGCATTATAAACAAATGAAAAATGTTCACTAGAACTAGTTTTTCAACCGATCGTACCTATGGCAGCTATATGTTATAGTCAGCCGATCCGGCCGGTTGGTTAAGATAGCATTCAAAATGAGGGGGGAGATAGCATAGAATCAGACGGACAGACAGGCTCGTTATGCTGATCAAGAGTATATATACTTTATGCGTTGGGAGATGCTTTCTTATATAAGTTTCAGACTCACATGTCCTACTAGGTCATGATCTTAGCTGATTTCAGTAAGTTTTAAGGGAAGTTCTAAAAGATGCCTCAATTCAGACAGGAACTATTCCCACTGCACAGGTATGAATTGAGTTCTGACCGTAAGCTATACTTTGACTTCGATATACTCGTAACTCAAGGGACTTAATAATTAATAGCCTTCCCTTCTGTTAATTAACAGTGCATTAACATGACGCTAAGCAGAAAAGTATGCTACGTTTTTGAAACAAAATTTATAACTATGCCATAACAAAATTGTCATCCTAAATGTAGGCAACACTTTTTTCTAGTCCTGGCCAACAACTGGGTGGGTGCGGGTGCTTTAATCAGCTCAACTGTTTCGCTTATAACTACTATTCAGTACAGATAGATATTGGGCCTAGCTTGATGTATATTAAGGCTCGAGGATCTTACTTGAATATTGTGTATATGACGGTTTTTTAGGTCTAGGATGAGTAGAGGAGGTCTTGGTTTTTTGGGGATAAAAGGGGGGACGGGGTGGAATTTTAGTAGCATAAGTCTACCTTCATGCAAAAATTTGTGGCTCTATCTCTAATAGTCTCTGACGGACGAACGGACAGCCGGACATGGCTATATCGACTCGGCTGTTCATGCTGATCAAGAATATGTATACTTTATGGGGTCGGAAATGTGTTTCTTCTCCCTGTTACATACATTCGCACAACTTCATGATCCCCCTTTTCCCATTTTCAATGGGAACACGAATTGAAGCTATTTGAGCCAAACTGAGGTGTTGTTCTGAGGGGAAATAATGAGGCACCTATTTCGCACTGCGACTCAAAAGTAAAGAAATAGCTAAAAATTATTTAAAAAATGACAGATTTCTAAATTTTCTAGCAAATAAATGGATAGATATTTCTGATTTCTGAGACTGTGCAATATTCCTGTTTTCTGGTGTCTTTGCCGGAATCTTCTGGCTAGAGAGTTGGAATCGTATCTCAACGATCTTGAGAATACTGAGGGTCACTCTTTCAATGTGTCTTTAAGGCGCTCTCTAAGTTCGACAAGCTTCAGGATCGGAACAACACATTGGTTTGCTCATTTGTGCTATCCCAGAGTTTCCAGTTTCTTTGGAACCAGCCTAACTATTTAATTACTCACCTCTCCTTCTCTCTCTCCCTCTCTCTCTCTCTCTCTCTTATCTGATGTCATTACAGGGCGTCAAATTCTGTTGTATCTTTATGGGCTGCTCGCCTGCTCGAACTATCGCTATGTACTATCTTTACACTTTACTCTCATGCTCCAGTGCACTCGTCGGCCGCATGTGATTTCTGCAAATACAATTGCGATATTATTGCCCAGAAGAGAGTTGTTGTTGTTGTCGTCTCCTCTGGTGGTGGCGGTGGTGGTGGCGGCGGCACTCCCCTGGACACTGCTTGGCTAATTGCACAAATCTGTTAAGGCAATTGCCAAGTTGATGATCAGTGCCCAGGCCAATCAGCCAACGGGTAGGCACGGACATAGACAGGTGCCACACGAAAGCGCCAAAATGGCAGACAGATCCCAGTCTGTGGGAGCGGGAGCTGGAGCGAGTGCACTTGCAAAAAAGAAGTCAAATCCGTGGAAAAGTCTCAATCCCAGCTTTTCTTTCACCAAACTAGTTTTTGACACTTTTTGTCTGAGTGTGGCCAATTGCTGTCTGCAGTGCCATTCGGCCATTCGGCCAGACGTGAGAGACGTCCGCTCCCAGCTAGCTCTATGATAATGTATATTTTATGAGTTAATTCCGAGTGCTGCCAACGTGGAGATCGCGTGTAAAGTCTCCTGGCCTCCTGCCACCAGGCGCTCATCACGCTTCACAAATTCGCAGCTTGGGCAGCCGCTCATAATTCTCGGCTTCAGCTTTAGCCTCTGCCCTGGTGCCCGCCTGGGCCCTAACAAGTCATCGGCAGCCTTTTGTTGCGGTCTGGTTTTTCGGTTTGTCTTGGCCATTTCGCTTCGCTTTCGGCTGCGTCTCCGACTCTGACTCCGACTCTGACTCCGACTCCTCCAATTCGCACTTTGGTTAAATTAGTTGCGGTCTGGGAAGTTTGGCCACCATAATTTCCCGTGGCGTTTGCCGACCCGAGCCCGACAAGACTCCACTCCACTTAACAAGCCGACAGACGCCGCTGCCGCCGCCAAGTGTGTGACCGAATCGCGCTGATTGAAGCCGCCTGCATCAACGCCATCTCCATCGCCATCTCAGATCTTCATCACCGCCCTCTGCTCACGTTCCACGTTGGCCAGCATTGGCCCCGAAAATTGCAGCAGCAGCAGCAGCAGCAGCTAAAGGATTAACCTCAAATTTCTGCTGGCGGTGTTTGGCTTTCAACGCTTAATTGGTTGTGAAATCATCATTATCACATGGAGGCCTCCATCTTCATCTCCAACTCCATCTTCGTCTCCACTCAACTGGATGAGGCTGTTGCTGTTGCTGCTGCCGCTGCTGCTGCTGCCGCTGCTGCTGCTGCTGTTGTTGTTGTTGCTGATGATTGTTTATTAAGCAGCGCCAACCGAGCTGCCCCTGCGTGTCCTGCCAGCTGTCCCAGCTACAGCTTCAGCCACGGCCGGGGCCATATAATTTGCGCATGATTCATTTATGATTGAGAGCTGACTTCGACTTGTTTATACAAGCCCCGTCAGCGTCGGCACGATCAGCAGATCAGCAGACCAGCAGATGTCTATCCAAAGAGCAGCGCGATTGCCATCGTCTGGCAAATTATAGGCCAAGACCACCAAAGCGTTAACTGAAATATTTAGCGAGTTTGTTTCTTTGATTTCCAGGAAGCCTCTCGGCCCAGTCAAATGAGAACTGGCCGCTCTTTAATTAAGCACGGAGGCCGCCGCTGGCAGCGTCGACAGCACCAGCACCAGCACCAGCAGCAGCAGCGGCAGCAACCGCAGCAGCAGCAGCAGCAGGAAGTGCAACGCAGCCAAGCGTTGACATGAGTTCAACTCTCACCCCCACCCACACACACACACAAACACCAACAGTTGCCAAATCGAAAATGGCAGAGCAAAAAAAACAACAAAAACAACAAGTAAGAAAGTTGGCCAGGTTCAACGTGTGATATACCCTGTACCTGGCCTATACAACAAAGGAATTTTTGAGCCATAAAATGTACTTTTTTAGAAAGTTTTTAGAAAATCTCCCCAAAATTATTTTGTATTTCTTAATTTAAAGCAATTTTCTTGTTTTTAGACATTTTTTTTTGTTTTCTAGAAAATAATTTCTGAATTTTAGAATAATTTCAATTTTTTTCTTTCATTTTGGTCAATTTTCCTAGATATTTGTTTGAAAGGTTTCTTAAATTTGGGGCAGGTTTACACTTGATTTAAGAAAATAAATATATTTTATGAAAAACCATCTAGAAAATCGACCTAAAAGTTCAAGAAATTTATAAAAAAGACAGCGCTTGTAATTCTCAAGTACAAATTCCCCACATTCGGAGTATATAGAGTACATAGGGGCAACTGATGTTACATTTGACTGTGTTCTTTACTGTGTCTCACGCGATTGTTTGAGATAGCTGGAATGCGCCCAACATATCTTACATGTTGAAGTATCTCCGAGGTCCCGAGTTCAAGTCCGAGACAAGATAAAGTTTAAAAAAAATTGTGTGTTTTCAGAGAGAAAAGACTTTGCTTTTGAATCAAAGGGGAAAGAATATTTTGAAAAATATCAGGGGGGTGCAAGCCACTCGAAAATAAGAATTGGTGTTCGGTTCAGTGGTTTACACAGTTTCTGTGTACCGCCGGTTCGGTTTCATCACATGATTTTTGGAACTAACTGAACTGTCGTTTGGGTTCGGTTTAGTGGTTCATACATTCATAAAACATTCGCCCTGAAAACTAGAAATTAATTAGTAAATTTTTCTATAAATGAGAAAAGGTTTTCTTAATTTTTGGATGAATCGCCGTAAGACGGATTTTATTGGAGAATTTCTAGTTTTCAGGGCGAATTTTTTTATCAGTGTAGAGAGGCACCTTGTTTAAAATATTTTGATTTTTTTGCACACTTTGGAAATTGCATTCCTATAAACCATTTCAATATCTTTAAAATCCTTAAAAGAACATCCAATGTTAATGATGGAATTGCAGGATTCGTTTTTAAGTTCCTAAAAGAAGGTCCTTCGGCAACTGAGAGAGAGTGTCAGCTAGAAAGGTATAGACGTACCAAGCATATTTCAGGCCCTATTTTTGTTATATTATATGAAAACAAGAAAGAAAGCTCTGTACCAACAATTTTGAAGCTGATAGCAGCGCTGCTACTGCACTGCAGCAGCGCACAAACTTTTGCTCATAACTCGACAACCGTTCATTCGATCTTCAGCATTTCTTTGGCGGATCAATAAGTTATCCTCATTTCTAAATATGTGTAAAAGATACGAACTGCCCATCTTTAAAACTGTGAGAGATATGACGTTTTGTCCAAATTGTGGCGGCGGAAGCGGGCGTGGTCAAAATAGAAAATAGCCTTGATTTGCCTGCATTTATAAGAAAATTTTTGTCCCATGCACGTCAAAGCTCTTTCTCTTAACATCCTTGAGATCTGTGCATTCATACGAATAGACGGACTTGGCTGTTGATGCTGATCAAGAATATATATATATATATACTTTATGCTTCCAGAAGAAAGCATCTTCTCAAACTTTGCACGAAGTCTTGTAGCACAAATACGCTGCACATTTGTTGAAACCGGCCGGATCGGATAGCTGCCATAGGAAAGATCGGTCGAAAAACTAGTTCTAGTGAGAAAAACTTTTTTGTTTTTAATGCAAACGTGTCCAAACTCTGTATTTACTAGTTTTTAATGCTTCTCCATAATGCTGCCTAATTTGGGCCAAATCGGGCATCTATATAGTATAACTGCCATAGAAGAGTAAGGTTAGAAAAATGGTCTTAATAGGAAAAACTTTTTTGTTTTCAATGGAAACCTCTTTAAAATTGGTATATATTTATTTTATAAGCTTTCACACAATTCTTGAAAGTTTAGTCAAAATCGAATGACTATAGGTTATAGCTGCCATATGAATGATCGGTCGAGAAACTAGTTTTAGTGAGAAAAACTTTTTTGTTTTCAATGGAAACGCCTCCAAACTTTGTACCTGTTAGTTGACCATGGTTTTCCATAATTCCACCAAGTTTGGTCGAAATCGGACATCTATATGGTATAGCTGTCATACAAAAGTAGAGTCAGAAAAGTAGTCTTAGTGAGAAAAACTTGTTCGTTTTCAGTGGATATGTCTTTAAAATTACTTGGGAAAACATGCTGCAAGGGTATACAAATTTCGGACGAGCCGAAGTTAACTTTGCTCTATTTTTTCTAATTTTAGATGCTGTTTTTCACTTCAACCCAGATGAAACCCCTTTTTTAGAAGATTTTCTTAATTTTGAGGGGGATTTTTGAAGGTAGTTTCACCCAATTTCAATTGAGACCCTCACAGAATGAATGCATATAGCTTCCTAAAATTGAAACTGCATCCCTTCCATCATACCCCTTGCTGCCACCACTCGCACAGGGTATTCAAAATGTAATAAAAGACACAACAGGAGGGAGGATTGCCAAAAATGGTACGCGCCGAAAAACCACAACATCTTCGACTGCCCAACATTAATATCATAAATTACCAGGTCGTTGAGTTGTTTTGGGCCAACCAACAGACCAGCCCCAACGTGTGGCGAGGTGTTCGCGGAGCGCGTTTATAAATTTTGCCAAGCGCCAGGCCAGGCCAGGCCACGCCAAGCCAGCCCAGGCCCAGGCCCAAAGAAATGATCATCTTCATCATTGCCGACCCGCGAACCACGTACTAAAAAAATGTGAGATATGGCGGCAGCAGGCCAAGGTTATAATTGGCCCAAAGCGGGCGCAGATCGTAAAACAAAAAAAGGAGGAGAAAAAAAAAAAAGGAAGACTAGACGATGCTCGGAACGTTGATGCGACCTGTGTGCCTGCCCACAGTGATGCGCACGTGCTTAACCTTTTGACTTGGAGGAGGTTGCTGCATCAAGTAGCCTGGCGATTAGCCGCGGCTGGTTATTTATACGGGGAACTGTGAAGGGACCAACCAGCCCCAACCAAGCGAGACCGCGTCGAGATTGTTTATGAGCCACAACAGCCCCGGGCACACCCACTTGATGTGCGCAAAGAAATGGGCAAGATCAGGATTATTAATTACCAAAAGCCGGACTAGACAAAGTGGAGCTGGAGCAAAAGTTTTGGACCGTAAAAAAAGAAAAAGAAGAGAAGAACCAACAAAAATTGTCTACATTCTGTAGAAAGGCGACAGCTTGGGGCATTTCTAGAATACTTCCCCTTTCCAGCTTATATCCTTCGCTCAGCCTTGGATTTTGTCAGTTATATTTATCAAATTAATGTCTTGACTCATAATTTATGATTGTCAACCTGTCCCTATCTACCTCCCCATACTCCTTTTTGCTACTTTTGGCTGGCTGAAGTCTGCTTTGCGTACTGGGACAACGCGACAGGAAACAATGCAAACTTTAGTTTTAGTAGTTTTTTGGCGCCACAATTCTTGGAGCAAAGTCGCCAGTTATCCTTATCCTGGCTGCAGAGACAATTTCAGTGATTTCTCTCTCTCTCTTTCTCTCTCTTTGTCTTTGGCTGGTGAGATAAATAAATGTAAATGTCTTGTCTTGCATGGAGAAATTTGCGTATTTATGAATCGAACAGATTGAAATTGTCTTCGCCTTCGAAATTGAATTTTGCAGCAATTAAAGCGGCCGCCACATTGCGTCGAGCCAGCTCAGCTTTTATGAGCTGTCCTCAAAGTGCACTAAAATATGCTTGGCGCTTAGCCAGCCAGGCAGACGACTGGCACTCGTGGTCATGGTGGGCACTGCGCCATGACTGTCATGGCTATTTGCGGGAATACAAATGCCTGTCAACGGCTAGCGAAATTGATTGCATTGCTCCGAATAGCAAGGGGGGGGAGATGCCTCCTCCCCAGCGAGTCCTGCCAGCGTGGCGTGGGAGGAGAGAGAGAGAGAGAAAAAAATGCACAGATTGCATACGAGTTCACTGACATGGAAAATCCATAGTGACACGTCGGCCCAAAGTCGTAGTTAAATAAGTTTCGAATGAGACAACAAATTGATTGCAATTTGCCTTTGCAAGGATCCCATCTTATTTGTATTCAAAGCAAATCTTAGTTGGAGGAGGTTTTCGATATTTCGCTTGGGTTATTCGACTAGATTATTTATGGAATTGGCTTAGTTTTCAGCTGCATTTCAATTCCGAGTGCAGAAGTTTTCAAAATGTAAGATAAACATGAATCTATAAACATGCCTTGATTGATCCTAGATCTGATAGGTACACAGAACAAAAAGATCCAATTGGAAGGGATAGTTTTTAATTTCTTTTTATAAATAAATATTTTAATTTTTTTAGTTCTAACAAGAAAGAAAGTCGGTCAAGCCCGACTATAACATACTCTGTACCAAGAAAATTCTTTTGATCATAACTCGAAAACCGTTCATCCGATCTTCTTCATTCCTTTGGCGGATCGATAAGTTATCCTAATAACTAAATATGTCCAGAAGGAATAAGCTATCTATCTTCAAAACTGTGGGAGATATGACGTTTTTTCTAAATTGCGGGGGCGGGAGGGGGCGTGGCCAAAATTGAAAATAAACTTGATCTGCCTGCAGACATTAGAAGCATATGTCCCATACATGTCAAACCTCTATCTCTTACCATCTCTGAGATCTGTGCGTTCATACGGACAGACAGACGGACATGGCTATATCGACTCGGCTGTTGATGCTGATCAAGAATATATATACTTTATGGGGTCGGAGATGCTTCCTTTTGGATGTTACATACTTTTGCACAAACTTATAATACTCTATCTACCTACGGTACAGAGTATAAAAACCAGCCGTAGACTGAATTTACACGGTGAAGCAAGCTTCATGAAGTTCTTGAAGAAGCTTTCGTTTGTAGAAGAGAGGTAAAGTTATGTACCTTGCCGCTATAAACCTCTTTCCCACGAACGAAAGCTTTTACAAGAAGTTCAGTAAGTCTTTCAAAAAGCTCAAGCTTATAGAAAAGAGGTGTAGCGGAGCAAGCGATACCACTACACCTCATTCCTGCAAGCAAGAGCTTTTCTAAACCATCATAAAGCTTGCTTCACTGTACAAATCCCGTCTTAGTGAGAAAATATTCCTTTTTTTTTGAAAAAGTAAGTAAATTTGGGATTTACATTTGAGATCCGATCTATATGACAATTCTTAAGCGGTGTCAGCATAAAACTTGTACAAATACGGATCGGATGACAATATGTTATAGCTGCCATAGGAATGATCGGTCGATAAATTGGTTTTAGTAAGAAAAACTTGTATATTTTCGAAGAAAATGACTCCAAACTTTGTATTTCTTAGTTAACTATGCGTTCCCATGATTCCACTAAGTTTGGCCGAAATCGGACATCTATAGAGTATAGCTGTCATAGAAAAGTTAGGTTAGAAATATAGTCTTGGTGAGTAAAACTTTTTTGTTTTCAATGGAAACCTCTTTAAAATTGGCCTATGTTTATTTTAAAAGCTTTCTCACAATTCTTTAAGGTTTTGTCACGATCGGATGACTATAACATATAGCTGCCATAGGAACGATCGGTCATAAAAAAAGTTCTAGTGAGAAAAACTTTTTTGATTTCGAAGAAAACGCCTCCAAACTTTGGTAGAGATCGGACATGTATATAGTCATTGAGAAAAACTTGCTTGTTTTCAGTGAAAAAAGTCCTTCAAATTAGTCCAAAAAACGTGCTACTTTTATTAATTTGTATATTTCATTAAATTATTGCACTCGCAATATCTCTGTCAACATTTCCCTAGCAACATTTCCTTGGCAGCATAGTTGCTAAGCTAAGGTGCTGGTCAGCTTTTGTATATAAGAGCAAGCTTAAAGCTTCTCAATGTTTTTGAGCACACGAGGACGCCAGTGAGCAAATGCCATAAGCAGAGGGCGCTGGCAACTTAGCAGCGCCATCTATTGCTCGAAATGGTGAGCGCCAAGGTTCAAATCAACAGAAAATACAACCCCTAAGGCTGCATTTACACTGTTGTGTTGTTTGTTTTAAAAGTGAAAAGGTAACATTTTTGGTTGAAACATAATAAAATGCAGGCCTTGAGAATTATTATGTTTCATGTGTTGAACAGTGGGAATGCAGCTTAACATTTTCTAAAATTGCAAGTTCAACTGGTTCTTAGTCTTCAAAATTTCGACAGCATTTTCTAAATGCAGCTTCGATCATTTTACTACTATTTTAATATTATTTTACTACTATTTTACTACTACTTTACTACTACTTTAATACTACTTTACTACCATTTTACTACTATTACTTAGGCTTTAAAAATTCCCATAAATCTATTTAATATTTTATTGAATATTCAACAAATAAAATACCTTTTAATCTGAACCTAAGAAAATACCATCAACAAATCACTCATTTAATCTTACATTTTCCGCTTTTCCGGCTAGGTCAGCTAAGTAATAATGCCAGTTCCTCTCTGAGTTACTTGCACAAATGTAATTTAGAATTAATTATGCCAGGCGCTTGCCACTTTTGCAAGGCTTAGAGGCTTTCCATTCCACTTCAGGCACAACTTCGACCAGCTTGTGCTGAGGTTACAAAATTCTCATATGTCGACACACACACAGACACAGGGACAGGGGGGGGGGGATTGGCAACAGTTGACACAAGAGCATTTAACGCTTCAGCACGTTTTCAATTCAATTTTCACAGCTTCCAACAACTGGGCACTGAGTGGAGACAGTAGAGGGGGCGGGGCAACATTCGTGGTCGAGCGCCAAGGAAGTTTTGGGCGTTGAAGCGTACAAAAACTTAAGCCGACGCACAGAGCATGACAAACGAGTCTAAGAAACAATGCCACACAAAAGGATAATAATAATGAACACCCAACGGTAAGCGAATTATGCGGCGTGGGCGAAAACCGCTGCCTGGGATGGGAGGGGCCTTCCTAATGAAGATGCCAAAATGAAATCAAAGCGAAAAGTGTACAATAAATCAACAAATTACGCGTGCCAAACTAGAAAAGGGCTGCCTTGGGTGAGTATCTCTTGGAACTAAACAATAAGCGAACCGCTTAAAAATGCATAAATCAAAACGTAAACCCAACGAAGGGAACTGAAACAAAAGCAGCAGCAGCAGCAGCAGGAAGAGAAATTCAACGAATGTCAAAATGATAATCGCCAACAACTGTTGTCTCTGCAAAGAGGGTGCAGCCGCCCCCCGTTCCCCCCATTCCTTTCCCAAAAATCAATGTTCAGCCGAAAAACACATTTTACTTATTAGGCGTTCATCCGCATCCGCATCATCTTGACAATAATAATCATAAAAACAAATGCAAAACGCAAAAGCCCAAAAACTTCTCGGTTTGTGTCCCGAACCCCTTTTCGATCCACTTGTTCCCTGTTGCTATGCCTGCTATGCTATGATGTTAGGGGTGGTGGCTGCATTGGCCGGATTGGCTGACCATTTGTGCAAATATTTGAGCCATGTTTATTGAGTGTTTTGTTATGGGTCTCACAATTGTGATTATTGATGAGGCTTTGGGGAATGTCTTGGCAATTAATGCGGCACCAAATGTGGGAGAGAGAGAGAGAGAGAGAGAGAGTGAGAGGAGTTGTGTGAAAACTATTTCAACTAATAGAAATCGTATCCACTTATAAGAAGTTGGCATTACTCTTGAGTACAATTGTAAGCCAAACAGAGGGGAAGGGTTGGTTAGCTAAATTAGATGTACCGTTCTGATCTAAGCAATTCCGCAGCCAAAAATTTGACTTTGTTCCGCCTTTTCAAATTCGCCACCTCTTCACTATGTTAAAATGCGGTGTTATTTGTCGGATCTTCGAGACTTTTTGGTATATATAGATAATAGTTTCCCAGGTACCACTGTTCTCACGTAAAACTTATGGCTCGGATACATTTTTTTCAGGCTGTCTTTTATACAAGTTTTCACAATTTGAAGAAAAATCAAGTCAAAAGTTCAGTTTAAACGAATTTGGACTGGGATTCATAACGAAAATACTGAAACCAATCATAGATTATAAATGTGGTGATTTTGTATACAACTTGCTTTTTGGCAACACTGTTTTTTTTTTAGCATGCTCAGCTGTTTTCGGGACACATGTTACTGTCAAACATGTTCAGTTTGGTCTATAATTAAACCATAAATCGACTTAGAAACGAGCAACGCTTGCAAATAATTGAATTTCACTATCAAGTTATTTTATTAGGTGTGAAGAGCTGAAAACAAACAAGTTTTTCCCCAATAAGACTTCTTTTGTATGACACCTATACTATATAGATGTCCGATTTCGAGCAAATTTGGCAGTATCATGAAGAAGCATTAAAAACTAGTAAATACGAAGTTTGAAGACTTTTGCATTAAAAACAAAAAAGTTTTTCTTACTAGAACGAGTTTTTCGACCGATCGTTCCTATGGCAGCTATATGTTATAGTCATCCGATCCGGCCGGTTCCTACAAATGTGCAGCGTATTTGGACCAGAAGACTTCGTGCAAAGTTTGGTCGCGATAGCTTTAAAACTGACGGAGGTGATAACATAGAAACAGGCGGAATTGGCCATATCGACTCAGCTCGTCATGCTGATCAAGAATATATATACTTTATGTGGTCAGAAATGCTTCCTTCTTTAATTTCAATATACTCTCTGCAAGGGTATAATAATTATATAGATCGTTCTATCGACTCAAAGACTTTTATACATTTTTCTGAATTTTATATATTATATTTTTTTGCAAATATTAATTTCCGACCCCACAAACCATATATATTCTTGATCAGGGTGACGAGCTGAGTCGATTGAGCTTTGTCCATCCGTCTGTCTGTCTGTCTGTCTGCTTCTACGCGAACTAGTCTCTCAGTTTTAAAGCTATCGAGCTGAAATTTTCTATAGAGTCTTCTTTTTGCTGCACGCTACTAATATATCGGAACCGATCGGATCGGATGACTATATCTCATAGCTCCTATAGAAACAATTGGTCGGAAAACTAGTTTTAGTATGAAAAACTTTTTTCTTTTTAATGAAAACTTCTCCAAACTTTGTGATCATGGGTTTTCTATGCCTTTTTATAATTCTGCCAAGTTTGATGAAAATCGGACAACTAAATGGTATAGCTGTCATACAAAAGATAGGTCTGAAATACAGTCTTAGTAAGAAAAACTTATTTATTTTTAATGGTAGCATCCCGAAATTTGGTATTTGTTTGTTTCACATTGTTTCACCCATTTCTACAAATTTTTGTCCAAATCGGATGACTATATCATATAGTTCCCATACGAACGATCGGTCGGAAAATGGGTTGTTGTGGGGAAAAATATTCAAACAAATGATTAACAAGGCTATCCTTCAACCAGTATGGAGTTACTGCATCCAGTTGTGGGGTATGTCAAGCATTAAGAAGATCCAGAGAATCCAGTGCTACCAACGAATCTCCCTTTCTTCACAAATTCCCTGATACACTACACAACTAAAACTCAAACAATGTTAAAACTATGAAAATGTTAAAGAAAATGATTGTCCCCATGGGAACGTAAAGAAAAGGTAAGGCGCTTCCCTGACTATCCTAGAAATCTCCTTTCGGGGTGTTTATGTTACCCTTATAAGCTCTGAAAGATACAGACCCCGTTAAGGAGGTAAAGTGAGTAATGGTGGAGGAGAAATTGAGAATTCAGAAAGATCTTATAATATAAGACCGAATATACACAAAATTCTTCTTCAATTATATACATGGGGTCATTATGCGCTGTCTGCTAGCATAATTTCAATGTTAACATTAATGTTAATGCACTGTTAATTAACATAAAGAGAGATTATTCAACATTTCTTTCCCTTTTAACAGAGATAGCCATCGCCCTGCTGCAAGTAATTGTCCCCCCCAAAACCAAAAAAAAATGGGAAATTCAAAACCTTGCCACAAAGTGCAAGATCAATCTAAACTGAAGTCAATTTTTGGATGAAACTATAACCGCATCAGATGGCTGGGCTGGCCTCAAAACGCAGCATATGCTGATGCCACATTAGATCTACAGCTCACTTGTCAGTATGTTGAGGAACAGATTCAGCGACCAGCCAACTCTCGCTCGATGCTTATCACTGCTCGAGTTCCAATCAGAGAGTCAAAGAGCGAAAGGCACCCGCGGGAATCCGGGCGGCGTGGCGCATTTTTACACGCATATGTCAGCATTTTCAAATGGGAAACGAAAAATGCAGCACTAACAGCATTTTGTGGTTTTCAGCATAATTAAAGGCAGACTGCCAGACTGCCGGCTCCCTTCCCTTCCCTTCCCTTCCCTTTGCTTCGTTAACGCTCCGTACCGCCCCGGACAGATCGAAAATGTCGAAAAACGTAAGGTGCGTAGGGTGGTGGGTGGCTGGTGCAATCATGAATTGAGATTCATGAGTTCGGCCTGGCGCGAGCTATTCGGCAAGTTAACAAAGCCATCAATGGACCATAAACTAAACACTTTTTAAACGCTGAGTGGGCTGGGCCGGGTCCAAAAATTGCACAGATGTTGGTCGGGCCGGGGGACAGGCAGGGTAGTTTTCATTCGCACAGTTGGACGTAAAGCAATTGGAACTATGCCGCAGTGCATTCCATGCTGATTAGATCAGATTTCGTTGGCAAAGGATGCCGCCCCTGACTGACAGGACATACACTGAAACAGGTTCTATACTTTACACGAGGTCACAAATTTATGGCACCAGAAAACGTATTGAGCAACTTTAAATGCGGGTCAGTCAGTCGCTGAGAGGGGAGAGGGGAGAGGGGTGGGGTGGGGTGAATGGGTGGTCTGTATGGATGAGTATGAGTATGGTGGTGGTAATGACGGTGTCGTCTGGTGGTGACTTGGTGGTCGCTTGATTTGTGCAGCTTCGCTGAGCATACGCTGCACTTCCGACTTTCAACTGAAGAACCCAACAAATGTTATGTACTTCGATATGAATATGCTTTGTTTTCTGGGTGGGATTTGGATTGGCATTGAGTCGAGGGGGGGGATACACTGCATACAAGTTGGTTAGGCAGAATCTCAGAGGTTTGCACCAACCTTCGTTACACACACACACACTCACTCCCCGAGTGCCTCAAGAGTCCTGTTCCTGTTCTGTTCTGAAGTGCCCTTGACATTATGCTTATCCTGGACCAGAGAGAGAGAGAGAGCGAGCAGCACTTGGCAACTGTTGCCCGCTTGGGTATTGTGTTTCAGAAAAATATTGCCACATCGATGATGTCACATAAATATTTATGCCGCATTCGATTGAAATCTTCTCAAGCGTAAGCATTTTAGATAAAGCCTCTCCCCCACTGGGCAGGTGCAGCAGCAGCAGCAGCAATCGACCTGCTCCTGTTGCCATTTTGCATATGACAGCAGAAAACTGTGGGTTGCGGCTTGATTGTGAGTGCGTCTCCTGCTGATTGAACGCACACGCCAACGCAGCAGTCGCAGCAATCAGGCGATTTGGTAACCAAAACAAGTCCTCTAATCCGACTAAGACTAACCCGAGGCAACCACGAGCCCACGGGCCTTGTTAGCACCACCCCTCGCGCTCACATTTTGTATAATCCGTTTAAATGAATGACAGTCTAATTGGAGGATTTGCGAGAAGGACGAAGACCAGACGGCTTCTAAATAGTGACAAAGTCCTTGCCATATGCTTGGAAAAAACCACATGTTATTCACGGTATTTAAACAAACAGCAACAGGGGCGCGCTGGAAACAGCCCACTCACCCTTGTTCAAAGCAACCAACAACCCTCGTACAATTAGGTGCTGCTCTACTCTGTACGGAAATCCAATTCGAATTTTCATTTAATGCGCGAAAAGCACTTGATTGAACTGGAACCCGCACTCCCTGCACTCCAGGGACACTTCACTTGGTTGCATTCCACTCACCACTCTTCGACCAGGCAGGCAGGAAACTTTCCAGGACAGCCAACTTCCTTAGAAGTTGAAAAGCTGTTCTCGATTCTGGGCCACAAACAACGCTGATTACGAGACAGGCAACGCATTAACATTAACAACAACTGCATGAAAAGGTGTCTGCTGTCTCCTGAATGTGCCACAGAGCATTTGCATTTTAGTAATTAAAACCGTCAGGATACAGCCAATCTAAAAGGGGCATAAGGAGCACGTAGCTAGCTAAGGCGAAAGATTGTCATCTTAGTTTTTAATTCGCTTTTCCCCAGCTCCCTCCCGCATCATACAAAAAGGCAATTTCACGCCTTTTTGCGCTTGGGAATCACTTTGTCACTTGGCAGTTTGATGTATCGACAGAGTGTTGTCTAAAACCACCCCACTCTCTACACACTCCCCGTCCCCTCTCTAACCCGACAGTAAGCCTGACATACCAAAATGTTTGTCAGATTGTTTTTAGTTTCCGGGAGATCTTCTGGGGTAGATTAGCAATTGGTTTGGGCTCGATTTGTATATCGGAGATTTGCGTTAATTTCCATTGAAAATATTTTGGGATTTACACTTGACTTAAATGGCAGTCACGTGTCGCATGTGGGACAAACGGTTGGACGGGAGGGGGGTAGGGGAGAAATCAACTGAGCTATAATTAATTGTGTTACAGAATTTAAAACAATTTTATATAAATATTTGGTTAAAAGGGTTCAACTTTGCTCTTAGATGTTAGTTAAAGAGCAAGGTCTCGGCTCTAGTTTTGACTGTTCTATTAGCACATTCCAATTCAAAGGTGCCCACAGCCTATGCGCTAGAAGCACCAACAACAAACACTGTAAGTCCACTTTTTCCTCTTCATTTCTTTCTTTTGGTGGTTTTATGAGATTTAATTTTCTTTATTTATATTGATGTCTCATTAAGGACCCTAAGGTCTATGTGTGACCCCATCTGGGGTCAGCCGGAACTACCTATATTGATGTCTCTACTGCCATAAGCAGGATGTGGGCATTCCTGTTCTAAGCCCTAAAAATGAAACATTGTAAGTGAAGAACTGAGAATTCTGACGGTTCGAAGCAGAGGAATGTTTCTGAAGCCACAAAAATCAAAAGAAAACGTAAGCGATACCCTGCGTGTGTGCTGGTGGCTATCTAATAAAAACGCAATCATTCGACGCACAACAACAAATGTTACACATATGCAGAAGAATTTGTAGTTGTGTTAAATTCTGCAACGTGCATATTAGAGAAAGTGAAGAGAGAGCGTACATTACAGGCCAGACATATAGAGAGTCTGAAGCCCGGAAGCTATAACGAATTACTGTATAACCACAATGTCAATACTACTAATAGACACGACTGGGAGAACTTACCATATAGCAGAGCTAATGTCTTCAATGTTTAGACGGACGAATCTAAGCTCGATAAGGGGAGGAGGCGAAGTATTCTCTATCAAACAGAACTAGTGGCCCTTCAAGACGGCGCCAAATTCCTTTGCATACTCATGATCGTATAAGAGAACATATAGATTTACTCAGATCAGTGGCTTGGACAGAATATTTCCAAGAGTCTTTGAACATTTTTCTATGGTCGCTTCCCTCTTAGTCTAGTATTTATCATGAAAACATATGTGCAGTGGGGGGGTTTAACCTCTAGCGCCCCTTTTCCTTACTTAGCGTGAGCCACTGAATCAGATAGTGAAGCTGCTCTAAGGGCGCTTGAATCTTATACCAAAACAGAATGCCGTAGATCCTTAAATGAGATCACTAGGTATCTCATTTAACAACTCAACTGGGTGCCTGTGCACCTCAACATTGGGAGAAACGAGACAGCCGATGAACTAGCTAGACAGGGCTCTACCATCCAGCTCCTCCCAAAGAAGATAACGAAAGGAATGCCCTAGGACTCGTATAAACCAACCAATAAGGAATGTTATCTGGCGCCTGACTACTGAATGGCAAAGGATCCTTTCGGTATGCTCTGAAATGGCCCATGTTCTCCAAAGAGAAACCTAACATTAGTTTATAGTGTTAAAGTAGAGCTCTCTTGTCGTAGTCTAATTCATAGAGCTATCTGTTACATAAACCTCAGAGACAGCTCACTTCTAGTCGCAGCTCTAACGAGTCACTGCCTCGTTGGTAGACTTGCAGCAAGCTTGGGCCTCGCTCACAACGAACACTGTAGAAGCACCAAGTGTGAGGAAGAGGAGGAAGTATTACTGCATCTTTAATGTCACTGATCAGCACTTAGAAAATGAAGACTCAAAACACTGAGGGCCGTTTTCTAATCTACTTTATAAAGCAAATAACAGAGCCAAATCTTAGTTTATCTGACACATACTAGCAGCTATTAAGAAGATCAGAAATCAGCACTTACGCTCAAAAGAGATATAAATTGGGTCTCTACTAAAACTTCTATTGAACTCACATTGATTCCATTGGGAGGAACCCTTTCTGGTATTGCAATGGACCTATCTTGGCCCAGCCATTGCAACCTATCAATATCCCACACAGTTTTTTTTGGTAGATTGTTGGTAACTTTAAGACATATTTAGTATCAGAATATTAGGAGTATTTATCTGACCGCCAAAGGATTGTTGAAGATATGACGAACATTGGTCAAGGTTTAAGCAAAAGAAAGATCGCTGCAGCAGCGAGGCTTCGTACTGGCTATGGCAGCATATTACAGTCGGTAATATGGACTGACTTTCTTAACAAATTTGGACTGAAAATCCCCCAATGAAGCTTCTCTTGCGGACCTTTAGCAGGCGCGGCACTACTCTGAATTCAAATCTAGATGATTGTAAGTGCAAAGTTCCTTCTTTGCCTTCTTAAATCACACTTCATTCTCCTCATAATTAGTATAAAATGGTTATTCAAGTAAAGTCTGATTCCCTTAGGTAAGATATCCTTAAATTTGTAGAATGAAATCTCCCCCATTTCCTATACTTGGCTGCTGCTTCCATTCTGTTCAACAGTCAATAAATTCTGTCTCATGGCATTAAATTTGGCTGCTGCTGCCAGTTTTTCCTACTGCTATTTTCTTTTTTATTTTACTTTGCCAACATTATCATATGTAATGACGCTGCTGATTTCATTTGCTGCTGTCGATGCCAGTTCAAACACCTTGAACAAATATTTTACTTTGTACGGCTTCTTAAGGGGGAGGGGAGGGGGGCTGGCGAAATTTGGAAAATCGAATCTGGAATTAATCATCCGGAATACATTTACTCTACATTTGGCTTGCGTTGCCCACCTTTTAAGTCTGTCGTACATAAGACTGAGCTGAGCTTCGTTTCAACTATTTGCTCTCTAACTAATTGAATTAAAATTGCAACACCAACCCCACCCCACGCCACCCCACCCCACCCCACACCCCACACGCATATAAATTATATTCTATTTAATTCTCATCGAAAACCCAAAATCGAATACGAAAAACAGCCAAATTTATGACAGCAAGCCAAGATTTACGCTCGAGGCTTTTGGTTTTTACGCTGAGTTCAATAACTTTTCGGGGTGGATTAGAGAGCATAATTCCATTGTCATGGAAATTTATGAGCTTAGTTCGCATTGTTGTCATTGCTTGTGTTGTTGTTGCTAGTGTGGCAAACATTAGCGCCGCCGAATGATGGCATCCATTATGGCCACGGGTTTCGAAATTTGGATTCGGGATTCGGGCATATGTGCTAGGATCTTTGGGCAGGCGGCAAATGGATTTTTGGCAATTTAACTAAATGTTTGGCAAAATCATTTGCGAAAATATACAACTTGAAAGTGGGTCACAGTTTTCGCAATTGAGTATTAAGTGGTTTTTGAAATGTCATTGAATTTGTGGTTTTGGGAGGGGGGAGGGGTTGGTGAATTGGCATGGGAAGGGAAGATTTAACTGGTGGTTTAATGCATATGTGCATATTTTTAATAGCGTAAAGTATTTAAGGATTGCAAAAATATTCACATTAATTCAATATTTGAGTGGAATATGGATTAAATGGCGAATTAATGAAAAGAACTCTGGAAAGCTTTGCTTAAAAGTAGAAAAACCATCATAAATTTGTTCGATCACGACCACACTTGTTTTTATAAATGAAATAATCAGTATTAAGAACGATGGAGAGGCTTTCTTTCGAGATTTCTTTTCTCCCTATTTCCCACAGTTTTATAGTTAAGCCCTAAAATGAGATATATTTCCATTAAAAAAGTAGAAAGTGAGTCAAGCCCGACTATAACATACTCTGTACCAAGGAATTTATAAGCTTAGCAACAATTTGGATGCTGCACTAGCAGCTGAAAGCAGCGCTGCTACTGCGCTGCATCAGCAAACAGTTTTTTGATCATAGCTCTACAACCGTTCACCCGATTTTCATCATACCTTTGGCGGATCAATAAGTTATCGTGATTATTAAATATGTTTAGAAGGAACGAACATTCTGTCTTTAAAACTGTGGCAGATATGACGTTTTTTCCAAAAAGCGGACGAGGGAGGAGGTGTGGTCAAAATTGAAAATAATCTTAATCTAGCCGCAGACATAAGAAGCATATGTCCCATACATGTCAAACCTCTATCCCTCACCATCTCTGAGATCGACGCGTTCATACAGACAGACGGACGGGCAGACGAACGGACAGACGGACGAACAGTCGGACGGATAGACGGGCATGGCTATATCGACTCGGCTGTTCATGCTGATCATAAATATATATACTTTATGGGATCAAGAATATTTTCTTCTCCCTGTTACATACAACTTCAAGATCTCCCTTTTCCCATTTTCAATGGGTAAAGAGTATTAAAATCGTAGAATTGTTTGGGATAGTTCATTTCAAAGCTAAGAAGTGTTACCTTCCGAAAGGAAACTGCAAACAATTAAATAGATTTATCAAGAATAGGCACTCAAAGCAAATTTTAGCTCAAGGACCATTTCTGTAAACGGAGTCGTGCTTAGCAAACCAAAATCATTTAGAATCACTACCAACTCTACAATGTATAGAGTGGTCTAATACTGTAGCCTATTATTTGATGTTAAGTTGACTCTATTGCCTTCTTAATGAGTTTATAAATGTCCTAGAAGCTTTATTTCCTGTTCACTCAGAGCCCAAATAGAGTTTGCATACCGGCAATGCCTTAACTGCTTGAGAATTTCAAGGCAATACGTGTGAAAAAATTTCTCTCTCGATAGTTTCCGCATGCACACTTCTTTCATAAATAACGCTATACTCTCAAATGTGCTGGCCCCGCGTTCTTTGTGTTTTTACCTTACTCCAGGCTTAAGCAACAAGACATGCTTTCTGACTTTTTCTTATGGAACTATAATTCCTACCTTATTTGTTCTACAGTGAGTCTAAGCAATGTTGCAGGTGGTATGATCGAGTGGTGGAAGCTCTTTTAATACTTCCAGTTCTTCTGTGGGACAGGTACGCAGTTTTTACTCTAACAAATATAAACAAACAAGCTTCCTAGATTTCGTTTCTTAAGTTTAACCAGTTTTATTCTTGGAATTACTTCAAAAAGCTGCCTGAAATTTTAGCATATAATGTTGAGAGAAGAGAAGATTTCAAGAGTAAAGAACATAAAAAACAGAGTCCTTCGAAATAACATTTCAACATGCATCATTTTTTTTTATCAAAAATGACCCAACTTTTGCACTTTCATGCCTGACTGATGTATGGTTGTTCACAACCCAGCGATATCAGCTTATGGCTTCAGCTTCAATGGTTCGCTTGGTAATTAATTAATTATAAACTAAACAATATTTTTAATGAAATGGCCAATGGTCGAAGGCAATCATGTGTTTAATATTAATTTTGTCGACAGAAAACATGGCGACCGGGCCAGAAATTATGGGCCAACAACAGCAACAGCAGCAGCAGCAGCGCCCAACAGACAACACTCTCCGTTGGGGTCATAAATTTTAATTAAAAATGCAACTCATATGGCAAGTGGAACAATTAGCACCTGAAAATATGCAAACATTAAATTGCCTCTGCAGCAGCAGACCGAACCAGCAAAACCAACAAAAAGCAACAAAAGAAATGGAATTTAAATAAAATGCCCATGAAGTGAGCATAACGTGGCCATAACAGACACATATTTTGCCCTAGCAGTGGCCACATCCTGACCGGCAAATAGAGAGAGGATCCCACAAAAAAAAAAAAAGGAATCAAAAACCCAAAGGGACAAAAAGAGACGGAAAGCGAACGGAAAACATGGCGCAATTTGTTATTGTGGTTCTGGCCTGGTTTGGCATTTACTGGACAATGGCCGGTTCTGTGTTATTTTTGTTGTTTTTAACATACATACATAAATATTTTAGTTGGTGAAATCTTTTTGCGCTCAACGGACGGTTCTATATGGGAAGCCCGTGTCCGTGTGAGCTGCAGCAATATGTAAAAGCTACGCGCAGCATATACTCAAAATCCAACCCGGCAACAACAACAACAACACAAAACATGGCCACATATTCACACAATCTCGCTGATGCTGCCAAAAAATCGACAAAAACAACCTGTTCGGAAACACTTGCAACAAGGATATCAAGTAGGATATGTCGTACTGCTCCTAGAGCAGCAAAACAAAACTAGAGAGAGAGCAAATACATAAAGAGGGAGAGAGACACAGAAGCAGAAGCCATGTTTTGGGGGTGGGAGTGCTGCAAACTAGAGAGCGCAGGCTGAACCGAAGCGCCGCCTCTTTTCGAAAGTTTTTGCACGCAAAACAATGTGACAGTGGGACAAAGTGGACAAAACGTGGCTAAGTAACAGCAAAGAGTGGTTCAAAGTAAGGAAGATTGGATAATAATTTTAATAATTGAATATAAATTGTTATCAGAAAGGTCTAGGAGCACAAAACGTGGTTTATTCCTCAGAGATGGATCTATGATATTCTGAATTGAATCAAAATTAAAGTCCTTTGGGTCTGTGGGTTGGAGGGTTCTTTTTGAAACACACACATAAAACGTATGGCAATTTACCGGTACACGAATTCAGGATATCTGGGACCGAAACATAAACTGCAAAGCTACTTAACTCACTTGGCACAGTAAAGAATGCAGCATTTAAAAACCCGGTGGTGCAGATGGTAAGGCTGCGGTCTAAGTACAGCGAGGTTGTGAGTTGAGACATCGTTTTTTGGTGGCATTTTAAGAATTGCGTTTGTTTAATAACAAAGCACTTTGGTCCCATAAAAAATGTATGGATAAACGACTAGTTCACAGCAAGTTAAGCATTTGCCCGAAATAAATGTAGAATTTAAAAATTAGAAGGCTATTTTTCAATAAGTTTTTGCAAAATCTGTTAGAAAGCGTTTGTTATTAGTCAGTGGCATAGACAGGATTTTTCTATGGAGTGGGTTTTAGGCAAGTTTTCTATAGAGGCTTCTTTTCTAGTCTAGCACTTAACATGTATATATGTTCTATATAAGCCTACGTCACTGAAGTTCGTAATGACCGAACTAAAATACTCTGAAAAGGAAAAAATTCCATTAGACCCATTTTCCGACCGATTGTTCCTACTACGGTCATAGTATATAGTCATCCTAATTGGACCTATTCCTGCAAATACCTTTAAAAGCATACAAAATTTAAAATGATCAATTTTAGGAGGTCTAACATTAAGAATAACAAATTTTTCTCACTAAGATGCTTTTTCCGACCTATTATTCCCATGGCAGCTATATGTTAAAGTCAACCGATTTCTACAAAACTTTGTAGAATTAGGTAAAACCTAATAAAATACAGCAATACCAAATTTGAGCACGATACCACTATAAATAAAGAAGTTTTTCCTACTTAAACTATTTTTCAGACCTATTTGGTGCTTTCCAGCTATATATATAGTAGAATGATATACATCAAACTTAATAAAACTATAGAAAAGCATAGAAAACCAATAAAGACAAAGTTTGGAGATGATTAAATTGAAAACAAACTGTTTTTCTTACTAAAACTAGTTTTCTGACCGATTGTTCCTATGAAAGTTATATGCTATAGGCATCCGATTTTGACAAAAGTTTGCAGTATTATGTGAAAGCATAAAAAATAAAGAAATATCGATTATAAAGATATTTCCATTTAAATCAAAAAAGTTTTCTTAACTAAGACTACTATTCAGACCTTAGTTTTCTATGGCGGCTATACTAAATAGATGTCCAATATCGATCAAACTTAGTAAGATCATGGAAAACCATGGCAAACTAATAAATACAAAGTTTGAAGGCGTTTCTATTGAAACAAAAAAAGTTTTTATTACTAAAACTAGTTTTTCGACCGATCGCTCCTATGACAGCTATAGGCTATAGTCATCCGATTCGCCCGATCCCGACAAATGTATAGCGTATTTGTACTAGAAGACTTTGTGCAAAGTTTCATGGTGATAGCACTCAAACCGAAGGAGGAGATACCTTACAAACAGTGCTACATCAAATTAAGCTGATCATAAAGATATATTATATATAAATTCTTCCTTCTGGGCATTTCTTTGTTTGATACTTCATTAAGGGCCAATTTCTAATCTTCGAAATAGACCTATCTGTCAGATAAGCCTGCAAAAACAAACGTTTTCTGACACCTAGCAGCTATAAGAAAGAAAAGAAATTGATCCTAAAAACAATATCTATTATCAACTTGAACCTTTTATAGCCCAGAGAAATATTAGCTCGAAATATTGCATATTTGCAAAGTGTTCTAAATAGTTGTGCCTCGTATCAATATCGGATCATAAGTATATTCCAAAGTATCGCTAGTTTCTAATATTTTATGGCTTGCGTAAAAGAAATCTCAGCAAGATTGTGAGCGGATATGGGTGGTATTTTGAGGCTTTCTGAGACTTTTAAATATAATCTTATTATATCTTCTCATATCATTTAATCTTAGCATATATTTTGTTTTCTTGTAAACATAGACAACCCCAAATTTTGCCCCACTGTCCACCTACACCACATGATATACAACATAAAAAAAAAAACTTTTTCGAATATGCAAAGCGCCAGCCAACCAGGAGGCGAGTTGGTACAATAAAACCACAGAATATGTTTACCAACTGGCGTAGCAGATGGAGAGAGAGAGCGAGAGAGAGAGCCACAGCATAAGGGTGACGACTCTCTGGCACAGAATCAGGACAGATGTGCAGAGAGTTTTGAATGGGACAATATGAAAAATTCCAACCAGACTCGGGTGGTGGCAAATGGGCGAGTACTTAAAGAGGAACAGATTGCAGGCGGGCAGCAGTCGAAACTCGAGTTTCGGAACGAACTGAACTTGTGGAACCAAAGTGCGAATCAAAGTGAAAATGAATCTACTAATGGATAGCCTGCCGATGCAAGCGAATCCAGCCACGCGACGCTCAACGCCGCCACAGCAGCAGGCCGAGCTTAGAATCTCCACGGCATCCCCACAGCAGCAGCAGCAGCAGCAGCCACATCTTAGCCATCACAACAACAACAACAACAATAACAATGAGGTGGCCGTCGGAAAGACCACCTTAAAGCGTTCATTTGATGTGGCTTTCCTCATGATGCCCGACGAGCGTATCAAGCAAAAACAGGCCGAGAAACAGGCCCGTCTACAGGAGGCACTGCAGCAACATCAACACTTGCAGCAACAGCAGCAGCATCATTATCCCACAGATCTGTCACCGCGTGGTCCAGCCTCTCAACCTCCTTCGCCAGCCGCCTTGGAATACATCAGCTTGCTGGAGGCTCGTCAGCGTTATCCTCAACTGAGCATACGCTCGCCACGTGTCTACGATGATCCCACCCTGATCATACCACTTGTGGACTCCCCAGAGGCTCCCACAGCCTCGCCACCACCGCCCATGCGTAGCGCATTCACCAAAGTGACCTCCTCGTCGCTGTCCACTTCGTCGTCCTCACCCTCCACCACCTCACGTCTCGAGTCGCCCGTGGATGTGGGTGCACCTCCCCTGAGTCCAGATCAATTGAGCTGCCATTCGATGAGTCCACCGCTTATAACGCCACCACCACGCACCAACAGCGGTGGTCCGCCCAATCCTCTGCCTCCCACTCAATTGGTGTATCATAACTTTCGTCCGGAATACCAATTCAATGGCGCCTTCCAGGCTGTCAATCCCATGCAGCAGGCCTTGCAGGCTCAGCAGCGTCTCAAGCAGCTGTATACCACGCGTCCACCCGGGCCAAATGGCAGCATGAATGGTGGAGGAGTGGGACCTTCCAATTCCTCTTCACCACCCGCCGGACCACCGCCGGAATTTATGCACGCCGCCTATCCGGGATTCCCACCGCCGCCGCATCCCTTTGCCGTGGCTCAACCGCTGCAGAATCCGGCTGCAGCCGCCATACTCTCCACCCTGATACCACCCACACTGGCTTCCACCTTCACGCTGACGGCCCAAAATGTGTGTGCCAAGTGCAATATTAGTTTCCGCATGACCAGCGATTTGGTTTACCATATGCGTTCGCATCACAAAAGTGAAGTGGCCTGTGATCCGAATCGACGCAAGCGAGAGGAGAAACTCCGCTGCCCGGTGTGCCAAGAGACCTTCCGTGAGCGACACCATCTGACGCGTCACATGACCGCGCATCAGGACAAGGCCAGCGATCATCAGCCCAGCGTCGAGGATGCGGGTGAAAATGAGATAATCAATGTGGTGGGTGGCGGTGGTACACCGCCTGGACGTAGAGTGGGTCATGTGCCCAAATGATCCAAGCATTTCTTCGGATATTTTTAAGTTTCCCCCCCTCTGAAATTAGTCTTCTAGCCTGTTCCCAATGTGATATTAATTTTAGTTTTCCCTTACCACGCCCCAGAAAAAAAAAAAAATAATATTTTTAGTTTTCCTGTCTTGTAGTGCAATTTTGTTTAACGGAAAATTATTAATAATCTCCAATCTCTATCTCTCTCCTCCTACTCTCCTCTGTATGTCATCTAAAAATCTCTGAGATTTGAGATAAATGTAAAATATTAGATTTAAGTTGCAGACTTGCTCATTTTTTTAGCATTTAATGTGGCTGAATGTTTAAATAAAATATCTAATTGTTATCAAAGAATCAAAGGGAGTTTTAAGTGTTTATTTGTACGCAGCGTATATTTAGTTTGTGCGAAGGGCAGAAGGAAGCATCTCAGAACTCCAACAACTACATCTTGATCAGCATCAACAGACAAGTCTGTCTGTTCGTAAGTATATTCGTTTTCTAATCTATTACATAGAGCTATCTGTTGCATAAACCTACAAATAACAGAACAAATCCTTAGTTTATCTGACACATGGCAGCTATGTAGAAGATGAGATATTGGCCCTTAGATTTGGCAGACTTAAAGGTTGAATATGTGTGAGTTATATCTCACTAAACAGTTCAACAAAATCAAACTTTTTGAGAAAAACCCGCGATGAGACCCTTAAATTTTGATAGAAGGGACTTGTGTAAGCATCATCTCATCAGCCTTATATGGCTACTTTTGTACTAGCAACTCACTGCAAGAACAATTTCAACTTAACTGTAAATGGTTCTAGATAAAAATCTACAAAACTCAGGAAACGCTAACACGGTTATTGGGAACTTAATATTAAAAATTCACTTCAATCGTACAACTGGTTAGGGGACCCCTAAAAAATGGGTCAATCCTAAGCTCTTCAATAGCTCATAATCTAGACCGAAGAACTGTGACTTTACTTTCTGTGACAATTTTTATAAAGGGTGATTTCTTAGCATCTTTCGGGTTTGATTTAAGAAAAGAATACATAAGATTCAGAAAATTGTAAGAAATCTTTCTTTGAGTCGATAGAACTTTGTATAAAATGTATTATTTTACGTTGATTTCATGTAAATGTGAATCGCGGCTGCACCATAAACGGTTCATACGACAATTGTGGCATACTCTCTTCAACATATGGCCAGTTCGTCAACTGAAGCGGTCTTGTCGCTATAGGCTCAAGCCCTAACATAGACCCACAAAAACTAGTCTAAGGACCTTGTATCGCACAATCTAGGTGGCCAATTGACCGTCCCCAAACGTGAAATAAACTGTTCACCAAACTCGCCCCTCAATTGAGACATTGTTTCGCGTGCTGTGTGGCAACTGGCAGCGTCTTGTTGAAACCACATGTCAGTCAAGTTCAGCTCTAACATTTTGTGCCAAAAAAAAGTTTGTAATCATCGCAGGGTAGTGCTCTCTATGCACAGTAAAGTTTCTGTCTTCATCATCTTTAAAGAAAAGTACGGTCCAATGATGCCACCAGCCCCTAATCCACTCCAAAGAGTGCATTATTCCGGATTCATTGGCAGTTCTTGCAATGCTTCTGGCTGCGCTTCACAAGAAATAGGAAATTTTGTTTGTTATATGCAACCAGAAATGAGCTTTGTCGCCGAACACAATTTTCCAATAAAAAAGTGTTCAGCGTGAGGCTTTAATTCTTGCACCTGCTGAATTTTAAATGATTTCATTCACAAATTATTCCAGAAATGTTTCACCTAGTGGAGTAACAGAGGCCCAATAGCTGCGAACAGCGCCAAATCGGCAAATAAAGTACATTTTGGTGCGAAATTTGGTCCCAAGATTCCGCATAGCCGCCTTAGCAGATCTCCCAAACTGACCACAAAATGAAAGTAGTGCACAATGCACTTTCTTAACCGAGCATAAATTTTGATAATAAAATTCAATAATCTACAAGCTTTGTCGATTCATGGTTCAATTGTAGAACAAACTTAACATGTTTGACAGTAAAAGGTGACACGAAAACAGCTGAGCTGCCAAAAACAGTGTTGCCGAAAGAAAGTGGCTAAAAAAACACCTTTTACAATACCTGAAATTACTGAATTAATTTTACTTAATATTTAGCTTTAAGCAGCAGCCCGAAGGACATAGGCTGAGCTTCTCTCTATCTCTGGCTTGTGTGCTTCTAATCTTGGCACTTTTTAAGCGTAAGTTACTTCAAAGCTGGCGCTTATAGCTAGTGAAGGTGACCGCACGAGTAGGTTTTAAAAGCAAACAACGTTTTCATTAGATGTACTGAGGCGGGATAGAGACCGCCGCCACAGCAGGTACACACACTACCCGCTGCACCACTTTCGAACATAACATTAATTAGGAGAAAGAATGAAAAAGTGGGAAAGCAGCAGAAAGCTAGATTAAAATAAGAAAAAAGGTGAAGAAAGCAAAACGAGTGAGAACATTTACCAAACATTAACAATTTGCATTTCTCATAAAATTCATATAAAATTCTATACCAAAACAGTCTCCCACTCAAATATTCTATTAAGACTAACCCCTCATTTTGACTTCCTTCAGTTGGTTTACCTCAAAGCTCGCACCCCTCTTTCCTTCTACCCCCCCTCCACAGTTCCAGATATCTTTATCAAGTGGCAAACAGCGAACACAAAGCCATAAAATGCTAATCCCATCATGGGAACAATAAGCAGAACAGATCAGAGCAGAACGTTTGCCGTTTAGCAGCGCCATCAATTGATACATCAGTTGATAAGGACATAAGACATCCTGACATCCTGTGAGAATCGCGTGGCTCTGGCTTGCTGCCACGTTCTAACAGGATTTGGCCATGCTAAATCAAAACGATTCGTTGTGGCTCATTTGAGTGCAGAGTAGCAAGGCAAAGGCGTCCTTCGGCACCACCGCCACAACACCCAAGGAATTCGTTGCGCTTTGTACACAATTTGCCATGCTACAAATTTCGTGGCCCATGGGAAAATAAACTCCCCTCTGGATTGGCCGTTTGAGTGCGGAAATATTGAAATTCGAAAATCATTTCTGCTGAAAAAGTGCAGAAGCACTTGATAAGTCAGAGGAAGCTGTGTGTGTTGGACGCAGTTAGTGTGCCACCATTAGTCGCGCCGTCTGGACGAATCGTGTTTTTGGCCAGCACAACCCCATTGTGCCCATCTTGTTACCATTTTCAGTGGTTCCCACATTCAGCAGTGTCAGTGCTCATTAGCGTCGGCGACGCAGTTTTTGTGGCCGCAACTAATTGCTGCATACGTCCAACGTTCGTTTGGTAGTATGTGTAGTTATAGCAAGGCAGCATCCCAAATTCGCGATTTCAACTTCAGTGCGTTTATAAATTTAACATATTCTTGTCTACTTACATGGCGTATGTTCCTTTTTCTGCAAAAGCATGTGGCAGCGATAGATGATGGTGGTTTTTCTAAGCCTGGGAACCTATGTTTTTGTGAACCTGAAAGAGAAATGTAGGTATCAAGAGGGTGAAGGGATACATAAAAGCTGTGGTTATTGTTCAAATAAAGGTTTGCACAATGCTTTGATCATGGTATACATCGTAATGCAAAAGCAAAGCAAATATCTCTTAATATTTTGAAAATTAAACAATTGTTATATAGAATCCAGTTCCATTTTAGAGAATTTTGATAACCGATCACTTAGAGATGTATGAGCTGCTTTAGACTTTAAGCATTTAGTCCATGAAGTGCTCTCCTAAGGTTACGTAACCCACTAGAAATCACCCGAAACTTTGTGTATCGTACCGTCATGTTATCTTAGGATGCTGATGGAATAAACGAACGCTCGAAATTAGCAAGCTTTCAAAGCCTTGAAAGATCGAATTCGTCGAAATCCACTGCGCAAGCTAGAAATCATGACTTGTGAGATGAATATCAGCAAGGACAGCCTGACGCGTATCATAAATTGTGACTTGAAACTCAGTACACTAATAGTACTTTTCTGACTCTACTTTTCTATGACAGCTATACTACTTAGATGTCCGATTTCGACCAAACTAAGTGGAATCATGGGAAAGCATAGCAAACTAAGATATACAAACTTTGGAGGCATTTTCTGTGAAAACAAAAAAGATTTTCTCACTAAGACTGGTTTCTCGACCGACCATTTCTATGGCAGCTATAACCTATAGTCATCCGATTTTGACAAAACTTTTAAGAATTGTGTTAAAGCTTATAAAATAAATATATGCCAATTTTAAAGAGGTTTACATTGAAAACAAAAAAGTTTTTCTTACAAGGACCATTTTTCGAACCCAACTTTTCTATGACTGCTATACTATATAGTTGTCCGATTTGGACCAAACTTATTTAAATCATGGGAAAGCATAGCAAACTATGAAATACAAAATGTGGAGGCATTTCGATTGAAAACAAAAAAGATTTTCTCACTAAGACCAGTTTCTCGACCGACCATTTCTATGGCAGCTATAACCTATAGTCATCCGATTTTGACAAAACTTTTAAGAATTGTGTTAAAGCTTATAAAATAAATATATGCCAATTTTTAAGAGGTTTACATTGAAAACAAAAAAGTTTTTCTTACAAAGACCATTTTTCGAACTTAACTTTTCTATGACAGCTATACTATATAGATGTCCGATTTGGACCAAAATTGGGCGAACTATGGAGAAGCATAGAAAACTAGTAAATACGGAGTTTAGAGGCGTTTTCTTTGAAAACGAAAAAAATTTTCTCACTAAAACTAATTTCTCGACCGATCATTTCTATGGCAGCTATATTATATAGATGTCCGGTTTTGGCCAAACTTGGCAGATTCATGAAGAAGCATAGAAAACTAGTAAATACGGAGTTTGGAGACGTTTGCATTGACAACAAAAAAGTTTTTCTTACAAGAACTAGTTTTTCGACCAATCGATCCTATGGCAGCCATACGTTATAGTCAACCGATCCGGCCGGTTCCGACAAATGTGCTGCGTAAATGTACCAGAAAACTTCATGCATAGTTTGCTGGCAATTGCTTTAAAACTGACGGAGGAGATGGCATAGAAACAGAGAGACAGACGGACGGGCAAGACTAACTCAACTCAAGAACTCAAGAATATATTTACTCTATGTGGTCGGAAATGCTTTCTCCTATGCATTATTTAAATATACCCTTTCCAAGGGTATGAAAAGGCATCCGATTTCGATTTTAAGGAGTCTATAAAAGACAATTAAATCTGTTTTTTTATTTTTGTCTTAAAAACTTCAAAAACTTAAAATAAAATCATACATTTTTATTACATTTCCCAAGCCCAAAATATATGCTCAATTATAGTCAAAGCTGCTGATTTATATTATACATTTCCCCAATGAGCAATTTCAACTTCCTTTAAAAACAATTACAACTTCCTCTACACACACACACCCAAGCGCGTGTCTCGTAAAGCCAACACATCGTCAATATCACATTTCCTCCTTTACGGAAAAAGAGCGACCAAAAACCAAAGCCACAGACAGCCACTCACTCAAAACGACGCCCAAGGCAACCGCAACGCCAGGCAGCAACCAGCCAGGCAAACTCCATAATAAGCCTCAT
This sequence comes from Lordiphosa andalusiaca, assembly GCA_035044965.1. NCBI lineage: Eukaryota > Metazoa > Arthropoda > Insecta > Diptera > Drosophilidae > Lordiphosa > Lordiphosa andalusiaca. Next base: position 4,893,373 of record JAWNNM010001363.1, on the reverse strand, counting down.
CATGATGGGGCTACATAATAACAGGCCATAATCACATTTCATATTTATCACATTTTTACGCCCACCAACAACTGGGAGCTAGCAGAGTTTGCCTTTGCCTAACCTCGCAATTTGACCGTAAATAAATTGCCTGCCTGCTCATTTGGTAAGCTGTGAGGCTTCTTCGGGCAGGGGGGCAAAACCCTTCACAAGAGATTGAGGGAGCGAGAGAGAGAGAGAGAGAGCGAGTAAATACGTTTAAGCACAATGCAAATACCGTTATAATAGCACAACAACAGTAGCAGCCGCAAAAGCAGACAGCTGGAGCAACGCCCCGCCCCCCCCGCCACGTAATGGATGCCCGTGCGTATGAGTGATTTTCTCATCTGCGCTGAAAAGTATGCAAATGTTTCTGAAAGGGTGACTTTTATGGGGGGAAAAGTGTTTGTTACTTTTAACTGCAGGCAATTTAATTTCCTGTTTGTTTTTAAATGCCACTGCAATTGATGCTGCTGGCAAAATGTATGCATAATGATTAACTAGCCAAAAAAAAACAAAAAAAACAAACTGGGTAGCTTGTCCCCAGCTCAAAGTCGACTTAAGAGCCACAGAGTAACTGACAGTCAAGCCGCTTAAACTTTGAACTTTGTCATCTCAATTTTCGCCAACGGATACGCTTTGTTTCAGGCCCCACAGGCAGAGTACGATGGTATATTTATACCATTTTTGGGGCAGAAATTAAGTCCATATAAAAACAGTCGGTTCAGTTCAATTATCGAATTTTGAGACGAACGAAAATTACATTTTTCACAATGTCCCATTGTGCAGAGTATCAGCACCGAGTGTGCCGAGAGCCGTGTCCCGGAAACATTGAGCCTGACACAATGCGATGACTTTCATTTGCCGAAACTGCGGAGTTGCTTCGCCTGCCATTGTTTTGCGGCTTGCCCCGATCTCAGCCTGAGGATGAGACTGAAGGCCAGTTTCCAGGAAGTTTTTCATGCGCCATGACACTTTTTGTGCGTTATGTGCGGGCGGGCAGCCATTTTGTATACCTTTGTGAAGGAATTTTCGAATATTTTCTGGGATGCATGGAAGCTGTTTGCCAGGCCCGCAAGACACAAGGCAGGACCAGCAGCGGCATCCTTTTTGGCCATGTCCTGCCTGCCTGCCTGCCTGTAATTTATGATGTGCGCTTCCCCTTTTCCTCGTCGTTGGGTTGGCAGTTGCCAGTTTTTAGTTTTGGTAGCGCGTGCTCGCTCTGCGGCTGTTTTCTGCTGTCATAACTTTTGCGCCACATAATTAATAGTTGTAAGCCGGCAGCGAGTGACTTTTTAGTGGCCCGGGTGCACAACTTTTATGGCGGCCGCCATCTCTCGTTCCGGAAGTTGTTTGCTCAATTAACTTAGCAGGTAGTTAATTTTTGCAAAAGCCGCAAGGCAACTCGAGAAGTTGTGGGCGCTAATTGATTTACGAGTAAATGGTTTGTGCGGTCGCGGTGGGTTTTTTTTTGTTTCCTGTTTGTTTTTTAAAGGTTGATCTGAAGAGCCAGCTCTGACAACTGCGAGTTGGTGTCCATTGAAGTGTGTGAATCGCATTTTGAAACGCAGCCAAGTTGAAGTGAATGGAAATAAGCAATAAGTTTGCATGGCATTTTGATATTTCACAACTTGTTTGTTTAAGCAATAAATTTCTTTGCCAGTGAACGAAGGGTGTTCAACCCAAGTGAATGGAGACCCTCCACCCCCAAATAGCAAGTAAGTGTCAAGATTGAAATTTAAAAAACATAAAATATTAAAGCAAGCAGATTAAGGAACATTTAAGGACCCACTTTCCCAAAACCAAACGTTTTTTGTTGAATTTTCGGCTTTAATTTGGAGTTTATCTAATTTGGCTCTCTGTATGTCAGGCTTACAACATATCGATACACTGTTATCGCTGTCATGGTTTGACCAGTTGCTGTTAAAACTATCGAAGCATCTTATAGTTTGGTCAACTAGAAACATAATATAAGCAAGACCAACTGTTTGAATCGAGACTGCAAACCGGTCCGGCTCCTTTGAACCGGTCTTTCTAAGTCTGATAACTCCCTTTCCTGAGCCCGAACCAGAACTCCTGTCCTATTTGACCCAATATCAACGCAATTTTCATTCAGTTTGTGCCGTTTTTAGGTTGATTTCCAACAAAACTTGTATAGAGCATGGACTGAAAGCAGATTCGAACCAAAACCTTCTCCCAATAGCCTTGAACCTCAAATTTTCGAACATTCACCCATTGGTAAATTTTGAATCGAACCTGCGAAACGGCAATTCCAAAATGTTGGTAGGCTTGTAACTCTGGTATTTAAGTTAATTCCAGCTTTTCAATCGTAGTTACTAGGATTTCATGATTGACAGTATCAAAAGCATTGCTAATATCAAGAAATGATCGAAGATGGTTTAATTTGAACTTAGAAAAATAATCCACCTTATACCTAATCGTGACAAGCACTCAGACAGAATGCACGCACAATGCAACTACTCCGCCCTTTGCTTGTGCCTGCTGGCGCCTCGAAGCATGGTAATTAACTAAAAAACGAGAAAGCTAAGATAACTTCGTCTGTGCCGAAGTTTTTATAACCTTGCAAAGTCTTCTCAAACTCTTTTTCCCATTTTCCGATCGATTGTTCGTATGGGAGCTATATGATATAGTCATCAGATTTGTCCAAAAATTCGTAAAATTATGTAAAAGCATGTAAAATAAACAAATAAAAAATTGCAGGATGCTACCATTAAAAACAAAAAAGTTTTTCTAACTAAGACTGATTTTCAGACATATTTTTTGTATGGCAGCTATACCATATAGTTGTCCGATTTAAATAAAACTTGATAGAGTTATAAAAAGAAATAGAAAACTCAAGAATACAAAGCTTGGAGACGTTTCCGTTGAAAAGAACAAAGTTTTTCATACTAAAACTAGTTCTTTGACCGATTGTTCCTATGGGAGCTATGAGATATAGTCATCCGATCCGGTCGGTTCCGACATATTAGTAGTGTAGAAGACTCTGTGCAAAATTTCAGCTTGATAGCTTTAAAACTGAGAGACTAGTTCGCGTAGAAACAGGCAGACAGACGGACGGACAAAGCTCTATCGACTCAGCTCGTCACCCAGATCAAGAATATATATAGTTTATGGGGTCGGAAATGAATATTTCTATGCGTTGCAAGCTTCTGTGCAAAATTATAATACCCTTTGCAAGGGAAGGAAAGGAAAGCAGTGGAAGAAAAGGCGTTGACTAACAGACGGTGCAAGGTAAACAAATCACAAATAGTTCTATTGCTCTTGCTGTTAGTTGGCAACTATCCTAAGAGACAATTGCTTCACACGTATGTGAAACACCTGTGTGTTCTAAACCGCTTTTCACTACACTTCGAGAGATTTATATCAAAAGACAGCGACTGCTAACCCCATAACTCTACTACTTTTTTGGCTAACTTGGCATATGCGCCATTTTGAATTATGCTAGGAGGCAGTTCACCATTTTTGTGGTGTTTTTTTTTTATGTCTGTTACCTTGGAAAGCTAAAGTCGCACGCGAAATATTTAGCATGTCAAATGACATAGGTTTTTTTTTTTTTATTTTTTGCCAAGGATGTAAATGTCTTTCTCCTTTCCTTCGCCATCTCTCCCGTGTATGTGTATGTGTATCGTCGCCATTTTTGCTGTTTTGTGCTTCATTTATCACTTTACACAGATTTTTTGGGATTTCCATATACTCAGCATATTTGCTAGCCAGAAATTTATGATATATGACTGGTGTGCTTAACCCAGCCAGAGAGTTCAGTTCAGTTCAGGGTAGTGTGTCACTTGTGTCGATGACAAGCAACCCCAAACACCAAACCCCTCGTTGACTCCTCCTGCTGCTACTCGGCACATGGTGTAATTTAGATAAGTGGTCATTCTTCATTTTAATGCTCATAATTTCATAATGTGCCATCCATATGAATACGGCAAATTAAAATCATACATTAAAAGCGGCAACAACAACAATCAGCAGGGAGAAACAACATGGTCAGCGTCGTGCCATTTATTTTATTTGGCGCGAGTTTTTGTTAGTCCAGCGACGATGAGCAGCGCCACCTTGGAAAGTGGAGAATGGGTGGCAGGAATATGGAATATGTATATGTGAAAGAGAGAGAGCCTTTGTTTTTTTTTTTTCTCCACCGTTTTGGCTCTGATTTACGAGCCATAAAACTTAACTTAATTAAATGGTTTCTGGGTTTTTGTGAATATTTATGGGACAGGTTTTTTTGAAAGGTTTTTTTTTTGGGTAAATACAGCAGAAATTGGTTCAATTAAGTTCAATCTAGTTTCTAGTCAGAGTCCCTAAGCCATTTACAACACTGTATTGACTATTAGTGGACTGAGGCGCACTTACATAAGAACTGATTTTGCTGTATGAAACTGGCGACACCTACACTCAGAGAAAAAATAGAGAATTTCATACTTGTATCAAGAATTTTCGAGATCAATAGTTCGATAAGAGTGAAAATTTTCGATCCAAGAGCGAAATTCTTGATCCAAGTATGAATATTTGATCACGGTTTTCTTGATCCAAGAGCTTCAATACTTGATCCAAGTACGAATCAGTCTCAAATCAAGCACAAGAGTTCTTGGATCAAGTGCTAAACATACTCGTTTTCAAGATTGCTCAATTTCTTCCTATTCTCAAGAGCTCATCACATTCAAGAGTTTATCAAGAGCTCATCACATTCAAGAGTAAGATCGTATACACTTAAATCAAGAGCTTCACAGATTCCAACCATACAACAAATCAATATCAGTAGATTTTTCCATTTTGTTTAAATTTATTTCATGGAAAACTAATTGTTGAGCCATGTTGCAAATTTTAGCCGGCTTGAGGAATACACACCTCAAAGCAGCATTAGTCCTTGTGTGTCAACTATCAGTCGAACAGAGGTCTCTCCATGCCAGCAATGCCATAACAGGTTGGGAATTTCAAAGCAACATGAGTGCAAAAATCCATTACGCTCTCCGCTAGATAGCTTCCCCACACCCCTCTTCCATATAATACATAACTGTAAGAGCAGACTCTCCTCTCTCACTCACTTCCCTCGCCTAAAAGCACCAAGCTAAGAACGTATTTAGCTCGACTTCAAGTGCGAAATTCTTGAAAATTTAAGAACGAATAAATATTTTTTCAAGAGCGTTTGTTCTTAAGTTATTCGTCCCACTTTTTTCTGGGTGTAAAAAGAAGGTAGAAAGCGTGCTAGTCTAGGCTGAATCTTTGAGCATCTTTGGCTAGAGCTCCTGGACCTCACACTGTTTGAGCGGTTGAGCTGACCTATCAGACTCCCTAATGTATTAACCACCCTCCGAGCAACTTTCCCTAACAACAACAACAACTACTATCACAATAATTCTATAAAAATTTATGCTAAAAGCTACTTTTTTTATGAGGCCAAGAGAAACTTTTTAATAGTAGAAATTTGCAAATTTCCAAAAGCGATAAGAAAACAGGTTTGCCAATAAATATTGACACCATTTTGTGTGGAGCAACTTTTTTTTTTTTTTGTAAATTGCCCGCAAGACGAAACCAGATAACAGCCATTATATTATAGTCGCGCACACACACACAGACAAAACAGCAACCGAAATTGAAACTGAAAACTGAAAAGTTTTTTTTTTTGTGCCAATGAAATGGCTTGGCTTGGCTTGGAGTAGAGTGGAGACTGCGTATCGTGAAAAAATAAAATTATGCAAATTTTTATTATTTGATTATGCAAATGTTCGCGCTTGACGACCCTTGGCATAAGGACGACAATATTCCCCGCCGCACCCTTCCACCGGCGCTTCAACACATGCGGAGACTAAAGCTTCCGTTTTGCCAAAAAGAAAAAAAACAACCAAAAAGAATACAGTTAGTTGAGTAAATTTGAATTTTCACTGGCGATTTTCCGCGAAATGTAGGGACAAAGCAAAAGAGGGACCCCATCCCGGCTCGGCTGTGTGGAGCACTGTCATATGTGGTTGGAAATTTTGAATCTGTTTGCAACCCCTTCGAGCGTATCCGTTTCCTTCTGTCGCGTGCGTTTCCCCGCCACCCTTCCGCTACTCTCTTTCACTTTTGTGTACGCGTATTTGTATATATTTTTGTCTTTTCTCTTTGCGCGCGATTTGAATCTTTTAAGTGAAATATTGTTGAAATCATTTATGCTTGAGTGGCACTGTGTGTCTGGGTGGAGAGTGAGAGTGAGTGGGAGGATTGTGCACACCTTAATTGATAAACACATCTAAGCTTGATGCCACCGGAGAAGCTAAGAAGTCACGCATAAAGCGTTTAAATTTAATAAGATAAAACAAAAAAAAACCCCGCAACACGACGCATAAAAACCCAAACAGATAAAAGTCGAGCATGAAGTTTTATGGCCCGCCCTGTAATCTGTTTGAATAATTACCAAAACGTGATTGCTGTGATTTCGAAACTACGAAGGTGAAAGAACCAGCATTTTCCTTTAAGTATTTTTAGTTTTGTAGAAGAAAAAGTCCACAAAATTTTAGAAATATTGCTACAAAGATCAGCTTAAGATTCATAAAAGGTTTTCAATGAAGCTCAAATGCTCTTGGCTTGTGTGAGCCGGACTTAGGCCGACTTAAACTTCTTAATTGTTATTTACTTTAACCTATGAATACTTTTACCAGAGGTATAAAGCATTCTCTGAATACTTGAGAAGTCTTGAAGCACCATTAATAATTGATCTCCAGTCTTACTTACAGTGAACTCTTGTTCTGTGACTAGTATAAACCAGTTACCAGTAGGTTCAATCAAGTAAAACAGTTTTCTCCTTAAAATATTTTACACAACCGGTCACCTTTATCAACTAATGACACCTGTGAAGCGGTGCTTTGAAGTATCTAGTAGTATTCTCAAACGTTCAGATTCGACATTATAGTCTAGAAGGCGTACATGTTAGTAGCTTTAAATATGAACATCTCTACAATTTCATAGGTGAAACAGAATGAAATACAGGACTACTAAATCATCATGTGTCATGTGTCGAGCTGTGAAAAGGCAGCCTACATTACATTTGTTGTTATGCGTCGAGTGATTTAGTTAATACCTATTTACTTATACCGATTCATGAGAATTCGAAATTGTGTTGAACTCAGCAAGAGAAGAAGTTGCTTTTAACATTTTGCTTTGCGCATTGAAATCTCTTTGCAATAAGCAACAACAAATGCAGCCGATGCGTATAGCTGGCGGGCACTCGTGTTATAAAGCAGCGATGTTCAAGAAGAGAGGCTCTCTGTAGCTCTCTGTCTCTCTCTGACACTCACTGAAGCATTCCTTCGGGAAGCATTCGACATGAATTGCCTAAAGTGTTCGGCCCCTGGGGGCTATGGGTGAACATCTCTGTTATAAAGCAAAAGAGACCACCACTGGGCTACAGGACTCCTCGCTCAATTCATGCCTTAATGAAAAGATGTTTAGGCCACAATTTATGGTAAGTGTTAATGATTGCCGGAGTGGTAATTGAGTGAACTGAGAAGTCGATGTCAGTGCGAGGTCTTTTGGTATGTTATTTTTGTTAAAACTCTAACTCTAACTCGTTTTTAAGAGTCTGTCCGTCTGTCTGTCTGTTTTTACGCGAACTAGTCTGTCAATTTTACAGCTATCGAACTGAAATTTGGCACAGAGTCTTCTTTTTGTTGCACACTACTAATATGTCGGAACCGACCGGATCGGTTGACTATATCTCATAGCTCCCATAGGAATAATCGGTCGAAAAACTACTTTTAGTGACAAAAACTTTTTTCTTTTAAATGAAAACGTCTCCAAACTTTGTAATCGTAAGTTTTTTTTGTGTTTTTATAAATCTATAAAGTTTTATTAAAATCGGACAACTATATGGTATAGCTGCCATACAAATGATGGGTGTGAAAAACAGTCTTAGATGGAAATACTTTTTTGCTTTAAATGGTAGCATCCTGCAATTTTGTAGTTGTTCGTTTAACATGCTTTCACATAATTTTACAAATTTTTGGCCAAATCGAATGACTATATCATATAGCTCCCATACGAACGATCGGTCGGAAAATGGGAAAAAGAGTTTGTTTTGAAAATATTTAAGCGAGCACAGACGAAGTTAGCTTAGCTCTCTCGTTATGAAACTATTGCATACTTTGCAAGTTCATAAAGGACTTTCGGGCAATGTAAATACCCTTTATGGGAAGAAGTACACAGGCGTAAACTTCTTTAAAGAAAATCATAGATCAGACAATCACAAAATCTGCTTTGCAAGTTAGAACAGAGGTCGGCAATGGGAGCATAGAAGTTGCCAATGGCAGCAGAGAATATATTCGACGACAGCTTTCAAAATCAACTCCCACATAGCTGCTTTGTGTCCGATAAACTTACAATTTAGAGGTGATTAGCCAGGTGATATAAGCCAGTTAAACTCACAATTTCGGTTCGGTTTCTAAACATCTAGACAACTGATATGTCTTTGAGAAACTCACAGTTTGTCCTATTATTTGTTAGTTTATTGTTCTCTGTACTAAAGAAGATGAGATATCGGCCCTTACTCCAGATATTTAAGAGATTATGTGACAGTAGAAGCTAAAAACCGACTGAAAAACAAATCCACCTCCTGACGGACCTCACTTAACACACTAAACTGATGGACAAACAAGTGAATAATCCCCCAAAAACCCAACTCATCAATCATCGGCACAACTAAAGAACCGTACATAAATCAAGCTAAATGTCAGAATCCACACTGCAAGTGTAAGTAGGAGAAGGAGTCCGAGGAGGTAAGCCTTCAGGGGAAATATTGATTGAGCAACAGTCGTTCGACTTAAGCATCACTTCCGGCATGTTGCCCCGGCAACATTCTAATAAAAATAAAAATAAAAATAATAAAAATGAGAAAAATGTTGAGCCAAGACCAAGACATGGCCAAGGAGCCTTCGCCCATTGTTCTCGCATACATACAAAGACAGACTGTTTATTTACGCCGCATTGTATGTAGAAACTTACATATGGGTGAGCCTCGAGGCCAGGCGGTGGCGGTGGCGAAGGGCATCCATACGGCGGGCCACATATCACACATGTTGTTGCGAGTACACACGTATGTTGCCTGCAAGCGATAGCGTCGGGACGCCGCCATTTTTTGGCAGCAGCACACACACCAACACACACACGCGAGCAATCTTGGCCAGCAATCGCAGGCGGCACATATGTGCAATCATGTGTAGGCCCACCCGTTTGGCCCCCCCTCCCCAATCAATTTCCTGTCCTGCTTTGGCTACATTTTGTGGGGAGACTCCATTTTGGTTTTTACCATTGGGCGCTGTGGCTGGGACACGCCCCCGCTAAGGTCAGGCGCATGCTCCAAATCGAATTCGAGCTCGAAATTCGAGTGAGCAGCAGAGGAAACTGGCGCCGGCTGCATCTGTTTAGTGTCAAATGTGAGCAGAGCGAGAGTCAGGCGGATGCTTCTCACATTTTTTGTTTTTTTTTTTTAAATCAAAACTAGATAAGATTGTGGACAAAATGACAAGTGTCAAGCTGCACTTGCCAGCTCACATGATGTCCAGGCAAATCCCTGAACCAAAAACTCATAAAAGCGTTAAATTAAAACTTGGGATTTCACGGCAGCTTAAGTTTTTTAGCAATTATCAGAGAGACAGAGAGATGAAGAGAAAAGAGATAAAGAGAGAGGGAGAAACAGGCGTTAACACTGACAGGAATATGTCACACCTGTGGCCAGGAGTCTGGGTAAAAGACAAATTCAATCAACACTCTGATTCCACCCCCAGTTGAAACATCTCTCACATAAATTCCGATTTATGTCCTCGACCATTTGAACCTTTTTGTTTGCTCAAACACACACACAATCAAAAGTCGATTAGCATGCTCTGGCCCAGGGGGCAGTTGCCCCTCCCCCTGCCACATAAACAAGCTACAAATAGGCAAACGCAGGTAATCGCATTTCATATTTTAGCTCCGGCTACCGACCAAATTCGACCAATTTCCACCCCTCTCAGTTTATGGCTTTGTGTTGAAAATCTGCTGAAACACAATGAAAATATTTTCTGCCTTTGATACTTGTTGGAATGGGGAGGGGATTGGGTTGGGATGGGGTGGCAGTATGTGTGTGGGTAGCTTGTGACAAGTACAAGCCACTTGTGCGTTGATGATAATTTTTTGGTTTTTCAGTTTTTTTTTTTTATTCATTGTATGCGCAGAGGTGGCAGATATCCCTGAAATCGGCTTATGTCGCCTGTGCAGCAGCATTCTGCTGACAAAGCTGCTGGGTGAGCTTTGGTACCAATGCGGATAGCAAGCAAGGAGTTGAATTTAAAATGGTAGTCGATAGATGTCCAATTCGAATGTGCATTCAAGCATTACTTTGATTTAGACTGAGTTTGCATATTTCTTAAACGAGCTGCACTAAGGACATTCGGAGGATGTTGATTTCCCCCACAAGATGCAAGCGGAGACTACTGCAAATGTCTCGGAAAACAAGTGAAAACAATAACTCAGATCATTAAACATGCTAGTTAAGTATTGGGGATTATCAACTCACTTCTATTTGGTTGAGTTCTGAAACCGCACTGAAGTAAGCTTTGAATTGAAAGGATTACGCATCCGAAATTTTAAAGCTTTTGGAAAATTTATGCATTTTTGGAAGCCAGGACATAAAAATGGAATATGACTCAAAAAGAAATAAGGGCGCTGCAGCCGAGTTTCCCGTCCACAAAATACGCTGTTGATTTGTTTTTGAATTTTTGAATATGACCGGTTTTTGTAACAAAATTATCATCCCAAATGTAGGCAACACTTTTTTCTAGTCCTGACCAACAACTGGGCCGGGGGGGTACTCTTATCAGCTCACTACTTTTCAGTACAGATAGATATTGGGCCTAGCTTGATGTACACTAAACCACGACCAACTTAAAAATTATGGATCTGACGGTTTTTTAGGTCTAGAATGGCTAGAGGAGGTCTTGGTTTTTTGGAGATAAAAGGGGGACGGCCTGGAATTTTCCAAATCTGAAACAAACTTGATTTGCGTACAGCATAAGTCTACCTTCATGCATAAATTTGTGGCTCTATCTCTTATAGTCTCTGGTATCGACGCGTTCATACAGACAGACAGACGGACAGACGGACGTGGCTATGTCGACTCGGCTGTTCATACTGATCAAGAATATATATTCTTTATGGGGTCGGAAATGTTTCTTTCTCCCTGTTACATACATTCGCACAACTTCATGATCCCCCTTTTCCCATTTTCAATGGGACGTACTACTGTACTAGATGGACTTTAAAAAGCTTTGAAAAATAATTGATTTATAGATGTATCGACGACAATCAATATTTGAAGATTGAGTTTTAAAGCATAGGTGCCCAGAGCCAGCTTATGGTGGCGTAGACACTAACATAAATGAAGGATATATGTCAAATATTTCTAAAGCAATAACAACCACAAGTAATACGAAAAGAAAATCTATTATTGCCTGCTGTGTGGAAGTGATGTTTAGGTAGCTAGATTTGTTCGGAAAGTTGGGTCGCTGGCAGTACTCCCATATCCAGGTGATGGGGGTGCCACTTACTTACTGCGCGGGTAGCTGGCAGACCCAAAGAATCTTGAAGGACTGTCGGTAGAGAGGCGAAAAGCATCAGGAAAAGTTGGAGAGAACAACAGAGTTCGCTGGAGAGATATTTTATATTTGAAATGTTTATTAAAGAAACTCGGATTTGTGATGTGTTAACAAAAATCGTAATGGTCCTTGCATAATATCATCCAAAGATATGAAAAATTGAAATTATAATGTCAAAAGAATGACTTTAAAAACTATCCATTCCAATTAGGTATTTTTGGTTCTTTATTTTTACTTAAGAAGCTATGTATGTTCATAGGGTTCAAGACCAAGACCTTAGACAATGAACAGGTCTGTGAACCGAGCCTTGGTCTTAAGGATAAGTTCAAACCTTCGGACCTAGGTCTATGCAGACTTTTGGAGGGTTGCAGACTGGCTATTTGTACTTTCTCTATATTGTTTTTAGATAGTCTTTGTATACCAATAGATTGATCGTTACGGTTTTTCCATACTTATCAACAATTTTCATAGTTTACTCGTACACCTTCCCTTGGCATATCTGTCGCCTTCTTTTGCCTAGTTCCTTAATTTTTTATGAAACTCCACTCTTTCAGCTTGTAAAATCATATTTTTTCTTTCCTTCTCGCACTTTTTTCTACCCTTTCACGGGGCACGAAATTAACGCAGCTGTTTTAAAAAGCTTGATTTTGTATTTTGATGCATATGGTCAAAGGTTTTTGTCGGGCACTTTGAAACCACAACATCAACTGGAAAATCAAAAGCACGCCAATTCTTTTGTTTTCAGTTTCATTGATACTTGCTGCCCGGTGGAGGGGGAGGGGAGGAGTGGGAGTTTATTAACATTTTATGCACTTCGCAGTGCGCAGTATATCCTTATAGCTGATTGTGGGCAACCATAAATTTTGATAACCCTATCACATTCAACTATGTTGCCAGCCACTAAAAGTGAATTGCACCACTAAAAACAGAAAGAGCGAGATTTGTGCCCCATAAACTTCACTTGCAGTCAACAACTGAGTTGAGTTGAATGAGGCGACAATGTTTGGGACTTAAGGGCCGGACGTGTGTCAACATTTATGGCTCAATTATCAGCCGTCAAATAAACACTTGGGTCGGGGTTAGAGGATCACTTAACCAGAGTCGATAATTTGCTGCCGGCCATAAGTTCAGCCCAGCTCCCACACATGTCGGACCACCCAGTGTGGACAATCCATAGCCCAATCCCGGATACCCGATGTGCGCACGTGCCGCCCATTAATTTACGCTCCGGCTCTATCTGCGATTTGCTTGCGCATTCTCCGCCTCGTCCTGCCACGTGCCAACTGCTGGCAAATCAAATGTTTTTATTATTTAAAGCGACAAACGCGGCGACGTTTTATTGTCTTCTCTTGCGGCAGATAACCGCTGAGCTGAAACTGTGCCAGGACAAATTACATCCCAGCCGCATCCTGGCCGCCATTGTTTTCACAATTGATAACGAATTGCACCTTGGGGACACGGCACGGCTCTGCTCTGGTGGCATTGTGCGCCTTAATGAAGAAGCAACTGGCATGTGATAAATTTTAATTGATTTCATTTTCTGTCTGTGGCTCTGGCTTTTGTTTGGCCGCCTGGCTATTCTCGAGATTAGAATCCTGGCAGAGACTTTCTATTTTTTGAGGTTTAGAGCGCGGCTCATTAGCCAAGTATAATGCATCAAGATAAAGTTCTAAATGTTTGACATAATTGAATTTTTTAGCTGTTCTGCTCTAATGATGCTAATGATGATTCCAGGTCATTAGAAGACAACAGAGAATGACCAGTGTAGGGAGGAGGAGGGAGCATGTTTCTCTGGGGTCGTTTTTGGAACAGATTTAGGGACTAAACTGCATGTTAGTCTTTAGAAAGGGCTTTTAGAGCTAAGAACAAATGAAATAATGAAAAATAGTTGAAGAGCAAGAATTTCTGAACCTTATATCGAATTTGTCGCCACTTTAAAAGTCCGAGAATGTCAGTTTTTGATCAAATTAAACGACAAGTCGCGGCAATATACTCAAAGAAAGGCTTTAAGAGTTGATAAAGGGTGAAATTCAGGGCTATCCAGGAACACAAATGAGTTTTAAAACATTTGGCGAACTGACTTACCTTCAAAAGTTGGAAAATTTAGTGTAAGATTGGGATTTCTTTAAAAAAGAAAAAAGAAAAAACATTAATTAATAAATATAAAATAATAAGTAGAAAGTAAACCACGAATCCGAACCGAAACCGAGATAAAGATGCCTTCACTGAACCCGAACTGAACCTTAAGATTACTGAACCGATCCAATTCTTATATCCGTACGGTTTGCCAACACAGAGCAAGAGAAAGTATATTACAAAACCTTAATATCAAATGGATCATAGATTACACAAACAACGTAACGGAAAAGTCATCCAAAGCATATGAAAAATGGTTATTTTAATATTAAGAAAATATAGAAAAGTTATCTTCGACCCCGGCCGAAGTTTGTATATTCTTGGAGCACGTTTTTCTAACAAAGACTGCTTTTCGAACCTTACTTTTCTATGGTAGCCATGCTATATAGATGTCCGATTTCGACCAAACATAGTGAAAGCATGCAAAAGCCTAACAAAGTAGCTTTCAAAAACTTTGGAGTCGATTCCATTTAAAACAAAAAAGTTTTTCTCAATAGAACTTCTTTTTCGACCGATCATTCGTACTGCAGCTATATGATATAGACATCCGACTTGGACAAAAAATTGTAGAATTGTATGAAAGCATGCAAAACAATAAAATACAAAATTGCAGTATGCTACCATTAAAAATAAAAAAGTTTTTCAAACTAAGAGTGTTTTTTATACCTATCTTTTGTATGGCAGCTATAACATATGGATGTTCGATTTTCATCAAACTCGGCTTAATTATATAAAAACATAGAAAACTTATGAATACAAAGTTTGGAGACGATTCCATTGCAAAAACAAAAGTTTTTCATACAAAAACTAGTTTTCCGACCGATTGTTCCTATGGGAGCTATGAGAAATAGTCATCCGATCCGGTCAGTTCCGATATATTAGTAGCAGAAAGCAGCAAGAAGACTCTGTGCAAAATTTCAGCTCGATAGCTTCAAAACTGAGAGACTGTTTCGCGTAGAACTGACAGACATACATAGACATAGCTCAATCGACTCAGCTCGTCACCCTGATCCAGAATATACATGGTTTATGGGGTCGGAAATGAATATTTCTATGCGTTGCAAAATTCTGGGCAAAATTATAATACACTTTGCAAGGGTATTCAAATTTCCCTTCTAATTTGTTCTTTTTGGATCTCTGAGATCAAGGTGTTTATATAGACAGACGGACGGACGGACAAGATATTATAATGTACCCAGTCCAAATGGATATCAAAATCTTATTCTTAAAACCCAATGAACCACAACAGAGCCGGTTCTTTGGTTCTTTGGTTTCTGTATTTCATTTTAAACATCTACTAGTATTTAGTTTAAGACGCCTACAGCATTATCTTATCTGGAATTTTTAAGCATAACCGAGTTACTTGAGGTGGCGATATCCTATATATATAAATATCGTTTATAAACATATATAAAACTAGAGAGCTCTCAGTGTGTGTATGTTTGTATCTTTGAATGTATTTTCCTTATTATTATATTTATATTGATCAGGAAAGAGTTATATGCTTTGTTTCAAGTCCGTTCGGTTGGCTTCAAAAGCATTTCAAAACGGTTCAAACAGGGCTTCAGAGCCATATCTGAAAAACTATTTTAGCCATAATATGGTATTTTGTTCTAATATGGAGTTGGATATTTTACTGGTTCAGAGTGAAACCGGTTCTCAGAAGTTATATCATACATATCATATCTCAGAGATTATTTAAGAACTTGACATTTGGTGGATAGGCTAGTACTATAAAGTTGAATAGATTCCGGTCTTCGAGCCACTTCAAAATAGGTTCAGGTCCTCACCTTTTGATTCGAAAGCTACAGCGTATAATGTATGGGCTGATTTCACATCTTCTACATAGCCACCTTATTTGTCACATAATCTTGCAAATAACAGAGTAAATTCTATGTTTATCTGAAACATAGCAGCTATATGGGAGATGTGAAGTTGGGCCTAAGTGGAACTTAATTAAAGAAGCTATGGATGGAAATATGTAGTTGGATATTATTCCAATTCCAAATTGTATACCAACAAGCTTGGTTGAGTTCAAGTGTTAATATCGGTGGGCAAACTGTTGACACAAGAATATAAACTCTCTCATAAGAATTCTATTCTTACAATGCAAAGGAGACGGGCAGCTAGTTTTAAATAGAAGATTTGTATATTTGGTTTTGTTTTAGCGCCTCGAGGGTTTATTTTCGAATTTATTTTAAAATAAAGTAGTTCGAATGATTTGTAAAGTGGGGAAATCTAATCTATTAAGAACTCAATACATTATAAATGAGAATCTTTAGTAAAAACATTTACGAAATAAAATGTTGTCCCTTAGGACCGATTTCCAAACTTCTACATAGAGCTATCTTCCAAATACACCTACAAATAACAGAGCCAATATCTATGTTTATTTGACACATAGAAGCTATGTAGAAGATGTGAAGTCGTCGGCCCTTATTCTTTAAGCTTACAAATTGATGGAATAAATATTTCACGCTTAAACATGTCCCTCTTTTTTTGGGGAACCCAACAAATCCTCTTTAACTTTAGGATGTCAAAAAAATGTTCACATGTTGCATTGACCTGCTCCTCTTCGCACTGCGCGCTTCGGTGATGCGTGTTTCCCAGTTGATAAGCGACGCCGTCGTCAGTCATCATATGCGCACAGCATGTGTTCCACAATCATCTCCTGGCTGGGCTGACGTGCCTCGCAATCTGCTTTTTACTAGCAGCACGATGGTGGGCAAGGATGGGTGGAGGTTGTCTATTATTTTTCATGACTTAAAGCCGATTTGGAAAAATATTGTTACTCTGGCGCTGACGCCTCCCTCAGATGCCCACTTAGGGCCAGGGAAATTCAATTTCCCAGACAGCCCAACAACCTTCAACCGAGCAGCTGAAACGGCAATTTTGATAATGCGTTTGACCTGGGGACATCAATTGCCCCCAATTTTTTTTGTCACATGGCCAGTTGCCGAATCGTTTTTTAAGACATCATTAGCTATTGGGGGATGGCCGTTTTTGTGCCAGGAGGAAGGTTCCATCGCTGCTATTGATTTATGATTTATGGATGAAACTTTGATAGTTGTCCTTTGTATCAATTTCTCCCAAATGTGTCGTGTAGGCCATGAGTGCAAATTCAATTTGGAGGGCGTGGTCGGTGTCAATTCGATTCTAGCCATTTGTATGCAGCGTCTGCCACCCTGGGCAGAAAAAATAAATAGAAACAATCTTGCTTCTGCTTCATTTAACTCGTACAGTTCGAAACTTTTTGAAATTTAAATATTGTTTTGCGGCCACGAGGAGTGGAGGCAATAAAATAAAAAATGTTTTATCAGACTTTGGACATCATTTTTTATGACGCGCCCCCGTCCGCCAAACAGTTGACACCATTTAATTTCCAAACTCGATTAAAGCAATCGCTGAGGCGGAATTGACAAAGATGTTTTGTCCCTCTGGACTCAACATCATCATCATCAATCACTCAATCACTCTCTCTCTCTTGCAGCCACCAGCTGCGCCTCCAAAGTCCAATCAAGGATCAAAGGAGAAAAACCCTTCCACACACACACACACACACACATCCTGGACAATCACACAGGATGTATTCAAGTGCATATCCTGTGGTTATTTAACAATTGTTAACAAGTCTTTTGGGTTTGTTAGCATATCCTTCAGTGATTTCGCTTTTGCTACCAAGTGGCCATATGCCAGTCGTCCAATCTCACACCCGCTTTTTGGTGGTGACTTTGATAGAAGGACATGAGAAAAGGGGAGGGATGTTAAACAGGGGTAAATCGTGTTTGTGTACAAACGAGAGTTCAAATGAGAATTCAATTATTTAATACCAAACTAGGACATTTTACTGCATTTGTATTGGTGACTACGCGAGCTTAAGGTGTGCAAGCCCGAGCTAGTTTTTAAGATTTCAATATATAAGGTCTTTTTTCTTATATTCAGGCAGCTGTAGCCGTTTCTCATCTTGGCTTGACTGTACCTTTGTTTCCTGCTTAGTTCACATTCCCCATTTCTAAGCAACAACTGCAGAACTTGGTTTGAAACCAGCTCACAATGAAGCTTTAATAAACAGTGATGAGTGCCTCGTCCACCTAATCTTATAAGGGTCACCCCTTTCTGGAAAAAGAAACCTTATTTCTACCTTCATTCTTTCTTAACCCCCACAAATTTGAGCAAATTTATTTGGTTAGCTTTCTCTTATAATAATAATCTATCCCATAATTAAAATAAATATTACCTTTTCTAGTCCACGTCGCCAGGTATTTCCGAATCCTCAATGGTTCGTGTGGCGGGTATGTACACCTTAAAGGCAAACTTGGACTTGACAAACGATCCCGTATTAAGCACCGTACAGCCATGTTGAGTACTTGAAAAACTTTGACACGAATCTCCCATCACAATTAGATCCGGCAACGGATACAGCCACAAAGCAGGATCATAATCCCAATGCACGGGCATGGCAATGGGATGTATGGGCACCAGATGACCCTGGCAAACAATGGTGCGTGCAAAATGCTGCTCAATGTGTGTGGTATCCTCGGGAAAGTGAAGAGTGTTGCGACAAAATTTGGCCATCAAATCCAGTCGGCAGACCACAATCTGTTGCGTGCAATACTGCAGGCGGCAAGGATTGGTGGCCAACTGTGTGCGTGGCCAGGCCCTTAATAAGCCCGCAGCCAGACATTCGGGTAATGGTGCACGTGGCAGTATATTAGGAGCTGTGGGATCTTCAGCTGAGGGCACTATGATCAAATCTGTTTGCTTCTTTAGCTGCTCACAGCCGGCAGCCAAGGCACCCAGAGCATCCAAATGCTGACGCAATTCGTGATGATTGCGTGTGCTGGCCGTGAAGGGTCCCATTAATACTATGGCCTGAGGCGGACAGGAATCGTAGCCAACAAAGAGCTGTCGTAGTTTTTCCATGACAACAGGCAGATCCAAGCGTACATCGGAGAGAAACACAATGGTGGTTTCGGTATTAGAGCGCTCGAGCTCCTGCAGGCGTGGGGAGTATTTTAAAAGTTTGGCAGACTCGCCGCCCCAGGTATTTGAGGTGCCAAAGAAGGCGCGACTGCTGGTGGCGGGTTCAGCAGGTGGAAAACCTAGGCCATCAACTAAAAGAGGAAAAGATTATGGATTTGTCTTACTTTCAGTGGATTTACCTACCCTTTAGTACATCATTGGAGTAGTTTCCCTCGGCTAGCACAAAGCAACCCTCGCAGAAGAAGCCCGCATGGAATCGTGCTCCACTCAAATCCAACTGCACACAGCCCGTGGGATCCTCCACATAGAATTTGCCCTCCTTCAGTTGTGTCAGCAAACCCAATACCACCGCCTCCTTCATATGCGAGGTGGCCAGCAAGTTCTCGGCGAACTGCAACTTAAACTTCTTGGCCTGTGCCTCGGCGCCCACTCCTTCCTGGATGACCGCCGGGGCAAACAGGTCATGGCGCAGTGTCTTTTGCAACAACATGTCATAGCGCTGCTGCAGGTAGTCCGACTTCATGCGGGGCTGAGTAAGCAACTGCCGCGGTTGCGCATCCCGCTCGAATTTCTTGATGCGCTGATTGTAGCGATATCGTGGCACTGTAAAGGCATCAATCAGAGCGAATACCGTTTCGCCCTCATCCAGACCCACGCGATTCAGTTCATTGATGGCCTTCTCCAAAGATGCACGTTCCACATGCGGCGTGGCCAATTTCTGGCCCTGCAGATTCTCGGTGATCACTGTCAGCCATTTATCCCGTTCGGCCAAGTCAAAGGGCAGCAGCTGCTCCGCCAGATACGTACTGTTCTCTGAGCGTATCAGAAAGCCACTTATTTTAAAGTTATTTGTGATTCGCTTACGCAGTTGCTCCAACTCCATGGCGCCAAAACGTTTGTTTTACTTAGGCAGATAGAGATGGCACACTGCTAGCGATGCGCATGGTGTTAACTGATAGCAGGTAGAAGTCACTGTTATCGAAGTAACGTGACGTAACGTACTGGAAGTCACTGGAATCGCTGTTACTTTTAAAAATAAAGCGCTATCAAAATGCTTATATTATTCTGAGTTTCTTCTTATTATTAATATTTAAACTAAAAAACTTAATTATAATATTTGGTCTTTATTGTTTAATTTAATCTTAGTGTACCTGTATCTTAGCGACCTGACTGACTGTCGCTGGATATATCGATAAGACGCCTCTCTTATTTATATATCGAAATCGGACAGTGTGTAAAACACTAGGCTTAGTGTTGCACAGGTTTTATTGGTTTGACGGTTGCCTAAATCGGTTACATTTAAATTCAAAATTATTCGTGGCTTACATAATACTAGATTTTGCAAATACAAATGCAACCTATAGTAAACAAGTGCCACTAAGTTGAAGATGGAATCGTTTAGTAGGCGATTGTATCTTATTTCACTGTATTTAAAAAAACAATCTGTCGCTTTCAAAACACTTACTTTATTTTTTTATAATATTCATATTTATCATGAATTAACACTGTCCCGTCAGGTGGATTTTTAAATCTCGACAGCATTTTTTTTTTTAACCAGATTTCACCCCTTTCGATCACGCAGTTAAATCATGGCTCGTTGAAGTCCTTGGATTATTCAGATGCACGTTTTAAAGTATATCATTATTGCCACAAGTAATCACCATTTCCAGCACTTTCGCATACAAAATGAGAGCTATCGATGCATAAATTTGCAAAATGAACTCGGAAGGACATTGCTTGGATTTTGATGAGTTTTTACCATTTATAGGAGAGTTTGGTTTCTATCAGTGGCGTCTGATACTCTACATGCTACCGTATTGCTTTCTCTATGCCTTCATTTACTTGACGCAAATTTTCTTAATTGTGGTGCCCCGACATTGGTGCCGCATTCCCGCCTTAGAGTTCCTGCCCAAAGAGGAGCAACTAAAGTTGGCCATACCCAAAGATAAGAATGATAAATTTCACAGTTGTAGCATGTACGATGTGGATTATACAGCCATACTTGAGTCGAATATAACGTCAGCGAATACAAGTTGGCATCAAATACCTTGCCAATATGGTTGGATCTATGATAGGGAGCAGGTGCCATACGAATCTATTGCCATGGAATATGATTGGGTGTGCGAAAATGATGAGCTGGGCACTTATACGGTAACAATTTACTTTCTGGGTGCCATTGTGGGCTGTTTGTGTTTTGGTTATATGTCCGATCATTGTGGTCGTGTGCCCGCTCTCATGGCAAGTAATATGTGTGCCCTGGTCGGTGGTGTGCTGAGTTCATTTTGTAAGGATTTCTATGGATTCGCAGCTACCAGATTTGTGGTTGGTTTGAGCTACGATAGCTGCTTCTTACCCATGTACATACTGTGTGAGTTTTTGTCAGGGATCTTTGTAGTTAGGAATGCTGAAATTACAAATTTATTCTCTAGTTTTCAAAAAATTCAGCATTCTTAACTATTTTTGGTTGAAATTGTTTATTAATTAAATACTTTTTGTATTGGTTTTCTATTAGTGCTCGAATCGGTGGGTTCTAAAAATCGCACGCTAATTGGCAATTTATCGATTGCTTTGTTCTATACACCCGCCGCCTGTATTTTGCCTTGGATAGCGTATTATTGTAATAATTGGAGAACCATTGCCTTGGTCACTTCAGTGCCCATTTTGTTACCAATATTGATGATATTTTTGATACCCGAATCACCAAGGTGATAATAAATAGTCAAATTTAAAAAATATGGATTAACAAATTTCTTTCTCAGATGGCTTCTATCGGTGGGCAAAATCAATCGGGGCATGTCCGAGGTGAGAAAAGCGGCCAAGTTGAATGGTAAAGAGATACCCGATGATGTTATGTCGTTTTTCCGGCGTTGCTGTGAAATGTTGTATAATGAGAGGCAAGCCAATAAACGTTATACGGTTATCGATCTCTTCAAGACGCGTCGCATGTGCCGCATTACCATAATATTGATAATCATTTGGATGATCATTGCCCTGGTATATGATGCTCATGTTCGGGTCATAGTAGATATAGGACCCGATGTCTTTATAACCTTCTCGTTGGCCAACCTAACAGAATTTCCTGGTGGTGTGATTCCAATTATTCTGCTCGATAGAGTGGGACGCAAGCCCATGTTATTTATGGTACTTTTAATGTGTGCTTGTGGTAGTCTGATGGCGGCTCTTTTTGAAAAGAAATGGATGGTGGCCGCTGGGGCTATAATGGGTCGACTGTTTGTAACCATAAGCTATAATGTGGGTCTACAGTGGGCAGCGGAAATTCTACCCACTGTGGTGCGCGGTCAGGGTACAGCGTTCATTCATATTATGGGAAATGTGGCGGCTCTGATATCGCCATTTGTGGTCTACACTGAACACTATTCGGAAATGTGTCCCATGATTATATTGACAATATTGTCTGTTTTAGGAGCTGTCTTGGTGACATTTTTACCGGAAACAAAGAATGCTGTCATGCCACAGACAATGCAGGAGGCGGAAGAGCTCTGGGCACAAAAATTTTGGTTTTGTACATAATAAACTTTTTTGCCTGAGTAACGGGTATTTCAAAGTTAGTCACGGTTTGATGCGCTTAACAACACTGACATCGAAATCGACCGGCGGTATATCGATATTTAGCAACTGCCATCTCTGTTTGGTTATTTCACGTTTGGCTCGCACGGTCACACTGCAGCTGCCAGCACGTGTATTTACACATTTAAAAAAATTAGATTTTTGTTTTATATTGCAATATGGATGTGGTCAAGGCAGTGCTAGAGAAACACCAAAAGGAATTGGACAAATACAAGCCCATTGCAGTAGAGAAGCACCTGGAATGTCGACTAGATGTGGGCAGCCTACTTATTACAGATCCCAATGACTTTGATGACCGGCAGCTCAAGTGAGTGATTGATTTAATTGATGCCAAACCGCATTGTTATGCCTCACGCAACTTTCAGGGAAAATCGAGAGCAGTATTTGGCCGCCCTAACGCGCGAGAACACCCAGCTGCTAGTCAATGCCATCTGGGAATTGCCCACAGAGCGAGTGGATGAGAGCATAGTGGCCAAACTGCCAGAGCCCACCACAGTTCTCCCTCGACTTCGTAAAGTGCCCGGCCCCAGGCCGCTTACCAAGTGGGAGAAGTTCGCCAAGGAAAAGGGCATCAGCAAGAAGAAGAAGGACAAGAAAACCTACGATGATGTGCTGGATGTGAGTTTAGCTTTACCCCCCTACTCCTAAGGAAGATGTAACATTCTTTTTATGTTTTCCACAGAAATGGGTACCCACCTATGGCTTTAAACGTGCCGAGGCCGAGAAGGACAAAGATTGGGTTTTGGAGGTTCCCAAAAATGTGGATCCCAACACAGACATGTTCCAGAAGAAGGTCGATCTACGCAACGACAAGGTGGCCAAGAATGAAATCCAGCGCATGAAGAATATTGTACGAGCCAGAAAAATAGAAATGCCACGCAGTGGCTACTTAGGACCAGAGGCTGCCTCATCGAATCAATTGCTAACGGCGGTAACTGTGGCCAAATCCTCGACAGCCTCGGTGGGCAAATTCCAAAACAAACTGCCCAAGGAGAAGGCGGCACGAGGCCTGGGCGTTAAGGAGCTGATACCTGGAGGCAAGCGCAAACCGTCGCATATTACAGAGCAGCCGGAGAAGGAGGCCAATTTGGATCTCATCAAGAGTGTGCTTAACAAAAAGCCCAAACTGGATGTGGAAAAGGCGATATCGCTGCAAAAGCAAGACAATCGATTGGCGTAAGTTGAAAACAGAATTAACACAAGGGACAAATCTTTAAATTTACAATTTTCTAACAGACGCGAGGCTGATGCGGGCTCCAGACCTGCCAAGAAGTCTGGCAAAAAGGGCAAGGGTAGTCGCAAGGCGGTGGGCAAGAAACCCAAAGGCAATCAAGGCCAACGTGCACCAGGCAAAAAGCTACAAGCAGGTCGCAAACGTCGCTAGAGGAATTATTGTACACAGCTTTTTTTATTTACAGAAAAAGAAACACTTTAAACTTATGAATAATACATTTTTTAAGGCACAACAAAAAACAAACAACAACCAACTCAAATACGTAGATTTACTGGCTCCTGGTGACGTTTTAAGTACTCATACACAAAGCTGCGGAATATGCGATTGAAATTCCTGATGGAGGGCCAATGTAAATTTGCAGCATTATCCCTGGGAGTATGCCAAGTATCCGGAAATGGAGTAGCTATGACATGCAATATGGGCACATCTATAAAGAAGAAAAGGTCATCTTAGTTGTGTAAAAACCTAAACAAATTGATACACTTACTCTGCTCCAAAAATGGACGATGATCATCATCAACAATGCCACCCGCAGGGCGATTTAGGAACATTTTGTTATTGCCCTCCAGCTGACCAGCAGCGCGCAATGTTTGCTCTATCTGCACGAGAGTTGAGTGCAGACCATGGGTGTTCTCATAGAAACTGGAAAACTTGGGATTACGAGCACCGATGAGATCCAGCAAAACGAGAACTTCCTGAAATTGAAATGGAGAACATTAGTTTGGTTAACAAATGAATCTTATAAGTGTAGCTAGAATCTTAAAAACTTAATTGGAACAGCTTATAGAACCAGATAGATAGATAGATTCGCCGCATTTTATTTGTCATACCTTGGAAATACTTTACATTAGTTCTTATATTTGGGATGTTAAACGATAAAACGATACTTTCAATCCTTCAGTTTTGAAACATTACCCATCGATTAGATTTGACTCCAACCTTAGACTCGCCAACGGTTTTGAATACGGTTTTGAAATTGGACTGACAGGAGAGTTGTAACTCAATACGGGGCACAATAGACCAAGACTGGACCGGGGCGCTATATTCCCAACAACAACAATAATAATAAACATTTTTTTTAAGAAGAGGCGTGGCAAAACTTTGAAAATTTGGAACAATTTGCTGGTTCTTGAAGGAAATAAGTCTCGGAGCATACCTCTTTCGAGTTTAGAAAGGTACTTAAATGGTTGTTGGTCCCGTTTTCTATAGATCTTCTATATGTGAGAGGTCGTTTTCGTTGTCAGGCTACAGACTTTTCAGTTTTTACAGCGAAAATCGGATTGGTTTCGCATTTAATGCCAGATTTAACATGGTTGTTTGTTATGTTTTTCATTGTTGGAAAGGCTGACATCACAGATTAATTCATATTGATTAAATAAACTTGTACGAGGATCAAGGATTGTCGCTTAAAAGATTTGCTTACAATGATTGATTCCGTCATGTAGAAAAAAGGACATGTAGCATCAACCAGTTTATTTCCTTTAAAATAAATGCATACAATTATATGGATATTATTTGTATACCCTTGCAAAGGGTATTATAATTTTGCCCTGAAGTTTGCAACGCATAGAAATATTCATTTCTGACCCCATAAAATATATATATTCTTGATCAGGGTGAAGAGCTGAGTCGATTAAGCTTTGTCCGTCCGTTTGTCTGTCTGTTTCTACGCGAACTAGTTTCTCAGTTTTAAAGCTATCGAGCTGAAATGATGCACAGTCTTATTTTCGCTGCACACTACTAATTTGTCGGAACCGACTGGATCGGATGATTATATCTCAGTGCTCCCATAGGAACAATCGGTCGGAAAACTAGTTTTAGTTAGAAAAACTTTTTTCCTTTCAATGGAAATGTCTTCAAACTTTGTAATCGTAGGTTTTCTATGCTTTTTTATAATTCTACCAAGTTTTATTAAAATCGGACAACTATATGGTATAGCTGCCATACAAAAAATAGGTCTGAAAAACAGTCTTAGTTAGAAAAACTTTTTTGTTTTTAACGGTAGCATCCTGCAATTTGGTATTTGTTTGTTTCACATGCTTTTACATAATTTTAAAAATTTTTGGCCAAATCGGATGACTATATCATATAGCTCCCATATGAACGATCGGTCGGAAAATGGAAAAAAGAGTATTTTTTGAAAATATTTAAGCGAGCAGCACTGGCAAAGGTATAAACTAACCTCGAAGTTAGCTTAGCTGTCTAGTTTTTAATAGTTTTATAGCAACATTTTTGAATTAATGGTTATGCGTGCTTACCCCAATGCTCCTTTATAATTAATACTTACAATTCGATCAATATGACGTGGAGCCAGCTGACCAGCACCTGGCAGGGATGAGCTTCCACCACTTCGATTGCGTGCCAACTTGCTGGCCAAATGACGTGAACCATAAACCGAGTCCGTGTTGGTCCAGTCCTTGAAAGCCTCCTCGCCATCAAAGAAGATGAGCTGGTTGAAATTTAAAATTCAATAAACCAAATGAAAAGCATCCCATCCCATCCACATCCCACACACTCACCATCAAGCCCAAATCGTTTCGATTGCGAAACTGTTGCAACAGATAACGATTTAAGGTTTTGGCCGTATTCAATAATATGGCACACGGCACTGCCGAGTCGGTCGCGCCCACAAATCCCGGATCATTGGGGAAGTATTTGCTGTCATAGTGACAAGCGAGTGCCAAATAGTTCTGGGCCTGTGGATTTATGCAACCCACAACATTGGCAAAGGTCAGTTCGCCCAGCACGGGCACCCGCTGCTTGAACTCATCCACTTCCGTTTGAAAGCCAAGGCTGTTGAGCGATTGGACCAGGTAATTGCGCACCTGTTGATGGCCACGGCTGCCAACGACGCGTGGCACTAAAATTGAGCTAAGAGTTTGATTGAAATGTGTCTCGTCGTCGTCATGCCTCTGCAGCTGCGCGGAGGGGAGTTAAAATTTAAAAAATTTATTTAAAAAGTGACTCAGATTTTCTCACTTCTGGTTGTTGTTGTTGTTGATGTTGCTGGGCTGACACAATGGCGGTTAGCACACAAAGTTGGAGCACTCCCAAGATCAAAGGCAACTCCATCTGGACGCTTCAGTGTATGAAACCGCACTAGTTTGGTCCGACGCTCGAATGGGTTGGTTGGGCTTTGTTACCGTTTTATTGTTGATTTTGTCTTATTCTGTTGCTTTGGCGGGCAAACCACAGAGAGCAAAAGCTTTCTTTGTACTGTTTGAGAGAGTGAACCAAAGCTAAATGCGAGCATGTGGGTGGAGAAGGCAGCTTTTAAGCCAGCCATAGAGATGGGTGTTCGGGCAAAAGTGCTTTGTGATCGTGAGGAGCGGTTTATAATATTGAAACCTAAGATCTCTCGTATTATTTACCGATCCTTGTTGATTTATGAAACGATGAGTCTTTATAATTCGAGTACTTTTCTATAGTTGAAGTTTCAATAACAGTTTTTGTCTTATTTTAGTATAATAAGGAGAAATAAGGTGAATTTATTTTGTACCAACTAATCATTCATCGCTGTGTTCCTCCAAATAACCGTATACAAATCGACGTAGAATTGTATTAATATTACGTATTGTAGGCCAATGCAAATTTTCCATATTATCATCCACCTTATGCCATACTTGGGGATATTCATGAGGTGCCACATGCATCACTGGCACATCTAAGTATTTAGAAATCATAGATTACTTCCGCACAAGAAGTTTTAGTTTAGTACCTTCTTCTACAAATGGATAATGATCGTCTTCTATGTCGTTCTCATGATCCTTTATCTTGTGGAACAGCTGATGACATTTGTTAAGCTCTCCTGCTGCTTGTAGTTCCAGCTCAATGTCCACCAAGCGATCATGTAGTAGATAGGTGTTCTCATAGTGACTCACGTAATACTGCCCGGAAACTCCTATCAAATTTAAGGCGACGACCATTTCCTAGAAAAAAAAACCCTTAGAAGTTTAAAAAATGATTTACTTTACTCACTATTCTTTCCAGCGGAATGAATTCCACTTCGACAAATCGCCGTGAGCCATGCAGTCCACTTCTGACTATATCCTCAGACTCCAGGGACTCATGTCCATCGAAAAAGACCAGCTATAAACCAGATTTATTTAATTCAATTCTCCATAAAAGCCACATTCCAACTCACCGCCAAACCTATATCCATGCGCTTAGCAAACTCTCCCTTTAAATATGGCCTCAAAGTCTTGGCCAGGTTGAGTAGTATGGCACAAGGCACAGCTCCATCTGTGGCCCCCACATAACTACTATCCGCATCTTCCAATCGTTTCGCATCGTAGTGACAGCTCAGAAGTAGAAAATGATGCGCTTTTATATTTTTGATTCCCAACAAATTCGTATAGACACTACCGTTATGGAACTCATCTCGGCTTGTGATGAAACCAAGTTCCTGCAGTTCGTTCCTAATAAAGTCGCGCACCTGTGCATGTCCCAAACTGCCAGGCCAACGCGGTCTTAGAATCTTTGCTAGAGTGCGATTAAAGTGCTCGTCATCATCGTACAATGGGACAGCTGGCGTATGAGAAACCCACTGTAGTAGTAAAACATTGACTAAAATATAAAAAAGGCAAACGCCCGATATGATCCAAGCTAACATTGAAGATGTTTGGTAGAGAGAGTTAGGTAGAAACTAAACTCAATGAGCGTCACGCCTTTCCAGATGTTAGGCTGCAGCTAATGGATTCGTTGGGCAGCAAGAAATATGCAGTGATTGGAAAGGTATTCATTTGTTGTCACTTAGTTAAAGTACAAGGTAAATGTTGAAAAATATACCTAGGGAAGGTAAAAGGTATTCCGAATTTTCGGTACCCAAGAAAAGGTACAGGTACAAAATAAGGTACTTTTTAATGGAAAAGAATGGTTCATCCATTTTTATATTCTTGCACAGGATATTATAAAATTGTCCGTATGCTTGTAAAGCATCAAAGGAAGCAACTCCGACCACATTAAGTTTATATGTTCTTGATCAGCACGTCAAGCTGAGTTGATTTAGCCATGTCCGTCTGTTTCTGTGCTATCTTCTCCGTCAGTTTAAAAGATATCTTCGCCAAACTTTGCACGAAGTCCTTAACCACAAATACGCTGCACATTTATCAAAACCGGCCGGATCGGATGACTTTAACATATAGCTCTCATAGGAACGATAGGTCGAAAAACTAGTTCTAGTGAGTAAAACTTTTTCGTTTTCAAAGAAAACTTCACCAATCTTTGTATTTCTTAGTTTTCTATGCCTTCCCATAATATCACTAAGTTTGTTCCAAATCAAACATCTATATAGTATAGCTGCCATAGAAAAGTAAGGTTAGAAAAATGTTCTTAGTCAGAAAACTTTTTTGTTTTCCATGTAAGCCACTTTAAAATTGGCTTGCATTTATTTTATAAGCTTTTACACAATTCTTTCAAGTTTTGTTAAAATCGAATGACTATAGCATATAGCTGTCATAGAAAAGATTGGTCGAAAACCTAGTTTTAGTGAGAAAAACTTTTTTGTTTTCCATGGAAACGCCACCAAACTTTGTATTTCTCAGTTTGCTTTGATTTTTCATGATTCCTCCAAGTTCCGTTTATATCAGCCTGCTATATGGTATAGCTGTCATACAAAAGTAGAGTCTAAAAAGTAGTCTTGGTGTGAAAAACTTTATTGTGTTCAGTGGAAATGTTCTCAAAATTATAATATATTTTGTTGATATGCTTTCACACAATTCTACAAACTTTTGTCAAAATCGGATGACTATAGCATATAGCTGCAGTACGAATGATCGGTCAAAAAAGAAGTTCTATTGAGAAAAACTTTTTTGTTTCATGTCAAATCGACTCCAAATATCTAACATGTTCGTTTGTTAGGCTTTCCTATGATTTCACCAAGTCTGGTCCAAATCGGACATCTATATGGCATAGCTGTCATGGAAAAGTATAGTAAAGTATGTGAAAATGCAAATGCATGGGTATGTGGTCTAAAAGTGAAAGTGATTTACTCGAGTTGGTTGACTTTAAAAAAACAGTTTCAATTATATCTAAAGGATTTTTGCATTTTTTCTGGTGCCAGCGAATCATGGCTACGTAAATTGGACACATCGAGACCATTCGCGTCAGAGCCACGAACGGATCTTATGGGCGATCTATGAACCCGAGCTCTGGCCACGCGATGCAGTTTGCGCGAACGGAACTCATCACGCGATAGCGTACGTAAGCTGGAACCCTCATGCCACAAGCGTCTAGGTTTCTTGGTACGCTTCGAACCAGGTCCGCAGCACGGGAAATGCCAAATGCGTTGGTCCTTACCAAAGTCACAGCCATCGCTGAGTGTCTGCGGCAGATCGTGATGCAAGGTTTCTGGCAGAAAGAGGGCCATTACACCGCCCAGTAAGCCCAAAGCACCCAAAATGGTCAGCATCAGGGACAAGGAGACATGCGACAGATAAATAACTGGTGGGGACATTAGCATGGCCACAAATCCCATGGTATGTATGAAGGCTACTCCCTGGGCCCGCACCACTGTGGGCAGGACCTCGGCCGCCCACTGCAGACCAATGTTATAGCAAATGTTGGCAAAGAAGCGTCCGGCCAGGGCGGCCACCAGCATGTGGGTAGCGTTTGTTAGCCTGGATGCCACCAGGCTGAAGGCACCACTCAGACAGGTGAAGACAAAGGCGCACCAACGTCGCCCGAAGCGATCTAGGGTCAAGATGACCAGAACATTACCCGGCAACTCGGTGGCACAGGCCACGCTAAAGACCACAAATACATTATCATGGTCCAGCACACTGGCCGCACGCACATGACCATCATACACCAGTGACATGGACATCCAGATCAGTATCATGAGCACCATATAGCGAGCCATGCGACGACGCTTGAAGATGGACAGTATGGTAAAATGGCGACCCTCCAATTCCTCCCGGTAGAACTGCTGGCAACTGAACTTGAAGTGTTCAAAAACAGACGATGGGATCTTCTTTCTATTCCATTTGGCCACACGCTTTAAAATTTTGACGGCATCATCAATCTGTCCCACAGAGACTAGCCAGCTGGAAAGAGATCTCTGTGAAGTTAGAACTCAACTTGGGGGAAATCCCAAATCTCGATTGTTTGTTCCACTCACCGTGCAGATTCAGGCAGTACGCAAAAGGAGAGAAAGGATAATGCAATGGGTATGGCACAAAACCCGGAAAATGTACGCCAATCGCCGGTTCCCAGGGCTAACCAGGGCATTAGCATGGTAAACGGAGAGTAGAACAAGGCCAGCGACATATTGCCAACAAAAGTGCGATACTTGGGACCCACATATTCCATAACTTTAAAGAAACCCCCACCCCCACGCATCGTTACCTTTTGCTCAACCTCCCCCAAAACCTCCACACAACTCACCCAAAATATAGATCATGGTGAAGCAAGTGTCATAGGATGCGCCCACCAAGAAACGTGTAAACGCAAATGCCCCAAATCTTTGGGTCATTGATGTAGAAATACTTCCAATAAAAGCCAAGGCACCACTGCTAACCAGAGCCGCCAAACGTCCACAGTGATCAGCAAAGTGACCGTACGCAAGTCCACCCACAATGGAACCCAAAAAGAAAATCATCTGGGCATACGTGGCATAGCCATCATCGTCGCATATCCAGCCAAATTCCATGGTGGCCGTCTTGAAGGGCATATCGGTGGTATCAAACACATAACCCTCCTTGCAGGGCATCGTGGGCAATGAGGTGTCGTCCAAGTACTCGCTACGATTCTTGGCAAAATGTATCGCCGTATAGTTTCTAACGTACATCGAGCAGCGACTGTAGCTGCCATCCTTTTCTTTGGGTATGGAGAGCTCTTTGCGCTCCTCCTCACTCTCGATCAGTGTCAGTTCGGAGACAAAACAATAATGCTTTTGCGGTGCCAGCGTCATAAAGATCTGACCCAAATACACAAAGGCGGCAATGAAACAGAAGGGTATCATCAGCACAAAGAGAAGTTTCTGGAACAGGCCAAACTCGCCGATCTCCGGCAACAGATCATCAAAGTCGAGAAATTGCGAGGAATCCACATAGGAGACAGGGATGGAATCACGTTTCAGCGTAAACGATGAATCCGAATTGCTCTGTGTATCGTAGTAACTCTGGCCATATTTCACCTTAAGCACGTCCAGCGACTGGCCAGTTTGTACACCTTTATTGTTGGACTGCCTTTTTGTTTTTTTTTGTGTTGGATTTGATTTGATTCGGTCGATCGATCAATCAATCAGGAATATTATCTACTTACATTTTCTTTGAATTATTCCTAGACGTATTTTTATCCCTTTTTGGTTGCTTCTTCTTTTCGTCATTATTCTGATCATCTTTTCCATCATTATCCATATTTTATTTTTCAAAATCTGGGTCTTACTCATTGACTTTGTTAGCTTGGCTACTGGTTACTTGATTTGGGTTGGTAAAAAAAAGTGTAGTAATGTTTCATTTCCTTGTTCCACTGGCAAGATTGTACGGCCAATTTAGTACGGTCACACTAACGTAATCAAAAAGAACAGCTCATTGGATTGCTTTGTTTTGCAGTTGCCTTACACAGCAAGCTCTCTCCTCTCCTCATAAGAGATAATATCATTTTCTTGATGTTAAGATTCTCCCTCAACTTTGACTAGAGAACTGGAAACTAGAGAGCGCATATTCATTCACGTCACGAACGTTTCACGAAAGTAAAATTAATTTTCTCACGACTCACAATCTTTTATTGAGGAACGATTTAAGTCACCCACAATTTCAGAAGGCTCAAGATAAAAATACATCTAACTATTGCTTGTGTAAGACCGATTTCACTAGGTCCTTGTTTAAGACACCCAACAGTTTCCTAGTATCTCTGGCAGGTTTGGCCATATCACACCTCTGCAACTGAGGGCTCCGCATTTACCTTGCTAAGGGTACATGTTTTTTCACTATTTTGGTTTCGGCCATTTTGGTGTTTTCATTTATATTGAAAAGGAATTCGCCAACTCAAGGTCTAATACCTCAATTAAATAATTCAACTGCTTCGATTTCTAATTCTTCTTTTTGCAAAGGCTAAGAGCAACTTAAGCCAACCAAAAGTAAATGCACCGGTGTCACAGCAACCCACCTGTGCCATTTTAAGAGGAACATGTCCAAAATTCTTTGCATAAAAAGCATAAAGAATCAAAAAGGAACAATTTATTACCTTTAGCTTCTTTTTACAAGATTTTTAACTTTAACTCACCTGTAAAAAAGCCACGGCTCACGGATGCTCACGCTTACTTCGTGAAAAGTCGTGACACACTATTCGATAAATCAATATATTGGTGTTTAAAAACTGATTTAAGTCTTTCATTTGCCAGGAAAGCTTAAAGAAAAAACACCATAAACAAGTTCAGAACTACTTTCCCACCCAACATTTGGAAGATCGTTTTCACAAAAATCACCTTGATGCGTCGTTTTCGACCTTTTTAGATGATGAAAAAAAAATACCTATCGTGTGCGTTTAAAAGAGACTCGAAAGTGATCCATGAAAACGCTTAAAATTTTGAATTAGTAAAGTGCGACTAAAATAAGACTCTCAAATGATTCGAAACTGTGCAGAAAAACGGGTTAAAAGCGACTTTTTTTGAAAAGTCGCGACTAGGGTGTCATTTGCTCCCGACAAACGTATCATTTATGATCAGAAAACGATCGCATTTATGACAATTTTAATCAGATCGAGGATTCGAAAAAGACTCGATTGTGATCAAAAATTACATAAAATGTTTGCTGGGTTTTAAGGTTCCCATCCATAATAACCTTTGTTTTTTAAGATCCTTGACTCAAAAGCTTATCAAATGAATTTCAAAATAAGAGCCAAACATTTCGTTGGCAATAGTTTTCATATGTAGACTACAAAATGAAAGTTTACTTGGGTGATTCTAGAGTGCAATCAGCTTTTTTCCCACATATTTTAACTGGCCGAACCCGAAACGAAGCAACAGAATAATCAAAAGAGCTTAGTTCTAAAAATGTAATTAATTTTGGTGTATAAATGCATAAGTTGCTCATACGCCATGCTGTCACTTTAACTTCCATTGGCATTGATTTCATTGATTGACATTTCGACAAAGAATTAAGTTTCCCCATGTTTTTTGTGAATTCTACATTCTTTTTGTGGCGAAAAAACTTAACTAACGTATCGTTCCACCCTCATATTATATTGCAATGTCATTATAAACTTAATCTTTCACTCAAGATGATTTTACCATTTTGCCAGTTCACTGCACAGCTCTCTCAATTTCATCTTGTCCTTGCTCATCATTAACATTTTGATGACAGCAAAGTGGTTGGTTGCTGGTCATTCAGCCATTTAACCCGATTCATTGGCGCCAAAATTTCAGTCTATAAATCATCAGCTTTTACCCTCGGCCTGTAAAGAGTTTTTGAGGGGTTTAATTGAGTTTTCAGTACCATCAGGTATTTCCGTGAATTTGTGGCTTTGGTAATTCAATAGGTTTGGCAGTTCGATTGACCACAGACCGCCCATAGTTTTTCGATGTTTCGAATGCAAAGCGACCGCCTGTTGCTATTTGTTGTTGTTTCTTTCTTATTATTATTTAAAAGCGCATGCGCCAGGCCCCACAACATGTTTCGGCATCTTCGAACTTTCATTCATAAATTTGAAAACGAACTTTTCGAAATGCCATGTTGAGCTTGTTCAACTTAGTCCTGACGCGACTTTCAATGGCAACGGTTCGCAGTGCGCACTTCTCTGGCCACAAAACGCAGAAAAAGCGCGTAAATAAAAACGCGACAATTAGGCACATAAATCATTGTCATAAATCTCTGCGCTTTGTATATGAATTTATGTGTCAGTGTTCCAAGATAAGCCAGGCCACAACTGTATATCAACAGAATCTTAGAGAGCCATATAAAGCAATCAAAGGGAAAAACTAAGAAAAATAAATAAACCATATAAACCGTTTGGCGGGATAGGACAAACTGCCAACCCCACCCCCCCAAAGCAAAGTGTCGAAAGTGAAGTGAAAGTGGCGGCTGCCGTTGCTCAACTAAGTTACTATGTTGATTCACCGGGACAGACAATAAAAATATGGCCATATTAGAGTCCTGCTGCTTTTGGAAGAGTGTGAGGAGAGGCAGTTTTGCGTGTGCCATCTATACGCTGGTATGTGCAAATTTTCTACTTTTATTAAGACAAATTGCTTAATTTATTGTGCTAATTAAAATTGAACTGTCTATTTTTATGCCTAATTAAGACTAATTCGTGTTGAACATACAAATGTCTTATACCATTTCGTTTGCCTTTTAAGAAGGGTAATTGTTCAGGTTGAGATTTGGCCAGTAATGATTAACAAATTATACAAAAATTGATATAAACTAAACAAACGGCAAAGACTTTATTTGGTGTTTAATTTCTTGATGATATTTTTCTCGACTTTCAATGCGATTTGTGTTTGATGTGCCAAAATAAATAGACTTCATAGTGTCCTAATCAAGACTACAAAGCTCCATCATTTAGATGAGTTAAGAACTGAGCACTTACCTTGTTGCACTTCAGTAAAACGCGCTACTTTTAAGCTTCGGAAACAGATAATCTTAAGTGGAAAGTGACTTTTGCATTGAAAAGTTTGACTTAACCAACTGACTTTGCAGTTCTAACATTAACAAAGGGCTTCCATCAATGAAAGCATTTTAAAAGGAAACAGCTAAGTGGTTGAATATAGTATGGCTTACACTAGGTAAGTTTATTTTTAGTTTATAGAAGAAATGGGATAATTTTAGCTGACTTACGTCTGAACTTTCAGATAACAAAAATGCCTATTTGGTCACTTTTTTGTGTGGAAACGCCAAATCTACAAAATTTTGAACGTCTTCAGGCTGAATTTTCAGTTGTCCGATATGAGATATCACACAATTGTAATAGATAATTTGAGAAGCACAACAAAATATCAGAAGCTGCATGTTAAGTAGGCTATCTGAGTTCTCAAATGAGTTGTTTGCCTCAAATTAGACTTCACAAAAGCGAAATTCAAAACATTAACAATAAAGTTATTCGGAAAAACTGGTAAGTTATCTATGTATTGAACGGTCATTTGGTACACAGAT
Source organism: Lordiphosa andalusiaca (assembly GCA_035044965.1). Classification (NCBI taxonomy): domain Eukaryota; kingdom Metazoa; phylum Arthropoda; class Insecta; order Diptera; family Drosophilidae; genus Lordiphosa; species Lordiphosa andalusiaca. The sequence goes on along the minus strand of JAWNNM010001363.1, from coordinate 4,857,692 downwards.
AAAAGATCAATTTCCATATTAACTTGACATAGGCTGCTTTATTTGATATTATTATAGCCTTGCAAAGGGTATTATAATTTTGCCCAGAAGTAGAAATATTCATTTCCGACCTTATAATCTATATATATTATTGATCAGGGTGACGAGCTGAGTCGATTGAGCTTTGTTCGTCCTTCTGTCCGTCTGTCTGTCTGTTTCTACGCGAACTAGTCTCTCAGTTTTAAAGCTATCGAGCTGAAATTTTGCACAGAGTCTTATTTTTGCTGCACACTACTAATATGTCGGAACCGATCCGGATTGGATGACTATATCTCATAGCTCCCATAGGAACAATCGGTCGGAAAACTAGTTTTAGTGAGAAAAACTTTTTTCTTTTCAATGGAAACGTCTCCAAACTTTGTTATCGAGGTTTTCTATGTTTTTTTATAGTTCTACCAAGTTTTATTAAAATCGGGCCTATATGAGGTATAGCTGCCATACAAAAGATAGGTCAAAAAAACGATCTTAGTATAAAAAACTTTTTTGTTTTTAACGGTAGCATCCTGCAATTTTGTATTTGACTTTTTCACATTTTTTCACAAAACTCTACAAATTTTTGTACAAATCGAATGACTATATCATATAGCTCCCATACGAACGATCGATCGAGAAATGAGTCGTTGTATGAAAAAAAAATTTTTAGGGTCTCAGACGAAGTTAGCTTAGCTTGGCTTGGAATTTAGGAATCAATATATAATATATGAGTTATCCGATCAGATTTAATCATCATAATATATAGTTTTTTATACAAAAATATGGATTTTTGACGAAAAACTCAAATTTGGTAACCCAACTGCAAGTAAATGGAGTATCTAATGTTCCTAATTGCATAAAGATTAGCCAATCAGTAGCCAATCAATCAATCATTTAGAAAACCCCACAGTTTGCCCTCATTACCATAAGCTTAGCCTTTAACCCATTGACTGAAATGTGCTGCTTGGCGTACTTTGTAAGTGATTCGACCTTATCAGTGTGGCTTTAGACCTGGTAAATCCAGCACAGACCAGCTCATCACATAACACAAAAAAAAAAAACATCCCTGGAAGGTATCCATGACACACAAACGAGCACCTACCAACTGTTTGTGTATCATAAAGCCTCGTTTGACACACTGCTAAGTTCAAAGTTCATTTGCGGGCTTTGTTCGACTCTGCATGATGACATTGAGTGGACCATTTGACACCAACAGAGGCTTAAGTCAGGGATGAACCTACCAATACTTTAACTTCTTTAATCTGCTGTTGGGGTTTATACTCTACAAATGCTACAATTTAATGCTACTTTACAAAGAAGAACAAGTTTCATCTTTATGGAGCTACTTGGTTAAGTTTCAGTCTGTGCACAAACCTTAAAGTTCTGGCCCACAGTAAGCTGTGTGTGCAAAATAATATAAAGAAATGACTTATAGTTGTAGTTCAGGTAAAGGTGAAAATGTCACACAATCAAAGGGATATGTCAAACGCCAGCCGGTCACAATAAATTTGATTTCTTTTATAATTAGTTTTAAAATGAAAATATATTCCCACAAGGGACTTAACCCTTATTAACTCTTGCCCAACATTCCAAATAAATAAATATATATATTAATGCAAATATATGTGACTTGACTACACCTTCATTTAACTTACCTTACCCTCTCAATTCAAATTTAACTCCCTCTCGCCTAACTCTGTTGTATGACTTCCGTCATAAGCAATTACCGTGCTCAACTGTTACTCGAAGGGACTTCATTTCTTTTTCAAAAAGGGACGCCCAAAATTTATGTCCTAATTTACTTGCTGTTTTCATTTTCCCTTTTTTATTTTTTTCCAGATCTACTTTGGCCTCTCGACGCTAATGTTTTTGTTCTACCTAAAAGAGGAGCATGAATTTCTGTTGGGTAAACGTGAAACGCCTCTGGGTGAAAGTATGTTGGAGAGGGGTGACGTGACTGTAGGTAAGATTCAAATGGTTGCCCTGGCCCAGCTGGAGCTGTACACTGATGTCTGATTTATGCCTTTTTCAGTGACTGTGATATTCAATGTTTTGTTTTTGTTTTGCTCCATGCTGATGATGTTGTCTTCCATGCTGTTAATTATGGGCTTGCGTCAGGTGAGTGTGTGATTGCTTTTTGGTTTTTTTGTGTTTGTGTTTTCTTAGAAAACACAGAAAGAAATACATCCGAAATGAAGTGAATTAATGGGTCCTTCAACTATACAATTCTACAAATTTTTATAGTCTACTTTAGATATTATTGAGGTTTGGTTTGGTTTTGTTTTGGAATTAGCAAAGCATTTCGATAGTTTAAAGACTTCAATGAAAATATCAAGAAGTATTGAGCGGAATCTCAGAACTAATAAAGCTCCAATATCCTTTATCCTTTAATATCCTTTTTATCATCCAACGAAGCTGAATATCGTCCAAACGATGATCATTTTTCAAATCCTTAGGGTTACTTTCAGCTCCGTTGGCTAATTTTAAGGATATTTAAGAAAAATCCACTCCAAATGGTTACGGGAAATCATCCAGTGGATACTTTTAATATCCTTTTGTTCTCTTTGTGGGTTGCCAGACAGAGATTTCATTTGTTTTGTCTTCATAATTAACTGAACTCATAGGAAAATAGAGAAATATTCTAGATTTTTTGAAGCATTCAATATACACCTTCTATTTACCCTTCTTCAGTTGTCATCTATTAAATCTTCTTCATGATCAAAACTAATATAAGAATTTTGTAATTTTCACAACTTTCCGTACTCCGTTGGACCTACAACATCTGAGTTACTACCCGTCTGCTTGATAATCTAAACTCAAATGTAAATATTTATGGCAATTTTTGCAAATTTATTGGATAGTTCGTTCCTTCTATTTGGTGCCTCAGGGACTCTCTTTCTTTGAGCTTCTGCTATCAGTGCTGTCGCAGCTGCTCTCTCTCTCTCTGCGAGGTGCATAGCAATTTGCAGGCGTCGATTGCTCTCCTGCTGAGGCGTTTCTGCATATCTTAAGCTGGCCTAACGCTACACTTGCTTATCGCACCGCTCAGTTGCTCAGTTTTAGCAGCTCTCGGGGATGCAATGTATATAGCATAGAGCTGGCGTCGATTGCTCGACTGCTCCAATGCTTTTGCAGCTGTCAACCTGGACTGCCGCTGAACTTGTTTATGGCTACGAGCTAGTGATTGTTCCGCGGTTTTAGAAGCACGAATTGCTGCCATCGATTGCTCGCCTGCTCTAATATTTCGGCAGCTTTCCGATACGCGTGACCTGTTGCATTTTTCTGAGCTGATGAAGACGGATTCTTGACTCCTTATTACACTTATCTGTTTCAATTCTTTCTAACCTTTTGCAGTCAGAAGGATTAAATTCCATAAAATGTAAAAATAATGTAAATTTTTCGACTTCTAACCATTAAAAGAAAATCTATTCATAATTTCAAGCTAACAACTATCTGTGCGTGATTTTGGCACAAACATACAAACTTTTTCATATATAATACTGGAAGGATTCATCTGCTATATCATTGTTATCTTCCTTTTTCTCCCCCCTTGCACAGAATAAACGTCAATTGCTCTTACCCTGGATATGCTTCATGTTTGGTGACCTGTTCATAGAATGCGCCCATCTCATACACCTGACTATCTCGCGCCGTGTAATTTTCGATCCCATTGTTGGCTTTATTTTCACCATTGACTTTTTCATACTGTGCCTCAATGTAAGTGGTAGATGGATGATATCCCTTTTTTGGTATTCCTTCAAACCAGATAACTTGACCTAAGCTTACTCTATGTATTCCCAGCTCTATTGTTTGCTGTGTGTTATCTCCCAGTATCAGGCTTACCGTGAGCAGCGTTTGGGATTGGAACTGCAGGTGCCCACATCGGTGAGTGTATTTAACAAACGTGCCCAACACAGTCAAGGTATGCTTACCCCGCATTCTCCAACCCAAGCCTATTGTGGTCTTCGCCACGGACGAGAAACTAACCAAATCCCAAAAACAACAACAGCAACAGCAGCAGCATGAACTACAGGCCGCCTTGACGGCCAGTGGCAAGAGGCATGCACGTCGCATGCTGGCCGCCAGCCCGCTGATCACCTCCCAACGTTTAACCAACTTTTCCACCATTACCGAGGAGGAAGAACAACAACTGAGCCGAGCAGGTGAGTGGGCACAAATTGAAATGCCATCCATTGTGACTGTGTTATTCGTAGCCAACGGCAATGGCGACTGTGGACATATTTCGGAGCATAGCAGTGCCACATCACCAACACCACCGGCCCCTGCAAATGCCAACCCGGACAAATGTTTCTAGTCCTGAGAGAAATGCATAATACCCAGAATTGAAAATATTTTTACAAATGTTTGAAAAATAATATTAAGGGAAATTCCCGAGAAATAAATAAACAGCGTCTTCTATTTGCTTTAAGGGGACACAAATTGCATTGCCGACACCGTTGAACTCTTGCCCCTGTTGCCCTCCCCAACCACCCACCCCCCGCGCCGGGCAGGAGCAGTTGGCATGCGCCTGACTTTGAGTAACGGAAAACTGAAATACACATTCCAACGTCTACATAAACCACGTGCGTCCTCCGCTTGACTCTATTTGCAACATGCAAACACTTTTCACTTGCTTGGCTTTATTTTACGAAATTCCCCACAAGTACTCAGTTCTGTAGAAATCTGACAGTTAGCGGTTTGAGTTTCTTTTATATTGAGTGAAAGCAGCCCCCCCCCCCCCCCCCCCAGGAACCGGTTTAAATAAACCAATAGATACATTTTGATAGGAAAATCTGATTCGAACTTCAAACGTTCCTACAAAGGTATTTTATTTTGGTATATTTTGATATTGTAAAACATAAAAATAATGTTGGTTATTGGTACAATTTTTGTCCAAAAAGAAAAACTTTCACATTTGCTTAAAAAAGTTATAAGGAATCAATTTTGGAAACTACAGTTTAAGTAAGCTCCAGGCCAATGTTTTGCTCTAAATGATAGATGATATAAACCAGCGATGGGCAAGCCCTTGCTCTTTTTGCTCCCATTGCTCCCATTACTCCCAAGAGCCACACACAGATTCTTTAAAAACTGCCTCGTCATGCACACGCTGTGTGCATGACTTGCAAAAATTTTCTCGCTTCGAAGCAAATCCAACAACAACGCCAGGCAGATGCGATCACAAGCTACGCTTAAAATGCTACGTCATGCACAAGCTGTGTGCATGACTTGCACAATATTTTATTGTTGTTGTTGGACTGCTCCCAAAATCAAATTTCGTGCGCACCGCTGATATAAACGATAGCTTTACACAATTATCGATAACTATATATCGATCGAGTCAGCTGTGTTTGTTTTCGTATGCTCTTTTCTTGAGAAACTTTGTTTTAAGTCGAACTTATACTTTGAGTTGAAAAAGTAAGAGCTTGAGAGAGGAACTTCATTTTATTCAATCACCAAAAAACACACACAGTTGTGTTGCCAAGACATCAATATTGGGCACCATCGAGGGTTTTGATATCCCACTTTTTCTTAGCTTTTAAATAAATATTCTCCAACATTTCTACGATTTTTTTAAGCGCAGATTTTACAAACTCATGTAATGGATTAGTTTTTACATTCGTTCGAAGCATTTGAAGTTGATAGAATTTGTTCGGGACTACTCCCGATTCTTCGAGCTTTTAGGGACGCCATTGTGTTCTGACCTAGACAATTTGACCGGAAATCGTAAATTTTAAAACTGGGGCACAGTCTAGTTGCTGATTTGGTCACTGGTTTGGTCACTATTTTGATCCCTGTTTGGTCATTGCGTTGGTCACTGTTAAGTCATTGTTTTAGTCACTGGTGTGATCACTGTTTTGGTCACTGGTCCCTTCTAAAACTCAGGCACAGTCTAGTCACTGATTTGGTCACTGTTTTAATAACTATTTTAGTCCCTGTTTGGTCACTGTATTAGTCACTTTATAAGTCACTGTATTATTGACTGTATAAGTCACTGGTGTGATCACTGTTTTGGTCACTGGTTACTTAAAAAACTCAGGCACAGTCTAGTCACTAATTTGATCACTGTTTTAATCACTATTTTGGTTCCCGTTTGGTCATAGTATTAGTCACAGTATTAGTCACTGTATTATTGACTGTATAAGTCACTGGTGTGATCACTGTTTTGGTCACTGGTTCATTCTAAAACTCAGGCACAGTCTAGTCAATATTTTGGTCACTGTTTTAATTACTATTTTGGTTCCCGTTTGGTCACAGTATTAGTCACTGTATTAGTCGCTGTTTAGTCACTGGTGTGATCACTTTTTTGGTCACTGGTCACTATATTAGTCACTGCTTTGATCCCAGCTTTGGTCTATGTTTGGTCAGTGTTTTGATCCCAGTTTTGGTCACTGTTTGATCCCAGTTTTGGTCACTGTTTAGTCACTGTTTGGTCACTGTTTAGTCACTGTTATGGTCGCTGGTCACTGTTCTGATCACAGTTTTGGTCACTGTTTGGTCGCTTCTTTGTTCAATCTTATGGTCACTGTTTTAGTCACTTTTCACTGAATGGGTCACTGTTTTGATCACTGTTTGGTCACTGCTATAATCAATGTTTTGATCACTGTTTTGGTCACTGTGTTGGTCACTGCTTTGGTCACTGTTTTGGACACTGTTTTCTCCTATCCACCTGCTGCTATAGCCGTCAAAGACCAAAGCGACTGACCCTGCAAAGCCAAAAAAATCTGTTGCAAAGACACAATCTTTCTAGCTTATTTCCCCCAGTCAAACGTCCGTTTCAAGAGCTTCGCTCTAAAAATCGATAATTCTATCTGGACTAGACTAGAGATAAAAAGTTAAGCTGAACACGAAACTGCTTTTAAGTCTGTTGCTCGCTTCTCTCGAATCCCAGCATGCGATATTTTGAATCAATGGGCCTTACCTGCTAATTATCTGCACACTCTTTAATATTTAAACACTTATCGCTTAATGTGGGTAAACATGTGGTAAATCAAACGTTTTTTTTTTTAAATTAATTATAGCTTTTTGTGCATGCTGACATTTTTGAATGAAGGTTAGCTCGGTAGGTTAATTATAAATGTTTCATTCAATTACGTTTAATGCTTTGTAATGTGTACAAACTTAAAATGCAAGTCCCAGTCATTGTGTCGCTGGTATCGCTGGTTAACCTCATTGTAATTTCCACTGTTTGGCACTCGCCGATTCATCAGTCTGAAAAAGTAGCTTCATTAAAAGCCACTTAATCACTCTCAATGGATTGGCACTCTTAATTAAACCTGCAGGTGATGCTGCTGCCAACTTTATTGCCCTACCGGAAGCAAATGCTTTAGTATCATGGCCACACAGAACTGTTGATGACAGTCCACACAGAAGGACATAAGCATGCAATTGGCCACACACACACACACACCCAGCCAGCCAGCACGTTCTGGTATAAATGTGCAATTTTTGAGCAAATATTGACAATCGAAAAATTCTCGAGAGAGCTTGAAACCTTAACGGGAAAAGAAGCCAAAAACATGGCAAATCAGGCTTAATGGATTTTTAAGTGGTAAAATACGCTGAAATGTATGCTATACAAATATCAAATATCTTTGCCCCGGATTAGAGTGTCCCTTGAGTACATTAAGAGCTTTTAAGCTGTTACGCGGTTGGCAACCGAAACCATTTACAGTGTACACAACATCTGGCCTTGTTTTGTCAGTTAATAAAAACTCGATATGTGCTTTATAATTGCTTAATTCAATGTATTGGTATTCTTAAAGAAGGAAGGAAGGAAAGTGAACCCAATCCAATTACATGGCACTATGGGGAAAGTTGACACTTTTTTACATTTTAATTGATACTTATAAGATTCCAAACCGCTGAACCAACCTTTTTAACACTTTCACATTGGATGAAAACCAATCGCGAACTATGATTGACTCGGTTAAGGGCATAGATTCTCAGTGAAACCAAACCGTGCATCATATTATTAAAACACTGGACTTTGTTGTAACCCGCCATATTGGTATCCTTTAAGAGTTACTAACGTAAACTCTACAATGCCATAAATATGAAAGTCCTTTCATAGAGTGGGGTTTTTTTATACAATTTCCTAAATCTTTAAACTTTTTTGCCCCAAGGACTGTTCTTTTGCGGTGTGGACTTAAGTACCCTTTAGTGACTAGTTTAATACCAGAAGTATGCCAGTCTCTTAAAACTCCTATCTGGTTGCATTATGTATCCAAATTATGCTTTGCATAAGTATAAGAAATGAGCCACACCAATGGAGCGACTGTTTTCGGCACTGCATATGCAAATCACAACCATGTCGTGAGTAGATTTAATAGATTTATATTAGCATTTGCATAAAAAAGATGTTATAAAGTGGAGTAAGTTATTTTAATCGATCAAGATCGGTTTAGAACTGGTTCAAAAGTAGTTTCGCACCACATTTAACCTCCTCCATAGTGGTTCAGAGCCTTATCTGTAAAACTAATTAAGCTATGAACACGATGGGCCGATATCACATCTCCTACATATCTGGAAGGCTGCTGACATATCTTTAAGGCCTTCGGATCGTTTAACTACATGGTTTTTAGAGTTAATTGAATTGCAGTTTCAGTTCGGCTCCATGGTTTACTCTTCATTATGTATATACTTTATGAAGAGCTGTTTCCGTTTCCGAATACTTTGAGTTTTTGCACACTTACGTAATAGAATTACAAAACGTGATACGTAATAGAATTATAACAAAATTTGAATAGCTTTAAAATCTCAATAAAAATCTTATATTCGATCTTAATCTAAAAAGATTTCTCTCCGAAATCAGTTCATGATATGAGAATGAAGAGCTAGGCAACGAACGAAGGCTGAATCGTGCTTTTTATAAACGTTATTATTTAGGAAAAAGATTCTCCATTAGAATAATCTCATAAATTAGCAATTTCCAAGAAGAAACAGAAGAAGAAATAGTCGGTGATCGCTAAGAAACAGTTCAAATCTTAAAATAATTGCTAGTGAGATAAATCCTAACTTAAGGAACCGATAAAATAACCCAAAATAACAACAAATATTGTTAAGGCAGGTACTTTACGTCTTTACAATCGTCTTTGAACTGCCGAACTGTTTTCATTTGTGGTTTTCGGTTCGGCTGAGCTTTTTCGAAAGGACGCTGGTTCGTTGAACAGCTGAAATTAGCGGTTCGACTTCACTTTGGTTTGGTTATGTGAATCCGTCACATTAAATTACAAAGAAAACAGAGTTAAATCTGAGTTTAACTGACACATGGCAGCTATTTAGAAGTTGAGAAATAGGCCCCATGTTTGGTTTTTGGGTTGGTCGATTAAAAAGAGAGATATTTTTCTACATCTAAACTGCAAAGGAACAGCTCAAAAGAGTGTTTCGAAGCCCGTTCTTAGTAATTCAACATTTGATGTGTAGTTTCCAAAACGTTTCAAAAACTGTTGCAAAGTGGTTTAGAACCGGAACTCAAAAGTTACTTAAGCTAAAAATAGATAATTTGGTTGTAAATAGGAAGAAGGTAAGTTAATGTTTAGATCTAATACAGTACTTAGTTACTATAGTCTCTTTCCCAACGACATCCAATAATATTTTAGTAGCTTTGTGAAATAATAATATAAACTATATATACATATATTCAAGCGATGCCACAGATAACTAAATCAAACGACTTTGTTTCATTTGAAATATGATTATTCCAAAACAGTGTCCAATTTCCCCTTGTTACCAGCGTGTCCATGCGTGTTGATTTTAACAAATTTATGCTTCAGCACGCAATTCAATTTGATTCATCAATATCGTGAATGCAGCGTGCTGCAAAATAAATAAATACACATTTATTGACGTTACGTTAAAAGGGTCAACTGTTGGAAGTTAAATTGAAATAATAAATAAATCAAATTATGAAAATTGCTTACCAAGAAAATAACGATTGTGTATCATAATTTTCTCCAGAAGTTTCCAAATTGTAGTATAATTTTCTCTAGAAGTTTGGAAGGCATCAAAAGGAAATATCTGCGACCACAGGATCAGCATGACGAACTGAGTTGACTGACATTTGAAAGAGTTGCATCTGAATACGAACATCAATTAGTATCATTAAGATTACCCGTCATGAGAATGGATTAGGCTGATGTTGATGTTATTTTATGCATGTTATGCATAATTAATCTAAAATTCCCAGCCAGCTCCAGAGTATTGATTCAAAATTTGATACATTTCTACATTAAATATATATTCATGTGGCAGTGGCCAGCGCATGAGTAAATTTACTGGTAATATGTACAGGATTTGCATACAAATTTAACTGTCAGTGCATCTCTGGAGAAATATAAGATGATGAAACACACGCACATAGTTAGAATGAAGATTGCTTTGCATACACAGTCTTAAGATACTTTTCCTTTCAGTCAATATTGTAAGCTATGCTACTTTAAAGCTTATAAACTTAATTCAATTCTCTGGCAATATAGGAGTCATTGCTTTGAGGCAAGAACAAGGTGAAGCAGCAGTCATAGAATATTTCCTGCTTATTGTATAAGTACTAGAGCTGGCCTCACCTTGTTTCTGCCCTTAAGCAATTGAGAATAAGCGCACTTACACATGCTGAGAGGGAGAGCGAAAAAGGGCAGCTTCCTGCAGCACACGCCATATCTAATTGCTGAGGCTGCTCCCTATGCCAGGATAATGAGTTTTCCATTAGCGTTTGAGTGGCAGAGCAATGGCAATATTTACCAAGTGTCCTGACAGCAAACGCTGCTTATGTGAAAATTCAATTACTGCATAAGAAAAACAAATTTTCTTCACTCGGACAGACATATGTGAGTTGTGACCATCAAAGTGGCTCAAGGCCAAACCTCACATGTTTGATGACAACCCACGCGAACAATAGATGTTCATCGTTTCAAGGGATGCTGGCCAAATAATGTTTTGCATAAATATCCGATTCTAGCATAAGTTTGTTGAATTACCTAAATATTCAGAAATTTAAGGCATAATAAAAAGTGAGAGCCACTTTACGCCAGATCCTGGGTCTTCTCTGCCTTGACGCTTGATTTATGGCAGATGACAACTGAGCAAAGTTATATTTTCAAAAGTAAACAGGAAGGAAAGCAGGCACAAACATGAATTTTGGCAGCTTGATGCTGTCAGCCTGCTGGTTGTCACTTGCTGCTTTATTGCGTATACGCAGCGTGGGTTAAACTTCTCATTGCCCTGCAATCATTTAGATTGATGTGTGTGTGTGTGCGGGTGTGTGGTGTGTCATTTATTCAATTAGAAAATTAGCATATCAAATGAATTTAACACTTTAAAGGAATTTTCATGAATATAAATTAACACGATGCGGACTATCATATTTAGCATTCATGCATATTTTTCTTAGTTAGGGGTTAACAACGCTTCCCTTGGTTAATTGAGTAAGGGAATCATTTAGAAAAGGTCATTTTTGGGTTGTTTAGCAAGTTCAATCACCGCAAAATCTTATGTTGCCTTTTCTTGGGTGGATTAAATGTGCTTAGCTGGGCCTTTTAAAAAGATTTACTGTTTCATGTTTTGTTAGTTCTTTTTCCACTTAGCAGAGCTTCGCCTGCAGGCGAAAATCATTGACCAATCAATTTCGTTTTTTGATGTGTAAAAAAAAAGGGGAGGAAAAAAGTCTGGTCCACACATTGAATAACAACTGTAATCGACATTTTGAGTGGTGTTTCGTTGGGAGAATGTTGCAGTTGACGTGTGAAGGCTTGCAATGTCATGTTGTTGAATGGTTTAATGTTGGTGGTTAGTTTACCAAAGGTACACAAGGTCGATTAGTGAAATGTTGGGACGACAATGTAGACATTAATGCATACGTGGTTGGTTTAAAATCTATAGCGAATATAGTTTTTTTGATGGCAGCGGAGAAAAAAATAGGAAAACGGTCTATGAGATATACGACCTATTATGTTAGGCGCAATCTGCATGAAGCTATCCATCAGAAACGCGTTTGTCGTCAGATTCCCATCCGTATCTCAGGCATTGTTTTTGCAGTTTTCATAGATGGATGTTTATGTTGAAGATTATTCGTTACCAAGCCCAAAAAACCAACCCCTATTTATTCTAGTAAGGGATCGCCGGTCACGTTAGCCAGCAGCTTTTGCGGGTGCATCGCTGTTTTACAGGGAGCTATCAACGGGAAGGCTTAAGTCGACTTGGGATGAAATGAGACAAGTAAAACCGCTCAGCCGCTTTACCTTACAACCGCCTTTCTGCCTTCTTAAACTTTCAACAATGAAATCTGTGCTACTTGTGTCAGCTTGTCAATTTTTGAAAGTCTGGCGAAGGATTTTCGATTTCAATTCCTCTAGGAGAGGGGCTCAAGCCCGCACAGAGCTCATTTATCTTACTTCACCAAACATATGCAAGGATCAGCATATTTGCTGTTTTACAATTTTTAAGAAAATTCAAAAAAATATTTACATTTAGGCCTTGAGGAGGACTTTAGCCCACTCCCAGACCCTCTACTGATCTACAGAGCCCCATTTTCGTTCTCCGCGAAGCTGTTCAATTAAGTTTAACTTTAGCTCTTCTTTGGATACATTTTGTAAGTTCTATTCCGCTCAATTCTGTATCATTATGAAACATGTTTCAAATTGAATAAAATTATTCATTCACTTATCCACATATTAGTCAAAAACCCAGAAAGCTGAGCTAACTTCGCCTGTGTCAAAGTTTTTATACCCTTGCAAGTGCTCGCTTAAATATTTTCAAAAAATACTCTTTTTTCCATTTTCCGACCAATCATTCGTATGGGAGCTTTATGATATAGTCATCCGATTTGGCCAAAAATTTGTAAAATTATGTGTAAGCATGTGAAACAAACAAATACAAAATTGCAGGATGCTACCATTAAAAACAAAAAAGTTTTTCTAACTAAGACTGTTTTTCAGACTTATCTTTTGTATGGCAGCTATACCATATAGTTGTCCGATTTTAATAAAACTTGGTAGAACTATAAAAAAAAACATAAAAAACCTACGATAACAAAGTTTGGAGACGTTTCCATTGAAAAGAAAAAAGTTTTTCTTACTAAAACTAGTTTTCCGACCGATTGTTTCTATGGAAGCTATGAGATATAGTCAGCCGATCCGGTCGGCTCTGACATATAAGTAGTGTGCAGCAAAAAGAAGACTCTGTGCAAAATTTCAGCTCGATAGCTTTAAAACTGAGAGACTATTTCGCGTAGAAACAGACAGACAAACGCACGGACAAAGCTCAATCGACTCAGCTAGTCAGCCAGATCAAGAATATATATAGTTTATGGGGTCGGAAATGAATATTTCTATGCGTTGCAAGCTTCTGGGCAAAATTATAATGCCCTTTGCAAGGGTATAAAAAGAGAATCGGGGGTGTCGGGGGTGTCCCGTATAAACGATTGAACTTTGAAATAAACTAGGAGAACTTTAGATATAAACTGACAGCAACGCTGCAGGATACTAAAAAATAGAGAAAGGAAACCGTACGCATCAAACCTACTTGGCCTTGAACAGTCGGTTTCAAATCTCTCAACTTTTGTCATCTAATCTAGTAGCCCAGCATTTTGGAGGCATTTCACATATAAGGGCAAGCAGCTGTAGCTCGAAATGAAAGCGTTTACACGAAAATCTCTAGAAATTTCTGGGACACCCCCGTATATATCAATTTAGTTAGTATCTTTCCCTACCTTTTGAAAGTACGTCAGCATTTTGTTTGAATTCAACGCCAACTACAAAAATATATCAAATTAACAACACTGCGTATGAGTTATATTGAAAATGGTGGAGCTCAATTCAAACATAAGTTTTTGACCATTTTTATGGTTAAATACGTGATCTAATGTACATATGTATATATAGGTCTGCTACTGGACAGTAACAACATCTACTTTCAACAGAATTTCAATATTTCTGTTCCTACTCTAGCTGTAACATCGAAGCAAAGCAAAGTGAATAAGATGATGTCTCTTGGGGCGAGTTGTCAAAATCACACCATCAAAAGTTAAATTTCGTTTGAAAAGTTCCTCGAAGCGAGAGCGTCAACCTCTAGTAATCAAATACACACACACTCTGTCAGAGTCAAACACATCAAATACCCGCGGGTTTGAGGTTTGATTGTACAGATCCTGGCACCGCATTCAAATTCCAGGCAAACCAAGAGTAAGCAAACAAACAAATATTTCGCTAAGCATATTGTTCATTAAACAATTAATTAAAGTTGATAATTTTGCCATTGGCTAGCCAATTGACGTTCAGCAAATTACCACCATCAGCCTTTTATGGCAATAACATGTTCCATTTAATGAGTTTGCAACAAGCGTTAACTTTAAATAGCTTAAATGGGAATTGAGAGCTCAACATGGCTTCACGACTGACATTGTCATGACAAATGGCATTTAATTGGCTGTCTACCTAATTCAGAGAATTCGAGTAGAAAATGCTTCGTTTATGTTTAAATTAAAGACAAACTAATTAGGACGCAAATCTCGCATGTATACTTCCAGCATTAGCGTTTAGCAGTTTGTCAGCAATAAATCCTTGACGTAAATTATGTAGAAAGAGGCTGAGACTGACATCAATCTCATTCTAAATGAGACCAGGGGCGTTTTCTGGTACACTCAGAAAAGAAGGTTAGACAGAGAGGGAAAGACTGAATAGAATGGAGTTTATAATTTGATTAATTATGGTTAAGTTAGATGGGGAATACTTTTAAGAATTGTTGGCAGTTGCTGTAAGTTGAGAAATTGGGAAATTATCAAGTGTATTTATCATATATTCTTAGTCTTGGGGGATCCGTTGAGCGTTTTAAACTTGTTTGTTTGATATAAGCAGAGCTGTAATGGAATAATTACTACCTGTATTTTATTAGTTTACATTACAGAAATCTTAATTATTCAATGAAAAAACACAAACAATTCCTGATTAAAATTCTCTTAATAATTGTAATTTTAACTTAAAACCATGATTACTCAATGATTATTTCAATTAGTAATTACTTTTACAATTACTTTGAGTAATTGTGATTGAAAAGCTGAACTGTTTTACATTAATTGTAGGTGAAACATTTAAGTTTTTACCACTCAAGTTCTGGATGGTAATAAAATCCAACTTATAATTCAATTTTTTAACTCAAATATGACCCCTCCCCGCCCTGAGTCGAAGGAGGCTTTGAACAGTAGGTCAACCTCTCCTGCTTAACCTATCGGAAACATCCGAGCTAGAGATCCCAGCTGTATTAAAATTCATTCTGTTCACACAACAGTTCAGTAAAGAGAACCCTCCTCATAAACAAAAAGGGTTAACAGGGATAAAATATGGCATCGCAATGGGCCCAAAGAGGCCTAAGTGGGCCTTCGCAACCTAACCTAACCTAATGACTCTTCCCACTCTGTACAAAGCTTCAAAAGCCATACATGTGTGTGAATGCGGCTTTTTTATGTACAGTTGAGTGTTTTTTCTAAACATAGGATGTATGAGCATTCCAACTAGTATAAAACTTTAGTTTACACATGAATCATTCAGCATTTCAAGCACAAATTGTAAAAGTAATTACATTTTCTCATAATTACACAATAATCATAGCCTCAAGGTACAATTACAATTACTAAAAGTTCATAATCAGGAATTGATGTGAGTTATCTGAATAAATTATAATGGTAAATGTAGTTTACAGCTCTGGATATTAGTAATACAACTTTTATAAGTTGAAGAATTACGTGGGGCTTAAACAAGAACATTTACAAATCAATTCTTTAGATGTAAGAATGAACTCAAGAAAGAATAACACTCAGCATCAATGTGCAGTATATTGAAGGGTTGAGTTAAGAACTCCATACTCTAGAGTACTCCCACATTTGTGTATGGAACATCAAGCTTAATTCTAACAACTTCATCTTAGTTTTAATTGTATACGTAGACTATTTCTCAATTGTTGCCAGCAAACGTGGTAACCCTTTATCATACAGCTTTCAACTCCAAAAAGGGTCTTAAGTTCAAGTACTCACCGTTTTTAATAGAGCCGTCTAATTAGCTGGCACACTGCTGCTCTCTCTCCCTCTCTCTGTATTTACCATTTAATTCCACTTCGTCGTTCGACCTCAACCTTTTCATCCCTTTGTTTATATACGGCATTATTGTTCAACAAAGAGCCACTCTTTACAATTTCACCAATGTTAACTCCTGAACTTTTACATGTTGAATATCCTGAAGTCCATGTTGCATTTGTTGAATCATTCATGGAATTCGATTTTGTTTTCCTTTTGCACTCTGTGAGCAGAACAAAAGGTACAGGCTGAAAACAAAAAACAACACTCATTCCAGATAGTTGCCAGGACAACCACACAGGCCCAAAAGGCAGCGGGGTGTGAAGCTTTTATTATTACAATAAAGGACACAGCACAAAATGAGTCGGAGGGGATAAAATCAGCATGTACGAAAATGTTTTCTTATTGTTGATGCAACATTTTTCATATTTTAATAGAAATATGTAAGCCCTTGGATGAAAATAGAACAAATGTTTACAAAGAAAAACGTGAAAATATTTATGTATTCCAACTCAAAAGTCGCCCACACTTGTTTGACCAAATTGCATTTAGTTGGTCACGTTGTCTTTTGTTAGAGATTTACAAAAGAATCACTGTCCTCAAGGGGTACCTTGAGCTCGTTCTTTTATTTTGTTGTGTGTGGGCTGGCCTTAGGGGTATGCGAAAAGATGTTAGGTAATATAGTCCTTAATTTTGCAAATAGCGGACGTTTTTGTTATTATAAATACTACCCGTGTGAAACCAAAAACATGGTGATGTTTGGTTGCTGTTTACTTGAAAATATCTTTCACAAAAGTTTATAAGATAAAATGTTTAAAGTAGAGAAGTCCCAGAGAAGAAATAGTTCTGAATCACCAAATACCACAAGAGCTCGAAAGAGCAACTCACTTATTACATGTAGCTGTCTGATGCAAACGCAATCATTCGATGCACAACTACAAATGTTACATGAACAATCGCATAACAATTTTGTAGTTTTATTCAATTGTGCAAGAGGCATAGAAGAGACAGAATATTGAGACATATAAGTACGAAGCTGTTGATGGAATTTTTCAAGAAGCTATGCGTAGAGCAACAACAAATGCAGCCGATGCGTATAGCTGGCGGGCACCCCTGATCTAAAGAATCACTTTCGAATGAGGAGCTGATACATATGCCACACAACTTAGAGAGATTATGTTTGTAGCTTGAAAATGTAGCTAGAAGGTTAGAGCTTTCAATCAGGGGTATCAATAGATCTCACATATACATATCATCCGATCTGATCATCACAAGGACTGCTCCGAATAAGCAGACCTTTTGAACTAAACGACGGCAACATGTTAGCTCACTGCACCATTGCACACATTTGTGGACGCACGTCAAAAATGGCAACTTATACTTATCTGTGCGGTGGTGGAGTTGAGTATAATTGTGCTCATTGCAAGAACATTTGAAACATTTAATCTCAACATATTGAAAAGACATCTAGTTCTTGCTTTAAACGAGCTTTTCCCCTCTGTGTCCATTTTTGAGTTACCAAAATTTTGGGTTTCGTTTTATTCAAAAAATATGGTAAGTGCATAAGGATTAATGTTTTTGCTCAAATTGCTAGCCACTTCCCCCCCTTTCCATAAGCCTCTGTCTTAAAAACTTTCAAGCAGATGAAAATTTTTTAAGATAAATACAGAACCAAATATTGTAATTAAAAGCAACCTTCACATACGTACGTCCTACATACATCTTCTAGATGGCTTTTTGTTCTGAAAAGAGGTTGTAAATGGAACTTCTTCGGTTTGTTTGTGCTGCTAAGTACTGTTTGCTCAGATCAAACAAATGACTGTTTGTTGTTGCTTGCCAGTTGTCTAATTGCAAACCTAACAATATACGAGCATGCTCGAACCTGCAAAAACAGAGAAAATTTGGAATTTTTGTGTATGTATATTCCATTAAAATGTTAGCTTAACGTTTGTTTTTGTTTCAATTCCCTATCAAAACTTTGAAAGGGCAAACGTGTCAGTTGACAGGGAAAGGACTTGTACACTCAAATCGGCTTTGGCTAGTCGAGCATGAGCCTAAACAGCATTTGACAATTGTTTTTATTTATAAATAGCATTTCAATGGAGCTTTATATTTAGGTAACAAGTTAAGAAGCTTAACGTTGTGACATTTTCTAAAACCAAGTTCAAAGTTTTATGCCAGCTTCGGGATTTCTGTGAAATTTTGCTAACTCAAAGTCAAACAAAAGGATTAAAGTTGAGTTTGCCATATTTGGCTGCTCTTTGCACAGCCACTGGGTCACACTTGTCAGCGTTCGTCCATTATTTTCCATCAAATTTCATCAGCAAACAGCAGCAAAAAACCAATATACTTATGTATACAGACGCGCAGCGCATATATTGGCCATGGTAGCGCCTGATGCCCTTGCCGGATAAATAATAAGCATATTATAAATAGCCTTTTTTTCGTCTTGCCACGATGATGCAGCCATCAATCAATGCGAAAGTTAAAGAAAGGCCTATAGCTTTGTTTCCGTTTCGAATTACTCAACGCAACCCACACGCATAAGGACGTCATGAGCATGACGTTGGCAGGACCCATTAAAGACCCTCTGCTTTCTTATTAAAGTTGAGCACTTTGACCCCAGATCCTGTGGTTTTTGTTGTTGTTAAACTGTGGGCAGGTTGTCAAAATGTTTTCATGGCTAATTAAAAAGAATCGCTGAAAATGGCGCGCCAGGGGTGGGACGGTCCTGTCATGGCCCATTATCAGATGTTTTAAATAAGTTAATTAAGTTCCAATGTAAACATTTGTACAATTAATGTCGACTGGTGTGGGTCGCTGCACAATGGGGCCAAACGACCAAACTTGTTGTCTTAGAATTGCCTTTGAGGCTAGAATTGACAAGCTGAGCTCGCCGCAAACTGATTTGAAATTGTGTGCCCGAATGCCAAGTTGAACTCACCACAAAACTGATTTGAGACCTTGTGACCAAAGGCTGCAATCCGAAATATGTGGCTCGACATATTGAGAAAGGGGGATAGCTGAAGCTTTATTTCATATTTATATATAGCTATATTTAGCTGTCTATTAACATAACTGGGCTACAAGTATTCTTAATGCTTTCTTTTGTATATCCTGTACGCATTGAAAATGGGTAAAAGGGGGATCATGAAGTTGTGCTGAAGTATGTAGCAGGGAGATGGAAGGTAGGGTAAAGTACCTTCCTCCCCCCTTTAACCCTAAAAAACTGTCAGGGACAGACTTTATAAGTTAGAGCAACGTCACTTAATATCAGAGATGTAAAGTAATCATTACTTTCCGTATTTAATTACTTTTAATTACTTTTAATAAACAATTCCTTGCTAGTAATCGAAATTGTAGCTGGGAACTTCGATTATTCAACGATTATTTCAAACTGTAATTACTTTTACAATTACTTAAGTAATTATTGGAATTATTGAGTAATTGTGATTGAAAAGTTGAAAACTTGCGTTGAAAAAAGCGTAAAACTGTAGGTTCCTTTCTCATGTGCAAAAATTCGAAGCACAAAAGCCAAGAGTTTGAGAGAAGCTTGAATCTGGCTCCTTTGGGACTCCTCATGGTCCATTTTTTGTTTGTTTGGAGGTTAATAATCTTAGATTACAACTAGAAATATATAAATAATTAAAAATATGAAACCCAAATACTCAATAATTCCCCTTTACAGGTACAATTATTCAAGTAATTGTATAATTAATAACAATTTTAAATAATTATTGAAGAATCACTAATAATCGTAATTCCAAGTTACAATTACGATAGCTGAATTACAAGTAACAATTACGATTACTAATAAATTGCAGTCAGGAGTTATTTTTAATTATCTGAAAAATTTGATTGTAATGGTAATGGTAATTGTAGTTCACAACTCTGCCTAATATATAATATATATAAAATAAGGTAAGGAAACGGGATGCCGCTGCGTCAGCTATTGCGTATTTGAGTATAAATTCGTCTAGAAAATTAATAAAAAAGAGATGGAAATCAAGGTGAAAGGGTATTTTGTAGTCGGTACACTCAACAAATGCGAATTTACTTGTTGTTTTTTTTTTCTGCAAGTTTTGTTCCGATCAAGTTGCAATTATGTCTCCTCCAAATGTCAAATGTCTTATTGTTGACATCTTGTTTGTTCTTATTAATGATGAGAAATCGATTTTTTGATTGTTGTGTTGCATACATTTGGTATTGCCATAGAGACACGGCGAGCAGCATCGCATACACATCATTAAAATGCCACCCCCAAAGTGTCATATTCAAATTGCAAGCCTCACAAATCAAGTTTCTGTGCTTTGACACATAAATGGGTCAACTAGATAGTCAAAGAATGTCATATAAGAATCATCGTTGGGTGAAATAGTAATAAGGATTTGCCAATAAGCGATGTATTAAAGCATAAGTAATGCTAAATGATTTCCCTGTGCTAAAAACCCACTGGGCCACTGAGGACGTACACACACACACACAGGCGCTTCGATGCCCTTCAAGGATTGTCCGCACATGCTGCTTTGAAATTCCTTAACAGTAATACCATGGCAAGCATGGACAAACTGTTGATGGACTGACATGTGGTAGGCATTGTTCGCTGATGAGAGAGGGTGGCTCCTCTTCAAACAGCTGTACGATCTACCAGCCTCTTCTGTGGTGTTGTGGTTCTCTGTTTAAAGCGAATGCATGACCTTGAGTCTGCAGTTTTATGGAAATGTTTTGGAAAATGCCACATTGTTTGGGAATTTTTAAAGATTTAAGCTGGTATAGCTACTAGGGTTGTCAATATTTTATCGATACTTCGATTTTTTTACTCTAATATGATATGATTTGAAATTAGTATGGTCACATTGAACACATTGTTGGTTTATTGACACACTTTAAATAGAAATTGATGACCGTAGAGTATAGATAAATTAATGAATTTATAAATTTTAAGTTAAACTTTTGAAAAGATGAAAAATAATGTGTTTAAAATGGCAAATATAATATATAAAATTAATATATTCGATGAATTATGACCGCAAAATTATTACATTACAAGTAAGTACAAAAATTCTTCATTCAATCATACATAACTTTCATTGCCTAACTGTGTGATAGATATCTTCCATTACTCTTTAAGAAAAGTGCCAGAACCAGTTGGGAATTTCAAGAAAGAGTATTTCTTGGAGCTTGCCTTTTTAAGTATGTTTTGTACTCATTCCAAGATATTTTGTATTGCAAAAGTACTTCTTAAAAGAATTTTTATTCTTATTTCTTATATAATATTACTGTTTTTTTGATTTTAGAATGTTTGGTACTTGATTGAAGTACTGCCAAGAACAACAAAATACTCGATATTTTTATTACAAGTCGTTAGAAATTTTGTCCCCGATCGATATAGAACTTTGGCTTGTTCGAAGCTTGCCCAAATTGGATTTAACCTCCTAGGAAGGGTCGGTTTAGACATTAATCGGAGCTCTGGTCTTCAGAGCCGCCTGGTATGCTGCTTCAGTCGATAGTTGACCAAAAGTTAAATCCCCCAGTCGGTAACAACTGCGAGTAGCTTATACTTGGAGTCCCGAGTTTATAGCTTATCTTAAAACTATGAAAAGTCGTAGTTAAATGGAACTGCATCCTCTGTTTGGTAACGTCTCTACTTCCTTTTTTACCTATTAAGTATATGCCGCTGAATAGACTGCCAAATGTTTAAAACTATACTTACCGTTTCCATTGGCATCATTTGTAATTGATTTCAGTATTATGCAACCAGTTTTTCCCTAGTGTAATAAAGTGAGCATGCAAAGAGCACATCGAATTCCATTTACAATGCATATAGCTCAACAACTCATATCTCAATGCAATCTGTCTGTCTGTTGCATTTTCCATTTGCAATGTCATTCAATGTTAATTCATTTATCAGAACCTGCTATTGATACAGCACAGATGTTTGTGAAAGATTTACGATACGATGGAAATTTAAGGCAATTAGACGCACTGAAAAGTGCACAAACATTATTTAGTTTTTCCCCCCATTCATACATACCTGGGGCAATCAGTGAACCACAGACAACAGGCACGCAATCATTCGTGTGCGTAGATATTGCTTTAATAATTGCAATCAGCAACAGCAGCAGCAGAATCTAGCACAATTCCGATTGCACAAAGCCAGAGTGAACAACGTTGCGTATACGCAACATTGTAAACTAGCAAAATTTATTACAGACAAAAATAGAGAAATACCCATTGTTGTTGCGTATCTGAAATTTTACATATTCACATGTGTGTGTGTGTGTACTATTTGGTTCTCTCGCAGTATGTGGCATGTCAAATCAGTGAAATCTGCTGTGACAGCATAGGCTCCCCCAAAATATATAAAAAAAAAGGAAATGTGTCAAAGCACCAAGCTTTGACTTTGATATTCACTCACACTAAAGGCTTAAAGTCGGTCACAAAAGAGCTCATGTATTTGTTATGGTTTCCCCAGTTGGTTAAAGGCAACGGAAAAAAAAATGTAACAAAATTCCAGCTCTTATCACAAAACGCTCTGGGCCAAATCCTTATCAATTGTGGCTTTCTCCTATATAAAATATATAAAAAAAAAAGGACGATTCACTTATCTGATGGTGCTTTTGGTAGTCATTGCCAAAGGGCTGGGAAAAGCCATTACAAAAAACCAAAAAAAAAACAACAACAAAAACCATTGCATTCGATTTCCATTTGGGTTAACCCGCGAAACAACATAAAGTAAATTAATTTGCATGTTCATTTTCATCTACAGATTTTGCAGATTTTCCATTTTAAAATATTTACAAGACAGACGAATTTTGTTTATGGAATGTGAATATGAAAAAATGCCAAATGAATTGGCAATTGATCTACAAATTCCATTAGACTTTCGGGTGCAAAGGTAGTTGGGTCAAAATGCAGCCCAAACGGACTCCCACATGAACAATTTAAATTTCTCAAAACCAGATTTCAATGCAGTCGCACAGAGCCGACTTTAACTTATTTGAACTTTGTTAATTTTATTAAATACACTTCAATGTGTGCACACATTTGTTTTGCAAAGTCCAAATCCATCAGCTTATCTCTGATAAGACTATTCCTAATCGCAAGTGAAGTACTCGTATTTTTGGTAAATTGTTTTGCACTTGGTGAAAATGGTGATAGCTGTGATGTTTAAAGTGTGTTTGCTGCAAAAGTTTTATAAGTAATTTATATGTTTGGCCACCTAGGGGAAATACTAATGGATTTCCTCACCCAAGAGAGCCTCAATTTTCACAGCTGCTGCCAACTGATTGATATTAATACTGAAGGAGATTTGTCAGTTTACTTTTTGCTTGACAATTTAACAGATCAATAAATGCCTTAAACCAAATATTGGGCCTTTGAAGTATTTTGGCATAAGTATTAAGAAGCAGAGAAGTTGTGATTGTGTTGGCCCGCATTTATTGTCAATCATTTGACAAATTAAAGCAGCTTTTGGCTAAGTTAAGGTGTTTTTCATTATGATTAATTTGTGAATTAAACTATTCTTCGTACATACATTAGTCATTCTCTTAGTAAGAAGAATGTGAACTACTAAATAAAAAATAAAACTCAGCAAAGTTACCAAAGAAGCCACAAGAAATGCGGGCTTGCTTAAGTTTTCTGCCAGCAAACCAGTGGCTAAAGTATTTTGCAGCTGGCCATGTGTGACAAATGGTCGGACGGACGTTGTTAATTGATTTTTAAATGTGTGGACAAAGTTAATGAAA
The DNA here is from genome assembly GCA_035044965.1 of Lordiphosa andalusiaca. NCBI lineage: Eukaryota > Metazoa > Arthropoda > Insecta > Diptera > Drosophilidae > Lordiphosa > Lordiphosa andalusiaca. The sequence goes on along the minus strand of JAWNNM010001363.1, from coordinate 4,833,875 downwards.
GCTTTAACAATATAGTTTGAAAGTGGGGGGAAACTCTATACCCCTGTTCTGTTAAAACTTCATGATAGTCTAATTTCAATCTAAAACTTTTCACATTTAGCGATTTTTTATACCCTTTCATCCTTTACACCCATATATATTTACCATCTGACAAATTGTCTCGATAATACATCTCATTTTAATAGCAGAGGGTATATCAAAATTGTCCATATGTTTGTAATGCATAGAAGGAAGCATTTTCGACCACATAAAGTGTATATATATTCTTGATCAACATGATGAGCTGAGTAGATTTTGCTATGTCTGTCTGTTTCTATGCTATCTCCTACGTCAGTTTGAAAGCAATCTTCACCAAACTTGGCACCAAGTCTTTTAGTACAAATACACTGCACATTTGTCGGAACCGGCAGGATCGAATGACCATATCATATAGCTGCAAGTGGAACTATAGGTCGAAAAACTAGTTCTAGTGAGAAAAACTTTTTTGTTTTTAATGCAAACGACTCCAAACTCCATATTTACTAGTTTTTCATGCTTCTACATGAATTCCACCAAAATTGGTTGAATTCGAACATCTATGTAGTATGGCTGCCATAGAAAAGTATGGTTTGAAAAATAGTCTTGGTAAGAAAAACTTTTTTGATTTTAATGTTAACCTCTTTAAAATGGGCATATATCTATTTTATAAGCTTTCACACAATTCTTAAAAGTTTTGTTAATATAGGATAACAATTGGTTATAGCTGCCATAGTAATGATCGGTGGAAAAACGAGTTTTAGTGAGAAAAACTTTTTTGTTTTCAATGGAAACGCCTCCAAACTTCGTATATTTTAGTTTGCTATGCTTTCCCATGATTTTGCCAAGTTTGGTTGAAGTCGGATATCTGTATAGTATAGCTGTCATAGAAAAGTAGAGTCTGAAAAGTAGTCTTAGTGAGAAAAACTTGTTTGTTTTTAATGGAAACGCCTGCAAACTTTATATTTCTTAGTTTGCCATGCTTTCCCATAATTTTACATAGTTTGCTGGAAATCGAACATCTATATCGTATAGCTGTCATAGAAAAGTAGAGTCTGAAAAGTAGTCTTAGTGAGAAAAACTTTCTTGTTTTTAAAGGAAATGTGCTTAAACTTCGTATGTATTTATTTGACATGCTGTCACACAATTCTACAAATTTTTGTCAAAATCGGTTGACTATAGCATATAGCTGCAGTACGAATAATTGTTTCAAAAATAAGTTCTATTGAGAAAAACTATTTTGTTTTAAGCGGAATCGTCTCCAAAAGTCTTGCATGCTTGTTTGTTAGGCTTTAGCATGATTCCACTTAGTTTGGTCGATATCGGACATCAATATGGTATGGCTCCCTTGTAAAAGTAAGGTCCGAAAAGTAGTCTTGGTGAGAAAACCGTTTTAAAGTTAACTTCCTCTATTTTTCTTAATAATTTAGTTTACTTTTACTTAATTTTTGTAAATAAAAACTGGTTTTAAAGCTAAAAAATGCAAGGCTTTAGGGAAATACCACGAAATCCGAAATTCTTTAGAGTCTAGATGAGGTAGGAATAAAATTAAATGATTTTAAATATAAGTTAAATTCGGTTAAATTCAGGGAAAGAAATAACCAATAGCCATCCCTTAACAGTGCATTAACATTGAGCTAACATCTTAGCATTAAGTTAACAGACAGCTCATTCTGACCCCAAATATACATACATATGTGAAAAAGTAGCGTTCCTTTAGGAAACGCTGAAAAGTAGGCAATATATTTTATGACTGAGATAATATTCTCATAACACAGCAAATTATGATACGATTTTTCAAATGTTAGAGATATTGAGTATATAAATATGTAAGATTTAAGATCGATATCTTAGCTATCTTTATTGTGGAGAAGAATTGGGTGCTTTATGTTGCTGACAATAAGAATCTATATACAAAATTGTATTCTCTTCATACAAGCCCACGTATGACATGACATTACCATATCGATGCTGATAAAGAAAGTATATAGCATATGTTGACGGAGAAGCCTCCCTCTGCCAGTTACCTACATTTACATAGAGTATTCTTCCCCTTTTACCCTACGCGTTGCGGGTATAAAAATAGAAATGAATTTAACATTTACATATGTCTTAAAATGTCAAACATCGCGAACTCGAACCCTCATGCTGATGCTTACAAATGTCAATTGGCACGTCCTGGTCATTATGTACTACCCCAGCACGTTTTTCGCTCGCTGTCAGTTCAATTTCATTGAAACAGTTGCTTATAGTAACACAATCACAGCCCATTGAACTAGAAACATTAACCGCCCTCGCCCCAATGCTGTTACCCCAAATGAATAAAATTTCACTAGTTTATTAACATTTACTTAATATTTTCTCTCACAAAACACACACATAGCAACCAGTACAATTAACAAATGCCACGGGAGGGGGGGGAGGGATGGCATTACGAGCAGAGATCTTCAATGGATTCGCCTTGGAGTAGTAAACGTTGATGTTCCTGTTTGTTTTTCTTTGTGCCAGATTTGCCGCCAGCGGCCTTGCCACGTCGACGATTTAATACGCCATCCGTTTCGTCCATCATGCGTAAGATGGTCGTCTGTGGAAAGAGGATGTTGTAGTTGAAATACTAGTCTTCCCACCCATCGTCCTCTCACCTGATCCGAACAATCCAACGGAGCCACCGATATATCACGAACGGCCCTGAACTTGCCCACATTGTTGAGATGCTCATTCTCTAGACGAAAATAGTTCCATATAAAACGACGAAAAACCTCCAGAGGACTTAGTATCGTCATCATCACATCACCCTCAATGTAACCAGCCTCAATGAGGCTCATGGACAAAGTCCAGCTAAAGCGCAATATTAAATCCTCAATTATGCCAAAGTAGTAAAACCACTACAAAACACAGAGAGAAAGAGAAAATTCTTAGAAGTGGAAGAGGAATGTGGGTAATGGATGCTCTGAAAGATTGTTTTACGTGCCGTTTGCGCAAATATTTATTGCGGCCATTAGTCGCTTTCCCTCCCTCCCTCCCCTCCCTCCCCTCCCCCTTGCCAACTCTCACTCACCGTCGATGAATAGACAATTTCCTCACGCAAGAATCGATTGTCGCCCGCCTTGGAATCGAACAGACCCCAGTCCATTTTGATGTCCCAAGTGTAGGCGTAACAGGATGAAAAAATGGCAGCAGTAATCCAGCAATAGAACCAGGGATTCTCCTTGGACAGTGGATAGGTTTCTGTGAAATATTTGTTGTTGTACTTATTATAATGCCAAATAATATTAACATGAATTTGCGATTCGCCATGAAAACGGCGCTAATTGACACGGGGTGAATGAAAGAAAAACAACTTGTTTAATGCGGAGCGTTCTTAATGAACTCATATGGCTTACCCGTTGTGGTGTGATATTTATGTGCAAAAATGACCACAAAAAAGGAGGTGGCATATTTGGCCGCATTCACCAGATGTGGAAACGATTCCTTCGTATCGCGATATCGACGTATGCACTGGGCAAATCGAAAATAGGCAGGCAGAATGGCCACAATGGGATGCAGCAGGGAGACATTTTCCACACAAAATTTTCCAGCTAAAATGTAATTACATTCAAAATTAATTGGAGTGTTTAACATAAATTGATTATAACTTTTACAGAGAGAAACCACTGAATAAATTGAAGTCTTAAGAAAGGTCCATCTCTTCAATGAATTAGTCTAATTAATTGGTAACTTTATCAACCTTTTTGTCTTTAGGCTAGTTTTTAAGTTAATTCACTGATGCAAGAGGTCAGTCTTATCACATTTGGGTAAAAGCGCCAATCTTTTTATTAAGGATTAGGTGACAGTGTCAAACCCCAGGGAGGGATTTAATTTAACTACAGCATCCTTTTGTGTGTGGGCCCAGAGATAATTAAGTAAAATATTTATGACTTTTAACGTTTAAAATAATAGAAAACTTTTTTGATAACGAGAAAGCTAAGCTAACTTTGTCTGTGCCGAAGTTTTTATACGCTTGCAAGTGCTCGCTTAAATATTTCCAAAAAAAAAAACTCTTTTTCCCATTTTCCGACCAATCATTCGTATGGGAGCTATATGATATGGTCAACCGATTTGGCCAAAAATTATGTAAAATTATGTGAAAGCATGTGAAACAAACAAGTACAAAATTGCAGGATGCTACCATTAAAAACAAAAAAGTTTTTCTAACTAAGACTGTTTTTCAGACCTATCTTTGGTATGGCAGCTATACCATATAGTTGTCCGATTTTAATAAAACTTGGTAGAATTATAAAACAACATAGAAAACCTACGATTACAAAGTTTGGAGACGTTTCCATTGAAAATAAAAAAGTTTTTCTCACTAAAACTAGTTTTCCGACCGATTAATCCTATGGGAGCTATGAGATATAGTCATCTGATCCATTCGGTTCCAACATGTTAGTAGTGTGCTGCAAAAATAAGACTCTGTGCAAAATTTCAGCTCGATAGCTTTACAACTCAGAGACTATGGGGGGAGATTATGGGGTCGGAAATGAATATTTCAATGCGTTGCAGACTTCTGGGCAAAATTATAATACCCTTTGCAAGGCTATAATAAGAGTTGTCTCTTATGAATATGCGAGGGATTCCTTTGGTATCTCTTCAAATTGATCAGTAAGGTCCAAAGGATATGATCTTAAGTCAAACATTCCACAATTCTTAAAAGAAGTTATATACTTAAAGGAATATTCTTAAAACCAACAATTGTGGAGACCTACATAAGTATGCATATTGGTAGCCTTCCCAACTTCCCTTATTCCTTCCAATAAACTCAAAGCTTTACCCATTACTCACCCCTTCCCGCCTTGTTCCATGTGGGATTGCGTCCAAAGAAGCATATCAAAAATGGTATATCCAAAAATGCCGGCACCATGCTATTCAACTGATCGGCCAGCCAAAAATCCGCAAAATTAACAAAACAAAATGGAGCCATTATCACACGACTGAGCACACGCAATGCCCAATATCGTGCTTCGTGATGAAACGTCCTTGTGGGATTCAGCAAGAAAGCAGCCATCAGTGTGTAGAGAAACAAGGGAGCCGCATACTGTGGTATGCCCAAAGGATCACAGAAAATATAACTAAGCACACAACACGCCCAGATGACACCAAACACTGATGCAATCTCCATGATATTCTGCTCGGACAGATGATTACGCGGATCCAGCTCAAAGATCAACACATGATTCACTCCCGACGACCGCCAACCGTACACATTGACGCCCCACAGGAAGAGGCATTCGGTGATGAGGAACGGTGCTCGAAACATGCGCATGCCCACTCGCCAGTTTTCACCGAAACCATAGAACATGGCCGAAATGATCACCGTAATAAGGAGCACCACAAATGCTCCCGAGAATAGACCCACTTTGAAGGTGGTCCAGGGACTTTGCTGTTCGCCCAACGGCGGCACTCTCAAACGTTTCATGGCTCTCTGCCTGTCACCACCTTCAATATCCTGGGTGACTGCCTGCTCGGTCTCTTGGATCAATCGATCGATGTCTTTGTTCGTATAGAAATGCGCCGCCTCCACATGATCGGTGCGCCAGCGTGCTCCATAGTCCACGCTCAGCAGCTTGTCATGCTTCTTGAGTATCTTGCGAAATCCCGTAAAATTGAGATTCTGATAGTTCTGGAGTAGTATCAGACCCAAATAGAATTCGCTAAATGCTAACTTGAGATCCTGTATCTTGCGAGCGGGCACATTCTTCTTGCCCAGCGGAGTGCGACGCTTCCAAGCGGGCTGCTTTTTCAGATGGCCCATTTCCAGGGCCTCGGTCAGTTCACTACGCAGATTGCCATATTTACGCGTCGCCTCGGCCATTTTCTCCGAATAGAATGTGTTGATTTTGGCCAGTTCTTTGTCGCAATAGTGGAAGAATTCTTCATCGAACTTGGCAAAATAGCGGGTGAGCATCTCACGATCGACCAGTTCGGCCGATGGAGACTGTTCGATGGCGGCATACAGCATGGCTTTCATTTCCTGACAAAAAAAACAATAAAGAAAGTCGGTCAAGCCCGATTATAACATACTCTGTACCAAGAAAATTTGTTTGATCATAACTCGAAAACCGCTCATCCGATCTTCTTCATTCCTTTGGCGGATCGATAAGTTATACTAATAACTAAATATGTACAGAAGGAACAAGCCATCTATCTTCAAAACTGTGGGAGATATGACGTTTTTTCTAAATTGCGGGGGCGGGAGGGGGCGTGGCCAAAATTGAAAATAAACTTGATCTGCCTGCAGACATAAGAAGCATATGTTCCATAGATGTCAAACCTCTATCTCTTACCATCTCTGAGATCTGTGCGTTCATACGGACAGACAGACGGACATGGCTTTATCGACTCGGCTGTTGATGCTGATCAAGAATATATATACTTTATGGGGTCGGAGATGCTTCCTTCTGGATGTTACATACTTTTGCACAAACTTATAATACTTCGGTACAGAGTATATAAAAAAAAACGGGGAAACGAGAGAGAGAAAGAAATTGGAAAATGTTCAAATGTGCCCCCGCATCTTCTTAACCGACCCCAAAAGTCTCTTCTGTTTACGTCCAAGGCGAGCACAACAAAACCACCAAAGCCAACAACGCGCCTGCGCCACAAATGCCGCTAAAGCTTTTCCACTTTGACAGCTGCTCCACAGCTGAAACTGACAGCCAGGAAAAGCACCAAGCACAAGCACTCACTCGCTTGTGTATCTATAAGATACATATTTTTCTCACATTTCTTTTTCGCAACTTGTTCACAGAAATTTCGGCGCCTTTTACCTCATAGTTGATATACTGCTTACGCCACTCGGGCGTTATGTGCGCCGTCAAATGTTCGGCAAACTTCATTATTTCAGAGTTGGGCCTAACAAATGCTACTGCTGCAGTGCATCCACATTGGGACCAAGGACTTGGGCGATCCAACCACACGTTTTCACGTAAACAACACAAGCACAACTGGGCCAGCCAGCAAAAGTTCTTGGACCATCAAGAAGGCAGGGGCGGTGCGGGGAAATACATATATTGAAAAGCTTTCAATATGTAAATGTCAACGTCTTTGTTATTGTCCTCTCATTCTGCTATTTTCTATGGTGGTTTTTCAATGTCAACAAAACGGAGAGATGCCAACATCTGAGTACGGCAAGCAATCTTAAGGCTGACAGATTATCGAGCTGGATATTACATTTATGATAGTTCTTAGGTCAGGGTCAAGGCTTGATTAGTAGGATTACTCAGGATCGATTTTTCATCTTCTACAACATTTTTTCTGATTTCTAAACTTTTATGTGTCAGATAAGCTTACAATTTCCTTTGCTTTTTCTAAGTTTATCTGAGACATGACAGCTATTTAGAAGATAAACATGGGGTTTTTATGGAGGATGGAACTTTCAGAATATAACTTTTTTATATACTTATTAATCAGGTTTTTAATGTTGAAAAAAACTATATTTTTTCAAATTTTCTTGGAATTTTAAGCTGAAACTAAAGCTAGACCTTGCTAAAGAGCCAACTTTCCCACTGGGGTCTTAGCTAAGGGTACAGTGTGACTCTTCAACGCCAAAATTCCACCCTACAATAGCAAAATACCGCCAAAAGTCAAACGGTCATACTGCGTTTGTTTATATTTAAATTGATTTAATTCATAAAACGACTTAGTTTTGTTATATTATTTGCTGCAGTCTGCAGCCACTGTTGAACCCATATAGCTGGGGTGGGTTGCTAATAAAAATGTAAAACCATTTTTTTGGCTTCTACCCAGCTAACCTCAATCAGCTGTTTAGACAGTCAAGGTTGTGGCGCCACGACTTTTAAGCTAGGTATGAGCTAAGTTATTTAGTTTGTTTGAGAATTGGCTCAGCTAATTAGGGATAAATATCTTTCTAACAGACCACACATCAATTCATCTCTGATAAATGAACAGCGCTGCAAAAGTGTAGCGATTTAAGTCAATTTTTTCCACTTAAATCCTAACTTTTAAGTTAGAGCGGATATTGAATTATTATTTCAGCATTTGGCCAAACATTTGATTTAATTTTGAAATTTTTCGGGCATTTTATCATCAGCTTATTTGGCAAATTTATAGCCTGTTTAAGTCGAAAATACATATTTATGTTAATGGAAGTTTAGATTCGTACTTTAAATTCGTATAGGAACAGTTAAAAGGCTACTTGATTCTGAAGAAGATTTCTCCAAATTCTTTTGTATTATGAAAAAACATACACTGAAAAAAGAAATCAATACGAAACGGGATGGAAAACCGGGTAATCCCGCATACTCTTGATCCGATCCGAGAAAATATTGAATTGCCTCACACTTTTGCTTTAATCCCAAAAAACAGGATCACTTCAACCCTGTTCCGGGATTACCCTGTTTTCAATCCCCTTTCGGATTGATATCCGACTTTTTTTTCTGTGTACTTTTTATATAAGACCAAAAGATAGAGATTATATAATATATTGTAGATAATAATGATAATAATATTGATAATGACCATATTTGTCACAAGATTTAAAAATATGCTTGCACCGGAATGAATTCCCATTGACAGAGTTAACTTTCAGTCAGAATATTGATTTTTTTCAGGCATATATGCTTATTTCTGACAGATCGTGTGAGTTGATCATTATTATATAAGGCATGCGTCATTTGAGTATTTATTGAATTTCAATATGTGGCAGCCCTTTTTGAAAGTCTCCGTATAATACAATATTTTTAAAAGTCCGCATTCAAAACTTGATTAACTTTGGTATTTACAGTTATTCCGGTAGGAAAAAAGGGAGACCCCGAAAATGATAAGATAAGGTTAAAGAAAGCGCTGCTTGTATAGTATTAATTCCAAGTTTTGTAAAGAAATAAACTTTTTACATGTGATGACCCAATGGGGCGTCGAATTCCAGCAGTCACACACACTACCCGCTGCACCACACCCGGTACAGTTGGAATAAACTGTTACGTAAACATTTCCCATCATGTTTTGGGCAAACCATGCAGTAAATAAAAGTTTGAGCGAACACAAAACCATAAAAATCAATTTTGCCAAGTAGAAGCATAAACAAAAGCCCAGCGCAGTGGGGTCTCTGTTATCTCAATTGACTGTGTATACCCCCACCTTACCCCACACATAGACATTGCCCTTACATTTTCAAAAATTGATTAAAGAACGGGCAACGGCAATGCACGCATGGCCTCCCCACCCCACCCCCATTGGGTCATTTACCAGATCGCCTAGAAAAATAGAGCACGCCACAAACAGAGAGAGAGAGAGAGAGAGAGCGGATCGAGCAGTTGAGGCATTGCTGGGACTGTCAGTTCTCGATTAGCCTGCGCACTGGCAAGTCAAAGTCATCCAGATCTCCGTGAGAGAGAGAGAGAGGGTAGAAACATATACACCACTGATAAGTCGATTTAATAGGTAAGGCATTATTTTTTGTTCCCCCCCTATATAAATCCCAGGTAGAACTCTAAGGTGTACTCATTCCGTTGGCCAACCAGCAGCAATATGCGCGAAGCTAAACCATTACCCTCAGCCGAACAGATTAACGAGGTCAAAACGGCCATACTGAAGAGGTTGGAGACGGAGCCGCCCGCAGGTGAGTTGAGCAGACATTTTTCCAGTGAATTCTTGGTCCAACTGCCTGCCTCCAATTGAATGTAGATCCCTTCCATCCCAATGATCTGAAACGCATCACGGACAGCGACATTTGGATTGAGAAACTGCTGCAGGTCTATGAGCTGGATGTGGAGAAGGCCAAGGTCCGTCTTTGGGATAATTTGGCCTGGCGTAAGAGTTTTGGTGTCAATGACATCAACGAGACGAATTTGAATCAGGAATATCTGCACGATGGTCAGATTTTTGTCCACAACAAGGATAAGGATGGCAAACCCTTGCTGATTTTAAGCCTAAAGAAGCATTCAAAGAGTCAGAACCAGGATGAGCTCTTAAGAGTGATTGTTTACTGGGTGGAACGTATCAATCGTGAGAACTATTTGGATAAACTGACCATTTTCATGGACATGACCGGTTCGGGTCTGGGCAATTTGGATTTGGACTTTATTAAGCGTATTATAGAGCTGTTCGAGACCAAGTATCCCAGCTCTCCCAATTATATACTGGTGCATGAGTTGCCCTTCCTGCTGAATGGTAATATTTTTGCAAATATTTCGCATGAGTTCAAATTTTAATTAGTTTTTGTATTTTTCTTCTCATTTTGACAGCTGCCTTCAAAATAGTCAAGACTTTTCTGCCTGCCCAAGCGCTGGAGATCCTGAAGGTGACCACCAAGAAGGATATCAACGAGTATGTGGATGCGGATCAGTGTCTCAAGCTGTGGGGCGGCAATGATGATTACGAGTATAAATTTGCCTAAATGTTGTAGTTGACCTAAAGCTGTATTCTGTATGAGAGAGAGAGAGAGAGAGAGAGAGAGTAAATTAGTTGTTATTCATGTAATTACGTATTTTTGTGCTCTCGCCAATTGACTCGATGTGAGCGCCGCTCATTAAAATGCAGCCGGCGTTCTATTGCAATTGTTGGCTACTGCCCTTTTTGCCTGTTAGCCAGCCCATTGGGTGTATTGGTGCTCCACATGCGACTCGCGCACGCCCGTCGACTAACAAACCACATAACGATCCAAGCTATCGATCCAAGCGATCGATCGATCCATCCAGCAGTGAGTTAACGTGCGACACCGTTAGCCAGCCAAGTTAGTTGGCCCCCCGAGCTCGAGCTGAATGTACACAGACGGAAAATCTAATCGCTGCGTGTACTTTCAAAACAGTGAAAGTTGATTAACGATTGGAACCCAGCGATAAGGAATAGAATCCAACTGAAATTGGCCAAGTCCAATGTTTAACCAGCATGGGTATTAAGGTCAAAGACATAACTGCCACGCAGATTGAGGAGCTGCGTCAGAAATTTAACTCGAAGTATGCTTCCTCGCCACCGGCAGGTGAGTTCTGAAAAGTTCAAAGTTCAAGGCAGTTAACACTCCTGACTAATACAATATTTTGTTGTGCTTTGCCCCATGATGCACGTACAGTACACTCAAACATACATACGTACGTATTTAGCAACTATGTCATAATGACTTGACAACAGCTAATACTCATTACAAAAATAATTGCAGTTTGTTTATGGCTTGAGTTTTTTTTTTTTTGTTATTTTTTACGCTTTGCGGATATATAGTTAGTTGGAACTGGTTAAGTGATTGCTAGATTTTGAGTGCACTCAAAAGTGCTCGAAAGTTCCCTTGGACTTGAAGCTACCTGAAACGTACTTATTTGCATACCCAAAATTGAAGAAATTCTACTCGAAATGCTGTTTATATAAGGGGGAACCCCTAAACACCCCTAAAATTCTGCAGAAAGCCAACACTCCGAGGGAACTCAAAAAGAATTATATACTTGTATCAAGAATGTTTAATGTTAGAAGTTCGATAAGATAGAAAATTCTGAATATTTGATGCCGTTTTTATACCCTTGCAAAGGGTATTACTATTTTGCCCAGAAGTTTGCAAAGCCTAGAAATATTCATTTCCGACCTTATTAACCATATATATTCTTGATCAGGGTGACGAGCTGAGTTGATTAAGCTTTGTCTGTCCGCCTGTCTGTCTGTTTCTACGCGAACTAGTCTCTCAGTTTAAAAGCTATCGATCTGAAATTTTGCACAGAGTCTTCTTTTTGCTGCACACTACAAATATGTCGGTTCCGACCGGATCGGATGACTATATCTTATAGCTCCCATAGGAACAATTGGTCCGAAAACTAGTTTTAATGAGAAAAACTTTTTTATTTTAAATGGAAACGTCTTCAAACTTTGTATTCATAAGTTTTCTATAAATTTTTATATTTTTGCCCAGTTTGATGAAAATCGGACTACTTTAAGGTATATCTGCCATACAAAAGATAGGTCTGAAAAACAGTCTTAGTTAGAAAAACTTTTTTGATTTTGATGCTAGCATCCTGCCCTTTTGTATTTGCTTGTTTCACATGCTTTCACATAATTTTACAAATTTTTGGCCAAATCGGATGACTATATCATATAGCTCCCATACGAACCATCGGTCGGAATATTGGAAAACTAGTATTTTAGTTAGCTTAGCTTTCTCGTTCTTAATCCAAGAGCTTCGATGCTGGAACAAAGTACGAACTATTCTCAGAAAACCGTACCCAAATTCAAGATTGCTCAATAGCTTAGTGCATTGTCAAGATTGTTCGTTCTGTATTAAGAGCTCATGAGGATCGATCGTAAGATCGTTCCCTCTTAGATCAAGAGCTATACAGGTTCAAAAGTAAGGGCACCCATATTCCAATTAAACCACAATTTAAATTGTTGTTTTTCATTCTGTGTTTTAATTTATTTAATGCAAAGTTTATTGTCAAACTATGAAGCAAGTGTCAGCTGGCTTGTATTACGTACGTTTAGGAAAAGTGACCATATATTTAGGTGACTAAATATACTGCAAATTTTGCCAGTTAAAACGACTTCGGCTCTACACTGTAACTTGATCGACGCCATGGCTTTAGTGTTTAGTTATAAGAGGACCCGAGATCGAGTCCCAGTTAGGTAAGGTAAGTTTTAAAATTAAAGTTTTTCAAACTATTTAAAAAAGCAGAATTTCTTCAACACAATACCACAACACTCAAGGAATTTGATTTATTGGTATATACTTGTCCTTTGTAGGGACACAATTCTTATCATTTTTGAGCAATTTTTCACCTTGTATTTAGAAACAATTTTCCTAACTTTTAGTTAAGCTTATTAGCCATCTTAAAGTAAGGTAAAGATGCCTTTGACACCATTTTTAGGCCAATTTACCATAAATTTAAGGTTATTTCCAGATAGAATTGAATCTGAGCAAAAGCAATACTTATTGTTTCCTTTTTTTGGTTTGAGCTGAAACCCTGAGATCCCACTCTTCCCTCGGCATCCTTGGTTGACCAAAGTTAAATAAAATTTCGTTTATTTTGCTTTCCAGCCGCCTTCCACCCCAAAGACATTGCTCGCATACGCAATGAAAATATTTGGTTGCAACGTTTTCTGGAAATGTACGATCTGGACATGGAGTTGTCCTTCGCCAAGCTGTGGGAGACCTGCGTGTGGCGACAATCGTACGGTGCAAATGAACTGAGCGAAAGCCAATTGAATCAGGAATACCTGAAGGAGGGCTCCACATTTGTGCATAGCTCGGATATAGATGGCAAGCCCCTGCTAATATTCCGTGTCAAGTTGCACAACAAATCCAAGAACCTGGACGAGCTGATACGCATTGTAATCTACTGGATTGAGCGCACACAGAGGGAGCAGCACATGACCCAGTTGACTGTATTTTTTGACATGGCCGGCACGGGATTGGCCACCATGGATTTGGACTTTGTCAAGCGTATTGTGGAGACCTTTAAGATGTACTATCCCAATACATTGAACTATATATTGGTGTTTGAGCTGGCCTGGGTACTAAATGGTAAATGACTTAAGCATAAATGAACTTTGACTTATGGATTTTCTTTTTTATTTCTAGCCGCCTTTAGGGTCATCAAAACGTTGCTGCCACCAAAGGCTGTTGAGATTTTGAAAATGATATCGAAAAAGGATGTCAACCAATACATAAGCAAGGACAAATGTCTGGCCAGCTGGGGTGGCAGCGACAACTACGAATTTAGCTTTGTGGCAGAGCGAAAGCAGGTGCCACAGGCGGCAGCTAATGGCGCTGACGATGAGCAACCCAGCCAGGGCTTGGACAAGAAGGTGAGTGATGAAACAAATCTGGAACCAAGTCGATTTCTGGGGCGTGTTTTGTTTGCTTTTCAGACGGACAAAGTTCGTCTTTTAATTGTTTTCTACTGACCAACCGCTTGGACACGCAAACGACAATGCCTCTTCCCTCATAATTGATTTACATTTGTTGGTTTTGTATTGATTTAGGGTGCGCTGCTTGCGTGTCCTGCGTGTGTGTCCTGGTCCGCTCCTTAATAATAAAGGGACACAGAGAGAACAATTTAGATGGCACAAATGCTGATATTGATACTTCAATCAAAAAGAAAGAGAAAGAGCCGTTTTTAGCCGTTATTTTGAACAGTTTCGAATCATTTTCGAGTCATTTGAGAGTCTTATTTTAGTCGTACTTCACCAAATTAATTTTTTAGCGCATTCATGAATCATTATCAAGTCTGTTTTAAACGCACATGATAGGTATTTCTTATTAATCATCAAAAAAGAACGGAAAAGACTGATCGAGGTGATTTTTGGGAAAATGTTGGGTAGGTATGGATGAGTCATTATTATTTTGAAACATGAAAAGGGCTACCGAATGTCTGTGTCATGTTACAATGTTTAGCAACGGCCCAACTAACATTTGGAAGGGTATTTTGGCAAAAATCTGCCTAATGAGTCTCTTTCAAGCCCTTTAAAAGATTCAAAAATGAGTACTACCTTGTGCGATTAAAAGAAGACTCAAAAGTGGCTCATGCAAATGCTCAAATTCAAATACGAATATTAAAAACTGAATATGAGTCGATACTGATCAGAAAAACGGGTTAAAAACGACTCTTCACGAAGTGTCGCTGCTAGGGTACCATTTTCTCCCGACAAAAGTATTATTTACGATCAGAAAACCAGCCCATTTTTGACTATTTCAATCAGATCGAGGATTCGAAAAAGGCTCGAATGTGATTAAAAATATCATAAAATGATTGACGGGATAACTGCTTAAAGAAAACTTATGTATGCTTTTAATGTTTTCGAACTTCCGATGTAGAAAACTGTTTCAAAATTGCCTGTTCACTTATTTTACAATCCTCTGATTGTGGAAGCAAATCAAAAATCATAGTAGTTTCAAGTTACCTTAATTTCTCTCAGTGTATGCTCTTTGACACCCCCCCTAATACACCACGAGGGATGGGAAGGGGAGGGGTGCGGTGGGGATGCCAAGCATTACTGCCGCTATTTATAGTCATTTGTTTGACATATTGCTAAACTTTCGCTTTCGCTAGTCTGGAGTCGCTGGTCAGTGAAGCGTTGACCCGTAAAAAGTAGAACACACTCACATGAAATAAATTAAATAAATGTTTGTATGTATGTATGTAAATAATTCCCATGACGAGAATTACTTAGCTGTAGGCGCGGCGCCCGCTTGGCAACATATATGTACATATGTATTTATTGTACACAATCTCATTATAACTGCACTTTCATCTGTTTTCATTTTCAGTTTCAAACCATTTTACATTTACATGCCACAACATCAACAGCTGGCAAAGCTGATCGCTGACAACAACAACAACATCATCATCACCAGCTGTGCTTTGTCCGAAAGCTTTTTTTGTGTTTGCTTAGTGCGCTTTCGTTTAGTTGTGTTTCCAACATCGCGACGCGAACTAGTCAAAAATCTCATCAACAATTCCAGACGCAACCTCATTAAATTAAATTACTAACTAAATATTTAAATAGAAAACAATTGTGCTAAATTCAATAAAACAAATGCAATAATAACAAAAGAGAGGAATAGAAATCAAAACACGGAACCTGATACCAAATTGATATTCATTCTTCAGTTAAAATGCCCAGGGTAGGTGGCATTTGCCCTCGCGTGTATGTGTGTGTGTGTATGTGTAGCGCAGTGAACGCCCTATGAAGCGGATAATTAGAAAGCTATAGGCTCCATGGTGAACACCAAATGGATATAGAATGTGACTACCGGCCATCTGCTTGCAGTAAAATACTTTGAAAAAGTGTTAAAAATAAATTGTACAAATTCTATTGTGTTATGGTTCATGCTTCTTGTTAGGGCGTGTCTACTGTATTTGTGATCATGTGTGCTTAATGAGCTAAATAAAACCCATATTGGCAGCCAACAACTGAGACGAATTGATATTTAAGACGTGTTTTGCTTATGTCTGTGCTACGCAATCTCGCACTCTTTATTTACTCATTAGACGACATCTTTTGTTTATTTAAACTTGTGGCCATGGCTCATGCGGGAACTAGTTCGATTAACCTGATCGATGATTTGGTTCAAGGCGGCGTGACACGAATATTTTTAAATGACGATATGTTACAGATTTCAGAAACACAATCGAAAATGGTATATTTAGGAAATTGTAGGGAAATTTACAGGCATGTTTCACCATTGAGGTTGAGCAATCGGTTTTGTGGTATTATAGCGAAATACTTAGATCCATCCATGATGAAATGTTCTAAGTTGGTCTCGTCGGCTGCCTACGAGTTCGTTTTTAAGTCCGTTATGCTGTTACTCTTTAGTGCGTGCTTGCTTGTTGTTGTTATTTTTGGTTATTATTGTTAACGGACTACTTTTTGTCGACGTGACCACCTTATAATATTGCATCATGGATCCATCCATTTGTAAAGATATGTAGTTAGATCAAGTGGTTATACAATTTGGGAAACTTCGTTTTAAGTATTAATTTTTTTACACAGGAGTGACTATCAGGAACTAAGTATAGTCAAGCATTCCAGGACTTCGGTTTCCATTACATGAAATCAAACCACTTATGAGCATCAAAGCCAAACCAAAGTGTTTCTTCCTAAATGAAATACTGTCAAGAAAGAAATTTTTCGAGATCTATTTAATCAAATCGCTTTCGATTTAAAAGGGACACATACATTTAGTACATAAATATATGAATTTTTAATTTATTCTTATATAATCTTAGCCCATTAAACTCGAACCTCAAATTTCCGATCCTTTGGTTCGAAAACGGAAAGTTTTTTTAGGATTGCAGGGCTAATTTTTTGAAGTTTCTACCTTCTTTTTCAATATCCTCACCTTCTTGCAGCATGCACCATGTTAGCCAATAACTTTTGCCTCTCGCCAAAACATTCGAAATTGGCAACAAAACGCACAGCTTTCGTCCAAGTGGCCTCTGTCGGCGTTTGAAATTTTGTAACAGCTTTACAAGTTAATTGATGTAATCGAAATCAGTATTTTGATGTAAGCAGCGTGCGGTCACACTGCTGCTAATGGTCAGCTTTAACAGTTAGCTTACAGAACAAAACATACAATTTTTACATAGAGACGTTTGCCAAAGACAGTTCACATTTGATTTCCCTATAAGTCAGTCGTATTCGAACTATCTAGTTTTGGCTATATGCAAAAAGAAATACATTAACTTGCTGTAAACCTGCCGGCTAATAAACTCAGTGTATGTTTCAGTCTCCGGCTGGAAAAGCAGACACCACCATCCAAACACACCCACACACACACACACTCACCTGCATATCAAATAACAATCTCATGTATAAAAGGGCAAATGATTTGATTTGTGGCCTTTAAAAAAGGTCAAGCGGGCTGCAAAAGGACGGCACTCGAGCACGTTTAGCAGATGAAAGAGACCATCCTATCCCCATTGTAATTCTATGTATTCTCAACTTCTCCTCACCCCCCGCAGGTACACTTTGCCAACACCGCCATTATGCTCAAGGAGTCCAATATTGGCGACACGATGCACACGCCCTCTGAGGGTAAGAAAAACAAAAGTACCTCGACTCTTATGTCAGTTTATTGTTTTTCACACTATGCTAACGATTCTTTACTCAATCAAAATTTTTAAAAGTTACACCAAATTGTTGGGAAATCCACTTGTGTATATATATATATACTAATATATATATTCTTTATCTGTTGCATAGGCATGTTGCAACTGGACCCAACAGAATTTATCAACTTCAATCCGCAAAATGCCGAGGCCACGCTCAAACTGACCTCCATTGCCACGGTGCCAGTCACCTTTAAGGTAGGTAAACGCGGCTCCTTTTCAACTGGACAATTATTTGTATTTTCTCCACAGATTCAAACCACATATCCGGAAAAGTTTCGTGTACGCCCACGCTGTGGCATTATTGCTCCCAATGAGTCAACCGAAATTGCTATCCAGCTCAAGTCGGAACACCAATTGAGCAACGACAGCAAAGACAAATTCCGGATTATGGCCATGCCAGCTCCCAGCAAGGAGTTAAGTGGAGCTGAAATAGCTGATTTGTGGTCTAAGATATCCTCGGATGGCGGCGATGTGGAGCAGCATCGTTTGGTGTGCCGTTACGCTGAGAAGGGTAGAGATGGCAGCGACGGCAATGCTGCGCTCGGAGCTGTAGCTCGTGGCAGCAGCAGCAGTGATAAATCTGTGGATGTAAGTAGAATCCATGTCTGCAAGAAATCCCCCTCCTCTAACCTCCCTCTCTCTCTCTCTCTCTTATAGGCGCAGGAGCAAGCAGCCCAGAATGCCAAACGGTTGGCATGCATTGAGATCACAATATTTCTAATGCTGGGCCTAATCATTTTGCTGATGATTGGCGTTACTTATTTGATGTACCAGAACCTGTATCAAACCACTGGTGGCACATCATCAAGCCCAAAGACAACCGCATTTAGCTGCCCCCACAAGCGCAAATAATATTTACTTTCCGCGTGCAATCTGACCAGGCAGGGCGAGGAGAACGAGGTGGTGATCGAAGCCGAGGAGACGAAGGGGAAAGAGGATGACGACTGCCTGGATGCCTTACTTTTAGCCCAGCTGCGGCAGCTGCAACATGAAGATCTCAAGGCAGAAGGTCGACGTCAGCTGGGCGGCGGCGTGGTTGGTGGCGGGCAGCTGCTTGGTCTAATGGCTGTTGCACAAAAATTGGCGCGTGTGCTGCTGTCGCTGATGCTGCTGTGCGGCATACTTGTGGTGAGCTTCTACCTGGGCGGCAGTCAGACGGAACCGGAACGTGCAGACAAATCGTAGCCCATAAATATGTATATATAAAATATATATATATGCATAAGTATGCAAATTTCCAGTCTAGGTATATATATATTCATCTTTTCATTCCGATTTCCCCACTCTTCCCCCCCGCTTGAGCCAAGAATTTGATGGACAAATGAGTTTGTAAATTATAAACATCTACCAATTAAACAAGTTGATTAGTTTGTAAATAAATGTCATAGTTGGGTTTCATTTTGTTGAACTTAAGCCTGAAAGTTGAATGTCCTGTGGGCAGAATCGGGCTAAGAGTTGAGAGATGAGGAGACAGGCGTTGCTCTTTTGTGGTTTAAACATACTCAAATTTAAACAATCAGTTTTATTCAATTGTACGAAAGGTTGAACTTAAATGAAATTATAAGCGTAAAGGAAACTCAAATTGTTGTAGAGTAAGCTAGTCCTTAGTCTTCTTGCGTCCACGCTTGGCCGCTGGCTTCTTGGAGGAGGAGGTGGTAGAGGAGTTGTCTTCTACTTCAGCAGCGGCAGTCTCTTCCTTCTCCACTTCTGTGGCGGCGCGTTTCTTAGCTGCCGCTGGCTTCTTGGAGGAGGAGGTGGTAGAGGAGTTGTCTTCTACTTCAGCAGCGGCAGTCTCTTCCTTCTCCACTTCTGTGGCGGCGCGTTTCTTAGCTGCCGCTGGCTTCTTGGAGGAGGTGGTAGAGGAGGTCTCTTCTACTTCAGCAGCGGCAGTCTCGTCCTTCTCCACTTCTGCGGCGGCGCGCTTCTTAGCTGCCGCTGGCTTCTTGGAGGAGACGGCAGGGGCGGTCTCTTCTGCTTCAGCTGTTGCTGAAGCAACGGTAGTCTCTTCCTTTTCCACTTCTGCGGCGGCGGCGGCTCGTTTCTTAGTTACCGCTGCCTTCTTGGAGGAGACGGCTGGGGCGGTTTCTTCTCCTTCAGCAGTTGCAGCAACGACAGTCTCTTCCTTTTCCACTTCTGCGGCGGCCCGTTTCTTAGCTACCGCTGGCTTCTTAGTGGAGACTGATGCCTCCTCCTTTGCTGTTGCAGCGGCAGTGTCTTCCATTGTTCCTTTCTTAGTTACCGCTGGCTGCGCCTGTACATCCGATTCCACCAAAAACACACCATGTTGACCTCCACCGTCGGCCATTAGCATTCGCTTGTTCTGTGTCTGTTTGCTATTTACTAAAACCGGCTCCAGTTCATCGTCACCATCACCCACGCCCAGCTGGGCACTGCTGCCCATGCCCCAGGCATAGAGTTTGCCTTCTTCGGTAATGGCATAGGAGCAGGTCTCTCCACAGCCCACAAAGGTGATTTTGTCGGTTAGTTTTTTGATAGGCGTCAGTTGTTCCACCACAGTCTTAATATCGCCCAGACCCAGGCGTCCATACTCAGGTCGTCCCACCACAAGACACCTTAAGTCATGATTCAGTACCACAGTGTGATGCTGGCCACCGGCTATTTGTTTTATATCCTTGAGTGGAGTTTTGATGGGCGTTAAAACACGTTCCGCCTCCCTGTCATAAACCAACTGTCGGTAGTTATTCAAGCCAACCGCCCAGATGATCCCCGTTTGGGATTCGCGCAAAAAGGTGCAGTAGTTTGTGGCCCAAATGGACTCAATTGGCTTGGAACGTTTGATGATAAGTTGATCGGGACGCAGCAAATCACGTTTGCCGCGGCGACCTGGAAATTGCAAGGAAGACATTTCAGTTAATTAATCCACTAGTCTCTTCACAAAGCCACTCACCCTCTCCCGACACGGAGCGCTCGCTGATCCTGCCCAGCTGCCCTTGCTCCGCACAGCCCACAGTAAAAACTTTGCCCGTTCTGGTGAGTAGGACCAGATGATCTGAGCCCGACGCTATGCTGCAGCATACTGTGCCATCTAGCAGATTAATGGGCGTCCGCTTGTTCCCATCAATGGTTAGGCCCATGTTGCCATGCGAATCGCGAAACGAGCCCCAGGCGTACACTCGGCCATCTTCCATTAGGCAGGCGGAATGCGAATCTCCCGCCGAAATGCGCACAGCCTTGGCGGGCAGATCAATGCGGGCGGGCAACGCTTCGCTGCCATCGGCGCTGGTATCCCGACCCAAGGCGCCTTCATCGTTGCAGCCAAAGGAGTAGACATCGCCGCTTCTGGTCAACACCAAGTTATGCATGCCACCGGCACAAACGTCCACGGGTTCTGGTATATTCTGAACCAGCGTAAGACGCTGTCGTTCCATAATGTCCTCGCCCAAGCCTAATTGACCAGTGTCGCCAGTGCCGCACACTAAGACCTGACCGATCGTCTGGCGACGCTCGGGCACTTCCAAAAGGAACGCTATCCGTGTCCGTTTCGCTTCAAAGGTTCTGTCCTTATCCTCGCCGTCATTGTTGTTGTTGGTGGGAGCCTTGCGACGCGGCATTATCTCTTGAATTTCACAATTTTCGTCAGGTCAACAAGAATCTAGGTTATGGACGTGGGACGCTCCGCGGCTGTGTTCTCCAATCACTTACAATGGAAATACCAAGCGTGTGCTTGGCAGGCGGTAATGATGATGCTGCTGCTACAGTGGTTTTTAGTAGAATGAAAAACCCAAATGCTACCGAAATAGTAATCCTGACTGAATGCGCGGGAAGCGGCGTGTGGCTGCATATAGAGATGGGAATGTAGTCGATAACAGCCCGACACTAGAGATGAGCGTTTAAGTCTGTGAGAGTGAAGTGACTGGGAGTGCTTGATTTCACAGGCATTTTCAAGGCATTCGTTCGCCCGGCCATCACAAGACAATTGAAAAACAAAGAAAAAATGTGTACAGCTGACCAAATGCGCTATGCTGGCTACCACTGCCTTCTCGAAAAAAAGGCGCATTTGTGTGTTATTTTACTGTGACTAATTTCACGGTGACTGAAAATTGTTCATCACTAGAAGCGCCTTGTCGCCATCTTTGATTGAAAATCTGCAACTAGCCAGCCAGCCCCTGACGGAAATTTAATGAACTGAAAATTGAATATTAACAAAATAATACATTAAAAACAAGAGAAGTAAATAATTGAATATACCTACATGTGCAGCATCAATAACAATTGAACGGATTATCTGTAGGTAGGCTGGCAACAAATCAATAGTCGCGCATCCGCTTGAGGTCGCCACTGCCACTTCTCATATTCACATCTTTAATTGGATCGTCCAGCAACATGCCGAGGCGTACCCGATCTAACGCCGAGTCAGTGGATTTGCAGTCCTTCCTTAACAATTTTCACAAGGAGATTCTAGATGGCGACGACAAAGTGGTAAATAAGATAATTAAGGCCATGGACGAGGAGGAGGAGGAGGAGCAGGAGGCCAAAGAGGAGGAAGAGAGGGAGGAGCAGGAGACTAACGCGGAGGAGCAGCAGGAGGACCACATCGAAAATGATGATGACATAGACGAGGATAAGTACTTTATAGACGATGAGGGCAATTGCTATATCAAAACTACGCCCAAAATGCAGGAGGAGTTGAAGAAAAAACTGCTGAAGAAAGCGGCAGGCAAAGCTAAATCCGCCACCAGCAGCAAATCCTCTGCCAAAGGTAAGTGTGTGCTGGGTTATCATTTATAAATATTTAGTATTCCAATCTCCTTACAGCCATCAATCTGCATCCTGCGAAGACTTCACCCAAGCATTCGAGTACCAAAACAGCTTCAGCCGTCAGTGTACGTCCCGCTCTGGCGACAGCCACCAAACCTAAGCCCAAACCCAATCCCAAACCAGCTGAAAAGCCAACAAGAACCCCTCCTCCGCCCGCCAGCGTAACCGTTAAGCAAGATGTTACACCGGAAGAGGAAGAAGAGGAACATATTCTTGATGAATTAATGGACGATCCGGACAACGCCCAAGTCGAAACGATTTCATTTGCGGATGAGTTTGAATTTGATGAACAACCCAATGAAGTTACCAAGCCGGAGGCGGACTTTGCGGTCACTGGCAAGCAGTACAAACTAACGTCATGTCCCACCTATGAGGCCAAGGCCGTGGAGTCCAAAACACATAAATTCGCTTGCACCCATTGCACGTACACTTCAAACAAAAAATATCTCATAACCCGTCACTTGCGCATTCATTACCATGATTTTGGATTCAAGTGTTCCATCTGCGATCGTGGCTTTAAGTCGAATGCTGGCCTAATAAACCATGTGAACACGCATATGGGAAACAAGCCCCACAAATGCAAGTCCTGTGAGAAGGCCTTCACCACCAGTGGCGAACTGGTACGTCACACACGGTACAAGCACACCAAGGACAAGCCCCACAAATGCACCGAATGCAACTATGCTAGTGTGGAGCTGACCAAATTGCGTCGCCACATGACCTGCCATACGGGCGAGCGTCCGTTTCAGTGTCCACACTGCACGTATGCCTCGCAGGATATGTTCAAGTTGAAGCGCCACAGCGTCATCCACACCGGCGAGAAGAAATATCAGTGTGATATATGCAAGGCGCTTTTCACCCAATCCAATTCCCTGAAGGCACACAAACTCATTCACAGTGTCGTGGACAAGCCAGTGTTCCAGTGTAGCCTTTGTCCCACCACCTGCGGACGCAAGGCCGACTTGCGCACACATGTGGCCAATATGCACACCTCGGATAAGCCGCATGTCTGCAAGCGCTGTGGCCAGCAGCTGCCGGATCGGTATCAGTATAAACTCCATGTTAAGACTCATGAAGGCGAGAAATGCTATGCCTGCACCGTCTGCAGCTACGCCTCCGTCTCCAGGCGCCATCTGGATTCGCATATGCTTATTCATTTTAATGAGAAGCCCTTCAAGTGTGACTATTGCACCCAGACGTTCCGGCAGCGTCAGCTGTTGCGGCATCATGTCAATACCATACATGATAAGGACTACAAGCCACCAACGCCACGCAGCAAGGTCCACAACTGTCCCAGCTGTCCGAGGGTTTTCGCCAACAAGGGCAATCTGATGCGACACATGGAGTCCCATGACAATTCGGTGAATGCGGAAAAGGAGCGCTTGAAATTGAAACTGGGACGCAAATTGCGAGTCAAGCCAAACGGTACCATTGTCCATTTAATGGGTGACAAAGAGGTGGAGGGCGGAGCTATTGAAATAGATGACGTTGAAGATGATGATGATGATGACAAGTCTGAGGACTTTGAAATTTGTGAACTGCAGGAACAGCTAGAGCTAGAGGATAAGCTTGTCAATGAAGCTGCCAAAAAGGCGTCCGCCCGCCCTGTTATTATAAATAAACAGAAACCGAGCACATCCACAACCTCCCCCGTCATCATTAATCAGCGCCTGAAAAAGCCAGCTGCCGGCAAAGGTTTCCAAATCAAAGAAGAGCCCGAAACCACCGAGTTCACGGTCAAGCTGCGGGGCGAAAATGGCCAGGTCATGGTTGTGGAACTGATCAATGACGCTGAAGAAGTGGTGGTCAAGCGTGAGCCCAAAGGAATGAATGTGGATGAGAATAACTGCTTTGGCTTTGAGGTGAGTGGCAAATTAAGTGCAATTTTTGATTACCAACTGATAATTCGCAACATTCTTCCCATCGAATAGGATGACATTGAGCCGGACTACGAAGAGTATGAGGATCAGGATGCCGAAGTGGATGGCACTTCGCAAGAATTCTTACAACTCATGGACATGATCGAGCAAGATAATTAGTCTCCTAAGGACATTCATTTATACCCTCAGTATAATTCATTTATGTTGACTTTAGTTTGAGGTATACGATAAACCGGTAATACGTATATATGTTGTCTAGGGAATAAATACTAATCTGTTTGTAAAGGTTACAGTTTTTAAATGTTTGGAAGAATAAGGGATGCAATGTAAACTATCAAAACTTTGACTAAAGATGGAAACAGATGAACAAGTTGAGCAAATGTTGAAGTCAATCAAAGTTGTATAAACAAACATCTTCAGAGATTTCCGAGCAATTGTACAGTTTTGTTTTGTTTGTTAGTCTAGTAGAGTCTCCTACTTCCATCTTAAATGTGATGTAATATATTCAAAAGTCGAAATATTCTAGTCAAACTTACCCCGTACCTAAGATAGAAACCTTTGCAGAAGGCTGATTATGTTTATTAGGCCTGCTTTATGCATTTACAGGTAATACAGGGCATCTGCCTGCTGCGAACAGAAGCAGAAGTACCAGAACTTGAATGCAAGCAAGTTGGCATGGGCCAAGTAACCAAGTAACTAACAAGTTCAGCATGACGAATAATTGATCCAACCAAGCGAGCGAGTACCAACCGAACGAGGCGCAGCTGCTTATATGGGAACGGTATGGAAAAACATAAAACAGAAGAACTTGCTCCCTGATCAGGGATACATTCTCGTAACATGCGTTCTTTTTTCTGCCATAAAAAATTGGAATAAGCCAATACATATGCTTAAACTTATGTTTTCAACTAATTTAATAAAATGTCCGATATGCAATGTCATGTTTGGTGTCGGTGCGGTTTTTAGAAAACCAAAAATACAAAATAGTTTGCCCATGTCCAAAAATGTAGCACTACGTTCAGTAGAACTGCTGAACACTGCCAATGATACCAGCAATATTGAAACATTTTATCGATTTCCTAAGCTACGATTAATCCGACTTTCGGTTAAATAAAGACTTGAACTGATCCTTAGCCTTGCAAAGGGCTTTATAATTTTGCCCAGAAGTTTGCAACGCATAGAAATATTTATTTCCGACCCCATAAACTACATATATTCTTGATCAGGGTGACGAGCTGAGTCGATTGAGCTTTGTCCGTCCGTCTGTCTGTTTCTACGCGAACTAGTTTCTCACTTTTAAAGCTTTCGACCTGAAATTTTGCACAGAGTCTTCTTTTTGCTGCACACTACTAATATATCGGAACCGACCGTATCGGATGACTATTTCTCATAGCTCCCATACGAACAATCGGTCGGAAACTGGTTTTAGTGAGAAAAACTTTTGTCTTTTCAATGAAAACGTCTTCAAACTTTGTAATCGTAGGTTTTCTATGTTTTTTTTTATAATTCTACCAAGTTTTATTACAATCGGACAACTATATGGTATAGCTGCCATACAAAAGATGGGTCTGAAAAACAGTCTTAGTTGGAAAAACTTTTTTGTTTTTAATGGTAGCATCCTGCAACTTTGTATTTGTATGTTTCACATGCTTTCGCATAATTTTCAAAATTTTTGATCAAATCGGATGACTATATCATATAGCTCTCATACAAACAATCGGTCAGAAAATGGGAAAAAAGTTTTTTTTGTTTTTTATATAATATAAAAACTTCGGCACAGACGAATATAGCTTAGCTTTCTCGTTTTATTTATTATTTATTTTAGCTTATTAATCATTTTTCGCAAAACCAACCGAACCAACAAAATCAAAATCTCTTGAAATTCTGGGACACCAACGGTGTTTTTGAAATATTTGCCAACAACAAAAATTCAGTGATTTCTAGGTCAAAGTTTAGTCAGGAGATTACTTTGCTGTACTCTATTTAACGTATGTATTTCAATCCCTCAGCAATCTGACATTTTTTTGCTGTTCATGCCCTGAAAATGAGTAAAATTCTCTTGGAAGTGCGAGCCACTAAACCGAACCAGCTATGATTTTCGAGCAGTTGTGAGCCGGGGGAACCACTAATCCAATTTCACATCGTTGCATTATCAAAAAACTAAAAATTTGCTAAACTTGTACGCGAAATTGCAAATACTTATATAGTTTCTATAATAATCGTCTTCACCCTTTGCTTTTATGGCATAAATACAATATTTATTTAAATACATATTTCAAAGATGTGTGTTTGTGTGTGTGTGTGTGTGTTTGTGTGTGTGTTAATCTGTAAGACAATATATTTAATAATAATATATTAAGTAGTGATCTCGTATATGGGCTAAATGTTAGGTGCTTGCGTTTATCTTTCCATTTTGGCTGCATATTGTTGGCGTGCTCTGTAAATTCTCGGCTATTGGTTTGAACCGTTTCTACTACCATAAAATGTTTTAGTTTTATTACAATTTGTTTTCATTTCTCTCTTTTTTCAGCATAAATGTTTCTCTGACGTTTTGTGTTGCCTGCCGTCTGCCGTATTCTTGTGTATAACTACAATAAAAATATATATTATAGTGTATATATATATATATATGTGTGTGTGTGTATCTGTATATACTTTAGGTGGTGCAATGTGCAAAAACCTGCTGTGCAGTGCATCATTATCAATATATTCAATATAGGTTTGTTTTCTTTCTTTCTTTCTTTCCTTGTTTGTTTGGCTTAAAACGTTAACAATTTATGTATATGATTTGTGGTTGTATAACGATTAAAATGGAACAACGTCAATAAAGGAAGTGCACATGGAGTTTCGATAAAGAGAGAGAGAGAGAGAGAGTGACAAAAGTACATTTAGAATGACATTCGAAAAACATTTAGAAAATTTGCATTGATATTAATTTACACGATTTAATTTCTCGATCTTTTCTGCACCGAAATGGCACAGGGAAGGAACAAAGGAACTTAGATTAAAATAAAAACTATAACTAAAACACATAAACAAATTCTTGGAAAGCTGTGCTATGGCTCCTCATAAGCTTGGCTTATTATCAATCAAACAATCCATCAACTTTTGGCTTAACAATGTTTTGTTTTTTGTTTTTTTTTTTGTAAGGCTGCTGTTGGTTTTTCTCTCTTGTTGTTGTTGTTGAGCTATGCGTAAGAAACATTTCTTGGTTTTTTTTAGGAGGCAAACAAAATCTTAGAAAATTTTCAGTTTTTGCAGAAATCGCAACAAGGGCGCACTGAGACAGGCCATTGTGATGCTAGTGTTGTTGTTGCTGTTGTTGTTGGCCCGCTGCTGTTGAGGATTTGCAGCAAAAGAGGAGACGGCGGCATTTGGTTTGGCTCTGCCATTTACAATTCACAATTGCTCCCTCTTTTGCCTCTTTGGCTGTTAATTGCAATTGAGCGTATTTTGATTGGGGCTCGGGCGTGTGAGATTATTGTGATTGATTTGATTCGATTGGGTGATGGCTTCACTGTCACTGGTTTTCCACGACAGCAGCTTATTCAGCAGTCTATCCATATAGGCATTGCCGCCCAGACGGGTCACCTAAAAAGACAAAAACGGAAAGGATAACTTTTGAGAAATTCTTGAAATACTTCAAGCACAACCAACCTCTTCACGCGCCTCCGCATCAAGTGTCTCCAGCACTTTGCGTGTATACTGAAAACTGCCCAGTTTCTCCAGCAAGCTAATGCAGTACTTCTTGACCTCAATGTCGTGCGTGCGCTGGCGTAATATATCTAAAATATATACAAAACAACTTAATGAGTAGGCGGTAGGTGTTGTTGGGTCAAGTGTAAGCACTTACGTAAGACCTGTTTGTCCTGTTTTTGTGAGCGTACCGCATGGATAACAGGGAAACCAAATTTGCCCTCCGTCAAATCTTCAGCAAAGCTTTTGTTCTCTGTGTACTGTATAATGGATAAACCAAGGTTATCACTCAACTCTTCAACAGATTCCCTCATTCCATCCCTCCCTCTCACCTCTTTTAAACTTAAATTGCAATAGTCATCACGTATTTGAAAATATAAACCCAAAATCGCTGTTAACTTTGAATAATCCTCCTTGTTGGCACTAAACAGCTGCATTAGGCGTATGGCCAGCATGAATAGGCCGCCAGTCTTGCGTACAGTCATCAGTTTGTAATCAGATTCGGAGGGACATGTAAAACTATCACGCCAATAAATCTCCATGCCTTGGCCTCGATGCAATTCCAGCAACTGTTCGGTATACACACGGGTGGCCTTTAAAGATTGATTAATATAATCATAAATCATATTCAAATTGAAACACACAAACACCCACCTCAGGATGTCCCAACAGTTGCACCTTCTCCAGGGCCAAAAACAGGGCATAGTTGGCCGCATTTATGGTACTGGCCACACCATAAATTGAATGGGCCACTGGCACACCTCTGCGAAGTATCGAATTGTCTTCAATATCATCAATGCTGTAAGTTAGTGTTAAGAATACATATAGAGAGTAGAGCTGTGAGTTACGTTTCTGTTTTGTTTGTGTGTGTGTTTCGAATCGTGTGCGGTTATGGGGGATGGAAATTGATAGTTATTTTTACAGTTGTGGATTTATGTTACATTGCAAATACTACAAATTCTATAAACCTGAGCAAGGTGATAAATATTTCGAGAAAAACAAAAACCCAGCTGGAGGATAGGGTTTCTGTACTGTAACATTACGAGGGTTACCCGACTAGACTAGACCGAATTCTTTGAACTTCCGAGCACAAAATATACTTCCGAATAGAACAAGCACTGCTCTACCAACAAAAATGTATACAGAGCATACACTTTCGTTGGTACTTAGTATATTATAGTCGGGCTTGACCGACTTGCTTACTTGTTTCAGTTTAATTTCCATGCAGATGGACTTGGCAATCAGGGATTCCAGAAAACTAGCTAGTTTCTATGGGATTTAGGTTCTTTTAAGAAAAGTAGAAGTCAGACCAACAAGAAGAGGCGGAAAGTTTTAATAAAAGACTTATTCGGGGTTGTCCTGGAAATGTCTAGCTCGGAAAATCGGTCAGTTACAGATTTATGTTTTTAATTGGAAATGGCAAAAGGCACCACTAAGGCTTAGTTAGGAGAAACGGAAAAAATGAAGAATATTAAATAGAAAAAATGGGAAACTGTTTGGTTGAGACGTTTCCTGGCCCTAAACAGCTCAAAGTGGCTCAAGCCAGGCTTCTCTCCATCTCTTAACTTAAGTGCTTCTAATATTCGCACCAGAGAAAGTTACCTACAGTTTAACGGCTACTAACGGAAGCTTTTTCAAATCTAGCTACTTTAAAGCTGGCGCCAATTCATAGTGAAGATGACCGATTGTGTGAGTTTTTAAAGAAAAAACCCTTTGATTAAATGTTCCAAAGCAAAATCCAAACTCCACTCCAAACAAATTACGAAAATTAAGAACCTATATAAAAACCCATCGATGATTGAACCAAACGGAACCGTTTCATTTGGTTTGGTTTGACTTTTTTGACGCAAATTAATTGCCAAAATAGTGTAGAACATTTGTCTTTTCAGCTTAATTTTCATCAAATACCAAAATTACCAAAATTTCACAGATCTTTCTTTTGCTTATAACTCCACTAAATAAACTTGATATAGAAGGACAAGAATTATGAACGAATATTCTTTACAAATCTATGCTCCATTCATTTTCAATCCACCCTCTCTCTCGACATGGTTAAAGTCGAAACATATGCTTGATAAAGATATATTTAAACGAAAAGCCCCCCACCCCTCCCTGGATTTAAGGCCTTCATCGCTTCAATAACTAGAATGCCCGTTGGCAAGGCAAACTGGGCAGCAGCTCGACATTTGCGTAATTAAAAAATGTTTGCGCTTCGCCAAAGCTGGCGAAAACTCATTGAAAGGGAATTGGATGGAGGCGTTGGAGGCGTGAGCGTTGAAGCGACAACGCACAAAGCGAAAGAAGATGGGCGGGGGAGTCGGTGGGGCGTGTTGCGTTGCAAGAGTTGTGACAATGCCTGTCGACAGGCTGACTAAATGACAATGGGCATAAGTGCATGAATGAAGGAGGCAAGGCAGGAGCCACCACTGACTGACTGACTAACTGACGCCTTTGATGCTGCCGACGGCAACGAGAGCTGGTAACTGGCATAGTTGTAAAACTAAGTTTTTCCCGATATGAAAATGCATTAGAAAAAAAAAAGAAGGAAAAAACATGATGAAGAACCAGCGCAAGCGGCAGCATTCAGCTACTCGTGTACGAGGAGCATTAAATGTGCCCGGGGGGGATGGGGGAAATGGGAAAGCTGCCAAGGAACAATGAAGGGATTTTAGACAGCATTAAGGCCATTTCAGCATATTTGCATTTGAATAGCAAGAAAATGCGACAGGTGGCAGTGAAGGAGAAGGAAACGTCCATTTCAAGGCAGCCAAGGATTAGCTTAGCTGTGATTTGAACTGAAAAAAAAGGCTTCGCCAAATACTTAGAAATGAAATGTCCTAATTAGCTGTGAATAATCAGCAAAAAAAAAGTTTCACAAAAGTTTAGCCCCTTAGAACGAAGGGGAATGCCGACAAAGATAAGCTCCATTTCCTATGGAATTGTTTCCAATGAGAGAAACATTCTAACAGATCTTACTTTACTGTTTAGAGAGAAAAGAATCCCTTAAGAGTAAAGTTTTATATGTAGACGAGGGTGAGCTAAGAAGTATACCACTCCTGATATTTGTTAGACAAAGCTTTTACAAAGATTTAAGTGGGTTTAACTTCAAGGCTTGCTTACTTAAATATCTATAACTTCGCATCATTCTATCATACTTTTTCACAGCTTAATTCCCGGAATCATCAATGGTAGGCCCAGAGCACCATAAAAGAGCTCCTTAGAAGGGTAAAATCAAAGGATGAGACAAGCTAAAACATTAATAGTAAACCACAATCTCACAAGGTTCCACAAACTGGCAGAAACAATATAGAAAGAATGCTCTCGGGGTTCTTACAAAGTTCACTCCAATAACACACACTCATATATGTGTGTAGATACTATAAAAAGGAGGAGAAGTCCTCTGAACATCTCCACTGAACACAAAAATCCTGACACTCCCCTCCAGGAATAAGAGCTACCAGTACTTCACACTCATTTGCACAATTTCTAGGATGTACGGAGTATATTATAGTCGAGCTTAACTTGTTTTTAGGTAAAGTGACAGCAAAAGAAATATGTACAAAACTCATTTCCATACATCAAATGTTCGCTCTTCTAAGCTTTACAAACATAAATTTAATTGCTGTTTTTAAAAAATTTATGATTATTTCTGGTTTTTATAACCAAGCTAACCCAGCTAAGCTTAATCAGCTGTTTAGCTAGTCAAGGTTGTGGCGCCACGAGTTTTTAAGCATTTAGGTTGTGTCAGAACTGCCCCAGCTAAGAGACCAGATGACATTTTTGCCAACCAAAAGCGTACAAATTCCATGTTAGAGCCTATTAAACCCTGGGGTGATTTTCGATTCTAAACCATTGTGTAATCAGGTAAACCTCGGATATTTTCTAGAAGTTGAGTAGCAGAATTTGACCAAATAACCTAAGACTTTCCTATTCAAGCTAGACAATGACTCTGAAGATGCTGCACCATGATACAACAACTAAGGGTACGGCGCACATTTTTCTATTAAGTACTGAGCTTTTGGTCAGAGCGCAAGGTAGAGTGGCAGAGAGAGAGAGAGTGGCGGAGACAGAGAGTGGCAGAGAGAGAGAGTGCGAGAGTGCAAGGTAGAGTGGCAGAGAGAGAGAGAGTGGCGGAGACAGAGAGAGAGTGCGAGAGTGAGCGCTTAAGCGAACGGCTCACATGGTCGCAAATTATGTATGCCATAGTGAACTTCAAGCTTCAAGAGTACGCGAAACTTTGAACCCTTTATGTACTTTGTTGAGGGCTAACACTTCAATCGCCGTACCTTACTTGTTGTACCATCATAAGCTGCAGCGTTACCTCTTCTGCTTCACATCTGCAACTTCAACATCAATGGTTTCTACCAGAAAGGGACGACCAATCTCGATCAAAGATGGGCGGACATTCAGTAAGCGTCTCATTTGTCATAACAAAGTTCAAGTTACACCGATTTCAGGCTAAGGAATGTATTATTTATGGATCGCCTTTTTATCGCCTTTGCCACTGATTTAGTTCAAGTTTCGGCGAACTCGAGTTATGAACTATATTTTTCTTACTATTTTGCTTCATTTCATTACAGCTAAATTCATTTAGCAGGTAATTTCTATAGCATGTAGAGCTCATTTGAGGATTTGTGTCTGAATTTTCGAATACTTTTTTCCAATGAATGATTTAACTTCATCTATAAAGCCAGAGCAGCTGACAGCTGACATGGAATTTAATTGAAAAGCTCCTCGCACTTCAATTGGCCCAGTTCAAAAGTTTAATTGCTGCCCCGGGGGCCTGACGCCAGAAAAATCTAAATAATTTATGCAATTTCATTTTTCAGGCAAATGAAAAAGGCAGAAAAATTCGATTGAAATTTATTATAAACAGCAACAAAATGCTGCGGGCTTGTGAAGAAATTTTGGAATTGATTTGGGTGTACACATCCAGCGGCAGCAACCAATATGGGCCAACAAGGTCTGTCGGTCAGTGGTGTTTGTGAGGTGATGACTCATCCTCCAAATAGAATCCAAAGTTTTGTGCTCCACTGATATGAATATGGGAATTTGATGATGATAAGCATTCCTGTCGCCTGCTACCCCCCCACCCATAAAACTGATGCTCCCCCAAAATATACACACATACATTCATACACTTCCAGTTAAAAATAATGTGTAAACAACAATAAACCAAATACGAGTACATATGTACAAATGTGTAAGTGCGAAGTGAGATAAAACATGATGGGAGGCAAACGAAAAGTAAACAAAAGCCGAAAAAAGACGCAGGCAAAGGTCAAAGATTTAAACACATACATAGGTGATTAGTTTTAAATGCACTATCGACATGTTTATAATACATATATTTATACATATATATATACTCACAGCAAACTGGAATTATGCAGCATTTGGACAATGTCACCAATCTGCGCCAACTTTTCGGCCGGTATAAGCAACCAGTGATTGAAGGCCAAGGCCAGTTCGGAGCGGAATTGTTTGCCAGGAATTTGCTGTATGTATGTAAAGGGCTGCAACAGAATCTGGACACGGACACGTGTGTTTGTTTGTTTGACGTGTGCGTGGGTGACATGTAAATAAAGATAAAGCAGCGGCATTCAAGTGGTTAGAGTTGTGGGCTCAGCAGCAGCAGCAGCAGCAGCTCCGCTCTGCTCAAAAATGTCAAAGTTCAAGTTAATGGGCTCTCTGCCTGGTTAACTGACACCAGGCCAAAGCCGCACACACCCGCAGTCGCCCACACATACCTCATCCTGCTCCTTCTGCGTTGATTTATCTTTGGTTTTTTGCAATATGCTATTCAGTTCTTCCATTGTTGTGACGCGTGTTCTGTGTGTTTGTGTGTGTGGGAGGTAGACAGGGGGGCGGACTGGGACTGGGCGTGTATTTTTGTTGTTATGTACTGCGAAGCTCGCCTCGCCAAACACGCGTGACTAGAATTGTTTGGTTTCACTCCGTTCGTTAATACAACGTGTAAATGTTTTCAAACAAAGGCCAGGGCCAGAGAGCAACGCCACGCACCAGTTAAAGACCAAAAGCAGACTGTTATTGCAGTTAGACTGCCGCCTCCGTAGTAGTTGTTGTTTGGTTTTGGATTTACTATTGCCTTGCCAAAGCAGTGTTGTACAGTTGAGAACAAAAAAACGAAAGCAGTGGCAGCACTGTCGCTCACAGCTGTTGTTCGTCAGTGCGATAACATGTCACACTTCTCCCATCCCTAATTCATGCCTGCGTGGTGATTCGTTGTACAATTTGTGTAAATTTCAATTAACTTTCAATAGAATAGCCAGAAAATCCACTGGAAAATGGCTGCTTCACCTCCTGTGCGCACCAATTGGCATCCCAATATGAAACACAACGAAGTGGAACGGTAAATGCTTGCCCCCTACCTACCAACCCAACAACAACAACAACACCAAACAAAACAAAGTCCCACACTCACCTGCAAATTATCATTCGATTTCCATAGCTGGATTTGCATATACCCCGCGTACATCAACAGCAAGAAGACCATCCAGGAGGGCCGACGTCTGCCCAAGGAAAATTGCGTGGAGAATCCCACCTATGTGGAGATTCGTGATGTACTCTCCGTGTCCAATTTGCATTTTGTGGTGGAGAACAAACAATATTGCCGTGAGAAGAGCAGAGAACTGCAGTTCCGTGGCCGTGTGCGTGTCCAGCTGCGCAATGCGGACGGCACACTATACAACAACGAGTTTCCCACTCGCGAATCGGTCATGCTGCATGTGACCAGCCGGATACCACAGCTGAAGACGCGCCAGAATAAGCCGGGTGATGGTGGCGGCGGTGCTTACCAACAGCATCAGCCGCAGCCACAGACGAGTGGCGCAAGCGGCGGCGGCGGCGGTGGTGGTGGTGGGGGCGGCAAGAAGGGCAAGGGCAAACGCCGCTAAATTGATTTGGTTTTTGTTAATAATAATAAATGCAATTTTTCTATAAAGTTCAAGTCCAAGAATGTAACCTTGGCACGTTAGAATGGAGCGGCGGCAGCAGCAACCCATTTAGAAATTGTTTCAAGATCGCACGGTGTCAGCGAATATTCCGGCGAAAAGTAAATCAACAAAATCAAAATTCGTCTGTCAGTCACGAAAGTTGGGTAGGAAATAAAATGTCATCTACGATTTCACCAGTGTCAGCGTATAAAACACACAGCACATGGCCCAAGCTCAGCCAGAGACCAAGTCGAGACGAGGCAACGACTATCATGACGACTGATAGCTTACCCCAGCGCAATATCTGTGCCTATACCATAGCCTTAATCTTGATCTGGATAGCAGTCATTCAACTTCAGCCGGCATCAGCAGTTAGCACCACCCAGTCTCCTGATACCACCTCATCCAATCCTCTGGTGGAGCACAAACATGAGCGAAATTGTAAGGCACTGTGCGAGCATTGTGGCTGCTTGGGTTTCTATTGCGGGGAGGAGTGTCTGTGTGAGTGCAACAATGAAAACTCGGATACGGAATGCATACGTACCATGCAAACAAACGCCCGGACCTTGAATAGCCCCTTTGAGATTCTTATACAAGGACCCAGCAGTAATCGCTTTGTGCGTAATGCCCAGCAATTCGAGCAGAAGCCCGAAGTTTTGGCCAGAGGTGCCACCACACGAAATCGTCGCTCCACCATAACCATCTACAAGCCGGCTGCTCTTAAGGGTGCTGCCTTGGCGGCCAATGCTGTCGACCTACCCTCAACTATAACCAAGAAATCCGACGCAAACAGACTGAAGCGTTCGGTGGAACACATGGAGTGGTTCAATGACTTTGCCAGCAGTCTGGTGCGTCCCTCTCCATTGGGTACCAGAGCCGCTCAGAGGGAACAGCGAGAGGCCCTTAAGCGTCAGGCAACTTCAGCTCCGGTGGAACCTATTGTACCGTTTCTCCAACGAGAGCCCTGGTTTCTAGAGCAGAGTGCTGCTCCACGTCTCACACGTCCTGCTCCCTTGTTTAAGCGCCAGCAGTCATCCCGCAAAACCAAAAAGACTCCACCCCGCAAACTCTTCCAGCCCGCTTCTATAGAAGAGGAGACACCCAAGATCGATGAGCGTGATATACGGCCACTGCGTGATGCTCTGCAGGTGGTGGATCGCATACCACGTGTACTCCAGGATACGGTCAATCATTTGGCCAACGACAACAAGGCTGGTGAAGTGTTTAGCCTAAACATCCGGAAAGAAGAGCCCGCCAAACCCAAGAAGAGCCGCAAGGATCGTAATCGTATACACATACCCAGACGATCCGTCTTCAAATCGTTAAAGATGCCAAAAAACGAAATCCCATTGGCAGTAACTCAAGCGCCATTGATTGCTCCACCACCTACACTTCCTCCGCCGGGGATGCTGTTTAACTGGCTGCGCCAGCAGCGGGAATTGAGGCGTCAGCAGCGTGAACGGAAAAACTAGTGACAACTAGATGAAGGATTACATTTTAGATGAACATCAGATGGTTGTATATATTTTTCGTTTATAGTCGGTAAAGAGTTTAACTTAGCATTGCTATATTTTCTTTTCTTTCTCTTTGTTTTGGTTTCAAATATATTTGTACATATGTATGTCTAGTTCTGGCTGTGTAAGGAAATTTGGATGGGTTATGCTTCTGTTTATTTTTCAAAAAAAATGTTTAAAATATGAAACATAGTGAAAAACTTTTGTAACTTTTCTTAGAAATAGCTCATCATTTTAACTGCCTCTTAGTAGTCTAATTGTATGAGTTCATATAAGTTTGGGAAAACATATTCCCGTCTGCATTTTATTCTTTGAGTTCATTTCAAGACATTCTTATCTGTTTTGCATCATGAAAATTTATGCTCAGCGTATAATTTCGTTGGTACAGAGAATGTTATAGTCGGGCTTGACCGACTTTCTTTCTTGTTTATCATAATATATACCTCAAAAATCAACTTGAGTGCCAGAATGCGATACTTTATTATTGGAGACCGCTATTTCCATCCCATCTGAGAATTGGGGATACTTCGCTTAACACTTCCTAAGAAGACCCGGTTCGATTCTTATTGAAATGATTTGAACGACTCTTTACAAAAATACCAAAGGAAACTACTTTGGCAACGCTTATTTACCTTAGGTGCGAAGTCGTACAGTTACATAACAGATTTCAAAACACGTTTCATTCGGATGGCTTATCTTCAGAAAGAATCGCTTTTCTAACGCTCAGAATAGACTCAGTAGCATCGCTTTCGTATCTTCTCGAAGTGTCGCTTTCTCATCGCCCGGAAGTTATCGCATAGTGTCACATTTCTGGAATGGGATAACAATGCGATATCGTTAGAGTAATGCGGTACCTTCTGGCGAATGGCATTTGTATCTTCCGGGATAAAAAAAAACGAGAAAGCCAAGCTAACTTCGTCTGTGCCGAAGTTTTTATACCCTTGCAAGTGCTCGCTTTAATATTTAAAAAAAAAAACTTTTTCCCATTTTCCGACCGATCGTTCGTATGGGAGCTATATGATATAGTCATCCGATTTGCTCAAAAATTTTAAAAATTATGTGAAAGCATGTGAAACAAACAAATACAAAATTGCAGGATGCTACCATTAAAAACAAAAAAGTGTTTCTAACT
Organism: Lordiphosa andalusiaca; assembly: GCA_035044965.1. Classification (NCBI taxonomy): domain Eukaryota; kingdom Metazoa; phylum Arthropoda; class Insecta; order Diptera; family Drosophilidae; genus Lordiphosa; species Lordiphosa andalusiaca. The sequence goes on along the minus strand of JAWNNM010001363.1, from coordinate 4,796,318 downwards.
AACACTGTTTTTCACACCCATCTTTTGTATGGCAGCTTTACCATATAGTTGTCCAATTTTAATAAAACTTTGTAGAATTATAAAAACACATAGAAAACCTACGATTACAAAGTTTGGAGACGTTTCCATTGAAAATAAAAAAGTTTTTCTTACTAAAAGTAGTTTCCCGACCGATTGTTCTTATGGAAGCTATGAGATATAGTCATCCGATCTGATCGGTGCCAACATATTAGTAGTGTGCAGCAAAAAGAAGACTCTGTGCAAAATTTCAACTCGATAGCTTCAAAACAAAGAGACTAGAAACAGACAGACGGACGGACAAAGCTCAATCGACGCAGCGCGTCAACCTGATCCAGAATATATATGGTTTATGGGGTTGGAAATGAATATTTCCATGCGTTCCAAACTTCTGGGTAAAATTATAATACCCTTTGCAAGGGTATAATGATTGCTGGTTACTCCCAGCCGTTTAGAACTACAGAGCCACCTTCGCTGCATTGCATACTTTTAGGCATAACTGTTAAAATACTCGAATAACAGCTCCTACGTCAGATTTGTTTGCTTTTCAGAAACATTCAGAGCCCCAGCTCTTCAGTTTGCTTCGATCGCTGGTTGACGCCACTTCGTCTCTCTCTCTCTCTCTGTGGCGCTACAAAAGGTAGTTTTACGGCAACACAAAATTTTAATCAAAATTGGTAAAAGCAATAAACAATATAAAAACGCTCCATGCTCAAGACACAGACCCCCAGAACAAAGAGTAAATGTGAAGTGATGCGTGAGCGGGTGTTAAATTATTAACTTGTGATAAAGTGCAATAACATTTGTGTGTTTTGTTGTTGGCCCCGTTTGGGGGGATTTGTTGGCGAGAAAAACAATCAAGTAAAAAATAAGATAAATAAATTTAAATTAAAAACGAAAGCAAAAAACCAAATTTAATTAAACAAAACAACACAGAGAAAAGTTGGCTTGGTCAACGGTCAACTTGTTGCTACTTTGTGTCCCAAGTGTTGGGCTTCACTTACGCCTGTGTGTGTGCGCGTGTGTGTGTGTGTGTGTGTGTGTATGTGTATCTGATAGATACGCAAGAGCTCAAAGAACCGGAACAGTGCCTTTGCCAGGCCTTGACACTTTGCCGTTGCAAAGGAATTTATTTTTAGACCTTAGTTCCTTACCCCCAACTTGGTTGGATTGCAACAATGGTATAATCATATGAAACGTGAACAAAAGTCAGGCGTGACTTTTTAAATTTAGGAAATTTCGATACATAAAATCATGTAATAAAACGACAGGTCTCCCCCAACTTTGCATTATCTGGTAATAATCAACAATAACAACAAAAAAAAAACAGCAATCTTATATGGCGATAAGTGACTTTGACTTAAATACCACACACACGTACAACAACAACACATACGAATGCCGGCGGCGGGTGTAGTTACTACTCCATAGTATAGCAACAACGGGTTGGTAATGATAAGCGGACCCGGTTTGTTTGATGAGAAAACAGCTGAGCAGCAGCCTTTTGGTGTTTCTTCAAGTGGGTTTAACTGCTCCACTGAAAGCTGATGTGATAAGATGGAACAGTTGATGAAATTCAAATTATCATGGCATTGAAGGGTACCCTGTGGTATGTTAGGTCGCCGCCTGCCTGAAGAATGCCCATATGGCGGAACCTTCTTCTAGCTGCCATAGGAAACATTGGACAGAAAACGAATCTTAGGCAAAAAATACTTTTAATTTTTAAAGTAAGCGTTCTTAAGTTCAATCAATGTCAAAATTATATGCTTTTAAAATAGTTCTGCTTCTGAATTCACTAACTGTTTACTCAGATACCTAAAAGGCATTAAATTTACATGTTTAACAAGAAAGAAAGTCGGTCAAGCCCGACTATAACATACTCTGTACCAAGAAAATCTGTCTTTTGATCATAACTCGAAAACCGTTCATCCGATCTTCTTCATTCCTTTGGCGGATCGATAAGTTATCCTAATAACTAAATATGTTCAGAAGGAACAAGCCATCTATCTTCAAAACTGTTGGAGATATGACGTTTTTTCTAAATTGCGGGGCTTTGGCCAAAATTGAAAATAAACTTGATCTGCCTGCAGACATAAGAAGCATATGTCCCATACATGTCAAGCCTCTATCTCTTACCATCTCTGAGATCTGTGCGTTCATACGGACAGACAGACGGACATGGCTATATCGACTCGGCTGTTGATGCTGATCAAGAATATATATACTTTATGGGGTCGGAGATGCTTCCTTCTGGATGTTACATACTTTTGCACAAACTTATTATACTCTATGTACCTACGGTACAGAGTATAAAAATCTCAACACGTTCTTTTGGAACATATTAGCATATTTTAAAGTCATATGCTGAAACTATTTAGTATTTAGTTTCCAACTCGGGACTGTTTGTTTAACAGTAAAATTCGTTATATTAGAATGGGACGCTTGGTGTGACGAACTGGTGCCAGCTCGCACAAGACAGAGGCAAGTAGCGGCCAACAACAGCAGCAGCCGAGACCGTCCTGCAGTTTTGGTTGAAATATCGGGCCAAATAAGACTGTTATTTTAGAAATCTAAGGCTCGATTTCACATCTTCTACATAGAGCTATCTGTCCCATAAACTTACAAATAACAGAGTAAAATCAATGCTTATCTGACACACATAGCAGTTATCTAGAAGATGAGAAAACGGGTCTAAGAGCCGATTTCACACTATCTATCACATAAACTAGCATATAACACAGTAAATTGTGAGTATATCTGACACATAGCAGCTATCTCGAAGATATAAAATCGGCCCTTAATGTGCTATATCTGAGCGATGCTCATGTGGTGAATCTTTTGTTCAAAAATAAAAGAGAACAAGATTAAAAGTCGGCCAAAGCTCGGCTGAAATATATGTACTCTGTTCCAACAAAATTTTATACTCAGAAATTAGCGCTACAGCAGCATAAATTCTCTTTTGCTCATAAGTCGAGTTTTTTTTCACTAAAACTACTTTTCTGACTCTACTTTTGTATGACAGCTATACTATATAGATGTCCGATTTCGACCAAACTTAGTTTGACAATGGAAAAGCATAGCAAACTAAGAAATACAAAGTTTGGAGGCGTTTTCTTTGAAAACAAAAAAGTTTTTCTCACTAAAGTTAGTTTCTTGTGCGATCATTCCTATGGCAGCCATAACCTATAGACATGCGATTTTGACAAAACTTTAAAAAATGGTGTAAAAGCTTATAAAACAAACACATACCATTTTTAAAGAGGTTTACATTGAAAACAAAAAAGTTTTTCTTTCTAATACCATTTTTCAAACCTTACTATTCAATGGCAGCTATACTATATAGATGTCCGATTTCGACCAAATTTGGCAGAATTATGGAGAAGCAATAAAAACTAGTAAATACGGAGTTTGGAGACGTTTGCATTAAAAACAAAAAAGTTTTTCTCACTAGAACTAGTTTTTCGACCGATCATTCCCATGGCAGCTATATGTTATAGTCATCCGATCCGACCGGTTAAGACAAATGTGCAGCATATTTGTACCAGAAGACTTCCTGCAAAGTTTGGTCGCGATAGCTTTAAAACTGACGGAGGAGATGGCATAGAAACAGTGAGACGGGCATAGCTATATCGAATCAGCTCGTCGTGCTGATCAAGAATATGCATGTATACTTTATGTAGTCAGAGAAGCTTCTATGCAAGGGATGGCAAATATTCTTAATTAACTTATCGTTTGCCATTTCGTGTCTGTTTTTGCACTTGAAATTCCCTACCAGTTATGGCACTTCTGACATGAGGAGGCAGCTGCTGATTAGAAGTAAAGTCTACTGAAAATTGAAGTCTGCTTTGTGGTGTTAGGTGCGTCCTGCTTTAAATGACCCCAAACCGTCTAAATCTTGATTGTTTTCTTGTAGAATTGTTATTTTGGAACCAAAATGAGTTTTAATAACGAGCTCAAGTCCAACTCTCTGAGACTTTCAAGACTCTTCTTGACCCCCAAGTGAAAATATGTATATTTATGTGGATTTTCGCGAGGTTGTCCACTTTTAAGGTACTTGGCATTAGCCAGCCAGGATTACCAAGTTCCTTTTCCTACCAAATACTTAAAGTAAGCCAAATAAATTGTGAATTGAAAACAACAATTTCACTCACACACTTCACACAAAACTAAAACAACAAAAACACACAAAAAACTTAACATGCCAACACCAAATCCTCCATTCCACTTGCAGCATGTCACACCGTGCCAAAACGTAGACACTGACTCACACACCACCAAAGGAAACAGCGGGAATCGCTTCAGAGACATGGACTGTGTGCGCAAATTGCGCCAGCGATTGGAAACCAAGAGACTGCCGGACGATGTGAATGATGGCCTGGAGACACTGGAGGAGTATAGGGAGCGCTGGCTCTCAGTGCGTATCATTTACTTTACCATGTTCCTGATGGCTTTGGGTTTTAGTATCATACTCACCGGCATCTGGCCGTTCCTGAACAAGGTGAGTGTGGGCAGCAAAACAACTTCTGCTGCAGCTTTCTTTAAGCCCATTCTCCCCCACTTTCCAGCTAGATCCCAGCGCGGGAAAGGAGTTTATGGGTCTGATAGTGGCCGCCAATCCTTTGGGTCAAATGATTTTTAGTCCCATCTTTGGCTGGTGGGGCAATAAACTGGGCACCATACGTCTACCCTTGCTGCTCTCCTTGGCCCTGTTCACCCTTGCCAGTGGCTTGTATTCATCCTTGGAGCTGCGTCCCAATAATGTGAAGTATTGGATGCTGGCCTCGAGATTTCTGATTGGCGTAAGTTCGGCCAACATTGCACTGTGTCGTTCATATTTGTCGGCAGCCACGAGGCTGAGTGAGCGGACACATGCGGTGTCCATGGTTTCGTTGGCGCAGGTATTGGGTTTCATCATTGGTCCGGGATTGCAGGCAGCGGTTACACCACTGGGACATAATGGACAGGTGTGGCTGTGGGGTGCCATGCATTTCAATATGTACACCGCCTCCGGGTGGATCAATGTACTGATGAGCATGGGTAACTTTCTGCTGTTCCTGCCCTGCATATTTCAGGTGAGTTGGTTTAAGGAGATTTACTGTCATGCATCAAATTGGTTCCTTGGTACAGGAGCATAAAATTGCCGCCCGTGAGATTATGGTCATGCAGGGTGGCACTTCAGAGCGGGACACTTGGAAGGCTATTAAACCGAGTTATCTGTCCGCCTGGACTTTGATTGTGGCCTTTTTTGTGCTGGTCTTCAATTTCGTTTTGCTGGAGACGTAAGTTAAGTGGTTCAAGTTGACTCTAATCTTTCATTTGCTTCCTCAGCCTGGGCACCTCTTTGACCATGGACATGTTTGCCTGGTCCAACCATGAAGCTCTGTGGTACATGGGTATAATGATGACCACCGCTGCCATTGTGTCCCTGGTCACCTTTGTGCTAATTGAGCCCATGTGCAAACTGTTTGCGGAACGCTATGTCCTCATCTGGGGCGGCTTCTCGTTGATGGTGCTGGGACGGGTTCTCTTCATACCCTGGGGTCCAGATCCGCCTAAGCTGGCTTTGGCCTTTAATGCTAGCTCAAATTTAAGTGAAAGTGATCCCATCTATTTGGGCTGTCCACCCACCCAGGAGTGGTGTGGCCAATTGCCAGCCCTGACCTTGACGCAGTTTCTCATAGGATTTGCTCTCACATCGGCTGGCTATCCCATTGGTGTCACACTCATTCAGACCATATTCTCCAAAATCTTGGGACCCAGGCCACAGGGCGTTTGGATGGGCTGGATGACGGGCTCTGGCTGTCTCTCCAGAGTCTTGGGTCCGGTGTTTGTGGGCTCAATCTATACCAGGCTGGGCACCTATTGGACCTTTGGGGTGACCTCGTTTATGATGTTCATTTCAATGATTTGGCTGCTGTGCAGCAAGTAAGTGGTATCAGACAACAGAGGTGGCCACTTATTAATGACTTCCCTGCTTTCAGTCGCCTTCTCATCCCGCCCACATTTGATAAGCCTGCGCCGGTGGAGCTAAAGGAACTGAATACACTGAGAAATGGCAGAACCGGAGAGGAGCAGCAAGCAGACGATACACCGGCCGAAGGTGCCCAGCTGCTTGTATCGGCGTCGGGCAAAAGCATACGCATCATACCCAGCTCCAGCTCCCAGGCGTAGCTTCCAAATCAGACGATCTTGCAATATTACTGCCTTTAAGTTATCGAGAATTTATATAGAGTCTAGGTCCTACAGTTCTATATTTTTGCATAATTATAATTCCCACTTTTCTTTTTTTTGGCTATATATCAAGCTTTATTGGTACAGGACGCCGAATCCACAGAAATGAAATGAAAATTTGTTAAGGGTGGAGCGCATGATGAGCATGTCGTTGTCTTTAGTCTGGGAGTCAGTCGGTCAAAACAATGCCTGTATGTGGATGTGAGTAATATTCCTAGGAGAATGGTTTCTTATTTACGCTTAAGTTGCTTTTCTGTTTATAAAATACGCATGGTCTACCAAGGCGGCAGCCACAAATGTGAAAACGGCAGCATCCGCAATTGATGATAATTGTAATAGGTAGCTGGTGCAGCCGGCGGCCAACAAAGTAGCCAGCAACAGGCCGTTCCTTCTCCGCCACCTTCTGTGGTGTAATCGTAGAAGATGTGTGGTGGTTGTTGTTGTTGTGGAAAGGGAAATGCGACTGTCACTCAGCTGCTGCCATGATAGTAAAACTCATCTCAGTAGGGCGCATAGCGACGCCCAGGCGGTGAGGGACAGCGCATGCCACGTGACGATATCATGCGATCGTCAAAGGAATCGCGACTAAAATCCTCATAGCCATGTGGTGTGGGGGACCTGTTGAAAGAAATACATAAGTCCAAATGGTTTCAGCTTTCTCAAGTAAGTAAACACTCACCCATAGCGACTCATGCCATTGCTGCTGCGTGGCGGCGGCGAACGTCGACTGAACATGGCATCATAGCCGCGAGAGACACTGCAGGAGCGCAGGCTGCCACTTAACGGCGGCGGCAACGGCATGGGCTCTCGCCGAGAAATCGGCGGCGGTGGGAAGTCCCGCATGCGCGAAGTCTGATATCTACGCTCATAGAGATCACGTGAGTCTTCAAAGCGGCGGTCATAGTAGTCGTAGTCCTGTGTGAGAGATTACAATAGGTTAGATCACGCTTGAGGCTCAGTGGGGGCAGGAGGAGGTGAAGTCTGAGATTCGGCATTTACCCTAAAGCCATCCATAATGCGATCACGCAGGAATGGCGGCGGCGGTGGTGGTGGCGGATAAGGATCACGACCGTACATGCGATCTCTGTAGCCACCGGCACCAAGCGGCGACGGCGGCTCGCCGCGTCCGCCTCCAGCGCTGCCGTAGAGGCGCGGACACTCTTTCGACCAATGACCGGAACGGCCGCAACGATAACACTGCTCCGGATCGCCCATGCCCGGCTTGGGTCTCACCCGACTTGTCGACACTTGCACCTTGAGAGGTTGGCCATCGACCACGCGACCGTTCAACTCCTTGATGGCATCCTGCACATCCCCGACACAGTCCAGATGCACGAACCCATAGTTGCGCACAATGTCGCACTCGACGACGGTTCCGTACTTCTGGAACAGTTCGCGCACCTCCGGCGCACGCGTTTTATCGGTTAAATTTCCCACGAAGATTTTCGTTGTGGGCGTGTTGGGGGCGCGTCGGCTTTTGGCCGCCTCCACTTTGATGGCATTATCGTTCAACACGTAACCATTCAGATTCTGAATGGCGTCGCGACCCTGCTGCTCGGTCTCCATGTGCACAAAACCATAGTTCTTGACCACATCGCACTCGACGACAGTACCGTATTTCTCAAAGAGCGCACGTAACTCGGTCGCCTGCGTCTTCTCATCGAGATTCCCGATGAACAACTTGAACGTGCCAGCTCCGGGCATTGCAGCAGCGGCGGCGGCGGCAACGGGTTCCGCTGCGTTGTCTTCCACGGTTCTTTCGTTACTTGAATTGTTGGGATGATGTAGGAGGGTGCGGCGGCGTGCGTACGCGGCGGCTTTTCGCGACGGTGACGGAGGCGGCGATCGCGAGACCTCGAAAGTGAAAGAAGAAAAGCAAATGCAAATTGTTCATCTTGGCTGTGGATAGTTGGAGGCATTTTCCAATGAACATGCAATTTTCCTCGTACTCGTACTTGACCAAATACACACAAAAAATACAAGATGGCGACGGCGGCGGCGACAAGAGAAAATTTCAGGTTCACAATTCTCGCGGCAGTTGCATCGAAGTACACGTATTATCGCTTACCTGTGGGCTTTGCAAATAAAAATAATAATGCAGCTGCAAACTGATTATCCCCCCCGAATAGTTTTAATCAATTTTTTCTCACAACGACACTACCACGCAATTTCAACATCAACTCTACAACTATTTTTTTTGTCTCGGCGTTTGAGCTATCGTTATCGATAACTCTACAAATCCTCCCACACTTACGATTTACTTAGCGATGGGAGTTGGTCGTGCCAATGCCAGCTGCGAATATCGATAGCTTATCGATACTATATTTTTTAGTAAGTGAACATAACTAGAAAAAGCGGGAGCTCAATTTAAAGTCATTGCGATTTAGTTAAATTATTAGTGTTAATTTGCAGATGGAAACGCCTACTAGTAGTGGGCGTAGCCTGCGTCCCACCCGCACTGCCACACCGCTGCTGTCGGAACGCAAAAGGCAATTATTTCGAAGTCGCAGCTGCAAGTTGAATCAAATCGAAGACGATGACGACGCAGGGTCCGAAGAGGAGGGGGAACAGGATGATCCCTTGCTGGGGGTATCGCCTCTGAAGCCCTATAGAGGCAAAGCCAAGAAGCCGCTCTCGCTAGAGAACACAAGACGTTTGCGCAGCAGCGCGAGCAGCTCACCGGAGACCAACAAGGAGAACAAGCGCAAGACACGCTCGACGATGGGTGGAGGAGGAGGAGGGGTGGTGGAACAGCTGCCACATTTGTTTACCACAACAATGCGCCTGAATGACAATAGCTGCAGTCCACAGACACCCAAAGGATCAAAGCGAAAGGCAAGAGTCGGTGTGGAATCTAAGAAGGAACACAGCCAATCGGCTCTGGGAAGCTCCTTTATATCCTCACCAGCTTCTTCCTCAGCTTCATCATATAGGAATATGGACTGCAACTCCTCCATGTCCTCACCCACATTCTCCACAGCTTCTCAGGGTGGAAAGCAAAGAACTGACATAAACTCATCAATGTCCTCGCCCGCTTCTGCCACAGGTTCGCCAGTTAGTAAGCAACGAAAGGTGGAATGCAACTCTAGCATGTCCTCGCCCGCTTCTCCCACAGGCTCGCCAATTAGTAAGCAAAGGAAGTTGGACTTGAACTCTACCATGTGCTCGCCCGCTTCTTCAACTACTCCGCCTTGTAGTAAACATACCAAAACGGACACCATCATCAAACTGAGAGGCAGCAGTCTGGAGTGCAGCATCCCATCTAAGGCATTCTATTCCAACTCCGGAGGCAGCTCAAATGATATGAAATCGTCCACGCCTCGCTTTAGTGGTGGCCTGGGAACATCAATGCAACGCTCCCACAAGCCCAAAAGTCCACCCAAGTCCGCGGCACGTTCCCGTCTGGGCATCAACCGTGGAGTAAGACACATGATACGAAAACGTCCCAATTCCCAAGCTCACCATCTTCCGCCCATCCAACTGGATGACATTTTGAGTGCGCTAAGGAATGAAAAGTTGCGTAACTTGATCACCAACAAGCGGGAGGAGCGTGCCAAGGTAGAGCAAGTGCATCAGATTCTACGCAGTGCCCAAGATCCCATTAAAATGGCCAAACCTTTGAGTGTGAACACCGTAGTGGATGATGCCAACAATAATAACACAGCTGACTTCTCTGATCTTAGCGAGGATGAGGAACAACAGCAGCAGCACGAACAGCCCATGGAACTGGAACCCATCATACCGCTCATCAGGCATGAGCCGGTCATCGAACCAACCGATCTGAGTAAGCGGAAGTTCTTCAAGTCGGGACGCAGAAGCAGCACCTGCATGGAGGTGCGCATCACGGACAACATACGGGCCAGTGTCAGCCAGGGTAAGATTTCCTTAGTTCAAGTGCCTCCAAAGAAGCCACGCCGCGTGCGTGTCAAATCTGCCACCATATTCTCGGCGGAGCAGGCCACCGTGGATGCTATCCTAAAGAACTTTGATGACACCGTAGTGGAGGAAATTGTGGAATCAGAGCCTAGATCAGCCTCCGCTCCGCCCATGGAATTTGTGCCGCAAGATGTCCCCATTGATCCCTATTTTGAGTACCGTCAACGTTTGCCCTTTAACACGCAGGATCCGGAGCTAATTGAACAGCAGCTCATATTGCTGGAGTTTCTCATCAGCAACAACATTTGCACCGAGGACAATTTTCGCATTTTCATAGCCGATCCCGATAATCACAAGGAGGAGGCCAATCGCATTGTGGATGAGCTGTTTATGGTGGTTAATGCTGAAGAGGCTGTGGCAGAGCCAGAACCGTCCAAACTCTTTCCCATCTTCACCCAACGTCTTCAGGCCATACCACAGAAATCGACGCGACGCAAACCAAATGCCTCCATGCGCCTGCTAGCCGGTGCCACTGGCTCCAATCAGTACCAAATCGATGCTGGCCAAAAGGCCTACGGTCCGCGTCAGTGTCAGCAATGCGGTTTGGTCTACACCGTTCACGAACCGGAGGAGGAGCAACTGCATCGGGACTATCACAATTCGGTGCATGTGTTGCGCTTCAAGGGATGGATCGATGAGGATATTGTGGCCGTCTTTCCGGAGTGGGCCAACGATGGACGTATAGTGCGCCTAAATGAACGGGCTCCGGCCGCTCGACTGGAGAGGCTGACGGAGATGATTAGGGTGGTGGACAAGGAACTCGGCTACTCCTCGTACATAGTGCCAAAAATATTTGTTGCCTTCTTTGCGGTGCGTAAGCAGCAAATTGTGGGTCTTTGCCTGGTGCAACCCCTGAATCAGGCACATCGCTTCATACAGGTGGATGGCACGGACTATTTTAGCGAGGAGACCTACGAAGCAAGGTAAGTGTGAGTAGGGTTTGAGTAAGAGATCCCCTTAATGGTTTTGTTCTTGCAGTTGCGGTGTATCTCGCATTTGGGTTGCGCCTTTGCAACGTCGTCGTGGCATTGCCCGTAAGCTGATACGAGCAGTGCAGTGTCATACGATTTTGGGTCAGGAGATACCAGTGGATCGTATTGCCTTTAGCACACCAACCGATGATGGGCGGGCACTGGCGCGTTACATTACCCAAAATGATCATTTTTTAACCTATGACCAGTGACCAGACTGGAATCGGCGGCTAGCCCCGGCTATTGAATAGCTTTGGGGGCGGAAAATTTGTATGGAGTTGCTTCGAAACCTGTAATTAGTTGTTAAGTGAAAACTGAAATTCAATTATTATGTTTTTGTGTTCAATTTATGGAATTTTGCAATCGGAAAAATATAAATTCATAAATTTAATGTTTAACCGCCTTAGCTATCGATTGCCGTTGATTAGCAATCGATGAAGCAACTCTGCCAGCCAAAAACCTTGCTGGCCCATCACTATCCAGTATCGATACTTGAGTACGTTTGAGCCAGGCTTTTGGGCGTTGTTTTCGTTTGCAAAGAAAATTAGTTTAATTTAACTTAAATAAACAAAGTTAAATTGGGCAAACTGAATGAAACTCTTGGCAGCGATTTGCGTGCAAATGGTAAGTTCAAAGCTGAAAACTTTCAAAGAGTTAGTGTGTAGGCTAGGGCTTTGTGTTTGCTGACGCCACGCCCAAGTGGAAGAGCTCGTGTTGGTGGGGGTTGCTGTTGCTGCGTCAGCGTTCTTATTGTGCTTTTGGCCATTTTCTTGCAGCTTCATTTGTAAACACACCCACTTGAGCCGACGATGTCCACAATCGAAGAGGAGCGTAAGGCGTACGAAAAGAATCCCTATTTCACTGGTCACATCTACGGCAATTTCTCGCCGTTTTATGTGACAATTGCCATTTGCACCGTTGTTCTGGGCACTATTATCATATTGAATATTATTCTGGGCTGTTGCTCGAAGCATCGCAAGTACTGGCAGGACAGGCACACCGGTAATCGTTGGTTGGTTTCTATCTGGTCCGCCACTCCGCACAAGCAGCCGCCCTTGGACTTTACTGAACTAAAAGACGCGTCCTATTTCCAGCGTTTCCATGTGAGTACAAGCTGACTTTAAATAATGAAACTCCTGCTGACATTCCTTATTTCCAGCCCACGACCCATCAGCAAGTGTTCCCTGACGAAGTGGTCATTGGTGTTGACGATTTAGAGCCTGTGCATTCAGCAGCGCATCATCAGCGTCCGCCACGCCCAGAGGGCCGCACCTTGCATCAACAGCGTCAGCGTGAAGAATACGTCGAGTTGCAGAAGCGTGAGAGCGACATCTAAGAATCATGGCCCTTTATTTTCTGGCACCTGCTGTGACTGCCCTGGCCCTGTTTATTGTTGGCGTCATCATAGTTATGCTGCGCTTCGGTCCACGTCTGTGTGGCCTGCGTCATCATGCTCTACCCGATGATCATGATCTAAGGGAGGGTACCTACGAGCATGAGATAAGCTATGCCTAACTAAGAATTTTTCTATGTACCCCCTCACCTAATCATAGCTATCAGTAAGATGCCGTCCCCTACTAACATTCTATATATACATATTCATGTGCACCCTCTATAGTTTTGCGTGCAGTACAAATATCTTAATTATTTTCCAATCATTCCAAGACAATGTGCCTTCAATGTAAAGAGACTTCAATGTGTAAAATTTATGCCGTCCAAGTGTCTTCTAGTTAAGTAAGATAAGCTCAGTATACCATTTTTGGTAACCCTTAAGATGCTGCATTTAATGTAACAATTCAATTTCATGTCGAAATTATGCAAACTCTATACATTTGTCATTTAAACCGTACACACCCACACATATTTTGACCAATAAATAATCCTTTTTTAAAGACAAGCTGCTTAAATACAAAAACCAATTTAAAATTGCTACAAATACTTTTTAAAATAACGTTTAATTTAGTTTGGTTACTTTTGGTTCTTAAATATAATATAAAGAGATTGTTTGAAATACGATAAAAAAAAGCCAAAAACTGCCGAATCTAGCTATTTTGCAACCAGTTAATTTCTAGTTGCATTACAACTTACTGTAATGAGCTATTTATCAGCGTTTTTTCCATACAAAAAAAGCTAGTGTAAGTCAGCTCTAAAACTGGTAACTGCCAGTTTCTCTGCAATGATGTCATCACTAATACGTGAACCGTGTACCATCTCTAATAAAAATACTCAAGCTGTTTCGTGGCTCATTTCTATTAATTAATTAGGTTGAATGTTTACTTCTACACATTTATAGCATCAAAATGCATGCCAAGCTGAGTGAGATGGAGTTGCGGATACTGGCGCGCCTGAACGAAGAGATGGGCAAGGACGCCAGCCGGTTGCATCGAGCTGCCCAGCTAGTGGATCACTACAAGGAAGGAATTCTTGCTCTGTCCCAAACAGTGGGTGTAGTGAAGACTTTGAAGTAACTAAATGTACTTAAATGGGTTTCCTTTTTAACAGCTTAATCATGAGGATCCTCAGAATGTATCTTGCTACAAATCGGCCTTCCAGTGCCAGCAACAGGTCAGCGAGAGCATTGAATTCGAGCTGGAAAAGCTGGCACAGTTTGAGGCCAAACTGAAGCGAAAACTGAAAGAATGCCAGCCTGCTTTGGAGGCTGTGGCCGGAGATCTACAGCAAGTGCGTCAGCTGCAGCGTCTAACGCAGTATTTGCGTCTGGTACAGGACATACAAGAGATCAGCTCAGCCCTGGCCAGTTCGATCAATGGCAGAGACGAGGCCAAGTTGGTGAACATCTATCTAACCCTTTACGAGGGCAATGACTGCGAACACAGTGTGGTGGGCCGCCTGCAAGCCGTACAGGCGCGCTCACTCAAATCCTATGCCGAACGCACTGCCATCTACTGGCACAGGTTGCTGCTGCAGCGTCTGTCCAGTGAGTTTGAAGCTGTGCTCAAGAGTATGCGCTGGGCGCACTTGGAGCAACAGCCTCTCAACTACTCCCCCAGTCGAGACACGGCCAAGGCGCAGCTGCTGGCCGAATATATGTTTCTCATCAAGTCACCCGCCGAAGAGCACGCCCCTCTGCTAAGCATCACACCGAGCATTCAGTGTTCGCCCATCAGCCAGGTGGTGCAGTTGCTGTTGGCTCCCTATCGTCAGCGTTTCCAGTTCCATTTTACAGGCCCGCGGCAAACGAATCGTTTGGATAAACCAGAATGGTTCTACACACAAATTCTTAACTGGGGCAAGCAAACCCATTTCTTTGTGGGTAAAACATTTCAATCGGCCGCCATGAAGGCCGGCAAATTGGACTATAACTTGAGGGTGAGTGACAAGAAGAGGTGGCCAGTACCAGTACCTTAATCATTCGTATTCCAGCTGGAATTCGTGCGTGGTCTGGTACAACTGACCATTGAAAAGTTGGCCTTGGACATTGAACAAATTGCCCAGGAAGAGCATCTATTTGCCCATCTACTAGATGAGACTTTGGCCTTTGAGGCCGAGTTGCGTGAGACCTTTGGCTATCCGGCCAGTTTTCCCAGCGCCATTTCGGTAATCACTCAGCCCATGTATCTGCTACGCTGGATTGCCCTGGAGGAGCAGTGTAAGTTGTCAAATTTTGGCTAGCAACTCAGACTTTCTCTTGAACATTCCACAGTCTGTGCCGAGAAAATGGATGATATATTGCAGGCGGAAACGCCCTTCCAATTGATCGATCCCAACACCTTCGAGGATGACCTGAAGATACCCAAGTGTGCTGATCAATTTATGCGTCTACTGGAGGCCATTAAGGATCGTTATTACGGCCTAATTCAACCGGGACATCAGTTGCAATTCCTGCAGCTGCAACTTGAACTAATTGACAGCTTTCGCCGGCGTCTGGTGCAGTTGCACAGCAGCGGGGCAGTGGCCAGTATTCCTGTCCTCAATGCCATCAACTATCTGATCATGGTGCTGCGCGAGTGGGGCGAAAATGTACATTATTTGCATTTACATGCAGCTCTGGCGGGTCCCAATGCAACCGAGATCAATTCAGTGTTTGAGCATGCTGTGGCCGAGCTGGAGCATTGGGCACGCCAGCTCATGAAGAACTTGGCCACCAAGGCCATTAACGAAATGAAGGCCAAATCGATGGCATATCGTCATGATGTCTGGCCCACCATGCCCGAACAGATGAGCAAAGAGCCGTTCATATTATCGCCCAGTGGTGGCGAAATGTTTCAGGTGCTGGTCACGCTGCTACACAATCTAGAACGAGAACTGTCCGCCAATCTGTTCAATCAAACGCTGCGCCTGATGGCCCAGCAAATCGACGAGTTCATGCTGGAGAGCATGATCATGAACACCAAATTTGCACCAGCCGGAGCAGCCCAATTTAATTATGATATGACACGCAATCTGTTTGCCCTATTTGGTCAATACACACGACGTCCGGAGCTGCTCTTCAAGAGGTGAGTGAGTCATCGTTGGTGTGTCATGAGTGAGCCACTGAAACAGCTTTTCCTACTTTTTGTTGTCATAGAATACACGATGCCAGCAAATTGTTGACGGCGGCGCGAGGTACGGCCCTGTTGTTGTTGGAAACACTGCGCAGTAATCAATCAGTGGAGGAAAAGACGAAACCATTGCGAGAACTCAATGTACTCAGCCTGGATAGCAAGCACTGTATTGAGGTGTTGGAGAGGAGAACGGACATTAAAATGTTTTGAGGGACACATGCAGCTGGTGCATTAGATACAAAAGGGTGCTTGGATTTTGAAATGATAAAATAAAAACAGGATTGGGAAAACGCTACCCACTTTTGTGGCTAAAGAGCAGAGTTGATCATCTTTCCGCCTTGTTTTTAAAACAGCATAGCTTAACTCTCCAGGTTAATCCTTTCGCCGGCATCATTACATTTGTTTATATGCATTTATTGATCAACTTTTGTTTCGAGTTTCCTTCTTTTTTTTATATATATATATATGTATTTTTTTTTTTCGTAAAACGTTTACACACAAAAAACATGCAGTAACTGTTAATAATATTTAAAAATTGTTCTAAAAATACCATAGCGTAAAAGTAAAAGATTTATAGTTTATACATAATCGTATGCCCCCTTTCCCCACCACCCATGCGGAATCCATTGGGGACATGGTGAATATATGCTCTCGTTTGACAATTAATTGCATTTAGTAAATACCAATTTGCGACACATTGCGCACATCACATCACAAGATCAAGATCATCTCATACAAAAGAGAACAACTTTACGCCTACATTTAGTTAATATCCAATCAAAATTCAAATCCAATTCATGCCAATGCGGGTGCCCTGTTAGTATTGAGTGAGTCATCATCTCATCTATTCGAAGTTCTGATAAGTGCTTGGATTGACAAACTGGGCCCGCTGCTGGGGTGACATATTGAGATTTCCACGGTGCTTGTTGTTGAAGGCCCAGATGACGCCCGTAGATATCAGTGCAATAGTCAACCAGCCCATGAAGAAAAGCTGCACCCACATATGATCGCCATCGCTGTTATCCACTATGATGCCCGCTAAGATGGTGATGACGGCTAGGCCGAGATTCTGTACCGACTGGCAGAAGCCGTAGGCTGTGCCCAGCTGGTACTCGGGAATGATCAGAGCCACTAGGGGCCACAAACTGGCAGCTAACATGGAATAGGATAGTCCCATTATGACCATGCCCACGTAGGGCGTTAGCTGTGTAAACGTCAGCAAGGCATGCGCTCCAATGGTGGTCAGAGTGGCTGTAAACACCCAGGTCACATTGCGTCCCACCTTGTCGATGATGAAGCCGAAGATGGGTGACGAAATGGCCGCTATGAGATACACCAAAGAATCCACCGTATTGGCCTGTGCTTCGGTATAATGGAAACGATCCACAAAAAACTTTTGACCCAGAGCAATGAATGGAAAGATGGCCACATAGTAGGCCACGCATATGATGGAGACCATCCAGAATGTGGGCTTAAAGGTGAAGATGTCAGTCAGCTTGGGCACCTGCCCCGAAGGATTGTTGTTGCGCTGCAGTATGCGCTCCGCTCGCTTGTCCATCCAACCCAGTATTAGGGCACACACCAGCGACATGACACAGGTCAAAGTGGCCAGCAGCAGAACCACACCCAGAGCGCGGTGACCCTCATAGAACTTGCTCACATAGTCGTAGATCGGTTGCATCACCCAGAAGTTCACGGTGCTGCCAAAACGGGCCACCGACAACTGCAGGCCGAAGACCATGTTTAGTTCCTTGCCCTTGAACCACAGCACGGCGTAACTGTTCTGGGCCACGGCCAGGGATTCGGCGCCTATGCCAAAGATGAAGCGTCCCAAAATCATCAACCAGAAGGCGTTCAGAATACCGCCACTGGCAAACAGCAGTTGTCCCACCAGGAGCACCAGCATATAGATAATCGTGCCGAGCCGTATGCCAAACAGACGATCAATCAGGAAGCCGCCCAGGAAGCACAACACCACATTGGGCCAGGAGTAAATCGAATAGATAAGTGTAAATTGCGTCGAACTCAAGTCCAAATCCCGCTTAAAGTCACTCTGCAAAGCTCCAGGATTATCGTAACAGAAGTAAGAGCCAAAGCCGAGCAGGCACATGAAGATCAGGGCCAGAAAGCGGTGACAGGTGCTGGAGGGCATACAACAGCCTCCGGGCAGGGACAACTCATTATCCTGGCGACCTCGCTGCGCTTGGATGTGCTGCTCCTCCTCCTCCTCCGTGCGACCAGCCACCTCTTCATGGTCCACAATCCGTTGTTCGTCCTCCCGAGCCATGACCAAGCCGCTCGATGGCTAAATTAGCAGTGACCAACGGAGACGTCTATGGGGCGTATGATAATTTTTATCGGATTGTTTCTTGTTGTTGTTGTTTCGTTTGCTGATTCTGCAAAAACGCCGTTGTTTCGGTTTCGTGTTGCTTGCGTGAGTGTGTGTGTGAGTGTGTCTGTTTAACTCTTTCGCTTTGTCTGTTGTTATTTTGTGGCTTATCTCTACTGCGTTTTGTTTACTGTACTCGGTATTGAAGCCTTTGTCTAACGGCTGTTTGTAGTGGTTGTGACCTGCATGGGTTTGATTGTAGTTGTAGTTGTGAGTTCACTCGTCCAGCGCTTATCAATATTTTCCACTCTACTTACTAAACTGATTGTATGTATGTTTCTATTATGCAAAGAAACAACAGCCATGTGACGTGTGCACCCGCACTTTCAAACTAAATTGATTTCACTTTGCTCTGCTTCTGCTAATTAATGGCTTTCCTGTAAGTGTTCGCGAGTACTTAAAAGTAACGAGTCACTGTCGCAGGTGAACCAGCAATTTCCAGGGTTGTCAGCTGTGTGGTTCGACTGTTCAAATATGATTGCTTCGATGTTTCTTTTTTTTTAAATTTCTATAATTGCTAGAATCCGAAACATTTAATATTTTCTATAGTTAAATTGATAGATGTGTCAGTCAGTATCAGGAATAATTTATAAATATTTATCGTATGTTTGTAGTCTGGCAACCCCAGTCACTCTAGGCGCCGTGCACTTGCATGTTTTTCTGTTTATTTCCATCGAATTGAAAATGTACTTAATTATATAACACAAGCACGGCATAACAAGTAATGGATTCCATTGATACCAAGAGGCGGAAACCGAGACGCACCCAAGGTACCCCTTCCTATACGTATCGCAATCGTTTCGCCTATGCGTTGCTAGCCGCGGGCACAGTGATTTTTGGCATTTGGAGGTAAGGCAGGAACCATTTCATCATAATCTTTACTCAAATATGCTCCCACCGCCAGCCTGACCCCCATGCAAAGCTTCACCAACGAGAAACTGTGCAAGTTTTTGTTAACACCATCGGAGCAGGAACTGGATCGCAAAGGATTGTTCGATTTTGGGGCCCCACGTACCTCGCGGCAAATTAGGGAGACCCTGGAGCAGAGCGAGAAGCAGAGAACAGATTTTTAAGAAAATGGATAGACAGACACGCAAGGCAAACTTTAAGAAGCTCCAGGAGGCGACGGGCAACAACAAGCTGCGGTAATCCCAACTCCTATGTAAATCCAGTTGGTTAATAAAAGTACAATTAAATGTGTTATTTCTTCTTTCTTTTTGAAGTACAACGCGAAGCACGGCCTTATCGCTCTCCACCTTCTTTGATACAATTGAAAAGGGCAACAATAAGGCAACTGGAGAGGACAACAAATTAACGAATAATCACATCTTTGAGCCGCCCGGGCCCAAGCCCAAGAGAGCCCCAAAGCTTGCAAGTGGAGCACCACGCTCACGCAAAAAACAGCAGCAGCAGCAGCCAAGGATAAGTGACTTTCTGCGCAATGAGCAAATCTTCTCCGAGGTTGCGGCTCAGCACTGCATGGCGGATAACTTTAGTCCCGATGACATTGAAATGGCGCTGGCGCTGTCCAAATCAGAGGCCGAGAAGCACGGACGATTGCGTTTGACCGAAGACGGTGACGACGAGGAAGTGGTTAATCTGGTTGAGGCAGATAATCCGGCAGAATCTACAGAGAAAATACGGAGAAAGTTGCAGAAATACGGTTTCCGTACAGCAGCCAAGGAGGGTAGGTTGACCAGGGTGGGCTGCTTGGAACTTAACTAAACTTGGTGTTTAATTCCAGATTACAATCCTCTCACTTTAGCCGCCCTGCCTGGTCTAAATGGGAGACGTGGCAAGCGCTGCAAATGGGCCAACAAATTCACTCCACTCACCCTACGCAATCCCGAGGTGCAGCTGACCAAGTTGGAAACCAAAGTAGCCAACCTACTGGCTCAGGGTGCAGTTCGTACCAAAGAGTTAACCAAACAAGAGCTTTGCCTGCCAGCCTATCAACTGATCAGTTCACGCCTCGAGCAGCTGAAGGCCAAACCTAAAGCATTGATCATCAAGGAACCCGACGAGTCCCCGCTACTCGATGTGGGAACGTATTATGTTAAAGAACTGATGGAAGTTAGCTACACACCCGCTGATCATTTGCTCAAAGACTGGTCGGCCATCCAGGGAAGAGACTTGTCTCCTAAGCGACTCACAGAACAACGTCGCAGGCGATTAAAGCAACTGGAAAATGTCTACGCTGAGTTGGAAAAACATTTTGGAAATGAAGAACATGGGGTAGATGAATCGGAACCGTTGGTGGTGAAGCCAACGATTGTCGATGAAATGCCCAAATTGTGTGAGAGTCCCTTGAAAGAACCGCCCGATAAACGTGCCAAAGTGGTGGTGAAGCCAATGATTGTCGATGAAGTGCCCAAATTGTGTGAAAGTCCCTTGAAAGAACCGCCCGATAAACGTGCCAAAATGTGCGAAAAGGAAAATACGCAACCGAAAGCAGAAACAAGCTCAGCTACTTTAAGTTTGCCTACGCTTAAGACACGCTGCACTTCTCCCGATCTCTTTGCGGATTCCGATGATGAAATGGAGGAAACGACTCAGGCTACGATGCCTACGATTTGTAGTGAGACATCTGAAGTGAAAAACTTCTCCCTTAAGGTCTATAGAAATATAAGTATAAATGAGGAAGCCGCAGCACCCATAACCAGCTATGAGGTGTACTCCAGTTCCAGTGATGAAGGTAGGAACAAATGATAAGGACTATTAACTAACTATTCCCCAGATTTTCCAGATTATGGGAAAGTGGGTGATCATTTACCTAGGTTAAAATGGGGGGAAGCTAACAGATTTAACCACAAACTACTTCAATTTTACTTGGGAACTGTTGTTGTTGCTTTCTTAAGCCACAGATGTTGTTTATTTTTGTACAAATTTGGAAAAGGATTGTAAAACTATATATTTTCTTTCAGTAAAGACTGTTATCGACGCTACGCCAGAGAAGATTTCCGTTAAAGGTAAGTAAACAGCTGAATATTTTCGTACATGAGTTTTCCTTAGTTTGCATAAACTGTTTTAGTCAAAAGTTCCCTCGGTACTCGTCACGAGCTCCAAAAACCTCAATTGCAGCATGTTTCTCTCTGCGTGGCACAGTTGGGTTGCTGTGACACCGGTGCATTCAACAAGAACCAAAGGAATCAAGCCAATTTAAAAGGTTATCGACCTGTCTTCACACAATATATTAGTGTATTGTCTTAAGATCAAGAAATCCCCACCAGATGGAGAGATTTTAAATGGATTTTACTACTAAAAGTTGGCAAAACTTCTCAAGTCATACCAATTGACGATTAAAACTCTTAAATGTTCCACTGATCTAGCAAATAAGCAATATATTCTTCGCTCTAGTGCTCTGAGCTCAAAAAATCTGTCGATAACACAGAAATTCATACAAACTCGAGCTGAGAGAGAGCAACCAGCGCGCCGTTTGTTTTCAGTTGGAGGTCTGCCGTCCATGAGGGCAGGTCAGAGCTATTTTAAGTCACTTTAAAACTCTAAAAAAGAACTAAAATCACTTTAAAATTTTCCCTTTTTTTCAGAACATTCCCCTGAAAGTTTAATAGATCTTACCGAAGAAGAAGAAGAGCTGCCTCAGTACAGTCCATCAAAATCTTATCAAGAGCCAGATATATTCATAGAATTTCCTGGCATAGAATTGGATACGGATATGGATAACATGAACTACACTTTAGCCTCGGATACACAAAATTCTGCAGCACCTCGTTGTTCTATTTCAAAAGAGTTATACAAGAAATATGCTCCAAAATCCGATATTATTTCAGATTTCGGTTCGTCAAGCTCAAAAAGTGTCAGTAATGCCTCATCCCTTAACCTAAGTCAGTGGAACCACTCAGGAAGTTCGATTCCTAAAAGTTTAAGCTTTCAGGCGGAGCTAAGCTTCAAGACACCCCTAAGCCGGAAGAGCAACTCTTTTATGGAACGCAGTCAGTCCAATGTAAGCATAGATCTGACCCAGACAGAACCAAGTCCATTAACACTAAGTCACTCCGATGTGAGCCTAGATTTAACCCAAACCGGCGACGATGAAAATGAGGGTATACTCCTTTCCGATGATGAAATCAATTATTCCATTTGGAAAGCCAACAAAACGAGAATGATTCAGGAAGAAGACTTAAGCGAAGATAGTTCCGTTGGTAGCTGTGATCGTGCCAAACAAAGAACCAAGATACCACACTTTAAGACTGCTGAAGATTTGGATAACTATTTGGCCAGCAATTCAGATTCAATGTCACCCAATAAAAGTGTTTTGAGCAAAGAACGGGCTGAATTTGGCATTATGGATGCAGCGCACTCAGAGCCCTTTACACTCTCTCAACTGCAGAGTCCGACAAAAGAGATAGACTGGTCGGATGCCTCTTTTCTGGATGCTCCCGCCAGACCATTGGTACGCAAAAGTAGCCACAAATTTAATGAGCTCCTTGGTGAAGTTACAGAATCTGCCAATTTGGATGAAGATGAATTTGATGAGTTTGATCGTTTGATATTTCAAGACCACAAAGATCTCGCAGAGGACCTGCCGCAAGGGCTAGATAGTCTGCTACGGGGTGAGATACAAATGGAAGCCTTGCCATCTCCGGAAAAACCGACCAGCTTAGCCGAGAGGGTGGAGTTGAATGGTAATGTGTACCAAGTGAAAGAGTGTCATACACCCAAGCCGGACTATACCAAACTAACCGAAGCAGAGCTACTAAAGCAATTGTACAATTTTGGCATTAAACCGCTGAAACGCAAACAGGCTGTAAAAATGTTGGAATTTATCTACAATCAAACCCATCCGATGGTGCAGCTGCCAAAGGTATACCCAGCGGAGAAACAGTCGCTATGCCGCTCTAAATCCACTCCAGTTCCTCACACACACCGGCTGCATCATACGTCCAGCAGCGATTGCCTTACACCCACCAACCAGCAGACATCTAAGTTAAATCTGAGAGATGCCTCCTCTGGCGCTGAACTCTTACGCTTTTCACAATCTCAGCCACCCAGTCTTTGCGATGATTTTGAGTTTTATGTCCTGCAAACGAATGTGACCAAGAAGACGGCACAGCCGCTGCTACCATTGCACATAGCCTGGCATAATCTGCTGTGTGCCAATCCTAAACTGCATGAGAGTGTACTAATGTACGAGCCCATTGATCTGCAGGAGATCTATTTGCATTTAAAGCAAATGGGTCACCGTTATGATCCCAAGGATTTGAAATCGTTCTTCGATCGACGTTGCATCATATTCCGTTATGAGTTAACAGCACCCGGCAAACAGGCGGAGCGACATGTGAGAAGGAACCGCAAGCCAAAATCAAGAATGAAAGTTTAGGTGTAATTTTTTTTCCATAATTATTAGTAGTTCATGCCGAGATCATCGCATATATATTGTTATTATTTTGTATTGGAACAACTTGCTCTGTAAATCATGCATCCATTAAGTTTATATCTGGAAATATCAATTTGTTATTGCATCAATAAATTCTACCTTAACTCAGTGAAACATTCTAAGAATCAGCGAAGCAATCCTTTTGGAAACAGTTCAGTGTTTTACACTTAATTTTTGATATATTTACTGAAGGCCTGTTTCCAATATGCCAGAAAATACCGTTTTTGAAATAATTCAACGTTTTCGAAAGTCCAAAAAATACCAAAAACACTATTTATGTTCTTAGATCGGCTGAAATTCTGTAACGTTTTAATACTTAAACCCCGTTCTTACGTCCCGATTTTTATTTTTCGCACCCTTAAAGTTACTGGCAAGTGTTAAAAGAAATGCCGAAATATCATTTCTGCTCTAGGATCTTGCTGAATTACGCAGATTTGAAATCCTTTAAGCCTGTACTTAAGTTTAGTGACTAGATTTTTATTTTTCGCACCCTTAAAGTTGCGGGCAAGTGTTAAAATGATGCCAAGAACTCATTTTTGTTTTAGTTTTACACCTAATTCCGCCGATTTTAAACCCTTTTAATCTGTACTTAAGTTGAACGATCCGATTTTTGTGTTTCGAATCTTTAAAGTTACGGGCAAGTGTTAAAAATATGCCAAAATCTCATCTTTGTTCTAGGATCACACCTTAATTCCGACAATTCTTAACCCTTAAAGTCTGTACTTAAGTATTAATTAACGAACTTGGCTTAAATCTGTTCGCAAAGATATTATTTCTGAACTTTCGAAGGCATATATTTATTTCCGAAAAATTTCCAAAATTGCAATTCTGTAGAAGAATTGACATTAATTTCACCAAGTCTTGAGCCTTAAAATCCTTCTTAAGAATAAACACCCGATTTGCACTGAAATCTGCGCGGAATTGTATTTATTTGAAATTTTCCGTTAAACATTTTAAAACTCATTATACCCTTGCAAAGGGTACTTTAATTTTGCCCAGAAGTTTGCAACGCATAGAAATATTAATTTCCGACCCCATAAACAATATATATTCTTGATCAAGGTGACGAACTGAGTCGATTGAGCTTTGCCTGTCCGTCCGTCTGTTTGTTTCTACACGAACTAGTCTCTTACTTTTAAAGCTATCGAGCTGAAATTTTGCACATAGTCTTCTTTTCGCTTTACACTACTAATATGTAGGAATCGATGACTATATCCAATCGGTCGGAAAACTAGTTTTAGTGAGAAAAACATTTTTCTTTTCAATGGAAACGTCTCCAAACTTTGTAATCGTAAGTTTTCTATGTTTTTTTTATAACTCTATCAAGTTTTATTAAAATCGGACAACTAGATGGTATAGCTGCCATACAAAAGATAGGTCTGAGAAACAGTCTTGGTTAGAAAAACTTTTTTGTTTTAAATGGTAGCATCCTGCAATTTTGTATTGGTTTGATTCACATGCTTTCACATAACTTTACAAATTTTTGGTCAAATCGGATGACTATATCATATAGCTTCCATACGAACATCGGTCGGAAAATGGGAAAAATAGAATTTTTTGATAATATTTAATATTAAGCTTAGCTTTCTCGTTTTTGTTTCTTTGGTGATCCCATTTTTACTTTATCTCAACTCTTAAAGCACTTCCTTGAGTTACGTTTCCAGTTAAATCACTTGATTTTCGTAAATATATATGTGTTTTATTCATAACTGTTGCATGCAAGCAACTAATTTCAATTGGCAATAGGTTATTTTAAACAATAAATAAACGCAGAACACAAAAAAAAAAGAAGAAATATTCAAACAATACAATATAAATTTGGGACTTAAATGACGAACAGCTTGCTGGGCCAAAACAAATAAACTTGAGTGCTTAAAACTCCAAACTTCTTCTCTCTTGGGTCAACCTTAACATACGCATTTTATGATCGGCCACGCAGATGCGCGATAGTATCTCAAATTTCTGTTGCACATTCAACAGATTGGAACCACCGGGACCGGAGCAAAAATTAAATGCAGTCATGGACGTAAAGTTAATGGTCTTCAAAAGTTTCTGTATATATTCCTCTTTTTTCTCCTGCTCCCGCTTTTGTTTCTCCTCCTGTTCGAGTTTATCGTTGATCTCCTTGGCTTGGTCCTCAGAATTTAGGGTAGTTTCCTTATCCACTTCATTTTGATTTTCATCTTTCTCGTTTGGCACATCTGTTTGGGACTCTTCCAATTTGATGGCCTCTGGCTGCTTCTTTTCCTCCTCCTTGACTCTTTTAACCTGGGAATGTTGGACTTCTTCGTCATCTTCATCTTCGGTGTTAGTGTGGCTGCAGCTTTCATCCGTGCAATCGGTCTCTGGCGTTGAAGGACGCGAGTCCTCAATCAGGCCCTGAATTTTGCAATATCGCTCAATAATATCGAAACGCTGCTTGTCGCCCACATGATTGGACAATCCCTCAATAAATTTGAGAAACATTTCCGAACTTAGATCGAAAACGGCACCACGGCTGATATACTTGTCGGGATCAGAGCGGAATTTCTGTAATAAAACTTGATAAGTAGAAGTTTCAAGTTTCCATTCCCCACAACTTACACATAGCAGCATGGAAATTAGTTCACGATCGTCAATTTGATAGGCATATTCAAACAGATCTATGGTCACATCCGGATCCAGCCCGTTGGCCAAGCGTCTCCTAATCATGCCCAGGCAATTGGTGGTCATAAATGAGACCATGAACTTCTTGCTCAGGTAGATCAAGGTCTGCAATGTCACCAAATCAAAAGTGTCCAGCCGGCGATTATCGTGCCAGTACAGATACTCGATGAACTTTTTAAAATCGCTGCCAGAAACATCGTCCAGGACAATGTTGTCTGGAATTTTGGACTCTTCAAAGTCACCCTCAAACATACGCTCAAAAACGGGCGAGACGCTGTGGTAGATGGAACGATATTGCAGGAGAGCCAAGCTGATTCTATCTCGAGCTTACCTCATTAACACAAACTTGTGACACTTGAGGACGACCTTCTTGCCTTCGTCAAATACACAAAAACTACAATCCGACAGGTGTCCGGTGTTGAGCAAATGCGCCATTCGCTCGCGTGGTCTGTAACGAGGCATTGCTTACTCGTTGCACATTAAATTAGTTATAACATTTACCTAAGATCCTGCCAGTTTGAGTTGGTGTTCTCCATGTTGGAATAAATAGAAATTAAATAAATGTGAGCGCGACAAACCAAAAAGCAGAAGAGGGCGGCAGCAACAGCGGCGTCGATAAATAGAGTTGTCAGGGTATGTAAGAAAAAACTATACTGTATTTTGTAACGATCAGCAGTTACTTGTTTATAATTAATATTTGTATTTGTGTTTTTGTTTATTAACATGTTAACAATGCCATGGATTGCTATGATCGCAATATTTGTAAAATAAAGTGTGTGAAATTGAAATTAATTGCAACAGTCCTAATCCAACTGTATAAGCCAGGGGTGGGCAGCAGAACTGCGATCGAACCGAAACAAGCAACGGTAAACGAATTGCCTTGTGTGTTGAGTGAAATAACGGTGCGGGCCGCAAGGAACTTAACTTAAGTTAACTTAATCTACTTAACTTAATCCACACTGCAATTTCTTCAGATTTCGGCTATTTAAAATATTTAAAAGTCCCCGCTCTTAAATTCCACCGGCTTAATCGACTCAAACTTGATCACCCTGTAGTTTTATCGATAGCATATTGCAACAATTTCGTATGAATGAAAGCCGAAACCTGGCTTTAGCCTGAAAGGACAACCATGAGTCCATGCTGGTTGACATGTACAATTGCTCCGCGTACAATCGTCCTGCCTGAACGAACATTGAGGGCTGCAATACTTTTCCCTCGAGACAATCGATTGCGTTTTCGATAGAAGCGGGTTTGGTTTGAACGAGCAGCAGGTGTTGGCGTCGCTTTGTGTTTGGCTGAGTGAAAAATTAAAGTTAGTTACATTTATTTAATCTAAATGTTTACACCCAGGCAAAAGGGACTAGGCCGGGGCCTTACCTCCTCTCCGCACACCCCGCTAAGCTTCAGTCGAGAGTTGCGTCAGGTGCTGCAGGAGCGAAATCTGCTCACGGCCAAATCGAGGAAGAAGGGTAAACAACAAAATGCCCAAGCCCAACTGTGAGCTGTGCTTTAATCTGTGTTTTCTGTAGTATGCTCCATGCTGGACAGCAACTCGAGCAGTCCCATTGGCAGCTCACCCAATCCGGAGGCGGGAAAGCGATTGGGTTTCCGTTTACAGGCCATACAGGAGATCATTAGCTCAGAGAAATCCTACCTGGATCAATTGGAGCTGCTGATGAACCACTTTGTGCGACCGCTGAAGGAACAGGCCATCATAGATGGACCCAATCATACGGCTCTGTTTGGCCAGATCGAGATGATACACAATTTGAACGGAGAGTTCCTAAGAGAGTTGCAGGCCAATGTGGAGAATGTGGCACAGGCTTTCCTCAAAATGGCACCATTCTTCAAATTGTATTCGGTGTATGCCTTCGACTATCGCGGAGCACTGTTCATCCTGCAGGATTTGATCAGCAAGAATCCGGTTTTCCGCAAATTTTTGGAACAAACCGAAAGTCGGCCGGAGGTGCAGCGCAAGCTAAACTCACTCATGATAGTGCCCATACAGAGGGTGCCCAGATATAAGCTGCTGTTGGAGCAGGTTTTGCTTTACACAAGTCCAGCGGATGCGGACTACAAGCAGCTGAAGGGTAAGTGTGGCGGGAGGTGGTGCGTGTCAGTAAACTGGTTTTCCGTTCCCCCGCAGAATCGGTCAAGGAGATTGAGGCTACGGCCTCACACATTAATGCCTGCGTGGAAGAGCAGGAGATTACCCAGTATTTGATACACCTGCAGAACTCTTTGGTCAATCGCACACCCAACATAGTAAAGCCTTCCCGGCGGGTCATCAAAGAGGGTGTACTGCAAAAAATAACCCACAAGGGCACTGAGATTAAACGCTATTGTGTACTCATGTCCGATATTTTTATGTACTGCAAATTGGTCAAGGAGCGGCCACCTAACACGCAGGTGGAGAACTCTCTGGAATGCTGCTGCATTTTCCCACTGAAGAAGTGCAAGGTGTATGAAATGCTGCCGGGTAACTTTAAGTTAACGTGTCAGAGCGAAGGCGTCATCTTTGGCAGCGGAGATGTGCAGTTGTCGCGCACCTGGGTGGGATTTATAAGGGATGCCATCGATCTGCATGTGCAGTGTCGCAAGACGCTGCGCAAGGACTCTAGCAAGCGGACGCCCATACGCAAGAAGGATATGAAGAAATTTGGAGCAGATTATGTGCTCAGTCCACAGAAGCGTAAAGGGGTAAGTGGTAGCAAATGTCGAGAATTGATTGCTTACTCATTTCCCCCTCATTTTAGGAATACGAAACCGTTTTTCGTAACAAGAATCGCAGCACAGATTCCGAAGAGGAGGCCGAGCAGCCACAGCAAAGTGATTGTTTTCCACGCAAACGCAAATTGCCGAGAGCTAACATTGCCGCCACCAACACCAGCAGACAGGTAAAGCGGCCAGCGCCCCCTCCTCCTGCTGCACAGCTGCGCCGTCCACAGGAGTCCGGCTTAGGTGATTCCCTGAAGGAGAATCGCATTTCCAAGCTGTATGATAAAGTGGTCAATGTGCGTGGCATACTCAAACGCTCCAATGTGCCAGCCACTACAACTACTAATCCCGATACGGATCCCACTTATGGTTTTGCCAGCCGCTATTCCGATTCCAAGTCCTATTTTCGTGCCCACAATGTGGATAATACCATACCCACGGCCGTTAAGCGTGAGGATCTGTTCGATGCGGATCTGGGTGATGGAAATTTCCGTGATGTTTTGTTTCCCTTACGCTCCAGCGGTGGTAGTCAGAAAAGTGGCAGCCATGTAGTTGGAGGAGGCTGGTCTACACCAGCTCAGACCCTGGAGTTGCTCTGCTCGCCGCCTCAAAAGAAGCGGGTCAAGTTTGACGACACTCTGGATGCTGTTACGCCAGTCAAACCATTTGTATTCCCTGGCGCCGTCCCAACCAAGCCCAGTTCATTGCGTGAGCGTATCTATGAGTTTTTTGCTAATCTTTTCTAGATTTAGAATATCAATCATATCATTTATCACTTTAATCATTTATTCCCCCAAATAAAAGCTCCATTTACATCACTTCAGATGCCTCAACTCGCACAACTTAAGCATAAACTCCTGGACAGCCTGTTCGCTGATCTCCTCCTGCCATTTGCCTTGGAGCTTGAAATGCGAGCCTATAATCACAGCCTGGGCGTCCTGGTAGTAATCTCCTATATTATCCCTGGTCACACCCGAACCTATCAACAGTGGTACCTTCACATGACCACGCGATAGCTGTTGCAAATCTTGAGGGCTTGCTGCCTGCCCGGTGGCTGTGCCTGTGATTACAATGCCATCGGTAAGAAAGAATTCGGCTGCATGGGCCGTCTCCAAGAGGCTCACATCCGCTGTAATGGCATGGGAGCTGTGCTTCTTCTTTAGATCGGTAAAGATCAGTACATCTTCCGCATCGATAAGCTTACGATAGCGCAGCAAATCCCCCGCACAAGCATCCGTGTAACCTTCATCGGCCACATGACCAAATACAAATCCCTCCGATCGTACGAATTGCAATTGACTGGCCTTGGCTATGGCCAGAGCTTGCTTATTGCCACAGGCCAAAACTTGAACACCGCAAGGTGTTGTCTTGGGCAACACTTGACGCACTGCCTGACCCAAGCGAGTCATGCAGGCCACAACTTCGTGACCCAGCAGACGCTCCTGAACGTAGGGAATATCATGCATATTCTCAATAAGCACACCGTCCTAGGAATAAAGCCGGAGCATTGGAATTGTACTGAATGTAATATCTATAAGCTACCCACCAGTTGATGCCTTTTGTAAATCTGTGCCTCGTGAATGGCCTTCTCTATCGTCTGTTTCCAGTTGCCCTGATAAAGCGGAGTTCCTGTTCCATTTTAGTTCCATATATAAATTTGTTGTTCTCGTTGTTTGCCCTCACCTGGCAGCGCATCCACGTGTATCATGCCAATCACCTTGCATTTTTGTTGGCCAAATAGCTGTAGGAATCTTAGCATTTTTTTAAAATAAGTTTCTTATTAATTTAATTTACAGTATTAAAATGTGCGACTAAGCTTTTCATGCGCGTCAAGCTGGCGTTGAAGTGGAACGATGGATCTGGGAGTAAGACGCACTGATACGCAGTGATCATGCAAGTAAATAACCAAAAATTGGGCCTAATGGGGTGTATTTAGTAAGGTAACTTGGTTATTTCAGGCGATCCTGTTTAACTAAGTGGAAGCTTTTGGTAATAGAGTGCTGCACCAGCCAGCAGCTGGCTTAGGTGAGGCGTGAAGCTTATGGGGCAAATACTGGAGCTGTTTGCGTCGGCGAATTTCCTTTTACGTCACGAGCGGCTCACGAAATAAATATGTCCATTTGGTAAGTTCAAAAGGCCTCTTTCACACATTTTTAATTGAAACTTAATGCCGCTTTGTTGAAATTAATAAAGGCAAATTTTTAAAGATTCTGGGAATTCCTGCAAGGTATCTGTAAAAGTTATTTCCATTTTATTTGAGTTTGCCCCTTATATTTTGTCCCACGTGTGCTTCAAGAAGCTTCCGGCCTAAAAGCGATCGAATTCCCATACGTTTGGTTCGCTTTTGGTTTGCGAGTGATTTATAGATCACATGGGATTTATCAAGAAACCTGTGTATTTAAATGCCTGCATTGTCTAAGTATGTTAAAATGTTAACTAAACTATATTCTTATTTTTTTTGCATTTACAAACAATTTCTAAAGTTAATTGGTTCGATTACCTGCTCTATTAGTTATTCATTTTTGAAAACAAATGGATTTTTGGTTTCCACTTCCACTGTTCCAGTTTGAAGCTATCTCGATCGATATTTCGATATGATATTGTAGTCGATAAATAATGAAATAGAGCGGTTTCTTTTTGAAAGTTAACGGACACGAACAGCCACTGTAACGGTTAAGTCTATGTTTATTAACACTGCAGGATGAAGTTGCACTAGCAGTAGTACTTCCACCGTTCCATAAAACGAGAATAAATCAAACAATGTTATGCACATTTCATCAGTGAGCTTTTCTCAAAATTGCAAATCAAAGTAAAATAAGCAGTTCTAATTCAATTCGCACTTTTCGTCATAAATCTCTGAGAACATTTGTGGGCCACTAAACAACGCCCTTCAAGGAATTTTAGCCACAACAAAATCGGGTCAATTAAAGTGCCTCAAGGTCGTCGCATGGCCTCCCGCTTCTGCTAATAAATTTTGCGCCAAGCCTCAACCTTTATCTTTCTTAGACAGCTTGCCTGGCCCCCCCTCCCTTTCCATTCATCTCGCCACCGAACCTGTCTGCCTTTTGGCATTTTACACGCTGTACTCTGTCTACATATTTGGAGGGGCTGTCCATTTACCAATTTACAGGCCCGTCTGCTGCGTGTTGTGTCGCCCCTCCCGACAACCCGATGATCGATGCCGTTCCGAAAATTATGACCACTGATAGCACCACACGCACGCAGCGCTTGTCCACCGGTTTGCATGGAAATTGGTAATTTGCATTCAATTTATTGACTAATTGCATTTACACTAACTAATGAAAACGCTCAAATGCCAAATAAAATGGCAAATTTATCAAATTCTCTCACGTGGCGCGCCGGTAAAACCAAAAAGCAAATTCAACTTTTGAAATGCAAATTAACCAAAGAGTTGGCTGCACTCTCGACCACAAGAGCAACAACAATAACAAAAAGGCGGCGAATAGAATTAGGTGCGAAATGTAATTTACGTGGAGATTAGACTTAAGTTTTTTGGGCAACTTGCCGAGACGGGAAAAACTTGCAGTCTGTCGTTTTGCTTGTCAAATGAATGTCAACAAGTTTTTGCGGTCAGAGAGGATCTTGTGGCTGGCACCTAGAGTTAAGCCATTATGTTGACTGGCGGAAACTTTTCAATTAAAGGTAAAGACAAAAGTTTTCAGCAGCTTTTTGTATCAGGTATAAAGCGCTATGTGGGAATGTGTGAGCAAGTGTTAATGAAGACGGGGTGGTTTTTAGAGTTGGAAAATAAGCCAAATCTGAGGGAGGTGGATCCGAATAGGTTCCTCGTGATGGTATAGATTCACAGAGGGTAAAAACATTTTCAGAAAATAACTCCAATAGCTCAAAAAAGAAAAATTTTTGCTAAGTTGAGCACAATTAAACAATCAGAATTAGAAGTTCTTCCACAAATGTGTGCTATGGCGCAGTGAGCTAGCACGTCGCCGCCATTGAGCGCAAAAGGTCTCGGGATCGAGTCCAGACAAGAACGACAAATAGGTTTCTATCTTTCGATGAACCAAGTCGGGTGTGATGGATGGTTAATTGCTGAAGCTGTTGTACGTACAAGCGATGCATCAGATTCCAAGTAATATGGGCAGCAGTAACACAGCTCCAACGCTTATAAACAGTATTGTTACTCTCGATCCGAACAAATGTTTAACCAATTGAAGTGAAACTATTCGGAAAAACGTAACTAATCAACCCAAATCAAGTTTTTGCGTTCTTAAAAACAGTTTTTTTTTAGTAATCCTCAAGTGGGAAAAGCCGTCTATGTTCTTTTTTAGGAAACGATTGGTTCTCGGTTCTTCCCTCTGATGTTTTCAAAGACTAAATATCGATATTTTGTGGACGAAACACAAATCATATATCGATTTAGATTGTTATTGATAGTTCGGAAATCATGGACATCCCTACTTTCCAACTCGGTAAGAAGAATTCTTGCTTAAAATGTGAAGTGCTTTATTTCATTAATATAAATAAAACCAATTCCAACAAAATTCCAAGCAAACTTTCAATATAAAATATTCAATTCAAACTTAGACCAAAAACTTGGCCCCCCACACCCGCTTATAAGTAGATAATTTTTATATCTTTGCTCTTTGTTTCCTGCAGTAAATAAAAGCAACTTGGCTTAATGAGTTCGAAATTAAAAGCATTTATGTGGAGACCGAAAGTGAAACTTTTCCCGGCCGTCCAATAATAGGAAGTTTTCAGCAGCATAAGCACTTTCATTAAATTTTGAAGGCACTTTCCGTTAGTTGGTCCATCGGTCCATTGTTCAAAGTTATGGCCAGCTAATTACAAACTCATGGGCAGGAGGGGGATAGGAGGGAAGACGAGGGGTAATAAATGAAAAGAAAGCCTTGGCTGTCTATTGGTTGGCAAAGCGGATATCCTGCACATTTTGTTTCTGTTTGCCGGTCGCACATAATTGGCCCAATGTGTGGCGAGTGGATGTGGTGTGGTGTGGATCCCGCATAATCGCTAGCGCAAGCAACAAAGGCAAACACGGAAACAACTTGTTGCAACTACACATATGTACAAATGGCAACAACAGCAACAACTATAAAATATGTACATATGTGTACAACAAAGAAGCGTCAAGTGGAGAGGAGAGGACACAGGGAGACTAAGTAAGGATGTTAGGCGCACACATATAATAAATAATTTATATTGTTTGCGCAGGGCAGGTGCAAAAATGTTCACTCTTTTTAGCCAGCTCGGTGCCAGAGGTGTTCATCTATGCGGGTGTAAAAATGTGTGTCCGGTCTGGGTCCTTGTCAACAATTTCCACATGCTACAAAGGGTGAAATTGTAACACATACAAATATAAGTTTTCCTTAAAGTATAAAAAGAATTCCGGCTGCTCAATGAAATCATTTTAAAGGATGACCTTTAAGGAAGGCAAGAAAGGTGAACTTAAGGGGGGACAACACTTATTTATGTAAATTTACAGAGTGTTATGAAAAAACCTGGATGGCATACTCTAAGAGAATGATTATTAGATTATTCACATTTAGTTTACTTACGCTAAATTAACTATCGATATGTTATCGAATAGCCCAGATTAGGAACACTTAATCCCGCTTGGAGCGATAATTAAAAAGATTACAAGCCATTAACTTGACGAACTTAACTATTTATATACTTAAAGAGTGTATTATAACTTTACCCCGAAGTTTGCAACGCATTTAAGGAATCAACTCTGACTTAAGTATATATTCTACATCAGCATGAGGAGCTTTGTGAGAACCAGTTGCTCAGTTTTATGAATATCAAGCTGAAATATTTCACAGAGTCTTCTTTTGACTGCTAATATGTCGGAACAGACCAGATCTATACCCACTTATTGTGTTTACGATTGTTAACCGGAATCATGCATTGTTGTCAGAGAGCAAACTTATGATGGTGCTGAGTGGCAACTTCCTTATCACTGCAAGTAACTTCTTTGGAGACAGCTTTCCTGTGGTAAGCCATAAAATAGAGTCCCCCGCTCTTGCAGTTCATCCATTTATAATAGCTTTAATTAAACCATAAATACCAAATTGATTGACAGTATCTGGTCACACTGCTGCAGCGAGTGGAATTTATCGATATTGGGTGAAACAGATGTTGAGAAAACCAAATGATCAGCTGTTAAGATCATCTCAAGCCACAAAATTTCGTCGAAACTTTCAAGAAATTGAGTTTTCAAAGTGTAACTTCATATAAAAACCTTTGCCTTCTAATTCTAAACTTTAATGGCGTTCATTATCAAAACAATCGACTGCAATCACTTTTCACATATTGTAAATTACACAAAGCACAATTGTTTTAAGCACAATTGTTACATACAATTCGCACACACACACACACACACACTCATGCACCTGTGTAGCTGGCACAATTGGCAAACAGCAGAACAAAACAAAACAATGCCAAACAAACAAAAACAACAAAACAATACGGGAAATGGTAAAGAGGAAAAAAGGAACGGATGGGAGTGAAAATTGAAAGGCTGTCGCGAGCAGCGCAAAATCGAGCGACAGCTACGCTACGCCGTTTCCGCCTAAGTATTGGCAATCAGACATGGGCACGGGCCACCTATCTCGGCCACTCTATATCCCATTGCCAAAACGTATCTAACTCAAGGACAATGCGGGAAGCAGTTTTTGAAATAATGTAACAGGAAAGTTTAGATAGAGAGAGGGAGAAAGCGTTGGAGCAGGCTTAAGCCTTTTCTTTTTGTGTGGACAAATCGCCGGAGTTGCCGCATTTCAAGGTAGTTTTCTATTCCAGAGAGCTCTATGAAAGTTATATCATATTCAATTGGAGTTCTCAGAAATAAAATCAATGCCGGTTTCAGAAAAGAACGGTTGCTGTAAACTAAATCGAACTGAACCTTAAACGAACCGCTAATTCAGCTACTTCATTACACAATACACAGAAAATAAAATCAGAAATCGGGAATAAAAACAGGGTAATCCCGGAGCAGGCTTGAAGTGATGCTGTTTTTCGTGATTAAAAAAAAAACGAGAAAACTAAGCTAACTTCATCCGTG
Organism: Lordiphosa andalusiaca; assembly: GCA_035044965.1. Classification (NCBI taxonomy): domain Eukaryota; kingdom Metazoa; phylum Arthropoda; class Insecta; order Diptera; family Drosophilidae; genus Lordiphosa; species Lordiphosa andalusiaca. Next base: position 4,760,443 of record JAWNNM010001363.1, on the reverse strand, counting down.
CCGAAGTTTTTAAACCCTCGCTTAAATATTTTCAAAAATACTCTTTTTCCCATTTTCCGACCGTTCGTTCGTATGGGAGCTATATGATATAGTCATCCGATTTGGCCAAAAATTTGCAAAATTATGTGAAAGTATGTGAAACAAACAAATACAAAGGATGCTACCATTAAAAACAAAAAAGTTTTTCTAACTAAGACTGTTTTTCAGACTTATCTTTTGTATGGCAGCTATACCATATAGTTGTCCGATTTGAATAAAACTTGATAGAATTATAAAAAAACATAGAAAACTTACGATTACAAAGTTTGAAGACGTTTCCTTTGAAAAGAAAAAAGTTTTTCTCACTAAAACTAGTTTTTCGTCCGATTATTCGTATGGGAGCTATGAGATATAGTCATCCGATCCGGTCGGGTCCGACATATTAGTAGTGTCCAGAAAAAAGAAGACTCTGTGCAAAATAGCTTTAAAACTGAGAGACAAGTTCGCGTAGAAACAGACAGACAGACGGACTGATAAAGCTCAATCGACTCAGCTCGGCACCCTGATCAAGAATATATATAGTTTATGGATAGGTCTGAAAACCAGGCTTGGTTAGAAAAACTATTTTGTTTTTAATGGTAGCATCCTGAAATTTTGAATGCATTTGTGTGTTTCACATGCTTTTACATAGCTCTACAAATTTTTGTCCAAGTCGTATGACTCTATCATATAGCTCCCCTAAGAACGATCGGTGGGGAAAATGAGTCGTTGTGGGAAAGAGATTATTTTTGAAATAAGTTTAGCTTTTTAGTTTTTAATCCTTGCCACGCATTCTCTCACCTTCGATATTTTAAAAAAGCATACGATCTCCCACAGTTTTATAGATAAACATATATTTTTCTTTATATTTCAATAAATTGGTGATGAAATCCGGGAAATTCGGATTAGGAGTGTGTTCCATCTTGTCAAAGTATTGACTGAATGTGTTCTTAGAACTTAAACAGAAGCTATAAACTCCATATATTCTTAAGAAGAACTTTTTGGGGATTCCGTTTTAAGTCGATAAACTTATCATTCTACAAGTAATCAAATATCGATAGTCTTTAGTCTGCTGATAACTACAAATCGTTGAATTAGTTAAACTGACACAACTTAAGCTGGCTTACTTGTTTAATTTTGGTAACTTGAAGTTTATTGTTATGAAGAAGGATAGCGTTTTTTACATCTCCCATCAAGCTTGCTGGAGCTTTACTAAAATTGTGCTCTTACTTGATTCCCATTATCTCTGTAAGGACAATAGACTGCTCGCTGTCTGTCATATTCCCATACCCATTAACTCTGGCAGCTGCTACTTTATAGCTCTGTCTCGCTTTCCCTCTCTCTCCTTCTCTCTCTCTTTAACGACCCAAGTCAAGTTTTTAACAATCGCACAGCAGCAGGTGCTTGCTCAACACTTCTTTTGTTGCCTCCTGCCAGCGTCGTCTACCTCTATGCTCTATTCAGATCCTTAACCCGGGCTGCTAATTGATTTACGTGAAAAAACTTTTCAGACTTTGAAAGTGGCGAAAAAAAAATGCAACTTTTGTTTTAGCGTTTCGTAAATTAATGAATAATAAATAAAGCCATCTAATGCAGAACCAAAAACATTTGGAAATTGCACACCATCACCACCACATGGTAGTGCACCATTTTTCTGCAGGTGCTTGGAAGCCGTTAAATAAATTACTCAATTCGTGTTGTCAGTTGACAGTCGGATTGGGTGGAGACAACAACAGACAAATTTCTACGAAACTTTAATTAAAACTACGGCAGAGACAAAACCGACAACAACAGAAGACGAAGGTTTTCGTGACCTCAGGTGTAAGTGCGGTCACACCCTTGAAACCGAAAATACAACGTAGACAACGACAAATTATTTGTAACGCTGATCAGGGGAGCGCCCTCTGCCTAGACATGGCAATGGTTGGCTGGCTATCGCGTCGCTGGCTTTAATTGCCAGCCAGCCACAGCTGAAATAGTCCACAACATCAAAGGCGAAATCACCAAAATGCGCACAAAAGTATGCTAGAAATTGAGTTAAAAAGTGCAGAGATAAAAAGGGGTGAGAGAGGGTGGACGCACATTCTGCGTACTTGGTAACCTAATACTCAGAGTAAAATCCTTTTTCAAGTTCTAACCATAAGTTTGCTATTTTCATTGTTAAGTTTGGTATTACTTAGCAAATCCTTACTCAGTATCTTCCATTGTATACGAGCCATGTATTATACTAAAATTTTTAAGCATATAAGTGCAAAAACCCTGTGTATTTGCAGCAGAGATTTTTCTCTATTCACAGTGGTTCAGCTTTTCTTTTCATTTCCCCATCTCAACTTTGGCTTTCGTTGGACTTTTCTGATTTTCTGTTTGCGTGTTTATGTGCTCATTAATGTACAACTTGCCACTGCCACTGCCACCGCCACAAGGTACGATTTGTTTTCCCCAAGTTATTTTAAGGTACAATTAGTACAAACAGCTTCCTTATAAATAGCTGACTGACATTTCTCTGTCTGCACCGGTTTGGCATTTTGCCATGCAATTTCATTTGCATTCCATTCTGGAAGCTCGCACCCGGCTTCTGGCCCGGGTCCAGGCTTATCTCTGGCTTAAGCTGCAGCTTCCATGGCAATGGCACCTGTTTGGCTTTTGTTTCTGCCTGCAGCGTAATGAAGCACAAAATGCACTCGGAAATGTGCGCCTGCAGGCTATCGCTGTCCCGGTATTAGCCCGGGGTGTAATCCAAGTTGCTGCTTGGATATTTATGCCATTTGCTTGCTTAAGTTACGTGGCTTTCACTATTGGCTTATCATTTTAATCATGCTTCCACAATGAAGTGGCTTATGACTTTTATCTACAAGATAATTTAAAGCTGCCTTCGGGATGATTTCTTATGTTTCAAATAGCTGCTGTGTATTTGAAATACATAAATTATGAATATAATCTACCAAGAATGTCGGGAAATGGGCGGATAACTGTTTTTTGAAACTATTATTATTTTCATACATCTACATGAAAAATTCCATAATGACTTCTTATCAATCTTCTGGAAAATGCTCTTCTTGGGTAGACAATGGCTGGTCAAGGATGTTAGGAAGAAAGTTAAGTTTCCAGCGATTCATACTTATATTGAAAACATTGACTACCCTGTCAGTCCATCAACAGACTTCACATAATTCGAATTTTTTCACTCAAGCTGCTTTGAAATTCCCAAACAGTTATGCCATAGCTGGCATGGAGTCTCAGAAGAGACTTTTCCCATCTCCCAAAAGTATCGCTTTCTTATCTTCAATTAGAATCGCTTTCCTATCTCTTAGAAGAGACGTTTCCCATCACCCAGAAGTATCTCCATTAAGTATCGCTTTCGTATCTCTCAGTAGAAACTTTTCCGAATCGCTTTCCTATCTCTTAGAAGAGACTTTTCCCAGCTCCCTGAAGTATCTCTTTCTAATCTTCAACATAAATCGTTTACTTATCCCTCTGAAGACTCTTTTCCCATATCCCAGAAGTATCGCTTTCTTATCTTCAATAAGTATCGCTTTCTTCTCCCTCATAAGAGACTTATTCCATCCCCCCAGAAGTATCGCTTTCTTATCTCCCAAAAGTATTACTTTCTTATCCGTCGTTTCCCAGCTCCCTGAAGTATCTCTTTTTTATATCCAACTACAATCGCTTTCTTATCTCTCAGAAGATTCCCAGATATTAAAGCTAAAGCTAACCTAATTTTCAGCAGTGTTCTTGACCAATACCAATACGTAACGAATGCCAAACCTTTACCTGATAACCAAACTGTGAAACTTGGCAAAAGTATGCCGAAACGAATAATGATTCTTTAGCAAACATAAAATTTGCCTCCCGTACAGATTGTGAGTGCCGGCGTGTAAGTGCAGCCAATCAAAGTTCAAAAGTTCACATCATTGACAGCAAACAACTTTGACTGGGCTCGGGCCCAACTCAAATTAAGAAAAGATAGCGAGACGCCAGAAACTTTTATCATTTTCACAGTCCAAGAGAGAGTAACGAGAATAGTTAGTTACGGACCACTTTGATGCCGGCCGTCCGCCTCACCTCCTTGACTTGACTTTGCGATGTTGTTGTTGTTGTTGTTGATGCTGCCGCCGCCGCCGCCGCCGCTGCTTATTTAAGCTGCTTAAAACATGATAGCCAGTATTTGGAATGGAATGCATGCAGATGCAGTTTGGGGAAATCAATCACAGTTCACTGACAACATACGACAAAATGCACAAATGTATTGCCCCCCCCCCCCCCCCGCCGCAAAAAGTCTAAAGCCAATCAAGCGCAAGGTATGACTGCAAATCTGTGGGCAAAGCAAATGCCTTTAATGCCTTTATGCCTGGCATGCTGCTGTATCCTTCAGCTAAATTGCTGAGCGCCTGTACGTGGAGGCATGAAATTGGGTCATACAGTCCAGGAGGCGGGGTGCAGTGAAAAATGCTGCGTAGCTTGCGAGCAGGTGGATGTGTGGCTGGCAGGAAGGAAGTCTGTGCGCTAAGCGCCGTCGCTTGATGGAGCTCATCACAAAAGTGTAGCATAATTTTTTTGGGGCGCGATAGTGCAGAAAACAAAACAAATCGACGCGAAGGCAGCAACAAGCAAGCAAGCAATCCAGAGAGAGAGAGAGAGAGAGAGCGAGAGAGAGTGCGAAAGGAGAGCGCGAGGCTAGAGAGAGTGAAAGCTTTTCGTGACAGCTTTTTGAGTTTTTGTCTGACTGCATAACCTTCATCTTGAACTTCATGGCCAGCCAGAGAGCATTCAAGTGACATGTGGGTGGATGAGAGTTCTATGTTTCGTTTATGGGCCAAGTCTGCCTCTGCTTACCTACTTTTACAATAAAAACAAATGCAACAGGATGGCGTTCATTCATGAACACACACACCCCAAACCACTACCAAAAAAAAAATGTAGTAACGGGATACACAGAGAACGTGAGAGAGAGAGAGAGAGAGTAGGAATTGAATGCTATGTTTTGTTTTGTTGGTTTGGATGCTAACTAATAATATTAATGAAAATGGTTCAAGAATTTTCAATTTTCAAAACTTTTTAAACTATGAGCATTATGCGAGATGCGTAATTGAGTAGCAAAAGTGATAAATGGAATTATATAGTGGTTTATGGTTAAGTTTGTTGTTGGATTTACGTGCTTCTACCCAAAATACTTAGCCAGAATTTACTGCTAACTCCAATAGATCTTAGCCTTAATTAACTACAAATTATGAGAATAATAAGAAAAGAGTTAAAAATAAAATTGTTTATATCTGTGTAAATTAGGTCAGGAGATCCACCCTATCAAGGTCACTTCATTGTTGCTTGCTGATTTACAATTTTTTTGTGAGGAGCTCTTTAGCAAATGTTCCACTTGCGGACAAAAATACAAAATTTATTTAATTTGTTACTGCTTATTTGACTATAATTGAACTACCGAAAACCTAACCTTTCACAGTATTAATTTAGTAGCAAAATGTGAACACTCAAACTATGCTGCCCCAGGCTGCCAAAGTTCCGGTTTGGATATTGTCTTATGGGCCCATCGAATTGTACCATATAGAATATATTACCCAAGCCGAACCTTTTCATGTTGGCACAAGTTATGGCTTAGAAATTAATTTAAGATGATTTTTACCCGTTCTATTTGATATGTTTTTGTATATATTAGCTGGAAAAATCATTGCTTTTTACTGGATTTCAAAGAATTCAGATGTTATATTTAATATATCGAACCAATAGTTAAAGATCCGAACCTGTGGCACAATCTTCCTTCAGAGATTTAGTTGTTTGCAGATTATATACCTCCAGCGATGAACAGATACATATTTAAACAGTTATCATGTTATTTTTTAAACTTAAAGTCGTGATGAATGCCCTAAAGAGTATACTATCTTTTGTTAGTGACGAACAACAAACTTTATCTTAAGCCAAATATTAATTTTTCTGAATAATTTTAATTCTTTAAGAGGCATTTAACAAGCTGTTTGGGGTGTTCACATCACCCAGCTGAGCTGTGGTTTTGTTGAATTGAGGAAATTTTTTAAGTTTTTACAAGTCGAAAACAAGAAGAATAACATTTCTGCCCCAAATATGGTCGTTTTTAATCAGATTATATACTGTAAGGAGCATTATGAATGATAACCTAGTGGTTTTGATGACCTTCAAATAAACTAATATTTTATTCTTGATGGGAATTGCTCCCCACAAGCTTCTTTCAACTTTCCCAACTAAAAATTTCGGTCTTAGTTCGGTCTTAATTCTTAGAATATTTATAGTTTCGATATCAGAACCCCAGCCTAGAGTTTATTTTCTGTCAATTCAAAAATTGCCGCGGAAAGCTTTTGCCCATTACAAAAACATCGCCAGCTCTCACTCACTCGCTCTCCGTTGGCCTTCCAATAACTGAACACGCTCTCTTCGGGCTCTCTTTCTCTCAGCACGCACACCACAGCACATTCTTATCAAACGACGAAACGACAAGCTGGAAACCAAGCAGCCAGTCGGGACTCACATTTAAGGATAACAACAGGAGCAGGAGCTGCCGTAGCAGCAGCAGTCCGCAATAGCACTTAAAAGGTGAAACACGAAACTGGAGCATTTCAGTTCGCAGTTGGCAGGCATCGCTGAAGGTGGTTAAAGCAACCAACCAACCAACCAACCAACCAACCGACAACAACGAGGAGAAGAAGCAGAGGTATATGAAAGTAACACAGGGCAGTTGGACCCTCCTCCTCCTCCTCCTCCCAACCCTAAAGAACACTGTGTAAACCAAATCGGGATTGTGACTCGAACTTAATGTATTTAAAGTGCGCGACGCGTATTTCAGGACAAGGAACGGAGCTAAATGAAATGAAACGAAACGAAACGGCAGCAGCAGAGCGGGAAAACAATTAAAAGCAGATTGCATGTGGGGTCGGGACCAAGGACCAAGGACCCAAGGACCCAAGTCTTTAGTGTAGAGCTGGCCAATTTATGTCACGCTGCATTTGCACATAATTGCAAACTGTTGCTCGGTCTGCAATTTCATTTTTTATTGCTTGGCCATAAAATAAAAACCCATTTGCCAGAGTCTCTCAACTGTTGCATACACTACATACCAGCACACACACACGCACACACACACACACACACACACCCTCAGCCACTCTAACGATCTTCGCCTTGGTCAGGCCCCATTAAATATGCTTTTGAATGTTTTTTTTTTGGTTCAAGTTGAAAACGAAAAGTGCACAACCCCCAAAAATTATGCTAAAATAAATTCAACAAAAAAAAAAATCTAAAAGAAAAGAGAAATGAAATAACATATACAACAAAAAAAAAAACTTTCAATTCACGCCCAGTGCAATTTGCATTAAAATTCGAGTTGAGTTATTCCGAGTGCCAATTTATGCAGCCATAAAAATTCGCAGCAACCGCACACACAGGTGAGTCCATTTGCTAGTTCCTTAGTTATATAAATCAACATTGGCAGAGCCATAAATCCCATAAATTATTTGCCACCTGAAATGGCATTCACCTGTCTCATTAACAATGCTCAACACATTTAATTCACCTGCACGTTTATTCAGTGTTTGTTTTAAATAATTAATCTCGTCCATCGTTATGAGTTCAAAGTGGATTTTTGATTGTTAAACAAATGTTATAAGCCGTTTGAATTATGGTGCATAACGGTGGGAGTTTAGAAATGGGAAAAATATTAAATATGCTTTGAATGCTTTGACATTGGAACAGGGCATAAAATATTTAGGTTGCTTATGTCAATTTAAAATTTGAAAAAATTCCTTCAACAAAATTATGTTTAAATCGTCTTGTTTCAAATGTTTTGAGCTCCATTTCCCCGCTTATTTACTTTAAGTGCATCAGGGCTACTGTCAACTACCAACCTTAAAAAGATTACCATCAAATTTTGAGCAAGCTCTTTCATTAATTTTATATTTTAAAGCAGAAAATATGAAATTTATACCAGAAATAGGATTGATAAATGTTATGGGGAAATGCTTTGGTGATTTTTGATGTGGAACTATCACATTAAAACAACAATATTGCATATTTGAAGACATTGAGTGCTTAAGGTGGCTGAGACTGTGGGCATATCACATAAACCAAGAGACATAAAATAAAACAAGACAGTGGACTTCACCAGATGAACTTTCCCTAAAAAGGGCAATTAGTTTGGATGTCCGAACACCAGTTAATACCATGTGGATCTGTGGGAAAGGTTAGTCATTCATATAATGCAAAACCAAGCACATTTGGCGAAGAAAAATAAGTAGAATTCTATGATGACACATGAAATGATTCCCACGAAATGTAAATTGTGTTTTTTATGCTATTTTTTTTAGTGCAAATCTATTGATACCTCATGAGTTATTCATGGCATGTTTCAACCCAAACATGCTCAGTAAGGTTTGCCTTAAAAGCCGTGTTTGGTGAGCAATGAACCTTACATTTTGGACCAAAAAAACAAAGGGACCTACCCAGACCATTGCATAGAACAAGTATGCCAAAATTGAAGCTTACGCGGGCAACATTTACTTGAAACAATCTTTGAAAAGTAAACTGCAGGCATTAATCTGACGTTCAAATATATATATTTACAAATGTCCCAATCTAGACTGCGCCGAATGGTGGCAGTTGCTACGTGTTTCGAGTTGTCCCTTTTTTAAAGTCGTGAAATCGCGATTTTGAAAATAAAATTCCTCAATTTTGAACAAAAATGGACGAGGAACAAAAAGAAGCTGGAACGTTCAAAATTATCTTGAAGATCACAATTTCTTCTAAATCGCTCTATGTTTATATCAGAGAATCCTTTTCAAAGTACGAAAACATTTTGTTAGAAATCAACGCCAACGCCTACAAAATTATATAAAGGAGAGAGGCCACACTGCGTATGAGTAATATTAAAAACTTTGGAGCCTTGTCGCGTCCATATCATATCTACATACAGTTTCTTGGAGCATAGTCTATATGAATTAACAACAACAACAATTTCAATGTTATTTGAGGCACGAAGAGAAGTTCTTAATTTACATTAGGCTCCTTACAGGCCTTGAGTAACGATTCAGTATCTCGGGAAGATCGAAGAAATTGTCTGTAATACTCTAAGGCAGGGAACAGTCTAGTAATTTGGTTTTAAATTTCTGGGGAACGTAAGGCAAACGGTTTTCAAGCTAATTCATTCCTTCCGATCGAACACGAAACGGTTGGGGAATCAAACATTGCCTTTTTGTTGTGTAATTATACCCTTGCTAAGGGTATTCCTATTTTGCCCAGAAGTTTGAAACGCATAGAAATATTCATTTCCGACCCCATAAACCATATATATTCTTGATCAGGGTGACGAGCGGAGTCGATTGAGCTTTGTTCTTCTGTCCGTCTGTCTGTCTGTTTCTAGGCAAACTAGTCTCTCAGTTTTAAAGCTTTCGAGCTGAAATTTTGCACAGGGTCTTCTTTTTGCTGCACACTACTAATATGTCGAAACCGACCGGATTGGATGACTATTTCTCATAGCTCCCATAAGAACAATCGGTCGGAAAACTAGTTTTAGTGAGAAAAACTTTTTTCTTTTCAATGAAAACGTCTTCAAACTTTGTTATCGTAGGTTTTCTATGATTTTTTTATAATTCTACCAAGTTTTATTAAAATCGGACAACTATATGGTACAGTTGCCATACAAAAGATAGGTCTGAAAAACAGTCTTTGTTAGAAAAACTTTTTTGTTGTTGATGGTAGCATTCTGCAATTTTGTATTTGTTTGTTTTACAAGCTTTCTACATAATTCTACAAATTTTTGGCCAAATCGTATGACTATATCATATAGCTCCCATACGAACGAACGGTCGGAAAATGCAAAAAAAAGAGTATTTTTTGAAAATATTTAGTCGAGCACTTGCAAGTGTATAAAAACTTCGGCACAGACGAAGTTAGCTTAGCTTTCTCGTTTTTAAGTTCGATTGTAGCTAAGACTAGTTGGCGAATATCTAACGACTCATGCAAAGATTGGTAAGGCTCGATAGTCAAGTTATAAGCTAAAGAAAGTTCGCCGCCGCAGCGCTCCTTTTTGCTGCTACCGAGTGCTTACTTTCGCAGATACAGTGTATTCTAGTTTACAGATCTCAGAGATGTTAAAAGACAGGATTTGTAAGGTGCAGAGTATATTATAGTTAAGCTGGAAAAGCTAGAGATTATGTTACTTCAGACGTGCTGTAAAATTATTGGACTTTCACCTTTATGAAAGTTCGTTCAGTGCCAAGGCTTACTATTTATATGACCTACTTTACATCTACTTCCAATTTCTCGATTCTTAACTAAGAAAGACCACATCAGCAGCATCTTTGTCTGCTGTTCTTAGCACTCACAAACTTTGGCTTAAAAGTGTACTCACCCACCCATCCCTACCCCTCCCCCACCCCCGCACATTCCGGCATATTCAACAATCAATTTTTGAGTCAATATTTACCATATATTTGCACACAATTGAAGGAATCAACAAATAAAGTCAAACAAATCCCAGTGGCATATTTTCTTTAATGATGAAAAACAAATATCAGTGCGCATTTTGCTGATGCCCCGGGCAACTTTAATGACCGCCGACGCCACCTTATCAGTACATATCGGGACATAAAGCAAACGCAAAACTATTATTGCCACATAAGTACGAAACGGAAAATATTATTATATATATTTTTATGTGTGCATAGTGTAAGGTGGGGAGAAGTCCCGGGTGCAATTGGTTGCCTGCTGCTATCATTCACACTTTTATGGGCGTCTGTGAACGGCGCAGCTGTTGATGATGGTGAAAATATAATAACAAATATGGCATGTACATTGCTCCATATACATATGTTGTATGTACATATAGGTAGGCATATGCTGTCTGTTGATTAACAACACAGCAATTGAATTAAGTCAAAAACGACTTGTATGTAGGTGTACGTAATGTTATCGCGCCTCCTGCTGCCTCCATGACACGGGCAAACGCACACATAACCAACCAACCAACAAAAAAGAACGGTAAACAATTAAAAGCAAAGAAAAGTAGCGTAAATAACCATAAAGGTACAAAAGGTGCGGGCACCCTTCCCCTTCCCAATGGGGGGTTCGGCGGCGGCGGCGTGCCTTAGCTTTCATGTCAACTTTGTTAATTAAATGAAGCACTTAACATCGGGACATATTTTGCGCCAAGTCACCGCAAGCTCTTTAAGGCCACTCCACTCGCTTACGCAGGATATTCAGTTTTTGTGCCCGTACCATTTTAATGAGTTTTGTCCAGCTCAGTTTCTATCGTGAATTCCATTTTGTTTCCGCCCGACGCTGACCCTTGACGGACTCTCTTCAATTGGACTACTTCAAAGCGTTTCGCGTGGACATTTCATTAAAACCTTTTTCAAGTGCTTCTGACTTTTCACAAAAGTTGCAAGTTGTCTTTCAAATTCAAATAAAAAAAAAAAAAAATAATAAAGAGAAAATATAATAATTTGTATTTTATTGTAGTTAGAGCCCCATTTGTTGTTTTGGTTGTTGGCTTATTGTCTTGGCATGTGGTGAAGCATCAACTTTTGTTTCTCTATTGTGGTTACTGTGGTCAGCTGAAGGGGCGTCAGAAACACACACAACACAGCACAACAGCTGAAGGAAACTTTGTGAAATAGTTGCAAAATTGTTGTCGGTAAAGACTTAAGGTTGAATAGGTAGACAGATGTCCACGAATTGGACTTTGAAAATGCTCCATTACGCTTGAAGCAGGTAAAGAAGACCATACAGGCGGAATTCAGAAGAGCACACACACAAAGGCTTCTTGTGTCAACTTGTGCTACCTTGGAATTCCCAAACAGTTATAGCAATGCTGACAGGGAAAGGATGCTACTTGTTTGATGTCGATGGGCAATTACTACTGAACATAGTTTCTTGAAAAAGCGGTTAAGAGCACCATCCTCCTTTGTGGTGTGCGTGTGACTTGTTTGAAAAGTTATAAACAAACATAACTTGTTGACCTCAAACCTGCTGAAGAGTTATATGACTCATTTTCACAAAGGCAACTAAAGCTGTCACACTGGGATTTTAGTTTAATTTTGGTTGAAATGAATCAATTAGTTCAAAAAAATTCTTGTTAAAAAATGTATTCACCCAGTCATCGTCACTAGCTATTGGCGCCAGCCAAGGATATTACAAAATATACACTGAAGGATTTTGATATCCATTTGAAACGGATATTTTATACAAAATATTCATTTAATTTTAAACGAGTCTTAAAATTTCTTCCAACGGAGCTGAGAATAGTTCAAATTATATGAAAAATGGTTATTTTATAATATTACAAGAAAAGGATTTTAAAAACCATCCATTCCAATTGGATCTTTTTGGGTCAGTTTTTTACCCTTGCAAAGGGTATTCTAATTTTGCCCAGAAGTTAGCAACGCATAGAAATATTCATTTCCGACCCCATAAACTATATATTCTTGATCAGGGTGACGAGCTGAGTCGATTGAGCTTTGTCCGTCCGTCTGTCTGCCACTTTGTCTGTGTCTACACGAACTAGTCTCTCAGTTTTAAAGCTATCAAGCTGAAATTTTGCACAGAGTAATCTTTTTGCTGCACACTACTAATATGTTGGAACCGACCGGATCGGATGACTATATCTCATGGCTCCCATAGCAACAATCGGTCGGAAAACTAGTTTTAGTGAGAAAAACTTTTTTCTTTTCAATGGAAACGTCTCCAAACTTTGTAATCTTAAATTTTTCATGTTTTTTTATAATTCTACTAAGTTTTATTAAAATCGGACTGCTGTATGGTATAGCTGCCATACAAAAGATAGGTTTGAAAAACAGTCTTAGTTAGAAATTCTTTTTTGTTTTAAATGGTAGCATCCTACAATTTTGTATTTGATTGTTTCACATGCTTTCACATAATTTTACAAATTTTTGGCCAAATCGGATGACTATATCATGTAGCTCCCATACGAATGATCGGTTGGAAAATGGAAAAAAAGAGTATTTTTTGAAAATATTTAAGCGAGCACTTGCAAAGGTATAAAAACTTCACGAAGTAAGCTTAGCTTTCTCGTTATTTCCCACAAGCTTGCTTGTTACTGTAAATTTTGCATATTTTCTTCCATGAAATTCTCAAGCGGTTAAAGTAAGTGCGGTCAGGAAAGTCAACTACTTATACTGAAAAGATATTAAAGCAGTTATATTGTCGACATACTCGGAATATGAATTTCAGCGAATTTAAAGCATGTTGTTCAAATATTTCCTGGCTTACGTGTCGTATGAGTAATATTTTGTACTGTTCGACGTATGAGCCATGTGAACAGCTTGATCCAATCAAAGCCGAAATGATGAAATATGCACAGTAGAAACGCATCCTAACTTTAGTTACTCATTGCTCCATTAAGAACTCAAAGTTATACTGTTATATTATACAACAAACATAGCTTTTCCCATTTGTCCCCTTAACGTTAAAGTTCCTCCCTAATCTACATATTGTGTACGTATTGTGTAATTTAAGGGGGGGGTCAAAGAAGTTTCGTTCTGTATGTTAGCAATATCTGTACAAAATTACCATACAATTACTCTCTGCAAGGGTATACAATTGATGGCATAAACTTAGTGGGTGAAGTGCTACAAGTTCCTGTTCCTTTGCCTTCAACATTTGCTCTGCAAAGTATGCAATGCCTCTTTGCATTTCAAATGTCTAGTCTCTTAGAGTTGGCTTGTACCCTTTTAAGCAAGCACTTACCCCTTAAGCCTTTTCTTCGCTCTTTTTTTTTTTTTTTTTGCGCACAATTACGCAGCAACAACAACTTGAACAACAATAAAAAATGCGTTGCCCGTAATCAGAAAGACGTAAAAATTTCTACAAGCAGGTAAAAAAAATATTTGAAATTGCTTTTTGCCTTTGCTTGGCATAACCTTTTCCTTTCTTCTTCCACCCCGTTGACTGCTTTGCCATTGCTTTGGCATTCCATCTGCCCTAATGGCATAAATTTTAGGCAACCGTGGCTGTTGCTACTTACTATGCCCTCAGTTCGGTGTCGCCGCTCTTGACATTTCTGGTTGCGTCTCTTGATAAGGTTAATTGCCCACTTTTTGTATGTTTCGTTTTGTTTTTCTGACAAAAATTTCAGTTATTTACGTTATTGTCAGCCTTTTGGCTGGCGCACATATCGAATTTTGATTTGATGCCACATAACAAAAACATTTTTGACCTCACAGCAGGCGGCCTGACAGTTACAGTGTTACATTTGACAGAGGATAGCCGGGCTATGCGGGTGGCGAGAGGCTTGGTGGGGGTCTGAAATGAATGAAACTTATTGCTGCATATGAATTGAATGCTTGCTTATGTCAGGCCAAAGCCATGGCAACCTTTTATGTGTATATAAATATTCAATACACCAAATGGCTTATATAGAATCGGACGCATCGACAACATCAGAAAATCAGAGCCCCCAGGCTGAGAAAAATGCTCATATTACTAATTTGCCTACTTTTTTTTTTTTTGTGTAGGGAACAATATGTATGTGTGCATAATCAGAGGCAATTATTTAATACTTACATTTACCATAAAATCATAAATTGATACCTAATTGGGGTTAATTACTGCTGAAATAGGAAATATATAAGGTTAGGAATTCGAATTCGGGCTGGGTCTGATGAACAAAACTTTGCAGGTAGGCAGCATACATATGCAAAATCGAAGATCCATATTGAAAATGTTTCTTGAAAGCAACAATGCAGTTACATTAAAATCATTTTGGAGACACGACCAACCACTTGAGCGAGAAGCCCTGTACTCAAGTGGTACCCTGTTGCCGTCTGTTTCCATGCTTCTATCTTCTCCATCAGTTTAAAAGCTATCTTAACCATAATTTGCAAGAAGTCTTTTAATACAAATACGATGCACATTTGTCGAAACCGACTGGATCGGATGACTCGGATTAAATAGCTGTTATAGGAACGATTGGTCGAAAAACTAGTTTTAGTGAGAAAAACTTTTTTGTTTTCAATGCAAACGCCTCCGAACATTGTTTTTCTTAGTTTGCAATGCTTTCCCAAGATTCTACTTAGTTTGATCGAAATCTTACATCTATAAAGTATAGCTGTCATAGAAAAGTAGAGTCTGAAAAGTTGTCTTAGTGAGAAAAACTTTTTGGTTTTTAATGGAAATATTCTTAAAATTGGCATTTATGAATTTTATAAGCTTTCACACAATTCTTCAAAGTTTTATCAAAATCGGAAAGCTATAGTGTATAGCTGTCATGGGAATGATTGATCGAAAAAATAGTTCTAGTGAGAAAAACTTTTTTGTTTTTAAAGAAAACGCCTTCAAACTTTGTATTTCTTAGTTTGCTATGCTTAACCAAGATTTTACTAAGTTTGGTTGAACTAGGAAATCTATATAGTATACCTGTCATACGAAAGTAGTGTATAAAGAGTAGTCTTAGTGAGAAAAACTTTTTTGTTTTTAATGGAAATGTGCTTAAAATTGGTATTTATTTATTTGATATGCTTTTACATAATTCTGAAAAATTTTGTGCAAATCTGATGACTATAGGTTATAGCTGCCATAGGAATGATCGGTCGAGAAACTAGTCTTAGTGAGAAAAACTTTTTTGTTTTCAATGGAAACGCCTCCAAATTGCTTACACGTTAGTTTGCTAGGCTTTTGCATGATTCCTTCAAGTTTGCTGGAAATCGGACCTCTATATAGTATAGCTCCCATAGAAAAGATAGGTTCGAAAAGTAGTCTTAGCTAGAAAAACGTGTTGCAGGGGCCGATGTTAGCTTTCCTGCATTTATTTTTAGTTGAAGTGACTTGAAAATTGTCCATATTTCTTTAATAACATCAAAGACAATGCCCAATTATTTTGAATAATTCTTAGTAGTATCTAAAATCTTAAACCTACAGTCGGCATCAACTCAAACTTGTTTTACTGAACAATAGACCGACATTATTTTCTGTGCAAACTGCAAAAGTTGGCTCTTTAAATTGTTAAAACCTGTGTTATAAATTTAATTATTCAAATAGCTTTTGCCTTTCTTTTCCTCGCTATTTTAAATTCAATGTTTCTGTGCTAAGCAACTCAACCGGGCGAACTAAAACAGCTGTCGAATGCATTTTCGCCCCCAGATTCCTTTCGCAACAATGCACTTGGCATACATTTGGGGTGCATTTTAAGGGAAATAAGTGGAAAGATTTCATTAGTGCAACTTAAAATAATTGAAATTCCCAAAGCCAAAGCATTGCTGCATTGCATTGTAAAAGACAAAGCTGGGTTATCATCCCACCATCTCTTGTGGAACGAAAAGCTTTTTATCTATAAATAGTTTGAGCTTCAACTGTTGCGTCGTGGCAGCGGAGTAACTAAAAATAGACAGATAGGTAAGCACTGGATGGGGAGCATAAAATCCAATAAATGCTCTTGCACGAATACCCCAAATTACTGCTCGCTTATTGTCTTAAGCACATGCACAGGTAGACTCGGACACATGCAACCACTTAAATAAATATACATTTGAGTTACACTGAGGTAAAGTATTAGGAAAGTGAATCAAGCACCAAAAATGTTGAACCCAGATTAAAATTTTCATAATTTTCTCTACGGACTATTTTTAGACACTTTTAGATTGAGATTAGTTCAAGGAATTGATATTAATTTCATTTTTATTTAATTACAAAACTTTGTTCAACTTTGACAGTCACTTTTCTTTGAGTGTAGCTGCTTGGAGGTCTATCAGCTTGTCGCATGATTGATTTATATGTCGCTTATATTATTAATGGCCGGGCCAAGTCAATTGAAACGCCTGCAATAGCTCTTAACATTTCTGAGCTCATCTATTATGGATATTGAGGCAGCACCTTAAGCTTAATTGTGAGTCGCCTGGTTAGCTTCTGTTGATTTATACATTAGAGTTAAGCAGGGGAGTGAGAGAGAGAGAGAGAGAGAGAGCGCGACAAAGTAAAGCGGAAACGGAGACAAAGTGGAAAGTCCTTTTGCTTTAGTTGTTGTTGTCTTTGCATGAGAGATCTTGGGCGCAGCTGACTGTTTTATGGCTCAATCATAATTTTTCACACTGTTAATGCGCAAATGCGTTGCCTGGACTCGCAGGGGAGACAGACACACAGACCTACTTAAAACCAGACACGTGCTCATGTGTGCCTGTGTGTGTCTATGTGTGCGTGTGTGTGGGAAAAGTTTTTGAAGTGTTAAATGAGATAACGTAAACATTGTGATGCTGCCTGACTGCTCGACTGTCTGTCTGCTGCTGTTGCTTTTGCTGCTGCTGCTGTTGAAAGGCTCGCCAGGACAATGAGTAGCAGTTCTGACAGTCTGACAGGCTTCTCGCATAAAAATTATTAAATATTGCTCTCTGGCTGGGTTACAAGTTCTTAGGCAAAATGAAATTTACGTTGGCATACTCTTAGGCACGACACTACAACAGCCCAACGTTATTATCATTATGCTGACATTTTGATTGCGCTTTTGTTTCAAGTGACTTTATGCTCAAGTATCTGCAAATATTTGTGCGCATCCTTTGACATTTTGCGGGCGTTAAAATATCTCAGCAAAAAAGTTAATTGAGTTTCAACAAGCGGTGAAAGGCCATGATAAGGAATACAAACGAACACCTTAAATGGCTGAGAAATGAATGCAAAATATTTCAAATATAATGAAAATTTCTGGAATGTGCAAGTAATGGAGTCTAAGCAGGCATTGAGCAGATGGGCAATGAAATCAAATGATTATGTAGATTTAAGCTACTTAATTAGCAATAGGAATTCAATGAGATTATAGAAATGCCATGGAAGTAGGGAATAGTAGAGAAGTAAATACATTTATTTGCTTGAATATATCAAATTTTGAAAGGGGTTTATAGGAGATTTCAAGAGTGCAGAACTTTAAGAGGTTTTAGTACCATTTTTTAGAGCACTATTTAGTACCCGCAAAAAACATCAATAGTATAAGAATAGTTACCAGTCGAAAGCATTAGTACGCAAGTACATTTGATAATCTGTATCACAAGGCCAAATATGCAAATTTGATCAGAGGTTGAGATCTGCAGAAGCACCATAACAGGCGAGCAGTTGACGCCAGCAATTTTCTTTGCACATCTCATCCCAGAGAACTACCGCAATATAGAGGCAAACTATGTTAAGCTCTGCAGAAACAGAAGGAAACCGAAGAAAACAGTCCAGCAATCGACGTCAGCAATTTACTTTGCACATCGCATCCCAAAGAAATACTCACAATCTGTCTCAATATTGCTGCAAGCCAGGTTAAGATCAGCAGAAACAGAAGGAAACATACCCAGCAGGCTAGCAATCGACGTCAGCAGTTTGCTGAACACATCGAATTCCAGAGATCTGCTGCGACAGCAGTGGAAGTCAGGCTGTGGCTGAAAGGGTGGCCCAGCGGTGAAAAATTCTTACTCTAAATACTTGGGGTGTTATTAAACTATATGCAATTTTTCATATGAGCTTTGATTTTAGTGAAGATTTGATAGGTGTCGATTGAGCACTTTAAAGAAGAGAACCAAAATGTCCTTACAAATTTGCATAAACTCTATTTGTCTCTCAATTCTTATGAAGACGGGCAAATAGAAGGATTCAGTAAATCAGGCGCAAGCTATATGCATCGGCCGCATTTGTTGTTGCTTTATGTAAAGCTATGTCTCTCTTCTGTATCTTTTCTATGCCTTTTGCAGAATTGAACACAGGTACAAATTATTATGCGCTTGTATATGTAACATTTGTTGTTGTGCTTTGAATGATTGCGTTTGCACTGCGTTCTCTTTTTCTTCTTCTCTTTCTTTTTCTATTGGTTGTTGTTGCTACAGAGTATGTTATTCATACGTATTGGAACGACAGATACGAGAGAATTAGGTGCTCTTGGGCACCTCTGGTGCAAATCTCAATACGATAACTTTCATATATGTTTGGATTATGATCAAAATTTGATAAATGACAATGGTAGACAGGTTATGGTGATAATTTATCATAACCTTGTGGAGGATTTTTAGCTCCGTTGGATAATTAAAAGTATTTTTAAGACATATACAGTACAAATGGACACGGGAAATCATCCAATGAATATTTTGTAATATTCTTGTTTATTCTCTGTGTATTTTTTCATAATTTTTATCTCAAAACCACAAACCCCGAACCCTGAAATGCATAACCACAACTGTGATAGTGTCTACTTAAGACCGATAAAATATTTTACCAAATATGACGAATGATAAAAAGTATAGAAATAGACATAGATAATGTTTTAATACATATTACCGCGACTGACGAATCATTAAATCTCAAAATAGTTCTAAGGAGAGCACAAACTACTAAAATTGTAATGAAACTGATATCAGATGCCCAATTTTCACTTGCAACTAATTACAGAAGCCTGTTTTTAAGTCTAATTCCATATTATTATATCAGTTTTTGGAAGAAACTTTTCGACTGTGAGACCCCGGATGTACGATTAATTCTCGTTTAATTTGTAATTGTATCATGATGAGATGCAGAATTCGAGCTAACCTTATTCAAATTATTTCTGAAAATGTTTTGTTAAGGATTCTCAAATTCCAAGTTTAACCAAAGAAAGTTCTTAGCAAATGGCAACCCCCTTAATTTTTCCAAATCTCTTGTCAACTATTTCGCTTGACTCTATTTATAGATGACATTTGCTCAGCTGGCTGTCTGTCTATAGATAGATTTGCATACAGCATCCGTTCCCCCAACCCACCCTCCGGCTAAGGCAAACGTCA
Source organism: Lordiphosa andalusiaca (assembly GCA_035044965.1). Classification (NCBI taxonomy): domain Eukaryota; kingdom Metazoa; phylum Arthropoda; class Insecta; order Diptera; family Drosophilidae; genus Lordiphosa; species Lordiphosa andalusiaca. The sequence goes on along the minus strand of JAWNNM010001363.1, from coordinate 4,740,659 downwards.
ATTTCGATTTATTGAATATGGCAAGCAAAAAAAAAAAAGGAGAAAAATTGAAATAAAAAAAAAAATGGCGTTAAAATGAAAATTGAAAACGATGCCAGTCAACAGGATGATGGCCGCGTTTGTCATCGTTGTTGCCAACGCGTCGTTTGCCCTTGCCTTGCTGCTTATTAGTTTAAATTGTAAACAGGAAGTGTTGCGGCACCGGATATAAGGGGCTATGGTGGGACTTGAAGTTTTTTTTTCTTTGTTGTTTGCCCTGCGCCTGTCACCGACAGAGGGTCGGGGCAGGCGAAACTTTTAAGTTGACTTGGTTTATTGCAACTGTCGAGCATTTAGTTAACTCTTGGCGCTTGGCGCTTATCGCCGGCCTTGTCATTGTCAGTCAGCCAGTTGGGCTAGTTGCTTGAAAAGCTCAATGGGGTCTTTAATTTGGTTTCCTGCAGCCGGCAGGCTACATGGCTACACACTCCCTTGATTTATTCAACATTTCTTTGCATTTTGCATGAGCTTCTTTGTTGTTGTTGTGTTCGTACAGCATGTGCGTGCATCTTACACTTTGGCCTGGAAGGAATTGTGAGAGCGTTACCTAAGACACACAAACGCTTTTATCGGCTTATGGCAGCTCTTAAAGGCCAACCCACACGGCGTATGCGTAATGTAAACAACAAAAAACACAAGCAAACAAAGAAATCAACAGAATAACAACAAAAATTAATTAAAAAATCCTTAAGCGGTGAGTGTGTGTGTGTGTGTGTGTGTGTGTGTGTGAGATGTGTGAGAGTGAAGCTGCTCCAAATCGCTTAATTATATTAGCAAACATTAAATTTGGCTCTTGGCGGGTGACTGGCTGGGAAAGCTGTGCTTCGCTGTGTTACACAGCAATTAAAAATTCAACATTTTTTTGTCAAAAGTTTGTTAGGCATTTAATATGGTAAATTAAGTACACATATTGTTCCAGCAGCAAACTGCTGGAACTCATTTAGAGGTAAGGACTTATACTTATTTGGTGAGAGTTACAATAGTTTGAATCGAACTTGTTATCGATTAAGAAATGAATGATACAATGATCAGCAAACCGTGGCAGCTTTAGGAGCAACTTAGTGGCATCAAAAACAACTTCAACAATGCTTCAAAACATTTAGGGTATTCTTGATCCCCAGTTGAGGATCAAACTTGAAATGGTGAGTTGGTCTACCGTTTCCTAACCAAACTAATTCGGTTCAAATGTGGCTCAGAGGCTTGCTGTTGAGCTATAAACTCTAACTCCAGTGCTTAGTTTCAAACTATGAACTTATAAGTCTATAGACTTAGAAACAAATAAGGCTTAGGGCCGATTTCTCATTTTATTAATAGCTGTTATGTGTCAGATAAGATCCGATTTGGGGAGTAGGTTTGAAATAAGAATGAATATGTAAATCAGTTCAACAGTGGCTCAGATCAATACCTCAAGAACTGAACTATTTAAGCTATAACTACCATTATGTCTACAGTGTCCAAGCTAGTTCCTTGCTTTGTACAAGCTTTACATATTCTATATCAATGATTCCTCCTGGGATGAACGAGCTCTACTGGGAAATCCACCTTATTATACCCCCGCAGAGGGTATGTTAAAACTGTCCAGATGTTTGGTAATTCAAAGAAGAAAGCATCTCCTACCACATAAAGTATATATATTCTTATTCAGCATGGCGAGATGAGTTAATTTAGACATGTCCATTTGCTTCTATGCTTTCTCCTCCGTCTGTTTTAAAGCTATCTGAACCAAACTTTGCATGAAGTCTTTAAATACATATACGCTGCACAATTTTCGGTACCGGCCAGATCGGATGACTACAGCATATAGCTGTCATAGTAACGATCGTTCAAAAAACTAGTTCTAGTAAGAAAAACTTTTTTGTTTTCAATGCAAACGTCTTCAAACTCCACATTTAATAGTTTGCTATGCTTTCCCATGATTCCACAAAGTTTGGTCAAAATCGGACAACCATATAGTATAGCTGCCATAGAATAGATAGGTTAGAAAAATAGTCTTAATGAGGAAAACTTTTTTGTTTTCATTGGTAGCGTCTTCAATTCTTGCAATTATTTATTATATATAGTTTTACACAATTCTACCAAGTTTTGTTCAAATCGGATGACCATAGCATATAGCTGCCATAGTAGAGATCTGTCGAAAAACTAGTTTTAGTTAGAAAAACTTTTTTAGTTTCAATGGAAACGCCTCCAAACTGCAAATTTATTTGTTTGCTATGCTTTTTGAGGATTTCACAAAGTTTGGTCAAAATCGGACAACCATATAGTATAGCTGCCATAGAATAGATAGGTTAGAAAAATAGTCTTAATGAGGAAAACTTTTTTGTTTTCATTGGTAGCGTCTTCAATTCTTGCAATTATTTATTATATATAGTTTTACACAATTCTACCAAGTTTTGTTCAAATCGGATGACCATAGCATATAGCTGCCATAGTAGAGATCTGTCGAAAAACTAGTTTTAGTTAGAAAAACTTTTTTAGTTTCAATGGAAACGCCTCCAAACTGCAAATTTATTTGTTTGCTATGCTTTTTGAGGATTTCACAAAGTTTGGTCAAAATCGGACAACTAAATAGAATGGCTGTCATAGAAAAGAAATGTTTCAAAAACAGTCTTAATGAGGAAAACTTTTTGCTTTTCAATGGTAGCGTCTTAAATTTTTGCATTTACTTATTTTTATGCAGTTTTACACAATTCTACAAAGTTTTGTCCAAATCGGTTGACCATAGCATATGGCTGTCATAGGAAAGATCGGTCAAAGAACTGTAGTTTTAGTAAGAAAGAGTGTTTTGTTTTCAAATTTTAGTGTCTTTAAACCTGCCAGCTCAATTTTGCCAAATTTCAGCAAAATTGGATGAATACATATAGCATATAGCTGCCCTACAGTCTTAGCAGTTTCGCTAAGCAACTGATTGCAACTGTTTTTCGCATTGCTCAACACTGCCCAAAATCTGTTTAAAGCATTTTCTTTCAGTGTATGAGCTTTTGTTGGCCTGCAGTACAATTTGCTAAGGAAATTTCAACCGTAGTTGTTGTTGTTGCCTTAAGAGTCAGTCAACAATGCCAAAACTCACCAGCCGCCTGCCTTTATGCTTGTGTCTAATTTGGCTCCTCTTGGCTTTTCTTCCACACAATTCAAGCGCAAAAGGCGACATTTAAGGATATTTCCCTCCCCACCTCCCCCCTCCCTATATAGATTGTCCTGTCGTAATTGAAGTTGTTATAGCGTGCAGACCTTGGCGTATTTGTGCTATTGGCCAGCAACATCAATCATACTTATGCAGTTACATATCACAAACGACACGTACGGCTACACCTACACCTACACCAACCTCCCTCCCCTCATGTACGTGATTTATGCATATCCCAGACTTGTACAGGATGTGTTCATGAATGTCTATTGGCTTTCTTCGTTGGAATAACCAAATTTTGAACAACATAAAAGTTGCTTTTGTCAGTTGACAAACAATGCGCATAATGCATGAGTCCAGGCCCTTGTTCCTGTGCTCTTCCTCTCTCTCTCTCTGTCTGTCTGTCTCCCTTTGTCTCCGTACATGTTGTGGAATAATGGGAGAGCTTACTTGCGCATTAAGCCGCTTTCAATATAACATTGGCCAAAATACAAGTTTGATTGGAAAAGTCGGCTGGGTTGGGCGGAGGGTCATTCTATTATCATATTCTGTATGTTTTTGTTGCTCTTTGCCTTTATTTTGGCAAATCAATTGCCAGACAAAGGACGAAACGCTATTAAAAATAAAAAGAAAAGCTACAACAATGACAAGTTTTAGTTTACCCGCTGCGAGGAGATGGTATTCATAGTGAGTAGGTATGTACTGGTCACGTACAGCAGGAGCAGGAGCAGGAGCAGAAAGCAGCCTTGCCGCACTCCATAAAGGTTAAAAACTTTATAACTGACAAAGGCGACAGGCGGACAAATGGCATTTTCGGACCTGTCTATCCTGCCTAGCGGGGGGACGCTTAGCTGCGGGCCATACACAAAGACAGTTTAATGTCTCTGGGTTTTGACAACAAAACGCATAAAAATTAAACTGACTGAGCCAAAACTGAGGTCTGGCTAAACTGTGGCAACTGCGAGGAGATGGTAAAATTATGTTTATGCGGGCAAAGCTATTAAGGTAAATACTGTCTGAGCATTTTGTGGGTTATTCATGTGGCGGGGCAATATATCTCTCCGGTCTCGGCTTGTCGTGCGGCCGGAATTTAAAGCGGATCCTAATTGACATGAACCATTTTGTTAAGTTTTCTCTTAAATATGAGCGGCTTATGAGGTAGATAATGCCACAGATGATTTGCAGTAAAACTAGCCATCAAATTGCTGGCTGCTTGCAAACATACATTGCGTATACGTAATATTGTAGTGGCAATTGCTCAAAGATTCTTGATTGAAACGGAACCAAGAGGAGGAGCTCTATGTTAAGAGAAGGAGCTAGTATACTCAGAGAAAAAATAGAGAATTTCACGCTTAGATCAAGAATTTTCGTGATCAATACTTCGATAAGAGTCTGTCTGATTCAAGTATGAATTTATGATCCCGGTTTTCTTGATCCAAGAGCTTTAACACTTGATCCAACTACGAATCATTCTGAAATCAAGTAGAATAGTTCTTAGATCCAGTGCTAAACATACTTGTATTGCTCATTCTTGAATCAAGGGTATATAGCATTGTCAAAAACCGAGAATGTTCTTCCCACTATCAAGAGCTCATCAGATGCAAGAGTAAGATCAATTACTCTTAAATCAAGAGCTTCAGAGATTCCAACCATACGACAATTCAAAATCAGTTGATCTTTTCCATTTTGTTAAGAATTTATTCCATGGAAAATGTATTATTAAGCCATGTTGCAAGGAATACACACTTCAAAGCAGCATCAGCCTTTGTCTGTCAACTATCAGTCGAACAGAGGTCTCTCCATGCCATAATTGGTTGGGAATTCCAAAGCAACATGAGTGCAAAAAATCGATTGCGCTCTCCGCTCGATAGCTTCCCCACACCAATCTCTCTCATAAAATACAAAACTGTAAGAACAGACTCAACGCTATTCCCTCAAATGTGCTTGCTCTCCTCTCTCAGTTTCTGTACCTCACTCCCCTCGCCTAAAAGCACCAAGCTGAGAACGAATTTAGCTCGATTTCAAGACCGAAATTCTTGAAAATTCAAGAACGAATAATTCTTTTTTCAAGAACGTTCGTACTTTTATTATTCGTACTACTTTTTTCTGGGTGTAGCCAGGGTGGTTCCCAAGAACAAAAGGCAACAAATTGTGGGACTTTCGAAAAATGTTGAAATTAAAATACTTTCCCTTATAAATGTTTTATTTGTACTTCGGTCAAACTAAGGGAAAGGATTATAGGCTAAATGTAAGCGTCTTTAAACTCGTCAGTAAACTGAACTGAACAGGACCGAACCGAACCGTTTTTCTGTGTGCTTTTCGGTTCGGTTTGGTTTCAGATATCTTCAATTTGATGATGTGAAATTATAAATCTGCTAGCGCATAAACCGAGAATGAAGGAGTCAGCGAAATGGAAGCACGACATGGCCTACCAGCCTGTTGTTAAGCATTTTTTGTTTGACAGACTACATTTTGGCAGTCTCTCTGTTTGTCTAGGCAACCATTTGGGCAATGCTGCTGTTGGTGCCGTGGCTGTTGCTATGGGTGCTGCTGCTGCTGCTGCTGCCGCAGTTCTAATTGAATTGCTTGCTATATAAACGCCATTGCCAGCGAGTCTGCTAGGAGCAGCAGCAGTCAGCCGCCAGACAGGAACTGGCACAGCGCCCATAATCGAATTAGATAAGTTAATAACTTGATAAAAAGTTACAACATGTTTCTGTTGTTGTTGTAGTTGGTGTTGTCGTGCATTGTTTGTCAGTTGTCGCTGTCAATAAACGCCAAATGAAGTTGCTCAACTTGTCAAGGCCAAAGAAAAAAAAAGAAAACCAAAAAAGAAACACATCAAACAGTTCTTTATATATATATATTTATTTTCGGAAGGGGGTGGGGAGCCAAACCAAATGACAGTTGAAAACAAACATAAAACTCTCAGCTTTTGCAATCGTTGCAGAATAAAGTCACCCGGTTGAACTCGGTAATCAGTCTGCATTGAAACATTAAACAAACAAACAAATAGATGGGAAATATGAGATGAACATTTTCCGATAATAATTTTCTGTGTTATTGCCTTCGTTATGTTGGGGGCATGGCATAAATTACGAATATTGTCTGCCTATCGATTTTGTGGGTACAGCCACAATTTATGCATGACATCTGCGGGATGGAAATGGACATATGGCTTTAAGGAACGTGAGCGGCAGACCAAACTTCATTTAAAGTTGATCAAATTTATTTATGACTGACACTAATCAGTTCAAAGCTAAGTTGATCCAGTTGACACCAAGTAGCACAGTGGGGCGAAGTAACACAGGTATCACCCATTATTTGTTACTATATATAAATATTAACATTATGTTCATTTCTTGCTATTTTCATTATCCTCTAAAGTAAACAGCTAGTTGCCCTAAATGTAACTACATGGCCCAGTGTGCGCGCCCCATAAATGTAAATAACATCAAAATAGAAGAAAACCAGCTGGTCACAAAGGCACCAAACCTTTTAAGCCCTGTGCGAATGCAAAACCTTCATGGCCGTCAAAGCGGGCCACTCAACCATATGGAAACCAATGGCCACATTGATGCCGTTGACAGCGACCAGCGTGTTGCATTTTAATGAGTTTATTATGGCCATAAGAGGGAAGCGAGAAATGGGGGTAACTGAAGTTGCCTGGATGGCAAAGCAAACAATACTTATGTAGTTTGCCGGCTGTGCGATAAATTAAACAGCAAGACAACTGGTCAAAGTGGAAGGAGCACACAATAATAATAATAAAAATAATAATAATAATGATGTGTGCATAAGTAGATTGCAACTAGTCGGGTTTCCAGTGGGACCAGCCCGGTCCCCATGGTCTGGGCTGGTCTAGCGACATTACACTCGGGGAAAATGTGACTTAAATATTGATTTAGCTTTGATGGGATAATATTAGTATGTACATTTAAAACGTACATATGTACAATTTATAAGAATTTAGAAATCATCAAACTAAGCTCAATTAGTTTGTTATGAATCCAGTTCAAAATCGGAGTGTATTCACTCATAAGTTTGGTTTTGAAAAACAAGAATTTACATCAATTTTTATTTAACACTTTCTAATTAGTCTGGGTTTCGATCTAGTAACGTGTGGCCTTAACTTTTAATAACTTTTTTGGTTAGTAAAAAGAGCAAACAATATATATAAAAACTACATAAAAATGTAGGTTTTCTACACGCTTTACAGGGATGTAACACCCCTTACACCCATTACGTTTAGGTAGTTTTTCTACATGCTGTGTTTAGCTTTAGCTTTTCTACATACAGGTTAAGGGCCCAGCCCATCAAGGCCCAAGGCTAGATTCGCCTGCGTCGAACGTTTAATACACTTAAAACCAAGTATTCTTATGGCAGTAATCATCCGATCAGCACGGTTTTGGCATAATAGCATTAGCATATGCATTACTAGTTGGGGTAAAACAAACAGACGGACAAAGCATTAGCATATGCAATACTAAGCAAAATTTCAGCGCGATAGTTTTAAAACTGAAGGACTAGTTTGTGTACAATCAGACAGACGAACAAAGCCGAAGCTCCTGCTAGTCCTGGTAATCAAGAATACATATACTTTATGTGATCGCAGATAATTTCTTCTTTTAGTTCCAAACTTCTATGCAAAATTATAATACTCATTTTAAGTGTATGAAAATACAACTATTTGGCCTTACACAAGGGAATGAGTGTGGCGTAGATCGGGAGGAAGGGGCACTGGAGAGGGGAAGTTGTCCTTCTAAGAAGCCTACAGCTTAAAGTTATTTTTTTCATTCACGTATCTTGTCTCCCAATCATCACGCGGCCTCATTAAGGACCCTAAGGCCGGAACTACCTAACTTTACCTATCTAATCTCTGTTATTTATACAGAAACACCAACATCTCAGCCCAACCGACTATCAAGCACTCGTGCGAAATCATTGTTATAAAGGGAAGCGACTAGCCACGATGAGCGAATCAACAACACATTTCGTGTAGATTTTCTATATATTGCATTCATTATTTAATATCCTAAAACTTTTATTTGTAAAGAACAACTTTCTATATGAAAAGCACAGATTCTGATTGTATTCTGTACTGATTTTTGTAGATTTTCAATGTCTAAAAGTTAATGTAGAAAAGACAAAGCTGTTCGATTGCATTAAGATTCAGGAAATGTTGTGTTCAGACCCTAAAAGATTGAGTGTTAGGTAGTTGAACAGACGATTATCATCGTCCTTAAGCAATATCTTATCTGCAGATCGAAATGTGCATCGTCTGGGCAAGTTTCTAATGCCCATACACAGCTCGGAGTGCTAGTTGGTAAATGAAAATACTTTTTAAGGAAAAGGGTGTGATTTCTGTACACCTCTTTAAACAGATTTATGCTCCAAAGGGTTGAGCCGCTCGGCATATTGCATTAAATAACATTTAATTGACACTTATGCCAGTTTAATAGCTTCCTAGAGAACTGATTCATTTCAAGTTCATACTTGATTTGGCTTTATTATGGCGAATAACAACGTATTTTTAAAAGAGTAGTAAAACTTAATGTCCTAATTAGTGATTTATACAGTGTGAGTGAACTTTATTAAGCTATAGACAAAAAATTAATGAACCGAAAGAGTTCAACTTCCACTCATCCATCCACTGCTTCTCAGTAAAGGCATCAAACTACTTGCCACTCTACCCTTCCCCACTCTCACCAACTCGTGTAGATCAAAAAGGAAGTTCAGAAATAGAATGATAGAATTTGTGTTCTTAGTTAATCAGCTTCTATTCAAAATTCTTTAAGAAATTTAATCAATTCTCAAGCAATTCTCTAGATCTTTTAGTTTTCGCATTTTCTATGTATAACATTCCATTGACCATGAATTTGATTTTACGACCCAGACAAAGGACATGTGTGTATACAAAACATACATTTATTCATCAGCAAAGGCCTTGTGTATAACCCACTTAGTGTCCAACTTGAAAAAAAAGTGGGCCAAGTTTTTCTTTCTTTTTTTTTTTGTTTTTTTTTTTAATAAACACGCAACACGCAAAACTTTTTTTTTTTTTTTTTTTTTAGCATGCACACGCACCCATATATGCGTAGACTAACACACTTACACACAAATATTTATATGATTACTTAGACACAAAAAAAAAGTTTAGAAAATGGCCAAAGGGAGAAATAAGGAAAGACCGGCAATTTGGGTGTAGTAAAAAGTGGCCATGTCTTCGCGTTGCCTTATTAAATTAGTGCGCGCACTCAACTCGAACTCAAACGCAGCTGAAACGGAAGTCGGGCGTATACAAACTTTTTCAATTTCCTGCCGCGTCACATATGGATCTGTGTGTGTGTGTGTGATTAAAAGTGTACCGCACCACTTTAGTGGCTGCCATTCATTTAAACAGCATTTACAATGGGCGACAACTAACAACCAGTCCGCGCCCCGTTGTTTTCAGGTCAGCTCGCACGAGTTGTCTATCCATCCCAAACCACATTCACCACGGCTTGGCCCCCCCCAAAGGCTGGCTGTGTGCTAATATTGCGGCGGACATTGTGGGCAGTTTGGGAGGGCTTATGTGAGGGCAGCAGCTACCTTGCTTACACATATTTTATCTCATTTATTTCTGGTAATTTACTTTGATTCATCGATTTTGTAACAGACACGTGGAATGGCGAACTGAAGAAAATAACATCATTTTATTGCAGTGCCTGATGGGTATTGTTACTTTATGATGTCGTTGGTAATGCATTGGGTGGTATAATATATGAGAGTAGTAACAGGAGAGAGATGAGTGCGGTTGTTAGGCAAGCAGTATGTTTCAGAACCTCTTTTTAAGGGAAATTGAAACCACTATTTAGATTGACAGAAAGAGTTGTAATATTAGTAGTTGTAAGTATTGCTTCTTATTTCTAACATGGATATATAGTCTAAGGTATCATAGACTCCAAATTTATATCTTAAATTGCATAATTAATATTTTGACCACTTTTATATAGATGTGTAGCCCATGCTATTGTTTTGTTTAGTATAATTCGTAATACTATCGTAAAGTATTACTTCTCAGCTTTAAAATAAACTATACCAAACATTTCTGCCATTTTTTTAAGCAAAGATATACCATTTATAATACAGGTATTGAAAACGAAGCATTTGTTTTGTTAGTAATTTGTATTGAAATCTTCTGAAAATGTTCAACCACATCTGTTGCATACTTAAGGGCGGCACAATATATGGTATTTTTAAGCAGAAGTATTCAAAAAGGTATATCTTTGCTCCAAAAAAAATCTCAAAAATGTGTGGTATAGCTTATTTTGAAGCTAAGAAATAGTACTTTAACATGGTATCAAAGTAAACCACAAGAAAAGAAAAGGTTATTAATAAAACAAGCCAAAAACGCCTCAAAATATGCAATTTAAGCAACTTCGATCTCAAAATAACAATAATCTACCATTAAAGGAACGTTTTCAACAACAGAAATCATCTAGAACCGCCAACAACCCTTAAATATACTTGAATGAACTTAATGTAAACTTAAATCATCATGATTAATAGGTTTGAAAGTATGCAACATTTGTATTTCTTACAACTTTATACCCAAACATAGACACTGATAGTCAGTTAAAGTTAAACATATTACTTATTATATAGGTACTCAGATTGTCGGATCTGCTATATACCACGTTTATACACACAAAGTAAATCATGCCAAATGCCCTTCTAAATATGCTACGTTTTATGAAAATGATAATATTATTTAAGTATTTATTTTAACTTAACATATTACCCATATTACCCAACATTCTGGGTAAATATACAGTGTAGTTGACTTGCAATAGTTGCGTTCATATAGATACAAATACTTATGGACATAAAGTTTGCATACTTTGAAGGGCATTAAAGAAGAAATTTTTATATATTAAGCCATATAATCAAAATTCTTCTAATTAATTTATTTTCAGAAGCACACTATACTTTAAAGGGCTTGTATTACTAATTATTTAGTGTGTCTTATCGTAGTATGAGAAATGCGAACTAGTTTTTAAATTCTACAAGAGAACAACTAGAATTAAGGGATGTTTAAAAACTATCTTCAATCAAGAATTCTATGCCTTAATCAATAACTTCCTCTCTTATTTAACTTTTGTAGCTGCATTTACTTGATTCAAGTTCACAATTTCTTGATTTTTTCTCTCAGATTTTAGAAACTTTCTTCAAAAAATATGTTTTTTTTTACTTTAATCAAGAACTTCTTGGTTCATTGAACTTTTATGGCTGCATTTACTTGTTTCAAGTTAACATATTCTTAATTTTTTCTCTCGATTATTTATAAACTTTATTGAATAAAGATTTTGTAGCTGCATTGACTAGAATCAAGTTAATAATTTCTTTATTTTTTCTCTCAGTGCACAAAGTTGGCTTTGATCAGGGTAATTATTGGCATGTTTGCCTTAATAGTTTGACTTGCAAATGCAAACTTATAAAAAATGCTGAGGTTAGCTTTCCTCGATTGATTGATACAGCGCAAATACGCTTTTATTAATACCATTTGGTTTCTGACGCTCATGTAACATATTACAAAAATATGCATATGTTATTTGGGTGGTGTGATTGCAAGAGGTGTTATCTCACTTGTCGAGTTCTATTTTGAAATGGCTGAAAAATACCTCAGTTAACTGTGAGTTGGCTACTTAATTGACAACTCAGATAGCCTACTTTTCATGCTAATTCTCATATATTTTTGTACTTCTCAGTTATGCTATTACACTTGTCTCATGTCTCATATGGGAGGTGCAGATGTGTCCCTGTTTTAAAGGATTGTTTTGTTTTGCCACGAACACTTGAATTCCAGCTCAGCCGTTGCAGCTACCTGGCATCAATTGCACTTGTTCAATATTAATGAAACTATCATAAAAGTGGGCTGTAAATTGATGTGTACATATTTACATTACACAGGTGTGTTATTTTCCTTTCTTTTAACATTTCAATATCATTTTGGCTTACAATACAAATGTTTTTTGGTTTTTACAATCAATTTCCACAAATGCCATGTTTGCTTAAATCACAGAGTAAAACCAATTCGCGGTATTATGGCTTTAATTTTCCACACATAAAAAATTGTATTTATATACGCTTTCTTTTTTGGTTAGTCCTGGCCATGCATCAAAATGTTGTGTCGAAATCGGATTGAGTTATTGGGCTAACATTTTTGGAGAGCTTCCATTTATCGTTCTGCTCTCCTTGTTATTATTATTATCGTTGTTGCTGTTGTTAGCAATTGTACACATAATAATAATAATAATCATATATCTTTATGTTGTGCCAGATAAGAAGAAGGGCCTGGTCTTTGGACTCCATAAAGGCGCCATAAAAGTCGAGCAGTGGATTAGGTTTTTAGTTGCCGGCCGTGAAAGGATTTTAGATGATTTGTTCATATTAATCATACGCCATGTTGCACTTAGGGCAACCATATGACAGCTATGCTAATAACTTTTGAGGGCTGTAAATTGAATTGACGCTTATTTGACAGAACATTGCACACAATGAAATCGAAATTTTCAATAAATAAGCAATTGAAATGCTGGCCGCTCAAGGATATTTTTGGATCAATGACAGCAGACAGCAAGTACACACACACAGAAAATGTCGAAGGTAAAACAATCATTGGACAGCAAACTAAAATCAACAAAAACAGCACTGAAATCCACATCGGCCCAAAAGGCAATTTATTGACAATTTTCTCTGTGCAGACTAAGCAAGTTTTTGGCACCTGATTTGAGGACGCACAAGCATCCAATCCGAAGTCTACCCACACAACTCCCCTGTAAGGGCTGATGGCATACATATGTATGTGTGTGCGTCCTGGTCTTTGTTTATTGTTGGCAATTTGTAGTTTAGCTGCAGAGGGCTAAAAATATACTAGGCTATTTATAGCCTCCAGTTATGCTTAGCGCATATTACACGGATGCCAGAAATCATGAGAGAAGCTTTGTATTGACATTTAATCTGCCACAAATTGCTTTTCGGTCGCGCCTTCTACTTACTCCTTTGTCCTTTAACAATTGGTCATGTGTGTGCCACTCCATTCGTCGTCTGCGGCTTATCGTGCGCATTTACATAAAGAAAAATGAAATTTTCAAATTATAACAAATTGAATTTCCCTCCCCTTTATGCTCATATACCGGAGAAGGGGGGGGGGGGGAGGAAAAGTAGTATCTAAATATTGACATATGCCAGGATTACAGACGAAAACAAGAAAGAAAGTCGGTCGGTCAAGCCCGACTGTTATATGCTCTGTAGCAGCGAAAGTGTATGCCCGGAATGAGTTTTGATGCTGCAGTGAACAATTTAGTTTAGTCATTAATAATTCTTTGACATATTGATAAATTGCTTTGTTTACTAAGAAGGTATGAACCTTCTGTCTATAAAACTGTGGGAGATATGACAGTTTTTTTTCCAAAGGGATATGCAGAATATGAAGCTTATGTTTCAAGCAGGTCCTATCTCTGTCTCTTAACATCTCTAAGATCTGTTTGTTCACTCGGTGCTTGATACTGATGAAGAATACATATAATTTATAGACCCAGAGATGCTTTCTACTGGCTGTTGCATACTTTTGCACAAACTTAATATACTCTGTGTATCTTTGTTACAGCGTATAAAAAGGTATCACACATTTGAGAGTTTATGCAAACGAAAGCACTTTATATTCGATTGAAAACAAAGTTTCCGTTTGATTGCGGCATAAGAAAAGGGGCGGAAGTTGACAGGAAAAACAGCCTCTTGTTTTTATTTTTAAGAAACAGAAACAAGTATAAGAAGTTTGATACGATTGTGCTGATGTTTTTATACCATAATGCCTGGCTTCAATTTAGCTTTGAAACATTGACAAAAAATTGAATAGAGGAAAGTTACACTAATTTCCACTTAAAACAAGCAAGTTTTTCTCACTAAGACTACTTTTCTGGCTCTACTTTTCCATGACAGCTATACTATATAGATGTCCGATTTCGACCAAACTTAGTGGAATCATGGCAAATCATAGCAAACTAAGAAATTTAAAGTTTGGAGGCGTTTCCATTGAAAACAACAAAGTTTTTCCCACTAAAACTAGTTACTCGACCGATCATTCCTATGACAGCTATATGTTATAGTCATCCGATTTTGACAAATGTTTTAAGAATTGTGTGAAAGCTTTTAAAATAAATATATACCAATTTTAAAGAGGTTTCCTTAAAAAACATAAAAGTTTTTCTTACTAAGACTATTTTTCTAACCTTACTTTCCTATGGCAGCTATACTATATAGATGTCCAACTTGGCAGAATCATAAAAATAACATAGAAAATTGGTAAATACGGAGTTTAGAGACGTTTGCATTGAAAACAAAAAAGTTTTTCTCACTATAATTAGTTTTTCGACCTATCGTTCCTATGGCAGCTATATGTTATAGCCATCCGATCTGGCCGATTCCGACAAATCTGCAGCGTATTTGTACCAGAAGACTTCGTGCAAAGTTTGGTCAAGATATCTTTAAAACTGACGGAAGAGATAGCATAGAAACAGACGGACGGACAAGGCTAAATCAACACAGTGCTTCATGCTAAGCAAGAATATATTATATATAAACTTTATGTGGTCGGAAATGCATCCTTCTATGTGCTACAAACATCTGGACAGTTTGAATATACCCTTAATACAAGGAAAAAAAGCAGGAAGCTTCTTAAACCTTACTAAAAACTGAATTCACTCAAGCCCTGTGGTTGTTCTGTACCATCTGGTAAAATTATAAGATTTTGTAAAGCTATGTCTCAATAATCTCTTTAAAGTGATAGACTCTATACTTATATTTCTAAGTTTTTCAATAGTCCTTGGGAATTTGGAAAAATCATAAGTCATAAGTCTTACAGTTTTATACATATGCGGCTCAAACCTTCTGGACATATATAGTAATCAGCATGATTAATCAATCAGCCAAAGGATTGTTAAATTTGGGATGAGCGATAGTCAAGCTAGGAGCAAAATAATGTTAGCTTTCAAATTGTGCATACACTTTCCTTGGCACAGAGAATATTACAGCCGCTCTGGACTGACTTTCCGGCTTGTTAATTCTACTTTTCGAACTTTAAACTAAAGTCTCTGGTCTCTGGACATGGCTTTATAGACTCGTATCATAATTATTTCATTCTGTAAGTAACACACATTCACACAACTTTCTGACAAACTTTTCACATATTTTTTTTAATGCCCTATAAATAGTACAAAATATTT
This sequence comes from Lordiphosa andalusiaca, assembly GCA_035044965.1. Taxonomy (NCBI): domain Eukaryota; kingdom Metazoa; phylum Arthropoda; class Insecta; order Diptera; family Drosophilidae; genus Lordiphosa; species Lordiphosa andalusiaca. Next base: position 4,725,230 of record JAWNNM010001363.1, on the reverse strand, counting down.
AGTAGCTCTTTCATGTTTTCCTGTCGAGTTGAGGGGGGGTAGAAGTGTATGCACAACGACAACAAAATAATAATGAAAAACAAACTAAATGTGCTTACAAATGAAATTACTTAGTATAATTTTATATTTTCACAGAATTTGAAATCTGCTGGAATTAGAAACCAATTTACTGACTGAACGAGAATATAATTATGCATTATGCTAATGAAGAGATGTGAATATGCATACAATAATTGCTATATTTAGTTTTGTTTAACAAAGCCAATTTTCAATTTCTTCAATTTCATTTCCGTCTTCGTAATGAATAACTTATGTATAACTCCATGCATAAGACAATTTTGCTGAAGTCTGAAAACTGAAAAGGATTATGTGTGAAATGGTCAGCTCACAAGTTCCAATCGGATGCACTTTGTAGTCTTGTAGCACAATCAGTCACCCAGCTACGTGTTCGACTCGAGCCATTTTTTTTTGTTTAGTTGGCTTTTGCTTTGTTCGACAGCCTTAACTTTGGACTCTCGCTCTCTCGCAATTCCAGTACCATTCACAAGTTTCGTGTTTTGTATTTATGCGTTGATGTTTTACGTGTCCGAAATACCAAAGAAGTCACACACCGAGGCATATGTATGCCCCATAGAAGATTGTACGTGTAAAATTTATATTGTGTAAATGCTGGCAGATAGCGAGCAAAAAGGCAACAGTCAGGACACACCACGAGAGTGGGAAGCGTTGCCAAAAAGTGTACGGCCCTGGAAAAGGGTTAGCATTTCATTTTGTTGTGGCAAATGAAATTATGTGGTTCTTCCTTTTTGTTTGCTTGTTGTATATATTGTATATATATTGTGTATTCGATTTCATTCGTCAGATGCACAAAGTGAATTTTGTTTGTGGTGGCGTTTTCTCATTTCCCGTTTCCACTTTCATTTTGGAAAAATATTGACGCTGCCATTAACAAAAGCTTTTAGTGTAAATACCGCTGGAGCTGGCATTTAGAAAGTCAAAGTTAAAAGGGGACTAAGAATTGACCAAACGAAGCGACTGGTGGACACTTTGACAGTATTGTCATTTGGAGCGTCACTTTGTGTGCCTCGCTGCGTTGCACATTTCCATTTGCATCGTCTGCGCTTTCTCCTGCACCCCCACCACCTCTCTGTCACTGTCAGCTGGATGGGAAGTGGGCAGCCAAACGGTCAGCTTGTCCAGTTCTCGACATATGCAACAACATTGTTGACATGCGTTTGTGCTTTGTGCCATCGCCAGAGTAGCCGCTGCCCACCAGTGGTATGTGGCACTGATTTGGTCTTTGGAGTTATCAATTTGAGAGCGCCATCTTTTTGATGTGGGAAGGGAAGACAACTACAACTCATATAGACCCACTGTGTTTGGCAGCAAAATATTGAATTTCTAACCGCAAGCTGTTCGATTTATTTGATTTAATTGCTTTGGAAATAAATCAAATTACAGTTTCTGGCTCAAGTTACATCACAAATTGATGCTTAGTTTTTTTTTTGTTATTGGCACTTCAATTTTGTTTACTATTGAATCAATTTACAGAAATTGATTGGTTCATTAAAATGTTATGAATAATTTCAATACTGTTTGGGGGGCGTTATGACGCGTTCATAAGATGTGTGTAACAGGTATTTCCGTCCGTCTGTATCAGCTGCCAATTGTTATATGTAGATGAGATGCTTCAAAGGACGTAAGAACACTTCCTTGAATGGCATCAAGCAGGCATGTGCCCCAGCCACTTCTCATGAATTGCACACAGACAAGGAGGCTCTCAAAGGCTCTCCGAAAGGTTCGGCATCAGCTTTTAGATCAATCCCACTCGTCAGACTCTCTGTCAAGGTCTCATCAAACAGCCCTAAGTACTGCCGTGTATTTACTTTTCTCTAAGACATTGAAGAAGACACTGAACACCCCATGAACTGATCTACTGCGCTGTATCGACTGGGAAACCCAAACTGATGATCTGATAGGACACTCTCTAAAGAGTCAACACAAAAAACTTACCAGCAGGAGTCGTTTAATAAACTTGGAGCAGCTAGGAAAAAGACTAATAATGACTAATTAATTATAAAATATCTCAAATCAATCCGAAACGGGATTGAAAACAGGGTAATCCCGGAACAGTATTAAAGTGATCCTGTTTTTTGGAATAAAAAAAAGGGTGAGGCAAATCAATCATTTCTCGGATCCTCTCAAGAGTATCCGGGATAACCCTGTTTTCAATCCCGTTTCGGATTGATTTCTTTTTTCTGTGTAGGATTTCAAACTTTGTTGGTCCTTGTCCTTTTTGGCTCCATAAAAGTCCAATAAAGTGAAACGTTTCAGCCTATGCAGGGCATTCTGTCGAACTTGCTCAACCGAACAGAATATCTTTAACCAAAACGGTTCGGTATGGTTCATTCATTCAAGTGTTTGTTGTGCTGCAAAGTTCGAAAAGTCCCTAAACTAAGAAAACACATAGCCTAATTCCACTTGGAAATATTCGTTATACCATGTTTAGGTTGCTACCTTTAATAGTCTTCGAGTGAGATGAGAATTACAGGGTCATTTTCAAGTTCCAGCACATCTTAGTTGAGCTGCAGACTATATTTTGACGCAGATCTTTCCGTTATTCATATTATTGAATTTCTTTGTTACACTTAACAAATCTAAAATATGTATTTTGCCCCATTCTTTCGGCAATTACCGGAAACCATCTTGAAAATACCACAGATATGACAGTGAAGATATGAAAAATTTTAATATACTTTAATTGACATTGAAAATATCAATTTTTCATATCCTTTAGATCATTTTCAGCATCGTTGGATGAAAAATCTAAGATGCATTGACCGTTAAATGAATACTTAAGCATTCCAAAATGTATATCTCAAAATATCTATTTCAAACGGATACCGAAATCATCCAATTGTGGTTTTTAATATCCTTTTTCTGTCTCTGTGCAAAAGAGCTGATCCTCGAGGGCAAAACCGTATAGTCAACAAGTATTCGGAATGGGCATTTTCTGGGCCAAACGGCAGGCGGGATTGGAATTCCCATTTCAGCGTTTCAACGAATATTTTGACCGGCGATTCATGTTGAAAAAAATTACCTTGTAGTGCCTTTGCTTGTATACTGTCCTTTGTTGCTTGCCATCAGTTGAGTTCGGTAGAATTGTCCTGAGACGGTTTCATTCAATTGTAGCAGCTTATATATGTCCATTTAGCCCGTTTGACTGTTTGCGCTTGGGGTAATCGTAATGAGCTTATTTTCCATTACCAGTCACAAATTGAACAATCTGATTATTATATGCTTTCTAGTCGCTTCTTTCTTGAAAGGTGTACGTTTTATTATTAGACTCTCCTATTGCTAATTTCCAGTTGCTGTTATTTTTGCCAATGCCCAACAGCAGAGGTGCCCAAGAGTAGCTTATGCTCGCGTAGTCACCAACACAAATAAATCAAATAAATTTTGATCACGCTTCCTTCAACCTCCTCAAAATTTAAATAGCCTCATATATCCCACATTTTTATGAACAGCACCAGCTGTTCGTTTTTTGTATTTTGAACCATTGAACCGAACCATTTCCCAAGTGGCTTGCATCATTGATAATTATAAGACGGCCTCAGCTGAGAGTGTTTAGATCCCCTTCTCTTTATTAGCATTCAATCCAGGGGCTATACCCTGGGTATCTACATCACGGTCAACCCGACTACATTCAAAAGTATAATGATTTTAAGCCTCAAATTGTTTGATTTTTTATTCAAATTGATTACTTTCTTCAAATAATTTGGTATGACAAACATCTTCGGCTTCAGTCCGTTTTTGCAATCAAAGTAAAATAAATGTCTACTTAATATAATTCACATTCCCGAATGGTCTCACCATTTGTGTAAATAGCACATTTTCAATAGTCAAATAGCCAATCACCAAAAATTCTAATATTCACTCCTCCACACACACTTTCCCCTTGGCCTGACTTGAATGCATTACGCCTGAGCAATCAAGCGTGACGTCGAACAGAGAAGCTCTTCAGTAAAAAGGAAAAAAAAACAGCAAAAAACCAAAGGCAATTAATGGTCTAAAAAACGAACTTGAGTCTGGACACAAAAACGTACATAAAAGCCAGGCGGCACTTTAATATATATATTTTCCTTTTTTTTCTTTCTACTTTATATTTGCGGGGACACGTTAACCCAGCAGGCGCGGACGAACTTAAGTGCGTAAAATCAACAAACGGAAACGGATACTCATGCAACTAAAGCGGAAATGTTACGACGACATTGGGCAGCTCTAACTGTACAAAAAAAGCAGTAACACCCACGAAAACCAGACCAGACTGAGTTGAGCCAGCCAGCTAGCACGGTTCTAGCATTAAATTTATGTACCTGCCAAGGGGGCGTATTCCTACCGTTTTGTTGTTTTTTTTTTGTGTGTTTGTTGGCTTTGGCTAGCCCATAAAGTGGTGCAAATTGTTGACGTTGTTTTTGTACCTGTGCGTAGCCTGACAGTTCATGGCTAAAACCCACATAGCCAGCGTCTTAACTCCACACAAATTAAGCTCTAAATTAGGAAACCATCACTTGAAGTAATTGCTGGGCCGATTTTAATGCATCTTTTTTTTTTTTGGGTTTTTATCTTTCGCAGGCAGACAGAGACACCTCCAGCAGCGGCAGCATTAGAAGACGTGCCCCGCATGCCAACAGCCAACATGATGTAGTAGACAAGGAGTCGCCAGCAAGGACTGCGCTTGTTGTTGCCGTTCCGTTTAGATGATGCTGCATTGCCATCAAATTGTTTGCGTTTGCGGTAAGTATTTAAAAATTTATACTTTCGCCTTTTTTTTTTTATGCGCATTTGTGGCATAAAAGTTTAATTTATTTATGCATAATTTGTTTTGGGGAGAGGTGTTGCCTGTTGCCGTTGCCACACAAGTGTGACAGTTTGGGGTCCAAGGAATGCCTTTTGTTTTCAAGCCACCCGCTTGGGGACAGACACAAACACAGCATACTTTTCATAACAGCCTCCGGGTCATGGCAAATAAAAGCGGACAGAAACTATATTAATCATGCAGAATTCTTGGCATTTTCTAGGCAGTTAATAAGCAGCCAAAATTATGTTATTATGAATTTTTTATGGTCACATAAAGGGGGGGGGGGGGGTAGGAAATTAGAACTGTTTTAATGACCATTAAAAGTTTCATGGAACTACATTACGGGAATAATAAGCAATTTGTCTATGCGAGAGTGAAAAGTTGGAGACAAGAGAGAGGAAGTATAAAGTAAATATAAATTTATGCACTTTGGTATAAGCAATACAAAAATTGGGTACAGATGGGAGGCAGAATAGTAAATGGAGTTATATCGAAGTATAGTTTAAAGTATTTGAAGCAACTTCGTGTTCGCAGAACAAACGTTGTCTGAGTTAATAAACGTTTGTTTAGACTTCTCATAGAAACACCAAATCATTATAGAAACTATACTTTATAGGAAAGCCCCCCGTTGAGCTATATATTATATATATCAGTCACATCTAGAGTTTAATTTGCAAGAAATTAAAGATTCTTGGAATCATATGACTGGTTTTTCTGTAACCTTTCTACTGAGTAAACCTGCAGTTTTTTGCCGGCTCGAGGTCATGTTATGCTTTTGCACAACTTTAAACAGAGACACAACATCACAAAGGAAAAACCATATCATCAGCCTTTCTAAATATGTTCTTGCGCGCATTCTGCTTTGGGATTCCCAAACGGTTATGCCTCCGCTGGCATGGAAAGACTTCTTAGACACGTTCAGTTGGTAGGCATTGATCGCTGATGATAGAGGGTGGTTCCTCTTGAAACACCTTTGTGGTGTTGTGTCACTCTTTAAAGTTGTGCGAAAGCATAACATGACCTCTGCAGGTTGATTCTTGGACTTGGATATTACTCAGCTTTGCGGGTAAAGCAGCAATTGTATGGTCTTCCTAAATTAAAGTGAAAAGTATCCTAGTCTTCTAAATATCGTACATACCTAAACTCGAACCAAAAATCTGCAAGAGTGCCTGGTGTCTTGACTACGAGTAAAAGAGTAAAAGTGTATGCACAGTTACTCATTCGCAAGCTAAGCAAATATATACCCCTTAAGTTCGGCTAAGTACTGAATCATACCTAAGCATAAGACAGAGATCTGCAAGAGTGCCTGGTTTCTTGACTACGAGTACGGTAAAAGTGTATGCACTGTTACTCATTATCAAAATATGCAAGCTAAGCAGACAAACACCCCTTAAGTTCGGCTAATTACTGAATCATACCTAAGCTTAATCCAGATATCTGCAAGAGTGCCTGGTTTCTTGACTACGAGTACTGTAAAAGTGTATGCACTGTTACTCATTCTCAAAATATGCAAGCTAAGCACCCCTTAAGTTCGGCTAAGTACTGCATCATAGCAGAATCAGATCTGAATTCAGGTCATGCCTTATATGAGTTTCATTCATAATTTTAACAAACCTTTCCTAATACGGCATAAACACGGCTGATTTCAGTACTCAACTTATGGTTGAGTTTTATGGGAAGCAGTGAAAGATGCATGAATTCAGGCTTGAAATGTCAGAGATGATTTGTTCTTAGCAGGGCTAACAGCTGTTTCATATGATGAAACAGTCTTCCAGCTGTTGAGGCAATAGAAGGTTTTGTTTTTCTTTTTTAATGACTGTTAAGTGGTTTTAAATGCCATAAAAGCAAAACCTAGGGGGCTCGTTCCCACAAGTAGCTGTGGCAGCAGCAGCAGCAGCAATTGCAAATCCACCACAAATAGCAATGTGGCCCAACAGTTGGGCAAAACCATTCACTGGCCGGCAACAACAAAAGACTGTCATTTGTAAGCCGCTGTGTTTTGTGTGCGTAATCAGCGTATTCATGCATGGTCAGCAGGACTCTGTCTGAGGGGGGAGGGGTGGTGGCATAATTAGCGCAGTCCAAAAATAATTTGCAAAACATTTTTGTTATCTATTTGTTCGCTAGCGAGCTTGCGTGTGTGTGTGTGTGTGTGTGTGTGTGGGTTTGTGTTGTTTGAAAATGCTAAAAATAAATCAGCCAACACAAAAGTTGATTTATATGGCGCACGTAATACTGCCATTAAAAGACAGACAAATGTATTACAATTAAATGAAATGGAAACGGTGCCAAAGCAACAGCTGCCCACCATATGAGACTTCATTTTCCCTTTGGCTCAACTTTAATTCGCAGCGAAGTTAGACTTTAATTAAGATTAATTAGACGCGAGCTCCACAGGGAACCTATAGCTAGAAGGGGGAGGAGGTGTGCTAATGAATGCCATAAAGTAAGGGGGGAGGGGCGGGGCGGCAGAAACATTGCTCGTACACTTTGCTTCAATCTATTTAGTTTTTATTAATGATTACGCATACGCCATGTGTGGCAGCTAATCATCAACAAAAAGTTTTATTTTTCAACTAAACGAAAGCTCATTGCATTAATGTAGTTTCTTGGGGGAAACTCCATGACAGTTTTCAAAGTAATTAACTGGCTGGTGCTTTCCATTTTCATATTGACACATTTTCACACATATTTGTGTCGGAACGGAGGAGATGCTGAAAATGACAAAATGAATGCCTATTGATAAAAAAAAAAAAAAGGAAATGACAGAATGAAAAGCGCAGAGAATTACATATATTTTTCGAGTCGAATTTGAAATGTGCTTTCCCTTCAGCTCAGGGATTGAGTTTATAAGAATTTGCTTAGCTGAGAGAATGCTACTTGTTTTCTAGTTTTCCCTTAAATAATTTGAATTTAATTTAGAAAAACCATTTATAAATTCGCCTTGAAATATACAAAAATAAATCTAGAAAATCGTCCTAAAAAAATAGAAAAATATTAGAAAGAGTTACCTTGCAGTTCTGAAGTGCAAATTCCCTGCATTCGTAATATAAAAGGGGCAACCGATTCGCCCTAAAATATGGAAAAATATAAGAAGACATCGCTTGTAATTCTCAAGTTCGAATTTCTTGCTTTTGGCATATAAAAGAGGCCGCTTGGGAGCTTAGCATTTGACTGCGTTTCTTTACTGTGATTCACTCGCGTGCTTTGGTAATTGAGTGTGCCATAAGATGCCTTTCGGGTTGTCAAGTTTCCCCGAGATCCCGAGCTCAAGTCTCAGACCAGATTAAGTGAGAAAATAAAATAATGTTTTCTAATTTGAATGTGATTTTTAGAAAGAAGACCACAACAGAGAGAAAATATTCTATGAAAATAGTATATATGGGGTTTATATAGACGCGTCTTAGTGAAGTCTTCCTCTTCTGTGTTTAGTCCCTTCACTCCCTTTCCTGTCTAATATTTAGGAAATATGTTATATGTTGCAAAAGGAATTAAAATTTTGCCTAGAAGTTTGCAACGCACAGAAAAATTCGTTTTGGACCCAATAAACTATATATATATTCTTGATCAGGGTGATAAGCTAAGTTGATTGAGCTTTGTCCGTTTGTCTGTCTGTTTCTATGCAAACTAGTCTCTCAGTTTTGAAGCCATTGAGCTGAAATTTTGCACAGAGTTTTCTTTTTGCTGCACGCTACAAATATGTCGGAACCAACCGGATGGGATGACTATATCTCATAGCTCCCATAGAAACAATTGATCGGAAAACTAGTTCTAGTGAGAAAAACTTTTTTCTTTTCCATGGAAACGTCTCCAAACTTTATATTCATAGGTTTTGTATGCTTTTTTATAATTCTGCCAAGTTTGATGAAAATCGGACAACTATATGGTATAGCTGCCATACAAAAGAGAGGTCGGAAAAACAGTCTTAGTTAGAAAAACTTTTTTTTTTAATGGTAGCAACCCAAAATTGTGTATTTGTTTGTTTTACATGCATTTACCTAATTCTACATATTTTTATTCAAATCGGTTGACTATATCATATAGCTCTCATATGAAGGATCATTGGGAAAATGGGTTTTTGTGGGAAAAATGGTTTAAAAAAATATTTAAGCAAGCGCTAAAAACTTCGGCACAGGCGAAATTAGCTTAGCTTTCTCGTTTTTTTTTCTAAAATCTAAGTTCTGAAAATATTTTCTTTATTTTAGAAAGTCTTTGTCGATTAATTTTCTAAAATATATGATGATACTTCGCTTTTGAATCTTTCTTAAGGAGAATTTCTAAATTTTAGGACGATTTTAATTGTTTTTTGTTTTGAGTGTACTACAAAAAGTTTAGACCATGTTTGGGTAATAAGTAATGTTCCAATCCCTTCAATGTATTGTTAGCTAATGTGTATAATGCGGAGTGTTCCATTATATACCCAGGAAAACTTTTTATTTAAAGTGATAAGACTACTAGATTTTGGGAAAGCGAAAGCCTTAGGCTTTATAAATCTACTTGGCTTTAAGCAGTCGGTTTTAAGTCTCCCAACTTTTGTCCACAAATCTGGTAGCTAAGCACTTTGGAGACACTTTACATAAAAAGCCAAATATTTTTAGTTTGAAATGAAATTGTATATATACAACAATTTTTAGAGATTTCTGGTATACACCCCAATAAGAGAAATAGTCTCTTAATACCAGAACATTTGTTGATTTAAGGCGTAAAAGCTAAGACTCTTAGAGTCGCTGGGATGTTGTGTTTGAAAGTAAACTGGAGTTCTTATACCAACAACCTTTCTCCATGCGATTTTTGAAGTAAGCCCTCACTGATTCCCAATTCCATCTGCAACTTCCCTTCACAACAAAAATTCACTTAGTCGCAGTTCGTAATAAGAATGTGTTTGCCAGGTGACAAAGTTAAAAATAAGCATGTCCTGCTCCAGCACAAAATCCCTTTGCCCCACGCACTCTCACCAAAAAATGAAAAAAAGAAGAAGCAATTGTAAGGCAATTTCAAAGGCAAAATTATTATGTCGCTTTATGTCATTTTTTTCCGCCAAGTTTTTTTTTTTTTTATATTTTCAAGTCAACTTTCGCAGATGAATGTGTCCCGTGGCTGAGGGGGGTGGGGGGGAGGTTGGCTTATAAAGGAGTTTGGGTGAAAATGACAAAGCAGCTGCTGAACAACAAACGGCAACGCATGCTGTGGCATAAAATTTATTTTCACTTCTGGTCCGCCATGATATGTGGCCTTAAATAAAAATAAGAAAAAACACAAAAAATATAACCAAAAATGAAAACCAACAATGGAACGGGGGGGTGGTGTGGAGCGATTCGACATTTCAAAAGAGGAAAACAACTGAGTTTAACAAATGTGCGGCGTTTGAATGTCTTATTTGGGCAACGCCCGTGTGTGTGTGTGTGTGTGTGTGTGTGTGCAAATGGGCGTGGCAATACATAAATTACTTTACGCACGGGCTGCCTCCAAGCCGCGTTAACAATTGCGGCCAAATATAATTTAGTTGAGGCAGTAAAAGCCAAACAGTAGACCAGCAAAACAGTCGTAAAAATAATAATATCAGTAAAACAAATTATAGCATTAACAGTTCAAATGCCAAATGCAGTCATAACACCAGGCAATACAGTACAAATTTATACTAGAGTTTTTATTTGACTAGTGTGGCCAGGGGCTACGAGTGGCAGTTAATGGGGACTTAAACGCTCCAAGTGTTGAATTTTGCTGGATAAGAAGATATTGGTTAGCTCGTCACTTTGTATTTAACAGCAATTTAGTATATTTGAGAGCCTAGACAAGGCTTCTCCGCACAAGGCATGTGGTTTAAAGGTCAAAAATTGGGAAATTGGTGTGGAATATGATAACTCTTGCTTAAATAACCAGTTCGGTGGGTTGAAATAACAACATTTGTCACTAATCTCAAAATTTGATAATCAGATTCAATGATTTGCCAGCGCTGTTCGTTTGTTAGTCTATTGGCAAACCTTACTGAGCATTTTTGTTCAAAAATTTACTCTAAAAAACAGCATAAAGATCCCTCCTTACATTTACATCAAAGTTATCACACAGCGCTGTTCGTTTGTTAGTCTATTGGCAAACCTTACTGAGCATTTTTGTTCAAAAATGTACTCTAAAAAACAGCCTAAAGATCCCTCCTTACGTTTACATCAAAGCTATCACACAGCCCTGTGCGTTTGTTAGTCTATTGGCAAACCTTACTGAGCATTTTTGTTCAAAAATGTACTCTAAAAAACAGCCTAAAGATCCCTCCTTACATTTACATCAGAGTTATCACACAGCGCTGTGCGTTTGTTAGTCTATTGGCAAACCTTACTGAGCATTTTTGTTCAAAAATTTACTCTAAAAAACAGCCTGAAGATCCCTCCTTACATTTACATCAAAGTTATCACCGATTTCCTTGCAAAATTGTTGCCACTGCATACATGGCGTATGAGTATTTCTTTTAAACTTAATGTTTCAATGTCGCAATTCAACAATATTACATAAATTAACAAAGATAAATGAAAAATATCAAGAAAAGAGCTTAAAACCATTACCAAATGTTGACCAGAGACATAAAGTCTGTACAAAATGGTAAGAACAGGGGGCGTGCAGTCATTAATTCTCGTAAAAGTAACCACATCAAAAGCATCCATCAGGTACAGTCCAACTAACAAAGACAAACTTATCTAAAATCAATAGCCAACAGTCTGTTAACTTCTTTAGCTAAAATGGCTGGGCAGTTGCATTCATTACCGTTCAGCACAAGGCTTGTCCAGTCGCTTTCAGCACCAGCACCATGGCCATCATCGTCATCATCATCATAAATCACAAAAGTGCAGCACATGCATCACTTTCCACACTTTCCACACTTTCCGTTCGGTGGCTTTTGTTTGCTCTGGCAATTTGTAGTCTGGCGCTAGCAATGCCCCCTGGTCCACTGACAAATGCAATAAACCAGCACTAGAAGATACCGAACAAACAGCAGGAGTAGCATCGGGCAGCATCGGGCAGCATCACCAGCAATAACAATAAGCCAAGGAGCCATGAGTAATGTGGCCTGGGCATGCAAAAGTGCCAAAGTGATGTCGACATCATTGATGAATGCGCTCAAGGGTCACCTGAAACAGGCAGCTGGGTTGGGAAAATTGCTTAATTTGTTAAAGAACAAACAGCAGCACACACACACTCATACACACGCAATTATGGCAACTGCAACACAAATTCAATTAACTGGGCTGACAGTCTACAATGTTGCTGCATCTTATCCTTGCTGCTGTTGTTGTTATTAATTACAAAAGAAAACTGTCAAAAACTTTGCACTTGCAACTATCCGACATAAGAAATTGCCCGCCCCTTAACCATGTCCAGGAAATGCTGCCTAATTAGCAGCCTGCAAAATGAAAATAAACACTAGAACATCAAGTGTTAACTTTCTCAAGGTAGGCAGATCTGCCATATGCCAAAAACCTTCAAAGACCCTAATTAAATCTTATGCGCATTCTAATCAAATTTCGGCCTTTGACACAGGCAATGTCCAATTAAAGCTATCAAATTACGCATACGCCATGTAAGGCACGGAACAAGGAAGGCTAATTATTATGCGCAGGCCTTGAAGGCATATTGCCTCAGATATCTCTCAAATAACCGGGCCTCCAAATGAGTTTCATGTGTTTTGTGGCGGCAGGCAGCATAAAAAGCAAAATAATACAGAAATCCTTTGGTGTGACACAGGAAATTGGAGGCGAGTTTCGCATTTTGGGCGCGTCAGACCACACACACGCACACACACATGCATGCATAATTAATGTACAAAGTGTGTGTGAGTCTGTTGTTGTGTCGCCTAATTGTCAAGTATGTCCCAACCGCAGAGATACACCGTGAGGGTGTCAGTTAGAGCGGGGAGATTCGGCATTTAATTGTTGCCTTTGACATTGCAACAATTTCGAGTGGCTGCCGCCATCCGCATCCGATTCGTATCCAATTTGTGTGTTGGTTTTTGATTGCAACATTAATTACAAATTCCAAGCATGCTACACGTATTCAGAATCAATGTATGTTCTATTTTGGTCTGGTAACCAGAAGCTTTAGATCGGGATTTGATTAGCTCAGTTTATTTCGCTACTCAAAGGGGCGATGGCACAAATAGCGAAATGAAAAGCATGTGGGAAAAGAGCTTAATTAAGATACGATATCTGCACAAACCATTAACTTGAGTCACAAAGTGTACAGAATGTGGCGAGCTGGTGTCAAGTTCAATAAGATCGAACTTCTTTTAAGCTCGAAAGGCTTATTTCAAGCTCGGATTCATACTTGGGCATGATGTGATTCTAAGTATGAAGTACGAATCTCGAGCTTAAGTCAATCTTTCATTCTTGATTTGGTCTGACCTAATCTAGCTCGGGAAACAAGCTAAATTGTGCTGGAATTAAGTCTATGATGAGCTAAGATCAAGCTCTACTGAGCCCTACTGAGTCTACATCAAGACTGGAATTCCAGCATTAAGAAATGAGTATACTCAATGAACAAATGGAGAATTTAATACTTGGATCAAGAATATTTAATGTAAAAAAATCGATAAGAATGGGAATACTTGATCTAAGTATGCATTTTAACTTCTTATTTATTGATCTAAGAACTTCAATACTTAAACCAAACACAAAACATTCTCAAATCGAGTAGAAAAATTCTTGAATCAAATGCTCAACATACTCAAATCCAAGATTGCTCATTCTTGAGTCAAGCAGAAACCATTCTCAAATCGAATAGAAAAATTCTTGAATCAGATGCTAAACATACTCGAATCCAATATTGCTCATTTTTAAATCAGGCAAAAAAAGTCGCAAATGTAGTGGAAAAATTCTTAAGTCAAGTGCTTAACATAGTCATATCCAAGATGGCTCGCTTTTGAATCGAGAGCATAATGCATTTGAAAAAGCTGAGAATGTTCCTTCTTGTATGAAGGAGCTCATCAGTTTCAAGAGTTAGATTCCTTAGCCTCGAAGCAAGACGCCCGCCCTGATTCCATTCATTCAACAATTTAAAATCAGTTGGTTTTTCCACTTTTTCCTATATTTATTTCATAAAAAATTAATTGTTTAACCAGTAGTTTAACTGTAATAACCGGTTTGAGGTATACACAACTCCACAAAGCAGCCGCAGTTTTTCACTGTCAACTGTTCAAATGCCGTCGCTCCATGTCAGCAATGGCTTAACTGCTTGGGAATTGCAAGGCAACATAAGCGCTTGTTAGTTTCCCCACGCTTCCCTCTCCCTTAAAAAACGAAAGTGTGAGAGCGGACCCAACGCTGTGTTCTCTCAAATGTGGTTGCTCTTCTGTCTCCATTTCTTTACCTCACTCCCTTCGCCTAAGAACACTACACTGAGCACAAATTAAGCTAGATTTCAAGATTGAAATTGTTGAAAAATTAAGAATAAATAGAATTTCTATCAAGAGCATTCGTACTTAAATTAGACCTGCTACTTTTGTTCGGGGCTAACTTAGGTCAATACTGCTCGCACTTGCATTAACCAAATCCGTGTTTGACCCACTTCTGACCTCGTTTTGCTAAGTACATATTAGAAAAAGCATCCACCGCTTAACTCTAATAATTTTATTATACTATTTTTTTTTTGCTCTTTTGCTTTTATTTTGTCATCATTCTTTATACTTTGGGTCACCTGGTTTATGCCTTGAGCCCAGCTTTTTATGCTGTTTTATGTTAATTTTTGTTTAAAAGTTTTCGCGTTGCTCACATTTGCGATGGGGAGGGGGGCCGGTTCAACGCTTTTTAATTACCGCTCATTTAAGCAAACAAAAGCTGGGTAAATGCAGTACAGAAATACATTTTAATTGCACCGGACCCAGTGTCAAAAGGGAGCTGGAAAATGTTTGCATGAGTTGGTCACCGCTCGGCTCTGTGCATGAATTCCGTATGGGCGGTGTGCGCATACGCCGCGTTGTCAGGGCCATAAATAAGCTGCAATGCCTTTAATGGCAGACATAGCCAGTGCGAATGGCTGAGAGCCGCCATGGCAATGGCCAAAGCGCAATGGAGACAAACAATAAACTCGCCGGGCATAAACGCCATTGGCAACAGCAACAAGAACAGAAGAACAAGAACAGAAGCTGAAAAGCAATTTTTATGATGGCCTTTTGTTAACCCAGTAAAAATGAACTTAAAGCCAGCCAACGAGTTGGAAACGTTGAACGTCTGGTAACCCACAGCCACTGTGCCACACATCACCCTTTCTCCATTCCCGAGCGGTTTGTGCACTGAGCCATTTTGGATTTACTTGTAATTTGCAACAATGTTGAGTTGAGCTGCTGCATCTTGTCATGGAAGATGTTTCCCGTTTTCGCATCAGCTTTTGTTGTTTGACATGTCAAAGCCAAACAAAAGCGCTGCTTTATATAATATATATATACATATGCTTCTGCACACACACACACACGCGCATGTGTGACGGGGACGGCGGAAAGACTTGATTGGTGTCAAAAAACGCATCAGCATCAGCAAGGTGACTTTCAAGTTCAGCGCACAAACAAGTTTAAGATAATGAACATAAACTGTGTGGGTGTTGTACATACATAGATTGAATGATTGTTTTTAAGTAGAGAATCGCATTTTAAGGTGGCTTGTTAAACACATAATTAAGTGCTTTTTATATTGGCACAATATAGCTGAGGACTACTGGATATATTTTAGTCCTTTGAAGATATGAGAATGAAATCCCATTGAAATTAATTACTGATTTATTTAAAATAAACACACCAAGAGCCAATTTATCATCTTCTAGATAGCTGCTGCTATGTGACAGATAAACTTGAATTCTACTCGGTGATTAGTTAGAAGTTTTAGAAGTTGTGAAATCGGCCATTTGTCCCCATTCTTATCTTACTATATTCTGTACCAAAAGTACACAGAGTACATTTAGTTTGTGCAAGAATATAGTTTATATATATTCTTGAACAGTCTTCCTTCTGTCAGCATGAACAAATAGATCTTAGAGGTGCTAAGAGATAGAGGTTTAAGGTTCAGGAAAAAAGTCATGTTTTAAAAGGTTCCTTTCTTTTAAACATATTTCGAAATCAGTAATATTTATCAATGTAGTACGAGATGTTAAGGAGAAATGTAAGGAGAGCAGGTTTCCTTTGACGCCCCACACTTACAATGCTTTTGCACTTGAAGACAATATCAAAAGGTACAAATTGTGAAATTTTAATGCAAATTGAAGAGTTAGAGGTGACTGTGAATAGTTTTTGGTTTGCTGAACACTAAAGTTTTTTTGGAAGTGGTTCTTTATTTCTAGATTTTTATATTATATTGTAATCCTTTTTATACCCTTGCAAAGGGTATTATACTTTGGCCCAGAAGTTTGCAACGCATAGAAATATTTATTTCCGACTTCCGTCTTCTTCCTGCTGCACACTATCAAAATGTTGAAACCGACCGGATCGGATGACTATATCTCATAGCTCCCATAGGAACAATCGGTCGGAAAACTAGTTTTAGTATAAAAAACTTTTTTCTTTTCCATGGAAACGTCTCCAAACTTTGTGATCGTAGGTTTTCTATGTTTTTTTATAGTTCTAACAAGTTTTATTAAAATCGAACAACTATATAGTATTGCTGCCATACAAAAGATAGGTCTGAAAACAGTCTTAGTTAGAAAAACTTTTTTGTTTTTAATGGTAGCATCCTGCAATTTTGTATTTCTTTGTTTCACATGCTTTCACATAATTTTACAAATTTTTGACCAAATCGGATGACTATATCATATAGCTCCCATACGAACGATCGGTCGGAAAACTAGTTTTAGTATGAAAAACTTTTTTCTTCTAAATGAAAACGTGTCCAAACTTTGTAATCGTAGGTTTTCTATGTTTTTTTATAATTCTACCAAGTTTTATTAAAATCGGACAATTATATGATATAGCTGCCATACAAAAGATGGGTCTGAAAAGCAGTCTTAGTTAGAAAAACTTTTTTGTTTTTAATGGTAGCATCCTGCAATTTTGTATTTGTTTGTTTCACATGCTTTCACATAATTTTACAAATTTTTGACCAAATCGGATGACTATATCATATAGCTCCCATACGAACGATCGGTCGGAAAATGGGAAAAATAGTATTATTTGAAATTATTTAAGCGAGCACTTGCAAGGGTATTAAAACTTCGGCACAGACGAAGTAAGCTTAGCTTTCTCGTTAGGCATGTTTTGTGGGGCACTTAACCTCTTGTAGAAACTCTCCTTGCTTTTATCTTAAACTGTTACTAATAAGCTTTGAAATAAACTATGCCAACCATTTCTGCGATTTTTTAGACGAATATAATCCCCATTACTACAACTATGAAAGGAAAAGTTGGGTGCAATCATCAAATCTTTCTTTGGGGGCCGTGAAGGAATTATCGATCGATTTCAATTTCCATCTCTTTCCTTGTAGTTGTGATGTAATTCAGTCTTAAAACCCGAATTTTATTCTGGATATTACATAGAAACTGTTGGCCTTTTGAGCAAATGATAATGTTTTGCTCTTCCTGTTGAAGTTTGGCACACATTTGAAGTTTACCCCATTTCACACACACAACACGGCGAAAGAAAAATATAAATTCTTGTTTACCCTTTTTGCTTTCTGTCTGTCATTCTGGCTGTGAAAAGGTTTATCACTTGCCCACAAAAGTTTTGTGCTATTAAAAAACCTCAGTCGCGCCTCTCCCCCCCCACCCCCCCCGCCCCGTACCGCCACCCTCTTGCCTTACCATCAACACATGACGCAGCCAGGCCATAAAAATAGCATCAAACTTCGTTTTTTGTGTTTTTGTGCTTTTTGCAGCCACGCCCACAAAACAAGCCAAACATGCACCGCAACAACGCCCTCGAGTGGCTTATCATATCTCATTCCGCTCCCAGTCCCAGAACAGCCCGTGGACTGACCACACTTTTAATGCCTTTTTCATTGTCTTTTCATCGTGAGCGTCAGCGTCGTTTGGGCCATGTCTGGGTCACGCCCCAGGTCTACGCCCTCCTCCTCCCCCATGCACAATTTGGCCTTTGCCTTTGCATACTTTGAGGCTGAGGCAGAGGCAGGGGAAGCTCTAGCAAATTGACGTCATGTCATCAATCAATCTTGCTGCAGAGTTTCACGGCGCACGCCAACGCATCATCATTTTCGGTTCCCGACAAGCTGTGAAATATTCTTCTCGTTTTTTTTTTTTTTTTGATATTAATTTTTTGTAATTTTTTCATTATGCACCGAGGCAGCTTTTCAGTGAAGCCGCAACTGTGGTTTGATTTATGATTTTTTAATGAGCTCCAGCAGAGAGAGAGAGCTCCTATAAGTAGTATATGCGGATTGTCTGATGTGGGCAGCAAGTCGAGTGTGAAACCAGCTGGATAGGCAACGCCAGAAGGGTTCAAGGGTCCTGCATTGACCTTTGATGCAATAAATATTCAAAGGGCGTAAATTTTTGAAAAGCATTTAGGTTGCTGTAAAATTTTAATTGCGTTTGTCCCTGCCATCTATTTCTCCGCCGCTCTCTCTCTCTCTGTGTCACTGCGTGTCCCGTGTCTCATTATTTTTGCAATGTTTTTGTTGCGCTGTTTTATTGCTCGGTTATTTTAATTAAAAACTTTGTTCAGCTGACAATGCCAATTGCCTTTCCCCTTCCCTTCCCTGCTCTGCTCTGCCTGCGACTGTCTCAAAGTTTTCTGCACATTTTGGCTGCCTCGAGCCTCGGTGTAAAAACAAAGCTGTTGAGACAAGAGCCACTTGGTGTATGTAGCACGCCTTTGTCCTGCCCCCCCACCCCTTCACGACTTTTGCTATTTTTACGCTCTTAAGATGGCATTAAAGGCATATGCAAAATATGCCCCTGAAAAAGATGTGAAAATGCTTTCGTATTTATACATATATATAAATTTTGTGTTGCTCTTATGTCACCTTGTTGATGATATTGTTGGCGTCTACGAAAAAAAGCGCAATGCAAAGGCGCTAATCCCGCTTAACGTTTTGTTGACAGCGTCTGTGGCAACGCAGCGCCTCATACTTATATATACATATATATATAAATGTAAGTGGCATATAACCCGGTAAGTATATGTGAGTTTTTATACGTATTTACTTTGCAAATATAACGACTGACAGGCTCGTCCATGGGTTATTTATCATAAGCTGCAAATCCGCCAGAGGGAAATCTTTACTTTTTGTTCGCTGTTGTTAAATTTGCTATTTTTGTTACTATGAAATAACGTAGCCATGAGACGAAAGAGTATTATGGAGGAAATGTATATGGATCAATTTACTTATCAGCTAAATGGTTGAAATGCAACTTAAAGCAACATTTTAATCAGTGCACAGGCTGTGCAGCTTTTGGGAATGCATTTGGTACGTGTTCTGATTTAAAAGCTTTACCTTTATATTTTTGATGGAAAAAATATCTTGTTTGGAGTGTTGCTCTAAACCAAAGTGAAAAAGTGTATGCACTTTGTCAACAAATTGTTGTTGTTCAGGGGCTTGATCATCATTTCCCAGCATACGAAATTGGCCAACCATATAATAATATTCATTTGAAAGCATTTGTTGATTTTGTCAGCTATCCTTTTCATGTTTATCTCATGAATAATGGAAATATGTACTTTAATATGAAATATATGAAACTTTTTCCAATAAATATTAAAATAAATATTAAGCTGAATACAAATGATATATTTGGTTTAATTGTAACTGTACCTGTTTTATTGTATATTCGCGTAGCGGGAATTGTTTCAGAGATCTTCATAGAATGTAGTGTGACCCGACAAAAGCCAATACACGCAACTAGAGATTAGAGTTAGCCTGAACGCACACTAAACAAGAGGTCGTTGATGTTGCCAAGCCCAGCTCCAGACACTGACACTTCCAGAAGTCTCTTATTATTTGTATTTGTTGTTGAGGAAGTGGAGCACCACGACCAATTCTGGTGTATTGTCTCAATTCTCAGCGTGTAAGTAATTTAGACTATTTTTGAACGTTTCGAACTTGTTTTCCGATGCAAGTACCTAGAGACAAATGCACTTGTTTGATATATTTGAACAGAACCATTTTCTCTTGAACATTCCAAATATAGAGTTGATATTTTTGCAAGAACTAATATTATATATCTAAGTCGTTTGCCCCGACTGTTAGACACACAATGATTCAAAGGATCTTTCAAGCATATTCTAATAGGATTTTCGAATGTGATCTCAAAAAGTGCCCATCACGTCGAGATTTTCAAAAAAATGGACTAGAATACTGGATGTTCCAAGCCTAAAATTTTGTTTAAACTATTATTATTATTATTTGAAAAAATTGACGCACAATCACAAATTGTGTTCAATTAAAAAGTCATAGCAACATGGGCCTTGGGCTGGGTTAAATTAAATAATGAACTGTCAAGCAAATGAATCTTATTGAAAAATCTCAGAATCAATACAAAGTATTCATGTGCAGTACACATTGCCACACCTAATTCTAATATAAAGTAATGCAAATCCTGATAGTAGCTGTCTTTGTTTCGGTGCTCTAAGCCATTGAGTCACATCACTCTTGTTGCTGGCTGAGTTTGGCAGCGCTGAAAAGTATGCTACATTTTTGTTGCTGCAATTGTGAGGGAGTAACAACTAGAGATGGGAGCGTGAGCGAATTCTAACGTCTCGAATGCTTAATGAAATAAGGATTTCTAAATCGTTTCGCACTATTCATACCCTGTTTAAAGATATCGTGAATATGGCGTGCCTTATTTTTGGTCTTCTGTTCGTCTTACGTGGAATAAACTGGGATTCACAGCATCGATTGTGGATAGACTCCTGCGGTTATTAAGCCTACAACCTCTAAAGGATTGTAGAATCTGCCTTAGAGTAATATTGCTCCATAAACTAATGCATAGCCACATTGACACTTGTTTTCTTTTGAGTCAAATTACATTTTCAATCCCTCCTAGATGTATAACATAGTTTCGGCCAATATTCTTATATAAAGGTACATCTCATTTTGAATCACATGATCAAATGTGTGCTAAGCGATTTAAACCATTTGCTAAATTCCATGTTTGTTATAGTTTGTCATACTTTTCGTCTCAACTAATGTAAATCTTTGTCTGCGAGTCGGAGAACATTGTATAAAAATATTCCTTAAATTCGAACGGAGGCTGGATTATGATTAATATGCTTTATCATTTGGCAACTCTATCAAATAAATACAAACTATATTCACAATGTTTGACTTTAATTGAGTCACGAAACTCTCACGCATAAGAGTTGCACACGCACGATATTCTAATACTTCACCTCTAGCACAAAGCACCCCCGCCCCGTCACATTTCAATACCCGAAATGCCATGTAAAACGACATAGGAATGTTTTCCCCCCCGCCTCCGTTTCAAATCAGCGCGTGAAACTCGGTAAACTAATTAATTAACTATTTTTGTGCCTGGTTCCTGCATAATTATTATTATTAGTATTTAGCCCAGCTTTAGTCAGCACAACTGGCAGCTAATTTATGGCCCAGAAAAAATATATACATATATATATATATATATATAACCATAGTCCTGGGCTTGGAGGTGCCCAGGTGCCCAGGTGCCCGGGTCTGTGCGGTGGCCCAATTATTCATGAAGATCGATTAGGCGCGTTAGCCGTGAACCGCAAATTGCTTCACTGGGCTCAGCGGCTGATTAAACGTTAATTAGGAACAGAGCGAAAGACAAGCGCCAATTGCTGTGTCAATCAAAAGAAGTTGAAAGGAGAAATTAATTAGCAGCAGCAGCGCCCAGAAATGAGCAAAGGCAAAGACGCTCTTGAAGTCAATCGATGGCGGCCATAAAGGTCCTGACGCGTTCAATATTTCTGTGTTTTCAATTAATTCATATTGTTTGTACTCGCTGCCAATCTGCTTACTGGAAAAATGGCTCAACTTAAGCTTTGACTAAAAATCCCCTTAATGCTAAAAATAAACAGAAAACAGCTTTCACCTTTAACAATATTATTTTTGTGTTTCCTTACAGAGCTCTGAGCTGGCAGAAAGGACCTAAATTTATAATTACCAAACAAATCCTGAGCTTTGCATTCGCCCAGTTTCCAAGTGATTAATTTCACAAAAGAACAAAACAACTTAAGCCAATTACCCAAGTGATAACCAAGCCGGAGCAGCAGATGCCGCCATGAGTTTCCTCAGTTCCATGCAACAATATGTAACAAGTGGCATATCCAGTCTGGGACTTGGCAATCGACGATTCTCACTTTCGCGGCAGGAGTCCAGTGAGCAGCAGCAAGCGGGTGTTGCCGGTGCACCTGGCCTGGGCACTGGCATTGTTTCCGCTCAGCAGCAACAGCAACAGCTTCCCCTGCAACAGCAACTGCCACAGCAGCAGCAGCAGCAGCAGCAACAACAGCAGCAGCAACATGCTCACGCACCACTCCAACAACAGGCCAGCATTGGCAGCGGTCTTGGCTTGGGGCTAAGTGGAGGTGTTTGTGCTAGCGTTTATGGCGCCCCGGCTCAACCCACAGCGGGCGTGGCAGCGACAGCAAGCGGCAGTAATTACCCAGCCGGCGGCGTGGTAATCGGCAATCCGAATGCCACTAATCCATTACTAGGTGAGTGCTATTTTTTTGTGTGTGTGTTTGTGGCTTTGGAGTATATATTTATATATATGTAGACGCATTAGATTGATAAATGAATGAGCTCAGAGCGACAGGCGGCTAGTTGATGGCTTCGGCTGCTCCGACAGACCTGTTGTTTTGCTTAGTCCTAATGAAGATTTTAATGGTTGCCCACAGACAAGTTTTTTAATGAAAGTCTAAGAAGATAAAAATCCGAATAATTCATATAAAGCCACAGTTTAAGCTTTTAAATTTCCAACTGATACTTTTAATCTACTGACTTACATTCTCTGTTAGTTTGTATCAAAATCCATTCTAAGTCAATTATTATTGCAATAATCCACAAACAACAAATCAACTACAATTTACTGACCCAAATTTAAATTGAGATAAATTGTTTTTACTTCACTTCAAGGTAAAAACATTTCATTTTTAATATGAAATAGAAAAGCAACATTAATTATCTTCCGGTTTTCTATAACTGAGGAAAGGGGCTTAAAACGATTGCTTTATTTTCAATCTTCATTCTGAAAAATGCAACAAGTCATTAAAGTTTGTTTTGAAAACTCACTTGAGTACCTCCGGACTGAATATTATCGACTTAGCGTCTTAACGGGAAACACTTGGGGCAGAGGGTAAGACCGTTCATTCACCGGTCAACTTTTACAGCTAGCTCAGCACTTGAATTTATCGAAATTTTTATCGATAAACAATCCGCCGAATGCTTTGTTTATTTTTTGCCATTCTTTCTATTATTTAAATGTAAAGAGTCAGCACAACATTTCATTTGACTTTGGCCTACTTGGTTAAAAATCTATTTTAAAATATGCAAAATTCACTGTCTACTGCTTCGGGTTCGGCACACATGAATCAACTGGAATCTTCACCAACCCTTCAATAAACTGTAACTTGTAATTAAAGAACTGTTGAATAAATTAAAGAAGCTAAAAGGCAAAGCAAAGGAAAACTTTTTCAATGCAAAACATAATAAAACAACCTTCTAGATTTCTTTTGGATTTTTGTGTGACGAGAAATGACTTGCATAATAATGATGAATTTTATTCGAGCAACTTTAAAATAGAGTTGCCCACATCTCAAGTGTTGTTGTAAAGCATTCAGAGTGAAGAGTCTACATCTTTTAAATAATTTTTATTCTAGAAACTGCGAGCATCCCTGTTTTAAGTCCCCAAACAGCAAATATAAAACGAAAATTCTGGCAAAAATTAAATTAAGAATTAGTGAACTAAACTACACAAGCCAAAACTAGAAAAATTACAATAAATTTCGTGTCATGTTGTAAATAGTTAATTAATTCCCTTCAAATTGTTGCTTTACAACATTTCACATTTCACATTTCATATATTTCTGTTTCAATAACCGCACAGCTGGCAAAAACCATAAATAAACCAACACCAAATTCAAAGAAAAACCTAAAACAAAACCCGTATATGTAATTCTGTGCTCTGGCAAGCCACTAAAATGGCAAACAACAAAAGTTTATTGAATTTGCCAGGCGTCGCCGATGTTATCATCAAATTTCATATTTTTACAATGTGCCAAATGCGACCAAAGTTTCGTTTTTACTGCACAATATGCATAAACAAATGCGCAAAACTATGCCAAGTCAAAGCAATCAGCATGCAATATGTGAATCGGTTGGACAAAATGTCGTTTGCCAGTCTAAATGTTGTAGCTGGCAAATGCAAACACACATAAATGTCGGAGCGTGGAGCATAGAGCGTGTCCTGGCCGCAAAACCGCTGTCTTGTGTTTGGTGGGAATTGGATGGGGAAACTATATCGACATTTACTTGGCATTTTGCTTGGATTTTGATTTACTGATGTCGGCAGCATTTGAATCAAAATTGAAATTGGCTTATCTTGTTGCATGAACCACGAACGAGCGGTTGGGTTGGGTTGGCGAAGGGAAGTAGCCGAAATCTGGCAACGTGTAAGCGCATTTGCTGTGCTTGTGGTTGTATCCATTCTTGCTGCCATGTGTGTGTGTGTTTGTGTGGGTGTAAGTTTGACTTTTCGGAAATTTCTATACAAATTTTTTTTTTTGCCAGTTGCCTAAGCAGCAGCAGCATCAGCAGCCTCATCCTTGATGCCCAAAAAAGTTGTGTAGTTTTCTTGGCGAAGCCGCAGTAGTGGTCCAGCTGCCTGGATGTGTGTGGGTGGGTGTGTGTGCTTGTGTATGGCTTCAGCTCCCACCAGTTATTGTCCTTGTTGTTCCCAGCAGCAGCAGTTGGATACCACTGCAGCCGCATGGATGCATGTCAAGGTTGAGGTTTGCCTTGCCGTTACCTTGAGCATTGCTTTACGCCGCATTGACCGCCCCACCACATTGACTTTGGCTGGTCTGGCTTCCATTCTACCCAGCTCGTTTCCTTTCCTTGTTAACAACTTGTGTCTGTGTTTGGCAAGTGTTACTAACCATTAAGCCATTAACATTTATTTGCAGGCGCAGTCTTTGCTCTTTTCATTTATTTAAAGCATCCTTCTAGATGCAGGAGAATTCCCGTTTCGCTGTAAAGTTGTAGCCTGCTTTTAGGCAAATGTGAACAGTGTAAACTTTAAAGGAAAGGACAGTGAAATGTATTAACTTTACTTTAAATTGTATTAAAGCAGACTTAAGTGCAAAGCATTTTGAAAATGTTGTCTTTACCAACTCTTTTACCATACCTTTCTTCTCTCTCTCCAAACCACAGGCTATCCCAAGGTAGCGGGCAGCAGTACGGCACCCGGTAGCTCCCCCTCGCCCCATGGCTCGCGTCGTCAGTCCCGTGCCTTGGAATGTTTGGCACCGCCGCGTACCGGTTCATTTCGGCAGCGCAACTCGCCGTTGCATCAACCAGATCCGCCGCCAAGGCCACCGTTGGCGTTTTGCAAACGCCGGCTAAGCTGGCCCGAGGTGGATCCACGCTCCAATTCCGGGTAAGTAGCAAGCCCTTAATGCATAGTTGATGATGTGCGAGAATCTGGCAAATGAATTTGTAAATTAAATGGCTGGCAGCAGGTTTTGCTTAGAATAATTATGCGGCCAGGGCCATAGATAGATATTTTCATAATTTCCCACACACACACACATACGCACGCAACAGGACGAGCGCCATATCCAAAGCTTAAAGCTCCCAAAAAGGGAAAAACAACTTGAATTATTTACCAATTAATTTATGTACTTCAATTTCTGTTGTATTTTCGATTTGTTTTTTTTTGGAAAACTTTTAGCGGGCAACCTTCATAATTATGTAATTACAAAAGTTGAAGCTCGCAAATTTTCAAAAGAAACTTTTCGCCTATGTCCTAGACGTGGCAGCTTTGAATGCGGGCCAACCTTTGAGTGTGGAAAACTTTTACACACACACACACACAAGCTCTCAAATTAACACCGAGCATAGAATGTGTCTTGTACTTGAACTTGTTTAAAGCTGCTTTCTGGTTCCTGTTGGTCCTTAATGTGTCAAGGCAAGCAATAGGATGCAACATCCTGTGCCAGCTGCAAGCATCTTCCTGGCACAAAGCAGTCTCCCACTTTGCATATTACGGCGTCAGTTTAATGTGCGCATAATAAGACTTTGGATCCTGGGGTTTCATTTAATTAAGCATGAAATGAGATTTTGGTCCTGCATCGTGCTTTAAGAAATTCGAGCTCCTTTGTTGGCTCTCAGGTGGGGCAAAACAATTGGGTGTAAATCATGTTAGCCGGCAAACTCAACCCCCACGTAAATAAACCACAAAGTGTGTATGAAAATTCAAAACCTTTGGGCACAAAAAGGGATGAGAGTGTGCTGTTGTGGTTGTATTGTACTAACAAATTGAATTATCAACGAAATATTAGATTATGAAGATAATTTAATTAAGAATGAGGCTTCGTGGAAGTCCCAATTGGTACAGATAGCAGAGCAGTCTTACTTACCAACTATGCAACTGATGCAGACTGGAGAATAAGACACTAAAAATATCGAATAGATGATTTCCTGTATGCATTTAGACTGGATAGGTTTTAATTATTCGTTTAATCAGCCAAAGGATGTGAAAAATTATCATCATTTGGATGATTTTCAGCTCCGTTGGATGATTATGAGAATATTAGAGACATATCAAGTCCAAGTAGATCTTTTTTGGATCTTTTTTTTCTGTGTGCCTTAAGAATATCATTTCGAACAACACTTCGAACAACACTTTTGCATTAAATGTCCAGCGGCGGAATCGAACCAACGACCTCTTTCACAAGAGTGTGCCTCACCCTAACACATCCAAAGTGGATGTTATTTAACGTGCGTTGCCAAATTCAGCTACCCTGGTTTCAATGTTACTTTTCTCAGCCAGCTACTAGCTTTTGTTCCTGTCCTAATTACCTTTCACTTACTTTGTAAGTGTATTGAGTTCAGTAATCGTTTTGGAAAGTTTTTAGTTTTCAACTAGAACATCACTCATACGCACTGATGCCGCTTTTTGGCATATATAATATATATTTATTAAGTTTTGGAAAAAAACTCTAAAAAGTCGGTAGAAATCGTTGCCTGGCGCACATGTCGTATGAGTTATTTTGAGATCTGGGGTGGCCCTCTTAGGCAGAGATATTGACTCTGGCAACTAACATATTTTACACTCACATTTACAGACAATAGAGAACTTTACTTCTTCTGACTAAATATTAAATAATACATTCATCGACAATGTTTTACAATTTCGAAAAGGTCATAAGAACAAAGATTTCAAATAGATTGCGTTAACTAAACCAGCTGTTTCATCTAATCAGGTATCAGTCGAGAGAGTGTTTGTTTGTTCACTGAGAAAAAACCATCCAATCTATAACCTAGATTGAAAGTCTCTTTTCATTTAACTAAGAATTATCATCTCTCTACTTACTTACTCACTTCTGCCTTGATAAGCAGAACATTATATACTTTAAAGTGTTGTAAATGCTTTTACATACTTTTGCATAACACTTAACTCTGATCCAGGGTACAACAAAGCCTAGCCGAAATATGTTTATGCCAGCGGTTTGGCTTTAACTCAGCATTCATAGACTACAACCACTACACATCTGGCTTAACTCATCAGCTTTGTCTACTTTTAAACCATATTTAAATGATTTGTATTCTCTGCATTTTTAATGCATTTCCTTTTAATTGCACCAAATTGATTGGTCAGGATATGGCAATTAGTCAAACCACCGGCATTAAAACAAATAAATTACCAATGCGTAGAACAAAAGCAAAAATCTTCTACAAATCGAATTGTTCATGGCGTTGCCAATTTATTTGTCATAAATTAAAACGGCAGACAACTTTTTATGCCAGAGCCAAAATAATACAATAAATAATTACGCAACCTCGCTGACTTTGGGGTCGCTTCGAATTGACCCAAAGAACCAACAAAATACCTTCGTCCCGGCCAAGAATGTTTATCTTGCAGTTAAATGCGAGAATAAATATTTGCCACTAAATAAAAGTTTTGTTTTTTTCCTCCTCCTCCTTTTCCTTGACAACTTTTATTTTTTCCAAAAAGTAAAGTGAAAATCCTAAAACTGAAACCGAAATTGAGTGTCTCCTTGGCAAGCGACACGGAATCACAAAGCGAAAGCAAAGCAAACATCTGTGCGGAAAGTTTCAAATGAAATTTCTCAAAGTTGGACAAACAATGCAGTTAGTCCACGCCTCAGTCTACCCTATCATTTACGGCAATTGCTCTGCTGACCATTTTCACTTTCGCACGCCCACGCCTCTGCGTCTCGCACAAAAAGTGTTGCCTACATTTCAGGGCCGTAAAAAAATAAAGTTAAGCCGCTTAGCCCGGTCAACCCCCAACCCGCCCCAACCGTGCTGAGTGTGCAAAACTTTTTCCTGCCGCAGCTGTTTTGCAAATCAAATGATTAGGCACACCAGCTCAGCTGTGCGAGTAGATGCACGTTGGGTATGCTGCACGGTAGATTTGATTAAAATCAAAGTTTCCATCAAATATGTACTCAATTAGCAAACATCGGGGCAAGGACGACCCATATCAATGTTGAAATAGGTACCGGCGGCGACCGTGTCACATTTAAATGTGTAGAAGAGCATATTGACAGTGCCAATTAGGGCACAGACATTGTTGTAAAACCTGCCAGAGTCACTCAATTTGAATGCTCGCAACTCTTTTCACTTTCTCTCGTCCGCAGTGTTCAGGAAACGGATGGCTCGTACTTTGAGAACTTCACATCGCTCGGCTGGAAACGAGAAAATCGTCGCATGTCCGCCACCCGG
Source organism: Lordiphosa andalusiaca (assembly GCA_035044965.1). NCBI lineage: Eukaryota > Metazoa > Arthropoda > Insecta > Diptera > Drosophilidae > Lordiphosa > Lordiphosa andalusiaca. The sequence continues at coordinate 4,696,496 of JAWNNM010001363.1, read as the reverse complement.
GCCGCCGAAGCACGTGCCGAGGCTAATCCCGAGAATGAACGTGATCCGCCCGTGCCCGAGGAGTCCATCGACCGGCAGGATGAGAAGGAGAAGCTATACGTGGAGGTTTTGCATACCATAGCCAACACGGTGGGTGCCCCGGCGCCCGGCGGGCAGGTGAGTGTCCCAAATAGAATTGAATCAATATAAAAGGGCAAAAGTTAAATGAATTTCTGATTGGGTTTTGGTTATTTGTAAGTTATGCAAATAGTTCCAAATTAAACAAATTAAACCCAATCCAAGCAGCACACATGTCCCCCCCCCCCCCCCTCCAGCTAAGCCACAAGGACGCAAGATGTATGAATCAAGATGATTGAAGGGCTTTGTCGCACGCATTTGAAACAAAATGCTATGCAATTTGAATGATTAATGCCTGGACCCTGTGCCCCGGGCCAAAATGCTACAGACGGAAATGAAAAGCAGTTGAGACGAGCTTATGTTGCGGGCACAAATTCAATTAAAAATGTGCTACATTTCCCTTCCATACATTTCTGATTGCCATTTGAAAGGAATTTTCCAATATTTTCACAATTTTTCTCCCGCTCGGACACAAGTTCATTTTTCAATTATCGTTTTTAATTTAACAGTAAGAAAATTGCTAGATGCCTCATGCACACAACTAATGAAACTTGGGCCGGCTCCGGGGAGCGGGTGCTGGTGCGGGTGCGGATGAGGGGTGACGGGGTGACGGGTGACGGGGCAACGGCAAGGTTATGCCAGCATAATAAAACTTTTAGCCCAGCAGCGGAAAATAAGTTTAGTCCTGCTGTGATTGAGTTGAAGCTGCTCAACTCTCGCGGGGCGCCACGCAAAAGCCGATAGCCGAGAGTTGTGCACGGCCCAGTCAAGTCACTGAAGTTATTTGCCCCGGCGCGCAATGGGAGGTATTTTCTTCGTTCTTGTTCGAGTTAGTTGGTCATTTTTATTTTTGCATTTAATGGTAAATAATTACAAATAAATGCGATCTACTATGGTGGATTTGATGCTGTTTTTGTGTAATGGAAATTGATGAAAAATTCAAGTAGCGCAGAAGCTGTTAATATATTTGGGGGGGGGTTTGAATCAACTTGAAATTAAGTTTGCGATGTAATTGGCCAGCATTGTGCTGAAGCAGACAAGTTTAAAGACGACAAGAATTGAAACCAGCGATCTTTCCCATGTCAGCCATATGCTATGGCTATGGCATCCGATTTTGACAGAACTTTGCCAAATTATGTGAAAATATATCAAATAATTAACTACAAAAATTTGAAGACGCTACCATTAAAAACAAAACGAGAAAGCCAAGCTAACTTTGTCTGTGCCGAAGTTTTTATACCCTTGCAAGTGCTCGCTTAAATATTTTCAAAAAATACTCTTTTTTCCCATTTTCCGACCGATCGTTCGTATGGGAGCTATATGATATAGTCATCCGATTTGACAAAAAATTTGTAAAATTATGTGAAAGCACGTGAAACAAAAAAATACAAAATTGCAGGATGCTGCCATTAAACACAAAAAAGTTTTTCTAACTAAAACTGTTTTTCAGACCTATCTTTTGTACGGCAGCTATACCATATAATTGTCCGATTTAAATAAAACTTGGTAGAACTATAAAAAATCATAGAAAACCTACGAGTACAAAGTTTGAAAACGTTTCCATTAAAAAGAAAAAAGTTTTTCTCACTAAAACTAGATTTTCGACCGATTATTCCTATGGGAGCTATGGGATATAGTAATCCGATCCGGTCGGCTTCGACATATTAGTAGTGTGCAGCAAAAAGAAGACTCTGTGCAAAATTTCCGCTCGAAAGCTTCAAAACTGAGAGACTAGTTCGCGTTGAAACAGACAGACAAGCGGACAGACGGACGGACAAAGCGCAATCGACTCAGCTCGTCACCCTGCTCAAGAATATATATAGTTTATGGGGTCGGAAAGGAATTTTTCTATGCGTTGCAAACTTCTGGGCAAAATTATAATACCCTTTGCAAGGGTATAGGAGGAGCTCTTTAGAAAGGAAGGGAATACGCTTAAGACAACCTTCTGTAGCTTGTAGCTTAAGCATGGCCAACAATCACATCGGTCACGTTCAGCAGTAAAACTTGCTCCCTGATCATTGAAACATTCTGGCAGATCTTTTTAAATTAACTCCTTTAATCCGCTGTCATAAACAACTTGAAATATCATGATAAAGGAGCAGGTAAAGTCATGTTGAAGTGATGCTGCCACCTACAGCCGTATTTATTTAATATCGATAGGATTTTTTTCGATATCGATATAGTCGTATTTAAAAGCTGATTTACACTTGGAGTGCCTTATGCGCAATCAGCTTGTTTTGTATGAGAAAAAATCGGATTTTTAGCTATTAACGCATTAAGCTTGTTTTGTATGAAAAAAAGCTGATTGTGAGCTATTAACGCATAACGCAACCCTGGTGAAACTAGCTTATTAGTTCAATTTGTGCACTTAAATTAATTTAATTGAATTAAAAACTAAAAAATGTGTTAAAAGTTAAGTTTGACTACTTTAATTCACTTTTCTGTTGACTCAGAGCGGAGCCAATGACGGCGCTGCATTTACATAATTGTCGTATAAAGTCTTTTTCCAAAAATGTTTAACTTTCTTTAACAGAAACTATTCGATGTGTCATTTTTGTTTGATCCTTTAGCTGAACAAGGCCATTTTCTCTCGCAGCTTAGAAATTTTCAAAAGTTCAGCTGTAAAGTGCATCTGTGGACATTGAATATAGCTCTTTATCATATTATATATGTGGAGAATGTTTGTCAAGTGCTGCCCTCTTAATTTAATTAGTATATGTCCCTTACCTTAACACACAGCAGCTCATTTCAGCACTTTAGTTCTTATCTTCTCTAAAAAGCATAGCTATAGTTAAACCATCTAAGCATCATAAGCATCAGCAGCTTCTGCTTCCCCCCTACACTTTTTCCATTTAATTCTTATGATTTTTGGAAATGAATCACAAATTCAATTCGCTTGATAACAGGACAAACGTTATGCAAATGTTTCTTAATATAAACTTCTGAAAGGTAATATTAAAAAAAAATAATTGAGAAAAGCTTTCTTTACGCCCACTCAGGATTAGTAAATTCGAATATGCTTAGGCATCTGCATATTCAAAAAACAAACAAAAAAAACCACTCCCACTTCTAATGAAATAATTTAATAATTTAGATGGACGCCGCCGCCGCTGCTCTGCCATCAAATCTACTTTAAACAATAACTTAAATAGAATGTGATGAAAGCGTTACACGAAGCGTGAGCTAAATCAAAAGTCAGCAAGCTAATAAATTCGGCAAAGATAAATCAATAGAAGGAAAATAAAAATAGCAAAAATTGTAAGTGGGGCGAAAGGCAAACAAGGAAGCGTCAGCGAATGGAAGACAACAAATTGGGGGGGGGGGGGGGGGGGGCTTGTGCGGAAGCCAATAGAGAAATTGCTTTTCCAGCGAAATATGCAAATTCGGTTTTATTTTTAATGACATAATAATTTTGTTTGCCAAAATATTTACAAATAAATGACAAAATAATTAAATTACATTGGCAATTTGACTGACATGTGTGCGAATCCTCCTCTCTCTCTCTCTCTCTCTCTCTCGCCCTCTCTTCCTTCCCCTCTCTCAAACGACAGTTTGCGCATTATAAGGACGAAATGTATCTGCATGCACAGCGCGCCTTTGGTGTCAATCCGGATCGTCATTATCGCCTGCTGCATGCCTCCGCCGAGGATAAACCCAAGATAATCGTACTCTCTGCCGTTGTCATCGAAGCTGATGGCCTGGAGGCAAAGGATGCCAATGGTAAGAGACTCGCCCTCCATCCTTCTGCTTATAATGTGTAAACATTTTTAGTTAGTAATTGCATTATCAAATGGTGTGTGTGGCTGTGTGTGTGTGTCTGTGTGCATTTGGGTAAATCAAAAAGCCAAACGAGGCATCAATAAACTGTGCACCATGTGCGCTGACTATTCTCCCATTTGGATATTTTTGTATATTTTTTCCTCTCCCTCTTCAATGTGCTTTCAATAAATTTGCAATTTAATGCTTCCCATTTTGTTCATTATGCTCGAGGAGCATCGGAGGCAACGCAATTTCGCATTTTAATGTGCTCAAGGATGTGTAAGGAATACGTTGAGTGCTTCAGCATATTTTCCTCCCGCTACCATTTACTATTGCAGTGTTAGTGGCGTCTGCCATCTGCTAAATGTACTCCTAACGGCTGCCGTCTGGCCAGGAGTGGGTGGTATTTGTGTGTGTGTGTGCGGCCCTGGGCAAACGGCAAACAACTCGTTGCCAATGAAACGTGGCCGCCTTTGTTTGGTCAGCCTTCAGGATTGGCAAATAAGCTGCTGCTGCGGCAAATGTGGAGCAGCGTCAGGTTCAGCTTTCATTAGCAGGATGCCTGGTCAAGCGTGTAAAACTATGGCAGCCATTACGGTCAGTAGTTAGAATACAAACCGAATTTGAAATGAATCCGATTTTGAAGCGATTTGGTTAGGAATCTGATTGGGGAAGGCAAGGATTCGTTATGTATCGTTTACGGGAACAGTGAAAAGAGGATATGAAATGGAAAAGGCCACAAAATGGAAACAAGTAGAGGCTATTAGAAAGCTATGATAAGCGTTGAAGAGGTAAAAGAAGATCTGGATCAGCAACAACTTGGCGAAAACTGTTCACTTTTGGGCTAGACTAACTATGGTTGTTTATACTTGGTCCCACTTAAAAGTAGCCAATGCTAACCAATCCATGTCCGCAAATAAACGAACCTGCAACAGGAAAGAAAGCCGCTCAAGCTCGTCTACAATATGCTCCGTACCTTCCAAAGCTTCTATTTATCACTCAAAGTGTTGAGGTGTGTAAAACAGGGCTGCAAACCCAAAGAGCTGTTCGAAAGCGTTTCTATTTATGTGGAAAATTGTTAAAAAACCAAAATTCCAGTTAAGTAAAACTCCATTTCGTAGTCAAAATATGATATGATATGATCCAACCAAAGTAAAGTTAACCTCTTAGTTTGGGAATCACTCTATAAGCTTTGGAGTTGAGGATCTTTAAATACAAAGGCTCATTTGGGTGGAGATTTCAAAGGTGATTCTGATCATGTTTATAGATTTGTTCATTAAACTTTCTAAGACTCCGTCGTCCAGAACCATCGGGACAAGAGAAATCGCTAGGCAATAGGTCAAATTTTATCAAGCATATCATTTCTGTTTGTTCGGAACAGATTCAGGTTGAGGCTTCAGGTTCGGTTCACAATTAACGAAAGTCATGGTTTATAAAGTGTAAAGTGCTGCCCATCGCTGTTTCATCAGGTGCTGCCCAGCAAAAATGTTTGTTTTCCCTAAAACTCTACTGCCGTTCACTTAATCTTCGCCCTTCCATTGGCGAAGCAATAAATAATACCTATTATTAAATATTTCCAACCAACCAACTAATTTTCTTCTTCTTTCTGGGAAAGTGTATGCTCAGTGTACCAGCTCGAGTTGGTACTGCTTGACCAACTTCTTTTTTAAACTTATAAGCCCAACTAGAATTACTCTGTACCAACGAAAGTGTATGCACAATATGAATATTGATGGTGCAGCGCTGTAATAAACATTCTTTTCCGTCCGATCTTTATGAATCCTTTGGTGGATCGATACATAACTCTGATTAGTAAATATGACCCAAGGAAACGAACTTTCTAATTCTAAAACTGTGGGGGAAATGAGTGTGTTGTCAAATTTTAGGGGAAAGTATAAGAAATTGATGTGTATCTCTTATCATCTCGGATATCTGTGAGTTTACCATTCAATTTTGATTCTGTGTGGCTTTAATTTAACTTTAAAACCATAATTCCATTCCATCAAACATTGGAAAAGCATACAAAACATTTTGCAAACAGCTTGCACTGCTCATTCTTAAATCGCCACCCAAATCCTTAACCCCTTAATCCCATTTTAAACACTCACAGCTATAGTATTCCCCATGATCCTGTATCATGGCGCATACGTGATGCTGAATGCTTGGTGGCCACCATAAATCACTTCCACTTAATAATTGAGCTCCACTTTATGCAAATGAAATGTTAATCATACGCAATGTGTGACTGGAGCCAGCTGACGTCGCCTCGGGCCCTCTAGAGATTCCATTAATTGCCCTTTAATGTTCTTCATTAATGTTGCACCACTTCTCCTCTTCTGCTTCTTCTTTATTTTTTCACGCCACTCGTCCAGGTTTCTCGGATCCATACTGCATGCTGGGCATACAGCCGGATGGAGACGGTGGTCCGCCCGTGTCGCCGCTGCCGCTGCCGCCGACACCGCGCGCCCTCTCGGCGGACATGAGCGGTGGCTTTGACAACAGTGCCACAGACTCGCCGCCACATCGCAAGCACAGCTTTCGCCTGAGCTTCAAGCGACGAGATGGGTCGGGTCGACGGGAGCAGCGCGACTCGCTGGGCGGCCCAGTGCCGGCCAAGCTCATCAAGGCCACCAGCATCAAGCCGCACACGCTGACACCCAAATGGAATGAGAAGTTTAAATTGTAAGTGGAATGGGTGGGTGGGTGCGTGGGTGTTGGGGGGCACATTTAAATTCAATCACGCGGCAATTGTTAGCACTTGGAGGATGGAGGACATTTGATGGTGGGGATTTGCAACGAATTATTCAATTACCAAGCAATACAATTGGCAGCTGTTCAGCTGCTAAAGCTTTTGTAATTTAACTAAAGACATTTCCAATGGGGTGGACGGACGGACGGACGGACGGACGGACGCCTGACAAATGTGTCCCCGTTTTGAACCTGGATGCGTATCACATGCTCCAACGAGTCCCATTTCTCAATGTTATGCGTAATTTACGAGCTGTGGAAGCAAAATAACAATAACAAGGAATATAAGGGAACCAATTTAATTACACCATAAAATTGAGACACAAATGCAAACGATATACGAATAAAAGTAAAATGCAATCAAATTTATGTTGCAATTGTAATCGGGGAGAGGCACAAAGATGCTCAGCCGTATCTTATTTGGTTTACGCACGGTTCTTTGTAGATTCGGACCCTTGAATTTTAAAACCAGCATTACTTTCCTTTCCAATCGAGGCGACATGGTGGTTAGGGCAGAAAGCAGATGTTTGATGTCAATATATATATCTAGGATGCAACAAAACTCTTCCTTTCAAATTGAGTAAGTTCATGTTCCACCTTCCAATCATTGTCCATTTAAGCATACGTTTTCTAGGATTTCAAAATCAAGGGAAAAACTATTCTAGTTTGAAAGATGTTCTCTTGCAAAATTCTTGAATATAGTAATAATTTGATATAGACAGAGGAATAGGTTTCCTGGGAAGAAAGCATAAATAGTCCTTCAATTGAGGAATATATCTTCTTGCACTTTGGTTTGTGTTTCGAACCGTGTTTCAGTCCATTGACATAGGCAGAAGAATAGTTGTCCTGGAAACACAGCATATAAAGAGTGCTTGAATTGAGGAATATATCTTCTTGGACTTTACTGTGGTTCGGTCCATTGATTCCCTGAAATTTCCCAATTGCAGCGACATTGATGACATCAACACGGATACATTTCACTTGGATATCTGGGACCACGATGATGAAAGCTGCGTCTTGGACGCTGTTTCGCGACTGAACGAAGTGCGTGGTGTACGCGGATTGGGACGTTTCTTTAAGCAGGTTTGTCAGTCGGCGCGTCAGGGCTCGCAGGATGACTTTCTGGGCTCGATCAACATACCCATATCGGAGATACCCTCTACCGGTCTGGATGCCTGGTTCAAGTTGGAGGCGCGCAGTCATCGCAGTACGGTGCAGGGACGTATACGTCTCAAGATGTGGCTATCGACACGCGAAGATCGTAGCACAGCGGCGGAGGAGAATCATGAACAGCAGCTGCATAAAATCGAACGATTGCAAATGGTTTTCATGCAGCATGAGGTGAACACACACGAACCATCGTGGACCTGGTGTGGTGATCTGCCGGGACCGGCTTTGACCATACTCCATCAGTTGGCCGTGCAGGCGGATCTTACGGATTTACAGTGTGCCATGGCCAGGTAGTTGGAGGAGGGTAGAGTAAGTGCAGTAACAACTAACTGGTCAACATTCGCTTGCAGATATGTGGCGGCCGCCAAATTGAATCGTTCTACCCCTTTGGATCCCAAGTTTTTGCATCGTTTACTCAGCGATGTGGAGAAGCAATGGAATCAGCCCAATCAGGAGGCACTCTCCCGGGATCTTGAGCAATGGCTGGCCGAGGCCATGAACGGTTTTGTGGAACGCTCGCTTAATCAAATACGTCGCCATCGAGACATCTTTCCGGCCCTAAATCCCCCCTCGCTGATACGTCTGGAGTTCCTGCTGCGCTGCCTGGGATTATTGGGCTCCATGCGGGCATTTCGGGCCGTTTGCCCCTTCAACAAAGGCGTCCGCGGCGAAGTGGTCAATGCACTGCGCAAGGGCTCCATTATGTGGGGCCAGAATGTGATCCGTGAGTCGCAGTGTTTGCCCAATCCATTATCGAATTTCGTAACAACATTAACAGCGGACATCCAGCTGGGACAGACCTACTATCATGCCCTGTTCGACAAGTGAGTAGCAGCAGCAGCAGCCGCGGTGGGGGGTGGGTGCTGGTTGAAACTGGGATCTTTGTTTGGCATTGAATTAAATATGTTGGACACGTGTCGCACATAACACATGCTGCCCGGCTGCCCGGCTGCCAGGTACCAAGGTTGCCCGGCAAATAAAGCAGCTTAACAAAACAAGCGACTAACTCAGCCAAACGGAAGGGGGGATGGGCGGTTGGTTTGGATGGTTGGATGGTTGGGGGGGTTGCCATGTGAACTGCAGTCGATGGCTGACCCAATTGAATTAAACCCACGCAAATGGCGTCATTTTGATTTAAACTTGCTGGCCCAAGGGTTTCCAGTTGCCACTCCAATCATTTTGGGGCATTTGTCAATTGATTAGAGTCATCAACGCTTATTAACGTGGGGGAGGGGCACCAAATTGTTGTCATGACGCTCTCCCAAGCAACAACGGTCGATTTTCGGGGGATAAGTTTAGTTTGCCTAACCTGGCGGAAAATGGCAGGCCAAGCAAGTTTTCAGCGCTTTTAGTTGGAACTGCTAGTGTTACCACAAGTGATTCGGCTTTCCCATTGAAAGTTTTGCTTCATTTTAGCATAAACTTTCTCAAAACATGGCAGCAGACCAAAACTTTGCACTTACACAGATGCTGGTTCAAATTTCAAAAAACAACCAAAAAAAAAAAACAAATTAAGTTCCATTTTACTGGCGGAAAATTCTATGAAAGTGTTACAAGCCATCTAATATCCTTGGACAGGATACAATTATTTACTCAAAAATTAAGTTGAAAAACTTGTTCATTTGCACATCTTTGTCCCTCGGACTAATCAGTCACATATTTGCCCGTTAGTGAGGCCATAAAAGGACCTTAATGAGCACATCAAGTGGCTTACACACATAAGCCTCAAATTAATTGCGCTGTCATAAAAATGCTCTCACATTCCTCCGCCCAACATCCTGTTGGGGCATTTGCCAACTGTCCACGAGGGGTTTCTGTCAGTGAAAGTGTTGAGAGCAATGAGCAAGCATTAGCCAAATGTAGTTGAATGGAGCAATCCCCACACCCCACCCCATCCGGGCTAATTGCAGCATTTGCTCAATTTAAAGTGAATGGGAAGGGGATACGAAACTGAGAAGGGCCCATTGATTTGCCAGCTTAAGGTAATCCCACTTTTCTGTTCTGTTCCATTATCTCTCGCCCCAGCACGAATGGGATTCAGTACTTTAGCATCATCTACAAACAGTACGATGCAATGGTGGGTGAGGAGATTTACACCAGAATGGCCGCCGGCCAGGTGCCCGGAGTGCGTATGAATCTGTCACAGTATGCGGTGCTGGAGGGCGACACCGAACCGGTGGACACAAAGCCATTTGAGCTCTTCTTGGCCCTGCAGGAGTTCTGTCAGCTCAAGAGACACTTATCCGCCCAGCCGCAGCCGCCGGAGAAACCGCTGGCGTTGAGCAACAGCCAGGAATGGTTTATACCCACCTTCGAGCGTTGGATGATGGTGAGCAAGGCGAAGGCCTTGCAGCGCATACGGGCGGCCATCCGTATGGATGCCATTTGCGAGGGTGAGCGCATTGTGCGCTACAGTAGCTCCTCGGTGGACACGGCCAGCACTCTGCTGAACATCAAGGAGTTCTGGAAGGTGATCAACTGGCCGGATGAGGACACGGCCATAATGCTGGAGTCGCAGCTAATCGATGTGGTGTGCTCGGCGGCCATGCACTATTGCGATCTCATACACACAGCCCTGGCGGACAGTGGTTACTATGAGCAGCAGGGTCCGTTCCGCTGCTCGGATGACATGTGTGTGACGGTTAATAATGTGGAGTATGTGCGTCGCACTCTGGCCGAGTTTCGTTCGGATGAGCAGCCGCTGGAGGAGTCGGCCGACAACTTACTAGAGTCCAGCCTGACACACATGGAGAATCGCTGTGAGCGTATACTGTCCAAGCTGGCTCCTTTGATGCAAATGTCGCTGCAGAAGGCGGTGTTTCATTTGGCCTGGTCCCCCGACTCATTGCCCGCCAATCAGGCCATAGTGCCGCTGCTCGAGTACCTGGACTGTCACCTGGCGGCCCTAAATAGTGCACTGCTCACCAAGAACTTCAATCGGTCGCTGCGCTTCATCTGGAAAACAGTGCTGGGCGAGATGTCCCGTCAAATGGAGACGGGCGATGAGACGGACAAGCCCACGCACTTTCATAAGCGTCTGTATGAGGCTCTGCAGCTGCTAGTCGACTTCTTTCATGCCGAGGGTCAGGGTCTGCTCTTGGAGTGCCTGCATACCGAGGACTTTTGGCGCATCGAGCAGCGATTGCAGTTTCACAAAACGGAGACCGATCGTCTGATCGACATGTTCTATATGAACCGCCTAAGGGAGCAGGTGGTGGCCATCAGTCCCGGTCCCTATGGTTCGCTGGCGGTGCGTGCCTATTTCAATCATGATTCGCTGTGTGTGGAAGTGTTGCATGCCCGGGATGTGGTGCCACTGGATCCGAATGGTTTCAGCGATCCGTTTGTGGTGATTGAGCTGTTACCGCGTCGCGTATTCCTCCACTGCATGGAGCAGCAGACGAATGTGCACAAGGTAGGTTGAACTAAAGCTAAAGTATGATAAATCGGGAGGGCTAAGCTAGATTTGAATCCCCTGCAGCGCACATTGAATCCCATATTCGATGAGTGTTTCGAGTTTTCCGTCACATTGGAGCAATGCCTCACGGATGGGGCCATGATCTGCTTTACCGTCATGGATCATGATGTTCTAACGGCAAACGATTTTGGTGGCGAAGCCTACCTAGCACTGGGCAATATACCTGGCGTGGCGGACTATAGCACCAGCGTGGATAACTTTCATGGCCTGAAACAAATCGAGTTGCCCCTGATGCAACAGAAGGATAAATGTAAGTAGCTCAGGCGAAATCCAGGCATACTTGTAAATGACTAACTCCATCTGCTTGCGGAAAAAAAAAGATCGAATAGGAAAGGACATGTCTTAAATATGCAAAATCATTCAAATGCTCATCATTATAGTCTGTACCGTGGGTACATAGAGTATTATAAGCATCTCCGACCCTTTAAAGTATATATATTCTTGATCAGCATCAACGCAGTCGAGTCTATATGGCCATATCCGTCTGTCTGTCCGTATGAACGCACAGATCTCAGAGATGGTAAGAGATAGAGGTTTGACATGTATGGGACATATGCTTCTTATGTCTGCAGGCGTATCAAGTTTATTTTCAATTTTGAACACGCCCCCTCCCACCCCCGCAATTTAGAAAAAACCTCATATCTCCCACAGTTTTAAAGATAAATGGTTTGTGCTTTCTAGACATAATTAGTAACTAGAAAAACTTATGGATCCGCCAAAGAAATGGAGAAGATCGGATGAGCGGTTGTCGAGTTACGATCGAAAGTCTGTTCGCAGTAGCAGCGCTGCTTTCAGCTGCATCAAAATTTATGCTGAGCGTATAATTTTGTTAGTACAGAGTATGCTTTAGTCGGGCCTGACCGACTTTATTTCTTGTTTTTCACATCCTTTGATTGATTATACAGCTCCTTTGGATAATTAAAATGATTTATAAGACATATCCCTTCCAAATGGTTACCGGAAAAAACATCAAATGGATATTTTGTAATATCCTTTCTTCTCTCTGTGCAGGCAATCCCATTTTACAAATCCTTGAGCTGCGCATCAATGACAAACAGGCCCAGGATTTCGTGCGCAAACAAAAGGCGCGTTTCATCAACTGATTCTAAGTGATCCGCGGGACAGGTGAGCGCGTTTGTGCAACGTTAAACGTTATGCAGCAGGCAATGTAATTGCGCGTAATTTAACAGAAAAACAAAAAACCAGAGAAAAAAAAACTAAATGTATTCATCGGTGTTTTGTATGTAATTATACCTAAATGTAGTTTGTTTGACAAAGACTCCTCCTCCTGCTCCTCCTCCTCCTCTGTTTGTAAATGTTAGAGAATGAAATGAAAATCGAAATTCCAATGGTGCAAAACAAGAAACAAGTTATGGGTCACACTTAGCCCAACTCTAGACTTTAGCTATATACATATACATATATACACTTACACCTAGATAAGCATATTAGGGACTATTACTTATTATCTAGGAAGCGTAGAACTGCTGATACACACCAAAGATACCTAACTCTTGCACCCAGCTGCGTTTTGAAGACTTTAAAAGAAAGAACCTACCAAAGTAAAGAAAAAAACACACTTGCAAAATGAAATGAAGCTTTGCAAGTGCCTACCGATTGTTTGTATGTACGACGACGAGTGTATAGGCCACCAATATTTTGGGTCAATTTAAACTTAGACGAGTATCATCAAACAAACTGTTTTCTAACACAGCCTAAAAACAATCAAAAAGTACACTTTTGCGAAAACACCGAGCTTCTTTCGAGACCCCATTCCAACCCCCCCCCCCGGCAAGAAAACAACACTACACCCACACACACACACCCATGTATACAACCTATATCACGCCCAAATGGACAGAGTAACTATGTAAGTCTAAAGAACAATTGTAAACTATTTTCTGAGCACAGATTTTGTATAAATTTATTATTAGACACAACGCTTGTTGCCTAAAAAAAACACAACAAACAAAAAACGGAACTAAACAAAAGCCTTTAGCTATTTACTTTTTTTTATACACAACTCGAGTCCCTCCGCCCCCACCCTTACCCCCAACCCCTCTCCTGTCCAACTCTCAAGCTCTCCCTTCTCTCTAAATCTGATTTATTTTTGCAGAAGTAATGACTTCAGATGATGTAAATTTTGTACTATATATACATCTATATATATATGAGTATGAACTCTTAACTGTAAACAAACAAACAAACAAAAAACAAAAACACACACACACAAAATGAAACCAACTTTTTATACCTTTCGCAAGGGAGTCAGCTGTGGGCGTGGCTGTACAACAGGAAAACAATTTTTAAGGCACCACCAAACAAACAAACAAACAAACAAAATCCAAGTCAAATTACAACTATTTTTAATATTTACACTGAACCCATATTTCATTAATGTTTAACTATGAACAGACCCACATACATATATAAAAGATAACATATAATAATAAAAATATACATAAACTATATGCATATACATATACACGGAAAACCAATACGAATACTAGAAAAACTTGATATATGTAAGAAGAGACAGTGATTTTATTATTCTTCTTCTGACTTTGCACCGACTCTTCACTCGGAAAAGAAAGGACACGTTCCAAAAGTATTCAGCAGATTCGTGTTCGAAAGTGGATTAAGTCTGCGTTTTACTTGAACCCTAAGGTAGAGCCTGTTTATATGGTATATTTGGCAATTGGAATAAGTCTAGTCTGCAGCTAACCAAAATTGTTCGAAAGATACTACACGGAGGTGGGTAAGTGTCTACTGTGTTGCGCAGTCCTTTAAAGAGTATTGTTTTCTTAAAAAGAAATTCCCTGCATAGAAAGTATCCAGTTTAATACCAGAAGTATACCAGTTTCTAAAAATTCGCAACTGTTTGCACTTCGTATCCAAATCAGTGTATTGGCATGTTCAGTTTAGTTTATTATCCTTAATTCCTAGTGCCACAAGGGATACCTTGTATATTAATGCACTAGTCATTACAAAACAGTTTCGTTGGTAAGAGAATTAACCCATTATTATTTAATACATTTATTTGTTTTCAAGGAAAGCTAATTATTTGGTCCTAAATTTGCGTGACACTAGTAATACTTTTCCATTTTGGGGGGAGTTAGTTCCACAACCTAACAAGCATATCAGCGGACTTTTGTCCCCAGCGGCAGACATTTGCAACCATTTCAATGCCAATTATCTCATGAAGCATCCATTTTCAACCAGTTGAATACCAGTTGTACTGTTCTTTACAGTTATCCACTTTTTATTTCACAAATTTTTACACAGCCACAATTCTAAATACATTGTCGCATGATTTAAACTTGTTCCTATACATATTGACTGCATTAACTTTGATCTAATCTTAGTTTTTCTACACTTTGCATTAATTTTCACTTCTAATTTCGGTCAACTTTAACTTCAGCAAGTACAGCTGGGCAGGTTAATGAGAAATTTGAAAATAAATACCAAAAGTTTTGCCATCTGACGCTGCGCAGTTGCCCAACTCACCCGAATCTAGCTTTTTTGCTACCAGTTAAGTTCTAGTTGCTTTACAATTAGATGAAGGACAGTTTTTGTTGTTGTTACTAGTTGAAACAGGGCAGGCTTATGGACTTATGGACTTAAGAACTTTAAGTTACAATTGCCAAATATACCAAAAAAGAAATATGGTACATTCCAAAAAGATTTACCGAAAAATGCCACAATAAATATAGTTAACAACTTCTCCATTTTCTCAAACTGCTGCGGTCTTTGGACGTGTGTTTTGTTGTTTTTTCCGAGTGTTGAATTTTTCCCAAACTTTCGATTTGAGTTCGTTAGTATGGCCTTTGCCAATGCATCGACTATGCACAGCCATAGCAGAAACAACGAAGTCAATATCAACGCTACTTCTTACCTCTGACCTTCCATCTGTTTAGCATGTCCCCTCACTCCCCACCACAAACTGCTATCTTCCAACAAAAAAAAAAAAAGAAGAAACTGAATAAATATTAAATAATTAAATCTAAGTGCGCATCGGAAAAGTAATAGGCAAAGTGTTTATTTGCACTGCTAACCAAATACAGTACTGTGTTGATATGTGTGTACCTATGATAATTTCCTACCAAACCAAAATGAATCAAAACAATTTATGCAAACTAAGTGTAACGAGTAAATGTAACAAAGCACCAGCTAAAAATACAATTGCAAATAAAAATAATAAAAAAAACTGAATTCGAAATGCGCAAAATGGCCAAACCAGAGACCAACCGCATTAGCCTACACTACAAACTGAAGAGCAACAAGAATATATATATACACATACTATATATATATGTGTACAATTGTTGAGAACCTGGTTCAGAAAGCCCTCCTACATACACACTGAGTGCTTCATACAAGCCAACTGAGATGAAGAGAAATACTATTTTTGATTATATGTATACGTTGCGAGAATTTATTCATTTGTTATTCAACCCACCAACAAACACCACCACCACCACAACCACCACCACCCAAGGCAATCCCTAACTCTTGTATATCTATGCTGTAAGCCAAGACACAACTAACTCTTTACCGCCGAAACTTAATGACAAATATTTTGCAAGCAAAAACATTTTGAACAACAGTTTACTACAAATCCCAACGGGCCCACTGGCGCTGGTTCCTAAGACGACGAACCCAAGTTAATGATATCGAAAATAGAAGCAAACCCAGGCAGCTCTCTTAACCTATCCATAAGTATGTGTGTGTGTGTGTGTGTGTGAGAGTGTGAGTGTGTGTGTCTGTGCGAGCGTGTGTGTGTGCGTGCGTGCATTAAAAAAACCACAAAAAGCTAATCAAAACCAAAATGAAACCCTTAACACATATTAAATGTAAATTCAAACCAAAACAAAAAATGAAAGTAAACATGCTGCAGAAGAACATTATCAAATTCAATCAATAAATGTCAATGAATAATTAATTGGAATTTTCTTTATGCTGGTTGGGGGTACGGATGGGTCTGGGTGGATTAAGTGGAGAACAAAATGGAGAGGCGGCGTGCCGTGGCATGGCACGGCAATTTTCTAGCTCAAAACTTAATTTAAAAGGTGGGTATCAATAATTATGGGTGTATTATTATACATACTCTTAGGTATCATTAAGGATCATGTTCTGTAGCCTGGATTTGGGTAAGGTAAGTTCATCTAACTTCGCACAGAAGTGAGCCCAAATGGATTAATGTATGATTAAAGCCAACCACTGTTGCATCGGTTCGTCAAATAGCAAGCCGAACCTCAGTTTTGGTTCGGTTCAGTGGTTCACGCTTTATGTTTGATCATTTCTGTGCCCAAATGCAGCTTTTGTCTTATTTAAATATTTAATTATTTTAAGAAACTCCAACAATATACTTAAATGCGCTGTGCTGTCTGGGAAATCACCTCGATTGGCAAACCCCTCGAAAAATTCGAGCACTCTCAATCTCTTGGCCTCTCTTAATCGCTTAGGAACCATGAACTCAAAAAGTGTACAATAATATGGCCCCAAAGTTTATAGCTCGTAGAAGGAATCATATTTGGAAGAAAAGCAAACCGCTTGAGAAACGGATTTCTTCGGCTTATTTTTTTACAGACATTTAAAGCCCCCGCGGTGACACCGGTGCACCGGTTCGCATAATAAGATGGCAAATATGACATCGTTTTAGTGATTGGGCAAATAAAGAACAATATAATAAAGTTTTCGACTTCATGCACTTAAAATGTAACTCTTAAAAACATTCAAATATCTTTGAATCTCAATATCAATGAGAAGTGTAAGTACATAACTTTTTGGAATACAAGTTAAGGCCAAATTATGTTGTTACGGCCATATATCGGTCATGGAAAATAGTTCTTGGCTTAATTAAAAGATGCTTTATGGAATTTAAGGACCCCAAAAACAATTATAAGTTACACTGGTCAGAACGATCCTTGGGTATGGATTATGTAAGTGGTCTCCTTAGTATCAAAAACATTAGGACCAACTGGCATCTGTACAGAAACAGTTTTAAATTTTTTGAGATTCTAATAAAAACCCTCCCTTACCCTTACAAGCATAAACTACGCTTATTGGATCTTTCATACCTTAACAATTGTAAGATTTACCTTAGTATGCTTGTCTTTCCCAAGCTAAGGTCAGGCGAGATTGACTCAAGCGTAGATTTTGCGGTTCCTTCACATATAATACGGAATAATGTGCCTATTTATTTACATCCCTGTCTCTACCTCCATCCTCTTTCTACACTCTTTTCAAACCAATTATTACCATCTCTTCTCCGTAAACTCTCCTCTACTTGATGTAAGAAACATTCTATATTGTCATATTTAGATTCTTAATGTACCTAAACTATAAACAATAAAGCATTGTAAACCGTAAAAACATGCAAGTTTGGTCCTTCGAGCCGGATATTGTAGAGTAGATTGAAGAGTGCCAAAAGCCAAATGTGCTTTAACACTTATGAACACTTATTTCAAAGGGTTGACGCCAGCACAAGTCAACATATCTGGATTTGCACTACCTTATTGAATTAAGAATTAGCTTTGCCTGAATAATTTATATCCATTTCCACTTAATTTCCACTTTCGCTCATTGATGGAAAGAACCGCAAAATAACCTTATAATTAACGGACTTCGGTTGGGTTCATATTTTCCATAAGAGCTCGTGTATTTAGAGAGCCATTTAGAGTTCGGCTGGATATCAGGGTTGCATCACGACATAAATAACATTCTCTTGTTTTTTGTATTCATATTTATGCAATGATTTATTTGGCTCTTAAACTTGTTTACTACCATTTTGGGTTCACCTGCTAATTAAATTATCACCCAAATAACAATTTTATGTCTGTTAAAGTCCATTGGCTTTTGTAAGTATCACAGACTAACTTTACGACTTGACAGTGGCTGTGAGTTGCACGTACTAGTTTTTTATGGTTGCCGCTCTAACCCCAAGTTAACCATGCACTTGGGTTAAAACCAAATAAATTGATTTTGTAATATGTGTGTATTCGAAGCTGATGATAAGCTTGAATCCACTCCTGACATGACCTACCCAGCCCATCCATCCATCCATCCATCCATCCATCCTTCCATACCTTAGGCTTGCCATGAAAATAAATTGTCGTTTCGCTATCAGGGTATGTCGGGGCTGGTTGGTTGGCAAAGTGTTTATGGAATTGATTTCAGTGCATTATCCGACGACGCATCAAAGAGAGTCTCGACGAGCGTGGCGAGAGTGTGGCAAGGCTTTTATCTAAATTAAATCCAAGACACAGACAGAGCAGGCAAGCTGAACCTGAACTCCGTCACCTGCTGCACATGATTTGACATTTCGAACACTAAAGTTAATGCTTCGCCCGATGTGTTAAAGTAATCCTTTGTTATATTTAAGGCATCGGCGGTGTAAATCTTATGCGAGACACGCAGCTGGAAATGTACTGTTAAGAATCACTGCAGTTTTATGCAACTTTTATGACGCACACACAGAAGGAAACTTTTTACGGCTTGCAGTGCCAAAGAACAAACATCCGACACGGAATGACAAGAGGACAGTCAGACCAACTGTTGGCTGCAGTAAAGGAAGAAACAAGTAGGAGCGGAGCAGTCTGGATTTTGTGCATGATCGCATTCACACACATACTTAAGCCTGCTTAAGTTAATCGGTTAACTTTCGCAGAGTTTGTTTAAATTTTCCAGATTAATACCTTAGCCATTCAGTTCATTCTTCTGGCTTCATTTGTCATGGGCTACAAAAGTAGAACCACTACCGTGTGTAGGTTGCCGCCTGATGTCATACCAAAAATGCTGAAGACTTGTCTGACATTGGCACAACCAAAATCTAGTTCTAGAGGAGGGGTAAATCAGGGTAAGGCCGCCACAGAGTTAAGCATTTTCAGCTGACGCCACTGAGGCCCGCAGCAACTGCTGCTGCTGTTGCTGCTGTTGCTGCTGTTGCTGTTGCTGTTGCTGTTGCTGCTGTTACTGCGACAATTGCCCACACACGTCCCACGGCAAAATGTTTGTCGACATTGAAGCAACTTCTACTGTGTTGAGGAATTTAAATTCCAGTTATGCATATTTTGTTTTACTGCGGCCAAGCGGAAATGCAAAATGCGCCATATTATTCGAGTGTGTTTTCTCTTTATTTCGCTTGCATAAATTTACACAAGAATTTTGTTGTTTTGTTTGATGTGAATGCGTTGCCTTTAAAATTTAATGTCTACCAGACTTGTCCTCATTATCGATGCGCCACATTTCCTAATGACTTGATGCAAATTAGCCCCCCCCCTTCTTTATAATAGGCGAAAAGCTGTGCAAAGTCACGTGCGACAGCTGGTCAAAGTGCAGGCCTGACAGGCAATGAAACCAAAGTAATAGCACACACTTAACAAAAGTTTCCTGAGGTCTTAAAATGTAAGATACTTGAAGTAGTTTTGCGATTTAAGATTTGAGCAAATTTACATTTTAAGAAATTTAAGGGAATCTAGAAAGAAATGGGTAAAGCAACATCTGCATTGATTGGAATACAACTTAGGTGTTGTTGTACTACTGCAGCAGCAGCAATAAGACGTATCTTTATCTTCCAAGCGTCTTCTTGGATGCGTAGAATGAATTTAGGTACTTTCTCATCCTTTTCAACCCAGCTTGCTGTGCTGTTGTATACTGAGATATTTGAAATAAATAAGATAAATAAGACCCATCCTCAGTTTAGGATTGTTTAAAAGAACTCAACAGATTGACCGAGTGTAAAATGTGAATGCGCATACACTTTATTATTAACTCAAGGCAACAAAATTATTAATTTGTTCAGTATATGGAAGGGTTGGACGTGATTCTATATGAGTTTTGTGTGCTGAATACGAAATTGTTTTCAGAAATACTGAAATCAAGTCTAGATTTGTAAGATATGGTATCTAAAAGTTACTAAAAAATGCCTATTTTGACCCGCTTTTGGGGGAACCTCTACTATTGTTTTAACTTTCTTTAATACTAGCAATAATAAGCTACTCTTGGCCTTAAATTAAACTATTCCAAACATTTCAGCTATATTTTTAAGCGAAGATATACCATTATGCGCACATAAGCTCAATATTATAAATATATATAAGTTCTGAAAAATTACTATGATATTTGTATATGTATTGCATACCAGTGCGCCGTACAAATCTTCGCTTAAAAAAATCTTAGAAATACTTTTGATAGTTTGTGTTAAAGCTAAGAAAAAGTACTTTAAGATAATATCAAAGTGAGGCAAACCAAAAGACAAAGTTTTCCCAGAAAACGGGCATCAAAGCGAAAGTGTATGCTTATATCAAAATAGTGTGCTAAGACAGCCGAAAAATACCAAAATTGCCAAAAAACGAAAGTGTATGCTTAAATCAAAATAGTGTGCTGAGACAGCCGAAAAATAACAAAATTGTCAAAAAAAAGAAGAAATATAACAGAACAAATGCCTCTGTTGGTATTTTTAAGACAAGGTCTCACTCTATCTCCGCTGCTGATGATTTTCAATAGCAACAATAATTATTATCAGAATATAAAAAGCAGATCGGTATCGGCCCTAGGGACTAGCCAGTTGGCAGCTCTTCCCCCTATATCTCATATTACATATTTTGTTACTGAAAACTCCAGCTTATGTAGCGCTGCTCTATTCGTTTCTTTCTTTTTATACCCTGTACCAAATGTGCAACATGTGGAAAAAACGTCATATCCCCGACAGTTTTATAGATAGCAGATTCGTACCTTCTAGATATATTTTGTTTTCGAGATTATGTATCCATACGCCTATGGCATGATGATGATTGCATGAACGATCGTCGAGTTATGGGGAAAACACACATAATAATGCTGGGCAGCACCGGCTGGAACAGCGATGGGCAGCACTTACACACACTTTGAGTGATAAATATAAGCTTTGGCCGACTCTTGTACTTGTTTTATACAAATGAAAAGCGTAAAACGTATAAAGGGTATCCGACCACATAAGGAATATATATTCTTGATGAGGTTTGCAGAATGTCTTCATTTCATAGGACAACTTGCAGAGTCCCCTTCCTGCACACGATCTTTTGATAAAAACTTAACCATTTATAACGCTATTGAGGCGCATTTCTCTAAGTGCAGCTTCTTCCCCGGGGTTGTCATTCGCTCGAAATCCCTGCACGTGTTGCAGAACTTTCGGTTAACGGTTATTAAATGCAGTTTGACAACAAAAGTGTAGACCCCAAAAGTGCAAAGTGCAGATGGAGACCGGCACAGAGAGAGAGAGAGAGCGAGCGACAGAAGGAGAGCTCTCGAACGAGGAGACAGAGATTCGTTTGGGGACAAACCGGTTTAGCCGCGTTTTAGACCAGTTTAGACCAGACACAGGTGCGCGAATGTTTCGAAGATCAGTTTGAGTCGACATCGCGTTGCGGTCGCTTCGTTCGCGCTTCACTTGTCCATACCATACGAAAAACAACAACAAATACATACTAAGCCATATTTCAACAACGCGCAATAAAACAACAACAAATTCAACTATTTTTAGCCGATTACGTGAGTGTCATTTGGAATTTGAATTTGGTGTAGCAAAAAAAAAAAGTTGAATAGAACAAACCGAGTAATTTGGCACCAAAAAAACTGTTAGACCCTTTGGCTGTGTGCGTGTGCGTGTGTGTGTGTGTGTTGGCCAAAACCTGCTGCTATTATTAGCTGCAATTTGCTATAAAAAAAAAATAAAAAAAAATCAAGAGTTAGTTTAAAACGAGTCTTGCCCATTGTTGGGCCTGTTAAAATGTTGTGTGAAAAGTTGAAAACGCCTCTCATTCATTCAGAGCAACGATTATATCATACTTAAGGTATGCATGTATGTGTGTTGGCTGGCATTATGGTCAGAACCCACACACACACACGCACGCACGCACGCACTCACACACAGCATTTGCATTTGCTCAGATTAATTTCAATCTTTCTTGTATATTTCTCCAGTTGGTTTTTTTGCAACACATTGAAGTGAAGTGTAATGAAATGTGTACAACATCAGCCAGAAACTAACAACCTGTCGTTGTGGCTGGCAAAAAGCGTTAACAATAAATAAGCGAAACAATAGCAGGCAGCAGCAGCAGCAGCAGCCACGAAAAAACAACAACATAACTTGAACTGTTTAACAATGAGGAGAGAAGGTAAGCCAGTTTTTTTGTACCCGCATATAACCATATGTATGTATATGTATTCTAAACTTGTTTATTTGCCATCAATTTTGTTTAATACTTTATTTAATTCTTTTTTGGTTGGTCAATTAAAACTGCATCTCCAACCTTCTTCCACTCTGCTCGTTTCCGCAACTCTTGATGTGGGCGAACTGCTCATTGATTACGCAGCAGTTGACCCTGAAAATGACTACCACAAAAAGCACTGGCAAAGATTTGCCTTTTATGAGCATGATTCGCTCTTTGTTTATGGCACAGTTTGTGTGGCGTTGCCTCACATCGTTGGCCTGGGCTTATGTCATTTGTCAGCGACCAAATCCCGCCAGCAACAGCAACAGCTGTTCCAGCCAAAAAAATGCTAAATGCAGGAAAAGGTTGATTAGGTGGAGCAGGAAAAGTTGGCTAACTTGGTGGTTTTACCTTAAATTGCAGACCTGCTGGAAATTCCAATACCAAATCAATATATTGGTTCATTTTTTGGCATGAAATGAAGTGATTAATTGGTATTTTGTTTCCTGCATATTTTCACTTTAAAGAAAGTTAGCGCACATTTTGGAACTCGCTGGGAGAGGTGCCTAAAATAGTGTTACAATCTTTACTGCATCCCTTTTCCAGAGCTTCAGGCCTTAGTTAGTGAAGTTACTGTCGCAGTGAAGTCCAAGACTAGCAACCTATTAAGCAAAGGAATAAACATTTAAGGCAAAGTTTCAGATTTGTTCGATTAACTTAAGTCCGGAATGCCATCCCCTTAAGAATTTGAGTCTGGCAGGGCTTAGAGGCTTAAGACCATTAGTTCGACTGATGGCACATTTGTTAGGGATAACTGAACTGCAGTTTCGATACTACATTCGTTATCAGTTGTCTTAAGTTTAAGGCGTCCGAATTACATATGACTAACCTTGTTTCGATATTTTCTAAATACACGAGGGCTTCTGTCTGCTCCGGCAGTGTCTTTGTGTTTTTGCATTCAAACTGCTTTGGAATTCCCAAGCAGTTATGACGCCGCTGGCATGGAAAGACGGTTGCTGGACTGATGGGTAATACTTCTGCTAAGAGACCTTGGTGGGTCTTCAAACATCTGTAAGTTATATTTAAGTTATGCCAAGGCCTAACATGGCCTTAAAGCGGCTCAACTTGCTGGATTACTTGTCATTTAGGTAGTAAAAACAGTCACATAATTTTGGAAAATATTTTTTCAATATTTTACAAATTAAATCTGTGGATTTTTCTTTGTATTTCATATTGAAATTAGAGCTGCTTAAATTCAAAGGGAAAATGTACCTTTCTTTTACGGTTTTTGAATTGTTTCACCCACTCGATTCCCAAACACAAATAATATTTCTTTCACAGAGATAAAATTATTCCCTTCACAGCGTTTTTATTGCCAGTTTTTTTTTGTTTTTTTTTTACCACATTTTGATCATAATGATGCCAATTCATAGCGACAAACACAATGAACAGCATTTTCCAAATAGTTTATATCTGTATCTATTCATCTCCCTTATAGTTATCTCAGAGTTTCCTCTGTTCGCAATTCATTTCCCATGCAGCCAACCCACTGTGCATAACAGAACTTGCTTTTGGTTTGATGATGATTTTGTTGTTGTTGTTGTAGTTTTTTGTCTTTTGTTTCATCCCGCTGGCAATGTTTAGTTTGAAAAGCCAACCATGCTTAGCGCGCTTACCAAACCAATAAAAGTAACACAGACAGCGCAGACTAGAAATTCAAAACCAAAGCCGGCGGCCAAGTGTTTTCAGCTGATGACAATGTTTTGATAAAAAATAATCATTTTTATTTTCGGTTTTTTGTTTTTTTGGTTTTTTGGGTCAAGTCATAGTTGTGTTTCGTGATTGTCCAAGTGTGGTAATAATTAGAAGTTATTACCACTTCTTTTGCGGTACGAATCGTCCGACCAACTGCTTGGAATGCAGCGAAAGTTGCGTAATTTGTGCATTTTTTCAGACAGGTTTTCTGTGAAGATCATTAAAATATGCAAATTGTCGACCATCAACAGAGAAAAGCTGAAATCAATCAGCCGGCTAATCACACTTGGCAAGTTGTCGGTTATATAAAATTAAATCAACAAAGTGTATGCAAACTGCAGACTCTTGTGCAATCTGAGTTATGTTTGCGTGTGAATATTTTCTGACAGACAATAAAAAATAAAAAATAAAAAAACAGAGAAGACAACTCCACCACACACACATAATTATTATCAACAAATACTGTCTGAGTATTTGCTGCAACTTTCATTTGACATTTGAGAGCTGTTTAAGGGGTTGACTGACTTGGCCATATTTTGCAGTAGCTGCAAATTGAAATCTTTCAGCGATTGCTGCTGCTGATGATGATGATGATGATGTTGCTGTTGATGATGATGTCATCGCGTAATTAATGCCTCGTGTCATTGTACACTCATTGCGTACCAATTGCACAAATGACATTCCATACAGTCATACGCTCAGAAATCTGTTTTCTATACACATATTGATGCTTAAATTGAATGTCAATCTAATCGCAGATGCATATGATAGAAAAGATATGTACTGTTCGATCGGGACAGTTTAAACAGTTGCGTTGTATTGGAAATTCAAGCATTTTTGGGTAAAGAATAAACACACTTAGTCGTGACTGACGAATCAGTAGGGCCAAACGAATACCACAACTTGAAACTTCAAATTGCGTGACTTTCTTACAGGAAATAATGCCGAAGGGGGAGTTCTATATTGACAGTTTGTTGGAAATATCAAGCCAATACTACTGATATTTTAAAAAAAATAAAATTTCTTCAGAATAATCTGGCCTATTAAGGTATTTGACATATTAAGATTTATGTTCTCTCTGAACTCAAAATCTAGATCTCAAAGACCTCTAAAATTCTGGAAAGAGTTTGTTAATGGAACTCAGAATCTTTTAGGAAGTCTAAGGTTCGATTCTTGGACCGGTTGTTTAGCTCATTTAAACTAAGGTAATTTTGGCATGAAACTTGGTTCTGGAAATTCTAGATGGTAGAGACATTTTATGTTAAAAAGAAAACATTTTTCTGATAAGAAGAAAGCTTTAATAATATGTATAAATTCCCTAATGAATCTCATTCCTTTTAGATATCAATCATAAGACCTTCAACAAGGCTTCCAGAGTTTCCTGGACTTTTAAATGTAAGGCTACCCTACTGCCACCTGATTTATGCTTGATTTGCTTCTCAAAATCCAAGCAGAGTGAGTCTGATTTGGGTCGAGGCTCAGAATGCTCTGCTCCATAATCTGAAGATAAGAAATCGGCCCTAAATAACTTTATATGAGCTTATCAAATGGAAAATGTTCATCAAAACGTATCTTAATGTAGAAAAAAAGTAAAAATTTGGAAAGTAATTTAAAAACTATTTGAAAATGTGGCTAACAGAATCGTTTTTTTACAAAAAAAAAACAATCGAAAAACTGCAACAAAAATATC
This sequence comes from Lordiphosa andalusiaca, assembly GCA_035044965.1. Lineage (NCBI taxonomy): Eukaryota > Metazoa > Arthropoda > Insecta > Diptera > Drosophilidae > Lordiphosa > Lordiphosa andalusiaca. The sequence continues at coordinate 4,670,587 of JAWNNM010001363.1, read as the reverse complement.
GCTGACAAAACACCAACAATATTCCATATCCGAGCTAGGAAAAATACTGGTAAATCGTCTTTGTGTACAAAACAAGAAAGAAAGTCGGTCAAGCCCGACTATAACATACTCTGTACCAACGAAATTATATGCTCAGCATATATTTTGATGCTGCAGTAGTAGCTGCAGCAGCGAACAGTCTTTTGATCATAACTCGAAAACCGTTTATTCAATCTTCACCATTCCTTTGGCTGATCGATAAGTTATCCTTATTACTAAATATATGTAGAAGGAACAACCCACGTATCTTTAAAACTGTAGGAGATATGACGTTTTTTCTAAATTGCGGGGGCGGCAGGGGGCGTGGCCAAAATTGAAAATAAACCTGATCTGCCTACAGACATAAGAAGCATATGTCCCATACATGTCAAACTTCTATCTCTTACCATCTCTGAGATCTGTGCGTTCATACGGACAGACGGACGGACGGACGGACATGGCTATATCGACTCGGCTGTTGATGCTGATCAAGAATATATATACTTTATGGGCCCAAATTTACTTTTGCACAAACTTATTATACTGTATGTACCTTTGGTACAGAGTATAAAAATACCTAGCTGCATATACAGGTAAAAAGCATATACATTTCAATATAGAATTCTGCGCTGCTAATGCTGATCGCAATCAAAAGTTGCTTCCTCCATTAGTCATTATTATATTTTTCTCTCCCTTTGGTACAGAGCACACAAAACTTGCATTTGTTAGGCTTTCTTTTCAAACAACAGCCATTGTTGTCGCATTTCCAAAGAAACAATAACTTCTCTTTTCACAAAATCTTTAGTCTTTGACCAGCTGCAAATTGTGTGTGGTTTCTGGAAAAGTAATTATACAAATAAAAACTTGAAATAAAGTCAAAACAACTACAACACATTTGCGCCCGAACCGTAAACAATGAAATTAATTTCAATTCGTATATTTAAATTCGTTGCCGCCTCCATTCATAATTGAATGTCAACGTCCTCAGTTTTAACAGCATTTGATCAAATTTACGCAAATTAAACTTGTTGAAATTTCAAGTGCCCACAACAGTATGAGCCACACTTGACATTAAAGTATTATTATCATTATTTTACTTTTCTCAGATTTTAAATCTACGCCCACAGATCTTCCATGTATTTATGAAAATTATACATGTATGTCGGTTAAATACAACAATAATGTTGGCAAATTATAAAAGGTTACACAGAAAAAGACCTTGGGTGTAGGAGGAAACAACAGAAAACTAAACAAAAGTTAACATTTAGCAAAACATTTGCTCGGGCTTAGATTGTTTGTTTACTTCGATGACCTCCTCGTTTTGTTCACTTGCTAAAGAAGATTGCGTTTTGTGTGCCCATTTTGGATATTCCCATTTGATTCAGTTTTAATTTGATTCAAGTTTAAGTTTGAGGCTTTAAAATTGAAAGAATTTCTTGCTAAGAAGTTTTCTTTCCAAAGCTCAGTGCAACCTTCCTGAACTTTTAGTTTTCAAAGTGTTGAGAATTGAATTGGTTTTTGGAGGAAAATGAAAACCAAACACAATTGCTTTCTAAGTATTTTTTACTTATTTCTTGCGGCTTTTGTGGTTTCCGTACATTTGAAGCATATCAATATCGTTATTTATTTCAATATTGATAAAGGTTTTTTTGAGGCTATTCGAGGAAAACAAAAAACGTTATGGCTGCTTTCAAAATCTAGAAAAATCAACCTGCTACTCTTATAAAAGTCAGTGACTTAACAACCCGCCCTCGTATTAATTAATCTTTATCCAATCCAAATCCTGGTCGCATTAGAATACTCCTATCAGCTTCCAACTGGGCATTCTCAGCATTGTCGAATTGAGCAGCTGCGCGCTAGCGTGGGAAACGAACCAAGTTATGCTCACAAACTGGCCAAAGCCGGCTTGAGTGGACCCATGGTGAAAAATTGTATGTAGATGTTAATGTTGGCCGAATGAGTTGTGAATGTGTGGTGTGTTGTACCGTATTGTATCTAGGCAATAGCAGTAGCAGTGGCATTTTTGAGGTTTCGGTTTGGTTTTTGGATATTGGTTCGCGCAAGTGTACTTTGAGAATCAGCTACTAGACATTGTTGCGCAATCATCAATGAAATAGATACCTCTTAGCTGAGCTGGAACACCAACTAAGCGACAGTGGCTGCTTTTGGCAGTCACATAAAACACTTGTGCAGTTATTTGAACTATTAATGAAACAGAAACGAAAGAAAACAACAACCAAAATACAAAAGTCGTAACGGTGTCATGAAATTTCCTCCTTCACCTTCCATTTTGGTCGCGACTTCCCCATACTGGTCATAAATATGCCAACGCACAGTGAATCGTAAACACATGAAAAAGTGTGAGGAAAATTCAGACTAGAAATGAAAGCGAGATTGTAAGTTTACCCTTTATATACTCAACAATTCCTTGTATTCCCATAACTTATTCAACAATCTGGGTGAATATGCTGAGTCGATTATCTATAACGCGCTTTGCTATAATAGATAATTACTTAAAGATATAAAGTTAGCATACGGTTTGAAGGGCATTAATCACGTACAATTTGGTATGTATAAGCATAGTAATAGATCCAAAACAAAATCCCGGAAATCGATTTTTAAATTCAATGACATCCCAAATCCAATCTTAATATAGGGCTTACAACGCAAACGATATTTTGTATTGGTCGTGTGTTTTTCCTTTGTCCGATAGTCACATTTCGGTAACGGTTAATGTCGGAAAGCGGTTAGAGATTACGAACATTTAAAAAAAGTCACAGTTCCCATAGAATTTTCTTTTTCTAAACTTAACTCTTATTTCTTTAGCCTGATTCCCGCAGCTATATTCATGAAATTCTCCAAGCTTTTCGATAAATTTCGTGAATTAGTTTGAATAATCTGCTACCTATTCAAGACTACATTTTCTTTCTTTGAACTAAAAACAAACCTACATAATGATTTCCAATGATTTTAGAGTTCTCGACTTAAACTGGGATTTATAACGGATGTCCAGCAACTTATGCATTGTTTTTTTTTTTGGTTTGTTGTACGTTAACACATAAATATGGATGTCGACACGAAGAAAAACACGACAGGAGCTGAAAAGTTCTATTTTTTTGAATTATTTAAACACATTTCGGTGTGGTTTAGAGCTGATTTGAATCCCTGATCATGACATTCTTTATTCGGCTTGGAACCGAACAACTGGAAAAACATTTTGAATAAGCTATAAAATCCTCAGCCATAATAGCCCATGTTTTTTAAGCTATTCGACTCAAAAACTTCTTAAATAATTCTCAAAAGCAAGAGTCTAACATTACATTCCAATGTTTATATATTTCTACCATGTGTTCTACTAACCGATTCCGAAACCATGCGATTCCCATACAATTTGTGTAGTTTTTAGGTAGAATACGATTTTTAGACCACAAAACATGGACTGAACCAAGGTTCGAACTAGAACCTTTTCCCAATAACCTAGAACCTTATGTCATTGATTAATTTTGGTGTGAACCACCATGAGTCTTACATATTTCCGAAATTCCTCTTTTGTAATTCAAAATTTTTGAATAATTTTTTTATTTATGGAAACTCGGAAACTTCAAAAAAAATACCTTTTCTTAATAAACCAGAATCTTACAACTTTTCCCCAATAAATATGGTGAAATTTTCGGGCACTTCGCAACTTTGTGTTGTTGTCACCCACCCAACTGGTTTGAAGTTGGGCCACTGTGCGCGAACAGGTTTGATACCGCCACGACCGCCAGCCCTCAGCATATTTATTATGCGCATTGTTTTGGGTGCCATTTAGACCGTGCGCCACAGATACAAATCCACACGGGCCTGAGTAGCGCACTTAGAACCAAACTTACCTTGCCGCCACTTAAAGTTACGGTTAACGTTAACAATAAGTGAAACACCTGACGATCGCTATCGGTTCTGCCCAGAGAGCAACTTAATGCGCCACCAGCAACAACAAAAATCCACAACTGTCTAAGTAAGCGGATCACATTTAAGTGCAAAATATGTTGGCCCCATGGCAAAAGAGTCGAATGAAAAGCAATTTAATGTGCGGCACTTAAGTGAATGTATCTGCATGTAAGTAGGCCGGAAGAAGTATGGACCAAGTGGTGACACACACCACACCACCCATGGCACAATTTTAGATGAAATGGGTCTCTTCGGTGAGATGGATCATCTTTTCAAAACCCAAGAAATGCTTGACCAAGTAATCTACATGGCAAATAAACATATGTTTCTAATTGGCTTATGTGGTTAGTATAAGATTAAGTGGCCCAAGACCGGCAACCAAGGTTTACTTACTTCTGCACAACTGTTGCGTTTTGCCTTTGATGTCAGACCCGGCTTATTGTAATACAGTGAGCATTCTATACAAGCAACTAATCTGAACCAATTTTTTCAAAAAAGTTTCTTATGTAGAAAAAGTTGCTTATATAGAAAAAAGGAGCATAAATTTTAAGAAAAATCAGTTTTGTGATTTATAGATAAATAAGCAGTTTTATATTTTATTACATAGTTAAAATAATATTAATTAAGTCTTTTAAGAACAGCTTTTTCTCGAATTCGTCGCAAAAACAAGATCTCATTGCTTGTAAGGTTATTTTCCTCTACCCATTCTACCGCGGTGTTGAAGGAATCTATCACATTATCGATGCTGATTCTGCTCTCTTCTTCCATATGACCCTCTTCGTTCGCGATGCTCTCGTCATTTGCTATTTCATCTTCTCTTTCAAAAAGTACGCTTCTCTCGTTGCTACCAGTCGCCCATTCCATTATTTCGTTCTCAGTTAAATCATTTTCGATTACCAAATTGTACAGTCTAGCCAGGGGGATATCGTCCTCTTCCACAAAATGATTTTCCGGTATATTAAATTCTATTGCGTCGATTGATGAAAACAGATGTTTAAATGAACTCATGACAACGGATCGTGGGACATCATTCCAGGCTTCAACTATCAAAAATGCCACGTCTTTTAAATTAATATTTTTAAGAGCTGAGACCATGTCGTTATTGCCGTTTACACATAACGCCAAGAGTGTTGACAGAAGGTGCTTTCGATACCGTAGCTTAAGGGATTTTATGACATTTTGGTCAAGTGGTTGCAACAAGGGTGTATTGTTGGGTGGAAAAAAATAACCTTAAAGTTTTTATCATGGGAAAAAGTGTTTGCTGTCCCATGACAGGTGGCATTATCGACCAATAAAATTGCTTTTAGTGGTAAGCCTTTAGCTTCTAAGTGACGAGAAACTTCAGGGATGAATAAATCGTTGTACCACTCCTTAAAAAGCGCAGAAGTTTGCCAAGCATTTTTGGATGATTTGTAATACAGTGGTAAATTTACATTTTTAAAACACCGAGGATTTTTAGATTTTCCAATCATCATCAAATCGAGTTTATGCGTCCCAGTTGCATTTACACAAGGCATAATGGTGACCCTTTCCTTCATGGATTTCCGTCCTACAGCAGTTTTTTCGAAAACGGTAGCGTTTGTTTTCTTGTGCAAACCTTTGTAAACCAGACCGGTTTCGTCACAATTGTAGATCTGTTCCGGTAAAAACCCATTTTCGGCAATAATCTTTTTGAAATCGCTTGTAAATGTAGCAGCACTCTCAGCATTGCAGGAAAGTTTTTCACCGGAAACCGTCAAAATTCTTATGCCGTGGCGTTTTTTGAATTTATCAAGCCAGCCATCACTGGCTGAAAATTCTTCGTGTCCATTGAGTGACCTTTTTAAATCTAGTGCTTTAACTTTGAGCATCTCGTTTGAAACCAATTCGTTTGCTTCTCTCCGTAGTAAAAACCATGCGTATGGTTTATCATCAAGATCAGGATTTTTTAATGGCTTCATTCGCTTAATTTTTTTTTGATTAACATACGTTTTTGAGGCGAATTCTTCCAAGTTTTCTTTATTATTTTTTATCCTCGTTAAAGTCGACTTATGGATGTTGTAGCTTCTGCAGATCTCTGTCGTTGTCTTGCCATCTTAGAGTTCATTTAAAATTAATAATTTTGTTTTCAAACAAATTGATACTCTGCCTTTCTTCTCCATTTTTACGGAAGAATGAAAATTAAAATGAAAAAAAAAATGAAAAATAAAACCATGGTTGCTTGTACAGAAATTTTGGAATAAAAAAAGTTGCTAATGCAGAGGTTGCTTCAATAGAATGTTGCTTGTGTAAAGGTTGCTTATAAAGAATGCTCACTGTATATACATATATATACATATATATATTGTGTACATACACTTGGCATTGCAAATCGCGATCGGGGGGCAATTTTGATTAAAATTAATGTATCAAACGTGACGCAGTCAAAAAAGAGCCAACGCAACAACAACACCTAACATCTTACCTCATCATTCCCATGGCATTTCTGGCAGTCGAACAACAGCTGGCGGCTGTCCAACGGCTTCATTTGCTTTCAGCTAGTTGCCCACAATTGTACACGAATAGAACCGCGGGAGGAGGGGTAGGAGGGAGTTTTGGTTTTGGTTTTGGTTGTTTAAAGTGAGCTTGCAAAAAAACAAACCAACAAAAAAAAAAAAAAAAAGGGAAAAGTGGAAAGGGACCCGCGCATTGTGGTCGTAAACTCAACTTTCTCTGCACGAGTGTTGAGATTTAATATTGTTTACCCACAATAGCAACAACAATTGTTACCTTCTTTCGCTCCGGCTGATTCTTTTCGACTGAGGCATTGATTTTAATGGCTTACTTTAAAGCGCACTGGCCAACTGTTAACAGCCAACTGCCAACTGCCAACTTCAAACAAACCAAACACACACACACACCCACAACAGAAATTAATAAAAGAAATATGGCATCTATATCGCACTTTCATCGCCCCTATGTGGTGCCGCAGCACTTGGCGTTAATTAATTTCGTTCCTCGGGTTTGGCCAGCTTTGGCCGGGCCCGCTCAGATTAGTCAGTCCAGCAAATGACGAGGTGTCGTGTGTCGCTCGGTCGGTTGTTTATGGCCCAGAAAGTGTTTCTCTTTGTGGGATTTCGGGCTGGCCGTTCTTGTTGTTGTCAAAATGTTTTGGCCAACTGACCGCCCATTTGTACAAATTTTTCGGGGACACGGGAGATGGCACAGTGGGTACCGTGTCATTTTTGAGGGGACTAGTTTGTGCGCCCTAAGCGAACCTGTCCCATTTCTCCCACTGTGCGCTGCCAGGGCACAGCACATTTTTAAACGCTGCTCATTTTTCAACTCTTGCGCCCTTGCGGAATGCTTCGCGCTGCTCTGCGGCCTCTTTTGCCCAGTGAGTGTGTAAGTGTGTAAGTGTGTAAGTGTGTTAGTGTTTTTAATAGCCGGCAGGGTTAAAAATTTAATGGAAAAACGTTTTAATAAATCAGTTAAGTGGTCTTGCCGCTTTTTTGCGGCTAATTACACGCATTAGTGTTGCCTAGATCCCCAATTCCCGTCCGCGGTGTGTTAACAGCCGCGACCAAGACCACGAAACGACCTCATCGCCTCCCGCCTCCCGCCTCCCGACTGCCGCCACCCGACTCCAAACTCTGGAGTCGGAGATGGTACCAGGGACAATGTTGTTGTTCATGCAGCGCGTAATTTAGCAATTAAAAGCGATTAACGCGCAGCAGCCAGGCCATGGCTATGGCTACTTAACGTCTAAGATCGCCAAGCCAAGCCAAGCCAACCCATCCTAATGGCCGCCAAAGCAAATCAACATAAAGTGTTTCGGTTTTAACAATGCAATCAAATTTAATGCTGATTATTGAAAACATGCAGCAGCAAAGGCTGTTAAATCCAAACCAGATGGAATTCCGTTTAAGATCGATTTAATGGTTGAAATTTGAATGGCTTCGACATTTGAGATTATATTGGGAGAAAAGCATCGATGGTGGGGCAGAGTTTGTTGGCATCTCGACTAATGTTTAAAGAAATATAATCAAAATACCAAAACAACATGATGCTTTTCCACGTCGAGATTCACACGAAGGGATTAAGGGAAAGTTACACAAAACCGAACCGGAGTCGTTTTGAAAATGCTGAACCGAACCGTAAGCCAATAAGCAAACCAGTTCGGTTCGGTATATCGCTTACCTTCAGACCATGCATCTTTAAAAGGGAAATGACATCGATTCTCTAGGAAAGTTTCATTTGAAATTTGGATAAATGCCGATTCGCCGATGGACCCTCTAAAAGGTATACTTCTTAGATCGAATAGATCCTTAGAGCTACTGAGTTGATGTAGCTATAAAGGATGACATGTTTCAAGTTTATGCATTTGTGGACAGACCTCTTAATAGTACTTTCTTCAGACTACATTCCAGAGTATCCCAATCAATGTTCTACGAACGATTGTAAGCATTTCTATAAGGATTTTGATGATTTTTGTGATTTTATAACAAGATTTTCTAAGCTTACTTCCAAAAGGTAGACGGAGTATTTGAAGTCGATATGGAAATATCCGTCTGTTCGCATGAACTTACTGATCTCAGAGATGATAGGAGTTAGGGGGGAATAAACATTCAATTCCTGCAGTCAGATCAAGTAAACTTTCAGTCTGTTATGCCTTGGTTGCGTTTGGAATACGACAATCTAATTATAATGATAGCAATTTTGTTCTCTATCTGCTCAGACCTGTGATTTCAAATCACAATATTGCAAGACTTGTAATTTTGTTTTTTTTTTTTTCTTGATATCTGTCAAGCAACTTTTGCCTGGCCCACTCGCTTTCCATCCTTACGTTGCGTTTCGGCTTGTGAAAGGCGCTCGCTGGCTGTGGTTGTGTGTGTGTGTGTGTGTCCAGTCGGTGGCAGGCAACTTGGCCTGCTATTCTAGTGAATGCCTTGCCCCAGTTTAAGCAGCTTTCTAAAACCGCGCCCCAATAACCAAATCTCTATATATGTAACACTGCGAACTGGCCATGAAATTTCCATGTTCCAGTCGTTCAACCTTTATGACTCTTGACCACAAAATACCTGCATTTTTGTGGCTGATCGCGCCACTTGGTTTTTCTCACTTTTGTGTAACACGAAATTGCCACAAATTAACTTCTCGTTTCGTTTGGCTTGGTGTTTCTTGCCATAACTTCCGCCGTTAACCCATTGTTGGCAAACGGAAGCAGCGAAAGTTGTGAAATCCATCTCAAAGACAAAATGCAAAATTCATGTTACACTTTTAGTTCTGGCCGGGGCCGGCCTAATGCTGTTTATGTTGAGGCACTTTTTAGTGCCAAGGTAAATATGAAAGCAAACACATTTTAATGGCATTCGGCATGCCCCGAAAAGGAAAAGGCTTTAAGGCAAGCCTAACAAAACAAAAACCGCATAAACAAATCAATGAGCGGAGCGAGGAGGCATGAAAAAATACGACGACGCATGGGAGTTGCAAACGGCTTTGATGCCTGCCAAGTGATAGAAATGGCCGGAGCGCACAGAGGAGGATTGGGGATCGACCACACACAACCAAAAAGGGTTCGATTTTTCATTTGACGATGTTGCCGCCCACACCATAAATGTGTGTGTGTGTGTGTGTGCTCCAACTCCCCAGGCGCCAAAATCACCGCATTGAACTTGAAAGTTTCTTTCTGCAGAGATCCCAACTGACAATTGTATCGCGATTGACCGCCAGGCAATGGCCAAATGTGAATGCAACTCAGAAATTGGCTGCGGCTGAAATAATAAGAAGAAGGCCAAAAAGGGGACGATAAGGCCTGCAAATGTTGTATCGACAACGACACCCTTTAATTGGCCTAATCGAAGCAATAACTCAATTTTATCATCAACAAGCACATCAACCAGGCGATAATAATATTCATTTAAAATAAAGCTAGGGGAAAGAATGGAAATGTTGCAACAGAAGCCGAAGCTGGCATACTCTAGTTGATTAAACATTCAGCCCCGACTGTAGGGTATATCCTGCAACTGTCATGTTGTCACAAGTTTAGATTAATAAAAGCTTACTAAAGTTCATCATTTTGTTCTAAAATCAAGTATGATGACTTCGGGCTCGAAAGTTCTGAACGAAACTTCTCACAAATTTAGATTCCACTGGCCGTGAACCGATTTCAAAATATGAATAATCTTTTATTCACCTTGTTGACTCACCAAATCAGTTGGCCAAAACACCCCAAGTAGAGTGCAATTGGTAACAAATCTCGTGTACAGAGGCAACCTGTAATTAAGTTTGCGGCATCATCTGAGACTAGTTTTGCTCTTATCGCGTTGCAGCGCTGAGTGGGCTAAGGCTAAGGAGACGCCCCGTGTGCTTGTGTGTGTGTGTGTCACCTGTGTCACCTTGACCAGGTGAGTAGTTTGCACTTCGACCAAAAGCTATGTACGTGACCAAGTGACAAATTGCAGCAACTTGAATTTTCCATGTCATGAACTTGAAAGAAATTTCCCTCGAACTTTTTGGAGTGCATGTGGTAAGAATGAAAAAAAAAGCTGGTGGAGAGCGGGATCCCGCGCAGTGCAACGAACTGGGAATCTGGGTGTGTCCCTGCTGAAACGACAGCAGGCAAGCAATGTCAGATCATAAATTGAAATAAATTATGCAAGGCATACGAGAAGTTTACGGGCTTAAGCGAAGCATGTTCAATATTATCAAGTGGATTGGAGTGGAGTCATAATGGCAGGCCAACAAGATTCCTGAGAGTCATTTGGAAAGCAAAGCCGCTTGTTTATTTGTTTACAGTTCTGGACTGCCAGTGGGCACCACGCCCTGAAATTTGCATGCAAAGGCGAAGGCATCAGCTGAAGTGGCAACGGAATGTTTTGGGCTGCTTCAAATTTAGCCAATTAGAGAAAAATATACACGTTTATACGGTTTATGAAAAGGCAGTAGGGTGTGGCTAAGATGAACCACAAAGCACTGGCTGACATAACTTAATTAACTTAATACTAACAAGTCAAGGCGCTGCAACAACTTGGTGCACAGTTCGGACCAAATAGCCTTAGCGTAATTATCGCCATGTTGATCAGGAATATATATATTTATTTAAAGGGATCAAAGAAGCATCCTTCCATATGCATAATTTTGAAGTACATTTTCAAATTATTGCACATCCAGGAGGAACAGTTTTCTTATATTCTTATATTCACTTTACCGAGCGTTGACTGTACTTTACAAATTACCTGCATGGCATAAACTTTTGCCAAAATGTTAATTAAAAGTTATCAACTATTCTAATTTGTGTGTGTATCATATTTATTTTTGCAGAAAGTGTGTGGAACTGCTAGTCGAGACCGTTTGCAATTAATTCTAAGCCAACGCCCCAAAACGTCCACTCCCATAGACGACATTCTTTTGTACAAGAAGATTTAGCCGCCCAGCCGCCATGCACGAGAGACAAGTTAAAAAGTGAGTGGTGACTGTTGTTTCTGTATGCATCCAATCTAATTTATTTATATATATCAATATATATCTCACAGATTGAAGGGCAGTCACTATGTGGCCACTCATGGACGACTCACACCTGATCCCCCCTATGTGCACTCAAATCGTGGCTATTCCACCGATGGCGAGGAGTCCCATTCGCATCGTGCCCCCTCCGAACGCACTTATTCTGAATACACCTTGACCCATGAGCGCATCTCGCCCCAGTCGCAGTCTCAGTACAATACGTCACGCAAGAAACGCTCCTCCTCCGCGAATGGTCATCGCCAGCACCTGCAAAACAGCTATAGCCACAGTCAGATGGGTTTGTCCAGTTCGCCTGATAATGGTGGACCGCGTTCATTGAGTGGACCCCCACCAACGCGCCAACCGCCGCGAGCTCCCTCCGCCCTGAGTTATGATCAGGCGGGAGATGCAGGCAGTGATATCTATGTGACGAGTGCCGCCTATAAAGCACCCTCCGAGATCAGGTTAGTAAGCTCAACGCTTGAGTTTACCCTGAAGTATAGGTATGAGATTTATTAATTATTTATTGTCTTATTGCAGTCGCTACAGCCAACGTCCGGTGTCACGTGGAGCACCGCGTAGTGTCTATTCAGTGGCCAGTACGGCCAAGACGGGACGCAGTGCCCGCTCCACCACAAAGCGGGGCGCCAAAATCGAGACCATGTCAGCTCCCAATCCCTTTTGCCCGAACGTCAAGGGTGTCTGCTGCCTGATGCTGTTGCTAAATTTGGGACTCATATTGGTCACGCTGGGGTTTGTGGTAGTGGTTCAGTTCTATGAACCCCTCTACGTCTGGATATTGGGCATTGTGTTCCTGATATTTGGCTTCCTTACACTCATTGGCTGTATGATCTACTGTGTGTATGTGTGCCGAGACGCAAAGACACCGTCGCAGGTGCGAAATGAGGATTTGTATTGGACACGCCACTGGCAGAAGAACATTGGCTATACACCACAGGAGATCAACTACAAGGCGGACAAATACGACGCATACTCGGATCGGTATTCGGTTAGCAAGCTGAGTGGCAAATATTCGGATCGTGAGAGCCAGCGCTACTAAAACCAATTGGCTTTGTCTACCCACATTCTTTTGGCGCCTGCATTATATACATACATATACACATATCGTATCTAAGCCTAGGTTCTAGTTCTAAACGGTTATTAACAAGGCCCTCCAACGTACCTGCTCTGCAAGTTGCTTGCTAGTGTTTGTATGTTTTAAGCGAGTGAAGAGGATAGAGACATAATGGAAGGGAAGGAAGGATACACGAGAGTATTGTAATCTGCCATATTTGAGAAGGTTTACCGTTCTTCCGGGTAATCAACAAGAGTTTCTGCTAAAATTCTAACTGAAAATGTTTACACATTTATTAATAATACACAAAAAAAAAAAGAGAAATAAAAGTGAAAAGAAGTGAATTTGATTAATTGCTAAAATAAATTTAGCTGGAAAATAGGATTAGAGCTTAGAGTACTCCTGAACAGCATTAGAAGGTCGGTGAAGTAATACAGGCCTATTTGCATCTAAATTTTCACTCGCATAATTCTACAAACCGACCATAGTTGGAAAAGTTGCCTCTGTCATCATTATGTTAGGAAATCAAGGACAAAAGCCATACATATGTGGTGTGTTTCCAAGTTGGGAATTCCAATAAGCTCTGGAGAATATAAAATAGATGTGTATTGTGCAAAAAAGAGAGCTGCTATCGAAATAGGATTTTAGTTGGAAATTCATCGGTTTTTCTTTTGGATGATACTATGCTTTTTGGATCCTCTTTGGAAATTATTCTCAAGCTGTAAACTTTTGATAAAGGCTTTTTACAACTTAATAGTATTATTAAATATATATCCTTAAGTGGATTTCATGATGAGATGCAAATGAGACTAACTATATCTCAGTCGAAAGTTATCCGATATCAAAAAACCATTAAAATTTAGACAAAGTATCATCAAGTCAACGTTCTTAGAATTTTTGTTTTTCATTTAAAAGTTTTTGGTGGTAATCTTAAGAGTAAACTACTGTTTTCCACGAAAAATTCCGGAGCTGGACAGGAGGCTGTTTGGACAATAACTTCAAGATTTTTGATTTTTCGAAAGTGCAAGCCCTGTTGAATCTCGCTTTTAAAATCGAACAATTAAATTAATTTCTTTGGCAACAGAGACGTCACAGCAGCTGTATCAAAACATTGTCCAATCAGCATTGTAGATCACCTGACTAATCACATCTGTAGAAATAAAAGCCCATAAACTAAAATAATTGTTTGTGACTTGACTTTAAAACAAGCGGAAATTCATTTAATAAGCTAATAGCCAGCCAGTTAGCTTTTTTTTTGTTTGGGAAAAATGCTGATTGTTAGCTATTAACGCATCACGCACTCTTAGTGTAAATCAGCTGTAAGTCAGCTTTTAGACATTATGCAGCTCCACTTGGTATTTTGTGGGTGAAACGGTCACACTGTCAGATACTAAAAAACCCAATTGAGAATACACTTTTAATTCAAATTTGCCCTCTCCTTCCGTTCTTTGTCTGCGCCTGTGCCGTTTCTGCTCAAATTTACCATGAGCTACTACACCAGCGAAAGTGAGGAAGACTACTACACCTTCGGGGGTGGCATCGAATCTGCCTTGAACGCGATTTCCTTTCCCCCTAACGAACGTGAATTGATGACCAAAGACGCTGAAATCATTCAAAACACGTTCATTCGTGCGATTTCGCAGCATGATGAGTCCTTTAGGAAAGCTTTCAAAGGCCTTAGCTTAGGTGGAAGCTTTTTGGACAACATTCGGATCTGTCTGCCCGATGAATTCGACTTGCACGTAAAATTGCACTTGCCCTATATACTGGAACCAGTTCCGGTGCAAAAAAAGCCGGGCTTTGTGTTTCTTCGATGGATTCGCAGTACTGGGGATCCGGAAATGCGACGATCATGTCTGAAAAGATGCGGCCACGACTACTACTTAGATCGCTTGGAGTTGCAAGCCTGGTTGCGGGAGAGCTTTTCGGCCGTGATGTCCCGATTGCAGAACATTCGTATAAGTCACCGACGCTCATATACCCTGAAGTATGTGTCACATGGCTATGGTGTAGCCCATACCCTAAAGGCCTTCGAGCGCGGAGGTCGGGGACGCGTCATTAAGTTTGACTTTGTCCCCGTCTTCGAGTTCCAAGCAAATCAGTGGCCCCGTGGCATGGCCAGAATGCCTAATAAAGGATTCAGTTGGTTTGCAGTACCATGCAAGTTTGATCAACCGCATTCATCGAATGATTGTCGTTCGTTTAAAGTGTGTGCGCCTCGCTGGGAGCGAATGGTGATGCACAAGAAACAGAATCTAAAGGACTCGTTGCGTTTGATGAAAGCCTTACGAAGAGCTAATAACATGCCGGGCTTGATTAGCTATTCACTGAAGACACTCTACTTAAATGAGGCAAATAAGAAGTCCATCAATTGGAATCAGGCACCGGGACGCATACTCATACGTGTGAGTAGTGTACATTTGCAATGCAACTTACTTTTGCCTTTCTTTTCTCCCTGACAGATGTTGGTAAAACTGCTAGAATGTTTGTGTACGAATCGATTGCCTTTCTACCTGTGCAGTGATCATAATTTACTAGACATAATAAGTGACACCACTAGACGCAAATATTCATTTACTGTGGTTCAGATGTTAACAAAACTTATTCGTTGTAGGGACAATGACTGTCTTACTGACGACGATTTGCTTGAAATCTTTGGAATCGAATGAATTTTAGTTTATAAAACAACAACAATCAATCAAAACGCCATGTCTTAAGGGCACTTATAGAATATATACACATATGAATTGTTACTTTGAAATAATAAATTTTTATTTAACTTTGTACATTGCACTATGCTATATTATACTTAGGGGGAATTAATGTTTCTTGTTCAATAAGACATTTCGAAAGGAATTTGTGACTTGCAACAGCCTACTGTTAACTGTTTACAGGCAGTCCGTCCCAATGGATGCTGTTAGGCGCCAAACACCAAGTCAGCTGGCAGGGCTGCACAAAGCTTTGTTGCTTGGCTTCAGGCTTTTATCAGAAAGTTAGCAACAAATGCAAAACATTTAATCTTATCAAGCTTACGCTACGAGTGGCCAATGTGGCAGCCGGAAACAGTATGTTGCTGTTGGAGTTGAATATACTCACCCTAAACATTCAAGATAACTTCAAGATTTTTGATTTTTCGAAAGTGCAAGCCCTGTTGAATCTCGCTTTTAAAATCGAACAATTAAATTAATTTCTTTGGCAACAGAGACGTCACAGCAGCTGTATCAAAACATTGTCCAATCAGCATTGTAGATCACCTGACTAATCACATCTGTAGAAATAAAAGCCCATAAACTAAAATAATTGTTTGTGACTTGACTTTAAAACAAGCGGAAATTCATTTAATAAGCTAATAGCCAGCCAGTTAGCTTTTTTTTTGTTTGGGAAAAATGCTGATTGTTAGCTATTAACGCATCACGCACTCTTAGTGTAAATCAGCTGTAAGTCAGCTTTTAGACATTATGCAGCTCCACTTGGTATTTTGTGGGTGAAACGGTCACACTGTCAGATACTAAAAAACCCAATTGAGAATACACTTTTAATTCAAATTTGCCCTCTCCTTCCGTTCTTTGTCTGCGCCTGTGCCGTTTCTGCTCAAATTTACCATGAGCTACTACACCAGCGAAAGTGAGGAAGACTACTACACCTTCGGGGGTGGCATCGAATCTGCCTTGAACGCGATTTCCTTTCCCCCTAACGAACGTGAATTGATGACCAAAGACGCTGAAATCATTCAAAACACGTTCATTCGTGCGATTTCGCAGCATGATGAGTCCTTTAGGAAAGCTTTCAAAGGCCTTAGCTTAGGTGGAAGCTTTTTGGACAACATTCGGATCTGTCTGCCCGATGAATTCGACTTGCACGTAAAATTGCACTTGCCCTATATACTGGAACCAGTTCCGGTGCAAAAAAAGCCGGGCTTTGTGTTTCTTCGATGGATTCGCAGTACTGGGGATCCGGAAATGCGACGATCATGTCTGAAAAGATGCGGCCACGACTACTACTTAGATCGCTTGGAGTTGCAAGCCTGGTTGCGGGAGAGCTTTTCGGCCGTGATGTCCCGATTGCAGAACATTCGTATAAGTCACCGACGCTCATATACCCTGAAGTATGTGTCACATGGCTATGGTGTAGCCCATACCCTAAAGGCCTTCGAGCGCGGAGGTCGGGGACGCGTCATTAAGTTTGACTTTGTCCCCGTCTTCGAGTTCCAAGCAAATCAGTGGCCCCGTGGCATGGCCAGAATGCCTAATAAAGGATTCAGTTGGTTTGCAGTACCATGCAAGTTTGATCAACCGCATTCATCGAATGATTGTCGTTCGTTTAAAGTGTGTGCGCCTCGCTGGGAGCGAATGGTGATGCACAAGAAACAGAATCTAAAGGACTCGTTGCGTTTGATGAAAGCCTTACGAAGAGCTAATAACATGCCGGGCTTGATTAGCTATTCACTGAAGACACTCTACTTAAATGAGGCAAATAAGAAGTCCATCAATTGGAATCAGGCACCGGGACGCATACTCATACGTGTGAGTAGTGTACATTTGCAATGCAACTTACTTTTGCCTTTCTTTTCTCCCTGACAGATGTTGGTAAAACTGCTAGAATGTTTGTGTACGAATCGATTGCCTTTCTACCTGTGCAGTGATCATAATTTACTAGACATAATAAGTGACACCACTAGACGCAAATATTCATTTACTGTGGTTCAGATGTTAACAAAACTTATTCGTTGTAGGGACAATGACTGTCTTACTGACGACGATTTGCTTGAAATCTTTGGAATCGAATGAATTTTAGTTTATAAAACAACAACAATCAATCAAAACGCCATGTCTTAAGGGCACTTATAGAATATATACACATATGAATTGTTACTTTGAAATAATAAATTTTTATTTAACTTTGTACATTGCACTATGCTATATTATACTTAGGGGGAATTAATGTTTCTTGTTCAATAAGACATTTCGAAAGGAATTTGTGACTTGCAACAGCCTACTGTTAACTGTTTACAGGCAGTCCGTCCCAATGGATGCTGTTAGGCGCCAAACACCAAGTCAGCTGGCAGGGCTGCACAAAGCTTTGTTGCTTGGCTTCAGGCTTTTATCAGAAAGTTAGCAACAAATGCAAAACATTTAATCTTATCAAGCTTACGCTACGAGTGGCCAATGTGGCAGCCGGAAACAGTATGTTGCTGTTGGAGTTGAATATACTCACCCTAAACATTTGGTAAAATATGGACTTGACCTGCCTTGACCTAATCCCATATAAACCATTCATGTATTGTGTCTCACCCTAGGGGTATTCCCTATGTATCCAGTGATCGAGTTTTGCGGATCGAGGCCATATGCAAGGAGCTGAGCTGTGGCAAATACGATGTGGTTTCGCTGCAAGAGGTTTGGTCACAACACGACAGCGAGCAACTTCAAAAGGGCACAGCAGAGGCCTTGCCGTATGCCCACCACTTCCATAGCGGCGTCATGGGCGCCGGTCTGCTGGTGCTCTCCAAATATCCAATTCTGGGTACACTCTTCCATGCGTGGTCGGTAAACGGGTACTTCCATCGGATTCAGCATGCGGATTGGTTTGGTGGCAAAGGCGTGGGACTGTGCCGCATTTTGGTGGGTGACCAGATGATACACCTGTACAATGCCCATCTGCATGCCGAGTATGACAATGACAATGACGAGTATAAGACGCATAGAGTGATTCAGGCGTTTGATACGGCTCAGTTCATAGAAGCGACGAGAGGCAACTCGGTGCTGCAGATACTGGCCGGGGACTTGAACACACAGCCGCAGGACATCTCATACAAGGTGCTGTTGTATACCTCCAAAATGCTCGACAGCTGCGCCTCAGATTCGTTTCGCACGAATGAATGTGTACGGAATTCGTATACCTCGGCCAAGGCTCTGGTCAAAAATCCTCAAGGCATTCGGATTGATCATATATTTTTACGTTCAGCGGATCACATCAAGGCCGACATTGTGGAGTATAGTTTGCCGTTTCCAGAACGTGTGCCGGGACAGAAGTTTAGCTACTCGGATCATGAGGCGGTTCTGGCCAAACTTCGACTAACAAGGGGTACTGCTACTGAGATGGTGCAAACGGCAGCAACATGTGTCCATGGAGATAAAGTGCAGGGCGCTGGAGATGCTACTGTGGAAATTATAAATGGCAATGTTACTCAGAGCTGTCCCTCTGAACCGGCTGCCCGCACGGCTGCCTTACATGAAGCCTTGGCTCTCTGTGATGCTTCCTTACTCCAATTAAACACCGATCGTATTCTGTACTATAGTGCTGCCACTTTCCTTTTTGTTCTGCTCATCCTTCTGGTTGAGTTCACCGCCCCCGTGGGCATGCGCACCATTTTCCTGTTGCTAAAGTTTATAGTGTTTGGCATTATTTTGTTCTGTGTTTTCATGGCTTCCATTTGGAACTACATGGAACGTAATGGTGTGCTGCAGGGCAAAAAGGCCATGGAGGTTATGCTGCATCACGCCCAGAAATATGAGTATTTCTATTGAGCAGGGATCTCATTGGCAGCCAAATTCATATAAAAGCATAGAAGCTCAAGACGCATTTAAAAAAAAAAAAAGTGAAAGTGTAATTTTAGTAACTAAGCGTGTATCCCCATATCATATTTTAGGTAATTTTTTTTCGTCTCTGACTTTGTCTCAATCTGTTACATTCTGTAAGCGTTCAATGCAATAATAAATAACGGAATATATTTTAAGAGAACCTTTTTTTAAGTTCTTCATGTCAAACTCAAATATTTTAACTTGATTTAGCAAAAATATACTTTGAGTAATTTTCAAATCCTAATTATTTGTTTTCCAGTGCTGCGTAACGTTCATTTGCTTGGCCATGTCAAAGCTATGCTGTGAACCATAAGCTTGCACCCCTGGTTTACTTGGGCAGCCTACGGCCACACTGTTTTAAATTGTAAATAAATTCTCAAATTATGGACTTTCTTCACGAATCGGTAGCTTTAGGTGTGGACTTGCTAATCCTGGGGCTCTGCGTGCGAGAATATGTGCACTACAAAAACACCACCAAGGTGTTGAAGGTGAGTTTCTGTCCAAATATTATATTCCTAGATGCCAGCCAACTAACTTCTCTCTCTCTCAGTCAGCGCCTCAGTACCCGATTGATGCCTCATTGAAGTCGGTAGTGGCCAGCCACAAAAGCAAAAAGATTCCCTATGCCGTAATACGAGGCACAGTCTCTCCCATTGGCGTGCCCCTGCGCAGCTCCTTAGTACCAAGTGTCAGTGGGGTGCTGCAAATAGTAAAGCTCCATGAACATCGAGTTACTCGTGGTTTTGCCGGCTTTTGGACAGAGCATCAAAAACTGTTGCACGAGACGGCGAATGAAATGCCCTTCGAGTTAAGGAATCACCAGCATGGAGTGGAGATAGTTGATGCGTTGAGTGCCGCCGTGCTTGATGTGGATGTGGTGTATGATAATTACGAGCCATCGACATTGTCCGTGTTCGACCATGTCTTTGGGTTCTTTTTGGGCGTGAGGCAACGTGGACTGCAAACCACAGAACAGGTGCTACGTGAGGGTAGTTTCCTGACGGCCATTGGAGAATTGGAATTGGATGGTCAAACACTGCGCATGCAACCCTCCAAGGAGGGACCACTGTTTCTTACGACAGCCACCAAATCAACGCTAATTAAACGCTTCGAAGATGCCAAGTCTACCACGCTGTAAGCACGCTTTTTGAAATACTCCTTTAAGAGAATGCTCATATTTTTTTCTGTGTCAGGTTCAAGATTGTGCTGTGCAGTTCCATTTCCGTGGTGCTGGCAGCTCTTATAGTGCGCAAGCTCTATCGTAAAAAGAAGCAGGAACGGGAAGAGGCCAAAATACGCAATCGCCTGGAAACCGAACGCCGTGAACGACGTGCTCGGAGTCGTCCCCACACTCTTTCCCAAGATCAGTTGTGCGTAGTTTGCTCTACCAATCCCAAAGAGGTGAGACAAACAGCGTGCGCTTTGCTCAGCTAATTCATTATTTTATTTTTTGTAGATAATTTTACTGCCCTGTGGTCATGTCTGTCTATGTGAGGACTGTGCTCAGAAAATCTCAATTAGCTGCCCTGTTTGCCGTGGCCAAATAGACACCAAGGCAGCTGCGTTCATTGCCTAAAACTGAGTTTGAGTGAGATAGTCATAGTGTACCTGTTGTGTTTGTATATATATTTATTTATCATAAAGACTCATGCACCACTAAGCCATTGTTCCCTTCATAATGTTGCGGTATTGACGCTGATGCTCCAGCAACTGCAGGAACACCTCGTACTTGCGATTGTGGAACTCTATGGACTGGGGATTGGGCCTTAACAGTTGACCAGTGCCGCCCATGGCTTTGGAGGCGCTCTGTGGAGTTGAACATGAATATATACCCCATATCTCAACTAGATCTAACCTCTAGGCAATCAAAGTGACCGAAAGCTGCAGCTCCCAAGGCGGCTGCGCCCACCAAAACCATTTCCTGTTCATTGGGGATCAGCGCAGGTATATTACATATATCCGCATGACATTGCACATAAAGTGGATTCTTGGCCAGTCCACCACAGAAGAGTAGAGTCCTAATTGCAGCCCGCTGATGCTGGTAAAGATTTTCCACAATGTGACGAGTGCCGTACTTAAGAAACAAGTAAAGGGTAATATCGTGTAAGAGGACAAGGAGCTGCAATACCTACTGCCAGAGCCTGTGTAAAGGCCAAATATTTAATGGCCAGAGATTCAGTGCCGCGGGACATATCCAGGCCCGTGATCTATCATAAAATAAGAGATAAAATCTCACAAATTTTTGAATCATTCCCACTTACAATGCCTCGCAAAGTGGGATCGGCTATGGGCGAACGATTACCATGCAAATCCGGCCACACATGCACATCCTGGGTAAGGTAACAGACTTCACTGAGGCCACGCGAGGCAGCCAATTGTGGAAGCAGCTCATTGAGATGTTGGAAAATATACCTGTCTCCACCTAACTGCTTCTTAAGTTCAGCATAAGATTCATGAGTCTTCAATACAAAATCCAGCAAATGACCCGCAATGCTCTGGCCACCCTCATTCAGAAAATATCCGGGTATTATGGCATCCTGATAGGGCCCCCATACGCCTTGGGCAAAGCAGGCGTCTCGGGTAATGCTCATGTGACAAGTGGAAGTTCCCGCTATTAAAGCCATTTTACCCTGGACGTCATCACCATCATCCTCAGCAGCAGCACGACAACCAAACATGCCCAAAGCACCCGCATGAGCATCAATCAATGAGGTACTGACCACAGTACCCCTGGATAGGCCCAACTCTTGGGCCGCTCTTGAAGACAGTCCTTTGCCCACACTCCTACCTGGTGGCTGTACATCATTACCCAATCGCACAAAGTCGTTACTAGTCAGCTCTTCCAGTCCAGCCGCGATTAGAAAATCTTTGCTCCATTTCTGAGCGGAAGCATCATAGTTCCATTTACAGACCACCGAACACAAGGAGCGCGTGTCCACATCGGTGGCTCGCCAAGTAAGAAAATCCGGCAAATCAAAGACACGCCAGATCTTTTCAAATGTGCCGGACAAATGACGCTTGAGCCATAACAGCTTGGGCACCTCCATCTCCAACGATACCTGTCCACCCACATATTTTAGCAAGGAATGCTTAGTGGCATTGATATCTAATGTTTCCTGCTCCGCACGATGATCCATCCATAGTATGATGTTCTGTTCAGCTGCTCCTGTCTTACTAATGGTCAGCGGTTGACCGTTCTGGCCAAGAACCACCAGAGAGCACGTGGCATCAAAGCCAATGCCCTTGACCTGAGTGTTGTTCACGCCGGCAATGACTTGCTGTAAGAAAAACAAAAGTAAATATAATCTCTTCGAGGTAATAGTCTAATCTTTCAAGATGCGACATTTCTATATACATATATAATATATATGTAATGGGAACAGCTGTTGACTCTAAAATGGGTCAATAAAAATGTTTCCGAACCAGATCTTAAATCGAGTCGAAGTATAAAAAAATAGCTAAGGCTGAACATGTTCAGCTGAATCGAGCAGGGCGTTGCCACGCCTAATTTTGTCCTTCTATTTACCCGTCTAACATTATGATCTATCACAACTTCCTGATAATCCATCTCCTACCAATGTTACCATGCCATGCTTCATCTTTGCGGTAGCCTTTAGTATTGTCCATCTCTCATCTCTCAAATTCTGTAGAAGGTATGGTCCGGGGGTTCGAACATCATATGAAGTCTAAGATTCGGATCGCATACCGCTTTGGGAACGTTGCTTACAGACGTCTTCCGCTGCCTTCAATAATGTTTTCTATATACCCTGCATTCTAAAATGCGACTAAGGTACTGAAATTTGACACTTGACTTTTGCTCAAATTTCCTTCTCAAACTCGTTATAAATCAAACCTAAACATGATTTACCCGAATCGGTGTTGCGGGATTCGGTAAGTCCACTAACAGATTGTGATCTGTTCTGTGCCTTTCTCAACGTTATTTAAATAGCATTCAATGCCTCGTCTTATTCCAATACCTTACCTTAACAACCAGACAAACTGACCGCCAAATGTCTTCGCTCGATTGCTCATAGTAGTGCGGCTCTGGCGACCAAGTCTTGATCTCCTGCACCGCCTGCTCCACAACGCAACCCTCAGGTGTGACCAGGGCTGCTCGAGCACTTCCCGTGCCCACATCCACGCCCACGAAATACGTCTGAGCCGACATTTCGCTACTGTTGCTGGCTTTGCCTCTAATTGCCTTGGCGGTCAAATAAATGTTAATTTATTAGTTAATCGCAAATGGAAACTGCACTAAACTTAACCCGACGAGAGCTAAAAGTGGACTGATAAGAAACCTGAGCGTACGCGTTGAGTTAGAGTGACTGTGTATGTGTGCGAAAGATTGTGCATTGGTGTGTTAAGGTGGAGACGGAGACGAGTTTGTCAACATTTCAGAACCCGCGCATGGAATTGGTTAGATGTGGGTGCGTCAGCTAAGCCCCCATTACCCGCAAACAATTACCACTATATTTAGTATATAATTTATGTTTACATCTCGCAGGCATCTAATTTTGGAAAACATCGGAAATATATTTTATTGTATAAAATATTTTTGATTAAAATCACACCTGATAGTTTGAAAATTTTACGTGCGAATCATGCATTTAGAAGACACCTTCGCTGACAGTCTTTACTGGCCAACTGACAAACGCTTTAAGGGCCAAATTTCAAATTTAAAAGAGCGATAGGTTTTGCTCTGTCTTTATCGCTGCCGCTGCTGATAGAGATGAGCGCGTGAGCTAAAATGTTGTGCTGTATTCTTAAGCTTGGCAAAGGAACTGCCTAAACAAAAATAACATTAGTAACTATTCTTTTGTTTTGTTTGCATGAAAATAATAAATTAAAATAAAATACAAACTTTTTAAGGCACTTATTAATATAGGCAATACTTTTCCAAACAACTAAAATCCAGTCATTGTTGAGCTATTGATAGCCAGGCAAATAAATTGCAATCTACGATATTTGTGGTCTTTACTTGAGACCTTTTGTTACAAGTGTGTAGTGGTCACAAAGGGACCTCCAAAGGGGGTCCGAAATAAATAATACATCGTGAGTGAACTTGCGCAGCTCTAGCTGTGTTTCAATGGATTTTCTTATTCGCCACTGACTGGCCACACCATTCTCTAAACAGCTGTTTAAGCATGGTGCGCATAAAAAATCGGTAAATTTACAAAACAATTTTGATAAATTTGAATTAATCACATCATTCTCAGTTACATAGCTGTGCAAATTGTACCCTACGCACCCACACAAACCCTCCGACTCAATGACCACACTCTAACCAAATGCCTATTGCAGAACGTGGAGAAATTTTATGGCGTTTATGGATTGGGCCTCATCGAACACGGCTTCCGTGTGAAATACTGCAATGAGCGTACCAAAATAGCCATAATACGTTGCCTACATCGAGGACAGCGATATGTGTCGAGCATATTGCCACTGATAACACTGGTGAGTGGTGTGTGGCTGCGCTTGTGGGTTGATTTGATGATTGATTTGCGACTTGCAGATAGGCGATGTGAGAGCCAAGTTCCGGACACTGTACGTGGGTGCCACTATAATACAGTGCAACAAATTCATTATTAAACATCAGCGGCAATTTCTGGATCGCATGATGGGCCAAATAGTGTCGGCCAAGGAGCGACAGGATCTGTTTAAGCGTGTGATGGAATTCGATATGGATAGATAGGATACAAAATACACAATTTGTATATAATTAGGTATAATTACAGTACAAAGCATTCTTACAGAAATTTGACTAAAATAGTTTTGGTATGCTTAGCACTTAGACTTCAATGAGGAATTTGCGACTCGGCGACCGTGATAGTCGAAAACTCAATTGCTTGAATCTATGCCGCAGATCCGCAAAAGTTAACTTGTTTCTCTTGCTATAGACATTTAGATAGATGCCCAAGACAACGATTAGGCCAGACCAAAGATATCTGTCAAAGGGGGATGCGACATTAATGTAGAAGACGATTCATTTTAACTAATCAACTTACTGCAAGGTAAATGGTTTGCTAAACAGCAGAAACGAGAAGGCTATAGTTACAGCCTTACGGGCAGTGGTCACTGTTGCGGCTATGGGCGCACCACTGCTTCTCACGAGAGCCAACACAAATTGTATGCCCAAATAACCCGAAAGACTGAAAAGGAAGCCATAGCCAAAGGTTTCCAAAGGATGCTGTAAAAGTAGGATATTAATAAGTACGCCTTTCACTTCAATAGTTAAACTACTCACCTCCAAACAGAAGGCAAATCCGCTAAAGAAATTCCCTGTAATCAGCATTATCACAAACAGATACACGAAGCCCAAGCCATAGGAGTAGAACACAACCTCGCTACTCGTTGCCTTGTGATCACGCATGGCCTTCTCCTGCACGTTGCCTATGGCTGCATCACACAGCAGAGCACCCGATATCATGGCCACGCCCATTGGATTAAAATTGGGCGTCATCTGTGAGTCGGCTAACGTAAACCAAGCCAGACCTATGCACATAGCAGCCGCAGCAGCAAAATCTAACGGACCATATCGCTTTCCCTGTATCAGAATGCTGCCCACCAGCACCGGAATCAATTTACAGCATTTAAATATCACCTGAGTGGGATAGTTCAGATAGCCCAGACTGGAGTTGGACAGACCCATTGTCCCAAGTGTCAAAGCCGCCAATACCAAATACGTTTTCATGGGTATGCAACGTGGCGCCGGCTCAGCACTCCAAAAAGAACCAAGCCCGTTCTCTAGGCGTCGCTCTACCAGGCCAAAGCCAATGTAATAGCCAAACTGGACCAGGGTGAGAAACCAGCCGTAGGGTTTAAATCCATCGACAGTGAAGATAAGCTCCTGCAGGTAGCCATAAAGAATGTAGAGTATAAACACTCCCGCGCAACTCAACAGAAATTGTGTGGTCCGATTGTAAAATGTGAGGTCAAAGCATAGGATCCGTAATTCCGGTGGTGAAGGCTCGGCGCTAGAACTTTTTTTCTGTAAAGTGGGTGTTGTTGTTGTTGCTGTGGTGGGAATGTTGATAACGCCGCTTCCTGTGTCCATGTTGGTGGGAGATCGGTACGTGTGTGTGTGCTGTCTCGACATCCAAGTTGACTCAGCATCCTCCGATTTTTAGTGAGTACATCATCATATCAGTTCAAAGTGATAAGTTTAGGCCCCCTCTATTTTAGTGAGACTGCCCTGTCATAGAGGTGTGCGCGTGATTTTTCGCATATTTTTCTTTCAGATCTCCAACGCTCTGCGAAATACAAATCTTTATACTCACGATTCACGCGCATAATTTTTGGAGCATTTCTTGTCGCTTGCGATTTATAAAAGGATTACTGATAAAATCATATAAGTAAACTTCTATTTACATCGTGTCTGGTGTTAACGAAGTATTTAATTCACTCACGAACAACAAGAATCGAACGGTACTACTAATACCAAAAACAATTGATCGTGGTCACACTAGTCCACAACATTATCGAGCGGGGTCTCACTAGTCGATAAGACTATCGAGGGTGGTCTCACTAAAAATGTCGAGGGGTTTCCAAGCCGAAGAACATAAATAAGAAGCCGAAAATCTGACGTTTACAAAGCAATAATTTGTACAATTGATATCGAAATGGATGTACAGCCGCCCAGAGGTAAACTGCAATGAGTAGACTTCAATGCACGCAGCATTAGCAGCCTTGTTTCTGCCATTGTCGCCGAACTACCCCTCCCCTCCCCTCCCCCACCGACCGTTGATCACATTTTTTTTCTGTATTTGCTTATTTGCAGATGCCAGTTTACGCAATATAATAGATAAACTGGCCGAGTTTGTGGCTCGGAATGGTCCCGAATTCGAAGCAATTACCAAACAGAAGCAACAGAACAATCCAAAGTTTGAGTTTCTCTACGGCGGCGAGTTTGCTAACTACTATCAGTTTCGTGTTGCCTCCGAACAAGCCAGTGAGTAGTAAATTAGACGGGATTGTCACCAGAGATTAACTTCCAAATTTTGCAGTGTTAAAGCAGCAGGGCATTCCCTCACAGTTGCCACCGGGTGCGGGGGGTGCACTTTACATGCAACAACCACCAGCCGCAGTCAATGACGCACAAGACAATATGCAGCAACAATCTCAACACTTGTGGCCACCCAATCAAACGGTTGCGGGTGGACCCCAGACAGCCAATGGCACTGCACTGGCTCTGAACTTAACCTCTCAACTGGATGCCATCAAAATGCAACAGAATACGTTAAGGGAACAAATCAAGCAATCGGATGCCAATCTTTCTGCCCAACATACGGTAATTAGAGATTGTTGATCAATATGCTCTATTCACAGGTGTTTTAAGAAAGCATTCTTTTCTGTAAAAAAAAAAAGAGAAGCGAGATTAGAAGGGTATGGTTTTCAGCTGGGATGTGTACTCAAGCAGTGTTAATCACTTCATGTTCGCATGGGAAGATCTTGTTGGTAGGATTAACATCGCAGATTTATTCAATTTTGAACACAACGCGCTTGGACAATAACATTCAAATTTCATTAATATGTCTTCAAAATCCAATCTTTAAGAACTTCCAATTTTCTACTTAAAAACTATGAGATTTTTGAATCGCAAATGCCATCCTGATATCGCACTCCATTTCTGCTTCCTTGAGATATCCAACTCACTTCGAAAATTGTCGAATATTTTTTTTTGTAGGATATTAAAATAATCTGTTAAACGTTGCTGTTGCAGAAATTTCAAACCAAAGTGGTGTTTCGAGCTTAAGGTCGATCGAATGAGATGAGTTTTCCTAGTTATGAGGAATAATTTTTCCAAAATTGGAATCCATTCGGCTTACAAAACAATATTTTACATTCACGCCTCTAATCCATCCCTTCCACCCAATGATGGTGATATTTTCACGAACCTCGTCTCAGTGTTCGCTTTTACTAGCATGCGTGCATATTTATAAGCCATCAAATCGATTGTTAATTGATTTAAATGATCGTTGAAGGTTACCAATACCTTCAGAAAAGTTTAAGAGCATGTTAACTGCTTGATCTCGAATATTATGATTTCACTTTCCGACAATAGCTATAAATTCCCTAGCTCTTAAAAGGATACAGATCAGATGTCCAAAGTTGGATTATGGTTAAAATGCACGACGGAATATGCAAAGTATCGATCCGTTAACGAAATGGGATGCTCACTGAAATCTATAAGCAACTTTTAATTGAAGGAATACATTCTGATTACAGGTATATTAAGAGATTAGTGGGAATTTGGGGGAGATGTACGTGTTCAGATTTCGAATAATGGTAGATTCTTAAAATCTTTATCCATTCGACATCGCTATGTATCAATTCCGTGGATAAGTGGCTTTCCCTTTCTCTTACAATTCCCGCACTTTGAAAGTTTTATTGCCTGATGCCTCTTAAAACTCGTCACGCTGTTTCAAATGCAAAGCTTCTTTACCTTTGCGGTTCCGATTCGATTTTCTCCTCTTCTACGCCCCTTCAAATATGGCTATGATATCTGTACTATGTCCTCTTACTTTCGTTCCGGCTTTTGCATACTTCAATTAAAATGCCTCCGAATTGTAGTTGTGTTATAGCAGCCCTAAAAGAGGATACAGATGCTTCCTTTATCTCCAAAGAAACCATTTCATTGCTTATTTTCAATTGTATAAACTAAAGTGTTTGTAAACAAACCACAGCTAAAAAAGGCAGAGTGACCTTATTAATTCGAGTGACTTCTTGCTGTTGCCTGGTCACACTACGTTCTC
Source organism: Lordiphosa andalusiaca (assembly GCA_035044965.1). Taxonomy (NCBI): domain Eukaryota; kingdom Metazoa; phylum Arthropoda; class Insecta; order Diptera; family Drosophilidae; genus Lordiphosa; species Lordiphosa andalusiaca. The sequence goes on along the minus strand of JAWNNM010001363.1, from coordinate 4,641,770 downwards.
AAAGGAACTCAGTACTAGCTTTTAAATTGATTTGCTGTTTGTTATTGCCCGCTAAAATTGCTTGAGGTCGCCTTACTTTACTTAATAATTACTTAAATTGGTTGCAATATTTGTTTTTACTGCTTAATTCTTAGAGAATTCCAGTCGTCCGACCTGTCACCATCAAATAGGCACATCTTTTTCACCGGATAAGTAGTTTCCAAGAAGTGAGGAGTATCATTCAAAGTACAAGAATTCTTGAGAGGTGGAAAGAATGTAGTGACAATTTCTTTCAACTACTAAACTTCCATTATACTTAAAAATGTAGGTAGTGGCATTTCCCCGTAGAAAGCAAGTATGCAAATTGGCTCTGAAAATGCTCTACATCAATTTTGAACCCTAGAAAAGTGTTCGAAAATGGTTCTTTAGCTTAGCATAGCTGTGTCTGGTTTCCATTTCTCATTCCCCCCGCCTGATGTCTCTCTTCCTATGCTGTTGGGCTCGTCATTCTCTCTCCACTGGCTTCGAGTCTCCATTATGCCCGTGTTTCTTCTCCCGAACGCGAAAATGTACAAAATGTTCTTTCAGCTTTTACTAATCAAAAACCAAAAACAAAATATGTACCTACATTTCTCTATATTGTTTTTATTTTTTTTTTATTTTGTTTTAACCTATCGAATTAACCATTTACAATGCTACATTAAATTTTTGCTTTATTGTATATTTTTTGAAAACATAAAACCAAAACAAAAAAACAAACCAATGTGTACAAAAAACCAAATCAATTTAAACCAAATTGTTTCAAACGAAACTCTCGTTTATTGTCGAAACACACAAAATATGTGCTATATTTGTGCCTCAACCAACGACAATATAAAATAGGCGCTGATGACGCAAAAGACAAAACAAATCGACGAGGCAATGGCAACGGCGCAGACCACCCAACTGGAGCAACTGGCCAGTGAGCAGAGCATTGTGCTGAGGGACTTTGATGGAGTGCTGCAGCCGATCATTGAGTCCTGCACCAAGGATAGCATCTCAGCAGGTAAATTTGGCATGCCAACGGCTTTATACACCATTTGCTCGTAGCTTAAGTCAGTTAGACAACAAATCTATGTATACTATGTATTCCCACTCTAAATTCACAAAATTGAATAATAGTACTATTAATTATTATTAATTTTGCCCAGTTAACAATGACAAATTGAGTAACCTGTTTGATATTGCAATTTTAGGCAAGAACTGGATTTTACAGCATTCAACCGACAGCGCAAAAATCAATGTCGTTTTACAATATATTTTAAAGAAGTATGCCTCAGTTTTATATACAATTATTGATCCTCAACATTTATTAATCACATTGTGTTTCTTTCTTTCAACGAGTGAGAACGAAACGAGAAACGAACGAGCGAGAGAGCCGTGCGATGATCGATTGAGAGCGATTGCGATACACGAAAGAGATTCGTTTGATTCGTTTGCAAAAAGAGAATGAAAGAGATGCACTTGTTGAGCTTTGCGATAGTCCCAGATTGATTTCAGTTGACTAGTTTAGCGAAACAACTAACACACACACACACACACACACACGCACACACACACTGATCAGTGTGGTTGGTGTTGTTGTTGTGCTTCCAGAGAACTAGAAAAAATATGTTTTTTCGTTTGTTAATTTATTTTTAGGGCTTTGGTCAATGGTTCAACGTTTCAGCAAAAATTGCATCTTATATATTTAGTTAATGATATACTCCATCATTGGTAAGTTCGCACAATCAATTCAACTAGAATTAGTTTCAAAAACAGAACAGAAAAACTAGGTAACAGAGCAAAGGTTGCCTCGACCCTAGCTTTGTTGCTTAGTTGGGCTCAGACCGGGAGCAGGGGCTTAGATTAGGACTAAGACTCGAACGATCTATTTACAGCATGCGCAAAAATATCACCGATTTGAAGAACAGCCTCGAGAACGTCGTCATACCGATGTTCTGCAGCGCAGATTTGAGTATGTATAACAAGCGATGAATGTGCGGTACCCGGGATGCCTAATGTTAATTTCGTCCCTTCCCTCCCCCCCACCAGTTGCCAGCAATGATCAACGCCAGAAACTTTCCAAACTGCTGTCGCTTTGGGAATCGAAGGCCAAGTTCTTTGATGCCTGCGTCATATCTAAACTGCAGTCGCCAGACTCATCTATGCAGGAGTATAAAACCAATCTACAGAATACACATCATGATATTGTCACCAAATTTACGCAGAGCACCAAGCTGACCCTAGACAAGTGAGTAAACTTATGCGAGTTAAGATAATTAGCATTATTTTTCACTTCCTCCTCCTCTTGTAGCTACCAAAAGCAACATCAAATCTTCATGCAACATGCCACGCAGCAAATTGCCCAACTGGAACAGCAAAAGCAACAGCTTGAGCAACAAATTATGGTTTCCCAAAAGGCACAACAGCAGCAGCAGGGATTATCTGGCGGGGCTCATCCAAAATCCATACCGTCATTAATGGCACAACGCATAGCCATGCCCGGAGTTGTTGACCATGAACATATGAATGCGCCACCGCCAACGCATGACCATGGAAATAGCATTTATGCTGCAGCCAATTACCATCAACAACAGCAACAGCAGCAGCAGCAGAAACCGGCGGCACAGCAGCAACAGCAGCAGGGCAATCACTTTGGCGATCCACGAGGCACAAACTTTTTCATTCCGGACATGTCGAAACCACCGCCCGGCTTTGCCGGACCCATGCAACACGGTCACGTCGCATTGCAACAACAACAACAACAGCAACAGCCGCCGCAGCAGTTCCCCCAAATGCCAGGTCAAGGACAGGTTTCTGGTCAGGATCCGCCTGTTGATCTGGATGTGTTGAATGCAGCCATTCAGGCTGTAATACAATTGCAACAAAAGCAAAGACATCCCGATGAACAGGCGGCAATTTCACCGCAACAACAGCAGCAACAACAACAGCAACAACAACAACAACAACAGCAGCAGCAGCAGCAGCAGCTCCAACATCAACAACAACTTCAGCAGCAACTTCAACACCAACAGCAGCAGCAGCTCCAAAACCAGCACCCACCTCACCCGCACCCCCATCCACATCCACATCCTCACAATTTGCGACCACTTCAAGTGGGTGGCCAACCAGCTGTGGATTTGGATGTACTCAACGCAGCGATACGTGCGGTCATGCAGAATCGTCCCGAAGATGTTCAGGCGGCAGAGCATCTAAAACAGTCAGAAGACGACCGTCAGCAGGGAGATCAAGGAGAGCCACAGGAGTCCGTCATACCTGCAGAGCCGCAAATACCCACAGCTCCGTATTATGATTTACCAGCTGGTCTGATGGTGCCCCTAATACGCCTAGAAGATTACAACTACAAATCACTGGATCCAGGTGAAATCCGCTTGCCACCACCGGCACCGCAAAGCGAAAGACTTACAAATGCACTGAATGCCTTTTATGCGGCACCCTCGCATGAACGTCCCAGGGATAAGTAAGTGACTGACCGATAAGTGATTTTAAATGAGGATTCCATCAATTTGTTTCGTTTCCAGCGAGGGTTGGGAGAAACTGGCTCTGTATGAGTACTACAAAGTTAAGAATGCAGCCCGCAAGCAGAAAGAGGAGGAGATACGGAATGGTACACGGGAAAAGTCTCGCTCACCTAGTCCCATTGTGCTGGAGAAGCCCCAGTCCAAGAAGGGCAACAAGCGAGTTTACCGGTAAGCGAAGTAGTTGAGTTTAAATTAAAAAGCTATTAACTTTCGTTGCCAGTTCCAAGAGTCGCAGTCGTTCTCGTTCGCACACGCCCACTCCGGCCGTCAGACCCCGCTCACGTTCCAAATCTCGGTCAATTGAGCGAGTTGTGACGCCGCCACCTCAGCGCAATCGTGGCGCTGGAACGATTGGTAGCAATCGCAAGGGTCGCAATCGTTCGCCGCGTCATGAGCGTGACAGCAACAACACCAGTAATAGCCGGGAAAATCGTGTGGAGCGAAGCAGTGCCAATAACAACAGCAACAATGGCAACAGCAACAACAACAACTCAAGGCGAGTGGAACGCGATAGATCACCCACCCCACCCAGTTTCTTGTGAGTTGGTTAACCAAAACTTCCCTGTTTTACACCCCATTAATTATGTGAAACTGTTTTTGCAGTGGCAGCAGCTTTTCCAAGCCCCAGGAATTCATAGAGGAGTCAAATAAGGGCCATCAAATGCTCATGAAGATGGGCTGGGCTGGTACGGGAACTGGTTTGGGCTCAAAGAACCAGGGCATCGATACGCCCATCTCGGGCGGAGAAGTGCGCGATCGTAGAGATATGTACAAGGTGGGTAGAATTGCGATTCCGTGGGCGATGTTGATGCATATATAAATACTCCCTTTTCCCACTCGCATCCATTAGGGCATGGGCAACAATCTCAACGATCCTTTCGAGAGCTTCCGCAAGAACAAAGGCGCCGCATTTGCCCATCGGATGCGAACCAGAGATGACAAAAGTTAGGAACCAACACCACCACCACCACCACCAACACATAACCACAACAAATTTTTTGTTTTCACTTTAGCGCAAGAGAATAAATTTTTATAAAAGAAACAAATCCTTAATTACGCCACAACACTCATGGCCGTTTGGGCCGCCTTGGCATTGACTTTTTCCAGCACTTGGACCAGACCCTTACCCGGACCACATTCAAAGGTACGCGGGAAATCTATCCCCTCTTTCCGGCCATACATATGGTGTAGAGTTTGTTCCCATTTGACGGGGCGTACAATTTGTTTGGGCAACTGGATTAAAATATGTCTGGCATTCTTATACGGCTTGCCATCCACATTCGAATAGACTTTAATGATGGGATCCTGCAGATGTACCGCTCTCAGTGCCTTGGCAAAGGGCTCGACGGCACTTTGCATAAGCGGCGTGTGAAATGCTCCACTTACGGCTAATCGTTTCATTCGTCTAATCTTCAAGGCTTTGGCATTCTTTTCCAGAAATTCCAGTGCCTCTACATGGCCAGCCACCACCTTGCAATGTGGATACATGTAGTTGGCTATGCCGCAGTAAGGTGACTCCACTCCACGATCCAAACACCACTGCTGAGCCTTCGCACAAGCCTCGCCCAGTTGCGTATCCGGTCCGTACAAGGTCATGGCCATGGAACCCGCTGCCTGATCACAAGCCGCTTGCATGGCTGTAGCACGCACTTGCACCAGCTTCAAAGCCTTATCAAAAGGCAAGGCTCCAGCATAGACCAGTGCAGTGATCTCACCCAGGCTAAAACCGGCGGCCGCCACACAGCTCTCAATCGCCTTGGGTCGCTCCTCACGCAGCTGTTCGAGAGCTGCCAGCGAGGAGACCATAACAGCCAGCTGGGCATACTCCGTACGATTCAGCTTCTCACGTGGCCCCTCCAGGCAAATCTTGAGTAGATCGTACTTCAGCACTTGGTTGGCCAGTTCAAAGATGCGACGTGCACCGGGAAAGCGTAGTAAGTCCTTGGCCATGCCCACATATTGAGTGCCCTGGCCGGGGAACAGCACCACGCTGGTGTCTTTGGGATCTATAGCTGGTCGGCTGCGTTCCAATGGTTCGGCCAGCTCGTCCAGCAGCTGCTGCTGACGCTTGCTGGCATCCTCTGTTGAAGCCTTGGCGGCATCGCTGCTCCAACGGGACCAGCTTAAGCTGCCAAATACACGGGATTTGGGAAGTCTCAGTAAATTGCGCAAGTTCATGGCGGAGCGGCAGACATTTGTTATCATGCACCACAACAGCTGTTCAACAACTGTAGCTCAATGTCGACAGATGGCGTTTCGAGTGCGCTGCCCTATTTTAGGGCGCCAAATTTTGAATCATGTAACGGAGGAGCAGTAAAAAAGTTTGATGGGAACCATCCAATTTTTTTGATTCGGAAAGTGCAATTTTTGGTCTACTTCGGGAACCCAAAAAACTACAACAGAAGCAGTTCTTCGGGGTATCGGTCTTCAAAAAACTTTCCATAGCTTGACAATGCTCCAGCTCTTGGTTTTTCTATTAATTTGAAAGAATCCTTCTTCTACTTAAAGTATTAAGTGAAACTTACTGTTCTCCCCTTATGGAAAACGTCTGCAAAAGCATCTCAGAACTTCTCAATCTCAATACATTCGCCCCCTTACCGGCTTTGGTTGCGCCAATCTAATCATTTGATTTATGTTGGTCCAATGTCATTTAGTGGCCGTTAGTCATAACTTGGCCCATCGTTTTATGGTCAATTCTGTGAACTTGATTACTCATGCGTTTCCGTGAATTTGGTGCAGCTTCGTGTCGTTAAAGAGCATAATTTAGTCGGGTTTGTTTAATCTTCTAATTTGATTTTCTCAAGGGAGTGCAAAGTTTCTTGAACTCTGGTCCATGGCGATACCCTTCGGCATGCCAGCAAAATAAAACCAAAAAAAAATTAATTCAAATATAAAAAAAAATAAGAAGAGGATATCAAAAGGTGAACATTCTTGTACATCAAAGTCTTAGCTGACGCCAGAGCCGACATAACTTTCGCTCTCAGGCCCAGGCCAGCAACATCAAAACAAAAACAGGCCACATCAGACCTCCCACCTCCCGCAGCGACATTCCCATTCCCTGTTCCTTGTCTGTTGCCAAGGACCCGGACTCGTCTAGACTGCACGAACCAACTCGATCGCCGTTGATGGCAATCTCTCTCTATTAGAACTGAGAACCAGTTTTCGTTGTTTTTTGATGGTTGTTTTTTTTGGCAACGGCAAAACAAAGCTTGAACAATGCCCAGGTAAGGCCCGGGGGCTATAGCATAAGTAGAAATTGAGATCGTTGACATGGCAAGTGGCGGCGGCGGCGGCGGCGGCTACACGGCATATTATGCCAGGTTGTGAAATGTATTTATGAATGGCCATCCAAATGCTAATGAAATTGCATATTTTGTTAAATGCCAAAGCATTCTGTTTCGCATTCCACGAATGATTATAATTTTGGGAACGTGCCGTTACCGTTACACTTGCCCGAACCAAATGCCAAAGGACAATCGGCGAGCACGCGTCTCTACGTGAGCAAAAGCCGACTGAAATGCAATTGCGCTGCAGCGTTGCGCATACGCCGTGTGGAACGTTTCCGCATGAGAGAATGCGACAACGAACGAATCCAAGCCATTAAAAACTCGGTCGCAATGTGTGCATTGACCGAGAGACCAGCTAAAAATACCACAAAAACAAACGAAAAAGGCCACAAACTGAAATTGAATGCATAAGCCACCGACTTAAAATAAGAACAAACGAAAGCGACAAAGAGGCTGGATTAAGAACAACCGTTAAATGCTCAATGTTAAGTATGACGTCGCAACGTCAATGCGATGCGGCAATCAACCGGGCAGGTGCACAAAAGATACACAGCACGAGGGCATGCCATGCCACAGGAAAGTAAAAGTTACGAAAGCGAGAGCATTTTTGACATGTGGACCGTTTAGTTTTGATGGCGATCGGCTCGGGAAATGACAAACCAAACCAACCACCATAGACTTTTCTGCGTTTTTTATAGGAAAATACTCAACACATATCAGTGATATGTAAACCACTCGGCTTATGTATATCAAATATTGTATCAGTTTTGAAAAATCGTCTCAAAAATCGTGTTTTTTTTTATCATATATCTTATCTTATATCTTATCAATATTAATTTAGATGAGCAAGTTTTTTTTAGAAAAAGTTGAAAAACAAAAGACAAAAATTACGACTTTCCATTTGAAAATGTTAAAAACGGATTATAAATGAAGAATAAGTCTCAGAATTAGATGAGAATTTGTCAGTATTTCATTTCACAGATTTATTTTATATTCTGCAAGGATTCTTCTGTAACAATTTCAAATTTCTTTAATGAATATTTCACAAATTAAATATTTTACTCTTTTATTAAATCGAACTAAATGAAACTAAATACAATTTTTTTTTTCCAAATTTGGATTCCCAATGTCGGTTTGTTTTAATTCCCCCTATAAATTGATGCGGTCTCTATTCTACCATAGTTCCAACACACACAAATCCACAAAGATATGCTTAGTCTGTTTATTGGGTTTAATATGTATTTAGTCTGTATTTACTAAATTCATTCATTCCCCTTCTTTCAACTCCCTCAACTCAAATGCAGACGCCATCAACACGTGCTTATCATCACGTAAAACTTGCCAAAATTTATGAATGAAGTTGTAAAACTCACATAACATCATCATCATCATCCCATGACCGCAGACAAGACGCGTGCCGTCGCCGCCGCTTATGGTGTTCCCCTAGCAACAATGTTGTAAGCACAATGAGTTGACTTTCTCCCAACCACCTGAGTTGGCTGGTGTCCGCCAAATGGCTGCTTCCCTATTACAGTTCTCAAGGTGCTCAGATTAGACATGCGAACTATCTTTATTGACCGCAAGTGAGTCAGTTGGCCCGGCCAATTATGTTGAAATACTATTCGGGGGTCGTGGTGTGTGTGTGTGTGTGTGTGTGTGCGCTGCCCATTCGGGGCAGATCCTCTAACCTGGTCTGACGTCCGTTATGATGGTATTTCATTCATTGATTTAGCCGAAAGCCGGGCGTGCCTTTCGAGTGACGTAAAAGTGAGTTACGCATGCGCAAAAGCGAGTCTCTCTCTCGTCTCGCTCTCTCTCTCTCTCTCTCTCTCACGATACGCCACCCTTGTGTCCGAAAAAGAATCTGAAGTTGGGCTGCGTTTCGTGAGCCGTTCGCCGCTCCTGCAGCGGTTCGGATATTTCTGTTAAGCGTATAAAAGCTAACAAGCTCGGGCCAAAGCTTTCATTTTGTGCTTGCGACTTATGAGGTGACGGTCGGGTTCGGTTGATCGGTGTGAGGAAATTTGACAGACAACGAGTTCGCTTTTAACACGCATACGTACTGTGGGCCCGTCCTAAGCAGTGCACCAGATAATAGACATCATGAGTTTTAAGGTGAGTTGGCTGGAAAACTAAGTGGGGAAAGCTGGAAAACAGTTCTGAAAATGGTTTAGCTTTAAGAAAAAGAGGGTGTGGCCTTTCCAGTGATCACCTGCCTTTTTTTTTTTTGGTTGGTTTGAGCTAAAAATACCAACAAGTTTTTGCACCTCCTTTTGGGCAAGCATAATGATTCCCCCCCGCAAAATGCGGAAATGCCTACCTGGCTGGAGAAGCCGCCTTGTTACATAATTTCCATTTCATCTCTTTTGTTTTGATTTTTTTGGAATCGGGGAAGTTTCGGTCATTAAATTTGGCAATTAAAATGAATCATTTGGCTTTGGCGACTTGCAAATGCGCTCCAGTTTGTGTGACACTTTTGCTTTTGACCCAGTTTATGGGCGGCAGCCGCCTAAGCCGAGGGTGATGGCGACGACGTCATCAGCTGGCCAAAGTGGTTAGTCCAGATATGCCTCAAGCATCAAGTGCAGCAGCAGTCGGTTAAGATTAAAATTCGGAGAATATATGTATATTAAATCTTTTGTTGTTTGTTTAAATTTAAAACGCATCTCCGCATCCCTCTCTCCTTGCAGTTCAATCTGTGCCGCTGGATATTGCTGGCTCTCAGCATTTCGTGCCTAATGAGCGAGGCTCAATCGTATTGCTCGCTGGAAAAGATGAAGAAATTTGCCATGGAGGCTTGCGAGCATCTCTTTCAGCAGGATGAAGCCACCCGGGACAAGCGTTCCATCAGCGACTACTCCCATCATCATCTGAATCGCTTGGGATGTAAGTGGCAAACTAGTTGAGTCGTTGAGGTCGTGAGAGTCAGTCAACTCGGAACTCGGCAAAGTAAATAATTAATGCCATTTACATAAAACAGTTCCGATTCGCCATACTTAACCGACTTCAAGGCACAAGTTCAAGTTCGATTTGTTGTTAATGTTGTTGATTTAATTATTCGCAGATGGCAAAGTGCATGACAAGCATCATTGCATCAGCCGTGGCAACTTTCCCTCGGGCGGCTATCTGAAAGTGAATCGGGAGCATTATCGACGACTCAGCGAATTGGATGTTGTGCCACGGTACAAGCCACGAAAGTTCCATCACGAGAAGAAGGAAAAGGAGCGTTTCAAGCGCGATCATTCGAGCAGCTCGTACAACAACATTCCCTACTGCTGCTTCAACCAATGCGAGGAGGAGTTCTTCTGCTAAGTTGGCCAAGTCGCTGGCTAGTTCCGTCCATAGTTTAAGCTTAGTTGTAGACACCAAGACGCGCTCACTCTTATAGAGTCCGGTACCTAATTTGTTGCCAAAATATGGAGAAACAATATCTTGCCACAGTATTAGTATTTAAATAGACAAATGAATTAAGTATTAAGTTCTTAGATTGCAATTTCTAAGACACAAATATACACCTGTTTACAAAGTCAACCATTGGGGAATATATATAATTTGGTATTGGCTTCAGACATGCTCTGAAGTAATTCAATTTTTGATAATGGCCTACGTTCTTGGAGCTTAAGGGAACCTAATGGTTCTTAGAACCGCTCAACGGAGCACAGAGAAAACCAGCAAGAAAGTTGTTCAAGCCCGACCATTATATCTGTGCAGCGAACATTCTTTTGCTCATAACTTGACTATCGATTATCCAATCCCTCATAAGTATATATAAGAAGTTATTGTCCCATACATGGTGAAGGTATATCTCTTAGACTACTTTTCAGATCTTTCTTTTGTATGGCAACTAAAAAATATAGTTCATAAACGACTTTCACGAAACTAATTCAAATATGAATCAAACATAGAAAACTAATTAATACGAAGTTTGGGGACGTTCCATGGAAAACTCAAAAGATTTTCCCCACTGAATCTTGAAGCTTTTTTTTCGATCTAGAGTCTAGATTCTAGACCAAATGATGTAACCCTTTGCACGGGTAATGATTTCTCGAAATCCATCACAGCTCCTGTGGAGCCCTTCCAGCGCATCTCACTCCCTTCGACACCAACTACTCAAGAACTAGTTCGAATGTATGGTGTGGTCGAAAAATATATAAATTGTGTATTTGCTAAAATCTGATTAATAAACACCAACATACTTATAATATCACAATCAGTTTACAAAGCACTCACATAGTAATCACCTTTGCAGACAGAGCAACGATGCCGGCGGACACTGCCCTGTAAATTGATCGGATCCAGTGACTGAAAGTATTTGCCAACCACATCCAACACCTCTTGACGACTCCGCTCTAAAAAGTCAGCTGCAAAATCCTCATAGGTATTGATGCAATGCATCAACATGCGATAGAGTACCGTCTCAGTGGAGACGAAAGTATTTAGGGTGCGATCAATAGAGTCGACATTTTGATCCAGGAAATTGCGCGTCATTTGCATTAGCAATTCCACCGCCTGGCGGCTAAAATACATTGTGAGGGCATCGAGCACGTCCATGAAAGTGCCCATGCTGCTGATGTGTTGAACAAACTTGATACCAAAGTGGGCGCACAGCATTTCCAGATTCACCCGCATTTGCCCGCCAGCTCCCACACTTACAAGATTAGGAAGTACGGCCGCACCCACGGCGCCTATGACAGAGGCGCCTTGTGTTAGATGCGAATTGATCTTATGGAGGCTTAGTAAAGCCTCTTTATAGGGTATATCATTGAGAGTGCGTATAATATCGAATTTCTGGGAAGTGGAACCGCTGTGCAGCTTAACAGACTCCTGGGAGATTTGATCGAAGACTTTTCTGTGGAGGCAAAAACAAAGGTTAATTAGGCAAGTCAACTTGTGAGTAGTACGAAATTACCTGGCCTGGTTGCGCAGAGCACGTCTTAAGGAGGAGCCATTGGTTACCTTAGAAGCTATGCGGAGATTATTAATTGAATGTGTAAAGATCACCAGGCTGGAGGCAATTTTAAGCATGTCTAAGCTGCTCCAGGGTTGGTCGTCGTTGATTTTCTGCAAGAAAGGAATGCAACAGACCAGATTAGAATGCTTTCTCAACTTTCGAGCCAGGCGATCCCAAGCCAATGTCCGTCCAATCAAAGCCATTGTTTAAAGCTCGTCCAAATACAAAATTAATAGCTACCCTTACTGCCTCGCACTCACCAAATACATATCGTAGACGCCATTGGCCACACCTGTACCGGATATGACGATAGATGAGATATTGATGCCCTTCACGGCCAACTGAGCAGCCGTATTCACTTCGCTGCCGGTGGCTGCGGCCACCCTGGACAAAGCTTTGGTGGCACCCGTGGCTCCCAATCCCACCACACCACCAGCCACGCCCAGCCAGCTACTGCGTGCCTCGCTGTCCCTTAGGGAGTTGGTTTGTCCATGACTACGTCGATCCACGAGTTGTGTTATCGACCGCACCGTACTGTAGGCAGCCGTTGCCACGCCCACAGCAGTCGCTGCTAGAATTAGTGGCCCAGCCACGGGAATTGCCAAAGCAGCTGCCACTGGAACACTAGCTACTAGCCCACCAACAGTGGCCACCGTGTCGCCGGCATTGAGTATGCGATATTTGACTCGTGAGGCTGGCGTAGGATGAACCATCAAATGAATGCCATTGTCCTCATCATTTGTAAAAGTGTATATGCCCTGGGTGGGAGCTATCATAGTGCCCTTGGGCAAGGTATTGTAGTAGACATAATTCGCCCAATTGCCATAGACTCGCGCATGTTCATCTATGAAGATCATGCAGCAGCCCTCACTGGAGGCGTTCGCTCGCATGCATTTACGTGTACGGAAGACGGGATGACAGCTGTAGGTGGTCGACTGGAGTGCCAGTTCGGGATCCGTCTCGCTTGTGACCAGCACATAGAAAATGGCCGAGAGTAGAGTGTGATTGGTGTACTTTCGTTGTTGCCAAACATTGTTGAACAGTTCCTGGCGCTGCTTGGCCAGCAAACGGGGATTCTTGGTCTGATGCTCGCATAGAACATTGAAGATCTTCTGCTTCAATACATCCGCCTGGTCCGGGGCTAGGCTAGAGAAGTAAACAGATTCACACATTTGTACAATGTACATTGAATAAAACTGCATCACATACCAGTCCCAAATGATTTCAGAGCGCAGCCCGCTGCTCAGAGCAAAGTCGCGCTGTACATCATAGGCTGAGCGCGTCATTTTGTTAATTAGGACATACACACACAGACACTAAAACTTAAATATGCTGATAAGAACTGTCACAGCATCACAAATTGCAGAATTATAATTCTAGCTTGTTTGTTTCCCAGGGAAGGCAACAAAGTCCCGTTGCTTGGTTGCGCGCCACTCAGCTGTTGTTGCTGTTGTTATTGCTTCAGTTCTAGTGATGGGACAAACACAACTGTAACTGGTAACAGTTACACGAGCGTTAAGTTCACGATTTCGTTAAATATTCATGTAAATTTTGAAAGCAAATTTTAAATGGTGGTGTTTAGCCAGAAATTTGTAATTTACAAATGTCACAGGTGACAATTAAGAGCCTTGATTTTCCGAAATTATTCACCAGCGTGAAATTATGCTGCAGTTCAGGAGATGGGCATGAAGTTGTAATTAACTCACCAGCTAGTGGGTAAGCTTTTTCTATGGTACTCGTGTCACATGAATGGAAAACGAGTTTTAGCTTAAAGCTTGAACTTTTTGGTCAATTTTCCGGCATTGTATTGCTCTTACATACAAAAGAGTTTTTGACTTGTCTATTATTCACCATCTGGTCTAACGAAAATCCAATGATCACAATTTCACAGGGTATAAACTCTCAGCCCTCTGTAGCAATGTCGATAAACAAATATAGATAAATTTTCTATATTATTTAAACTATATTAGGAATATATAATGGATATTAATGCAAATCACATGCATACGATATATATATTTGTACTTCTCATAGCGAAATCATTGACTCCCCATGAAATATTACTTAAATTGTAGACAAGCCCAGCCCTAACCAGAAAAGCAAAGCAAAAGGGGAGCTCAAGGGGCTAGAAGCGTTGGATACAATACATAGACCCGGCATGATACAATCCCAGCCAACCAGCGGAGTCCGAAATTTGCTCCATTAGGACTCCCTGTACGGTGCGCTAAGCCTCCTAGGGAGGCTCTGAAAAGTGTCCCAAAGGAGCATAGCCGCTGAAAAGAAAAGATTCCGAAAAGACTCCGTGCGGACTCCTCTATTCGCCTATGGCTTTGATTTTTAAAGGACTCCTTCGAGGTGCTGCTTTAAGCAGAAGGTAAAATTTTTGTGTCAGTTTTGTTGAACCGAATCAAAATTTTGGTTTGGGAACAGGTTCGGGTTCAGCTTTAATTTCTAAGGAGGTTCGGTTCAAAAACACGCCGATTGACATAATAACGTTAAGGTCAGCATTCACGTTTCGAAAACCATGATGATGTGGTTGAAGTGGATCACAATGCCAAAAGCTATGAAAGCAAGCTCATACCAAGAAATCCGGCACTTAACACCGGTGTTCAGGATCCAATCCAAGCCTTTAAGCCAAGTCAAGTGCGGAGCCCTCGCTTGCAGTGGCGTGTGCAATGGCCCAGACTGCCAGAGGAACTGCATAATTTGTTTTTTCACAGCACAATTTAAATTACCAACTGTTTGTTTGTTTTGGTCAAAAACAAAAGTCACCCCCGAGAAAAATGTCTAACTACGGGCCTGCTCCTCCAAACAACAACACAGCAATCCTGGTCGTTGTACAAACAAGGGAAATAAACAAAACAAAAAAAAACAATCATCAAATCCGGTAACCACAGCAGCAGGCAGTCATTTTTCAGTTACATTTCCACATCCGCACTCGCCGGGCTCGTCCAGATTTAACACAACATAAAAATTTTCAAAAGAAATTTGGTAAACACCTCAAAGAAACGGAAGAAGAGCTGCGTCTGTGAGTGTGTGTCCCGCTTCGAATTTAAATGGTATCGCCGCGTAAGCCGGCAACTGCATCCACCACATCCTCCGTCAGTGCAGCAGCAACCAAACTGATGGCGTGAGTATCCTAACCCAGAGCAATATGGAAGCCCCCACATCAACCTCAAATACGTTTAAGTCACAGCTCATCGGCGAAAAGCTGCGAGAGCCTATTCTCGGCCAGCTCCCGTGAGTCCGCCAGTCTAATCTATCAGCGCAAGCCGACGTCGCATCGCGTTGGCATGAAGGGGGGGTCCAACAATGGCATGCGCCAGGCCTCGATGGTGCCCAACAACAGTGATATCCATCAGCGGGTCATGTCCGCCCGCAATTTGCGCGCGAAAACCTTCCAGAATCAATTGGCCGATGCCCAGGCGGAGATCGCCAATCTGGCCCATGAGAATCGCATGCTGCGCACTCTGCACAAGCGTCAGACGACGGCGCTCAACAAATACGAGTCCAACAATGCTGAACTGCCGCAGCTGCTGCACTCCCATGCGGAGGAGCTGCGCGTGTGGCAGACCAAACATCGAAATGTACAGGCCGTTAACAAGGATCTGGAGTTGAAGCTGAAGCAGAAGGAGGCGCTGATACTGTCGCTGAGCGACCAGAACAAGCACTACAGTCAGCTCAATAAGGACAAGTGAGTTGAATGGGGATTGAGTGGATATATTATATATATTTTTTTGCGATTTGCCCAGAAATCTTGACGAGCGCCAAAAGCTGCAGGAGAAACTGCGCTCATTGGAGCAGCGGCTGCAGGACAAGGATAATGATATGAAGCTGATGGCACGTAAGGTGCAGCTGGAGTCCAAAAATTTCCGCCAACAGCTGCTCAACGAGCAGAAAAAGTGCAAGGAAGTGATGCTGAAGCTGGAGAAGGCCAAACTGGAGTTGAGCGGATATCGCAAGCTGGAGGAGTATACGGTGAGGAATGTAGCTTAGCCCCGAAACATGAAAGGATCTGTGAAAGATCTCCGTTTTTCGGCTGCACTTTCGCTTTTATACCGAACCGGCTCAGACTCAGGTCTAAGTTGAACCAAGGCTGAACGCAAACTTTCTACCTAAATCCTTGAGCTTCCTTCATACATTCGAATGGTATTGGATGTATCAACGCTTGTCATTCAGATAAACCGGCGCTTTCTTAGGATACCCACACGTCCATTGGTTTTGCCCCACTTCTTAACGGTATTCTTCTCTCACCTTTCAGCTGGGCAGCGATAAATTGAATCCCTTGTCTTCGGGACGTCGTGCCAAGATGAGTAGCACTTCCGATGAGCCCGACAAGATTGACAAGCTGGAAAAGTCGCTGGAAAAGCTGGACAAGGCGCTCGAGAAGAACAATCAAAGTGAATTTAATGCCTTGACAGATGTCCTTGAAACGGATTCCATATTTGACTTTGACAAAGAGGAGACAGATGACAAAAGTACCCCATCATCATCGCCACATGCTGCTCAGCGAGAAAGTAAGATACCATCGCGTGTGGGTGGTGGTGGTGGTCTAACCAAGCTGACACTGCCGCCGGCCACCAGCCACGCCAAACAGGCGGCCGTCAATGCGGGCGCCACCCGTTCCTCGCTTAGCCAGGTGCTGTCAGCCCAGGGAAAGAAGGTGAACACACGTCTGCGTAGTGGTGCCAGCATTAAGAATGCCGGTAATAATTCTCCGGCTAGCGGATCGGTACTTAAGCGTCGTGAGACCTCGGCCGAGGCCAAGGCCAAGCAGCTAACCAATCTGAAATCGTTGGACTATGAATATGAGGAGGACTATGAGCATGCCGTCGAGGATGATGAAGATGATAGTTTTGGTCTAATAACCAAACTGTGTGCCGAGGACGACGAACCCGTGGGGGAGGATGATGAAACTGCCAACGATTTAAGTCTGGTGAACTATGGCGCCTACATGGACTCAAAGAGTAGCACTGGCGAGCTAGATTCCATGCTTGAGGGGGTTGAAGAAGAGGATGAGGATCTGCAGGACTCGCAGCGCGATGATACAGATGAGGTAAGTGGTCACTCGGATACAGATTCCTCGTTTTCTAAACATATTCTCCCCTCCCCCACCTGCAGAAAGGCAATGCTCGTGCTCCCAGGATGAAGGAGAACATGTCCAGCATACGCAAACAGATCTCGGATGATTATAAGGAGCGCGAATCCTTTTTGAATACCTTCTGCCGCCAGGCCTCCAGCAGCAATATCCGTGAGGAAACCGCCGTGAAGAAGCGCAACAGCATCGCCACCGGGGCAGCTGCTGGCAGCCATATGGCCGGTAGCCGCAAGCATGCACTGCTCGCCGCCCTGAAGGCCATCGATGACAACAAGAGCCAGGATTAGCAACATAAACTACACCACACACAACAACTCTACACCAGCCTCTTAGTTTACTTTTTGCCTACAACCCATTTTTGTCCAGTTTGTCACCGTTAGACCCGTAAGCTGTGTTAAGTTATATTTTCTTGAAATGATGCATTGGAGTAAAGCGATCCGAGTGCGGCTACCGCAGCTGCGGCAGATGCAACAGATGCTGGGTTGGCTGTAGTTCTGCGTCGGCCCATCGCCTGTTGCATCTGCTCCAGCTAAAGCCGCAAGGGATGAGCAGAAAGTGTGTGGGTTATCATTTGGCTGGAACATGAATCATTTATTCCCGTGGTCCTTTGACATATTTACATGGTGAGCCCCCTCAGTTGGTCTTCTTGCCGCGCATTTTGCTAATGGCCCGGGACACCTTCTTGCGCAGCTCCTTCTGCCGTTTCATTTTGGAGGCCTCGTCCGCTCGTTTTTGGGCACGGAATTTCTTCAAACGTTGCTTGGTTTCCAAGCGATCCCGACTTCGTTTGTCCTTGTAATTCGTCTCAATCATCTTCATCATTTTGGTGACCTTCTGCTCGTACGGCGAGTTGATGACGGCCACTCGTTCCAGTGCCTCTTTGGGATTTTCCGGGCCCATCTTGGGCTTGTCCTTGTAGGGTAAGGCACGCTGCAGGGCTCTGGGTATGACCAGGGGACGGAAGATCTTGGGCTTGCGCACAATTTCCGTGTACATGCTGTCCGGCTGAGCCTGGTTTTGCAGCGCACGTTCCCGCTTCAACTGGCCCAGCGTCTTCATGCCCTGCCACTGGGTCTTTTGGTCCGGCGACAGCAACAACGAAGTGACGGGAGCATAGAAACGTGGCACCTCCACCCGGAACCAGGTGCGACAGAACACTATATCGCTGAGCAGAATCTTGTCCTCGAAGGTGGCACGATACGAGCCCTCGGGTGTGTGATGGGCCTTCTTAATCTGGCCTCGAATGCCGGAGACTGTTTTGATTTTGGCTCCCTCAAACCTGGCCACTTCCAGCGAAGAGTTGAACATATCCTTGACAAAGGCCGTCTTCTTGTAGATCTTAAACGGATGTCCCACCAGCTTTAGCTTTTTCATTATCTGCGACGATTTATCCAGCTCGGTGACGCATCCGGTGGCCGCTATGCGAAAGCCCAGACGCTTCATTTCCTCCTGGTCCTGGCGAACTGTTTGCAGGGCCAGAAATCCTGTGTTCTGTGGCGTAATTGGACCCCAGAAGGTCATGCTGCAGGTCACATGGTTGGGCGTGTACTTCAGATAGCGGTGCCTGAAGTTATCCTCCACCTTGGCGAAAATGGCCACCGTCTGGAAGCGTCGCCAACCCATCGAAATGATCAGCGGATCTCCGGTCTTCAGTATCTTTTTATACCAACGATGTTTCTTCACCTTGCAGTTGACATAGCCCACATTCTCCTCGGTCATGTTGAGGGCACCCACGAGCACGGGGTAGCTGGGATCGAAGTTCTGCACAAATTCAGCGGGAAGCATCTTGAAACCCAATCGAACATATAGACCAGATCGATAGCCCTCAATCTGAATCCTCAGGTCGTTGTCCAGACTGGCAAATTCACTTTTATTCAGCTCGCTTTGCTTCTGGGCCTCCGCCTTGAGGTCCTCGTAGAAGCCATGATCTCCCGTGATGCGGCCCTCCTCCTCGCCGGCGGCCTTCTCCCCGGTATTGTCATACTCGGCATCAAATTTTGCCTTTAGTTTCAGCTTTTTGGCCATAAGATCGGCTTTGGTCAAGTTCTCCTCCTCCACGCGGGTCATTTTCCGTTTGGCAGCTGTTGGAGCATTTGCTTCGGGTTCCACTTCTTCCGCATTCTCTGCTTCGGGCTTACCGCTGTGCTGTTCGCCTGTTTCCAGATCTTCAAAGTCACCATAGACCTCGCTATCCGCATCGCTCATGTCATCCAGTTTGAGTAAGTTCTCTGCATCCTCGGAGGCTTTCCATTTGCCAGTGACAAAGCAGTTGTTAATTAGCTGCTTATTCTCCTCCGCCAGCCAATCTCTGGTGGCGTCTAAAAAGATGCGACATGTTAATAAACATTTTAAGGCAAATCCTCTGCAGATTACTCACCATTCTGATACTCAAAGAAGCAACGCTCGTCCTTGTCGCGTATGTCTTTATCCTTTTGGATTTCGGTTTGCTTTTTGGTGGCCACTCGGAAGAGGCCACCTAGCTCTTCATCCTCAGAATCTTGATTTGTAGGCTGCTCCTCCTGAGCGTGACGGTTTCTTTCGCTTTGGTTGTAGACGCCATAGACAAGACGCATAAGATTTTTGGATTCCGAATGCCGCTGCAGAAAGGCATCCCTGGCCTTTTCAGCTAGATTGGTCTTCCAGCTCATGTTGCTGGCCAGAATGCGGGCTTCCTCGTCCTCATCCTCCTTCTCATCATCATCATCATCATCAGCATTACCTTCTTCCTCATCTGCCGACTCCTGGCCAATTTGGGTTTCTTTTAAGCTCTGATACTCCTCATCGCCCGAGGAATCATGTTCACTATCCTCCTCGTCATCGCTATTCTCGCCTCTCCAGTCATCCGCCTCAAATTCATCGGCCTCCTCATCCCCGCTAGAATCTGCTGCTTCCATACCCGAATCATCTCCATCTTCCTCTTCTTCTTCACTATCCTGCTCGTCGTTCTGAAAATCCTTAGATTTAATGGCCGCTCCATCGGAGAAGAGACGAAACTCCTGCTGTTCCATTTGCTCATCCAATGTGGCCTTTTTGTCTATCAGTTTGCTGACCAGCTCCTCCTGCTCCGTCGCCTCAGCCGTCTTCTCCTTGTGCGAGTGCGAACCCTGCAGCTCGATGTACACTGCATCCTTGTCATAGACTATACCACCCACTCCTGACATGGGAGCATACAACAAACGCTCCTTCTCGAGCAGACTACGCTTCTTTTCGTTACCTGGCAGCGGGCAGGGATCAGGTATTACACTCAATTCATCTATGCGAGCATCACCCAGGCCAGCTATGTGCACCATATGCTCTTGCTTTAGCGGCACACCACGCACATAACCATAGAGCACCACTTCGCGATCACATTTGGGATTGCGACGCACCTGGTCCGTATTCGTGACATCCTCCATGCGGTCTACGAGCAAATAACTATGAGCTCCACGCCATTGTAGCGGGCGGAACTTCATTACCGAAATAAATCGCCCCAGATTCTTGATCTCATTGCGCAAGTATTCGCCGTGCAACAGCCCTGAGAGATAGAACAACTTGGCGCCATCGTAGACCTCTGTCCAGAAGCGATGTTTCAGTTCCTTCTTACGCTTGCGCAGCTGCTTAGGATTCTTGATCATATCCAGATGCGTCAGCACACCCATTATCTTGGGCATCCCGTGCACTTGGCAGATGTTGAGAAACTCAAAGATTTCCATCTCAAAGCCATAGCTGGCATCACAGAGCAACAACACCAGATCCGCACATTTGGCCACGTCGATCATCGAGTTGACATCGTTGTTGCACTCCAACAGGGTAATGCGACGCTTCTTCGATGTGACAATGGTGATGGGACCCTTGATGTCGGTGACATTGGTGCGAGTAAAGCTCTTAATCAGATTCTTTATGACCGTCGTCTTGCCCACCTTGGGTGGACCCACAATGGCAATCAGCACGGGCGGAGGTTCGTCAGGTGTCTGATCTACCACTGGTATGTGCTGCTTCTTGGCGGTCAGATCCTCCTTGCGTCGAAAATTACGCTCGGCCCGTTGAGCTGAATTGATGGCGAAGGCTTTGGGATTCCGCTGGCGGGCGGTCAGTTCGGGTTCCTTTTGATTGGACTCTTTTTGGGACTTGACTTTCTTTTTGTCCGCCTTGACGCCAGATTGGCGGGCACGGTGCTGCTTCCGCTTATCCTGGCCAGCATCGTCGGCCATTGTTGGGGCAGCAGATGATCAAATAATAATTAAAAATCAAAAGTTAACAATTTGCTGTTTACGCGCTGCACGTGTTGTCGCTAGAGATGTGCATCATGCCGATAGCTCTGGACTAAGAACAGTGAATGCGATTTGACCGCGAGTTTTTTCAATTCATTTAATTTTTATTTTCGAAAGAACTCAGTAATCCTAGACACACAGTGCTCGTATGCTGATCAACTATGTATATGCATCACACAGTTTTTTAGCTGGGATGATCTTGTCAGTCAAGTGAGCATCTTTAATGATACCGATATATGCCGTATTTTTATCATCGATATCTTTCTCGAGTCACCCTGACCCTAATTATTTTTCCTTAAG
This sequence comes from Lordiphosa andalusiaca, assembly GCA_035044965.1. Taxonomy (NCBI): domain Eukaryota; kingdom Metazoa; phylum Arthropoda; class Insecta; order Diptera; family Drosophilidae; genus Lordiphosa; species Lordiphosa andalusiaca. The sequence continues at coordinate 4,620,342 of JAWNNM010001363.1, read as the reverse complement.
ACCGTCAGGATGGCGCTTAGTTGGAACGATTGATTTTGTAAATCATGATCATATAATAAATATGAACCATCTATATCCTTAATCTCTGAAACAATCAGGTTGATGATAAGCTCTTGTTTATTTTTGGATTTTTCTAACAATGGTACCATACAAGTTGCTCTACGACCGTTGAATGAAAAGATATTGAACTTAATACATTGTAACTCCGCGTAACACAACCACGCTTAAAAAAGCTCATCCACTCTTTCAACTTACAGTTAAGGCTGTTCGAGTAATCTAGCTTAAAACTAAAATTAAGACTCAGGGGGAAAAAACTCAGTTTCAAGTTCCCAACTTCAGCGTTCCAGTTCGACACTTACCGGACCGACGCTAGCTTGACGCACATTTTTAGTTTTTATATTTTTTATTGCAAAAATGTTTCGCATGCAAAGTTTCGAATCCTAAATAGATGCACGCGGTAGCACACACAAAAACGGTGCAGATTAGAGTACAGGACAGTCTTGTGCCGAACGGTGAAAGCAAAAATCAGCAGAAAAACCACCACAAACTTCCTCTCGCTGGCTGTGGAAGAGGAAGAGGAGGAGACAAATACGGCAAAGCACAGCCAAAAGCAAACGTAGCGACAACAGAGCGCAAGCGAGCGTCAAGTTCGAGTCCAACAAAAGCCAGGTAAATGAACTAATCAAAGGGGGTAACCACGACCGAGGATACATCCACATTTTCCTGCTGTGAGCTCCCTCTGCCACATGCTGCAATTCAATGCCACCAACCACTCTGCTCTGAACTCTGGCCCGACCTTGCCCTTCTATCGATTTCTGAAATTGCATCGCCCAAAAGAAGCAGAAAAGGCCAAGAAATCAGCAGCAGATGCAAATCACAAGTGAAGGTTAAACTTTTCTATCAGGGACGCAGCCAGCTGTTCGAGTTCTTTGTCTGCCAGCGACAATAAAGAACAAAAGACAAAAAACATGTGTATGGGAAAGCACAACGGATTCGGGGAAAAGCGCATATATTAATTCTTGTAATTGCATATGTTGATTTCTGATCCCTTCTCCCCCAGCCAGCGTCATTATGGAGAGCCCCTGTGAGTCGGAGAGCTCGCTGGACGGCGGCACCATGTTGCCACCGAGTCCCGTGTCTCGGGAGCAGCTGCAGAAGCGCATCGAATCGTTGACACAGCAAAACAAGTGAGTAATTCTCTTAAAACTACTTCCCCTATAGCTGAAACCCTTTTCTTTTGTAGAGTACTCAAGGCCGAACTGGACACCTTCAAGACCAAGTGCAAGGTGGTACAGGAGGAGAACCGTTGCCTCAAGCAGGCCTCCGTCATCATCGTAAGTCTTGGGCGTCTTCAACTTCCAAAACCAAATCTCTCATCCCTTCCTCTCCGCAGCAAGCCAAGGCCGAGCAGGAGGAGGAGTACATCTCAAACACATTGCTCAAGAAAATCCAGGCCTTGAAGAAGGAGAAGGAGACTCTGGCCCATCACTATGAGCGTGAGGAGGAGTGCCTGACCAATGACCTGTCGCGCAAGCTCGATCAGCTGCGCCAGGAGAAATGTAAGCTGGAGCAAACCCTGGAGCAGGAGCAGGAATGTCTGGTCAACAAGCTAATGCGCAAAATTGAGAAGCTCCAAGCGGAGACGGACAACAAACAGACCAATCTCGAGCAGCTGCGTCGCGAAATGGTCGAACTAGAGAACACTCTCGAACAGGAGCAGGAGGCCTTGGTTAACAAGCTGTGGAAACGCATGGACAAGCTGGAGACCGAAAAGCGTTCGCTGCAAATCAAACTGGATCAGCCGGTGTCCGATCCGACCACGCCACGTGATATCACCATCAATGCCAATGGCGGCGACACCGCCACCCATCTGAGTGCCCACATCCAGACGCTGCGCTCGGAGGTGCTACGTTTGCGTGCCAATCTTGCTGCCGCCCAAAAGGAGACCACAATCAAAATGCAGCAATACGCCCAGGAGGAGAAGTCCATACGTGAGGAGAACGCTCGCTTGCAGCGCAAGCTCAAACAGGAGGTGGAGCGTCGTGAGGCGCTGTGTCGCCATTTGTCCGAGTCGGAGTCGTCGCTGGAAATGGATGAGGAGCGTTTCTACAATGAAAATCTAATGGCCCAAAGGCAGCGCACCATTAGCAGTCCCGTGTCACACAGTCCCTCGAGCAGTCGTCCACTTAGTCCAGGAACGGCGGGACAGAATCGTTGCTACGCCTGCGGGCAACTTGTGGTGGGTGGAAACTGTTGCAATTGTTTGTCCAATGTTCATATTTTCTTCCTCTGCAGAATCGTCGTGCCAGCGAGCGCTTTATTAAGCCAGCACTGCCTACGCCCATGCTGGGCCTAAACACTTCCGCACCGAATGTGCTAACCTCCACAAATCCATTAATGGCCACAGGTGGAACCGGTGCCATTTATCCAGCTGGCGGTCTCTTATCGAATCTAAACGAGCGCCTTAGTTTGGGTTCTTCGTCGCAGCCGTCGGGGATTGGCAGTGCCACCTTTCTGGCTGGGGGCATGCTTTCGCTGAACAACACGTCCAGCGGCAATCTGGTCAACAGCAGCAGCAACTCCTCGCTGTCGGCATTCACGCCCACCAATCAGTCCAGCGCTGCTGCCACGGCATTCATACAGCCAGCCAGTCCCATGGATACTTCCACTTGCAAGGAGTAGGAATCGAGGATTCAGGCAAAATATCATGACATATTTTCTCTCACACACACACACACACACACACGCACGCAAGCAACCAACCAGTAAACAAAAACAAACAACCCCCTAATGTAAGCTTCTACGTGGAGGCGACTCAAAGTCGTCGCTTCATTTATATTTATATGGTTAAACAAAATATGTATGAATGTTCTCTATTTGATCCAAATCTCTTAAACAATTTCAAATGCATATATAGAACGGAATTCCTAGGCGGACGAATATTTAACGCTAATGTTTAAGGATTTAATGTTTATATTTTAATCACTTTCGCTCGGTTCGCAGTTACCACAACAAAAACAAACGGAAAAATCGTATGAATTTACCCCATTTCCCCCACATTTTCCTCGCTTGTATATTGTGGGTCTAAAAATTTTTTGAAGTATGTAAATGTAAGCCAACAAAAATAAAGTTCAACAATTAAAAAACGAACTAGCTAATTTTTTGAAACTGGGCGCCCTAAGGCCACATAAAATATCGATTCGCTAGTCGATAGCTGAAATGTGACCTATCGATATCTTAAGTGGCATACGCTGACAACCCTAATTTTCATCCCTGCCTCACACTGCTCGCGTAGTTCTGTTTGTGCTTGTAAATAAAAGGAAAACGCTCCAAAAATTAAGCAATAACCAATAATTTACTTATAATCAAACCAACTAAACCGCAAAGTGTTCAATTTCCATTAAATGCTTCCATAATGCGAGAGTCTAGGCCAGGCGGAAGACAACAAAATGAATAACAATAACTGTAACTGTTTTGAGTCGTGTTTGTATTGGCCAAAATATCAGCATGACGCTGACGTCGGCGTCGCAGCCGACCAGCAGCAGCAGCGGCAGGGAAATCGGAACAGTTTTTCTTTCGCCTCTCACACACAAACATCGAGAGAAATATTATTATTGCTGCTCTCCTCTCTCCCATTCACTGCCGACGCGACGCGCCTCTTGCAAACTTTTTAAAGCGGACGCCAATGTTATTTGGCCCCTCAGTGATCTTTTCGGTGTTGAGCGGTAAAGAACCTGTCGTGTTTCCGTAAAATAACCATATTCAATCAATTTGTGTGCGCATGTGTGTGTGTTCGGCAACATATATTTTTTATATCAAAGAAATGCCAAGAAAAGTGCAAAGCGAAAGTTTAATTGTGCAGCATCATTTATACGCTCTCTCCTTCACCCATACCAACCACGACAACAGCAACAACAGCAGCGCCAAAGAGTAGACCCACTTTTTGTACAAACATTATGAAGTGATTTACCCCATAAATCGTTGCTAGGATATTGGCCAGATGTGTTTATTAAATGATCGCGCCCATCGTACATTATTATGGCCTTATTGAATAAACTGTTCTTTCCGTCGGCACCAGCAGCAGCAGCAGCAATACCACCCACACAAGCGGCGGCGCTGACCGCGCAGCAGCAAACAACAGCAACACCGTTAATTGGTGGCCAAACAACAACGACAACAACATCGTCAGCCACCTCTGCTGGCGTTGGCGGCAATAGTTCGTCGTCCCCAAAAGCAACAAAACAAACTTCGCGAAATTATCTAAGGTAAGTGTTTGTCATGCATGCAGTGTGTGTGTGTGTGTGTGTTTGCTGATTTGTGTGTCATTCCTACCACCTGGTACTCTCCGATAACTACATTTTAAACAAAAGAAAGGTCCAACAGCTGCAAATGCACACACGGCCTAAAGCAAACACAAATGTCAAATGGAAAGGCATTATCACGATGCGTTTTACACCTCTCTCTCTCTCTTCACTACGCCCCGCTCTCGCCGCTTTCTTTGTGTTTGCTTCCTCTTCCTCCTCTCTTTGTGCATACGCAAATTGGCAAAGCGTTAAGAAGGAAGCACAACCCAGCAGACATTTTTCTAATGCACTTACAGACATCACGTACGCCGCATGCAAAATTGCTCTAGAATAGCCAAAAGACTGTCATACAGTGTACACAGGCTAACTTGAACAGCCACAAATATGACTAAGGCTTGAAGTGGATTATTTTTATGTGGGAGCTCAACATGTGGATTCACCAAAGTATTTTGCTTACAATGACATCATACGATTTGATTGTATAGACTACACCATCGTTTGTTAGTAAGAGACTATTAGATCATTCCCTTGGAATATATGGCACTTCGACTTACAATCCAGGCAGCAAACCGGTTCAAAATCAAACCATTTTTGTAATGTTCATCATTTTTGTTGATCCGAAACGCAATATAAGGTACGGAACAGGTTCTGGTTCGGGCTAATATTTCTAAAGAGGTTCGAACCGGTTCGGTTTAAGCCTAGAATCACTGGGACAGCATTCGCCATAACCTTTTTCCGCTAAAAGACAAAATCCGCTAAATTTGGTTGGAAGAGGTTTCTGTGTCACCCCCCACTATATTAAACCTGGTCTTGGATTGAGAGTCAACGTAGGTGCCACATTTCCGTTTCATTTATAGAGTAATTATGTTTTCAGTTTAACTTACCTTAAAATTTTAGGACCTTGGTTTTTGAAAGAATTTCTTTGTTTTCAGTTCTTTAACTTCCGTTTAAAAGTATGTTAAGAAATCTGTTCTAAAACTGTTTTTAACTTTTGTTGAAAATTCTTAAAGTTAACTTTTATTCATAAATCTGTCTTCAGCGTGTAGTGTCTTCTTTGAAGGTATATTTTTTGACAACCCATTCAGCTGTTCTTTTGTTTAGAGTTAACTTAAACATTCCGTTCATCGTTCATTGGAACCAGGAAACATTTCCGTTTTGAAATTAATGATAACTACGATTTTTAAAACTATCGCATGTATTCAAAATCGTTAAATCGTTGTCTCCACTTCGGAACTCAAACTTCATATTATTTTGGAGATTTTAGGTTAATCTTAGATCCTGAATGAATGAAATCGTTCTTTACAGAACCGGCCCCCACATAAAAATTTAGTTTTATATGCCTGGTTTTAAAGAACAGTTTATACAGTTTATTATCAACCAATTCTAGAGAATCTACTGTAGATTGCAAGTCTTCGGCGTTGCTTACCCAGCAGTGCACTGGGTAGTAGAGTTAGCCCCCCAGCTATCATGTGTTCGTTGTAGTTGTTTTGCTCCCTCTCTCTCACGAGCGGCCAATTGAGCTGCGCGCGCAAATATTATGCCCCCACTCCCCGGCTCGTTCACTAGTCGGTCACATTCGTTGTCCCTCGGCTAACTTCGTTTTGGACTTGGGGCTTGCTGGGGGGGCGGCAGAACGGGGACAGCAGCAGCAACGTCAGGCGCAAATGTAAATAAAAGCGAATCACATGACTTGCTAATCGGCGTTTGTGGGCTGCTCTCGTGATTATTATGTCATGCACATTTCGGTTGTTGTTGTTGCTGCCGTTTTAATTTATTTTATTATTATTTATTACATACAGTATTTATGCTGTGCGTTTTACAAAATGTTGATTTTTTGACACTCTGTCAGATTTTAATGGCGTTGATTCTAATTCCGATTGCGATGACGAGTCGGTGCTGTGCGCGGTTGTGATTTTCTGTCTGTCTGTCTGTTTGTTTGTTTGTTTATTGATTGCATCAATATTAATGGCCAAATGGGTACACCCACTCGACGACAACACAACGAATCACTGCAATTTGCATTTAACATTTATTTGTTCACTTTGGCTCTCCCCACCCCCTTACCCCCTCACCTTTGTGTTTGTAATCAGATTTCATTTTTGAGTTGTTGCCGCCTGCGCCTGGCTAACTCGATTAGCGTCCCCCCTTGTTTAGTCAATTGGCCTGACCGATAAGGTAAATAATACGAAATTATAGAAAATAGCAGACATAGTAAATATAGCATAATTGTGAAATTGTCAGCTTCGAGTGTGTAATTGGCCAATATTTGGTAAATGTTTATATTTTTATGACCTTGCCTGTCATCCAACTGCCATCACGTGATAAAAAACTTTTCATTTAGCTAATATAGAGCTTTAAGGTTTTTGCACTTTGCTCACCTAAGGAAAGAGAAATATAATTATGAAGGCGTCAAGTGTTGACAGCTGTTTTGAGATCAAACTTCTCCTCCCCCTCTCCAAATATTTTAACTGCTATCTTGTGTGCTAGGTCAGGTTTCTGGTAGCTGAAACTACAAAAAAATGAGAGATTTACGCTTCAAAAGTTAATATAAATCTTTATTTACCAAAAATATATGTGTGTGTGTTTGTTGATATCATAAATTTTGCCACGCGCGTAAGTAAACGAACCGAACCACCCATGAAGAGGAATTCTCAGTCAATATTTTGGTGATTTTTTTTTCTGTGTTTGCACTTCTACCCCCCGGCACAGTTATCGTGTATTTCTATTTTGTCACATAAATTTCCGACTGGAATTTACCCACGGAATCTAAAAATAAAGAGCACACTTTTTTCTACAATATTGAGATTTTTGAAAGAGCTCAAGATAAAAATACCGGGGATGCAAACCTATTCTGAACCGAACCAAAGCAACATTTTACAATTGCACATGATCAAAAATCCTGAACCGAACCATAAACCATATAGCAAAATGGTTCGGAAAGAACACTTCACAAATCTTTAAGAAAATAACATTTTTAAAAATCTGAAAAACTCAAAAGTAAAACTAAACCATACCAAAAACCACAAAGCAAAATGGTTCGGTTAAGCTTACTGCTGAGATTTAATGATTTATTAGAGGAATTGATCCAATTTTGATACTAAACTGCAGTCCCTTTTTGGAAGTTGCTTAAAAGTTTGCTTGAGTATTCCATTTCCTGTTCGGGACAGTACTCTCAATATTCTAGCGTACTTCATCGCCTGTAACATAAGTCTGGAAATACAATTTTTTCTCAGGCTTTTGCTTTTAACATGGCGGGGCCTTATGGAACAGCAGGGAAACTCTCTTGAAATCGAGGGAGATCTATGGGCAACCCTCTTAAGAACAGTCCGAGAGCGAGCCAGGGGGGAGCTGAACAGGAAAACCAAGGCTCCCAATGCCAATTATCAGTGAAATTATCCGTCAATGTATCGTTTTTTTTTTCCATTTGTGAGATAAAATTCTTAAGAGTGTTGTTGTAGAACAAGCAAAGCTCAGACTCTCGCTCTCTCTCTCTCTCTCTCTCTCTGCCTGCAATAATCATCTCATTCTGGCGGCTGTTCAAATTTGAAAATTACAAGAAAACACATAAAAAAAGGGGGAAAAATTCTAGGAAAACTATTAAACTGTGTCAGCTAATGTAGATATTTTAATGTATTTAATTAATTACAGTAAATATTATTATTTCATGAACTTGATTCCTGCCACCTGGCACCTTAATTTCTACGAAATGCTATACTTTTCCATTGTGCAGGCCCATCAAATTGGTAAACAACTATTTCTGATATAGTTTTTTAATACTCTAATAATATGGCCCGGGCGACTCTCACAAGTCTTTAATAGAGCTTTTCGCTTTAATTTTTAGTAAGTCCGCAATGTGTGCTCATGCTTTGGGTCGCTTAATCTATTTGTTTTTGTTTGCTCAGGCAAAAATAAAAGCAAACGCAATTTTGTTAACTGATAATGAATGACAGCGGGAGACAACGACGACTCACTCATATGACTTGGCCAGACCACGCGACTTCACACATCGAACTCTGGCCGCAACGTTGGCATTTAAAAGTGCTGCTTTTCGGTACACAATGGAGTGTGAGTTCCCACTCCCCCCCTTCTTGGTGCCGAGTACTAAACCCAGATGCCCAACACTTGACATGTATATAGGTAGACTTGGCTGACCAGACAGTATGGCTCCAATATATATATATCGTCGTAATATTCCATGTAAAAATCACATCAGTTGATTGATTTGCTTAACCAATTTGCGGGCACTTATCGACACCATTAATGATTTTCTAATTTACTGTGAACTTTTGGTCTAAATAAAATCATCCTCAAATAGTTGAAGATTGATTTGTGGTTATCATTTGATTTGATTAGCATTCATTGTGTGTCCCGCACGTGCCCGAAGAGCTTTTCTTAAGATTATAAAAAGATTTGTTGGCATAAATTTTCCACAATCGAGTGCTAATTCAAAGGGGGGCGGGGGGAGGGTGCCATATGGCAGTGGTGGAGTGTACTTGAGGCAAGTGCGATATTTGGATATTTCGGAATTTGCATGTGAAAGTTTCCGTTAGTGGCGGATGAAATCCCAAATTGGGTCTTAGTGTACTGCCTTGAGATTGGTTGATATTGATATGCCTGAAATCCCCGAACTTATCGGGAATTAATAGCACTGTGCTAATAACTCTTGTATTTATATACATATATATATATCAATACACATGCTCTTATATAGAATTCGAATGTTTATAAGTAACAAATGACTTGCCTATTTGGCTTAAGACGGCGTCTGAAGTTGGATTTATTATTTTAAATTTGTATATATCAAAATGAAAACAAACATAAAATTTGTTTATAATAAGCTTTTGTCATGTGACCATTTGGCTAGCAAATGTCTAAATATGGCCACGACTTGGCCATGATTCACGGCCGCAAAAAGTTGAGAAAAGCTGTTGGCACATGAATCATGCGAATGTCTGTAGTTACACTTAAGAAATTTAAGAAATGTTAACCTATTTCAAAACCTTTTGTAAACCTCAGGGATGAAGCTATTGTTGTGTGATCACACGGAAATTATTAACTTGATGAAGAATTTACTTACCAAGACTGGCTCATTAAGTTCCAATCTGCTGTATTTCTATCATCAACTAACTAAAACTAAACATATGCTCACTTATTTAACAGTAACACTGTAAATTGTGTTGACATTTTATAATATTCTTCTGGCTCTGAACCAGTAAAGTGAGAAACTTTACATTTCCGGCATGCACTGCGAATCAAAGGCTTATAGTAAAAGTAATTTCCAAGCCAAGGCTTAAACCAGTTAGATGTCTAACGACCAATTTCAAGCTAATTGCCTTAAATAATTTATTGAATATGGCTATAAAACACTTTGTGATACGCTTGAATCGTTTGCCAAACAGATATTGAACCATAAACCATTAGAAAGTAGCAAGAATTCAAGCAGAGAGGCAACATCTACTTCAGAAATATCTGATAGACAATACATGTACGAAACTTATTGATAACTTAGTTGATCTCGACTTTGTTGATGCACTTTGATTGATGCGAAGCAACAGCCCACAATAAGCGAGGGCAGGTGGCCAAGGCCTCACGGATAAAGCGTGGAGCAAAGATGACGGCAGTGAATATTGACGCATAAGATCTTGCCAACCTGCACCATGAAGAACTGTGGGGCCAGTTTAAAATCAGCTGCCAAAAAGACATTTTCAAACTCATATAAAACTCATTCACCACGGTTCACATATCAAAGCCCATAAGGCAAGGCAGTGGCTGCATCCGTTTTCCGACTAGAACTGATTCGTTGCAAGTTGGGATAGAGGGTAAATAGGGGAAATGCTTCTGTGCTTCGGATTAGGCGAGATTGAAAGAGAAATGGATAATTTCGCCACTGCAGTATTGCCTTTCCCTGTTTGTATACTCTGTTCCAAAGCTACACGGAGTATATTTAGTATGTAAAAGCCAAATGGAAGCGACCCCATAAACCATATATATGTATTCTTGACCAGCATTAACAGCCGAACCGATTTAGCCATTTCCATAAGAATAAACAGATTTCACAGATATAGGTATGACATGTATTTATCGTCAAATCTCCCAAAATTTGATAGTTAAAAGGTGCATACCTTCTCGACATATTTAGTTATCAGTATTATTTATTGACAAACAATAGTCGAGCTATAGGAAAAACAAACATTTATGATGGGCAGCACTTTACACACCTTAAAACCTTACAACTACAAACTTTGGAACTTGCAGAGTATTTTAGAGTCGAGCTTGACCGACTTTATTACCAGTTTTTACGTTTGTTTATCACACTCTTGTCGTGCCGGCATACCTGAGCACGGGCAAGCACGAAATTAAATTAGTCCACTCGTGCTAATGCTTTACAAACGAATCTGTAAGCTTAATGAATTCTCTTTATCATTTCTTTCATGATATTTCTCTGAATGAAATCGTTTATTCTTTTCAATTTGATACCGTAACCACATTTCAATTTCTGCTAATTTTTCTTCGGTTTATCAAATTATTAATAGTTTTTGCTGGGAATGTTATCTTTATGGGCTGTTAAACGATGTTTAGCATTTCATCAGAACTGATGACTATTCCACCATATAATGATCTCATAAATACTCTCACCTGTGGCTGCACATCTTGGCCCTCCCCCGTCTCTTGCTTCTTTTGACTCATTATTTGTTCGCACTTTTGGGGGGCTAACATCTGGTGGTTAGTGGGGGGGTGGGGGACCGGGTATTCATTGATCGATTGCCGCCACCACAAGTGTCTCAACCCCGCTGTTTGCTTGGGTCTCAAGTGACAATCACAATCACTCGATGTTTTTTTTTTTTGTCGTCATTTGCTCATTATATTGGGGGCCGTCGACTCTTTGGTGTGTGTGTGTGTGTGTGTGTGTGTGAGAGTTTGCCTGATAAATTTCTTATGTTATTGTGGCCATTACCTGGCCCACTCTCCAATCAGAAATGGGAGTAGCAGGAGAAGGCCTTTCGCCAATTTGCTTTGAACTTGACATTCGTTTTTTTTTTGTTTGCTTTCAGTGCACTTGAATGTTGGCGGGGTGAAGGTCGCGTCAGACAATAGGAGTGGGGGGGGACTGGCTGGAACGAATTGTACATATACTTAAAATTTATATATAACCTTTATAATGGGGCCCATGATAATGATAGTCAATTTGTTGGGCAGCTGCGACTGCTGCGCCTTTGCCTGTTTGTCAGATTCATTGTCGTTTTTGCTAGTGGACTATAGGAAACTTTGACATTCTTTTGGCAAAAGTCAAAATTTTCTGGATAATTCCTGCGGAAGGTTGCCGCCACTCGCCACACAGTCCAGGATATCAATTAGGAGTAGCTGTCGGCCAAGGATCAACCGTCAAGCAAGACACATTCTCTAACATTCAACCTTTTTTCATTGACAAAAATATAGGAAAGTAACTTCGGCTTCAGCACTTTTTTTCTAACTATTTTTAAGGACATTTCCACTGAAAATCAACAAGTTTTGATCAATAATACACTTTTCTGACTACTTTTGTATGACATCTATACTATAAAGATTTCCGATTTCGACCAAACTTGGTAGAATCATAGGAAAGCATAGCAAACTGAGAAATACAAAGTTTGGAGGCGTTTTCTTTGAAAACAAAAAAGTTTTTTTCACTAAAACTAGTTTCTCGACTGATCTTTCATATGGCGGCTATAACCTATAATCATCCGATTTTGACAAAACTTTAAAGAATTGTGTGAAAGCTTATAAAATAAATATATGAGAATTTTAAACAGTTTTACATTGAAAACAAAAAACTTTTTCTTACTAAGACTATTTTTCTAACCTTACTTTTCTAAGGCAGCTATATTATATAGATGTCCGATTTCGACCAAACTTGGCAAAATCATGGAGAAGCCTTAAAAATGGTTCATAACGAAGTTTTGAGACGTTTGCATTAAAAACAAAAAAGTTTTTCTCACTAGAACTTGTTTTTCGACCGATCGTTCCCATGGCAGCTATATGTTATAGTCATCCGATCCGGCCGGTTCCGACAAATGTGCAGCGTATTTGTACCAGAAGACTTTGTGCAAAGTTTGGTCGCGATAGCTTTAAAACTTACGGAGGAGATAGCATACAAACAGACGAACAGACGGACATGGCTATATCGACTCAGCTCGTCATGCTGGTCAAGAATATTTAGACTTTATGTGATTGGAAATGCTTCCTTCTATGCGTTACAAACATCTGCACAATTTCAATATAGCCTCTGCATGGGTCTCATTTCTGGTGTGTGACCTTTAAGATTGAGAGATCCAAGGACTTTTGGCCACAAAAATGTACAAATTTCCTACAGTGCAGCGTCAACGTCGTCGTCGTCGTCGTCGTCGTCGTCGTTGTTGGTTGGGTCATGTGACTTGTTGAATGGAGCAACTGGTTGCTTTTGTTGTTGTTTTGCTTTGTTGTCGTCGCTTTGGAAATCTGTTTTTATTTGCCACGCTCTTTTTCAGTCGGAGAAGGAGGAGAAAACACACGCTCTGTAAAGTCATTAACAAATTAGCTTTGGTTTTTATTTTTTCCATTTTTTTTTTTTTTGAGTTGATTTGATAATGCAGTTACCTACGGGGGAACCCGTATCAATCAAGAGCTCATCAAAAACATAATCCCGACCAAGTCCGATAAGCTGGTCATCCACTTAACCAAATACCTGACCAAATCAATCAAAATACAAGGCACTTGTTGCGCTTAGCGGGAAAGAGATAGCCAGACTGCGCAATCATCAAGTGCTGCTGGCCACAGCATACGTACATATGTATATAAATAAATATACCCCATTATACTATATGCATGTATTTATGTACATGCTTAATATTGTTTTGCCTGACCGCCCGCCCGCCCGCCCTCCCTCCCTCCTTCCGCCTGGCCTGGCTTGTGGCTCGCTTTTTGTTTTGCTTGCGTAGCTGAAAAAGCATGTGATCCAAGTGAATGCCAGTGCCGCCAGTCCAAGAAAAGAAAATGAACAAAAAATAAAAGAAACAACAACAAAATAGTAGAATAAATATTGCCTGCCGAGTACAAAAATGACTTTTCGCTGCGATAAGTCAACTTAGCGCTCGTTCGATAATTATTTAAGCGCTGATCTTTTCAAGTTGTTGGCCAGGTCAGCCGCAGGCATGTCCCTTGCTCACGTAGACGCATCGGGTGCTGGCAAAGTCCATTCAAGAAGCATTCCGCTGGTGCGCGCCGCCGTACACTGGTCGAAAATGGAGCATGGCACGATTTTATGGCCCTGTTTGTGAGAGATAAGAAACTGTTCGGGGAAACTTTGTTTATTTAAAACTGTTTTAAAAGAAACCTCAAAATAGAGTAATGTTTGATTATTTGGGGTATTTTTTTATCCTAGTTCTTGAAAATCACAATTGCCAAAGCTACCGGCGTCGCCAGTGTGTCTCATTTCTTATACTTATGCAAGCAAAGAGCGCAAAAAGTTGAGTGTTTGTTGGCTTTTTCGCTCTCTTTCTCTGTTCGCCTTCTCTCTTGTGGCTCTCTCGCTTGATATTACACGAACAATTTTGCGCGCTGCGTCAGTTGAGGTAACACTAAGGCGAATACATCCACTAAGACCGCAGTCAAATCGGACACAACAAGTTTGACATAGAAACGTATAATACACTACTCATTGATGTATTTCTACGACAATGAGTGACTGAATTCTTTGGTATAACTCCGACCGGCAACGATGTACAAAATGTATTATTTCCTTAATTCAACAACTCCACCGCTCAACTGTGGATTCTTGAATACCCCATATTTATGTTTTTCAATGCCAAATGGACAATTTGCTCTTCATTTCTCTTGCCACAGATCAAAACGCTTGATTCCGCTTTTAAGATTTACTTTTTGCCGTAACCCGAAACAGTTTCACTTTCGGAACATTTCGGTGGATGTAAAAATGAGAACAACTCTAATTATTTCTTTTATCAGTAATGGGTAAGCCCATAGTACGATCACAATCTCTGGCAAGAACACCGTCTATTAATGTCGGTCTTGACAAACTTTCTCACTGAATTGCTCTTTTCTTTACTTGTGTTAACGTGGTACGTACGCAAACTGTTATCGTATCTTGTTATCGGACCATTTCTTTTTATTAGAATCTAATAATATCGATGCTGACGAGCATTACGTTCAAGGGTTGACGCTACAATTGATTTATGTCGCCTATTTCGAAAAGCAATTAGAAGCCAAGATTGTGCGATTAGCCCACCCAATGGATTATTATCTTTTGGTGGCTATGTTGAATTGCTTGGTTACTGTAATTGTTGGAAAACTTTGAGCTAAAAGAGGTTCGTTCATAATATTAACACTTGAGAAACTTGGGTGGAATTATTAAGATATATTTTCATTAAAATTTATTTTATTTTTATTCATAATCCATTTCGAATATTTGTATTGTTTTTGATGATAATATAAATAAAGTGTAAATGTAGTAAAATAAAGCACACAATGGTCTATTAAGTAGTTCATTTTGGGATAGAAATGGCATAGAAATTTTACGAATTTTTTTTAACTCAAAGAAATTTCAAAATTTTTCAGAAAAATAAATATTACTCAAAATTATATCATTATAATGATATCTTAAAATTGAGAACACAACCCTTGTTTTCGGTTTCAGGTGATGGTCATTCAACTAAGTTTACATAGAAAGAAGTTTACGTTGCTTTGAAAAGGTTAGGATTGGGGCTACAGGCCCCAAAAATGTAAACAATCCTTGTTCGTTCTCTGTATTCTGACTTGATGGGGAAAAAACGGGCAATTTATTAGAATTCAGCACCCAAAAATACAATGGGAACGTTAGTCTTCTCTGGTTAAAACGTTTTTTTGCTTTTGTTTTTTAAATTAGTCGTATTTGTCAGCTTCAGGGGTCGAACACCAGGGGATCTTATATCAGAAACAAAATTTCCTTAACTTTTGCACCGACAAACTCGACATTTTTTTAAGTTCTGTAAGTATAATTTCCGAATTGTGCTTCTTGAATGAAGTTAGATTAGAACCTTAGATCTAATTCACAAAATCTCGAAGTAAAGTGTAAAAATGGTATGTGATAATGATTCGAAATGAACCCATATCGGCCAATAGTAACTTAAATCAGTTGTACCGAACTTTGGCAAGTGTATCTTTTGGCATTTATCTTCTTGGCCAAAGTCAACTTTCAACTAACTAATCCATCAAAAAACCATTCATTATAGGTGGGAATTTCTGTGTGTTTTCCTTTTTGTGTTGTTGTTTGTTGTTGTTTCTTTCTTTTTTTAAACAAAATATTAACACATCAGTCTTTGACAAGTCAGAAATGTGTGTGTGTGTGTGTGTGTGTGTGTGCGTGTGTGGCCACATGATGCTCGCACATTCGTTTGTTTGTTGTCGCAGCTGAACGGACTACACCGAATCATGTGAGCGCGCGCTCCAAATTGGATGCCCCATGCCCCAGTCGGCCTGCCGACGAAGTCCGTTGTCATCGTCGTCGTCGTCGCCGTCGTCCGCTGTGGCTTGTATTATCTACATAAATATTCCACATAACTGAGCGTATATCGATTGCGCAGGCCATACTATAATGCATATGCGAGTACCACTCGCACTTTGAAAAACATTCCGTTCCACTCACCGACAAGCGAGGCACGGGACCAGACCGGACCGCTACCGAGAGCGCGCCCCCATACCTCCCTCCCCCCCTCCCAGTCAGTTGGTTGTCGTGGCGAATGCCTTGAACTTCATTTGGCGTCTAGCATCGCAGCCATAAAGATATCGACGTGTCCGCCGTCCGACTTAACTGTAAATGAAATTATTGTACGACAACTGGAGGAACTGGAGGATTTCGTAGTGGACTCTTTGTCGCATGCATACGCCGCCATTTAAATACAAGTAAGCAAGTTGGATATTAGTTGGCCTACACAAATACTACAAACAGGCCGCCACCCCGCCGTCCAAGTCCAAGTGGGGGAATCTCGTGATCGTTGCCGGCCATTCTAATCTCTCTGTGTCTTTTTTTTTTAAGCACACTTAAAAAATTTCCCCCGCCTTATCGCCTGACCATAAAACATTTATTAAGCTTTCAAACACTTTTAGCACCCCCTCCCCCTCCCCCTCCCCCACCATAAAACCCAATTATTAATTATGGAGCGCGTTAATTTCTCAAACGGCGCCTGTTCACATTTAGCACTGCTCAGACAAGCCATTTATAAACACACTAAAAATAAATTAGATCCAAATCCAGGGAACTTCAACTCAAGTGCACGGAGGAGGAGGAGGTGGGGAAGTGGAAGTGGCAGTGGCAGTGGAAGGAGCTCCAACTTTTGCCATTCGACTTGTGTTGGTTGCAAAACGAAACTAGATCGAACACTACCAAACGCTTGGATAGGCATGAGTGAGTAATCGTCACGTGCCGAGGTGGGGTCTCTATATATAGAGCATCGCCAATTGCGATGGCAATGAATGGGAGAAGAGCCAAGTGAAAGATGTGCGCATTATAAAAGTAAATACATTGTTGGTTGTGCTCATTGTTTGGTTAGCTTGTGGGTGAGCACAGGGATTGATGATGACTGATGACTTGTGCAAGTGGAACAAAGGCGGTGAGGCAGATAAAGAGATACAGGTTTTGTGCTATTCAATAACTTAAGTTAAAAAACCAGAAATCAAAATGCATACAAATATGGTTCGTTGGGTAGGTGTGCTGGGTTGAGCTGAATATCAACTGGACTAAGGAAAATGCACTTTCGTTTGGGTTGGGTTACTCAGGTCAAGGGAAATCTCAATCACTGAATAACGAAACTGCAATGGAGTATGGAGCATACTCTAGTTTGTAAAGATCAGGGCCTGCAAACCGTTTCTGAACCGAACCGAACCACACTGTATACTATATAGATGTCCGATTTCGACCAAACTTGATGGAATCATGGGAATGCATTGCAAACTAAGAATTACAAAGTTTAGAGGCGCTTTCTTTGAAAACTAAAAAGTTTTTCTCACTAAAACTAGTTTCTCGACCAGTCATTCATACGGCAGCTATAACCTACAGTCATCCGATTTTGACAAAACTTTAAAGAATTGTGTGAAAGCTTAAAAAACATATGCATGCCAATTTTAAAGAGGTTTACATTGAAAACAAACAAGTTTTTCTTACTAAGACTATTTTTCTAACCTTACTTTTCTATGGCAGCTATACAATATAGATGTCCGATTTCGACCAAACTTGGGAGAATTATGAAAAAGCATTAAAAACTGGTAAATACGAAGTTTTGAGACGTTTGCATTAAAAACAAAAAAGTTTTTCTCACTAGAACTAGTTTTTCGACCGATCGTTCCTATGACAGCTATATGTTATATTCATCCGATACGGCCGGTTCCGACAAATGCGCAGCGTATTTGTACCAGAAGACTTTGGGCAAATTTTAGTGGCAATAGCTTTAAAGGAGGATATAGCATAGAAACAGACGGAGGATATAGCATAGAAACAGACGGACAGACGGCCGGAGTACATTCGTACTTTTGCTCAAAATTGGACCATCGCACAGTCGATCTTTACCAATATTTTACCAAACATGGTCCCAGAGGTACAACCCTTCGAGATAATACTATTTTGTACTAAAAATAACATTAATTCAGCATTTAAGATAAAAAACATTAAGTCGACCTTCTATATAGCGAATTTTAAAGCCGATTATAAACTATTTTTTATCCAAGTTTGTTGAAATTTATAAACTTGTATTGAGATTTCCTCGTCTCTATTCACCTTTGACACCCTTTCGTCTTGATTTTGAGACTATAATGCAGTTTTAAGATTGATAAAACACACATTACCCAATACAGCTCACAAAACGGTGTGGCCATTTGACATTTGGTGCTGTAGAATGGTGATATGTTGGCTTTGAGGGATCAGATCCCACGCTCACCAGTTCTACCTATTACTTGAAGAGCATAAAGGGTATACTTAAGTCGTTCAAATGTATAAAAGCATCTACGACCCCATAAAGTGTATATATTATTGATTAGTATCAATGGCCGAGTAGATACAGTCCTGCCCGATTGACTGTCTATAAGAACACCTAGTCTACGATATGACTAGAAGAGCTAGAGCAAACAAATTTGTATATTGTATACAAAAAGCGTTTTCAATCCCCTGAGAAAACCCCAATCGTACCTCTTAAAAGAACCTCCTCCCAAGAACCACCTCAGAGCTTAATAAATGGGAAAATCAACCTAATCATCACCTGCCCAATCCCGTGAATACTCATTCAACACTCTGGTGCTCTCGTGTTGAAAGAAATCTAAATCTATTTTGACTGGGGAAGGTCAAATTTTACTATCAACCCCGCCTTGCCGAGCTCATTCACAACCAATTCTCGCAGGCAAATCTCAATCAAATTGGTTTCTATAATTATCATTCTATTTGTGGGTGGGCGTCGTTGGTCTTCTGTCCTTACCCACTTTGCCAAATAGTTTTTTGCGTCATTTGAAATTCAACTTATTTTATTTCCCCATTTGTGTTTGCCTCGTTGCAGCCACTTCCCCTTTGAGGGCAGCCAGGTACGTGTTTTGCTCTACAAGGAAGATGAGAGTCAAAGTCGGCGATTGCTGTTCGATTCCAACGCCTTGCAGAAGGTGACACATAAGGACCTATCATCATCATCATCATCATCATGCTCATCCAGCGGTATCGGTGGCAAGTTCCTAAAGAATGACAAGCATACGACCGGACAGAATGGTAAAATCCAGGCCAAAGCACATTCCAACAATGGCAGCAACTTTATTGAGGTGTGCGCCGAGTATGGCTACAAGGTGAGTGGATGAGTCTAGCTGCAATGGAGTATTTTCTAACATTCCTTCCTCGATTAGCACAATCGACCGTCTGGTGCGGATATTACACCGCTGGGAGAGATGGTTTTTGGCTCACTACCCATGTCCTTTTGTGGCACTGCCCTCAAGGTTCACTGGCTGCCCAAGCCGGCTAGAATTCTTTGCTCTCAGGTGTATTTGACACCCAGCAGTCATGGATCGGCTGGAGTTGGAGCTGGTGCCGGCCACTCTCCATATTCCACACTCTCCATGAACAGCCTGGCCACTCCGCGCACCTCCATAAGCAGTGATTTGGGTTCCATGGATGGCCTGTCCATGAACTCCTTCTCCATGCCCTTCAGTGTGAGCGTGGGCGGCAGACAAATGAGTCTAACTCCTCCGCTGGATGTGCCCACAGCGGATCAGCAGTCGCTGTCGATCAACTCAACCGATGGCAGTGGACCCCGCTATTCCTCCACCTATAGCAATGCCACCGATTCGGGCTATTCAGCCAACGGGAGTGGAACGGGCGGCGATCAATGGTCCTATCAGTATTCACGCAGCAGCCTGGGCAGCGTTATATCCGATCAATCGGATGCCATGCGGAAGCTCAGCATGGACTCGGCCTTCTTTGCCAGCTCGCCGCACCTGGATGAGTTTGCCAGCGATGGTTGCCTGCAGCGCAGAATCTCGCGCAACTTGCGCACCTCCTTTGAGAATGAGCATTCCAAAAATGACTTCATTGGCTTTCTCAGCGACAACTATGGAGGAGTGGCGGGGCCGGGGGCTCCGGTTGGCGGCGGCAGTGAGGGCGGTGGCATGGCACCACCTCAGTACAGGCGCGCCAGTTACTGTGCGAACGAGTCGAGAAGTAATCCCGAGATAGGACGTCGTCAAGCCAATCTGAAGCGAAGGGCCAAACTGGGACTGGCCGTCTGTATTACCATGAGTGAATCCTTTGAGGAGGAGATGGAATTGTTCTGCAGTGAGCATATTGCCTTGCTGGAGTCGATGCTGAGTCGACTGAGGGCCAGCACGGAGCATGCCTACATAAATCACAAGAACTTCTTGCAGGTAAGATGGGAAAAGGGTGATAGCTCACATTCTGTGTGTACTAAAACGTCCTCCCTCTTCCCACAGATCTTGTTCCAGGCCTGGCAGGATACACAGCAATGGTTCAGTGATCTCTTTACCGCTCCACGCATTAAGACTCCCGTTTGGTTGAGCATCACCACCAGCGGTAGCAAATATTCCAAGACTGTGGCCGAACGTTTTATCAAAGAGCTGTGCGATCTGCTCTCGTTTGCCGACACCAAGGACTCCAATTTGTAAGTACCCCAGGCATTTTATGATTGAATTGAAGGCTAATCCAGTGATCAATCTCTTGCAGCTTCATCAGTACCATGCTAACGGGTATACTCACCTATCATCTAGGTTGGGTGGCCACCGTGTCGGCGTTTAATAGCTCCAGCTCCAGAAGATCCGAGGCTTCGGCTGCCTCGGCGGCCATTGAGCAGCGTGCCAAGCTGCTGCAGGTCTCCCAGAAGCATCCGTACAATGCCTTGTGGGCTCAGCTGGGTGATCTCTACGGAGCCATTGGCACGCCACCCAAGCTGGCCAGAACCATTATCTATGGAACGGAAAAGCTGTGGGTAGAGAAGCTGCTGAATGTGTTGACCTATTTTATACGCTGCAGTGAAGTGCGACGTGCTGCCAAGCGGGAGGACTTTAACAAACAGCTGATTAATGAACTGATAAGCCAGCACAAGAGTCCACCAACACAGTTGCGTGGAGGAGGAGGAGGAGGAGGAGGAGGTGGAGGTGGGCTCAGCAGAACGGCCACCTGTAAACAGAATTTAAATGCCATTGTGGATGACGATGATGATGATGGTGATGAGGAACTCAGCAGTGGAGCAGAGGAGGAGGACGAGGAAAGGGATGAAGACGAGCTGGATGCCAGTGATAACATGAAGACGCTGAAAAAGAATGAGATTCCCACTGTTTTGGCATTTCGAGATTCTCACTTTGTGCAGCAGGAACTGCGCATAGGTAACTACCTCATGGACACGGGCATAGAGAAGAAGTCACTGCTGGCCAAGCAGGCCCAAAAGTATTTTCGCACTGGCAAGGATGGGCGCATCCGTTTAACTGTGACCACGCCGGAGAATGTCGAACTGTGCATGGAGGAGGACTCGAATGGCACGGGTTCGGTGGGCACTGGCGGTAGTGGCAGCATAGATGATGGCGCCATTGATGCTTTGGAATTCGAAACGGAAGCAGCACCGGCACCAGCACCAGCTTTGCAGGGGGGAAAGAAGAATTTCTTTTGGAATATTGTGCCCACGGCGGGTGTCAAGGAGGGTCTCAGCCTCAGTGATCTGGCCAAGCTGCAGCAAGGCGTTAAATTGATCAATCGCAAGCTGGAAAGACGCTCCAGCAGCTACTCCGACGAGGGAATGCAAAAAGGAGAAACAGCAGAATTTGAGCCTCTCAGCTCACTCTCGGATCTCATCACACAGAATAGCATGGGCAAGAGCGGCCGCATGAACTGGGGCATTGAGCCCATCAAGGAGAATGTCAGCCTAGAGGAGCAAATCCATTTTGATCTCTGCCACAAGACCATCGAGCGGGAGCATGGCATTTGTAGGCAAACCAGCTCCAAGGATAATGGCAACGGTGTCGTCTTTGTCCTGGGCGACAATGAGCCTTTGATTAATCTCAAGAAAAGTCACGAGGATCTCAATGCGGAGGATGTGGAGGTGAAGCCGGCGCCGCTGCTGTGTGTGCTTCATCAGCGTTCGCACGATGTGGCCAAAAAGCATTCGGGCATGAAGTTCAACTTTGAACAATATCCCCAGATAGCCACCAACTATATGAAGAGCAAGAATCTACACATGTCCAACTATGATCTGTTAATGGACAAGGCCACCAAGCTGGAGGCCAGTGAGGCGGCATTAAAGACCAGCGACAGCACAGTGACCCTGCATCAGCAGCATCCCGAATTGGCCACCAGCACAAGTTCCCTGACCTCACCAGCCCATGTCAGCAGCGACCGTTGTGTGATGTGCAGCAGCTCGGGTGCGGCTACCTATCAGACACCCTCCAATGCCACCGAGCTGGAATTTGAGACAGACGAAGTGCATTGCTATAATCAAAACAGCAGCAACAGCAGTCATAGTTCCAAGGCCCTGCAACCGGTCAGCTCGGCGGCCTCCATAGACACGCTGAAATCTGCGCCAGCCGAACCACAACCAGCGACCGTACAGACACCGCCTAGCTATACCAGAAAACAGCAACCGAAACGTGTGCCCTCGGGCCGCAGTTCGATCTCCTCGGTGGCCGCCAAATGTGCAGCTCTCAACGAGGGCCACCAACTGCTGAAACTGCCGGTGCCTGGTATCAGGGAACTGCCGCAAGAGGATGAACCACCGGGAGATCAAGTACGAGCCGGTTTTATACCCTCGCTAATGCTGAGCGTCAGTGACCATTATGTCTCCGACATGGTATTGCAAGTAAGTCACACTAATCTCTCAATTTATCAACACTTACCTAACAAACCGCTCTCCCACAGGGCACCTGTGCTCCACCCAACAAATGGGAAATGAATCTGCGCGAGGATTTGGCCTTGGCTGCACGTTCAGCCTCGTTTATCTCACAGCCGGCGGAGAATATAGCCATTGTGGCCGATATGGATAAGTGGGATGTGCGTCTCATTTCATCGCTGTCTCAGCAATTCCCCTATGCTGGCGGGCAGAGTTCACCAGTGGGCATGTCTCAGCTGGTGTCCAGCATGCTTGAAACTGTACAGGCAATGCATGCCGGTGGCATTCCCGCCTATGAGGTAACTATCTCTTACCATTTCATCAATATTCCCAACTAATTTGGTTCTATTCTCTCTCGCAGTGTTTGTCCTTTGTGGAGTCCAAACTACAGGAAATCTATTTGCAATCAGAAACGCTGGCCGCCTTTCTGTTGGAAACGGATCTTTGTCGCTTGAGCGACATCACCACACCGCTGCAGCTCTCGGAGAATGATGTGCCGCTGCTGCTGTCCATTGCCTACATACACACACCCAAAATCAGCCGCAAGTGCGGCATCAGCTTTAGATGACCCGACCAGGAGAAGGGTCAATAGCAGCACTAATCATTGCCAACACATTCATCTCATTAAGTGCATCATTGTCCAAAGCGAAACCAACAAATACTCCAGCGAATTTTCATTTCACTGATTTTGTGATATATTTATATACGAATCTAGCGTTAAAAATGCCGTTAGTTAGCCAACATCCACATCCGCATTCACATCCAAATCTCGTTTAATACAAATTAGACACACATTCGCCCGGCAGTTCACTTGGAAGAAGAAGTATTGTAAATTATTTGATTTAGAATTTAGTTGGGAGGGGGAGGGGGGGCCCCCATCAACCCATCATATCATGTGTCCCCTCCCCCCCTTTTTGTAGTGTTTGATTTAGAATTAATAATTTATGATAGCAATAATACACATTAATATTAGGCTTAACAATTGTATACAACCGTGTACAATACACATTAGGGAGGGGATGGGATGGGATGAAGTGCAGTGCAGTAAACACGGAATTCACTATGTAACAACACCAAACGAAATATAAGCAATGGAAAAATTTATATATATATTTTTTTGAATCAAGAAAAAACCACAACTGAGTAACAAGAGTAAAACTGAAAATGTGTTTTGTTGTGGGCAAGATTGGAATTTCTGAATGCTCAATGAATCTGAGAAACGGAAGAACAGCTAAAACTTCCATAGAGAATAGAGAGGAGGGAGACATGATACAACAAGAGAGGTAAGGTGGCATCAGTGTGAGCTCTCTCTTTTGTAGCCTAAGCTTTTTGCAAAAGTACGAGTCTTTCTAAGAACTTAAAGCAGTTCTTTCAATTGCCACAAGGCAGAGCACTTTTAGTCGAATTCAAATAAACTTGTCTGTGTGTGTGCCAATCGTTTGACTTGCTGAGAGCGACGCAACAAGAAAGAGCGCAAGAGAGAGTCGGAGAGTGAGAGCGAGAATGAGAATGAGCGCTACAGCAATTCAGAAATCGAAATAACAACCAAATGACATCCGCGAAGAAACTCACGCTTCAAGACGACGCGAAACACTAAACGTTTTAAGTACTTTGCTGAGGGCACACACTGCTGTACCTTAGTTGTATTATGAAGGTACTTCATACAGAGAACTCACACTGGCCCTGCTTTACCTGTATTGTTGTGTCATGAGTTGTTGTATCATGAGTTGTTGTATCATGAACTAGAAGCAACAAACTAAGCAGAGGGCTCGCTGAGAGAGCACTCTATTCTATTTTTAGATTTTATTTCGTTTGAGCAGAGAGTGAGAGCACACTGACAGCATACTAATGTACAATCGAAACTTCAGCGGAAAATCCACGTATACAATTTGGCATGACATTCGAACTTAAAAGTTCTATGGTCTTTGGTTCAAATGTGTGAAGTGGTGAATTCATGCTCTTAGAAAGAGACTATATTTAGGAAAAAGAAAGAAAGTATTTTTTGAAAGGGCAAAAGGATAAAACAAGGATTAAAGTGTAATGGTTTTGTCGTCAACAAAGTAACTAGCTCAAGTCGAAATGTCGAACCACGTAATTTATGAAGTTTTTGGCCATTCAAGGAAATCTGGAGAAATCTTATAAGAAATATTTAAATATAAACTTATTTAACTGTTAAAAATGTTGCGGATTTCACTCTCAAAGGACTTACGATTTGAAACCGGTCGCCTTATCATACAATAATCAAGCATTTCGTCAGCTAAGGCCCTCTATTTGGTGTTTAGAAAATCAACTCGGGTTTAGCCAGCTCATATTATGTCTCCAATCAAGTCCACCTCCAAATAAATCAAGCTGAACAAACTCCCTTGGTTCCTTAGATCAAATCAAGTCCAAAATTAAGTCAGTCCGAAAGATTTGAGACCGAATTGGAGCGGCTTAGGAAGTGTTACTGCCCCATTACTGTACACACCAAACATTGCGAGTTCTCGTCCTTGAAATTGTTCGATTTTGATGTTTTTTTGAACCAGTAAGCCTTGTCACATAGAGCGTAGCATATCGGGTGAACAGTTTATAACAATTGCCATTCCGATTTTTCCGTTTTCGATCGTTTGTCTAGTGGGTGCGATTCCTTTAAACTCCTCTGCAATTTGATAGTTGTGTTTTAATGTATTCGCTTCGACTTTCTTTACAATTTACAAATATATATATATATATATACATACACATTTATATACATACAAATATTGTATTAACATTTTGACATACTAATAGTTCGCCTAAATAATTTGGGAACATTAACAATATTTTCATATTTTTTTTTTAATTAATTATCACATTTCCTAATGGTTAAATATTTCGCTTAAACTTTAGCTTGATTTGTTGTAGTTTAATTGGAGCAATTGGAGATGGCGATCTGGATGAGTTGTGTGGCTTCACTTGCCCTTCTGTGCCTCCAGATAGGTGGCCGTGAAGGTGAGCAGACGATGGCGTTGCTTAAGATTGCGCGAGCGTACATGGGCCGAGTTGAGTTCCTCCGTGTAAGTGCCCGGGAACCAGCCGACGGCACCATCCCGTATACGCTCACCTTGGTACCAGCCTGGTTGAGGGAAACATTGCTTAGCTAAGGACATTTCAGTGTTACGTGTAAACCATATTCACCATCGGGCAGCTTGCGTGAGACATTGACCACATCACCCTGCTCCAGTTGGAGTACATCTGGCTCATCGGATTGGTAACCATGCTTGGCAATCACCTGCGGACAGTCCCAGGACTCGTATAGTTTCTCGCCGGGAGTTTCCGCCTCGGGGGGTCGCATGGCCTGCAGCCAACGCTGCTGATCCGACACTGAGGGACAAGAGAGCACCTGGAAGAGCAGCCTTAAGTCTCAAAAAACACTCATTAAAATCTCATTAGTCTCTCTTACAAGTTCCACGGTCTTGCGCTCGTAGTTCTCCAACAGCGTCATCAGGATGAGATTTTTCCCCGTCTGATCCTTGATATCTTTGGTTGGCAGCTGCGGCAGTGTATCCCCCGAGGCAATAGTCAGCATGCTCCTGGGACAATAGTCGAACACACTGAAACTACTCTCACCCTTGCGCTTGGTAAGTACCAGCAGGTCGGAGAAGAGGAATGCATAGATGCTGGACTTGGTGAAACGCTTTCCAAACGTCAATTTGGCATCATCGCCCCGCCACATCAGATGGGTGAGCTCTCCCCTCTTGACCAAAAACCGAGGTTTTGCCCCCTGCTTGGGCACACCACATGGCGCAATGGCCAGAGATCTTATATAGGAAGGAAACTCCAGCTGTTTGGATATGCGATCCAGTTCATAGGCCTGCTCCCAGCGATTGGCTGCCTCATTGCATTCGGTCACAATTTTCTGCACCAAAGCCAAAGTTAGTTTCCAACTATCGTACTCCTCCTGATTGAGGGGCGACTCCTTGCTGAACACCGCATCGATGAGCAGGGGCAAGCGGGTGATTCTCTGCATGGGCAGCATAAGAAACGAATGTAGATTTAGGCCACAGCAGCTGGGATTCGCCTCCAGCTTGTCCAAATGCTGCTGGAAGGCTCCGTTCTTCGACTCCTTCAGACGTCTCAAAGTTCTATCCATACGCCCTTGGTGCTCACAGAAGGCCACGTACACATGGAAGTGACGTTCGGCAATCTCATAGATGCAACGGCTGAGACCCAGCAACATAATGTTGTTCTGCCAGCAGTTTTCCAGTTCGGTCAGCAGACGTTCCGAGCATTCGTGTACGGGCAAAATGTAGGAGAACAGAGCCTTCCGATCCCGGGGACTCAGCACGGAGCTGTCAACAAAGGCGCTGTGATTCATAAAGTGACGACGCAGCAGATTCAGGGATTTCAGGTAGCTGGCCTCTGAGGTAATAATCTCGAATTTGGCCTCCTGCAGACCACGTTCGCGGGGCGTTAAGGTGGCTGTGGAGGAGTTGGGAGGAAATTAAGGGACTGGAAGCTTCCATAACTTCAATACTTACGCAGTATGCAGGAGTGTATCACCTCGGGTATTTCACTCCAGAGAGTTCTAGATGGCCCGTTCTTGGGTTCGACCAGCTGCAAGGCAGATGGACGTGGTTTTGGTTGTTGAACAGGCTCAATCTTCTTGCGGGCATGATGACCAATTTCCTCATAGCCATCGGTTGAACTTTCGTGTGCCTCCAGATCGCGTGTTATGGACTATAAAACATACAAGATTAGTTCACTTCTCCCTGCCAACTACTTCCCTTCCATCAACTCACTTCCAGCTTGGCTGCACTGTACATTTGATAGAGCGGCTCGTTGGAGAACAGCCCGTGCGGCTGCAGTTCATCACCCAATCCTGCTTCATTTCCTGTAGAAACACCCGAGCTGCCACTGGAACTGGCCACTGAATTGCCGCTGGTTTGATATAGTCCCGACTCGGCATACCAGGAACTGCCGCCACCATTGACACTGGGTGTGGTGGGTGTGGCCAGCTCATCGTTAATCTGCGTTATGCTACCATTGCCCGAGGACTGCTTGAAGACACCACACTCCGCATACCAGGAAGTGGTTTGACTTTGCTCTGTCGGCGTCTTATTGCCTGATGAAGGTACCGGGGGAGGTGGTGGCGGCGGCGGCTCATGTGGTCTGAAACCACAGGTGGTGCGACGTCTTGTGGCTTTGACCTCCTTTTTGGATTTGCGCATTACCGTGGAGAACTTCTGTTGATCCACTCCATTTAATTGTACCGGTATATCACCCGAAGAGGCCTTCTCCGAGAAACCTGAATCCAGTTCGCCCGACCCTAGAGCTTCGCGCTCAGGATCCTCTATGTAGAACGTACTACGCGTGGCAGTTAGTGTGGAAAGCTGTTTGGTATCAAAGGTGGAGCCCACCAGACTCTTGCGTAGGCGGGAGCGCAAACTTTTACCATTCTTTTGCTTGGCACGCAGCAATGTGGGCGGCTCCGATGGACTCAGGTTCAGTTGCTTATTCGACGCACTCAGCTCCGTATCCTCATAGATCTCTTCCTGATTTTTGGGACTCAGCTGCTTACTGTTGTTCTCCACATAGAATTGGGTGGCGGTGTTCTCGTAAAGCTTTTGTTGACTGCTCTTGGGTGACTTTTTATTGGAAATGAAATCCTTGAATTTACGCACAAATTCATAGACTTGATTCTGTTGTGCGGGCGGTTTGGGTAGACAATGATGGCGCATGTCCACGCCGCTGTCATTGTGCTGCAAGAAGAATAAGGATGGGTTGGGTATAAGTGGAAGGCTTCTACGAGAGGTATAGTAGAGTGGCTAGAGTTACTATCTTACTATTTTCTATTCAAAAGATCTAGACTGTAGATTCTTGAGGCACAATATGTCACATAATGTTCCCTACGTCGAACCCATGTTAAGGTTTCAGCTAACGCAACGAACCAATTGTTTACAAAGGTCAAATAACCTTTGGTTCAACTGAATTCGGAAAAGTTTGGCCTTAAAATATGAAAAACTATGTCTAAAGTATCCGAATTATGCTTGCCTTTGCCCGACTTATAGACTTATTGCCTACCAGAGCTGTAAACTACAATTACCATTACTTTAACCATTACAATTACCATTACAATTACATGCCCGTCTGTCCGTCTGTTTCTACGCAATCTTATCCGTCAGTTTAAAAGCTATCTTCACCAAACTTTGCTTGAAGTTTTTAAGTACAAATACGCTACACATTTGTCGGAATCGGCCGAATCGAATGACTATAGTATATGGCTGTCATAGGATCCATCGGTCGAAAAACTAGTTTTAGTGAGAAAAACTTGTTTTTTTACCCTTGCAAGTGCTCGCTTAAATATTTTCAAAAAATACACTTTTTCCCATTTACCGACCGATTGTTCGTGTAAGAGCTATATGATATAGTCATCCGATTTCGCCAAAAATTTGAAAAATTATGTGATAGCATGTGAAACAAACAAATACAAAATTGCAAGATGCTAACATTAAAAACAAAAAAGTTTTTCTAACTAAGACTGTTTTTCAGACCTAGTTTTTGTATGGCAGCTATACCTTATAGTGGTCCGATTTTAATGAAACTTGGTAGAATTATAAAAAAATATATAAAACCTACGACTACAAAGTTTGGAGACGTTTCCATTGAAAAGAAAAAGTTTTTTTTACTAAAATTAGTTTTCCGACCGATTGTTCATATGGGAGCTATGAGACATAGTCTTCCGATCCGGTCGGTTCCCACATATTAGTAGTGTGCAGCAAAAAGAAGACTCTGTGCAAAATTTCAGCTCGATAGCTTTAAAACTGAGAGACTGGTTCGCATAGAAACAGACAGACAGACGGAAGGACAAAGCTCAATCGACTCAGCCCGTCACCCTGATCAAGAATATATATATTTAATGGAGTCGGAAATTAATATTTCTATGCGTTGCAAACTTCTGGGAGGATATTTAAAGCTATCCATTTCTATTCGGTAATTTTGGAACTATTTTTTCTGCTTGTAGTTGTAGTTTACAGATCTGTTGCCTACACTTTAACAGTTGAATGTTATTCTACAGCTCTTATCTAGCAGTAATCGCGTTGAATTGATCAAAAAAAAGCAGTTACCCATATCGAATATGGCTAATTAAACGTTTCAACATATCAACAAACTGATTTTGGGTTTTGGATTTCTCAGCTTTTAAAATACTGAACTCAATCTAACTTTAAGATCGTTTGTAATTGCAGTTCCCTGTTGTGTTTTCTTTTAAACTAACATGTCTTACGGGCTCCCCGGGCTCATCGCTGTCCGTTTCAAAGGAATCGTAGTCATCAGAATTGGCCACATGTTCACCCAACGCATGCGCGGAGACGGAATGCTGTTTGCTGCGACGATGTGATCCACGTATGCCATTATGTGGCACATCCTGAAGTCGCTTGTGATGCTGTGTCGACACTAATTGTGTGGAGTGGCGCTTATTACCCAGGGGCGAGAGCGTTTCATAGTAATGATCGGAGTCATCTGTGAATGAGGAAAGCAGTTTGGGTTTAGTCAGCATAAAATTGAAGTAAATGAAAACCAATAACAATTGCTTAACTACCAACGAACCTACAAATGTGCTCACTACCATTGACTCCCTGCTGGAATCACCATGCATTTCCACATGGCTTACCCGCAACACACTCAAGTGTTGGCGCAGTCGGCGCTGTTGTTGTTGGGCATAGCTGCAACGTTGACTAATGGCCGCCGCCTCATTCTGATAGATGGGCTCAGGCGTGGCTATGTCCGGCTCTTTGGAGATTGGAGCATTTAGGTAGACGGTGCTAGCTGGACAGGTTACGGCCACCTCACCAGCGGCACGTGGTCTCCGCTTGCGTGGTAGAGTAACCAATTCCATTTGCTGGCCATGGCTGCTCATGCTGTTTGAACAGCTGAGGCGTGGGCTGTTATTTGGATTGTTCATGGGCAAGAGAAGATTTAGGCATTCTTATGGTCTGGACAGGGAGACGCGATTCATTAATTTGTATATGGTTGCTGCTGCTGCTGAACTCTTGAACTCTTTTATTTTCCCTTCACATGGCAGTGCATTGTTGGGCCGCTGACTTTTAATTGAAAGTAATTAAATGCACAAATCCACGACATGTGGCTGCAGCACTCTTTCCAGCGAACTGAACTTTATACCCTTTCTGGTATGGCTAATTAAACAAGACTCTTCAAGTGTCACAATAATAAAACACTTTTTGGCCTGACTTTTAAGTGCGGCGTTAAAAATGAAAGACTAAAAACAATTCGAAATTCATGGCATGCAAAATAGCGCCAATTATAATGAAATCATGGTTGAATGCAGACACAAAATGAGGCACAGCAGGTACACAAATACAATGTTGCCGCTGGGTGATTAACATGGTTAGAAATTAACTACAAATATAAATGAGAGGTAAGCGAAGGACTTTGGTGGGGAAACCGCCAGCTGGATACTCTACTTGTTTAATGGGGAAAAATAAGAGACGATGGTGAACTTGGAGCTGAGGCACTCCAGAAAACAGTGAACAAATGCCATGAAGAATAGGGATCTTCACGAAGAAATAGGGATCTTCACATCGAACTATACATGTAAAGTTGGGCAAAAAAAGGCAGGCATAGGGACTGCGTTTTCTTATAAACGATTCAGAGCCTAGTTTGACACTCTTTCCGCAGAAAGGAAAGTACTTTATAATACCCGTGGCTGAAACACACTTCAAAATCAACTCGATTATCAGATAAATATCTCAAATCTGGCAAATAAACTTCGACGACTACCTAGAAAAAGCCAAAACCATCAATAAATAAGAATAAATGAGCCCAAAATAAAGCCCAAAGTGGCAAGCCGTGCTTCTTTAAATCTCCTGGCTTGTCTGCTCTTAATCTTCTAACATGTGTCACCACACAAAGGGAAAAAACCGGGAACATTGATCCCAAGAGCATAATCTTTACCAAAAATAGTCCATGAAAAGATTGTCTCACTAATGTAACAATGTACTCACTTCAAGCACACAATTTTGAGAAAAAGACTCGATTAGAGTTGAAATGTTCGGTTTTTAAGAACATTTTTAACTCAACTGGGTAAGAGATTTAATAGATTTTTTGTGCAAGGCTATAAATGGATCTCACATTCAAGGAAATCTTATTGATTCGGTACGCTGAAGATGTGCTGTTGCTCCTACCCCGTATTCCTTAGAGACACAACAACTTCAGCGACGACCCATCCACCCCTGCTGCATTGCTTCATTTTGTAAAGAAAGACAATTCTTCTTTGGACTTGTCGAACCCAAGACCTTTTGCAGGCAACGACGGCGACGTCTTAGCTCACTGGGCCATTGCTTGTTATTGTAGAAGCATATCTAAATGGCTACTTATACTCTATTGTGCGGTGGCTGAGTTGAGTTAAGCATTTGGAACATTTATTCTTAAAATGTTGAGAGAAAAACTTGTTCTTACTTTAATTTGAAGGCAGTCAGTCCCTCTGAAAGTGTTCCCACAAAAATACATGCTATTCAAGTGACAAAGTCATCACTGCAGCTGAAGTAAAAGAATGATCATTGATCAAGAATATTTTGAAAATGGCTTTTAGTCAATCTTAACCAAGAATTTTGAATTTGTATATATTTTACTTGGCTGCTTTAAGTGTGAACAGATCTGTTTAATCAATTTCATTACAAAGTATGACCTTCTCAAGCAGGATCTTACTCAGAACAGAAAGCGTGACTGTTTTTGTGACCTTTTTGTAAATCAATCTTGGAACATTTCAACAAACTCTAGAACAATAAGCTATGTCTGTTCATAACTTCTAACAAGAAGAGACACTCTCATCACAGAGGAGTTTGATCGACTGTACAGCTGTTTCACTTATCTCCCGATGAGATCTTCAGCAGTCTGCGCCTATCTTCGCATCAAGTCAAGAGAGGAGACCTCATATGCAGGCATTGCTATGACTGTTTGGGAATTTCTAGGCCGCATCAGAGCAAAAAGCAACATCAGCAGGCCAATTGGCAAAAGCCTTTGTGTATTAGTGGCAGATATTCTTTAACTGCTTTTGAGAAAATTGTCATAAATTTGAAATTATTTTACTAATCTCATAAAACTGGTGATACTCATTAGACCCTCCAGGTGCCAGTGTATGTCTATGAAACACAAATGGCACCCCAAGTCATTAGACTAGATAAAACCAAATCCGAATCACACATTACGTATACGTACACATGCAAACATACAAACAGACATACAAACAATATGAAGAGGCAGGCAAGCGCAGCGAATGCGAATACCAACCGGTTCGAGGAGAGATAATAAACAACATATATGTACACAGACATTGAAGCTAAGCTGTGAATATGTATATACACAGTACATACGATTCGCATATACATATACAATATGAAACAATATACTTTTTGGCGGCTGACCAAAGCGTCACCTGCGCGTGGGTTAAGCTTCAGTTTTGTTCTCGCTCCAAAGGTAAACTAAAACAGTTACGCCCAATATAACACAGGTCTACCGCTTGCCTTACATGAAAATGAATATACACGTTCACATATCGCTGGATATCTTTCACCTAAAACTCAATACGGAAATGTGTTGCTCAGTCAATTGCGTGTGTGCGAAATTTGAACAAAGAGATGGACGGCCAGCTACGACCAGATACACAAATAAGCAATTAAGTGTTTATATAAATCAACGGTGATGCCTTCTATAAGAATGCAGCAGCCTGGTAACAAGTGCAAGGCTAACTGTTTATTGGCCAATCAACTCTCGGCGATAGCTTCCTCCTTTGTCTTAATGCTGTGGCTCAACAATTTTCCCAATGCAATGCAACTGGACAGCAGTTTATTGTCCATCGATTGATTGATTAAGGTTAAGATTATTTAATTGCCAAACGATGTCAGTGTCATACTGAGTTCACAGATCGAACAGAGAGAGAGAGAGAAAGAGCTTCCTATATATATTTAAACAATCAGCGAGGGCAGCCTCATAAGACGACAAATAAAGTGTGAAGAAAAAATGTTGTGGGTTTCTTTGTAAATCAGTCGAAACGGCGGACATTTTCTATGGGAACAGTTAAAGGTCCTCCACATAACTCTCCCAAGAGCTGGTGTTCTACAGAAGAATAATTGGAGAAACATTACCAACTGAGGAGTGTTCAGAATTCAGGAAATCCATTCTGCAACTTCAAAGAAAACAATGCTTGAATTACACTAGGTAAGAATTAGAGCAGTATTATGATGGGTTGGTTATGATTCTGTATAATTTTTGTGTGCTGAATTCGAATCTGTTTTCCGAGACTTTCCATCACTTCTATATTTTTTGATATTTCGAGCTTTAAATTGCTTAAAAGGCAAATTTTGATCTCATTTAGGCTCGTTTTATGGGGAATATTTTCATTTGTTTTGGCTCACTTTGATTTTATTGTAAAGAACAATATCTTAGCTTTAAAATCAACTGTTCCAAACATTTCTGGGATTTTTTGAAGCGAAGATATACCACATTAAGTACCGATTCAATACAAATCAATAGATAACTTTTGTGATTTTGCATTGCATATTTTTGGGCAGTAGATAATTGAATAGTTTTAAGCACATGTATTCAATATGTTATATCTTTGCTTAAAAAATCGTAAAATTGTTTGGAATAATGGGATTTTAGGCTAGGAAGAAATACTTTAGGATAATATCAAAGAGAATTAAAACAAGGTTAAAGGTTCGCCATCAAATGTTTATAAAAGTGACCACTTCCGGCTCAACTTAACATGAGTCTGAGCATGATGTACCATTTCTGAAAACAGATTTGGTGTTCAGCTTACGAAAATCATCTAGAATCACCACCAACCCTTTAATATACTGAAAAAAGATCAAATTCGGTTTGGTTTTAAGAACTGGCACTCAAATTTACCTCGACAAATGGCTGTCCCTTAAAGGTATTTAAAAAACCTCACAATGTTACAACGATTCAGGTATTGCTGAGTATTCTTATACAATTTCCTAGATTTATAGATATTTTTCACTTAAACTAGTCGGTGAAGTGAATTGAAATAGATTCTTTTGAGGTTTTAGGTTCGGTTCACTATTTTAAAGCAGATAATGGTTCGGCAAAGTGTGTGATCATGCGCATTAAGCGATTCGGGGCGGATTGGTTCGGTTCAGAGCCGATTTGTATTCCCAATTTTGGTTAATAGAAAAATTGTTCATCCATATTATCGATATCGAATTTTAATTTGGATTTTGATAATTTGGGAGTATTTTTATGGTTTACAGAAAACTTTTAACCTTGTGAAATACTCAAAAATGCAGTAAATAACATTCTATACCAGACATTTCTTTAGAATTTAATTAAATGAAATCTTATATAGTGCAAACTTATCAATCTGTTTGAGAAACTGTTCGGAATTCACAAAAAGGTGGGTCTATGCACCGCAGCGCTCACTACATCGCTTCTCCGTCATATTTTTAGCCGGAAACGGAACTCTACACTTTACTCAAAAGAACCCTACTGGAACCAGAATCTCCCACTTCTCTGAAAGTAACACCGGGAGGTTACTATCCGGCATGCTTAAAGGATTGAAAAAGCTTTGTTTTAAGTTCGGAAAGAACAGTTTTCAAGCTTTTTGAAGAATAATAAACGATTGTCTGACAGAAAACCCAAAAGTAAACGTTCCGGCTATAATTTTATTCAAAAAACAAACGTTTTTTTTCTAACCACAGGTACAGCCCTCGTACATACAAGTCATAAATTTTCATTTTCGCTTTTCCGCCTTCGTGACACTTTCGCTTTAAGCATTGCGTGCGCTGATCGTGTGCCTTGCCTAGGGTAAAAGTTAGGCTGAGAATTTTCAAGCAGGTTTCACCCAAACACAAGTCAACAATTACAAGATATTTTACAAGTTTTCGGTGTGCGATCAGTGAACTTTTGCTTGAAGTTCGCACATTGCCGCACACAGACTATGGACTTTATTTTTGGGTGGTTTTGCAATTGTTTCGCTCATAATTATTTGCAATAGTCATCGCCTAGTTTGGAATTGGGATTCCTTAAGCTTCAGGTTTTAAAACTTCTTCAAGGTTGTGCGTTAACGTTGTTTTATGTTTCTAGACTGGTTTTCGCTAAACAATTTCGTCATCATCGAAAGCAACAGCAGCAGCAGCCACCACCAGGCGGGTGGAAGGGCAGCCCAGGCCAGGCCAGGCGGCGGCTTCGGTTTCAGTTCGTGATGGCAAAACAACAAAACTTGTAATGCAGTCTTCCTCTCTCTCTCTCTCTCTCTTCATTGGGCTTGCAATTTATGCATTTTCTTTCTATTCACAAACATTTTTCGCTTCACAAAAAAGCCACATACTCTTGGCTTTAATTAAAAAACAACATTTCTTGTATGCACATTTATCACATAGATTATTAATAATTCTGTTGGTTAACTATTTTTTTTTTTTTTGTCACTATGAGCGAGTTTTTTTGTACGGCGCCAACCGGAGAGCGACAACCGCGCATTGGTACTGAACGCGTTCAACTGACGGGGGACTGTGGCAACCAAATGGCACGACGAGCTGCGTCCAGTTTATGGACATTGTTTTGCGCTCTCAACTTGTTATTGCCTTGTGTGGAACCTGTCGAGATCTCATGCCCCTTGTTGTCATGTGCGCGCCTGGCTTACTCATTGATGTCTGTCTGTCTGTATGTATGTATGTACAAGTGATGCATATGCTTGTAATCACACTCTCACTCTCATTTATAATGGGCCTAATTACCCATTTGCTAGGGCCTTGTTAGCTGCATTTCGCTTTCGGTTTACTTTTGACATTTGTTAAAAACAAAAAAACACCATAATGTGGTCAGACAGCCCAAGGCGGGATTTGACTTGTGGGGGGCATCATTTGGATACATTTATCAAACCAACAATTTTAAGTGGCCCTGGGGGAGGGGACTGCTCTCCATTCACCGTAATTAAACACCAACAAGTCAAGTTTGTTGTGGATGGCAATTGGATGCCAAGCTGAAAGCACACAAAAAGCTACGTCGGATAGCTTGAGCCAAGCTTTGCTTTTAAGCTGAGCTGAAGCTTTGTTTGAACTGAAAGCTCAAGTGTCGTTTATATAAACTTTTGGATACAAAACTGTTGAGCGAATTGTTACCGAATGAATGATACAAAGGAACAAAGACAAGCTGCACAAATATTAGATGGCATTAACCAACATCTGTTTTCCATGACTGACTAGTATAGTCATTCTCCATTTCTCAGTTCTCTCTGCGAGAGTAAATGATGATGCTCAGAATTGA
The DNA here is from genome assembly GCA_035044965.1 of Lordiphosa andalusiaca. Taxonomy (NCBI): domain Eukaryota; kingdom Metazoa; phylum Arthropoda; class Insecta; order Diptera; family Drosophilidae; genus Lordiphosa; species Lordiphosa andalusiaca. The sequence goes on along the minus strand of JAWNNM010001363.1, from coordinate 4,583,420 downwards.
AACAATAATTTTATAAAATTAAGAGAGAAAACTAAAAAGTGGGAAAATACCAACAGGGCGGGCGAATGCCTTATGACTATTCCCACCCAACATTTGAAGGATCATTCAATCAAAAATCACCCTAATAAGTCTCTGTAGAGCTCTTTTAATGATACAAAAAATTACTTAGGAAGACTCGAAAATAACTCCTACGCCTAGAAAATTACTCGGAAATTAGTCGCAACTAATCAGAAGAGAAAATGAGGAATAAAAACCACTCGAAAATAAGTATTGGTTCGGTTCAGTGGTTCACACAGTTTCTGAACCACTGGTTCGGTTCATTACAAGGTTTTTGGAGCTAACTGAAGAACGGATTCGGATCGGTTGAGTGGTTCATAAAGGCACACCATAAAAAATATTATTAAAATATTATACTATATTGTAAAGTGTCTTTTCACACACTTTGGAAATTGAATTCCTATAAACCCTTTGAATATATTTAAGCTCCTTGAAAGAATGACCTTTAATTTATGTCGGATTTGTTCATTCATCTATGCATTTCTAGAGGAATGCCCTTCGAAATCAAAGAAAGTTGGCTAGAAAAGTATACTATAGAAAAGAATATTTATCATATTATATGAGAAAAAACTCTCCTGAAAAAGCTAGAGGGTCGAACGAACAAAATTATCTTAGGGAAACGATTGAATTTCCGAAATTAATAAGTAAAACTCGTCAGAGAGCTGAACCGTACTTAACTATTTTCTTTGTGGTTTTCGGTTAGGTTCAGCATTTCTGAAAGGAAGGAAGGTTCGGTTCACCAGCTGGAAATAGCGGTTCGGGTCGGTTCAAAACCATAAAATCGACTCTTCAACAATTGTCTCGACTAGAGTATCATTTCTCTCGACATTATTATCATTTATGATCAGTTCTTAAAAATATGGTTTTGTCTCTGCATCTGAGAACATCAGAAGTCGCCTTCGCACTGAACATTTTGGCAACATAATGTATACAGTAAGGATAATTGTTGGTTACCTTTCGGGAAAATATACAAAACTCTTGCGACTCACCTTGTAAAGATAGGATTGTAGATGTTTTTTTTAAGACTTATTAAACAAACAGCTAAAAACATATCCCAAGGTGAAAGATTTTCTCTAGTTATATCAAGCGACATGAGCTGTTTACACTTTTCGTTTATCAGCATTTACGTTCTTAACAAATATTATGAGCGTTCTCCAAAGCAAATATGTATGTATTACCACATGATAGTGACACTTTAATACATAATACCAACGGAAGCTGATATAACTTAATCATCAGCGATAACTGTGTATCATTCGTTATTTTTAGAGTAATATGCAAGCCCTTTCTTTCCCTTTTATTGTTCACATGACTCACCTTCAATGCAGCTTATCGCCTTCTTTTGTTGCAGTCTTTTATCTCTAATTCGTTTGGACCAGTCCGGACTTCGGGTTCGATGCGGCTTGAAGCGTTGTTCGCGTACGCTGCAAATGAAAGAAAAGTTAACTTAAAATATTTGATCTGAATTGGGTTGGCTTGAGCAAGATGCTCTGCTCGGTGGTGTTATGGCATTGCCGAAGAACACAAGCAATCTTATCGACTGATAAGTTTACATCCAATTGTAGGTCAAAGCTATAATTAATGGTCCGGGGCAAAATTGTTGGGGGAGTTTCAGTAAAGTGTTGCAATAGAATATTGTTTGTTGTTGTAGAGGAAACTCAATGAACTCAATGAACACAATATCTGTTGTCATGCCAGAAATGAGCATGACTTGAGAAAAAGTTAATTGCTTCGAAAGGTTCCCGAAAGTTAGAAGATTGACTGGGTGTTAAAATGTTGATTGTTTAATGATTTGTTAATGATTGTTGTAAGTCGATTTTAATTTGCCTTATTGAGATAGAGATAATGATATAATATTTGTATATAACATCTGTCAAATTAGGAGATAAGCAATCAAGTAGAACAGCTCATTATCTGTATAAATCGTTGAAACACATATTCATACTTTATATGTACTCGCCTTTCATTTGTCTAGACAATCTATTTGCATTTTTATACCCTTGCAGAGGATATATTGAAATTGTACGGATTTTTGTAACGCATAGAAGGAAGCATTTCCGATCACATAAAGTATATATATTATTGATCAGCATGGCGAGCATTGTCCCTCCGTCTGTTTCTATGCTCTCTCCTCCGTCAGTTTTAAAGCTATCTTCACCAAACTTTGCATGAAGTCTTCTGGTACAAATACGCTGCACATTTGTCGGCACCGTCCGGATCGGATGACTATAACATATAGCTGCCATAGGAACGATCGGTCCAAAAACTAGTTCTAGTAAGAAAAACTTTTTTGTTTTTAATGCAAATGTCTCCAAACTACGTATTGGCTAGTTTTAAATGATTCTGCTAAATTTGGTTGAAATCAGACATCTATATGGTATAGCTGCCTTAGAAAAGTTAGGTTAGAAAAATAGTCTTAGTAAGAAAACCTTTTTTGTTTTCACTGTAAACCTCTTTAAAATTGGCATGTATACTTTTTTTAAGCTTTCACACAATTCTTTAAAGTTTTGTCAAAATATTCTAATTCTAAGTTTGGTCGAAATCGGACATCTATATAGTATAGCTGTCATACAAAAGTAGAGTCAGAAAAGTAGTCTTAGTGGGAAAAATTTGTCTGTGTTCAGTGGAAATGTCCTTCAAATTAGTTAGAAAAACGTGCTGCAAGGGTATACAAACTTCGGCCTAGCCGAAGTTAACTTTCCTCTATTTTTGTAGTTATTTTTATAATTTAACCGTGATATTTGTGCATGTTGTTATCGCTGCTATATGAACTTAGTTGGAAATTTTTTCCAAATCTTTTTTAACATTTTGCTTAAAGAACAGCCAAAAATAGAGTTTTATTTATTAACTTAAGCTATTTTCAGCGACTTGTTGTAGGCACCCCTGCATGGATTTTCCTACAGAATGTGTGAAAGCTGTCCCCAAACCTCTTGCCAGCCTTCCCCTATGTTGTGTGCTCTCACACGACTCACTGACTTCAATATCGATTCCCAGATAAGACCACTAAACCATCAAGCGCTTACCCCTCCAACTAAATTCCACCTTGACCCGCTTTTACCCGCACAGCCAAAGCTGTGTTGCAACCCTCGCCAGCCGCTGCACTATCAATTGACGACAACAAAAACTTGAACATGTTGTTGTTGGTGGTGGTGGTGGCTTGCCCGCAGTCGCAATCCTAGAGATAAGATAAGTAACACCCAAACAAACTTATCTGCAATATACGCACAACTTAAGTTGACATAGCAAGGAGACGACAGGCGGCGAGGGGGGGTAGGACGGATTGGGAACAATGCAATCACTTTGTCATATTCGCTACTTACACAATAAACTGGGATTCCGTGTGGGCGGTTTCCGTCGCCGGCGCATCTTCAACTGCCTCCCCATCAGAGATGTCCACCCAGGCATCGCTGTTATCACTGGAACCGGCCAAGGAGGAACGTTTATCACCCGGCTTGCCGGTGCCACTGCTGTTGCTGCCACTGCTCAGGGAAGAGCGACAGCCGTACAGAGCACCACCAGCAGTTAGTGATGATTCATAGAGACTGTTCGTCTTGTGATCCGAGGAAATGGTCAGGGTGGAACCACTGCTGGAGAGCTGGATGCAGGCGGTGGTGGTTTTGCTTTTGCGATAATTGGAGATGCTCTCATAGCAATTGGAGCTCAGCGAGAGGCGATCATCTGTGGACATTACAACTTTGGTTTGCATGGACTCGTAGCAGCCCTTGATGGTGTCATAGATATTCTCATCATCCTCTGGCTCGGTGCATTTGGCTGGAGCGGAGGCACTAAGATTTGGTTTGGCTGGCGCTGGACGTAGGGGCTGAGGAGATTTATGCACAACACGTTTAGGTTTGGGCAGTTCCGGCAGCTCATCGCGTGTGTTGCGCCCGAGAGTGCCATTGAATGGGGTAGTTGATGTGGGTGTGATTGGTTTCTCTACGGGAGCAAAGGCCTCATAGCCATCATAGGGATTAGCTGCCTCACAAGAACCCGCTATGGACTCGTAGCCCTCCAGCCAGTTATGACTTGGCATGACCTTGGGACAAGCCTCCTCTACCGTCTGATAGATGTCCTCCAGCGTATCTGGTTTTTGTGTGGCTAACTTAAACAAGCTGGAAGCTTGCGGCTCAGTCTTTGCTTCATTGGTAGGTGGTTGGCTAATGGGTTCATAAATGGACTCTGGCTCAGTCAGCTCCTTCTCCACCTTCTCCTCCTCGTCCTGCTCTAATTTGGTTTTCTCCTCTGCCAACTGTTTTTGTTCCATAATCATTTGCTCTCCCTCGATGGCATTCACCAGGGTGACATTTACCGCCTGGGTAAGTAATAGCTGATTGTTGGATATTTGCTTATTGGCCGCCTGATAGACAAAGGAATTGTTGGGCAGGATGCGTTGCTCGAAGTCATCGTTGGCAGCCAGCAGAAGTTCGTCTGAGTCGGCGGAAGGTTTTAATACCTTGAGCTTTTCATCCAACACCTCCAGGGCATCTAGTATTTTGGCCTCAGCTTCCACACAAGGTGAGATTAGTAGAAGTTGAGCCTCCTCTTCCTGCTGCCGCTGCTCCTGCTGCTGCTGCAGCTGCTCTTTCTCCTGTGCAATGACTAGGTGCAGCTCAGACGAGGACTTTGATTTCTTACCCTTGGCAAAGGTAAAACGTAACTTTTCATAGATGGAGGCATATTTGTGTTTACGTTGCTTTTGTCTCTCCAGTTCCACCTCATCGTCCTGTTCCTCTGCTACTTCCTCGCGCTTTGGTTTGATAACTTCCGCTTCCACCACCATACTCTCCACCGGTGGCGTCTTGGTGGTCTCTTCCCTTACCACCGCCAACTCTATGAGTGGCAGCTGACTTGCTGGCAGCTTTAGGTTACGTTTTGTTCTCAGATTAGGATTAACAGGTCTTTGACTAGCCATTAGCTCCTGATGCTTACGCATAAGTTGTTGAGTCTTCAAGGGTACCGCAGGTTTCTCCAATTTCTCGAACTTTTTAATATTCCGCTGGACAGTGCCGCTGCCACGATCTTCCTCCGGCTGTTGCTGCTGCTGCTGCTGCACTGCAGCCGGCTTCTCCACAATTTTGTAGACATGACTGCCCCGGGCCAGCCAAACGCCATTCTTGCGCTTCACCTGCTCCAGCACACGTCCATCCTTCTGGATGATCTCATTGAATTGCTGTGTCAACTTGGCCACCATGCTAACGCTACTGCTGCTGGGTGGGGCTTCCCCAGACAGACCCGCATTGAGGCTGCTCATGCGACGCGGGGTGTGATGTTGGTGATACGATTTGCCGGCATGCGTTTTGAAGCTATATTTCCGACGCGTAGCGGTACGACCTGCTGACGTCACCGGAACCGCAGTTGAGGTGGATGTGGAGTTCGTCTGTATGGATTCGCTGCTGCCACCACATTGGGCGCTCGTCGCGCTGAGACTGAGACTAACTTTCGTGGGTACAGCTGGTGGGAGCACTGGGCTCTTATCATTCGCTGATAACGTCATTGGAGTCTCCATTTTGCAATCTTGGCTGACGTTTAAAATCGCCTCTGGCGTTTTCGGCGCGTTTATAAACGCCTCCTTGCGCATTTTGGCCTGCTCGGCGTTTTTGTACTTGTAGAAATTATCCTTTTCCCGCTGTAATTGCCGCTGCTGTTGTGTGCTGGTGTCCTGCAAGTTATGCAAACTGGCCGCGCGTTTCGCTAGCGTTTTCTCCGGCGTGGTGGGCCAATCGCGTGCGTTATTAAACGCATTCACCAGACAACTCACCGATTTGTTTAGTTTCTTTAGGGTGCCCAGCGAGGAGTTGCGTGCCGCTGCCGCCGTTTGCTGCTGATCCTCGCTGGCACTGTGGATACGCTTGCTCCACAGCAGACGTAGGGTTTGTACACCGCGAAAGTCACGAAATGCGCGCGTTTCACAATTGCAATTATCCCGCAACCGATTGTTATACTCGCTATTGTCGTCGTTAGATACACTGGAGCTCTTCACCAGCCAATTGAGAATTGTCTTTTCTTTACGCGTCGATGTTGGTGCTAATTGGGCAGCTGTCGCCGCATCCAAGCCCGGTGACAACGCCATGGCAACTGGCCCAAACATGGATATTGATGGGTTTCCGATCACGTTCTTGCTTATCGCTGCGGCTGCTGCTGCTGCTGCTGTTGTGGCCAGCAGCTGGCCAATTTACATAAATGCAGAGATTGGCTGCAGGCCTGGAAAGATGAAGAAGAGAAAGCTTATGAAAATCTTGGTCTGAAAAGCATCTTTTGTGTGTGTGTGTGTGTGAGAGAGAATGCATGTAAATTGAGTTGCCACAATTAACATGATGGGTGACTATATGACTGGAGTTGTTGTTGAGTTGTTGGGGCGTGCCATTCGAGCCAATTATGCCCATAGGAACATAACAAGCAACAAGTTTTAGAATTTCCCTTGTTTGTTTATGTAAACAAGTAGGTGCGACAAGAGAAATGGTGCTAAACAAACATAAATATACTTCAAAAAATGTACATGCTCTCGTATTCATTCGGGTGTGATCTTTTTCACAACAAAACCCTAATCTAAAGGCGCCAACTTTTGATGAACTTTAACCAAATATCGATCTCTAGTTTCTTCTGATATTATATTTAATGGTAAGTTTTCAGCTAAAATATATATTTGCATCAGGGCTGCGAGCCGGTTTAAAGCCCAACCGGTTCGAGCACGGAGTTCTGACTTTAACATGAACGGAACATAAAATTTCGGTTCGGTTCAACCAAAAATGGTTAAACAACAGAAATTCGACCATCTGCCTGGCGATTTCTTCTTTTTGATGGTTGGGTTTATTGCGACTAACACCTAAAATGGTCAGAAAAGTGGAATAGAATGTCTAGAACGCTTAAATATTTTCAAATATAATTTTTTTCCCACATCGACCCATTTTCAAACCTATCGTTCGTATGGGAGCTATATGATATAGTCATCTGATTTGGATACAAATTTGTAGAATTATGTAAAAGCATGTGACACAAACAAATACAAAATTGCAAAGGGCTACCATTAAAAACAAAAAAGTTTTTCTAACAAAGACTGGTTTTCAGACCTATATTTTGTATGGCAGTTTTACCATATAGTTGTCCGATTTTAATAAAACTTAGTAGAATTATAAAAAATCCATAGAAAACCTTTGAATACAAAGTTTGAAAATGATTCCATTGAAAAGGAAAAAGTTTTTCTTACTAAAACTAGTTTTCCGACCGATTGTTCCTATGGGAGCTATGAGATATAGTCATCCGATCCGGTCGATTCCAAAACATTAGTAGCGTGCAGCAAAAAGAATACTCTGTGCAAAATTTCAGCTCAATAGCTTCAAATCTGAGAGACTAGTTCAAAGGGAGAAAGCTCAATCAACTCAGCTCGTCACCCTAATCAACAATACATATGGTTTATCTGTTCGGAAATGGATATTTCTATGCGTTGCCAACATCTGGGCAAAATTATAACCCTTTGCAGGGGTATAAAAACGTTTGGAATTACTTATAAAATCCCCATCCATAATAGCCTCTGATTTGTAAGCTCCTCGATTCTAAAAATGTTTTTAAGTAATTCTCATTAGCAAGTTTCTAACATTACATTGGTAATATTTTTCTAGGAATATTACGTATTGAATATTTCCATGTGTGCTAATAACCGATTCCAACCCAAAATGCAGTTGAGCTTTCATTTCAATTGAGTTAAGTGATTGCAGTGAAACATATAATCCTCTATATTAAGTTAATTGTTACCAGCCATAATAATATCTGGGTTTTACTTATGCCATAATAATAATTTGGCGTTTTTTTAGACTCGTTGCTTCTGTACAATAATTAAATGGCATTGCGTATACTTGATATGTTATGGCTTTGTCTGCTTATCGCCTACGATCGATGGATGGCATTGCGCACACACCACGCACTTACTTACATACGTACGTATGTAACTTGGCCAAAAGCACGATTTTGTCACACACAAATGCCAATTATAATGAGCGATTACATAAAAAACCATTTCTTTCATACACAAAGCATTCGTAAGATGGTTTTTATTTTTTTATTTTAAGCCGCTTTGCCAGCTGTTGGGGTCTTCTTCTAGTCGTTGCCACATTTGCCTCGCACGCGGCAAGAATAACAAAATAAATTGCAAAAAGGTATTAAACAAAATATTATATATATATACAACAATACGCTCAACGGATATGGCCAATGTAAATAGAAAATGGAAAAAAAAAACAAGTTATAACTTGGTTGATTACGCAAACGCGATTATGGGCCATATTTTCAATTTGAGGACTATAGGAAGTTGGCAGAGAAATTTTAAAATGATGAGGAAGCTGTGATTACATGAAAGTGTAAAGTTTATTGGCGGAGGCAAAACAGGGAGTTTCAACTGACAACGGGTCTTCGTTTTTGGGAAGCGCGTTTTAAAGTTCATATATCTTTAAAACTATTTTGATGATTTTAATGTTTTATATGTAAATTGGAGAGGTATTTAAGAAGCAACCCTCGTACACATCAATCTGAGTCTGAGGCCAGTTGACAGCAGCCACTCAGCAGCGTCGAGGCGGTCAACCACATTTTGGCCAGGCCAATAAAAAAATGTTTTGCATATTAAATAGAGGCGCATTCAAATCTTAAATCGAAAAGGAAAATGTAAACAATTGACACAGACACACACACACACACACAGAGAGAAATAAATATAAATAAAAAACACACACACAAAAAATCTCAACTCAATCTCATCTTTTTATGTGTGCTGCACTTTTGAGGCTAACTCCGGCTCAGCTTGCGCCTATAAAAAAAAGTTGCAGCAGCTGCACCTGCTACACATTTTAAACTATGCAAATGACTTTGTCAATGAATGCGCTTTTTGTTTCTGTGAATAACAAACTGGCCATAATTTAAGAGAGAGATTTTCATAGTTTTATGGGGCTGGGGTCTGGGTACTGTAGGTATTGACAAATTGAGTGAAAGTGACACGACCCCGACCCTTGGAATGTCAATGAATTCCAAAAAAGAACCAACGATTAGACACGCAGCGGCAACATCATAATCTTCTGAATGATTTGAATGGAATGAATGGCTAAATGGCTGAATGCGGAAATGAAATAATCTCTGGGCAAAGACATAAGAGAAGAAATACTTTTTAGTTTCGAGAAATTAAATCACCAATGTGAAAGTTAACTTTTCCATTTTGTGACTGCCTTTGTCTTGGGGTTCAAACTTAGAAGACGAAACGAGTTTTTAATTAACAAACACAACAATTAATTGTTTTCTTACAAATGAAACACTTTTTCAAAACGCAACGTTTACATCATCGCCAGGACCTTCGACTGAAAATGAATGTTGTCTTGTTTTTTTCCACACCTTCAATTTTTGTGTTTTTTGTTTTTGTTTGGGTCGCGTTGTCGGGGCAACCTGTTTTCACCCACCAGCCAGGTTAGTTCTCAACCAACTGAATGGTCTAACCATATGCTAAACTAATACAACCCCCAAAAGAAAACCGCAACACACCCTTAACCAATTCGATTGTGTTTAACACGGCGTATGCGTGATATATATATGCTAAATAAGCGTAAACAAAGTGAGAGAACGGTTTGAGTGTGTCTGGAGCGTGGGTCGATAGTTCTCAAGTTCTTGAGTGGGGTGCAGGGTAGGTAGTTCCAACTATTTACATGTGCCATATGCTGGGCGCGCTTTCTGTACAATACGTACATAAGTATGTTTTGTATATATATATATATATATAATATTTGCGCGCCTGCTTGGTGCACTTTCTAGCCGGACCTCAGCTTGGGGCGAATTCAATTCGCTAAATTGATGAAAATGTGCAATGCTTACAAACAGTTGGTCGAAAAAGTATATTTTCTGTGTGGAATTTAATGTTAATTTATAAATTTGCATTTATTTAGTCATAATATGGCATTCATATGCTGAAATGATCAATTGTTCCACTAAGTGAGGATCTGCTGGCTATATTTATCTGATTCTGATAAGCTATTCATGCTGATGTGTGTTGTTTGTGGACAGTATGTTAGTTCATTGGTTCACATACTTGCTTCACTAACTGTAAGAGCATAAAGCACTATTCACATGTAATTATGGTATATCAACTGATAAGGTTCAACCATATCACACAGAGAGAAAATACAGGAAATCGGGTGTATTGAAATCCTGCTTACTAAATTGTCGATAATTCAGATTCAATATATTCTGGCAAACTCAAATTACTTAACTCTACTCTAACTCTAAAGAGAAACACTTATCAAAAGCAACCAATCCTGATGTAATGGCCTGAGATAATTAAATTTAGGAACAATATGAAGCTCTATAGATAATACTTTGAAAGGCTTGATGAAATGTATAGGCATAAAACTGTTCATCAATTACTTAATCGTTCCCTCGCCATGAAACCTTGCCCAAAGCATATTCCTGCTGATTAGTTTTAGACTAGCGATTTTTATGCCTATTAAATATGACGGATCAGCACATCAGCTATCCTAAATATCATTTCCAATAACAGATCGGCTTATAACCGGATGATTGTGGTTTCTGGTGGCTTTTTATAGCATAAAATGTTATTGAATTGGTTACAAATTCAAGAGACTACAATCATCTTTGGTTTGAAACCCCGCTTCTACACTCTTTTTGACAATGTCTTAAGTAAGGCTGCAAAACACTTCACGACTAACTTATCAGACCTAAAGTTTTTGTTCGAGACTTGGATCTCTATTTTTAATGAACTACAAGAAATCGATTAAAATAACTTTTCACATTACAAATTTGTTTAGTTTTTGTTGAATTTTAGTTTCGTTTGTTAATACTGACCTGTTCTTAACCTCTACTGGCAAATATATAGTAGTTTTATAATACAAAATGCGCACTTCTAATTCACGAATTTATCTAGGAAGTAATTTAGCTCTTTAGTTATTTTCTCGGTGTGTGAATGATTCATGTGTATTAAGTTTATCAGCTAAATTGAAATATTTGCCCACCGGCTACGTATGTTGTAGTGCACTTTAGGCACCCCACAGCTTACTCATTCATGGGGTACAACCAAAAAATAACCTTATCTGAAAGCACAGGCGGACCCATAAACTTTTTGTAAACTAAAGCAGATATTTATTATATATAAATATAGTATATCCCCATATGCATATTAACTGCATTCCAAGCTCCGTTGCTCAAACAAGCAAAAGAACCGCAACTAATGGTAGTTGTAGACTAAGCAGCAGACTTGGACGCAGTCAATCTAACCGCATAAGGCACAGAGGCGTATAATTAGCGTGCAGAGCATTGGCAAAGTGGAGTTGGCACGACAAAACAAAAAACAACAACAACTACAACTACAAAATCCGAAAAACATGCCCACAGAACATGTCGATGGAAAATATGCACAACGGTAGCTCTGAGAACCGCAAGTCGAGAATCCCAGACGAAGAGGTCACTTTGGAGGCCGAACCAGAAGCAACAGAAACAGTGAAAATCGTCAAAGTCAACGCAGTTTACAGTTAAAGTTTACAAAATTAAAACTTAATTACCATCAAAACTTCATCTTTAAGCTGACAAAGTCGTATCCAACCAATTCAAGGTGCTGGCAGGCTCAGCCTGTTCTTGGTGAAATTTTGTCTACTTTTAGCTGGATGTTGCTGTGTATGTATGTACGTATGTATATACCACAGATCGTGCACATGTGTGGAATTTGCCAAGTGGTTTGGCTAGATTCTTTCAAGAGCACCAGGCAAATTTCTTGTGGGCGTTTCACTTTTGCCAGCTTTCATTTCACTTTGGCCCAAATTTTGATTGAAATTTGATATACAAATTCTTTTTGGGGTGATTAAGAATAACTCCTGGCACTTGTCTCAGTTGGAATTTCGTGTGTTAAACAATACAATAATTTGCAAATACACCATAACAAAACAATAACACCAACACGAAGGAGCTCAGACCGAGGCCCCAAAAAAAACGTCTGAAACGAACGACGAACGCAAGGCAACTGAAATTGAGCGAAGAGCGAACTGAAGCTTGGAGCTCGGAGCGATGGATGAATTGTTGATGGTCGCTGTCGATAGTGGAGAGAGTGAGCGCACGACTGCAACTCCAACGGCAACAGCAGCAGCATGATGCGATAAGAAGGTGAGGTATGGCTGGAAAGTTGATTAGCTGAGAGAATTTAGATTACTTGATTTTCGGAGTTCAAGATCGTTTACTCTCACAGCAATTGTTAACTGCACACTGAGCCGATCTAAGCTGATCAGAGAGCCCTCTCCCACATGGCCTCACCTTGCTGTGGCCCCATAAAAGCTGCACCACTTGGTCTTGGCGTTTTGTCTCGCATTCTTGTGCATTGGCTTTTGGCGCTGCGTTTTGTTCTGATTCGGCTGCATTTCTCTTGAAGCATGCGACCCACAAATCTTCAAGCTGTACGAGTACTTGGATGGCGGATGCTTCACTGAAGCACCAAAGAACAGGCACTGTGCTTTGTCTAGTTCATTGGCTTCTCTTCTACGCTTTTAATTAGCTAAACAAATTTTAATTAAGTTGCAAACGCCTCTAATTGATTTGGCAGGCCATCCTCCTCCAAGTTGTACTTATACCTCATCAGCCTCTTTCGGAATGTCTGCAACTTAGAGTAAATCACATTGGAGCCGCCTGAGAAGCGGAAACTGGTTTCGTGACGAAAGACGACCCAAACAAAACCAAAAAAAAAAAAACAATTTGTAAAGTAAATACAAAAATTCAATACCAGTTCTTGTCCAAGTTCAACAAACAGAGGCAGACGCCAAAAAGAGACGGCATAAAAACAAAAACACAAAACTGTTAAAAAAAAAACACACACAAAAAAAGCAAAGCAAAACTTGTGGGAAAGAGATGGATGATTGGGTTAGTTGAGGGTGGACCGTATATCAGCAACAAGTGTAGGTAAACTGATAAAGACATTAGCAAATTAATCAGTTGGTTGCATCCACTTCCAAAATGTGGCACAATGGAAATTGCATCATTTTGCAATCCTCAACTGACAGTGGTGGGAAAGAACAAGCGAGGGCTGTTTCATAACTATTCGGCATACCTTTCATTCAAAGCATTATCAAATTCCAAAGCAAACTCAAGCCTTTAAAATCCCTTCAAACCGGATTTATAATGGTTTTTAACTGCATTTTTGTGCTAGCTAATGAACTAATGAAACACACAGGCTGGCAGATTGGTTCGTTTGAATATATCAAAGAATTTGTTGATTTTAAGATTTCGATTCGATTTTTGAAAACTTTGGGACCTTTACTAGGGAATTCGTATGTCGTTTCCTTACTACTTTATGTTTGGTTGGGTCTTACCATTTAACACCCAAAATAGATTATCGACAGATCTTGCATTTAAAAGCTATATGCTATGGTCATACGATTTTGAACAAAATTTGTGGAACTGCGTGAAATTGTATAGAATAAATATATTCAAAAATTTAAGACGCTAGCATTAAAAACATCCAAGTTTTCCTTACAAAGACTATTTTTAAAGCCTTTCTTTTTTATGGCAGCTATTCTATATAGTGGTCCGATTTCGACCAAACATTTGAAAAGCATAGCAAAGTAATAAATGCAGAGCTTGGAGTTGTTATCATTGAAAACAAAAAAGATTTTCCCACTAAAACTAGTTTTGCGACCGTTTCTATGACAGCTCTATGATATAGTCATCCGATCCAGCCGGTTCCAACAAATGTGCAGCGTATATGTATTTAAAGACTTGGTGCAAAGTTTTTGTGCGATAGCCTTAAAACTGATGGAGGAGATAGCACAGAAACAGACGGACGGACAGGAAAATGGAGCAGGTTCAATATTAATACCATAACGTCGAAAAGGACTCGACCTTTGCTATAAATGCCAGCGATTTGATCTGTATTCCGCAAGCTGGATCTACTTGTTTACACCAAAAACCGAACCCTGCAAATCGAGAGATCAGGAAATGTTCTTAATGTCTAAGCGTCCCAGAAAAATCTTAATAAAACTTAAAAATATAACTCGAATAACTCAATTAAGTATTCCTTAAGGAAAATCGTTCCTCTCGTTTTTTTAATATAACAATAATCATAATTTACGATCCTCAAAATAAAACTCATAAAGTATTTCCACACTTTTTGGCGACCCCCAAGCCACTGTGCAATTGGCGAATAAAAAAAACACCCAAATCTTTTGAACGACCTGCAAACCTGGTTTTCATTTTCATTCAATTCAACAACAATCGCAACCAAACATGGGCCTGTCAGCGCAACAACTTTGTACTCCACACCACACTGGGGCAGCATCATCATCATCATCAGCCTCTATTTATGAGCCCAGCCAGCTTCAGCATGTGGCAAGCAATGGCAACAACTCTGTTTTGTGTGTGTGTCCCTCTCTCTGTATCTGTATCTGTAATTTGCATTAAGTGGCTGTATCTCTCAACTGTTTTTGTATTCCTTTTCATTTGTTAAGGGGCGGGAAATCTCCATGCGACTCTTTGGTGGGGCAACGGGGCGTATGTGAAACAATGCCCATTAATCATTCGCAGCTGCGGTAATGCAAAACTTTAATTATCGTTACCATTTCAACTGACGAAACCAAACACGAAAGAAAATCCCACTTGGCACTTGCAGTTTGTTTAGTAAGTAGCTTCTTTTTTTTTTTGGTCTATTTAATTTATTGTACAACTCGGCTGACAGTATTGCGGCTGCCGCTGTTGGTGTTGACAATCGGGGTGGTGGTGAGAAGAAGCTCAAAATGCAATTAATTTTGAGACCGCGCGCGACTTTCCAACTGCCAACTGTCACCAAAAGAGTTGAAAATTAGCAAAAAATTTCCATTTTACTTTTCCACGAGGCCTGCAAAGACGAATGGATGGCCTTGTCCGGTCGTTGGGCTTTGTGGGGGGTAATCTCATTTGTTTAAACGTGATTTGTTTAGAATTTATATGGGACCACGTATATCATGTCGTCGTTGGTTAATGATTCGTGATTTATCACTAAAAATGGAAAGTGCCCCCCGAATCCTCATATCTAGAAAGCGATAAAATGTTACAGTGTGTGTGTCTGAAGACGATAGATAGATTGCTTTGCCCCAGGGGGTGGATAATGTAATGCAAATAGCTGTGAAGTTAAAGATTGGGCTCTAATCATATCGAAAATAAAAATACCAAGAAAAAATATGCAAATGGAATGTGAATGGGACTTATCAACTGATAAATTATGCTTGAGTTCCAATCACAAAGTAATCGGGTGGAATGGTAATGAAAACGAGGCTCAAGGTTTCTATACCCTTGCAGAGGGTATTATAAAAATGTCTGGATGTTTGTAACGCATTAAAGGAAGCATACAAATAAAGTAAAGGATGTAAGGTAAATGTAAAAAAGTAAGGTATTTATGTATTCTTGATCAGCACGACGAGCGGAGTTGATTTAGCCATATCCGTACGTCTATCCGTATGTTTCTATGCTATCTCCTCCGTCAGTTTTAATACTATATTCACCAAAATTTACACGAAGTTATTTACTACAAGTACGCTGCACATTTGTCTGAACCGACCGGATCGGATGACTATATGTCATAGCTCCCATAGAAACAATCGGTCGAAAAACTAGTTTTAGAGAGAAAAACTTTTTTCTTTTCAAAGAAAACGTCTTCATACTTTGTAGTCGTAGGTTTTCTATGTTTTTTTTATAATTCTACTAAGTTTTTTTTTAAATCGGACAACTATAGGGTATAGCTGCCATACAAAAGATAGGTCTGAAAAACAGTCTTAGTTAGAAAAACTTTTTTGTTTTTAATGGTAGCATCCTGCAAATATTGTATTTGATAATTTCACATGCTTTTACATCATTTTTCAAATTTTTGGCGAAATCGGATGACTATATTATATAGCTTCCATACGAACGATCGATGGGAAAATGGGAAAAAGAGTATTTTTTGAAAATATTTAAGCGAGCACTTGCAAGAGTATAAAAACTTCGGCACAGACGAAGTTAGCTTAGCTTTCTCGTTCTCTGCTATTTGCTAGTTTATGTAGAAGATGTAAAATCGGCCCCAAGTTGGTTACAAAGTGCTAAAGTCAACGATTCTCTTTGGATTCTTGTTCACAAAATGCTTATTAAATACAAAATTGGTATTGTCGTTCTAGAATATCTTTTAAAATGTCATCAGCCCCCACGAATCAAAGGGTTTCGAACTCTCTGGGTCATTCGTTTAAGTTTTAAACTATGCATAGGCCATTTGTCTGTCACAGTTTTTGTATTTCTTCTTCAAGCAAAAATGCGCCCACACATTAACAGCGATTTCCAGTGGGCTGCCAAATTGTACAGCATTGAACTATATAAAGCGAATGCTTCAGAAACATATTGAATGTGAAATCATTGTCGCACGATTCGGGCTAAAATGCCAAATGCATAACAATGAGACACGCTTCTCCTCCAGGGGAATTTCACAGAAGAAATCAGTTGCCGTGAAATCGGGGCCCCCGAAAGCAAAAAACAGAACCTGCTGATGACGATGACAGCCCAATTAGCATTCGTGCACAGATCAATCAATGGCAATCGATAGCCACATAATTTAGCTGCGTGATTTTCACATTGAAAATGTCACCAGCTATTTGCCAATGACGTGTTTTTCCACCTAAAACACTTGCACAATATTTATGTGTGACCAAAAGTCCAAAACTGCTGATGTCAAATGGTGGAGACAGACGGACGGACGGACGGACGGACGGACGGAGACAGAGAGAAAGATGGACGGTGCATAAAGTTCAATGGCTGGTGCGACAAATGCATTCGCCATGCAATTCGCAAAAGGCCACGTGAGTAAGCGGATTTTCATGCAGCAGTCCAGATACTGGTTTCGGCCAAAAGCATGGACCACTACACTTTCTTAAACGTGAATGAGTCACAGGAATGTCCGCGTTGTGTTAGCAGCTAATTTTGTGAATTTAAATAGCTACAAATTGAGTCAGGCCTGTCAGCAACTGCAAACTATAATTATGTGTATCTCTGGGATACAAATTTACAATTACATATTGGGCCGACACCCACGCAACCCAATTGGCTGGGTGGGCGAATGAACACAAAATTATATGGCCAGCACTTAAACAATAATAATTGTTATGCAAATTTGAGAGCCAAAGAAGCTGCGCGAGAAAAATTAGACAAACGTCAACTTGTTTGTCTGAGATCATTAAAATGAAAATGGAAAGTGGTATGTGGCGGCAGCATAACTGTGTGTGGTTATTATTATGGTGGTTATTAAGTTATTGTAACGACAAAATCAAAAACGGAAGCATAGGCCAGGCAAGTGAATAACAGAATTACATTGGACCCAAAATGCACACATCATACATCACACATCACACATCACACATGTTCGCTGTAAAGTTGAACGTGTTTTTAATGAGGCCGGAATACACAGGTTGTGGTTGTGTGTAATTGCGGCAATCGAGCCAGTTAAGCAAATATGTCTCAAGTTGAGAAATACAACTTTAATCCCCATCCACTTTCAATACAAACCAGCCGACCCAACCTTTATTTGCGTTTGGCAGCTTTCTAACCCGCAAATTGCCAAAGAAGGGCGTAAAGAAACCAAGTTAAGCAAATAAAAAATACAACAATAAAAAATGTCTAAATAAATAAAAAACAGCACAAGATCAGGAGGAGATGCGTATTACGAGCTAAAGTTTAAATAAGAAGAAATGACCGAGGCAGGTCTACAAAACAAATACAATTCGCATGAATCAGTGGCACAGAGATAAAAGCAGAAACAGAGTAAGAGATTAGCGGGAGGAGAGAGATTCGGTTTATACACAGGGCACAAAAAATAACTACTCATAAGAATGTTAAGACCAAGATGGAATATTTCTGTGTTTAAAGTAAAACTGGTTGAATGTATTTAAGTTTGCCCTGCATTGTATTTCATTGTGAAGTTTCAGAAAATTTTACTAAAGCCCAACAGAGCGTCGTATACTCCTCTAGATTTTAGAATTGATTTTTTCGCCTTTCAAGCACATTCACTCAAAAATCCCCCTTTACAGGTACAACTAATCAAGTAATTGTAAAAGTAATTACAATTTGAAATAATAATTGAATAATCGACTTTACTTAAAAAAATCGTAGACGGTAATTGTTATTACATTGTCTGAATAATCGAGATTGTTGTAATGAAAGGTAATAAAGTACGCGTAGTAAAGAATATAATACAGCTCTGTCCTCTATCAGGCGAGGATTTAAACCAAATTTTCTTAGATGTTTCCTTCACACTATTCGACATATAGACACATAGTCTAGTGGACCCACACTGTGGTTGGTGTACGAGTGAATAGCTCTTTAAATTCATAGGCCAAGCAAGAGGATGTGTAGGACTACTTAATATAGATATAGAACAGAATTAAGGGGTTTAACTATCTGAGTTTGCCAAAAGAGTGTTTTGACAACCAACTCAGAGCCAGCTCTGGCATTTTACAGCCAACTCATTTGAACTCGGAGAACCATTTTCGAAACGATTCAATTGAGGTAACAAAGTTAATATGTAGAGGCAGAGTTTACAAGTGGAACAAGCGTTTCAAGAATGTCTTAATGACGAAGATACAGCTACTAAAAACTGTCCAAATATTTGGCGAACTTAAGGCGAAACGTAGCTGGTTTGACTACAACCAAGAAAATCTAAAGAAATTTGAATAAGTTCAAATTTTTTTTTAAAAAAAAAGTACAAAAGCTAGCTTGCCAAATTCGGTTCTTAAGACTGGAACACATGAACCCCATTAGTTCTAAAATACAAAAGGTTTCTTTGACATTTTGGCAGTTAATAATTCAAACTTTAAATAAACTTAGGGCCCATTTCTCATCTTCATAATAACAAACCTAGAATTTACTCTATAGATTGTGAATTTGTGAGACAGATAGAGCTTTATGGATGATGTAGACTTATTTTTAAACTAAAACTAAGTAGAAGTACAAATTCTATTACGATTCGAAGTTCTTGGTAGAAGGTCTTTATCTATTGGATGATCTATCCATTTTGGGTACCTTCTTGAAGTTGAATTCAAAAAATTATGAGTTTAAGTGAAGAATAAACTTCCACCAATTCTGTTTCAATTAATTTGCAGTGTACTTATTATTACAATTTCCCAGAAAAAGTTCTGATAAGGTCCAAGGCTTAGTAATATTATTTTATCAACCTCTTTAATGCACAAAAGAATATATTTCTCATATGGTTGTTGTTGTTGTTGTTGTTGTTATGTGAGCCCAATAACGCATACAATAAAATTAAAACGAAATTGTTATCAGTTTTGTGTTATTTTTTTTTCTCTTTCTCTTTCTTTTTCATTAATGACGACTCACATTTTGGCGCTTGTTTGCTGCTGCTGACAATATAATCCCAAATCCATGAAATGTGCAAATTTATGCAGTTTTAAATTAATCAACACCATACACTAATTTGGATGATAATGGACCATTATGTAAGCATACAAGAGAGTATGATTTAAATTTCGTTACACTTTCGCAGCGTGAGCCGGCGGATCGGCCTCAGCCGCGCACACTTGCCACATTCTGTGGCGCCTCGAAACACTTTTACTTTTTATTCGTACAGCACAAACACACAAACACACACACACACTTTAATTGCTAATGCGGCGATCAATCACATCCAAACACCAGGCGCATTGCACAATGCCAATTGATTTCGATAACAATTAACACAGAAATCAGTAAACCGCAGCGCACCAAATGGATCTTTCTTGGTAATATGAACGCGTTCGCGGGCACTGGAAGACTGAGCCAGCTGGAGCTGGAGCTCACAGATCGTGCACGAAACCACAACAATGACGCTATCGATACCGAGCACGAAGCTTTGAAGCTTTGGGCCGATCTGAAGGGGTCAGAGTCAGAGCATACGACACGACCGCCCCGAGACACATATGGGACCGCCCCGAAGAATGAACAGGGTGGGGAGCTTTTTTTTTTTACAATCTTCGTGGGGTTTGTTTACCCAGCAAAGCGATAAACGACAACTGTCCCCATTTCTTTTTGGCCAGCGTTAACAAATAATTGAGAATTCCAAACACGTTAAATGTTGGCTAAAGATTTACAAGAGGCTGGGAGCCAGACAACTCGGTCTGTTATCGCCTACGGGCAAAAGCAGCCAGCGACGCATTAGAAAGTAAAGTAAAACGCTGCCAAGTTCGAAGATGTTCAATGAAATGGCCTGTGGTGTGTGTGTGTGTGTGTGTAAATTGACCAAAAGTGAGCGCTTTTCTTGCCCAATTGGTGTGTGTGTGTGTGTGTGTGTGTTGTCCAAGTTGTCAGACAGGAAGATCTAATGTGAAAGTGCTCGTAGAATGGCAGTGAAAATGCCTCGTCTACAAACTTCCTGTTGAAAATTGAAAATCTAGTCACATCATTGACTGGCAGGTAAGTTGTCTTCTTCAAAAAAAAAAAAAGAAATACAAATTGGTAAGCCGACAAACTTGTTTTCGCCTTGGACAAGTGGAGAAGCAGCGTCTCAACTTGAAAAAGAATTTGCAATTTCTTGGGAATTAAACAAGTAAACGTGTTGTTCACGCATCAGTCTTAAGCCTCAACCAAAAAAAAAAAAGATGAACTTCTAATTTGAGAAACCTAAAAGTATGCCACATGAATCATTCATGAAAGAAGGCCTAGGATCTGATCCCATTTAGTTGAAAGTGGAGTGGAAAGAACTTCGGATGAGTTGTCTAAAAAGATAACTCCTTAAGGATTTGCGTTCAAATTAGAAGCCCTTCGAACATGGAATGCGGGAAATGGAAGCTTTTGGTATTGAAATTTATGTATATTCGACCGTTTTTAGAAATGAGCTGCATTATGGTTCAGCCAAATAAAAAGCTTTGATGTTATCTCTAAGAATCGGCTTCCAGCAAACTAAGAAACTAACTTTTTTAAGCCTTGGATGAAATTTTGTAAAGGGATTATAAATTGACTTAGAGTTTAGTATGTATAAAATGTAGAAACTAGAATCTGGCTGTCACGGATATCAATTGTAATCAAAATTCCAATAAAAAAAAGACCCAGTTCTCTGTGTTGCGGAAATCTTCAAGGTTGGCTTCAAATCTCGCAGATTTTGCAAAGAGATTTAGCTAAAGTCATCACCCAGACAATATTTAGAAGCAACAAGAAAGAAAGTCGGTCAAGCCCGACTATAACATACTCTGTACCAAGAAAAAGGTACATGGAGTATAATAAGTTTGTGCAAAAGTATGTAACATCCAGAAGAAAGCATCTCCGACCCCATAAAGTATATATATTCTTGATCAGCATCAACAGCCGAGTCGATATAGCCATATCCGTCTGTCCGTCCGTCCGTCTGTCTGTCCGTATGAACGCACAGATCTCAGAGATGGTAAGAGATAGAGGTTTGACATGTATGGGACATATGCTTCTTATGTCTGCAGGCAGATCAAGATTATTCTCAATTTTGGCCACGCCCCCTGCCGCCCCCGCAATTTAGAAAAAAACGTCAAATCTCCTACAGTTTTAAAGATAGATGGGTTGTTCCTTCTAGATATATTTAGTAATAAGGATAACTTATCGATCAGCCAAAGGAATGGTGAAGATTGGATGAGCGGGTTTCGAGCTATGAACAAAAGACTGTTCGCTTTCAGCTACTACTGCAGCATCAAAATTTATGCTGAGCGTATAATTTCGTTGGTACAGAGTATGCTATAGTCGGGCTGGACCGACTGTCTTTCTTGCTCAAAGAAAAATAGTTTAAAGTCAAGTTAATCATCTGAAGAAAACGGAATTTTCCTTATAGAAAGATGCAACCCTGTGTCAGAAGATGCTTCAAGATTCATAGCGGCATGGGCTTTCGATGTGCACCTTCGATTTTACATTAGTATGCTGTATGGCGGTTCTCTCAGCGCGCTCTAACTCTCAGCTCAGACTCTCAGTGATAATTGACATCGAATGGCCAGCTCTGCTTATACAACTGCCTAGAGGTACTTATTTTCGTATCAATTCTTCGTAAGTAGTGGAGTAGGCACCGAAAACTGTACGCTGCAGCTGTAAAACTTTAATCTCTGTTCACTTTGTTATGATTGCTGCTTTTTCAGAAGGCTACTCCTGACGGTACCCAATCTTAGGTATTTATTTAGCAGTACCTACTTGTAAAGCGATAAGGTGGCGAATGACATTAGTAAGTAGTCCAGGTAGCTATCGCCACCTCCAGTTCTGCAGGGTAGGGCAAGTGCTTTTTGATAAGAGTATCTCTTCAGATAATGTTGTCAAGTGTAATGACAGCTAAAGACGTTCTTTTTGAAGCCTTTTTGTAACGCATTTATAATTTGGTTGACCAAACCTTTTTGTCCATTTTCCCTACAAACAAAGATGATTGGGTTCCGGATCAAGGATTAACAGCCTTGATTTAAATGAAGATCTTATGTGCAGAAAAGTGTAAGATGGCGAGAGTCAGAATCAAAGGATTTTTAAGCACCTCCTCGGAAAGCCCAGAGGGTGTAGCATTGAAAGAGAATGAATAGACACATCAAAATCGGTAAAAACGAGAAACAAATCAGCAGTGTCTAGTTATAAGAAGACTCAGCTTAAATTTGGCTCGATTTCTTTAAGTCGGAGCTATTCCCTTCCTTCTACAACAAGTGTCTAACAAGTTAAAACATTAAAATAAAACATTTCATTTGACATATTCACTTGTATATTTTATTCATACATATATTTCATCCGCTTTATACATGTCTCTCTCTCTATGTCATACAATTCATTTCCTTGAAGTAGATCATTAGCGAACCGTGACATAAGTTCATATATTTTTTTTTTGTTCTTTTAAACATGCTACTTACTTACTTGGTGCAAAGTGGTGTATTTTTTGTTGTTGTTGTTGTCTATCAATTAGAGACATTAAAATGTTAGTAAGAGTTAAAGTTAACGCACACACATACATACTCTCTCGTTTGTATGCCATTATTAGTAAAATAGTTTTGGTTTTCCAAAGTTGTATCACTCTACGGTCAATATCATATATTGGTGCGAGAAAAAGTGCATAGATTGTATGTATATATATATTTCGACTTAACTTTTCTTGGAGAAACAAACATTATTGCAAGGCAAAAATGAAAAAGTTGTGACATAAAAAAGTTGATCTTTTTTTTTTGTTTTTTTAATACTAAGTACAAATTTGTCAGGATTAAAGCATTCCAGTTCCATTTGGTTGGTTGATATTAGAGATGCCAGGAGAATATTCAATACATCCCTAAAGCACAGCTTTAGTTCTACTTCTTTTTGTTGTTGTAAATATTTCTATATATAGATTTGTGTTTGGTTGGCTTTGATTTAAACTTAAGGAAACGAAAACACGGCGACTGCGATTAATATGCAAAAATGTTCCTTTATACGGTTTGAGATAGTTTAGTTATTACATAATACAATAAAATAAATATTAAACATAAAAGTAAAATAAAATTAGAAAGGGATTTATTTTCATCATTACGCTCGATCTATGTAAGTTTGTGGGTTGTTTTTTTTTTTTAGTATTTATTTACTAGATGTTGCCCTTTAGGTCTGCATTCAAAGATTTGCTGTGAGTTTTTGTTTGTTGTTTTTCTGTTTTGTTTTTGGTTAAACACTAAACATTTCGTGTTTGGTAATTTTACTAAACTAATATTTAACATTTCATTACTTTTCACACAATGCACTTAACAAATTTCGTCAGCAAAAAATCCATATCAAAGAGTCTGCATACGCTTTTCATTACAAAATATAAACGTAATTTAATATTCAACTTCATAATCAATCCATCCATCCATCCATCTATCTATCCATCCATCAAGCATCCACCTTAGGTTGAAATCGCATCGTTCAGCAGGGCATTCAGCTCGCGAATGTGCTGAGCCTTGGATCCGGTGGCGGTGGAGGCACTGGCCGCGCGACCAGTATAGCTGTGGAAGGTTCAAAGGTGAGGGAGATGAATTAACTTGGTCATTTGAAACAGCAGCAGCAGCAGTTGAGTGAGTACACATAACATTTCATAGATTCTCTTAGGGTTAGAAGTTAACGTGCACTAGGTTTTGATTTCTTTCTTTTTTTTTTGGTTTAGCACACAGTTTGGGTTTTCTATGAAATGAGGGAGCGTTAGAGAGCAAGCCAAATATTAGAAGTATTACAAAATGATACGCATAAGAGATGGCTCATTGTGGTTACCCCCCCCATGAGAAGACTCCAGACAAGTCAACAAGGACAGATTGTATAGAAACACACCACGCCCAAATATGGTGGATGCATTCAGCAGCACAGTTTGATACTTGATAAATGATTCCTTATTGGGGATTTTGGGGAAATTTCTGAATGTAGTTTTCCTAATAGCAGGCATATTCTTTTAAGGATTAGTTTTGCTTTAAAAGCTGATCAAGTGTATCTGCTGCTGAACGCTTCCATTTTTGTATATGAACCCAAAAATGGTAAAGTAAGTAAATGAAAATATCCTCAAGCATTTCTATCAAATTTCTTATAAATTTCCAAAATTATTTGTGGATTTTCCAAGCTGATACAGCAAATTGTTCAGATGAAATGAACGTCTATAGCTGCTCTAGCTTATAACTGTGTGCGTGAGTGTGTGTGTGTGTGTGGGGGTGTGTATAGATGTATGTTTGATTTGTGTATAGAAAAAACAAACAGCAACAAATGATGAGAACGATTTTCGGTTAGATTGGTAGTAAGTTAAGCCATTTGGTCAACGGCTTGGAGACGGCCAAAATAAAAACAACAACTCAAAAGGCAAACAGAACAAACACGCGTGCTTCGAAAACAAAAACGAAACTTTGGACACAGTAGAGTGCAATGGTAGGATTAGAAAATTAGATGGTTAAACGGTTTAAGGGTATAGTTAGGGATTACACATTCATGCCATCATTTCGCGCAGGGCAACTTAAACAGAATCGCAATTGAAAAGATAAGAATCCAGAGAGAGGCAGAGAAATGATAAGTTGAACCAATTTACAGTATTAATTTAGTTGGAATTTGCATCTCCTCTCTTGTTATTATTTCCGAGAGAGAGAGAGAGAGATAGTAGTAGATATAGAGGTGGTTAAGATAGTTTCACGCGCTTAATGGTGGTTGGGGCCCTCTCACCTAATTTTGCGTCCGGTTTTTGATCTACGTACACCCGGTGCGGCCGCATTGCCCGCTGGCCTATTGAAATCGTGGCTTACGTTCTTTAAATCGAAATGCTTGGCGGCATTGAAGTCAGCAGTGGCATCGCCGGCCTGCGACTCGCCCTTGGTCGATGCGAACATGCGACTGAGCCAGGGTTTCGAGTTAGAATCGATATCGGTTTCGTTATTAGTATTATCAGTAGTAGAAGTGGTAGTAGTAGTGGTATTGGTTGAGGATTGTTCATCGCTTTGGCTGTAACAATAACACATACACAGAGAGAGAGAGAGAGAGAGAAAGAGAGAGAGAGGATATGGTTTTGTTGTTTTGTTTTTTTGTTGTGTTCGGATTTGTTGTTTATACATTTTTGTTTCTTGCCAATTGTTGAATCGAATTGTATATTTCTATATATTTTACATATAATAACACAAGGAATTTGGATAAGGAATACGCTAGGAAAACTTAACACAAATCACACCTTGTTTTGCAGTGTAATTTTTAGAAATCAAACACGAAAATCATAAGTTAAAAAGCCATGCCAAGTCAAAAATATGAGTTTGATGGAATGTGAGGCCAATTTGCTGATGAACTCGCTGGGAGAATTTTGATTCAATCTTCGAAGTGAATGTAAAAGTTTGTGGGGACCATGCTCATCCAAAACAAATCAAAAAAAAAAGGAGAAATATCTTGTGTGATTTGGTGCACGAGATGTTTTGTATCACTTTGTAAAGTTCTAAGGCTAAAAGCACTACGAGAGATCGCGTGTAGCTACATGAGATAAAGAGAGAAAATTATAATCGAGAGAAAGAGAGCATAGAAGTTAGTAACAGCTGAGCTAGAGGAGGAAAATCAATAGTGCCGATAGTTGCAGATAGTTGCCATGAGATTGCATTAGTGGAAGGAAATATATGAACTCAAATGAAGGGTTAAAGCAAAAATAATGTAACAAGAGAAGGACTACTAAGGATGGTGGTGCCCTTGCCCAGCGGCGCATAGCTTAAACTACTAATTTGAGTTGATGGTATACACAATGCAGATGTGGTAATTACACAATCTTATTTCTAACTATTTTTCACTTTAAAACCTCAAAAAATATATGCATATTGGCTTAGACCTTGGATCATAGGAATACTCAACAACAAGCCACTCAACATTTGAAGATTATTTTAACAAAAACTCCCCACGAACGGGATAACTATCTTGTGCGATTAAAAAAACACTCGAAAAAGACTCATGCTGATGCTCAAAATGTGATTCAATGAAATACGACCAGAAAAAAACCTCGTAGATGATTCGGAACTGATCAGATGTTAAAAAAAACGGCTCTTCACGAAGATTTGCGGCTAGGATACCATTTTGTCTTAACATAAGTATCATTTATGTTCACAAAGAAAGCGCATTAATCATATCAAAGACTTGAATGTAATCCAAAATTGCATGCAATGTTTGCTGGAATGAAGAGTACACAAGATTGTGCTTGTGTTGGTGAGCACCAGCGATTTGCAGGAGTGCCAAGCGTTGGTATGCGCATGTTCCCATGTTACCCATTCCCAAAATAGACACTCAAATCAAACACACAATCATTGTCATACTGGTATATCTATGACTGAGTGTCTGTGTGAATCGGTTGACTTTTGTTTTATACGTTTTGACTGCGAATTTGTTGAATATTTTCAGCTTTGAGTGGCAGTCGCACGCCTTCAGTTCACATACACAGCTAATATTTAAGTAAGTTTAATATTTGTTTGTTCGATCTCTTTGTTTTAACAAAAGTAACTGGGGGTAAAAGCCGTAGTTGTTCTTGCAATTAAAAAAAAAAGGGAGCAACAAACGCTCACATTGTTACGCTCTCTGTTAGCCTGAGCATGAGAAATAAGCTGCAAGAGCGGTACGAGTGTTATTAGCACTGCATGTGCGAAGCACAAATATGCCATGAGTAGAGTAAGGATTGGGATACTCGAGTGTGAGTATGAAACATAAGCAATCCCTCTACTAAGGTTATAGCTCATCTATTAAGGGCCAATTTCTCATCTTCTAAATAGCTGCTATATGTCTATTTGACATTAAATAAAAGGGTTTGGCCCAAAAGCTTCGACTCCCGATCAGACTATACATCAATGCTGTGTGTTCTCTATCTTAGAAGTCTATAAATGCCTAAGTAAAAAGCCGTCCTATTCATTTCAACAAAATCCATAGAGTAAAGCAATCGGCACCGCTGGGCTTGTACACCACCCACAACACTACGAGAGACTAACTAAAGTCTAGAATAACCAGTAAGACCAGCTGTTTTCAGGGGAGGGATAATCATTACTTAGGTTACTTAGGTGGTGCGGCTGTGAATGTTCTTGTATTTCTTGTCATCTTATACCTAACCACCTACCTGACATCGCGGCTATGGTTGAGAGCGGTAAGGAAACGTGGCTGTACATAAGTCCAGCTACCCTGGTTCTTGTGCTCCTCCTGAGTCCAGACAAGTTCGGCATTCTTATAGAGATTGGCCTGTTCCTTGACCAAGTCGAAGGGGAAGGGCGAGACCTGGCAAATGAAGTACATTTATTACAGCTGCTCCTTTCATTCATTCAATATTTATCATTGCACTCACCTGCTCCACACGCAAAATGGCCACCTCACTCTCCAGCTTTTTATCAGCACGCATCTTGGTCAGATCATAGTAGACACGACCCGAGCAAAAGACAACCTTCTTCACATTGCTGGGATTTTGACCGGCTGGTCCATTGTCGGGTATGATGCGCTGGAACTCACTGCCCTCGCTCATCTCGCTGAAGGGGCTCTTGGCCTCTGGGTGACGCAGCAGCGATTTGGGTGTGCACAGAATCAAAGGCTTGCGGAAGGGCAAGGCAATCTGCCGACGCAGAATGTGATAATAGTTTGCGGGCGTCGTGCAATTGGCCACAATCCAGTTGATGTCATGCAACTGCCTGATGGCAAACTCATCCGACTCGGGTGGGAAGTAGTCGGGATCATCGGAGCTCATCTGCAGGAAACGCTCGACGCGGCACGACGAGTGCTCGGGTCCCATGCCCTCCATGCCATGGGGCAACAACATGACTAGACCCGACTGACGCACCCATTTCGATTGACCGCTGGAGATGAACTGATCGATAATGGACTGGGCCGTGTTGCTGAAGTCACCAAACTGAGCCTCCCACAAGACCAGAGCATTGGGATTGGTCATGGAGTAGCCATGCTCAAAGCCCAGCACTGCGTACTCGGAGAGCGAACTGTTCGACACGGAGTAGGGCGCCTGATCGGGATACATATGCTGCAGCGAGTTGTAGGTGGCCTTGTCCACCAGCTGATGGTGCAGAACGTGATGACGATGCGAGAAGGTGCCACGCTCAACATCCTGTCCAGACAGACGCACATGGATGCCCTCCTTCAGCAAGGAGCCAAAAGCCATGGCCTCACCCAAGGCCCAGTCAGCAATCTTATCATCCACCATAGCCTTACGGGCAGCCAAAACACGCAACAAGCCCCTGGAAGGGAAATATAAATCAGTTGGAAACTTGCCATCTTCTTTAGACTCTGCACTTACTTGTGAATCACAAATTCAGCCGCATTGGGTGGAGGCGAGGAGAAACGATTGCCAATGTGTATCAAAGTCTCCTCCTTGACACCAGTGGGTGCCACCTTCAGGGGATCCTTGCCCTCAAAGAAGCCAGACCAGGGCGAATCCAACCAATCCTTGTACTTGACATGAGTTTCGGTCTTGGCCAAAGCAAAGGCCTCCTCGCAAATGTTCTCGTATTTGGCCGCCACCGACTTGACCTCCTCCGCGGTGCAAGTGCCCTCGGCAATCAGCTTATCCGCATACAAATCCAAGCAGTTCTTGTGCTTCCTGATCTTCTGGTACATCAGAGGTTGCGTAAACATGGGCTCATCAATCTCGTTGTGTCCATTGCGACGATAGCCAACCAAATCAATAACACAATCCTTATGGAAAGTGGCACGCCACTCGGCAGCCACCTTGCACACATGCATCACGGCCTCTGGATCATCGGCGTTGACATGGAAAATGGGAGCATTCACAACACGTGCCACATCCGTACAGTAGGGTGAAGAGCGGGAGAAACGGGGATCGGTGGTGAAACCAATTTGATTGTTGGCCACCACATGAATGGTGCCGTGGGTGGTGTAGTCAGGTAAGTCTGACAAGTGCATGGTTTCATAGACCACACCTTGACCGCAGAAGGCGGCATCACCGTGAATCAAAATCGACATGACCTTCTTGCCCTCCTGATCTCCGCGATAGAATTGCTCCGCACGGGTCTTGCCCTGAACGACAGGATCAACGGCTTCCAAATGTGAGGGATTGGCAACCACAGCCAGGCGAATGTTTTTGTTGGTGACGCGATTCAAGCGTTCAATATAGGTACCCAAGTGGTACTTGACATCACCAGAGCCCTGGGAAGAACATGGAAAAGTTTGTTATATTTTTTTTAAAGATATATTTAAGAAGGATTAACAGTAGTTCACAATTTTCTTGAAGAGTAAGTTGAAACATTCATAAAGTTTATGAAATACTGTAAGAAATCTTACACCTTCTCTTGAAGGAGAAGCAGAGTTCTGGTTCCGCTTTATCAGATAGTTCAAACTTATAATTTGGTCTAGTTTGTAAAAAACAACCCCAACAATTTAGTTCTGTTCTCCTTTCCAAATTCCAAATCCAAGCAATGATTAAGGAATCCAGTTGAAAGGTTTTATTATTAAGAACAGAAGTGTCCACAAGCTATAAGCATCTACTGCATTTGTTGTTGCTTTACGCATAGCCAAGTTCCAACAACAACTTCGGATTTGTCTCTCTCCTCTTTCTATTCTATGCCTCTTACTGAATTGAACACAACTACAAATTAACATGCGCTTGTATTTGTTGTTGTGCGTCGAATGAATGCGTTTGCATTTGGCAATAATCGATTTTCTCTTATGTTTTTGTTGCTTCAGGGTTATGTCTTTTATCTGTATTGGTGACTATACGACCAATAAGTGCTCTGGGACATCTCTGATGAAGAGTGTCGAATGAAAACAACAGGGAATTTGAAGTTTAAATCCGAATAACACCTGCATTCCTCATGATTTGATTTCACAGACCAGATTATGTTTTTATACGGTTTTAAAAAAGTCTTGCGGGTCAAGTTGTGAATGGAAAACAGTTGAAAATTCGTCTTCTGGGTGGTTGGAAATATGTCAGTCTGCTTTTTTTTTTATAAAGTGTTGGAAAAACACGCCAGGCGTTCATATCTAATTTATATAACTTTAGGTGAAGTACGAATTACTTTCAAAAAGCGGACAACTTGCAATTAACAAACTAAAATAAATGGCTTTTCCCTCCATTTTGGCGTTTAACTATTACATTCTCATTAGTCTCAAATATGTTTTACTTACATCATCCGCCGCCTCCAGACCAGCAAACTGAGTAAAGATTTGATTCAATGGCTTGCGGCACACATTTGCCAAGGTATTGAGGCGTCCACGATGAGGCATGCCCATAATGACCGATTCCACACCCAATTCGGTGGACACATCGATAATTTCCTTCAAGGCGGGTATCATAATCTCACAACCCTCCAGACCGAAACGCTTTTCCGATGAGTATTTCTTGGCCAAGAAGGCCTCAAAGCCGGTGGCACGAGTCAAACGGGCCAGTATCAAACGTTTCTCTTCAGGCGTAAAGCTCAATACTCCAGGGGTCTCGAAATGTTTGCGTATCCAGTTGCATTGCTCCAAAGAGTTGATGAACATGAACTCTACACCAATCTTGTTGCAATAGACATTCTCCAGGCGATTGAGGATTTCCCTAAAAGGGAAGAAAGAAGTTAAACAAAATATTCGAAATAGGATACGATGGGACTTACTTGAGAGGTAAAGAAGCCTCATCGCCACCAATGAATGTAGTGCTGGGTAGCTTGAATTGACGCTCCATATCCTGTTCGCCTGTTTTTTTTTTGGTTTTTATAAATATTATCGAAATATTAGTAAGAATTTTTACTTAGTTTGTCGATTTTGTGGGGTTAGTTTTGTAGGCGGCAAATGTTTGTATTGAAATTCGGAGTGTAATGAAGGAGGGTTGCTTCTATACATTCTTTTAAGGTACAGATGCTCATGCTGAGTTGAAATCTTAACTGAATGAATCACATTTAGGCATGCAAGGGGGAGGAACAGTGATGCACAAATTGAACATTTCAGGTGACTTTCACTTGATGGTGCAATTTGCACACCACTGATTGTGACCCTTTTAATTAAATTTCGATTTAAGGGTTGACATTTTAAGGCCTCATAAGACTTATCAATCGTTTCCCTTGCTTTAGTTTCCAAAATTCCAAAAAAAATGCTCAACATGCAACTTATTTATCTATACATCTATTTACAAACGCATGTAACACAAATTGTTCTTTAAGTAAAATATAGATTTTGATATTTACTTGGCTCTAATATATCATTCGATATATTATTTTTTGTGTATTTGATTTAGATTTTTATTTGTTTTTTTTTTTTTTTGTCGTAGGGGATGTGTGTGCATGAAAGATACAAGACATCACTAGCACAACGTATAATATATATATATATATAGTTTATGTGATAAGAATTCGTATATACAAAACAAAAAGTTAGATGTGAAACTGAAAAGAAATTCCTTCTCCAAACTCACTAAACTTACTTACCAAAACTGAAATTAGCGTAAATGGATTTCGTCGAGGAGTTGCCAGGCAAATCTGGTGTATTAATTTCAAGTGGATCGAGGTGAGCAATATTATGTCCTCGAATCTAATGTGTGTCAGTATATTGATTGTTTTTTTTTTTTTGGGTGTTGGTAGTATTAACAATTTGAAATTTTCACGAAACACACACACACAATAATAATAAAGAGAGAATTTTGAAATTTTTTGTTGTTGTTTGTTTGGTTGATTGTTTAAATATTTTGAGTTGAGTTTTGATTGCAGACAATTTTTGAAAATTTTTATTTTGCGGGGTTAAAAAGCAGTTAAGAAATGAAAATAAAAGAAAATAAATCAATTATGTAGAATTAATTATAAAAAAAGTATTATTAATAAAAAAATATGAGTATATAAACAATATTATTAAAAAGCTGCGACAAAATTAAGGGACAAACATCATGAGTTGTTGTTGTTATGAGATTTCTTTCATTAGCCAAAAACGTCAGAACAGAACACTTAAGTGAAGAGTGCACAAAGAAGTAAATATGGATAGGTGCGCACGAGGGCAGTTTGATAAGTCGGTGAGTATTTGAGTTTGTAGTTGTTTTACTAAAGTTCCAACTGCAGCACCGCTTTCAGGGGCAATTGCGATGGTTTTTGCTTTAAATCAGCGGTGGGCATGCCCTTGTTTCTAGTGCTTCCATTGCTCCGAGAGTTATTTTTCCGCAACTGTGGCCGTATAGTCTCTTTTGACGTCAGCCGCACACTCTTAAATCACAGAGAACTTAAACCAACAACAAATGCATTGCGTATTGACGCATTTCTTCAGCTCGGCATAGACTCATTCCACAAAAAAAGGTCCAGACGTTCACAAAAACAAAAAAAAAAGTAGTTTGTTTCTCTTCTGACGACTCGAGCCTCGCTAATAAGGGTGTTTCATTGCTGGACTGCTTTCAAACTTAAATTTCTGGCCCACCGCTGCTTTAATTTACTGTTGAATCTTTTCATTTCGCGCTACTCTAAACAACAATCGCCTTGAATCGTCTGACATTTTCTGTAGGGAATGATAGTAGTGAAGGATTCACAACTTCAACGTATTGATTAAAATTGTTAAAGTTTTGAGCAGTCACCTGTCAATATTCAAGTAAAATACGTTGTTTTCAATCAATTGAATGCCCTCCGACTTTTATACTTCCATTGCTCAATATCGCTCCATGAATTTGATATTTGATTTCTGTAATAGCGACCTCTGAAGAGTATTCAGCTCCACGGGTGCTGATGCTACAACAATCAAACTCAGTAAGCCAGAAGTGGACATCTCTGTAAGCCTCTCACACCCGGAAATTAATGTTGCAACGCCCATTCCGCTGGAGTAAGCATTGGTAATTGATAAAGTCAAGTCTTTGGTTAGTTCTCGCAATGGTTTGTTTAGACAAATCACACAGATATGTACCTCAAATTCATAAAATTACCGACTTATCAAACTGCTCCCGCATAAAGCTATAGAAACATGTGGAGAAAGCCAAACACCAACATTTTAATAACACTTATCAAATAAGCTTAAAAACTTGCTTAAGTCTAGCATAAAAAAAAAACTCCTGTTTCTATTTCAGTTTTTCATTTTTACTGAGCCTCATCAACTCCGAATTTCATTTTGTTAAATTTTTTTAACTTCAAAAGCTTTGAATTAAAAAAAAATAGTTTAAAAAATAACAAAAAATTCAAATTGCTTGTGTGGGATTTGGGTTTTTTTGTTGTTTTTGGGGTGAAGGAAGGTAGGTAGGTAGGTGCATAAAGGGTTGTGGTGCAATGAGAGTTTTGTAAAAAGAATTTACCAAACAAAAACCCAGAATGCTGCCTGAGCACATCTTCGTTAGCTCGTCGTGCAAGGCCATCCTTGCAAACGGTTTTTTCGCGTGTTAAAATTCCAAGCGGATCCAGATCAGATGCCAAATGACCACGTGACTATATTATATATATATGGTACATACATATTTATATATAGATTGTTTTATAGTTGATTGTTGATAAAATGTTGTGTATAATAGGGTAAGTAAAGTAGGTTAAAGGGTTTAAGAGAGTAATCGTGTCAAATTTAAAGTCAAAACTAAGAAAAGGTTGTACCAGGGATTTCCCCCTGAAGAAACGAACTAAAAACTACATGAAATGAATGAAAAAATGATAGGTGAACTCTAACACATAACTAAACAAAAAAGCCGGCTGGGTTATGGTAGAGGAGAAGGAAGTCTAATTCTAGAATGTGCCTTGAAATGTTCTCTTTTTTTTTCTATTTTGTTTTTTTTTTTGATCTCTTGGTATACACGAGTATGCACGATTTTGATGAAACACACACATAACAAAAGGGAAGGCAGCTCTAAAAATTCATAAACATAAACATTAATAATGGAACCTAAAATTGAAACAGAACGAGAAGCGCCAACAAATGCGCTTTACTGCGACTGGCTGCTATCTGCAATCAACTGTTCAAAACTACAAAAGTCGGCACGACCAAACATACCTGATAGCTTCGGATGATGGCCTGCACAGCCAAATGATCATCAATGGTCTTGGAGTCGGGCGCAGCACCAGACACAGCACCGCCAAAATTGAAAGCGGTCAACGGCAAAGTGTTGGCCTGTACCGGCGCCAAATTGGGTGGGCTCACATAGGTATTGCTGCGGAAATACGCATCCCAGGACTGCAAATAAAGGAAGAAAAAATGTTGAAAATTATTTTTATATTGGAAACAGAAGTTAAAAGTTTCAGATAAAACAAGGCTAAGCCTAATTACTTCTTCTACTTTTACTGCCATTAATACAGATGCATTGACAATTCGGAGTAGCAAAAGTTTCTATGTTTCTAATTGCATAATTTTACCTACAATTTCATGACAAGACTCTAAAACAGGGGTGCCCATTGACCCCTTAACTCCGCTTAGTCACTAACACAAATAAAGAAAATTATGCTATAGCAACAACAACCACAAGAAAACGACAGAGAAACTCCTGTCATTGTTTATCTGATGCATACGAATTCATTCGACGCACAACAACAAATTTTATGCAAACCAACGCACTCGATTATGTGACTGTGTTTAGTTCTACAGAAGGCATAGAAGAGAATGAAAAGAATGACACTTAAGAAGTTGTTGTTGCAATTTCGTTATGCATAAGCCGCTATACGCATTGGAATGGCATTGCGTAAAAGAACAACGAATGCGGGCCGTGCGTACATGCTGTGGGCACACCAAAATCTAAAGTGTAGACATGTTTTCATAGACGTTTTTATGATTTAAGGACTGAGTAGCAGTTCTCAAGAAACCAATCTAAATTTGATTATCTATTTATGTTTTTAAACTCGACGGTTTTTAGTAATCCATGTAAGTAAGTCTGTTGTGCTGATTCCAGAGAATCTTTTAAGATGCATTAACCTTTTGAATGGGATTTATTTAGAGTGGTTTGCAGCTAAGGTTCTAGAAACACATTGAAAACAAGTAAAAAGCTAGTTCAAAAACGACTGTATTATACACTCTACCAACGAAAGTGTTGCAACTGTAAGCTGCGCTGCTGCAGCGAACATTCTTTTGCTCTTAACACGACCACTGATCATCCGATCTTTACCATTTCTTTGACAAATTGAACATTTTAATTACTAAATATGTGTAAAAGGTAAGAACCTTCTATCTATAAAACTTTGGGAGTTGCGGGGGCGTGGCAAAAATTGAAAATAAACAATGTGCCTTCCACTAGAAGAAGCTTTTTTCCCACAGAAGTCAAACTTTTAACTCTTACCCTCTCTGAGATCTGTTTTTTCATAAGGATGGACAGACGGACATGGCTATATCGACTTATCTGTTGAGGCTGATCATGAATATATATACTACAAGGTTCCTTCAGGCTGTTACCAACTTTTTAACAAACTTAATATACTATTTATAAAACAGAAATAACTCAACGGAGTGAGCTAGGACATCGACCGGCAGTTAGATTCCAGTTTAACTTACAGTATGCACAGAGCTAGGATCACGCAGCCAGGAGTTGTACATCTCCTCCACATAGGAGGCAGTGCTGCCATTGGCAAAAGGCTCAGCGGCTGCCGAATTGTAGGTGCGCACAGCGGCAGCAGCCGTGACCTTGGCCAGCTGAGGAGGAAGAGAACGATTAAAGCATCTGAAGAAAGTGGGTCAACTTGGACTTACCTTTTTACTGCTGCTGCTGTTAAGCAGCCAAGTGGCAAAGTTCTTATGCGCCATCGGCGATAAAGCCAGACTGAAGGCTGTGTGTGCTCTTTGCATTTTGTAGCTTTACAAAATAGAACTGGAAATGAAATAAATATAAATAGCATTTGATGAGCCAGAGACATTACAACAGCGTATCAATTAGCTAGACAAATTAAATGGTTTGTTTTGTTTTGTTGACAAACAGTGCACCCAGCCTAGACGGTGACTATTTGGACAAGTGCTTTGATAGTACGAGAATTCTACCTAGTGCCTGCACAGTAGAACTGATAAGATAAGCCTCCGCTGCTATCAGTGCCTTTTTTTTTGTAAGTTTTATAATTTTTTACGTCATGCGGCTGGCCTTGCTGTATTGCCCAACTGTGTCACTCATCAATTAATGGAAACTTGTTGCCAGCTAGAGCTAGAGTTCTTATGAAATTCAAGCATCACCAAAAAAAATCTACATACTTTGCGAGTCTGGAGACTGACTAGACCCGCTGACCAGCTCAAATACACGTGATGCCCGCCAATGACGTCAAATTGGCGCTGGGTGGGTTTCGAGATTTCGTGTTCTTGATAGATGGCCAACAGAAATACAACAATACTGCCGCCTCGCCGTGTGGGTAGAGTTGATGGTGGTGAAAGGTTTGGCTGCTCTCTCTGTGGGCTGGTTTATATACAATACAGCCATAGGATTGCTTTCTGCGCAGTTTTTTATATTTTTGAGATTAAACTTAATCATTTATGAATATTTACTTGTTAAATACAAATTGTGTTGCTTTGTTTACTTCACCTGGATGGGGGGGTAAACCAGTTGAGCAATATTTTTGGGTAAGATAATGTCAAATGTGAATGTCCGCAGAAGAGATAAATTATATTTCAAAGTTTTCGAGAGGATATGTGGGATATAGGATGTTTTATAAAAGCCTGGTCTTAAATTCCGTTTCAAGTTCAACGGAAATCCCATTCCTATTGCCTATCGCCAGTCCAAAGGCTGGTATTAGAGTACTCTTCCACCGATCTCAGTCTGACCAAATTTTCTAATTTGTTAATGAAATTTTGTTATTTTTCTTCTTTTTTTTGCTAGACACTGATAAGTCAGCGCGTGCGTTGGGGTTGGGGGGCTTATCGTAAAGCTCCATTCTATGCAAAATGAAAGGCGTGGTTGTGGTCAGGTCACATGCTCTTATCAAGTCAATCGACCACCAGACCCAATTCAAGTCAAGTTGAAGTTTTGAGAACGAACCGGTTTGGAGTAGTTGCAATTGAGTTTGTGTGAATTTGTGTTGTCATGAAAGTGCAGCAGCAGCAGCAACAACAAGCCGCCACGATTACAACACGAACGACAAGATTTATAGGTAAATTCAATTTAGCTCTCTTTTTAGTCTCTTTTGTGTGCCGTTATTTATCTGTTTGCCTGTTTTGTGCTGGCATTTTTCACAAACAGTTTTTCGTTTTTATTTTTTGCAATTATTTTCTGCCCACAAAAACAACAACGACGTTGTCGACGTCGCCGCTTTGGTTACGAAAACATATTACATAAGTGCAGAAAAATGAATCAAAAATTGGAAACAAAAAACTCGTTGGACAATCAAATATTGAAATGTTGTTCAAAGCTAATTAATACGGTCAAATATTGATATATTTTTATATTTCGATTAATAATTTTTCACAACACATTTCAATCTCTTCGCTTTTCATGCACTCCAACGGTCTTTTAACTAAACATCTCTCTTTGCTGTATATAAAATATTGCTCCAGAAAAAAAACCAACCGAATATATATTACTCGTCACGTCGTATCTGTCAGATACGTTGCAAACGTTTGTTCGTGTTGAGTGCTACGCGTCGACTGAAACCGAAAAACTGCCGCAGCGCAGAGAGTGGGTATGAAAATTTTTAGAAACCGAATTGTTTTTTTTTTTTTTTACGTCAGCGGGCAATGAGCAACAGCTCGAAACAAAAACAACAACAACAACAAAAGTGTGATAAAAAAGACGAGCACATGACAACGCAATATGCAAAAGGGGGTATGGCCAGGGAGTCCGAGCTGATAACAATTGGTTATAAGTAGATATGTATGGGGTTTTTTTTTATCTATAACTTTTACTCTTTCTGTCGGTGTGTGTATGTATTTTATATGCACATTTGTGTGTATTTATAGTCCGAAAATTTGTTTACAATGAAGTCAAAGTCCGTCGTTGGCGACGATCGCCTGCCGGCCGTCTGTTTCTCACAGCGAAAGGGAATATGAGAGAGCAAATT
Source organism: Lordiphosa andalusiaca (assembly GCA_035044965.1). Classification (NCBI taxonomy): domain Eukaryota; kingdom Metazoa; phylum Arthropoda; class Insecta; order Diptera; family Drosophilidae; genus Lordiphosa; species Lordiphosa andalusiaca. Next base: position 4,545,063 of record JAWNNM010001363.1, on the reverse strand, counting down.
GGTCAGGGATACCCTAACTTTCAAATTTCAAGTTCAAACACGCGCCATTTGGCCAACAAAGTGATGTCTCAAGTGCACACATTTACGCTGCAGGTGCCAATTAGACTCTGGCAATGGAATTGTCTGTTAACCATGGGCATAGCCAGCCAAAAGGGGGTTCTACAAAGGGTTATAAATAAGGCAATCTTAAAACCAATCTTACAAAACTCAAATATTCTGGATAAGTTTCGGATTTAAGGTCATTAAGTTTTTAGAAACATCGTCGTCAAGGTTGCTTTACAATCAGCTCAGTACGGAAAACCCACTAAAAGCAGGGTTCTACATAAGAGCTCATATAATATTACATAAAACTAGACCGTAAATTGGTCAATAAACGATCCAGTGTAAGCCCGAAGTTCTGATTGTTTTTCGAAATTCTCAGTCAACTTACGACTTTGTTTTTAAATCGAATTAATCTCTTGATGCTTATCAACAAAACAATTATTGACGTAGGACGTAATGAAGTATTCTTATTCTCAAGAACTTCTAAACCGATTTTGAGATTTTAATTTAACACTCAAATGCATCAAATCAATGTTGGAAATCTATTTAAAGGTTTTTCTTTTTATCGAAAACAGTTCTCCACACTCGATTATCTTGAAATCAATTTATCAAAAATGGTTTACACGATAAAATAGAGTAACTGTTGACCGAGTCCGAAAGCCGGAGTTTTGAGATCGAACCGGTTCAGTTCGAAATCGGCTTGCAGCTTTGATATGCATTTTTAAAGGGTTCGTATTAAGTTCAGGCTGAGGAATCTTAAAGCCAGGCCCTAAAAGGAAGTTAGACGGTCGGTTCCTGAACGGTATACAGTCTTGCCTATAAAATGGTTACTTAAAAAACAGAAAAGTTCTAGCGATCACTCATAGGTTCTCTTACAGGTCTTCAAACTGGAAGTTTCTCTCCAATTTTTATTTGGTACTCGCTTTTAGGGCCATTTTAGAACCCGAAATATGCGAAGGGGGTTACTTCTAAATGTCCTCAACTTATGCATTATAATTTCCTATCTCTTTGCAAAACAAAGTACATTTTTGTACGGAATGTTAAATAAATAAAGAAGATTCGGTTATGGCCAAATTCAGGTTAAACTTGTTTTGAATTTCCCCCTCCCATTCAATTTTTCTTACTACGCACCTGCCTGCAATTGCATTGCAAAACAGAAACGACGAGCCCCCAAAAGACTTCCCGAGACATGGCGAGTCATCATGCAAAACAACTTCAGATTGAAGTGGACAGAGGAGAGGCAAATGAAGCACGTGTGTGTGCATTGCCGGCAAATGAAGTTGGCAGCAAACTGTGACTATGCAACTGTGCCCGATCTGGGGTCTATTATCAGCCCCTTATCATAGGTCGACCGTCTGACTTGTCACCACAACTTGTTTTAATGCGGTGAGCCGCTTTCTCGGCAAAGTTATGCGAATGCGATGCCGGTCGCCGATGATGATTCACTTAGCCACAGGGAGAAAAAAGCACACGCGGCACTGACACTGGGAACGCCGAATTGCGTCATTGCAACAAAAGCATTTGAGTTTAAAGTGTTAAGTTAACTCTGTGACGCTAATCCATGATGGGGAAAGCGCAAGCGCATCACCAAACGTGACGCCCACCCCCACCCCCGCCCCATCCACCTGCATCAATTATAATTATATAAGCGGAAACTGGCAGCAGAAAGCTCGGCCAACAATTTGAATGTCTTCTATGCTCTTTCTTTGATTGCACTGTCGAAGCAGATGACCCGGTTCCTCTTAAACAGCTTAATTCCAAGAATTTTAATTTGACCTGGTTTTTTTTTATATATGGGAAACGAGGTTAAATCTTGAAATCTCTTTTGAAAATCTCGCTTGAAAATCTCTTTTTTTGGCCAAACGAATCAAAACTTTACGCACTGCACTTGCTTATGGACACCTGTTGGACCTTTTGGTTATGTAACAGCACTGTTAAACAATTTAAAATTAAATTTAATGAATTATTTACTTTTTTAGAGGCCAAAACTTTCGATGGGCCAGATTTCGATTGGAAATAAATACCAAAAAGAATGCGGGCATACCGTATGTTAAGTCCAGTGTGTGGCATACTAAGCGGCTGACTTAACATAGACTTAGCAGAGCTCTGCTAGCCGACAGAAAGCTGATTGCTCTGGCACTTTTGTAACCGCCTAAGCTATTTCAAATGCAACTGATACTCGTCAATCTTGTTTTTCCCCTCCCCACACAAAAACAAATTGCACTTAATTTACAAATTTTATTGCCACTAATATCTGCTATATTGGTCCAGGCAATATCCCGTTATTTGATCGGATATACAATCAAACACATCGAAGGCTAAATCACAGCTTTCACCTTTCTTTGGCAACTGTTTGCGATCCACGCGATACTTATTGGTCATCGCGCGCAGACACAGATTCACCGATCTCAGGGTGGCCATAAAGAAGTCATGCTCGTTAACGCCCTCCGAATAAAAGTGCACCAGTCCGTCCAGCGTCGGCCAGCCGAGTTTGTCGATCGCATTGTTCTTGGCATAGACGCAGTGCAGCAGACACTGGAAAATATCAGCAACAAAAATCGAAATCAATTCGCAGCCATTCAATTTGCTGATGCATAAAAGCCAGCTAATGTGTATTAACTGCAGCCATCAAAATTCACTTTTCAGCCATCAAAATTAAGTTTTGCCCACGTTTGGTGTGTGTGTGTGAAAAATCTCCGGTTTGCAAATGCAACTTGCGCTTTTCTTTCAATTGTCTAATAACCCTGACATTAGCACGGGGAGGGGGGGAGGGAGGCAGGCTTTTAATTGTATGCCAAATCAATGGCAGACAAAGTCGACGACGCCAAACGCCGGTGGGTGGCCATATTGTTTCTTTGGGCTAACATTGAACTTAATTGCGCGCCGCAGTCGAGCTTCAAGTTAGGGAATCAACGTCATTGCGGCAGACTTTGCATTTCATTAACATGAAAGAAAAGCCAACTACCCTTGAAGTGGTTGCATTTTGAATGCAACAGACGACGCGTTCCATTTTGAAAGATGCGTTTTTTGTTCAAGTTAATCGATTGGCTCTTCTGCTGTATGCTGTATCTTGCACTATCTGGCTATATCCAGGCAGCTTTATGTGGGGTAGAGTTGAGACAATGAAGTGCCACCTGTGTGGTAGCCAGGCTTAAGTGGAAAGCATTTATCCTTAGACAAACTAACACACTTTTAAGTTAAAGAAGGGCATACATGTCACTTCTGGCAGAGACCCTAATGAGTCTTACTTTCTAATAGGCAGCAGCCTAGGCTTAAAATTTTGATTTCTGCAGAAGCTGCGGATTTGAGGAAGCGGAGGAAACGGTACAGCACCTTCTGTGGCATTGTCCCGCTTTAAGTAGGGGCTGGCTTGGGTCACTTGGAGATGCCTCCATAAGGGAAGTTGCCAAAAAACCATTATGAACTGACCGTATTGATATTTTTTTGCTTTGAACTCAAAGATACCGAAGCTCTCGGTATCTCGGTATCAAGGTGCATCATCTAGTGACAAAATTCGGTTCCAACAGTTTTGAAGTATCAGGAATTCTATAAGGTAAACCCATGATAGCCATGGATGCAAACTGGACTGGTTCGGTTCAGTGAATCACACAGTTTATAAACCATCGTATCGGTTTATTACAAGGTATCTGAAGCCAACTGCACCGCAGTTTCGTTTCGGTTAAGTAGTTCAGTCTTGATTTATAATAGGAATTTTTAAAGAATTTTTCTTAAACTGTCGAAGATTAGGCCAATAATGCCAAAAACCCATATTATGTACTTAAATCAGACGAAATTCTGTCCATTCGATGCCGATATTTTTATGATTTTGCTTAGAGAATTATTTTGCAGTCTTTTAAAGGTGTTTGTCTTAAAATTAAGTGTCGAAAACTCACTTCTGTTTGAGGATTGTCCTTAATTCTGCTGTATTTAAACCCTTGAAGTCTGTACTTACGAATAAAGTTCCAAATTTTGCTTGAATCTGTACCGAAAGTTAGTTTTTTCACAATTTCGATAATAAGGCTCTCCAAAAAGTAGCCGAAATTCCATTTCTGCTTAGTGATCCTCCTTACTTTCACTGGTTCTCAAGCCGTTTAATCTTTCTAAAGTATAGAGACCCGATTTGCAGTTAAATCTATGCGAAAAAGTATTCTGCCTAAAGTTTCGAATGCAAGGCACTCCTCGAAAACCTTTCAAAAACTCATACATGTTCTTGAATCGCCCCTAATTTTACCGTATTTCAACTCAGAAAACCCTTCCTTCAGTATATCTTTTCAACTTAACCTTAAATTTGCTATGAAAGTCAGTTTAAAGTTGCAGCAAACCAGAAACGAAGCCAGAAACTTCTTTATGTTAAAGGATTCATGTTCCTTATTCCAACGTTCTTAAGTCTTTAACATTCGGAAATTTACTTATATCTGTTCAGTAAGTCTTTTTTATTGACTTTTGATGGTGCGGAAGTTAAAAAACCAGTAAATCTAAGTGCCAGATACTATTTAATGTAACATAAAGTTGGGTCCGTTGGGTTTGAGCACTGATACTGGTTCTAAGAGGTATAGAACCAACAGATCCAATAGGTTTTTGTAGGAACCAGCTCTATTTAGTCTAACTAGTCCTTAAAATATTCAACATTTTGTCAGAGCTCATCTAAAGAGTCTTTTCCCCGAACTTTGCCCCAACAAATGAACTATAATGATTTCTAAAGAGAAAACGAGACTTGATAACAATTTCAGAGAGAAATGTGCTTCTTATTAGAGAAGGAATAAGTAGAAAAAGCACTCGAGAATATTGAAAATGCAAAACCATTTCGAAGAAAAAGGTAAACACCTTCTCTACATTGCATACCTCTAAGAATCTTAAAAAATGGAATGTAGAAAAAGTGAGTATTGTTCCGACTCCACTCTGTACTTACCCCCGCTATACGCTTGTCTTCCATTGGCACTAAAGTTGGATGATAAATCCCTGCCTTGGCCACATCCAGTCGCCTGATATTTTCAATTAGACTTGCTATACGGCGACGCGGTTCGGGATCATCCATTATCATATATTCATATCGGCTGGCATTGAATTGTGTTTGTGTGGGCGGCCTTGGACTGGTTGATTGATGATCCATTTCACTATGAACTGGCGGCCATTCCAGTGATTCGATAAACTCTACAGTATCATCATTCGGATCAAGAGGCGGCTGACTGTGTGACACCTGTTCCTTCAAGATTTCATACGCCTCTAAAGCAGAGCCATTAGCAAACTTATAATGATTGTACAATTATGAATCACTTACCATTTACCATCTGGTTTTTGACCTCTTCCTGACAATTCCTGATTACCGACTCCACACGACGGGCCGTTCGTGGTGGATTCAAGCAGCGCGCCTTCTTCGTTTCATATCGTATTACATAGCCCAGGGCGTCGATCGATGTGATAACCACACACCAGATATGCAAAAGTTGTGCAATTTTCATGGCCACAGACTGCGTGTAGACTGAACTGAACCGTTCACCTCGGATGGATGCCGTCAATTGAATGTGCATTTGAAATTTCAAATGAAAACGAAAGCATTTTCACTTTCCATCAAATTGGCAGGATCCACTTCCCCTGATCCCGCTGACGGTGAAACGAACATGTGTGAATTTCCAGTTTTGGTTTATGGGTATGTGGTTCAATGGCAACTGTTGGCCATAACTGCAACTGGTTGAGCATTTCCCATGCGTGCAGTTGCCTCCAAACTTGTCCTTAGTGTCTGTTATGAACATGGCCAAATGGCTGTAGTAAGCAGGCAGGCAGGCAGGCAGCAGTGGAGTTTCGTATTAAGTTTCATTCCATTGTTTCAATTTGAAATCGACTGCACCAAAATGCTCCAATTTGAAATGAAGGGAACGTTAGCTTTTTCCGTGGAAAAGGCCCAATTGAATTGAATGCATTTTGTCATGAAGAATCTATGGACCTATAAAATGTGGAAGAATGCTCCACACTCTAATACTTCAATACTACGTCAGTGGCTTAGTCTGGCTTTCCAACTTATTATTTGAGGATAGCGTTCATCTTGCAGTTCACCTATGAAAAAACAATCTAAAACTAGAATTATAACCAAAGAACAGCCACAGAATGGTCTCAAAAGTCAACAGAATCGAAAATGTTGCAACTGAGAACTATTTTCCTAATATCAATTTGAGTTTTACTCATCTTCTATTAGATGAGCTGCTCACTACCCAACTGATCTCTGTAATCTAGCAAAATCTTCTGTGCTAGCTAAAGGGTTGTCAACCACATCCTGAAGATGGACACTTACAGCTCTACTTCTTCCTGGACTTTCGACAAGCATTCGTTGGCGGCGTATGACAGGACGGCCTGTTCTTTAAGCTTAAGTGTCTTCTTCCAACTGAGTAGTCTGTTCTGCTGCACTCCTTTCTCGAAGGACGCTGCTACATGGTCTAGCTGAGGGACAAGCTCTTGATTACCCTTCGCGTTGTAAATAATACCCCGAAGAAGTGGACTTGGCCCAGTTATGTTGACAGCTTCAGAAGCCCCAAACACCGCACTTAGAGCTTTGAGAAGCTTTACCATATCAATTTACTGACAGTCCTACTCCAAGTTTCTTTTTGGTTCTGGCTTGGACGGCTATCTGGCGATGTTTTTGTCACTTTTAAGCAGTGTATGCAAGTCCTAACCAGCTCCATTTCCAACTCCTAGCTTGCTCATCTGTGTAGCACGGAATTTCGCATTCTGTCAGACCAGAATATGAAGAACTTGCATTGCAGTCATTGGTCAACAAATGTTGGAGATTTTGACACCATGGAAGTTGACACTTACCCAGTAAAGGAACCGTATAGTAGCACTGGCGTTACCTGATGCCTGATGCCTAATTTGGAGCCACTGTGGATATGAGAAGCAGCGGTTTTTTTTTTTTCAACTTTTTAAAGGCGCGAATGGAAATAGAATACATTACCTACATTCACGACGAAACTCTAAGCTTAACGCCTCGGAATGTCAGTGACGGATGCTGAGCGATTAAGTAGAGAATATGTCTGCATCCACCAATATACTTATAGGTACATAGAATAGTAATACATAATAATAATAATACATAGAATGTAAAAGGCTGGGAGTCCTTTCTACCAAGAAGCACCCTACACTGAGTGCTGTCGCATGTCGCTTAGAGGAGGGAAATTGTCTATTCTGGTATTCTTCTCTGTGGCCGGGTGTGGTACAGCGGGTAGTGTGTGAGTCTGCTGTGCAAGAGGTCAGGGGTTCGATTCCGATAAATGAAACAAAACATCAGACTATGCTTATATCATTCTTACGCCCATTGCGCTACCTGTAACCATCTTTCATCAAGCCGCTTCCATTAAAATCCGGCAGTTAATTCAAAGGAAATGTATAATTGCTCCTCCGACATAAACCCTGCTCCAATTGGTTGCACAATTGTCCAATAAGCGGTCAGTCGGTTGAAGGCGTAAAATCAAAGTCTTCCGCATTAACCTTTTTTTTTATTCTCCCCCCCTCCAAAAAAACCAACAAATTTGCATATGAATGGTAAAAGATTGAAATCATTTGCGGCTGTCATAAAGCACAGAACAAGAACTTCTGTGGTCATAATCAGCCAAGCGGATGGATGCCTCTGTGGCTCTAATCAAAAGGCTTGACATATTTTCTTTTGCCGCCCAGAACAATGGCCAATAACTGTACTTAAGACTCGCCGCGGCGTCTAATTATGCTTCATTAAAAAGCATGGAGAACTTTAGCTTTGGCACATCCTAGGCGGAAATTGTGTCGGCTTTGGAGCGGCGGGCGTACATCGTTCATCTTCATCTTTATCTGTACTGTACTGTTCTGGCCTGGTCGAGGGTAATTGCACTTAATTGCATAATGCAGCGCCGCTGACCGCGGCCAAAAATTACAGCTAAGACACTGACCTAGACTCTCCAGAGTGCATCAAATTTATAATGGCAGCCAAATGGGGGCCAAAGTAACGGTGCCAGGAGAATTTTGGAATGGAGAATCGTTCCGAAGTTCAATGCAAGCGACTGATGGTGGTGGTGGTGGCACATAGATCACGCCACGAAATTGTCAACAACAGGAAGCCAAGAACAACAACAGCGTGGGCTAATTGACAGACAGCTCCAGGCACGATTCCCATTCACCATTCCCCAGTTGTCCATTCCATGCCTGGCAATTTACCGAACAAGGAGTCCTCGGTGACTGGGCAAAAGCAGCCACTGCAACATCATGCGCAACTGCATGTCCATCATTAGAACAAAATTCTCTCACCGGCCCCCATCCCCTCCCGCTCCCCCTGCACCGTAAACATTTCTTGTAACGCAATTTGCACACAAACATTGTTGTTTCATCTTCTTCGTGGCTTCCACTTTGGTGGGTGGTCAGGTGAGACAAGTGGCAGCAGAGGCAACAACAGCAGCAGCCGCCGCTGCACGAACCGCTCACCTGGCTGGCCACCGTTCGCTGAATCGCCTGAGAATCGTATTTAAATACGAGGTCTAACGCTGTGGCGCATTCAGTCGCCATCGTCGCGTTGTTCTTGTCGCCGTCGCCCCAAAAGTCGGATCGGGGATTAGATAGCTACATACTTGCCGTCCGTATTGTGTCTGTGTGTGTTTTGGGGCAGGATGTGCATTTGATTGGCAACCCATCGTCAGAGAGTTGAAAGTGCACCGAAATGTTACATCTGCTTTGGTTTCTATGCGCCATTTTTGGTTACTTCGGTGATGCGGCTAATGGCGAAATTGAATACAATACCATTAATGAGGATGGATCCTTTCGATTTCGGTATTAACAATCCAATAAATAGTCGGACAAATGGAAAAAAGAAACAGTTTTGCAACTTTTATGAGGCTGTTTTTATCTAAAACTCATTTAGAAAGGGATTACCTAAGAGGAGAAGCATTTTAGGAACCTCAATTCATTCAAAAATAAGACTTTTACGGCTGTAAAGCTCCGCGAGGAACTTCAATTTAGTAAAGTTTTTTGGAAATTAATGTTTTACAATGAAACGCAGTGAAGGAATGGAGAAACTCTCCTTATAATAACAGATCTTGTCACCATGGAATGATATAGTGAAGTTTTAATTCAAAGTTTTCAAAACTTCTCTTCTTGAATTTCAGCTTAAGATAATTCAAACAAACAAACTTTTGGGCCAAATTATATAACCCTTTGCAAGTAATTTTAACGAGAAAGCCAAGCTAACTTCGTATATGCCGAAGTTTTTATACCCTTGCCTTCACTTGCTTAAAATGCCGGAAAATGGGTTTCCGACCGATCGTTTGTATGGCAGCTATATGATATAGACATCAGATTTGAACAAAAACTTGTAGAATTGACTGAAGGCATGTAAAATAAACAAATACAAAATTTCGGAATGCCACCATTAAAAACAAAAAAGTTTTTCAAACTAAAACTGTTTTTCAGACCCATCTTTTGTATGGCAGCTATGCCTTATAGTTGTCCGATTTTCATTAAACTTGCCAAATTTATAAAAAAGCATAGAAAACTTACGATTACAAAGTTTGGAGACGTTGCCATTGAAAAAAAAAAAGTTTTTTATACTAAAATTAGTTTTCCGACCAATTGTTCCTATGGGAGCTATGAGATATAGTCATCCAATCCGGTCGGTTCCATTATATTAGTAGTGTGCAGCAAAAAGGAGACTCTGTGCAAAATTTCAGCTCGATGGCATCAAAACTGAGAGATTAGTTCGCGTAGCCTAAGTTCTTAGATATATCTCAAACTTTTAACACTACATATTGCATAGAATATTTAATATATAGACCCGTAGAGGAATACTCACACAATTCAATTGGCCATTTACCAAGAATGAAAGATGACCTGATTATTAAGAGGGTCTCTGTACAATTGCAGGTGATAAAAATCGTTTTTAAATCGTTCTTTCAAGCTATATCAACCCGCTATCTCTAAGTATCTATGCATCAGCAAAACAATACGAGTTAAATTCCTAAGCTAAATTTCCTAAGCAGTGAAACTCTACTAAAATCACTTATGAACTGTAGATATTTCGCACGATTATGACTCAAATCATCAGTCCGAAACTCACTTTTGAGACGCTATCACTCAGTAGATAGCATAGAATGTTTAGGTTTTAGGCCAATTTAATGGGCATTATTATGCAATGCGTCTCTGAAACACAGAAATAGATAGACATAATTATAGATAATAGGATTTTCCAAATTCAAAAAGCAATCCCACTTTCTGAATTGCTTGATCTACAAACTGAATACCCAAGAAGACAACAGTAAAGTGTAGCTTTGGTACAGGTACAGTGACTTCTGCAATTGAGGAACTCAATGGCAGCTCTCTTACTAGCTAATTGTTGTTTGGTTTCTAAGTTTGTTGTTGACTTTACAATATGATTGGACTTTTATATGGATGAATTCTGGTGAAATTGAAAGCAAAGCTAACTTCAGCTGAGCGAACCACCTAACATGGAATGATAACGACTCGGTTCGGTGCAGTTGTTCAATGTTTTGTGAATTAATAGTAGGAAAATCAACTAAGCTAGATTCGTTAAGGCAAAGTTGAACTTTAACAAGAGAGGAAATGGGTTTTGGGACGCTTTCGCTTATCAAAATCTGTTTGTCTCTTCAGAGGAATGAATTATAGATGAGATTTAAGTCTCTTCCTTCCTTGGCAATTGCAGAATAAGTTGCGGATTCGCTAAAGTTAAAGAGTATCTAAATTAAACCAGAGCCTCATATTGTTCTTACAGTTCAAAGGACTCTGCATTTTGCCAAGCATAATAGGACCTGCACTCAGAAAACAGTCGCCCCGAAAACTAGAAATTCTCCTATGAAATCCGTCCTAAGGCGATTCACCCTAAAACTAAGAAAAATATTTTCTCATTAATAGAAAATTTTCAAAGTTTCACAAAATATTTCCATAAATGAGAAAAAGTTTTCTTAATTTTAGGGTGAATCGCCGTAGGACGGATTTTATGGGAGAATTTCTAATTTCCAGGACGAATTTTTTTATGAGTGTGTTAACATTTTAGGCAAGAACCCTTAAACCAAACCCAAACAGCGATTCACTTGGCTAAAGAAAACCAAGTGGTGAACCGAATCATTTGTGAACCACTCAACCAATTATGGTTCATCCTTTTTGCAACCCCATATTATAGCCCCTAATTTTCTACATCTCAATTACATCTTTTTTTTCTCGCATGGATCATAAATCTGGCAAATCATTTAATCAGCAATGATTTTTTTCCCCTTCCACTCTTTGGTCTCGCATGATGCCATATTTAACACCTTTTTAACTTCGTTTTGCAAGCGTAACACACACACACTAAGACATATCCAATTGCCTCTACTCTTTTTCCCCACCCTTCGACCACAACGCAATTCGGACTATTCGGACAAACAGTCATGCAAATGATGACATTGGCGGTTACTATCATAGCGCCTCTGGTACTCCAGACAACATAGTGCGAGGTCGTTATGGTTCGCGTAGTCCAGCGAGCGGCCAAATCGAAGAGACCGTCTACACGGCCGGACCACGTGGGTGAGTAAACGAAGTCGAGTGGCCAAAAGTAAAGTGCGGTAGCGGCACCAAGAGTGAGTTATCTCTGTCAGTTAAGGGGGGAGGGGGCTCCTCCTCGGTTGTGGTGTCTGGGCGCATATATCAGGCGCGGCAGGCGCCACTGAAGCGTGACGCGGAGTTCTAACACATCGGATTTGAACCGTTAAACGTTTTTCCATTAAGCCCGAATGTTTGTTGGTTTTTTTGCAATCTCCGGTAAATGGGGGGAAGCAAAAAGCTGTTAACAAATTGCTGGGGTGTTTAACAACAACAACAACAACAGCAGCAACTGGCCACAGATGCTCAGCGATAGCTTGATTCTGAATGGAGAGATCGTTCGACGATTGTGTCGCCGGTGAGACCCGCAACCGAGAGATGTGGCAATCAAATGTAATGACGTGTGCTGCCATGTCCAGATCAAGAGATTAGAATTAGAATTGCAGGGTTTATGGGAGCAGACGAACGATTTGATGCAGCTTCCGCTTACCCAACGCCGTGGGCGTCCATTGTGATCGGCAGCCAATTAATCAAGTAACTCTCACACAGCTTTCGTGTGAACGGGCCGAAAATACATCGCAAAATGGACCTGGCACAGTATCCGGTACGACCCCGGGGAAGTCCCGACGATCCGTTGGCCGATCCATTTGATGACCCCTCCTACAGCTTTAGTTTTCGTACGCCGGATCAGTCGAGAAGTGAGGAGAATGATGCGACCAATCGGATTAGGGGTAAGTTGAAGTGAGCGGGGCGAAAACATGTGACACATTTTCCTCATCTGTTTGCCCGCCTGCAGGTCTCTACTCCTACCTGGACGATGTGGGCGAACGTCATAGCGTGAGGTATGCCGCTGGCGCTGGCACTGGCTTTGAGATATCCAATGCTGTGCCCGACAATCCATCCAGTGTGGCCTACTCCAGTCCCCTGTACAAGGCACATCCCAAGACACGTGGCAAAATGTCCGTGCAACGTGGACCGGCTGGCAGCTACAAGTTAATAGCCGCTGGTCCCGATCATCGGCGTGCCGAGAGTCGTGCTCCCGATGGTTTGGTGCGCGGCACTTACTCCTTTCTGGACGACAAGGGGGTGCAACGGACGGTGGAGTATATAGCGGGTGCGGGCATAGGCTATCGGGTGGTTAACAATCGCATAGGACCGGGAACACACATAAATCCTTCAGTAGCTGATTTTCGACTGAGCGATACGGATTTCCGTTTGGCTAATGATTTTGGCCGGGGAGCGGGTGGCAAACTGGGAGTGGGTGGTGCGAGTGGAGTTGGTGGTATTAGTGGGAGTTCAGGAGCTGGATCAGGACCCAGTGGTGGTGGCACTGCAGGGGCAACTAGCGGCACGGGTGGTGGGGGCAGAGGACGAGGTGGCAGCACTACGGATTACTTAAAGCCAGGTGGTGGAGCCGGCGGAAATGAGATTGTTAACGATGTGGGTGCAGCAGCTGAGGATGATATAGCAGATGAAGGTTCTGATCTGGGTTCTACAGGCAATGGCAATGGGTTGAGTTCCAGCTCCAGCGGGTCTGCCTCCTCTTCGCGTGGTAAAGAGGATCGCAGAGGCTATGCAGCGGGCAGTTCTCAGCGTGGCAACACTAGATACGATGGCGGTGGAGGAGGCGGAGGCGGAGGAGGCGGAGGCAGAGGCGGTGGCAGCGCTGGTGGTACACGCACGGAAGGTGGAGGCAGTGCCAGTGGTTCAAGAAATAGAAACCGATTCAGTGGAGCTGGTGGTATGGCAGGCACTCGTAGGGGTGGCTCTTCCACAGAGAACGGCTACCTACCACCCACTGCCACCGGCACTGGTGTCATTAGCGGTCCCGGTGATAACTACAACCTCAACGATGATGACGTGGGCAGCTCTCTGCCTCCCCTGGTCACGACCAATCATCGGATACTGGAAATCGATCGAGATCGCGAATGGGTGCAGCGTAATCGTGACTCGACGGTGATCAAGAACGTGGGCAAATGGTATGTGGGCCTGCCGCCGGGACAGAGTGTGAGGGCTCATGTCCAGAACATTGACATACTGCCGCTGGGCGGGCGAGTCTCGCTGTCGCCCTCCGAGGCCTTGCGGCAGGACGAGATTGCCGAGCTGAATGCCTCCAGGGAGCACTAAACCAACGAGGGAAGTAGCTTGTAGTTGTCTTAGCCATATAAGTAGGTTGTAAGTAGGCTGTCTGTGGTTCACCTAACGAAGCTAAATACATTTTAAAATAAGGGTAATGCGATACTCGTGGATTGAAGAGCCGACGACAAGTTGGGCCAAAGTTTTGCGGTTTCCTTGCTTGAGACTATAAAACTGACATCATTGCCTACTTGAAGGTTTAGTTTAGCCGGAAAAAGTGTCTAAAGATGAAGTGTTGGCAGTTGCTCCTACTGGTGGGCCTTACGGCTGTGAATGCGGCTCAGGTTTACATGGAGTTTAATGGTCATAAGTATGCCTACAATACGGACCACGAGAATTGGTCAGGCAGGCAGGCTCTATCGCCCAACTATTATGATTATCAACCGGAGTATGAACCTCAACCAGAGCCTTTCCAGCCAGTGCATTTTGTGCATCAATCGCTGAGAGACATGCAGATGTTTGAGCAGAATGCTCCCACGCCCTACAATCAACCAACTTCACCCAACTTTGACTTCGCCACACCACAAATGTCACATGCCCAGCACACCGACGAGTCTGGCAATGTTTTGGGCAAATATTCCTATTACGATGCAGCCGGCTATCATGAACTTAGCTATAAAGCTGGCGCCGGCATTGGATTCGTTGTCATGGGCGGCAATTTGGCCAAGGCGACGCATCATCATCAGCAAACGGAAATTCAATCAGCTGACAGCCACGACACACATTTTGGCCACTTGCATCGCAGATTTGTGTAAATAAACAATTTAGTTTCTAACTGTTTTTGGTGTTTTTTTATGAGGCGATTTATAGAGCTGGCGGCTAATGCCTGTCAACTGTCATGTATATGTTGGCTTAGACGTGATGTGTGATCACAAGAAGCCCAAATGACAGTTATACAATAGAAGTAAGCTGTGACACTGTCACAACAATGGCTTATACTTCTCGAGAGGGCTGAGATGAAGTCATTCGAGGGCAAGGTGTGAAGGTAAGGTAGAATGAATTCATTTTAAATAATAACAAAGAAAAGAAGAATATACATCAGAAAAAAAAGAAGAACTTTGTACTTGTATTAAGTACAAACGGTGTCAATTGTACGGTAAGTACGAAAATACTTGATTTGAGTACAAAACTCTTATATAAAGTTCGATATTTTCAATCTATTGCCAGAAAGAATATAAGAGTATTTCAAACAACTGCAAAATGTTCATGGTTTGATCCCATACAGAAACTTTTCCCACTTTGTTCTTGAATGAAGTCTCTGTATTGGACCAAAGAAATATCCAAGACCCATAACCAAAGAGCAAGTTAGAGCCACTGTAGCTCAGAAAAATTACCATCACTCCATTTACAAAAGTGCTAGAGCCAGTTGGGAATTTTAAGAACAGACAAATAATTTGAATTTTCTGTTGTGCACTTCATGGAGCTATTATAATGAGTCCACTTTGTACTCAATCTAACATATTTTGTACTTGAACTAAGAACTCGCTTTTCTAGAATCTTTCATCTTACTGTGAGTTGACAAAATGTTCTTGAGTCAAGAAGGTTTGTTCTCATTTCAATAATATGGAAATTGATATTATATTATATTATGATATTATTATATTATAAATTGAAAGTCATATTTCAAGTTTAGAATGTTTCGTACTTAATTTAAGTACACCCAAGAACGAATTATACTTGAAATTTCAAGTAAAAAACGGTTTAAATTCGATCCCTTTTGGTCTAGAACGCCGGTAGCCTTTTTTTCCTAGTGTACCTGCATTAATGTATGTAATGTATGTCATACCCAAGACAAGGATCTTTTAAAAACACCCCAAGTAATGCAAGGGCATTGCAGCAGTCTCAATGTGCGATGTGTCCAAAAATACTGGCGTCGATTGATCGCATGCTGCGGTGTTTCTGCAGATCTGAGCCTGAGTCTAA
This sequence comes from Lordiphosa andalusiaca, assembly GCA_035044965.1. Lineage (NCBI taxonomy): Eukaryota > Metazoa > Arthropoda > Insecta > Diptera > Drosophilidae > Lordiphosa > Lordiphosa andalusiaca. The sequence goes on along the minus strand of JAWNNM010001363.1, from coordinate 4,529,421 downwards.
ACACAACGCAATCGCACAACACTTGTTTTGCCTAGTTAGTTCACAGGTAGGTCAACAGCTGATGAAGTCAACTTTGCTGTATAAGTTTTGAGAGAAAGAAATCTTTCTTTGACAGCGCCAAGCTGGATGTCCTGGACCTGTTAAAATGTTCACTTTTGAGCGTCGAATCGAACATATGTTAGTTTTGCTATTACAAACTATCTAAACTTAAACATTTTGGCAGCATATCAAATGTATATATGTGATTTATACTTTCAATTACAACATAAATTTAATTTCCTAGTGGAATAAGTTGGGCGCGTGCTGTGGCCCAAGCTAACCGGTAAAATTTATACATTTTATAATGCCTAATTGATTTGCTGAACATAAAAACGACTGACAAGCGCATTTATTATGGGCAAGTGCATCCCATTGGACTCGGAATTGAGTCAACTTTTGTTTTGTCAAAAAATGAAGACAAATTTGAAATGTTCGCCGCGTGCGCGCACTTGCCAAATAATTTGAATTGAACGCAAAAGCCTTGGCGTCTACACTGTGGCCTAAATAAAAATGCCCAATCGAAAATCCCAAAAATTTTAAACAAAATTCACATAAATAATAATCATAGTTTGACTAAAAATAAAAGTTTCACTGTTGCAATTAAATTTCCGCTCATAAAATCTAAACAGAAACTTTTCATTTTGAATGCGATTAAAACAAGCTCGTCCACGCACGCGACAACTTTCTTCCAAATAATGCAGTAAACACAAATGTAATCATTTTATTTAACAAGTTTGCCACTGACATAGATTTTGAAGGGCCAGGCCAGTCAGAATTCTGGTTTTATTGCGAGTCTTTTGGTCACGTTCTCAGGCAGCACAAAACAAATCTGATATGCACACTCCCAAAGGCAAGGGCATATAATTGGGTTAGCATGGCTGCATAACTGTGGGTCTAAATTAAGCCGCAAATGGCATTTATTATGGCAAACAGATCTCCCAGGTACCAGTTAGCTGCTGATGCTGCCTGAAACAACGGTTCGAGTTGGTATTCTTCTGGCTCCTCTTTCAGTGAAGGTCAAATTTAATTGGCACAGGCGTTCTAGGCATTCCCAGTTGCAGTCCCGTTTTCAGGCATTTATAAATAGACCTCAAGGTCTCCACGCACGAACTCTTCACGCCACTTGCTGCGGCTGCGGCTGTCTCAATTTATGGTCTTTTGATTTGCCTGCATTCCAATTGTGTGTGGGGTATACATAATAATATACACTCAGCTGCTGTCAATTTTGTGGCGAATCGATAAATCTGCGGCTAATTTTCACCTTAAATCAGTAGCAGAAATTCTAAAAAAGGTTCATTAATATAATTGTAGTTGTTCGGAGGGGGCTGAACTTTAACTCCAGGCTAACGCAAGGCAACGTTAATGAAGACTTATGTGTTGGTAATGGACACAAGGAGGGGAAAATGAAAACAAAAGACTTAAGACACGAACTTTTTTTTTTACCCTTGCAGTGGGTGTATTGAAATTGTCCAAATGTTTGTAACGTGTAAAAGGAAGCATATATATTCTTAATCAGCATGACGAGCGGAGTCGATATAGCCATGTCCGTCCGTCTGTCCGTCTGTTTCTATGCCATCTCCTCCGTCAGTTTGAAAGCTATCGCCACCAAACTTTGCAGGAAGTCTTTCAGTACAAATAGGCTGCACATTTGTTGGAACTGACCAGATCGGATGACCATAACATATAGCTGCCATAGGAACGATCGGTCGAAAAACTGGTTTTAGTGAGAAAAACTTTTTTGTTTTTAATGCAAACGTCTCCAAACTCAGTATTTACAAGTTTTTAATGCTTATCCATGATTCTGACAAATTTGGTCGAAATCAGACATCTATATGGTATAGCTGCCATAGAAAAGTAAGGTTAGAAAAATAGTCTCGGTAAGAAAAACTTTTTTGTTTTCATTGTAAGCGTCTTTTAAGTTGGTATATATTTATTTTATAAGGTTTCACACAATTCTTCAAAGTTTTGTCAAAATTGGATGACTTTAGGTTATGGCTGCCATATGAATGATAAGTCGAAAAACTGGTTTTAGAGAGAAAAGCATTTTTGTTTTTAATGCAATCGTCTCAAAACTCTGTATTTACAAGTTTTTAATGCTTCTCCATAATTCTACCAAATTTAGTAGATATCGGACATCTATATGGTATAGCTGCCATACAAAAGTAAGGTTAGAAAAATAGTCTCAGTAAGAAAAACTTTTTTGTTTTCAATGTAAACCTCTTTAAAATTGGTATAAATTTATTTTTTAAGCTTTCACACAATTCTTGAAAGTTTTGTCAAAATTGGATGACTTTAGGTTATAGCTGCCATAGGAACGATCGGTCGAAAAGCTAGTTTTAATGAGAAAAACTTTTTTGTTTTCAAAGCAAACGCCTCCATACTTGGTATTTCTTAGTTTGCTATACTTTTCCATAGTTCCACCAAGTTTGGTCGAAATCGGACATCTATATAGTATAGCTGTCATACAAAAGTAGAGTCAGGAAAGTTGTCTTAGTGAGAAAAACATGTTTCAAATTAGTTAAAAAACGTGCTGCAAGGGTATGCAAGCTTCGGCCGAGCCGAAGTTAACATTCCTCTATTTTTTCTGCTTTGTTTGCAACGAACCACAAAAAAGGGTCAAGAAATTATCAATGCAACCTATTAATCATTTAAGTAACATCAGATACGACTTATTTTAAGTTATTTACCGACTGGTATCCTCTTTGATCCTGTTTATCAGGTAGTGGCTTTTACTAATGATTCCAATTTAAGGGCTATTCATATGCTAATTAGGCTAATTATTGAATGGGAAATTAAGAGAAATTAGATAATAGCAAAGACCTAGAACACGAACTTGAACCAATTAAATGAAATGAAATTATTGGGCAAAAAAAACTTTCTAACAAGTTCAAAACTGAGCTGTCATGTTCTCGTTTTTAATTCAATTATTTCATTGAACCAACCATCGAGTTTGGTTCTTAAGTCTTTTATTTTTAGGCTTATGTCATGTTTCTCCCACACACTTTTCGCGCTTGAGGCGTTCTCAAGTCAATTGGTTTTGCTCACTCCACTTGTAATGGTCGTGGCTCTAACACACAAACCTCACACCCAATCAAGCCAATAAACGTCCAATTAATCAATGTCAGCATGGTAGGCAGATGCTCAGTAGCCCTGTCAGCGACCCAACAAGTATCAGCCAGAAATAATAGTTGAGTAGATGGAGAAGAAATGATTGCAATCAGTTTAGTTCCAGAGTTTGATGCATGAATTTTAATTTGGAGTGGGGACACCCAGGCCCTCGTACGTGCCAGCGCACTTAAGTTTCTCTTAAGCATTTGCTCCCTCGCTCTCTCTCTCTTTCTCACTGCGTCTTACTCTCTTACACCTGACTGGGCCCTAGCTGGTTGGCCATTTCTTTGGCCTGTATGGAAATGTTATAAACCGACGCGTTGGGCTCGGGCCGGATTCAGTTCATCTTCAGTCGTTGTCTGGCTTGGTTCTAGGAGGTGCGTTCCAACTCCTTTGTGTGTGTGTGTGTGTGTGTGCGTGCGTGTTCTTGGCACACAGTGAAATACCAGAAAAACATAAATTAAAAGCTCCACAGGATTGGCTTTCAGTGGTGTCGTGTAGCCTTGTGATAAAATTGTGCATTTTATTTCGTTTTCAGAACAAAGCGGGGTCAAGGATTTAACACCAGGAAAAAGCAAACAAACAAAGAAAATCATGCTAAAAATGAGCTACTTTGCTGTAAGTAGAAATTTTCAACTAGTAAACTAGTTTAGGTTTAGGCAATTAATCACTTTTTGCTACTGCTACTGCGGTTGGTGTTGAGCTCAATTAGCAAGCTGGCCCAAGTTCGTGTCTTAAGTCTTTCGTTTTTTTTTTTTTTTTGGTTATTTACAAAATTGGAACTTTCACTGAGTGACATTTTTGGGTTCTTACCTCAATTCTGTTTCTTATTTAGTGCTGAGGAAATTAGCCCAAATTATGTTTGTGGCATATGCAAATCTGATTGTTTGGGCATTAGGGAAGCTCATCAAAAATCAATTTAGCTGCCAATAACTTATTGTAAGTTTTTCTTTAGAGAAAGGTTTTTTAAAAAAAAAGGCAAGAAATATGGGTCTTAATTTTCACACACAAAAGCAACGGATGGAGGGGCGCGGCTGCCAAAGTGAACTTATACAAAGGGAACAAAACGAAGTTATTTTTAGCGATTTATTAGTTTAAGATGAGGTTTTTTTAAGGCAGATAACTTTGTTGCAGTCGGCACGGAGTGTCCTCTAGTGGCACAAACGGTTCATGAAAAGCCTAATCAGTTCTATACCCTTTCAAGTTTTAAGTTTCGGTGCCATTGAACGAATGTTAAGTGCCGATATTCCATTATTTATATGAGCCTTGTTACCCTGTTAGCTAAAAGAACTATATTAGTTTCCCATTCTCGCTAAGCAATCTGTTCAAAGAATCTGTTGCATAGAAACAATATGCACTATCCGAATCTCAAGAATCGGACTGAGAAGTGAAGTGAAAGTATTACTCAATCTTAGAATGGTAATCTAAATTCGATATGTTCCATACTACTTGGCTCTTGTCTCGTAAAAATTAATCTCCTTTTGGTAATTGATTACTCATTGTCCTTTTAACAGTTGCGTTAAGTGATTAACCCGTAATTATGATGTATTATAGACAGAAGCATACATTTATTTATATGGAAAATGTTTTAAATTAGGGGCTTCACTTGGAAATTTAAGCTAATTTTAGAATAGTAACAAATTTCAATCAATTTTACATTGTTTGATGTACAATCAGATCACCATATCCAAAGTAATATTATACAGAGAGTACACAGAGAAAAAGAAGGATGATTTCCGGTATCCATTTGGGAGGGATATGTCTGATATATTCTTTTAGTCATCCAAATGAGCTAAAAATCATCCAAAGGATATGAAAAATGATGATTATTGGGATGATTTTTCATTTTTTTGATTTTGATTTTTCCCAAATGGGATCTTTTTTTTCTGTGTAGCAGCTTTAGAGTATGGGATATATAGAAACCAGGCAACAAGGTCCAGTTTATTAAATGGTTGATGGTGATTCTAGAAGATTTTCATATGCTAAACACAAAACTGTTTTCGGAAATGAAACATCACGTATGGATTTTAAGACTGGATTAACACGGTGAAGCAAACTTCAGGGAGTTCTCTTAGTAGAAGAGAGAATCAGGTGAGATTCTAAAACTTTTCTTTATAAAACGTTTGCATTTTGCCTTGAATATTCCGCCTTTCAAGAAGAACTTCATGAAGGTTGCTTCACCGTATAAATCTTATCAAAGTAATTCGAGCCTAAAGTTGCTTAAAGTTACAATTTTTATTCGTTTTTTAGTTGATAGGACTCTCCATGATAAATCCACGTCCGTCCGTCTATTTCTATGCTATCTCCTCCGTCAGTTTGAGAGCAATCTTCACCAAACTTTGCACGAAGTTTTTAAATACAAGTACGCTGCATATTTGTCGGAACCAGCCGTATCAGAGGACTACAGCATATAGCTGTCATAGAAACGATCGATCGAAAAACTAGTTATAGTGAGAAAAACTTTTTTGTTTTCAATTCAAACGCCTCCAAACTTTGTATTTCTTAGTTGGCTACATTTTTCCTTGATTCTACGAAGTTGGGACGAAATCGCACATCTATATAATATAGCTGTCATAGAAAAGTAGAGACTGAAAAGTAGTCTTAATGAGAAAAACTTTTTTGTTTTCCACGGAAAAGTGCTTTAAATTATTACTTATTCATTTGATATGCATTCACACAATTCTACAAAGTTTTGTCAAAATCGGATGACTATAGCGTATAGCTGCAGTACGAATGATGGGTCGATAATGAAGTTTTTTGGAAAACAACTTTTTTATTTTAGATGGAATCGACTCCAAACTTTGAACACGTTCGTTTGTTAGGCTTTTGCATGATTTCACTAAGTTTGGTTGAAATCGTACATCTACATAATACAGCTACCATAGAAAGGTAAGCTACGAAAAGCAGTCTTGGCTAGAATATTGTGCTGCAAGGGTATACAAACTACAGCCGAGTATAAGATAACTTTCCTCCATTTTCTTAACTTTAAAATAAACTATCCCACATAATTTTACGATTTTTATAAGCTAAGATTTTTATACCACAATGAAAACTTGTGCGAAAATTAACAAATTCGCCTACTGCCCAAAGGTATGCAATGTTAAATCAGTATGGTAGGCCAATTAGTTGTATGGAATTCTAAGGACAATTTTTAAAGAATCTTTTGCACGGTTTAAAACTTTGTAGTTTCGATTCTAAGCGTTCTTAATGGTATATTTGAAGTAGGGATTTCGTAAAATTGAATTATGTAATGAGAACTCTTGATATATGATGGTAAAGTAAACACGTAATGTAACGTACGATCAAATGAACCAATTTAAAATCATTGAATATTCCTCTATTTTATCTTGTCTTAACACTTTTTGTTTTGATTCGACTGCATAAAGTCTATGCTGCAGCACAGTTCCAAAAGCACCTTCAGGTACTTCAAATTTGGACCAAGTTTAGATCAAATACAAAGGCTTTAAGTATGCTTTTCTTAAGTAAGGATAAGCCAATTATTTTATATTCTCCCAAACATAACAATACGAAAAGTGAAAATGAATGACATGGCTTACATTATTCATTTTTCTTACACACCCTTTAAAATCTTCAATGAGTCAATATCTTTAAATTCAAAAGGCCATACAAATTATTGTTTATTCAATCATTTACCAGGAAAAGCCCAAACAAAATTTAATTATGACTTTCAAATCATAAAATTAATATTCCTCACACATAAGTATCAAGCTGCGTGGGCTGCCGAGTGACAATTAAAACTTAAACTTTTTAACAACTTTGAAAATGGGTAGAACAATTCAAATTGTTTCTGTGTTTCTTATCCAATTAATTCATAAATTTCTTCTATCCCACCAGCTCATTAATCTTGACTCTCAATTGACTTGTCCCGCCGAGTGTGTTTACAGTCATTTAATTTTATCATCAACTTTATGAGATACTTGAGAATCTCTGAAACATAAAATGCTGTGTGTAAACTTTGTGTTCGAGACGTTAACCCAGTTTATTTTTGGTTTTGGTTGAAACACACCCAAAATTTGGGGAACCAATATAATAAATTATGAAGACGAAAGAAAGCTGAAAAGAAAATGCAAGGCATCTTGCAAATAAATACAACAAAATCTACGAAAAAATGCTTAGTCCAGTCGAAATCGTAACAAAACGCTTATCGGTCTCAGGGGTCAATGACACCAGCCGCGGCGGAACACACACGAGCTCGAACTTCAGAGCCAGCAGCTCTTGGCTACAGCTCAGTGACAATTTTTGCTGCTTGATAGATGGGCGAGCTTCGCTTGGTTTGCTGACTGGCCGGCGGTTGCCCCAGCTAACGGTCGTCCAGACCAGATTGCGTCAATATTTATTTTGCCAAATACTCGGCATTTGGGTAAAAGAGAAAGAGAAACATGGGCAAATATTTGCTGAGCAAGAGGTTCTTAATAATCTCCTCAGGTTGAGGTGAAAATCAAGAAAAGCAGCCCCAGTACTCCAAACTGGGCTTGGCTCTCACTTTTTTTTTTGATTTTTGTTTTGGCTCATGTTGAAAGAAATTATGCAAATCCATTCTGGGCAGCTGACAAAGAGCTAAGAGTAAGACTTTCGCAAGACACTTGACCGGATTTTTTTAGGCCTTAAGTGTAATTGGTTTTTGGCGACTTTGATGTAATCGGAATACGTTTGATTTGGTAGGATTATAGAATTATGGCAAGTCTTTATTATATACAGAAGACAGAACTTTGTCGATTTTATGAAGTGTCAAACAAAATTTTGAAGAATTGTTTAAAAAGTGCGAGACAGACCAAAGCAGACCATACTTTCTTTAAAATTTCTTAACAACCCATACTTAGTTAGCTGACTAATCTGCTACATAGAGCTATCTGTCACATAAACCTACAAATAACAGAGCAAAACCTAAGGCTATTTGACACATAGCAGCTATAAAGAAGATGTGAAATCGGCTCTTAAACATGTGGAAAACATACACCAATTAAAATTCGATTGCTATACAAAATTATAGAGTCGATTTCATGTCATTCCTCTTTGTTATAAAAGTCATATTACTTGCCCAAGTTTTCGAGGGCATCCACCAGCTGGATAGTAAAACCTTCCAGATGTAATGGAAGCATTACTTCCCGAATTTAATTACTTTTCATCACAATAATTACGATTATTATGGTAGTGCACAACCATTCTTGACTACGGTTATTTTTTAATTGTATTTGTAACTTGGAATTATGACTATTCAATGAATATTACTAGATATAATTACTTTTACAATTACCTGAATACTTAATTGTTCTTGTAAGGGGTGATTAATAAGTAATTGTGCTTGAAATGTTCAATTATTCATGTATTTTTAAATGCAATAAAATCTAATTACTTTTACAATTACTTGAATATTTACTTGTACCTGTAAAGGGTGATTATTATGTAAATATGCTTGAAATGTTGAATTATTCATGTATTTGTAGTTGAATTATACAACATTTCAAGCCCCATTACTAAATAATCCCACCTTACACCTACAATTATTCAAGTAATTGTAAAAGGAATTATATTTGGTTTCATTCATTGAATAATATGCACTTAAATTACAATTAAACCTATACAATTATTCAAGTAATTGACAAAGTAGTTACGTTTTAAAATATTTAATACGATAATGGTAATGGTAATTGAAATGGTAATTGTAGCCCACAGCTCTGTTACCTTCCCATTTGAGTATGCAAATTCTTCTTAAAAGGGTCTAAGCTTGATGCTCCTACAATATTTACTATATAAGGAGAGTTCGCGGCTCACGTTAGCCAGCAGCTTTGCAGGTGATCGGCTCCCAATCCTCACCAGCGAGTTTTACTCAGTAATTTAGAAGTTAGATCGAAATCTTAAACTATTTTCCAAGTGCTCTCAAACCGATTTCGATCAAAATCGAATGAGAATCGTAAATGAAAAGAATGGGACAATAAATATATGGCAATTAATTACCAAATCCTATGGAAATTATGTTGTTTTTGTCTTGGAAACTTAAGCTTTTATGTCTATCCATAAATTCGAATCGTTAAATATCAAAATATACCATAAACTTATGTCTCTCTTGCAGCTGTCAACGCTTTTGTTGGCCTCTTTGGCAGCCAGCCAATTGTATTCAGATGCCAGTGCAGCGGCCGTTGAGTAAGTAGCCCCCACCCCCTCACATTCTCTCTCTTTCTTTCGCTATCTCTATAAGAAGCTATTAACCACCTAAAGCCTGTGCCATTGCCTAATGCTCACCACAAGTAGAAGTTGATGCCTGCGCCTACAATTGTGACTAAAACCAGACCAAAACAAAAACTGTGACTAAGTACTCATTAGCATAATCCCCCCCCTAACCCACATCCATGCATTAGTTTAGAAGCAAACAACCAAGAGACCAAAAACAAAACCTAACTTTCGTTTACAGAATACAAAAGCAAAGGCTGATCAAATTTCCAGAGGAGTTTGATACCAAAATGGCAACTCCGGCAGCGGAGAAAACCGACGAGGCCAAGCGCATCCTAGAACAGATAGCGAAGGTGAATGAGGCGTTTGGGTATGTAAAGAAGCAACCGGAGCAGCCCAAATTGCCACCCATACTCGACTCGAGTCAGTATTTGTTTCCCAAACCGGCCTATCAGCCTTTCCATGCACAACAGCATCACTTTTCGGGTTCGAATGGACAGACTCTGCTGGAACCCTCAATACGAGCGGTGAAATTAACCCGAAATGTGGCATCTGCCTACAATGTGCCGCCCAGATTACGCAAGGGTAGTGAGCCAAATGAGTCAAAGAAGTCTGCCCCATCCCAGCTGTATTTCCGTCCCAATCAAGTTCAGTTGCCTCAGCCACTGTCCGCCGAGGAGGCTCAACAACTGCCCGCCCACTTCATGATTCCCGTGCACCTGTACAAGCTCAATAAGGAACAATATCTCAAAGAGCAGGCGCCGCAGGAGTATCGCATCAAGGGCTATAAGATCATAGGCGATGTGGATAGCTTCTATGGCAAGGCCAAGTCCATGCAGAAACATGCCAAGACAACGCCCAAATATCATTTGTTCTTTCTGCCCCGAGAATTGGCAGTCAATGAGGATGGCACTCCGAAGCGTGGCAACGGTACAACCACCCCAACACCAAAGCTCTTGACATCCAAGGAATCTCGCCTGGACTCACGTGAGAAGCCCTCACAGAAACCAGAAGTTAACAGCCAACGCAAGAGAGTTAGTTCCTCGACAAAACCTCCGCCAACTGTCAGCGGCAAGGAGGCCATGGAAAAAGTCACTTCGGCACCCCTTTATCTGAGTTCCACTCTACCGCCAGCTGGAGGATTACTGCCCAATCGAAATCGCCTGAATCCCTTCCGTGTGCCCAGCGTTAATTTGGCCGAAATGCAGAACCAGACTTCGTCGGCCATCAAGAATGCCTTTCAAAACATTTTCAAGCTGCCCTTCCGCACACCCGGAGCTAGTGCCACACAACCCCTGCTCCTGGAGAGTGCCAGTCCGCAGGTCAGCATTAGTGCGTCTCAGGACTACAAATGGGACGATGAGAAAGAGGGCGGTGGTGATGGAAATAGCGAGGATCTGGACACCGTAGAGAATACAGCGGCCGAACAGGATAACAGTGTGTCGGCGGAGAAGCATTTGTTTGCTCACAAGGCTCACCACTTGATGCATACCGTGGGACAGGTGGCCACTGCTCATCAGGGCACTCAAAAGCAGGCGCTACGAGAGGGCGGCATCATTATACAGAGACTTAAAGTGCGAAAGGGTGGCATAGCTATAGCCGGACCTGGTGGCGTGGCCACAGCAGGCAGCGGAGGCACCGCCATTGTCGGTCCTGGCGGTTATGCTCTAACGCATCCACGTAGCTTGACCATAGCTGGACCCGGAGCTAAAGTAATATCCATACCAGCTGAGGTGGATCTGCAAGATGCACTCCAGCGTACCAATCTGGAGGCCAAAAGCTTTCCCCGGGAGGGAAAAATAGTGGCCACGGGTCCCACTGTCTACTATGCCCCACCAACGGGTACGGCGGATGATGAGGACGAGGAGTTTGAGTCTGAGGCTTAATTTGTATTTGATTTTGTAGTAATTAGTTGGTATATTTTTGTTAGTATTCTAATAAATTCTGGTATTTCTTAACAGTTTGTGCATTGCTTTCATCATGTATATAGTGTGTGGTGTGTTTAAAGTATGTCTATATGTATATATTGGTCATTGGGGTTCGTTTATGTGTCACTTGAGTATATAACAAATGGTAAATATTGTGCTCTGAAATTTGTATCCCAAAGTAATCATTTGATATAAGTGAACAGTCTCTACAAAATTGAAAGAGTTTTGCTGTTTCCGGACAGGAAAAGCTACGAATCAAAGTAAATATAATATTAAAAAAGAAACCAAGAGCATAAAGTTTTTCCTTGGCTGAGGAACATTTGCTTGTGGATTTTGTTGAGTAAAACATATATATATTTAAGAGAACAAGACATAGAGGCACTCAAATTCGGTTAAACGAAAATTGAGAATTCGAGAATTTAGATCCATAGCACAAGACAACCAAATAATACTCCAGTATATTGAAGAATTGGTGGTGGTTCTAGAAGATTTCCGTGTGCTAAACACAAAACTGCTTTCAGAAATGGTTAATCACTTCTAGATTTAGGTAAATATGAGCTTAGAATTGCTTACAATGTCTACTTTGACCCTTTTGGCACACTTTTTATGGGGAATCTGTGCTATAGTAGTAACTCTCTTTGATTTTATCGTAAGGTATTACCTCAAACCTTTAGAAAAAACTGTTCGAAACATTTCTACGATTTTCTAAAACGAAGATATGCCAAACCACTATGCAAAACCACTTCAGCTGGCTAATCCCTTTATAATTGTACAACAACATCCATTGCATACCGATGGGCGGTACAAAATATTGGTAACTTTGAATAGAAATACATATTATGGTATAACTTTGCTTAAAAAAATCTCTAAAATATTTGGAACACTTGATTTTAAAGCTAAAAAATAGTTCTTTCCGATAATTCTAGAAAAAGATTCGTGTTAAGTGCAGGAAAATTATATAACATCGCTACCTACTCCTGTAAAATTGTATAAGAAAATTTCTTACATACTCGCATACATACTCACTTTTTACGGTTTTTCTAAAGCTATATTTTCACTTGTCTGATATCTCATAAAAGGTTCTTAAATGAGATATCAGAGAGGTGTAATAGTCAATCGGAGAATCACAAAAACATATGAGAAGTAGGCTAGGATTTTTGACAGCCAAGCTGAGGTATTTTTCAACCATCTCATATGAGATCTTGACAAGTAAAAGTATGGTACAAGAGTACCTACTCCCGATTCAATCTTGAGTAGGCCTTTGCTAATGACTGTTATTTGATGACTGTCTGTTATTGCAATCACCGCTTTAAGCAGTTGAGAACTCTAAGGTGATTATGCTTAAGCTTTGAGGCTAAAGTTTTTCAAGCTTTCTAGCGAGCTTGGAACTGCCCGTTAAATTTGAGTGCAAGCATTCAAAAAAAGTATGCGTTGTTTTATAAAACGTTTTTTTTTTAACTATTTCCTAAAGGACAGCAATGTGTGGGGTTACAGTCTAGTTTTAACCACACCTGATTTTCCTGAGCTTCCGTCTCTCTTCTAATAGCTCTTGCATACTTTCTTTGGAAGTTTCAGATTGAGTTTCCTAGGTTTCGATTGGATAGTCGTTAGATATACTTTCTTCTATTTTGAAATATTCATATTTCATATAATTTAGATAATATTCAGCTCCAATGTATGAAAATTTAAGATACATTTTACATGAATTGGATACATTAATACTCAAAAATGCATACCCATTCCAAATGAATACCGAAATCATCTAATGTATATAATTGAATATCCTTTTTTTTACTATGTGCGCTCTATAGATAGTCCTAAAACCGTGTCTTAATGAATATTGCAAAAGAAAAGTCATAATTTATCAAATAATAGCTAAAAGTCAAGAATTTTTTTATTTTTTTTGTTTTCCTGGTATACCTAGAGTAAACCACTGAACCAAACCGACAACTCGTTGTGGTTTCTTTCAAGAAACATGTTAGACGGTGGTTTAAAAACTGCACGAACCACTGAACTGAATCAGTACTTATTCCCAACCGGTTTATCAGCAATGAAACGAAGTTGATAATGATGATTTTCAGATACAAATTTTGCCAAATGTTCAAGTGACATCTTACGAACCCCAACACTCACTCCGACTAACTACCTATCTAACTAACCAACTAAATGCTTTCAAATGTTGCTGTAAATATTACAAGACTAACTGCTGCCCTTAACTTTCTCCATCTTCCCTCCAACAACTGTCTGTAAAAACTCTGCTAACCCACAAAAGTGCCTACTATTGGCACACAGCCAGCCAAGAGACTTGGCCACCAGCAAATGCGAAGCTCCAAGAGGCTGCTGGAAATCCGTATGGCGCCTTTCAGCCATATCTACTTCGAAACCCACCAGCCTACCACTCGTTGGCATATGTGGCGCAGTCTAGCGGCCTGCCTGAGCAACAACTCACCACAGCTGCCAGCTTAGCTGAGACAACAACTACCGTTGCCCCCACCAGCTCCACCACCACGGCCCAGACACAAACCGATGATGAGATTGAGACCCTAGAAAAGCTGCAAGTTCAGCCACAAACCACCAAAGGCGATCTTAGAAGTGATGTGGCTCTGCGATTGGCCATAAGCCGAATCAATCCAAATTATGTGATAGAAGAAATACCCGGCAAGCATGTGATCTCCTCAGAGATCAAGATTCCGGTGGCACTCAAACTTCGCCAGCGGATGAAGGGTAAAGGAAAACGTACACCCGTAAAGGTGGAAGCCACTGGACGTACCAGCACCAAGTCTGGCAATATACCACAAATTCAATTTGGTAACTATTTCCTGCCCTATCAGCCATTGCAGGCACAGGCCATACAGGGAGGTAAGCAGGCGGCCCTGATACTAGAGCCGCACTCCAAGGCTGTGGTGGGTAATGGTGGGACAGCCATTTCTACGCCCATATCCAGGGCGCTGCTCAAAAAGGGTGTGCCTACGAATGTGTACTTTAATCCAGAATCGGTGGCCATAGCAGGGGTAGGTGGTAAGGCACATGCCACGGCAGATTTAGAACTGGATTTGTTTACCTAAGTTTTTATATATATATATTAATCTTTGCCTAGATCTAATGTAAATAAAGTAAAAGTAAATTGTAAAGCTTGTAGATATATTGAATCCTTCACGCTTCAACAACCTCCTGTCCACCTGCACAGCACATCTCCCACTTCCTCTAGCACACACACACACACACACACACTGACTATAACCAACTATAACCCCCCACCACACCCAAAATTAGACACAGATCGAGAGCTGCACCCCTTATCTTTGAGGAGCATCCCTACTATGGTGGATTAAGGGGTCAGTATCTGCAGTTGCGTCCCCAGCGAGATGGCAGCATTAGCAGTTACATTCTGCAGCAACAGCAACCCCAACTGAGAACCGCTCCAAGGGATGCCGATGATACCATCACCATTTCTGCAGCCAGCATTTCAGCCACTGCGGATGATAGTTCAGCCAGCAGCTCCATCTCGGCCAGCGCCAGTGATTTCAATCGCATACAATTGGCTGCCGCACGTCTGGTGGCCATACAGGAGTTGGCCAAGCGAAAGGGCTCCTTCAGCGAGGAGGACAACAAAATCTATGCCAGCAGCTTGCTAGAGCTGGGTCAGGCGGCCCAGAGTCTAGCCCTGCTACAGCAGACGGGACAGATTAAGGATTTCAGTGTTCTGCTGCAGCCCGAACTATTTCCCATACCCCAGAAGCAACCCTCGAATTTTGGTCTCGAGGCCAGTGGCAATAATCCAGCGGATCAGAAAATTGATGAGCAAAAATTGGAGGAGGTTACCGAGCAGCAACTGTCGCCTGAGGAGTTTCTGCCACCCAACAACGAGGATCCCTATGAGGATGTGAACGACAGTGTGGCGGTGATGGCACCCAAAAAGGATGCATCCGTGGCCGAGGCCAAACCCGTGGGTAATTATCCACTTGTAAAAACATAAACCGAAGGGTAGTATTAATGAATCTCTTTTCACAGGTCTCTCCATTGCCGGTGAAGGTGGTGTGGCCTCATCCAAGCCCAATGCTGTGGCACTTTCCGGACGTAATGGTCTGGCCGTGGCCTCACCCAAGGCTACAGCCATAGCCGGCGTTTCACCCGAAGAGGCAGCTGCCTTTAGTATCTCGCTGCCCACACGTAATCAGTTGGTCATCAAGACACCCAATTCGGCTGGAGAGAAGTCCAGCGATGATTATGATTATAATGATGGACCCATTACTGTGGCGCGTTTTCCTCTTAGCCGGGAAACGCCTCTGCTGCCTGTACGCCTGTACTCGGGTGGGGCCAGTGCCGGTGCTGCTGGTGGTGATGCTTTGGTTAACAAATGGCGCGTCGCCATCGCTGAGGAATATGCCGCCCGGCAGTCCCAAGCAGCCAAAATGGCACCCAAACCCTTCATACGCATGGCACCCAAGCGACGTCTGCACTACGAATAGATCGATCTGAACGGTAGTTTTAAGGAATAGCCAGGAAATATGGAAGAATTATACTTATTTGTGCCAACTTTCGAATTGCCAATAAACTTTGTGCCCATCCAAGAGAAAGAAATGTTCCTTTGATGAGATGGGGTTGGGGCTCGTTGAGTTCTCAAGGATTTTGTATCACTTTTTGCAAAACTGTTAGACCGCAGTCCCTATTAGGTATTGGCAGCTGAATGCAGAGCTTTGTATACCCTTGCAGCACGTTTTTCTAACTAATTTGAACGACTTTCCACTGAAAACAAACAAGTTTTTCTCTCGTCTGACCCTACTTTTGTACGACAGCTATACCATATAGATGTTCGATTTCGACCAAACTTAGTGGAATCATGCAAAAGCATAGCAAACTAAGAAGTACAAAGTTTGAAGACGATTTCTTCAAAAACAAAAAAGTTTTTCTCACTAAAACTAGTTTCCCCACCCATCATTCCTATGACAGCTATAACCTATAGTCATGCGATTTTGACAAAACTTTGAAGAACTATGTGAAAGCTTATAAAATAAATATATGCAAATTTGAAAGAGGTTTACATTGAAAACAAAAAAGTTTTTCTGACTAAGATTATTTTTCTAACCTTACTTTTGTATGACAGCTATACTATATAGATGTCCGATTTCAAGCAAACTTTGCTGAATCGTGGAGAAGCATTACAAACTAGTAAATACGAAGCTTGGAGACGTTTGCTTTATAAACAAAAAAGTTTTTCTCACTAGAACTAGTTTTTCGACCGAACGTTCCTATGGCAGCTATAGGTTATGGTCATCCAATCCGGCCGGCTCCGACATAGGTGTAACGTATTTGTACCAGAAGACATCGTGCAAAGTTTGGTGGCGATAGCTTTAAAACTGAGGGAGGAGATGGCATAGAAACAGACGGACAGTACTAAATCAACTCAGCTCGTCATGCTGATCAAGAATATATATACTTTATGTGGTCGGAAATGCTTCCTTCTATGTGTCACAAACATCTGGACAATTTCAATATACCCTCTGCAAGTGTATAATATGCTCGGCAAAGGCAGAGATCACCCAGGAACCTTTTAAAGGAGTGGGGGGTAAGTAAGTGTTGTTAAACAGGCTTTGGGCAATCTCTACTATTTAAACCATTTTGAGAAAGCGACAATAGGAACCAAATCTTTTATGTGCACATTTGCAGGACTGTTCAGGTCTTCAACAAATGGTAAAGGGTGCGTTTCCTAAGAATTTTCCAGCGATACGACTGCTGTCATGATGGAGCAGGCGCCTTCAGAGGGTGCAATGGTGCAGTGCAGATTGCAGAATGCAAATCTGCCTATACAACACTGCAGTGATCCTTTATCGCCCACCACTTGGTTTGCTGTTTAGCTGGTAAGGTGACCGAAAGTTATATGAATTTATGCCTCATCTAAACAAAGAATCTGTGCGCTATACTGAGACCATGATACAACAAAGAAGGTAAGGTGCTGAATATTCAAAAATAAGCGAAACACTGATCGTTTTAAGTACTTTGCTGAGGGTGCACACTGCAAGCAACCTACCTTTATTCTTATATTAAGACTGTAGAGTAGAGTAAGTAGAGTTGGAAAATGATGGTCGATATTTCAAGTTGAACTCAAATTAATTGAAATCTCATCCATTGAAATGTGTCTTTATCAAACTTCAATCAACCATCCATAATCCCAAATGCCACCCCCGCCACCCTATCTGAACCCCTCCCCCAAATGCTTTGCATTTCCAATGCATTCGATTTCAATTTCCATTGCCTGCCAATAGGCGCTCCTCTCAAACTGTCCAAAAGCCAAACGCATTCAATCGCTGCGGGATAATCATTATAAATATTTTATAACAAAAATAAATTTCACAAACCAACAAAAAAAAGGTGGAAAGAAAAACGAATCATAAAAGAATGGCACAGAACAGAGCGCAAGCATGTGCAAATCTTGATTAATCTTTTCCGCCAGTGCATGGTGCATGAAAATAAATTATCCAAAATGGCCAGGGAGATGTGGCGCAAGGGGGGGGGCACAACGCATTCAATTTGCACCTGAACCAGTTCCCTGGCCGCTTGGGCTGTCAATGCGGCTTCAATGCAATGGTTATGCTTGACTTCTATTACGCGGCAGGTTTAACAAACTGCAGAACTTGACCAAGACCAAGACCAAGACCAAAACCATGGCCAAGTGCAAGACGAAGACCAACATCTACATTGACCATCTGCCATCTGCTTGAGAACCTGAAACCAAACGAACCCTCTGGCCGTTCGTGTGGTTCTTGTTGTTGTGATTGTTTGTTGCCAGAACCAAAGTTGCAAACTCCTTTTGGCTATCTACTTACTTCTGTCTCTTTGGCAACGTTTTCCTGCGGGAAGCTACTGTAGTTGTTATTGCTGCTGTTGTTACATGTTGCCTGTTTTTCTGGTTCTTTGTTCTTGGGCTAGGTCAGTGTGAAGGCACATTATAAAAGGCCATGGCTACCCAGCACTAGCCACCAGTTTCCTTGAAGTGGTCGCCGTGTCAAGACTGAAGACGAAGACTGTCTCTACTAGTAACCATTGTGCCAATTCAACGACTGACTCTCTTGTGATATTTAGACATTTCCCCAGCAGCTTTGCGGATTGTGGCTTATCTTCAAATTACCTGCCTAGATTTTTTTTGGGGGGGAGGAAAGTGTCAATTGCCAATTGCCCAGACGTCAAAGAACATTAACCAACGCTTAAGCAAAAACAAACTGCTGACAACGAGAAAAAGTAAGGTAAGTTTTCTTCTGTTTTTTTTTTTGGAAATTTTAATATTTCTAGTTTGGCGGTGTAGCGTGAAAGTTTTGTGTGTAAATTGTTTGTTTTAAGTAGGCTTATTAAGTGCATTTCAGCAGGTTTGGTTGGAGAATTAAATTATGAAGAATATTTGTTATACCTTGAAGGGCTTTAAGTTAGAGAGCTTGGTCTGAAATGGTTTGCAAATGAAGTTTTGGGCTGATTAAATGTGAGTTTGAATTTCTTTGTATCTCTCGCTGTTTCCTGTAGTCACTTGTACAATGTGGCGACTGCGGTTTGCGCTATGGCAAGCACTTTTTTTGGTGTATAACTCAAGTTTTATGCATCTTATCTTTACCAAACTTGAAAAATTGATAAATAAAGAAATATAAACATAGTAAACGAGAAAGCTAAGCTAACTTTGTCTGTGCCAAAGTTTCACTTAAATATTTGAAAAAAAAAACGTTTTTTCCCCATTTTCCTACCGATTGTTCGTATGGGAGCTATATGATATAGTCATCCGATTTGGACAAAAATTTGTGAAATTATGTGAAAGCATGTGAAACAAACATATACCAATTTGCAGGATGCTACCATTAAAAACAAAAAAGTTTTTCGAACTAAGACTGTTATTCAGACCCATCTTTTGTATGGCAGCTATACCATATAGTTGTCCGATTTTAATAAAACTTGCTAGAATTATAAAAAAATATAGAAAATCTACGATTGTAAAGTTTGGAGACGTTTCCATTGAAAAGAAAAAAGTTTTTCATACTCAAACTAGTTTTCCGACCGATTGTTCCTATGGGAGCTATGAGATATAGTCATCCGATCCAACTGTTTCCGACATATAAGTGGTGTGCAGCAAAAAGAAGACTCTGTGCAAAATTTCAGTTCGATAGTTTTAAAACTGAGAGACTAGTTCGCGACGGACAAAGCTCCATCGACTCAGTTCGTCACCCTGATCAAGAATATATATACTTTATGCGGTCGGCAGAGAATTTTTCTATGCGTTGCAAACATCTGTGCAAATTTATAATACCCTTTGCAAGGGTATAAATATATAAAAATCGATCTTTTACCTAGACCACAGTTACAATGAAATATATTGCCGTCTTCAGATCTCTAGGTTTGATGTCTTCGAGAGATTGAGTAGAAGGGGCTTATCAAGTATCCTAAGTATCTTCCTACTCAAAGAGGGACACAATGACTTAGAAATTGTAATACCAGTTTTCCCCTTCATTAACTTTGCCACTTCTTTAGAGATCATGGAACAAGAAAACTTTAAGGTCCCATCAGACAAACAAGAATCCCTATTCCCTTAAGACTAGATAAGATAAGATCCTTTGCTCTTCTCAGTGGTAACATTTTAGATTAGGTTAGGTTCTTAAGTCTTTTATTCTTTATCAAAAATTTATGAGATCTCGACCTACGGATTGATATTTAAAGTAAGAGTCGTACCAGATCCGATGTTTTAAGGCGAAAGCAGTGAGGTCTGAAAACTGAGAGAGAAAAGAGCAAGCATATTTGAGAGATAAGCATTGCTTCCGCTCTCATAGTGGCGTTTTTTAAGGGAGAGGAGTGCGTGTGTATGAAATTAACAAGTGGAGGGCTCAATCTAGTTTTATATTCATGTTGCTTTCTAATTCTCAAGCAGTTAAAGCATTGCTGACAGTTAAGAGACAGAGATAAGCAATGAACATTCTAGGTTTTTGAACCATGCATTATGCACTTGATTCACGAATGAGCAATGTGGGATTTGATTAAGTTTAACAATTGATAAAATAATGTTTCGTTCTTGATTTGAGAAGATTTCGTACTTGGTTTAAGTATTGAGCCTCTTGGTTCAAGAAAAAAATGTATCAAAAATACAAACTTTGATCAAGAATTTCTCTCTTGGATCGAACATTTTCGTTTCTATAGAACTTTAGACATTAAACGTTCTTGCCTTTCTCCATTTTTTAAATTTGCCATGGGGATTTGATGCGAACCATCAAAGGAGAAGATAGCAAAGCTATCATAGTTAAGCCTTTTAGCACTCAGAACCAAAACTTAGTACGAATGTACATCATTTATTATCGAAACGCCAAATGAAAGGTAAAGATTGCTTGAACAATAGTCACGCTGTAAGCAAAAGAAAGTTTGCAGTTGCTGAGTACATTCCAGTCGAGCTTGTATTATTTACTGAGAGCTAATTAAACAAAAGACTTAGACAACGAACTTGATGTATCATTTTCTAAGTACCCCTCCAAAACAAAAGACTCAGGCAACGAACTTGATTACCAAGTAAAGATTTAAGCCACAAACATGACCATCATTTTTGCATTGTTGCAAGTGAAGCTACTAGTCATTACGTTGTATCTACACCAGAAGTGGCTTGGTGGCCAATCAAATGGCAAACCGGTTAATAGTCAATCCATGTACTTGGCATCCTGTCGGGCTTGGACCTATCATTACAAACACACACACAAAACACAAACACACACACGGCTGCATTAATAACGTTAAATTTAGAATGGACTTTGCTTGGGACCAACTAAAAATAGCCAAGTGACTGGTTTTTCCAGTCCCCAAGCAAAAGAAGTTACCAACATCACACATAGATCTGATCAATCCCCCTTCTCCTTTCCCTACCCCCCACTTTAGAATGTTCATCTTTGCCTTGTTCTGCCTGCTGGCAGTGGGAAGCCAGGCCCATCCCATTGAACCCACAGCCCAGCATATTGTGATTGTAACGCCACAGGCACAAGTGCATCTGGAGCCAGCCTTGCGCTATGTCCATGGCCTGTCGCCGCTGGCTCGTGTCTCTGCCCCGCATCATCATGAGGAGACAATTGTGTATGTGCCGGCTGGAGCTGCTGCCTCGGTGTTGCCAGTGGTAGAAGCTGTGGGCTCGGGACGTGCAGACACCAAGCAAGCTGAGGGTATTCCAGAGAACATTAACCAGATCCAGCAGCAGGTACAACAGGGTGTGGAGATTGTCAGCGGGCAGTTTGGAGAGGCAGCAGCGGCGGCCGCAGCCACTGGTGCTGGCTTCTTTCCGGGCTTCTTCCCCTCCAGTGGTGCCAAGAAGGAGGAACAGCTAAAGCTGAAGGCCGATAAGTTTGAAATAATCGAGACGCCGGCCAACACGCAACCCCTGCTGACCGCCACCGAGGCCCGCCACTTCTACAGCCTGCCGCAGGTCTATCACACCCCGGTGGTGGATGTGGTCCATACGCCTGTCTACTCCTGGCCCATTTCCGCCATCCGTGCACGCAGCATTGAGCCGGAGCAAGAGGCTTTGCCAGCGCCAGTGAAGGCCGAAGCGGAATTGCCACAGGAGTTGCCCCTGGCCCAGCCGCTGTTGAAGCAGCAGCCTCTCGAGCAGCCCCTGGAACCACAGCCAGCCCAACCCATTATCCCGGAGGCTACCGAACAGAAAGCCGAATTCGCTGGTCGCCTCCTCGAGGGCAATGCCATTAAGCAGGAATTGCAGAGCCCAGAGCTGGCCAAGGAGCAGATTAAAGAGGATCGTAAGTAATTGAAAGCATCTCTCCTCATCTTTGGTCTAAACTTCGTCTACATTTTTAGCTAAAGCACAGCCAGAGGAGCCACTGATCAAGGCCATTCCGGCTGAGCCCATCCAGCAGATCCAGCAGCCGTCTCAGTCCGCCGAAAACATTGCCATTCCCATTGCACCACAGGCCTAATTGTGCTCACACCATTCGTATCTCGAATCTCTCATATCTCTATGGGCAGCTTTGGTTCTTCAACTGATTCTCATTGCGTGCCCGGTGGTTCATAGCCGGGCCCGAGGGTTTTTTATAATTCATCTAGTTTACTAACACCAGACATCAACAATTTTCCAGTTTTCCAACATTAATTAACAGCAAAAAGAGCATAAAAACACAAAAGCATTCATTCATAATCGCCATCAACACGAAATCGTTCATAATCATCAACATGATCATCATCATTATATTCATTAACCATAACATTGAAAAAGTAAAACAGAACAAATACAAAAAAAAAAAAAAGTGAATGTAAAATGTAAGAGAACGAGATTTTGCATTTTGGTTACAGAGGGGAAAAGGGTCAGCGAAACGAAAGACTTAGACAACAAACTTTCATGGCAAACTTTGAGATAGAATAAAAGCTAGCTTAAGTAGGTGTAAGGTCACACACACACACAGGTCAAATGCGTACAAATCAAATGTGGCAAAAGTCTTGACCCAAATGAAGAACTCGAACTGAAAGGTTTAGCATACGAGGGCGGCACCACATCGATTTGTCAGACAGACTGACAGACACGCAGAATAGATGAGAATATTGACAGATTTCTCTGACTAAATAAGTCACCAGTCTACACTGGCAGTTGTTCACACATGTGTGGCAGCAACTGACACTGACTGACTTAAATTTTGGCCACCATTTTGCAAAAATGTCATATTTCCTACAGTTTTGTAGTTAAATGTTTCGTACCCACTAGGCATATTTAGTAATCAGGTTTATTTATTGATCCGTCAAAGGATTGATAATGATCTGATGAACAATTGTCAAGTTATAAGCAAAAGATGGTTCGCTGCCGCAGCAAAATACATACTGTGCATACACTTTCGTTGCTAAAGAGTAAATTATAGTCGGTATTGACCGAATTTCTTACTTGTTTTGAACACAGTAATGGTCGTAGAAAGGTTTCTGCTAAGATGCTGTGAATGTATTCAAATTAGCTCAATTCTGGACCACAATCTCACCTTACATTCGCTGGCAGACATAGGAAAACTCATTCTGGGCAATTCCTAGGATCAAGAGTCAAATGGTTAATACAGCTGTGGCAATTTCCCCTTAAAGCCAACCCAAAATCAGCTATTTCATATAATTGGCCATTAAAAAAACTCAGAATGTATTGAATTGGCTTTGAAAAACCTTCATCTAGTATTTCTCTTATTATCAGACAATGTTTGGAGCTTTTCAGATTGACTTTTAAACTATCTGAGTGATTCATATGAGTAACTCACAAACACGAGAACTCAGACAAGGGAAATCACAGCTAAGAATCAAAAAAATTCTGTCCTTTTATTTACCATTTCTCTTTTTATTTAAGTATGGTTAGTGTTAGTTTAGAATTGCAACAACAACTTCGTAAGTGCCTCTCTTCTTCTTCTCTTCAATGCCTCTTGCATTGAAATAAACACTGTGTTTTCTAATAGCTTAGCCTCAAAATAAATTATACCTAGCAACTCTACAATTTTAGTAAGTGAAACTGTGTATATTTTTCAAAGGCACAGTTTTAGAAACTTGTGATTTGTGTTAAATTCTAATGAACATTTTCAGGAGCCTACTTATGGGCCGTACAACATTTTGTCATTTTGAGCACATGCATATCTTTGCTTAAAAAAATCGTAGAATTGTTTTAGAATACTTGTTTAAAAGCTTATGAATATAACTGTACGATAAGCTTAACGAGAGTCAAAGAAAACACATTGGTGTCCATTTAAAACTCTCCTAAAAAGGGTCCTTGAAAGTATTCAAACCAATTTTATGCTCAAATCTCCGGAAAATTAGTCTTCAAGGATCATTTACCCAAAACAGATTCGTGTGCAGCGAACGAAAATCATCGGTACAAGTACTTTATGGACCAGACAACAGAATGTCAGCCAAGCTAACTTCGTCTGTGCCAAAGATTTTATACACTTGCAAGTGCTCGCTTAAAGAATTTAAACAAAAATACTCCTTTTTCCATTTTCCGACCGATTGTTCGTATGGGAGCTATATGATATAGTCATCCGATTTGGCCAAAAATTTGTAAAATTATGTGAAAGCATGTGAAACAAACAAATACAAACTTTCAGAATGCTACCATTAAAAACAAAAAAGTTTTTCAAACTAAGACTGTTTTTCAGACCCATCTTTTGTATGGCAGCTATACCATATAGTTGTCCGATTTTAATAAAACTTGATAGAGTTATACAAAAATATAGAAAACCTACAATTGCAAAGTTTGGAGACGTTTCCATTGAAAAGAAAAAAGTTTTTCATACTAAAACTGGTTTTCCGACCGATTGTTTCTATGGGAGCTATGAGATATAGTCATCCTATCCGGTCGGTTCCGACATATTAGTGGTGTGCAGCAAAAATGAGACTCTGTGCAAAATTTCAGCTCGATAGCTTTAAAACTGAGAGACTTGTTCGCGTAGAAACAGACAGACAGACGGACAGACGTACGGACGGACAGACGCACAGATGAACGGACGGACAGACCGACGGACAAAGCTCAATCGACTCAGCTCGTCACCCTGATCAAGAATGTATATCAAGAATATCAAGATCAAGATATATATCAAGAATGTATAGTTTATGGGGTCGGAAATTAATATTTCTACGCGTTGCAAACTTCTGGGCAAAATTATAATACCCTGTGCAAGGGTATAAAAATATATTTTTTTTTGCCTGGGACCTTATGTACCTTAAAAGGGAATATCAGCCCAAAATTAGATATGCCCCAGCCAAATGAATTGCAACATTTCTGAACGTCGGCTTTAGGATTTCTCGATACCACTACTATAAGACAACATTGAATAAGCTATCCTCATTGCTGCCGTACTCTTAGATTTGTTGCAGTTCAGTAAAATGTTGACCCAGGAAAGCGTACTTAAAGACTACATTTTTACACTTTTTATTAACCCATTTGAAATCAGTTTTCTAATTTTTTGCACACATTCAATATTATACAATGGCAATGACCCCCATTATAATTATTGTCCAATCGCTTCTTGCGTAGCCCTAACAAAAAATTCCCTTAGCATTAAAAATATTGCACATATTAGCCAGCCAGCAAACATAAATCGTGCCCCGAACCATCCAGCAATGCATACTAAATAGATTGACACGAAACGTGCCCAGCCACAGGCAAGAGAGTTACGGACAACATATTGTTTATTGACTTAGGCACTAAAACATAAATATGAACTTTATATACTAAAACATCTATGCCACCACATCTACTCCCATAGTGGTTGCATCCTGCTCACCTATGTCTAGTAGCTCATTCTCCTCCTTCACCTTCGCCGTTGTCAGATCCAGCATTGCTTGCACTTCGCTGGTCAACTCATCTTTGCGTATGGGTCGACTGGTGTCCGTATAGCGATAGATGGAGAAATAGGTTTGTATGCGTTGAATCAAGTTCTCCAACAGTGGCGGAAACTTATGCTCCACCCCATCGCCATAGATTTTGATGTTCAGCTTGGACATGCTCTCTTCGTTGGGCAGGGGCAGCTTCAGAGCTTGCAGCACACCGCGTAGTAGTAACAGATTTTGTAGATTGCTGCTAGTTTGACCGGGATCACTTCTGAGGATTAAGCTGCCATTGGGTTTTAGCTCCAGATAACCCAATTTTTCCATATTTGTTATGAGGGGCACAACAGCCGCCTGTAGAGCTGCCATGCAAAGCAACAGTTGTAGGCTAAAGATGGAGTGCATCTTTCGTTTCGAATCGGATTTTTTTTTGTTTTTTTTTTCCACTGACAGATCCGCTCTGGCACTCGCCCGATGTTGCACTACTTTTGGTCTGAGTTTGGCCAACCAACTTATTCCCCGAGCTGCGCTTTTTACATATTTTGTTGTTGTTTTTTTTTTTTTGTGAGCCCTGAAAGTACTCCTAATTGAGTGCTGTTTGTATTCGCCTTTGTTGGGCGGGCGAATGGTTGTTTACCCGCTTGGCACATGGCCAACACATTTTGTATGTGGTTGTTTTTTTTTTTTTTTTTTGGAGTCAAACTTGGTTGAGACGTGCTCCCAGCTCTCATTGCGTTTATTGAGTATTTTTTTGGAGGTGGTGTTTGAGTTAGTCATTTGCATTTATTTGTCAATTTTATTTCGCTTTCAGCTCTGATTTTTGCTGAATAGTTGAGAAGCTTTTTTTTTTGGAGTAGTGAAAGCAGGGATATAAGTCGAGCAAACTTCGAGTGGAAGAGTTATCTTACAAAGATACAGGAAATGCTTTTCGATTAGCTACACTTGACATTTCATCCACAATGTGCTTAATCTTTTCCCACCACAAAACACAACCCCATCATTAACTTCATTATTATTAACAACATCATCATCATTTATCATAAACAATTAAATTCAACAGAGAGCAAAAAATATATATATAAACAAAAATTGAATGCGGCCCAGTCCAGAAAACCTGATTCTGGAAATTAGGTCTGCGTTTTTATTTAGACTTTTGCATCATCGTATCAAATATCCAAGAACATGCCTGAAGAGCATGTTACAAAACAGTTTTTCTACATAATTTTAACTTAATTTTTGTTTTTAAAATAAATTCCCATCAAATTTGTCAGTATTACTAACACTTTTAATATAAAACGTCAACACATACCAGTTGGTGAATCATCAGAAGACTAACTTAGCAGCATATTTGGTTGACTCGCTATTGTCTGGCAAAAGGTTTTAAAAATAGTCAAAAATTTAAACAAATTCAAATAACATTAAAAATATAAAAAAAGACCTCTGGCCTAGCAACGTCAACGCTTGCTTGATTACTATCATTGTCTCGAGTCTCTCTCACTCCCTAGGCCCAACCTGGAACGTGCAGCTAATTCATTTTCATTTAAATACAAAAATTAATGTTGTAATCAAAGTGCAAAACTGCGCAGTTTCTTCCACTGACATCCTAATGTGACCCTTCATTTTTTTTAAGCTTCTAATAAGCCCCTTTCAAACGATCCATCGCTTCTCAACTTTCGGCTAGCCGAGCTCATTCCGTGAGAATCAATTGAACTGACATTTGATAGCACATCGAGAGATATGATTACCATCAATATACAGAATCTACAAATAATTATGCATAAATCAGACAGACGTCAGTTGAGTGCTTGGCGTTTGTCTAAACAGAAAACTTCCGCTGATCCGCACAGGAAACTGAAACCGAAAAGCCATTGCTGTAAATTTTGCATTAATTAGATAAAAATAGTGATTGAGGTCCGCATTTGAAAGAGTGCTTAATACAAAATCAATCATAAGTAATAATAATAATAGAAATAGAAGCCAGTAAGCAGTTGAAAGTTTGATGGCATGGACTTTAGAAATACCCCTTGGTTAGCAGCAGAAAATAAGTGCGCGTATCGCACGGTATCAAATTTTCACCTGTAAAGTTCAAATAATAATTTGATTTGAAATAAAAACTTGAACTTTTTCCTCACGGAAATGCAGTGGGGAAAAATGGGAACTAACACTGTGAGACAATGAGACCTCTCGACTGGTTGTCACTTCTCCCGATCACTCTAGACAAATTACTCACCGAGAAAAACTTCCCCAGAAGAGCATTAACTCATGTTAAATTCATGTTAATATAAGGGAGGATTTTTTTACAACTTTCTTTCAGTTTGTGACAGCTCAGCTGATTTCGTGTCACATGTTACTGTCAAACATGATCAGTTTGGCCCATAATTTAACCATGAATCAAAGCCGAAAGCTGCTAAAAAATCACCTTTTATAAGACATTTTGGTTTTAAACATGTCGATATTTCTATGCCATCTCGAACAAATGGACTCGTCTCTTGATGCTAATCAAGAATACATATAATTTATGGGATTGAGGATGCTTTGGTATTACTGCTCCCACAATGGAATTCGGCAAATCATTTCTTAGACATTGAAATGAATGTTGCAGAGGTGGTCATATTATTATTCAAACTTTTCCTTGTATTGAATGATGATTTCTGGCACCAAAATTAATGTTGTTAAATGAGCACACGAAATCCACTTTTACTAATTCCATTGAAGTTCACAAGGTTAACTGCTTTGAAACACAGTTTGTTGAAAATTTGATGAACAGATGACAGGAGCATGAAAGCAGCATTCTTTGATTGGTATAACCAGCTACCATATCATGTCATCAGGAGATTTCAGCAAACCGAACCTTGATTAGCATTAATAGATGAAGAAATTGATGTACTCTGCCTTCTAACAAACTGATCATACCTCACACACACCCTGTTAAATACAAATCTTCAACATACACAGTCGACGAGCCACTTAACCTGCACTCGATGGGAGTCGTCGGAATCTGTAAAGGTTCTATTTTGCGAAGCAACAAACAATTATTAAATAACTAATTGAGCATACCGCATACATACAATTAATGATGCTTTCGTCTCCCCCACCATCACCACCTCCACCTGCACCCTAGAGTGTGTGTGTGTGTGTGTGTGAGAAGTGCGAATTTGAGCGACGTTGATAATGAACTTCAAATTGTTGTTCTTGCCGTTGTGGAAGCTGAGTAAGAAACCGGACAGTGGACGCTGCCGCTGCCGCTGCTGCTACGTCGCACATCTTCATTCAAAAGCCAAAGCTAAGCGCGTTGTTAATTTTATGCAAAATAAAATAAAAAATTAAAAAAAAAAACACAAAAATTGAAAACGCCGCTGGAAGTTAGTATAAAAGCAGCACCTTTTAGTTATTTAGTTATTAGTAGCGCGTCATCTACAGAACTGCTCGAAACGTAACCAGATACAAACGAAATGAAGTGCTTTATTTTGGCCGCCCTGTTACTGGTTAGTAGATCCCGAAGAATCAAACCATTTGCATAATTGGCTATTGGATTTACGAGTGTCTTTCCGTTTGAATCTATTTAATAAGAATCCGGGTTGAGTGCAGAAATGTCAATTTGTGTGTTTTTATACCCTAGCAAAGGGTATTCTAATTTTGCCAGTTAGTATGCAACGCAGAGAAATATTCATTTCCGACACCATAAACTATATATAAAGTCGATTGAGCTCTGTCCGTCCGTCTGTCTGTCTGTTTCTACGAAAACTATTCCCTCAGTTTTAAAGCTATCGAGCTGAAATTTTGCACAGAGTCTTCTATTTGCTGCACACTACTAATATGTCGGAATCGAACGGATCGAATGACTATATTTCATAGCTCCCATAGGAACAATCGGTCGGAAAACTAGTTTTAGTGAGAAAAACTTTTTTATTTTCAATGGAAACGTCTTCAAACTTTGTATTCAAAAGTTTTCTATGAATTTGTATAATTTTGCTCAGTTTGATGAAAATCGGACAACTTTAAGGTATAGCTGCCATACAAAAGATAGGTCTGAAAAACAGTCTTAGCTAGAAAAACTATTTTGTTTTTAATGATAGCAATCTGAAATTTTGTAGTTTTTTGTTTCACATGCCTTCACATAATTTTGCAAATTTTTGGCCAAATCGGATGTCTATATCAAATAGCTCCCATGGGAACAATGGGTCGGAAAAGTAGTTTTAGTGAGAAAAACTTTTTTATTTTCAATGGAAACGTCCCCAAACTCTTTAATCGTACGGGTTTTATGTTTTTTCATAGTTCTATCAAGTTTTATTAAAAAGGGACAACTTTAAGGTATAGCTGCCATACAAAAGATAGGTCTGAAAAACAGTCTTAGTTGGAAAAACTTTTTTGTTTTTGATGATAGCATCCTGCACTTTTGTAGTTGTTTGTTTCACATGCTTTCACATAATTTTGCAAATTTTTGGCCAATTTGGATGACTATATCGTATAGCTCCCATACGAACAATTGGTCAAAAAATGGGAAAAAGAGTATTTTTTTTTTGAAAATATTTAAGCGAGCACTTGCAAGGGTATAAAAACTTCGGCACAGACGAAGCTAGCTTAGCTTTCTCGTTGATTATGCAATGTGCAAATGTTTGAATACTTACATGATCAGACTTAAGTCTCGTCTCCCTCATGACATCATCCCAGGCCAGGCCCGGAATATTCCTAATGGAAACAATGAATTTGACCTTTTCTTCGTTTCATTTGATTCGTTTTTAGGCCAGCTTAGCCAGTGCCGAGAATATATTCAAAATCAACATCACACCCGAGGAGGCGCAACAGTTCCTCAACACCGCACAGTTGCGTGGCATTAATGACATCGAATTCGCCCCCAAAACTGGTGAGAATCCTTTACCCGAGGCCCGAAATGAGCGGGGAGAATTTGTGTACATGGGACGTGTGATTGAACATCCCGAGGATTATGTGGAGGAGCACTATGATGCTCATCAGTATCATGGTCAGGATGGTTTGGGCCAGTTTGCCTACGGCTATAGAGATTGGAATCAGGGCAAAAACGAGAAACGTGATGAGACGGGCAAAGTAACCGGCTCGTATAAATATGTACAGCCACATGGCCGTGATTTTGTGGCCACTTACTATGCGGATCAGACCGGTTTCCATGTGGAAGACAATCGTCCAGCACACTTAAAGTTGCCGGCCACCAAAACGCCCGCCGTACTCAAGGCCGAGGAGGAGCATTTCAAGCTGTGGGGAGAGCTGGCTGCCGCTGCGGGACATAATCCGGATCCTTATGCTGCCGAATATCAGCAGGAGGGTCGCTATCAGCCGACCGAGGCGGAGACACGTGAATATGTGCACGAGGAGCCGGCCTATGTGCCCGGACCCGAGGAGACGGGCGAGCCGAAGGGCTTCTTCTATGCCTTTGATTATAATGTGCCGCTGTTGCGCAACAAGGAGGAGCGTGCCGAGCTGGAACGTTTGCGTGCCATCAATAATAAGGATGAATAGGCATTCATTTGACCCGTTTTTTTTTAGACTCCGTGTATATATAATTTATTCCCATATATAATATTTATTCGCAATCGAGTTAAATAAATCAGCAGCCAAATAAAATACATTTCTCAAATACGTTTTTGTTTTATTATTACATACATATACATATATAAAAATGTGTGTGTGTGTGTGTGTGTGTGTGTTTGTTGGTTTGTATAATCTTAGTTTTGTTGTTGTAGTTCTTGTTATTGTTTGCTTTACATTTACATTTCTTTTCATGCTGCTTTTCAAGTAAAATTATTGCTTTTTGCTCTCTTCGCATCAGAAGACTTCGAACTTAAATTTAAGTTTATCTATAATTCATTTTGTATGATCGTGTGTGTGTGTGAGTGAGTGTGTGTGTGGGTGATGTTGTTGATTTTTGTGCAACTATTTTAAACTAACTTTAAACACGAGCATTTCTCTCTTCATTTACAACCAGTTAAAAACTAGCATATACTATTCCATTTTTTTTTTTGTTTTTATGTTTTCTTTAGGGATTTTAGGTAATTGTTTAAGCCGTCGAATTGAAAATTTCAAAAAATTTCGGGTACACAATGTTTCCATTAAGATAAACAGATTAAGGACCTTCCAAATCAGCAATAGAAATGGCTAAAGTGGTGATAAAAAGGCCAAAAGCAAAGCTACCTTTTAGAATTGCCGGAACGCTGGTTCAAACCAACATTTTCCAATGTTTAGGGTTCAAAAATTTCAGGTTCGAGGCTTTTGGAAGAAGATTTTGGTTCGAACCTTGTTTCAGTCCGGTATAAATATTAAACAAAGCAATCAATTTATTTAGATACCAAATATTACTAAAGTTTTAAAAGTTAGTTTAATCCCCAAGTGTTCCATTAATCGATACTAAATATTGAAAATACATTTTTACCATACCATTTCGTGGTTTTTGTAGAAAATTATTTCCCATGAGAAAGCTTTGGGAGTCAAGGATCTTAAAAAACACAGGCTACCATAGATAGAAATATTGTACGTAGCTTTCAATGCTATTCTAGGTTTTTTTAATTCACTTTGCAAACCATTTTAAGACTCAGTTGCTCACAATCAACCATATAACTGATGGAATCTCTAGACAGAATTCCAATTTTTCTGATATTCACCATTTTTGTTGAACCGTATCTAATTGAAGGTTCGGGTTCAGCTTTTAATTCTAAAAGGTTCGGTTCACAGTAAAATATTCAAAATTCCGGGTTCGAACCGGTTCGGTTCAAAACCGGTTTGCAGCCCTGCTCTCTAATCACCTTCACAAGTTGCTTTAAGCTGAGAAAATATTACTTGGTGTATAAAAAAGATCTTAAGGAATTATTTGAAGAGTTTGAGACTACAAAAATTTGATTTTCAAATTAAGGTGCGTGGCTAGACACTACCCTTTTTCCCCCATCTTTATGACAATTATTGCATACCATTCTCGAAAGAACGTACAATTTCAAAGAAGTTCTTCAAAAGCCCTCAAAGTTAATCAAAAGTTAAGTAATAGAACAGAGCAATGCCTAGACTGTGCGGCGTTAAGTGTAGCACTTCTCATTTCAGGTTTCAAGGTATGTTTTGACCGGCAGCGCAACATGTTTCCAAATTAACTTGAAGTGCCTTTGCTCATAATCTAACCGTTTTTGCTCCAAAGCTCAGCTCAAACGCGTAAATTGAGTTCGGTAGGGTTTTACTTATGGTTTAGTCCCTCCATATATAGTGATTTGTTAATCTTTCCTCAAAAGTCGCCATACGAGTGAGTCTCGGAAATTCTACCAAAAAGCCCCAAATCTCACAAAGCCAAATCAAGCACGGAACTCTGGTTACACATCCACATGTGGCACTGGCACTTAACTTCCCCAGTTGCTGGAAAGCGTTTAAGGAAGACAATGCCGCCTCTGAAAAAGTATTTTCCAAGTCCAAGACTGGGAGTTAATAATGGTACTAGCATATGCTGATGATATTGTTAACATTGACAGAGGCGAAGCATTCTTAGAGATAAAGATGGAGCAGTCAAAACTCATGGGCTTAGTGGTAAATGGGGTTGAGACGAAGTACCTAGTGCATCAGCGCGCACAGAGTCCTCCCCCGTCTTGGACATTCTGTTGTAGTGCTTGTTCATTAGGATGTGTCTAACTCGGAACGTTGATAACCGGCGCCCACTAAAATCAGCCTAGAAATCCAAAGAAGAACTATAAGTCAATATCACTATGGGTTCAGTGGGGAGTTTAAGAGTAGAACCTTCTCAACATAAACGCTATACAGCGGCTCAAATGCCCAATACAAAATCAATGCTTTCTTTAACACTTTGAAGGCTGGCGGCAGCTTCAAGTATTGATTACAATCCTGTATACATTTTCAAATATTTTGCTATTATAATCTTCACTTTAAAAACGTCCATACCAAAACTCTCATGTGGAAATCGATGACGCATTTTTCCTGTAAACTTCTGGCCTTCAGTTTCAGTAATTAAAGTAAGCCCGCAAATTGCGGTACACTTCAGCGAAACTACACATAATGAAAAAAAAAAAACATGAAGGTAGGTTGCCACATTGTTCGTTTCGATTTCAAGCGCCGTGAAAAAAAATCCCTTAAGACTTTTTTGCACAGTTAATTTCAAAATTAAAAGCCAATTTAACAACTTTAACTAGCAAATGCAAGAATTGCATTGCATTGAATTAAGTACAGATTATACCCAATATTTTTGATTGACATTCGACGGTGTAAACAATTACCTTATTTTAAACACAATTAATTTTGATTTTATTTTTTTTATATATATATAATTTTATTTTTAAATAATAAACAAAAAAACTCTTTAGTTTTAGCATACTTCTGGGTGCTAAGAGAAATTGAATTTAGTTTTAAACAAAATTAGATTTTATTCTGTATACATTGGTTTTTGTGTTTTTGAGTTTTTTTAGTTTTGTTTTGTTTTGTTTTATTTATTTAAAAATAATGTTCGATGTTGACAAACAAAATTTTTGATTTTCAAACGAATCACAATAGAAAGCAAACCTCGCATATATATTTATATATATAATATATATGTGTGTGTGTGTGTGTATATTTGTATAGAAGTAGTATTCTTGTTATCTTTTCATATATGGCAGCATTGTTCAGTCCGATATTGCAGTATAAAGTATATTTTTGTTTTTTTATTTTAGTTGCCCAAATGGGTTATGCCAAATTTGTTGTGTATTTTTGTGTTGGTTTTTGTTTTTTTTGTAAATGATTTCGATTGAAGTTGATGGTTAAGCTTAGTAAAGGAGGCGAAGTTGGGTTCTAAATTTATAATAAATAATGTTAAAAAAAATAACATACCAATTGAAGGACCTCAAATAAGTAAGAATAAATGAGAGAAATGCTTAAATTTCAATGTTTAATTCAGTTTTCAGCTCTACCTTATTTTATGTTCAGTTCGTAAAGTTAACTTTAGAGCCCTGCAGCAGTTGAATCAAAGTTTGCCTTGACTTTGCAGCAGTTTGAGTATTGAAAAAGGATTGTGTTATGGAAAGGGAATCAGTTTGAATGATTGAAAATCAAACAAAGCTTACGATAAGCAAGAGCATGGTTACAAAGTGCAACTATCGAACTATAACGTTGTTCCGCTGAACACATAACGACTAGTTGTAATGCAACAAGGAATAAACTGGTTGCAAAATAACTAGATTCGGGAGAGTTGCGCAACAACGTAGAGGCAGATAGCACTAGAGCTGCATTAATTAGAAGTGAAAATTAGTACAAAGTGTACCAAAAAACGAGAATTAAGTCTTTTGATATAAAACAAACTTTTAGTATAGCCAAACATTCAATACAAATTTGTAGAATTTGCTGAAATTTCAAGAATGCGTTTCGATTACCATTAAGATTTGATAGTTTGGATAGCAGTTGTAGACAAGGACAGGTCTAAATCGAAAGGATCATAAACAGTAGATCTTGTGAATCAATTGACGAAAATTATTTCAAAGAAAGCTTCTCCTCTTCGTTGTGTGTTTAAAAAACTTAAGGAGGCACTGTCCTTTTCTAAGGAACTTGATCTGTTTAAGCTTTAAAGTCATAGAGGAGACACTCAGAGGGCACTCTTGCAGGGCTCTAGTTCATTTAGTTTAGTTAGCTAAATTTTGGTTGAAAGAGCAAGTGACAAGAACTTCGAAAGGCATATTTCCAAAAATAGCTATGACTTCTAGCTAAGACTATTTCGTAAAATTACACCCTTGGTCACATTTTTCACATACTCTTCATCTGGAAGAAAAACTTCTTTCACTTGTCTCAGCTGTTTGATATTCAAAATTTTTGATATAAAACAAAATCTTGTTAAAAACTGTTCTGATCTGCCTTCAGAATGTTCAACTGAACTTTACGAACTAAACGAAATGCCAGGCTTCTATAAAGATGTTAAATTTTAAATTTTGACTTAAACTATTAAGTTGAGTATATCGACATAAACGTACAGACTTTAGGAGTACTCCGTGATTCAATATTAACATTAAACGGATAGAATTGTTTCAGATACTTCAGCTAGATATTCCATCCAATAAACATTCACACAGTGCACAGCTAATAGTCTTCAAAATTATAAGCCAAATTCATAAAAGTAAGTAAAATTTAGATGTCTAGATTCATCTGTGACGAAATTTTAATACACTTGCAAGGGTTCGTTTTAATAGATTGATAAGCTAAACACAGCCGTCACTAAAAAGCATTGCGATCTAAAGAACTAGATGTGTTTTACCATTTCCGAAACCAGATTCGTGTTCAATACACAAAAATCATCTAGAATTAGCATCAATCCTTCAATATACTGGACCGTGCTGCCTAGTGTTGTCAATTCAATGAATTTTGTACTTTAAAAACAATACTAAGAAGCTAATAGAAGTTTTGAAAAATCTTGTTTTGTATACCGAATTTTCAATATAGAGTTAAGGTTGGGAAGGTTATGTATTTGAAAGATTCGGTTCAAGGTCCAGTACGAGAAATCCAAAAAAAAATCAAAAAAGAACCAGGTTATCTGGAGTTCGATTCAGAGCCTAAAAACCAACTAATGGAAACCCATTTACCCATGGATTTGATACAGATTAACCAACTAATGGCAGATTTTACTTAGATCTAGGGTCTGAAGGCTTGCACTCTTAAAGAAAGTGTGAAAAATTATTGACTGAAGATGGCAGAAAAGCCCAGAAAAGTTTTGAAATACAATTTTTAAATTTCCATAAATCTTTACGATATTTTGGTAAATCCGCTCAGACGGAAAATTACCAGAATATGTTCTTTGGGCATAATTTTTGGTCCTTTGATTGAATTGATGGTGGATTTAAAGCCTCAGAGAGCGAAAATCAGTCAGGAAATTTTATATTTTTGGAAAATATGCTACGAAGCGATATTTTTAGAGGCAACCTTTCAGAAATTTGGTTTGAAATAATTCGCAAAATAGTTCTCAACTAAGAAAAAGCTCCAAAATTGTGGGGGATAAAGCAACATATGCATTTTGATCTGCAGTTCGTGATTCCTGCGTGAAACGAAATGACAAACCCTTATAAAATCACTTTTAAATGCAACCCCCAATAGATAGCTTCAATACAGAGAGACTAGTTTGCAGACGGACATAGCTTAAAGGACTCTCCTTCCTAAGTGATAGTATATACATCATTCAAAGTGTTTAAAACTTTGGGTGTTCCAAGAACTTTGCAAGTGTATCAAAAATAAAACCAGAAAAATTGTTAGTTTAAAAAAAAAGTAGAATAAAATGCAGGCCTGTTTGTTCATTTGATTCGCCAAAGTGAATCGCCTGAACAAAACAGTTTAGACATATATATATATATATAGAGAGAGTATAGGGTATACTTTTGGATAGGTTGTATACTAAGGTACATAAGTTGGTTGTTTTCTTGATTTAGTTTTCATCTTTCCTTCTTTTCTTTTTGCTTTTTACATCGGGTCAAACATCAACCTCCCCAGTTGGCGCAGCACTCAATCAACTTCAAAACATGGAGATCAAATTGTGTGTAAAGGATATTCGTAATACTTTCGCATAGAAAAATGTGTGATGAGTTTTTGTGTGTGTGTGTGTGTGTGTGTGTGTTTTGTGCAGTGATGATAATTTGGCGCATGAGTTACACTTGCGATTGCCTAATTTTAAATACAATAAGTTTCATTACTTTGTTATTTCTTGTCTCTCTTGGGCTTTGTATATAAGGCAAACTGTATGCGGAACACATACTATTGAACTATGTAAATACGTCATTTTGTTCTGGTTGTTCTGGTTATATGCCGGGGAAGATTTGATGTATGGGAGAAACTATGGACAATCGGTGAACATTTGATTGCCTACATCTATATCTATATGAACTGGAGCATGGCACAAGTCTGTCTGGATTGGCTACCAAAAAAATTGACTGATACAACTGTGTATATGTCTATATAAACGTATTTTGTATATATATATAAATCTTGTATATATATATATATATATATATGCTACATGTCCACGACTCTATAACTAGGTGCCAGAGGAATGACCTGGTTCAACTTTCTCAACTGGTCACTGGTGCTAGTAGTGAGTGCTAGTTTGTTTTTTGTTTTTTTTTTTGGATGTCCTTTTGTGTCTGTGTGAATTTGTTGTCTGTGTACTTACCACTTATCTTCTACTTCTTCCTCTAATCATTATTTTGCCTCTTCTACTTGGCTGCTGCAGCAGCTGCTGTTGACGTTGCTTGAGCCGTTGCCACTTTCAGCTTGATGAACATGTTGTTGTCGTTGTTGCTATTGTTCAGATCAAGTTTCTGCACCTCACACTCCAGATTATTGATGCAGTTCTTCTCATACTGTGTGGTACCATTGTCCGAGGCGGCATTGGAGGCCTTATCGCCGCCTGGCGGTGACTGCTCACTGGGTGCCACCTTCTTTTCCTTGCTCTTTTTGAGAGCATTCAGTAGAGTTTTCTCTTTGCTCTTGGTTTCCTTGTGATTGCTATCCTTATCCTTGTGCTTGTTGTTCTTGAAACGCGGGAAAATGCAACCATTGGGCAGAAAGCCGCCAAGTTTTTCCTTTTTAGGTGGAGCTGGGGCAGGAGCAGGTGCGGCTGGGACTGGGACTGGAGACTGGAGGGGGACAGTAGTTGCTGGAGAGGTGCTGCTGCCATTGCTGGTGAGTGGTGAGGCTGTCGGTTCAGAGGTATCCACATTATGTTGACTATCCATTGCAGTTGCTGTACCATTTATACCAGCATCCGTTTGATCCACACAAGCCTCTGGCATTGATTCACCTGGCTGCTGCTGCTGGTGTTGTTGTTGTTGTTGTGTCTCCAACTGCTCGCTGGCCATTTTGTTGTCCAACTGTTGAGCAAACACAGCCAAAGTGATGCCATTGCCATTGCCATTGCCAGGGCCTTCAGTTGACATGCCCTCGGTTATGGTATCTGGTGGCGAACTGGCCTCATTCATTGTGGCACCAGCAGCAATACCACCACCAGCAGCAGCACTGGCCGCTCGTGCCGCATCTGGCGACTTGGGAAACATTTGATGTGTGGTGATGTTTTGATAATGCTGCTGCTGACGCTGCTGTAGCATTTGCTCCTCCCGTTCACGATCACGCTGAGCCTGTACGGCATTCCAGACGTCTTTCAGCTCGCCGGAAATGTCGCGATCCTTGAGTATGACGGCGTTCCTGAATAAAGAATTGAGGTTTATTAGAAAACAATAGCAAAACGAAAGTAATATATGATAAAAGGAAGATGCCAGGTGTTATGTTATTAGAAGGGTATCCAACCGAAACGATTTTCAGTCCCGGTTCCTCAGCTTTAATTCAGATCAACATAGGTTGTTTTCCAACATAAATGCGTTGACGGAATCCGAGTATCGATTTCGGTTGAATAACCTGGTTATGTCATGATAAAATAACTACAAGGTAGCGCAACCGAAAGTGACGTTTACGCATGCGCGAGAACTTATCGAACCCCAGAGCTGAAACACACACAATAACCAGGGTCGCAAAGTCGATTTTAAGAGTGATTGATAGCATTTGATAGAAGTTGCTTCCGATCCGAAGATCCGAACGGATCCAACATATTAAAAACGTAGAAAAGTTCAGTCTAAAAGTTGTTTAAAACAGTTGACTTTTAACTAGCGGAACATATTTCATGTTTGTGTACGTCGATCTTAAGAGTATCATCCAAATACCACCCAAAATACAATATTGGAAGGGACAATCATTTTGGCTAGATTGGGTAATAAGTAAATTGAAATTATTTGACGATTTAAAGCCGGTTTGGCTTTGAACAGTCGATTTTAAATTGTCAAACGTTTGTAAGCAAATCTTAATAGCTGGGAGAAGGTCATGGGAATCAATGGGAATTCTGTTAAAATAATCTGCACACGAAAGTTGGAAAGGTTAAAATCAAAGCTGGGTATGGCACCACAAGAAACTGATACCAAAAATCCAACCATTTTTTAAAGGACGCCAACTATTTTCAAGACAAGTACAATAGTTCGACTATCAGCATGATTTTCCGGAAACGCAGCAAATTTAGAGTTCTAAATTATACCCCGTACTTGTTCCACAAACACAATTTACGGATACGGGAAGACGTCAAACACTTCGTCACCATTTGGCCAATACTGAGCGAGATGGAGGCTTAACATCTTTAGAGTTCAGTGCTGTCTGAGGCAGAGCACTGAAGTGGAGAACTGAGAAACTAGCAGATGCTATTACCATTCTCGAGACCGGCGTGACCTTATTTTGCTAATAGATTAGGTACTTTGGCATTGACGGTTTGGAAAATTATTAAAATTAAACTACTGATGCTACCGTAAAACTTAATTCAGAAGAACAAAGACGCCGACGTATGGTTTAAACCCTCTTCAAGGTAAACAAAATTGTCCAAAATGTTACTAAAAAAATTTCGGCATTATGATAGTCGGATATTTGTTGATTGTGTCAGCCGGGGTCGGTTAATAAGTACAGCTGTTGATACGAAACCCAAGGAAAATCTAAATAATTACAAAATATAATCCCCAAAACTGAAACCACTACCAAACACGCATGTGTTTATTTACTCAAAAACCGATAAGCCTGAGCCCAAATTCTTCAACTTATTATAAATGTTATTGTATTCAATAAATAAACAAATCAGAGCAGTCGGGATGTGCTCTAGAAGATACATAAATAAGAGAGTTTTTTCAACAATTCTTATAATTTTCCAGTTGTAACCAAGTTTTTACGAAATTCCTAATTTAGATTAGACTGAATACTTTTACTTTACTTCCGTTTTTCGACTGAAATGTTCCTATAATATGGAAATATTGTTCTTAGCCCAAGATTTTCAAGGGCTAAGTGAACAACTTTCAGATGGAAAGCCATTTGAACTTAGCAAACCATAAATAACTAATTAAACAACAAAAAGCCAAGACTAAAGCAATTATTTGACTAATGACGCATTCCCTATCCTATTAGTGGACAATTTTTTGCTTTAGAAATCAATTAGTCAAGGGCAAATGGTATAAGATTCTTGCCACAAAACAGCTGATGGTAAGTCGTGATATTGAAACAGGCATGTTTAGTCATTTTTATCTTATATTTCTTATCTTATTTTTCTTATCTTTTATCTTTACTTATTGAAATGAAATTCTTAGTTTAAAGAAGAGTTAAGCAAAGAAATTTAGATGAGTAATACTACGGCTGTGTTCGCAGTTGCATTTAAGCAAAACTTTTGTGATTTAACTAAGATTTTTCATAAAGATTACTCTAAGTTCATCCGCTTTACTTTAATCTCGAATTTCTGAACCAAAATTGTCTTTAGTTTTTGTAGCTTGAACTTTACCTGACTAATTTGACGCCGGGATTCATAGCCTCCACAAAGTCACACATTAGCTCTACCATGGCACGTCTCTCTTCTGGATCTTTGCTATGACGTCCCGAATCTTTGAGCACCTCGGGATTGGCCATAACGGCAAATACAATGGGCGGACTACGCGGGCTGCCAGGCGGCACCTGAAATTGCACAATAGAACCAAATCAATTTGAATCTGAAGAGATCTTCGACCCACACAATACTTACGCGCATGCCTCCATACAAAGGTATGGGATCACTGGGCTCTTGTGGTATCACAATTCGTGTCCAGCTGAGGACATTGATGAACAGCTCTTCTCCTGTCTCTGTGGTGGTGCGTATGCACATATGTGGTTGTGGAGGATTCTTGAAATGGCGATAGGCACGCGAGTGTCGATAGCTGTGTGGAGGTGGTGAGGATTGCATCAGACTGAGGCCCAGGCCGGCCAGTTCATTGTTGCCTTCTTGTTGTTGATGATCCACATTGTTGTTATAGTTGTTTGTTGTTGTTGCTGTTAGAAGAGTCTCTTCAGTGGCAGTGCTCGAGTGAGAGTGTTCAGTTTGTGGTTGTTGCTGTTGCTGCTGCTGCTGCTGCTGCTGCGGTGGCTGCTCTTGGGCGGCAGCTTCAGCTTCCGCCTCAAGTTCCGCTGCTGACATTATTTGTTCTTACTGCCTATTGTTCGCCACCGAGTATGTCCTTTGCCCAACCTTTTCTCTTTGTTCTGCCTAGCACCAACTGCGCGTTCTGCTCCTTAAGTCCCGTTTTCGATATTCAACTTTTGACCTTTTGCGTAATTAATGGATATGCAAGCACATTACGCCGCTTCGTGTCGCCTTTTGCTTGACATTAATATCCTCCACTCTCCACTTCACAACAGAGCAGCCCTTCCTTCCCTTCCCTTTCCGTTACTGCGCACCCCGCAGTTGTTCGTTGTCGTTGTCTGGGCCTGCCAGTGGTTAGTTGGTTGGTTGGTGGGAGGAGGAGGTGGAGGTGTTGGCCCAAAAAAAAGCAGATGAAAAGCAAACATGAAAATGGAAATGGAAAAGTTCAAAGCGCTGGCAACTTGCTGTTGCATATTCATTGCACTTACACATTTCACGCGTTTTCATTTATAATAATGATTTTCCATTGCACCTTACAAGCACACACACACACACAGAAACATACACAGCCGTGCATATACACACACACACGTACACGAAATGCGTTTGGTACCGTTTTAATTTTTTTTTTCCCTTTCGGTTTTACATATTTTCCAATACACCGACCGTAAAGATCAGTTGTTCCTGGGCCTGGGGGCGCTGCGCTGATTTTTATATATAGCTTTTTTAGCAGCAAAACATACCGAACAGAAACAGACGACAAGACAGACACACAACAACAACCAGCCCAATATAAACAAAAAAGTTCGACTGGCGATGGCACCCCAACCGATATACGATTTATCGAAGCAGTCGAATAATGGGCAGCTGCAATAAAAATTATTTTATTTTTTCAATTGGATCAGAGAATCCATGCACCATTTTTTAAATATGCAATTATCATCTATTTATTTTCAGCTATTCGAAACAAAAGTGCCAACTATGACATCTCAATTAGTGATGCCAAGTGCAAGGGCGAAGCAGGGAAGAGAAGGAAGCAAGGGTAAGCCGATGCTTTTCCCATTCGCCTTTGCCTTTCTCACCAGCACCTACCACTTTCAAATGTTCTGAGAATTGAGGAAGGTGCAGCAGTCACCTTACTGATGGCCACTAGCTATTGTTATCGATATCTCTTATTTCTTTGTATTTCTAGAATGCTGAATTCTCTCTTCTCTCTCTCTACGTCATTCATGCCATTACTGATGGTTACGTTCTACGTATTCCCATGCCCAGGTGCGATAACTATCGACTGTTACTCATCTCTAGTTACCAGCCGGCGTGAAATTTTTGCAAAAAGAACGCTCCCATTGAAAAGTGTAAAAATAATAAAGAAGCGGTTCCTCTTTCACTAATTAAGCTTAAGAACAGCAACAACTAGCCAGTGCGGTCGTGTGGCAAGTGTTTGCACCCGAAAAACCGTTGATTTTGGCGCTGGACTTGCAATTTTCCCCCCTCACTTCTCTAGTGTGTATAACAAATATGGCGTCCTCACAAGTCTCAAACAAATCGGGCACCGGATGGCCGCGAAGCCAGGGCCAGGATGCCAGCAGCAACAATGGAACACAAAAATATGCCCCCAATCAGGCTCTGACCATAAATCGCACCATCAATCTGTAAGTGACCGCACGAAAGAGACTGTTTTGTAATTTCCACTAACATCATCCGCTCCCCGCCCCTGCAGGTACCCGCTGACCAACTACACATTTGGCACTAAGGAGCCTCTCTTTGAGAAGGATCCGTCTGTGCCCTCACGTTTCCAGCGCATGCGAGAGGAATTCGATCGGATTGGCATGCGGCGTTCAGTGGAGGGCGTACTGCTGGTGCATGAACATGGCTTGCCGCATGTTTTGCTGCTTCAACTGGGCACCACATTTTTCAAACTTCCCGGCGGTGAGCTGAACGCCGGCGAGGATGAAGTAGAGGGCCTAAAGCGTCTACTTTCCGAGGTGAGTTTGGCAGAATTTGAAACATTTCGCTCTACTTATATATTTGTGATCCACAGACGCTTGGTCGCCAGGATGGCGTCAAGCAGGATTGGATTGTCGAGGACACCATTGGCAATTGGTGGCGACCCAACTTTGAACCGCCTCAATATCCATACATTCCGCCACACATCACTAAACCCAAAGAGCACAAGCGACTCTTCCTGGTGCAACTACATGAAAAGGGTAAATATCTTCCGTAGGCCTTAGGCTGCTGGCTAACCTGGCGTGGGTATTTTGAAACGAAAAAACACAGCGTAACTCCAAAAAAACAGATGCAATCTCTATCTATATACTTTATATCGTCTCTTTTTTTTGTGCAAAAGAAAAACTGAATACGCTAACAAACCTCATGTCATATCTTTTCAATGCTGTTTAGATACGGACAGGAACGCCAGTTACGATGTACCCTGAGCTGTTCCATTTAGCGCCGTGTGTGTCGTAATCTCAACCCCCCCAACTCTACTCTCAAGAGTGCCATGCCACATTCTATGAACAACAACAACAAACGAGAGCAAACAAAGAAAGAACAAACAAACAAACAAAACAGAACAGATAAAGAAACAAATCGGGGCGAACCTCTTCCTACTTAGTTTCGATTCTAGTGCAAATTGTACAAAAAGATATCCTCAAATTGTA
The DNA here is from genome assembly GCA_035044965.1 of Lordiphosa andalusiaca. Classification (NCBI taxonomy): domain Eukaryota; kingdom Metazoa; phylum Arthropoda; class Insecta; order Diptera; family Drosophilidae; genus Lordiphosa; species Lordiphosa andalusiaca. The sequence goes on along the minus strand of JAWNNM010001363.1, from coordinate 4,485,271 downwards.
TACAGTTTTGCGTGTTGGCATATTTTTTTCCTCGAAATTTTCTTCGAAATTCGAAATACTGATTGTTGTTGTTATTAATTTTGTAAATATGTCGACATATTTGTAATATTTATTTTGTTAGACTGAGCGCAAGCTTCACATTGTTGTTGGAGCGTTCACAGTTGGCTAACATCATCAATTGTGAGCGCTCCAAGTTTTGGTTTGTGTCCAGTGTTCCTTGTTGTTTAAGGTTACGTACTGTGTAGTTAATTCCAATCCCCGGGCAGGCAGAAAAGTAGAGACATGTTTTGTAACAGCTGCTGGCTGCCATGTGCCCAAATCTTGCGTGTTGTGGAGATTTGCGCGCATCGTCAGGTCCAGCATAGGGCAGACCAGTCGCTCCTTAAGCTAAGCACCACCACTCGTTTATGTAAAACCAAGAATTAATCAAACAAATCAACTATTTTACTCTGTTTATACTTTTTTTAATTTTCGGCTCATCCAAATTGTGCGTTGACCGGGAGGGATCCCTCTCACCGCTCAATCTCTCATGTATAACTCTAAATGGAAATTGTGTTCATACATCTTAAAAACACAAATTAGTAGACTTCGTTTGTGGTGAAGCAGAAGCAGGCTCATCACAAATGAATCCTAGTAATTAGTCCTAACTGAATCCAATGAATGTAAAAACCTAAAATCAATCACATGTAAATTGTTATAATCTCGATTGTAATCTCCATGCTCTTCTCTACATACATAAATATTCTGTCTCTATCGTTTTCTGTAATCTAGCACTATTTGCTGTGCCCAAAAATTATAAGCTTGTCGCGGCGCCACTGTTTGAGCTATACGACAACTCACAAGGCTACGGACCGATCATCTCCTCCTTGCCGCAGGCTCTGTGCAGGTAAGAGAAACTAAAGGAGGAAACCAGTTGATTGTGGAGCTCACTTTAATGTTGTTTTTTTTTCGCTTCCAGGTTCAACTTCATCTACATGTAAATCCCTTAATGAGAGGCAATGGCAATGGATTCTAGGCACCATCATCAACCACCAATATAGCTCTACTTACCAGTTTTAAGCACTTCAAAGCTCAGCCCACTCAGTAGACTTCCATTTCGCGTAATTTGTGTGTGTGTGTAATAAAACGTACATCATTTGTATTGCAGATTAAATGGAAAGCCAGGCGCTTCTACTTGGCATATAGAATCGACAAAAGTGTGCTTTATTTTTTTTTAGATTATTCTTATTAATGCATAGGCTCTAAACTAAATGTTATACAGAGATACATATATTTTGAGAATGTTTGTTGGTGTTTGTTATAGTTGTGAGAGAGAGTGAGTATGTTAGTTTTCTGGTTAGCCAACTGGGGGCGTTATGTTTAAAGCATATAATCGCTATAGATCTGCTCGAAATATTCACGTTTGCTGCAATTGGAAGATACACACATGGGGGGTTTTTTGATTATTTTACGTTACTTTAAGTTGGGATGACATTGGGCAGTCTTCCATTCATAAGTGTCAATATTTGTGTTGATAAGGGCGGAACTCAATTGAACGAAATTGTTGAAAAGTCACTTTTACGCTTTAGGAATTCTAAATTAGAGGAAACGTCTCGAGGTTTAGACCATATAGAGTTGGCTCAAACCAAAATCCTGGGGCTTATTAGCTCTAACAATAAGTATTTATACTTTATAATGGGTTTGAGTCCAAAGGACCCAACTTTTTGTGACATCAAATAGTAACTGGCACCTAAATTTGTGATCTTTCAAACTTTCATACCTGCAAAAGTCCCAAAAACGACTTTTTGTACAAATTTAATCACATTTCTGAATGTTTGACTTAAAAACCTGCCTTAAGTGCTAAGATTCGGTGAATTTAAGATGGATTCTTAAACAGAAAAAGTATTTTAACTTAATTTTTCATTTGCTGGAACTTCAAAAGACCTAAAAAACTAATTTCTAAGTAGCTTTTAAAGTAAGTCGCGACAAGGAAAGGTTGAGATACGCTGAAATTGGTACGATCTAAGAACAGATATGATTTTTCCAACCAGTTGCCGACTGCCTTATCTACGAAAGTACGGAAAAATAAACTTTTCGCGCAGTTTTAAGGTCAATTTATGTTTGAAGGCAAGACCTGGTGAAATGAAGTAGAATTCTTAAACAGAAATAATAAGTTGGCAACTTTTCAGTCTGTCTTACTTGGGTTATCAATATGTTATCGATATTACTGTTTGACGTCTAGGTAGAGTACGTAACAACCCGATCTCTCTTTGCAGTTGTAAGAAAGAAAGAGCGGTTTCGTGCGGTACATTGACAGAGAGGGACGGAAGTATCCTTCAAATGCACTCTCTGATGGTTTTCGTTTGGGAGAGGAGAGAAACACATTGGCTTGCTTGAGAGTTATTTTTGTGTGTTCCTCGCATTTAAATTTGATTTCGCATTTCGAGCAGCAAATTACATGAGCTCTCTCATTCTCCCTCGCGCTGGCCCTCTGCTCACACCAAAGCCTGCCCTCGCTTAGTTTTTGTGTGAGCCGATATTATCGATATTTATTATACTCGATATGTCAAATATTAATATTAAAAAAAAATAAGATTTATGATATTATCGATATGGAAATTTTGAGAAATATCAACAACCGTACGCCTCATTGTCAAAAGGTCGATAAAAGTAGCTATTCGAACAGATTTTAGTAAAGTTAGGGATGATAACCTTAAGAACTGGTTGAATAAGGGCAGAGTTTCTGTAGAATTGAGGGCGGTTCTTAAACAAAAATAAGTTAGAAGTTCGATCTCAATTTGCGTTACATCTCAAGTCCGAAAAATATCTTTCCGAGCAGATTCATGAACAAATCTGGTTGTTATACTTATGGATGGACTTAAAGAGTTGACAGAAAAATGTCAGATTGAGAACATCTATGACTTTTTAGTCATTTTTCGGACTGCCTTACCTTTGAAAACTATTCCAGATACGAGTTATATCCAAAAAATGGAAACATGCCTTCAAAAAGTATATAATAAATTAAGTGAGCCACCATGTAATGAGTCGAACCTTTGGTTCAAAAACTCTGTTAACCACTGAACCGAACCTGGACTTATTTCTCATCGGGATGAGCCCTGAGATACAAATTCAAGTTGTTATTCAATAAGTAACCAACAAGGGTTGTGAGTTTATCTATTTAAGGCCTTTTCATAAGCAGACTTAGCTTTCAATGCAAAATTATGAATTTTTCACATTCTTAGAGGTGTTTTTGGAATGGTTCAACATCTGCAAAAGAGCTCAGAATCGTTTAAAATTTGTTAGAAATCAATCGTATGGCTGCCCACCACTGCTTAAGATCTACAAATCTACAGGGTAAGAAAACAGAAATCGTTATAATAATTAATTTCCAAGCCTTTGTGACCTCTCATATCAAATCAGAATATTGACTAGAATTGGATGGGTGGATATGCTCCAATGTTAACTGAATTAAACTACGTATTTGCTATGTTTGTTAACATTACATTTGGTGAGACTTTAACATTTTGCTGCTCTGTTAAGTGCGTGGGCGGTAACAAATGAACAAATTAACAAAGGTTACAAAGAAAAAGCAGTTCGAACCAAAAAGAGATTTAGGAACCGTTTAGTGTGTTGCCTAAGGGTTATGTCGCCATACAGACTCTTAAATGCTATTGCTAATTATGCTCCTATGCCACGTACAAAAAGATGGATTCGCCATTTTTGTTTTTTTTTTACCACAACTTATTGTGATAGAACTTTAGATCGTTGTAGCCCTGATCGGTTAGACCACCGCCACCGGATGACACAGTGGACATGGCATCTGTATTGTCCTGTCCGGGAGAGGTGATCTCGTGGCCCAGCGGACGATTGATCTTGACCACCCCGAAATCCTCACGTTCCAGCTGATTGAATTCCATCTTACTGCTTGGCATAACGGCCATGCCCACGCCAAAGGAGCGATTCTTCATGCCAGTGTGCTGTTTGCTTAGCTGAAAGGCAGGAGCACGCCGATTCTCGCCAATAATGCTCTCTGCTACCTCCGGGGAACGCACAGTTGGTGGTGTGGGTGTATGGGATTTTGGCGTGGGCGGCATTATGATATGCTCCTCTTCCGGCTCGGGTTCTGGTTCTGGTTCGGGTTCGACTTCGGGCTCTGGCTCCACCGGCTCAATGTTGTCCTCAAAACGCTGCAGCTGCAACTGGGCGGCCAGTTCTGCTAGATGATCATTGCCAAAGATGCTGTTAAGAAATTTTACAAAGATTTTTCTTTAAGTGTTGTAGGTGGTTTTTTTTGTTGTTCTTTTTTTTTTGTAATTTATTGCACGCGACACATAAAATGAGAATAATTATGTTAAAAATGGTAACTAAAATGTAATCACAATTTGTCAGGTATTTTGTGTGAGTGTGTGTGTTTGTGTTAGTGGGTGTGTGTGTATGTATGTGTACAACGGTTCCGATTGTGTGGTTGAGTGTTGGCTTTTTGCTGGATGTGGGGCAAGTGCAGCGTCTTCTGCTTGAGTAAAATTTATTCTTTAAATTAACTAGGCAAAATTATAAATAATTTGCTAAAAACGAAAGCTTTGTACAATTGTTTAGTTTGAATTTTGATTTGTTTTTGTTTTGTATGTGTTGCAGCCGTGTGCGCTAATTGGTTCATTTTTCTACTTGATTCTGAAAGACAAACAAAAAGAGAAACAAACGATGAAACCCAAAATGGAAATGATAAACATAAAATGCAAGTTTTGGGTAGTTAGTAGGCTGGACAAGGGCTCTGAGGTTTACCTGCTCGACTCTGCGCCGCCACCACCACTGCTACCTTTTTTGGCCTTGGAGCCAGCACCAGCATGGATTATCTGTGGAGGAAATAAGGGCGGAATATTATGATATATTTAATATTCAGATTAAGTTTTCAAGTTTCTATATTCCCCCCTAGTAAAAATGATCGTAAATGTTCTTTTGTTTTGCTCTTTGTTCAGTTGCTCAATTTTCTCAGTTTTTCACTCTTTACTCAGTGTTTCTAATCGTCTTAACTAAGAGATTGGCTTAGAATAATATTGAAATCTTAATTTAAAACCAGTTTAAATAGAAGCAAAGTCTTTAAACTTAAGCTTTAAATAATTTTTTGTATTCTTAACAGTTACTGGGAACTCCTAAACTCAGAAAAGTCAGAGACCAACTCAACAATAAGAACATACTTGTATATTCAGCCTTGAATACTTAAGATGTGACCATTTCCGATTAGCTACTTCTCTTAAAAAGTTTGAAACTAGCACCAAAGATTGTAATTTAAGAATTCTAAACTTTTTTTATGTACGATAAAAACAGAATATCAAATAAAATTACTTCTGAAAAGGAAAAATTGTCCAACTTTTTATACCCATTACTCGTGGAGTAACTGTGTATTCAAAACGTAGCAAGAATTTCTCATTACGTGGGCGGTTACTGTAATGCGAGCTTTGGCTCTCAGCTTTGATACTGCAGCTGTGGCTCGAGGGTCGAAAAGAGGCAGAGCGTGAGCCGAAAAGAGGCAGAACGTATGAAGCAGTTCCAAAACCTGGAAGATACAACAACTAAGGTAAGGTGCACATTTAATTTGAAGTACTCGCGCTTCAAGGGTACGCAAAACACTGAACGTTTTAAGTGCTTTGCTGAGGGAGCACACTAACATAATTGTTGTATCATGCAAACCTGCTTTAAACTCATCAAAGCAGTAGAGAGAAGCTTTTAAAAGCTCTCTGCTTGATATATATCAAGAGCGAATGGTTAATACAGTTCAGTTCAGTAAATGTTCATAAGAATATTTTCCCTATTGACATTGGAAACTTCTCTGCTTACAATGCCGACCTCTGCTTTAAACAGAGGGGGGTAAAATTGTATTGGATGAAATATTTTCTTAAGTTAAGCAGAACAGTTTTAATGTCCGTGCAGGCACTAATACATATTAAAAAAAAATTGCAGGGAAATCCTGTATGCGTAATAAGTTGTATGAAGCTAAAGTATCTTAATCTATATTGATTACAAACTCAAACCACCATAACCTTCGTCCAATTAACTTGTATTAAATTCAATAAAATGTCTTTATTAACTGTTGACACGGTCGCCTCTTAATATACAAATTATAATATATAAAAAAAAACAATGAATTTACTTGCTCCACCCAAATTATGCTTGGACCTGCTGCAAGAATCTAGCACAAGTGTCGAGTAGAAGTTTTATTTTTACACACACAAAGTATAATCCGCCCTCAAAATCAGAACCATGGCACGCAGCCAACGAAAAACCTCCCTTGTGGTGTGAATAAGGGTAAGAGGGGTGTAGGTTGACCCACTGCCAAGCGGCGTCAAGCAGTGAAAGTTGCTCAAGAAATGGTCGAGTTTGGTTTCGTTTTTTTTTTTTACATTTTTGTTTTATTCCGTTCCACACAACATTTTTCATACAAAATTTGGATCTCCCAATCGAAAACTTAGGGAAGTTGACTGACTTGGCTGACCGGAACGAAAGAGACAGCAAATGGGTACCACGAGGGGAGGACGACTACCCATTAACTGAATCTCTGGATTTTGAACTGAGAAATTTCGTAACTTATTGCACAGTTGAACCGGCATCACCGTGTCCCAGGTCTGGTGTGCGCACCAAATAGATGGTGGTCTGGCAATTGGGACATGTGGTGCACATTTCGGCATCTGGCGGTGCTGCAGCTCCACCCGCAGGCGGCTGGGCGGGCTAAGGGAGGGAAGAGAGGTTGTTGAAGTTGGTGTCAGAACATGTGGATATACTTACGTAGTTGCCCTGTGGCTGCTGCTGCTGCTGAGCAGGATTGGGTGAAACCGGAGCTGGCTGCTGCTGCTGCGGCTGTTGAGGGTAGGCCCCTTGAGCCTCCGGTTGTTGCTGCTGCTGCTCGTAGGCAGCCTGTTGCTGATGCACATGAGCACGCCCTGTGGGTGGTGCCTCCTGGCGTGTGGGTTGTCCAGCGGCTGGCATCTGCATGTATTGCTGTTGCATCTGCTGCTGAGATGGCACAGCGGCCACTGGCGGCATCTGCTGCTGTGGCTGTTGTACCGGATTTTGCAGTTGCTGCTGCTGCTGCGGCACTTGCATCGGCATTTGGTCCGCCGCCCCTGTTTGGGCACCAGTTCCATCTAGTCCAGCATGACGCAAGCGTGAGGGGCGTGCAAATGCATTGGCCGACATAAAAGCATCATCCACATCCTGCAAACCCGAGCGACGTTGAAACGGATCTTGTCGCAGGGTACCACCGCGACTTAAGGCATCCAGAGGACTCTTGCGTGGCTGATTAGGGAGGAATGGGGGGCTAATGAGTGACAGTCGATGGCCAAACTGTTAGCTAGCTTACATTTTCTGCATCACGCTTGGCCTGGCTAGGAGTCAGACTGACCTCGCTGCCATATTTACGTCCCATCGAAGCGGCCACACCGGCTGACGTCTGCTGCTGAGCATGGCGTGACTGTGGAATACCACCAAACCTTTACACCAACGAAGGGTCGGTTTTAAAAAAAAAGAGTCCAAACACTTACGGCTGCCACACTGGTCTTGGATCCAGCCATTTGGCGTGCTGCGGCCGCATTACCACGTTTCGGATCCATAAATTACGACACACTAATAACTCACAATTCACACGAAAAAAAACCACACAAAGTCGCGACAAGAAACTGTTTTTTCCTTTCCAAACGGAAAACAAATTTAAGTAAAATATTTTATTGAATTCAGGACGAGCGCTCCAAGTTGTTTCAAGTATAAATATGAACTGAATTGTGAGAGAACCCGAGCACAGAGCACACATCCAAAATTGGAAGTGAAGGCGATCCCACAGCTAACTTGGATCCCAAAAAAAATCACAAAAAAATTCTAATATATACTATATACATATATATATTTTTTGATTAAATACCTCGGCCATACTGCAGGTGGGACGTGGAGCACCATACCGTCCAGATGGTGAGATCTGTGTGATTTGCTGCAACAGTACATTGGGTGACGTCTGATTTAGCTGTTGATGATGATGATGATGTTGTGAGCCGCGTCGCTTGTTAACCTCTTCGCCCAAATAAGTAGCACCAAAGAGTTGTGTGTTAGGACTTTGAGAGTTGAGTTGGGTTGGATGATGTGGTTAAGTCGGTTAGTGAGTAGGGCGCAACATGTGGATTGAGAAAGAGTTAACATTATAATTAATAATGATTTAAGCAAAAGCCAGCTACACCTAGCCACCAGTAATGAATCACACTTTTCCCCACTTTCTGGCCAAACAACAAACAAACTAACAGTTGCATGCGATATGCAAATTTTCAAAGGGGTTGGCGGTGGCTGGCGGATAATGAAAAGAAATGGCCAACGAAAGTGAACTGTTTCCTGCCGCACACAAGCAACCACGCCTTACCTGTGGCGCCGCCAATCAAGTGAAAGAAAAAGCAACAAACAAAAATGGTTTTAAATTCTACCAAAGTTCTTACGGTCAATTTTTCAACATTCTTTGTTAAGAAAATTAGCTTAACCTTAAAATTCTTAAAATTACAACGCCAAAATATTTAATTTTATACTGTTGGATCGGTGCGTTACTTAGACCCACCCAAGTACCGGCTCATGTACTGTAAAATTTGTTTTAAAACTTTCAGAAGTTTCAATTAGGGAGGTGCTTCAGAAAATCCTTTCTGTTGTGTTTCATTTTCTTTTTAACCAAATCGAATGTCTTCTTGTCTAAAGGCGGCTCTAAGTCAAGTACACTTGGTTTTAGTAGGCTCAAATGCTAGCCTGAATCGCTTAACAACTGAAGAGAGGTACGACTCAGTTCTGTTACTTATCCTCTGTGGCTCCAAGAGGAACCAAAATCATATTTCTGCTTGGTTCTTCAGTTTTTAAGGTCAAGATAGGTTTGAATTACAACTTCTGGAAGGCTCAATGGACGCCAGAATCGCCCAACACTTTAATAGATCGAATAGATTGAACTATAAAAAAACTATTTCAGTTCTGTAACTGTTTCTCTATGGTTCCAAGTGAACCAAAAAATTATATATATATCATTTTTTTTGGACCGGTTACAAGGCTGTTCCTTTAAAGGTAGCAAAGAGACACAGCAACAATACTTTCAGTTCAATTTCTTAAGGTCCCAAGCGGAGCTGACATATTCGTCTTATTTCTTGTATTGACTTATTATGCGAACCACTTTGCTGCAGAGTTTTTTGTGTATTTAGATGCATTTGTGTGTGTGCGCCTCAGTCCACCAAATTCAATGCAGTTGTAAATGCCTCCAATCACACTTGCCGTCTATTTTTATACCCTAGCAAAGGGTTTTATAATTTTGCCCAGAAGTTTGCAACGCACAGAAATATTCATTTCCGACCCCATAAACTATATATATTCTTGATCAGGGTGACGAGCTGAGTCGATTGAGCTTTGTCCGTCCGTCTGTCTGTCTGTTTCTACGCGAGCTAGTCTCTCAGTTCTAAAGCTATCGAGCTAAAATTTTGCACAGAGTCTTCTTTTTGCTGCACACTACTAATATGTCGGAACCAACCGGATAGGATGACTATATCTCATAGCTCACATAGGAACAACGACCGATTGAAAACTAGTTTTAGTATAAAAAACTTTTTTCTTTTTAATGATAACGTCTCTAAACTTTGTAATCGTAGGTTTTCTATGTTTTTTTTATAATTCTACCAAGTTTTATTAAAATCGGACAATTATATGGTATAGCTGCCATACAAAAGATGGGTCTGAAAAACAGTCCTAGTTAGAAAAACTTTTTCGTTCTTAATGGAAGCGTCCTGCATTTTTGTATTGGTTTGTTTCACATGCTTTCACATAATTTTACAAATTTTTGCCCAAATCGGATGACTATATCATATAGCTCCCATACGAACGATCGGTCGGAAAATGGGAAAAAGAGTATTTTTTGAAACTATTTAAGCGAGCACTTGCAATGGTATAAAAACTTCGGCACAGACGAAGTTAACTTAGTTCACTTCTCGTTTTACTGTCTTAGATGTGTGCAGTCTTCAGTGAAAATATGTGTTAAAAGCATGGCAAGAAAATAACCCTCAACCCATATTTTCCAACCCACATTTTACAAATGTGTGACGCTCCACAAGCCATAAACAGAGAAGAGCTTTGCTAAAGATTGTTAAGGGTTAAATTCCATCTAACGAAAGCTCCAACCAGTTCGATTTACCAATCGATGGTCGTGTATCAATGCATAAAGGGTTGCCAGACTATGAGAAAAGTGATAATTTCTTTCAGAATCGAGTTCATTCCTCTAGTTCATATGTGATGGCAGCTAAATAGATACAATTTGGTCTACTGTTTTAGTTCAGAGTTTAATTTGTTTAGTGCTGAGCACTATTTCGAACCTCTCCGGCATTCTGTTGTATTTGTAATTGGAGAAAAATATATAAATAGTTTTTTTTTCATACAAGTAGTTCCAAAGCAAGTTCACAAGGAATACAGAACAAAACAATGAAAACGTTTTGAAATTGATGAGGAAATACTTTTGAAAACTTAGTGGAATTGATAATAATTTAAATTTCATGGAAAATCAACCAAAAATATTCAAAATAGTTTAGATGTTTTGAATTAAGCTTCATATCAAAACCACAGGTTAAACAACTTCAGAAATCGGTTATTGAACGGACGAACGGTTCTTCGCTCTGGATCGAACCTTCTGAAGAGTTCTACCCTCTGGATCGAACCTTCTGAAAGGTTTTACCCTCTTAATCGAACCTTCTCAAGAGCTCTAAAGCTTTGTTGTAGCCTCGATTGAAATTATTTAAAATTTTATATGATTTACATTAATTATAAAAGTTCTTATAAAAATGAATTACGAATACTTCTGAATCGAATCTTTTTCAAAACTAAGTTGTACAGGTTCGAAAGGTCATAAAATTATGAAAAACTTCTAAAAATGTAGATTTTGAATAGTGTAATTTGATTTTTGTGTCATTTTATGCATTGAAATTTGTTTCAGAGCCAACATTTTCCCCATTTTAATTCGCTTACCTGTTTGTAATGTGAAGACCATTTTTGGCATGTCCATTGGCTGAGGGGCTGGCTCCGGCCAGCTCACTAAAGAATCCCTCAAACAGTACAAAATTATTGGCCTGTGGTATGCTTCGCACTAGGCCATAATGCTTGCCCAGAAAGGCCAATAGTTTCTCCGATGGCCGATCTATTGAACACTTCAATGGTGTCCAATGTTCATCATTTAACATGGTCTCAAACAGACGCTTGCCCAGGCCCGAACGTTGGCGCGATTCGTGCACATAAAAGTCCAATATGGATGGAGCCTGCTCCACCTTGCGTGTCTGGCCAGTTTCGTCGAACAAGTAGAGATCTTTGGTGCCCACCTTGAGCAAGCCCGTGACGGCGCCGCTGTAAAATGTACAAATTGTTCACCATCTCTAAAGTTTCCATACCATGCAAGCACACTTACTTGTGTCCGGAATCGGTATCCGCCAGCAGATATATGGTTTGATTCTCAGACATGCGTAAACGTTGCGCCGTGGTCACTGGTTTGCTCAGGCCCTGCGATGTGGCCGACAGTTGGCCCAAACGATCAATTATTTCCGACATTTTCGATGTGGCGTCTCTGTGTGTGTGTGTGAGTGTGGAAAACGCAACGGTTAATTGGCTAAGTCAACAATTCTGAGTACTCCGCGTACAATTTCAATACTCACAAACACTGACGCCGATCACCGCGAAAGGTGTGCGGTAAGAGATTGGATGTCACTTTGATAATTGGCTGCGGAAACAGCGCTCTAATATCGAAACGGAATTCCACCATGTTGCTGCAGTTGCTCTTGATTGGCCTGACCTAGTATATCGTTCGTGTGTTGAGGAGTTGCTGCCTGTAAAAACAAAAAATAACACACAGAAAATGTGAATGCAAATTCATATTTAATGGAGCGTTGCAAAGAGGCGCGCGCAAACAATTTGATTATCAGTTTCGGCTTTTCTATCTATTACATTTGGGTGCGGATTTTGTGACTGTGGGAATCATTGCATTGCAGGCAATTTAGGTAATCGCTTCTGAATGATTCAGCAATTTGAAGGCTCACGTGGCTGACGAGGTGTGTTAAGTAATATGGCCATGGAGCTTGATGACACAGTGGAATCGGTGGAAACCTGCTAATGAGGCTGCTGCTGGTCACTAGACAATGATACCCCCAAAGAAAACTCTTTAAAGTCTCATTAAGTGGTTTATGGCATGATTAAACAACTCTGGTAGCAAAGTTCTTAGAACTTGATGCCTAATTTCAAGTGTTTTCTTTATAAATAAACTCAAATGAAGGAACCAAGTGGAAAGGATATGTATGAAACTGGGCAAATTTGTGCAAAAAGACGCCAAAAATTCAGATCATAAAAGGTTTTCCTTTTAAAACCAGTTTTTCGACCCTTCATTCCTATGACAGCTATGTGCTATGGTCATACGACTTTGACAAGACTTTGTAGAACTCTGGGAAAGTACATAAAATAATTGTAAAAATAAATTTAAGACGGCACCATTGAAAACAAAATAGTTTTTCCCACTAAAATTATTTTTAAGACCTATCCTTTCTATGGCAGCCATACCATATAGTTGTCCGATTTCGACCAAACTTTGTGGTATCAGGGAAAAACATAGCAAACTAATAAATAAGAACGTTGCAACGTTTTCATTAAAAACAGAAAAGTTTTTCTTACTAAAACTAGTTTTTTGACCCATCGTTCCTATGACAGCTATATGCTATGGTCATCCGAATGGGCCAAAACTTTGTAGAATTGTGTGATAGTTTTTAGAATTAATAAATGGAAAAATCTAGGACTCTACCATTGGAAATAACAAAATTTTTCTTACTAAGACTCCTGTTTGACTTCCTTTTTCCATAGCAGCTAGTCCATATAGCTGTCAGATTTCGACTTAACTTTGTGGAATCATGTAAAAGCATAGCAAAACGAATAAATACGAAGTTTGGAAACGTTTCTCTAGAAAAAAAAAGGTTTTTGAACTATCCTTTCTATGACAGCTGTATGCTATAGTCTTTCGATCCGTCCGTTTTCTACAAACATGCAGCGTACTTGTACCAGAAGACTTCGTGCTAAGTTGAGTCAAGAAAGCTTCTAAAGTGAGGGAGGAGATAGCATATAAACAGACGGAGATGGCTATATCAACTTGAGCTGATTAAGAATATGTACTCAATTTTAATTTATGTTTGGAGATGCTCCCTTCAGTGCGTTCTGTTCAAAGATCGGATTAATTTGAAGGGTATTGAAATTAAGATTTCGCTTGAAACAGCTTTCCACATTTGATCTGGATCAATTTGATACGGAATCGTTCTTGAACCAGTAAAATGTGTACGGTTCAATTCCGTTTTTAGCCCTTAATATAAACCACTCTCTGTTTTCAACCTAGAATCCTAATATCGATCTTATAAGAACATTTTATTTTTGAGATATTGCTCCGAACCACTTTTTAAGCCGATTCAAAGAGAGTGTTTTAGAGTTTATTGTTGAGCGACTGCAAAGCGACGCTAAAAAAGCTCTGTCTTACTTCATCGACCGCTGAAAACAGCGACTGACTAGCTGTTTACTCTCTTGGCACAACCCTCGGCAGGCGTTCGGCTCGTGTCGGTGTAATTAGCGAAATATGTACGGCCCCTGCGGTCCAGGCGTGACCATCGTAGCGCCATTTTGCTGGTACAGCTGATACAAAAAATGTATGGTTCGGTTCGGAAGCACTCGATATTAGAAACCCTGAAAAGTCAAAAATCCAAAGGGATTGATTGACCTGTCAATACAGACGTGGAGCTAGAACGGCGCCGAAAGAAACTACCAGTAATTCTAAGAGTATTCATCTCTCAACCCCGGCAAAACTTATTATCCCCTTAAAAGTTTCAACTTTTCAATATTTTATGTTTGTTTACATTCACGCCTTACCAAAGCAGTTCAGCAAAGTAACTCCCCTTTTTGTGAATTACCTGCTCTTATAGTAAATAAACGCTTTAGCTGATTACAATCAGAATTGCGTGCGGTAATCGTTTGAATGTAGATTCAAGTGTCATTAAACTTGTGACTCGAGCCTGGCCAGGATAACTGTAACTCTTTGCCATGGCTATGACGATTGTAGTTAATTTGCGAGTGCAACGAACTGGGGATGTCAGGAACGATAACGGTTTTTGTAATTACATTTGAATGAGGAAAGAGGGGGCGGGGCGGTGATGGTGGGGTACATAAACTTTTGCCATTGTTGTTGCGCCTATTTGTGTAGTTTTGTCAGCGCAAAAGTTGAACAACAGCGCAGCTGGGCTGCTCTGCTCGAACGTCAAAAGGCGATAGCAACAGTAAAACTGCACAGCAAATGACGTGTTTTTCATGCCCCCCAGCAAAGGGGACGACTCGCCTTGCCTTGCCTTGCCTTTGTGTTTGTTTATTTGCCCAGGGCAAAACTGTTGACGTTGCTATACGGTGCACTCCATAAGCTTTTATAAGTAACTGTAACTGTTTATAAGCCACAGCACAATACAAAGAAAGCCCAAACACGCACCACTAAAGAAGCGAGAACTGCAGTGCTCCGCTTGGCTCACTTGTAAATGTGTCAAGTGAGCTTGTCTCCCATATTCCTTGCATATGTGTGTGTGTGTGTGTGTGTTGGAGCGTGAGAGAGTTATCAAAGAAATTAAAATCGCGTGCAAGCTGTAAACAACAACAAGATGGGGGGGAGGGGGGGCGTGTGTGCTGTTAATCAGCAGACAGCAACAGCAGGCAGTTGGAAACAAAATGTTAACAGCTTGCGGGATTAACACCAAATAGAAAACAAATCAATTGAACTGCAAAAAAAAAACAATATTTTTAGAAAATGACTTGGTGATGAAATTGAATATGCAAATTACGCGGCCTTCGGTCTGAGTTTAGTCTATCAGCTGTTTGGGTTTTAGCGAAAAACAAGCCCACAGAATGACGATCTGATCGCGTCATTATGCAAGGTTTCCAACTCTCCGCTGGAAGTGGATTGGGTGTCATAGACTCAATTGCTGACAGCTGTCAACTGCCTCACTAAATTTTGTCTTGCCACAAATAGAATTTAGGTAATTTACCGACTGACCAAAGGGCATAATAAATGAGGCTACGTGTGGGAAAAAAGCCTCTACCTACCACACGACCCGTCTTGAAATTTATGCGGCAACAAGGTCGCTGAATCGATAACCACCAAGTGGTGTAAGTTACCAAGGCAAGGGAAAACTCAACGCCCAAAACAACCGGCGCTGTTCCTGGCCAGGTGGTGTCTACATACACACATACATACATATAACCATATGTATGTACTTCTTCTTGCTTCTTGTTGCTCAAGGCAACGACAATTAAAAATAAAACTGTTTACGACTTTGTTCAATTGCAAGTCATTAGCCGAGCTAAGCTTTGAATAAACATGAGAAAGCGGCAAATGAAAGCCGCTGCACCACCACGCATCGTTCTTCCGTTGCACGCAATGGTTTGTGCTTTTGTTTTTGTTTTTATCGTTATCGATGACAAAGTGCATAATCAATGGCAATGAAATACTTTTGCGGTCTACTCCATCGCTCCTCTCTCTTTGTTACCCACCCTATCTATCTCTCTTTGGCTGTTGTTTACGACACGATCACACGAACGATCAAAACAACTTGTTATTGCAATTGCATTCTGCGGTTGTTGCTTTTGTTGTTGTTGCTGCTGCTACTGCTAGCTGCACACGCGCCCGTCCAGTTTGTATCTAATTGAATTGAAAGAGCGAGAAATATGGCGAGGAACAACAAATCTTGCCAGTGCCGCAACTAGACGCTATGGCGCCCGGAGGCATAGAGAATTGTGTGAATTTTGAGCAAAAGTTCCAGTTTCGGAACAACCGAAAGCTTAAGAACCGGTACGGTTCAAGACAGGGATGCAATTCGGTTCTGAACCGAACCGAACCGCTTATTCCCGCTGGTGAACCGTACCGACTTCCTTTCGGAATTGCTGAACCGAACCGAAAACCACAAATAAAAACGGTTCTGTTCGGTTCAGTTCTCTGACGAGTTTTAACAGGAATCCCTTTCCTCTAGCCAATAAGTTTTATTAATTTGGGAATTGGAATTTCGTACCTAAAATCAGCTAAGGTCATGACGTAGTAGGACATATCATTGTAAAATCCATGGCTGAAACTCATTAAAAGGATGTCATGAATTCAGGACCAGCCCTTCCATTTCTGGTCTGATTCTGGTCTGAGCAGAAACTGTGTGAGCCACCGAACCGAACCAGTACTTATTTTCGAGTTCCCTGGTTCAAGATATTTGGATTAATTTCCGTTATTTCTGCTTCAAATTACTCGATTTGACGATGACTACCAGTTGTTCCAAAAACTAACCACATCCCGTTCGGTTGCGCATTCCTCTATCAGATCTATTCAACTAAACATCCCTCGTTAAATCTCCAGAAACATGTCTTCCACCCAGACCTTTGTAAACGGCTTTACGAGATAAGATTGTTTTGTGCAAACTGAATCAGGCAAATACCGCTAACAAACAAGACCATAAATATTTGTTTACAACAAATTCTGAAGTTTTTACATAACACACATTAGCTTGCAAGTGATTTAAGAATTTGGGCCAATTCAGTTCCCAGAATCTAATCTCTGGAGTGAGAGAACACGTACACAGCCATGAACAGATAATTGAAATGGAACCTAGAATAAAATTTCCCCTAACTGAACCCTCTTCACCCAATAATTTAAGTTTAAGGCTGCGGCGATGGCCAATAATATCCACAGAAACATGGTTAAGAGGATACAGTCGTTTTTAAAGACATAAAACCAAGAATTATTGTGTAATATCAAAGATATGTATGGGGTAGGATATCAGCCCAAAAGTCGCTATCTAGTCTCTAGTCTTCTCTACTTCTCAACATTTTTGAAGGACTATACTAAAACAGTCGGTTTAAGCAGCTCACGAATTTCCGACTTTATAAACGAGTCTAGCCGAGGAGGTCATGGTGACTTAGAGAAATCGCTGACACTTGATAAACAGAGGAAATGGTCACCAAGATTGCACCCCCATCACTTACATAGGGGCAAACTCTCTGAGAAAACTTTAGCTATCGAAGCAAGCCTTGTATGTATTCCTTTCTATCAACTTCTCTCAACTGGACTCTAAATTAGCCCCCATAACTTTATCAGGAAAATTGCTTCCCAAATAGCCTATGAAACTAAATTTGTGTTCTTTTAGTTCATAAAGATAGTATTTAAAGTCTAAATTTGCCTTAAATTTTAAAGTTTAATTCTTAAAAAAACATTAAAACGGCTTATAAATGTGTGCGAAAGCCTTCGGGTTTGAAAAAGCTTTCAAACGAGCGGTCACCTGCACCAGCTATTGGCGCCAGACTTGAAATCAATAGCCATAAAAAAGCTTTTTCAAACTGTGCCGCTTGGATTCGTCTATAATCCAAAGCAAAAAACATAGAAAGAGACTCAGCTGAAAGTCAAACATGTTGTTGATTCATTTGATTTTGCGTAAGTCATTAGGAATGTTTGAAGAAATGGATTCTAAATCGCGACCACCGACACCAAATCGTTGCTATTCTATAAATAGTATTTCATTTTTAACTCCAATCATTCAATATTTGCACAGAATTGCATCAGATTCAATGAAAACAGATCTATATGTTAATCTATATGTTGGTTATTTTCCACCTCAATGAATAATACGTGAAATGGGGGGAATAAAAAGGAAAGTATTGAAGTATTCTATTGATCGTAAAGACACTGAAATGCGCTACGTCTGGTGATAAGGAAACGGGACATTTAAAAAACAAAACCTCTACAGAAGGTGAACAACAAAACCTTGTAGACAATTTTTGGGGTCTTCCGATGACCAAACAATTCTTTGTTGTTAAAACGGGTGCTAAGTGATAAGAAGTGTGTGTGGTCGTCGTCGTCTGCTAGTTGGAAACCAGTTGAAGCCAGTTGTTTATTATATTTTTTGTTTATGTTCTGTGATAATCAGACATTGCCATCTCTCTTGCACTCGCATGAGTCGAGCAACTGCACAAAGGGTGCAAAGTTTAGTTAGACAAACCATTCATAAAGGGGGGGAAAGTTGAAAATTGAGCTCTAAATTTTAAATTGGGGCTAATTGATAATTGGTAGGTGAATCGCCAGTCGGCGCAGGATCGATTTTTCCAGATCGATTACACTGGTCGGTTCGGGCTGAAAAGGGGGGACGCGGGGAGGGGGACGATGTAATATAACGACACGAGTCACTTGTATGTAATTGCCTCTGCTGTTATCGTACGATCGCCAATGTTGGGCGACTCTAACAGAGAGGAGAGAGCAGTGCGCGGACTGCGGTCTCTCCCTCTGCCGCTGCCACTGAGTGCACTTGTGTTTGTTGTTTTGAGCGAGTTTTCTTATAAGGGCGATCGACGACTGTCAAGTCAGTTCAGTTGTAAAATTTTAGTCAGAGCGAGCAGATGGTGTGTTTTGTTAGTTGTATTTAAATTAATAGTTGACAAAAACACAAAACAGCTGAGCCCCCACAACCAAAGAACGCGGAGCGCGTGTGCAAAAAAAAAAAAACTAAAAACAACCTCAGAGAAAACCAGATACACAAAAAGAGAAAACTGACGCCCCGCAGCGGAAAATTTAGAGGCCCAAAGCTTTTACGTCACTTGTAACAACTCGCAACGTGGTCCTTCATCAAGATGAGCAGCTCGGTACTCACCCTGTCAACGGCGGCCCACACAAATGGCTGTGTCCTGACCAAGCAGCTAAATTGCAATGGCAACGGCATTCCCGTGGCAGCCAATCCTTCGGTGGCCTCGGCCGCCACACCGCCCAAGCAATCCCAACTGGCTGCCAAAATCATCAAGCAATCGGAAATCATTTGCTTTGATGTCGACTCAACGGTCATCTGTGAGGAGGGCATCGATGAGCTGGCCGAATTCTGCGGCAAAGGTACCGAGGTGGCGCGAGTCACCAAGGAGGCCATGGGTGGCACCATGACCTTTCAGGATGCTTTGAAGATACGCCTGAACATCATACGGCCCAGCCAACAGCAGGTGCAGGACTTTATACGTGAGCGTCCCAGCACTCTCAGCCGGAATGTCAAGCGTTTTGTCAGCCAACTAAAGGCAGATGGCAAACAGGTTTATCTCATATCCGGCGGCTTTGATTGCCTGATAGCGCCCGTGGCCACCGAACTGGGCATTCCTCTCACTCAGCTGTATGCCAACAAGATGCTCTTCAACTATCAGGGCGCCTACGATAGCTTCGATATCACACAGCCCACATCACGTTCGGGTGGAAAGGCTGAGGCCATTAAGCTGATTAGGGAGCAAAGCTCCGCCGACGCATTGATAACCATGATTGGTGATGGTGCCACCGATTTGGAAGCTGTACCGCCGGCCAACTATTTCATTGGCTTTGGCGGCAATGTGGTGCGCCCCGAGGTCTACAGACGTGCCCAGTATTACGTAACGGATTTTGAACAGCTGATGGGCGGCCAGTAAGCTCACAGATGGAGTGGGCTTTGCGGGGGAGGGGATGATGGGGGGGCAACGAATTTAGTATTGCAAATGAAAGTGTTATAGTTTATAATAAGAGTGTCCCATGTATGTGTATTAGTTCGTAGTCAAATTGCTAAAGATAATAAAAAGCGATAGTAAATTTACATATGTAAAGTACTCAAGTGTGTGTGTGTGTGTGTGTGTAAGCGACACTGTCAAGTGTCAGCTTTTAACGGCTCTGTTAACGAGGGGCCTGGCAATGATGCTGCTGTTAAAATCCAGAGCGTGAAGTCTAACAGCGCAAGTTCAATGAGCAGGTTATTGCAAATACACTTCCTGTTGCAAGGCATTGTCAACTTGACTGTGACTTTTGTAATGTTTACTTGCTAATTAAGTCTAGGAATATGCAGCAAATATTTACATACAAACATTCTAATGTGACATATAAAGTGTCAGGTGTTAAGTTGTTAGTTTAGTACGATTGTGTGTGTATTTACAACACCCATGTGAAAACTGTTTTCTGCATGTATGTATGTTTAGGTAGAGGATTCATTTACTTGAGGATACTGAATCAGAATTCCAGACTGATAAGAAAAGACATGACTGAGGCATTCAACAAACTGATATAGGAATTCGCAAGAAGTGTGCTAAATCTAAACCTGCCTGACAAATGATTGATACTCCATGAAGTTCCTCTACTTTAAGTGCTCCTTATTTTATGAACCTGAATCGAACCTGCAACCTTTCGAAATATCAAACTAAAGGGCCCAAATATGCCGTTTAACGCTAAGTATTCCTTTGTTGAACTGTATACCTCGCTTTAATTCAAAAACGCATAAGAAATTACCTTAACTAAGGTTAAACACGGTCTTAAAAGGGTAAAATAGTGGTTTTTAAAGTAGGAAGAGAATCTTCCGAGTTAATTTCTTCGACGACTTTATTGTTTTCAGCATAGAGTAATAGTACAAAGTTTGATAGAACAAATTATAGATAAGAGGATCAACTTATGGATTGTCTGATAACTTTAATAAATGCCTTTTCATCATAATTAAAAGGATTACAGAAGTCAAGCCTAACTTATCCAGTGGTATCTTATTTATATCTTATCTTGCAGTATAATTTGTACACTCAGATACCAAAATGTAATAAGAATTGAATGAATATTCAATAGTTTTTTTCAAGTTATATACAACAAGTTTCTGTCAATTCGTTTTAAAGATTATTATTACAAGGACAGTTGACCTTTAGAATTTTTCCCATAGTAATTTAAGCCCACTATCTTCCAAAACTAAGAGTTCCCCAAACATTTCGAAAAAAAATGAGGAATATTCCTCAATGGATCCATTTCCCATATCTGTTTTAAATTGCATTTTCATTTGAACGTTTTAATTATGAATTTTGGCCTCAGATTTCTAAACATTCTATGAGATAACTAGGTTCTGGAACAGTTTCCGATATTTTGGGTTATGGACCACTGGACTGAAATGTGTGGAGCAACAACAAACAATGTTTAGAAACAAAAACCTAATCAAACTGCCTTTTCTGCCTTTCATTCTCAAAATTTGAGAAATAAAAAAGTAAACAGAATTGAAAGGGTATTTAGAAAGCAGAGTTGAAAGCTGTTCTTGTTTCATGAACTAGTCCAAAGGTTAAAGCACTTACCCAGACGCACTTTCTAAGCGCAATTAAACCCAAAAAGTTGCTAAACAAAAATTAAGCACCGTTTAGAGCCGGGCCAAAGCAATTAACCATACTTGGCTCGACAGCTAACACAGCAAGGCAATTGCGTGGGTGTTGAATATTGATACGATGAATGGAGAACTCAAACTCGTGAATGGTTTTTGAGGGTCGACCTCAGTGGCGGGGGAAATAGTGAGCTTTAAAGCTGGATTTGTGTACCATATTAGGAGCGAACACCGGCTGCTGTTCAACTTCAAAGATACAATTCGACGCACAGAGGCGTGAATTAAGGCCACAGAGCATGCAGTTGGGGCAGAACGAACGGAAACGGAAAATTTAAAGAAAGCAATAGAGACGAGATGAGATCAGCAAGCTGGTCTTGAGGCACCTATGACGCATAGCTCACGCACCCATCACTAGGCAACGGTACACACTCGCACACATACTTATGCGCCTACATAAGTATGCGTATCATTATTATGATTTCAACCTGCATGACGTAAAATAATGTGTTTTCATGTTCAGTGAGCCATAGCCACAGCCGCCACACGAATACGAAAATGATGAATAAAAGTAATAGAAACGAAAGCTTGACGAAACGATGAAAACTTACTGCAATGTTTTCCTATCTAGCTTTGTGGGGATGCGAATGCGTTCCAGATGCGTTCCAATGCCGACAAGATGCAAATTCTTCTTGCATGCAGAAAAACACTCACAATTTTGCTCGATTGCTAATTTTTATTTCCCGGCCGAAATGTGTAACTGTTGTGTATCTTTATCAATATAACAATTTATATTTGGTTGTCACTTAACACCGCCTTACGATTTACTATTTTTTTGCCTTTTCAACTGTCACTGTGTATGTATACGCGTTGCCGCCTGTAACTTTTTGGGAAATGAGATTCGCTTAAATTTTGACGTTGTGAATTCCACGAAAATCAGATATGAACTGAAGCGTCAACGCCAAGCCAAGCAGAGATTTTTGGGGGTGCAGAATCAACTTGGAAGCTTTGACTTGCCACAAGCAACAGCTGTTCTGGGGATTTTATCGGCCACTTGACAGTTAACAGTGGTCATTTGAAGGCTGTACAACACTAAACTGTTAAGACGACTATTTGAATTAGAGATGAAACTATCGTAATACTTAGAATATTTGAAGTTATGTGAAGTTTCAGCAAATTTGAGCAATGTTAAACTTTTCTTACTCGTTTAATCGGATTTTAATAGTTTTCAAAGCTCAATATGGTAATTAAATAAGAACTATACTCACTTTTATAGGAAAATTTACCCACCTGCAATAGAATTCTTATAGACCCTTAAAATCTGAAAAACCTTTAAACAAAGTCTTAAAATAGCCGGACAACTGATGAGTGAAACAAAATATTAACAAGGAGCTCAAACCTTGGGTAATTCGGAAATTGCGACGAAGATTTTAACACAATAATTTCTACTATTACATTTTGAAATCAAGTTTCCGGCGAAAGCATGAGGATAATTAAGTTCAAATAAGTCTGAAGAAAAATGGCGTTTGGCCATTGAACAAGTTAGATACATATTTTTTCTCTCCTTTTACATTTGAACACGATATTGTGTAAGCAATGCTGCCATCCCTAAAGTATCGATGATTCTCTGCGCACGACTCGCTTGCGGCTGTCACGCAAGTCACGGATAGTTCTTTTTTTCGATAGTTTACAGCTCTGAATCACACAATCAAATCGCAGGATACAAACAGGGACGCACATTATTAAGCATTATCAAAACACAAAATAATGCCAAGGAATGGTGACGCCGGTTCCAGTGCCGCCAGTGCCACCAGTGATGGCAGCAATTATAACGACGAGGTTATAATGGGCGTGGGAGTGGACTTCACTGTGCGTTACACTGGCTGTGTGGAGGTACAGACTTCGATGAAATCGCTGGACTTTGAGACGCGCACACTGCTGGCACGGTACCCACACACACACGCACATACATATGTTTGCTCATAAATTAATCTGTCTTTGTTTTTGTCGCTCAGCGAGTGCATCAATCGGGTCTGCGAGGCGGCAGGTCTGAAGTCTGCCAGCAAACGTCGCCTGGACAAGAAGCTGGTTTCGTTCATATCGGATCGACCCAGCATGGAGCATGCCGGCACCAACATAATCATCAATGTCTCCAGCCGTGCTCTCACCTTAAGCAATGTGGAGTCTGGCGAGGTGATTGCCAATCACAACATGCCCCGCATCTCCTTTGCCTCGGGCGGCGACAATGACACGCTGGACTTTCTGGCCTACATAGCCAAGAACGAGGATGAGTGGAGGGCCTGCTACGTTTTGGAGTGTGCTGGCGGTCAAAGCGAGGATTTGATAGTGACCATTGGCAAAGCCTTTGTGTTACGTTTCAATGCCTTGAGTCGTCTCAATGAGGCAGATAATATCAATCAGAGCTGCAAGGAGAATGTCAAGGAGTACTACAACGATTTACCCAACAAACTGCCCCCCGAATTGCCTGGCGAACAGCATGCGCATGCACCGCGTGTGGCCCAATTGAATCTGAAGAAGCCGCGGGATCGGCTAAGCAGCAATCTTATTGACCTTAACTCTCCGCCACCCGATCAAACCACCAACAAACTGGCATTGGGTCATTTCGATCCATTAAGGGCGGCGCCAACTATTGTGGGCGGCGGCGGAGGCTCCGTGTCAGTGCGCGATGTGTTCGATGGACCCCAATGTCCACTCACTGCCGAAATTTGGTTCCATGCAGCCATCTCGAGACCCATTTCCGAACGTCTGTTGCAACAGGATGGTGACTTTCTGGTACGCGAATCTCAGGGCAAGCGTGGACAATATGTACTAACCGGACTGGAGGGCAAGACGCCGAAGCATCTATTGCTGATTGACCCCGAGGGCGTGGTACGCACCAAAGATCGCATATTCGATAGCATAAGCCATTTGATCAATTACCATTGGGCACATGCATTGCCCATCATATCAGAGGATTCGGAGCTGGTCTTGCGTAATCCAGTGCGCAGACCCAACACACAGGAACAGCAGCAGCAGCAGGCGGCAGCGTCCTAAACTTAAGCGCACAAAACTTATACAAAAAACTCAGAAAAACGAACAAAATTAGCGAACAAAAAATACTTAAATCAAGCACGTTAGAAGTTTGGTTAAGCCAAGTCGAAAGTAACTTAACAATTCCAAAAACCTTAAAAGCATTTAAAGTATTCCTGATCTGTTTCTCTGCTACTCAAACTCAAACCAAAACTGTGAAACAATTTCCCATAATATTCCAAGAGAAATCAATCCTTCTGCTTGTTACTTGATTCTAGACCATTATTTTTCTGAGTGAATACGCACAAAATAACTCTTCATATACATAAATATTTACATTATATACATACATACAAATATATACATACATACTTGTGTACACGCTTAGTTAATAATATTGTGCACTCCTAGAGAATATCTTTTATATATCGTCGTATCATCGTTGTAAAAACCACACGCACACACACACAAAATGTGAACCCCATTTATTTATGGACGAATTGTATACATATTTATATTTATATGTGCATGTCTACAGTATTTTTCATTCGAATGGAAATAAAAGAAATAACAATCAAAACTTGGAGTAGAAATTGTAGCTTGAGTTCTAAACACCAGACCAGATGTCCACAATGTGTCACTCTATTTTAAAGTGTTGCAAAAAAAAACTGTTATTCTCAGAAACTTTAAAACGGCTCTCATAACAGTGTTGGCCATTTAGCTGTTTTCGAATCAAATCTAGCTATTTTGTTGGATCAAAAGCCGGAACTGAGCTGCACGAGTGGACTGCCTAAGAACTTGATATTTTTCACATCCGAGTATAACAAACACTGCAACAAAATGTATGCTGTCTTTAGTCTACTACTGGAATATCAAATCTGCAACTGCACAGTGGGCCACATATCTAATTTTTTGGGAAAGGTAAAAAATCATACAAAAATAAAGCCTAAAAGGCTGAGAAATGTTAAAAATTTTAACACTTTTAATTCGGCTTTCAGAACAACCGTGCCAAGAATTTAAATTTTTGCACAATGTTCAGTGAAAATAGTAAGCCAAGTCCCCAATGAATTGCGGGGTGGTACCTCAGGGCATTTTTAACTCAAAGTTGTCAAATGTCAGAAAAATATGCTCAAGATTTCTTTAGATTTTTCTGGAAACGCTTGCGAATGGAAACTTCTGAGTAGGAAGACGTAAACTAAATATCCAACTTTGGCAACTGCTACTTTTTTAGTTTCGACTATTAATATGATATATTTTAGCAGTAATTTTAAGAAAAATTAACATTGAAATAATTTCCGGTAGTTCTTCTATTCGGATTCCTAATGAAAAATCTGTGATTCTTTTGCCAACATTTCGGACCGCGGGCCCAGTGTGCACTGTTGTGGCATATTTCTTTTACTTGCGCAAAGCAGAGATTGAAAAAATCGAACTGTTGATTGGATTTCTAACCCTCTCTCTTGCCATTACAAAAGAACAGCGGTTACAGTTGCTTTTAGAAAAATAAAGAGAGCCAGATCAAACAAGAGATGGGCAATACTCAGCCCGCACCGCTATTTCTCTTAACACAACGCAACTCGTTTACCGTTAAGCGCAGTTTACAACAACAGTCAAAGCAAGAGAAACGGAAATTGTAGACATAACAAATGCAACAAATTTGACACCAAATTTTACTGCTTACCCTTTTATGCATACACATTTGTCTTTTTTTGCACCAGAGAAAACTTTCCATTTGTTTAAAAAGGGGAGAATTTCAAAACATAGAAATATTCATTTCCGATCCTAAAAACAATATATTCTTGATCAGGGCGACAAGCTGAGTCGATCGGTTGGCAACTCATCAAGAAAGCCTTACTACACGCCAGAGGCTAAACAACAGTCCAACTCCCATTCACTCACATTCCCGTAAACAATTTGATATTCCCCACATAATTCCATGCTGAGTAACGGGTCTCGCACCAACATTTCAACAACTTCAACTTCTTTATACAAAACTGCCGTCCTCCAGACAAGACATCAACATCAACACAGGCGATTTCAAAATTCTGCACTTTCACACACTTTGTTGTTTATTGTGATTCCAAATGCAAATCATTTAAGATAAGAATAGAGACAACCTAATTGCGACGACCAAAGTTGTTGGTGTTGGGCTGGGTCAGTTGGAGTCCACGAATGTTGTGGAAGTCCAACAGCTTCAACATCTCCTTGGTATCGGGGTCGACCTCAATGATGTCCTGTTCCAGAGCAGAGACAGCGGGCACATAGTTATCACGACGCTCGCGCTCCTCCTCCTGCAGCTTAATGGAAATACCACGCACCTGGGAGTGACGCAGACGGCCCATCAAGTGGGTAACATAACTGAAATTGAAATTGTTGTTTAAGACAAATTCATTGGTCATATAGAGCTTCAGCGCGGCACTTACCCGGCAATCTTGTTGCGGAGGGGCTTGGTGGGAATGATGGCCACCTCCTCGCAGATGCGCTTGTTGGTGTGGAAGTCCATCGTCAAGCGAGTGTAGTACTTCTCGATGATGACCTTAGCGGCCTTCTTAATGGTCTTGGTTCTGACGCGACCCTAAGGGTAACATAAAACACTGATTAGATTTGGTCGCCATATAAACAATTAAATTTCCACACATTTTGCTGGCCCTAGACCAAAAAATTTCACTGTACGCTTTAGCGGCATAGATTTATGCGGACATTTATTTACATATTTGTGTGTTTAGGGCCAGGATTGTTTAGATATTTCACGATAATTCTTGGCACTACGAACCATTTTGTTGTACGCTTATACCGGAAAAGAACAGCAAAAGAAAAGAGCAGGGGAGAGCTGTCAAAAATGACAGGGGTGTAGGCAAAATGTATCGATATATCGATAGGCTGTTGTTGCTATCGATGTGTGGAATGTAATCGAAGCGAGCTCTTTTCTGTTTGAAAATCTTGAATTAATAAATTGTTTTGGGGTTAATATCATTAATTAAAAGGTAACTATTATAAAAGAGATAATAATTCATTTTAACAAGTGTTATCGATATTTGTGTAACTAAATGAGGAAGAACCCGCTCGATAATTTTAAAACAAGTTTTGTTTTAACAGATACTAGATTTTACTATCGCATTCTTGAGTTAATTCTCTTAATAATCCTTTTCAAATTTTTTCTGTCTGTTTCCTTATGAGATAATTAGATTATACCCAGCGGAGTCATTGGCTAAATGATCTAGCCCTTTTCCTCTAAATGGCTAGATTGTCTATCGATATGCCCATCCAACCAGCTGTTATTTGTTTACATTGTCCTGTTCGGGTTTGAATTAAAACTTTGTTAAGTTTCCTATGGATCTCTATAATCCTCAAACATTTATATTTGCTCTACTAACAACATTTGACTAAAAATTTGCAGCTAAGAACATTTTCATCTAAGTTTTGTGGTGTTTTTTCTTTGCTAAGATTTGCTACAAACGAACTACTTGTGCTTCTGCTTGGACATTAGGGATGCAGTGGAGCCGCCACCGTTATTGGGTATACCGGAGCCCAGTAGATTGTTGCTGCTGCTGCTCAGCGGAATGTTGCCCACAATGTTGCTCTGCATATTGTGATTGCTATGACGCTGCTTCAGCATTTCCTTCCACTCGCTCTCCAGCCGTACGTAGGTGCCGCCCAAGGGTTTGGCGTTCTGCACCAGCAAGGGATCGGAACCAGTTTTTTTGGTCACATAGCTGGCCACCTGTTTCATGATCTTCTCCTCGAAATCGCGTTGATGATCCTGATTGCTACGTGCCGACAATTCGCCAGACCAAAACCGACCCGAGACTTCGGTGGGCCTGTTGGAGGGGAGGAAATCATGTAGTAACTGTTATTTAGCAAGCTATGTCAGGGTGTACCGCTTGCGAGACTTTTTGCCGCGGGTTTTCCGTGGCGGAGGACGATGCTCCGACTCGCAGCCATCACTGCTGGAACTATAATCCTCATTATCGTTGAGGGCATTGCGCATACGTGGCCGTGCACAGCGTGTATCATCCTCACTGGTTGAAGTGGTTTCCGAATCGCTGGTATCCATCTGATAGCGACTACCACGCATACGGCGGCTCACCCGATGATTGGTCACTGAAAGAGAGATGAGATAAGAAGGATCTCCCATCGCTTAAAGCCAACCACCCACTGTCCATGCACAGTTGCGGCAACAGACCCTGCCGGCAACGTTGTGGCGTCAACGAAATGCCCTGCCAGCTGGGTTGAATCTCTCCGGCCGCCGCCAGCTCTTGGATTCTCAGTGGCGGCAGTTCACACAAGGCATAGTTCTCCGCCACCAGCTGAGCTATGGCCAATATGGCCCGCTCACGATCTGTTTCCACCAAAACGCTATGCTCACGAAACTGACAGCCCTGGAAGTTGAAAGTAGTTGACTTATTAAAGGGGAAAACAAAGGAGCAGACAACATACATTTGGTCCCGGCAGTGTCTCATAGCGAAAGGCCTGCTGACCACAACAGGCATAACGTCCCGCCGGCCCGGCATTACCCACCGGACCCAAAAAGTTGGGCGCCTCGGGATGATAGCGACACCAGTTCATTTGATATACCGGAAAATGAGCCTCACAGGTGCAACAGTAGAGATAATGGCAGTGTCCCCATAGCTTCCAGTAAACCTTCCGCCAGGATTTGAGCTCCTTGAACAATTGTATGATGTAGATATTCAGATCCCAGTTGGGATCACGCACATGTCCTGTGGCCAGGGAATGAGAAATACATTTAGGTTAGTTCCCAATTTCATTTAACTTGGTGGAAAGTGGAAATGAAACCAGGCCCAAACATTTACTGATTAGAAAACTAAGAATTTTGGTTCAAAACTTTCAATATTTTAAGAACCAACTAGACCAAATAGAGGGGTTTAGTATAAAAATCTTTAGAGGTACTAACCTCTAAAAACTTGATCTTCCACCTAATAATGCGTTCTTACTCAACAAACCTACCTTTAGGTTACATCAAACATTATCGGACACCTAGATTTATGGTTTTTGAAACTTTCACAACTTCAAAAATTTAAAAAAAAAAAGTTTTTATACCCTTGCAAGTGCTCGCTTAAATATTTTCCAAAAATACTCCTTTTTCCCGTTTTCCTACCGATCGTTCGTATGCGAGCTATATGATATAATCATCCGATTTGGCCAAAAATTTGTAAAATTATGTGAAAGCATGTGAAACAATCAAATACAAAATTGCAGGATGCTATCATTAAAAACAAAAAAGTTTTTCTAACTAAGACTGTTTTTCAGACCTATTTTTTGTTTGGCAGCTATACCATATAGTTGTCCGATTTTAATAAAACTTGATAGAATTATAAAAAAGCATAGAAAACCAACGATTACTAAGTTTGAAGACGTTGCCATTGAAAAGAATAAAGTTTTTTTATTTCCGACCGATTGTTCCTATGGGGGCTATGAGATATAGTCATCCGATCCGGTCGGTTCCAACATATTACTAGTGTGCAGCAAAAAGAAGACTCTGTGCAAAATTTCAGCTTGACAGCTTTAAAACTGAGAGATTAGTTCGCGTAGAAACAGACAGACGGACGTACACAGCTCAATGGACTCAGCTAGTCACCCTGATCAAGAATTTATATACATATACATGATTTTAAACACTTTTCGGACTGCCTTACCGTCAAAAAACGCCAAAAGAGCCAATCTTTTAGGAGGTTATCCTTAACTTACAGGCCTTGAGGGTTGGGATTAGGCGATTTTAAAACAGAAATGAGTTTTTGGCATTCTTTTTTAAACTTGCCGTAATTTTATAAGTTCGCAAAAATAGCTTTTCGCGCAGTTTTTATGAAAATATTGGTTCGTTTTACTTAAGGATGGGCTTTAAGTGTTGAGATTTGCCAGAATATCGGCAGATCAAAGAATATAAATAGGGTTTTTGGCCCTTTTTGGACTGCAGATTTTAGGGAAGATCGGTATTTAGATGTCCAGAAACGAAAAAGGGGTTTTCCCTTGTATATACATAATAAATTAAGAGTGAACTAACGAACCCCTTGGTGGGCCAAAACTCACTAAATATGATTACTCAAAGTTTTTGTATGCTGTCTGCTTGGAAAAAAGACAGGTACAAATGAAGCAAACTCCTGTTTCTCAACAGAACTGTTGATTTTGTTGCTCTAGTGTTTTCATATTTCGTGGTTCTTGATGAGACAAGAACAAATAGGTGACTTACGATAAGAAGTTAATCGGAATGGTTGCGTTTGGATCTCAGCATAAGCAACTAAGGGCCGATTTCACAGCTGTCCGCCAGATAACTAACATAAAACAGAGTAAATTGTGAGTTTTCTAAAAGAAGTGAAATAGGCTCTAAGTAAACGTCAGCTTAAAGGGCTGTAAAGGCACTGAAGCACGCATGCACACTTGCAGTTAAAATTAAAAAAAACTCGCGGTGGTTGAGCAAAGAGCTCGTTGACAGTGGTAAAACGGCACTTCGGCTCCGGTTTTCATGAGGAGCCTCTTTTTGCTAGCCCAAATGCTGTTGTTTTGCAGCTGCCTTCTTCGATAAAGCACCAGCGTAAATGTAACCCCAATTGATGTCATTAAAACTCACCACTCATCAGCTGACCCCAGCGATTTAGTCTTATGTTACTGGGCATACAGTTAACATACGATTTCATCGTATTGGTGACACAAATGAAACATCTAGTGCAACGAAACAGCCCCGACATGCTATAGAAATGTCCTCGCAACGCCTCCGGTTCCGGTTCGCATAAACTTTGTATCAACTTGGTCCACAGACGCGGTGTCACACGCTCCTTCTTGTCCCGCACCATTTCCAATTCCAGATTCGTAAACATGGCCGCCAGACGAGTGACCAGGGCATCATTCAGACACGATAGATTCGTGGAGGTGCGCACCACCTCACTGAGATGGGCATGACAAAAGGCCAGACATTCTAGAAGCAAGGGTTCCATTTGCAAGAAGCTAGCCGACACCAGTATGGGCACCACATTGTTGCCATCCAGTTGAGGTCCGGCCGGGGCATTGCTTTGACCCGGGGCTGTCAACTCTTGGCTCTGGGCGCTGTGTTTGATCCACTTCATGAGCCAGTCAAAGATTAAAATGTCACAGTGAACGGATATGTCCATCTCCTCCAGACGCTGGCCGGCGGTGACATCGGCAAAGTAGCCCATTTTGCTGACCAGCAGGCTCTGAGGGCAGGTAAAGTCCCGGGAGCTATTTTTAACCTCATCGCAGACATGGATCACCACCTCGGGTCTGTGGAGAGCTGAGATTGACAGGGTTCTTACAGTGTATAAAAAGGGGAACTTACTCCTTGCGCTCCTGACGCGCATGTTTGCTATCCTTGGCCAGCAGCAAGGATTTACGTCGACCTGTGGAGTTAAGGGAAGATTTGCTATTTGGTTCTTTGACCAGAGCACGCATCAGGCTATTTGAGGAGCTGGGCTCCTGGTTGGAGGAATCATGAGACACTGGCAATGGCTGTAGAGCCGGAGCCGAGGAAGTCACCGGCAGGGGTAAAGCAGCATGCGAAAAATCGGTCATGGACTTGGCTCCACTTCCGGCCAATGCGGGCACAGTGGTCAAGGCAGTGGATGTGGGCAGTGTGAGTACTTCCTTAGTCATTGGCTGCTGCTTGGTTTTGTTGCGTCCACTTGAGGTCAGCGGTGCTGGCACCGGAACTGGACATATAAAGGACAACACCGAGTCCAGCACACCCTCATTGATAACAGCATCCAGTTGGTCGCTTAACTTCGGATGAAGACCCCTATAGGTGGCATCGATGCGTCCACGACCGCCATGCACATGACCCGCTCGCAAGGATTTATGCTCCGACATGAGACCACTGCGACCCTCCTCCCGGCTAGTGCTCGCATGACGATGCGACTGACCTCGTTTCAGTCCCAGCAACTCGTTAACCAAATGATTCTCGGCCAAACCATTAAAATCGAACTCTTCTCGTTTCGAGCTGCGCTTCGCCAGCCCCGTGGCCCCCTCCATGGGCGGCACTGGCTCCCTAGTGACTGTGTGTGATTTGCCCATATCAGCCTTGGCTATCATATCGTTCACATGACAGGAAAGTTTTAAAAATTCCAGAAATTCATTCAAATTGATTTGAAACTCTCCGCCAGAGCCGCCGCCGGCACCCGTAGTGGACTCCACTGATTTCGTACGCTGCTCCTCCGTTTGATTTGCCAGCGGAACAGTTCCATCTTCATTGGAATTAGAGTTGCTGGACTTTTGCATCATCCGCTTATGACGACTGGGCAATAGAATCGATTTGCATTGTTTGATATTGATTGGCAATTGGTTGCGCCTGACAACCAACTTGTAGAATGTAGTCCACGGGTAAACATGCATGCACTGTGCCAAAAAATATGTAACTGTAAAGGACCTGAGGGGCTACAGCTTGGTATCACAGACATATGTGTGTCTTACTAAAGATCATCATAGAATGCTTCGATGTCTTCTAGAAAGATGCATTGTCCATCGATCCAAAAGCACTGAAAGGTATAATACAGTTATCCCTCTACTATTTTCTAGGAAATGGGTGTGTGTTTTGCCACTGGCCACTTACCTTTCTTCCTTCCTGGCCAGAATCAAGCCTCGCTGCAACGGATCGTTTTTTATTATCGTTTTTTACTTCGTCTATCGTCGCGTTGTTGTTGTATACAGCGATCGAACCGATAACCGTAACGGTAAACGAATTGCGTTGTGTGTTGAGTAAAATAACGGTGCGGCCTGAGTATTGCGCATCTCTGATGCAGAGTATAAATAGCTAAAAATTTCGGTCTGTTTTATCAGCAGTGTTGTACGCGCCATCTAGCTTGAAAATTAGCAATTGATGCCTACCCTGGGTAAAATCAATTCTAAGACTGGATTTATAAGGTGAAGCCAACGTCATAAAGTTTTTGAAAAAAAAAAGCTAACATGTAATGCCCAAATATGACCAAGACCCACGGTTAAATTTAGCTTGAAATTGGGAAAACTAAAAAGAATAGCTAAAATAAAGCACCACCAAATCGACTGTTAAATATAGCTAAAAATGGCAAAAATTCAAATAAAATAGCTATAAAGTGTAGTTTAAATAGTGCATGCTTAAATTATGAATTATTGGAGAACTTTGTGCCTGCTACGCACACGAATGGCTTCTTTGTGACATCTTTGTGGTTACAGAAGTCCGGTGAAACTGATAATTTAGCACTTGTTTCTCATTAAACATTATTGTCCCTTTTTTGAAA
Organism: Lordiphosa andalusiaca; assembly: GCA_035044965.1. Taxonomy (NCBI): domain Eukaryota; kingdom Metazoa; phylum Arthropoda; class Insecta; order Diptera; family Drosophilidae; genus Lordiphosa; species Lordiphosa andalusiaca. The sequence goes on along the minus strand of JAWNNM010001363.1, from coordinate 4,451,847 downwards.
CAGTTTTCTCTTGCTAGTTTGTACCCAGACTAAATTAAAGGCCCAGACTCACAATTAAGAACCATATACTTTAAGTAAATAGTTAGGAAGTTGGGTTAAAATACTCGAAATCAGTCTGCAGAGAAACTATCAACTAGTGACAAAACACAACTGTCCCGAATCTAGTTTTAAATCAACTAGATTTTTAACTGGTAGCACAAAAAAAAGCTAGATTTTGAGTAGCGGCAGCTGGCAAAGCTTTTGGCGTTTGTTTTCTAATTTATTAAATCAAGGATAAAGTCAATGCTAATGCAAAGAGGGACTAGTATGTATGGTAAATTCTGTACAGACAAACATACCAACTGGTATTAAACTGGTTGCAAATGGCTGCTGCCGGGTGCAATTGTAAGCTCGGCGACTTTCATGCATGGATTTGCATACTAAGTGCTACCAATTAAGAGTTTTAACAGATTGGTTTACTTCTGAAATAGAAGTAGACACCTTATCTTCAGGTCTTAGTTCGCAAACTTCAAATATAAACTTGGAAAAGTCTTCAAAGAGAGGTTTACAAAGCTTGATGAATGTAATACGTGTGAAGAAGTGAAAAAAGTCCTCCACTAACTGATAGAAATCAGTTCTCAGATTCAGAGATTGCTTTCAAAACTTAATCTTCAACTTCAGAACTGCTGCACTACCCTTGAAAGGAAGGATACTCTTTCCATTTTTCTTTTACAGCTTCCATTTGCCTTTTGCCAGTTCGTTTTTCTTTTGAATTCCGAGCTTTTGGAGGGACACTGACTCGTTATGAACCCAGGCAGTAGATCATCCCGTTTTAGTTTCGTTTAATTTCTTATTATTTGTTTATTATTTTTAACTTAACGCAATGTACAAAGACTTTTCTTTTATTTCTTTTCTTTTCGCTTCTCTTTCTTTGAATTCATTTTGTTTTTTTTGTTTTTTGTTGTATGACATAAATTAAGGGACAAAATTTGCTTGCACCTAAATGCAACATGAAACGGAACCCTTGGCTCTGTTACATTTTAAACACATGCTTGAGGATTAAGGCTCAACCTCCGGTAGCAGGAAAGCAATTAAAGAATTGAAGAACATAAATAAACTAACCTCGGTTTTGGGTGGGCGGGGGGCGCACAGAACAAAATTTAACATAATTAAAATTAACACACAGCAAATCGAAGGGGGAAACGAGAAATCATTAAAACAACAATTTATAGAAACAATTGGGATTTCTTTTGCTTGGGCGGGGGAAGTGGATTGGTGTACTCTTAGGCTACTTCATGTTTTAGCGTTGCATATTGTATGTGGGTGAACTGTGGCAGCTGCTCTCGTCGCGTCCTCCTTGTATTGTTGATCTAGAATTTTGCGCATTTGTGGTTCAAACTGTAAATGGGATTTGCTGGTGTTTCTATGGTGATTGCAGCAAGCTAACTGAACAGGCACTCTGTGGCCTTCTCCAAGTTCCAATTCTCCTTGGACAGCACGGCGCGCGCGTCATGCTCATCGATGCCCATGTCCTTGAGACGTTGGATCTTTGAATCACAATCGGGAAACGTGTGCGGACCACCGGCATAGGCATTTGTCCAATGCTTCGCAGTCAACAGAAACAGTTCGGGTTTGTCCTTGAACTGGTAGGCTACCACAGCGTCTTGTGGATCATCGGGCTCGGCAGCGGCCAGCAGGGCCTGTAGCGATAATAACACAGTGCGCAGGGTCATGGCAGCGGCCCAGTTATCCTTGAGTATGTCCAGGCAAATGGCACCCGTGACCGAGGATATATTCGGATGCCAAATGCGTGTTATGAAGCGTACCTGAGAGCGGGCAATGAGAATTGAGATTAGTTTTTTGATGGTTATACATAGATGGGGCCAGCTCTCACCTTTGGCGGATTAAAGGGATATGTCTCGGGCACTTTAATTTCCAGCACGAATTTGCCACCCTCATAGGGCGTGTCGGGGGGGCCAGCTATCTCGCCTCGCAGCTCCGTCCAGCTGTCATTAACTAGCTCGATTTTTATGGAACACTGGACGATCTGTCAGAATAGAAACCAAACAGCAGTGTTAACATCACAAGTCAGGCAATTAGTTATTAGAAATGCCGCCCAAGAAGCCATCCGGCCATCAGGTACGACGTCGCGCGCCAAAAATGGAGCCAAAGTCCATGGGGGCCGCCGGTGACAGTTCGGGTAAGTCCACCAAATGATTACGGGTACTCACCTCCTCGCTGCGCATAACTTCTTTGAATTCGCGCTTGATGCGTGATACAGCCATATTCGCCATGATGCCCAGTAGTTTTGGATTTTGTGCCTGTTGTTGTTTTTGTCGTGGTTGTGGTGCTGCTGCTGCTGTTGTTGTTGCAGTTGCTTGGCCAATTGCATAAATTACGCCCGGAGTCGTGACACTCGTAGCAGTTGTTGTTGTTATGGGAAATCGAAGTGGCGAGCACAACCAACACACAAATAACAAAATGAAACGGCCTCAATATTTCGATTTTGTTCAGGATTGTCAAAAAAAATGAAATGTCAAAATGAAACAACTAGTAGTCCGAAACTCGTTGTAGTGGTGTGGGACGTGTGTACTCAGCACTAGAGAAGACACCGTGACACCGTGACCGTGATACCATTATCAAAACATACAAAGTCACGACAATTTTCTAAACAATTCCAGTCAGCAGCTGCAACCATACGCTCTTTCAAACCTGGCAAATTCGTTCTTCCCATTCTCCATTTGGTTTTTGTTTGGTAATTCTTTGTTTTAAACGAGTAACCTAATTAAAACATGAGCAAAAACAATTAAATTCATCAATAGAATGAATGAATAAATAAACGCAGGCGATCCTTTTGCTCAAGTTCTTTATCCTCCTTCTGCTTCTCGGTCACTGGTGTGGGTGGCCTGGGACGCCACAAGAACTCTTTAGAATGGTGCGCTTGAGCTTGACCACTGGCTTTCCACTGGACAGTGACCACGTAACGAACCGTGAACAGACCCGTGGGAGACCAGGAGAATGCTCGTTTCCGGGTATCTCGATTCTCACAAATGTTGACCCCTTAACCATCGAACCACTTGACAAAGGTGGTCTCTCGTCTCCAGCTCATTGGGCTCGGGCAGCGCATTCTGCCGTAGTCGATCACAACCGCTGAAATGTTAACAGAAATGTTAACATTGCAGCATTTTACATTGCAGCATTTAACATTGCAGGGCATGGTATTTAAAATACTAAAATATAGTGCTAATAGCAATGGATGTTAGCACAAAAAAGCACTAATGTTAATTACATTAGCTGCTTCAATTCCTGTTAAAATTAAGCAGCTACGTTAGTTTTCAACAACTGCATAACATAGTTAATGCACGACAGCCTATCGCTTATCGATAGGTGTTTCGATGCTCAGGGATGACTAACAGTGATTTGGGCAGTGACTCTTATTATTTTTGAATATTTAAGGGCTGAATATATGGGTTTTCTGCTGGATTTAACCTTAGATTTAGATTGATTTAGTTTTCCCCAAATGTAACTAGCAAATTATTTTTAAATTTGAATAAAAATTATTATTCAGGAAAAAAAATTTGAAAATATTTGATATTTAAGTTTATAACGCTTAACAAACGTAAAGTTATGCAGTCGTGTTTCGAATTCCGAACGATTTGCTTACGTTCTGGCTTGTCGAACTCGCTTTCGAAAGCGGATTTTTGAATATGTCATATCAAATATGGTAAAATGTATCTAAAAAAATAAAAGAATTGCTTTTGATTCAAGAAGAAGTCGTACCTATTTTTAAAAATGGTATATTTCGAACTAGAACTAGATTTTTCGAAAGTAGAGAGAAGAAACAGACAAGTTTGCAGCCCTGGGAATTTCTATTTTTAAAGAAATTTCACTAATCATACTTCACTTTATATTTTATTTAATGTTTTGAATGAATCATTCTATAAAACTTCTCAAAATCAGCAGTGGCTTAAGCGGGGACACGTTCCCTCGAAACTTTTAGGCTCCTCTTCTAGAAGCCCTCTTCTTGATTCATTTTTTAGAACTTCCCCCATTGGTTAGTCGTTCTCTACGCCACAATATACTCAATATTTTCAATATTCTTTGCCTTAATTCAATCTTAGACAGGATAGTCTTTTCCTGTACGTTATATAATGAGATTTTCTTTCCTTTCCAAGGATGCATTCATATATGGATTCAAAAGCTTATTAATGCTTCCTGGAGATTCAAATGCCAAGGTTTGCATTGCATGCTATCTTTTGATTTATCGCTATCGATAACACCAAAGGCCATTGGTGTTGGAAAAGACCAAAAATTCTTTGGCGCCAAGTGTAAATAGGAAATATTTTAAATTAAGCAAGTAAAAGATATACGATTAAGTTTTAGTTACCGTCGAAAAAAAATTCACAAATATGACCTTCTCCGCCTGCATGGCAATCAAAACATCAATTGCCTACCTACATACAAATGTGGGTACACATGTTTTGTTTGTGTGTCAGCAGCAATGAACTTGTTTCCAATAAAAACCTCCACCCAAATACCTTCATATCCATCAGCCGCAGCAAATCATTGATACAGAGATATGTATGGTTATTCTGGTTATTTTCCATCATGTCTGTGATTGTGATCCCTAGCGTGAAATAAACTTCTATTTTGACCTCAGTAAACAGTTTCTGATTACTACGCCTTGTTTTGGCTGCGATTTGTTTGGTTTTAGAAATTTGAAACTTGTTTATGTTATACAGAGTGGGTTGCGCATGGCAACAACACAGTACCAAAAAGAATAGAAGGCGAGGGATTGATTATTATTATTAATTATGCTGTTGGGCACGCACACGCACACACGTTCTCCATATTCACGTTTATTTTTTTTTAACCAAAAACGTGTTCAAAATTTTCGTTGTGTTGTGTGGAAGCTTCGATAAAGCCGACGCAGCAGAAGAGAGATAGAGAACTCTTTGGTGAGACGATCATAACCCAGCAAACATTTTGGGTAATGGATAAAATACCTATTCAAAAATCAGGGAAATCGAAATCATATGCCTAAAAGAACCTATTAAAACTTAGAACAAGAACATATAATTTTAATTTTTTTTCAGTACTTTTATCCCAGAACCGATATTTCAGGAACCTAAAAGACAGCAAATATTGTAACGGTACAGTTTCGGCTGTGAGTGCAACAAACCGCACACTTAGACTGTATTTATACGATGAAAAAGCTTTCGTTTGTAGGAAGAGGTGTAGAGGAGCTAGCGACACTATTACACCTCTCACATAAGTATAAGCTTCTTAAAAAACTTCTTAAAGCTTCACCGTCTAAAACCAGTTTTAGTTTTGGAGTATTTTGAATTGACCCTTGCAAAGGGTATTACAATTTTACCCAGAAGTTTGCAACGCATAGAAATATTCATTTCCGACACCATAAACTGTATATATTCTTGTTCAGTCTGACGAGCTGAGTCGATTGAGCTTTGTCCTTCCGTCTGTCTGTCTGTTTCGACGTTACCTAGTCTCTCAGTTTTAAAGCTATCGAGCTGAAATTTTGCACAGGGTCTTCTTCTTGCTGCACACTACTAATATGTCGGAACCGAACGGATCGGATGACTATATCTCATAGCTCCCATAGAATTAATCGGTCGGAAAACTAGTTTTAGTATGAAAAACTTTTTACTTTTCAATGGACACGTCTCCAAACTTTGTAATCGTAAGTTTTCTAAGTTTTTTTTTATAATTCTACCAAGCTTTATTAAAATCGGACAACTATATAGTAAAGCTGCCATACAGAAGATCGGTCTGATAAACAGTCCTAGTTAGAAAAACTTTTTTGTTTTTAATGGTAGCATTCTGCAATTTTGTATTTGTTTGTTTCACATGCTTTCACATAATTTTACAAATTTTTGTCCAAACCGGTTGACCATATCATATAGCTGCCATACGAACGATCGGTCGGAAAAAGGGAAAACGTGTATTTCTGAAAATATTTAAGAGAGCACTTGCAAGGGTACAAAAACTTCGGCACAGTCGAAGTTAGCTTAACTTTCTCGTTGATTGTCAGCTTGGCTTTACCGAGCCCAAAAGGGCCAAGCCAAGGGAACTATAGTTTAACGGCAATGTTTGAGAAGCTTTCTTATGGTTTGTTCAAAGTTGGCGCCAATAGCTTGTGAAGGTGACCGGGGATGTGGGTTTTTTTAATGAAATATCGTTTTCATCAGATGTTTCGAAACCACAGCAGGCACACACACGCCACCAGCTGCACCACACCCAGCCTTTTATCTCTTGTATGCTAAAAATGCCATACCTAATGAATGTTGTTTGTGTAAATCGCCAAACTCTCCGCTCAAACTAACGCCAAGCTCACATTTGGACGAGCGAGATAAGAAACCTATACATACATAAATTTGGATATTGCAATTTCCAGAATTTTTTCTTCTCTGATTTGAGCTTTCAAATACCTCTCACTACATGTTTGCTGGGTTTACATGTTGCTGTCTCCTCGCTGCCCCCCCCTCAAACCCCAACCGCCAACGCTAACATTTGCCGGCTCTCTCTCTCAATCTCTCTCTTCTCTCTGTGTAAATTTATTCTCTCACGTGCGGTGGCTGCTCAAACTTCACAACTTCAACAAAGACGCCATTCGTTCATTCAGATTTAGCATTTTCGCTGAAACGGCTGCATTTGAAGTGAAGTTCTCGGAAAAACAATAAAGATCATTTAATAATTAGGTGTAATAAATTGTTTTAAAGTAAATAGCGACACTTTTTGCCTCTGCACATGTTTCAAGTAAGTTTTTATACACTCCTACTACCTACGTTCATTCATTTGTGTATGGGTGTTTGTGTGTGTGTGTGTGTGTTTTCTTTTGTTTTGTTCGTTCTGTGTAAAAACGTGAGTCGCAAAGCATTGTGTTGCCTATGAGACATAAACACGTGGTGCAACATTGGCAATTTGCGTCAGGAGAAGGAGAAAAACACACATTCCCGATTTAGAGAGTACGTCAGCATTTGGCTTAAGTTCATTTAAATTTAGATAGGCCAACAATTTGACAAATGGCATACACAATTCCCTTGTCTTGTACAGCATCTTCCCCAGGTACAGTTGTACTACAGCAGTGCAGACGAGCCCCCTAAAACTGTACATGAAACACAGCGAGGTGTTTCGAATTTTCCATTATATTATTTTCAATTACACCTACGCTTAACCTTGCTGCAGTTCAGGGGGCTATTTTATCTATAAATAAAAATTGTTTCAATTCATATTTGTAGGTTTCTTAAAAACCAATTAACTAAAAATGCATTTTGTTCAAAAAAAAATTGCTTACACTTCAACCCTTCTCCTCTCTATTTGCATTCAAACAGCTGAGTGACCCCTTTGAAAGAGAGTGAAAGCTGCTCAATAAGTTTGTGGCACTTGGAAAGCTTTTCTCTCCATTTTGCAGTCCTTTGGTTTTCTCACTCTATTGGTGTCTGTGTGCCGCCGCGCTGCGTATGTGTGCTCAAACGCATACGCCATGTTGTACCACGCTCAGTTTCAATTGCTCGCTCGCTGCCGCTGTCGACTAATCTCCCACTTGTCATTTAAGGCATTGCAAAAAAACTATACAGTAACAGCTGTGTGTGTGTGTGTGTGCGTTGTGCGTCGAGAGATTTGCGGCCACAACAAACAAAAACAGTTATTCAGTCGTCATTCGCTTACCTGACAAACGACAAGCGCATCAATTTTTGGCTTACAACGTACGAATAATCATGCCAGATAAGAAATGCTCTGAGCTAGACCAAAATGGTGCGTAATATCGGGGAAAATTATTGCAAAGAAAAATTGTTTCCATGTGAGAGTGTGTGTGTGTGTGTGTGAGTGGCTGTTTGTTTTTCACGGCCATATCTTCGGGACTTGAACAAGACGAACAGCTGTTCGTTATGCGATGTCGCGATGAAAGCTTTCGGGTTTTGTTTTGGCGGGCGCCTGTTTGCATGCCAGCATATTTTTTTATGTGCAGTTAAGAGAGAGAGAGAAAGCCTAATGATGTTTGTGTTTGTGAGAGGCATCAGAGTTGTCAGATGTCAAAAAAGGCAAAGGATCTGTTCACATTGCATAACGGGGTTTCAAATTGGCAGCCATTTATTGACAGGAGCGTAGATAGTTACATGGAAGAGCGGAAAATAGAGGGTAGAAAAGGGATCTACCTACAAGTGGGAATAAAAAAGAATTAAAAATATTTAATATTTTCGGAAAGAAATTCTTTATAGAGCCCAAAAAGAGAAAAAAAGATTTGGTATAATAAAAAATAGATCTTAAAGTAGGAAAATATAGAAATATATAGATAGGTTGACAACTTGAATGAGAGCTATAGCATTCAATTATTTGTTAATTTTTAATATGGAACTATAAAAAGAAATACCTTGATGGACATTTCCCGAAACAATGTTGTCTGAAAATCCTACAAAGCTATCAAAATTAATACAAATTTAAAAGAAAAGAAAGTAAGAAGCTGGGTAAAAGTGAGAGGAGAGAGTAGAAAGTTCTGAAAGCAGAAGAAACAAAAAAAAATAGAGGAAATAGAGAAAAAGTGCAGTACCTTTTGGTAGAGAAAGAGAAAGAAAGACTAATAGGCTAAAAAATATAGACAAAAGAAGTGAGGCGAAGGAGAAACGAGTACAGGGAAATGCTTTGAGGCAAAGGTAAGAAAAACCTTTTTTTTTAGTAAATATATAGAAAATTGAAAATACTAGATTTTCTGCCTCTATAAAATATCAACGATCTGGCCGAGCTCTCTCCCTCACTCTCTCCAACAAATCAAATGTCAAAAAAATCACATGGCTCTTGGGGTGGCTTTACCTTGCTGCTTTTCTCGCTTGCTCACGCACACACACAAACACCCCTCACAAGCTTTTGCTCTGCCTGCAATGTATGAATGAATAAATGTGAAAGAGGCCCAAAACCCCGCTCTCTTACATACTATAAATATGCGCTCCCCCCATCCCCCACACTCTCACACACACACACAAAACTCTCACCACCTCTCTTGCACGCTCTCTCTCTCTCTCTCTCCCTCTCTCTGTGGCGTCGCTGCTGCTGCGCTACCGTAGCGCTTTTGCAAAAGCAATTTTTATAATAAAAACTTGTACTCTAGATTGTGTGATGCCAGTACGTTCTGCTAATCCGATACGCGCTAGAAGTTTGATCCGAGACAATTTGGAGAAACAGGCTGGTTGTCTAAATTTAATCCACTCCAGAATGCCGAACATTAAAGTGTTTTCGGGCACCTCGCATCCGGATTTGGCTCAGCGTATTGTGGATCGCCTTGGCATTGATCTGGGCAAAGTGGTTACCAAGAAATTTAGCAATTTGGAAACATGGTGAGTAGAGTGAAAAGTCCTTTAAAAAAAAAAAAACAAAAAACATACCAAATTGTAAAAGTGTTGACTGTGTGTGTTAAATCATATTCTGAAGTGTGCCATGTGCTGAGTGTGATTGCTGTTACCCGCTACAGCGGCGGCTGTTGCCGTTTGTGGTCCTTCTTGACATTCGCTGAAGGTTGACTGGGCCAAGCGAATTTTCTTAATGTTGAACTGAGTTTTTCTATATATTAATTTGCTGTGCTGTGCTGGTTATTGCTAGGCTTTTGTTGGCATTTTTTTAATATTTTTTATTGATTTAACAAGTGGACTGTACACCGTCTTCATCGTTGTCGCTATGGCGGTATGTGTGTGTGTGTGTGTGTGTGTGTGTAGGTCGCTTACACACACTCACACCATTAAGCTCTGGCAACATTGCCAATGTCGCGTGCAATTTGATAGAAAAAACACCGCAGCAACAAAAAAAAAAAACTAGAAATCTAGTCAAGAAATTTATTTAAAAATTGTATTTTTTAATTAAATTAGCATAAGGCTGACAGACTTTTAGTTTCCTTCCTCCCTTGCTCTCTCTCTTTTACTCTCTATCTCTATTCCTCGCTCCCTGCACACACACACACACACCAACGCAGCCAGTCAGCTGCTGTGGCTACAATAACAACAAACAATAAATAAAGAAAACTTTGACTGTGAGCGCGCCTTATCATTTCGCACACCTAGGCCAGACAAATTGGTTTTTTAGGTACTTACAATTTAACAAAAGAAAATAAAAAATTAGCAAACTATTAAGAGGCAACACAGAATTGAAGAACAAAAGCAAAAATAGAGGTTATAATGCGCGCTAAGCTTTTCTGTCATGATAGCTGTTTGTGAGTGTGGTTGTGTGAGTGTTTTTGTTATGCTCCAACCTCACGCATACAAAGGTAGGCTCCAAAAATCGGCCTACAAGCAACAACAGCAACAATAACAACACGACTCTGTCACGTTTTTCGTTCACACAGAGCGTGAGAGAGAGCGAGAGACACTGTGAGAGAGCTTACTCTTCACACGTCGACGTTGCCGCCCCCACTTATGCATGCGCTGGCGCTCTCACTCTCGCTACTTCTTTCACTCTCGCCAGACCCCCACGTGTGTACAGTGGTTGTTGTTATTTTACCCATTTTTTCGGCACTTGTCAGAAGGCAAAGAGAAGTCAGCAAGCAGCAACAGTGCACACTGGGCTGAAGGGCCAAATAATTGAAAGTCGAATTTTTATGTGAATGTTCTATGATTATCATTTATTCTAAAAGAGGATACTTCAATACGTGATACGTCCTTAGTCTGAGAAAAATTACTCAAAACACTTTTCCCCTGTGGACTTGAAACTAACTTTCGGCCAAAATGTTTTTATGCTTAAGTGTTCTTCACTTGTTATCAACACTTTTTGCCTGATTTTGCCCGTTCTCCGACTCTTAGGAAAGATTAAGCTTAGCCTGGCACATATTTTCAATGTGAGGCAGATCAACAGTCGAGAAAAACTATATTTTTTAAGGGATTTTTAAACAAATTAACACGCAAAACATAAGCTTTTAAAACAAAGAATATTATACAAAAACTTAAAAAAATTTATATATATTACGTATCCGCCATGGGCGCTGAGGTAGTAGTGGTAGGATCGGTTGAAACCTTTTTCTAAATGAAATTCTGCTTGTTATTAACAAAATCAACAAGTTTCAACTCTAAGGCAGCCCACTGTGCAGTGTAACAAATATTTTGAGATGTTGACAGTTAGGTGATGATTATGAAGATGCTGCTGTTGCTGTAACGGGTCAGTTGTTGTTGTCGTTGTTGTTGATTGCTGTTGCTATAGCATAGAAAGATTAGCTTTGAAGGGCGTCAGTCAAATGACATTGATGTATTATTATGATTTGTGTTACTTTTCGGACAGATAATAGCTTAGATAACCAAGCCATAATTTAATTTAAAAAATTGTACCCACAGTAGGTTAAACTGATTTACTTTTACTAGAAAACTTTAAAATTCTAAAGAGACGTATTCGAAATACCGCATTTTCGTGTTTATAAAAGTTGATTTTCGAGTGCTTAACACGAATCTGATGCAAAAAACCTTCTTCATTTGAAAAATGTTTGACTTTTTGGTAATTAATGCTTAAGGTACACAATTATTGCTAGTTTTTAGTCAAAAACTATTTGTAGATTTCTTATATATTATATTTATGGGCTTGAATATAATATAATTCATATTTTTAAGTATCAAACATTATCTTAAAAAGCGCTTTCTTGGTTCAAAATTTTTAACAAATTTAGTTCCCATTTCATAAAAGTTTTTATAATGAAAACTACATTTTTTAAGAATAACTAAAAGTTTTTTTGAATTTTTTCATGCAGATTTGGTATAAAAATGGGAGAAAATCATCTATTTAAACAAAAAAAAACCGGAAAATTATTATAGATATGTTCAAGAGGTTTTGAAAACAGTGTTGTAAAGGCTACCAACTTATTTTTGTTATATGTAGCCTAGTTCCACATTCTACTTGCACACAAAATATGCTATTCAAACCGGTTAATGGACTAGATTGGTTCTCTAAATCACCAAACATTTGCGGAAGTGGAATTGAGAACACGGCTGATATTAATTATGGGTAAAATAGTACGATTACAAACCGGGATTAATATTCGCTTGATATTCGAATTACATTGAATCCGAAATAGATTGCTTCTTTAATGACCGAGATTAATCTGAACTTTATAAGCTAACTTGATGTTGTAATAGATTTTGCCCATTGAGAGCAAATCAAAAGCTGCCTTCTCATCTAAGGAGTGCTATAACTGGTAGGGAATTCCAAGGCAGCATGCTTGCAAAACAGCTAAGTTGTCTTAATAACCTTTTTATTCTTCCAGTAGAGATATTGTCTAGAACTTTCGGTTCGCTCCCGTATCTATTTGGAATATCCAGTCTTAAAGTACTCAATAATCCTTTTAATCTTAGAACGGAGCTGAAAATCATCTAAAGAATAAGAAAAATAACCATCCTTTGGAGGATTTTTCCGCTCAGTTGAATGCTTAAAAGGATTTTCAAAATCTATCCCGTCCAAATGTTTCTTTTTCTGTATAGTTTCCAACCTGCTGACATTATTTTTCTAAATTTTAATAAAATTCTAACATTTTGTTAAAAATCTCAAAGCCTGGACAATATTTCAATAGTTTTTTTTTAAGGTTGACCTTTCGGAAAGGCAAACGTTTCATCGCCCTCTTTCGCTAATCAATTTGCGTCAATGCAATTTTTAAATAACCCATAAACCAAATGGAGCGTCAATTTGTAGAGGTCCAACGGCACGCAATCCCTTTGGAATCACCTTCCAAACCAACCACCCCCCCCCCCAACCCCTCCTCCTTTTTAAATGTCAATTACAAACCCATTTGTTGAAAAGTTAGATCGATAAGGAATTTGCGTGTTCACATTAAACATAAAGGTCGTTTGAATGGGGGCCCAGGTCTAAACTGATAAGACCCACTAAGCGAAAGCGATTTAGATTTCTTGAGACTTAGATAAGCCCCGAGAGAGCGACCTAGAGAGAGAGAGAGAGAGTGAGAGAGAAGGAGACAAAACTTTAGTTTACATTATCAACTGTGTGTTTGTGTCTGCCAGAGATAAAAATACATAAAAAACAATAGAAACCAAAATGAAATCTAGCAAATTTTGGCTGGCAAAAATGCCGGCCACACAAACAGCTGCTGGCAATGCGACAATTCTGGCTAAGATCCAACCAACCCCAGTGCTCAGTGCCGCCTAAGTTTTGCGGCATTTTAACAATGTTACAGCGGTGAAAGTGTTTTCCCCCCCAAACGAAAAGATGCATTCAATTTTACGCCTCAACTGCATCCGGCTTTCGAAATGGCTAAAAAAAATATTGTCAAATTTTTCATATTTTCCTTCTAATAATAACAACAACAGCTGATCACAGCACGAAAGCTGATAAGATTTACCCCGAAAAAAAAAAATATAATGCGGTCATTGAATTGTCTTGATTATGGAGAAATTATGGGGCCCATAAAATATACTAGACAGCAAATAGATAAGGCTACACCCCTCCGCGCCGCCCCCTTCAATGGTAAACAATTAATTATGATTTTATTTGGAATTGTCACAGGTCGTTGTCAATCGATAGTTGAAGGGGAGGGCAGAGGGTGGCGAGGCCAGTCAGTCGTTTGTAGTGGACAATATTCTCACAATTTAATTAAATTAACCTTCAATGAATAGCAAAGTCAATAACTAGCAGAGAAACAAAAAACTATGACGCAGAAATAAATTAATTATTGTACAAACAAAATTTCATTACAAAATTGTAAAGTTTAATACATGGTGTAGGTTTTTTTTACTCGCTACTCGTTAGGTTAATAAGCGAGAATGTGGGAGGTATGAGCAATGAAAGTTTATTATGCTCCCAGAGCAAAAATTTTTACTAGTACAAACAACTGACGAGTAGAACATTTCAACTTAGCGTTACACACTCGCTCAACAACTTTTCGGCGAGAGTTTTGTATCGAAAAAGCGAATTCTAGAGGAAGAATGTTAAAACTGCACGGTACTAGAATAATTAAATTTCCCATATTACCTCTAGATCAGCGATGTTCACCCATAGCCCCCAGGGGCCGAACACTTTAGGCAATTCATGCCGAATGCTTGCCGAAGTAATGCTTCAGTGAGTGTCAGAGAACTACAGAGAGCCTCTCTTCATGAACATCGCTGCTCTAGATTATTAGTTTGTAAGCTATAGAAAAGAAACTGCTTTTTGGAAGTATCCCTTTGGATCGGTGGGCTATACCATATATGTATTATAGAAAAGGTAGATCTTAGAATTGGCAGAAAAAACTTGATTTAACGTTTTCCAACGTTTTATTATGCCTAAAACTTAGTTTCCACACATTGAGACCCAGTTTGATCAAAATCGAATGACTATATTCATCGTTCAGTAAATTAGAATCCTGTAAAACCATATATTTCATTCTGCTTCATCATCATACCAAGTTTAATCACAGTCTAATAAAAATATCTCAGAGCTCTTAAGGCCACAAATATCCATAAAGTCTTTATCTTAACTAATTGTACAATACGAAAATTGGTCCTAAAAATTTAATGTGTTCATTTTAGCCTAAAGAGCTCTTAATTGTTTAAACAATTTTGTGGGCGTTGTGTGTACGAGAGCATTTTTAAGATGTATTTTTTTTAGAGCTGATTAAACAAACGAGTTTTATTTACAATAAATTATTATCTTATCTATGTGGGTCATTTTTTTTGGATTTTTGATTTAAAAGATATTTCTACAAAAATCGATCACGTTAAAGCTGTATTTCCAATTGTCAAGATGTCATTTGAGATGGATAAAAAATATGAAAAAAAATAGAGTGAGTGACTGTCAAAAAACTCATAAGAGAACTTACTTCTCAGATTCACATATCATATCATTCTCATATCACATTTTAGGTATAAAATATTATTTAGAAATTATTTTTTTTAACGGGTTTTTAAACAAGTGATAATATCTATGTAAAATCTCACAAGAGCCAAAGATCAAAAGATCAAGCTAGAATTACTATAGAAATCTACCAGCACTCCGTAACAAAAGTGCTAAAACCAGTTGGGAATTTTTAGAACAGACTAGTTTTATATATTCTAAGACTAAATCTGCAGTTTTGGCCGGCTCGAGGTCATGTAATGCTTTCGCACAACTTTAAACAGAGACACAACATCACAAAAGGAGGCTGGTAGATCGTACAGCTGTTTTAAGAGGAACCACCCTCTATCATCAGCGATCAATGTCTACCAACTGAACGTTTCTCAAAAGTTTCTCCATGCCAGCCGAGACAGCCTCGACCCGGCTAAAAACTGCAGGTACTGTAAACTGCAGTATAAAGATCACAGAAAAACCAGTCACATGTATTATAAGACTTTTTTTTAACTCAATCTTACATTTGTTGTACTTGAAATACGACCAAAAGGCACAATACTCTTGATTCAAGAACGTTTGTTCTTCATGCAACAGCTTGAACATTGGTTTTTTTGTTCTAGAATGTATCGTACTCAATTTAAGTACAGCCAAGTTCGAATCATACGGTTTGGATGCTTTTTGTGAATGTAGCTATATCTTTTGGCTGCCTAAGCAACGATCGGACTATAAAAGAGTGTTGGAAACTGTATTTGCGCGAGTTTTTGAACAGTTTGAGCTCAGCGATGCAAGGTGTATGGCATATGGCAGACGTCGATTGCTCTCCTGCTGAAACTTTTAATTGATATTTGCCATTTATTGAGTTTGTGCTTAAGTCCATTAACAACTGCGCTTTATATTCTGCTCACCTAATTCTAAATTATTAAAATTTAATCTAAAAATGATTAGAAGGTTTATAGTTTCATACTCTTTCAATCGTTTAGATCGATTTAAACCCTAGGGGCCATCTCATATATACAATTTGTATGCATGTGTGTGTGTGTGTGTTAAACGTAAAACAAACAATAACCGACTCGGTCGATGTAAGACTGCAAATATTACGCATACGCATACGCCATGTGTGCGTGCGTGTGTGTGTGAAAAGAAAAGTTGAAGGGCTCTGCTGTGTTGGCAGTTTCTTTGTGAGTGAGTGAGTGACAAGCGCTGGGGTCCTCGAGCAACAGTCAACCCCATGTGTGCGTTGGGTGTGTTATTAAATTGAGGATTATATTTCCCCCCGCCCCCTCTGGGAACATAAATATATTTAAATGAAATTAAAAACCATATTTATGTCTATCACCTCTCACATTTCTTGGTCTCTACAATTTCAGCGTCGAAATTGGGGAATCTGTGCGCGGCGAAGATGTTTACATTGTGCAGTCCGGTTCCGGCGAGATCAATGATAATTTAATGGAGCTGCTGATTATGATAAATGCATGCAAAATAGCATCAGCCTCTCGTGTTACAGCTGTGATTCCTTGCTTTCCATATGCCCGCCAAGACAAAAAAGATAAGGTAGGTTTGCCTTATATAATCCTCTCTGTAACTCTTTTTTCTCCGTGTCTCCGTGTCTCCCCTTGTTTGCTCCTTTCTCCACTTGGCACAACAAAAAAAAACTGAAAATGCAAAACCGAAAAAACACTACAAAAAAAAAAAACTTAAGATTTTCTACTTGAATTTCTCCTAATGTTGATAACCAATTACTTAATTTATTTTATTTCAAGACTTATGAACTGCTGCTCTTGTTGTGTGTGTGTTTTTTGCATTTTGTTATATATTATATATATACATATATATTTGTATTATTTTGTTGGTTGCAAGGAAGCTAAAGCTGTAAAAACCAAAAATAAAAGCACAAAATTTGACAAACAAGAAGAAAAAAAAAAAAAAATGTGGAAAATTTTTTGAAAATTTGATATATGTTTTGAATTGCTTTTGTTTAATTAATATTATCATATTTTTCGGATGCTCTCTGTCTCCTTCTCCCTCTCTCTCTCTCTCTCTCGCGCTCTCGCTGCCCTTACTGCTGCTCTGCTCTATGTGTGTGCGCCTGTGTGTGTGTGTGTGCGTGTGTGAACCTACCTTTCTATCCTATAACTCTCTAGTTGGCGGGCGGTGAGGATAAAGATGATGGCAAGAAACTTGCCAAGAAAAACTACGATTGGAAATTTAGGGTATTTACTTCTTCTTGAAAATCTAATTTAAATCGTAATCATTTACTCACACCAGCGCATAAATGGGAAACTGATATCTAAAACTCATTCTTAGCTCTATCTCTCTCTCTCTCAGCCTAAAAAACTCATTCACTTAAAAAAACTTCAAAAAATGGCAATTTTCACTTTGGGGTTTGGTTGCAAACGAACAAAATTTCCAATTAAACTGCTTTTGTTTATTGTTGCATGATTAATTTTTGATTGTTTTTTTTTTTCTATATTTTGGAAACTAACCAAGTCGTCCAACTGCTGCGAAATCTTAACTCTAATTCTAACAATTGGTTAAGCAAAATTTTCCACATTTTTTTTGTTGTTGTTGTTGTTGCTGTTTTGTCAAAAGAAAGAAACGCAAAAAAATATACAAATTAATAATATTAAACTAACCATTTTAAAAATATATGTATGTATTTTTCGTGTTCGTGTTTCTGTGATGTGTTTTCTTCCTGGGGATGATGTTGCACTTTATATATTTTCTTCTATTTTTATTTTTTGTTTTCCAATATTGATAACCCATTTTCGATCCAAGGGCTGACGTCAACCAACAACACTCAGCTTGAACCCGGGGACCCGTTATAAAATATGCACAAATATTTTTTTTGCAATTATTTAATATGTATAAAATATTTGTTGTTCTGTAATCTATACAAAATAATTGCATTGCATTGAACTCACCCAGGCAGGCGCGTGTTGATAGGCAAGAGAGTAATCGTATGTTGGGGGTTAATGGGACTTTTTGTTCCCGGCAAATATTGAATAAATTTTTGTATGATTAAAACCGGGAAATTCAATAGCCTTTGGGTACTACAAGTTTTGTCTAAAACCGCAAAAAGTCGTAAATTTAGAAAATTGAATAAGATAACTTCATTATACTTCAATTATTGAGGTTCGAGGTTTTTTGGGCTAAGGTTTTGGTGCGAACCTTGGCTTAGCCCAAGCTTTAAACAAATTGATGTATTAATGGGCCTAACATTAGAAATTGTATAAAAATTGGGTCGAAATTCATTAGTAGAATTAAGAAAATAGAGTTTTGTCTTAAGGCCTGTATCCAGCACTGCGGAAAATTCCTGCCAGGAATTTGCTAATTATTTTGAGTGTGTGGAACCCAACTAAAACAAACTGTCGTTCAGAGCGTTCTCTGTCTCTCTCTCTAGTCTCTGTCTCCCGCTCTCCAAGCGTTCTTACTGTCATTCGCTGGCAAGCATATATAACATTAATGAATTTAAGAACTTTAAACACAATTACAAGTATTCCACCTTCTTCATTAATTTGTGCTGCAACACTATCTCAAGCACTTTTCACAGAAATGTTGTCAAAATGCTTTTTCTCTGTGGCTCGTGAAAGACATGGTCTTGCTTCAACTGCTTATATTAAATCAATCTTCTTCTCACAGTTTTTGCCTCCATCTTGTGACAAATCACTTTCGAAATAATTGTAAACAATATATTCCTGGCCTGAATGACAGCTGTTTCTCGTTCCACACACGCTTTCGAAACGCCGCTATTGATACGCCGCTATCTATAAAGTGTGGATTTCGTTCGTGTTGCTGGATACACAACAAACGAAAAAGCAAACTAAAAATTCCTGGCACAGTTTTTTTTATATGAAGTTTGACAGGAATTTTTAGTTTCCGCTGTGCTGGATACCCGGCTTTAGGTAAAATTCCATTTTAAAGTCTACATAAAGAAAACAAGAAAGAAAGTCAGTCAAGATACTCTGTACCATCAAAATTTTGATGCTTAAGTAGCAGCTGAAAGCAGCGTTGCCACTGCGCTGCATCAGCGAACAGTCTTTTGATTATAACTCGACAACCATTCATCCGATCTTCACCACTCCTTTGGCGGATCGATAAGTTATTTTGATTATTAAATATGTCTAGAAGAAACAATCCATCTATGTTTAAAACTGTGGGAGATATGATGTTTTTTCTAAATTGCTAGGGCGGTAGGGGGCATGGTCAAAATTGAAAATAACCTTGATCTGCCTGTAGACATAAGAAGCATATGTCCCATACACATCAAACCTCTATCTTTTACCATCTCTGAGATCTGTGATGGACGGACATGGAGATGCTTCTGGCTGTTACATACTTTTGCATAAACTTATAATACTCTATGTACCTACGGTACAGAGTATAATGATGACCATCTATAAAATGAGAATCATTTAATAATCATTTGATGTTGATGATCTTGAATAACAGGCTCTATTATTGGTGGGGATATTAAAGGTTATTCTGAAGGATCAAGAGAGCCTCAGCTTGGTGAACTATTTTACTTTCTCTGAACTTTTTTATAGAAGTTTTCACTCAACTTTTCTGTCAATTGAAAAATTCAGTAGCTTAAAACCACCTAGATAACAGTAGAACTTACTAGACTAGGCTTAAAACCGCCTATATAACATACTAGGCAGGCCAAATATTTTCAAGCCTATAATATGTCTTGTGCCTATCCGAAATGTTGATTCGGAACAGTATTAGGTTCAGATTTGATATTTAAATAGGTTTGGTTTACATTAAATCGAAAGTCGGAATTCCGTGCTCGAACTGGTTCGAACTTAAGCTCGGTTTGCAGCTCTGCTTTGTAGTCCAATGGACGCAGGTTACCAGCCGGCCAATCATCCATAGAAATGAAGTTCGGTACTTGGTTTTTTAGCCATGCTTGAGTCGTTTTAGCCTTGTGAGTTAAAGCGAAGTCTTGTTGAAAGGTCCACGGCTTGTTTGCAACTAATATAGTGTTGAGAGGCTCGACAATCTTTTTAAAAACGTCGAATTGATACACTTTCGCCAAAGTTTTGACTCCTTTTTCTCAGAAATGGAGCTTGATGACTCCATCAGAGGCGACTCCCTACCAAAACATCTCATCATCTCTCTGAACTTTTGAGATGAAACAGCATACACTCTATATAGCACTGTTTGTTAAGCGATTCCCATATGGTGAAAGTTTTCTTGTCTTTAAACAGCATTCGTCTGTGAGCATTATTCGCGCACTGGTGACGCAATGCTTTCAATTTGTACTTGCAATGGCGTTTCAATGCTGCTGTGAGCAAGTGGCAGTTGTGTACAGTCCTGTCCTTGCTGATATTCATCTTAAGAGACAAGAGATTTACTGCTTGCGCAGTGGATTTGGACGAATATCAATCAATTTTCACGGCTTTGTTGGCTTGTGGACCAAAATAATTGCATTTGGGCTTGAAATATAATTGCATATACTCCCATTGACTCAAACCTTTTCATTCCTGGGTTTGCTACCCCAAGTCCAATTTCTTGTGGTGTCAAAATCACTCCTGTGTACCATTGAACTGTCTGTGGTTGCATTTTAAATGTTTCTTTTAGTGAATCCAGTTAAATTTCTGTCAACTCTGGTTTGGAGGATTATGGGGGTTTCCTGCTCGAGCTTCTCAGAGTCCTGCAGGTTTACTAGGTAGTTCCTATCTAATCTTTCTGCTTTCAGTCTAAGCAGTTATGTTTTTTTTATCTTTAGGCAGGTGATTTTAATTCTTAAAACTCTAGGGCCGCTGTCGGGCTGTAATAGACGCTTTTTTCAAGCTTTTTGCAAATGAACCGTGATTAAAATCTCTAAAAATCTCCAGGATACCCAGAATAAGGTTAAATTTGATACATTACCATTGTACGCAATCAATCAAGAATTGATCTGTGAAATATCTTCAAAATACAAGTAGTAAAATATGGTAAGATGATATGTCACTGCCTTTTCCTTGGAATGTGTTGATTTCCGGCGCTTAAAATGATAGTACAATGTTTAGACATTGACTGTTTATATCACTTATCACCCGAATAAGAGGTAAACACAGTCGCCAGGCTTCAAAGTGAAGCAAAAACGATAAGCAATCAAAAGCTACATCAACAAAGCGCTCATATGGCTTCTGTCTGTGTCGCAGTTGTTTATTTAAAGCTTAGGATCCAATTAAGTAAACTTTACTCTCTATGAGAAACCCAATATCTTTGAAAAGGGGGGGAAATTTGATGAGTCACGAACCAGATAATGAAAAGAACCATCTATCAAGGCATACGAAATACGATTCGGTTAGATTTCCGGTTCATAGTTCCATTTATATAAAGACTAGACACAGTTTTGTGCTCGGCACATTTCTGCAATTCGATTAGTTTTCCCACTTTCAACACACACTTTCCCCCCTCCCCCAGAAACCAGCTTAACCAATTCGTTTTCCTACAATTTTTGTTATTTTCTTTTTAATAAACCTTTTTTTTTAGTGCTACTAACTTGTTTATGATATATATATATATTTCTGCACTCCGCCTCTTATCCCAAATGATACACACCCCCCCCTCCCTTCTGTTTTTGCTACCTTTTTTTTGTACCAATTTCAATTCTAAAACCCCAAAAACGAAAAAGAAAATACATTGTTCTGAACATTTTTATTTCTTCTTCTTTTCTTTTATACTCTCAACGACAATAAACGTTTAAAAAACAAATATCAAATCCACAAAACACACTCAAACTTTTTCGACTATATATATATCGAACTTAGGAGTTTTCAGCCAAGAATTATACTGTGAGTAGTCGGTGCATTGTCGGTAGGCGGACAAAGAAAAAAACAAAACAGAAAATTTGAAATTTGTTTGTATATTTTTCTTACGACTTTGCTTTGTTTTGCGTTTGTTAACGTGTTGAGTTTTTGCCTTTTTCATCCCCAACCCCCCGCCCCAAAAAAAAAAAAGATATACCCTCTCTAATAGGCACACATTTCCAGATTGTTGGGTGTTTTATATTGTTTTGCATGCAAAAAATGAAATCGAAATCCTTGAGCTTTTTTCTTTTGCACTTTTCTACTGTATTAACCAATAAAGTATACAATTGAAGTGGCATTCTCATTCATTCGCGCGCTCTCTCTCTCTCTCTCTCTCTCAATTTATATATATATATATCTAAATTCCTCTTTCTCATCGGGTGCACACATATTTTTTGATTGTCCTTGTGTTGTGTTGTCCACAAAAACTGAAATGATATATTGGAACGTTTGGTTACTCTTGCTCTTTTTTTATTATTATATACCATTATATGTGTACATGTTCTTATGATTTCCATTGGATTTTACTCTCATAATGCTTAGCCCTTAAGAATTACCAACTATTTCTACTACTAACTACGTTAATGTTAAATTTTTCGTATCTTTCTTTCAACGCTGACCAATGCACAGAGTCGTGCGCCCATCTCGGCGAAATTGGTCGCTAATATGCTATCAGTGGCCGGTGCGGATCACATTATAACCATGGATCTACATGCTTCACAGATTCAGGTGAGTTGGATAAAACATAAATTAGTCAAAATGAAGTAAAATAAGTGTTGGAAAATATTCTTATATATGTAAGAGCATTATTTCTTTAAACAGTTTTCTAAAAACTTAAACTTGGTATAACGAATTCAACCATTTCTGTTGTCTAAGATGTTTTAATAGACCAGGAAGATATACATTTTCCATACTGCCATATGCTTTTAATTCTCCAATTATAAATGCGAGAATTCGGAAACTCTTCCTCTTAAATTTTTACCAAAAGTACTCATTTCCAGCTTAAAAAGTTACGGTAGACCGAAAAAGTTCCTAAATATATAAAAAAAAGTGTATAGGCTGTTCATTAAAGTCAATTTTTTAAGTATCATAAAGTACTTTTTTCTGCCTTAAACAATCCATAAACTCATTTCTGTACTTGGATTGCAGTTTCGACCGTTTTTAAGTATAACATAACGTTTTCTCCTTAACTTTTTTCGGTTTTTACTTATTTCGGCTCTTTAAAGTAGAGGCAGACCGTAAACTAACCAAAAGCCATTGCTGTTCTTGCATCAATGTTTATTGAAAGTGTTGTTAACATCCCAAGTTCTTAAATATTTGCGAAAATATCTTTTTACGTATACTTTTTTAAGGTACTGCAGTTTGATAAATGCCGGAAATCCAAGAAAAGACCCAAGAACTTATAAATTCATTTAGGAAAAACAAAAAAAACAACTGAAAAACCAATATGGTAGCCATAGATTATGATATTGTATTAAGGTAGCGCAACTGTAAGTTTCTTTTCGCATGCTCAAGAAGTTATCGAACACAAGGGCTGCGATACACACAAAAACCAGGGTCGCAAAGTCGATTTTTTTTTGCGGGATTAACAATAGTCGATAGAATTCAGTTCTTAAAACAGTCGCTATTCACATTTTTGACAGCTTTAGATAGAAATTACTCGCTATTCCAAGAAATCTGATGTGACCATGTCAGTTCGATAAACCGAAATAAAACGAACCATGATCGAATGAGAATATTGAAGCTAAGCCGTGTAATACTTTTCAGTTATTGTATCATGAGCATTAATAGACAAGACCCCCCCATGATGTTCTCATGCACACTAAAATACTAGCTTCTATTTTGGTATTTTAAGCGTTACCTATTGAGTGACCTTTCAAAAGTAGAGATGGGATTCTATGAAACTAATGTGACTGTGTTCCAAAACAAAACCCTTCGGTAATCTTGACAAATACCAATACAAATAACCCTCACTCTCATTATTCCCACTTGTCTTTCAACTGCCCGAAACGAAAATCAATTAAATGTACTTACAAACTTTGCTCAACCCATTAACGATAAAAAAAAAGTAATGATTCACTCGATTTTGCGGTTGCCGTTGTACAACAGTATAATTTTGGTTTTTATTTTTGGTTAAAGCCAAAGAAAATTTGGTAAATTGCAAACTAGAAACATATAATTGGTATACAAGATAAAAATGTACTTCGCTCAGTGTTTCCTTCAAGTGAGAAAAGTCTGTAAGAAAAGTATGAAAAATTGAGAGTTAATTAAAACTGAGGTGGATTATTTGCGGTGCGCTTACACAAATTTGAAACTTCTTCATTTTTGGCGCCGCATCACATCTCTCCTCCTGCCCTATTATGCTTTCGATTCACTCTCCGAATCGCTAGGAAACTGATCGTCCGCCAATTGCGGCAGCGGGCTGTTGTTCCTGTTTTCATTATCATTATCATCATCGTTGTTATCGTTGAGCATGGGTCGCATGGAAAGTATGCTCACCGATAGTCTGCCCAGTTGTTCCATTAACTCAACAATGCGATCCTCCTTAACCGAGATGATGCTCTCCAGATACTGAGCCTTTTGGCTCACCGAACTGATGTAGTTGTCCTTTTCGGTGCTCTCGCGCAAAGCATCCTGATATTGCTCATATGGCACCAGTTTGCGTGGCACCTTGCACATCTTGCCATCGACCAGCTCATTGACATCGAGAGTCAACACTTCGGGGGGCAAACGTTCGGTCTCATTGACCACATGGGTGAGGGATCGGGTCAGGGTGCGTCCCACATCCGATGTCTGTCGGGGTGACTTCAAAGAATGTGCCCTCGACACATTGCGCAGCTTGGGACCATTTCGACTAGCGCTGATTAGATCATACAGCAATGTGTCTAGTATACCACCAGTTCCGGAGGCCAGCTGCTCGAGAGCCTTTTGGGGCAGAGTCAAATTCAGTTTCTTCAGCACCTTCATATTAAAGGTCTCCCAGTTGCTCAACTTGAGATTCAGGCTATTCCTTGGCGTATAGTTGTGCAAGTCCACAAGCTTGCCATGCATCTTCTTACAGATTCTGGCCACCGGCACCACATCCGTGTACTCGCGCCGGGTGCGCACATTCAGCTCCACGTTATGCTCCTTGAGCCATTGCTCCAGATCCTTGTTTTCATCGGCACTCAATTCACGGCAGTGGGACATTATTATAAAATATATATGTATTTTCGTCGCGATATCAAATGGAAACACTTGGGGCAAATTTGTTTAGATTCAGAGTTTTTGTATGCTCATCTGAACACTAGAGGGTCGAATTTGTTAATGAAGTGAGGGGAGCTCTGGGCGAGAGATGTGGCAGCAATTGGTTGACATTTGTTTATAAACCTACTTGGATTTCATTTAAAAATTTCAGGGTTTCTTTGATATACCAGTTGATAATCTCTATGCCGAACCGGCGGTACTCAAATGGATTAAGGAGAACATTCCCGAATGGAAGAACTCGATTATTGTATCGCCCGATGCTGGCGGTGCCAAGCGGTAAGTGGTTGCTGTTGTTGCTCAATTGCCAATCTAAATTTTTTGTTTCTTTTTTTTTGTAAATCCTCAGTGTAACCTCGATTGCCGATCGCTTGAATGTGGAATTCGCGCTGATACACAAGGAACGCAAGAAGGCCAATGAGGTGGCCTCCATGGTACTGGTGGGTGATGTTAAGGATAAGATTGCCATATTGGTTGATGATATGGCCGATACATGCGGCACGATTGTTCATGCTGCTGATCGTCTGGTGGAGGCGGGAGCCACTAAGGTAAGTTATTTTTTTGGATTCTCAGAGAAAAAACCAACATACGTAAGCTACAAGGACTGACTGACTGATTTGATAGGCATTATGAACGCACAGCCCAAACGGGAAGAGCTACAAACGCTTAAAGATTGAAGATTAGCATCCATTCCAAATTTGCACCACATTTACCTTTAATTTTAGAGTTAATTATAAATGTAAGAAGCTGATTGGAAAAGGGGGAGGATTGTGAAAGTTGTAAATAAGAGATATATCACACATGGAAAAGGAAAATGTAGTATTTTTGAGCTCAATAATGTAAGATGCGGATGATTGATTTAGAGCAACCTGTAAAAGTTTGAATAGGGTTTGGTCCGTGGCCTTGATGGCGTTGTTAAAGGGTTAAGGTTAAGTTTTGGCAACCTACTCAAGTTTGTGCTACATTCTAAGTGGCTTAATAGGGATGAACCTTCCCAAACAGTCTAAAAGTAACATTTAGGAGTATTGGAGTTCCTTTCTAAGTGGATTAAAAGGGATGCGTGTCTAAGAAGTAACATTTAAAAGATATCATGGACTTAATTTTGGTCTAATTGAAGAAGCTTAACCGTTTCCACCATCTCAACCTACCACCACCTAACCACCTAACCTAAAAGCTCGTTTTGTGGGGATCCTGCTCGTTTGTTTTGGCGGCTCAATTTGACATAATCGTTATGAACTGTTTGTCAGCTTTGAAAAACACCATACCAAATATTTCTAAGAATTTTAATAAGCGAATTTTTATTTTAAAAGTTTTCAAAAGATTTCAATACAGGCCCACACACTACCCGCTGCACCACACCCAGCCAAAGTGGTATATTTTAGCTAAAAAAAAAATCGTATAAATGTCTGGCATAGTTTGTTTCAAAGCCAAGGAGTAATACTTTACGATGCTATCAAAGAGAGTTAAAACAATAGTACAGGTTTCCCACAAAATGCGACCAAATAGGTTGAAAATAAAGGCATTTTAAACAGCTCAAATTACTACAAATCTAGACCGTTTCCGAAAATAGATTAGTGTTAAGCACTCGAAAGTTATCTAGAATTATCAGAAAGCCTTTAATATACTTAGACAAGTCTTATATGGCGAAGTATGATGTTAACCTTGCAAAGGGTATTCTAATTTTGCCCAAAAGTTTGCAACGCATAGAAATGTTCATTTCCGACCCCATAAACCATATATATTCTTGATCAGGGTGGCGAGCTGAGTCGATTGAGCTTTGTCCGTACTTCTGTCCGTCTGTCTGTCTGTTTCTACGTTACCTAGTCTCTCAGTTTTAAAGCTATCAAGCTGAAATTTTGCACAGAGTCTTCTTTTTGCTGCACACTACTAATATATCGCAGCCGACCGGATCGGATGACTATATCTCATAGCTCCCATAGGAACAATCGGTCGGAAAACTAGTTTTAGTATGAAAAACTTTTTTCTTTTCAATGGAAACGTCTCCAAACTTTGTAATTTTTTTAAATTTTAAATTCTACCAAGTTTTATTAAAATCGGACAATATATGGCATAGCTGTCATACAAAAGGTAGGTCTGAAAACCAGTCTTAGTTAGAAAAACTTTTTGGTTTTTAATGTTAGCATCCTGAAATTTTGTATTTGTTTGTTTCACTTCCTTTTACATAATTTTACAAAATTTTGGCCAAATCGGATGACTATATCATATAGCTCCCATACGAACGATTGGTCGGAAAATGGGAAAAAGAGTTTTTTTTTTAATATTTAAGCGAGCACTTGCAAGGGTATAAAAAATTCGGCACCGACGAAGTTAGCTTAGCTTTCTTGTTGGTGCTAATTTGCATTCTAATATTCATCATCGCCTTATAGAGCTATATCGGACCACGGTATAGCACAGTGAGTGCTTAAATATTCAGCTAGGAATAGACATTCCCATTGGTCAGTAATATTTGCATAGACTTTTCTT
Organism: Lordiphosa andalusiaca; assembly: GCA_035044965.1. Lineage (NCBI taxonomy): Eukaryota > Metazoa > Arthropoda > Insecta > Diptera > Drosophilidae > Lordiphosa > Lordiphosa andalusiaca. Next base: position 4,424,548 of record JAWNNM010001363.1, on the reverse strand, counting down.
GTATTCTTTAAATCAGAGTTGCCCACAACCCATAAACTAAAGGGACAATCGTTTTTATGAGGCCATAGGGCGTAATTACCGTCGTGTTATTAACATATGAGTTTTTTTTTAAAGAAGATGACAACTGTTTTGATGCAAGCATTGTGTTTCCATCAATAATGACTGATTTTAGACTGATCATCCCCCAAATTATAATGTTTTATTTCTTTGATTTCAGGTCTATGCCATACTAACGCATGGTATCTTTTCTGGTCCGGCGATCTCGCGCATTAACAATGCCTGTTTCGAGGCAGTGGTTGTGACCAATACCATACCACAGGATGGACATATGCGTGATTGTCCCAAAATTCAGGTAAACACAACGAAATCTCTTCATTAAAATCCCCCAATCTCAAACACATTTCCCTTTTCTGCAGTGCATTGATGTCTCGATGATGTTCGCCGAGGCCGTTAGACGGACACACAATGGCGAGAGTGTCTCGTATCTCTTCTCAAATGTTCCATATTAAAAAAAACAACAACTAGCAAAAAGCAAAAAAACAATTAACAACAATAACAACCACAACACCATCAGCAAACTACAGCAGATCTTTAACAACAACAATTTGGAAATCAACACCACCCACAATTTGAAACATATTTTGCCATCATCGTCGTTATATATTTTTTATGGATTAACAATTGTAAAAAACTAAAGTTTAAACACCAAACACCACACACCTCCTCCACACCCCCTCCCACACTACACATTATACAAATCAAGCAAACAAATTCATTGCCTTCTTGTAGTGTTACTTTTCGTTCGGATGTTTAAACCACAAAAATTAATATCATTAACATTGGGCCTGCTCTTAGAGAAAAAGTTAGATTTTTAGATTATCATAGTAGAAGATACACACACACGTATACACCCTCCCCCTACACACACACACACACACACACACTTATACACAAAAAGATTGTAATTTTACACAGTGCAACAAACTTTTTGATGATTCTATAAATATAAGTTCTAAGGCAAAACTCTTGCAAAAAGTTCAAAGTAAAAAACAAGAATAAAAACAAGAAAAAAATTAGTAAAATTAAGTAAACAAAACATAAGAAAAAATAAAATACAATTGAAAAGAACATAGCAAATAGGCGTTAACAAACAACAACAACAACAACAAAATTCAACAAAAACTATACAAAATAAACAACAACAAAAAAAAAAATACATTACAGAAACCGAAAAACATGCACAAGTGTTTTGAATGTGGAAATGAACTGGTACTGGAAATGGAATTATAGTATTTGCCACAAGAAATAGGTACCACCAAAGATTTATAGATGAAGCAAGTGGAACAAATCGAAAAGCTACCAGGAATAATCGTGCGTCATCTATAAAATCAATAAATCATTGGTAAAACGCTTACAGAGTTATATCAAAGATATATAGATATTTATAGATGACGCAGGAGGAACAAATCAGAAATTAGAAGCCCATTTTAGCTACCAGGAATAATCGTTTTTTCTTTCAAATCCATAAATCTTTGGTACCACCTATAGCTGTTTCAGCTATTCAACTCATAATTAAAGGATTTTTCAAAGATGCATATGCGAAGTACCTTAAGGTAGTTGCTACTTCATCTACAGAACTTTTTACTTTACTTTTTGAATATCTCTCGTAAACGATCGCCTTGAGCGGCTACGGCGTTCTGTGCTAGTTTTGCAGCATTTTCCATGGTTTCGGCCCACATTTTGGGTGCTATTTCTAGGCTATTTATTGTTTTTCAGGTCCTCTAGGGCCCTTAACCTATTGATTTAGGTCTATTACTTCAAATAACCCCCACAAGAAGAAGTCTGGAGGCTCCAAATCTGATGATCGTGGCGGTCAGTCAATATTCGATGACCCTTTGCGCCCATTCCAATCGATGGGGCTTTCGCTTCGACTGTACTCTTCCATGGTTAGATATCTACTTGCACTGAAGCTTCAAAATCGCCATGCAATAAGTCAATCTGGCAGCGCTGTCGAAAGTTATAGTGTTGCCAGATGGGTCCGTCGAATTTGGCCAACTCTGTACTCACGCAGATGAGTTTATCAGCACGTATTAGCGGTTCAGTGAGATTCGGTTTAGAACTGTTTTTGAAACGGGATATGGGAGCAGACAAAGAATGTCATATATGAAAAACATCATGCAAATCTAGGTATTCCACACGACTTATCTGGGATTTTCTACCCACACCGCGCTTACTTCTCTCATTTTTACGCTTAGGGCTCAGCCCATACACAACAAAAACACCAAAAGAAAATACTTAACAACCGAAATACATAGATTTCCACAAGGAAGTGAGGGTAGAAGGACTGTGCGGCCAGGTCTTTTTTCTGAAAAGCATACATCTTAAACGTTTCTTTCACTTAGATTGCCTGGAACTAGAACTAATAACTCACCTCGTTTTGGGAACTTAAACCGAAATGCTGGCATCTAAGCCTACACGACTAGCAAGCTCTCGCATTTCCGTAAATCCCAGTGATGAAAAGAAGCAAGACAAGCGCCTATGAGAAAATGGGATCAAAAATACGCTTCGTTAAGATTTTCTATATGGAGCATATGGCATTTGATATCCTTAACTTTTGTTTGGTACAGAATGTAATACCAGTAACCTTTATACGTATGTAAATCGACGTCGTCTTCGTTTTCAAGCTGAATGAGTCTAATGATGAGTCTATAATGAGGGCCTAAGAACATAAAACATAATAACAAACCATTTTAAAATAGAATTATCCCGGGATTTTGTATTTAACAGCTAAAAATTTAGAGAAATTTCGTAAAAGTTCTTTAAACTTAAGTTTCTCTCAGAAGCTAAGATGTACAGGTACAGTGGATAGGTTTATTTAGGCCAAGAAACTTCTTTGCAACCGGGCTCAGATAAGACGTCCAGCTGAACGGAAAGCTGTCAAAAAGTCAGAGCAGGCGAGCTATCGACGGCAGCAATTTGCTGAATACATGGCAAACCATTCCATTCCAGAATCATAAAAACTCCAACTCACGAGTCCATCGACTCCGAACCGTCTTGAAGGGTGGACAAAATGTCTATACCCTTCACTTACCGTTGACCCTTCCGACCAGTTAGTTTTGGTAGTCCTTGAGGAGCAGTGTTACCAGGATTCTATTTTCCCAACTGAATAAATTCCCCTGATGGTTTCAAAATAATTTCGTTTTATTTACATAATTCGGGTTTGCCCTTCTAATTGACCTGACACGCTTTTGATTTACATATAACCCAATCAAAACTCATCCTGCTCAATGTCATCATCCTCACACTCCTCGTCGAGACCAACCTCCTCGAAATCACGCTCCAGGGCGGCAATATTCTCCCTTGCCTCGGTGAACTCGCCCTCCTCCATGCCCTCGCCCACATACCAATGGACAAAGGCTCGCTTCTTGAACATCAAATCGAATTTGTATGACAGATTGGAGAAGGCCACCGAAATGGCGGTGGTATTGGCCAACATGCAGCAGGCACGTGAGGTATTGGCCAGATCGCCGCCGGGCACAAAGGCCGGCTTCTCATAGTTGATGCCAATCTTAAAGCCCGTGGGACACCAGTCCACAAACTGTATGTGTCGCTTCGACTTGATGACCGACACAGCGGCGTTCACATCCTTGGGCACCACATCGCCACGATAGAGCATACAACAGGCCATGAATTTGCCAGCCCGAGGATCACACTTCACCATCATGTTGGAGGACTCGAAACAGGAATTGGTCAACGAGGCAATGCCCTGTTGTTCGTGTGCCGCCCGATCGGCGGACATGAGTGGGGCATAGGCCACCAGCGGGAAGTGGATGCGTGGAAAGGGAACCAGATTCGTTTGGAATTCATTGAGATCCACATTCATGGAGCCGCTGAAACGCAACGAGGCCGTCGTCGAGCTGACAATCTGGGCAATCAGACGATTCAAATTGCTATAGGCGGGTCGATCCACGCCCAGGCTGTTGTTGCAAATATCATAGATGGCCTCGTTGTCCACCATGAACACACAGTCCGAGTGCTCCAGGGTGGAGTGTGTGGTCAGCAGTGCATTGTAGGGCTCCACCACGGCCGTGGACACTTTGGGCGAGGGATACACAGCAAAGTCCAGTTTGCACTTCTTGCTGTAACTGCTGGACAGCTTCTCGACCAGCAGCGAGGTGAACCCAGAGCCGGTGCCACCGCCCAGCGAATGGAAAATAAGGAAACCCTGCAGGCTTTCACATTGCTCGGAAATTTTCTGTATTCTGGAGGCGACTTTGTCCACCACCTCCTTGCCAATGGAATAACGGCCGCGTGCATAATTATTGGCTGCATCCTCCTTGCCCGAAATGAGCTGCTCCGGATGATACAGGTGACGCATTTCACCATTCCGCACATCATCGATCACCGTCGGCTCCAGATCCACGAAGATGGTGCGCGGCACCTGTTTGCCATTGCACGTTTCCGTAAAGAAGGTGCGCGCATCATTCGCTGTGGTGTCATGGCCCACACTGGCACTGCTGCCGCTAGCCAAAAGCTCCTCCCTGGACTTGAGACTGCCATCCTTATTAATGCCATGCTCCAGCAGATACAGTTCCCAGCAGGCATTGCCTATCTGGATGCCGCATTGACCGACTTGAATTGAGATTACTTCGCGCTTTAATGGAGACGAAAAAGAGTAGAGGGTGTTAGGTCGCCATTTTTGGTGGGCCGTACTTCTGTGGGAGTTCAACTCCAGGTGAATCTAGGGGAATCTTTACTTGCTGCACTTGAACCACTCACCATTTTATGTTTTAATGTTTTTTTTTTTTTTAAATATTTTTCACACTTTAAAAACTTTTATTTTTTTTGGTAAACGGCACAATTTCCTGGTTCCCTCCTTTTTCCAAGTCACGCCGTTCGAATGTGCACTGGAAAGAGCTCCGTTATTTCCACCCAAGAAACAAGATCAAAGCAAATTTCGAAATACAACAGAGTTGACTGCCACCCACAATCGATGAGGTTACAGGAGCGCAGCCAGTCAAAGAGCTGGAGGAGAGGGCCAGAAATGTGCATAATATAGTACAACTATTTTGAGAGAGAGCAGGAGAGCTTTTGCAATAACGAGGGTTGATTCAGGAATTTCATTTGTTTCGGTGTTTAAATCTTTCCTCTAGACAATATCATTTCTATCACAATTCTTTGGGTAAATGGTTCAGATTTCTAATATTTATAGCTATTAGATGCCTTAAATTAGCCAAAAAGGTACTGTATATTGAAAATGATTTACTGAAACTGTTTTCTTAGATGAGCCAAGGTGCTTAGAATGCATATTCGGAATATTTTTATACTCTTTTCGTGGAAAACATTATTGTTTGTTATGGATTAACAATTTCTATTTATTTCTAAGCTTTAAAATAAACTATACCAAATGTTTTCAAGGTGATTTTTTGTCAACTTTCTTTTTGGCAGCTTAGCTGTTTTCGTGTCACATGTTACTGTCAAACATGTTCAGTTTGGTCCATAATTTAACCATGAATCGATTTACAAACTAACAACGCTTGCGGACTATTGGATTTTAATATTAAAAAAATCTGATAACCAATTTCCACCAAGAAATACCCTCATTTCAATCCAAAATGTTGTCCAAACCTTGAAAAATGCCTCTCAAGGCAAACATTTCCGACATATCTTATTCAAAAAGTGTTGAAAACAAATCTCTAGAAAATATAGCGACAACCTTAAGGTATTGTGGTATATCCGACACATATATTATTCTCGAAAAATCCTTTTCTTATCAGATTAAAATCTGAAGCAGCTGTATAAACACACGACCAGCCTCCTTGGTGGTACTATAAGTGCCTTGTTCCTTATAAAGGGTGATTTTTAAGCAGCTTTCTTTTTGGCAGCACTGTTTTTGGCAGTTCAGCTGTTTTTGTGTCACTTGTTACTGTCAAACATGTTCAATTTGGTCTATAATTTAGCCTTTAATGTAGACTATTGTAATTTGAATATTAAAATTACACATTTTTAACGGTAAATTGTGTTCAGCGACGAAGTGTCTTTTCAAATCAAACCCTAAGCTGCTAAAAAATTATTCATTATGCTTAAAATGTTTTGAATCACACAAACTTTCATGGCATATTTTTGGGCAGTCGAAAATTTGATAATTTTGAACACATGAATTTCAAATGGTATAACTTCGCTTTGAAAAATCGCAAAACAGTTTGGGATAGTTTTTTTCAAAGTTAAGGAATAATACTATACGGTCACATCAAAAAGTGTTAAAACAAAAGTTTAGGTGCATATAAAATAGGTAAGTTATCTATAAATCTAAACATGTTAGACCCTACGGAACTCATCTAAAATCACCAACAGCCCATCAACATACTACAAAATGTCTAATTCTGTTTTTTTGTGTTAGCGGCCTTTGAGATTTGTTAAAAATCAGATCAAAAATCAATTAGATCAGTAAACGAAGTGTATATTCGTTGAAGATGCCAATAATACGGTTTCGGTTCAGGTAAGTATCAAAAGTTCTGTGTTCTGTACAAGCTTCTGATAAGCTTACATTCGATATTTTCCAAAAGTTTCATCAGACAGCTACAAGCACAGACACATGCACTTTCTTACTTGTGTTAGTGACTGCGCGAGCATTAGGTGCCTTGCTTAAGATCATAAGAGAGTTCCGCGTAGCTCAGAACTCCTCGTTTTAACATTTAATTTTTAAAGTTGTACCGAAAGCTTAATATCTTACTTATAGGCTCTATCGGCATCTCTTGTGATTTACTTAGTTAAAATAGTTTAATTTGTTTGACAATACTCATGAACTGACCAATTTATTACCCAGAAATTATTTTAAATATTTTCATTGCAAATTGTTGGTTTATACTTCCAAGTTTTATGAGCATTTAAGCCGATCTTAAAATTATAATACAACACACAAAAAAGAGATGTAAAAAAATATATATAAATAAAACATACAACTTAATAAATTCCTGACAATAAAATAAATGTAAATCATCCATATCCCATGTCAATCACTTGCGTTTAGTCCTTGCTAAAGCCCGGTGGCAGCGTCACATCGAACACAATGGGAGCATTGTTGGGTAAATAATTAATATCGCACGTTGAGGCATTCACATAGATAATGCGTCCATCGCTGGTGATGCCATAGCCCTCATGGACATGACCAAAGACATGATACTTGGGCCTCACACGCTGCTGCACGGTGGTAAGTAGTTCCACACAGCCAGCTCTGACGCCCGAACAGCACAGATCACCGTGTCCCACCGGGGGAGTGTGTGTGAGTAGTATATCAATGCCTGTGGGTATTTGATTCCATTTCTCCAGACAGGCCAAGCCGCGTGGCACATTGAAGGCCCAACGACAGAACTCCGGTTGCCAGGGTGTGCCATAAATGCGTATGCCCCACAATTCCAGCAACTCGTCCTCCAAGTAACGGCAGTTGGTTAAGACCTGGCGTATATTCTGAGTTTGCACCGCACTCTCTAGGCTCTCCTTGGCATTGCCCAGAGTGGGCAAGTCATCCAAAATGGACATGCCAGTGTGTTTGGTGCTGAAGGGGAACAGAAAGGAGGTTGAAATTGAAGGGACTGCAATCTAATGAAAAGCACTCACCGTTCCGCATGTCCCTTGCCACCCGACTTGTTCTGAAACGGATGCGTAAAGGTGGTATCGAAGCTGAGTTCATGATTGCCCGCAATCACTAGCTTATGCTTGTGCGGCAAGGCCCCAATCCAGTTGTTGAACTCCACCACTTCCTCCAGTTGGCCACATTTGGTGAAATCGCCCGCATGTATAAAGATATCACCATCGGGAATATCGAATTTGATGTAGGGCGTCAGGGAGTGAGTATCCGACATGCAGACCACTCTCGCCTTATTGTCCGCCACTGCGGCTGCCGGGGGCTTCATGGTTATTTTAATGACGCGCTGCGTCTTGCTGATTTCACGCCAAGCAGCCGAGGGGTCATGGCTGAGCGGATGAATTAACACTTCAGATGCCATTCTAGAGGTAAAGGGCCTAGGTTAATTTTAAATCGACGCAAGCATTTACAGTTAGCTCACCTTAACGTTAATGGCCTGACTACTCACGCTTTGTTATGGCCATTGTTCAAATCAAAATCTCGACAAAGACATTAACATCGCTATCGTCTCTGATTAGTTTAATTCACGTATTTTTGATAAAGTGCACACAAATTCAATTGCCTTTGCCTTTTTATGACGTCATTCCACCAGCTGTTGCCGCTGCACCAACCAAGTGGCAACGCTTATCCGCATTCCGATAACGATACATATCGACTTGCTGCCAAACAAACAACAGCTGTTCGCTCTGCTTCTTCCAACCTTCGTGTTTGTCTGCCCACCATTTTCATCAGTTTATCTCCCTTGGAAAATACTATAATTACACCATTTTAAAGTGAGAAATTATAGAAGTTATAGTGCAAGTGAGAGTAGTAATGAAATCTGCTTCCTATTGAGAGCAAGCTCAAAATTTAAGTGTGTCGACGAAAAAGAAGAGAAAAAAAATGGCTGCAGCAGCCGTCGTTCAATTGCAACTTTCTTAGTATTGTGTGAGTGTCTGCCAATTAAAACTCAACCTAATTGAAGTGATTTTGTGAAATGGAACAATTGGAACTGCAAGAGGATTTCCTGCTGGACGGAGGACCGGCTGGCGCTGCAGGTGAGTGCAAAGCTGTAAAATTGTTCTATTTTTGTAACCAAATGGCACTTTGGTTTATTTCTGGTCTGGGTGCAGCCCCAGACGATGGGTTATCAGCTGCGTTGCTTTGTGTTGTTGTGGTTGCTAATTGTTTACGCCCACCTACCAAGTGTGTTTTATTTGTTCGTACCCCCCACACCCTCTCTGTCTCGTTGTCGCATTGAACATTGCCTGTCGGCATCTGTAAGTCCCGTTTTGTTTGTGCCGTTGCTTAAGTGGTGGATGATTCACTTTGGTTGCTGGACATGCCACTACATGCACGCAGAAGTGGACTGATGATAAAGATGAACCTAGAATCCATATAAATTAACCTTTAAGTGTGTTCTTTGATATATCAATTTCAATGCAATTTGATGGCCGTGCCAAAATTCTAATGCACACTGGTACCAGACATCAAATTAAGTGTTTATGCACAGTGATACCAAATAGTAACACTGGCATAAATCAGAGTGTTTTGATTAAAAACAAAGCTCTTTGTTTTGACATCCTTGCCCCATGCTAAAAAGTATTTTATTAATTTTTTTCATATTTGTCTAAGTGAAAACTCAATGGAATTTGTTTCTTTCGTTTGTAAACTTTAGTTATGATCTATAGAACTCAGGATAAAATATAAAAAATTGTTAAACTATATATTATCTTTGGGCAGTATGTCAAAACCAAGGCTGCAAAACTCTACACATCTACTGGAGTTCAAATTCATCATAAAGAGCAAGGTTCAGATTGCAAAACGTTTTCTAAGGATTAGCTCTTAGGTCGTTAAAAAACATTTGCCAATTTACCCGATGAATATGAACAAAATGGTAGCAATCTACCAAGTTTAGGTATGAGTTCCAAGTCTTATCCTGCCTAAATAATGCACAGAAAATAATATACGTCCTTTTAGAAGTGACTTTAGAAGTAACTTTATGAACCTAACCCTTTTACAAACAGATGAGTTCTTCTTTGGGTTCAGGTAAGGGCTGACACAAGTTGAAAAGCCCAAAAAAACACTAACCTAACTAGATTTCAGAGGTTCTTTTCTAAGCCGACTTTCAGCCTGAGTCAAAACAGATATATTCGACTTTAAATGGTAATGGAAATGAACTACAGATTCTAGACAAGTTTTTTCACGCTAAAAAAGACTGGTTTTTAAAACTCCATATCCTAAGGACAGGTTACCCACACAACGCGACTAAAAATTGTCCAAATTAACATTTAAAACAACTTAATGCTCAAATTACCACAAATCTAGACGTAATGGATCATTTACAAAAGCAGATTCAGGCTTAGTACACGAAGATCATCTGGAACCACCACCAACCCTCAGTCTAAAAGTCCTTGCTGCCTTGTGTAACCCATTAAACTCGATCAGGAAGACGATCTGAGTAGAAATTAGTGGGTCTAAGCACACTGGACTCTTAGTTTTTAAATGGGGAATGCAATTTGTTTTTCAAAACGCTAATTTGGGCTCAAAAATCGAATACTGCCACTTAATTAAATACGAAAGCTTGAAACAAATCAATACAGGAACCCTCGCAGAACCGGTTGGGCTCTATGGATATGACTCTGTACAAACTTTAAACAAATATACCTGTAAAGTTTAAAATTTTTCAAAGTTTTCTTAATATAGGAGAAAGCCTAAAAATGCTAGAAGCTATACATATAGAAATACTGCACCAAACATGTGGTTAACCCTATACGTTGTCGCCTCTCTTCGTTTACTGTGATTTACGGCAATGCCACGCGAGTGCTTGATAGTCGTATGCGCTTAGCTGAGTCTAAGTCCTATAAAAGGAAGTTGCGTTTAAGAAATCATGAGCAAATCTATTCTAATACGACAGCCAGAATGAACATAAAGCAAAAGTCCAGTTTTAAAATTCCTATACAATCAAGTACAGTAGAAGTTAATTCCAGTGATTAGCCAAGTATGGCATGTATGAAAGATGACAGTAGGTCCTTACGATTACTTATAGTCGATTCAAAAACTTGAAGAAATGCTTTCCAGAGAATAAAGACTTGATAACTACCAGAGCGCAAAAGCTTTAGTGCTATTAATTTCTGTTTCAGGACCAAATCTTTGTGGTTCTTTAAAGGATAAGGTTCTCAGTTGGACTTATATAAAGTTTTGTTACATTATAAGAAGTAAAAAGACTTTGTCATTTCTTAGATATACAAGGCCTTTCCGAAGAAAGTAAAAAACAGGTGAATCTAGTTTTTGCTACCACTGTGCACGGCTTGCACCTTGCGATTTCGCCTGTTTGTCTGTTATTCTTTGAAATGGATGTCCTTTAGCGATGCAATTTTTCAAGATTGATTTATTCTTGGCATGCGTCTCGCTTCCACTCTGCCGTCTCTCTCTCTCGCACACAAACTTTGCTTGCCTCTCCCTCTCGCATTTCATTCACAAAAACTAAAGCGCGCAAAAATATAAACCTTGATAATGACATTCAACATTTTGTCTGTCGTCTGTTGGCGGTGGTGGCGTCAATGGGTTGGGTTCGTTCGCTCGTTCGTTCGTTGGGCCGTTTGTTTGTTTGTTTTTGGGGGCACAACCTGGCAGTTATCCAACGGATTTTGTAGCGCAGTGTGGCAAAATTAGAAAATTTCGCTGCTTGCCAAAGTCAAATGTCGAGTCGTCACCTGTGCAAAAAAAAAAAAAAAACAACAACAAAAATTGCATAAGTTTGTTGCCGCCGCTGTCCGCGCTGCCAGCTCCAAAGCTCTTTGCCAGCCCGAAAAACAACCCAAGTCGCGCCGAGCTCATTTGTTTGCGCGTCTTCGTCGAGCTACATCCAACTGCAGTGCGTTCTCGAGTGCTTCCAGCGGGTGTAAAGTGCGTTCCGGTGGCGTGTTTACTCTAATATCGCGTGTTTGGCTATAATTTCCCCTGCCCGCAGCCCCCTCGCACCTTGTTTCAGCGTGGGCGTGATGTAATTTGCAATAAAAGCAGTTAACTAACAATTGCAAACCAATATTTGGTGTATATGGAAAGTGCCTGGCCACAAAAAAAAAAATCACAACCATGTGCTAATTTCACATAATATTTACACAAATCGTTGGCAGTTATTATCCTCAGAGCAGCCAGAGCAGCCGAGCAGCAGCAGCGTCAGCGGGAGTAGGGCCATAGTCAATTTATTGTTTGTTGTTACAAAATGTTTATTTATTTACTGGAATTTTTGTTTTTAACTCATTGTCTGCATCCAAAAGTGAAAGAAATTACAAAATGTTTGTTTAGAAATTTGCAACTGGCACAGTCGGCAGATTTATGTAATGGAAATATCGCAAATTAATAAACAAAAGTGGAAATATTCGGTTGAAATAATTAATGTTAATTGTGGTATAGTTTCGCGTTAAAGCCGCTCTCAGTATCCAGTCGATTCGTGTATTTAGGTTAGTAGGCAAAAAAAAACCGTACGAACCGAACCCTTATCCTTTCATTAAATGCTGAACCGAACCGAAGTTTGTGTTTCAAAAAGGTTCGGTTTGTGGTTTCTGATCAAAAATAGAGCTGTCATCCGGCTGCATTTCTTTTCAAGGAACGAAATCGGTGCTTCTACAGCACAAAAGTACAGAAATTCTTCCAGTTAATTGTGTTAAAATTAAACCAGTGCCGTATTTTCAAGGGATTGCTAAGTGTTCCTCGCCTAACCAGGATAAATTAAAGCTACTAGGGTAACTTCAACTTGCATTCCTGGTAATAGTGTCAGTTTATAACCAAATTGTCGAGCTGTTTGAAAATAAGTTGAGCAAATTAAAAATGTTGCGCAAACTTTTCGTTTCCGCTAATAATTTGCTTCAGAGTTCACACTGTTAGGGGTAAATTTTATTTCTCGTTGTAGATTTAGTTGTTAACCTATCATATTTACCGTGTTTGCTCTCATATTTGGCTTTTATTATCAAACTTACAAACACGCAAACAAATTTTGCACATATAGGCAAATATTTGTTTCAGTTTCTTGGTCTACAAGAATAGGCAAAGGATAATTGGTTAATGTTTGTGCAAACTTTTAGAAATATTTGCACAAATTACACAGGTCGACAAAAATTAACTATTTTTCTGATATTCTTGTAGGATTTTCATTGCAGAACTCGAATCTGGCCTCCAAAAGTGCCCATCAGGTAGGGATTCTGAGAAAAATGGTCTCAAAAATCCCTATTTGGCTGTCTTTCAATCACGTCTTCTATAAGATTTAAATGAAAGCTTCAACTGTCAATCATATGACTCAAATCGGAGCATTCATTATCACTTTATAATCAAATCCAAGCACGGCATTCCACGTTTTTGAAGAGAATAAAAGCATTAATCAAGTTGTGGCAAAACAAATCCACGTTTATAAGATAAGGCTATTTAAAAGATAGCGCAATGGTTGACTAGTTTTATGAATAAGGTTCATTCGGGTATTGGGTAATGTTTGAATAACTTCTTAAGCTGGAATAAGAAATCTTCTCATTAAATATATTTCTTATTTTTATCTAAGATTCCGTGACCAATTGAAAAGTAAATAAACCGGTCGAAGAAGTGAACCTTAGACTTTCCAATAAGTTTGAACCCCCGAACGACTGAACCTTTTCTAGAATTTGAGAGGTTGACCGCCTTGATATTTGGTAGTGTTTCCTAGATAAACCCCGAAATGATACCTTTTCAATATCGTCACAAATATCGATATAAATATTTTTGAAATAAGATACGTGAGCACTTGCAAAATGTAAGGCAGTTCTTTTTTATACCCTTGCAAACGGTATTATAATTTTGTCCAGAAGTTTGCAACGCTTAGAAATTTTAAATTCCGACCCCATAAACTATATATATTCTTGATCAGGGTGACGAGCTGAGTCGATTGAGCTTTGTCCGTCCTTCTGTCCGTCTGTCTGTCTGTTTCTACGTTACCTAGTCTCTCAGTATTAAAGCTATCGAGCTGAAATTTTGCACAGAGTCTTCTTTTTGCTGCACACTACTAATATGTCGGAAGCGACCGGATCGGATGACTATATCTCATAGCTCCCATAGGAACTATCGTTTGGAAAACTAGTTTTAGTATGAAAAACTTTTTTCTTTTCAATGGAAACGTCTCCAAACTTTGTAATCGTAGGTTTTCTAGGATTTTTTATAATGCTACCAAGTTTTATTAAAATCTCACAACTATATGGTATAGCTGCCATACAAAAGATAGGTCTGAAAAACAGTCTTAGTTAGAAAAACTTTTTGGTTTTTAATGGTAGCATCCTGCAATTTTGTATTTGTTTGTTTCACATGCTTTCACATAATTTGACAAATTTTTGGCCAAATCGGATGACTATATCATATAGCTCCCATATGAACGATCGAACGATCAAACGAGTATTTTTGAAAATATTTAAGCAAGGGTATTAAAACTTTGGCACAGACGAAGTTAGCTTGGCTTTCTTGTTATACACTTGTAAAGGGGATTCTCCTGGCGATTCATAGAAATTGTAATTTCCGACCCCATTAACTAATGATATTCAGTTCGATGACTTGGCTATTGATGCTGATCAGGAATATATATATACACTTTAAGGGATCGGAGATGCTTTCTTCTGGCTGTGTTACCCACTTTTGCACAAACTTAATATACACAGAGTACATCTGCTGCAGAGTACAAAAACTTTACCACAATATAAAAGAACAAACTTTGTGTTTTTAATTGGGTTAAGGACATGCTGCTAGCCCAGCGTCTATCGACCTTCAGTTTTGGCCACATGCTGCCAACAAAAACACAAAAAAAACTATTCTAAGGGACGGAAAGTTTTTCTCGAACCATTTAACACATGCTGCGTTTGGCACCTCCCCCACCCCGTTGTACTAATTTAAGCTAACTAGGTACCATAACAAAAGCTAATCAGCTGGAGAACAACAACAGCGACTGACAGCCAACGACACTCACTTAGCTTAATCAGATCATCGGTTTGGTACCACATGTCGTATGCGCATTAGATGAGCAGGTCGGCATCACCTTCTCTCCCTCTCTCTAACTATCTCAGCTGATTACTGTTTTCAATTCGCCGCAGGCAACAGCTGTTTGGACGCGCGCGCTCGCTCGCTCGCTCGCTCGTTCGCTCTCTGCCCGCTCTGTCAAATGGTTAATCATAATTTTAAATAGACAATTATACTTTGTTTTGATTTTGTGCTTTCAATTTGCGAGCGTGCGCGAGTTGCTCAGTTTTTGGATTTTGTATTTGTATTTGTATTTTTGTTGCTGTTGTTGTTATTACTGATTGCTGCTGCTGTCGCTCTGCCGGGCGGGTCGTCGTTCATTTGCTGCCGCTGCTTAGCACTTTTTCGGTTCGTTTTCGCCGCAGTCGAAATTCGTCGTCGTCGTCGTCGTTGTCGGTGTTTGGTGCCTCGCTTTTTGCATTTAAAATACTTATTTGTTTTTGAGAAATTTGTATTTTGAGTTGCTGTTCTCTTTGATAGAAAACTACCAAAAAATATATATATATATATGCAATTATACATATACAATATGTATAGTATAGTATAATCGGTTACTTAAACCAGTGCCTTCAACTTATAAACAAATTTAAAAAAAAAGAGTTTAATGCTGAGCTCATTATTTCTAGCTAATTAGCATAATAACACCACAAATCTTCCAAAACGAAAGAATATTCCTTAGTTAATCTCCAAATAAAATACGTTTGATTTGATGTCGAACAACACGACCCAGTGACACATTTTATTGGGGTCTGTGTGGTTTTCTTATCAATTTTAACAAAATTCCAATTAAAACAGCGCCAATTTATTAACAAATAACACCAAATTAAACAAAAGTGAATACAAAATCTCACGTGCCTTAATAATTACAACACTTTAACGGAATCTCACCTCGTCTCAAGCCCTAGAGGAGAGAGGCTTCTGAATTGAACTGCCTAGCGAATTGTAGTTCTCCCAGGCTCACAAAGTTCATTTTGTATTTGAAACAATTGGGATTCCACCTACGCCTGGTTGTCATTTTCCTAGCTGTGATTATTTTACAAATTTATGCGCCAGTTTCATGTTATGGAACTTTCACTGGACACCAAAAAAACTAAAAGGTGAGATTTATAAATTGCGAAACATTAGTTCTTTAATTAGTTTTGTGTTTAGGGGGTAGTTGGAGGTGTTTAAGGCACTTTTAAGTGATTGAAAGTAGGCTTATAAGAAGATCAGAATGGAGATCTTTAATAGAAGTTCATAAAAATCAGAAGATCATATCAATTTGTCAAAGAAAACTACAAAAACTACTGCCTCGGTGCGGATGAGAAAATAGTTTCAATATTTTTTACGCAAAGATACTCATTATTTTGTACAAGTCCTGTTCTACATCAAGGAACACTGCAACCATATACTCCTTTGCCTCGAATCCTTCCAGTTTGAAATTTACAATTCAATAGAGCTGATCCAGGGTACCATGTCTCCTTTGAAACCCAAACTGGAATGGTGGAATTGCTTTTTTGATTCTGCGGAGCATCTTCTAATAATTTTGGACAGCCTTATTGGTCGGCAAGAGAGCTAGAGAGATAGTTTGGGACTTTCTAGGCTTGTGGATCATGGTGATATTTGTTTTGTACGCGAACTAGTCTCTCAGTTTAAAAGCTATCGAGCTGAAATTTTTGCACAGAGTCTTCTTTTTGCTGCACACTACTAATATGTCGGAACCGACCGTATCGGATGACTATATCTCATAGCTCCCATGGCAACAATCGGTCGGAAAACTAGTTTTAGTGAGAAAAACTTTTTTCGTTTTGATGAAAACGTCTCCATACTTTGTAATCGAAATTTTTCTATGCTTTTTTATAATTCTACTGAGTTTTATTGAAATCGGACAACTTTTTGGTATAGCTGCCATACAAAAGATAGGTCGGAAAAACAGTCTTAGTTAGAAAAACTTTTTTGTTTTTAATGGTAGCATCCTGCAATTTTGTATTTGATTGTTTCACATGCTTTGACATAATTTTAAAATTTTTTGGCCAAATCGGATGACTATATGATATAGCTCCCATACGAACGATCGGTCGGAAAATGGGAAAACGCGTTATTTTGAAGATATTTAAGCGAGCACTTGCAATGCTATTAAAACTTCGGCACACACGAAGTTAACTTAGCTTTCTCGTTTTCCAATTCTGCTGAAAATTAACAATTCTGAGGAGTGCATTATCTAACAGTACCATAAACATAAACAATAGCACCTTGTGGGTCAGAATCTTGAAGGTTCTGCTATCTAGTAGCCTTTGATGATTTCTGTATCCTGTAACCATGTGGTGGTTTTGCTTAAGAAAGACAAGTATCCTTTTTACACTTTTGGAGACCATTCTCGTCATGCGATTGATTCTGGGATCTTTGATTAGAACATTCTCTCTTGTGAGTCTCCTTTTCAGAGACAGAATAAAAAAAGGATGTTAATATCCATTGGAAACTATCCTGAAATGTTTCCAAAGATATGGTTGACGATTTCAATTGTGATTGGAAAAACTAGTTATTTATATTCAAATTGATTCAGGGCGTTTATTATTCAATAAGAAATGGTGTAAATCCCTTTCAAGGGACCCGAAAGAAATGAGAAATCTCTGGCTTCAGCAGAACAAAATGAAACTATTACAAAAGCATTGCTGCTGATTTTGTTAAAAGTTTTTGATGGTTTATTATATGTACATTGCACAGAAACGAACCACCCGATAATAAATGCTTTATCTCCCTCTTATTATTGTGGTTGTGGGTATTATATATATATGTATTGGGGTCTGCACTGCCATAAGCCGGCTGTGGTTAGTCCTATATGATGTTATCAAAATGGATTTTGTTTTTAAACTGTACCCTTTTTGTGCTCTCTCTTAATAAAGCAAATAGTCTGTATAGTTCAGCTATTTTAAGAGCTTCCTGGTTCTATCGCTTCGACTTTGTCCTTGTTATCAAACCCTAGCTAACTAAGCTCTGAACATTGACAGAGGCTTACATGCTTCCATTTTCGCTCAAGAGAAAGGTTTAACGCCCAATCCATTGTAGAACGGACTTTTTCATGGCTTCTGACAATAGCTGATAAAAGACAACTATTTTTGGGTGTTCCGAATCAGATTCGACTCTACTACCTCTCTCTTTTAGGGTACATATTAGTTAGCTCTTAAAATTTAGACAATAGTCGAAGAATCACTATCCAATCGCCTTTTCAGGGATAATATAAATCCATATAATAGCACGATTTTCCACCAAATATTTGTGAGGAACTTTTAAACTAGATTTATGTAGAATTTCCAAAAGAAGCTTAAAATCTGTGACTAAATTTTTAGACTAAGTTTGAAAACAGTGAAAGATTTACATATTTTAAAGTCAAACACAAACAAGAAACCCTTTTGTTTTCGGCAAAAAAAGGTTTTGAAATGCCTTTTATGTAGAATTATTCTACTGATTCGAGAGAATCTTAGCATGTTCTATAAACTGCATTAAAACGAGAACTTAAGTTAATTTCGGCCTCGCTTGACTTCAATATGCCCGTTACTCAGCGAAAAAAGTCTTAAATAACCATTAATTCTGTTAATTAACATAGCATTAACATTAATGTTAACATACAAACATTATGTAAACAGACAATGCCGCATACTTACTATCACAAATACATTAAAGGGTCAAAGTTCTTGCTTAAAAACTCTGTCAAAATAGTTATAAATTGATTCATGTTCCTTGTTCCGTATCAGTCAGTCGATAAGCCCTCACCGCTGTCAATAAATTATTTTATGTACTTATAAATCGCACAAACGGCTTAGATTGTTCTTTGTTTAGTACTTATCAGGTTGTATCAAATTTTGAGTGAGTTTCGTCGAATTATTTTTCCGCAATGTTTATTTTTCTTTTGGTAGTTTCCCTCACCACCTCTTGAACGGTTTTTCTTTTTTCGTGATTTCCCCCATAAATATAAAGAAGCCGCCGCCTCATTTTAACAAATACTTGAAATTTTCAACATCGAAATAAAAAAAAAAATTAGCTATAAATATTTTCCACTTTGTTTTTCACCATTTGCTGCTGTTGCACTTTCTGGATTTATGTTTGTTGGCGCCGGATTCGTGTTCGTCGCGCGTCTTTCAAACGTTGTTTGGATGACACCATCCGAAAGAGCTTTTTCCATGCGAGTAAAATAAGAATTTTCGTTCGCTGAAGATTCTCGTTTGGCTGAGCGTGTTAATACGTTATTAATAATACAAATGTGAATCTGTCTTTGGCCAGTTTTTGCCTGTGCCTGTTTGTATTTTGGTCTTTAGAAATGTTTTTCTGCGCATTTTCTTTTCGCCCGCCTGCTTGTGTGTGTGTGTGTGTGTGTGTGTTTAGATAAATGTCGAAAATGTTTAGTTTCCATCAAATTAATGCACACTTTTATGACATTTGAATCCATTTGGTTTTCGTAGAGCATTTTCACAACATTTCATTTGCAGCGTATACAAATCTCCATTGCCTTGCACTTCAACTTTATCAATTATGCAGGAACTTAAGTAAAATCGTTACCCCTGACCTTTCCACTCCTTGGCCTTTTAGCGTCAGCTGACTACTTCATGGTCATATTCTCACAAGCCATATCGTTTACCTTTTTGTTCCAACATTTATTATTTAGATTACTTGTACGTTTTGTCATGCCACAGCTTGATGGGGCAAAGGGTCAACACGTTGTCCAGGATTGTAATTGAAAGGACAACAACAACAGTCACATTGTAAATCGATTGAAGGCATTACAAGTTTGTGGTATAATAGAACATCCAGTCGATTATCTATTAATACATGGAAATTGTATGATGTGGGATGTCTTTTATTGCTGTGTATTCCAAATTGAATCTTTGGAAATCGAATATATTAAAGTTTTTTAAAACTGCAGACCTTTTAACACATTGCATATCATCCGAAATCTTCGTCAGGGCCGATCAAAGAAGAAAGAAGAAGTGGCTATATAAGACTCTTGAAAAAGCTTTTAATTGTATAACATATAGCTGCCATATGAATGATCGGTCGAGAAACTAGTTTTAGTGAGAAAAACTTTTTTGTATTCAAAGAAAACGCCTCCAAACTTTGAATTTCTTAGTTTGCTATGCTTTTTCATGATTCCACTAAGTTTGGTCGAAATCTGACATCTATATAGTACAGCTGCCATAGAAAAGTAAGGTTAGAAAAGTAGTCTTAGTGAGAAAAACTTTTTTGTTTTCAATGTAAACCTCTTAAAAATTGGCATATATTTATTTTATAAGCTTTCACACAATTCTTTAAAGTTTTGTCAATATCGGATGACTATAGGTTATAGCTGCCATATGAACGATCGGTCGAAAAACTAGTTCTAGTGAGAAAAACTTTTTTGTTTTTAATGTAAACCTCTTAAAAATTGGCATATATTTATTTTATAAGCTTTTTCCTAATTCTTCAAAGTTTTGTCAAAATCGGATGACCATAGGTTATAGCTGACGTAGGAATGATCGGTCGAGAAACTAGTTTTAGTGAGAAAAACTTTTTTGTTTTCAAAGAACATGCCTCCAAACTTTGTATTTCTTAGTTTGCTATGCTTTTCCATGATTCAAATAAGTTTGGTCGAAATCTGACATCTATATAGTATAGCTGCCATAGAAATGTAAGGTTAGAAAAGTAGTCTTAGTGAGAAAAACTTTTTTGTTTTCAATGTAAACCTCTTAAAAATTGGCATATATTTATTTTATAAGCTTTTACCTAATTCCTCAAAGTTTTGTCAAAATCGGATGACCATAGGTTATAGCTGACGTAGGAATGATCAGACGAGAAACTAGTTTTAGTGAGAAAAACTTTTTTGTTTTCAAAGAAAACGCCTCCAAACTTTGTATTTCTTAGTTTGCTAGGTTTTTCCATGATTCCACTAAGTTTGGTCAAAATCGGACAACTATATAGTATAGCTGTCATAGAAAAGTAGAGTCAGAAAAGTAGTCTTAGTGAGAAAAGCTTGTTGGTTTTCAGTGGAAATGTCCTTTAAATTAGTTAAAACGTGATGCAAGGGGGTATGCAAACTTCGACCGCACCGAAGTTAACTTTACTTTTTATATTTGTAGTAAATCCAAGAGCTGAGATCTATTAGATTTGGTTCTGAGTCTGGGGGGACTCGAACTCGAAGTCTTTGCCCTTGAACACGATTGGAATAACATCTCAAACAGTTGTGCCATTGCTTATACATATTGAATTGTCTTTTAAAATATATTTTTGGAATTTTTCAAAACTACGACAGTTTGCAATTCTCAAGTTGGAATTCCATGCATTGGGAATATAAAAAAGGGGTTACTGTAATTCGCAGATTTCAGAAGTTTTTAGTCAATTCAAAGGGGTTTTGAATTAATTTTTATACAAAAGGGTCAGAATAAAATCAATTATGATGGTTTTATGTTTCAATATGCGATTTTTCCCTAAGACTATGTGGCCCAAGTGGGAGATTGACTGACTTGTTGCTTTCAGCCATTGCAAGCTAACCTTAC
The DNA here is from genome assembly GCA_035044965.1 of Lordiphosa andalusiaca. Lineage (NCBI taxonomy): Eukaryota > Metazoa > Arthropoda > Insecta > Diptera > Drosophilidae > Lordiphosa > Lordiphosa andalusiaca. Next base: position 4,403,392 of record JAWNNM010001363.1, on the reverse strand, counting down.
CTATACACTTTCCTAGGTATCTACTTTTTTCTTGTTTTTTCTACAAAAATTTAAAAGTTTTCGGTAAAATTCTAATGCTTTTTCCCTTCCCAAACATAATGTTAACACAGGAATTTCGTTTGAACTCTTATCAATACAAAGCAACGTACATGAAATCAGATTCGAAATTGAAACAGTTTCAAGCATTGTAATTGGATATTTTGCATATGACAAACATGGATGGTTCCTATCTGCCTACATATATATTTACCATAAACAATATCTATCAATCAGACCATATGGTGAAAATGATAACAAAGTTTTCGAGAATTATCATTTTCTTTTTTTTGTCGTTTTTTTGCCAATTAAGATATAAACAAAAAAAATAATAAAATGAAGAGAAAAATAAACGCAGACCAGAGTCCAGAGTCATAAAGGGCAGAGTGAGGGAGTGCCCCACCACACCATCACACACACACACACACACACACACAAATGATGATAATGATGATGATGATATATTCTATTTACAGATTTCATTTTATAGGCGTGTCCTAGAACCAAACTTCCAAAGTTGGGTAACAACAAAAAAAAAAAAAAAAATGTAATTTATTTCACACTCGATGATGAGCTAAGCTAATATCTAGAATGAATCATTTGTAGACACACATTACTTACCATTTATGTAGTTCCGATAAGGAAAAGTCATTTACTTACAACAAATTCTCACTCTCGTGTCTCTTTCCCTTTCCCTTTCCCTCCACAGGCACAAATCAAAACCCAAATGAGCAACAGGTGAGCGATTCTGCCACAGTTGCCAGTGTTGCTGCCGGCTCATCGCCCGCCAGTGTCAGTCCGGCTGCGGGTGCCACACCCACTAAAAGCCCACAGCGACATGCTTACGCGGAAGATGGTTATCAGACCACTTTGCCTGGTGCCGGGGGCGATAATACCGATAACACCGATACGCCAGCGGCGGACACTATCAACGGATCGCCCGGCCAACGTCATTCCATAAATTCAGCAGCTGAATATACCTCAACACCCAAATCCAGTCAACGCAATGGTGTGGGTCAAAACAACAGTGGGACAACATCGCCCATAAATTATCAACTACCCGGGGATGAGTATCCCTACAGCATAGAGTATGAGTCACAGCAGCAGCAGCAGCAGTCAACCGCTGTGACTAACCAGGTGGAGCCAACGGCTGCCATTAGCTCAGGCGCCGCTCTTACCTATAGCGCTCCAGTCAATCGACATAGTTACGCCTCGCCGCCCGCCTTGATCATACCGCAGCGTCAATCCCTTTTGCCCTGGGGTACCCATTCGAGGAGTTCGATCATTAACGTCTTGCCCAGCTACACACAAGCCGAGATGCATGCCCTGGCTGCCAGTGTGGCCAGCGTGGAGCTGTCGGCTCCACGTCCGGGTGAAATTGTTATGAGGAATCTGTTCAGTGATTTTACTGCCCAGGCGGAGAAGAAAATCGAACTGGTGATGCTGGAGAGTGCCGACAAGAATTTGTCCAAGCTGCTGCAACGTGGTGAGGATCAGCAGTTCGATCAACTGCTGTCCGCCTTGGGCTCAGTGGCGGAGCATTGTTTGCCCTCACTGTTGCACACTCTACTGGCCTGGCATCGTCGTCAACTATCGGACATGGAGATTAAAAATGATCTCAAGAAGCCCACAACCGGTGGCAACAACTCTCAGGGATCCAATCAGCCCAAACCGGCTGTCGACTTGGACTTTCAATTGCAGCGACGCGAGGCCGCTGTGGAGTTTATCTTTTGTCTGGCTCTGATTGAGATACTCAAACAGTTGCCCTTCCATCCGGGTCACGAGGATCTGGTGCGCAGCATTGAGAATCTGGCTTTTAAGCACTTCAAGTACAAGGATGGACTACAGAATAATCCCAATGCGCATAACATACATATGATAGCGGATCTGTATGCGGAGGTGATTGGTGTCTTGGCCCAGAGTCGATTTGGTTCGGTGCGTAAGCGTTTCATGAGTGAGCTGAAGGAGCTGCGTGGCAAGGAGGTCTCACCCACGACCACACAGAGCATCATTAGTCTGCTGATGGGCATGAAGTTCTTTCGCGTCAAAATGGTGCCCATTGAGGAGTTTGAGGCATCGTTTCAGTTTATGCACGAGTGTGGTCAATACTTTCTGGAGGTGAAGGATAAGGATATTAAGCATGCCCTGGCTGGCTTATTTGTGGAGATTCTAGTACCGGTGGCAGCGGTGAGTGGGTCTTTAAAGGGATTTTAATTTAAGTTTTAAGAACAAACCAATTGTATAGCATTTTGGAAATGAATCAGAAAACACATACCGTTACCCTAGGAGACCATGAAAATGGGAATCAATATCAAACATTTCCCCTCTATCTTATCTTGATTTGTTTATGCATTTGTTTACATGCCACAAAATCTGCCGAACGTGTCTAGAACGTGTCTAAACTGCTAGTTTGCATGCGTGCGTGTTCTTATGCAACAAAAACATACAAAAACTTAGACAATGGCTTGTACTGCTCAGTTTCTTAGGGTATATTCAGACACACTGGCTGGATGCCCTATTTTTAGTTGACAGTTGCTGCCATACACGTGTGAAGACCTGACTGAAGCTGTGACAGTTGACCGGTGTCATTGAGTGAAAGATGTCAATATTTCCAGGTACTTTTCTCAGTGCCAGATTAATGGCAGACCAATGACCGTCCAGTGTGTACTTGTGGCTGTCTGATGCAGTCGCAATCATTCGACGCACTACAACAAATGTGGGGTTTACAAACTCATGAGAATTTGTAGCTGGGTTCAACATACGAAGATATTGTTGCCAATGCGTATAGTCTGAGGGAACCTGACTAAAACTCTTTTATTGTCTAAGGTCAGCAGCAGAGATTTGCACTATATTAGTACTTGTTCACCCGAGGGTCCCAACCACTGCCACGAAATGTATGCAGGCTTTACTTCACTCGTGCCATATTTGGGTTTCGCTCTTGTAGTGCTTGTGTTGCTTACTTCTTATACTTGAGCAAGCCCAGAGCCCAAAAACTTGAGTGTTGATAGGATTTGTCGATCTTTCTCCTTCCGTTCTCTGTCTCTAGTCACTCTCTCTCTCTCTTTTGGCATTACAAAAACAACTTTACGGCGTATGCCGTTACCTTTTCATAAACAAAGAGCGCGAGAGCTTACAAATGTCTCTGCACTGTGTGTGCTGTGAGCGTGCGGCTGCCACACGAATACAGAATTCAGCAACGAAACGCAGATTCAACAAATTTGATACAGAAATACGACAGTGAGTGAGTGTTTGAAAGAAGAAACGATTGAAATAGCTAACTTCTTGTATGGAGCCATGTACATTGATGATGCTACTCCATCTTTGACTATTTTTCTACTTGTTTAAATAAATACAAAAATGCTTACAAAATTGTTTTGTTCTCTAAACCTTCCTAAAACTGCTTAAGCATTGTCCAATAATTGCCTTAAACTTATCTTCCTTTTGCAGGCTGTCAAAAACGAGGTGAATGTGCCCTGTGTAAAGAATTTTGTGGAACTTTTGTATGTGCAGACTTTGGATGCTTCTACCAAGTCCAAACATCGTTTGGCTCTGTTTCCTTTGGTCACCTGCCTGTTGTGTGTGTCGCAAAAGACCTTTTTTCTCACCAATTGGCATTATTTTCTGGCCATGTGTTTGAGTAATCTAAAGAATCGTGATGCCAAGATGAGTCGCGTGGCGTTGGAGTCGCTCTATCGTTTACTCTGGGTTTATATGATACGCATCAAATGTGAATCCAATTCGGCCACACATTCGCGCCTGCAGAGTATAGTGAATTCCCTGTTTCCCAAGTGAGTATAGTTATAGCATTTCGTTGCGTTCTCTTGACTAATTTCTATTAACTTTGACAGAGGTTCCAAGGGCGTTGTTCCGCGAGATACTCCACTCAACATCTTTGTCAAAATCATCCAATTCATTGCCCAAGAACGTTTGGATTTTGCCATGCGTGAGATAGTCTACGATTTACTTTGCGTGGGTCGTTCCATCAAATTGATACTGAATCCGGAACGGATGAGCATTGGCTTGAGAGCTTTCCTGGTGGTGGCTGATTCGCTGCAGCAGAAAGATGGTGAACCACCCATGCCACGCACTGTACCCGTGCTGCCCTCAGGCAATACGTTGCGGGTGAAGAAGACCTACATTAATAAAATGCTCACCGATGACACGGCCAGGAGTATAGGCATGTCCACCTACTTTCCGCATGTACGTCGAGTTTTTGTGGACATTTTGCGTGCCCTTGATGTGCATTACGGACGTCCATTGATGATGACCAATACTCAGAACCAGAACAAAGAACCGGATGAAATGCTGTCCGGTGAACGGAAGCCGCGCATTGATCTCTTTCGCACTTGTGTGGCTGCCGTGCCCCGCTTAATACCCGATACAATGACCGCCCAGGAGCTGGTGGATCTATTGTCACGCCTGACCGTCCATATGGACGAGGAGTTGCGCATACTGACGCATCAATCGCTGCAGACGCTGGTCATAGATTTCCCGGATTGGCGTCAGGATGTCGTGCACGGTTACACACAGTTTCTGGTGCGCGATGTCACCGACACCTATCCGCAATTATTGGAGAACTGCACGCGCATCTTGTTTGTGTTCCTAAACATTTGGCGCTGTGCGATTAATGTGAACGGCACGGCAGTTAGTGCCACCAGCGGTGGAGGAGTTGCCAGTGTGGTCAGTCCAGTGCAGCCCAAGCAAATGGGAGCAGGCACCGTACCGGCGACGCCCGCTGCTACAGTTGCGACCTCTCCGCCGTTGGCGGTTAGTAAGGATACCACCAGCAGCCAGCTGTCCAAGCAGCAACATTTGAATACAGCTAGCAGCGCTGCCTCCAGCATCACTACCTCCAGTGGGATGTCAAGCATCACCCAGCACACTGTACTCAATATGGCTGCGGATGTGACCAAAAAGAATGAGATACCGCTGGTTACCACGCTGCATTTTGTGGAAGGCTTTGCTCTGGTTTTGCTCTGCAACTATCGTCCGTATTTACGTAAGCTGGCCGCCATGATACTCAAAGAGGTTAAGAATCTAATGCGAGCACTGGGTATACCCGAAACGGAGCCGCCTCTAATCGATGTGATGGATCGTTGTGTGCCACAAATAGTGGAGAAATGCCTGCCCCTATTGCCGCAGACAGAGAAGACAGCAATTCTGAATGCCAATTGCATTGATTTGCAGTGGATAGCCGAGCGTAGCAGTGGGGTATGGCTGGCTGGGTTAACAGAGGGTGAGATTACCAATCTTGATCTTGAATCAATATTCTTTACTCAACATATTTGTATGCTTCGCTTTCAGATAACTCCAAATCATCCACATCGACTTTAAATCTATCACAATCCAGCTCAACGGCTGCTGCCTCCGCCACAGCGGCCAGTTCACCACAGCCTCAGTTTGATCCTTGGGCCACATGTCTGTTTGGTCTGCTGGAACGTCAGCGTATTTTGCAACAATGCCCCTCGGCTGTGGCTCAGGCCTGGCCCATTTGCTATGCACGCCTTAATGCACTCTTTAGTGTCATTGATCCCACGTAAGTGAATAAGAAGCTGCTTAGTTTTCATAAAAGAAACATGTCCAAATCGTTCAATTTTGAGAGCTTTTCAGTCTACGCAAAGCTATTGCTCTCACTCTCTTTAAAAACAACTGCTTATAGGTTTCTTTTTTTTATGAAAAGGAGTTTTGGCATAGTGATTCGTGGTTATATTCTTAATACTGCAGATTTTTAGACTGCTCAAAGGATTTATGTTTCTAGCAACAATGGGAAATATATAATCCGCTGTCATACAATTTCCAGTTTTCATAATACGAAAGGTCAATGTCAATCAAAATCGACGTTTAAGAGAGATTGTTCTAGGAAAACCACGCCAATCGAGCTCAAACTATTCTTTACCCATTGCCAAGACGATTCATAAACCTAGGTTAGGTTAGCATTGAAAACCTCGACATGTTTTGCATTTTTGAAATCCTAAACCAATTCATTTCCAATTTGCTTAAGTTTGAAAGGGTTAAAAGGTGATTGAGAATGAGAAATATTCCCAAAACTATCTGACACATAGCTGCTATCTAGATAAATAGAAATCGGACCTTAATGTAAAAAGAAACTACGATAAATTAGATAGTCTTCATAGAAAATATTTAAATGTGCATTTTGCGTGTTGCCTGTATTAATATGATTAATTGATTAATCTGGTGATAGTTTTAGTAGTCCATATTGTTTCCCTTATTCATTATAACTAAATTTTGTAGAGATTTCATGGAATCGACTTTCGATTTAAGTATAGATATATTCAATTGACAACTTGAGCAGTCTAGCTGTCTCAAACTGTCTCCCATTCTTGATAACTTTGGCAGAGAGGTTACACCAAAGGTTCTCAAAGAGATTCAGGTGCGGACTTAATGCTCTCCAGTTCAGTACAGGTGTTTTTCTGTCTCTATAGAAGTGTTTAGTCACCAAAGCAGGATGCATTGAAATGTTGAAAAGTTCAGGTCATCGCCTTAGAAGTTTAGACAGCAAACTCTATTAAATAGATGTCGAAAATTCGTATATAGATCATCCAAATGAGTTAACGGCTATACAAGTACACGGCAAGGGTGAAATTTCATTGTGGACCTTCGATTTTTCAATAGTGTGCTGTGGGTGTGCCAAAAAACATTGCTCACAGACAGCAAACTGATTGAAATTTAAGGTCTGCCGAACAATCTTTGCACACAAACAGCATACTAAGGTAAAGTCGAAGGTCCACATTGCAAATTTTCCTGACTTTTACTTAAATTTCATTAAAATCGTTCTTTCTCTTCAATTTTTAAATTATTGTATCGAATCTCCATTTATTTATCCTTATTTTCCCCCTTCTACTTCCTTTTTCTTAGCCCTGTTAGCGACAATCGCGCCTCATTGCTTCGCAGCTCGGCGCCCACCAAGAAAGTGCCCACCGAAAGTCAAAAGGATTCCTATTTACGTTTGTGGCGCAATCAGGTGGCCTGTGCCATGCGTTTGGTACCCCAAATACCGAGTGTAGCTGTGCGCTGTGCTTCGCCTGATTTAAGTCTTAGGTAAGTTGTCCCAACGCAAATAACATGAATTTGCATTATCAACTGTCGCCTCCCCCGAAGACAAGCGAGACACATCATTATGTTTGTTTGATTAACATTTCGCATTCAATTACATTCAGTCCAGTCCATTCCTTTGTGTGGGATTATCTTTCAAATGTCGCATGTGCAAATCGAAATTTCAATTAAAATTAGTTTTTACCTGAAATGTTTTAGTGCCATGACAGTTTGTTGTTGTGTTCATGTTGTCTATTTGTGCTTTTGGTGTTTATTTGGCTATAATTCGTCCTCATCTGGCTTTTGTGTGTGTGTGTGTGTAATCATGGAAATCTGCAGTACTACATGCACACGTGTCAATACCACTCCTCTCTCAACTGCATCAATTCCATACAAGAAAGAGATGTGAAAAGCAGAAACTAAGCAGTCTAAAGTTGGTTAGCTGTTTTGAGGATGATTTGACCTGTGCAATTCATTATTATTATTTGTCCAATTTATGCCATGCAAAATTCATGCATTTGATTAGCAATAGTTTATTGTTGACCCACACAATTGTTCATTATTTCATGCATTTCATGAGAAATTAGCATAATGTTGTGGTACTCTCTCCATATATATATAAACATATGTGTGTAATGTGGCGCTTAGACAAACAAAAACCTGAAATGTATATAGGTTAGATTTATTGTTGTTATAAGGAGTTTCTAATTAGCAGATTGAAAAGAGATAAATATGCTTAGCAAAATTTTGGAAATTAAGAAGCAAATCGGTTTATAACTATTTTTGTATATTTGATTTCGGATTAATCTAACTAATTGACAAACAATTTAGTTGTTGATTGCATGGTGACCCATTGGGTTCGAGGTGAATGATAATCCGTTTCGATTGGCATGCACATAATTGGACTAGAATTGATTTTCTATTTTTTATGGCAAAACAAAACCAACAATTGATTTAGTAAGTTTAATCCGGTTCAACTGGCACTTCATACAATTTGGTGATGTCATTTGAAAGTAAAGTTTGAAATTGGTATTACGTTTTTAATAGGTTGTGCAAATGTTTTGTGAATATAGCAAAAAGGGAACTAATGCTGGTTTATTGTTAGCTAAATGAATATAGAATACACAGTTTTAATTGGCTTTTGCTCTAGAGAAGATGGCAAACTTTCCTTAGGTATCAGGGAAATTAACCTGAACGAGGCTTAGACACGTATTTAGGTTCTGTAGTAACCAAATTAGTTTAAGTTTAAGCAGAAATGTAACACAAAGTTTTGATTTTGTTCAAAAGATATCATTTTAGGGTATGAAGATGAAATATTTCGAGTAATCCCCCTTAGAAACTCTCTTCCTGTTCAAGTTAAACGAATTCTGTAGTTTTATCTGCTATTTCAAGAGTCTCGCGGAATAATCCTTTTTATAGACCCTTGTGCTCTACTACAGTTTTATCAAATCAACTCGGAGAAAAAACCATACAAATTTTAGACTTGTTATACCCTTGCAGTGGGTATATTGAAATTGCCCAAATGTTGGTAACGCATAGAAGGAAGCATTTCCGACCACATAAAGTATATATATCGAAATATATCTCCATGTCCGGCTGTCCGTCTGTTTTTATGCTATCTCCTCCGCCAGTTTGAAAGCTATCGCGACCAAACTTTACAAGAAGTCTTCTGGTACAAATACGCTGTACATTTGTCGAAACCGGCCGGATCGGATAACTATAACATATAGCTGTCATAGGAACGATCGGTCCAAAAACTAGTTCTAGTGAGAAAAACTTTTTTGTTTTCAATGCTAACTTCTCCAAACTCTGTATTTACTAGTTTTCAATGTTTCTATATAATTCTATCAAATTTGATTGAAATTGGACATCTATATATTATAGCTGCCATACAAAAGTAAGGTTAGAATAGTAGTCTCGGTGAGAAAAACTTTTTTGTTTTCAATGTAAACCTCTTTAAAATTTGCATATATTTATTTTATAAGCTTTCACACAGTTCTTGAAAGTTTTGTCAAAATCGGATGACTATAGGTTATAGCTGCCATATGAATTATCGGTCGAGAAACTAGTTTTAGTGAGAAAAACTTTTTTGTTTTCAAAGAAAACGCCTCCAAACTTTGTATTTCTTAGTTTGCTATGCTTTTCCATGGTTCCACTAAGTTTGGTCAAAATCGGACATCTATATAGTATAGCTGTCATACAAAAGTAGTCAGAAAAGTAGTATTATTAAGAAATACTTGTTTGTTTTCGGTCGATTTGTCCTGCAAATTAGTTAGAAAAGGTGCTGCTAGGGTATACAAACTTCGGCCGAGTCGAAGTTAACTTTCCTCTATTTTTTCACATTTTTTGGAGCTGAAAGTCATCCAAATGATACATTTTTCACATCCTTTGCAGCTGAAAATCATTCAAATTATATTTTATGAATATCCTTTGGATGATTTTCAGCTTCGTTAGATGATTAAAAGAATATTTAAGATATATTCAGTCCCAATGTTTACGAGAAATTATGCTATGGATATTTTTCAATATCCTTTTTTCTCTCTGTGTAGGTTTTAGAGTCGGGTTCGTTCGGACTTCCTTGCTTGTTTTATGAAAACCAAAGGGTTTCTGTTAATGTTATGGTCCATTGTTGTTATTGATCGATAATATACAGTGTAGGGTATACAATTTGTAAATAAAGCTTACCCACAATGTTAAAAGGCTTCGACAATTGTGTTTAATGGTACAAAATGGCCCTCCCCCTCTTTCTCTTGCTGGCAAATCTCTTACCGCAGGCCATCAAAAATAGAAAGCAGCTCAAGTTGAGCCTATTTATGTATGTATCAAGCAAGTGTACAATTATCCACATCCCTAATTGAAATTGAAAAACAATTGGCATTTAATGTGATTTAATCTTGCAATAAGGGCCTGAATTCGATGCCCAATAAGCCGCCGCATTCATTTCGACACATTACACATTGTATTTTGTCATTAACTCTAATTAGTTGTGCATTAAATTTAATTGAATTATAATCTAAATGTGCCATCCAACTCATACTCATCGCTTCGCATCGCATCGCATCGCATTGTTGTGCAAATGTGGGTAATGTGGAAATGTCATGTCACTTTCGTACACACCATAACGAGTCGTACAAATATATTTCCCTCTTTCTATATGTATATTGCATTGCAATTTATAGTTTACAAGATCAATCGGACTCACGTTCGCTATCCGATTCTTTGGACAATATACCATCAAATGTCTTTGGGCCCGAGGGAATTGTCACACGTTTCACATTGCCGCTCTCCTATGGACGCAAAGAGGCGCGCCAGAAACGACTTGGGTAAAGCAACAAATCAAAAAATACAACAAAATAAACCAGAAATTCTTTCTAAAAGTTAAATTCTTTATATGTAAAATACAATGTTTGGTATGTGTGTAGAGTCTTGGCATGTAAAAATTGTTAGTAAATTTTCATTTGATTTTGTAAAGCTTGTGTGAATCAAAAAAAAAAAGCCAAACAAATTGTTATTATTAATATTTTTTATACATATTGAATAGCACTTTGACATTGAAAGCTACTTATATTTCGCTTCTTAGAAGTTGCTAAATTCAATATGATTTTATTAGCAACTATGTTGACTCCCCCTGAAATGTAAGTAATGTCCTACAACTATTTTTGCCCCTCTTAAATATTACAACAGTTGCTTTAAATTCATTTCCATTTAATCTAATTAGGTTGTAAAAATTCAGTAAAAAGATTTAGGTAAAAAGTCGACGCAGTTGCTTAAAAATCACAAAAAATGCAAAGCAGACGGTCCATTTTATCAGCATTTTAATCAAATGAGTCCTTGAAATGTCGTATTAAGTGTCATCCCAAAAGGCAACTTGCTATGTTTAGACATTTAAAAACTGCACCTGCAAATGCTTTTTCACTCTTTAACTTGGAATTAGTGAACATGTCAGTCTGTTATGCTAGGTTCAAAGCGCTCTAATATTGTCATCGTTGTCAAAATTGATCGATAAGTTGCAAATATATGTTTGTATTGCATTTATTGATTAGTTGATCTGGGTTCTTAGGAATCCAATGGGTTTAGATGATGTTACCTTAATTTTCTATTATTTTCACACTCTTTTTTTTGATTGTATTTCATTGAATAATTCATTTAATTGGAAAAACCACCTGCAGACGATCATTAAACCAGCTAATTAGTCGACGAATGTGCTCCCGCCTGCCCTTATATATTCAAATTTTCTGGGATTTCCTTATAGAATATAGTGCTTATGCGTATCCCTCGATATATATCCATATCCAAAGTTTCAGTAGCGTTTATGTGGTGTCTCTGGTGTCCAGGCAAACGTTCGTTTCGTGTGTGTCTAATAGATACTTCAAAAAAACCTGTAAAACCTTGTAAAACCTTTTTTATGCATTTGTTAGTGACAAGAATTGTAGCAATACCCGTTACAATACGATAACCTTTTGAGTCACCAATCGATAAGTGGCGGATGCAGGTACACTCAAATTGGATGCAACTTATTTGCTAACACTAGCCTTTATCATATTTGTAAGGCGTGAAGGCTGCATTCGATAAAAAAATCATATCATATTTAAATTCATATAAAAATGGTTTTAGCATTTACACAGCTGTCACCTTTGTCAGCTAATGAAGACAGCTGTGAAGCAAATAACCATAAAAAGGTTCTTAAACACTTACAAAGTGTTCAAACCAGAATTACTGTTCAATCCAGTGTTTATTCTATGTGATATATTCTTTAGACAATCTTAATTTAAAACGTTTCTACACACCAGTATCCGTTTTGCATACGGATACATACACCTTCGATCAGATAATCCTACAGATTTCTATGTATAGGTTAGGTTGCGATGGCTGAGCGACAAGTCGCCATTTTTGCTCCCTGTTAACCCTAATAATGTTGCCCAGAAGCTTGCAACGCATAGAAATATTCATTTCCGACCCCATAAACTATATATATTCTTGATAAGGTGACGAGCTGAGTCGATTGAGCTTTGTCCGTCCGTCTGTCTGTCTGTTTCTACGCGAACTAGTCTCTCAGTTTTAAAGCTATCGAGCTGAAATTTTGCACAGAGTCTTCTTCTTGCTGCACACTACTAATATGTCGGAACCGATCGGATCGGATGACTATATCTCATAGGAACAATCGGTCGGAAAACTAGTTTTAGTATGAAAAACTTTTTCCTTTTCAATGATAACGTCTCCGAACTTTGTAATCGTAGGTTTTCAATGTTTTTTTTATAATTCTACCAAGTTTTATTCAAATCGAACAACTATATGGTATAGCTGCCATACAAAAGATAGGTCTGAAAAACAGTCTTAGTTCGAAAAACTTTTTGGTTTTTAATGGTAGCATCCTGCAATTGTGTATTTGATTGTTTCACATGCTTTCACATAATTTTACAAATTTTTGGCCAAATCGGATGACTATATCTTATAGCTCCCATACGAACGACCGTTCGGAAAATGGGAAAAAGAGTATTTTTTGAAACTATTCTAGCGAGCACTTGCAAGGGTATAAAAACTTCGGCACAGACGAAGTTAGCTTAGCTTTCTCATTTGTTAATGAGGGGGTCCTCGTTAGTGAACCATTGTGTGGACAGAATGAATTTTAGTACAGCTGGGATCTCTAGCTCGGATGTCTCCGATAGGTTAAGCAGGAGAGGTTGACCTAGTGTCCGAAGGCTCCTTCTACTCAGGGCTGGGCAATGGCAGAGGAGAAATCATGGTGAGTGACTCCTAGGCGTGCAGCGTGTCTGCCGATACGACAGTGGCCCGTCAGGGTTCCCACCAGAAGAGAAATGTGTTCCCAGAGCATAGAATGAATCAAACATTTCAATAAATTTATAAATTGTTGAATATCCGGCATTTTTTTTCTTCTCATATTTAAAGTTTTCATTTGTCGTCGACGACCGACCGGCCGTTTCACATTTCAATTTGACTTCTCCCCTTTATTGGCTTGTTTCTATGTGTATAATTTGGCCAACAATTTCCGCCTCTTGTCGTTTGGCAGCAGCAGCTTTCAATTTTATGAAAAATAATTTGTAAGACAAGTTTATTTATTTTTCATATAACGCAATGCCACGCCCCCCAACACGCACACACACAATGCTTGCCTTCCCGCATTGGATACTTTTTTTTTTCTGTTTGTTTGCTATCATTTATTATTATTCGTCCCTGCGCTGCTGCTCTGCTGCTGCGCTGCCGCTGATGTTGTGTAAATTTGAATTGTTCAGCGAAGCAAAAGAACCAAAATAATAATACGCGTCCGGCCCATTCCTAAAAAAAAAATATAAATTTATTTTAATTGAAAATAACGCTTTTAATATTCATAATGTTTGCTGAGATTGTTGGACTGCCTGCCGCATCGGCATATAAAGTGTGGCAAATTCGATGAGGGCTTTAAGAAATGCTTGAGCTGAAATCAAATTTATGGCCATTTGCCAAGGCCCACACCAATGCCGAAACAGCCTTCCCGCTTGACACTAAAATCCAGTCCCATAAATTTATTTTACAGCTCATCACCAGATTCCCTAAACGCCGATCGCAGTGACAAGTCCGCCATGGGCAGCGCCTCCCCTCAGGCTTTGTACAAACTGGTGGTTCCCCTGCTGCGCTGCGAAGTTGTCGATGTGCGAGATGCGGCTGTCAATGCGTTGGGCATGATAAACCATGATGCGCTCAAGTAAGTACAGGCCGGGCGAATGGTGGAATTACGGCCTTTTGCTGATGTGTACTTATGTTATTGCTTGACACAGGGATTTGATGGAGGAACTGGTTGTGTACATACGTGAGGCTGTGGATCGCAAACAGGAGAATATGCGACGTCGTCGACGACGAGATGCTTTGCGTTTGCAGGTGGTGAGGGTACTGGAAAAGATAGCCGAGAATGGAACGTTTGGTGTGAGGTAAGTCAAGATAAATCGAAGAGGATTGGAGCCATGAGGGGAAGAAGAAGGGGACAGCTCATGGCAGAAGAAGGAATAGAGCAGCTGAAAAGGTGGATTAATTAGAAATACAAAATACAGAATTTTAAAATGAGGTAAGATGGAAGAATTGAAGAATCAAGAAGGCATCAATCAGAAAGAAAAGAAGTAAAGTAGACAAGCTGAAGAAGGGATGATTAGGAGAGAAGATAGTAGAAAGAAGAACAAGGGGATAATTTCGAAGAAAGAAGAAAAAGAGAAGATAGAAGAAGAACTAAGAAAGATACATGAAAGTAAAGTAAAAGGAAGGAAGGAAAGAAGAGAGGGGAATAAAAGAAAGAAGGAAGGAAGTTAAGTAAAGAAGGGAGGAAAGAAAAAGGAAAGAAAGAAAAAGGAAGAAAATAAGGTGAAGAAAGAAAGAAGAAGTTAAGAAGGAAAAGAAGGAAGGAGGAAGGAGATAGGGGAAGAGAGGGAAGGGAGAAGAGGGGAGAGAGGAAGAAAGGAAAAAGGAAGGAAGTCAAACGGATGGACGAAGAAAGAAGGCAGGATACAAGAAGAATGGAATAAGGAAGGAAGGAAGAAAAAAGAAAGAAATAAGATAGGAAGGAAAAAGAAAGAATCAAGAAGAAAGAAAGGCGAAAGAAAGAAGGATGGAAGTATGGAGGGCAGAAAGGAAAACAGAAAGAAGAACGGAATGGAAGTAATGAAGGGAGAAGAAAGGAAGCAAAAAAAAAAGAAGGAAGGAAGGATGGAGAGCAGAAACAAAGTCAGAAAGAAGAACGGATAGGAAGTAACGAAGAAATGGAGATGAATGGAAAAAAGGAACGAAGAAGAAGATAGGAAGAGGAGAGAAAGGAAATAATGAGTACGGGAGGAATAAGGAAGGAAGCAAGGAAAAAAGAAGAATGGAATAAGAAAGGAAGAATAAAGAAAGAAAGAACGAAGTAAGGATGTAGGGCAGAAAGAAAGACAGAAAGAAGGACGAAAATTAAGTATGAAGAAAGGGAGAAGAAAGGCAGGAAATAGGAAGAAGAAAGTAAGAACGATAAAATAAAGAAGAAAGAATATAGAAAGGAAGAAGAAAGGAACATAAAAAGGAATGAGGGATACACAAAAGAATTCCTTCTGTAGAAAGAAGGACGGTGAGGGTGAGGAATGAAGGGCGAAACAAGAAAAATGACAAAAAGAAACAAATGAAGATAGAAGAAATGAAAAGGATAAATAACCATCAACCAAAAACACAGAACAAAATGATGCGTACCGGCCGAACAAGTGAATTTCAGAAAATTTCCAATGTGGACTTTCGATTTTACATTTGTGTGCTGTAATAAGTGAAAAGTTGGTTCGGAAAACTTCTGTGCGGATAGCACACTCAAGTAAAAGCGAAGGTCCTTGCCATTTCCTTGTGTGGCTGTGTCGCATTCGTTTTGTTCTATATCTATGATATAACCTCTGCTCTTCTTTTGGCTTACATACTTATCATTTTGTAAATTTGTACTGATTTTGAATGATTTCTCCACCTTCATCCAATGCAGCACCTGTGTCCTTGAGCGTGATACCATGTCGCTGCATCCCACATTTGTGGAATATATCGAAGGTGCCATGGCTTACCTGATGGCTGAAACGGATAAGGATAATCTCAGTATACGTGAGGTGAAGGCACATTTTTGCAATTTCATACGGAAAATGATTAAGAACTTTTCACGTAAGCCCCAAATGAAAACATCTCCCATTCCCATTCCCACTGTCCTCACTCATTTTCCTTTCTTATTTTTTTTGATTGTTTCAGTGGAATCCTGTGCCACTTTGCTGTCGCGAGATTTAAAGCGTAATCTATTCAATTTGTTTGCAACATGGTGTGGCAGCTTCTCTAAGCCACTAAGCATTAGCTCACAAATTGGCCAAACTCTGGAGGAGGAAAAGTTGCAGTTTAGCGCTTTGCAGGCAAGCCCCCCGTTACATTAGCAACCTCGTAGGCAGCAAGTTTTATGCAAGTTTATCCCTCTACTTTAACACACAGGCAATGTCAGCTTTGTTGTGCTGCGGTCACATATTCTATCCACCGCATTTGCAAGACGATGGCATCATCTACAAGTGGCTGGATATGCTGCTCACCTCGAAGGATGAAAAGGTTAGTCCAATGGGTAACTCTGATAAAATAGTTATTCAATTTCAATGTTATCCTACAGATCTATCAGCTGGCTCGCGACACGGTGGTACTGCTGCTGGAATCCAATCCCGATATGGGTCAATTGCTTGAATGGGTCATCGATCGTTGTTACACCTCAACTCCCCGTGTGGCAGATGCCTGCTTCTTGGCTTTGGCCTCGATCTTTAGCGCCAAGTAAGTGAAACAGAAAAATCAATCATTTTTAAGCGCATTAGCTCAATGCCATTCCCTGAACGAATGTGTAAGCTCATTTGCCACAATATCCTGTGGCACTTAAGTACCGTCTCACGTGTTTGCCGGCAATGAGGAACACAGGCAGCTCGGTAGATATGCAGGGGAACCTATTTATTAAGTCCATTCACGTTTTTTTTATTTCCCTTTTACACACACACACACATATGAGGGGAGGAAAATGTATATATATATGCACAGCCCATTGCACTTATTGGATTCCGTTCCAGCCTGCCGACAAAGGCTTCGCAACTGGGCAACTCTCCCAGGCAATGGCAACCCACCTTACCTAACTCAATTTAGTGGCCATTTAATAGATTTTTAAGCGAAACTTTATGCCATTATAAGCTTCATCATAAATATCAACTAACTGTCTGCTTAATCTGCAAATGTATCATATTTTTTTTTGGTCGCTTGGTCTCAGTTCCTGGGGGATATGTGTTTCTGTTTCCGGTCAGTTGTTGTTTTGGCCGGTTGCATGTCCTGCCATGTATGTGAATCAAGTTGGTTTGCCTGTTTTTTGCTCATTATTTTGTTAAAACATGTGCAACAACAGCTGCAGTTTGCATGTTGGATTTAACATTTCGATTTAATGCCTTAAAACCCAAAATTTAAAAGGCTTCTGATTTTAACAGATTTTCTGACTAAAACCTGAAAGTGGATGAATGCTGCAGGCTTTATGGGTTGCACATAACAAATTTGTGTTAAGTTGCTCAAAGTTGTTTAACAATTTCCATAGCATACTTTGTTGCGTCGGGCTGGCAAACTCGAAAATCGATGCCCTCAAATTGTGGAAACTTGTGCATAAACCATTTGTTTCACCTGTTATTACCGCCAACTTTTGTTATTGTTGTTTGCCATCAAGTGTTGTTTGTTGACCCTTTACTAACCGCCACACCGACCACAAAGCCAAATAACTTTGTTTTTATGTCTACCTTTTTCTTTTCCAGGGAATATCCTTGTGATCATTACACATCCGTCATTACCGTAACACTACTCATGACTGGCTGCCCCCGAGTTGAGGTGCATGCCACCGCATTGCAATTGCTGCAAATACTGGATAAGCGTTTCTTTGGCAGCGTCGTTGGCACACTCCACAGCGAGAATGGCGAGAAAGGTATGAACAACAATATATAAAAATCTGTGGTGATGGGATAAATAAAAAGTCAAATATAATAACAACAACAGCAATGTTGGGGAAACTTTTTCATTGAGTGTGTAAGAGGGATGACCATGACCAGCCCTCTCTCTCTCTCTCTCTCTCTGGTGCAAGTATTTTTAGCATAAGCTCTGAAGTACATTAAAAGTATATTTCATCAACCAAAGTTTATGCTTAAGTTTAAGCAAAAAGAGTCATTTCAGCAGTTAAAGTGATTAAACCGAAAAAAATTGGTTCAAAATGGGAAATTTTTGGGCCATTTCGTAGAATTGTGTGAGAATAATTTATGTTAAATATTGAACAAAAATGGCATAAACTATCAAAAATTGCGTTGTGATGGAGCATTTAACAAAACAGATTTCTATTAAACACATGAAAATCATGTGGGATAAACACCCACCCATTTTTATACCCTTGCAAAGGGTATTATAATATTGCCCAGAAGTTTGCAACGCAGTGAAATATTCATTTTCGACCCCATAAACCATATATATTCTTGATCAGGGTGACGAGCTGAGTCGATTGAGCTTTGTCCGTCCGTCTGTCCATCCGTCTGTATGTCTGTCTGTCTGTTTCTACGCGAACTAGTCTCTCAGTTTTAAAGCTATCGAGCTGAAATTTTGCACAGAGTCTTCTTTTTGCTGCACACTACTAATATGTCGGAGCCGACCGGATCGGATGACTATATCCCATAGCTGCCATAGGAACGATCGGTCGAAAAACTAGTTCTAGTGAGAAAAACTTTTTTGTTTTCAATGCAAACGTCTCTAAACTCCGTATTCACTAGTTTTCTATGCTTCCCCGTGATTCTGCCAATTTTGGTTGAAATCAGACATATATATGGTATAGCTTCCATACAAAAGTAAGGTTAGAAAAATAGTCTCAGTAAGAAAACTTTTTTGTTTTCAACGTAAAACTTTTTAAAATTTGTACATATTTATTTTATAAGTTTTTACACATTTTTTCAAAGTTTTGTCAAAATCGGATGACTATAACATATAGCTGCCATGTGAATGATCGGTCGAGAAACTAGTTTTAATGAAAAAAAACTTTTTGTTTTCAAAGAAAACGCCTCCAAACTTTGTATTTCTTAGTTTGCTATGCATTTCCATGATTCCACTAAGTTTGGTCAAAATCAGACGTCTATATAATATAGCTGTCATAGCAAAGTAGAATCCGAAAAGTAGTCTGTGCGAAAAGTAGAGGGAAGTTAACTAACTATACCATATAGATGTCCGATTTCGACCAAACTTGCCAGAATCTTGGAGAAGCATAGAAAACTAGTAAATACTGAGTTTGGAGACGTTTGCATTGAAAACAAAAAAGTTTTTCTCACTAGAACTAGTTTTTCGACTGATCGTTCCTATGGCAGCTATATGTTATAGTCATCCGATCCTGCCGGTTCCGACAAATGTGCAGCGTATTTGTACTAAAAGACTTTGTGGAAAGTTTGGGGGCGATAGTTTTAAAACTGGCGGATGAGATTTCATAGAAACAGACGGACATGGACAAGCTGATCAAGAATATATATACTTTATGTGTTCGGAAATGCTTCCTTCCATGCGTTACAAACACCCGAACCATGTTGTAATACCCTCTGTAAGGGTATAAAAACCTTCTGCAAAGAAGATATCGAGATATGCCTATTTTATTATGAATATGACATACAAAATACCAGAGCTATAAAGGCTATACCACATCGTTGCATAATCTTCGGTGCAGCTTGCGCTGTCTGCTTACATCATGTTAATGCTCTGTTAATTAACATAAGGGCTCTTCCTCTGAGTGCATGGACGACTTTAACTTACTCTCTCGATTTGATTGTTAATATATCGAAACAACAACTTATAACTATTCTAAATCAATATCAACAGCAAAGTTTATGCACACATAAACGCAATCAAAAACCTGTAAATATTGTTCTGAACATAACAGAAATGATGGCATACTTTCAAAACCATAATTTTTGTTAAATAATTGTCCATTGTCTGAGCTTCATTTAAGTCCTTTCGGGCTCTCCAGGCTTCGGGGTCTTTGTGCCTCTGGAAATTTTTCACACATTTCTGTTTCAACAGTCGTCTGCTTTTACCAATGGCAGTTCATTATGATTTCAAATACTTCATGTTTGGAGGGCATAACAAAAACATTCACTTGGCCATCATCATTCATACATGGCTGAGTACTCGCTCTCAAAACATTTGTTTCGGGGGGCAAATGCTTTAAGCTTAAATTACACGTGAATGAAACATATTTCCCAAGCGTCAAGTGTTGCTTTGGGTTGTGTTTTGTTTTATGGTAATTTGTATTTAAATTTTATGCACCCTGGTTGTTGTTGAGGTTGCTGTTGTCCTTATGCGCCTTGGCAGGGGGCGTAACTGAAAATTTTATTTGATTGCATAAGCAGCTTTTTTATACACACACCACGCACACGGATATAATTCTGGGCTTCCTGCGTCTGTCTGCATAGCTAAGTGAATAAGTGCATGTCTTTGGGCGTGGGTGTTCTTTGATTGAATTGGAATTAAATTTGGGAAGATTCCTTAATGGCAGCATAAGTGACCTGGTGCAGGGGAATGTTTTTACCTTAGTTAAGATGAAGAAGAATTCGATAATGTAACCACCTAATCTAATAATTACAGACATTGTTCCTGGCTGTTGGTGTGTAACTAGTAAAGAATATTTCCACCCTTAGCTTTCTCTCTTCATGCCACCCACATTGCCAAGGGCCTTCAAGTGGCCCAAGTTAGCTTAATGATGCGGTTGCCCCTTTTGATGTTGTGGTCAAGTTTTCAGCTTTTCTGGGTAATGCCCCTACTTCCACCTCACTGAAAAGGTAACAAAGACTTACGAACAAAAGCCACTTACCATGGATCATTGTACATTGAACTGTATAAACACATTTAAGTAAATTAAATTGTCTGTTGCCCCCCGAAAAGCGTTTTCCTCAACCCTCCAAATGTGGATTAGAAAATGTAATTACATTTTGAATTTCCCTTGAAGCAATTAAAAGGCTGTTTCGTCGCCCCCTTTTTGAATTAACATAATTAACATTTATTACATTTATACATCATTTTTTAAGTGTGGGTAAAATGTTTGCTATATATTTGATTTGTTTATTTGAAATTTTAATTTGTGGTTAAGATTTAATTAGATTTGTGTTGCATTAAAATCAATTGCTTGCCATGGGGATTAGCGTATATTAAAGAGAAACTCGGTTTTACAGCATACACATACACATACACACACATACACAGATAGACACACACACGCAGAGGAAAAAAAAATAGTGAAGCACTCTACTTTGGTTAGATAAAATACAATAATTTAAAATTCAAGTTGCTTAATGCCCGCCGCATCTGTTGTGTTTGGCCTTTGCAAACATCACAAACAAGTTTTCTCTTCCTCTTCGTGCCTTACTTTATCTCTTCAAATCTAATTAAAATTGAAATTCCTACTTATCCTTGGGGGGGCGGGGTGAGGCCGAGTCTCCACCTGTTTGGAAAACGTAGCGCATAATGCAATTTCGCCCCAACGTTTCAGAATTCCTTCATTTTAGTGGATGCAGCTCGTGCATTTCATTCCAACAATGCTGTGTCATCATGCGCCGCCTGGTCGAGGTGCCCGTGTTGCGACAGTACTCCGACACTGTTGAAAAAAATATAAGGCAAAGAGTGTTAAGAAGCGAATTCATTTGATACACGTGCCTAAGTTGATGTGATGAAGCGTACATAAAATGCAATAGCAATATTCATTAACTGCAACAGCGCTAAGTATAAGTTCAGGCATTGACGTCAGACAGGTTTGGCATTCAACGAAAAGTCACAGTCTCTCGCACACAAGCCAAGGGAGAGAGAGAAGCTAAATTTATATACTTGCTACCTATTTTTGACTCATAATTGATTTCGAAGTGAAAAAATGGGGGTTGAAAATGACCTAAACCTATTTTTAGTGGCTACTTTGTAAGTTTTGAAACAGTTTACGAGATCGACTTCAGTAAGCATAATAATAGGCCTTGATTTTCCCCCATTTTGATACCAAAGTTACACAGACACTAAAGCATTCGTCGCACATCAACAAATCGAAAACGCATAGGTTTTTTTTTTAAACAGGGTTAATCAAGTTCGAACCCGGAACTCACTTTTTTTTTTACTACACAGATAAAAAATATTCCAAAAATAAATCCATTTGAAAAGCATATGCCTAAAATATCCTTTTTATAACCTTGCAAAGGGTATTATAATTTAGCCCAGAAGTTTGCAACGCATAGAAATATTAATTTCCGACCCCATAAACTATATATATTCTTGAACAGAGTAACGAGCTGAGTCGATTTGGCTTTCTCCGTCCTTCTGTCCGTCTGTCTGTCTGTTTCTACGCGAACTTGTCTCTCAGTATTAAAGCCATCGAGCTGAAATTTTGCACAGAGTCTTCTTTTTTGCTGCACACTACTAATATGTCGGAACCGACCGGATCGAATGTCTATATATCATAGCTCCCATAGGAACCATCGGTCGGAAAACTAGTTTTAGTATGAAAAACTTTTTTCTTTTCAATGGAAACGTCTCCAAACTTTGTAATCGTAGTTTTCCAATCTTTTTTTTATAATTCAACCAAGTTTTATCAAAATCGGACAACTATATGGTAAAGCTGCCATACAAAAGATAGGTCTGAAGAACAGTCTTAGTTAGAAAAACTTTTTGTTTTTTAATGGTAGTATCCTGCAATTTTGTATTTGTTTGTTTTATATGATTTTACATAATTTTACAAATTTTTGTCCAAATCGGATGACCATATCATATAGCTCCCATAGTAACAATCGGTCAGAAAATGGAAAAAATTGTATTTTTTGAAAATATTCAAACGAGCACTTGCAAGGGTATAAAAACTTTGGCACAGATGAAGTTAGCTTAGCTTTCTCGTTAATCATCCAGCGGAGCTTCAAAATTATCCGAATGATCATCATTTTTCATATTCTTTATATGATTTCGAATGCGATACTTCTGGTAGATAGGAATAAGTCTCTTCTGAGCGATAGGAAAGTGATTCTTCCTGGAGATAAGAATATGTATGATTCTTCCTAGAGGCAGGAATGCATTTCTTCCCCCGAAAATGAACCATACGAATGAAAGGTGTTTGGAATTGTGTAATTTAACAGAACGATTTCGCAACGAAGGTAAAGAAGCGTTGCCAAAGTATTTTCCTTTGGTAATATTGTAAAACGTCGTTCAACTTACTTCAAGAAGAATCGCAGTCGGGTCTTCTTAGGCAGTGTTAAGCGATGTATCACCTATTCTCAGATGGGATGTTGAAAAAGCGAGACCAATTATATAGATTTTTGAGGTATATAACGCCAATTTACCGAATGGACGAAAACAATGCTAGAACACAAAACGCCAACTTATCGCTTTTATGATAAACAAGAATTGAAAGTCGGTCAAGCCCGACTATAGCATACTCTGTACCAACGAAATTATACACTCAGCAGAAATTTTGATGCTGCAGTAGCAGCTGAAAGCAGCGCTGCAGCAGCGAACAGTCTTTTGATCATAACTCGACAACCGTTCATCCAATCTTCACCATTACTTTGGCTGATCGATAAGTTATCCTTATTACTAAATATATCCAGAAGGCACAACCCACCTATCTTTAAAACTGTAGGAGATATGACGTTTTTTCTAAATTGCGGGGGCGGCAGGGGGCGTGGCCAAAATTGAAAATAAACTTGATCTGCCTGCAGACAAAAGAAGCAAATGTCCCATACATGTCAAACCTCTATCTCTTACCATCTCTGAGATCTGTGCGTTCATACGGACAGACAGACGGACGTGTCTTGGCTGTTGATGCTGATCAAGAATATGTATTCTTTATAGGGTCGGAGATGCTTCCTTCTCGATGTTACATACTTTTGCACAAACTTATATTCTCTATGTACCTACGGTACAGAGTATAAAAAGCGACACCTAAGGTATTTTATTTGTGTAAATCGAAAAAGTATCTTTTAAGCTATCGCCAAACTCTCGCATTGTCGAGGAAGATAAGTAGCAGGACAAAATGTTAGCAGGGCTAGAACGTAGCCCAAGAAGCCTGAAAAGTATGCTATAACTCTTGGCTAAGGTAAAATTAATGTAGCATACAAAAAAGGGCTAATTCTATAAAAAGCTATCTTGCTATATCCTTACTTATTTGCCATCAATTATATTAAGTTTACCCCGTCTTTTGCCTTTTTTTGTGTCCTTCTTTTTCTTGTTTGCTTATGTGTGTGTGTGCACATTTCACACCAATCTACACCAATCAATCATACACGGGGGCCAAAACATCTACGAAATTGCCCAATGTTTTTTGTTGTCCCTTCCTGAATATATTCAACATTTATATCCATGATACAACAGTTGCACGGGCTGTGTGTTATTGTTTAAATTTGTTTAGCTTTATGCAAAATGAAAATCCTCTGCAAAGAAGCCAGCAAAGGTAATTGAAAAATGTTGTTTAACAAACCTTTTTCTTTCTGTTTGTGGCCTGCGGTTCGGTTTAAATTTGAACAAGAAAAAAAACAAAGTTTTTAGTTCAACATTTTAAGCGAGAAATAAATTGGCTTGTGATTTCTTGTGTAATATTTTTGTTATGCTCTAAATTATTAAATAAATCAAACAGCAGCAAAATGAAAGGCATACAGCCAACACAGTGTTAAGTGAAATGTGTGCCGCGCCCTTAAGTGGGCTTAGCTCAATTTATAAGTACAATTCTAAGCTCGAATAGATGTACTGCTCTGCCTTGCCTGGCCTGTCTGCCTGCCACTCTCACTCCCCAGGGCCAGACACTGATTGACTTGGGCATAAGACACACAATTGTGAATGCTGTAATGAGAGAGATGGCATTCAGCACACGTACCACGCTGCGTATGAGTGTGCACGCATCGCTTCAGGCTTAGCACTATTCCCAAAAACCTCCAGAGAGTGAAATCGTTGAGCGCTCATTAACCCAGCGTAAGGTGAACTCTGCTGTTGTTGTTTTTGTTGTTTGATCCGGGACTTTGAAAAAATCTTTCATTAATTGCACATGAAATTTTTGTTTGGCTCAATGATGCGAGTATTTGTGCGGCCAGTTGTGGTTACTAAATTGCAATTTTCGTAGCGTTTTGTTTGCTGCGAAACTGCGAACAGAAGTTGGGAATGGAAATTGAATTGAGCGGAAACTGTTAGAACGAGGGAAATTTTTTTTGGCAAATTCATTTTTTTGACATTACTACGAAATGAAGTGAAAATGGAAGATTTTTACATATAATATATACGAATTTACTCATCTTATTAAAAACTCACTGCATAAATTTCCATTTTAAAACTTTCTAATCTAATTCAGTGTATGCCTTTGACACATTGTCAAGTCCTTTTCATGATAACTCATTTGCATAAGCCAAAAACTCTCACGCACACGCACACACACACATCAGCGCTGCTGTCACTAATTAAGTTTGCAATTTAGCTGATTAGACCAAAAGACAGCAGCTTCAGTTTACACTTTGACATGTGGCGCCAGCTAAAATAACTAGATTTGATTGTTTTTTTAAATATTAAAGTGCTATTTTTTTTTTTTTTTTTGTTAGTTCAGCAACAAAACTGTTGACAGCAGTTGCCCCCAAGCCACAACTTGTCCGACAGCTATTGAAACCAAAGACAAGACTCCTCTCTCCCATTGGTCTCGCTCAGCACAAAAGGACGCTTAAGCGTTTTGCTGGTCGAGTTTACTAATTGCTAGCACGGGAAACTTTTCCAATAAACGCCTGCTATAGTTTTTTCTGTAACCTTAATGCAAATAAAATAAAAGACATTCGGGTGTTATTAATGAAAATAGCTGAATAAGTGAGTAGATGATTCCTATGAAAGAATTTCTATTCAATTCTAAACTGGTTGCAAATCATCGACAGTAAAAGTTGAACTCAACCAAACTTGTTTGAACTATATACTCAGAAATAAACGGCTTTCCGCCGTTGCAATACCAAACGGGTTGTAATTTAAACCGTTTTGTACTTAAAATTTCAAGTATGATTCGTGCTTGAGTGTACTTAAATTGAGTACGAAGACTTCTAAAACCGAAATATGACTTATTATCATTAAAATGAGTTCAAACTAAGAACTCTAAGATACAAATTACTAGAAAAGCGAGGCATATTAGTTAAAGTAAAAAATATGTTAGATTTGGGTACAAAATTGACTTATAATCCACAGCTCCACAAAGTATGCCACAGAAAATGCAGCTGTTCTTACAACTCCCAACTGGTTCTGACGCTTTTGTTATGACATGGCGGTAAATTTCTGAACCACAGTAGCTCCAACTTTCTCTTTGATTAATGGGCCTTGCATAATTCCTGCCTTCTTTGGTTCAATTCAGAGCTTTCGCTTTAGAAAAAGTGGGAATTGCCATAGAATTTTCTGTTCTCAAACCAAGAACTCTATGTAATTGATGGAAATACTCTTATTTTCGTTCTAGAATGTTTTTGGGGTGGCATTATAAATGACTTAAAATAAAGAAATAACGTCTTAAACTTATTTTGAGACATAATCGGGCTTGACTTGAGACCATTTTAACCTAAAAGTATAATCAAAAGGATTCAAAATAATTGAAAATATACTTAATATAAGATGAAGTATTTACTGGATTACTGGACCAAAGGAAAGAACGCTTTATACTTAATTTGAGACATAATCGGGCTTGACTTAAGAATGTTAAAATCTAAATATATGATTAAAAGGATTCTTATATACTGGAAAATATACTTAATCAAGTAAAAAAATCGTATTTGAAATAAGAATTTTCTACTTAAACTAATTATTTTCGCACTTACTATTAACACCGTTTGTATTCAATTCTAGTACAAAGTTCTTGGTTTTGTGTATATTTTCATATTTCTGAGATTTTCCAATCAAAAGCAGTGAACCTGAACCATTTTTGAAGTGAAGATATAACTAATACCAGACCACATAACAAATTTTAGATTCTTAGCTTGAATCAGTTTTGAGATATGGCTCCAAGCCACTTTTGAATCATTTTGAAGGCGTTTCGTTAAATGTCCAACTGCATTTAGACCAATATATAGTCAAAATTTGAAGTTCATTGCTTAGTTACTGCTGAGTTATGGCTCTAAATCACTTTTGAACCGTTTAGCGAACGGTTCTGAACCAGTAAAATATTCAAATTTCTAAAATTCTAAAATAAGGCACTGAATTACTTTATAACCGATGCGCAAGCGGATTTGAGCCAGTAAAATATCAAAATTTCAAGTTAATTGCCTAACTAACTCCTAGAATAAGTCTCTAAATCACTTTTGAACCGGTGTGCGAACGGTTCTGTACCAGTAAAATATACAACAATATATTTAAAACCAAATTTCCAGTTCATAACTTAAGTATAAGTCTGTGATATCTCTAAAGTTGCAAGTTCAAGTTAATTTTTGCCCTGGCCCAAGGAACATTAAATTGAGTTTTACGATTCCGTTGCATACCTTTAGGGGCGCATTAATAATTCAAATGAATAACTTGCCAGCGCTAAAGTAGAAGTCATAAAACTGTCAAGTTGAGGGCACCTTTAATTAAAACTGTTTACTCGTTTCCATGTGTGTGGTTTTTTTTTTTTTTATTTTATATTTATTTTGATTGCAAATTGAGGAAGCATTTTGCCAATTCATTAACAAAAAGTACAAAGGCAACTTCATACAGTCTTACAAGCGAAACGAAGCGCACTGCCAATGGGTATGCAAACGCGAATGAAATTAAAGTAAATGTTAAAAGTTGCCACCGGTAACCGGCGAAGGTTGATGTCAGTTTGCCGCCCTGCCATGCCCCAGACCGAGGCACAGCTCAAAGTATCAAACGCGAACCACGGTGTTCACAGGCAAATATTGACATCTGACAAATAGACTCTATAGTCACAAGGTGTGTAACGATGTGCAAGTACAAACTGACAGCTACATCAAATGAAATTATCAGCTTGCATTGTTACGGGCAACAACAGATTTATTAAAAAACAGTGCTTATTTTATGTTCCTTTGGGGTAAAAAAAAAAATAAATAAAAAAGAAAGGAGTACTTATGGTTTTACTGGCTGCTGTGAGCTTGCAATTTCCACACGCACAGAGACAGGGAAACAGATTACTTAAGCTTGACGGGGCAGCCCTTGTCAAGCAATGAAATTGCTGACAAAAATCAACCAAGATGATGACAGGGTTACAAATTGCATGCCAAACGGATCATACAGCTTGAGAGGAAGTCATAGAAATGTATTGGAATGTGGCTAGCTGTTGCCGACAGTCTTAAAGAGTTTACAGAGGCAAATGAAAACGATATATTACTGTCCCTCTCGACTTGAATCCTTCGCTTTGTAATTTGACAAAACAGTTCTGGAATTTCCTAACTTAGATAGGGAAAAATTCAATACCGTACAATCTTAAAAGCTAAGACGGAAGAATCTTTTTCTCTATCTTCTTTCTATTCTATCCATCTCTATACAAGCAGCAACTTTGTAAAGTTTGCTTCACCGTGTCAAATTCGTCTTAGAAAGTCGGTCAACTTACTCTCTACTAACAAAAGTGTATGCTCTTTATGAATTTTGACAAATGTCGAACCTCTAAATCTGTTGTTCAGCTTTCCTTCCTTCCTACCTTCTATTCATTGTATCATGGGTCGAAAACTAGTTCAAGTGAGTTTAATCGGACCCATTAAACAGTCACAAAAGAGGCGCCATCTAATGGTCAGTTGAGCTGAGTTACTCAACTATCATTTTTTACTAGCAGAGATGCCCGCTGCCTATGCGCATTGGCCGCATTCGTTGTTGTTTTACGCAAAGACATACCAATGCGCATAACGAAATGGCAAATACTACTTCTCAAATGTCTCTCTTCTGCTTCCTTTCTAAGTTTACTTTATATTTTTGCCCCGACCCGCAATTTTGAAGTAAAGACACTATAGATAAATGGTTTGTACCTTCTGTACATTTTTAGTAAATCATAATACTTATACATTCGTCAAGTGATTGGTAAAGATCGAATGAACAATAATTAAGTTATAAGCAAAAAAATGTTCTACTCTAGCATCAAAATTCATGCTGAGTAGAAATTCTTTCAGCTACAGAGTATATTATAGTCGGGCTTGACCAACTTTCTTACTTGTTTTAGAAAAAGAAATTGCAATAAAGAAAATGCTATAAAATAAATCAATAACTGCTTGAAGCGAAAACAACTATGAGATTGAAGGAGGAGAATCTGTCTATTCATGAGGAATTTGGCAATATTCATTCTTAAAGCAAACCATAAATTGCAATCATCCTCATTTGCCATGCCTCCGGCTGACCCAGTCATTAAGTTGCGAAATTCCCACTCCCTTGCAGTGATTCACGCCCTAACAAGACACTGGCTAGTTGAGATTTATGCCGCCAGGCTCAGTGATGGCTTTTGCATAACCTTTTGTAACTCTGACCAAAGACATAGAACAACAAGATGTAAAAGGGCTAAACAAGAGAATTTGCAAAGGGAAATTTCATGATTTTACAAGAGTGTGTTGTGCGTGTGCATAGAAATTTGGCACACAAACAGCACACAAATGTAAAATCGAAAGTCCACATTGCAAATTTAACTTTAAATTGTTGTTTCTATGTCTTTACTCCTACCCATGCCATCTTGCCTCAAACTGTCTGTCTCCCCACATTTCTGAGCATTCATTTCAATGTAAATTATGAAAAAAAGTGCCAAAATGTTCTCAAATCATGCCAAGATTTTGATGCTTCATAAATTGCCCAACTCAGCAGATTCACCTTTTCCAAAATGACATTTACACATATTTCGAATTCCATTCACTCGCATTCTTACCTGTCACCTGAGTAATGCCTTCGCGTTGGGCTGACGAGACACGTCTAAACATGCTGAGCACTGCTTTGCTGCAA
Organism: Lordiphosa andalusiaca; assembly: GCA_035044965.1. NCBI lineage: Eukaryota > Metazoa > Arthropoda > Insecta > Diptera > Drosophilidae > Lordiphosa > Lordiphosa andalusiaca. The sequence goes on along the minus strand of JAWNNM010001363.1, from coordinate 4,373,875 downwards.
GCATACAAAAATGGCAAGAGAAAATATATATATACATATAATATATAAAAAATGTGTCAAAATTGTCTTAGCCAAGTTTATTAATTACACACACACTTTTGTATGTATTCAAAGCTCATTACTTACCGAAAATTCTGTCCGCTGACACAGTAGAGCACAAAATTAATGCCAAAATTGGTGATGAAAAACGCATGGAAAATGTACTGCAACGCGATTGTAATATTCTGTGTTCTGGCCGACTGCGTCTGTACAAAAAGGAGAAATATGATTTGATAACTAATCTCGCATTAGACAAGAAATTTTGGCATCGATTCCCAGTAAGTGGATTCAACCAAAGCTTCCTTTGCCAACAACTTATATAATGTTCACGTGTTGTAACCACCTTTTGACCTGAAATTATGATTTGACAATCGCATTCCACTCAATTAACCTGCTGTCACAATCAATGTGTGAATTTTAGTTTGTTGTGGGCCAAGAAATTTAGCAATTTATTCATTTATTCAACCCAAGTAGAAAACTTTAACTGTTGACGTGCTTTGCATACGCAACAAACAGGCAACAAACAAACAAAAAAAAACTATAACAAAGTTTGTCCGCATGTGTCAAATGCCAGAAAACATAATGTAGGACCAAACAAAACAGATGCGGCCCATAATTTATTGTCCTTTGTCTTTGGCACGGTTGTCCAGGAATGTCTGCCTTTTGTTCATATGGGTTGTCAAAGGAGTTACATTTGAAATTCAATTAGTGAACTTACAAGCGTATTGATGAATTTTCTTGGTTGAGACCCCTGTGACCTCTGAGACACTGTAAAGGTTGTGTTAATTATAGCGCTAGGCTTAAGAAGTGAACTTGTTTCACGGCCATTGTAATTAATTATGTTCATTTATGGTCAGTGACTAATATTGACTCAATTCAGTGACTCAATTGCTCAATTTGTTCGATACTTCCCTTTGTTCAGTGATTCATTTTACTTAGGTAATCTGTGTTCAGTTGGTTTAGTTGCTCGTTTTGCTCGGCTGTTCTTTTGACTCAATTGCTCAATTTGTTCCGTTTGTTCAGTGATTTATTCTACTCAGTTAATCTTTGTTCAGTTGTTCAAGAAGTAGGAAAAATCTTGAACCTACAAAGTATATTTACTATATTTACTTGTGAATTTCCGATCAGATTTAAGGGTAAGCCGCTATGATATATTCAAAGAAGCTCTTTAATAGTTGAGCTAAAGTGAAATTAAGCACGATCCAAGAACAGAAGTTAGTTTTAAAACCTTTTGCAGACAGCTTTAACTTCGAAAATTTGCAAGAAATAACTGCATATTTAGGGGCTCTATACTTATGAAGGGCTTAAATACTTGAAACTCCACGAAATTAGGGACGATCCTTGAACAGAAATAAATTTAGGGGAGTCTTTCATTTGAAAGTCCCGAAAGAAAAAACGCTTCAAACAGATTTAAGCCGTATTCGGCGGAATGCAGTACTATCCTCTAACTTGAATAGGTTTTTGCCATGTTTATATGTGCAAAAGTAGGTAATATCCAGCATCTTCGACCCATAGGGGATATATATTCTTCATCATGTCATCGAAATAGCCTCTGAATGAACAAACATATCTTAGACATGGTAGGAGAAAGAGGTTTGACGTGTGTAGATCAACAACTTTGTATACTTGCGGGCAAATCCAGTTTAATTTCAATTTTTGCCACGCCCCCTCCTGCCCCCGCAATTTGAAAAAGCATCAAATCTTCGACAGTTTTATAGATAGAAGGGTAGTACCTTTTCGGCCAAATTTGGTAATCAAAATGATTTATCGTTTCGCCAAAGAATTGATGAAGATCGGCTAAGCGTTAGTCGAGCTATAAGCAACAGAAAGTATTCAAAGTATATTACAGTAGGACTTGACCGTCTTTTTTAAATGTTTTAACCTGCTGTAGCTTCAAAAGTCAAAAAAATAATATGAAAGTGATAACATTGTATCGCTATACTTAAGCACGGGCTTTTTATGTAGAGATTTGACAGAATTTCCGCCAATCCAAGCACATAAATAGCGTTTTTGGCATTTTTCAGACTTCTTTCTCCGAAAAAAGTTTTTTCCGTGCAGATTTAAGGGAAGATTAAGGGAAAAACGTAAACCAGCCTTCAATAACTTTATTTTTAATTGTGTGCGAACCAGTGAATCGATATTGAATATGTATTAAACCCTGCCTTTGGTTCAAAAACTATGTTAACCACTGAACTGAACCAGATCTCATATCCGACAGGTATGAATTTCTGGTCTAATGAGCTTCACAGCTGTCAGCAGAGGCAGAGCAATCCTCTGAAGAAACATGCCACAGAACTTTTAGTCACAAAAACTAATTTAAGAATTTTGAATATGTGAAGAAATATTTTAAAAGCTCGTTTTGCGTGTCTTCTCAGTAGCTAGTGGCAATTTCTCTGCTCACGTTGCCCACCATTGCTTTATGCACATATTAATAAGAGCTGATCCTTCAACTTTGTCTTTGTGTTGCTATAAGAGTTATCCCCTTTGGGTTCTCTGTACTTAATACCATAAACTTTACCAAGTAATCAAGCTTTCCAGCATTTTCAAATGTTTATTTGAATAAAAAGGGAATTGTGCGGGAGTTGGGCTGCTTTTATGCCTCAGGTAATGCTCATAGAATAATCCTACAACTCTTTCCTGGTTCTTATCTTCGATTTGCACCCCATTGAACCGAAACATTTGTAAGATTTATTTCATTTCCATGACTGTCTCATTAATGTTGCTTCTCCAAGGCAATAAAACCGACACAGAATTATGTAATTAACTGTTATTATGCGTCAGGGCTTGACAACCGCCAAAGGATGCTTTAGGCCACATCAGATGAATGTTGTTTGTTTTTTGTAATGTTTAACGATTCAAGTGGCTCCGAAGTGCACAAACTAATTAAAGCAGAATTACCACACACACACGCAACACACTCGACACACTTTTGACTTTTTGTACATTTTTTTAGCACCCAAGTTATTTTATTTGGCTTGTTAGCCGCCTTTTGATGTGTGTTAATACACACACGGTGTGTGTAGTAGATGTTTTAGTCATTTGCCTCTTGGGTTATTCCCTTTATGCAAAAGCTATGCTTAGTTCCGCTGCAGTTGGCAACTGTGGCCAGTTAATTAAAAGCTGTCAAATGCTGGCCAAGCTATATAACAGAAGTTTGTTCATTTCCTTTGGGCCAAACAATAAGCCAGTCCACTGTATCGACCAGTGGCAGCTGTTTCTCTACCAATTTCAATTATATTAATTAAACCCATAACCAACAGACTGGGGTGCTGTATATAGTGTCATGTGTTTTGCGAATGGTGGCAGGTTGCGATAACTTTTAAACCTTATTGTTTTGGCTCTCTAAGCAGCTTACAAGTTTGGGGCCTACATTTTGGAACTAATGTTATACAATTTACCAAAAAAAACCAGCCCTATCGCTGAAACTAACATGCAGCGATGCATGTTAAACTAGCTTTTGCATCGTTAAGCGCTATTTTCCCCACACAGAATGTGAGGGTGCACACGCACACACCTATCAAAAACAGAACTGATGGTCTTTACCACAAATTTGAAAATGGAAACTGGCTGAGGCAAGGAATGGCCCAAATATCTAGATTGAGATATTTACTACCAAAATGGCCCCAAAAAGTATGCTATGAAAAACACCAACCTATTTATTTGACAAACCCTCCAGCTGTTTTAAGCCTCTTAAACTCTTGTTTACTTGTTTATCACCAGCAACACTTACCTCCCAATAGGTCTCAATGCGTAGCAAACAACTTGGCAAATTGAGGCATACAAATACCGTGGATACAAGCAGCAACATTTTGGTAACCTTAAGCTGTGAAGAGTTTTGTACCTTGCGACGTCCTGGAAAGAAAAAACAAAAAAAAAAAACCAGATAATGAAGAGAAAGTTTTAGTTTCTGTCTCTGACATCTATGACACACAAATTAGTTTTTAATAATCCAAATGATGGAAACTGTTTCAACTTGAGAGTCTTTCATTTTGTATGTCACATCTGCTCAAGTTGCTGCTAATTGTGTTGAGATTTGTACAAGCCAACTTAGTGAGGCAAAAAGTTTGCCAGTTGCTTTGGCAAAAGTTTTGTTCGCCCATCTGTGTGGCATGGATGTAATTTTTTAAGATTTTGCCACCTAGGTTCATTTCTCTTACCTGGTTTCTGTGTTATCATCTCACACTGGTGTTGACAATTGTTGACATGCTGCTGCTGCTGCTGTTGTTGTTGCTGCTGGTCCAGCTCTGACTGCTGCTCGCACGGCTGCCTGGAGACATTTTGCTGTCCAGTTGGATGCGTGCAGGATGACTTTTGCCGCTTCAATGAAGCTGAAGTGCGATATGAAGCCATTGTTAAACTGCTGGAATTTGATGGCATACTTGTGGTTTGTGGTTTCCTAAAAGAGGGCGGGAATTTGTAAGCAACATCAAATTAAATCACAGAAATGAGGATAATTTCTTAGGTTTTTGGCATATTTGATACAAAATACGCGCATAGCGCACTTAATGCCGAGGGGGGTAAAATGGTTTGGCAGAGGGTATATTGAAATGGTCCACAAGTTTGTAACGCATAGAAGGAAGCATTTCCCGATATAAAAAGCATATACTATATACTCTTGATCAGCCTGATGAGCTGAGTTGATTTAGCCTTGTCCGTCTGTTTCTATGCTATCTTCTTCGTCAGTTCTAAAGCTATCGCTACTTTGCATGAACTCTTCTGATACAACTACGCTGCACATTTGTCCGCACGGGCCGTATCGAATGACTATAACATATAGCTGCCGTTCCCATGGCAGATCGATCGAAAAACTAGTTCTAGTGAGAAAAACTTTTTTGTTTTCAATGCTAACGCCTCCAAACTTCGTATTTACTAGTTTTCTATGCTTCTCCACGATTCTGCCCAGTTTGGTCGAAATCGTGCATCTATATAGTATAGCTGTCATACAAAAGTAAGGTTTGAAAAGTAGTCTTAGTAAGAAAAACTTTTTAGTTTTCAAAGTAAACCTCTACAAAATTGGCATTTAATTATTTTATAAGCTTTCACACAATTCTTGAAAGTTTTGTCGAAATCGGATGACTAGAGGTTATAGCTGCCATAGGAATAATCGGTCGAGAAACTAGTTTTAGTGAGAAGAACTTTTTTGTTTTCAATGCAAACGTCTCCAAACTTTGTATTTCTTAGTTTGCTATGCTTTCCCTTGATTCCACCAAGTTTGGTCGAAATCGGACATCTATATAGTATAGCTGTCATACAAAAGTAGAGCCAGAAAAGTAGTCTTAGTGAGAAAAACTTGTTTGTTTTTAGTAAAAACTTCATTTAAATTAGTTAGAATAACGTGCTGCGTGTGTTGTTAAGTTGCTGCCTGACTTTTGTTGATCGATGGGCAGCCAATGGCCCCATGCGTCCACTTAGCCCAGCCCTTTCTTCACATATTTCAGTTAAGTTTACTCACATCTTGTGCATGGTCAATGTACGCCGCACAGTGGCAAATTTCCACACCGTACATCCTGTACAGGTGTTGAGCACTGCAATGGTGGTAAAGGGCACCGCATACACCACTATCGAATCCCAATAGTTGAACAGCGCCAGTTGTTCCTGTAATTAAATTATTTTGTTATATTTTTCGATACATGGTGTAGGGGGGGGAGGTGTGGGCTAATTTGATTGCAAGCAATGCGATATACATATATATATGTCATACGTCCATCTGGCCCCAACTTAATCAAATTGCCTTTCGCTTTTCTTTTTTTTGTAGAAATAAAATTATATCTATGCCATGGAAAACGCATCAAATAAAGCGGCGACGCACCAAAAAATTGTACAATAGGTGTGTTTCTTTTTCGTGGAAAATAAGTAAATTACGGTTTCGTTGAAAAAAGAAACCAGTAATAATACTGCATTTCTAAAGAATTTCCATCTGTCACTTTAAAGGTATTGAGTGCATTTTAATGCAACAGAAATGTTGAGTTTATTAAATTAGTCTCAACTTATCTACTTGACAATTCAAAGATTTCTAAAAGAGTAAAACGACTGGACTGGACGGGACACTGTGTGGCCACTTGGCAAAGGAATTCAACATCCTCTTTTGCATTAGTCAAACTGAAATTATTTCATGCTTAAAGCAAATTATAAATTTTAATCCGGTTGGAGTACGACAACACTCCTGCTGCTTTTCAGTGGCTTAGGCCACCGCAACAGGGCACTTGTTGGGTCCCCTCACTTGTGCACTGTGGGGAGAATTGACTCTTTTTTTGTTTGTTAATCTTTTATTTTGAAAGGTACTAAATTACAATTATTAATTATTTGATAAAATTGAAATAAATCCACATTTCCCGTTCAAAAATTGCAAAAACCCTCGAGAACTTTGCGATAAACATTGGGCGCTTTCAGCAGATAAATCCAATTTACGATTCTTCTTTTTCTTCTTTTCGATCTGCGATTGCTAATGATTCTCTGCTAAATATCACTCACTGATTGCTAAGTTAGGATATATTCTGGCATTTCGTCAACTTAATTAATGCACAATTTTAAAGGGCTTTTAACGCTGTCAGTTTGTTAGTAAATTTTTAGTTTTGTGGTAAATAGTTGGATGAGCAATCAATAAACTGTCACCAATCATAGATTTTGTATGATTCCATTTCAGCAAACATGATTGTCATCTTTACCAAACGCAGTCGGCAATCATTGTATTCAGCAGGTAAAATAGGTCATTGTAGATCAGTAATCGTATTTGTCTGCTGAAAACGCCCATTGTGACACCGGTGCATTTAACAAGAACCGAGAAAAATCGGACTCTCACAGGCAAATTGCTTAGTATTTTGTTACGTTTCCTTGGCATCGTCCATGATTCGTGATGTGTTTTGTTTCTTTTAAGCTAGAGCCCTTATAAGATGTCTCTGTGATCAATAATTGGTGTTAACCGTTCTTTATTATAAAGACTTTCAGGTATTTATTTGGTTTTGCACTGCCCAAAAGGCCAAGCCGAGCTTCACGCAATCTCTATGCTTGTGTGCTTATCTCACAAAAACAATAGACCTACAGCTTAAAGAAGCATTTTCATGACTATTTACTTCATAGCGGGCGCCAACAGCTGGATAAGGTGAACGAGTGTGTAAGTTTTTAAAGGAAAACAAGAAAGAAAGTCGACTATAACATACTCTGTACCAACGAAATTATACGCTCAGCATAAATTTTAATGCAGCTGAAAGCAGCGCTGCTACTGCGCTGCAGCAGCGAACAGTCTTTTGATCATATCTCGACAACGGTTCATCAGATTCTCACCATTCCTTTGGAGGATCGATAAGTTATCTTGATTACTAAATATGTCCAGAAGGAACGACCCATCTATCTTTAAAACTGTGGGTGATATTACTGTTTTTCTAAATTGCGGGGGCGGAAGGGGGCGTGGCCAAAATTGAAAATATACTTGATCTGCCTGCAGACATAAGAAGCATATGTCCCATACATATCAAACCTCTATCTCTTACCATCTCTGAGATCTGTGCGTTCATACGGACAGACGGACATGGCTATATCGACTCGGCTGTTGATGCTGATCAAGAATATATACTTTATGGGGTCGAAGATGCTTCCTTCTGGCTGTTACATACTTTTGCAAACTCACAAACTTATAATACTGTGTGTACCTACGGTACAGAGTACAAAAAGGGTTAAATTAGATCTGGGAACCGATGTTAGAGACTTATGTCTACGCTAGCCGCCTTAAAACGGAGTGCCCGGAAGCTTTCATCTGTGATGAACTATCTGCTCCAGCAAGCGGAAAAGCAGGAGAATTGTGTTTCATGCATAACTTTGTTGTTTTTGTTTTCGTTCGCATCTAACTTGGCAATAATTGTACATTTTTTTCTAGGTACCTGTAAGTTGTGGGCACCCTACATCCCTAAACAAGCAAAGTATACAGATGTAATGCGCGGTTTCCACGAAAAATGCATAAAAAGAGAATAATTTTAAAACAAAGATTAATGCAGCTGAATTTTCTAAGTCAAAGCACTCACCACGGTGTAGTAAAACAACAGACGAGCTTGAAAATGTAGCCAATGGCCAATTTATAGAAATTTTCTCACAGTAAAGCACAAGCGCTTAACTTAGTTTCGAATGCCAAGCCAAAGGATATTAAGGGAATAATCATTTTGATTTCATGCCTACAATTTAACAAACAATCCTTGTAAATGATATTTCAATGAATGTTGAATGTTGTGATGGTTGAAATAAATTCAACTTTAATACATTTTCTTCTTCTTACTTTTCCCATCATCAAAGGGGAAATGAATATCAACCCATTTATTTGCCACTCAAATTGAACTTACATTTTCCGCTTAAATCTTATTTTTTTCGGTTTTTCCTGCTCGGTTTAAGCTCTGACCCTGCTTAATTATATAGTCTTCTTTTTCAGCCTCAGCGAGCAAACATTTTTGTTTGAACTTTCCATTGCCTAATCCTAGACCTCTCTGCTGCCCCCTTTTTGCCTAGTGCTTAACCAATCCGGCCAACTATTTCTTCAGATTGTGCGCATTTAGTTTTAGCTCAGCATTTCTGTTGCTTGCTCCCCTGGCCACCTCGTCCTGCTGCTGGAAAATTCTTTTGCTGGTTGAATATTTTCATGGCTGCTGCTTACATCATGTGGCAGGCTGGCTAGGGCCCTTCAATTTCAGACTTAAAGGAGCCATTAATGCAACAAAAAAAAAAAAAAAAAACAAAGACGCAACGTAGCACTTGGCTCAATTACAATTAGATGAATGAGTACATTTACATTAATTATGGTCGAGATGTTGAAATCAGTTCCTTGACGAGCAACTAATGAAATTTGTATTTGATGTGCCTTAAAACTGTGTGTTTTTCTTGTGTGTGTACTTCATTATCATAATTTTGCAGCATTTTTCCTGTTGACCTCGTTAAATTGCTTCAAGTGTGCAAAAAGTGGAATCGAAGACAGCCGTTAATTTGATTTAAAAAGTTAAAAAATTTCTGTTAACAGTTTCGCCATTTTACACACTTCAGATTCTTGTTAAGAGATTCCAGTTGGGCGGTGGTGGTTCAATGGTGCTTGCGGCGACCAATTGTTGTGTTTTATGGGGCATTCAATTTTTGTATACTCTTGCGAGGGTATATTGAAATTGTCCAGATGTTTGTAATGCATAAAAGGAAGCGTTTCCGTCAGTTTTAAAGCTATCGCCACCAAACTGTATACAAAGTTTTCTGGTACAAATACGCTGCACATTTGTCGGCACCTGCCTTATCGAAAGACTATAACATATAGCTTCCATAAGAATGATCGATCGAAAAACTAGTGCTAGTGAGAAAAACTTTTTTGTTTTAAATGCCAATGTTTTCAAACTTCGTATTTGCTAGTTTTCTATGCTTCTCCATTATTCTGACAAGTTTGGTCAAAATTGGACATCTATATAGCATAGCTGACATAGAAAAGTAAGGTTTAAAAATAGTCTTAGTAGGAAAATCTTTTTTGTTTTCAAAGAAAACGCCCCTGAACTTTGTATTTCTTAGTTAGCTATGCTTTCCCATGATTCTACTAAGTTTGGTCGTAATCAGACATCTATATAGAATAGCTGTCATGGAAAAGTAGGGTCAGAAAAGTAGTGTTAGTAAGAAAAACTTTTTTATTTTCAATGTAAACCTCTACAAAATTGGCATTTATTTATTTTATAAGCTTTCAAACAATTCTTCAAGTTTTTGTCGAAATCGGATGGCTATAGGCTATAGCTGCCGTAGGAATGATCGATCGAAAAACTAGTTCTTGTGAAAAAAACTTTTTTGTTTTCAATGCCAACGTTTACAAACTCCGTATTTGCTAGTTTTTAATGCTTTTCCATAATTCTGTTAAATTTGTTTGAAATCAGACATCTATATAGTATAGCTGCCATAGAAAAGTAAGGTTTGAAAAATAGTCTTAGTACGAAAAACTTTTTTGTTTTCAAAGAAATCGTCTTCAAACTTTGTATTTCTTAGTTTGTTATGCTTTCAAATATAACTCCACCAAGTTTGGCTGTAATCAGACATCTATATAGTATAGCTGCCATGGAAAAGTAAGGTTAGAAAAATAGTCTTAGTACGAAAAACTTTTTTGTTTTCAATGTAAGACTTTTTAAAATTGGCATATATTTATTTTATAAGTTTTCACACAATTTTTCAAAGTTTTGTCCAAATCGGTTGACTATAGGCCATGGGAAAAATCGGTCGAGAAACTAGTTTTAGTGAGAAAATTTTTTTGTTTTCAAAGAAAACGTCTCCAAACTTTGTATTTCTTAGTTTGCTATGCTTTCCCCATGATTCCACTAAGTTTGGTCGAAATCGGACATCTATATAGTATAGCTGTCATACAAAAGTGGAGTCAAAAAAGTGGTCTTAGTGAGAAAAACTTATTTGTGTTCAAATTAGTTAGTTAGCTGCAAGGGTGTACGACCTTCGGCCGAAGCCGAAGTTAACTTTCCTCTATTTTTTTTATATTATTTATTTTTAATTTAGTGGAGTGGCCAAGGCTGGTCTTTTTCTTATCACTAAACACCTTGGGACCGAAAATGCTTTAATGGCTTGTCATAAAAGTGAAAGCCACGCCAAACCATTAAGTTTATTTGGGTTTCTCGTTTCATTTATTTGTCTTATGCTTTCCTTTTTCTTCTTTTTGACTCCTCTCTCTCTCTCACTCTCTCTCTCACTCTCTCTCTCTCAGTGTGTGTCAAGTGGATCAAAGCTCAACAGCTCGTAAATTTTCCATTTATTGTATAGTTGATGTGGCTCTTCCTTCAATTCTCATCAGACTTTTAGACAGTCTATGTATATTTTATTATTGGCAAATAAATTTAGTAGTATTCGAAATTGCAAGGGGAAATTGAAAACCCAAGGATGCCTTTGTACAATATATTTACATATGTGAGTGTAAATCCTGTTAAGGAACTTGATTATGTATGTAGGAAAATGAAAGACTTTTGCATAAGCCTTTAATAAACTGTCTTGCCATTTCCTGTGGCCTGCAGTGCCAGCCACCAGCAGCGTTCAATTTTGTATTGCAGCTGCTGCTGCTCCTGCTCCTGCTGTTTAGGACTGACGAAAGTCAAAGAAAGTATCTAAAGTATTTGTGCTTTCCAGCTGTTTTGTCTACTCCAAAACACTAGTTTGATTAGTTGTATTAAATTGAAATAAGTAAGGCAATCTTAAGCTTAAACACTTATTCAATTTATATGTTTTCTACAAGTAATTCATATTTATATTCCATTTTCCTTTTTTTGTCTTTGCAGGTAAGCTCTTCCAACAGGAATTACACACTTTGGTAAACAGCAACTCGTTTAAAATGCGTGAGTTGTTCTTCTGTTAACTTTCTGATTGTGTTTGTTCAATGAGTTTTGCACAGTAAAAGTTCAAAATTGAACGCAGAAGTGCCACAACAATATCTTTACCCATCCTTACCCCAACTTGAACTTTGGCAAACAGCAAATTAGGAATAAGTGAGAAGTAAACTCTGAGTAGAATGCAATATCTAAAGAGTACTTGTTATTACAAAGGCTGCATATTGTTGTTCCAAGCGAACGGATCGTGAACATTCTAAACACAGCACACTTACGCTAGGTAAAAGGTTTAAGCCATTTCATCATTTACTTTAAAGGACGAGGCTACCTTCTAAATTCCCAGAAGAGACACATTTGAAGGGTTAACATTACTGAAGGTGGCCCTTCTGACTTTTAATGAGCGCCTTAAATAAAATTTCAACCAAGAATCGAATACAAATTTGATCAATTTAACCACAAAGTACACTAAAAACATAACTTAATCAGGAAACTGAATTTTGCTACAAAAGTATAAAAAAAACAGGGCTGCAAACCTCGAGGGATTCACTCCGGGGTTCGAACCCGCGAAAAACTTTGGGTTTAGGTTCACGGAGCGGGCTTGGAAGTTCGCTGAAATCAGGTTTAGGTTCAAACCGTAGTTCTGACATTATTTTTGCCCTAATAAAAAACAAATCAAAGTTCATTATTATCGGTGGTATCCTGGAAATCTCTAGAGATTTGCCTTTAGTTGGTTTTCAAATCGCTCGGAAATCAATGGGTGTTCCAGAACATCGAACGATTTTCTTAGAACTTTCTTGCATCTCGCTCGTATAGAATGTCTCATATTTATACCCTTGTAGAGGGTATATTGAAAATGTCAGATGTTTGTAACCCATTGAAGGAAGCATTTCCGACCACATAAAGTATATATATTCTTGATCAGCATGACGAGCTGAGTTGATTTAGCCTTGACCGTCTGTTTCTATGCCATCTCCTCCGTCAGTCTTAAAGCTATCGTGACCAAACTTTCCACGAAGTCTTCTGGTATAAATACGCTGCATATATGTGAGAATCGGCCGGATCGGATGACTATAACATATAGCTGCCATAGCAACGATCGGTCGAAAAACTAGTTCTAGTGAATAAAACTTTTTTGTTTCCAATGCAAACGTCGCCAAACTCCGTATTTAATCATTTTCTATGCTTCTCCATGATTCCACCAAGTTTGGTCAAGGTCGGGCATCTATATAGTATAGCTGCCATGGAAAAGTAAGGTTAACAAAATAGTCTTAGTAGGAAAAACTTTTTGGTTTTAAATTTATATCTTTTTAAAAGTGGCATATATTTATTTTATAAGTTTTCACACATTTTTTCAAAGTTTTGTTAAAATCGGATGACTATAGGTTATAGCTGCCATAGTAATGATCGGTCGAGAAACTAGTTTTAGTGAGAAAAACTTTTTTGTTTTCAAAGAAAACGTCTCCAAACTTTGTATTTCTTATTTTGCCATACTTCCACATTATTCTGCCAAGTTTGGTAATAATCGGACATCTATATAGTATAACTGTCATAGAAAAGTAAGGTTAGAAAAATAGTCTTAGTGAGAAAAACTTTTTTGTTTTCAAAGAAAACGCCTCCATACTTTGTATTTCTTAGTTTGCTATGCTTTCCCATGATTCCACTAAGTTTGGTCGAAATCGGACATCTATATAGTATAGCTGTCATAGGAAAGTAGAGTCAGAAAAGTAGTCTTAGTGGGAAAAAATGGGTGGTTTTCGGTGGAAATGTCCTTCAAATTAGTTAGTAAACGAGTTGCAAGGGTATACCGACTTCGGCCAAGCTGAAGTTAGAATTTCCTCTATTTTTTCAAGGAAAATACTCTTCAAAATAACAGCTCAATAGCTACAAAACTATGAGTCTAGTTTGATTAAAAACTGAAACACATCGGGAGGATAAATGTCTAGAATCCTCTTGAGAAAATTGCAAGACTAAACACACATCAATGTGAAGCTGAAAACTGCTTACAAAAATTCAACAAAATTACAAACTGTTGTTCGAATGGAATTTGCAAATCACAAACTTCATCAAACTACAAAATGAAAGATAACTCTACATTTGATTTCGTTTCAACAAATTGCACACACATCTTCTTTTTAGTTGTTTCCCGCCCTTAAACATCTGCTTCAAGTGTACAGCTGTTGGGAATTTTTCTCTTTTGAACAAAAGCAATTTAACAATGATTTGTTTCTTTCAATATGCGGTGCAAAAACGAACAACCAAAGTGCACAAAACACAATTTATGGCCGCACATTAAGTGGCAGCGCCATTCCTGGCGATATTGTCAATATGAAGACACTCGTTCATTACTCTAAGCCCATCCATTTTCCACACGGACTTTACATAATTTTGGCCAAAAGAAAAACAACCGCCAAAAATGACATCTATTTGATTGCGTACACAGGACAAGTAAACATTTCGCCACATCGCTCATGCATCGGTGACGGGGAAAACATGGTCTTTTATTTTCCCAGCTGATTGAATTTGAATTCCCCGACGAATGTGTGTGCGCTCAATCTGACGCTCATCCATCATGGTGTAGGCGCGACATTTTACGCTTCACTGTGGCCAATTTGGCTAATAGGCAATAAAACTTTCATGTTTGATTTGCTTGCCAACAAGAAATTAGCATCAAATTTCCACCCCCAAAAAAAAAAAACTGTTTGCAAAGCAAAATGAAATTTGAGATTTATCAGACGAGAATGAAAAGATTCAGTCCATTTTAGGGCACACCCAAAAGGCTTGCCCTGGTTTTTTCTTTGCCAAGTAATTTGTGTGCTTTTTGTGGTTTGACTAATCAATTGTTAATTTGTGCCTAACTCGGTTAACGGTTGACTCAGTGTGGGATTGATTAATTGGCCCACCCCACCCCCCCCCAAAAAAAAGGAGATAAAACTTTGACGCATTTGCATTATTTCTGGTTAATTGGCAGAGAACCTTTACATGTACTTGTCCTACATATAAGTCCACCCACTGTGTTCCTAAATGACCCTCATCAACTTGTCATTGCCTTCAAAGGCCAAAGATGAAGCTGAAGGCCTTTTTGACTCAAAGCTCAACAAATAAGGGGTTTTTGCGCTTTAAGAAGGTTTTTTTGGATTGGCAATTGGCTAATAATGAAGTAGCTTGGCATAAGCTTCATCTTTTGTAAGCTTGTCTTAGCATTTATATGAGATCAACAACAAATGGAACAATGATTTACTCGCAACAATATTTAAATAAATATAAAAAATTCCAATCGTTTCCATAGAAAATGAACAAAAATCTGAAATAGGTTACCTTTTAATTTGGTCACCTTTTTTTCACTTTCTATGTCATCTGTCTGTCGGTTTTTATTTCGTGTCTGGTTACCCGTGGCAACCGACCCACAACATGCAGCACATATTAAATTTAAATATATTACAAGAATTCATTTGATGTTTATCCACTGATGAACACAACAAATAGCTTAGATTCCAACCTCCAACACACATCAAACACCACACCCAACCCCCCCGCACTTACCTTGTACTCTGCATTCAGATCGCAAATGGTGGTATTCAATTTGGGTACAAACACCGGCTTAGCAATCAGCATATATGGCAAACAATGCACAAATCCCACAAAGGTTAGTCCGGCCAACACAAATTTCGCCCTACGCACCGTGCACATGGTCTGACGCTTTAGCGGATATATCACCGCTATGAAACGCTCCACGGTGAATGCCACCACAAACCATACCGAACAGAAGCTGGCCAAATAGCTGAAGAATGTGAAGAACTGACAGAAGTAGTTCATATTATAGATGGTTACATTCAAGAAGTTGAGCCATTGTGCAAATAGCCCGGCCAGAAAACAGGTATCGCTGACTGCCAGGGCAGCCAAATAGAAACTCGATGACAGTTTACGCAATTTGGTCCGGAAGAAGACAAACACGGAGAGTATGTTGCCAATACTGCCGGTGCAGCACAATATGGGTACATAGTATTGATTCACAAAGTCACCAATAAGAAATGCTATGCGTAGCATTTCCTCATCCTCGCTGGACATATCATCCGGATTGTAGGAGCTGCCATTGTTATTATATCCAGAAATGTTTGTCGAATTGCTTATGAAGTTGACATCGGGTGAGGTTAATGATATGTTGCTCAGAGATGTGACTGTTGCCATATCTCTTAATGTTGTGGCCATTCTATGGACATTTATTATTTCAGATTTGACTTCATTTGGTGGGTCCTGGATTAGTTAGTTGTTGTTCACTTTTCACTCTCCCCTCCACAAAAAAATCTAACACTAAAACCATACGGATTAAAATATTTTGAAATGTGTTAAGCATGGCTTTTATTTAATGTGTCGAATGAAGTTTATTTCTGGGGGAAAATGTAATTATTGTTGCTGTTTTGATGCATTGATATGTTAATTAAGTGTCAACAAAATCCAATTAAATTGGTCAAATGTTGATTGGCTGAATAACTACTCGAATTTTGGCCGAAAAAGATGATCGAATTTAACTAGTTAGCGTGTTAGGCTTGGGAGTGAGTTAAGGAGGAACTTCAACGTATAAATAATGCGTATAAATAATGCTTATAATGCCAGATGTCAGTTTCATTACATTTTCTACACATTTTCAGTCCTATTCTCTATTATTACCATTGAAAATAGGTAAAAGGGGGATCATGAAGTAGTGCAAAATGATGTAAAAGGGACCCTATAAAATATATATTTATATTTTTGATCAGCATCAACAGCCGAGTCGATATAAGCATCGGTCTATCCTTTAGAAGGCATTGTTTAACGTCTCTGACTAAAGGAAGGGCTACAAAGTGGGTACCTAATCGTCAGTTAGAGCCTGCGTGAGTGAGTGCATATATTTCTGTGTATACATTATACTAAAAAATTGATATAAACCATCGAAAGCAGTAGTGCAGGGTACAGGATCGGGTCATACGACGACAGCTCGCTTACTCGCTTACTTGTTTAGTAAGGTCAGTTACCGCTCTCGAATTTCCGAACATAAGACCTTTAAAAGTCATTTTTGACTTCTTTCCGCACATTTTCGAAATTAAAGTTCTTAAAATCGCTTAAATAACTTTAAAATTCTTATAATGAAGTCTTAAATATAGGAAGACAGGTATTCGGTCTTGATGCAAAAGGATTTCCAGCAGAGCCAAGAATTTTGAAACTTCATTTAACCGTTAGCCGGACAGATCGTATTTTGGGGTATGGATTTAAATTCCCAAAATAACAAATATTATATTCTGAAGTTTAGCGCTTTATGTCTTCAAACTCCACAGTGATCTGAACCTAAACGAACCGTTTTGCTTTGTGGTTTTCAGTTCGGTTCAACGTTTTCATAAGGAATTCGTTTCGGATTACGGTTAGGCTTAACAGCTGGAAAAGGGGTCACATCGAAACGCCACTTGCACTTCACATTTTGTAGTCTTAAGGTGTAGATGTTCTTTAAAAGCTTTTCAGTGGTTTTTATACCCTTGCAAAGGGTATTATAATTTGGCCAAGAAGTTTGCAACGCATAGAAATATTCATTTCCGACCCCATAAACCATATATATTCTTGATCAGGGTGACGAGCGGAGTCGATTGAGCTTTGTCCGTCCGTCTGTCTGTCTGTCTGTTTCTACGCGAACTAGTCTCTTAGTTTTAAAGCTATCGAGCTGAAATTTTGCACAGAGTCTTCTTTTTGCTGCACACTACTAATATGTTGGAACCGACCGAATCGGATGACTATATCTCATAGCTCCCATAGGACAATCGGTCGGAAAACTACTTTTAGTATGAACAACTTTTCTCTTTTCAATGGAAACGTCTTCAAACTTTGTAATCGTAGGTTTTCTATGTTTTTTTTATAATTCCAACAAGATTTATTAAAATCGGACAACTATATCGTATAGCTGCCATACAAAAGATAGGTCTGAAAAACAGTCTTAAATAGAAAAACTTTTTTGTTTTTAAAGGTAGCATCCTGCACTTTTGTAATTGTTTGTTTCACATGCTTTCACATAATTTTGCCAATTTTTGGCCAAATCAGATGACTATATCATATAGATTTCGTACGAACGATCGGTCGGAAAATGGAAAAAAGAGTATTTTTTTAAAATATTTAAGCGAGCACTTGCCAGGGTATAAAAACTTCGGCAAAGACGAGCTTTCTCGTTTAAGATTCAGAAAACAAAGATGTAAACTCTATATAGTAATTATCGATATTGGAAATTTCGATAATTGATATTTTCGTTGTGGATATTATAAGAAATATAGACAACCCTCGAATTGTAGTCACTTTTTTAGTTTATCTGCCCATATTTTATACAAAATTAAACCAAATTCTATTTTTATTAATCATATGATGATTAATTTAAGTGCCATCAGCCTCCAATGATCTTTGGGGAACTAAATTGTGGAAACTAAGGCTAACATTTTCATTTATAACTAAATATAATATGGGAAATTGTTTTTATAGATATCTCCAAGGCACCATCATTCATTTATTGTATTGTTTTAGTTGCTTAACTTTTACACACAATCCTATAATCCTAGCAACGAATTCCAACAACATAATTTCAGCTTTAGTTTTTTTTTCCCCCATCAAATTTGATTCACATTGGCACATTTGAATAAAGCACCAACTTTCAAGTTAATTATACAACTTTCAAATATATTTTTTCTACACTTGAATAGAAGTTTATTTTATCTATATTTTTTCTCTCTCATATTTGTTAAGGGTCTAAAAGTTTTTAATTGAACTCTCTGCACGCTTTTTGGTTGTTGTTTGTTGTTGAAGTTTTACTTAAGCACGATCACTTTAATATGAATCGCGATACGGCTGGATCCTTTGCCGGCAGTTTGAGCACTAACCAGCAACAGGACAATCAACGCGCAACTAAGCCATGACAATGGCCGAGTTGGTTTTTATAAACAAGTCCAACCAAAGGACGAATTCGCCGCGCCGCTGGAAGGCGCCAAAAATGCAACACCAGAAAGCTTTTCTATCAAAACGCGAGTCGGCGCAATGCTAAGGCGTCGTAATTTCATTCATAAAATCAACAGATGACAAGGTCAGGGCAAGTAAATGGGAACAGCAACAGGTGTTTAAGGATTAGCCAAGCAGCCATAATGGGTGCCGACCTTAAGACAAAGCAAGGGAATAGCTTTCAAGTGTTTTGTGGGTGATACAATTTTCCCCAACAAAAGAAACAAAACAATAACAAACCGTTGGCGTTGGGGGGGGGGGGACTTTTCATAAAAGAGCCGGTATAAAGCTTTTCGGTGGCATTGGAAAGTACCACAACCAAGTGGCGTGCCACACAAGGCGAAAAAGTAGTTGCCTGTGGACACTACACGAGTCTGGAGCGCTTACAAAATGCCCGCAGAGGATAAAGTCATTTGTGGTTAGCTTTTGTGTTTACGTGAATTATGAAAATTATTTCAAATGTGGGAAAAGAGAAGAAGAACATTTGCTTTGAGGCAAATTCAGAGGAGGTTGAGGCATCAAATAACAAAATACAGGATGACATTAACCAAAGTTCCACACATTTCTCATTCCAGAGGATGACAACAACAAAATGGTGGGCACATTGGATGTCTTATTAAGCAGTGCCTATTGCCGTTCACAGCGTTTTCTATCCAAGCAACTGGCCCAGCTGCGTCCTGAGCTCACCATGTCCATATTTTCGGGTAAGTTAAACTACTTTTTCTCTCATCATTTTAGTTAAAAACTTGCCCAATTTCATTTGCCAGAAATCACCCATCGCTTTCAAAGCGCCCGTGAGGATGTGCGTGCTTTGTTGCTTCAATGCCTTTTACCCTGGCTGCAGAATATGGAACTGGTGGCCACCAGTGTGCCACCGGCAACACCTCTATCTTATATTATGGTAAGGGAGCCATGAAATTGCATTTCACCCTCATTGTTTGCAATTTATATTTTTGCAGTATTTTCCTGATTCGGGCACGCGAGGACGCCGCGAGGGTACCGGTTCCACAGAGGCAACGGAAATGATACTAAATAATCTATTCTATATCACAGCCAAGGTAAATGCGTATTTCTGGCCACGCGCTTTGCTCCCTCTTAATCAAATCTATTTGTTGTGTTGGCAGTTTTCGGATGCACATCCGCGTGACATTGAGGAGCTGTGGGGTACATTGTGTCAGTTTTGGCCCAACAATCTGAAGGTTATACTACGTTATTTGGTCATAATGAGCGGTATGGCACCCACCGAGCTGTTGCCCTATGTAAGAACTAATAGGGGAAGTTTTTCCTTTGGGGAAACTTAAATTAAACCACATATTTTTGTTCATCTAGGCCAAGCGGGTGGCTTTGTATTTGGCCAGGAGTTGCCCAGATCGTTTGCTAGATGAACTCATGGCCGAGCTGCAGACTGTGGAGACACTCAACTGTTTGATAGAGCGTACAGAGACACCTCCCTTTTATCGTTTAACCAGCATGCGTAAAGCCTCCAGTCACAGTGCAGATGGTAAGGTTGAAGTTTTCTTTTGTTACTTATAGACAACTCATTTAATTCTTTATTGTAGGTCAAGCTGTGGGTGGTATAAATGATTCCAGGCTGCAGGATCTGGCTGTGGAAAAGGGCACCATACACACCAAACGTCACAGCGGCGAGGATCCCATTAAAATAGGGCAAGTCTATGGTGGATGTTTCAATTCAAATCTCCAACTAATTGATCTTCTTGTACAGCACCTGTAAATCGGACAGCGGTATACGTGCCTATACTCAAGCTGCAGCTGCTGCTGCCGCTGCTGCTGTCACGCCCACCACCAGCGGTGGCAGTCGTCCGCCACGTGGAGCTGACAAAATTCGTGCCGCCTCGGGACCCTCTATACTGCCAAGACCCGAAGATATATTGATTAACGATCCCGAATTGCGACAGGACGAGAATGTAGAGCTACGCGGTGGCGCATCAGAGGCTGCAGCAAATGCCCATCCACATCCACTGCCCATGCCCGAATATGGTGGTTACTTTGCACCACTCACCGAGTTTTTGCCCGATGTTAGTTTGCCCATCAGCGGATTTCATCGGTATGTGAAAACTTTTGTCGAATGGCCCCTGGCAAATGAAGCATTAGGAGCCAGTCTTAGTCATGAAACTTTAGTAAGCTTTGTGGTTCACAAATGAGAGGATGGTCTCCTTAAACCTTAAAGGATTTCTCCCAAGGTTTTTCACTTTAAGCTATGTTTCAAATAGATAACTGAACAAAAGAAATCTGATTAAGGAAAGAAATAGAAAGATTGTAGGAAAAAAGCAAAGCAAAGGCAAGTAAACAACTTCAATCAAGAAGTTTACCTGAGCAACCAACTAGCACATGTTTCGTATCTCTTCGATTTACCCATCCACCGCTTTTCTCGCTCAATCTTTTAAGATTCCAGGTCAAGTCTATAACCATCTGATTTCCCAATCGGGGATCCTTGGTCACTAGAACAACTTTATTCCCCTCTCTTCTCCTCATTTAGTATCCCTAAACATTTTTGCCCATCCCCCCCAATAGGTTCCCAGATCTAGCTAAGAATTTTCTACTATAATTAGAATCGCTTTCCTTAGAATAGAAGATTTCTAAGTCTCTGAAAGAGTGGATATCCCTCTGGATTTTACTGATGATAGCCTGGATTCTTGGCCTCTACGTCAGATTCATATATTTGTTTGCTCTTTGATCCCTCAGGAAGATAAGTCAGGTCTGTAGTAAAGCTGATGATTCCCTTATTTCAAAATAGTAGGCTTCCTGATACTTGGAATTGTTTATAATATTCCTCTGGTCTTCGCCTAAGAGTCTCAGTCATTAATCTATCTTTATTAAGGATCCCTGGTTTGTAGAAAGGGTTCATGTTTTCTCTGGTCTGCTACGACGATCCCTCATTTATGCGTTGTCTTTAGTTTTATAGTATTTCTCTGTATCCAAGGATATGATAGGTCCCCAGACCCTGTTATGTATTTCCAACGAGAAGTCTCCGTAAAGATATGCAGGTCTTTGATGGGGTGGATATCCCTGTATTTTCTACTCAGCTTTCCTATGTGCGAATATAGTTTATAATCGTCAGGTTTTCACTGAGAAGACAATGTTCCCTGATTTCTAGCTTAAATTAAGATGCTCTGGAATTGGGCTCAATCCTCTTCTTCTCCATTTTTTAGTAAAGTTAGCTATCCATGGGTTAAACCGGCTAAAAGAAGGCTTAAGAGAAGACAAGCTGAAGTTCCAAGAAGTTTAGTCTAAACTTTCATTATTCAACTTCAAATTAAGAGAATTCTGAAACAGAACAGGGCTTCATAGAATATTAGGCGTAATCCTATGAATCTAACCACAGGAGTAAAAACCGTTGGTAAAAGATCGAATTTCTCACTGAAATTTAAGACAACAACAAACACAAGAGAAAGCCAGTTAAACGAAATCATTCGACGCACAACAACATATGTTACATTTACAAACTTATGAGAACTTTTATAGTTACAAAAAGGCAATAGCTTATGTTGCATATAGCATGCTCTAGAAACAAAAGGATAAGTTTCCAAGGTCTTTCACATTCCATTACCAAAACTTAAACAAAATGCTTTAAAAAATATACATAATACCCTTAAGTAATCGAACAACTCATAAATTATATATTTCTCACTTTTATTTCACCCTTTTCCCCACGGCCTTAGTAATAAGCAATTCCTGTCTGTGCGCGAATCCATTCCAAATGGAAGGTAATACGTGTAAATCCAGCTGGACTACCCAGTGTACAACCGCCAGCATCACCAAATGCTGTAATTCCCACTAACATGGGGTTATCGTGTGTGACCAATGGAGCTCCCGAGTCACCGCCACATTTCGACTTTCCCTCCGACGTCTTAACACACAGCACCCATTCACTTATGTCCCATATCTTGATGCACTCGTCATGGCTCATAATCTGCAGTTCCAAACATTGCAACCAACCAGCCAGTTTACCATCCGCCATGCCGCCCCAACCACAAGCGGTGGCCCACAGGTTATCAAATTGGTTATTCTTATCCTTAAACTTGGGTAAAGCCACCTTGTTGATCTGTTCATTGAAATCAATGTGAGGCGTGCGAATAAGAGCAATGTCATGACTATTGTGTGTAATATAGTTATCCTTGGTCACTTTTTGAACATATCCTCCGAAAGCCTTGTCCGAGCCATAATGTATGTCCACATAGTCGCCCCCGATGCAATGTTTGGCAGTTATGATCCAAGTGTGATCAATTACGCTGCCACTGCACACGGCACCGGCATTGCTGTTCTCCGTGGTAAAGAATAGGAATACAATGTAGGGAGCTCTGTGAAGATTGGGAGTAGCTAGAGTCGTTGAAGTGTGATTGCCATTTGTAAAGGAAATGATTAAGAGCACACAGATTGGCAGTAGTAAGCACTTCATGTTTTTCGAAAGTAACTGGGATGGATGAAGTGAATTTTGTCTTGGAGCTTATATACTGTAATTAGGTAGCTACATTAATCTTTTGTTAGTGGTTAACTAATTGCTTTCGTCATTAGCTGCGCTTAAGAGTTGGAAATGAGTTGCATTTTTTTTAAAGATAATTCTAACTGATCAAGAAACGAAAGCAAGTAAGAAAGAGTAAGAAAAGCAAGTAAGAAACTAGACTCAAATATGAGTTGTAGCAGCAAAAGTGTATGCTCCATATGCAGTTTACTGATACAGTAGCAGCTTAAAGCAGCGCTGCTGCTACAGCAAACTTTCTTTTCGCTTATAACCCGAATATTGGTAAGGTGCGAATCATCTTTCTTGGAAACATTTGAAGATACATATATGAGATATAACTAGTAAAAGTAGTTTATGTGCCACACATGTCAAGCCTCCAACTCTTACAATCTCTGAGATCAGCTGGTTCATACGAACAAAGGAAGATGGCTATATCTACTCGTCTAAGGTTGCTGATCAAAAATATATATATATATTTTATAGGGTCGGAGATGCTTCCTTCCAATATTATATGCGTGCAGAGCTATATAGTCACTCTAGGGGGAGCCCGCAAGCTATACGCATCGGCTACATTAGTTGTTGCTTTACGCCTGAGGTTGCTGATAAGGAGTATATGATACATTTGCAAAAATCCAATAAAATGTGCTTATAGAGTCACTCTATAGCAGGTGATCCCACTAGGTATACGCATCAGCTGCATTGGTTGTTGCCTTCTCAACGCGTGTTGTGTTTGCGCATAGTGAAACTTCAACATCGACTTGCCTTTAGCAGAGCTGAACACATATACAAATCATCATTCGTTTGTAAATGAATCTTTTGTTGTTTGCGTCGAATGGTTGCGTTTGCATCAGACAGACAGAAGCACACACTCACAGCAAAAGGCCACAGTCGAGTTATCCTTTCGTTTTCCTGCTTTAGAAACTTTTTTCATTTGTATTGGTGTCTAAGCGAGAACTAGGTGCTCTTGGACACCTCTGCTCTATAGCAACAACTATAGAAGGTAGTAGGTAATGCAAGGTTATAGAAACTTGAGGATCTATAGGGATTTTCGATGTGTCTATTAGGCCAAAGAAGAAAAGAAATTACAGGGTATATTAATATTACCTCAAATTCAACAATAATAGTCGAAAAAGGAAGCCTGAAGAAATGTCAGAAATGCAATCTTTTGCGTTCTTTGAAGCATTTCAGAATCAAACATCAATTATTTTGGTATAAGCATAGCATATATTTATTAAAAGGAGCATATGTATATATATATACAGAATATGTGTAGAGATCCATCCCCATCTCAGTAATAGGCCACACCAGATTTAGCGCGTATCCAATCCAAATGCGAACCCACACGTGTATAACCCGATGGTCCATTTCCGCATTCTGGATGTGCAAAGACAATCACACCAACCAATATAGGATTATCGTGGGTTACCAATGGACCGCCAGAATCGCCGCCACAAACAGATTTACCATCCGCATTTCGGGTACACATTACCGTATCAGTTACATGGCCCCCATAGGTCCTTGCACATTCCTGATTGCTTGTGATTTGTACATCCATACATTGCAGCCAATCGGCCAGTTTGCCATTTGCCATACCACCCCAGCCGCAGGCAACTGCCCACCAGTTCTCATAGCGATTGTTTCTATCCCCAAATTTGGGCAGCGCCACCTTATTAATTCTGCTGCTGAAATCCACACGCGGTGTACGAATCAGTCCAATGTCATGGCCATTGGTATTGGGCCAAAGTTCGTGACGTATGAAATTCGATTTATACACTTTGTGATTGAATTGTCCTTGTCTGGCCCAATTTGAGCCATAATAAATGATTGCAAAGTCCGTGGTTAGGCAATGGGCCGCTGTCAGCACCCAGGTATTGGCAATGATAGTACCATCGCCCACAGCACCGCTATTGGATCCATCGTTGCCCAGGTAGAGGCTCACTATGTAGGGAGCCTTGCCTTCATAGGCTGCATAGCCATTTCTGATGATGTGACCGGGTTCATTGGGCGCAGCGTGGGCCAACGCGAAAGTCACGAAGACCAGCAACAGCTTCATGATTATGTGGACACCTTAAAAGGGTGAATCGCTTAAATATGTTCTTTACCCAATCATTAGAAGGGTGTTTTGTTATTAACATAGACGGATATTAGGGTTAATTAGCTAAGCAATTAGTTTGAACGATAACGAATTACATGTTTCTACTTTTTGTAGCGTTTTTCTAAAGACTTTTAGGAAAGAGTTTCCAAGTGATAAATAAACCTTGCGCAAACCTTAATTTGTTAGGTATAAGATTGAAGACTGGTTCTTAAGAAAAAGTTCTAATTTACTAGGTAGGTACTGGGTACTAAGAAGTTCTCCTTAAAAACAAGTTCAAAGATGCTTCACCATGTATTTTAAAATTTTATAACATCTTTAAAGAGGACTAAGATCCGATGTCACATCTTTTGGCACACCAACTTACAAATAGCAGTCTAAGGGCCGATTTCTCATCTTCTAAATAGCTGCTTTGTGTCAGATAGGCCTCGATTTTGATCTGATATTTGTAGGTTTATGTGACACATAGAGCTCTATGTAGGAAATTAGAAAATGGCCCTAAAATGTAAGTTTATCTGACACATAACATCTATGTGTGATATGAGAAATCAGTTCTAAGACTTTCTTAAATTAAACCACTTTATATACTATGAAGTATATTTATATATATTATTGATCATAGCCAAGTCTTTCGTTGGTTGTGCTTGAGTTTTCTTCTCTCTTGATTTCAAAGAAAAACTTTCTTTCTGTTGGTTTACTGAGGTAAAATATTGAAGTTTTGATAAAACACATACAAACTAGGTATAACTAATTTTGTCTTAACCCTACCTTGTCTGAAATTCGATCTCGAGATCGTGAGGCATCTTAGCGCATTGGACTATCAAGCACTCGCGTGAGTCACATTCTAGAAAGCAGTCGAATGCTAAGGCCTTAGCCAGCCGCATATCAGTTGCCCCTTTCATATTTCCAATGCTGAGAATTCAAATTAGAGAATTGCATGCGGTGGTGCAATTGGACTCCGCTTTTTTTTGATCATTATACCCTTGCAAAGGGTATTATAATTTTGCCCAGAAGTTTGCAACGCATAGAAATATTCATTCTCGACCCCATAAACTATATATTGTATATTCTTGATCAGGGTGACGAGCTGAGTCGATTGAGCTTTGTCCGTCCGTCTGTCTGTCTGTTTCTACGCGAACTAGTCTCTCAGTTTTGAAGCTTTCGAGCTGAAATTTTGCACAGAGTCTTCTTTTTGCTGCACACTACTAATATGTCAGAGCCGACCGGATCGGATGACTATATCCCATGGCTCCCATAGGAATAATCGGTCGGAAAACTAGTTTTAGTGAGAAAAACGTGTTTATTTTCAATGGAAACGTCTCCAATCTTTGTAATCGTAGGTTTACTATGTATTTTTTATAATTGTACCAAGTTTTATTAAAATCGGACAACTATATGGTATAGCTGCCATACAAAAGATAGGTCTGAAAGACAGTCTTAGTTAGAAAATCTTTTATGTTTTTAATGGTAGCATCCTGCAATTTTTTATTTGTTTGTTTCACAAGCTTTCACATAATTTTGCAAATTTTTGGCCAAATCAGATGACTATATCCTATGCATGATAGGCACTACATACAGCAGGAAGTCTAAAAGATTGACTGATAGTACAGTAGAGAACAGTAGAGACATTTTTCTATTGCTATTGTAACCAGAATATCCGGCTCGAAGGACCTTTTGGAAATCTTTCAGATTTTGCAGACAAAATATGATAAAGCCTTTAAGAAACTTGATTCAACTCATCTAATCTCAATATCCTCTTCACTTTCAGTTGCAATGTGGCCGTAATGCTGCTCACCGACATTGTGGTGGATGGCATACCGGGCATCGATTGGACCCTACACCTACCACTAATGCTTCATATCTTATTCCTGGGCTTGGACCACACACGCATCATTGTACGGGAGCATTGCAAGCAGTTGTGCGTCAATCTCCTCATCGTTCTGGCCGAGCACAATGATCACCTGACGGTGGCGCGTATTTTGCTGAACAGCGAGACCAGCAAATTAGATTTGGGATTGACGGTGCCCGCTTTGCCAGTGATTGACAATAATTTCACCGAGCTACATCAGCAGTTCGATAGCTATCTACTCCATGTTAGCCCCCAGGCGGCAGCAGCGGCCTACGCTCTGCATCACAATCTGTCTAGTTCCACCATCATAGGGGCGCACTCGAGCAATCAGCAAACATTGCCCCAGACACCACACAATCTGCAACAGTTGCTGCCAGCTCAGACGGCCAGCAACATCACACCGCCTGGCTTGGCGGCCACTCCTGCTGCCCTGCAGATAAATCCCAACAATTCGGAGAACTCGGAAGTGCCGCTGATACATGCCGATGAGCATGCGCCACCACAACCAGGACCCAGCATGCCCATAGCACATGTGATCAAAAGTTTGCTCAAATTTCTGGCCCAGGACACATGCCAACCGCTGTGGAATTATGAGGACATCACGGCCAAGGTCTGGGCGGTGAAATCTGCAGAGCAACTTAGCTGCTTCCTCAAGCATATGGTGAAGGTGTTTGCTGATAGCTACCCCCAGGCGCGTATAGCCGAGCGTTGGGCCCAAACGGCGCTACAGCTGGGATTATCCTGCTCTTCGCGTCACTATGCAGGACGCTGTCTACAGATATTCCGAGCACTTAATGTGCCCATCAACTCACGCATGCTCTCCGATATACTGTCACGCCTGGTGGAAACGGTGGCGGAGCAGGGTGAGGATATGCAGGGGTATGTGACCGAATTGCTGCTCACCCTAGAAGCTGCAGTGGACAGCCTAGACTCGGACTTTCGTCCGCTGGATGTAATGAAGGACATTTTCAAGAGTACCCCCAACTTGAATAACAAAGACGGAGGACCCAATTCCATATTGCCTGGCAAAAAGTCACCCTCGGGCATGACACCACAATCCTCGAACTATTCTATACCCAGCCATGGACGTAGCACCAGCTACTCCGTTTCCTACTGTGGACGCAAGGCCAATAATTCACCCTGCGACAAGCAGGTGGAGTTGAGGAATCGTGCCTCTGGCATTGAACTGGAACGTAGTGTGGTGTGCAAGTTTGGTGTGGGAGTTGGAGGCGTGGGCGCTGGTTCGGCTTTGTCCCGATCGCGTAGCGCTCAAAGTTTGAAAATGTTGGGGGATACGGCCACACAGGATGACAAGATGACCATACTGGCTCAACTGTTTTGGCTGTCGGTGTCACTGCTGGAGTCGGACTATGAGCATGAGTTTATGTTGGCATTGCGTCTGTTGACACGTGTGCTGCATCGCCTGCCACTGGATCGTCCAGATGCCAGGGATAAGGTGGAGAAACTGCAGCAGCAGCTCAAATGGACTGCCTATCCGGGTGTGCATGCCTTGCTGTTGAAGGTAAGAAGGGGGGAGAGTTGAATGATTCTTTAGTCAATCTTATGTAATTCCTCTTTACTTTCAGGGCTGCACCCACAGCGCCACGTATGAGCCCACGATTACGCTGCTTTCCCAGTTTGCTCCCTTATTGAGTCTGCCCGTTTGTGATCCCACACAGAGCTGTGCCTTTCCCATGAATGTCATTGCTCTGCTGCCCTACATGTTGCTGCACTACGAGGATGCCAATGAGATTTGTATACGCAGTGCCGAAAATATAGCCCAAGTGTCCACCGAACTGGGAGCCAAGCTGGAAAATCTGGGCACTGTGATGACACTCTATAGCCGCAAGACTTTCTGCAAAGAGTCGTTCCAGTGGACCAAGTGTGTGGTCAAGTATTTGCATGATACCTATGCCCATATGGGTCTTCATATGCTGGCATTCCTCATTGAAGTTTTGGAGAAGGGACCACAGCAGGTGCAGGTGCCCGTGCTGAATGTAATACACTGCATGCTGCACTATGTGGATCTGTCCGCACCCCAGGCACAGACCATAAATGCGGACCTACTGCGTGCCATAGGCAAATATTTGGATGTGAGTAGAGTTAGCATACCTAATCTAATGTAAAACAGATTGACTTATATCCTCCCCCCCACCCAAATTCACTTAGACCGTCAACTGGAAGGACTCCCTTAAGATACTCAAGCTGATTGTGACGCGCAGCTCTTCGCTGCAGGTGGTACCGCCCAGCGATGGCAGCAGCGCCGGCTTATCGTTCTCCTTCTATGGCGCATATCCGGACTCGGATATGTTCTGTAAAAAGGAACTGGCCGGTCGCACCATGGAGTTCACCTTTGATGTCAGTCAAACGCCGCTGATTGGTCGTCGCATTTTGCTTAAAACTGATGACCCTCTGGCCACTGGTGCCGTCTCTGTTACGGGTAGCTCCTCGCTTAACTCTACACTGACCAATGCCACCACCGTGACAGTGGCACCCAGTTCGTCTCAACAGCAGGCAAATGCTCAACTCCAGCAGCAGCGTGCCCATAGCAATGTGGCGGCTATTGCTGCCTCAGCTGTGGCCCAGCAACAGCAATCTCAGCAGCTGCACCAGCAGCAGCACAGTGTGGTGGGCACCCCCAATTCACCGCGACGTAGTGCCAGCCTTTCGCCGGCAGATACTGTACCGCTTAGCGGTTGGAAACGTCCCTGGATGTCGCAGTGTCGTGTGCGTGAGTGTCTGGTGAATCTGCTGACCACCTGTGGCCAACGTGTGGGACTACCCAAATCGCCATCGGTAAGTCTGCGCTGGGAAATTGATTTCCTTAGATTGTACATATAGCCAGGTGCATGCCTTAGGCTAGCTCCCTTAAATCCTTCTTGCTGTACCTTCATACCAGAGAACTGTTAGCGGTTGAGGTTGTTGATATTTGGTGGGAATTAATCAGTATTAGGGGAATACCGCTTAGTTAATCGCATTTTTCATTAGATCCAAAGCTTAGCTAGCTGAAGTAACCTTAACCGAAGGGTATAATTGATTGATTTTTGATATTTCTTGTTTCCGAAAGAAAAGTCCTTCAAAGAGTTTCTTCGTATATATGAGATAAAGCTCCAATAAAACAAGAATTTCATGTATGTATGCGTCCATGGACGCGATTTAGTTAATATTGAACGCAGTGAACTGTTCCTAGAACGTGGCAGCTTCAATTTGTTCTGTATTTGATGTGTTCAAAGATAAAGAAAAATATGTGTTGATGGTTGGTTGAGGTCTCTGGTTTTTGGTCTTGTTCGACTTTCTGTTTTGTTTTGAAAGAAGCTTGCAGAAGCATGCTCCAGTATGAAAGGTATACAAATTTAACTCAAAAGACTCTGGGCTAAACATATCGAACCAAAGATAAAGAAGAATATTGTTAAAATTTAGTCCGTCTGTTTCTACGCGAAGTAATCCCTCAGTTTTAAAGCTAGTATTCTTATTTCAAACCGATCCCTGCTATTTGGATGATTTCTTCTTGTAGCTGCCATAGGAAAAATTGGTTTCAAGTTTATTAAAACTTTGGTTTTGCTTTCTCGTATTCTTGATCATTCGAAAACAGTATTAAGTATTATCAAACTCCCATTCGATGCCAAGGAAGGTTCTAATAATGTCAATTACATTGGCAATCGTCATCGGGGAATGGCTTTATTGTTCTTAAAAATGTTCTCCATTAAAATTTTGGATCTTTTGCATTCGCTCAAACCAATTTTCAAAGCCCTTTTTCAACTTCGATTCGAAAAGTAATCATTCGGTGCTAAGTCGTGGTTTTACCTTTATCAATTCGAAGTTTTGGCCGGTCAAAAAGTTCTTTGTGTGACTTTCTCTGAAGATTTCCGTTCAACAAATGGTCATGTACCACTCAGAATTGTCAGTCCTACGTTGCTAAAACGGAACTAGGGTCCATTCGGCCGAAGAAACACTATGTTTTGTTGTCTCTTTCCGGCTGATACGCATATATCCATGATACGGCTCCTATGACGATCTAATAAAAGTCTTTTAAAGCACCGCGAACGTATTTCTTCATTATTATTTCGCACCAATTGCAAATTTTGAGCGATTGTCAGAATGTGCAGAATCCAAAGCCAACAAATCTTTTATAAGGCAATATGTTCAAGCAATATCAGACATATGCTGGTGAAACTAATGCTTAGGGATGCCTCTATCTCACTGTATACCACATGACGACCCTGTATTATCAGTTCACGCACAGTTTTCTGTCACAACAACCGATTATGGACCACCTTCATGAAATTTGTCGCTGTTAGAACTACGACTACGATTGAATTCACTATACCAGTGATAAGCAGGGGTTTTTATGGTGATTTATTGCCCTACCACGAACTTGTTGAGATAATCCATGTCGAAAGTTGTTAAAAATAACGAAAAATTCTTTTGGAACTTCCATTTGGAAGCCAACGAAATAGCGCTAGTCCAGCAAAATTTGATTATGGTATTACCAGTTCCCAACATTTCAATAGTACCCGAACTAAAGCCATATCCGTCTGTCTGTCACTCTGCTTCCAAACATTCCCTCTAACGTCAGTTTGAAAGCTCGGATGAGCATAGAATATAGATGCCATAACCACGATCGGTGGAAATATAGGAGGTTTTAGTATGAAAAATATTTTGGGTTTCAATGGGAATTGCTTTGCTTTAAATCGGACAACATATTGTCAACCGGTTTAAATTCTGATGCCTCTCCAATCTTCATGCTAGAATACGTATATCGAGAGATGAATGGGTATCCCATCAAACACTTACAAACCGCCACAGTTCTCTGTCATCATGCATATAAAATGATTTATTTCTAATTCTTTTTCTTTCATGTAAAATTTCAAATCGAAAACAAAACAAAAAACCAATCCAAAAAAAAAAAAAACTAACTAACGCCATTATCATCATTAACAAAAATCCGAAAACAAAACCAATCAATTGAAATCAAAACCAATTCTAGGACGATTTCATAAACTCAATTTGCTCAAAGGTAAAGAACCTGAGATTCTCTGTGATTCGCGTAGCTCTGCTTGATTCATGTTTGCTCGCATTTTGTTTTTCTTTTGCGTATCTTCTGTTCCGCTGTGCATGTTTGTGCATGTTTTGTGTTTTGTTTCAACTGTACTTTTCGTTTATTCTTTATCTTATGACACATTCAGTCGTTGAGCACGTCACTACTAACGGGATCGATTGCGACCAGACAAAGCGTAAGCTTTATCTCTATCTACTCACCTAAATGTTGATTTTCATACTTGACTTTTGCGATACATGGATCTAATTTTCATTGTCTTGTCCCCGGATTGCAAACAGGTCATCTTCAGTCAATCTTCGGATTTGATGGAGCGTCAGTCGTCGGCCGCCTCGTCCACTGAGGAGACCTCAGGTCCCCAGGGTGATCTGAGCAGCGGCTCACGTCGTGACGATGGACAGCCCGATTTTACAGTATTCAAGGACTTTGACTTCCTGGAGTATGAGGACAGTATTGCTGGTGAATCCACGGACAACTTTAACTGGGGCGTGCGACGTCATCAGTTGTTTGAGGGCGATGAGGATCGACTGAATTGTGGCAGCGGCATTGGTGGCTCCATCAAGGGAGGCCACTCCTCGGCCCTGGAGGATAGCTTCAGCGATAAGACACCCATATTGAGTAAGCGCAAGCGGCAGACCGCTGACGATTCGTCGGACGAGGAAGCTGAATCGGAGTCCCCGCTCGATGAAGATCATCGTCAATCGTTCTTGAAGTCGGGCTTCAGTGCGGTGCCGCCCAGCTCCTTGAGTCTGCGCGAGCGACGACGTCGTAACTCAGTCTCACGCAGTGACACCAGCGGCTCCAGTGCCGGGGATCTGGGTGATATCACGCCTTGCAATGCCTCGCCCCATTTGCCGGGGATAATACGTTTCGGTGCCGCCATACGGGACGAGGCGGAGGAGAACTGGCGCCGTCAGCTGCAGGCCATGTTGGTTAATCAACCCTCGGCTCATACCTCGGAGCTGTTGCTGCAACTGTACCGGCTAATCAAGGAGCTGACCTTCAAGACCATAAGCATATCTAAGGAGGCCAAGAAGTTCTTTACCGGCATAGGATCGCAGCTGGGTAATCGCATATCACTCTTTACGGACTTGCTCAGCTCGCGGGCCGATCCTCCGCGTGTTTGGTGCAGTGAGATGCAGGCCACCACACCAAAGCTCTTTGAGACGCTGCGTTTCAATGTGCTGGAGGTGCAAGAGCACTTGGAGACTTTCTTTGATCGCAAGGATCAGGTCTTAGAGGTGAGTGTGGGGGAGAGGAGACATTGGCTAACATTATGATTGTTTTTGGTCTCTTATTCCAGTGTCTGGATGCGGTGAAAACCAGCTGTAAGCTGTCACTGTTCAATGAATCCGATGTGGCTGCCTCGGGACTGGAGCTGCCCAGCTGCTCCAGCATAGCCTACATGCCATTCGATCCCGCCTCCACCGAGGTGGTTTTGGACTTGGGACGCTCCTTGTACAAGCTTATGTTTCAGCTGCTGTTGCTTATAGAATCGAATCATAAGATATCCTCGAATGTGGTGAATCATTTTCGCATCAATGAAGACGTAAGTGTAACCCAGCATAAAGCTGCAAACCCACTACATCGTCTTCTTCTCCTGCAGATGCATGACATATCCGATCTCTATGCTCTGGTGCGCGATGCTCTGGTGCGTTGCACCAGCGAAACTGAACTGGATTGCCTGGAATCATCCACCTCTACAGAGGGTGAGCATACGCCCACACCCTCGCCCGGTCTGCCCATGACCCAGGAGGAATTTGAGACGGCCCTGCATGAGCACATCGATCTGCAGCGCTGGCCCAGCGCCATTGCTCATGTGCGTCAATATCGACGAGTGTCCACATTGACACCCACTGGTGATCAGAGTCTGGCCATCTTTAGCTACAGCAATCTGGACAGTCGCCTGAAATTCGATGAGATGTCCATTATACTTAATGCCTATGCGCATGGCATCATGAAGGATCGCACGGGTAAGTCCTATGCAAATATTAACTGACGTTTTGCTTATAAACTCTTTTCTTTTCCCCCCCCCCCCCCCCCCCACTTCAGCAGAGGCATTCATTGTATCCAAATCGGACTCGGAGCTGTTCGAGGTCTATGCCATACTCTCGGAGAATTTATATCATGTATCCAGCGCTTTGACCAACATGGAGATCAGCATGAAGAGCTACTCGGCGGGCAACGTCTCGGGCAACTTGCATCGCAGCGAACAGGACATTGTGACAAATCTTTAACTTTACGTAGATTAAGTTGATGGCAGAATTAAGCACTTTTGATATGTAAGCCTTTAGACGATAGAAGCAGCATTGCAGGCACCACAATTGGATTGAGCGACTATTATTAAGTGTGCTTTTAGGATATAATCTAATATATACATACATACATACACATATTTAACAAAAAGTGCGTCAAGGAGTGGATTTATTTGGGTTGCTGTACAGGAGGGAATTGTATTGCCCGAAAACAGGAGGATGTCGGGGCAAGGGTGCTAAAAGAACTGAACTCTTTTAAACTTTTAACGGGTGGATTTCCGACCCCATAAACTATATATCCGTCTATAAATCCGTCTGTCCGTCTGTCCGCCTGTTTCTACGCGAACTAGTCTCTCAGTTTTAAAGCTATCGAGCTGAAATTTTGCACAGAGTCTTCTTTTTGCTGCACACTACTAATAAGTCGGAACCGACCGGATCGGATGACTATACCTCATAGCTCGCATAGGAACAATCGGTCCGAAAACTAGTTTTAGTGAGAAAAACTTATTTCTTTTCAAAGGAAACGTCTCCAAACTTTGCAATCGTAAGTTTTCTATGTTTTTGTATAATTCTACTAAGTTTTATTAAAATCGGACAACTATATGGTATAGCTGCCATACAAAAGATAGATCTAAAAACAGTCTTAGTTAGAAAAACTTTTTGGTTTTTAATGGTAGCATCCTGCAATTTTGTATTTGTTTGCTTCACATGCTTTCACATAATTTTACAAATTTTTGGCCAAATCGGATGACTATATCAAATAGCTCCCATACGAACGACGATTGGTCGGAAAATGGCAAAACGAGTATTTTTGAAAATATTTAAGCGGGCACTTGCAAGGGTATAAAAACTTCGGCACAGACGAAGTTAGCTTAGCTTTCTCGTTCATGCTCTGCTGGGTTGAAAAATTCGAAAATGAATAGCAACAAGTCGGAAAACAATTTTTTCAGTTTTCATTCGTTGAAATTCTAGCAATAATTAGCTGAGATTGTGTAAGCTTAAACCTTTAGTACCTAGGATGACCCGTAATGGACGCTTCAGTTCAGCTAACGTTCCGAAAGGAAATCACTGGGTGCTTTGATGATGTTGAAGACTACCTAGCAGCCGACGCCCATGCGATAATGCTAGAAACAACGACAGAGGAGTCGCATAAACTTTAGGGCACCTCATCTGCCGCTGTACAGCCGTCGCCACGATCAGACTTAAGCTTTTTTACACGGTTCCCTTTTTGGAAGAGGCCTCCCCCACAATTGTTGCCATTTGTCAAAACGTCAGAGATCCTCCTGGATTTCCATAGGCACCCGACCTCTTTAAAAACCTTAAGGTCTGTGTGTTCAGGCAGAACTACCTACCTTACTTTGTAAGGTACTTTTGTGCCACTCTTTTCTAGAAGGAGGAAGGAACTCACACTGACGCAGCCGTACCCATGATGCAACAATACAGGTGGAGCCGTGTCAGTGTGATGCGTACTTTTGCCAAAAGCTTACGCTACAAAAGTACGCGCAGCACTTAACGTGAAGCTATGTACTTTGCAGAGAACTCACACTCACATCCATTATTGTTGTATCATGGAACGGCGCTCGCAGCATGATGCAATAATATAAGGTGGTCTCGTCCATTATGCAATAATATAAGGTGGTCTCGTCCATGATGCAATAACATAAGGTGGTCTCGGCAAAATGTAGTTCGTAAACAATGCCAATAATAACAACAACAACAGCACTGAAGAACAACCACATAACGGACCAAAAAACGAACGCGTCGGCAGCCGACGAGACCACCTTATATTATTGCATCATGGCTCGCAGTGTGCTCGCACTCAGCAACTCAGTGTTTCGCGAACTTTTGAAGCGTGCGGTTCATCGTGGGTGTCGTTTTCGTTGTTCTTGTTCACACACACCAACGCATACATAAGTTGCGTCCATGTGAGTCGTTTGCTCTAGCGCTGACTCTCGCTCTCACTCTCCCACTCTTTCTCGCGCTCTTGGCAAAAGTATGTAAAAATGTGCGTCGCGATTAGTTGTTGTTTTCTGGGTTTAGTTAAATTGTTTTCACATGGCCTTGCTAACGGAGCACCGTCAAACCAGTAACCAATTATTTATTCATTCATCTGTCTCGTCAAATTTCACTTTAAAGATAATCAAGCAAGTGTTTTTAATTCTCTTTCTGCCTATCGATGATTTGATCGATAAGTCTATCGGGACCTAAGCCTAACAAAACTAAACTTCTCAAGAG
Source organism: Lordiphosa andalusiaca (assembly GCA_035044965.1). Lineage (NCBI taxonomy): Eukaryota > Metazoa > Arthropoda > Insecta > Diptera > Drosophilidae > Lordiphosa > Lordiphosa andalusiaca. The sequence continues at coordinate 4,337,552 of JAWNNM010001363.1, read as the reverse complement.
GTTCGGGATTAAGTTTGTTGCTTGATTACAAGTTAATCGCAGTGTGTCACTCCAAATCAGGATAGTTTGGCGAACTGGACAAAATTAAAGTGAGAATTGGTGAGTTTGAAGAAAACGAGGAAGTTTTTAAAGTTTAAAAAACTAACCTTCCACTGACTGTTCCTATGGCTGCTATGTGACATGGTGGTACTTAGTGCCCATTTGTTATCTTCTACATAGATCTACCTGCCACATAAACCTACAAATAGCAGAGCAAAATTATAGTTTCATATAGTCCCTTCCCATCCCTTCCCCAGTCTTTTCACCATCAACGCCGGTCTCTTTTTTTAGAAAACAAAAACATTTATTTATATATAAGTCATTCAGGTCCACATTAAACTTACGTATCTAGATTCTAATTGAGTCAATGGAGCAAATATTTTCCAACTTCACATTCATTCCAGATGCACACAACCTAATCCAACTTCCCGCCTCCAGTCTCGCTAGGTAAACAGATTCTTCAGTGCATTTCTTTGCTGTCGATTATAGTTGGCCAGCAGCTGTTTGGTACTGTTCAACTCGTTCAAAATCTGTTTACTATCGGGCAAGAGTGTGGAGGCTCGCTTCAGGTCATTAATCGCCTCCTCATAGTTCCGCAGAGCCCGTTGAGCCTGGCCGCGTCTATAGAACGCCTTGCTACAGTTCGGATCGAGCCGTATGGCCTCGGAGCAATCATATTTGGCACTTCGATAGTTGCCCAATTTCAAGTCCACCGCTGCCAAATTGATGTTGTTAACGACCGAAAATGAGTCCAGTTTGCTGAGATCCGTTTCAGCGGAGGTCTTTTTGATCTGGGGCAATTCAAAGTGTTTGCGTAGATGAGTGTAGTAGCGATTGGCCTTCCGGTACTTGGATCGAGCCTCGTGATAGCGAGCCAGTTGATAAAAGTGATTGCCCGACTGACGTAGCACTGTCAACAGGGCCAAGGCGGCCTCCGACTAACAAGCGGAAAGTAAATAAATAAAATCTGAATCCAAGGGGAGTTCCACCAACTCACCGTGGGCTTCTCGAACCTGCCCTTCCAGTCTTGGGGATAGGGCGGCAGCTTGTCCGCTGTCTCGTCGCTGCACTCGATTCCCCAATCCTCGTCCTTCGCCAGTTCCCCACACTCTCGGATAACAATCTCCGCCGTGGGCTCTCCCTCGTCGTTGCAGTTCAGCTCCATTTCGGCCACCATGCCCAGACCTCGCAGCACGCGACCCACCACCACGTTGACGCCATTCAGATTCTCGCATCCCACGGCGGAGATAAAGAACTGGGAGTTGTTTGTGTCCGGTTTGCCGTAGTTTGTCATGCTGACCACGCCCTCCTCGTTATGCTAAACGGAAGATAGGATCTAGAGTAGGAACTGATTGTTCGCTCAGACTTGATTACCAACAGCTCAAAGTTTTCGTCCTCGAAAACGGGTCCGTAGATGCTCTCGCCGCTGGTGCCATCGTTCTTGACCAGGTCCCCACTTTGCACCGCGAAAACCCGCTTAACGCAGTGGAATCTGGTGCCCCTGTAGTGGAGCGGACGTCCCAGCTGCCCGGTGCCGCGCTCTCCAGTACACAAAGCTCGAAAGTTTTCGGCCGTTCGAGGCACGACGTCCTTGCGCAGTTCGATAATCAAGCGGCCCGCTGAGAGGAAGCGAAGTCTTTTTAATGCGTGAAGAAAATTGAGATAGTTGAAAAACCCCTCTCACCGTTTTCCTGGCCTATGTCGACGTCCATGAAGACCAGCGGATTGCCCGATTTCACTGGCTGCAGCAATCTCTTGGCCTCCATTTTGGTCCTTTGGGGGAATTTCTGAGGGACCTTGGACTGCGGTGGGACTTTTGAGGGTCCTTCTATACACAATTCCAACTCACACCCACACGCCACTCGCGGCTCCTGGTGTGTGTGCGGGGGAAAATTTAACTAAAGAAAAACAACAGCCCACAACAAGAGTGTGGCCTTATTCGACTTGGTGGGACCTAATTCTACAATATGGGCACACTACTGGCTGCGTTTTGGCCCTCGTGCTATAGCAGGCAGCTTTGTATTGAGCTGTCTGAAACTACTTTTGGCGGTCCATTTAAATTGATGATTATTTTAATCAAAAACTTATTAAAACAAAATTTTCCAGTCTATGTCTATCAAATTACAACTGAGATAAGGGCGAGCCAGATACGTTATTTAAGTTTAACTATTATTATTCAACTTGTTGGGGAAAAAGACTTCTGCTTAAAGCGCCCTAGTTATAGCTGGGTTTTTTTCGATTTCCTGATGGAAAACGTTTGATTTTTAAGCTTTTAATTCAATAAATACGGGATTTTTGAATGTAGTTTACCCAAACCAGGCTTTTTGCACAAGAGAAAAGCATGGAGGTACTTGAATAATGGTATTGAATTGTGTTTTTTTGGAAAAAAAGTATCGATGTTTCTATACAACAATATAAGTTCCGACATTCGTACATCGAATATTCTTAGTCTAATTTCGAAATATTTTTAAATTGTTTTTTAATTAGGGAAGTTTTGATTATTAATGAGTATATATATCAAGGGAAAAATTAATTTTTTTGGATCACTTAATCATTTCACAATCGATTCAACTATCATTTTATATTTATGGCATATTTGCCTATACTTACCACTGCCCCGCCCTCTTCAATTTTCTGCAATTATCTGTCCTCCGTTTAAATAAGTTGCACAATATCTAAATTGGCCTTAGCTTAAACATATAATTTGGTATCCCAAACTGAGCGTAGGCAAATGCCATAAAAGCCTCGGTTCTGACCTATCTCCTTAAGCAGTTCACTTGAAACTATCCACAAATGCAGGACCTACTGGATCAGGAACTTGAGCGCATTGATGATTTGCCCAAAATGGGCTTAACCTGGGTGGAGTATAGCGCCTATGCCTTGGGAATTAATATAGCCCCAAGGAAACGTAGCTCCAGGCCTTGCCTCGTGTGAGTGATGTGCTTTTAGAACAAGTTAAAATTCAATTTCTATAGAGGATTTCCACTCCAGCATACGACTGGCAGCCTTGATGATCAACCTAAGCATCATCTACAGCCTGTTGTTGTTTATTATGGCCAACTATCAGGTGTCCTTTGAGGCTTATGTAGAGGTTAGTCTTGTAAAACTGTCTATAAAATGATGAACTGATTTCTCTGGATTTCTTTAGGCAGTTTTGCTTACCTTTCAACTGTCGGTGGGTGTGGTCAAGATGTTGTATTTCCATAACTATGTACCGGCTTGTGTCCAACTGGTGCATGCCACAGAAGCTGGAGAGGTACTCAAAAATCTGGGTCTTTTTGATTTGGGTAAGACTCTATGTTGAGTCCCAAAACTTGTGGTTACAATCTCATCTTCTAGATTTACCCCGTAAACTTGTCTTACGTAAGGCTTTAAGTTCGATTTTGGTTAAGAACTGGCTACTCATCGATCGTCAGGTGATGTTTTTCTACAAAATTGTCTGCATGCCAGTTTTGTACTACACTTTGAGGCCATATTTTCAATATGTTTACGATTGTTATATTGTCCAGGATAGCTGTGAAATGACTTTAAGTAAGTTGATTGTTATGAATCGGAAACAATATTCAATATTCTAAATTCTTAACTCTATGTAGCCTATCCAGCAATAGTGCCCTTTGCCAAGTTGGGTCAGCTTGAGTTTCCCTCGTATGCCTTACGTTTTCTACTTTTACAATCGGGTCCTTTTTGGTGCTTTTTTGGTAGGTTGATTTTGGGCTTGTGTATTCACACTTACCAACTCTTGTCTTTCCTTAGCCGTTTTTGGCTTCAATAGCCTTTTTGTCATTCTTACCAGACATGAGGCCGGCCTCTTGCAAGTCCTACGCCATTTGATACAACACTCCACATCCGATGCAGTCGTTCCTCAACATTTAAGGGTAAAATATTTGCAATGTTGTGTCAAACTATTCGCTCGCATCGCCAGGTAAGAGTTTGCTCATCAAATGGAAGAATACTTTTTAACTGAAATTCTTTCGTATTACAGACATCATGTTCAGATCGAAAACCTCTTCAAGTATATAATTTTAGTACAATGTGCTGTCAGTAGCATTTTGATTTGCATGTTATTGTACAAGATCAGCACTGTTTTGGTGGGTAATATGTTCTCAGTTCTCAGATATTAGATAGTTGATCTTTTTTCTATGTCTTTAAGGATGTGGGCTTGGTCTGGATGGGCATGATTATGGTGTATTTTGTTACCATCACTTTGGAGATTAGTTTGTATAATGTCAGTGCCCAGCGAGTGGAGACACAGGTAAAGAGATCTATTCAAAATGCAGTGATACAAATTTAAGTGTAAGTTGGGGAAATACTACCAATGCATACTGAGACAGTAGTTTTTCGATAGTTGGAAGTCCCCTTCTGACTTATGGAGGGGGATGAAGGCAAATATAAAACTAGAAAGCTAAGCTAACTTTCTCTGTGCCGAAGTTTTTATACCCTTGCAAGTGCTCCCTAAAATATTTTCAAATAATACCCTTTTTCCCATTTTCCGACCGATCGTTCGTGTGGGAGCTATATGATATAGTTATCCGATTTGTCTAAAAATTTGCAAAATTATGTGAAAGCATGTGAAACAAACAAATGCAAAATTGCAGGATGCTACCATTAAAAATAAAAAAGTTTTTCTAACTAGGACTGTTTTTCAGACCTATCTTTTGTATGGCAGCTATACCATATAGTTGTACGATTTTAATAAAACTTGGTAGAATTATAAAAAAACATAGAAAACCTACGATTGCAAAGTTTGGAGACGTTTCCATTGAAAAGAAACATGTTTTTCATACTAAAACTAGATTTCCGACCGATTGTTCCTATGGGAGCTATCAGATATAGTCATCCGATTCGGTCGGCTCCGACATATTAGTAGTATGCAGCAAAAAGAAGACTCTGTGCAAAATTTCAGTTCGATAGCTTTAAAACTGAGAGACTAGTTCGCGTAGAAACAGACAGACAGACAGACGGACGGACAGACGAACGGACAAAGCTCAATCGACTCAGCTCTTCGCCCTGATCAAGAATATATATAGTTTATGGGGTCAGAAATGAATATTTCTATGCGTTGCAAACTTCTGGGGAAAATTATAATACCCTTTGCAAGGGTAAATCCAAGAAAAAACTCCTGTTTAGCACTCGAAAATCATCTAGTATCACCACTAATCCTTCAATATGTTGAACCAATTCTAATTTGATTGCTTGACCTATATTTGATGATAATTTACATTTTTTCTTTGCAATTCCAGAGCGAATTACTTTTCTTCGATTGGTATAATTGTGCCTGGTACAACGAGTCCAAGGAATTCAAGTTGATGATCCAGCTAATGTTGCTATTCACAAAACGTACTTTCGTCCTAAGTGTGGGTGGATTTACCAATTTGTCACACAAGTTCCTGGTACAGGTAAGTCCAACACATCTCTCTCTCTCTCTCCATTTAAACTCTCTCCTCTGAACTTCCTTTCTAAAGGTCTTTCGTTTGAGTGGCAATTTCTTTCTCCTTCTGCGTAATATGAATAACAAATAAGTTTAGTATTTCTTTTTGGTTTATACAAAAGACAACGTGGGAAAAGTTTTATTTTTGTTTTGTTTTTTTTTTTTGTTTGTTCTGAAGGGAAATTCATCATTAAGCAACTTATACACTTACAGAAATATTGTAATTGGCACATTAAACGTAGATGACAAATATGTTTAGAGATATATATATATATATATATATTTGTAGGTATGTATATAGAATAGGTTGCAAGTTGGAACAGCGGCTGATAGAGAAATGCGGTCACCCCCTTTGGCGGGGGGCTAGACCCAATCTAGAGCACAAATTGGCAGTTATGAATTATATATATATATCTAGTATATGGCATATTTAGTATGCGAACGATGATGCTTTAAAGCTTAACGGTGTTTTTTTGCGTGTAAACAAAATATTTCGGCTAAAGGACTAAAATTACATAATTTCATTCAACGATTTGTTCGTCTCGTTCTCGTACTTAGTTGTTAATTGAAGTAGTTGGTAGTGCTTTTTAATGGTGCGTGGAGTTTTGTTTACTTTTTTGGGATCTAGGGCTCTAGACGGTTGCGTCTAAAGCAACCATCCGGCAGTGCTTCCGAAATGGCACGTATGTTGTCCACCTCCTGGAGCAGTTCGTCGAGCTCCGATTCGTACATATCGATTAGTTTCTTTTGTAAGTTGCGCTGCTCCCGATACTTTTCAATGCGTCCCGTAAGATTGACGCGATTGATATCGCCCTCAACGATGGTAAGGCGATTTTCTAGAAGATGGGGATTGGGCATTGAGTGAGTGAGGGAATGCTAAAACATGGGGGATCAACTTTTACTCACCCAGTTTGTCCAAGTCGGCAGTGTTGATGTCTTTCAGATTCTCCAGCTCATCCTTGATGGCCGTCAGATCGGCATTGACCTTTTCAATTTGCTTTTGCGCCTCCTCTGTATCGGCCTTGGCCTGACCCACCTTACGCTTGGCATCATCCACCAGATTATCATCCTTGGTGGAGTTGGCCTCCAGATCGAATATTTCCATTTCGGTGAGCTTAACGCGATGATTCAGTTGATCTGCCTCATCCCTCAGATTGCGTGCAGCCACCTTGGTTTCATTTGCCTTGCGTCGTATCAGTTCCGCGTCCTAGGGGAAAAGTTCAAATTAGCTGGTGGGTTTACGGGTTGGGGGTTAGTGGGTGGGTCTGTTCTTACCTTGGACGCCTGTTCGGCATACTTTGTCTGTGCCTCCTGTGCATTGTGCTTGGCCTCATTCGCATTCTGGTTAGCTCCTGCCAGGGCCTCGCCCGCCTGACTTATCAACTGTTTGGCATTTTGTATTTCCTGCTCAATACTGGGCACAGTTTTCAATGCCTGTGCCGCCTTCTCCGAGGACATTTGCACCTCGGACTGGAATCCGGCCAGCGTGTTGTAGGTATTATTGGCCTCCTTCAGGGTATTGTCACCCTGCTCGACGGCCTTTGTGGCTCGGTCATGAGCAGCCTGGGCTCTCTGCAACAGCTCAATGTCATCCTGTTTCTGCTTATCGGCTCTGAAAAGGAAGGAAGTTGATCATCTATCTGTATATGGCCAGGCAATTGCTTCGACCCTCACCTCTGCAGCAACACATCCGCCAGCTCCCGCTCTGCCTCAAAGTCAGCAAACACCTCGCCATTGCTATTGGACAGCTCATTGATCTGCTTGAGCAGCTCATCGGCCCGCTCGTTGGCCGCCACCGCCTCCTTCTTCAGCTGATTGATATCAATCTCGGGTTGGGTTTGTCTATTGACATCGTTGAGCAGTGTCAGCGCCGCATCGTACACCTCGTTGGCCTTCCGCAAGGCCTCCTTGGAGGTTTGTGTTACAGCGCCCAGGGATTGTTTCACCTGATTCAGTTCCAAACGCACCTCGGAACGCAACTCCACACTGACCTTCTGCTGCAAATCAATGGCGTTTTTGGCCAAAAGCAATGCCTTCTCCACCGCATCCTTGGCATCCTTGGCGTTCTTCAAATCAAACTGCGCCTCCGATTCCAAGCGATCGGCCATGGATCGAGCCTCGCGCGATATATCCGATATTTGCTGCGACTGTTGACCGAACTCCAGGGACTTATTCTTGGCCTTGGCCAGTGCCTGGGCACCTTCCTCGTTCAACAGATCAATGGCGGTCTGCAGCTCCTTCTTGGCATCCTCAATGATGTTGTGCAAGGCGGTGTAGTTGTCGCGTGCTCTCAGAATCTCAGCATTGGCATCCTGCTGCAGTTTGTCCGCACTCTCCAAATGATTCCGCATGCTGTCCAAACGCTTGTGCAGATCCTCGATAACCTCCACATAGGTCTGTCCGCTTTCGCCGGAATTATCGCGTGCATCTTGAGCCAGCAGAGCTACCTTCTCTTGGACCGCCTTCAGCTTGGCCTCGAACTCCTCATCGTTGGTCACCGGCGTGCGCGCAATCTCATCCAGCGTCGCACTCAGATTGGCCAGCTTGGAGCGATGCAGGTTGGCGGCATCCTGCACCAGATTATAGCAGTCGGGACAGTCCACGCAGCCACGATGACGATCGTATTTGTTCTCCTTGCAGCGGTCACAGCGACGTCCCTCCACATTGTCATTGCAGGGACACTGTCCCTGCTGGTCGCACTGGAAGCCCTTGGAGCCGCTCTCGTCGCATTCGCAGGGCTTGCAGCCCTCCGTGGAGAAGCCGTAGAAGAAGTTGGCACACTGATCGCAACGTACCCCCACCACACCGGGTTTGCAGTGGCACTGGCCCGTGTTCCGGTCGCAGGTGGAGTTGTAGCTACCCACCGGGTCACACAGACAGTTCTCACACCCGTTACCCGAGCGTATGTTGAAGTATCCCGGCTGACATTCACCACAATCCCGTCCAATCACATTGGGTTTGCACTGACACTGGCCGGTGACCTGATCGCAACGCGAAATGCTCTGATCATCCTGCTCTGTGCCGGCGTTGTAGCAGCTGCAGCGATCGCACTGTCCATGTGGCAGTGCCAGCGGATCCCCAAAGTGTCCCGGCAGACACTGGTCGCAGTGGTCGCCGTTTGTATTGTGTATGCACTTCAGACACTCGCCCGTGGTGCGATTGCAGTTGCCCACCGCATTGGGATCCACATTGCCGTTGCAGTCGCAGCTCTGGCAGGTCTGCACCTCACCCAGTAGACCGGTGGGATCTCCGAAGAAACCATCGCTACACTGTTCACAGCGTGAGCCAAAGTAACCCACCGGACACTCCGTGCAGATCACCGTATCGCCATTGATCTGCAAACAGGCGCCATCGTTGGGACACGGGCAGCGTTTGCAGTCATAGGGTGTTCCGCCCAAGGCATTGCCATAATACCCCTTGGCGCACTGATCACAGTTATCTCCGTGGGTATTATGCTGACAGATGCAACGTCCCGTCTCCGAGTCGCAAATGTCCGCGTGTCCATGACAATCACAGGGTATGCAGGGCATGAACGGTCCACCACGCGCCGGACTGTGACGATAGCCGGGCGCACACGACTCACAGAATTGTCCCAGATAACCCTCCGGGCAGGTGCACTGCTCTATCCAGGTGGCCGGATGTCCAGCCGCTCCTCTGTGCGCCGTCTGCAACTCCACATCATCCAGTATGGCCTCACCCTGCACCGAGTAGGTGGCTCTGATCTTAATGGCCGTCAGATTGGAGAGTATGGACAGAAATCCTCTAGCCGATTGGCTGGGCTGCCACTGATAGTCGTGATGTTCGTGCAAACGGAAGGTGTACTCCTTGACACCCTGATCTGGTATGCCATTGCTTTGGGCAAAGATGGGCAGGGAGATTTTACTGCCAGCACCCTCCAGGATGACATCGCTGGCACTGGTGCTGGGTCCCACTTGGCCCACCAGCTGCAGCTTGAATTTGAGGTCGCGATTGTAGGAGGCACGCTGATCGCCCAGGAAACGATCGGGGGCCAGGAAGTACACATACTCGTTACCCTGAGCTGTGGTGCCGATGCTGCGACTATATTGATTATACTTGATGTCCACATCGCGACGATTCAAATCAACGGCTGTCCAGCGTTCCTTGTGCTTGTTGAAGTTGGAGGTGACCGAGACGACGGAATAGCCGGGCGCGGTTTGACACTCGGAGGTGTGGCCATAGCAGAAGCAGGGAGTGCAGCCAAAACGATTGATCTTGTCCAGGTTGAAGAAGCCGGGCTTGCATCTGAAAGCGACCAGTGATTAGTTGGGGGGATAACTCGGATATTCCCATCTTCACTTACTCATTACAGCGACGTCCTTCCACATTCTCCTTGCAATAACAAATGCCACTCTCGGTGTCACAGGCCGGTGTATTATCCTGCGAGCCACGTCCATCACAGCCACAGGGTTGACAACCATGCGGTCCAAACTGATAGTAGTTGTTGTCACACCGATCACACTTATCGCCCGTCACTCCCGGCTTGCACTGGCACTTGCCCTGACTGTTGCACTGCAGCGAACGCGAACCAACCGGATCGCAGGCACAGTTCACACAATAGCCATCCTCACGCATATAGAAGTTATCTTTGCAACGCTCACAGTTGGCTCCATCCCGATTCTCGCGACAGTCCAAGCAATGGCCACCATGTCCCGTCAAATTATAGAGATGGGCATCAAAGAAACACTTGTCAGCCAGTCCATTGCAGTTGCAGGCTGTAAGTAAACAAGAGAGGGTTGGCTTAACAGTTGCCTCCTGCTAGGTGTGTGGTCAGGTCCAAGCTTTACAGTTGATCAAATACCAGTGCGGTGGCGCTGAACCTATATAATTGGTCTGAAGACTAAAGTCATAGGACCAGCCCCCATAACCTTGAGTGGAGGTCAGCAGTAGGGAAGCTACCGTATGCCACCACAGCAGCAACATGACTGAATGCGTTTTGTTGTTGTTGTCTGGCATTAGCCACTCTTTGGATAACGGCAAAGCAGTTTGTCCTTTTATAGAAAGTCTAGTCGAGAGGGCACAGTGGGCTCAGGTCTATGGAAAACTAGCTTCCAATTTTGAATTTCGTCCCCTTTTTGTATCAAAATGTGACACAGTCATTGTACTCACCCTTGCACTCGTTCACCTCCGTTGAGGTGGCCCTCTTCCATTTGACATCATTGTACAGCGGCAGGCAGCGATCACAGTCGGGTCCATCCGTATTGTGTCGGCACTCACACACCAGTGTGCGCTCTCCATGCATTCCCGTACTGGCCACACACTTGCTGGCATGTCCATTGCACTTGCAACGTGCACCCACTGCAATATCGCTGATGGCATAGAAATACGATTTCAATACCTGAGCATCGCCGAACAACTCATCGCCAAAGGTATTCAGCCGATCCAGCGTGATGCGTATATCCGTCGCCGTCACCCAATCCTGAAGCTCGAGACTGCGCTCAAAATTAATGCCACTGGGACGACCCTCCAGCGTGGAGAAGGCAATTTCACCATCACGCAACGGTGAGATGTCGCTGTACTCGCTGGTACACAATGCATGTGCCTCACCCTCACCCTTCCGGATGGCCCGAGAGTCGGGCAAGGCATAAGTGTCCCGACAGGTGGCGCTGTAATATTGATAGGGTGTCCAGGCACCCGTTTCCGAGGTGCGTTTGTAGATGGTAAACGATTCGGGACGCGGCGAACGATACAGAATTCGCACATAGGTAATGTCATAGGATTTACCTGAAATTCCCGATTAAAAGTAGACATTTTTGCTAAGTTGTAATCGGTTGAGGTGTACTCACGCAAGTGCAGGGTTAGATTGACATGATTGGGATGTTGAATGCCCTCAAACATGGTCTCCGATTGCCACCAAGTGGGATTTTGTGGATCATGCAAGTCGGTGAGGAAAGATGGATTGTGATCATCATTTCTGGCAGGAAGAACAGGTAAACAGTGAGCGGGGCTAGCTAGAGAGTTGACTTAATATCGGTTTACCTGCAGAATTCACAGTTCTTGTGATTAGGATTCATGGTCTGTAAACAAAAGTGATTGTCGCCTTGTTCGCCGCAGGTATTGGTGGACTCAATTCGTAGTTGATAGGCGGCATTGATGAACTCCGGCAAACATTTCTAAAAATGTTTCGGAAAGCAAGCAGGAGGGGAGGAACAACAAAAAGTCTCAATTAATTTTGATGTCTGCATTTAAATTAACGCCCAAGCAATTCCATTGAAAGACTAATTCACTTCAATTATGCCCAGGGAGGCAAAACGATTGTGCGAGTTTCCCACAGCTAAGGGCAAATAAAATTTTTGGACTTTGTGCAAACAAAGTTAGCCTTGGGTTGTTAATGTTGGCGCAAAGAAAATTTGGTTTTCCCACATGAGCAAATTTTTGCGAAAATATTTTTCTTTTAAAAAATTAGCGCAAATATATTCCCTCCTCAAACAAATTTGCCTTAGTGTTCAGTCTGGTTACTGCAAACCAAGTTAGCCTTGAGTTGTAAATGTTTGCACAAAGAATTAGGTGTTGCTTTGGTTCGCTCTTAAAAAATCTGTGATAATATTTCCCCTCTGCAAACAATTTGCCTTAGTGTTCACACTGTGAAGCTAATGTCCCAAGCGCAAACAAATTTTGTGCACATTGTGCAAGCAAAGCTAGCCTTGAGTTGTAAATGTTTGCTCACAAATAATATGGTGTTCCCACATGAGCAAATATTTGCTCCCAAAAATTTTGCACAAATATTTGTTCTTAAAAAATTTGCGCAAATATTTTACCTCCTCAAACAAAGCCCTAGTGTTCAGACTGGTTACTGCAAACAAAGTTGGTTTGCTCTTAAAAAATCAGTGCAAATATTTCCCCTCTGCAAAACAATTTGCCTTAGTGTTCACACTGTTAGGGGCAAATATTATTTCACATTTCTTTGCCCAAACTGTAAAATTGACCCATGAAGTAGGCCGAAATGTTAGAGCAAAACAAATTGATGTTGTCAAAACAACACAAGAAGTAGAGCAAACTTGCAAACATGCCAACAAATTTGCTCAACGGTCCCACTAGGCAAAAATTTGCGCAAAAACTAACTCGTGTTCCCACTTAAGGCAAACAAAATGGGCAAATTTGTACAAATATTTGCGCAAATTATTCGAGTGTGGGACCGTACCTCAAGTCTTCTTTAAAATTTCATTCTAAAACATTTTATTTGAGTGTCAAGAGAGTTGAATCAATTTAGTTAAGATACTTCCAGCACCAAAGCATCAAAGAACTAATACACCCCACCTGTTTCGTTTCGCATCCGTGTTAATCCCCATTCAAATAAAACCACTCACCTGTGGTCTGCCATAAGGATCGTAGCACTCCAGAGCGGGCATAAATGTGGTGCCACGCAACTCATGTCCGCCAGCCGAGTTGATGGGCTGCCTCTGCACTCCCGCTGAGTATGATGTACAGCAGGTTAACAGCAAACCGACGATTAGTAAATGCGCCTTGGAGGAGTCGACTAGACTCCACCTGCTGCGCTTCATTTTGGCTTTGGGTTAACTACAAACTGGGGTTTGTCTTGGTGTTTTGTTTGTTTTTGTTTTCTGTATTTTTATTAAAAACTAAAGGTGGGTAACACTAGGATTTTGGCACTTCAATTTGCTGGGTGGGTTACGGTTAAGGTTTCTGTTCAATTTTTGCACAGTTCAATACATTATTGCACGTTATTTTCGATCGATGTTGGTGCTTCCTGAGCGGCCTCATATGCTGGAAAAAGGCAAATACAAAATATACATCATGAAATCCTCAAACATGTGTGCCACATATTGTGCCGGGACATAAGCAAGAGTTCATTTTTAATTAGTTCGTTCACAAAATAAACTTTCGTTCTCCAATAAACAAACAAACACACACACCAAAACTAAAAAAAAGAAACTGCAAATGAAAATTTTGAGCAACAAGACGTAAATAAACTTTCTGGAAATGATCTGCCCGCAAAAACAAAAAAAAAAAACCCAAATAAAATTTGTATTTCCTACAATGTGCAAGCGAGCCCCTGCCTGCCCCCTTGGGCTCTATTTTGTGCTATTTGGAACTTGAAATAATTCTAACCGATGATTTCATCTACTCCGCTCACACACAACCAAAACACACACACACACACACACTCACAGTCGTCTAGTCTTCAGATACACAAAAACTGCCGCAATTACATGAAGCATTTTTCTGGCTAGTTTAATGTGTTTTTAAGGCATTTTTCAGTGCATGTCCGCTGCATTCTTCTTGCTGCAAGGTTAGAATCATTGAAGCTATCACAGATCATTGTGCTAAACTGCTCCAACATTTTGTTTGAATTCAGTTAGGCTAAGGCACTAATTAGCAAATATTTAGAGAGTACAGCGAGTGTTTGTGTGTGCGAGTTTATGTACTTAGTTTGTAGATGATATCACCGCACTCAGAAAACCATAAGTTCCCAAATGACCAAACAAAACCAGTCAAAAACCTAGCAGATTTTTGCATAATTATTTAAGAGGTGTTTTTCAAACAACAGAAACTAGAGTTATTGGTAGTTAAAGTTTGTCATAACTTCAAATCTTTTACTCTCTGAGAGAACCACGGAACTTCTTTCCGTTATTTAGACTATCATCATATCAGCAAAGTTGTGAATATTTCAAATAAGAGAGAAAAAGTTACAATCGGGAAACCTCTATTAAAACATGGAGCCTGCACCGGAACCGATATACTTTTATGGTTTTTAAAACCGATATATTGAACATAAAGCATACAAAAGCACCGGTACGAACCGTTCCGTTACGATTCCTAGTGGTTTTTCAGTTTAATTACGTTAATGAAAGTTTCCGCCATCAAAAATCTGTTTCGAAACTAAGAATATTAAGTTCCCAGACATACGAATCTTTCATTTAATATCACAATCATTTAAAATAGACGAAAGGTGATGTTACCCGAAGTTGGGTCTGCTAAAGTTTGTATACGCTTGCAGCACGTTTTTGTACCCTTGCAGATGGTATATTGAAATTGTCCAGATGTTTGTAACGTATAGAAGGAAGCATGTTCGACCACATAGAGTATATATTCTGGATCAGCATGACGAGCTGAGTTTGTCCGTCTGTTTCTATGCTATCTTCTCCGTCATTTTAAAGGCAATCGCGACCAAATTTTGCCCGAAGTCTTCTGGTACAAATAAGCTGCACATTTGTTGAAGACGGCCGGATCGGATGACTGTAACATATAGCTGCCATAGGAACGATCGGTCGAAAAAATAGTTCTAGTGAGAAAAACTTTTTTGTTTTTATGGCAAACGTCTCCAAACTCCACACTTACTAGTTTTCTATGCTTTCCCATGATTCTGCCAAATTTGGTCGAAATCTGACATCTATATAGTATAGCTGCCATAGAAAAGTAAGGTTAGAAAAATAGTCTTGGTAAGAAAAACTTTTTTGTTTTCAATGTAAACCTCTTTAAATTGTCATATATTTATATTATACGATTTCACACAATTTTTCAAAGTTTTGTCAAAATCGGATGACCATAGGTTATAGCTGTCATAGGACCAATCGGTCGAAAAACTAGTTTTAGTGAGAAAAACTTTTTTGTTTTCAAAGAAAGCGCCTCCAAACTTTGTATTTCTTAGTTTGCTATGCTTTCCCATGGTTTCCCTATGTTTGGTCGATATCGGACATCTATATGGTATAGCTGTCATACAAAAGTAGAGTCAGAAAAGTAGTTTTAGTAAGAATAACTTGTTTGTTTTCAGTGGAAATGTCCTTCAAATTAGTTATATAAAAGACTTGTACAGATTATGCAAGCGTAACGATATTCGGTAATTATAGCTTTCGGTTCTTAACCGGTCTTAGCCAAAATTTTACCTTTTTTAACCGTTGCTCCCGAAATCTCCAAAAATTGAGAGTAATCTAAGATGAAGCAAGGTTCTGCGAACGGAATCCTAGACATAACGATATGTTTGAAATTGTGTACCTAACCAGCCTGGCCCAAAACTTTAAATAGAACCTAGAACAATAAATCAATACTTTTTTTTAGAAGATACATCTGCTTTAATCAATGTTTTCTCTCACATCTATATACTTGTTTGACTTTAAAACTTGTTTTCTTAAGGGAATCAGGTTTGGAATCTCCCGAAATCGAAAGGAAAATGCATACAGAACTGTTCATGTTGGCTTCGTCTAAGTTTTCTTTGCCATTTAGACAAGACTAAGGGCCTATTTCTAATCTGCATAAACCTGCAAATATCAGAAATCGCCCCTCATCCACATCTTCATCCCATCATTCTACTTAAAAATCGTTAAATTCCTTCTTTGTTGAAATCACCACAGCATCCTACTTAAATTACAAGAAAATTCCAGTTTAATTGAGTCAGTGGCGGAATACCAGAGCTGATTATTTTGAAGCGGAAGAGAGATCTCATTTGCATACGGAGAATTGCAGTTGTGCCTTAGGACCCCGGCCAGCCAAGCTCGTTCTATTCCGTGGGTTTTATCAGCTGGTTAATTGTCACTTCACTTGATTGTTTGCACAAGAAGTAGGGTTTGCTTATTAATAGAATTTCTTTTTTATCATTTTGGTACACACAACATACACAATCCACTTGCCAGTCAAGGCAGAGATTTAAGAAATTTTTGGTTCTTTTCATTTTGGGGCTTATCAGTTTTTGTGAACACACACACGCACACACACACACACTCACACACGCGAACTCAGTTTCGTTTTTCAAATCCAAATTAAGCACAAGAAAACAATTTGGTTGTCTGTTGTCAGGCTCGTAAGTAGTTTGTGGGCTGTGGACTCGGATTTCGAAGCTGAACCCTTTGCAAGTGAGTTCAGTGGCTGAGGGCACAAAAGCGATATTGGTTTATATGTTTGTACGTTGATTTTATATATGTATATATATATATATATATATATATGAATGCGAACATCCGCTCCATTCAGATTTCATTTGTTGAGTCTTGAGCAGCAAACGCGAGATACGCGCCTATGAACACGAGTTCCTTTAGCGATAAGAATTTGGGGCGACTCTACAAATCGGACTTGGCTGTGTGTGTGTTGTTATGTGGTAGGAAACTGCGTTTTTTGTTGTCACCTTTTGGTTTGTATCTTTATTGCAGTGTTTGTTTTTATCAACTGCTTCACTGCACACACTCGCACACACACACACACACTCGCCAGCAGGTAGGTAGGGAAACGCCAAGAAATCACTCAAACAAAACTGCACTCAGCGGCATTCACTGCAAACGACGCACTCAAGATACTTTTACGAAACTTCGTTTTTGTATCCCACAGATGTACAGGGCGCAGTGGCAGCAGCAGCAGCAGCAGCAACAACTGTGTTATTTTCGTTTATTTATCGGCTATTTATATGGTAGATACACAGCACATGCATCACTCGTTGCAGTCATTTTGGTAATTTCCAAAATCCATTCCTAGTTTTGAAATCCATTTGGTAATTTTTCTGCCTTTTGCACACTTTTCACTTTTCTGCTGACTCGTGTATTGTGTTTGGTTTTTGACTCCACCTTTTCAAGTCGTCTCTTTTCTTGTAATTGTATCACCACACCGAAGGCAAGAACCTTTTGAGTAAACACACTTCATCGTCATTTGCCACAACAACACAGCACAAGATACATTTTTATCTTGAGGTTTTCTTTCAAGCAACCGAAAAAAAGTGAGCAAAGAAAACTTGAGACTCCTCCGCAATATAACGCCACTTACTCCGTCGCACAGAACACCACAGGCAACCGCTAACGAGGACGTCCAATGCTCAACTGACTGGCCGCCAGATACTCGTGGATCTGGTTCGATCGCTCGCTCGCTCGGTTGACTCTGCTCGCCTCTCGTTGAGTGAGTGAAAAACCCTCTCTCACCCAAACACTCCAGCTGGTGGATGATAATGATGTTCCCCTTGGTGAACTTTAATAATTCCTTTAATATTTGAATATTATTTTTACTCTGCTGCTAAGACTTGTGTGTGTGTGCTCGGCAGCTATGCTCTCTCTGCACTACTTAGATGCTGGGCTGGACTATTCTTTGTAGTTTTTTTTGGAGTTAGCAGGTTATCGCAGACGCGCAGCTGATAAGAGGTTGTTGTACGACAAAACTGAGATTCCACTTTCAATTTCATTGAAAAAAATTTCATATTTCATGTTCATGATCTGATTTAAGTGAAATTTTAATTTAGTTTGATAGATTCTAACCTTTGTACTTATGTAGAGAGAATATTTCAACAAATTTCTACTTAATTGTATATTAATTATATTTGACTCAAACTAATCCTAGAAGCTAACGATAACTATCTAAGTATCTTTTGACAAATATTTTTCCTAAAATGTTGTATATTCCACAATTAATATCATTTTACAGGATTTCTCGTATCCAAGGGACTTGTTCAATTATTTATTAATATTAAATGAATAAAAAAACAAGAAAGAAAGTCGGTCAAGCCCGACTATAACATACTCTGTACCAAGAAAATCTGTCTTTTGATCATAACTCGAAAACCGTTCATCCGATCTTCTTCATTCCTTTGGCGGATCGATAAGTTATCCTAATAACTAAATATGTCCAAAAGGAACAAGCCATCTATCTTCAAAACTGTGGGAGATATGACGTTTTTTCTAAATTGCGGGGGCGGCAGGGGGCGTGGCCAAAATTGAAAATAAACTTGATCTGCCTGCAGACATAAGAAGCATATGTCCCATACATGTCAAGCGTCTATCTCTTACCATCTCTGAGATCTGTGCGTTCATACGGACAGACAGACGGACAGACGGACATGGCTATATCGACTCGGCTGTTGATGCTGATCAAGAATATATATACTTTATGGGGTCGGAGATGCTTCCTTCTGGATGTTACATACTTTTGCACAAACTTATAATACTCTATGTACCTACGGTACAGAGTATAATTATATTTAAAATCTCTTACCAAAGCTTCGCATTTGGTGAAAAACTTGACTACAGCTTTTGTAAGCTTTTGAGTAATCAAAAACAAACTGCATGCTCTGAAACTCTAAAAACGGTACCAAAAACTTAAACCAATTTTGAATGACACCAAACTATATTGTTGAGGCCGATTTCTCATCTTCTATATGTCAGGTAAACTTAGATTTATACAAATTTTTCAAAATTTTTGATCACATTTTTTGAGTCCTCGGATTGATTGAAGTTATGACTATTCACTCGATTTCTGATTACAAATGAGTCTTTCCGAAGACAATTATTGTATTTTATAGAATTTTTAAGATTTTTAACTTGAACCATCAACAATAAAGTTCAAATGGTACCCATAGAACGGAAACCTAGGGAACAGTTAAAAAACTGGGTATTAGGTGGTGCTTACAGCAGTGCCTTCTTTCATTATTTATCCGATCTTTATCAATTTTGTGTTGCAGAGATGCCCGCATGCTATACGCATTGACCACATTTGTTGTTCCATTTCGTAAAGAAGCATCGTATGTGTTTCACTTCTCTTTCTTCCCTATGTCTCTTGCAGAAATGAACACAACTTACATAGTATCATGTTTTGGTATATGTAACATCTAAATGTTGTTGTTGCTCCAGAATTTGCTTTCATTTGTATTGGTGATTACGCGAGCACTAGGTTCTTTTGAGTACCTCTGCTCTAAAGGTTTTTGCTACATTACCGAATAAGCGGAATTTGGATTTGATGAGAGATGGATTACTGGAGAGCTGTAGAAGCTCTTAACTACCACCAAGTTTGTTTTAACTTTCTAGCATCTTCTTCTAATGAATGTAAGCCTTTAAGAGCGGTATTTTTCCTTCTTCACCCACAATTTGTATCCATAATTCGTAAACCAACTTGAATATAAAACTGTATGGCTTCAGTTGTTCCCCTCCCATTTTATACCAAACTCTCTCTCTGAAAGTGCCATATAGATTTTATTTCAATGATCATAGGAAGAGATAAACTAATTGATAAATTTTTAGATTAAGTTTGGTAGACAGTGAGAACAGTAAGAGCTGTACCAAAATGCTGTTGTTGAAGAACGCGTTCTAAGCTAACATGGGAAATGACAAAATGTATTTAGTTAAGAAGACAAACTGGCGCTTAGAATTATTTCTCTAGTTCATCATCATCCTCGATATTGATTTTGATAATGTTGACAGTGGGTCCTGTCCTTTTCTGTCGCTCTGGCACACCGTTCACCGGCGGTGCAGTTGCACTCTCCACGATGCACTCATCACTGCCCGTCGTGCTAATGGTTATGGTGGGTATATTATCCGACCAAATGGAGCTCTGAGAATCCTGTCTCATGTCGCGACGTCGCTGAGAAGCGCTTCGCTTGGGGAAGGTAATGGGTCCCGGCAAATCCAATTCCTCCAGGTCATCCATGGTGGCCAGAGTGGGTGTAGACCTGGATACCGTTGGAGGTGTGGGTGGCTTGGTCAGCGGACGTGAAGACGAAGAGGATGTACTGCTGCCAAACTGCAGCGGTGCTCTGGGCGTGGGCGAGTCCGGCTCTGGGGTGGGCGGCATCTCGAGGGCAGTGGCACTGGAATTGCTGGACAATACTGACGGTGGTGGTGGTGGTGTATAGGCTAAATAAGTGGGTGTGGTGGGTCCTGGCGACTCATCGGAGCCCTGTTCCACATCGTCTTTCTTAAGATTGACAGCCTCACGCACCAGGGCCAGCAGGGAACCAATTTTCTTGCGTCCCTGTCGGGAGAGTGAGGCCAACTTTTCGGCATTCATTTGCCGCTGATGTTGCGTCTGGCTGGGAGTGGGTGAGGGTAGGCTGGGGGGCTCTCCGACGCTGGCCAACTCGCTGTTCAGGTGATCAGGTGGCGGCAGCGAGGGAATCTCATCAAATTTGAACACCTCCGGCTCCGGCTTGGAGGCGGAGGGCACATTGTTTGACTTGATTTTATGTTTGCGAAACTTAAACTTTCCAAAGCCAATGGCCTCCAGGCCACCTCCGCTGCTGTTTTGGCCCCCCTCTTTGGGTACAGCTGGGGGCAGTGGCTGCTCTTCGGCCACCTGCAGCGGCTTCTTTTCATCGACTAAGTGAAACTTACTCTGGGGCGGTGTCTCGGGCGTGGTCTGGTCTGGCGTGGGCTCAACTTGCTCCGTTGTGGATGTTTGCGACTCTGTTGCGTGGGGCTTAGACTCATTGTGCTCCTCCCCCACGGCCCCATCCTCCTGCTCCTCCTCCTCTTTCTTCTTCTGTTCTCGCTTGCGACGCAGTAAACTGGCACGACGTTCGCTGACAATCCTTGAATTTGTATCCGGATCATGTTCATTGTCCTTGGGCGATTCATAAGGTGGCGGTTGCTTGTGTTTGGTGTCCTTTTTCTCTTTCATGCTGCCCCGCTCCCTACGCTCATGTCTCTCCACCTTGAAGCGGCTTTTCGGATGCGGTTCCTTGACAGGAAAATTGCCTTCTCCGTTTGCTGCCGCCCCTCCTGCTCCGCCTGCGCCTCCGCTGGCTGCCACAATGGAACCAGCACGAGCTCGCTCCTGTTTGGCTATCTGCACAATGTCCACCAGCGATGGCTTGCGAGTGCGTCGTATCTGCTGTAGACGCGACAGACCAAATCGTTTGTCCTTGGCCTCCTCGTCATGTGGCAGTGAGTCCTGGTGCTCAGTATCCGTGTCGTCGTCATCGCGTCTCACAAAGGAGTCGTCGTCCGAGGTGGCCGAACCCTTGCGCAAGGCCTTCTTCATGATGCGGGAGATGAGCTCTGGGCGGAGGAGATGTTAAAAAATCTCTGAACAAATCTTTGCCTTTTGGCTTACCTTTTCGTGCCTGATTCTTATACTCCTCCGACTCAAAGTCAGGCGGTTGGGTGGGGGTAACTGGCGAGGAAGCCTCCAGTACCTTTCGCCAGCGATTTGTCAACGTTGAAGCCGTTGGTTCCGCCTGCTTGACCTCCGGAACTTTGAAAATCTTCTTGCGCTCCTCCTCGCGCTCCTTTTGCAGCTGTGTGCGCAAATCCTGATTGGCCTCGCGCAATGCCCCCGTCAGCGATACCAGATAATAGATGATGAGTATGAGGAGCAGCAGCAGGGGAATAACAGTGCTCGAAGAGGTCAGATAGTTCAGCGGTTCATGAAGTTGCCTGCAAAAGATTGGGTGATGCATCAACTTTGACATTCAGTGCACAAATATCCACTCACGTGGGCAAGGCCTTGCGTGTGGTTGTCGTGATGAACTCCGCGATGCGAGTGTACTCCGAGAAGGGGCCACAATGCCAGGAGGGGCGCAGCCAGACAATAGCATAGCCCACCGGCAGCACACACAGGAACAACATGGTCAATAGCAGCGACAAGTAAAAGTTATTTGATTTGGATGCTCTGTGCGAACAGAAAAAGGATTAGCCAGGACTCAGTCACGGTACAGCAACAACCAAACACACACACACTCACTTGAACACCACTTCGTGCGGCACATTGCAGGTCAGCACTATCCAAGATCTAAAGTACATCATAATCATCAATTTGACCAGGTTGATGAGCACCAGACCCGGCGAAAAGAATATGCCCATCCACACTTGTCCCTGGTTATTAATCAACGTCAGAATGTTCTCGGCTATCTTGAAGTCGCCATACTGTGCCGCCACAAAAACAAAACGAGACATTAGTCATCGTCAGGGATGGGGGGAACAGCTGCAGGGTAGTGTTACCTGTGGAAAGGTTTTCTCCATGTCCCAGCACCAGTTGGGATTCACATAACGCACAAAGAGAGCCCGCAGAAAGTCAATGCATAACGGCGCCACAATGGACATTAGCTGAAAATGGGGTTTGGAATATGAGTATGGGTAGTAGTATGATGGTGCCATCGTTGTTGCCACCAGCTTCAAGCATCTTCATACTGTGCATACACTTTAACTGTGCATACACTTTTGTTCGGATATAAAGCTTATCCTGTTTAAGTAGGAAGCTTGATAGCTTCAAATCCAATTTAAGCCAATATAATTTCAGCTAAATCAATATTAAATCCTATTCAAAAGTTGTCACACGTAATCCCCGACTTGTGCATTGTTGTTGCTGCTACTTCCACTGGTCTGTGTGTGTGTTTATGATGGCTGATTGGGCCAGGCCCCTACACTATCTTTAACCGAACTATGTGTCTAACCCAGGCAACCCATTCATTTTGTGGCCGAAATTCATGCACGAACACGTGCAACGTGCTCCCCCATCCCCCCCAAAAACCGAAACCGCACACGACCAAACTCAATTTCCCTTTTAACGAACATTTTGTTATGCGTAAAGCATAAATACGCTTAAGCCCAAGTCCGTAACTTGTTTAATTTATGTGCTTAAATCGTTTAATAGAGATTATGTACGCCATGTCGGGAAGACATAATCAAATTGGGAGCCCTTTTTTTTTTTTTGGTTTGGTCCTAAGCAGTTTACACGAATGTTGGACAAATGCAAAGCAAGCCACCGGGGGAACAAGAGAATGAATCGAGACTGCGAAACTGAACCCATGAATTTGTTTGCGATTAGGCTGCCGGAGTTCACAATCCATTGGGGAGGCCAATCGACACTAGTTGGAGCCAATGGGCCAACACAACTTGGCAATCGAAGCCGAAAAGTTCACATGGCTGATGCTTATGGCTTATGTAAATTTGGGCCAAAGTTGTTGCTGCTGCCAATGCCAGCTGCGTTTTGTATCCAAAATATAAAAGACGGTAGAAAAAGACTCCCGAGAGCGATTATTATGATAAAATACTTTTCGTTTCCTTTTCACTTTTTGCCATCGTTGGCTTTTAAACTCAAGTTGATTTTGGTTGCTGCCAACCACCCCAACCACCCGTCCCCCCGCCCAGAAATAGGAAAAGCGTAAAACAAATTTCTTGATAAATTTTCCGGATAATTTAGCTAAACGGGATTTCACGCCCAAACCGCTCGAGAGTTTTCCCCAGCTGAAGTTCAGTCATAATTTAAAGTTAAATAGATTTTGATATTGGGATGCACTGGAAGAAAATAATTGGCATACTATTATAAAGGATATTTTGTATTTTTCTCATAAAATTCGCAAAACCTCATATATCCCACAGTTTTTAAGAGAGATGTTTTGTACCTTCTTGACATATTTAGTAATCAGTATTATTTATCGATCCGCTCAAGAAATGGTGCAAATCGGATGAACGGTTGTCGAGTTGTAGTCAAATGACTCTTTTCAACACAATTTGGTCCCTGAAATTCTCAACTAGTTTTATCATTTTCCTAACGAAGTGAAGTTGGTTTTGGTGGTTGTCTTTATACGACCTTTTCTTATTCAATTACTTCTTGGCATTGATTTGGAAGTTAAAAGGTTACCAATTCTAGGTTTTAGCTGTAACTAATGGAATTTCTTGCACAGTGTACTCACCCCATCGAACACAATAACCTTGGACAGCTCCTGGCCCAGTGAGGTTTCCCAGCACATGGTAGTTAAATTTATTTGCAATTTTTTGATCGACAGCTCCACTTCCCTCAGCTGATTCATTTGGATTTGTAATTGCGTTGGCTTGGCTGTGGTTGACTGCTTCGCATCGCTGCTCGGTGTGGTGCCGCTCAAACTTTCAGTGGTGCCGCCAAACATAAAACTATCCTCTGCCCCCTTGGGACAAACAATAAACACACACAATTTAAGATTCTCATTGACCTCATCCTGATCGTAGTAAACAGTGCTGCCAATTTCAACAATGTCACCCATAACATATGGCGTTGTGGCATCTCCTTCCGTGTTGGTTACATCATTTCCTTCAGTGGTGCTGCCACTTTCTGTACTGCTGCTTGTTTCTGTGGACCATTCAGTTGTGGTTTCCGCCACCGGGGTGGTTGTGGTATACGGCTTCTGTGTGGTGGTAGATGTTGATCTTGAGCGTGCATTTCTGGTTTGTTCAAGCAGACGATTCCATTCCTCTTCGCTGAGAATTCTTTTGGTTGGTCTGGCGTGTGTGGCGCTTGTAGAGCTTCTGTACCAAGGATTCGTCCGATAGGTAGGTGCCTCCGTAGCCCTGGTCTCATTACGATGCCGACGACTATATTTACTGGTACGCCAGATGGGGGAATCATTAATGTCTCTTTTTCTGCGCGTTTGATCCTCAACCTGCGTTAGTACTCGAGCCAGCGGATCGTCGGATTGTTCTGTGGTACTTTTGGCTAACATTTCATCATTATCATCATCGTAATCACTTGTCTCTGGTAGAGCCACACCTTCAAAGTAATCCACATAATTGAAGAAGCTATCATTACCTGGAGCCGCTGTGGTGGTGGTAGAGGAGGAAGCAATTGGTTCATCGCTGCCATAGTCGTAAATATCCTCATCTTCATTTGTGGTAGAGAAGGTGTCTTCAGGCTTGGCTGTACTGGTGGTGCTTGTTGGAAGTACATTTGTGGTATTCATTGTGGTGGATATGATCATCTGGGAAGATATACGAAATAAAGGGATGGGTGTAAATTATAACTGAATTCCATTAAATGAATGGGTGGTAAGTTTCTTAATTATACCTATAATGAATGAGGTCCATTCGGGTATGGCTTAAGATTTATAATAGCTTCTACAGTTGGACGCTTCCTGATCCTCATTCTCGTCCTTCCTCATCAAATATACCCAAAGTGTCTGCACGATCTAAGATTTGTTGAACCCATCTTCGAACCAAAATCTTAGGTTTGATAAGTCAAGACAGCGGTCTGAAAACTTAACCCTAGACTTTCCCACATGTTCAGAACCCCGAACCGAACCGAACCTTTTCCTGAATTTCTGAGGTTAGCCGCCTTGATATTTCTAGTGTTTTAAAGCTTTGATCCTTAGATTTTGAACTCAGTAAGGACGTCGTTGACTCTACTCTACACTCTACAGTGATCAGAAAGTCGTAATTAAGTTTAGATACCGAGCTCCGGAGTGAAGACTTCTCCTCCTACCAGATAATCCATTTTGGAACCTTCAGTAAAGAAATTGAAGGCATACAGTTTGCAGGGGGACATTGAGTTCTAGTCCAGACGACTTGGTAGTTATATTTGAAAATTCAGAATCCTATAAATGAAATAAGAAGCCCCGATTCGAACTATAAGAAACATATTATGAACCAATTCCGTTGCCAGCTTCGTCGCTTTCAACAAGAGTTCATAACTGAAGCTTTCGTTTGCTTCTTTCTTTTGAAAAATTACTTCCTGAATATCCGGCTCGAAGGACCTGTACTTATGTTTCGCTCATAGCATAGCTTGCATTTGCAATACAGGTTCTAGTCTATCCCCCTGGTAAATCTAGTTTCGGTACGGCTTACGCTTTACTTCCTACCTTCTCAGTGGTCGTTGTACTCGCTTCTGTGGTGGTGCTGGTGGGTGAACTACGTTCGGTGGTGGTTGTCATCGCCTCTGTGCTCATCGTAGTTGATGTAGTGGTCGGCAACGTAGTCCACAGCATAGTTGTGGTACTCGGAGTGGTTGTAATCCAGGGTGTAGTACTAGGATCAGTACTTGTTGTTGTTGTTGGTATTGTCGTTGGCACCATCGACGAGGTGGTTAAATTGAGTAACATCAAAGTGTTGGTTATATTCTTTGTATTAATCACTATACGTCTGGGTTTTGAGCATTTCCCAGTCATTTCGTAGCACTTGATACGCTGCAGTGTGTTGGCAATGAAAGCGGCTGTCGCTGTCGTAGAGAAAAATCCATCGCTGGTGCCACCCTCATCGCCCCAGGGCGATCCCGTTGTGCTCGTCTCATCAAAAAGTCCTTCGGAAGTGCTGTCACTGAACAGTGGCGTTGTTGTGGTCATAGCTCTTAGCGCTTCAATGGATTTAGTTAGATTATGCAATAAACTGGTATAAGTTTCGTTATCCTGTTTAAACTGCTGTAGAGGTTTCTCCTTGCTGTTGATCTTGTAGATGAATGAAAACATGAGCGAGTACAAGTTCAACATGTTCAAAATCATTATCCTGTGGCGAAAGGAGGAAATAATTGGCAAACATTCGGTGACAGATCTTAAAGTACATTTACCGTGCCAACTGCAGACGCAACTGCTGCCTGGGATGCCAGTTCTCAAACAGTCCCAAGGCTTCGAAAATCATGGGCAAGAAAAAGGAGAGCAACGTCATGGTCACGTTTACCGCATTGCGACTTATCCAGTTGTCATGCTTGGCCAATTCCTCGGAGCTGCAAGACCAAACAGCAAAATTATATGTCTCTTACTACCACCCCCAACCCCACCCCGCCACTTACTGATTGACCAGCAGCACCACAGTGGCTCCCGATAGACCCAGCAAGCCCATTATCAAAATGTTGACCAGGATCCTTTGGAGTATCACCCGCCAGCTGAGGAGTATTTCACACTGATTATTACCAGCAAATGGCTTCAAGTTTTCTGGCCGCTTACTTGCGATTATCCTTCTTCTTTTCGGCTTCCTCCAGCAGGGCCTCCTTAAAGCCAACCACAACGGATGCAATGCGATTATGTGCCGTTTCCGCATGTCCTGTGGGAGCAAAAGCTGACTGTAATGGCAGCTCAGAGCCTCCTCCGTTGGCCACTTACCAATCATAAAGTCCCAGCCGGTGAACAGTTTCCAGGAGAAAACGCACTCATCATCCTTTGAGGAAAGTTTAGAGTTGCGCGAGTTTTCCGCCATTCTGTGAAAGAGAAGTTTTTATATCAGGCATAGGCATAACTCACGCACGCCAAGCACGTGCCAGGACGAGTGGGCGAGGTCAGTGCCGGCTGTTGACATTGCTACTTTGTTCAATTAGGAAATCAACATAATGCCGACAAAGCCCTTTATGGGGGGGAGCAGCCACACAGCTACTCCATCCTCCGCTGTCTGGGCTGACCGCGTGCGTGCGTAAATCATAATGGCCAACTTTTTTTTTTTTTTTTTTGTTACTGCCAAGGGCGAAACTTTTCGTCCCAGGACACGCCTCGGCTGAAGATTTGTATTATTTAATCAGCGCTTCAGTTTGGCTTAATTAATTAACAAGCTTTCTGACATTTAGTTTGCTTTTGCGGCTTCGATGGTCAGAGATTTAATGAAGTGCCTCGTGAGTGACCCCGCAGGATACACAACATACTCACTTTCTCAGCGTGGCCACAAAGCTGTAGATGTAAACGAGGACAGCGGTAAGGAAGTAGGCTAAGGGCAACTTATAACCGGAAGCACTAATGCCGGAAGTGCTGGAGTAGTAGCTAAAAGAGAAGACAATAAGGTGAGGACAATTAGTAAGGACACCGCTGGGGCAGAGTTGAACTATGGTTAAAGGAACATTTACGTCAGACAACAACAAAATTATCTTGATAAATGGCCCCAAAAAGTAGGCCAACTGTTTTTATTATTTCAAATTATCTGCTTAAATGAGTCAATCAGAGAGAGAGTACATTCACTCAAATTGATGGACCAGTTGCAGAAATTCCAAACAATTTAGTGGCTAGGCAAGCAAATTGTTGTTTTATTATTAATATTCATAATCATAGCATACTTAACAGGGCATTTTTCATGATTATTTGTTTGTGTAATAGTTATGCAATACAACGCTTGTCATATCGAAAGGTAACTTAACAAGGAGCAGGAATTCCTTAAGAATGTTTCACAATTTATTTATGTAGTTTAACTATCTTCCTCTAAAGAGTCATCCGAAGTTTGTGTACCGTTTCGAAAGTCTTTTAAAATCGTTTCAAGAGTGGCTTACATTCATATTCCTAAAGTTCTTTGAGGATCGTAGATTCGTAATTTGATGTTAGGGCCTTTCTCTTTATCGAATTGTGCTTATAATTGCAGAGTACAGAGTTGAACTGGTTCAAGACTCTCTACAAACCAGCCTGAATTGGTTGTAAAATGGTTCAGAGTCAATCCTCACAAACCGTATCATAATTTGGTAAACATGCTGGTAGCATAAGCCAAAAGTAACAAAATTGAACCTGTTTCAAAGCGGTTCAAAGAGATAGCTCGGAAATTAGTCTAACTATCTGGCGAGTTCTGGTATTCACTTTAGTGAATTCGAACAAACAATCAAGGTTATTCCTTTTAATACGAAGAACTCTATTTGAAAGGTAATACTCTATTAATTTTGTATAACAACCACTGAAACAAATTCAAAATCGACCAATTTTTGATAGTAAAAACCGGAACAGGCCTTTATAAATGTTTGTAAGCGGGTTTGTAATATGGTTGGAGATTTAGTTAAGTAATCGAGTCGAGTTCTGAAGAGGCACAGCTGCAATTGCAGTAACAAAATCTATACTGTGCATACACTTTTGTTGATACAAACTATATTACAGTCGGGAATGACTGACTCTATACTTGAACTATGTTAATACGCACCAAATTATTACTGAATAATGCCCTTCAAAGTATGCAAACTTTATTTCTTTAAGTTATTATGTATTAAAATGAAGCCATTGCAAGTCTGTCATAGATAATCGACATTGCAAATTAACAAAATGTTGAGTAAAGACAAATTTAAAGTATATGCTTGACCAAAATTATGATTTTCACATAACTTAGCATACTTTAAAGGGCATTAAGCGTGATATATTTTGTTTAGATAAACGTAGGACATAGTTAGGCCCTCAAAATCTAGTAAACAGGTGTAAACTTGTATATTTTGTGTCTTTTAACTCCTTCGGATTTCGATTCCCGCTAGGAGTGAACTTAATTACAAGCTTTTCACAATTTTTCACAATAAATTGCTGTCAACATTTCACTTCCCCCTCTTACCCATAAAACATTGGTGAATACTTTAAATATCCCTCGAATTCCCAGAACGTAAAAAGATTGCCGGACACATTGAACTCCGCTTCGGACATGCGTTTTCGCGGATCCGTTTCATCGTGCTTGGTCGCAAAATACTGTGTAAAGCAAAGGGGGGGAAAATAGCAACATTAAGTATATATTAATTTTGTATATATTCGACCCAATCGACCCACCTCCGGTCCAATGACAAAGGCCACCAGCGGTATGGCAATCATAATGTTCACCCACATGAGCCAGCGCAGAAATGTAAAATAGGAGGCCACACCAGACCCAAAATGCGATTCGATTTCCTTGATGCGCAGCTCCCAGGGTATGAGCACGGTCAGGAAGCTGGCCGTTTCTCGTTTCCAATGGCGCCAGCGCTGCACAGCGGGTCAGGCGGCAGGGCAACGGAAACAAAAGTTCGTATTTTAATTGGTTTTCCAGCAACAAACATGTCCATAAGTTGGTGAATTATGCGAGAGTGTTGATTTATTGAATCGCCTTGCACATAAATTGTGTGCAGGCAGTTTTTGTTGCATTTCCCGGCAAGGGAAGGACGGGGGCGGGGAGAGAAAATCACTTACCGCTGCCATTAAAATTTTAAACCTCGCCCACAAATCTCGGGTGCTGCGTGACATGGCAAAGCGCTCCTGGAGCGCGCCCTCGTGGCGTGCCACATATGTTTTGGCCTGTCAACACGTGTACGTCGATGGGGGGGAAAAAAAAAGCGAAAAAGTCCAAACATCATTAAAAATGGAAGGCAGGAGGAAGGAGATGAAAAGGTGTTGCAAGTGAAATCGAAAAGTTTGTTCAAGTTTTACAACGAGCTGACAAGCAGCGTGAAAACGAGGCGCCCAGACCAAACCAAAACCAACCCACCCACCTGCCGCACCAGCTTCAGCTTCTTGCGTATGGGCCATGGCTGTAGTTTCACCGACTGTATCACCTCCTTGTGTAGGCGTATATTCTCAAAGATTTGCTCCTGCGTGGACTCCTGATTGGTGCCCTCCTCTGGTGGGAGAAAAGCAAAGCAAACATTTATTACACATACGCCATGTCCAACGTTCAACGTCCTAAACTAAATGGCCGCACGTAGCATGAAAAATTACAAACAGCCCCCCAGACGTTGATTAGCTGCCACTTGAGGACCACTTCCAATTCCATTCCCCCAAATCCACAGTTATATGGGCGACGATTCTTGCTTGCCTGAACTGGTCGTGTACACGCTGGAGCGTCGCCGCTCCACACTGTCCAGCACGTGATCCATGGGACTCGATGCACGTCTAGAATTCCTGCTGCCGCGTTTGCCTCGATAGCCTCGCACACTGGCACGTCTTTGCATTATTGCCGATACGGAAATTGAGTAGTCCTCCTCATCGTCCATGTCACCGGCGCCGCCATCTTCCAGTTGTTGTTGTTGTTGTTGTTGCTGCTGCTGCTGATGCTGCTGCTGCTGCGGTCGCTGTGTGAAGTTTGGTTCCTGTTGGTTGTTATAGGGGCTACTTTCCGCGTCGCTACTTTGGTTAGGCGGCTGAAAATCTGTCAAAAGGAAGGAAGGGGAGTGGGTGTGGTCATTAAAACTAGACATTTGTGCTGTGGGATGTGCGGAAACATACCGTTTAGCTCGTATGATCTGTTCTCCTCTTGTGATGCGGTTCTGTGTGGGAGGTACAAGTTTTATATAGAAATCGGGATTTAAATAAGTTTAAGGACCGATTTCTCATCCACCAGATAGTTGAAATGTAAATTCTAAGTTTATCTCATACATATCAACTGTCTAGTAGACGGAAAATCGGCACTTAAACTTTTTGAAATCTAAAGAATTTATTGCCAAATCAGGAAAGAGGCTACAAATCACCAGACCAGATATGGTTTTGTGATTCTTTTTGCATTTAGTTAGCAAGTGCAAGGACTTTCCACTAAAAACTCTATAAATTTTGGTCTGAGGTTGAAGAATTGGGACTTAAAGGTATCTTCTGGGACTTTAAGTGGCTGAATTTAGCTTATCTTAACTTTCTTAATGTAATCTTCGTCTGCATTTACAACAATTAATGTTTCCTGGAATTCTTGAGCTTGATAATTGGGCTGATTTATATGGGATCGATAGTGTTCGAGTGTGGTGCAGCGGGTAGTGTGTGTGTCTGCTGCGCAAGAGGTCGTGAGATCAATTTCGCCTCGGCATATCTAAGGAAAAAGTTGTTTCCTTGAGAGAAAACAAACCACAAGCACACCCGGTCATTTTCACTAGCTTTTTTCGTCAGCTATGAAGTTATTAGCCTTTGCTTTTCGGACTGAGAGGAGCTTGGCTTGGCCCTTTTTGGGATGTGTAAAGCCACGAACTATAATACAATATCGATATGTATGGCTATTTCGATGTGCGACCTTGCGATATAGATAGATCTATTGACGATATTGACTTTTGTTGTTATTTTAAAAAATATTCACATACTTTGCTAACATTTATCAGATTAAAATTGTATGTGAATGTACTTTGACTATCTTATCTGATTCGATATGGTTCTGTCTAGT
Organism: Lordiphosa andalusiaca; assembly: GCA_035044965.1. Taxonomy (NCBI): domain Eukaryota; kingdom Metazoa; phylum Arthropoda; class Insecta; order Diptera; family Drosophilidae; genus Lordiphosa; species Lordiphosa andalusiaca. The sequence continues at coordinate 4,305,866 of JAWNNM010001363.1, read as the reverse complement.
TTCGAATCTGATTGTCATATATAAGCCATAGGAAAGGAAAGGAAAGATCGGTCTAAAACATTTAATGGATACGAAAATTTATTTGGAATTGGCCACACTTTCTAGATTAATTGACATACCTAATTAAATAATTTACAGAAAGCTAGGAAGTCTACTGATGATAGCACTATTTGCTCATAAATACACAGCTCGAGCCAGCTAAACTCTATAATTTAACATTGATAAGGTCGCTTGATAACCTACAAACCTAATTAACTTTACAGGAAACGTGTTTTCTTGTAGTGCAGTTTTGGCCTATTGTCGAAAGCATCTAAATTAATCATTTCAAACCACTCACGTCGATCTCTAATCTTCTAGATAGCTTTTATTTGTCGTGTAAGCTCACAACTTACAACAGTTTTATTTGATATTGGCATTTATGTGCATTTATGTGAAATCGATCATAAAACATCTTAACAATCAATAATGCCATATCATCAGCTCAATAAAATCTCTTTTAGTATGGCAATCGATGTACTCATCCGATCTTAAGTTCGAAGTTCAATCCGCTTTCAGTTATTTGCCCACGGGAAGCACGATTTGCCGCCTTATTTCTTGTTGTCTTTTGAAAATATTGGCCAATTTTTTGCAATATTCAGACATCTATAGCTTATATAATCTCTCAAAAAGATCAACTAGAATAAGTGCCGATTTCTCTTCCCCTAGATAGCTGCTATGTGTCAGAAAATCTTGAAATTTACTCTGTTATATGTTAGTTTATGTGACAAATAGTGCTATGTAGAAGATGTGAAATCGGCCCCAAGTGTATATGTATATTGGCACTGTAATTGATACAGAAATTACGTATTTTTTCTCGATGTATCTATATACCTATTACTTGTTATATCAGAAATAGGTTTCCTCTATGTACAAAACTATCAATCACTTTACTGACAATGAGCTTGCATCTGAATCACAGTGCTTTGATAGCATCTTGGAGTTTTTACTCAGCGAAATTTTGTAGTATTTTGCTATTCCTGGGAATATTAAGATAAAGCTTCAAGGACTTTGCATACTTTTTGGCTTGTTCCTAGGGAACATATAAACATGCAGCGGCTTTTCCAATTAAAATGCTGCTTATTTGAACCGTCGATACAAAAGGAACATGCAAAACGACTTCAAGTGTGACAGGAAAAGTTCTGCTGATGTTAGATATCTTGAAAAATATAGACTTATACTGCCATCCGTCTAATCTAGGTTGATTCTAAATAGCTTGGTAATATTTTTGGTAGCTTTGACTTCGAATTTCGCAACTTTTGTGGTATCTTTGGGAATTTGTGGTCTAACTTTCGGTGGATTGTAATTTATTTTATCTTTATTTTTGTGCCAGAATCATCAAAATTCCATTCAATCTTTGACTTACCTTCTGCCCCTTTGTCCTCTATAAAATTCCCTTCTTGTATCGGCACTGCTCTGCATTTGCCAGCCGCCTCTATGTAAGTCGCATGGCGGTGCCCAGGTCACAGATAATTGATGCGGCGATGTAACTCCCGAGTTGTTCTGAAAATTGTATGTGCAATGTCAAATTTGGTTCACTGGAATTGCTCTGGGGTTTCGGATCGAAGTCACGCGTTTCTCATTAAAATTAATAATACTTTTTATTTTGCCAATCACTTTAAAGTTGCTGATTAATCAGAAAAATAGTTCTCTCATCAAGTCTCAATCTCAGTTGGTTAGGTAAATAATGTTTTTTTTTTATTGCGTGGCTCTTGGAAGGACTTTTGGGTTTCACTTTTTTGTTGTGCCGTTGTAACGCTTTGGAGCAGCCTTCTGCGCAGACTGAACGGCTTAGCTGGCTGGCCGGGACACCAAGGCGTAAAATGGACATCACACACAGAAATGCCCGAGCCACCGAACCGCCACACGGACAGGTGACCAGCCAGCGAGCAAAAGTTAAATTTTTCTAATAATGAATGAATATGAATGAAGCTCGAAACCCGCCCCGCCCCGCCTCACCGCTCGCTGCTCGAGCTGAACCCAACCCAAGCTGGCCAACTTATCAAAGCCAAAACGTGCCCAAAACTCACACACAAGAGCCGTGGCAACGCAAAGGAATTTACATGGACACACGCCAGGCGATTGAGGTAGGAGGAGGATTGAGGAGTATCTGACTTCCTCGCCCAGTTGAAACGAAGACGAATGAGTGTAAAAATTGCCAGCGGCATGTGATAACCAGCCAGGACTTCGAATGTCCATTTCGATGGTGTCTGTGTGCGTGGGTGTTGGGATTGAGTCACGTTGTATTCCTGTCCTGGCCTGACCATGTAAATGAAAATCAAACATGCAAGGGTTGATAAAGAAAATCGCGATGTCTAACACACACACACACACACACACACACTTACACGGCGATGGGGTTTTCCAGTCCTTTCTGGTATAGGCCGCGCCCACTATTGAAATATGTTTTCCTGCTCTCTCGCATTTCGCTTTCTCTGATTTCACTTTCGTTGCTTTTAATTAAATATAGTTTTTTTTTTGTTGTTTTTATGTGGAGGCTTTAATTAACTTCATATTTATCTGTGCGTGTGGCCCCAGCAAAGTGGAAATCCGCGCACGTGTGGCATAATTCAAGGTTCATTACCCGATCGGGTCAAGTGCAAGTGAACTTGAAAGGGTCTGTCAAAGGTTGAATCCTGCTGCTGCTGCTGTCAGAAGACGCTGACCTACATACATACGTACACACGTTTGTATGTATTCAGATGCCACTCCCATCATTTGGGTCATCTAGATCATGTAGGCCTAAGTGGATTTCCATGTTTGATTGCAGTTTTCCTTGTTTTGGCCATAAATCTTAAGCACAAACATGGCCCACGCCTTTTGGACAGACAGTAGGAGGGAATGTGGGTCAACTTTTTTTTGCCCTTCATATATGTGTTATGTATTTTGACATATTTTACGAAAAAGTTATAACTTTTTGATTACATCTTTAAAGCTTCGAAGGGGAGAATAGTTTGATTTGGGTCAAGTTTTAGTGACTGCAAGGAAAGCTAAACGGGGGCTTAACTGAAATATCTTTAGATTTTCATACCAATATCCACTTCAACCACAAGCCAATGTTAAAGTTGTTTTGATAGGTTAAACACTATTCTTCTAATATAAGTTGTCTCTAGTATTATTTGTTATCTACATAGAAAAAAATGATCCGAAAGGATCCATTTGGAGTGGATAGTGTTTAATATCCTTAATTTTACTCTGTACCAAAGGTACACAGAGTATTAGAAGTTTGTGCAAAAGTATGTTACAGCCAGAAGGAAGCATCTCCGACCCCATAAAGTATGTATATTCCTGATCAGCATCAACAGCCGAGTCGATATAGCCATGTCCGTCTGTTCGTCTGTCTGTCCGTATGAACGCACAGATCTCAGAGATGGTAAGAGATAGAGGTTTGACATGTATGGGACAAATGCTTCTTATGTCTGCAGGCAGATCAAGTTTATTTTCAATTTTGGCCACGCCCCATGCCGCCCCCGCAATTTAGAAAAAACGTCATATCTCCCACAGTTTTAAAGAAAAATGGGTCGTTCCTTTTGGACATATTTAGTAATCAAGATAACTTATCGATCCTCCAAAGGAATGGTCAAGATCGGATGAACCGTTGTCGAGATATGATCAAAAGATTGTTCGCTGCTGCAGCGCAGTTTTCAGCTGCATCAAAATGTATGCTTAGCGTATAATTTCGTTGGTACAGAGTATGTGATAGTCGGACTTGACCGACTTTCTTTCTTATTTTATTTTAAAATATCAATTTTTTATATCCTTTGGATGATTTTCAGCTTCATTTAATGAAAATTTAAGATCCGTTTAACATTAAATGATTGAAAGATTGAAAGGAACATGTCAAAACATTGTACAAACATTAAAATCCTCTTGCCCAGCCTCCCTGCATTTTGTTATAGCTTTCACGAAAGGTATTAAGAACAGAACTCAGTATCTCCGACTCCCTAAATTTATATCTATATTCCCGACTAGCATCACAGGCGTGTCCTTGTAGCTACGTTTTTGTATTTCAGTATACAGAACCAGATGTCATAGATGGTATGAGCCTGATGAGCCACAATTTTGTGAGTAGACATATAATGCTTAAATGAACAGAGATGAAGTTAGGTCTGATCTTTGCAAATATCACTGGACTTACCCAAAAGTTAAGAAAACCCCGTAGTTAAGCTATTCTAGAGCCCGTTTGGCCTTTGGCTCATTTTGTGTAGAGAAGAGTCAAGTAAATAGTTTGAAAAGGATTAAGCTCCTATCAGATCAAGCAAAATTGTTGACAAAGAATCCCACCAGATAACAAAAAAAACCGCTTGCCAGTAGCTCAAATTTATAGCTTTTGTTGAACCGAACCGAAATTTAAGTTTCGGAACTGGTTCAGCCTGAGCTTTTATATCTGAATTGGCACGATTTTAAGGCACATTTCACAGTAATATAAAAGTCGGAGTTTTGGCTTTTGGAATAAAAGTCCTTTGGCGGATTTTTGAACCTTTAAAAGTTGGCTATAAATTTCGCATCCGAATGCATCACGAACTGCATAAACTATGTGGAGACACAAATCTTGTCCAGCGCAAAAAAAAAAGCATCAGCTGCTGCGCTGTTACCCGTATGGATGTTCAAGCTCCAGCAAAAACGGATGTACAAACGGAATGTGAATGACTCAGGGTAGATGGCCAAGAGGGGAAGACCAATGCTGAAGAGTGGAGACCAAATGGTGAAAGATATTACGAAGCCACAAGACAGAGGCAAGTGGCGTACATAGATTGCAGCTTTGGTCATGTGGTGGTAGGACATGTCTGTGTTAAGTTTAAAACACAAATAAAGAATGCTGCGGGTTTAGTACCTGACCTTCCATTTCAGGACTAATTCAGCTTTGATTCATGAGCCCAGCTGATGGGTTCAATACGGTTGTACGGTGGTTAAATAGAAATGGAGTTTACCTACTGCACAATTATTTATTTTCATTTCTCTTAACTACAAAATCTAGGGAGACTCACTCGCTTTACATTCACAGGTTAACAAATGTAAAGTTATTGCTTAACTTTGAATAAATTTGGTAATATTGGCCAATTAACTTTGAAGCGAAAGGGAAACCAAACTGTTTGAAATCATCAGTTAATGCGGCATACATCGCTTTCGGCTGAGATGCGTCCAATTGTTTGGTCATCTCTGCAGCAGTCTAACCGTTTCCTCATTGGATCGACATGCCCCCTAGGCGGCTCTCGTATTACTGTTTCGTCCACTGCTGAGGTATTTGAATCCGTAGTGCTTTCCATATGGAGACGCATCACCTTTGCGGACGAGGAACTTTTCGGGCTAAGTGATCGATGACAGATATTATACCTGTGCAAGTTGGAAGTCTCAAAGTGCTGCATCGAGTGATTCTCATTCTCCAAATTGTTGCGTATGACCCTACGTGCTTGCTCGCCTGTAAATTTCGGTTTCAGGTGTTTCTTCGTCAGTTGGCCATGTTTGCAGTTCTTCCGTATCCATTGACGGAGTTTCGCACAGCCCACATAGAACGATTGTGTCTCTGTCATGTAATCGGGTAAATTCACCATTCCGCTTTCACCATTGTAGTGTCCAAAGCCCAGGTCAAAGATATTCGATTTCAGGGATGAATGCTTTGGTTCGTCCTGGGTATCATCATGGGACGGGCCCACTCCTGCCAAGGGGACCGACAACTCCGCTTGCAAGCGTCGGTCTTGTGGCGTACAATATTGCCAGTTATCGAAACTTATTGAGCCATTCTTCTCTGTCTGAAAGTCCACAACTAAATCGTCCTTGAAACTCATTTCACAGATGTCCACTAGCCGGCCATGGTGATGAGTAACCCGGAAATTGATACCATAGGGCTCGGGAATATTGAAAATGCCCCGGCCATGAAAACGATCGTTCAGAAAGTGACCCACATAGCGTGTACCATCTGGATAGACATATGTGCCGTACTCTTGCATGCCCATTTCATCGGTCTTGCCACAGAATTTGGTGCCGTTTAGATAGTTGGTGTACAAACTCTCCGACGACATCTCTCTTGTATGCTGAATGGGATAAATGATGTCCCTTTTTTTTTTTGTCTCTATTTAATCACTTTAATATTTTGTATCCTGAAATAAAAATGGATAAACAAGGCTACGACTAAATCACACAGTACAAAAACAAAATGTGGAGTGAAACGAAAACGGAAACTGAATGAATTGACATGATTTTCAGAGCAACAAAGGCTCGGAGAAAATGAAAATTTAACGCTGAGAATGCTCTACAAGCGAGTATTGTTTCATTATTCTCAGAGTGACCTTCGAGAATGTAGTGTGACCAGACGAAAGCAACATTTTCATTTGGGCTGCTGCCACACTAACTGATAACTGATACATAATTGAGATGGAGATGAGGAAAAAACCTCACTGATTTTAAGAATTAGTCGGGACCTTCATTAAATCTGTAGAATGAACCATTTCGCCAGGCGTTTAGGCTAAGAAAATTCCGTCTTAATGATGGCAGCTGATGTGAGGTATAAGGCTGATGTGAGATAAGGGGCCTGGGCAGCGATCAAAGCTACCAGCGGGCATTCAGAATGGCTGACTGAGGAGGCACCGGAATATTGGGCTGTAAGGGGCTGCGGAAGTTAAGACTCATGTGCTGTCTACATGCTACTACCACTACCAGTACTACTAACTCGAAAACCGTTCATCCAATCTTCACCATTCCTTTGGCTGATCGATAAGTTATCCTTATTACTAAATATATCTAGAAGGAACAAACTATCTATCTTTAAAACTGTAGGAGATTTGACTTTTTTTCTAAATTGCGGGGGCGGCAGGGGGCGTGGCCAAAATTGAAAATAAACTTGATCTGCCTGCAGACATAAGAAGTATATGTCCCATACATGTCAAACCTCTATCTCTTACCATCTCTGAGATCTGTGCGTTCATACGGATAGACAGACGGACGGACGGACAGACGGACATGGCTATATCGACTCGGCTGTTGATGCTGATCAAGAATATATATACTTTATGGGGTCGGAGATGCTTCCTTCTGGATGTTACATACTTTTGCACAAACTTATAATACTCTATGTACCTTCGGTACAGAGTATAAAAATTCAGTGAAATGCAACCAACAGAATAATGCAAATTTCTTACAACAATAATTTCTAGAAATTCAAAGTAATTTCCCTAATAATAAATGTAGAGTTTACATTGGGGTAATTAGCACTAAAACTATACAAAAGATATGCCTAGTTTCAAAAAAAAAAAAACTATCAGTTAAATTTCATCAATGATGGATTTACCCTTAATTACCTGTCTTCAAGAGGCGCTCTATATAAGTACACTTCCCTCTAAACACAAATGATGATTACTAAAAATGCAACTTTTGCTCGCCACGCTGATCGTTTTGGCCGTTGGCTGCGCCAGTGGCCAGAACAGCACCACCACCACCACCACCGCAATTCCTGCTGATCCCTTACCCATCATTACGAATGGCTATCAAGCCACTAACGGCCAGGCACCCTACATAGTGGGCCTGTCGTTTCATTACACCAATCGTTGGTGCAGTGGCATCATCATTGGAAACAATTGGATTCTAACCGCCGACGAATGTGTAGCTGGCAGCTCGGGGGTAACCATTATATTTGGTGCAACCAGATTGAGTCAGGCTCAGTTTACACAGACCGTTCCGAGTGGCAACTACATACGCAGTACCGACAACATTGCCCTGATTCGTATACCCCGAGTGGAGTTCTCGGCGCGGGTCAATAAGGTGCGTCTACCCAGCTTCAACGAACGCTACAACTTGTATGAGAATTGGTGGGGAACAGTTTGTGGTTGGGGCATAACCACTTTCACTGCAGGACGACCCGATTGGTTGCAGTGCGTCGACTTGCAGGTGATGTCCAATTCGGAGTGTGCACGGTATTATGGTTATGGCAAGGTGACAGGACGTGTGCTTTGCACTTATGCACCGGCAGGAAGATCAACATGTTTTGGTGATGCAGGAAGTCCACTGGTGACACGGAATGACCGAGTATTGATGGGCATCTCGTCATTTGTGGCCACGCTGGGTTGTACTGTGGGAATGCCGAATGGATTTGTGCGCGTTACCAGTTACTTGAGCTGGATACAACATCACACTGGCATACTGTACTGAGTACTGGGTTATCTTTTGAGCGAAATATAAAAGGAGTTGAATTCTATTTGCATTTTTGGCATCAAAAGGGAGCTGTGAGGAGCTCTGATGAGCTCTGATGAGCTCTCTAGAAGCTTGGGCGACTTTTATATCGTTTAGAGCTATGAACAACAATTCCTGCCACAGTTTAAGTCTTTAATTCCAGTTCTTCTCTCTCTCTCTCTGATTCCCTCTCAAACATTAACTTGACAATTTTAAACAGAAAACACTTGTAATACAGTTCTACAGTTCAAAAATGGAGCGTGTTAGATCCACAAAACTGGTGGGACGCATCAAATTTGATTGCACCACATGGAAATTATCCGCTGCCCGCTTTAGCTTCATTATATTGGCCGAATCATAGGCCTCCTTTATGTTCAGGTGCAAGGATTCTTCTGTTATGCTATCGAAGGAGCAACTGCTGGCACCGCCCGAGCCGATGCCCTGCAAATCCGACGAGCTGGTCCATGCTCGCTGCTCGTCTGCACTTAACTCAGCCACTTGTGGCTGCTCCTGTGTCTTGCTCTTCTGTACCTCAGCCTGCGGACCCAAATGTATCTCAAAGGTAGCTGTATCTTTCATCGTCTCATCCTTCTGACCCTTCTCCCGGCACAACTTGTGATAGTAGCGGTTGCGTTCCACCTTCTCATGGGGTGCATAGATGGCATTGTCCGGCAGCTGAGACATTTCGGCCATCATATTGTTCAGTATGATGCTGCGACAGAAACTGGGCAGCGGTTCGTTTATATGATCCCGGTGAGCCTGTCTGCAGTTGTGTATTATCCATTCCTTCTCGTGGGGACAGCCCACATAGGTGTTGCTGGAAAAAGGTGGCGGACGATCAAACAACCAGCCACTCTTCACATTATACATGCCCTCCTCCACATCATAACAGTTTTTCGGGATGGGACGTGCCAGCAGACGGTTGGTCAGATACGAGGTGGGTCCCACCGGCTGCCTGCCGTACCGTCGCTCCGCCTGATAGCGGCGATCGTTGGGCGTTAGATAGTCCCATTCATCGCAATGGAATTCGGCACCCTGGAATGTGCCCTGCACATGGAGTCCATCGTGGAACCACATGTCCTCAATGCTCACCAAGCGTCCGTTCTTGAATTCACCCTTGATGGTGAATCGATATGGCTGGGCCAGCTTCAAGTGGCCAAAGCCATGGAACTTGCCGTGAAAGAATCTGCCACGATATTCGCTGCCATCCGGATAGCGATAGCTGCCAAAGCCGTCCATCATATTCACCGACTTGTTCCAGGCTCCCTCATAGCTGCTGCGTGTGATGAAGTGGCGTAGCGGGGTTACCTCCTGGAATAGCTTCGACATGTTTTTTGGTTTTTTTTTTCGCTTTTTTTTTTTTGTGGTTTTGAATGTGTGTTTGTAGAGGTGCTGTGATTGTGTGTGTGTGTGTGTGTGTGTGCTTGACAAAGTGAACCCAACTAAATTGTTTCAAAGACAACCGACGACTAGCTTCTCCCGGCTTGTTGAGATTTCACCTCAACTTTATGACCAAATAAATTTCTGAGGTGTGGCATCACCAGAATGAGAATTATATCTTGTTTAGCGTTTAGCTTTTGTCGCATGTCACTCCAAATAAGCAATTTTTGTATGCTTTCGTGTGGAAAGTGGACATGACAAGTTAGTTTGGTAACGATTTTATGTAAGCGGCGTTGGAAGGGAGTGCACTAAATGTGCTGCAGAAGATGTCTCAAAGAAACGGGAGAATCTAACTACAGTATAAGAAGAAGGATACCCTTTGGGAAAGCTTTCTTTAAGCGTGAGCAGAAAGAGCCTGTTGAGCTAATCCTGGAATGCTCTTCACTGGCGATAAAACGCATATTATCGATAGAGGAGAAGAACTACTTGAATATATTTTGGGCACCACCTATTCCTAGCTAGGATCGGACAACTCACATATCCAGTGGCTCTTTAAACGTTTGGCAACTGTGAAGTATTCACTAAATGCTGATCTTCTGACAACAGAAAGATACTTCGAATGGAGCAAAGAGATATCAACATCTTATTAGAAAATACCTCATTATCAACCACTACAAAGCTGCCTTCAGAAAGCCTGGACACCAAGCCAGCATTAACCACCTGCTCATAGGAGGAAACCGCTTTATCCTACAGGACATGAACCCCCAATTAGTGACGTAAGAAAGGAGTTTTAAGACGAGACAGCAAAGACAAATTAAGTAGAGCTTCCAGAGCTTCCAGCTTCCACAATAATCTCTGGGCTAATTCCGAGTTGCATACGCACATGAGGCGTAGAGCCACAAATCCTGCTCACCCAAGCATTGCAGAGGAAAGTGAAGACCTCGCCAGACCGGTTTTATTCACGAGCAAATGAAGAAGTGTTGAGAAACGCAACTCAAGAAATGTGAGTGGGACACTGACAAGCTTTGAAAATTCATTCAAATCTTGACGGGAGTTGCTTAGAGAACAGATCTCTCCACCAAAGTTCCAGGGACAAATACAATGACAAAAGCCAAAGAGCAGTGTTTAGTCATAGCATAACGACAGCGAGGTAACTAAGTTCTTAATGTCACTGGTCCTGGATGACAGTGTAGAGAAAAGCTGGCAACATAATTCCCCCCCATTTTCAAACCTGGCTTATCATTCATTATCTATAGTAAAATTCGGCTTTTTACCAAAACTCCAAAAATGTGTACTTCTCTCTCTGCACACCAACCAAATAACTTGAGTACCACCTCCATAACTCCAATCTCATGCAGGATATAGAAACACACAGCTCTGCTAGCTGAACTACATATTATATTTAACTCATTTGGCAAGCTAAGTGAGGTCCGTTCCTTGACAGGAAGTCAACCCCTTTTAATTGAAGCTGTTTGTTCTGCGTAGAATATATCTTTCAACAATATTCTACAACTACTATATCGCTACGATTCCCGCTTACCTCAATACCTAAGGCACTAAAACGGGTTGGCTTTCATTGCTTTAGCTAGGTCCTGTAAAGATTGTAATGGATCTTGGTAGTAGCTGTGGTGCATCAGGTAGAGCGGATGCCGATTGTGCCATCAAGCGGATCGGAGCTCAGTCAAGATGTCACAATCAACGACAGTAATTTACTTTAATATTTTGTTTTTTTCTTATAAAGTCATTCATTTATTAGTAATTTAGTGACCCATTTATAATATTTATGCTTTAATATCTTGCATCCTAGAGTAATTCTCCGATACAGGGAAATATCAATTGCGATTTGAGGAACAGGAATCATGCATTGTTGTTAGAGAGCATACTTAGGGTGACGCTAGCATCTTTCTTATTACTAAAGGTGACTTCTTGGGTGTCAGCTCTTTTTTGGTATGAGGTGCTGGTCACAAGAATATTTAAATAACACTGCTGCAGAAGCTGGTCATCTTGAGCTAGTCATCTTAGCTAGCTAGTTCCGGCTGAACCCATGGATGTAAATAACTAATGAATATTCTATTTTGAAGCTTAGCTTTGTATCTTTGCTTACGCAACAGGTTTTTGCACCTTAAAGAGCTTGTTTTATAAATTATAACCACAAGGGATGTAGCGAACGAGTTTTATGCTGCATTTCTCTTCATTTCTGTACACCAATCTAACAATTTGAAAGTAAATAAACCATTTCTACTTAAATTCCATTCGCTTTTGACCCCATTGTCAATATTTTGACCAGCCTTGGCCTGGGTTGAGTCAAATGCTTTGTTTAAACATGTTTTAAATATTTGCTCCCTCCCTCTGAATTGCTCTCCCTCTTTATTTACCTTTTTGTTTTTGGTTAAACAAATAAATTCTTGCCATTTACTCGCACCCTTACTTGTGGAATGGAAATTTGTTCGTTTTTCCATGCAGTAACCAAATGGCTAGGCAGTACCCAAAATACCAAAGATTTTGTGGTAGAAATATGCATTGGGCTTAAGTGTCGTATAAGTAATATTTTTGAAGAATATTTATCAAAAAATTCAACAAGATATGTTCAAAGTTGAGTAGGTCAAATTGGACATCAGATAAACCATCGTTTTGCCAGCTATAGTTTTACGACGCTTCTCTAATTCAACTGTGGGGGAGTGGGGGGAGGGATTCCCAAGCAGCTGAATTGCTTTATGGCAGTGCATAAAATATGATTTTATCTGCTGCACCAACTTGACTGTCCGGACTGCATTGCTTAATCCAGTCCCGGGTACCCTCTCCGCTCTCTGGTGGCATTTATGGTTACTGCACCACCACCTGCACCTTCCGTTTGCTACCCAATGTTTTGCACTGTAAACTGCTGCACGTGCCCTGACCAAATCGTAAGCACTCCCTGGCGGGTAGTAAATCATTTCCACTTACCTCACTGTTGGCGCCGGTGGCGATGTTGCCACTGCCACTGCCGCTGCCGTTGCTGGCGCTGCCCACGCAGCGAAAATCGACAGAACCACCTGATGAACGTCGCGGCTTGCTGATGTCCAGGCGCAAAATGCCCGGCTTGGGTCGACGGGGCTCCTGGGCGGCTGCCGCCGCCATGGTGGACGGATACTCCGCATTCTCTCCACTGGCCTCGTTTTGCATGACCAACTGACTAACCTATATATGGAATGCGCGATTCACAGAGCGCACACGTCCGCTGTGCAGTGCCAACGCGAACTGACTATATAACCATGTCCTGTTCCTGTTCATGGAAGCAACAATTACGCGCGCAGTGAAAATAAAATGTGAATTAAACGCGCCACCCACGCGATAAGTGCGAATGGGAATGGATATGGATGTGGATATGGATGTGTGTGTGTCCGCATTTGAATGGGGATGACGTTGGACAGGACACGCGGCACTTTCAACTGTTTCTTGTTGCTGTCACATCGCTCACATGTTGGACGGGACCGTCCGACCGCGTGTTGGGTGTCACAAAGTGAACTTCCTGTATTCAGGGTCATCTCGGGGCTGCCTGTCTTTGTGTAATTATGTCTGCCTGTGCCCCAAAAAATGTCAACGGTTCTCCGCAACAAAATATCGCATGTCGCCGTGGCTGGGTGAAATTTTTCATTTTTCATCCACCATTAGCGGTGCTCACCTTAATTATGACCGCACAGAAGTCGCCTGCCTTTCCTTGTGTTTGTTTTCTAATTTTTCAATATGCGCTCCCATTCCGAGTGACTGCGCCAAGCCAAGCCCACTGGCTGTGCCATGTAGTGTCCTGCCCCCCCGCCGCCGCCCGCCGCCGATATGCAACTTCCACACACGGAACACACATGGAGAAGAGCGCGTTAAATTAATTGAACTGCAAAACGGGCGCCAGCAGCCCAGCATGAAACGTTTAGTTTTCTTTTATTATTATTCACTTTATTCTTGGTACAAAAAAATACAATTAATTTAAATAGCTTATCAAGTTACACACACACACACACACACACACACAAGTTGAATGTGTTGTGTGTTCGTCGTGTTTCATTTTTATGCTTAGAACAAATTTCAGTTTCAGTCTCAAAAATATTGTTTGCATAAATTAACTAACTTTGTAAGGATTTTTTGTTTTTTTGTTTTTGTTTTTGCATATGCATAGAAAATTTGGTATCCAAAATGGAATTGGTCATAAAATCGTTAGGAAAATCGTCATCGTTTGTTTTATTTAGTACAGGAAAAGCAATAAAAACCCAAGTGGCTTCAAAATGTAATGGAAATTTGGCTTAGGCTGTTTGGGGTTAAGTCTTTCGAAATATCAATTCAGTTACACTCAGCAGAAAACAGTTTATACATAAAGTTTATTTAGAATATTTGAGTTGTTCCATAAACTGTTGTAAAATTCTATAAAAATATCAATATTGTGACACCGATGCATTAAGGATGCACTTCGTCTTGTGGCTGTTTGTTTCAATACTTCGCTTTGTTGTTTACTCTAACGAAAACGGAAATCTCTTTTAAGGAATGCCCATTGATCGTTCTGGCTTTCGACTTAACCACTGGCTAAGGAAAGAAATCGTTTTTGTAATTGGTAAAACTTGTTTTAGTGGCAAAATGAAGCTGATATTGTACAAAAATCAATATTTACTTATTAACTTCTTCTCGGAGAGGTTAATTCTCATTTGCTTTCCTCTGCTATCAAGTTTACTGTTCCCTGGCGTACATTTCGGCCACTACGCTTGTCAGTTTGCAGTTCCAACTTTGCTCTATATGTACCTTATGGAGTGCTCTGATCTAATTTCCCTTTACTGTACCGTAGGTACATAGAGTATTATAAGTTTGTGCAAAAGTTGTAACATCCAGAAGAAAGCATCTCTGACCCTATAAAGTATATATATTCTTGATCAGCATCAACAGCCGAGTCATGTCCGTCTGTCTGTCCGTATGAACGCACAGATCTCAGAGATGGTAAGAGATAGAGGTTTAACATGTATGGGACGTATGCTTCTTATGTGTGCAGGCAAATCAGGCTTATTTTCAATTTTGACCACGCCCCCTGCCGCCCCCGCAATTTAGAAAAAAATATCTCCCATATCTCCCACAGTTTTAAAGATAGGTGGGTTGTTCCTTCTGAACATATTTAGTAATAAGGATAACTTATCGATCAGCCAAAGGAATGGTGTAGATTGGATAAACGGTTTTCGAGTTATGATCAAAAGACATTTCGCTGCTGCAGCACAGTAGCAGCGCTGCTTTCAGCTGCTACTGCAGCATCAAAATTTATGCTGAGTGTATAATTTCGTTGGTACAGAGTATGCTATGGTCGGGCTTGACCGACTTTCTTGCCTGTTTCTTTTGCAAAGTCATTTATTTTGATTTTAAATGAAATTTAATCAGCATATTGATTTATCAAACCTCTGAACCACTGTTTTCTAGGAATACAATTTGTAAATTTTGGAAAAACATCATAATACTTTAAGTATGTAAATGAAAGTGCAAGAAAAAGACTCATTCGTTGAGCTTTGACATTTCAAGGTTCAAGAAAAAGACTCTTTAGATGAGCTTTGACATTTTAAAAAACTGTTTGTTTTGGTAAAAGCTTTCACTGACATAATGTTGAATATTTTAAAGATTAGCTAGACCAAATAGAGCTAGTAAAAATTTAAACCTGTGGCTTTAAACATTCACAAACCATAACTAGTGCTCGAAACCTATCTATTTGTTACATCAAATAGTGTGGTACACCCAGATTTAAGACATATCAAACTGCTGCACCTTCCAAAGTCAGGGAAGAATAGCTTTCCGATTAGCTTTAGCAAGATATAAAGGAAAATGTATGAAATGATACAACAGTTGATCAAAATACCTACTCCTAAACTATCAACGCTTCAATCTTAGCTTAAGTACCTGTCTAGTCTGAGAGTTAAGTTTTCTTCACTTCTGATATAGCTTTCCCTTCAGTTCATTTCCCCAGCCAAATTCGAATTTCATTATTTAGTTGATTCTTATTGTTTTCCCCTTAAGCACTTTGAGCTAATCTTAAAATATGATAAGTTAATTCTAACTTAGTTAAAACTAATTTAAACTTATGCTACAGAGAGAAGTACAATTTGCTTACACTGTATTGGTATGTGCGTGTGTGTGTGTGTGTGCGTGTGCGTGCGTGTGTGTCTACCTATCTACCCCAAAAACCCATTCACTTTCACTCTGGCTAGCTCCTTTTATAGCCCGACGCAGCTACATAAACTTGGGTTAAATCGCTTATACGCCACGTATGCCGCATGTGTGTGTGTGTGTGTGTGGTTGGTTGCAGCTGCCTTAAATTTATAGAGTTACCCAAACAAAAAAGACAAAACAAACCGTAAAAGTAAAATCGATTTATGCATAAAAAAATGCTGATGCTGGCAAAAATTTATGCATAATACCAAAATGTGATCTCTTGCTCTCTCTCTCTCTCTCTCTCTCTCTCTCTGCGTGGTGTTTGTGCGGTGTTTTGCTTAGCTTAATAGCCAGTTTTTCTGATGCACGAAAAGTTGGCCAAGTTAAGCAGTGGCAGTGTTACGTGTGTTTGGTGTTTGGGGCGCTTGAGTCTGTCCGAAATACTTTCATTTAATTAATACTTAAATACACATTGAGCTTCGGCTTTATGTCCGCTAATTGACTTATGTCTAAGCATCCGTCCGTCCCGCCCTTTGAGTTCCAATGTGTGTGTGTGTGTGTGCATGGCATTTCAATGAGCAGCATGTCGTTTGTTTTGGGGCTTAATTTGGTCACATTTAGTCTATTGATTTTGCATATATCTCTAGGCTACTAAAAACTCACTTAACAGCTAATAAACGCACACGGAGGAGGGTTGGTGTGGCTCTTCTCAGAACGTTGTCACTTTGCCCAGACGCATGCCAAGCAATTTGCGACGCTTTTTGGCGCTCAGCTTGGTCCAAATGGTGCTGCTACCCTCCACCAGCAGAAACTCATCGCATAAATCATCCGTTTCCTTGGCAATGCCGCCATAGAAATGATCCTCCTGATATTTCTCCGAGCGCGAATCACCGGAAACGAAACCGCTTTCGGGCCTGGACAGGGAGGCGGTGTGCCAGGGTAACTGTTGAAACCAGCGTGCCACTTTGGCCGTTGACGAGAGCTGGATGGGTAGGGGGGAGGGGGGAAATGAGTGGATAGAGGTAGTGAGTCAGTGTGTAAATTTATGCAAATGAGTTATGTACGCAAATTGCTGCCCACCAGCAGCGGCAGCAAAAGCCAAGTAAAGTGAAAAATGGCGACACTTGTTTTTGCCACGCTTTTTTCTTTTCCTTTCCATTTTTTTCTTTTTCTCATTTATCAAGGAAAGATTTATGCACTCTGCCTGTCACAATTTTTGCCACCTTCTGCTCATTTAGCAACTAATCTTTGAATTGATCCCGAACAATTTTTGATTTATTTATGAATTTCTTTTTATTATTTATTCTGTTCTTTGTTGTTGCTCTTGTTGTTGGGGTTTATGTTTTCAACTTAATAATTAAATCTGTAATTTACAAAATAACATTTCGCTTTGCATACATAATTATGTTGCTGCGGTTTTGCTAAGCCCTAATTTGCTTTAATGCAAATTATTGTTAAACAAATCTGGAAAAGTGAAATACAAATACAACACATTTTACATAAATAATAAATAGCATTTAATTAAGTGGATTTATTTTAACAATTTTTGTTTAACTAGAACTAAAGCTTAATTACTAATCATCATATTGATGCATATTAGTTTCTGTATTTTGGGAGAAGAGAAAAATACTTTTATTTTGACTTATTTTGTTTATTGGCTGATATGCAGTGCTTACGTTTTGTGTTTTAAGATTATGCGTCATAAATACTTTCACTGACTAGACATTAATAGGTGTGCCTTTGCAATGGTTTTTGGCCAAGACAAGGCAAATAGTTTGCACAGAATTTGGTTTGTTGTGGAGGATTTAAGGATCTAGTTTGTAAAAGGGTTTTCAGCGCTGGTGAAAGGTAGAAATATATTTTACAAAATTTGTTCTTCATGATTTATTTTCCAGGTTTATTTGCTTAAATTTTGCTATTACTTTTATACGACTTTCTTCTAGCAGTCTAAGCATCAGCTGATTTCTTCTCACTGTAACATACTTGTGCAAACTATAAATTTGCACGCAAAATTTATTATGACAAACTTTAGTTTTGTTTTTTTATTTTAAAACAGCTTCTTTATTTGAACTTAGTTGTGGTAAAAGGAATAATTCCTTCCGTTTATGTAAACTTGAGCAAACTAAAAATTTGCACGCAAATTTATAATGACAAACGTTTATTTTCTTTCATTATTTGAACTAAAATGGTCAAAAAGAAATAATTTCTTCGGATATTGTCTACCTGGGCAAACTATAAATTTGCACGCAAATATTACAATTATTTTTTAAGATTTTAAAAATTTTGTTACAATTTTTATACCAAAATGGGGAAAGGAATAATTTCTTTGGTCCTTGTCTTCTTGGGCAAACTTTAAAGTTGTACGCAAATAATGAAATAATTTTTTGAGATTTCCTAAAGTTGGTTAAGCATGAGCTGACTTAATATTTTCATAGTCAAGTCCCTCCGTCTTTTTCAACTTGAGCAAACTATGACAAACGTTAATTTTGTTAGAATATTTGAACTAAAAAGAAATAATTTGTTCTACTGGGGCAAACTTAAAATTTGTACGCAAATAATAAAATCTTTTTATAAGTTTTGTTAAAATATTTATACCAAAATGGGGAAAAAGGAATCTATTCTTCTATCCCTGTCAAACTAAACATTTGCACGCAAATGGTATGAAACACATAGAAACGTTAGCTTGGCTTTGACAAACCGTTTGGTTGAATACTTCAATTTGAAATCATTTCTAAGCTGATGATTTGCTCTCACTTGCTTTGTTCTTTCATAACTACTCCAATGTTTAGCTTCATTTGCGAAATTTGAAATATTTTCTAAAGTTTGTTTATAAGTTTGTACAAACTATTTGCTCTCACCAACTGTGTACTACAATTTTTGACTTGAATTGATCTATAAATATTTTATATCAAGCAAATTTCTGTGCTGCTTGAAAATTCTCTAAAAATTTGTAATATGGACAAATATAAATTTTGCTTTGATAAAACATTTTACTGTTTTTGAAAGTTTGTACAACTTTTGCTATACACCAACTTGGGGCTCTCAAAACACTTCCAGTGTTTGAATTGAATCGGAAAGGTATTTTCGGAACTCTTACAAACTTTTAGTTTGTACAAATTCTAAGCATCCCTACAAACTATTTGCCTGCCTCAAATGATTTTCTTAATTTGTTTATTTCATAAATTAATTAATTTATTTTGGCACATATTTTGACTGCTTAGGTTAACCTAAAATGCAAAACTAACCGCATAATATAATTGTTTTGTTTTAAATTAATACTGTTCAACTCATACGCACGCACCAAACACCATTCACATTCATTCACTATAAAGAACGCATTCTAATCATCTAACTTAAGTCCTGGTCCTTGTTTAAATTGCATCCCTCCCGCCGTATTCTCACTTGGTGGTATGCCTGGCCCAGGTGGTACGCTGGACTTGGCTCATAATCTGACTGCGATTGGGTACCTTCTCGCTGGTGCTTCTTGTGATGAAGCTGGGCGTGGCCGAGAGTTTGCGCTGATGGCCAGCCTCGTCGGTGACCCTCAAGAGGACCGTATTGAAGCGGGTATCTCTGCTGTTGCCGTTGTTATTGTGGTTGCTGTTGCTGTTCGGTCCATTGCTTTGGGTGCTGCTGCCGGGGCTAATGTTGTTGTTGCTGCTACGCAGTCGTGGCGATGAGGGTGAATCCAAGGTCGAGGAACTACGACTGGTGTCCCTTGTGCTTGTTGATCCGCCGCAGGCCAAACCGGCCAGATTGCCATTTGAAACGGCTGCCTTTAGCTGCTCCTCTAGATTATTCAGGTTATGCTCTATGCTCAGGCGTATGTCCTCGTTGAGGGAGGAACTGCCCGCATAGGAATTCCGATTCAGGGTGCCCATCGGTGATGGGGTTAAAGTGCCGGCGGCAGCGGCCGGCGATGCTAGAAAATTGAAGCCTCCTGCTGCCATATTGTTGTTGGGTGTTGCCGGCGTGCAGGACAATGGATTGACATAGAAAAAGGAGTTGTGCGGCGAGGCTGAAGGTGTTGGTTGCGTTGAATTGGCATTGAGATTGAGCGATTGCAGACGATTCAACAGCTCCTGATTGACCTGATACAGATCCTGTTGCTGATGCTGCTGCTGCTGCTGTTGCTGCTGCTGCAGCTGATTGCTGATGCTGTGCAATTGACTCATTGAGGGATAGGGACTGCTGCCACCGGCTCCGGGAGCAGCCAAGGGTGGCGGAGGTGTAGCCGACTGCTGTGTGGTGGAAGACGTCTGCTGTTGTTGTTGCTGCTGCTGCTGGAGATTCTGCAGATGCTGACTCTGCTGATTCAGACCGCTCAGCTGATGGCTGAGCGAGGTGAGCTGCTGGTTGATGTTGCCCAAATTGTTGATCTGCTGATTGATGGTGGCCAGATTGTTATTGTTGCTGGTGGCCTGCAGCAGCAGCTGCAACTGTGATTGCTGGAAAGGTCATTGGATTAAGCATCTGGAACTGCTCACATCAACAACATCAACATCAATGACAAGGAACAACAAAAACAACAACAACAACAAGAGAAAAACTCGTGCAAAAGTAACGCAAAAACGCAAAAAACAACATGCAAAAACAGCGGCACATTCCAATTTCAGACTTAACAAGGCTTTCAAATTCATTTCAAATTTTTCAATTTCTCACCTGCGGAGCCATGCCAATGTTGGCTGTGGTCAGACCAGCGCTCTGCTGTTCGTTGTACGCTCCCAAGGAGGCCAAATGCTCGAGCAGCTCACGATTCTGTTGCAGCAGCTGCTGCGTACGCGCCTTTTGTGGGAAGAGAAGAGTATGAAATTAATAGTTGTTTCTCTTTTGTTAAAAGGGGGGGGGGAAACCCACCTGCGCCTCTATGCGCGCATTTGTCTCCGAGATGAGCTGCTCACGCACCAACATCAGCTGGCCCAAGGCCTGACGTGTCTGTAAAGCTTGTGCCTCCAATTGATCCTTGAGCTGGGTAATCTCGGTGCGTGGCGATGAGGGTGAGCTGGGTGATTTGTCATCCGTATCACACTGGGAGTGGGAGTAAGAAAGACAGACTAGTTGTAAATCGGGGACATGAAAAATCAGCTCCAAATAGTTTTCATACTTTCGAAAACTATTTCATACGAAATCATGTGTGATTCAAAATATCTAGACGAGTGAGACCTTTTTTCATTCACGAAATTATGGAACCATTCTTTCTAGTTTATTATCAGCATTGGACATATTATATAAGCTTAGTTTATGATCTTAAGTTCTTATTTCTTAAGGATTTCATTTCTTAAAGTTTTTCGGGAAATAGAAATATTTGTCTATAAAACCTAAAGTGACAAAAGAGCCTCGGAAAAATATTTTAAAAATATGAGAAACCCCATGGACTTCGGATATTTGTTACAATTATAAGTAATTTATCTTGGTTATCTGCTAACCTAACAGTTGAGTCACCAATTTCAACAGGATCTTGCCATAGATTTGCATATAAAACTATTGGAATATCGAGCATAAATACATATTTGCAGTTTATGTCTGGCTTCTCGACTCGAGCCTGGCTAATAGTAGTTCACTTTTGCTATTGTTGTTGCTGGCTTGCTCTCAAACTCACATTTGCTGCCCACCACTGCTTGAAAGTGTCGGAATTGCTGTACTCCAACTGTTATGTGTATGCTGGTTATTCACTTTGTCAAGTCTTTTGATTAAAGTGGGCTTTTATTCAAAAGCTACCGCTATGAAGTGGAGTATACTAGATCCTAAGGTTTCTGTTTCTACCGATATAAAAGTATCTCCTTTTGATTTGAAAGGAGCTCTTATCAGCTCAACTGTTTCGCTTATAACTCCGGTGTTTTTCGTCCGATCTGATTGTACTTTTCAGAATATATAGATATTGGGCCTAGCTTGATGTATACTAAACCACGAGCTCTTGTGGCTCTATCTCTTATAGTCTCTGATATCGACAGACAGACGGACGGTCGGACAGACGGAATTGGCTATATCGACTGGGCTGTTTATGCTGATCCAGAATATATATACTTCATGGGGTCGGAAATGTTTCCTTCTCCCTGTTACATACATTCGCACAACTTCATGATCCCACTTTTCCCATTTTCAATGGGAACAGGGTATAAAAACGATAGTTATTAGTGATCCCATTGACTGATTTTGGTATCCCTTTGGAATAGATGTTGATTAATATCCCTTTT
This sequence comes from Lordiphosa andalusiaca, assembly GCA_035044965.1. Classification (NCBI taxonomy): domain Eukaryota; kingdom Metazoa; phylum Arthropoda; class Insecta; order Diptera; family Drosophilidae; genus Lordiphosa; species Lordiphosa andalusiaca. Next base: position 4,283,946 of record JAWNNM010001363.1, on the reverse strand, counting down.
AGGATTTAAAAACATCAATTTAATATAGAATTAATCTTAGATTTTCATGCAATGGAGTTGAAATCAACTTTATAATCTAAAGAGAAGAATCTTTAATAATATCCATTCGAAATTGATATTAATCGGTCTGTGTTTTTTCCTGTGTGAAAGTTTTTCTACTTAGACGGGTTTTACAGGGTGATGCTTACTTTGTGAAGTTTTTCAAAAAGTTTTTACTTATAGAAAGAGGGATTAGAGGTCCATCTACACCCCTTGCCTACAAACTAAAGCTTTTTTTAAAACACAATGGCGGTTGCTTCACCATGTGCATAATCTAAATGCATAATCTGTCGCTGTTTGCTCTCGCCTCGCAGGCCAGCGGTCATTGAGGGCAGGTCAGAGCTAGTTTTTGTCACTTGTTGGCTTCGCTTCTATTGATAAATCCTGCCTTACATAGAAAAAAAGATCAAAAAAGATCCATTTGGAATGGATATGTCTTTAATATCCTTTTAATCATCCACCAGAGCTGCAAAATCATCCAAATGATTATCAGTTTTCATATCCTTTGAATGATTTATAGCTCCGTTGGATGACTAAAAGTATATTTAAGACATATCTCGTCCAAATGGATACCGGCAATCATTCAATTGATATTCTTTAATATCCTTTTCTTTCTCTGTGTGGCGATTAAGTAAGATATGTTGGGTTGTATAGAATGTTTATATAGTTTTCGTATATTTTCTTATATTTTACAACGTTTTCTTTGCTGTTTGGCAAAATGTTTGATTCATTGAACTGTGACATTAGTTTATTTTGAATAATTTTGAAGGAAGGTGGTTGCGAAACAAACCGGAAATGATAAAATGAATTGTAGTGCATTGAAGATCTTTCAGCCATTTCAATTAATTTGGTTTTACACATATTTATTGTTTGTTTTAACAACTTTACCAACTTTCTGTACAACACAATACTACGTTTTTTGTTGTTCTCCAAGTATTTTGATATATTTTTAAAAGTCAGCAACTAAAACAACACAAATTATATATGTAGATATTGGCAACTAATTGCTAATTCATTTTCCTTAGCTCTTTTCCCCCAAATGTTTACTTACTTCCCTTGGCCTTTAATTTATATTTAAAGCAAACAATGTGCGAATATGAATTTGCTATATTATGACCTAAACAAAAGGTCTCATTCGATTCGATTCTTTCACTTTTTGGCTCATAAAAATTGGCCAGCTAATTGGCCCGCTTAATGGCATTTTAATTGTTTCGGCCAATATGTTGGCAAATTATTTGGCTATGGCCATTATTATTAATCCATGGAACAAAATGAGGAGGAGAAATAAATGGTAATGATTATGTTGGGTTACTCACCAGCAGGCTGGTCGATTTGCGTAGACTCGACTGCGTTGGCATTAGCTCCAAGTGGTTTGGTCGCTGCGGCTGCGTGTGATTCAAATCGGGCGTTATGGCCAAGTGCTCTATAAATAGTCAAGTGCGAATATGGAATTTAGTGGCGGCGCCAATGGGCAACTGAAGCGTGTAAATAGAGACCCCCCCACCCTTGTTTGGCTGGTCAAGGTCAATCCAACCACCTGGGGTGGAGTGGGATGGTGTGCTGTGCCTCCCTCGCTTAATTCGCCATCAATTACACCGGCTAGATTTCATTAGTTATTTATTTTGATTATGCTTCGACGCCGTCTGTCTGTCCAATAAATTAGGATGCCCCCTTGAGATCGACCCTATCGCTTGTTTACACATTCATTTGCCAACACAGCTTCGTGTTGGGCCTTTTAATTTGATTTGTGTGGAAATATTTTTTGGTAACCAAATGCAAATTCTAGAAGCTGGCAAATATAGTTGGAAACTTGTGGCCCCCGTTTGCCATTTTTGGTTTCGCTTCACACCCACGGCACGTGTTAATTGCTGGCGAATTATGCGAATGTGTTGTAAATTAATTTGCCATTTAATTGCAGCAACTGAACGCTGCTGATATTTCTTGAGAAAGGATCTGGAGGGTAGAATGGCAATACAAAAATGAACACATGTGTTCACTGGCCAACTTTTTGTCTAATTTTAGCCGCGAGTTTTGCCATCCAAATGACCCATTTAGTGGGCATGCCACACACACCCACACCCACATCATATTCAATTCAATTTGTGTGAAAAAGGCACTAAGCAGCTGCAAAATTGATTGTACATTTTGGAAAGTAGTTCATCTGATGCGGGGCCAAAGTCAATAGCAAGTGTTGTTGTGTTCAGATTTTCCAACCAGTCTCGCCTGGCCAAAGTCAATAGATTAGAGGAGATCAGTGAATGTGTTTTTTGACACATGTCCAAAGTGTTCCCATTCCCTCGCACTGTTCCCACTGCTTGGCTCGCATAAAGTGTGGCATACTTTTAGGCATTTTTGTTGCGCCAAGTCATTGCCTTATAAACTTGAGAGGTAAACAAGAAGTAAATCATATAATTTTGGACTTTTTCCAAAACAACAAATTACAATTGAACAGTAAAAAATGTACATGAAACATTTTACATTTCACAGAGGACTTCAGTCGCTTATAAAGGATGATTTTTTGAGAGGTTTGTCTTAATTTAAACATTTCTATAAGTTTTTGATTGAAACTAAGGCTGCCTTTACACTGATTGACACATGGAACATGTGGGATGTTAATGTTTCACAAACAAGATGAAACATGTGTAGACCAATTGAAAGGCAGCCTTAGCACTCACTCAAGCCTTAACTAAATCCACCCAATCTACTAAAAACAACACCCTTTTTACCACACCTCTCACTTGTCACTTGACAACAAAGATTCACTTCTCTATTACCTCAATTCGCTCGCCCTGATGCCATGGTTATGATGAAAGTGCCAGTCCATAATCCATCTTCAATATGCACACAATATTTTGTGTATATATATATATATATATATATATATATTTAGATGCCTACTTATTTTCCACGAATTTCATGCGAATGATGTCGCTGCCTTGTTTTAGACGAAGAAAGATGGCAAAAAAAAAATAATAAAAAAAGAATTGGATTTTTTTTTTTTGGTTCTCCTCATAGACGCGCCGCCGCGTTCATGACGTCAAACGTCAAGGGGGAACAAAAATGAAAAGCCGCACGCAAGATTATTGAAAATTGAAGCAATACGTGTGGAAATTGCTTAACGGCGGTAAAGTGTATGTCGAAAGAAAGAAGCGCTGGCATCTTCACTCTGCTGGCTCTCCACTTTCTGCTCAGTCAGAATTGTATCGTATGTAAAGATACTTTATCCAGCGAGTACCATAAATTGCTTATTTATATAAAAATATAAGCACCAAAATTGTTATATACAGTTTCGTTGTTTACTACCAAAGAAACAAAAAAAACAAGAGGAACTTGTTGACTTGATTACAAACAAAATCGTTAAACTAAACGATGCAAAGAAAAATAATGACCATGATGGCAAAAAAAAAAAAATGTTCAAAAGTAATATCAACATTTTTATATGTTTTATAGTGTGGAGTGGATGTTCGACTATTTTCGTGGCAAATTATTATTAAAAACAAAGTTAAAGTCTTGTTAAAAGCAATACTGATGCAGTTTTGCAGGTGTAAACTATATATATATATTTGGAATATTGACTTCTGATGTGACATTTTGGAAAAATATCATTCAGTTGCCTATTTATTAATATTTTGTTAGAGTTTTAGTTGGTTAAGATCCCAGACCCAGCAAACATTTTATCATATTTTTGATCACATTCGAGCCTTTTTTGAATCCTCGATCTGATTAAAATAGTCAAAAATAATACTGTTGTCGGGAGAAAATGGTACCCTAGCAGCGACACATCGTGAAGAGTCGTTTCTAACCCGTTTTTCTGATTACTTTAGACTCATATTCGAGTCACTTTGAGAGTTTATTTTTAGCCGTATTTCACTAAACCACATTTTGAGCATATTCATGAGACATTTTCGAGTCTCAATTAATATCATATGATTGGCATCTCTTTTTGATCTTCAAAAGGAGTCGGAAAAGACTCATCAAGGCGATTTTTATAATAATGATCTTCCAAATGTTGGGTGGGGACATTCCTATCGTAACTATCTCAACGGAGACTTCAGCAGCTTAAAAGCTCTTGAAGGCAAAACGCCTTTTCAAAAGCAAATATTATATATTTTTTGATCTTATAACTTTTAGGGCCAATTTCTCATCTTCTACATAACTGCTAAGTATTAGATAAACTAAGATTTTGCTCTGTTAAATGTAGGTTTATGAGTATCTGTAGGTTTAGGATGTACTATTCCCCACCCAACATTTGGAAGATCATTTTGACAAAAATCTCCTTGATGAGTCTTTTTCGACCCCTTTTGATGATTAAAAAGAAATACTCGTCATTTGCGATCAAAAGAAACTCGAAAATGATTCATGAATACGCTCAAAATTTGACTTAGTAAAGTATGACTAAAAAATTACTCTCAAATGACTCGATAATGATTTGAAACTGTTCAGAAGAAGGTGTTAAAAACGACTCTTTAAGAAGAGTCGTTGCTAGGGTACCATTTTCTCCCGACTATAGTATCATTTATGATCAGAAAATGTGCTCAACTAGGACTATTTTAATCAGATTGAGGGCTCAAAAATGACTCGATTGTGATCAATAATTTCATAAAATGTTTGGTTCGAACTAGAATCTGCACCCATAAACCTAAAAGCTTACTTGCTTCGAGCTCGAATTAGACTTAAAGAGCTTGCAGTCCTGATTAGTTGAAACAAGGACAACTCAACACTAAATTGCACCAGCAATAAAAGTCTTTGTTCCTCTGGTTGAGGGCTTACAAAAATGCACCTTCAGCTGTGACAAAATTTCTATAATATACATTTTTGTAAAGACTTAAGTGTGTAATTACTTTGGTCTGATTCTGCTCTCTCTATTCCTCCTTCTCTCACTCCCTCTCTCCCTCTCTTTTCCTTCCGCCACCCAGCAAACTTTTCCTGGGAAAAGGAAAATGCAATTTAAATGCAAATGTTGGCCGCATTGAACTGAATTCAGAATTAAACAGCAAAAATTTGCATTGAAATGCAAAACTGTGTAGCAAACTAGCCCAGCCGAGTGGCTGGCCAATCGTTGAACTGAGATTTAAAATTGATATATATATATATATATTAGCCAGGCAGTGACCCCTGTTTCCCTGCTCCCCTCCCCCCCCTACTAATTACCTTTCTTTGGCGTGTCGCGGTCATCGGCGCCGCCGTCGCCGCCGCCTCCATCTTCGCTCAACTGCTGCAGCTCGCTTATTTGTTCCACATCGAGCAGCTCGGATGATGAGATATCGGAGCGTTCGTCATTGGGTTCCAGGGAATTCTTATGAAGATTAAATTTGTGGCACACTTCAAAGGCTTGTCCAACTGTGCGAACGATGCGCATGGCCTGAGACTGAAATGGAGAGGAGAATTAGAATTAATATCGTTCGCAATTAACGCAGATGGGCAACTACAAAATATGAGGCTGTGCCAAAAGCACACCCACCCCCCCACCCACCTCTGGATCGCTTGCCGCACAGCCGCAGGAAATTGCATCCTTTGTTCGATTGTTGCATAAATTATCACAGTACCCCATCCCCGTCACCACCCCACCGACGACATCGACACCCGCTGTGCGCTCCAGGGGCGAACTGCGACGTCTTTGACGTGCTTGACGTTCCTCCGGCTTGGCCAGTGTCTGTGTTTCCCGATTTCCCGTTTGGGCCACAATGGGCTCACGAAACGAGAGCTTCTTGCGTGGCTTGTCTGTCTTGGGTCGCTCCAGCATGATGCCGGCTCCACCACCACCAACACCACCACCGCCGCCGCTGCTCTGACTGGAACTACTGTGCTGGTCGCTAAGACTTTTCCGCCTTTGCAACATGTGACGCTGCTCGGTCCGCTGATGCAGTTGCTGGGCACGACGCAGGGCTTCCGGCGAGGCAGCATAATGATCATTATTATTGCTGGGCAGACGCTTGAACTTGAGGCGGGCCTTCAACACATCCCCATTCGTGGTGGTGGGCTTGTGGCTAGCCTTGGCCACTGGCTGCTCCTTCTTAATGATATAGACCATGTTCTCATCATCATTGAACAGTATATGCTTGGGTTTGTGATCTATGTAGGTGTCATCCAGGAATCGCTGCTGGCCCGCTGCAGTTGGTTTGGGTCCCAGCTCACCGATCAGCTCCTTAATGTCCAGACTCTTGTTGCGCGTCAAATATTTTTGTTTCTTTTTGCTGGCGGGGGATTGGGGAGGCTTCTGGCTGTTCTCTTTATCGCCACCCACCAGAATGTCACGTATGAGACCGCCACCACTGCGAAAGATATTCCGATGATAGTGCACCTCGGGGGCAGAAGCTGTCGCCGCCGCCACCTCCGGCGTCTCCGTTTGCGCCTTGACCCTACTGCGACTACGTGTCCAGGGTAGAAAATCAAAGGCCTTGGTAATGGGACTGCGTGGTGTGGCGGAAGAATGTTGCTTGTGGGGAGCAGTAGCCATGGCCAGTGTCTTCTCCTGCTTCATGGTCAGCTGGACGTTCAATGATCTGGTGAAAATTTCCGTACACAAGGTTGTTGGTTCTACTGCCAATTTGTCACTTTCACTTTCACTCGCTCTCTCTGCTCGAGTTCAACGTTCAATGTTTTTGTTTTTCAATAATCTTTGCCAATTAGAAAGCTATTAATTTCATAATTATTTTGCTCTGTCTGTGGGTCGACGTCGGCGCCTTGGTCCAGGTTATTCACACAATGTCCGAGCGCCATTTTTCACACCTTTGGGGGGGGTGAAACGAATTTTCATGTTGTTGTTATTTTTGTACGGGTGGATAATACATTCTTTTCCGAGTATTTCTGCTGCCTGCACTTTGCACCGTTCTTCTTTCTTTTTTTTTGTGGTTTTGTTTTGGTTTTTACCCGAAACTGTCAATCCGTTTGCGGGCGGGTTTTTGTTTTGGCTAACCGGCCAGGCAAAAGTCATGTCAAACATCAAGCAAATGATTTGCAATTGCGATTTTCAGAATATTTGGGTCCAACATGAATCATTCGTGTGCGAATTGCATTTTGAGTGACATGGAGACAACCGATTGAAGGTCTTTTTTGATTCGCAATGATTAGTTAGTTTTATTTTTGGAGAAGAGAAGTCATGTGTGTTTTTGTGACTCTTAAGCGCAGTTGGTATAAACCAGACACAAACTAATGGAAATCAATCATATGTGATGGAAAATCAAGCAACAAACTAATGCAGAATCTTTAGAATATTCTCCCTTCCAAGTTAGAGATTTGTAAATGTTGTTGGGGAAAAATCGCATTGCAACCCGTCTAGATCCCGTCTAGATCTTCCCTTCACTGAATTAATAACTCTCTTAGCTGAGCTACTTGCTGTACTATTGTCAGGAGTTTCGTAGATTATAAATTATAAATCTTAAAGGGGTGTTAGCTATGCTTCTTAAACTGTAAAGTTTTGCACCCCGATGGAGCAACGCAATGTCTATGCTTATCCAGGCATCAAACTGGTCTTAAACCGAAGCCCTGAGAGCCGGCCGGTTCAGCTTGGGTTATTTGGGTCCTTCAATCCGGACAATGAACCGAACTATACAGACGACTTGCTCAACTATTTGAAAAAGGATTTGGTTCAAAAAATACAATAAAATAGAATATTCTATGCATTAATTAACCAAGATAAAGGTACAAATTTATACCTATTCCTGCAATATCTGGAAATCTTTAATGATTTACATATAAACGATTGAATTTTAAACAAAATCTGAATGACCTAAAATAGGTAAAGTGAGAAGAAAGGGTTCGATTATAAGAACAAAATATCGAGGATAGTTGGCTTTGGCTCTGCCGAAGTTTGTATACCCTTGCAGCACGTTTTTTGACTAATTTCAAGGGCATTTTTACTGAAAACAAACAAGTTTTTCTCACTAAGGGCAGATTTCTCATTTTCTACATAGCTGCTATGTGTTAGATAAACTCAGATTTTGCTCTGTTATTTGTAGAAAATGAGTAAAAAACGACGCTAAGACTACAATTCTGACTCTACTTTTCTATAGATATAGATGTCCGACCAAACTTGGCAGAATCATAGAGAAGCATCGCAAACAAAGTAACACAAATTTTGGAGGCATTTTCTTTTAAAACAAAAAGTTTTACTAACTAGAACAAGTTTTTCGACCGATCGTTTAGGCATTATAGTGAAAAAGTAAGGTTAGAAAAATAGTCTTGGTAAGAAAAACGTTTTTGTTTTCTATATAAATCGCTTTAAAATTGGCATATATTAGTTTTATAAGTTTTCACACAACTGTTTAAAGTTTTGTCAATATCGTATGACTATAACATATAGTTGCCATGGGAAGGATCGGTTGAAAAACTAGTTTTGGTGAGAAAAACTTGCTTATTTTGAAAGAAAACACCACCAAAATTTGAATTTCTTTGTTTGCGATGCTTCTCAATGATTCCAACAAGGTTGTTTTCGAAATCGGGTCTCTATATAGTATAGCTGTCATAGAAAAGTAGGGTCAGATAAGATGTCTTAGTGAACAAAATTTGTTTATTTATAGTAGAAATGTCCTTCAAATTAGTTAAAAATTGTGCTGCAAGGGAGTCCAAACGTCAGCCGAGCCGAAGTTAATTTTCATCTATTTTTTTGTTATTAATTCATATCATAATCAGTTTTTATACCCTGTTCCCATTGAAAATGGGAAAAGGGGGATCATGAAGTTGTGCGAATGTATGTAACAGGGAGAAGGAAAATTTTCCGACCCCATAAAGTATATATATTCTTGATCAGCATGAACAGCCGAGTCGATATAGCCATGTCCGTCTGTCCGTCTGTCCGTCTGTCCGTCTGTCCGTCTGTCCGTCCGTCCGTCCGTCCGTCTGTCCGTCTGTCTGTCTGTATGAACGCGTCGATCTCAGAGACTATAAGAGATAGAGCCACAAATTTTTGCACGAAGGTAGATTTATGCTGTACGCAGATCAAGTTTGTTTCAGATTTGAAAAATTCCACCCCGTCCCCCTTTTATCCCCAAAAAACCTAGACCTCCTCTAGAAATCCTAGACCTAAATAGGCGTCAGATCCACAATTTTCAAGTTAGAGCCTCGTGGTTTAGTATACATCAAGCTAGGCCCAATATCTATCTATTTACAATCAGATCGGTCAAAAAACACTGGAGTTATAAGCGAAACAGTTGAGCTGATAAGAGGACCCCCCCTACTTGTTGGTCAGGACTAGAAAAAAGTGTTGCCTACATTTGGGATAATTTTATGAAATTCAAAAACAATTAAATGAAAACAAATGAACAGGGTATTTTGTGGTCGGGAAACTCGACTGCAGCGCCCTTACTTGTTTAATATATCATTCGAAGCAGAAGTACCTATTAGAGCTACACAACGATGATAGGACGTAAAGCTATAAGTCAGCGGTGGGCACAAAGTTTGATTTTTGGAACAAGTCCAACAACAATAACAACAGACAAATTTCTACCTTCTGGGGCAAACACTTCATAAGACACTTTCGATTTTACTTTTTCTTTCCTTAATTTTTTGCAACAAAGTTTAGCAAACTCTTTAAACCACCTACGTGCAAAACTATTGTTGACCACCGCACACATTTTCGAAATCTTTTGCTAGTAATTAAGGCCAACGCCTCTCTAGAGCTAAACCTGATCTTTCTTCCAAAGATTTCTGTCACCGAAATTGCGTGTACAAGTGTTTGGCACTTGGAAGGGCTACTTTCGTTGTTCGACCAGACCAGCAGCATTCGGTCTCGAACCACATTAACGGGACATCAATTTGAATTATTTTGACAGCTAACGACAGAATTTTGCGGCGCAAGATGGCGGCAAATACTTGTGTGCATACCCAGACGGCGGTATAAACCCACGTTTACAACACGTTTGGCAGTTGAAAATCAACGAAAGAAATGGAAAAAGCGAAATTACCTATAGAAATCTTTTACATTTTACAATTTTCAAAGGCCACACGTGTGTGTGAGAGTGTGGGGGTGTGGGGGTGTGTGTAAAAGTGGCAAACTGGAAGGTGCCAACGGATTGTCTATCTCTTGTGCAATTTCGCATAAATCAAATCGAAAACAATAAAACTGTGTGGCAATTTGCATTTGTTACACTGAAGAACAAACGAAATGAAAAGTCAAATAAATAAATCAAGAAATCATCTGCATGGAAAACTACTTGGAAATTTATGGCGCTAAAAAATGACTTTTCCTTTTGTCCGTTTGTGTGTGCACACAATATTTTGTTTAAATTTTAATTTCCATTTTACTTTCATCAAATCGGGCAGTTTGTTTGTTTTGTTTTTGTTTCGGATGCCGCGCGTTTCGCGTTTCTTTGTCAGTCATAAGGGAATATTTTGTACGCGTTTTTGGGTTTATGGCGGAGCAGGAGCGCCGGCAGCGGGCACCTTGCCACGTGGTTGTGGGCTGCATTTTCACATGCATCTTGTTACCAAGTAATTAAGTTTACATTAGTCATTTGAAATGTTTTTAATTAACTTGCTCGCCAAAGCAAAAACCGCACACACTCGCACACACTCGCACACACACACAGCCATTCCAAGTCCAAAAATACATATGAGTAGAATATAAGCTTATGTATTTATAATTTGCTTCTTGTTAGCCTCAAGTACCCCAAGCATAACGAACAATTTTCCCCACCTGCCCGACAACCCCCCAACCCCCCACCCCCCCACCCCTCGCTACTCTCGCCACCCCGCCCATTCCACGATTTCGATTTTTGAAATACTTTAGACCAGGCTATTAAAATAATGGATCTATTTTGGCTTTAAATGCGAAAAAAAAAACACAACAACAAATGAAATTGCGGAAAAAAAAAATAACTGAAAATCTGCCGATTGTGGCGGCCATTTTGCGGCTACGTTGGCCACTCGGCTCACTCAAGTTAGGTGAATGCGGCCAAGGGAAGGAGGGTGGAGCAACTGCGTCTCTGCCATTCTGTGTACAATTTTACAATTACAGCGGACAAATATGAAGTAATGAATGAAAATAAGGAAACACACAGAAATGGATGGAATTGCTTTTGGCATTTTTCCAATATTTGTTGAAGTTTTAACTAGCGAATGGCCATTAACTAAAGTTCCATCCTACAGCTGCAGAGGTAGATGAATTGTACGTGGTGAGAATCATTTGGGTGTTTAACTTACTAGAATTCATACTCCAAACTGCATTTTAAGCCTGAGTTCGTATTCATTTGTATAACATGCAAGCTCCAAAAAGTATGCAACGGATAATACTCTATATATGAATAAAAATATGTGCCTTTTAAATGGATTCTCACACTTATATTTAGATATCTAACATTTTGGTTAATTTTATGCCCACTAGCAATGGTTTACAGCAACAATGCCCATGCTTTATACGCTGCATGCGCTAATGTTGTTGTAATGGGCGAACAAAGCCTCAGCCTCAGCCTTACAGCCCTTGTAAGTTTGTATACCCTTGCAGCACGGTTTCTAACTAATTTGAAGGACATATCCACTGAAAACAAACAATTTTTTCCCAATAAGACTACTTTTGTATGACAGCTGTACTATATAGATGTCAGATTTCGACCAAATTTTAAAGAATTATGGAGAAGCATTAAAAACTAGTAAATAAGGAGTTTGGAGACGTTTGCATTAAAAACAAAAAAGTTTTTCTCACTAGAACCAGTTTTTTGGCCGATCGTTCCTATGGCAGCTATATGTTATAGTCATCTGATCCGGCCGTTTCCAACAAATGTGCAGCGTATTTGAACCAGAAGACTTCGTGCAAAGTTTGTTGGCGATAGCTTAAAAACTGACGGAGGAGTTAGCATAGAAATAGACGCAAAGACGGACATGGGTATATCGTTGTGCTGATCAAGAATATATATACTTTATGTGGTCGGAAATGCTTCCTTTTATGCGTTACAAACATCTCGACAACTTCAATATACCCTCTGCAAGGGTATAAAAAGAGCTCAGCACAAAATGCAGCCTGTACTTTGCGGAACTAGTTCTTCTTTCAAATATGTCCACAGATTGAACAGTAAGCAATATTTCAACAATAGGTACTGCAAGAAAATATCCTTAAAATAATCCAACAGGGAGATTGAGCAGTTATAACAAGGTTTGTACAGAAAAACGAGGCCAAAAAATGAGAGTATTTCAGTAAAAAGCAACGAAAACAGGCTACGACCTACTCAAATGATATATGGGCTGCGACTGAAAAGTTGTTTGCTCTCTTAAGGCATAAGCTTTAACATGCGATCGGTTTTTGTCGGTGTGCATAGCTAAAATGCGGGCCAGGCATGACCTTCACTGAATTAGAATATTCTATAAACTAGATTACAAATTTGTGCTAAACTGAAATTTATATGCATCTCGATTTAAACCAAGACCTAACGATCCTTTCAACTCTGCGAATCAAGTTGGGAAATATTTTCATAAATTCCAAAATATTGAAAACAATTGTATTGCCAGTTTATTCTGACGTTAATTTTCATAAATTTGGTGCGTTTTTCGCTTTATTTGCCTCTCGTTTCTTGTGTTGATCAATCCTATTCGCTCTTCCACTCTTTGTACAAATAAATAAGCTCAGCTAAAATATCATAAATATTTCAATTGATATATCACGTGTGCCTCAACGTACCATAATAATATTTATTTACGTCAAGAACACAAAAAAAAATGCCAATAATTTCGACTTCGGGCGCTACCTGTGGGGAATTCAGCTCATTAAATTCTTGTTGCGTGGGAGCATTAGCCAGGCTGAAGATTGTTGGCCATTTTTATGGCAATGGCCAAGAACTAATATGCATAAACAAGCAAACAAGCGGAGAGCATCAAGTGCGTCAGTTAGTTGTGCGTTGTGTTGTGATTAGGAAAATAGATTAGGGGGGGGGGCAGGGAAAGTAAAGAATGAAAGTGTTGAGAGTCCTTCAATCGGCTCATATCGAAGCGTGGCGGCGCGTGTTTCATATTTGGTTTTCGTAATTAATTTTCCAGCTTGCGGTTTGACAATTATGTTGGCCACTTGGTGACCAACACTTTTCACTTTTCACCCCTCTCACTCTCTCCCTCTCACTCTCTCCCTCTCACTTTGTCTTTCTTTTCTTCAAGTGCTGATCTATGGGATTGGTTAGAATATTTGGTTTAAGACTTTGACATGCCGCTGCCTGAATCCGTTTCATTAATTTCGTGTGACAGTTGCTTTTAATTTATGTGCAGCAGAAATATGCGGAAAATTCCATTCCAATTTTTACACCGTTCACTCTTTTGACTTGCATTCATTGCATAATTTGTGATGAAAGACTTTAGTTTCTTTGTTTTAAATTGAATTTGGTTTTTGATTTTGCTGAAACGTAAGTTCTTTTTGTACGTCCGTAATCTCGCGCCGTCTTCAACGCACTGGACAAAGAAATTCGGTACGAGAGCACAGATCGTGTGTAGCCGCCGCCGCCGCCGCCGCCGCCGCCGGCTAAAACGAGGGGAGGGGGTTGTGTGAGAGCTTTGCTGTGGCCCAAAAGCTTTTACCGCTCAGCTGTTAACACGCTCGGTGCGATTGAGCGTCATGCTGCGTTTGTTTTGGCCAACCTGGCGTATGCTTGATTGCAGCCTCCCCTGACGTCATTGCTTTGTGTTTCGCGGAAGTAAACAAAAGATACGTTCGATTCGCCAAAAACGCTTTTGGCTCTTGCTTAGCCAGCCATAAATCATCCACGACTCGGCGCTTTCATCGCACTTTGCCTGCCCATGTTTATTTTCAACGCTCTCCAAAACGCTTGCCGCGTCAATTGCGCTGCATTTTCGCCATGTTTATTGCCACAGCAGCAGCAGCAGCGGCCGCCGCAGCCGACTCAGGTGCAGGCTTGTTCAGAGCTTTCTTTTTCATTTGACGCACGCGGCGTATACGCAATATTCCACACGTGCAACGAACATTCCCAGCCTGCCACGTTTCGGCTGTGTCAGTTGTCAGCCATGTCTTTTCATGTCATGATTTTACCCAGAAGTCGACTGGTTAATTAGAAACACACAAAAAAACAAAAAAATGGAAATGCCACGACGGCCTGACATTGTCTACCAATCAAAGATGAAGGCCATTAACGGGAAGACACCGCAAATGTGGGGAAATACGATGCATTTTACATTTTACACCAACCAATTCTGATTTATTTACTTGGCAAACTGGGCCATAACTTCACCGAAACGCATTTGTCGCCGCATAGAAATTTCGGTCCGTCTGTCGTTCAAAATACGGAAATGTAGCGCCCAACTGGCGGCCTGTCTGATGTTGTATGCGCATAATTGTATACAGTTGCGCCTTACTTTTGGACCAAACCAACAAAAAAAATGTTGTTTAGATCTCCAAATGCGCTGTGTAATGTGTTTTGATCCAGATTGGATTGGCAGTGAATAGCCAACGAGATTGAGTGTGCTTTTTCGAGGTGAGAAATGGCCATTAAATGTGGGATGAAAGGATAAAGATGGCATTAAAATGGAAGAGCAAACAAAAATAAACTGTCACTTTTCATTAATGGAGAGGGTTTTTGTGTACAATTCGGTTCGGAATTGGAATTTTGAATAGAAATAGTAAGTAATATGGTTCACGAGGGTAAAGTTTGCTCACATACAGTTTTGGTATGAGCAAAAGGGCATTATGTTTTCCAATCAGTGAAGAGCACAAAGCCACAAAGTTTCAAATATTCTATAATCCATCTTCTTATTATCAAAGTAGGCATATTTAGAGGAGGAATTATGGATATATTTGTAGCAGCACTGAAATCATGCACGTAGCACGACATGTCTGTGTTAAGTTCATGGCTGAAACTCGTATCAAAGGATGCCAAGAATTCAGTACCAGACCCTTCATTTCAGGGCTGATTCAGCTCTGAGCCGAACTGAAGGGAATTGCTACTGCTGGTTCTATAGGCAAGCAGCCTCAAGGCAGTGCGCTTGATTTGCAGAAAGAACTTAAAATGAGTTCTATAACTTTAAGGCTAACCCAAGAGGTTTTTGTGTTCAGAGATTTCTTGGCCTAGTTTAGGCCTTTAATACTAAATTAGACGTTCTTATGTCTCCCATTAAGGAAGCTTCTTAGAAGTCCCTGTCCAGTTTCTAAGACAAAAGGGATTATAGGATTTTTGTTGTAATCCCTTACAGAGATTAGGATTAGGGAACTAGTAAAGATTCCTTTCAAAAGATCTAGCAGATGATGCAATTCGCCATAAAATATTTTATAAACGAGAAAGCTAAGCTAACGAAGTTTTTATACCCTTGCAAGTGCTCGCTTCAATATTTAAAAAAAAAAAACACTTTTTCCCATTTTCCGACCGATCATTCGTATGAGAGCTATACGATACAGTCATCCGATTTGGCCAAAAATTGTCAAAATTATGTGAAAGCACGTGATTCAAACAAATACAAAATTGCAGGATGCTACCATTAAAAACAAAAAAGTTTTTCTAACAAAAACTGATTTTCAGACCTATCTTTTGTATGGCAGCTATACCATATAGTTGTCCGATTTTAATAAAACTTGATAGAATTATAAAAAAAACATAGTAAACCTACGATTACAAAGTTTGGAGACGTTTCCGTTGAAAAGAAAAAAGTTTTTCTCACTAAAACTAGTTTTCCGACCGATTGTTCCTTTGGGAGCTATGAGATATAGTCATCCGATCCGGTCGGTTCCGACATATTAGTAGTGTGCTGCAAAAAGAAGACTCTGTGCAAAATTTCAGCTCGATAGCTTTAAAACTGAGAGAATAGTTCGCGTAGAAACAGACAGACAGACGGAAGGACAAAGCTCAATCGACTCAGCTCGTCACCCTGATCAAGAATATATATGGTTTATGGGGTCGGAAATGAATATTTCGATGCGTTGCAAACTTCTGTCCAAAATTATAATACCCTTTGGTATACAAATTGTTAGTATGGCGAGAAATCTGTAGAGTTTTCGTATAAGAAATTATAAGAGAACTTTAGATGTAAAGTGACAAAAACATTGCAGTCTACTAGAATATAGAGACGGAAACGCATACGCATCAAATCTGCTAGGACTTAAACAGTCGGTGGTTTCAAATCTATCAATTTTGTTCATCTAATCTAGTCTCCCACCATTTTGGCGAACTTTACATATAACGGCAAGCAGTTTGAGCTTAAAATGTAAGCGTCAAGATATTTTAAATAACTCAGCAGTTTTCTTATGTGGATTTTAAGTTTGCTGTTTAATTCTCATACCAATTTTCACCCTTCCTTTCATAGAGTCTTTGGTCAGTTGAAGATACTTTCTGTTTTGCAACTGCAGCTATGCAATGTTTAACTTTGCTCCAAACTATATTACCATATCATATTTTTTTACTCTGTGCTCTGAAATCTCAAATCAATTGGAAATGTCTACAATTTTCATCTGCTCATTAAAATTTGACCACTTGGTTTTCGCATTTAGGCTTTAAGCTATTTGTTTTATACGTATTCGCGCCGTTTAATCCCATGAGTTATGTGAGCTTAGTATGGGTTTTCATCTGTGATGAATCATTTCAGACATTTCATATAGATGAGGGGTGCCTGCAGGCTATAGGCATCGGCCACATTTGTTGTTGCTTTACGCATAACCAATGGCCATGCCTACTGTATTTTAAGCATAACAAAACTGCAACACCAGCTTCGCTTATGATTCTATTCTCTTTTTCTCCTGTGGCTCTTGCAAAATTTAAAACAACTACAAATGATTTGGCTTTTGATTATGTAACATTTATTGATGTGCGTCGAATGAATGCGTTTGCAATAGACACACATTTGCAGCAAACAAAAGGCAATAGCTGGACTCTTCGCTTTGGATTTCTTGTGATTGTTGTTGATTCAAAACTATTTTGCCATTTGTGTTGTTAACTACGCGAGCTCTAGGTGCTCTTGGGTCCCTTAAATTTAAGATTATGCCTTATGTCATGAGCAGTAATTCAATAAATCAACATATTTATGAGTTTTTTATGAGTAGAACTTCATAGATATATCAATAACAAAAGGGATGGTAGCTTAAATACAACTTAAGCAGGACGCTAGTATGAATAATGAGATCTTCTTCTCACTAGAAGGCTGTTCCCGGGTCGTGTGATGCCTTATACGCATAATCTGGCTAATTCTCATCTAATTTATAGTCCTTGTACAACGAAAACGGTCGAGCAAGAATCAAAAAGAGTAATCTATAGTACCTGAATCGGCTTTGTTTAAGTAACTTAAAGCTCAGTACCAAATATGTAGATGGCAGGCCATGTTTACCGCCCATATTCTGGTATACTAATCTCACCTCAAGAATCTACACTTCTTTAATCCCGATAATTTCGATTCCGTACTCGCTTAATTTACTATTTCACACTGACTTCCTCTCATCTGCAGTCAGAATTACAGCCCTGCTTGTCTTTCTGCTTGTGGCCTTCCTAAACATTCGACTTCCTGGCAACTGGTTATGCCCTTCCTCATATTGTTGTCTTTTTTACAAATCTAAAACATTCTTTTACGAAATTCTTTCAATGTCACATTTTCTCAACAGGAAAAACAAGTAATGTATACTCGAGTCTGTCCCCTTCTAAACATAAATTCAACACTTTTTCCCCAGACAAAAATTAAAATTAAATTACACTTTTATTTACTTGAATTTGTAGCACATCTTTTGATCACAAGTTTGTTTTTTTTCTGCTCTCTCCTGTCCATAGCGCACTTATTTGTTTATACATTAGTTATTTTCGTTTCGGTTTTCCAATGCTGGATACAAGCCAAAATTATGCATACTAGACTAGACATTTCGCACAAAATGCGCTTATTTATAGAGAAGTCATTTTGGCATTGGTGCCGGGGTGCCAAAGGGGGGAGGGCAATAAGTCACTTGGTACATACAGATGTAGCCCCCAGTAGTTGTCGAAATGGACTATAAGCAAAAGCCACAACAGAAACCACTAAGCCAAATGCAAATAAATAAATAAACTTACCTTTTTGTGACTTTTGAAGACGGAACATTTGAATGTGTCCGTGCTGGCATCACGCGCTATATAACTGAATATCTTGAGATCGCTACTGTCATGGGACACATAGAATATTCTATAGATGGGATGATTGAGCAATTCGATTTCCTCGGGATCATTGGTCCAGTTCTTTTTCTGTGGATGAAGGTGTAAGAAGGTGGGTGGGTTAGTTAGCTGAAGGACTTCTGTGGATGTGAAAGGTATGACTCACTTTTCGACGACGTTTCTTGAGCACCACACGTACGCCATTTACCGATATGTGTATGGTTACCTTGCGCTTCTTTAGATTCTGCACTTTGCATTCGTACTGCGGGGGAGGGAGGGAGAGAGAAGAGATATGGATAAATTTTCAATTAACATTTGACTGCCACCGACTGACATTGGCTAATGGCGCAGACATGACAATAACAAGCGTCATATTTACAGCGTCTGCTAATACAGGCACACACACACACACAAACACACACACACATAGCCACAGACACACATGTCAAACACACAATGCTTAAGCCCAAGCACGCACGACTGATCTGAGAGGGAGGGGTAGATAAACAAGCCTCGTTACTTTTTATGCTGCCTTTTTTTCACTCGCTCTCTCTCTCCCCCTCTCTCGATGGCGTGTGTATGTGTGTAACTGTAATCAAAGCCTGTGACGATGGCAAACAAAAAAGTGTTGCCTGCTTTTAGGCAGCGGCAAAAGAATTTTAAAGCCCCTCAAAGCAAAGGCAGCGGCACACTCAAACAGCAGCTCAGCCAAAAGTTCCTTTAATTGGCAGCCAGAGATTTGTTTGACAGCGTGTGAGTGTGAGTGTGTGCGAGTGTGTGCGTGCCTGTGTGTGTATTCAAATAGATTTTCCAAAAAAAAAAAAACCTTGACTTACCCTTATGCGTCGCATTGCCTGCACAATTTCAGCTCGTGTATTTGGTCGCGGCACTTCCTCCCAGCCGACAAACTGCAAAAAAAAAATAGAAACAAGAGGAAACACAAAAGAGAGTGGAATTGTTATTGTTTATTGTTCAAACACACACACACACACACAGAAACAAAGTAAGCCCTAGAGCCCTACAATTCACCCCCTTAAACAAATTAGCTGGGTGCACAATATTATTATCCACTTCACCCCCTCTCTCCGCACACGGTGTGGCCTACAGCATGCACAATATTGTGGCGCGTGTGCATTTTATGTGGAAAAGTTATATATATATTTAGTAATTGCACTAGCCAATAGCCCGGCATTGTTCGGGTTGCATAAATAATTTAATTCGAAATCTTATTTGTATCGGAATAATGTCTACATATACAATATTATATTCATAGCTGAACAAATATTGAGTTTTTGTTGATTTGAAACTGATTAATATAAAACATAATGTTATCAATCTAAAAAACCTAAACATCGAACATTAAACTTAAATAATTCTTAAGATAAGCCTTGGTAAAGCTTTAGAACTGGCTCATTGTGGTTTTTTTAAACTAATATTATGAAATTCAAGTCCATGGTTAAATTAAGTTCTGAGATTGGTTTTTAAAGCACTTTCGAAACTGTTTACAGGCTTGTGAAATGCTCAAAGAGCCTTTCTCCATTGTCTACAACATTGGGATGGCTGAGAGCGACAAGAAGTTCCACTTAAGTCCCACTCCCTGTTAACCCTATTCTGTACTACTTAGGCTCCTCCTTACTGAACCATTGTGTTGACAGAATAAGTTAAAGTGGACCTGGTATCTCTAGCACGGATGTTTCCGAGAGGTTAAGTAGGAGACGTTGACCGTTCAGCTCAAGGTGGGATAATGGCAGAGAAGATTTATCATTTCCTCCTCTTCTTTGTACTTGCAGCTTTTGCAGAAGTCCTAGGCGTACAGCGTGTCTTTCGATAAGCCAGTGACACGTTTTTTCTTTCAAAAAAAAACTTACAACAGCTGTTGTCCCCTGAAGAGCTGATTAAACTTTACCGTTTGAATTCGGCCTTAAACTATAGGTCCCGCTCTCTTGTTTCTAGCTTTCGACTAGTAAGAAATTTAATATTTCTTCAACTTAACAACCCCACAGCTCAACTGGTTTATGTTATTTGGTTTTTCAGTGTAAATTATTTGACACGTCACAAGCAAATTGTAGATTCAATGCCAAAAATGCTCAGTAAGGTTTGCCATTTGATATAGAATAGACTCACAAACCACCATGTAGTTTGCTTGCTTAGAAAGTGGAATGAAAATCCATTTCGTTTGTCAACAAAGAGAATTGCTGAATTAGTTCCGAAAAGCTGCCAATTCGCTGTTTAAAGTGATTTATTGGACAGTTCTAGGTTCAAAATAAAGGAATTCGCAAGGATACAGTTCATGGAGCAAAAGTGTAGTTCGATGAGAATCTTTTTGTTTTGCCCAAAGTGAAAGAATTGGACCTGGTTGACGTGTGGTTTCAACAAGACGGTGTCACAAGTCAAACCAAAAACCAATTGAGAGGCAAGTCTGTTGAGCAATAATTCTGACGTTTTAGACCATTCCCTTCCATTTTGAACCCACTAGGATTATCTTAATTGAAGTCTCCCATGTACAGAGATAAACAAGCTACAATTGCAGCTGTGAAAGACAACATTAGGGGGGGTGAGAAACCTGCGGAAATTCTGGAATATTAAGATATTTTTTTTATAGAATTTGTTATCTAATAGAAGAAAAGTCTTCTTAAAGTCTCTTCCCAAAAAGGACAAACGCGCAAACATTTGACCAAACTCAACCTACATTCAGTTAAATTTACATATAACAATGATCCGGCCAATTGCACAGCCTCGACATGGTAAAATTCTATTTAATTTTGACAATTTTCTAAACTCAGGCCCCTCCCTCCCCCCCCGACCGACCGAATTGAAATGGCCAAACTTGCAGTTTGCCCTTAATCAGCTGAAACGCAACACAAAACCCAAAAATAAAGCATTGACGTCATTAATTTAATTTTCATTTTCGTTTTCATCTGTCACGTTTCTGGGTGGAATTGTTGCTAAATTTATGACCAAAATGTATGCAAAATGCACTTATTGCCAGCAATTGTTTAAAAATACAACAAATTTTTGTTTGCAGCTCAAGGATAACAAGTGCGTAGATATGGACCTAGATTTGATGATATTTTTTTTATGACGACCTCAAAAGCAATTTGAATGGCAACGTCGGGTGACAGTGATAAAATGTGCGACAAATATTTATGGGCATATCCTTGCTGCTGCCTTTTGTTACTTATAAAGAGAGACAGAGAGAGAGAACTATGTATGTCAAATTACAATAAACAAAATCAGCCACAAATCATACGGCGTACGCCATTTCCATAAGACTCACATCCATCAGCACATTAGCGCTGGCTAAATTTAGCCCCAAGACAGAAACACAACAAAATGTTTTAATTTAGCAGAAAATAGAATTTAGCACATAATGTTGGTGATTATTCATAAATGAATAGAATAATTTCAATATTCCACCCACAGGAAAGGAGCCAAAGACATGTGCCGGCTTGGCCTCAATTTTTTTTTTTAGAAATTGATTTTTACAAGAAAGTGCGATTCGGAGAAAATTAGATAAGACAAATTCAGTTGAATTTAGATCACTTGGCCAGTTTTAAAGCATTACTCCATGCTCACCCCGCCAACTTTAAAACTCCCCTTCGCCAAAGCTATCAAGCACTAAACCCATAAAAAGCCATTTACACAACGCAAAGAGGCGGAGAACAAGCAGAACCAAAAAGAAAAAAAACAACAAACAGAACCAACTCTCACTCTCACTCTCACCCACAAATATTTAGATTGCATTAAATTCATGCAAACACAAAGTATAAAGGATACACACAGCGCTTATCCTCTCCAGCTGTACAAATCCCCGCGCAAATAAAACCAAGTTCGGTGGCTCGTCATCTCCGTCAGCGACACCGACCACTACGTTCTAGTTGGTCCGGCCGGCTGGCCGGCCAAGCGTTTTGCTCCCCATTTCTCTCCATTTCCATCTCCATTTCGTATCCTTTTTTTCACTTAAAAACCATTTCTCTAGGACGGCTCCATGCAAATAGCCCACGGACATTTGGTTCGGGGCGTTCGTTTAAATTCATTTGCTTTGATTAAAACGCAGGCAGTAAACGGACCCTACACTTTTGGTCAGTTCCATTTGTTGGTTTTCTTTTCGCTTTTCATTCATAATTTGGTTTTGAAATAAATGGTCCTACCTAGGTCGTAAACAACTTAATGGCGGGCCATAACATTTATTGAACCCGGTCTGTGCCACATTAATGCAGAAATATTTGTAATTAAGCCAAGCTCTCGTCCAGATTATGTATGCAGAACAGATTAGAACAGCTTAGTTTGGTTGCAAAAACAAGGATAAAATGTGAACGAAGAGGAATCGCTGCTGCTTACCGCATCAGGGGGAAAAAAAAAAGGATTTGGATTTTATAGCTTGCTTTACGCCTGGACTAATGGCGCTGCAGGCTGGACAAGCTCTCAGCTTTATGTAAGCAATTTGCGTTTGCTCTTTTATTTTTTATTTTTTTCATCATTTTTGTGTTTGCCTGGCCAACAATGTAAAACATTTGTTTGCTTAGCGTTGAAAACATAATTTGTTGTACTTTTTGCGCATTTCTTTATAAATACATTTTGCATTTTTATGCCGCAATGCCAGAGGGCAAAATACATTTTTATGCGCAAAATAATGCTGCATACTTTGGGGCAGCACGTGAAAAGCCAAAACCAGTGAGAGAGAGAGGGAGAGCAGAGCTTTTGTGTTTGCTCTGTCCCCCCTCCCTCTCTCCAACCCACCCACACCGAATGAAAATATTGAAAACTTAACGAAAATAGATCATTTTTGGCCTGTATTTATAAGCAATAAATTTTGGGTCTGTTTATTGAAACATTTAATTGGCCACTTTGTTGCGGAATTTTGTGCCTTTTTTTCTGGATTTGATGGAACGAACTTGGGTTATCAAGTATGTTGGGATGTCTACAAACACAAAATTTAAAATGATTGAATCGAAATTTAAATTAGAAAAGCATTTTCAGGCAGTTATTAGCTATTAGCAACTCAGTTTATGGACTGAACTTATGAGTAAGAGTAATGGCAAAGTCGCATCAATCCGGCGATACAGCCAAGACTTTTTTTCTGCTTCATATACATTAGGTGTCAGTGTAAAACAACATCATTATAGTTATTGTGGAACACCTAACTAGGAGTATCTTTAAATTTTCTATCAATTTTCTCATAAACAAACCATCCAAGTTTCAATGAGTAAACATGGCAAAAGAAAGCAGCAAAATGAGAAAATCAAATGCAAAAATAAAGCTCTGTATGTGGATGAAAGAGTGATTAAGCTCGTTGAACATTAAGGCACGTGTTCACTCTTGAAATTGTTGTTGCATGTGTTTGCCATTTCTTGAAGAACATATTCGTGGAAAACTGTACTACACAGAGAAAGAAAGCATGTTAAGAAATATATCCATTGGATGATTTTCGTAACCATTTGGACTGGATATGTCAAACATATTCATTTAAACATCCAACGTAGCTGAAAATCAATCAAAGCATATGATAAATGATCATTTTTTAGATGATTTGCAGCACCGTTGAAAGATTAAAAGAATATTTGAGACATATTCACTCCAAATGGATCGTTTTTGGATCTTTCTTTTCTTTTTTACACTAAAATAAAGTCGAATCGAACGAATTTTTAGGTGAATGGCCTTCTTAAACTTAAATGACTTTAGTTAATATCGAAACGAAATCATAAGACTGCCCTTACACTCTATGACACATGCATTTCAAGATGTTTCGCCAATGAATTTTAAGATATTTTCATATTTAAAACAAGAAACAAAGCCTGTCAAGCCCTGCTGTACCTCCCAAAATATGTATTTATCACACGAAATGTTAAGGTGTTTAAGAATGGATCAATAAGAAGATCATACAATGGGAGAACACTAATGTCTAGACCAGGGTGTGTCTAGAAGAGCGAGGCCAAAAACTGAGGGTGTACACAAAACTAGCTCTGACCTGCCATCATTCAGCGGTCGATAATGTTAGGGTCAGAGCTAGTTCACGTACACTCCCATTTTTCGGACTCGCTCTCCTGCAACTAGAAAGCAAATCAGCGCGCTGTTGGCTCTCTTGGCAAAAGCCTAGGAATGTCAACGCCCCGAGTCTGTGTATACAGCGGAATGTGGCCGGGACTATAAAGCAAAAGTAACGCAATGAGATCAAAAAATGTGGGCAGCACTTTAAAAAACGTTGTCAATCTGTTTGGTAATCAATTAACTTTATAGCTCACTAAAACGAGAAGCTAATAAGCCTGTTTGGTGCATATGTATACACAAATTCTCTCAGATTCCAGTGGCAATTTCTCTGCCCACCAGGCCGACCACTGTTCGAGAGTCCGTACAGCTCAACTGTACTAAATTTCATATGCAGATCAACAACAACCTAACTTAGCAGCTCGAAAATACTTTTGGAAATTCTAGTAAAACAAAGCCAAAGCTTTGTGTGCTCGAGGAAAACATTTCACTTGACAGCAACAACTACCCACCCACCCAACCCATTTAATCAGCCTAATACATCTACATCTACACAGAACGACCCCCAATTGATTCAAAGCCACATGATTGCCTCATCATAAACAGAAAAAATTGTTGCAGCTGCAGCTGCATTTGCATAATGCTGCCCCTCCCCACAATCTCCGCACAGAAAATCAAGCTTATTTTTTTTTTTCCAGTTTTTTTGTGCTTAAAAGAATCCCCTGAAATGGGTCATTACTCTACAGAAGCCAAAGGAAACTTTTACTTTTCTTTTTCTCATTTTGATTTATAAAAAATTATTATGCAGAGTTTTTGGTTGTCTCTGATCTGGGGGGGGGAGCATTGAACTGAGCTATGAGTGGTCGTCGGAGATAGCTAATAAAACTTGACACTCTCCACCAAGGGGAAAGAATGAATGAGAGAGAGAGAGAGAGAAGCGAGATCAGGAGAGAAGCTAATGAAACGCAGCGAAAGTTATAACAAAGAATAAACAAAAGAATGCAGCAGCTGGTAGGCCCACATCTTTACCACTCCACTCCGACTGCACTCTGCGTCGTCCACTGTGATGATTGCTTATCGCCGAGGTGGGGGCAAAGAAAGGTCTTTAGCTTCCATTTCCCTTTTTTCTTTATGGCTGGAGGAGGAGTGTGTGAAGAGCATAAAATAATTTTTATGTATTTTTAAAGTGTGTCAGTGTTTGAACGATTCTTTGACAACGGAAATGGCTTATTATGAGTTTTGAGTTATGACGATGACTAATGTGTAAATTGGGCAAATGTGGTATTTGGTTATGTAAATTCCCTCTATTTCTTGCGAAAGAAGTGTCATGCTTTTAAATGAAAACTGTTTTTACTTAAAGAATCGTCAAACTATATAAACAAGTTTCAGTTTAAGGAATCGTTGTTTTTTTTGTTGTATTTTTTGTGCTTGGTCAACCTTTGAGTGGGGGTTTTGGCCTGTGGTTAGTTTGGCCACTTACAGCTCAGTCAAATAATTGTTTTAAATTAAACACAAGCCAAACGCCTAAAGTTATGCATAACATAAAAAAAAAAAAAACCCCACCGCAACTGACAGAGATGGCGAGAGAGAGAGAGAGAGAGTGGGTGGAGGAGAGTAAAAACTTTTTGCACGCCATCTCATTAAGTTGGCTCCTGGCTGCTGGCTGCTGGATGATGCTAATGAAATGGCCTGGCCGCGGAGGCGGAGGAAGTTAAGTTAAGCAACAACAACAACAACGAGAACAACAATTGGTGGAAAGGAGATGCCGGGAAGAACAGCACAAAACTAAAACTCGAGATGAAAGCAAAACAAAAAGGAGACAAGCCCGAGATGCTGATTATCTGTAGCGGTTGCCTCTGCCTGTTGGGTAGCATATATACATACATACATACATACAATCCTGCATCCATACATACATACATCCCAGCAGTTCGTCAGGGAGGTGGCAATGGAATTAACATTATTAGCGTAAATTCTTGGGTTTCTGCTTCTCTCCTTCGCTCCGCATTTCATGTTTAACTTTTTGCGCTGTTGATTTTCATATTTAAATGTTTTTCCGACTCAGACTCTTTCCTTGTTGTGGGTTACTTACGCTTGGTTGGCGGGGGGGGTGGGGGGTTTTGGTCCTCTTTAAAAACTGTATAAACTTTGCTGCTTAAAAAGTTTTGCATTATTCATTTATAAGCGAAATTCACTGATGAATGCCATTTAGTTGAAACATAATCAACATTCAGATATGCCACAAAACAAAGTTTTCAACAAAATAATAATACTGTATCCTAGTTGTATCGGTGGACCATGAAATTGGTATTAGAATTAGTCGCAAGAGATGAGATTCCAGGCTCGACTCGATGCACTGAGCTTGTTTGTGCCATAGAAAACTGACAGTTTTAATAATTGCAGTCGGTTTTCCATTTTCGATTGGCTTGGGAAAGTAAAACGAAAGGTATTTCAAATCAATTTTGTTTAAAAAATGGTGTTTCGGATTAAGCATGACATGGCCAGAAGAAAGCACTGGCTTTGAACTACAATGTCTTGCTTAAATTTTATGTTGAATCATTTTTAAGAGCAGAAATTATGACTCATCAAATCGTCTATATATGCAGCATGATCTGTTCTCTCTGCTACACTTTGGAGAGTAAGGATCTGTACAGTACCCTATTCCAAATGATGATCTATAATGTCTTAGCAAAGACTAAAGAATGAGAAAGTAAGACAAAGTTTAGAAGAGCCATGGAGAAGTCGAAAGTTTATATTATAACTTATTTCATTTCATAACGATCAGAAATCTGCTTGATAACAATCTCACCAAGAGAAGTCTAAGGCATTAACAGCCACTTGACTTACCATTCCGAGAAGCAGACATATATCCAACTTATTTCCCTTCCTCAGAAATCTGCTAGAAAACAATCACACCAAGAGGAGTCTAAAGCATTAACACCCACTTCAACTAACAGTCCGAGAACCAGGTTTATATCTCCCTAGTTATCTTTCCCCAGAAAGTTGCTAAATAACAATCTCACCAAGAGGCGTCTACTGCGATATCACAGACTTGGCCTACCATTCCAAGAACCAGGCTTCTATCTAACTTATTTCATATTCTTCTTACCCAATTCTTTCTAATGTCATTCATAATCACATCAATAATCCCCATAATCCTCTTCACATTCAACCTCATTTCATTTCATCTCAACTATATTATTCTCATAAAGGTTCATTTGGTTGATTATTATGTCATCCTGTGTCAAATAGTGTGAATGCAGCCTTAATGTTCATTGCCAACTAAACTTGAACTAAATGTAATAACAACTTAGATGTCAGAGCTGTAATGTAATCATTACTTCCCGTATTTAATTACTTTTCATTGCAATAAGCTCGATTATTTCGACAATGAAAAACCATTCCTAATTACTATTTTTATACCCTTGCAAAGGGTATTATATTATTTTAATAATATTCATTTCCGACCCCATAAACCATATATATTCTTGATCAGGATGATGAGCTGAGTCGATTGAGCTTTGTCCGTCCGTCTGTCTGTTTCTACGCGTATTAGTCTCTCAGTTTTAAAGCTGTCAAGCTGAAATTTTGCACAGAGTCTTCTTTATGCTGCTCACTACCAATAAGTCGCAATCGACCGGATCGGCTGACTATATCTCATAGCTCCCATAGGAACAATCGGTCGAAAAACTAGTTTTAGTATGAACAACTTTTTTCTTTTCAATTGAAACGTCTTCAAACTTTGTAATCGTAGGTTTTCTATGTGTTTTAATAATTCTACCAAGTTTTATTTAAATCGGACAACTATATGGTATAGCTGCCATACAAAAGATGGGTCTGAAAAACAGTTTTAGTTAGAAAAACTTTTTTGTTTTTAATAGCATCCTGCAATTTTGTATTTGTTTGTTTTACATGCTTTCACATAATTTGAGAAATTTTTGGCCAAATCGGTAGACTATATCATATACGAACGATCGGTCGGAAAATGGGAAAAAGAGAATTTTTTGAAAATATTTAAGCGAGCACTTGCAAGGGTATAAAAACTTCAACACAGACGAAGTTAGCTAAGCTTTTTTCTTTTTTTATAACTATTATTTTAATATTATAATTTAATAATAATGTTTTAATGCTATTTCATGTAGAAGTTCATGAATAATTCAATATTTCAAGCCCAAATACTCAATAATCCCCGTTTACTGATACAATTATTAAAGTAATTGAATAAGTAATTACGCTTTGTAATTATCAATGATTATTCACTAAGATTCGTAATTCCAACTATGATTACCAAGTAAAAGTAAAGAGGAATTCTTTTTATTTGAAGAATGGCATTGGTAATGGTAATGGAAATGGTAATTACCTCAGCTAAATGTCAATAAAAATGATTAAATTGTACGATTTAAATGTAGATTATAGAGCAAAGAAAGTTCTGCTCTGGCAATGACATAAGCTCTGTTTTAGAGTGCATTTTTCCCATTTTCCTTGTATTTCCCAAACTCATTCCAACAGCTCTAGTTACAAAATATACCTTTGTGATCCAAGCCATTTTTCCATCAACCACCCGCCCCCCTATACAAAAACCATTGTCCAGGCATGCCAAGTTCTGGGCGACAAAGCGTATAAAAGTTGAACAATAATAACAAAGCAGAAAATCAATTGCAAGTACTTAAGCAAACAATGGGCCAATGTAATGAAAGAACAGCCTAGCACAACTTCTTTTCCCATCGAAACAATAAGAGCGAGGCTGCCTCTTGTGTGGCGTTCCCTGCTCCCTGCCATTGCCCAATCACATCACAAGTGGCGTCTAATTTAACACAAGACGATTATTTAGATATCAACAACATTGGCAATTACATTGGCAACAAAAGCGTGCGAGCGAGAGGCAAATAAAGCCAAAGCGTAAAACATAAATTAAACACAAATAAATTGCGTGGCTCGCACATCCCAAAAAAAGAAAGAAATCACACGCACACCCCAAACTCTAAACGAGCGGAAGCGTTTAATTAGCGGGTTTAATAATTCAATCAGCGTGTTTAGTTCGCTGCTAATTTTCAGTACACAAATTCAACAAAGCAATTTTCGGGTGTAAATTTCTTTTTAAACGAGTTTAAATGAGACCAATTATTGTTATATTTATATGGCATTTTGTGGTCACACTTTGTGTGCTATTGAACGGCCCCTAATTACAGGCATGTTTCAGTTTCAGTTTGTAGGGAGTAATTCGGAATGTCCTGTGGCTTATGGCTGAAATGTGTTTCCTGCGGTTTGCAGTTGAGCAGTTTTTGGGGGGGGTGAATTTTTCATGCTTATTGTTATGCCACCTGCTTGGGTTGCCAAGAGGAGAAGCTCCACCATCAGCGGTTTAGTTAGGGGTTAATGAACTGCTGTTAACTGGGTTAGGGGTGGATGCCAACCATGTTACCCTGAAACCAATAGTTAACTTCAGAAGAGAAATGAAATTACTTGGCCCTTTTACAAGAAATTTGTAGAAACTTATGCCTCTTCATCTACAATTTGAAGTTGAACCAAATGGCTGTGATGATGTTTTATTTTTAATGGTGAAATTTCAGTTGCAGTTAAAGCGTTAAAATTGCAAATGTCTGCCTCACGTTCAAATAAGGAAAACAAAAAAAAAATGCGAGGCAATAAATTTTACAGTCAGGCTGCCTTGGCACTGCGAGAGTGTTGGCTGCTTAATGAAAATAACAGCAGCAAAAGAAATAGGAAATAAAGATAGACAGTCAACCTGCCAGCAAGGTAAAGTCTGGTCAATGCAACTGCCATTGATGTCCAAGAACACACACAACCAGATGGAGTAGCTAGCTGCAGTGGCCGGCAACAGCGGCGGCAGCAATAACCATCAAAGCCAGCGCCAAATGTTGACTCAGATCTCCCCCTTCTTCCAACCAACTGAATATGGTCGTCGTCGTGGCCATGTCCAATGTGCTTGGAGCAACTGCAATTGAAAATGACTTTTTTCCCCCTAGAGCCTCCTGAGCTTTGATTTGATGGCCATGTGTTCAGAGAGAGAGACAGAGACGCATTTCACTTTGTGGAAAAGGCGTGAGGTGAGTGAAATTCACAATCCATGGATCAGCCTAAATGAGTGCATCCGTTGAAGTAATTTCAAGCGTAATTATATTCAATCTCAACTTGTTCTAGGCCACACAGCAGCTGCAAAACTAATTTAGACGAAAACAACAGAGGCTTCAATTGCTTAACTAGAACAAAAGCGAACTGTTCCTCCTATTAGCAAAGCAAATATAATTACTAAGAGGCTAACTGGGGCAACAAAAATGCCAAGGCAGACAGCCAGGAAGGCAGGCTGTGACGGGCGTATGAATGCATAAATGCCAAACAATGCAGTTTGAATGTATGCCAGATGCAGAGATTCCACACCAGGACAACACGTATACGGATTACATGCTTGAATATGTTAAGTGGCAGGCAGAGGCAGGCAGGCAGGCAGGCAAGCTGACACCCAAGGGCGTGGGCAGAGGGGAGGGGGCGCAGCTGATAATGAAAACTATATGTGTGCTTTCACTACAACTTAAACAGATTTGTGACAAAAGCAAAACCAAAGGACAAGCTCACACAAAGAAACTCTGTTTCAAGATGCTTCCGTTTCTTTCATCGGTAGACTTTGCCAAGGACTGCAATTTCATATCGATATTGCTGCAATCCGTTGAGGGTATTCTCTGAGAGAACTTTTAAATTGTATCTTTATGCAAAAAAAACCCTTCCTACTATAACTTTATTTGGTAATAATCGTTGCTACAGCTTTATTTTTACTTGAGTGATATCTCGTTAATGTTTCTCAAAAGGGATATCAAACAAGTATCAATCTGTGAAGTGCAAGTATATATGAGAGGCTCAAGCATATGAGGTAGGCTATCTCAGTTCAACTCAGAGTATACTGATGTTTTTACAACAAATCTCATATGAAATTTCGACAAGTGAAAATACCGCTTAACCCAGCTATACGAATTTGTCCCAACTATGTAGAATTGTGTGAAGATATAAAAGTAAATAAATGGCAAGATTTACAGACGTTACCATTCAAATCTAGAGCCAAAAACTTTATATTACTAACGTTACCTTAAGTCTAAACTTTTCAATGACAGCTGTACCATATAGTTGTCCGATTTCTAGGAATCGTTGTGGAATTCTGAAGAAGCTAGGGAAACTAGCAAATACTAAGATAAAAGCCGCCTATCAGAACAAGCTTTTCGATCAATCGTTCCCAGGGGAGCTTATTGATAAAGTCATCAGATCCTGCTGGCAAGGGTACGACGCATTTGAATGTCTAGATTCGATAGTAGTATTCAATAGTCAGTACTGGATATATTTCTAAACTAGTACTCGAAACAAAGTAGTAGTTACTAAGCACTTGAAATTTAGTAATCGATTCTTAGTTTTCGATACTCTGTACTATCAAGTCAGTACTCCCAGAGAGTAAGTTCTCGATACTCAGCACTTGATAATCAGTATTCGATACGCATTGCTATATAGTCAGTATTCGGTACTCAGTACTCGATATTCCGTCCTCCAAAATCAGTAATCGTTTTCAGTTCTCATTTCACAGCACTTGATATTCAGTATTTGATACTCAGCATACAAGAGTCAGCACTCGATACTCCAAAGTCAGTACTCGAATCACAGTAGTAAATACTTAGCGCTTAATACTTAGTAATTGATTCTTGGATTTTGATACTCTGTACTATCAAGTCATGAATCATAGGCTAATATGAGCACTCAATTCACCGTCCTCCCAAATCAAAACTCAAACCTCAGTACTTGGTATTCAGTATTCTATACTCATTACACAAGAGTCAGCAATCGAAATTCCGAAAGCAGTACTCGAATCATCCAAATTACCATAATTTTTCATTTCCCTTGTACGTTTTTTAGCTCCGTTGGATGATTAGAAGGATATTTAAGACATATGCCTTCCAAATGGAAACCGGAAATCATCCAATGGATGAGTAGTAGTATTCCACTCACTTGTGGAGTGATACACAGAACAGAAATAGTCAGTGTTCGATAATCGGACTGTGTCGGGACAATCGACCTTCCCCAGGCATGTTAGAGTGACGCATGAAGCGTGACGCTGAATTTGAGCAAGGAACATTATTTCACTTCAAAAAGTAATTACTAATTATGGCAGTTCCTGTCAATCTCCTGTAATACCCCTCCCCCTTTTTATGAAAAGCTGGCTAAGCCCCTGCCAACTGTCTATCCATTGAAATGCAATTTGTTGGCCAACCCAAAAATTCACACAAATCAAAAGGAAAGCTGCAGTATTATTTTGACAAATGGCAGCCTTTTTTTCCCATAGATAAATGTGAACATTTCATCAAAACTGACAGCTGCCGACATGTAAGTGAGGTACAAGCAATTTTTCTTCTTGACGAAAAGCTAAGGGAGAAAACGCAATGGCATGAACCTTTTTTTTTTTTTATTATTTTTGTTTCACAATTTTCCACTTCATTCGTTTAGAAAACTTTAATTAAACTTGAATAAAAATCAATACTTATGCCTAACGCGTGCCAAGGCCCAACGGAAATGCGCTATGCGTACGCTTGACTCATCCACCGAGAACTTTTGGTGGGACTGTGGCTGGGGGGTGGGGGGGCGGACAAAAATGTCTAATAACACGCAAGGTAAGCGGTGTTATGCATGGGAGTGGCTGACCCGAAGAGCTGTATGATGATCCATAAGCTGCTCTGTTAATGATACTTTCCAAGTGAAAAGAAAAAGGCACGCGAAACAAAAAAAAAAAAAAAAACTCAAACTAGCGCACGCACATTATATTGCAATTTGCGCGCGACTTTCGCAAAGCAAAAAAAACAAAAAAAAAAAAGCAATTTGGCTTTTGGTCCGGAGGCCGCTTGTCTCTGTGCCCGCCCCATAAGGACATTGCAACTCGAGACGCGGCTGCTGTTCGTGAGAAAAGTCAATGTCAAGGTGTCTCCGCTGTGGCATTCAAGTAATTTTCTATTAATACATTTTATTGTATTTATTTATTTTCTGTTCGCATTGTTGATCGACTATTTGTGCATTTGATTGCATTATTTACTACCTTTGGCAGCTCATTAATTATTTATAGTGCACATGATTCATTCTACAAAAAAAAAACCTGCAACAGTTTAACTCAATTCCAAACAAAATTGTTTCAAAAGCTCAAGAAATGTCCCCGGCCACATTTCACATTTCACTTTGGCAGTTTTTTAATTAAATTTTGTCAGCCTTACAGGCGGCGCTTCGTTGTGTCCTTCCTAGTTCCCAGTTTCCTGTTCTAATGTCTGGCAAGCTGCAGCAGCAGCAGCAGCAGCAGCCATTTTCAAATGCCTGTCCATTTGGTTCTAATTGACAAAATTGATTAAAATGTTGCTTAACATTTTGCACCAAACTGACATTTATCTTAATTGTTGAAGGAAAATGGGTAGAAAGCCCCGCCCCGCCCCGTAGACATTTCCAACAATCAAGAAGATGGAACTCTTAATTAGATAATGGCTGTCAGAGGCTGAAAAATTGGAAAATTGAATTTGTGAAATGGTGAAATGTGTGTATGTGTGTGTGTGTGTGTAGCTATGCTGAAAGACAGGGGTGGGGGACAGAGCCTACACTCAGAAAATATAATTTCTAATTTTTAGAAATTCGCCCTAAAATAAGTTTCCTTTCTTGTTTTTGACCATTTTTTTTATAAACTTAGAAAAAACAACATACTCTGTACCAACGAAATTATACGCTAAGCATACATTTTGATGCTGCAGTAGCAGCTGAAAGCAGCGCTGCTTCTGTGCTGCAGCAGCGAACAGTCTTTTGATCATAACTCGAGAACCGTTCATCCAATCTTCACCATTCCTTTGGCTGATCGATAAGTTATCCTTATTACTAAATATGTTCAGAAGGAACAACCCACCTATCTTTAAAACTGTGGGAGATATGACGTTTTTTCTAAATTGCGGGGGCGTGGCCAAAATTGAAAATAAACTTGATCTGCCTGCAGACATAAGAAGCATATGTCCCATACATGTCAAACCTCTATCTCTTACCATCTCTGAAATCTGTGCGTTTATACGGCCAGACAGATGGACAGACGGACATGACTCGGCTGTTGATGCTGATCAAGAATATATATACTTTATAGGGTCGGAGATGCTTCCTTCTTGATGTTACATACTTTTGCACAAACTTGTAATACGGGGACCTACGGTACAGAGTATAATAATCTAGAAAACCGTCCTAAAATTTTGAAAAATAGAAAAAGACACCGCATGTAATTCTCAAGTTCGAATTCCCCTGCTTTCGGAATATAAAAGAGAGGCAGCTGAGTGCATAGCATTTGACTGCGTTCTTTACTGTGACTCACGCGAGTGCTTGGTAGTCGAGTGCGATGAGATGCCTTTCGTGTTGAAGTTTCCCGGAGGGTTCCGAGTTCAAGTCCCCAGCCAAGGTAGTTAGTTAATAACTTAATAACTAAAATATTGATTACTAATTACAATCCTATAAAAATAATATATAAAGGGTTAAACGCTTCTTAGTGTTGTTAGTAGTCTTCTTCCTGTTCTGTCTCCAGTCCCCCCCATTTCCCTTCCCTGTCTATAATAGTTGAAAAAAAGTTTTTTCTAAAATCTAGAAAGGTTTTTTAAATCTAGAAAATATTTTCTAGCTTAAAGTAAATATTTTCTTAATTTCAGAAAGTCTTTGTCTTATTTTTAGAAATAATTTTTGTAAAATATATGGCGAATCGCCTTTGACCCCTTTTTAAAGGCGAAATTCTAAATTTTAGGGCGATTTTGGCTGTTTTTTTTTTTGAGTGTAGCTGATAGAAAATCCAACAACACTCTGGAATGATTTATTTTCACAAAAAGTTGACTTGAATTTGGGGGAAAATTTAGAAACACAAAATAAAATCAAACTTCTTAGAGCCGGAAATGCTTTCTGTATTGCGTAGAGTAAGGAATAAGAGAGCTGTGGAGTTTCTGCCTGCTGGCTATGTGAATGAGTTAGATAAATTCATAACTCTTTCACATTCCTGCTACCCTGTGCAGGTATTTATCTCACCTTTTGATTTCTCACCAAAAAAAAAACTATCTCAATTGCTTATATGGATGTCTTGGCCCACCCGGAGAATACATAATTTCGTGGACAACAGTGTACGAGGCATATTTCAAATATCACTCACTCTGTTCTATTTTCAATACAAAGGTTGAGATTTCTGTGGTTTCGTTCCGCTTTCCGTTGGCACATTCCGCCTTTGCATTGCCAAAAAATGTATGATTTAGTAGCAAATGGATAAACAGTGTCCTCCCCTCGCACCATGCTGATTATTTATTTATCTCTTGCGCCACCTCTTGAGCGACTGCTGACACGACATCCACGCTCGCATTTGTCATTTGAATAATGTTTAAGGCGTCAAAGCAAAATTTTGTCTTGCTTAAAATTTAATTTGTGAAACATGAAAATTTGATTTATGCAGGCTACAAGGCTCTGTACTGCAGTGCACTCGACAGTCTAAGGACATTTTGGACAAGTGCCAAACAATCGAGTGTCCTCAAAATGGGCATTATCGACACATTTTCAAGCTGTCCTCAAAATGGGCATTATCGACACATTTTCAAGCTGTTGACTTTACAAATGGAATTCCTTCAGCCGCACTCAACTCATTTAACTAATCAAAAGCAATTTTAATCAAAGGGAGAACCTTATGGCCCCGGGTCCAGGAATAGATAACAACAAACTGAAAGCAATTAAAGCCACGTGCAAAGTTTGCCCAAGGTTAGGTAAAAGTTTTATCTAGTAGGCAAAGGTATGGAGGAAGACTGAAGAAGGATTGCTGTTTGATTTTTTTTTATCAGTATTTGTCTTGGCAAATATCCTTTGCTTAGGCTGGGGGGGGAGGTAGAAATGGAAGCTCTTGGTTAAGCAAACTTAATTAATAATAAGCGAAAGGCAAAAAAGGGAAGCTGATTGCAAGCTGTGTCCTGTGCGTGTGTGGGTGTGCAATGAATCGAAACTCATTAAAAAGTTTCGCTGTGGTTCCACTGCACGCACACACACACACACACACCCACAGAAATGAGCAGATCCTTCGCCATGTCTCCTATTAATATGTTGGGGCACCCACACATTCTGCTGTCGACAAATAAATTTGAATAATTAAAAGACCCCGCTCCAAGAAAACACTGTAAACAGCAGATGTCCTTTTTTTGAGAAGATTACCAGCTGTTGTCCTTCGGTATGTATGAGTTAAATAGGGCTTTGTTATTTAAAGAGTTGGCATTGAGATAAGCAAATGATGGCAAGCCGCAGTTTTTATACACTGGCCAGTTCTTAAACCACAGAAAGAGAAAGAGCTGGCAGTTTAGAGAAGAAGATTGAAGATAACTCACTTAAAAACATTTGGGAAGGGACTAACAAAAGAACGATTAATCGTTTCAAATGCTAGAATCCTTTGGAATATGTTTCCCAAGTTCGAAAAATGTCTAGCTATTGCAGCACTGAAGCAGAGAGAACTTCCTTACTCGATTCGCCACGGCTTTTGGTGTAATCTTAGACAAGTTCTTTTTAAGGAGCATCTGCTAAGTAATACCATTTCCTAATGGTGCTGATGACTCCAGTCTAGAGGTGCCTTCCTTTTCTTTTTCATGTTTTAAGCAACATATACTCTTGTTTTTTTTTATTTTCTTTTCCACTTGATCAGAGCAATCATTTGAACTAATTGAAATAGGTTGTTGAACTTCTTTGTAAGTGTTGAATAGCTAAACATATCAAGCCAGTTGACCACTGCACAATAATCACTGACCAAGAGTCGGTGAGCAAGAGTCACAGTACTAGAGTCACTGCACTAGAGTCACTGTATTAGAGTCACAGAACAAAAATGACTATAAAGAGCTACTAAAAACTAGAGTAGCTAAAAAGACTCACTATAAACATTTACTTATCAGGAATCACAGAACAAGAGTCACTTAAAAAAAAGCCACAGAACACGAGTTTTTCAACAGGAGTTACTGAGTAAGAATCACAGAACAAGAGACACTGAAAAAGGGCCACAGAACAAGCGTTACTTCAGAAGAGTAACTTGAAAACAAGTATCCCTGAAAAGAATCACACATAACAAGTGCTATTAAACAAGAGTCACCGAGTAAAAGTCACTGAACAAGAGTCACTGAACAAGAGTGACAGAACAAGTCACTAAAATGGAGTCACTGAATAAGAGTGACTAAAAAAGGGCCAAAGGTCAGACAAAAATAGTTATTAAGCAAGTGTCACCGAACAAGACAAGTTAATGAACAAGTCATTGAAACAGAGTCACTGAAAATGGGTCACAGTACAAGCAATACTAAAGAAAAGAGTCACTGAAATGAGCCACACTAAAATAATTATTAAGCAGGAGTCACTTAATAAAAGTCACTGAACAAGAGCTACTAATCAAAAGCGATATAAAAGATACTGAAAAAATTACAGAACCAGAGTTGCTGAACAAACAAGACGAAAGGAGATCTGTTACACAGAGATTCCATACATAAACTACTTTAGAAAAATCACAAAGCAAGAGTTTCTTTAAACAGTTAGAGAACAAAAGTTTAATTAACATAAGTCACCGAACAAGAGTAACTTAACAAAATGCACTGAAAAAGAATCAACGAACTAGGGACACAAATCAGAAATGATTGAAGGAGAGTCACTGAAAAATATCACAGAACAAGAGTTGCTAAACCAATGTGACGAATCAAGAGCCACTAAAAAGAGTTACACAACAAGAGTCATTAAAAAAGAGTTACTTAACAACAATCACTGAATCAAGAGCACTAAGCATAAGTTATTAAACTTAAGGAAGAAGGAGGAAGGAGCCAATCAACGTACTAACTTACACTAATACAGTTTTCACAGTAACTACCCTTTAGAGTACTCAATAGTGTTGGCCAAAAGTTGTCGATTGAGACAATTTCCTTCTTCCCAATAAGTTCGATTAACTCATTTCACGCCTTTAAACTGAGTTAAAATGCCGCATAGAAACAGACAAATAAGTGTGATACCCTCATTCAGGGTATATGTTAAAAACAGAATGGCAGACAAATAAAGCAAAGATAAATAAGTCCACCTACCCATAGACCTTGGCGACAGCTTGACAAACTAATAACAAAACGCAAGCCCCACAAAGCAGAATGAAGTGGCCAAGGGCTTTAAGAAGATTTCCAGATGCCCAGCAGATAGGACTGAGACTCTGGCACAGTCAGTGGCCCTCAGGCAGTCGGTTAGCTCATTAAAAACAGAAGGAACCAAAAAAAAAAAAACTGTGACCACCCACCCAACCGCCCAAGGAGGCGGCAACCAACAAGTGCCAAAGTCAGAATTTTAATTTGCCACAGAGAGACAGGAGACACGAAACAGGAGATGGGAGTGAGATGTGAGTTAGTTTTGTTTGCCAAAGCTTCGCTCATGTTTTTAAGGCGACAGCTGACAAAATTTCAGCCTTAAACTGTGGACAATTTGACAGAATTAATTGAGTGTGGCCAGGAGGAGGCGGACCAATTTTCTTTAAATAATTTCCAATCAAAATGCAAATGTTTTCGGTGGCTAATTGAAAAGCTTTCAGCGGCGGAGCAAAAAGTTCAAATGAGCAAAATGTTGGCATACAAAAACCGCACTTACGCACGCCTTTTGTTATTCTCTCACAATTAGGCGCCAATTGTGGCCAATTATTAATTTGGCTTGGCTTTCAATTAAGCAATTAGTGGGGCGAGAAACGTTCCGTTAAGAAAAATCGTAATCGTGTGGCAAAAAGTAAAGTAGAAAAACGGGGCCATTTATGGCGTATGTGTAATTTTTTCCACATCTTTACGGTGGGCAGCCAGCGCGCCGCGGCGTGCCTCCCTCCGTCACAAAACACTTTATGCTAATTTTCACCCAAACACAGCAGCATCACGTGGAAAACTTTCACAGTCTTCTCGATGCGAAATGTTTGTTTAGAATTTGGCGTGGCGTTATTTATGGCCCAATAACTTTTAACTTTGCATGCGGCCCGAGCCCGGAATGCAAATTGGCATTCTTGGCCATTTGTGCCAAAACAAAAGTCCCAGGGAAATACATTTAATTGAAAGAAGAAAAAAAAAAAGTGGTTGTTGATGATGGCGCCAGGTCCTCGAAGAATGTCAATTAAAAGTTGACCATAAAGTGTTTAATTAATGTGGACAAAATCTGGAACCATCACCACATGTACCCACTGACTGAAGGTTAAGGTCAACTGCTGCCCACGCGGTTGGCATAAAACAAAATCAACAATTTCTTTTCTTTTTTAAGTTATTGTTGGAAATTCATTTGTCAGAACAACAAAGGCCAACATCTACTACATATTTATTTACTACTTGCTGTTTGTCATCAAAATTGGAACGGATCGTGAAATTTATATATGACGTCAGATATATGTACATATATATATTTAAATTATCAAATTTTGGGAATCTAATTTTAAAGTGACAATTCTTCAAAGTGAAGAAAGATTTGTGGGAGCAACATCAAACGACGATGATGTTATGCATGTGAAAACTAATTTGGAAATTGCCTTGTTTTCATTCTCATTGAGCTAATTTTCTGCCTATGCAATAGTCTTGCTTTCCTTTTCATATTTTATGCTTCTTTCTTGAGTTCTTCATACCTACGAGCACGAAAACAACAAGGATTGCTAGAAAAAATGGAAAAAAGAGGGAAAATTTACCTCCTGTCTGACTGCAGGTCACACTCGCGCCTCGGGGCAAACAACCACAGTCCGCTTGCGGGCTGCTTCTAGGGGCAAATAGCTGCGAGTGAAAAGCCGCAAGCCGGAACGTGCTTTAAAAAGCCGCTAGCAAAAAGTGATTCCACATCCTGATTAAAAACTTAAAGCTTTTAGGAGCAAGAGGCAGCAATGTGATATGTGGAACATAAGTCGAATATCAACAGAGTTTGCAAATGGATGACACATTGATTTAGATAACATTACATCTCTGAGATTCTTTCTTTTTGGTCTTTTATGAAAAGTTAGTCGAATATCAACAGAGTTTGCAAATGGATCACACATTGATTTGGATAACATTACATCTCTGAGATTCTTTCTTTTTGGTCTTATATGAAAAGTTATTGACTCTTTTGAAAAGTGCCATTTGGAAAAATACTCCATATTTGACACATTTTTCAACTTTGCTAGACTCTTGACAATAAAAGTATCTAGGACTGACAGGATGCATATTTTTGATGGTAAGAGTAGTCAATTCTCTATAGCCTAGGGCCTGCCCTATCAGAATTTTGCGGTACGGTGCAGGAAAACGAACGCCAGTAGAGATGTTCCTCAGAAACCTTTTTATAGCCTTGCAAAGGGTATATTAAAATACTCCAGTTTGTTTGTAACGCATAGAAGGAACCATTTCCGACCACATTAAGTGTATATATTCTTGATCAGCATGAAGAGCTGAGTTAATATAGCCTTGCCTGTCCGTCCGTCTATTTCTTTGCTATCTGCTCCGTCAGTTTTAAAGCTATCGCGGCCAAACTTTGCACAAAGTCTTCTAATACAAATACGCTGCACATATATCGGACCTGAACGTATCGGATGACCATAAAATATAGCTGCCATAGGAACGATCGTTCGAAAAACTAGTTCTAGTGGGAAAAACTTTTTTGTTTTTAATGCAAATGTCTTCAAACTTCGTTTTTACTAGTTTTCTATGCTTCTGCACGATTCTGTCAAGTTTAGTCGAAATCAGACATCTATATAGCATAGCTGCCATGGAAATGTATGGTTAGAAAAACGGTCTTAGTTAGAAAAACTTTTTTGTTTTCATAGTAAACCTCTTTAAAATTGGCATATATTTATTTTTTAAGCTTTCACACAATTCTTTAAAGTTTTGTCAAAATCGGATGACTATAGGTTATAGCTGCCATACGAATGATCGGTTGACAAATTAGTTCCAGTGAGAAAAACTTTTTTGTTTTCAAAGAAAACACCTCCAAACTTTGTATTTCTTATTTTGCTATGCTTTTCCATAATTGCACTTAGTTTGGTCGACATCGGACATCTATATGGTATAGCTGTCATAGAAAAGTTAAGTCGGAAAATAAACCTTAGCTAGAAAACTGGTTGGTTTTCAGTGGAAATGTCCTTTAAATTGATTAAAAAAAACGTGCTGCAAGGGTATGCAAACTTTGGCCAAGCCAAAGTTAACTTTCCTCTATTTTTCCCATTGAAAATGGAAAAAATGGGATCATGAAGTTGTGCGAATGTATGTTACAGGGAGAACGAAACATTTCCGTCCCCATAAAGTATATATATTCTTGATCAGCATCAACAGCCGAGTTTATATAGTCATGAAAATGTGTGTTTTCATCTGCCTGTATGAACCCGTTGATACCAGAGGCTATGCGTCTATTCATTCGGCTAGAAAATGATAGAAACGGCACAAAATCAGGGGTGCACACGACTACAGCAAACTTAATTGTTGAATTTATGTTTGCTGTAAGCTACAAAGTGACACGGAGATTTGGATTGATTGCACTCTAAAACAAGAATGACTCCAAAATCTCTAGAGGTTACTGCAACACATCGGAATGACATTCTAAGTTCCCACAAGATTTTGGGTCTAACAGAGATGTGTTTTCATTTAGAATTCTTTTTAGTTAACTCTTGTTTAAGTTTTCCTAATTAAAAATCATTATTGATAATGATTTATTTCAAATTTTCTCTTCCTAAATGAATTTCACTTAAAATATTTCTTCTTTCTCTCATTCTGAAACTGTGATTTTCCAACTAAAAGTTCGCGTTTTCGAAAATCTATGAAGGTAATTGTAATTCTTTACAAAACTTTTGAATTCCCGAATTCATTTCATTCTTATTCTTATTCTTCCATCATTTCTTTGGACAACCAAGTGGTTCACATTTTTTACGAAAACTACTTACACTTTTTCCCACATCTCCTTAAAGCTATCAAAGCATATTTAGCTGTTGTGTGGGCTTACCTGTAAAAAAAAAAAAGAGATGCAAACAAAATACATTAAAAAATAAAGCTTGGCAGTAAAACAAAATCTAAGTCGATGCCGACGTATTGAAGGCATTTTGATGATGATGACATAAACTAAACCCACCAACCACCATTTAAGCATAGAAACTAAACCTTACTTTACTCTCTGTCGACTTTAATACGACATTGCCATATCGACATTTCTTCGTCCCTCCTCACCCCCCTCTCTCTCTCTCAGAGCAATCTTGTTGTTGCTGCTGTTTTCTTTTATCCCAACACCCAATCATTTGCGTTTGCTTTACACTTGAGGAGCTGCCGCCCCACTCCTTCATTCCCGCATTTCTTTACTTAGACATATTTCTTACGCATTTGGGCGCGTTTAATGTGTGTCAAGTGCGACGTTAATGTTGGTCGTCAAGGATTAAGTGGCCATTACTGGGGACGGCTTAAGGAGTTTTGTTTTATCTGCTTAACGAACAAATTGATGTATGAATCATGCGATTTGATCAGTGAGGCATAAATGTGCCACAGCACGGGGCATGCATATGGTTTGCTCTGCTCTACTCTGCTCTACTCTACTCTTGGCCGTGCTCATTTATTAACCATTACACAATTTGCTGTTTGGTTGCAAATTGGTTCGCATTTCGCAATTACAC
The DNA here is from genome assembly GCA_035044965.1 of Lordiphosa andalusiaca. Classification (NCBI taxonomy): domain Eukaryota; kingdom Metazoa; phylum Arthropoda; class Insecta; order Diptera; family Drosophilidae; genus Lordiphosa; species Lordiphosa andalusiaca. The sequence goes on along the minus strand of JAWNNM010001363.1, from coordinate 4,241,247 downwards.
CTGGCGCAGCTGACGGTGAGTCAGCCAGGCGCGCAGGCTCATAAAACCACACAAGTCCACTCTCACCCACCAATCCCAAAACTCTGGAAATGGGTAACGCACGCAAATGTGCAAAGTTGGTGGGTGCTGCCCAGCGAAGCGCTCGATTGCGGAAGTTGCAACTACAGCAGCAGCTGCTGCTGCTGCTGCTGCTGCTCTCCCAACTATTTCTCAACTCCACTCCATGACCGACCCTTTCCCAGGCCGCGCTTTCGGCGCTGACAGCTGTCCGGTGCCCGCTGTCTGGGCTTGGCCATAACCAAAAACCAAAACAAATGAAGCAGCACAACTAACCCATAAAATATAACCAAAAAAAAACAGTTTCTATCGCTTCGATCTTTTGATCATTTTATGCCAATTTTCCCATTCGAAGCCATCGAAAAAGGGTAGCAGTTTTGGTCTTTGTCTCGTTAACTGCCAGGGCTCACGTTTTGGGGGCAAACAAAAAAACAACAAATAATGGAAAATTATCTGTGCACCAGCATCAAATGTGCCGAGGGGCTAATCAGTGACAGACATTCGCAGAGCTTCCAAAATACTCGTACAATTGAATTCAGTTTTGCTTGGCAATCTTTTACAGTTTTATGTGCACTTTTTGCTTAGACTTTATCTTTTCTGGTATTTTTTTTTTTTTTTTGTCCAACTGTCAGCTACTGTGGATTGTTGTGGCTTCGCTGTCAAGTGCAATTATGGGCCGCCATTCACTATGACCTTTGACATTGCCGCTGGAGCATGGCTACAAAGAGGAGACAGCACTTGAAGTTTGCAGTTTATAAGTACGGCTTGGTTACAATGGAGGGGGGGGGGAGGGGAATCAGCGGAGCAACAGCCAAGCTGTGCAGGGCCAGAAAGGCATAACCACTTGAAGAAAATATTCCCTTTTCTTCTTCTAATTAATTGCAAAAGAATGTTTAAAGTTTACATTTTGTACAGCCTGGCAAGAGTTAAAGTGTAGATTGTCATTTGAAATGAAGAAAAAGGAGAGGAAGTCATGGTAGAAACGGCAATCCTTAACGAAACGTAGATCACCCTGTTAAATTTCACACGTGAAATGTAAAAAACAGAAAGCAAAACGTGCCATGAAGAAAACCCGCTGAAAACTAAAGTAATTCCAAAAACCTTTTACCTGTTTTAAACACAAATCTAAATACCGGAGAAAATTTGGGTTTTCCACATAAACGGTTACAGTTTGAAAAACCTAAATGAGCGTGTAGCGCTCAAAATCAGTAGAGATAAGCAATGGTTTTCATTTAGAAAGTGGTTTTTCACACGCAACATGTAGGTTTTCTAAATAAAACTTTGGGATTTAAAAAGCTGAATGCTCACTTAAAGAAATTCTACATGAAACCTTTTGTTCATTCATTCGCTCAACATCGCTTGAGGCTTCCCTTTATTAGTATAATTTGCGGTAATGTCGCGCGAGTGTTCGATAGTTGTATGGGCTGAGATGCCGGCATTTGTGTTTTGAATGAGTTATGAGTTCGAACCACAGAAAATTTGAGTGCAAAAACATAGAGGAAACAAATTTGAAGGGCATTTCTACTAAAAATAAACAAGTTTTTCTCACGAAGACTACTTTTCTGACCCTAATTTTGTATGACAGCTATACTATATAGATGTCCGATTTTTACCAAACTTGACAGTATCATGGAAAAGCATAGCATACTTAGAAATACAAAGTTTGGAGACGTTTTCTTTGAAAACAAAAAAGTTTTTCTCACTAAAACAAGTTTCTCGACCGATCATTCATATGGCAGCTATAACCTATAGTCATCCGATTTTGACAAAACTTTTAAGAATTGTGTGAAAGCTTAAAAAATAAATATATGACAATTTTAAAGAGGTTTGCATTGAAAACAAAAAAGTTTTCTTACCAAGACTATTTTTATAACCTTACTTTTCTATGGAGGCTATACTATATAGATGTCTGATTTCGACCAAACTTAGCGGAATCATGGGAAAGCATAGCAAACTTAGTCATGCAAAGTTTGGAGGCGTTTTCTTTGAAAACAAAAGAGTTTTTCTCACTAAAACTAGTTTCTCGACCAATCATTCCTATGGCAACTATATGCTTTAGTCATCCGATTTTGACAAAACTTTAAAGAATTGTGTGAAAGCTTATAAAATAAATATATGACAATTTTAAAGAGGTTTGCATTGAAAACAAAAAAGTTTTCTTACCAAGATTATTTTTATAACCTTACTTTTCTATGGAGGCTATACTATATAGATGTCCGATTTCGACCAAACTTGACAGTATCATGGAAAAGCATAGCAAACTAAGAATTACAAAGTTTGGAGACGATTGCATTCTCAACAAAAAAGTTTTTCTCTTTAGAACTAGTTTTTCGACCAATCGTTCCTATGGCAGCTATATGTTATAGTCATCCGATCCGTCCGGTTCCGTCAAATATGCAGCGTATTTGTGCCAGAAGATTTCTTGCCAAGTTTGGTCTCAATAGCTTTACAACTGACGGAGGAGATAGCATAGAAACAGACGGACAAAGCTAAATCAACTCAGCTCATCATGCTGATCAGGAATATATATACTCTATGTGGTCGGAGGGGCTTCCTTTTATGCTTTACAAACATGTGGACAATTTTAATATGCTCTCTAAAAGGGTATAAGAAGTCCGAGTTACTCATTTTACCATCCAAAAACCCCAAACTTCTTCTTTCCTTATCATTTCTAACCAAGCCAAACCCCCCCACCCACATATTGTATACAACTGTATTATGTAGTAAATTATGCATTAAATGAAATTGAATAATTTGCCACCCGCAAGTTTCGACCATTTCCTTAATCAATAAAAAACAAAAAAAAATCATCTGCTTTTCCTATTATTTATGAAAAATTGTTTATTTTTAAGGTCGAAAATTAATTATTATTTACAAAAACAATCCAAAAATTGAATTAAGGCTAAGGTGAAACGCATGTGTTCCACTTTCCTCTCTCCCCCCCGCATTCACAAGAGTAAAGAAAATATATAAAAACCATCAAAAATATGGAACGAAAAATATTAAAAAACATATAAATGGAAAAGAAGAGGAAAAACAGCAGACACATCACTTGGGCACACATGCCTCCACGTGCTGTGCGATTTTTCAGACTTTTTGCGTTGTGTTTACCCAGTTTCGATTTTGTATATGGGGGGGGGGGAAAATTATGAATTTCCAGTCGGCGATGTGCCCACCCCCCCCGTCTGTTTGTGTTTATCTTGGGCGGCAGGGCGGACCTTGTTTTGTTTCAAAGAAAAGGACACCGAGAGCATGTCTGGCCGCTTCATATATCAATTTCAATTATCTGACATTTTCGCACAGAGTTTCAAAAGCATTTTGCTATATAAATTATTGGCTCAACGACAAAAGGACAACCCCAAAAAGGATTATGCGGCCTGCAATTTGGCCTGGGATGGTCTTTTATCAGTCCGCAACTGACAGGAGCAGGCCCGTCTGCTGCGGGCTGAAAGAAGGCGTGAAAAATGAGTCATAAAATGCAAATAAAAGCTGAAGAGTCCTTTTGGCGCAGCTCTTGTGTGTCATTGTCATTGTCATGGCCTGCTTTTGAATTTTATGTCTAAGAGTTTTCCACACTCTCACACACACAGCCAGACCCAGCATTCTCTTCCGCCTTGCCACCCATGCGTGCGTTCGTGTGTTTGCTTAACCTTTGGCTTAAAGTTCAATTTGCTCGTTAATTTCTTGATAAACATTTGCACAATTTTCATAGATTTTTGGCCATCATTTTGGCATTGAGCCATTTTGGATGCGCTATGTGTTTAGATTCGCCTGGTTTACATGGCATAATTAACACGCCTCACCGCCGCAGGGATGGGATTTTATGGCCTCTCCATCATCGCCTGGACACGACACGGCATGGCAAACAATTTGGCCAGTGGTATCTCCCCCCCGGCAGCTGCGTTTGCCAAATGCATTTTGCACCTCGGCATGTACATTGGCATTATGCAAACAAACAAACAAGCGGCAACCGCCGCCCCTTTTGATATTCCACTTAATAAATACAACTATAAATTTTTAACGTTATTTTCGTTCCAAAAAAGCTTATCCGGCGCTCAGCATCGATTTGTTGCTTTCACCGCAATAATAAATTTTTTCAATATTTCCAGTTACTTAAAAGTGTAATAAAACCAATAATGCCTTGTTTTTTTTGTGCCCTCTGGTCAAATTGTTCTGCTCAAATATCCGTAATCCTTATTGGACGTGGTGGTTCAAGTATGGGCCACCCCACCGCCATTTTCATATTCATTGCAAATTATCGGCTAAATGTTTTTATGGCTTTATTCCGTTCCAAAGTCTATGGTAGCTAACGTAGAGCAATGCCGCATTGTTATTGTCGTTGGGATTATTATTGTTGGGTTTCGCTGGGATGTGAGGGATGTGAGTGAGCCAGCAGAGGAGGGAGGATGGGCAGAGGGTGGTTTTTATCAGAGTTTATATATATATATTTAATAGAGACAATTATTATCCAATATTATTATTAAAATCCTTTGAGCTTAAAATCCAACCTTATCATGCAGCGTCGATAGTTGAGAATGAATCCAGGTGAATATATTAATCTTGGTGTACTTAAGCTCAGCTTATTTACATTGTACATCAGGTTAGGTAGAGCTGACTAAACCCAATTTATGGTCTCCACAATTAGGCAAAGATAGGCCCATTGCTATACAAAATATTCCCTAAAGAAACAAAGAACCAGCCCAATGCGCTTAACATGGTCTTCCTTTTTGTCAATCGGTTAGCTGCAGGGACTTTTCGTTTAGGAAAAGTTTAAGTTATCAGTCTCTTCTGGAATTCCTAACCCTCGGAAACACTCTTGGCACAATCATGTTCATGCTTCAATGTGGACAAAATCTCTATAGATTTAAAGTATACCTCCGAATTTGAGTGTGTTATTATGTTAACATTTGCTCTGCGGTGATCACATATAAATCTCTTAAGATTTTGACAACCAAAGACCCTAAATGTAATTCGAGATGCAACGACCATTCAAGTAAATGGCAAGGAGTAATTGCAATGGCAACCTTCGATTTTACATGAGTCTACTGAACAAACTTTGCATACAGACAGCACACAAATGCAAAATGGAAGGTCCACATTGCAAATTTCCCTGACATCCACTTATAGCAGCGATGGGCAAGCCCTTGCTCTTTTTGCTCCCATTGCTCCCATTACTCCCAAGAGCCACACACAGATTCTTTAAAAACTGCCTCGTCATGCACACGCTGTGTGCATGACTTGCAAAAATTTTCTCGCTTCGAAGCAAATCCAACAACAACGCCAGGCAGATGCGATCACAAGCTACGCTTAAAAATGCTACGTCATGCACAAGCTGTGTGCATGACTTGCACAATATTTTATTGTTGTTGTTGGACTGCTCCCAAAATCAAATTTCGTGCGCACCGCTGACTTATAGTATTGCCATCTTGTTGTTCCTGGTTCTTTGCTACGAAGAGATTCAACTTGCTTATGCGACGAGATTCCTTTCGCTTATTCGAAAGACTAACCAATAAGTAATACATTGTATTATCTCAATTTTAATTATTGCTTAAAATTGAGTGTGGAACCTACATTTTTGCACTTTCACCATGGGAGGATTTCCATCGGAAGATTAGTATGCTTTCATTTGAAAAACTTTCTTTTGGATCGTCGAAAACTATCTAAAACCCAGATCGGATTCGGAATCAGAATTGAATCGCTTTCCAAAAAAAGAAGCTGCTTATACTAATTCCAATGATTATTTTGTTGGAAAGTTCTAAATGGCCCATTAGCAGGCGATAAAGATGACCAGGTTCATTAGAGTAGACTTTTTAGGGCAAATATGAAATTTTAGAGACTGTGCCCACTTCCTTCACAAATAATACGTAATTATTATGTCACAATATTTGGCCGCTGTGAAAAGTACCCTAATGTCCGGCTCAGACCTGAATAGCTAAATAGCTAAATCAGTCCTGAAATGGAATCGTTGATACTGAACTCATGGCATCCTTTCTATGAGCTACAGCCATGAATTTAACACAGGAATGTCCTACTACGTCATGACTATCTCCTTATTTTAGACATGATTTCAGGGCTGAGCTCATGGATGAGTTTCATGGGAAGTACTAAAACATGCATGAATTCAGGCATGAAATTCAGTTATTCCTACTGCTCAGGTCTAAAACAGAACTGAAAAATTCAGTACTGAGTCGTAGAACTGCAGGCGTATAATGCAGTGTTCCCCTGCCATGCCCCGGGGGGCCGAACACTTTCGGCAATTCACGCCGAATGCTTGACGAAGTACAGCATCAGTGAGTGTCAGAGAGAGAGACAGGGAGCCTCTCTTCTTGGGGAACCCTGCTATATCTTAAACTTTTGCTTAATACATTTAAGGTTTCTGCGACACAGGTAAGCTAGCATCGAAATGACTTTATTTAATGTGATACGATTCAACAATTGTGTTTAGCATCAATGGCGAATCTAGGAGGGGGTCTAAAGGGTTAAAACCCCGTCCTGAACCCAGCTATGGTACTTCACCAAATATACGCAATATGCAGTACTTAAATTTTTTAGAAAATGCTGGAAATCACTAAGATTTGAGCTTCTATGGCTTAAATCAGAGTAACATTTTGAAAGTAAAAACCAGATTTTGTGTAAACTCAACGAAAATTACAAAAATATATAAAGTTCAAAGAGTAATATCAAAAAGTTTGGAGCCCCGTTGCGTCCATAAAAGCTAAACTTTTTTTGAGTTTTTCTTTTTTCTCCTTAAATATATACCATAAACTACTTGCGAATCAAGGTGCACCGATATGGCCTTAAATTTATCACACAACAAAAGTGCACTCTAATACATAATATATTGTCAAAGAAAATTGTTTTTGACATAATTTAAAGAAATGCTTATAAGTGTGTAACTGCTTAGCAAATAGTTTATAAATTTGTAAATATTTATAGAATGAAACAGGAAATTCCAGTTCTAAACTAGGTGTAGCTCCTGTAGATTGGATAAAGGTTTAACTAATGTATTAACTTCATGCTCACTAAATCTCAATGACGACTGATTTCATGACTTAAAAGTTAAATCGTACCCTGTGAAATGTAGACAACATTTGAAATATGCATTTCCCCCCCTCGCAACATTCAGTCAGCATTAAACGTTTGCCAAATAAACAATTATAAACAATTTATAAATGCAATTAAATATTTTTTTTTTGCCATATTTGTTGTGGCGGAGTCGATGTTTGCAGGCTTGTTGTTGTTGTTATTGTTGTTGCTGTGTCAGTTGGCGGAAGCGACGAATAAAAATGTTGAAGTTTTCAATGTGGTGAACATTCAGCGAGCAAGTTAGTCAACTGTCACAATGCACATCATCGTGTTGTTGCTGCTATGCAGACATATGCAGGGAGAGAGTGAGAGGGGGGCGGGGTGGATGGAAATGTAAACAAAATTTCCATTTTGTGTTTGTGTTTGTGTGTGTGTGTGTGTGCGTGTTTCATGTTCAATTATTTACCATTTGTTTAGTTTTTGTTTTTTGTTTTGGTTTCTTGCTGTTTATTATTTTTGTTCAATGTGTGGAAATTGTTGGCGTGCCACGAGATGCTCTTTTTTGTGCTGATCAGATCACAGTTATCAACGAGGGATGCAATTTATAGTTTGCATGAGGAAGTATTCCCTCAAAAGCAGTCTCATCTGGTTTTGAATCACTTTGAAATAGGGAATTTAAAGTCATATGCGGATGACTCATTGATTCCCTCCAAGTTTCTATTGTGTGAGCCACTGCATCCTCAGCTTCCAATCAATCTATTCTCAGTTCAAGTTTATAGCTGTGTTGGCCAAGTGCATTGAGCTGTGACTTGGCTTCTTTTGTGTGCAGAGATTAGTTCGCTGCATTCTCACCTTCCCCAAAAGCCTCAGCCTCAAGTAATGTCAGTAATTTCTTTGCCATGTCAATTAAATTCAGTCAATTTTCAGCAAACGTCAAACAATTTGCATTTGACAATGCTTGCAAAAGTTGCAGCAGCTTAGGAGAGTTTCTCCTCAACACGTGCCTGCACAGCCTCCACAACCCGCCCGGGCGGGTCCACCACCTTCACTGTTATTTGCATTTTTTGCATAAACAAAAAAATGGAAGAAAAAAAAACAACAACAATGTTTTGCACTTTTGTTATGCTTTTACTGTTTTGTGCAGTTTTCGCTTTGTTTATGTTTTTGGCTTCCCCGTTTGTTTGAAGCTGGTTTCGGTTTTCGCCCAAAACGTTGGATACCGTTACCGTTACTATATGCTTGGCTTGGCCTGGCCTGGGCTGGCGGCTAACCCAAATAACCCGATAAACAGGCAACTGCAGTTGGTGGTTTCCATTTTGCCCTGTCAGCTTCCCATTCGGCTGCCGCTGCTGTTGCTGAATCATTTGACAAACGAGGCTCAAAGTTATCACAGTTATGACTCACTTCGATTTGGGTGTTATTTATGACTGATCCTGGAAATGGACACACTTGTTAGGGCCTTAATGAAGCTGCCAATTCTGTGCTGCTTAGAATTAATTGAATTTCACGCTTTGATTTCGCGCCACACGGCAGGCCGCATAAATCTTTCACAAGGTGTATAAATTATTTGCTCACGCACGACGACTTGGGCACTCGTTTCCTGCCTGGCAACCCGGCGTATGCTTAACTTTTGTTGGCTTTTTTTTTGTTTTCTCCGTGATTTCCTTTGCTGCTTCAACCCAGTTGGCTCTATCAAATATTTATTTATTTGCGTACAAGTACACACACACACAAACATACACACACAAACATATTTTGGCCAAATAACTTACGAGTTACGACCAAACAAAACAAAATAATACAAAAGTTCATCCTTTTTGGCTCATCAATTATTTGAGCGTTTTCACTCTTGATTATTCCCACTCAATTCTCATGTGGCCGATTGTTTAAAGTTTTATTACTTCAACTAACCAGACTATTTGTTTTATTTTTAGTTTAATTTATGACGATTTTTATCAGCTGTGTTGTAATGTTTAAAAAAAAAACATATTTCTTTGCAAGTTAAGGGTGGAAAAATTATATTTATACAGCCCAAAGGGCTTAGCAAAGCTTCTCACCTTCTTATGGCTTGTGTGCTGAGAATGGGACCTACAGCTTAATGTCGATTCCGAAGCTTATTTGTGGATAGTTACCTTAGAACAGGCACCAATAGCTAGTGAAGCTGACCGAGTGTTTACGTCTTTTTTTTAGTTATTTCCCTAGGCAGGATAGAATCCACGACCGCTAGCACAGCAGGCACACACACTACCCACTGTGCCACAAATGTGGCAAGTGTTGGTTAAGAGGAAAACCCCGATTCTGACGACAGTAGAATTACCAATTGATTCCATCACTTTGCTTTGAGTTCTCTAACCTTTAGTTTATAGTTCAACAGGTGTCTTTACTTTAAGATTAAATATTTCGGTACTAAAAATAGTTGAATTTTAACGAAATGTGTGTTTTTTACTTGCACCTAATACGACTTTTACTTGATTTAAGAACCGATTAAATGCAATGCAATACTGCCGCTCCTTCTTATCATTTTTGTACTCCTACAAAGGGTATTATAATTTTGCCCATAAGTTTGCAACGCATAGAAATATTCATTTCCGACCCCATAAACTATATATATTCTTGATCAGGGTGACGAGCTGAGTCGATTGAGCTTTGTCCGTCCTTCTGATCGTGTGTCTGTCTGTTTCTACGCGAACTAGTCTCTCAGTTTTTAAGCTTTCGAGCTGAAATTTTGCACAGAGTCTTCTTTTTGCTGCACACTACTAATATGTCGGAGCCGACCGGATCGGATGACTATATCTCATAGCTCCCATAGGAATAATCGGTCGGAAAACTAGTTTTAGTGAGAAAAACTTTTTTCTTTTCAATGGAAACGTCTCCAAACTTCGCAGTCGTAGGTTTTCTATGTTTTCTAATATTTCTACAAAGTTTTATTCAAATCGGACAACAATATGGTATAGCTGCCATACAAAAGATAGGTCTGAAAAACAGTCTTAGTTAGAAAAACTTGTTTGTTTTTAATGGTAGCATCCTGCAATTTTGTATTTGTTTGTTTCACATGCTTTCACATAATTTTACAAATTTTTGGCCAAATCGAATGACTATATCATATGGCTCCCATATGAACGATCGGTCGGAAAATGTGAAAAAGAGTATTCTTTGAAAATATTTAAGCGAGCACTTGCAAGGGTACAGGCACAGACGAAGTAAGCTTAGCTTTCCCGTTTTTTTCCCCAACCCTTCGTAAAGCAATAACAAACAAACCCACAGAAGAATAGATGGATTATAGACACAGATTTGATTAATGGGAAAAGGTAGTAAAATCAATTCCCTAGTACATAAATAAAATTACACTTGTTTTGGATTAAAGCTCAAGGGTTCAACAGATCAGGTCAGGCACAATTTTGACGAATATGGGATGAGGCTAAACCACACACGCAAGTCACCAGGTTTCACTTAAATTTCAAGACTTGGCCCATTATTAAAGTTAACATAGCACAGTCTACAGGGTTAATCGGATCAATGCGTCGGAGCGGGAAATCCATGCCACACACAATGAAATGTATGGTCTCAAATCTCTCTCGACCATCCTTTCGAGAAGTCCCTCTACTTTTGCATTTGCATTTCCATTAGAATGTCAATTTTAAGTATTTTCCCAGATGTAGAGAACATTAGCTAAGCCTAAGAATCCGCATCTTTCGACACTTCAAAATGTATGTGGGATAAAACAAAAGAATAGAATCTTTCCATCTCGGAGTCCCCCGAATTTTGACGCATTCCCAAGTTCTAATTCATATTTAAAATTCCACTTACCTTTGCCTGAAATGTGATGCCATGAAAGAAGGCCTGTTCGGCATGCAACGGTACACGCAGATCCTGATCATCCTGCACCAAATCGTACGGTGTCGATGGCATTCTCAGATAGTTCAATAGCACCGATTCGGACCACTTGTAGTATCATGAGATGGTTTTCATTTTCCTATTGCTACGCTTGTGCAGTTGGTGGCGCAAATGCCATAAAATGCCACTTGTCCGACGTTTGGGTTGGTGGTTGTGATGGGGATGGGTGGTCGGCTGTTGGTGGTGCTGCTGGTGCTCTTGCTGTGGTTGGTGTTGTTCGCTCATGCAAATTGTTGTTGTAGAGCGTCGGCTAGCGCTCTGTGATTGATTTGCTATATTTTGTTGGCCGTATTCCTCCGTTCACAGCTCCCTTCTCCAACCAGAGCGCTGGCTTAATCTCAATTTATGAGCTTGCGGTTGGCAAATTGAATTGCGTCAGTTGGTTGGATGCTGGCAGAGATTCGCGAGATTGGCGATTCTCTTTTGCGCTTTATTATGAAATCTGCTCATTCACTGGCAATTTGCGCTGCGGTGTATCTGCAAAGAAGGCAAACAATGTAGGAAAAAAAAAGAACGTGGAAAATTAGAAAGGCAATATTTTGTAATCAAAACGTCACCTAATCGCTGCGACTTTGGTCTATGAACCCGGCGATTATTGAGTGAGTCATTTAAGCGTCGATGTATTTCGAGTTCATAGGAAATCAGACGAATCACGCGCCAGCTTGAATCATAGACAGACACAGCGAGGTGTGCGATGACACCTCTCCCCAACTGCCCAACTACCCACGTTCTCATGTTTGTCTACACACAAAATTTGCGTGCTGAATTTGTAATTTGAATTTGTAATGTCTGCATTTTGTATTGAAATCAATTGCTAAGAAAAAACCCATCTTCCCTTTGTTCCCAGAGCCTGTTTGTCTCCCGGTGTTGGTGGCGGCGCCGACACTGCACACAAAGCCAGGCCAGAGGGTCACGGACGTTTACGCGTGTAAATGACAAAAAACAAAAAGCCACGAACAGCAGCAGCAACAAAAAACTGCCTACAGTTTTCATTTCGTTTGTTTATCTCCTCCTTCTCTGTGTCTCGTATGGCCGCCTGCCGTTTCCAATGAAAAAATGCTGCGCCAACTTTTAAAAGCCACCTAAATCGACATACCACGGGACCCAAGTCAAGAGACTTGCCACTGTCTCACATTAACTTATCAATTTGGGTGTCGATTGAGTTCAAATTGCAAACAGCTGATGCCAACTTTAAATGGAGGCCAATGGGTTGAGGCTGTCATCGAAGGTAGCAGTTGACACATTTTGGGGCGCAACATAAATCAGCTTTGGCTTATGACCGAGACACAAAGGGATAGGAAAAGAGAGGAAGAGAGAGAGGTCAGGGTCAGGTCGGGGCGCATTTAAGGCAGGATTAATGACTTTGAATGATTAGGAAGGTGGGGGCCTTAGATTCGATACAGATGCTACATGCCATTTAAATAATGAGTGCAGTTATTTTTATGAAAATAATCTATGTGAAACAATGGTGAGTTGTTTTTTAATGTCAAGGGATTGTGTGAGTGAGCATGTTCGACCAGTTCAACTTACAGAAGTAAGTGGTCCGGAAAGTGATACATTTTCACCAAAGCCAGCTCACTTTTGTAAATACGATTGAAACGAAAGAGATATACTACAAAAGATAAAGGTTTACACTTTACACTTGAGAAATTGGATGTCGGTGCTCTAAAATAGGGAATTCTCTTGCTTACTCAATCTTAAACTTGAATTGGTTCTATGTTTAAGTTAGATTGAAGGCTTGATTGTAAATGTTTAGCTTTTATCTCATAGAAGTCCTTAATAAGTTAATCTAGCATGAAGATCCTATGAAGAAATTACACACAGTCGGAAATTTAAGTAATATATGAAAATAGTATGAGTTCACCTTTTTTTTTTAGTTTTGTCTAATTTTCTACGGTGTAAATAGGCTTTGAGGGTCCGTCTTTTTAAAGGGTTGCCTGTTTAAAGGGTGCTAGCGTTGCCACTTCCTGGCTTTTCATACAATCGATATACGATTGCTACTGCGCTGCTACAGTGAACATTCGTTTGCACATAACTTCACTATTGTTCATCCTATCTTTACCAATCTGATTACTATATATGTCCTAAAAGTAAGATCCATCTATCTATAAATAACAACAAAGAAAGTCGATCAAGCTTGACTACATCTACACTCAGAAAACATTCGCCCCGAAAACAAGAAATTCTCCTATGAAATCCGTCCTAAGGCGATTCACCCTAAAATTAAGCTCAGATTGAGTCCAATATTCTTTGTTTTTTCCCTATGTGTAGAGATAAACGCCGCATGATTCACTTGCTATCGACGCAACACTTCACACACTTTTCGCAAGTATCTCCATACCTAGCCTAAGGGATAAAAATCCCAAAAAAAAATATAATCAATTGACTTTAGTGAATTATAGACAAGCACCGGAAAGACAAAGTCCGATTAGAATTTGAAAACGAATCACCGAAAAGAGATGGAGCCTTGGAGGAGATATTCACTTGAAACCTTAATGGATAACACTTTAAAATCTCAAGTAAACAAGCAAAACCAAATGATTTCTTAAATACAAAATTTCAGAGAAATATAATATTATACTTATATCGGTAGAAAATGGTACCTAAGAAGCGACTCTTTTCGCAGTGTCGGTTTCAACCCGTTGTTCTGATCAGTCCCAACTCATTTGCGAGTTTTTTTCACACGTATTTCAATAATACACATTTTGATCATATGATCATGAGTCATTTGCTAGTCTTCTTTTGAAAGACTCTTCAAGGAGTTTTGTGTTAGAAAGATCTTCATAAAGTTGGGTGGGTAGGCTCATTATGGTCGTCAGTGCTTGTTGAGCTCTCGCTTGAGCTGTGGGATTCTCTGAATTCTGAAATTTTCCAATTTTCGTTTTAAATAATTCCCAATCCCCGACCCACCCCCAAGTACGAAACAACCTCTCCAACTTCCAATTGATTCGAGCACCTCATCAAGTGCTGTCAGCCTTGACATAGTTCATAATAACTAAGTAAAGCTGAGTTAGCTGATTTTCCAACCAATCGTTCTCACTTGCTGCTCACTCGAAAGAACAATTAATTCATAGCCAAACCAAAAGCTCATTTATTTTTCCAACATATTCTAATTTGTTGGTCTAGTTCCCTGACCTTAACTCTTTCATGGAAAAAAAAAACGCCTGCGTCAGCATATTTGGGAATGTCAAGTTTCCGCCGCATTTCCTCTACATTTTCAATGTGAACTCTGTGTGGCTGGCTGTGGGCTTTTGTTTTAGGACAGACAATTCGCATAAAGTTCAATGTGCCGCCTACCTTCGCCGCCCACAATCATATATCATCGTTGTGGTACTTCTTTGGTAGCAACAAGGTAGTTTAGTTCGACGCCATTTTGTGGCATACACAGCACATGGAAACTGAACATACATATGGGGTACAATAAGGTTCAAGTACCTCAAGAGCGGTCTGTCTATGCGTTTAGGAGAGACAGAGACAGTCAAAGAGTGTGCAGCGGCAGTTAACACCCACCTCCTCCTGCTGCAGCTACGGAGCCTCCACAGAAGAACTTTCTTCATCATCATCATCATCGTCATCGTCACTTACTCTTCGGTGCTATGCCACGCACGTCCCACTGTGTTCTTCTATCAATTCTAGTCTAAAGTTTCGCCTGGTTGTTCTTTCAACTCCGTTTTGTTCAGTCGCCCGCGCTATCAACATCAACACACTGCAGTTCAGCAGCAGCGGCAGCAACAACAACAACAACAACCACACCACAAAAACTCGTATCGCCTGCAAGTGAATGACTTGACGGAGCCGACGTGCTTCCAAGAAGCATACACACACTACCACATACAAAACACGAACCGGTTCTCTGGTTTGGTCAAAGTCTTGGTAACTTACACGCTCACTTCCTTTCCGGTTCTTGCATACAGAAAAAAAAAAAAACCAACTGCAGTCAGCTGCAATTTCAAGTTTTATTTTCTGATATTTCTTCTCGCTGTTGCTTTTGTAATTACGTAGCAGAAATCAAGCCAAATCGGTTTGCAACCTTTGTCATGCCTGAAACTGAAAATATTTGCTGCGCAGTCGCGCGGCCGCTGCACTTGCCGCAGGCGCGGCGTCGCATATTATGCAAGTTGCAGAAAATCGAAAACGAGTCTCGCTCTGGCGTTGATTTGGCGTATGGAAAATTTGAAATTTTTGAAAATTGTTTGCGGGAAAACTTGAAAGGAAAATTGCTTAGTTGTTGTGTTGTGTTGTGCTGAGTGTTTTTTGTGTGTATATCCAATTGCCAATTAAACACATAAACAACAATTATCCAAAGATGGCCAAGCCAGCTGCGTTGTCTCCTTGCCGAGGCATCATCGATCTTGTTTTCGTTTTCAAACGGCGTCTCTCGGTTCCTGCTTTATCCCGATCTGCCGCCTTTGTCTCTCTCTTTTTTTTGCCATATATATATTTATGAGGCAGACGGGCCAGACACAGACACTGGCTTCTTTTTCTTTCTTTTTTTTTTGCCTGTATCTATAAGATACATTTTTGTGCCAGCGTATGTGTTACGCGCCTATAAATAGCAGCGGGCGGCCACTCGACGCCACTCTGCGTCTCTACAGAGCAAAACGCACCTCCACACAGACAAGCGCACATAAATCTATTGAAAAACAACGATTGCCAAATAAAAGTTTTAGTTTTTGTACATGAAAAATTTCTTAAATATTTTCCAGCTCACGAGGGTAGTGCCAAAAGTAAGCCAAACGAATTTTTATTGTTTTTTTTTTTTTTTGTATTTAATTTTGTACTTAAAATCGAGCTAACCAACGCTTTCCCAATTTTATGGGTTTTATGGGCAAGTCGAGTGGGGAGAGGTCATTTAACTTGCGGTGCAATGTTGAAAGTTATTCTGACCCAAAAAACTATACAAATTGAAGGGAAAAGTTGGGTGTTTTTTGAGTTAGAAGCGATTTGTACAACAGACATGAGTTGGGGTTTTGTTAGCACTTGGTGTGAAGGATTCAATGAACAACATTTACTCATGTAGAGTAGAGATTGCTCTTGGATACAGAACTTTCAATTCTTTACATATTTCTTGATCCGTGTTTGAAAGAAGATTGCTCTTGGATACTGTACTTTCATTCCTTACATATGTATATCTTAATCCATGTATTAAATTATTAAGAATTTCATTCAGTATAGATTCCCTCTTTCTCAGAGAACTTGATGAAGCTTGCTTCTTGGTAAATGTCCTGATTAAAGTTCAGCATTTCCCTGAACACCACATAGTTCAACTGAACTATTAAGTTCACTTCTTAGTCAAGTATATTATATTTGAAAATATTATCTTAGGGTTTTGAAATATAACTTCACTTAAGTCAATGGTTCTTTATGAGTAGACATAAGTCTTCAACTTTTTAATATAAGTATCTTAGGGCCGTTTTTTATTCTACTACATAGAGCTATCTGTCACATAAACCTACAAATAGCAGAGTTAATTCTCAGTTTATCTAACACATAGCAGCTATGTGGAAGATGAGAAATCGGCCCTTAGTTCTACAAACTGACTAACAACATACAGCCCAAGCCGCTTAACCCAAATATCTAAGATTCCACACACTGACCTTCATTCCGTTAAGTAAGAAACTTGGGGAAAATTCGATAACAAAGTGATTGCAATGGGGTTACGATAAATAGCCCGCTTCTATATTAAGGATACCTAAATTCTTGAATTGAAGATCGGATTGGCTACATTAATCTTGATTTGGGACTATTCTAAAAACTTTTAGAGCTGAATATAAGCCGGCCTTAGACTAAAATAAGTTCATTAATTAAACTATTAAGAGAGTCGGTCAAGCCTGACTATACAATACCTTGAAAGTGTAAGTATATCAACGAAAGTGTATGCACTGCAGTTGCCAACATTCTTTTGCTCATAACTGGACTATCGCTCGTTGGATCTCAATGAATCGTTGGGCGGATGAATACAAAATACTGATTACTAAATAAATAATATTCTATTAATAAAACTGTGCGAGATATGACGCTTTTTACAAATAGCGGGGTCATGAGTGGGCGTCGCAAATGTTGAAAATATGTTCTTAAAGCCATCTTTTTTTGCTCTTAATTATATTCAAGTTGTGTGAGAGTAGAAGTTACATTTTATGCTAAATTTAAAACCGTTTTGCTATCGAATCTATCCAAACATCTTGAATCGGAGTGCTAAGAAAAAGTACTCTTGCAGGGTTTTCGTTAAAAAAAATTGCCAGCCAAGAATGATTTGTTGTAAAAGTAAGAGTTTGTTTCAAAATTTATGAACGAAAACTTCTTGGCTAATTTGTTTTTACTTTTAGACTTATGTTTTTGCTTTTAGGAACGGTTCGTTTGTAAAGTAAGAACACCCAAGAGCGAACAAATACCTTTTCAAACTCTAGAAGAAATTGGCTTAAAGACATATCCTTCAGCATTTTGTTTGAATGCAGATAACCGATATATGAATTTAAAAACTTGAAGTACTTAAATAAAGAATAAGTACTTAAAGTACTCAAGTAGTTAGGTACTCAAGAACTACATAGATTGTAAAGATATATCTGGGTTTTATAGATCTGTCTGGTTACCCGGCTACATAATGAAAACTGTCAGTATTTTGCCAAGCAAAAACATACTAAAGAATGGAAAAAAAAATATGCAAAATAAAGAAAATCAACTTTTGCCAAAAAGTCCATTCGAATAATAGAACCTAACCTTTCCTATACATTATTTTGAGCAATAAATGTTCAGCATACTTCAGTGACCACCCCTAGTGGATAGGTCCGGTGTTTGTTTGCTAATGAAACTGCTTGATGTTTGTAATCCATTAAAGAATTATCTCTGCAGCTTTGGCCTAACCTTGAAAGATTTTCCTCTAAACATGACTTTTGGCCCCCCGTCCGTCCCTTTCCCCCACCCATCATCCCTCAGGAAATTAATGATCGATGAGATGAGAAACGAAACGAACCAAATCGGTTTGGCTGTGTTGGTCAGTTATCAGCAATTTTGTCATTGCCCTCATATTCTGATGTTTCTACTGTGGCTGCAGATGCGGCTGCTGGCTGTTGTCTTCTGTGTATGTATCTTGCAGATGCATTTGCAAGGGAGACCCCCACCAGAGCACAGACACAATTTTTGAAATTCAATTTTCTGTGACGGCTGCGCCATATTTTAGTGAAATAATAAACACGACTGTGTGTCGCTGTCGTTCTGTTTCTGTTGTCTGTTTGTGACTGTGATGTATGTAGCTTTTCTTTTGGCACACATTCAACAGATCTGCATGTAGAACGCGTCGCGTAATCAGTTTTTTAGCTGCGTTGTGCAGGGGGAAGATATAAATAATGCGAGACTTTCAATTTCGATGTGTGGGCTTACCTTCTTCTTGCTGCTGCCAGTATATCTCAGCTTTCGTAGTGGCTATCTAGTTTCACAGTTATCAAGTCACACACGCACACACACCGAGAGAGAGAGACAACACCTACGGCTTACTAGTGGTTGTTGTTGTTTCTTATTTATATATATATATATATGTATTTTTTTTCTTGCTTCTTTTTGGGGGTTTAAAAATGAACTGCCAATTCTTGGAAACCCCAAGCCAAGCCGACGCTCTCCGTGCCTAAACTCTTGGCTGAATGTTAATAATCACAACGTTCTTGTGAGAGTTTACCAAATGGCGCCGACTTGTTGCTATGTTTGCCTTTTGGCTTGACGTTCTGGCTGGCTTTTGGTTTGAATATTAATTAAATTTTATTGCCAAATTTTCCACACTTCACTTCCGTTTGCTGAGCAAAAATTCTGTTAAAAATTCTGTATGAATTTTAACGGAAAAATATTTCAAAATGCCACCGACGCGACGCGCGAGGCTCTTTGTATCGAACCGCAACCGGTATGCAGTTATATTTCGTTTTTCACGCTGGCCACTCGACGCTTGAGATTGCGTATACGCCTGCCGCCTGATCACAATGAACGCCGAACAACAACTGAAGCAGCTCTGAAACCTCACTCTGGTATCGCGCCAAATACAGGGTGCCTTCGGTTTGTTGATGGCCAAAACCAGTTTCGGTATTCTCTTTGATGGGCGCTCTCTCTCTCTCTCTTAGAATCGTTTCGTTTCGGCTATGCTTGGCTCTCTGTGACAACGAAAAGCGAAAGCCGTTGACCAATCAGAATTGAGAAACTACACGTGCTTTCTGCTTGGTTTGTTCAGGAGGGGATGGGGAGGGGGTGTAGGCGATGGCAGAGTGGGTTTCTCTGTTTTGGTTTGGTTCAAGCGTTGCTCTCTTTGCACTCTTGCAGTCATTTGTTTGGATAAATTTTATGTGGAGTTTAATATTCTTACAGTTTCTTTTTGTTTAATTTATAGCATAATTTTAATTAAGAAAGAAATTTCAAATTTGCAAAATTTTGTGCTGATATTACTCGTTATTTCTACTTTCATCACCTTCCTCCTTTTTTTTATACTTCATTGCATTTAATTGCCTTTCGAGTTGAATTAAGCGGCAAGCAGGAAGTGCGCTGCGATGCCTTGGATGCTTTTCCTGATTTAAACCAAGGATGCATTCCTCCGTAATACCAAAGGTTCAAACCCTTTATAATGCCCTAGTTATGGTTTCCAGCTTGACTTTAACTACCCCTAGCCTTGAATCATAGCCATTTCTTGTTGTGCTCCGAAGTTTCTTTTACAGATCTTTAAACAATTTTCAATTTCGTATAATTTCTGTGATTTCTGAGTTCATTGCAAAAATTGTCTCTTAACCAATTTAGATCAGCATCAATTGTTCTTGAAACCACAGACCATATTACTGCATCATGCAGTTGGTTCGAATCGGAGAGAAGTACCCTCCGGACCGGCTCTATTCTCTCTACAGAGAATTTAGCTTATTTTTATACCCTTGCAAAGAAGTTTGCAACGCACAGAAATATTCATTTCCGACCCCATAAACAATATATATTCTTGATCAGTGTGAAGAGCGAGTCGATTGAGCTTTGTCCGTCCGTCTGTTTGTTGCCACGCGAACTAGTCTCTCAGTTTTAAAGCTATCGAGCTAAAATTTTGCACAGAGTCTTCTTTTGGCTACACACTACTAATATATAGGAACCGACCGGATCGAATGACTATATCTCATAGCTCCCATAGGCACAATCGGTCACAAAACTATAGTTTTAGTACGAAAAACTTTTTTCTTTTCAATGGAAACGTCTCCAAACTGTGTGTTCATAGTTTTTCTATGCCTTTTTATAATTCTGCCAAGTTGAATGAAAATCGGACAACTATATGTTATAGCTGCCATACAAAAGATGGCTCTGAAAAACAGTCTTAGTTAGAAAAACTTTTTTGTTTTAAATGGTAGCTTCCTGCAATTTTGTAATTGCTTGTTTTACATGCTTTTAACCAATTCTAAAAATTTTTGTCCAAATCGGATGACTATATCATATAGCTCCCATACGAACAATCGGTCGGAAAATGGGTCGTTGTGAGAAAAAAGAGAGGAAAGTTAGCTTCGGCTCGGCCGAAGTTTATATTCCTTTGCAGTACGTTTTTTAACTTATTTGAAGGACATGTCCACTGAAAACAAACAAGTTTTTCTCAATAAGACGACTTTTCTGACTCTACTTTTGTATGACAGCTATACTATATAGATGTCCGATTTAGATCAAATTTGGCAGAATCATGGAGAAGCATTAAAAACTAATAAATACAAAGATTGGAGGGGTTTTCTTTGAAAACAAAAAAGTTTTTCTCACTAGAACTAGTTTTCTGACCGATCGTTCCTATGGCAGCTATATGTTATACTCATTCGTTCCGGCCGGTTCCGACAAATGTGCAGCGTACTTGTACCAGAAGACGTCGTGTAAAGTTTGGTGGCAATAGCTTAAAAACTGACGGAGGAGATGGCATAGAAACAGACGGACAGACGGACATGGCTATATCGACTAAGAATGTCATGCTGATCAAGAATATATATATTTTAGGTGGTCGTAAATGCTTCCTTCATTGCGTTACAAACATCTGAACCATTTCAATATACCCTCTGCAAGGGTAAACAAATTATTTTTGATAATATTTAAGCGAGCACTTGCAAGGGTATAAAACCTTTGGCTCAGACAAAGTTAGCTTAGCTTTCTCGTTTGATAATTATCTTGAAACTATCAAACTTCGATAGGGGATTGTGGATTTAAATGTGGAGAAATATATTCAATATGCAAATAGAGGCTTCAACTGTTATTTGTATACCCTGTAACCATTTGAAATTCAAGCTTACAACCCAAGAGATTGCTAGAAGTTGAGCTATGCTATGCATTGTTCACAAAAAGTTTCAACCAGAAACACATTGTGTATCCCGGACTCAACTACAGCTCAATCGTTTCTGGAATGGTTTCAAAACTTTATTTTTTCACTTGAGTCACTGTGAGCATGTTTTTCTTAATTTTCCAACAGTTCTCCAACTGTCAAAGTATAATATGGTGAGACCTGATATGAAAGCGCATCTTTAAGGGATGCAACGACCCAATATAATACTTCAAATATTGAATCTAATCGAAGTACCTTAATAGTCCTTTTAAACCATTTCCGGAAAGAGTTGATTAAGTGAAAATCGTACAGCTACCCGATTTTATTTACCACTAAAGTGCAACAAATCTTTAAAGTTTGCTTCGGCTTTTAAAACCCAAAAAACTGCTTTCCTTCTTCCTCCACCAATTAATGCAAATCTCACCTAGAAATGCAATCAATCCCACCAACAGACCCAAACCCAGACACAGCCAAGCCCAAAACAAATCCGCCACCTTGAATTCATAAAATTTGACATGCTCAAATGGATCCTCCAGGTCAATCAATCCCAAGGAAACCATCTTGCGCAGCGTTTGCTGTTTCCAGTGTTCCAATAGCCCGGTCGTGTGCACACGATGTATCAGTTGATTCAGGGGACGCTCATACATCGAATTGGCCTGCATGGGCAAAGAGAATAGTAGAAAATGGCCAAAGATCAGGCCAGGCAGAGTGCAGACAGCTGGCTGTGCAAACAGCTCCTGCCGCTTGGCCACAATAAGCCAACCGATGGAGGAAACGGAGTAGGACTGCTTATTGCTCAGATTGGCGCGTCTTTGCATAAATTCACTGGTCTGCAGGTATTGAATTTTGGAACGTATGTCATCCACAGGACGTCCGCCATCGAATGAGTCCAGATAGAAACGTTCGGCCTGATCAAAATAGATGTGTAGCTGGGAATCGCGAAGTTGCCGAAAGTCGGAGATCTCTCGTTCGGTGGGTCGCTTGGTTAGCAAAGTGTTTAGGTGAGCCCCGAATAGAGTGTTTAGAACCAGACCAAGTAGAAAGAGCTGGGCATGCGTCAGCTTCGAGCTGAACATGTGGTGGGCACTCAGCTTAAACGATTGACCCAACATGCCCGATAACATGCGCTCATTGAAACACAGGTAGGTCCAATCCAGTTTCCGGCGGAGCAGCAGACAACCAAAGCCAGTGTCGAGTAGGGAAAATATGATATAGCAGGCGACAAGCACTCCGATCAGCCGAGCACTGTAAATCATGATGTATACCTCGGCGGTGGTCACCTCCTGGGGGCAGGGTACCATGACAAACCATTTGGCCATATCATAGGGATAAGAGAAGACACCCCGGTTACTGGGTCTCTCATAGCCGCAGAGGCTGATGGGTAGGCCAAGGGTACCATTAAGTGTCATATTTCTTAGGACAATCATGGACATTTGCTCGCCGGGCTTTACAGGACGTTGCCACTCCAGCGACAGGTTATACAAATGGGCAAACTCTTGCAGTAATTGCGCCACATAGCCGGTCAAACGAAGCTCCTGCGACTCTGCATCCTTATAGACCAGCGAGCGTGGTGCCAGCTGGTCGGGCAGCGTCTGTATGGACTTGGCCTGAAAATTGTTTATGACTCTGAAGATGGGCTCCCCGCTGAGTTTTACGTCCAGCCATTTCTCTTTCGCAAAAGGCTGCAGGCGATAGATTTTTCCCATTTCCAACAAAACTGCCACCTGCAGGAACTGCAACTCCTCTGCCCTGGCTGCTATGTGCTCAACTAGATTAAGGCGTTCCCTCACTCCATCCTCCACTAAGAACAGCAATCGCACTTGTCTCATGTTCTGCAGATTTCTGTCCAGAGCCTGCCACAATTCCAGGTTCATGTCATAATTTTCACTTTGCCAGACTAGAGCCAACATTTCATTGTTAAATCTGCCACTCAAATAGAAATCCACTTGCTCATCCAAGCTTAAAACGGGCCAAGGAACGGCAGCCAGCTCGAAGCCTTCGTGCCAGTGTCTGCAGCTGTTGCTGTGTTTGAACAGCAACAATGTGTCATAGGATTGCTCCTGATAGATACTTTCCAGTATGTGGTTTAGTTGGAGCAAATGTGGTACCACCAGCTGCCACATGTTGACGTTGATTAGTTGAAAGTTCATCAGCTCTCGACTGGCGCTGACCCGCCAGAGGGCCTTATCATACGAATCTAGGTTAATTAGTGAACTTTATAAATGATTTGTTAAGGGCTTGATGTGTCGTCTGGCTAATGGTCATTTACGAGTGCATCGCATTAACGCAAAAGACTTGCAACTTAATTGCGGGCATATATTTATAACTCAGAAAATTAAAGAAGGCAAAGCCAACTTTAATGCACTTGATTAAGTTGGTTCCAACCGATGGGATATGTAGGATATAGATGTGCGCTTTTGTGTGAAGTGAGAACTATTATTTTGTTAGCACCTTCAATTGTTAGTTAAAAGGCCGCTGTGTTGGCTCCATATAACATAGTTTTGGGACTTCTTTTGAGATTTATACTGGTCCAGACTCTATCGTACTACTTCTTCTTTCTCATCTCTTTCTCATCGTTTCACTTCTGGGTTTTCAGATCTGATAACTGGGTACAGCTGTTGCTCTAAATTTTGAAACTGCTGTCAAGTGGATCCTCCACGGATAAGGTCATGTCAAACAGGCTTCCATTCAAGACGGCTTCAAGTGACTTTCTGGCCGGCTAAATGTATAAATGAATAGCGACCCCTTAAGGTACTTGTAAAAAACTAACTAAAAACTAAAACTAAACTAAACTAAAACTCCTAATTGATTAAAGGATTCCGTGGACTCTGCATCTTCCGTAGCAAGTTACTCCCCTGTTGGTTAGGAAAATGTAAAAAGTAATCGACGTATCGACAACAACTCCCACTTTAGGAACTGCAGGGACCTTTCTAGCTTGCTCTAGGACACATGAGTCTTAGTCTTTAGACTTAACCTCTGTATATAAGGATTAACTTGTAAAATATCAGGCAGAGTGAACCAAATATGTAAAAACTTCATGAAAATATAGTTTTCCTAGACATTTTAACAGGGATTTTTCACACACTAAGTTTATGTAGCTTTTCTACATGCCACATCTAAGACCAGACCAAAAGACCCACAAATTATTCGCACTGCACTACTTACACAAGGGAATGTGGGTAGGAGGAGGGTAAAAAAGGACACGAGAGGGGGAAGACTTCTTTATAAAACGGCTACAGCTTAATTTATTTTCTCTCTTCTCACAACTCATTTCCCTTGTCTCCTTAACTTAAACACAAATGACGGCATCTCAGTCCATACGACCATCAAACACTCGCGCGTCATTGCCGCATTTCACAGTAATAAGAGGAAGCGGCAAGCGACAGTGAGCAAATGTATCATTAACACGTTTCGTGTAGATTTTCAATTCGTAACATTCAGCATTTGAAAAGAGTGTAAAAATCCCCTTTCTAAATGAAACAAACAGCTGATTTTAACTGCGGTTAAGCTACAATTTTCGTTTATAATTTTCATAACTTTAACTTTAACTGGGAGAACTACACAGTAAAAAAAAAGTTCTAATAAAAAACCATTTCCAAAGGATATGAATTAAATATCTCATAATCATCCAAATGATCATGATTTATCATATCTTTTGGATGATTTTTAACTCCGTTGGAAGATTAAAAGTATATTTAAGACATATCCTTTCCCAATGGATACCAGAAATCATCCAATGGATACATTTTATTATCCTTTTTGTTCTCTGTGTACGTATTTATGAATGGAATATAGTACACTCAAACAAAAAACACACGACAGGCAACGTTTGAGATCGATTGGAATAGAAATAATACCGTTTCGTACTTGAAAAAAGTATTTTTGGTTTTTGGAAGTACTTGAAATCTAAGATGTAAGAAGTCGGTCAAGCCCTACTATGCTCTATGCCTTCCAAATTATATATATATTTATAGCACAAAGTATGAGGGTGTGTAAAGTGCTGCCCATTGCTGTTCCAGCCGGTGCTGCCCAGCCAAACCATTCATTAAATATTTGTATTCCTTATAAATTGACTTTCGCTCGTTCGAAGGAATGGTGATGTCAAGTATTTAGTATTTTGAGTTTGAATTTTGTACTAGAATCAAGTATTTGGGTACTTACTGTACTATTGATGCCGTTTATTTAAGGCATCTGTGGGCGGGTCGTAGGCGAATGTAGGTAGATGATTCGTCTCCTCCATTCGGTGCCTCCGTAAAGGTTGGGGTGGGTGAATCTCATCGATCTGGGAGAGCCAGTCTCTATCGTAGGCCAGCCGTAGGATGTGATTAGCCTGTAAAGAACAGAAATTGCTAAGTTAAGTTATTAAAACCGATTTTACATGAAAAATTAAATGTATACTTAAAAAATTGACTCAAAGCTTGCAGCTTTTAAAAGGAAAACGTACAAATACCAATTAAATCAATCAAAAATTTCTTAGTTTATTTGCATAACAATTTGAATCTCTGTAAAATCATTTGAAGCTTGTTGCCCAATTTTCAAATCATAAATTTGTCTCAATTTTGCAGAATTGAATGAAAATTATGCATAAATATAACTGATACTTCCATGCCAGCTGCATTCGGAATGCCCTTCCTTCTTTATGAATATTTAAAGTTGGATAATTTGTGTGTGTGGTAAAAATAATGTTAATTGCCAACTGATGAAATATGCAAGAATTGTTTGTAATACCATTTTCAAATTGCCTTTTTTTTTGCGAGGGGAGAGGGAGAGATCGTTGGCGCAAAGTTTTCAACAACTTTGCTCCACTTCCGGACTACACACTCTCCCCTACACACTTAGTCCACTTTTTAGTATTGTACACGGATGCTTGATGATTTCTACGTTTGCACTTCCATTTTGTATGCCATTTAGTGCTGCTCCTTTCAATTAAACAAGTTAAACGAAGGAGAAAGGCGGACGACGAAGTGGAGAACTGGAATTGCGAGAGTTCTTGCCGTGGCGCATTAATTTACACGCGACTGCATATTTGATTTCATTTTATTCATATTCCTGCCAGACGACGCGTCGTCGCAGCTGCGTGAAAAATGTATTTGCATAAAGCAGCAGTTGGGAGAGTTGCTTGGCTGGCGTTGACATGCACATAAAATTGCAAAGAATTGTAGCCAGCATAATTTTATGCCCCGGCGGGGAGTGGGGTGGATTGGGGCGAAGCGTCTGTGTGAAACGTGGCGTATGCGTAATGTAACATTAATTGCATTTATTTGCCTTGTTGATTGATTTCCATCTTGCCGGGGCTTACATTGTAATTCCCTACAATTTTTCAACATTTTCGTTTATCAAAGTCAAAGCTAAATGGGAACAGCCGCCGCCACGCCCACATAAATTAACGCCGATTTAACGAAGCGTTAAGACAAAAAGGCGGAGTCAAGAGGCGACGGCAGTAGCAGCAGCAGCTGCTGGTGGTGCTGCCTGTCTGTGACAATAAATTTATTGGTTTTATGGCTTATTAAATACGAGGGTTGCTTTTTGTATTAATCCAATTGACTTCTTTAGGTGTGAAACAGGTGCATTAAAATTATCTATTTAAGCCAAGCTAGTCAGTTATGAGAGATATGTTATGGATGCACAACAAAAAGTTAAGCTAAGACAAACATAATATTTATAATTATATAAAATAATTGTTTTCATTTAATGTAGCATACTTAAAAGGGCATTAATCATGAGTAGTATTAAAAGACGAGTTATTCATCAGGATACGACAGGCTCTAATATTCCAAGAGTCATTTCTCTCGCGAGAGATAAGTAACCAATTCTTTCAGTAGCCACCCTTAATGTTATCAACATGGGACTTGTAACGCATTTACATCTCCTTTCGGGAAAAAAGTGTGCCTCTCTGCCACACTTCTGGGATAAATGTAAGCGATTCTTTTTGCCGCGGGGAAATATTTCTTCTGAGTTATGAGAAACCGTTTCATTGTGGGGATAAGAAAACTTCTCTTCATAGGGACAAGTCTCTTCATGGTGGTAAAATGCGTTGCTTAAGGGAGCTAAATAATAGGGCCGAATTTATATCTTCTACATAGCTGCTATGTGTCAGATAAACATAGATTTTGCGCTGTTATTTGTAGGTTTATGTGACAGATAGCTCTATGTAGAAGATAAGAAATCGGCCCTTAGAGGAAAAAAGGGGACTTTCATACTTGTATCAAGAATGTTTAATGTTAAAAGTTCGACAAGAATGACAATTCGAGATCCAAGAGTGAAATTCTTGATACAAGTATGCCGTTTTATACCTGTTTTTCTAGATCCAAGAGCTTTGACATTCGAACCAATTACGAAACATTCTCAAATCAAGTAGAAAAACTCAAGAATTAAGTGCTTAAGGTACTTAAATTCAAATTGGTTCATTCTTAAATCAAAAGAATTCTCAAAAACAAAGAATGTTAGTTCTTGTAACAAGAACTCATCATTCACAGTGATAAGAAGCGCCTCTTTAGGGAGCTTAATAAAATCCTATAACACGCAGAGTACAAATAGAGAATTTTATACGTTGATCGAGAATGTTTAATGTCAGAAGTTCGATAAGAATGAAATTTCTTCATCCAAGTATGCATTTTTAGTCCCATTTTTCTAGAGCATTTTTCAAGAGCTTCCATACTTGAACCAATTACGGAACACTCTCAAAAGAAGTAGAAAAACACTTGAATCAAGTGCTAAACTTACTCAAATTCAAGTTTCTTCACTCTACAATCAAGAGCATTGTCAAAAGAAGAAAGGTTGGTTCTTTTATCAAGAAATCATAAAGTTTAAGAGTAAGATCGCTCACTGTTGAATCAAAAGTCACTCGGATTCACAGATTCCCCAGACTGTTGCCTGCAAAAATGTATTGTCAAACTATGTGGCAAGTTTTAGTTGACTCAAGGAACACAAAACAGCATCAGTCCTTGCCGGTCAATTGTAAGTCGAACAGCTGTCCCTACATAACAGCAATGTCATAACTGCTTGAGAATTTCAGGTCAACATGAGTGCAAAAATCGATGGCATTCTCCGCTCAATAGATTCCCACACACCGCTCTTCCATTGGAAACAAAACTGTAAGAGCGATCCTTGCTCTAATCGAAACTCGAGTAATTATGACCAAATCGATTACGAGTCCTAGTTATATGGTGTTCCCAATCCCATCAAAAAGCATCTCATTTCCGTCTCCTTGGCGACTGTTGAGTGTTATAAGGCAAATCAAACCACAAAACAACCTCCAAACTCTCTTTCTAAACATAGAGTTAAGAAAAACATCCAATGTTTTGAGTGTTCACATCGTATAATAATAATATAATATATAAAGCCAACCCTCGTTCGCTCCAAGCGCAGTCAAAATGATTTTCAAATGAGTTTTGTCTTGAATTATGTGTAAATTATGTACCTCAAGTAAAGCGAGCTTTTAGGCGAACAAGTCATAATTGATTTGACTTTGAAGCTCACACACACACACACACACACACACACTCACTCAAGTGCCACTTGGCACAAAAGTTGAGAGTTTACAAACTTTCCAATACAAGTGAAAAGGACACACAGACCATGATGGAACGGATTTTGAATGGACCCTTAAGTGGGGCTCTTGAAGTAAATTTCTCTCACTCCCAAAGCCTGAGAGGGGGTTAAGTTCTATTTTTAACATTTATACAAATTTTTGATTAAAATTTCTATGCATCGTTTCGTATTGCAAACTGGCAGCCAATTCCGGCACAGCTTATGCCCAGTTGGAATTGGCCACGACCACTAATGCCGCATTCATTTGTCATCGTTCCGACCCGTTTGCCAGTTGCCATGGCAAACACATCCTTTTCGAGTTTTGCGCTTGTTTTGTCATCGCCTTTTGGGGTTTCCAGTTGCTGCCAGCCACCGCCTGCTTTTAGGCTGATTGCGGCAAGCGAAGCTCCTGCATACACATTTTCCCCCGAACCCGGACTGAGTTATGCGCGGTTGTACGCAGGTATGGGAGCGACTTGCCGGAACGCCAGGACCTAACATATTTCCGTGACTTGCGGTATGTGGCGAATTTAGTTTTGCCCCGCTTGAAATGTTAAATTATGATGTCAAGCTGGAGGTGACTCTTTCACAGACATCTAATTCATATATCTACATTTGGTTTCTGCTGCCTCCAATTAATCCAAGTCTCCGCCAAGAATACAATCCATGCCAATAGCCAACCCAAGCTCAGACACAGCCAAGCCACATACAAATCCGCCACCTTAAACTCACGAAATGCCTCATGTTCCACTGGATCTGCCTGGCTAATCATTCCCAGCGTTATCATCTCACGTAGAGTTTGCTGCTTCCAGTGGTTCACCAGACCGGTGGTATGAACACGATGAATGAATTGATTCAAAGGACGCTCAAACATCGAATTGGCCTTCATGGGTACGGACAAGAGTAGAAAATTTCCAATTATTAAACCAGGATAGGTACAGATAGCTGGCTTAGCATACAACTCCTGGCGCTTGATCACAATGGGCCACTCCACGCTGGAAATGGATATGGCATTGCTCACATTCTCTTTCTTTTTCTGATATTCCTTGGTCTTCTGGTACATAATTCTGGAACGTATTGCATTCACCGGACGGGACGCATCAAGCATATCCAAATAGAAACGTTCGGCTTCATCGAAATAAATGTTCACATCCGAATCCCGGAGAAGTTCAAAATTGGACAACTCTCGGTCATTGGGTCGCCGGGTAAGTAAGGTGTTCAGGTGGGCCACAAACAGGGTGCTCATTATCAGACCCAGCAGACAAAGCAGAGATTGTGTAATTCTGGAGCTGAGCATGTGGTGTGCTGTTAGCTTAAACGACTGTCCCATCATCCCGGAGAACATGCGCTCATTGAAGCAAAGATTTGTCCAATCCAGTCTCCTCCGGAGCAGCAGGCAACTGAAGCCAGTGTCGAGTAGGGAAAACAGGAAATAGCAAACGATAAGCACACCATATAAATTCCTACTAAATACCATGGCATACACCTTGGGGGTGGTTACCTCCTGAGCACAGGGCACTATCACAAACCATTTGGCCACATCAACGGGATAAGAGTAGACGCCCTGCTTATTGGGTGTCTCAAAGCCACAGAGGCTTATGGGCAGGGAAAGAGTTCCATTTAGTGTCATATTTCGCAAAAGTATGAAGGACATTTGCTTGCCGATTCGAACCTGATGTTGCCACCGCAGCGAGATGTTGTAAAAGTTTGCGAATTCCTGCATCAAATTGGCCACATGGCCAGTCATTTGAAGTTCCCCCGTCTCTGGATGCTTAAAGACCAGCGAGCTTGGTGGCAGCTGATCGGGAAGCGTCTGTATGGAGTTGCCCAGAAAGTGGTAAGTCGTAGTGAAGATGGGTTCCCTGCTCAGGTCTAAGTGCAGCCATTTGTTTTTAGCAAAGGGCTGCAGCCGATGTATCATTCCAGTTTCTATTAAAGCAGCCACCTGCAGGAATTGCAACTCCTCTGCTTTGGTTGCTATGTGGTCAAATAGCTTAGGGCTTTCCTTCACTTCCCTATCCAAGATAAACAGCAAACGCACTTGTCTCATATTCTCCAGATTTCTATCCAAGGACTGCCACAGTTCCAGGTTCATGTCATAATTTTCGCTTAGGCAGACTAGAGCCAACATTTCATTGTTAAAACTGCCACTCAAATAGAAATCCACTTGCTCATCGAAGCTTAAAACGGGCCAAGGATATGCTGCCAAATCGAGGTGCTCCTGCCAGGCTCTGCTGTTCCTGCTGTGTTTGAATAGCAGCAGTGTCTCATACGTTTGCTCCCGATAGATACTTTCCAGTGTGTGGTTTAGTTGGAGAAGGAAAAGTGGAACCGCCAGCTGCCACATTTTGACGTTGAATGGTTACAAGTTCACATGTTCTGGGCAGGCTGAAATGCTTATCACAAGGATCTGAGCTGCGTTGTGGGTTTGAAAAATGATTCAGTTGAACGGTTGGCAGCGAGTGGCTAATGGATTAATAGTCATTTTAGACGTAGACATAAAGTTTTACAACTTAAATGGGCATTTAAAGTATTAATGTTTATACAAATGTTTGGACAGGCATCTCCTATATCATAAAGTATATATATTCTTGATCAGAATTAACATCCGAGTGGATATAGTCTGTCTGTATGTCCGTTCGTTGCTTTGTGCGTCTGTAGGAACACCTAGATTTTAGAGACTAAAAGAGCTGGGGCAAATATGAGGCTTTGTTCCCTTCTACTGAATACCCAACAGCTCCATTTAGATTACTTTTTGAGCAAAGCTCTTTTATGGACAGAGACTGGACAAGCAGATCGAGAAAAAAGGTGACCATATAACTGACCAAAACAGTGACCAAAACGATGAGCAAATCAGTGAACAAAAAATTGATCAAAGCATGAACCAAACTTTGACCAAAACAGTGACTACTATGGTGACCAAAATTTCCATCAAAGCAGTGCCGAAACACTGACCAAACATTGACCAAAACAGTGAACAAAAAGCTTCCAAAACGTTGATGAAAACAGTGAACAAACAGGGATCAAACAATAAAGAAAACAGTGACCGATACAGTGATTAAAACAGTGACCAAAACGGTGACCAAAAGAGTGATCAACGACCAAACAGTATTCAAAACTTTGCTTGATCCTGTGACCAAACATGGACCTATAAAGGACAATAAAGAAATGAGTGACCGAACAGTGATTTAAACAGTGATCAGGCAGTGACAAAAACTGTGACCGGATCTGTAACCAAAACCTTGATATAAATAGATTCGAAAGAGGGAGCAAACAAGTACCAAAACAGTGAAACAATGATCTAAACAGTGATCTAAACAGTGATCTAAACAGTGATCTAAACAGTGATCTAAACAGTGATCTAAACAGTGATCAAAGCAGGTATCCCCAAAAGATCTTAGAGTCAGGAGTAGTCCCAATCAACTACATGACTTTCAAATGCTTCGAAAGAGTGCAGCGAACAATCCAATAAATTTGGTCAAACCTTTGTCAAAACAGGGACCAAACAGTGACCAAAACAGTGACCAAACAGTGATCAATACAGTGACCAAAAACAGTGCCCTGCACATGTGAATGAAACAGCGACTGTATTTTGTGGGAAAAAAGATATTGACCTCTTTTGATGGTGCCCACTATCAATGAGATTGAATAATATAAAGTTCCTCTCTTATGCTCTTATTTTTAAAAATTTTAATGGAAAATTACTCAAATCAGATTGAAATTGTATGGAAATTATTCCAATTGATGTTAGTTTGTATATTATCATGATTATCCTAAAGCTATGTCTCTGTACTAGAGTTGGGCGCGTGTCGTGTTTTTCTACGTGTCACATAAACGCACGACTCAGATTTCGTGCATGCGTGTGTCAGATTTTATCTTTATTATGTAGGTTTGTTTTTAGTTTAGAGAAACAAGTTGTAGACTTGATCCAGTTGAAGATATTTTGGCAGCTTATTCTAACAACTTTGGAATATAAAAAAATACCACAAATTAAGCCGAATTATACTTCAGTAGATACAAAATCAGTATATATATTTTTATTGATTTTATGATGATCTCCACAAAATCGTATTCTACACATTTTTGTGCCTTTGCAACCAGTTAATGCATTTCTCACCCAAAAACACAATCAGTCCCAATAACAAACCCAAGCTCAGACAGAGCCAAGCCGCGACTAGATCCTCCACCTTAAACTCACGAAATGCCTCATGTGCAAATGGATCTTTCTGGCTAATCATATCCAGGGAAAGCATCTCTCGTAGTGTTTGCTGCTTCCAGTAATCCAACAGACCCGTGGTGTGAACTCGATGTATGAAATGATTCAATGGATGCTCCATTATCGAATTAGCCTTCATGGGCAGGGACATAAGAAGGAAATTTCTAATGATTAAACCAGAATAGGTACAGACAGCTGGCTTAACGAAGAACTCCTGCCGCTTCATCAAGACAGGCCACTCGAGGCTGGAAGCGGTACAGGCATTGCTGAGATTGAATTTTTTTTGCTGATATTCCTTGGTCGGTAGGTAAGTAATTTGGGAACGTATCGCATTTATCGCCTCAAACATTTCCAGATAGAAACGTACGTTTTCATCCATATAAATGTTCACATCCGAATTTCGAAGAAGTTTTAAATTGGATAGCTCTCGCTCGTTGGGTCGCCGGGTAAGTAAAGTGTTCAGGTGGGCCACATACAGGGTGCTCGTTACCAGTCCAAGTAGAAAGAGCGAAGCATGTGTAATTCTTGAGCTGAGCATGTGGTGGGCATTCAGCTTAAACGAATGACCCAACAGACCGGATAACATGCGCTCATTGAAACACAGGTAGGTCCAATTCAATCTCTTTTGGAGCAGCAGACAACTGAAAATGGTGTCGAGCAGAGAAAATATGGCATAGCAGGCGAAAAGTACTCCAAGTAGATTTGCACTGCACACCATGTAATACACCTTGGCGGTGGTTACCTCCCGGGCACAGGGCACAATAAAAAACCATTGGGCCACATCAACGGGATACGAGAAAACGCCCAGCTTATTGGGTGTCTCATAGTGACAGAGGCTAATGGGCAGGGAAAGAGTTCCATTTAGAGTCATATTTCGGAGGCGCACAAAGGATATTTGCTTTCCGAGCTCAACCTGATGTTGCCACTGCAGCGAGAAATTGTAATAGTCAGAGAATTCCTGTATCAATTTGGCCATATAGCCTGACAAACGAAGCTCCTGTGTCCCTCTATCTTTATAGACCAGCGAACGTGGAGCCACCTGATCGGGCAGCGACTGTATGGACTTGCCCTTATAATTGTGAGTGGCGCTGAAGATGGCATCTCGTTTCAGGTCTAAGTCAAGCCATTTGTTTTTAGCAAAGGGTTGCAGACGATGCGTTTTCCCAATCTTTATTATAACAGCCACCTGCAGGAATTGCAACTCCTCTGCCCTAGTTGCTATGTGGTCAAATAGCTTAGGGCTTTCCTTCACTTCACTCTCCAAGATAAACAGCAAACGCACTTGTCTCATATTCTCTAGATTTCTATCCAAGGACTGCCACAGTTCCTGGTTTCTGTCATAGCTATGACCTAACCAGACAAGAGCCAACATTTCATGGTTAAAATTGTCACTCAAATAGAAATCCACTTGCTCGTCAAAGCTAAGGAAGGGCCAAGGATATGCAGCCAAATCGAGGTCCTCCTGCCAGGCTCTGCTGCTCTTGCTGTGTTTGAACAGCAATAGAGTCTCAAAGGGTTGCTCCCGATAGATACTTTCCAGTGTGTTGTTGAGTTGGAGAACGAAAAGTGGAACCACCAGCTGCCACATGTTGACGTTGAATGGTTACAAGTTCACATATTCTGGGCAGGCTGAAATGCTTATCACAAGGATCTGAACTGAAAAGTGATTCAGTTGAATGGCTGGCAGTGAGTGGCTAATGGATTAATAGCCATTTCCAACGTTAACATTAAGATTTATAAATTAACGTTGAAGAACAACATTTTGAGGTTGAAATTATTGAAGCTATGATGCTATTTATACCCATCCTGCAACTGCAAATCATTCATATAATAAGACCCCCCTAAGGTCCTGCCAGTCCACTCATAAGAACTATGGGAGCTTATACTTTCTGAAGGAATAATTCTAAAAAATGTAAATTATATTTAAAAGTCAATTCTAACCATCTGCTGGGCCTGCCGGACATTTCAAAAGTTAACATTTTGTTGTTAAAATATCCATATCATCGATAGTTTTTATATGGTTAAGAAACTAGCATTTATTTTGCATAATCAGGTCTCTTAAGGGGTTATAAAGAAGTCATATGATGATTACTAAAAGTTGGAATCTCAATTATTTCAAAATCTAGAGATCAAAGGGAAAGTCTTAGGTTCGGATCTCGGATCTGTTATACTACTTATCAAACATAAGGTTTTGATTCCAAGCTTGAGCTATGGCAACTAATATTGAGAATACGCTAGTTGGTAAAAACGAGATGTTAAGGTAAAGTCGGCTCTGTCCGACTCCGATATGCCCGTTACTCAAGGGGTGATTCCAAGTATAATAGCCTTCTCCTATGTTAATTAACAGAGGATTAACATTAATGTAAACCTCTATGAAGAAGTACACAGCAATAGTAATAACATTTAGATCATCTAGAGAATAAAGTCAGTGACACATAAGTATGGGGCGGCTATACAGAGGGAAAGAACCGAGAACATTGCATTCAATATCTGCACATTAGTTGTCAATAACAAATAAAGAACGGATTATTTCAATTCAAGAACAAGTTCTTACATATTGTGAGAACACAAAATCTTAATTTCAGGTGCTATACCAGATACAGGTCCGCAGAGACATCTCTCGTACAACTTCTTAACAGTCTTGTTTAATTTATTAAAGAAAGCTGCTCGATGAATTGTGCTTATTTCAAGAACATTCCAGACATTTGTTCTCATAAATTTGAGAGAACATTCTTTTCTTATTAAATATTATTTTCTAACCACGACTTTTCCCTCTGTGTACAATTTATAAATCACACTTTTGTATCACTTAAACATCACTTCAATTTGAATGGAATAGTCCATAAGCAACTGCTCGAAGCTTAAAATAAATCTGCAAGTAATTTCAGTTGAAAATGTTCTTCAACATGTTTTAGCTGTCCATTTAAGTTATAAAACTTAATGTTAGCGTCGGAAATGGCTATTAATCCATTAGCCACTCACTGCCAACAGTTCAACTAAATCATTTTCCAAAGCCCACTTGGCAGCTCAGATCCTTGTGATAAGCATTTCAGCCTGCCCAGAATTTGTGCGACTGTGTAACCATTCAACGTCAAAATGTGGCAGCTGGTGGTTCCACTTTTCCTTGTCCAACTAAACCACACACTGGAAAGTATCTATCGGGAGCAACCTTATGACACACTATTGCTGTTCAAGCACAGCAGGAGCAGCAGAGCCTGGCAGGAGCACCTCAATTTGACTGCATATTCTTGGCCCGTTTTAAGCTTCGATGAGCAAGTGGATTTCTATTTGAGTGACAGTTTTAACCATGAAATGTTGGCTCTAGTCTGGTTAGGACATAACTATGACATAAACCAGGAACTGTGGCAGTCCTTGGATAGAAATCTGCAGAGCATGAGACAAGTGCGTTTGCTGTTTATCTTGGAGAGTGAAGAGAAGGAAAGCTTTAAGCCACTTGACCACATAGCTTCCAGGGCAGAGGAGTTGCAATTCCTGCGGGTGGCTGCTATAATAAAAACTGGACAAATCTACAGGCTGCAGCCCTTTGCTAAAAACAAATGGCTGGACTTAGACCCGAGCAGGGAACCCATTTTCAGCAGCATTCATAACTATCAGGGCAAGCCTATACACACGCTTCCCGATCAGCTGGCACTACGTTCGCTGGTCTATAAGGATGGAAAGATGCAGGAACTTCGTGTGACAGGCTATGTGGCCAAATTGATGCAGGAGTTCACCGAAATGTACAACTTCACGCTAAAGTGGCAGCATAAGGTTGAGCCTGGGAATCATATCTCCTTCTTACTTCTCCGAAATATGACATTTAATGGAACTCTTAGCCTACCCATTAGCCTCTGTCCCTATGAGACAAGCAATAAGCAGGGCGGCGTTTTCTCGTATCCCGTTGATGTGGCCCAATGGTTTTTTATAGTGCCCTGTGCCCGGGAGGTAACCACCGCCAAGGTGTATGCCATGGTGTGCAGTGCAAATCTGTTTGGAGTGCTGTTTGTGTGCTATGCTCTGTTTTCCCTACTCGACACCATTTTCAGTTGTCTGCTGCTCCAAAAGAGATTGAATTGGACCTACCTTTGTTTCAATGAGCGCATGTTATCCGGTCTATTGGGTCATTCGTTTAAGCTGAATGCCCACCACATGCTCAGCTCAAGAATTACACATGCATTGCTCTTTCTACTTGGACTTGTGATGAACACCCTGTATGTGGCCCACCTAAAGACTTTACTGACCAGTCGACCCAACGAGCCAGCTATCTCCAATTTTGAACTTCTTCGCGATTCGGATGTGAACATCTATTTTGATGAAGCCGTACGATCATATCTGGATACGTATGAGTCGGTGAATGCAATTCGCTCCAAAATTAATTATCTACCAACCAAGGAATATCAGCAGAAAAAAATCAATCTCAGCGGAGCCTGTTCTTTATCCAGCGTCGAGTGGCCCATGGTGATGAAGCGGCAGGAGATGTTCGCTAAGCCAGCTGTATGTACTTATGCTGGCTTGATCATTGGAAATATGCTTCTCTTAGCCGTACCCATGCAGGCCAATTCAATGTTTGAGCGTCCATTGAATCAATTCATTCATCGTGTTCACACCGCGGGTCTACTTGAGTATTGGAAGCAGGAAACTCTACGTGAGATGATAAGACTGGGAATGATTAGCCAGGCAGATCCAGTTGGACATGAGGCATATCGTGGGTTTAAGGTGGCTGATTTGTATATGGCTTGGCTGTGTTTAAGCTCGGGTTGGTTATTGGGATTGTTGGTGTTTTTGGGTGAGAATTTCATTAACTGGAGGCAATGCAAGAAAAATGGATAAAATATATAAATATTTATGATCGTTCTATAAATACTCAGAGAGAAACAAAGTTCTTTTACTTCCCAAAAGGATAGGAAAGCGACCCATGCTCTAGTAAGTACACACGCCGTGTTCAGGAACGTTTCATTAAACGTTAAAATTTTACTGTTTCCTACCCTCCACCCATTGGCCGACCATTGGAGGACGATCTCGTCAAATTAATGTTTAATAAAATTGTCTAACGATATTACGACTTCAAATACTTCTGCCTAATTTTCTTCAGCATTTCCCTGTATCTGCGGCAACAGCACCGCAGGGAAGACAATCTTTTTAGTTCCAACTGGAAAACAGCAACTTTTCGAATCTTTGGTAAATTTATTGATCTTACAACATAATCGTATATTTTACACATTTTTCTTGCGTTGCATCCAGCTAATATAATTCTCACACAAAAACACAATCAATCCCAGAATCGAACCGAAGCTCAAACATAGCCAAGCCCCAAATAGATCCGCCACCTTAAACTCACGAAATGCCTCATTTGCAAATGGATCAGTTTGGCTAATCATTCCCAGGGCAAGCATTTCGCGTATAGTTTGCTGCTTCCAATACTCCAATAGACCCGCGCTGTGAACACGATGAATGAATTTATTCAAAGGACGCTCAAACATCGAATTGGCCTTCATGGGTAAGGACAAAAGGTTGAAGTTTCCAATGATTAGACCAGCATACGTACAGACAGCTGGCTTAGCAAACAACTCCTGTCGCTTAGACAGCAATGCCCACTCGACGCTGGACATGGAACAGGCGTGGCTGAGACTGTACTTTTTTTGCAGATATTCCTTGGTCGGTAGATAATTAATCTTGGATCGTATTGCATTCACCGGACTCGACTCGTCAAACTTATCCAGAAAGACGCGAACGTTTTCATCAAAATAGATCTTCACATCCGAATCGCGAAGAAGTACAAAATTGGAGATTGCTGGCTCGGTGGGTCGCCGGGTAAGTAAAGTCTTCAGGTGGGCCACATACAGGGTGCTCATCACAAGTCCAAGTAGACAGAGCAGGGCTTGTGTAATCCTTGGGCTGAGCATGTGGTGGGCACTCAGCTTAAACGAATGACCCAACAGACCGGATAACATGCGCTCATTGAAACAAAGGTAGGTCCAATTCAATCTCTTTTGGAGCAGCAGACAACTGAAAGCTGTATCGAGTAGGGAAAACAAGGCATAGCACACAAAGAGGACTCCAAATAGATTCGCACTGCACACCATGGCATAGACCTTGGCGGTGGTTATCTGCCGGGCACAGGGCACCACAAAAAACCATTGTGCCACATCAACGGGATACGAGAAAACGCCCAGCTTATTGGTTGTCTCAAAGGGACACAGGCTAATGGGTAGGGAAAGAGTTCCATTTAGTGTCATATTTCGGAGGATTAAGACGGAGATATGGTTTCCGGGCTCAACCTGTTTCTGCCACTGGAGCGAGAAGTTGTACGAATCGGCGAACTCCTGCATAAATTTGGCCATATAGCCAGTCAAACGAAGCTCCTGCGTCTCTGTATCCTTATAGACCAGTGAACGTAGTGTTAGCTGATCGGGCAGTGTCTGTATGGACTGACCCTGATAGTTGTGAATGCTACTGAAAATGGAATCCCGTTTCAGGTCTAAGTCCAACCATTTTTCGAGAGCAAGGGGTTGCAGCCTATAGATTTGTCCAGTACGTACTATAACAGCCACGCGCAGGAATTGCAACTCCTCTGCTGTGGAAGAAATTTGCTCTAGCAGATTAACACGTTCCTTCACTTCACTCTCCCAGACGATTAGCAACCGCACTTGCCTCATGTTCTGCAGATTTCTATCCAAGGACTGCCACAGTTCCAGGTTCATGTCATAGTTATGACTTAAGAAGACTAGAGCCAACATTTCATGGTTAAAAGTGCTTCTCAAATAGTAATCCATTTGCTCGTCAAAGCTTAAGATGGGCCAAGGATATGCAGGCAAATCGAGGTGCTCCTGCCAGGCTCTGCTGCTGTTGCTGTGCTTGAACAGCAATAGTGTCTCAAAAGGTTGCTCCCGATGGATACTTTCCAACGTGTTGTTGAGTTGAAGCAAAAGTGGAACCACCAGCTGCCACATATCGATGTTGAATGGTTACAAGTTCACATGTTCTGGGCAGGCTGAAATGCTTATCACAAGGATCTAAGCTGCGTTGTGGGTTTGAAAAATGATTCAGTTGAACTGTGGGCAGTGAGTGGCTAATGGATTAATAGTTACTTTCCGTCATTAACATACATTTTGAACATTAAAAGCATGCTTTATATGCTGCCTAATAAGCGTTATTAAGATTATGACAATCATTTAAGTATGCCACTTTTTAGATACTCGCAGTCATCAATTTGGTACTTTTTGGTATCAAATTGTCTTTAATACTCTAAATATATCAAGTTGATATTTTCGAAAGAATTAAAATTATATTTCAAACATATTAATATTAAAATTTATGAAATTTGCCCCTAAAAAATATAAGAAAATTTATATAGAAAATAATTTTCGAAAACAGATTCGTGTCATCTGAACACGAAAATCATCTGAACTACCGCTTAAACTTTAATATCCAAAAAATAATAGAGGAAAGTTAACTTCGGCTCCGCCGAAGTTTGTAAAACCTTGCAGCACGTTTTTAAACTTATTTCAAGGACATATCCACTGAAAACAAACAAGTTGTTTTCAATAAGACGACTTTTCTGACACTACTTTTGTATGACAGCTATACTATATAAATGTCCGATTTGGACCAAACTTAGTGGAATTATGGAAAAGCATAACAAACTAAAAAATACAAAGTTTGGAAGCGTTTTCTTTAAAAAACAAAAAGTTTTTCTCACTAAAACTTGTTTTTCGACCAATCATTCCTATGGCAGCCATAACCTATAGTCACCCGATTTTGACAAAACTTTAAGGAATTGTGTGAAAGCTTATAAAATAAACATATGCCAATTTAAAAGAGGTTTACATTGAAAACAAAAAAGTTTTTCTAACTAAGACTAATTTTCTAACCTTACTTTTCTATGGCGGCT
Source organism: Lordiphosa andalusiaca (assembly GCA_035044965.1). Taxonomy (NCBI): domain Eukaryota; kingdom Metazoa; phylum Arthropoda; class Insecta; order Diptera; family Drosophilidae; genus Lordiphosa; species Lordiphosa andalusiaca. Next base: position 4,200,339 of record JAWNNM010001363.1, on the reverse strand, counting down.
ATACTATATAGATGTCCGATTTCGACCAAACTTGGCAGAATCATGAAGAAGCATAGAAAACTAGTAAATACGAAGTTTGGAAACGTTTGCATTAAAAACAAAAAAGTTTTTCTCACTAGAACCAGTTTTTTGACCGATCGTTCGTATGGCAGCTATATGCTATAGTCATTCGATACGGCCGGTGCCGACAAATGTGCAGCGTAGTTGTATCAGAAGAGTTCATGCAAGTTTGGTGGCGATAGCTTTAGAACTGACGAAGAAGATAGCATAGAAACAGACGGGCATGGCTATATCGACTCAGCTCGTCATGCTGATCAAGAATATATATACTTTATGTGGTCGGAAATGCTTTCTTCTATGCGTTACAAACATCGGGACAATTCTAATTCTAATTTGAAAGTGTTTCTCAGAGAGAAAAGACTTTGGTGGAACCAACTGGAAGAAAATGTACAAAAATATATATATAAGAACCAATACATTTAAGAGAGGAGGATACTACGCTCCTTGATGTTGTCCCTTTCAGTTCTCCCCTTACTGCCATCACTTCATTTCCTTTTTAAATTCTGGAATATTTTATTTCTAAAACTATTGACATATTTTCTGGCAAATGGTTTCCTAGTTTTAGAAAATGTGTTTCCAGAAATATGTTTCTAAACTTTATGGCGGGTTCGACTAATTGTTAAACACCGTAGCACAAAATTGTTCTATATTAAGTTTATTTGGTTCACATCAATATCCCATTTTACCCATTTTAGTTCCGTTGCATCCAACAAATGCAATTCTCACCCAAAAACACCAAAAATCCCAATATCCAACCCAAGCTCAAACACAGCCAAGCCACATACAAATCAGGCACCTTAAACTCACGAAATGTGTCATGTTCAAACGGATCTACCTGGCTAATCATTCCCAGGGCAAGCATTTCGCTTGTAGTTTCCTCCTTCCAGTAGTCCAACAGACCGGCGCTGTGAACACGATGAATGAATTGATTCAAAGGACGCTCATACATGGAATTGGCCTTCATGGGGACAGACAGGAGGATGAAGTTTTCAATGAGTAATCCAGAATAGGTACAGACAGCTGGCTTAGCGAACAACTCCTGTCGCTTCAGCACCATGGGCCACTCAACGCTGGACATGGAACAGGCATTGCTGAGACTGAACTTTTTACGATGATATTCCTTGGTCGGTAGATAAGTAATTTTGGAACGAATTGCATTCACCGACTCGAATGTATCCAAATATAAACGTATGGTTTCATCAAAATAAACGTTCACATCCGAATCTCGAAGAAGTTCAAAATTGGACAGCTCTCGCTCGGTGGGTCGCCTGGTAAGTAAAGTCTTTAGGTGGGCCACATACAGGGTGCTCATCACAAGTCCAAGTAGACAGAGCAGGGCTTGTGTAATCCTTGGGCTGAGCATGTGGTGGGCACTCAGCTTAAACGAATGACCCAACAGACCGGATAACATGCGCTCATTGAAACAAAGGTAGGTCCAATTCAATCTCTTTTGGAGCAGCAGACAACTGAAAGCAGTGTCAAGTAGGGAAAACAAGGCATAGCACACAAAGAGGACTCCAAATAGATTCGCACTGCACACCATGGCATACACCTTGGCGGTGGTTAACTCCCGGGCACAGGGCACTATAAAAAACCATTGTGCCAAATCAACTGGATAAGAGAACAGACCCAACTTATTTGTTGTCGCATGGGGGCAGAGGCTAATGGGTAGGGACAGAGTGCCATTAAATGTCATATTTCGGAGGAGTAAGACGGGGATATGGTTCCCAGGCTCCACTTGATGCAGCCATTGCAACGAGATATTGTACATTTCGGTGAACTCCTGCATCAGTTTGGCCACATAGCCTGTCAGACGAAGCTCCTGCGTCTCTTTATCTTTATAGACCAGCGAACGCAAAGTCAGCTGATCAGGCAGCGTCTGTATGGACTTGCCCTGATAGTTGTGAATGCCACTGAAAATGGTATCTCGTTTCAGGTCTAAGTCCAGCCATTTGTTTTTAGCAAAGGGCTGCAGGCGATATATCTTTTCAGTCCTTATTATAACAGCTGCCCGCAGGAATTGCAACTCCTCTGCCATGGAAGATATGTGGTCAAGTAGCTTAAAGCTTTCTATCACTTCACTATCCAACAGGAACAGTAGGCGCACTTGTCTCATGCTCTGCAGATTTCTATCCAAAGTCTGCCACAGTTCCAGGTTCATGTCATAGTTTTGACTTAAGCAGACTAGAATCAACATTTCATGGTTAAAACTGTCACTCAAATAGTAATCCACTTGCTCGTCGAAGCTTAGGAAGGGCCAAGAATATGCAGCCAAATCAAGGTCCTCCTGCCAGGCTCTGCTGCTCCTGCTGTGCTTGAACAGCAATACTGTCTCAATGGGTTGCTCCCGATAGATACCTTCCAGTGTGTGGTTTAGTTGGAGAAGTAAAAGTGGAACCGCCAGCTGCCACATGTTGACGTTGAATGGTTACAAGCTCACATGTTCTGGGCAGGCTGAAATGCTTATCACAAGGATCTGAGCTGCGTGGGGGGTTTGAAAAATGATTCAGTTGAACGGTTGGCAATGAGTGGCTAATGGATTTTTAGTCATTTGCTACATTAATCTTAAGTTTTCCAACTTAAATGGACAATTAAAGCATGTTTAGGAGATTTATAGGCTGCTTAAAATGTATTACTAAGATAATATACTTTATAGATAGTATACCTATTTTAGATACAAAACAAGTTCAGTGATTTGAGAGAAATTTTTCATAATTCATGGCAGATTGCATATTTACTTGCTTAGCTGTACATAACTCTGGCAAATTTCTCTTAGAAAGAAGAATCAATACTGTGGCCTCCATTCTGACTTCAGCTGAATCAGCACCTCCTATTTACCTTAGCCTTCATGATAATCTTATCTCAGATGGCAGATTTGCTTATGTCAAATCACTTCACTTGCATTATTGTTCATAATGTTCAGTTAAACATAATATAGAAAATAACAAGGATTACTCTGAGAATCCAGCTATAACAATCCCTGTCCATGGCAGCAGGCAGCTATGGTCCAACTCACAGCCAGAGTCAGGTCTGGTCAGAGTTTGTGTTAGCTGGAGACACTAGTTTTCAATTATGGAATGACATTATATCGTTTCTTACTTCTAATAGAGAGTAAACCAAATTAAACCACAACAGAAGCTAGATAGGAGCATTTTGGAGTGTCAATCTGTTCCAAAACAAACAAAGTTTCGAACATCAGAGAAATGTATATGAAAATATCAACTTAACCAGCCCAGACTAAACTAATATTGACATTTTCGGTTTCTCTATGTACAACCTTTTCCCATTCCTAGCAAATAAACACCCTGACAGAAGATTTTCATATGCTAGTTTTATTTAGTTCACAGCAAAATCCCATTTTCCACATTTTTGTTCCGTTGCAACCAGTTAATGCATTTCTCACCCAAAAACACCAACAATCCCATTAACCAACCCACGCTCAAACATAGCCAAGCTGCGAATAGATCCGCCACTTTAAACTCATGAAATGCCTCATGTGCAAATGGATCCACCTGGCTAATCATTCCCAGGGCAAGCATCTCGCGTAGAGTTTGCTCTTTCCAGTAGTCCAACAGACCGGCAGTGTGAACATGATGAATGAATTGATTCAATGGATGCTCAAACATCGAATTGGCCTTCATGGGTACGGACAAGAGTAGGAAATTTCCAATGACTAAACCAGCATAGGTACAGACAGCTGGCTTAGCAAAGAACTCCTGCCGCTTCATCACAAGGGGCCACTCTACGCTGGAGATGGAAAAGGCTATGCTGTGATCTAATTTTCTATCCTGATATTCGTTGGTCGGTAGATAAATAATTTTAGAACGTATCGCATTCACCGGACTCGAGTCGTCATGCTTATCCAGATAGAAACGAACGGCGTTATCAAAATAAATGCTCACATCCGAATCGCGGAGAAGTTCAAAATTGGACAGTTCTCGATCGTTGGGTCGCCGGGTGAGTAAGGTCTTCAGGTGGGCCACATACAGGGTGCTCATCACAAGTCCAAGTAGAAAGAGCAATGCATGCGTAATTCTTGAGCTGAGCATGTGGTGGGCACTCAGCTTAAACGAATGACCCAATAGACCGGATAACATGCGCTCATTGAAACAAAGGTAGGTCCAATTCAATCTCTTTTGGAGCAGCAGACAACTGAAAATGGTGTCGAGCAGAGAGAATATGGCATAGCAGGCGAAAAGTACTCCAAGTAGATTTGCACTGCACACCATGTAATACACCTTGGCGGTGGTTACCTCCCGGGCACAGGGCACCACAAAAAACCATTGGGCCACATCAACGGGATACGAGAAAACGCCCAGCTTATTGGTTGTCTCAAAGGGACACAGGCTAATGGGTAGAGAAAGTGTTCCATTTAGTGTCATATTTCGGAGGAGTACAAAGGAGAGGTGATTCCCGGGCTCAACCTGATGCTGCCACTGTAGCGAGACGTTGTGCAAGTAGGAAAATTCCTGCATTAATTTGGCCACATAGCCGGTCAGACGAAGTTCCTGCGTCACTGTGTCCTTATAGACCAGCGAACGAAGGGCCTGCTGATCCGGCATCGTTCGTATAGACTTGCCGTGATAGTTGTGTACGCCTTGGAAAATGGGATCTCGGTTTAGGTCCAAGTCCAACCATTTGTTTATAGCAAAGGGCTGCAGGCGATAGATCTTTTCAGTCCTTATTAAAACAGCCACTTGCAGAAATCGCAAGTCCTCTGCTATGGAAGAAATTTGCTCTAGCAGAATCAATTGTTCCTTCACTTCACTCTCCAAAACGAACAGCAAACGCACTTGTCTCATATTCTCCAGATTTCTATCCAATGACTGCCACAGTTCCAGGTTCATGTTCAAATTTGTAGTAAACCAAACTAGAGCCAACATTTCATGGTTGAAACTGCCACTCAAATAGAAATCCACTTGCTCATCCAAGCTTAAAACGGGCCAAGGAACTGCTGCCAAATTGAGGCCTTCCTGCCCGGCGGCACGGCTAATCCTGCTGTGTTTGAACAGCAATAGTGTCTCAAAGGGTTGCTCCCGATGGATACTTTCCAGTGTGTTGTTGAGTTGAAGCAAAAGTGGAACCGCCAGCTGCCACATGTTGACGTTGAATGGCTGCAAGTTCACAAGTTCTGGGCAGGCCAACTGACCAAATTGCTTATCTCTAATACATATCTAAGCCAATGAAAAATGATTTAGTTGAAACGTTTCCAGTGAGTGGCCATTAACATAAAGTTTTATAACTTTAATGGGTTGTTATTGAAGGCTCATTTGTGGGAGAAGGGAACAACAAATGGGATGAAGTGAGTGAAGTTGTTTGTTCGAAGCTTTACGAGGTGTGGGAATTGAATTTTGAAATGTGATCTTGCAACATAATGACAACTCTAGTACAGAGTATCCTAAAGTCGTTCTTTACCCATATTCTTACTTGTTTTTATAACTTTACTTTCACATTCAACCGATTTTGATCAAACTCACAAAGACCAACAACCGCAGCTGCTTTAATTTTCAAATATTTTTAATGAACCATTAATAGCTCTCTAATCGTTTGAATAATTGCTCATTTTGTTTGCCATTAAATATTAAAAAACTGTCCACATTTTATTCAGTGTACGATGATGCTACTTCAAAGTATCGCCACAGTCGGCTGCCTGTTTCTAACTGGCCTGGCTATAGCCTCCATGACACGGTTCACAAATCTGGAATGCGAAACTCTCGATCCACCTTTTGCCACTTTTACGGAATGTAAACTAAAAATTCTCGGACGCGGTATAGTGGGATTGAATCTGTATGTAAGACTCTTCCATCTGCCAGTCAATAATGTTTCAGTGAGTATTTCGTTGAGTAAGTGTTTGTCCATCAGTTTAAATCGTACCCATTCATTTAAGGTTAACATCAGTCTCTGGCGCAAATTCAATGGTTATCGTCCGTTTATGTTCAATGTGACACGAGATTTCTGTGCCCTGATGGGTGTACGAAAATCCAAAATATCCTTCGAGAGAATAATTATCGATGCGCTGAGTAATAACTCAAATATCAATCACACCTGTCCTTACGATGTAAGTAGAAAAGGTAATGAGACATTACCACATAATGATCAAGTAATTCCTATTTTCAGCATGATATTGTGGTGCACGAAATGGTTTTCTTGGAGAAGTATCTCAGCAAGATGCCACTACCCTCGGGTGAATATAAATTCAAGATACTGGTGGGTGCCTACAACGTGTGGAAAGCGAATGTTAATGTCTTTATATTACGCAAAGAAGATTTGTTTACCAGATAAGAATGTCATTTAGTTTTCAATTTTACGGTCCAGTGACTAAATGATAATGGATAATATATTATAACATACAGAAATGTGTCTAGTTTTTATTCGGTATTCAAATATGTTATGATTACTTTATTTCCAGTAATATCTTATGTTAAGCACAATAAAATTTCTTCAAATAAGTACAGAGTTCATGTTTAGAGCCCACAAAAACGAGAAAGCTAAGCTAACTTCGTCTGTTCCGAACTTTTTATACTTGCCTTGCATGTGCTCGCTTAAATATTTTCAAAGAATACTCTTTTTCACATTTTCCGACCGATCGTTCGTATGGGAGCTGTATGAAATAGTCATACGATTTGGCCAAAAATTTGTAAAATTATGTGAAAGCATGTGAATCAAACAAATACAAAATTGGAGGATGCTACCATTAAAAACAAAAAAGTTTTTCTAACTAAGATTGTTTTTCAGACCTATCTTTTGTATGGCAGCTATACCATATAGTTGTCCGATTTTAATAAAACTTGGTAGAATTATAAAAAAACATAGAAAACCTACGATTACAAAGTTTGAAGACGTTTCCATAGAAAAGAAAAAAGTTTTTCTCACTAAAACTAGTTTTGGGAGCGATTGTTCCTATGGGAGCTATGAGATATAGTCATCCGATCCGGTCGGTTCCGACCTATTAGTAGTGTGCAGCAAAAAGAAGACTCTGTGCAAAATTTCAGCTCGATAGCTTTAAAACTGAGAGACTAGTTTGCGTATAAACAGACAGACAAACGGACAGACGGACGGACAAAGCTCAATCGACTCAGCTCGTCACCCTGGATCAAGAATATATATGGTTTATGGGGTCGGAAATGAATATTTCAATGCGTTGCAAACTTCTGGGCAAAATTATAATACCCTTTGCAAGGGTACAAAACTAGATGGATTTGTTGCCTGATCTGAAACAAACTGTGTCATCGTTCGTAAAGTAAATCATATCATAACCCTAATCTCTATGAAAACAGAGATTTTAGTTAGTTAACATTTGATTAAACCAACTATTCGCTTTGTTCAGTCGATTGTGTTCAAACTAACCAAAACTGATAACCGCATTTTTTTAATGACCCATTAACAGCTGACTGATCCATTTAATAATCTCTTATATATATCCGATATTATGACATTAAATATTAAAATACGCTTCAAATATTATTCAGTCTGCAATGATGATGCTACTTCAAAGTATCGCCACAGTTGGCTGCCTGTTCCTAGCTGGCTTGGCTATAGCATCCATCCATCGGTTCACAAATCTGGAATGCGAAACTCTTGATCCACAATTTGCCATATTTAAGGAGTGTAAATTGAAAATTCTCGGACGCGGAATAGTGGGATTGAATCTGTATCTAAAACTTTTTCAACTACCCGTGACTAATGTGTCTGTGAGTATTCCGAAAAGCTGCATTTTCACTACAGATCTTATAGGAAATGGGTGAAAAATATGGAAGTTTACTATGAGTTGAGAACTAAGCTAGCCTACTTCTCATATAGCAAACTTTTATGAGATATAAAACAAATGAAAGTACAGCTTTAGTAAGACAAAATTTATATATCGAAGCTAACTTTATGAAATTTCCTAAGTAGATAGTATCAGGTATCACTAAGATCAGCCTTGTTTCACTTGCCCACTAAAAAAACTTCATAAAGTTTGATTCAAATTCAAACAAATCTTGAATATTTTTTTTATTTCGTACCATTTCAATTTAGATAAATATCAGTCTCTGGCGCAAATTCAATGGTTATCGTCCGTTTATGTTTAATGTGACAAGAGATTTTTGTGCCTTGATGAGTGGACGAAACTATAAACTATCCTTCGAGAGAATAGTTTTCGATGCGCTGCGTAATAACTCAAATATCAATCACACCTGTCCCTACGATGTGAGTAGAAAATGTATGAAACTACCAAATAATAACCAAATTATAACTATTTTCAGCATGATATAGTGGTGCACGAATTGGTATTCTTAGAGGAGTATATCACCATGTTGCCCCTACCTTCGGGTGAATATAAAGTCAAGATAATGGTGGCAGCCTACAACCAATGGAAGGCAAATGTTAATGTCTATATATTACGCAAAGAAGATTTATTGAATAAACACGATAAACATTAGTTTTTAAATTTTTATGCCAGTTGCTTAGTCAATGGTTTGGCAAGGCGGCGTAATAAAAACAACTAAATCGTACTGAAATTGTGGGAAAGATGTCATTGAACATGTATAATTTATAATCTATTTTTACTTTGCACTTATTATAGACCTCTGGCAGCAAAACATCAGAGGATTGCAGTCAGAATCAGTCTGTACAAGTATTATCTGTATTATCTGTATGTATTATCATCCAAAATAAGTTTAAAAAAACTTAATTAGTAAAGCGAAGGTTAAGCCACAGACTCAAAACAACAAGATGCGGCCTTATGATTGAATATGTCAGAAAAATTTCATGGGAAATATCAATGTGTACCCTCGATTTTACATATGTATGCTGTCTGTGGGCAAAGTTTTTTCGGCAGACTTCACATAAGCACAGCACACAAATAGAAAATTGAAGGTCCACATTGAAATTTCATATTGCCAGTCACTTGTTATGAAGTTACCTATCTTTGTGAGTTCTAGTTCGTTGTTCCGAAGTTTGTATACCCTTTCAAGTGCTCGTTTTTATATATTATGACCACTTTAATGCATAATCTATTTGAAAAACTATATTATCACTTAAACATAACAATTTTTCTCACTAAAACTAGTTTTTCGAGCGACCGTTTGTATGGGAGCTATGAGATGTAGTCATCGAAACTGGCCCACATATAAGTAGAGTAAAGTGCAAAACATCAGCTCAATAGCCACAACAAAGAGAGACTAGTTTGAGTAGAAAGGGACACAGGGACGTATAAAACTCAATCAACTCAGCTTATCGACCAGATCAGGAATATATATGGTTTATGTAACTTGTAACTATGTAACTCTTAACTTTCTTTTTGGCATTAAAAAGTGAACCCTAATGCAAATTTCTGATGTATTAAATTTGTCAGAAGTTAAGGAAAAATTGTATAAAATTAGATTTCAAGAGTTATCGTTCAGTGTTTCCTGATGCCACCAACTGTTTGGCTTGAATACTTAAATGTATATATATCTGTATATGCACACTATTGAAATACAATTTCACGCTCATTTGATTCTGGTAAACACCGACAATTCGTTGGAGTGGCCAGTTTGTGGCATGAATAATTACGCATAATTGTTGTAATTTTTCTGGGCATTCGATACGCTTATCAAAAATGTAAATTTACCATTACTCAGGAAAGGATTAAACATTTAAGAGTGGGATGAGGCGACAAGAATCGATAATACGTTTCGAATTTCATACATTTCTTCATGCACATTACTCATACGCCGGGTGGGTTTAAGTCAAAGCGCACATAAGTAGGCAACAGAAATTAAACAGCCCGCAGCGTGCAGGATTTTCGACTGTAATCAGCCTCGAAATGCAGTTCAATTAGTGCAAATGCATTCGCCCCCCCCCACACACACGCACATTTAGCGGTGGGCGTGGCAGTGGCAGTTACCCAGGCCCAGCCGCTAATTTGCATATTGCATTACAGAAATTGCCAACCAGTTGCTGTAATTTGTTAGCCCTGGCTTAGTAGGTTGGCGGCTGGTTAAAATTTATCAGCTCAAATGTGTGTGGGTTGTCAGCCGCAGGCTCTGGCGAAATGAGCGAACACTTTTTCGGGATTTAATTAAAACCCGTTGATCATATAGTCGTACCCAGTCAATAATTTGATTCCCGTTGGTAAGGAGTACACTTAATTTATGCTTCAGTTCAAAATTGAATTTTCCCCCTCCTTTTTGATGATGGCAATTGGCGCATCGATTTTGCTTTCAATATGTATGCAAGTGTGTGTGTGTGTGAGTGTGTGTGTGAGTGTGTGTGTGTGTGTGTGCTCACTAAATGCCATTTCGTTATTGACAGCTGTCTGCTCCGCTCTAATGTTGCCATCATAAAATGGCGCTTTAACTTGCAATAAGCAGCCAAATCTCACCAAAATCGCCTGTCTTGTCTGGCTTGGAGTGTGTTGTTTTTGTTTTTGTAAAAGATATAAACGGATGCTCTGATAACGTTCACGTCAATTATGTGGGCGTTCCACCCGGATGATTGAATGACTGAAGCTTTGTCGAAAACCAAAAAAGGGAAAACTAAACACACAAAAACGGGCAGACGACAAACGCTTAAAATCTTGTCAATGGCAGACAGCAGCAGAAGCGGCATTAACATTGCCTGACACTTTGAAAGTAATCCGATGGCAAAATGTTTGATTTATGTCAACGTGAAACAACAAAAAAACTGTCGAAATTGCGGGTAAATGTTAGAGGAGGAGCAAGAGCCATTAGCTGGTTTGGGATTATATTATATATATATATAAATAGACAAAGGGTTGTCATCGCATTTACAAGTGAGGATGCTGCTCATCAGCTAAGAAAAACTTGGCAGTTTAAAATGCTGCAATTCATAAAGTATTTCCTTACTTTTAGTGGGGAAAGGGCTCATTATACTTGCCTTCCGTTCTCACAATTTGAAAAAATAACGTCAAATTTCCCTAAATTTTATAGATAGAATGTTGGTACCTTCTGAAAATCAGTATTATTTATCCATCTGCCTGTGAAATGGTGTAGATGGGGTAGATGGGGTATGCGGAAAACAAACATTTATGCTGCGCAGCACCGGCTGAAACAGCAATGGGCAGCAATTTATGTGATTAATACCATCACAGAGTGTGTTACAGTCGGGCTTGACCGATTATCTTACTTGTTTTATTTCATTCTCAAAGGATTCATTTTTTAATATTTGATTTTTTGATATTAAAATATCTATTTTTCATATCTTTTGTATAATTTTCAGCTCCGTTGGATGAAAATCTAAGATCTATTTAACCTTAAAACAATATTTAAGTATCCAAAAATTGATATTAATAATAGAGGAAAGTTAATTCCGTAGTTTGCATACCCTAGCAGCACGTTTTTCTAACTAAGAATACTTTTCGGACCTTACTTTTCTATGGGAGCTATACTATATAGATGTTCGATTTCGACCAAACTAAGTGGAATCATTTATAAACCTAACAAAATAAAATGTATGAAATTTGAAGTCGATTCCATTTAAAACAAAAAAGTTTTTCTCAATAGAACTCCTTTTTCGACCGATCTTCCTATGGCAGCTATATGTTAAAGTCATTCGATTTTGACCAAACTATGTGGAATTGTGTAAAAGCATATTAAATAAATAAATGCCAATTTTAAGGACATTTTCATTAAAAACAAAAAAGTTTTTCTCACTAAGACTACTTTTTAGACTCTTCTTTTCCATGACAGCTATACTATATAGATGTCTGATTTAGACCAAACTTGGTGGAATTATGGGAAAGCATAGAAAACTAAGAAGTACAAAGTTTGAAGTTGTTTTTACTGAAAACAAAATAGTTTTACCCACTAAAAATACTTTTTCGACCAATCGTTCCTATGGCAGCTATATGCTAAGGTTATCCGATTTTAACAAAACCTTATAGAATTGTGTGAAAGTGTATAAAATAAGTATGTGGAGAATTTAAAGACGCTACCCTTAGAAACAAAAAAGTTTATCATACTAAGACTATTTATAAGACCTATCTTTTCTAGGGCAGCTATTCTACATAGTTGTCCGATTTCGACCAAACTTTGTAAATTCATAGAACAGTAGAGAGAACTAATAAACACAAAGTTTGGAGGCGTTTCCATTAAAAACCGAAAAGTTTGTCTAACTAAAACTAGTTTTTCGACCGATTGTTCCTATGACAGCTATATGCTATGGTCATCCGATTTTAACAATACTTTTGTAGAACTGTGTGAAAGTACATCAAATAAGTAAATGCAAAAATTGAAGACGCTGTTATTAAAAACTAAAAAGTTTTCCCCACTAAAACTAATTTCCGACCTATTAATCCTATGACAGCTATATGCTATGGTCATCCGATCCGGCTGATTTCGAGAAATGTGTAGCGTATTTGTAACAGAAGACTTCGTACATAGTTTGGTTGTGATAGCTTTAAAACTGTAGGAGAATTAAGCATAGAAACAGACGGATATGGCTAAATCAACTCAGCTCGTCTTCTTGATCAAGAATATATATACTTTTAGTGGTCGGAGATGCTTCCTTCTTTGCGGTACAAACAGCTCGACAATTTTGCTATACCCTACAGGTTGGAAAATGATTCTTCATCAGTGTAATAGTGTTTTGTACAACTTTATGATCCCCTTTAAAAATATTTTGATGGGTACAGGGTATACAACACACCTAACTTTAGAAAGTTATTCTCTTTAGTGTTTCAGCTATATCCGAAATGGCAACGCTTAGTTGTCAGTGTCATAAGTTAGGTCCAAGGATTTGATTCATCGAGATGTGCCTTCAATTAGCTAAATAGACAACCTCAATCAACTTTATTTTCATTTAGGCGCTTTCCATACAAACCTCCACCATAAATTTAAGTATTCTACAGTTGGGACTTATCATTGTTATGATAAAGTCCTTAAGCTGTTTGGCAAATCTTAGTCCTTGTTGCACACACCAAGAACAAATGTAGCCTAGTTTCTGGCATTTACAAAATCATGGCTTTAGTTGCCAAGGAGTTGTCAAGGACTGCGGCGGAGGAACCTTGCCTTCATTTGCATTTGCATTTTTTTCTTTGTCAAGTTCTACATTTTGACTAATTAGACGTGAATTTTAACGCCAGGCGCAAATGTCATTTGCATAAATGAAATAAAATTTTTGGTTTTTGGTCTGCCCAAAAAAGAAAATTCATTTGCATTTGTGCTAATTATGAGCTCAAGCAATTAGCAGTGAAAACTTTTGGGCCAACAACAGCAACAGAACGGCAAATCAAAACAAGCTTAGGGAAGACACCTTTTTCCTCCTCTCCTGCTCCAACCCAGCATCCCACCTTCCCCGAAAGAGAAAATAAACAACGAAAAAGAAAATACCAGAAAATCCTAGAAACTGTGCAAAACCCAATCACAAAACTTTTCCCTAAGCTGTTTGGGGGGTGGGGGGAAGGTAAAGTTGTTGCTTTCGGTTCAACTTAGTTGCCATTATTAACAAGTTTTCTATATGCAAATCAGCTACACAATGAATGTAGCTGACAGCAGGGAACAAAGCAAAAGAGGTAGAAAATATTTACTTTACTCAGGGCCATGGCGTGTTCCATTTTCCTATTAAAATGCAAAAATAAGTGAAATTGATGAATGTCTCGAAATGAAAATGGAGTGTTCCAGTTGTCAGTGATGGAAGAGGAGGAGTGAGAGAGTCAACATTTATCAAACAACTCAATCAATTTGAAGCCACAAAATCTTCCATCAGAAACCTAATCCTGGTTGCCATTTTCCTCGTACAGCGTGTGACCTTTAAGGCCGCCTGCCTATTGATTTGTCCCCGGCCTGGTCTGTGCCATAAATCAATCCAAGATGAATTTTGAAAGCATTAAAAGCATTACGAAAAGAGCAAAAAAAAAGAAAATAATTTTTTTTAGCTGCTTCTTTCTCGCTGTCGTGTCTTTTGTCATGTTGAACAAAAGCCGCCACAGAGGCAGCATATTATGTATACGCCCCCCTACGCCAACATAAACCCGCACACATGTGTGTAAAGAGACATAGCCTTGCAAAATAAATGAATGAATGACTGACTGAATGAATGGGTGAATGAATGGGTGAATGGGAAACCTAAGGCAATCTTTTGTCTGCCTTGCGTGTTCTGTTTGGTTTGGTCCTGTTCGGCTTGGTCCTTTTGCATATTTCCTTTAAGCTTTTTGCCCTGCCATTTGATTGTTTTTCATGTTTCACATTGTTCCACGGCAGCTACACTGAGAGAAATGCAAGTAAAAATTAATTTATTGGGGGTAAATGGAATTGATTTTTGCTAATTCTAAGCCGAAGCATCGTTTTAATGATTTTACACACATCTGTGCTGGGCAGCACCTAACGCAACATTGATGGGCATCACTGCATAGATTTTATTGGGCGATACATTTAAGACTAAGCAGTTTTAAATCGACATTGGTTGACTTAAAAAACAATCGAACCACGAATTTCCGAAGATAAACCGAACTGGCATCCTGTTGCAAATGCTGAACCGAACCAATAACCACTTAGAACAAGAAAGAAAGTCGGTCAAGCCCGACTATAACATACTCTGTACCAAGAAAATTTTTCTTTTGATCATAACTCGAAAACCATTCATCCGATCTTCTTCATTCCTTTGGCGGATCGATAAGTTATCCTAATAACTAAATATGTCCAGAAGGAACAAGCCATCTATCTTCAAAACTGTGGGAGATATGAAGTTTTTTTTCTAAATTTCGGGGGCGGGAGGGGGCGTGGCCAAAATTGAAAATAAACTTGATCTGCCTGCAGACATTAGAAGCATATGTCCCATACATGTCAAACCTCTATCTCTTACCATCTCTGAGATCTGTGCGTTCATACGGACAGACAGACGGACAGACAGACAGACGGACAGACGGACATGGCTATATCGACTCGGCTGTTGATGCTGATCAAGAATATATATACTTTATGGGGTCGGAGATGCTTCCTTCTGGATGTTACATACTTTTGCACAAACTTATAATACTCTATGTACCTACGGTACAGAGTATAAAAACGGGTTGGGTCGGTTCGGTTCAACTTACTGACGTGTTTACTTATTTGTTACTTGTTATTTAAATGTTTTCCTAAATAAATTTCATTTGAATTTCAGAAAAGTTTCGATTTTCTGTTACCCAATGAACCGAACTGAAACAGCGGCTCAGTTAGTTGCATGTAAACCTTGAAATGAACCAAACTGGAGGCTTAACAGCTGCACGAGCCACTGAACCGAGCCAGTTCTTATTGCTAATCTTATTTGCATCTCTGCAGAAATCTACCCTCTATCCATAACCAAAGGGTTATTTTGCTTAAAGATTTTTCTTTACATTTTTTTGGTATTTGCATTGTAAGCTCTTCAATTCAAGGTAGTTTCCCCTTTATCTAGCCATATTCAACCTCTTTTATAATGTTTACTTTTAAAGTCTTCGTCTTCGAGTTGTGCTAATTAAGATAACTTCACAATTAGTCGAAAGTCTTAGGTGCCAGTTGCTGTCCCACATGTGTGAACACCTGCCAGTGTAATGCCAGTTGACTGGTGTCATTTATGGTCAGATATCTGTCCTAAACAGACTGTCAAATAAGTGGCATACAAAATTCTACAGAATAACAGCCATAAAGCTGATCACAAGCAGCCCTAAGAGCACAATTGTTGTTGTAACGAAGACAAGTATGAGCTCACAGACGAGCTATTGTAAACACCAAGAACAAAACCGGTTTCCTTATATTTTTACTGTGTTCGTATTCATTTGAGATATAATTTTCTTTGTCTGTGTAGGTATCTGCACTGCCGTAAGCTGGCTGTGGGCATCCCTTTTTTGAACATTACACATAAGTATGATACAGCAGTTTTGACTAACACTTTAAGGGAAGCCCCATAAGATCATTGAGGGGATGTCTTATTTGAAAATATCTCTTCACTAACCCACATAGAGCAATAGAGAAAAGGCGTGGCATTTGTAATAGCACATAAGCTTGTACACAGAGTATAAAAAGGATATTACATAATAATCATGGGATGATTTCTCACAGGGATGCAAACCGGTTCTGAACCGAACCGGTTTTGAACCGAACCGAACCGCTTATTCCAGCCGCTGAACCGAACCGCAAACCGAACCGGCTTCCTTTCAGAATTGCTGAACCGAACCGAAAACCACAAATAAAAACGGTTCGGTTCGGTTCAGTTCTCCGACTGAAATCATGCCTAAAATCAACTAAGGTCATGACGTAGTAGGACATGTCAGAGTAAAATCCATGGCTAAAAATCCTAAAAATTATGTCATGAATTCAGGACCAGCCCTTTCATTTCTGAGCTGATTCAGCTATGATTCAGTTCTGAGCCTAACTTAAGGGATATGATAAATAGAATAATTAAGATGCATAGTACGTATTCTTTTCTAGCAAACATTCTCAATTTTCGAGAGTATTCATCTAGGAACTTATAGACGACTCCTGGAAATCCGACATAATAAGCATTGGACATTGTTCTAAGGATTTTAAAAATATTTAAATGGATTATAAGAATTAAATTTCAAAAGTGTTCGACAAGTCACATTACTACAACAATCATAATATTTCATAATGTGCCTTTGTGAACCACTGAACCGAACCGAAACCGCGGTTCAGTTAGCTCCAAAAACCATGTAATGAACCGAACCGGCGGTTCAGAAACTGTATGAACCACTGAACCGAACCAGTCCTTATTTTCAATTGGTTTGCATCCCTGATTTCTCATATGCATTTGGACTGGATATGTCCTTAACATACCGAACATCATCCAAAGGCTTTAAAAATTGATAATCTTTCAGCTCCGTTGGATGATAATATTGTATACAAGACATATCCAGTCCAAATGAATCTTATTAGACCTTTAATTATTCTGTGTAGGTACAGTAAGTGCATAAAAGCAGATACAGTGTATATGGAACACTTGTATCTTTGATTTCATTTAGTTTTAACGCTTCTATTCCTAATTTGTGTTCCCTGATGCTATTCCAACTTCCTGTTTCTCTGTTTTGCAAAAGTTCTTCCACCTATTTCAATTAAATTTAATCCTTGCTACCTTTCTCTCACTGTATTTGCCGCCAGGAAAACCTCATCTTCATATATCACACATATCCTTAATGCTCTTTTAGTCTCATTTATATGCATTCCGCCCAGAGGCCACAATATCGTCTCGTATACATATATTTGTGTTAGAACCTAACATTATCATTTCATATCCTTAAGGTCAACAACAACAATGTTTCTCTTAAGCTTGTGCTGGATATTGGGTTCCACATGTGGCATGCAACATGTACCATAACACAGAAGCAAACCAAACCAGAAACAGGCTTGATTTCAGTTTCATTGAACAAAAACTAGTTTGGCAACTCTCTGGGGTACCCCAAGTGGATAGATACTGATAAAGTAACAAGAATTCTCCTTTTTTCCAGGCACTGCATAAAGTTCATTGCCATGAGACAAGCCGGGAGGCCGGAGTTGCCAATGCTGGCCAATGAAAGTGAAGATGCAAATTGTTCTTAACAAACTTGCTTAACAAGTTGGCTGGCATACTTAGTTTTCACAGCAAAGATTTTCAATTTTCAATCAGAAAAACACTTTCGAGTGCATAACCACAACAATGCACTCGTGCGCATTAAGCCAAATGCCAGCTGACAACAACACACAACCTTGTATTTTGGCCATTAAATATTGACTTTTGCCGCCGCCGTGCATCGCCGCTGCATCATCAAAAAATAAAAATAAAACATTTCACACAATGACAATTGACATTTCCAAATGCTTTCAATGCCCACACATGAGCAAATCATGAAATGGGATTTCGATGGCAAACAAAATGGCAAACATTTCGCTGGCATTTGAAAATGGAAACTATTGACCGCCAAAATGGGGAAAAATGGTGAGATAAATTTAAATTAGATTTATCGCTGATGCCTGTGTGTTTCATCAAATGTTAATTAGCTATACAGAGTGCTTTTTATGTTTGCACATTATGGAAAGAAGTTGAGATGCAATCCAAATGAACTTTACTAAGTTTAATCACAACTATTGCAGTTTTCTAATAGAAGTTTAGTTATCTATTTAAAAATGCCAAAATTGAATCATGGTGATACTCACAAAAAAAACCAAACCTAAATAAATATCCAACTTTGGTTTGTCCCCTTCTACCATGGAGGTGGCATCTTTATACCTTTATCAACGCAACTAAAACTTTCACCTTAAATGACTGGCTAGAAAAATTGAACTATATTTTGAGGACTTTATTACCAAAGGATATTGTATGACTTGAAATTTTGGCAATGTACAACACTCAGAGAAAAAAAAAACACTTGGATCGAGAAACTTTAATGTTGGAAGTTCGATAGAAGTAAGCCAAGTATCAATTTTTGATACCGTTTTCCTTGATCCAAGATCTACAATACTTAAAATAAGTACGAAACATTCTCACAAATCTAATATAGCACATTCTTGAATCAAGAACAGTGCATGCTACTTCGTTCTTGTATTAAAAGCTCATCGGGCTTAAGAGTAACTTTTAAATCAAGAACGCCACAGACTCAAAAGTAAGGGCGCCCATACCTCAATTTCAAATTAGTTGTTTCTTCCTTTTTACACTCTGCACCAAATATAAAGGAACAAAATAGAAGTGGAAGCCACAACACCACAAAGCATCAGTTTACTGTCAGTCCAACAGCCGTGACACAATGCCAGTTGTGCCATAACTGCTTGGGAATTACAAACCAAGATCAGCGCAACTATGTGTCTCCGCAATATAATTTTCCGCTCTCTCAACGCAATTCCCTCAAATGTACTTGTTCTCCTCTCTCAGTTTCTTTACCTTCAAACTGAGATCGAATTTAGCTCTATTTATAGATTAAAAAGAAGAAAACGAGAAAGCTTTGCTAACTTCGTCTGTGCCGAAGTTTTTATACCCTTGCAAGTGCTCGCTTAAATGTTTTCAAAAATACCCTTTTTCCCATTTTCCGACCGATCGTTCCTATGGGAGCTATGAGATATAGTCATCCGATTTGTCCAAAAAAATGACAAATTATGTAAAAGCATGTGAAATTATCAAATACAAAATTGCAGGATGCTACCATTAAAAACAAAAAAGTTTTTCTAACTAAGACTGTTTTCAGACCCATCTTTTGTATGGCAGCTATACCATATAGTTGTCCGATTTTAATAAAACTTGGCAGAATTATAAAAAAAACACAGAAACACTATGAATTTAAAGTTTGGAGACGTTTCCATAGAAAAGAAAAAAGTTTTTCTCACTAAAACTAGTTTTCGGAGCGATTGTTCCTATGCGAGCTATGAGATATAGTCATCCGATCCGGTCGGTTCCGACATATTAGTAGTGTGCAGCAAAAAGAAGACTCTGTGCAAAATTTCAGCTGGATAGCTTAAAAACTGAGAGACTAGTTCGTGTAGAAACAGACGGACGGACAGAGCTCAATCGACTCAGCTCGTCACCCTGATCAAGAATATATATAATATATAGTTTATGGGGTCGGAAATGAATATTTCCATGCGTTGCATACTTCTGGGCAATATTATAATACCCTTTGCAAGGGTATAAAAAGTCATGGGGAAAACGCATCTTGTAAAGCCTGCCAGACTGTTCAGAACCGAACCGAAACGAAACCTGGTTTTTGTTCCATTGTTGCCCTACATTAGATGCTTTGGTTATAGTTCTAAAGGGGGTAAACAGAGTACGATGTAGGTTTACTCTACTCAAAATTGGCAATATTATATAATATTTTCGTAGTATGCGCTCCGATGCGCATCTTTTTTTGCGAATTTGATTAAATGTGTTATGTTAGGTGCTTTAAAGAGGATGACACAGTAGCGTGTTGTGTAAGCCGTAGCGTAATCCTCTCTGAAATCAGACTTATGCATTGTTATCATTTCTGGGATAACTTGCATCCACTTCGCTGTTTTTTCACATTGTTTTAATACAGAGAAGAGAGTGAAGAGGAATGAGTATTAAAAGCTTCTACTTTACAGCTTTAGCGAGAAAGAAGAGCGGTCAAGACCGACCATAATATACTCTGTACCTTCCAAAGTGTGTGTTAAAGTGTGTTGAGTGCTGCCCATCTCTGTTTCAGGCGGTGCTGCCCAGCATAAATGATTTTTTTTTTTCTATAACTCGACTATTGTTCATTCGATTTCCACCATCGATAAATAATTCTTAAGAAGGTACAATCATTCTATACATTAAATTGTAAGAGATATGTGGATTTCCTTTCCAATTTCGTGGTCGAAAATGTAAAATAAACTTGCAAGTATAACAAGTTTTTCTCCCCTGCAAGTCGAATCCATACCCTGCTTGGGGATGCTTCCCTCTGGCTTTTACATACTTAATATACTCTGCTTACCTCTGGTATAGAGTATTAAAACATAGCGTGCCACTTGCTCTTCTTTTGTGCCCTCAACTGGCCATTTGGCAAGCAACTCTCGAGCACTGAAACCGCACTTACATTGCCATTTACCGGCATTACATTTACCTCTACCCCCCGCCCCACCCCACACTTCCCCCCACTGTGTTTTACTGTATAATTGCAGTTGTCAGTATTTGTTTTACACTGTCCTACATGACCCAGAGATGCTCCTTATGCTTTCGAGTTGAAAATGGCAAAACATAAATTGCCAAGGCGTGTGTGTGTGAGTACAGCTGTGTGAGTGTGAGTGTGTGTGAGTGTGGCAATAACGAAAATAAAGAGTTTACATTTTATATACAACTTTTTTGGGGTGGGGGGGCGGGAGGGGTAAATGTGGCAAGTAAATCGTTTGTTGCCAAATAAATTGCGCTGGCTCTCTGCGTCCATTTCGTGTCCGTGTGTCCATGTGTGTGTGTGTGTGTGTGTGCGAGTTTGTTTCTGGCGAATTTATTGCTTGGCATTTCTGCATTTGCTGAATTATTGTAAACGTAAATTGAAAATAGCGCAAAAGCAAGAAACAAATAAATATCCAAATATGTTGAGCTCCTGCGTCCTTTTTTGGCCAGACCCAAAAGCCATGGAAACACGAGTTCTCAAGCATTCTATAAATATTTTCCCCAACCTGAGGTTTAGCTGTTGTGTTCCACAAAAAAAAAAGGGTCTGCATGAGAAACACATTTTTGGGATAGCAAAGTTAAGTATGCCATCAGGCCACTTGCCACATGCCCCAATTTAGCTCAAGCTGGATTATTGTGAAATTCAAATTCATCAAACCAAACACTTGAAAGCTTGCAATAAACTGAAATATGCGAGGGCAGTTTGAGAAATGTGTACACTACATAAAGTTTTAGCCATTTGGTCTGTGCACTGATTACTCCCCCAACTCCCCCCCTCGTATTATACAAATGAACCCTTTTTTTTTTTGTTTGTTAAGTGCTTTTTACACTGCGGTGGCCTTTTGTTTAACCTTTGTCTGACCGTTTTTGATACCCTTGCAAAAGGTATTATAATTTTGCCCAGAAGTTTGCAACGCATTGAAATATTCATTTCCCACCCCATAAACTATATATATTCTAGATCAGGGTGACGAGCTGAGTCGATTGAGCTTTGTCCGTCCGTCTGTCCGTTTGTCCGTCTGTCTGTCTGTTTCTACACGAACTAGTCTTTCAGTTTTAAAGCTATCGAGCTGAAATTTTGCACAGAGTTTTCTTTTTGCTGCACACCACTAACATGTCGGAACCGACCGGATCGGATGACTATATCGCATAGCTCTCATAGCAACAATCGGTTGGAAAACTACTTTTAGTATAAAAAACTTGTTTCCTTTCAATGAAAACTTCTCCAAACTTTGTATTCATAAGTTTTCTATACTTTTTTATAATTTTGCCAAGTTTGATGAAAATCGGACAACTATATGGTATAGCTGCCATACAAAAGATAGGTCTGAAAAACAGTTTTAGTTAGAAAAACTTTTTGTTTTTAATGGTAGCATTCTGCCATTTTATATTTGTTTTTTTCACATAATTTTACAAATTGTTGGCCAAATCGGATGACTATATCATATAGCTCCCATACGAACGATCGGTCGGAAAATGGGAAAAAGAGTATTTTTGAAAATATTTAAGCAAGCACTTGCAAGGGTATAAAAACTTCGGCACAGACGAAGTTAGCTTGGCTTTCTCGCTTTTTCTCTGTTTTCCCCCCAGACTAACCTGATTTTGACAGCTTTTATGGATTTACATAATGTTGTTGTCGAATTAGGCAAAACTTAACAGTCTATCAGGCTTCGCTCCCACATTTAATTCAATTCGAAAATGACCCGCCATACACACACACACAGACACAAAAAAACAGCTTAAATGTAATACTTGTGTCAACGACATAGTTCAGGTAATTTTCTAGGAAACTTTGCCCGCCATTTTGTCGCTAAAGCCAACGACAGTTTATTTATGTGCGCTCATAATTCAACTGTAAATGCTGCACACTCGCACACTCACACACACACACAGACATTTACACGTGGGCACATTAGCTGAGACGTCTCGTCGAGCCAACAGCCAAGTGCTTCTAGTTTCCGTTTCCGGCGCTAAGTTGGCAGTCAGCCTTTGCAAAATTAACAACAATGGCGGTGATAAAGACGCCTTCTCATCTGGTACGTACGTGTGTGTGTGTCTCTGTGTCTGTGTGTGTGTGTCTACGTGGCTTTTGTGGCTTTAAGTAGCGAAATGTGCTGGGTCACCCACAGTTGGCTTCCCCTAGTTGCTGATTCCTTCTACACTTTTTAGCATCGTCCTCGCTGCTAGTTTGCCACCATTTTACGGTGAAGCTTTTTTGGTACGTGCAGTCGCATTTGGCTGACTTATGAGTGTGTGTGTGTGAGTGTGTGTGTGTGCCGGCGGGAAGTGAAGAATTGAAGGTGCAGCAGGTTGACAGGGTTATTGCTGAAGGATTTATGGAGTCGCGTATAGCGCACTTTTGACCCAACATGAACGCATTGATATGTCAAATTGTGCAATGAATGAGAACGCAATGAGCCGGTTAATGTGGTAAGTGAGTAGTTGAAGACGACACATAGCTATCGAATATGCCAAAGATCTTTAATGCTTGGCCAACATGCTCAATGCCAATATTAAATATAACTGCCTGAAAACACAAACTGAAGAGTTCTTGGTCAGGGTTTTGGGTGGTGTTTCTTTGAACACTTGAAGTACCCTTTCTTCACCATTTAAACTCCTAAATGTAATCCAAGCGATTGAATTTTTAACTACGTTTATACACACAAAGTATATCATGCTCAATGCTCTTTAAAGTATGCTACGTTTTTTAAAAATATTAATTTTAGTTAAATATTTGTTTTTTGTTATGTCTTAACTCAGGATTTTGTCTTATATTCATTACCTTCACAACAATTTGGGTGAATTTGCAGTTTCAATTATCTTTAAAGCGGCCATAACTGACTGGCAAGAGCTTCGATCTACTAAATAATTAAAATGCTTTCATTCCAGTTTGGATTTTCGTCCAGTACTGCTATATCAAGCATTATCTATACATACTATATATATAAAATTGAAAGTATGTTTGTATGTTTGTATATTTGTTCCTTATGGGCGTCTAAACCGCTGAACCGATCTTCACAAATTTTTCACAGTATGTTCATTTCGATCAGGAAATTGTCATAGGCTTTGTCTCAGGTCTGTGATTTGGTCCGAAAACCGCTAAAATTGCAAAATTCAACCGTTCATCCGATTGTGTTGATTTTAAAAAGTGACTTTGCCATTTCTGTCAAATAAATTTATGATAAATTTGTCAATAAATTTGTAAAAAATGCCTCCAAAGAAATCATATATCGGGCAAAGTGCTCCAAGAGCTATGAAACGGCAAACTCAAATAGCAAATGAGGAGGTTCGCCGACCCGGGCAAGGCCGGGTAATCAGCTAGTAGATTATAGTTATAAGTTTGTGCAAAAGTATGTAACAGCTAGAAGGAAGCAACTCCGACCCCACAAAGTATATATATTCTTGATCAGCATCAACAACCGAGTCGATATGGCCGTCTGTCCGTCTGTCTATCCGTATCAATGCACAGATCTCAGAGATGGTAAGAGATAGAGGTTCTATGTGTATGGGACATATGCTTCTTATATCTGCAGGCACATCAAATTTATTTTCAGTTTTGGCCACGCCCCCTCCCGCCCCCGCAATTTGGCAAAAACGTCATCAGCGACAAAAGAACACCTGCCTGAGGAGTGCTCCTATTCCCAATGATGAGTTTACATGCTCCACTGGTAAGCAGAAGTCAAGTAAGCTCCACTAGTCCGTTATTAAATGCTTCTTCCAATGTCTTTAAACCTGGTCTCGCAATTTTCAAGTGTATTCTCCCTCGGCCAGCTGTTGATGTAAGTAGAAATATGCAACTTTCAAGGCTGATGATTAGTAGAGAGTTCCAAAGAACAAACTGTTGATAGAGCACTGTGGGCCACAATCAATCAAACAACTGAATTGGACCAGCTTATCATCAATCTTGTAGCCAAATGTGTGTGCAACAGAGCGTATACTTAATGTTAACGTCAGCCAGGTAATTAAGCATAAATGTGCGTGTAAAGTAAAGTAGCCTCCTGCTGCATCCTCTTCCTTTCACCATTTATATGGCATAAATGATGAAATGCATGAAGTTGATTAAATTAACGCCAGGAGAAAATCTGAAAATTCCCTGCATAATTAAAAGTGCTAGATGAAATTTCCACACAGCATGTGTAAAATGCAAGGCCAAAAGGAAATATGGCATAGAGAGAAAGAGTGGCGCCGTCATGTTTTCCAACACAAAAGTCAGATTACAAAAATTTTCTCCTAGTCCTCCTAGACACAATGCCACCGGCAACAGGAAGTGTTGTAGTTGGGTAATGGGAAAACAAAGTGACAGTCATGCAAGTGAAGAAGCTGGGGCCATTGCTGACCCCAATGTGAGAACCAGCTGCCAGTAGTAAAAAACCAGAGTCGACTTTTATGCGTTGGTTAACTGGCAAAGACAACAGAGAGCGGACACACACACACACACATTGTGGAACGAAAAGTGGAACGCAACAACAGATATGCAAAAGTTTTCCCCAGCTGCATGCTTATAGTCTATTATGTCCAAATCTAATTTACTGCAAGTGCAGCCGGAAAAGTGGACAAGTCGATGCGCACAATTTGATAGTTTTGTCCACTTTTTGTTTGCTGTGTGACGGGAAGTCAATGGAGATTCTCCAAGTAAATTGATTTAAGTGCATGTCACATCATATTGCCCGGGTAGGTAACGCTAGCCCGGACATTCGCCCAGGACAGCCACTAAATCATTTAACAAGCTTTCACTTTTCCTCGTAAAATTGTTTATGCTTCTGTGTCCCACTCACAGTTTCCGCCCCTTTTTTTTCTAACTTCATTTTGTTGCAGGCAGCTGCTGCTGTTGCTGTTCTTGCACTCTAATCACATTTTGTGTGAGCTGGTAATTGGTTTACTCCAGTGCAGTGTCGAGCTTTTAATGAAGCCTTTAAAGCGGGTAAAAGGGAAAAAGTGGATAAAAAAAAGGAAGCGAAAGCAAACGATCAACAAATTGGTACAGTTTGCAGCTAATGTTCGTATAATGTGTTACAGCTTCCCCCATCCCCACTCCAACTGTGATGCTTTAAGTGGCTAAAGTTTGTCAATATGCCAAGCATTTGCTGGGTTATAAAACAAAAGAAAAAGTGCAGCATTAAACTGGCAAAATATAAAAATAGTTCCATCAAAGTTTAAGGTACTCTCTGTGAGACAAATTTGTCTTTAAAAACTGAGTGTAAGAGTTGCAGCATTGGCAGAGCAGTAGAAATGGCTACATCCATCAACAAAAATGGCCTAGAATGGACCAATTCTTACTTAATATATTGGGTCAACATGCCCAAACTAAAAGCTAAGGATATTTGGACTCGAGCTGTACCCTTGCAGCACGTTTTTCTAACCAAGACTACTTTTCGGACCTTACTTTTCTTTGACAACCTATACCATATAGATGACCGATATGGACCAAACTAAGTGGAATCATTTTAAAGCCTAACAAACGAACAAGTAAGAAATTTGGAGTAGATGCCATTAATAACAAAAAAGTTTTTCTCAATAGAACTACTTTTTCGATCGATCATTTGTACTGCAGCTATATGCTATAGTCATCCGATGTTGACAAAACTTTGAGGAATTGTGTAAAAGCATTTCAAATTAATAAATACAAATTTTAAGGACATTTCCATTGACAACGAAAAAGTTTTTCTCACTAAGACTACTTTTCAGACTCTACTTTTCTATGGCAGCTATACTATAAAGATGTCCGATTTCAACCAAACTCAGTGGTATCATGGGAATGCATAGTAAACTAAGAAATACAAAGTTTGAAGGCGTTTTCTTTGAAAACAAAATAGTTTTTCTCACTAAGACTACTTTTCAGACTCTATTTTTCTAAGACACCTAGACTATATAGATGTCCGATTTCGACCAAACTTAGTAAAATCATGGATAAGCATAGTAAACTGAGAAATACAAAGTTTAGAGGCTTTTTTCTTGAAAACCAAAAAGTTTTTCTCACTAAAACTAGTTTTTCGACCGATCTTTCCTATGGCAGCTATAACCTATAGTCATCTAATTTTAACCAAACTTTGAAAAACTATGTAAAAGCTTATAAAATAAATATATGCCAATTTTTAAGATGTTAACATTGAAAACAAAAAAGTTCTTCTTACTAACACTACTTTTCAGACTCTGCTTTCTATGACAGCTATACTATATAGATGACCGATTTCGACCAAACTTGGTGGAATTAGGGAAAAGCATAGCAAACTAAGGAATACAAAGTTTGGAGGCGTTTTCTTAGAAAACAAAATTTTTTCCCCACTAAAACTAGTTTCTCGACCGATCATTCCTATGGCAGCTATAACCTATAGTCACCCGGTTTTTACAAAACTTTAAGGAATTGTGTGAAAGCTTATAAAATAAATGTATACCAATTTTAAAGAGGTTTACATTGAAAACAAAAAGTTCTTCATACTAAGACTGTTTTTCTAACCTTACTTTTCTATGGCAGCTATACTATATAGATGTCCGATTTTGACCAAACTTGGCAGAATCATGGAAAAGCATAGCAAACTAAGAAAAACAAAGTTTGGAGGCGTCTTTTTCAAACAGGAAAAGCTACGAAATCCTTGGTTAGAAATCGCTTTGTCTCAAGTTTTCAAATAATGATTATACCAATTTCTGCGCCCTGGCATGCTCCAAGTTTTCAAAATGTATGCGTATTTTTGATACCAGCTGTCTGCAGGGTAAGACGCTAAAATAAACATTTCCCCCAAAGCGTTTGCCATTACTGTAAAGATTTACTATGCCACATGTGTGTGTGGGTGTGTGGGTGTGTGTGTGTATTGTCCCTGGGACAACAAATGAGTTTTCTCTATGGATTGTTGTTTGGGCCACTACACTACACTTGGGCTACACATAACCTTGACACGCCTCAGCTGGGCCAAACAGTTACAAACAACCATAACACCACACGCCTTTCGTTCACTTTATTCGCATCTTTTGTTTCTTTGTGGGTCGAACGGTTCGGTTATCCTCTTTGGCTGCCGGCCTGTAACTTTTCCGACGACATTGGCACTGCGAATGATTTAAAACTTTTCTTGTTACTTTCGTCTTTAACAAGTTCTTGGCAAGAACTAAACTACCAAGGCTACCCATGGGTACTATTCGCCGTTACCAAAAGTTGTAGGCAACAAATTAATTTAATGTCAGACACAAGAAACAAACTTGTTGGGCTGTTGGGTTGGTTGGGTTGCGTTGGGTGTGTGTGTGTGTGTGTGTGGTATTATTTTTTGTTACGGGCCTTAAAATGAAGTGCCGATGACATAAATTCATTTAGGGCAAAACGCTAAAACCAGAAGGAAACTTTTATGGATGCTAGCATTTTAGGTAGAGGGCAACAGTTTGATATTGAGCGAAACAGATGTGTGGATGGATGTGTGGGTGGGTTTTACTATTCAAATGGTATGGGTATGTACTTAGCAGGGATTTGTATGGATTAGAGTGTCTAAGGTAGGCAAGCCCCATTCAGTTTGAACTTTACTTTTGCCAATGTCTACCAACAGAGAGTAGGAAAATGTTGGTACATTGAAAAAAGGAGATGAAAAATGACAAAAATTGTTTGCATATTTATAGGTTTCAATCTCAAACATTCTTCGTTGATTAAAGTTGCCCAAGTTGAGTTAACAACTGAACAGAAAAGAGCAAGTAATGTTAGCAACTGAACAAGAAAGAACAAGTTGAGTTAACAATTCAACAAAAAAGAGCAAGTTAAGTTATCAACTGAACAAATAAGAGCCAGTTGAGTAAGCAACTGAACCAAAAAGAGCAAGTCGTGTTAGCAACTGAACAATAAAGAGCAAGTTAAGTTCACAAATGAACAAATAAGAGCAAGTTAAGTTGAAAAAGGGACAAATAAGAGCAGGTTGCGTTAGCAAATGAACAAAAAAGAGCAAGTTGAGCTAGAAACTGAACAAAACAGAGCAAGATAAGTTAACAGATGAACAAAAAGTAGCAAGTTAAGTTCAAAACTGAACAAATAAGAGCAAGTTGGGTAAGCAACTGAACAATAAGAAGCAAGTTGAGTAAACAAATGAACAAAAAGGAGCAAGTTAAGTTAACAAATGAACAAAAAAAAGCAGGTAGTGTAAGCAACTGCACAAAAAAGAGCATGTTGAGTTAACAAATGAACAAACAAGAGCAAGTTGCGTTAACAACTGAACCAAAAAGAGCAATTGAGCTAGCAATCTACTTAAAAACTAACCAAATGAACCAAAATGTACTCAAGGTGGGCTTCAAAAAGTGGCTTAGGCTTCTTCCAAAGAGTTTTTTGAACATAAAAACCAAAATGAAATACCCATCAAATATGAAACGATACTTCAGCACTACCAAAAAGACTCTCCTAAGCCTCAAGTCTCTCTCAATTTGACCAATTAAAGGCATTAAGTTCACTTTCTCTTACTTATTCTTCGTTCCAAGTTCAACTTCAAGTGCAAAATGATTGTCATTAAAACTAATTAAAACAATTTAATTGCCTTTAAAGGCAAACGTGCAAATTGCAAACAATTTTAATTGCCACTGACACACGCACACCAAACAAATTGAGGCTCCAATTAGAGATACTGGGCCAAGCTTAGCCAATCCTAGTGTTACTTCCAAAAGGAAGCCAGAACGTGACAGCAAAAAAAAAAATATCCAGCAAAATTGTACAAAAAATTCGTGAAAAAATTCGTAGCACATCGAGTCAATAAAAAGCCAAATGGCCATAAGAAATGTCCGCCAAAGGAACTCTAGAGGAAAAGCAACAAACCATAGGACAGACATTCCTGTTTAATGTGCGTTAAAAGGAAACACACACACACACACACAGAGAGAGAGAAGGAGCAAAGGGACAGACAGACAAACCGTGTAATGACTTTAAAAAGGAAATATTTAAACCAAAAGTTTTGGTCAACTTCAGGTGGAAGGAGAGTGGGGGAGTGGGAGAGCGGGAGGAAGGCTATTGTTGTGAAATTAAATTTCAACTATGTAGCAGGAGCCTGCTACTAGCCAGGTAGAAGCTGCTTTTGTTATTTTTACACTTCATTGCCATGGAATTTACTTTGTTCGCCTTTGTTTCCGACTTGGAGGGGATGCCGCAAAAACCAGGCAAGCGTAAAGATAAAACTTGTGTCGACTTATTCTTCCACAGTCGGCGACTTCTGGGGTTATGTGTGTGTAGGTGTGGGTGTGTGTGTGTGTTTGCGTCTGTGTGTGTGTGTTTCTGTCATAACGGAACACAAATGAAAGGCTGTCACTGAACTGGAAAACCATCTCGTTCCGTCTCTGAAACAAGCAAAGCAATTTTGAATTTTATGTCCCACAAAGGCCAAATTTTTCATAAGAAATAAATGATAAGTAACATTTTTTTTTGGGGGCGTGACAAGAGCTCGATAAGGTTGTCAACTTTTTCCTGTTTCTTTTTTATTTTTATTGAATTTGCACCTTGATGTCCCCATCTTGGAGGATGCTGATGCCGATGCTGATGATGATGATGATGATGATGGGTTTGTTGTAAAACATTTTGACATTTGGCCGTGCGGCGCTTTATTGTATTTATTTTGACAGCTACCGTATACGCTTATTGTACAGGGTGTAATTTATAAACTTTGAGTGTTGTTTAAAAAGTTTTAGAGCTGCCGCTGCTCTTGGCTGATGATTGCTTTAAAGAGATTTATGCATAAGCATTTGTGCCCACCTTATTTATATCAAAACATAACGTTTCAAGTTTATTTCCCTGGCACGTGACGTATGCGTAATGTTTGCTTTAAGCTTAAGCTTTAAGTTGTGTATACGTGACGTATACGTGATGTGGACAAATGCTGCCAGCGCTGATTTTTAACACATGCTGAGTCTATGCTAGTGTGTGTGTGTGTGTGTGTGTGTGTGTGTGGGTTTGGGTGAGTATCGCATTGCAGACAGCCATTTCATTTGAAATTTAATGCCAAGTTTGAAACGCATCGCGTGCTTGGCATACACATTAAGCTTAATTCAACGCTCTTTCCCCCTCCCCCAAACTTGTTCCTTTCTCTAAAATGTGTCCCCCAACCAAAAAAAAAAAAACACAAAACCAAGTTTGTTTGCTAATTAAAAAACTTGCCGTGGCGTGAAATTTAACAGCTTTAAATGCGCTACAGCAGCTGGCAAACTTGGCGTCAGGCTGTCACAAATAGTGGCGGGAAATGCCAACCCCAACAAAAAACAAAAAATAAAGATCCTACAATTGTTTTGAACAACGTGCAGTGCATGTTAAGTGAGCAGCGACGAGCCGGGGCCAAAACCAAAATGAATGAGAGTACAACACAGAAAAGGACATGCCTGGCATATGCAACTATTAAATTAAATGTTGTCAAATAAACAGCGCGCAAGTAAAGCAGAAATTAAATTGTAAAATTGAAATTGTGCAAGGACAAGAAAAAATGGAATTTTTTGTCACAATTCAGTTTTGCGTTTGGCTTCTTCTTAAATTATATATGTATATTTATGCAACTTAAGCTCAAGGGCGCAGGCAATGGCAATTGTTCCCCCAAAATGCACAAGAAGTCAAAAGAAAATATAAATAAAATCGTGCAATGCAATTTTCTTAATCTTTTTCATTAAATTGTAGAGTTATTGGTGATTAAATATGAAATTTTTGTGCTAAACGCGCATCTCTGTGATATTAAAGTAAAGTAAAGTTAAGAAGTAAAGTTAAGAAGTAAAGTATTACTTCGTAGCTTTCACACAATCCAATCCAAACAATTTTGCGATTTTTTTAAGCAAGGATCTAACATTTTGTATATGTGCGCTGAAAAGTATGCCACGCAAAATTGCTACAGTTGGCTAGAGGTTTGTGTTGAATTCTTTGTAAAATATTGTATTGCATACCCATAGGCGGTACATAATATGCTTATTTTGAACACCTGT
Organism: Lordiphosa andalusiaca; assembly: GCA_035044965.1. Taxonomy (NCBI): domain Eukaryota; kingdom Metazoa; phylum Arthropoda; class Insecta; order Diptera; family Drosophilidae; genus Lordiphosa; species Lordiphosa andalusiaca. The sequence goes on along the minus strand of JAWNNM010001363.1, from coordinate 4,168,842 downwards.
ACTCAAAATGATATATCTTCGCTTTAAAAAATCGCAGAAATATTTCTAATAGTCAGTTTTAAAGCAAAGTGATAGTATCAAAAAAGGCTTCAACAGACGAAAACAGTTCCATATTAAAGGAGCCCAAAAAGTGGCAAATATGCCTTTTAAGCAACTTTAAGCTTAGATTAACTAAAAACTAAACATGAAACGTGATGAACCATTTATGAAAACAGAGTCCTAAAGACTCACCACCATCCCTTCAACATATAGTAAATTATATCTATAAAATCCCTACGTCGCGCTGAACGACAGCGCAATTCGAGTTCAATCCATAGATAGGAATCTAGTGGAGGCCTTCGTGTCATCTCCCCCGTGTGAAGTAACACTTAGCGGTAGTTTCGCAAGAGGGAAACGGAGAGTAAGGGTGGTTTTAGTGGGTGAGGAATCCCGAATCCGACACTTCTTGGCTTTAAATGCATCTATTTTGGGGATACTGATAGATTAAAGGAGAAATCTGTCAGCGAAAGATCGAATTCGTTGAAATCCAAAACGCAAGCAGAAAAGTCATGCATTGGGAGATGAAAATCAGCAGGGACAGCATGTCGTGCATCATGAAACGTGATTTGGGCGCATACAAGGGACACGTTGGCCACAAAAACTCAAGACAATATCAACAGCATGGCGTTGCCAGTGCGCAAACAATGATAACAGTGAAATTTTGTGACATTTCAACAAGCCAAACGATAGAGTGTCATCACAACAAGCGTGCAAACTCATTCCGAGAGTTCCGAGAGATCACCCTGTGGCTTATGTGATAGTTTGGTAGAGGATTGCCTGTAATAAAGTCACCGAGTCACCATTTTTGTGAAAGAAGAGTCACAACTTCGGCGAAAGTGTATGCATACGATGTTTTGGAAAAGGTTGTGAACCCTCTAAACAGAGGGTGGACCCTTCAACAAGCGTAGTCTTGCTCACAAGTTATAAAGGAGTCAAACAAGTCTAAAAAGTTATGTACCAAACTTCATTTTCATGGATAATTGGTCTGCTGTTAGATTAAACCTGTATATATTGGACTACAAACTGTGATTCAGACTCTAGGCTAAGGATTGCCCTATTCGACACCCAATTGTTGAGACTTTTGAGCAATTTCCCAATGCATGAGGAGCGATGAGTGGTCAGAAATACTCTTGCTTTGCTGGAATGTACAAGGAAGCCAAGCCAAGCTTCTCTCAACCTCTTAGCAAACCAGACCTACAATTTAAAGCCGCATCCGTAGGGCAAAGTTTTAGAAGTATTTTCAAGGCTAGTTACTTCAAAGCAGTCGCCAATAGCTGGTAAAGATGACCGGTTGTGTAAGCTTAAAAGATTAAACTCTAAACTAAATGAGATGTTCATGGGCGCGGTCCTTCCCAACAGCTCTTCCAAAGCAGGCACTACCCACTGCAAAAACAAACAGCCAGCCGGGATTGCCTCTTTAAATATTTTATAGCATACTTAGCAGGGAAATGGAAGGCAAGTGAAATAAATATAATATTTATGTGGTTTATACAACCTAAATATTTTTTATATTTCACTTCCTTTACTCTACACTTGGAAGAGCATAAATTGTCTTCAAACTGACACAATGCAGCAATTTGCTAAGTCGGACTAAGCCAATTGGCAATTGAAGTCAACCATAAACCTACTTCAAGCAATGATGAACACTTCAAGTCTAGGTGGTGCTAGCATATTGAGAGTCAATTTCTAATGCTCTGTCACTTTATTATGTCTCTGTTGGAAATCCTGGCCATATGTGGCGCATCCTGCGGAAGTCGAGTGGTTTGGAGTGCCAGGCAGGCTGTCATGTCTGTTTGTTTGCTTGCTTGTTGTCAAGTATTTCATATGCTTGTCAAATGTATATATATATATATATATATATTTGTACAACCTTCCACTTGCTGCATGGTAGATGGGGGCGTCACTTGTTTTCAAGTGCGGTTTTCACAATTTTATTACCCACTTTTTTGGTGGGAGGGGGAGGGGGAGGGACGTGGCACTAAAAGTCCCAAAATGTATATTAAAGTTTAGCTACAAATATTTTCCATCAGGACAACAGCACAACCCAACCAATTAATATGCTTAGACAAGCGTACACGGCAGCTTAATTGCTTACGCAGAGAAATGAGGAAACCCAGGCAACCAACAACAAACAAAACCCTTATGCAAGACTGGAACACACATTTAATTGACACATATTTATTTATAAATAAAGTAGAGAGCGCAGGCGGCGCCGTCAGCCTTTTTCAATAAATTAACAATGCCAACATTGAAATAGAGTAGAGAATTCAATCAAGGGCCCAAAACCCCAAAACATATTTGCCAAATCAAAAACTGCACTCAGCTGCCACACACCCTCCCCCTCCCCCAAAAAAACAACGCTCCACTCAACTGCAATAAATTCAATTTTATAACTCACTGCACGTCGCACTCTCATCCCCCCCCCCCCAAGCTCCGCTCTCCCTCGACCCAAGTGCAAATGCAAAATGGTTGGTAAAATTCGAAAATACAAAAAAAAAATCGAACCGCGAGTCAACAACAAAAAAATTGTTTAGTGACTTTTGCCAGAGATAGAAAATTGTACAAAAAATAAATTGAGAAATCATGCATAAATGTTGGCTAGCTGACAACTCGAATGGCAACAGACAAAAGTTATGCCAATGCCAATACCAATATGGCTGTGTCCAAATGCAAAAAGATTGATGTACCCACTATGGGCACTTAAAGAAGACCTAAACAAAAACAACAAAAAAACACCAAAAACTTGTTAATGGAACACCACCACATGGACAGTTCTTTCAATAAGGAAAATTGCTTGTAGAGTTCTTTCAGTATACACAGAATACTTGACCATGACCTTAGGCGCATTTTCACACGAGCAGAACAAATAAAGAGAATGGAGAAAGGCAACAAAAAAAGGCAGTAGTGGGAAATGACAATACACAGGACAATGTGTCACCGCTTCAATACTCTGCCAAATGATTGAAGAAGCCGAATGAAAAAGATTGCCATCTATTACTATGCTTATACACATCATATTATTCCCGATTAATGCCCTTTAAAGTATGCAAAACTGTATTATTTTAAGTTATTATGTATTAAAATGAAGCCATTGCAATTCTGTCATACATATTCGACACTGCATATTCACTTAGATTGTTGCGTATTGAAGCAAATGTTGAGTTAGGTTCAATATAAAATATATACTTGACTAAAGTAATGATTTTCATATAACATAGCATACTTTAAAGGGCTTTTAGCAGGACATATTTTGTGTGTATAAACGTAGTACATGGGAGAGAACTGAAACCTGAAATTGTTTTAGCCTGATCAAAGCTTATTACTTGAAATTGAAATTTTCGTACAAGAGAAAGAGACCTACAGTTTAAAGCCGCATGCGTATGACAAAGTTTGATGTTTGATGGCTGGCGCCATTAGCTTGTGAAGGTAAGTGAGTAAGTTTTTAAAGAAAAACAAGAAAGAAAGTCGGTCAAGCCCGACTATAACATACTCTGTACCAAGAAAATTTTTCTTTTGATCATAACTCGAAAACCGTTCATCCGATCTTCTTTATTCCTTTGGCGGATCGATAAGTTATCCTAATAACTAAATATGTCCAGAAGGAACAAGCCATCTATCTTCAAAACTGTGGGAGATATGACGTTTTTTCTAAATTGCGGGGGCGGGAGGGGGCGTGGCCAAAATTGAAAATAAACTTGATCTGCCTGCAGACATTAGAAGCATATGTCCCATACATGTCAAACCTCTATCTCTTACCATCTCTGAGATCTGTGCGTTCATACGGACAGACAGACGGACAGACGGACATGACGGACATGACGGACATGACTCGGCTGTTGATGCTGATCAAGAATATATATACTTTATGGGGTCGGAGATGCTTCCTTCTGGATGTTACATACTTTTGCACAAACTTATAATACTCTATGTACCTACGGTACAGAGTATAAAAATATTTACAAAGATATACCCAAACGGGATGGATACCACTACCTCTCGCAGGCACACACTACTCACTATACCACATCCAAAAAAAAACTAGAACAAAAGTCTAGAAATTCCCTAAAAATCAATCACCTTCCGGTTCTATATAGATCAGTATACTTCGATGGAGTGCTTCATGCTTCGAACGATAAGATTTAAACATCTGCACACCCAACAGTTTGCTTATTAAGAAGATGCGGCCAAGAGGCCCTCAAACAATTATTGGCGTCCGCCAAAACGATAAAAATACTCCTGGATTTCTAGGTCAAATGTACCCAAATAAACATCCATAAACCTTAAGGTCTATGTGTAACCCCATCTGGGGTCAGCCATATCTACCTATCTACCATGCTTTCCATGCTTTGTTCTGATTTGTGGAGAGTTTCGAACTCAAGGTAAAGCTTCATAGGTAGTTTCCTTTTTTTACGGAAAGCCGGAAAGTATACAAATTTTAAAGATCTCTTAATTTCTTTCTTCGTCTCTAAATGGCATTCTGTCTGCTGGAATTTCTCGAACCTTAAAGTTCAACACAGGGGAAAGGGTTTCTTCCGAAAGTTGAGAAAAACAGTTAAGTTATGCAAAACTTTGAATTTTAAGTTTAAATTCCCAAAAATTTTAAGGTAGAGCAGCATTTCCGAAGATTTGTGATCACGGCACACGAAAGACATCTAGAATCAGCAGCAACCCTTCAATATAATAGACCATGATGCCTGGTGATAGTCTATTCATTTCATTTTCGAACTTTTTAAGCGTTTTCTACTTCATTTTGTTGGATTTTGTACACTTTTTGCATTGATTTATGAGTATTTATCTGAATATTTCATAAGAAACAGTTTAAGTAGCCTCTCAAGGTGTGAAAACGGCCCTCTAAAGTGTCTTTGTTGCTTGTAAGCGTTTCTCTCTTTCTCTCTCTTATTCTCTTCGCTCACACTACACTTTAACAATAAAAAGAACACGCTTACTTTCTTACAAAACGGGAACAGTAAGTGCAATGGCAGCGAAAATTAATGCTGTGCAGAGCTTAAGATTGTCTTTGCCTCGTTTTTTCTGTCTTTGATGTGTGCTGTGGTGAGTGAAAATATGTATTAGGGGTGTTATAAGAAGAGCTTTGCTAAGTAACTAGGAGCAGACATATTTATTTAAAATCAAAGCCCAGTATCCACTCTCTCTCTCTCCACCTCAAGCTCTTAATCTGTTCCTGGGAACATTTTAGTGTTGGAAAACAACGAAAACAAAACAAGAAACTGGTAAATTATCAAGTTTTCTACCAGAATGTTGGCCAAAACTTTGCCAAATTTTCCCACAAAATGTCTGTTCAAAAAAGAGATATTCTAACAAAGTAAAAACTTTTATAAAACAGATCATAAACTGACTGGTGTGCAAATAGCTTCATCAAAATACAACAACCTCAGGGTCCCAAAAAACATGAGCCAAACATAATACTCGACTCCAAGTAGGGCAGACATGCTGTGGCACACACAAACAACACACACACACACACACATGGAAAAATCCATTATTACATTTTTCACGCCAATAAAAACAAATACAAAACTTTGGCCAAAGCTTTTGCCTTGGCCTTTGCCCTTGCTGGCTGCTGTTTGTGTTGCTGTTGCTGGCAATTTCCTTTTTATGCGCCAACTTTCCGGGTGAGAGTTTGAATTTTTGGTCACTCACCAAAATTACTAAAATTGTATATCCGTTTCCGGCACGGAACTGAGCCCAAAAAGTGTATGCACGTCGATCGAACAGACATATCTGGGTTATTTATGGACTGCCCTTGAACTGATTTATGGCACAATGCATGAAAAACTGTAACTGACATTCACCACTACGAAATCCCTTAAGCCTACAAGTCAATTTGTAGTCATCGAAACAGGACACAAAAACACAATTGCCCAAGCAATCAACACACAAATTGTCAAAGCATCAAATCCTTACCGCAGGACACAAGTCTCTGGTGTCGAAGCCAGTTGCCATGTGTGTGTGTGTGTGTGTGCGGTTGAGTCAATTTCCAAATGGAAACCAATTCGAAATGCATCAATTAAGTTGAGGTAAAAGTCAGCAGACCAGTTAAGTGGCAACTTTTTGGCTGTAACCATTACGACAAATTGCCATAATGATTAATAATGAAGCCAAGGTAAGCCACCTTTCCCCTTGCCCCTGTTTCTCATTTATGATTTTGCCAAAAACCCCTCTAAGAAGGGCCCGTGACCAAGTTGATAATTTGTCTAATTAAAAGTTGCCTTGATTAACCTGACAGCGTACAGTCATGCAAGAGCAGCGAACGCAATTGATGATGCTCAAAATTGTTGGCCAAAAGTGTTGGATGCAATAAAACTATTCAACCGGCAATGCGTCAAGTGGCTCGAGCCATGTTAAGGGGTTGGAGGGGGGCGGGGGGGGGTTGCTGCAACTTTTGTTGCGGTCACTGAAATCGACCCTCGCCACTTTTTGTGCTACCCTGCCATCTTTTCAGGGGGAAATAAACTTTGCTGTGGCATTTTTACGTGCATTTTATTTGAAAACTTTTCAATATGATTTGGTAAGGGGAAAGTGCCGGAATGAAGCATCTCTGACCCCATAAACTAAATGTATATATATACTGTTGATTTGCATAACAACTGATTAGTTAAAGCCATCTTTCTTCTACAACTCAAACTGTAAATTACGTTCTCATTTGTATCACCCGTTAAAAATGATTCAAAGAGACTCCTGAAGTTTGTGCAACCTGCATATTACAGGGTGAAGTAAACCTTTCTCAGAGACCATAACAGATACTGCCACACATATGACTTGCAAGTATATCGAAGCTGTTCAGAAGAGCAAGTTAATAAGGACTCTTTAAAAACAGTCGCGTCTTTTTTTTCGACTAAATTTGAAAATAAATAGAAATTTCTTTAGAACAATCAGATCCTATTAAATAAGTAAATTATGTTATCCAAATCGATTCTGGGACCGTTTCTTTTACTTAACATGTCTAGGTTCATGATCGTTAAGATATTACATATATGGAAAACAAAAGTGGACTTATTTATAATGTAGTAACAAGCCGAGTCTGAAATGACTTTGTTCCGATTCAATACAATAAAATGCCTTTATATCGGAGTTAACGGAGAGACGGTTTGGGTCGTGGTTCAGGAGGTTAACAACAAAGTTCGTTTCAATAAACCCGAGAACCCGAGCAGAACAGATTAGGTAAATGTAGAAAAATGTACTGTATATTCATTTAATAGGTAAAGGTAAAGGTACAAAAAATTTACTTTTTAAAAAGCCTTTTTTATACCCTTGCAAAGGGTATTATAATTTTGCCCTGAAGTTTGCAACGCATTGAAATATTCATTCATATGATTTTCCGACCCCATAAACTATATATATTCTTGATCAGGGTGACGAGCTGAGTCGATTGAGCTTTGTCCGTCCGTCTGTCTGTCTGTCTGTCCGTTTCTACGCGAACTAGTCTTTCAGTTTTAAAACTATCGAGCTGAAATTTAGCACAGAGTCTTCTTTTTGCTGCACACTACTAATATGTCGGAACCGACCGGATTGGATGACTATATCCCATAGCTCCCATAGGAACCATCGGTCGGAAAACTAGTTTTAGTGAGAAAAACTTTTTTCTTTTCAATGGCAACGTCTCCAAACTTTGTAATCGTAGGTTTACTATATTTTTTTATAATTCTACAAAGTTTTATTAAAATCGGACAACTATATGGTATAGCTGTCATACAAAAGATAGGTCTGAAAAACAGTTTTAGTTAGAAAAACTTTTTTGTTTTAAATGGTAGCATCCTGCAATTTCGTATTTGTTTGTTTCACATGATTTCACATAATTTTACAAATTTTTGGCCAAATCGGATGACCATATCATATAGCTCCCATACGAACGATCGGTCGAAAAATGGGAAAAAGAGTATTTTTTTTAAATATTTAAGCGAGCACATCCAATCGAATTGTTAATGTCTTCAATTTCGCAAGAGGCATGGGAGAGAAAGAGAAGAGAAACACCTACGAAATTGAAGTTGCATCCACGTCAGAAGTTGTGAAATATAACGAAACATGCTCTAGAAACTTCCACGAAAAATGACGCTAGTACATCAATAAGTTGTGGGACCATTTATGCTACAAAATTTTATACTTTATTTTGGAGTTGAGCTATTCACATTAGTTTTGAACCATTTTCCCTTCAAACTTGACAAGAAACTTGACATACCTGCAGCGGGCAAGTGTGATTTATATTTGTAGACTTAAGCAAGGAACCCATTAACTTGCCCAACAACCCCGTTCTCCAGGGTTGTAGCTGGTAACGGCAAAAGTCAATGTTTTCGTTAAAGATATGGAAGCGTTGGCTTTTTGATATTTTAAAGAAACACAAACTTATGAATGGGATCAAATATTATAATAGATTTACATACCTTATCATCCTCTACGGGTTTTGTATAGCGCACTTTTACGTAGATATTGCTAGCAACTCTTCCTTGGTCTTTGATTTTGAATTCAAACCTTTTGAAGTAAGAGAAGGACACATCTAGGGATTTACACTCCATTTGGTTGACTTGAAGCAGGCTGCCTAGAGAGGGTTTAGATGAGAAAAGAAGCATTAGAATGATCAAGCGCTGTAACATGTTTAAAAAACAAAGACTAAAGTCAAACTAAACTAAATAAACAAGTTCGGTTAACGATTGTTAAACAATATAATTACAATGGACTATTTTAGATTATTTAATAGAGTTTAATAGGTTGTTTGAATGAGCAAATTGATATCAATCGCATAGAGAATTACACGTCCAAATCAATAAAATGCCTTTTCAACGCCAGTGGCTTCCCCCTATACCTCAAATTTAGATGCTCCCTCCCTGTTCGATAAACTAATCCAACTTGAAAATTGATTTCGCTACAGTTTAAGTTCAATAACATACGCAAAAACATTTGTCAACAGTTTATTAACTGCTTCAAGATGAACAAGACTGTTTTTAAGGGCAAGTAGCTAAATTTTTATAAATTCTCCAAAAAATCTTTATAACTAATTTCAGGTGAATTCGAAGTCTTACGCGTTACTTCCGACTTGTATGAACCCACTCTGGAGGTAGTACATTCTAAATACCCATTAAAATGCTATCAAACTATTCAATCCCTTTCTATTTAGCTGTTGTCCGAGATCTATGTTAACCATGAGCATGTGTGCAAGGCCACAAAAATGAAGGACTCACCGGAGGCTATTGCTGAGTTGCATACTTTGATAAGGAAAGTTCTGTCCTATGGCATATCGTTTGCCATAAGACATTTACACAGCGGACGCATTGTTGCGGCCTCGGCCAATGCCATTTTTGTAAGAATCTTTGCCAGTTTACTAACTTATCTTACAGAAATCTTATCTCTTTTCCTTGCTTTTTAGAACCAGAAAAGACCCTGCTCCTATGATGATGTTGTCTCCAAGTTTCGCACTCCCACTATGCTCAAAATATACGAATATTGGTCACACTTTGAGAACAGTTTCAATATCTACAAAGAATGGCAAGTGGACTCGATCGGAGAAGTGGAATTTCTGGCCACTCATCCGGATTTTGTGCAACGTGGACTGGGCGTTGAGGTATCTATACATAGTATAGAATTTGTGCGCTCCCTGGCTCAGGGTAAACTACCGGCCGAAGTAGTTGCTCAGCTGTCGGAGGAAATGCAAATTGAAAAACCTGAGGCCGTCATAACAGTTCCCTCTTCATTGTTATCGCAGAAATGTTGCCAGAAATTGGGACTGCAGTTGATAGACCGAGTTCCCCTGTCCCAGTTTAGCTTTGAGGGTAAATCATTTGATAAAATTATCGGTTGTGATCCTCAACATTGTACGGAAATGTATGCCATTAGGCTATAGGTGAAGTGTGAAAAGGTTTTGCAAAATAAATTTATAAAAAAAAATTGGGTAAACTTATTATAAAGTAAGAACTTTAAGAGAAAACCCAGAACCAGGGCAGAATCATCATTGGACATTGGGTTTGGCTTTCTCTGGCACAGACACAAACCCCCAAAGCGACGACATAAATCCGCCCAGTACGAACTGGTTCCTGGTTCGGTCTGGTTCCTTAACCTATTGAACCTAAGCTCAGTGAAATCTCTGGCATTCTTTAACCAAGTCGTTTTTATGATCAAATGATATACAAATGACGAGCTTAAATAAGTTTTGTTTTTTTGACTGAGAAATCAGATCGATTTGGAATTACTAGCTCGAATCACACCCGTGGATGGTTGAACAAAAGGTAATATCTAGCTTGCCAGAGCTTAATTTGGGCTTCAAAAAAGAATTAAGGGATTGAAAATCCCGTTTTTGAGTTCATCCTCTCATCCTTGTTTTAAGAATTTCACGATGGAGCCACTCTTGACTCTGTTTAAGATTGAATTTTGTGTAAATATCTCGGATTTTGTGTCTGTGTGGACTTGGAAACGGTAAATTTATACTTATACAGATAAATATATACTTAGGAACGTTTTCTAATCTACTACATAAAGCTATCTGTCACATAAACCTTCAAATAACAGAGCAAAAGGCAGCTATGTAGAAGATAAGAAATCGGCCCTTATATAAACTTATGCCAAATTTACTTTTAAAGACTTAATCGAAAAATTTCAAGTGGTTTTCAATAAAATTCTTGTTTATAGCACTAAAATTATTTGACCCATATGTATGAAAATTAACAGATGACATATAATTACCGATTCTTAACAGCCAAGTGGTTGGTTTTCAATCGTTCGGGTTGGTTTCCATAGAATTAAGTAAGCGAACTTCTTCCTATTAGTTTAGATTTAGGTTTAAATGAATATCTCCGAATATTTCCAGGAAACCTTTGCAGAAATCTTTCAGTTGACCCTCGTTTGGCACTGAAAACGAACAATTAACATAATTACATATTAAAATGGTTAAACCGAAGGCGTGACTATGTTGACGAAGCAATTTGTATGGTCTAAGTAAATATAGAAAACAAGGAAGTAAATTTATGGTAGCTTAAAGGCTTTTTAAATAAATTTTGCACTTTTAGCGACAAAAATTATTAAAGTAATACCTATTTTGAATCTATGAGTTCTTTATTCTATTTATATACTAGGCCGGGAACAATTATTGCGTATAATCATTCTAAATTCAAAGGGGCATATTCATTTTGCGGACTCTGGAGTAATATTTTCACAGGCAATCAAAGCTCTGCAGAGGTGGGATAAAGACCTTACTTATACTTTGAGTACATAGTTAAATTTATTTATAATGCAGTTCTTTAAGCCTAGAATGTTGCTCCAGGCATCTCGAATTTGGTTCTTCTATATATTTTAAGGCATTTTTAACTAATGTTCCTATCAGAAGCACAACTAATTCTGTTCTAGGTCTCGAATTTCAACAAACTATGAGGAGATCAATACTTGTTAGGGTATAATTATTCGTTATTTATATCTTCAAAGATAAAATTTCACAAAATGAGATGAGAAAAAGTTTCGATTCGACGCTAAACATGCAAAACGTTAACAGTTTTCCACTGAAATATCATTGAACTAAGTAAGTTCGAGTCACCAGACATGAATTTTCAGAATAAAATGCAATAATCTGCAAGCATTGTTCGTTTGTAAGTCGATTAATGGTTAAATTATAGACCAAACTGAACTTGTTTGACAGTAACATGTGACAAGAAAACAGCTGAGCTGCCAAAAACAATGTTGCAAATAAAAAAAGTTTAAAAAAAATCGCACTTTAGTCCCATTGAACAGATTAAATATAATAAAAATCTGTTATGTTTTATAAAAATATAGTTTACCAGCCTAAAATGATGTCTTAGCTCACCTCAATAAACCTTTGTTGCATGAGGCTTCAGATAAATAAAAAATTCTGTTGTTAACTTTGGTAAAATAAGGTCAATTCTCCCACCAGTCAAAACAGTTTAGGTTTAACAAGCCAATTAAATTTGATATAATTGCTTTACAATCAAAGATCTATGTAATAGCTCAGTTTTTGGATTTAACCACTCACCTAAAAACACATCCGAGTAATCAGTTGAAAATTGGATACCCAATCATAAGCATGCTACCACTTATATTGCTGTCCCTACTTCTGAAATTATCACCAGGAATTGGCTTTAGTATTACCAAATTTGAGTGCAACAGCCTGGACTTGTCTTATTCTTATTTTAAGACCTGCGAAATGAACAAGAAAGATCCGCATCACACCACATTGGATATATACAGTGTGATGCGCTACAAAGAACCCATAAATGATATTACCGCAAGTATTTCGGCTTAAGAAAAATTAATAAATATTATTTTCTTAATCTATAGGTAAGTGTCATGCTGTACAAAGTAACTAAGAAAAGTCGTATACAGTTTGTCAATGAGACATTTGACTTTTGCTTGTTTTTACAACAACGACTATTGACCAGATTTACGAAATTAATCGCTGGTCACATTTTGAAGTGCTCCAATTTGAATCACACTTGTCCCTACCAGGTAAGTTGGCTTAATGTGCAAGTACTTAAAGTTAAATGTGGGGTTTTTTTTGTAATACAGGGAGATGTTTTTATGAGAAACTACGTTTGGGATGAGAGTAGACTAGTCGAATTGCCTGCGCCCAGGGGTAACTATATGATACTTGTACGAGTTGCTACCTTTAACAAGTTGAGAGCGGATATCAAGGCGTTTGTAACAAAGTAATAAAATTTGGTTATATGTTTCGACCAAGTTGTGGGATCGAGATCAGACCTGTACAAATGGAGAGGACACAAAAATTAGCTTACATAATCTTAAGTTAGCACTCATTCTTTTTAAAATAATTTAATTGTTATTTTAAATATATTCTAATCAGTCGAAATTGAAGTTAAACAAAGCGCTGTACAATTCAAACAGCTATTTAGAGTTGCCCATTTCTCAAAAAAAGCTACCAACCCCGCAGCCTTGCCACATCGTTGAAATGAGCATCTAAATACAGGGTGGCCCAGCCCAAAACTTAATGCCGCAAAGCAGCTGACAATATAAAAAATCTAAATACTAAATACAAATAACTAAATACGTATTAAAATAAAATACATATCTTTGGTGCTCTCTTGGTTGGCAATATAAAATTTCAAGTACCACAAATATACCTGTATTTTTTGTCTGCATTGTTATCGATAGCTCAGAAAAGTTGGGATTTTAGTTTTTTCTCGAGCTATCGCACATTGCCGATATACAAATGGACTTTATCGGGCTTATTTTTAAATATTCTACTCTAATAGAATGGCCGGGTTTCGTCAACCTTACAAGCTTCCTAAACGATTCACGAAATAAAATTCGCCTTATTTAGGACCTTGACCTCTATGTTAAATATTTTTCCTATTCTAAGGGACATGCATGGGAACCACACGTTACATAAATCTTCCCTTCATTCAAGACGTCGTCGGAATGTAGTTCTCACTCAAAAGAGAACTTAAATTGTGCTTCTATGTTAAATATTCTCTCTTTTCTAAGAACAGATAACCAACAGACTCCAAGCTTTCTCCTTCCAGATCCTTGTCCCTATGACAACCTGTAGATCCAATCACAAGCTGTTAAAATTGATAAGAATCAGCCCAAAACCACTTAAGCTTTGGGTGTCTCCCCCCTGTAGTTTTGCTTTGTGTATCAAAGCCTCTTTTTATGCTATTTGAGAACTTCACAAGTGTTTGATTGTATCTCAGGACTTCAAACTCTCCACAAAGAGATCTAGAGCATTTAAATTGTGTCCCTATATAGTCAATCCGCGAATTTGCATATTATACCAACTCAAAGGTACAATTGACATTTGACTTCTAATGCAAATATAAGTAATATAAGAACAAGCTCGAAAATGCTACTATTTAAAGAACTCAAACCTTAAACTTAATCTTTATCATTGCTGCTAGCCTTAAATTACCAAAAATGACCTCAAATATAGAAGCTATTATTTTACACTTTATTTTGTAAAATATTTGAAAAATGTTTGCATTTTACCACTTCACGCCGTATGGTTATATGTTTGTAAAATTACTGCTTAGTCCTCCTCCTCTTCGGCAGCAGCGGCACCACCACCACCTCCCTTCTTCATGTTCTTGCGCTTGACGCGTCCAGGACGGCCGCCACCGAAGGGCGATTTCAGGGAGAAGTCAATGTGCTTCTGGGAATCCAGACGCACCACGAACGAGGGCACGTTGACCACTTGCTTGCGCACACTGAAACAAAATTTCAATTAATTTCAGCTTGTTACCAAATTGAAAGGAAAGGGAGCATTTTGCTGGCGCTATTTTAAACAAACGTTCAGTGCAACTTACGCTATGCGGGACTTGCTTTAAGATTGGAGTGAATTGAATCAACTGCACAATCAAAAGACGTTGAGAGCCGGTACAAGCAAGCTTGTTCGACTCCCAAGTGGTCTTACTGAACATAATTTTTCATTCCTAGCAGCTCTGTCCAGCTGATATTTACCGAATGTGACGCTGGCGGATCAGCACACGAGCATGATGAATGGACTTGGCCAATCCCAGCTTGAACACCTGAGTCTGCAGGCGACGCTCCAAGAAGTCCTCAATCTTCAGGCCCAAAACGTAATCGAGCTTCATGCGGGATTCATCCAACACACCAATGCGTACCAGACGACGCAGCAAAGCGTTACCTAAAAAGAGGAAAAATGGGTGTTAGCACTTGAAAATGTCAATGTAATCAAGGGAGAGCTGCCTTCGACAGAGCTTCAGTAGGTATTAAATCACGTCAATGGGTTTGATTCAGACAAGAAGTGTCAGATTATTTATGTTAAATACAACTCATCATGACATAGAGATTAACCCAACAGAAGAATTTCCCCACTTACCCTGGAACAGACGCTTCTCGTCCTTCTCATCCAGAGTCAACAGCTCACGGGCCGCCTTACGGATCTTGGCCAGAGCGTACTTGACGCGCCAGACCTCACGCTTGTTGCGCAGACCATATTCACCAATGATCTTCAACTCATGATCCAAACGAGTCTTCTCATAAGGGCGACGGGGAGTCACATAGGTCTTCGAAAAGACCGAGGGTATACGGCCGTTAACCATGATTCCAACAATTTAACCGAACACTGCAAAAAGTAAAGAAGAGGAAAAATGTGATTAGATTTTAATCTGGCAAAATAATTGCCATCCATAAAGGTTTTCATTCGATTCTTATGTTAAAAGGTGTGTCAATGTTTGCTGCAGCTGTTGTTGCAAATATTTCACACTTTTTAAGCATTTTTAGATAATTTTTTTAGATTTCTTTGGCAGCTTGGCAAATACACGTACGTTCGGCTTGATGTCTCACGCTGAAAGAAAGAGCAAGCAGAGCATCGAGTAGGTAGAGCAAATACTTATCGATATTTTTTGGGTTGTATCGATAAGTCGACGCTATCTTGACTTTAAATAGCGTCGGTATTTTAGCGGCGAGTTGGAATGGCGGAATAAGGAACAACAAAATGTTCTATATTTCAAATGTCTCAGTAAAAGATTGATGAGAACTGTAGTCGAAAAATCGCACTTCCACAAAAAGGCTGAATAGCTGCCCTGCAATGCTCGGAAGTCACATTCAAGTGCATTTAAATAATAATATTTAAATAACTTTCGCACTGATTTTGAGAACATCAGCTTACCGTGGACCAACCTAAGTGAAGCATTCGATACCGATAAGGCCAGCCATGTTAACCGAGTTGAATGTGACCGGCTAGTAAAATTCGATACTATCTCTCACAGAGGTCGTGCTCAAATGCAAAACATGCTAAATTCAAGCTATTTTCTCAGATGTTTTTCCTGAAAATTAATTTTCATTGTTAAGAGTTACTTGTATTAAATCTAAATCGCTTTTAAAAATGTCACCATAATCTGGCTCAATAAGTGGATACTGAGAAATTGAAATTATACAAGTATTTCATGTTCCATAGTCCACCGTTCCGGTTCGTCACTAAAAGACGACGCTATCTTGACGCTCAAACTGAATAGCCAGCTGGCTGTGCAGTGTTTTGATTTGATTTGAACAAAACGTACATTAAAATTTCAATTCATAATTTAGGTAGCACAAAAAAGAGCAAAAATGCCGAAAACCGGCGACAAGGTGAAAGTAAATGTCAAGGAGCGAGTGGAGGATGAAAGCTGCGATCTAAGTTTGTCGGAGCTGAGTGAAATTCCAGTCAGTGAAATTGTGAGTACAGAAGATATTATCAATGGATGGCATGGCTAATTAGCACACACTGCCGGTGTGACTACATACATATGTAACTGCGTTCTCCCTTCACCCATCTCCCTTCCCAGGCCAGTGTCTAGCCGGTGTGTGTGTGTGTCTGTCTCGTTTACGCAAACAGAATTCTGCTGCAACTCCTTTTACCGTTGCTCTTGTGGTTGTTGTTGGCCTTTGCCGGCTGGCTTGCAATTAACACGGTGCCCCTTCCCCCGCTTCAATACCGTAGCACTGCTGCATTTACACTTGAGAGCACTTGCGCTCGGCGAAGAAAGCGAGTGTGCAGGTGCGGACTACATTGAGTGGGGGGGCCCAAGTGTCAAAGCAAATTGCTGAATTCAGAGTTTTGGCAAGTCTACATTATGTTTTAGAACAACTTATCATTATCAACAAATCTTCTGCAAACTCAATTCGCCAAGTTTGAAAAACGCTTCTAATCTGAAGATTTGGAGAGCCCCATTGGCTTAACTCCGCTCCTGTTCGTGTGTATGTGAAACTGCAGTCAGAATTGCTTGAGGGGGTTGATTTTTGGGTTTTGCCACCCCTTCGGTCACTGGGCAATGAACACACAACAACCGCACAACCGAAATAAGGTTGCCAAAAAATGAGATTTTGAAGTAATTTTCGGGGGTTTCTTTTTTGGAAATGCAATGCTCAGTTTCCTTTTGTCCTTTGCAGGCTTCGTTTAAGCGCGTCACCGTACTGGATCTCTCCAGCAATCGCCTGGTTACACTCGGAGTAAGTGGCCGTGTTAATGTGTGTGTGTGTGTGCCCATCGCAGCAATTAATCAATTACTTTCCCCCAGCGCAACTTCACCACACTCACCCGTTTGGTACGCCTGGATCTGAGCAAGAACCAAATACGCCTGCTGCCCGAAGATTTTGGCCAACTGGAGCACTTGCGCCATTTGGATTTGTATAACAATTTCTTGGAGCATGTGCCATTGAGTTTTGGCCGTTTACGTCGCTTGCGCTACTTGGACTTGAAGGGAAACCCCTTGACACCGGCCTGGGAGAAAATAGTGGGTCGCTGCTCGACACTGAAGGACTGCCAGCAGGCGGCCAAGAACACGGTAAGTCAAGTGGTAACACTTCAAGTTTTATGCAAGTGGCCTCTTACGATTCTCTCCTTTCGTTGGTAGGTCAACGTTTGTGCCAACTTTAAGCCGGAATTCATAGAACGGGAACGGGAGCGGCAACTGAACGCCAGCCAAATGGCAGGAGGTGGTGATGGTGGCTCCAGTTCGGTGCACGCGGGCAATGGCGGTGTTTCGGGCAAGAAATCAACTAAACCAAATAAGAAGACCAAAGCTAAGAAATCATCAGGAACCACGGACAATGATCTGACCATCAAGCCCATCAATGCAGCTGGAACTGGCAACGCGGGTGGAGGCGGAGGAGGAGGAGGAGCCGCAGCAGCCGCCGCTGTTACCGCCAAGTCCAACAATCAAAAGTCAAATCAAAAGAAGAAATCATCTGGCAATGGCAAACACTGGTACGAACTCTTGTCCAAGGCTGCATTCTCCTCTCTGATGACGTTTCTGGTGCTATTCCTCATCAATGTGGCGGTCATCTATGTGATTATGTTTAAAAATCCCGAGATTGCCGATGCACTGGTGGAGTACATACCGTATCAGTATCGCGATTGGATCTTAACCAAAACGGAAATCTTTCGGCTACGCGTCACCGATTGGATCTCGGAGTTTCGTACACCTCCGGAGGAGCACTGACGATTCATTTATTTGAAGCCATAAAACGCGGTGGCTTCAAATAAGTAGAAATTCTCAAGCAAACGATTCGGATGTCGCGTGTGTGGAACCCCTCCTCCTCCCCCTCATAAATGTACTGCCATATATAAAAAGTATACTTCTATGATAGACATTAAGCTAACACGTCCAGGGACAAGAAATTTTTACCACACACACACACACACACACGCTACTAACTACACTAAACTCAACTCAACTCAGCTCAACTGGAAACTCTCAAACTAACAATAGCTCAAACTCTCCATAGTAACTACTGAAAATGCAGTTCAAAACTGGCGAACAACATAGAAACTATAGACACAGTCACCAACAACATCATCAGCATCATCATCAACATCATCAACAACAACAGCAACAACATCCACAACTGAAACTCTGTAAGAATTTCTTGTACAATTTTTGTATTTTGATATTTTTATTGATTTATATTTTGTTTTGGTTTATTGCTGTAAATTAACGCTAAAGCTAAAGATTAATGTAAACAATGGAAATGTAACAATGAATACAATGAAAAGACTTGCTGATTTTTGCAATAAAATTTTACATTTTAACATACATTATCATAGCAGAAGCTACTGAAGGAAGTCTGTGGACTGTACTTTGGGTATTATCGAAAATCGCCACTAAACTGGTCAGAAGATTGCAAGGGAAATCTTTAGATAGTTGCCAAAATTCATCGAAAGGGCTTAAAGGAAGAACTGGAGCAGGGATGCCCGCAGTCTATACGCATCGGACGTATTTGTTGCCGTGTTGCAGTAGCTTTAAGTGTCTGTGATATCAGCCCCTCCTTTTCTTCTTTCCCTTTTAAACAGACGCTTTTCACAATTCTCGTCCTTGCCTTTAGTTCAATTTGGAAATATCTTTACGGTTTCCTATTCATTTCTGAACCTCTATAACAATATGATACCATTTCGGTTTCTATTTTCTGGGTTCCTAAGATGAAATTTGTCGGAATATCTATATAATGAGTTTGGAGATAATAAAGTAAACCACCAGATATTCATTCTGTGGTTCCATATTTGTCGACATTCTGAAGGTTTTGGAGTTTCTATACTTAATATAGACAACTAATGTCTTGGAATAGCTTGTTGAGGAACTTAAAAGCCAACCCGCGAGCTAAAGATAAGCTAGCATTCCGACTGAAGTGGTTTCTCTAAATTGGTATAATTGAGATTTGATTTATACGGAACTTCCTAGTCTTTCTTAACTTTAACGTACTTGTGTTATCATATTTTTATACCCCCCCGTATAAATGGGCACGCGATTGGCTTCTCTTTATCTCTGGAGTCGGTTCTTTTTTATTTCGGTTGATTTTAAATATAAATAAATTTAATTATGATTGACAGGTGGTTCGATTTTCATTCATTAAATCGAACTCTTAAGTGCGATCTTGATTTGTACCAGTTAAAAAGAAGTGTAAACATTTTGGGAACCTTTTCATGGACAATTAGTCTATCAGTTTTAAGACTATCCACTTGATATTTACTTAGTCATATACTTAGAGCAGTAAAAAGAAACCCTGGGTCATAAAACATATTGTTATTACTTTAATAACTTCCGAACCGTAAATTAGAGTAAAATGCTCTGATTTCCTTTAAGTTTTTAATCTCTTTATGATCAGGGATGTCCAACAAGGGCTTTAGGGCCACTTTGTTTCACTCATTAGGGCCTCAGGTATGTAGAGTTTTGCTTAGCACTTTTCGTTAACTTGATATCCATCATAAGTTCAGATAAACATGATTTCTATCATTATTCTAGAATTGTCCGTCACAGTAACATTCAGAATTTTAAAGTTCATATGACATTTCTATTAATAAACCAAGGTTGAATTCACTTATTACCAACTTAAGTTTGAAAAACATCAAAGATAAATAGATCCAGGGATTCCCCTGCTATTCCATTGGTTCTAGTTCTTCCCAATGCTCTTTATAATATGAAAAAGCATTTTTGTGCTTATCCATACCAATTCAGCGATTCTTTTAAAATTGTAAAGCACCAACCACAAAAATGTTTGCCATTTAAAAAAGTCCCATAAATCATGACCATATCTGTTTGAATGTAAAGATTAAAACGACTTTTATGCTATTTACTATATTTTATTTCAAGGCTGAAATAGAATATATAAATCATTCAAGACCTGAATTCCCGCCTGAATACAAACAGCATTTAATTTTGAATACTAATTGCTACAATTTTAAGTACATTTGGTACACACGGATTCAAATCGACCGGGAATTAGGAGTGGTTCGGTTAATAACATGGTTTTGGAGCATTATGTATGCAAATTGGAAATATTTTCTGCGATATTCTGGCAATATTCATTATATAGAGCGGGAATGATCGGGACAGAATCTAGAGAGTGTGCAAAGTATATGTCAATTCTTAAGTCGAAATGAACAGGTGGAGACTCTACCAACTGAAAAATATTCAGAATTCAGAAAATTCAATCTACAACTTTCACACGGAATAAAATGATCAATTTGGACCGAATATGTCTTGAATATCTTTTTAATCATTTAACGGAGCTGAATATCTTCCGAAGGATGATCATTTTTCATATCTTTTGGGCGATTTTTAGGCCCGTTGGATAATTAAAAGGATATTTAAGACATATCTAGTGTAAATGGATATGGGAAATCATACAGAGGATATTGTTTAATATCCTCTTTTCTCTATGCAGGCAAAGAATATTGAATATTGAAAATTAACAATTTATTATCAATAAAACTAGTTTTTCGAACGATCGTTTCTATGACAGCTATATGCTATGGTCATCCGATTTTAACAAAACTTTGTAGAAGTGTGTGAAACTACATTAAATAATTAAATACAGAAATTGAAGCTGCTACCATTGGAAACAAAAAAGTTTTCCCTACCAAGACTATTTTAAAACCTATATTTTCTATGGCAGCTATACTATCTAGTGGTTCGATTTCGACCAAACTTAACAAAATCATGGAAAAGCTTAACACAATAACAAATACGGAGCTTGCAATCGTTTCCATTAAAAATAAAAAAGTTTTTCTCACTAAAACTAGTATTTCGACCAACCGTTTCTATGACAGCTATATGCTATAGTCATCTGATCCAGCCAGTTCCGACAAATGTACAGCGTATATGTATTTATAGACTTTGTGCAAAGTTTGGCGAAGATAGCTTTAAAATTGACGGAGGAGATAGCTTAGAAACTGACGAACGGAATTACGGATATTGGTAAATCAATCAAGAATATGTATACATTATTTCTTCTTTGCGATACAAACTCTCGTTAACTTCTTTAAAGGTCAGAATATTTGACTACGAACAGATTTAAGGGTAAGTCGCGATGATTTACTCAGGAAACGGCTTGAAGAGTAGAGATAGGGTGAATTTAAGAAGGGGTTTAAGCTAGAGATTTGGCTAATTTAAAACCCATCCTTGCACAGAAATGCGATTTTATTATCAAAAGTCAAGAAAAAACTACTTTTGAACAGACTTAAGCAAAATTCGGGATGTTATCCTTAAGAAAAGGTTAAGTAAGGGTTGTGATTGAGCAGAATTTAGGGAAAATAATCTTGGAAAACAATTTTTCGAGCAGGTTTATAGAAAAAATGCGGTCCTTATGGTCAAGGATTGGATTTAAAGGTTACATTTTGATACAGTTTTTTCCTGAAATAAGACTATAAAATGTGATTTTGGCGTTATTCGGATTGCCTGGTCTTGGAAAGTTCGCAAAAAATGCATTCTGCGATGATTTAAGACCATATCGACCATATCTGCAAAAAATGATTCAGGCCTTCCCTTAAATCTATAATAAATAAAGAGAGAATCAAGAGAATCCGAACCGGCTGTACAAAAACTGTGCAAAACACTGAACCAAACTAGTCTTATTTTTTGATCGGTTGGCACACCTTCTTATTTTGTATATGTGTATTTTTACTAGTGAATTGGTATCAATGAGATGAGAGTACCCCCCACTCAGCACACGACTTTCATGCGTGTCAAGCTTAGGTATATACAACTCATTGACAGTTTAGAAATTGGCTTGTTCACAAATCGTATTTAATTGATAAAAATGACTGGCACAAAACGAAATACCGGTTTTCTGCTACTATCTAAATGAATTTCGTCACAGAGAATGACAATGGTTTTTTTTTAAGGTTTAGAACATTATGGAAAGTATTTGTGACGACTGGCTAATAATTTCTTAAACTCAGAATGCTGATGCAATTCTCCTAAGTATACAAACTTCTTATCAGACATGAGATGTATCGTGTTTCTTAAATAAATGTTTAAAACTTTAAAGTTAACAATGATGAAAGCTTACCATCAAATTTCGTCAGCCAAAATTTGGCAGAGATGATGGGAAAGGCCCTTGCCCTTTAAGTCTCTGCCTCTCTCATCTTATGCTCTGCATTCAGCTTGAGGAGGTCCTTTGTCTGTTGCCTCTTAGCAATAGTTGATTATCAAACCAAAACACTCTCACTCTCTCTGTCTCTCTCTCTCTGTCTCTGCTCTTTTGCGCGCGCATTCAGCAAACCGGCGCGTCGCTTTGCTGTATTCAGCCGTTACTTATTTTCGTTGCTCTCCCACTTGGGTGAGGGGTATTTAAAAGTAGCCACTCGTACATGGCATTCAGTTGCTCTTCGATTTTTGTGCCGCGTGGTTGGCCCTTCTTACATAGAGAGAGGTACCGACCGAAGCGGTTTGTTGTACTGTTGGCATATTAATAATTTACAAACTGTTTATTTATCAAATAAATATAAATATTCAACAAAAGTGTTAGTTTCGAGTGCAAGTGAAAAAAGAAAAAAAAATTCAACTAAAAACCCTCAACACATTGTGTGAGCAAAAGTAAGCTACAAACACAAACTCAAGATCTTCTATATGTGTGTCAAGCACATGGATTTGTGGTACACATATTCAGTTTTGTCTCAAAATAGCCGACCGACCCAGAGTGCATAAGCAAATACATTGATAGAAGACATAACACACACACACACGCACGCACATGTTATGTATTCAAAAGAACAAAAACTGTTTTCAAGAAAATGCCAAAAAAATTAAACAAAATTTTAGCAAAAATTAAGAGAGATTATGGTGCAATTCTATTTTACCGTTACGGCAACGTAAGCGCTACGCCAGCAGCGCTGTCCACTGACGTTGACGTTGACGCCTAGCTGCCCACGTTGCACCTGTCCCGTTATTTGCATTTTGGGTACATTAGCTCTGCCGCCTGCCTCTGCTTCGTTCTGTCTCTCTTTCTGTCTCTCATTACACAGCTAGGCCAACTTTTGTTCAAACTTCTGAAGCATTTTCCCCTGAAAACAAATCATGAATGAATTTCGCGCGCTTTCTAATTTTCTTGTTGTACTTCCTCCTCTTCTTCTTGCAATTGCAGCCAAATTTGAATTGCTGATGTTCCACGTTTCTGCTATTATTTTTATACGTAATTTTTGATAGACGGTGGAGGGGAAAGTTGCATTTTGTACACCCACCTTCACCTCACCAAGGACACTTTCAAAGTGCATCATTATTTATCAATTGATTCTGACCTTCAGCAACATTATTTCAGTACTCCTGCTATTTGTTGCTTGTTGTTGTTCCAGTCTTTATCGGGCAGTTAATTTGGAGCTCTATTTTCCGGGCCTATTGATTTTACTGTTATTGTATTGTTTTGGTGGTGGTTTTTGTGGCGATAATTAACATAATAGCATTTTACAAGCTAAAACAAAAGACGCAATAAAACTGTGACGTCAGAGAATAGAGTCCAAAACAAGAACAAGAGAGAGAGAATCACGCGACAAGAAAGAAGCAGCGACGCCGACGACAACGTCCAAAGACCTGCAGACGCAACTGTTGCGTGCGTGGGAAGCTGAAGATGGATAGGTGAATTGAGTTCATGCCCTTTTAAAGCAGAGGTGCTGAACGCCGTTTGCCCTATGGCAGCGCAAGTGCTGTTGTAAAGCACAGAGATGGACACTTAACTCTTAAAATGTATTGTACCATTTCCAGAACGGCAGTGGTGCAGCGGGTAGAGTGTGTGCCTTTTTTCAGGAGGTCGTGGATTTGATTCTGCCTGGGAATATCTAATAAACAAGTTTTTTTCTTAGAAAACGTTCACCCCGACCACCTTTACTAGCTATTGTAGCCAGATTTAAGTAAATATCCTTCATTAAGCTCTAACTTCCAAGAATCTGTTGCAAATATCAAGTATAACATTTACCCAACAGGATAGTCAAATAAACACTTCTGAAAAAAACCGCTAGTTTGTGTTCCTAAGTCGAAAACATCCAGTAACCTTTCAAAAACTGCCAAAAACCCAACAATTCTTCGAGGTATTAGCCTAGAATCAAGATTTTTGGCATCACTCACGATGTAAGAATGCTTCGCGATTGCCCACGTACCATCAAAATTCATGTTTATACAAATAGATTTAACAAAATAAAACGCTTTGACATTTAGTTGAAGCTTTTTGAAGGCAATATTTCGCCTTATCTTCTTCTTCAAAGTTTATGTAGTCTACTTGCTTAACTTTGTTTGTGTAAGCCCGATTTCACTTGGTTTTTCTGAAATGCACCGGTGTCACATCGACCCATATGTGCCACGCTAAGAGGTACATGACAACACTTCTTTGCAGGGACCTTGTCATTATTCTAAGGTTCTATTCTTAAGGATTCAGGTTTGCTGTTTAGAGTTTGGATAGTCATGTAGTTCCGAAAATAGTCGGATCCCTGCCTTTGCTAGGATTTCCCACAAGTCGTTCTGTAATTCACACATATACCAGCTAAATAAATGATGTGAAATTGGACCTAAGTCTGACTGGCATATTGATTAACTATTTAGAAAATTAAAAATCGAATAAATGTAAATTAGAAATCTATTTCTACCAACATTTCTATCAAAGGGCAAGTCCAAAATTGAACAATTGATTGTGTAAGAGCATTTGGCCTTCGTTTCAACTATGGCGCATCATAGGCTGACATTTACACTTATTATTCATGTGGCCTGTCTTTATCCGTTCTTGATGCGAGTGTGTGTGTGTGTGTGGTACTTGTTTGTCTGCTAATTTGTGCAATTTGTCCGCCCCATTGGTGGTTAAGGGTTATAGAGACCCAACCCCAAGCACTCACAAATTGATTTATTTTTAGACGCAACCAATTTCCGTAACGGCGACGTCAACATCGTCGTCGTCGGCACACCTAAGAAGGTCGTTTCTTTTATCGCTATTGCAATTTCCCCCCACATCAATTGGACCATGAGCACATCAAGTTCAATGTGGCGGTGGTTGATAAGCTCTTCAGAAAACTAGCCGCCAGGCAAAACCAAAAACACACCAAAAATATTAAATAAAAAGATAAATTGTACTTTTTTTGCTGTTTCTTATCACGATCAGGCGCCTTGGCTTATGCAATGACCTTCGAGGCAAACACCTTACAATTGTTCAGTTATACAAAATGGTAATTAGTTTAAAAGTCTCTGAAATGTCTTTAAAGATAAGCATTCCACCAGAGTGAAACGGTTACGGAAGAGTTTTTGTTGTTGTTGTTGTTGTTAATGCAGTAGCCAAAGCAATCAAAGACCGTAAATGGTTGTTATCAGAAGTCTGACAGGTTACTGACTGAAGGGAGACTAATTAAATAGAAATGTTTTTATTTCTTTAATGACGTCAATTATGTGAGGTAGGAAGATGTTTGGGTCTATAAAAATGAAAACACTGCTGTCTAGTCGATGTAAACAATGCAAGCAGGCAAACTGTATAAATATTTTTTTCAGATTTTGTTGTCAATGGAAAATTTACGTAGATCAGTACTGAGGCCACATATACAAAAGTTGTGCTTTTTGTTTTATAATAATGCATTTTGCTTTTGAAACGACGTGCCCCTTAGTTTTTGATCAATATCGTGTGGAATACAAGTATTGCATGACAAAACATTGCTCTTTTTGTTATTTTCAAAGCTTATTATATCCTTTTTGTATAAAGCTTTTTACATACAGAGAACCGAACTTCTCAGAACCGGTTTTTCAAGTTTTTTAGGTCCCTCAAATCGCAAACCCAATCATTCTCGATTCCGATCTCGTATGTTTAAGGATTAGCTTGACGTAACTTCCGCCTATTCTAAAGCTTAAAAATATACATTTTTAAACAGATTTAAGGACATTTCTGTAGGTTAAACTTTAGAACGGGGCCAAGATTCGGTATAACTAAGAGAGAGATCCTTGAACAGAATGAAGTTTTTGACATGTCTTTGGATTTGCAGTACCTTCAAAAGTACGAAAATTATTACTCTTCGAGGGGATTTAAGGGTAAGACGCAAGGATTTACTCAAGAAATGGCTTTAAAAGTTGAGATAGGGTGAAATTAAAGGTGATCCAAGAACAAGAATGAGTTTTAAAACGATTTGCGGACTGCCTTACCTACAAAAGTTTTGAAAAAATACCTTTTCACCCAAAATTTGGGGTAAAATCGGAACTTAATACTTGAGAAGGGTATAAAGGCTTGAGACTTTACCAAATTACCAGAAATGCGATTTTGTGAACTACTTGGTCTGTCTTACCTACGAAATTCCAAACAAAAAAGGTCTTTCCAAATAGATTTGAGCAAAATTCAGATGGTTATTATTGAGAACAGGCCTTTAATGTTGAGATTTGATGGAATTAGCGGCAATCCTTAAATAGAACAAAGTTTTTGGCATTTTTTTAACTCGACGTATCTTTTAAAGTCCGGAAAATAGCTTTTCGTGAAGATTTCTGAAAATATTGGGTCGTTATAGGGATTTCTGACAGGATTTCCGCAAATTTTAAATACATAAACGGCGATGGGAAGATTGTTTTTAAAAGGTATAGCATTAATAGGTCAAGACCGACTTTTGCGTACTCTGAACTAGAGATTATTTTCAAACTTTAAAAAAATCGCAAAAAGGGCTGCGATAGTTTATTTTAAAGATACAAATCAGTACTTTACGATAATTTCACAGAAAGTTAAAACAATAGTATAGGTTCCCCACAAACTGTGCTTTCAAAATAGTCGAAAAAAGCATTTCAACCGACCTCTAGCTCAAATAACTATAAATCTAAACGTGACGGATCATTTCCTTGAACAGATTCGTGTTCAGCACACGAAATGAATCAAAAACCATCAACAAACTTTCATTAGATGGAAAAAAGTTTAAAATTGTTGCCTTGAGTGGTTCATTTGGTACTTCACGTCAAATGGGTGGAGAGGAAAAGAGTTGGTTTGAAAACAACGAGAAAGAATATATCAGACTTTTATCAAATATTTAAGAAAATATCAGTAAAGCAATCGAAAGGAGTTTACTGACGTCACTTTTTAAAATCGTCTGCTCAACTTTAAATATATTTTTCTTCACACAAAAGTTGAGACATGCATCAAAAGTTTTAGTGTTTTTTGCCAAGGCACTTGTTTGTTGGAAAAGATTCCAATCGTGAAAGTGTCCTGCCGTGCATTTCTGATACGCTTACAATTCTACTTGAAGTGCTTTAAGTAAGAAAGTAAATAAAGCAAGTAAACAAAAAAGTTACAAAGTTTTTGTTTTAATAACATTTACGCCTAATAATTCATACCCTCAGGAATGTTAACAAGAGATTCTCGATTCAAAAACTGTCTCTTGTTAAGTGAGCAATTGTACTTCCAAGAATTTCATTTACCATCTAAAAACCATCAATGGAACCTTGTACAATTCTCGGCAAAAATACAAAATTCGAAAAAAATTTACCACAATGCTTATCAACACAACGACGAACCCTCAAAGTAAACATGAAATTGCCTACGTTTGGGCAACACGATATGTTTGGATAATAGATAACAACCGCGGGGGGGAAAACTACACTATTTTTTTTTATTTGCAGAGCTCTCCAATTCCAGCAAAAGGTCTGGCTATGCACAATTGGTGCCTTTAAATCAATTTACTACTACCATAGAATGCATTGGCTGATGAAATGCTAGCAAATTAGTTTACCATAACACCATGAACACGATGCTAAAAATAATTCTTCGAGTGTTTAAAAATAAGCTAGAAATATTTGTTTGTATGAGTACATTTGCAAAGAATTTAATGCAGAAAGTTTAGTTATTTTCACAAATGGATCAACAGTTTTAATTACTTGTTTTATGTCTATTCTAATATTTGCAAATATCAGGGTCAACTGTTTTGTTTTTTCGAGTGAAATTATAATTATAAAAATTGCATTTTATGTGCCTATTCTAATAACACGTGTTGGCATTTTCGTTTAGGGTTGGAGGGGCTTGGCTGGCGGCTGAGAGTATTGAGGATTCTGCTGAATAACAAATCCAAAAGAGAGAAAGAGACTAACAGAGAGAGAGAGCATAAGTAAGAGAAAGCGAATCGCTTTACAGAGATAGAGATATGACATCACATCACGTTTTGAAAACGAGCCACATTTGTCAACTGCAACTTGTTTTCCCCTTTAGGCCTGTTTATGTACTTATACCTTCAATTGTTTACAGTTTCATGCGCCTTCCCTCTTCACCTCGAGAGTAATGAATTTTGGCCCTGTCGCTTGAAGCTGTTTTTCTTTCTCGTGACCATTTTGTTTATTTGTGAATGTTTTTGAATATTGTCATAAAATTTAAATTTCAAGGTTGCATTTTAGTGATAATTTAGCAAAGGCTTCTTTGAGCCTCTACAATTGACATTTAAAATGATTTTTGACTTGGATCTGCTTTGAGCAAATGCAATATTTACATAGAATATACAATTTTCAGCAAGTTGAACCACAATGTAGCCAAACTAATATATTATACTATTATATAAATAGATATTGTTTAAACAAAGGCTGCAGTGTCGTGTTGTTAGTGACCCTCTGAAACATTCTTACTTAGGCTTGGAAAAAGGTTAGGTGTAAAAAGTTAGATTTTGTGATGATGCAACAACATAAGACAACAATTTTGGACTGCTTTCTGTTATTGGTGTTACTAAATCTATTGGCTAAACACAAAACTGTTTCCAAAAAAAGGTTCCATCAAGTCTAGATCTTTACTAATTTAAACTCAAAGATGCATAACATACATATCTTGTCTCATTTTCGGCACTTTTTATGGGAACCCTATTTTTATATTTTAGTATTATAATTTTGCCCAGAAGTTTGCAACGCATAGAAATATTCTGTTCCGACCCCCATAAACTAGCTAAACTGGCGATCATAACTAAATTTGGCTGAAACAGTTCTCACAGAGCATTCATTTTTATATTGAAATTCTATGATTTGCAAGCGCTATTCATTTGCCAGTCTATTCATAATGAAATGGCAAACCTTACTAAGCATTTTTTGACGAAACATGCTTGGGGTGTCTAAAAATGTACAGTAAAGAAGCAAATAGCATAAAAATCAAATATTTTGCTAGAGTTGAATAGCAAAGAGTTGAATACGTTTGTTTAAATCAAAAGCTATTGTGATGGGCTAAGGGGAAAATAATGAAATTAAGCCTTGAGTGTTGGAAGTATTATAAATATGATTAAAACTAGCATATGTCCCTTTTTTTTTTAAGTGTAAAAGACTTTTAGTCTCCACAAGAACAAGTCTTTAAATTGTACAAACAGTTTTCCTAATCAACTTACAAGAAAGTACTGTAACCAGCTTCAAACTGCCCTCAACTTGTTTAAGTACATTCAAACTAGAAAACTGACCCAATGACTGAGTATTTTTTTTCCCCTCCCGTTTCATTTCTTTGTCCATGTCAGGCCTGATCTATTATTAATATGTCAAATCTCTGTCA
This sequence comes from Lordiphosa andalusiaca, assembly GCA_035044965.1. Lineage (NCBI taxonomy): Eukaryota > Metazoa > Arthropoda > Insecta > Diptera > Drosophilidae > Lordiphosa > Lordiphosa andalusiaca. Next base: position 4,139,115 of record JAWNNM010001363.1, on the reverse strand, counting down.
CATGTGTAAAATTTCTCATAAATAGTTTAAGTAGACTATGAACATCCGATAGTTTGTCACATGCATATGTTTTCCACCGGCTGTCAGTGGGTGGGTGTTTTGTTGTTTTGGTACTTTGTACTTTGCCTTCAATTTGTTGATCTATTTTTGACTCACTCTTAGCAATTAGCACATTTTGGCCTTGTCCTAAAACACCGCAATAGGGCGACGAAGTCAATTCTCTATACTTTTTCAACCCGTATATCATATTAATTTCCAACTCACAGACGCTGCGTAGACAGTTTTTTTTTATTATTTATTTACCTGAGCATATATATAATATATTTAAACCCAAATACAAAGAAACCAGACATGGTTGAATGAACTTTTAACTTTACATACGTTAAGTGTGAAAAAAAAGAGTTGAAATAAAATACTTATGCAAATGTGGTAGACAACTCTTATGTCTCTCTTGCCGACCACACAGCAACGTCATACAATCACGCTGTTGTATTATTTAGATAAGATATAGGCCGCAAAAATGAATGAATGAATCAGCAGACATATGTATATGTATATATCTATAGACTAGTTTGTATGTTGTTTTGGCAAAACAAATGAAAGAACCTTCACCCACTATAGATTCTATGAAAACTGGCACAGAACTCTGTGTGTTTAAATGTTTTCTGGTTTTAAAGAGATATTTTATGCCAAATGGTTGCCCTTATCGCATAGTTTTTTTTTGCCATTGTCGGTTGAAACTGGTTTCGAAATGATAATTGATCGTCTATCATTGCCAAAGGTACATACAGACATACAATAGATTCGTGTAATCTGCGTGCCAGACCATGATATGGCCAAAATAGCTGTAAAAGTAATGTGGCTCTCTCTCTCTCTCTCTCTCTACCTCCGCTGGGTGGGGGCAATTGTGCCTTGAAAATTGCCAAAAAATCGATTGCATCATTTTAAATAGTAATTATAATGCAACCACAATTTACAGTCCCCCTGAAATGATCCAGTTTCAGATGCTTAAACCAGAACACACGCCGTCAAGTTCATTGACTATAAATATCACTCATTAGCAGAGATTTAAGTGAGGCATAAAGAAATTGAATTCAATTGAAAGGAATTTACATACAAATTGCCAAAAAAAAAAAAAAAATTTCTAAATTATTACCATAAATGAAAGTAAAATGCCACAAATTGATATCGAGTGGCACAAAACAATTAACAGGCGATCTCAACTTCAATCAAAACTCTTGTCTGCCCTGATTCAATCAAAGAAATTGTATTATTTTAGATCGTATTGTTGTCCGGATCGTCAATTGATATTAATTATTCAAATCAAATTGTTCGTCTAATTGCAGAGTGTATCTACACACTGAGAGAAAACTTTTGAAGTAGCAGCTGTTCTACCTATACACACACACACACACACACACACACCCTCAAGATGGTTAACATTGGGGTAAGTGTTTATTTAATTCCTCTCGTTTCTAACTAATTAATCTATTTTCCCCAAAATTTGGAAAAAAGCAGGACAGTGGCGCCAAACATGCACCACAGGAAATGGAACAATTCCTGCCCGGCGAAGGAGGCACTAAGTAAGTTGATGCTAAATATATAAATTGTACCCGGCATGCCAGCCCAATTAAATGTTAGATTAATTTCATAAATTGGCCTATGTTTGGCGCCGCCACGCCATGCCAATTGACTGCAAAACTACTGCTGACTGGGCACACACAACACACTTGGATGATGATGATGATAGATATCAGGCATTTGAATGGTTCAGAGATTATCTACAAACTGTTGTAATGTGCTTAAGTTGAATCAACCTGATCATTATCTGCCAGTGTTGCGATTAAAACTTAAACTAGATAACAGACTCGCTGAAATGACCTCTACAAATGTGCTAGCAAGCAACAAAATAGCAGATTCTTCTATCAAGACACTCCGCTAGGGGGTGTTCTTTCTAAAAGACATGGAAGAACAAGTTGAGTATCGGCCATACAACTGAATAACTGGCGAAATTCAATATGGACCCTCGATTTTATACATGTGTGCTGTCTGTGGATAAAGTTTGCTCGTCCCATCGGACCTGACGGCATGAAATATGCACATCTTATATACTTGTTATTCCAAGAAGAAGTAGTTCCAAGTAGTGAAAAGTTCCATTCGCTCTTGTTGAGGTGTGAAATCCTCAACGTAAGCTTCTTTGAGAAGGTATTTAAGTATGTGATTTGGTTGAAAAGAGAACAAGAATTCTTGTTCATGCCGAAAGCACATTCCAGAGAAGGACGGTTTCTTTATAAAGTGACTCTTAGCCTTCCAAGCACTTATAAAAAGAATGTGGAATGTAGTACACATTTTTCCTAACTTCTATCATACTTAAAAAATCAACATCGTGACTTTTTTTTCACACAACGCAATAAACAGAATATTAAAAAATATCTTTAAGATGATTTTCCGTATGCATTTGTATTGGATATGTCTTAAATATACTTTTAATCATCGAACGGCGCTCAAAATCATTCAAAGTATATGAAAAATGATTATCATTTGGTTGATTTTTAGCTCCATTGGATGATTTAGAAGATATTAAAGACACATCCAGTTCAAATACATCTAAAAAGATGTGTAGAACATGGCATTCTCTTGGGTATCGAACTCCGCAAAGTACGACTAGGCACACGCATAGCACACAAAAGTAAAATTGAAGATCCACATGGAAATTTCCCCTTTCCAGGCACTTGTATGGACGTTTCTCATCTTGTTGAGTTGTCAAGTTATACTACGTCCCTTCATGGATCTAAGCTCGATATCAATCTGGGTTTCGACTGTATCTAAATGATGAAGTAAACCTCACGATATCGACCTCACAATGGCTCATTTGGGAGAAACCCCTCCTGGTTTGAAAAGGATACATTTGTTATCGCAAAGTGCCCAAGTGTAGAGACAATTCGTTGTCCACAGCGATCTCAACCTAACCTAACCTAAGCCACAAAATGTGTATTCCAGAACTATACAAATGTATGTTTGTATACCAAAACTTTTTCCTTCAAATTTGGACTTTTCGGTTACAAGAATATTGAATTTAAGAATGTCAAATGTCTAAATTTTCCAAATATTACTTCTAGGTCTGCTTCCGGTTCCAAATTTTAAACAGTTCTCGGCCAAACATGATATTTTAAATGCATTTATGAAGTAAAGCTTGGTATTTGCAAGAAATATTGTAAAAGTATTGAGTATGATTTAAGGAAATGACTTGCTCAAATGATAAGAACTTTATATCATTTCTCAAGTGTTAAGTTTCGTATAATTAACGACTTGATCCCACCTTGCAGCTTTCAGTTACTTAATTACACATTATATAAACATATAATCATCTAGTCTCTGGCCTTCTAACTTAACAAACATCACGTAAGAATTTATTTCCAAGCTGGCATTTAATGAAAATCCCCTTTTAAAAAATCGGAAAACATCTATACATGAATGTACTTACTCTTATATCAATTTGTAATCTGCTCAGGTTCAAAGTCTTAGTTTTTGGTCAGAAAAGTTCCTGAAACTGCTGACGTACGAAAACAAACAAATATTAACGACAGATTAATGCAAATGGTTTACAATTCATATGTTAATGAAAATGTAGATTTAAAATGGAATAGCCAGCTGGAAGAAAATAAGCTTTTGTAAATGAATGTGCATTCTAAATAGCAGCAGTCACCCATACCCATAACTAGTGCAATTAGGGTAAAATAATAATTAAAATTGTTTGAAAAATTGGGTTAGGGTTGCTCAAACAATTGAAACAAATGTGGGTAGCAATGTTTTACATGAAATTTACAGTTCATACTCAAATATGCGAATTTATATAGGTTCAAAGAATTTTCTGAATTAGGCATTTAGCGGAACTTCCGCCACATGTCTAGATTCTAAATCATTAAATTCCGCAATGTAATTCATAAGCTTTATAAAAATTATAAAGTTGTTTGCGCTTAAATAGATGACTAGGCTACATAACAAAAATAAATCAATGAACTTAAGCTGATAACCTTTCCTTTAGTTGGGCAGCAGACACTGGCATGACAACTGATAAGCTACTTTATTTAAAAGGAATAAATAGTCTTTGACAATGAATTAACATATATATTTTAAAGCTGAGCAGAAAGCACTGATAGTACAACACAGGCCACACATTTTGACTTTTTTCAGTAAATTGAAGGGTTAGTGGTGATTTCTAGATGATTTCTGCGGGGTCAACACGAATTTGTTAATGGAAATTTATAGTAATTGGAGCTTGAATGCCCATTTTGACACTATTGTTGTAACTCTCTTTGATATTATTGCAAAGTATTACTTTTTAGCTTTAAAATATAATGTCTGAAATATTTTTGTGATTTTTTTAAACGAAGATATACCATTCTGAAGACAACTGTTCAAAATTATTAAATTTTATACTGCCCAAAATTATGCTATGAAAAATTACTTTGGCTGGGTAAGGATTTCGGTTTAATTCTTATAAAATTTTCAACAATTTGAGTATTCTAAACACATGTATTCAAAATGGTATATCTTAGCTTAAAAATTTCTAAAAATATTTTGGATTGTGTATTTTAAGGCTAAAAAATAGTAGTTTACCATAATTTCAAATTGAGCCAAAAACAAGCTTAAGTGTTCCCCTCTAAAAATAGGTTAAATATGCATTTTAAGTAGCTTTAAGCCACATATCTTGACGTAATGAAGAAAGATTCGTGTACAGCACAAAGAAATCACACTGAATCACCACCAACCCTTTAATATACTAGACCTGGTTGACTAGAGTAATTGTTAAAGAAACATTAAACGAGAAAGCTAAGCTTTTTTCGTCTGTGCCGAAGTTTTTATAACCTTTTTCCCACAACGACCCATTTTCCGACCGATCGTTCTTATGGGAGCTATATGATATAGTCATCCGATTTGGACGAAAATTTGTAGAATTGAGTAAAAGCATATAAAACAAGCAAATACAAAAATGCAGGATGCTACCATTAAAAACAAAAAAGTTTTTCTAACTAAGACTGTTTTTTAGACCTGTCTTTTGTATGGGAGCTTTACCATATAGTTGTGCGATTTTCATCAAACTTAGTAAAACTATAAAAAAGCATAGAAAACTTATAAGTACAAAGTTTGGAGACGTTTCCATTAAAAATAAAAAAGTTTTTAATACTAAAACTAGTTTTTCGACCGATTGTTCCTATGGGAGCTATGAGACATAGTCATTCAATCCAGTCAGCTCCGACATATAAGTAGTGTGCATTAAAAAGAAAACTCTGTGCAAAATTTCAGCTCGATAGCTCCAAAACTGAGAGACTAGTTCGCGTAGAAACAGACAGACAAACGGACAGAAGGACGGAGAAAGCCAAATCGACTCAGCTCGTCACCCTAATCAAGAACATATATAGTTTATGGGGTCGGAAATGAATATTTCTGTGCGTTGCAAACTCTGGGCAAAATTATAATACCCTTTGCAAGGGTATCCAAATACTTATATTTTGTTTTAAGCAGCCCAAAGAGCCAAGTCCTAGTTTCTTTCAATCTTTTGGGATCACTAGAGGAATGAATCCGCAGTTTAATGCCGAATTCGAACAGCAAAGTTTGCTTAGACAGGCACACACACTACCCGCTGCACCACACCTTACCATATAATTGCTTCTGGCAGTCATATGCTCTCTTTATGGTTTTCAAAAGACAACCAATTTGATTTAATATTGTTAAATTGAGCTCAATCTTCAAGTAAACAATCTTAAGTAGCTTTAAGCAATCATTTGGCAGTCTTCAAAGTTATATTTTTAGATAAAACAAAAACCTGCTCTCAAAGTGGTTGAAAATTGTGTCGATCCATTCCCTTAAAGAACGATTAAATTTCTTACAATTCATATTCAAAATATGTGTCTTTCAATTGAAGATCCTCTTACAAAGCTTACCAAACAATCGTCTTAAACCCAGCCGCCTCAGAGTATGCTATACATTCTCAGTTCCTACAATAGTTTGGTATTTTTTTTTTTTCCTCAGCATCTGCTTGCTGTCCAACCTGAGGCAAAAGCTGATGCAATAGAAATGGTCATGCAAGTCAGGCTTAAACAGAATTCCATCAATTGGCCAGACACCAATCAGAAAGCGTCTGGCCAAATTCGGCATATGAAACACTGCCTCCCCTCCCCACCCCTTTCCAGCAGATACAATGCACAGACGATAGCAGTTTTTACCGACTTTAAATTACAAGTGTAGTATTATGAGCCGACAACAGCAATGGACAGAGTGGACACACACAAACTGTAATTGCAGATGCAGCAATTCCGTTGCAAGAGAATTTCTCTCGGGCTTATAAGAAAACGTTGCATTCTTTAAGCGGGTCTCAGTTATTGACAGACAATCAAACCGAACACCATGACACGGGGCGTTCTTAAGCACTCCAATGTGGAGTTGAGGTGGCCTAATGAAACAGTGTCCAATGGAACTTTAGCTAATCAACTTTTTGTTTTTTTTTTCCTTCTAGATACAAGATACAGCCACGGAAATCAGATGCCGAGCAGGCCTTGGCTAACAATGATTTCGATCCATTTGCCATGCGCGATAACGAACATCCCACTACGTAAGTGCAAATGATTAAAGTAATTTGAAGGGGGATTCACCAAACTCATTTTACCCATTTTATTGTTTTTTTTTTGTTTAGCGATAATGAAACGCTTACGCATTTGCTGAAGGCCTCCCTTGGAACTGGCATTCTGGGCATGCCCTTTGCTTTTATGTCCTCCGGTTTGGTAATGGGTATCTTTGCCACCATCGCCACGGCGTTTATTTGCACGCACTGCAGTTACGTGCTGGTAAGTGAAATGTTTTGATTTTCGAAAGTCAATACTGGGATTAAGATATCGTGGGGGGGAAGCTAAAGGAAGGGGTTCAAGGGAGGGGGAGACTTCAAGTTCAACAATTTAAGGTGTTTGGAACTAGAACCCTGCATGGTCTACTGAGTTTATAGTTAGCAAAACTTTGAGGACCGATTTCACATATTCTAACATATAAAAAATAGAGGAAAGTTAACTTCGGCTCTGCCGAAATTTGTATACTCTTTTTCGAACTAATTTATGGAACATTTTCACTGAGCACAAACAAATTTTTCTCACTAAGACTACTTTTCTGACTATACTTTTCTATGACAGCCATACTATATAGATGTCCGATTTCAACCAAACTCAGTGGTATCATGGGAATGCATAGTAAACTAAGAAATACACAGTTTGAAGGCGTTTTCTTGAAATACAAAGTTTGGAGGCGTTATCTTTGAAAACAAACAAGTTTTTCTTACCGACACTAGTCTCTAGACCGATCATTCCTATGGCAGCTATAGCCTATAGTCATCCGATTTTGACTAAACTTTCGAGAATTGTGAGAAAGCTTATGAAATAAATATATGCCAATTTTAAAAAGGTTTGCATTGAAACCCAACAAGTTTTTCTCACTAGAACTAGGTTTTCGACCGATCGTTCCTATGGCAGCTATATGCTATAGCCGATCTGGCCGGTTCCGATAAATGAACAGCGTAATTGTACTAAAAGACTTTGTTCAAAGTTTGGTCACTGACTGAGGAGATAGCATAGAAACAGACGGACGGACAGACGTATAAGGCTAAATCAACTCAGCTCGTCAGGCTAATCAAGAATATATATGTATATACTTTATGTGGTCGGAAATGATTCCTTCTAAGTGTTGAAAACATCTGGACAATTTCAATATACAAGGGCAAGGGTATAAAAATTACTTTAGAACAGGAGAAATCCGGATATTGCTTTATACTGTGCTTTTGTGTGAGTACTTGTGCCTGTCTGATGCAAACGCAATCATTCGACGCACTATAACAAATGTTACATATACAAAAGCCTGATAATATGTAGCTGTGTTTAATTCAGCAAGAGTCAAAGAAGAGAAATAAAAGAGAGAGAGAGAGACACATTCAAAGTTATTGTTGACAATTTACTATGCGCAAGCAACTTTACGCATAGGAATGGCGAAGCGTATAGCTTGCGGGCACCCCTCCTTAAGTATATTAAGCAAAATGACAGATAGCGCCATGCAGAAGATGTGAAATTGGCCCTAAGCTTTGTTATATTATCCACGTACCATTCAAGTGGCACGGAGTGTAAAAGCTTAAATATGATTTATCAAACTCCGACTTAACTGTGAACCTTCTTTTGTATTACAGGTGAAATGCGGTCACAAGTTGTACTACAAAACCCGTCGCACCCGCATGACCTTTGCCGAAATCGCTGAGGCCGCATTCCAGAAAGGCCCCAAATGGTGCCGCGGTTTTGCACCCGTGATGAAATTTTCCATCTTATTTGGCATGTTCCTAACCTATTTCGGTACTTGTTCCGTCTACACGGTGATTGTGGCCAAGAATTTTGAACAGGTCTTGAACCATTGGACGGGCACAGAGATTTCGTCACGTGTTCTCATCTGTTCACTGCTCATACCGCTAATTCTGATTGCCTGGGTGCCAAATCTCAAGTACCTGGCTCCCGTTTCGATGGTGGCCAATGTGTTTATGGGCCTGGGTTTGGGTATAACATTCTACTATCTGGTTCAGGATTTGCCACCATTGGAATCACGCAGCATGGTTACATTGAGCACACTGCCCACCTTCTTTTCCATTACAATATTTGCCATGGAGGCAATTGGTGTGGTAATGCCGCTGGAGAACAACATGAAGACACCGCAAAACTTTTTGGGTATATGCGGTGTACTCAGTCAGGGTATGTCCGGAGTGACACTCATCTATATGCTGTTGGGATTCTTGGGCTATTTGCATTATGGTGATCAAACGGAACAGAGTATTACACTAAATCTGCCCGTACACGAATTGCCCGCTCAGGCGGTGAAGATATTGATTGCCCTGGCGGTGTATTGTACATTTGGACTGCAGTTTTATGTATGCCTGGAAATTGTATGGGATTCCATAAAGGAGAAGTGCACCAAACGTCCGATGTTGGTTAACTATGTGGTGCGCACTGTATTGGTAACTGGCGCCGTGGTTTTGGCTGTATTGGTGCCGACTATAGCTCCATTTATGGGTCTGATTGGTGCCTTCTGTTTCTCCATACTGGGACTGATCTTTCCGGTAAGTAAATAAGCGGGGAAGGGAGGATGTCACTTGGTAGTTATTAACCTATTTTATACACTTTTCAGGTCCTCATTGAACTGGTGGTGCACTGGGATACTGGTTTTGGTACATGGAACTGGATTATATGGAAGAACATTGTGATTGCCATCTGTGGCATGGGAGCCCTGGTCTTTGGCTCTCTGGATGCCATCAAGGATATCATCAGTGTATATAGCAAAACAGAACCACAATAAGTCGCATTGAGAACACACAACATCTTGTCCTACCCAACAAAAACAAAAACTAGGCAGTGCTATACCAAGGGATATATTTATTATATACAAGAAACATACATACATACAGCTACCTACCTATATATATATATACATATATGTATACACTTTTTAGCATAGTTCTTAGCGCTGGGTTTCGTTTCCTAGATGTCATCTAACTATTGTTAGATGTAAAACTGCGCCCTCACTTTGTACACTTTTTTGTCTGTTGTTAAGTGTTGTAGCCCCCCTCGCCACCCACCCACACTCCGGAAAGTGCCTACTATTTAGCACACACACACACACACACAGCACCAAATATGCCGTTTTAGCACGTTTTAGTACACCTGCAATTGCATACAAACTTATGAAAAAGAAGAGTATCGAAAATTACCATAGGGTAAAATTTAGCTATTAATTCTACAGGCGAACTGAGTAGAGAATTGAACTAACTTACACACCTTTTAATTGATTTTAGTACACATTTTGGTACCACACAGCTAAAAAAAAACAAGACTTGAACAGCACGTCGTCCCACAGTTCGCCCAACTTTTAGCCACCTTCGCTTTCTCTCTGTTCTAAAAGAGTATTACGGAAATACCAAAATTCGCCCTCGTTTATATACACCAATTTTTTTTTTTTGATTTCTTTTTTTATCATGTTTAGTTCGTAAGCGTCAAAGATTCTTCAAAGAAAATATGATTTTTGTATATATATATATATCAATTTGCCCAACTTTTTCAAATGAGGCTTCTCCTGGAGCCAAGTTACTCACAAAAACAAAAACCAAGAAACATACAAACAATACCTTTTTTTATACACACATGCCACATATTTTGCTGTGCGATATTCACTATTATAATTATTATTATTACTAGAACATTAAGCACAGATATTTTGAAATTAATTTAAATGCGCTGTTTTCCCTATTTTTTGCATTTTATTTTGTAAAATATGAGAAGAGTTAACTTTTATATTAAGTCGTTTAAAAAGGACTAAAATGTAACAGATCTGTCAATTGTGTATATATGTATGTACTTCTGTAGGAACAAGTTCTAAGTATCGAAATGAACCGAAAGCCCAAGTATTTAGAATGCAAAAACTGTGTCCACATATTATATATATATATATATTTTGCATATTGAATTGATAAAAAGATTGATATAATTGTTTACTTTTTGAAAAGTGTTTAAATTGCAATCCAAATAATAAAAAAAAACAAACAAATTAATAAACTAATTACAAAAGCAGAGAAATTATAATATGAAAAGTAATGTAAAATAAAATTGAAATGTGTGTTTTTACTGGAGATTAGAGATTGGTGTCTCAAGGGTTTAAGTGTATAGTATAAGACTCCCACCAGGGTACTTCCTGAGATGGGTTGTGTGAGTAAGTCAGCTGGCTAAGCCTTTGTTTAAAAGGAATAAAGGGCTAATAGGTGAATAGAAAATAGAAGAATCGCCAGCAAGAGCTTTTGGGTACAATTACAACCTAGCTTATCGTATTTGTATGTTCTATACGAGTCTTCTTAAGTTTTATGCTTCTGAGGACTCGGCACACTCACGACGATGAAAATTAGAAGCACACCAGCCAAGAGATTGAGAGATGCTCGGCCTTGGCTATTTGGGGTGCTGTCTAAGACCGAACCATCCATCTAAATGAATCACTGAGTTAGGATCCTACCTATATATTAACAATTATTAAGTCAGGGGTGGCCGCTGCCTATGCGCGAGCGCCGCATTCGTTATTGATTTACCATTACCATACCATTTACCATTATAGTACAATTGCAACAACAATTTCGTATAATTTCTCTGTTCTCCTTCTCTCCTAAGCTTATAGTACAGAGGTATTAAAGGGCCAGCCATGAAACAACAACCTAGGTACGGCGCACATTATTTTTTAAGTACTGAACTGTTGTGCGAAGAACCTCACGATAAATTTCTTCTTAAACAGACTTTTTGAAAGTAGGCTTAGAATTTTCCTTAATTGGAACATTTGTACTGGCATTAAATACAAACGGAGTCTATAGTACAGTAAGTACACTAATATTTGATTCAAGAACAACATTATTACTTCAAGTATGATTTCTTCAGTGCTATAATACTTGATTGTAGGCTGTTCTTAGCTATCATACTCATCATACTTTTAAGCTGTAATGGCCTTAAATCAAGACCGACCAACACTCCAAATAAGTACAATATATTCTACTATTAAGTCCAACAAAAGAGTTCTCCATTTAGAATCAAAGACGGCTGGAAATAGCCTAAGCCCTTGATTTCGCCATCTCTACATATCAAAAGTGATAAAACAAGTTGCGAATTTCAAGAAAATTTATCATTTCCGGTTGCTTATAAGATTTACAGTCGATGAGGTGATTAATCTAAGATAATTTGTACTTGAAATAAGTATGGGACACACGGCATTTCGTGTGTTCTTAATTCAAGAACCTTTGTTCTTATTTTAGAATTTTTCATAACTTTATTTGAGTAATTCCAAGAACAAAACATACTTAAAGCACAAAATGGTATGAATTATATTCCGATGGATCGAGAACTTGGCCAGTAGGTTTTGTTCTGAGTTTAAGGGAAATGACAACTTTAGGTTTGGCCCTTCTATTGTCTGTTTTGGAGACCTATTTATTTCTATCTATACCTTAATTGACTTTAATTTCACAATCTACAAACTAACCAAAGTTTATGTATCTATACACAAACAGTATCACATTAAGCCATTCATCAATCAATCAATCAATTCGTTCATTCCCTTGAACTTTTTCTTGTCAGCTTCTGTCGGCCATAATCTGCCCTATGGGTCCAACGCGTGGCACTTCCACAATAAAAACGAAACACCTGCCGCACAATAACAACAACAACAACAAATCTTCAATTACTAATGGCTAAAAATCGTGCGTTAATTGGCATTAAGTGCACCACACAAAAAAAGTGCACACAAACAAGGCGAAAAGTTTGGGCCGAAACGAATTTGAATTTTTGTTTGAAAATGAATTCATGTATTTGCTCTGACGCACTTGAGTAACCTGTTTCGGAGTTAGTCCCACACAATGATTTGATTGCAAATTCAATCAGAGACCAAAAGAGTTGCCATTACAGGCAATTGAACTTGCCTATGGGCCAATTAGATAACCTCCGATTTCGATGCTGAACTCTTGAGACGAACCACTTTGTCCGAGCTGTTTGGTATTGGCATGTCATCGTCAGTTGTGACAACATGCAAAAACAATAAACAAAAATAATCACAAAAATTGGAAAGGAAACGGCGGCTCCATTAACGTGGGAATGGGAAGAAGAAGTCCTTGAGTGCAGGTTCGGGCTCGGTTCAAGGCTCGCCCCTACAGGAAACTCCAAGTGAACCAACTGTCCAAACCATTCACCAATTTGTCTAGCTTTGGGGAGTTTGTGTCCAAGGTTGCGGACGATATGAAATAATTAATCTCTGGTCCAACAACGCCAGCATGCTCTGCTCTGCAGTGATGTGCTGCACTGCTTCAAGGTTGTCCGCTTGGAGCCATAGAAGAAGTGTCTACAGAAGTTGCTCAGTTATCTTGCGGTTTGTAATGTTAAACCATTTTACAGGCCATTGTGCAATATGCTTAATTACCATTACAATTGCCCACCAGATAGTTTAATGTTGTGTTTGGCATTTACAATGTGGACACGATGGATAGGCATTCTTTTTATCAGCTTGTCCAAATCTCATCATAAGGGAGAAAGTGAGTTTCACTCAGGAATTTGGTATACTTTGGACACGCCACGCTCAAATCATATGAATTGTCATCATTATACATAAAAATCATATGCAAGGGGAATTCTAATGAATACTTGAGACACAGTAGCGTGGGAATATTTGGTGTAAGTTTGTCAAATATTTCTATCAATTTTTGATAGCACTGTCCAAAAACCATGAATTATTTGTAAAAAAAAATGTAAGATTTGTTACTCAAATTATGTACGTGTACATTAGAAAGATGAGCAATATCTTAGACATCTAATTTTTATATTTTTAAGTTTTCACTGATATTCCAAACATAACACCCAACGTTTGTAGATATCTGATCAATATTTAGTTAGATTTTCAAAGCGAAAACAAGAAAGAAAGTCGGTCAAGCCCGACTATAAAAATTTTTCTTTTGATCATAACTCGAAAACCGTTCATCCGATCTTTTTCATTCCTTTGGCGGATCGATAAGTTATTCTAATAACTAAATATATCCAGAAGGAACAAGCCATCTATCTTCAAAACTGTGGGAGATATGACGTTTTTTCTAAATTGCGGGGGCGGCAGGGGGCGTGGCCAAAATTGAAAATAAACTGGATCTGCCTGCAGACATAAGAAGCATATGTCCCATACATGTCAAACCTCTATCTCTTACCATCTCTGAGATCTGTGCGTTCATACGGACAGACAGACGGACAGACGGACAGACGGACATGACGGACATGACTCGGCTGTTGATGCTGATCAAGAATATATATACTTTATGGGGTCGGAGATGCTTCCTTCTGGATGTTACATACTTTTGCACAAACTTATAATACTCTATGTACCTACGGTACAGAGTATAATTAACTTTTTGAATGTTACTCATTTGAATTTATTTAAATTATACACAAACTTCAAGGCTATATAAACTTGGGGGGAGCCGAAGTTAACTTTTTCTCTCAAAACGCAGAATACATTCGGAGGTATAGCAATTTCTGGAATCACGGCTTTTACCAAACACCGTTACCATCGAAACACCGTTTTTATACTCTGTACCAAAGGTACATAGAGTATAATAAGTTTGTGCAAAAGTATGTAACATCTAGAAGAAAGCATCTCCGACTCCATAAAGTATATATATTCTTGTTCAGCATCAACAGCCGAGTCGATATAGCCATGTCCGTCTGTCTGTCCGTATGAACGCACAGATCTCAGAGATGGTAAGAGATAGTGGTTTGACATGTATGGGACATATGCTTCTTATGTCTGCAGGCAGATCAAGTTTATTTTCAATTTTGGCCACGCCCCCTCCCGCCCCCGCAATTTAGAAAAAACGTCATATCTCCTACAGTTTTTAAGATAGGTAGGTTGTTCCTTCTAGATATATTTAGTAATAAGGATAACTTATCGATCAGCCAAAGGAATGGTGAAGATTGGATGAACGGTTTTCGAGTTATGATCAAAAGACTGTTCGCTGCAGCAGCGCAGAAGCAGCGCTGCTTTCAGCTACTACTGCAGCATCAAAATTTATGCTGAGCGTATAATTTCGTTAGTACAGAGTATGTTATAGTCGGGCTTGACCGACTTTCTTTCTTGTTTGAAATGGTTCACAGCTTTTTCTTAAGTTCTACTGAGCCGATTTTGATGTGGTAGGGCTTAATGGACGCAGTATTAGCCTGGCTATGGCCCTTGTTCATTGAAAAACAATGTTTTGTAAACATTTTTTTGTATACTGGACTGCAGGTTAAATTGTCATAAATCGATTTCTTATTTACAAATCACCATGACCTTTACAAATTTAATTTTTCTGCACTATTCTGCATCAGGCTATAAAGGCATTCAAACTAATTGATTTCCCGCATTCTGTTTTGCTTTTGAAATAATGACGACACACGGAAAGTTATGAACCATCAACGCACCTTTTTTTAAGATACCTTCTTTGGAGGCAGAAAACATTTTAAACAGCCCTCTCATTCACACATTTTAAATTTTTGTTATGCTTAAGCTGTACATATATTTACTTGTCTTATACGAGATAGGTGAAAAATACCTCTGTCTACTGTGAGTTGGCTGAGAAGTCAGATAGCTTAGTTCTCATGTGGCTTTTATGCGATATTAAACTAGTGAAAATGCAGCTTTACTTGAAGTTTTAAAATGTATTACATGATTTCTAACGCTTCATTGTGAAAAATCATCAGCATCTTTCGAGCAGTTTTTGGATATCACGATCCACGAATAGATTTAATTTCTTCAAACGAGCGAAAATGCTGATCCTCAATGGTATGATTATATGTCGTACCTCTATCTTTTACACATCTGTGTTATCTGTTTGTACGTTTAGATGTATCGACACTGCTGCTCAAGAATATATATGTTCTGTGGGATTTGAGATGCCTCCCTCTGGCTCTCACGTACTTTTGCACAAGCCTTATACTCTCTGTTTACATTTGGTACTAAACTACAAAAAAGGTCCTATATCGATTTTTCAGTTTTAAATGATTCAGATTGAACCACCTTTTGAGAGGGCGGAATAATATAAGAATCAATCGATAGATTGACAAGCAAATGTTTTGCATAAAGGATTAGGACACACAAACCAAAGGAGTATGATGATTTGTGTGATTTTAAATATAAAAGTTGAAAGGTTTTAAGTTATGATTATTGAGTAGTTTAGCTGATGAAATGTTATTTATTCATGTTTAATGTTAGAAAAACCAGCGGAGCCTTAAGTTGATAGGAAGAAATTCTTGATTAAGTAAGTCAACTGCAGCTGTAATCATTGATAGCCTATTTTCAAGCTTTAATCAAAAGGTTGACGTTTAAAATCTTGTTAAAATGTAAAACATCAAAAATGATGATATGTTATGTTAAGGGCCATACTGCCTTTAAGTACATGTCTAACGTTTTCGAACTTTATCTAAAAAAATATACACAACTTTTACAACATTTTTTGAAGGTCTGCCCAACAATTCTCCTGTATATGAAATACTTTTACAACAAAAAACCATTTTTGACAAATAAAATATCATCAATTTTAAAGTGGCTGCCAACGAGCAGAAACAATAAAATACACAAAAAACAAAGACAATCGATAAATAAACAACATAACCATTTAAGAAAAGTGTTGACCTGCAGCTTCCATCAAACAAAAGCAACCCCGAAAACCCAATTCCCATTCACTTTGAACAAGAAAAAGGTACGAAAAATTGGCCCCGTCCAAGAAACAATTGTAATTATGCATAACAAAGATATTTGAGTGAACTTCAACCAAAACAAAAAAACTACAAAACTTTCAAGTGAAGTAGCCAGGCTCTGCTCATCGTCTTTCAACTTTTGCTGAAACCGAAGATAAATGGAGGCAATTTTGGCAAAATGATTTTGTTGCCACTTCCAAGACAAATCAGAAAAGAAAAAAAACAACCAAAATCGGATCAAAACCCAATATTAACTGCACAAGTTCGTGTCTAACGTTGAAGCCCCAAAGTAAAAGCAAGAGGAAACGTTGGAGCAGCCCGTCTGGAGATTATGCTTTATTATGCCCAAACAAGATGCTCGGTGGGGGTATCACGTGACGATGGCAGCGACGACTTGTCGGTCGGTCCGTCTGCCGCCACCCGCTGGAGATCAGCGCGTTTTGCAGTGCATTTGCATTCAAACCGTCGTCGCGATCACAACGGAACGGCGCCACCGCGCATCTTCGAAAGCTTTTCTGCCAAACCTGTCGCTCCCATCGTTCTTTCTGCTCGTCATTCATTTTATGGTGTTGTGCAATTTGAAATGTGGATTTGTATACCAAGCTCTTCTTAATGTTTGTTTACCGAGAGCTCGACTCGTAAGTGGTTGATTGTCGATCAACTTGACCTTTTCGAAATTGTTGAAATTCTTTTCGAAAACCAAGAATCAATCCAATCCAAAAAAAAAAAAAAAAATGTCATCGCCGCCATACGTGCTCGTATTGTTTGGGCTGCTCTATTTGGGTCTAAGTGCGGTTAGCAGCAGGGCAGAAGAATATCAAGTGGAGCATATGGAGCGTAATCATAAGGTGGGTAACCCGCTTTTCCTAAATATTCATTATGTGTTGACTGCAAAACCAATTTCAAGAAACGTCAAATCTATCGAGAGCAAGTTTTACCACATGCGGGCGGCAAAATACCAGATACGGCCTTTGAAACGGATCGTCTATTTCTGAACCGTTTGCAAAAAGAGGGCATAGCGGTGCCAGATGGCATAGTACCAGAGCTGCGAACGCCACAGGTAAGAAGACTATATAAATGATCAACAAAAATATTAAAAATCAATCATCATTCTGTGACAATTATATAGATTATGAAATTGCTGGCCCCAATGTGTCATAGTGATTAGCTTCAACGAATTTCATACACCAACCAACTTCTAAGCCTCCAAGTTGAAAGAAAATGAGTGAAAATTTTGTAATCGCTTGCGGTTTCTTAATCTCAGCTTAAGTTGTTCAATTATTTGAGTGTTTAGCAGAAGTGAGGTGTTAGTTAATCAAATTTGTCTCCCTTAGTCGCTTACAACTTTCGACTGCCATCAACTGCAGTTGTAATTTGCGGTTTGGGGTTTTTTTTTTTTCCTTCTTTTTTTTATGCTTGACCATAAAGATTTTAAAAACCTTACCATTAGCTGCAATAATCTGCGGCAGCCTTTTCATAAAATTATCTTTTATGAGCTTCATCATGGTTGGGCATCAGAGGAAAGAGACGTTCTGGAGATCTATAGGGGCTTAAGAGGCTGAAGCTTCTAGGCATAATGCTATCAGCAGTGAAAAGTTATTACAAAACATTCTTGATTCCTTTCGCTGGATATATATTATTACGGTTTTGGGACGACAATGCGATTGACTACTAAAACACGAAAAAACTTAAGCAAATTTTTGAAAGAATTTATAAAGTAGTCCAGAGAATCAACCCGAAACGGAATTGAAAACGGGGTGATCCCGAATATTCTAGAGCTGATCCCGGAAAAAGATTGATTTCACTTTCACTTTTTTTTTTAAACCCGAAAAACAGTATCATTTCAAGCCTGCCTCCGGGATTACCCTGTTTTTAATCCCGATTTCTGATATATTTTTTTCTGTGTAAAAAGGGGTTTGAGTTGAAACCCAAACCCAATTAAACTAGTTTACAAAATCAAACATATATCTGACCCAATGGAAATGTTTTTGAACTTAAAGTCTAATACCTTCATATCTCATTAAATGATTAAAAAATAAAAGAGAAAGTCTGTAAACCCCTTCAGCACGTTTTTTTTAACAAAGACTACTTTTCGAACCTTACTTTTCTATGGGAGCTATACCATATAGATGTCAGATTTCAACAAAACTTAGTGGATTCAAGCAAAAGTCATACAAACGAACATATAACGAATTTGAAGTCGATTCCATTTAAAACAAAACAGTTTTTCTCACTAAAACATATTTTTTTACCGATTATTCGTACTGCAGCTATATGCTATAGTCATCCGATTTTGACCAAACTTTGTAGAATTGTGTGAAAGCATACACAAATAATATATGCTAATTTAAAGCACATTTCCATTGAAAACAAAAAAAATTTTCCCACTAAGACTACTTTTTAAACCTTACTTTTCTATAACAGCCATACTACACAGATGTTCGATTTCAACCTAACTAGGTAAAATCATGAAAAAGCAAAGCAAACTAGGAAATACAAAGTTTAAAGGCGTTTCTACGGAAAACAAACAAGTTTTTCTCACTAAATCTACTCTTCTAACCTTACTTTTCTATGACAGCTATACCAATTAGACGTCCGATTTCTACCAAACTTAGTAAAATCATGAAAAATCATAGCAAACTGGGAAATACAAAGTTTGGAAGCGTTTGCTGTGAAAACAAGAAAGTTTTTCTCACTAGAATTAGTTTCTCGACCGATTATTCCTTTGGCAGCTAGAACCTATAGTCATCTGATTTTGACCAAACTTTGCAGAATTGTGTGAGAGCTTCTAAAATCAATATGTGCCAATTTAAAGGGCATTTCCATTGAAAACAAAATAGTTTTTCTCACTCTTACCTTATTTTTCTATGGCAGCTATACTATATAGATGTCCGATTCCGACCAAACTTGGCAGAATAATGGAGAAGCATAGAAAACTATGAAATGCGAAGTTTGAAAACGTTTGCATAGAAATCAAAAAAGTTTTTCTGACTAGAACTAGTTTTTCGACCAATCATTCCTATGGCAGCCATATGCTATAGTCATCCGATCCGGCGGGTTCCCACAAATGTGCAGCGTATTTGTACCAGAAGACTTCGTGCAAAGTTTGGTAGCATTACCTTTAAGACTGAGGGAGGAAATAGCATAGAAACAGACGGACTAGCAGACGGACATGGGTATATCAACTCAGCTCGTCATGCTGATCAAGAATATATATACTTTATGCGTTACAAGCAGCTGGACAACTGTATTAAAAGGTTATTTAAAGCTGTCCATTTCAATTGGATCTTTTTGGATCTACAATTAGAATACGTCTCGGGCTTGAAATTTCAATCTAAGGATCCAAGGTATATATAAAACATGCTGCAGCAGCATTAGCAGCCGAGTCGATATAGTCCTGTCTGCCTGTATGTATGAACTCGTGGATATCAGAGACTATAGAAGATAGAGCCCAGATCAAGTTTTTTTACAGATTAGTAAACATTTTCCCTCTTTTCTGCCTTCAAAATAAGATTAAGGGGAATTTGGAGTCTTTGAAGCCTACTTAGGTACCTGAAAACTAGAAATATGTCATCTAGCTCTGGGAGTTCCTTGACCTATAATCTTTAAAAAAAAAACTCGCAACTCTTTCCACTTCCCAGGTCTATCAGTATTACAGCAAACCCATGCGCACCGTTTTCCACATAGCCCTCAGCTCTGATGGTCGTTTTACACCGCGCGAGGGTCGCTATCACTTTCGCCAAGTGCCCACGGTGGAGACCACCTATTTATATCCACAAGCTGTCGGTCGGCCACATATTCTGGTACCACCCAAGCATGCCCTGCCTGTGTATAGACAACTCCAATTCCATAATCCTTTGCTCAATCAAGTGAAATTTCAGCCCAAGAAAAGTAAGTGTAAGTTTAAGAACTTTTAGACTCAATTTCTTTTCAAATGAAGACCTCCGTATAGTACCCAACTTCTTGGAGTTGTCACCCAGTGTGGGCAAAAGTCGTACGGCCCCGGCGCCGGGATCATCCAAGGCGCAATCCTATCAGAATGTGAATCTGTTGCATGGACCAGTGTTGCCGGCATTCAAGAAAACCGCTGGCGGTAGTAAGACCTATGTGGATAGCTATGGCACAACACATGTGAGTGAATATAAGGAGAGTGGGATGGAATTACTTAATTCTATTTAATTTAATTCAATTCTTTCAGCTTTTTAGTGAATTTGATGAGCTGTTGAACAAGTTGGACTTACAGCAAAATAAAAAACAAAACTTTTACTAGTTTCTTTGTTTTTGGCTAGGTTTAGTGCAATTTATTAGAAATAACTTCATTTCCCAACATTTGTCATCTTCCATTCACTCAACTAACTGACCCATTCCCATTCCCATACCCATGGAGTAACCAGCCATATCCATTGCATGACCACCTATGTATGTATGTATGTGCATATGTAAATCTGTTTTGTACCTGTATTATTATTATGTGAGTCTTTAAGCGCTGCTTGCGAATTTCAATTCATCCACATTTTCTTTCTTTAGCTAGTTAAGCGTAAACAATTTGTTAACTTGCAAAATAAACTCAGTTGGATGGCTGCATTGTGCTTTCTTAGAGAAGTATTGTACCCAAATCCATCATCATTAGGTTGAATGGCTTTTTGGCCATAATTAAAGCAGAGCAACAAACCCCCCTAAGCCAAGCTTAAATCGAAAGTTGCCAAAAAGCCAAACCCCCAAATACCCTTGAAAGCTTCAGTCTCAGTCTCAGTTACAGTCTCAGTTACAGTCTCAGTTACAGTCTCAGTTGCCGTTACAGTTTCCAAGTGGAAAACTGCATTCAGTGTGATTTTCAAACTCAACTGAGACGGTTGCCAAGCGCGCGCTAACTGCCAACAACTCGAAACGTTTTGAAGATGTGGAAGCCTGGCCACCCTGCCCCCCTCATGATGCTGCTACTGTGCTTACACTTTGCCGTTGTGTTGGCCCTTGAAGTTCAGGTAAGCATCATCGACATAATTATTACATCCCCAGCTCAATTGGTCAGCCACCCAAATATGACAAAACAAACGTTCACTTTTGACCCAAAAAATTGTAACAGGCAAGTGAGGCGGCACTTGAGGGGTGGGGGCGGGGGGTAGGAGGAGGCTGCCAAACCAGTCGCCACAGTTAAGCTTTCTTATGCAATCATTTGATATAAATACGGTTTTTTTTGCAGACATATGGGCATCTATTTCATACCCCGCAAGCGGAACACCATCAGCGACTCGAGGAGAAACAGGATCTAAACAAAATACCCGGTGTGGCTGGCGTGGATTATCCCATTTACCATGTGGTGCCCCACACACAGTTCAGCTGCCATAATGTTCCCGCCCTGCCGGGTATGTATGCGAATGTAGAGACCGGATGTCAGGCCTATCATGTGTGTCACGATGGACGCGAGGGTCATCAGGGTGCCTCGTTCTTATGCACAAATGGCACCATATTCAATCAAAAGGAATTTGCCTGCGATTGGTGGTACAATGTTAAATGCGAGGAGGCCTTGAGCCTGTATCAGTGAGTTGAAGATTTAATTTTGATAGAGTTCCAGTAGCTAATTTTCCAACTCCCCAGTTTGAATGCTGATCCAGAACATAATCCCTATACACCCAAGAAGAAGCCGGAGCCTGAACCTGAGCTGGAACATGTGGGTCATGGTCATCTACATGGTCATGGGGGTTTCATTATACAAGCTTAAGCGAAATTGTTTACCCTCATTTTCTGTACATTTTTTAGATAAAACTAAATTAAAAAGAAGCCTTTCAACTTTAGAAACATAAAATGTGGCTGAACCTAAACTTGCAGAAAAGATTTAGAATTGGAAAGTCAAGTTAAAGACTTCCCCTATTAAAACCTAAGCCTCAAACTTCCTTTTGACAAAATGGTTCGGTTCAAAGATGAAGAGACTTCGATGGAATCATTCAGGAAAAATGGAAGAGGAGTATTAGGTTAATTTCTAACCTATTTTGAAACTGTAACTAGGATAAGAGTAACACTTACCGAGTTTTCCAAAAATTCTGCAGGATCATCAGATCTCCCGAGTTTAAGAGGTACAATCCAGGTTTGGTCCAGGGGTTGGAACCGTTCTGTACCCGTTCTGATACGTTCCTGTTCTTCACGAACCTTAAGATTTGACTTGAATCTGAGATCCTAGATTATTATATAGTTGACAGATGAGACATATGTTTGTTCAGGAGAAAGCGTCTAGTTTTACAAGATTTTGTTAAACTACGCCCTGCTGGAATTCATATTTTTCAACGTCCACATGTTAAATGCGTGTTTCCCAAGATTACAGGTGTTACTCAGCCACTGAAAGGCTCATCCCAAATGTGCGCAAAAATCCAAATCTCGCGCCATTTTCACAAAAACATTCGCCATAAAATAAAAGCGGCCACAAGGTCTCGACTGCTTCGATTTCCAGCACTGAGGGTTCGACTGCGTCGTTTTCCAACACTGAGGGTCTGAAGCTGGTCACTCTATTCCTATACCGATAGCAGTCTATCGATAATTGGTGAAGGGTACCCCTTTTGCTCTTGTGTGTTGACCACCCTGTACTTTCGTTCGCTGAAACGAAAAGCAAGAACAAGCTGCTTAAATCTCGAAAATAGTTATAATGAACATATTAGATTTACCCCAAACAGTGTTGATGGACATATTAGAATGGCTGTCCTACGATGAGGTGGCCAAAAAACGCGAGGTGAGCTTGAGAAACTTGGCATTTCGCACTTTGGGCAGCTCTCGCATCAACTACTTCTACTACTACTTCAACTTCTGATTCCACCAGGTGTGCTCTCGCTTCAACTACGTCTGCCAGCAAGTGCTGAATACAGGATTCAATAAAATTATTCTGGAACATGGCAAAAACTTCAAGCGCATCAAATCCATGCTGCCGCGGCGCGAATCTGAGCGCAGGTAAGTGATGGCGCAGAGAGATCTTTATCAATGCTCTCATGCTGGCTTGTTCTTTTTTTCAAAGTGAGTCAACTCAGTCAAATTGCTCAGTTGTTCAGTTGTTCAGTTTAGTGAGCAACTCAATTTTGTTCACTCACTCATGAACAACCCAACACTATTTCACAGGAATCACATACTGGCCCGCCACTCGGACATACTCACGTCCATTGAAACAAGAATCTCCATGCTGACCATGACCTACTGCAAATTCATAGAGCTCAACATCTGCTGCTTCATACCCGGACGCGTTCTGGACGAGATAAGCAGTATATTAAAGTTGCTGGCCACCACTACCAAGCCGCTGCGCCCACATGAGGTCTTGCAGGAGCTACGTGACATTTCCTCCATGGCCATTGAGCATTTCGACGAGAAGATAGCAATTAATTTTAAACTGGAACACCGCAAGCAACTGGCCGAGTCCACGGCTGCAGCCACTCGTCTGGTGGTTTGTGGCACCCTGGGCGACATTAGCTTCAGCGGCAAACGTACGGGTGTAAGTCAACCGGTGCATCATACAATCTGTCAACAGGCCATTGTGCAACTTTCTCCCATGACACCTGTTGCCTCCAACAATCAGCCTCCACTCTCTGCCAAAGCTCATTCGGCGTACTCGCAACGCGAACGCCTGACCAAAGATCTGCAAAAGCAATATCAAATACAAAAGAGTTTAACGCTCAAAGTGCATAATCTGGAAATGTCAAGGAAAACACAAGATCGCCGTCTGCAGGAGGCACTGGGCAGCATAACAGAACTGACCACACAAGTGTCCGAACTGAAGCGACAGCTCGAGGATATTTTGGCAAATTTGCCCAGTCTCAAACGACCAGCCAGCAGCAGCAGCAGTGGCAGCAATGATTGTCTGCCAGCACACAAGAAACCCAAGATCTAGGTTCTAAGTTTAACTACAAATTGTAATATTTTTTGTTAGCTAAGGAATATAGCTTTAATGGACAAGAGAATTATGTATAAGGTCCATTAAGTAGCGTAGGTTTAGGTAAAAATTTAAATCTATTGCTCGACCTTTCTATATAAATGATGAACAAATTTGAACTTGATAGCTAAACTTTTACAAGAAAATCGACTCACGGTTTGGAACAAAGAACTTTGTTCAGTTTGCTTAGTTTCTTTGATGAGTAAGCTTAGTATTTTTTTTTACCCCAACGGGGGGTATATTCGATTTGGCCAAGTGCAAGTGTAAAAGACAGCAATCAAAGAGGAACAGTTTCAATTGTGACTTGTTTCAGTTAATAAGCAATTCATTTTTCAATCTGATGGTGTTCATTCCAGGGATCCAGTTGAAGATTGGTTATAGATTTGGGAATTAAGTCGAAATCGGTTTAATGACCCACAGAAATTCTAAGCCACTGAGGTTCCTCTTCGATTCGAGTGGTATAATTTATTCAACCAAAACTTATTTTTGTCAAATTTTCCGTTCAGGAGGGTAAGATCATGATGCAACAATAAAGGTTTTGCCAAAAGCTTACGCTTCAAGAGTACGCACAGCACTGAACGTGAAGGTACTTTGCAGAGAACTCACACTGACGCAGCCTCACCTTTATTGTTGTATCATCTTACCCAGTTTAAACTGTACAAATCAATCTACATTACCCAATGAAGCATTACAATCTGTAGTGAAAGAAGAACGTAACACCGGCAAGCAACCAGAAATTCAACATTTTCCTTAAGAAGTGTCAGGAACGATCGGTGTAAAGGTGTTAAAAAAAAAACCTATACCCAAACAAAATCTCCAATTAAGAGCCAATCTCTAACTGAGATAGGGCCGGTACGGCTTACGAACACAAATTAGGGAATTAATGTCAACTAGGATTCCGAAAACTTAACCAAACAAAGATAATATGGGCTAGTGTCCAAAGCAAAATGTGTTTTTGATACTCACAGGACCCTTTAGATCAGGGTTGCCCGCAATGTATACGCATTGGCGGCACTTTTTGTTGCTTCATGCGCATAGAAAAATGCAACAACAACTTCGAATGTGTCTTACTCTGTACCAGAGGTACACAGAGTATATAAGGTTTATGCAAAAGTATGTAACAGCCAGAAGGTAGCATCTCCGACCCCTTAAAGTATATATATTCTTGATCAGCAGCCGAGTCGATATAACCACATGGTTATATGAACGCACTAATCTCAGAGATGGAGTTTAAAGTGGATACAACAAACATTTCTTGTACTTGTCATTTCCAAGAGCGCAAAATTCATATCTCCCACAGTTTTATAGCTAGATGGTTCGTACCTTCTAGACATATTTGGTAATCAGGACTATTTATCGATCCGATTGGTAAAGATCGGATGAACGGTTGTCGAGTTATGATCAAAAGACTGTTCATACAAATGTATGCTGAGCGTATAATTATGTTGGTAGAGAGTATGTCATAGTCGGGCTTGACCGACCATCTTTGTTGATTTTATAATACGGAAGTGCGGGATAAAATCAGAGTTAGTTTACTTTACAACAGCTCTACAGGGAGCCTAATAAACCTGGCTTCCCAGGGTCTTTTCTGGTTATCAAAGTATCAAGTTCTTAGAGTTCAAGTGTGTGTGAGCTGTACAGCGATGCTGTAGCTATAAGCCCAGTTTCCAGTTATTGCCTTTCTGTTCACCGTGTACTGTGGAAGGCAGAAAATCTCAAGACAAATGTGATAAACAATAGTAAGAGTCGATTTCACATCTTCTACATAGCACTATCTGTCACATAAACTAACTTATAACTGAGTAAGGGTCGTTTTCTACAAATAACAGAGCAAAATCTGGGTTTATCCGACACATAGCAGCTGAGAAATCGGCACTTAATCGTGCGTTTATCATAGCAGCTATCTAGAAGATGTGAAATTGGCCCTAAATCAGCTTATAACTCCATGTAATACACAACTCTATAAAGAAATGAAACTCTCCGGTAGGGCAGTTCTTAAAACATATCTATCTTTATCCCGAATCGAACACAATTTCAATGAATCTCAAAGCAAGTGAATAAAAGTAGACGTATTAAATACCTAAGGCTGCCTTAAGTTTGCACAGAAAGCACTTTTCTGACCTCGTTTTTAACAAATTGAACTGAAAAATAACATAAATTTATAGTTTAAAAGTCGAATCAATTCTCGTATATCTTAAACTCATGAACAAAGCCTTTATAAGTCTCCACGCAAAAGCAATAATATTGAAGTTTGAAGCCGCAACACAACATTTATGGATATTTCGAGTTAAGATTTATTGTTGCACTTGTTACTTAATAATCGTATTACAACTATATAAATACATTGAACATCTAAAATGTGAAATTGTGTGTTTTCATTTATGCACTGCTATGAAGTGGTTTTGGGGGGGGGGGGGGGAGGGGCAAAAATGTTGCATGCTGAGTCCATTTCTCAACAGTTTAGTAACTTTTTATGCTTTAGTTTTAGTTTTAGTTATTGTAGTGGATTGGATGCCTGGCTATGGGCGGCTATTGTAATGCTCCTCTCTAAGACTAAACCAGAGCAAAGTCTGTTTCTATGGGGTATATTATTGTGAGTGGTTAATCTTATAAGAAATTGCAACTTGTTTGAGGGCGGGAGGAGGAGGGGGGGGGGTGGATCATCTCTAACTACAATTCGTACATACACTAGCCTGCTCTCTTTCTCTCTCTCTATCTCTCACTTACTTACTTATTATATACAATAATAACAAACATAAGGTTTTGAATGGGGGGGAGGGTTAACAAATAAAAATGGAAAACAAAAATTCATTGCAAAAATTGTACAAAAAAACTAAATTTAAATTAAAAGCATTGCCACATTGAAATGTAAAATTGTACATATACAAAATAGAACCTACAATTATTCCTCCTTCTTATTTTACAAATTATTGATTCAAAGTGTGTGTGTGTGTGTGTGTGTGTCAGTTGTTTTATCGCTTAACTGGGTCTGCTCCCTATATACTTCTTAGTTATATATTATGTACACAGTGTTTTGTATATATGTTAGGTAGTATGTACAGCATTTTTAGCGCCGCCCTTTTTAATAACGACGCCGACGCTGCTACTTTTTCTTCACAGCCGCCTTGTGTTGAATCTTCTCCTGCAGTTGCCGTATCAGCTGCTGTATATCATCCACATTATAGGCATAAATCAGTTTGCATTGCTTGGCCTGAATGTTGCCATTGTTGAGATTTTTCAGGGCATGCTGCAGACAGTAGATGTTGCCATCCTCGGTGCGCACCATCGATATGTATAGATTGGCACGGCAGAGATCGCATTCACTTTCGATGGATTTGTGCGGTGGCTGTTGTTGTTTTTTGGCCTTTTGACCCTTTTCGGCTTGCACTTTCTCGGTGGATGTGACGCCGGCGGCCTGAAAGAAAGCAAAGAGTGTTGAATCAATATGGGGAAACATATTCGGCAAGCCTCACTGCTATTTAAGAAACATTTTCCGCATGCCAATGCAAGCACTTCGACATCGACCTTCATTTTAACTTACCCTCAGCTGCTCACGGGCGGCGGATTCCTTTTCACACACCTCATTCAGCATGGGCAGCATTTGCTGAAGTGTATCCGAATTGACACGCTGATCATAGCCCAAGGCAAAGAGTAATTGCTCCAGCGAGAACATGGCCGGCTCGCAGCTTTCATGAATGTCCTAAAGAAAGGCAATTAATTCAATTTCTCAACTCACACATTTGCTTGCACTTACCCTAAAGTCATCTTTGGCCAGATCCAACCACGACATGGTGGCAAAATACACGCTTTCCGATACCACATAACCGGTGGCCAGGCTGGAAGTGTAGGCTCTGGGAAAGACCACAATAAACTCGCCCGGTTTCTGTTCAATGCGACACAGTGATACTCCCCTATCGGTCAGCATATGCGGTGGCACCATCACCGTATCACAGGGCAACCAGATGGTCTTATTCTGACAATGTGTGGGTATCAGCGAGGTGAGTGCCGATCTAAAGTTGGCACTCTGATCATCGGGTATGCCATACCACAGCTTCGATGCTCCCGTATGCAGATATTCAATCCAGGACAAACCGTGCGGATCTCGATACCAACAGCAGGCCGAGAAGAGCATGCCCACATGCAGTGTGGGTACCGTGACACCCATAACGGGGCCCAGCGAGCGTAAAACTGAACCGGCATTATTGGTGAGTACCTTCAGATTCCAGGGATGACGCGCATAGTTTGAGCCTTTGCCCTTGGGTCCGGGACTGGGAAAACCATAACCCCAACCGGAGCTATCAATGGAACCCGAATGGACACACACATGACTGTCACGTACGGCCACATGACGCCAGAATTCCGCCTCCACTTCATTCACTGTGGGATCCGTGCTTTTGAACCACAGTGCCATGGTGTTGCGAGCTATGCGATAGAACTGACTCAACGGCATGCTGCGTCCCTTGACAATGCACTCCATGGACACACCATCGATTTCCTCCTCCGATTCTTCATCCTCATCGCTGCTTAGATCATCCTCCTCATTGGACACACTCTCAGTGTTGACAAAGCGATCGGCATTGCGTCGCGCACGTGCCTCCCGCTTGGCCCAGTCCGCCTCGACCTCATCGAACAGTTTCTGTCGTTCCGCTGGCGACAGGGTGTCATAGGGCAACAGGTACTTGCAGTAGATGTCATCCAATTTGGTAACCCGATCTTGAGCCAACTTAGGTATGCACATATCCTCTGCGACGCGGGTCCATTTCTTCTTTTCAATCACTTCCTTAAGACCGCCCAGCTCTTGCACTGTGTGATATAGTCGGGGCAAATCCACCTCCATGCCACCTATCCAGGGTGGATGATTCATGACAATGCTCTGGGTGGCCAAATACTTTTTAATCGCGCTCAATTCCTTGGCACTGGGTCCCCAGCGATGCAACATCTTGTGCACATACTGATTGTAGGCCGTAAATCTCATCTCATCCGAAATGCGACATTCGGGCTTAAAGCTGGCGGGTGGAATGATTTTACATATGCCAAATCTGGCTGCTATGGGTGTAATTCTCTCGATGAACTCAATGGGATCTGCAAATTCCTTCTCGGTGGGACGGAAAATGGGTGCCTCCACCATTTGGGTGGGATCATCGTGTCGCGGAAAGGCTGTGTTGTTGGCCATCTTGATGGGTGTATCATCTTTATATTTTTTGGCTATGGCTGCAGCTGTGGAACTGGTCTGAGCAGCTGTACGGGATTTAACCGAACCGGAGAAGAGTGAGGAATTGGAATTGACACGCACCAGGCTGGTAGAAGCAGCGGCTGCGGCGGCTGCTGCTGCAGCTGCCGCTGCCGAAGTGCTGGCCTTGGGCAGAGTCTTCAAACTGGCGGCGGCCACAGAGGCAGCCTCATTATTGCTGGCTGCATGTAGCAATGTCTTGACCAGCTCATTGGTATTTAGAGACTCCGGCAGAGGTTTGGAATTGGTGTCCATTTGTGCTTTGGTCACGAGAGTGGCCTGCATGACCACCTTTTGATTGGGTCCATCGGGTCCCTCACGTCCCAGTTTGACAGCCACACCTTGAATGCCACTCTCACCTGAGAGACCCACACCAGCACCCTGTAGGGGTATATAGAAAGTGGCTCCCTCATTATCCGAATCCCCTGCTCCGCTGGTGGGAGGTTCGCTGGGCTTAGGAGGAGGTGGCAGTGCGTTCTGCTGTTTCTTGTTGGCTCTACCTGTTGTTGCAGCCTTGGGTTTGCCTTCTATTTTACAATTCTCTGTGGGACTGAGCGTCAGTTGGACTGCAGTGGCTGCAGCAGCGGCAGCTGCACGTTTCTTGGTGGGCGAACGTTCACTGAGAGCTTGGGGCACTGAGTTCAGGGCCGTTGGAGGTGGTAGGGCTGCACGACGATTGGCTAATTTGCCCGTGCCTGCCGCCGATTCTTCCTCTTTGCTGAAATTGAAAACAGAATCATTGCCCGCTTTGGGTTTGGTGGTGGCCGCTGCTGTTGCTGCCGGAGCGGCTGTGGGCTTAATCTCCGCCGGCTGCTGTTGTGGCTTGTGTCCACCCTTCTGTTGGTTATACACTGGCGTACGCTTGGTGGCTGCATTGGGCGGTGGCGCAGGATTTGTAGCAGCAGCATTTTTCTTGCCTTTTTCATTTTTCTTTTGGGGAACAGCGGACGGGGGCGGCGGCGTTGGTGTGGGAGCTGGACTACTCTTGGGTGTGGGTGTACTTGGCTGGGGCGTCATTTTTGCCTTTTTCTCATTGAACTTCTTCTCCTCGGTGGCTTTTTGTGTAAGATTCACCGCCTCACACTCTTTGCTGTTGTCGTTGAGCTCTGGTTCCTTGCGATTGGGTGGCGTCACCAGCACTGGAGTGGCTTTTAAAGATGGTCCCTTGGCCGACCAGGCACTTTCACTTTTACCCAACTCTCCACGTGTATTCTTTGACGAAGAACTAAAACTGGCACTCAGTTCCTTATCCTCCCTTGTGGCTGGCGGTGTGGTTGATTGTTGTGGACGCAAACTCTCATCGAAATCATCATCCAGATCATCTTGAATTTCATC
The DNA here is from genome assembly GCA_035044965.1 of Lordiphosa andalusiaca. NCBI lineage: Eukaryota > Metazoa > Arthropoda > Insecta > Diptera > Drosophilidae > Lordiphosa > Lordiphosa andalusiaca. The sequence goes on along the minus strand of JAWNNM010001363.1, from coordinate 4,108,340 downwards.
CGGATTTGAGGAGCATTCAATTAACCATTTCTGTATCTGCTCATGGGTCATGTTCACTTTGGCCTTGCGTCGCTCCTTGCTGGACAACTGATCACCAAAGTAACCACCTTCGGTGGGCACCACCGGACCCAGCACTGGCTTGTGTATGGAACCACATTTGCCCAGGGTGCATTTGGTATTGTCGGGTCCAGAGCTCTGAGCTAAGCTGACACTGGCTATGCCAAAGATTTTGCCCGATTCCTCTTTGCTGGGCATAAGATTGGCCTGGGCCAATATGCTGCCAATTTCATCTTTGAGAGGATCCGATCCTCCCCCGGGATTGCTATTACTGTGGGCGGGAGGCGGTGTTAGAGCCGCAGCTGCTGCCGACGTGGAGGCCATTATGGGATTTGGAGCTGCAGCTTGCACTGGCGGTGAAGTTGTGGGCGCTGCCAGTTGACTCTTGCTGTTGGTGGACACCACAATGGAAGAGTTGATGGTGGTGGCCACGGTGCTGCTGGTCGGAGTGTTCAGAAACTTTACCGCTGGCTGAGATGGGCTGGGAAAGTTGCTGGTTGGAGTGGCACGTGGCAGCGGACTTCGCTCATATTTAGGTGTCAGAAAGTTGGGATTGATTTTGGGACACTGATAGGCCTCTATGGGTGGCGGATAGGTGGTGGGTGGTGTCTGATATTTGAGGGGGGAAGTAGTTTTGGCCGCTCCGCCACCAAATTGATGAGAGGGTGTGGGCGGTGGCCGCACATAGCCCGAGTGGCTATAGTGCGGTGAGGCTTGCGGCAAATATGAAGAGGTTTTGGGATAACCACTGGGCGCTGCGCTACCACTTGCCCCGGGCAGAGAGTAAGTGGCGGGTACATTGAGTATCTTGGATTGGGGCACCGGAGATTTCTTTTCCAAGGTTTTCAGTGGACTGTAGCTGGGTGGTGAAATGGAATTGCTGGGTAAAGGCAGGGCACCCACAAAACTTGATGTCGAGGATTTGGCCGTCAGGGGAAGCATCGTCAATTGGGTGGTGGTGGTGACAGGCGCCGGTACTTGAACTGGTTTTACTGGACTGGGGCTGCTTAATTTCGATGGCGGCGTGGGTGAAGCCACCTTAGCTCCTCCAGTGGGCACTTTAATGGCCAGTGGCTCATCATCCGAGTCGCTGAAACTTTTCTCCAGTTTGCGTTTGGTTTCGTTCAGTTCCTCGTTGATTAGAAAGTCTTCCTCCTCATCGGAGTTTACTTTGGTATGTTCGGACTTGGCCTTGGGTTTGGCTTGATCGGTTATTTTGGCCAATGAGCCTTTCTTCACCAGCATGCCTTCAATTTGAGGTTTGGCTGGGGCTGCCAATGGTTTGCCTTGTTTGGGTGGACGTCCACGTCGTACTGGGGCAGTAGCAGGAGGAGGTGGCTTCTCTTCCTCTGTTTCAGGCTGGGCTGGCGGTTCATCCACAGATGTTTCGGCCTTGGCCGGCGGCCTGGGTGATGGCTTACGTGGCTGTGTCACCCGATCTGGTGTGTTTAGCTTTTCCGCCGCTTTTGTCTTGATTTCATTTTCCATTTTTTCCATTTCCTTGACATTGGGTATGTCGGGAAAGCTGCTCATGGAGAGATCATCTTCTTCATCATCGGCCATTTGTAGTTTATGGCCTATGATGCCCATATAGATGGCTGCCGCTTCTTTAGTTTTACGCGACGGACGCTGGGATACCACTGTGGCGGCTGCCTCAGACTCTTTGCCTTTGAGGGATTTATTGCGTGGCTGTCTGGGAGGATTGGCTGTGGAAGTCGTAGGTTTCTTGGGTGAGGGCGGTGTCAGTTCCTGTTCATCTGAAGGATGATCTTCGGCTTTCTTCTTGCCACGTTTGCCCACACTTGATTCCACCTTGTCTACCACCTGTGGCTCTACCAACTCTTCCTCCTTCTCCTTTTCTGGTTTTTCCTGCATCTTTGCAGCTGATTTACGTCCTCTGGCTGGGACGGTGGCAGCAGCCGTTCCTTTTTTCGGACTTGAAGTTGCCTTGGCGTTACCCTTCTTAAGCTTAATGGTTTTGGCCAGTGGCTGCTCATCATCGGAACTAAAATCGAAAACATTTAAACTTTTTTTACCCTTGCCAGAGCCGTGTTGGGTGCCACCGTTCTCCATTTGCTGTTTGGCATCTTTGGCATAAATACTGGAGTTAGTTTTCTCCTTAGTTTCCTTTACCAGTTTGGCGGGCGTGGGCTCCGGTTTGGGCTCTTCCTCCAGCTCAACCTCTTCCTTTTTCTCCTGCGGCGGTGGCACCTTGACGGGCTCAAAAAAAGCTCGCTGACGTGTCATACGGCCCGAGGACTCGGGTGACGGTATAAATATGGGTGATTCCTTTTGACGCAAACGCTTGACAGGAGCCGGTGCTTTTTCCTTTGGTGTGGAGTCTGGTGGGTCGATGGATTTCTTGGCTGCTTGGGGTCTGCCTCGCTTAACAGGCAGCGCCTCGGACTTGACTTGGTTGCTGCTCTCACCATTGCGGGAGGTGGCTGAAAAATATTCCTCCTCTTCTTCGTTATCCTCCTCATCCACTTCGCTGTCGTCGCCTTCTATTAAGGATTTACTCTCCTTGGTGAGTGAACGATTCGAGCGCCTTTTGGTATCACTTGTGGTTGTAGTATTGCACTTAACTCCGCGTCCGCCACGTCGATTTCCCTCGGTGATTACCTCGGCACGCTTACGCACAGCTCCAGGCAGATGAGCCGCCAACGGAGGTGGTGTAGGAGTTGCAGCTGCCTTGACTATGGGCTTAGGATCGGCTGTTGGTTTATCACTTGCTGTGGCTGGGGCCTTATCAGCTGCTGGTTTAATCTCCTCTGTCTTGGTAACAGCTACCGGCTCTACTCCTCCCTTGGAGGGTCTGCCCCTTTTCTTCTTGTTAGCTCCAGCTGTACGGCTATTGGATTTCTTATTAGTTGTGCTTGTGGTGGCTTCCGTTTCTTTGGCTTTCCCCTGATTCAGATAATCCAAATGAGCTGGCAATGCGGATGTGCCACGAAAACAGATAAATGTAAGAAAATCCTGCGGTTTGGGACACTTGTTGGGTAGAATCTCAATGGGCGGCTGTTGGCTGTCGGCGTTTGATGTACTAGGCCCACTGGCAGCAGCGGCAGCAGCAGCAGCGGCGGCGGCAGCAGCAGCAGCGACAGCAATACTCGATGAACTGCTCGGAGCACTCTGGCCTTGTGCAAATTTTCGCTGTGCCTGGACCTTAGTTCTGTACGCAGGAGCAGGAGTAGAAGAAGCGGAAAAACAGGTGTGAGTGAGTTTTAATTGGGGGGAAAATGCAATTTGATACAAATTACAACAGCAAATATTAATTTTGAGTTCAAATCAAAAGCAGGCAACAACAAAGCATTCAATTACACGCACACACACCTTCCATACAATACATGCATAGACATAGACGAAGCACATCCCATACAGTAGACCCACGATAAGGGGGAAGCGAAGCTAAGGGAGGCTAGGGTCATTTATTTGTTTCTTATATCTCCTAGATTGTGTGAATAGCTTATAAGAGTCGGTAGTTCCACTTATTATAAAGAAGCATTCAGACCTGTTCTGACCATCATACTATTCCTTTTTGAAGTTTTTAACGAAATCCTGCTTGAAATTGTAAAGCTATCCAGTCGAATTTCGGTACAAAACTGCTATGAAGGGATAAGGGAGAACAGTTTCCGATATTTTAGACGCTACAATGACCTCCTTAATGCATTTAGATTAAGTTTTGTTCAGGTTAGACTATGAATTCTAGGATAAGACCCAGATATGCCTATTGTAATGCTCTACTTCTAAGGGAGGAGGACTCGTTTTGCACAGTGTTCCCGCTCCCAGAATAGTTGGAAGCGGGGGTAACCAGCCACTTCATTTAAGGATCTACGCCCTGAAAGCTGATAAAAGTTCTTTTCAATAAGCCTGCTTCTGCTAAGGTAGTTGGCGGCTTTCTGAATGGTTACCAACTATGCCAGCCACACACTAAATTGATCAGTGAGTCGGAATGCGATTTTCAAGCCCGGTTCAGTGGCAAATGCTCTCACTTTCAGCAGGAGAATAATCTTTCTGCTGGACTCCAGTGATATGGTATTATGATAGCCACAGAAGCATGTACCACTGCACTTTCTCAGATCTATAAATCATTCATCTTCCTATTCCTTCTAACAATACCGCAACCATCATCTTAGGATCAGTTTAAAAGTAATTCAACTGTTTGGAAATCATTTGAAACGGATCAACTTTAAACGGCAGGTGGTTCAATATAGCCAGTGTCCACTATGAGCTACAGGCTCCCCCTAAAAATGAATGCGAAACACCCCTTCAGCCATCACAACAACAGCAACAACGCCACGACACGACGTTGACGCTTGCTTATACAACGGAGCTCCCCCTCCCACCCTTTCTGCTGCCCGCACCCACACCCCCCTCACAGTTACTCCAGAGCAAAGCGACGTCGACGTCATCTCTATTGAATTACACACACACACACACACACACACTCGCATGTATGTAGTACATACATATTTATGATCAACAACACAAACAACAAGCAACAACATTTCCATGTAGAATTTTGGACAGTTAGTCTCTCACCTCTTGGGCATTTCGGGTGATGACTCCACAGCCGCCGATGAAGCTGCCGCCGCCGCCGCTGCTGCCGCAGCTGATGCTGGCGGAGGAGTTTCAGTCTCCTTGCGGCGACGCTTGTTGTCTTTCGAGACAACCATTTTAACTTGCTGCTCTGCGAATTTTTCGCGCCTCTTTCTCACACTCTTCGCGCGCCTTTTGGGGGATCCGTGTGTGGAATTGGATTAATTTATGGACGCGTTCTATAAACTCAAGTCTCTGCAGTCACTCATTTACATAAACGCAATTGCCAATTTTTTCCCGTATATATATATGTATTTTTACGTACATACATACAGATGTATGTACATATATATGTATATCTACAGCAAACAGTGATTTTTTTGTTGGTGCCTTCGCAGCACCAGCAACACGCAATTGATATCGTATTTTCGCTTCATTATTTCCACACAATTATTACACTTAAATAGAGATTATTGTCTCGGTGATGTAATTATTAATCACAATTTACACTTCACAAACTGCAAAGGCAGTTGAATTCATTTTCTTGCTGGAGATTCGCTTTGCACATAGTTTTTTCATTTGCTCTCTTCCTCTTCCACCGCTTTGCTTTTGTGTCATGGCGGACTAGAGATGGGGCACAAATATGCATATCGATAGCCTTGAGCTGAGTACTTTTCTTGCATTTGCCAAATGCGGTCACACTGGCAGGGGTATCGATACTTTGAGTATTTCGAGACACACAGTGCTGGAAAACAACTCACGCGACTCGCGATCGATACCGATACGATAAATATCTATATCGATACATATTGCAAGAACAAGCCTGTCGATGTCGCTTGAAGCTACTTATTATTGCAATTTTACTAATTTACAACACAATTACAACTCAAAAAACCATCGGACGTTTGTCTTTTGAAAACAGACTTCAAATCTAAAACAGCGATGCTCGCTCTTTTTGCTCCCATTGCACAGATGCTTTAAAAATTGCTTCGTCATGCACAAGCTGTGTACATGACTTGCATTATTTTTTTACTTTTGTTGGACAGCTCCCAAAATCCCGCTGATATAAAATAAAGCTGAAAAAAGCAAAAATCATTTTTAAAATATCCAAAATTTCCACTGCCCGCTGTTTTAAGGCAGTCCGTTTATAAGAAAAAGCTAGATTTGACGGGAAACTGGCAGCACTGGTCGTGAGCAGCTGATGCACGAAAACCAAAGCAATCACTTTCAGGCGTCACCACTTACTGAAAAGGCACGGAAATTTGTGGCTTATAATTTACAACATTAAAGACAAAAGAACCGTAGCAAAAGCATAATGGGCGAAGGAGCTGGCAATTGGTGTCTCATTGAAAGCGATCCGGGCGTGTTCACCGAACTGATTCGCGAGTTTGGTAAGTGGCGCGCTTTCGTATGCCCGGTGACGCTGGCGTCGGCAGCGGCAGAGCTTAATAAAAAATGCATAAATATCTGAATTTTCACCATTTGACAGGCTGTGATGGCGCCCAGGTGGAGGAGATCTGGAGTCTCGACAGCGAATCGTTCAAGAATCTGGAACCCATCCACGGACTGATCTTCCTCTTCAAGTGGGTGCAGGAGGATGAGCCAGCCGGGAAAGTGGTGCTGGACAAGGACAACATCTTCTTTGCCAAGCAGGTGATCAACAATGCCTGCGCCACCCAGGCCATACTCAGTCTGCTGATGAATCTGGAGCACGAGGACATCAAGCTTGGCGACACGCTGACCCAATTCAAGGAGTTCTGTCAATGCTTCGATCCCTACAACAAGGGTCTGACCCTGAGCAATGCCTCCCAGATACGCACCGTACACAACTCGTTTGCCCGACAGACGCTCTTCGAGTTGGACATGAAAAACCAGAACAAAGACGAGGATGTCTATCATTTTGTGGGCTACATGCCCATCGGAGGACGTCTATATGAGCTGGATGGCCTGCGTGAGGGACCTATTGATTTGGGCGAAATTAAGCCCGAACAGAATTGGATTGATGTGGTGCGTCCTATTATAGAGAAGCGCATGCAACGCTATTCCGATGGTGAAATCCATTTCAATTTGATGGCTCTGATCTCGGACCGTCAGCGTTATTATGAGCAGCAAATAGACAAACTCCTAAATCCCGCTGCCAATGCCATGGACACGGAAGAGGATCGTCAGACTGAAATCCAGAGCCTGCGCTCGTACATACAATACGAGGTGGACAAGAAGAAACGCTACAAAGTGGAGAATGTTAGGCGCAAACACAACTACTTGCCCTTCATTGTGGAGCTGCTGAAAATGCTGGGCGAGACCGGCCAGCTGATGCCCATCTATGAGAAGGCCAAACAAAGGGCGCTGGATCGTGAGCAGGCGCAACGCAAAAAGGAGTCCAACTAAAATGAAAGCAAATAACCTAAACGTATATCGCTCTAGTTAGGAGAAACTGCCTTGTATTGTACTTTACCTTTTTTTACTCTGCCGGTTAAAACTATAAAACGTATCAACGTTCCCATTTTCGTGCGTGTTACACTAAATATCTAGTGAGAAATTGAAATAATGAATGCGAAATAAATAAAGATTTCCTCGTACCCCCACCCCATTCATACATATTAACACACACAATCCCACACACGCAGAATAAAGAAATGCATTTTGGCTCGTATATAATATATTTTTTGGTATATATATATATATATATATCATTTACAATTGCTATTTGATTTACTTTTCCACATTTCTTTTAATTTTATGCTGTTTTTTTTTGTTTTGTTTCGTTTATTTTTTGAATAACCTTGCAGCGTGAGTGATTCACTTTGTTCTCATAAAGTTCTGCTTTGTGTCTCCTTTAAATACAGAATTTTTGTTAATGGACCGCCTTGAACCGAAGCTCTACTTGTTGGAATATGGTTCGGTGTACAAAAAAAACAATCGAACCAAAATCCGATGCTTTAAAAACTTAATGTTTTTATCAACTATACATAGCTTTCAAATTGTTGCTGCGAATTGCCTGCTTGCTGAATGCTTAGCCAAAGTTTGAAATGCTCCAAAGGTTTGCAAATGGAACGTCAACTTCAAGATCCCCCTTTTCCCATTTTCAATGGAAACAGGATAGAAAAACGGTATGAGGCATATCGAAGTTGGGCAGGGCTGTCTTTAATTTGGGCTCTCTTTGCAAAGGGTATTATAATAATGCAACGCTTAAAAATATTCATTTCCGACCCCATAAACTATATATATTCTTGAACAGAGTAACGAGCTGAGTCGATTTGGCTATCTCCGTCCTTCTGTCCGTATGTCTGTTTCTACGCGAAATAGTCTCTCAGTATTAAAGCTATTGAGCTGAAATTTTGCACAGAGTCTTCTTTTTGCTGCACACTACTTATATGTCGGAACCGACCGGATCGGATGACTTTATCTCATAGCTCCCTGAGGAACAATCGGTCGGAAAACTAGTTTTAGTATGAAAAACTTTTTTCTTTTCAATGAAAGCGTCTCCAAACTTTGTATTCATAAGTTTTCTATTTTTTTTCTATAGTTCTACCAAGTTTTATTCAAATCGGACAACTATATGGTATAGCTGCCATACAAAAGATGGGTCTAAAAAACAGTCTTAGTTAGAAAAACTTTTTTGTTTTTAATGGTAGCATTCTGCAATTTTGTATTAGTTTGTTTCACATGCTTTCACATAATTTTACAAATTTTTGGCCAAATCGGATAACTATATCATATAGCTCTCATACGAACGAACGGTTGGAAAATGGTAAAAAGAGTATTTTTTGAAAATATTTAAGCGAACACTTGCAAGGGTATAAAAACTTCGGCACATCCGAAGTTAGCTTAGCTTTCTCGTTTTATTCTTGGCTATTAACTGTGTATGACAGCTACATCTCTAAATTCTATGATTTAAAACCGGTTTTTGTACTAGATTTCATTTCGAAATCATAAAACTTTGGTGGACGTACTGATGGCGAGTTTTTAGTTGTCTTTATTGAACGCATCTCTGCTGCAAGGTTATATAATCTTCGACACTCCGAAGCTAACACTCCATTATCTTTGTATGGGCTTTTCTTGTAGTTTTCTCAATGTTCTTTCGTTTGTTGTATATATATTGTATATAGGAATATTTAGTTGGTTTGTCTGTTGTTGTTGTTGTTGTTGTTAATATAGAGCTTAAAAATTTGTCTCTGTTTCTTATCAACTAGATTTCTAACTCTACTATATCGTATGCGTATGTTTAGGGAACTTTCTTCTTGATTTTGGGAGGTCTTTGATTTAGTTGAATGTTTTTTTTTGTTTTTTTTTTTTTTTGGTGTTTGCTCTTAGATGCTAAGTATAATGATGCTGGCTGTTGGCTTGCTTGCTTGGAGTGGGGGGGGAGCGGGAGCAAAAACATGGGAGAATAGTTGATTTTTGTTTAGAAACCGAAGTATCTAGCCAAGCGCTACAGAAAATATATGTATGTCTATATATATATATATATATGTGTGTGTGTGTACTATATGTATGTATATATGGTGTATATGGTTACGATGCATATAAATATGTATGTTATGTTGTTGGTGACTTACAACTAATTTCTGGTTTTTGCTGCTTGTGTTTCGCTAAATTGAATTTGATTCTCCATTTTGTTTTGTTTTTAGTTATATTTAACATTTAGACTAATTTTTAACTAATGTCTGGTAGGGTGAGGGGGATTTAGCACTTAGTTTTCCATAATAATTTTTTCTTTGCATAATTTTGCTTAACAATTTTCTTGCTTTTGAAGACACAACAGTTACTGGTCCAGTTCCAGGAAGAATATATGTATGTTTATGTTATTTTTATATGTATGTGTGTGTGTTTAAGTGTAACCATGTACAGTTAGTTGCTTTTACCGTTGTGGGGCATAGCTGTACTGCAAGCTTGTATGCGTCAATTCATTGCATACTTCGCTGCGCTGCACCGTGGCTGCATTGAGGGCAGCAAAAGCATGAAGTGGGCGTGTTGCATTGGCCAGTGGATGCTGCGGCTGCTGTTGTTGTTGTTGTTGTTGTTGCTGTTGCTGCGGATGAAGTGGCGGATGTGGATGCTGTGCTGCCTCATAGGCGGTAAGATCAATGCTAGGAGCTGAAATTGAGAAAAAAAAACACAAGAGACCGTTTATTACAGTTACATTTAGCATGTTAAACAGTTAACAGCGCATTAACAGAGCACAAATTACACAGTGCAACATATTTTTGATCCCGACTTCTAAATAGTTCATCCTTATGTAAAATGTCAACAAAAAACAAGAAAGAAAGTCGGTCAAGCCCGACTATAACATACTCTGTACCAAGAAGATCATGTCATTTGATCATAACTCGAAAACCGTTCATCCGATCTTTTTCATTCCCTTGGCGAATTGATAAGTTATCCTAATAAATAAATATGTCCAGAAGGAATAAGCCATCTATCTTCAAAACTGTGGGAGATATGATGTTTTTTCTAAATTGCGGGGGCGGGAGGGGGCGTGGCCAAAATTGAAAATAAACTTGATCTGCCTGCAGACATAAGAAGCATATGTCCCATACATGTCAAACCTCTATCTCTTACCATCTCTAAGATCTGTGAGTTCATACGGACAGACAGACGGACATGGCTATATCGACTCGGCTGTTGATGCTGATCAAGAATATATATACTTTATGGGGTCGGAGATGATTCCTTCTGGATGTTACATACTTTTGCACAAACTTATAATACTCTATGTACCTTCGGTACAGAGTATAATAATACTCTATGCACCTGCGGTACAGAGTATAATAGTACTATATGTACCTTCGGTACAGAGTATAAAAACTAAATAAAAGACAGCAAAAACCTGGAAAAATCATCAAAATTTGTACAAAAATCCATCTTTGAAGTGCCATAAGTTCGTCATTTATGAATGGATTTTCAACAACTGCCGTATTTTTTAAGAAATAATTTTATTATCTCTAATTTTTGTTCCGGCTTATTAACATCAGTGTACTAAAACCAGAGATAATGGTACTTTAGTAGACCTTCCTTTTTAGAAAACACAAAAAATTTATCTCAAAAACCGTTCTACATAACTGAGTCTTACATAAGGATCAACTATTTAGAAGCCGGGATCAAAATTTTGTTGCACTGTGCTATATCACTCAGTAGCTAGCCCCCGTTTTCACACCTGCCGCATGTAGGCGATTATATAGATTCTTGCGCTTCTTCTTCAATAGAGTATCCAAATTGTAGCTCTCCAGTCCAGCCCTGCAAATACATATATATATACATAATACAATTTCTTCTTCTTCTCTCTCCCAGTAATTACTTTTCCGTTCGTCCAGGACTCAACAGTTCCTTAAAAGCCACATAGATCTTGTTTAGTGTCAAATTGGATAGCCCCTGGCCCAAATATCGTACAAATTTAAGTTGTTCACATTTGGATAAAGCGCTCTCGTGGAAGTCCAAAAAGGGTCGATGATCGGATATCTGATATTCCTGTGGCCAATGAAAAGAAATAAAAGATTTGATTTGTTAGCAATTATCTACACTCTCAGTCAATGGGCAAGAGTTTTGTTCCAAATGTAATTTAGTTCATTTGCCAATCTATCTTTTGTCATTCCATCTAAGCCAATTGTCGACTAGAACAAAGCTCCGCTGGCCTACACTTAAAGGAGACAATCCGTGTTTGGATTTGACATTGGTCGATCCACTTTTGCTCACATTGCAAAACTTGATGAAGTTCTCGATGAGTATGTACTTTTCATAATTGCTCAGACATTGCTGGCTACTACTCTGAATACCGAACTGTTTCAATAGTTCCTGCTTCTTGGGCGGCAGCCGGCTAATGTGTGTACAAACGCCATCCTCGATGCGATGAATCTCTGATACATCGAAATTCTCATAGATCATCAGTTGCTCGAGCGCACGTGGCGGTGGACCTAGATTGGGCAATGGAGGTGGCGGCAAGAGTGTAGATGGTGGTGGTGGTGGCTGTGCCGAAACCGGAGCCGGAGCCACACAGCCGTACCGTGGATCCAAGGATAACTGCTGCGTGGGCGCTGTAACATAATTGTTAACATTAACATTGCCGATGATGCTGCTGTTGTTGTTGCTGCTGCTGTTGTTGTTGATGTTGCTGCTGCTGCTGTTACAGTTGCTGGCAGTTTGGGAATTGGAGTTGCTGTTGTTACTGTTGCTGTTACTGCTGTTGGTGCTGGCGCTGGCAAACTCCAGAGAGCCATCATTGGCAGCTGCCATATTCTTGAGGTCTACAAGGAGAGAATTGCATTTAGAGTTTGGCTAGTCCCTTCCCACACCGGGTGAGAAGGAGAGATTGCTGTTGTCAAAATGATGCTTTGCTTGAAAGATCTAGAACTGAGACATTTAGTACTTATGTATATCCGAATTGTGGAAGGGATCGAGACAGGTTTGGCTTAGCCCTTTGTGGCCCTCTGACTTTCAATATCTTTTGGAAAAACAAGAACGTAACTTCGGTACACCCGTTAGTCAGACAGCGCATGTTCCGCCGAAAAGTATGCAACGTGATTTATAACCTTTATAAATCTGTCATTTATTATCCAATATTTATGAAAGTTTTGGGATCTAACCAATATCATCTGCCGGCAGACAATATACGTCTACAAACAGTCTAAAATTTGGTTGGTTTAGCTCTTTTAGTCTTTGAGATGTAGGTGTTTATTTCAACAAACGGACACTGGTATATCGACTTCGCTGTTAATACTAATCAATCGGATCAATCGCTTCCTTGTGCCTGTTATATAGGGCAGCGGGTATAAAAACAGATCAATTTGGAATAGCTATTTAGGAATGCTGGCAATTCCACTTCCACGGCAAATTTTCGAAAATGGAATTGGTTCATGCTCAAATACGATCTGTTTCAAGTGTAATAAAACTTAGGCTCAGGCGAACGTAGCATTGCTTTTACGTTTCATAGCCTTGTAATGGTATTTAGCTTCATAGAATGAAAATCTCAGATCAATTTAAGTTTAAATGGATATTTTAAAATCAAAATTTGAATATTTTGAATATCCAGTCAAATTGGATTCCAAAATTATCCCATGGATCATCAAGACTTATGTTTTTTCATTGTGAACCTACGAAACAGCGATGCAAGGTCCTAATGGAGATCCTCCACCTACCTCTGCGCCTACAACTTTGCGACATGAAAGAGAATATTCATCAAAAATGGTTCAAGATCTATTTGGAAGATGAATGCACAAGTAAACGATTGTGACTGTTGTAAAGCAACATCAGCTTATGCCCTCGCAGTCACTAACACAAATAAAACAAAAGGAAAACGAAAAAGAAACCGATTTTTTGCCAAATGCTGTGGGTGTAAGTGTGCTTGTGGCTTTCTTAAGCACACTACACAGACAAAATCAACTTAGCAGACAGAGCGCATAGAGCGTGGGCACCCCGGCTTTAAAGATGATAGAGGTATATAGAAGCAAGTAATTTAAGTTAAAAATTCCCTTAAACACATTCCTTATCTGATGAGATCATATTTCTAAGCAGTTTAACAGAGTATTTAATAGCCTTTAGTAGCACTTGGAAAAGTCCAGCGCGTTCGGTTTCAATACGAATTTGCAGCCTAGCTTTCTAAACATAACACTAAGAAGTATCTAAAACTTGCTTCTAGACCAAAATTTGAAAGGAGATTTTGAAAACTTACATGGAACTATAACTTAAAGCGTATTATTTGGATATTATTCTGGCTACAGACAGTTTGTAAACTCGTTTCTACTAACTCTACGTTTAATCACAAAATCCAGCTAATTCTAATTTTGAATAGATTCACTCGCCTACCGATCGCAGTTTCTCCTTCTTACCCAATCTGAACCAATCAAATGACTGAGCACAAATGCAGAGGCACGAAACAGGCAATTAATAATAAACAAATGGTGGCATTTTGTTTTCTCAATCGATTCTTTATATGTTTACATACACATATATATACAAGTATGCATGTATATACGAATGCATGTATATAGATTTGTTGTGTGTGTGTGTGTGTGTGTGTGTGTGTGTGTGTTTGCAAACAATTTCAATATATATATTGTAGATTGTATGTACTAAATATGTATGTAGATGTACTTGTATAGTTAGGATTGGTTTTACATTTGTTCTTGGCTTACTAAAATATATATGCATGTTATATATATTTCTGTATATATATGTATATATATATTTATATTATGTGTATATCATATCATATAATTTAGCATTAGAGTGTGTTGTGTTGTGTTGTGTTTCATTGTGTGTAATTGTAATAATCTCTTTTCAAGGAATAACATTGCATAGTTTCAGGGGCTTGACCGTTGTCGTATGTGTGTGTGAGTGTACGTGTGTGTGTGTGTCATCAAACATAATACAACTTTACATCTGTCAGTTTGTATTTTGTGTATATTTTTAAAAAATTTGGCAAAAAGCTTGTAAAATTAGTCTAAAAACGAAACGTGGGGGGGAAACAAAAAGCACAAAGACGAAAGACAGACAAAAAACAGAAAAAAAAGGACAAATACAATTGTAAAAAATAATAGTTTTTTCCTTTAGCAGCCTACGATTGTCAACAGGTGGCGCCACCACCGCTGCCTTTGACGCCACGCCGACCCCAATCTCACATGGTTGCGGGCGAGGATTGCTGCTGCTGCTGCGGCGGTGGCAGCTGTTGCTGATGCTGATGTTGCTGCTGTTGTTGCTGCTGCTGCTGCTGCTGTTGTTGTTGGGGTGGGGGTGGTGGTGGCCCTTGGTTATAGCCCATGGCGGCCATATGCTGGACATGAGAATGCTGATGTGGATGCGGATGTGGATGTGGATGCGGATAGTAGTGCGGATGATGCTGTGGCGGATGCGGGGCATAGGCAAAATGATGTGGTGGTGGTGGCGGATAATGATGTGGATGCTGACGCGTAGGCGTCGCCTGTTGCAAATGATGCGGATGCGTATGTGAATGCGCCAGTGGATGTGGAAGCGCATGCGGAAGCATATGCGGCGGCGGCTGTTGCTGCTGCTGCTGTTGTTGTTGTTGCTGCTGCTGTTGCTGCGGATGATGTTGCGGAGTTGTAGGCGCTGACATATTAGGCGTGGCTGGTCGAGAAGTGGGCGTCATTGTGCGTATGGAAGGCGTGGGCGTGGCTGTGGCTGTCGAGGAGTTGCTGGCCGGCGAATTAGGCGCCAGCGTATCGCTTAATCCCTGCTCTGCCTGCAGCTGTTGTTGTGGTGTCTGTTTAACCGGTGTGGATGTTGTTTTGGATGTTGTATTGTTGTTGTTGTTGTTGGTAGTTTCGCCTATGTGAGTTTTTTTTGTAAGCGTATGCGTGGAAAAAAGTAGAAGAAAGAGGAAACACAAACAAATTGAAGTCAAAAATTAAAATGATATTTATTTTTTTTTTTTAGGTTTTTTTCTAGTTTTGGGGATTTTTTGTTTTTTTTTTTTTTTTTTGCAAAAATAGGCAGCCAATTTTCAGGTATTTTCTTTTGAGAGACAAACCGACAGAGTGAGAGAGCGAGACAGAGAGAGGGAGAGTGAGTGAGAGTGCATGAATTGGAAATAGAAATTGAAATGAAAATTGCAAAGTGCAAAACAGACAAAAAATCATAAAAATAAAGAAACGGAAATCATGTGAGGCACTTTCTAGTTTTTATGTGTATATTTTTAAAATTTAGCACATTCTTTTTTTCAGTTTTTTTTTTTGCCTGCCTGCTGCTGCATTTGCACTACACATCTACATACGTTTACGTAAACTTCTATCTAGGCGTCTATATACGATCCGTTGACTTACCAGCTGTTGTGTTGGCCAGGAAGCGCTTGGTTTTATCCAATATATAAGGCAGATTATAGCCATCCTTGGTGTAACTGCAGGATATAAATTTTGAGAAAAAAAATGTACACATTATTTTCATGTGTGGCATACTTTTGGGCGTCTTTAGAACTTACATTTCTGTGCGTTTGGTGCAAAACAAATTCTTAAAATTGCTATAAATGCAAAATAGTGTAAAGGTAGGCAATCCTTGTCCCAGATAGCGTGCAAATTTGATTTGTTCGGGTTTATTGAGGCCACATTGGTTCAATGAAAGCCAAGGACGATGATCCTTAATCTCGTATTCCTGTAAAAGTTAAATAATAATAATAGACGGTCATTATGAGACGGTTTATACATTTTTCAGGGGTGTTTTTTACACCATTTTGGAGTATTTAGTTGATTTGTGCACATTAGCCAAGATTCAAGGTGATGTCTTTAAATAAGATTTACAGACTGAAGGACATAGTAAGGCTGGGTTTACACTAGTAGGCCTGCATGTAACTATGTTTCGAGCATATAGTTGACAGGCTATTCACATTTATAGCGAGATTATCTTGTCTCCAGAGTGGAGTTCACTCTGCTGAGCCATTGTGTTGGTAGAATTAACTGAAGTTGAGCTGGGAGAGGTTGAAAATTCGTACTATTTTATTAACTTAAAACAGAGGGAACAGTAGTCCGTCAGATTTCCTACCAGAACAGAAAATTAATACCCTCTAAGGCGTATAAGTGTGCTTTTACGTTGATCTTTTTGCTGTTGCACTTGTGGAAAGGGTTTTCCACCGAACCGTAGTATTTACATTGGTTGAGAAAGAAAAAAACGAATTTTATTGATTTAGAACCTTCCATCAACTGGAGTACTACGTTTCAATACTGTTTCTTTGGACATGTCTCTGTTAAATTCATGGCTGAAACTAATATAAGGGATGCCATAACCCTTGCTGAATATCCGGCGTTGCACCGGGTCCTCTGCATTGAATATGATTCTTATTATATTGTTTATAATCAAGTTATGGCTGCAAGCCGATATTAACAGTTTTAGATTGAGAAAATATCAAACTACATATTCTCAGTTCGTGAAGCTAATCTCCAGTTCATATCTTAAATAAATTCTGAGATTTTTAAGGCGTCTAACACTCACATTATTAATATAAAGACAAATTTTCAAAGAGACAGTTGTTGACCTGAACAACTTTTTGAAGAGAAATATCCAACTACCAACCTACAGACCAAATGTTATATTTAATACTCAAAGAATATCCCAGATATGGTTCTGAATACCTTTTGAACCGATTTAATAACGGTTCTGAGCCAGTAAGATATCTAAAACCATGTTACTAGTTTGTAGCTTAAATTCCTTCTGAACATCCTTTGAACCTTTTTTAACTGTTATTATACTCAATATATGTTAGATCATAGATATATAGACATTTATTTAACACTGGTAATATTCACATTAAGCATCTTGGCCTGTTGATGATCTCTGCATACGAAAACAGTCGTTCAAAATTCAAATTCTCCTCAACAGAGCTATCTTCATCAACACACAGGAAATCCCCAGCGCTCCAAGAAGGCGGGGTTAGATCAAAAGGAGCAGAGAAGGGTGAAAGACAAAGCCACATAGGTGAAAGGAAACACAGAATTCATAAATCTTTCCTCACAAATTTTGTTTTCAGAAAATATTATTCAGCTTGAATTTCGTTTTGTCACTTGCCTTGTGCGTTGTTAGGATAATTTTCAAGTACGCTTAAAGCAAGGATATAAGGAATCGAGGCATTGTACCTTATGATGTTAAACCTTTTGGCTAACTGCCTACTTTCTGTCCGTTTTCCATTCACCCTTTATTTGTAATCAAAATTTTTGTAAACATTTTAGGCGGCTCTACCGCTTTATGTCAGTTACATTTCCTGCACATGTATGTACATATGCATGTATGTATTATATAATGGGCACCCACCTTCTGGCCAACAACTATATTCCCACCCTTTAAACGCACACACACACACACACACATACGGATGAAAAACTTTGCCCACTACTAATCAAAACTTATAATTCGTGTACAACGCAAAAGTTTAAAACGAAAATTTTACACAAAAGCCAAAAACTTGCAGCTCTCCCCACAAAAAGGACGACGCCTGAAAGCATGCTATGGCACATACTCACACTCACACACATCCACACACACACACACACACACACAGCCATACAATGTATATTTTATAGTGTAAAAATATATGAAAGCAGAAAAGGCAGCAAAGCAAACCCAAATAGAAAAGCAAACAACATTTTCAATGAAGCCATTTTTCCCCAAACAGAGAGCAGCAGAATGGGTGGGGAGGGGGGGGGAGGACCAGAAAGGGTTGCCATCATATGCATGTTTGTAGGCGCAGCAGCTTGAGGGTCTTCGTCAGCATTCGTTGGTAACGTTCGGTCGTCGTCGTCGTTGAAACTTATCAACATCCTCATAATCAGCACGATGGCAACCCACCCCCCACCCCCACCTCAGCAAACTCACTCACACACACACACATGGCCAGGCTGTCGAAATGCTGACTGCGCTTGTATGTAGTATGTGTGCATACATTTTGGGTTTTGATTATGTTAAAAATCAATAGAGCAAAAAGGAGTGACGACCAGGCCAAAAAGGAAAAACTTTAAACTGAGCTTGAGAGAGAGAGACACAGCAAGAGTTGGCAGCCAATTCAACGCCTTTTCAATGATGACAACCAGCACCTGGACTCATTAACAAGCTCTCTCCTCCTGTTGCTGGACTCCCTCCTCTCTCTCCCCCACAAGCTGCCCACTTGTCTGCATGGGCAAGTGTGTGTGTGTGAGTGTGTGTGTGTTTACATTCCCATGGCCGCTTAACTGTTTCGCAGCCAAAAAAAAAAAAACACAGCAAAAGAAGAAGAATGAAAGCAATGGCAATGTGTTGCGGCATTTTGTTCTTGCTTCTGGTTTTTGTTTTTTTTTTTTTTTTTTGCAAACTTATTGGCAGACATGCGTGACGTAGCCGCTGCTCAGCTTTTGCTGTGTGTGTGTGTGTGTTTGTCTGGGTTGTGTGGCGGGCTTGCGGTTGTTGTGTCTGTGGTGTGGTGTGGTTTGTTGTTGTTTTTATTGAGACAAGTGTGAATTGTTTTCCTTTTGTGCGTGCGCCTCTCGATGTTTGGCTGTTGCTGCTATGATTTTTTGATGTTTTCCGAGGGTGGCGAGGGCGTGTGTGGTGGCGGGGCGGGGGCTGCTAACAGTTTTCACACTTTCACTCTTTGCTTGTGTGTTTATGAGGGGGTTGAGCTGGTTAATTTGGGTTTTTAATTAAAAAGGTGGAGGGTTGCCACCTAACCTAAATTGGTGTTCCAACGCCCACCTCCCCCCAACGTTACCCAACACTAATTTAATATGGGCCCCAAAAATGGTTGCATAAAAGCTAAATATTTGATGTGTGTGTGTGTATAAGGGTACGTACATATGTACATACTGACATATGTATAATTTAAAATTATAATCAATGTCCTTATATGTACCTGCCCGGTTACCCTTCGCCCTCCGCACCCACTCCCTTACCCACACACACACACACATAGATAGGCAAAACTTCCTGCATTTGTATGGGTAAGCTGACTGCATGCGCACTTAGTAGCCTTCAACGTACCCGCCGCCACTGCCTAGGGCCCACAAACATACAGCACACTCCTCCAATAGAGACATGTATAAAATGTGTTGATAAAATATATACACACACACACACACACACATACACGCAAAAAGGACATGCCCAAGCAGCAGCCAACGGACAGTCCAAGTAACTTGATGATTGTATGTATGAGCGAAGAAGAAGAGCAACAGTGGGTGGCAGGGGGAGGGTGGCGGCATATACAATTACTCAATAGCACCCGCCTGCCTTGAGCTTTTTTGGGGGTTGCCGCCACTCCTCCTCGCACACAACTACACACACACACACTTCTAAAACTTGGTAGTTGGAGCTGACTGACTTTGAGAGAGAGAGAGAGAGAAATTTCTGAGTTAGCCCCAAGTAGCTGGAAGAGAGCGTCTTAGAACTAAAATGTTGTAATAGGCGGGTGGAGAAGGATGAGTGGGGGCGACCCAGCCTTGTTGAAATAAGGTTAGCTCTGCCTCTGCTTCTTCCTCCTCTACTTCTTGTAGTTGTTGTATTATGCCATCAATGCCATTTTGTACATAGTTTGGTGTGTATGTATATGACTGTGTGTATGTGTGTGTGGCGGGCTTAGCGGGAGGCTTACACTGGGATGATAATGGGGAAGTGGGTGGCCAACAAATCTAGTTTGTATGTCTGTGCGTTCTTCTGATAAAGCTGAGCGTAATGAGCATGGGTGGGTGTTGGGGGGCCGTAGTGTTGAAAAGGGCGCCAAATATGCGGAGGGGGTCGTGTGTGTGTGTGTGTGTAGGTGTTTAGAAGCTCACATACACAGTCAAACGAACATTGTGCACACATGATTACAGTTGTATGCTGAATTTGTGGTTGGCTGCAGTCAACGCTGACGCCAGCGTCGCTGCCTCTGTTATTACAATTTATAATGACATTTGTATGAGTGTGAGAGTTTTGTGGGTGAATGGTGGGGGGAGGGGGCATGAGTGGGATGGGTGATGGGTGATGGGGAGGGGCGGTTGGGTGGTGCACACATATTATAATAGAGTGAGAAATGCGCCTGTGTCGAGGATATAGTCAGGGTACATGTTCATATTATGAATATCCTATACATATACAATATTTATGTCGGAAAATGTATAATCAAATGTTGTAGGTATGTATGAACGTATGTTTGCGGTGACATATGTACTACTTAAGTACATACATATTTGTATGCAATTCATTGAATTGAGGGGTACCACATGTGAGTGCAATTATTTGAAATTTTGTAATTCTAGATCGCCCTAGTTTAACTCAGATCCGAAATATTATATATATACAACTCACAAAATCACATGAAAAATTGGGACAAATCCCAAAATAAATCAGTGTTTTTCTTATCACGTAGTTCCTTCTTTAAGAACCTAGATCATCATGGTCATAAATATTATATAATAAATGGGAAATCCTATACCTGCGTCACATAACCAGCGCTACAAACTGGTTTTAAACCGAACCGGCTGGAACCCGAAACTTTAACAAATTATTGACTGTAAAACAAGTAAGAAAATTGGTCAATCCCGACTTTAATATACTCTGTACCAACGAAAGTGTATGCTCTCTTTTGCTCATATCTTTGGTAAAGAGTATATATAAATAAAGAAAAGCGAACTTCAGCTCGTATGTATAGCCCACATATATGTATTCTAAATGGTATATCTTCGCTTGAAATAGTCGCAGAATTGCTTGGGACGGTTTAATGTGAAGCTAAGAAGTAACACTGTACGATAAAAACAAAAGGATTCAAAAAATAATATAGGTTCCCCTTAAATATTGTAAGAACTTCTAGACTGGATGGACCATTTCCGAAAACAGATATGAGTTTAGGATCTATCTATACATACATCTACTATCTATACATCTACCTTCATGCCTAAATTTGTGGTTCTATCTCTTATAGTCTCTGAAATCAACGCGTTCATACAAACAGACGGACGGACAGACGGACATGGCTATATCGACTCGGCTGTTCATGCTGATCAAGAATATATAATTTATGGGGTCGGAAATGTTTCCGTCTCCCTGTTACATACATTCGCACAACTGCATGATCCACCTTTTCCCCCATTTTCAATGGGAACAGGGCATAAAAATCAACCACCAGCCAGACAGCCACAAACTCCATATATTGCGAGGAAACTTTGCATGTCATACACACAGCTTGTGCATGACGAAGCAATTTTTTAATGCATAGGCGTGGCTCTTGGGAGCAAAAAGAGCAAGGGCTTGCCCGTCGCTGTTTTAGACATTAATATGGAGGGTCATCCCTTTTAAACCACTCAGGGCCGATTTTTCATCTTATAGATAGCTGCTATGTGTCAGTTAAACTTGGATTGTTATAGGTTAGATTATGTAACAGATAGTGCTATGTAGGAGATGTGAAATCAGTCCTTAGAAAGTAAATCAAACCTGAGTAGCAAAGCAAACTCATTTTCAGAGACTGCTGAAATGTCAGGTAGACCTATGAGTGTGAATCGTGTACTACTGAGCGCTGATTTGTGACAGATTGATTGCTGGAAGCTTTCTTCTTCATAAACTGAACTACAGTTTCTACAGTAGTCATTATGGTTGATACCAAGCCTCGCAGTATGCTTGCCCAACGGGTTGACTCATCGGTTGGGTCAATAAATTCGTCGATGCCACAGAGCTTCAGGAGATTTCATGTTCATATTCGAAAGTCTAGTTAGAATTTGTGTGTCTGAATAAGATTATTGTAAACAATCTCATATAATTTAAAGAAGTTTTTACTCATAACCAATAAATTTGATGTTTTATATGAGTTCGTAGTAAGTAGAGCAGACAGATCGCCCGTCGCTCCACCAAATTTCGAATGAATGATCGTTACAATGCTTCGTTTATAAATATTTTGCCATAAATTACTCTTTGCTGGCTTCTAAATGTATGGAATTGAATGTTAGCCAGGTGCAAGGGCACTCAGTTTTTAACTAGTCGACCCCCGGCAACCTACCTAGATGGAAGGGTTTGCGTTAACCACTGAAAGTTCTTAACTATATCGTGTATGGAAATCATGTTGAATACAGAGGAAGACAAGCAGAAACTTGTGATACTCTGTACCTGAGGACCTGTACCTGCGAATGCTCATTTGTATGTTTTGCTGGAGCAGGCGCTGTACTGGTTACAGTTTAAAGGACCAATCCGAGCTATACTCAATCTCTTGACCTCTAATTTTTGCACAAAGCTGGTGATGGTGACCGGGATTGTAAGTTTATTTTTTCAAAGAAACCACTTTTACAGTAGATGTCTCGAGGAGGGATCTTACCACCTACCATCTTTTGCACAGCAGGCACACACACGCTACCCGCTATACCACACAATGATTGATACTAAATTTGCATAAAAAGTACGAACCATCTACTTATAAGTCTGTGTTAAGGAATTTGGTATTTTTTTCCTTCCGACTGGTTATACTTTTTGTACCAGTCTGACAGGAAAACTGTAAACCTACTCAAGACAAAAGGTTATTATTCTAATCATCTTATGTTCTTCTCGTTACTTAACAAATTTGATAGGCGGGGTCTTATGGAATGAAAAATCGGTTTGACAGGATTTCTCCTTGGATTTCCCCAAGGGAGACAGCTGTTTGCTGATTTGTAGTCCATAGGCAAAGTCTACTGAAGACATATATGGCCGGAAGGTTCTTGAGACAGCTGTTTAGATGACTACATAAATGGTCAGTATCTATTGGAATTTCAGCCAGAAAAGCGTTCACGAAAACAGAGTTTCCCAAAACCTTACAGAAGTGGGTAAAGAACACACATTAATCCTAAAAAGGATCACCTATTTCAAATTCCACTGTCCAAAAAATGGATCAAAGATACAAACTAATGACTGGGATTACAAGGAAAGAGACTAACTGCAGCAGATGTTTGCAAATAGACTGAAGAGCATCATCCAAATAATTTGTATTGCGACCATGAATTGGCGTTTCAGCTGGGTTAGATTCGATTCCAAAATGTTCATTTTGGAAAGATGAAACATGCCCATGTCCAAATTTAATCTCTTAATCATTGCTTGTTTCAAACTTAAGGACCCGAGACATGTTAGTATGCAAATTACAATAACCTGCGTTGAGGGCCAACTCTTCTGCTCTACCAAGTCCAGTCCAGTCCAGTTGAACCACCCTGAGCAGTGCGAACAATGCCGGACATTACACAGCCATCATCATCATAATAAATACATATGTGCAAATATTTAAATTGCATATGGAAATGGGCAAAACGGAGAACGTTGAAATTTCCCTGTGCATACATACAAACATGCATATACAGACACACACAAACACACACCGTACTCTGAGCACAACCAAATTTGACTCGCCCCACCCCCCAAACTCACCTCGCAGAACTTGATGAAATTCTCCACCACAATCGATTTGTCCGACAGCGTCATTTGGCCAGTAAATCGTACGCCCAGTTGCTTTAGTGTATCCTTTTTCTTTGAGGGCAGCTTGTTCATGTGCTGGAAGATGCCCTCCTCCACTTTGTGCGAGGGATGCACCTCAAAGTTCTCTTTGATCACAAAGCTGCCGAGCAGCTTGGGCGCGTGCGATGCCGATGAGGAGGTGGTCGATGAGGATGATGCCGCACCGGTGAGTAGGCCACCAAACTCCCCCGCACTGCCACAGGCTGCACCCTCCGAGGAGGTATTCGAGTTGGAGGCGTTCAAATGGGAGTTGGGAAAGGCAAGCATTTCCAGGGAGGATTCATTGGAGTTGGATGACCCATTTGAGGTGATGTGTTGCAAGTCGAAAATCGTTTGCTTCGAGTCGTGATCAAAGACATCTAGGGTCGAGGTGCTGGTGTCCACCAAACTGTTGGAAGCGCGCGAAACGGAAGACAACAAAGCGGCCACTTTACGGGAGGCGGAACGTGATTTCTGGGAAGTGCTGGTATCCAGATCGATGAGGCCAGCGCTGGCCACAGGCGATTGTGGGGGTGGAGGGGTGCCGGCCAGGCCGGGCGGTTTGGCAGACTTCTCCGCCGGGGGCGCTGCGGCGGGGCTGTCACTGGCGGTGTTGGGGCTAGTGGTGGCTGTAAAGTCCGTGGAGTGACGCAGATATTTGATAAACTCAAAGGAACCATCAAAGTGTTGAGGCACCGAAGACGATCCTCCCACTGGCACTGCTCCTCCTGCTGCTACAACTACGGCTGGATGATGATGCGTGGGTACATGTCCGTTTGGCGTGGCCACCGCAGTGGGCCAGCGATTGCTGCTGGGCGCTGATGTAGGCGTGGCAGCGCTGCTGGACTCGACGAAGTGTGGGGATGAGGTTGTGCTGGTGGTGGCTGCCGGAGCTGCTGTTCCTGCTGTACCTGAGATGGCGACCTGGGCGGCCATATTAAGGCAGGTTTCACGTTCATAGGCAAACTCTGTGCCGCCGCCGCCGCCTCCATTGGCCATGTGTGTGTGTGAATACTGTAAATGTTGTTGCTGTTGCTGCTGCGTCGACTGCGGCGTCGATGCGCCTGCGCCGCAGCCAAACACTTGAAATTCTTCGAAATTTGTGCATTTCAGTTCGCCATTGCTCAAGTACTTGGAAAACTCTGAAGGATCGTTGAGCGAGTTGAGAAAGAATGAGCTGAAATTGCTCGATATGCAGGACATTTTTGCTAGGACACGTTTATAATACTGTTTATTTAAAGCTTTTTTTGGAAATGGCACAATGAATTTAGTTTTCTTTTCACTTTTTTTTTTTATTTGTAGTTCTCTTTTCACGTCTTCTGCTGCTTCTTCTCAGCGCTGTTGGCTGCGTTCATATTTTATTACAATTTTCCACACACACACACCAATACATTCACTTGCACGAGCATTACTTGCACATGTGTGTGTGTATATAAATTTTTCTTCTTATTATAGCAAAGTGTAATTTATTATTCTTGTTGCCTTTCGCTCCTTGAAACGGCCTTTTCACCGTATGTGGTCGACTCTCGTTCGTTGTTGTTGTTGTTGTTGTACGTTCAATTGCCTCTCACACACACACACACAGTCTCACACATTCACTCACTCACTGGCGGGCCCTGCAAATAGACTTTTTTGTTTCTTCTTTTTAAACTGGTCTGCTGCTGTCTTTTTGCCTATTTTATTATTATTATTATTATTACTTGACTCGCTTTTTGCACTATTTTCACTTCCTTTTTGGCCAGATATTCGTGTGTTTTTCTTTTATTTCAGAGAGGCGCGGTCGACGGAGGCGGGGGCGGCGTTAGTTGCTCTTGCTTTGCTTTCAAAACAAATGGCCATACGGGAAAAACGGAAAATCTTATGTGGCTGTTGTTGTTGCTGTATGATTTTCATTGCCGCTCGACAACATAACCGTAACGCACACGAAAGAAAACTGAGCGAAAGAAAACGTTGGCCAAGCGCGTTGCGGTAATCTGTGACTGAAATGTTTTCGGAGAGGCGCACAAGTCGCGCTCTCTCTCTCGCGCTCTCTCTCTCTCTCTTTGTATGTATGTATGTATGTGTGTAATCAGTTGTTGTTGGACTAGGAAACGTGTATTTCTTCCTGCGACCGACTCTTTTTTTAACCCTTTTCCATATAAACCTGATTTAATCTTTGATTATTATGGCAGTGTTGTTGTAGTTGTTGCTGCTGCTGCTGTGGCTGCGCTCGCTAGGCTGGAGGATTATGGATACTGCTGCTATTTTTGAAAATTCCACTAAATTATACGCCCCCCTCACAGTCGCCGGCAGTTGCCACAGTATTTGTGCAGGTAAAAACAGTTCATTTGCCTAGAGTTGCCACCATGCTCAAAAGTATACGTATATATTTACAGGACCACCTGGAAGGCGCATAAGATGTAAAATATTTATGAGTTGGCTGTTTAAAGCCCATATTTTCGCACGCACACACACACAGATCAGGTCGTAAAACACCTAAACCAGCTAAGGTAGGCGGGGAAATGGCTTCAAGGCCAACGCACTAAATTGGCCAAGAACTCCACTGTGCAAGGCCACCCACCGTCTCTTAGAACTTTGCAATTATTTCGAGCAACGGTTCTCTGAACAAATTCTCAAGCAAAGGAAATCATCAATTAAACCAGCCGCCTCTGTATCTGGCATTATTGTTATTATAATTATGTGCATGTATGTATGTATATATGTATTTCTCTTTGGCACAATTTTATTTTCGAATTCAAAGCGATTTCGTTTAATTTAATGCACTCACTATTTTCACTATTACAACACGCGGGCCGACAATTTACATAGTCTCTCACAGTCCCATACATACGTATGCATGTATGTGGGTAATTTTTCAATTAATTTTAATTATAAACTTAATTAGGAAATCAATGAACGAACCCGAACGGAACGAAACGAAAACACACAAACAATTGGGGAATAAGTCCGCCGCATAGCAAGCCCCAAACAAGTGTGAGCGGGAGTGAATGCATAAATAAAACGGTAAAGACAACAAAAACAATGACAGCGATAACCAATGCTGATCAACAACTAGGGCTCCATTAAATTTTGTGTAAGAAGAAATAAGAATGGGCAAATAGGAGCTTAAGGATTTGATCAAGTCAATTTAGTTAATTAGTTGATGTTCATGGTATATTTTTTCAATTTGAAGTCCTACCAAAGGACTGCAACTGGCAGCACTGTTGCTTATCGATAAGCGCAACGTTTCAGCCGCTAAAAAAGCCAAACTTTAAAAAGAAAGCTGAAAGAGTTCACTGACTCAGTAATACCCTTTTGTCTGTATCTTACGGCTTATTACGTTATATATGAATCATCTTTTGGTTCACTTTCAAATCAGATTCGGAGAATGTTTTAAATACTGCTGGACTGACATATTTGAACTGCTGGTCTGGCAGCTCCATGACAGGCATCACTTTGGTTTCAATTTGTTTTGTCCGCTAAAAGGCTAAATTGACATCACTAATTAACATAGCGTGCAGCATGAAGTTCGTGATTGATAAATTAACTAAAACCTCTGGCCGCCTGGGTCAACTACGTCTCAAGGAAGGCAGCAAGGAGCTAAGGACACCCTTGCTTATGCAAACCACAAAGGGCGGCAGCATTCCCTATCTCAGCGCCGATGTGTTTGAAAACTATGTCAACAACCCCAAGGAACAGCAGGAGCATCTTCTTCAGCTTACGCTTTCGACCATGCAAGAAATGACCGAGTCACTGGCGAAATGGAATACCGATGAACAACGTGGTGGCTTGAGTAACTACATCGGCTTACCTGGCCATGGAAATGTGCTCCTCCTGAGGGATCCCTGTGAACCAACACCAACCGGTGGCAATGATCGAGATGTGGTCCCTTTATTTACGCGACACGGCAAGGAATCGTTGACGCCACAACGTTATGTGGAAATGGTGGCCAGCTTCAAGCCCGATCTCTTTCAGGGTCTTTGCGATGCGGACACCCAGTGGGACAGCTCCAAGAAACGTGTACAAAAGTCAGTGGATCGCACTGAGCGATTCATGGACTACATCTACGAGCAACAAGGCCAAGTAGCGACCTCCTCGCTATTGGCACCCATCGTCGGTGGCTATAATACCTACGCCCGCTCGCAATCCATCAAACATGCTCGCCAACAGCCAGCTGGAAGCTATCAGGGATATGTTTTAGAGGGATTTCATACGAACGGCTTGACGGCCACCAGCTTAGACGCAGGCAAATTGCTGCCCATAGTGGAGCATTGTGTGAAACAGTTGGAAATGGATAAACCGAGAATGATGCCAGGTGCTTATACACCTTTAATCACCCTGGAGCTGATCAGACTAGGCATGGATGTGTTTGACTCATCCTATGCCTATTGTGCGGCTGTAAATTTCAAGGCTTTGACCTTTAGCTTTAATCCAGTTGAGAATGAGGCACAGGCACCATTTTTGGATATCACCGATGAGGCCATCAAGGAGGAATTCTCACCCCTAATCAACAACTGTAAGTGCCTGACTTGTCAGAAGCACACACGTGCCTATGTACATCATCTGTACAAAACCAACGAGCTATTGGGTCCCATTCTGCTGATGATGTAAGCTGGAAACGAAATTTTAATGAAATTTTATTCAAAGTTTTCAATCTTTTCAGACACAATCTGCATCATTATATGGAATTCTTTGAGACCATAAGATCGAGCATGGAGGAGGATCAGCTAAGCCAGCTCATAGAGCTGTTAAGAACACAAAATACTGGCTCCCAGGTGGACTATACGATAGCGCCCAATGTAAAGGTTGTTGGCAAGGCAGCCCTTGGTAAGGGATTTGTGGCTGCGGCTGTTTAATTTTAAGAATAAATAAAAGAAACGAAACCAGGCTGATCTATATTGAGTGACTGAATCGGTAGGGAGTGTCCAGGACAGTTCAAATACTGTCCTTTGTTTAAGACAGTTAAATTTCTGGCCAGGCAGATTCGGATTTGGAAGAAACACAGATCCGGGGGAGCGTATAACTTTTAAGAAAAGAGGATACTAGGGAGTACTTTAGTACTTCCCAATCATTTAGATCTCGGACATCCTTCAGCAAGGCGAATACTCCGGAGAAGTAGAATAAATGGCGGAGAAGACACAAGAGAATATTCCCTTTGCAATTTAGATCTCGTGCCCAAGGATTAAAAATCAAACACTGCGACAAAAAAGTAGCCTCTTTGGATTTCTATTTATTTTGCCTGCCCCTTCATCATATCACAAAAGGTAGCGACCAAATGTCTTGGTTATCAGTTCCATCAACTATGGACTTAAACCGTTCATAAACCGTTTCCATAGCTTTGCCCGTAATATCACTTATGCGTTGTATCACCAATTGCTCCGTAAGTTGTTGCATTTTCTCTTCATCTCCCAGCGGTAGATAGCCAGCCAGCTCACAGAAACCCACATTGAATGCCGTGATATCCTTGTTCACACAGTAAGTGTCGCGGGCAAAGATGAACACCTGCAGATCACCAACTTTACCCGGTCGTCGATCCTGGGTAATGAAGAGATTATGCGGCATGTTATTCTGGCACATCCAGTCGGTAAGTTTGTACATTTTATCAATCTTCTCCCGCAACAGTTCATCATCATCGTCATGTCCTATGATCAGGCATAGCGCTTGGACAGGCATTTGGCGGCTAGTGCGATAAGCATAGCCACCGGCCAGTGGCTCCAGCTCCACTTGGTCAATGTACAAGTCGCGCGGCATGTGTATTAGATGGAAATGCAAATGATTGACCGAAGCCAAAGCACCTGGACTATTGTAGCCCAAGCGGATATCCCGATCGTTCATGTTGCGCATAAAAGTCACACAGAAATCCAGGGACTGCGCCGTAATCCGCTGTACCAGATTGCTTTTGACCTCGGGACAGACGAGAGTGTGGAATTTTGTCAATGGACTTCTATTGATGATCATCTGTACATCGCTGTTGTCCTTAACCTTATCAATGGTCAGCATCACTTCCAGATCGTCCACCTTGTTGAAGTTGAAGTGTGTGGGCTTGAATTTGGGATTCAGATTCTCAATGGTCTGAGGCTGGCGGCGCTTTAAAACGCGATCCGTGTTCAGCTGGGGAAGATTAACAGTTGGGAGGAGTGCACAATACATATGTATACAGGATGCAGTACCTCTGTGTAGAATTGGTATTTGCCGGGCAGCACACGACTTGGCCGCGAGCCAACCAGCTGATAGGCAAACAGACCGGGAATTTCATGAAGCTGCTGCCAACGAACTTTTAGAGCATTTAGATAATGCGGCGACTTGCCCTCCAGGCTCATGAGGAATTTCTCCTTGGATTCGGTGCGCTTACGTTTCGGTCGTTTCTGTTCTTTGGCAGCGAATGAAAAACCAATAAATTGACAAAGCGTTGCCACCCTGTTAAATTTGTAGTTCAACCTGTTGCCCGCGGCGCAGCCAAGAATTTTCCATGTACTAAAATTTTGTCTAAAAAATGTTCTAGCAAAACGCGAAAACATGGTTCGAAAAAGAATAATTACACATCAGACGATTTTGTTTACACCAAACATTTTTGTGTAATTTTGGTTTCCCTTGACAGCTCTGACAAGTGCTGCCATTTGTATGGCTAAGAAACAGCTAAATATGGCAGCGGGCCAGTTAGCAAAAACTGAATTTATAAGGTAATCTTAAAGCTGACTTACACTAGCGTTATGGGCACTCCTAGTGTAAATAGTTTATTAAAATACAGATTTTGTTATGGCAATTCTGGCTAAAAAAATAGCAGAACCAACAGAGCTGCCTTGGACAGCTGTTCTTTTCTCACCAGCCCTGGTTTTGGTTGCAAGCGCAAGTTTATTTTTGATTATCTTTGGAGAATCAACCTTCCGTGTTGGCAGTTGGTCCTAGCAGAGCTCCGTCTAAGTGGAATATAAAAAGAAAAGTGACAAGTGTCAACAAAATTTTTTCGAGACCGGTGGAAATTTTTACAGATAAAGGCAGCGATCTAATTCCTGAGGATTGGTGCAGGTAAGTCTTTGGCAGACTGGTTAATCCAGGCATAGGCAGAATGGGCGATGCCGAGACCTCGGCGTCTGCCCAGAAAAGGCACATCCATCAAGCGTTCTGCTGGCACGATGGACATTTTTGACAACGACTTAGTGACAGACAAAACGACTGACTTTAATATAAGACACTTGGCCAAAAAAAACACATAAGGCCAACAAAAAGGCAGGACAGAGGAGAACGAGAAAGCGCAACACTGACAAAATGGATGAAGACGACAATGTGGAAAATCAAAATACAGCAAGTGAAAGTGAACCAGAAGGTAGCATGGACCTAGACAGCGACGCATCAAAGCAGAGCTGTGAGTCTCAAAAAACCGTGGCGTCGGCTGACGTGAATGGGAGAGATGGCGAGAACATGCAAAATAATGCGGCAGGCAGGTAGCTCGGTACGTCAAAAAGTTGTGAATACCTCGCAAAAAAACAGGGTTACCCAACAACTACATGGACAAACAAAAATGACAAAAGGCAGGTGACCCGACAAACAAAAGGGAAATTGTTACGTATGATGACAATCATATAGGAATGGCTAGAGTTTTAATGGACACAAAGAAATGTAAAGAATTCGAGAACGAGTTTCAAAAATGGACTATAATTGTCGTGGTCGCGCTCGCCTTCAAAACAAGTATTAAAGTATTATATAAAATATCATCAGTATACTTTCCACCTACACGCGCGACAGAGATTTTCAAAAACGAAATAAGTATGTTATTGATGCAATTTGAAAACGCAGATAATGTATACATAGCAGGAGACTTCAATGCAAGGCACGTACAGTTCGGAGATTCTGTAACTAATGCTCGTGGATAACAAATCAAAGTCATACATTGTCTGTGACATTCATGAAACACTGAACTGCTCCAGAATAGAGAAGATGGATATTATGGTGGCATATTAGTGGCATTCCCAGCTCAAATGGAAAGCTAGGGACATAAAGGTTATCAACAGACTAATGACGGGACACACGTACGACAAAACTTACCTTCACACAATTAAAAAAGTGCCTAGCAACATTTGTGGTGTATGCAATGTAACTGAAACTGCAGAGCATTAAATTTTTAACTGCCAAAGACTTGCTGCATTAAGAAGAAAATATAAATTCTTTTATTATTTCAGTAACACAAAGGATCTTTTGCTTTCGAAGGAACCCTTGTATTTCAGAGAGCTTGCTAGATTCATAAAAGAAGCCGGTTTTGACTTTTGAGTAAAATGTTATTAGCGTAAAAGACGAAAAGGAAAAAAAATAAACCTCGGTTTGAAACCGATATCAACTACCAACCTCACATGCCTTGGAAGAGCCGCGCGCCTTGCCAAGAACGCACGCTGTACCTGGTCATTACGGTTGCCAAACTGTGACCAACAATCCATCAACCACGCGGTGATCAAAGCCAAGAAAAAAAATAAAACTTTGGAGAATGGCTAAAACTCAAGGCCTATGTGATCGATTTTGTCCTCCAGACGAAGCCAAAATGTAAGTTCTTTGGCAGCTAACGACTATGGTACATTTGTAACTCTGCTGCTTATTCCAGGCGTACACGCGAGAGACTGTTAAACTTTTTTGAGTACAAAGATGGCGAGAGACATGTGCCGGGGATGCTGGTCAAGGAATTTACTCGATCGGCGGCTGATGTTAAAATGCCCAAGGCCAAGGATTTGCGTACAGAGGCCTGTCTGCTCAAAACTCTGGAATATCTGCTAAAAGAGTATGTATTTGAAGGGGATTCTCCACTGATCTAATGTTGCTACATTCCCTTTTACAGCATTCTGCTGGACAAACGGAAGCCCTTCCATCTGGTGTATGATTTCATTTTCGACCGCCTGCGCGCCATACGACGAGAGATTGTCATACAAATGTTTGAGGCACGGAAAACCATACCCATTCTGGAGTGCATTATAATGTTCTTGGCCTATAGCCGATATCGTCTGAACGGCGAGCCAATAGAGAAATTCGATGCCAAAATATGCGAACAGCACCTGCAGGAGTGCCTAAATGGAGTACTCTGCTGCTATGAAGAGTTGGACCAGGCGGAGACAGACTCGCTCAGCATCCGTCAACTGGATCGTAGGTGTTTTATAGAGTCCTTGTATCAAATGTACAACTTGGGAGCTCTGGAACCTTTGGCGCGTGCTTTGAACCTACCCGCTCACATACGTGGGAATGCCACATTTAAGCTCTCGTTTGACATTTGTCTGGCCTATCAACAGGGGAATCTTTATCGAGTAATGATGGGCTTGCCCAAACTGCCACACATTATGTGTGCCTTGGCCTCTATCAAATTGCAGATGATTCGGAGGTAAGCATACT
Organism: Lordiphosa andalusiaca; assembly: GCA_035044965.1. Lineage (NCBI taxonomy): Eukaryota > Metazoa > Arthropoda > Insecta > Diptera > Drosophilidae > Lordiphosa > Lordiphosa andalusiaca. The sequence continues at coordinate 4,075,511 of JAWNNM010001363.1, read as the reverse complement.
ATTTTGACCGTTAGACGGAGCACTTTAACCCATTTTCTGCCGCGGTGCACGAAGTTTTTTTCTTAGAGGTGAAAGTTACTATTGTACTGGGTAATTAGGACCCAGTAAACAGGAATCAGAAGTAAAACAAGAAAGAAAGTCGGTCAAGCCCGACTATAACATACTCTGTACCAAGAAAATTTGTCTTTTGATCTTAACTCGAAAACCGTTCATCCGATCTTCTTCATTCCTTTGGCGGATCGATAAGTTATCCTAATAACTAAATATGTCCAGAAGGAACAAGCCATCTATCTTCAAAACTGTGGGAGATATAACGTTTTTTCTAAATTGCGGGGGCGGGCGGGAGCGTGGCCAAAATTGAAAATAAACTTGATCTGCCTGCAGACATAAGAAGCATATGTCCCATACATGTCATGGGACCTGTGAGATCTGTGCGTTCATACGGACAGACAGACGGACATGGCTATATCGACTCGGCTGTTGATGCTGATCAAGAATATATATACTTTATGGGGTCGGAGATGCTTCCTTCTGGATGTTACATACTTTTGCACAATCTTATAATACTCTATGTACCTTCGGTACAGAGTATTAAAAAAATGAACGATTGCGGATTATTGACGACTTGTCCATCACCTTAGTCGAACAGACACTTTCGCAGGTCTCGTAAAGTCTACTAGTGTTATTTTTTTCACGGGTTTTCTTATAATAATAATAATAATAAATGACTTTCGACAAAAACATATTTATAGTTATGTTTATTTTAGCTCGTTGAATTAATGTCTTCATATAAGGTTTTTTCAATCCCCACCTGCAAGATGGACCGGAATATTTTTTGTCTGAAAGCCAATGAAATTTACTATAGTATAGTGCAATTGCTTAAACAATTGGGTTTACTAGATGCTAGAGAAATTTTTTCTAATTAGCGAATCGGTTCGACTAGTCGAACAGCGGCAAAAAATGGGTTAACCAGTGTATCCAAGTCAATTTACAGTTTAATGTTTGTATGTATGAACTTATATCGATTTCCTTGCAGACGAATGCTTCTGGTGTTTACGCATGCCTACAACAACAAACAGTTAACAGTGCCAATCTCATACTTGTTGCGTGTGCTGCTAATTGACTCGAACGATAGTTTATTTAAACTGTGTCGGCACTATGGCCTGGCCGTTACAAAGGATCGCCAGGGGGTAATTTTTAGTAAGACTGATTTCAATACCAAGGCAGAGATATTGAAGTTATTGAATGAGCCCTTCATTGAGGCCAAAATCGAGGGAGTTTACTTGCCCGAGGTATTGCTGTTAAAAAAATTCTAGGTGTTACAAAATTGTAAATAAGTATTTTGGGTTAGAGTGGCAACCCTGGGTTAAGAACCACAGTTATCGTTATCGCTATCGATAAGCGCTTAATCCGGCTTAATTATTATGAATTAATTTATAAAGTACTGAAGTAGTGAATGCATATCGTGTGAACTAAAATAAATATTGAATTGATAGTATAATTAACAAATTCCAACTCCTGCGGGTCTGGCGCGCATACACATACACACACAAGAGCCAGGGCTGCACTCGATGCCGTTGTCGAACAGACACACACACACACACACACAGGCACACACCAACAAAAAGTGTACGCAAGAGAAAGTGCTTTGAAAAATTCAATTCCGCCATATTTACCGGCAAAATTCAAAATATTTACATTGCAACCAATCATTAAAGTTAGCCCCGTTCCAAGTGCAACACGAGCAAGTGCATCCGAAAAGCCAAAAAGCCGGGCAACGGTCTACGTTTCGTCTGGCCGTTGTCGCGCAGCACCCTTAAGTCGAACGACAATAGGAAGTCAGCGGGAGAAGGAGGAGGCAAACAGACAGAATATACCGACAAAAACAACAAGCGACTGCGGCAGTGCGGGGGTAATCGCTTTTCCTTTTTTTGGGTGGATACCGAGGAAATTGCTAACTTCTGAATTGTGAATTTGCAGTGGCCAAACCAATACAGACAAGCGCCTCACATACACACAGGCACCCACCAACACGTATAGAGATACACAGGAACGATGACAAGTCATCATCACGGCGGTGGCCACTACCAGCACCAGCATCAGCCCCGGGCGGCCATAGTCAAGAATCTATCGTTGGCTGCTGCTGCGGTGCCGCTGCCTCTGCCCTCCTCCTCTGTATCTGTGCCCCCCTCCTCGTATTTCACACATACATTGCCGCCATCCACCACGATTGTGGAGCACCCATACACCAGTGAACTGGATGCGGCGGAGAACGAGAGTTTCCTGATCGAGGAGATCATAGACGACTATGATGACGAGACCAATATAGTGGTGGACACCGGCGAGTTCTTCATTTCGGGCGACGTCTATGAATACTATCCGGTGGACAGGCTGGATCGGATAGCCACAGCCGATGCTCTGCCGCCGCCCATCATCATGCAACAGCAACAGACCAGCGATGAGGAGGAACATCCAGAGGACTTCATCGAAGATGAGGCTCTGCGTCTGTCCTCGTCCTGTGACGGCGAGGATGAGTTGGACGAGGAGGAGACAGTGCCGGCTATGACGAATGCTTTCGAAATAGCCTCGGAAATGCTGACCACCATAGAGGCCACCAACATCAAGGAGGAGCAGCTGGAGCAGAGTAGCGACTATTATATGAAAGCCAGCGGCCATGAAGATTCCAACAGTTCGCATGCTATGCAGGACTTTAAGCCCTTTGGTCGGGCCCATAACACGCGTCGCTGGAAACAGACCAAAGTACCCATACGCATCACCCAGGATGAGTTCAATGTGACGCTGTGGTCCTCGCTCAACTCTGAGGATGAGGACGAGGATGATGAGGGCGAGCTGGAGGAGCCTAGGGTCACAGCAGCAGCAGCAGCAGCAGCTGCACCTGTGGTTTCGACAACATCCGCCAGCAGTGCTGACAGCGAAGCCTCCTCGCTGCCCAAGCTGATCATAGACGATCAGCTGCATCATGATGTCCTGAGCGATGGTATAGGCAATGAGTATGTCATTTTGCCCGATCCTTTCAGCGCCTCGGCTGTCAACGATGTGGAGGAGGTGGTCAATGCATTTATGGGCGATGTGGTCAAGGGCGAGGACGATAGCCAGCCTTTGAGCGAGCAGTTTATCATGGATGAGGCCTATGGGCATATCGAACTTATAGAGAATATGCCACACCATGAGGAGTTCATTGCCACAGCAACTGCGGCCGCTCCACCCAATGCAGCGATAGCGAACTCAAACTCACCAGCGACAGCATCGTTACCCAAATTGGTGCTACAAAACAGCAGCACCAATGTGCGACTGAAAACCACGCAAAACCAAGCCAAATCTTCGAAAAGGCAGAGCCAGCAGCAGCAGCCAGCCAACTCCTCCGCCAATTCAGGCTTGCCGCCGCCGCCATTGGTGCCCACGGGCAGTGCGGCCGCTGTGGCCGCGGAGGATGAGGAGTCCAAATATCGCTGCACACATCGTGGCTGTCAGAAGGAGTTCCGTAATCATTCGGCCATGCGCAAGCACATGCACACGCACGGTCCGCGGGGACATGTCTGCAATGTCTGCAGCAAGAGTTTTGTGGAGAGCTCCAAGCTGAAGCGCCACCAGTTGGTGCACACCGGCGAGAAGCCCTTCGAGTGCACCTTCGAGGGTTGCGGCAAGCGTTTCTCCCTGGACTTCAATCTGCGCACTCACGTGAGAATACACACGGGAGATCGGCCCTATCATTGTCCCATTGATGGTTGCTCCAAATGCTTTGCCCAATCTACCAATCTCAAGTCCCATATGCTGACGCACACCAAGCCGAAGCGGAAGTGGCCACGGGCGCCGCAGGTGAACAACAAAACGCCGCTGGTGGCACGCTATGGGCGACTGGAGTTTGGAGAGGATCCGCGTTTGGTGTATGTGGAGCCCAATGGAGAGATGCAAGCGGTGCTGCTGGATGGCACCTCGTCCAATGCATCCTAACAAGCAGCTGCCCTGCCCCTGGCTGTGGTCTAGATGAGAGGATTGTACAGTTAGTTGTAAGAGGCCGTCAAAGGCAACGTTTAATATATGTAAGTAAGGAACAGTTTGGAGTGCATGCACTTGGTGTGGCCACCTCCAACTCCTCCTCCTCCTCCTCCTCTTCCGCCTGCTCCTTCAATTTCTTCCTCCACTAAAGTAGCGCAAGTGTGAAGTGCGGAGGTGGAAGAGTGGTTTTTGTCAAACAGTTCTTAGATTTTAGTTTGTATAATAAGCTATGCTGTCCCCCTAACCCCACACACCCCTACCCCCTACACCATATACTGATCTGATTGTAATCCTGTAAGCAGTCAGCCAGCAGTCATCCCTCGAATAACAAAATGCTGCTGCACCATAGTTTTTTCTTACAATATTTAATATTTGCATACACAAAAACCAACAATATAAACAATAGGCTATACTATATATATATATATATTTTTGTAATGAATTCTAACATTTAGAGCATTGAAGTGCGAAAGTAAAGTACACACACATATAAACATTGAATTATTTGGCATAATTTGTACAATATACAGTTAGTACCTACTCTAGGTACATTTTTTAGAGTCACGGTCGCCACGTTTGTGCGAAAATGGGGGTACAAATATTGAAAAGGGACTGAGATTTTATGTCAATTCATATCTAAATATAAAGGAATGAAGGAATGGCAAAGGAATTCATCCACACAATGCCTCAGGGTACTACTAGAGCTTCGAGAACGCCATGAATTACTGCTGGCTTAGATTTCTCCACAATAGAGAGTTGGAGGGAAAAGATATAGGTTCGAACCTTCTTGAAATTAAAAAAAAGTGTTCAGTATTCAATATAATATTCAGAATTTCTTCACTTTCGGTCAGATAATACAAGTTTTTAGTAGGAAAAAGCCCAAACAACTGAGATTTCAGTCAATCTTGTGTGAATCGTTCAATAAACTTTGGAAACAAAGATCTAAACGTGCATTTAGAATTGCACAAAGTAGATTTTAGAATGTTTATAATATTGTTTTTATTAAGCAAAAGTTGAGACTCAAACTCAAGAACATAGGAGATCGCCCAGGCAAGCGCAGCTTTCGGCCCCCCGTTTTGATCTACATGAAGATGGGAAATTCCCTAATTTCTAATATAAGATGACAACTGTAGACGAGTAAGTAGGAGGTAAAGTTTGAATGGTTTAAAAAACCGCTAAATTTACTCAATTTTTCTATAAGTTCAGATTACTATGAAGACCCCTAGTGGTAAAGATCGATGTCTACTTTAAACATCTTTATTAGAAAGAAAAGTTAATTTAAAGTGAAATTTGGTATTTAAGGTTAATTTTTAGAAATTGATTTATTTAAACATTTATTGAGGTGACAGTTTAACTATATATATATATATGTACTTCATATTCAATTAACCTAGGTCTACATAAGCTCTAGACTTAAATACTGCAACGGATTTGTACATCCGCGGCTGCACTTTGATTTGGCTCACTTCAGAATCGGTTCAGCCTGGCCGATTACGAACATGCGCTGCTCCTCCACATTTGCTAACTGGATGAGCTCGAAAAGTGTTATTAGAGAGGCACAATTACAGATACATACAAAAGAGATATTAGAAAAATGGTCAAACGGAAATTTTTATATAGACACACACACGCACGCACGCACACAAGCTAGGCGGCTGGTTAAATGACCTTGACTCCTGATACGGCTGCTGTTGGCAATATGTCCGCAATGGGTGTATGGGATCCAAGCAAGCCAGCAAGGGAAAGTAGCACCGAATAGTTAAAATACCAGAACACGCAGAACAACACCATGAAAATGACGTCTGTGTGAATGAAGAGGGTTATAAAGATTGGAAGAGATAAGCACACGTATAAGAATTGGGGGGATGACGAATAGGTGCAATCTGAAGAGGCTTACGTATCGTTACACGCTCCCATTTCTCCACCATATACAGCTCTGTAACCTGCAACAACAACAACAACAAAGGTCAATTAGCATGGGGACTTCTAGAATTATGTATGCATATACGCACCATTAGATAGCGGAACCACCAATAGCTGGCACATTCGATCAAGTTGTCCAGCATGGCGAGGAAATCAATATAAGTGTAATATAATAATTGGGGGTAAACAAAAATCGAGCCAAGTCTTAGTCCGCAGGTTTAATTTGCCCACTGCCTTTATACTAACTACAGCAATACTATCGATACCTTGGAGCAAGCCATGGTACACGATACTTATATCGATATTATTTACACATCGATAAGGTATTAGTGTGACCCTTAACGAGTACTGTGGGACAAAAACTTTAAATACAGCTGATTTGCAGTACATAAACATGCATTACCATTACATTGTGAAATTGTTGGAGCGTACCCAACTTACCCACAGCCAGCAGGCCGATGTCAAGCCTTTCATTTACGCGGCCACCAAATGGCTGGATGATAGCCTGGAGTTGGAAGTACTGCGCACAACAAACAACCAGAATTACCGTGGTCAACTCAAATTTACAGAGATCAAACAAGCGGCAGAGGAACTGGATCAGAATTACGAAGAATTTCTTGCCGAGTGTAAGAAGGCCTTAACCACCAACATGGGCCTACCCGGCTTTGACTACGAACTAGCCAAGGAAGAGGAGAATCATACAGTCTTGAAGATTATTAAATGTACAGGCTTTGAGACTCTTTACCTGGACATAAGCCTGCGCAAAGTTTCCAACTGCTTCAGCATATTAGACATAGCCATGGAAATGGGCAAACAAAAGGAAAAGCCCGTCCAGGCAGAGCTAATGAATAGCCAAGGACTACAGGAGTATGAGCAATTTGTTAAGGACTCGAAACTAAGAGAAGAGAAATTATTGAAAAAATTTCTGCTGCTCATCAATGAGAAAAAGTCAAAAATTGAAGAACTAGAAGGGAAATTAAGAGACAGAGCGGTGCCACCTGTGGCGGCAGGGAATCCAGATGATGAAGACACAGACAAGGAGCAGGAAGATGAGGAAGACGACGTCGACTATGGTGCGCCCACACAAGCCTTGGTTATGGAAGATGATTGAATTGAGGATTCCTGGTTTATTTATGTGCTTGAAAGTATTTTCTTTTTATTTCTTTTTTCCCTTACTTTTTTCAATTTTCTTGTTTTGTAAAATAAATTAGCTTTTAATTGTGTAAATATGTATAAATAAACAACAAATAGACTTTAAACATAATACATTACAATCTTTTACCATCAATTTGGTTCATTATCGTGTCTTACAATTAGAGCAACAGAAGATCGTATTTTGGATTTTGGAATAATTTAGTTTTTAGTTGTCGTTGCAGTTGTCATAGAAATCAAATGAACAAAAATTTTGTAAACAAAAAAAAAATGATTAACCAAAAGCCTTTTACATAGATCGTTAATATGTATGTTTTTGTAATATGCTATTAGATAGACGTTATGTATAAATATGTATGTTAGGTGTGTGTAACATTTGACAGAGTAACGAAACGAGGCTGATGATAGAGAAGGAGGAGCGGGCGCAGGTGGCTGAGATCACTCAAAGTGCAAGCAGATCCTCGTCAGCGCCCGGTTTCTTTGGTGTCGCCTTTCGTAAGCTGTCGGCACTGGCGGCGGAGTTCGTTGGATTGATCGTTGGAAGATTTTCAGCGGCAGCAGCGCGTTCCTCTAGGAATTTATCAAACTCCGAACTGGTCAGCTCCTCAATGCCATCAATGTCTTTCTATAAGTAAAGAACGCACAATTAGTGACCGCCTCCAACTGGTTGTTTTTTATGAAAGTGTAAGCAAAAAAAGCCAAATTAAATCGACGAAACTAAAAGGGAAATCATGTGCTTAACATAGAGTTGTTTTTGCTACTTACTGAGCTGCCCAACCACGCCTCCATCTCATCGATCTCATTCTCTTTCGTTGACTATATTAGGGTGGGCGCCACAAAAAACCAAAATCGGAATAAACCCAAAACGAACCGAGCAGAAATTTGATAGAAAACCAAGAAGTAAACCAATAAATCAATTGTCAAATCAAAGGCGAAATGAAATTTACATTAAGGAAATAGATCGAACGCCATTAATTAGATCATAATTCAGCGGCTGACATTACTCACTTTACTTACCACCGGCGGATCGCCGGCTGAGCGTTGTGGTGGCGGCTGTTGCTGTGGTTGTTGTGGTGTCGGTTTGTAGGGTGAGGCAGCGGTGGCTGCCACAGCTCCCACACTGCCGGCAGCAGCATCCACGGAGGGAATATCGCGCAGTAAATCCGTTTTGCTGAATCAAAAGAGAGAAAATAAATCTCTAAGCGACTTTCAATTCAAACTAAACTTACTCGGTGCGCGATTGTGCCAGCATATCGAACTCATCAGCAGCGGCTGTTCCTCTTTGAGCTGCTGCTGCTGCTGCTGGTGGTACACCAGTTCCGCTACCTCCACCCAGATTCAGCTGGGCAAAGCTCGGTGGCAACTGCTCCTGCTCTTCGCTGCTTTCGATTAGATCAATCAAGAGTTGATCACTTTGTGGTGTAATGCTGGCGGCGGCGGCGGCTGCTGTAGGCGGCGGTGGTAGACTGGCCACACCTGGCACACCCATGGCAGCGCCCAGCACTGCTGCCGGCGAGGTAACAGTCGCCCCACTCTGACCACGAGTCTTCTCATAGCGCTGATGACGCAGGAATACATTATTGAGCTCATCGTTGATGCGCAGAAATTCGGCGGTCAATTCATCATCTTGAACGCGTCCAATCAGATCCACTATGCGTGACTGCATCTCTTTGCAGGTGGAGGTGAGCTCGTTGAGCAATGCATAGTCATCCGATGACTCCTGACCCGGTTTGAGTACGCTCAGCATTTCACCCAATATGGACATGTTGTTGTTGACAATCTCCAGCTCTGAACGCAGCTTGGCCGACTGTTCCGGGGTCAAATGCAAGGGACCAGTGCTGCTGGGTGGTGGCCCCACAGCAGCAGCAGCAGCTGCCACATGCTGAGGCGAAATGGCATGATGCTGGGCGGCCATCATCTGTGTATGCATCTCCGGAACGCTCTAAATTTTCAAAAATCAATGTAAATTTTAATTCTGCAGTTTACAAAAAATGCCAAATACTCACTCGTTGTGGCGTATAAATGGGAGCCATGGCATCCAGATCCGTGGCCGGGAACTCTATGCCCTTGTTCTTCAGCTCCATGTACATAAGAGTAACCCCATTGAGATCTGGTTGATTTTTGAAAGCATCTGCCCAGATTTGTATAAGACTTAGGACCTTCTCTTGCATAGCAGCTGGCGGATCATTTTTCGGTCCAATCAACTTGACCAAATCATTAATGAAATCCTTTTGGGCCACCAGCATGTGAAAGGCTTTGCCACAGTTCTTCACACAGGTCTCCAGTACGGTTAAGGTGTACATAATGACCTGATTATTTTTACCCGCATTCTGTGAGAGACGTTTGCGTATGGCACGCATTGCATCACGGGCCGTATCCGATGATTCGTTAATCATGTCGCAAATTTCCATATTGGCGGCCCAATTCTCTGAAGCGAGACCAGCATCGGTGGCGGCCTCTGTTAAGGGGGGGGAAGAGAAAAGAAGGGCAAAATTTAAATGGCTTTGAAGGAAAATACATATTTTGATTAAAAACCCGGCTCGAGGGACCAGAATATGAATAGTTTTTGCTCCTTTATACCTAATCTTCTTGCCTAAAAAAAGTCAGCCAACACTGTATTTGCCTCTTCTATCAAGGCAAGTGTTTGCCTGGTAGGGCATAAGGTTTAATCTATTTTAATGACTTTTTTGGTTTGAGACATAAATAATTAATTAATGTTTTATCGATTGAAGGCGGCAAGTTTGAGGCTCTGAGACAATAATGAAAAGATAATCGACTAATAAATATTTAAAGTTTATTCCCACATTCATTTGGAATTGATGAATTCACTTTTTGTGGCTAAGAAGGGTGTTTCGTTTGGAAAAAAAAAACTACTTCTAATATAGATTATTTTGTAAGGATTATTTCTATAAGATATTGTTTGTAATACAGTCCATTCGGAATTTTCCAATTTACTATGATTTGTTTGAGTATTTCGCACCAGAACGGCAAATGTAATTGTGACAGAGAGAGGGAGACCTCGCTTGCATACTTAACATAAAGAACTGTCTACAAAATTCACCTCTAGTTCAGTGTTCCCCAAGAAGAGAGGCTCTCTGTCTCTCTCCAACTCTTGTTGTTACTTCGGCAAGCATTCGGTGTGAATTATCGAGTTAGTTCGGACCACAGAAGCTATGACGTACTACTTAGTGGTGAGAGACCTGCATTTTATTTACCTATCTCACTCCCGACTCGGAAGACAGCCTCTCTGAGAGCCAGATCACTCTACTTTTTTCCAGACAAGTCAAAAATAAGGCCCCTCAAAAGAGAGCAGCTGTGGGGAATTAGCTCACCCATTTGTAAATTCATCTTGGGCTTAGAAACACTGCTCTAAATGCATCACCCACATGATACAATGGCCGGGTTCAGCAGAAGGATTGAGAAAAAAATTAATGAATGCTAAATTTTTGGAAAAAGACTGTAAAAGACAATACTCTCTGTTGTCATTGTGGAAATTTCATAAAACTACAACTAAAGTTTCAATATATTTCTTAGTTTATTCAAATTATCGCCCAAAATAAACCAAGATACTCATATCGGTATAAAAAAAACTATCGATATACAACTGGAGCTGCTGTAGGTAGCAGCAGCTTCGCTTGAGAGGATGTGATCCCCTATCATGATACGTCAAATTGACTATCATGATACCGTACAATAGAGTTCAGCACAAAGATAAATGAAAATGTATAATAGATCAGGTAACAAGTTCTTCAGCTAGCCAATTGCCTTTCAAGTGATACTGCTACCTACTGCTGCAGTTTTATATCGATAGGCTATTTTCGATACCGATACCAAACCTCCCTTATGGTACATTAAACTCCATGATAAGATCATGCTTCATTAACAAGCAATTGGTTATGCCTAGAGCAATGGTTGAAGCTGATTTCAGCGTTTGCTCATTTCTGACGCCAGTAATGTCATCATATCAAAAAAGTTTCCGACAATGTTTGAACGCGATAAGAATACAATTTCCAAGACATTTGGTAACCTTGGATAAAACATCAAACAAACCACAACAGAGGCCACGAAAAAAAAAAAATGAAAGTAGTAAACCAGCGCGGGGGAATAAATGTCATTTATTTAGTAGACAATCTTGATGAAAGGTGTCCAAGCTAAAACAAGTGTTAATATAGGGCTACAGCAGTTAAGCAAGCCGAAAGATTGTCACACAGTACAATATAAATTTATTATACTGTATACCAAAGGTGCAAAGGATCAACAGCTGAATCGATTTAGCCATATCCGTTCACAGTATAGAATTGACATTGAATTTAATATGTGAAAAGAGTCTGGCCCGGGTTCTTTTAATACAAAATCAGATTTCCTTAAACAATATTCAAGGAATGGCTTGCGACATCAGAGTGCTAGCACTTCCAGGAGGCTGGCTTGTACCAACCAATTGGTAACATTTCAAAATGACTGCAAAATCTTAGAATCTGATGGAAAATATTTGGATTTTTTGGGATTGGAGACATTTCGAGATGTGGTTTAAGGAGGCTAAACACTTAGAAGCTTCACTAATGGAGAAAGCTATACATTAAACTAAATTTGAACTAAAATCCTGTTGACTTATGCTTGGTTTGCTGCTCCAAAACATGTGAAATAATGTTATTGTTGGTTTTTCTCAAGCAAATATATAAAATATCAGGTGTTTTTTAACAGTTTATTCAAGCCTTTGTGACTTTTGTTTGCCGAAAAGCAAAAATCAACAAAAACGATTCCCAGACAGAAATAATAATAACAACAATAACTCTTATTCACTCTCTCACTCTCGCTCTCGCTCTCTTCTTATGAGTGCAATGGACTCTCCCAACAATAACAACAAGCAGGCAATTTTAATCTAATCAAAACAAAACATAAAAAAAAACAAGAAAGAAAGTCGGTCAGGCCCGACTATAACATACTCTGTATTAACGAAATTATACGCTCAGCATACATTTTGATGCTGCAGTAGCAGCTGAAAGCAGCGCTGCAACAGCGAACAGGCTTTTGATCATAACTCGAAAAACCGTTTAGCCGATCTTCACCAGTCCTTTGGCGGATCGATAAGATATCTTGATTACTAACTAAGTCTAGAAGGAACGAACCATCTATGTTTAAAACTGGAAGATATGACGGTTTTTCTAAATTACGGGGGCGGGAGGGGGCGTGGCCAAAATTGAAAATATACTCGATCTGCCTGCAGATCCCACACATGTCAAACCTCTATCTGTTACCATCTCTAAGATCTGTGCGTTCAGACGGACATGGCTATATCGACTCGGCTGTTGATGCTAATCAAGAATATATATACCTTAAATAGGGTCAGAGATGCTTCCTTCTGGATGTTACATACTTTTGCACAAACTTATAATACTCTATGTACCTACGGTATAATTACCGCAATGCTGGAATATGAGAGAGCTGGGTTGGCTGTGTGTGTGTGTGTGTGTGGAGGTGGGTACAAAACGGAGCTCAAATGTACATCCATATATGTATGTAAATCTAAAAATTAGCAAAGCTATGAAACTAATGCAAACTCACACACACATAACAAAAAATATGACTACGAAAATGCGGCTAAAATGAAATGATTTCACACATTCATTTTATGTAACGCAAGCCCAACCAAATTGATGACTAATTGCGCTGCAATTTGAGTAGGGGGAGTGTGGGTGGAGGTTCAAAGGTAATCAAACTGCCTGTGCCAATATGATGAGCAACAACCACACACACACACACACTTGCACGCACAGTTGCTTCTATTCTTTCACAAGCGTCAATGGTCCGCCTTTCATTTCACTCACTTTACAGTTGTAATCTTATCAAACCATTGGGCATTGCCGCTAACTGAGAGATCTTTGGTTTTTTGTTACTGGGCTTGGTTGCTGGCGTGATAGCAACTGGAGGCAACAACAAATCCGTTTTTTTTCTTGTGGTGGGCGGCCCGACTCGGTTTTGTGTACGTGTGTGTGTGTGTGTGTGAGCGTAGGAAAATGTTGAAATGACCCAAAGAAAGTTGTGAAAATTCAATTTTCCAGTGCCCCTTATTCGAGATGGGTTTCTATTTGACCAAGCAAATGCGCAAATATATGCGTACAGACGGTACATATGGCCAGAACAATAAAATTTCATCCGTAGTGGGTGGTGGCGGGTGGGGGAAAGTTTATTTTTCATTTTTATTTCACTCACCGATGCGTTGTCCCACGGGTGTTGAGAAAACATTGCCCAGGGCGCCCACATTGAAAAACGAAGCCATTTTAGTGCACTTCACTCACTGCTGGGTTGGAAAAGTAATTTTATCCGTCTTGTAATTATGGAATTATTTTGTATTTATTTGTATATTCTGCCTTCTGCTGCTGCTGCCTAAAAACTGCTGCTGCTGCACTTGTTCTTGTAAATAGAGAAAAGTATCGAAAGCAAGTACCAGAGCATCGATAGCGCGAGATGAACCAGCCATCGATAGACCTATCGATGACTGAAAATCGTTGGCAACCCTACGGCCCTTACTGTACACTGACATCTCTAGCTGGGTGAAAATCGCGAGAAAACCGTGGTCTTTGATCTATTTTGTATTCTTATTGCTTAAAAATGTCACGGCAAACCTCCAGACTCGATGCGAAGAAAGTGGTAAGTTAATGCAGTAACATTCACCTTGTTGTTGTAGTTGTAAGGTTAGTTTCTTGGGCTAGCAAATCTATTGAAAGTGCATCCACCCTCAAAATCGGCTTCACATTCGCTTTTCCAGTAAGTGTTGTTGTGTGTTGTGTGAGAGGGCGTAGCTAATCACATGGAAAACCACTTTAACAACAATAACCAGCGAGCCAACACGCCTAGAATGAGCTCCGCCGCCGCCAACTCCGGTGCCAACGCCGCCAACACCAACAACAACCAACAGCAGCAGCAGAGCAACAATAATGCCACGGCTCAGCCCATTCAGGTGATTCCCATGCCCATGTTGCCGGCGGGTGCAGCCCAAATCATCATAGGCCAACAACCTCAGACGCAGGCCAACAACGCGGGAATGCAGCCCCAGTTGATACCACTGCAGGCCAACCAAATTATGCTACAGGCAGCACACCAGCAACAGCCACAGATGCAAGTGATGCAGCTGCCCGATGGACAGACCATTTTCTATCAGGCGGCACCCACTATAGCGACGCTGGATCCCGCCACTGTAGCCCAACAGACGCCGCATTACCTCAACATTAATGGTCAGCTGGTGCAAATAACAGCAGCGCCAAATACCCAGCAGGCAGGCGCCAGTGGGGCAGGACAACAGATTATAATGGTGCCACAATCAGCCATGGTTAATGCGGCGGCAGCAGCGGCGGCGGCAAATGCAGGCCAAATAGTTACCCAGCAGCAACAGCCGCAGCAGCAGCAGCAGCAACAACAACAACAACAACAACAACAACAGCAGCAACAACAACAGCAGCAGCAACAACAGCAGCAGCAGCAGCAACAACAACAATTGCAACAGCTTCAAAACCAGCAGGTTCAAGCAGTGGCAGCCGCTGCCGCTGCCGCAGCCAACTCCTCAGCCGCCTCTATTCCCACCGCTGTCAGCAATGTCAACGCCGATGTCAGCACCAGCACAACCGGCACCAATACCAACAGCGAGGATGAAAACTCCAAGGGTGAGGCCGACGAGGAGCCGCTCTATGTGAATGCCAAGCAGTACAAACGCATACTAATACGTCGGCAGGCACGTGCCAAGCTGGAGTCCCGCATACCCAAGGAACGCTGCAAATATTTACACGAATCTCGCCATCGGCATGCCATGAATCGGGCTCGCGGCGAGGGCGGACGCTTCCATTCGGCCCAGGAGAAGGGCGATCAGTCTGGCCTAGATGGCGGCAGTTTACCAATGGCGCCCAGCGGCGGAGCCACCCTAAGTAGGGGTACGGCGCGTGCTCCGCCCAAACTAATAGCGCCACATCAAACGCCAAGCATAACGATAACGGCCATTAAATCGGAATAAGCAGTTTGACAAACAGATTGTAGATACAGCATAAGCAACCAGATTGTAATTCTTCTATATAGGATCTAACATATGCATATGATTAAGCTTTAAGACCACGTCATGTCTCTGGTATGGTAAACAAGTCGAAATAAATTTGTATTTATTTAAATCAAGAAGCGGTGAATGAATTGACAGAAATAGCTAATGCCCGTGTTGGGCAGCTAAAATACCATCTACCAGTTGAAGTTGGAGACACAGATTTGACTTGACGCAGGAGAGTACATCCATAGAGAGCCAACTTCGAGTAACCCCCCACCACTTCTTTTATAAGCTGAGGAAACTTTTTACCATGTCTGAAAACCGGGACATAACCTAACACCGCACATCCGGCTACTCTATTGTGGTTTTAAGAGTCTTTCTAGGCAGACCAAGAACAAAACATTCTAAATGTAACATCTACTGAACCGAAATCCAAACCAGATCCGCCTTGGAAATGGTATTGACTCAAGAAATAACCTCAGCTACTTGTCTAAAGAGTCGAGTTTGAACCTGTGGACACATCTAACTACAGAATTTCAGACTTTGACGGAATGGGTAAAAATCACAACAAAAAAAAACTGGGATGACTCCCTTAAATTCTCAAGTAGGGGACTTCTGAAAGCATCACCTCATATCCAGTTTTTCAACTGTATCCTAGGTCCGCGTTCTATGGGTACTTTTGTACCCGCAACACACAGCGGCAACAACCTGAAACTATTCTAATAAACTCCGACTCTAATAAACTCTTTACCTTCCAAAGTTTGTGTGAAGTGCTGCCCATCGCCAAGGCAGTCGGTGCTACCCATCAAAATTCTTCGATTTCCCTGTAACTCGACTGTTGTTCTTTTGATTTTGACCATTCCTTTTGCTGAACCATTAATAAAGCTGATTTCTTTCAGTTCAAACGGATGCAGCTCTAATACAGAGCATAAACAGCTAATTTTCACCTCAGTCTTTACTCAACTACCTTTTTTTCTTACCGAGGAGAAACTTTTTCGCGCTCTCTTTCCTTGAGACACTTTGCTGAACGGAAACTGCAAGTTTGGCTCAGTAAACTGCAAGTGTGTATGCGTGCCTGTGTGCTTTTAATGCAAGAACAATAACTTACCGAAAAAAAAACAAGAACAAAACAGATATTATGCTCGGACAGTTGGATCGTTTTGCTCAGAAGCTGAGAAAAGCCGAAAGAAAATATGCCCTCTTATTGTAAGACAGCTTCATGTGTTTCTCTCTCTTGCAGTACCATGGCACAGAAAACACAAGAGCAGCGATGTTCAAGAAGAGCGAGGCCAAAAAAGTGAGAGTGTATTGTGTGCTGTGCATTAAGCACTGCCCTCATTGACGGCTGGGCAGCGAATGCAAGCAAAGATGAGCTTACGCTCAAATGCCCGACTTTGGCATGCGCTCGGCTCGTGTGCGTGTAAATAGCCGATTGCGCTCGGCCCCTGGGGGCTGTGGGTGAACATCGCTGCACTAGAGGAACAAAATCAAGTGTTTAGTTCAGAGAGTTAGCGAGTCTGTTTAGTTTGTACCTGTCATTTTGGTGAGCAGACAGCTTAGACAAAATTGGTTGACCGTATTTGGCGACTTGTTTGTAGAACTTAAGTATCTAAAATGTTTTTCGATAGTGGAGAAGGCTAGATTAAACCCTTGGAATTTTGAGTTTTCAGGCTTGACAATGCTAAGTGAGTGGCTTTTACAAGATAAAGCTTTTGGAAAATATATAATTGGAGGTATAAAACCCTCAGAGTTTCTTGTATATTATTGATATTACTTAACTTTCTATTCTTTTATTGAATTAAGCTCTATTTTATTTCACTTTTAACACTTTCGAACTAGTCTTTTTCGACCTGAAATACCATATCCAAGCTCTAGACTAAATTATCCAAAGGTGTTTCTATCTTGTTGCTCTAAAAACTACCTATATATTAGGTCAAGTTCCAGCTTGAACTAATGCTGGCTAGTTAATGAGTGAGTGAACCAAAATAAGTTGATCGCCTAACTGAATATTGCTCATTTTTGTTCAGTTGTTATCAAAATTAATCTATTTCTGGAGTTCAGTGGCAGAATCATTTATTTTTTGTTCAAATCCTGTAAAGAAAACAGAAAGAGCTGAACCCCTACCACCTCCCCCAGTTTAAAACCCAACTTGTTTCTGGTTTCCATAATTCCGTATACAATTTTTATTCACTATTTGTATTTTTTTCCTTTTTTTTTTTGATTCTCCACACAGAATTCCGAGTTCCTGACACTCACCTATGGCGCTTTGGTCACACAAATGTTGCGCGACTTTGAGAACGTCGAGGATGTCAATAAGCAATTGGAACGCATTGGCTACAACATGGGCATGCGTCTAATTGAGGACTTTCTGGCCCGCACATCGGCGCCGCGTTGCCTGGAGATGCGGGAGACAGCCGATCGCATACAGCAGGCCTTTCGCATTTACCTCAACATTCAGCCCACCATCTCGAATTGGTCAGCCGCCTCCGATGAGTTCTCGCTGCTGTTTGACTCGAATCCGTTAACCGAGTTTGTGGAACTGCCCACGGATCTGACCAATCTGCGATACAGTGCCATACTCAGTGGCTGTATACGCGGTGCCCTGGAGATGGTTCAGCTGGAGGTGCAGTGCTGGTTTGTGCAGGTAGTGTGTGTGGGTGTGTGTGTGAGGGCAAGTTTTGTGCTTAAATAATTGTGTCTTCTCTTTCTCTCTCTCTCTCTCTCTCTTCGTCTCTCTTTTCAAACTGCTCTGGGCAGGATCAACTCAAGGGCGACAATGTGACGGAGCTGCGCGTTAAGTTCGTGCGACGTCTAGAGGAAGTCATACCAGCTGGCGAGGATTAGACAAGACACAAGTGAGGTGGTCAGACAACATATTAAGACGTTAAGGAGACGGCAGGAGAAGTAGGCGTTAAGAAGCTCGCGGTTTAGAATTTAGTAAACTGTTTCAAGCTGCATTCCGGAGCCACAACATTAACAGTAATAAACAGAGAACAGTTTTAGTTTAATGTTTTATTCGACTTTATACAAATGATTTTTCAGTTTGGATATCATATTTATATATATATAGATATATAAAAAATATAAAGCATTAAGAAAACAACAGGTTAGAATTAGTTTAAAACGCTCGAAACTCAACTAAATTCACTTTGGTCGACAAAACTAGGTTAGGTTTTTTTGTTTAGATGGAAGCAGAAATATTGTATATTTTATACAATTGGCAAGTAAATATACTATACAACTAAGGCAGAACGTTTTATCAACCAAAGAATTAATTCTTCTTACTTAAAAGAACTTATTTGTGATTTTTGATAAGGTGAGCCACTCGCTTCTTTAGTGGTTCTCCTTGTTTCAGTGACTCATTGCTCAGTGACTGTTCACGGGACTGTTCTTTGACTCAATTCTATGATTTATTTGTTCCTCTTTTTTGATCCGTGACTCTTGGGTTCAGCTTAAACAAAGGCGACTCTGTCTTGAGTGGGATTTTGGGGGATATTTTCTGAGTAACTGAACCACTAAACACCTGAGCACTAAAGCATACAATAAAAAAGAGTTAGTCCTGACTGATTGAAACCTTTAAAGTAGATTTTCTTTGCAGCACAGGGTCGGCATGAGATAAGCTGAGGTCAAAGGGCCATTTGATTCATCTTTTCTAGTAAATCAAGTCTGAAAATGGTTGCTTCTATTCCCAAAGACTTCAAACAGATAAAGCTATGCTTCTGTTGTTTCATACACTGAGGGCCGATTTCACATCTTCTACATAGAGCTATCTGTCACATAAACTAACACATTACAGAGTAAAATCTAATCTTATCTGACACATAGCAGCTATCTAGAAGATGAGAAAACGGCCCTGAGTCAAGAAACAACCTGTGCTGAAATATTTCTTCATTTCGAGAATTTATGTCCTTCAAAAGTTGGTAAAGAATTTCGTCCAAGAGTGGATTATGAACTGTAGTAATCTATCAACGTTTCCATTATTCCATTCCAATCGAAATCTGAAGTGATGATCGGAACTGAGATGAGAATACCACTGCAGCAAGGGCAAAGGTATTGCCAAATTTGTTATGAATAACTTAAACCATATCAGGAAAAGGGAGTATATCTTCACACACCTACAATGGCGTCTGTTTGTTTCATTTATTTCCACTTTTGCTGCTTTGAAATTCCCAAATAGTTTTGGCTTCGCAGGCTTAGAATAGAAACGTTCCTGATTAAATATTAAAATGGGGTTGTTGGATATTAAAACATTATCTATATCGATATTTCTCTCGATATTGAAAAAATAATGCTTTCACATTGATATTCTGTTCTAAAAATATAGATTTTTATCGATCTTATCGATATTTGACAAAATTTAATTTATTTTTTGACACACATTGGATCAAACACTTTTAAATATCAAAATCTGGGGATCAAACACTCTAAAAATTCTAGAGAACCCGTTGGAAAGTCTAAGATTAGTTTCCAAAGCCTTGTCTATCAAATCTAAGATTTTGCTTTGAAGCGTGGATCATGGAGTCTTAGATCGTAGACATTTTTGTGGTAAAATCTTTTAAATAAATCTGTTTATCTGAATAAAAATCTGACCTACTAAGCTGAAATAGAAATGAACTGAATGCTCAAAGAACCATTGATTTTGTAGCTGACTCATTTCCAAACTCAGATACCCTACTTCTCATATAGTCTTTCACTTTTGTGCTTCTCACATTAACTATTACAGGGGTCTTATACTTCATATGGGACAGCTTACAGCTTAAGAGTTGGTTTTTGAAGTTCAGGAATCAAATAGGTATCCTAAAATGGGAGCTCCGTTTCAGGTTTCAGGCAGATTCTCAGTTTATTCTTCACATGAACACAAACACTTTCGAAAAGTTTAAAAATCTCATTGCTTTTGAATGGCAGTCTTATGCGACTACAGGGCTTTGCATTTGGTAGATTACTTTTATAAGGTTTTGTTCATGTTCTGGTTTAAGAAAGTAAAAAAACATTCTGAGCCGGTTCTTAGAAATAAAATTTTAGTAGGGACAAGTTCCTTTCCACACAAAGATGAGCCCTAAGCTGTGTTTCTTATACACATTGTAGAATACAAAGAATGTTATAATTCCCCTGTAAGACTCTGTATAGGAGCCAAGAGGATTACAAATATCTCAAGTTGATAAAACGCTCTGCACTTTCTTTAAGGCATTGCTTGATTTTGGGGGTTTCCACATTTGGGATCACAATTTGTATGGTTTAATTTGGCTCTAAATGCTTTTTTTTTTTTTGGTTTCAACAATGGGAAATACTTTTTCACAGGCACAATATAACAATACTTTTGATTTAGGTTTGGATTAGCTTTTGTATAATGTTTTTGTTTGGTTTTTTTTTTTTGTAATTTTAATCATTTTAGTTCTGCTGTGGACAAAGCATTAGGTTTAGATTCCGGCGCGTCAGAACTTTGCGCAGAGCTTGCAGCGTTTTAATGCAGATGACGACACAGCAGCCATTGGCCACGCCCTCGGCAGGACTCTTGCAAGTGCAGGAGTGGCTCTTGAGGGCATTATTGTTGGTGGTTGGGGTTTTGCTAGAGCAACAATTGGTAGCTGGAGGAGTAACAGCAGCTACTGTTGGTGTGGCTTTGTTGCTGCAGCAGCTGACAGGGGCGGGAGGGGGAGCAGCAGCGGCACCACAACAACCGCCGGTTGAGGGCACTGGGTTAACAGGAGCGGGAGCGGGAGCGGGAGCACAGCCACAACCGCTCGTGACAGCTGGCTTAGCCACCTCTGGCTTTCCACCACAGCAGCCGCCACCAGCTCCGCCGCCAGAACTGCCACTGCCCATGGAAGCCAAGTTTTGCAATAGCAAAGCAACATCCTCGATGTTCTGATTCATTTCCGCTTCGCGTTTACTCACTTTTTTGGTGGCCACGCTGCCGCATATTCGTTTGCCACCATTGGCCGCCACTGAGGTGGTTGTCTTGGTCGACTTTTTCTCTGCCCCACCGCCGGCACCACAGTCGCCACCATGACAGCTCTTGCTTTGATCACACTTGCAATTGGTGCAATTACAGATGCCCGCATCCGCTGTGATTTGCTTAAGTGTCGGCTTGTTATCCCTTATGTCCAGCTCCACCAAGCCAGAGGCATCCAAGGGCACTTGGGAGGCCTGCTGGAGGGTGGCCTGCAGCAGGGCACTATTATTGTCAATGGTCATGAGTATGTCATTAAGCAGGGATTCCGTTTCCATATCCTCATCCTGCTCAAAGCTACCATCTTTGAGCAGTTCCTCTATATTCTGCTGATTAAGCTCCAGCGTGGGCGGCATTTCCACATCATCCACCGTGTTGGCGGACAAGGCACTGCCAAAACTTGGTTTCAAATCCACAAAACTGGGCATTTCTGTGGGCAAAACCACACCACAGGCATCGGTTAGCGGCGCCATGGGCATAATGGGCTTGGACACCAACACACCGGCATCAATCCAAGGGCTAGGCAGCTCCTCCTCAGCGGCATAGGACAGCTGATAGGCCTGTGACGTCTCGGGCATGGTCAGCGGTATCTCCTCCTTTAGCATAAACACATTATTAGGCAACAGCTCGGAGGAGGAGTTGGCTAGCATCACACCACTGTCCGAGCTGGTGCTCTCCGAGCATTGGCTGCCAGGATTTAGGAGTAACAAATCATCCGCCTGTGGGGACTCCACTGTGGCCTCTGGTTTTTGCACTCTTCTTGGTTTCTTTTTACCCTTGTTGAGCAGCTGCCGCTGATGCGTTTTCTTGTGGGATTTGAGGCTGTGCGAGGTGCTGAACGATTTTTGGCAACTATCCTCCTGACACGGATACGGTTTCTCACCCGTATGCGTGCGTCGATGTGTCTTCAGATGATGCGAAGCGGTAAACGCTTTTCCACAGTCATCCTCGAGACACTTGTAAGGCCTTTCCTGGGTATGGGTGCGTGTATGCTTCTTCAGGTCACTTAAGGTGGTGAAACACTTTTGGCACATTTCACAATTGAATGTCTCGCCATTATGCAGACGCAGATGGGCATGCAATCTGAAGAGGAAATTGGTTAGATTAGACAAAGATAATAACTAGCGGGTGCTTACCTATAGCGCGTATTGAAGGCCTTTTCACAGCCGCTGACTTCACATTCATAGGGCTTGACCTTAGTGTGAACCCGTACATGAATTTTCAGGCTATATGAAGTAAGAAAAGCCTTATTGCAGCCCTCCTCAGTGCATTTGAAGCTGTAGTCGCCTGTTAAAATAAATCAAACACAAAAGATAACGGTTATCGCTTTGAATTTAAGCAGTAAAGTATCGACCTATCGATTAGCAGTGTTGCAAAACAGTTTACTGCACAACAGCTGTTTTTTGCGGTCTTAGCGCACGCACGCAACGCTTGCATTTTGTTTTATTCTCAAGTTTGGTGCAACATTTTAAAAAATTTAAGCAAAATGAGTGAAGAATTTGAGGAGAAACTAATAAAAAGCGTTAAACAACATCAATGTTTGTATAACAAAACTGATTTCGGTTTTCGCCAAAGACACAAAAGAGACAAGGCGTGGATCAATGTGGCCGATGTGTGCCGCATGCCAGGCAAGTAAACAAATTTTTTATTTTTTTTTGCCAAAGAAAAAGTATCCATAAACTGCCTTTTTTGTTTAGTTAAACAATGCCAGTGCCGTTGGAAAACATTGCGCGATCGTTATGTAAGGGAATATCATAAAACTGGCGCTGGCTTGGAGCTGGAGGAGCCCGCAGTGCACTGGCGTTACTTTGAGCAGCTGGGTTTCTTGCAAAAACACATCAAACTGCGAGGGTATTTGTTTTAAATAAACAATTTATTACTTTTAATTAATTTCTGTAATTTAAGAACTTGCGAGGAGGACAGCCAACTGGATTTTGAACTGCCTAAAGAGGAGCAGGCGGTACCATTTGATAATGATGAAAGCCAAATGGAGGAGGAAAACCACGCCGAGGAGGTACTCAACCCCAAATCACTCGAGCAGGCCCACTTCGAATTTCTTAAAGTCATGACTCTGCTGGAGAAAGCTTTAAAAAAGAAACTAGACGAGGAACAGCAGACCTCCAGCAGGCAGGATCCATTTTATAAGTATCTGGAGAGCATTTTAAGTCGCGTGGATGAGCCCACACGGAATGACATACAATTCAAATTGCTTAATTTTGCCAATACAGAGGTCAAAAATGCCACAAAATGATTTCAAAAGTACAAGGAACTCACCTGTGTGTGTTTTTAAATGCGTTCGCAGATTGCCTATGGTGCTATAGCTGCGATAACAGTTCTCATAGTTGCATCTATAGCGACTGAGCGCCTCATCCGAACTCTAAATGGGGGCAGGGATAAACGGAACTTGGCATTAGTTAAAGTTTTCACCTCGCTTTTCCAAAAAATCAACAAGTTTGTAGCTGGTTAGGGCGTTATGTATGTACAAAAGTCGTTTGCAGTTGTTGATGTTGTTGGGTCGATTCATGCAGTTTTGGTCTCTGGTTGTAGATGAATGATCAGGAAGGGAATTATCTACGCACCACGAAAAGAACGATTAAAAAACTTGATTGCCTCCGGCTAAAGATTATTTTTGTCTAAACGCTACAAAAAGCATTAGTTACGGCACGTTAAACACAAAAGAGAGTACTCTTGCAGGGAGCTAGGAACTGTGTGTGTACCTCGTATGCCAAGGCCATAAGCTGATCCTCTTCATCCCTCTCCGTGTGCAGGGCACCAGGACGTATGCAATGAGTCAAATCATCGTGTTCGTCTGGTTCATTCTGATCATCGACATAGCTGGAAGATCAAACGAAGCGTGATCGGGTTTATAGTGGAAACAAACAAAAAAAAAAAGGAAGAACATTGGCACAGGTACGGCATACGTACAGATGATTAGTGAGGGGTTAGAGCGCGCTGACAAACATAGTTGTTTTAAGCCATTTGAAGCCTTAATAATCAGATTAATTAATATTTAATATTGTCATGGCCAAAAAGCAACACAAACTATTGAAAAGCAAAACAACAAGTGCGTGGGCACGGCACGACGCGACGTCTGACTGACGGGCAACGCGCGCGACGCCCCGGTCCTCACCCCCCTCCAAAGACATCATCTAATCATTGCCAGCTGGGCGATACCCTTCCCTGCTGAAAAATGAGAAATATGATTGAGGGGGGAACACTACTCATAGTGATAAAAATAGCCAGGACCGCGAACGGGGGAGAAGGCGAGTGTACACACAAATACACACACACACACTCAAATACCACAGAAGACATGGATGAAAAATTGAAAAATTATTGTACTCAAAAAATGAAAATAACAACATTTTAGTGCACAGTGGACGAAACTCATTAGGCTAGATCATTTAACAAGAGGATGTCAAGCTTGATGACAGAAGAGAGTTCTATTTCGAAACTGTTTTCCATATTTCACCCATTCTTGACTCTTCTTAGACATTTTATAATTTCTGAAATGAATTCAGGTTTCAGTTCAGCCTAATTGGGGTAATACATATTTTGATTGCTTCACAAAGCTACAAATTGGTCCGAAACAGAAGCCCACAGAACCGATTCGATCCAGGGTTAAGACTATGAACCTTAAATAATTCTCAATCCGCCATTGAGGGGGTCAAAATTGTGCGAAGGCAGATAATATTAATAAATGGCCAGTTTAAAAATGCCAAAATTTTAGAACAAAATAGTTTTTCTCACTAAAACTAGTTTTTCGACCAATCACTCATAGCAGCTATATGCTATGGTCATCCGATTTGAACAAAACTTTGTAGAACTGTGTGAAAGTATATAAAATAAGTAAATGCAAAAACTGAAGACGCTACCATTGAAACAAAAAAAGTTTATCTCACTTAGACTACTTTTCTGAACAAACTTTTCTATGGCAGCTTTACTATATAGTAGTCTGATTTAAACCAAACTTAGTGGAATCATGGAAAAGCATAACAAACTAATAAATACAGAGTTTGATAACTTTTCCATTAAAAACAAAAACATTTTTCACATTAGAATTAGTTTTTCGCCTGATCGTTTCTATGACAGCTAAATGCTATAGTCAATTGAACCGGCCAGTTTCGTCAAATGTGTATTTAAAGGTTACAATTTTTTAGTAATTGTGATTGTAGCTTGAAACTACGATTATTGATGATTATTTAGTCATCATTGGAATATGTAATTACTTTTACAATTATTATTACAATTATTGTTGAAGAATAATTCAACATTTTAAGCATAAATACTCCATAGTCCCCCTCTGCGCGGACTAGTCTCTCAGTTTTAAAGCTATCGAGTCTTCTTTTCGCTGCACACCACTAATATGTCGAAACCGACCGGGTCGGATGACTATATCTCGTAGCACGCATTGGAACAATCGGTCGGAAAACTAGTTCTAGTGAGAAAAACTTTTCTATTCAATGGAAACGTCTCTAAACTTTGTAATCGTAGGTTTTCTATGTTTTTTTTATAATTCTACCAAGTTTTATTAAAATCGGACAACTATATGGTATAGCTGCCATACAAAAGAAAGGTCTGAAAAACAGTCTTAGTTAGAAAAACTTTTTTGTTTTTAATGGTAGTATCCTGCAATTTTGTATTTTTTTGTTTCACATGCTTTCTCATAATTTTACAAATTTTTGGCCAAATCGGATGACTATATCATATAGCTCCCTTACGAACAATCGGTCGGAAAATGGGAAAAGGAGTATTTTTGAACATTTTTAAGCGAGCACTTGCAAGGGTATAAAAACTTCGGCACAGACGAAGTTAGCTTAGCTTTCTCGTTAGAAATGAAACCTTTTCCAAACTGATATTGTCCTATTCCGGTTCTAATTTAAGAGGTTTTAGGTCTAAAAGCGGTTTCGGAACGCTTGACAACAGAACAAACAAAATTTTGACAAGTTGGATTCAAATGTGGACCCTTAGTAGTAACTTATGAGAATTGTTGGACTAAAGTACTAGATATAACAGCACATATAGCACTCTCAAATCCACTTAGAGAATGAATTTGAAAACAAAAACAAGCCCACTTCGAACACAAGGTTCCCCCTCCCCACACACTTATCTATAGCCAATGACAATTGCTGAACTTTTTGCACCCTTTGCCTCCATATGGGGAATTGCTCGTCTCTCAAATCGATGGCGAATATTCTCGAATAGCATTTCAAAATCCCAAAATGTAAATTGAAAACCCGGACTCATTTTACACCAAGTGTGAATAAATTTTGGGGGGTGGAAAAAAATACCAAAAATTGTTTAACAAAATATGTAAATACATTCGTCTGTGCATATACATGTGTATAGTAGTATATGGGTAGAGTGAGTGGGGGGCAGGGGGGCATGAATCTAAATGCGTTCATCATGGCAACTATATTTAGACCAAACAAACGATTTCGATACAATCATCAGAGAAGGAAAAGCCGCAGCAACAGCAGCAGCATGCAACCATTATAGCTCCTCTCATTGCCACAGAATATGAAAAGCGTAGCGAGGATTAGGCAGCGTGGGGCATGGGGAGCTGGCCAAAACACAAATCAGGCAATTAGCAACAACATGCTAGCATTTCGGACACTTTACGGACGCGCGTTGTAATAAGTGGACATTGGAATTGTGTGGGGAAAATTTGCCAAAAAAATTTCAACGATTTTTGGTTCTAATTGGTTGTTGGCTAGGGGGTGCGCCACCGCCACCCAAAAAAAGAGCAGACACGTCACGCCAGACGATGGCAGATTCTCTTTTTTTTGTTTTTTTTTGTGTGGGCAGTGGAAAAATTAGCCAAAAGGCCCTGGGCGGGGGTCATGACAAACAAACAGAATCAGAAATAAATTGTATATAGCATGCAGAAACGGAGCAGGCACTACCTCGTTGTCTCAACCGTGTAATAGTCATTATCACAGGTGGCTTCGGTCGCCTCCGAGGCAGCCAGCATGCTCAGCGACACCACAGTGGGTGGCTGCACCTGGACCAGCTTTTGATTTTGAAATTGATATTCCAGAGTGAAACAAATATCGTCCAGATTGTACACCTCCTCGCTGATGGTGGCTATCAAGGGTGCTGGATGAGTTGTGGGCGATGGATGGATGGGTATGATCGTAATGGGCGTGGGATCAGATGTGGATGCAGTGCTGGTAAGTGGTCTTAACGTGAATACATCGTCATCATAGTCCTCATCATAGTCGTCGGCCTGTGTCAGTGGCTGAGACTCCATTAGGTGGCCCAGTTCTTGATTGTCTGCCGGTGGCGTTAAATTTATACTTAAGGGGTGCAGCACCTGTTGCTCGCCCGTCTCCGTCTGCGAATCATCAAGTATGGGCGTCAGTAGCGCCAACAAAGGCTTCTCCTCAATGCCATTGAAGTGCAGCTGCAGCTCAGAGGATGACGCAGTCGTGGGTGGTGAGCCCGATAGTGAGGTACGAGTTGAGTTGGTATCATAATCCCGGCTGTCCGATAAGGAACTGACATGATGTTGATAGTGGTGCTGTTGTTGTTGTTGGCGTTGCGGCGGCGGCGGCGAGTCCGATAGCTCTTTCCAGCTTTGAGGGAACCACTCTGCTGCCTGCTGCCTCTCATCTGTATCCATTTCGTATTATTGTCACTCACACACATAAACAGGCACAATCGCACATGCAGTTCTTTACTTATATTTCACTTATAGCAATGCAGATACATATGTCCACATCAGATTATATATACATATGCTTATGTATGTATTGGAAAAGAAATTAGAAAATTAAAAAAGAGCAGAACGAAAGGTTGCAAAACGTCCAATCAGCACAACAACAAAGATATCACTGCTCTAGGTCTAGCGCAATCGAGTAGGTATCGGCGCAGAGCTATCGCACAGTCGATGTATCGTACTTAACAGCTGCACAGTGGTGTGTGGGGTGTGGAAAACTGAAATTTGAATTAAGTTCATCTAAAATTTTTAAAATATTACAGATATTATGAGTGAGCTAATTTATCAAACTAAAATGTTCTTATATTACTGAGGAGGCTTCTTTTAAGGCGTCTTCCAATCCTAACACCTGCATTTCTGAAGCCTCTGCGTCCAGCCAAGGTATTTCAGCGTGCTTATAACATCTCCAATTGAATTTTCAGGTCTATTTCTAGCAACACGTTGTACTTTTAATTCATGTATACCAAATACTTAATGCTGAATCGATTTATTTTTATGAGGATTCCGACAGAGTATAATAAGCTTGACATTACTTGAAGCTGATGCAAAATATTTCAAATGTTACGGAAATAACAAACACTTGACTGGAGTTACTCTTAAAGAGCATCTCAATCGTTCTCATGTGTGTCACGAAATATATCGAGTGGTTTTGCCATCACTAGTACAAATACCTGTAAAAATATCTTAATATTTTGAAGTGCCGGCGTAGGTTAAAATTAAGCTGTTTATTTCAAGCAATGATACAAAAAAATTATTGTCTAATTTTCAAACCACAAATTTCTTTAATTTATTAAATGTTATAACCGCCAAGAAACTTTTCGTGCTCACTGTAACTCAAATAAAGCCACACTGCCGTTGGACTTACAGTGACTACACTGTATCGATACCACATTCCGATGCTTTTTTTGGCCGTATCGATACCTCATGTATCGTTCTCTGTGCATATATACAAAATTCATTGATTTTGTCAACGTAAAACACAGCACATTTATAAAGCACAGCGAAATACAAATATAGCTCAGTTAAAGTGAAGAATGGATTTGCCTTTTTATTTAGGAGCCAAGCAGCAGACAATGAAATCAATGTGAAACCAAAAACAGCAAGAGAACCCAACTCCCAACTGGGCCTGGGCTGCCAATAAGAGTGTTTTGCTCCCAATCAGAAAAAAGGAGAGCGGAGCGTTTTTTGGTCACACTAATGACAATCGTTTTGCCCAACCAAATTAACATAGGGAAGGCAAAAAGGCTCTGCCGTTGCCGGCTATAAAATGCCAAGGAACACCGCCACTTGCAGGCCAAGTAGTGATGAATGCGTAGCTAACGGTAACGGGCAACAACAAGATGACAACAACAGCAGCAGCGGTAGGGGGGCAGTGGGTGGTGTCAGCCTGGTCAAGCAGGAGTTTGAGGCTGCTGCACCGGTGTGCCACAGAAAATCGGAACGTCGGAGAGTGGCCCGTGATATCTTTCTGGTGTTTGAGGAGGCGCCCACACGACGTCGTGGCAAGGCGGCTCGTGGCAAAAATACGCGAGCTAAACCAAAATTTGGTCACCTGAAGGTGGCCAATCCGCCGCGCAACATTAACAAGAATTTATTGCGCGACATCAAAACGGAACCAAAGTCGAGCACGGAGTCGGTGGCAGCGCCAGTGCCTGTGCCAGCAGCTGTCGTAGCCGAGGAGCCGCTGCCCGTAGCCGTCAAGCCCAAGGCACGTACAGCGGCTGCCGTGAAAGTAGAAACCAAAATCGCCACAGCAATAGTGGAGCCGGCTCCCACGACGAGGATGCCTACTCCACCACCACCGCCTCCTCCTCCATCAGCCGAGGAGCCAACGTTAGCCCATGCTAGCCAACCCAGCGTTAATCCCATCTTCCTGTGGGTTAAGCAGGATGACACTCGCATAGTCGAGGTGCGGTGTGAGGATTATGATAAACGGAATCGCATACGCTTGACCAAGACCACCAACGGTTGGCGTTCCATGCCACGCACAGATGCTTCCTCCACCAGAATAGTGAAATTCTTCCATGGTTCGGCCGCGCCCTTAATGAAGGTCAAAAGAGAGCATCACCATCAGCAGCATCAGCAGCAACAGCAGCTGGAACAGGAGGCGGAAGCGGAGGAGTGGGAGGAGACAGCCGCCACTCAGCTAAGCGAGAGAGTGGTAGAAGATGAGGAACCGCATGAACAGGAGGAGGTGGAACAGCAGGCTATTATAGAGAATGTGTTGGTGCTACCGTCTGCTAACAGTCCTCCACCTTTGTTTGATGCTTTATTGGACAGCGAGACGAATGCCTCCACCAAAGCCACCAAAACTAATACGCCCACATATCAGAGTTCCACGCCCTCGCCCTTGGAATTGCAGCTTTGCCCCAAGACGGGTTTATTTCTGCCCAAAGGTTCCGTTGCTACTGTGGAGCAGGATGAGGACGACGAGGAGGAGGAGGAAGAGGCGGAGACGGAGGAGAACGATCAGGTGCAGGAAGAGGTTGTACAGGTGCAGGATAAGCCTGCGGTTGAGGCCAGCGAGAAGAATCTTAAAGATCTGCTAGATGATGCAGATGATCTGCTCCAGAACTGCAGCAGTGATAATGGCAGCAACGGAGCTGATCTCTTGGACTCACTGGTCAAGCGCAGCTGCGAGGATAATCTCAGTCATGTGGAGGCTTCATTTTGTGTACCCGATTTGGGTAAGGATTTGCCCAGCCTGCTGCAACTGGACAATGATCATGAGGCGCCCAAATGTCTGTCCTTCAATGAGGTGGGAGAAATTGAGGGCCTGAACGGTGAACTCTTTCTCGGGCTCGAAGCCTTTGAGAAGCAAACAGAGGAGGTGGCCACCACACCTGCCACTGTGGAACTGACCGAAACACCTACGCCGCCGCTGGAGCAGGAAGAGCCGCCGAAGCAGTCAAGTTCCAGTTTGGACGAAACGCCCAAGGATTTGAGCTACAAGAAGCGTGAAGAAGTGTGTCCGCCCTCGGAATCACGTAGTCAGTGTGCGGTCACCTCCAGTTCGGATATCTTAAAATCTCCCGAGCCCGAGTGTGTCCAATTGCCAGTGGCCTCCACCATACCCGCTGAGGTGGAGACCACCTCGGAAACCATTAAAAATCTCATTTTGGAGCAATTTCTCAAGCTTAATGCACAGAATCCGCAAGCCCAGGCGGAGCCCATGGATCTGGGCAAGGCGGTACGTGGCGCCGGTGAGGGCAAACTGGAGACTGTTATCATAGATGATGAGGATGAATCGCCGCCGTTGAAGAAACGTTCCAAGGCCCATATCAAAATGGATAAGGATCCAGATCCGTTGACGCAGCTGAAAATGCTGATCAATAATCCGCAGTGGAAGGTTCCGGATCCCATACTAGTGCCAAAGGATCGTTTGGGAGCGGTATTGGCCTCACCAGCCAGGGAGATACCCTTGCTGTTGACCACCCGACCAGAGTTGCGACTGCCGGAGGCCTTTGCCTATCCAGAGATCATACAGAATCCGAATATATTGGTGGTTACCATGGAACAGCTGGAGGCCATACTCAAAACCGAGGCGGAACAGTCCAAGTTACCCGTAAAACAACCAGATCCCGTGGTCCTAGTGGATGCTCCTCCCAGCAGCAGCAGCAGCAGCAAAGTTATAAGCAGTCCCAGTCCCAAACAGTCTCCCAAGCCAGCTAGCGTTACCATACAGCAGCCCAAACCTCCTCCTGCTGCACCGCCAGCAGCAGCCTTAGCCACGCCCATCAATCCAACTCCTCCACCGCCCTCCACATCAGCAGACTCCAGCCTATCAACAGATCTGAATGCCACCACATTGGCTCTGCTGCAGCAAATGCTGTGGCTGCCCTACTTTGGCCAATTGTCTCAGGAATTCTTTAAAACCCTCAAGGATCCCCTGGGATTGCAGCGGAAATTCATGAGCAACTTGCTGCCGCTGTATCAGAGCCAATTTGGTTTGCAGCATTTGGATGAACTGTACAAACACTGCCTGAAACAGAAGGCCAATGAGGAGCAGGCCAAAGCAACGCCGGCACCCACAGTGGCAGCAGCACCACCACCACCACCACCACCACCGCTGCCGCTGCCGCCTTCCGCTGCGTCTGCCGGCTTCAGTAATCCGTTGGAGCTGGCTCTTATGCAGAAATTATTGCAGCCACAAATGCCTCATCTACTCAACTGGGAGGCTGCCGCCAAAGAAACCTCCTCAGCTACCTCCTCCTCGCATACGCATTCACACCAACATCATCATCATCATCAGGAGCTGAAACGCCCCCGACGTGATACCGAGTTGGAGTTCAACCATAGCAATAGCAAGACCAGCAAACCGCCGGCTCCATCCACTGCCACTGCCACTGCAACTGCCGCTGTGCCTGCACCCACGAATCCTAATCCGCCAGCACCACCACCAGTTGAGCACAAACCGCGTCTCACCTGTAAATCTCTCTCGAATCTGCTGGAGCCGGAGCCCAGTAATGTGTTGCCCCTGCTTAATGTGCCCTTTGATAGTTTGCGTCGCGGTTCCCTTTTGCATAAAACGGCGCCGGTCACAGATCAAATCAAGGAGCCGAGCGCTGGACGCACGCTCCGCTCCAGCAAGGCAAGCGTCACCTATAATCCATTGGAGCAGGCCAAGCAGCAGACGCAACAGCAACAACAGCGTAAACGTGGCAGCATGCTTACCCAGGATATGCAGCAACAGCAACAGCAGCAGCAGCAACAACAGCAGCAGCAACAACAGCAGCAGCAGCAGCACCAACAGCAACACCAACAGCAGCAACAGCAACTGGCAGAGGCCGCGGCGGCAGCTGCTGCTGCTGGCGGCCTGGATGCCAATTCAGCACTGTGGCATCCATTATTCGGAAGGTAAATTATTTTCTGAATTGAACACCGAAACTGGGAATCATATCTCTTGAATTTTGGGTAGCCAAATGGGTAACTCTTGCTTTCGGAGGTCAGGTCTAGTATTGAAATAACCTATATTTGAGGATTCCACTCGCTAGCAGATTTGTTTACACATACTCTTACACCTTTTTTGGCAAACCTTCCCGGCATGTCTAGGTTTTTATCCGCAAATTCTACTTTAATTAATTGTAAAACTGTAGAATCGGTTTTAAACCCAACCCAACTCTTTTTTCACACTCTTAAACCGAAGCCCGAACAGTTTACATTACCCTAGAGCAGTGGTCAGCACTGGAAGCAGAGAAGTTGCCATTGGCACTTTAGAAAAGAGAATGATTAGAGATAGAGGTTCGCCGTGTATGTGACAAATACTTTTTATACTTACAGGCCGATCCGCCCAAGGATTGGTAAATATCGGATATACGGTAGTTAAGTTATGAGCAAAAGAATGTTTGCTGAAGCAGCACTGAGCCCAGAACACAAGCGTATATCTCCATTTGGCCATTTAAAGCAGTCCCTCGCTCCCATTTTCCCATTGCTCCGAAAGTTATCAAGCTGCGAATGCCTTCGAGCACCCATCAACCATATATGTATATTCCTGATCAAGACTTCGAGCTCAGTTAATTAAGCTTTGTCCGTCTGTCTGTTGCCCGCAAACCAGTCTCTCATTTCAAGCTTGAAATACTGCACAGAGTTTTCATTTTACCATGTCAGAGCCGACCTACTCCATCGCACGAAAACAGTTCTTAGAAAGAAAAACTGTGTTGCTTTCGATAAACCGTTCCAAGACTCGAACCTCGGACTAGCTAAACCTAATAGAGTTGGTTCAAACTGGGATTTAATATCTCCAAAAAAAAAAAAAGAACTAATATTTTATAATGTGTTCAAACCCAACGCATCCAATTTAATGTTACATCAGATAGTATCGCACACCTAGATCTAGGATTTCTCATAGTCCCAAGTCTTCAAAAACATCTTTCCGAACAGATTAAGGTCTTTTCTGACCATAAGACAAACAGATTAAAGTAATTTCTGAATATTAGACTTAAGAAACGGGTAAAGGGCTAAAATTCGGTAGAGTTAAGGGCTCTCCTTGAAAAGAAAGAAGTTTTTTGATATCATTTCAAATTTGTCACAACTTTAAAAATGCAAAAATATGTGTTTCCCAACAGATTTAAGAATAAGTCGCCACGATATACTCAAGGAGATGCTTCAACAGTTAAGATAGGGTAAAATTAAGGGGAAGCTAAGGTAAAAATTAGTTTTAAATCGTTAGGCGAACTGCACCACCTTTAAAAAAATGGGAAAAATACATTTCAGCGCAGATTTAAAGGCAAATCGGCACATTATGTTTAGGTAAACCCCTTTTTAGGCTAGAGACTCGGCGAATATAAGGATGAACCTTGAACAGTGATGCGATTTTGCGAACTTTTCCGACAGCCTCTTCGGAAGTAAGGGAACAAGAACTTACCAAACGGGTTTATGCAAAAATTCGCGAGGATATCCTTAAGTATCGCTTAGAGATGTTCTTCAGAGATAGAGATTCGGAGAAATTCGGGATAATTTCAGCACAGAAATGAGTTTTTGAATGTTTTTTTAAACTTGCCATAGCTTCAAAATTTCGAAAAAATTACTTTCTGTGCAGATTTACCAAAAAAACGGGTCGTAATTTTTCTGGACTGGCTGAAAGTGTTGAGTTTTCACAAAATTTCGGCTGATTCAAGAATATAGATTGTGATTTAGGCAATTTTCGATCAGCCTTACCTTCGATAATTCGTATATAATTTCTTTCCTCTCAGATTAAAAGGTAATTGGGACATTCTAGGATAAGAGTGAACCACTTCAAAAACCAAAAATCATGTTTAAAATCTGTAAATAATAATCCACAAAATCTAACATCTAACATCTTCGCAACTCACCTCAAACCAGTTGGCAAGATGTTTCAATTGTTGTGTCATTCAGCTAATCACCACTTCTTTTACAATCCCATTGCAGCAATCCAAAGCAGGGCTACAATAGTCCCTGGCAATGGACGACAGTGACGGCCACCGGCGAATGACAGTCAAGCCGGGCTCATAAGGAGCCAGCACCTGCAGCGGGAACAAGAACGGCCAGCTACGAACAGGAACAGCAGCAACAGCTTCCACATCCACCAGCCAACAATCAAAATCACAACCACAGCAGCAGCGGCAACAACAGCAGTAGCGGCAGCAGCAGCAGCAACAACAACAATAATAGCAATAAATTCTGTTATCCCACGGCAACGGCAGCCGCGGCCATGGAGAATATGTTTCAGAACAATCAGCTGGCGGCCGCTGCAGTTGCTCGAGAATCGCTGCTCAATTCGTATCTCTATCAAAAGGATAACAATGCAGCTGATGTATCGAACTATATGCAGGAGCAGGGTTACTGGCAGCAGCAGAAGCAATTCCAACAACACCAACAGCAGCAGCAGCAGCATCAGCAGCAGCAGCAACAACACCAGCAGCAGCAGCAGCAACAGCAGCAGCAACAATCGTGGAACAACAGCAATAATCACAGCAGCAGCAGCAGCAGCGGCGGCAGCAGCAATCAGCGTGGCAATAACTATGCCAACAACTATGCAGCGGCAGCTGCCTCCATGTATATGCAACATTTCAATCCCTACATGCAACAAAAGGCGGCACTCCTAGCCGAAAAAGCAGCCCAGGCGGCAGCGGCAGCGGCACAGGGTAATAGCAATAAGCATGGACATGCACATGGACGCTTTGGGGGAGACTATGGTTAAAAATCAACTAACAACATAATTCACATGCATATTAACATTAAACATACATAGACATACATACATATATATATATATATATACATATATATATACGAGATATATAGAGGCAACACTTATAGGCCATTTTACCGCCAGGAATTGGTAAAGGATAAATTATGAATTTCCTTTAGTTTACAACAACAACAACAACAACAAACAACAACAAGGTAACCGGAAAGCAACAACAATAATTTATAACAAAAAGAACCATAAAAAGAAACACAGAAAATGGAAAGAAACTTTAATTGAATTAGTAAAAATTTGTTATTGGTAGTTTGTTAACAAAAAAAAAAAAAAAAAACAAAAACAAAAGATGAAAAAACAAAAGCTAAAAATATTGTAGTAGAGAAACCGTACGAAGCAGAGGCAAAACTGAAGGGCAAAAGGAAACACCTAATTATTGTATTATTGTTAACCAAAATCTATTATTATTATTATTATTATTATTATCTCAAGCTGCGTTATATTATTATTATTATTATTATGATTATTAACTCGTGTGTCTGTATATAGCGTTTTTATCTAGATGTATTACACTTAGTGAGTCCCGCCTTCTCCTACCCACTCCCACTCATCCCCCCCCCCCACACCACCACCTTCACACAACCGCAGCGCTAAAAGGCAAACAAAATGAAAATTTGTATTCATTCCGAATGTTTATTTTTTTTTTGGTTTTAACTAGTTATTATGCTTATTATTTATGAAATCAAATCGAAAAATCCCAAAAAATGTGCAATCTAACATTTATGTTTTAGAAAAAGAAAAAAAAAACAACCACACATAAGAATCACACACAAAAAAAACAAAAACCAAACAAAACTTATACATGAAAAATGGCAAAGCAAAAATATGAAAAATGAAAAAATAAAGAAAAACCTTTTAGAGAATTTCGCTGATAAAGGCAACAGAATAGCAAAAACAAAAAAAAAATCATAGAATGCATCCATGGATATCTAAGGATTGGTTGGACAGTTGGGCTCGGAGTTTTTTAAATGTGTGGCTCTCCTTTGTTTCACGCGCCAACCTGAGCCTTTTGTGGGCTTGTCATCGATAGCTATCGATTAATTAATTTGTTTCAATCGGTTGAGCCAAGACGTAACACTTATATTTCCAAACAGCCGTTATTTTGAGCGCGCTGTTACTGTGCGGTCTACAATACAATTTATGAGAACATTTTCACTTTCACTTACTCATTTTTTATTTTGATTTCCTTGTTTTCAATTGCAGTGTCCGCTTGTTAAGGTCCTTCTTGGATAACATTTATATTCATATTCAGCCAAAGATTTTTACACCTATCGGGCTGACCATTTCTTGCCAAGTATTTCGAGATTTTCAAATTAATCGGTCGATAGGTCTATAGGGGTGACCATTTCTCCCCAAGACTTTCGAGATTTTTAATGTGCTGTTAACAGCACTGATTAAATCATTTATAGTGCTAGAATTTAGTTAAGGTGCCACAGTAGTTGTTTAGCCATTTAATACATACAAATTTATACAGGTAAGTTCGAGCAATAGCCAAAGGTAAAGCAGGCGGCTTATTAGCAGCACAACAACAGCAACAACAATTAGGGCGCGGAAGTGGCTTGCCGGCAAAACACCAACAAAATGCACGAAATTACGGTTATTAAGAAGAGCGGGTGAAGTAAAGTGAAGTGAAGTGAAGTGATTGCAAATAAAGCGTAACAAGTCTGTGCGGAGTTCAAGGGCCCAAGGTCTGCAGTTGCGAATGTAAAGGGAGGAGGAACAAGGATAACAGCTGTTGTCCTGGAAGCTGGAGTTCATAGTCAAGGTGAGTGTATTTTTATGTTTATTTACATTTATACATACCCAGTATAAAAGTTTTGAGACTCCCTCTGTCTGGCCTTTCGAACGCACAGATTATCTCCTATCTTTGATAAGAGTTCCTCTCCAGTTATAAGCTGGCTGACCATGAGCTAGTTCCCTGATATTGAGCAGGTAATCAAACCAGAACCGTAAACCGAAAATCAAAGACTTGAACCCTAAGCCGGATCGGAACGGTAAACACCTTTCACTTACCCTGCAATCGGCAATTTGTTATTGTTCCTATGTTTCGGGACGCCGGCGCGCCCTTCTTTGTGCTCACTTCTTAAGAATTGTGCTCATTGAGTCAATTTGTGGCAAAAATAGAATTTTCCCCATTTCCCCACACAATTACGCCGTGAGTTGAGTGGAAAAGCTTTGGGCTTCCTCCATTCAGTTCTGTTTTAGTTGTCTTCTCGTGCGCGTCGTCGTCTGGTTCGTGGTTCGCCCGCCCCCGTTGGTTTTTTTGGTGGTTCCTGTCGGCTTCTTTGGAATTAATATTTGACCAAGTTTCAACAATTTAAATATATAGTATACAACAAAATCTTTAACAATTTTCCATCACTTTGTGTGGGTTCAAAGGCGCGTACGCCTCCTCGTCCCAAAACTGTTAGAAGGCGGCTTCTTTTATTTAACCATAGCGCTAATTGGATTGTCTACAATCCGTCACAACAACAATTGTTGACTCCGCATAACTTCGCCGGTCGTCGTCGTCGTCTCCGTGTTTAGTAATCAATAGTTTTCTTTTGTTTTGTTTTCGCGCGTTTTACTTTCGTACATTTCGTTAGTTTCTGTGACAACGTGAGCAACCCAAACAAAACCCAACCCCTTTCCGGTACCACCACCGCAAATCGCTGCAGAAGCCACTAACATACTTTCAAATGGATGGTAGTAGCAGTAGCTCCAGAGAACGCCAAATCTTACAGTACGCGCCATAAGTGTAAGTACGCTTTGCATATCTGTTTTAATGTTTTGTTTATAAACATTTCCGCACATCCGCTTTATGTGAATTACATCAGAGGCCCACTTGCAGGCGTCCATCATGAATCAGTTTCGGATTTTTTAATGCTTTAATATGTATATACAGATAGGTATGCATATATGTATGTATATATATATTCATTCTATCTGTTCGTGTATCTATTTGGCAGCCACATTTGTTTTTCCAATAGTTCTTTTTATTTTCTAGAGCATTCACTAGCAGCCCAAATCCATTGAGTTTTGGCTCTAAAATTGGATCAGTGCGCAGGCAATTAAGGCCTCCACCAAAAAAATTGGACAAATATGAGTTGATAGAGATATAAGTTATGCTAATTGAAATGATTCAAATTTTAAGAGATGCAGTCCACATAGCTCTGGATGCTCCATAAAACTCAGGCTTAACAGTTTCCTTAATAATTTACTTAGGGCTGATTTACTGCATGGAGCTATCTGTCACATAAACCTACAAATAAAAGAGCAAAATCTTAGTTTATATGACACAGCGGCTATGTGGAAGTTGAGATAACCAAAAATCAATCGTTTTGATCGATAGACATGGAATCATCTGGGATGCATAGTTGTTTGATTTAATTTAAAGTTTACCTTTGTTTTTATACAAAGGGGGAGAGCAGCTTTCGGATGTGAACAATTATATAAAATTCAGAAAAATGTATGAAATCTTTATTTGAGTCGATAGAACGTTCTAGGCTCGATCTACGAAATTTTGGTCGGTACCACTATTTAAGAGCCGTGGCAGAAGAAGAAAGCTCATTTCGAAAAATGTTGATCAAAGTCAAAAACAGGCCCGGCGGTTCAGTAAAACACATTTCTATCATTTATTGCAATCTTAAGCAGGTCTGTAAACCCAAAAAATGTTTGGGAGCTTCGATTCGCGGGTTCGAACCAAAATTTACCAATGGTTAAGGTGCAGAACTATGAGGTTCAAGGTTTTTAAGCTAAGGTTTTGGTTCGAACGTTGGTTCGTTCCATGCTTTATTCAAGTTTATACAGTAATTAACCTATAAATAACATAAACTATAAACAAATGGTGTCGATTTTGGGTTTGAATGGGATTATTAAAATATAATTAACTGTATTCAGCATTCCGGCATACTTTATATAAATAGAAACACTTTTATAAAGCTCATAATCATGATAGCAATGATAGAGAGTTTCTATTTATATAAACTATTGTGACGAAATAAAAATTTCGCAGTGCTGGATACAGACCTCTAAATAAAATTCAATTCTACGTACGAAAAATGTTTCCACAGTAAGGTTAAGCTCTTATTTTGTGTATTTTCAATAAGCTTTGGAGTCGAGCAACTTCAAAAACAGAGGCTAATTTGGTGCAGCTTCTATTAATATTATTATATTAAACTTTTCAGCCGATTGTAAAACTCAGTCTTTCAGAAACAACAGCACAACAGAAGAAGTCGCTAGAAAGTAGGTCAAATTATATCTGGTCTATCATTTATAATGAACCGAAAAGAAAAATTAGGTTCGAAACAGGTTCATGTTCAGCTTTAGTACCTTAAGAGGTTCGGCTCACAGTAATATGAAAGTCGGAATTCCGTGTTTGAACCGGTTCGGCTCAAAACTGGTTTGCAGCCCTGTTCTTAAGACTTTTAAGACTAAGACTTTAAGCTGGGTTTTAAATGATTAAGACTAAGACTTCAAGATGGTTTTTAAAGGATTCTTTAAATGAAGTCATGTACCAAAATCTTGGGTTTCAATCTTCAAAGCGAAGTCTTTACAATTTCAGAGGATTTTTTTCAGCTTGGTATAATCCAAGCTGAAATTAATCTAAACAGCTTAATGCATTATTAAAGTTTTCCAGGTCATTTTCTGTAGTTTCGTTAGGGTATTTCTAGAACACATATCAAACATAAACTATTTTCACCATCATTTTGCTTGATTTGTATTCTGCTTTTCTTGTTCCATTGACCGTCTCTTGACTAGTGCGGCACTCGTAAAATGTATCTTTTGAGCACAAATGTCAAATATCGCTTTTTAAGGGTCAGCAGATAAATATTTTTCCTCTTCTTTACATATTTATTTTTCAATGTTGCACGATTTGTACGTTTTATACGTTTTGCTATGTACCCCCCCATTTCTTGGTGGTTGAGTCGGTTGTTTGAGTCAAATTTCTCCCGAAGGGTTGGCTATCTTTGAGTACTTTTTCGCAAGTGAAATTCTTGTCCGAGCATTTTGATTTACGTTTGTGTTGTGTTGAACCAAATGCCAACAGAAAAAATATGCAAAAATAAAATCATTAGCGTTTTCAATTCCCCTTCGCATTGACGTCAAATTGTTTATGCAGCTCATTGTGCCCCGTTGATTTGTTGTCTGTTGGCATTGCCTGGTTTATATAGTTCGATGCGGCTACTGTTTGGAGTTGATATTGTAATTTGTAAACTTCATTTAATATGCAAGTCAGTCAGCCACTGGCATCAATATCGTCTTTGCCAAATAAGCGACCCAGAGGCGTCACCATTTGCCAGCTGAAATATCAATTAAGTAGACAACATTTCGGTTTGTTATTGTTGTTAAATACATTTTATTTCTGATTTTTTTTTTAAATTTTGTTTTTGTTTTATTAAGTCTGAAAAGTCGCACGCGCACTTCCGTCAGAAAATATTTTCAGAGAATATCCCAAATCGTATTTCAACGTCAGAGTTAACGACATGGCAGAGCAAGTGTAGCGGGTGTATAGCTATGGAATATCAGGGTCTTTTTACGATATGTCCATTTTGTCGCGTAATTTTAGCTCGTTAAATATGAAAAATGATGTGTGCCAGAGACAGTGGAAGGATTAAGTATGAAATGTGCTTCCCTCAAGACAAATGGGAGCTGCTGATAATTATATATTTTTTTTACTGCATTTTAAATAAAATACGATTTATTGGTTCGATGATCTGAAGATGTTGTGGATCAGGGAAAATCAATGTTGAATTTTTGTAGAATTTTACTGGAAATTCTATGATTAACAAGCAAAAAAGTCGATCAAGTCGGAATTCTATGATTAATAAGTTAAAAAGTCGATCAAGTCGGACCATAACATACTCTGTACCTCTTAAAGTGCTGCCCATTGCAGTTTCAGACGGTGCTGCCCACTAAAAATATTTGTTTTCTCTATAACTCGTCAATCCTTTATTCAATCTTCGCCATTTCTTCGATGTACCTCTCAAAGTTCTGCCCATTGCTGTGTCAGACGGTGCTGGCCACTAAAAATATTGGTTTTCTCTATAACTCATCAATCCTTCATTCAATCTTCGCCATTCCTTCGATGTACCTCTCAGTTCTGCCCATTGCTGTTTCAGACGGTGCTGGCCACTAAAAATATTTGTTTTCTCTATAACTCGACAATCCTTCATCCAATCTTCGCCATTCCTTAAATGGATCGATACATAATACTGATTACTAAATATGCCTAGAAAGTACGAACCTTCTAACTTTAAAATTGTAGGAGATATAACAGTTTTTCCAAATAAAAAGGCCGAGAGGGGGCGTGGCTAAAACTGAAAATTAACTTAAACTAAATCAAAAGTGGCAAAAACAAAA
This sequence comes from Lordiphosa andalusiaca, assembly GCA_035044965.1. Classification (NCBI taxonomy): domain Eukaryota; kingdom Metazoa; phylum Arthropoda; class Insecta; order Diptera; family Drosophilidae; genus Lordiphosa; species Lordiphosa andalusiaca. The sequence continues at coordinate 4,033,660 of JAWNNM010001363.1, read as the reverse complement.
AATACAAAATGCTGTTGAGTCCAAGTTCTTTTACTCCTCATAAATTATAATCATTGTTTTTAAATCTACTCTGAAAATCCCCAAAAAATACTTAATACAATCTTGTGTATATAATTGCAGAAAAATTTGCCTCAACATAAATCAGCTGAGATTTGAAAAAAAGAATAGACTACAGACCCAGACATTTTATGTAGCTTATATTAAAAGGGAAATACATTTTAAAACACAAACTGACGACATTATTTGGTGGACTCTTTTATAAATATCTCAAAAATGTTTAACGGCCTTGGGGGGGCAAATAGTTGTGCAAAAATGCTTTCAGTTCCGTTTGATTTTCTTTCACACGACCCTGAAACAGTGTTTCAAGTTAACCCCGAAACAAAATTTGTTTGTTGTGAATGTGATGAAAATGGGGTCAGTATTTGTACGGGTGGGGGCATGTGCGTTAAGTCAACTTTTGCAGGCAATGAGGTCAATAAAAGATAGGTTAAACCACCCCCCAGCGACGCCTGGCAACCTCACACAATTCCGATAAACAATCCAATTAAAACAATTGCCAGGGACAACTGCCATGCGTTTTGGCCATTGCGTGTGCTTAGTTTAGATAGTTTCCCCCCCAATGATAAAATCTTTGACGCTTCATAGGGCTCCCTTGGACTTTTCTTTCAGCGAAAGTGAAAGTGAGTTTTGCGCATATGTGCGTCGACGGCGAACAAACCAATTTAATGTACATTTCTGTGTTCATTAATCTTTTCTTTACTTTTGCCTTTTTGTTTCTCTCTCGCTGTTTTGCGATAATGTTGATTGTTTTGCTCCATGTGCGGCGGTTGAACGTCGATCGACGATCGTCGTCGGTTGATTGATTTGGCGTGCCTGTTTCCAATTTCTTTTAGGCAATTAACATTCAACGTATCAAATTTGATTTTAAAATGTTAATTTTGGTGCCATCATTTGCACTAACAACTTAATTTTTTGGATATCATATGTGGAAACTAAATGGAGAACAGAGTTTTTTTTCTGTGTTTGTTTTCTATTCGGTTATGAAAATTAAGATAAATGACTTTGAGCTGGAGATTCTTGAAAGAGTTGTTTTGTTTCGTTGTGGTCTGGTTAGTTTACTTTAATCTGGTTTAGCTTTTCAATTAATGATTTTGACCTCGTTGAGTTGGGCTTTTTGGTACAAATTCATTAGCATTATTAACGCGGCTTGCTGCTTGAAGGGAGTTGAGACATTTATTTTCGGTTGTTCTAGCTCTTGTAGTCTCCGAGATCGACTTTTGCCTATATTATATATTTTCAGCATCTTTTAGCACTGAACTCGGTACTCGAAGAGCCACTAAGGCAATTGGTAGTACTTCACACAGTTGCTGTAGCATTACATCGTCTTTGCGTTAAACTTCACACAGTACGTGTGGCGCCACAAAGTTTTATACAGAGCTTATCAGTCCGTGTAGCACCATATCAGTGATGGGAAGTACTTCAAAGCGTTCCTGTAAGGCTATAGCCTTTTTGGGTTATACTTCACACAGTTCGTGGGGCGCCACAAAGAAATATACTGAATTTGACAGTCCGTGAGCTCCACATCTGCGAGGGATAGTACTTAAAACAGTTCCTATAGCACCATAGAGTCGTTGGCTTGTACTTCACACAGTTCGCGTGGCTCCACAACGTTTTATACTAAAATTGACAGTCCGTGAGCTCCACATCTGCGATATGTAATACTTCAAACAGTTCCTGTAGCACCACAGCGTCGTTGGGCAGTACTTCACACAGTTCGTGTGGTGTCACATTGTTATATACAAAGCTTGGCAGTCCATGTAGCACCATATCGGCGATGGGAAGTACTTAAAACCGTTTCTGTAAGGCCACAGCGTACTTGGGTTATACTTCACACAGTTTGTGTGGCGCCACAAAGTAATATACTAAATTTGACAGTCTGTGAGCTCTACATCTGCGATGGGTAGTACTTCAAACGTTCCTCTAACACCACAGCGTCGTTGGGTTATACAGCACACAGTTGGCATGGCGCCACCTAGTTAAATACCGAATTTGACAGTTACAGAGTTGGGCTAAAACGACTTTCTTACTTGTTTTATTTACCCAATTGAAACGGTTCCCTTGATAATTTCGGACAACCTTGACCGACTTTGCTTAATATCTTCGTGATCTTCCAAGTTTTCACAACTCAAATTCTCTTCCTTTCAAGGCGTTGCCCAACATTGAGAAAGGCTTGTCTCCGACATGTGCAATCAAATCCATGTGCAATCAAATTCTGTTTTGTATAAATCCAATTGCTGCCCATACCTCCAGTGTCTGTAACCCAATTCGAGTCTGGCATTTTTCCATTCAAGTTCAGATGCAAACACGTTTTCGTGTTTAAGCCGGCAGTTAGTTTTGCCATTTGTTGTACGTGGGTTGGAAAATTGTTTCGCGCCTTTTTTTTTTTGTATCTCTCCTTATTTTACATTTTTATATCTGTTTACCAACGCCTCAAAACATTTGCATTGAGTCTCCAAGAAACTGATTTTGTTTTAGGCATGTAATTGTAATGCAACAGGCGAGCAGCAATGGTTATTATTATGGTTATTTGCATATGACTTGGCAATTAATTTGACAACAATAACATCATGACACACCTATTTTGCATATGTCAACGAGTCAAGGATTGGCCATTTTGCTTGCTAAAAGAAAAGTAACTTCAACTTCATTAAAGAAATCAACATAAATGGGCAAGACAATTTCTAAATCTCTCTGTCTCGAAACGTGCCTGTTTGTGGCATTTTTCCACAACGTTTGTCTAGCAGCAAAACACACAACACACAGCACAAAGGCACGTGAGCATTTTACAAATGAACTAAAAATAACAACAAACGCACCTACAAATTTTTAAGAAGATTTCATAAAAAAAAAAACACAAGAGGTAGACGAGGCGATAAAAAAATTAAAATAAAAAACCAAGAAACTATCAACAACATGAAGAACTTGGCACATCGTTTTCATTTTGTAAATATTTAAGCGTACTTCGGATGGAATATGTTGCATAGTGTTGTAAGAAATGAGGGATGTCATAAGTTAATGACTGTCAGATACGCTTTCTAATCGAAAACTCTCATGAATCTGCTAAATATGTTATCGAAGTGCTTTATACATTTTGAATTAAGGCAAGGCTTTAAATATATTTCTACGCAAACAAAATTCTGTCTTTAACAAGGCTGCAAACCGCTTTGGGGTTTTAAGGTCTCTCGAACCAAACCTTCTAAATCAGTGGCTCGCGCATGCACTAACACAAGTAACAAAGTGGTTACTTTTGAGAGTGTATGCTTGTGGCTGTCTGTTGCACACAACAATAGCAAAATCAATGCTGCAGCGCTGTCTACAGGTATTGTTGTTACATTCTATTTCGCAAGAGTCATAGAAGAGAATGAGAAGAGAGACACCTACGGGGTTTTTGCTGTACTTTCTTTAGTTTTTCCAATTTCGCTGAAAATAATCGTAAATGAAGACTTAAATGTTTTGAGAAGCGAATCAAAACCTTTGCTTTGATAAGTTAAGAAATGGATCCACGAAAATAGCCTCAAAATGTTCGATGATTTGGAATCTAACCTTCTAAATTTTGTCTTAAGCCATATTTTCGAAGTTTTCTGGGCGTTTTAACCTCAGATACCCCATCTCACGGTCAGAAATCCATCAAATTTAACTTGAATTGGTTACAAACGGTGGCAATTGTACCAAAATACTTGATTCATGAACAAAAATGCTCATTTCAAGTACAACTTCTTCAAACCCAAAATACTTTATCTAAGTCTTGTTCAGAACATAGTAATTACACTTCTAAATCTCTTTTTAAACCGAAGTGATCATACTTTGAGCCCATTTAACTCTTAAATCAAGTAAACAAAATTCTTGGTTGAAATTTTAAAATGTCTAAGGTCAAGCTCAGTACATTCTAGATACAAAATAGGAGATCATCGAACAAGAGCAAAATGATTTAAACTTAAGCTTATTAAATACTATAGCTATTTCCAAATCGTTCTTGAAATGAGAGAGACCTTAAGTCGAAGAAGTCTAAAAGGCTGGGCCATGAAGTATACAAAGACCCAGAAATTATTGCTGCAGGTTAGAAAACCAACATCACTTTATAGTAAAAGTGTCAGAACCAGTTGGGAATTTCAAAAACAGATTCGGTTGCGCACCTTTTGGAGCTTTGAATGTAAAACGGGTTTTCATTAAATTCTTCAAAAAGCTCTTGCTTGTAAGACAGGGGAGTAGAGGGGCAAGCGATACCACTACATCTCTTTCCCACAAACGAAAGCTTGATCATAAACTTCATGAAGCTTGCTTCACCGTATATTTAAGGCTAGTCGGATAAAACATGATAATAAACAAAGATAAAGGAAAGTAAACTAAAACACCCATAAAAAGTTAAGTCAATAGTTCGATAGTCGATAGTTCTACTTTTGTTTTTCAATCAGAACCCAAATTTGAGTGGATGCTCATCCCACACACTTTTACCCATTCCCCTTCCATATCCCATCTCAGAGACAACATCTTAACATGAGCTCGCTCAGCTGTCGATGCGTAGCGGCCATCAAGCTTAGATTGCATCTGGCGGGCATGACGAACGGCCCAAACAAATCGGCTTTTGACGTCAATTCTCTGGGCTATATTTAAGCATTGTTGTTGTGCCTGGCACATTGTCCGTTGTCTAGTTTGAGGTGCAGATATAAAAACGCTGATTAAATTTATGCACGCCATCGTATAATGTTTAATACAAAAAAAAATTAATAAACTGGCTGCAGTTTTCACTAGTGATTTATGCCGACCAGGCGTACTGGCTGATGTGTGTGTGTGTGTGTGGTGTTTTGTGGGTGCAGTACCTGCCCTCCGAAGTTGCCTCAAGAATTTCTTAATGGTCAGTTGGGAAGCTGGTTGTGGGTGTTACGTGACCACCTGGAAAATGGTTGTTAAAACCAGCTGCGAAAGCGAAAAACGAAAGTGCCTAGCTTGTTTGCTCCTGGTGGCATTGCAGTAGTCAGTCAGTCAACCCCCCCTCCACCCATCCACTACTTCTCCTTCTTCTCGCCATTGCCGCATTGCATCATCTTTCACATCTCATATTTCGCTGGCTGTATACTCTCTGGGACAGGCTGTAAATACCAAATATAATTGTTTAACTGTCCATAAAAAAAAATGAAGAAATAAAAGAGACCCTTTTGTATGTGTGCGCTTCAACGTCCATTGAACTTGTAGTTGGTGGAAATGGCACTCAAAGAGAGATATCTTTGAGAGTTGGCCAGCCAAACAATTTCACACCAATATGTTTGGATTGGGGTACAGCGGCTGCTGTAACAGGTCTGACAGTGTCCCATCCATCAATTGAATAAAACAAAAAAAAAATAAATACATTTAATATTGCGTAGCTTGCGCAGGTCAGGCAGGTGTAGAGGATTTTTGACCTTTTTGGGGGTGTAACTAACTGATTTTGAGGTTGGTTGTTTCAGAGTTTGAAGTCACAATGAACGTCACAGAAAGTCTGAGAAATTACAAAAGAAAAGGATTATGATTGAAAAGGGTAACAGGGAGAAGTTGTATTGATGAATATAAAAACGTGTTAGGTCCTCGAAATATAAATTTGACGTCTGATTTCCTATTAAGCTGATTGTGTGTTTGCATCTTAATGAATTGCTTTGTTTCCTATGAATGCTCATATTTTAGTTAGTTTCCTTAGAGCTTTGTTTTGTAGTCTTTTATCTTTTGCTTTCTTTGTACCTGCCTCTCTCTCCCTCTTTCGATGTTGACTTTCTCCGGGGTTTCCCCATCCTTTCCTTCTTTTTTCTTTTAGCCCTTATCCTTCCTTTCTTTCCCTTTTATGGTGTCCTCCTTGCTCGTATTTTCGGTCCTCCTTGCTCCTTTCCTCTTCCCTCCATTCCTTTTTTTTCATGTTTTTATTTCCCTCCTAGATTTCTCCACTTATTCCTTTCATCGATTCTTCCCTTCCACTTTTCTTCCATTCAGATTTCTTCCTCTCTTCCATTCTTTTATTCTTCTTTTCATTTGTTCTTGCTTTTTTCTTAATTCTTTTCGTCATTTGAGAATTTCACCTTTATTCATCGCATTCTTTCTTAATTTTTCCATTTCTTCATCGCATTCTTTCTTCATTTTTCCATTTCTTCATATTACCATTTCTTCATTTTACCATTTCTTTATTTCTTCTTCTCGATTTTTCTTCCTTTATCCTTTTTTCAATTTTTCTTTTCATTTTTCGTAGTTTCTTCTGTTTTCATTTCTTTTCTTCCTTTCTTTCTGTTTCATTTGTTTTTTACTTTATTTCCTGCCTTCTTTCTTTCTTCTCTTAACTTCTTAGCTTTTTCATTATATCCTTTCTTCTCTTTTGCTTAAAGAGAAGAATGAGTCCTTTCTTCTTTTCTTCAGTTCTTCCCTTCTTTCTTTCTTTCTTCCCTTTCTTTCGTTCTTTCTTCCATCCTTCCTTTATTCTTTCTTCTTTCGTTCTTTCTTTCCTCTTTCCTTTTTTCCTTCCTATATTCCTTGCTTTCCTCCTTCCTTTGTTCTTCCTTCCTCCTTATTTGCTTCTTATTTCTGTCTTCCTTTCTTCTTAATTTCTTCTTATTTCCTTTTCTCGCTCTCGTTTTTGTCTGCTTGCCTCCTTCGTCCTTCACAAGGAACGTTGTCTTCTTTATGAAAGAAAACTTGAAAAAATCAAGTAATTAGGAAACCAAAAGAATTCCAATTATCCGAAATTCTCATCTGGCAATCTTCACTTTCCCAGGTCAATATCTCAAGCATAACCACAACCCCTATACCACCATCAATTAACCACTTGGTTGTCTTCGTCTCCACCACAACAAACAGAAAACCCTCAATTAGGTAAAACTTGATTTATTTCTCCAACTGCACATATCTGTGTCTCCGTCTCCATCTCCGTCTCCTTTTCTCCGTAGCTGTCTCTTTTTTTTTTTTAGCCAAAACTCTCGAATGCTCTATTGGAAAATTGCCCATGTCAACGGAAATTGCTTAATCATTTCCACGCACAGCTCTTAAGTCAGTAATCATATCGCTTTGTGAAATTTTCGTTTCGTTTTTCCTTTTTGCCAACTGACTTATCATTGTCTTTCTCTTTCTATTTGCAGGTAAGTTTCACGATATCTTTGGCTACTGAATGCAAAAGGAAATCATTGCGTAAGTCAATAAAAAACAACAACAGAAGTTGACTTTGTTTACTTAGGACTTCCCTAGGCTAAAATTATATAATCCCATGCGTCATGGACAGGAAGCCAGGAAGTGGTTTTTTAAAAGGAGAAGGGAATCCAGGCTTACCATTGATTTCCATAATGAATTTCCCAATCAATTTGCAATGATTATCTTTCCATTCACTTACAATAACATCGCTAGGCCATCAAATTACGAGCTCATTTGGTCAGGCGGCTCTCGGCAATCAACCGCTTGGCAAAAAAAAAAAACAACAACATGCAAACACTTATGAACCCGTGAGATACTCAACTGAAGATGCCTCCTTCATTATCGTCAGCATCTCCTTTACCTGACCCCTTGTCGCGCCTAACGATCTTTAACCTGCCTGCGATCCCGGCCAGCCAGACAGTCAGACAGACAGTCAGTCAGATCGTCAGCCACTTCCACTTGTCTGCCTGTTTGTTGTTTTGTTGTTATTGATAGTTGTACACAACATACACGCGTATCTCTGTGAAGAGTTTGTTTTGGTTACTTGGGTATCGGGCAAATGCATTTTTTGTTTTTGTTGTTGTCTGCAATCTCCTCCTGCCGCCTGCCCTGCTGCTCATTTGCAAATCTGCCTGGTAATCAGTTTGGTTGTCGCTTGAGCAATTAGCTAATGGAGGGATTTCTATTGGCTGTGCTGGTGGTGTTTATCGTTTGGTGCGTGAACATTGTAACCTGCTGAATTTTTGCATTAATCCCGGGTGAAAGTGAAAAGAAAGGCGTGGGTGTCAAGAGCTTGAGGGCAGCGGCCACTGTCCTGCTGTAATGAGATCAATGAACTGTGCAAGGCATTCAAAATTGTTAAGAAATCTATGAGCAGTATAAAATGGTATCGGTTAATGGTAGGATAAACAATATGTTGACCCTAAATTCTCAGGACTGAAAAACATCAAAAAACTTGTAATTTTTTGAAGTATTTTTCGGAAGTGGAACGGTTTTTTACTTCCAGCTCAGTGTCCGCTCCAATTTTAGCTATCTTATGTTATATTCTTCAACAATGTAGATGAATAACTGAACAAGTGAGCAACAGAACCTTAAAAAAAGTGAACCCCTGAGTAAGGAAACGACTGATTCAAATTATTAAAAATTTATGAGTAAATGAGTTTTTTCAAGGGTATTTTTCGCTTCGGGGTTTGAATTCTGAATTCAAAGATTCTGAAAAGCAGCTAGGATCAACAAATGTGCAGAGTTGAAATATTTTGGAATTATTTTAAGTGGGTGATCTAACAGCAAAGTTCTGGAAACTCCACTGAGTAGATGATAAACAACTGAGGAAATTATCAAAATTGCAAAAGATATATATATTGGAATGTTTTTTTAAGCTAAAACTCTTAAAGCAAACTTTTGAAATAGCAACTGAGTAACTGAACAAGTAAACAACTAAGGAAGAAAGTGAATTATAACAACTAAGAAACACCGAAAAAATATGATCTATTCCAGCTAGATACGTCTTTAATATCCTTTTAATCATCCAACGGATCCAAATTATGAAAATTTTTCATATCCTTTGATGATTTTCAGCTCCGTTGAATGATTAGAAGGATATATAAGAAATATCCACTCCAAATGGATACGAGAAATCAACCAATGATTATTTTTGTACATCCTTTTTATTTGTGTATATACAGGTCACATTTTCGGTCAGTGTTGTGGTTCCTGTTGTGGTCACTGCTACGTCAATGTGGTGGTTCCTCTTGTGGTCACTGTTTTAGTACCTTTTTGGTCAAAGTTTTGGACACTGTTATGGTTACTGCCTTGGTCACTGTTTTGGTGACGTTCTGGTCACTGTTTTAGTCAGTGTTGTGGTCATAATCACAGGTGTGTTAAGTGCTTTGGTCACAGCTTGTTCAATGTTGTGGTCACATTTTCGGTCACTGTTGGGGTCACTGTTTTAGTCACTCTTTGGTTGCTGATTTAGTCACTGTTTTGGTCACTGTTTGGTCACTGATTCGTTGATGTACTTGTCATTGTTTTAATCAGTGTTATGGGCACTGATTCGCCACTGTTTTGGTCACTAATCACAACTGTGTGTCAGTGCTTTGGTCACAGCTTGGTCAATGTTGTGGTCACATGTTCGGTCACTGTTTTGGTCACTGTTTTAGTCGCATCTGTGGTCAGTGCTTTGGTCACACCTTGGTCGATGTTGTGGTTATCAGTCACTTATCAGTCACTGTTGTGATCACTGTTTTGGTCACCGTTTCCCTCCTTATCCCTACAACTTATTGAAAGTTATGCCCAAATCTATATCACTCTTGTGGTCACTGTTTTAGTTACTGGTTTAGTCACTGTTTTGGTAACGTACTGGTCACTGTTTTGGTCACAGTTTCCCACCTTTTCCCAACCACCCATTGGAACTCATGTACGAATTCACATGGACAGGGGAAACAGGCGAAACCTACTTTACCCACTTACTAGTATTGTTATTAACGTGACATACCCAGACTTGTGTTTATGCTCTCGCAATTGAGTAACTCCTTATGCTCTCAGACTCACCATAATTAGGTACAATCTTTTCATAATCTTTATCTAACATTTGATGCATTTTTCATGCTCATCCTACCATCCCCCCACACAAACACACCACCAAGAACTAATTTTGTATCGCCATATTTACAACTTCTCTCAACAGGAAAATCAGAATCGCAGTTAATTCTGAGATTGTGCCGCCCCCTTCTTGCCCCTTTTTTATGATGTTCATTGCCATAGCAAAAGCAGACAATTTATAACACAAATTAAATGCATGAAAATTATGATGAATGCGAAGTAAAATTTATGCTGATGACATACCAACAAAGCGCCAATCCTCCCTCCCTCTTTGCCAATCAAGAGCCAGACGCTGCACAGACTGCCAAAAGGCTTTGCTGTTTAGTTGTCTGGGTCTGGGACTGGGACTGGGACTGTCTCTCTGTCACAACTCCTTCGCTGAAATCTCATGGGCGTCAGAGTATCGGTATTCCATTGAGCAGCAGCTGCAGTGGTTTGGCGACTCCTTAGCCTGGCTGCCTGGCCGCCTGCCTCTAGCCGAAAGTTGTTGCGTATTAAAATGGAAATTGCAAGTTTTTCGTACGACGTTCAGTCTGGCTGCCTCGTCGGCACTTTTGTTTCACTTTCGTTTGGCTTGATTGCAGGTTTTTTATAACCGCCGCTTCAACGATCTGCGCATTTATCACGCTGCCACACATCCAAAGATCAGGCAGGCTTGGAAGAGAAATAAATAAAATAGGAAGAAAAATAAAAAAAAAGAGTAAGAGTTTCATTTTCATTTAATTGCCGCTAGGGAAATGAGAGGAGTAGGTGACCAGCCACCGACTGTGGAAAGTGTAGCAGTCTAATCTTTAAGGAGATGACTGGCCATGGTCTCTCTCTTTTTCTCATTTCATCATCCGCATTTGTCATCTTTGGCAATTTGTGTCAGGTTATGAAATATTTTGCAACTTGCGAAAGAAACAAAATTTCCTGTTTTTCTTTACGCACTTCTCCTTTGGTTGGGCCGGTCGGTCGGTTGGTCAAGTATTAATTATTATTTGGTTTTATGAATTTTATGCTTTTATTTTTGATGCCAACCCATAAGCGAACCTGTTGCAATGCGTTCCACAAAGCGTATCCAACAGAAATGCGGATTGGGTGGGTAAGCCAAATCGTTACGCTGCTCTTTAGGTTGGGTGGGGCCGGGAAGTTGTTGTGTAAAAATTACACGCAGGAATTTTGAAAGCCATTTATAGGGGAAATTTTTTGGTTTTTGAACATTTTCTCCGTTAGGCGTCTAAAAGGATGAGAGAGCTGACTGTCTGTATAGCTGTTTTCGGTACGATTCCCTATCAATTCATAATTTTGTTTTACTCTGTCTTAGTGTAAAGTAAAGTTTTTGAAAACACTTAATTTTTTTGCGTTCAATGTTTAATTCAATTACAGTTCAACACGTGGCGCAGTAGGCAGACATTTTTTTTGACAGCACAGCGTATAATATATCAGTATTGCTTGAACTATAAACCTACACCAAAAGTATGGTTTATAGCTTAAATAAATTCTGATATTTTGTAAAATGTCTAAAACTCAGATTATTAACTTAAAAAACAATTTTCGAATGGAAAGTTGTAGATCTGACACACTTTCGAAGATCTACTTTTGAGCTGGGAAAATGCCTAACTTCATGGTACTCGTCGATACACCAAGTTTCAAGATCTTAGCTTAAATAACTTCTAAACTAGCCAAAAAATCCACCTTATATTATCAATGGACAGACCAATGTGCAAGTTCATTGCTTAAGTTACTCTGAAACATGGATCTAAATCACTTTTGAACCAGTTCGAAATCGGTTTTTGAACTGTTAATCATCCAATATCTATTTTACCAACCTACATAACAAATTTTAAGTTCTTAGCTTAAAGAACTTCAGAGATTGGGCTCTGAACCACTTTTGAACCGTTTTTAACCTTTTTTGAACCGGTTCACAAACTTTAGACTTCAACATAAGACATTCTAAGATACTGTCATCATTTCTTAAAGATCTGTTCAGCAGTTTAGAAGCCCATAAGAAACAAATTTACACACATACTGCAAATTTGTTTCTGTAAACCGAAAAAAAGTTGTCTGTATGTTTTTTTGTAAAAGTAAAGGCTCATTATTTCCCGTTTCTAGATTTTTTGTTAAGCTACACGACATTTAGTTTCTGAACAAAGGAAAAAGGATGATTTCGGTATCCATTTGGAATAGATATTTTTTTAAATTCATATTAAAATATCCATTTAATATTAAATAGATCTTAAATTTTCAGCCAAAGAAGACAAAAATCATCCAAAGGATATATAAATGGGTTTTTTTAATATCAAAAAAAGTATATGGACAACTATCCATTAAAATTCGATATTTTTGGACTCTGGAATTCTCCGCCTTCGACGTAAATATTCGAAAATAAAGCAATATTTTTGACCATTCGATCTTCAGTTCTAATGATAATCTTAAGTCAAATGAAAATTTTACAAGTTTTGGGACTCTTGTGACCGTTTGGATTACACCTCCTATGTACCAGTCTACAATTGCCATCTATATAATCTTCTAAGCTAAGATCTAATGAAATGATTTTTAGATTAGCATTTGAAGCCCTTTAATCTGCAACTTCCATTTACCAACTGCTTTATGGTAGTCTAAACATTAGGCGCTTTAATAGAAGTTAAGAAATTCCCCAAAACTTTCATTGTAATCGGATGATCGGTATAATTTGGCCAATTTTGCAGATTTCGGACCATATCCCGTCCGCTTCTTCAACTGAGTAACGTTTCGGGGCAAGCACTAAATATAAAAATATGCAATATTGGTCCTTCGAGCCGGATATTATGTGGGAGGGGTGGTGTAGAATCGCCGAATGAAGATGTTTTGTTGTGGCTGAGAACACTTGTTGAATTGGTGGAAGCTGGTAGAAATGGTTGGCGTTTCAGGGTTCTTTATAAACACAACTGATCGTTTTCACTTCCGTATTCTAAGGAGCTAAAAAAGCTCAACTATCTGCTTTATATACATTGCCATTTAAGCATCTAGCTCAATCTTTATTAAACTTGCGACTTTCGCTATGGTTTATAAAAACACTGGTTTAGTTCGCGGTTCGGTTCAGAACCGTTTTTCATAACCGATAAGTAAATCCATTTATCCCACTGCTATACCACTTAGTAACTCCCAAAATGCCCCCCCCCCCCCAACGGTTTCATTGTTCTAATTCCATTCAATTAGTTTGCCATTAAGACCAATTCCGCTCATAATATAAATTTCTTAACAAATTAACTAAATTCCAGCTGGGCCACCTTAATAATCAAAAAAAATTCCAGAAGTTGACACCAAACACTCACACACACACACACAAACTTCCATACACACGCAAACTACCACTCATACCCAAGAAATTCAAGTGCAATAAAAGAACTTGGAACATATTTCCATGCTGCAACCTGTTTGGTCCCAACACCCTCAATTCGAACATCATAATGATGTTGCATTTGTATGAGCTAAGTTACCATCCACTTGCGTTCCACAAGCTGCTTGGAATGCCAAACAAAACGTATTTTCAATTCAGTTCGCGCTCAACTCACAAACACGACGGTCACGACGGATAAAATTAAAAAAAAACCATCAACAAAATCTAACAAATAAAATGCTATAAACTAAATCGAAGAACTTAACAAACTGTAAATAATTGTATAAAAAAAAAAAATACTTGTTAATTTCTGATAAAAAAGGAAAACAAAAATTAAACGAAAACTTGTGGCTCAAGTTCCCTCACATTGAGCTGGCATTTAATATTTGAAAATTGTTTGATCGATTCCGGTGTAAAGGCATTTTTGGTTCAATGCTACGTTGCTAGCCAAATATTGAAGTGTTAAACAGCTGCCCCAAGTGAAAAACTCACCCCAATTTAAACTTTATGTTCGTTATCAAACCGCTGACTAATTGCTTCTATATAGCCCCGTCTATATAGATATGCACAATAAGACACGGTCCAACCCTTAAAAAAACCCAAAACAATTTTAATTTCTATTAGCTGGAAATTACTTCGTGATCGAGTGAAGTTTTTAGTATTTAAACCAGCAAAAGTTTTTCAATTTATTTTCGTTCAGTTTTTTTAATTCAAATCAATTGGAGTGGCAGGCAAACGTCGCCACGGCAAATGCCTTTGTAACCAACTCTACGCTGCATAATATCTGCATATCAACATGTATCTCATACAGGTGAGACAATAACACACACTTACCGGCACAATAGATCACTTCCATCTACCCCTGTTCCACGAACCTTTGTTTGCTTCCAGCAAACATCTTAAATAAGACAAAAAAATAAGAGATCTTTTATTTAAGTGTTTTTTAATTGTTTGCTTGCTGCGATTTTTCTTCATCTACTTCTTTACACTTGAACTGTGCGTGCCACCACCACCACCATCATCTCATACCATACCATACATACTCCACATTATAATTTGTTTAATTTGTAGCTAATTTATCTTTCCACTTGATGGCCGGCTGGGGTGGTGGGTATGCATGTGGGTTTAGTAGAGCAGGTGTCTCATCATTAGCGTTTGGCTGGTGAACTTTAAACCTTTTGGGAAACGGTGTTAAGTGAGAGACCGATTCACCGTAAGCTCAGGTCTTATGAAGGGTAATGAAGACATTCTTAAAGTGGAATTTTTTGTGGGTTTTTGAAATAATTATTTGCAATATTTACCAGAATAACTTTAATTATTACTAAATTCCAAATTGTCTTAATAAGTTTTGGCAATAATTACCAGAATAACTTTAATTATTACTAAATTCCAAATTGTCTAAACCTTGGTTAGCTGCAGTTAAAAGCAATCATTACTTTTATGACCTAAAATGTTAATATAAGTGCTTAACTATTATCTTACTCAACTGAAGCTGAATTAATTTTCAAGGCATCTTAAATTCTGCTTAAAGTTAGAGTCTGAGTTTAATGCTAAAACTCGGTTTGTAAGATTTCCAAATCGTATGTTTTGATATGGAATCCAAAATTCAGAAATTCAACTTCTCTTGCTTGGAATATACTTAGGGTATTTACGATCCCCACCTCTAAGTTCAGTCTGCAGTTGTTGAATTGAGGAAAAGTTAAGTTTTTAACAACTCGAAAACTAGAAGAACAGGAAAAGCTATCCCCAGTTGAGCTACGAAATTGTTGAATTGAGGAATTTTAAAATTTTTTGATTCCTTTCGCCGAAGTTTTGATTCCTTTTTATCACAAAAATGGAGCTTGGTGAACCCATCAAAGGCGACCCCACCACATTATCACATATGAGCCGGAAGAGGACCTCTCTAAACTCTGTCAAAATGAGTTCGCTTTCTTTGATAGACTCTATCGTTTTGCTTGTTGAACGATTACTCTTTGGTGAAACTTTTCCTGTCGGTACACAATATTCCTTTGGGGGCATTGTTCGTGCACTGGCGAAGCAATGCTTTCCAATTTATCTTGCCTTTTTGTCTCAATGCTGCTATGAGCAAGTGACCATCGTGTCTCTTGCATACTCTGAGTCCCAAGTCACGTTTTATGATAAGTGACAATATGTTCTCGCTGGTATTGATTTCACTAGACATTATTTTTTGCTTGCGCAGTGGATTTCGACGAGTACAATCTTTCATCTTCTTTTATAACTGAGGTTTTCACACGGTTTGCGAAAGGCTGGATTTTGCACAATCTTCCATTTCATCAGTAGACTCAAATATTTTCACGGCTTAAAACACAAAGTTTCGGGTGATTTTCAGTGGGCTCAGCCTCCGAAAGAGGCTTATCTCGGCCTAATTTTTTCTAGGACAATTAAAACATAGCGATTTTCGAGCGATACAGTTTTGTTGCTGTAATATAGCCTTAAATAGTCGTTAAGTTGGAGTGGATGCGTTCAATGATTCTTCAGAATGAGAGAGTTCCATACGTCTACCAAAACAATCTACAAAGCGAGTAATAGGTTTATTAGATTTAAAGTTTAACGTTCTCAGGGTTGTACCTTGCAGCCACTTCCGATAGTTATCGATAGAAATGACTTACTAAATATACAGTTTAGTAATCTTTAATCGAAAATAGAAATTCCCATAGTAGGCCTTGATTTTGTACTTAAAATTTCTTTAACAATTTACAAGTCAAAAAGTTGCCAAGTCTTATAAAAAAATCTAATTTATTAAAAAAACGAAATGGATGACTTAATTTCGATCACTTCGGCAGAAGCATCAGAGGCAGGATCAGCTGGTGACGACGCTCCATCTTCATTGACACCACCGTCCACTGGAGCATCGTCTGCAACTTCATCGGATGGGGAGAAGATGATTAACATCTTACACGGCATATCGGATTCGATTGGCACTGGGTTAAGTCGTGAATCTTTGGAAATTTGCCATAAATTACTTGACTTGGGCGTTTGCCCCATTGATTTAGTTAACGTGATTAAATACATTCAAGAGGGTCAACCGCTGCCCGATTTTGACTATAAAAGTCCGTATGAAGGACATCCCATTTATGATGATGTTGATGATTGATAAAATTGAAGAGAAAATGTATATATGCAGAAATAAAGCGAGGAGCAGAAAATAAAACATATTTAAAAAAGAAAAAATGGTAATAAACTAATAATACCAAGAAAATAATGTCTGTTCAATACACAGTTCAAGTGCATCCTTTGCACCCTCGAAGTTTAAAAGCGTTTAGGTTAGCTTAAGTTGAATAGGCTGCTCGGCAAAGGCCCAGATCACCCAGAGGGGCTAAGAACAGGGATCTAGTGGGTGTGGCGAAGGAAGAGAACAGGCTCCACGCAATCGCTCTACTACCATTTCAAGGAATCCACAATAAAGAGCCAGGCGAATGTTAATTTACTTACAATGTGACTTACTCCGCAGTCTCTGAGTGTCAGAGCCATCCACCAAGGCCCCTCAAAAGAGGTTAGCTGTGAAGAATACGTCACCTTGTAAGTAAATTTTCCTTGAGCCAGGTCTTCAAGGGGCCCATTTGCCAGAGGAGACAGGTCTTCTAACTATGGTTTACTTGGGATCGTAAATAAGGTGTTGCATAATATCTACTTCCTCCTCATTCCCACAACTACGACAGAAGTCATGTGGGGCATGCGAGTCATGATGGCCATATGAGCTATGGTGCAGTGCCCCCTTCTGAGTTCCATCAGAGTTAAAATCCTGTACTTGCTAACGTTTAGGAGTTGGGAAATTCTTTTGGGTGAGCAAGTTGATGTGAAAACCAGGTTGTTCTGCCCTAGCTCGGGCTTTCCACTGGACTTTCGCCATGTTATCCTGCAGGGGTCTTTGTATGTCAGTTACCGCTAGAGTCGTTGTCGTCGTCTGCTTCCTCGTGTCCTGGTGTGCCTGCGTGACCAGGTACCCAGACTAGATTGATGGAGTGCTGTTGAATTTGGTTCAATGCTGTCGCCGTGGTGCGGACTAGGTTGCTTTTTGTGGTTTTTTTTATGACAGAGGACTAATGGCAGCCTGGCTGTCGACCTACATTGTAATGTTCCTTGGAGTTTCGTTCAAGGGGTATATCAATTTAGCCGCTTGGCAGACTACATAAATCTCTGCCTGGTGAACGCTACACACCTATTGAGAGCTGTATCGGTAGTTTCTATAAGAACATGCCAGCTTCTGTGCCTTTTTACATCCTTCAACCGTTTTTATAGATGGATAACTTGTTCTCTCTGATGGTAGTATCTTGTTTTTATTGCTCTCATTTCGGTATGCTGATAAAGTATTAAAGGATTGAACAATATCCATTAGATCACCCCATAAAGTATATATATTCTTGATCAGCATCAACAGCCGAGTCGATATAGCCATGTCCGACTGCCTGTTCATAGGAACGCACAGATCTCAGAGATGTTAAGAGAGAGATTTGACTTGTATGGAAGAAACACTTGCAGGCAGATCAAGTTTAACTTCTAAAATCGTCATATCTCCCACAATAGTTGGTTCGTACCTTCTGGACATATTTAGTTATTAGTATTATTTATAAATCCTCCAAAGAAATGATGAAGATCTGATGAAAGATTTTCGAGTTATATCGAAAACAAACATTTATGCTGGGCAGCACTGTCTAAATCAGCGATGGGCAGCACTTACTAACTTAGGGAGGTACAGAGTATGTTATAAACGGGCTTGACCGACTTCCTTACTTGTTTAGTTTTGAAAAAAACTGCAAAAACATTTTCAAAACATAGTCTTAAAATAGAAATCCGACTACAGCATGTTTTTTTGTAAGAAACTCTACTGAAATTTTATTATTGAATTCAGGTTTACGAAATTGAGTTTATTTTAGCTTCTGGATGTCCAAACATACGTCAGCTTTCAATAAAATGAATGAATGGCGTCTGGGAACTAGAAAAACCATAAAAAACAGCATAATTTTAGTTAGACATCAATGCCATTTAGGTTGTGACTTGAACTCACCCGTTTTGATTTTAGATCCACTGATCCTCCTAGGGTTCTTGGGCACGCATCAGTTGGGCACGTCGATGCTCCTTAATTACGGTAAAGGTACCTGCCAATATGATGGCAAACTGCAGTAACTTAGCCTGAAAGAAGGTCTATGAAGAAGAAGAAGTTAGAACCTAGTTTGCCTGGTGCCCTCTCACAGCTCACCTGTCTTATGTATACCGGCAATGGTACATGCGCCCTATGCGAATGATAATCCAATCCTCTGTACACCCAATAACCCGGCCAGGCACCCAGGCTGGCCAATAGAAATGGTGAGGCCGTATTCATGGCCTTTTCAAATCCTTTGGCATGCACCACCTCATGTAAATCTTCACCCAGATTTGGAGCCATTTTTGGTTGCTCCCTATTTTGTTGCGCCGGTGCGGCAGCATGCCAAATTTTTGCCACCGTCCAGTTCTTACAGCTGTCTATAAAGCTAAGGAAGCCCATTTTTTTTTTTTGTAGTTAGCCAAAAAAAAGAAGTGTGAATAATTTTTGAATTTTTTCCAAATTTTGGTTTGTCAATTTAGGTAATTGATTGTGGTAAACTCCCAGCCTGCCTAGTCATCCAACTTGGAACAATCTGTTTCGCCTTTATTGGCCACATTATGTACAGAGTATAGACCATTGGAGTTACGTCCCGAGGTGGCCATAAATATGCCTGTGGCCAGGATGGCTACTTGCATTATCTTGGCATGCTGAAAGGTCTGGAAAAGAAATTGGAAAATTGTGATTAGAAGTTAGGCAGGGGATACAGAAATAGCTACAGGGAGATTCAACTTAGATAAAGGGGATAAATGTCTTTGTAATTCTCAAAACTGTTTGCAATTCTTAGCAATGACTTGTTGCAAGATTGTGATACCACAAACTGCAAATTTCAGAGTTAAGAGTACTAAACAACGATTTCAATTCTTCCCTCAGCTAGTTTCAAGTCTTTTTATACTTTACCCTCTGTATATAAACTCCAATCTGTTCCGTATTCCTCTTGTGCTGCCAATGTAGTCCCCTCCAAATCCAATATGTTGGCCACGAAATGAAACTTGCACCCAAATAGGGTAACATTACCTCCAACTTTTTGGAGAAACCCGGTGGTGTATTATGATCTATAAAGTTCAAAAATTCCGCCTCATAGTTAATGTTGGCAACTGGTAACTCTTCTCCGTATTTGTTTAATACAGAATCGGATGACATTGTTGTGGGATCATCAGAATTTATGGACGCATCATTTGTGACTGGCATTGGTCTTTGTGTTTGCACATCTGGTGTAAATTTAGATTCTTCTTTGGATTTTCCTTCCGTTGCAGCAGCACCACCACCACCAACTCCGGTGCCACCTGCACCACCTGCTCCTCTTGCGTTACTTAACAGCGGTTTATCCAAGGACTTGTCCTTATCTTGCAATTTTGTTTGCTCCTGTTGTTGCATCATTTGCACCACTTGTTGGATTTTAGGCTCGTTCAGTTCATCAGTGGTATCTGGCGACTTGGAGAACAGGCTGGAGAATTTTTTGCGTAGGGTTTCCATTTTATTGATTTAGCGACCGAAAAAAAATACTGAGAAAAAAGAAAAAAAGCAAACAAAATGTATATAAAATTCTACTAAAACATTTTCAAGCTTGCTGGGATTAGGCAAATACGAAACAGAACTTTCAACAAAACAGAAATAACCAAAATGTTGCATAAATTATCAAGAATTATCAGAGTGTGTGCCGGTTTGTGTCTAAGTGGGTCAGTTCTTGGCAGCCATGCAATTATCATGCTCATACAGGTTGGCGCTTGCCGCTTGCCGCTGCCACATACCAGCGACCATTTTATTCATTCACCCAAAAGCTCTAGACTTTTGGTCCATTGTGTTTTTGGTACTAACTGCTAACGGCTTGGACAGCAGGTGTCTCTCTCTCTCTCCTCGGCTCTCCTCGCTGCGTTCGTTTTTTTTTTCCACCAAAAAAATTGTGGCTTACCTTCAAATTGTCTAGGGGCCAACGGTTTTCTGTTTTCTGTTGCAGGAAGCCTGACTGCCTGACTGCCTGCCTGCCGCTATGTGGCTTTTGTCTAAACTAGTTTTGGTCTATGAGAACTCTTAACGATCAATGCATTTAATCAAAAAAAAAAAAAAAAACGTAAAAGAATGCACAAAAAATGGAAGAAGAAAAGAACAACAATTTAACGGTAGTTATTTAGTATTGAGAATTTTCACAAAGGCCAACCTAATGAAGAAGAAAATTTTTCAAAGTTCTAAAGCTAAAAAGAAGAATTGTCTTAATTGGATGGCAAATTTTTTGGTTTAGCTTAAAGATTAAGTTGAGAAATAACACTGTCATATTTTTTTTTGTTGAAACAATTCTATTTGAATTCAGAGGTTCTTACACACTCTGTGCCCCAGCAGCACAATTGTTTTTATATGTGGTTATTTTTGCTTGTGATTGTTGTTGTTTGACAAAAGATGTTCTTCTTTATGTGTTATGGTTTAGTATCCCTAAAGAAGGCACATTTTCTTTAGGGCCGAATTTCTCATTTTCTACATAACTGCTATGTGTTGGATAAACTAAGGATTTTGCTCTGTTATTTGTAGGTTTTTGAGACAAATGGCTCTATATTGAAAAGTAGAAAACGGCCCTTAGTAAAGTTGCTTACGACAGTAATGTGATATCAAAATCGCAAATCGATTAATTTTTTGCTCAGCTTGTGGCATCAAAATTTGTGAAAATCTCAATAAAAATAGACTATTTTACAGATAACGTTTGTATTTGAGCTCGTTTGCATATATTTTGTTTAAAAATATAGTCAGAAATTATATCGGAGCATATAAAAACTTATGAAACGATATCCATTTACATTTTCTTAGATTTGAACCCTTTTTCACTTATGAAAGTCAGCCCCCTAGTTACCGATGGCGCAAATATAGCCAAAAATGAAACCTAAAAATCGACACCTCATTTAATATTTTATTAAGTTTGCCCCCTTTCATTAAATCATACTTCTGTCCATCAATAGGAATAATATGGCCAGAAGTGAAATCAGGGCACCCCAAGTACTGATTTCGAAACTTCTAAAGCCAAAGATGACCGGGAGTGGTGCAGCAGGTAGTGTGTCTGCCTGCTGTGCAATAGGTCATGGCTTGGGATATATGAAGAACCGGTTTTTTCTTTGAAAACCTACACACCCGGTCACCTTTACTAACTATTGGCGTCCGCTTTGAAGTAACTAAGCATGAATATGCTTCTCAAAATTGGACGTTCAGATTTGGCATTAAACTATAGGCCTCTTTTCTCTTGTGCGAAAATTAGAAGCATAGAGCTTGGTCCTTTGGGATGTGTAAAACCAAATTAAATAAAAGACAATGGGCGTAATCAGCAGATAAATCCGACTTATGATTACTGATTTTGCGATTGCTGATGATTCAAATTTATTCTTCTTAATAGGACAATCAAGAACTGTAATCATAAATCGGATTTATCTACTGAAGGCGTCCAATATTATTAATTTCAGCCATCCAGTTCTTCATTCGGTCCCAGTGTGCGGTGGTTTGAAACCTGTGAGCCATTGAATCCAACCCTAGTTCCTGAAAGGTTCGCATCTTTCATTACAGAAGTTTGTTCCAAATGAACTCCGATTCAAATCGAAGAATTGTCCAAAACTAAACACTTCGCACAAGAGTAAGCGGCTACCGCACATAGAAAAAAAGGATATTTGTTCATTATTCATTGGATGATTTTGGTATACATTTGGACTTGGTTAGAATATTAATTCTTGATCTCAATGGATCTGTTTGTTTTCCACTTTACATTGTACTTTCTATGTAGACTCATTTAACATAGATTGACACAATGGATCATTAGTATCACAGAAGAGAAAATCTTGAAGAGCTTCAATTGTTTCCCACGATTACCCCCTCTACACCCACAAGGTTAATGACTCACTTCTTACGGTTTTTTGTATTGAATGGTCAACAAATTATACTTCACCATAATTGTTAATTGAGCAATGTTAATTCATTACAGACATTATTCCATTTTTGGCTGTGCTCTAACGAATTTCGTTTAGCTTAAAAAACACTTGACACTTGAAGTGTCATCGCTTGTCCCAGGCCTTTCACAGCGAACCAGCCGAGCTATCCAAGGCACAGCCAATTGATTATACAATTTAACAAGTCGACACTAAATGACGTTCCAGTTGGCAGGCAACTGTCAAAGGAGTTTTGCCATTGACCGTAGTTGCAATTTCTGACAATTCACCGTTAGCCGAGGTCTATCCACGGGGCCCACGCCACGAGTCTAATTGCAGGTGGCCCACAACAAAAAAAATACAACATTATTGTAAGCGTTGGCGTTTGCCAAAAGAAATTTCATTGCGCTCGCATTTTGATTTGATTTATGTTCAAGTATTTTGACAGCAGGCCCAAAAAAGACTTTCAAAAAATGTTCATTGAGGAAATTTTTGCCAACTCACCAAAGATGGCAGATCCGATTGAAATTGGGTTAATTGAGTTGGAGGCTTTAACAGTTTAAAGGGCTGTTTGTGTGTTAATGGAAAAGCCACTAGATAGTGAAAGAAAGCAACTAGCCAAGTGATCTGTGTGCGAAGCCTTGAAAATGCAATTTGCGGTTTTAGTTGAATGAAGCAAAAAAAAAAACAAAAAAAAGCTTGGGAAAGATGCAAACAAGTAGATCAATGTAAGTAAAGGAAGTTGCAAAGATGAAACGCTTAGTTGGTTAAGTGGGCAAATGGTGCAATTCTAAGCTATAGAAGAAATGTAAAATACGAAGCAGAGAGTGAAATGCATTGCCAGAGAGAGGGAGAGATCTATCAACGAAAATTCCCTAACAATCTCTACTTTGAGCTACCGGCAGGCAACCGCTTTAATCTTCCCTTTATTTTCCCCCATTGTATTCAAAACCAATCCCCTTTAACTCATCATTCTTGTTGGTTTCTACCAATAAAATGCCGCATCATACTCGTTCGGCTAATCTCAACTAACCCATCTAGAGGGCATACCCAGCATATTACTCAATTTTCAGACAAACATTGCTCAGATTTCAGAATATGCGAGACAAAATAACAAAAACAAAAGCAAAGAAGATGCCACACCAAAAAACTAACAATGCACGCGGTTTGACATATTGACAAATGATCTCTGGTGGGCACATTGGCGATAAGGTCCGAAAATACAACCGACCGGCGGTTAGCCAGCCTCATACATCAAGCGAACGAGACAGTTTTTTGCTTTCTGGAGAGGAAGTAATTGCAACAGCATTAACAGAATTTTTGAAAAAGCACGAGGGTTGCCTTATTTTTTTTTTGAAAATGTTGTACCTAAAGTGGAAAGCACGCTGAATTGGCTTAAATCTACCAAGTTGATGAATATTAGTATTGTATCCAGTATAGCAACCTTTGAAAACGGAATTTCCACTGAACAGAACGTTTTTCGAATCTTAAGACCACTAAGAACTATTCCAAAATCTCAAACTGCTGACCAAAATACGATTCTATGAGCTTAAATTGGCTTTAACGGCTACCAATATATATCTAAGTTAATAAAAATGCACTAAAAGTATTCCTTAGAACCTGTATTACCTAGTATACTATTAAGAAATGACCATCCTACGTGTCTCTTATGGTAAAGTAGCTTCAAGCGTTCTAATGTGTTTTAGAACTTCCAACTTAACAACTTAAGAGATATGGCTTTAGTAAAGTATCTAACTCCATATTACCAACCAACAGACCAAATTTCTGAACCAATAAATTATATTCAATTTCATTCTGCCAACCTATGAACCAAATTTCAGGTTGATAGCTTAAATAACTACAAAAATATTCGAAACCAGTTCAAAATCCATAAACCAACCCATAGATCGAGTTCTAAGTTCGTAGCTTAAATAACTTCTGAGGTACTTTTAAGCCGGATCGAAACCGGTTCTATCCCAGTAAACTACCCAACTTCAATCCAACTTTATAATAGCTTAAGCAACTTCTGAGGCACGGCTCTGAATAACTTCTGAACCGGTTTCACTTTTAAACCGGCTCGAAGAAGGTTCTGAACCAGTAATATATACTATTTCTTAAGTATTACCAATCTAATATCTTTTGGGGTATGGCTCAAAACCACTTACTAACAGTTTATAATTGACGATTGAGCCAATTAATAAAAAAGGGAAGAAAA
Source organism: Lordiphosa andalusiaca (assembly GCA_035044965.1). Classification (NCBI taxonomy): domain Eukaryota; kingdom Metazoa; phylum Arthropoda; class Insecta; order Diptera; family Drosophilidae; genus Lordiphosa; species Lordiphosa andalusiaca. The sequence continues at coordinate 4,009,289 of JAWNNM010001363.1, read as the reverse complement.
AGATGATGGATAGCCCTAATATATACTATGAAGGTATCGTTGAGATCGGCTCAGCGTCTTTGACACCTAAAAGAATCAAATGTACATACAAAGATTTATAGATTTTGGTAGTAGGAACCTAATTAAACCTAAGATTGTATTTCAAGGTAGATCCAAGAACGTAGTTCTGTCTTCAGCGAGCTGTCTCCAAGCCTTGCAACGTCTTGCTGCACCTAAGCTACCACACAATCACAATTGTTTGTCTGCTTTCAGAGGTATAGCTGTCGCAGTTCTCCAAACCTGGTTACACCGCTCACGTTAGCCAGCAGCTTTACCAGTCTATCTCCAGCGAGCAGTTTTATGTCGTCTAGAGACGCACAACACTCTACATACGCCTCCATTTAGCTTCTCATTAGCCCTTCCATCCCTTTTCCAGATGTTGATAACATGTTGGAGCTGGGGATGTCTGGGGATCTTGGCTATTTGTCCTAAATCTACCCTTAACATGGACATATATGGACATATGTTGATGAAAATTTAAGTTATGGATCAATTTTAACCTGTATTGTACTCTTCTAATCCGACTTTTCCAAAAACTGCCAAGATAGGTATCATTCCGTAGACTTGGAAGGGAGTATCATCTAAAAACGAAATCGAAATTTACAGTATGTCCCCTAAATCTGGCCTTTACATTTTCAAATATATATCATATGTTGCTTTTGCCTGTTTTATACACTTCTTACCCGTTTTTTTTTTCCAAAAATTGGGAAGTTAGTTATCATATACTGCCCTTGGGAGGGAGTACCATTCAAAATTTCGGAATATACAGCGAAAACAATGTTCCTTTATGGTTTTAAGCTGGGTATTTAAAAGTCAGTATACTCGACCGTTGATTTTTTAAGTAGAAATATAAAAGGCAAGCCTCGTATTCTAAAAGCTTTTGCCATCATTGGACCTTGATCTTTTGCCGTTACACCACCACCAACTTGCCTCGACTGAAAGATGATATTGATATTGATTGTTGCTCTACATTTACACATGAGCGATTCGAGTTGCGCTTCGCTCAAATGTCGTCTGTGGTTTTTGGTTTTTCGTTTGTTTTTTGATTTGTTTTTGGATTGGGTTGGGTGCTGGAAATCTCCTTAGGAATTTATGTTATGCTTGGCCAGTGGGTGAGGCCGGTCTTTAGGAATTCCTGTTATGATTTTATGGGGCTTGTTGCTTAAGTTGAATTACTTTTAAATCCTTTGGGTTGAATCATAAAGGCAACCGTAAAAGTCTTTGAATACAAAAGGGAACACACCTTTGAGCTACCTGAGAACAGGATTCTGTAATTCCTTGAAATTGACCTGCCTTGTTTTATTCATTCTTTCTGGCTCTTTCTCTGTTTTTCTCTTTCTTTATATGGTAAATTTCTTTCTATTGTGCTTCATGCCATGATTTATCTTTGACAGTCAAATTTCAGGCCTTATCAATAACAAAGTGTTCACTTTAGTGGGGGCAAACCTTTTTGGAGATTTGAATATTTTAACGTTGGTGTTTCTTGGAGGCGTAATTCCCCCTCCTAACCTTTTTTCCAATTATCGCCGTCTCATTAATATTTAAGTCCAGAATCGATTTAAAAGCGGAACTCACGCTTTGATGGAAACTTGTTTTCGATATAGACTTGGCGTGACTAAGGCCAGCCTGAAATAGTAGACAAGGCAAACAATTTGTATTTATTTTTACATTTAATTGAAGCAAATGCACGAGAGTCATGACCTTCTAATGAATTCGAAGAAATGCGTTAATGGCACTTTCAATCATTATTAGGCAAAATAATATTGGCTCGCGCTTATGAAACACAACATGACACATGTCGAATTTTTGATGTACCATTCAAAACTCCAACTCTCATGCTGACTGACATTGATGAACTGCGGCCTTTTATGATCATGTTGTTTGGTTTTGTTGAACGATGGGGAATTGTGTAATGCACATTGATCCAAGCTTTTAGGCATAACCCTTTTTCAATGAATGAACTTTTAATGTTTGTTCTTCGTTGGCAAAATTATTTTTTAATATAATAAAATAAGTCTCTGTTTAACTGTATTGAGTTTCTTATAGCTCTGGTTACGCTTGACTTAGTTTTTTTTTTGTGTTTTGATGTTGTTTTATAATGAAATTTATTACGTGATGGCCACATTTAGATTTAGTCACAAAACAAACCCACAAAACACTCGTAAAAAAGTAGATGGAAAAAGTAATGGAAAAATACTTAAAAACTTTTGTGTGGTCCAGAGTACAGTGGGTATTGTGGAAAAGAACGAATGAGGTTTTTAAAGAGCCCTAGACCCGACATTCACAATTGTTTTTGTGTAGCACTGAGTCAATGCCTTATTTACGAATATAACTTATAACGTTTTCAAATTCACAAAGCGATGTTGTCAAATTCATATGCAAATCCACCACACTATTTAAGCTTTGTAGTCTCTACAGTTGTTCAAATAACATACAAATTATATTAAGATAGCGCACCGCCCAAAACGGAAGGGTCACATTTGCTAGCTAGCAGATCCAAGCAAATGCATTTGCATGAATTCCTCAAAAAAAATCTCTTAAAAGTGACCAAGATTCGAATAAAGATTCTTTCAGCTACTGTAAGTAGGGTGAGTCACTCACAAAATGTTTGTGTTTTATTCAAAAACGTTGATTAGCTTACAGTTTCTGTGAATCACTTAAAATATAATATATGACTTTATATTTGGGCTGGCAAAAATAGGGAGAATAATATTTTGGAGGTAAGGAAGCTGAGTCTAAAGCTGTGCTCGTGATAGAAATTTTCTTTCACATCACAAATTTGGATCTTGTTAAATGCACCGGAGTCACAACGAGCCACCTGTGCTACGTTGAGAGGAACACGAGAACAGGGCATGAATTGCAACAAGTAAAGTTTGATTACTTACTAACCAGTCTCGATAATACTTCATTACTTATATTGTCTATGTTTGAACTTTATTCATTCACGAAACACTCACGGATGTTCACGCACGAAACTTTTTGATTGCTTACGTTCACGTCGTGATACACCGTAACACGTTAGGCACTTTGTAGATTGTAGATTGACATGATTCTAAACTGTAGTTAATAGGAAGTATTACTACTATTTTGGTTAGGTGACTGGGGGGAAAGGTTATTGCGCAGTTGACCAGGCAAGTCGAGCACATTAAATGGAGGCAATCCGCCAATAAGTTAGTGGAGATCCAGCAGAATTCTTTATTGGTACGTGTCTTAATCCTTTTAGTGTAAAAAAAGAAAGGGAACTTAAGGTAACAGGAAACAAGAGATCGGCTGAATATACTCCTAACTCTCCTAGCAGCCCTATTTTCTGTACGAATATCAGAACTATCGTGGGTTTTGGGTTACTAATCTTCCCCAAATTTGTAGAGTCTGCGCTTCGCTAGAGCATCGCAGTGTGTTGGTATATGTTCAACGGACTGTTACTTCTCACCACAGTATCTTCATGTTGGGGTATTATTTAATATTAATTGCTAGTAATTTTTCGTATTATTGTATAGTTTTTATACTCTGTACCGTAGGTACATAGAGTATTATAAGTTTGTGAAAAAGTATGTAACATCCAGAAGGAAGCATCTCCGACCCCATAAAGTATATATATTCTTGATCAGCATCAACAGCCGAGTCGATATAGCCATGTCCGTCTGTCCGTCTGTCTGTCTGTCCGTCTGTCTGTCCGTATGAACGCACAGATCTCAGTGATGGTAAGAGATAGAGGTTTGACATGTATGGGACATATGCTTCTAATGTCTGCAGGCAGATCAAGATAATTTTCAATTTTGGCCACGCCCCCTCCCGCCACCGCAATTTAGAAAAAACGTCATATCTCCCACAGTTTTGAAGATAGATGGCTTGTTCCTTCTGGACATATTTTGTTATTAGGATAACTTATCGATCCGGCAAAGGAATGAAGAAGATCGGATGAACGGCTTTCGAGTTATGATCAAAAGAAAAATTTTCTTGGTACAGAGTATGTTATAGTCGGGCTTGACCGACTTTCTTTCTTGTTCTTTACGATTTTTTAAAATGTAATTGAGTGGATATTAGAATAGAGCGATAAATCGATTATGTGTAAGCTCGATATATCACAAATCGGTGTGGAAAATTATTATTTTTCCTATTATCGATATCGATAACCCTTTTTGATAGTTCGTTGCCCACAACACTTGTAACCCTAGAGCAAAGGCCCAATGTCAAGCCAAGCAAATTAACTTTTCCAGATCTTCTGCTCCTCTGTCTTAACTTCGTTTTCATCTCTTTTGCACAATATCAAGTTTCTACTGTACTTTGGCCTGCATGGCCTGCCAGCGTTTGCAATGAAATGTTTTTACAGTATTTTTAATTCCCATTTTTCTTGCCCCACATCAATCTGCTGGTCTTGTTGCTGCTTTTATTGCATTTTCCACGCCACCAACCAGCCAATGTTCATAAACATTTATGATAAATAAAATTACACATTTCAATAGAAAATCAACTACATAAATTCAAAACCCCAGATGATGCAATTACCTAAAAGAAAACAATTTTCTAATTTTGATTTTTTTCTCTCTTTCAGGTGAGTTTCGTGCAATCCAATTACGTACCACAAAAACAACAGAAAAAGGAAATCAAACATCAGTTAGTGCATTTAATGTGTTTCTGCTTTGCCTCTATCAATTTTAACTGAAGCCCTTTAAGGGCAAGTTCGTCGTCTCTCGATATCAAAGAGCTGCATTAACGATGTTAGCTATTTTAATTGTTGAACAAACCAAATCGATGACATTTTAAGTGGGTGTGGGTCGTTTGTCCCACAAATAGCATGGATCGATAATGCGTAAGTGTTTTTTGTTATAAAGAAGAATGTCAAGAGGCCACAATAATTGCAACTAATGCAGAGCGAAGGCCCAAACCAAACCTTGGGCCATAAAAGCCCATCTAAAAAAAAAAAAGTAAAATAAAAATGTGAAAAAAAGTACAACTAAGTAGAACACCTGTCAGAGTCAAAGCGTGCTGCAGGGTGCCTGCTGTGCCCCCCTTCCCTTGTGTCACAGTTTGTTTGGCAGCCGCTGACTGTAAAGATTGAAAAGTTTGTTGCCATATAATTTTCAATTCTCTGGGCTATTCAATTATCTCGACGGTGGCTGCGCGCTTGCGTTGTAAAACGGAAATGCAAAATGCTTTGGCTTCCGGCGCCATTGCAGGAACGCTTGATTGATACATGAAATTATTTTAAAGTTCTTCAAAGTGTTTACTTCCTTTTTGGTCAGCTTTCAATTGGTCTTTCTCTTCACATTCGCATCCATCACATGCTGCACTTGACCTTGCCCGTGTTTGCCACAATAAACACAATTCATCAATTAATCAGTCTAATATAAAAGTGAATCATTCCTGAGACATGCCACATTTGGTTTCTCTATTTTCCCCAGGTGTGTGTATACAGAAAATGCCGGCATTAACTTGAGATACGTTTATATGCAAATTTTGCACATCTTGTTGTATAGATTTTTGGTTTAAAATTATTTTTATTTTGCCACGTCTGTCTGTTCGGTAAAAGCTAAGAAAATTGACTTACACACACACACACAGCCCAATATAGTTGTAAAAATAAACATTAGACAAAAATTGAAAAGCTGAAAAACTAAACTAAAGACTGAAATATGTTGAGCGATTGTGAATGAGTAAGCGAGTGATGAGCTAAGTAAGTGATTTGTTCATCTGTACAACAAGTGATTTCAGCTTCCATTTTCACTTCCGCAAACGTTTTGCCATTTCGTGATCAAATTTGGTCTGAAATGCAGTTTTAAATCGGTATATTTTCGCTTAAGTAGAACCTGTAAAATGGCTATAAAGGTTTTATGTGGATAAATTAAGTGAAATATCAAATATAAAAGCAGTGTAGTGTGTTTAAAGCTACAGATTCGAAGGTGTTAACATATCCTACATGTACCCGCAGCCTGAAAAAGGCGTAGCGCCATCTGTCATTCAACAAAAACCTTAATTTGCTCTGTTGCTATGGGTCTGAAGTAACAAACAGGCGAAAAAAGAAGAGACTACATAAAAATCCATTTTGAACAGCAAATTCCGTTGCTAAATTCACGAATCGCAATGAGATTCACGCAGAAGTTCCAATTGAATTCATTTCAATGAATTTCCTATTAGGATGGCATTCGCAATGACAATCAATAATTGGCAAGACCAAACGATGTCACTTTGTGGCTTAATCTTGGGTAGAATTATAAGTGGCATGTTCTCGTGTGGACAAACTATCGAGTTTATTGTTTTTTTCTAAAAACTCTCGGCTCGAGAGCCACTAAAGCTAGTTCCGAAAAATGGTGGCCGTTTCTGGCTTGCATTTGAACTTCTTCAAACCAGAATTGGAAAATATCGAATGAATACATAAAATTTTCCTCTTGACCAAGGTAGAACGGTCAATTCTGAATTAACGGAAGGATATGTCATCTGCAGTAGCGCCCAGTTTTAGCCACCAACGGTTTCTTTTTATTTCCAACCATCAAAAATAAACTGTGTGGTGAATGTTTTTCTGCACCAGGTACTTAATTTATTTGATGGCAGAAAAGAGAGCTCACGAGACAATAGCTGTGTCACTCGAGCAAAGAGCTGTGGCTAACGAGCTGAAAACAATGGCTCAAGAGCCGAGAGCTGTATCTCTTAAGGAGAGAGCTCGCGAGCCGAGAGCTGTGGCTCACAAGCCGAAGCTGTGGCTCACGAGCCGAAAACTATTGCCCACGAGCCGAGAGCTGTATCTCTCAGCTCAGAGCCGAATGCCGTGACTCACAAGCCGATAGCAGGTTGATGGCTCACGGCTCTCAACCTAGAGCTCACAGCTCTGAGCGTGGGTCAAAATAGGCAGAGAACAGCTCCCGATCCTAGCTCTAAGTTTTAACGATTTGTTAGTCACGGAAAAGGGTTTAATATATTTTTATCGCTTATTTATTTATACATTACTGTTTTGTGTTTGGCGACCTTTATAATTGTAGCCGGCTCGAGGTCAGGTTAATAAAGACAATTTCTTTGCTTCTGTGTCGTGTGGGAAAACCATAAAGATCTTAGTAAAGATATAAGTATAATAGTTCCTCTAACATTTGCAATCACGTTTTAGGGATAGACTGACTTACCTAGTATTTGGGTACAATTATATGTGTCATGTTCTCGTGTGGGCAAACCATACAGGACTGACTAGAGATATAGTACACTCAATTGCTTTTCACTTGCTGTTTTGCCATATAGTTTCTGTAAATTATAATAGAATTCACATAAGTATAATAGTTTCTCAAAACATTTGAAACCACGTTTTAGGGATAACTTTAATTCTTAGTGACTAACAAAATCACTTGACATCACCAACAATTCACACCTCCAATTCGTAATATTTGCCAAAAACAAAAAACCCCAAATATCTTTCACAAATTCACATACGTAATGTACTCGTATGTGTTTGGTTTCTTCTCTCCACATCTCTGTATTTCCAATTTTGTATTTTGTATGTGCATTATAAACAAACTGATGTGAATTTTTGGGGCCAGGGTAAAATCCATTTGAGTATTTTAAACAAAAATATTACGGAAATTGTTGGCCTAGCAAATAAAAAATGTAGATGCACGTTTCTGGCATATTAAACCATCATCAATGGCCAAAACAATTTATAACTAATTCCGGTATTCGCCCCAAATGACATTGAAGATGGGGAGCTGGAGCAAAGATTCTCGTACCCGAAGACCGGGGAGGTGGGTGGGTGGGTCAAGGTCTCTCGACTGCGACGTGTTAATGTCTTGTTAATTGCATGAAAACATGTTAAAGCCTAAAGAAAACAAAACTTACAAAAGCAAAAAAAGCGTGCAAAAAGAAAACTGAATGCGTTACAGTAAAATGGTTCCGCTTGCTGAGTTTTAACAGTTGCAGCTTCTCCATAAAAATGATTCGCTTTAATTACGCACAGTGTATGCATACGAGACCAAAAACAAACTTTAGTGCCAAGCGGGTTGAATGTTCTAAAGAAAACAAATCATTTTTATATTCAACCAGACGACGCTGCGTTTCCATTCCAAAACAAAAATCCCACGACTTGTATCAAATATCATAAACATTACGCAAAACTTTTGAACAGTTTCGCATAATTATGTAAATTTGATTTCTTTGTGTATCACCACCACCTTAAAGGGCTTTGAACTAAATGCTACAAATTAGCCGGCTTTTCATTTTTGACAAATAATTTTATTAGATACTTACTTACATATGCACCTGTTGGCTGGTTAGCCGCCGCCTGGCTTATGAAACACACACCAAAAAAAAAAACAACGCACATTTGTGGTCAATTAAAAATCGATTTATGCATTTGGCTGCAAAAGAGAGATATGCCCCCTGGCTTACAGCAGAGGCGACCTCCAGCGCCTGAACTGGGGTGAAAATTAATGACATCCAGTGAAAGTTTTTTTTTTTTTTTTTCACTCACTTTTTTCTCAGTCTCTGAACAAACAGAAATGGTAAACCAATAGGTAAAGTCAAGCAAAAGGCCCACTGTCAAGAGATCTCACAAAATGCGTGTCAAACATTTATATTTTTGTTTTCAGCTCGAAAAAGTTCATTGGCCCTCGGCATTTGAAAATGAAAGCGACTGTTTTTTTTTTCTTGGTGGCTTATGAGTTGGATTTATGTATATGCAAAATATACAGAATTTTTAATATGTCTTTACTAAACACCAACAAAAAACAATAATTAAATGTTTTATATTTTTTATGACACAGTCATAAAATGCATTTAAATTTTAATTTTCATGGTTTGTTAAGTTTGTTATTTTTTTTTTTTTTGTGAAAAGCAATCAACAAAAATTTGCCAAACTTTTGTTTTGGTTTTGATTTGTTTCTTTACAGTTTTGAATTGTGAAATTATTTGCTAAATTTTGGTTAGACAATACCTTGGCATGGAGTTTGAAACTCATATTATGACTGTGGCTTGTGGAGCAAAGAAACATTTGACCATACGATTTCCAACACAACGCGAAGATTAGCAATAATCGGTGCCAATTTTCGTTAGCAATAGCAATAAGGCTGCTTACTTTTGAAAAATGCTTTGAAATCTAAGTTTTTCTGACACATAGTAGCTAATGAGAAGATGAGAAATCGGCCCTTAATGTATTCCTATTGAAAAACTAAAGTTTATGTCAAGAAACCTCATATGTTTTAATCGTAAAGATGGGCTTGGCAAACTCTATTCATCTTCTGTCATTTTATGCAAAGATTCTTTGTTTGGTTTTGTTATTATAGAATTTCTTTAATGAGCACTTAAAATATTCTGATATTTTACTAAGTATATTGAACCAAACTGAAAGAACCATTTCCGCTAGCTAAAATTCATTGAGAACTTAAGTCTCAATTTTAAAAATACATTAAAAAAAAGTAAAGGGAGTCAACATTTCTCTGTAAATTTGAACAATCAAGTTAATCGATAACATCTCGATAACTAGCCAACAGAGTTTCCATGAAGACTTTCGTATAAAATGCCCAAAAAGGGTTGACGTTGGAAGAGTAGTTATAGGATAGTATTGATATGTTTATACCCTGTTCATGTTTAAAATGCAAAAAGGGGGATCATGAAGTTGTGAGAATGTATGTAGCAGTGAAAAGGAAACATTTTCGACCCCATAAAGTGTATATATTCTTGATCAGCATGAACAGCCGAGTTGTTATAGCCATGACGGTCCATCTGTCTGCATGAACGCGTCGATCTCAGAGACTATAAGAGATAGAGACACAAATTTTTGTATAAAGGTAGGTGTATACCTTACGCAGATCAAATTTGGGGAATTCCCCACTCCCCTGCCTCTTTTATCCAATAAAATCCGCAATGTTCAAGTTACAGTGGCTTAACATACATCAAACAAGGCCCAATATCTATCTCTTCTAAAGAGTACAATCAGATCAAGCAATAAACACCAATTTCATAAGCGAATTAATGGAGCTTGTAGTTAGGGCTAGTGGTAATAGTGCTGTAGAGTAGTTTTATATGCTTATATTCAGCCTAAGATGACACCTCTTAACCGATTTGAGTTGTGCTTAAGGATTACTTTACTTATTTAAAGATAAGTACAATTTTAATCATTCTATCCCTTAAACCATTTATTCGATTGTGTTTCGTTACTTTTAACCTGTTATCATAATAAGGGCAATGTTACGAATTCAGTTGCAAAATATAAAATATGGGTAAAAGATGACTGAATAAACTGCTATAAACTGAATAAAGGCCTAGTCAAATTTGTTGTTCGAGAGGACCAGCGGTTAATACTTTTAGTATTCTTAAGAATAGTTTTTCTCGACAACAATACTCACTTCATTAGTGTGACCAGACACTGTCAAAGAATTAGAAATTTTTGTAATGCTTTTCTTAGAATGTTATTGAATATTTTTGGGAATTTTCTGGCAAAAAGTTTTTATAGAACTGCTTGCAATTGTTGAAAGGCAATAGCGGGGTACATTTCTTCACCTGCTCGGCTTATTAAAGGAAAGTTGAGTCCAAAGAAGAAAAGACCAAGAAGTTGTCACTTGCATAAGAACGCAGCGCCAACAAGTATGCTTTCTGACAACAATGCATGATTTCTTGTTAACAATCCTAGTCACAATACATCGAATCACCCTTTATTTCTAATCATTGAAAGATTTAATTAACAAGGTCAACCTGAATCGATGAACAAATTAAATTATTTATATAAAAACAAGAAAGAAAGTCGGTCAAGCCCGACTATAACATACTCTGTACCAAGAAAATTTGTCCTTTTATCATAACTCGAAAACCGTTCATCCGATCTTCTTCATTCCTTTGCCGGATCGATAAGTTATACCAATAACTAAATATGTCCAAAATGAACAAGCCATCTATCTTTAAAACTGTGGGAGATATGACGTTTTTTCTAAATTGCGGGGGCGTTAGGGGGCGTGGCCAAAATTGAAAATAAACTTGATCTGCCTGCAGACATAAGAAACATATGTCCCATACATGTCAAACCTTTATCTCTTACCATCTCTGAGATCTGTGCTTTCATACGGACAGACAGACGGACGGACGGACAGACGGACATGGCTATATCGACTCGGCTGTTGATGCTGATCAAGAATATATATACTTTATGGGGTTGCAGATGCTTCCTTCTGCATGTTACATACTTTTGCACAAACTTATAATACTCTATGTACCTTCGGTACAGAGTATAAATATTGATAATTCCATCATGACCGATCTAGAGGTTAAATTTGTTCTTCCGGTTAAGCATAAGACACTCAAATTCGGCTAACCAGCCGGTTTGTTGACTAGCCGGATGCCGTACTAAGATATTTAGTAATCAGCACTATTATTCGATTTACAAATAGACTTTTAAAGATTGGACAAACCCCCACAAGTAAATTCGCTGATACAGTCGGGCTTGCCACATTTTCTCTCTTGTTCTTTTACAAGTAAGTAAAAAAGTCATTCACCTTATTGGCATAACCAATTGACACTCCCCTTCCAAGCGCATGAAATCAAAACCCTTTTACATAATTCAGCCAATTCAACAAACCCACCAAAAAATGTTCATAATTAAAAACGCCTGAAACAAACACCCAGTCGAAACTTCCTGGTTCAATAAAGTGAACCCTCCCTCATTCCTATTCCCACCACCAAGCAACCAACTCTTCTGCTCCCGCTGTTCACTCACGCAAAGCATAACATTGCAGCGGAGCAGCGGCAACATCAACAGCAACAACAACAACACGCACTAGTCATTAGCCCCTGGCTGGATAAACAAATATGTGCATCAAGTTTAGTCTATCGAGCTCAAAAATTGTGCTCCTCCTCCATCCAGAAATGCAACACGTGCTGTGCATAAATAAAAATGTTTCTCAACTTTGCTGTAGACATTTCACTCCTTTTTTCCAGTTGACCAACTCCAAGACGAATCAACGCCTGTCATTGACCCCTCCTCGCAGTACAGAATACAATAGAAAGAACTCTAGATGGAGGAAAAGAAATTAGTTAAGATTAGACATGGCCACAGATAGACAAATGTACAATTTGTTGGTTTGAAGGCATCCCCTAATGAATCATGTCCACACACCGCACACTTTCCAGGTGAACACCACTTGTTGCCTGAAATTTCTTCATTTGTCTTTTGTTTTGGGGCTTTTCTGCTTTTGGCATTAGCATAATGTGTGTGTGATAAGCTTGGTTTGCTCTCTGACTTAGATTTTTATGTGGAATTTCGAGCGGATGTTGCAAATACTTAAAAGTGTTGAAACGAATTCATCATACCAAAAAAAAAAACAAATTTCATTTGCTGTTTTTTCGTTTTTATTTTTGACATCTTTTGAAGTCCCCCCAGCCATTAAACTTGCCAGCAAAAATATGTACATACCAATTTTAAAACAAGCTGTTTCAGTTCATTAACTTTTGATTTAATTCATTGCACAGCTGCAAAAGTTAAGCAAAATAATTTACATATTATTTATAATTGCCATAAGTCAAGGTTGAGTTGTTGGGTTAACCAAAAATTACCTGCACACCAACACCCCTCAGTTAAGGTAAATGGCTTAGTGACCCATATTCTGGCCATACTTCGCAGAGCCCAATTCCTTAACTATACACATTCCACTATATATAGCAAATGTCTTGCTATATTTAGTTTGTACAACGACAACAACTCTCACCCACTTTAGTGCACTTTACTTTTACTTTTCACAAACACAAAATATCTTCCGCATTTTCAGACACACATCTTTGAGTTCTTTGAGTTGTCCCCCCCTCACTCAGATGTTGTCTAAATATTTGTTTGAACTTAAATTTGGAAAATTTATTTGACTTAAGTGGAACAGTTTCGATTAATATTACCTTTGGGTAGCTATTTTTAAATAAAATTCCGTACATTAATGAGCTTGTTAATTGAGTGACAGGGCAAACAAAGGTGACACATTTCCTTATCATGGTATTAAGAGGGTTGCCTTTTATACATTTCAATAGTCACATTTTGCATTTATATTAAGTATTTTCATTGAAATGGGTCTGTCTGAGGACTTAAGTCGCAAAGATCTCAAAGTATTCTAAATTATGAACAAATTATACTTTAAGACTTAAGATAGATTGATTGCTTCTCCTTGGAAAATCAGCACATATTTAACAGTTTTTTGATGAATTTCTCATATTTAAGGCACAAAAAAAGGATATTCTATGTGAAGGATTAGCACATATTTACCAGTTTTCCGATGTATTTCTGATATTTAAGGCACAAAAAAGGATATTCTATGTGAAGGATTGGCTTACTTACGAAAAAAAGCAGAAACTGTGCCTTAATCTAATTTGAGATGTAAATATCGAACTATTTTTGTATCGATTCAAGAAAACATAAACTCTTTTATGAACGGCAGCAATTTGCAGCGCCTTTCTGACATTCTAGAACAATCGCAGGCGCGACGCAATGTACAAGTTAAGCCAAAACAGGCGAGCAATCGATGTCAGCAATTTGTTAAACGATTCGAATCTCACAGAACTGCTTGAAATTGAACAACAATCTCTATCACGATGAACAAGCTGGGCAGCAGCAAATAAAAACCTGCAGAAACGCCAAATCAGGCGAGCAATCGAAGCCAGCAAATTATTATAAACATCGCATCCCAGAGAGCTGCTTGAGACTGCACAACAAACTCAATCGCGATGAATAAGCTGTGCAGCAGGCCAAGTTAAGACCTGCAAAACGACAAAGCAGGCGAGCAATCGATGTCAGCAGTTGTGCATCTCCAAGAGTTGCTGAGACAACGTTGATAGCAAATGCTAGGAGACAGGCTATTGCTTGAGAGGGCGGATCAGCGACGACAAATAGAATCAGTCTGTCAAAAATATCGCAAAATATTCAGAAAATCATCATCATCATCATAATCTTGAAATTTCTATAATGCCCATATATGTTATGAACTATGAAAAATGATTTTAGTGTGCTGAGCACGAATGTGTTTTCAGAAATGCTCTATCACATCTAGATTTATAGTAATTTTAACAAAAATTTGCTTAAAAGGTCTATTTGGGTTAGTTTTATAAACTTTTTATGGGTATTTGTGCTATTACTCTAACTTTCTTTGATGATATCGTTAAATATTGTTTCTTAGCTGTAAAACAAATTATCCCAAACAATTTTCCAGCATTTCTTTGCTTAAAAAAATTGAAGAAATATTTGGGATAGGTAATTTTTATAGCTAAGATATAGGTACCTTGCTATAATATCAAAGTGAAAAGGTTTCCCATAAAAAAAATGTCTAAAAAAGGTCAAAATAAACCTACCTTTTCTTTCTTTCTTTGTTGTCCTTTTACCTTTTAAGCAGACTTAGGCTCAAAATATCAAAAACGTGATCGACCATTTCTAAAAACAGCTTTGTGTTCAGCACATAAAAAATTATCTAGAATCACCATTAACCCTTCCACATGCTTGACCTTGTTGACTAGTGTAAGTTATTAAACGAAAATTTGGAATAGTTCGTCGCCGAAGACGGTTAAAGTCTTAAGTTCTTAGCATTGATACCTAAAACTTAAGGTTTATAAGTCTTTCTAGGCTCACTTGGAACCACTGATCGTTCAAAACTTGCAGGTTCTCTGCTAAAAAGTTTCTATCATATATATGTTACACCATTTTACTTAATCCGACTTACTTACTTTTATTCTGTCTTTGATGTGTGCTGTCCTTGGTGAAAATATAAGTTTATGGCTAACTTTTAAATTAAAGATGATGTCGATACCTTTCAAATAAAGTGTAACTTTTCGACGGAACAATAAAAAGCAGCTCTCGCTCAACAAATGCTCCTCAACTTAAATTTTATATATATTTTTTTTTTTTTGACTTTAATTGAAAAGCCTTTTGGGTAAATAAGTTCATTGACTCACTCCCATTGGTAATATAAATTTAATGGGAAAATTCATTTTGATTTGACTTAAATGAGATTTCGCCTTGGGCTAAAATCTCACCTCTTTTTCGTTCGATGTAATTTCCAACTCTTGGGGTAGCTGCTGTTGTTCTCTTAAATTTTCGATATGCAGCCTGCTGCTCTTAATGCCCCCGAGGGAGGGAGCTTCTCGTGGCTGGTGGAGCTTTTTGCTTGGCTTTTTCAATTGATCTTCGCGCAGTTTTTCCATTGCTATCAGTCGAGAACGAGCGCGTGTTCGTGTCGGTAGAATTTCGGTCAAAGAAACTCTCGTGAATTATTAGTTTTATGGTTTTTATTTATACTTAAGTTTTTTTTCCACTTTTTTTTTTTTGGGATTTGCCATTTGAAATTGGTGAATCTAAGCAAAAAAAATTCCTTTTTTTGGTTTGGTTTTTGCGTCTGGAATTGCGTGTGCTTATTTATAGTTTCCTTTTAGATACAATCGCGGGCACGTTTGAAATATGTGTATATTTCTATTGTTGTTTAGTCGGCTTACGCCATACACACACTGCGTATGAGTGATTTTTTTTTTGGCGTGTGTGTGTGATTTTTTTTTTTTAATTTTGACTGGCACGTTGCCCGACATTACGCAGCTGTTTAGTACACCATAAATTTTACTAGGAAATTCTCTTGTAATTTACATAAATACATTTTTAAACTACACAAAATATATAAAATTCGAGATTATTATTTTGCCTTTTCAGTGATTCTGAGTCACATCGATTATTGGATTTTATTTTTCGTTGAGGTAAAAGTTGTCTAAATGTGAAGCTATAAATCAATGTTGACAAAGTGTAGAAATGTGTGGTCAGAGTACTAAAAGACGTGTGCTACAGTTCTGGGAATGTGGTAGAAATATGCTGGAAGATATGTTGTCAGAAATGTTTGGATTTATGTTTTTAGGAAGTTTCTGGAGATGACTTGCTATGAAATTTGAGAAACTTAGGAAACTTACTTATCTCTCTTACCAATTTGCATCTAAATTATATCAAATTTGAGTTGTTGGGTAAATATTTCTCAATCTCCAGAAATCTGTGTGTTTTCAGCTACTTTTTAGTGATTTAGTGATCTGAAAACTTATTTATGGGAGTGTTGAATTCTTTTTTGGACCCATTAAAAGGGTTAAGGGTTCACATTGAAATTTTCCCTTTGCCTTTCAATTGAATGACCGATGCCAACAACAAGATGAGTAAAGACCCTTCAAATGAATGGCAAGTGGACATTTCAATGTAATTCTTATAAGTCAACCGAACAAATTTTGCACACAGACAGCGCACAAATGAAAAAACGAAGGTCCACATGACTAATTTCCTTATATATTTCACTAACATTCACTTCTATAGCCGTAATGCAGCTTGTTGATTTGGGGTCTTTGTCTATACTCATGGTAGCGAGTTCTATGTGTGTCTAAATATGTTTTCTAGAATCCTTAGATTCCGTACAAAATAATTTTTGACCCACTTTTTCTGAAATAAGACCGGATATCACTTTTTTCAGTGCTTCTGAAGAGGCAGCAGTCGAAAAAAAATATCTAAACTCTATTCTTCTGAACAAGGTCAGTATTTCTGATCTAAAAATACACGGTCATCTTCGCCAGTTAAACCTAGTGAACTTAGATTTTACATAGAGCATTTCTGGATTGAAAAATCGTGGTTAAAAGCCAAACGCTAGGCCCACGCTTGTGAAAAATAATACTATGTACCATTCATTTGCTGAACATGAAAGTGTTTTCAGAAATGTTCCTTCTAAAGTCTTACTAATTTTAGTTTATAATTGCATAAATCACATATTAATATACCCTTTTTATGCACGTTTTACATCTGTTTTGATTCTCTGTGATAATGTCTTAAAGTTCTCCTTCTTAAATTCAAAATGAACTATCCCTAATAATTCTACGTTTTTTTTAAAGCAATGATTTTCCATTTCAAAAACTTGCGGCAGAAGAATACTAAATTGTTTACTGCCTAGAAGTATGCAATGCAAAACTAGCATAGTAGGTCATTGCATACTTAGGGGTAGTTGAAAGTTCTACAATTTCGAGCCCATGTAGTTAAATTAAGATATCTTTTCTTAAAAAAATCGTAGAATTGTTTGGAATAGTTTATGGGAAAGCTTAGGAGTATCACTTTCTTATTATATCAAAGAAAGTCTAAAGAAAATAATGAACAGCCCACAAAAGGGGTAAAAATAGACATTTTAAGAAAGTTAAAGCTCAAAATTTAGTAATGAAGGACAGTTTTTGAAAACAGATTCGTGTTCAGGTCACAAAAATCGTCGAGAATCACCAAAAACCTTTCCTTCAACATACTGAAATGCCTTAATTTTGCAGCCTTTGAAGTCCCATTCTGCGTCGATTATAAATCTAGATGTGAAAACATATTCGTGTTCATCCCCCGAAAATCATCTAGAATCACCACCAGCTTTTTTATAAACTTGAAAAAGTCTAATTTGGTTTTTATTCACTTTAGAAATATCCATTTCCATTTCGCCGACTTACAACCTGGATGGACGGGCGAATCGTCAAAAGGCTCTTTGAAAACTACATATAATTCCTAGATTTCTCTGGAATTGAGAACCAACGCCATATATTTACCCTCATTTCAGTTATCATAAAACTAATTGAATTCATATTTTTCCTAAGTGTACACTAATCTCACATTAGCACTTTCAATTGATCCTCATGGAACTCCAGATGCTAACCATATCGAATGTCATTCGACACACACATAATCTCTTCATGCTAACGCCTTCCACTCTTTTTGTTTGTTTATTTGTTTATTTATATGAGAGTTGCGTGGTCTTCTTTCAAATTGAAACAAGTGTAAACCCTGCGCTGTGTGCGCCCCTTCTCTCTTCTAACCAAAGTTCGTCATCAGAGCTATTTTCCATCGCGTCA
Source organism: Lordiphosa andalusiaca (assembly GCA_035044965.1). Lineage (NCBI taxonomy): Eukaryota > Metazoa > Arthropoda > Insecta > Diptera > Drosophilidae > Lordiphosa > Lordiphosa andalusiaca. Next base: position 3,991,427 of record JAWNNM010001363.1, on the reverse strand, counting down.
GCAACGGAAATGATGAGTCCAGATCAGTCAGGCAGGCAATGCTAGAGCTTTTTTTTATCTTTTTGGTATAAACAAAACAGGGAAAAAAAATGAAATTTCACACGCAATTTGGTTTATTTTTGTATAATATCCGCGCAAATAAGAAACAAATTGAAATTGAAATGTGGGCTCTGTTTGTGGCCATAAAGTTAAATTAATTAGTTTTCGTTTTCTTTTTGTTGTAGTAGAGACTCTCAATTTGATATTGTTAGGCGAGCTTATATGCTAATCTCTCTGTGTCTCTCTGAACCCAGTAATTAGTATTATGCTAAGTACTATCTAAATTGTAAAATAATCAGCTGTATCCTGCTCTGTCAAGAGGCCCAGTTAACTCTTAAGTCTTGCGTGGGAGCTGTATGCAAATTTTGATTTGAGTGATAAAAAGAACTGCAACAACAACAAAAAGTTCCACTTGACGAGTACCTGACAAACCTTCACTTACTGCCGAGACCAACGACCCAGGTTTTAGTTTTTTTGTCAGCTTTACTGTTTCCAGTTGTCCATGTAGAAATGTAAGCCATGCACAGTGGTACAAGAGAGATTTTGTTGTGAAGGAAAATAGAACCTTCGAACTAATACAGCAGTTTACATTATGTTATTCTCATATTCAAAGGTTTTCTTGCCCCAATGCTTTTGGTGTTCTCTAAGGTCTCCAGATTTGGCTACCTGCTACTTTGGCCATGACGACTAGCCATACCGATACCTGTGCGATAGGCCAAATAATCGATAGCTTGTCGAGTCAGTATTTGAAAAATCAAGAATGCAAGTACATTTAAAATGAATACAACATGTTTGCTACCACTAACCCCCATGTCTTTTGTATAACAGGAAATAAGGATGCGGGAAATAATATCGAAATATCGAAATATCGATATTTATGTCAGGAAATTGAGGAAAGTTAACTTCGGCTCTGCCAAAGTTTGTATACCCTTGCAGCTCGCTTTTCTAACTAATTTGAAGCACATTTCCACTGAAAACAAACAAGTTTTTCTCACCAAGACTACTATTCTGACTCTACTTTTGTATGACAGCCACACTATATAGATGTCCGATATCGACCAAACTTGGTGGAATTATGGAAAAGCATAGCAAACTAAGATATACATAGTTTGCAGACGTTTTCTTTGAAAACAAAAAAGTTTTTCTCACTAAAACTAGTATCTCGACCGATCATTCCTATGGCAGCTATGTGCTATAGTCATTTGATTTTAACAAAACTTTGAGGAATTGTGTAAAAGTTTTAAAAATAAATATTTGCCAATTTTTAAGAGGTTTACTTAAAAAACCAAAAAGTTTTTCCTACTAAGACTATTTTTCTAACCTAACTTTTCCATGGCAGCTATACTATATAGATGTGCGATTTCGACCAAACTTAGCAGAATCATGAAGAAGCATATTAAACTAGTAAATACGGAGTTTGGAGACGTTTGCATTAAAAACAAAAAAGTTTTTCTCAATAGAACTAGTTTTTCGACCTATCGTTCCTTTGGCAACTGTTTGTTATGGTCATCCGATCCGGCAGGTTTTGATACTTGTGCAGCGTATTTGTATCAGAAGACTTGGTGCAAAGTTTGGTCGCGATAGCTTCAAAACTGAAGGAGGAGATGGCATAGAAACACACGGACAGGCGGACATGGCTATATCGACTCAGCTCGTCATGCTGAGAAAGAATATATATAAATGCTTCTTTCTATGCGTTACCAACATCTGCACAATTTCAATATACCCTCTTTGCAAGGGTATAAATCATAATAACATAAATACTTTCAGAAAATTCATTCAAAATTCGAACTCAACGGGTTCGAGCCTTCGGACCTAAGCTTTTACAGTACTTCAGGGGATTGTTTTGGAGATGTGATCCCTAGATTCTCAGATCTCAGTTGGCGCGTAGTTCTTATAACTTATCAAAAGAAATCTAAGTTACCTTAATGTCTGAACGAAATAGCTTTTTATTTAAAACAGAAAAGATATCCACATTGTTGTTAATATTTATGTCGAAACGATATTCTTTCAATATCATACAAAAAAATATCGATATATCGATAGATGCAGTGAGAACCGGACATAAGCTGGGACTTCCACGGTGAAGCAAACTTAATGAAATCTTTGTTGAAGCTTGCGTTTGTTGAATTGAGATGTTCTGGTGTTGCTTGCTTCTCTACAACTCTTGTTATAGAACATTTCCAAGAAAATATCGTTAATCAAATATCTGAATAGGTTGGTTATTCGGCACCTTGCTGAGTTTAGTCCGTAGATAAGCTACTGCTTAGTCTTACCAGTATAGAAGCTTGGCATGTTTGAATTGTGTACCTTCTACGTACTTTCAAAAAATCCCATTTTAGACTAGATTTTCTTGATAAAAATTTCTTGCTTGTGGGTAACTGCTATTGAGAGACAACTTATATCCTTTCAAATGCTTCCAAAACTCTTGTCCACTTTTCATATGATTTATCTTCAGCGATGATCTTTCGTTTACTTCCTAAATTCCTTCAAATTCCTTTCGATAACTCTGATTTGTGTCACTTATTTCGTTGAAATGTGCCACAGTGCAAACGTGAGGCCATTAAATTAAAAGTTAGCATAGGTTTTTGTATCTCAGGGTCTGTGTGAGTCAATGAAATCTTATCATTTAACCAGGCTACGAGAACTGAAAGGCCATTAAGTGCAAATAAAATTAATGTTTACACAAAACTTATCTAGATTTCGCAGCCGATTGAAGTTTTATGAAACTAATCTAGCTCTTTCTCTCTCTCTCCCTCTCTCTCCCTCTTTGTAGACTGTTCAGACCACTTGGCGGCCCCAGTTACCGCTGCCCAAGGAGCTACAGTTATCCCATGAACACCGCAACAGCACCGACGAGGATACGAAAATTACCTCCACCACCACCACCACCACCACCACAGCGGATATCCATCACAACGAACAGTTGGAGCAAATGGATCGTTTAAGAAGTAATCACAGTATGGGTGGATCGGCTCAACAGTTGTCCAGCAAGCAGAAATGGTCATTTGGTCGTTTGTTTCGCAAAAAAAAGGAAGCGGAAAGTGCCTCATCCAGTGAGGAGGATCGTAAGGCAGGATTTGTACCAGCGCAGCGTCAAACCAACAACAGCAAATCGAAAACGAAACCCAGTAAAGGTGCTAGAGGAAGCAATCGGCCTTTGGGATTTGATCATATAGTTAAGCCACAGGCACAGCCAGTGCCGCCTGACAATGAGTTCTTTTTACCCCTAGAAATGGTAAATCCGGAGCCTTACTATCAAAATCAAAGTGGATATTATCCACAACGCTCCCATAACTCACTGGATCGTCGGGTGGTACTCAATGAAGCGGTGGGGCCACACAAATCGCGTTCAGCTCAACGAACTGGCAAGGTACCCGGTGTACATTCTAGTGAAGAAGAACTGATATCCCTGAACTCTTCCACTTTTTCGAAATATCGCAGCGATGAGAGCATACACAGTGGTGGTCAGGCGCTGCAGGGTGGCTCCAGTCAGAGTCGACGTAGTCGTGCGGCCCGCAATGAACGCTACTACAAACGTCTGTCACGTGACGGTGAACCCAGTCATGGTGGTGTACCCATACCCGTGCAAACGGTGCCCCAGCAACGCTATAAAACCCAACCGCTGCCCCTATCCATCTATCAACCCGCCTCCTCCTCCTCACAAATGAAACCTTCATTGCAAAACTCCATGCAGCAAGATGGTAAACGTAGCATTAGCTATGATAGTCAAATACATCTACAGAATATCAATGGACGTATGCAGAGTAAACCACTGCCACCGCCACCACCGCCCAGAGATCCCTTGAGGAGGGTACATGCGAATACCATGGGTTCGAGTTCAAATGATTTACGTCCTGTGTCCTATGCTTTCGATCAAAGTGGACGTTGTGTGTCTGATGATCGTATCTGGCAACCGCCACACTATCAATCGGTGCACTCACTCAACTCTCAGCCCAGCTCCTCGATTGTAAGTGCACCGGTAAGTCGTCGTTTCATCACACGCTCGGAGAGAAGTGCACATCCGGGGAAGCAATCACTGCCAAATGGCATAGATTTTCACTATGTGGCAGATGCCACACCACGTTCCCGTAAGCCCATACACATGATGGATATGGGAAGAGTGCAACAGGGTGCCGCCTCACCAGCCTCAAGTGGTATACTAAGAACCTCCAAAAGTGGACTGCCCTCAACACCCTCTGTGCAGCAACCCATAGTCAAACCCCGCTCCATTTCCAGCTCACGTTTGAGTGAGCTACGCAGCTATCCCATGCCCATGTACTCGGAGGTACAGAAACCCAAAAGAGCCACCAATCCAAATGCTAACCCAAAACAGGATAACAACATTGTGTGCGGTAGTCTGCATATCAAACCAAGTGGCACGGAGCAACAAAACTATGTGGAAATACACAAAACCCTGGATCGTCGTAGATCTGGACAGGATTTGCCCAACAAGTATGAGGAGTATGTGGCGGAAAAGCGTGAATTGTATCAACAGGCACCTGCTCCCAGCTATCCTGAACGTCCACCTGTCTACTTTCCACGCAAAAAGCCCGCAAACCTGGAGGAAGCCATCAATGAGCTGGAGGCCATTTACAAATCGCTGGGTCTTAGTGAACCTGCTGAACCGAAGGAAAAGATACGTGTACCCACACCCAGTGACTTTGAGAAGTTTGCTTTGGCTCATGCCGCTGATTATGATGAGGAGGATTCACCTGCCGGTGAACCAGATCCCGTCAAAGATGATGTGGCCTATAGAAACTTGCAGTTGGCCAATTTGCCACATCGTGCGGCTGAGAAGCAGCCACCTTTTGGTATACCAGTGGGTCCCATAGTGCCGGCACCTCAATCTGATTATTTGCATGTGGAACCGGTGCCTAAACCTTTGAAGAAAAGCAATTCTCCCGATCTAATCAAGGATGATTTGGCTGTACGTTCATTGAGAAAAGATCCACCCGGACCCAAGTCCAGTTTTGTGTATCCTGTGAGCAAGAAACAACGTGCCACACGTACCCAGTCGGCCAACATTTACAATCTCATACAGAGGGATGCAGCCAAACCTTCGGGTGGGGATTTGAGTAGCTATTTGGAGTTGACACGCAACTTGGAGCGTGCCGGTAGCCTGTCACATTTGGAGAAGGAGGCTGATACCAGTGACGTACCCGCCACCTGGGACTTGTTGCGTAAACTAAGAGCTCAGGAGGAAGAACTGTCCATGGCCAAGAAACCGCAGGTTAATCTACCCTTCCGTCATCCCAGTCAGGGTGGTGCCATAGCTCAGTTACCCGAACGTCTGACTGCACCAGTGCCGGCACCACGCAAGAGTCTCACACCCGAACCCCTGCTGGAGGATGCACTCAATCAGATAGCTCAACAAGCGCAGGCCAGTAGCCTCAAATTGAGTGAGGAGCTGAAGGAGCTGCGTAAGGAAGCTCTGATTACGGCTGCCCGACCCAAACTAAACAAGGAACAGCAAAAGCTGGAAGATGAGCTGCAGCAAATCGAAGCCGTTTCGGTGGCTGCCAAACGTTGTGGTCAAATGTTGTTGGATACGCTACCGGATGAGGGACAGTTGGTGGAACCAGCACCAACTGGACGAAAGCTACACAAAGAGGGTAAACTCATAAGAGCCATTGATGAGGTGTCCGAGGCGGCCAATGCGGTGTGTGAGAAGATACTCAAGGATATTGTGACCACTGAACCACCGGTGATTGTACACGAAGCGGTGCAGGTTAAACAGGCAATGGAGCAACCACTGGTTATGCCCAATCTCATCAAGAAACTGGATCCCATACAATCGGATAAGATAGAGCATATAGCACGTCGTTGCATGCGTCAACTGAGCGAATTGGCCGCAAATCCGGACTATGATAATCTGGCTGACTGTAATATGAGCAACACTAGAGATGCGGGGAGTCAACCAGCTCCTGCTGATGCCACTCTTATTTGTACCGTTCCAGAGACAGGCAAAGCGCAGCAGCAGCAGCGGCAGCAGCAGCGGCAGCAGACACTAGAAGAGATTGACAAAATCATGCAGGAGTGTGAGCGACAGGCCAAGACGGGTGGCAGCTCCACCAGTACCACCACCGATGATCAGCGCACCACAGCTCCCAGCATGACCAGTGGCAGCGGCGGCAGTTGTCCACCCAATGTGAGCACCACAGCCAGCTCGTTTAGCTCCAGCAGCGATTGTCTGGCCAAATCGTCCAGTCCCACAACAGCCAGTCGACCCATATCCTCGAGCATTACCTCGTTCAATCCGTATTCCTCGAGTGATTACATCAAGTCACAAAGCAGTGAATATCATGCACCCAGCACTGATCCGATCAAGACCTTTAGCACCACCTCGTATGAGGTGAAATCCACGCCAAATCAAACCACCATAAGCACCAACAGCAACATCAACAGCAGCAGCAGCAGCAGCAGCAGCAGCAGTGAGAATGAGCATCAAACCGCCGGTGCACGGTCGCCACTTCAACTGACACCGGTGGCCACCAGCTCATCATCGCCCTCACAGTACAACTCTAGCGAGGAGTTGGCGGCCATTTTTGGCATAGAAGAGCCCACCAAACAGCAACGGCGCAAGCATACGATCAACAACCAGACAGGTAAAGGAGTTGCCCCCGCTGAAGGAGTTACCGCCGCTGCTGCTACCACTAATCCCGCTACCCAGCTCGAACCAGCTACCGCTACTAATAAACCAAATTTGAATGTTAAACTTGATGTTACTACCACATCCAACACCAACACCAACACAACCACCACCACCACCATTCCCACTAATGATAGTGCTAGCAATTGTAGTAGTCATAGTTATAAGCTAGAGACCATACCGGAACAGGAGGAGACCAGTCTGAAGCTATCGCCCAACTTTAATCGCATCTATGCCAGCAAAATACGCATTGTCATGGAGCAAGAGGAAGAGGCAGAGCAGGAGAAAACGCAATTCGATTCGTTGAGTTCGCTGGAGGAAACCTCCTCCAATCCCGATTCGGGCAATGTTAGTCTTAGTGATTTTCCCTTAGCCAATCAGGCCAACGCCTCGCTGGTACTGCAAACTATATACAATACACGTTTTGAGGTTAGAAAGCATTATGTTTCCGAGGTATCCATAGAATCCTCGGATGAGGAAACAGATACGGACACCGAATGTAGTAGAAGAGAGTTGTTGAAGCCAGAGGATTTTCCACCTTTACCCACGGAAGAGGAATTACTGGAGAGTTTGAGGGAGGAGCAACTGAATGAAACTTTGAATCAAGCTAAGTCCGAACTGAACGACACTTTAAGCCTCAGCCGAGAGGTTTATCAATTAGCTAGTGAGAGTTTAGATAGAAAGGTTAACCATGAGAAGAATATTTTGAGAATAATCGAGGAGGATGAAGTAGATGGACGGGGAATTGTACAGCAAGAACTTGACGTAAGCAAAGCTAATAAAGCTGAGCTTGAAATTACGGACGGAACTGAACTTACACTAAGGAAAACAGTACTCGATACAGCTAACATGATCAATTTCAAACTTAACGACACAAAACTCAACGAAACTATGCTTGCAGAAACCAAACTTAACGAAAGCGAGTTGGAAATGGACTTTAAGAGAATCCAGATTCATGAAGAAACCGAAAATAAACTTGACGAAACTGAATTTGAACTTAAATTTGATGAAATTACAGTTGAAAAAGCGAAACTTGACATTAATATAACTAAGGAAACTGAACTGGGCGTTATTGTGGAAGAAAAACTTAACGAAATTGAATTTGAACAGCTGTTTAGGGAAACTGAACTTGACGAAACTCAACTGGAACAAACTAGACTAGCCAAATCGAGACTTGATGAAGCTAAACTTAACGAATTTAATTTCGTAGCAGAATTTACAAACACTAATCTTGATGAAACTGTACTTAACAAGACTAAACTTAACGAATTTGAACTTGCAGAAGAATTTATACAAAATACACCTGACGAAACCAAAACTGAGGTAGCCAAACTTAACGAAATTCAATTTGAACAATTATTTAGAGAAACTGAACTTGACGAATCCAAACTGGAACAAGCCAGACTTGGCGAAACTAAACTCAATGAAATTGAATTTGCAGCAGAATTTATAAAAACTAAGCTTGACGAAACTAGACTTGACAAATCAAAACTAGAACAAACTAGACTTGACGAAACGAAACTTAACGAAATTGAATTTGAAGAGGGAGTCATAAAAACTAAACTTGACACAGCTGTACTTGGCGAAACTAAATTTGAAGAAGGAATTATACAAAATAAACTTGACGAAACTATACTTAATCTAATGGAATTTGAAGAAGAATTTACCCAAACTAAACTTGACGAAACTAGACTAGACATATCTAAACTGGAACAAACTGAACTTGAATTTAAACTTAACGAACTGGAATTTGAAGAGGGAATCATAAAAACTAAACTTGACAAATCTAAACTTGACGAAACTATACCTAAGGAAATTGAATCTGAAGTAGAATTTATAAAAATTAAACTTGATAAAACCAAACTTGACGAAACTAACCATAACAAAATGATTCCAAACAAAACTGGACTTGACTTAGCGAAAAGTTACGAAAGTGTGAGGGGAATTACCTATAAGGAAACAGACTTTGACAATACAGAACTTGACGAACCTAACGAAACAGAACTAAATAAAAGTAAGCTCAAAGAAACTCAACTGGAAGACAAGTTAAAGATAAGTGAACTTTTACAAGAATACAAGATCCAAGAACTTGCGACAACTAAACTTAACGAAACTGACATGCACATTCAAATTGAGACCACTAAACCTACTTTAACTGACGATTTTATACTTGACGAAAGTGCATTTGACTTGGAATTGCATGAAGTTAAAGCTAAGAAAGCTCAACTTGACGAAACTAGGAAGAAAGAGTGGAAGGGAACTGAACTTGAGCTTGAAATTGATTTGAGAGGAGCTGACATGGAAAGATTACAAGTGGAAGAAACTGTACGGGAAATGGAATTTGAGCCAACTGTAGATAATGACTCGATTATGCTGTTGCCACTCAAACAGAGCATTGTTTATGAGACGCCACAGTTAAACTTGAGCATTTCTGAACTAAAACTCAACTATGAAACCAAAGTGGAGCAGGAGGAGTTGAAGGAATCGATGGCTAAGGAAGCTAACGACAACATTGAGGATGATGATGATGATGATGAGAAGCCGCACAGCAGCAGCAACGGCAGCAGCGGCGGGGGCACTGAAACTGAGACGCGCCGTCGCAAAGGACTTCCGGTGGAGGAACAACCCACAACCAGTTCGCAGGCTCTCTCCGTTTTCGGTGAGCTGCGCACCATTGTGGCACCATCGACGACGACAACCAACTTGGCACGGGCACCAGTTGGAGGTGGCGGCGCAGCTGCACGAGGCGGTTTGACAACACTCGAGCACGTACTTGTCGCCTGCACCGTGGGCCTGATTACACCCAATGATTTGATCACTTTGTTTTTGATCGTAATTGGAGTGATTATCATTATTGCAATTGCGCTCACCTGAGAGAGCTGAGGCTGTTGCTGATGCTGTTGCTGATGTTGTTGTTGTTGTTGTTGATGTTATTATTATTGTTGTTGTAGTTGTTTGCTGTTTTTGTAATTATGAGAAGAGAAATGGTTGGAAGAAATGCCACAAAATGTGGCAAGATGAAAATTGATTTGCCACTACCACAAAGTGCACTTAAAGAATATTAATTAATTATTATAAATATATATTTTTTGTATGTATTTAGTTTATATAGACCAAAAGTATTCTCATTTAAGTTTAAACTAAGTGAAATTATTTTCATATTTTTTTGTAAACTTTTTTTGGAAACTTTATTTTGCTGCTCTCACTTGTTCAGTTATTAGATTTAAACTTACAAAATTCACTGTGCAATTCCATTCAATCGAAAACTAACACAAAATTCTTCTTTAATTTTTTTCTTAATTAATTGTTAATTTGACTGCAACTTGTGCCAATGATTTTTTAATGTTTACCTAATTATGTTCATTTAATTAATACTTCTAAGCACCACAACAAATCAAAGCAAAAAAAAAAACAAAAAAAAAAACATTTACTCCTTACTAATAATCAAATATTTCTAAAAAAAAAAACTCTCTTTGTATATTTTCAGCTCAAAATTTAATAGTTTAATAGTTGTAGAACTTTTCTCTGAATTTGATTTTTGCTACATCTTTCATTTAAATGTTAACCACGAAGGCGATTAAATATATATATCTACGATTATTATTATTATTATCATTAATAAAATGTTATTGAAAAAACCAAACCAGAAATGTGCAGAATCTTATGCCATGTTTTTTTTTACACTTATTTTGTTTTACTCTTACAAATGTTGGCTTGCTTTTATTGCTCAATTTTTTGTTCTAACTAATTCCGTATAACCATTTTTTCAGCTGCCTACTAATACATAATAATAAAGAGGAGAAACTTTCCAAAATATGTTGTTGTTGTTGTTGCTGTGGTTTTTGCTAGACCGAACTGTTGCTAAAGGCCTTTAATTAGTTTTACCATTTATGTCCCTATTAACACCTTTTTTCTAGGTATTTATGCAAGCTAGTTTGAACTTGGCGGCATGCTGCTGTGGCGCCATCTGACGAGCGCTGGCAACAGTCTAACTAAGTAAAAGCTTTGTAAAGCTTTTAGCAGCCTATCTCAAATGCTGACAATCTCAAATATAGATGGCGGTTAGCTTAGTCGCTGCAGACGCCATCTGCTTGTGCATATTTTCTACATTTTAACTACATAAATGGGGTATACTTACGACATGCAAATGTAAGCGAAGCTTACAGTGTGTCAGGGAGGTATTTTTATACCCTTGCTGAGAATATTATAAAATTGCCCAGATGCTTGTGAGGCCAAGAAGAAAGCATCTCCTACCACATTAAGTATAAGTACTCTTAATCAGCACGATGAGCTGAGTTGATTTATGTCCATCCGTCCGTTTGCTTCCATGCTATCTCCTCCGTCAATTTGAAAGCAATGTTCACCAAACTTTGCACAAAGTCTTTTAGTACAATTACGCTGCACATTTGTCGGAACTGTCAGGATCGGTTGACTTTAGCATATAGCTGTCATAGGAACGATCGGTCGAAAAACTAGTTTCAGTGAGAAAAACTTTTTTGTTTTCAATGGAAACGCCTCCAAACTTTATATTTCTTAGTTTGCCATGATTTCCCATGATTCCACTAAGTTTGGTAGAAATCGGAAATCTATTTGGTATAGCTGTCATAGAAAAGTAGAGTCTGAAAAGTAGTCCTAGTGAGAAAAACTTTTTTGTTTTCAATGGAAACGCCTCCAAACTTTATATTTCTTAGTTTGCCATAATTTCTCATGATTCCACTTAGTTTGGTCGAAATCGGACATCTATATAGAATAGCTGTCATGGAAAATTAGAGTCTGAAAAGTAGTCTTAGTGAGAAAAACATTTTTGTTTTCAATGGAAATGTCCTTAAAATTGTCATTTATTTATTTAATATGCTTATACACAATTCCACAAAGTTTTGTCAAAATCGGTTGACCATAGCATACAGCTGCAGTACGAATGATCGCTCGAAAAAGAAGTTCTATTAAGAAAAACTTTTTTGTTTTAAATGACATCGACTTCAAATTTGTTATGTGTTTGATTGAAGGGCTTTTGCTTGATTACTCTTAGTTTGGTCGAAATCGGACATCTATATAGTATAGCTCCCATAGAAAAGTAAGGTCTCAAAAGTAGTCTTAGTAAGAGAAGGGTATACAAACTTCGGCAGTTAACTTTCCTTTATTTTTTCAGGTTTTACTTTGACGGAGTCCGTCTGATGTTATATATAGATATAGATTGAGCTATCTTGATGTCCATATTAGGTCACGAGGCTCTATCTCAACGGGAGCTTAAGTTCAAGTCGCCACTTTACCCATTACTTAGTGGAATCAAGGTTTAATAGCATTTTCTTGTGTTAACGAACAGAGACTTGGCTATATCGATTTGGCTGTTGATGCTGATCAAGAATATATATACTTAATAGGGTTGGAAATGATTTCTTATCCCTGTTACATACATTTTCATAACTTCATTATCCTCCTTTTCCCATTTAGATAGGCCAGGTAATTAAAACCAAAAGCATTCAATGTAATGCCAAAGCTTTTAGGCTGACGCTGTTCACAAACCAAGCTTTTACCACAACAAAATTAAAATTGAACTTACACGGTGAAAGCTCTTGCTTGTAGAAGAGAGTTGTAGAGGGGAAAGCCACTCCACTACACCGCTTTCCTACAAACGAAAGCTTCTTCATAAGCTCCATGAAGTTTAGTTCGCCATGCAATTTAGTCTAAAGCCTGGTTTTCATGGTGAAGCAAACTTTATGAAGTTTTTCTAAAAAGCTCTTGCTTGTAGAAAAGAGTTGTAGAGGGGGAAAGCGACTCCACTACAAATGATAGCTGTTTCATAAACTTCTTTAAGTTTACTTCACCAAGTAAATCAGCCCGAAAATTTGATTTTACATGGCGAAGCAAACTTAACGAAGTTTTTCAAAAAGCTTTTGCTTGTAGGAAAGAGGTGAGGAGCGGTGAACCACACCACGAGACCTAGTTTTCTACAAACGAAAGCTTTTTCATAAACTTTATAACGTTTATTTCAGTCTAAGAGGGGTTTTCAACGATGAAGCTAACTTTAAGAAGTTTTTAAAAAAGCTTTCGTTTGTATCAAAGAGCTTTTTGACAAACTTAATCAATTTTGCTTCAGCGTGTAAATTCCATTTATTTTTGAGTGTATCAAAACCGTTTTCGTCGGCTTTGTCTACAGTTGACACTTTGTGACTGCACTTTGACCACAATTTCTTTCAAAATCCCTGACTCTAAAAGCAAGTGTACTTGTTGCAAGTGAATACCCTGTATAAATTAATTAGTAGCCTTATTTATTTTGTTAAAATTCAGCATCTCAGGTCTAGACTTGTTCAAACAAAACAAACTTTTTATCCAAAAAAAAAAAAAAAATAAATCCAATAAATCCAAATCGAGTTAATCAAAGGTTCAACAGTCGAAACCAGTCAAAACAAACAACCGAACCGAACCGAACATGTGTGTGTGTGCGCCAGATGTGAACTTACAAATGCGTACGGGATGATATTTACAATTTGTCTGCCTGGTTTGGGTCACAGGTTTCCCTCGCAAACCACCCCCAAAAGCGTATAAGCCAGCCAGACAAAGAAAAAAAAGTAGACAACAATCGTCTTACGAGTCCAACCAATACCTACACCACCACCATCACAACAACAACAACAAAAAAAAGATACCAAAAAGCGAAAGTCTTGGCCTCATAATGAAACCAATTGGAAGGGAGCATCAAGCGGCCTGAGCTTTGCTATTGTGAATGGCATGAAAAGGACATTCAACTGCAGGTCGCTGGCATTTTGAGAATATTGTTTTGTTTTTTGGGGATTTTCACAGAATTGTTTATAATTATGTTTTGGGTTCTTGTGCCTAATGAGGCTTTCACTTTGCCACTTGGGTAATTTAAGCTGGGGACGAATCAATGCACTGCCTGCTCTACCCTCCCCTCTCTGGCTCTCTGTTCCATGTTTTTCCCCCCTTTTTCTATGCTTTTATCGCCCCGCTGGCAGTGGGTTATGTGCCAAGATTTATGTTGTCAATCTCAGTGGATTTATGTGAAATTGAAAATTGGTTTGTCTTACATTTTTTTAAGGAAATTTTCCGCACAGTAAAAGTTCATTAACCTGCTGACAAGAGAGGCAGAGGAAGAGAGAGAGACAGAGAGAGAGAGAGAGAGCGAGTGTACGACCAGCAACAACAACTAAAATAGCCATAAAAATGTCACAGCTCTAATTTGTGTTTGTCTACAACCCCCAAACCCCCAAAAGCCAAGGACCCTAAAAAGCGGCAAAAGCCTTCCCTTCGTCATAAATAAGCCTGGGACTTGTTTGCATGAGTGGCACGCCCCCTCCCCCCCAGCCCCGCCTACCATGAAATAATCATAACTCACTTAACCTCCTTATAATGTATGGCCACTAGGCGTATGAGTGATATTAGAGCCACTTGTATAGAAGTAGCTCTTTACTTCAGAGGCGTGCCCAAGTGGGCGTCGCGGTTAATTAGATTTAATAATCTTGACTCTACTATTTGGTGTCTGTTTCTTAATCAGAGCACTAAACACAGTTTGAATTGCTTTACTTGCCGTCACTCATACGCCTGGTGGTACCGACTCGCTATTGTGTGTGTGCGTTGCAGCTCTTTGTGTAGCTGCTGCGGTCAAGTGTGGGTGGCTTTTGTAGCCGCTACTGTTGCTTTTGCTCGTTGTGGTCACAGCTGACACCAACCAATCCACCCACCCACCCATCCCACTTGATCCAACCACAAATAGGGGCACGCCTCAAATTTTACCGTTGAAAAACTTTGACAAACATTATTTTAAAGTGGCGCAGGGGCAAGCTAGCACAGTTGGCTATTTGTTTCGCTTTTGGGGTAGCCCCCAAGGGGAGGGGACGGGGGAGGGGGACGGGGACGAGACGAGAGTGGAGCAATTTTGGTGATTTCCATTGCGCAGGTACAAACAAAATGGGCCAGAGGGATGGCTTAAGTTTCATTTCACACAGAGAGAGAGAGAGAGAGAATGAGAAAGAGAGAGTTAAAGAGAAGGCGCAGAGCCTTGCCAGCTAAAAGAAAATATGATGAGGATTAGAAAACCCTGCAGTGAACTTTATTCAAGAAGAAACACTTTGGCGAATTCATAAAAATATCAAAATAGAGGAAAGTTAACTACTGCTCCCCCAAAGTTTGTATACCCCTGCAGCACGTTTTTCGTACCTTACATTTCTATGGTAGCTATACTATACACATATCCGATTTCGACCAAACTTTGTCAAATCATGCAAAAGCCTAACAAACAAACATTTTATAAATTTGGAGTCGATGCCACTTAAAACAAAAAAGTTTTTCTCTATATAGCTTCTTTTTTGACCATTCATTCGTACTGCAGCTATATGCTATAGTCAACCGATTCTGACCAAACTTTGTAGAATTGTGTAAAAGCATATTAAATAACTAAATGCCAATTTTAAGAACATTTGCATTAAAATCAAAAAAGTTTTTCCCACTAAGACTACATTTCAGACTCTTCTTTTGTATGACAGCTATACCATATAGATGTCCGATTTTGACCAAACTTAGTTAAGTCATAAAAAATCATAGCAAACTAAGAAATACAAAGTATGGAGGCGTTTCCTTAAAAAACAAAAAAGTTTTTCCCACTAAGACTACATTTCAGACTCTACTTTTGTATGACAGCTATACCATATAGATGTCCGATTTCGACCAAACTTAGTAAAGTCATGAAAAATCATAGCAAACTAAGAAATACAAAGTTAAGAGGCTTTTCCATTAAAAACAAAAAAGTTTTTCTCACTAAAACTAGTTTTTGACCGATCATTCCAATGGCAGCTATCTGCTATAGCCATTCGATCCTAGTGGTTCCGACAAATGTGCAGCGTATGTGTACTAAAAGACTTCTAGTAAAGTTTGGTGAAGATAGCTTTCAAACTGAGAGAGGAGATAATATATATTTCATCAGACTACATTCCTGAGTATGCTCTTTCCTTTATGGTACAATAATCTCAATAATCTACGACATTTAGCGATTTTAGCGCTTTTCAAATGATTTCTGGGGAATTTCATTTTAAAAGTGCTCAAAAAACCACATACTTACTTTTTCGGGGACGTCCCAGCAATCTCTTAAAGACTTCGTATTAAGGGTTTCATTTCTAACTAAAAGTGCTTGCCTTCCCTTTATATATAAACTGTATCCAGAACGCTACTAGATTAGAATACAAAGCGTGAGCGATTTGAAACCAACTGTTCAAGGTCAAGTAGATTTAATGCGTACGGCTTTCTTTTCTAAAATCTGATAGCCGACATAATTATAGTCACTTTCCTTATGAATTCCTTCTAGCTAAGTTCAAGTTCTGACCGTTTATACGAAAATCACTAGAGATTTTTGTGATAACTCCCTATTATATAAAATCAGAGCTGTTATGTAATCATTACTTTCCGTATTTAATTACTTTTTATTAAAATAATATCAATTATTCAGACAATGTAACAAAAATTTCTGCTTATAACTTGGAATTACAATTATTTAATTATTATTTCCAATTGTAATTACTTTTACAATTGGTTGATTAATTGTACCTGTTTATGAGAATTATTGAGTAATTGTGCTTGAAAAGTTTAATTACTCAGTTAATTGTAGGTGAAAGATATGTAGCTGTTTACGTGTCACATGTTACTGTCAAACATGTTCAGTTGGGTCTATAATTTAAGCATGAATCGGCTTACAAACGAGCAATGCTTGCAGATTACCAGATATAACCACTTTTATTGCGAAATATGTAATACATTTTACTGAATTTTATGGTTATCTTTTTTAATTAAATCCGAAAGCTGCTAAAAAATCACCCTGTATAAGAAAATTATGCATGAAAGTGGGTTTCAAATTATGAATTACTGTTATCAGAAACGTTAAAGCTCTTTTGTACAGTGTAATGCAAGAGTGCAACTCGCCCACTCTCTCCCTTTCTCTCTCACACACTCTCTCTCTCTCTCTCCCAGTCTCTCTTCCCTTCCTGCTCTCTGCCAATGCCAATTCGCCTCTCTTGCTGTACAGCTTAAAATAAGAGCAGGCAACAACAAAAACCGGCTAACAAATCAGCTGTTTCCCGAACGCTCAGGACAACTTGTAATGTTATTGTCGTTGTTGCTGTTGTTGTTTCTGTTGTTGCTGAACACACAAAACCTGTCTCAGTGCCTGTGCTTTGGCCTTAGCCTGGGTGGCACATCTCTACAGGCTCAACGCTCCGTTCAGTACGCGCTGAGTTTTCCAACACGACGGATCGAAGCGGAAAACGTGAGTGTGTGTGTGCGGTGTCCTTCAGTTACTGGTAAATGCTCAGCTCTAAAAAGTAACGTAAAAAAAAAAAGAAACAGAGGAAACCAAGGCAAAGACAACACAAGTTGTTAAGTGACGAAGAGAAAAAGTAGGAGGAGTAACCGAAAAGAGGCGCCAAAAAAATATTAAAACAACAAAAAAAGAAGCGATACAAGTCCAAATAAGTGTTGCAAAGAAAAGGTGCGTTCTGGACATTGTGTGTGAGTGGGAGTGGGAGTGGGAGTGAGAGTGTAGCACGTGTATGCCTGTTGGGTGGTGGAGACCAAAAATATTTGAAACAGCAACAGTTTTACGCAGAATTTTCCGGAATGTAAATTATACTTTTGAAGTTTGCCGAGTTAGCAAGGCCAGTTCGTTCTTAGCCTTGAAATCAGTTTTCTACACTTAACAAACTAGAGTTGCTCACGCAGTGGTCATTTAATCGGCCGCAAAAGGCATAAAAATTAAATTTTCTTTAATAACCACAAAAATGCGAGAATTCTATATCCAAAAGCAATGAAACTGCAGTAAATTATTTCATATTCAAGTTAGATATGAGGCTTAATTTCAATTAGACAAACTAAAAACCGGCAATCGAAAGCTTAGACACTTAAAAAAATATAAATTTGGACTGAAAATGTCTATAATATCCCTTAAGATAATCATTTTTCATATCCTTTGAATGTTTAAAAGTACATTTAAAACATATACAGTCCAAATGTATACAGGAAGTCATTCAAAGCATATTTATACTCTTGCAAAGGGTATTATACGGGCCTGTTCCCGGTTTTGATTTCAATAAAATTATGTAAAATCGTAATTGAAAACTCTTCCCTTTTCGAAAAGCCAATTGTTTGACTCGGCTTTTATCTTATAATCGAATATAATCGAATCCTCTCCAAAGAACACTTTTGATGGCTGACAGCTTCAACCGATTTCTCTAATCAATTCTTGTATATCAGATCTCTTACCTATTCCGATCGATGTAATTCGGAAACGAGAACAGACCTGATAATTTTGCCCAGAAGTTTGCAACGCATAGAAATATTCATTTCCGACCCCATAAACTATATATATATTCTTGATCAGGGTGACGAGCTGAGTCTATTGAGCTTTGTCCGTCCGTCTGTCTGTTTCTACGCGAACTAGTCTCTCAGTTTTAAAGCTATTGAGCTGAAATTTTGCACAGAGTCTTCTTTTTGCTGCACACTACTAATATGTCGGAACCGACCGGATCGGATGACTATATCTCATAGCTTCCATAGGAACAATCGGTCGGAAAACTACTTTTAGTAAGAAAAACTTTTTTCTTTTCAATTGAAACGTCTCCAAACTTTGTAATCGTAGGTTTTCTATGTTTTTTTATAATTCTACCAAGTTTTATTAAAATCGAACAACTATATGGTATAGCTGCCATACAAAAGATAGATCTGAAAAACAGTCTTAGTTAGAAAAACTTTTTTGTTTTTAATGGTATCATTTTGCAATTTTGTATTTGTTTGTTTCACATGCTTTCACATAATGTTACAAATTTTTGGCCAAATCGGATGACTATATCATATAGCTACCATACGAACGATGGGTCGGAAAATGGGAAAAAGCGTAATATTTGATAATATTGCACTTGCAAGGGTTTTTCATATCGTTTGAGTGATCCAAATAGATACAGAAAGTCATTCAAAACATATTTTTAATATCCAATTTTTCTCTGTGTAGAAAATTTCGGTTTTAGAAACCATTTAACAATGTTAAGTTTATCTTTTTTGCTTTCCAAGAAGCGTTTTCATCAAAATCCAATTGGCAACTTTAGTTTTATAGCCCTAAGAGCTGTGAAATTGTAGAGAAAGACAACAGGATTCCATACCAACCCATCATCCATTTATGCAGCGCCCTTCCTTTACATTTTGCTTGCAAACATTTGCCTTTCGTTCTCCATGACATTTTGATTGGCCACCAAATGTGAAACTCATTTTGCTGCAAAATACTTTTTTTTTTTCAATTCATTTCACTTAATGCGTAATTCATGTCACTTACATGGCCCAGGACATGCCTCCATTTCCGTCCTCCTCCACGCCTTTGTGCTGTTCCCTTACTGTCTGGCCGCCCTTGTTTGCCAATTTTCGTTATTGTTGTTGGCTTTTTTTTTTGGTACGTTGAACTCTTCACTGCAGCCGCCGCAGCAGCAGCAGCAGCAAACGCAGTTTCTGTTCAAGTTCATTGTTGAAGTGGGGTTTCTCTCCTGAATAGCAGACATCTTTCGCCCTTTGGTTATTTACATACGTATGAATTTCTAGTAGACCTTTTTTTTTCTCTTTTGCCGTATTTCGGTAGTTCCAAGTCATTGTATGGCAGAGGATTTGACTCTTTCAGACATCCGAATCCGTTGCTATGACAAGTGCAATGCAGCCAATGCATTTGCAAATTTCTGGCTACTGCAGAATGAGGCGCGCCTGAGTGTTTGGCGGGGGCCAGGGCGGAGCGGGGGGGGTTCGGAAAATGTTGAGCACATTTTCTTGGAAAGTGAACTACTCAAGCTCGTTAAGAAGTAGTAGAAGGGGTTGCAAAAACTCAAGAATTTCTGTAGAAGTTCAAGTTCTTGTTTACTTTTCAATGGAATAAATGCATTTGGAATTGTTGATAATGAATGAAAAATTTCTTTACACTTTAGTTGATAGGAAAAAATGTGGGTTGAAATATATGGAAATATAATTCAAAATGTCTTATCGCCTTTAAATGGAATTCTTTATAGTATTTTAGTAGTAAATATAGTATTTTTTTTTGTCAGAAAGCGGCAATTCTGAAATTATTTAGATTAGAACTATGCAACTCTATGCTGTCTGCTTTTGTTTTGCAATTTGTTATCATTGCCATAAAATAGCTTCATTTTCAAGTCTCTTAGACCGGATTTTGACTGGATTTCATGGAGTTCTCTTAGTCCTCTAAATAGTATAAGTTAGTCCTTATAGAGCCATAAAGTTTATAAAAAACGTCGCATACTTTTCAGAGCAGCATGGACTAATGTTGATATGTTTACATTAATGTTAATGGTCTGTTAACCAACATAGAGGATGGCTATATAACAGCGGTTCCTCTTAGTAAAGGGCCAATCCAAAGAGCAAAGAAGGGCATATAGATCTATTTTGCAACAGAACTTTCACAAATTTTTCCATTCTAACACTTTTATACATAAAATCAACCTCCATCTAGAAAAGAGTTTTTTACTGTTCAGACTCTTGATTACTGATTCTTTCTCATTGTTTAGTTTGGTCATTGGAATTGTTCAGTGACTCCTTTTCATTCTCATTCATTGATCGTTATATTCGTTATAATATATATTCTTGATCAGCATTACCGATCCTGTCCGTCCGTTTCTATGCTATCTCCTCCGTCAGTTTTAAAGATATCGCCAAACTTAGCACGAAGTCTTCTGGTACAAAAACGCTGCACATTTATCGGAACTGGCCGGATCGGATGACTTTAACATATAGCTGCCATAGCACCGATCAGTCGAAAAACTAGTTCTAGTGAGAAAATCTTTTTTGTTTTCAATGCAAACGTCTCCAAGCTTCGTATTTACTAGTTTTCTGTGCTTTTCCATAATTTTGACAAGTTTGGTTGAAATCGGACATCTATATAGTATAGCTGCCATAGAAAAGTAAGGTTAGATAACTAGTCTTAGTAAGAAAAACTTTTTTGTTTTCAATGTAAACCTCTTTTAAATTGGCAGAAATTTATTTTATAAGCTTTCACACAGTTTCTCGAAGTTTTGTCAAAATCGGATGACTATAGGTTATAGCTGCCATAGGAATGATCGGTCGAGAAACTAGTTTTAGTGAGAAAAACTTTTTTGTTTTCAAAGAAAACGTCTTCAAACTTTGTATTTCTTAGTTTGCTAAGCTTTTACATGATTTCACTTAGTTTGGTTTAAATCGGACATCTATATGGTATAGCTGTCATACAAAAGTAGAGTCAGAGAGTAGTCTTAGTGTGAAAAACTTGTTGATTTTCAGTGGAAATGTCCTTCAAATTAGTTAGAAAAACGGGCTGCAAGGGTATATTAACTTCGGATGAGCCAAAGTTAAGTTTCCTCTTTTTGTTATCTTAAAGTTCCCCGAAACGTTAATTTTGAATCGTTTGAGGCAATTTTTGTAATAAATTTTTCATTTAACTTTGACTCACTTCGATATTATCGTAAGGAACTATAACATAGCTTTCAAATAAAGTATCCCAAGCATTTCTATGATTTTTTTGGGGGCAAATTTGGGTTTAATTAAACTAAATTACCCTGACCTAAGTTTAAGAATGATTCAACCTTAACTTAAGTACCCCCCAGAAGAACCTTTTGACACGCTTTTTCTGCCAAAAAAACACCATTAATTCGTTGCTTTTTTGTGGCTCAGTTATTTCTAGATTTTTTCCCAACAATCTTAATAATTTTACCGAGTTGTGTTGAGTTCATTTTGTGTACTCTGTCTGTGGGAGGGTATTATACAGTTCCTACGATGTTAACATACTTATATCTACCCCATCCACCTGCACTCCTCTGTGCTGGTAACATGCCTAAGTATGACTTCTTATGGCTTCCATTCATGCACTTACATAAGGCTCAACAGTTGCCTAGGCAAAGCATTGTTGGTAAACTTCCAACGAATGCTTCCCCCCCCCCCCCCTTTCTGCAGCTTTGCTGTCCTCATTTCATTCAGTTTTTGTTTGAAAAAAAACCGCGATTCATTTCGTTTTCATTCGAATTTTAATTCCCATTCCACTTCACTCACACTCACTCTCATGCGATTGCTTTGTATCCTTCAGATACGTGGAATGATTCAACATAATTATGTTTCATCAGTTGGCGTTGAGGATGAAGATGCTGTGTCTCTCTCCACCCACACCGCTGTCATTTAAACCGTATTATAACGGTTATTTGTGCACGTATGCACGAAATAACAGTTAAGGCTTAAGTATTTCAACATTCTGTTTTTTGTTTTGCCAAGAAAATTGCCAACTGATTGTTGTTTGGTGGTTTGTTCATTCGGCTTGCCTCATTAAGCTGACACAGCCAGGGACAGGGAGAGAGATCCACTGACTGACTGTCTGATTGACAGGTTGCCATTTGACTCCACTCCATTAGAATCTCAGTCAGCTTTGGCGAAAAGTTCAAAATTTATTACAATAAAATAAAAAAAATATACAATATGTTTTATAAATTTGTCTAAACGCAACGTTTTGTTTTACATTTCCTGTTCAATTTCGTTGATCCACACACTTAAGTTTATTTCCATAGCAAGAAGATTTTTTCAGGGTTTTTCCCTCACATTTTTTTCAAGCCTCTGGCCAATTAGTTGATGTCAAGCGCGCTGTCGTGACCACTTTGGGGAGAACTTATCAAAGCTCCAAAAGAAACAAAAAAAAAACGCCACAAGGGAGTCCTTTTTGTTGAGGTAAGCACACGCAAACTCGGGGTGAAAGGGGGAAACTGTTTTTCTTTTTGGCTGGCTACACCAAAAAAATCTGCATAATTTAATTTTAGGGCAACGCTTGAAAAGTTTTTGACACGTACTTAAAGTACACTTAATACTTGCCCGTACTTTGGTTTTATTTCAATTGTTTTTTTTTTTTGCTTGTTAAAAAGGATATATATAGACGGTTGAAGGTTTCCATTCTTTGTCATAGTTCCGGCATTGAGATTTTCAGACACAGTGGTAAGTTTGCTGCCATACATGTGTGAACAGCTGACAGAGGCAGTGTCAGTTGACTGGTATTCAGTGCAAGTCTATAAATATTCCCTTGTTTTTTACTCAGTCTGAACAGACTGCCACCTAGCTGGCATACCAACATTTGGCAGCACCCCAATGCTTTCTTTAAAAGGAACTCCAACCTTGTGTTTTGATTGAAAATAGTTTCTTCTGTTAAATCATGCCCTAAATCCTACCAACTTTTCTTGTCCAATGTGCACTTAAACAAGGTACAGAAACAGCATTTTCCAGACCAACGCCGACATTATCTTTTGCTTTTCAAATGGATTATAAAACGCAGCCTTTTTACCCGATAAGGATCCATTATGAATTCCTGGCACTCGCTCCACTTTTTTGAACAAAGTTGAATGGCCTTTTCGTCATGTTGAATTCGATATGCTTTTGGTCAAAAATTCTAACTTCAGGCTGTTTTAATCAATCTTTCTAGCTTCTAAAAGCTTCTTCATAACGAAGATTATTAAACTAATGCTTGATATCTTAAATATTACTACATTGAACCCTTTTTTAAGTCACAAAAATCGCAAACCTTAAAAATAAACTTACTGCAGGCCATATAAATAGTTTTCCCTTGGTCAAAACTCTTCCAAATCGTTAAGATAAATATTTATGACTACAACATATGCCAAAGTGATTATGAGCAAAGCTCGCCAAATACGGTCGAATGATTTTTTTCTAAGCTGTCTGCTCAACTAAATGACAGGTACAAAATTAAAATAATTCGCTCACTTTTTGAACAGATCACTAGGTATAATCTCTTGTAAAATTTGGCCAGAAGTTTGCAACGTATAGAAATATTCATTTCCGAACCTGTAAACTATATATTTTCTTGATCCTGGAGACGAGTTGAGTCTACTTAGCTTTGCCAGTCCATTCGTGCTTCTGTCTTTCTACTCTTTCTACTGTATTTTGCTTATATATTGTAACCGATCGGATCGAATGACTATAGCATATAGCTGCCTGAAGAAAGATTGGTCAGAATACTAGTTTTAGTAAGAAAAACTTTCTTGTTTTCAAAGGAACAGTCTTCAAACTCCGTAGTTGTTAGTTTGATATGCATTTTTATGATTCCACAAAGTTTGTTGAAAATAGCAAAACTATATAGTATAGCTGTCATACAAAAGGTAGGTCTGATAAGTAGTCTTAGTAGGAAAAACTTTTTTGTTTTTTATGGAAACGTCCCCAAACTCCGTAGTTGTTAGTTTAATATGAATTTTTAGGATTTCACAAGGTTTGGTCGAAATCGGTAAACTATACAGTATAGCTGTCATACAAAAGATAGGTCTGAAAAGTAGTCTTAGTGGGAAAAACTTTTTTGTTTTTAATGAAAACTTCCCCAAACACCGTAGTTGATAGTTTTACATGAATTTTCATGATTCCACAAGGTTTGGTCGAAATCGGTAAACTATATAGTATAGCTGTCATACAAAAGGTAGGTCTGAAAAGTAGTCTTAGTAGGAAAAACTTTTTTGTTTTTAATTAAAACGACTTCAAACTCCCTAGTTATAAGATTAATATGTATTTTTATGATTCCACAAAGTTTGTTGAAAATCGCAAAACAATATAGTATAGCTGCCATCCAAAAGATAGGTCTGAAAAATAGACTTAGTAGGAAAAACTTTTTTGTTTTTAATGAAAACGTCCCCAAACTCCGTAGTTGTTAGTTTGATATGCATTTTTATGATTCCACAAAGTTTGGTCGAAATCGGTAAACTATATAGTATAGCTGTCATACAAAAGATAGGTCTGAAAAGTAGTCTTAGTAGGAAGATCTTTTTGGTTTTTAATGGTAGAGTCTTGAAATCTCGTATTCCTTCATCTTATATGCTTTCACTTAATTCTGCAAAATATTGTCCAAATCAGATGACTATAACTTATAGCTGTCATATGAAAAATCGGTGGAAATGGCTTTTGGTGAGAACATTTTTGTAGATTTTATTATACTTCAAGTTCCAATTCTTATGAAATTCGGAAAAACGCTTAAAGATTATTTCAGTTATTTTCTATGAAATGAATTAGCATCCTATTAATCTAATAATTTATTCGATTAAAGACTTTACACAATTAGTTGAGCATCACACAACAGTCATATTTGCCTTCTTTGTTGTCCGTTTTTTTCCCCCCCCAATTTAACTGAAACATAATACAGTCGTGTCTACCATTAAACCATATCCAGCAGACATGAATCATACTCTGGCGGCGCCAGTTTCTTATTTCATGGGGATTTTATGGGCCATCCCAAGAAGTCACGTGACTTTTTGGCCACTGAAGGCATTTTGTTTTGCCCGTTAATTAAAATTCCAAAGCACAGCGAAGCCATAAAACACAAACAATACCGAAACAAATACGAGCATAAAAATGTTGGCAAATAAAACTAAAGCAAACATAAATGATTTTTCCTCAAAACAAAATACGAGGAAGCGAACCAAACTTAAGCTCGTCTATGCGCCCACGCATGGCGCAAAAGTTTTAAATAGTATTTTTTTTGCTGTTTTTCTGGTATTTTTTTTTATCTTGTCCCGCTAATTAATTAGCTAATTATGTGTGTCTCCCCGCTGTTGTGGTAGCACGTGCCGCACAACAACGTGACTTCATTTTAAACACCATATTTATGTTGTTGTTAAAACATATTTTATTTGCAACGTTTTATTAATGTTTAACTCTCTTTTCGATCTATTTGCAGGTGAGTCACGAATATCCAGAAGGGGTTTTCGTTTATGAACTTGGTGTAAAAAAAAGTTAATTGAAAATTCTGTACTCTGGTAAGTCGTATAAATTTTATGCTGCAAGCAAAAAGTGAAAAAAAAAAGAAATAGCGTATGTTTGTGGCTTATACAAGCAGACAAGCCATTGGGTCTAATTTTTGGTTCATAGAAAGAAGTGAAATAACACTTAGTTTCCTTTTCAAGTTGAAACTGTGAGAAGGTGGTGAAAGGAACAGCTTTAAGTGGTCTTAATGATGACTTTTAGTACTCCAATGTTTAGGCATCACGTTTTATCGTTGGCCGTGTTCCGCTGAGAAGGAGCAAGTAGTAAGCTCCTTTCAAGTGATACTGCAATTGTATACCAATATGCGTATAATGGCTCATTTTGTGCACTTTACTCAACTGTTCGATGTATAAACCATGTATTACCCAAAATGTTTACCCTTAGACCATCACCTGTTCATTTTTAATCGCTTAACTGCCAAACAACATGAAAAAGGCGTAGCGCCATCTGTCATTCAGCATAAATAGTTGCGTTCTGTTTGTAGTACGTTGCTTAAATTACTTAAATATTGTTTATACGTGGTATTTGATTGAAATAGATTGGTTATATATGGGTTTGTACTAAAAAATATCAACTAAATTATCTCTATACCTTTTTTCATCAAGAACGCAGTTCACTGTTTGAGCTGGGGAAAGAATAAAGCAACAAACGGTCGAATATTTTGGGCAGAAAGAAAAGCCGAATATGTTCAACAAGAAAACACTCTGTTATTTCTTTCAGGCAATTTTAGAAAATAACTTCCCGCTTCAAAGCTTGAAAAGAACCCCTTTTTGCTCATAACTTGACAACCAATCTTCCGATCATACACCAATTCTTCGTTAGATAATCAAAACTACCAAATATGTCCAAAAAAAAATAAGCCTTCAAACAGATTGTGGGCGATATGATGTTTTCTCAAAACGAGGGGGCGTGGCAAAAATTAAAAATACACTAGAACTGCCTACAAGTACAAGTAGCATATGTCCTATAGATGTAAAACCTCTACTTCTTATCATCTCTGGGATCTGTGTGCTTATTAAGGTTGTATCTGAAGTTATAGTACTACGGAAACAAAAAAAAATTGACGAAAATCTTTAACGGAGCAACCATATTGAATGGCAAATTCCTAGCCGAAGTTCACATCTAACAATGACATGCGAATTCTGTTCAAGCGCGCCCAATTTTCCTTTGGATTGTCATTCGCCATGGCAATCTATAAGTCGCAAGACCAAACGAAGGATTATTGGGTACATCATGTCTTTCACACAGACAAGTATGCTTGGCATGTTCTCGTGAGGGCAAATCATTGAGCTTATTTTGTGTTTTTATTTCATTTACCTATAATACAGTATGCGGGATTATTTATGGATCCGCCAAAGGATTGCTAAAGATCGAAAGAACAATAAAGAAGTTATAAGCAAAAGAAATTTAGCAGTCCGAAACTTTATACAGAGCATATTAGAGTCGGGCTTGACCGACTTTCTTACTTGTTTTATCATTTTCTAGAAAATTCTTAAATTGTAACCATAATTTCCCAACCAAATTTGGTTCAGTTTCAACCAAATTATGATTGAAATGGGATTATATGGTAGTATTATTTGCTGATTGAGGCATCTCGCTTAGTAGTTTTTCTACACCCAGCCTACATCATTTGTGTTTTCCACCTCTTTCTTGTCTTTACCAATTTGACTGCAATCTCATCTTAAACTTTTCCGCCATCCATTAAACTTCTCCTGGCATCACCACTCAATCCTCCATCCACTTCGGCTTGCAAACTTAAAGTGCACAGCTTTGGCCTTTTTTTTAATGCAGCCGCCTCCGCAGAAAAAACAAAACACAAAAAACAAAAAAAAAGAATTGAAATAGAAATACTCAAATAGAGAAGCAAATTCTGTGAAAATTCCGTTTTTCTTAGTTCCTACGCAATAAACATTTCTGTGCTGTGCTCCGTGAGGTGTGTTTATGTATAGAGTTTTTTGTTTTTTTTTTTTGTTGCATTTATTGCCGCCACGTTCGTTGCATATTTATTATCTGTTCTTATGGCCATTTCGTGTGGTTGATGTTGTAGCTGCTGTTAACCTGTCCCAAAATCTATTTGCAATGGCAGAGAAATGGTTGCAGCAGCGGCAGCGGATTGCTTAATGGCATTGAACTTGGCCACTGGTTGGTGATGATTCCACTGATGTATGGACTGGTTGGTAGAACCACTGCCATTTGGAGCAAACGCGAAACGGTTCATTAAGCAATTTTCTGTGGCATTTCCGCGCGCTTTTCATCGTCATCTGTGGCGCATTGCATTGGTCATTGGAAATGCTTATAACGGCACCTGCATTGCCAATTGCCCCACACCATGTTGTGTGTTGCCTTATTAGCACAAGAAGCACCCAATGCTTTCATCTCCAGTTAACCAGTATTTCTTGATGAAGTCATCAATGCTGAAATTCAATTTGAATAACATAATTAAATTGATACTTGGAAAAGTTCCAGCTACTCATTGAAGATGGAATAACTGATTGCAGTAGTAGGTGAACTAAATAGCTTGAGTTCTGTTGAATGCAGAAAAACATTATATTCTGATGAACTTTTTGAATTGGTATCAATTTGATGTTAAAGAGCAGTACAAAATTCTACTGGACAACGGGGTAGCAGTTCAAAAAAGAGTTTCCTATATACATTGAAGGTTTGAAAACAGCAGAGCACACAGGAAGAAACGTATACTTTTTTGACCTAATCCTTGAATGAAACCCCAAGATACATATCAACTCATGTCTGCTCTAAGGCTGCAAAAAAAAAAAATACTGGCAGAGAACTTATATCAATTTGTACGTACAATTCCAATTCTGCTCGTTCGAATTTGACTTATCTTGCGACTTTTACAACCAAAAAGAATGATCCAAATGATTGTACTTTTATTATAGCTCGAAATAAACTTAATGTATTCCGATACACTCTTAAATCAAGAATTTCGTGATTGTATAAATCGTACTTAAAACGCGAAAAGTGTACTTGAATTAAGTATATTCCTTCTTACCGTAGAATTGACAGCGTTTGTACTTAAACTAAGTACCTTTGATATTCTTGTTTCTTTTTGCTCAGTGTATTACAATGGGTTTTACATCTCCCGACTAATCGACACCAAATTCTTCACTTCATCAAGAAAATAATATGCACAATAATAGAAGAAGGGCTGGAAAATTATGAAATTCTAGGGTCTTGGAATTTGTTGGAGAGTGTAAGGTTCGGTTCTCGAACCGGTTTCTTTACTTTTTGAACCCAAGGACTTGGTTCGAAGCTGGGTTCATAGATTTGAGGAACATTTAATGATTTTTTGTTATAAGAATAAGACTTATTTTTGTAGAGAAGTTAGCGTCCAGCTTAAGAAGTTATAAAAAAAATTAGTGTACACCCAAATGGACCTCATTCATTATATTTATCATTTGTACATTCTCTACCACGACTTAAAAAAAGTTACTCTATATCCAAATGGACCCTTATTCATTATAGTTGTTATTCATACATTCTCTACCACAGCTTACAAAAGTGTCTGCACTTTAAAATGCAAGTCTAACCTCACCGCTAGCACAACCGGTCACCTTCACTAGATATTGGCGCCAGCTTTAAAGTAACTAGCCATGAAAATGCTTTTCAAAACGTTGCCAATGGGATTTGGCGTTAAAACTTTACGAAGCTTAGAAGCAAACAAGCCAATTTAAGGCAGAGAAGGTTGTGTAAGGCCAAGTACTTACACTCTCTTAACTCAGCACACATCAAAGACAGAAAGAAATGCGGCTTTGCTTGAAAAAATGACACTGATATGTCAGACAGTAATCGATTGACCGAAATAAATGCGAAGAAATTCGAGAATATTGAGAGCTTTCAAATTTACATACGGGCTTGTACTATACCGACGGGTCAGCTTACGGTTAATGCATTTTATGGCTTTTTGTGCCACCCAGCGCTGCTCTAAATATATACTTTTTTTTTTTATAGATATTCGCCCCTACAAGAACCATTTAAAGGGTCAATTGCTGTACGCAAAAACAAAACAAAACAAAATAGAAATGAAAACACTTGGCATTGAGCCAGTTGTGCTCCATCTGCACCTCAGGCCATCTTTCTCTCTTTCTCTCCGGATGGCGGCGGCGGCATTGACAAACTTGTGCGCCCTTTCCCTTTTCAGCAATTGCTGTAAATGTTGTCACTGTGGTTGTTGTTGCTGTTGCTGCTGCTGCTGCCGTTGTTCTGTGTTGCTGTCTGCAGCAACACCCACACACACACACATACACAGGCCTACCTATCGCCAGCACGATCATAAGGCCAGCAACAGTAACAGCAACTTCGATCGTTTCTGCGCTCGGAACTTTGTCGGCATGCGCTTTTGGCGCAACCAAACTTCCAACTCTGGCTCAGTCAGTCTTTTGTTTGCTCTGCTCCATGTCGGTTCGCGGACCTTTTTTAATGATTCTGTGTTCTGGCTACGTTTCCGCTTCGTGTTGTTTCCTTTTGTGTGTGCTTATGTGTATATATATGTATTTATCTGTACATTGCTAGTATATACAAACAAGTTTAGCAATGCGTTTCAAATTTGCGGCAATTGTTTCGTTTATTATTGTCATGCTCGATTTGGCAGTTGTTGTTGTGGTTCACGAGTGCTAAAATACAAAATCAAGAGAAGGTTTAACTTCTGGTAGTTAAGACAGAGCCACAGCGAGTTGTGTAAGTAAGAAAATAAATAATTATCAAGTGTGAAGTGTGAAAAGTTAATAGAAACAAAATCGTCTTAATTTTTGAGCATGTCATGAGCGCTTTTCCCCTCCCTCCAATCGTAAGCTGTCCCCAAAGGCCAGAGTCAACGGTAAATGTTTGCTCCACATTTTGAGAGACTGTCGCTCTCTCTCTCGCTCTGTCGCTCTCTGTATCTTTGCTGTTATTTTTAGTTGTCTGCGTCGGCGCTGTCGGCTTATCAAACACAGCAACAACAAAAAGGTTTTATTTTTAGCCAGAGCTACTTTAAATACGCTTAAATTACTCTTCATGTTCATTGCGCGAATTTGCTTTAATTTAATTCAATGTTCAACTTGAAAGCGTCGTGTCGCAGCAACTCGCCATGTTCTGAACTTTAATCAGCATCGCACGCAATGCAGCAAAAAAATAAATAAAAGAGAGAAGTGGGGAAACATAAAAAGAGAGGAAAAAGCTATCCATCCACCTGCTGCTGCGCCTGTTTGTTTGTTGTTGCTGTTGTTGTTGATGGAGCATTCAGCCATGCGTTTTGTTTGCACGCCCTTTGTAGTAGTTGTTGTTGTTGTTGCTTGTACTCCCATTGTTTTAGTTATTGTTGTTGTTGTTGTTGCCATGGCAATGCCAACTTTCAACTGCATTTAGTCGATTGCAATTTAGATTTCGAAAGTGGGTTTCAGATTCATGGTTTCTGATTGGAAATTTAATTAACAGTTGAAAGCTTAACGAAATAGAATTAATTCTTGATTCCAATTAGATATCGTGTGATTGGGTTAGACACGCTTTTGCTTTTCATTGTATTTTCCCCAAAATCATATCCTTTCATAAACTGTCGATGGCATTATGGAAATCACAAATAGGGAAGGTCATTAGCCAAATGAAGGAGTAACAAAAAGCTGAAAAATAATCAAACTGTGCACAGTGGTACTTAGTAGTATTTAGGATTGTCCAAAATTATATCAAAAACTGTGAGCGCAGTTTGATTAGTACTTGATAATGGGTCATAAAACTGTTTTCAGTAATATAGGAGCTGCCCAGGTTTTTGAGAATTAGTTATCATAAAAAAAGTGAAATTTTCCAAGCCCTACGGTATTATACTCTGTACCAACCAACTTGTATATGCCCAGTAGCTACGCTCCGGCAACCAACATTCTTTTGCTAGTAACTTGACTACCGTTCATCCTATCTTCAGCAATCCTTTTGGCAGATCTATAAATAATCCTAAAAACCAACCAACGAACCTTGCATTTACAAAACTGATAGGATTATGACTTTTTCTAAATAAACTTGACCTGCCTGGATGTATGAGAAGTATTTGTTCCTAACACTTTAAGCCTCTATCTGTTACCATCCCTTTTTGGCATCATGGCTATATCGAAACGACTGTCGATGTTGATCAAGCCCTTCAGTTCGGTTCAGACCTGAATCAGCGCTGAAATGTAAGGACTGGTACTGCATTCATGGCATCTCTTACATGAGTTTCAGCCTTGCATGTAACACAGACCTACTACCGGTTTGTCGAAGCGAACCTGTTGGAACCAAGAACTGTTTCTTGTTTTCTGTGAACCAAACCTTGAACCCAACTGTTTTAGAAATGAAACCTGTTCCAAAGCTATATTTACGTTTTAGCACAGCACAAATGGTAGACCTTTGACGTTAAGTCTAATGACTTCTTCTGTTAACTGTTTGATTTTGAGCGACTGAGTCTAATGATGGGCAGGAAAGTGTATTAAAAAACATAGAGTAACTATTAGAACTACTTTTAAACTTCAAACTTTTTTCTGAAGGACCGTTCTCTACAGAATCACATTTGTCTTGGGACTGGGTACGTTATAGACTCACCATATCTGCGCTCCTAGCATCCGAAATGTTTTCGAAAAACCACCTAAACATAACCGCAGACACCAGCACCCAGGCCATAACTTTTTGTGGTGGTTGTTGTTGTTGTTTGACAAATCATTTTAATCCTATTTAATGGTATATGCATTGCCATACGCAACAATTGAAAACATGCATGTTAAATTATTCTCTCTTGTTGCTGTACAAATTTCAATCAAATATTCAACAAAATGCATGTGCCTTCAATTAGAATTGATTTGATTCGCAGCAATCTTAATTAGATTTGTGTTGATTTTCACTTTTAATGCTGCAATTTGTGGGGCCCCCGAGAGCGTTAATTGTTCGTCTGCCTTTTGTCCAAAATTAAAGTTTTGTGCAGTCATCAGCAAATGCCATAAAATCTTACCACCAGTTTCTAGTATTTCGGAAACGCAGCGCTGCTCTGCTTAATTATGCTGCCGCTGCCAGCCACAGACACAAGTCTACAATTAACTCAATATTACGATTTTGTTTCCATTCATTTAATTATGGTTGTCGTTTGTTTGGACGACTCTCTTTTGTGGGCGTGTGTGTGGGTGGCAATTGTAAACCAATGTGTGACCTTTTGTTGAACAATTACAATTTGGCCATCAGAAAGTTTCATAAAGGTCAACCGATTTTGATACGAAAATTCGTTCTTGACTTTTAGAGTCGGTTGAAGCCAAATATATGTCTGTGCATATCTACCACCCACCCACCACTGGAAACCATAAAACAACCTTCAACTTTATCTTTGTCTCATTGCCAAGACAACGCTTGCTAGCTTTTATATGCTTCTGTTTAATAATCATCTTTCTTTGTAGTTTCGCTTTCATGCTTTCTTTGCCCCATAGTTTTTCCCATGTAGGAGCAATATTTTGACTGTTTCTGATTGAATTCAAAGAAACTTTTCCACTTTGTATATTAATTCAATCGATAAATCCGTAAATAGCATTTACCAAACGACGCGACTTTTCAACGTCAGCCTTCCCTTTTGTCCATGCAAAACTGTCGCGTCAGTGCGAGTCACTGTTTTCCGTAAGAGTTTCCTTCCTCTTTTAGCTTTCACTTCCTGTCTCACTCACTCTCACACTCTCAGTGTCAGCTTTGCGTCAATGAAGCCTCCTCAATCATTCCAAGTGTCCTTCGAACTGGTTTGTTTGACTGTCTATTAAATAAACAAACAAAACAAAAGTGTCCAAAAATGTGAGGGGGGTTTCGGTTTTTGGGGGTAAAGCCAAATGTGCCATAAGCACTTAAAGCCTATTCAGCATTGATGAGGGGAATCTTCTTCAGGTGGGTGTGGGTGTGTGTGTGTGTGTGTGTTTGCTTTGCATTGACAGCTGTCGGCTCTGTGGAATTGTTTGTCTTTGCCCCTGCTGGGGTGCAGTCAGCCATGGCGCCTGCACTAACAAGAAGTGGAAGCTTTTGTCATCCATTGTAACATTTTGTATCCAGATACTTTTCTGCTTGGCTTGCTCTTTGTGGTCTCATCTTCAATTTTGACAACTGTTTGTAAATGGAGTCATGTACAAGAATTATTGAGTGGGGCGGGATTGGTCTAGGGGTTGTTAATGAGCCTTTTTGACTGACAGCTGAATGAATGGGACTTGCCTGGAATAATGGGATTGCAAATGGACCATGTACTCAGATTAAGTGATGATGAAGGGGGATGAATGTTGTTGAAAAACTGTTGCTACAATAGGAACAAATAATGCAAATTAATATATTTTAATTAAATATGAGAGGAAAAGCTCTACTGTCGAAAATTTGCATTCAAAGCACCTCAATTAATAAATTTTACCATCCCGCTGGTGAATTATCCAACAAAGGAAAGTTCTTTCATAAGTTTTTCGCATACTTGGTTGAATAATGGTTTTTGCATGCTGAATTTTCCGGAAGTTTCCCCACCCTGGTGGTAAATTTTACAACACAGGAGAGTAATTTTCAATATTTTTCGCATACTATTCTGACAAAACGCGTATCAAGAAAAATGGGATGAGCAAAAGTTATTGTAGGCTGAATTTTCCGGGTATTTTCCCACTCTGGTGGTGATTTTAACAACAAAGGAAAGTAATTTTTTAAGTTTTTTCGCATACTATCATCACAAATCGCGTTTCCAGTCAATAGGATGAATAATAGTTTTTGCTTGAAGAATTTTCCGGGAATTTACCCCGCCTGGTGCTGCAAATTAAAACCCAGAAAAGTAATTTCTTTATTTTTTTCACTTTCTATTCTTACACATCGCATTTTAAGTCAATAGGATGAATAATTGTTTTAGCATGAAGAATTTTCCGGGAGTTTCCTCGGAATTTAAAACACCGGAAAGTACTTTCTTAATTTGTTTCGCATACCATTCTTACACATCGCACTTTAAGTCAATCTGATGTATAATTGTTTTTGCACAACGAATTTTCCTCGAATTTTCTCACCCTGGTGGGGATTTTTCCACCATAGAAATATAATATTTAACATTTTTTGCATACTTTTTTTTCAAATTGCATTTCAATTGAATTAGAAGAAAAATAGTTTTAGCATGAAGAATTTTCCGGGAATTTTCCGGGAATTTCCCCCTCCTGGTGGGGGGGAATTATACAACATTAAAGTAAGGTCCATGCCAAATCTTAGATATCTATTACCAGTCTGGGCTGTAAGTTGATAAATCAGTCAGTTGGGCCCAGAGCTTTATAAATATAGATGGGAAATCTTGCCACCAGCTTTCTCTCCAACACTTTCCCACGACCCCGTATAACTTTCTTTGATACATCAACCCAAATTGTCAATTAGAAACAGTGCGAATTGAACACTTTTCCATAACCCCTTTTGATTCATTCATTCATGCATAATTGATTGACCAATAAACAAAATATATATATGCAAATTGTACCAATTACGAAGCGTAAAACATAACAACAAATCAAAAACAAAACACGAATCCGAAATCAAAGCAGTTATGCAACCGCAAAAGATGCCGATTGAAGGAAAGATAGCAACAAATATGCAAATTCCGAAATGCAACTTCATTTCATTACGCTTGAATAATTGTGATGGAAATTGGAATGGAAATGCATAATGAAACAAAAGCCCTAGCCCATGATGATGTGAATGAGATGAGGCATCGTCTTGTCTATAAATTAATTAACAAGGCGTGACATAATAATCAAGCCCCACTCACACAAGATACACAAATTTGAATTATTAGTTAAAATCAGGCAGAGATTTTCGCAAGACATCTGAGAGAGGGGGGTGGCTGGTAAAAGCAGCAAATGAGCTTAACGATTCCCATCATTTCTCTAGCAATTACCTTAATGGCTAATTGCAGCCATTTGAATTTATGTTAAATGCTGGAAAAACTCGACCAATCGTTAAATTGCCACGCAGGTGCGGAAAATTCAGGCAAATAGGTGAACTACTTGTACTCTCGCCGTGTACATGGAGGAAAAACCTTTTTGACGGTAGAAAAAAGAAACCCAATGATGTTGGCAAAGGGCTGGCGGCACTTCGCAATAACGACGTTTGTACCTATGCACTACATAACCCCTGGTAGTCACTGCGTGGGCCCGGTTTTGATGTTCAATGCCGTTTATTGAGTTGAAACTTTGCCAACTGTGCCACACACAGTTGACATAACACTGTGTTGAAAAAGGGGTGGAGGTGGTGGAAAATGCAATATGAAAGTTATGCTGGCAATGCACTTAGAGAGTTGAACGGGACAACTGTGCCAAATAGTTTCGGGTAGAGCAAAGTGCACGGAGAATATGTGTTGTATGTGAGTGAGTGAAGTGCAACCGTGGAATTCAATTATATCTAAGTGCCCAGGGCTTAGGGAGGTGCAAAAATCTGATTGTTGACCAAATTTTATGACACTTTTAGTGTTGCCAGTTTGGTTAAGCTAATGGATGGGACAATATTGAAAGTGTATAGATAAATACATTTTTTTTTTTGTATTTTTATAGAATTGTGAAAAGCAAATACTTACACACAAGAGATGGGGGGGGGGGGGGGGTCTGTGCTCGACATTTTGACAGCTGACTAATATTTTTGTGAGATTGCAGGGCAAATCGTTTGCTTTTGCACACTCAAGTTTAATCTAGAGTATATTTTAAATATCGAAATCGAAAATCTTTTCGAATCTATTGCAATACTCTGGTTCCGTTAAGGCTGTTGCTTGGAGTAAAATTGAAGTTTATCTGACACATATTAGCTATTTAAATTATGAGAAATTGGCCCTAAATAATTGTTTAAGATTTCGAAACATTTTAATGTCAGAGCATCAAAATTTAGTCTCTACTGTAGTACAACCCTTTTTATATCCTTGCAAAGGGTATTATAATTTTGCCCAGAAGTTTGCAACGCATAGAAATATTAATTTCCGACCCCATAAACCATATATATTCTTGATCAGGGTGACGAACTGAGTCGATTGAGCTTTGTCCGTCCGTCTGTTCGTCTCTATGCCTGTTTCTAGGTGAACTGTACTCTCAGTTTTCAAGCTATCGAGCTGAAATTTTGCACAGAGGTTTCTTTTTGCTGCACACTACTAATATGTCGGAACCGATCGGATCGGATAACTATATCTCATAGCTCCAATAGGAACAATCAGTCGGAAATCTTGTTTTAGTATGAAAAACTTTTTTCTTTTTAAGGGAAACGTCTCCCAACTTTGTAATCGTAGGTTTTCTATGGTAATTTATAATTCTACCAAGTTTTATTAAAATCGGACAACTATATGGTATAGCTGCCATACAAAAGATAGGTCTGAAAAACTGTTTTAGTTAGAAAAACTTTTTTGTTTTTAATGGTATTATTCTGCAATTTTGTATTTATTTGTTTCACATGCTTTCACATAATATTACAATTATTATTTGGCCAAATCGGATGACTATATCATATAGCTCCCATACGAACGATGGGTTGGAAAATGGGAAAAAAAACATTTTTTGAAAATATTTAAGCGAGCACTTGTAAGTGTATAAAAACTTCGGCACAGACGAAGTTAGCTTAGCTTTCTCGTTTTTCATATCCTTTGAGTGATTCAAATGGATACGGGAAGTCAGTCAAAGCATATTTATAATATCCTTTTGTTTCTCTAGCTTCAAAATTTCGGTTTTAGAGACCATTTAATAATGTTGAGCTTATCGTTTTTGCTTTTCAAGAAGCTTTTTCATCAAAATCCAACTGGCAACTTTAGTTTTATAGCCCTAAGAGCTGTACAATTGTAGAGAAAGAAAACAGGATTCAATATTTTCTTGAAACCAGTTAAGGGCCTTTCGTAAATTACCACTAAAATTTGTTCATCTCATTTATCCCTATACTCTCCCCAATGTGAGCTCATCAACTTGCAAATCTCCATGCGTATAATCAAAATCAAAAAAAAAAAAAAAAACAAAATGATGTCATTATTGGTTTCTCTGTCTTGTTTATCCAACAAATGGGCCAGCAATGAGTGAAAAACACTTTAAGCCTTATCTAACAAGCTTTTCGAGCTTCTTTTTTTTTTGTATTTATTTTTGTCATCCCAACGAAGGCAACGTTCAACGTATTGCAAGTAGTATTAGGGTCAAGTTTACTTTTACACATATTCGCATTTATTTTGTTATGCGTTATTTTTCTCTACCTTCCTCTTCTTTCTTTGTATGTGCTTTTCTATGCACTTTTGTTTTTTTGTTTTTGGTTTGTTTTTGGTTTGTTTTGCCGCTTTCAATTAAACTTTTTTAACGTCAATGCACGTTGCAAATTACGTGGCCCTTGAAGGTGACAGCGTCAAGAGAATTGCATTTTATGATGACTTGGCATTGTGCAAACATCGTTAGTGACCGGCCCGGCCTGGCTGGCTTGAAAAATCAAACTTAAATTCAGCTAATTTAACAACTGACTGAATTGGCAATTGACAACAAATCACCGGCCACAACTGAGGTAGACAAAATAAATGTATGAATCATGGCCCACCCAAATGACGCAATGGAAAATTGTCTGGGGAAAATTATCAGAAATATGTGAAAAATTGTGTATGGATATTAAATTAGTGTGGTAGCCAAGTAATGTGTTAATGGTGCAAATACTTGTATTTTGTTACCTTTTAAAGTTAAAGTAAACACATGGTTGCGGCATTCGAGTTTGAAACTATATCATCACTTGATTTGTCGGAGAAAAATCTCTCAAGTCTTCACTTTATCTAGCACTTTCAACACGCATATCCTGCTTACTTTTGTTGCTCTGTTGCTGCCATGCGTCACAAATTAAATATATAATTTAATTGTGATTAAATGGCGCTGCGCAATTATGCTTTAACCATGTTGATCAAGTTATTTCTTTGCTCAACTCAGTCGTCAGTTGTCCCGTTCGTCTTGGTCTTGGTTGCTTGCCTGCTTTGGGGCCTCGCCTGGTGTCTGCTTGTCGGCAGCTAATTTACTTTTCCAGTTGCCTGCCATGGCATGCGTCGTCTTGGTCGTCTGGCGTCGTTTTAATTGCCATTTTGTGTCAGTTTAAGTGCACCAACTCACCTTCCTGCTCCCACACCACCCAATCCCGGCCGCCTTAATCTCATTGCTCATTCTTGTTTCTGGTTTAATTGTCAGCGCTAATTGCAAATGCCTGGTGCTACCAAAGCCAAGCAATGACAGCTTAGAAGTTGCCAAAGAGGTTGATAAAGTGAACTGCTGGTGGCCAGTGGCTAAGAAATATGATTAAAGTTCTCGCTCTCTCTTCATCTCCGCCCACTCTTCTCACGACCTTGTACCTTCAGTTGGCTGTGTAGGTGGATAGCTGGGTATCATCTTCTACTACCACTGGATTTTTATTCATAGCAAAAACTGACTTTCAGGTAGGCTTTTACCTACCACCTAGCAGCTATTCAACCTGTGCTGCATCCTTGCTGGTGACGCCTTTTAAACTGGTTAAATGGGTGTAACAAATATTGACATGGTTTTCAAAAACCCCCTCCCCCCCCTCCTCCTTCTTCTCCTCCTGGCTGTTGTTTTACATTAGAAAAGTAGGTTGCACTGGTCAGGTGTGTGTGTGTGTATGCACACATCTAATCCACTTTCATTGCTAAATAATGCGTTTTGTGGTTTGCAATTCTTGACGCCCGCCACAAACATTTCACAATACATGTCAAACTGTAAGAAGGTCGATAAACCAAAATGCAAACACTTTTATGGTTTGTTTGTGTACGGCGTTGACTTTGTCCTAGTGCCATCCAAGTACTTGTAAGTAAGTGTTATGGCTTTGTTCTGAATAGCAAACGTAGGAGGCGAGATAGTGTGGCTGCTTTAAGAGTTGATGGAATTTGAAACCATTCTTTGGCGAAATTTTAGATTTCTAAGCAAAAATTGGTTCCTTTGCTAAACTCTAAAATGCTTGATACTCTTTTCACACTGCGCGAGAAGCTTCACCGAACCCGCAGCTTCAGAAACAGTTGACAGCTGTCAGCTCTGTGTAAACAATATAAAGTAGTAGTAGCTGACAGCTCTTTCTGATGCTGTGGGCTTAGTGTGAATTCATGCTGCAGCTCGTCACAAGTACTCGGAATCGATAACGATGTATGAAGTGCATGGTTACATTTGTGAAAGGTGCTCCCTAGCTTAAATGATGCAGCTTTTCAGTGAAAGAAAATGGTAGCTACTTGGAATTTTGCTGTTTTTGTTTTCAAGTTTTTGAATTTGGAATATTGTTGTTTAGCCGGCTCGAGCTCGTCACGACCTCGAGCCGGCTAAACAACAATATTCTAACAATTAGAAAGGTCGCCAAACAACAAACGTTTTTGAATTTGTTTTTGTGCATATTTTGGATTGGAAAGAGGCGAATCGACCTTGATATTCCCAGTTTAAAAAACGAAGGAGTGAATTATCAAAAAAATATTGAAATTTTAAGATCGAATATATAGGAACCCTTTTTAGGGCGTCGCAAAGTCATTTGGAGAGGTATCAAATATACCAAATATATTTGAACCGTGAATGTAGTTGTAGTCGATCGGCTAGTTCCAAGAACATTTATCCCACAGACAAAAAATCCAAGGAGATCTCAAATAACTCTTTTTTAACTGAGCTATGCGCGTGGGCCATCTTACTTTCACATTACCAACGATTCACGAAATAAAAGTCTCCGTAGGCACGATTTTCGCACGTAATGTGAAGCGATTTGTGTCACTCACGAATGATGCACAAAGTAAGGACAAGTCACATATGGTCATGGTCATATGGTTTCACTAAGTTTCTTTAGTTGCTTCCTCCTTTGCATATCCAATAGGAGAAGAGGGGGGTTTGAATGCACCGGTGTCACTACGGCCACCACAGTGTGTACATTTTAAATGAAAATAGATCTTTTTGTATGAAATATCAATTTTTTCTAACTTTTGAATCCAGAGAAGAAATTTATAGAATTTTGGGAAGAAGAATATGCTTCATTTCGATAATATGCGATAAAAACTACCAAAATAACGAAATTGCAGTGCTCAATGCGCTTAACAGTAGTATGTTCACCTCTAAGATAGTCTTTGAGATTGAGAAGAAATGTTGGGAATAGTAGGACCAAAGCATTAATGCGGCCTAGGCATATAAACCATTGGGATGTCCATAGAAAGTAAGAAAAAGCGCTCATAACAACCTCCTGAGAAAGCATCAGGTATTATAAGGTCAGCAAAAGCACTTCTAATAAACCAGAACATAACCATGTGCCAGTAATTGATTCTATAAGAAAAGAATGCCCTTAGGATTCCGACAAAGCTCTACACGAGCCACTGCAAACTGCGGAGTTACCTAAACAAGTTGGAAAAATCTAACTCCCAGCTATGTAGGTACTGTGAAGAGACGGGGGAGTCCGAACAGTCTGAACATAGTCTCTGTTGTATCCAAACGCAGACTTAATAGATTTGGTATCGGTGCTCTGTCTATATAGTATTCAACAAATATAATAATATTCTGGGAATTGAACTGGTGGCCTTTGTACTGAACACGATTTGAATATCGTCTCAAATAGTTGCGCCATTGCACACTCTGTTTGCCACACGATCAAGAAACTACTTATAATAAAATAATTTGTATTTCTGGCATATCGCATGAGTGAGTCAACTTGTAATTCTCAAGTGGGGATTCCGAGCACTGGGAAAATAAAAGGGGTAACTGAAATTCGATGTTTAAGTATGTTTTTCGTAAACTTTAATACAAAAGGGTGTTGATAAAAGCCCAATGATAGTTTTAGTTTTTGCGATTTTCGCTAATACCAATTTAATATATTTTGTATCCGTTGTCAGCGTTTTCTTTATAAAATTTTAAAGATTATCAAAAAAATGTGTTTATTTCAATCTGTCCTTTTTTTTTCGTTGCCAAAGGCAACATCTTAAATTGTGGAATCTTCAAAGGTTCAACAACTTTTCTATAAATATGTCAACCAATTTAAACACAAGAGAGATAAGACAGAACAGAATACTTACTTTATGTTTACCCAAAAGATAATGATGTGATGACGCCGGTGCTGATGGTGATGGTGGTGACGTCGTGGTTGTTGTGGCCCACAACATTGTTGACATTTAAACACGGGCAAAAGTTCAATTTTCAATGGCGAGAGATAATATTTTTTTTTGATTTTTGCATTAACTCTCGGTTTTGGATTAATTGTAGCGTAAAGTAAGTAAACCATTAAATTTTTGTGGTGGGCGCCAAATGTCAAGCGGAAATCAATTGCTGGGATTTTTCATTTCATTTGATTTTTGGCGAGGGATTAAATGCGACTGGTTTAAGGTAGGCGGTTTTAATGTGATTTTGCATAAGCCAAAAAGCTTTGAATAAATAATTATAAATCAAGGTGTGGATAATATTTTTGATTATTACAATTTTTTAGAAATTGTTCTTTCGAGAAGTGTGTAGAACCTTCGGCTGGTCTCTTCCTCGAATGTCTTCCTCTTGTTGTTTTATTTATTTCATTAGCTAAAGTGCCTTGCAGTTTCTTCACTAAATATTGTTGATTGAATTATGGTAAACAAAGTCCTTCACATGGGTTGCATTATTAATATTTTGTAAGGCAGGCGGCAGCAGTCACATTCATCAACTGTGAAGCATATCCTGCATATGAATGAAAGTAATTGATGGCATAAATCATGTATGAAATATGAAAATCTCTGGTGACTGACAGACAGCGAGAGTTGCATTAATAATTAATTAATGAACTGGCCAAACGAAACAAGATTTTCCTTCTTTCCTCCCCTCCCCCCGTCCTACCCACTCTCTCCAGCGTGCATTCATTCCTGTGTTTACATCAGAAATGTTATTATTTTCTGACAGATAACAAGAAGGCACAAAAAAAAATAAAACAACAACAAAAGAAAATAAAAGTACATATATTAAACAACTTGCCGCATTTGGCCATGACTGTAAACTGCGACGAGTTCAATAATTAAATTATAGCGGGTGTTTTTTGAGAGACTTGCAGCTCATTACGGAAATGTATTTTGTTTTCTTTTTTTTTTTTTTTGAGTGGGCAACAACACATACCCAACAAATTGTGATCGCTTACAACAACAAAAAATACACAAAAGATCGGATCATAAATCAGCGTTGCTTTGATGCAGTCTCAACTGACACTAGGTGGCGCTTTGTGGTTTCAATTTGAGCCCCCAGACCCCATGCCAACAACTTAAGTGGCAGGAAGTGAATTTCAATTGACACCCACAGCGGAAGTTTTTGCAAAAACGCAAAAGGAAAGATAAAAATCACAAAGAATAAAAGCGTCATGTGCGAGGATTTGGCTTTAATATTTTAAGTCCTGGGCAGAGCATTGGGAACTTTAAAAAAGTTAAAATTTTGCTTAATTAGTCAGTTAATTTGAAGGGAGTTCGTAGAATGCAGACAGCTTTGTAGAGCAAGTTGATTTAAGGTATCTATTATGGGATTTGGGAATTACGCTTGTCTGCCAGGTTTTTGTACTTAGTTACAAGCAAAAATTGTGGTTTTAATCTATTTTTTGACAACTTAATGATTCGTCAGTCAAGGTTAATTGTGTTTTCCTCCTAGTTATGCAGTTATGTAAGCAGTTTCTGACGTATTTAGCTGAAAATAACCCTTGTGTATTAGATGTTATACAATTTCCCACTAGATTGGCAGTAATGCTGGCCAGCATAGGCATTTTAACACATTTTAATGATTCGTCAGACACGGTTAATTGGGTTTTGACACTATTTTCTATGTTATACATGGTATTTTATGTCGATTTAGTTGTCACAATCATAATTATGCAGTTATGTGAGCAGTTTCTGAAGTATTTAGCTGAAAAATACATTGTGTATTCGATCTTCTACGATTTCTCACCAGATTAGCTATACAGTTGGTCAGCAGAAGCTTTTTTAACATTTTAATGATTCGTCAGTCACGGTTAATTGGATTTTAAGAGTTTGTTACACTATTTTCTGTGTTATACATGGTATTTTATTGCAATTTAGCTATGGAACAATCATATTTCCTACTAGATTGGCACTAAAGATGGCCAGCAAAGGAATTTTTAGACATTTTACAGATTCGTCAGTCACGGTAAATAGCTTAATAATGCCATACTATTTTGTCGTTCTCATTCTCTTATTTTAATTGAGTTAACAGGAACCTTAACTTAAATCAAATCTTTAATACTTGCTTCAAGAACTGATTAAATCCCTTACCTAGTGCTTATGTGACAACCCTCGTAAGCTGTCCAGCCGGTCGCACGTGCCTGAACTGTCAGTTTTTTTTTGGGGCACTTTGCCTTGATATAATAATTGTGAAATTCAGCATAGAGCTGCTGCTGCTGCTGCAGCAGCTGCATTTGCCGTTTCTGAGGAGGTCAGAGTTCGTCAACAAACAAGTTGACTCTTGACATATGCCAAAGCGAATCGCATAAATATTTAAACACAAACATATTCAGCTTCAGCGAACCCCCAGCCAAAGGGAAAGTAAAAGCGTTTAGTATGCAAATTGCCAAATAATGCTAAAACGGGCTTTTCGCCCGGTTTGGCTGTCACATTTTTCCAGTTTTTCGAGACGCATCCTCTCTCGCAGCCAAAGTCATGTCAATTATGGCACGCACTCATTAGAGTCTAACCTCCTGCACCAGCGCCAGCGCCAGCACCTCCTCCTTCTCCTCAGCCGTGTCCATCTCTTGGCGCATCGTTTACCGTTGCCCAACCTCAT
Organism: Lordiphosa andalusiaca; assembly: GCA_035044965.1. Taxonomy (NCBI): domain Eukaryota; kingdom Metazoa; phylum Arthropoda; class Insecta; order Diptera; family Drosophilidae; genus Lordiphosa; species Lordiphosa andalusiaca. Next base: position 3,947,198 of record JAWNNM010001363.1, on the reverse strand, counting down.
AAACCAGATAATGCCCCGGCCGCAGTTCTGTATCTGGCATTGTTTCTCTCCTCCTTTGGCTTTTTAATGAGCTTTGTTTCTAGTTTGGCCGGCATGTGGAACAGAGGCTGCTTGTATAATGGTATGCTCTATGGTATGGTGACATGCTCAACGCTCAGGCACAGTGGTTTCAAATGTCCGCAAAATGTGGTCTCTTATCAGTGTCTGCATGGATTCTTTGTTGGTTTTTAAAAATAGTTGTTGGTCGCAGATTAGAGCCAATTGTTGTTAAGTCGAAAATCAACTGAAACGCATTAAATTTAACATGAATCATTTACAAAAACTGAGTAAGCAACAGGATGTAGTCAATAACATGTAATAAAATTGTATTGTTATCTAATCTTTAAATTGTAAGGAAAAACAATTAAATTAAATTAGTTTATTATTATTTAACTACATTTATTATAAGCTGTTACTATTTTAAGAGTCAACTATTGTTGCTGCTTTTCTGCGTACAAATGATAGCTTTTTGTCAAGACTTATATCTAAAATGATGACAATTTACTTGGTCTGAGTTTAACTTGGTTTTCACTCATATTTAACGAAAAGTAAAACTTATCTTCAGCATTATTGTTACATTTCACTTCTAAGAGCTATAAAGGAAGTGTAAGTGCTTCGATTTGTACTCTATTCTGAAATATGGGAGAATTCATTTGAAAAGTGAACATATTTACACGATGAAGGAAGGAAACTTATCATTTTTAAAGCAACGCAAAAGAATCTCACCTGATTCTCTCGCCTACTGAGAAAAGTTCATGAAGTTTGCTTTATCGTGTAAATATCAACTAGTTTATCTTAATAAATTGGTATAAAAATCAGAGAACTCATAACCCAGATTGGATATCCTTAATCTAGAATAGATATGAAAAAACTATGAGAATCTTTCTTCCGACCCCAAAACGATTCCAATTACCATGCCATTTAGGACCATTCTGTTGATATGTCACTGCTTGTTAAGGTTTCTGCTTATTTCCATTTCTATATATTATACTTTTCGTGAGAGTACAGCTCAAGAGAGTACAGCAAAATGTTCTGAGTATGGATGTGCTAAGACATCTCTTACTGTTTATAAATGGAAATAACCGATAGGACATGAATATTACCAGGTGTGTGGTCAGGTTTTGAAATGTACGTTAATGATCAATATCTTAATTGATATTTCTTGCTGTAGTTGTAAGTTCTTTTCTTTTCGGGCGGGCGGGCGTTATCTCACACTGGAAGTGGGCGTTATGACACTTTTGAAAATAACAAAGCCCTCGAGCTTTATGTCAGCGGGCGTTATTACATGCACCCCACAAATATTTCAGCGAAATTCAGGGGTTCACTCTTTGAAGATGCAGTGTATCTAAATTGAAGAGCTCTTTGGGAACAGAAACCTCTATTAAAGATTCCAAATTGCTAGTCCCAGTACTCTTGCATTGAAAACTTGCATAAATAAGAAAATAAATGTGGTTTTTGAACCGAAGCGTTAATTACTTTTTTTTGGGCTACGTTAAATGAAGTATTATGGAGCTGTGGCGGGGTGTGGTGCAGCGGGTAGTGTGTGTGCCTGCTGTAAAATGAAGTGAAATATGTTTTTTTCTATTAAAACTTACACATTCGGTCACTTTCACTGGCTATTGGCGCCAGGTTTGAAGTAACTAGACTTTGCCGTCCAGATACGAAGTTCATGTGAGAGATTGAAAGGACGAGCTTGGCCCTTGAGGCTGTTTAAAGCCCAAGTATATTGTCAAGCTATCAGTACTGGGCTTTAGAAACTATCTAGGAACAATTTTCTGACCTATATCATAAAAATTCCACAAGCGTAATCCATTTCTCAACCCATTTCACACCACGGTGGCTCAGTTTTTCCACTGACCCATCGATCTGTTGCCGCTGCAGCAGTAGCAATTTAACAGCACACGCATCTGTTTCAGTTTTTCCACCCGCCCCACCCGACCCCTCCACTTGCTAGCCAGGCGGCTGCTCCCCCCACCAACACATCCATCCACATCCACATCCACATTCACATCTTCGTCTTGGTATTTCACGCCTGGTGGCCGTTACTTCGTTGCACGTTTTTCGTTTTGTTTTGAGTATTTTGTTTTGATTTTGCTGCTTCTACCCACACATGGATGCATAGCACTCTCATAGATACTCACTCGGTTTTGTTTTAATTCTTTTGGTTCGCGCTCGAGGCACACACAAAGAGCCCGAAAAGATAAAGAATGAAATCCACGACGAGTTCTAGATACATTTGTCTAGCGCTTGCCGCTCAGTCGCAAAAACGTTTAGCGCCGAGACGGACGACAACGGCGACAAAAACAAAAAGAAAGAAACGTTTCTTCTTGTGTAAAGTTGACGCGAGTGAAAAGCGCTTTTCTATTTTCGCCTCAAGTGCAGCAGCAGCAGCAGCGGCAGCCGTTGCTAAAATCTTACCAGAAAAAAAATAACACTTGACGCGCGTGTCTTACTTTCTAAAATAAAATATATATAAAAAGATATAGAAGCCAGCCAGCCAGCCAGCCAGCCCGTCACTCAGGCAGTTGCAATTTTAGCCAGTTTTTTTTTTTTTAGTTTTCCAAGAGTGCGTCTCCTTCTGGTCTTGTCTTGTGTTGCGTTGGTTGGTGACAATGCTTGCCATTAAGGAGTGCCTGATACGCGAAGGTGTGCTCAATTTGGATAGTCCCAGCGGCAACAGCGGCAGCAGCAGCGGCGCCAGACTTCGACAATATCAACTGTATGGCAGCAAAAGTAGCAGCAATATGGATATGCCTCGATATCGCAGTTAGTATCTAGTGTCTAGTATCTAATATCTAGACACACTCCTACGTACGCAATTGATAGCGCCACAGGGAAAGACAGAGAGAGAGTGAGAGAGAGAAAGAGAGAGAGAGAGTGGGAGATACCTACTAGATATGCTCTTTGTGCAAAAGCTAATTCAGCAAATGGAAGCATTTGTCTGACACTGAAAATGGTTTGATTCACTGTGATATAGTGGGAGGTTGAAAATGATATTGCTTAACAAGTATTGAGTCATGGTGGAAAAAATTCCATCACCGCCCGCCCTTAAGTAGATACAATTTGGAGAAGCGCTAAGGGTCGGAAATGTACAAAATGATCAATAGATTGATCCACCTTCCTACAAGTCGTGCATACCCTCAGCTGACTCTTTTAGATTTGTTATTATTAAAGCTGGCGTAGTCGTCGTACCGCTATCTCTCCACCATGATGCCGCCCCCCTACCCCTATAAAATTCTTTAGCTTTTATTATTGTTTAATAAACTGTTAATGATTTGTATTTGCCTTTGTTTACTCATAAATTGTTACTGTGTATGGTCTTGTTCCCCCCCCCTTTGCTCTCCACCTCCTGTGCATTGTCTTGCATTCTGTTTGTTTTAAGCCAACTTGTGGTTAACTCAAACCCAGAGAAAGATTGTGTCATTTGTCTATGAAGTGTGCTGGTCTGATTGCTTTTATATTTATATATCTTGTCTCCATTCTCTAAACTCTTGATGTATGTTCATTTTATTTATATTGTAAAGGGCTTAAGTGCTAAAGAGAGGCCAGCCATCCGACGACCGACGACCGGTGACCCGCTTTATAAAGTTGTTGTTCCAATCAAAGGCCATTTGTAAATACCTTTTGGGGTAGTGGGGAGAGGGCAAGCAAGCAACCTGTGTATCCGTGTATCAAACGAGACTTAAGCTTTTTTTTTTTGTTATGTTGTTTTATCCGACAAGCAAATAAATGTTCTAACAATTTATTTTGATGAACAAAAACATACATAAAACAATGATAAACAGGTATAAACGTGTCTTTAGGGTAGCATAATCGCTGGATGATGAATGGAGTGGGTTATTAATCTTAAAGATAGAAGAGTTTTGATGACTATAAGACTTCCTGAATACCGTTTGAATCTTGGCCCTTACAGTAATTACCCGGGTAGGTTATTAAATTTTGATTTATTGATCAATTTGATGAAATTTCATCAAATTTCCAAATGATTACCCAACAAATATTCATAGTTTTTATGCACTATACCAAAGTATACTAAATTTGTGCAAAAGTATGCCAGAAGGAATCAAATTCTAAAAAAAATTTTAAAATCTAAAAAATTTTTACTTAAACCAAGTTCTTTCAATTTATCGCATTTTCCATAAAGATTGGTGTTCATGGAATGAAAAATGTGATTATGAAATCATTTACCAGTGTTCCGCCCTTTTCCGGCTTTGGTTTACTTCCCTGACCAATTCTTTTCCACCCAGAAAGGTTTATTTTCATGATTAAAATTCCATTTATATCCTTAAAAATGAGTTTGAGCCTGAACAAAAGTTTCATGGAACAGTTTTCTGGAAACTTTCAACATTTCTCAACAGAATTTTCCAAAATCGGGGGTAAGTATCATCTTAAGGATTGAGCTTCCCATCTCTTATGGTTAGTTCTATGCGGCAATCCCCAGCCAAGCAGACAATTATTCAGGTTGAACTTACTCCTTGGTAGATGTAGCTTTTAAGGGGGTCATAACGCTCGTGGGCGTTATTTTATAAGCCTTTAGAAGATCCCAAAGTACATTTCTGTGGAATGGAATTCACTTTGGGTGTCAACTAAGAAAATTTGCTTGGACAGATAGATAGATGGAGCTGTTATAACACTGTTGCTAGCGTCATAGCGCCCGCGGGCGTTATTACATACACCCTTTCTAGATTCCAAAGCATCTAGAATGGGTGTCAACTAATAACATTATCTGTATCTCCTTTATTTCGGAAATACATTCTTGCACATTTGACAATGGAAAAGGCCACAAATTTGATCAATTCAAGACCGTTGTATTAGAATTGTTCTCGTGTATTCTAAATGTCTAAATAGCTTAGTTTGTATAAACCTTTTGCTTGACCTAAAACAACCCAGAACGACTGCCAACAACATGTACAACACTTATAAACTTCACTTAACCCAATTTCCGCTTGTGGCTCTCCCACACACATCCATACACTTCCACATCCATCACATCATCTGCCACATCTTACCCAGGCACTCGGTAGTTAACTGTTTTTTATTGCCCCAAGAAATTACACAATTTTGATGTGTCTGCGCTGTGCACCACTCTCTCATTGTCATCATCATCATCATCATCCTCCTCCTCAGTTTGCCACAAAATTTCGTCAGATTCTTTGCCATTTTATGGCAGTGCGAGGGAGCGGGAGCGGGAGGCAATGGTGATGATGTCTCGATGTCGATATGTGAAGAGTTTTTCGTTTGTTGATAATTAAATATGTTCATTGCATTTCGGGTAGACAGCATAAAAAAAAGCCAATGTTATTTTTAAAGGCAGCCACAAAAACGTGGGTGAGACACAGGGGAAAGCAGGGGGCAGGGCTGAGGAAGGGGAGGCACCGTCGCTGTGGGCAGTTTGCCCTTGCATTTAAAAATAAGACAAACGAATGGCAAAAAGTGTAGCGATTGCGCCTGCGACTGACTGTCCACTGTTAAATGCGGTTTTCAATATTGATTCCACTTTTTAGTTTTTTTTTTATATATTTTTGCTGCTGCTGCCACAAAGTTGTTGAACGAACACACAGTGTATTTATAGGTGCTGCGCCTTAACAATATGATATGTACGAGGGCCGTTTGATAAGTCTTTTTTTTTCAATTTCAATTGCTGCATTGCCCCGTCTTTGGTTCTGCTTGTCTGCTGCTATATTAATTATGCAACCTGGCCCAATCGATCAATCAGCAGCCAGCGGCTTGCCACACAGCAAAAATACAGAAGCGTTTGCTTGGATTGGTAATACGCAATGAAGCCGCAAAACTGTAACTATAAGCGGTTTAGTTACGCCAAGTCAATTCTCTCGACTTCTGCTTGGGCTCATAATTAACCAGAAAAGGCAAAGCCTTTCACACACATGCGAACTGCAATCACGGTTTTAATAACCCACCCCACGAGCCGGAATTTGTTATTGCATCTGCAGCTGCTTTACTTGCAATATTTTTTTTTGTTTATTTTTTTTTGTTGGGTTTTAGGTTTTTGGATTTTTGGCATGCGACCACGTTTTTGGTGGAACATCGGCCCACGCGCTCGTTCTGCATGCTCTGGCAAGTTGCCTTTAAGATTTTCCAAATTTAGCCATGGCGTAAATGCATCCATAAATATTGTACAAATGTCGCTTTCGGCATACAATTTTTACACTTTTTCTTGCGGTTAGGAAATACTTTACCCAAAAAAAAAAAGCCCATCAAAATTCCCCATTTTGAGTTTTCTGCCATTATTTTGTATGCGTACATTGACATTGAGGAGTGCGTTAATGATGCTTTCATCAGTGGACGAGCTTGTGTGCTTGTTTTGGTGTGTTTGATCAACGATTCTTGATGGAAAGTAAACATAATTATAATTAATATCAATTACATGCGTTTAAATATGCAAAAATTGTACACTAATGGAAAAAAACGTTATGAGAGAACTTGAATTTTAAAGTTGTAAGCTGGCTCAAAGCTTAGCTAGCTTATCATTACAAAGCTAATCGTTAAAAAGCAGTAAGAAAAGTACTTAAAAATCCCGCTAAAATAGTTTCAGTAGTAAAAAATAACCCCTCTACTTGGTTGTAAAAACGCTTCCTAATTGTAGGCCACTGTTTAGCAAAGCTCTTCCCAATATTAAAGGTATTTGCACTCAAGTCAAATAGAACCAAGGGGTTCTTGAAAACAGATATATAGACGACCTGGTGAGAGGGGTCTATATACTATCTCTTTAATTGAGAAAATAATCTAAAATCAAGATTGACACGTTTATTTCAAGACAATAAATGAAGGAAAGTAAAGAATTATGTCTTCAAACACGTTTTCCTTTCTCCTTTTTCTTTAAAGGTACACAGGAGCATGCAATACCGTTGCTGGTAGCGATTCTAATAGCCTACAAAGGCTTATTCCAAAGATAGTTCATAGAAAAGGAACATGCAAAACGACTTGGATTGTTACTCTGTTTATACACAACAAAATCATCATGATAAATGCACTTTAAAGTATGCTATGCTAATAAATATTACTAGTTCGGGATATCAATGCTCTTCTACACTCTTTGCCTTACTGTTCACTCGGTATGCGTTCCTTAGCAGTCTGTCCGTTGCTACCGACGTGAACTCGGGCATAGGCCCCACTGTGCGACGGCATGAGTTACTCTTGCATCCAGAGTTACCAGCATATTTCTCTGCAGTTGCACATTGGCACTTATCGTTGTACCAAGGACTGTGAGTACCCGAGCATACTTCTTGGCAGCTGTACTCAGTGATTGTGTAATATATTTCCACTCCTCGCATGCACCAGAAGGTTATTAGGTTTGTAATTCCTTAACTGAGCAAACTGGTTGAGTTTGGTATGTATTAAGCTTAACAGAAGCTTCACTGTGATCGGCAACTGTAGCTTACGACCTCTCTACCAAATTCCATCACATTTCCTGAAGCTGCAGATACGTCATATATCTCTCGAGGATATTCACTAAATGGATATACGTGCGAGCTTTCCAGGGGCATATCCTCAAAACGTTGATCCGATGCATGGTTGTAGCAAGGTCTTCATTGGTGGAGTATATTTGTAAGTTAATTAAGTATGAAAGGGTTCGCCGCTCAGGTTAGCCAGCAGATATGCTGTTGCATCGCCCTGTAACCAGGGGACTACTATTTTTGCTTTAGCCATATTTACAAAGAAGAAGAAAGTCCGAGTATAAACAATCTGTTTCTAAGATGGTTAATTCTTGACTTAACATCTTTGTAGACTTTTGATACCGTTTGGACTCGTTTTACACTTTATAATCCTGGGTTTGGATTGATTTTTGGGTAGGTAGGTTTTTCATGTTTTTTAAAACAAATCCGTCTGGTTCTGGGTCTTTATAAGGATCAGCATTCAAAATGTTCTAGAGGGTAAGGTTCTAAGCCGGTGTGAATGAAGTAAAATATAGCATTCATTGGATCTCTTTGATGTATGAATTAAAGAAATATGAGATGGAAGAATAAATGGAAGATAGAAACAACTGTTGTATTTTGTCTTAGACCCCTCTCCATTTTGATATTGCGTAGAGCTCTGCACTATCTTTTAGATGAATCTATCGACACCACATTTGCATTTATTATTAAAGTTCTCAATAAAATAATGTATGTCTGATATCTACAATTCATACAATTGACAGCTAGACTAAAAACAAATCTCAACCAATTTTATTGAAAACAATTTAATTAAGTGTAAATAGAAATTTAGTTTCAGACGCAAACAGTAAACCAACCAATTCAATTAATTAAGCAAAATACCAATAAAAAACCAATTTGTGGAGGGGATGGAAGACTTGGCAGCAGCAGCAGCAGCAGCAGCAAAGATCTCTCTCTCTCTCGTTGCTCTTTTATAATTGTACCCAATGCTGGCTTGTTGAAGTCGCGCGTGGGACGAGCAGCTCTGTCTGGCAATGACGAGCCCTTTAACCGGTCGCTGATTGGAACTAGCGGGGATTCGAGGGGGAGGGGGAGGCCACATGCGTGTCGGTTGTTTATTAAATTGAAAACTATGACAAATGCTCGCCCACATTTGAACAACGCTGTTGTGCCCTTTATAATTGAATTAAAATTTTCTTTGCCTGCCAAACGTGTAATTTGATTACATTCAACTATTGTCAGTGTCATGCAACAGTTGCAACTCTGTTCTGCCACTCATTTCAATTTCAATGTCTACAAATTGACTTTTGCTTTGTCTGTGTTTTGTTTTCTTTCCCCTGATAAGATATGCAACTAGCTGTATTTGCTGTGTTAACTGTTTAAATATTTGAATTTCACCGGCCATTCGTAATTGCCACCCCTCCCCTCTCCTCTCCTCACCATAATAAATTTGCTGAGCTTTTGGCATTTGTTGACCATTTGGCAGACTTGGCCTTAAAAACAAATATACAAAATATTCTTTTCTTATTATTATGACCACTTATGCATATTTGAGCTTAAATTCATGAAATTCCTTTAAGCAACAAATTGTTTTTGCAACTGTCAAAAAAATTGTTTATACGAAATACATTTTGATACAAAATTGTATTGATTGCCATTGAGATTTGTTTGTGCGAAAGGATGGACAGAGGGGTGGAGGTACAGTCAAAAAGGGCTATATCGACTCCGCTGTTGATGCTGATCAAGAATATACCATAGATAGAGTTTATGATGCTTCCAGATACTTTTGCACAAACTTAATATACGCTGTGTAACTTTAGTACAAAGTATAAAAACGCTGTTGGCTAAATTGAGCTAGGACTGATGTTATAATATTTCTGGGAATCATCAATATTTTCACAAAATTTAAAAAAAAACCTCTACTTTTGGTATAAAATTAGAAAAACTTGTGTAAATAATCAATTAGTAGTCGAAGTCTCATAATTCTTGAAAGACAAAGACTTCAAAAGTGCCTGGAAGGAAGTCTCACCTTGTGCTAACATACATCTACGAGATTTGATTTTCTCTTTTCTAGCCCACGTTTTAATTTCTTCTTAAAATCGCAATTTGCCGAGTTTGGATTGAGTTTATAAAACGTATTTTAAAATATTTGCTGAAGTGAATATATAAAGATACCTTTATATTAGGGTGGGTCAATTACTTTTACTCCAAGGGATTTAGGGTCATTATACCCTTGCAAAGGGTATTATAATTTTGCCCAGAAGTTTGCAACGCATAAAAGTATTCATTTCCGAACCCATAAACTATATATATATTCTTGATCAGGGTGACGAGCTGAGTCGATTAGCTCTGTCCGTCCGTCTTTTTCTACACGAACTAGTCTCTAAGTTTTAAAGCTATCGAGCTGAAATTTGGCAAAGAGTCTTCTTTTTGCTGCACACTATTAATATGTCGGAACCGACCGGATCGGATGACTATATATCATAGCTCCCATAGAAACTAACGCTCGGAAAACAAGTTTTAGTGAGAAAAACTTTTTCTTTTCAATGGAAACGTTTCCAAACTTTGTAATCGTAGGTTTTCTATGTTTTTTAATAATTCTACCAAGTTTTATTAAAATCGGACAACTATATGGTATAGCTGCCATACAAAAGATGGGTTTGAAAAACAGTCTTAGTTAGAAAAACTTTTTTGTTTTTAATCTTAGCATCCTGCATTTTTGTATTTGTTTGTCACATAATTTTAAATATTTTTTTTTGCCAAATCGGAGTACTATATCATATAGCTCCCATACGAACGATCGGTCGGAAATAGGAAAAAGAGTTTTTTTTTTTAATATTTTAGCGAGCACTTGTAAGGGTATAAAAACTTCGGCACAGACAAAGTTTGCTTAGCTTTTTCGTTTTCGTAGATTATTCATCGAAATTTTAGCAGGCTCTAAAATGATTTTAGAGGTATGTTTCTTTGGGCAGAAGTACTTTCCATGGCCCATAGTACCAGAATCCCGGCGAGCACCAGGAAGAATACAATGTGACCCACCCTACTATATATAATTGGCTTTACTGCCCTAAAAGGCCAAGCCAAGCTCCTGTCAATCAATTGGCTTCTGCTATCTCAATATCTCACAAGAGAAAAGGACCTAAGGATCTTAAGAAAATACATTAAATTAATGTTTAAGACGAACCTAGCTTTTTGAATTGGTTCAGATATGATTCAGAAGCTTAAATATTTAAATATTTGGTCCCAAAAAACCCATACCAATCCGGTTCTTTGGCTTAAGTTCGCTTCAGAATCGTTTTACAGCCTTGAATAAAAACCATATCTTTAGGTAATCATATACAAATTTAATTAAAGCTAGGTTCAACCTGAAACGTGCGTAAAAAAGTGCTAAAATAGGCTTATTCAAGCAACTCTAAGCTCTAATTACATAATAAATCTATATAAATGTATAAATCTAGTTGTGCTGGGTTATTTCCCATAAACAGATCAGTTTGTGTGAGCTGGTGTTAGATTTTTTGGATTTTGGATGGGGGAAAACCCTTCGGGGATTTTCGAGTGGCAGACGCACGCTCAGAGCCCATACATAAAGCTTTGTAAGCACCTTGGAGTTGTTCCGGTAATGTCAAGTGAGAAAGCGCGACTCCCAATCAACACTCAACACTCCGAGCAATGCACATTTGACACTTCAAAAATACTACTAACTAACCTATTTACATTGTCAATGCAAATGCACAAAATAATTTGCTTATACTCAACCAAAATAATACTCAGAATTAGTTTTCTCATTGCCAGATTCTGGCAATGGAGGTAGGAACACTGTGAGCGACTAGTAGTAGATGCTGAGTATATAAAAAGCTACCAACCCTCACCTCACCTTGACACGGTTGTACCGTACCGTTGAGTCGCCGGAGGGGGAGGGGGAGGGGGAAGGGGAGGGTGGGGTAAGCACTATAAGTATTAATACAAGTGCTCAGGTGCAATTTAATTGCTGCCAAGAAATGCATTTTAATGCGCGAGAGTTGGAGGAAGGGGAAACGAAAACGAATTAGAAAAGTAAACACACAAGGTAAACCCCTGTTGGGTCACTTTTAAATGCATTAGGCAAATGTCAGGGGAAGAAGATTACATTACTTTTCATTTAGAAACGCCATGGCTTAACCTTCTCTCTCTCTCTCTCTGTCTCTTCTGCAGAAACCATTGCGGCCTCAAGTGACTTATCCACAGCATCTGCCACTGCCAAAAGTAGCTGCCAGCAACAACAGCAACAACAGCAACAGCCACAGCAACCACCTCAAACTATTTCGGACGATTCTAACTCACAGCGAAGCGGCGGTGCTGCTCCTACCTCATCATACCGTGGACAACATCCGCACTTTCATCATCACACCACACCTGCCTATTACACGGATCTCCAGCTACGCATCCACACACCCAATGCCACGGATGCGGGTGCCCTGAACGAGAACTATCAGAGTGTGTACAGTACGCCCAGCACCCAGCTGGTGGAGCAGCGTTCGTTTCCCAAGAGCAGCAAGGCGACGGTGGCACCACCACCCATTGGACAAACCACACGCTCCGCGTTTTTTCGTGGCGACTCTGCGTCCATAGACAGCACCAGACGCCGTCGACCCGGCAGCGAGGGACACTGCTACAAATACTCTCCGGGATCTGTGAGCCCTACCAAAGGTGAAGAAGCTGCAGAAGCTAACCAAAATCCCACCCCACCACCATCACAACCACCACCACCACCACCACCACCACCAGTAACCACCAGTAGTTCCCCCTTAGTAGTGCCGGCTAGTCAAGTAGTTTCATCCAGTGGTCGCAGTAGTCGGCATACACAACGCTTTCACAATCGTTCCAAGAGGGCGGTGCGCGTGCGCAGCGAATCGCGTCCGATTAGCGCCTTGTACGACATAATATGCAAGGAGAAGAATCTGGACGTTGGCGACAGCACCACCAGCAGCAACAACAACAGCAGCAACGAGGAGGAACCACCAACCGACAAGCTGGCGACCTTTTGGCCTTTGCACCATCACTACCACACGCCCCCGATGAGCGGCAGCCACAATCCACCATCCAATCCACACCTGCAGCCGGCGTCTAGTCATTCGCAGGTACTGGAGGTGTCCAGCGATGAATCGATACTTCCTTTGCACTCTAGTCACAAGGTAACCAATTTCCATGCAAAGGCCACATCGCTGCCACCTCAGGATTGCCAGCTGGAGGGCAAGAAGCATCAGTCTCCTCGTTCGCAACAACAACGTGAGGCCAAGAGCCTGGAGCCTTCATCCAAAACTGTGCCGTCCGCTTCCCAGGAGGTGCAGACCTATGATGCTGGTCGACCCTTTAGCACTGAACGTTTGTTTGTAGAGCCACCCAGTGTCTCGATGCCCGAACTAAAGCGTCGTCTGTTTGAAATGGAACAGCCCGAGGAGAAGAAAGTTGAGCAGTTTGATCAGGGCGAGGTGATTGATACCCTGGAACGCTGGCAACAGGAGCTGTGCTCGGCCAGTGAAAAGCCAGCGATGCTTTCCAATGGTCATCAGTATCATCATAGTGATCATTCATTGCCAGTAGAACCTCAGTCCAATCATCAACAGTCTCCTCATCAGGCCACCAATGCACGCAGGTAAGTGTCATCCGATTCATTACGATAGCTAAAAGTAGAGACAGAGTAGACAACATAAGGATATTGTCATTCAAAATTTCACGTTTAGTTTAGTTTAATTCTCGGAAATAGTTCTGAACCCCTTTAAACCGGTTCATATAAGTTCCGAAACCATTTGGTACAGGCAAAACCAATTAACAGACAGAAATTTCCAGTTTATGGCTTCAAAATTCTCTGTAAATTATGGTTCTGTACCACTTTTGAACCGGTTCGAAACCTGTAAAATCTCTTATCTCAACAAGTTTCAAGTGTAGTGCTAAAGATAATTGCAAGAAATTCTAAGATATATCAAGCTAGCTTCTTTTTGAACCTTTATTGAACCAGAAGTTGGTTCCCTTTATTAAGGCTTTGTAAGAAATCGCTTTCGCACACTGCCTCACCTTGTTATTGGCTCATATGTAGTAGGTGTGTAGACTCCGTGTCAATTTTCTCTCTCTTTTTAGTCAGAGCAATTACGTGCATAATTAGTTTTTTACGTTTAGTGGTTGTCATGATTACGTACACGCGTGCTTTCGGAAGTGAACCAGACCAACTTGACCACCAATCCACTTAGCCTCCGCCTCCCCTTTGCTCCCTTCCCCCACTCAACATTATTCTACCCCCGGCTAATTACCATTGTGTGTGTGTGCTTGTATGTGTGTGAGTGTGTCTGTGAATTGGCACTTTTATTGGAAACACATTGGGTCATCAACCAAAACGATTACCATTCAACGATATTTGTAACTTAATTGTGCGTATGTACTTGATGTGTTTCAAGGACTTGCGGTTGAATGGAAAGCTAACATTATCTTTGCAAATTACCCAAAGTCGGTGAATCGGAAAGGTATTATTTGTGTGGAGTTACTGTTGATTGTATTGCACGCCAAAGTAAATATGTAAAATAGAGGTAACATAATAAGGTTTTACTCGAATCAGCTTGTGCTTTTGAAGGCCTTTTTTGTACGAGGGAATTACACCATAATAAGTGTTAAGCAATAGATATAGGAACAGACTAGGGTATCTCGCCTTCTTAGAAAACTTAATGAAGCAAACTTATTTACTTACCTGAATTCATTTGCTTATGCTTTCAAATGAAAAAATGCATCAAAAACAGGCAAAACATAAGATATTGCTAACTAGATTAGGCTTTCACATGTGTAAGGAAATTGAGCAATTTTAGAGTAGACGTATTTTGGCACTAAAAACTTTCTTAGTATTGAAACTCGACACTTTCAATACAAATCTAAATCTGCTGAACACTTGAACAGGGGAACTTCAAAGTACACCTTTCATTCTGTTTCTGTGTGCGCGTCTGTATGTATGCCTCAGTCCACCAAACTCTCTTAGTTCACGATAAGTCACAAAAATATGAAAATAAGTTGCCTTCAACTCAAAATATGAACCAGATGTTATTTCAAATTTGAGAATTGAGAGAACACACTTCAACTCAACTCCACCACCGCACCGAACAGTATTAGAAGCCACTTATTTAACAACTAATTTAACTTTAAAGCCCAAAGAGCCAAGCCAAGCTTAGCTTTTTGCTTAATCACAGCCAATTCAGAGAGTCCTCAATTGCAGCTTGAAAAGAGAAAAAAACGGGATTTGCTTCATTTCTGCTGTTGTTGATGTGTGCTGTCCTTAGTGAAAGTGTGTGTTAAAGGTTATCATCTCAGTTTTAAATCGAAATGGTGTTGATTTCACATCAGTATTCAAATTATGCTTTTCATATCGAGCGCCACCTTTGCCAGAATTCAGTTGGATGTCGAACTGACGCATCGGATAACATATCAGCTTGGGAATTAATTTTGAGAAGATATTTTTGGACTCGTTTTCAAAAAATTCTTCCTTTATTGAAACACGAATTTTGCTATAGCAGCACACAGAGAAAATAAGAATGAATTTTATACTTGGGATAAGAATGTTTGATGTCACAAGTACGAAAGGATGAGAAATGCATTATCCTAGAAGAAAGCTCTTGATTCAAGAATGATTTGGAATGAGTATGATTTGAATTGAAATACCCATACCAATTCTGCTTCCTGTCTTCGATCAACAACATATCCTCACTCTGCTCGCCTTTAATTACCGCATTAATAAACCAATTAAGCTCGATTTCAAGAACGATTAACTTTTACTTCAAGATTTGCCCACACTGTGTGACTCCAAGAAGCATGAAACTTTTAGGGCTTGAAAGAAAAATAGGTTTTGGTTTGAGGAAAAGCGATTAATGAGGATTTGTTACAAATTAAGTTTAAATCGAAGTATGTTATCCAATTTAAGAACCAAATTGACCACTATTATCCTTAACATCAATTTGAATAGCCTTTGATAATAACTATTCTGTGCAGTTTATCTCCATAGATGACTAGGAAACAATTTTCCATTTTTTTTATTACCCTCAGAGAATGCCGCCTCACATTTCTCTTTTTAAAGAAAAAGTCCATAAACGTCCCATTACAACTTGTTGTACATAATCGTCTCCAGGCTTACCCAAGCTCGCTCTCTCTCTCTCTCTCTCTTTCTCTCCATAATCGTTGCAGTCTTTATCGGGCCATAATCCTTTCCTCGCACAAATTGCATTCATTGTTGGCCACCTCTTTCTTGTCGGTGGCATCTTCACCCAAATTGTTGGATGCGTGTTATACAATCGGCCACGAATCGCTTCAACTTTGCGGCTCTCTGTAAGCCGTGCCCCTAAACAAATCGACAAAGAGCCAAGAGCCGCCTCTGGCTTGGCAAGGGGCTTGTTAACAAATAAAAATCCATGTATTGTTCAATTTTTTTGGGCCTAATGTTGTTGTTACGACGCTGTGGTCCATTGTTGTGCAGTTGGGCAGCGGCTGCGACAGCGATGTTTCCATCAATTATAATGAGATATATCAAAACGAATGGCACATTGACACCGCTGACTGACCCCGACCCTAACCCCGCCCCCCGATTCCGGCGTAGAAAGCACCTGTTTTACACCCGACGTGCGACAAGTTTTTCCAATGGGCCGTGCGTCGGCTTTCGCTACAAAAATTCCTCATAAAAGCGACAACAAAATGACAAAATGAAAACGACAACACGACACCGCCTCGAAAATACAAAAAACGAGAAGAGAAGCGTCGAAAAGAAAATGCATTCAACGTAGAATATGTCCCAGAAGAGCAACACGAAATAAATTTGAATGCCCCTCAATTAAGATTGGAATTTATAGAGTGGCCAAGCCAGCCCCGTTGTCTCTGGTGTCAACAGCGAACTGAAACCGTCTTCTGGCTCACCTGCTGTGTGTTGGCTATTAATTTTATGACCAGTTGGACTAGGCAGCCAGCCAGCCAGCCAGCCAGCCAGCCAGTCGTCGGCGTATAGCCTGGCCCAGATCGCCTCCTAGTCCTGATTTCGCTTTCTTTTGAAGCGCAGCTGCAAGTCCCCCAAAAATTGTCTGCAAAACTGGTTATCATCACTTTTCCTTTTTTAGTTTTTCAAAAGTTTTTCCAACAAGTTGGAAAGTTCTCAGTGGACAACTGCAACAGCAGCCAAAGCCAAGCAGCAGAAGGCTTGCAACGAAAAAAAAAAAACCCTTAGTAATGTTCCTGTTATGTAGTAGACCAAGTTTAGATGTGTCCCTTTGGTTTTGTTTAATTTATGGAAATTTTCGTGTGCCACCGACATGGGCGAGTTGAGGCAAAGAAAAGTGTTGCTAAGCTTGAACATGTGGTGAAGGTCATGGGTATGAAGGATGTACAGCAAATATCCTTGCAATTTATATTTCTTATATAAAAGCATTTTTGGTAGGCTCACTTTACTCACTTTCCCTTCAATTATTTGAAAACAAATGATTCCTGATGGAAACATTTTCAGGCAGAAGCCGCCTTCCTAGCCCAATCCTTAAATCTCTAAGTGACCCAGTCTTCCTAGATTAACCAGCCTTTCCAGCCCAATCCTTAGATCTCTAGGTTAACCAGTTTAATGCGGTGTAAACTGAAATATTACATAAACTGGCCATGAGATTTATATATAATATATAGAACTGCAAGTGTGTCATGTATGACTTCTACACTATTTTCATTTCAATCTATAAACGGTCAGAGGCTCAAATCTCAAATCTGATAACCGGTTTTGAAAACGGTTTATAGCCATTTCTTACAATTCATTCGGTTCACCAGCATCTAAATGCGGTTCAAAACTTTTACAAACCCAAATCTTATACATCATTTTAGATATAAACTTTTAAATTCATAAAGTTTTGGCCTAAAGAGCCAAGTCGTGCTCCTTTCAAAGAGATTTTTCATGGCTAGTTAATGGAAAGCTGGCGCCAATAGCTTGTGAATGTAACCACATACATATAGCGCTGTTACTGCGATGCAGCAGCTAACATTATTTTTATACCCTTGCAAAGCGTACTAAAATTTTGACCAGAAGTTTGCAACGCATAGAAATATTCATTTCCGACCCCATAAACTATATATATTCTTGATCAGGGTGACGAGCTGAGTCGATTGAGCTTTGTCCGTCCGTCTGTCTGTCTGTTTCTACGCGAAGAAGTCTCTCAGTTTTGAAGCTTTCGAGCTGAAATTTTGCACAGAGTCTTCTTTTTGCAGCACACTACTAATATGTCGGAACCGACCGGATCGGATGACTATATGCCATAGCTTCCAAAGGAATAATCGGTCGGAAAACTAGTTTTAGTGGGAAAAACTTGTATCTTTTCAATGGAAACGTCTCCAAACTTTGTAATCGTAGGTTTTCTATGTTTATTTAATAATTCTACCAAGTTTTATTGAAATCGGACAACTATATGGTATAGCTGCCATACAAAAGATAAGTCTGAAAAACTGTTTTAGTTAGAAAAACTTTTTTGTTTTTAATCTTAGCATCCTGCAATTTTGTATTTGTTTGTTTCCCGTGCTGTCACATAATTTTACCAATTTTTGGTCAAATCGGATTACTATATCATATAGCTCCCATACGCACGATCGGTCGGAAAATGGGAAAAAGGTTTTTTTGTTGAAAATATTTAAGCGAGCACTTGCAAGGTTATAAAAACTTCGGCACAGACGAAGTTAGCTCCCCATATAGAATGTGAAAAACTAATATAAAGTGGAGACCCGGTTCGAGTTTAGGTTTAGCAGGTTCGATCCATGGTCCGGTTCGAAGGGTTCAGTTTCAGACCGGCTTACACTCTTTGATATTATCTCTAATTTTTTAGAAATTTATCGAATAAATCTTTCCCGCCCCGAACAAAATAATATACCTTCATTAATTCTCCTGCATTCTAAAAGCAACAGATAAAGAGCAAGTAAAATAGTCTGTTGCCTTTATCACTCCTTCAGAAGGTTCAGAAATTCCCATATTTATGATCTCTACCAGGGCATTACCATGATGCCCGAGTCCATCCGGTAAGGTACACAAAACAAAAAGTGACATTGATGCGTCGCGACATTTAAATATTTAGCCTGGAAGCTGAACGGACGGACGGGCTACCTGCAGCAGAGTCTCTCTGCGCTTGATTGATGCAAGCTGCAATTTGTTTTTTTTTTTGCACTCTGCGGGAGGCAAAGACGTAAATGCAAGTCAGAGACAGAGAGAGAGAGAGAGAGAGAGAGAGAGAGAGCGAGAGTGCGATGAGGAAGCAAACAGAGAATTGAGAGTTGTCTACTTAATGGATATCATTTACATTGACAAGACAAACTAGGCAGGCAGGCAGGCAATGTTTGAGATACTTTTGGCTACCTGCATGCCGCTGCGCATGCGTGCAACATCGACAACAACAACAGCCACATGAATGGCAATCTATAACAATAACAGACTAGTTACGCTTTGTTCTTTGACGCTCCAAAGATAAAAACACACGAACAACACACGAAATGTGTCTGACAGATACAGATACTGCCGCTACCTGGCACACACACACACACACATCCACATACAAGTATGTGCGAATTTCGAGTTGGTTTTTGAGTGATTTCTGTTTTAGAGCCGAGTGCCTTTCGCTGCCGCTTTTGTTGTATCTGCAAGATACAAAAATTCAAGCGGCCAACAACAGCCAAAAACTCGTGTTATTATTGCTGCTGTTGTTGTTGTTGTTGTTGTTGTTGTTGTTGTCTGAGCGCTGCCTGAAACTCGAAATTGACTCCGGTCTCTGGGTTTCCACTGTATATTTCGGCCTGCCCCTCGGCAGTTGCTGAGCGTGTTTACTGGCGTCTAGCTGTGCCGCATCTAGCGGAACTTTAATGTTAACTATTGTGATTACCTGAGAGTGTGTGTGTGTGTGTGCCTTTAGTTAATTGTTGTTTTTTTTTTTTGCAGCAGCACAATTTGTTCTTTTAATGTAATTAAAATGTGGTGAATTATTCAAATGCGAATATCTGACTAATTGTTTACCACTTCCGCAGATTCATAACGCGCAGCACACGTTCGGCCAGTCGACAAAGTGCGGGTCATACATCGCCTCCGCCGCCCTCAGCTGTTGCCTATCACAACAGTGATTCCTCCAATAGTTCACCATCACCCACAAGGAGACGTCAACCGGCAGCAGCAGCAGCAGCCGGCTTTGATGCTCCCTCCTCGGCCAATGGCAATAGCTCGGCTTATGAAACGGCAGCCACCTCTGTGATGACACACGGCCCAGCACTGAATGAAGTTCCTAAGGACACATCGCCTTCACCTCAACCTGTGACTTCTGTTATCATTCGTCACGCTGCAGCAGTTGGCCAGTCCGGTGAGTGTCTTAAAAGGGGTCTTGTTTTGGAGACGCTTTTTGTTGTTGTTTTTTTTTTTGGTTGTGTTTGTTTGTACGTTTGTCTGGCCAAAGTTTGTTCTTTTGTTTTTGCTTGCTTGTCTTATGTCAGCACCTAAAGGCAAGGCAGCAGCAGCACAGCAGCATGTGTGTTGGTTCTCTTTTGCTACTTTCTGAAAGGCAACGCACTTTTTAATACTAAGCGAGCTTTTGCTAGGCCAGAAACCCATTAAGGTTTTCCTTAAATTCTTGATGTAAAGCACTTTTCGTCAAATGTGAGCAGAAGGAGAGAGAGCTTTTGCTCGGAGAGTTTGAGAGCATTCTCCGAATTCGACTCTCTTCAGATTGCTTAACCATTTCCATTAGCTTGCTTGAAAAATGCAAGGCAGGATTCGTTTTATAACATTTGAGCTTCAAAAGCTTTTTCTAAGAGGGGACACACTTCGTCAATTGTGAGCTAATAGAGCTTCTTCTTAATAAGAGCTTGCGAAGGTCTCTTGTATTGCTTTTCTTTACTGTTAGCTTTGGTTTAACAAGGCTAGGTAGAATAAGACTTAAAAATGTGAGCTCTAAGACCTTTTTTGAAAGGAAAAGACTTCGGTGGAAGGTCGGTATCATGATACATCTAACAAAGTAAGGTACTCAGCCTAACATAAACTAGTGAAAGCTTTTGCTGAAAGCTCCTGAATACACTCTTTCTCATTAAGTGGCAATTGCACACTTCAAACTAGCAACTGAGCAGAGAGCTCACCGAGCAGAGAGCTCACTGAGGAGCGGCCGTACTTTGTTAGATGTATTATGATCGTGACTTTCAGGATGGATCCCATATCTTAAAAGTTCTGAAAAAGCTTTCTTATGTTAGAAAGAGGAGTAGTGAGTAGCTTTCAGGTTTACTTTCCCACAGGCAAGAGCTTTAAGAAACTACCCACAGCTTGCTTCAGCTTATAGATCTCGACTAAGACGGTATTTTCACGCTGAAGCAAACTTAATAAAGCTTTTTAAAAAGCTCTACCATGTAGGAAAGAGCTTTAGAGAGGAATGCGACATCTGTGCACATTTTCCCATAAGAAAAAGCTGAAGCTAGAGAAGAAGGCACCTCTTTCCCACCAGCAAGCTCGTTTTGGAAAACATTATGAAGTTTGCTTCACCGTTTAAAACAAGTGTAAGCTTTTTAAAAAACTCAGGCTGCTCTCTGTATCGATTGCAGCAAGCTTTCGCTGGTGAGAAAGAGGTATAATAGAGTCCCTCTTGGCCTTTTGCCCAATAAAGCTTCTGTAAAAAGTCTGCTTTGTCATGTAGATCCCGAATTAGTCTGAATTTACAAGATGTAGAAAACGTTTCGGTAGTTGAAAAGACAGAGGAAAACTCTTTCCATCAATTTCCTTCATAATATTGTGACCCTTAGAATAAGTCTCGACTTGGTCGACACTTTCCTTAAGAAATTCCTCAAAAAGCTTTGTTGATGCAATAACCAGGTAGAAAGCCCCCGAAAAATTGTCCACCAAAAGCATGTGCTGAACTGCTGCTGCCTTGTTTAGTTATTTTTTTTTGTTCATCTACCTCTTCTGTTACCCTTTGTCTTGCTCCATCCTCTAATTGAAGATTCTACAGCTTCATAAACTTTTTCTTAAAACATTTGTGTTAGTTTCTTCTCTTTTAAATGCCATTCCATCATTAATTCTTCTGCCAAACCAAAAACAACTTTCCCATTGCCTCAATCATTAGCCCGCCCCATTGAAGTCTTAGCCCTGTCAACATTTTCGGCTTAGCAAATTAGTTGAAACTTGAAAATGTTTCTACGTTTCTTTCTGCACACTTAAAAGCAATTTAAAACCTAAATTAGATTTTTGTCGGTTTGCCAATCAAGCGCAAACGTTGATTTACCTTCCTTCTCACAAACAAAAGGCCTTCGGTTCGAATTGCAATGTATTTTGATTTGAAAAGAAACTGTCTTAAAAAAAATTATATAAAATAATTTTGCACAATTTCAAGTCAATTTCTCAAGTTTATGTTTGGAGGGTTGGCAAATGAAAGATGTCATAAAATTTGCTAATAGACTTTAGCCAAGCTGTGCCCCCAATTTCATTCATTCATTGACCAGTTTTTTATTTTTTTACGATCAATATATGATAACCAAAACCCAAATCCCAAAAAAACCAAACCAAACCCTTCATAACGGTGCACCGGCAGCAAACTGTTGAGAAAGTCACACAACCCAATCAAAATTCATTTTTTCCGTCTGTTAATTTGCCACACAGACGACAGTTTTATACATAAATAAACACCACCATCAGCCTCTACAGCTGTTGTTCGTGATGATGATGATGATGACGACGATGATTGATCGGAGTGTCCAGCTTTTCAATTGTTTATTCTCGAAACGGATTGATTTCAATATTTATCAATTTGGCAATTTTTTTATTGTATTTTTTGCGGAATTAATTTGATTTCGAACTTTGTATTGTCTTGCCTGTCTAGGGCCAATGTTCGGCCTGGAAAGTTTAGAGCGTTCACTGATCTTTGACAGATGATGTCGGCCAGCAGCAGAAGGCAATGAACGCCGGATAATGTGGAAGATGATTCGCCAAAAAAAAAATGGCTATATTATGTTTTTGTTTGCCTTTTTTCTGCGTATTATGAAATTGTTTAGCTGCTGCTGGTTTACATAAGCCGCCATATGGATTACAGTTATATGGATATGGAAACTTGACCTTTACCAGAGAGACCACCCGCTGCGGATTTGGCGTTCTCCGTTGTGGATTTTTAATAGAATTGGTAGCACAAAAGTTTATTCTGATTTAATAGTTGGGTGCCAAGCGATCCAACTTCTTAACTACTTTTTTGAAAGCGAGAACTATAATCAAAAGATTCGTTCTTTAATTAAATTTTAATGTGAACTGCCAAGCCGAGTTCTTCTCAATATCTTTTAATGCCGAATCCGCAAGTCAAAGTTTTCAAAAGCTTTTTCATGGCTGATTACTTCACAGCTGGCGCCAACAGCTACTGAAGGTGCCCGGATGCACCCACTTCAACCACCAAAAAGCAAAGGCCTTTAACTTCGAAACATTGGGTTACCCGCACCATGGTGTGAAATGTTTTGCACTGGAGGTTTTTCCTGGAGGTTTTTCCTTGAGGTTTTTGGCCAATGCGACGACGGCGATGTCATCTGCAAAGCCAACAATACTGTTGCCTGTCGGTGAAGATCACTTTTCACTATGACACTCCGCCTCTTACTTCGTATGATTTCCACCCCTCTGATGTGTCATAAAGCAGTGTGCGGTTCTGAAAGTAACTGGCTACCAGTTTCCAAGACTTGTGAGTCTTGCAAGCGGAGTTTATTTGTGAATGAAAACACACCAAAGGGTATTTTGGAGTCGGGTCTCTCGAGAGTCGAACAGCGCCCTCACTTGTTTTGTCTTCGATTTGTGTTGGTAAACACGACCATTGATTTGTTTTAGATTTTCTGGTTTTCGAGATAATTCTTTCTTCTACCGGGCATTAATTATTTTCCTCATTGCCTACCAAAACTTATATGTAGCCAGTTATTCTGCCTTAATCATAATGCTCGATAAAATCAGGGATGCAATCCAGTTCCGAACTAGAGCTGAGCGCGTGGGCGAATTTTCTTTCAAATCATGCACGAATCATGCACGATGTAAGGTAGCGTCACGAATGCTTATGCACGATAACAACAGCCAGTCCGATTTCCGATTTCGTTCTTGTTAAATGCATCGGAGTCACAACGACGCATCGGGTGCTGTTTTATTGCAATTGGCAGAGCAGAACTTTCTAGGTTTTTCGAATTCATCCCAGTTACCTGCAAAAGTTGATTTCATTTAAGTGTGCCCGTACAATTTTGCCATTAGGCGTGTTCCGGAATCGATTTCGATGCGTTCAAATTCAAGTCACAGGTGCACCTCTATTCTAAAACAAACCGAACCGAACCAAACCGTAACCGAACCACTAATTGCAATCTGATAACTCGAACCAAAAGTGCAAACATTTTTGAAAGATTTAGGCTTAATTATGTACTTTTCGAAGCCAGAGTTATGTGATTGACAAATGATGCCGTACATCTCCCCTGCATAAGTCCCCTGCTCCCCATCTTTAGAAGTTGCTAATCGATTTGTAAACAAAGGCAAATAAACATCCTCATCAAATCTAATCTGTTGTAAGAAATCAACTTTTTGAACCGCAACCAAATTGCTACAGCTTTTGGTTTTTGGCATTTCCTTAAGAAGAAAGTTTGACTGATGACAAACCGGGAGCTAACCTAATCCACCCAGCGATACAACTCGGCTGACCTTTTGATCTGGCATTATTTGGATGCCATTATCGACCAAACATGGCAGAGCTTACGCTTTTCCGTCCATGAAACTTTCTTTTGTCAACTTTTGCGGTGGCGACTTCCTTAACCTAACCCTCTTTTCTTTTATGTCACCAATCAATCTCTCAGGCCAAAAAAAAGTATAAACAATATCTTATGCAACCGATGCCTTTCACGCACACACACACACACACACACACACACACACACACACACAACATACATAAACCACAACAAATCGTTTGCTTTAATGTCTTTACTATAACCACAACAAACCAACCTTCACGCATATCCCCAAAATAAAAATGAAAACATGCAACAGCAGCCACAACCAGCGGAGGAAAAGCTGCTGGCACTTCCCCCAGCTCTGCTAGCAAATGCAGCATTAATTGCACTTACAACAACAATAACAACAGCAACAACAGCGGCAACAGCAAGAGCCAGCAGCGCAGCAGCTACAATAACAACTGCAGTCAACAAGCCACGCCCATGCCGCCCCTAGCTAATGCACCAAAAGCGCCGTCCATAGTGCTTAAAGCCGCAGCAGCAGCAGCAGCGCAGTCCGGGCCAGCGACTGCCACGCCTTCGCCCTCCAAGCGTCGCAAGAATCCCTTGTCACCCCTGCGCATTGGTGCCAGTAATACAGCAACTACTGCCACTGCCACGCCACCACAGCCAAGTCCACTCTTGAGTGGCGGCAGCTGTTCCTCATCCACCACATCGCCCCAATCCTCGCCAGCCGTGCGCACCACAAAAGCCAGTCGTTTGCGTGCTGCAGCGCTCGGTGAGTGTACCACTTCCCTCACATCCCTCTCGCTCATTTTGGTGGAGGAGTTCCGAAAAACTTTATACTTCTTTCCGCTATTCGTAGTCATGTTTTTTTGTAGTGCATGTAGCGCCAAGTGTGGTTGTCTGTGACCCATCCAACTAACTGTCATCCTCAATTTTCCCTAATCTCCCCCCTCTCTCTCTCTCTCTCTCTCTCACACTCTCTCACTCTTGGCTGGCAGACAAGAAAAAGGAGGAAGAACGTCAGCGCTTTGTTTCGCCCAGCTCACCCCGAGGAGGAGCCGCACTTAATCGTCGCTTAAGCAACTCCGAACTTTCACCCAAATTACCCGGTGTCACTTGTGGTTTCAACTCGGAACCCGTACCCGGCAGTACGGGTAATACGGCACGCCTACAACCACGTTCCTCTAGCCAACCCACGGATACGCCGCCCACCCAGCGACGTCAGACCTTGATAGCTGTCGGTACGGGCCTGTCGATGAAACAAAATCTCAGTGAGTTGCATTTCACGGGTGGTGCAGTGAGTCCGCCCAAAACCACGGCGGAGTGTACACTGCGCATGCGTCCCCGGAGCTCGACCATGTGCACCGAAACAACGGCGGAGAATGGGGCCGGAGTCAGAGCACGTGATAATTTAACCAATTCGCAGTTAAGTCCTGTGCAAAAGCAGAAACGAACGGTAAGTAAATGACTTTACGAGGGTTGAGTGATGAGTGAAGTAAAGGCATTTTACAGTTGCTTTTCTGAAAGCTTACTTAGCTTACTTATAATAAGTTTTTCGATAAGCTTATGCTTGTGGGAAAGAGGGTGTAAAGGGAAGGCCAGCTTTTTCAAGCTAACGAAAGCTTCTTCGAAAGCTCCATGAAATGTACTTCAACGTGTAAGTCTAGTCCATGATACAACAAGAGAGGTAAGGTGGCATCAGTGTGAGTTCTCTGCAAAGTAGCTTCACGTTCAGTGCTGCGCGTACTTTTGTAGCGTAAGCTTTTGGCAAAAGTACGCATCACACCGACTTCGCCTCACCTTTATTGTTGCACCATGATCTAGTCTTACTCGGTACATTAGGTTTTTGAAAAAGCTATCTCCCTCAAACGAATGCCAGCTGAAAAAGCTCTAGAAGTTTGCTTTAAAGCTCTCTCCCTCAAACGAATGCCAGCTGAAAAAGTTCAAGAAGTTTGCTTTACAACAGCGATATTCACGCCTGGCCCGCAGGTTACGAACAAATATCTCTATTCTCACCGCCACAAGCCAAATGAGCCGAACGCAAAAGAGCTCTAACACGTCTTATGTTGGCTTTTTCCGCATAATCTAACATAATTATGTTAATTTAAGGTATAACAGGGGAATAGTGACCTCCTAGAGTCGTTTTTGAGTTAAAATAGATTACAGTCATTAGAAGAATAGCTCATACATATTTCAAAACATTTCCCCATTAAGATGAAATAGGAGATTGTGTAGAGAATCGAACTAACCAAAAGAGAGCCAGAGCCAGACAGCATATCTTTTAGTATACATGAGTGAACGAACGTTCCAGAAATATTGTTCTTAATGAGATAAGACTTCTCCAAGTAGCCTCCTGGTTCGGTAACAGTTTTCGAACCCAAAAGTGAGGAGAAGTTGCCACTGGCGACTGAAAAAATATTCGTATTTATACACTTAAATCGTGTTTAGAGCTTTATTACTGCTATTCATTACTGCATAGTATTCAAAGTACTCGATCACTTATCAACCAGCCCTCGTTTCTCTTACCCACCCCAAATAAACTAAGCTGAAATCTTTGTTCTTTTTCATTCCTATCTAGCCGGAGGCCTCACCACGTCGACTGGGAGATCGCGATAAATCCGCCAAACGTAAATCAAACCTAAATCGTTCACTTAATGAGGAAGCCACCAGGGATGGCGGTAAGTGGGCTGGCCATTGGATGACAACCATGCGAGAACAGTGTGTGAGAGGAGAGATGTTGTGGATTATAGAAGATGCCACCAAATTCGGTTTGGCTTTCAAGCTTCACTGAGTCGGCGGCAATCAGGTCATGATGAGAGCTTTTAATGGAGACGAACGCCAATGGCAACCACTCAGTCAATCTTTAAGCGTCATGTCGACACCACCAGCTTCAGCTCAGCGGGATGGATTTTACTCCGTTCAACACTTTCAACTCAAACATTTTGTGCTCCTTGAGGATCGCTTCCTAGCCCTGCATCGCATACATGTCCAACAAATCACCTCTGTTAAATATGTTAAGCTGTTGCCTCTCCCACTGTTATGCATGTGTCTCCTATGGCGCCTAATCCTGTCTAATCTGTCTAGCAATTGCTCTCAAACTGTAATTCTCATCAATATTGTTTTTATCTTACAGATGAGGCTGCCTCGGCTACACGACGACGACGACGTCGTGAATTGGGCATGGCTCGTCCCCTGGTACCTGGTGATGATGAAGCCCTACGTGATCTACTTCAAAGCTCTTGCAGTGAGTCAACCAACACCTCGAGATCGGAATCCCAACGACTGAATATGCCCACGTTGCGTCATCCAGAGGTGCCTATGCGTACCATGTCAGCTGTTCTACCCATGCCCAAGCCCCTGCATGCTGGCATGGCACGTGGTGTGAATCAGAAGCTCAACGAACGCACCAAAATGGAGTTGGCTGAGATTAAGAAGATAGCCCAACGGGCGGAGGTACCAGCAGTTCCACCAGTGTTGCCCGAGCAGAGCCTGAAAATGTCACCCTCGCTGAGACGCAAGAGCTCGGATGAAGTGGCAGCCGCCTTGGCTCTCACGCAGACTTCTCCCCCTGCGCCCAACCAGATAGTGTCCATACTAAAGAAGAAGGAGCATGCCTTTGGCGAGTGTCAGTCCAGTGCCTCCAGTAATGCCTCTCCGGTGACTTTCTCCTCAAGCGTTATGGATCCTCCCTTAGCTGGTGGCCGCCACAAACGTCAGGGCATACTCAAGAAGAGATCCAGTCTCGATGAGTCACGTTACTACTCGCGTTCCCATTCACCCGACGAGCGCAGCATACTGATTAAGTCAGCTCGCCGCAATTCTCTGGAGGAAGCCGGCACTGGACTGTGTCCAGCCCAAGCTCATGGCATACTCAAGCAGAGCAGCTACGATAGCAGCAAAAGCGATGGCTGTCCTTCGGCCACAGAATGCCAACCTCATAGTATACTAAAGAAAAAGGATTCGCTATCGACACCCTCCGATGGAGGATCACACAAGCATGTCTCCATCTCGCAGGCGGTTATCTTGGCTGCCGCTGAGTTGGCGGCCCACGATGCTGGTGGTGGTTTTGAGGACACGGAGGAGCATGATATACGACCCATACTTAAGCAGGAGAGCACCTCCAGTGAGGAAGCTGTGCGTCCGCCCAAGCCCATACTTAAGAAGAAGTCATTTGGTGAAGCGGATGAGCTGGAGATACGTCCCATTCTGAAGAGTTCACGCAAGAGCAGTCGCGAGGAGTTCGATTTAAGTGGTCTTTCGTCACAGGACCGAGAAGGTGAACTACAGCCCATATTGAAATCGGACTCGCCCTCCAAGCGACGGTCTTTAGGTTCCGCTTCCCATGAACTGGATGAATCGAACTTGTCACCTAGTCTACTTAAGCGGCGCACCCGTTCGCTGGAACGTCCGGATGTGCCACCAGCAATGGATTTGGCTGCTGCCCTCGATGCCATAAGCACCTCACAGGCAGCCTCCAGCACTCCAGTGGATTTTGTTACAACTCCGTCAAGCTTATCGGTGGCCGAGCGGATTAAGCGTATGGAAATGTTATCCAGGCCCACCTCTCGCACGGCGGGAGGCATCAATAGCAGCTGGGAGTCACCACTTCAACAGACCCCCGAGGTATCGGAAGAACCTGGAGCTACGCCCAAACTGCTTAAGCCCAGTGTGCTACGTAGAGATTTGCAGAGGGAGCGATATAAGACGCAGCCAGTGACCAGTGAGGAGAAGAGCTTGTAAGTAGAATATATTGCAAAACGAATCTCTATCTCTCTGGTAATGTTGAAGCGGGTCTTTTCGTAGGGCAATCCATGTTCGATTATAACCATATTCGAAATATAGCCAGGCACCGAGATAGACTACATCGCTAGCCGATCCAAAATGTGAGAAGTTTTGCTAATTTTACTGCCCGATAAGTTTAAGAAAGGTTTAGGCCGCTTGCTAGCTTGCATCAGTTGGTCAGTTGGTTACACCAAGCTTCTTAATAACTTCCCTTACCTGGTCTTTCCATCTCAGACTCGACCGTCCCCTCCTGGCTCCATTCCGAAAGTCGTTCACATTCCATTCGTACTCCTTTTTACTGGAGCTTGATGATCCGTACAAGTAACATGTCCTATTATGATAGGACTGTTGATATATGCGCTTGACTAGACAAGTGTTCACATAGAGTCCCTACAATTCGTGATGCCGAGTAGGTAGCTCAACGGTTTACATAAAATATCCGGATCGAAGGACCATTAAAATGTTGGTAAAGTACATTTTCT
The DNA here is from genome assembly GCA_035044965.1 of Lordiphosa andalusiaca. Classification (NCBI taxonomy): domain Eukaryota; kingdom Metazoa; phylum Arthropoda; class Insecta; order Diptera; family Drosophilidae; genus Lordiphosa; species Lordiphosa andalusiaca. Next base: position 3,917,788 of record JAWNNM010001363.1, on the reverse strand, counting down.
ACAATAAATTGGAGTAAGAAAGTGTTCAAAAGGCTTTTAGAGATCCATTACACTTAATTTAACCTACAAACTTAACCTTATCTAGTTTATTAAATAAATTAAGCGCTTCATGAACACAAATGTGTTTTGAAAAGCTTAGATAAGCAAGCTCTTAAGGAAAAGTCAACGAATATTGACCGAATGACGTGTTAAAAGTAAAATATATGATAATTTTGTATAACTATCGTGTAGAAAGCCAGAAACTCTAAATATCGGTTCTTAGACTTAATCTCGATAACGATTAGAGCTTCTTTTTCATAATTAAACATTATTGCAATCCCAAAACGACTGAATACTACCCATAAGGTGCCCTTGCACTAGCCATTTAGCTCTAAATCAGCGGTGGGCATGCCCTTTCTTTCATTGCTCCAAGCGAATTATAACAACAAAAGGAATAAACACTAACTTAACATATAAGGATAAAGTTGGTAGAGGTTCTCTTTCAATTTCAAATACATGAAAGCCATGAAATAGGTCTTTGTAAAGGATAGACTGTAGATTAAAGCAGCGATGGGCATGCACTTGCTCCCATAGCTCTTAGAGTTTGTTTTCGGCAACTGCCGACAACTTCGGGCTTCGGCTCGACTCACACTCTCAGACGTCTGTAAAAAGAAATATAAGCAGTGTTATACTCGCCTCCCGACTCGAACCTAGCTAATAAGGGTTGTTTGTGTTCTATTGTTGTTGCTGGACTACTCCCACACTGAAATTTCAGGCCCACTGCTGCTTTAAATCTTAGTCTACTTTAAAACTCTCTAAGTAGAAGTAGCTTCTCTCTCTCAGAGAAGCTCTATACAGATACATGACAAGTGATAAAGCAGCTTCACGAATTGGACAATTTTTTTTTGAGAACTTAATGACTTATTCATACATTATTATGTACATATGGAAGTAACATGACCTGTCAAACTGTCGCATCGCCGCTTCACGCATCGACGGCCCACAAAATTCCAGCACAGCGGAATTTTCTGTACGCCGCAAGAGATACAGAGAGATATTCCGCCGTTTATATACATGTTTTATTTTACTATTTTTGGATTGCCCAAGCGCAAATGCTGACTGCCACTTTTTATTGTGCTGCCCCAGAGTCTATAAATATACATATATATATTTACCATATTTACCCCATATACTCCAAATCCTACTCTCTCGCCTCTCCATGTAATTTTGAGTTGCTGTCCACTTCAGGGTCAACATTTCCACACTCCATAGTCATCATCAGCATCATCATCGTAATCAACAGCGTGGCGTCGCAGTTCGTTGACTGCCATTCAAAAAAGAAAAACAAAAAACAAAATTTGAATTTAAGGGAAAATTGTGAAATTTCTATTTATTACTTTTCTTTTTTTTTTCCCGCCCCCCGATTTGAATGGGCAAATTCACCTCAGGGTCATATGCACCAATTCAATGGGCTTGTCCTACATATATATGTATTTAAATATTCTTTGCTGTTTTTATTATTATTATTATATTTGTTGGTATTTAAGCCGCTTATTGCTTGCTTACCTAATTACCTGACTGCCTATTGAGGCCAACTGGCAGAACAAGAGGGAGCCAACAAAAGAAAAAGGGGTAAGAAAAGTCTGGATTGAGTCATTTTCTTACACTGTATTTGCCAGATTAGTCTTTGAAAACCATTCTAGTTCCGCTTCATCATTCCAGCAATTTGCCCATCTTTCAAACTGTTACCAACTTCCCACCTCACAGCTGATTGCCAAGTTCTGCGAATTTGTCAAGCTCGTAAACCTAGTTTCGCTCTAAAAGCATTTTAGCACTAGACTCCACGATAGATACCCCCCCACCCAGACCGGTGACTTCTTTTAACTGTGTTTTAATGTCAGCATTTTGTTGTTGTTGTTCTTTTTTATGTTCTTGTTGATTTTTTGGGGGCTTTTGTGTGTTTCGCTGACACTCCCCAACGTGAAATTCTACAGAAATACAAAAAACCCGCTCAATTCTGCCATTTCCACACACACACACACGCACACACATTTGCATTCAGTATTGTCAATATCTCTTTTGCACAGTTGCCGACCACTTTGTGGGGCGTGTAATTTATGCCATATCCATAGTTCTCGAATGGAACCGATGTGAGTGGCGGCGATGCATTTAGTTGGTTGCAGCTCCCGAACGCGTCCGGTGGAATTCATGTTGTTGCTACAGCGTCGTCAGGGTGAAAAAATGTTTGAGGCGTATATCAGAAAACGGTAAATGCAAGCCATAAAAGTCCATCCAGTCGATAATCGTGCCATCGATAGCCAATATAACTAACCAATTTGGCATTGGCCAGTAGTGTGCAAGAGATAAGGCTCGAATAGTCGGGTAGAGTTGATATGGATTTGTGTACACAAAAGTTTCAAGTGATGCAGGAATATGAGAAAATCGATAAGATAGTTCAAGAATGTCTATAAGTTTATGTATGTGTATGTACGGTGGAATGACTAAGTTGACACAGACTTTGGTTAGGAATGAGTAAGACAATTGACTTATCATTAAGGAAAACCTCGACCTTTGACAGCTTAATGAGGATTGATAGCCGGTTTTGTTGTTATATAAGTAATCTGATAAGTCATGTAGTGACAAATTTGAGGTATTTAATTTCATAAACCAAATCAGCTGTTACCATGCAAAGTGTAAACAAAGCAGAACCATATCAGCTGTTAAGTTTGAAAACTTTGTACCAAAGGTACTCAGAGTATATTTAGTTTGTGCAAAAGTATGTAACAGCCAGAGGGAAGCATTTTAGACCCTATATAGTATATATATTCTTGATCATGTGTCCGTATTAACAACCATATCTCAGAGATGTATGTATGTGACAAATGCTTTGTAAACTTGTTGGCAGATAAAGTGAATTTTCTAGCATTGCCACGCCTCCAGTAATTTGGAAAAAGTCGTCAAATCTGCCACAGAGTCGTATCTTCTGAACTTTTTTGAAAATTAAAATTATTTATCGATTTACCAAGGATATGGTAAATGTCGGATGAGCGGTGGTCTAGCTATGAGCAAAAGAATGTTTACAACTGCCGCGTCGACTTAGCCCTGTCCGTTCGCCAGCTCTAGATTTCAAAGGCTAGAAATGCTAGAGCCACCAAATGTAGTACCTATAAATGACAGAGCCATACAGTTTATACAAAAAAGTAGCATACTTTTCCGAGCAGCATGCGCTTATAAACAAAGTAGCATACTTTCCAGAGCAAAAAGAGCTATCTGCTAACATAATGCTGCTTTGCTTACATTAATGTTAATGCGCTGTTAATTAACAAAGGTGAGGAATATTAAGCATTGATTCCCTTAAGTCGAAGTCGGTCAGGGCCGACTTTAAGTTACCCACTTGTTGATTATGGTAACTAATAATTGCCATGTTCTTGCAATAAGAAGCTTTGAAAGGTCCCGAAAAGAAAAGAAGTTCTTGTTTTGTCGAAAAATATCTCTCGGAGCAATTAAAGTTGCACCTTACTAATAAATCGGAACCGACCATATCGGATGACTATATCACATAGCTAACAATCGGTCGGAAAACTTTTTTCTTTTTATGAAACGTCTCCAAACTTTGTAATCGTAGGTTTTCTATGCTTATTTATCATTTTGCCAAGTTTAATGAAAATCGGACAACTATATGGTATAGCTGCCATACAAAAGATAGGTCTGAAAATCAGTCTTAGTTGGAAAAACTATTTTGTTTTTAATGGTAGCATCCTGCAATTTTGTATTTGTTTGTTTTATATGCTTTTTTGATTTTAATTGTGAACAAAGAAATTCTGAGCATTTGTAAAGATTTTTCCATTAAACTTTGCTGCCAAGTCTTCCAAGACCGTCTGGATAACTAAAGAAATTGCTAGGCAGTAAATCAATTTGTTTCAAGTCCTGATTTATTCTTGAACCCAATCGATATTATAGGTTCGGTTCAGGTTCAGCTTTCATACTTCAAAATGTTCGGTTCACAGTAAAATGGAAGTCGCTCTTTCGGGTTCGAAATGATTCGGTTCAAAAACCGGTTTTTCAGCCCTGGTTACAGTGCATCGCTATATCGGTGTAGTCAGCAACAGCAGGATATCAGTCTGGCTGGAAATGATTTCTTAATATGGAGAACCTCTGTCTGATAGAAAAAACTGTGATTAGGGTGTCTTAATCACAGGGAAATACCCTTTAGCCTTTAACTCAAAAAAAGAACAAAGCTTTCTCAAATGCATTAAAACCAAATGATCTAAAAGTGTTTGAAATTGGAACAATTCAATTCCACTCAACAACCACACAGAAAAGTATAGCAAAAGTGTGCGATGGAGCAAAAGGACTGGAGTTCGATTGTTTTTCTGCAGTACTAAAATGAACCAAGGCAGTTAAGGCGATGGTTCTTTGATTCCAGTGAACATTCAAATCCCATTCATAGCCTGAACCCAATAACTGCCCCAACACATCCGATCGGTTATCCAATTGAACCCTTAGTTCCCTTAAATAGGGTTTCTTAGTCACGTTTTAGCCCTCATCGCTCATCCACTAAAAATAGCCCTAAAAAATCGTCTAAAATCTATCATAAAAATACAAATGAAATAAATGAGCAACAACTGCCGGACAAATGGAAACGGTTTACTCTTAAATCACCCACCTTGGCGCTCTCTTTGGCCATCAGAAAAAAAAGAGCCGAAAGAAAATTCAACAACGAAGACATTTCGAAACAGTGGAAAAACGACGCACCAAGCAGAGGAAAATAACATACCAAAATAAATATAACGTCGTCGACGACGTCCGACGACGACGACGACGCCGACGACGCCGCTCAACAATAAAAAGAAAACAAAACTGAAAATAATTTAAATTTGCCGACTGCAAAGTCGACCGCAGCAGCGCTGACGCGTCCACCCAAACGCAAGTCTGTTGGCTGCTTTTGGCTCTGGTTTGGACGTTTGTTTGTACAATTTTTGCGCTCAGTTGCTCGCGATCGCCTTTTCAATTTTCACGTACGGCCGCTGCCGTGTCGCGTTCGAGGAAAATATCATCAGAATATTTGGTTGTTGTTGTAATTTCAAAAAGTGACATAAGAGAATAAATATTAAATCGAAACAACTGATAAATTGATAAAACGTTGCTTATCAGTGGAAGTAGAACGAAGAACGGGGCGGCAGCAACCAACGTCTTTCGCCCAGTTGCCGGTTGACAGGCCAGAGAGCGCGTGTGTCTGTGTGGTGTGTGGGCCAAAAGTGAGACAAAAAGGTAGTGAAAAGCATTTTCCAACAAATCCACGCCATGTGCTAAATTTAGAAATCCCCTGGAAATGTGCAATGAAACAAAAATGAGTTAACAAATTGTGCAAAATATAATTAAAAGAAGTGGTTGGTGTCCGGGCTAAACGCGCTAAAAGTTCACTTCAAGTCTGTCCAACTGTTGCCTCTAATCATGTTTTTTTATGTACCCAAATTTCCCTCTTTTCCTCTTCTTTTTTGGTTTTTGCCAAATACCAAAAAATTCTATTCTCTCTCATCCGCTGACTACTTGGAGTGCCATTTCGAGGCACTTCTAAATCCAATTAGCTTAGTTTCTGTATTTATTTTTTTTATTTTCAATTTATATTTTTAGTTTTTCTGTATTTTTTATTTTTTTCGCTTTGCTCGTCCACGTTTTTGTTTGTGCATGGAAAATGCCGTTGATAAACAAAACAAATATTGGAAATTGAACAAGTTGTAGGTGAGAAACTATATGTATATATAGATAGCACAATGCATCAACGTAGAGTGCAGGTAAAGCAGAAAGGAGGCGGGTAAAAGTACACGATTTCTTTTACCACTTAAGTTTTGAAAGGTTTTTAACTTATTAGGATGTGTTTGGGATCTTGAATTAGTTTTAGTGTATAACTTGAAACTTTATCAAAGACAAGTTAACAGTTTCATTTGGTTAACTAACTTAACCTTTCTTTTCTAACACTAATAGAAGACACATGGAAGTCTTCTCTAAGACAAAGCTACCCTAAAACCTAATCTATAACTAGATTGAAGGGTTCAAAAAAACTTCAAACGAGATTGAAAGTCTCAAAATCCAAATAAATGAGATTGAAAACCTCAAAATCAAGATATATCAATATAGATTTATATATATATGGGCCTCCAGTGAAATTTGAACTCTCGTCTAAACAAGAAAAAAATTGAAATCAATCCAAAACGGAATTGAAAACAGAGTAATCCCAATGGAGGCTTCAATTGATCCTGTTTTCTGGGATCCAAATAAAATCAAACTTTTCCGGTGTCGGCTCAAGAATATCCGGGATTACCCTGGATTCCGGGATAATCCCGTTTCGGATTGATTTCTTTTTTCAGTGTAGAGTTAGCCGCGTGTCGTGTTTTTCTTCGTGCCACAGACACTCACTACTCAATACGATGTGTTCGTGTAACAAGATCAGAATTCGTGCGTGTCAGTTTTCAGCAACAAGACACAACATAAGTCGGCTTCACTTCACTCCATAGAAAGCTCGGAAGGTTTCATGATTCGAAGAAACGCCGACATCTCTTCTTATGTATTAACTTATAACCACCCAAAATTTCCGGGCCTTCCATTAGATATCCGAGCTTTACTCAAGAACTCGGGAATCACTGTAAAATAGCGTTTCGTACCCACTGATCTTCATTATGTAGGTTTGTTTTAAGTCCAAAGAAACAGAATGTGGTCTTTAATAGACATTTTGACATATTATTTCAACTTACACATGAACTTTACCTGAACAATTCAAAGAAATTCATGAATATAGTGTCGAAAATTAGGCTAAAGACATAAAGTTGTACGTGCCGGGTCGTGTTTTACTTAGAAAATTATTTATAATGCGTGCCACTCGTGTAAGGTTTGTGACGTGTTGAAATTATTCAACACGCGTCCATCGCTACTCGCCACCTCATCGATCGTTCTAAGGCAGGGTTTCTCTGTATCTTCCTCACACTCACTGATGCATTCGGCTTGAATTGCCGAAAGTGTTTGGACCCCGGGGACATGGCTGGGGCACACTGTTCTTAGGCAACAGTTTCAGCGTCTCTTAACATCGGGCTGAGAGATTTAACTAAGTTTTGCAGCTGCGTTTAGTTTTTGACTTATGGATCAGCGGGTTCAGTTGCCATGCCAGTTCGTATTTCAGAGAAAGAGAGCTACCGAGTTCCAACCCCAGAAAATTCCCATTTTAAGAAGTTTTTCAATCTCTGGAAAATTGAGTAAATATAAAAACCAATACTCATCTAATTTATTTAGTTTTTTGCATTTCTTTTTTCACACTAAAAATGAGAATTTGTCATCTTAAAGTCGAGTAACTACAATCTTTATCAAAGATGGTGGACTTAAGATTTAAATTGAGATTATAAACTTGGGTTGAGGTCTTTCCTTTACCGTTACGTCTCGGTTTCGAGACTATTATATTGGTTGTAGATTGATTTTTTCCTCAGTGTAGGATATTTTAAAGAAGAATGGGCCTTACTTTACACAGTTCATGTGGCGAAGCTATTGAAAAGTTCTAAGAATTCTCAAACTTCTACAGAATATACATAGGTATATATATAGCTTTTAGAAGAATCATAAGAGAACAGTTAACTTTTCGAGTCTCAGGTTCTTTTTAGAAGAAGCTGAAGCTAAATAGAATCGTTTTTCTGTGATACTTTGGCTTGAATTTCAATATCAAAGACCAAGAACCTTATGCTACAACTTTTTCATTGCAATTTCCAATTGATTTTTAGCATCAATTGCTGATGAAAGGATTTATACGATTTTTTTCACTTTTTTAGCTGATTTTTTAACAGATTTTCACCTGATTGACGACTTTTTTTCACCTCTTCAGCTGATTTTTATTACTTAGTTCTTTGATCAACTCTCAGCATCTGTTTTTGACATTTTAATTACCTTTCACTTTGTCAACCTCTTGTTGGTCAGCTGCAAATCTTTCCTTTTTCCCCCAAGGGAATCCAATCAAACCGACTCAAGGCCCGCCAGCGTTGAAATTTCACCACAAAACCAACAAACCAAGTGTAATTAACTTGGCCAAAATTGCCTATAATTATGTCACCGCTTTAACTACGTATTGTTTAAACACACCGAGAGAGAGAGAGAGAGATAGAGATGGAGATGTATTCATAACCGTTCTTACCCTCCCTGTCTAACCCCGAAACTCATTTGCTCATTTGCCGTCGCAGCTTTAAAGCCAACTCCACGCCCTTCGACATCTCGGCCACGTCGGCCTTTAAGCCCACCAAACCGCTGGACATACGTCTGACGTCCAACAATCAACAGCCACAACCGCTAATATCTCCCATTACTGGACATCCTCTGAGTCACGTGCCTGCCCCACTGCTGCTCTCCTCGTCCGCCCATTCAGGTGCCGGCACCACTTACCGTCTGGCGCGCAGCTCCACCCAGCCCTTGCAGTCGCCCCGTGTGGTCCATTTGGCGGGTCAGGGTCAGTCAGCGCTGCTGTCGCGTCAACACTCGATCAACGATAGCGTCAATTTGAGCGAACAACTAACACTCTCCCTGGACACGGACAGTGGTCATATCTTTGAGATGTCCGGCCTGGATGAGGATTCGGCCATACAGTCGCTGGGCGACGAAGCTTCCGTTTCCGCTGCAGCAGCAGCTGCATCTGCACCCGTGACCGGCGGTCTGGCGCGCAGCAATAGTGTACGAGCACGGGCCAATATGTTCCAGCAGCTGCAGGAGCGCAGTGGAGAGCAAAAGCAGCTTCCCATAGCCAAACGACAAGGTGAGTACGATTAATCGTAAGTTCAAAAGGTTATGAGAAGTGAGAAGAGCGTAACTAGCACGAGTAACTGGTAGGGGGCCAAAGGTGGTTGTGTGTGAGGTTCTAAATAGGTAGAAAAAGCATTTAAAAAAGATGTGAGAAGAAAGAAGAGAGACAATTTTCTCTTGTCTATTGCAATTTTCTCTCGAGATGATTATGTCAAGACCCTGTAAGCAAATGGACAAAGTGACAGTACAAGAAAAGGTTGTTCCTAATGTTTCCAGAGAACTAACGCTTAGAAGGAAGCCTCTCCGACCATATAAAGTATATATATTCTGGATGAGCATGACGAGCTGCGTTTATTTATGCCCGTCTGTCCGTCCGTCCGTCTGTTTCCGTCAGTTTTAAAGTTATCTTTACCAAACTTTCCAAAAAGTCTTTTAGCACAAATACGCTAGACATTTGTCGGAACCGGCCGGATCGGATGACCATAGCATATAGCTGTCATAGAAACGATCGATCGAAAAACTAGTTTTAGTCAGAAAAACTTTTTGTTTTCAATGGAAATGCTTTCAAACTTTTTATTTCTTAGTTTGCTATGCTTTCCCATGATTCCACTAAGTTTGGTCGAAATCGGACATTTATATAGTATAGCTCTCAAACAAAAGTAGGGCTAGAAAAATAGTCTTAGGAAGAAAATTTTTTTGATTTCCATGCAAACCTCTTTTAAATTGACATATATTTATTTTATCAACTTTCACACAATTCTTAAAAGTTTTGTTAAAATCGGATGACTATAGGTTATAGCTACAATAGGTCTGATCGGTCGAGAAACTAGTTTTAGTGGGAAAAACTTTTTTGTTTTCAATGGAAATGCCTTCAAACATTGCATTTCTTAGTTTGCTATGCTTTCCCATGGTTCCACTAAGTTTGGTCGAAATCGGACATCTATATAGTATAACTCCCATAGAAAAGTAGGGTTAGAAAAATAGTCTTAGTAAGAAAATTTTTTTTGTTTTCAATTCAAACCTCTTTAAAATTGTCCCAATATTTATTTGATCAACTTTCACACAATTCTTAAAAGTTTTGTCAAAATCGGATGACTATAGGCTATGGCTGCCATAGGAATGATCGGTCGAGAAACTAGTTTTAGTGGGAAAAACTATTTTGTTTTCAATGGAAATGCCTTCAAACTTTGCATTTCTTAGTTTGCCAAGCTTTCTCATGATTCCACTAAGTTTGGTTGAAATCGGACATCTATATAGTATTGTTCCCATACAACAGTAAGGTCCCAGAAGTAGTCTTAGTTAGAGAAACGTGCTGCATGGGTATACAAACTTTCCGAAGTTAACTTTCGTTCTTGTTTTCTGAGTTTACTTGTCTTTAGCTATGGAGCTACCAAAATCGGGAAGAGAAAATCCTAGGAGCCAAACCAAATATCATAAAATTAAGAGAATTTTAGTCCTTCTTTTCATTAAACATTTATTCTCGACTGCTCAACTCAGCAACTGAAGAAGGAATAAAGTCAATATTTTAAGTGTTTATAACGGTTTTTAACATAGCTTTATTTGGCTTGACTCAACATTTCAAGTCGGTCAAGCCCCACTATAATATACTCTGTGCCAACAAAAGTGAATGCTTAGAATGAATTTTGATGCTGAAGGTATCTAACTAACATTCTTTTGCTCATAACTTGGCTATTGTTCATCTTATCTTTACGAATTGATAGACGGATCGATTAATAATCTTGATTACTAAATATGTTTAGAAGGAACGAATCTGCTATCTATAAAACTGTGGGGGATATGATGTTTTTCTCACATAACGGCGCGGGGCGTGGCAAAAATGGGACTTGTAAACTTGATCGGTCTGTAGGAATAAGATGTTTAGGTTTCTTACATGTCAAACCTCTATTTGTTACCAACTCTGAGATCTGTTTGTTCATAAGGACGACTGCTGATGCTGATCAAGAATGTATATGTAGGGTCGGAGTTGCTTCTTAATATAGTCTGCGTATCCTTAAAACAGAGTATAAAAAAAGGTAGATAATACCTCTACTTGAAGCCCAAGTTGTTTGAAACCAATGCAATCTAATAAGATGCGGCCCTAACTTTGGGCTCAGATCACAAGAACTCACTTGTTATGGCTAACTAATCTCAGGCTAGTTGTAAATATATCCCTTTCCATGAACTCCTCTTCAGTTCAGTTCAGTTCAACTCTCTCTTTCGTTTTGTGGTCAGCGCGCTTGATTGATGAATGAATGGTTGTATCTGTCAACTTGTTGCCAGATTTTGCTAACGCATTTCAGTGTGCTGGTTGTTGTTGTTGTTTGTTGAACTAATGTCATTATGGGCCTCATGCATGGTTGTTGCCCAAGTTAATAAGCTGTAAAATGTATGTCACTTGCCACACACTCACACACACTCTGGCAATCAGCCACTAATTGAGGTTTGTGTGTTGGGTAACCTTTTTTTTTTATAAGATGGAGGAGGGAAAATGGACAAATCATTTAAGATTGGGTAGGGTCTGGGTTATCAGGCAAACTAAGCAAAACTAGTCAGTTGATTTTATTGTTTAAACATATATCTAGTCAGTTGATTTTATTTCATATATATTTGAAAAATGTTGAAGTTACAATTAAATTTTGAGTTTCCCATAATATTTGAGAATTGTAAGAGGAATCGAAACTGAAGAAAGACCCAGCTAATTTATATCTCTATTCCTCCAACAGCCACCTCTCGCCAATCGCCGCCACCTGCTCCGGCTACAGCATCCCCAAATGTAGCTGCCGCCTGTGCTCAAACTTCAACCCCACAACAGCAGGGGGATGAACCGAGTACCCCCAACACCACGCAGGATGCAGATATTGGTAAGTTGAGACCAATCTGTCACTTGACATCTCTTTTATGCACGATGCACCCAATGGAATGCGAATATTTGTTGTTGTTGTTGCCGCCGCCGCCGCTTACTGTGTTGTTTCTTTTTTCTAATTACCCGATTTATTTATGGTTTTCTCATATTAAAAACTAATTTGCATTGGCCAAGAAAACATTTCCAAATGAATGCCACGTTCAATTAAACAATCCACGCCAAAAGAGGAGACTGCCATGAAAATGCCATGAAAATGCAGACCAGACATTGCGCAATCCAAGGCAGAAAAATTAAATAAAAAAAACTACAAACTAAATTGGAAATTCAGCTGCATTGTTTTTCCATCAACTTCTTCTTGAGTTTGCATGCATTTCTTTATAAAATTTTCATTTCCATTTTTCTTGGATTAATTTCTTGTTATGGTTGTTGTTGTTGCTGTTGCTGTTGTGGTTGCCGCATGAGAAAACTAATAACAATTATTATTTACAAGTGTGTTTTTTCTCTCCCTCCCTCCCTCCCTCCCTCCCTCTCTCTCTCTCTCTCTCTGTGTTTTCTTTATGTAATTTAAAGCCTGCCTGCGTGAGTTTTTCAATATTGATTAATTTTTTTTTTTTTCGGCTCTGCCATATTTCCATTTCCATTTTGATTTAGTTAACTTAATTAAGCGACGAGCAGTTTCCTCTTTTACCATGTAAGGCTTGTGTGTTTTTTTTTATATTGTTAAAGTGTGTGTGGGTGTTATACTGACACACTGATTGAGTTGGTTTTTTTGAATTATGATGCCTTGTTTTATGATCAAGATTGGAGCATACCTCTGGGTGCGGGCGCAGTCGTTCCCTCCCGTTCCTTCTACTCTTTGTGGTCTCGTTTTGAAAGTGTCGTAAATATATTATTAGCGATAAGATGCAATGACGTTGACCTTGGGGGTCTTGAGATAGGAAACAAGTGTACAATTAGCATAGCGAACACAATAATTGTGTAATTAGTAATATAGGTGAAGAAAGCTTCAGTTAGAGACTCCTTTAGGCCCATTTTCTCAATGTGCGGTTAGTTAAACTAACCCTCAGGTTAGCCTTACTTAAGTTTCTCTTGCAGTGTTTGGCTTAACCGGAGCAATACACTTGAAACGCAGCTCATGCTCTCTGGTCAACCTTCAGCCGCTAGATCAGTCCGTTATCAGCAATCGAAATTGTTATCGATAGACAAGCAGCTGACTGGTGTATCCATATATTTTAAATGCATTAAAATTCTGATGTACTGGTACACAGAAAAAGGAATTCAAGATATCCAGGATCAAACGTTGTCAGAAGTTGATGAATCCCGAATTTTCTCATTCCAAATACGAAAAGGATTGACTTGAAATCGCATATCCGAAGGTCGAGCTTAAATCAATTCTTGAGCTTAATTTTATCTCCCCATTTTTGTATCTTTGTATACCTTAATCCAACATTATCCTGTCAGTTAAGACAATCCAAACCCACAATCCTCTGTTTTCTTAATCCTGTTTGTGACTTCGAATGGTTTTAATAATCTTCGATCCAAGTCTAAGGGCCGATTTCTCATCTTCTACATAGCTGCTAAGTGTTAGATAATCTCAGATTTTGCTCTGCTATTTGTAGGCTTATGTGACAGATAGCTCTATGTAGTAGATTAGAAAACGGCCCTAAGTTGCTTAGGAGTATCAGTAAATAATGGATATTACCTACTAGATTAATCATATTTATGGGTCTTCTATTTAAATTGGGTAAATTGTGAGCTGAACCAAAGTTCGAGTCAAAAACCACACCCAATAACCTCGAACCTTAACCATTGTTCAACATTTGTTTGAACCCACGAACCGGAAGCTTTTCAAAAGAAATTTAAAGGTTTTGTAGTCCTGCTTTCCATTTAAGTATATAATATTGGCCATTTCTAAAATCCGCGAACCAAGATTCCAAACAAAATCTTATACATAAGCTTTACTTTCAAGCTAATGGCAAATATGGCTACACAAATTTCGAATCTGAGACCGATAAACTCTGCTATTTAGGGTATCCAAACCCTTTTTTCCTTCCATAAATATCATTTCAATAACTAACTTACTCCCTTAATAATATCTAAGGTACTCACAAAGAGTCATTTGAATTATATGTCAGTGAAAAGGCAGCTGTTTAATAAACACAAACACAACACGTAAAATCAAAATCATTTTGATTTCAAGTTGAATTACAACCCTATCACAAACACTACGAACTTGCTGTTTGAACCTCCCCATACCAAGGACGAGATCAAAAAGATATACCAGTGTAAGTAAGGGAAAAAATCTGTAAAATGCTGTTGCAGCTGCGAAAGTGTATGCTCTTCTGTTAATATTATAAAGCGGAAATAAGTGTTGCTGCTTCTGCTGCGAACTTTCATTTGCTCATATCATCAAATTTAGTTTGAATACCCTGTAAAAAGTGGTAAGGTGTGTAAAGTGCTGCCCATTGCCCCTGCGGCGGGTGCTGCCCTTGATGATTATTGTATTTTCTTATAACACGGCTATGGTTCTATAATTAATAATTCAAATTACTAAATATGTCTAGATCAGGGATGCCCGCAGCGTATATGCGACGGCCGCAATCGCATATCCATTAGAACCTTCAGTCCATCAAGATCTCATATGAGATGATTGAAAACTATCTCAGTTTTGCAGTGAGCTGTGATAGTGAGATAGCCCACTTCTCATGCAGCTTCACATATATTTCTGTGCTTCTTAGTCTGTCTGATATCTCCTTTGAGAAACTTTTATAAGGCCAACATAGGCCCATTGCCATACCATAAATTCCCTATTAAAACCGAAAGAGGGATACAATTTTCAATCTCTACCTAAGATACTTCCGAGGGGTGGCAAAGAAGATGCCTCAATACCACAAATTCTACTAAAGTAGTTGTGAGCGATGCACAAGTGTGCTGCATGTCTACCGATGATGCAGTGACCTGTTGGCGCTCCTTCTAGAAAAGAGATGATGCCTCTGCCTGGACCATGTGACCCCAGCTACAGCTTAAACTGGAAGGAGCTAGGCGCAAACTTGCAGTGTTCTTCAAATCAAATCTCTACAAAGAATACTTTGCTGTTCAGAAGAGGATGTAGTTGTTGGTGAAGTGAACCGAACCGTTTTCCTTGAAGGTATTTGGTTCGGTTCAGCATTTTGGTTTGGGCTATCATCTGAATTAGCGGTTTTGTTCGGTTCATAAAAGGTTTGCCTGCCTTTTACAAACTTGTGGTCGTGTGTTCGACCCCTGGAGCTGATAAATTTGAAAGGAATTAGCCATATTCTAAGGTATACGAATTGAGAGAGCTCATTTTGTAGCTTTTTTTTAGAGATGTAACCATGAATCAGGTTTGACAAGTGCTTTATGAATCGTTTATGAAGTGTTCCTTTCAAAACCTCAACCATTCCTTGCAAAAATACTGCCATCAGGCACAAATATGACGACAAATTGTTCAATTCCACTTCAATCATTTGCGGCTAGTTTTTTATCACAACCAAAGTTTAACCCACAAAGTTCATATCAATCGAGAGAGAGAGAGAGAGAAAGAAAAAAAGAGAAAGAAAATCGAAAGCGGGCACACAACTGCCCATTGAGAATGGACAAGACGGACGACCGGACAGCGTAGAAAATGAGACAAATTACACAAATTGCTTTATACACACAACAACAACAACAACAACAACGAAAACTTTCTATGGGCTACCCGAAACATTTTTGCAGACTCCGTCGGTCAGCGGTGTGTTTGTCCAGTGTTTAGTGGGTGACAGTGTCTCGGAATGATAGCACAGTGACAAAAAAGTTGTATCGCGTCGACAGCAGCAACAACAATTGTGGTCCACTTGAGCAAACAGCGCGGCAACAACACAAATATGGTTTATTGTAAAGCAATGAGTGCAACAACAACAACAACAACAACAAAAGAGCTGCGTAAGTCGACAGGCAAGGAATTCCACACTAATCTCTAACTCATCCCCCCACTCCCAACCCCCTGCAGAACCCTCTTCCCTGTCGCTGGCCGAACGTTTGGCCTTCTTCACCAGCCTCTGCGAGGGCGGCAATGCCAGTGGTGGAGCACGTTTCCGTAGTCGCACCAGCAGCTATTGCAAAAGTCCAGCCATGAGCAGCACCACAGCGAGCAGTGCCAGTGTGACACCCACGCCCATGGAGTGCTCGCCAATTCCGCACGAAATGGAGGAGGAGGAGGTGGAGGCGGAGAGTATGTCAACAGAAACGCCCGAGTCCTTGTCCGTGCCGCAGCACAAACAGAATGGCTATCCTGCTGCTGAATTGAGTAGATCGGCCACCGAACCCACACCCGGCCAGGAGCCCGTCTTCACGCCCACCTCCATACGCACCGTGCGAATTCGTACGGTGGGGAAATTGATAATGCCGGCCACATTTATGGGTGATCGGAATAACAATAGCAAGATTAACAATCGGAACAGTTGTCACCTGGCGAGTATACAAACCTTGGAGGAGATCAATGTGGCACTGGGAGTGCGCTCCATAGGGCGTATCAAGTCGAGGTTTATTGAGCAGCAGCAGCAGCAGCAGGCGCAGCCCC
The DNA here is from genome assembly GCA_035044965.1 of Lordiphosa andalusiaca. Classification (NCBI taxonomy): domain Eukaryota; kingdom Metazoa; phylum Arthropoda; class Insecta; order Diptera; family Drosophilidae; genus Lordiphosa; species Lordiphosa andalusiaca. The sequence continues at coordinate 3,901,598 of JAWNNM010001363.1, read as the reverse complement.
TGAAGCTGGAAAGTGACAGTGGCTCCGATTCGGGCAAAGAGAATTGCGCCTCCAATCAACAGCAGCAGCAGCAGCAGCAGCAGCAACTGCCACAGCAGCAGCAGCAGCAGCAGGAGGAGGGTGGCGACCGTGCTCCTCAAAAAGTGACCGAAATGCGTCGAAAAATCACACGCTTGGTCCAAGGACAACAGCAACAAACGATGGCCCAACCTGTTGCCCGACGCCACACCACCGAGATTACATCTGCTCCACCGCCACGTTCACCTTCCGTCAACGAACACCTGGCCAAGTATTTTGGCGTCAAGAAGGAGAGCTATACCAACACCACAACCACCACCCTGCTCAAGACACGCTCCCTGCCGGTGTCACAGTCCACCAGCGCCACCGAAGTGATCAATGAGCTGGTGCGTCTGCCCAGCATCAGTGTGGTCCAGAAGCGTCGCGAACTGCTCAAACGCACCCGTCCCATCTCCCTAGACACGAACTATTCGAGCGGCAGCCTTAGTCCCACTGCCATGCCCAGTCCCAAGAGAGCCCATTCGCCCTCCAATCGGCTCAAGGCCGCCATATCCAGCTACGATGATATTGTGGTAACCCCCGCCGAGCTGCATGCAGCCGACAAGGACTACAGTCGCCTGTGCAACGAGATGTTGGGCTGAAAAATTGTACATTTTGGCCAACTCATTCAAAATTTCACAAATTTTTCATTGCAAAAAAAAAACCATAAAACAACAAATCAAAGATTTGCTCTCTTGTGGGTGGGCGCTCAGTTGTGATAGATGCGTCCCCATGCGCCCCCAATCCTTAGTAGAATATATATACATACATACATAAATATACATATTTCCCTGTAACGAAACGAAATTCCAGCAAAAAATGTAAAACGAAACGAAAAAGCTTTCAAAAATAAACACACCTGGTGAAAACCGCCTCCCTGATTTGGTCCAGTTTTGCATTAATATTATTATTATTCTACGATTATTATTATGATTATTATTGTATGGAAACTGCTTTTGTGCTTATTTTTACGCTATTCCAAGCTACCTTTTATTTACACTCTAAACGAAACAAAAACAAAACAAAAACAAAAACAAAAAAAACGAATTGTACCTTAAACGGCATTAATTGATTATGATTATCGTTGTAATTATTATTGTATTATAATATTTAATCAAAGTTGTTAAACAGTAAATAAAACCAGAATTGTGTGCTATATTATGATGAAAGTGCGAAGGGAGACGGTCGTCCAAGCCAGCGGTGGGCATGCCTCACTTCGTAGTGAGTTAGAAATACGAAACTCAAAACTTAAGAAGAATCAAATTTTTAACCAAAAACCATTCCAAATAAACAGCTTCATAGGTTTTATAGGATTCCCTGTGCTTCAATTTCATTTCTAACCATATTTTACCTAGCAGGAGATCTATGATCTTAAGAAGTAACAGAAGATTTGGGGTTTTCGTGCAATTTCCAACATAAGTGATCAATTTTTCAAAGAGAAGAGAGCTAGTTGAGTGATTATCCAAGCTGACCAACAGATGGCGCCTCTACTGTGATAATTTTACAGGCCAGTCTATTGTATGGCAGCTATATTAACTAATGAGGCACTTCTCCAAATGTTGTAACTTTGTATCATTTGCACATTTTCCTGTTGCATGTAGCAGCCTTAGTTTCCATATATGACAGAAAAATGAGGTATATAGAATACTATCAGTTTTGTGCTTTTTGATATATAATTGATAGACGGCTTTAAGCATAGTATTCACCCCAGCTAAGCCGATTAAGCTAAAGACATGCTAAAATCGCTGACTGGTCTTTCAGCTGAGCCTGTTCTCAGTTAATTGATACAATTTCGCTCAAATGCAGCTTAGAACTCGTGGCGGCGCAACCTTGACTAGCTAAACAGCTGATTAAGTTAAAAAGTTAAAAATGTTTCTATCTCACGTTCCACATAAAATAAGACACGGTAGAGAAATGAACCTTCTAGAACTGTGTGATGTTATTTCCATATTGTGGGGGCGTGGCAAAATTAAATAACAATATAAACTGATATTCTAATCTTATGTTGAGACCCTCTAGTCTTTGTAGACTTTTCACACCGTTTCGTCTCGGTTCGGAGAATGTAATTATACCAGAAGTTTGCAACGCATAAAAATATTCATTTCCGACCCCATAAACCATATATACTCTTGATCAGGGTGTCGAGCTGAGTCGATTGAGCTTTGTCCGTCCGTCTGTCTGTTTCTACGCGAACTAGTCGAAGTGAGAGATCGTTTGTGCTGCGTTTCTTACTGTTTTTCACCGAGGCGAGCTATGTATTTAACACAGATAACTGACCGTTGTAAGATGTTAGTTGCTACTAGTGAAAGATTTCATTTCAAACCATCAGAAAGGCTTTCGAGGCTTTCTCCTAGAAAATATCTGTAAATATTTTCTATGCTATATTTTGAACTAAGCATATAACTGGGGTTAGGATCAAAAAACCAATCAATTTGATGAAACTGGATTGCAATATCTGTCCAAGAACTGAGCCTGAACTTCAATGAATGAACCAAGTAAGAAATCACTCCAACCATAAACAGAGGTAAGTACCAATTTGGCATGTCTTTCAAGGAATGAACCTATGCATGATGTTATTTACTAAAGAATAATGAAAAAAAACCCTTCAATAAAGTAAAAACCCTTTTAAATTTCTAATCAAACCCACTTTCCCTCTTTCGTTTTTTTTTTCCGCAGGCAAAACCGGTGAACCTTCTTTGAGGGGTATTCTGAAGGCTGGCAAACCCGCGGGTCCAGGCATGGGACGTGGTCTGATGCCCATTGATCTCAATGCCGAACTGAAAAATCGCTTGAAGCGCTCCACCCATGCGACGGTGTCCAATCTGCGTAAGTCGGCCACCGCAACAGATGCCACACGCGATGAGGTGGACCATCAGGCGGTGGCCGCCCATACACCGCAACGTAATCTGGCTCAAATATTAAGAAATGTGTCCAAAGAAAATACCAGTCAGACACAGCACGATGATGCAGTGAATCTGGTGCGAAATTTGGCTACCCTGGGACAGTCACGTTCGGGGGGTCATGAGGAGGAGGCTGCCGGTAATTGTGCCTCAGCCTCAGAGGGTGAAAGTTCGGGGGGACGTGAAATCGAGGCGATCATCAAAAACAGCGCTGTGGCGCGACGACGTCGCCAGCAGCAGCAGCAGCAGCAACAGCAGCAGCAGCAGCCAGATGGGTGAGTCCACGTGCAACTGCCATACACCCCGCCCCCTCCTCCTGCCTGTGCTGTCAGCTGTGTGTTCGTGTATTAACCTAACTAATAATAAGAATCCCTTGTGTTAAGTAAGTTGATTCTGGCCACGGCCAGGATCAGGCATCTCAAGACTGGTACCAAAATTACTAAAAGAAAACAAATCTTTTACACTTAAGATAAAATTGTCAAAGTTTTGTGTGCATTTTTCACCTATTTTTTGGATTAAACATCACAACCAAATTCTCCCCCTCAAGTTTTCTGGTCAAAGTGAAACCGCAGCCGGTGCAACCCATAGCCAAATCCTATTACCGGCCGCATCAGCTCCAACTCCAACCGCCGCTTCCGCTTCCGCCTCCGCCGCTGCAGCAACAACTACAACCATTGAAATTCATACCCAAACCGAAACCTTTTTACAAATTTGTTCCACAAAACTAAAAAAACTTTGTATAAATATCAAACTAGTAGCTAAGTTTTGCTTACTAAGCAACCAAAAACAACAAAAAAAAACAAAAAAACGGATGACTATAACTATATTTTGTTTAAACAATTATGCCGCATATATTTTTACGTGATGCCGAAACGAATTATTAATAATAAAGTTGACACAAAATCCTACTAAAATTGTAGTTTTGTTTCTGCCACTAACAATAATGAAGCGCTCTCTTTTGCTGTACTAAAACCATTTACTTAACTTTTTACATTGAGACACTAAAGCATGTGACTAAAAATTAAACAAAATTAAGAAGAAAAAAAACTCATTTGAATGTTGGCGGCCTTTTTGAATGTACCGCAAACTTTAAAACCCTTGGGTTGGCGTTGCTCTGTTAATTAACAGCCTGGGACTTGTATGTGGAATCGTGTGTTTACAGTCAAATTTTATGGGAACAGATTCAATAGACTCTTTGAGGCTGACCATTATCAGAAAGCATTGATTCTGCCTAAAGTTGAGTTAAAGTGAAGTGGCACCACAGATTAATGTAAATATCAAACACCGTTTGGCTTTTATAAAGCCGCAGGCCACACATTTTTTGGTTAATCCATCAATCTTATTATAATAAATCGCACACTCAAGGGTTAACAAGACAGTAATCATGTATGTCGTAGCTTTAACTGCATCGTTTCGTAAAGCTTAATATTACATAAAAACTTGGCAATGCTGCTGTTAGCCTCTCTTATTTAAGTAAAAATATTTGAAATTTCGCGCCCTCTTTTATAAAGCACTCTGCTAACACACCAGTATTTGAGTAAACTAACAGCCCCCTATTTGAGTAAACAGTATTTTTTGTGGCAGTAGTCTATCGTTAACGACTACACGTCATGGCGGCAAACAGGTGATTATGTCTGTTATCGAATTACTGCAAGGCGACTACCATGATGCAACAATAAAGTCGAGGTAAGTAGCTTCGAGCGGCAACGCATCGATAGTTACGTGTATCGAAATAGATATTTATCGTATCGGTATCGGAGATACTTTGAGCTGTTACTGTAAATAACTTGACAGGTTTTCGCTAACAGAGCCAGTCGTTGGCCAAGTCGGTAGGGCGGGGGTAAAGTTATCGAAAATTAACAGCGAGTGAGCGAGGTGAGAGCGAGCCGTGAGAGAATCACTGTTGATTAGCAGCGCTCTGCCGCCGTTAACAGCGCTCTGCCGCTGCTCTGGCCGGCTTGTATCTCAAAGTGAACAAGCCTTTACTTTTAACTAATTGAATGGCCAATTTGTTCAAAATAAAACTGAAAAAAATCTGAAAATACATAATAAATTCAGACCAATTAATTTCTGCACAAAAAATAACTTTTTCTCTTTTTTCCACCATTTCCCAGCCCTTTCATCCATTTCTAACTACTCAGCAATGCTCACCCAGCGCCGCTCTATCAATCAAAATCATTTAATCCCATCAAATCAACCTTTTATCCCAATAAATACCCGAAATAACAAAATTCAGCACAGCGTCACAGCCCCCACTAGCCGCTCTCTTCTAACGCACGCGGCTGCCAGCCCTGCCACAATTTCGAACTCACTTCGAAAATTCAAACCAGCGCGCCCCGACCAGCTGGCGAGGCCAACGCCAGAAACGTCGCGGCAGTGCAATAGTTCAGTCTTTTATTGTTAGTCTATGGAAGCGGTCGTTGTATTTTCGTGGGCGTCTCTTGTGCGTGTGTGAGTGCGAGTGTGTGTGCGCGTTTTGTTTACGCTTTACGTCCATGTGTGCCGGTTGCAATAAAGCCAATTTCAAAGTTTGCGATCGTTCTCCCAAATGAAGCTTTTGGGTAACCACCTCGCTCCGCTGCATCATCAGTTCTCAATTTCGTTTCAATTTAAGTAAAGGTTAGTGCGAACTATTACTTGGTATTTTAGAACGAGAAAAAGCTAAGCTAGCTTTGTCTGTGCCGAAGTTTTTATACCCTTGCAAGTGCACTGCAAGTGACTGAGCAAAATTATAGTACTCTTTGCAAGGGTATGAAAATGTTTGCCGCCGTCTGGCTTTGCTTGCCGCTTATTCGTTCAACCCCTCTGCAAACACAAATTTGGTTTGGCTGTTTCCATTGAAACCTTTTTGCAGCTCAGAAAAAGATACGAAGAGGTGCGCCTCGGCTTAGGCGTCTTAGATGGTGGAGCCTCTAAAACTGTGGAAATTATACATTTAAAAATTTACTGTTGATTAGAAAGAAAAAGTGCTTTGTGTTCTGAAATGACTTTCGTCTGGGAGCTCAATCATTTATGTACGAAATACATTTGAAATAGTTGCTGCAACCTCGCTCTGAACTCGAATCCCGGTTTGTGAGTTAAAACCGTCCTCTAACGTAGGGTAACTATCCAGATGTCTTCCAGGGTTTGGATATACTCAAGTCAAGAAAGATTTCATGACAATTGTACCTTTCCCTTGTCTTCAAATTTGTGTACTATTTGTCTTTAAATCATTTATCAACGAAAAAAAAAACAATAAAATTCCACTCGCCTTTGTTCAATTATTTAAAAATCATGAACCCCAACATACTTGTGGTAATATGCATGTGGTTCCACAGTGATTAACTAAAATTTAATTGCCCAATTTGGTAGCACGCTTCCACTCCAAATCGTAAATCACATTTCAAACTAATTTCTTTTTATTTCTCTCGCCTATCAAATGGAACCGCCGCCAGGTGAGAAGCAAAAATTATGCAAATTCATTGAAAACGAAAGGCATTTTCTGAACATTTGATTCAACGATTCGTGTTTGGGTTTTCTGCTATTTGCCAGCCAATTTCTCGATCTGTTTGGGGGGGGATTGGTCGAGAGATTATGCAATATGATCAATGATAAGTGTCGAATAACCAAATCCAAGACTTCAACTTCAACTCGTTGATTGATTCCAATCAGTTTTGAATGCCCATGCAAATACTGGCCTACTTTGAAAGAACTTGGACCTTGAACCCCTTTCTTAACATTTAAATAGTTGATAATTAAAATGCAAAGACAAACGAGATTTCAGCTCAAAATTGCAACTACAAAGTTTGTAAAGACAATAGACCGGACACCAAGCACATAGCCAAGTCTAAATAAACAAACGCAAGACAAAAGGAGGAAAGATCAACAAAGAGAATTGAAATAAAGCGACTTGCCGACAGTAGAGATACCCTTAAAAATCTATGGAACTTACAACGTTGCTAGCTTGACAATACCGGCTGTGGTGCAGCAGGTAGTGTGTGTGTGTACCTGCTGTGCAAAAGGTCATAGTTTTTCTTTTAAGAATTTGTATCGCTATATTTCATAAATCATGGAAATTTTAAAGAATTTTAGATCGAAATAAAACCAATCTATTCGCAATTCCGCACCGGAGCATGCGTAGTATTGATTAAAATGTACCATTTATCGATATTCTAATTCTAAATCGACTCAAACATTCATTTGAAAAGATAATCCAAATCTATTTCACTCGAAAACAGGAACACCAAAATTAAATCTATTCAGAATTGCAATCTTGTTTACTCTTTAAATTCACTCGGAAATGGGAACAGACCTTTTAGGGAATATTTGTTTCCAAAAATCTTGAAAAACTTAAGTACGAGTTCTATCTTAAATTTCAAAGACCATAAACTTTTTGAAAACTTGAAAAGAAATCAATGAAGAACGGCCTAAGAACCATGTTGGCCAAGATTCCAAACAAATTCTGAGTTTCAACAAGCTCAGAAACCAAATCTTTGACATAAGCTTACGGGCTTGCGGCTGAACCTTGGTTAAAAGCATGGCCACCCTAAAATTCTATTTCACTTGTAAGTTAGCTTGATTAAAAGCATGGTCACTCTAAAAATCCACCATAGGAGCGAAAGGATCCGATTTTTATACATAATACTTACTCTTTTAAGAATTTATGATGTAGAAAGAAGAAGAAAATATAACCATGAAGTATGGGGTGTTTTTTGTGTTGTTAGATTTTTCAAAACGGTCAGTAAGGTTTGCCATTTTAACAAGAAACCTCTAGAAAACGATCAGCGGTTGCAAATCATTGAATTTTAGTACATCGCACCAGTTTTAGTTTATTAGACATTAATTATTAATTAACTAAATAATTTCTTTGTTTTTTATTTTGCCTGTGGATATCATCTAACAAGCATTACTTTGCTAAAAACTCGCCACCTTCAAGTGCCAAACAATTAAAATAGTTTGAAAAATTCCCAACCCTCTGATAATTAAGGTTCCGGTTCCGGGGTAATATTTTTTATTGATATATACTTCCAATAACTGCCTCAACTTTACCTCAATACAAATATTGTTTATTAGTTTCCTTTTATAAAAAATGTTGTGTTATCTTACCACTTTCGTTGTTCTGGAACAGAGATAAGCTGGAAGTGTATCGTTTGGAAATGCAGCGAGTGTTCTTAAAATGTGAATTGTTTGTCGGTAAACAAGTCCAAACGATTGGGTCATAAATAGACAATCCAAGTGCTTATCGAGGGAGGGTTATATGGTTAGGCCCAATCAGATTTCAGATTTGGCACTTGAGGTTAATTCTATGCACTTGGGTGTTAAATGAACGTTGCATTTCTAATGCAATTTCTGGAGGAATATGTTGGCGGTGTGGCGGCGGGCTCACGTACCAATGGAAAATCGTGAGTTCAAACGCTAATGAGGCAAGACCTACAAATAAAACAGCAGAAAGCAGACAAACCCAATCGGCGGCTGCTTTGTGAAGGGGAGGGGTGTGGGGTGGTATTGTGATATCAATTTTGAATTTGAACGCCTAATGCTGCGTGCCCCGTTCAGCCTCATCACAGATTGCACCACATGAAACCCCAACAGCTCACATATTCCCCCCAGATGCATTGATCTATTAATTATGTTTTCGTTGTGCTTCAAGTTCTGGTTTGCCCCAGCTATAAATAATTTTAAAATGAAGTTGTTCGATGGGGCGGTATTGAAATTGTACGATGGCAATTTTCGTTTGTAGTAGAAAATTGTCTAAACTTAATATTACCCAATGTCTGGCTGGCTGTCTGGCTAGTACATTGACTCTTTTTGTGTGTTTGGCCCTCACTTTCCAGCATTTTGGTTACGGTTTGCGCAGCTGTTTCGTTTTTTTCTTTTCATTTTGCTGTCAGTGTCTGTTTCCTCTGAAATTTCCTCAATTTGGCTGCGCTTTTTATGTGTGGCAAGTGCCGTTTGGGGCATGGACTGATAGATCATTTAATTAAACTTGCTGCGAGATAACCCTTCAAAGTTGCCATTTCCCCCATTTGAAGTGTTGTTTATGGCCAAAAAGTTAATTTACTGACGGCGGCTCATTAACAAAAACTTGCTCCCAAAAACCAATGCGAACTCGATCACTCGGACAGCTGCAAAGTTTCGCAATTGTATTTCAATATGACTTAAAAACAGCAGCACTCATTCGCCGGAAATGTGGAAATATCTAATTGGATTTTAGCGATAGAGCCTAGTTTAATTGGTTTTTAATGAGAATCAATGGCAAACAGTTAAAGTTGTGACGCATAGAGCAAAATAGTTGGAGAGGCATTGGCAGAGCTTAGAGTACGACTTTGAATTCAATGGAATGTGAGATCGAGAGAGGCACTCAACTTTGAGAAGCTCTGCTCAAGTTGTCACTGGAACTACAGTTGGGAGAGCACTTGGCGTTTAAGTTAAAGCTTTTGTAAGGCAAAGGCAGAGGTAAAATACTATTTAGTTGTAAAGTTTATTATGCAAATTGACAAGCGTTTAACTTGGGTGCAAGTTTTAAAATTCTAATAGACTTTGTTAACTGAAGTCTATTTTGACCAAAAGGATGAAATATCAGCGATGAAATTGGTTCTTAAATATGATCGATCCGCTGATTCCTGCCTGAAAACCTAACCGCAAACCATCAAGGCGTAACAGCCAGAAGAAAGCATATACGACCTTATAAAGAATATATATTCTGGATCAGCATCAACAGCCGAGTCCATATAGCCATGTCCGTCCCTGTGGCAAAACTGATCTTCTAGATGGCAATAGATAGAGGTTCGACATATATGGGACATATACTTTCAAGCTTATTTTCAATGATTGTCACGCCTTCTCTCGCCCACGTCATAGCTCCCAAAGTTTTATAGATTGAGGGTTCGTACCTTTCAGTCATATTTAGTAATCAATATTAATGGTCAATTCATCAAAGTATTGGTACAGATCGTATAAACTATAGTCAACTTATGAGCAAAAGGACGTTAACTGCTGCTTTCGGCTGCAACTGCAGCTTCAAAATTCATACTGAGCATACACCTTTGTTGTAAAAGAGTATATAATAGTAGGGATTGACTGACTTTCTTACTTGTTATATCCTTGTCCGGATGTTTGTAACGCATAGAAGGAAGCATCTCTGAAGACATAAAGAATATATATATTCTAGATCAGCATGACGAGCAGAGTGTCTGTCTGTCCGTCTGCTTCTATGCTATCTCCTCGGTCAGTTTAAGAGCTATCTCAACCAAACTTTGCACATAGTTCTTAAATACATAGACGCTGTACATTTGTCGATAGCGGCTGAATCGGTAGACTATAGCATAAGGCTGTCAAAGGAACAAGCGGTCGAAAAACAAATTTTAGTGAGAAAAACTTTTTTGTTTTTAATGGAAACCCCTCCAAACTTTGTATTTCCTAGTTTAGTATGCTTTCGCATGATTTTTCCAAGTTTGGTCGAAATCGAACAGCTATATAGTATAGCTGTCATACAAAAGTGGAGTCTGAAAAATAGTTTTAGTGAGAAAAACTTTTTTGTTTCCAATGGAAATATCCTTAAAATTGTCATTTATTTATTTAATATGCTTTTACACAATTCTACAAGGTTTTGTCCAAATCGGTTGATCATAGCATATAGCTGCAGTACAAATGATCGGTCAAAAAAGAAGTTCTATTAAGAAAAACTTTTTTGTTTAAAATGGAATCGTCTCCAATTTTTTTACAGTTTCAGTTGTGAGGCTTTTGCATGTTTGCATTAAGTTTGGTCGAAATCGGACAGGTATATAGTATGGCTCCCATAGAAAAGTAAGGTCCCAACAATGTTTGTGGTGTGTTGAAATCTCTGAGAGCCCTTAAACCGAACCAGTTTACATCCCTGAGTAATACTTAAGATATTCTGCCCAACAAAACAAACTGTAAAATGAGTTAAAAATCGTTATTTTGTGTATAGTATAGTCCAAGGACTAAATTGGAGATATTTTCCAGTCTCTACATTAACAGTCTGGAGCTGCATTCCGTTTTGGTAGCTTGGACCAGCTCTTACTCATCTTGTGCACATCCTTTTATGTTCAGCCAATTCGCATAAATTTTGCCCGCCCCCCTACTTTTATGGCCGCAGGCGGAAACGTGAGTTTTCATTTTTAGTAGTTTTTTTGTTGTTTTTTTTTTTGACTCATCCACCTAGCAGAGAATGCACTTAAAGTGTCACTGTCTAGTCCCCCTGACCTTGGTTGTGAACAAACCTGCTGGCAGGATAATGCAAATCCTATGCGACGAGTGTCGCAGTGCCTCATTTAAGTTCGTTTGTCTGGCCTGGCAAATAAAAACTCATCAGAAATGTTGACAACTCATTAGCCGAACGGGAGGAGTGGGAGTGGTTAGTCCAATGAACTTTTCGGACAAACTTCTCTTCGTTTTGCTACTTTTTTTTTGTCGTTATTATTGTCTGACAACTGCACATAAATCTGCAGCTGCAAAAAGCGACTGCAGGCCATGCAAAGTGGAGGCTGCCTTCATATTCCTGCTCCATCTTCCAGCAGAGACGACGCCTCAAAGCGAACTCTTTGTGCTTGCTACGTTTTAGCTTGTACTTTTGCCTCCTTTGTCTGTGTCCCGTCATAGATATCATCATTGGGCATTTATTATGGCCTGTCTTCATCTGTGAGGCGGTGTGTGTGCTGTGTGTGCTCTGTGGTTATTCAATTTCCTTTGTCTCGTTCTGGGTCCGCTGAAGTTTCCTTCTTGACTTATTCAGGCCGGGCCAATAACATTTCCTTCTGCCACTTGTTATCATATTTCCTATCGATTTCTACTCGCTGGGTGAGCTGCCAAGCAGAGTGACAAACAATAAATGTTGCTGTAATGCATCTCCATTCTCCATTCAATTCGGATGCCCATCTTGGTCTAAGCTATTGTTGCTGCTTGTCTGGCAACTGTCGCGTGTCAGTCAATCAATGAGACACCTGTTGCTTCTATGCGTAAGCTTGGGATACTACGGATAGACAGCTGACACTTGGCTTGCCATTTTGATTCGATTTTTTATGGCTAGAACAGGATTTGAGCTTGATGGCAGAGGATATATAGATAGATGGGGGCGACTACAGAATGAAGGACACTGAATTGAATATAGTTTTGACGTCTAAAGCAGCTGATCAAGTTTCAAGTGTAGCTTTATTCATGTGGGTTGAGATTTGGCAAGTCTGAGTTCACAAACTCTAGCCACATTTAGACAACAGGTTGAAATATGCATATATGACCTTGAAAGAATCCCACAAAGCTATTTAAATTCGCCTAAAGTAAGATTAGGCTAGGTTCTTAAGCTAATCAAGTCTTCAGAACGAAGCTACCAGATTTTTGGCTTCAAAAAAGCTAGTTTTCAATAACTTTTCCTGAGAAGACCCTTTAATATATTCTATCAACAAGGTATACACGTTTTAGGGTAACTTTTAAGTGTAATTTGGCACTTTGTATTTATCGAAATTGTCATTTGGAAAACTGCCACAGCTGATCTTCAGCAGCTTCACTCAAAAATGGGACTCGGGCACTTATCTAAAAAACTAGCAATAATCTAAACTTTCTTCAGCTCAATTCTTTAATCAATAATCATACCATAGGAAATACAAATTGCCACCACTTCCTTCCTTCCATCCATCCAACTATCCATTCATCCATTCTCTCCCCGGCCACTTCCACTTCCTTGGCAGTTTGAAAAGATACACCTCATCCTCTGTGCGGTGGTCCAATCTCCTCGCCTTATATGCTTAATCGATTATTAATGACTTTGGCGCAATTAAGTAACAAACAAAGCAAAATCGCTTCATCAAAGCAACAACAACATGCCATTACCATTAACACAGGCGTTCGCTTGCCCGAACATGGCCAGGAGCAGGCCGACAGTAAAAGTTAACACAGCAAGTGCAGAGGGAAAAAATCTTAAGAAAAATCAACATGCAAAAACAAAAACTAAAAAATAAAACTGAAACTCCTCACGCCTTAAAATGTGAAAATGCGAATGACCTGAATACACAGACAACGGCAGACACTCATACGCACACACGGACACACACACACACACTCAAATGCAAAGAGGCAACTGCGACAGCGACAGCGACTGAAATTGATAGCACACAAGGCGCATGCGCAACACGCAACAAGCCAAAATGCCTTTTAAGGCAACAACGTTGTCGGCGACGATTTCCTTTTCTGCACATTTTGTGGCGTTTTTTTTTTGTCGCTGGCTGCAGGCAAACTAGTTTTTTTTTTCTTATTTTGAAATACCCTGTAAATATGGAAGGCAAAACGAAGGTATGTGCGGCCTTCAATAGCAGCTTAGGCAAAGCTTTCATGTGAAGCCTTGATTTTAGTTTCTAGAATTAGGCTTACTCAACATATCAACCCGATCTAGTCAAAATAGTTCATAATATCAAGATCTTTGAGTACTACTGAGATCTGAGTTGGGTGCGGAACGTATTTGGTTCCGAACTTTGAGGAACCCGTATCTGAAACGAACTATTTTCTTTAGGCAATTACCTGAAAATGCAAAGATTACCTAATAGCGAAATTATATAATATCTTGAAGTTTAGAGGATTTTAGTATAAAGCATTTCAATGCATTGTCCGCAGTAACAGTCGGAAGCCGTAGGCTCTGGTTAAGTCTATCAATCGCTTTGAAAGTGATTTGAAACCGTTTTAAAAGATCTGAACAAGATCTGAAATTTTGTAGATTTTGAACCCAATTAAAGGGGTTTTAGAGCCTTATCTTGAAAAGTACTGAAACTATAAACTGAATATTCGTACACTTAAAAAAAAAATCAAATCGAAACGGGATTACAATCCGAGTGATCCCGGATATTCTTGAAAGATTGATTTCACTTGAAGCTTGCTCCGGAATTACCCTGTTTTTATTCCCGACTTCTGACTTTTTTTTCTGTGTAGTAGGTTGATCATATTTTGTCAGTTAATACTTGGTTTCGAATTAGCTTAATGCTTAGTGCGAAAGTGTTTCAAAAATAGTGTAGGCTTTTAACATTCTCCTGGCTCAAAATGAAGTTTTTCCCGCTTTAAAACCGTTACCAAACTAGTCTAAAATTGGTTACAAAATGGCTCTTAACAATATTTATGAGACATCCAAACGGCATCCTCTAGTCGACACTTTCTTTGGCAAAAAAGATATTTGTTTTGGGGACATCGACGCCGTGGCACTTGCAACTTTTTCCTTAATTGGCCAACCACCATGCAGCCTCCTCCCGCTGTCCGTTCAATTGCATTTGCATAAACAATTCTCATTTATTTATGCAAAACGTTTTCAAGTATTTATTGGACATGTTTGGGTTGCTGTTGTTGCTATTGCTGTTGCTGCAGCTTCAACTTGTTAAAATTCTCTCACGTTTTATTAACACATTTCCCTAATTTCGTCAGTGCAAATGAAAATGAAAAGTTGATGATTGGAAAACTTGTTTTAAGAGAGTATTATGCATATTGCTGAAGCTGCTGTTGACGTGCCTCAGTTTTTGTTTTGTTTTTGCCACGGCTGGCTAGAGAGCCTCGCCGAAGCTCAATGAAGCGGATAAATTGTGCAGTCAATGTGGGTTAGGAGCAATTCTCATATGGATATATGTACCCAGTGTGTAGTAAAGGTGATTAGTGCTTCACATTTCATCATCACGAGTCGGTTTAACTAAGCGTGGAGAATTTCTAGGAGAGTGAGAAAGAGAGAGAGAGAGAGGGAAAGAAAACGTTGAATGCCCAGTGTTGAGTAATGTCATCATCATCATCATCATCATCATCATCATCAATGTATCAAGTTGGCGTTGGCTTTTGGTCAAATCAATTAAAATTTAATGAGCTGCAAAATTAATTAACTGCGACTGGAGAAAAATAACCTTGAAAGTGGGATGTAACAAGTGGGGGGAATTTCAGTTATTTTGAAAAAAAAAAACAACCTTTGTTACTAGAACTATATTTCCTCTAGTCTTTTGAGAAGTAAGAGAGGCGTCTCTCATTCATCCGACGCTTTGCCAATTCATATTCAGTTCGAGAAACAATACTGATTTCTAAATTTATCTGGAAGGTTCAAACGATTTAGCTTTAATACAGAGATTTGAGAATTTTTCTACATGGCGGGAAAGGCAAGAAACATCAAACAAATTCAATCGAATAACACTCGGACTAGTTTTTTAAGTGTAAAGAAACCTACAAACACAAGGATTTTTTAGGAAAAAGCAATGGCTTTTTATACCCTTGCAAAGGGTATTTTAATTTTGCCCAGAAGTTTGCAACGCATAGAAATGTTCATTTCCGACCTCATAAACCATATATATTCTTGATCAGGGTAACAAGCTGAGTCGACTGAGCTTTGTCAGTCCGTCTGTCTGTTTCTACACGAACTAGTCTCTCAGTTTTGAAGCTAGCTCGAGCTGAAATTTTGCACAGAGTCTTATTTTTGCTGCACACTACTAATATGTCGGCAGCGACCGGATCGGATGACTATATCTCATTGTTCCTATGGGAGAATCGGTCAGAAAGCTAGTTTTAGTATGAAAAACTTTTTTTTTTTCAATGAAAACGTCTCCAAACTTTGTAATCGTAGGTTTTCTATGTTTTTTTATAATTCTACCAAGTTTTATTAAAATCGGACAACTATATGGTATAGCTGCCATACAAAAGATAGGTCCGAAAAACAGTCTTAGTTAGAAAAACTTTTTTGTTTTTAATGGTAGCATCCTGCAATTTTTCATTTGTTTGTTTCACATGCTTTAACATAATTTTGCAAATTTTTGGCCAAATCGGAAGACTATATCATATAGCTCCGATCGGAGCTCTGCAAGTATAAGAAGCTTATGCCCCAAATATGTTGAATCTCTATCTCCTACCATCTCTTACAAACAAACAGACAGATGGACATGCAGATCAAGAATAGGGTCGCACAGGTTTCCTTCTGTATTCCACAAACAAAATATACTTTGTGTACCGTTGGTACAAATTGTATAAACTATTCAATTCAACTTATAAACTTGATCAGGACGAGATTGAATCGAAAATAAGGCTTAGGAATCGGTACGGAATCAGAATAAGGTATGTAAACCAAATTACAATAAACTGCCGTCTTCATGGCCCTAATTCGTATGAATCCATTAGCCCTACAAGAATACCAAATATTCATTTTATTCTCGTTTGATTAATGAGCTCACACAACATTTGGCCTAAGGCTCTTCCGTTTTAAATGTGTTGATTGATGGCAGATCGCAGAAATCGTATTAAGAAATTATGGCTGCTAATAATAAGCACAAATAGGAAATAATTCAACAAGATCTTCAGATTAGAAAAGAAGCGAAAAGCAAGAAAATAATTGCCCATTTATGGCACTGAGAATCAAAGTGGACGAAATGGCAAGACCGCATCGGCAATGGCCAACTGTGTACCATTGAAGCTGTGCCGCTTCTGGGCATAGAACACGTTTGGCTTTTATGGCGGCAAGCGTAGGGCCATGGCTAAAAACACACCTGTTGGACCGCAGAGCAAGTGGCTCATTTATTAAAAACAATTGGCGTGGCATTCGACTGCAGCTAGAAAAACCTATGGCTGAAGTCGACTCTTGGAATGCCATTGCCACAATTTCTGTGCGTTTTATTGGACCTGCCACAGTAGTTGGAAATGCAGTTGAAGTTGTTGGGCCAGATTGAGGAGTGGCCTAACCAACAACTTGTTGACTTGACAGGGCAATTTTAATTTATATTTGTTGGCCAAAGTAATTAAAATGCGTGGTTAGGTGTTATTTTTTTCTGATGTGGGTTCTGTTAATTGAGGGGCAGTGGTGTAGGTGGTGGGGTGTGGCAACGTTTTGAAAGTCTGCACTTAAGGTTAACCTTCTGCTTTTCCAACACTTCTTTCATTATGGTTATCTGGGCTAACACTCAACCATTAGATAATACAATCAAAGTCTTGCACAAATATTGGTGTATTTCGTCTAGAATCAAAGAGAAAGAGAACTCTGGGAACGGACAAAGTATGCCTGAGAGAATATATAAACTTAATTTATTTTCATTTTACCCCTAGTTTGGTTTAGGTTTCAATATTTGCACCCCTTTCTGTTTAGGTCTCATCCCTGAGGGGGTGGGTTAATTCATTTACTGGGGACTGCTAATTTATTTAAGATGGGGCTTTCCCTTTAAAAGGCCATTTTATGTTGGTCTGCACATAAGTTTTAACAGTTTTGTAACCTTTTTGCCATCCATGTGACATTAGTTTAGCAAGTTTAAAAGTTGCTTAAACTGATCCTCTACATTGAGAGGTGCCTCCGTGGTATCCGGTTCGGTCGAGGAGGGTGCCTCTGTGGTCGTTGTGGTGGTCGTTGTGGTTGTGGTCGTTGAGCTGGTGCTACTGCTGGTGGTTGGCATTGGCTTGGCCTTAACTCTACCCTCCAGACAGCCCTGCAGATAGTTGTAATTGCTCGAGGTGCTGTCCACATAGTGACGTTCGGCCTTCTGGATGCACTGTTCGTGATGTAGATCAATAACGCGATAGCGTTCCCTCAGAATGGTGGCCGATTCGGAAGCATTGCCCGACATGCCGTAAGTGCTGATGGTGTTGTTCGAGCCCTGTAATAATCTCAAGTTATTTAGCTTGAAACAAGTTAAATAGACTGGCCTGAACTTACCACAGCGGCATGACAGTCAAAGGAGTCCAAAGTACCATTAAGAGTAATGCAAGTTCTTAGATCCTCACACACCTTGTGGGCAGATCTCTCAATACTGCGGCGAGTGGGTAGAAAATCGACATCGATACCCTTGCGAGACTCTTGCGCTTGCTCAGCGCACACACTATAGTCCCCACTGTACTTCTCGGCTATGATATTCGATTCACCTATATAGCCACCGAAACAAGCCACCGATGCCATCGGATCTTGTCGTGTTACCCGCGAGTTGAGAAACAATCGAGTCAAACCATCCTGGGTGGGCAGACCCACATAGGGTGGCAGCGGCCTACGCAAACCCTGCGCCGTGGCCAACAAAGCCAGCGACAATACCAGGAGCAAACTAAACACTTTCACAGACATGATAAACCCTAGCCAACGACTGATCCACTTTTGACGCAATGCGTCGACCAGGCCCTCTTTTATATGCAGACTCGATGTCGGCTGACAAACTGATAAGCCAGCCTAATGATAATATTATGTGATTTCCTTTCGCGATGCTGAGGCTTATCTGTTTTTGCACAACAATTTTCTATGGCAGTTGCCTGCGTCAGAGCATCCGATCTTGCAGCAACTTTATTGGATTATTTTCTATCGAAGTTTCTTCAAAATCCTGCCCCATTGATTGGACATTTGGTGGCAAATATATTTGACAATTTGCTAAAGTTTCACTGGGACAACTTTAGGGATTAAACGGTGTGAATCCCTGACAAGTGGCTGGTTATATATTTACCCTAAGTAAATGCAGTAATTTATAGAGATTAACTTTTTAAATTTTAACGGCTAGACAAATACCGTTTGTTTGAAAGCCTAATTTGATAAGATTCGTCAATATTGGATGAATGATTCAAGTGGTAGAATAGAAAGCTGCATTAGTCGGCTGCAACTTGGCTGGGTGACTAATGCAGTGCAAATGAGTTATTTTTACAGAATAAAAAAAAAAACGGTGGCAAAACAAACAAAGCGAGGACATTAGGTAGAGGCGAAACTATTTACAAGGTGTTTGTAAGTAGATTTCAAGCCAAGAAAACAAACGAAGTAGCGCCATGATATGCAATGACTACAACTTTCGATTAAAGTGTCGTTTCTTATACGATAGAAGTGATCGAACCCCGGGGCTGAATAAAATACTTGGCTTTACACTGACCAAAAGGCCAAGCCGAGCTCTGCTCAATCTCCTGGCTTAAAGTTTTCCTTGAGAGAAAGGGACCTCAAAGCTTTTCCATGGCTACTTACTTCAATGCTGGTGCCAATGGCTAGTAAAGGTGACCGGGTGTGTAAGTTTCTATAGAAAGAATGTATCAAACTCACGATTACTTGCAAAGCAGTTACACACACTATCCGCTGCAACACAACCAGCCATCCCGAGACTGAAAAACACACATAAACCAGGTTCTCAAAGTCATTTGACAGTTTTCTATAAAAGTTGGATGTTTCGAATTGCAAACTTGAATCATTAAACCAAGATCGACTTAGAATATCAAAGCTGATATTGAGAAAATCCCAATGCAAGGTTAATACTTGCCTACACTTAGAAAAAAAACGCATAACTAAACCTAACACAATCAAATTTAATTTTACTATGCCCATTTTTTATTCAAATTAATCAAAAAGCTCTTTGAATTGACTTAAAACATATTTAAATGGCGAATTTCAGTTACTCTTTTTGTATTAACAAACAAACTCCAAGTTGAGAATTACAAGCGGTCGTTTTTATGTAAAATGACAGAACTATTAGGTATTTTAATTAAATAATTGAGACATTGAGGTAATCCAATCGTATTCAAGTCCAAAGATCCCGGAGTTCAAGGTCCCCCAGAGTAAGTTAAAAAATGTATACAAATTCATAGAATTTTGTTGGTTTTCAGAACCAAATCTTCATCACTTTAGCCTTACGAATATCATTATTTTCCCTGAGTGTAGAATACAATGATCTTCTGACTAGAAACACTGCTTGTATAATAGTGCAAATGGGATAACTAACGATTGAGAAGTTTTATAAGAGATTAACTATAATTACTAATGTAAATATGTCCAATTTGTATAACTGGTTCAAAATAGAATCAATTTACACGTGCACATCTCCAACGTGTAGCACCAATATCCCCAAGAGATGAGCATCTGTTAGGGTCAATTTACCGAATTTGGTACAATTCGTGGGATTTTCTTAATTCTTTCTGGCTCAAGGATAACAAGCTCAATTATCAACAAAAAGACACAAAGAACCTTAAACGGATAGATAGCAGGGTATGTCCGTACAGTATTGTCTCATCAAAAACACTTTCTGCTGTCACAACACTTCAAATTTATCTCACATTGTAAAAAAAAACTGCTTGTATTTATGTCCAGCTGTCAAGTTTAAGTAATAATCATAAGGTAAATAGTAAAAGCGGTTTCCTCCTTAAAGCTTGACACTTCCCATCTCTCACTATCTCATTCTAACCTTATGAATGTTGCATAAGATCAGTCGTTAATAGCTTTATTACACGACATTCTTTGAAGCCATTGTTAATTAATTAATTCAACCCTTTCAACCTTTATGACTTAAGTGTGAATTAAGTCTACTGAATCTGATTATGCCGATATTGATGTCCAATTAAGAGATATATATATATTTTGTGTCACAAGTTAGTAATTGTCATCCCCGTATTAAAAAATAAAACAACTGCTAAGATTAAATTTCACTAGGAGTGCTCTATGCGTTAATAGCTAAAAATCAGCTTTTTTCCCATACAAAAAAAGCTAATTGTTGGCTAACGCACTCCTAGTGTAAATCTGCTTTAAGAGACTTTATTACGTTAAAATTGGTGACATTCTGTAGTTTTTCTTAAATATCTCAAACTTGTATTATATTGGGATTGTTTTTAACACTTTCGTTGGTATTTTTACAAGTTTGTACCTACCGAAAGTCTCTTGAGGGAGACATTTTACCTTTTATTTTCAAATAATCCTGTCTAGGCTCCTTAAATTGGTAAAAAAAAAGATATACAGATATAGAGTCCTATGCTATGTTATGCTTTTAGCTTAAGTTGTTATAATTATGCACCATGAAGAGAAGTTGCCAATTATTTCAATATCAAAACAATGCTGAAAACACAAATAAGTTCAAAATACAACGAACTTTAAATTTCGGCAACATTTTATGAAATTTTTGATCACACTCGAGTCTTTTTCGAGTATTTAGGTCTAAAAATGGTACCCTAGCCGAGAATCTTATTGAAGACACGTTTTTAACCCTTTCTTCCGAACAGTTTCGACTCATTTGAGAGTAATTTTTGAGTCTTTTTTGGTCAGATTTTCAATAAAATACACTTACAGCAAATTCAAGAATCTATTCCGAGTCGGTTTCTAGTCGCACTTAAAAGTTATCTCTTTTTAATCATCAAAGAACTCGAAAAGAGTCATCTTGGTGATTTCATTTAAAGCGACCCTCCAAATGTTGGACCCTGGCCACTAATCTTCTTAAAGAATCGTTTTAAGTCCGTTCTCTGTTCTGTTTTAAATCATTTTCGATACATTTGAGAGTTTTTTTTTAAATCGTATTTCCCATAATCACATTTTGAACATATTCATGAGTCATTTTCAAGTCTTTTCTAATCGCATATGATGGGAATTTCTTTTTTCGGGTCGGAAACGACTAATCAGGGTGAGTTTCTTCCAAAAGTTGAGTGGGGTTTGGCCATTTAGCGATTAAATTTTCTGAGATCCCGTCTTAGTGCTCACTTTCAACGCAAATGATATTTTCTTTTCAAATTTCAGCTAGCTAAGTCTTGCCGTTGAGACTATGCGTTGATTTTAAGTATACAAAATTAATCAGTCAGTCAGGACAAGTCATTATATCCATTAAAAAAAAAAGCTCATTTGTAGCCAATTGAACCCTTTGAAATAAACAACAAGTATTCTGTAGATTTTGTATTATCAATTAATATTTGCATTTTCGTTTGTACTAAAGATTTTCATCACTAGAATAAAGAACAACATATTTCTTAAAACATAAAATCCTTAAAAAATCGCTATTATCCCAAACATTTTCCTGTATATCACAAATTCCCTGAATCCCATTTTGAACAAAACTTCGTTCCACTCTTACGATCTCGGCCTAAGACCCACATTGATGCCCACACTTGAGCGCAATATGAAATTCATCATGGGCTGCAACTCCTTGCCCCTGGGTAGCACCTCATAATATCTTAGAACCTTGCTGATCAGTGCCTTCATTTCAAGCATGGCAAACTTCTGGCCGATGCAATTTTTGGGACCCGCACTAAAGGGTAAATAGGCATAGGTCTGACGTTTCCCACCAGCAGCCAGCTCATCAACATCGTCCAGAAACCGTTCCGGTTTGAAGCTCAAAGGTTCGGGGAAAAACTCTGCCTCGCGGTGTGCAAAATACAGCACCAAATAGATGCTAGTATTGGGCGGTAGGGTCAGCTCTCCGATCTGCAACTTTTTGGTGGTGTGCCTACCAATCGCTGGCACCGGCGGATACAACCGCATCGTCTCCTTGATCACACAATCCAAATACTTGAGATCTTGCAGTTGCGCTTGAGTAACAGGTGCCGTTCGGTCTTTGCCCAACACTTGAGTCAGCTCCTCCAGCAGTTTGGCCTGCACCTCGGGGTGCCTGGAGATGCAGTTCAGGGCATGTGAGACTCCACTGCTGGTGGTATCGTCGCCCTCGAACATGAATGTGTCTACTTCCTCACGGATGTCTGTGTCGCTTAGTGGCTGGCCATTGATATCGGCCTGCAGGAGAATGTCCAATAAAGCCATTTGTGATTTACGGCCAATGTCTGCATCGCCCAGGCCTGATGGGTTAGAAGTGGGGGGAGGGGGAGGAGTGTAAGTGTCAGCACTGTGATTGATAGTTCCCGATGAGGTTGATCGACTTACTCAACGGTCGGTAGCTACCGTCGGCCTTGGCTTGCTCCACAGCCGTTCGCCGCTCGCGGATGACCTTGTCGGTGAAGTCATGCATAATGCGAATATCGTCCAGTAGCTTGCGATGCAGCAACGGTGCAGTGAGTCGGAAGAGCCAGTCATAGCGCTGTGAGAACTTAAACATGCGATCGGGTTGTATGTAGACCACACTGCAACACAGTAGAGATTAGGCCAAGCAAAGTGGAGTTGTCTGATAGAATGAAACTCACCTCTTTAGGGCTTTGATGTAGGGAAATTCGCTATCACTTTGTGCATTCACCTGCACACCCATGGCAGTCTCTGTGTGGGATTGGATTAGCCATTGAGGTGGATCAGAGCACCAGCGTGTTACTCACCCGTGATCACATCCAAGGCGGCTAGCGACACATACTTTAGCATGTCCACCACTGTCTCTCCATCAGCCACATCTCTCAACCTCTCCACCATTACCTCACTCTGCTTGTCCATTACTGTGACAAAGTGTTCGAGTACCTTGAAATGGAATGCATTGGTGAAGACCTTCCTCCTGGCATGCCACTTTTTGCCCACACTCAGCAGCAGTCCGTCGTTCAGGAAAGGTCTTAGAAACTTATACAGTTGACCCTTCTCCAGCAAATCGGTGCTACTGAGTATGTCCTCAAAGATTTTCAAATCCTTGGTGTATATCAGTGACTCGTTGAGTATCCACATCTTAAATGTTTTCCCATATTTCTCAAAGCAGCACCCCACATAATCAACAATATCTGAAGGATATAGGGGGTTAGCTTTAAGGTTTAAGATGCAAACACTCGCTTCGACCTACTCTCCGCTCCCAAGTGTAAAGCCTCCAAGCCACAGCCCAACAGGGGCAGCGTACGTGGACCCCTTATGCGTGATCTCTCAAAGATGGCCACACGCTCCCGCTTGCGTGCAAAGTCCCAGGTCAGGAGCACGATCAGAGCAGCAATTATTAAGGTCAGCCACATGTTTTTTGTTTTATTATTATAACTTTGTATTTTGTTGTTACACAAATTACGAGTTTCACTTTCGTGTCGTTGTTGACGCCACCGCAATCGCCGCTAAACTGCGCCACATCTCCTGTCCGATTAGGGGCCGCTTGACCAGCCAAGCGCAGCTTTAGTTTTGAGTTTAGAATCGGAATTCACTCTCCGAAACAGGTTTCAGTCAGCAACAGTTTTGAATATTATTTGGTTGCACGTTTCTGTTCGGCGGAGAGCGTCGGGTATATGAAACGATTCATTGTAGAGCTGCGATAAGTTGGACGCATTATCAGAATGCTAGTCGGGTGGACTATATGTATATATATACATATAAACGTGGGCTGGTACGTGTTTTTCAGAATGTTAACAAAAGTAGAACTCATTCCATGCCGAAAATTAAGTTTCGTTAACAGATGAGTTACAGTTTTCAAGAATTTTTAAGGTCTTGATGTCGTGTGCGGTGGTAGAGATTATTCAAAGACTGAAATTTAAGCGGTAATCGGGTTTACGATCACATTTGATTTATGATCAATTATCAAAATTGCCGTCATTAAACAACATTTCTTAGTTTAATTTGAAGTAATAAAATTGATAGAGCCGGCTTTGAAATTCCCAAGCAGTTATGGCATTGAGAGACGCCTGCTGGACTGACAACTGACAGGCATAGATTGTTCTGCACCTTTGTGGTGTTGTGTGTTCCTCAAGCTGTCTAAAACTTGCTTCATAGTTTGTCAATTACTTTTCTATGAAATAAATATAAATAAATTTCGAATCTGTGGAGCCCTTGATTCAAAAGTGAATGATCTTACTCATGAACCTGAAGAATTCTCGATACATGAACCAACATTCTTGGTTTTAGACAATGCTCCTGATTTGAGAAAAAGCAATCTTGGATTTGAGTACGTCTATTACTTGATAAAAGAATTGATCTACTTGATTTGAGAATGTTTCGCCCCTGGATTGGGTTTTTAAGCTCTTGTATCATAAAAATGGTATCAAAAATTCTTACTTGAATCAAACATTTCTCTCTTGGATCAAGAATTTGCATTGCTATCAAGCTTCTGATATTAAACATTCTTAATCCCAGTATGAAATGCTCTATTTTGTCTCTAAATTGCACACTCTGGGTACGTTTTGTATAGAGTATAAAAATAGTAAGGAAAAATGTACAAATGATTGAGGAACGATTGCTTCTTTGGCTAATAAATTATTGACAATTTGCCCTCAGCAAGAAAAAGCATAAGTTTGATCTTAAAAAGGTACAAACGTGGTCAAAACTACAGAAATTACGAAAGTTTTTGATTCAAGTACAAAATTCTTATTTCAAGCACCGAAATTCTTGATATAAGATGATTGTGGTATATATTTAAAACGTTCCGAGTTATTTTCAAATCGTTTTATTGAGTCAAACCCTTTAAACTCTCAAAATAGGTGGAAATATATTCCTTTTTTAAGTCCAGTTAATTCTTACATTAATCTACAAACATTCTACAATCCATGTATGAGTTCAAGTAACAAATGTGCTTGACTTAAACCTAGAAAATTATATAGCTATTCCCAATTGGTTTTAAAAACAAGTCTCTGTATTGAACCAAAGAAGGATAGGAATAGCCAAGGATAGGGCTGATATCTATCATCACTACATAACAAAACAAGAAAGAAAGTCGTTTCTTTTGATCATAACTCGAAAACCGTTCATCCGATCTTCTTCATTCCTTTGGCGGATCGATAAGTTATCCTAATAACTAAATATGTCCAGAAAGAACAAGCCATCTATCTTCAAAACTGTGGGAGATATGACGTTTTTTCTAAATTGCGGGGGCGGGAGGGGGCGTGGCCAAAATTGAAAATAAACTTGATCTGCCTGCAGACATTAGAAGCATATGTCCCATACATGTCAAACCTCTATCTCTTACCATCTCTGAGATCTGTGCGTTCATACGGACAGACAGACGGACAGACGGACATGACGGACATGACTCGGCTGTTGATGCTGATCAAGAATATATATACTTTATGGGGTCGGAGATGCTTCCTTCTGGATGTTACATACTTTTGCACAAACTTATAATACTCTATGTACCTACGGTACAGAGTATAATTATTAGAAGCAGTTCAGAATTTTAAGGATAGATAGCTCGCATATTTCATTGCATACTTATTGGGAACAAGTATTAAAAGTCTATTTTCTACTCAATCTAAGTTAATTTCTTACTTTAACTAAGAACGCGCTTTTCTTGAATTTTGCGTCCCAATGTATGAAAGAAATGTTCTTGATTCAAAAACGTTTGTTCTCCATATTCACATTATTAGGTATCGTTTTTTGTTATTGGAAAATCGGAATGAATTCTAGCATACAGAATTTTACATAGGACTCTGCCAGTCGTTTTTTTCTGAGTGTACCGATTGGGGCATAATAAGCTTTAATTTTTTCTGCGGAAATAATATTTCAATAAATATGAAGATACAGTTGAGTTTTCAGCATGATGTAGATTATGGTACATATTATAGTATTCTTTGTCAAACTTTGCTTATCGCTATTCCCCGGTGGCCTGTGGAATGTGACCCCCAACAAATAGAACTGCCGCTGGAGAATCCACACATGCTCCATTTAAATGGCAGCCCTCGTATTCCACAATTACATATACATAGAGGCAATGACATAGTTGTTTAGATTAAAAAAAACGCGAAGCTTGTTCAAAGCAAATTCTAAAGCAGCTCAGAATTTCTAGTTGTTGGAATTACAACTTAATTAGCCTGAACTTTAGATTTGATTTGCCAATAGGCAGCTACCCTAAGCTCGTTAGGGGTATTCCGTTGTCGAAATGCCACCCAGGGAACAAGTTCAAGTTCACCGTGAAGCACCAACTAACAAACGTAACCAATTAACGACCAGATTTATGCGCTAGACCAACAACTCGAACTCCTCAAAGCCCGGCAAGTCCCGGGCACGACATGAAGTGCAAACAGGAAACGGTAGCATCTTCTGCCAGCGAGCAGGGGCACACAAGACAAACATTGATACAAGCGGCACTTGTCGACTCACTACTCTGTCGGTTCAGACGCTTCTGACGCCAGTTGGAGCCTAGAAGCAGCCTAGAACAGCTGTGACAATCGGAGCGACGCGACATGACGACGTTAAGAGGGGCCACAGTTGAATGGACTAAGTCTGAGAGTGCGACTAGTTCTTGGTGCTGTTGTTGTTGATGATGAACTTGGCGGCAGAGTTCATTGGAGTCGAGCAGTAGTTGCCCCAGGTATGTACATTCGCTTGGCGGTCAATTAAGGCACTCGCAAGACCAGGCTAGCTTGCGCCCACGCGGGTTGGCTGGCCAGCAAACAAGTTATCAAAACCCGGCTATGACAACGGTAAACTCGAGCGTCATCATCATAGCCAAACAACAATGAGAAAAGCAGTCAACAAATTTGTAGACCAAATACATTTTGTTGACTCATGATTTTCCCATGAACGAAAACGCCGCAACGAAAACAAAGCAAAGCGAAAGATTTCTGAGGTAATTATGCGGGTTTAGGAGCACAAGAAATGGAGAACGGATATCAATCAATAAACCTTGAAGCGGATACCACACCCAAACCAAAAGATATGGCCCCCCGCATCCCTGACAATTAGTGTTTTTTTTTTGCATCCACCTCATCGTCTGCAGTCGCTTTGTTGTTTGCTTTGCCAAAAAAAAAAAAATCAACGCATGTTTCTGTTTCCTGCTTCCGTTGCAGCCAGGCACTTTTGTCGTCTAGCCGAGTCACTCAACTCGGCAAGGGGGGAGGTGTAGTCATCTGTTCTCCCCTTTCACACCGCCACCGCCCCATCGATAGCAGACAAAGACAAGAGTTTTGTTTTCGTTTTCGGTAACTCGGGGCAACCGGCAAATGTTTGGAAAAACATGTCTGGGGAGCATATTGTGGGTGGGTGGGGGTTACCACCACTGGAGGAGGGTTGCTGCTGATGATGAAGGGCAGCACGTGCCTGAAGCACTGCGCTTGCTCGCTAAAAATAACAAAAATCAGCTGTTTTAATGTGCTTAGCAACATTGTTGCTAAGAAATGTTGATGTTTAATAGAGCTAGGCAGCAATGTTGATAAGAAATGATGCTACACATATAATTGTGAGTAAGCAAAATGTTGCTGAGAGTTTTGGTTCAAACTAAACGTAAATAAAACTAAAATTTTTAAAATATTATGGCTTTTGGGGGAACTGACCTTCGCTTTAAATAGGGAATATATGCATATGATATTACAGCGAACCCATCTTGGCCTGAGTGGAAAATATGTCTAATTGCTTTTGACTAGCACAATCTAACTTAACCTAAGTTAGAAAACTTTATCCTAAATGAACATTTTTGAACCCAAAATGTAACAAAACAGTCATTAAAACTGGCTTTAGTATAAAATTAACCAAATCTTTGAAGACTTCCAAAGTTTTACAAGCTTAAAAAGGTACAAAAACAATTTGTTACCATTGAATAAGCTCAGTACCAGGGCTGCAAATATGTTTAGAACTTAGCCTGTACGAAACAGGATTTCTTACTTTTTATACCCTTGCAAAGGGTATTATAATGTTGCCCAGAAGTTTGCAACGCATAGAAATATTCATTTCCGATCCCATAAACCATATATATTCTTGATCAGGGTGACGAGCTGAGTCGATTGAGCTTTGTCCGTCCGTCTGTCTGTCTGTTTCTACGCGAACTATTCTCTCAGTTTTAAAGCCATCAAGCTAAAATTTTGCACAGAGTCTTCTTATTGCTGCGGACTACTAATATGTCGGAACCGACCGGATCGGATGACTATATCTCATAGCTCCCATAGGAACAATCGGTCGGAAAACTAGTTTTAGTGAGAAAAACTTTTTTCTTTTCAATGGAAAAGTCTCCAAACTTTGTAATCGTAGGTTTTCTATGTTTTTTTATAATTCTACCAAGTTTTATTCAAATCGGACAACTATATGGTATAGCTGGCGTACAAAAGATGGGTCTGAAAAACAGAGTTAGTTAGAAAAACTTTTTTGTTTTTAATGGTAGCATCCTGCAATTTTGTATTTGTTTGTTTCACATGCTTTCACATAATATTGCAAATTTTTGGCCAAATCGGATGACTATATCATATAGCTCCCATACGAACGATCGGTCGGAAAATGGGAAAAAAAGTATTTTTTGAAAATATTTAAGCGAGCACTTGCAAGTGTATTAATAACTTCGACACAGACGAAGTTAGCTTAGCTTTCTCGTTAATACTGTCAACTGCACCTTAAACCGAACGCCTGTTCCTATTCTGAACCAAAATTTTCGCCAGGTCTAAATCAATTTAAAGGCATTCTGAAATCCAGCTACTACTCGTTAGTTGATTTATTAAAAACACTTAAAAATACTTTCAAAATAAAGTAATACAACATTGCTCAAAGCATTTGATAAGTAGATCCTTGATCAAAAAAACCTGAATCAAAAAGGCATTGAATTTTACAGAGTCTGTTGCTGAAGCAACAACCACCACAAGAAAACGAAAGAGAAAACTCGTGGATCTCAGAGACTATACGAGAAAGAGCCATAGAATATTTACATGCGATGTCAGAAGTTAGCCAATCGCCGATTTTTTTTGAACCCAAGTATGGGGGCTTTTTGTTAACAACACACTGGATTGATTTTTAGCTTGTTATTCGAACTCGAACTGGATCGACAAGTACCGATATTAATATAAGCCCCAAATGTTTTATTGATTTGATTCTGAAGTCGGCTTAGACTTTAGTAATATTTGCTGCAACAAAAAAGACTCAAAGATTCATTCTTTCGAGCAGTATTTTCCACTCTTGAAATCATATGTCTAAAATTTAGGACTATTAAATGTGCCTCTCCCCCCACCCCCCAATTTGAATGCCCAATTGCCTTGAACTTGGGGTGAAATAAGCAAACCTAACCCACAATTACCAGTAAACAACACATTTTTTTTTGGCTAAATTGAGCAAAAGCTTAAGCTTGGCAGCAATTCAGCCAAACGGTTTTTGCGTCTCGGCTCTGTGGGAAGGTCAGTCAGTCAGCTGTCTAATGAAATGAGCAGCAGACAATGGCAAACGGCTAAAAGACGCTGTAAGCCGGCGTTGACGTAGTAATTTTGCATCATTACAACAAAAAGAGGCGCGAAGAAGAAGAAATGCGGCTTGGGAAACTTGAAAATGTTTCCATCTGCTATCTCCACGAGCTATTGTCTAAGAGGCTTCATTAACCCTCCCTCTCCACCCCCCTCAAAAGTCTGAAGAGCAGGCGCACGCGAGTGTGCGCCTTCTTGAGTAATTGTCACTTCAAGGTGCTGCGTCGCTGCTCTTGGGGCAAATCTCTTCTTCCACTCATTTGGCAAATTAATTATTTTTTTTTTTTTTGGTTGCATAAGTTCAATGTGAAGCTGACGCATCAAGTCGGCTCATTATTATTATTATTATTATGGTTATTTTTATGCCCGAACAATTTACCTGAGTTGGAGCTGTGAGGCGATCATATTCGGTTTGATATTTATTTGCGGTTGCTCAGCAATGCGCTTCGGTATCAAATGATTGTTAGCTGGGCAGTTTTTGTGTGTACCCTCTTACCGAAGAGTGCAGAGGGTAGCCTGGGTTTGGGTATACCAAGAGTACGGGGTATTCGGTGGACTTGACTGCCGTTTTTTGTTTTTAAACATTTATCTTAACTTTTAACTTTAGTTTTGCAACCTTCTCAAGTCTCTCAGGGTTAGTTTTGCCGACTAGTGCAATTTCGTGCATACTTTGCATACATCTTTAACACCTTCAGTCAAATTTTTGTTGTTTTCCACAACTCCATTAACATTTCTTAATTTTTTGCGTGCAGAGATCACATAAAGCCTATTCCTATTCATCTTGGCGTGCAATTGTTTATGCCGCGCCAAATAGTTTATAAGACAATTCATTTTGTTAAGCCCATTAACTGCCGCATCCCAAGATCGCGTGATCAGCCAGTGGCTGCTACTGCCGCTTGGATTCACTTTTTAATTATGGCATCAAGTAATTCAATTACAAAATGCCTTGAGAGGATCACTCAACCTTAACTTACCTCTGGAACCAGTGGAACATGCCGTCCATTTATGGGTGTGTGTGTGTGTGTGTTAGTGTGGATACCTGTGGAGACCGCACCCCTAATCCACCACTCAAACTAATTGCTTGCTAAACTGCTTCCAAAAGGGCAATTTGCTGCATTGGAAACTATCAACAAAATGGAATCCCCAAGCGCAAACCATTTCGCGTGTCTGCACAGTTTTGTGTCTTGTGACCTATGCCATATCTGGGTGCAGAGATAAAATTTGATTTGAACCTTGCCATTTATGAGAGTGGTTTTCTCCTGTCCCAGGCACATTTCTCACATAGATGGCCTTCAAGCGGTGTTTACCCACTCGAGTGGTCGCCTGTCAAACAAAAAGATTCCCAATTAATATGCAATTTACCTGTCAGCACCTCTGCCTCGTTTGTTTACCTGCCTGCCCGGCCCGGTCCGGCCAGGTGCTAAGCTTCGTCTGAATTCGGTTTATGGTCTCGGATTTACCTTATCACAGCCATTGCTTAGGCTTGCACCTCGCATTCGTCTTTCAACGTTCGTCGCCTGCAGTTTTCTGTCTGCCGTTTTTCTCCGATTTTCCGTTGCTGCCGCCTCTCAAACTGTGTCGAGTGCTTGTCAAAGTGTAAGTCTTTTTTTCGCATTGCCAAATTCAAAACAAGTTACCCGCTTAGCGGTGGTTTGATTGCTCATATAACATGTAACATACATAAAACGACTCGGCCAGTCAAGTGTGTAAGAATTATGAGACTGACCGTCGATTTCTTGGCCATTTTTGTGTGTTTTTTTCTGGTTTTGTTTTTGACTCATGCTGGGGAAGTGTTTTGTGTTGGAAAGATAAGCATACAGAATCCAGAATGTACCGAAACCTTGTCCAAAGTTGGTGACTAATGTCGGCAAGGCTTTTGTGAAAAATCTTTGAAATGCTCGTAACGGTGCCGGTTACAGAGGCAACTTCTGTGGCGATTAATTAAATTCTTTGTAAGGAGGGGGCCGACCGGGGGAGTGGGATGGAGACAGACGAACGGCGGAGACAAAGAGCGATCTTTGATGTGCGAAATGGAAATTATGGTTTTATTTAATCAGATTGGAGAGTAGCTGATGTGATTTCATTTAGTCATTCTTTCATTAAAAACATTGACTGGCATCTTCTCATCATAAGTCATGTTGTGGCTTAACAAATCCACGTAAATATTAAGTAAAGCAACCACTTTGAGAACTGAACCCTAGACTTTCCAACTGGTTCGAATCCCTGAACCGAACCTTCTCTAGAATTGCAGAGGTTTGCCGGTTTGATAGTTTGTAGTGTTTTGAAGCTAAGATCCTTGATTTTGAAAGTAGCTTCTAAAGCGTGTCAAATGACATCTAAGTGACCATAATGATCCAATACTTCTTACTAAATTCCAATATTTTCAAAATATCGAAAGTATCGATATTTTATATACTTATTTATATCGAAAACATTTGAAGTAACCAAAAGATTGTGATAAAAATTTGGTTCACTCTACTTAAAATTCAATAATAAACGAGAAAGCTGAGCTAACTTCGTCTGTGCCGTAGTTTTTATACCCCTGCAAGTGCTCGCTTAAATATTTTCAAAACATACTCTTTTTCCCATTTTCCAACCGATCGTTCGTATGGGAGCTATATGATATAGTCATCCGATTTGGCCAAAAATTTGCAAAATTATGTGAAAGCATGTGAAACAAACAAATACAAAATTTCAGGATGCTACCATTGAAAACAAAAAAGTTTTTCTAACTAAGACTGTTTTTCAGACCTATCTTTTGTACGGAAGCTATACCATATAGTTGTCCGATTTTAATGAAACTTAGCAGAATTATTTAAAAGCATATTAAAGTTATGAGTACAAAGTTTGGCGACATTTTCATTGAAAAGAAAAAAGTTTTCCTCACTAAAACTAGTTTTCCGACCGATTGTTCCTATGGGAGGTAAGCGATATAGTCATCCGATCCGCTCTGTTCCGACATATTAGTATTGTGCAGCAAAAAGAAGACTCTGTGCAAAATTTCAGCTCGATAGCTTTAAAACCGAGAGACTAGTTCGCGTAGAAACAGACAGAAAGACACTCGGACTCAGCTCGTCACCCTGATCAAGAATATATATGGTTTATGGGGTCGGAAATGAATATTTCTATGCGTTGCAAACTTCTGGACAAAATTTTAATACCCATTGCAAGGGTTTAAAAACCCTAGATTGAAATCATTTACTAAAAAATCTGAAAAAATCGTTGGTACAATTTCTTAGTTCCTTCAAACAAAACCAAGAAATTGCAACAACATTGCAAGCATTTTGTTTAATATCAGAATATGCTCGTCTCTGAGCTATAAGTACAACTTTACCATACAAAGTCGATAAGGTTGGTAAAGAGGTTGAAGTTTCAGCTGAACCCTCATTTCAGGTACGGTTTGAGCTTGCACAAAGAACTTGATAGCACCGACTCCCGGATGGATTACAATTTCTGTGAGAAATCTCGAAAAACTGATGAATTCCTCTTCCCATTTCATAGAAACTCAATTAGGTCCACTTCCCTTGTTCAGTTAACCAACCGACCTGTGGTTCATTTTAAGACCTGGCAATAACAGCCTGCCGGACCATTACAAAAAAATAAAAACCAATTTGAACATCTTGAAATGCCGTTCCCCTTTTATGTTTAAAATGGTTTTTGTTTTTTTGTTTTGTGCCCAGCGTTAATAAATGGTCATGGCCTCTATTGAAGGAGAAAGTTGGCTGGAAAAAGACAGCACACGCTGGCCAGATCGTTTATATGTCGATAGTGTTTCCTGCCCGCCGCCGTCGAGTGCATTCTAGAGGATGGAAAATCCCACTCCCTCCCTCCCTCCCTCTCTCTCTCTCATTAGTGGCTGGGAAAGTGCAACGTCACGAATTTCCTCTTTACTGGGCAAAGCAGAATGGGGAACCGGGTCGATTGAGGAAAACGCACGTTTCTTGCATTTGAGGACTTGTGCACTGTGTA
Source organism: Lordiphosa andalusiaca (assembly GCA_035044965.1). Taxonomy (NCBI): domain Eukaryota; kingdom Metazoa; phylum Arthropoda; class Insecta; order Diptera; family Drosophilidae; genus Lordiphosa; species Lordiphosa andalusiaca. The sequence goes on along the minus strand of JAWNNM010001363.1, from coordinate 3,868,002 downwards.
TCTGATGGATACGCATTTTAATTACCACACTTTGTGCACACTTTAACGATTTATCTTCTGTCTCTTGCAGAAATCTCATTGCGAAAAGTAAAAGTCACTCGGCCATATCATCCGCTGCTGCTGCTGCTGTTGCTGGAGGCATTCCCATTGGCATTGGCCCACAACTGCCTCCATTTGGCACCGGCGGCTTTGTCAAGTTGCGTCATGTAGCTAAGGCCGACGACGACACACCCAGCACCTCGACAAAGGAAACCGCCTCATCATCAGTGCAATCAGCTGCTGCTGCTGCTGCTGCTGCAGATAAGCAGGAGATTGAAGACTCGACACATCCAACCGCTTTGCCCGACTTTCTGCAAGGCGTGCGCCGCTCATCGACTCAGGTGAGTGAGTTGCGCATTCTTGACCCAGTGTCAATTGCGCTGACTAACCCAGCCGGCAACGACTTATCTGTGCAATTCTGCCCCTCCCTTTAGGTCATGGGCCCCGATCAACGCTCAGTTTCAATTGCCAAGACTGGCTCCATAGCGGAACGATTGGCTGCACTTCAAAAGAGCGGCGAGGATGATTGGAAGAAGCGCATCTCGAAGCGAGATGAGGTCGACGATGTGCGTCGCGAAAACTATGTAAATGTGAGTACTCTGACTGTGGGTTAACTCTGTTTTCATGCATGCGTGTGTGTGAGATCACAAACCGCAACGGATCTCGATCTCGATTGCGTGAAAATTGTTTCCTTATTGTTAATCGCTTTGTTTATTAACATTTGTCTGTTACCCGCCATGTCTGACAATGCCAACCTGAGCGTTAAAGAGCCGCCAGGCAATGACATAATAAGGCGAGAAAAAGTGCAAGTGATTTGGAAAGAGTTGGTGAAAAAGATAGAGATTGCAGTGCCTGGGGGGAATGTTCCTTGATTTTATTATTGTAATTAGAGTTGGCTTTTCGGATAAGGATCTTTCCACAATAGTTTTGGGTTTAAAATACTTCAACAACTGTATCAAACATGAGTGCAACTCAGCTCTGAACCGAACCGCTCATTTGTGATCCTAAATCGAACTGCAAACCAAAATCAGAGTTCTTACTAAAATGCTGAACCGAAATCCACCATAGAAAACGATTATACTCGTTTTATTGCTGGGACATGTTTTATAATGTATTTTTGGGAAAGGATATCCATCAGTCAGGATAGCTGATACAGCTTCTGCAGAGCATTTTACCTGACTTAACTTGTTAACATGACTTAATCGCTTGTTAAGCTAACTCCTAAAGTTACATTTAGAATGAAGTCAAAGTGAGCTAATCAATCAATCATCTGTTAACCATTTCAGCATATGTTCATAGCTGCATCAAGACACTAATTTAATCTATATGGGAAATGTACTTAGCTGAACTGGTTGCTTCTTCTATAGAAACTTCAGTTTCTTGGCCTTCCCACTTGACATTCCTCGCAAAACTATGTCTGTCATATGACGACTTGCTATGTGCTCGCTTAATAATATTCCGCTTAATTATGGAAAAAGTAAATACCTGACATCTCATCGTATTTAACCATATCCGATTGGCTATTCAATTACGGACAATTCATTGGAATGCATCTATTTAGATGACTTTTTGCGAATTCAATTTGAAAAAACAAACAGTTCTATAAACAAGTCAATTAAGGAAATAAAGCTAGAGAAGTTCTTGGGTTCATTAAGAGATTATTTAAAGAATAGAAATAGAGTTTATTATTAAGGTCATTGAACTAATTCGAACCAAAACCTGCATCTAACATCAACTGCATCCTCCAAAAACTTTAAGGTTTGCAGCCCTGTTTAGTAGGTACAGTTGAATCAAAGATTTATAGATATGATAGATGATGCATCTGGAACAAATCGAAAATTGGTAGCCAATGTCAGCTACCAGGAATAATCGGGTTTTCTTTTACATGCGTCATCTATAGTACCCATAAATCTTTAATATTCTTTGATAGATATTTATGAATGATGCTTGAGGATCAAATCAGAAGCCAATGTCAGCTACCAGGAATAATCGGTTTTTGTTTCACATGCGTCATCTATAATATCTATAAATCTTTGCTTTAATCAAACAATCAAATACAAATGTTTAAATCTTAAACCACACTGTAATAGTGTTTGCAAATCTGTCAAATTTATTTCCCATCTCCATGGGCCAATGATTTTTCTTTAACTAATGTGGTTTTGGGGTTTGTCAATTGGATTTGACAACATAAAAAACCGTTCAGTTGCAATAACCGTGAACTTAAACCAAACAAATCATTGCCAAATTGTCACCTAATCCAATGTTTTGCTAACAATGCTTTAAGCTGAATTTTCACTTATTTGAGAACTCATAAAAGTTTCCCGTATGAGATATCAGACAAGTGTAATATTCAGTCAGACAAGCAGCGCAAAAACATATTAGGAGCTGCATAAGAAATAGGCTACCTGAGTGCTCCTATGATTTTTTTGACTGAGTTATTTTTCACCCATATTTTATGAGATCTCAACAAGTAAAACTACAACTATAGCACTGATTTGGAAGAGCTGATACCAAAATCAAAGACAGGGCGAACTACTTCATGATGTCCGCTTCTTAAAAGCCAAGGATTTAAGTACTGAAATCAAATAAGAATGCGGGCATTAGACATTAGAACTAAACATTGCATTACAAATGCCAAGACAAAGCCACATTAAGATAAGCTGACTGCTACAACACGAGACCTGGCTGACAAATCGTTGCCTACTTTTAGGCAGCGTTAGTTTTTCTTTGTTTTGAATTTGGATTTGGATTTGGATTTAGGGAGCGGCCTTAAAGGTGGCGTGCGATTAGTCAGAAGAGATCGGCTAGCAAAGACAATACATTTCCGCCTAGATTAAAGGCTAAAATCCCTTGGTTTTCCATCATGACAAAGCCTTTACCTATAAAACTGCATAGTCTTCTTGCGGTCAATTTTGAGTTAGTGTCAGGATTAATTATCCATCTTCCAAAAGGATTGTTGAAGTTTAAAAGCAACAACAAAAACGGTTCACTACCGCTGCGAAGTATCGGCGCTGCTTTTACAGCCGCCGCCGCGGCAACAGCAAGTGCAAGTGGTTTGTCATTTAATTTCCCCCCCTACATGACCAAAATGGTTTTCATTTTATTTTTATTATATGGACATGGCCACATTTCTTAACAACACTTGCAAAAATGTCTGACATAAATGAAAACCTCAAAATCCGTTTGGACTGTCAATTAGGCTTGACAACAGAAATTCCGTGGCCACAAATGAAGTTGAGTGAACTTTTCTCCTTTCTCTCATTCCCCTCTCTCTCTCTCTTTCTGTTAATAATCGTTTACTTCTGGTCCATAATTATGCGGGTAGTCGTCGCTCTCTGCACAAAGTAATGACATTTAATTACTTGGACTCCGCCTCCTTACACTTTGGAGCTGTCAGCTGATGACAGCATCAGCTGCTGTTGGTGTTGGGTGAAATGTTGGTGGAAATCAACAAGCAAGCGATCTTCTGACCCACACACATAGACCAAACAAAATTAAATATTCCACAAATGAGTTTTGAAGTGTTGTCGCTTCTGTTATTGTTGTTGTTGTTGTTGTTTTTGGTTTGTCGGCCACGAATTACACGCTACTTGGAGTTGAGTTTCTACAAGTACGCGTCGCGCCTGCGCCCCAAAGCTGAAAGTACAGTGGGATAAAGGGGAAAGAATATTAGAAAATTACAAAAAACAATATACAATATACTCTTAACCTTCCAAAGTTTGTGTGAATTGTTTGTTTTCCTTATAACTCGACTACCATTCAGCCGATCTTTATCATTCCTTTGGCGGATCAAAAAACTATATTGATAACTAAATATGAGCAGAAGGTACGACCCTTCTATTTTTAAAACTATGGTAGACTTGTCTATTTTCCAAATTGCAGAAGCGGAAGGGAGAAGTTTTCGTCCCATACATTTCGAACTATCTCTTCAACTATAGAGGGTATGATTCTCTGAGATCTGTGCTCTCATAAGGACCGACGGACGGACATGGATCTAGCGTCAATCTGCCTTCGCTGTCAGAAGTTATAGCGTTGCCAGATATGTCCGTCGAATATGCTTAATTATATGTGGCAACAGTCAACTGACACTGCCTGTGGAAGGTGCTCATACATGTATGGAAACAGATGATGCTTAATACTTGGCGATTCATTAAAATCAGAAAAGCTGTCATCGGTCATCATCGGTAGGATTTAAATAATTGCACATAAACTTACAAACGTCAAAAAATTATTAAAATTGACTATATATTCGACTTCGGGACGAAAACTTGAAAAGATATAAAACATTAAGAGCAATATTTGAGTTTTGAGATTTGTACAAAATCTTCCCCATTTAAAACTAAACACAAAATCCTTGGGTTCTTAGTAATATAGATCGACGAGCTATCAAAGGAGCTCCTAATCTTTGGAACAATTCTAGGGATTCCCTTCTTCTGAATATGTATCAAATTAACTTTGGTTTTACTCCGTTGAATGTAGATTTTTGTGACAGATATCACTATGTAGAAGATTAGAAATCGGTACTTCTTTTGAAACCAATTGTACATAATCCTCTATATTACGAACTATATTCAGATGCTTAGCATATGTTTTCTAAACGGATTGACTGGTTCATTGTCATTGGAAGTTGCTCTCATTTGAATAAGCGGAGGGCTTAATTTGTCAACCAAGTAAATGGATTGGTTTATAAAGGAACTATGTAAATATAATCTAACAATCAATGAAAGTAAATCTATTCGATCTCTTCTAACTAGAAAGTACGCAAAGCGTACTTCTTTCCCTAACTAGAAATAGTTTCAAATGACTTATTGAATGCTGAATAACAACTCTATAAGATTACTGTCAAGGACTTATCCGTTAAGATATTGACCGTACATTAGACTCCGAGACCAAGCAGTTGGCAATTCTTTTTCCCCCATTCTTTCCACAGTTCGTTAGCAGTTTTTCCCCTCAATTTTCCGCCGTATGACACTTGAGGGCCATTATCAGACAATTTATTAATAATTAAGATAAAATTGTGTCTTTACATGCCATGCTCTGGTCGGTTTCATGCGCTAGATGGCACCGAATTAGTTTCCTTCAAAGTGTATACAAAATATTTGCAATGAAAAGCCAACCAAGAAATATGTATTTTTTTGTAATTTAGCACAATTTATCAAGCCACGATTTGTGTGTAGCAGGGCCAAATCCGGAGAGGTAAATGAAAATGCGCATAATAATCAACTGCCAGAAGAGTCGACGGAGAGAGAGAGGAGAGTGAGAGAGGGAGAGGGAGAGGGAAAGATTTGTTTGTGGTTAAATATAGAAAGGGGTCTCCTTTATGCTGCTGCCTTCGCATGTTTTTTTGTTCGTATTTTGCCATAATTTTCTAAACTTGCCTTGTGGGCAGCAGACAGCAGCAGCAGCAACAGACACCCGGCACCCGGCACCCTGCAACCGAGTACTCACTGCAGAAGGAGCCAAATGAAAGGGGGCTTCTAAACTTGCATTTGATCTCTGGCTTGATCTTGAACGTGCTCATCTGCTGCTGCTGCTGCTGCTGCTTCTCGCTGCTTGCAGCTCGCAGCTTCGCCTCGTGCTGTAGTAAATTGTTTTGTAAATTTGATATACTTGCAGTTTATTTTTTGCTGTGGTCACTGCTTCTCTCCTCCTCCTCCTCCCCCTCCTTGGTGTGTACTTCATTATTGTTATTATTATTATGGTTTGCTGTACTTGTTCATTAGTCCATGCCCTCTCGGCTAGCAATGACAACAACAACAACAACAACGACGACGACTTGGACACAGTAGCTCGAGTTGTTCATAAACTTCGTCTAACCCCGCCTGGGGGTAGCATGTACGTGGGCTGGCTTTAATGTTAAGCGAATAGGGAACAGAACAGTACAGTTTCTTAGTTTCTAACATACCCAAGTTCATCTTCAGCTTAGGTGTGGAATATGATTGACCTGGCTATCCGTTTCGCATATGCGGCAAATAGTTTAAATTTTGTTATACCTTTGCAGAGGTTATATTGAAATTGTCCAGATGTTTGTAACGCATAGAAGGAAGCATTTTCGGCCATATAAAGTATATATATTCTTGATCAACATGACGAGCTGAGTCGATATAGCCATTTCCGTCTATTTCTATGCTATCTCCTCCATCAGTTTTCAAGCTATCGCCACCAAACTTTGCACGAAGTCTTCTGGTACAAATACGCTGCACATTTATCGGAGCCGGCCGAATCGGCACACTATAACCTATAGCTATAGCTAGAAAAACTTTTTTGTTTTAAATGCAAACGTCTCCAAACTCCGTATTTACTAGTTTGCAATACTTCTCTATAATTCTGCCAAATTTGGTTGATATCGTACATCTATATAGTATAGCTGCCATAGAAAAGTAAGGTCAGAAAAATAGTTTTGGTAAGAAAAACCCTTTTGTTTTCAATGTAAACCTCTTTAAAATTGGCATATATTTTTTTTATAAGCATTAACACACTTCTTCAAAGTTTTGTCAAAATCGGATGACTATAGGTTATAGCTGCCATATGAATAATCAGTCAAGAAACTAGTTTTAGTGGGAAAAACTTTTATGTTTACAAAGAAAACTCCTCCAAACTTTGTATTTCTTAGTTCGCTATGCTTTTCCAAGATTCCACAAAGTTTGGTCGAAATCGGACATCTATATAGTATAGCTGTCATACAAAAGTAGAGTCATAAAAGTAGTCTTATTTGTTTTCAGTGGATATGTTCTTCAAATTAGTTTAAAAATGTTCTACAAGGGTATACAAACTTCAACCGAGCCGAAATTTGCTTAAAAATTTGCTACTGTTAGCCTATGTGGAAGAGCTGACATTGTAGCATGCTTTTTCAGTTGATTTTCCCTAATTCTACAAAATCATTTGAACAACAAATGGTGTTAGATCATTTCGAATTGATCCACCGACTTACCTGTCTTAATTTAAGGTGGAAAAAGCCTAACATTAGTTTATAAGTTAACAACTTTGATTGGATTTGGATCTTCTGCCATGTAGATTCGAGTTCTTAAGCATGGATACAAGATTATTCCTCTGTTAAGATCTTATTACAAACTTTTCTGGATCCAGTACTTATAACCATTGATTGAGAAACACCTTGTAGAAAACTTTGCCCTATTAAGTACTGAGAATTAACTCTAAAAATAGGATTGAGTTGAATAAAGGAGGTCAATATACTTTTCCGACTATTTTTGTTCGAAAAACTTACCCAAACCAGTTACCCTTTGTCAAAAACAGTTGTGATCTGGCAGCTTGCAGTCCTGCTCAATCCCGAAATATAATAGTCAGCCCACGTATGTACGTTTATCTATGGCTGTCTTCTCCTTCTCATGTATCTGTATCTGTTTGCTTGTATCTACAAGCTGTAAGGTATGCGCGAACTGCCTGCCGGCCTGCCTGCCTGCTTATTGCAGATTATTTTTATTGCTACTGTGTGATTCATTATTATTTTTTGTGTTTTTGTTGTTGTTGTTGTTGTTATTTCTACTTTTACAGTTTGTTGCCTGTTTCGCTTAAGATAAGGTGGCATGTAGTCTACAATTGAATCATGATGAAATTGCCTTGATGTATTTTTAGTAAACGAGAAAAGGAAGAAATAGTTGAAACCTGACTCATCTGCCCAAATAAGTGTCCCTTTTGTGGGCGCATTCCAGTGCCCCGCCTCTCCCTCTCCCTGCCCCTCTGTGATCTTGTTTATTACGCTTAGTTTAATTTAAAAATGTACTCTTGATGACGAAGGCAACGGCGCTCATTTCCCTGCCTCTCCCAAAGCCGGCTTTGAGCGAGTCTCTCCCCGTCTCCAATTGAAATTTATGATATTGTTCGGCGGGCTGCAGCCAGTGCCAGTCGCGACTCCAATGCGAGCACTTCGCCATTTCGCTTTTCATTATTACTTTGTTTGTTATTGCAAACTATGCAATATTATTGTTATTATTTTTATTGTGACTTGCTGCCGGTTTCAATTGACATTAAAATTGATAAGCGGGCAAACTCTCCGAATGTAGAGACTCGTCGTGTCGCTCGCCTCGCTCCGATTGCATAAAAAGTAATGTGAAGTGGGTTTCCGGTAAATCGTTGCATAAACTGTCACATGCAGCAGGAAGCATATTTGGAAATTTATGCGAAAAGAAAAGTGCAGATTTTGTGTTGAAAAAACAGTTTTCTGCAAGTGTTTCAAGGCTGGCTATTCCACTCAGCAACACACCGCTCGCACCTTTCGTCTCGGCAAACCAAAAATACACCATTTTCTATATATACAATATATACATATATATATATTAGATGGAAAACTTACAGAAAGATGACACACATTTCGGCGCGGGAGCCAAATCAACAATTAGTTGGCCGCAATTTCACATAAATCACAAAAGAGGCATTCGGCGTGCTCTGGTTGTGGACCCACCTCCGTTCTATTCGGGTTTATTTTTGGTTTATTTACGTGCGAGCTGTTTGCCCATGTCGCACAGTCGTCGGTGGAGTCAAATCAAATGTTGATAAATTTGCAAATAAAATGTCATAAAATATTCAAATATTGTGACATGAAATGAGGAAACTGTCACACTTAAATGGAAAGGATGGGAAACTTATAAGATATGAAATGGGAGGAAAGAGAATAGTCCGAATACTTTGAAAACTTGAAATAACATTTACTCAGTTGACAATTTAGTAAAACCAAAAGCGAACCGGTTTGAGACGAGTAGTTGTAATAATAAGCTGAATCTGAACCTTAAATATGACCTTCTATTACTGGAAATAGCTTCTTTAGCCTTTTTAACAAATTCACACTACTTCAATGAGAATATCATGTATAGTAATAGTCCTGGTCTTTCTATAAGTTGTTTATTCCAGATACATTAAAAGCCACCCTCGTAGCCATAAAGCTAATTCGTCTGTTTGCACTTATAAAAATACCTTAAATAGCTTTTAGAGCAACTATTCTTATCTCATTTAATTTAAAATGCTACTTTTAGATGTTGAAAACTTTGAAAATTTTCGATTTCAACGTTCCTTTATCCAGGTGAGCGAAGACTCTTCATTTTGAGAGTTGACATTGAACAGATACTACATTATTCTTAGGCACCCAGCAAACATTCAATGAAATTTGCAATCACCTTCGATTCTTTTTCGTGTGCCTGTTGAGCAAGAGGTCATGGAACATCGAATGAACAAGTTTTAGCTTTAAAATCATACACTCCCGGTAATATTAAGTATTTTACTAGACTGACTTAAACTAAAACAACTAGTTTCGTTACATAAAATCCATTGAGAACTTGCAAAACGATTTCCATAAAATAAACCATATCAAGTTATGAGTAGGTGAGCGATATATATTCCTTATGGGTTCTAAAATGTATTCTGCTGCCTGTAGCTAACATTTTCTCAGCTTTCGGATACCATTTTTCCCCCCCTTTTATAATGAAAACAGGGTGTTTCCATTGTACTGCTTCAAACCATTCTGCCAAAAGCTTGACAGAAAAAAACAACTCAAATCCATTAAATACAAAAATCCAAGCGAATCCCAGCCTTTCCCTTTTGGTTGCCAATTTCCTACAAAGAAGCCTCTTTCAACTGTTTTGCGAAAGATCTGCCGCCTTGGCTCCTCCACACACCCGCGCAGCCTTCTTATCAAACAACACACAAACAACAACACAACTTGACCCAAGCGCTACGGTCCAAAAGAGAATGCTGCGCAAGTGCAACAGATATTGACAAAGTCAACTGCGAAACTCAACGAAGAAGCGTCATAAAGCACAAAAAAAAAAAAGAGCAGAGAGCAGAGAGCGAGAGTGAGCAAGTGCCGGGAGAGCTTTCGTTGAGTGCGATGGAGAGCAGCAGCGACTGGCCCGGCCAGCGGTTGGAGACGTCGCCAGTTAAGTTTAAGACGAGCAGCCAAAGAGAACTCGATCCGACCGCGCGGCGCAACGGAATACAAAACGCGTTCAAATAAAACACAAATAAATGCAATGCAACCGAATATCGCATAAAAATACGCAAAATGAAAATATAAATAATTAAGCAAATTCTCAGGCAAAGTGCAAACCGAAGCGGACGGCACTTGACGAAAGGTGCGAGATGAGTGTCTGCTGTGTGGGTGGAGGGAAAGCCAGGCAAGAGATTGTTGGTGGATGTGTTGCCTGCCTGTCTGCCTGCCTGCCTGGTTTTCCTTTCCTTGAAGCAAAAGTTTTTTTTTTGTATGATTTTTAATCTCAAATTAACTGTTTCTTGTACAGAACGTGTGATGTGAAGTCTCGTAAATACAAACTTTGCTTATCGAAAAAAAAAACCGCCAACTGAAAGCGAAATTTACTGGCCCAATTAATTGTGATATAAAAGAAATGATGGAGGATTATATGATCTACCTGGAAACGGCCTGGGAGTGGGCGGGCTGGGTGCCCCACATACTCATCGCCTACATTCTGCTCACCCTGCTGCCCAAGTCCTTGATGCGTATGAAACGCTTTGCGGACGCCGACTACGAGGCGAATCGTCACAAGTTTCATCGTTGCTACGGACCCGAGCTGTGCTGCCATGTCCTGGCTCAGGAGGCGGCCAGCAAGCAGGTCAAACAGAAGGCACGCAAACCCGTCACTCGTGTCTACCCCAAACGACATTTGTCCAAGGAGGAGCCTGCGCCGGCACCGGCTCCTGTTGTCAAGCGAAGCAATGTCACCAAAATTGCACGCATGTTCGAGGTGGGCCGACCCGTGACCCGAGTTTCACCCTCCATCAATCTGCCAGAAATTCGCATGTTTGGAGCCAGTGAGGAGTCCAATGAGTCAACGCCGTGCGCCTCCCGCAAATCGAGCATAGCCACCCAACTGTCGGCCCAGCTGCAGCACATTGAACAGCACATGAAGCTGTGGCAGGACTTGGAGGAGGAGCAGCCGAAGATAAGCGATTGGGAACCCATGGCAGTGCCTGTGGTGCGACGCACACGTGGTACTTCTGCCACGCCGTCAACCGCCTCCCCCCTGTCCAGTTCCCCGGAACCAGCGTCGCCCGTGCTGCTGCGTCAACCGCCTGTGATGTGCCTGGAATCCAGCATGGAGAACATATTCCAGGCCATTGCCAGAAGTGCAGAGGATGTGGACGACAGCAGCTACAGCCTGTCGCCGGTGACCTGCATCGATGACATACTGTCCGAGCGTCGATTCTCTAGGCCCCTGTCGGCCTATTCCATAACAGACTTGTTGAACGAGGAGCAGGCCTCCTGTGTGGAAGAGGCCACCTATGTGAATGATACCCGATGAGCGTGACAGTGGTCAGTTAGTTAGTTAGTTAGCGGTAGTGCCATCATCCGATGAGGATCCTCAAAGTGAAAAATGACTCACAAAGCGGAATGCATTGGGGCCTTGACTTGCCCCCGATTTCCTAGCTATATATAATGTGTATGTGTAGTTGTAGTAGTCAGAGTGTAGGAACAGGGTGAGACCCTCACTCACCCAACCACCCCCCCACTTGTTACACCCTCTCGTTGTAGTCAGTCAACTTCCCTGTCCCCCCTTCCAGATTTTATTTGTTTAGTACGAGGAAAGCTTAAACAAAATTTAAATCAATTAGTCTTAACCAGTTACTACTGTACTTATTGTCTAATTAATAATTGTGAGAAATAAAAAACCAACCAAAATTACATTTGGCCAGCCCAAATAATCACAATGCATCTCAATCTAATTGAAAAACAAAACAAACAAACAAACAACATTTAAGCTAAAACTTTGAATTTGTAGTATTATTTACCTATTTTAATTATATAAATGCAACAAATGTATACCGATCGTTCACAACGGGAATCATTAATAAAGAAACATTTATTTTTGTACTCACAGCAGCTGCTGGCCACGAAATTGTGCAAATTGTTGAGATCGGTTGGCTGTTGTTCCCCTCGGAGGTGTTCCTTCTATTGCAGCTGCCGGCGGGCCACAATTCTGCTAAACGCTGACGAAGCTTCTGCCCAGCGAAGCGTGTCTTTAGCAAAAACCCAAACCAATTTGTCGAAAAATACAAAATTGACACAAATCACAATATTTGAATGTTCATTAATAACCCAAAAAAAAAAGAGAGAAAAAACGAAATGTGCGATACGAAATTTACCACGAAATTATCGTGATGTGAGGCAATTTCGAAGCTGTGGTTTTTGATTGATTCGATGGCAAATGAATCTACAGCCGATTTAGATGGGACATGACCGCACATCGTGGTGAAAGGTGTTGAGGATTTCGGGGCGGGAATTGAGAGTGTATAGTTGCTCTACAAAAAAGGGGGTTGGGTGCAACAGATTGATTACGGCGGATGGGCGTCAACAAATTAGAATTAGGTTCGAACCAGAGCGGAGGTTCGGTTCGCGTACTCGAACCACATTTTTTGCAATGGCTCATGTTGGAAATTTTGAGGTTGGAGAATTTCCGGTGAGGTGTTGGTTCGAAGCTTGGCCTACCTTTTTCCAATACAAACGCAAAACCAATTAGTATTTTAATGATTAGTGCTTTCGTTGTAAGTACTATTCTACTTTTAGCGCTAAACAAATTTCAATAACATAATAATATTAATCAAATTATACAGAATTTGGGAATTTTAATATTATATTTGGAAATGTCTGTTCAACTTAGACTTACGTCAATGAACATTCAGAAGATTTAACAATTAAAATAGTATTACTTTATTGAGTAAAACTAGTTCATTTCCTCTAATTAACAATAAGGCATTGTATCAGCCGGACAATTATGAGACTCGGTTGCACTATAACAACCAAACTTCAAAAAAATCCCTTAAAAGGCAAAAATATCCGAGATATCCGTGATTAAATCAATCCCAAACGTTGTCAGAAGTCGTCCAGTTCCAGATTTTCTCATTCCGAGACTTGATCTCGGATATCTCAGATCTAGTACGACTTTAGCTTAGAATTTCCATCGGAAGGTCGACATAAAATCAAGTTTTTTGAGCTTAAGTTTATCTTGCCATCATTTTTTTCTATGTATGAACTATTTCACATGTTTTGCCAAATAATTTTCGTTGAACCGAACCGAAATCTTGTGTTCGCAACAGGTTCAGGTTCACAGGAAACCGGAATAAATTATATAACACCCAGAAGGAAGCATCTCAGACCCCATAAACAAGGTGTAGTCATAATTTTTCAAAATAATAGGGGCAGCTTTTTCAAAAATGTTTCTTAAATTTTTCTTTAATGATACATTTTGGCCTTAAATAATAAAACGAAGTAGCTTTCCATATGAAATAAATAACAATCTTCATAACAATGTAGGAAAAAATTAAATTATAAATGAAATCGTGAACATTTCTAAGCAAAATGTATGTTTTACAGCACAGACTATGTTAATTTCTTACTGGTTTAACTCTTGGTTCGAATTATTTATTGTTTCACAGTGACTAAAATATCGGAACTTTGGGCTTGAACGGGTTCGATCCAAACCCGGCTTGTAGCCCAGATTCAAACAAGCAATTCTTCTCCTTTTTTTGTGCCTATATTAGTATTATAGCCCTTCAACGATCTGATTTTAGTGCCTGCTCTATTTGTTCACACCAAGCTTGACAAAGTTTTGCTGCAGCTGGTCTTCCATCGCCTCTTTTTTTATGATATCATATAGCTGTTGGATTTCTAATCAAACACCTGTTTACTGCAGGTTTAACTCCTCTCAAGTAGTTTGTGAACATTCTTTATTCCATTTGTTTCGAAGATAATTACAAAGTGTAGCGCAATAACTGAGTCAGGTTTCTTTCAAATGTTTTGGTTTTTGATGTGTGCAGAGCTACGTGAAAATATGTTATTATTATGTATATATTAACTAGCTCTTATTACAAATATTCCAAGCCTAAGAAGTTATTCAGAAAGTTTAGACAGGTGATTCAAGTCCGCCTTAAGCGGACCTAAGCGATATCAAAAACCACTCAATTCCAGGTCTAGCCCTAAAACACAAAGACTTTGTTCAACTCAGCATGAAAATAAACCTACTTTATGGGTTATTAGTTTATGCACACTTTGCAATTGATTATAAATGTGTGTCATAAATAAGTTAAGCACCTTATCAGTATTTGTTGCCTGTCAATAAGTATCTTGTGTTCCAGTTGACTTGATCGCGCACAAAAGTGAACTTGCTGATTCCTAGAAAGCTTTTTAGTTCAGTTACCTAAATTCTGAGCTGAATAATAATATATCTTGTTTTTAAAATCAGTTTAGCTATGTCTTTATCCCGACTTTCTGCAGTGATTCTAGCTTTAAATTTCATTAGCAATGCAGCTCCACTCTCAAGCGTGCTCTTCTGTAGCAACCCTATTTCGTGCATGCTTTAAGCCGGCACGAAAATAGCACGAAATTTGCATGTTTTATTTTCAAAGAATCAAAGAAGCATTGCAAGAAGTTGTAAGGTGATAAATCAAATTGTGCTTATTTCTTAATTCTGTAAATGTGCATTACCCTTATCAACTAGCCAAGTCAAAGGCCTATATCTATTCAACATAGTGCATATCTCGAGTGGAAAATGCCACTGAACTTTGCAACTTGTTGCAATCAACCCGCCACACTCCACAAAGCAAATCCCAGCAGCCGTTTCAGCTTATCAATCTCATTTTGCTCTCGAGTTGAATGGGACGGTTCCCGGCCAGTCACAATTGAATGAACTAATTCATAAACAGGAAAGGAATACCATATCCATTTTTAGTTTAGCCCAAACACTTGAACTTGACATGGCCAAATATCTAATTGGTTGGGGCAGATGTTAATTTTGGCATTTTTGCTAATTTTCAATGCATATTTCGATTTATTGTTTTGCACCGAAATCAAATGGCACTAAAACCACGCAAATAAGCCAAACCAGCAACCGAAACGAACTTTTGTGAAAATAGTATAATAAATTGGCATTTATTTGTTTTGTATTCTGGCGTCATACCTACCTTTTGGGTGTGATGAGTGTGTTGTGTGTTGTGTTGTGTGTTTGAGTAGCCCGACAGCTTTTGGGTTGCCACAACAACATAAACAAGGGATCTGAAATTTACCTTTTTAGATAGCATCCATTATAAATATTTGGTAATCAAAGCGGCGTTGTATTGTATTTTATCAATTTATATTGAATGATTCATGGTTGGTCGCTTCGGTTGGGTTGGAGAGTGAGTGAGTGAGTGAGTGAGGGGCGAACCTTCGCTGTGATAAAACGTATGACACACGCCAAGTTTCAAGAGAATTTCATTGAGGAAAGAGCTAAGAGCTTCGTCAAGGTGGTTGTTATTGTTGAAATTGGCAAAGTGTGATTTGTTTAAATATATAAACAACCGCTGATATGTGTTATAATTATTAATTTTGCAAAAAAAAACTAAACGATAATAGCAAGTGCTTACCCAAGGTCGTAAGCTCTGTTTGTTAGTTGTATCATATCGTACAGTTTTGTGCCCAAAGCACAGAAAAGCCTTAGATTGGTAACTAAACTTACTCAGAGCTCATGTCTCCTGATTTTATGTACTCATAAGCTATTTCTTCACAAATTGTGGAACTAGAAAGAACTGTCTGTGTGAATCTTATAAAGATTCTTCAATGGATTGTGGACTGAGGCTTGGAAAACCAAAAACTTATAGTGCAAGCAAAACAAAGCTTGCTTACCGTTCTCAACTAATCTAATCTACAAATAATTCTACGAGTAATCCAAGGAATTATAGTAAGAGGGCTGTTTAGCAGGTATCCGTGATTTACGACAAAAGAGAAATGCTTCTCAATTGATCAATAATATAGAAAACACCATGTGACCGGGTAATGTGTGTGCCTGCTGTGCAAGAGGTTGTGGGTTCAATTCAGTTTTGAACTAGTTTTCTTTCTTTGAAAACTTACACACCCAGTCACCTTTACCAGCTGTTGGCGCCAGCTGTGAAGTTAGTCATGATAAAAGGCGCACTATTGCAATGAATTCGTAGTCGCATATTACACACTTTTTCCCATCAACTTTAACTTAATCCTCGGGTTTTTGTACCATTTGTAATAATTTTCACTTTGAATTAAGTGCACACTGAATCAACTTTAGCTTCAGAGGGTGCAGCTGAGCAGTTCCTTGGATAATACTAAAATAAATTCAAAAAGCTTTGCCTTCTGACGCTGCGCAGTTGCCCAACTACCCCGAATTGAACTATTTTGCTACCAGTTTGTTTCTAGTTGCCTATATTTTCTTATTATATGTAGCCAGTATCTCTGCAGGCTTTGATCTAATTGATCACACAGATGGTAGAAGATAGACATGTAAGGCAAATCATGGATATTCTCAATTCTTGGCATTATTAGATGTGAGCTTGTGCAACTTTCTTACCAGTTTAGCTTGAATTTACCCACAAGTCCAGGTGTTCCGATGTATTGTTTAGAAACTTCCATCGATTGTATTTATAACTGTCTCGCATTCTACCAACTGCATCGAAATTATTCATTTTATTTGCCTCGATATATAAAAACTTTCATTCGTTATCTGTGCATATAATGTGCCGGTTCTCCAGTTCTCCTCTATCTGCCATCAAAACTTAATTCCGGGGACAAGTAAAGCCCTCGCTGGTTTCGCACATATTGACATTTCATTAATACTTTTTATGTAAACAAATGGACAACCCCTCTCCCTATATAATTCTCTTACACTCTCTACAATAGCCCAGACACTTCCCCACACCCGCCGCAGTTAGAGTAGCCTCTTATCTTATCTCTCGTACTCCCTCGCTTCTCTCTCTCTCTCTCTCTCTATCTATCTCGTAGTGCAACCGATAGGTGCGCAATTAGCTGGAGGCGTCATTTAGTCAGTTGCCAATTTCGCTTTATGCGGGAAACAAGTCCCCCCCCCAGGCCAGAGATTCATTTGCAAGTTTAGTTCAACCTCTCGTGTCTCATTAATGGAGCGCACTTGAAGGTGTGCCGCCGATGCCGCCGCCGGTTGCAAAATATACAAATTGAAAACTGAAATAGAAAAAAAACAACAATGAAAAAAGTTAAACTGGTAAAAGCTTTTCCTCATTTCCCCCCAAACAAACATTTTAATAAACCAAAAACAGGTGCCGATAGCCCCCGATTGTAGTGTGGATGACTCACGCGGACTGGGAACAACCCACTTCATTAGGCCGCTCGATAAGGCCTTCATTAGATGGCCATATTGGCGCGTTGTTAATTTCTTTTTAAATGCCAAACTTTTGGGGTTTTTCGTGGGCTTGGCACTGATTTGGAAAGTGAATGTCATGTTTTTGAGCTGTGTTTTCTGTTTTGTTGTTTTTGCAGGAATCGCTCTCTTTGGCCCATTCGCTGTCGGATAAGCCGCTGCCGCCCTCACCCCTGATACCCACCAGTTTGGAAGGTGGCAAGGTATCCGATCGCCTGGGTAAACTCAAGTCCAATTCGGAGAATTGGAAGCAACGCATAGGTAGATCACGCTCATTCCTCCAAAACCATTTGAAATCTTTGCTAACAACTCTCATCTTGCAGAACAAACCGATGCCAAGAAGTTTACAGTCGCTGGACGATTGCAAAAGAAGGCTCAATCTCCTGTGGAATTGCAGTTCGAGCGTTCGCCCAACGATGCGGCCAAAAAGTGTCCCCAGCTGGAGGTGCGCAGTGCCAATCAGCCACAATTGGGTCTGGCCAAAAGTCCCTCCATGATGGTCACCTCCAGTGTGGGCAATAAGACCGCATTACGCAGTCTGAGTGTTAATCCCGAGGAGGATTCCAGCATTTTGAGTCGCTCGAACAGTAGCAGTTCCGATTCGGATGGTGATCGCAACTCTCCACAGAATGCCAAGCAGAACAAAGAGTTGGCCAATAATAAGAGTGCTGCTGCACCCACAAATGTGGGGTCCAGGATTCAGGTGCCGCGTTTGGATGATGAGGAAACGTTTGAGAACTTCTTTGCCACACAGCCGAAGCAGTTGGAGGAAGCCGCAGTGGAGCTGGAGATAAGCGCTTTCGATGACATCAAACCCACAGAACGGTGAGTGCATAAAATCCAAATTGAGTTCCCTTCTAAGAATCCTTTCATAACTGTCCCATCTTTCTCTTCCTGTTCAGTCTGGTAAGCAAGCGTCACGTGCAGGGACCCAAGGGTCGTCGAGCTGCCCGCAATCCTCTCAAGAGTCTGGCTGCTCGCAGTGACATCAGCTCGGAGTACACCGAACTTAGAACTGGCGTGGCCGAGCGGGAATTGAGACGCCTTAAACTAGAATCATGTAAGAGTATCTCACCCACTCTGTATCTCTGGCTAATCTTTTGCTATCCTTCCAGTTGGTCAAGGTCATGGAAATCTGGCTGCCGAGGCAATTGCTGGCCTGGCCTCCATTGAGGACTTCAAATCGGTGGCCTTGCGCTCCTCGTCGCTGCCGTTGCAACAAATGTGGCTGCCACACAAGCCGGTCATGCTGCTGCATGTCAAGGGACGCACTCATGTCCAGACCCGGCTGGTCACGCCCACCCACACTTCTCTCAATCGTGGCGATTGCTTCATTCTGGTGGCTGGTGCACAACTTTTCCGCTATGTCGGCTCCTTTGCCAATGTCATAGAGATCTCACGCAGCAAGAAGATCTGTGCCGCCATTGTGGAGAACAAGGATTTGGGCTGCACGGCCAGCCAGGAGGTGATACTCACCGATGGCAAGATCATGAATGAGCGCCAGTGGCGTCAGTTTTGGTCCCTGTTGGGCAAACCGGTTGAGGAGAGTGAGGAGATTGTGGACAGCGGACATGCCGACGAGGATGATGTGTTTGAGAGTAGCCTCATCGAGACGAACAAGATCTATGAGTTCCAAGACGATGCTTTGATACCGCTGGACAAATATTGGGGCTGTATACCCAAGGTGGATATGCTGGACACACGCAAGGTTTTGATCTTTGACTTTGGCAGTGAGCTGTATGTGTGGAACGGGAAGAATGCCTCGTCGGATGCGAAGCGAGCGGCCATGAGGCTAGCCCAGGAGCATTTTGTGGCCGAGGATTCGGCTGACTATGCTCAGTGCTATTTGAATCCCTTGAACTATGCCTCAATTGTGGGCCGGCGGGAGAATACCAAATATGCCAAGAGATGTGCCCAGCGTCCGGATTGGTGTGTCTTGGGCAAGATAACACAGAACATGGAAACGGTTTTGTTCAAGGAGAAATTCAGCGACTGGCCAGAGTTGGAGCGGGAGGATCTGGAGAAGGACTATCTGGCCAATGGTGTGCAGGTGGTGCGCGCCTTGAATGGAGCCGCCTTGCACAAGGGTGAACCCTACCAGGAGCCCAATTTGGTGCTGGAACAGTCCAATCTGGGTCGTGGCAACTTCTACTATGACAACGATACCATGCGACACTTTGACATCATCACCAAATCCACGGACAAGTGGCAAATCCACGAGTTTAACTTTGATGCAGCCAATGGGCAGGAGAAATTTGGTCATTTCTACTCGGCGGAGAGCTACATAGTCAGATGGATATATCAGATCTCAGTGACCGTGCGGGAGCTAAGCGGCAAGGTGTCGAACAGGAGCACTGTGGGACGCGATCGTTGTGTCTACTTCACCTGGCAGGGACAGGACTCGAGTGCCAACGAGAAGGGCGCGGCTGCTCTGTTAACGGTGGAGCTGGACAAAGAGAAGGGTGCCCAGCTGCTGGTGGCCCAGGGGGATGAAACGACCGCATTTGTGCGTCTCTTCCAGCAAATGTGGCAGCACAAGGGACGCCAGGAGCAGTGTCTGGAGAGACGCAGCCAATGGCGTTTGTATCAGGTGCAGGGTAATGTAACAGAGGAGACCATACTCAAGGAAGTGGACTGCCGGTCGAATCAGTTACGCTCACGTAGCTCCATGCTGTTGATTCAAGGCACTGAGGGATTGATTCTAATCTGGCATGGCTCCAAAAGTGCGAAACACACACGTGCTGTGGCCTTGGAAGCGGCACAGCAATTGTTGAAGAACATGCCACAGGATTTGTTTAGCTGCGGGAGTGCCCAGCTCACGGAACTGGAGGAGGGCAGCGAAAGCGATCTCTGTAAAACAGCTTTGGGTCTGACAGATCAGCCTAACGAGGACTATGGCAGCCTGTGGCAGTCTGCGAAGAGCTTTGACTACCAACTGAGAGTCTTCAACTTCTCCAGCACTCAGGGAGTGTTTAAGGCTCAGGAGTTGAGTGATCCATTGCGCTGTCAGGATCTACACAGTCCATATCCCTTTGCCCAGGCACAGTTGTATAATGCACGCCAGCCCACCATCTTTTTGGTGGATGATGGTGATGAGCTGTGGCTCTGGATGGGCTGGTGGCCGCTGGAAGATGTGAAGAGTGAGTCAGCTTAATCATATAGCAAATCATGTACTAATTTTCTAAAAAAAACAGTCAGCACAGATGAGCGCAGCAGTCCCACCAATGACAATCGTGCTGGTGTCAATCGTTGGATCTCAGAAAGACGTGCCGCCCTGGAGACGGCCGTGGACTATTGGCGGGCCAAGCATGGCGAGAATGAGAAGGAAGCTTTCCATGGCATACGAGGTCAGGTGGTATGGGCTGGTCTGGAGCCTTTGGCTTTCAAGGCACTCTTTCCCGATTGGAGTGAGCGTGCAGATGTTAGGGATATTAACCTAGAGGTGAGTCGAACTGGCAGACAATTTGCAAAGCTTTCGTGTATACTTTAAGTTTCTAAGAGGGGATTTACACGGCGAAGCAAACTCTGTAAAGTTTTTTAAAAGCTTTTGCTTGTGGAAAGAAGGTGTAGAGGGGCAAGCGACAACTCTATAACTTTTACCTTACAGCGAAAGCTTTTTTGAAAAGTAATTGATGCTTGCTTTATCAAGTTAAGCCCAGGAAGCTTTTAAAAAAAACTCTTGCTTGTAGAAAAGGGATTTGGAGGTTTCATTTGCCCCTCTTACCATCAAACGAAAAGTTTTTCAAGAACTTCATGAAGTTTCCACCACCATGTAAATACAGTTTTGGTAGGGATTTACACGAAGAAGCAAGCTTTATGAAAAAAAGCGCTTGTAAGAAAGTGATGTAGAGGGGAAAGCGACTCTCCCACACATCATTCCTACAAACGAAAGCTTTTTCAAAGTCTCCAAGAAGTTTGCTTCACCGTGTAAGTCCAGTCTTGGTCTAAGTGAAGCTTTTCAGTCTACGCAAAGCTTTTGCACAAGCAAAAGCTTGAGCGGTCCTATTAAAGTGTAATTTAACCCTTAACCCGCATTACTAAAATCCAATACTTTTTCCCCTCTTCCAGGATGGTCGTACCGCTGAACCTATACTCATTAGCAGCATGCTGGCACAAATGACACAAACGGAGTATCCGCTGGAGGTGCTCAAAGCACGTCCCCTGCCCGAGGGAGTGGAGCCCACACGTCTGGAGGTTTACCTAAATGCCGAGGACTTTCAGTTGGCGTTGGGCTGTAGTCGAGCTGATTTCGAGCAGCTGCCCATCTGGAAGCAGACCAAACTGAAGAAGGAGCGGGGCCTGTTCTAAGAACTCCCCATACATACAATGCAACCATATAGACTTGAACACAATCACAAAGCACTTTGCTAGGCACACGCACACATTATCTTTTTATATGCGACGATTGCTTTTGCAGCGGGCACCTATAAAACATATACTTCATACATATATTTATATATATATATACACTAGGAATACATACTTACCCACACACACACACACACACGTGCGCATATACTTATGTACTCTCTCCCTCTCTATATATATTATAGATATCACTTTTTTTGATACACGAGCAGCTACCAACCATAAGCAATAAATTTTCAACTCGCTTCATTCGAAATCTGTTCAAAGAGTTTGTCTGTACATATAGAAAAAAAAAAATAACAAGAGTGGATTTGTTAATTTACTTTTAATTTTAACAAAATTGCATTTGTTTTTCTGCAAACACCAAAAACAAAACAAACAAAAAAAAAAACTAGCAACGATTTCTCGTTATTTCATTTCGAAATTAATTTAAACTTAGTTTTAGTTTTTTCCTTATATAATTTACATTTGCTTCGTATGTATTTGTGTTTTTATGATGTTAAAAACCAGTTTCTTATATTTTAATTTTTATTAAATAATTTCATAAAATTAACATTTTTGCGTTTCGCGGGGGGGAAATTGAAGCTGCGACCTGAAAAAGCTAACCATTGCCACATCCCATCAAAGAAGGACAGAATCAGAGTTGTATAAGGGGGGGTTACGTTTTATGTTGTGAAACATATCTAACTTCGACAGGGAAGGGCTTTGAAATACACAACACACATGGTTTATTAAGCTGGGCACGGAGATACCAGTAAAATAGCAGAATACTCGATACTGATACGTGCGATATCTACGTACGATACTGGTAAGTGCGGAACATCACCATATACAAAAATATCGTCAATCTGCCAGTTTGCTCCTAAACCAACCACCTAAACACTAGCAGATATAGGGACTGCTAACTGGTCCGTCGCAACAATGAGCAAGCGTCAAAAAGAATACGGAAACGGCTCAAAAAGAGGCATTCGCCCGACCTCTGGATACACTGTAAGCACCAACTCCAACGCAGCACTAAGAGATTTTACTTATCTAACAACGACAGTGATTCCACTCTTCAAACGGATGAGCTGCACCAACTTCTCAATGGTAGGACTTGGGACTTATTTGTACATATCATACATAACAACAATCTTCAAGGGCCCTAACAGACCCATTAAATCCATTCCCAGTCGTTGCCATAAAGCCCCGTTTGCTTATTGGAGCAAACTCTGCCCTCTCTTGGATATTTCCTGTTGAAACCTGGTTAACAACCGCTTCTTGCAATTCGCATTTCGCCATTGAAACAACTTTTGCAATTTTAAATTTCCCTCCAAGCTGAATTTGTAAACGAAACAGCTAGAGCTGAGGCTCTATAAAGCTTGAGATGGACGTCTGATTTTGTATTTGCCATGAACATAATAATAAGCACAGATTTCGCACACTTTTCGCAAGTATTTCCTTAACTGGCTTAAGAAAGACTTTAAGACTGGCGGAAAAGATAACATAGAAACAGACGGACAAGGCTATATCAACTCAGCTGACGAGCTGATCAAGAACACATGTACTTTATGTGCTCGGAGATTGCTTCTTGCTTTGCATTACAAAGGTCTAAAATGTTGAATTCTTTTTGAAAAAACTCAAAAAAAAATTGGTACTTTAAGAACCTGCCTGGTTTATCTGTAACAATAAGGAATACCAGTACAAGAGTGATTTTCCTATTGACTGTAAAAGTAAATTTAGAGGATTCCTTATCAAGTTGGACGATTTCATGTCACAAATTACTTTCATATTCCTTCTCTCAAAGTATTGTACATAGTTATATCTACTTTTTCCCCATCTTTCTGGCAATTATTTCGAAAATCGAAGATCGAATAAATTAAATATTAAAGTTCAAAAGATGCGGATGGACCTCCCCACTTAGAGTTTTATGCTATTTTTTGAAAGGCAGCGCCACATGTGGCCAAAAGTAGTCATTACCTTGTGGTGCCTTTGCTTGTATTCTGTCCATTTTTGCTTCAATTGCATCAATTGAGTTCGGTAAGTTGTCTTGTGGTGGTTTTGTTGTCCTTGGCATTGGCAAGTTTGGAGCGCTACAAATTAGGTGTTAGAAAAGAGCCCAGCTTAAAAGAGTTTTTCGAACAATCACATCAAATTGAGGGTTTCGGAGCACATTCACATTTCGGAGTTGTTGTTTTGGTTGATTGTGTTGCGGAAAATAACGGACATTTAAGACGTCCAACACCTACAGATAAGTGCTCTTTTTGCAAGTAAATCTGCACACCAAAATGCGACTGAAAACAGTATTTCAGGGGGCGATTTATTATCCGCTCAAGTGCTTAGAAAAGTAACATATTTGCCTTTTTATGAGGTTTTTATTATTTATTGGGAGGGTGAAAAGCCCTTTATCTGGGTCAGAAAAAAAGTCCATTTAGAATCGGGAAAACTTTCACATTAAGTGCTGCCTTTTCCATAGAGAAAAAAAAACCGGTCATTCAGTACTCTTTTTAATAACCAATATGAACGAGAATACTCATTAAAAAAGTGTCAGAAAGGTATCAGAATACTCACATATAACTTGCTGGTAATGAACCAATTTTTCATCATCATTTAACGACTCAAAAATCCCTCTTTTTTGCCCTTGGAGCAGATGTTCCATAAACTGTGTTTTGTTGGCACGGAAGTTAACATATTTCGAGCAAATAAAATCTATGTAATTTACACTTCAGCAAAAGGACACATACGGACAAAAGAAAGGCGATTCCCTTGAATACTATTTAGTAAAATTTGTACAGGAAATATGTTGAAAAATGCACAACAACCTTAACCTTTCGATCAAAAGTCCCCAATGTTAAATGCTTAAGTTTATTTTTTTTATAATTAAATAACTATAGCTATGATTTTCAGCTTATACTGTAAATTTTGTGGGGAAAATGGGCTGCCAGTTCTCTTAAATGCAAAATATGTGACAAAAGTGTTCCAACTATGGTAAAATTTAGAATTCAACGCTATTTCTCCTCACGCTCCACCCGCTCGCCTAACTGGAGGCCTGGATATCGCGTATCAGACGGGCCACCAGCTCACAGCACGCCTTCTGTCGGTTCTTGGCCACCGCCATGACTTCATCGTGATTGGCCTCCTCATCCTTCTTGTCGCTGTACTCGATGGCGCACTTGTTGGTGATCAAACTGAAGGCAAATACCTTCATGTCGCAGTGGCGGGCCGTGATTACCTCATGAACCGTGGACATGCCCACCGCATCCACACCCATCATGCGCAGAGCCTTCAGTTCAGCGATGGTCTCGTACGTGGGTCCACCGAGGCAGGAGTAAACGCCCACATGCATGTTCGACTCAATGCCCATGGCCTTACCAATCTCCAAGGCCTTGTTGATCAGATCCTTGTTGTACGAGTTGACCAGGGCGGGGAAACGTGGTCCAAAGCGTGGATCATTGGGACCCTGCAACGGTGAGTTGCCGGCAAATCCCAACATATTGACATGATCGTGCATCAGCATGATGTCGCCGACCGAATACTTCGGATTGATGCCACCCGCCGCATTTGTGGCAAACAGATACTCCACACCGCACAGCTTCATCACGCGCACCGGCATCGAGCACTTGGCCAGCGGATAGCCCTCATAGAAATGGAAACGTCCCTGCATGGCCATAACGGTGGCACCCTCCAGATTGCCCACCACCATTTTGCCCGCATGTCCCTCCACCGTCGATACCGGGAAATTGGGAATTTTCTCGTACTCAAAGACCTTGGCGTCCTGTATGATCTCGGCCAGCGATCCCAGTCCAGAGCCGCAAATGATGCCGATTTTGGGACGCATACCCGAGCCCTTCACAATGAAGTCGGCGATCTCCTGTATGACCTCATAGGGATACCTGCGAACGAAAGGTGACGACGTTAGCGAGACGAATTTCCAATTAGGGGAAAACCCTGGTGACGGAGTAGTATAAACGCTTACATATGGAGCACATGGACTAGAAGTGACTATCTTCTGCCCGTTTCAACAATAAACTATGAACTGAAAAAAGACTGATGGCTGCTTTGGCATTGAGATAAACATGTGAGTCTTTGTTTTTTTGGTTGGTTTTTTGGGGAAACATTGAATATCAATTAGTTTGATGGTGGAAACAAAATGTGAGGAACAGAACAACGAACAATAGAAATTTGGTCTACAAACGTGTCTTCGTTCATCACCCGCAAAGCCCTAAACTCTTCGGGGGAGAGGGAACATTGGATTTTGTTGGCATTGTCTGGGTGGCTGGAATAATGAAAATATACATATATAGTATGATGGAAAGTTGTTAACGGAGGCAAAGAAATTGTTTAAGCATATTTATCTGCCAGCGGCGGGCTGCTACTTGTGATAACCTTGTGAACCCTTTTTACCAAAACTACATAAACGTATAAACATATATGTAAATTCATCCAACAACACCATCACACACTTGTTTTCCCAGCAATCTCAAGGCACTGATAAGCCAGAAATAATGGTTGAATGGGCATGGGAGGTGATGTTCAAATCAATATCAATATTTCAAATGGATGAAAACAAAAACAAGTCATCAAATGTAAACATTAAGTGCGTCATAACAAAAAAAAAAAAGCAAAACATTCTATATGTAAATCATTTGTCCACAGAAGTTGGCATGAATTTAACTAATTGAGCAGTTAGTTGAGCGCGATATTCTAAATTATTTGTATTTTTTTTTTTACATTTTTTGATTCCCCTTGCTCTACGGAGCTGAGGGGGTGTATTGATTTTGTCCAAAAGAAAAGGAAAGTTTTTATTTTTATAAAGATCACTTCAATCTACAGAAGTTTTTTAGTACCCCAAGAGTACTTATCAACATCGCTTTAAGAGTAGGCAAATCAATTTGTTATAAAGCGGTGCTTGATCTATTGAAACTGGTTGATTGTTAAGTACTATTGATACGATTCTATGTCCACTGCTTTAACCACACCACAGGTACCACATTTAGAAAAAGATTCCACCATGAATACGTTGAAACATTCGAAGCACCGCATTTCCACATTCTTGACACCGCATTTTACTATGCAATGTACAAGTCCAAGGGCCAATTTGTTATCTTCTAGATAATTGTTGTATGTCAGACATACTTAGACCCGATTTCACATCTTAGTTTATAGTTTTTAGAAATTCACCCTAAAATTATTTGTTTTACTTGCTTTATAGAAATTTTCTAGTTTTTAGACAGTTTTATCTTCAATTTAGTTAGGAAAACCCGAAAATTTCTTAGTATTAGAAACTAGCCAAAATTCTTCTTAAATTAAGGCAAATTTTACCAAGATATTTTTCTAAAAACTTTCTAAAATTCAGCACTTGAAGTAAGAAAAGAGTCCATTGCACCGAGTCTTAAAATAGGGCGACTAGAACATTGGAACAAAGTCTATCACTCTATATAGACCAGCTCTATCTCTTATAGTCTTCGGAGAAATTATTATAAAAAATTATTGTTATCGATCAAACTAAGCGATTTCGCTAGAACGTTCATGCGCATTACCTAAGCTCAAAATCTAGAGAACAAACAAAACGCTGAAGTTCAAAAGGATCGATCAAGGCTTCGAGCACAGTCATCAAAGCTGGTTTAACAAAGCTTGGCTTAAGAAATCTTTGAACTTTGAAACGATTTTTAATCAAACAAGTAAGGGCGCTGCAGTCGAGTTTCCCGACCACAAAATACCCTGTTCATTTGTTTTCATTTAATTGTTTTTGAATTTAACAAAATTATCCCAAATGTAGGCAACACTTTTTTCGAGTCCTGACCAACAAGTGGGGGGGTGCTCTTATCAGCTCAACTGTTTCGCTTATAACTCCGGTGTTTTTTCAGAATAGATAGATATTGGGCCTAGCTTGATGAATACTAAACCACGAGGCTCTAACTTGAAAATTGTGGATCTGACGGCTATTTAGGTCTAGGATTTCTAGAGGAGGTCTAGGTTTTTTGGTGATAAAAGGGGGACGGGGTGGAATTTTTCAAATCTGAAACAAACTTGATCTGCGTACAGCATAAATCTACCTTCGTGCAAAAATTTGTGGCTCTATCTCTTATAGTCTCTGAGATCGACGCGTTCATACAGACAGACAGACGGACAGACGGACGGACGGACAGACGGACAGACGGACAGTCGGACAGACGGACAGACGGACAGACGGACATGGCTATATCGACTCGGCTGTTCATGCTGATCAAGAATATATATACTTTATGGGGTCGGAAAATTTTCCTTCTCCCTGTTACATACATTCGCACAACTTCATGATCCCCCTTTTCCCATTTTCAATAGGAACAGGGTATAAAAATAGACATATTTTTGCTGAGAAAGAAGCGTCCAGCTTGGAAAGATATAAATATCATATATCAATACCCGAATTGATATCTTTTATTATAGATGCCGCCATTACATAACATGTAAGAAAGTCGGTCAAGCTCAACTAAAATATTCTCTGTACCAACGAAATGGCTATTGATGCTGATCAAGAAAATATATTTTAGATGCTTTCTTCTGACTGTTACATACTTTTGCACAAACTGAATACACTCCGTGTACCTATGGATTGACTTACTTAGTTGGGGGGCTACTAATTTACTACCTTTGATATTACCAACTTTGGTAAGAACAATATTGATCTAAGATATAATACTAGACCTTTTGATAAACAACTTGCAAAGTGCTCGAAATTCATCGATAAAGAATGGGTAGAAAGCGAAGCTTTGAACAAAATCAAAATCATTTAAGTTGAAGGCATCTGAGAACTGGTTCGCTAACCGAACCTTAGGTTAAATAGCGCGTGGTTTTCAGTTTCTGGATCTAGTCTTATTGATCTTGTATTTTAAGCATGGTATAAACAGCTTCATCAGATAAAGCCTTCCCCTTTCTTTCCTTTTATGAAGTTTGTTAGCTGAGGTACCCGAGATACGGATACCTGAATCCTCTCCGAGCATTTCTTTTTTCCCTTTTCTAGGGTATATCAAGTCTGCCCTGCTACCATTTATTTTTTTTATTGTATTTACTAATAAATGGACCTATCAGCGGGCAGATATTAATAAACAGTTTGATTGGAACACGCGACGTAAAAGTTTTGCATAGTTTTCGCCGACTAATCAATATGCAAAAAGTTTGAGTATGTTTTAAGAGCAAACAAGTTTTGAAAACTAATCAACCAGGCGGCGGCGGTGGCAACGGCGATGACTTGCGTCAGATTCTTTATCAGATAATTGCCAATTGTACGTACATACATACATACAGACATATCTGTGATGTAGTCTGGGGTGTTTTGAAGATAAAGAGGGGTCTATGTCAAGATCGAGGCACACGCCCGCTCGGCTCGGCCAATCGGTGTGGTGGAGTGGAGTCTCTGTTAATCGTATGCAGAGATTAAAAAATGTGTTTTTAATGAGCTGGGGGGCATATTGATAAGACTGGTCCGGCCACCAAAGCATCTTCATTTGAATTTCAAAATCAAAATGGGGAAAAGAGAAACCGGGATTCGAATTCAGCGGCAAGATCAAGGGCAAGGGCTACTGAACAACTTACAGCATGGCCTGCGGTACTGTTATCCTTGGCTTAAGGACTGGTACACATTTTACACACACACACACACACTTACAGCAAACTCTGGGGCGTTGGTATCACCAGTTCGGTATCATTCTTGGTCTTCTTGTTCTTGTCCGCACAGCTATTGCCGGCCTTACCGGCGCCAACCTGACCCGAGCAACAATCGCGCGAGCACATTTTTCTACGCCGGGTTGGTAGCAAATTTTGAGGAGAAAAAACTTGAAGTATTTGTGAGGTGGAGAAAGGTCTGGACTGAACAATTAATTTGGAAGAATGACATTGCCCGGCAAACGAAACTAAGGGCAAAGCCTGCTAGGCGCAAAGGCGATTCCAAGGCCATATCGATTGTGGTGAAAGTGGTCAGGTGGTGCTGCGGGCGACACACACCATTCGATACTTGATTGCAGGTTAACGAGTTGGTGGCGTGAGTTGGTAGAACCAGCCCCCCCCACCCCACTCCCCCCTTCCTACTTACGTGTGATTCTCGTGCGCTGTATATTCCGCTGTTGTGTTTCCATTTTGATGACCATTTCCATTCGCATTCCCGGTGGTGGCCACATCCCCATTGGATTTGTAACCCGTCATTGTCGATAGAAGGATGATGTATTGGCCCCCTTGGTGGTATTATATAAAAGCTTGGCTCGCTTCTTCTGGTTATGCTAATTCTCTGTGTTGAACTTTCGCGTTTGGTTAATCTGGATTTGGTATTGGCTGTGACGCAGTCGAAATAAACAAATCAAATTCAATTTGTTTGCCCGAAACTGGTAAGGTGGTCTTGTGTGGTCCTATTTGAATTGGATTCCTAGAATTTTGTACTTTTCCTGCTGCTTGGTTTAAGCACTTGTTGCCTGCTCGAATGCTCGCTGATAAGTGAACAGTATCATTTGGCTGGATGTCGGCTTATAAGCGTAGCGGCAGCAGCAGCAGCAGTCGGCTGAGTGGTCAACGACGACGTCGCTGCAATGGACAATGGGCAAATATGAGGGTTTTTTTCTTCGTAAAAAACTGATCCTGATCATCATTGAAAGTTCGATCTTTGAACTGCTGAACGTTTCATCTATAATATTCATTTTAATTTTGTTGGTGGGATTTTACCATGAATGAAAAGAAGGAAAATTGCTAAGGTCTATGAATAGTTAGAGTATTTTATGGAATTCGTTCTATTTAAAGATATCAAAACAAAATTCTTATTAATTAAGATTTAGATTTTAAAGATAAAAACAATCTATTCGTTCCTGAAATTTCAAGAATTTCTCTCTTAAAATCAAGCTAAATTCTTTCTCAGTTTGGTGTTATCGGCAAAGAAACTGAGAGAAAGTAGCTGTTCTTTAGTAGTTGCAAATTTGAGAGAATAGCATTGAGTCCGCTCTCCCAGTTTCGTTTATTATGAGAGAGCGGTGTGTGAGGAAACTACCAAGCAAAGAACGCTATCGGTTTCGGTTTGATATATAGTTTTTGGAATTCTCAAGCAGTTTTAGGATTGCGGCATGCAGAGAAGATGCCTGTTGGACTTACAGTAGACAGGCACATGCTGTTGCTGCTTTGTGTTGTGGTGCATTCCTCAAAGGAGCTAAAACTTGATGCATAGTTTGACTATTAATTTCCATCAATTAAATGTAAACGCAAAAGGAAAAAACAACAATAAAAGTTTATTTAAAGATTGGAATATGGGCGCCCATTTATTTGATTCAAGAGTGAACGATCTAACAATTGATCCTATTGAGCTCTTGATACAAGATCGAACATTCTTGGTTTTTCACATTGCTATGCTCAGCAATCTTGATTTCGAGTTCGATAAGCACTTGATTTAAGTATATTTCTACTTGATTTGAGAATGATTCGCACTTGGTTTAAGTATAGAAGCAGTTGGATCAAGAAAAACGCGTTTGATATCAAGAATTTCTGTCTTGGATCAACACTTTTTTATCGGACATTCTTATCATAACTTCTCTCATAAAACATTCTTGATGCAAGTATGAAATTCTCTGTTATTTCACTGAGTGTAAGAATGAAGTAGAAAGTGTTGTATCGATGTTAAATTTAAAGAACTTTTTTATGAAATCGAGGCAAGGGTAGCACGGAAAGGTAGGATAGGTGCTGAAGTAAGGCTACTTTTTTTAAACCAAGTAAGAATAACAAGACACAAGGCCCCTAGCTTTACCAAAGAAGAAGAGAGTAATGTAAGGAACAACACAAGAATCAAAAATGACAAAAACGTTACTTTTTCTTGATTTTTATAAACCTTTTTTTCGAATTTGGATGAAAAATATGTTTAAAAAAAACCCATTTCTTGCCCATAGTGCACTGACACTCTCTCTCTCTCTCTCTCTTGCTCTCAGAGGAAGTATCACATGTTCGCCAGGCTCAGCTTACGCTGCGTCGCTGCTACCGAGCTGCTGCTGAGCTGTTTGCCTCGTTGAGTAGTAGCCGCTGCCGCTGCCTCTGCCTGTGCCTCTGCCTCTGCTTGTTTATTGTTGTTCACCATTCAATTTAAAATTATTTGCGTGTATATTATTCAGCCGGAATCGTTGCTCCCAACTTATTTAATTGAGCAAATTTAACCGATTCTATTGGGTCTAGCCCAAGAGACCTCAGGAAAACAAAATAGTGGGTCTTCATGATAAGAAATCTTAATGACCCCCCCCCCCCCCCCAATTGAATCAGTTGGAACTGCGACTTGATAACTATTTTCAAACAGCTGTTTTATGAACTGGCCCCCTCCCCCCCTTTCACACACATTCGAAGTGTAGATGTATATGGGGCCAAGATTACGATTCCAATTAAATATTGCCCAAGAAGGTTTATCAATTGTTTGCGCTAGGTGACAAAATCAAACATAAACTTGAATATAAAACATTATTTACCTTCCGTTGTGTCAATGTTTTCAAGCCCTTGCAAAAGTTCCTTTATAATCTGGCGAATGTCCGGCTGTCTGTCCGTAGGAATGCACTAAATCTCAGAGATGGTAAGTGATACAGGTTTGACTTGTATGGAACAGAAAACTTTAGGTTTAATTTTAAAATTTTTGCCACATCTCAGCCCATATAACTATCAAGCACTCGCGTGGCATGGCCGCAAATCACAGATATAAAGGAAAGCAATAAGCGACAACTAGCGAATGGGATCCGGAATGCGTTTCGTGTAGATTTCCGCCATTTGGAGTCCTATATTCATTTTAAGAACTTTCTACTAGAAAAATATGCCAATTCTATACTGATTTTAAGCTATAATTTTCGTGGACAAAGGCAAAGGATATACGATATGAAACAATTAGCTAGACGTAGTTTGGGAAACCCACTTTTTCGTGTGGTATTCAGATTATTTAATGATGAAAATGTAGAATTATTTGAAAAAATACAATATCTTTCTTAGATTGTGTATGCTTTGCCTTTGACCACGCATGATTTTACTTATTAACATGCCTCGATTCCTCTTTTGTTATTTCTACATGTAACTTGTACCTTTTCTACATGCCACGTATTAACATTCTGTTTTCTACATTTCTCATGTGACATTTTACATGGCGAACTACGTTTCGTTTAGAATTGCAGTTTCTAGACGCGTCGTGTAGCTAATCTGTGTACTGTGCATACACTTTCGTTGGTAGTATATTATATTCGGCCTTGAGCAACTTTCTTGCTGGATAATATATGTAGATGTCTAATCAGTCAGCAGTGGTCTAAAGTTTTAAGCAGTTTCTTTGCCAGCTGGTTTAGTTTCTGGCTTTGACTACTGGCTGGTCTTATACAGGAGCTGCTGTATTTTGAACGGTGTACCAGTATCTAGCCCAGGGATAATTCTAGTTATGTAATCTTCTTGTTCCCTACTTTTCTTTCATGTTTAAGCTGACACATTTTTCAGTAAGTCAACAGGACTGGAAAGATGAAACTGACATATTGTAAGCTCAGCTCAGAAAAATGTCTAGCATTATTTTTTGTTCTAAACTTTCACCAATCGCTTAAAACTAACAGAAAGCACATCTGCAGCGGGTATATTTTGTTGTCATTCAACCGTCCTAAGCATTTTTCTTGCATTATTTTTGTGTACTTTGCATTGTTTTTGGGTAATTAAGGTATAAAGTTGATAAAACACTTTAGAGTTAAACAGAATTTTACATTTAAAGCTCATAAACCAATCCAAAGAACACAGTAGATAACGAAACGCTTCTGGCAGAGTAATAAGTATATGTTTTGTGAAATAAAGAAATACAGCACGGCTTAAAAATAATAATTCTATACTTGCCATTGAACTGCGGACTTACTCAGAGCAATATAATTGCTATCATTGGCTGGGGGTAACTCTACTAAACAATTATGCACAAATTTTAAAGGTTAAACTCTGAACAGTTCGCTGCTCTGGTGAAACTAACAAATATCCATCAATTCTCTTTTAAGCTTGATACCTAGAATTGTAGTAAACTTCATCTTGGATTTGCATCAATTTTCGCCTTAACCAGAATTACCTGAAGTACATTTTCGACTTCATATTAAAGTATTAAGCTCCCTACCTTATATGGGATCCTTTTTCACCCTTAAATTGTTAAGTCTTCAATCTTTAAAGTCATTAACATAAGTTGTTAGGAGATGTATCATTCACTTTATACTGTATTTAGTAACTTGAGTTTAAGCTGAAATCTGAACCCAATATCAGTAGATTTTCAACGGATTCTGCGACACAAAATATATTGTGGTTGTTGTTGTAGCGCCTTTTGGGTAAATTGTGTGGCCCACCGCTGCTTTTGAGTTTTGCCCAACCCAATTTCTTACTTGTGCATTATTATATTGGGATCAGTCTTATTTGATTTTATTTTTTAGAATTTTATTCTAAATTGGAACTAAAAATAAATATACTTTAACTTAAAGTCTGGTTTTAGGTATAATTATGCCTATAAACTGGAAAGCTACTGCTCTAATATAAACACAATGTAAGAAAATCAATCAAGACCGTCTTTAATATACTCTTTACCAATCGAAAGTGTATGCTCAGTATGAGTTTGGATGGCACTGCAGCAGCAGTGCTACTGTGGATCTGTAGCGAACATTCTTTTGCTCATAACTTGACTATTGCTTATGCTATCTTTACCAATCTTTGACTTAAGCATTAATAATCCTGTTTACTAAATATGTTTAGAAGAAAGGAACCTATTCCATATATGAAACTGTGGGAGATGTGACGTTTTTCCAGGAAACCTGGCAAAAAATGTAAATTTAGTTGATTTAACTGCAAGTAAAATAATGTCCCATACAATTGGAATCTTCATCTCTTTCCATATTTAATATCTGTTAGACATACAGAGGGAAGTACAGACAGATGAACTTAATAATATCGACTATATATCTTTATAGGGTAGGAGTTGCTTCCTTCTGGCCGTGCATGCTTCTGCACAAACCTTATATATCTTTGGTATAAAGAAATCCGAGGTGTATAGGTCTGATTGGTCATAATTTTTCATCATTCTTCTAAAGAAATGTGCTGCACAGGTCTTAGTTTCATCAACTTGGATTACGATTCGGTGACATAACTGACGTTCAGAGACAGGAAATGTGTTAAGAACGCGGTAAAATTTATTCTTAGAACTCAATACTCGATTGCTTGCAGTTAAACATTTCCATCTCTCCATTTTCTTCCGTCAGTTTTGCACAAATTCCGAGCAGACCTCGCCAAACTAAAACATTTTCAATTATGACTATCGCCGGGGCTATTTTTAATGATATTTTGTTTGAAACCCAGTCACTAGTAAAGTATTTTTGATTTGCTAACCTAACCTTTAGCTTGGGGGCTTATCAGGGGAAAAAGCTGCGATTAGGCTAAGGCGGAAAATTTTGTATTAAATCAACTAAATCAGTTTCTAAGTCAGTGGAGAAGATACCAGAGAAAGCGCATGTTGTAATCGAATGTGCAATTTGAGTCACCCGGCAACCGATAAGGGCACGTGTATTCTACTCTTTTGCATCAAGACAGGGAACTCACAATATTTAATGAAAACAAATGCAATCCCTACTTATTGATGAGGTAGAGGCAGAGCCATCTTATCAATCGCCCAGTTCCTGGGGGGTATTCAATATGCAGCTGCTGAGACAGTCGCTGACCCCAGAGTATACTTCGTCACACTCAGGCTGTCAAGTAAACAACTTTATGTGTCTTCAATGCAAAACTGCAAATCGATTCAGATTTGATTTTTAATTAGATTAGTTTGAAACTTGGTATAGAAAACGGCATAGATCCATACTTAATGAAGTTTGAAAACAAAAACAAACCAAAAAATATGAGACACCCATAGCAGAAACACGCATGGAAAATTCCAACTGATGATAAGCAGACAACAACAACTATAAATATGTCATGTTTCCCAAGAAGTTTCCACGGTAAGAGTTTCCTTCTTTTATTTTGTTTGTAGGAAAAGTAGAAACCTTGGGGGATTTTTGAATACAGCTGATAACAAAGAAAGTACACAACAAATTGATTGCATTTAATTTTTACGTTTATTTTGGATTATAATTCATTAGAGCTCAGTTGTGTCTGACTTATTATTTTCCATGAATTGTAAGTTGGTTTTTTTTTATCAATTTTTTTATTATTTTTTTAATTGCATTGCTATTTTATGTGACTTACTAAATGTGTACTAGAACAAGATTTTGCCTGAAAGTGGAAAAAGACAAGCGGAATTTGAAGGTAATTGCTTTTTGGATGAACAATAAAGAGCACACAACATGCACACCAACAAATAATAAGAGACTTATAAAAACGTAAACTAAAAGGGTATAACTAACTTAAGCTAGACATAACTGAATGTGAATGAAATCAATTTTTATTTTAAGATTAAATGGCATTTGTTTATTACAATCGCTGGTGGCTTATCAAAGTAAGCTTGTATTGAATTGATTGTTTTTGACTACAAAATGTTTGTTAAACTAGGTAAGTTTGTTGAAGATTCTTACTTCTTACGTTTCTTACTCAAGACTTTGGCTTGAATCTTAGTTAATAGCCAGTGCAGAAATCGGTTGTCGAATAACCAGAGGCAACAAAGAGAGATAAGCAGTATCTGTTCATTTTACATCACTTGTGCAACAAGAGTTTAAGGTGTGAGCACGTCTGGTATATTGTTTCAAGAAGTATAGAACAATAACTTACATATACAGTTTCATTAGTTCATTCGATTAGGACAAAGAATAAAATGTGGAGTGAACACGTGCCCAAATGTGCACAGAATTAAGGCCTACATTTATCGAATGACTCCCAAAATGGTGAACTATTCCATCCAGTTCCAGTTAATGTTTGGCATTTTATTGTTGCCTGCTTCGAACAAG
The DNA here is from genome assembly GCA_035044965.1 of Lordiphosa andalusiaca. Taxonomy (NCBI): domain Eukaryota; kingdom Metazoa; phylum Arthropoda; class Insecta; order Diptera; family Drosophilidae; genus Lordiphosa; species Lordiphosa andalusiaca. The sequence goes on along the minus strand of JAWNNM010001363.1, from coordinate 3,831,572 downwards.
TTCTGGCCTACTTTAGCGTATTTCAAACCACTTAGGGTAAGCCAAGGAGACAAACTGGGTACATAAATTGATTGGTTTACGCTTTTTGAGACGATTCCGCATGTATATCGTCGTCAGCGTTTGTCTGCTGATGGTATTATAGAGGTTATGTGCTGATATAACGATTGAAATGGCAGTCTAGGGTTGTCTACCCATCTGGCAGCACTATAACTTTGGACAGTGATGCCAGATCGCCTCATTACGCAGCGCGTTTGAAGTTGCGCAAGTATATTATTACCTTGGTACAGTATTCGCTTTGCGAACGCCTTGCCGATTGCAATGGGTCCAAAGGGTCAACGAAATGGCTGAAGATAACGAGAAATTTTGGCAGAAAATCATTTCATTTCTTTACAAACTTATTTTCGAGAGCCTATTTGATATCAACGGTTTACATCAACTAGCACAGGACCATTTAAGATCTGGAAAAAACAATATTCGCCCAGAAAAGGTATACAATACTGCCGAAATATTGATAAAAATTATAGAAAATGCTACAAACTCAATACGTCGTAGCCGCTCAAGATCCACCCTGTATACCGAGGTCACTTTATAAAATAGCAGAGTTATACACATGTTATACATATATGTATACCAAGAAGCATTAAGCAATCGGTGCAGCTTCTTCTTTATCACGTTTTAAAGAAAATAACGCAGGATAGTATAGCGGAAGCCTTGATTTCACTATTAACTTGAGCAGTGAAAGCGTTGCGCTTGTGTGCGAAGCAGCGAAACACGAAGGCAACGAGACGTTTGATGACTGCGCGTTTGACGTTTGAGCTTCAGCCGAACACATGAGTGGTGAGAGCAAATGCAGCCGAACACGCGCATCGTACGAGAACAAGCTGCCGAGCGTTCTATTTATAGAATACACATATTCTGTCTCTCTCTATATGTGTGTCGGCTGCGACGCCGGCAGAATTTGGCTTGCCAACCACGCGTAGGGCTGCCTTTTCAAATTTTGGACATCGCTGAACTAGAGCAATCTTAATGAGATCCGAATAGGTAGGTAGGTAAGTAGTATTCAGTACAGTACCCAAAAATTGTAACAACCAAAGTAAAAAAAATATCAAAAAAAAAAAAGGTATATAATTCTGAACATAATATCGATATCGATCAAACTTTGAAGATCTCAACTGTAGGCATGCCTCTATATTCATCCGCTCCATAAGCCGCACCGCCGCCGCAACAGCCATTCAACTTTGTGGCAAAAATTCTCAAAACTAAAAAAAAAAACCTAATTACTTCAAAAAACCTTTTCAAAAACCTACAAGCAAAACTGAAAGTGAACGTTGAATATCTAATATGGGTAATATAATTTTCTTGTTTAAGGCATTTGCGGGATTTAAAATATTTTTTTGTTTGTTTGTTAGTTGGTTGTTGTAGAATGAATTCGTGACAAAGGAGTGAGGGGGGGGGGGGGGGGGGGGGGGGGGGTGGGAAAGCGAAACGTACACACACACACACACAGCTGCATACGCAGGCTGCTGCTTAATTCTGTTTCGGTTTCTGTTTCCGTTTGAAAATCCTTTGTTGTCAGAGCTGCTGGCTGGCTGACTGGTTGGGAGGACGGTTTTTCGCAATGGAAAAGGCACGAATGTGTTTTTGTGGATAAACATTTCGTTTGGTTTTGATTATAAATATATATATATATATATAGACTGAGCCTCTACTCTTTGAGAATTTCGAGGCTGCAGCTAAAATATATTTTGATGCTTTTAAATTTTTGTTTTTTCTTTCGTTTTTTTTTTATTTTTTGTTGTTTTTGTTTTGTATTTTTTAAACGTTAATTGTGGTTGTAAAAAAAGTCTTACAAACAATTACCCAAAAATAAACAGTCAACTGAAAAACATTTGTCAAAAATAACATTTTATATAAATTAAGGCAAGGGGCGACGGGGCGTTACGCGTGCCGCTCGCGTGCCGGAAGTGCAGTAGCGCCCCGACGCCAAATTTGCATTCATTTGATTTGTTTGATTCGTTTCGAGTTGGTTTAATGATATTTATAACGGTTTTTGCTTTACTTTGTGTGGCACTGTTTAGAGGCGAGCTTTTCAAAAGCTATTTTAAGGACTTGCGACGAGACGAGTGACTAATGCACATGCGGTGAATATGCGCTGCCGGTCACGGGCTCGGATGGCCACCGACCGGGGTCTTAAAAGTCAATAAAAAGAGAGACAGATTGACAGAGAGAGAGAGAGAGAGTTAGAGAAAGAGAGTATTTGTATATACGTATATGGATAAGTTATTTAATGCTAATTGTTAATCAAACAAAAGGCTAGTGGCTAAATTTTGGTTTTCCTTAATAAATCAAAGTTGAAATGGCATTGCGGCAGCGGCAGCGGCTGTTGTCGTTGGGAAACATTCTTTAACCGTCTGAAATAGTTGAGATATATCGATTTATTGCCACATATTTTGAAACTAAAACATAAATATAGACTACATACACAACAACACAAAATACAAGATTACAGAACTTAGAATACGAAATATATATAAATACAAAACCATACAAATCTACTTAGAGACAAACAAAGTATATTTATACAAGGTAATAAAAACACAAGTTGCTACATAAAAGTATTTCTAATATATAGAAGGTAAGGTGGCACTGTCACACCTCATTGTCGCACTCATACACAGACATACCAAGCTTATGGCCTAGATATTACCCAGCTGTTCGAGTGACTGGCTACTGGAGTGACTCGTTTTATGGCAGGGACTAGTTAGTTAGTTTTGTCATTTCAAGCAGAGCGATATAAACAAACTGTGTGGATTTAGCTACATTTTAGGTTCTCTCTTCTGGTAATCTGAAAGCAATGCAAGTTGCTTGCTGTTGCTGCGCACTTTTGGTATGAGTAATAAGCTTATATGCTGTTTTTGGGCTTAAAAGGGGAATGAAATACTTTTTTCAAGGTTAAATATGAATGTAACTTTAGGATTTGCCTCCTAAAAGTTCATATAGTTCCTAATTCGTGCAGTTTTGAGCTGTTTTCAATAATTTCAAACTATTTATCTATCATTTCCCATCTAAAAGCATATATCGATCAAGTCCCACCCCACATTTGGAAGTTCATTTTAATTAAAATCACCTTAATGAGTCCCCTTTTCGACTCCTTTTGTTGATTAAAAACAGATTACTATCAAATGCTATTAAAAGACTGGAGGAATATATCTCGAAAATAAGTCGAAACGGCTTAGAAAAGGTTAAATACGACCCTTCAAGAAGAGTTGTGGCTAGGGTACACTCTTCTAACCACAAAAGTATTATTCCGTATCACAATCAGACCGAGAACTCTTCAAAAAATCGTATTTGATCTAAAATTTTATACTGGTTTGGATATTTTTGTATCAACGTTGATGCTGAACAGCCAAATTCCTCTCTCAGTTAACAAAAAAAATATCATTCCGGATCAGGAACCAGAAATGATATTTTAAAATATTTGAACGCAAGTCAAGGCATTGATTTACGAAACAAGACCATACAGATTTCAGTAATAACTACAAAAACTCGAGTTTAAATGCAATTTCGGTTACCGTTTTAGCAGCGGGGAGTGTATCTCTCACACTGAATACGGTAAGGCCATAAAGGCGACTGTCAATTCTACACTGTCTTTTGATGTTTTTGTGCCCTTGCTGCCTTCAAATTCCCAAACAGTTATGCCATCGCAGGCATGTAGAGACTGTTGATGTACTGAAAGTTGGTAGGTAAGTATTAACCGCTGCTGAGAGAGGGTGGAACCTCTTGAAACAGCTGTACGAATCACCAGCCTTCTTTGTGGTGTTGTGTGTCTCTGCTATTAGTTGTGCGAAAACATCAATTGACCTCTAGCCGGTTAAAACTGGAGGTGTTTTTGAGAAACGGAATTCGAAAACCAATATTTTCCAACCGAAAAGATTTAAAAAATTAATTTATACAATTTTTTCCTAAAGTGACCTTACTTTTCTCCAGTTTAAGGCTTAAATCAAGCTTATTTACGGCTTAAGTCGAGTACAAAATGAAGCTAAAGTACATAAATCAGCGGTGGGCATGCCCTGGCTTTCCTTGCTCATATTATAAAGAATTGCCTAGCTTCTTGGCGCCAGCTGCACACCATTGCTACACTTCAAAGCGAGCTATAATAACAAATGCATTGTTTATTATTACTCGACGAACCGGGTAAAACTATGTATGTATTCTCGCTTGACGACTTAAATCTTTCTTATTAAGGTTCCTTCTTCTTTTTTTGTTCTTGTTGGACAGCTCCAAAATTCAAATTTCATTTCCGCTGATTTAAATGGTAGTCGGAACCTGACCAGTTCAGCTCAAACCTGATTCAAAGTTGAATCAGTCTTGAAATCGTAGTTCTGGTACTGAGTTCAGGGCATGCTATAGCTGAATTTAACACAGAAACTTTCTAATACGTCATGCCATTAGCTGATTTCAGTACAGAACTCATGGTTGAGTTTCGTGGGAATTCAGAATTCAGGCAAACAACTCAATTATTTCTACTGCTCAGGTCTGTATCAGCCCTGAACAATGCAGTAATGAAACGTAGAATAGCATACATATATGCAGACATGCTGCTATATTTGAAATCTCTGCTCTGCTCTTTGGTCCCACCGGAAAATGGCCATATCAACAACGCACTCATTCCACCAAACTGGCCTCCTCACTCAAACAACCGGGCATATCAAATTCTTACAACACTTGCATTCGTTTTGGCAAAGAGAAATAGATGCATTTTAACTGTCAACTTCTTAAGTACTTAAATGACTTTTCAGACATAGCATTAGCAATAAAAATACAATACTTTAGCAATAATTTGATGATGATAGTGGGGTTGGAGCGAGGGGGAGGGTATTCATAATAATTATACACATACACACACAATTCATATAGAGATATCTGGACAAAATACATTGTGAACTTTGCTGCTGTTACATATTGTTGGATGCATATATATATATATATATATCTAGGATTGAATATTAAATATATATGTGTATATATATATATAGAAAAGAGTGTGTGTGTGTGTGTGTGTTGCTTTGGATAAACTTAAATGTAATGTTATGTTAAATTGTAATTCGTAATTAATGTTGAAGCAGCTGTTAAACCGTTCAAGTCTGTTCAGCGAATTCCTTAAGTCTTCTAACGCGTACAACTTTCGTTTGCAATTTCAATTCAAATGTTGTTGTTTTTTAGTTTTTGTTTTTTTTGTTTGTTTTTTTTTTTTGGTTGTTAATCATAAAAATCAGTCAGTCCAAAGCCTTTTTTGTTGTTGTTGTTGTTAGTTTAGCTTCTTGGTTTGGTTGTTTGTGTGTTGTTGTTGTTGATGTTGTTGGTTTGGTTGGTTGCTAGGGTTCCGACCATTTCATTTCCGTTCTACTTGCTGCTTTTCATTGCCTTTTCTTTTGTTGGTAGTAAGTATAAATTAAGTCTAAATTCCTTTAGGTTCGATAGGTTAAAATGTAGTACGTATGTATGCGTGTATGCGTGTGTGTGTGTGTGTGTTATACAAATAAATTATATTATCATTTATGTATATTTTATATATATATTTTTTATATAACCTTTAGATATATGTTTATTTATATATATATATATGTGTGTGTGTGTGTGTGTGTGTGTCAGTGTGTACTACTTATATACTGCGTATGCTTTTGGTTTTTGGCTACTTTGTTGGTTTTTTGTTGTTTTTCTTTTTCTTTTTTACTTAACACCTAAAGAATTCAACTACTACTTCTTTTTGGCCGCCTTCTTTTCAGCCTTGCGTATGGCCTTTTCGCGTTCGCGACGCTCTCGCTCCATATCCTTGCGCTCCTTCTCAATGCTAGCCTTTAGATCCTTTAAGCGCTTCTTCAAGCGATGCTTGTCATCGCCACCCACGCCCAGCGTTTTGAAGTCCTTCGAGTCGAGCGTTAGCAAGGCTCCGCCCTCGACGTTGTGCTCCTTGAAGACGGGTATATAGCGCTCCAGTTCAATGCCCATTAGCCAGTGGCCCACCTTTAAATAAGAGAAGAAAAAGTGTCAAGTGTTATAAAAAGTAATTGCCTGTTCAAATTTTTTACTGTCTTTTAGAAGAGGTCTGAAATGTCTTTTTATACTCTGTAGCAAAGTTACAAAGAGTTTATTATGTTTGTACCAAAGAATCTATCCTCTACATATATAGTAATCAACGTTATACATCGATCCGGCAAAGAAATGGTAAAGATGTGATGAACAATAGTCGATACCCTTCAGTTCGACTCAGATCTGAATCAGCCCTGGTACTGAATTTATGTCATCCTTAAGGGCTGAACTCATGGGTGAGTTTCATGGGAAGTACTGAAACATGCCTGAATTCAGGCATTAAATTCAGTTATTCCTACTGCTCAGGTCTTAAGCAGCCCTGAATTTTTCAGGGCAGGATATATAGCAATTTTGCTGGGCAGCACCTGTCGTTGCGACATAGTTTGCGTTGATAGGCAGCACTTCACAAACCGAGCCCAGCTTACATATTTATCACTTTTTTTAGTTGCCTTTTAAATATCAACTTAAGAGTCTGAATGAGTCTAGTTTACGTAATTTAGACAGTTTTGGATGGAAGGATGGATGTGAGTCCATCAGCAAATGAGTATTCTTTTCGATTTATCTCGAACGCCTACGAAATTTGTATTTAGAAAAGGAGAACAGTGTCTGTTTCCGTTCTCAATGCCACAGCGAAAAGTGCGGAAAATGTTCCTATTCCCTGAAGTCCCGAAGAGAATGATGAGCCCATACCTGCGAAAACTACGGGTATACCACTGAAAACCTAACTGATTTATTTATAGTTTCATTCTTTCTCTTTACTATGAAATACATTTTGCCACGAATCATGAAATAGAGCTGTAAACTACAATTACCTATACAGTTATTTGGATATTTACTACATATAATTCAATTACCAAATAATTGAATAGTTTTTTTAAGTAATTATTGAAATAATGGAAATTGTTAATCAAATTTTAGCCACGAAACAATTGAAATTGTAAAGGTAGTTCGATTTTTGAATGCACCAATAATTGTAATGGTAATTGTGATGGTAATTGTAATGGTAATTGTAACGGTAACTGTTGTTTGTAGCACTGCTGTGAACTTAACTGAATTCAAAGCTTTCGCAAACTTAAACTTTTTAAGTTGAGTATTAAAACATACCTGCTCTTTGGTCCATTCATGCACGGGTCCACCTTTGTAGTTGTAACCTGCGGCAGCGGCTTTTCGATCGGAGAAACTAGAACTCGAGCCAGACAAGTCCAAAGTGCGACTAGGTGAGTAACCGGGTGAAGAGCAACCCGAGGACATGCTGGTGGGCGAGGGTGGTCCAGTGGCATGGGCTGATTGTGGCTGCTGCTGCTGTTGTAGCAGTTGCTGCTGCTGTTGCTGTTGTTGCTGCTGCTGCTGCTGTTGATGATGCTGCTGTTGCCAGGGCACTGTGCCGGGCGGGGAGAGTGATTGGGGAACAACTTGTTTAACTTTAAGGATTGTTGTTTTGGGCAAAGGTTAGTAGCATTTTTAGGTAAAGAGAGAGGTAAAGAAATAGAGAGAGAGAGAGAGAGATTGATAAAAGTGGTGGTTAGTACAATTGGACTTGACCTATTAGTTCCTTTTATTAGCATCGCTGCGTGATTGATGGATAGATAGTTTTATTTGACTTTAGACATTCAGAAGAGCTTAGATAGGGAGGACAGTGGATGGCATGGGTTACGTATAACAGTTGTCAATGAACTTTCAAAAAACAAGGTGTATAACAGTTGAATAACATTTGGCAGAGTTTGTATAACAGTTAACACATGTACAGTTTTGTGTATGAAATGTAATGATTTGGGGGGGATGTTGGGTTAGTTTTTGTTGTTGGTGGAATAGAAAAGATACCGTTATGGGTTATATTTAGTTCACCTTTTGGCTGTGCTTCATTCACCGCCTGGCGTATCTCATTGATCAATGTCTTGCAGTTGATGGCGGCAGCACTTTGACTCTTGTTGATCTCCGTGTAATCATCGCTGGAATGCCGCGAGGAGCCATCGCCCAAACGCCTGCAATATGGTAGGGAGATTGGGAGTAGCAACCGTGGTATAACAGTGTATGTGTGTGTGTAGAACAGTTAGTACCAAGGCTGAAAACCGGAAAGATTGCAACCAGGTGATGATGTCGATTTGCAGCCTTGGCTTGTACCTGTGCGTGTGCGTATCTTAATCTTACACCCACCTCTCGCGATCGGATAGCGCCTGATTCAGCTGATCGGTGAATGTGGCCGCACCGGGCAACTTGCTTCCATTGGGTGCCACTCGCCTACGACTGGGATACATCCAATTCTCGGACTGTTCATTCTCCGAGAGTTTATCATTCGAGCCCAATATGGAATCATATGAGCTATTGAGATCACGATTGCTGCTACTGGTGGCTGGCCCGGTGCCAAATGTGGTCATACTGCCACGATGAAAGTCATTGAGACCCACCAAGCCACCGACACCGCCTCCATTGTCCGCCGGCGATACCAGGGCATTCTTGAAGATGCTGGGAACTGACTGCTGCTGCTGTTGTTGTTGCTGCTGCTGCTGCTGTTGCTGCTGCTGTTGTTGCTTGCTGGGATCCTTGTGTACCTGGGCATACAGTTGATTGATCTGTGCCTCTCGCGCTGTCGACTGATTCGAGGAGCTAGACGAAGCGGATGATGTGGAGTTGAGCAATATGGCTGTGGTAGTGCCCAGATGACCATTGGGAGAGGCCACCACAGTGGTCACGGCTGGCGGATGATGTTGCAGCAGATTGTTAACATTGGCCAACAGATGTGAGTTGCCATTGGAGAGACTGATGGTGTCATAAGATGGCGTAGTGGGGGCCAGATTGAGGCCAGTGCCATCTGCCTCCTCGTCGTCAGTGTCGTCCAGGGTGCAGTCCGAGCTGCGGCTATTGCTGCGACTGCGCTTAATGAGATTCCCATTGGAGAGTTGGGTGAAGTCGCCGAGGCCGCCGTTTGTGGTGTTGCCATTGGAACCGTTGGCTGAGGGTAGCTGGCGATTGGCTAGACCACCACGGGAGGCTTTGGTTTTAGAAACGGTTTGCGTTGTTTTCGAAGTGCGAATAGGTGTAATGAGGGCGCAGCGTGTAGGCGTGGCAGTCACGAAATCAAAAACAACGAGCGAACGACAAAACACAAACATGATCAAACATGAACGGCACACACACACACACACACACACACAGAGAGAGAGAGAGAGTGAGAGCGAAACCAAAGAGAGCAAGTGAAAGAAAAAAGAGAGTATAACATTTAGCACAATGACAAAGCTCGTAACATAACAAAAAACAAACTTAAAGCTTCGCTTTAAAGCACAAAAAAAGAAACACATGGGATAAAAAGCGTACTCACCCAGCTCGATCTTGGTCTTGTTAACCGAATTATCCAGCAGCTCATGCTGCGGCACGGCCGCATCCAACTCATCCTTCACCGGCACCTTACGCTCCACGGTGGCCGTTTTGACGCCATCGCCATCGGGCGATAAGTCCGAGATCTCTGTATCGGAGAGCTCTGTCTCCAGTTTGTGGAACAGCGGCTTGGGCGGTGCTTTGCGCATCATTTGTGGTGTCAATTTGAGTGTGGCACTGTCATAGGGCAAGCCCACCGGGAAGCCAGCCTTACGCTGGGTCTCCTGCAGCTCGTGCTCCAGATTGATCACACGATCCTTCAGCTTCTTCACCAAAGCATTGTACTCGGTGTCCTTCTCCTGCAGCAGCTGCTGATAGAACTCCTCGCGATGGCACATGTCCAGCTCACGCTGTTGATACTCCCTGACCAGCCGCTTGGCCTTGTTGTATTTCTTATCCAGTGCCATGTACTGAGCTTGGGACTGCTGCAGCATGTTCTGCAGATTGGCCGCCTCCTTTCTGATGTTGCCCAGTTCACGTTCGCTCTGGCGCAAGCGTTCGCTAAGCAATTCATTCTCATTGCCTGTGGTCTCGAGCTTGACCAGCTACGGGGAGTGGGTTGGAGGAGGCAAGGTACCAAAAATGGATTAATTCATTGTGGGAAATTATGAATAGTTGGTGCAACGAATGAGATGAAGATGATGAGAGAATAAAATATTGGTAAATTATGGATAAATAAAAATACAAAACAAACCTTTCTCTTTAGATTCTGTATAATTTCTTCCTTAACCAGGCAACCCATTTCACTCTGAAGAGAATACAAAATTAAAATCAATAAAAAAGGAAATTAATAAATAGTTAAGAAAAATTATAAAATTCCGTTCAGGGTCCTATGGAATAGAAACTATGGGAATTTGAGAGCTTTTAAAGATATATTATGACCAAACAGAAATAACTCGTTTCCTCTAGAGCTGACCATGCCCATGGTAGACCTAGAGATTCCATTTAGCTTTGAGCCTTGTAGAATTTGTGCTTTCTAAGTCATTTTGTAAGCTGTATACATACTTTCATATGAGACACCACTTGGTGATTCTTTGGAACCCAAAGTTAACGTGTTCCTCATATGCCTCATATACCCACAGACGAATTCTGTTTGCTGACCAGAAAATTTTCACCTTAAAGAAATCGTTCAACAACCAAAACGATACACTTTATGCTGCTGTGTCATCAAACCAAGCGTCCGAGCTCATTTCGAGAGTTCAGAGAGTGATGGTTTGGTGGAGAGTCGCCTATGATGGGGTCAACAAGCTCCATTTTTGTGATAAAGCAGTCAAAACTTCTGCGAAAGTGTATCAATCTAAAGTTTTGTTAGGTAATAGTTAGTTATTAACTTTTGACAAGGAAAAACGGCATACCTCCCACAGTTTTATAGATAGTAGCTTCATATTTTCTGAACATATTTGGTAATGAAAATTATTAATCGATCCGCTGAAGCATTGGTACAGATCGGATGAAAGTTCCCCGAGTTATGCTCCGTAGCATTAAAATTCATACTGTGCATACACTTTACACTTTAGTACACTGACTATTATAGTCGGTCTTGACCGACTTTTTCACTGCTTTATGTTTAACAACATTAATTTCGATACAGAAGATCTTAAAAGACTTTAGATTGTAGCGTCACCCTTTAGAATCGAGTACTGAATATAGAGGTATGAGTATCGATTACGGAGTATTCAACATTGAGCATTGAACACTGAGTATCGAGGTCTGAGTATCGATTACTGAGCGTCGAAAGCTCAGCTTTTAGAACAGAGTACTGAGTATCGAGTTATGAGTATGTATTACTTAGCACACACGCACACAAGTGAGTGGTAGCCGGTTCACATCTTATGCAGCTTGTTTCCTTGTGCCTGAGACTCTGTCCAGAACAGAAATGTGAGTGCGTTAGTTTACTTCATATAAAAGCTGCCTTCTAGCAACTCCAGGCACTAGCAGTCTAAGTTTTTGCTTTGGATCTCTGCATAGTCCTAGCTATATATGTAGCTGGTATATTTTATTGGCCCTTAAAATGTCTGGTAAGCTAGTCTTCCACACCTTTCCTACACTTCATAAACAGCTTATGCAGAGTTGATTGTTCAGTTTTAACGCAGATTTCGCAAGGCTACTTTGATGACTGCCAAGATATCTGCTTAGCCTATAAAGCTATGTTCGATCTGGTACTGCTATTTTAAGTACACCTTAACTGATTTTGCCCTTCTGAATTCTTATAAAGCAGCAAATAATTCCTAATTGCTTTGACTGTCAGTTCCCATCTTTTGGAAATGAAACTCTCTAGCAGCTTTTCTGCATAAGGCAACTGGATATGTACGAAGATGATTCCTGTGCTGCTTTAAATGCCAACATTGTCTCTACGAGACGTTAAGTAAACTATCAACCCACCATTTGTTCACTTTTAAATCTTCATTTGTTTGCTCTACGCCCACTATTAAAAGATAGCATTTCTCTGGCCTTAAGATAATCATCCATAGAAAACAACCAGTTTCAACCACATGGTAAATAAATGAAATGAAGTAATCAAAATAAACAATAAACAAGTGTTTTGATAAATGTGCTCTACAATTTGTTCTAAAAATTTCATGTTCAATCAAATATTTTCTTATCCAATTACCGCTTTATGCTGCATTTCAATATCCATGTTGAAATTCAGCAAAAAAGTAGAGAAAAAAGAGAACACACACACATACAATTACATATTTTCGTTTAACACGGCTGCAGACAGAGACTTTCAAGTGTGTAGGCAAAATGCAATTGCCATTTCAACTTACCTCCTGTAGCAGCCGCTTCAGCGACTCTACCTCCTGTGAGTGTGTGGCTTCCACCTCCATTGGATGTTCAACTTGAACGGGACTTGAGGGTCCCTCGCAAACACTCGAATTGGCGGAAACGGGTTGGGTGGAGTCTTCGGAGTAATCGAGCGTGCGACGTAGATACTCCTCCTGTTGGCTGAGGGATTAAAAATACATTTCAATTTGCTGTCACTTATCAGAATCAGTTTTACCTACCGCTTTAAGCGCTCTTCCTTCTCACGATCGGCCTGCAAGCTCAAACGTATTAGCTGTGCTACTTCTGAATTTTCAGGATCACGTTCACGTCCGATTTGGAATTTGACTAGACCGGAAGTATTGCGCAACACTGAGGCTGCATAAGCTTGGGTAACACCCACCAGACTTTTGGAGTCAACCTCTATTATCTGATCGTTGACCTGAGCGGAGGGAGAATATGGAAATGTTACAAATGAACTCCGCTGAAGCTTAACGAACTCACCTGTATGCGACCGTCCCTGGCCGCTGCACCGTTATCAGTAATTGTCTTCACAAATATGCCCAATTTCTCTAGACCTGCATCGGCTCCAACGCCCATACCAATAATGCTGAGACCCAAACCTTCAGGACCTTTCATTAATTCCACAGGGAAGACATGCATCTTCTCCACACGCTTCTCCAGCTCATATTCGGCCGAAGCGGCCACCGGATCAACATCTTCATTGCGGCGATCGTAGTCGTTGACCGAGAATGTGGAATAGACGTGTATGGGACCCGAACTGAAGCGTACCTTGGGATTCTTGCGAACTGTAATGGGCGGATAGGAGCAGTCGTCGTCGTCAAAGTCTAACAGACCTGGAAATCATAGAAAATGGGGAAATATATATCAGTTTTTAACAACTGAACAAAGGGAGTTCCTTTCTTCATTTCAAAGCAAACTGAAACAATCCACAAATATGAAGAAGACTGCGAGCAACTGAACAACTGCACGGAAAATAACTTGATGAAAAGCAAACTGAACCAAAAAAGGGCAATTTTAGTAGAAGATTTACGTTTGACAGTTAAGCGAGCAAATGAACATTAAAGTGGGACTAGCAAGCAGCTCCGTTTGTTTAAAAAAGAGCAATTAAAAAAGAATCTGTCAATTTATTCACGTACCTCATAATCAACTGAACAAAAAAGAGCAATTAAAGAGGAACCTGTTCGTTTGTATGGCTTAAGTAGGTACTCATTCTCGTTCACTTACTCAAATGCAACTAAAAGGATCAATTTAAGAAGAACATGCAGATTTGTTGACTCACTCATAGGCAGGCAAATGAACAACTGAACCATAAAGAGAAATTGAAGAACAGCGTTTTCATTTCTTTAGTTACTGACCCACTAAACAACAAAGAGTAACTCCTTTTGTTCTTTCACTCATAAGCAACGGAATAACTGAACAACAGAAAAGAGAAATTAACCTGTACTTTTGATCATTAATTCATACTCAACTAAACAAAATAGAAGAAATAAAGAAGAACCTGTTCATTTGTTCACTCATTCATAAACAATTAAAGAAGAACATGTACATTTTTTCACCCACTCATGAGAAACTGAACCATAAAGAGCAATTGAAGAATAGCAATTTCATATGTTCAGTTCTGTTTACTGACCCACTGTAACCAACAAGCACCCTTCTTTATATTCTGACCCAGAAGCAACTGAACAAAAAAGAGCATTTAAAGAAGAAATCATTTATCTGAGGAACTTATTCATATGCAACTAAGCTACTGAATACAAAAGAGCAATTAAAGTATAACATGTACATGTACAACTGAACCATAAAGAGCAATTGAAGAAGAGCACTCTCTGTAACTAACTTCAAAATTCTTTTGTTTTCTCACTTATAAGCAACTGAACAAAATGGATCAATTAGAGAAGAACCTGTATATTACTTCACTTACTCGAAATCAATTGAATAACTGAACAAATTAGAGCGTTTAAAGAAGAACCTGTTAGACAGGAACTCATTCTTTTTCACTCACTCATATGCATTTAATAGAAACAAAAGAGCAATTAAAGAAGAAAATGTACATTTGTTGACTCTCTCATGAGCAAGTGAACCACTGAACCAAAAAGAGCATGAGTATTTGCGTTTGATCAGTTAGCTTAGTCAGAAATTCTACTTCACTCACTCACATTTGTAAGTAATCAACTAAATAAAAAGGCTCTCTCATAAGCAAGTGAACAACCGAACCATACAGAGCAGTGAACCATTTAGACGCTTACCTGGCACTTCCATCCAAAAGTTGCCATCCTCGAAATAGTGTACCCCAGCCTCGACTAACACCTCCTTGCTTCTAACCGGTGGATATTCCGGTATGTAGAATTGATTTTCATCAAGTTCTGTGACTCCAGTACTCAACACGGTTGAGTTGGTGGCCTGTTCGGCATCGGCCAGCGAGTAAGTGGAATTGTGTTTACTCGAGATGATGCTGTCGTCTATGGTCGTAGTCTGATTGAAGGTGGCATCTGATTGTGTTGACTCCACGGATACAATAGACTCGTGCAACGATTCTCCTCCCGTTACATAAGTCTGATTTAGATCGGAATGTTGTTTGGCCTGCAGTTCAAAGCCATTCTCTAGGTCCTCTCGTTCCCGTTGATTGGCACCGGTTAAGGAGTTAATCAGTAGATTCTCTAAGCTGCGTTTCGGTGCCTCCAGCACATCCCTCAGCCACTCGGGTTCGTCTTCGTCGTGACGTGTGGTTGAGGGTGTTGTTGTAGTGGTCTCCGTCTCAGTGCTGTCCGCCTTGATGAAGGTGGCATTCAATGCAACAGCAGCAGCAGCAGCAGCTGTTGTAGATGTAGCCTGACCAATACCAACTATGTCCAGCGCTTCAACATCATCAGAATCGGCTTCTTCTTCTTCGTTGTCCTCGTCCTCGTCGTCGTAGTCCTCCTCCTCTTCTTCAACAATTGCCGGTACGGCTGCAATTTGTATATCCTGTTCCCCGTTGGCAACTGATTGCGACGTTTGCACGGGCAAATCCTCAATGAGATTCTTGATGCTGGTCGGTGAAGTTGCTGTGGCAACAACGGCAGCAACAGCCGCACCCACGCTAGGGGCAGCGTTGAGTATTTGTTCGACTTCCTTGGCCTGTTCGTCTGAGAGCAGCGATTGTTGTCTGCAGAAGAAAACGGGCAAAAATGCACAAACAAACAAATTGTCAAATATGAAGAGAGAGGGAAAGTTGGCAGAAAAAAGAAAATATATATAGGGTTTCAGGACCAACCTGATTTTGTTTTCCAAAATGCTACGGCAGGACAATACACAGGACAAGCACAACACAATCAAATACAGGCAAATTACGAGTTAAAAAATGAAATGGAAAAGAGAAAAGGTTTTTAAATTGCGCATGCAAATCATTTTAAATACAATAAATAAATAAATGTTACGTGCTACGCTTAAAAATTAATAAACTTATATTAAAAATGCGTATGTAAATAAAATTAAAGTGCATATAATAACATATAATTCAGTGAAGGCGGCAAAGGGGGGAGACAGGGTGGCGGAGGAGTGTGCAATTAAAATGTAATGCACTTTTAATTTACACGGTCAAAGCGAATAAAATGAGCAAATATGTGCAGCTCAAACATATCAACAAAATGTTGCAGTATTTCTGGCGTTTTATGGTTAATGTCAGTTTAAATGACCTCAAATTGGTCAAAATTAGGGCCAATTCAACTACCAATCTTTGTGCTTGACTCAACTTTTGTGTATAATCACACTTTTAGTTAAATATATACCCTGGTCTGGCCAGGCAGGTCCCACTTTAATCGCATCAAATGTAATAAAATAAACTTTTCGTGTATATAAAATGCAGTCAACGCCGCAAAGTATGCAATGCCAAATTAAACATGCACGCTTACACGAGCACGTCGCAGCGTGAAACAGTGGAAAGGAGACACACACACACCACACACACACTCACACAGCAAGTTATGTCGCATACGCCGCGTTGCACACGCAATGACACCTGAACTGAGCCGAGCCGAGTCGAGCCGGGGCGAGGTGAGGTGAGGTGAGCGGCAAACGACAAGGATGAGTAGAAGGCAGGTGAGACTTGGCGAGCTTGCCAGTTGTTGCCTGGGTGCATTTAACGTTTAAGTGTTTGTCACTCTCACTTGTGCGTGACGTCACGTGTAAGTTAGATTTCTCCTCTCTCTCTCTCTCTGTGTTTGTTAATTACTGCCAACAATTGTCGACGACAACGCTGCTAATCATTAACACACACACACCTGAAAGGGGGAGACACACAAACGTGCTAACTTAGTTGCTGTTTAGTTGTTGTAAGTGGTTGATTATGTTGTTGATAATGAGAACCCCAGCCAGCCAACCAGCCAGCCAGCCAACCAGTCAGACAACAACAAACAGTTGACTGTTACCTAAAGGGTCTGCCTCCTTTCTGCCTCCCGTGTGAGTGTGTGTGTTTGTGTGTGCCTGTCATGCATTTAAATGAGTTTTTCAGCAAGCTGCATTTATGTAATTGCAATTGGAATTTTTTTGGCACGCAATAATTAGCTTTTTATTGCCGAAAACGATTTTTAGCCATATTGTACCTATCAACGAGGCAAGGGCCATGGCATAGATTAAAGCTGACAGCTAAATGTGGAGTTTTGTAGACTTTTATAATACTCTAAGTACACTTAAATCAGGATTACAAAGCTAACAATATCGTTACGCCCTAGAGCAGCATACAAAATGGCTTAAATGGAGGCTTTAAAGTAATCCATGAGTTCAAAAGTGTACAATTTGAAAGAAGGTTCCCAGAACGGTGTTCTGTAGTGAAGAAACCCAAGCCGGAATTGGTATTTGTTCGACTTTCTTGGCCTGTTTGTCTAATAGCAGCGACGAAGGCTAGTTCTTGTCTATTTTAAGCATGTTTCTGGATTTTTTGGGTATCTTTTTTGTATCGGGAACATTAAGCTGCGTCTATGTTAAGCCTAAGTTTGGCCTTAGTAGTTTGGATCTTTACGAAACCTTTCCAGTTTCTTTCTTGTGTGAAAATTGTACGAAAACTGACGCCCTTTTCCTCCTTGGGACGCTCATCCATCTTTTGTTCGGAATTATATTTCCAAAAATGCAATCAGAGGAACGAAATACCTGTGGAACGATACAATATATAATTTTTTAAAGATTTTATCCGCTTTCCCCTCCATGAGACAGCCCCTCACCTACAAAATATTGCCAGCATTCAAAAACCTATAAAACGATCCCCGCTTGATATTTTTGTTAAACTTAACCCCCTTCCCCCCGCCCAACGATCCAACAAATGATGCCAGGATTGAAATCAGAGCACAAAAAAAATATAAAACGATACCATATTTACTTTTTTGTAAAAATGTTACTCCCTGCCCCCTCCATAAGTCAGCCTTGGAACAAGAATTTTCACTCTTAACTTATTTTGAACAACCAAAAGAAACTAACCCCAAGAATGGAGTCTTTATTTGGCCTGTGGTCGTTTATACCACGAACTTAACTTAACAAAGTAAAGATTTAAAAACACATAGATATCGGGCCTGATCCGGTGCTTACTTTCGGCCAGAATTTCGCGGATTCAGAATTGACAAATTTGTTGGAAAACTACAAGAATGCGAGTTCCAAGTTGAAAACAATCCAATTTGGCCTAAAGGTCAACCTTAAAGGCCAGCGGTGGGCACCAAAGTCAAACGGAAGGGCGAAAGTTCGCCAATTGTACTAGAATTGACATTTCCAAAAGGAAATATATACAAATGTTTTAGGCGAACATAAATTTAATTGCATGAAGGCGCTGGAGTAAGGAAAAACGGAACGGGTGGGTTTTGGGTTGATCAACTCTGTGAAATGCAAGGTGAAGGTGCATATTGAATCGGTAGTCTAAGAATTTGTAGATTTCATGGCACTTTAACAAGATCCGAAATGGATACCTCATTAGGTGGAACTATAACTCTGTTGAAATAAGTTCAAAAAAAATGTTAAAAGTAGTTTTTTGAAGCTGTACGGTAATCAATTGCCTCTGGCAAACCTAAAAATTGTAGTGTAGTTTTCGCTAAATCAGGATAAGTCTAGCTAGACCAGTCCACTCACTTGATATACTCAACCGAAATCAATAAATCCCCTTTAGCAACCAATAAAATGCAATTAAACAATTACCCAGCATTTTTTTTCCATAGAATCCACTTCATGATTTTCTAAACCAACAATACAGCCATGGAATTTGCCATTTCAGGATAAGCTATGCAAGGGGGGGGGGGGGGGGGCACTAACTAAGCGGCTTATGTGAAAAGTAAGTGGCAAAAGAAGGAGTGAAGTGTAGAGGGGACAAAACGAATAAAAAAAAAAGGGGGACCTCCCCCCAAGCTAATGAAATTAGCATAAAGCTATAGTTTTATAATTAAAATAAAAATAAAAATAAAAACACCACGCTGGGTTTTTAATTGCTGTGGAATGTGTGCCACAACAACACACATGCATACATACATCACCCCGTCCCCCTCCTCCTTACAGTCGCATGCATAACGAAAATATTACGCATTCGCAGCGTGTGACGAGGAGTAACGACAATGACAAAGTTTCGTTTGGCGAAGGCAACGGAAAAAATAATTATGAAAAATAAGCGCAAGCCGCAGCAACAACAACAACTACAACAACGGACATCAACTTTAACGATATTTAAATAAACACATACGCTGTGAAAGAAAAAACAAAAGAGTGAGAGTGAGAGAGAGAGAGAGGGAAAGTCGAGTACAGGCACCGGGAAATATAAAAGACAAGTGCAATTAAGCCACAGAAAGGCAAACACTTTTCGTTGCCTACTTATTGGGGCGCAGGCAGGCAGCAACATTTGATTAGAGAGAGAGAGAGAGAGCCAGAAAAGCCACAGCACATATGGAAATGTCATAAAAGGGTGCGTAGACCAAAACAAGGTCAGACTGCTTATTGTTTTGTCATACATTTTTAATTAATTTAAACAACAACCAGCTAAAAGGCAAGCCTTGCCCCACAAAAGGCAGAGTGAAAGAGGCGAGTCTCACTCCAGAGTCTCTCTCTCTCTCTCTCTGCATTGAGTTGAGTGCTCAGAGCGTGAGTGTGCGAGTGAGTGAGTTTTCACATGGCCATGGCCCACAATGACGTCATGTGTCTGGTCTTGGCTTCGCCTTCCATTGTATGTTGGAGTGTGTGATAAATTTAACACAATTTATGTTTAGTCATTCGTGAGTTTTACAGTTTACAAGAGCAGAAGCAGCGGCAGCAGCATCGTTGGCTTTCGTTTATTAATAGCTGCTGGTATAAATTAGGGAGCAATGTCTGGTTGTTGGTCCTTTAAAGTCAAGGTGTGAAATGGGTAATATTTTTATTTAGACCTATGATTTAATGGGGGCCAAACCCTTTTTTTTTGGAGGGGGGGGGGGGGGGGGCACTTAATCATACGCATGAAATTCAATGCAAAAATGCCAAACAACAATGCAAATTGAAAATACAATTTTATCATGGCAAACACGTACGCAAAATACAACACAATTCCCAAAAGCAACAGCAGGGCAGGAAGGCAGGCAGCCAGCCAGCTAGCCAGCAACAACAACAACAACAATGTATATTTACTGTGTGCGCACAAAAGTATGCAACAAGAAAATCAGAAACGCAATGAAGGCAGCTTTAAAGCATCGACAATGGGGCGAGGGGGGGAATTGACAACTTGGCAACAATTAAAGGCGAGGTTAGGTTGAAAATTAGCTTACGATAAGAATACGAATCTTTCAGTTCACAGAGGTTTCAAATTCAAGAGGATTGAACTCAAGATGAGCACAATCATTAACACGAACGTTTCTTACTTGTAGCTCAAAGTTCTCACTAGAAGAAAGAGTGCACCAAATCTTGATTTGAAACCTTTCTAAACTTTAAATACAGCTACATAAATGATCATCCTTTGGATGATTTTTAGCACCGTTGGATGATCAAAAGGATATTAAAAACATGTCCAGTCCAAATGGATGTTTTTCGGATCTTTTTATACCCCATTAACGAGAAAGCTAAGCTAACTTGTGCTGTGCCGAAGTTTTTATACCCTTGCAAGTGCTCGCTTAAATAGTTTCAAAAAATACTCTTTTTCCCATTTTCCGATCGATCGTTCGTAAGGAAGCTATATGATATAGTCAGCCGATTTGGGCAAAAATTTGTAAAATTATGTGAAAGCACGTGAAACAGACAAATACAAAATTGCAGGATGCTACCATAAAAAACAAAAAAGTTTTTTTAACTAAGACTGTTTTTTTAGAACTTTTTTTTGTATGGCAGCTATACCATATAGTTGTCCGATTTTAATAAAACTTGGTAGAATTATAAAAAAAACATAGAAAACCTACGATTACAAAGTTTTGATAAGTTATCATTGAATAGAAAAAAGTTTTTCATACTAAAATTAGTTTTCCGACCGATTGTTCCTATGGGAGCCATGAGATATAGTCATCCGATCCGGTCGGTTCCGACATATTAGTATTGTGCAGCAAAAAGAAGACTCTGTGCAAAATTTCAGCTCGATAGCTCTAAAGCTGAGAGACTAGTTCACGTAGAAACTGACAGACAGACGGACGGACAAAGCTCAATCGACTCAGCTCGTCACCCTGACTAAGAATATATAATTCTAACCTCATAAAGTATATGTATTCTTGATCAGCATGAAGAGCCGTGTCGATATAGCCATGTCCGTCTGTCCGTCAATCCGTCTGTCTGTATGAACGCATTGATCTCAGAGACTCTAAGAGAAAGAGCCACAAATTTTTGCATGAAGGTGGGTGTAAACCGTAAGCAGATTAAGTTTGTTTAAAAGCAGCGCTGCTACTGCGGAAAGTCTATTGAACATAACTCGACAACCGTTCATTCGATCTTCAACATTCCTTTGGCGGATCGATAAGTTATCCTGATTACTAAATATGCCTAAAAGGTACGATACAATCTATCTTTAAAACTGTAGAAGATATTTCGTTTTTATCAAATTGCGTGGGCGGGAAGGGGCGTGGCCAAAATTAAGAATACAACCAAACACGTCAAACCTCTATCTGTTACCATCTCTTAGATCTGTGCTTTCATACGAGCAGACAGACGGACATGGCTATATCGACTGGGCTGTTGATGCTGTTCAAGAATATATATACTTTATGGGGTCAGAGATGCTTCCTTCTTGCTGTAACATACTTTTGCACAAACTAACAATACTCTGTGTACCTACAGAGCATAAAAACTCACTTATCCCTCAAAAAGCCCTCGTATCTGTATGAATGCCTGCAAATGGCTGTCATTTAATAAAAATCAACCACAATGTCAACACAGATCAACCGAACAGAGCATTAACATTCAATTGAAAACTCCTGCGACAAGTGAAGAGGACTCAAACTTTTACCCTGTGCACCTAAAGTCAATCGAAAATTGTGGTTATTATTAAATGCTGCATTCAGGCCAACAACAAAAAAACTCTTCGTTTAATCAGCTCAACAAAAATGGTAATAAAAACGAAAAGTACCTGGCTCGACAAAGTATGCTACATTGTTTTTTGTTTCTATTGTTTTCACTCCCAAGCAGTTGGATATATCCACAAAAAAAAATAAAAATATGAAAGTAAAAAAAAAAACTGTTTTAAATATAATTTCAGCATAAGTTAGAGTGGTTTTTGCTTATAAAAAAACTGCCATAACTTGCAACTAAAATGCAAAACTTTCCAAGTGCTTTGGCACATAAAACCAAGTGCAACTGCACAGGAAACGCGAAAGAGTAAAGAAAACTGCCAACGCAAACTGGCAGACAATCACCACCACGTGCGAAACTCACAGCTGAAACGGCACATAAACTTGGTAAATACAAGAGACAAAACACTCAACAATTAGCATCAAAGCTCGGGCATCAAAAGATCACATTCGCTCTGGGTCTGACATAAAATAAATTCAAGTATTTACTCGAAACTAAAAACTTACGCGCAAAACTTTGGTAAACACACACACAAAACTTAAAACTCGCGACAAACAACATCAACAACAAGGACCACAACAGAGTGCAAAAGGTGTGCCGCCATACGATAAAGTCACACAGACAAACATTTAGTGGTCACAGAAAGCTTTTCTAATAGATGAAGGAGGGTGGCATTGGGTAGTGGTGTGGTAAAAAGCATTAGTGGACAAGTCAAACCAGAATGGAATGGCGAAAATCTTGAGTTTGGTAGCACAACCAAAGAAATACTCTATGAAACCATAATTTATCTTATATTTTTGTGAAAATTTAAGGTCATACTCAGTTCGTTTTTTTTTTAAACAGAAAATGAAGCAACGCGAAGAAGCTTTTACGCTATCAAAGGACGCTTACCAAATTCTAGCCTACTCACGAAATTGTACAGTTCATTGCTTACAGAGTTTCAGAGATATGTAAAACCTCAAAAACTCACATTGTCAACCTAAAGAACAATTTTTCAGTTCACCACTTAAATAACTCCTGAAATGAACCACATTTGAACTTTTCAGCACTGAATATCTAACTTTATATTACATACCAAGCTTTAGACTAAGTTTACAGTTCTCGAACACTTTTTGAAATATGTCTCTGAATCAAATCTGAACCGGTTTGAAACTAGTAAAGTGCCTAGCTACATATGATCAATCTCCAAAGCAAATAATATTTGGAGGTTTAGGATCAAACCTTGGAAAGGGTATTATAATTTTGACCAGAAGTTTGCAACGCATAGAAATATTAATTTCCGACCCCAAAAACTATATATATTCTTGATCAGAGTGACGAGCTGAGTCGATTGAGCTTTTTCCGTCCGTCTGTCCGTCCTTCTGTCTGTTTCTGCGCGAACTAGTCTCTCAGTTCTAAAGCTATCGAGCTGAAATTTTGCACAGAGTCTTCTTTTTGCTGCACACTACTAATATGTCGAAATCGACCGGATCGTATGACTATATCTCATAGCTACCATAGGAAAAATCGGGCGGAAAACTAGTTTTAGTACGAAAAACTTTTTCTTTTCAATGATAACGTCTTCAAACTTTGTAATCGTAAGTTTTATATATTTTTTTATAGTTCCACAAAGTTTTATTAAAATCGTACAACTATATGGTATAGCTGCCATACAAAAAATAGGTCTGAAAAACAGTCTTAGTTAGAAAAACTTTTTTGTTTTTAAATGGTAGCATCCTGCAATTCTGTATTTGTTTGTTTCACATTCTTTTACATAATTTTACAAATTTTTGGCCAAATCGGATGACTACATATAGCTTTCATACGAACGATCGGTCGAAAAATGACACAGACGAATTTAGCTTAGCTTTCTCGTTTAAAGGTTCAGTCGCCCAATACAGACCATATAATTGAAGAATTCGCTAGGCCGTGGATCAAACTTTTTAATATCTCTACTTTTTGTTGAACCGAAACTAAAAAAAAAGGTTCCGAAGAGGTTCTGCTGTTATTGCTAAAGAGGTTTGTTTCAGTATATTAAAGTAAGAATTCCGGGAATTAGAAAATGTTCGGTTTAAAACTTGATTTGCAGACCTGATCGAAAAAGAGTCGTACCAACTGTAACACCTTCAGCACACCGATATTCATTCGATTATTGTGTACAACTGGCACCTAAAAACCTTAATTCCAACTCAAGAAATAGAGTATACATATATATCTCAAGTGCAATTGAAATAAATACCAACAAATGGTCCAAAGAAGCGCGCGTCATTCGTGCTCCATTTCCAAGTTGCGTTCAAAACTTTTGCAGTGCACTTGCCACACACACAAACACACGCACACACACACACACACTTGCCCGCCTTTTGGCCTCGCTATTGTTGCTATTTCAGTTGCAATTGAGCGTGCACGGGGCGTGCGATAAGCCAAGCACACAAATAAGATTACAACAACACTCAACCAAAAAAAAAAAAAAGCGGAAGGAAATATTCGCGAGAAGAAAACTTTTTTAAACGCAGTCAAAAGCAAAAGTTGAAGCGAGCCGAAAATTGAAGACAAAGTTGAAAACCGCCAAAAACAGTGAATATTATTGAGAAATTGCTAAGAAAAATGGCAAGTTCCCAACGGGTTCAACAAGAAAAGAAAAGAAAAAAAGTCAACTTCACTCGTTCCAGATGAAAGTGCTCTACAATTACACACCCCATGGCCGAAAACTGTCCACAATTGACCAGCAAATTGCCTCAAAATGCTCTTCATGCATACCAAAAGGGATGGGGAGTGAAACAGTTGGAGAGAAAGAGAGAGAGCAGGCGACAGTCTCGTGTCAAGGACAAACCGAGCTCAGCTGGGCAGGCTGCCAAAAAAAAAAAGAGTTGGTACTTCTTCTCCTCTCTCCTGTTGAGCCACCAAACATTTGCCTAAAAGATAAATGAGAGTTGGATTCGCAGCTGCTGCTCCACAGAGTGGTGGCCACATGGCAAAGGCAATTTCTGGGGCGACTTTTGGCCAAGGACGACAAGGACATCATCAACACATGGCTGTAACTGCTGCTCCTACTGCAATTTATGTAAATTGCAGGCTAGTTGAGAGTTGAAAGCCGAGAGCAGTTACTAGTTGGGCATTAAGCAGTTGCCACTTGCCTGTGTGTGTGCGTGTGTGTGTGTGTGTGTGTGTGTGTGTGTGATTATTTTTATTTTCTGCTAACCCAGCTCAGCTGCGTATGAATTTTAATTTTTTGGTAACAAAACCAAGGGGCAGAGGGCAGTGCAGAGCTTTTTTTTTTTTTTTTTGAGTAAGTGAAGTTTTTCAATTAGTTGAAAACTTGCACTTTTGTCGCTGCCAGGCAAATTGTTTGAGGGGCGAAATTTATTCAGTTTCATTTGGGAAAACAAAAGGGTGAAGAGAAGGCGGCAGGAATGAACCTAATGTGAATTATGAGCAAAAAGAGCCATGGAGGGAGAGACTAAGCATATTAATGTTGGGCAAAGGTTGCAGTTTTATTTGAAGCCCCGCAAAAGTATGCTACGTTTTTTTTTGTTGGCATTGTCCACACAGGAGAGTTGAGTTGAGTTGAGTTGAGTTTAAGCTGTTCATAGTTTCCATATTTTGTTTAAATTTGATGAAACTCTTAGCATATTGTATATGGAACTCCAAAAAGTCTAAGGGCCGTTTTCTAATCTTCTACATAGAGCTATCTGTCACATAAACCTACAAATAACAGAGCAAAATCTGAGCTTATCTGACACATACACCCAGAAAAAAGTAGAACGAATAACTTAAGAACAAACGCTCTTGAAAAAATATTTATTCGTTCCTGAATTTTCAAGAATTTCGCTCTAGAAGTCGAGCTAAATACGTTCTTAACTTGGTGCTTTTAGGCGAGGGAAGTGAGGTATAGAAACTGAGAGAGGAGAGCAAGCACATTTGAGAGAATAACTTTGAGTCTGCTCTTACAGTTTTGTATTATATGGGAGAGGGGTGTGGGGAAGCAATCGATCGCAGAGCGTAATGGATTTTTCATTTTCACTCATGTTGCTTTGGAGTTCCCAACCTGTTGTGGCATTGCTGGCATGAGACGTCTGTTCGACTGATAGTTGACACAGAAGGACTGATGCTGCTTAGAGGTGTGCATTCCTCAAGACGGCAAAAAGTTGCAACATAGCTCAACAATTAGTTTTCCATGAAATAAATTTAAACAAAATGGAAAAATCTACTGATATTGAATTGTTGTATGGTTGGAATCTGTGAAGCTCTTGATTTAAGAGTAAACGATCTTGATAATAGGAAGAACATTCTCGGTTTTTGACAATGCTGTTTGCCCTTGATTCAAAATTGAGCAATCTTGAAAACGAGTATGTTTAGCACTTGATCCAAGAACTCTTGTGCTTGATTTGAGACTGATTCGTACTTGGATCTAGTATTGAAGCTCTTGGATCAAGAAAACCGGGATCACAAATTCATACTTGGATCAAGAATTTCGCTCTTGGATCGAGAATTTTCACTCTTATCGAACTATTGATCTCCAAAATTCTTGATCCAAGTATGAAATTCTCTATTTTTTCTCTGAGTGTAGCAGCTATGCAGAAGATGAGAAATCGTCCCTTAGCTAACGGTAAAGCATCTCAATATAAACTGACTATAGGTATAGGTGCTTAGTGCCAGATAAAACTCGAGTTTACTCTATAATATGTAAGTAAATGTGACATGTAGCGCATATACTTGTCTCACATTTAAAAAACTTTCCCGTTTCCTTGACAAATTTCGTCTGTAAACAATCTTAAAACAATTTGCGTTTCATTTCCTAGTCAAAATTATGAAATTTGATTAGCATATTCAAATTAAATTGCTGTTAAGTGTAATTTAAGCGCAATTACCAAAACCCCCCGCATAAAAACTTACATCTGCACAGACATAGCCAAAGGCAACTAAAAAGCATCATTTTTTTTTTTAAATTCTTCTTCCTTTTTTTTTCTAAGAGGACAAGTGTTAATCGCTCATTTGGCATTCAATATGCTGACACCCCAACAATTCCTCATCTTTTTTTTTCCACCCCTACCCCTTCCCCTCGTCCCACGCTGCTATGTGTCTGTCCGGATGGCAAAGTAAAATGCACATTTTAGTCAAGTTGCTTTTAGTCGTTGCGCGCTTTTAAGCTTATTTAAATTGCGGTGGCAACTTAAAGGGGCGGGCAGGAGGGGGAGAGGAATACACTGGGTGGTTTAAGTGCATTGTGGAAGTGGTTTGTGTATTTAGTTAAATTGTACAAGCGGCTTTCCTTCATTCTTTTCTTTTTTCTCTTTTTTTCTTGGTTTCGGAAATGAGATGAGGTAAGATCAGAAAAGTCCAATTTAATTGAAATTCTTGTGTTATTTAGATAATAAAATGTGGGAAAATAACAGAGGAGGAAAAGCGAGTAATTGAAGGATTGCTTAAGGGGCTGAGAGTGGCGTCTATGGCTTAGTGGTAGAGTGTAGGATTGTCAGTATTTTATGGATATTTTTTTTTGAAAACATATTCTTACGAACTATTTATAGAAAAAATTGACCAACCTCTTAAGAAATAAGCAAGCCCTTAGAGAAAGACAACTTGACCCCAACCCAATTACTTATTGCAGAGCTTAACCTGGATGAATGGCTAAAGCTGTCTAAAATTATGTTTCTGTAAGCTTTAGAAAACAACAATATTATCAATGTTTTTAGACTCGTTATATCAAATATCAATATTTGTTATTTATAATATTTTTATTTTGCCAAAAATTGCCAATCCTCGTAGATTGTTACGACTTCTTTGCCATCTTAGCATTTCAGCATATTTTTCAAAGTTTATTGTTAATATTCTTAAGATTTCCGTTCGGATTTAAACAATTCCGAAACGTATGTTTATTATTAAACTAAATTATTATACAATAAACGAGAGCTGTTGTTTTGTAAGTCTATTCAAGGTGAAATGGCAAACCTTACAGAGCATTTTTGGCTTTGCCACAAGCTACAAGTCATACTTGAGGTGTGAAAAAGCATTTCAGCTTATTATTCAAAGTTTATTGTTAATATTCTTAAGATTTCCGTTCGGATTTGAACAATTCCGAAATGTATATTTATTATTAAACTAAATTATTATACAATAAACGAGAGCTGTTGTTTTGTAAGTCTATTCAAGGTGAAATGGCAAACCTTACAGAGCATTTTTTGTTTTGCCACAAGCTACAAGTCATACTTGAGGTGTGAAAAATGTAACTAAGAAGTATAAAAATCACCCTTTATATAGTT
The DNA here is from genome assembly GCA_035044965.1 of Lordiphosa andalusiaca. Classification (NCBI taxonomy): domain Eukaryota; kingdom Metazoa; phylum Arthropoda; class Insecta; order Diptera; family Drosophilidae; genus Lordiphosa; species Lordiphosa andalusiaca. Next base: position 3,803,622 of record JAWNNM010001363.1, on the reverse strand, counting down.
TTTAGTATCGAAGATACTTTATGCCTTCCTTCTATATTGTGTAAAATTATTACGTGGCCATTATTTCTAGTCTTCAAATGAGATTAGCATATATACATCCTCTATATATCCTCTTGTGTAGTTATATAAATTTTTTCCAAACTTGTTCACCCTTTATTTACACGAGGCTTGGAAATTTCATATTTTAACTGCTAGGGTTCAGATTTAAGGTATATTATTTTGAAGATTCGATTATTGGTACTTTTTGAGTGACTCAAAAAGGCATTCTTTGAAGGTCATTTTACTTTTTATACTCTATAACGTAGAAGGTGGCCAGAAGGAAGCATCTGCTATCCTATAAGGTATATATATTCTTGATCAGCATCAACAGACGAATCGATAGTCGTACTTGTTTAGTTTCAAACATATAAAATATATTCTAAATCGTTTCAAAACTCAGTATCTTGTACTTGCATGAAGTTCAAAAAGTAATTGTTACAAAAATAATTAATTTACATATAAAATTACTATTTAAAGTAGGTTTTTTAACGGAATTTCTAATTTAAGAGATATTTGAGATATTGTTTCGTAGTTTCCGTTTGCTATTTGAATCGAGAACATGTTTTATGACTCAAGTTTTTCTATTGATAAAAAATAGGTTCCTATACTGCACTTAAGTACGATTCATACTTAATCCAAATACCCCCAAAAATAGTATTTACGTATTCATCGCAAATAACAGACGACCCCAGCAAATCCATGTAAATTTGTCAATTTAGTCAACATACTTCCATTTCTCATTAGCAATGGAAAACTAAGTTTTCGACTTGTGCATTAACTTAGTTTGCCATATTAATCAAATGCGGAGAAAATGACTCATTACTGCCATAATCCTTAATTTTCTAATCAAGCAAATTTGAGATGATAATATACATATATATGCCTGAATAATCTTGGTAATAGTTGACTTTGATTGAAGAGAATTGAATAGAAATTGAATTATATACGTCAAAGGAGTGGGAAACGCATTTACCATTAAAAGGGATTACACACAAATAGCGTTAGCCGTAGCTACTTTGAGGCATATCCATACATATCCAATCAATTGTCCACATTCCCAAACACACACACACACACACACCTCAATCCCATTAACACATACTTGTAGGGACCATTTAATTGCTCATTGAGATCCACCAAACTGACCACTAACGATGCTTGAATGAGCAATTTTGAGACGATGACACGAGTTGTCTGTCTAATTAAAAGCCAACAAGGCGCGCACCAACCTGACTGAGCACCAACAACTGCACTTATTTACTCTTCATCATCATCAATGTGAAGGGAAGTGGGGGGTTGGGGTGGGGGAGGAAAACGAAAAATGTCATCAACAACCACAGAAACATTAACCGAAAAAATGAGAATGAAAATGACAACGAAAGAAGCCAAACATTAAATATTGGAATAATTCACTACACTTCGCCTTCATCCTGTTTGGTTTACCTGGCGTCCCACTGGGTTGACACTTCTTGCACTTGTCTGCTTTAAGTTATCCCAATGTTTTAATTAAAACTTATTTCCTGAATCTCAGTTTTTCCTCACTTTGGCGCACAAGGAAAATGTTAATTAAAACGAAAAACTGATTTCCTTTATTTACGGCGAAAGCGCGTAAAATGCCATGCGACAAGATGAACGAACAGCGGGCATGTGATTCAGGTTCTGGGTAATGTTGCATGCATGTTGGGGCAGGACGAAACTGCAGAGCAAATGAGAGAGAGTGAGAGAGAGAGAGCAAAGGAGCAGTTTCTCTCTGCTCAAAATATTCACTCATTCGCTCTCGAGTTTGTGGCATTGGCGAGTGAAGTTTTTGCCACACGAAACATGGCCATAAATTTGGGCAAACAAACAAAAAAAAAAAGAAGAAGGAAAACTGTTTGCCTAATTGACGTATGCAACACATATTGGCAAAGAAAACTACAGCTAAGTAGACTTTTCTCTTTCTCTCTCTCCTTTTTTTAGGGGGTGAAAACTGAAATTGGTTATTTGCGTGCCAAGCGGCGCTGAAGTTAAATAATTTCTAGTAATCGTCATGATAAATTGCACGCCCAAAAAAATATAATAGAAGCAAAAATTGCGCGTAACTAAGCGTCAAATAAACTACATAAAACAAAATCATGCAAAATTGCATTTTAATACTTTTAGAGAAGTGGCACCACCGAGAGTGGATCAATAAGTAGCCCTTCTATGGCATGAGAGAGTTGCTTTGAATCAGAGAAACAATAAACATATCGGGATTGAATTAAGGAATGAAAGCCAGAAGACGCTGTAATCGGAAGGTCATCCCCAGCCAGAATTTCATATTGCTTAAGATAATAAAGCGATTCTTCCAGTAGGTATCATCTCACATTGCACTGCTATCGCATTCTTATCTTCCTTTGGAAAGAAGTGTGCCAATGTGCGACACTTTTGGACAATAAGAAAACCTTATTCCGGAAGAGAAGAAATCAATACTTCTGAAAGATAAAACAGCGATTTTTTCGGGGGATAAGAAAGCGATTCTCCCTAGTTTATGTTTCAAAATACAAATAATGTGTCTTCTATATTAATAAAAGATAATTCTTCCAGAAGATACGATATCCCTTATTCCTTAAGTTTAGAAAGTTTTCAAATTTAATATATTTAGGGCCGATTTTACATATTCTACATCTGTCACCTTAACTAACAAATAACAGAGTAAAATCAATGCTTATCTGACACATAGCAGCTAACTAGAAGATGAGAAAACGGCCCTAAATATATCAGTTTTTATTTTGAACTTTATACCTACTCTGGGATCTACCATGGTGCATGACGACTTGACATCTTGTAATTCTCAAGTACAAATTCCGTGACCTCTCAATAAAAAGGGACAACTGAAATTCAGGTCTGCTCAGTGATTGTTAATCTATGGATTGCCATCTCAAAGATTGGAATGAAAAGCGGAACCAATCGATTTTTGAGGTATGCATCGGTCAATTTACCGAATGAACGGAAAAATTTGAAGAAAGTTCACTTCGGCCCATCTGAAGTTTGTATACCCTTGCCAGAGGTTATTACAAAATTGTCCGAATGTTTGTAACCCATAGAAGGAAGCATCTCCCACCATATAAAGTATATTTATTCTTGATTAGCACGACAAGCTGGAAACTCCTTCAGTTCTTATGCCATCTCCTTCGTCAGTTTAAAAGCTATCTTTACCAAACATTTCACAAAGACTTTTGGTACAAATACGCTGCACATTAATCGAAACCGATCGAATCGGATGACTATGGCATATAGCTGTCATAGGAACAATCGGTTGAAAAACTAGTTTTAGTGAGAAAAACTTTTTTGTTTTGAATGGAAACGCCTCCAAACTTTGTAATTCTTAGTTTGCTATGCTTTCCCATGATTTTATCAAGTTTGGTCGAAATCGGATATCCCTATGGTATAGCTGCCATAGAAAAGTAAGGTCCAAAAAGTAGTCTCAGTGAGAAAAACTTTTTTGTTTTTAATGGAAACTCCTCCAAACTTTGTATTTCTTAGTTTGCTATGCTCTTCCATGATTTTACCAAGTTTGGTCGAAATCGGACTTCCATATAGTATAGCTGTCATAGAAAAGTAGGGTCCAAAAAGTAGTTTCAATGAGAAAAACTTTGTTGTTTTCTAAGGAAATGTCCCAAGAACTGGCATTTATTTATTTGATATGCTTTCACACAATTCTGCAAAGTTTTGTTAGAATCGGAAGACTATAGCATATAGCTGCAGTACGAATGAACGGTCGAAAACGAAGTTCTACTAAGAAAAACTTTTTTGTTTTGAATGGAATCTACTACAAATTTCATACATGTTGGTTTGTTAGGTTTTTGCATGATTCCACTAAGTATGGTCGAAATCGGACATCAATATAGTATAGCTTGCAAAAAAAAAGTATGGTCCGAAAAGTAGTTTTAGTTGGAAAAACGTGCTGCGAGGGTATTCAAGCTGAACCTTAAGGAAGTTTTTAATAGCGTAAAGGTTGCATTAACACATCAATGTTTAATAAATTTACATTATGTGAGCAGACAGCGCATGATGACCCCAAAATATATAACAATAGTTGTGCTATTTCGAACGCGCAGAAAAGTATGCAACGTGTTTTTATTAACCCCAAATATATGTGATGAGGGTGATATACTTATAACTCTGCTCTTTCTCAAAGTTTCCCTTCCACATGTATTTCAAAACCATCCAATAATTATTTTTTCAAACCTTTTGTTTCCCCTGAGTACTTATTAGTTCACCCTCGTATGTAAGAAGGCACAATAAATCAATGGCAAGTCAATGCTGTGAAAATCGACTTTGGGCCCCCAACCCTTGGCCACCTCAGACCACACACACACACACACACACACAACCTGCAATTGTCCAGATAGATAGCCCCAGATATGGTTAGTGAAAGCACAACTGCTACAACACATTCGCTTGCTGGCTGCACACCCGGCCAAGAAGTCGAGAAAAGTGCTTTTGGTGTTGGTCGTACAACGTCATTAAACAAATTGATGCATGGCCCGGCAGGACTTGGGTTAAAGTTCAAAACAGTTCAAAGTTTGGCAACTTAAAGTGTCGGCTTAAAAGTAGACTACAATGTGTTAAGGAACAAGTTTTTATCCTCCTCATCCATTTCGTCTTCCTGCAGTGCGTCAGCATTTGACAAGCGACAGATTAGCTTACAATTACAACAAACTAGGATGATGAAGGTGCCAGGGCAAGGCAAGGCAAGGCAAGGCAAGGATGATGAATACCATGAGTGCAAACAAAGGAGAGGCACAGGCCTGGACAAAGGGCAAATATTTGCATAATATGTGAGTGAATGAAAAGACTGGCTGGGCATAAAGTGGAAAGATCAAGGCGCAAGCTGGACATTTTGTACACGAGTGTGACCCAAAAACAGGTCAAGAAAAGAATCAACGCAAAAAAAGGATAAATGATTTAAAGCATTAAATATGAATAAAAGTTGAGAAAGACTTAATCAACATAATGTCAGTTTCTAAACATTTTCTAGTCTAAGTTTAATAAATGTTTCTGCAGTTTGGTTCTAATTTATTGAATCACTTATGCGCATGCTTAAACTTTAATCTAAGACACAAACTTATGATAAACATGCAAGCGAACGTTATTCCAAATGCCAACTCACCTTGAGCTCAACAATCGCTCTGCTTCGGCGGCTGTCATATCATCCGCTAAGCTCTCCTCACGTGCTGCAGCAGCAGCAGGAGCAGCAGGAACAGCCACACCATGATTGACATGTACTTTCAACACCTCATCAACAACATCATCATCGATTAGTTCCACATCCAAGCCATCGTCGCCACATTTCAAATGATTAAGTAAGTCCTCTTCATCTTCGCCTGCACTGGTGTCTGCATATTCCAAGTCCTGCATCTCCAAGGCTCCCTGAGCGGGCATTCTACGCTCGGGTATAACTGGAGCCTTCTCTTCCTCTTCGTCCTTCTCCTCCATTTCCAATTCAAAGGCTTCTACATACTCCACGGCCAAATGCTCATCTTCCTCCTCTAAATCAAGTTCCTCTTCCTCATGAGCATCTATAGAGGCTATGGGTGCAATTCCCTTGACCAGCGCTGAGCGTGCTGGTGAAATGGGTGGTGTGGACTTGGCGCTACCGCCTCCATTTTGTTGATCACTTTGATGACTATTTCGCCGTCTGATGGGTGAAACCACGCCCACCGGTGGCGAATTGTATGATCCGCGATGCAATGGCGAGCCTTCCACACTGGAAGATGTAGGTGATTGCAGCAGATTACGCACCGGAGCAGCCGGCTGACTGTCCAGAACATCTGGCTTGATAATCGCATACACAGTACTCGTCTCCTGGCCAAAACCATTGGATCCATGGAATTTTCGCTGCATATCAGTGACCTTGGCCGTGTCATATAGCTCGGCCTCGGAACCGTACACCTCATGGGACTCGCTGCCATCGGGATTAAGACGATAGCCAACATCCACATAGTTGAGGCTGTGCGGTTGTTCCTGTTCCGACGCATCGAAAACAGCTGGCTGCAATTTGGCCTTCAACTCGGGAGTCGATTCATTGAAACCGCCCTCATCCTGACTGGTTGTGGAAATGATGCTGGGCGGACGCTGGCCGAGACCAGCGGCTGGCATGTTGACGATTATGCTGCTACGTTTGTTTGCCACACGCTGTGGTGAGTTGGTAATGGAGCTGGAATGTGGTGGTTGTTGTTGTTGTTGGGTCTGTTGCGAGTTGGCTGAAGAGTCATCCACCGATTTGCGACCTGGTTAAGAGAGAAAACACACAGAGATAGAAAATGGAAATTTAATAAAACGAATTGATTAAAGGAAATTTGCAAGAGCAACACCAATCAATGGAACAGTTTTTATTGAATAACGTATAAAATATTCAAAGAATTCCGAAAGGAATTGGAATTTTTGCTAGTTTTGCCTCTCACTTAGACTTGTCAAACGATGAAGTCAAGTCGAGGCGAAAAATCGATCTAAAGCCCTTAAAAGCCGTCCCAGTATAATAACCTCATTTTTAATGAATGTTCCCATAACATTACTTAACCTGAACACCAGGATAACGCCCCGAAATTTTTTCAAATTTATTTGAAAACTTATTGTAAGTTAAGGGGCAGTCGGCAATTTGCCAAAATCCCATTTCTATTCAATGTTTGTCCTTAATTTTGCCGTATCCCAAGCCATAAAGCCCAGCTTAAGTATAAAACAGTCCAAAAACATTTCGAAACATCATTTCTGTGTACGATTTACTTAATTTTACCCTATCTCAACTCTTAAAACCCTCTCTGGAGTTGCCTTCAAATCCTTTGAAAACGAAACGACTTTTCTTCTGTTACATAAACCTGAAAAATAACAGCAAAATGTAGTATTATCTGACATAATCAGAGACGAGACTATTCTGAACCGAGCCAACCCGAACTTTTTGCTTTGTGAGTTTCGGTTCGGTTCATAATTTTCGAAGGGACTCTAGTTCGATTTTGCGGTTCGGTTTATCAGCTGGAATAAGCGGTTCGGTTACGGTTTGCTACGTTTAGGCTCAAAGCCAATTTGGAATCCCTGGTATAAAGAATACTTCTTATGATACATTTTTTGATACCCTTGAAATTGTCCAGATGTTTGTAACGCATAGAAGGAAGCAATTCCGACCACAAAAAGTATATATATTCTTGATCAGCATGACAAGCTGAGTCGATATAGCCATGTCCGTCTCTCCGTGCGTCTGTCAGTCTGTTTCTATGCTATCTCCTCTTTTTGGTACAAATACGCTGCACATTTGTCGGAATCAGGCGGATCGGCTAACTATAACTATAAATCGGTCAGAAAACTAGTTCTAGTGAGAAAAACTGTTTTTATTTTTAATGCAAACGTCTCCAATCTCTGTATTTACTAGTTTTTAATGTTTCTCCATAATACTGCCAAAGTTGGTCGAAATCGGACATCTATAAGTATGGCTACCATAGCAAAGAAAGGTCAGAAAAATAGTCTTAGAACGAAAAACTTTTTTGTTTTCAATGTAAACCTCTTTAAAATTGGCATATATTTAATTTATAAGCTTTCACGCAATTCTTAAAAGTTTTGTCAAAATCGGATGACAATGGGCTATATCTGCCTTAGGAATAATCGATCGGAAAACTAGTTTTAGTAAGAAAAACTTTTTTATTTTCAAAGAAACCCGCCTCCGCACTTTGTATTTTTTAGTTTTCTATACTTTTCCATGATTCCACTAAGATTGGTCGAAATCGGACATCTATATACTATAGCTGTCATACAAAAGTAGAGTCAGAAAGTAGTCTTATTGAGAAAAACTTTTTCGCTTTCAGTGTATATGTCCTTCAAATTAGTCTAAATTAGTCTGAAAGGGAATACAACTTTCCTCAAGCTGCGTAAAGGTAAATATACAAGGTGGACCTACAATTTAACATATGTGAGCTGTGTGTGTGCAAAGTTTGTCATGTAAAATTGAAGGTCTGCATTGAAATTGTACCGATGATACTTGTTTATTTGTGAGTTCTAACCCATAGGGTGAAATAGCACTTATTCAGATAACAATTTGACTAAATCATTTTGCATGTTGAGCAACAAATGGATTCGCTCCATGGCAGGATCTCCATCAATTTTTGCCTTAAAATTAGGATCATCATGCTGGTGGCGGGCATAAAAATCTCGATAACGTTTCAATTCATCCTCCAGATAAGAATCATTTCCTTGACTTTGTTCACCGCGTAGCTCCTTTTTAATGATATCCAACAGATAGATCATATCGATGCGTACTAGTTCGGGATCTTTAAGACGATCTTTGTTGCTGATAAAAGCATTAGCCACCTCATCACATTTCTTCACGGAGGAAGGCAAATTGGGTGGTGAGGATTGGGAGCGGGGCCTTGGGAAACCTTTAGCTGATTTAGGTTCCTGCGGTTTGCCACCACCTCCCATATAACGAGAAGCCCCGGACGTAGACTGACCACCCATATAAAGGGAATCGGGATTCTGTCTCATGCAATTGGATGTTGTTGAAGGAGTGGGTGCCTCCTGCTGCTGGCTACAGCAACTGCCTCTGCCACTCATACCCGACTGATTCTGCATTATATGAGCTGTGGCCTGCATGGCACAGGCTCTGGCCTTGTTCATTGACTGACTGGTGGCCTCCAAGTGGCTATCTGTAAAATTCACCCAAACCAATTCATCTGGTGGCATTTCCATAAAGATGCCATAGAGTCGCCGTTGATTGAAGCACACACTCAGGTGACTCATGTAAGCATTTCGCATACGTCGCTCATACAGGGTGTTGCAGCTCATGGTGCTTAGTTTATTGAGCCATAGCCAAGCCAGCTTATACTCTGGACTTGCAATGCCAAAGACCTCTTCGGGTTGTGGCGAATTGTCGAGCATAACCAAAAAATCATTGGTCAAGACGGCCATGAGTGCATTTTGGTCGGGTTGTCCCTGCTGTTGCCGGTTTATGTTGGTTAGACTGCGTTTCTCTTGTACGCTTGTGGACGACGATACCACACGATTCTCGGAACGATCATGACTACGATTGGATCGGTTGTCGTTGTCATCTTTGTTACGACGTGCCTGATCTTTTCTTTCCTTGCGCTCCCAAGCGTATTTCATAATTAGGCAGCTTTGAACATAATTTTTCACCCGAGTTGATGTTTAATTTTGTTGAATGAAAAATTAGAGAAATATTCTAGGTTGTTTTGACAGTTTTAATGAATTGTTTAATTTATTTTTTATTTGGAAAACGATTTGAAATGGTTCATAGCTAATCGCAGAGTTTTTTTCTCTGTTTATTTTGGGATTATTCGATGTGTATTTTTAGCTAGTTTTTTTGTATTTTTTTTCTTTTTGGCGGAGACAAGTGAAATCTTTCGAGTAGATACCAAAACTGTCAACGTGGGAAGTAAAATTAGACACAGACACCCCTTGTAGGTGAGTTGCCCACGCAGGGAATGAGGAATATGCGCCAAGTGACATGAAAGTGGAAACAGTTTGCGTTTGAAGTGCATCTCAATTTTGCGGACAGGAGGACGGACGTACGGACGGACAGCAGTCAACTGCAGCAAGGCAATCATACAAATTTGAAAGATTGTCAAGTATTTAATGTGGAGATTTTTTATTGGTGTATTTATTTTTAGATTTACAATTTTTTGGGTTTTTTTTGGATTTAATTGTGGAGATAGGAAAAATTGGATTATATCTTTCCAAACAGGAGGAAAAAATTAGCAAATTTTGCAGATTTTATAGACTGTAGAATGAAGTGACCAAGGACTGCAACCCCTAGAGGGAGCACACTTATATCACAATGCCTTTGACATATTGTCCCAATAGTAGCCAAAATCCGCTGACATCCATAAACTTTTAAGCCCAAATTGGTTGCCCCAGACCAACGTTTCTTCACCAATTTACGCCAGTTTGGTCTACATTGACTCTGTCTCTTACCACTTACCCTTGCCCCTCTTTTTACATTCAGCATACTTGCTTGCTCTTAATTAAAAGCGCACGCACATCTAATTGGCAATAAGCATACACCAGGGTGCACTTCGCCAGCAAGTGAAACAGCAAGGGAGGGAGGGAGAGAGAGAGAGAGAGAGAGCGAGTACTGTGTGTGGTCAGTCCAAATAGGATAACACTTGAAATGCACTAAACGTTGCCTGGTGCCATCATGTGGAGGCCATTACTGATATTCCTCTGTCAAAACCACATCAGCAGTGGGCTACAATAATTGGTTGGCCAAGCTTGTCCAGCTTACCTGTCAGATAGTCCTTAAGGCATTATGCACAAATCATGCTCAAATATCACTGTGGACATGGACATGAAAGAACCGCAGAAAATTGTTTCAACAATAGAAGGCCAATCACAGCTTCTCAAATCGCGACATTATGACAATTTAGAGCAAAAGTGCCCATACAAATTGTCATTTTGAGTCATTAATTTGGACACTTTCGCAAAATAAGTTAAGGGGGTATTCGTATGCTAACCTAAACAAGTATGAAAGTCGTTCAAGCCCAACTAAAACATATCTTCCAAAGGCGGCAGGAAGTGGTGTGGCAAAAATGGAAAATAAACTTGAACTGTCTGTGAGTAAAAGAAACTTTGTCTATCATACCGTGAAGTTGTATGAGGATGCTGAAGGAATAAAAGACCGCGCGAAAGCCATGAAAGATAGAACTCGTCGAAATCCACTGCGCAATTAGAAAACAAGAAAGAAAGTCGCTCAAGCCCAACTATAACATACTCTGTACCAAAGAAATTATACGCTCAGCATAAGTTTTGATGCTGGAGTAGCAGCTGAAAGCAGCGCTGCCACTGCGCTGCAGCAGCGAACAGTCTTATGATCATAACTTGACAACCGTTCATACGATCTTTACCATTCGGATCGTTAAGTTACCTGATTACTAAATATGCCTAGAAGGTATGAACCATCTATCTGTAAAACTGTGGGAGATATGACGTTTTTCCTAAATTGCGGGGGCGGGAGGCTGCTTGGTCAAAATTGAAAATAAACTTAATCTTCCAACAAACATAAGAATCATATGTCCCATACATGTCAAACCTCTTTCTCTTACCATCTCTGAGATCTGTGCGTTCATACGGACAGACAGACGTACAGACGCACATGACTCGACTGTTGATGCTGGTCAAGAATATATATATACAGAAGACACACCAGCCACTTGCTCATAACAGCATGGACACAAAAACAGAAGACAAACTCAAAAGCATTACATCGCCAGTGCGCAAACAATGCTCACAGACAAATTCCGAGAGTTCAGAAAGGTAACCTTGTAAGGCTTATGTGATGGTATAGTGGGGAGTCGCCTATGATGGGGTCACCAAGCTCCATTTTTGTGATAAAGGAGTCAATACTTAGGCGAAAGTGTATCAATCCTATGTTTTGAAGAGGTTATGATGCCTTTCAACACGACATTATTTGCCTACAAGCCTGGGATCTTTCAATCTTTCTTACATTTGTGAGCACAATCTGACGAATATACTTTGTCGAAACTTTTTTCTTGCTATCAACTTGTATGGTCTTTTAACATCTTTGTAAAAGGTTGTTGTTAGAATTGTTTACAGATCATTGTGTTCTTAGCCAAGGTCAGTTACATACGGTAGGCTCTTCGAAAGAGCCAAGCAGATAATAATTAAGAATAGCGGGGCTACCATAACTGAATATCCTGCATTTTCTGCAGTTGCTGTCGCTGTTGTGTCATATAACAATCTACCAAACAGATTTTTGACAAGCTTTATGCTGTGGCATTCCGTCATTGTATCAAAAAATTAAAGTATGTCTCCATTTTCAAGTATTAAAACTAAAAGAAGTTTCAAAGCGGGAACGATGTAAGCAATAATGAGGCTTTAAGGGACTATAAACAACTCTTTTGTAGGTATGTTAGTTATGCTTACAATATATATATTATTCACCATGATGCTTACTAACCTCGACAGGCTTGACAAAGTTTTCGCAAGCTAAGACACATATTTCAACTCGCGCACTTTTTTTTTCACAATAAAAAATATATTAAAATTTAACGCCGGTCAATGTTTTGAACATTTTGTTATCACTACAAAGAATAATAGAATAAAAAACAAAGAAAATAATTATTTTTTAACAAATTCCTCACACGTTGCCTACGTTATGCTTTCCTGATGAACGATCAGCCTATTTCGTTGCTTAATGTCAATAAGTGTCTTATTTACACACTTAATCCATTAAGACAAGGAGCAGCAGTCCGAGTGAAGGCCAATGCGGCGTATGTGTAATTTGGGTGTGTTTCGGTTCAAGTAAATAAACTTGATGAAAATTTCAAGCATAAAGTGAAGGTCGTTGAGAGAGTAAAAGAGAGACAGAGACACAGAGAGGGAGGGATAAAGTAAAATCGATGAAAAATCGAAACAAAAATTTCAGTTTTCATTAAATTTTTTTTTGGTTTTTGTATTGTATAATGAGCTGCGAGTGTGCGCCAAAAATAAATTCTGCGAAAAAAAACCGACAACAACACAAAAAATACAACAAACAAAGGAATAATTAAAGAGTGAAAAACCTATTGAAAATTTCGTATACAAATAAATCACATTTCAACCAAATGCAAATCGAGCATTTTGTGTGCGTGTAATTGGGACAAATGAAACTAATGATTTGAGAATAGAAATTGATTTAAAATTAATAAAAAAAAAAAATAAAAAAAAAAACCATTTACTTCTCACTTAGGAAAACTGAATGCTGCACATTTTTAGCATGAGAATGCAAAAATAATTGTTTGAGTAACCACAACAAAGCAACTGCAAATTAGAGAACATAAAGCAACATACAAAAAAAAATGTCAAGAAGTAGAAGAAGAAGGAGGGGAAGGAATTGCAAAGTGCTCGTAAATATGTTTTTACACTAAGAAAAAACTAGAAGTAAGAGTTTGTTCAATCCGGAAATACTAATGTATTTGTATGTTTAGTGTCTTTAATACAAACTATCCCAAATATATTATTATACTACGTTTTTAAGCGAAGATATACAAACAAAAAGCGCCTAAGTAGCATCAAACTAGCCGAATCATTCTACTTTATGCTCAAATTATTCAAAATTTATGCTTGAAGGATTATTTCACAAAACAGATTTGGGGTTATGATACGTAAATCATTGGAATCACTTTCGCCCCCCTTCTATAGGCAGGTCCTTGGGGACAAATTAAAGTAGAATACCCTTTTAACATACCTAAACTCATTGCTTTCTTTAAATAAAGCTAAAACTTATTACAAATCCTGAAAGAAAGTCGATACAGTTGCAGCTGAAGGCAGCGTTGATATTGCGCTGATGCAGGGAACATTCTTTTGCACTAATTTGTAAGTGTGGTCGTATATTTTTCTATATTAATCACACTAATGGTTTTTTGCACTAATTTGTAAGTGTGGCCGTATATTTTTCTATATTGATCACACTAATGGTTTAGTGTGGCCTTAGTTTTGGTAGTTGTTGGCCTATATAGCCTTATATAGCATATATAGACTTACTAGTTGGAAAAGTAATCTAATATTTTAGTATTTTGCTAACACGAATTGCTTAGTAGGGCCATATTTTGGATAACTGGTGGCCAAAATTGCAAAAACATGGTCACACTTAACAATTCGGATGACCAAAACTGTGTGGCCTTATTTGTAATATTTTGGCCACCTGCTACCCGAAATATGGCCCTACTAAGCAATTCATGTGATCAAAATACAAAAAATTAGGTACCACTTACCAAAAGACAAAGAAAACGATCACATTATTAGTCACAGCTAAGTGTGACCAATGTTTTCAATGTGCCAGCACGCACATACCCTTTTCTTAATCCAAGGTGTTTGTGGTGCAACGAAAAACTCTTTGAAAGTTCCAAAGCCCATAAATTATCGAAATTTTAAGTAGTATAAACGAAATGCTAGAACCAGTTGGGAATTTTGAGAACTGATTTATGCTCAAATAATTATTAGAATTACCATCTCGCTGTGTCGAACTCGTATCATTAAGCGTAATTTCTAAACATTTCTTTCCCAGTTCTAAGTTAACTTGAATATTAGGTAATTATGAAATAAATGCATTCAATGTTCATTTTTCCGAGTGTATGCGCTCTTTTGTCCCCCCAAAGTCAAGACAAAAAAACGGAAGTGACTGTCAAAGTGGCAAAAGAAACGCACCCAGAGGGGGGAAGACAGCCGCAGTATGTTGGGTCTTGAAAAACAATGCAGATGGATTATGCATAATCAAAACAAAACATACACTTTAAAGTCCTGCGGTCAACACCCAAAAAAAAACACAACTTGCAAATGATCAGCAAAAAGAAAACACACTTCAAGTTGACTTTAATTAATTCGAAATTCCGAATGAAAAACGATTTGCCAAATTCCTAGACTTAAGACAAAGTCTAGACCAGAGCCAAAAATTTGTGGAAATATTTCCAGCGTCGTATAAACAAATATTTCAGCGCACATTGAGAGGAAAGCTGGGGGGAGGGAGGAGCGCGCTGACCGAATGGAAAGTCTCAGGCAAAAACTGCCAACACATGACAATTGCAATTTTTGTTTTCTTCTTATTGTTCTTGTTTGCTTTTGAGGTTGCATACAAATTCAAATTTGAAAATAAACTCAGCAGAGGAAAAAGAAGTGTCAGACAAATGTGTAGAAAATGTGTAGTGTTATTTTTTTTCTGCTATGTTGCTTCTGTTCTTCAAAATTTTGTAAGCGTTAGCATTGTCTAGATTGTTGTGGAATTTGTTTGATAAACACGAGGGTTGAGGCTTAGATTGAGCAACTTTTATTAAAAATAATAAAGAGAGTTGGGAATGTCGCCAAAACCAAATGGCAGAATTTGGTTTATATATCATACTAGGGTAGAGCGAAAAGTTAACCATTTATTAACTGTACAAATAAGTTTTAGAGAATCTTTTTAGAAGGTGGCGTTACTAGTTTGAAATCGAATCAGACAATGTTGCATTTGGCAAATAACTTCAATGGCCTTACTTTTTCAGTATGTGTCGTTTCGCCGAAGTGTAAAGTGTACCGCATATATGAACTTCTGTGCAATTTGCGGAACAACTGCTCAAAAAAGATATAAATATTTTGCATCTTATTGTGATTGGTAATGCATAATGGGTTCTATGATATCTCATATGCAAAAAAATCATAAGATTAACGCCAATGTCAAATATTCCCAGTAACAAGATCATTTATATATTTTGTGGGACACAATTGGTCTACTTTAAGCTGCTACAAACGGGTGAAACTATCACAGAACAACTTTACCGAACTCAATTACAGCATTTCAGGCGAGCTTTTAAGCACAAACGGTCAGAATACTAGCAAAGGCACTGCAAGGAAATTTTTTCAACTTGATATATTTCGATCACTTTGTCAAAAGCTGCCTTAAAACGCTGAAATGGGAAGTCTTACACCACCCAGCGCATAGATCGAACTACTATTTGGTTACGTCGATGACGCATGTCCTTGAGGATCAGCTGGTTTGCTCTTTTGAACTCCAAAATGGTCATGATACGTGTATCGTATCAAAAGAAGCATCGTTTTTCGTGTTGGCATTCCAAAATAGCCAAAAAGATAGGAAAAAGTAAAAGCTAGCGAGGCACAATTCTTTGAAAAATGAATTTGTAAACAACATTTTCACAATAAAACGTCAAACTTGAAAAAAAAAAAATACTTTTAAACTTATTTGCTTAGCTAATATTTGACTAAAAAGAGTTCCAAAAGTACTCAAAAACAATCTGAAAAGTTAATTTCGAAATCATTAATGGGAAATTACTCAGAAATAGTAATTTTTAGCAGCGGTGGGCACCAAATTTTGTTTTGTTTTTGTATTTATGTTTTTAAATCGATTTCTATTAATTATTCAATTACAATTTGAACTGATTCAGGGCCATTGAGTGCCTATCGTTGCTTCAAGACTTTGGAGAACTTTTGCAATTTATTTTGTATTTTGTTTCTGAATTCTAGTATTCCATTTGGGCGTTTAAAACCCTGGAAATTCAAAGGTTAAACCATGTTTCATTGTAAAAAGCTTTTCCCAAGCTTAAATCCGGCACGAACCAGAACCAAAAACCGGTTTTCTGCACCACTGAAACTACCCTCGTGCACACACAAATAAGCAGACATTTCTTTGGAATATTTTCATACGTTTTTGTCAGATTCAGATAATATTTTAAAAGAAATCTTTGCCACATGTCTGTGCCATTAACTCTTGCTGACTTCCAATGAATCCGATGCAGCAGCAGCAGCAGCAGCAACATCATAAATTAGGGTCACTCGCACAGTATTTTTGTTTTTGCCAATCAATTATGCAATGAGGAAGTTTAATTAAACAACTTACTTCAACTGAGTTCAATCTGGTTGCTTTCGCACTTCAAACTTGACTAAACGCGCCCTCCAAATTAAATTCTAGACAAGAGTTCGACATGTTCGTCTGTTATCAAATCAAGGAAGATTCCTCTCACGTGTCCCCCAATGCCTACATGCTTCTAATTCATGCTCAAAAATAATAAAAAAAAAAGTTTCAAAAGATTCTTCATTTTGTGGGGGCAACGTGCGCAGGCAGATTTGTTTTGATTTTAATCGCACTTTTTTTTTTGGTTTTTTTGGTTTGTTTCGTTTTAAATTTAATTATTAATGATTTTGGTGAATTTTTTTGTAATCCCAAATGTTCTTGCCCGCTTATCAATGAAAACGCCACCGAAACGCGACATCAACTGAAAAAAAGAACGCACAACGTTGCTGAAATATCAGCATCAGGCAAAGAGAAAACCCAGAGATAGAGAGAAATAGAGAGAGGGAGAATGTATGAAGATCGTTTGTCTCTTTTGGCAAACGGCCCATTGTGGCTGGTGGGGCCAGACATGTGGCAGCCAGCGCCAAGTTCCGTTTGCCACAGGGTGTTTCATAATCTCGCAGGGCCGTCACTTGTCAAGCTGCCAGATGATGTTGAGAAAGGCCAGAAATCGTACAAATTGAAGAACTTGTGAGGAGGGGGAGGAAATTCAATTATAGAAATTCGAAAATTTCCAGTCATAAATCAATTTTACTGCATTTTCACCTACTCTTACGAAATTTTCACATTTTCGCCCCGAACGTCATTAGTTTCTGTGTGCGGGGAAATGAGAAAAACTAGCCATACCAATTTAGATGCTGCTTGGGTGGGCGGCAGCATAACTATGCGGTGCTCCGATGTCTTCTTCGCTAACAACAAAGCTGAGAGACGACGGCGGCAACGACGACGACAACTACTTTGGCAAGTGGCTGTCAAAAACCCACGCGTCTGTCATTAAGAGCAGGAGCAATGAACTCGGTCAAAGAAAGAAAATGGCAAGTTTTTCCATTGCAAAAGAATTTAAAAAATGCGACTGACAACTGGCGCCATCTGTTGTTGAATAGTGGAAGCGGCTTTACTTTGCTGAGTGGAAAGAGCTTTTTGGTTGGGTTTTGAGCACAAATAAACTTCAAAGATGTAAGCTTTTTCGGTGAAAAGCTTTTAGTTGACAAAGTTTTGTAGATACTCTGGTGTCACGGGTAAAAGATACTTGAAAGGAAGATACAACTACACTCAGAGAAAAAGTTATGGATATAAGTTAAGATATTATAATGTTGCCCAAAAGTTTGCCAGATGGCTATGACTACCTTTCCATTTAAATTCTTGATCTGGGCATAGAATTGAGCATTGTCGTCCGTCCGTCTGTCTGTCTATGTGTATCTCTGATAACTTAAAGTTGTTATATCAGAGCTGAATGTCCAACTAGGTCATTTTTGAAGCAACCTTTTTCAGATTGAGTGCAGTTCGTATAGAAAGCTTTAACTTTATACAGGGCTAACTTGCGCAAAGCCGATTTCAAGTTCGATTTAAGGTGAAAAATTCGAACTTAAATGAACATCGGACCCTCGGGATATGATCCTACTCTAGGGGTCAATTCACGTTCGAATGAAAAGCTCAAGTCAATCACCTGTGTGATTGAATAAAGCCTATATAGAGCTTAAATTAAGCTTTTCCGAGCCTTAGTCGGGATTAAGCATAGAATTTCGGGATTAAAAACTCACAGCTCATGTCAATCCTGCTGGTTATTCGATCCCTGTAAACATTTTATGTAATTTTTGATCACATTCAAGTCTTTCTGATCATAAATTATACTTTAGTTGGGAGAAAATGGTACCCTAGTCGCTACTCTTCTCGAAAAGTCTCAAAAGCCCGTTCTTCTGATCAGTTTTGAATCATTTTAGAGTCTTTTTTTTTTGGTCGTATATCTCTGAATCACATTTTGAGCATATTCATGAATCATTTTCGAGTCTAGACATTTCTTTTAGTCATCAAAACGGGTCGGAAATGGCTCATCAAGGTAGCTCTGGTGGAAATAATATTCTAAATCTTGGAAGAGATTCAGAAAATCCAAGATAAGCCGACTTTTGGCTTCGTTTCGGAATGATTCAATCCTGGATATCTGCAATTTTGTCCTTTGTACTCAGAGAATAATACGTTAAATAATTTTCTAGATAACTAAATTAGGTTTTTTTTTTACAAAAGCCATTTAGAAGGCTATATCTAAAGTTCTTTTCAAGTAGAACTGCTTCTACGGAGTTTATTTCCGTATTGGGTAGCATTTTTTTAAGTATTTTCGTCATAGAACAGCTCAAAAAAGTTGAAAATGTTATATTAAAATTACCCAAACATTGTTTGTCAGTGTAGAAACGGAATGCAGTTCTTGTAGAACATTTGTATGCTGGTATGCGTCGTCTGCAAGCCGGCCAAATGTACATATGTAGGTGTTCTCTATTCACCGTGTAGGTGGTGTATTTTCTTTTCTTTTTTTTTTCCTAACTGAATTGCCCACAATCAAACAAGCAGACAGACAGAAAGATAGACAAACCTACTACTCTTCCCCCCTCCCCGGTAGTCGTCGCTCTCAACAATTCTATTCATAACAAATTGTCAATATTTGAGCGAGTTTTAATTGTGATAAATAATACCTTCCGTTTCGGATTAACCAAACACATGGATAGCATATCTGTGAGTTGAGGCCTCTCTTTGTCTTATTGTCACTTATTGTATGGATACAAAGTGGAGCAACGTCGCAGTTTTGGCAGGCATAATTTATAGACAAACAGACAGACGTACGTACGTATGTATATGTTTATGTGAGGGGGGATAACAGCAACTCCTCCCCGGCCCCTTATCCAATTTAAATAGTGTTCAAATAGTATTTTGCGTTTTATTTATAAACTCTCGTGTGTGACAGCAACAACCAGCCCAGCACAGAGTGTAGGGCCCTTCTGCCCAGTCAGCCTATTCCCCATTCATGTGTGCTTGTCATTTGGCTACCCTGACAGTCGGCAGTGTGGATGTGTGTGAATAGAAGAAGAAAAGGCGCTAAACATATGAAATCGAAACAAACAAAAATAATGGCTATAGGAAAATGTCATCTATGGGCAAACGAGGGTAGTTTGAAACAAGTTAAGATTACTCCTATAAAGCTCAAGTCTATATAGCCTATATAGAGCTTAAATTAAGCTTTTCGGAGCCTTAGTGGGAATTAAGCATAGAATTTCGGGATTAAAAACTCACAGCTCATGTCAATCCTGCTAGTTAAACAACTTCTAGCTTTAACCCCTTTATTTCCTAACCTCATTCTACCATCAGAAAATTAAACCAGGAACTTTGTACTTGACGTACGTTTTAAAAGTTCGAAAATAGTTGATTTAAGTACGAAAATACTTTATTTCAGTACGAAAATATGTGATTAAAGTATGAAAATACTTGATTTAAGTAGTTTGAATTAAGTTAAGATTACTCCCATAAACAGCTTCAAGCTTTAACTCCTTTAGTTCCTAACCTCATTCTACACTCAGAAAATAAAACCAGGAACTTTGTACTTCAGTGCAGTACAAACGGTGTCAATTGTACGGTAAGTACGAAAATACTTGATTTAAGTACAAAATTCTTAATTCAAGTACGGTTTTTTAGTTCCAAAATACTTGATTTTCGACTGTAGTATGTTTTGAACTATGTTAGAATCTTTTTAATCATACTTTTAGCCTTTTATGGTCTCAAGTCAAGCCTAGATAGAAAATAAGAGAATTTCAAACAAATACAAAATGTTCTTGGTTAGAGCCCATACAATTCCAAAGCTATTCCCACTTTTTTCATAAACGGGGTCTCTGTAATGAACCAAAGAGCATGTTAGATCTACTGTTGAGTTCAAAAATTGACCCTCACTCCATAAGAAAAGTTTCAGAATCAGTGAGAAATTTTAAGAACGGACTCGCTCAGAAATAATTCGTTGTGGGGCTAGCATTATGAGTCCATTTTGTACTCAATCTAACATATTTTGAATGTATTTTGAATCTAATTTTTCATCTTACTGTGAGTACAAAAAGTGCTTGATTCAAGAACGTTGGTACTCATTTCAATAATATTAACAGTCAAATTTCTGTTCTAGAATGTTTCGTTCTCAATTTAAGAACGAATCATACTTGAAATTTGAAGTACAAAGCGGCTTAAATTCTATTCCGTTTGGTCTAGATTGCCGGTAGCCTTTTTTTTTTTTGTCTGCGTGTAGCCACATCAAAAGTTGTAGGCCTCTTCTTCTTCAACCAGCAGCAGCTCTTGGCCAGACATTCCAGATAAGCCCAGGCTTCACTTGAACCAGCTACTATATGGACTGGCAGGCGGAAGCGCAGCGTGCAAATTCCAATTTTGTAATCAACAGAGAAGAGCAGCAAACGAAGGCACGAAGAGCAACGCATCATTGAATTCTTAATCTGGCGTTAATACAATTTTATGTATGGGGAGTCAGTGGTGGTGCTGGTGGTGGCGGTGGTGGTGGCGACGGATGAAGTGGGAATCCCAACAAAATCCGCAACACAGACAAACCTCGGACCATGGAGAGAGAGAGAGAGATGGTCGACGACAGATTGTGAGCATTGCACTCGACGAGAGACGCCGACGAGAATGGCACATCGCTTGGAATGTTGTCGTGTGTTGGGGGCTGCATTTGATATGCCTGCTGTTTGACCCATATTGGAATTTGCCTCAGAGCCAAAGCAACGACAACAGCAACAACAACAACTAGGAGAAGGAGGCAACAAAGTGAAGCGGAGTCACGATTTGTGCACCGCTTAGAAAGCAAAACAGAGAAAAGAAAAAGAAATAAAACTTGTAATGAATGTGGGATGCAATGGCCTGGCCGGCCTACAAGTATATATATAAGGGAAGCACAGCTCGACCTGGGTCGTTCTTTCAGAGTTCACAAAGGAGAGGAGCAGAGGCGGAGTGGTGGGTAGGTAGGTGATAAGGTGTTTGAACTCCAGGCAACAAAGTTCAAAAGTTGCTTAATGCAAGAAGTTTGGAATTGAGCTGTCTTTACTTAGTGCTGGTCTCAAATATGTTTAGGGTAAACACATGATGCAACACGAGGGGTAAGGCGGCATCAGTGTGAGTTCTCTGCAAAAGTACCTTCATGTTCAGTGCTGCGCGTACTTTTGTAGCGTAAGCTTTTGGCAAAAGTACGCATCTCACTGACACCGCCCCACCTGTATGGTTGCATCATGGGTAAACATTTTCACAACCATTGAGAGCTTTAGACTCTTTATTAGACTCTCCTGCACTCTCAGCGTTTACTCTGTAAGCTAAGAGAGAAACTACAAACTCACCTTCATTCTCGCTGCGTCGTCGCCTTGGAACACTATTGTAATTATTATGATAATGCTCCATTTCAGATTTCTCTGTCGACTCATTCTCCTGCTTCTCATCCTCGGTGTGTACTGGTGACGATGGACCCGATGATGCACTGGCCACTGGTGAACCAGAGGCAGCTGAATTGGTGCTACCACTCAGCCCATTATTATGCATCATATAACTCTGACCCGTGGTATTGATGGCATCCAATGATCCTCGTTTGGCTGCCTGCACATAAGCACTGCTGTGTGTACTCAGCGAGCTGGTGGGTGATGCGCAGGACGAGGGTGTTGAGCAGCTGGTAATGGGCATGGCATCCTCTATAAGTTCAATGGACTTTTTACGCGGCTTTTCGGGTGGTATGGGCGTCACTTGATCCCTAAGTAGTTCCTGCTGCTGCTGTTGCTCTTGGAGCAGTGAACGCTGCATGGCGGCCGTGACGGCTGCCGATTTGGCTGGCGGCGGTGGCGGTGACGGTTCGGCCGTTTTAGTGGGTGAGGAACGTGGATTGAATTTGACTGGACTGACATTCTTTGGCTTGGCCGCCGGTATGGGCGGCAATGGTGGCGACTTCACAGGACTACCAATTTTGCCACTTCGTGGCTTAATCTCGGGCGGAGCTGGTTGGGCTGATGTGCGCATGGGTGGACTGGGTGGCTCCAGGGCCGGCTTGCTGTCCATAATGAGTCCTGTGCCGGGCACAGTGCGTATAATGTCGCAACGATTGAGATCGCTATGGGTGCGCGTGGTTTTGGTTTTGGTAAAATGTGAAGTCCACTTCTTTTGCTTCTCAATCAACTCGCGAGAGTTGAATTTACGCTCCGGTTTCTCTGGTTTATCAGCGGAGCTGGCAAACAAAGCACTCACCGAACCACCAGCTGGCAGTGGTGCTGCGGTTGGAGGTGACACCTCCTCGTTGGACTTTAAACGTGATAAATTATGTTGCGGATATATGGGAGGAGACTGTTGTGCAGCAGCTGGTTCTACAATAAACTTGCTGTTGTTGCCCGCTTTCTGACCACCAGCCGCATTATTGTTGTTCTGAATGAGCGAGGCTCCGGAAGGAAAGGGTGTACGTCGCTTCGGTGGCGACTGTGAGCGATCCGATGAGCGTGAAGACGAACGATCCGAACTGTCACAGAGATTATCCTCACGTGAACCACTTCTTAATAATCTGGAACTGACATTCGAGTTTGACTCTACGCCAAGTTTCTCGAACAGGGCTCGAGCATTATTGAACCGCGCCGAATGGGATTCTGCCCTGGTGGAGGGTGTGGCGGCAGCAGCGGCGGCTGCATGAGCTGCTGCCACAGCAGTCAACTGTTCCACTGGCTGTATTTCAATGGGTTTGCGTTGAAAGATGTTGGCTATTTGGCTGACTTTACCCACAGAAGCGGGAGTATGTTGCATGGGCTTCTCCATGATGGTGAGACTGTAAGAAGACAGAAGGGAAAAGTAAAGTATTAGAGAGGAATTGGAATGTTTATACTTTCATACAATTTTAAAGTATTTTTTAATGAAATCTAATGAAAACCAATCAATATTCTTCAAAGTTATATTCACCAAACTTTGAACAAAGTCTTTTAGTACAAATACGCTGCAGTATTGTAGAAACAGGCCGGATCGGATAACTATATCATATAGCTGTGATAGGCACGATCGGTCGAAAAGCTAGTTTTAGTGAGAAAAACTTTTTTGTTTCCAATGAAAACGCCTCCAAACTTTGTATTTCTTAGTTTACTATGCTTTTTAATGACTTTTCCAAGTTTGGTCGAAATCGGACATCTATATAGTATAGCTGTCATACAAAAGTAGAGTCTGAAAAGTAGTTTTGTTGAGAAAAACTTTTTTGTTTTTAATGAAAATGTCCCTAAAATTGTCAGTTAGTTATTTGAACTGTTTTCACACACTTCTACAAAGTTTGCACAAAATCGGATGACCATAGCGTATAGCTGCAGTACGAATAATCGGTCGAAAAAGAAGTTCTGGTGAGAAAAACTGTTTTGTTTTAAAGGGATTCCACTCCAAATTTCCTACTTGGTGGTTTTTAAGGCTTTTGCATAATTCCATTAAGTTTGGTCAAAGTCGGACATCTATATACCATAGCTCTCGTAGAAAAGTAAGGTACGAAAAGTGGGATTAGTTAGATAATTTTACTTTCCTGCCGATCTTAAGACTCAGTAATCCAAAACCATCAGGATAATAGAAGAAGTCGCTAGACAGTAGTTCAAATTATTTCATTCCTTCAAGTTTTCATGAACAGATGAGTGAAATGTTCAGTTCAGAACAGGTTCAGGCTCAGCTTTTGTACCTTAAGAGGTTCGGTACACAGTAATCTATAATTCTGTAATCCGCACTCGAACCGGTTCGGTTTTTAAACCGGTTTGCAGCGCCGATCAAAACAATGGCGAGCACTAGGTACATATTGATTTTCACCGTACTTGTTCACTGGTTGCTTTTCACTTAAATTTCACAGCTGTTAAAATGTTCAGTTACTTATTTACTATCCTCCAGGCATTCAAAGTACTAAATGTAATGCCTTTTTGACTTCTACTTTTTCATAAGCAACTTATTCAAGTTTTCATAGACAACTATTTACTGCATCAATTATAAAAAGTCACTGAACAAGAGACACTGAACCAGAGTCAATAACAAAGTTCACCGAACTCATAATATTTATTGATAATTACTGATAATTTGATTCATTTTGACTCAATCCCGAACAACTCTAAATAAGAGTCAAACAAGAGTCAATAAAAAATTGTCACTGAACCAAAAAGAGCACTTTAAGATCTCTATGTTCTCTATATCATTTAATTGATTATTTGTTTTATTCCACAACATTTTCTCATTAACTTTTATATAATTTTAGATAAGATAATATCAATGACTTAACCGATGATAGCCGCACCCAAAAATAATATATATAAAAACCCAGTTGTTTACCTTCGCCATTTTTCTTAGCCACAACTTTCGCAAATTTTCACTTTAACATAAAATTTGTGGATTTTTCTTTTATGATTTTCTGCTCATCAAACACTATTGTAGACCTTTTTTGTGTGAAAGTCTTTGAACAAATTGATATTTTTTGTTATGTTGTTAGAGAGGAAAAGAGGCAAAAGAAGGCATTGCCAGCTTTCTTTAAAGGTGACGGCAGCGTTGACTCTTCCATATGGTGAGGGTAAGAGCCCAGCGCACTTGGTAGAGAGAATGTCGCTTTGAATTCGACATTGAAAGCTATTTGCAGTGGTTGTTGTTGTTGCTTTTGTTTCGACTGCTGATATGGGGTAATGGTAATTGTTATCGACACTTGCCCCATTGATTTATGTGTTAGGCTAGAGTGATTTTTGTGGTGCCCTTTACATTAAAGATTAAAGAAACTAAGTTAAATAATAAGTGGTTGTATTTTGCCAGTAAGTCGCATTGAACCCTTTGGTATGCAAAGCAAACTGAAAAAAAAGCGCAGTTTATGCGTCTGAAGTATCCAACAAATGAAACCAAAACTTATCGCAATGTCAACACACATACGACTGCGAACTCAACGAACTAAACAACAACAAATAAACGACGGAAAGGTAAACAAATGCACAGATAACGCCCAGAAATGATACACTTATGAAACTAGACAAAGGTCTGCGACAGAATCCCGACGAAAGAGTCAGAGGGTATAACAGTTTTCTAAAGTTAAAAGAGCAAGACAGAAGTCAACCTGCAGACAGACGAGACAATGGCGGGAGGAATCCCACATTATCAGCTTATCTAATCTAATCAAGAATCACGTTGTTATGGAAATGCATAAACCGGTGATGCAAGTGACGACCATGAACAGAGGACCATAGATAAAACGCCAAGATATATAAATTTAATTTTAGCCTGATGATTCTTCGCTCGTTGTTGGTCAAGAGATAAATGTGCTTTAAAAGCGCTGCACTTAAAATATCACGTATGTGTCCCGCTGGGATGATGTTGCAGCAGCAGCAGCAACATGGTAAATATTTAAGCATCTCGCAGATTTATTTGGCTACCGAGTTGATATTGATTTAATGACACTGTAGCTGGACATTGGTGCCCATTGGGCAACTCGTTATATATTAATGGCGCACCAAATTGCCACTGAATAGCCAGTTTAAGCGTGGAGAGAGACAGAGAGAGAGGAGGAGGCAAAGGGGCAAGCAAAAATGTTGTTATTAATAACAACAGCAGTCAGACAAGTGTGGGGGGGGAATGGTCCTTGTCCTTGGTACAAAAGGGGAGGGGAAATCAATTACAAAGAGAAGATTGCAAGAGAATCAGTTTGAAAAAGGTTAATTCTGGTATATTTAACAAAACAGTAGACGAATTTTCATATTTATTCAATGCTTATAGCATCTTGAAATACAGTTTAAGTTCAGTTGAGTAATTCTTAATGCGTAAGAAACTGTTTTCGAAAACCTCAAGTGATATTTATTAGTATATTAATACTGAAACATCATAATATTTCACAAATTTTAAAGAAATATATTGAAAAAATAAAATATTTCATGTTTTTTACATTGTTTAAAAGTGAAGTGAACGATTTGTTTCTTATTTTTCGCATCTAAATCATGAAATAAAACGTAAAAATGTAAAATGTATTAATATTTACTGAGATTAGACCCTAAAGAGATTAAAATAATCATAAAATTATATTTGCTTGGCAGATTACTTGAAACCACAAACTTACCATCAGCACCACTGTGTTTTTGGACTTGCTGAATGCTTAACATAAGGCTGTACTTAATCCTTTTTGTATTAATACTCGAGTACTTAATAGTCGAATGAGCTAAGATGCTGCCTTTTGAACTAGGTTCAAGGTCCTGAGATCCATAATTAAAGAAGGTGAAGTTAATAACAAATTTCTTAAAAGTGTTACATTTTTCAAGAATAAAACGGAAAAGGAAAATATATGGAAAATATATGTACCACTAAGGATTTCTAAGGATTTTTTCCAAGCTTGATGATTTGAGGTTTGACTTTAAGACTGCGCTTTAAAAGATTCGTTTGGAACTAAGGACGGTTTTAAGGTTGTTGATATTATTTCGTAATTTGCCTGCAATTTCAAAAGTTCAATAATGTGACTTTCCTAGCAGATTGTCGTAAAACGAAACGATATACTCAAAGAAGGACTTAAATAGTTAAGATGGGAAGAAATAACAGACGAGACAAGAACAGAAATGAGTTTTTAAATGTTTAGAGAACTAAATCAGTTACGAAAGTTTGTAAAAAAATAACTTTCCAAGTAGATTTAATGGCCAATCGGGTCTTTAAGCTTAAATAGGGCTTTTAAGCCTTGAGACTTGGCTAAATTAAGGACGATCCTTGAACAGAAATGCAATTTTGCCAATATTTCGAACTGCATTTACTTTGAAAGTATGCAAAATAATAGCTTTCTAAACAGATTTAAGTAATATTCGGTTCGTGATCTTAAGTATAGACTTTAAGGGTTCAGGTTCGGCGATCCTAGAACAGAAATTAAAATTCTGCGCAGATTTCCTGTATCTAAAGTCGGGTCGTTATGCTTAAGGACGAGCTATAAGTGCTAAGATATGACAGAATTTCGTACGATCAAAAAATATATACGGTTTTTTTTTGTCATGTCATGCCTTATCTTGGAAAGTTCGGAAAAGTTCATCTTCAATCAGTTCAATCTACTTGACTAATTCCCTGGAATACATCTAACTCTCCTTATGATCGCAGAACAAGCGTTCAACTGACTTTTTTACCAGCCTAAGTTTCAGTTCAGAGTTCCAAGTAAAATTACACTAAAGAATACCAAACTTTGAATTGGCAGATGTATATCTAGCAAATGTCTTTCTCATCTTCCTTCATCAAACTTAACAATATCACTTTACATTCATCATTTTTTACACACCCCATTAAAAGCAACTCTAATTCGCACTAATAATGATTATAATTTTCACCAGGCAAATGATAAAACTATTGTACAAAATGTCTAATTTTTGCATAAATGTTAATTGCAAAGCGGCAAAATGTTAAATTGCACTCGTTACCCGCAACACGTGCAGAGACGAGGCGAGACGAGGCGATACGATGACGCGGATGCAGTTGGGGGTGGTGGCCAGGTGAACAGAGCGCACCATGTGTTATAATTGCGTCAACATTCAGTCTCTTGAGCGTGAACAAGAAAACAATGTCAACAATGGAAACGATGGCGCCCCCCTCCAATGGTAACTGGTGGGGCGCACAGTGGTTGACAGTGTGAAGAGTGAGAGAACAGCCAACACAAAAGATGGCTAGCAATTAGTGAGGTAGCTAGAGACTGCCTGGTTAATGCTAACAGGCAAAGACCACTTCGGGGAGGTCTTAATAGTTGTTAACATATTCCCATGAACAAAAAAAAAGATGACAAAAAAAACTATGACGGCAGGAAATTTGATTTAGTTATATGATAAACCATGATATGGGACTGACATACCCTACTACACACGGTGCATGATCAAAACTCTGTCGTAGTACCCTCATCTAAGTGTTACATCTGTCAATAAGCCCACTTTCAACACTGCGTTGAAGCCTTGGGTTTTGATTGAGCTTTTGCCAATATTTCCGTGTTTTTTTTATAGACGTTTCTCTATTTAACTGTCTCACATAAATCGACACAATTCCGCGTAGGCCAACAAAGAACATTCACTTATTGCTGCAGCATATTAAACAACACACAATTCAAGATGTGTTGATACGGTTACCACAACGACACAACAACAAATGAATACAAAAACAAGTTGTTGCTGTTGTTGTGGTTGTTGTGGTTGTTCTCGTTGGCCCGCCGGCCCTGTTGTTCGTTGTTCTTGTTAGACAAATTATGCCAATTAAACGGTGGGAAAACAAGTTGGCAAGTCTGCACGCGTGTCGCCGCTACCGCATCGAGTGGGATTTTATTTTAAGTTCATTTTTCGGTTGAGTGGGGAGACTGGACTACTGAGGGTAACTGCTGCAACTGGGCAGCTGTGGGCAGACTTGGCCAACTTGCAAATGGATGTAATTCATCTTGTGGCAAATTCATAAATGAGAAACTGAGAGAAGAAAGAAAATACGCGAGTCTTCAAAAGTCATCATAGGTAAATTGAATAACCAAAGAAGCCGCAGGCCGCAGTTGAGAGGAACTAGTATGTACATGTTTGGCTGGCAGATTGAATGAACCCAAACACCTGAATAATACTCAATTCGGACGTGCCCGACACATCAGGAAAAGAAGTGATTGTTGAGCATTGTGTAAATCAGTTAACAGAGCTGACAGAAAATTTGATTAGTATTTACGCTTTACGTAAGTCAGTTGGCATAGTATGTTAAGTTAACAGAGCTGCGTTCAGACACACTGGCAGGCTGTCAGTTATCTGGCAGTCTGTGTTCAGACTGAATAAAATACATGAGATACATGAGAATACATCTCAACACTCATAAAAAAACCGCCTTTTCTGTGAAGAATCAAATCACATAATCTTGGCGGACAATAGCACTGCCGTTTTTTGAAACCACATGACAACCAAGTCCATTTGATCTTCGGAACTTTGCTCTATCGACTGCTACGTTGCGATTTACATTTTAATTTCAAAAGGATGTACCTCTTAATAGTCCATTTTTCAGAGTATATTGACAGCTCGTGAACTGCACTTAGCTGCTCTTCAAA
The DNA here is from genome assembly GCA_035044965.1 of Lordiphosa andalusiaca. Taxonomy (NCBI): domain Eukaryota; kingdom Metazoa; phylum Arthropoda; class Insecta; order Diptera; family Drosophilidae; genus Lordiphosa; species Lordiphosa andalusiaca. Next base: position 3,774,226 of record JAWNNM010001363.1, on the reverse strand, counting down.
CCAAATTTGGAAATTCTGTTTGTTGTCGAACTTATTGAGCCAAAACAAGAAAGAAAGTCGGTCAAGCCCGACTATAACATACTCTGTACCAATTTCTTTTGATCATAACTCGAAAACCGTTCATCCGATCTTCTTCATTCCTTTGGCGGATCGATAAGTTATCGTTTTTTCTAAATTGCGGGGGCGGGAGGGGGCGTGGCCAAAATTGAAAATAAACTTGATCTGCCTGCAGACATTAGAAGCATATGTCCCATACATGTCAAACCTCTATCTCTTACCATCTCTGAGATCTGTGCGTTCATACGGACAGACAGACGGACAGACGGACATGGCTATATCGACTCGGCTGTTGATGCTGATCAAGAATATATATACTTTATGGGGTCGGAGATGCTTCCTTCTGGATGTTACATACTTTTGCACAAACTTATAATACTCTATGTACCTACGGTACAGAGTATAAAAAGGGATACGTCGTTGTACATAATAAATCGTTGAACAAATTTTCTCACAGATCACAAATTTTGTTAATAAAATTTCATAATATACAAGCGAAATTTCTTTCATTTGTCTATTCATGGTGAAATGGCAAACCTTACTGAGCATTTTTGACATTGCCACCTATTTAAAATCAGGCGTGAAGTATCAATAAATCTACGCTGAAACCCCCAAATGGCATAAATGTCACCCTCTTTAGATCGAAATAACTCACAGACTTAATAACATTCGAATTCCTCGAATGAAGTAAGTAAGAAATAAGTGATATTTGTCAGCACAACAACTTACTTATTTTAAACGGAGTCTCAAATGTTTCTATCAGTTAAGGAGGTCCCGAAAATGTTTGAAGTCCCGAATGAAATAAAATAAGTTCCGCTTGCAATATGATGCGCAGAAAACTTGCGCATCCTTTGGGTTACTTTCTTGCCTACAGGAATGGATGTTGTCGGTGATATCAGAGCTTGCTTTTAGATCTCCGGTCAGAGAGCTAGGGCATACGCTTTTTTAACTAGAGATGGGCGCGTGACGAATATTTTCAGCATGACACGACTCTAACACGAATGGTATAATTAATAGACGCACGGTCGAACAATTTCTAAATACAACACGGCAGTAAAGAGTGTAGTTCTTTAGCTGGATTTTCGCCCCTAGATTCGTTTAATTCTTAGAGTTTTTTTTTGGTACAATTTCTGTTTTAGTTAGAAAAGTCTTCAACTATTCAAGACTACATATTGTATCTCTGGATTAAAAATAAACATACCTCATAATAAACATCAGTGGGTACAATACTCTTATCCAATGATTTCAGAGTTCTTGGATATATAATTAAAGTCCAGCAATTTTAAGGAATATTCAAAATATTAATTGAATGATTTCGGTATCCATTTCGGTATTTATGGATAATAAATTTAATTTATTTAATGCTAAATGGATGTTAAATTTTCATCCAATGTAGCTGAAATTCATTTAAAGGATATGAAAAATGGATATTTGAATGTCACAAAAAGTATATTAACGAGAGCGTAAGTTAAAGTCGGCCCTGCCCGACTTCGAAATACCCGTTACTCAAGGCAATTAGTGTTTAATAACCTCAAGCGGCTCAGATAAGTATGCAACGTTTTTTTTAACTCCGCCATTTATTATCCGATCTTTATGAAAATTTGTGAGATTGCACATATGGGCCACATGCACCATACTGCAAAAGCTCGATAGCTTACAAATTGTAGGAGATATTCAACATTTTGAAACTTGATCTGCCTACAGACAATACTAGCTTACATTTAAAATATGGTTGCTCTAGCTCTTCTAGTCTCTGAGATCGGACGGACATGGCTATATCGACTCGGCTGTTGATGCTGATGAAGAATATGTATACTTTATGATTTCGGAGATGCTTCCTTCTGCCTGTTACATACATTAGTGCACGACTTTAGTATACCCTTTTTACTCTACGAGTAACGGGTATAAAAAGTATCTATTCCAATTGGTCTTGTCACACAAGGAAGCACGAAAACTGATCTTTCGACACGTCGTGCTGAGTCGTGCGTTTCTGTAGTGTAAAGTTAAACACGATACGCGCCCAACACTATTTCCAACTAAGCTGGAATAATGACTGATTTCAATAAAGTCTTCGCAGAAAGACATAAAAAGAAAATACCTAAAACTAGTAAATGTGTTTTTATATTTTTGGATATTTAAACTCCTAAAAACCTAGAAGCTTGTCTGCTGCTCTGATTAAAAAGCTAATTTGGAATTTATAAAAATTGATTTTCCTTGATTTGATTGACTTTTTATAAGCCTGACAAATGATTCGCCTGAAAAATACCTGTATGTCATTTGCCATAAATTGAAGTGGAAATATGAATGAGTCAGTGGCTTGGAATGGTTAACCGTCGCCGCTAGAGCCCAGCTGCTGCTGATGCTGGTGCTCCTGATGCTGCTGTCGAGATGGCGGTCCCAACTATTTTTAGCTGACTCCACACACACACACACACACACACACACACACACACACACACACACAAGCAGTAGGCTTTGCACAACCTGGCTCCTGCCCTGATTTGCATAAGGTGGTGGTGGCTTGGCAACCAGGTTGGCTTTGAAAGTTCTATTTATGAAACAATTCTTTTAAGTTACAATATAAAAACAGTAAAAAAAAAAAAAGACAAAAAACAACAAACAAACAAAATGCTAAGAAGAGCTCCAAAACGTAAATTTGAAAAGGAGATCAAACCCAAGAAGACCATGTGGTGCTGTGTTTGGGGTCTTCTGTCCTCCGACGAAGAATCATCTGGCAGCGAAAGTGATTCTGCAGTGGAACAGGAATTGCCTCCCAAGGAATTTGTTATAACAGGCAGCTCTGAGGCGGAGCTACAAGTCTCACACATTTCACCCAACAAGGATAGCGAATTCCCCTATGTATACAGCCTTCAGATGCCCAGTTTGGGTACACATAACTTGGCCATAAGTCCAGATAGCAAGACCATAGCTGCCGTTTCGCTGGACGGTACCCTCTCCCTGCTGGATGTTACAAGGGGCGTCAAAATTCCCAGTGTGACACACACGTTGGTTACCAACTTTTGGTCAACAGCTTTCGGTGGCAGCAACGATTATGTATTCGCGGGTGCAGGCAATGGACATGTGTATAAATATGACACACAAATGGGAAAACTACAGCACACTTTTGATACATATCGGCGGCATAGTGTAATGGGTTTGGCCATTAGCCCGGATGGTAAAACGGTGGCTGCCTGTGATTATGAGGGTTATTTCACCCTGTTCGATGGTGCCACTGGACAGATTGTGAGGCAAACTTGCTTGAAAAGAACTGTGCGTCGCATGGCCTTTGATCCGGGCCAGCGTTATGTGCTGGCTGCCTGTGATGACACCACACTGAAGCTAATGGACATGCCCAATGGACGTCTGTCAGAGAGCTTGGTGGGTCATGAAACGATGGTCATGTCGGTGGATATATCGCCGGATGGTCAGCGATTTGTGAGTGGTGATTGTGATGGTACCGTTAAGGTCTGGGATACCAGATACACCAAATGCACCCTAACCTTTGTGAGAGCCTCGAATACGAATCTATGGGATGTGGCATTCAATAAGCTAGATACTCTGGTCAGCTGTGTGGGCGATGTCAAGGGCCTAAAGCTGTATTATTGTTAATTTTTTGATTTTAAATTTTATCTTGTATTGTGTGCAGTTATTAAATAGTTTACAAAGTTTGCTGGCAACCCTCGCTCATGTGCGCATAATTAAAGAGCTGCTTGGAAACTTGGGGGGATTTTTGAGTTTAGACACACACGCACACACACACACAAACTTTGCAAATATGTTTTTATCCTTCTCTCTCTCTCGCGTCCTAAGCCCCCCCAAAAGTCTCGTTTACTTTTGGGAGTGTTTGTGTCTGTATTTTATGGGTTAACTGGGAGGAACTAGTTTCATATTTTAAACTATAATCTGAAGTGTATTTGTGGAAGTTGTTAGTTCGGTAAGGTGTTGTTGTAAGGTTAAATATGGAATTAAGGACGCCGGAGGCCATATGTGGCACTAGCTGAGCACTATGTTGATGTAGCTTTTGAGATGTTTGCTTACTTAATCCATGGTTCATTCATTCCAGCGATAGAATAGTTAAATATTTCATCGCTGGTGTCGAATCATTGATTTAAGCTCCATTTCTTTGGCGCTCGACTCTTTAAAAAACCGAATTCTCATGTCCAAATCGCTTTAGGTAACCTCTGAAACAGTCATGATCGCCGATTAGCTGGGAGAGCCCAACGGATGCAGTTTTTTTAAACAGCCGATGGGCTCATTGAGCATTGGCAGACGCAACCCCACAGCTTTGCCATCAACTGAAGGTTCGAAACCCACTGTAGTTCTGGAAAACATAGTACCTAGCAGCGCCTCTTGCAAAATTGGGGCTGCTGAGTCCTTGCCTTGTACTCGCTTTGGACCTCGCTTCATATCAGCATAATTCTCAAAAAATGCTCCTTTGCCTTTGCTGTGGAATACTCCAAAGGGTTCTTAAATCTTAGATCCCCGACTAAGACGGGTTTTTACATGCTGAAGCAAACTTCATTAAGTTTTTCAAAAAGCTCTTGCTTGTAGGAAAGAGGTGCTTACAAACGAAAGCTTTTTTAAGAACTTCATGAAGTTTGCTACACCGCGTAAGTCTCGTTTAAGACGGACTAGGAAAGAGATCTACCCCTCGCTTACCCCTCGACTCCAATAGACCAAAAACTTGCTGACGTTTTCTTAGAAGGCGAGATCAGGTGAGATTCTATAACTATCGTGGGTAAGTTCTATTAATTTTTCTGTGAATTTCCTGACTACTAAGAAAACGGGTTTTTCCATGCTGATGCAAACTTCATTAACACTTACAAACGAAAGCTTTTTTAAGAACTTCATGAAGTTTGCTTCACCGTGTAAATCACGTCTAAGACGTACTGGGAACGAGATGAAGAGGGTCAAGCTCTTGCTTATAGGAAAGAGGTGCTTACAAACGAAAGCTTTTTCAAAAACTTTATGAAGGTTGCTACACCGTGTTAATCCCATCTAAGACGTACTAGAAAAGAGATGTAGAGGGTCAAGCGACTCCACTACACAAAAACTCGCTAAAGCTTTCTTAGAAGTCGAGATCGGTGAGATTCTATATATTATATATACCGTGAATTTCCCGACTACTAAGAAAACTTTCGCTGAAACGTACCACCCAAAGGCTTACGGTCAAGTTAAAACGAAAATATCTAGAATGAACTCTGCAAAATGAGATTTGAAATAGTTCCTTAAGTGGACTTACCGTTCTTGATTGAATCCTGGTCTTTCTCAGCTGTCTCACTCTCACTCTCTCTCTCTTTGTGTGCGTAGGTGCACTTCGTTTCTGTTAATCTATTGCTCACTTTGGCCACTGTAGTGCGCCTAAAAGCAGACTACACTTGAAACATTTGTCATTGTTGGGTTGTTTTAGTGGCTCTTGCTTCGCCTTCGTCTTCTTGGCTGCTGGCTGCTGGCTGGCCTGCTGGTACTCAAGCGTGCAATCGTCGTCGCTGTCAGCCAATCAACCCACCGCTGGCCTCATCCGCGTCAGCATTTTTTGCGTTGTTGTGTTTGTCTTTTGCGCAAGATGAAAATGCAAATTTCTGCAAAACAAAAAAAAACAAAAAACAACAAAATGTTTAGAGACCGATTGCAGTTGAACCAAACGAAAACTCTAAGCGTGGGTTCAATGAACCGCCCAACAAACAGAATGGCCACATTTTGTGTGCCTCCAAAAGGCATACAAATTTAGTTTGAAGGTGAAATGTTGCAAACGGAAGCAATTAGTTTTATATGTTGACGACGTTGGATGTTGCTGAGCCCAATGGTGTGCGACCAGATACCTCCCCAAAAAGCAGAGAAAGTGCAGCCAATTGATATACAAACAGTGTTTCAGCGCACTTTGAGATTCCATTTAACCGAGCAAGTCACAACATCAGCAAAAGCGTCGCGTCATTGCGCACTCTTCTGTCTCTTCTCTTCTCTTCTCTCTTTCTTAATCAATTTTGTGTGTTCGAATGAAAGAAGAAGAAAAACCTCAATATATGTAAACTGAAATCATCTAATGCATGGTAATTGTGTAATTTTATGGCTGTTGTTCAACCATTTCACTTACTTAATGTGTGTGAGAAAATGTTGGCTGTGGAGTTATTATGAAAGTTACTTGGGGTAGGTCGCGAAATTGTGCCAGAAATCAAGTTGAAAATTCTAACATTTCGATAGGTTTCAATTGGAACCAGTCTACAAGCTTTTTGAACTCTCATGATCTGGGAGAAATCTTAATATCTGTAACGATCTTTGAAAAAGCTAAGCTTACTTCGTCTGTGCCCTTGACAGTGCTCGCTTAAATATTTTCAAAAAATAATCTTATTCCCATCTCACTAACCGATCGTTAGTATTGAGAGCTATATGATATAGTCATCCGATTAAGACAAAAATTTGTAGAGCTATGTAGAAGCATGTGAAACAAACAAATACAAAATTTCAGGATGCTACCATCAAAAACAAAAAAGATTTTCTAACTAAGACTGTTTTTCAGGCCTAACTTTTGTATGGCAGCTATACCATATAGTGGTCCGATTTTCATCAAACTTGGCAAAATTATATAAAAGTATAGAAAAGCTATGAATACAAAGTTTGGCGACATTTCCATTTTAAAGAAAAAAGTTTTTCTCACAAAAACTTGTTTTCCGACCGATTGTTCCTATGGGAGCTATGAGATATAGTCATCTGACCCGGTCGGTTCTAAAATATTAGTAGCGTGCAGCAAAATTAAGACTCAATTCAGCTCATTAGCTTCAAAACTGAGAGACTAGTTTACGTGTAAAGTTTCACCACGCTGCATTTTCAGGTCTTACTTCATCAAAAAAAAAAACGGTCTTAAAGTTACGGTTACTGCAGACCTTGACTAGACCATGTTGAGAGAGTTTTTCTTTCCAGGACTACGCTGATTTAGAAAACCTTTGAACTCTATTTGGTTTCAACAAGATGGTGCTCACATAGCTCAAGTCTGTTATCACAGAATTGAGAAGAAAATGCTCCCAAGAAGCTGATTTTAAGAAATTTTACATTGCTGGGTAAATTTATACACACTTTCTGTAAAGGTTAACCAAAAATCAATGATTTTTCGAGCATACAGTATCAGGTTATTGAATGGATTGATTGTCTGTTTTGAAAGGCTGTGAATCACTATAGAACTATAAGGGCCAGTTTCCAATTTTCTACATAGAGAAATCTGTCACATAAACCTACAAATAATAGAGCTAAATCTAAGCTTATCTGACGACACATAACAGCTATTTGGAAGATGAGAAATCGGCCCTAATAAGTGGTAGTACCATGTATAATAACTTAATATAATGTAACTTCTCACTAGCAACTAGTCTATTATTTCTCCATGGAAACTTTACCTTCCACCCACACACACACACACTCACACACACACTTTACACCAACCATTTGCCAAACAATTTTCCCACTCTTTCGGCACATTTTATTGCTCTATCAACAGTTCAGTAGTCCGTCTGGTCTGTTCTGGTCTTCCCACCTAAACTTACCTAATATGGCCCAAACAGCATCTTCTTTTGCACATCCAACCAAACCGAAAGCTGGCTCAAAGAACCAATTCCAGCTATTACATGAGGCTGCTCATCTGTCTGTCTGTCTGTCTGTGTGGTTCTCCACCAACATAAAAGGTCATGAAAAAGTTGTTTACTTTGCGCCTGGCTTTTTGGGCTGGCTGCCATCAATTCAACTTATGAGGCCATAAAAAGCCATGCTGATGAGACCAAGAAAATGAGGAAGTAGAACATGAACAGAATCGCACACCTTGCTTGCAGTGAAACATGACATGAACCTTCAAATGTAATTTATAAGTTTCCATTTACATGAGCTACGTTTTGAGTTGTTCGAATGTTTAAAATGGGGAAAAAACAAAACTTGAATTCGACCTTCAAGTGAAGAGAGCTCTCCAAGCCAAACAAAAAAAAGCAAAATCCGCTCACCTCATTATGCGTTGGATTTGAAGTTATGACATCTCATAATTATAATCAATCCGCGATACATTTTGTACACACACACAACATCATCATCACCTGATCAGTTCGAACATCCACCGTTATAAAAAGTCGGCAAATCTCTTTCATGCTTAAATATTGCAGAGGCCATAAACTTGACTAGCTAATGATGCAGCTTTTGGTATAAGAAAGAAATCTTGATTGATTGTAATTGAATGCTTCTTGTGACAGATTCCTAATGTCAAGTTATTAGCACTTTCTATGCGTTGTGTGTTCTGGTTGAAAAATAAAATTGATTGCTTTATGGTTATGAGAGACAGACAACATTCAAGTTGATGCGGATATTCTTCCATTCAATCTCTGTCTCCCGCTGGCAAAATGTCAAGTAGTTGTTGATTTGAGCATTGGAAACTGAAATTACATGTACTTATTTGATGAGATGAAAGGAAAGTTGACCTTGTTCTGTCGACTAAGGATGCAGTTTGCCAACTCTGTTCGCCACTTCTTTTATGCCTCTTGTGCCTTTCCCACAATCAACTGAAATATGGCTTTCGTCGTTCGTGCTTCCTGCTCTTTTTCATCAGCTAAGCCATTTTTAATTTGCCATTCACGTAATCATTAAACCGACCGCCAAGTGCTAAAAATTAGACATTTATTGCAACGTAAAAACCATGGCAAATGAGATCAGACAGAGATAGATAGAGAGTGAGAGAGAAAATCATGATCATAAATTAGTTAAGCGTTGTAGCATGTAAGCGATGGACTAAATGGAGATGGAGTAGGAGTGGCTGTGGAACAGGTAAAGCATTTTGTAATTTGTTAGGTTAACAAAGAAATAGATAATAGAATTGCAATTGCAATTGCATTGTGACATAAAGCAAATCATTTCAAACTAAACTATTTATAGCTTGTGGCCACCACTAACAACTTTCGCATCGCAACCCACCAATCCCATCCCAAATGCTCATAATTCATTGTTGTCGCCGCAGAAAATTGCTTGGCCAAGGTCTCCTCTTCTTCATGGCTAGATAGATGCAAAATAGCAATAACAGCGAGGCAAGGCAAATAAAGCTGTTTTTCCCAGCATGTTGCATGTTCGTGGCTGTCAAATTGAATTTATTTTTAATGGCCTTTTGAGGCATCTTTCACATTGTGCCACCGCAAGACACACACAGACACACACACAAAAAGTGTGCTGGCCACGTGGCTATGATAAGGTGTATATATATAAATATTATTATTATTCAATTTAAATGAATCACGCGCCTTATCAGCAGATAGATAAGTGGTATAACTTTTTTTTTTCGTTCTATATCAGTTTTTCTTTAAGTTGGGGCTACTGGTCATCCATTTACCAAGGGGGTCAAAATCAAGAGTTAACAATAGCTAGGCTGGAAAAATTCTAATAAAGGAAGTAAATTTTGTATATAAACAAAAAATACTAGATAGCGCCACCGGAAGTGACTTTTACCAGGCACAACCCCTTTTCTAACCGATTGGCACCATTTCTGAGGGTTGAAAGATGCTCCTTTTATAAAGATGTGTCAAAACATCATGCACAATTGTCTTCTGTCCAAAGGTAGATCAAAGAAAGATCAGTACACTGAAAACCACCCTAAACTTTGTGCAAGTATTTGATACAGATGGAATAAAAGAAGACTCGAATTCTGGCCGTACATTAAAGCCGTGAAAGACCGGCTTCGTCGAAATCCACTGCGCAGGCAGAAAATCATGTCTGGTGAGATGAATATCAGCAAAAACAGCAAGTCGCGCATCGTAAAACGTAACTTGAGACTCAGTGCATACAAGAGATACATAAATATAGATAGTTGATCCAACATTTGTGACTGTAGTCTGATTTTTGACCTTCTTTTTGCCGGGGTTGAAGTAGAAGGTGCTCAGATACCCATCCCATTGATTCCAATTGTTAACATATGACTGCAAATGAGATTTAATTACAATCGAGGCGAAAAAAAATCCTAGTTGTCCTCATAGATCAAGCTGTTTTTATACCCTTGCAGAGAATATATTAAAATTGTCCAGATGTTTGTAATGCATAGAAGGAAGCATTTCCGACTACATAAAGTATATATATTCTTAATGAGCTGAGTCGATATATTCGTGTCCGTCTGTCCCTTCGTCTGCCCGTCTGTTTCTATGCTATTTCCTCCGTCAGTTTGAAAGCTATCGCAGTCAACCTTTGCACCAAGTCTTCTGGTACAAATACGCTGCACATTAGAGCCGGCCGGATCGGATGACTATAGCATATAGCTGCCATAGGAACGATCGGTCGAAAATCTAGTTCTAGTGAGAAAAACTTTTTTGATTTGAATAGAAACGTCTTCAAACTCCGTATTTACTAGTTTTTTATGCTTCTCCACGATTCTGTCAAGTTTGGTCCAAATCGGATATCTATATAGTATAGCTGCCATAGAAAAGTAAGGTTAAAAAAAGTCTTAGTAGGAAAAACTTTTTTGTTTTCAACGTAAACCTCTTTAAAATTTTCATATATTTATTTTGGAAGCTTTTACATAATTCTTTAAAAATTTTTCAAAATCGTATGACTGTAGGTTATGTCTGCCATAAGAATGATCGGTCGAGAAACTAGTTTCAGTGAGAAAAACTTTTTTGTTTTCAAAGAAAACGCCTCCAAACTTTGTATTTCTTAGTTTGCTAAGCGTTCCCATGATTCCACTTAGTTTGGTCGAAATTGGACATCTATATAGTATAGCTGTCATAGAAAAGTAGAGTCAGAAAAGTAGTCTTAGTGAGAAATTTCCTTAAAATAAGTTAGAAAAACGTGCTGCAAGGGTATAAAAACTTCTCCGAGCCGAGTTAGAAACAGACAGCGTACCATATGATATTTTGTTTTAAGTTTATAAAGCACTTTGCTTCAAGTAAACTTTACTATCTCTTCGCAACCTGCAGCCCCACTTCGTACTATCTGTATTAACTAAACCAGATAATAGTTGAGTATGCATTAAATTGAGCCCCCTCACATGTCCAACATCCGATTAAAGTTGTTTAGAAGACCTATCAATAAACGTACAATTCGTTGTTTTCATTCTTATCTCACCCAAGTGCATATCAGACAATTCCATTAGCCAAATTACAATTTCCGCCAACTTACACGAAGTGTGTGGGCAACAAATCTCTTTGTGAACAGCTTTTGACTATCTCTCAAGGTCTGCACGGTCCACGGTCTGCGGTCCACGGTCTTGCGTTTGTGTTACACGACAATTATGGTGGAATTACAAAAGCTAATTTGTCACATATAACAAGAAGTAACAATAATATTTTTGTTGTTGATTATTGTTGATTTTTTGTTGGCCAAAGCGTAGAAATTCCAATGGCCACGCTTTAACTGGTTTTTTTTTGTTGTGCTGTGTTGACATTGTCACGCTCTCGCCATGATCTTTCTTTGCTCTTTCCCTTTTGCTTAGCTTTTTCGTAGCTTTTCGCTTTCATTTGTGTACGGTACGGGTGAAAGGGGTTAAAGCGTGAGGGGGGTGGGCGGCATGACTGGCGGCCAGATGTCTGTGTCGCATTTGTTAAACGTCATGCGAGTGTTTTTTTTTTCTCTGTTTTTGTGTATTTAATCCTGTTCAGAAATCGTTCTCAACTTGGCCGCAACTTGGTTCCGCTTTCAAACGAATTCCCGTCTAAGGCCATTGCCTTTTATGACTTTTATTGACGCGGCTTAGAGCAACCTACTCACTCTCCATAGGCAATTAAAAATTCTTTATGCAGTCCAAGATTGACTTGTCCCGGCACAACTAAATCCCTGGCGGCATGAGAAAATGTTTGCCTCTTCTTGGCATTTGTTTGGCCAGCGCGCAGACACGCAGTCATGCAAGCCAACAGCGGCAGCGAATGGAGGAAGCCCTATTAGTGTCAAGTTCATTGCCACAATCCGTCAACAGCTATCAGCTAGCTGGGCTCTATTGAGCAGCAGAAGTAGAAGAAGGCGTTGATGTATGTTCGGTTCGAAGACAAAATTACTGAAATCAACAAATGAAAAATTGTACCAATTTTGCCCAGCTGCAACATTTCATTAACTTGACCAAGTTTTATGAAACTTGTTTACAATTGCACACTGCACACGCTCGTGTTTATGACATTTTGACCAGTTGGCCACAGTTTGGGGCTGAAACGTCAATCAGACTTTAACAACAACTACAACAAAACGGGTCAAGAGATGGAGTTATAAGGGAAATGTGAACCTTCACAGTTATTTCCCTCTCCTCATTTCACTTAATTAAGTTTATATAATCCTCCCTTGTGTTATTTACCATCATTCATTTCGTTTATTTACTCTAGTTCCTTGAACTCTTGTTATTTTTCAGCAGTTCCACTTAAATATGCTCGCTCAGCAATTGAGTGTGCCACATTTTTATTTTTTATGGGTCTGGTTAAATCAACAACTTTTACTCATAAACTCGTGTACGAAACTTATTTACTTTTTTTTTGTTTTGTTTTTACCCACAAAATAATCCAATTAAAAACAAACCCACAAAAAGCGATGACAATTTGAATGCAGAAAATAAATCAAACTCAAAAGACGACAAAACAATAGAACGGGATGGATGAATGAATGAATGAATGATGATGCAGCCGGAGCAAAGTTCAGGGTGAAAAATCAATGAATGTGCTTTAAATGATAAGGTTCGTTCGTGTAAAATGATGTGGGTAATTAATGATGCATACCAAATGCGAAAATTGATTTTAATGTGTGAGACAATTATTAGCTGATAAGAAATTATAGCCCTCTAGACAGCATGACTATCACGAGAATCGCATTTGCGAATGTGAAATGCAAATCCAGCTGCAATTTGAATGGTAAACCCATGTGGAGGCAAAGCTCGGGCGGCTTGTCAAGGCTGTCTACGAACAAATAAAACCTCAAACTGCTTTGCATGCATGTAATATGTAATATTTTTCGTCTTAAATGTTTGACTGCACTTGACTTGAGTGGCAGGGGGGGGAGCAAACGAACGAACGGGTTTGCCCTGCTTCTTCAGGCTTAGTTGGCAATTGAAACAGTTTTTGCCTTTTTGCACTCTAAGCGGATTTCTTCGGGGTTTCTTCTATTTACTGCTAGTAAAATGCCATGCAAATAAACGAGTGACAGGCGCGTGGCAAGAAAAAAAAACCAAAGAAAATGGGGGAGAAAATATCGCTTGGGGGTAAAACCTTAAAAGTTGAAGTTTCACACATTGCATTTGTAAGGTAAAAGGATATGGATTTGTAGGAGATTTCTCTGGGGGGAGGGGCTGACGGGCTTAAAATTGGTTTTAAGTTGGTGTAAATGGAGATGTTTGAACTTGAAGTAAGTAGGTGTGAAGAGAATAAAGAGCATAGTATGCACAATTTTTGCTTCTCAATTGGTTTAAGAAAGCGTTTAAGAACTCATTTTTCGGTTAGTAAAAGAGATTTCTTTCTAAACAAAGTTGGGGGTTTTTTGGGCTTCTTCTTTTCTCTATATTTTAATCGAAACCCTTGAGTTTTTGAAGAAGTCCAAAGGTTTAGGATCTAATTAAAGCTTAAGGTTCGAAACGATTTTTAAAAATAATCGAATCCTAAGTTTTGGTTCATTAGTTATGGAATCGTTAAATCATTTTCAGCACTATTTTATTCTGGGATTTTTACCGATCGGATCACTGGCTAGGTTTAGTGGTTTGCAGAGTTTCTGAACCACAGGTTCGGTTTAGTGTTTTGTAGACTTTTTGAACCTCAGGTTCGGTTTATTACTTAGTTTGTGAAGCCAACTGAAACGGGGTTTCGATTCGGTTCAGTTCAGTGGTCTGTCTTTCCGAAAATACCAACAACTCCATTTATGTTCTTGTTTCGTCCGAAATTCTGTCAGATCTAACTAAAATATACTCTGTATCAACAAAAGGGTAGCTTTTTTGATGATCAAGTATATATATAAATACTTTATAAGGTGAGAAATGCTTCCCCCTGGCTGTTACATACTTTTACACAAACTAAATATACGATGTGTGGCTTTGATACAAAGTACAAAATATGCACAAATTCTGTTCAGGAATTGCTCTCAGCTCAGCTCCTTAAGAAAACGTTTGCTAAAGTCCGTATGAAAAGTAGTTTTGTACGGACTTTCGAAGATAAGGTAGTCCGATAAGTGGTAAAAGTTCTATTTTTATTCAAGGATCATCCTTAATTTCAACGAGTCGCAAGTAAAAGCCTTTTAAGTACAAAAAGTTGACAAAAATGCATTATTTTTTGTAGATTTTCGTAGGTTAAGCAGTTAGCAACACGTTTTAAAAACTCTTTTCGGACTTTGGAAAGCCTTAATTTTACTCTGTATGAGCTCTAAAAGACCTTCCCTGAGTCTATTTACATGAAATACACCCAAATGTGATTGGAAAGTTTATTTTTCAGGCTTTTAATGTTGCGGCAAATCCAAAATGATGTCAAAAACTTCGTTCTGTTCAAAGATCCGCCGAATCTCAACCCATGGATCCATTTCTTTAGTCCAAACATTCAGAAATGTTCTTAAATCTGAGTAGAAAGTATTTTTAGTGGTCTTTTAAAGTTGCGGAAGTTTGAAAAGCAGTAAAACATTTGTTTAATACTATTTGAACACGGTTAAACACATTGTAGAGAATTATTTCAAGGTTTTAAAGCTGTTATACTCCAGGTTTTTGTTTATACCAAATTTATAAGGTGTAGTTTATCCTTAGAATATTCAATATTTAGTCATACATAGCTTTTTTTACACTAAACTTCTTTTTAAGCTTTTTAAAGATCACATAAAGTGTCTGCTCCTTGAACTTTTACTCCAATTTTTGAAATATTATGATTTCTAAAGTGAATATGTGACTTTTCAACCACTTTGAATCGGAATTTTTACACAAAGTAAAAAGGGATGTTAACAAATATCCCGTATCTATATATGTTTTAAATGTCCTTTAAAGCATGCAACGGCGTTGAAAGTCATCAAAGGATATAAGAAATGATCATTAAGTTAATTCTCCAATCTAAGTACAATTACATTTTCATCATTTAACATTAAAATCTCTATCTTTCCGTTCGCAATTAATCATCTTTTGATGACTTCTCTTCTCTGCCAATTGCAATTCTTCAGACATTCCTGTCACAATCTTATTCAAAGTGTCTGACTTCTCCTTTGGGCAAGGTGTCTGTCCTAAAACAAAAACAAAAACAACAGCAAAAAAAAATACCTTCCGGCGAATTATTGATTTATGGCCACGCGTCGCCTGTCATTGTCAAGATAAAGTGCAAAGGAGCTGGAGAGCTGAAGCTGCTGCTGCTGCTGGTGGTGCTGCACCCAGGACAAAAACCAAAGGCGTGACAACTACAACAGAAAAGGAAGAGAAACTCAAGAAAAGGGGCAAAAAGTGGGTTGGGCTGGGGAGCCAAGTGCAAGTAGCTCTAGCTGCCAAGCCAAGGCAAAGTTGATTCAACCTTCTTCACACTTCTGGTTGGGGTCTCCTGGTCTACTGTACTTTGCAGAAGCTGCAATGCAATTTGGACGGAAATTTAAATGCAACCCTTAGAAATGCAAAGAGAGGGAGAGATAGAGATAGAGAGAGAGACAGACAAAGGCAGGGAAGCCAAATTTAAAACAAAGAAAACTGTATCCCCCACCACCCGCACACCTGATTAACCCGCTGAATGAAGCCAATGAATGGAAAAGCATAACCTCTCAACACATGAGCAGACTTCAAAATATCGACAGGTTAATTTACAAATTAGGTCTAATTTGTGGTCACAGGAACTGAAAATGGGGTCAACAAAAAGCTTGTGGCCAAGCCTTTTGCCCTAAATTAGCTCGAAGAGAAGACACAAATTAATTAGGCAAAGAGGTGGTGTGGTGGTAGGTGGCGGGGAATGGCGTGTCCATTATTATTATTATTTTTTGTATATTTGTGGTGTTTGAGAACAAAAACTTAACGCTGTAGAATTATGCAATTCCACATTGTCTGTTTCCTATTCAAGTCATGCAATCTCATCTCATTCTGGCGGCAGGCATGTAATTTTTATTCTTCATTCAATTCAATTTAATTGCAATTCTGGCCAAACAACAAGCGTTACACAACTGACAGAACTGGGCTACAAAGGGTTAAAATACTCGTTAGTCTCTCTCAATGGTTAAACAAATGTATGTTAATGTCGAACCACGCGTCCCCTGCAGGCGCTCCGATCGAACATAACACAACAGGGTAGAGAGGTGGGAGCATGAGGGTGAGGGTGAGGGTGACGGTTAGGGGGGAGCAGGCGTAGACGTAACTGAAGTGGGGCAGTCATGGTTGCCCAACCCACCAAGTGGTTTTACATATAACTGAAAGCTTTGCCTGAATATGTTTTCTTTGCTGGGGGTAAAAATGTTTCAAGTTGTTCACGGCATTCAGCCAGTCTGGACAAGTGGACGACGAAAAGTGCCACAAAGTGGCTGCTGGCTGGCTAGGCTGTCTAATAGTGGGGGGGGGGGGGGGGGGGGGGAGATTAGGCTAAGCAGCTGCCTGCCTGCCTGGCTGTCTGACTGCAACTGTCTGGCATGGTTAAACCATCAATAAACATTTGGTGGCTGCAGAATCTTATCAGAAAAGTTAAATGCACCACTAAGAAGTAGCTCAGAATTTGATTTCATTTTTGATTTTCTCATTCCTGATATCATCGCTTTAGCTGCTCAAATATAACGAAATTGTTAAAGTAGACACCAATAAGTTAACCAAATAATGCAGAAATATACTCCGAAAAATAAAAAAATTAAAAATTAAAAATACCTTAAGGTATAAACCTAATCATACAATCTACACGAGAAATATTGCATTACCAAAAAATTCAAAAGTAACCCAAAAATACATTAAATAGACCAAAAATACCATATCCAAATCCAAAAATGCATAAAAAAAAATACACATAATTAGTTTATACACCAAACTCCGACGATAACCAATTTAAGAGAGATTGCAAAGAATTTTTCAACATCCGGAAGATCATTTTACCAAAAAATTACCTTAGTGAGTCTTTTTCGAGTACTTTTGATGACTAAATACAAAGACAAGACTCGAAAATGAGTCATGAATAGGCTCAAAATGTGATTTATTGAAATACGACTCGAAAAAGACTCGCAAATGACTAAAAAGTAAGTCGAAGCTAATGTGAAAAACGTGTTCAAAGCCACTCTTCAAGAAGAGTCGCGGGTAGAGCACCATTTTCGTAAGTTAGCTCCCTCATATACACCAAATTCTTGGATGAATTTACCCACGATAATCTAAATTTATCAAGGGGATATTAAAACACGACTCGATAAAGATTACTACAAAATATGTGGAAACTGATCAAAATATGGGGTCAAAAAACAACTTATTAAGAAGAGTGGCGGCTGGGGTATCAAGGTGAAGGTTCAAGGATTCGGTTCACAATAAAATAAAAGAGGGAATTCCTCGGTCGAACCGGTTCGGTTCAAAACCGGTTTGCAGCCCTGTTATTTGTACACTCTAACATAACTTTTAGAAGTTAAGGGAACTTTGGGGAAAGAGAAAGTGAGCCTCATCCACTATACAGGCATTTCAGGGTTTGGGTTGTCACTTACAAGAAGGAGTACTCGCACCTATTCTATGAAATCTGGCGGTAAGCTGTTTCCTACTGACTATAGTATAAGGTAGTTGCTTATACAGATGAGGCTGTCATTCTCTTTTGGGGAAATTTCCTCAGACCCTCTTCAAATCCTGTCCGATTGAACCAAAATACCTACAAGCGGGAGAAAAGTAAATTCTGCTCATATCCATGAGTTTTCCATATCTTTTGTCTTCAAATTTGCCACATTTTCACTTCTTTTTGACGAAGTCCGGTCAAATGAAAGATTGTTGAACGAGTTTTTACTACCGACTATCGAATTATTTGCCATTTCCAAAAAAAATATGCCTCTCGAGTTGAGTGAACCCTGTAACAAAAAAGCCAACCACAAATGGTCACAATTAAAGTCTAAGCTAATGTGTGGCTTTCCTTTTGGGCAATAAAACTGATGGCCGCAAGCCACAACCAAATCATGATCATGTTGATCATTGATCATTGATCACCCAGCGCGCACACACACACACACACACACTCACACACTTACACAATTTTATGTTGAGTTAAAGTCTGCAACAGCTTCCTCATATGGGCAATAGTTAGTAAAAACCACAATCAAACTAGAAAAAGGCAACCAAATAAAATTAAATACGACATTTTCAAGCAACGGCAACCGTTTTTGTTATTTATGCCAAAAGCCAAACCAAGATCAGAGGCGACAATACGCCAAATGTAAGAGAGGCAACTTGATTTCGCCAGCCAAGCGTGGGTTACGATTTCGAGATATTTATTATCTTTTTTTTTGTGCCAAAACAATTTCCTTGGAATTTGAAACACATAAATCGTTAAAATTTACATAAGCATTTGTCAATTTAATTTTGGTTGAGTTTCATTAAGCATAATTAACATATTAAAGTGGGAGGGGGGAGGGGGGACGAAAGTTTTAAGGCAGAAGAAATCTAAAAATAAACAAAGAGTGCAGAGGGGAGCAGAGGAGCGAGCTCGGGGGAAATGCAGCAAAGTGCAACTGTTACATGAAGACAAAGAACAAGAAGGGCACTGAAATTAAATATGGTTTTTGTAAATGAGAATTCCGCAACTAAAAATAAACAAAAAGAGCACGCGTCGTAGGCATTGAAAGAGGGTGAAATTGTAAACCGGCAACAACAACAACAACAACAGCAGCAAATAGGAGTTGCATATTTGCATAAAACACGGCCATTGCAAAACGATAACACAAACACACACACACAGTCAGAACCTCAGACAACAAGAAAAACAAAAGTCATTTGCCCCTCCCACTCTCTCGTTCTCTCCACCGATCAACGGTTCTTTTTCTGCACCTACACAACCACAACAAGACAAGGAAGGGCATACAAAAAATGCCTGAAAACCAGTTATTAAAAGCCATAAAACTTGGTGAAGGAGCCGTTTAACCGTTTAATGCTGCTGCTGCTGCTGCTGCTGGTCAGGTTACTTTTTTGGCCAGGTGTGTCTCCTGGTTTTTGTGGTGGGGCCAGCTGTTTGCTGCAAAAATTTCAAGCTGCAGTTTTTGTAATTCTCTAAGGTTAAATTATGGCCCATCAGAATTTGCTTCTGCGCAGTGTTACCCCCGCCGCCCTGTTTCCTATTCGAAAAATACAAAATGAAAAATGCCGCTACTCGAACTGTCCTCGACTGGATTTGGTTTATCTAATTTTGCATCATTTTCACAAGTTGTAGTTTTTCTACCTTCTTTTGCCGTTTGCTATATTTTCACCCCTCCCTCCCTCGACGGGATGATGAGGCTGCTGCTGCTGCTGCTTCCTCTTCTCCTTTAACTGCTGGTGTTTTGTTTGTATGTATTGTGTACTTTCAACTCCGGCGCAGCTTCACTTCGTTGCTCTCTATACATATATATTATCCTCTTTCGCACAGCAGCCGCAACTACCTTCTTTTTTTTTTTGATTGAATTTCTTTGCGCAAAAGGAGTGGCGTTGTGGTCCAGGATATTTTCCACACGCACACACACACACACACACACACACACAAACTTAGAGTCGGCGTCTCGTACTTTGTTTTTTTTCCGGCACTTTTTGCCAATTTGATTTTTTTCTTTATTGCGCGCTGCCTTTACGTGCTCTGCATTTACAGTTATACACTTTGCATCGACTCTCTTTCGGTTTCATTTAAATCATTACCTTGTTGTTGTTATTTATTTATGTATACACAATTCCTTTTTTGCATTTAAATAATCGCGCACCCGACAAGCAAATTTCTGGGGAAAAACTTTTATCGACGACGCGCGCGGACAACCTTTCGACGCCAAAGTTAAAAAAAAACTGTTTACTCAGTGGGAGAGCGTGGGCTCAGAATGAGTTGGCCAGAGTGAGAGAGATATGAGGGCGATACTTATCGTTATCGTCGATGAAATGAGGGTGCCAAGACTAGCATGACTCGACACCTAACAGCACATTTCTGCAACAGCAAGCTAAGCTTTGACGGCTAACAGCACATTTCTGCTGCTGTAAGCTTAGCTCTTTAAAAGTAGCTTTTTAGTAAAAGCTAAGACAACATTGTCAACTATGTTAAAATAACTAAACTCTATTAAATGAATTCTGTTAAATAAAATCTGACAAGTAAAATCGGTTAAAAAAAACTGAAAAACCAAACCCAAATAAACTCTGTTAAATCAATGCTGTTTTATGAACTATGTCAATTTCAATCCGTTAACTCGAAATATATAATATATACGATAACCTTATTATAGATGGTAAAAACTGTTAGATTTATTTATTTGGCTCCTTTTCTGTTAAAGTTATCAAAGAATTGGCAGTTTTAGAAGTCTATTTTTAGCTTCTGCTTATGTAGGGCAGCTATCTTCAAGTTAAAATAATTTGTTTTATTATTCTTATTTTAAATTCTACAATTCTTAGCTTCAGTGTAGAACTACGCTATTGGACAATCGTTTACTCTAGACAACCCTGGAAAACAAACCACATCTAGGCTAATCGATATTTGTTTTCGATACTAAAATACATACTTAAGAATTGTTATGAAACAATTAAAATTAAATTAAAATACAGCCTGCCAGCACTTAAAGAAAATCTAAAATTAATTTATTTCAAGCGATAGTTGATACATCTAGTGTGACCGCCTGCCTGCCAAAATCCCAAAATATAATCGCCCATCGTTTGTGTTACGGCTCGATAGCTCTTGCTCTTGCTTCGCTCTGCTCATGTCATTCTCAATTTGAATTGGAAACGGTGTCGTCGTTGTGTCGGCTCGCGTTGCAGTAGCAGAATTCGTTTTTTGTGATTTTTGTCATTGCACAAACCGGAACTTGGTGCCTAAAAAGTTATTAACAAATCCTGCTGTACATTTGTGCAATGCAAATGCAATAAATAATCAAACGCTGTGCGCGTAAAGTATGTAAAAATACATAAAAGAGAAGAAACGAAGCGAGTGGCAGATTTTTTTCTGTCTACCTATACAAACATACATATATACACATATATGTAGGTGTGTGTGTGTGTATATAGATGTGGATAGAAACCAAAGCTCGAAATCAAAGTGTAGTGTTAAAAGAAGAATTTTAAAAAGTTTAAACTTGATAAAATTGTTTAAGTAAATTGTGCATAAAAAAATCATTGCAAAAAGTGCGTGCCGCGCCCCGCACACACACACACACACACACACCCATGCACACAAGCAAATAAAAGAAGTAGAAGAAGAGGAGGAGGAGCAGAGGCAAAAGAGAAAAGTTGTATAGAGCAACAAATTGTTTTGTTAATTGCAGTATTAATAGTTTTTGTTTGTTAAATAATAAAATAAATACATTCTGTTCAAATTGAACAGACCTCTGCTCTTCTCTCTTTTTCTCTCACGGTGCGAGTGTGTGTGTTGGTGTGTGGCTGTTTAATGTTTTTTGTTGTTGTGTGAAGTAGCTGCAGACCGACAGAATAACACAAAATAGCAAATCAAAATGGCGCATCAACAACAACAACAACTGGCTCCATCCGTGAATTGTTCATTGGATGATATCGATTTGACGGCACTTAAGGTAAGTCTTATATCCAAATATGTTGTCCCCTTGCCCAGTGTTTAGGTGTGGTCCCTCTCCTCTCTGTTTTTTTTTTTTTTGCATACACTCAGCTGATTTGCTTGGTCAGCAAAACTCTTTTTTCTACTTTTTTTTTTTGCCATGGCAACCTTCCCCCCTACATAACGGTCATTTATTTTTCACCCACCCGAGCCTAACCGGCCGGTGTCATCTACTTTGCTTTGGCAAAGTTTTTCTTTCTTTTTTTTTTTGCCGTTTCTTCGGTTCGTTTCTCAATGAATTTTCGACACACGCATGCCGCATGCCTTTCTCTTTCACCAAACATTCACCGCAAACTTCAAAAACTCACCACTCGCGAAGGCCCCCACATTGGGCGCCTGCGTCTGATTGTGTGTGTGTGTGTGTGTGTGTGTGGGGTGGTGCTCTTGGGTCGTCGCCTCTTAGTTGAGAGACGAAGACGAGACAAGAATGAAAATTGTTTAGTTTACTTTATTAAAAGAGGCAGCACAGATGCCAAGTTGCACCAGACACAGCCCCCCACCCCTCCCTGCCTGATGATGCTCTCCCTCATCATCATTCTCATCGTCATCATCAACAGCGTAAAAAAAAAAAAATGGCAAGCCTGTGGGTGCGTCTGCCTTCACATGACCCGTGTCTGTGCGTGGCTTTTAAAGGTCATTAGACAATGAGCCGCCCAACAAAAATAGCAACAAGAAAAGGTCACAGTCCTTAAAGCTTCCGTTCCCATTCCCCTGGGCTCTAGTTATCCTAACCCACTGATAACATCAGCTTCCAAAAAGTTTATTAATTATTTTTTACGATTTTTCTTTACTTGAATGCAGCTGTTTTTCTTTAGTTTTTTTTTTTTTTTTTGTGATAAGCTGATTGCCTTCATTTGTCTCCGTTTCTTTTGTGTGTATTTATTTTAATCAACATTTATTGCATTTCGTTTGCTGCGATAAAAACGTGTTCGCCCACATTTCATGTGTGTGTGCTGCAATTTGTCTGCTGCTGGAAAATAAAAATCCACACATGTTTGTGTGTTTTTGTGGGTTAAGTCAACATTTATGGAAAATTCAGTTTGGTTCTGCAAAGAGGAAAAATATTTTCATGCTTGGAAATGCCCTGGAGTGTTGGGAAATATTTGATCGTTAAGGAGATAATTTTGGAATTTCGTTTCGGTTCTGTTTTTCTGTACATTTTTGTGTTTAAGTTAAATTTTATGCAATACAAAATGGCCAGGTTCGAATAAGAATTTTAAAGATAAACATAATGAAATAATAGACCATCAGTGGGTTTAGGGTCAGTTTCTAGCTGTCTTATCTGTTGTCCTTACGGTGGATTCTACCCATTGCTGGGACTCTCGATCTCCTTCTCTAATATCTGGATGGATAGCCTTAGCACTTTGATTCTCTTTCAACTCAAGACCCTCCTATTTGACGGTGTGTTCTCACTTGTAATATATGTGCAGCTTTCTGGGGTCAATCCTGGACATTTTGCTGAGGCTTAAATGTACTTTGTGGGCACTTCTTGCGACTGACTTCTTGCAAATGACGTCTTCCATGTGAAGAAACTAATACAGTCTGATGACAGGTACTTTAAGGCGTCGTTAAAAGGTCATGTTTTAAAATGAGAGAGTCCAGCGAAGAAATCGATTTAAATAAGAGTAGGATACTTCTTACGTTAGGTTAAACTTAGTCTCCTGAAAGATCTGAAGCGAATCAAACCGTTTTGTGGTTTTCGATTGGGCTCAGTATCTGTGTTAGTTCAAAGAGAGGATTGATTTTTTAGTTGGAATTAGTGGTTCGCTTTTGGATTGGTTCGGTTCGGTTCAGAGCCGGTTTGCATCCCTGTATGAAACAGTATTATTTGAAATAGAATGAATTTACATGGTGAAGCCTTTTGAAAATTTTCAGTGAGCTGAACCAAACCGAACCGTTTTGGTTTTCGGTTCGGTTAACAGGATTATCACGATTTTTCTAAGATTTTTAATGAATTAGTAGTAAACTTTCCTGAGAATTTTGCGAGCGTACCACAAAATGTCGCTGGGCAGTGAGATAATTTTTAAAGGTTGTCAATTTTCCGTTGCGGTTCAGTGTAAGATTTGGTTCACTGTGAAATATATCTCCAGCCGATTCGATTCAAAGCCGGTCCATACTGGGCGAAATATGTGGTTTCAAGTTTACATAGCTAGATTAGATCAAAAAAACATACAAATATTACGCCAATTTAACTTTGTGGTGATGAATCAGAAACATTCCATTGCTCATCGCACTTCTCGAAAGCAGTTCAAATACCAGGAATGCTAAATAAGTTTCTTTTTTGCTCTATCAGCAAAATACAAAGTAAATTGTATACAGCAGTTAACAAATTTCTAGCCGACTTCAATGAAATATAGGAGAACTAGTTTTTCTGAAATTTTCTGTTAGTTCTGTAAAACTTGGTTATTTGTGAGTTAAATCTTGAAAGTTTCTTTCCATTAACCATGTATCTATGATTATTTATTGTCTATTTCGTGTTGACCTTAGATAATCTCTCATAATCTTTGATTTCTCAAGCATTTAACCTCAAGTTACATGCTGGGTGTGTGGTTTGTGCCTAGGGCATTCCTAATCGAATTGGTCACCGGCCCACACACATTAGCCAATCAAACACCAAGACTCCAGCTCCCATGAAATTCATATCACCGACACATGCCTAGACACAAGCGTTCCACTCCTCTCGACACCACTCCACTCTACTATGCATATGTTAAAAAAATTTGCATGGGCGTCTCAATATATGCAGTCAGTCCTGTTTAAACAATCTCCTCCTGCTTGCTTACAAACTGGGCCAAGCCTTTACCCACAGAGAGAGAGAGAGAGAGAGGGAGAGAATGCCTTGCAGTGAATTTTTGCGCTTTTAGACCAACAAAAACGACAAAACAAAATCCAGTTTGCCAGGCCAGCAAACTGTAATAATGAAGCAACTACTACAGTGAAGATTCGCCTTACAAAGCATTTACTTACGCGTATCTGCAGTGAGGAGTGTCCACTGTAATCTAGCAGCCTCAGAGTTGGTCCAAGACTGGCGGCTCTTCGGCCTCCAACGAGTTGTTTAGTTTTAGTTGTACCCGTTTGGACAAATACAAATACAAACAACAACAACAGCTACGAAAGACAAACAAAGGCAAATGGCAGCAGGAGGAGAAGGGGGGACACATGTGGCAGCAGCTGGGCCAGGAACCAGCCTGGTTACTGATAACTGTAACCAAAGCTGAAACTACTAGCTGACCAGCGGAGAGAACTTTTCTCTAACGGTTGAAGCTGCCAGTTCCCCTTCTCCAACTCTCTCTCTCTCTCTCTCTCTTTTGTTTTGCTTAACATGTCAACGCTAATGAGTCACGGAGTGGTTCTCCTGGTTCTCCCCTTGTCAGCTCATTTTTTGTGCATTTTTAATTGATTTTTTACAACGTGAAGTAATCAGCCATAAATAGCAGTAATTGCCGCCGCTGCACTCCCAAAAAACCTCTCTCTCCCTTTTTTATGTGTGTGTGTGTGTGTTCTCTTTGCATGTGTTTGACACACTTTGGTGGCAACACCACCACCCAGTGCAGCGGGGGTGTGAGGCAGCCATAAATCTACTTAAAGCGGCTTCCATAGTTCTTTCCCCCCTCCACTCTATTTGTTTATTTGCCCTGCTGCACTTTTTTTTCAGGCTTTTTTACTTTTCATTTTTTTTGTGGTTGTTAGCGCTTTCTGTCTTTTGCTCTCTAATTCCCTTCTGGCTGCCTGAGAGCAGCTTACGGAATCCTCGTCGGCAGAGCTTCGATTTACACAGCAAGAGACGGGTGGTGGGTGGGGGGTATGGGGGAGTGGAACGGAAAACAATGCAATGTGCAGTCGAGAGTTTCTACTTAAGGAATTCATTCGCATGAAAATTCTTGGGGATTAAAGACCGGGGCAAAAAAGTTGAAGACGTGCAACTACAACGTCATAACTTACACCTGTCAGGTGAAGAAAATAAAGCAATTTGGCTTAAAAGCATGTAAATAAAAACTTCAATTTAGAGGATTTATTTATAGCTTTTTGGTCTTTATGAGGTTGTTTTTTACTGATCAAGATGAGATTTGGTTTGGTTTGGTTTATATATCTTCAAATTAACTTTAACTTCATTTATGAACTAAAAACAACTAGACAAACTAAGAAGAACTGACTGAGTTAAGCAATAATCACTGGTATTTATGGATTTCGTGTCAGCATGAACAGGTTAAATCTTTTTTTATCGTTCATCGCTAGGTATGTAAACTGGTTCTGAAAGAAACTGCAACTTCTCTATCGCATAACAAACCGAATCGAGAGGAAAACGTCTGGGTTTGGGTCATTTCACCAAGAAGATTGCTGATCTTAGCCGACGAAGGCCTTCTCTGATTCACAGATCAGAAACAGTGGTTCGGCTAGCTTCAAAAATCCTTGACACGAATCGAACCTATTCTGCCTAAATAAGTGAATTTATGGTAAAACACGCTGATTAATGATTAATAATTGACAGTCAGGTTAGGAAAATAGAAGTTCTACCACTGTAAAGTATATGACTCGATTCTTACGCCCCAACCCGAACCACCTGAACTTAAATAAAGTCGAAAAGTCTTCGGTTCAACGAAAAAAAAAGGTAAAAATGGTAAATGTTTTCCATTTTTCAATATAAGTGAAACCCGGATCTGATAAAATGTACATTTTCTCTGTAAGCGGTGAGAAGAAGCCTTAAATTAACTTATCTAAGCCGATGGCCTAAATCTGCTGTGAACCTCCGAACCGAATCAGTGTGCCTTACCCAATAGTATGTCATTTCTGCATTGGGTACGTTTAAGATTTTGGAAGCCCTTGTCAACGCATAGAATCTGAGCAGTAACTGTTCTATAAAATGTGGTTTGGGATCTACTATTATTTTCCCAGGATTTTATCTAACTATTCAGTATCCCATACTCAAAAAGAAAGGTCTGCTGTATTTACTGCGATCCGGGATGGGAAAAATTAAAGCTAGAAATAATCAGTATTTGTCTGATTATTTTTTTTCTTCCAAAATCCCAAATTTGTATGTCTTCAATCAACCCCGTTTCCTCGTTGTGTGTGTGTGCGAGTTGTGTTGTGATTATCTAGTCATAAACAGAATTTAGAGCACTAACATGACTTAACCCTTTCCCCCCCCTTCGCCACTTCATCGGAATTCCAAATTCAACTTCTTCATACCCCTTCAACGTCACCGAGGGCTGTCAAAAAAGTCAGTTACCTGTTGAAAGTGTTGTTGTTGTTTTTGTTATTTTAATTGGCATTTGCCTTACCTGTCGTTGTTCTGGCCCCCCTCCATACCATCGCCACCACCACCAGAGAGCAGCACTCAGACCAATAAAAATAGAAAGCATTGTTGTGTATTGGGCCTACAACTTTTACATACTTCTCCTACCTCTCGTGTCAACTCGTGTCACGTACCGGTATTCCCTCGTGAGTTGCGTGTCAATGAACTCGCATGCAATTTGTATGGCTTGGCATGATGAGAATCGTTTTGCCTTTGGAATTTGGGATTGGGGATTTGTGTGTGTGTCTCGCTTTATTTTTAACGTTGCCTTATTTGTATTATTAAGCCTTAACACTTTGTTTACACAAACAAACAATAAGGAAAGGATGTTTTGGGCGTTGTCTAATAATTTGTATTATCTTTATTCTTCTTTCAGGATCCAGCTGGCATTTTTGAGCTCATTGAAGTTGTGGGCAATGGCACCTACGGCCAGGTGTACAAGGTAAGAGCCAATTTTTCTATTTCTCATTTGCCCGGTTCCAGAGCAATGATCTCCAGTTCTCTCCCTCTCCCGCTCGCTCTTTTTATAATTAGCAATCATTAGAGTTTATGCTTGAATGCGTCGCCTTTTGCATATACGAAAAGTATCTGTATCTTGTGGTGCCAAAACACGCTGCGTCATCTTCCGTCTTGTTGTTCTGGCTGCTTTAATTAGTTGAGATCCGCTAGGTTGTCTAATAACTTGAAAACCAAAAAAAGAAAACAGAGAACAGAATTTAAACTGCTTCTCACACATTAACACATTTTTCTGGGCAGCAGCAGCAGACACAACAACAACAACAATCATCATAATAATCACATCAAAAGATTTAAACCAAATGCTACGCTCGCTCTCTCAACGCTGCGGCTGTAAAAAACAATGCCACGACTTTGTATTTAAATTATAAGTTTTAAAAATGTATCTGCAAGATACAAATGCAGCGAACGGGCGGCGTACAAAAATAGACATTGCTTTTGTAAGTTACCGTTAGCATTTGGTGCTGCCGCTGCTGGAAAGAGAAGAAGTGTGGCATGCGCGCTTGGGAGGCCAACGGCAAGTTGTTCCTCTTGTTGCTGCTCTCCACTTGGTGGGGGTCGCCCGCCGCCAATAAGAACAACAACAACAACTAAAGGAAACTCTGCCCTGTGTTTATAAACATTGCTGCTGCAATTTGTGTGCTGTGAGAGCAACAACATTATAAATATATTTTTTTTTTCATGCATATTGTGCTGATTGCATCTCATTGCCTTACCTTGGCTTCAATTGTTGGACAGGTAATTGCGTGAAAATCTAAACTGTATGGAGGTATGGAAAATAGAACTTGTAACAGAGAGAGAGGTTCAAATTTCAACCATATTTAAGCTAGTGCGTGGGCGAGGAATCATTGAAGGAAGACTGTAAAGATTTGGTGTCGGTTCCCCCCAAGAAAACAAGAAAAGGCCAAGCTAACTTCAAATTTTTATATAAATTGAGCTTCGTTTTAATCAATCCGTTGGTAAACTTGTCCTCGAGCGGTAGATGTTGAATAAAATTCTTGCCCCAAAAGATGTTTTATGTTTAAATATGTTTAAAACATGGAAAGATTCGTCTTTGCTACATAAAAATAATCCCATTAATGGATCCACTGGCTCCTTTAATAGTGGGATTACTACATTGCCTCCGGACCAAAACGTGCAAGCTCTCTCTTCTTCCCATTTTGAGAGAATCGCAAAAGTGCTTTCAGCAACTGCTTGCATTGTTGTCTCAGCAGGTCTCTCGGAATCGATGTGAAAAGAACTTGCGGGCGTCGATTGACCATATGCTCCGGCTTTTCGCCAGATCTTAGCCTGACCTGGTCACTTGTCCAAAGCGCCGCGCTTGTTTCGGGAAATTTAAGGCCACATATCTAAAATTTTGTAACGAAAGGAGGTACAGAATCCTACCAGGAACCATCTATTGTTAGGTGGATTGGATAATATTTATGTGCGACTTCGATAACATAAGGCTACAAAACTAGACTCGGCTTTCAGAAATGTTCCATCACGTTTAGATTTGTAGTAATTTGAGTTTAAAGATAAGCTTTTTTGGGGGAATCCATTGTATTCTTTGGACTCTCTTTGATTCTATCGAAAAGTACCACTCCTTAGCTTGGAAATGAACTATCCCAAAAAATTCTGCGTTTTTTTTAGTGAGCTCTTTAAGCACTTGTGTAGAAATTCAAAAGTATATTTAGATAATTTCGAGAATTCTGGTTCGTAGCTCCGAGCTATGTCTTAGACCAGTGGTGGGCATGCCTTGGCTTCCATTGCTACGAAAGTTATTTTTAAATTGCTCGTTTTTTTTTTTTTTGGCGCCACTGCGCACAAGTAGACAGAACGACAACTGCAATTGCCTTGCCTCGGAGCGAGTTAAGGCAATAAATCGATGGCAGATCGGCGCACACTAAAACAAAATTACGTCTTTTTGAACTGCCTTTACGACTCGCTGATAATAGGGGTTGTTTTTACTCCAAATTCCCATTTCCGGTCCCACACCGATATCTTTTATATACACCGAGCAAACGAAAAGTATTACAAATCTTACATTTTACCGGGATTAACATTCCAAGAGCCAGCCGATTACATGAAGCTACATAGTATGATTAATTTCACAAGTTTCTTAGAAATGCTCATGCATGATGATGCATATTTCAATATAAATATATATATATATAATAATTCTTGGAACGCCTTTCACCTTGTCTTAATCTGCCTGCCTTTATATGGCTCTTCAAATGGATTAACGTACTCAATTTCCTTGTATAATGCTGTCAATCTGCCCCAGCAGCTTTCAAATTTATTTAATTGAAAAATTTACCATAGAAATGCGGTCAATCCGGGCTATAACCCACGCCTCTAACTCCCTTTGTGTGTGTGTTTGCAAACTGTGGCAAGTGGCACGTGGTAACCAACCAGCAGCCAAGCCAGCCCACTGTGCGCTGCCTTAAGTAGTTCATGTTTGTATGAAATTAGCATGAGTAATGCTCAGATACTTCATGTATATCTATCTGCATGTGACTAGAAGTAACGGACACTCTTTCTGTGTCGTATGTCGTCTCATTTCTTTGGCATTTTATAAGTTTGTGGCTGGCGGCAACCGGTTTCAGTTACGTACGGCAGCTTATCAAACACGTCAGAGTTTTGACCAAATTGGTTGCCTGCTTATTAATAAGTCGAAAAAATGGTTAGCAAACATTAATTAGGCGTGTTTTAATGTTGTGCAGCTGTAGCAGGGGGGCGTGGGGAAGTCCATTTAGTCGTCATTTCATGTTTTCTGCGAATCTTTTAATCTTTAATGATTTATGATGGCTTCTTTGTTTTGTTTATTCTGTTTATAATAAGCCACTTTCTGTGCAAATGTTTTCATTAGAAGGAGGGGGGAAGGGGAGCAACAACACTTCCGCTCTATTGATAAATGTGCAACTGCGCGCTATTCAAAATTGGCCTTTATCAAACAAACATACACTCTAAATTATGAGTCATACCCATTTAATTGTAAATGACGAGATTTAAGCCATTTGTAGTTCCAGGAAAACTCGTACAAGTGTGAGTTTTAACTGGTTTTTGATTGAAAGCAATGTGTTAGGGGCTTTAATATTGAACAGAAATTATAACTAGATAAACTGAATGAATACAAAAGAAAAGTGTAATATTTATGGGCCACTTACATATGAGGAGAGTTTTAAATGTTGAAATGTAAACAATTCCCTTGTCAAAAATTGAATTAAAGTCTACATTAATTCTGTTTATTAGTAATTTCTATGGAAGCGAAATTTCCTCATAAAAAGAATAACAAATGACTCCAACACAATGCCAAAGTTTGCTGCTTTTAACTTGAAAGCATCATTTTGTGGTTTCTCTCTAATGTGGACCACAAAAATTTCACACGCCGCTGTTGAAAGTGATAAATTTTCAACTTCCCCAAGTATTAATTTATGCCAAAAAAAAATACAAAAAAAAGAAGGCAAAACCAAAAACAAAATAGCAACCCACACATTTAAAAACTGCATAACTTAGCAGCATCGACACTTCGACAAGGTCGTAACCACCACCCACTCTTTTTCAAGACCCACCGGGCACATTGACTTTCCCCCCTCCCCTCACCTACATCGGAGATTGCTGGGCTTAGCAAAAAAATATGATACCAAAACGTAATCAAAAATTGTCGTGTACATAAATCCCATTTATTTGTTTTTGGAGTTGGGGAGGGAAGGGCAAAGCAGGTGGGTTACCTTGTCAATGAAAAAAGTGTCAGGGCTAGAGATTTAATTAAGCGAACAAAAGCAAAACATGAAATAAGTAAAACAACAACACCAAAAGTTAGTGAACCTCTAAAAATTGCGAGGGCAGTGGGATAAGTTGGGAGAACTCAACAACATTTCCAGAAAAGAAATGGGAAGATTTGGAACCCTACGGTTGCATATACCAACACAACATTAGGGCACTCCTTAGAAAGTAAGAGAATACGCTTCTGCGTAAACACCAGGGGTATGAGACAAGCTGAAGGACTTGTATTGTATCACAGCCACAAAATGTATCCAACCTGGATTCAACTGTGGAGTCTCCTGTATAAGTTGGGTATACAATAGACCCAATTATGTAGATACTGTGAAGCTCAGATGTAAACTACAATTACCAATACCATTGCCGTTAGAGATCATAATTGTACCTATAATTACATGAATAATTCAACTTTTCAAGAACAATTACTCAACAATTCCTCTTTGCAGGTAGAATTATTCGAGTAAATGTAAAAGTAATTACAATTTTAAATAATTTAAAAAGAATCGTAATTCAGGGGATTATTTCAAACTATAATTACCTTTACCCCCTGTACAGGGGGGAATATGTAGTATGTGTGCTTAAAATGTTGAATTGTTTATGTTTTCCCAGGTGCAAGCTTATCTATATGCCCTACCTGTTGTGTCAAAATCAAAGAAATCATGTTATGGGGTTATGTGTTCTCTTGACACCATTGCTTTTGCAAGTGCCATTGCTTATTTTACAGCTTCGTCTATAAAAATATAGCAGCAATACTGCTGAGCCACCGCATTTTTACGCTTGGTAATATTACAGATGCTTTAATAGCGGTGTTCGCTTCTCTTGTAAGTAAAAAAATATTAAATAGTCTCTCCTTGACTTTATCCAGAACATCTATCGTCACACTTTTTAGGCAAGCTCCACAATTGTTCTTATTAGCTTTGATTTTTATTGCCATAATTAACATACAATTGAAAATTTGATGTTTTCCAGACTTGAATGGTAAATATTCATCGTTTTTACCTACAAATTACATGACTGATTTTACTATTCAAGAACAATTACTCAATAATCCCTCTTTGCAAGTACAATTACTCAGGTAATTGTTAAAGTAATTGCAATTTAAAACAATCTAAGATGAATTACAAGTTACAATTACGATAATAAAATAATTGTTATCAGGAATTGTTTTTCAATATTTGCATAATCTAGATAATTGTAATGAAAAGTAATTAAGTACGTAAAGTAATGATTACATTACAGCTTTGCTGTAAAGAATAGTTCTCTGAACATATAGTGGGTGTTGACTGTCGGTCAGGTGCTGCGCAATCTCTCTACTTAAAACATTTTGAGGAATCGTCTTCTAGGGGCACATTTGCCACACTGCCCTGGTCTGCAAAGAATTGTTTACCCAGATGCTGGGTGCGTTTCCTAAGAAGTGTAGCTAAGAAGGTGTTGGATGCAACTACAACAGATTTCATTCCTATGACTCCTTTCAACCAGATTAGAATAGAATTTGACCAGGATTGGTAATAAATAATTAACAATAATATGAAGTTATCTCCCACTTATCGAACTGCCCTCTTTGCAGCACCACCACAAAGGAAAGGTATTCAGATAGGTCATCATCAAAACTAATTTGTTGAAAGAGAAAGGAGGCAGACAGACAGGTGGTGGTGGTCGGTCGCTCGCTCCTCACAGAGAGCAACTGACTCATTCCCACCTCTGTGTTTCTCATCTCTTTGTCTGCTCTTAGCTGTGATGCCCGTGTCAATGACTCGTTTGGTTAATGTTGCCGAAAAATGTCTAAAAACAAATAAAATTTGCGCAATAATTAGTTTTTAGCGTTTATGTGTGTTTTTTTGTTTTTTTTTTTGTTTTTAAACTTTTAACGACTCTTAGTTTTAGTTTGTGTTTTTGTCATCCACTTCGCACTCTGCCCAATTTGTTGCGTTTCCTGCCTGATTTGTTTATTGTCTTTAATGTATTTTGCTTGTTTTCGAGTGGCAGTTTATTAGCTACGCTCTGCTCCGACTGTTGCATTTAATGCGTGCTGCGTGTCGCTGCGTGCCTCTGCGCCTGCGCAAATGTGCAGCAAATGAAGTCGTAAATAAATGGTCTTCAACTTCTTTATTTGCCGCTTGCGTGCTTTATTATCGAGTCTCTTTTGCTGCTTTATAAATATGTATGCCTTGTTGTTGTCTGCACTTGTCTGTCTCGCTGATGGTTGGCGGTGGCGGAGGTTGGAGTCGATTCCTAAGTAATTGGGTCAAAGTTCGCTTAGCTATGTATGGTTTCAGAAGAAGAAATGTTAATTATATGACACAACTCTGTCTGTGCTGTGTGTGCTTGTTGTTTGATTATTCTCTGCAGGCGTAGGTTGTACACGGGGGCACTAAACATTTAGGCCTAGCCTTCAAAATAATAATTAACAACAAAAAAAAATAACTTTTGCGGAAACGATGCTTATGCAACTGGCACAAAACCATTATTAAAACGAATTTGGGCTTTGGTTCCGACACGGTACTAGGGTTTTTATTTCGGTTTACACGTACCGGTACAAATTTATTGTTAAAAAAAAAATCAAAGTGTTAGCGTAAACTATCAGGATTATTCTGCAATATGACTTGACTTGGCGGAAGTGAAATACATATCAAGAAAGTTTGTTCGGTGGTCAGAATCTAAAACTGATTCGGTTCAATGGTTTATGTAGTTTTCAAACCACCGGTTCTGCTTAAAATAAGCTTTTTTTTGTAGCAAACCCAACTGGGAATTTAGTTTGCCATCAATTTGAAAGCATTATTTCTTTAGGGTCCGATTTCTTATCTCCTAAATAGCTGTTTTGTGTTAGATAAACTTAAATTTTGCTGTTATTTGGTGATTTATGTGACAGATAGCTCTATGTAGAAAGAAGATAACAACTGGGACCTTGGCTTAACCAATATTTTCGAAAGTAGATTTAATAGCTTAAAATATTCTTCAATATTTAAGTGCAGATACGCTACTAACAGAAGTATGCAGGCGTGCAAACCGGTTCTCAACCTACTCAAACCAATAACTCCAGCTGATAGACCGAACCTCAACTCGAAACAGAGTCCTTTGAAAAATGCTGAACCCAAAAGGCACAAAGAAAGATCGGTTCGTTTCGTTTCGATTCGACTTAAAGCGTTTACCTTCATACAATGAAACGATCCATTCCGATTCTTATTCTGCACAATATTTATCGTTTCCTTTTGGTTTTATTCAGCAATATGACATATCATTGCTGATATCGTTTACTGATATCTACTGACTCCATATATTTGGGACATTTATATTGAAAGTTAGTAATCTCGAAAAACCATTTAAAGAACTGATACGTCGTTCCAAAAACTGTGTGAACCACTGAACCGAACCAGTTCTTAATTCCCACCGATCTGCATCTCTGGAATAATGTTTAGAATGCAGGAAACTGAACGAAATAATCCAGAATTAAGACAGATATACTCAAAGGAGAGCGTAAATTTACCATAGGCCCTGCCCGACTTCGATATACCCGTTACCTAGGGAAAGAAGTGTTCAACAGCCATTCCTTTAGTTAGTTAACAGAGCTTTAACTTTAATGTTAGCTTAATAACGTTATGTAAACAAACACCGTTTGCCCAAATACCTGTAAGATTATGATGTTCTTATAACCCGGCTGCTTATCATAAAGATCTTTATAAAAAGTCAAGCAATTACAGATTTAGTAAATATCTGAAAAGTTTAGGAAATTATTCAACATTTTTTATACCAGGATGATCTGCTTGCTTCTAGTCTCTCAGTCTTAGGTATTCATACCATCACACAGACAGACGAGTAGGGCTATATCAACTCTGCTATTGTGGCTGATCAAGAATAAATAAACTTTATGATATCGGAGAAGAGCGTAAAAAATAATACAACAGAAAATCAAGCCCATGAAATAAAATAGATTTCCAAAGATTTCCAATGAATACCCCCATTACTCTAATCTTGCTGTTTGTTGTGAATCATACCATAAAACACAGTCAACATCTTTTAGCGCCTCTTTCTTTTGCACCTAACATTTTGACCTACTTTTTGCACACCAAACCAACCATACGCAAATCTGACCACTTTCAATCTCATTCCCAAATTACCACCCACAACCGACAATTTCGAGTAGACTCCACCATTTCTTGTTGTTTCGTTTTTTCTTTTTTTTTTTTGGGACAAGGTTAAACTTACCAATACGTAAATATTTCAATATTTTTGTTGTGGCTAGCAATTTGTTGATTAAATATGCAAACTTGGAGTCTCTCCCAGCCAGTCGTCAGTCATCAGTCCATTACTCACAGATTGTGTTTGGTTTGGGAAGCGTAGCGCTTGGATTTCATGATACGGCCACATACCACACCACTTAGGGGCATATTTAGTTTTGTTTTCTGCCTGCCGATTTATGCATAAAGCTTTGAACAATTAATTTATGAGTGAAAGTTTTGTGTAGTTTTTGCATGCATAATTTGCGCTGTGCAGCGCAACAAAGAAAAGTCTTTGTCTTCTTTGGAAATGGACTTATCTAACTGTTTGCGGCGGCTGCTGTTGCTGCTGCTGCGGCTGCTGCTGGTCCCTTATCATCTTCAAATTGTATTATTGTCCCCAAGTATTGTAATTGCTGAGACAATTCACCCGTTGACCCGCAGACGTGTATTGCGGTTGGCCCTATGATTGCATTTCGATGGTAGTTTTTTACGCTGCACTTAATTTATTTAATTTCCAATTACCGAAAGGGGACTTCAACATGCACTCAATTAATTAGAATACTCCGAACACAAGAACAAGTCATACACACACACACACACCCCTATGGAAGCAACTTGGGGGTAAAATGAATACCGGAAATTGTTGACACGCCAAAAGTGACGTCATTATCTCTCACACACACACTCACACTCACAAAGTGTATTATTTTTATTTTTTATTTTCGCGACTCCATCCCCTGCAAAATATATATATAACAAAAAAATTATCTTTTGACACAATTCTGTTGCTTATCTCTGACCAAATAGCAAAGATTGTTGGTGTCAGCATTGAAAATAACTTTGATGAGTCAATTAAATATGGGTGTTTCAAGGTAAATTTGTCGTGATAAGAGAAAATCATGCAAATTGTTATTGTCAAGGGTAATTAAGGCTTGGAATAAGTCTAATGAATTGGGGCTAATTAAGCTAAGTATTTCGAGTGATATATCAAAGAAAATGGGATTGAAGAGCCATTACCTACGTGAATGATATTTGAAAGTTGGCTTATTCAACTTTTCTATAATTTGAAAAGCCAAGGGGTGAAAGCTTCAAAGCTCTCTCTTGTAAATTAGTTTTTAAATATATATATGTATATGTTGCTATATATTTGGTAAATTGGTTCGAATGATCTCTTAGTGATAGAACCCTTCAATTTATAAACAATCTGACCTTACACCTTACGTACCTATATAGTGTCCGGGGGTGGCCCACCTTCCTCATACTCATACTCTTCTTAGTTTTTGGCTTGTGTTGGGGCAATACTAGTGGTACATTTTGCTTCGAACTTTCACAAAATCATGGAGTCTCATTTCATTCAATTCAAGCAATACATTGTTGGCCACCAGAATCTAAGGAAAGTGCGCTACAACCATACAATCATATTAATCCAATGACTTTTGAACCCTCCAAGTTGTTGTTGAGGTGCTTGTGGTGTTGTGTTTTTGGCTTGCTTTGAGAGAAATAGAGGAATAAAGAGCCAGGCGTGTAGGGCGAAAAGGGCCATTGAGTGCCCATATTAAAAAAAAAATATGCAAAAACAATTCGTTAAAGAATTTTCTAAGAATGATGTGCTCTTACAGAACGTAGAGTTCGTAAATACAAAACTGACCTAACAATTCTTTAATCAAGATAAAAATATATATACAAAATAAGACTATTTTGTTCTTAAATTAAAGAAGAGTGTGAGGCAAAGTTCTTTACGAGGGATACTCTAATTTGATATTATAATACTTGCAATCATATATAAATTATTTTTGTTTTTGTATCGAAAGCTTTCAAAAACAGATAGTGGTCAATATCCATAAATATTTGTTGATACGAAACTATTTCTCAGCTTAATAATAACCTATTCCAAATAGTTCCTCGATTTTTTTTAAGCGCAGTTATTAAAAATGTATTAATCGTCGAGATTTTTCGAGGCATTGAAGGTGTTGGAAGTTGTTCGGGACTATTTCCAATACTATTTTGTTTTAGGGAAGTCTGCTCAGTTGTTACTCTTCGAGTTCTTTCGAAGCCTTGAAGGGTGTTGGAAGTTGTCCGGGGGCTACTCCCAATCCTATATTATTTTGAGGAAGTCTGCTCTGTTGTCATTGCATTCTGACCTATACCTTCTAAAACTTGGACACTTCATAGACGCTTTTGCGATCACATGTTTTTTTTTCACTGTTTAAGTCAATGTTTGGTGACTGTTTGTGCAATGTTCGCTCACTGTTTAGGTAACTATTTGGTCTATATTTTGGTCACGGTTTGTGGAAGAACGGAACTTCTAGCTTCCGAGAACAACTCAAGATATATTCGAGAATAAATGGGGATAGATTTAAGCTTAGAACAGGATCTAACAGCACGACAGAATGGATTTAGGTTCCATTTGGGATTGGTTTAGGAACTTATTGATATAAGTTTAAGCTCAAAGAAGATTTAATTAAGAATTTTAGAGAATTAAATGAAACATTCTTAGTTCCTAGTACCAAAGTTTTTAAAACAAGATTTAAGGTCATAAAGTTTTCTTATATAAAACCTTAAAAATTCTTAAAACAATTCTGAATCTTGATTAGCAAATCCAAGCAGTTCTTGTATCAAATATTTAGAGATTTTTGTACTTAAAAGGAAACTAATATTGAAGACTTTTTAAACGTTTAAAACAGCTAATACTTGATTCTTCATTTTTTTTTCTCAGTGCAACGTAAAAAAACCCTTACAATCCTTTTAGTTCTCAATCCATTCCATCCAATTTGTTTTAAATCGATTTAAGGTCTCTTATTTCATACAATTTAGATACACCTACCGTTTTCAAACCTTAAAGTCCTAAAAACACATTTACAGCACCTTTGAGTCGTGCCACTAAAAAAAAAATAGGAAACAGACAGAAACTGGCACATCAAACGAAACTGGCTAACTGGGTTAACCGGCCCAGGTGTAGGCAGCAGCAGCAGCAACAACTACAACCTGCCAATAACACAAAATGGAAAGCTTTCCAAACACTTTGAACTCTCTGCCCACTCAGACACACTCCTGGGAAAGAAATTAAAATTTAATTTAATGAAATGCAGCCAAGTGCTAAAAAGCCTGTTAAGTGCTTGAATGAGTGGAAATAGAGCTCTAGTAGTCGATTGGCTTAACTAACCTCTAACCTCAACTCCAACAACTTTAAATTGCTGACCAAATGTGAGCAATCTGTGAGAGAAATATGTACATACATACGAGTGTGTAATTTTCAATTGTAGGTTTTTTTTTTTGCTGCAAGTTGTTCAGAAACAACTTTGATTACTGGGTTAATTAACAGCAACAACAACAACAACGATTGGTAATTGATGAGCGCTAACCCCCCTGCTCCAGCCTCTGCTCACATTTGCAAAAAAAAAAAAAAACGAGAAAAAAAACCCTCATAACTAAAAAGCTTGCGTAAGTTGGCCAAACGCAGCTGTTGCCACAATTTGCCAAGACACTCGGTGGGCCAGTGGGCCGCCGCCGCCTGGCTGCCACTTGGGTTACTTACCTGACGCATCGCACGGGCGTGGTGTGGTGTGGTGCTGCGGTCTTTGGTATCTGTATCTTTTGCAAGTGTTGTAATTGAATTGCGGTTTTTCTTCTTGCACGTGTGGGAGTTTTGGGGAGATTGGCTTCTGTAGGCTGATTTATTGTAACCTGCTTGCTCCAAGCTCAATGGGTATAGAGTGCTCTACATATGTGGTTGGGGTCTTGGTTAGGTTTGATGTACGGCCGACAACAGTAGCATTGGGTTACTTAACCAAGTTTGCAAGGTGGCCCGGGAAAGAAAATGGGAAAACTACATTGAATAGACGGGTGGAAGGGAATGAGTTATTAAATTTTAAACTAAAATTTCACCTTTTGAATTCGGTCAGAGCTAATCTTAAAGCAGAGACGTTACTTTTTTTTATGTGTTTTGTGGTGTGTCCGTTTGTTTCTATGCTATCTTATCAATCAGTTTGAAAGCTATCGTCACCAAACGTAGCACGGAGTTTTCTGGTACAAGTACGCGCACATTTGCCGGGACCGGCCGTATCGGGTGACTATAGCATATTGCTGTCATAGGAAAAATCGGTTAAACAACTAGTTTTAATGAGAAAAACTTTAATGTTTTCAATGGAAACGCCTCCAAACTTTGTGTATCCTAGTTTGCTATGCTTTTCCATGATTTAACTAAGTTTGGTCGAAATCGGACATCTATGTAGTATAGCTGTCATAGAAAAGTAGAGTCAGAAAAGTAGTCTTGGTGAGAAAAGCTTTTTAGTTTTCAAAGAAAACGCCTCAAAACTTTGGATATTCCAGTTTGCTATGCTTTACCATGATTTTACTAAGTTTGGTCGAAATCTGACATCTATATAGTATAGCTGTCTTATAAAAGTACAGTCTGAAAAGTAGTCTTGGTGAGAAAAACTTTTTTGTTTTCAAGGGAATTGTTCTTAAAATTTACCTTTGTTTGTTTAATATGCTTTCACACAATTCTACAGAGTTTGGTCAAAATCGAATGACTATAGCATATAGCTGTAGTATGAATGATCGGTCAAAAAGGAAGTTCAATTGAGAAAAACTTTTTTGTTTCAAATGGAATCAGCTCCAAATGTATTATATGATCGTTTGTTAGGTTGTTGCATGTTTCCACCAAGTTTGGTCGAAATCGG
The DNA here is from genome assembly GCA_035044965.1 of Lordiphosa andalusiaca. Taxonomy (NCBI): domain Eukaryota; kingdom Metazoa; phylum Arthropoda; class Insecta; order Diptera; family Drosophilidae; genus Lordiphosa; species Lordiphosa andalusiaca. The sequence goes on along the minus strand of JAWNNM010001363.1, from coordinate 3,734,055 downwards.
ACATCTATATAGTATAGCTCCCATAGAAAAGTAAGGTCCAAAAAGTAGTCTTAGTTAGAAAAACATGCTGAAAGGGGTTAAATTGATTACTTAATACATTTATTGTTTGAACTGAACCAAGGTTCGAACCAAAACCTTTGCCCAAAAACCTTGAACCTTAAACGTTGATAAATATTGGTTTGAAACACCAAAATGGAGCAATGTAAACAATTTTTTGGTCTGCAGACCTTGCTTAAGCTTAGCATGAAACGAAAAATAGCAGTTAATTGTGCCCAGTTTCAGAGATTAAACTGACAGATCTGATGGAAAGCATCACCGAAACAAAAATTCAAAATGTATAAATCTTGCTATTCCATTCCTTCCCAAGCTTTCTATTTCTATAACCAACACAAATCTGGGTGCTTATTTCTATTCTATCTCCAACTAATCCATTTCCTCATTCTATAACCACAACACACACACACACACACACACATGATGGACTATAGTCCATGCACTTTATATTCATTCACATTCGTTGGGCTTATCGCTGCCCCAGCTGTTCTTGTCCGTTCCTTCTAGCTTTCTTGGGAGATTTGCGTGCCAACCTCTTGTGGGGTCGCGTCGCCAACTTGACGCAACTTGAAAACATGCCCAAAGTTGACGTTTTCCTTTTAGTTTTTAAGCCATTTGTACACTGTGGAAGCACTTGAGTGCATTTTATGTAACAAGGCAGCGCCAAGTTCCGAGTCACAATTTATTTTTTCGCTGTGCCATAAAAAAAAAATAAACAATATTTTGTTTGGCTCTGTTATCACAAGACACAAACACACACAGTCTCACACACAGGCCGATGCAACGTCAGCTGCAAATATTTCACTGTGGCTTACATAGTTTTCATTACAATACACATATGTATATACATATATATTATATATATACTGATTATGCAGTTTCTTTTGTTGTTGCTGTTGCTGTTAAAGTGCCTAGCATTTCATCAACCTTATTGTTTGCCTTCTATTCAAGCATTGTATCTGAGACGACAATCCGCAATCCACACAGATACTTGTGTTGTAGCCTGAAATTGAAAACCTTCTGCATAGGTAGGCAAATCCAATTGGACAGCTGCGACTCCATTGTTGACTTTACCTTTAAAACATTTTCACATTTTCACATTTTGATTATTTTACCAAATCAGCGATTTTTTTTTTTTGCTTCTTGCGGCATTATGCTTTATATGGCCAAAGGCTTGGCTCCTCGCCGTTGCACAGTGGTTGATTTTTATTATACCCTTGCAAAAAGTATTATAATTTGGCCCAGAAGTTAGCAACGCTTAGAAATATTCATTTCCGACCCCATTAACTATATAAATTCTTCATCAGGATGGTTTTCTACGCGAACTAGTCTCTCAGTTTTAAAGCTATCGAGCTGAAAATTTGCACAGTGTCTTCTTTTTGCTGCACACCACTAATATGTCGGAAACGACCGGAACGGATGACTATATCTCATAGCTCCCATAGGAACAATCGGTCGGAAAACTAGTTCTAGTGAGAAAAACTTTTTTCTTTTCAATGGAAACGTCTCCAAACTTTGTAATCGTAAATTTTCTATGATTTTTTATAATTCTACTAAGTTTTACTAAAATCGGACAACTATATGGTATAGCTGTCATACAAAAGATAGGTCTGAAAAACAGTTTTAATTAGAAAAACTTTTTGTTTTTAATGGTAGCATCCTGCAATTATGTATTTGTTTGTTTCGCATGCTTTCACATAATTTTACAAATTTTTGGCCCAGTCGAATGACTATATCATATAGCTCCCATACGAACGATCGGTCGAAAAATGTGAAAAAATATACCATACCATTTTTAAAACTAATGCTGAAAAGTCTCAAATAAAGTATCAAGATAAGTCACTTTATTATTTTGATAAGCTTAACCAAAGACAGATTCGAAAGTCTATTGACACTTTGAACCACTGTGCAACTGACGATGCCGCTTTGTTTATTTGTTTCTGGGGATTGTTTAGCTCTATTTGCCTTTCAGCTTTTAAAGCGTTCCCGCTGACGGAGACTGTGGCGGCGAGTGAGACCGAGAGTGCAATGCATGATTCACAAATATTTTTCTTTGTATTAATTGCGGCAATCATCTGTCGTCTTCGATTGCGCTTTAAGGCGAAACAAACACTCGAATTGTGGCAATGGCAACTCGAGCTTCCTGGAGCCAACCAGCCAGATAACCGCCACCTGCTCAGCTGCGGCGGTACCATGGCCAATCATATTCTCAATGCGCAATTTCAAGTCAGGCTCCATTAGTGCATGTCATTAATTTGCATGAAATCTGCCGTTAGAAGGCAATTTCACAGCTGCCCGAGATCACTTGTCTATTCCTCATCTGCTCACTCTGGTGGTTGGTTGTTGGTTAACAACATTTTGATAGGAGCTGCCAACTAATCAATAAGAACCCAACGGGTAACTACTCATATAATCATCATCATCATCGACGTCGTTGTCATCTTTCGTCGTGGCTTTCTAAACAAATTGTTATCATCTCTCGTTAGCCTTCTGATTTATGGACCAGAGCAGCCAGCCAGCCGGCAGGCCAGGCCAGGCTCCTCTTCAGCAAGCTGCTGCTGCTGCTGCCACTTGCTCACTCAATTAAAACTGTATTAGATGTAAAATGACTTTTAAACGGCTTAAAAGACACTCCAGAAAAACCAGTCAGGACAACTCAATCGTTAGAGAGTCAAAAAAAAAAAAAAGTATAAAAATCAATTTCCCAGGTTTAATTAAATTGCCAGCTAATTGAAAAATATTTCTACGCCTTTTTGGGGGGTGGAGCCTCGAAGTCACTAAACTTCCATTAAATGTGGTCATGTGAGTTGAAAATCTAATTTAGTTACACAATAAAAATTTTATGGAATTGAATTTAAATAAAGTTTTTATTGCAATTTTTAATATCAAAATTTCGAGTTCAATAAAAAACACACAAAGTTAACTTGAACATAACTGAAACTTGAATTTGGAAACTTGTCGCTTGCAATTCCAAAGCGGTTATAGCGCCGCAGACCTTTAAGCCCCATTCAGTCCTTGTTAACACGGCCTAAGAAAAATGAATGAATGAATGAATGAAAATGAAGTCACCAAAAGGGATATTTAAGTCGCAGCTAGAAAATGATTTTAAATTTAGACAATTTGAAAAATGGCCGCACTTTATCGCTCAACTCGTGTTATCGATCAAGCTGCTTTGAATCTATCGGAACGAGGCAATGGGAAACTATCGAAAAACGTTACTTCCAGCTAGGCCTTCAAGCTTTGCTCTAAGCATTCTAAAAACAAAACAAACATTCGAATCTAAAACTTTAAAAAGGTTTTCCAATTACAGCTGAGGGTTGACAATACATCAGAAGGTAGCTAGGTCTACTGTTGATGGTCCGTTGGCTATTAGAAACATTCTTTTCAACCGTATACAATTGGCATCTAAGAAATTTGTATAATACCCTAAGCATACTAAAATTTTACTAAATACAATACTTTACAGGGTTCATAAAGAAGAAAGGAATACTTACATAACAAATAATGTATATATATAAAGTCTTACTCTTAGCATATTGGAGACTGTGAAACAGTAAAGCCCATAAAGACTGTTTTTCCCATGTTGGATCAGCCAAATCAGACTGAGCTTAGCCCAATTTGTGTATCTAATATTGCGATTAGCTTATAAACGAGATAAAAACGAAAACGGTTCAATTTACTCCCAAAATACCATTTAATTTCCAATATAATAATCGATAAAATCATCGATAGGCCAACAGCTGCCTCAAACACTTGCATAGATTACACAAGACAATACAATTAGACAATTTTTTTCGTAGGATTGGTATGGATTCTAGTGATTCTTATGCTAAACACGAATCTGTTTTCGAAAAAGGTCCATTAAGTCTAAACTTGTATGTATTTGTAGCCTGAAACTGCTTTAAATGATTAATTTTTGTGAAAATCCATTCTATAGCTTTGATTCTCTTTTATTTTATTGGAAAGTATTCTTTCTTAAGTCGAAAATAAACCTGTATAAAGAGTTTTATGATTTTTTTAAGAGAAGTTGTGCCGTTTTAAAACACTTGTGTTCGAATCTACTGCCCATAAGTATACAATGGGTGTTGTAGAAAATTTTCTTAAGAATTCTATACAAATGACCAGCCTGCTGCAATGTCTTTGCATTGCATTCCCCCGGACCGCAGACATGTCAGTTATTTCGAGCACAATTAATCAAAATTACAAATCTTTGCTTTAAAAACAATTTGTAGAATTGTTTGGAATAGTTCATTTTGAAGTTAATAAACATAACTTTACAATAATATCAAAACAGATGTATATGAGCCCCATAAAACAGCTGATGCGGTCCCGTTTCTTTTACAGTCTGTGTGGTCCCAGAATTGCAGTGAAACTCATTTATAAATGATGTTTTGAAATTCAAAATTTGAACCTCCTTACATTGGGGAAGTTAAAGGACTTAGCTTCAGTTACCTAACCTAACGTTTAACCCTAGGTTAGAGGATAATTTCCTGGCTCTTAAGAATTTCTTGGCTATTGACTGACGTATGATTTGATAAACAAAGAAGCTATGATATGTGACCAAGGTTCACATCAAAACCTTAGGTTCAGCCCAGCTTAGCCATGAACCAAAATATATCATTCTCCAATGGTTTGAAACTACAGACCAAGCCTGCAGAATTTAACAGCCTTGGCTTAAGAGGACCTAAGGGAAATGGGTCTGAGATGACAAAGAATTCTGCTCGTATGCATGAAAATTGTCGAAAATGTTCACACCCAGGGTTTGGGAGTTCGGCATTTGCCAATCCTTTTGCCCCAAAGGTATTTTATATTGTCAATTTGTTAATCCTGTAAATAGTTTCAACTTGAAACTTTAAAATAAAAGTGTTCCATGATGAAACCGTTTAAATCTTTTCTTGATTGCTTCTCTGTGCCTTCTCCATTTTATGCACCTTCAATGTGTGGAAATTGTGAAATTGTGTGCTCGGAAACTAGGTGTGATAAATTTACTTAACGCTTATCACCTTTTGATGCATCCACTCAGAGCTGGTTGGCTTGTCACCTACCATTCAGCAGCAGCTCCTTCCACCTCCACCACTCCTTCTGTGTGTGTCTGTATGTTCGCTATTGTTTGATTGCATTCAGAATATGTCGATGTTGTGTTGTGGTCTGGCTTGGTCGCTTTTGTTTACTTAATCACTTTTTATGCGTCGCAGTTTGTTGACGCCAGAGTGGATGCTAGCCAGCGAAGTACCGCCTCCATGGCCGCCTTCTCGTTGTCAATGCCCCGTCATCGTCTCTGTGGTTGTTGTTGTTGTTGTTGTTGTCAAGTGCATCTCCTCCCTTGACTGAACTGATAAACAAACTTTGATGATCCCATGCTAATTTACTTCCGTTCCGTTCTTCCAAAAAAAAAAAAAAAACTCTTGCAGGGTCGCCATACAAAGACTGGTCAGTTGGCTGCCATAAAGGTGATGGATGTCACCGAAGATGAGGAGGAGGAAATTAAGCTCGAAATCAATGTGCTTAAGAAATACTCAAATCATCGCAATATTGCCACCTATTATGGAGCCTTCATCAAGAAATCACCGCCGGGCAAGGATGATCAGCTTTGGCTGGTCATGGAGTACTGCGGTGCCGGCTCCGTTACCGATCTGGTCAAGTCCACCAAGGGACAGAGCTTAAAGGAGGAATGGATTGCCTACATTTGCCGTGAGATCTTGAGAGGATTAAGCTATTTGCATTCGAACAAAGTCATCCATCGTGACATCAAGGGACAGAATGTGCTGCTCACAGACAATGCCGAGGTGAAGCTGGTGGATTTTGGCGTCTCTGCCCAGCTGGATCGTACGATAGGCAGGCGAAATACTTTCATTGGTGAGTAGTTTGTGGCTGTGAGTCATCCAACCTGCTAAACTGGCTTGACTTTTTCAGGTACTCCCTACTGGATGGCGCCGGAGGTCATTGCCTGCGACGAGAATCCCGATGCCACATACGACAATCGCTCCGATCTGTGGTCGCTGGGCATCACAGCTCTGGAAATGGCTGAGTCACAGCCACCGCTTTGCGATCTGCATCCGATGCGGGCCCTGTTTTTGATTCCGCGAAACTCACCGCCGCGTCTTAAATCCAAGAAGTGGTCAAAGAAATTTCATGGCTTCATTGACACGGTGCTAGGTGAGTCACACTCTTGCTGTCCACCTCGGCCTCGGGATTAACTTTTGCATGCATTTTGAATTACAGTGAAGGACTATCACCAGCGGCCTTATACTGAGAATCTGCTAAAGCATGCCTTCATCAAGGATCAGCCCACAGATCGCCAAGTGCGTATACAGCTCAAGGATCACATCGATCGCTGCAAGAAGCGTAAGCAGGAGAAGGAGCGCGAGGACTACCGCTACTCTGGCTCCGACAATGATGACGACGAGCCGCAGCTGGCTGGTGAGCCTAGCTCCATTATACAGGCTCCTGGCGGCGACACTTTGCGTCGCAATTTCCAACAAATTCAAGAGGGTCGTCTGGCAGCCGAACAACAACAGCAGCATCATCAGCTGATGGCCCAGGCACAAGCTCAGGCGGCCGCCGCTCATGCCGCTGCCCAGGCGCAATTGCATCAGCAACAGCAGCAGGCCGCGGCGGCGGCAGCAGCTGCACATGCAGCGCAACAGGCACAGGCCGCTCAACAGGCACAGGCGCAACAACCACAGGCCAATCGTCAACAGAAACCGCCATCGGTGAGTCCTAAAATGACAAAAGAGTTATTGTTATGGCTAAATCTGTGATTTTTCAGCGTCAGCAGATCGAGGAGCCAGGTCCGCCGGCACGTCCACAGTTGCCACAACGATTGATTGTGGTGCCAGATCCACCACATGCCAATCGGCCATTGCCACCGACCCCGAAGAGCGGCGAGCCTGCAGGTCAAACGCCACAACAGCAGCAACGCAGCAGCAATTCGCAGAATAACTCTAGGCCATCGGTGCGTATCAGCAGAAAGAGATTATGCTCTGACCATTGGGAATTCTACCAATAGGGAGTTTAATGTCAATGGAATGCAAGAACTGATAAGCTAAAGATGATAGAGATGTGCGCGTGATAGGGCGTCGTTAAAGGCTATCGACTGTCAAATCGATCCCCATTGACATTTTCGTGTTTTTCTTAAGAAAAGAAGAACTTTTTAGTCAGAGATCTCTTGTCGAAGCAAGGTGGACAGTCTTTCCGGCCATACTGGTTGATTCAATTGTACTTTATACGAGAACAAATACCAATAATTATTATTTAATGACGCTTTGTATTATAGTGACGCCAGTGACGCTAACACGATATATGTATGTGGGTTATAGACTACACTATCTCCAACCGCACGAACCAGTTCATTGAATCGACTTGGGTGACTTGTAAACGTTCTTTTTTTTTTTTTTTACTGATTTAACACAATCGAACGACTACTTTGAATGTAAAGAGATGTTAAATACAGTTTGTGAAAGGCTTTAAAAAGCCTACACCACACATATCAATACAATTCTAAACTTTCGAATTAACTAACCAAAAGCTACAGATTTTGACTGGACAAGCTTAGTCGTACTTGGAATCCAATATCAGAGAAGAATCTTGCAGGGTTTTTTGGGTATCTTAGACTCAAATTAGATGCACACCACTGCTTTGAAATAGAAAATACTTCTATAAAAGGTTTTTTATAGTCCGTTTTGAAGTCGGAAATTCCGGTGGCTTTTTGAAACCAGTATCAAAGCACTAAAAAGTTGTAAGCGAATCGGTTTTACACAAAAATAAGCTAATTTCGTAGCGAACTTGTCCGTAACCTATATGATATTTTCCGACAGATCATAGTTGAGGGCATTTTTTGCTACTTTTGCCAGTTCCAAACTAATGGATTATTTATAATCAATATCAAACAAATGTATTTGAGTTCTCATCAGGTTTATCGGACCCTTTTAAGCGCTCTCAGAACTGAGCTCTGTTTTAAAAGGGCTTTTGTAGTCAGGTATTGCAAACAGGCAGGGCGTCCTATAGTGACATTTTTATTAGCACATTTCAAATGACATATTATCACTAAGCTGTGAAGACAAATCGCTTTCAAATTGTCAAAAAAAAATATTTGAAGATACGAAATCTTTCTTGATTATGGAATTGTGTGGCGCCGTTTCGAATTTCGAGTCGGTTTCCGTGTAAATATTATGTATTTTTCTTCTAATAATTACAATTTTGAGGGAAGGTGACAGAAAAACTGCGGTTACTCAATCAAGTCGCCTCTTTTTGATGAATAGATACCACTTGGCATTAAGCAATCAGTTTAAACTGCCTAAGCAATACCGATATTCCTCAAGCCAAGTCTAGTAATATGATATACGTATCTCCTTCTACATAATATCGATAAATTCAAATTCCACTTGCTAATGCCAACACCAAAATCGACTCGGATTTCGGAAAAGGGACGAAAATCAATCCTGGAGGACCTCAAGACACCTAACAGCCACTTTGATTTGAAAAATCTAGAATTTAAAAATCGATATTTAAAATATTGAGTCTAAAAAACAACGATACATCGATAACATTGTTGATTTCCAAAGCTTACGAGGTAACTTTAAAGCCCTTAGAGAACGTCCACACACCATAAGACTGCTAATGACGAGTGCAAGTGGCTATTCTATCTGATCTTTTCTATAGCATAACTGTAAGTTATTAAAAGATGTTATAAAAAGTTAGCTAAGATATTTTTATTAACCCTTTAAGGCTTACAGACTTAGCTTACTAAAAATAATCAATTGAAAGATTGGTTCTTTATATAGATTCATTTGATTGTTGCTTACTCTATACCAATTAGGGTTTGACAATCATCTTAAGAAATCTCGCTGCTTAATGTGTTTTCCCCAATCATTCAGTCTGAAAAACCACTAGTTTGATTGCGGATGCCGTACGTTTAGAAGGTACTAGAGCTTTCAGGCGCAACTAAGTATCGAATTACAGCTAGAGTTGTCTTAAGTAGCTATTTAATAAGAAATTGGGTTCTTGTAGCGGGCCAAGTACTCTTTCTTTAAGAAGAGAGATGATAATCCGAAGAATAGGGCTGCTGTGGGACATCTTTAGTGCACTGCCACACTTAACTCAATGGAAAATTTAAATGTGACCATGGTTATTTTTATTTCTGTTAAAATATCGATAATCCTATCGATAAAAATATGGACCACTCCAGAAGGAACCCTAAAAAGTGATGCAGTGAGTTAGTGGATTGATGTTAATCTGAATGACTGGGTGTCTCTTGATATAACAAGGATTTACTGTCTGATAAAACCAATATCGGTTTGGTTAAAATGGATACCGCTGAAATGAAATCAAAGTTTGGGTTGGGAATTGACAAAAATATAATTAAACATCGCTGAAAAGTTTAGGTTAATAATATCAAGTTCGTTACGTGAGTCACGCGCCCATCTCTACTCTTCAGGGACTGTGGGATTGATTGTGAGAGCAATGACATTAATATAGAAAATTGAATGAGGCATAGACAGACCTTCAGGGAATATGGCTTATCTGAATTGTGGTTAATTAAATGCCATGTGATAAAGTAATTGCTGCGGTTTTAGAAATACTCAAAACATTATTCTCAAGTCGTCCCCCTCTTCACCTCTACCAAATACTTGTAGCCCCTCCCGCCCCCTCACAGTAAAGTAGTTTTGACCTCAATTTTATTTTTCTCTCATAACTTACCAAGTATTTTTCTTATCTTATTTTCATGTTTTGTGCGCCCACATTATATATCTCCATATATATATATATATATATATATATAACGATTTATGATTTAACTCATGTGTACGTCATCCCGTTGCGTCAACTCTCTCCAACGTATGATTTCTAAACACAACAACACAATTTGATACACCACCACAACAACAATCATACAACAGTTACCACCAAGGAGACCCGAGGTATGTCTTTTGATTTCCGTTTAGCAGCCTGTTCTATCTTTCTCCTTTATGCTTGATTTTTGTAAATGATCTGATTGTACCCCCTCCATTTGTAATGTTATTACTCCCCCCTTTTGGACCCTTAGTCAAAATTTGAACCAAATGAAATGTACAACTTGATGGAGGTACACAACTTCCTAGTAACCCCCTTTTTGCCATGCACGTGCCACTAATCCCAGTTCATTCGACTGGAAACCACACTTTCATATTTTCCTCGTCCACTAACAATTAAAACACACGCACACACACACACACACACACACTCGAAGCAAAAGTAGCAGCAGTTCCTGTGATTGATGCGTTTCTAATGCCGCCAATTCGGTATCTAACAAATAGATAAAAACTAACCGAGCTTTCTCTAATTGTTTGTTGTGCGCCTGCAATGCGCTTGGCTTGTTTTTATCTAGGTATAAGAAGAAGTGTAAAGAGGAAAACCCAATCTAATGCTCTCTTACTTTCGTTCCCCCTTCCCCCCCAAAAAAAAAAAACAAACAAACCGAATCAACTACAACAACAACACCAAAACTGTGGTATCATGTGCAATCTACACTACACTACACACACCTACACACAAACACCCTCCACACACACACACTCACACACACAAAATCCTCCACAAAATGTGTGCATTTGACCCCTGAAAAAAAAAAAACAACAAAAATCTATTATAAAAAACTGTAGGATCATTTGGATGTGTTAGCTGCACAATTAAATGAATTGGGCGTGGTCTCCTCTCAACAGCCGCAGCCACAAACTGCCACAGGCGGACAGCAGCCACCACAATTGGCCCAACCAGAGGCACCACCACGCAATAATCGACAATCGGGTGGATCTGTGGCCGCCTCCTCATCGTCTTCATCATCATCGAAGCCGGCGGCTGTCTTGCCCCAACAATCGAATAATCATTTAGGACAGCCGGTAAATCCCTTGGATCCCTTGGATAGCAGTGATTCGGATAGCGAACCAGATGAGCCCAACGATCGAGCAAGAAACGATGGCACACTGTTGGCCAGTGATCCACCCAAGCCGCTGTAAGTAGACACACAACAACAAAAGAAATGTATTTAAAGAAGAAGAAAGGGCGTGGCAATTTGTACAACTTAAATAAGTAGCCAGAAGTAGAAGTTGACGACACATCCAAAAAAAAAAAATGGGATAGTACAAATTATGCGAGGAATTCTTAAGAATATCTAGAAGTGGAGAAGTATAAGAGGTTGATACCGTTTGTCCCCTACAAAATAATAAGTATATACATTTTCAGATCGGATGACCATAGCATAAAAAGCCGACGATCGATCGAAAATCTAGTTCTAGGTAGAAAAACTCTGTTTTCAAAGAGAAACGCCACCAAACTTTGTATTACTTAGTTTGCTATGCTTTCCCATGATTTTCCTAAGTTTGGTCCAAATCGGACATCTATGTAGTACAGCTGTCATACAAAAGAAAGGTTAGAAAAATAGTCCTAGCAAGAAAAACTTTTTTGTTTTCAAATAAAACCACTTTAAAATTGGAATATTTTAATTTTATAAGCTTTCACACAATTCTTGAAAGTTTTTTCAAAATCGGATGACTATAGCATTTAGCTGTCATAGCAATAATCGGTCGAAAAACTAGTTTCAGTGAGGAAAACTTTATTGTTTTCAATGGAAACGCCTCCAAACTTTGTATATCCTAGTTTGCTATGCTTTCCCATGATTTTACTTAGTTTGGACTAAATCGCACATCTATATGGTATAGCTGTCATAGAAAAGTACGGTTAGAAAAATAGTCTTAGTAAATAAAACTTTTTTGTTTTCAATGTTAAGCTCTTTAAAATTTGCATATATTTATTTTATAAGCTTTCACACTATTCTTTAAAGTTTTGTCAATACTGGAAGACTTTATGTTATAGCTGCCATATGAATGATCGGTCGAGAAATTAGTTTTAGTGAGAAAAACTTTTTTGTCTTCAATGGAAATGCCTCCAAACTTTGTATTTCCTAGTTTGCTATGCTTTTCCATGATTTTACCAAGTTTGGTCCATATCGGAAGTCTATATGGTATAGCTGTCATACAAAAGTAGAGTCTGAAAAGTAGTCTTAGTGAGAAAAACTTTTTTGTTTTCAATGGAAATATACTATAAATTCCAATTTAGTTATTTGACATGCTTTCACACAATTCTACAAAGTTTGGTCAAAATCGGATGACTCTAGCATATAGCTGCAGTACGAACGATCGTTCGAAAAATAAGTTTTATTGAGAAAAACTTTTTTGTTTAAAAAGGAATCGACTCCAAATTTCTTACATGTTGGTTTGTTAGTCTTTTGCATAGTTTTACCAAGTTTGGTCGAAATCGGATATATAAATACTATAGCTCCTATAGAAAAGTAAGGTACGAAGAGAAGTCTTTGTTAGAAAAACGTGCTGCAAGGGTATACAAACTTCGGGCCAGCCAAAGTTAACTTTCCTCTATATTACTACAAAATTTTGAAACATTTTTCGAAATTTTTAAAGATTTTAAAGCTATTGAATCTCCAAATTTGTAAAGGCAGTATTGATAGCAAAGTCTACTGATGATTAAGTTATTAAAACAGGGTAATATTTATTGTGTCATTTGCAATTTGTACTATCCCAGTTACAGCATCATCAATCATCCATCATCTTTAAAACTAACCCAAACATTCACAACATTCTTATTCTCTCACTTGTGCTCCCCTCATATTCCCCCCCCCCCCCCACTTTTCCGCATATCATTTCCTTAATTTTCCCAAACATTTTGCAAAACAACAACAAAACTTTGCCGCCCTTCTTGTTTTTTTGGTTTTTGCGTTGGTTTTTTGTTTTGTTTTTGTTCAGACCCGAATTTTCATATAGACCTGGCCTGGGACCCGTCTCGGAGGATAATAACACCACCACCACGCCATTAACTCATGGCAGCGGTGGACCACCGAATCGGCCATTGCCGCCAACGCCCGATGATGATGATCAGGCTGGAGATCGCACATTGATCATGAAGCGCGTAAGTAGAATTGGACAAAACAAAAAAAATGTACTCTGCACTTTCTTGATTTAGTTTAGCGTTTAGTTTGACCAGATTCTTGAAATGATTTTTATATTTTTTTTTGTTTGTTTTTTGATGATGAGGATATATGCATAATATATAGGAGTATAGGCGAGAGGGCGAAGTAAACCAATTTGAAGTGTACAAATTGTAATTATTTTTTTCTAGCTTTTCCGTAGGGTTGAAGGTCTAAAACAAACAAACAAACAAACTAAACTAAATTTCAAACAAAAACTAAGATCAACTTGGTTGTGGTTTCTCCTTTAGACAAAAAAAAAAAAATAAACACACACTTTTGAGTTAATCAGTTTTGTTTTAAGCCTAGTTTAAACTTATTGATTTTCTATACTAAATTTATATAAATTAATTTGATTTCAAATGGCGTACAGAGTGTGAAATTTTTTCGTGAATTTACTTTTCATTTTATTTTTATACAAACTTTTAATTTCTGTGCAAATGTGTGAGATGATGTGATGTGTGACGATAAAGCAGCAGCACGGTGCATAGAATGTTGTTGTATATACATCTATATATATATATATATATAGTTATTCACATCTAGCACCCAAACACACACACATACATACCCACACACACACACATACATACACCAGACCATAAACAAATGGAATGCAAAACTTGAAGAGAAGCGAAATTCATGAAAAAACTTTGCATACCCTGTGTAGTGGGGTATCCTTTTTATATTGCCGAAAATTTAACACAATTCTTCTCTTGCGCTGCCTAACCACAACTACAACAACAACAACAACAACAACCACCACCACCTACCCCCTTCCAAATATAATCCAACAACAGAAACTAGAACAGAATATAAATCGCTTGCAAAAATCCGCCTCCACCTCGCACGCCAATTCACCACCCAAACGAGGCGAAGAGGCCAAATTATTACGTGATTGGGACTTTGATAGATTCTTTCCCAAAAATGGTAACAACTCGTCCAGTGGTAGCGGCAGTCCCACCACCACAGCCAGTCTAAGTCGTAGCTCTCAGCTGAGCACCTTGAAGGTGGAAACGAAATTGCAGAGAGCCAGCGTGGCGGAAGCAATTACCCGCCCGGTGCCACGTGGATATCAGCCATTAAAGGGAGCAACAGCAGCAACAGCAGCCAGCACAGCCAAAGAACGAGGTGGAACAGCTGCCACATCGCAACATAAACGCCAGGAGTCCGACTCCAAATTGCCCATAAACTTTGTGCGCGGTTTTCGACGAGAGAATTCGGACTTTTTCCCATTAACCAAGCGGCATTCGGCCGTTTTGAGTGGCACCACCAGCAGCAGCAGCTCCACCTCCACACAATTGCAATCCCCACAAATGGTTCAAGCCCAAAGAACCAGTGCCATGTACCAAAGGAACAGCATTTATAATAGCAGCGGCGGCAGCAGCAGCAGCAAGGCTGCTGTTGCAGTTGCCAAGCCCAAAACGACGACAGCAGCAACAGCAACAGCAACAACAACAGCCACTGCCAGTAGCAGCAAAGGAGCAGCAGCCACTGCTGTCACACCTGCCAAGTCCAGTTGGGCTAATTTAGATTTCTTGCGTCCGCGTCGCGAAAAGACTGAATCAGTTATAGTTTTGCATAATGCAGCAGCTCGTGCCCAGCAACAACAACAGCAACAGCAGCAGCAGCAACAACAACAGCAGCAGCAGCAACTGCAGCAACAGCAACAACAACAGCCGCCACAGCAGCAGCAGGTAAACGTTCTCAGCTCGCACGAACAACAACAACAACAACCAGATACAATCAAATATTCAACCGAAAGGCAAACAAATGTTTTACCAAAAATCTCGCTCCATTTAAATGTGTTTTGTCTTGGCGCCAGAAACGTAAACCAAACCAAACTACTTGCAAAAAAGAAAAGAAAATCCATTTGGCTCGCTCTTCCATACCATACATATACATAAACACACACACACACACACCTGTTAATAACATAGCACTAACAGCTCGTAAATAACAGCGCTCGACCTACCCAGCCCATTCGCACAGACACACACACACGCACACACGCATCGAACTACTGGAACAGTTGTATTAATAGATAATGTCTAACAATTTAGTGTGGAGCTCTAATTTCAGTTCATTACTCACTTGTTCAGTTGTTCACATTCTTGCTCTGTTAATGAGCTGAGCAACTGAACAAGTTCAACTCAAATTCTACTCCACACTAAAACAACTCACCAGAGTCCATGTTTTGCATTTAATTTCTATTTTTATATATATAATTAATTTACTTTTGGTTGTCTATATTTCCTTTCCTCCTTTGCTTGAGCATGTTGGTTTATTGTATATTGATTGCAGTTTGTGTTTAATTAACTTCATTGTTTCTAATCATGAGAGCCCACAGCGCCGCCTTCATCACAAATAATAATTATCATAACAATGAATTAAGCTACCAATCGTATAACCTTCCATTTTAGTATTTAAGATTTTAGACTTTAGACTGATCTTAGGTGGGTGTTAAATTGCTTGGTCTATAACTCTCGATATTGTTAGTAACCCCCCCTCAAAAAGAAAAACAAAACATTTTGTATACAAATTTAACCCTTTGTTAATAATAATTATTAAAAAAAAAAAAAAAGCCATACCAATCGAATGCTAATGAGATGCTACAAATTATGCAAGGTTTAAGCTTTACTTTTATATTTTATATATATATTATATACATATGTAAATACTGGTGTTGATATATTTTAATATAGAGTATTAGTTTATGAGTTGAGGTTGTAGGGACAAATTAAGGCACTCTGGTGTAAAAATTTTGTTCTTTTGTTATAAGATAGGAGCCCGAACTGTTAAAGAAAACTATTCCAAAATGTCTATAGAAAGAGAAGTAATATTCCATCTAAATCAACTGACTACAATCAATTCTATAAGCTGAGAATCCCCAGCATGTGGATGGGTAACGACACAATTCCGCTTACCTATTGCATCTATTTATACAAGAAAGTTTTTAAAACGGTAGAGCTGAGTCGTTTTAAAATAACATAACTTAGCTGTATGTCTTAAAACCACAAATCTCTGCTGAAAAAAAGCTACGTATGGACTTTTGTAAGCAGAAAAATGTCGCTATGCTTGGCGAAATTATGTCGTTTATAAAACAGCGGAGTTATGTCGTTTTTTAAGTACTCAAACAGGCAATTAGCCGTAGCATATTAGAAAATAGAGACAGCCGTGCTCTCAATTTAACTTTCGCAAAAATGCTAGTCAAAAATTTTGGGATTTTCAGAAACAATATAAATTGCAAAAATATTGCGATCGTGAAATCGAATTTTAAGTGTTAGTATCTATGAGCTAAATCAGGTGAATAAGGGAAATCAGGCTCTAATTTCAGCATTATTCGTTGTACTGACAATATTTGGACAATTATGGAGTGGTTTAATCTTCAAAGTCTTCAATAGAGCAACATGATTTTGTTTCGCCTTTTTCAAAGAAATCCGCTCTCATTATAATATAACTCAATATATTATACAGATTATACTGGGAGCAGAGGAGGTTCCGTAACATTTATCAGGCATCAACATTACTTTTCCACAACAAAAAGTTGGAAATTTCTATGATTCGTAACGCATCAAACAATAGTGCAATTTTGAGACGTCTATAGTCGGCCCTTTGTTCAGTGTAAACATACATCGATGTTCTCTGCCGACAACTATGAAATACAAGCCCTATAAATTGATTTTTGAATTTGATTAGATTTTATGAAGTCAAACTTTGTCCACATTTAAACTAATGCAATACTCTTGCCCAAAATTGTACGACTTTTTAAACATTTTTGTTTCGGCCCTCGTAGGAGAATTGGAATGCTGATTGAAACGAAATAATTTTTAAAGAGTTAACAAAGAATTCATTTTGTAGGCAGTTTCTCACTTAGAAACTTTACAAGAAGTAAGGTTATTGTATCGTTTTTCTGTTTTTGCTGTCAGTGCTCTTTGAAATTCCCAACTGCTTAAAGCGGTGTTTGCATGGAGAGATCGTCACGATCGGCATTCATCGTATTCAAGCAGCCTGAACTTGCTGCATTGCCAGCGGCTGAGCCAAAAAAAAACAACCCCCAGGCGAATACAATAGTCTCTAAAAACTTTTTGCTTGTTCTTTGTATATGTCTACGATTATTTACCTCGGTTGCCACTGGCAACTTCTCTACTTAGATTGCCAATACTTGCTTTAAAATTATGTAAAATTTATTGAAAATTTTATTTACATAATTGCTAGTTGGAAATTAATGGTGTAAAAAAAAAGGACACCTTCAGCTGACTGTGACTGCACTGGGCATAAGCTTCTCCAACTCTGCTAAAACCTTCTCCCACTGAGCAAAATCCCTCTTCGCCCAAGGCAGCAGCTGCATCTATTAGAGACTTTTTAATTTCGATAGTATATCGATATAAAATCCAGCTTTTCAGTGGAAAATGGCTAGATAAATTGAGCTTTGGCTTAATCATCCGATACGGTTGTTATGAAAGGAATTATCAAGGATCAAGCTTATTACTTGCTGCTTGTTTTAAAAACACTTCTGTAAATATGTTGACTAATCAGCAGGTACTCAAATATACTGCTGAATGGCAAAACCAGTTCAAGTAAATCTGGAAATAACTGATACTTATCTTATTTTAGAAAAAAATATTAAATACAAAAGTTCTAGAAAGATTTTGTAGAATTTACTACACATAATTTTAGTTAGTTTAGCACCAAGTCTCTACACATTTCGGATTATCTGTTCTATCTGTATGAAAACTATATAACTGCTGCTCTAGCGCTTAGCTTTCGTGCTCTGCTACTGTATCCATGTTCAAAACTCTTTTCGCTTCATGCTCAAAATTGTTTTAAAGCTTCTTGTACAAAATTTAAAAACAAAAGTTTGTTGGTTTGGTTAACAAAGAAATTTTATTTGAATGAGTTGGAAATCCCAAGCGTCCCATTTTGAAAAAAACAAAAAAAATAAATAAATAAAACGTAAGTTTTTGCAGCTTGAGCAACGTTTGCCTGCTGTGCTGAGCAACGAACGTCTTGAGAATTGTGCGACTAAAACAAACAGGAATGTTGCTTATTTTTAAGAAACTTTAGCTTTAAAACAATTTTGAATGAGTTTTATTCTACAATTTAAAGTGTTTTTTTAAATTTAGAAAGTAAGCTTTTCCATACACATTTACACCAACACACACACAACTCCTATCTTTGGCTAATTAGGCTTCATAGAGGGACACACATTCATTTAGGAGTCTTTAAGTGTCTCATTGGCATTCATTTATGTATTTGTGCTCCTCTTTTACATTTTGATGTGTTCTTTTTTTTATGTTGTTACTTCCCCGGAAAACCCATTTATAACCACCCACCCACCCCCCATACTCCTCCTACTCTCTCGTATTAATTTCATTACAATTGTTGTTTTGTGCTTTGGCAAACATTCGTGAAACTTATCTTGTACTTTGTTTTCTCTCTGGCAGAATCGTGGAGGCGGTGGAGGCGTCGGTGCGGATGGCAGCGTTCTTGGCACACCCGGAACTCGCACCAGCAGCGTCCTGCCCGATCTACTCAGTCAGGCATCGCCGGCAACGCCACCCAGACATGATAAATCATCCAGTGAGGAGGTGAGTAATATGTGCCATAAATATTTCCACTTTTGCCATTTGTTTCGTTTTATTTTTTATGATATTTTTTTATTATTTTTGAATCGATTTTCCATTGTGTTTTGTGTTTGTAACTTTCAAATTGAGTTTCCATTTATTTATTGTTATTCGTTTTCTCATTGTGATAATAAGTTTTAAGTCTCATCTGTTTCACTCTTCAATTTGAGTCAGGTGCATAATTTACCTGCACTTGAAGCGTTTTTTTTCAATAGAAAAAGTTAACTTTAAAATCAAACCAATCAACTTTTTCATAGTTTTGGTCAACAATATTAGGTAGACTTTTCGTTTACGTAATAAACTGATAATTGATATGTCAAAATAAGGTTAACATTCTGGATTTTCAATTGTGCTTTCGCTTACAACGGAAAATTCATAAAAAAAAGTTTGGTTTGATTAAAAACCCAAGTAGTTAAGTATCCATTAATAGTTCAAAGACCCTTGAAACAGAATTATAGCTTGGTTCCTACACAGAGGGAATAATACAGAAGCACATTGGACTCAAAATGAGCACAATCGGTGTCAAAAACAGTAAATGAACAGTTTTTATGACTTTTAGTACAAAGCTCTCACTTCAAGAACTTGTTTTTAGAAAGCAAAAACTAGATTTAAGTTTGAAATGTTTCGTTTTTCGGTTAAATTTATAAATAAATTTCGCAGCCCGCTAAGTTTTTTTGAACGGATCAAGATTCAATATCATTTACAAGCACTGTAGATGTACAGCTGCTGCTTCGACCAATCGTATTCCTTAGAATCTGTTACATCACCTGTTCTTTATTAATTTTTTGAGTAAAGAATTGATCCCCAAACTTTTTGCACTCAAGGATCGCACTCTATGGTACACGCACATCTAAATGGCACTTATACTACTGCCCAGTGCGGCGGTTGTGTTGAGCTCAATTGTGCTCATTTCAAGAACACTTAGAATATTTGTTCCCATAAATTTGTTTTCTAAATAGATATTACCCCTCTGTGTACCACTCTTACCGCAAATCAAGCCTTATAATTGCACTAATTTCGATACCAATCCAATCAATTATCAGTTTATGATTATGTTTATCACATTAACATACCAAATTCGGTTTTAATTTAAGTTTTTTAGTTTATCAAAATTATCTAACCTCACCCTTCCAATCAACAAATTACAATATATATGTGACTAATCAAAGCAAAAAAGAAAATGCTTAGCATAAACAGTTTTCCCTGACGTGGAGCAAAGTTCATTATGAAGAGCGTGAATTAAAAGCAACAAAAATTGGTCAACAATTTTCGAAATACAAAACATTTGCATGCCTCCAATAAGCAGGTTCTCTTTTTTTTTTTTTTTTGCATGAAACGAAAGAAAGAATGAAAAAAATAAAAATAAAAATACAAATTGAAAACCAAATTGTTTAACCAAATTTAAAACGTTACAAAAATTTCTTCTTCTTAATTGTGCTTTGTCTTTCCGCAACGTTTGAGCTGATGGCCACTACGATATATTCTAACAAATTACAAAAATTACCAATCAAAAAATATAAACAAACAAGACTTTACAATAGTAAGTATGAAAAGAAATAATCCACAACAACAACATCAAAAGCAAAGATTTCCCCAACACCAAATATTTTACAATTTTTCTTATAATTTGCTCTCTAAAAAAAAAACAACAAAATACCTCTAAAACCAAACCAATTAAAAAAAAAAAACTCCCAACCAAATCTCCAAATCTTTTGTGTATAGTTTTTATGCCATATTTTCACCTTGTTGTGCCCATTTTGTATGTGTGTTATCTTAAGTTCTCTTAAATGGTAAAGCAAGGGCATACATTCTCTGTATATTCTATGCTGTACACCAGGAATGCCTCGCCTTCTTAAGAATGTGTGTGATAGTTATTCTCTTTGTATATATAAAAATAAAATAAAAATCGTTTTCCAACACTTATCACTGTTGGGTTGCGTCTTTTAGGTAATAAGAACAGCTATGATTTTTACATTTGTTTGGAAAAAACTTGACATTTTTTGACTATAAACCCTTATGAACCACGTTTTGTCATTTAGTTTCATCATTTTTAGGGGCTTTGTACCAAAAAAAACTGTTAGTTGTTGGTTACCCTCCACCATTTCTTTAGTTTATAAGAAGACTAAGACCATTAACTTGTTTAGTTACAGTATAACTTAAAATATAATCATCCTAAGCAACTATGAGCAGAGTTTACCTAGACATTACACTTGAATTAGTAAACCAGTGAAGGCTATTTGTTCCTTTTGAGGACTGATCTGTCACTTTTTGAACTGATCCTAGCTCTACAAAATCTCAAAAATTCCTGATCAACACCAAATCGATCCCTTTTTGGCTTCTAATAGGCTGTCTGAGTACTCTTTTGAGTTTTTCGACTACCACCTCAGAGTAAACTGAGGTATTTTTTTTGGGCATTTCATACCAATAATCGAAAATATAGTAAATTTTTAATACATTGGCTCAAGTAGATCATGTCGAGTTTTGCATTACTCAAGTAAAAATCTTTTATGATTTTCGAGCTGATTCCTTAATAACTTGCTGAATGAACTCTGAAAGATCTTAGGGACTGAGCTTAATTAATAAAATTAGTTGTAAGTAATCCGTCGAATCGTCAATTCTTTAAATATTCATAAACTATATCATTATTGATTGTCTGCCTGTTTCTACGCGAACTAGTCTCTCAGCTTAGAAGCTAACGTGTCTTCTTTTTGCTGCACGCTACTAATATATCGGAACCGATTGGATGGCATGACTATATCTCATTGCTCCCATAGGAACAATCGATCGGAAAACAAGTTTTAGTATGAAAAACTTTTTTCTTTTTAATGGAAAACTTTCCAAACTTTGTATTAATAAGTTTTCTATGCTTTTTTATAATTTTTCCAAGTTTGATGAAAATCGGAGAACTATATGGTATAGCTGCCATACAAAAGATAGGTCTGAAAAACAGTCTTAGTTAGAAAAACTTTTTGGTTTTTGATAGTAGCATCCTGCAATTTTGTATTTGCTTGTTTTACATGCTTTCACCCAACTCCACAAATTGTTGTCCCAATCGGATGACTATATCATATAGCTCGCATGCAAACGATCGGTCGAAAAATTTGAAAATTTAATAAGGCGAAGCATACTAGCTCTGACCTGCCCTCATCGACAGCTGTGAAAGCTTAAAGCTTTTGAACAACTATCTTATTCATACGAAGAATTATGATGAATAGGCAGCGGATTTTGCATATTTTCAAACAGATTTTCATACAAGTTAGCCAAAGTAAATGATTTGTTAACTTTTTGGGTTAACAAAATTCCCAAAATTCAGCTCTAAATTCTACGATGATTTAAATAATAATTTAATGAATTGAAAGGTCAGCAAAAGACAAATTGATGTGAAAAAATATGTCAAATACACATTTTTCCGAGTCGGTTTAAAAATATGCAAGATCCGCTGTCTAATGATGAATATAAAATTTTTGTTATCTGAGAATAGGCCTTTACTCTGAACCAGAGTTTAGAACAGCTTGGGATCCGAATACATATGGTAATAGACAAGCATAGGAGCCGAATGCTTGCCGAAGTCAGACCTTATTGCTAACCCACCGAGTAACACTACTAAAAGTCACTCACTCAGGTCCGTTATATACCAAAACTGTACCGATCTTCCAAATAATCGTACAGCAAAATAAATATAGGCAAAAAATATCAAACTTGTCTTAGCAATGTCATACCTGGTCACACTAAAAGTGGAATATACCCGAAACCAAAAGTGCAACCCTACATTTCTCAACATTTCCAACTGTTACTAAGCAGATCTTCATTAAACATTTCACACACACACACACACACACATAAGGACACACACTTTTATCTTATAACAAATTTATTGCAATTTTTATCATTGGCCTCTGGGGAAAGACTAAATCACATTATAATTTTCACAAATTTTTTTTTAACACATTTTCTCCATCTCAAATTTTGGCTATAGTTTTTGATATTATAATTTCTAGTTTAAGCCGCAACCAAAGCTCTCTCTTTCACTCACACACACACCCAAACACACACACATCCTGCATGTATAGTTTTAAATGAATTTAATTTTTTTTTTTTTCCGTTTGACAACTCAAAACTAATTGAAATTTTTCTTGCACTTTTTCTATTTTCTTTTCTCTATAATTACCAAAAAAAAACAAAAAAAAACCAAAAACCAACAAACCAAATATTATAAATCAAATCAAAATCAAAACTAAATATCAGTATCAAGCGGCCATTAGTTCATCCGTGCATTCCACGCCATCGAAATCGTTTATCGCTAGCAGCGGCAGCGGAGGCGGCGGCGGCGGTCTTGGCCATGGCGGCGGCAGTGTGGTCGGTGGTGTCATTATTAGCAATAATAATTCACCACAATCGACCATTTCGCTTGTCTCATCGTCGTCGAACTCGCGCCAGAACTCGCCCAAGAATTCGATTAGTAAAACGCGTTCTTCCAGCAGTATTACTAATTTATTGCATAAATCTACTTCTTCCTCCTCTGCGAACATTCTGCATTCAACTACATCATCCTCGTCGAATGCCCCACTATGCACATCCTCGTCCGCCGCTCACTTGCCACCGCATGCGTATGCCTTGCAACAGAAACAGCGCAGTTTCCTGACCTTCGGTTTCGGTGCCGGCGGATCGGGTCCGACGCGTCGTGAGTCCCATGTGAATGTCAATGTGACGCCCACATCGCATGAGGCGGCGAATGATACACCCGAGATACGTAAGTATAAGAAGCGTTTCAATTCGGAGATATTGTGTGCCGCACTATGGGGTGTCAATCTGTTAATTGGCACGGAGAATGGACTCATGCTGCTGGATCGGTCGGGACAGGGCAAGGTAAGAGTGAAGAGGAGTGTTTTGTATATTTTTATAATGATTTTCTCGGTTTCGTAGGTCTATCAGCTCATCTCGCGTCGCCGTTTCCAGCAAATGGAGGTGCTAGAGGGTCAAAACATATTGGTAACCATTTCCGGCAAAAAGAATCGTGTGCGTGTGTATTATTTGTCTTGGTTGAAATCAAAAATCTTACGCACCGATGGACTCTCTGATGTAGGTTTGATTTGACGGTTCTCAGGGATGCAAGCTGGTAATCGCTTTGTGGTATTCTGGCTGGGCTTAGAAATGGAAGAATATTCAACTTCAGGCTATCGACCTACACAATTTATATTGATCCAGCTCCAACTTTCCATTCAAAAACTTACTTAGTTCAGGTTTAAGGAACTGAAACTCTTTTGAACACGTTTTGAAGCGGTAAACCCTCAAATTTCTAGTTCGTAGCCTTAATAATTCCTAAGATATGGCTTTGTAGCACTATTTAAATCGGATCTAAAACGGTACTTAGCACTAAGAACATTTTCTTATCGTCTGAAACATACTGTTTAAATGTCCTTAAGATACGTTTAGCAGTTTGCATTCTTAAAACGTTCAAAAAAGTGTAAAAATATTATCAGATTGACCAAAATGTTGGGTATGAGCTCATCAAAACATTAGATTCAACTAAGACTGGATTTACACGGCGAAGTAAACTTTATAAAGTTTTTCCAAAAGCTCTTTCTTATAGGAAAGAGCTGTAATGGTGTCGTTTGCCCGTTTACGCCTGCTTCTGACCAGCGTGAGCTTTTTCAAGAGCTTCACAAAGTTCGCTTCATGGTGTAAATCCAGTCTTAGACGGGCTTTAAGTTTGCCTCAATGTGTAAATTACGCCTAAGTCTGGATTTACACGGTGAAGCAAACTTGATGCAGCTTTTTTAAAAGCTCTTTCTTGTAAAAAGCTGTAGTGGTCTGGCTACACATCTTTTCTACAGACTAAAGCTTTTTCAATAACTTTCAAAAGTTTGCTTCACCATTAAAATCCAGTCTAAGATGAAATTTACACGTTGAAGCAAACTTGCAGAAGCTTTTGAAATAGCTTTCGTTGGTAGGAAAGAGGTGTAGTGCTGTCGCAAGCAAGAGCTTGCGGTAAAACCTTTCTGAGTTTGCCTAACCGAGTAAATCCCATAAAAAGAAGGAATTTGCCGGGATCATAAACAACCCTTGAGCCATACTAAAACCACGATTTGTCAATCAACCTGCAACCCTAATATAACCCCAACCCTTCTACCTGTCAACAATATTTAATATTAATTCACCCTGTAGCAAGTGGAGCGTCGCAATGGCTGGATAAATGTGGGTGATCTACAAGGTGCTGTACATTTTAAGATTGTGAAATATGAAAGGATTAAGTTCCTAGTGATTGCATTGAAAGACTCCATTGAAATTTATGCATGGGCTCCCAAACCATATCACAAATTTATGGCATTTAAGGTGAGCGGTCAACATTATCAAAGGATATCTTCTTCCCAACATTCCTAACATTTCCTTCTTTTTTCCAGAATTTTGGTGAATTGGAACATCGCCCACTTTTGGTCGATCTCACAATTGAGGATCAATCGAGACTGAAAGTGATTTATGGTTCCGCCGAGGGTTTCCATGCGGTTGATTTAGATTCAGCTGAAGTATACGATATATATCTTCCTAAGCATGTAAGTATTTTAGAGTAATTGGACATATCACTGGATCATCACTTGACCAACCTGTTCTCTTACAGACTCAGGGTGCAATCATTCCGCATTGTATTGTGGCGCTTCCAAATTCAAATGGCATGCAATTGCTGCTGTGCTATGACAATGAAGGCGTCTATGTAAATACCGTGGGTCGTGTTTCCAAGAACATTGTGCTACAGGCAAGTAAACTCTACTTAAGATTGATGTATGAGATTGGCTAACACTTTTCATTTCTATTTACAGTGGGGTGAGATGCCCACCTCAGTGGCCTACATTGGCACTGGACAAATCATGGGCTGGGGCAATAAAGCAATAGAGGTAATTCAAGTTTTTGGTTTTCAATATGTCAGCTTAGCGAAGTGGAAATAGCTTAATGACGCCATATACAGAAATGTGAAGTTTTGATAATAATAGCCAGTTTGTTGTAGGATTCTTTGACTATTGCTAGCGAGATGAAGTAGGAAGATAGAAGTATCAAATGAGGGAGCAATTTAGGTACAGGAAATATAAACATAATAGACATGAGGGGAAACCTTTACAGATGTGAATTTTACATGCAGCCAGTCTGATTTTACAGCATTTTACGAATTTCCAGAGAATTAAATGCCCAGAAGAGCTCCCTAGAAAGATAGAGAATAGGCTTGGATCAACACTGAGACAAGCAATAGCATTAATAGTAAACCACAACCTCAACAGGTTCCTAAAACTCTTTCAACAAGGGTTAAAGCAGACCGCAGAGCTAGCTATACAAGTTGGGAGTAACAAAAACTGAAACATATAGATAAGCTGAAGAGATGGAGGACTCCTCTGACCGAAGCGCAGAGTGAACCGATTTGGCAAACATAGTTTAGACCCCAAGAACAATAGTAACCACCTAGAACCAGAGCTGTAATGTGATCATTACTTCCCATATTGAATTACTTTTGATTACAAATACCTCAATTATTCAGATAATGCAAAAATCATGCCTGATTACAATTTTTTGGTAATTCTCTAAAAAATTGTGATGTTAATGGTAATTGTAGCCTAGAACCCACAAAATTTATGACATACGTACAGGAAATACGGCTTCTAGGAGAGTTAGGGGAATAAAATTGACCAGTATTGGTCGCGCTATTTCCCTAACCACAAATAAAATGTATAATTGATCGAAAAAATGGTATCAGCAACATGGATTAACACATTCACATGCTTTTTCTTTGGAAGAGTGGTGTCTCCCTCTCCCTTACCTTACAACGAACTCTTTTCATTACAATTTAAGCAATTTTCGAATATCTTTAGCTTCTCTATCGAAAGATCTTCAAGTTTCATTGTGGTCTGTCTGGTTTCCGATCAATCATCTAGTGCAGGGGTGCCCAGAGCCAGCTTACTTCTGCCTAGAGATATCAAAGAAATGTCAAACAACCCAAAGAAATTAAAAGAGAAAATTGATTAATGATAATCATTACAATTACCTTTACAATTGCCATTACTATTCCCAAATCAATTGCAATTGCCATTACAGTTACCATTACAGTTACCATTACAATTACCATTACTATTCCCATTACAATTACTATTACAACTATTTTAGTAGGTAAAAATCAAATGAAAATTACAATTACCATTATTTCGTAGTTAAAAATTTATTAAAAAATAAAATTGTCTCAATAATTACTCCAAATAATTAAATTGTAATTGGTAATTCCGGTAGTTTTTTGTTTTTAAATTGGTTTTGTAATTCCTACTTGCAACCTATACTTCTAAAACAATTGCAACTAACATATAATTGAATTACTTGAAATAATTATTGAAATAGTTGTAATTGTTTATAACTTGAACTAAGAAATAATGGTAATTGTAATTTTAATTTGATTTTTAGCTACTTAAATAGTTGTAAAGGTAGTCATATTTTTAAATATGCCAATAATTGTAATGGTAATTGTAATGCACAGCGAATCTTTCGTCGCCAACAACAAAATCTACACTGAATACAACTTACTAATATTTATTGTTACGTTTGATTTTGTCAGCGGTGTAGCAATTGTGCTATGCTTGATTCTCTAAAAGCTCTGCAATGTCTATGCGTAAAGCAACAAACGAATGCGATCCCCGCGCTTAAGCCTTGGGCACCCTAATTTATTATGTCTTATGTGCAAGCTGGTATCAGTTGTCCAGAGCAAGCATTTTAGTGTCTATCCGCATCTGGTCGCAGTAGCGGATCTAGCAGGAGGCTAAAAAGGGGCTGAAGACCTCCCCAAAAGTCAATTCAGATCATTTTCCAGCTGATTTTGAAAGTTTTGATTACTGCAGAAATTTGGATTTTTGTGTATATTTGGTGAATTAATATAGGGATTTTAATATATGGTATACCGGATACTACCAACATTCAAGCATCTAAACTGTTCCCAAAAATTTCCAACTATGGGTTACAGTTCGAATTACAGAAAGTTTGTGAGGTCGTTCATTTTGACACAATTTTTTAACAATTTTCCTTTATCCTTCACAGATACGTTCCGTGGAGAGCGGCCATTTGGATGGTGTGTTTATGCACAAGAAGGCGCAACGCTTGAAATTCCTTTGCGAGCGCAATGACAAAGTATTCTTCAGCAGTGCCAAAGGTGCTTCATCGTGTCAAATCTACTTCATGACGCTCAACAAGCCAGGCATGGCCAATTGGTAAAGCGCTCGCTGTCTCTCTGTCTCCTCTGATCATCGAACAGGATGAAGGAATTTCTTCTTTATTTTTTACAAAAAAAGAAAAAATATCTAAAGAGAAACACACATACACACTCACACTCACACACACACACACGAAATGTTTAGCTGGTTTAAGTGAAAAGTGCATAATTTTTAAGTGAAATATCCTATAAACACACACACACACACACAGACAGACACAAACACACTCACAACTTGTGCTTATGAAATGAAGGAAATGCAACAACACGACAACGTTTCAATTAGTAAATGTGCTAAGTAACACTCGAAAAGCGAGCGATTTATATATATATATATGCAGCATAATCTATTTAATATTTAGAAACGAAACGAATCGAAACCCTGTTTGGAAGCTCACTCGCCGAGGTTTTTGATCTGAACCATGAACCACACAACCACAAGCTATATACTTTCGATATATAATCCCCACACACGATTTCATTTCAAATGTCATTCTTTTAGAATTGTGTGCGAAAAACGTTGTTTTGTTTTGCTTGAAAGTTAAACTTAAGTTGAAAGAAGCACACACACACACACACACACACACACACACACACTCACACTCACAATCACACACACACGACACATATATGTATATCGAATTTTCTAAACAAAATATATGCAAATTAGTTTTTGTTCTTGGTATTATCTAAATAGAATTTATTTGTGCGTTTCTTGATTGATTGATTGATTGAGTCGATGTCAATGTCAATGTCGTCACTGTATGCTCATTTTAAAAACAAAAAAACCAAGCGCCATTGTAAAAACTAAGTGATAAATGAGAATGAAAAAAAACAAAAAAGGTAAATAATATTGTAGAGCGAGCGAACGATTGAATGTAAATTAAACACACACACACCGAAAGCAACACAAAACACATTTAAATAACAATGCGTACATCAAATTGGAGGGAATTAATTGAGCAACCTAGTTAAGCTGCATTTTTTACTGAACTTTTATACTGAGAGCAAAGGAAAAAACGAAAACAAATCAAGATAAAAATTCTATAAAATTAGAAAAAAGAAACGTCGCCTGTGTTTTTTTTCCCAGCTTAATTATTAATGGTCACGTTGCAATATCTTGAACTATTCTGCAATATTTAAAGAATTTGTGTTGTTTTCTGTCTCTGTCTCTCTCTCTCTCTGATAAATTCGTCCCTCCACCCCCCCTGGCAATACCCGTCTCAATGGAAAATATTTCAAATATTGTTTGTTCTCTTGTGTTTAAACATAAATGTGTAATCCCCTTCCCCTTACCCCCAGTACCGACATCCCCCCAATATTAAATAATGTTCTTAAAAAATAAACAAAATAAATCTGCACTAAAATGCAAAATTACAAAAATTAAAAAAAAAAAAACAAACAAAAAAACAAAAACCATAAAGAATTAGTAATAAATGCTTACTTTATTTCTAAAATAAAACAAGTAAAATGATACAGAAATGAATGTAAATCTAATTATTATATATAATCTCAAAATTAAAAAAAAAAATACAAAAAAAAAAAACTAGAAGAAATTAATGGGAATATGGTTGGTTTAGCAAATGGAACAAATAACATATAACATTGTGTTTAATTTTGTCTGCATTTTGCCTCTGGTTCTGACAAAGTCCCAATTTTATACAAATATTCCAAGAGATCTGAGTAGATATGCATTTCTTAGCTATGTGTCACATCGACCTACATTAACCAGAGCAAAATCTAAGTTTATCTGACACATCGTAGCTATTTGGTGGATAAGAAATCGGCCCTAAGCTAAGCTAAAGCTCTGAAAGCTCGAGGACTTATGTCTAGGGTCACTGGTCTTTCTTCCGTTCGTAGAGACTTGGTAATTCTAATATTCAAAAAATAATTTATTATAATTATTAAATTATTTAAATTTGAAATGCAGAAATGCAGGAGAATTCATACAAATCAGTGAAAAAGGTCACACTCATACCAAATCTAACGGATTTGGTTATCGAGCTATCGAAAATATGCGTTAAGTTGTTTAAATTGCTAGCCGTTATGGTACTCTTGCTTGAATACTTTATATTGCCTTGTTTACATTATAATAGAAAACTTTCTGACAATTAAAACTGTAAAATGGGATTGGAAAATGCTTCTTTTAGTTTTACAGATTTTTCTTGATTGATAACAGTTTTCAGAATGAAATATGATAAACATTTCCACAAAATTTCTGTTAATTAACAGCAGCAGTAGATGAGCATTAAATTCTTAATTTGATGAAGTACAATAGCAAATTGCTGAACCATTTATCACAAAGTCCCCTTTATTTGGAACTCAAGACCGGGGTAAAATTTAAATTTAACAGCACAGCTGTTGCGTTTAACAGCCCATTTTGCGCACTTAACATTTCCGTTTGCTTCAAACAGCGTGAAGTTGGCTGCGCTTGCTGTCACTTTGACACTTTGCGTCTCCCTTCCTCTCTCTGTTTCTTTTCTTTTCTACCCGAGATTCGGTAGGTGGTGGAGTGCTCAAATGTTAATCGTGAAAATTAAACACTTAAATTACCACATCCAAGCAAAAGCATACACAAAATGTTATGCCCACAAATGTCACTTGTTGTTGTCATAAATATTTTGCGAATTATTGCAAAGGCTGGGTGTTGAAATACAATTTGAAAAATTTCCCCTTGGTGTCCAATGGAATTACTAATAATGCGATTTTTTTTGTAAACTTTAGCAATGGGTCGTGTAATTCGTGCACAACGTAAGGGCGCCGGTTCCGTCTTCAAGGCGCACGTCAAGAAGCGCAAGGGAGCCGCCAAGCTCCGCTCGCTGGACTTCTCCGAGCGTTCTGGCTACATTCGCGGCGTTGTCAAGGTAAGTCTCTTGTGTTTCAGACGCATTCAAGGGATAACATTATTAATTACTTGCTTTTGTTTTAGGACATCGTTCACGATCCTGGTCGTGGCGCTCCCTTGGCCGTCGTCCACTTCCGTGATCCCTATCGCTATAAGATCCGCAAGGAACTGTTCATTGCCCCCGAGGGCATGCACACCGGTCAGTTCGTGTACTGCGGTCGCAAGGCTACCCTGCAGATTGGCAATGTGATGCCCCTGAGCCAGATGCCCGAGGGTACCATCATCTGCAACTTGGAGGAGAAGACCGGTGACCGTGGCCGTTTGGCCCGCACTTCGGGCAACTATGCCACCGTGATTGCCCACAATCCCGACACCAAGAAGACCCGTGTCAAGCTGCCCTCAGGCGCCAAGAAAGTGGTGCCCTCGGCCAACCGCGCCATGGTCGGCATTGTGGCCGGCGGCGGTCGTATCGACAAGCCCATCCTGAAGGCCGGTCGTGCCTACCACAAGTACAAGGTGAAGCGTAACAGCTGGCCTAAGGTGCGTGGTGTTGCCATGAACCCTGTGGAGCATCCCCACGGTGGTGGTAACCATCAACATATTGGTAAGGCGTCGACAGTTAAGCGTGGCACATCCGCCGGTCGTAAGGTCGGTCTTATTGCTGCCCGTCGTACTGGTCGTATTCGTGGTGGCAAGGGCGATGCCAAGGACAAATAAGCAGGCAGAGGAGGTGTTTGACATGGAGCCGCCGTCGGTTCCGTCGTCGTCGTCGGGATTCAGCGTAGTGGTGATGTTGTTGTGTGTTGCTGCGCTGATGGGTAAAATACAAACATGTACATGGAAAATCTGTATGTTCACATACAATTGACACGGCGGAATAAAACTTATTTGTAAAAAACAAAACTGTTTAAAGGTAGTAAATCGGATCGGGACTTACAAGAGGTGCTGATACGGATATGGGGTTGTTTCTCAAAACTTTAAATTACTATAATTTAATTTTTTCGCGGCTAACTTTAGAGTCGAGAATCGATAAGTCAGCCTCGATAGTCTTATCGATTAGTGTAACCGCATGCGACTACTTTTGGGATTATGAAAACCCCGACTATCGCTATCGATTGTCAATATGGCGTCGCGTTAACAGCTAGAAGAAGAGCTGAAAAGAGTGCCGCCGTAAAATACTGAATTTAAGACCATTTATAAGCCACCGCTGGGCATAAATATTACTGTGTTTAATTGTATTCAATGGATCGCACATTCTACGAAGGATGGCTCATCAAGTCGCCCCCCACCAAACGCATTTGGCGCGCTGTAAGTGATTCCCTTCTAAAGGCATTTCTGTTACACTTCCTCCGCCCCCCACCCCTTGCAACACTTATAAACATTCCAAGTGTGTGCCAATGTAAAGCCACAAAAACTAACGGTTAACCAAAGCAGGCTGCAGCCAAAGAATTCAGCAACAATAATCTGTTGTTTTCCTCTCTATCTGTCCTGAGTCATGGCAAATAACTAATGGCAGTGGCATTTTTTTACAATTACTCGCTCCCTCTCCCTCGCTCTCATTGACACTGTCTCACTGTCTGTTTGTATGCGTTTGTTTGTTGTTGTTGTTTGTCGAAGATAATCATTTTTAATTCATTAATAAGCGGCTGAGTATGGGCCAATGCAAACCGCAAAGAGAGTGAGTCTTATTTATTTATTTATGAAATGTGAATGAAAAACCATTTAACGTTAGCTGCGCCTGTGTGTGTGACTGTGCGTGTGTGTGTGTGTTCGGTTTCTGTTTATGTTTGGCTTTAGGCGTGGGAACATGTTTTCGGCCCCGCTGGGGCTAAATTTACGCTTAATTAATTTTCACGTTAAATGTTTACTTTTCTGACGGATCGGCCGGCTCGTGTATTAAATTACCAGCAACTGTTGCGTTTAATCAAATTAAGTTTTTCATGTAGAAAGGCCTCCGAGGCACGTACATTGAAGGGGGAGACATTCACAAACATATGGACATGCATATGTATGTATTTATTTACTCATATTTTTTTCTATACTGGCGATAAGCCACATCATATCACGCATAACAAAGCAACGGGAGCTACAAAAACAATGACGCACTTGTCCCGCTTGTTGTTGTTTTTGTTGCTTTTACTGCTGTTAAGGCAGGCCTTATTAGGGGCTGACCATCATAATTTACAGTAAAAGATATGCATAATGAACCACACTCGTGGGTGACTACTTCGTGTGTGTGCCGAAGTTTGGGGACGTTCGCTTTAACTGAAAACACTTTCTGATTGGATATTGCTACCTTAATTAAGTGGAAGATTATTAAATAAGAATTTTCCATTAAGACATTGTAAGTCCAGAAGCTGGATTACACGTCTATCCTGGGTAACCCTACAAGCCCAGTTGAAAATCTTCGAGCTTAAAACCAATCAAGCATATCATTGGACTATTCTGTCAAAGACCAATATACCATTAAGGAACTCCTTAGAAAGGAAAGGAAAACGCTTACAACAGCCTCCTGGGTGAACACTAAGGAGACATACAAAAGCATTAAAAGTAAACCGCAACCTCGAAAGGTTCCAGAAATTGATACAACAAGGAAAGAATGTCCTTAGAATACTGACACGGCTATACACAGGCCACTGCAGGTTACGGAATCAACTGTACAAGTTGGGAATAACAAACACCCAACTATGTAGACACTTTGAAGAGAAGAACGAGTCATTTGACTCAGCACACCTCTGACCTAGCACACTGCGATGCTCTAGAGCAGCGATGTTCAAGAAGAGAGGCTCTCTGACACTCACTGAAGCATTACTTCGGCAAGCATTCGGCATGAATTGCCTAAAGTGTTCGGCCCCTGGGGGCTATGGATGAATATCGCTGCTCTAGAGTCTATAAAGGCGATGAGTTATCAGATTTTGGGGGACACAACGGACACCCCAACAGCAAAAATAAATATAATTTCGGTATTTTCCGGAGAAATATTGCCTTTTTTACCATAAATATGGATTTTGAAAGCTGCAATTTCTTTGCTTTATAACTATATAACGTTATAAAAGTGAGTTTCGGAGTAATGAATCAAGGCATAATCATTCGAAAAAGCTTAGGTTTATTAGAGAATTCAGTTGACTGCTTAGAATTCAAATTTATGCCCAAAAATCGAACATTCTGAAAGATCAAAGATCATGATAGAAGAGCAATAAAGGGAAGACATGTTTTAGGTACCAAATCTTCCAAAACAGCTCTGGTTTCAGTACTAATTCGGCAATGAGCAGCAATGCAAACCGGATCTGAACCGCACATCGAACTCCAGCTGATAAACCGTACCGTAAACCGAACCGGTGTCCTCTCGAAAATGTTTAACCGAAAAGAAAACCTCTAAAGAAGTTTAAGAAGTAGTCCCAAAACCGCAGTTCTGTTACCTGTGAACCACTGTGCCGAACCAGTCGTTATTTCAGAGCGGTTTGCCTATCACACGATGGGTTCTACCACAACCGTGGACCATTGATTCAAAATATACTCATTCACAAACAAAATATACGCTGGGTAACCTTTCTTACAGAGTATAAAAGCAACAAGTTATGGGCTTAGACCATGACCTTAAAAACTGCCTACTCAGTACATCCGCTCTAATAAGCATTGCCAGTACATTTCTTCAGTCTGAGCTGTGTATATTAAAACGGAGTCTACCTCTAATTGGGGGGTCTCAGTTGGCAACAAAAGCGCTCCAAATAACAAACCGCTTTTCCGGAGAATTGCAGATAATCAGCAATAACTACACCAAAAGTCAATCAATCTTGTTTTGTTTTAGCTGTGTGTTTGCAATATGGTTAAACTGATAGGCTAAAGGTTATCTGGCATTTGCCAATTGTAACTAGACTTCACTGTAGCCCTCCCGCTCCCCCACCCTGGCGTAGGTCTTGAGATTAGCAGCTCCTTGGGGTGCCTCCTTGTTTGTGTGTGGCATTTTTGTTGATTGTTTATAAATCAATTAAGCGTGAAATTCTGCAGATACCAAATGAAAAATGATGGAAAATTTCCAACCAACTTGTTTGGCAACCACTTTGGCTGGCTTGCAGAAGATGGCCATGGGTGGGTTGGGATGGGGTGTGGTGGGGTGTGTGCTATGTGTAATGATTACCCAAGAACATGTCAATGCAAAACTCGCGATTCGCGGAAAAGCAACCAACGCTCGCTTGCTTACTCATCCGCTGATAGCTGTGTTCCACTGGACAGCAGCCACCACAGTCGTGGGCTGCACCCCTCGCACCCCTCAGTAATTTTTGTTTGCCAACTTTTGTTATTGTTCTTGCTTCTTGATTCGTTTTAGCGCTGGCGTCGCCGCTGGTTTACACTGAAGCAGGGCGAGATACCAGAACAGTTTTGCCTTGAATACTACACCGATCACAATTGCCGCAAGCTGAAGGGTGTCATCGATTTGGATCAATGCGAACAAGTGGACTGCGGCCTGCGGCTGGAGAATCGCAAGCAAAAGTTTCAGTACATGTTTGATATCAAGACACCGAAGCGTACCTATTACCTGGCAGCGGAGACCGAAGCGGACATGAGGGATTGGGTGAATTGTATATGCCAGGTGTGTCATTTGCATGATACCAAGCAGTCCAATGAACTGCCCTTGGGGGCGGTGGGAGCGGATGAGAATCGTAGCACACAGCACACCAGTTCCAGTGGTGGCTTGAGCAACTCTACGCAGAATACCACCACCACGTCACTGCACTCCTCTGCGGGAAATACAACGACTGGTCAACAACAGCAGACAGCAACAGCCACCAATCTACTGCGTCGTCCGGCAGTCATAGAGCAGCAGCCTCTGCCACAGAATGTGGCGGCTGTCAATAACAATTCGGACTCGGTGTATGTCAACACCAACAGCACCAGCGACTATAACAATCGGGAGACCATGCTGTGCGATGCCAACTTTGATCAGCAACATTTACTGTCGGCCGCCCAACAGCAACCGCCTCCCTCACCCGCCACGGCACTCTATTTGAATCACAGTGCCCTGATCCAGGCACAGGCAGTTGCCGCAGCAGCTGAACTGCAACAGCAGGCTCGACTGGCTGTCAATGCCAATGGTGTGGTGCGTAAGCTGCCCGAGCATCTGGTGCTGACCCAACAAACATTGGCCGAGGCGGCCCAACAGCAGCACAGCAGTGTACAGGCCTCACCGGCCCTCAGCACCGCCTCTGGCCCTTACATACCCATCAGTGAATGCTTCTCGGGTAGTCCCAGGTTTCTGCCCAACGCCAGTGGAGTGGGTCCAGCTGTGACCACACCTCTAAACAATTTGGATCCCAAATTTTATGATACACCGCGAAGTCATAACAATATTGGACTCAACTTGACCAACGATCAATCCTATTCACCCAAGATAACCAATTTGAGTTTGGTAAGTGGCAGCAAAGGCAGAAGTAGTGTGGGATCTTAGCTAATATTTCCGCCCCCCTGCAGCAACAGCTGGCCAATGCCTCACAGAAGCAACGTTCCGACTCCGATTCAGAGAGTGTTTTCACCGATGATGATGAGTGGGCACATCCGTTGCCCTTGCGTGAAAATGTTGGTAAGTACATCAATATCAACCCATTACCTCGGAGAATGGCTTACTCTTGCTATCATTTAAACAGATCGCAGCACCAGACCTTCGGATAGTTCCATAGAGAATGAATCATTTGTGTTGACCTACTCACAGCGCTTCTCGAAAATGCCGGAAGATGGAGTAATCGCTGTGGCACCAGCTGCCACAGCTGCTAAGCCAGCAGCCACATCTCTGGCAGATGTGGTGGAGGGTGAGGATCATCATACGCTGGAGAAGTTGGCCAAAGTTTTGAAGAATAAAAATAATCTCATACTGGAGTTTAAGGATAATGAAAAGTAAGCATAAGCAAGACACTGCCTAGAATTGTTGAACTAATCTTGAGAATTTCCATAGGATAACACGTGATTTGCCACAGCTGTCGGATACGGAGAATACCTCACCGGCCATTGTGGCTCGTCGGCATGCCAATTCCTCGTTGATCGAAGAAAGCTATGACATTCCACGCTCCCATCAGCTGCCCTACTACAATGTCAATCAGCTGCTGAGCGAGCGACCGATTACCAGCCCACATAATACCAATCCCATAGCCGCCTCCACACCCAATCTAATGGCAGATGCGGCAGCCACGGCTAGCTTGGCTCCCAATCCTAATACCCATGCTAGTCTGCAGACAGTGGCCACATCGCCCACGAGTGCTCGCACATTGCCACGCCCGCATTGTTATACGAATGCAGCGCCCACTAAAATGGAAGGCAATGTCTTTCGCTATGATTTTATTGAGCAAAAAGATTGCCCGCCAGTGAATCGTAAGCTGAAGCCAAAGGGGTCGGCAGGCGGTGGTGGTGGTGGTCTGGCCACCGTAGAGGATAAGCCGCCCGAGGAGTTTCCAGCCAAGCCGCCACTGGGAGCAGTAGAGCATTTAACTAGCAAAATGCAGCAACAGACTGTAGGAGGAGGCGTGGGACCTCCCAGCGTGGATCGCAAGTGCAAGCCAAATGTGTTCAAGGTATGTGTTGATATATAAATTGCTATAAAAAGGACTGGCTCAACTTTTAACTCTTCCAACAGTTGGGCTCTTCGGCTACCATGTCGCCGGCGACTCGTCGCTCCTCTGGTGCTCCACTCTCCATGGTGCTGCCGCATGAAACTGATGTACATTCACCGCTGGCCACTGGTTACTTTCATGAGACGCGCACCTTGCCTCGCCAGCCTCATCGGCCGCATCCCAACAGCCCGGGCAGCCTGTCAGTTCAACATCAACGCACTGCCTCTGCAGCTGCTGCCATGATAAGTTCATCTAAACATCAGCAACCAGCCCACACCGAGCACAAGTTGCAGTACTTTGATCTGGATGTGACCAACAAACCACCTTTACTCAACCGGCAGAGCATTAGTGTGGGTAATCTCTATGCCCAGGGTGGACCCGGTGGCGCCAGCGGTGGCATACGTCTGGCCACTGTAGATGCGGCCTCCGCGCGAACGGCCGTACCCAGCAGCGTGGTCTACAATTCTGTAGACTTTGTCAAAACCGAGGCCTTCAAGCGTATACGCGAGGAACGCAACAAGGAAAGCAGCAATAGTGAAAGCAGTGGCAACAAATAGGGTCCTCCCGCTCCCCACCCCTTCTGAA
This sequence comes from Lordiphosa andalusiaca, assembly GCA_035044965.1. Classification (NCBI taxonomy): domain Eukaryota; kingdom Metazoa; phylum Arthropoda; class Insecta; order Diptera; family Drosophilidae; genus Lordiphosa; species Lordiphosa andalusiaca. The sequence continues at coordinate 3,696,098 of JAWNNM010001363.1, read as the reverse complement.
TGATAACGTGCAATTGAAATCTTTTGTAGTGCCTAAGCCTGGCCAGGCTTGAAAATTTAGTGCAAATTCTAAAATGGCTTTGACATTCGTATTCTCATCTTGGAAACGTACACAACAACACCCATACATATTGTTAGCCTTTAGTGATAAGTGTGCACCCTGTGCTCTTTTAATCGAATCTGTTGTGCCGTTTCGTTTCGTTTTAAATGTGCTTCCAAAACTTCCACAGCTAATCGTATATACAAACATTAAACTAGATATATTTATAGATACATATTTATTCATAAGCTGCGAAATCAAAATGTAACCATGACAAGCGATTTTAGTGCTAATTTTACAATGCAACCAACATTTTTTTACATATATATACACCAATTTTATACAATCTTCACTCTTTTGTGTGTGTCCGTGTGTGTGTGCTGCGACACCAACTGTGTGGCTTGATATTGTGCTTTAATCAAACAAAAGGAAATATTTTTAAATACAGTTTAAAAATACAAATTTTATCCAGTTGATCCGACAGCATAGCGAATTTTGCGACCCAGATTGGATATACGCGTCCATCTACCTCTAGTATCTCTGCCTGTGAGGTCTAAAGGGTGTTTAAGGAGACTATGTCGGCATTTACACGATGAAGCAAAGTTTTCTTATGCAGAAATTGACTAAAAAACCAGGGTTCTCTTCGCGGGGTTGTTCCCCGCTGTCTTAAATGAACAGCGAACATTTGTGTGTGACCTAGTTGAACATTTGATCGCAACGACATGTTGATTAGGGTGTTGATTAATTGTGAACGTTCACCCCAAGCCGTTCGCTGTTGATTACCTGCTCAGCTTGCCAAAGGTGACTCCACCCCAGTCACCCCCAGTGATAAGGTAGTTGTCACTTGCATAAGCACACAGAGCCACCATAATTTCGCCTTATGACAACAATAAATGATGCCTGTCAACAATCCTAGTCACAATAAAGTGAATCGGAACTAAAGTTAAGAATTTAACTGATTTTTTGAAAGATACTTGATCGCTTATCAAAGCCAGAATTATTTTACATTAGGGTGAGAAGCAGATTTTGCTGAGGGGGCACTGCTTTGCGTCTTTTGCTTTGACTATCGGCGGGGCTAGCATAACGGTAAACGAATTGCATTGTGTGTTGAGTAAAATACCGGTGCACTCTCTCTCTCTGTACTCTATTGCATTAGATATGTGTTGCGGTCTTTTTTCTTTCCCATTACATGCAGCAATTGATTAAATTAACAAAGGATTCTGCTGTTTGTCTATCGATAAGAACATCGATCATTTTATCGGGACCGATCTAGCGGTTAAAGTTGAACTGTGATCCGCGGTGTTTTAGGAGGAGTTTTTTAATGTGTGAATGGAGTGGAAAGATTGATAAGTGATCAAAAACGAAAGGGGAGAAAGACGAAGAATACTATCACCACCACATACAGACCTTCAGTCTACAATCATCGATTGTGAGAAAATCAGGCACCTAAACAACTTCTTAGTCCGCATCTTCTATGAACAGCATCCTTTCTCAATTTGGAGCAGGATGGACTTACCTCATCTTTCTACTGAGGAACGATTCCATAAAGCAACCGCAAGTCAAATAAAACCAATTTTACATCTGAAAAAATCGGAACCGGGTTAAGAACTGATCCTGCCTTTTGACAACCTTAAGAAATGCTTTTTTTTAAAACTATTCATTTAGTTTCTTAAATATACTCCAAAAGTCGAAATACTATGACAACCAATTGTTTATAACAACCAAAGTTCCCATAGATCCACCTGGCAACAAATAAAGTAGCAAACACAAACCACTCAGTCAAACAGTAGCTAATCCCCATTTCGAGTTAAATAAACCATTTTGAGTAGAACACCATGTCGCTGGTCTATATCACACACCATGATGAGAACATCTTTGATGTGGAACGGGAATACACGGCCCAAGGGAGCAGCAAGCCGAGTCCCAAATCTGGTCACAGTGGTAGTAACTTTGATACTTTCCACACAAAGACTAAAGCCTAGCGTTATCTTTGCAGCCACTGTGAAGGCCTCCCGTTTTGCCTCAAAGTTGCGCGATCGCCTTAATGTGGAGTACAAGAAGCACGCCGTTGTCCTACAGAATGATGGCACACGCCTGCTCACCGATGCCAAGAAGGCCTATCATCGCACCATGGGCTGTGCCCATGTGCCCCTGGATCCGCCGTGTGCCTATCTGCGTAAGAATCAGGGCATCAAGTGGCGTCGTGAGAACACCCACACCTGTCCCAAGGTTACACCCATGCCGCCCTTGCCCCCGCCTGGAGCTGGGACACATAAGGACAAAATGGCACCGAATTTCATACGCCGCAATATTGTGTGCGCCAGGGAAACGGTACCATGTCCACCGCCACCGCGTTACGTTGACACACCGGTGGGCACAAGGCACAATCTGCTCAACTCGGGACTGGTGCCGCAGTTCATTTGCCGCAAAGAATTCGGCAAGGTGCCCATCTATATACAGAAGACGAAGAAGGTGTTGACCGAGATGCGTGAGGTGTGCGCCAAAGAGGAGGCACGTCTGAAGGAGCTGTGTCGCGGTAAGAGCGGTAAGAGCTGTGCCGCTGCTGCTGGTGCGGCACCAGAAATGCCCGGCATGCGCACCATGGATCGGGCAGAGCGCAATGATATACTGGAGGGACTGCGTCAAAATTTGAGTGAGATGACCAAGCAATATCAATCCATGTCGTTGCTAATTGATACTGTGGCGAAGCGTCAGCGCAAGGGTAAATTGGAGACAGACTTGCGTCAGGTGGAGCAGGATATTTTGTTGATCGAAACGAGTCCCATTATTTATGTTTCACAGTTTTAAGAAGAACACAGACACACACACACATAACTTACATACATATATTTGATGCACTTGATGTGTGTGCCTGCAGCTGGCGCCTAAGCACAGTTTTGGTCCAGAAGCGGACACACACATCCGCTACGCACACATCTCCTTTCCATCAATCATTAAATAAATTTAAGGTTTTATGCATCGTAGCACTCCAAGATGTATGATCCATGACATATGGGGCACAGCAGGATGCAACCTGGTTTAAACAGCTGGTTAAGGCATTCCAATTCCAGCAATGTTTCCCGATAACACAAACTGCAATAGCGTCGATTTAGATTGGGCGTTATCTGAAAGAAATGTGGAAGATTAGGATCGTTTGGACTATCTTTATTACCATTTATGGGGGCGTCATTGAAATTGGTCTTTGATATAAAGTAATCTGTAACCAGGTGCAGATTATTGGGTAAGGTTGAAAGCAAGAATGTTTACCGCTCGTAAACAAAGGGTAGGAACGGAGTTTTCACGAATATTTGAAAGTAAGATAAGCTTGAAAACTGCCAAAGCCCCAATTTCTGTTAAATCTCAACCCTTAAAGCCAATTCTTAAGTATAAAGACCCGATATTTTCATAAACTTGCGAGGAAAATTCGTTTTAGGGCTTTATAAATTGGCAAAAATGACATTAACTCATTTCTGTTTAAGGATTCCCCTGGATTCCGCTGAATCTTAACCCTTAAAGCCCTGTACTTAAGAATAACTTTCTGAATTTTACTAAAGTTTGTCCGGAAAGTTAATTTTTTCTGCATTTTCACAGGCAAGGCAGTCCGAAAAGTTGCCAAAATGCGATTCTGTCAAAGAATCTATCTTAAATTCGTCTTGACGTTATACTTAAAACCTCTCTTAAGTCCCGATTTGAACTGAAATCTACGCAGAAACTTTTTTTCCAAACTTTCGAGGGTGTAGAAGTCCTTAGAATGTTTTGAAAAAGGTATGTATGTTCTTGGATCGTCAATTATTTCACTCTTCGTTCCTTCATTTGAACTTTTGAAAATGTTTAAAAACTTCTCTATTCAAAAAGATCTTTCTTAATATAACCGATTCTCTTTCAGTGGTACGGAATTTCCGCTGTTCTTTCCTTTAAATCGGTTCGAAAAGTGATGATTTTGTACTTTAAAAGTTATAGCAAGCAAGGAAACTGGTCGTAAGAAAATCAATAGCTGCCTATTAACCCCTTTCAGGGTTAGAGTCTAACAACCCAAAGGAGTACATTCTCCCAAAACTAAACGTAATCCAAACTCGCATAAAGCATTACTACCAAGTCAAGACCAATGGCCTATGGCATACCAAACTAAGCTGGCTAAGATTACAAAAGGAGCAGGACTTATAAACTTCAAGACATAAGCAGAAGGGTTTGGTTTTAGATCTAATTTGGCAGATTCATTTACCTGTACAAAGGATATACTGCAAAGTGGTCCCGATTTCTCTGGATTAGTGTAAACTTGCCCTAGCGATTCCCTTAGCTGTTCATCTAAGGCCTCGAAGTGTAGATCCATTTGATCAAGAAAACGCATTGTTGTCAAATCAATTGCCTGCTGCTCTTGCGTCAAGTTCTGTTGCAGTTTGAGCTTAAAGCGTTTGGCCTCATCCAACATGCTTTGGCACGCCTCCCTTTGGAATGCAGTTAATACCTTTAAAGTAGTCAAATACTGCAGCCTTAAGCGCACATGTGACAGGGTCAACATGGCCATCAGTAAATCCATTTCCCTTTTCGATTGTTCCACATGCGCTGAATGCTGCACCTGATTTGATTGCATGTGTAGAATGGTGTTCAGTACATGATATTTTAGTTGCAGCTGCTTAAGCTGCATTTCCGTGGCCAAATCATTAAATTCGAATCCAGCCAGGGGATTGTAGTCCATGTATTTCTGTAAATCCTTGCTGTTAAATATATGCATTCGCATTTCGGCCAAAACATCTGTATATGAATTGATGGCTTCCTGTTGGGTCCAGCACTCGGCAAGTAGAGTTATGGGATCAGTCTTTTGTAGCTTGCCCACCCACAGGATGAGTTGACTTTGTAGAGATGTGGAAGGTTTCAAATATTCCTTGTTGCGGTAGAGCAGAGCAGTGAAGAGATTGCGATTCGGGCTGCTAGACAAACCTAGCACTTGGAAATTCTCGCAATCATCTATGGGAATGGAGTGCTGAGTGAGGCCAAAGTGTTTCGTTGAGAAGTTGTGATCAATCTGAATGCGAAACAATTGACTGTTGGCCGTGGCCAGCGCATAGGTAGTGGGTGCCAGCATGCAAAGGGCTGCAAAGATAGAAGGGATTAGAGTCTAGTTAATTAGATACTAGTTTACCAACGCACCTGTGATCTTCATGCCGCCCACATAGAGACGTGTCTCCAGCCAATCAGCTCCAATACCTTTAAATGGTAGGCACCAGCTCAGCAAATGGGCTGCTTTACAGCAGGTTATATAGTAGCAGTCGGTGGTTTCACCATAGCTAATCACTGCCTGCTGCAAAGCCATGCGATCTGCTCGCCCCCAAAGGGGCTTAACTAAGTCTAGGCCATTATCTGCTGTGTGATTGAATCGGTAGAGATTAATCAAGCCGGTGTTATCACCCACTAGGAGCAGCTCCTCAAAAACATGCATATAACAGATGCGTCCCAGACCACTAGGAGCTTGTTGGTGTTTTATCAACGTTTGCGCATCGCAGCTCAAGTGGAGCAACCATATTGTGCCCATGGCAGTGCCCAAAACCAGCAGGTGACCAGCATCAGGCTCCTTTAACTCTCTCCAGGCAAACATGGTAATCCAAGAGCGATCCATATAAGCTTGATACTGAGGAAATTGTTTAATTTTGCTCGGTTCCACTTCAAAGGGCGGCAGCAGAGTGTCCCTCAGTGTGTCAGCCACATCCAGTCCCTTCAAACGACACCAGCGAGGGCTCTCCGCTGGCTTGCTTAGCAACAGCATGGCTCCCTGGCTGTTCAAAGTGCCCAACAGCATTTCACCATTAGGCAGTTTATGTGGTGACCACTTAACCGCCATCAGCTTGGGTACGGGTACATCCACGGAACAAACCGCCGTGTAGGTTGGCTCCAAGGCCAATTGTTGAGCTTCCAGGACATTGCAGTTCTCATAGACCTCTATAAGTTTCACCTGTGAGGCTAACTTGTCCAGTGGTCGGCGCTCGTTGTTCAAACAATCCAAGGTGGCCACCAAAAAGGGTAAGGGAACCAGACAAGTGGCTTTGCTGGTCAACTCCAAAGTGACTAGATCCGTTTTGGAGCCCAGCAGGGCTATGCAACCACCATCTGTTGTATACGAAGTAAAGTCGTGTATGCAATCCTGTTTGACTTCGCCTTTGACCAGGGGATGAAATTTCAAGTGGGAAGCATCTAAAACAAAAAATACTTGTTAGGGTAGTAAAGGTGCGTGCGAGGGCAGCACAACTTAATCAGCAGGCCCTATCTTGAATGTGTGAGTGTGCGTTGCTCTCACGCTCACCTTGCTCTTGATGCAGAAAGTCGTCGGCGTCAGTTTCAGTTGGCTTTGTCATTTCGGGGAGCCAAGTTAATCACATTGAAATCGCTCGGAAATGGCTGGAGCTAAACGTACTATCGACTTTCTCAAGCAAATCACAGATATTTTGGGCAAAGGCACGGGATTTGACCGTGTCAACAAAATGGTAAGTGTGTCCAGCATCGCTACAGCTGTCCCTTCGATTGCATAATCCTATCGATATGTATCGATACTTGAATTGTTTCAGTTAGCGGTAACAGTGGGGGGCGAGGGCCGCTGCGTGTGCGAATTTACGGTGGCCGAGGAACATTTAAATCGTTTGGGATCGCTGCATGGTGGTTTAACCGCTACTATTTTAGACACCATCACCACCTATGCTCTCATGACAAGAGGTTCCCATCCGGGCGTGTCAGCCAGCCTCAACGTAAGCTATGTGTCGGCAGCCAGACCCGGCGATATTATAGAAGTGGATGCCACTACACTGCATGCCGGACGCAAGCTGGCTTATGTTGAGTGCGTCTTGAGACGGAAGTCGGATGGTAAGATTATTGCTACAGGTGGGCAAACAAAATATGTGGACTTGGAAAAGTCAAGGCTGGGATAATACAAAGTAGGATGTACCTAATAAAAAACAAACAAAACAAACTCAATTCTTTCTCCAGTATGTGTTCGGAGATGATTCTCTAGATGGATTTCTGTATAAAAATCTTTGAGCACTGATTGCATTTGAAGGGTCTGGCACCAGTATGAGTGAGAAGGTGTTTCTCCATATTGCCGTTTTTGCAGCTCCCAATCAGGCGGGGCATATACGTTCTGGTACATCTTCATGAGGTCTGACCACACGTCCGGACACCTCGCCGATTAAGAAAAACAGACCTTGTCCGGCGTCTGAGTCGTTGTCTGTGAATATGTTTAGCCAGTTGGAGTTGCCACTAGTTCCAGTACTGGCCATGCAAACGCAGAATAGCTGGGTCACATTTGGCTCCATTGCTCTGGCGGCCAATCTTTCAACTATCTGCGATTGTAATCTTGAGGAGAAAATTGGGTGACAAGTTGTCACTGACAACAAATATATTTTACAAAATATCAACATGAGTGTGCCCGTGTATGACAAGTGGAAAAATACTGATTTGAGCTTGGTCCGACCGTAATTGAACTTACATTTCTTGCAATTAAAGTCAACTTTTTAACGCATTGACGCACGGCCTATAAAAATTCAGGTGTTTTAATAGTTAATTTTTCCTCTAACTTTTGCGTTGAGATTTGCTTTGAATTTTTCCGCGGCTTATTTGGATTTCAAACAGACCGTATACATTACACTGGAATGGGACTAGTTCGTATGAGTATTTGTTCCCTTGCCACTTACGGTCACACTACGCTCAGATTGTTTTAATATTGTTATTTTCAAGTCATCAGAAGCATTTACTTAACAATTAACAGACTTTTCACTAAGGAATGGCCGCCAGAGCACTGGCCGAGCTATGCTGCGTTTGCCTGGCCAGTACTGGAACTGGTGGCAACTCCAACTGGCTAAACATATTCACAGACAACGACTCAGACGCCGGACAAGCTCTGTTTTTCTTAATCGGCGAGGTGTCCGGACGTGTGGTCAGACCTCATGAGGATCTACCTGAAAGGATATGTCCCACCTGCTTGGGAGCTGCAAAAACGGCATTTAATTTCAAGCGGCGATTTGAGAAGAGTTTTCAGTGCTTGAGCCAGCCAATGGAATCAGTACCCAATGATGCTGGCCTGCAGGATAAACAAGACAAAAGCTTTGAATGTGGGATAAGTAAAGTTCTTACTGCTGAAAGAACCTTCAAGTGTTCCCACTGCCCGTTGACCTTTCCACAAAAAGCCACCTTGGATAAACACTTGCAAGATCATACTGAAGATCTACACTTCCAGTGCTCCCACTGCCCGTTGACTTTTCCACACAAAGCCATTTTGGATAAACACCTTCAAACTCATAATGGACAGCTGCTTTTCGAATGTTGCTATTGCTTGAAAACCCTTACCCGCAAAAGCAATCTGGAGAAACACCTTCTCACTCATACTGGCGAAAGGCCCTTCAAGTGTTCCCAGTGCCTAAAGACTTTTATACAAAAACGCGCTCTAGAGATTCATCTGCGCACTCATACTGGGGAACGACCTTTTAAGTGTACCGAATGTTCCAAGTCCTTTATGCGAAAAGACGTTCTGGATAAACACTTTCGCACTCATACTGGCGATCGACCCTTCGAGTGTGTCCACTGCTCAAAGACCTTTAATCGCAAAAGCAATCTGGAGAAACACCTAGGCACTCATAGTGGTGAACGACCTTTTGCTTGTTCGGACTGCTCGATGACTTTTAGACTGAAGGAACATCTAAAGGATCACCTTCGCACTCATACTGGCGAAAGACCTTTTAAGTGTTCCCAGTGCTCGAAGACCTTTGGCCGACAACGCGCTCTCAAAAGGCACATAAGCATTCATACTGAAGAACAGCCCTCTTAGCTGCAGCCCATCCTGCTCTGCTGTTCTTAAGGATCATCATACTCGCAGTCAAAGTGGAGAGCGAGCTGTGTTTGCGACATAACTCCAAGGAAGCACTTTTGAACTCTTACTAGATTCAAGTGGACAATTAATGGTGGTGAGCATAAATTTCGCCCACATTAGTTCGAACTTAAGGCCCATATGGAAATCTAAACAGTGTCGGAGCACAGCTAAATCTTTGAAAGTATTTAAGTCAGAGATTAAAACCAGATCGATTTTCGGAGTCGGTCAGAGTGTCTATCTCAGCTGGCTGGCTATAAACTGCGGTTATATTACGAAACACGGTTATAGGTTGCTAGGCCGTATTTTAAGTAGTTAGAAATAGCTTTCTGCCAATATAGATGCCTTGACCGAGACTGAAATTCGTTTCGGCCGTAATCCCTTATCTAAATTCAACAAAAAAGAAAGATAAGATTGAATGGTCTCTGGAATAAAATTTATGGAACGTCTAGTGAAAACGGCTTCAACGAAACCATTTCAACGGAACTCTTACTACAACAATTCGCGCGTTTGAGCCATAGCATCATTGACTCTTGATTCCGTTCAGTTGGACACGACCTGGCTGGAATACCTCAAAAGATATGCACTTTATATACGCGGAATCCTATTCAGAATAAGAATTGTGTAAGTGCGTTTTAAAAATAAAGCTTAGAATCTTAAAAAACATTTCGAAAATATATTCAGCATGTGTGTATATGTGTTTTTAGGATTCTAATGGCCTAAGTTGTAATTATTAGATACATAGAAATGTTTTAAGAGCTTTTATTCAAAGGTCAGTTGTAGGGCCACCTTTCTATCTCGTGGTCATTTGCATCAAATTTAAAGATGAAATTATTTAGTACCCATTTCTCATTTTGTTACTATAAGTCAGATCAACTTTCAATTTACTTTGCTATTTTATGAGACATTAAGCTCGGACCTCGGACCTACATATTCTAGTTTCTTAAATTTTTTTAGTTTATTGATTAATGCCTTCTGATTACCATCCGCGTTGATAATTCGCAGATTATACGGTGATAACAGCAAATTCATATTCGATAGCACTCAAGCAGCAAAGACCGACCTATCGCCCATCGATAATTGGACTGGAAAAACAGCTGTTTTTTTTTATTCAACTTTGTACCTTCAAGTTGAAGGCTTCAACTAGTTTCATAATCTGACAGCATGGGAACCAGAAAGAAAGGCTTAGAGTTTGCCAAACACATATCGGAGATAATAGCCAAGGCTACCGGCTTTGAGCGGCACTTGGAGAAGGTAGGCATTACATATGTTCATGTATATAGCAAGACAACCCACATTTCTACTCCTTTTTGCAGGTGACAATTACTGGAGGCGGCGATGGCATTTGCACAGCCGAATTCAAAGTGTCTGAAGAACATCTAAATCCAGGCGGAGGTCTGCATGGCGGTTACACTGCCACATTGGTAGACATGATCACCACCTATGCCTTGATGTCGAAGCCCTGCCACCCCGGTGTCTCAGTTGACATTAATGTGAATTATTTGAAAAAAGCCAGTTTGGGTGATGATGTATTGATCGAGGCCAATACGATGCGAGCGGGCAAGACTTTGGCCTTTATCGACTGTGTGTTGCGGCTTAAAAAGGATAACTCGGTTATTGCCAAGGGCAGTCACACAAAGTACGTGAACTTCCAGTAGACCATTTGTACTCGATGTCGGAAGGAGCCGCTAGGTCTGTGATGGGCTATCCTTTTGAGAGGTAAATGAGTAGGATGCGCAGCTTGGTTTGAAACTCGACTGTTTGTTCTTATCCTAGGAACTTGTTTAAGGCGCCGTTTTCTTTACTTTTCTAAAATACAGGCTTAGGTAAATACAAAAACTAAAACATGAAGCATTGTGTAAACTTTAACTTAGTTTTTGGTTTGGAATCAGTGAAGCCTTTCGTGAGTTTGCTAAACTATTGTTGTTTGACATTCTGTCCAACCAATTTGAAAGAGGATATGGAATTCGAAGTAAAACTAGCAGACCCCTGGAGCATTTAAAGCTCAAAACAAAAAGGCGGAGCTTATTTCAAAATAGCTATCTATCAACTATTGTGGTAATATCTTAGCTTGTTTTTACGTTCGATCTTCGCTGTAATCTGAACTCAAAGGAAAATAGAGATAACCTTTTTTCTATTCCATTTGCAACTCCCACTTACCCACCTACTACTCTCACTTACCATCTACATCCATCAAATCTTTATCATAACCAAAAACTAGAATTTTGCAAATTTCGCGACTTTCCTTACCATTTCATTTTCATCATCCATCTATTGTTCTTCCTTTCAGTAACAGCCAGTCTGCGATGTGTATAGCTGTTGTCGATTGTTCGCCTGCTCCTGCAGCTCTTTACCTGCCGCTTTAATTGCTTAGCAAGCCGAGTCTGAGATTGTTCAGCAGTCTCGGCAGATCTCTAAAGTTTCGTCAGCTTGACGGAAAACAACCTACCTTCAGAATTACACCAAACACCTTTCCCGCTCGGAGCGAGAAATTAAATATTTAAACATTTTTCATTCAAAATTCTGGATTGTTTTGTGCCAACTGGGGTCTTAAAGTTGATTACTGAGTAAAAGAATCAGTGATTGGACTGAAAAGGAAGAATTGGAACCATGCGCCAAGGAGAAGATTTAAAGATCCTAACTGTAAGTAACAAGGCATACATTTTGGTTTATAAAGCTTTCTCAATGAACTGTCGCTCTTATGATCAGTAAAGATTTGCTGATAACTACAGTTGAGCAAAAGTCTGTTTCCATGCCTTAATTCATCCTTCCAACCTAACCTTTATTCCGCTTAAAATGTCATAGAAAACATCTTTTTGCGAAACTTATACCGCATTCAAATATAATCTTTCCCACCCAATTCTTAAGCTTAGTACTTAGACCAAGTAAATCTAAACCACCACATATCAAACGGTCAAACGGTTGACTAATAACCGTGAAAATGCAGTAGTATTTGGGTTAATATGTGGAGACTTTCAGTCAAGGGCAATGCCTTAGTAGTGGGGATGACTTAAATGGCGCTTATCCCTTTTTCATTGATTTGCTGCATTCAAAATTGCAAGCTATTTTTTCGGCTTCTACCCAACTAAACTGAATCAGCTGTTCTGCCAGTCAAGGTTGCGGCGCCACGAGTATAAGCGAAAGCATTTGGCATGGCTATGAACTGGCCTGGCTAAAAGACAAGTCAGCAGTTTAAGCTACCCTTTTTTTTATAGGAAACCTAAATCGATTTAGCCTATCTGAGTACTATGCTTAACTAGAAATCAGAACTTAGTTAATGTGCTTTATTTTATTACATGGTGTGTTTTTGTGTGTAGCAGTACAATTGTTTTTAATTTGTTTTTTTATTTTTTTTTGGATTGTTAGTTAATTGTCAATTGAATTCTTTCTTTGCTCTTTGTGCGATTAGAGTTAATGTGGCTACTACGGATTAATCGTTAAGTCGATATGCATATTTCTATTTCCCTCGTTTCACTTCACCATGGGACAATGTGGGCAACAGGCCTCGGGCGGCGTCAGTGGTTCAATCCCGGGCGGGCAACTGATCTCACCGCATTTCTCACGCAAACAGTTAACCTGACCATGGAAACAATTGCATTTGGTACAAACATCCGGTGACCAGACCTCATTGTTCAAGCGTGTGGTTCCCTTGTCATCCACACAGTGACTACGTTTGGGCTTAAGGGAGACCGGAACCGTTGCCGGTGCCAGCTGCACCACCTGGGCCAAGGGTTCAGTCTCAGCCGCATTGCAGGAATCCTCCAGTTTGCGTAATTTCTTGTGTAGTTTTTTCAGTTCCTTCTGGAAACTACCAATTAGCTCCTCCAAACCACTAACACGCTCTTCATTCACATCATACAAGGCCTCCAGGGGACTGTCATAGCTCTCGGCGGTGGTGGTAACCTCTCGTTTAACACGTGAACTCCGCTGGGTATAGGTCTGCGGTATGTAGGTGTCAAAGAGGGTGGGCATATTTTGACAATTCCCACATTCCTGCCACAGATAGAGATTAATGCCGGCTATATCCTGGCACTTCTTATAGCCACCCTGATGTTTGGCCAGTATGAAAACATTCTCGGTAACCTGATCAAAGTTGTCGCCCACATCGCACAGAATGCGTCCAAAGTTGGCCTGTTTGATTTGTAACAGCTGTTCGGGCCGGAACACACTGGGATTCTCATAGTATAAACGATCACCGTCACGTAAACGACGGAACTGCTCCACCAACAGGCACTGGAATAACGGACCCACCTTGCCACCCTCCACTTGATCCTCCAATATGCCACCCAGCCACACATCTACGTTATCGGGATGTCCATACAGTTCCTTCAACTTGCGACGTATCTCAGCATTGCTGATCTCAGCCGAAAGATCCTCAAAGTCCTGGGCCACTGTCAAATTACACAACTTGCGATAGACATTATATCCGGGTATACCATGATCCCGTCCACGTTGTACATTAATGGCAGCCAGATCTAGGGCAACTGCATGGGCAGTCTGAAACAGCTTCTCGGTTAGCTCGGTGTTAAGATTCTGATCGGGTGTCTTGAGTTTGGCCGGCACCGCCAGCATGCCCCTCATCAGTGGATCCACGCCACCCTCATAGGCCAAACGCCAGGGAGCAAAGAAAGCCTTGTGCAGCTGCAGGTGACCCTGCGGTATGGGTTGGAAACTCTCATTCAATCGATGCAGTATGGGATTGATGAGGGTATGGCCAAAACGTAGAGCAGCTGTGGCAAACTCATTGGCAATGCTGGGATTCAGTTGAGGATTATAGCCACTGTACTCGCCCATCAGTGCCATACCACTCTCGCCTATGATCAGTGGCAGCCACTGCTTGAACGTGATATGCTGCATCTGAGCTCCCACTATCTTACGTGCCTCCTGGTACAGAGTATCGCCATCCCAGTGTGGATTAATCTCGTGCAATTTGCTGGCCAAGCGATTATGCTCTCGCATCCAGATGGTGTGCATGGCCAGTAGACCCACCTGCTCATTCACCCGTATATCGCCGGAAACGAAACAGTTCATCTTGTTCTCATCCAGATTCAGACGACAGTCCATGCCATCTTGAGGTGCGGCAAAGGGTAACATATCCTTTTGCTTGGGAAAGTGTACACCCACACGTAGCAGACCCTCGTTCGTGCTGAGATTACGCAGTTCCCGGGAGAAGGGTTCACTATAGCCATACACCTGACTGGCATCTATGTACGAGGTCAACTGATTGATCTGCTCGCGATGCTGTACACTGTCAAAGAACAGGGAAGTCATGCCCGAACCACAAATGGCACTGGAACGCACCACATCAATGCAGCGACGATTCTTCACACGCGGATCATTTGGTGGCACTTCAATGGGATAGCAAGGTGGCGCCATTTCACACGATTTCTTGCAATCAATGCCATCCCAACTCTCTGAGCTAACAGAAGGAATAGCATGATCCAAGTCATGATCCAAGAACTGACCCCACTGCATTACCATATGAGTGATACGTGCATCCGGAGTAATCTCTTTGGTGGCCACTATGGATGTAGAGACCAAGCGTGCACTGGGTTTGGTGTATCCAGCATACAACATACCCTTGGTCCAGCCCACCGGCATGCTGAAGCCATTCTCATAGATGGGCGGAGCCAGGCGACGGAAGGCGGTCAATGAGGCTCCCCACGTGGGGTGCAGCAGATTGTTACAGGTGCCATCGATGCTGCGGTACTTGGAGTGATAGCACATGTCCGTGCAATTGGGCATCTCTCGATGTTCCATACAGCCCGACAGCTCGGCCACCAAATGCAAATGTTCGCGTGACAGCAAATCTCGGAACTCATATTTCTCACTCTCCATGGTCAGATTATCGCCACGTTGCACATGATTGCGTATGTTGACCAAAGTGCGTTCATAGATCTCGGCCGCGCGTGCCAATTGCCGGGCCTGGCCGGTGGGAAAACGGAATACACGCAAAAGTTCGCCATAATTGGGCGGCGATGTGGAGGAACGATTTGAGAACAAAGTGTCCAGAGTGTTATTAATGGCCATATCTATGTCTTTGGCTGCTTCGGCAAAGGCTATGCGTACATAACGATCACCCGGTGCTAGATCCACATTGTTCCTGGAATGGTAGAGAATAGATAGGACTAAGTTGGGTTAGAAAAATGAAATATTTGGCTTTACATAGCCCAAACAGAGGGTCAAACTGAGCTCCAGTAATCTCCTACATTGTGTGCTTCATATTTGCGTGCCAGAGAAAGGCACCTACAGTTTAAGACCCTTTTTCAGTGCTAGTTACTTCAAAGCTGGCGCCAATAGCTTGTAAAGGTGACCGGGCGTGATCTCTTGAAAACATACACTACCCTCTGCACCACACCCGGCCACAAATTGGGGTTAGTTAAACCATTTATAAGATGAGATCAATGTGCCACCCATAAAGCATCAACTTTTCAGCAACCTGTAGACTTCCTTCAAAACTTCTCATCTGGATAATTGGCTGGGACTTTCACAATTTAATTACCATAATGCCGACGTCAGCGATGCATCTTAACTAACAGTCGTTGAAATGGCCGCGTTGTCTAATGAAAAGTCAGTAGAGTAGTCTTTGTTTTTAGCTCCCTCTTTAGCTGTCCTAGGGGCAGTGCAGAATAAGCCTCGCTTTTTTTTTTCTGTTATGGCAAACTAAAATCCGCGTCGCGCTCTGTAACAAAGACAGAGGGGACAGACAGACAGCCAGACAGACCGGCAGGCGGCCAGAAGGCAGCATTAACAACAATTCATGCCTTACATTCTCATTTTCTCTGTTTGCCGTCGCCCGTTGACGGTGCAGTTAAAGGAATTTCCCTTTTGGGAAACTTTCGCCTGTGTAAACTTTGCCATTGTGCGGGGCGACGACGCAGTCGGTAGGTAATAACTTAACGACCATAATACACACCCTGTTGCACCACAGCCAGTGTCGGGGACTGAGCCTGAGCTAGTGGCGGAGCCTTGGAACCTTGCTTACCACCACTATCGTGGTCGTAGTAGTTGGTTTTAGATGGTAGCCACCACCATCACTGCCATCAAGCAACTGCATATTTTCCGTTGCGGTTGTCCTTTTCTTCTTTTTTTGTTCTCCCTTTTTTTTTTTTTTTTGGCACGCCCAGGCGATTCAACTGTGCGGAACTTTGCTCTGGCTGGGTATTTGAGATTTTTCAAGGGAGTTGGTAATTTATTAGTGCATTCTTCTATTTATTTTACATTTTAACTGGGTCAATAGGGTTGAGAAACAATACTAGAAAAACATAGACATGGAAAAACTGTGGGCAAACAACGATTTATTGTCAGATGCATAAAGCTGAATTTTGTCAATTTTGGCAACGGTCTGTTGTGCATTTATAAACGAGGAGGTTTTAGATCCTCTATGATAATTTGATCTAAATAAAGCCTTGTGTTTTTATTTTTATTCTGCTCTCAATAACAAGGTGAATCCTTTACGAACCTATAACAATTTTTTGCTTATCACTTTACAGATACATTTTGAGATACATTTTGTAATATTTTGAAAAGTCTGCCGAACAAAGAAAGCATATGTTAAATCGAAGGTCTATTGCAAATTTCCCTTAACATTTCCCTCAATGGCTTATTCTAAAGTTTCTTCTCTGAATGATTCAAATAAACTCATTCTTTCTCCGCATTGATTGTTTTATTTGCTATCCATACTAGCGCTACAAGTACAATATACCTTTAAATTATTGCGCCAGTCACATTTCTGCGTATTTCCTTATAAAAGATATAAGTCCATTAGTCTGCCCAACAAACTTTGCACACAGACAGCATACATATGTAAAGTCGGAAGGTCCACATTGCATATTTCCCTCAATATTTTCCTCTCTGGCACATTCTACAGTTTGTTTTCTGAATGTATTGAGATCCTCATTCTTTCTGTGCAGTTCTCTGTGTAGTCCATTCGGCAGATTATTCGGATGACCAAGCCAAAGACTAAATGATTTAGCCTTTTTCTTTAAAGAAGCTAGATTTCCCATTTAATCGAACGAATTCAAAATAAACACCTATAGTAACAACTATTTTTCGGTGGCGTTGCCTGGGTCAAGAGGGGTTTTAGCTCTGTATGAGAGGGTTTTTGGTTCCCTCGTATTGAAAACTAACAAGGCACAGCGGTTTTTCAAGGCCATGGTAAGCGCATAACGTTCTTTTTTAGTTAAAGTATGTTAATATATCATATTTTTTCTATAACTGGCGGAAACATACAGGGATAAACATAAAAACATGCTACTTGACATGTGGAAGGCGAACTGTAACTCACAATTGGAAGCAACACAATCCAAATAGCAGTGGAACAAGAGTCTGTAACATCATGTGTCATTAGACACATATTACAAATTAAGCTCTCTCTTAGCGCAACATTTAGATATCAAAAAGACCCAAGACCTCTGAAATTCTGAAGAAGTTTCGGTGGGGGAGTTCCGAGTCCGTTCGAAAGTCTAAGGTTCGTTTCTTGCACCGGTTCCTTTACTTAACATAACTAAGGTTCTGGTTCGAAGTTTGGTTGATGGAATCTAAGATCATTGAGACTTTTTGATACTAAATTAGATCATTTTCTTGTTGAGTAATTACGAAATTATCGATTGCACCTTATTTATAAGAACCGCTGGCAAATGTGTTGGGACTTGCCTCTCTTTTTATGTACATAAATGTATGGATTCGTTTTGCCAATTCACAACTTGACTTATGCTTGATTTCCTTTTCAAAGTCCTAATATGCTGAGCTTGGACTTAAAGTGTTCATATATCACAACAGCATTTATCCAGTCAATCAATTCTGATAGTTTTATAAGTTCTAAAAAGCTGACCAGACATTCTTGGAACCGAACCTTTAATGAAGTAGAGGAGGTTTTGGTTCAGGTCGAGGTTAAGAAGGTTCACTCCTGTTCGAACCCGAACCGAAGCAGTGCAGAAGTACCAATGAAAAATTCGGTTACTAGATTATCTTCAAGCAAATCCATACAATTGAAATCTACTTGGCTTGAAAGAGTCTCCTTTTAATGTTTCATATCTGATCTAGAAACCCAGAGAACAGTATCAAAAACGTCTCGAAATTCTGGGATTAAGTAGAACCTCAATTTTTTAATAGATTGTTAAATCTGCTTAAAAGGGTAGAAGATTGAAAGGCCCCACCTTAAGCTACACAAATAATAACAACAAAACTGCCATCACATATCAAATCATGAATGTGAATCATTTCTGTGGCTGAAGCTTAGGGTTATTTCTGGCTTTTGACACTCATTAAGAACATAATATACATGGGAACAGGGGTATCCTGTCATAGTGTACATCAAATTTCTTACTTTTTTTTTTTTTTTTGGCAGGTCTTATACTTCCTTTTTCTTGTTCACAGTTCTGTGTGGTGTGGTGCGGTGCGGTGTGTGTGTGTGTGTGTGTGTGTGTGTGTGTGTGTGTGTGTGTGTGTGTGTTTCTATGCCACATGCTGTGGCGTATGGTAACGTATTTCCGTGGCTAGTACACCCCGGCCAGGGCCAGGCCATTCTCAGTAGCTGCAGGAGCAACAACAATGCCAGTAACAGGATGAGCTTTTGTTTTACGCCCGCATTACCCACAACTTAGGCGGATTTCTGTGTGCTGCCTTTTGTTGTTGCTGCTGCTGCTGTTGTTGTTGTTGTTGCTGTTGTTGCTTGGGGCTTTCAGCGGTTTTCGTTCACTTTTTGTTTGGACTCTTCCACATTCCACCACCACCACCACCACCATCACCCCGAGTTTGTTTTTGTGTCTTCAACATAGTTTTTCACTTTTAGCGTTGCTCTCTTTCTGCCTGTGTACTACTACTCATAGCTTTTTATTTTCAATTTTGCCTTCTTTGCTGTGGTCTGGCGACTGAGGTTGGCAGCGTAATGAGTAAAGTTTCTAATGCTGCTGGCGCTACAGTAAGCCGTTTCAGCACCCGTCTACAACTTGGGCTAAATGATGCGTTTACACACACACACACATGGTGAAAGAGCTCATCCTCCTGCTGCTCCTTTTGCATTATGCATTTAAAAATGCCTGCGTAAGCAAAAAGCCTCCCCTTTGTGGTCTTTTACTTTATCATTTGCAGTATCCCAGGTTCTTGGTACCAAATTGATTTACGGCCTGTGGTGTAAAATCTACGTGGCAGCCCATTTGCTCCATTTGCACAATAAATTCCGCTTTTTGAGGCAAACAACTTGAAAACTTCAACCCAGTAGATGGAAAACGTAGTTGCAGGCAACAACTTGTCAACTCAATTTCAATTTGGGCAATTTGGGTAACTTGTGCGGTTGGCTCAGTGAGGGATTCGCCAACTATGAGTATGAGTGAATATTTGGCCCACTCTTGCTCTTGCTGTGTCACGTTTCTCGTCCTGGGTTAGCACGTTTTCGTTATGCCAACTGGCAAATGCCAAGTTTTGTGCTTTCGCTTGCCGTTTTTCGATGTTCTTATTTTGAGTGCATATTTTATGTGCAGTTTAGCCGAGGCAACAGTGGTGCGAAAAGCAATGAAATATTAAAGGGATTAGGCTCAGCGATTGAGAGTTGGTAAATCAGATTTTTGTTTAAGCTTTTGTATTTCAATTTGATTGTTGCCATTCTCTTTCTTTTCAGAGCAGAGCAACTATCTATAAGCGGCACCAGCTTTCTCAATAGCCATTCCACAAAGAGATGCGAGTGCCACAAATGCTGCTGTACTGCTGCTGCCTGGTTTGGTCTTCAACTGCTACTGCCTACACTTGGTTTCAATCAATCAATGGTGAATGCTATGGCAACTCTGCATCAACAATGTATATCCTGTGCCTTCCAAACTAAAAGAAATGGCTTGCAGGTAAGAGATTTAATATTTAAGGTAGTCTTCCCATCTGTAAAGTTCCTTTTAAGGGGCCTAAAATGCCTGACGTCGGCAGAGCTGAAGTTCTTTTAATGGAATTTTTGAGACAGCAGCGAGAATTTTTTTACAACAAACTTAAATGCTTTCAATTTGCGACTTTTGCTTGCCGCGTTGAAAAAAAAGCTCAAAATATAAGCTTTTAAAAGGTTCTTATCTTGTTTTTTAGTAGAAAGTGGCTCCTATTTTACTCTCTTTGATTGTTACGTCGGCAGCGGTCGAGAAAAACCAAATCAAAGCCAAAAACGCGAAGCTTTTAAGAGCTCTCTGTTAGTTTTGTCAGTTTTCTAAGGCCATTTTATTGTTTGAAATACTTGCTGCGTCGGCAGGGTCCGAGCAAACCAAATTGAATCAATAAAGTGAAGCTTACAAAAGCTCTTTGATCGATTTAACTGTTTTCAAAGCCACTTTTTTGTACGAGTTCTAGCTCTAATCAGAAAAAGTATTGCTTTCAAAAGCTCTCTGAATGTTTTCTCAGTTGTCAGCAGCCGGGCAATAAAATCAAGGCATTAAAAAAGAGACATTTGGAAGCTCTAGGCCAGCGATGTTCACCCATAGCCCCCAGGTGCCGAACACTTTAGGCAATTCATGCCGAATGCTTGCCGAAGTAATGCTTCAGTGAGTGTCAGAGAAAGACAGAAAGCTACAGAGAGCCTCTCTTCTTGAACATCGCTGACCTAGGCTGATTTCCTAAGTGTCCAATAGCAAACTGGGTCGACAGCGTCCAAGCACACAAAAAGCAGCAAAAGAGAGAGCTTTTAAATGCTTACTCAGTTTACTTAGTTGCCAGCGAAGACAGCGGTCGAGGAAAAATATCAAAGCAACAAATAGAACGCTTTTGAAAGCGCTCTGCCAGTTTCTTACACTGGATTAACACTGTGGAGCAAACGTTAAACCAAAAGCTAATGCTTGTAGGAGAAAGGAATGTTTTTGTCGCATTCCTTGTTCATGAAGTTTGCTCCACAGAGTAAATACAGTCTTAGATGGGTTTTACACGGCGAAGCAAGCTTTAGGAAGGGATTCAATGAGACCTTGCTTGTAGGAAACAGGTGTTGCAGTGTGACGCTTGCCCCTTTACACCCTTTTCCCACAAACGAAAGCTTTTCCCAAAACTTAATAAAGTTTACTGCACCGTGTAAGTCATGTCTTAGCCACTTTCCACTTTCTGCTTTTGCAAGCTTTCTTGTCAGTGGCTACTTTTCTCTAACCTTAAGCAAAGAATATAAGTTTCAGACAGCTTCACGTCTACGTCTTGATTTTGTATTCTTTTAGCCCACTGTTCCGGCTATTCACGATTTTTTCAATTAATTAAACAAGTTTACCGCGCACTTAAATGCAGTTTAAGTGCGTCGGCGACGTCCACTTTCACAGGCCGTTTCCTAAGTTTTTGCTTCCTTTGAGCAAAAGTTGTTCCTTTGATTTTAATGGAGTTTTATGGAGCCGCTTCTGGTTCTCCTTTCTTCGTGCAATTAAAGTTGCGGTTTGAGCTATTTACTTTTGATTTTCGCCCTTCCGTTTTATGTTGCCCGCCTTCACTCACCTGATGGTTACTACAGCGGAAGCGGTTGCTCGGCCGAATTGATTCCGCAGCTGGCATTCATAGCGTCCGCCATCGAGAATGGTCACATTCTTGACAAACAAACTGCCGGCACCGCTTATTTGAAATTTCTCTGTCAATTGAACGTTCGGATCAATAAGGCGTCCATCGTGACGCCAGGTAATCTGCAACGTGCAACGTCAACAAGTGGCAGGCAAACAAAAAATACTTTCGTTAACTTTTACCTGCAGACCATCCTCCGCCTCCTCGGCCTGGCACGGCAGCTCAATGGTGGTCCCAGTAATGGCCACCAAATTGCTTGGCTCAATGGCCAGACGCGGTCGGGACTGTGAGCGTTCCGTTTTAATCGTTGCCTGGGCACTTGTCTCGCCATTCTCGTTGCGCGCCGTACAGCGATAGACACCTGGGGGAAAAAAGGGTGGGGTGTGGTGGGGTGGGGTGGGGTGGGTATGTCGACCAAATAAAAACTCACCAGCATGATGCTCGCGGGCGACGCTAACGACCAGCTCGGTGTTCTCGTTCTCCAGCAGAATCTCCGCAGTGCTTACCAAGGGCTCGCCATTGAACTCCCATTCGATGGTGGGCAGAGGATTGCCATCGGCGTCACATTCCAGTACAAAGGCTTTGCCCAGTTTGATTGTTTGGTTTTGTGGTGCCATTAAAATTTCGGGTAAATCTGCAAAAGGTGCAGCGGGGCGTATGAGCGATTTGGTCAATTTTCTTGCTCCAAATGGCAACAACAAACGAACAAACAAACAAACAAACAAGCACACACACAGACCAGAACTGCCTGCGGTTAGTTTTCTATGCGTCTTTTGTTTATCCACTCCGCCCAACAGCAACTTCACCAGCATCCCGTTTTGTCCCACGGGTCGTATGCATAATACAAAATACATTTTTCATTGCATACTTTTGAACTGCACAAACAATCTGGCCGACATATTTATTTGCCCCAGCCTGTCGCTGGTTGTGTGTGTGTGTGTGTGTCTGTGTGTTTGTGTTTGTTAGGGCAATTATGCTGACCAAGAGCCACGCTCGACTGCTTTAATCAGAGAGCGCCGAGTGGCGAATTGGGGCACTCCTAACCACAATTCGCCATTTTTGTGCGTGCTCTCTGAATCTGATCTGCATAAAAGTTTATAATTTGTGCACTATAAATTTTGCACTTCATTTTGTGTACCAACAACCACAAATTATAATGAGCCATTGTTATTAAGGCGCCGACTGCACTTTTTCATCTCGCTTTATGTCTGTGCGAACGCCCCAACCCCACCGCCCCCCGCTTGTCTAGCCCCATGCCCGTTTCTATATGGCGCAATAAAGTACAGTCACGTACAAACGCTTGAAATTCAGCATAACGAATGAAAACAAATTGTACAAGAGGCGAGTTATTTGTGGCTAGTAGGACATAGCGTGGATGCACTTCTTGCACAAAAAAAAGAACAATTGATGTTAGATGTCAGAATGTAAATTTAAACAAAACAAAAAAAAAAAACAAAGAGTACAGCTGGAAAAAAACTAAAAAATTTTCACTTGAATTGCTATTTTTTTATCAGCAAATATTTGTGTATATTTTAAGTACATTTCTATCTTTTTAAAGATTTTTAAGACCTCACTTTTGGACAGATTTCTGTCTTCAATCAATACCGGATTTTAAAATGAAGTAAACATTATGAAAACTTTTATGCTAAAAGCAACAGATTTTGTAGTAAGACGGGGAAATTTTCCTTCTAATTTTCAGGGCGAATTTTTTATGAGTGTAGCGTAATCAATGTTCCTTAAACTGTGAATCCCATCGCTCTTTCACTACTTGAAGCAGGTGTCGGCAATGTGAAGAGCAAAGTTGCCAGTGGCAACAGCAAACGGGCAAAGTGGTTTCAAAAGCATCCATTTTTACACAGTGTATACAAAGTATGTGCGAATGAAAGCCTCTCCGAATCTCCTTATAATGCATATAGATTCTTAATCAGCAGAGTTGATTTGTACATCCAACGCACAGATCTCCGATGTGGTAAGAGTTGAAAGAATGGGACGTATAATGCTCAGCAAGCAGCAACAATGAATATGAAACTTAGCTGTGATCAACACAATAACTTCTTCTACTCTCTCTTTTGAGATGACTCACAATGCTTTAATACCTGCTGAACTGCCAATCCTGGGTGTCAAAACTAGACTTTATCAGTATATTGTAGGGTTCTAGATGATTTTAGATAATTTTCAAGCGAACCTGTTTCGTAAGTGGTTCATCAGGTCTAGATTTACTGTGATATCAACTTAAAGTTGATATAAGTGTTTTTTTGTACCCCTCTTTTGACATGTTTCATGGGAAACCTAAACTATTGTTGTTGATATTATCATAAAGTATTCCTTCAAACTATCTCAAACAATTCTGCGATTTTTGTAAGCGAATATATACCTATTTGAGTACAGGTGCTCAAAATTACTATATTTTATACTGCCCCAAAAATGTGCAGGTACACGTAAAGATCTAGAAATATAGCAATATGTTTGAACGGGTGTTATGAAAGCTCTGGATGTTTAGATTGCAATGCAGGCCTAGATAACTGAGAGCTCCTAAGTATTGCGATATTTACATAATTTTGGAGACCAAATGATACAAAAAGTTGTGAAAATTTCTATACTTAGATCATAGGTGCCCAGAGCCAGCATACGGCAGCGTAGACACCAATACAATTGTAGAAAATATTTGCGTGGGGGGGGGTCTATGCGCTTTATCTCTGCTTTAAACGCAAACGATTACGGGCAGTGCGCATAGGCTGTGGGCACCCTTAAAGATTTGATAGAAGATCTGAAAACATTGGGAGTTTTTGTCGCCTTCATTTTAAATGGGGAAACCATATCGGGCCTATGCATTGTAATTTCGTCCTTAAACTCGACAATTACAGATGTCAGGCCCAATTTCATGGCAAAGTCACCAAGACCACTTAACAAGTGTGCAAGAGTGTTGTAACTGCCATCCCAGACCTCATTCCCATTCCCGCCACAGGCCAAAACAAATTAAATCGACTGCAAATTGAGTAAAACGCGACAGTTGTGACTGTGAGTGAAATGCAATCCGTGTGCCCGTTTGCGTTATTCCTCATTCCCGGCATTTTTAACACACACACACACACACACACACACACACAGTTACTTACCCTTCACCTCGATACGGGCGCTGGCCACGACGCTGCCCAGACGATTCCGTGCCTCACACCGATACGTGCCCGCCGTCAACTGTGTGGGTTCAAGCAGGACCAGACTGCCATTGGCCTGCAATTGCAGGCTGGCTGTGGATTGGGAGAGCTCACGACCATTGACGAACCATTGTATGTCCGGCTGTGGCCAGCCAGAGGCGGCGCAATCGAGCAGCACGTGCCCGCCGCCATGAAGGGCCACAATTTGGTCACGCGGCTGATGGGTGAAACGTGGCGGTGTTAGGGGTATGACAGTCGTTTCCGTTGCATCCGCCCACACCTGATTGCTGAGGGCGTTGACGACCACCAGGCGTACGGGCTGGGCCTTTACCTCGCCCATCTCGTTGCGTGCAATGCACTGATAGATGCCCATATCGTTGGCATTCACATTATGGATAAGCAGGGTGCCGCTTGAGGAGATTTGTGCCTTAAACTCAATCTCGCTGATCTCATTGGTGTTGTGCATCCAAATGATTTGAGGCTGGGGCTGGCCACTAACTTGGCAATCAAGTTGAATTGTTTCACCGCTGCGGGCCTCCACATCTTGAGGCGCCACCAGAAGTTGGGGCTTAGCTAAGAGAATTTGGAGATGAAAGAGTGAGTTTTCTTAGATCGCTCCGTCGATGCTCTTACCACACTTGAACTGCTGCTCATTAAGGCTGCCAAAGGTTTGACGCTCGAAGGACTTGGGCTCGGCACAAGTCAATGAGATGGACACCAGTTGACGTTGCACATCCAAATGCCAACGACGCCAGAGCGAATATACAGCACAGTTGCAATCGATGGCATTGCCATCCAATTTCAGACGCTTGAGGCTGGGCAATTTGTTGAATCCCTCGACTGGCAGTTTACCCAGCTTGTTGTTAAAGAGGAAACTGCAAAGAGCGGAATGGAATCATGGGTATGATCTCTGAACTCTTGCCCCTACTCACAGTCGATTCAGGTGCGGCAAGTTGTCAAAGATTCCAGCGGGCAGCTCCCAGATATCGTTGTTCTCCAGATAGCTGCAATAGATAGTAATTCACCTAGATACGGATCTCCTTAATTAAGCCTCAACAGCTTCCACTTACAGCGTCTCCAGGCGCGGCAAACGTTGAAAAATGCTTCCGGGTAAGCGGCTTAGGCGATTATTGTTCAGGTAGAGGAACCTCAGCGTGGCGAGACCATCAAAAGCGCCATCCTGTAGGTGTGCCAGTTCGTTGTCATTGAGAAACAAAGTTGTCAGCTGGCCCAGGCCACTGAATGCATTCGCCGGCAGCTCCTCAAAGTGATTGAAACGCAAATCTCTGCAAAATGAAGAGAACAAACATGAGCATGACAGCCAAGCAAAACGTTTCCATGGTGGCGATGCAAGTGGGGGCGTTTGGAGGGGCTGGGACGGGCAAATCAATTTTTGCTTCCTGCAAATTGCTGAACGTTGCCAACTCCCTCCCAGCATGTCATGTGTCGGTCTAAGCACCCAACGGTATACGGCTGGGTGGGTATAAGAAGTTTTGGTTGGTTGGGTGGGAACAATTGTCATATGCAATTAGTGCGATAGTTTTTCCACTACGACGTGAAGGACTCGAAAAGGCGTGGTCGGAGTTTCCAGAGGAAGACGATTTGTGGAAAAGAGTTTGTGTGATTGCTTTGAAGGGAAAATTACGAGTTTAAAAGTTTGAAGAGTTGAAAAAGGATTTTGTGGGGTACAGGATTACGTAAATGGCAATTTAAATGACATGGGGATAATTTCAGAATTTGGGGACTTGGAATAGACTTGGAAAGTGGTTTTGTGTTGCCTCCGTTAGTTAGCTACTGACTTGAAATTGGTGTAGCAATTGACTCGGCCTTAATTACTTTGTCAACTGTGGCTCTTGGTTTGCGTTGCTAAGATACTTAAAGTGGTATCCCACCAGTATTTCTGTCTGGATTAAGTCTCGGTACCGAATAAGTCCCAAGTTTAAAACGGTTACAATTTCCCCTCAAAATCAATCCTTTATTTATAGAACTTAAGGGCATAAAACCAACACCAAAAGATTCTTCAAGTCGGCTGTGGTTTACATATAAGGATAAACCTAATCCATCTGTTTTTTTGCAATCTCCTCCGTCAGTTTCAAAGCTATCTTCACCAACTTTAGCACTTAGTCTTTTAGTACAAATACGCTGCACATTTGAGGGAACCGGCCGGATCGGTTGACTATAGCATATGGCTTTCATAGGACAGGTCGGTTGAAAAACTAGTTTTAGTGAGAACAACTTTTTTGTTTTCAATGGAAACGACTTCAAACTTAATATATCTTAGTTTGATATGCTTTCCCATGATTCCACCAAGTTTGGTCGAAATCGGACATCTATATAGTCTAGCTGTCATAGAAAAGTAGAGTCTGAAAAGTAGTCTTATAGAGAAAAACTTTTTCGTTTTCAATGGAAATGTCCTTAAAATTGGCATTTATTTATTTGATATGTTTTCATACAATTCTACAAAGTTTGGTCAAAATCGAATGACTACAGCATATAGCTGCAGTAGGAATGATCTGTCGAAAAATTAGTTTTATTGAGAAAAACTTTTTTGTTTTAAATGGAATTAACTCCAAATTTCTTACATGTTCGTTTGTTAGGTTTTTGCATGATTCTACTTAGTTTGGTGGAAATCGGGCATCAATATAGTAAAGCTCCCATAGAAAATTAAGGTTTGAAAAGTAATCTTAGTTAGAAAAACGTGCTGCCAGGGTATAGAAACCTCGGTAGAGCCGAAGTTAACTTTCCTCTATTTGTATTCTAAAATGGTTTTTGTATTGACGAATGTTTTGTTCTTATTTTAAGAGCAAGTCGGGCTTGACTTAAGAGCATTACAACCTAAGAGTATGATCAAATTGACTTTAAAATCTTTCGAAATGTATGAAATATATCCAGAAACAGTTCAAAATGAGTATTTCGGTATGGAACATTTTGTTCAGTACTTAAAATTATAATTTTGTACTTGAATCAAGTGTTTTTGTGCTTAACGTACTTACATATCTTAAAATTTTTACAAGCTATGAACGTTATATTTGGTGTTTAGGTTGTTAATATAGAGTTCAACTTATTCCTGGTGCAATACCGGTTCCAGATCAGTCGTCTGAATTGGTTCAAAAGTTGTTTCAAGCCTTATGTCTTATGTTGATAATGTTGGCCCATTCTGATCCAGCAAGAATCGGTTCAAAGCTGATTCAGGGCCATACCTAATTGATTTACATGAGCAATGAAATGGAAGCTTAATGTGTAGGCAGAAAATCTAAAGCTTGATACTTTCCCTTGTCAAAACTGTTTCCAAACGAGATTGCAGGAGTTCCAGTGTCAAAATAAAGCTCAAGAGATTTGTATGAATACAACAAATATCTAACAAGCGTGTTTCTTTGCAAAGTCATTTAGCAAATTTGAGCAAATTCCCCTAAAACAACTTCCGTCCGCAAGCCGCACGATTAAACAAAGACGACAATTTTCAGCACACTCAATCAATCTTATCCAGCTTTTTGGTCACATGCTTCAACCGCTCTCTAAACGCACTTCCAAACTTCCGCATGATATGAAATAATAATCAACACACATATATGCATATTAACAAAACATTTTGCACACATTAAAAATTAATTAGGAAAAGTTGTGTTTGCCCCATAGTTTATGCTTAGCGACAAAGCAACCAAGCGATAAGCCATTCCCCCTCCCAATCCCACCGAACGGTTTGAGTTTCCCGCATATGTGCGCGACCTGCGCGACCGCCCCCTAAACTAAACTGCCAGCAGCAACAACAACAACAACAATGGCAACCAGGATATGGATGCATCAGCAGCAGCAGCAGCGGCGGCAACACTAGCCGCAGCTGAAAAACTTTCTAATCAACGCTTGGAGTTTAAAACAAGAACTGCAGCTACAACTACAACTCGTTGGGGCTCTGCTGAACTCAATGCGGCAGCGAAAAAGTTTCTTCGAAAAGTGAAAATTATATCCCAAAAACGAGGCTATAGTTTCATTTACCGTGAGGCCAAAAGCTTTTTGATAATTATGGCCCAGTTTTGCAGGGTGCAGGCAGAAACAGGAACTGGCACAGCAGCAGGTAAAGAAGTTGGGCTTGGAGTTGTCTAAACAAAAATTATGTTTTGTGGCTACTGTAAACATGCGACGCACAAAGTGCAACAAAAACAAGTGAAAACTAACTAACGAACAGCTAACCCTAATTGGTGTCAGCGTTCAGCAAGAGTGTGTGTGTGTGTGTGTGTGTGTGTGTGTGCTTTAAGTGCAAATGTTGCCTGTGTGTTCAAATTGCATCTAAAGGCGCACTGAATGAAAAAAAAGGCAGCAACACAAACAACAACCAACGACAACGAAAACAACTTAAAAATCCAGAACAACACTAAAACCACTCACACGTAAAGCTTGAGGGGGCCCCAACAACAACCACATGAAACGAACAAGAGAAAGGACATGCATACGCCCCAAATGAAGCCTCATAAACAAAGCCACCGCCACTAGAACCCACCACACCCCAACCCAACCCACTCTGATTCTCTATCTGTTCCTGCTCCTGTTTCTGGCCCAAGACTTGGGGCAATTTGGCCCCACCGGTATCCATGTGGTTGCATCTCTTCCTCTCTTTCTCTTTCGCTCTGTGGGAAGCAAATTTTGCGAACTTGCCAACCACTTGCATGTTGCGGTGGCCCCCCCGCAAGTTGCACTGGTCCGGGCATACACTCGTATTTCCAGCAGAAGCAACAAGGCTTTGTGCGAATTCGTCGACTGCTTGATCCACATTTGCCCACTTCTTGCAAACTCCATTAGCCCCGCCAACGACAGCCAACAGTCAACAGTTCAACGGTGCGACTGCAATAGACGTACATACAGTGGGTCATCAGAATTAGAAGAAAGAATATTTGTCAACATTTTGATGCTGATGGCAAATGCCGGAAGAAAGCAACTCCGAAACCATAAAGTATAGTTATTCTGGATCAGTATCAACAGCTGTCCGTATGAAGTCACAAATCTCAGATCAGATCATAGGGACTAAAACTTCTTATCTCCCACACTTTTATATATTTAGTAATCAAGATTGTTTATCAATCCGTCTAAGAAATATTAAAGATCGGATGAACGTTAGTCAATTTGTGAGCAAAAGAAAGTTCGCTGCTGCAGTGCAGAAGTGCTACAGGTTTTCATTTCATCACAATACGTTGTACAAAAAGAAACACTTTCGAACAGCAACCAAACTTTACACAAAGTCCTCTGGTACAAATACGCAGCACATATATCGGAACCAGCCAGATCGGTTGACTATAACATATAGCTGCCATAGGAACGATCGGTCGAAAAACCAGTTCTGGTGAGAAAAACTTTTTTATTTTTAATACAAACGTCTACAAACTTCGTATTTACTAGTTTTTAATGCTTTTCCATAATTCTGTCAAGTTTGGTTGAAATCGGACATCTATATAGTATGGCTGCCATAGAAAAGTAAGGTTAGAAAAATAGTCTTAGTGAGAAAAACTTTTTTGTTTTCAATGTAAACCTCTCTAAAATTGGCATATATTTATTTTAAATGTTTTTGCACAATTCTTCAAAGTTTTGTCAAAATCGGATGACTATAGGTTATAGCTGTCATAGAAACGATCGGTGGAAATACTAGTTTTAGCGAAAAAAAATTGTTTGTTTTCAATGGAAACTCCTTCAAACTTTGTATTTCCTAATTTGCTATGCTTTTCTATGATTCCACTAAGTTTGGTCGAAATCGGACATCTATATAGTATAGCTGTCAAACAAAAGTAGACTCAGAAAAGTAGTCTAAGGGCCGTTTTCTAATCTTCTATACATAGGAGCTATCTGTCACATAAACCTACAAATAACAGAGCAAACTGTGAGTTTATCTGACACATAGGAGCTATTTAGAAGATAAGATGTCGGCCATTAGTGAGAAAAACTTGTTTGTTTTCAGGGGAAATGTCGATCAAATTAGTTAGAAAAACGTGCTGCAAGGGCACTTTCCTCAATTTTATGGTTTGGATCAGCTTATACAAAACTACGCAGGTACGGTTTATCATATCAGTATAACCCGCTTACATCCCTGAAATAAACATGCGCATCCAAATGCTGCAACATCCATCAGCTGACACATTCTGCAACCAAATGTTAGATATCGGCAATGGAAAAGCTTCTGTCCGCAAAAATAGTGGATTTTTATGCACAAACGTTGCATGTCAAAATACTCGCGTATTTCCTGAGGTATGCACACAATACATAAATCATGTGTGGCCGACAGATGGAGCCATTTCGGCAGCAAATATTGCAAAGGTAAACTCAGGCGAGCCTTGTTTTCCGAGTCCACACCCAGTTATCATGTAAAAGTGTAAAAATGCCAATTTTATGCTGAAACGTATGCGCCACTTTGCTGTGCAATTAAGAGTCCTGCCTTAGTTTCAACTGTACCAAAAAAAAAAAAAAAAGTCACCTGGATTTTTCATTACACAAACAGCCCCCGCATAGCCTCAAACTTATCTCTCAACTGTTTGCCTAACACTCAGACCGACATCAACTGTATTCCATTTGCTGCCGTCTCTCCCTTTTTTAGAGATGTCTCTACAACTTGAAAATTCTATTCTAATTGTGGAATCTTTTTGCATATTTAATTACCATCCGATGCCACGGTGCCACATGTGACTACCTCACACACCGCTTGACGTGTGACAAACGATGGTCCACTCCAGTGTACGCACACCCGAGTGGTCCGAAGTCTGTGCTGAGCCTAACCAACTGCAGATGCTACTGTGCTGTTCCCATCCCGCTCTGTCTGTGTGCCAGTTGCAGGCCGCACACATGTAGGTGTACTTGGGTTGGGCGTCATGTCAGTTGCGCAACTATTTGTCGAGCATAAACTAAAAAAAAAAAAAAAGAGCACAGCTTCCGTTCTTCTACACTTTTATGCAGTTTGAGCCGGAGATGGGAGCGGTAGCTGCAGCTGTGTGCCATTTAAACAGAGCCTCAAAGGAGACACAAATAAGAGGTGACTAACCAAAGTTCGATTAGGTGTAAGGATGCTTCCACTTCTACAAACTGATACGGTTTTCTTAAGCTTCCAATCATACTTCAGTCTTAAAATGTATCTTTGAAAGGAGTGCTACAACAGATTTAGGTATTTTTTTTTTAATAAACTGTTGTAAGATGTAGAAAAGCTGTGAAAGAGATGAGAGTTTGCATCAAAGGATAGCTACTTTGTGCGCTTATGCTGCAAGCAACACTTGTTAATCCTGGAAAAATGCTCGTCCTAGTACAAAAAAATCGTATAAAATGGCAATATAGGTAGGATTGAGTGTTTGCAAGGGGTAAAGTTCTTTAGAGTAAAGCAACATGCAGTATCTCATTTCAATGACATTCTCTCTTTGCCATGGAAAAGTTCTAACAGTTCTAACATATTGAGCCATATGCATGTATCCTGGAGAGTAAACCAAAACGAAACGCTATCTCTCAACTGGACAGCATATATATGAGAAAGAGTCGTACAGGTATCGAAAAGGGAAGGGCTCAACGTCCCTGTTCCAGAAATGGCCTCAGTGGCCATATGTAGTATTTCCCACAGTTCGTGTAGAGTCACAGAGACAATAGGTAGCAATATACGGGCTAAACCCAATCCCAAACGATGTCCGACTTCGATCAGTCGCAGATTTTCTTTATCAATCCCACAAATCTTCTCTTAGTCCCCACTTTCACTCAGGAGAGCTTGATCTAAGCTACATATACATCGGCTTTGATTGTCGAACTCGACTTGATTTCCCAGTCGGATCAAATGAAGAAGGTCCGATATGGATTTAAGCTCTACATTCGTAGTTTAGTTTAAGCATAAGTGCAAAATTGAAAGCCTTTGCGTGTGTGTGAGTGTGTGTACACATTTAGCCGCACTGTATTGGTATTGGTGAGAAGAGATTTTCTTGCTCTCGGATTCATTCGCTGTTCAGCTCTGACATTAGAAATCCGTATTTTTTTTCGATTTTGAGTCATGACCTTTTCATTTTTAAGTACAGGCTTAGGCTTTTAGATAATTCAGAAATGTTTCCAGCCTTTTGAGCTTGTATCAAGTTCGATATAGTACGATAAGAAAACGAAAGGGAACACCGGAGAGCGCTTTTTGCGGTGCAAGTGTGCTTGTGACTGTCTGTGTTTAACTAAATCATTCGACGCAATACAACAAATTGTTGATGTGTTGAAAGAGAATGGAAAGAGAGACACATACAAAGTTGTTGTTGCATTTGTTGCTATGCGTAAAGCTATAAATGCGGCCTCTGCATATAGCTTGTTGGCATCTCTGGATGGTTAGTAATTCACATTGTTTGTTGACGATACTACAGCAATGGGCAGTTTATCACAGAGTTCGTGTGGCGCCACAGCGGGAATAGGTAGAATTTCATGTGACGCCGCTGCGGCAATTAGTTATACTTTACACTGTTAGCATGGCGCCAAAGATATGTGATTATCATAAGATGTTTCATTTCTTGCTAGGTGAAGCAATCGAACTTTGGTTAGGGCCCTCGTTACTAGCATTCAATCACCTGGGCTAACCCGCCTAACGTCTGCTACTGCTGCTGCTGCTGCTACTGGGATAGGCGCCAACTGCTGGCAAAATAAAAGGAAATTGAATTTCGTTTTTCTACAAAGTGATTTTGATAATGACGTTTGCATTTGCATTTTGCAGCAACATTTTCGTATTGTACAATTTCCAATTACATTTTGTTAGGCATAACACGCATACGCCGTGTAGGCAGCTCCAGCTTCGTCCGTCATCATCCTCGATGGAGTATCCATGTCTGCACTTAATTAATGCATATTATTGACAAAAGCATACTCCATTCTGGTATGTTTGTCTATTCACGCATGCCTGCACACTAACACACCAGCACACACACACACACACACCTACAGAACATGTATTAGGTATTCGCTTTGATGTCCATGACGAAAATTTATGGTTAGCATGATAAATAAAGCCAAGAGCTAAATATTTTAAAGCAAATGTCCAGACACTTAATTGAATGAAAACAATTAACAATTGTGTGTAGGGTTTATGGTTAACATGATGGTGGACGTGGCGGCGGACGTGGCTCAATTGAGGCGTTGAGGTGAACGCTATTACATTGCCATTGCCATTGCGTGTGCTCAGCAAGCGTTAAACTGTTTAGTGGCTTTACTAATTTGATTTCAATTAGTTGTCACAATTAGTGGAGCGAAAACCGCAGCAAGTAAATTAGTGAGAGCTGCATAAAGGGTTGGGTATTTGGAGGATGTGGCTTTTGGCAGTGTAAATGTTTGTGGTTTCCGCTTTTAATTTGATTGTTTAGGGAATCTGCTTTGGAAAGAAGTTGTAAACAAAGTTTTAAGTGTTTATGAATGGAATATTTGATTAAATTTATGAATCTATTTTACGTTCACCTTGCATCCAACCGCTTTTACTCTTCATTTCTCACTATTTCTCTTTATTATCACATAAGTTTAAGCTCTCCACGCCAGTTAGTTTTATCATTAAGACAGTAAATTTTCTAGTTCACTGCATTTTCATTAGAATGTACAGTTTTTGTTGTGGCTGTTGTTGTTGTTGTGGGTTTTCTTGTGTCGGTCGCAAGGCCCCACATAACAGCTCAATTTTACACCCCTTCCCCCCCTCACGCCATAAAGTATGCAACATAAAAAGTCGTTATAAGCGTGCGCTTTTTATTCCCCTGCCAATGGAAGGCTGCGAGTTGCCACAGGCAACACTTATTCGCTGTCGTTATCAAGGTGATCGCAGGAACAGCAGCGGCCCCTTTAGTGGTTGCCTCTGATTATGATTTGTCTGGCTTAGTCCCATTTCACTCACATCCCCAACCATCCCCCATCCCCCATCCCCCCTGCAACCAGCTTAGGCAGGCGTCTTATGACGCCTTACTCCTTCTCTGTTCCACTTGTATGGTTTGTGGGTCCCTGGACTACCTTTATGGCAAATGTGACAATAAAAACATGATTTAACTTTGGCCTGGCGCAGACACACACACAAACACACACACACAGACATTGCATATTATTGTAATAACATGGCTTACAAGCACACGCAGCAAGTAACAACAACAACAAATACAAGCCGACTGCAATGGCATTTCGTATCCTTGTTTACTGCTCCTCCTCCTGCTGCTGCTGCTGTTGTTGGGTTGCCCAGGTGATTTCCTCTGACAATTGCGGATAGATGTGCGTGTGTGAGACTGCTGTAAAACTGCAGTCAGACACTTGGTAATGTAATCCCCCACACACTTCTCACTTCCATTTTTGTAAAGTGGTATTTTTTTTTATTAATTTTACACAAAAGCTGACCTTTCCTTTGGCTTAAAAGTTCAGCCGTTGGTTTTTTAAGCTTTCAACTGTGAAAGAGACCCAAATAGTAGGCAGTCGGTTTCGACAAATACTGTTCCACAGTCGCTTAATGTATGTCTACACAGAAATAGAAGATTCAAAATAGTTCCATTTGGACCAGATATATACATAATAACCTGAGCTGAAATCATTCAAATGATGATAATTTGTATATTCTTTGAAGAACTTTCAACTCCGTTGAATGAGTTAAAATGATATTTAAGACATATACATTCCAAATGGATGCGAGGAATCCTTCAATGGATATTTTTATATCCTTGCCAACTCTTATACCATTTCCAATATTCATTTCCGAGCCCATATCTATATTCTTGATCAGTATGACGAGCTGAGTCAATTGAGATTTGTCGGTCCGTCTGTCTGTCTGTTTCTAGTCTCTCAGTTTTGAAGCTATCTAGCTGAAATTTTGCACAGAGTCTTCTTTTTGCTGCACGCTACTTATATATTGGAGCCGACCGGATCTCATAGCTCCCATAGGAACAATTGGTCGGAAAACTAGTTTTAGTGAGAACAACTTTTTTCTTTTCCATGGAAACGTCTTCAAACTTTGTAATCGTAGGTTTTCTATGTTTTTTTATAATTTTACCAAGTTTGACGAAAATCGAACAACTATATGGTATAGCTGTCATACAAAAGATAGGTCTGAAAACCAGTCTTAGTTAGAAATACTTTTTTGTTTTAATTGGTAGCATCCTGAAATTTGGTATTTGATTGTTTCACATGCTTTCACTCAGCTCTACAAATTTTTGTTCAAATCGGATGACTATATCATATAGCTGTCATACGAACGATCGTTCGGAAAATGGGAAAAGGAGTATTTTTTGAAAATATTTAAGCGAGCACTTGCAAGGGTATAAAAACTTCGGCACATACGAAGTTTGATTAGCTTTCGCGTTATTACAATAGCTGTAAAAGTTAAGATTAGGTTCTAATAATTCCAAGAAAAGATAGGAATTATTTGCCGACTGAATCATTGAGAGAACAGCATAAGCTTCAGTATTATTTGAAAAGATTTTGCATACAGTTTTATTGGTTCTTTATACTTTTAATTGAACCATACCGTTTATATTGGTTTGGAACAGAAAAAGGACCATCTATGTTTGTGCTCCTGGGTCGGTGCAAGATTTGGTTCACCATTCCTGCTTTGAACAAGGCTTAAAGTTTTTATTGAAATAAATAAATAAAGTTTTTTTTTTCATAATTTAATGTTAAAAGTTATCACAATTCCGCTTCATGCTTTCTTTATTGTGGTATATTTTGAAGATGATAATTCAATGCTAGACCGTTGTGTTTGTTTACTCCCATTCTGTATCTTCCACTGTTTGTGTGTGCATCCTGGTCTGAGTGTTTGTGTGTGTGCGTGTGTGTGTGTGTCTGTTCTAAACTGTTAATGCAATTGTGTCCATTGTGAGAGGTTGTTGCTGTTGTTGTTGCTGCTGACGTTTGGGATACTTAAAGCACTTTCCGTAATTGGCTCGAACTGTGCATGCATAAAACGCTCTGTTTCGCCCACTGGTCTACAACTGCACATTTTTGAACACAGTTCAAGGTACAAGCTTAAAGAGTTAACCCACTTTTCATTTTCGATCTTACGCTGTCTAGAATACAGAGCACAAAAAAACGAAATTGCGAACAGTTTGGCATGCAAATTTAGAAGATAGAAATAGTCTTCATTATGGGCAAGTGCTTAAATAACTAAGTATTTTTGCTTATATACACAGGTAATAGTTTTGCTCAACTCAAAATGAGAACCACATGTGGTCACAAGTGTTGAGTGAAAAAATATCTGCTAATGAGATGGGAGATCATTTAAAGAACCGTCTTCTTTGTGTAAAAGACAATGCTC
Organism: Lordiphosa andalusiaca; assembly: GCA_035044965.1. Classification (NCBI taxonomy): domain Eukaryota; kingdom Metazoa; phylum Arthropoda; class Insecta; order Diptera; family Drosophilidae; genus Lordiphosa; species Lordiphosa andalusiaca. The sequence continues at coordinate 3,659,323 of JAWNNM010001363.1, read as the reverse complement.
TACAGCATCTTCAAGCATTTCTTAATACTAATATAAAAATATATAAAAATACAGCCGTCACACACACTACCCGCTGCACCACAACCGTATATGCCTTGCTCTCAATGACTTACAGAAGCTGCACGTGTAAAGAAAAGGAGGAAACATAATCTTTACTCAACCTCTCTCGCAAGCATCCGAGATGTAGATGTCCCAAATCTACTATAACTTTATCGACCTCACAATAGTTCAATCGTCATTGCAATAGGCTTATCTTGTCCTAAATGTAGGTGCACAACCTAACCTTAATCCCACTTATAAACTGCAATTTACACACCCGTTGAGGCGAAAACTTAAATTCACCCCCAAATCCCAATTTGGATTTGCTGTTATTTCAACAGAAACAAGTGTTTATTTTCCCAAAGCATAAATATTTAAAAAACGCATAACAAAATGATACAATTGAAAAAATAGTTTTTTCTATTCAAAGGATGAACGTAAACTATTGGCTTAACAACTCCCCCTCCACTCCAGTCCATTTTGCATCCACAGCAATGCGGTCGTCGCTGTCAAAGCCTTTTCCTACATCCGGATTTGCTGACATAAATTTGATGAATGGTTCATGGCTGTTGCTGTTAATATAAAAAGTTGCTAAAAGCGCGGCATTTATGGCAGAAGACTAAGATGAATCTGTGTGCCAAACCCAGGGGGGATGTTTGTGCGAATGCACAGAAATTCATTTTCTAGCAAATGGCAAAGCAATAAATTCTGCAAAATCACATTGGTACTCCTACCTAATGATATTATATCCGATAAGTGCTAAAGCTATAAAATGATTTTAGAAATATTTCTTGCTTACTAAAGTCATTATAAGCGTTTCTATTTCGAGTTCAGCGAGATCAGATTTTTTCTCAGGCTGAAAACCTACTAAAATTTCGATAGAGTTCATAAATTTTAAATTACATTTTAATTTTACTGATTGGGAAAACTTTTCTTTATTAAGATCGATCCCCTACTTCTTCTTCTTTGGCCTGATATAAATATTACAAGCGTTAAACGTTCTCGGAGGCTGCAATCAATGTGAGCCCTTCGCCGCTGTCTAAAGCGAACTGCCACCAGTAGGTCACCCCAAGCTTAAAAATATCTTTCTCCACCTGCTCTCCCCATCTCAGCTTCGGTCGTCCCCTCTTAGGTATCATTCCTAAAGGGGTCTGCTCTTGAACCTTCTACTGTAAGGACCCAGCAGAAGATCAGTTTGCAAGAGTAATTCTTCTTCGGATTTCCAGACTGATGTTATTGTCGCTGTTCCTAGGTAGACAAAATCCCCTTACAACCTTGAAGTTGTAGTCTTCCATTGCATCAGAATATCCAAGACGCGTAGACTCTTTCTACTAGGTTTTGATTGCTTCTTTATCTCATTTTCTGAGCAAATGCAAGTAGCATTATATCTTTGTTAAATATGGTTATTATACCCTTGCAAAGGGTATTATAATTTTGCGCAGAAGTTTGCAACGCATAGAAATATTCATTTCCGACCCCATAAACTATAAATATTCTTGATCAGGGTGACGAGCTGAGTCGATTGAGCTTTCTCCGTTCGTCTGTCTGTTTCTACGCCAACTAGTCTCTCAGTTTTAAAGCTATCGAGCTGAAATTTTGCACAGAGTCTGCTTTTTGCTGCACACTACTAATATGTCGGTACCGACCGGATCGGTTGTCTATATCTCCCATAGGAACAATCGGTAGGAAAACTAGTTTTAGTGAGAAAAACTTATTTCTTTTCAATGGAAACGTCTTCAAACTTTGTAATCGTAGGTTTTCTATGTATTTTTATAGTTGTACCAAGTTTTTTTAAAATCGGACAACTATATGGTATAGCTGTCATACAAAAGATAGGTCTGAAAAACAGTCTTAGTTAGAAAAACTTTTTGTTTTTAATGGTAGCATCCTGCAATTTTGTATTTGTATTTGTTTCACATGCTTTCACATAATTTTACAAATTTTTGGCCAAATCGGATGACTATATCATATAGCTGTCAAACGAAAATGTTTAAGCGAGCACTTGCAAGGGTATAAAAACGTCGGCACAGACAAAGTTAGCTTAGCTTTCTCGTTGTTCTGTACACTGTTGCAGTAAAACATCTATCAACAGATTAACGAAGTCACACAATAAGATATCATCTTGTCTAAAATCTCTCTTGGTAACAAATGGTTTCGGAGAGTTTATTTACTATTTTGATGGAACTTGTTGCGTCATCATGCAAAGTCGAACTTACTTTGCTGTTATACCAAAAGTTTTCAACGATACTGCTAATACAACAATAATGAATGTTGGGCATACACTTTGGCTGGTGAAAAGTATATATTGAAGTAGGGCTTGGCCAACTTTCTTACTTACTTTAAATGACTTTGTAGTCGGCAATACTAAATATCCCATAATTCTTGGCAACATTCCCTTCAATGTTCCGTCATTTCTGTTGGTCAATCATGCCCTTAATGATCCGATTTGTAAGAGCTTTTCTAACATACAATCCAGTCGGCTTGTGGTTCGACCAGAGAGTATGAATTGCTGATTTTATGACTGATTTCAGTAATACCCATGAAACTTACCCACTGAAATCATGCCTGAAAGAAGCATGAAGTACTAGGCCCTGTCTGTATTAAGTTTATGGCTGAAATTTATAAAATTGATACCATAAATGTAATACTATCCCTACCATTTCTGGGCTGAATCAGTGCTGTTAATATTTACAGTTTCTTAAGGCGGAAAATTGAGGTTCAAGGATCTTAAACTACGAATAGAACTTAAGGTGCAAGAATGCTTGTCGAAGTACTTTAAAAGAGTTCCAGTTTCAAATTATCCATTTTCAGAGTCGTCAAATCAATCAAAAGCCAAGTTTCTGTATTGTTAAAAACTTTCTTTGAACTTTAGTTATCAAAAAAAAGAAATAAAAACTAAAGTTTAATAATTAAACTGATCTGCTTTTAAGAAATGTATGAAAATTATCCCATAAACAAACTGTAACAAGTAGAGAGCCGAGTCTGTATGAAAGTGATGGCCAACGGAAATTATTTTAACATTGCAAAAGTTCGAAAAGTAATTAAAAGCAAAGTTTCCAATTGACAGACAGCTTCTTAAGATATGCAACAACTTTTTGCACATCACTTAATAATCCGAATTTGAGCATCAGCGAGAGAGATAGAGAGCGAGAGAGAGTGAGATGATTAAAGTTCAAAACAGGCAAACGCGCCCCAAAAACTAGGCAACAACTTTATAAACTGAATCTCCGGGCCAGCGATAAGGGCAACTTCAGCCACTTCCACACTGACCATTTTGGCCGCTCACACGGAATTGATATGTCGTTCCGCAGTTCGTTCTCCTTGGTTGCATCCGTGCCTTTGTTGCAGTTATCTGTCGCACAAGTGGCCGGCCATTCCCCCCGCTCGCCGCAAAATTGTTATATTCAGTAATTATGTCCAATAAGCGACGAAGCGTGAAGCAAACGTCATCCTCCCATGCCACTGCCTGGCTGGCTGTGAGCTGCAAACGCCGGAAGGAAAACGTTGTCGTTAATGTTGTCGTTATGTAAGCTAACCCAGTTTTAGCGACGACATGGCATTTCCTTCCTGTTCCTGCGTTAAATGCAATGCTTCGGGGGTGGGGAGGGTGGACAAAAAAAAACCAAAGGCAACGCCAAAGAAAGCAAACGGATGAAGAGGGGGTTGACTGCATGACACGCAAGACTTGGATAAGGCATGCAGCAAAAGTTAAGCCACGTGCATGGCTAGCAAAAATGCAGAAACACAAACTAAAGAATCTAGAGCCGACCCGGCCAATTTTCCGACAAAAAAAAGGAACTGCTCTTACCGCAGCTGAAGCGTCAATTTTCTGTTTTCTTAGCTGCCAATGTGCAACTCCGACTGCTGCTCATCCACGCACACACAACTACTACAGGTGTACCTGTCTCACAAGTGCACTCTTCACACCTGCAATTGCCAGCCGCTCATCCATGGGTAAGTGCTAAGCCTCGGGCATGAGCCTGCCATGCCACACAACTAACTCCTCGCTCTGCTTATAATTCTCACATTTTCAGGCAGCTCATGCGCCTCCCCCCCTTTCCCTACTCACATTTATGGCTGAGCGAGTGTGTGTGTGTGCGTGTGTGGTTGTATTTTTGTTGAAATAAATTTTATTTAAACTTTCGCCATTGCCTTTTACTTTGTTTCTCCTTTTTTTTTCTATTTTGAAGCATTTTTGTTACGTGTGAAATTCAATTATACAGCAGATTTATATGTCGAGCTTGGCGTTCGCCACATTGCCATTTGTTCCACTGCCAGCACTTGGAATTTTTTTCATTTGAAGAGCCAAAATAATACTACAAAAAATAAAAAAAAAAAGAACAAGGAATCGTGTATAATACGAAAATGCAACGAAATCAGCGCTCCATTCAGTTGGAAACTGTTTAATATGCGAATAAAAGGCGGAAAAAATAAAGCAAGTAAGCATTCAGTTTTAAAAGCAACTTTATTTGAAATGGTTTGGGCCTGGGTGAGCTCAAATTATCATCGCGTCAAGAACGTGGCATAACAGAGGCATTCGGGTGACGAAATGTGGTGTTGTGATAGTAAAAGATATTGATGGAATGGAGTCGATTTTGTCAAATTCAAAAGAGAGACGAAAGTCCCTTTGCTTATCACTTTTGAGAGTGGAGCACACAAACAGATTGCATCAGTTGTCTTAAGCTCAAAAAACCAAGACTCAGAATACCAAAAAAAACTCAAAGGCAAAAAATAATACGAAATTTGAAAATAACCAGAAAAAATAGCAAGAAAATCGGTCAAAGAGCCCTTGATTTGCCCATGATTTATACGCTTCATGCGCTAATGTTGTTGTAATGCGCGAGCGCCTCAGCCATGCGCATAGGGTACTCATAGGCACTAGGCGGTCTGCTCTTGCGAAAATAAAAGCAACAACAATACGTGCAGACAGCGCGTATGTGTCTCTCTTCTCTTTCTCTCCCATGCTTTTGCGGAATTAAAGGCAACAACCAAACGTGCAGAGAGCGCTGTATCAGGTAATCGGGTTTCTCTTTCGTTTTCTTGTGGTTGTTGCTGTACCCGATTTTAGTTTTTTGTTTGTGTGAGTAAAAACGCACTCATCAGAAGCTGTTGTGCACCCCAGCTCTAAGAGTATAAAGATAGAGGGAAGTTAACTTCTGCTAAACTGAAGTTTGTATGGTTTTTTAAGACTTCCTTTGGGACCTTACTTTTCTATGGGAGCTATACCATATAAATGTACGATTTCGACCAAACTCAGTGGAATCATGCAAAAGCCTAACAAACTAACATGTAAACAATTTGGAGTCGATTTCATTTAAAACAAAAAAGTTTTTCTCAATAGAACTACTTTTTCGTCCGATCATTCATACTGCAGCTATGAGCTATGGTCATCCGATTTTGACAAAACTTTGTAGAATTGTGTGAAAGTATATTAAGTATATAATTTTCAACTTTAAGGACATTTACATTGAAAACAAAAAAGTTTTTCTCACTGGGACAGCTTTTCAGACTCTACTCTTCTATGACAGCTATACTATGTAGATGTACGATTTCAACCAAACTGAATGGAACCATGGGAAATCACAGCAAACTAAGAAATACAAAGTTTGGAGGCGTTTCCATTGAAAACAAAAAAGTTTTTCGCTCTAAAACTAGTTTTTCGACAGATCATTCCTATGGCAGCTATTTGCTATGGGCATTCGGTTCCGATTATTGTGCAGCGTATTTGTACTAAAAGTTTTTGTGCAAAGTTTGGTGAAGATAGCTATCAAACTGACGGAGGAGATAGCATAGAAACAAACAGACGTGGCTAAATCAACTCAGCTTATCATGCTGATCAAGAGTATATATACTTGATGTGGTCGGAGATGCTTCCTTCTACACGTTACAGACATATGAACAATTTTAATATACAAAAAAACAAACTTGATCTGCCTGCAGACACAAGAAGCATATGTCCCATACATGTCAAACCTCTATCTCTTACCATCTCTGAGATCTGTGCGTTCATACGGACAGACGGACATGGCTATATCGACTCGGCTGTTGATGCTGATCAAGAATATATATACTTTATGGGGTCGGAGATGCTTTCTTCTGGATGTTACATACTTTTGCACAAACTTATTATACTCTATGTACCTTTGGTACAGAGTATAAAAATCAATTAAATCTCAAAATAGATATTGATTTCATCTGCTCGATAATATCAGTTTATAGATTATACAAATTAAACTTCCCCAGCTAAGCTTATTCCCTTACTCACACTTTGCCAATAAATGGACATTCGTTAACCACTTTGCAGCAGAACCACCCACGCATTGTGCTAGCGTAAAATGATTAATGGCAAAAACACAATCCTGACGGAGCACAAAAGGATGGGTTCATGTCAATCACGTGCTGTTAAAGTGTTGAGTACATCATTATGGACATAAATACCATGTTGATGTCTAGGGCAAACCACTCGACCCAAGTAAGTTCCCTCCTTCCCCTGCCGGCTGATCACTGACACCAACAGCTCCGCCATTTTTTTTTTTTTTACATTTTTTTGTTGAGCTAAAGTCTTTACATTAACATTATTATGCAACTGTCTCGGGTATCTCTCACATCTTAGTTTTTTCTTTTTTTTTTGAACTGAAATTCTGTCTACGTGGTCTGCCACTTGGCTTGGGTTACTTAGTTTGCCGCCTGGACGAACAGCAGTGGCCAATGCAACGTGGGGATATGTTTGCATATTTTCGAACAAAAAAGGAACAAAAATTTGTATAAAATATAAGGAATTATTGATCTTAGGGCCGATTTCTCATCTTCTACATAGCTGCTATGTGACAGATAAACATAGATTTTGTTCTGTTATATGTAGGTTTATGTGACAGATAACGCTATATAGGAGATGAGAAAGCAGCTATTAAGTAGATGAGATATCGGCCCCAAGATCTATGGCTCATCATATTTTGTAAAGATTTTCCTTTTCTATTCTATGTAGTAGATTTAAAAACGGCCCTTAGTTATATTTCCTATGTTTCATTGCTCTAAAAACTATGTTTGTCTTGTGCAGAATAAGAAACTAATTTCTCAGAAATACGAAAATAGTTTGAAACAATTTGCCAGTTAAAATGTTTGAAGTTTCCCATGGTGCAACGGTCGACTACTGTCTGTTGTTGACTTTACCTGTGCCCCCGTGATGATGTTGGCGGGGCACATCCCTGCAAGTTGCAGCTTCCCGTTTCACCTCTGGCTGTTTCTTTTTTTTTTTTTGCTCCTCCCTTTTCTTTCGGTTGTCATAGCATACTTATGGGCGGCAGCTGGTTTCTTATGCTTGACCAGTTGTTGCTACCGCCGGCACAGTTGGCTTCGTGTCCGCTGCACATGCCGATTGCTCCACTTTGACATGTTCTGGTTGCTAGGAGGCCACCGGCTACTGCTGCCGCCAGTCCTCCGGAGGGCAGCAACAAAATAACTTTGCTTATAAATTGTGGCATGTGTTTGTGTGTTGTTAGTGTTGGTGTTGCAGTTGTTGTTGTTGGTTGTTGCTTCTTCTGCTATCTTACTACTTTGCATTCTTTGCTTTGCACTAACGAGCATGCGAAATGACAAAGCGTTTGGGCGTGGCAGACGGGGCGGGCGGCCAGGCAATGAAGCAAGTGCCACTTTGTAGCATTAAAGCAAAAAAAAAAAAAAAAAAAAGAAAGGAAGAAAAACTTTAAATGCAAATTGCTCGGCGTGACGAAAAGAGAAGCAACACCGACAAGAGTGAAGGAGGCGAAATCAATAGAAGATTTTTCTATGTCAAAGTGACATCTCCTTGCAATCCTCCATCCACTCCATCTTATCCCTCTGAATCTGACAGTAAATTAAAAATGCATACGCTTTGATTGGCAGAAACTTTATAAGGGATTAACACTTGAATCTGTCAGCCATCCAGCTGGTTAGTACTTTAAGTGGAGAAACTCTTCAACAATTTATGGCAATTTCCATTGCTCGGTCGGTCTACCGCTCCATTTGCATAATTACAAATCATATTACAAATTACAAGTCGAGTGGCATTTCCATTTATGTTTTGAGTTCAAATGCTGCCAATGCGCACACACAATTTGATTTTATTTTTATGCAAATGGTTGTACAATTGCAAAAAAGTCAAACCAGACAGAGCAAAAACCTAACAACAATAATAATAATATCGCATTTCATATGGTCCCCCCATCCTCCCCACCCTGTCGGAGCAAGCGCAAGGAGTGAGCAAAGCAGCGCACAAGGATGGATAAATCACCAAACAGAATGCTCTTTTTGGGACATTATTTTTGTTAGACATATCGATGTATTTGCTGTTGTTTGAAAAATAACAATTACTCTAGTTAAAAAATGGAAAGAAAGAAAAAAAACGCTTAACATTCGGAAAAAGTATTTGTTTTCTATTCTCAGCAGCTTGAATGTTTTTCTTAATTAATTATTTTATATTTCCACATCGAAAAACTTCTTATACTTATTTTTATAGCTGATTGTGAGAGTTTCTCATTGATGTTAATCAAATATGTAAATTTGTAGCTAAGAAATTTGAGTTTTTGTATGCAATGGCCTTAAGCAAGATACAGACTGCAGCAGTGGTCCCAGAAAGCCCCAAGAGACTTTCTGGGGCTGATATGGTTGAGCAAATGTTTACAAATATTAAGCCAATTTATTTTTTCTTACTTTACTTAACTTTTGTATACCTACACAGAGAAACTAGAGTTTCAAAAATATCAAATTGTAATGGATATTTTTCAATATCCTTTTAATGACATTAAAACTTACATTTTTCATATCCTTTGGATGATTTTTCAGCTCTGTTGGAGGAAAATTTAAAATTCATTCAACATTAAACGAATATTTTCTTATGCAAAAATGGAAATTGAAAATATTCATTCCAAATGGATACCGAAATTATCTGTAATATCCATATAAACATCCTACAGAGCTACAAATCTTGCAAAGAATTCAAAAAATTATTATCTTTTGGATGATTTTCACCAAATATTAAAGACATGCCAGCGGCGGAAATTGCCATTACATAATGGATTACTCCTGCATTACTTTGACTTTTGTATGCCGGAAATAGTACCATACAATCCGGTTTACTTTGCCATATGCATGGCCGCCATATAAACGGTGTGCGCACAACCTGCATTACTGGTAATACAGGATGTAAGCTAAGTCAAGGGATTCCCAATACAAATGCGTATTACTTTTTCAAAATTGTAATGCAGTCTGTTTACTATCCCTTTATAGATTAGAAGCAGGTGTAGTGCATTACTTTTTCGTCAAGCGTAATGCATACTTTCGACAGAACACATTTAGCTCTCTCCAAGTGGCTCTTTTTTTACAGAGTACACAGGGTGTAATGAGTTTGTGTTCGTCGGCACGTATGAACGCTTCGATCTCAGAAATGGTAAGAGATAGAGGTTATACTTTAAGACAATCATCATATCTTTCACAATTTTATATATAGAATGTTTAAACTTCTGGACATAATTAGTAATGAGTATTATTTGTCGATTCGCCGAAGGATTGGCGAAGATCGGATAAGCAATAGTGGAGATATAGGTAAAACAAACATTTATGATGGGCAGCACTAGCTGAAGCAGCGATGGGCAGCACTTACTTACATTTGGGAGGTACACAGAGAAAATAAAGGATATTAAAGAATATCCATTGGACGGTATATGTCTTAAATATCCTTTTAATCATCCAACCGAGCTAACAATCATCCAAAGGATATGAAAAATGATGATCATTTGCAGCTTCGCTGTATGATTAAAAGGATTTTTAATACATATCCAGTCCAAATAGCTTCTCACTTCCTTCTAAAACGATTTAATTACAATTTTTTAAATACAAATAGTTGACCGAACTTCACTAACAAGGTAAACCGTGAAAACTTGTTATGTAAAAATACCAAAGAAGCCACAGTTGTCGCTGTAATTGCATAGTTAACACATGGTTCAACTCAATTAAGGCAACCAGAAATAATAAAGATTGACACGTGAAAAGTTGGCAGATGGCTAAATGCACAATTTATTTTATTTATGTTGTAAAATTTTCCAATTAAATCACTTCTGCTTTGGTTTTTGGCAAACTTAGAGAAAAAATAATAATTCTATGGCTTGTCAGCACACACACACACCCACACACACAAGCACACTTTCAGCGTCTACCTACCAGAAAATGCTTTCAATAATTTTTTGCTAACAATTTCAATATTTCCACCGACAGATAAACAGCAAATGTAAATGCAAAACTGCAGCGGCAACAGCAACAACAACAACAACAATAGCAACAGCAACATGGCAAAAGAGGAAATTTATGCATATTTAATAACAACACAGGAAAGAAGGCAAGAGGAACGAGTAGAGAAACGGCAACGGGAACAGGAACACCAGGATGAGGAACTACTCTACATGCTAGCTAACAAAATACAAGGCATTTCTCACGCATAAATGCACCAAAACGCAAAGAGAAATGCAGACGGGGATGGGGACGGGGTGAGAGAGAGTGGGTGTGGGAGTGGGAGTGGGAGGAGGGTGAGTGGATGGCAGAATGAAACAATTTTTGCCAGCAAATAGTTTTTCCCAAATAGTTTTGTGCAAAAACTATGCCAATCTGCGTACATATAGAAACCATATGTCAGCAGGGGGCGTGGCCAGTGCAGTGAACTGGTCACTAATCAAACTTTTTAATATGCCAACCAAGTAACGTGTGACGACTTTTGTTTAGATACAGCAAACACACACACACACACACAGCTTTGAGGGATGATGAGGGGTAGGGGAGGTGGATAAGCCAAGACACATATTATGAGATATTTTGAAAACACTCAGAAAAAAAAATGCACATATTTTGCACTTGAGTTAAATACAAATAGAAATTCCAGAAATTTTTGTACAACAACTCGAGCTACTGCAGATTGCGAAGCCACCTACACAAGAATAGCATACAAGTTCCTCATCGGGGATGATCTCCAACCCTACGAAACTGCTGACAACAAATCTATACGTTTGGTCAAAAATTGACTCTTAAATGATATTTCCAAAGCAAAACATTTGGAAAACTAAAGAAAAAAGAGTTCCTTGCAGTAAATTAACTCTTTTAGAATCTAGATAGCTGCTATGTGTCAGAGAAACTCAAATTTTACTCAGTTATATAATAAATGGGCTTATGTGACAGATAGCAAGCTCCATGTAGAAGTTGTAAAATCGGACCATTATCTCTTTTTGACTCATATCTTTGAAATCTTTGTATGTTTTTGCGTTTGATCACCAATTAATTCTTTAGAAATAACTAAACGGACTTGTATAACATTTTGAACACAGTCGGTTGATAACCTAGAATTGTACAAAGGATATTTAGCTGTCCTTTTAAATGTTAAAAAATCCGCGAAATTTCCTGAATGTACAATTTTTTAAGGGAGTATTGGAGGTGGAGAATAAACTTCATTCTACAATTGTAGTTTTTGTGATTTTCTAAAATATTCAAGGAAAACGTTTTTCTGATTTGTCGCAATCTCTAAAAGAGGTAGACGGATGAGTATATTGAGAAGTCAAGGAACTTTTTCTCAAAAATGTCGGAGATTTCGATCAATCGACGCGTCGTTCGAAACGTGATGGCTTTTTCAATACTCTAAAATGGGGAGTAGTGGAATATGGGACATATAGATATGGAGGCAAAGCGATAATCCCCAGCAATGATCTTTGACGGACATTTGACTGGAGGAATAAAGCGAGAAAAAGTTGGTTCTTTGAGACAGATTTCCTTGGTAACAGTAACCAAAAAAAGTCACCAATACAATAACCGAAAAGTGACCGAAATAGTGATTGCACAGTGATCAGTGAGCAAGCAGTCACTAAAACAGTGACCAAACAGCTACTAAACAAAGACTAAAACAGTTACCAAGAACAAAGACCAAAGCAGTGACAAAAACAGTGATTGAAACAGTGACCGAAATAGTGACTAGGTAGTGACCAGTGACCTAGCAGGACTAAAACAGTGACCAAGCAAAGACTAAAGTAATCCATACATAGACCAAAACAGTGACCAAATAGTAACTAAACAAGTGACCGAACAATGACTAAACAGGGACCAAACCAAGAACAAAACAGTGAGCAAAACAGTGACTAAATCAATGACCAAACAGTGACCGATATAGTGACTACACAGTGACAGTGACTAAACACAGTCTAAAACAAACGAGTGACCCAACCAGTGACCAGGTGAAACTAGAAAAGAAATAGTTATCAGAAATTTCGCACACTTTACGCAAGTATCTTCATACCTAGCTTCAAAAAAAGTTGTAAGAGAGGGGGCATAATGGGGTGGACTGTCTTCTCCTATTATTTAAGTCATCCTAGCTCAATCATAGGAGTGACACTTTAGGTCAACTACTTAAATACTCCCAAAATTCGGGGTCAAATTAGCTCAGCTCAAGGTACAAATCGTCATAAATTTGTTCCTTTTCCTGCTAGAGCTTTGCCAGGCGTATTTTTTCGGTGTGTATATAATATATATATATATATACATACGTATATATGGTACTCAAGTCCAAGTTATTAGATTGCAGTCTACAGGCAGAGAGAGAGGCCATATCATATTTAACTCATGTGCCTGAGCTCCATCTGCGCTTTATGTGCTCTCACTTGTATGCATAAAACGCTGGGTGAGCCGGGCAAAGAACCAAGTGCGGGGGTTGGCAGGGGGCAACAAGTCATCCCCTTTTTGTAATGACAAAGCAACTGCCTCTGAAACTAGAAATAAAAAAAAAACTACTGCTAGCTACTACAGCTTTCAGGCAAGAAATGCATCATCATGGAATGAAATCAAGTGCATTTATTTAGCGCAAAAAAAAAAAACCTGCAGCCCCAACTAAACTGCCATGTGTGGGCGTGGGCTTGGGCTTGGTGGGTGGTGGGTTTGGCGGGGTGGCCTGGCGTGGCAAGATGAATGATGCCGTTGCCGGCCGCCGTATGTTATACCAGAGTACGCCTTCCATTTAGTTGCAAGTTTAAATACACACGAGACGAGAGTGCAAGAAAAAAGTCAAAATGTTTGCGCTTTGTGCTAGAGCAGCAGGCGCCGCCCGTAACCAGTAACCAGGGGGTAGGGGGTAGGGGGTGGGGGGATGAAAAGTATTTTTATAAGCTACCCAAGCTGAACTTTCAATAGATGAGAAAGAAGACTTTATGCTTGATGGATGGACATTTCGTAAGAAGGGAAATGTGGCTTAGGCCCCCGAGCATGAGCCAAGTCAAAGCGTAGGAAAATGGCAAAGCATTTGCTAAAAGTTTCCTTTCTATTTTCGCAAGTTTGCAAGAAGAAAAGTTTTCGGCGAAAGTTGAACTTAAAGATGGATGCGAAAGGTGTTGAGGTAGAAATTTTGTAAATTCAAGTGAGAATTAATTAAGTATCAAAGCAGCAACTGTTTTGACCACCAGGCAAACAAACTGCAATCGAATATCTCCAACAAGATTCTATTGTCTTGCGGTCTGCTGCCATTTAAATATCCAAATCTAATTATTAACTTGTCTTCTGTCTTTTTGCTTGCAAGCAAAATTCTAGGCATTCAGTCAGAATATTTTTCACACATTTTTCCATTTTCCCCCGTTTGCTGTGCTGTGGTGTTTCCCATCTAAAGACTGACTGTAAACAAAGTTGTGCCATTAATAAAATTAGAGCAAAATCCAGCCATGTGTGTGCGCCATAAAATGTTTTGCTCCTCCTCCTCCGGCGTATTTAAATTATTTCTCTGTCTTTTGGCATATGCACGAGAATTTTTGTGTGTTTTAATGCCAAATTAAACTAAAAAAAACCAAAACAAAAAACAATAATAAATTATATAGAACTTACTCGTAAACATGTGTACACAAATATGAAACAATAACTTTGCAACAACTGCGAACCCAACTATATGAGTGCAACAAATTAATTAAAAGTGTGCAAAAAAAAAAAAAAAGAAAAGCTTCGGCTACGAAATAAATGAAATGCGAATGAGAATGCCAAAAGTTGAGAATGAATGAAATTTTAGTGTTTGTTGTGCGTTGTGCAGATGTTGCTATTGTTTGTTCCTGTTCGTCTTCTTGTTGTTTCTGGGCATGATAAATTATACACCCATCACCTTATTTAAAATGAAGATTAATTTAAGTACTGGTAAAAGCTATTTGCTCGGGTTTTTACTTTTGATTTGCTGGAACTCTCGTGTGTTTGTGTGAGTGGGAGAGTGCTTAATGAATTGCAATGGTTTGCCAGGGATTTGGCCAAAATGATGATGAAAAGGTGATTTTTATGCGCTTAAGGGGGGAACTTTCGAGGAGGATATGTCAATACTACAGTTTACCTTTTGCTGGAAACTGAATATCATGAATAGTCAGAAGCTGGACCTCCGAAGACTACTTTTGAAAAACCCTAACAACTTCTCTGGGAAATCCTAGAATTATGAGAGCAATGGAAACATATTTCACCCTTCATATAGAAAATCTAAGCGTTGCCCAAGCTTTATACGCTTCATGCGCCAATGTTGTTGTAATTCGCAAACGCGACGCATAGGCATAGACAAAGGCTGGTTGCTGTCGCGAAATTAAAGGCAACAACAATACGCGCAAACGCCGACAGTAATCGGTTTTCTCTTTCGTTTTCCTGTGGTAATTGTTGTTTCTAATTTACGTATTTTGTTTGTGTGAGTAAAAGCGCACTCATGAGTAGCTGTTGGGCACCCCTGATCTAAATCATGACACCAGCACATCCATTGAATCCTTTAACTCAGTATAAGTCCTAAAATACAACCATGAAGTCACACATATAATTATCATCAATAGAACCATTTATTAAGCATAAATTTAAAACCGTGTTTTAAATCGCAAAACTGAAATTGAAAGCACAAGTTACTTTGTAGCGATCAAATTCCCTTGGCCACTTCAAGATTAACACCAGTGTTTCCATATTCACCTAATTCTTGCAATTTCAGTTCACGAATCCTTGTTATATATGTAATTCGGACCTCAAATCTTGGACTCGACCGACATTCCTACTTATTTTCTTGTCAAAAAAGGTATAATTGGACTTGGTTGACCTGTGGTTTCAACTAAACGTTGCCACATGCCACATGGCAAGCAAAATTAAGGACCAATTCAGAGGACAAGACCACCCAAGACTTAGCCTCGGGCAAGATTAAGATAAAACAATCTTTTAAAAATAATGATTATTTTCATTCATCATTGCAGATATCTGCTTTTTTATGGTTTTTTGTTTTACATTTTTTAGTCAATGGAAACTTTGATACAGCTCATGCAGGCCTCTTATGGTGCTTACTCCCCAGACTAATTCCAGAGTCCTTGTAGGCACACAGAAATAAAAAGAAGATCTACAAAAGATCCATTTGAACGGGAAAGGTCTTAAATATCCTTTCAGACATCCAGCGGTACTACAAAATCATCCAAATGATCATAGTTTTCCATATCTTTTGGATGATTTTTAGCTCCGTTGGATGATTCAAATGATATTTAGCTTATGTGTTCACGCACTATAATATCGCATACCCATAAAAACAGAAATCTCAAAAGATTTTCGTATAAACATTAGAACTTTTAACTAAACCAAGAAAGACTTTATATGTAAAGTGATGCGAATAATGTCGGCTACTAGATTTAAGCAAAGGAAAGCCGTACGAACTTAATCTAGTTGGACTTGAATAGTCGATTCCAAATCTCTCAATTTTTGTCTTCTAAGCTAGTAATCCAGCATTTTAAAGACACTGTAGATACAAAAGCAAGTAGCTTTAGTTCGAAATGAAATCGTTTATACCTAAATCTTTAGAGATTTATGGGACCTCCCCGATTATAATAAAACTTCAAATTCACGTCACGGGTGCTTATTGAGACTATCATCCTGCGAAACTTACTCAGATAAATAAGCAATTTCCATGAAAAAATACATACTGAAGAAAGGTATATTAAGTGATCCGAGGGAACTTTCAGCAGATTAACCAAAAGAAGCTTGATCCAAAATTCTCAAATTATTAGGTGTAACGTCTTCTAAACCGTACTGAATGTTTTTTACTAATGTTTTCAATTCGGGTTAGCATATTAGAAAACAGCTGGAGAATTATGTACGGTTCTAATAAAGTCATTATCTAGGTGTTTAAAAGTAGCTGTCCGATTTCTGGAAGGGTGGTACCTAAAACCCGCCCGAAAATAACATTAAGAGGCTACCAAAGTAAAGGCAAACTATAATTGAAACGAAAAGACCCATTGCTCATATCTAAACTCGAATAGAAATGCCAGTAGCCTTGCAAGATTCTTAAGGATTTCGTATTCAAAACAGGGAAGCAATCCCCAAGCAATTTTGTGCAGCAAGGACTGTCAAAAGGACTCAGTACGTCTATTTTCAATTTAGAAATGAAATAATAATGCAAATTTTCTCTCTAAAAATATCTTCACTATGGCAAATGCTCCTTTTTGCCAATATTTTCTTGCACTTCTCTGTGTGTGTGTGTGTGTTTATTTGTTGTCACTCTTTCGGCAACGGCGGCCGCTGTGGCATCCCACGGCCTATATAAATATGCATATGCTCCGCAAACATTCTCCAAGTCATCCTCCCCGTGCTCCACACCCACCCACCGCGTCGTCAGCAGCTGCATAAACTATAAACCTCCCTTCGGAAAATTCATGTGAAAACTGCTGACATTTTGGAAAATAAATGCAACGTCAGAAAATAGTTCGCATGCAGGGAGAATGTTTCGCGTCGCGATGCGATAAATATACAAATCCCATAGTGCTCTCACTCTGGTTAGACATTCATTTAATTGAGTCAACATACCGACGACGACAACGACGAGCAAGACACAGATTTGGAGGCGGAGCAGGCTGCAGGCAGCTGGAAAGGCTTCAAATTAACGCTGCCAACTTTCGCGCACACACACACACACACACACACACACACCGAAAAGCATTAAAAACTAATTTATGGATTTGCAAGAGTCAACTTTTTCGGGGGTAAATGATTTATGTGGAGAGTTTTTGGTTATGCTACTCACAGCACTTGGGTGTCCTGCGGCACTTGGGGCAGTGAGGTGAGGCGGGAGCGTATGCAACGCACAGTGCGTTCATAGCAAGTGCAGCCAGTGGGACAGTACAGGGCATTGGTCAGACTGTTGAACTGCAGCAGCACCAGCAGCAGGAGGGGTCCCAAAACAGCTCCTGGCCAGCCGCCCATGATGATGATGGAGGGGTGAATTCGGTTTTGGCTGAGTTTATCAACTTCTTCAAGCGGAAGTGTTGGCTAGTTTCTGCCTGATTAGCTTATCACTCGGTGGCTCACTGCGCAAGTGCGCCTTGCATATCGCTTATGAAAAATTCCGTACAAAACAATTTGTTGATTATGATTTTCGTATTCTTTTTTTTCCCCGTTTGCCGTTTTGCCGAGCCAACTGCACGCGCCAAATGCCGACGAGCATCTGAAACGTGGAGCCGAGGAGCCATCCGGCAAGAGTTGCATATGCACGGCCAACGAAGTCCACGCAGCTTCGGTTCTGCTGCCGCCGCCGCCGCCGTCGCCACCGCCGCCGGATGCAGTTGGTGATAACATTTTCCTGAGGCTAACACAGCAGCTGAAGAGTTTTCGATTTATATATGCCGTAGCTTAGCTTAGCCAAGGCTAAAACACTTGCCACACAGCCAGCCACTCAATGCAAAAAAAAAAACGAGCATACGCCACGTTGCACTGCATCATAAAATGTTTTGCCTGGCGCTCATATTTAATGCATAAGCCATTTGTTGGTTCGTTTTTGTTTATTTTTATTTTGGGTGATAAGACGCGAAATCAAATTTAAAAGCTATCAATTTGATATTAGTTTGGGGACTAAACCTTTGGGGGTGCAACTTTCGAGCGCGTGCCAGGATTCAGCATTTTTGCTGCATATGCTGGGCTCCCCAGTTTTTTGTGCATTCGTTTTTTGGTTTTTTTTTTTGTTTGTTGCCTGTCGAAAGTTTGAAATCAATTTACAGATGATTTATTATGTCAGGCTAGGTGAAAAAGGGGTTGAAGCTGCATGCGACAACGACTCCGACGTTGATGAATGCCGTTGTGTATTGTTTTGTTGTCAGTTTTGATCAAATTTGTCGTTTTGGGGTATTGAATTGCAGGTGAAGTGGAAAATTTGCCAGTTAAGCGACAGTTTTATGACTGAGAGAAGTTGTGTGGGGAGGAGGGGGGGAGTGGAAGTGGGACAACTAGCACTGTAATCCGCAAATGGAAGAACGGCCCTGGGGGTTAGGAATAAATAAAAATTGTATTTGCCTCCCAAGAATTCAAAAATTAACCGCTTTGGACTTGCTGTGCTGCCAGAGTGCTAAACATTTATTAGTGCTGACGACTCCTTAAAACGGCTAAATTTACTGTTAATTAGCATTGAAGAAAGTACAATTTTTCTGAGACGATGTTTTTATACGCATGTATGTATGAAGGATCTTATTTCAAATGTTTAGCTGATTTTAGAGTAAATGTTTGCAAATGGTTGAATAATTTCGTATACTGTTTCATTCGGTTGAAGCTGTTGCGTATGTATAAGCTTAAAGGATGAAAGGATAGGATAGAAGGAGTCAATTTGCCATTTTAAAAGACACGGAATCCACGGATAAATAGGTTTTAAGGTATTTTTTTTTTTTGTATATTTTATGCTGTTTACTGCCTTGGCTTGGAATGTGTATCGAACCAAATCCGCATATCGGCTATTCATAAAATTCATGCTATGAGCCGAACAGTAGGTTTTAATTGTCATTAAACTATTGAACCGAATCATATTTAGAAATGATTTGTTTTTGGCGACCTTTCTAATTTTAGATGAGTGTAAGCCGGCTCGAGGTCAGGTTTGTAGGAAAACAAACAAATTTAGAAATAAGCAAAACGAATCCACTTATAGACTTTCAAACTAACCTCTATTTATTTCTTTAAGAAACTGTAAGGCTGTTTGAGCTTATACCATGATATATTTTGCTAGGGCACCTCGAAAGCACGGCTTAAATTGAAAGATTGATTTGTGAGCTGTCAGAAATAAATTATTTTGAATACTCTAACCCCGTGCTACTTTCGCGCCGCCCTTTATAATAGCTGTTATTCGATTTCCCAGCTAGAAAAACAGCCATACTGGCGGCCATCTCTAACACAGCTGTTAGCAATGCTCTCTTCGATTGCCAGCTATCGGCTCTCTTCGATAACCTTACTATCGATTGCCGGCCACCTCTAAACAAAAACAAAAATAAAGAAAAGCCGAAAAAAGCAAACAATTTCGCAAATCCAGCTTCTAATACGCCCCATGTCTTTGTTGCTATGTCCAAGCGTAACAATATAACCTACGTGAAGCCACAAGAACCCAGTTTTTTGGCCAAGCTCAAGGCGGAAATTGGCTACAAAGAAGGGCCCACCGTTGAGACCAAGGTGAGCAACAGCCTCCATCTGCACCAGATTCTTAGCCAATGCTGACCAATAGGGTTAATTCAAACAGCGCCAAAAGCTAGAAGATAACGCCGAGGATCCAGACTACGAGTCTGGCGAGGAGCGACCGGAGCGAGAGGACGAACAGCCGCAGATAGTTGTTCTGAAGAGTGGAGATCTAACAGCTGAGGAGGTGGCCACCGAGCAACAGCGGATAGTAAAAGGTATGTACATGTATTTGAGCCGCATGTCGGTGTGTGTGTGTGCCTGTGCTTGTGTGTGTGAGTGTTTGCGTAGGTAGGATGTAGTTATCGTCGGTGGCAGTTTGGCTTTCAGTTCAGTTGAGTCAGAATCGAGCGTCGGTCGTCGTTAGCGTCGTTTCCACGCTTCTTGCTGCCCTCTATATAAATATATACATACATATATAAATATATATATATATATACATACGTACGTGTGTATGTTTGTGACCGCGTGTGTTGGTGTGAGTGCTTGCAAATTTTTTTTTTGCTTTTGAAATTTTTGAAAATTTAAATAAAACATAAACAAACAAGAAAAAGAAATAGCAACAAATTTGCTGCCGCCATAAAAAACGCCGCGATTCATCCGACAGCTTTTCCCTGGGTTTGTGTTTGGGAAATATGTGCAAAATTTGCTGATGCAGTTTTTTTCTTTGATGAAAAATTCGATTTTAATTCAACTTCAGTTCTAACCTCGAAATTGTGCGTTTTTTTTCTTCTTTGGCCTGGAGTTATGCCACGCCTCCCCCGCCCCCACTAAGCCAAGACATTGCCCTGTGTGCCAAGACGTTGCCATGACAATCTCGTCCGTTTGCAAAGCTGGCCAAGATTCGGGTTATTGCAATTAGTGGCCAGCGGAGCACCCTCTCACAGACACACACACACACACGCATAGACAATGGCCAAGGCATACACACAGACATTTTCATTAGGGGGACTCCGCTGGCGAAAAGCAAAGCATGTGATGAAAATCAAAGTCAAAGTGAAGCGCACGATAAAGCAGCCGGCAAAGAAGTTAACAAATAACGGCGACCCAACAACAGCTGCCTGCCTCACCCGCCACCGCCGCCCGCCACATCCACATTTGTGGCTGCTGCTGCTTGCCGCCCGCTGAAAATCGGGTGAAAACGTGTGAAAGAAAGAACGAAGCAGAAGAAGGAAGAAAGAAAGAAGCAGGCACAGAGGCAGAGACATGATGATGAACGAAACAAGCGAGCAAAGAGCATGGCAAGTGGCTTGACGACGACAACGACGTGGTAGTAGTACTCTGCTAAGGGGGGGCCGCGGGGACGAGCCACAGCCAGTTGTCCGTTTGTCGTTCGGGTTGGCGAATTCTCGCCGGCGGCGACGGGGGGGGGGAGACAATATCTTTTGTGGGCGGCTGGGGGGGATGGGGAGGGTGTGCGTGTGTGTGGCACAGTTTTGGTTTTCGATTTTAGTTCATTGGCATATTGCAATTTGAATGATCAACCATTTCCCTCAAACAACTTCATTGCAGAGGAAGCTGAGAAACCTGCGGATTTGAACCAACCCATTGTCTTCAAGCAACGCCACAAGCCCACGCCAATTGACGACAAGAAATCCAAAAAATCCACCTCCGAGAAACGTAGCAAAAAGTCCAAGGCCACAACCAGTAAATTGTCATTCAACGAGGACGAAGAGGACAACGTCAGCGGAGAGGATTAGCAAGAAAAACAATTAACAAGGATAACCATTAAGCAGCCCTCCCCGAGTGGTTGGACTGTGCCGTGAATGATTAGGTAAGGATTAAAGTTTTGAATTGAAGGTTCGTGTCGTTGATTTTGAAATTTTAACCAGTTCTGATCTGGTTTCAATTGGCTTTAAGCCGACTGCCAATATTAAGTTGCAAGTTAATTTGCCTAAAGTATTTCTGAGATATGTCACTGAATCACTTTTCAACTGTTTCAAACCGATTTTGAACGGAGAAATGGCTTAACTTGACCAAATTGCAAGTTTTGAAGATATGCCGGTTGATGTGAATCCGCATATTTGGACATATCTTTATCTTAAAGTAATCCCTTCTTCACATCAGTAACCTTACTGTTTCTGGTTCGGTTTACAATCATGAATTTGCGGTTCAATATGCAATTGGTTTCTTCTGAATCGCTGATTGTCCAGTCTTTTAATCTGTGTTAATCTTCTAAAAACCCGGTTGTATATTTTTGACAAGGGTTGACAACCTTAGGGCCTATATCTTTGTTGCTATGTTACAGATTAGTACGACGAACTCCCTATCAAAGACTTTAAGCCGATTTACCCCATCAATTTGATGGACTAACCACTGCTCCGCATTGGTATTGAACAAAGTTGGTTAAAAGTGAAAATTGGTAGACGCCTGATAGTCTGATAGAAAGATTTTTTGCCTCTCTATTCTAATTTAGACATAGTTTTGATTGATCCAGTTTACCAAACTATTAAAATCATTAACCATAAGGCGTAAGGACCACTTTTATTATGGTTATTATTTAAAGGCCCCCAAAAAATCTTCCATAAATCATAGATCTTCTAGTTTTAGAGGGTAAACTAACCCAAAAGCTCTAAATATACTACTATACTCAAAGTCGCTATACGCCATATTTGGATTAGATTTCTAAGAAGCTTTCTTTAACAATCAATTCAAGATTTTCTGTACTACAAAATAGGTTCTTACGGTCTTAAAAGTTCTTCAGAAATTTACATAAGCGATTTTGTAAGCCGTATTATTTTTTGTAAACCGGTGTTCTGGTTTCAGTTCACTTTCGGGAGGTTAAAACATGGTTTGATTCGAGGAACCCAAAATCACAAACCAATCCGGTTCTTTGGGTTTCAGTTGACCGTTCGGGCTCCGGAGGGAAGATATCTAGTGATATCGCACTGCGGGACCAACTCTTACAAACAATTAAACCTAAGACATAAAGCCCCGCTCCCATTTTCATAAAATCTTAATGATTTACAGACCAAATTTGGTGCACAAACCGGTTTCAAATCGAAAATGAAAGCAAGGCTTATAGTACAGTCAAATGTTCGCATAAGTCTCTCCAAATCACCTAGAACTTATTTGACCAATTCGGTGACCAATTGAAGGAGTTCTAATAGTGCATATTGCCAGAGTGTGAAGCCAAAGCACCATGTATCGAAACTAGTCTCTTGGAGCTGAATCATTTTGAAATCTTAAGAGTAATCCTTACATGAATCTATATGCTTAGCAGGGTTTCCTTCTGGCAGTTAAATAAATTATAAATGAGAAGGTTATTATTGTTTTTATTAGGTCTTAGATACAAAAGCTCATTAAATGATTTACAATTTAAATAGGCTATAGTTTTTCTGGTCAATATCGATTTAAAATATTTATCTTTATATAGCAAGGATGTAAACAAAACCTTTGTCCAAAAACCTACATTTCAGAGACTCAAACCGCTTGATTATTAAGACTGGTTTGGTTCAGTGATTCCTAAGGGTTTTCAACCACCGGTTTGGTTTACAGCACGGTTTATAAATCAATCCAAATCACGGTTTCGATTTAATTTAGTAGATCAATCTTCCTATTCGAGCATTATATTTCGAATAGGAAATTTTTGAACTCTGAGCAATATTCTTTAGAAAATTTAATTAGTTTTGAATATCTTTAAAACGAAGTCAATAAGTTTGAGGTTTTTCTTAAAGAGTTGAACAAGAATAGTGCTTTTCTGTTGGTTTCTTAGCTACCAGGGCATTCACTGAAGCCCTTTCGTATCTGATTCCAACAAATGATTGATATTTGGCTAGTCCCATCGCAAAAAGGGTTTATTTAATTCATACAGAAAGGAATGCTGAGTAAAATTATAAATCAGATTCATCCATGACTCATGGGGTATGAATCATTTGATATTCTTTTGACGAGGGAGTCATGAAATACAGCTGTCATATGTACATATGGATTGTTCAAGATATAAACTTCAGATATTGGCAAATGGAAATTATGAAATTGTTCGAATATTTATCTGTTTTAATTGATTTAGTTATCGAATATTTTCTTCCAAAATGTCATCATATTTGTGTTTTTTATTACTTTTTAACTAAAGTTCTATCCAGGCTTGGGTGTTTCGTACATAAAAAAACCACCAAGAGGGGAGTACGAGAAGAAAGGGTCATGTGTATGTATAGCATACAAAATTGCCATTGTTATCGGGGCCAAATTATGGAACGATAGTTTGAGTCTTAAATGAACAACCCAGGCCAGTTCCTGGCCCTGGCTAAAATGCTAGTGTAGGAGGTGAAACACAACAAAATCTTCCTACCAGTTGCCGATCAACGGGGGTGAGAAGCGGGTTACTTTCAAATTTTGTACTTGCATATAGACCAAAATCGTACAAGCACACAAACAGACACACACACATACATACATACATATACATGGCAGACATACAGACATGACATACACCCTTACATATTTACTTATATGTATACCTACATATATATGTATGTACGTATGTATGTTTGTATGTAGGTCTATATAGCGTGTGAGAGCGACAGAGAGGCCAACGTAATCTGAAATAAGTTGGAAAAGAAGAAGAAGCATCCGCAGCGCCAGCAAAAGTATCGTGATGAGTATACAGTTTAAAAACTTACAGACGCTTGCCATTAGTATGTGTGTGTGTGTCCGTGTGTGTTTGAGTGGGGAGCTGTAACTATCTTCTATCCATCAGTTCCAACCATCTAACAATTTTTTGGCGCCCTATTTTCAAATATCTGCTCAAGTCATAAAAAAAAAGTCTCGTCATATACGCCGGCAATGCCGTTTCATTTTTGTTTTGTTCATTTCGTTCGTGGCGCGCGTACAATTGTCAAATTTGTTTTTCCCTCCCATTCCAATCTCCATTCACACACACACACACATCGATAACAGGGCCATTCGCTATTTTTGAGCGCAAATTCTCTAAGGTGAGACAGGCTCTCTTTAAGGCTCTCCAAAAATGCCGCACGTTGTGTTTTTGTTGTTGGATTGTAGGTAGGGGTGGGTGTCGTGGTAAATATAGGTGATTTAAGTAACTTACCAATTAGCTGTTTGAATTTGTGGCACTTGTTTTTATTTAAATTTTTTCTGTCGATAATAAAGCGTCGAAGTGGAATGATGGAATGGGGACACCAGAGGATTTGTTGTTATTAATATTTTCTTTACTAAATAAATTTAAACAACTTTGAATGCAAATTTATTTACTCTAGCGTTCCCCACTCCATCGTTCCAATTCGAGGCTATTTCAGCAACGCTATTTTGACGGACATTTCAATTTGCTCTGAAAAAAGCTATCGATAAACGATATACGAGTATGCAGCCCCGAGCTCGCCCCCGGCTGGTCTGTGCAACTCTGTTTTTGCATTTTCCGCTTCACACATTTCCAGTTTGTCTTTTTCTTGTTGTTTGTCGTTTTGTGTCCGCGCTTTGGTTCAGTCTTTTTCGGTTTTCATCCACACAAAAAGAAAAATAGTTGTGTTTTGTTTATTGCATGAAGTGCCAAACAAGGTCCTCGTTTTGTGTTTGTTTATAATTGAGAGCGAAGAAGCAGCAGACAATAACAACAACCTGTCAAAAATATGTGAACTGAACTGTGTAAGTCCGGCGACGACGCTGCAAGATGCAAATGCAGCAGCAGCTGCTGCTGTTGGTTCTACTCCCCCACTTCAAGTGTAAATGAAATTAAATAGACTAAGTTTTGGAAAAAGACACACACATTCACACTCACACACAGACACACAAGCGAGAAACACGCTCCTGTACCCAGCTCTAGCCTAAAGTAGTCAGTCAGCCAACCAGCAACAACAACACCACACAGCGCCAGAGCCCAAAGCCAAACGTCGTCATCATGGTCTCTCACCCGTCGTCCCGCCTGTTCTTCCCCCTAGCGTCCCCTTTGTGCCGCCTTCATCCCAATGTCTGCGTGTCCGTTTGTATCCACGCGTATATATGTATTTATGAACGTATATATAGATTGCATATACCTATATATATATATATAGGTATGTGTGCGTTGGCTGTGTGTTTGTATGTATGTCAATCGGTTTGTGGCTGTGCTCGGTAACTGTTCATTTAGTACATATATATATATATTTGTATCTGTATATATATATGTACATTGTACATACGTACATACACACCTTATTACATAGCCACGTTTTATGTAATTTACATACCCACATAGTTGCTGCAATTTTACATATTAATTGTATGTATGTACATTTTAAATTGTATTTTAGTTTAATCCAATATGGCAGCCATTTTGTATCAATCCTCGCCCATCGTTCCGCCCGCCCCCTCTCTGCACAAGTTGGAATCAGTTTTAATTCACCTAGATTTTGCAGTTTTTTTTTTGGTGATTGTTTTTGTTTGTTGTACACTCTTTGTAGAGTTGGGTTTTATAGTTTTGCCTTGATGTTTGAAGCTGCTGCTTCGGGTTCGATCGAATCTTATTATTAAGTTGATCCAAAATTACTAAGATTAGAATTGTACTTGGACTACAAAGTTTTAAATGAAGAATTAATAATTAGTTAATTAATTTTTGTAAAGTCATCCACATTTATAATTATTATAATGATAATGAAGGGGTAACATCACTCAGAAGTTATTTTAATTTTGACTTAGAAGAAGTTCAGGTTTCAAACCAATGTAACAGGCATTATTTCTCACTTCGTCTTAAAAGTTCCAAAAAATAGCTAAATATTATTTCAAATAGACAGATTTATGGATACTTTCCCACTGTTGAAATTGTTACATCTAGCGACTAATAAGCTAAAATGACAACACTGATTCAAAGGAAAATATGGATATTTTGATATCCAAAAAAGAACATTAATTAATATCCATTCCAAATGGTTAACAAAATCATCCAATGGATCGTCATAAATTATCCTTTTTTTACTTTGTAAATAATTATAAAAATTTAAATGGTCTGAAAGCAAAGCGGATCCTATCTTTAGAGAGATATTATTTTATTTATAATATGGAAAAGGTTAAAGATAAGTCCAATCCCTTTTAATGATAAATCCATAAAAATTACCAAGTGAACAAAATATAACCAAATACTTAACCATTCCAGCTAACTTAGGTCTGATTTCACATCTTATCCATAGTCTTGTAATAACTACCAACAAGTCACAGAGTTAATTTCAAGATTATCTGACACAAAGCAGCTATCTAGAAGATGCAAAATCGTCCCTTAGTTAGTTGGTTCCCAATATAGTTGTTTCGCAACTATTTTTCTATAAAAAAAGGAAAATCCAAACTATAGGATTGACTTGTGCTCTCCAAATACGTACTAAAGGTGAAAAGAGTTGGAAAAAACTGAATTTGAAACCCTAACAAGCAAAATGATTTCATTTAAATGTCTTTTCAAATCTTTTGAATTCTTCAAGTTTAGCTTAGAAAATAAAATTCCTAAATCTTAACTATCTGCTAAAATCTCCATTTCAAAGATCTCAAAAGTTACAAGGCTTACAAACCTTGACAATATGTCCTTACGAAAGGTTCGAAACGGCGGATCAAACGTTTTGTAAAACTTAGAAGGATAGTTTGCTCAGCTGTTGGACTGAAATTTAGACTACTGTTAAAAAATTCCAAAGAAAAGAAATCCTGTATTCAACAAATCTAAGCAAGCGGTGTTAAATACCTTAATATTTCCATATCGAACTTAATCCTAAAAAAATATCGATGTATATATTATATATATAATAATATAATTATAGTGGTTACATTTTCATATCGATATACCTATTATCATAGCTATTTGTGAAGTTTAGGAAAGGGTATAAAAACTTCGGTGAACAGAAACTACAAATTTTCCAGAATTTTGTTTCCTTCACTTTTGCAATTTTAGCGTTTTGGTTAGTTTCTTCTTTGTCTTGCTCTTTCGTGGCTCTCAATACTTTATATTTTTTCTTCAAGTTTTCCGACAATTACCTATTAAAGATCGTTTGGCTTTTTTTCCAATTTCCCATTCTAGGATTACATCCAGCATCAAGATAAACCACCAACCCAGGCACATTCCACACTCAACAAATGACGGAAGTCGATGTCGTTTTGCCGGAGGGCGTGGCCGAGCCCACAACAAAGCTGGTTGCTGCCAGCGCATCAGAAAGTTCTCCAACCAAAGCATTGGCCGAACAGAACGAACACAAAACCTCCACAGAGACGAAGGACAAGTCTGTTGTCGTCGAAGAAGAAGAAGAAGTTGATAAAGAGGAGACGGACTGCATCAAAGAAGATGTATCGAAGGCCCTGCCCAAAGCACCCGCAGAACCCATGGATGAAGCCATGGTTGAGGGAGAGGATGAGGACTCACAAATCACCAGCAGCAGTTCAAAAGAGCCCAAACAGCTAGAAGAAGATGATGAGGAGGAAGAGCTGGACGGCGAAGAAGAGGCCACCACCAATGGTGATCATGAGGAGGCCGATGAGGAAGATGAAACCGAGAAGATAGGCAGCACCGCTGAGAACAGCTGCGAGGCTGAAGATCCACTGGGCGCTGTCGTTGAAGCTACAGAAGATGATGAATCTTCGGTCAGTGACAAGAAAAAAGTAGTTGATCTCGAAGATGGCGAAGAAGAGAGCCAGCAAAGTGAAAACCTTAAACCCGGCAGCGACGAAGAGGAGGAGCAGAAGGAGGAGAAGTTAAACGGCTTTGTGGCCAGTCCCCAAAAAAAGAAGGAGAACGGTCAGGCCACCAAAACGGAGGCCAAGGCTTCTATAAACGACGGTGTGGTCAATCTGGACGAGGACAGCGATGAGGAGATGCCAAAAGCAAAACCTTTAGTATCCAGCGGAGCTGAGTCCTCAGATGATGCAGTGCTGATAGCCTCCGATTCTGAGACCGAGCTGGCTGCCCCACCAGTAGTTTCAGTAACAGCAATCACCAAGAGTAAGCCTTCAGCAGCAGCCAAGCCTCCGCCTCCCTCCGCCCATCCTGATGACGATGATGACGATGATGACTGTGTGGTCATCGAAGATGATACACCGCCAAGTATTTCACCCAGCGATCACATTCAGCAGGGCAAACGAAAATCCGATTTGGACGATCTTCAGCACAATAGCAAGAGGCAGCGCAGTATCACTCCCTCAGGTCTGGGACAGCTGACCATCAAGGATGCTCGTTCCCTAATGCCTCACGAGGCGCAACGAGAGGGCGCCATCTATCCGGTGACTATAACCAATGCTGTAACTGGAGTGGCCACCAATCTGAGTGCTGCCCCACCCAAACTGGTGCCCCTGCCGGTGGCAAATAACAACTCAACCTCTATTCACCAGCAGCTGAATCCTCCTACAATATCTCTCACCGCCGGACTGCCCAGCATGACTAATAACGCTACGCTCCTGCCTGGACTCACCGATGATATGTTTGTGCTTGAAGCGCCCTCCTTCATAGTGCCGTACATCTATGAGAAGCCACCGAATGACAACATCCGGGAGGTGATTAAGGCTATCGAGACGAAATACGCTCTCTCCCCGGAGGATTTGGCCGAAGCAGTCAAAATCGATGAGTTCGACATGATGACCGAACGAAATAAGGAGGATAAGCCTGCTGAGCAGGAGACTCCCGGTGAGGGTAAAAAGAAGAAAAAACGTGGCGACGATGAATCCTGGTCAGAGCAATCGGATGAAGATGATGAGGAGGATGATGACGACTCGGAGACTGGAGTTCGGACAAAGGTGCTGATCAAAGAGGCCAATGATGATCTGACTGCCCTTAAGGGAGCCATCAAGCCTGCTGCCGCCTTGGCGGCATCCGGAGGAGGAGCAGCAACCCCGGCGAATGCTGCCATCAAACCAGGCCAAGAGAATTACTTTGAAAGTCCGCTGGGCAAATTCTTTATGGATATTGGTGTGGGCCTTGTCCAGGAGTACGTTCAATCCGACCTTTTACGCTTGCAAAAACGTAAAATGCGCAAATCCTTCTCCCGGGATGCCAAGGGCTTTGAAACGGCCATTGCTGCACTGTCCGGTAACCTGTTGGCCTCCAAAACGAAAAATGCTCCCTTCAAGTTCACCATGAAACGCTGCGAGTTCTGCAATTTCAAATCGGAGTCCGCCCTGTCCATGGCCAATCATTATGAGACGCCGCACATGAACGGGGTGCTGTACAAGTGCAACTTTTGCACCTTTGAGATTCGCAATGCCACCGAAATTGTCTATCACATGGAGGCGGTGCATAATATCAAGGCGCGTCTGATCAAACCGCTGCCGTATCATCAGTGTCCCAACTGTGGATTCGAGGATAATGGCAAAGCTAAATTAGCGCGTCATCAACCGGTGTGTGCTAAGAAGTTCCGGCCAGAGTTGAATCTAGCGCCACCCAATGACTGGGAAGCGCCGGCCAAAATACCACGCATTAAGCCACGACATGGACTGGTGGGCACAGCCACCGCGTATCAGGTAAGGATAAGGTGGATGATTAGATTAAGAAATGTATGCTTGATTGAGCATGGGAAGAAGAGATAGCACACACACATAATGGGACCCTTAGATCGATTAACCTTCTGTGTTATGAAAAACAATTCACAATACTAATCCCTTTCGTTTCTCTTTTCCAGGCTATGGCCGCTCAGGCAGCAGCTCAGAAGGCTGCCCTGGCCACCATTCAACAGCAGCAGGCGCAGGCTCAGGCAAGAAATATGCAAGCAGCCGCCTTGGCAGCCCAAAATGCGGCCAAGATGCGACAACGTGCTCCCCAACTGCCCAAATCGCTGCCCGCTGGTAACAGTTTAGTGCGCAATCCCTCAACGCCCGTGCGTGGAGCCTCAAATACGGCGGGTCTGTCGCTGCCCAACAGCTATCAGCTGGCTGCCGGACAGCTGGTACAGGTAAGCATTAAATTAGATTGATTTTTCAGTTGTTTAACCCATAACTCCTCCACCCACAGCAGGCCTCAAAGAAGCCCATGGCCGGTCAGCCAAGCATCTCAATAACGCCATTACCTCGTCAAACTTCGTCCGCAGCAGCGGGTGCCGCCTCATCCAGCAAAGTGCCAGCTGGAGCAGCGGGCATGAAACCCGGCCAGAGTCCCAGCGGCAACAACAAGGCGCAATTTGTCATATGCGAGATATGCGACGGTTATATCAAGGATCTGGAACAACTGCGCAATCATATGCAATGGATGCACAAAGTGAAGGTAAAGCTGAGTTTCCATTGACTCTTGTTTGCATTTGCTAATCCATTTGTTATACAAACCAAACAGATACATCCCAAGATGATCTACAACCGGCCGCCATTGAATTGCCAAAAGTGTCAGTTCCGCTTCTTCACGGATCAGGGTTTGGAGAGACATTTGTTAGGCTCACATGGCTTGGTCACAAGCTCAATGCAGGAGGCTGCCAACAAGGGCAAAGATGCCGGACGCTGTCCCGTCTGCGGCAGGGTAAGCAAAATCACTTGAAATTCATGTTGAGATGCTGTTAAACAACATATCCTTCCTTCTCTGCACAGATGTACCAATGGAAATTGCTGAATCACGTGTCGCGAGATCATCACATGACCCTGAAGCCTGCTCATCTCTCCTACAAGTGCACCGTGTGCACGGCTACCTTTGGCATGTACAAACAGTTTGAGACGCATGTGTATACGGCGCATAGCACAGTGGCTCGCAAGGCCATGGATAGCAAGAAGAATAGCGGCAGCAGTGCCCAGTCATCGAGTGGGTCCGGCACGGGAGCGGGCATGTCACGCAATTCGCTGGGGGCTGCCAACGATTCGCTGTTAAAGCCGCTAAAGATCAACGATGAGATCACCATCATACCACAACCCGCATCGAAACCACGCATCACAAATATGGAGAGTCATGTTATAGGTAAGTGAGCAGGCACTCCAAGAAGATTACCTAGCTTAACTTTCCCCTCTTGCAGATTAAGCAGCGCATTGGATTAATCATAAACCAAATCTCGCAGCGCTTTAAGTTAGTGTTATAAATTGTTTTTAAGCTGAAATCGTGTCGTCCTTCCCGCCAGGTTGCGTCACACATCTATTTACTTTTTTAAGACGAAATTGTATAAAAGAGAAAAAGTTAATAATAATCTTCTTTAAACTATAAACCAACCAACGCAAGAGCTACAGGATAACACGCTAAACATAAATCTAAAGATATATATCTAGTTACGGATTAGTTACGGACTACATTAAAGTGTTTGGAGTGTGCACATAAGTTGAAGTTGTAGCTACTACTAATATAACACCTACACATACTGCATTACACATACATATAGAGTACGTCCTAGGAGTCTAAAACGTAAAGTAAAGCATTAATATTATTATTATTATGATTATGATTATGATTATGATTACAAAGAGGCCGCCACAGCGCATCGTCTGCATGATGACTATGTAAATTAGTTAAAAACTAAAACAAACTATTTATACGACAATTACGAGTATCCAAATGTTGTGTGTCTGCAGCCAACCGTCGTGTGTGTGTATATACATTTTGATTAGGTCTGTCTTACCCTCCCCCGCCCCCCAGATGCCCGCCCGCGTATGGCTTATTGCCAGGCGACGAGATCAAAATTTGTATTGTGTGGGAGAGAGGTGTGGACTCTTCGAATCTTTCTAACTGATCTGAGAGACGTTCAACAATTTTAATTTTTTGTGTACAAGTTTAAACTTATATTTATATTATCCATTATATTAAAATATATATATATATATCATCTATTAGCACCTAAGAAACCCATGTACTACAGTTACAAAGCAAAACAACAAAAAAAAAGAAGAAAAAAAACAAAAAAAGAATCCACAACCACACAACAAACACCAGCAACAACAAAACAAACAAACAAACTGAAAATGAGAACATTAAAAACCTAGTTAATATACAAAAATGGCTGAGCATTTATTGGATTTGTATTTGATGAAGCCAACTGGAGATGGAGGCAACAGGCGGCACATCCTTTCTGTGGACAGAGAGAGAGTGAGAGAGAGACTGTTCCCTAATGTAACTTCATGTAGCACTTGCAAGCATATAGAAATGGAAATGGTAATTTCTATTCATTGGGGTCTTGACTGGGCACTGCCTAATTGGAAGACACGCCGCAAGGCTCGGTATCAGGCGCAATGACTTCTGTAGAAGCTGTAACTCAACTGATGCTCTGCAGAAGACGACTCACGCTTCTGGTTCGTCCTTTCCTAAACGATCTGTCAGAAATCTCTCCAACGGATGTTAACTCTTTGCTCCAATTCGTGCTACTATCTAAATGGTTTGACGGGGACGATCCTCCCTCTACGACCACATCGTAGAAAGGGTTATATGGTAACACAACGGGCCTAAGTGAAGAATGGGATGTTTCCCATTTCAACCATTATAACCTAACCTAACCTAACCCATGATTTGGGGTCCTAAAACTGAGGACTAATGAATGAAATGGATTTGGGAAAACAAAAAGAAAACGTTTTTATATAAATTTCTACTTAAAGTGAATCTTTATAGCCTAAACCAATGGGGCCACTTGCTCAAATCATTTACTTATTATGAGATTAGCTGTCTGTTACCAATTTTAGGGGTACTTTGAAGTCTTATGTACATAATCTGTACCTATATTTTTAAAGAAAATCGTTTGCTTAAAATGCATAATTAAACTTAATTAACGAACCTGGGTACAGTTTTCCCCTTGTATATCCCCCCCCCCGAACAGATCTTCGGTTAGGTGAGAATTGAACCGAAATGCTTTTAGCATTTCAGACAATCACCTGACCAAGTCATTCCCCTCGCCGCTCTGCGCTGGCAATAACAGGCAATCCCGTTTACCTAGCACTAATGTGAAATTTATTTTTACTTTTTAGTACAAAAATGAAATTCCAAACTTGTGATACGACCATGGCAATATGTCGGTATGTGTGTGTGATTAGTGATCTCTCGTCCAGTCTTTTCTAACACGTTATTAGGGTACACTTAAGGGCTAGGGTTAAGGTATATGTGAAAGCACAATGCACTGCATAATGAAACCAACTAAACTAATCCACCTCCTCCTCCACCTCGTTGGCTGCCAAGGGAT
The DNA here is from genome assembly GCA_035044965.1 of Lordiphosa andalusiaca. Taxonomy (NCBI): domain Eukaryota; kingdom Metazoa; phylum Arthropoda; class Insecta; order Diptera; family Drosophilidae; genus Lordiphosa; species Lordiphosa andalusiaca. The sequence continues at coordinate 3,625,811 of JAWNNM010001363.1, read as the reverse complement.
TCACAGGCAATTGTTGCCCATGATGTCCAGTGGGTGCAAACAGTTGAGCCGCATGCGTCAACTTGGCAAGAGTATTTTGGTCCAAGATTTGTGGTTTCTCGGCATCGCTGACATTGGATTTGGTCAGCTGATAGAAAGCGGTGTCGCTGTGCGTTATGTTCACTATGCTGCCGGTCAGCGGCAACGTCTCGAGCAGTTCCTGGGCACTGCTGAAGGCACCCAGATTAACGGGTGCAATACCGGTGAGCACTTGACCCGTGACATTGGTCTGTATGGGTAGTGGAATGTTGCCCAGATCGATGTGACTGTGATTGCTGTGCGTATCGTAGAAGGTAAGATCCACACGCTCTTGACTCTCGAAACTGGTGTCGTTCTCGTCCACCTCGGTGAGTATGCCTATCTCATAGACCACCGCCTTGACCACGTATCTACGGGAAAGAGCACAGTAAATTGTTAGACTTCATTTCCACAGTCAAGTTCCTTCCAAAACTTACAGATTCTTGGGCGTATCGTTCACACTCGATCTCAGCTCCTCAATGGTGGCATTGTCAAGACCCGACGTCACATCCAGCACTGGCAGAGAGCAACTAATAGCCACTAGAAGGCCCAGCACAGCAGCCCCAAGCACCGCCTGAGGGATTTGCATCTTGGATCTGTTTCGGATGTTAACGCAATGTGGCTCTAGCTCTGATCCCTTGCCTGACTTTCGCGTGTTTAAAGGTAATTAGTTCAGATCTCTGGGCTTTTATAGCCAAACAGAAGCCAGAGCTTTGCGATATTGACACCTGTTAATTGAACGACGGGTTTACGTGGTCCGAGATCTCACAGTTTCTAGGCAGATCAGTTTGCTGGGACTTCCGTTGCCAAAACGAGGGGAGGGGATTCATTGTTTTTATAGCCAGGCTCTAATTAATTGTGCTCGTTTCGAAGCGTGTCCAAGTCAACATCAATTCCAAACACAGACCGGAGTCTGCCTACGCAAATCTCAGCCTGGTGCAATATCTAAACACGGTTGTTTACCCACCAAAAGTGACCAAAATAACAACACAGACATAAACATGACGCAGTCAGTCAAAAGCTGGGACACGCGCCTGAGAATAGAGATACGCCATTTCAACGGATTACTCATACGCACCGTATTCGCACATCTGAAAAAAACATCATAAAATGATGAAACTTGATTCTATTATGAAATTGTTTTATTCCTAGATCATTATTTTGCACAAATGTCAACCGCTCAGAGCAGGTCCTAACCAGCTGAGTCTTGACTTAATCCGTTTGTTTCACAGCTGTTCTATTGAAATTATGAAACTCGATGGGGTGGGTATTTCCCGACACGTTTTTTAACACACTTTTCACTTCGGACTGAACTTTAGTGGAAAATTTTGACAAATTAATTTGCACTTTTTTTTTTGGCTGGCAGTGATTCCCAAATGCTCTAATCATGCATGAGAGGTGCGAAAATGGGTAGTCCACAAGTGCAGTTGAAACAATCAAGTGCAGGGTGCCCAACTGGAAGTTCAGAGACAGTCCAGCAGGGCACGAGGAAGGTTCAATTAGTTGAAATACAAAGTAAAAAGCATTCAAGAAAGTGTAAAAGTGTTTTTCATTAGTCGTTGCCGATGCACTTTCGATTTTTTGGTATTTTTGGCTTACCAATGAAGCAAGTCGGATCTAAATTGAACTGTACCAAATAGTTTCAACTTCTTCTTCCTTTCGAATATGCTGAACTTAAACAAAAACAGGTCATGAAATGGTTAATATCGGTTCATTTCATTCAGATCTTTTTGATGCTGCTGATGAAAGATAAAACATAATCTAAAACTTAATCTCACAACCAATTGGTTAGATAGACACTTTGGTGAAGCTTTTGAATTATCTTGTACTATATATCTTATATAATAATTATATATATACAAACAGGATATTAGCACCATAACAACAACTACACCGACAAGTGCCATGCCTCTGTTTAGTATTAACTCTAAGACTTTTGGTTAAGCCAACTTCTTTGCGGTTAACTTTTTTCTATTCTCCCAATCGTTTTGGTTAGCATCCAGTCATGGATGCTGCCAGTTTTAACTGGCGCAAGGAGGCTTAAAACAATTTTGTATTCCTCAATTGTGATGGACACTCCTCCATTTGGATATGAAAAAGCTTACTTCTAGACGAGTGACGCACTTGCTGATAGAGTTAGCTACAGACACAATTGATTTACTATTTAAAGGGGTGTTTAGCGTGCAAATACAAATCTATGGGAATCTCTTAAATCAATTTAGTGTGAAAACTACGAAACTACAAAATTGCCGTACTTCTATAGGTATTATTGAGGTTTATCTGAGCGTGAACCAAGAACTGGAACCACTGGAATACCCAGAAAAAAACAAATGTAGTCTTGAGTAGCAGATGGAAGCAGATTTTTCTTATATTGTTACAAGAACTTTACACAAAACAGGAAAAGAATTTGGATAATATAGAGACGACAATTAGGCTTAAAAATCTACAGACAGCCATACTCAAACGAGCACAACGGCATGGACAGCTTGCCAGATCGGTAGGCATTACCTAAACGTTACCTAAATCTATATATAGGTAACCAAATCGAAATCTTGTGTTACATCGATTTTTATGAATTTTTATACTCTGTACCAAAGGTACATAGAGTATTATAAGTTTGTGCAAAAGTATGTAATATCCAGAAGGAAGCATCTCCGACCCCATAAAGTATATATATTCTTGATCAGCATCAACAGCCGAGTCGATATAGCCATGTCCGTCTGTCTGTCCGTATGAACGCACAGATCTCAGAGATGGTAAGAGATAGAGGTTTGACATGTATGGGACATATGCTTCTTATGTCTGCAGGCAGATCATGTTTATTTTCAATTTTGGCCACGTCCCCTCCCGCCCCCGCAATTTAGAAAAAACGTCATATCTCCCACAGTTTTGAAGATAGATGGCTTGTTCCTTCTGGACATATTTATTTATTAGGATAACTTATCGATCCGCCAAAGGAATGAAGAAGATCGGATGAACGGTTTTCGAGTTATTATCAAAAGACAAATTTTCTTGGTACAGACTATGTTATAGTCGGGCTTGACCGACTTTCTTTCTTGTTTTGTTTGTATTTGTTAGGTGGAAAGAAAAGATTTTGCCCAGAAGTTTGCAACGCATAGAAACATTCATTTCCGACCCCATTAACTATATATATTCTTGATCAGGGTGACGAGTTGAGTCGATTGAGCTTTGTCCGTCCGTCTGTCTGTCTGTTTTTACGCGAACTTGTTCCCAGTTTTGAAGCTATCGAGCTGAAATTTTGCACAGAGTCTTCTTTTTGCTGCACACAACTAATATTTCGGAATCGACCTGATCGGATGACTATATCTCATAGCTCCCATAGGAACAATCGGTCGGAAAACTAGTTTTATTATGAAAACCTTTTTCTTTTCAATGGAAACGTCTCCAAACTTTGTAATCATAAGTTTTCTATGTTTTTTTTATAATTCTACCAAGTTTTATTCAAATCGGACAATTATGTGGTATAGCTGCCATATAAAAGCTAGGTGTGAAAGACAGTCTTAGTTAGAAAAACTTTTTTGTTTTTAATGGTAGCATCCTGCAATTTTGTATTTCTTTGTTTCACTTGCATTCACATAATTTTACAAATTTTTGGCCAAATCGGATGACTATATCATATGGCTCCCATACGAACGATTGGTCATAGAATAAAAAAAAGGGTATTTTTTGAAAATTTTTAAGAGAGCACTTGCAAGGGTATAACAACTTCGGCACAGACAAAGTTACCTTAGCTTTCTTGTTTTAAGTTTCATAAACCAGCTCCAATAAGTGCAGTCCAAGCATTTAGGGCCCACAAAAGACGAATCATTACAAATTACATACTTATTAAGGCTGTATTGGACTACAATTTATGAAAAATAATACACATTTGTAATGGAAATCCGATGGCAGTTCGGCTCTAGCATACATCTTTTATTACTAGTAATGCAGGATGTGCGCAACCCCGCTTACAAAGTAAAGCAAAGACTGTCAAAGTAAAGCAGACTGTGGGTGGCTATTTCTGTCATACTGAAGGCAAAGTAATGTAATGGTTTTTGCTGACAAATCAAAAATAAGCTTCATAAGCTGATCACAATATTGTTTCGACATCATATCAAGCATCCGCACACTTGTATGCTTACAGCATGGTGAGAGGGTAATCTTTGGGAAGAACAGGGTATACTACAGTCTCTTCTCCAATCTCTTCTTAACGCTTTCGTCCCTGTGGTATAAGTAATTTCTTTCAAAAACTTGTGAAGCCATTGAAACATTAATTGGCCCCATTTGAGGTCCGCCCTAATGTCCCAATGTGTATCGATCCAATCGCTTTGATCAAGTGATAAACAAAGTATTGTGACTAAGTTATTAGTGGCTCTTTAGATTTTCTTTGGAAAACCGCAAGCGTTTTCCTGGAATTAAAATTTGGAATAAATTAATGTTAATTGGGCTCTTCTTGGGGCATATCCTTGACAGCTGGAACTCGTGGCTTCGTTCGCTTAAGGTTAGTTCAATTACCATCTATTAAATTGAGAGCTTAAGATCTTCTCCTGCACGCGCAGCCACCAAAACAAGTTCATCTCCAATTCAAACGTTCCGCCGCACGTTTAGAGAGTGCTAAATGAATACAGAAAACAAAAAAACAACGACGAAAATAAAGCTTAGTCGCAACTTTTGTGCCGGGGAAACAACTTAAATACTCGCCCCCTGGTGGCCGATAAACTTATTATCAAGCTGGACTTCGTGGCGGCCACAACTCTCTCAGAAAGCAGAAATCACAAGACAGGAACTTGGACCATGAAGTGCACTTTGGTATTCACAGTGAGTGAAGCCACATTCTAACCCATCCCCCCACACACACATGCATACTTATGTGATATTCTTTCCTGCAGCTGCTGACCGCTTTGCTCGCCTCGAGCTTGGCTGCTCCGCTACAGCTGAGCGATTTCTTTGCCATCGACACACAGCCGGCTAAGGGAGTAGATGTGGTCAAGCGTCAAGTTCAGGCCAATCCCGATGGTGAAATCAAACAAATCTCATTTCAAGGCCTCATAGGTGATCTGGAGAACAGTTTGTTCCAGTCTGCATTGAGTCTGCAGGGAGCCAGTGCACCGGAAAGTGTGGTGTCTGAGGTTACGCCAGAGGTGGGACATGGCATTACCAAGCGTTCAAATGATTTTGCACCAGTCACCGAGAGCGCAGCTGGAGAAGATGCACAGGCGCGACAGATTCTGGTGCAGACCACCAAGAAGGTGCCGGAAAGTGTTGAAGGTGTACCCGCACATTTGATTATTGATCGTGTGTCGGTGCAGCCACATTTGGGTGGATCTGTGCCCTTGATTCCCACCTTCCAGGTGCATCATACCAAACTAATTTCGGCCACCATTAAGGAGGACTCCAAGAATGATGGCAATCCTGATGGCAAACAAACAAAGATCAGCATTACCAAGACCTCTATTACATCAACAGCTCCAGTGGAGAGTGTGGAGACACCCAACACCAGCAGCACAACTAAAACAGTGGAGGTTAGCACGACTTCTAGTCCTGCCACCACCACCACAGAAGAGAAGAAGGTGGAGAAGGCGAGCTCTAGCTCCACCTCCACCTCCAGCACCAGCACCACCACCACCACTACGACAACAGAGGCGCCCTCACAAAAACTCAAGAAGGACGAGGAGAAACTCAAGGAGAAGGTAGCCGAGGTGGAGGCAGACCCCATCATACTCTCCTCCCGCCTCTAAGCCCGCTTTCTCTCTCTCTCTCTCTCACTCCTAGTTGTAGTCCATCACCTGCATTTTGTACACTCACATATTTATGTCGCGCCAAGTTCAATTAAAGTCATGTGATTCGATCTGAGATTCGTTTCTTTATTTAAATTTCAAATTCACACACACACTCGCCTCGCATAGAGAGGCGGGCAGAAGAGTTGAGGCTCTAATTGATGAGGCAAACAAACACAACGGAATGGGATAATGAAATGAACAATTCACTCAGCCATGAAGCCTTTCTCAGGGTGTAACCTTCCGCCGATGTGGTTCCCAGACAAAAGCTTTCGCGGAAAGCCCAAATACTTGCATCATCGTGGATTACGTTCGAGAAATGCAAATATTGTAATCAATTTTTTCAATTTGCATTGGCAGTTGGGCTACTTAGATATCCACTTTTAATCGAAACTGGGGATAGTCATGAATCAGTGTGTTTCTGGGTTACTTCTTTAAACCTTTTAAAATGATCAAGTTGTTGTCTTATTGAATAAGCTTTTGATTTGATAACTAATTGACTGAAGGTAGCTAGCGAAAGCTGTTGCAAAAATCGCCAGTTCTATTCTAAAACGTCATTCTTAAAGATATGTTCTTAAAATGGTCCAAGCGGATCATGTAATACATCAAGTTGGGAATGTGTTTCCAATCTTTATAGCAAAATCTTCAGTTTCTTTCTGAAGCTGGCCTGGGTTAAGTCTTGACGCCTTGTACTAATACAGATAATGAGTACATTTTACCACTAATAACTAATAATTTTCTTGATAACATATACCATATGTATAACGTAATAAATTATCATTGCTCCGGGGAATTACAAATTATTATAGATTACAAAAGTTTTCTATCGCATTGACGATTTCACCGACCCATTTGCTGACTGATTGTGGTTCGTCCCTGTCTTTGACTTACCACATATGCATGGGGACTCCTCTAGGAACTTAGTTTGCAGCTCGGGGACTCTGGCTCTCCCTTTTACTACAAACTCTTGTTGAATGCACCGGTGTCACAGCGATCAACAGGTGCCACAATGAGAGGAACACGAAAACAGCATTTCTATGGGCCTTGTTATGAATTTCTGGAGCTTATAATTAAATATTGATTTTTAAAAATTATCTTTTGAATAATTTTGGTATTCATTCTGAATGGACATTTTCAAATATCCTTTTTTTGATACTAAAATATCCATTATATGTTGAATTGGTCTTAAATTTTCATCCAACGGAGCGGAAAATCATCGAAAGGATAATAAAAATGTATATTTTAATATCAAAGAAAAGGATTTTAAAAACAAACCATTCCTATTGGACCTTTTTAGTTGCACACATCATTTATTGATCTGTGGTTTCAGCAATTTATAACTTTCAACTCCTTTCAAAGGGTTTCTTTTGGAATGGAGAATAACCATGTGGTTTTTGGAAAGGTATGACTAAAGGTTTCTTCCATTGAAATGCCGAAATACAGTTAACACCCACTTCAGTGTTTAAAAAATGCTATGCTCATTAGCATTAGTGCCGATTTCTCATCTTCTGCATAGCTGCTATGTGTTAGATAAACTAAGATTTTGCTCTGTTATTTGTAGGTTTATGTGACAGTTAGCTCTATGTAGAAGATTAGAAAACGGTCCAAAGTGTACTTATCTCATAAGTTATTCTCTTCAAACTTTCACAAAATGTAAGATGTAAATCAAACTTGTCAAATGTACTTATCTTTCATGTACCCCACAAATAGTTTATATTCCAACTCCCTCTCTCTCTCTATCTCTCTCCGTCTCTCTCTCTCTATTCAAAGGTGTTTATCAACTATCTTGGGTGCATTGTTACCCGTTTATATTGCGCGGCTTACTTGTGTGTTTATAAATTGATATGACTCATCGAACCCCCACCCCACCCCCCAATTAGTATATGTATACAAGTGTACATTACCTCGCCCTTACCCATTCCATACCACATCAATCAGCATACACGATCGCAAGGCTGAAAATTGATAAAGCCCCAACGACACGAGCCAATGTGTCCACGGGATCCAAAAAGCCCAATTATTAAGTATATAGTTTCTATTTAAAATCGCCTCGGATTCGTCATCAATTGTGAGTTTCACTTGATTTTGGACTCTGCTAATTTGATATCCAACTATTTACTCAATTTGGGAGGCATGTTCGCTTCTATTTATGTTGCAAACATCAACAAGATAAGCAACACTCATTCAATTTGTATTACAAAACACGGGGAGAACCAAAATATTTGCACTGCCAGCAGGGTGGGTGCTGCTGGCCTAGTCTTGGCCCAGTTGGGTTAGTTGGAGATTGTCTAAATTAGGGACCAAAAGTTTGCCTGATAACAGGTGTTACCCTTAAAATTTCATTAGCTTTATCTTATCGCCAGCAGCGGCGCACTCGATGCCCATTCAATGTGGAGCTTAGAAGTCGTCGGCCTGCTCAGTCCAAAGGAGGCAGCCGGTGTATGCGTTTCGCCTGCCATTTCTCAACTCAAAAATAAAACTAGAAATTCAAACGGTGAGAGAGATAAGGGGAATTCTTATTGTTGTTGGCCACATTGCGTATCGCGTACACTCGGCCAATTATTCAAGTGACGAACTGACAGTGAGATTTCCTTCAAGTGCAAACACACACACACACACACACACACGTTTCCAGTTGTGACTCACATCGCAGTAATTGTGGAAATATTAAACGAGTCTCTGCTATGCAGAAATCCCCAGAACTCATTAAGTTGATAAGATTTAGGAATTGTGGCTATATTCGACGTATATGTAATTTCAAATTGAATTTATAGCTCCAGGGACTTCGTGGTCTTATCGAGTCGGCAATTGGCTGGCTATCTGATCACACCCGAAAAGGTTACACAACTCCACAACAAACAAACACACACTCGGAGCAGGAGCAGAAGGAACGCTTATCAAGATGGCGGGAGTAAACGTTGGTTTTGCCAAATGCTTTATCATTTTTATGGCTGTTGTCATATTGGTAAGTAAATTTATGAACCATTTGTCTCTTCTTGGGGGGTGAAGTTCGTAAAATGATTAATTTGTACAGCTTAATTGATAAGTAATTGAAGTTGGGTTTGTTTGGATAGATGAAACTTTGAAGGTATAAATAGTTAACTCTTCTAGTTAGCTGGGGAACTAAATTTCTTTGATTCTGACCCTCTTTCGTAGCTATTCTTCGAGCCCATTCTTGTCTATTTTATTTGGGTTTTCTGAAACCTTTCTTACACTTACTCAGTTATGAGCCAAAGAATGTTCGCTGCAGCAGGGCAATGGCAGAGCTGCTTTTAGCTGACACTGCAGCATTAAAATTGAGCATACACTTTCGTTGGTACAGAATATTTTACAGTCGGGCTTTCTTGTTTTACAACATAATCATAGTACCGCCTCTATTTCATTATATTTCTTGTATCCCCAGACCTGCGAGACATATAGTTCTATTTTTATATCCTTGCAAAGGGTATTATAATTTTGCCCAGAAGTTTGCAACGCATAGAAATATTCATTTCCGTCCCCATAAACTATATATTCCTAATCAGAGTGATGAGCAGAGTCGATTGAACTTTGTCCGTACGTCTGTCTGTCTGTTTCTACGCGAACTAGTCTCTCAGTTTTAAAGCTATCGAGCTGAAATTTTACCCAGAGTCTTCTTTTTACTGCACGCTACTAATATGTCAGAACCGACCGGATCGGATGACTATATCTCATAGCTCCCATAGGAATAATCGGTCAGAAAACTAGTTTTAGTTTGAAAACCTTTTTTCTTTTCAATGTTAACGTCTCCAAATTTTGTAGTCGTAGGTTTTCTATGGTTTTGTATAATTCTACCAAGTTTTCTTAAAATCGGACAACTATATGGTATAGCTGCCATACAAAAGATAGGTCTGAAAAACAGTCTTAGTTCGAAAAACTTTTTTGTTTTTAATGGTAGCATCCTGCAATGTTGTATTTGTTTGTTTCACATGCTTTCACATAATTTAAAAAAATTTTGGCCAAATCGGTTGACTATTTCATATAGCTCCCATACGAACAATCGGTTGGAAAATGGGAAAAAAGAGTATTTTAGGAAAATATTTAAGCGGCACTTCGGCACAGACGAAGAATGCTTAGCTTTCTAAAATATATTTTAGGGTTTTTTTAAAGCTGAACCTTATCAAGTGCCTAAAAACCAACGAAAAATGTGTGTTCAATTACTAAACTAAGTAAAAAGAACTAGTTTTTGGGTGTAATAGCAATAGAGTTCAATAACCTATTCAGGAAATTTGATTTCACTGAGTTTGCTCATGAAGTTCCCAGAGATATTGTCACTTTTAAAAGGCAGCGAAGATGAAGCTATTTAAGTGACGTGCATTGTATGGCTTATGAACATTCAAATTTGGTATATTGATAGCTTATGCTGAACTATGTACCTAGCAACGAAATTGTGGACAATATGAGGCTGAAAGTTAGATGAAAATTGTACACTTTTCCTCTTTCTCTGCGCTTCAAGTCTTAAACTGTTCCCAGCTGTATGATCTGTGGCTGTATCTACTCTATTTATTGAAGAAGATAAGGAATATAAGTATATACTTTAAAGGGTAGGAAATGCTTTCTTATGGCTGTTTACCTAGGCAAATATCCAAAAATCTCAAACTTAGATCAGTGATCACCTTACCTAAACTTTAAAGAAATAAATATACTTATATTTTATTACCAGGCTCAAGGCGTTATCTATCTGGGTCTGGGTATATGGGGCATTGCCTTACGCAGTTGCCAACCGGCCACGGATATAACCCAGAATCCCTTCAAGTTTGCCATGGACTTGATTTATTTTCTGGGTAAGTAGAGACCGAATCAATAGCCAACAACAGGCCAACAGCTAACCCAAATTATTCAACAGAGGAGGACTGTGGTACCCCAGATCTGGTGTACGAGCAAACGGCCATACCCATTAATATGGGTGATTGGCAGAAATCCTATGAAGTAACCCATCGGGAGTACATTTTCATGGTGACCTATGCGGTGGTCAGTGGTCTTTGGATTGCCACCTCATTATTGATAATCAGTAAGTGGATCAATGAAATGGTAATTTCAGCACAAATCAGCTAACTTTTCACTCTGTTGCCTTCCAGTCACAATATGCAACAAGACCACAAAGATCATTTCGGGCATTATCTATTGGCCCTGGTTTCTGGCTGTGATTGCGGGCTGTATACTGGATGTGGTGGCCAGTGTGTATCACGGCCTGGACATAACCCACACAACGGTAAGGCTGACAGTAGTCGGTGATTCTAATCGGTAATTACATTCAAGTTTTGATATTTCAGTCCCTAGACGACGCTTTCGACTTTGTTGGGGCTAGCATTGATGAGAACACTGGAGTCCTTTGGCCCTTGCTGCAGCAATTTGGTGTCTACTTCTCCACTCCATCCATAGTCCTACTCTGCCTCAGTTGCCGTGTGGTACTTATCTGGCTGTTGAATATCTTTGGTTGCAGCTTCTGTTTGTCGCTGGCTCATGTGTTGGCTGTCCAAACGGAAGAGAAAGCCGCTGCTACCATTGTGGTTTCCAGCACAAGCCAGGCACCCACACGCCAGCAGACGCCTCAACCGGCCATGCTGCAAGTGCAGCCGGTTATACAGGAAATGCCCATGGAGCAGCAGCAGCAGCAGTATAGCTATCCCGAACAAATACGTCCCAAGCCGCTGCCCATTGTTATACCAGCTCAAAATGTGGAACAAATCCAGCGACAGGATTCGCAGATGTATATGCCAAGTGATCGCACCACAGTGCAGTCGCCTGTGATGGTGTTGCCACCACAGCAGCCGCCTCAGCAGCAGGATATTAACACTTACCGCACAACTGAGGCTCATCCCGATCGTCTGAACTATCCTCCCTCGGAGCCGCAGACACCGCGTGCTCCTTCACCCGTCATCCAACAGTTTGCGGTAACTTCGCCACTTAACAATCGGTACAGCGAAATGTATCCCTCAGCGCCGCCCAGTAATCCTCCAGTCAGCAGCGAATTACGCAATCAGATGCCTTGGTCCTATACCAGCATGGTGAACAAGCCGCCTCCACCACCACGTAAACCGCAGTTGCAGGTTCAGATCTATCCGCAGATACCTGAACCAGATTACATAGAACACTAAGCTCAGTGTGGAGCGCGCCAGCAGGAGGCAGGATTTGTGTTATTGTTAACTTTATTCTAAAGTAAAGCTAAACCAGATGGCCAAACAACACTTGATTGCTCTTTGTCTCCTCCATTCCATGCAACAGATTGTGCTTGTACTTAACATGCTGTGCCACCAATTGTAAAACTTCATTTACCTCCAGTTCCCGGGGGGCTGCACCGCTCACATGTAGCTCTACCTTGGGGGTTTTCGATCCCACCACAACGATAAGAGGATGGCCCAATCGTTTCGCTTCCATTAATCGCTTGCCTATGGTCAGTTCCTTGCGTTCGTCATGCAACAACTCTTGGGCTCCGCATAACTCACTCAATTGGTGCAGCAATTGCTGTTCCAAGCACTCGCCAGGGATTTGCTCTTTACTACCCTGTTTGGGTCCTATTAGGCATACATCAAAGGGAGCTAAAAGCTTGGGCCAACGTAGTTCCTGCTCTGTGGAGAGTACTTCCAAAGCGGCCGCCAACACACGAGTCAATCCAATGCCATAGCAACCCATGACTAGATTTTGCGGTTTGCCCGAGCTGTTGAGGTACGTGGCACCCAAAGGTTTGGAGTATTTGTCTCCCAGAAGAAATGTATGAGCCACCTCTATGCCGCGCACTTGTTGTAAGTTAGAGTTAGGGCAGTTGGGACAACTGCCAGTGGCAGAATCTGCCAAGACTTCAGCATTCCCCGCATAGCCGCAGACCTCACACTCTAGCAGAGTATCCTCACCCACGGGGCAGAGGTAGTGATACTCATGCGATAAACTGCCACCCATGATGCCGGTGGCTGCATTGACTACGAAAGAAATGGGGATTAAGTTTGTGTTTCTCTTGCTATTTCAGTCACTTACCCTTGACAAAAGGCACCTCCAGCTGGCGAAAGAATCTCTCATAGGCCTTGCTTAAGACCTCATAGGTATGCCTGGCTGTTTCCTCGCTCACATCAAAGCTATACAAGTCCTTCATCACAAACTCCTTTGCTCGCATCAGACCAAAACGCGATTTCAGCTCATCCCGAAATTTGGGACCAATTTGATACAATTTGAGAGGGAGCTGGCGATAGGAAATAGGTGCGGCTGTGGCTAGCATTGCTGTCACCGCCTCTTCGTGTGTCTGTTGGGCAAAGAAAATTTATAAAACTGCATGGCAAAGGGCAAGGGACTCACGGGACTCAATAGGAACTGTTTCCCATTTCGATCGCGCAGCATATAAAACTCTGAAATGTCACCCGCCAGTCGGCCACTCTTTTGCCAAAGTTTGGTGGGTGTTAGGATGGGCAGTGTGATTTTTTGGCCTTCGGCTTCTTGCATGTTCTTCTGCACTAGGTTCATGCATTTGTCCAGTGCCCGCTGAGCTAGGGGCATGATTTGAAAGGTTCCATTGCTGCCGGATTTGACTAGACCCAAGTCGGTCAGGAGCTGGAAAATGTCAGGAATTGGAGTTGGAGATTTCATAAAGGCTTTGCCTTACCTTCTGACTTCGGGAAAGCTGCTCTGTTTGCTTGACAGCCGCATTCTTGGGTGTCACCAGAATGGGCTGGAAAAGTCGAGATGCCTTCATCTTGTCGAGCTACTGCCGTAGTCGATCTACTGCCGTAGTGGATTTGCCGTAGTCGATCCTAATGCCGTAGTCGATCAGCTGGTTGTCGTGACTTTCGTGAGCGGACAATTGTCGTTATCGATGTCTCAGGTAACTGCCACAGTTATCGGAGTATAGCCATAGCTAAATTCAAAATATTGAAAATGAAGCCAGTATTTGTATATTGGAAGACCAAAGCCTTGGCGCACTCTCAAAAACCATTTTCCAAATGTTCGGAATGTAAACATTTTTGAAGCGGCTCAGTTGCTAGCCCTGGTAGACTGTTCATCACTGTTTAGCGGTGATGAGTTTTAAAGTGCCAGCGCTGTTGCTGAAAAGCTGACCAGTCTGGCAACTCCTGAATTAGCTGTGAATTGTGCTAACAAAAATGGACTCTAACTTTAAGGATTTATACAAAAAAGGTGTGGATCGGGGCGAGCAGCAAAAGCAGCGCCAGCTGCAACTATTAAGAGAGCAAAAACTGAGGCGTCAACATGAGCAGGACACACACCGGCAAGTGCAAGAGGCAGAGCAGTCGCAGTCCCCGGCAAAACAACACCAAAGCAAGCACCGCCACAAAAACAACAACAGTCACACGAAGAAAAAGGGTGGAACTCCTCCCTACAGACCACAACTCTCCGAGTGGCTGCGTCATCGACCCGACAATCTCAACGATTGGCTTCTAGTTCCCTGTCCCATAGGAAAGCGTTGCCTCGTGTGGGCCAGCCGGGGCACGACCAAAGTGTTTACTAAAGCCGGCTGGCAATTTATGCAGCTTCGCACCATGTTACCCGGAGATGGTCAATTGCAAAAGTTTAACAGCATCTTGGACTGTGTCTATGTGGAGGACTTGGATACATTTTATGTTTTGGATGCCTTGGCCTTTGGTCAGCAGCAGCTCAAGGAATGTGAGGCCACGTTTCGTTTCTATTGGCTGCGGGCCCGCTTCGAGGAGCAGCAGCACGATCTCAGCCAGCGGAGTGAACGTAACGAGACTTCCTTCGTCCTGCTGGACCACTATGATTTTGAAAATACTTCGGCTGTGGAGCAGGTACTGCAAAAGTATCCCATTTGGCAGGAGAATCAACCGAAACTGGACGGATTCCTGTTCTATCACAAGGAGGCGAGCTATGTGTGTGGCACAACGCCGCTGGTATGCTGGCTATTTGCCTATATGCTGCCCGATGTACTTGGATGGGTGGTAAATGGCCAGTATAAGGCTCCAGAGGATTATCAGCCCGCCTTGGCATTAGAGTATATGGACGAGTTCGATAGGAAGCTCCAAGAGCTGAGGAAACAACAGCAGCAACAAAAACGAGAAAAGAAACCAAAGGAAAATATGCCTGAGGCAGCTATGGAGACGAGCCAGGATCCGGAGGAAAGTGATGAAGATGCCGGCCTGAAGCGGCTGCTTGATCATGAGCGACGCTTAGAGCTGGGCGAACTGGACATGGATTGCTGTGAGCTGCCAGCAGCAGCAACAGCTGTTCGCTGCTGAGAAGGGTGGTGATTTTTCTGCGCTTGCGCACTGAAAACGCGGCCCTGGACCAGCCTCCGCTTGGAGCCCAGGCACAGAAAAAACCCAGATTTCGGTCACCACTCTTAGGCAGCAAAAAAATTAACAAAACTCAAATAAACATACAAAATGGTCATCCAGCGCAGTTGGAAGATTCTAAGTGATGCTGGACCAAATCAAAACACAGCAAACCCCAGCGAGGTGCAGCAGCAACGCTCTCCTCCAGTTACGCTGCAGTTGCAGCAGACAGCAGCCAATTCCTCTTCAGATGACTCGGATTGTTCCAATCAGACGACCCACTCGATGGATACACGTGTGGCCAGTCCCACAGAGATGGGTGCACGAAAGGCCACCGAAACAGAACCAATCACTGAGACAGCATCGCTCACATTGTCCTTGCTGTGTGAGACAAGTTCAACAGATGCGGCGGAGCCACCCTTGGTAAGGAGTTTGACAAAGATTCAACGAAATGAATTGTGTTGATTGTATGGTATTTCTTGCAAAACATCCAAAGAAATATGTAACCACCCCGGACATGGCGGAGACTATGCTGCAGCGTATACGACAACGTTTTAGCGGTTCGCATAACATGGAAAGCGGTGGCAGTGCTGAGTCGGCAATGAGAGCTTTGGAATTGCTGCGCATCAGTGTCCAGCAATCTTTCGATACGGAGGTCAATGAAATTATCAAGCGCTATATGAATGTAAGCATTGGAATTGTCTTTTATAATATATTTTTAAGTTTGAACAAGCTTTTATAAATAGTTATCAGGCCTATTTAGGTTTCGGTTTTAGAATTAAGCAGGTAACTTCTTAAGAACTGCACGAGATGAGTATCTTAAATCTTATCTAAATTAGGAGTTTTATGCTTAATTGATTAAAGATGATTCATGTAGCATTGCTTTTATGAAATTTTGAAAGTTTGTCACTTCCCGGAGCTAGACTTATTCAACAAATGATTCGCCCTTTCAAATTTAACTAAGTACCATTGACTTTTTGTTGAACTTAATGATATTGAACGAAGATCGATTGAACTCGGAGCTAAACTAGCGACAGTGTTATGACGGACTATGATTGGCACTATAGAGCAGCTTCTACTGGAATTAGATCACCTTAGAGATGTCTTTTGCGTTGTAAACTTAATAAAGTCCAGTGGGTCAAATGTTGAATGCATTAAGATGGATGCGGTTTCAATGTTTTTGGATTTAACGCGGTTTCGGATCGGTTCAGTGGTTCATTCCTAACTATACCCTTCTTCTTTGGCAGGCAGGAATACTCCTGTGGTTATTGGGCCGTATGTAGTGAGGTAGAGCTTCTGACCGGTTTAACAAGCTTCTGGCTTACTGCATTCCAAGTCGACTGACAACTCCCCAAAGGTGCTGATATCTAGTTAGTGGTTGTCCTCCAAAGATATTCTGCACTTAAGGAAATTATTCGATAGCAAAGGGTATATTAAAATTGTCCACATGTTCGTTAGGCATTTCCTTATCACAGCAAGTATTTATATTCTTGATCAGAATATTGGTTTGTGTTGATATAGCCCTCTCCGTCTGATTCTATGCTATCTCTTCCTTCAATTGTAATGCTAACTTCACCAAACTATTCACAAATACGCTGCACATTTGAAATAGCCGGCCAAATCGGTGTACTATATCATAATGCTGTCATAGAAACGGTCGGTCGGAAAACTAATTCTACTTTTTCGTTTCGTTTTGAGAACTCCATTCGAAATCGGAGAACTAAAGGGTAATTTTTTAGCCACTTTCTTTTTGGCAACCCTTTTTTTTGGCAGCTCAGCTGTTTTCGTGTCACATGCTACTATCAAACATGTTCATTTTGTGTTGGTTTTGATTGTAGGCCGTTTCATTGAGCTTATGGTGTTCCAAATAGGATTCTTTTGGGCCGTTGGGTTTGTAACTTAAACATATATCGACTTACAAAGGAACAATGCTTGCAGATTATTGAATTTTATTATCAAAATAACACTTTTTTGTGGGAAAATTGTGTTCGGCGACAAGAGCTCATTTCTAATTGAATTGATTTGCCTTATTGCTGTATTTGGTGTAAGGAGCAGGCAGAATGTATTGCAAGAACTGACAATGCATCCCTTAAAATGCATTGTTTGGTGTGGATTATGTGCCTGTGGCATATGTTTTTGCCCACAATGGAAGAACTGGACTTGGTTTCAACCAGACGGTGCCATATGCCCCACAGCACGCAAAACATTGGTCAAATTGAGAGACGAGTTCGGTGACCAGTTTGTTTCACGTTTGGGCCCGCCTAGATATTGCAATGTAACACTTGTAGACTATTTTTTGTGGGGCTATGTTAAGGCTCATGTCCATAGCGACAAGTCCGCAACAGTTGATTAACTGGAAGCAAATATTCAAGAATTTCTTCGCAACATGCTGGCATATATGTTGGAGAGAGAGTATGCCAAAGTTGGGCCCAGAGTAGAGTCATATGCTATGCATCGTCTTTGTGAAAAAAAACGGTTCAAAAGTGGCTCAGAGCCATATGCTTCGAAGTATGGAGTTGGATATTTTACTGGTCTAAAGCTTTATCCAAGTCATCCAATCCTAATAAATTTTCCTAAACATTTTGCCTGAAACGCTGACGATTTCTGCCAATCAAACACCACAATTTAAATTTTGTATTTATAGCTTCAAGCACGAATAATATTTGATTGAATTTTTTTTTGGCTTTCCGCACCATTCGCTACATAATTATTTTGTCTGATTTTTGCCAAGTTTTAACATTGAGTGAGTGTCTGTAACAGGTGCTGTGCGCTTCAGCACGCGCCTCAAATATAAATCGAAATCGCTTGTCATTCGAGGATTCCCCCTGAATGAACTAAATGAAAACAGAAACAAACGAAAACAGATATTGAACTAATGAAACAACTGAACAACTTACTTAGGGTTTCAGCAATATTTAAGTTCCTATTCTGTGTGAAATAAATAAACTGAAAATATGAAATTACCTCTAATTAAATTGATTATTTCCAAGTTCTTTTAAGTTCACAACTTCAATTAACTCTTGAGCTCACTAATTGGTTAAAAAACCAACCCTTTTCTTGTCTCCCCCTTAGAGCTACTTTAAGCCCGCATTTGGCAACATCAAAGAGAACTTGGGTCAGCATTCGGTGAATGAGGAAACACTTCAGAAAATGTCCTCCTGTGCTCTGCTGGAGAATGCCAAGGCTCAGTACACAAATTTTGTGCGTCAGCAGCGTTTGGTTCAAGGTGCCACAGATCATCAGCAGCGACTGTCCCTCAAACGTCCAGCCAAGCAAACGGACTACAACAGCTCGAACAAAGTTTATGTGAATAATTTGGGTTATGCTGCGTCTGTGGCCAAACCGATGCCATTGCCTTGTTCGGCCACCACAGTGAATCAGTTGCCCACTTTGATGCCCCAGCAGCAGCAGCAGCAACAGCAGCAACCTCTAATTCAAACGGTTCAGCCAATGCATCAACATCAACAACAGGTTCAATTGCAAAGAACTTCCATCACACCCTTGGTGGGTGGCACTCTACCCACTCCCGTGCGTCGTCAGATCTTCTGGAACACCGCTCAGATCTCTACCACCACCAAATTTGTCCTAGATGTGCAAGCCAATCTGGCCTTTGGCTTTGGTTCGGATGGCAAAGAGCGTTTGGCCAGCAAACATCCCGAGTTGATACGCTATTTGCCTGATGCCGAGGACAGGGAATGGCTAGCGGCACGCGGCATAATTCCCGCCGAGAATCGTAGTTCACGTTTCTTGTTTCTCATCTACGATGAGGTGTGTCGGCTGCAGCAGTCCCACGAATTGTATCGGCTTAAGAACAACATTGATTTGACCATGATGTTGACATTCAATGTCACCGAAGCCATGATCCATAAGATGAAGTTGTTCTTTGTGGATTTGAATATCAAGAGTCGTGGTCTGATTACCAACTCGTTTATCATGGCCAGCAATCAGCAACAGCAGCAGCAGCAACAGCAGCAACAGCAACAGCAGCAGCAACAACAACAAACAGTGGCTAATAATAGCCATTTAAGGAACGCCTTGCTTCAGGGGGCAGCAGGCCAACAACAGCAGCAGCAGCAACAACAACAACAACAGCCGCTGGCTACACCGCCCGCTGGCGACGGGGAGGCAATGCTGAAAGAACAGCTAAATGCAGCTTCTCCCACACCCTCGGGCACACCGCTACAGGCACAGGCGGTGGGCAGCAGCACCACGGCTGGTCCTTTGAAAACCAAACTGGTGGCCAGTTCAGCCCTAAGCTCTTCCCATGCCACGCTCACCGCACTCTTGAATAATGGAGGAGCTGGCGGTAGTACAGCAACAGCAGGCGGTGCCACCATCAGTTCCGGCGGCAAATTTAGAAACTAGTCAAAATTAGTCTAAAACTTACACTTAAAACAAGAATTAATTGTGTTGCTGATAATATACAAACTATAACTAAGCTTTAAAGTTGCTTTTATTGATCTTTAGGTATACAAATACAAAGTTGATGGACCACACACGATTTTATACCAAGTTTCCGCTAAGAAACTTTAAGATCTTTCGTGATTGCATATTAAAATTGGCTTAGGGATGCGGGTGGAGTGGTGCATTATCTTGAATTTGTGTCCAAAGCAACAAAATAAAGGAACTTGAAACAGATTTAGTTAAGACTTGCTCTTACTGGCTACTTTCAAATCTATTTGCTGGTTGTTGTTATTTGACAAATGATTTACAAAGCTAATACCCCTTCAATTCTAGGTGAGTTGTTGTCCAAAACTAAATTGCCCTGCCATTTGCCACGTAGCGTACATTTCTCCTATGCGTTGTTTGTCTAGAGTATGCTTCAGTTTTGTTGGGGAATTTCTCCAAATCCCATGCATCTGCCTGCTTGCCTATATTTGCATACATATCTACATGTACATATTTATATACGCAACGCATCGCATTATAGCCAGCGGCCATGCATCCATCCATCCTCCCACTCTCGCCCGCCCTCCCGTCCGTCCGCTCTGTTCTGCTCTGCTCCGTTCCACTCGTTGTCTTTGGAAAACCACTATACGGCTCACATTCTGCACCGCTCACCATCGTCGCCCGCGGCCACGTCTCTGTTCATTTTAATTTTGTTTTTGATCACAAATTTACAGTTCTTTCTAAAAAACAATAAAATCCAAGCATCGGGCGTGGAAAAACGCTATAGTATACACTCCTCCGGCCACCGTTCGTGTGCCGATTCAACGAATCTGTGTGCAAGTTCATTTTCTGGGCTATATTTTGGAAAACGCAAAGGCGGAGCGTTGTAGTTGGCACGAATATTCCGTGGTGTTCGGTTCGATAGATTTTGGAAAAAGAAACAGCAAAAAACAGCAACAACATGAGCAGCATTGTAAGGCACAATAAACACGCGATATTCTTCTATTGAAAAACTAAAGTGAATTTTGTTTAAAAAAAAATTTAAAAAAAAAAACAGGATGAGGAACTGACACCTGAGCAGATTGCCGTACTCCAGAAGGCCTTCAACAGCTTCGATAGCCAGAAGAGTGGCAGCATTCCCACAGAAATGGTGGCCGATATTCTGCGTCTGATGGGTAGGTACTAACATAATGCAAGATTGGAGAAAAAGAGACTTAAATTCCATTCTACTTACACTTTAAGATGTAAAAACTGGTCTACAATTGGTTTTAAAGTGCACAGACCTAAAAAAAGGATAGTTCCAGAATAATTTTGACATTTAGTTGGAATGGATATTAATTAACATCCTTTTTTCCTTTTTAAAATATCCGTTTAAAGCTAAACTGTTATTAGATTTTCATTTAAAGATGCTGAAAAGGTGAGATTCAGTGAGATTCTAGATGCCAATTCAGCAAGAATGCTTTCGAAAAATGTATTTTCATAGACTTGATTCCAGTTGACATAAATATTAGTTTCGTCAGAATACTTCATACAACTAAAACTGCTATTAATAAGCATTCAGATATGACAACAGCTCGAATGTGTTTCTATTTATGTGAAATTTATATAATAAATTTGTTTTCAAGCGTTTAGAAACCCATTTGATGCTTAAGAAATGTTACAAAACGATCATTTTATGAAAAGTTCCATTAAATAAAGCCTCAAATTGAAGTGATGCAAAATAAACTTCTATCAAACATAAAAAGAACAGCATTAAACTCGTTTTTGGAACTCGTAACAGCTAAAATCTCACAGTTTTTTATTATTTATAAATAACGTTTCTAAAATATTTCAGTTTTAAGAACAATCTGTCCAAACTTGTGCCTAATACTGTTATTTACATTTATCTTTCAGGTCAACCCTTCGACAAGAAGATCTTGGAGGAACTCATTGAGGAGGTGGATGAGGACAGTAAGTAAAAATAGACTGACAATTTGTAGACTTGTGTCAAGTGGGATATTGATAAATGATTCAACTGATTCAACGTTTGAGGAAAATATGAAAAATTAGGTTTCTTATTGAGCAAACTACAATTTATCTGGGCAAATGCAACCATAAGTTCAGAAAGCCATTGGACTATAATATAAGAAATGTAGAAATTACCTCTAAAAGAGTTTTAGTTCATTTGAATATAACCCGCTTTTCTATATATATGCAAAAATAGAACAGATTAATCTGAATCTTGTCTATACATAATACAAGGTCAAACATTAAATAAGTAGTTCGCTCACGTACTCTCAAAAAGAAGTCTACGTAAGGGTTTTCTAGGAACTTCAACCCATAATTTGACTTACTTCAATAGTAGTAGAAGTAGTAGTAGTAGTAGTTGTTCTTTACTTCAATAGATAATGCCCAAAAAACCCAACACAGAATTTCTCAAAAAATATAAACTGTCTTCTCTGCTTGTTCTGGGAACAGATTGTGATGGGAGGGGTATAAAAACTCAAGTTTCTCACGTTCTCAATTCCGTTCCAAACACAACCTACAATACCTTATCCAGTTACTTGCCGATTCGGCACCCTAATTATCAATTCAATCCTGTTCCATATCAACTTTTATGGGCTAATGTTCTTTCCATTCCGTTCCGTTACCGAAACTCGATTCGGAACAGTAATAGGAACAGTATCCGTTCTGATGCAGATCCATGTTTATACAGCCTATAACATCCCCAACTCATGTTTTCAAGACCATCCCTTCCTGATCATGATCTTTCTTAATTTCGAATTCGATATTTAAGAGGAGAATGCAGTTTACTCAAGCTAAGCTTCTAATCTGTTCCCGCAACTTTAACGAGTCACGTGCCCATCTCTACTGAATGAAATTGCAACTGCAGCCTCAAATCAACCATTGCACAAGTGATTTGACAGTTTTTCTTTAGATTAGTGTTAAATTGTTTAGGCTTAAGTGAACAAACAGAACAAGTGTGCCAGTTTTTCTAAGAATTGCTCTTTATTGTTCAGTTTTTCACCACATTCCCATTCAAAATGATATCAGAAACTTTCAAAATATTTAGAACAATTGAGTATTTGTTTAGACACTCTGACAGCACTCAAGCTAAGAGTACAATCCAAAACCAAATCCAAAAACTAATCCCGCAAAACAATTCTCCCAAAATAGAGCAAGGGCGAGCTGCTTTTAAATGTATTTCCACTCTCTGCTTTTTGAGTGTAGCACACATCCCCCCCACTGGGTCATATTTCATTTGGCCAAATCAGCAAAAACAAAAAACTTTGTTCCCACTCATTCACAGGTTATATATTTTCTCTTGTGACGTGGGGGCGGACTATAGAATTTCCAGAATACAATCAGACACACTCACATATATATTCTTACTTGTTTCACAGAGTCTGGTCGTCTGGAATTTGGTGAATTTGTTCAGCTGGCTGCCAAATTTATTGTGGAAGAAGATGCCGAGGCCATGCAGAAGGAATTGCGTGAGGCCTTCCGTTTGTATGATAAACAGGGCAACGGTTTCATTCCCACCACCTGCCTGAAGGAGATCCTGAAGGAGTTGGACGATCAGTTGACGGAACAGGAATTGGATATCATGATTGAGGAAATCGACAGTGATGGTTCCGGTACAGTGGATTTCGATGGTGAGTTTTAAATTCTAGCGGCTTGCGCCGGCTGCCTCCCACGCCTCCACACGATCATAAATTTCGATCATCATGATGATAATGAGGTTGATTCTGATGATGATCTTGAGTTCTCGATTATGACAACTTGATCGCATTTATTTTGTATTTTTTTTTTTTTGGAGCATATCGTGTGGGCATGGGAGGGGCTATATTTTGTTTTATTTTCGTATGTTTTTTTTGGAATATTTATTTATATGTTGCATATAGCGGGTTGCTGAATCGGTCTATATAATGTCTTGTGTTTTTGTTCTTGTTTAATTTACAGAATTCATGGAGATGATGACCGGCGAGTAAATAGACGCACTGCGTCGCCTGCAAAACCAAACAAACTCAAATACAACAAATACACACATGCAAACACACACACAGACACACACTCAAACACACACTCACACTCGTACACACACTCACACCTGTTAAGCTAATGTTTGCTTGTTTCACTTCTGTTTTATTTTGTCTTTTTTTTTTTTTGAGAAAGTTAAACAAATCAAATTGTATTTTAAATAGAAATATAAACTTTTTGTACTACTTTTTATAAAAACAATAAAAAAAACAACTAAATGCTGTGTATGCAAAAAATTTACCAAACCAAATGAAATTAAGTTAAATACAGCCATGGACATACAATTAGCACGGGTGGGGTCTGTCAGACACCCAAAGATACAGCAATTTAAGGACTATAACGCAGGGATTCCAATTGAATCGTATTTGGGTTCGGTTCAGTTTCTGGTACTTTTGTTGGTTCATAATATTTCAAAAACTTTATCGAACTTTCTTACCACCATTTAAGTTCAGCTTCCTTTTATAGTGGCAACGTTAAAAGATCATATCTCATAGCTTCCATAGAAACAATCGGTCGGAAAACTAGTTTTAGTGAGAAAAACTTTTTTCTTTTCAATGGAAACGTCTCCAAACTTTGTAATCGTAGGTTCTCTATGTTTTTTTTTTATAATTCTACCAAGTTTGATGAAAATCGAACAACTATATGGTATAGCTGCCATACAAAAGATAGGTCTGAAACACAGTCTTAGTTAGAAAAACTTTTTTGTTTTTAATGGTAGCATCCTGCAATTTTATATTTGTTTGTTTCACATGCTTTTACATAATTTTGCAAATTTTTGGCCAAATCGGATGACTATATCAAATAGCTTCCATACGAACGATCAAAATATTTAAAATAAGAAAATGAATATTTGAAACCTCAAATTTCCGAAAAAAAACCTTGGCATACTTAGGAATTAATCAAATGAAATACTCTTAGATTTGTTGAAAAATTCTTTGTATTTTACCATAATTAATTGAGCCCTTACAGACTTAGCTCACACACAAAGAATCAATCTTAGTACTATTTGCATGCCCATGGCTGTAACACGCCGTTGCGCCTGCCTATCAGCTGAAGAAAGCTTTCCCCCCACCAGTCAAAAAAAAAAACACAAAAACTTAAAGCTTCCACCAGTTTGTTTCGTTTTATTTGTATTTTTTTTTTTAACTACGTTAACTCTACAAATCTACAGCAAGCGACATTGGCCTCGACGTTATTCAGTTTTCAGTTATTTGGTTGAAGCCTATGCTCCCACACTCACACACAGCACAGCCACGCGGAGAGCAGCTCCACATCAACGCGCGCTCGGCCGTCCGTCCAAGTGTTTTGCCATAAATTGATAAAAGTTAATCAAATAAAGAAACAAAAACTACAATTATGCCGCAAAGGTAAAAGAAAGTGCTGAAACGTTTAATAAATTTATATAATTATGGAAATGAAAATGATTGGTGTGTGTGTGCTTTGGCTTAAAAAAAAGTGTCTATAAAATTTATGAGGGCCTAAAGTGTTCGTTTTCTTGGCATTGGCTTATCATATCAATAATAACTGTTGTGTAGTAAAACAATCGTGTGCGTGTGCGTGCGTGATAAGCACTTTCTGTTCTGCTTAAGCTGAGGGGTGGTAATGGAGGGGGGTTGGGGTAACCCCAAGCTTAGCTTACGAATGCAATTCAAGCGAAACGGGTAAATTCTGCTGCAGACGTCAACAGTCAACAGCTGTGGCCGTGACTCACCACCGTCAGCACCACAACAACTACAACAACAACAAAAAAGTTTTGTGCCAATTAACACTTCATATTGAATCAAATCAAAGCCAAATTCAATGACAAACCTGATAAGAGGCAAACACCACAATTGCAAATAATTTGAAAAGCTAACAGCCAAATGTGTTGTTGTTGTTTTCGTCTTTTGCAGTCCAGCAAACCAGAATTGGTCGTTCCAGCCTTTGCATCGCCAGCGATCCATTGGCAGTGGGGTTTTTCATGGAAATCAAGGAAATCATGTCTTAAATACAGTGCCAGAGACAGCTGTACTGACCACGCCCCCGCCAAATCGAAAGCGTAAGTAGCCGGCCGTTACTTTTGTTGTTTTTTTTTAAAACCTAATCAAGTGACATGCCAATGAACTAGTTTTTATATGTGGTTCATTTTAGAGATGGGCGGGGATGAGCGATAGTTTTATAGATGGAATTACAGTTAAGCAAATGTATGCGATAGTGAAAATTAGATTACTCATTTTTACATGATTCTATTTGAGGCAAATTTAAGAGTGTTTTTCAAAGGTTCCAAGTCTCAGATTACTGATTAAATGTAATTTCGAGTATTCTGTAAAAGTAATTAGGTGAGACATAGGTTTACAATCACAAAAACTTAAAGAACTGGGTTTATAGTTGCGTCCATCCAGTGTTTTTAAAGGAAAATTTAAAGCTCCACCCTGAAAACTATACTGTCCTCTAACTGAAGTTTCATGACTCAAAAATCGTGGTTTTCCACAATCACCAATCAGGATTTTTGAGTAAAAGATGCTGTTGTATTCCATGTATTAGTTTTTATATTGATAAAATTTTGCGTTTAGCTATCTTTTAGAGTCTCCGAGTGAGATTAGAATATGTTAGTATGTTTTGTTACAGGTTCTTGTTCATGTACAAGTCTAAGATATCAGATGTTTATACAAAACAGATCCAATGATTGAAATCCATCAAATCCAAAATTTTATGATGTTCTTAAGCCCAATTCTTGCCAATTTCATTGTTCTTCTGTATTTCTTAGCTTATATTTCAAAGCATTGGCTAGATTTATACTAATAATATGGTTTATACTTGAGTTTTTAACAAACTCATTAAAAAAAAACCAGTTGATTTCAAAATGGCAATAGCTAAACCTATTCAGTTACGATTCTGCCCATTTTATGTGCTCATCTCTAATTACCAACTGCTTGGCAACTCTCTTGCTCACATCCAATCATTTGACTCGTTACTGAAAAATACTCGTTACTTAAATGTCGCTCATCTTTAAATACAATACAACAACAGCGCTCCAAATACAAATTTCTGCTGCTGTTGCTCCTGTTCCTGCCGCTGGTGAAACACAGAAGAAACGCAGATACATAACAGCACGAAAGAAGGCCAAGAGCAACATGAAAATGAAAATGCTGGTCGATACAGAGCGGGAGGAGGCCCTTAATTTGGTATGTCATCTAACTGTAATTGGGAGAATCGCTTCTGTTTGGTTGTACTGCTGCTGCTGCTGCTACCGTTACAGTTAGTTGTGGTTGTTGTTGCTATTGCCAAAAAAAAAAACACGAAGGGAAAAAAGAACACCCCACTGTTTTATTGATTATTGATTGCTGTTTTGTTTTTCTTCTCCCCCCTGCACTGCCCCACTCGCCTGGATGCCGATTTTATTATTGATTTGTACACGAAACGTGCCTTTGTTTGGTGGCGGCGCTATCGCAAAATACACACACTCACACTGGCACATACAAATGTATGCTTGCATGTGTGTACATATGTAAATGTGCAAACATACACACACACAGCAAATTGAATTCGAATGGGTGCTGAGGCAAGAAGTTCATGCGATATTAAAACAACTGCGAACTATTCTGGTGGTAAGTGTGTAAAGAACTAATCTGCCCACCTGCTGACCCACCACCCACCAACCCTTCTGCCCGCTAGGAGTGCGCGCATCGATTTCCCGTGCCGCTCTACGAAAACGAGGGAAAGAAGACTGAAAAGTTCATACTCAGCGTATCGCCCGATCAGCTGAAGGCTGTGCTGACCCTAACCGGCGACGCCATAACACAGGCGGTAAGATCAGTTATTAGTTGATAAACTTGGACTAATCATTTGTTCCTCGCAGGATATTAGCTTTAAACTTTGCAAAGCTCCCAGCCAAACGCAACGTACCTCAATCACCCACGACTCGCCTTGGAAGCTGCAGCAGGTCCAGGATGCCGCCAATCATCTACAGACAGCCATCAATCACATTGACGACGTTGATGACTCTTATCATTTCAAGTGAGTCACGGACTAGAATGTTGATTGGCTCGCCCGCCTTAATGCTGTTTCATCATTTCCCCAGAACCTCCGATGAAGTCTTGCATGTGATAGGCAACATACTGGATGCCTTGCAGCGTGGACGCACCAGTTTGCTGGTACCCAAGAAGAAGCCCATCGATGAACTCATCAAGGGACGCAATATGAAATCATTGGTGCCCAATTTGCCCGAAGATTTGGCTGTTAGTTTCTATCTGCAGAGTCATAAGCTCATCATAGCTGTTTACCAACTGTTAAATAATCAGGGGACAATGCGGTTCGATTCAAGGCAAGCAGAGGCTTCGGTACAGTGGCTAAATGATGTGCTACTGTTGCTAATGAATGGCCAGAAATTGTGCCAGCAGCTGAAAGACAAGGTGAGCATTGGGGTGAGAGGATGGAGCAGAGAAAAAGGAGGAGCATAGGTTTGTTGAGGAACTGTATATTAATTGGGGGAAAAATAAGAAATAGTTTAGTTGTGGATTATTTTGAATTTTAGAATACAGTAGACGCTGGTTACGGTGTATTGGCCCATATATATAAGTTTGTCAAGATTTTTGGTCGTTTTTTGTGGGGTTGGCATTCGTTTGTTGAGGTAGGTCGGTAAACACAAATATTTTGGGTCTTTTTCTTCCCACTTGAAACGATGTTACTCAAAAAATGTGCCTTGTTAAGTCATGAATAGCTTCTTTTGACATCATAAAACGTGGAACTCGACTTACATTTTTGTTTAGCAGCTTGTCAATGCTTTGAATTTGTTGATTTCAGTGCTGAGACTAGCCCTGCTTGGTTGTGTACCTTTCGAATTAGGCTTTTTCCCTATACTTTTTATTTATTTTGTTCCAATTAAGCGTTTCCTGGCACCAGTTTAATCAAAACTAATCTTAAAGATCAGAACGCTCTTGCTATATCATTTAAACTATGATTCTATAAGTTTTTACATCGCTCGGCGACTGCTTTGTATCATTATCAGCCTGAAACTCTGTTGCGAAATGACATTTTTAACCATTACGAGAGTAAAAGAGAGGAGGGCAAACCATCCGTAGTGAGAGCAGGTGTAGGGAGCTGGTTTGCCCCTTCTGTGTTTCGATATAACCATGAGGCTAGCTTTAAAGAATTGATAAATAGACTTCAAGGTATAAATTGAAAATGCACATTGGGTCACGGATCGTCAAAGTCTGCACAACTAATATAACTAGATGTTTTTACGAGAAATAACTCAAAATCTGCAAGTCAAACTATTTAATAGACTCCCCGCTTTACATCAAGGCTTGGTGATGATTAACTACACTTCTTTTCACTTGATTGTAAGCGTTTATTTCCAAATCTGCCACATAGCAGCTATAAACAGGATGAAAAAACGGCCAAGTTGCCCCTAGAAGAAGTTACTAGCTAGGCTAAGAATCAATTCGTTCCTTGTAGAAGGTCCAAGAGCAAAATTTAATTAGCAAATTTCCCATGTACTAAAATTCTTAAATCTTCAAGTTTTATTGCCTGAAGGTATTTTCAAAGCGTGAATTGTACTTCAAACCTACCTTCCCGTTCCTAAGCATTCTTTTGAGAGTTCCGCGGGATAATTAGTTCGTAGAGTATGAAACCTGTATTCTCCCGCATTCAACTGCAGATAACATTTATATTTTTTTTATTTTGGTATTTCGGTATCCGTTCTCATTTGTTTGTGTTGTTTGTTTCCACTGTTGTTTTGTTGTTTGGCAATTGATAGACCACTTGCTCTTGAACTGATAAGCTACATGGTGGCTCAGCATCATTAAACGCGCATATGTGCTCTGTGTTCTGTGTGTGTGAGTCTGTGCCCGATTTGGGGTCACCCACAATCTGCAAAGTCTGTGCCAAAATTTGTATTTAGTAGTTTTGTTGGCACTTTGCCAGCCCAGCCAACCAGCCAAATGCTGCAGTTCTCTTCACTGTGACGCAAGTTGGGTGGGTGGGTTTGTGGATGGGTGTGTGTGCCTTGCGTGTGGTAATTAAAGTATGGAATTGTATAAATATGCATGAGTTGTGGATTATTTATAAATGTCAAATTTCCTTCCGCAGATTTCGGTGTTTTCGGTGTATAAAGATTTCACAGTTGGTTCCCGTTCACCGTCCGCCTTGTCCTACTAAAGGGAGCTGGATCATCCAATATATATATATATATACACATATATATTATATACATACAATACATACCTACATAATGGCGACAAAAAACAATAACAACAATAATAGCAAATAATGAAAATGTACTTGTAATAGCAAAACAAAAAGAGAAGTAACTAATGTTAGTTGAGGCCGAATTTGCAGCGTTGCTATCCATTATACCCTCACAATCTATACTTATATATATATATATATATATATATTAATTATATACAGAGCCTATATACACCTAATTAGTTAACTATATATACACCCCAACCACAATCAACATTCATGTTAATGATAGAATTTGTTGTTCACTCGCTTCACGTCACTCCAATTATGCATCTAAATGCTAGAAACAAATGTGTTTTTTATGTGCAACTAAATGAAATTGCTAGATAATTATAGTTTATATGTGTGTACATTTATATTAAAATATTTGATTAAATCTATTATTTATGCCAAGGAAAAACTGAAGTACTTAAAAACATATACAACCCCCCGCATATATTTACATTGACATTGACATTTACATGATGATATGATAATGTTTAAAAATAAACCAAACCGAAATGTGAACAGAATTTTAATTGTACTAAAAACACCATTTTGTATTCGTATTCGTATTCGTATTCTACGTACTATATGTGTTGTTAATGGTTAAGAAAAGCTCGCCTAAAACCCAATCTAATCCAAAGTCATTTGTATCGACGGCCTTTTACTTCTCGTCTTACTTTATACCTTACGGAAACCTACTTATATAGAATGAGCGGTAATGAGAGTGGGATGAGAGATGATGATGATGATGATGATGATGCAACGAAAACAATTACCCCCATGTACTTAGTGAATATGGCAATTTTATGAAGACAAAACTATTTATGGTATAAAACTAAGCGTATTTAATGTCCACATTCATTTAATTGTTGTTGAATAAAAATTCAAATTTTACCAAAAAAAAAAAGAGGAAACAGTTGACTATATGAGTTTTTCTATTCAATGTTTAATGTTTACATCTGTATAAATACTTCTTCTTGTTATTTCAGTTCCTAACTTTAGTGACTCCTTGCTAAATGTTTAAAATTGGGTCAGAGTTTGTTTTTAGTTAATAAATATAATATAATCAATAAACAAAATGATTTGAAACCTGCTTACTTTATAAGAGAACTTTTTTAAGGGCCTTCTGGTGGTATCATCAGCAGACTTTGCTTTTATTTATTTAGAATAATACTTAATGAGGTGGTGAAACACTTAACAATTCAACTACTTACTTAGACATGGGCTCATTAAGGTCATAGATACTCTTTTGACACATTAAAAGGGAGAGAAAAAAGGTTTATCAAGTAGTTCAAATAATTTTATTTTATTAAGCACGGAATTTTCCTTCATATGACCGATTTCTAGTCTTCTACTTAGAGCTCTATCTGTCACATAAACCTACAAATAACGGAGCAAAATGTATTTTTATCTAACACATAGCAACTACTAGATAGATGAGAAATCGGTCCTTAAAAAGGTTACGGGTGCAAAGAAGCTAATGACAGCTAGTAGAATCTCATAGATGGCAGTGGAGTGACTTTAAATTAAAGCAAAGCAAAGTACAAAACTCAGTCGTATAAGGCTCATTTTTTGAGAATTTAGTGTAGATTTTGGAAAGCTGGTAGAATCCCTTATACTAAGGAGCATACATATGTCAAATACAACCATTTTGAAAGCTGTGAGGTAGCAAAATCCTGATCGCCTTCAACATAGTTCGCATCCACAGGGTTTCAAATAGGGGGTGCCCGCTAGCTATACACATCGGCAAATTGTAACAGCAGCTTTCACTTGCAGAATTGACCAACATTTCTATCTGATCTGTCCATTATCTTGCTTTTCTTTAAGTATTAACTAAATTAACCATTCTGTAGCATTTTTTTTAGCCTTGATATAAAGACTACGATACATAAAATAAACACCTTAAATAAATAAGTAAGCTCAAGAAGGCCAGCGCTTATTGAAACTCTCAAACATGCATTTAAGTAGAAATTTTGAAAAAATCTCAAATTTCGGTTGTTAGTAGTAGTTAACTAATCGATAACTTCACACAAAAACATGGCAACTCTAGTCAAAGAGAAGGAGAGACTAGAAGACAGTGCGAGAGAGAGTTGTTGTCTTAAGTTTGAGCCAAGTTTTTGGCCAACCATCAGTTGGTAGTTGTCTATCAAACCGTTTGGTAAACCACCCACCGAAGCGCGGCAACATTTGTTGTTTAACATTTGGTAAGCGGAGTTTTCATTGATCGTTTATGGAGTGTGTGTGCAAGGGTCAATCGTAATCGCAATCGCAATCGCCAAATGGCAAATGGCAACAAAATGAAAATGCTTCAAATGGCCAGCTTGAGTGTTCCGTACGTACTTCAACTCAATCTCTTGATGTGTGCATGTTGAAATAGACGCGGAAACCAGTTCGTAGTAATTATACTCTGATGCTAGTTTGTTGTTGCTTTTGGATATGTGTGCGTGTGTGTGTGTGTGTATGTTGTAATCGCTCCAACTCTGGCAGCCCAGCGTCAAAACAGAAATGTTGAACTCAAAGTCTGCATGGCATGGCTTTTGTCTGGACCGAGGCAGATGATAAATAATTTTGACCCTGGCCAAATAACACAATTATAGCTGAAATGAAAGAGTATTGAAACGAAACGAATGTTTCAATGTTAAAAAAGAGAAGGAAACGAAAGAGTTGGTAATTTATGAAGGGTATAAAATTGAAATATCATTAAATTGATACCAATGCAAGTTAAAATTTAGGAGAGTTAAGGCTATAAAAAGCAAATTATTAAAAAAAAAATGTTTTCTAAATAGAAAAACAATGTCATATTGGTAGACGACGTTTTGCGATGTTTAGATATAATGTTTTATGTGAAGGTATAACCGAAAATCTATATATTCTGATTATAAATCACAAAATATATTTCGTCTCTTGTCGAAATTCTACATATTTTGACAATATATCACAAAATATATTTTCCATGATTGTTATTCGTTCTACTTCATTAATTTCAAAAGTATTTAAATGGTTCTATCTGTTTTTTATCAACTTGATTGATCGATATCTCTTAAAGAATCGGTTGAAACAAAGGTACAGACAGTTTATTTTGGAGATTTTGCACTTTCTTCTACTGCCTGTAAGGATTTCAGAGTGGTATTATTCTAATATGCGGAGGCTTTGCTCGATCCGCAGATTTTAAGCCTGCGGTTTAAAGGTTCGGTTTTCAGAAATGTTTTCCTATCCATCAATCCTAAGGTCAGAGCCTTTTCGAGGCTCGATTTATGGAATCTTCGATAGCTGAAGGTTTTTGGCAAAACAAATTAAACATGTTTTTCATAAGAAGAAAGCGTTCAGCTTTCACATGGAAATGTTTAGTTTATAAACTTACAGTAAGTCGAAAAACTAAAATTTTTCAGCAGAACAAAGTGCTTTCCCTAAATGGTAAAATGTGGTTCTTATATTATTCTGATTCTGTGTTGGTTCCAAACTTGCTAGAAATCTCTTAAAACTTATTTGTACTTCATCAAACTTTCTTTAATGGTGTGCCAAAAGTGCACCGGGCTTTCAGTCAACTTAGAGTAGTTCCCCGCTCACGTTAGACAGCAGCTTTAAGTTGCATTTGAAATGATCCCCATCTCTTAAAATCCACTGAAAAGTGAAATTCATCTCTCGAAATGTTAAAGCGGAAGAGGGTGATAAAACAATAATGGGATCTTTTTAAGATTTCATCTTCATTATCATAAAAGAGCGTCGTCAAGCAAACACGCCAAGTTGATACCAAAACCAGCTAACTGACCCCCAGCGAAGGTCTCGCCGAAGTGACGATGAGCTAGTTTTATGCGACCAGTTATGCTATGTGGACTTGTTCCGACAAAAGCCTTAATAAACTTTAAGACAAAATGCAGTCTACGATTAACCTGCGTTTTGGTTTCAGTTCACATTAGACACCAGAGGCGATGGACAGCAGCAAGAGCGGCAGCGACAGCGGCGATGTGGTGCTGGTCACAGGCGGCAGTGGATTTCTGGGTCAACATATCATCAAGCAATTGCTGGAGCAGCGCGAAGAGTTGCGCATTAAAGAGATACGCTCATTGGACATTGTACCCTATAAGAATAACATTGGTCACTTGGACACGCCCATTCTGCGTACATTCGTGGGCGACATAAGCGATGAGCGTGAGAGCCTTAATTCGATATTTGCTGGAGTGGATGGGGTATTCCATTGTGCGGCATCGGTCAAGATTGAGTATCCCCCCAACTATGAGGAACTGGAGCGAGTAAATGTGAACGGTGGGTACCATCAGATGGAAGATAATGAAGAACTCTAACCACTTATTTCGTTTAGGTACGCGTGCGGTGGTCGATTTGTGCATTCAGAATAATGTCAAGCGTTTGGTCTACACCAGTTGCACCTCGGTGTGCTTTGTACCCTTCAAGGGACGCAGCACCTTCTCGGCCATTATCAATTCAACGGAATCCAAAACGGATACACCCACCCTGGAGGGTGGCAGTCTGTGGGAACAAGATGGTGAGTTCCTCATAGCGGGATATGCTTCGAGCAAGCTGCGGGCCGAGAATATTGTACTGAACTCCAATGGAGCACCCTTGGAGAATCAGTTGGGTGAGTTGAATTTCATTTTCGTTTGACAACTGAGATTTCTAAACTCCCCTTGCAGATTACCTGGCCACCAGTGCCATACGCGCCCCCTTGACGTACGGCGAGTGCGATTCGCATTTCATCACCAACATCTTTGAGTATCTGTCGACACGTGGCTGGGTCTTTCCACGGATTGCGGGCGTTGGTGGCAAACAGCAGCTGGTCTATGCCGGCAATGTGGCTTGGGGCCACATCTGTGCCTATAAGGCGCTTAAGGTGTCCACCAAAGCGGTGAATGGTTTGCCGGTGTTCGTCACCGACGACACGGGTATCAATGATGTTTCCCGCTTTGTGCAGAAAATGGCACTGCTGGGCGGACAGGTCAAGGTCAGGACCAGCTGGTGGTATTTGCCTCATTTCCTGTTCTACTTTTTGGCTTTTCTGCTGGAGTTTGTGGTACGTGTGGCTTACCCGTATACGAAATACCGTTTGCGCTACTCCCTCCGGGCCCTGGCCTCCTACACGTCCTCCATGCTGATGTACAATCGTCTAAGGGCCTCCATACACATGGATTATATGCCATTGTACGAGGCGGACGCAAGTGCCGAGCGGAGCGCCAAATGGTATGCCAAATGGTTGGCTGAGAATCAACAGGCCAAAAAACTGAAGAAATCCAGTTGAGATTATGTAAATTAACAAAAATGTTGTGTATTATGTAGTCTAGTGTACGATTTGTTATAGCCACGAGTTGTGTTTCTTAATTGTTTATCAATATTGCATGTAAACTAAATTGCTTATTGCCTTTGTTATGCGAAATGCCTAAAGTTCGTTATTATTTGAGAGCTTTGAATTAAAATTGTTACAAATTATACAAAAATTGTGAAAATTATTTGTTATGACGAGCAATCAGTTTGGGAATGGTCGAAGCAGGGAGGAAGGAATGATGTCAGTAGTCAATCGATCCAGGGTTTTTCTAAGCCTCCTCTTAAGCAGCTTAGTAACTTAGCAGGTAGTATCTTGAGGCAGAGGATGCAGCGTGCAATGGACCCGAGTGCAAATCCCAAGAGTAAGTATAAAGCTTAAAACATAAACGTATGTAGTTAGTTGATTTTAAGAACTTTTTATTAACAATAGGAATAAACGTATTCTTATGTCCAGAAAGAAACACATTCTTAACTCCTGGAAGAAATGCTTCTTTTTTATCCCCAGAAAGAAATAGTTTCTTATCCCTAAGAAGATACTTTTTCCCATTTCTCAGTAGAAACGCTTTCTTACCGCTATAAAGTGTCCCGAAGGAATAGGCTTCTAGGCTTCTCTTTTTGTCAAAATGCAATTAACTTGAAAATTCATTTATATAAGTGAATTTTTTACAGGATCAGAAGTTACATAAGCAAAAAAAATATGGATTTTTGGTATTATATAAATAGACAGCTGAACCATCCGGCTGAACCATTTTAAAAGTGGCTCAGATCTCATCCTTTTGATGGGTAAAATGGTATTCAGGACAATAATGTGAGGGTACGGCTGGAGGAGGAACTGGATGTTTGTTGTAGCGGCTGAAAATGTGTAATTTTCCAATATTTAACTGGTTGATATTGACAGTTAAAGCTAGCTTATAAACGCTTTCAAAGGATCTATTTTTCTACAAAGCAAAGGAACAGGGTGGCGACGAGTATTTAGCTATATATACAATTATTATTTTCATTCTTTTACATAGCGACATCATCCATGATAGATTATGTGTGCCATGTTGTACCTGAAAGATCTGTATTTTCTTGATAAACTGTGAAACATTTAAAATGCCTTTCAATTCACTAAACTTTACCTGCTTTCTCCGGGTATTCTCCCCCAACGATCCACCCTTCAAATAAAACCCACAAATACACAAGTTGTATGTTTTTGAACAATGTTCATATTTGTTTATTTATCATTATGAATTAATTTATTTATTTTTCAGTTATTTCATTATAATTTGTATTATATATATATTTGGTTTTTGTTTCTGGTTGTTTGTCTTGGTTTTTTTTTTTTGTTGTTTTCGTTTTGTTTTTGTTTTTTTTTGGTTTTTTTGCTGCTCTAGAGCATTTCTTTGCCGTTGTTTTTTAAACTTATGTACCATTATCTTAACTTAGTATGCCATTATTTAATTTTCCATTTTTCTTTTTAAAATCATGTTTAGGGGTTTATATATGCATGCATATGGCGCTTGTTCTGCCGATGTCTGTGCCGTCGATCTTCTCTGGAGTCTCCAGCTAACTCTCGTACGTGGCACATGGTGAACAAAGGTGAGTTTTCTCATTTGCAGCTAAAGTGGTATTTGGTTGTTGTGGGTATAATGCTGATACTCCAGCGAGCGGGTGTGTGTGTGTGTGTGTGAGTGTGTGTTAAAAACGTATGCTTTACGCCCAAGTGCGGGTAGGCACTTGGCCCCGATTTCAAATTGAATGCGCGGGGGAGGGGGTTTTCTGTGTCTGCTCGAGGATGTACTTATACATAATTGAATTACTTTTGTGTTCGTTCTCTCTTTTGGTAGGCTTAAACATTATTGAATTTAACTATATGTTTATTTGTTGTTCTTGGTTATATTACTATATATATATATATGTATATATAGATGTATGCGTTCATGTGAAGGGTCTTGCTTGCCTTTTCTTTTTATACATATATATATATTTGTATATATATATATATATATATATATTTTTGTTGCTCGTAGTAAATATACAAATTCGTTACCGGATTTCTTTATAGAAATGAAAAATTGTTTATTAAATTCTTGTCCTGCTTCCGCTTCTTCTGAATGTGTTGTCTGGTATTAACTGTTACCTTGTATAGTTTTCT
The DNA here is from genome assembly GCA_035044965.1 of Lordiphosa andalusiaca. Lineage (NCBI taxonomy): Eukaryota > Metazoa > Arthropoda > Insecta > Diptera > Drosophilidae > Lordiphosa > Lordiphosa andalusiaca. The sequence continues at coordinate 3,588,693 of JAWNNM010001363.1, read as the reverse complement.
GTAAGTGTAGTTATTTATATGTATGTATGTTTTATATGTATGTATATATATACACACACATTGGCAACGCGTTTCCTCCCAATGTGTCTGTCTGGCTGGTGCTTAGCCTTCGATTTGTTTGTTTGTCTAAAGTATTCGCTTTCCAAAAAGTTCTGATTCCTCGGACCATAATAATTGAATTGATTCCGTCTGGCCTACACTTAGCAATACTTACAAACAAGCTTTATTTTATAAATGTATCTGCTCACACGCACTCCGTCTGGTAGTTCTTCTTCCTTTTTTTTCTTTATATGTGTATAAAGTATTAAAATGATTTCATTTGCTTTCTTTTTTGGGTTACGCATTTTGTAAATACAATTTTAACATCATTTTACGCCAGTTTTGCCTGCTTGTTGTTGTTTTTTCTTTTTTCTTTCTTGTATATACTAATATATAATTTGTTTGGTTTTTGTTTTTTGTTTTTCGTATAGTATAGTGTAAAATATATAAGAGATATTGTCAATATAGTAAAGGTGTTTTGTCAGTGGCCGTAAGGGGAGTACCAAACTGCCAAGGCTGACACATTCCTGGGGGGGGAATTTTTTCTTACTTATAGCAAAAATAGTCAAGTGATCGTTCGTTCATCATATATGTAGGTATATGTGGGTGTGTGTGTGTGTGTGGTGTGTGAGTGGTGTGTGAGTGGTGTGTGAGGTGTATGTACATATGTCTATAAAAAGAGAGTACAGAACAGAGTTGGTGTAAGAAAACGTTTCTTTCATTTATTTCATTTTTTTTTTCAAAGAACTGATATGTTTTTAAGTCAATCAATCAATAATGTAAGAGTGAAAAATAAACATAGGCTACTTATTTTACATCGTTTGTTTTTTTTTTTATACTTTTTATACGTTTTTTTTTGTTGTTGTTGTTACTTTAATGTCCCTTCGAGCCTCCAGCGACCACAAATTGACGTTTGACTGAAAAACTGCATTTAGCTTAAAGTATTGTTAGTATTTGGGTTTGTTTTTTACACACATTTTTTGTTTTCTTTTTTTCTTTTTTAAAGCTTTTGCGCCTGCGCCGTCGAAATTTGCTTCCGTTGACGGCGCCTCAGTAAAAAAATAATGAAAAACTGTTCGTTTTTTTGTTGGTTTGTTTTTGTTTGCTAAAAAATGTTTTGTTGTTGTTGTTGTTTCTGTGTTTGTGGCTGTAACATTTTCTAATTGACTGAAATTGATTTTGTTACAAGGACGCATTGCTTGTTGTTGTTGTTGTTGTTGTTGATCCGGTATACCAATTGCATGGGATGTGGGTTGATTGAAAAGTTATTGGGAGTTAACAGTGTACTACGAAATTATATGCATAACGAACGTTTACAGGGTCGAAAGTTGCTAGAGAGAATTCAACAGTACACACCTACAGCCGTTTCTTGACCAAATGCAACACAAGAAACCAGGAATCACAAATCAATCACGAAGAGCTCTTTGGGATATATCGAAATTACTAGAACTTTATCTGCTTAGAAAATCTTAGAAACCCCTAAAGGTGTTCAAAATGCCACCACTTATATGGAATAATTGTGAATTTCAAAGCCAAAAAATGGTGAAAAAAAAATCCAAAAATAGCCTGCTTAGGAAAAGTGCCCTTCAAAGTATGCTATACTTATGGATATTAGTATATCAGGATACATTTTATTTTTTATATTTGCTAACCTTTGATTCATTTTGAATACCTTCAACTGGTCTGACAATCTAAGTGCATGTCGGTGTGTTTTATGTATTACTCATTTATATCGATAATTATTTAAGGACATTAAGTTGGCATACCTTTACACGATTTTGTTGTTCTTTTTAGACGGGGTAATAGATAGCCAGTTATTTGGAACATAACATAAAAGAAAATTCAAGATTTCTTCATATTTGGATAAGCTTAGCTTAGACTTGAGTCAATGATCATTAAGAAGGTTTGAAGCTTTGAAGGCATATCCAATAAATCTATTTCCAATGATTTTCTTAGCTTCTCGGTTTTGAGAATCATTCAGTAGACTTAAAGATACCAAATGTAGAATTTGTAATAAGTTAATATCAGATTATTCTGAAGATCCTATGAATCTCTTGCACCATATCGTCCATAATTCTTAATGTGTGTAGTTTCTGCCCAAGTCGAACCGAAATTTAAGGTTTGAAACTACTTCAGGTTCAATTAAGGTGTCACTAATGGTTCGGATGAAAGTGAAAAATATGTTAGAGTACCGCGGTTCGGTTCAAAAACGGTTTTTAGCACTGGTTCAAACATCACTTTAGGAATCAAGCATACAACAGATCCTTAGCGGATTCCTTATTTATTTTTTCTTCCTATTTTTTCGAGGATCTTATGACACTCTCAAGCAAGCAATGATTTTGCCTGCACTTTCCTTCAATTTAACTCACAAACAGAATATATAATCTTTCCCAATCTATAAAGACAACAGTTTTATTCCGAATACACTTAAGCCAAGTAGAAAGAGATTAATTTGAACTAATTTTTAACATAGCATCGGCTCTCCAATAATTGCACCAAGACAGACAATACATGAAAAGCAATAGAAAGTGTTCCATTGTCTGTTTAGTTTGTACCTGTCATTTTAATGAGCAGACAGCACGAAAAAATGGGTGCTTACTTATGAACATGTGATCTCAAAAAAGGCATGGAGTAGGAAGGATGTAAGTTCGCAAATATTGTGCCAAGTTTTAAAAGCTTAACTTAGGTAGAATATTCTGAAGATTTTGAAGCTCATGTCAGACTTTAACTAAGAGTTATAATGTTGAATTTATCTCGATGTTTGCTTTCCGTAAAGAGACTTCACTGTTGCTGCTACCTATTCCTTTTTTATGAGTGAAGACTTCAATCAGTTCCTCATCTTTCACTGGGAAAATATATTTTTCAGAGAATTAATAGTCTAGCAGGGATTTCTATGGATTAGCTGGGTGGCATACTTATTGAAAACAGACCATCAAACAGAGCTGTCTGCCTTATTGGGCTTAACTTCATAGAAAGAACTCTTACCAATTTAATTTAATAGTAGATTAAGGTCCGATAATTCATCTAGAAAATGAGAATCGAACACATTTACCTATTTCAACAAGTCCCAGAATTCAATTTTGAACTAGACCAAAAATTCTTCTTCGATTTGTATTCCTGGGCTTCTCATCTCACAACATTCAAAAATAAATTGTTCTGATTGGTTTAGCGATTTAACCATTTAGAGTTGTTCTAGGACAGTCGAAGAAATGTGTTTTGCATGATCGTTTTACATACGTTTTTTGTTTTTACCTATATCATAGTTCAAATGCTCATCATATTTTTTTATTTTTTGTATGATTTTGCTTTGACATTTTCTTATGCAGTTCTTTGGGGGTTTTTCTTTTTCTCAATCATCTGTTAAACATATTTAATATATATATATATATATTTGTATATATATGTATATGTAGGTGTATATATATTTATGTATATTTATATATTGGTGTATATTTTATGTATTCAATTTTGTTGTTGTTGTTAAACTTACTTCTCTCTGCTTGTGGTTTTCCCTCCTTCTGTTTTGTTGTTGTTGTTGTTTTGAATTATTGCTTTTAGAACATGTCTTAAAAATATATTTATTTATATATATATATATATTTATGTATATGCCTTAGAAGTACGTTGTGGTTTTTTTTGTTTTATATATATATTTTATGCAAATATAACATGGGTTTTTCTTTTTTTTTTTTGCCTGCAGCTGGAATACTTGCAATGTCCTGGCCTGATCTTTTGCCTATCTAAAATTGAAGTTTTTGCTGTCTTTTACGCTTTGCTTGGGTTTTTCTTTTGATTACATATGTATGTATGTATATATAAATGTTTATAGAGCTTTGCCGCTAAAACTTAAATGGAAACTTGAAAGAACAAAAAAAAAACCAGAAGATTTCTGTTCTTAGTAACTATTTCATATAACTATTTATATATCGTATAAGTTTTGTGTGTTTGTTTGTTTGTTTTGGTTTTTCACTTTAAGTTCTTTTTTTTTTGTTGGTCCGAGACTTTTGACTGGCAAAAAGTCCTGGAGAGCTTTCGGTTTGGTTTTTGACAATTTGGCAAAAAAGTTATTAAAAGGAACATTTTCACTGTTTATGCAAAACACACAAAATCAAAACAAAAATAATACCAAAAAACGAGCTCAGACAGACAAAAAACATTTTGTCAATTATAGAGAACTAAGTGGAACAAATGCGGTGTGCGCTGCTGGGGTTCTCATTCACTTGTAACTTAAACAAAATGAAGCAAGCTATTGGAACGATTGTTAGTCGACTTGGAAGTTAGAACTTTCTTCTCGTGAAATCTATTTAATACCAGGGGGGGTCGACCATGTAAGCAGAGAACTTGCCACTGGCAACTGAGTAAACACTCGTAAGTGAACCAAACTTCATGAAGTTTTTGAAAAAGCTTACTGCTTGTGGGAAACTAAAGTTTGGTAATCAACTTTATGAATTTTTGCTGCGAATCTGAATTCAATTTATAGAAGAGAAAGCTTTAATGTGCTCAACACATTGACCACTTTTCTCTGCTAACACACTAATAAATTCAACTGAAGCAGCTGAAAGACTGCCAATGACTCTGCTACTACTGCCGACCCCTGATATATACCATTTAAAAAGCTTTTATTTTCATAACACGAAGACTCTCACGACTTAGCACGACTTTTTACTGTGGCGTCAGCTGTTAGTCTTGAGTTCAATTGTACAACAATAGCTTACACAATCACACTTTGTCATTGGTATGTGTGAGCAGCAAACAACACGAAGTTAAGAGCACAAAAACAGAAGCAATGATGCAGTTAAATAAGAGCCGATCACGCTGTACAGCGGCTCGTCAAAGCAACACGACAAGCGTACACTGTGTGCTGCCTTTGAGAGTTTGCCTATGCCCAGAAAATAGAGACTCGCTGGCCTTTACAGCGTTCGTTTTAGAGTTTTGGGGGATATTATGCTAGCATTATCGGCGAATGTTTTAATGTAGCTTGATTAAGTGCCGGTTAAGCCTTGCTTTCGAATTTATGTGAAAGGAGTAATCTTGGTTTTACTCTCTCGTAGCTGGTAACTACGAAATTGCCTATGTCAACAAAAACCACTAATCAAGAATCATCGTGCTTCTCCAAATATGGTTGGGCTTACAGTCCTTTCTTAAAGAACAGAATTAAGGCTCAGTTTCTCAAAAGTTTAGGTTAGGTAATTGCTGGTCAAATTTGTGGCTTGAAATTTACAGAGGTTAAATACATTTTTATTCTTTTTTAACTAAAGTTTCTACCAATATGTATCTATTTCTATCGCAGCTGTATTGAAATAGTTGTTGGTTTGCTATTGGATGTAATCCGGGTGTTCAATAAAACTGCTTGAGATGCTGCATCAAAGTAGAAGTTCATAAATACCAGGAGGGAAAATTTTCTACGTGACTGAGGAACATTTGCTTGTGGACATTCTTGACTTAAACCTCTCAAACGGAATCAAAATAAGTTTAATTAAAGGCTCTGTGCCAAATTCCTAGCCGATTTTCGTGTATTTGTTTGTATTTCGAAATTAAGTTATTAGAATTGAGGCCAAAGATTAAATTGCCGAAGTTTCTCAGGAATTCATTTAGTTAGAAATGAAGGAGATTTTTATTGAATTTTTCAAGTTCAAGTTGCTCGAGCCGATGTCTACTGAAAGTAAGGCTGCAAGGTTTGATTTCAACTTTTGAATGTTCCTAACTTTTGGTGTTTCGACTTAACAATCGTTTCAACAGCTTGGGCCAGATTTGATCAAAGTCCTTAGCACTAGAAGCACAAGTGTTGTCGTTGTAAAGCATAGTGTGTGTGTGTGTGTGTGTGTGTGTGGTCGTCCACTGTACTTTAGACCCCTAGAGCGCAGCTCGATGCACACACGCACACATTCATTCCGTTTTTTCATATATTTATATATATATATATATATATATATTCATATAGACTTTTGTAGTTCATTTTGTGTTACTTAACTAAGTGATAGTTTTTGTGTTTGTTTTTTTTTTTTTCTCAATTTTTGTTTTCCCAATAATTTAATACTCCTTGCAGTTGGTTTTTTTTTTTTTTTTTTTGTTTTCCTTTGTATATAAATATATTTTTCTATTACGCTTCCCCAAAAATTGTATCATCAACAGCGTCGTCATTGTCGTCGTCTGTGTCAGCCGTCGGCGACTAGAAAAATGTAATTGCACATAACGTGGCCTGCGTTTCCTTTTGCGAAAAAAACTTACTCTCCCTCTTTACATAATACGTACTTATTTAGTTAAATATTTAAACATTTGCCACATAGCATTTTGTTGTTGTTGTTGTTGTTTTTTTTGTTGTTGTTGGGTTTATAAATATTTTATTTACTTATGGCTAATATATAATGTTGTATGTATAATAGTTCATTGTTATATTTGCATATGCGCTTAGATTGTAATTTGTTTAAGTTGTTGTTGTTGTTGTTGTTGTTTTTGATTTATCAGTTATGTGTGTGAGTGTGTGTCTGTGTGTGAGTGTGTGTGTGTGTGTGTGTTCAGAAATGTTCCTTAAATGTTTAGAGATTTTGTTTTACCATTTTGGTTAGCAAATAAATTGATTTATGCCGTTCTCTCACTTTTTGTTTTTGCTTTCATTGTCTTAAATAATGCTTTAACATATTTGTCTAACTATGCATTTATTTATTTGCTTTTGGGTGAACACAAAAACTTGTCAAACTGAGAAACTAATTTTTCAACATTTTTCAACTCTTGGTTGAGTTTTTTTTTTTTTACTTCATTTAGTTTTGGCCAATAAATGATTTTGGTTGTACTTCAACATAAATTCATAAATTTTGATCTTTTCTGAAAAACGAAAAGCAAAAAGATTAGTTTGTTTCCACTTTTATTCTTGCTCTTTGATTCATGTAAGTTTTCGCTTTGTATATATTGCAGTTTCCTTTATATGTATGTATTGTATATATATATATTTGGTTTTGTATATATATATATATAACTTTAAAAGTTACAACTTATTTACGTAAGAATAGCAATAATAATAATAATAATAATAGTAATAATAATTAATAATGATCATAATAATTTGCATAAATAATAACATTTTCGCTATTATTGCAACATTTTTAACTTGTTTTGTTTGGTTTTTTTGTTTTTTTTTTGCTTGATTTTGTTTTTTTGGGTTTTCCAAAGAGCGGGCAACAACTAGATGCGACATTTCGCCAATTTTATCCTACCAGCAGGAACCGCCTGAAATGAACCGTCCCATCTAGGTGTTGCCGGGCCTTTGGCTTTTCTCATTACTTAAAAGTGGCCTCCATTCTCCCGTTGTTTTTTTCCCGTTTAATTTGCATTTTAAACGATTTTTGCTGAACACGCTGCATCTTTTTGCGGGTGTTAAATTAAAACTTTCGTATATGTAATATGTAATTTTTGTTGTTGTTCAATTTTTTTTGGTTTGTTCGTTTGTTTTGTTTTTTATATACGTTAATTAATTAATCATAATATGCGTGTGTTTTTGGTTTATTGTTGTTGTTGCCTTAGCGGATTTCATATTTTGTAAGTATATATATATATATATATATATGTGTGTATATATATTTTGTTATGTATTTGAAATTATTATTATTATTATTTTGTGGCTGCAGCATTTTACAGTTACTTGCTTATGTCTGCCAAAGTTGCTGTTGCTCTTGTTGCTGTTGCTGTTGTTGCTGCTGTTGCTGTTGTTGCTGTTGTTGCTGTTGTTGTTGTTGTTGTCATTGCGGTTGTCGGCGCCACCTTTTTAATGGTATCCATTTGTAAATGCCGCAGGAATTAGTGGTCCCTGTAAATAAACGTTTCGTCGGCGAACAAAACAGACAGAAACACCAAAAATTATTCAAATAAAATACAGTTTTTTGTCTGTGAACCAACTACGCACACAAAATGTAGTATATAATATATATAAATATATATATATATGTATATAGAAGATACATGTATATAGAAAGTTATTCAACATTAATAGGTAGACAGATATATGTTTATATTTAGTTTAGAAGTGACAACGTTTATTTTTTGAATTAAGAAAAGAAATGGAAAAAAAATTAAAGAACTAAACAAATATCACAATTTTGCTAGCGAGGTTTGACAAAGTTTTAACCTACTTTAGAGTACAACATCGAGAGGGAAAAAATATCATAGCTTTCATGCTTAGAATCGCAGAATCATAAAATCGTTTCAGCATTTTAAATTAATTGACCTAAAAAAATATATTTTTGGGCATGTTTTTTCTGTAATCTACATTTTTTCTAGAGCCTTCCTTGATCCCATTGTTCAAAACTGTTTCTTAGCTTTGAAATAAACTATAACAAAACATTGCACGATTTTTTTAAGCGAAGATTGCATTACCATATCAAACCATACCATTTTGTATACACAGAATAGAGTACAGCCGTAAGATATGCAATGCAAAATACAGTAAAGTTGATGCCACAGACTTCCTGGCTTACAGCCGTATTGCAAAAGGAGCCTCTCACTAGGCCTAGTCTAACTAACTGGTGTATCTACCTCTGAGGTACTGCCGGTGGCACTTCAATTAAAAGGGTCAAAACTGTGCCAAACAAGATCTTACGCAGTGTACTCGCTGGTAGGTGCGGGACACCACCATTTACAAAGACCTCGTCGTTCTAGCAGCTTGCTCCCAGATCAACCTCAACACTAGCAGATATAGAGACCGCTTACTCTCCCATGAGCAACCATCAAAAAGAATACGGAGTTGGCTTAAAAGAAGACATCCAACCGACCTCTGGATACACGGTAGGCGTCCAACACGCCGACTGCTTGCCTCACCCTAAATGGATGCTAAATAATCTGTCCTATTAGTAATAATACCATTTTTTTTAGGCCAACTGGCATTCATTTTAAAGAATAGTTTCACTAGCCTATAAAGCGACTCCAAACATTGTGCCAGCAATGTGCCCCATCACTGACAAAATACAAAAAATTACGGCATTGATCTTTTTGTGATAATTTTTCACACAACTCTGAACAAAAATTAGTTAGCAGATCAACAAGAATAAAAACAATAGGAAAAAAACAATTCTAAATGGCTAAATTTAATATTAAACTAAGATTTGATAAAAAACCCAAAACAAATTGCAGGTTTTCCCATTTATATTATGCAACTTTTAGACTTGCAGTATTAATTTCTGAGTTCTCTTCTTACTGTCTGATGCACACGACAAAAACACAACCCACGCTGCATAATGCGCGCATACGTTTTGTTGTTGCCTTCAATTATAATTTTCAAGTGGCATGGCAATTGCTTTGCGCAAAACAATAACACATGCGCCTAAAGCGCATAGAGCGCAGGCACCCCTGTACGAAACTCTATCGATTGTTCAGTTTCAGCCGTAATTATTTAATTTGTATACTTCTATTTCAACTTTGTTAACTTTAATGTGACTCTTTTCTATATTGCTTATTTATCTGTTTCATTTTTTTTTATCAATGTACTTCGCTTGCGGGTTGGCCCCATAGGTTGGTAAAAAGGTGGCTGATGTGGGTCATTTATATAACTCGGACGCTTGTTTTGTTTAGGAAATTCTCAACTTTATACCAGCTAAATACAGCTTTTTATTGTTTACTTTATCAAAAGCTGTACAAAAGATACTTAATAGGCGAATATGTATTTTGTTTTTTTTTTCAATTTTTTTTATAACAAATTATAGAAATCATTATAACAAAGACTCAGATGAGCCATAAATCCTAGGCACGTGCAAATAAGCCGAATGCTGGCCAAAGTCATGCCTCACACAGTGTCAGTGAATCAAAGAGTTCTTGACTGAGCCATAAATCCTAGGCACGTGCAAATAAGCCGAATGCTGGCCAAAGTCATGCCTCACACAGTGTCAGTGAATCAAAGAGTTCTTGTCGAGAAAATACTGCTGCAATGACAAACAAAAAACCCGAATCATTTTCTCAGAAATCATAATCTTTGATTAAAATTGCGCTTATCAAATTCCAGCTCGTTATTCTTGCAGCTCTATGCTGATGTGTGATAACTGGGATTAATTACAATTACCAGGATTGATTGAAATTTACCAAATGGTTCCAAGAAACCAACTAATTGTGCACAATATCACAATTGAAATTGCCACTTAAATGAAATTCAATTCAATATCAACAAAGTTTGAATATTTATAATTCTGTTTATTTTTCTTTCCACCTATTTCACACCCTCCCTCCGCCAACACTATCCCAACCCCATTTGCCTTTGCTTTATCAAACCTCGCCAACAGCCATGGATAATAAATATTGTGTTTCGCATGATTTATTTGTATGTTGATTTGTAGTTGCGCTTTGGTTTGAATATTGATATAATACATTTATTTTGTAGTATATTGTCTGAAAATTGAAGGAAATCATAAAAACGGAATTGAAACGACCTAGTAAACTGTGCTTGTGACGTGCATACATAAGTTAAAGATTTGATTGTCTTATTATTCGACTAGGTTCAAAGTTTTTGTAGTTAAAGAATAAAAATGTTGTTGATTAATAATTGAAAGTTGTTTAGTTTGAAAAAAACACTCTGTAGTTTTGTTGGTGTGCCTACCTTGTGCAACTGCGTTTGTTATATACTCTTATTTCTTTTTGCTTGTTTTTGGTTTCTTTTGTTTTCATATATATTTCGATTTAAATATATAATTGTATATACGGTTTTTTTTGCTTTTCTTTTTGCATTTTATATATTTTTGGGTTATCAGTCTTTTTATATATTAGCCATCGCAAAGTTCAACGAATAAATCTGTACGAAATGAAAGAGAAATACATACAATATATATATATATATGGAAGGATAACGCAATAACTAATTTGGTTTGTAGATTTGTAACAATTTTCCACTAGACTTGTTGTGTGTGACAAAAAAAGGGCAATAAATTGGTGTGAAAACAGAAAACTGGAAAATTTTCATAATTGTTTTTTTTTTTTTTGGTTTGGTTTTTTTTTATTTTTGTTTACGCTCTCTACGAAGAATGAGTTGCCCCAACTACGTTCTCCCCATTTGGCTCGCTAGAGCCGTATCGAGCTCACTTACCGGGCTATAGTTCAACGGAGCACGGCTAACGGCTATGGGAAAGCCTGATGGTTGCGGACTGGTGGCCTGCACATAGCCCACATTGTCGGCGCCAGCCGAGCTGTACATGTCAATGGTTGGTCCGGGCGAATTGGTTGACGGAAATCCCTGCCTGGTGGCCGTGTTGGCGGCTGCGGCATGTGGCGATGCCGAAGGACCAAAGCTATGAGCAGCCGCAGCAGCCGCTTGATAGTTGTTCATCACTGCAAAGGATAACGGTAGAGGATTTGGTTGAAATGGTTGCTGTTTTGGGACATTGTGAATGACTAACATATTTAATAGATGTAAATAAATTGGTTATGGGTTCAATATGAATATACAGTTTGTGTGCTGAACTTTCTGTGAAGTCTTTAGTTTACATTCTTTTTTTTTAAAAACATTAACGGACAGTGGACATTTGTTTGCCTCGTGATAACTCAAGTTTCTGGCTTAAAAATGACTGCGAGATTTGTTTATGAATTGTTGAATTAAGATGTAAGATCTTTGGCTGAATGGCAGCAAGAAGAGCGCAAAAAGTCCACTTTGAAATCGACTTAACCCATAAGCTTCGTACTCAGACAAACTCTAATTCCATATCAACTCCAGCCTTCAACTCCATATTAAAACAAGTATGAAAAATTGGTAAATATCGACTGTAGTATAATCTATACCAAAAACTACAAATAAACTATATCTGTCTGCAACTAATAGATGTTTTAGTGCCAAACTTGTAGAACCTCTATCTGTTACTAACTCTGAGATCTGTTTGTCTAAAAGGACAGACAGACATGTCCAAATCTTGGCCTCGGCTGTTGATGCTGATCAAGAATATATATATAATTTATGGGGTTGAATATGCTTTCTTCTGGTTGTAACATACATTTTCAAAGAGCACACAATAAGTGTCGAAAGGCTTTCGTTAATCTCCGACTAGTCTTTACGCAGGGTAAGATACAGTAAATTTTTCACTCACATCCATCGACAAGCGCGAAGCGCCGCTAACTTGACAGGCAAAAACAGCTGATGGGCGAAATTTGTAGCTATCGTGAAGATTGTGCATTGTCTATGGTTTCTGCTTTTCACTTATAATACAAAAATGCCAGAATATAAAACAGAACAGCCCGAAATGTCTCAAAAAATTTAATTATTAAGATATTAGATGGAAATTTGGCACAGAGAATCCCTAGAGTTTGTATGAATCAAAGTTTTTTTGAATGGAAAAACGAAGGATCTTAATACAAGGTATACAAAGAATTGCTTGAACATGAACCAAATTGTAGATATTGTGAATGGTAAACATCAAATTGTTTTAGTTTTGAAATCACATTAAAAAAAAGAATTTCAAACAATTCCTATTCAGCCGAGTTCAATTGCCTTCCCCCATATTGCTCCTTCCGCAGATTATTATATTGGCAATTCCAGCTGATTCTTTTCACTGAGTACCTCTATTAAATTTGATAGTCATGGGTTATACTTATGCAATCTCTTACCTGACAGCGCCTGTGTTAGCAGTGGTGTATTGTTGTTGGGAGTGAGTTGCCCATTGGTTAGATCAACTGTAAGTGGCAAAAGATTACAAGAGGAATGACTTTAATAAGAAAGCGACACACACACACAATGGCGCAACTAAATAGTAGTAGTAGTAGTAGTAGTAGGAATTGGGCATATATATATGTATATGTATATAAAGTTGATATGTTATTTACCTAAGACATAAGAGAGTATACAAAAATGTAACCAAGGCTGAGCACTAAATATTAATTGAGAAACGAGTAGTATGTAGTGAGAGTATTGAGGTTTATGTGGGCATTATGCTATATATACGAATATTGATTGGTGGTGCGCCAGGGAAGTGTAAACATATCAAACGAAAATAAAGCGCAAGTAAAGAGCCACTAACTAAGGCTCCGTTATTAATCCGAAAAAAAGGAAACTAACTAGAGAAGGCAAGAAGTGGAGCTAACTGGAGCGCAGGTTATGAAAACCCAAAGTGCTCGGTTATTAAACGAGCGGGGGCAAACAAAAGCTAAAGCCAAAACCAGGACCCAAGCCAAACCGAGCCAAAAACCAAACCCAAAACTCAGTTACTACGCTTGGTTTGGCCAGTGGTGTGGACTTTCCTTTGGGCGCTTTTTTCGTTATCGTTATTGTTGCCGTTGCTTTTGCTTTTGCTGTTGTTATGGTCGCATCTGCGCCAATATTGAAATGACAACACAGAATGTGAAATGGAGGAAAAAAAGATGAGGGCGAGCGAGCGGGCGGACGGGCGGGCGGTCGGGCGAACGGGTTATGGTCAATGGGAACGTAGCAGTTGCATTTCCTGCGGAAACACAAAAATTGATGTAACGTAACGTGACGTAACGTAACGAGGCATGGCCCTGCCAGTCGTTTGCTTATTGTCTCCCACTCCTCCCTCTCCCCACCCATATCCACCAAAACCATCATTGTGCGTTGTATGGCGCCAATCAACTTTGGCTTACGTTTAGTTTACGTTTTTCTCTTGTGCACCATGTTGTTTTCATTAGAAATGGAGAAGAAGCAGCACCGCCAGCACCGGCAGCACCCAGCAGCAGTTTGGGTTTCCTTTTGTAAATAAATAACTTATTTAGTTGTTTTTATGGAATGTGTTTCCGTTTTGGTTTGTGCCAATTTGCAGTCAGTCTTGTGGTTTCTGCCATTTAAATGCTTGCATATCACAGTTCACAGTTCAGAAATTCTCATTCCCTGTAGGCCCCTGGGCAGGCATTCAGTTGGATGAATAAAATGGTTGAATGGTCTATAGCAACACAAAACTACTTAAGTTAGTTAAACAGGAATAACAATTAGTTTACAATTAGATTGAAAGCCACTTTTTGTTGTTTGGTTTTCAGATGCTACACAAATATTTGGTGTGACTTTTAAGCTAGTCTAAATTTGATATGATTTCTACACCAGGACACTTAGAGTTAGAGTATTTGTTTGTTATATGTATATATATATACATATATACTTTTTGAGTGTTAATAAAACTACTTCTATTGGCTATGTGTTACATAAATGATTTAATACCTTAGTGTAAAGTGTTATGTTGCTGCTGAGCTGCCTCATTGCTTTATTAAGTTTAAATGACAATCAATCAAAATATCAATTGGCCTAAGAACATAATTTTTAAAGTAATTCTACATTTCTAAGGTACTTGTTGCTGAAAAGTAGGTAAGACCAAGCCCTAGCCTTGCACGTAGGCATAGCTTGCTCTTCCTTGTGGTTGTTGTTGTTTGTCAAACTGGTTTCTTCCCTGTCTGAGCTAGGTTAGAACATTTTTTGACATGTTTTGGTCTGGAACTTTGCATTTCCTTTCTCTTTTTCTGTCTCCTTACTAAAAGGTCCTGAGCGAAGTGTTATCTTCTATGTAATGGTAAAAAGAATGCGGTACCTGTGCTATAGAAAACATTTGTCGTAAGAGCTGAGTAAATGGTAACTTAAAAGTGCATAATTTTGAATTGCTGAGAAGTCGGAGTTCTCGCTATTAATTAATTTGAAAGAGATCCATCACCGAATATGTGTAGCAATAGCTCTAAATGCAACTCAAACCATATTCAGAATATGCTTAAAAATAAGCACAACTTGAAATGACAGTAAAGTAACGAAGTATCCAAAATAAATTCATCATAAATTAAGGAATATAAATAGTAGAAGAATTATAAGATCCACCTTGTGGACGAGGTGGTGGTGTTCATAGAGAATGATTCTATGATAAAGTAAACTTCCTTACCTTTAAAAAAAATATCCAAAACATTTCTATGATTTTTTTAAGCGGAGATATACCATTTTGAATGGGCAGTAGGCAAATTAGGTGTTTCTTAAGCAGACTTCTGCAAAATTGTTTAACTACGCTTGAAAAATCGTAAAATTGTCGGAGATTTACTGTTTTAAGGCTTAGATAATATCAAAGATTATTGTAATTTGAGCTTAAATCTCTTAAAACCAAGACGTGAGGGGCCATACTCCATAACAGATATATGTTCAACACATAAATATCATCTAGAGTCATCCACAATCCTTCACTACACAGAATGTGTTAAATTTTGCTTCCATATGTAATTACACAGCATAGCACCCTGAATTTGTGTGTTTTCCTTAACTTTGTGAGTAAACATTACACCCTTAGGGCCTGTTCTCAGCTGACATGAACATTATTTACTTAATATTCGAGTGTGCGTCACAAAATTCTAGTGATTTACCTATAAGCGGTTTAATTTTGAGTTAAAAATTCAAATTGCTCTTTTATCAGAAAGGATAACAAAATTTATGAAATTTTGAAACCGACTACTTAAGTCCAGGTAGATCTAATGCCTGCGATTTCACTTCCTTATAATGCAGTAGAGAACATTTTTGTTTTCTCTTGGGATATATAGACCCCTTCTAGATTAGTTGAAAGTCCAATCGCTTATACAAAAGTCTGGTATGTAGGGTAAACACATTATTTGGTTTCTTTTATAAGCATTGACAGACGAACAGTCAAACCCTTTTCGACTCTGCTTTTAAAATTGAAGCGAAACTCTTTTACGGAGGCTCTATTGTGCAGCGTTTCGGCCATTTTGTTTGTGCTGCTATTGTTTGAAGCAGGTGTGCCCGCTGGCTATACGCATCGGCCGCATTTGTTGATGCTTCGCGCAAGGACATTCCAATGCGTAAAGGAGGCCACGTATAACGAAATTGTCACAACAACTTTGAATGTGTCACTTTTCTCTTTCTCTCATATGTCGCTTGCAGAACTACAAATAATGATGCATTTGTGTATGTATCAACTGTTGTAGTGCGTCGAATGATGTCGTTTGCATCACACAGACATAAGCACGTGAACAGCATAAGGCTAAAAGCGGTTTTCTTGTTTCAGAATTATTTTCTTCATGTGCATTGGTGACTACTCGAGCATTAGGTGAACTAGGGCAGTTAGTTGAGACTCTCTATCGTGCTCACTTCTTACATTCCTGTTCCGCCGTAGCTGCAGGTGAATGGTTTGCTAATCTCAACATATTTCTAGCACATCCCCGCGAAACAGCTATACGTTTTTCCTTCCATTTCTCTTGCAACTATATCAAATAACTAGCTTTCTTTAAGCTGTTCCCATCAATTCGTTTAGCCAAAGCAATGAAGCAGCTGCAGTGTCATTAGGGTTGTTATAAATAGTTCCATAATTTCTCTATATATATTATATATATATATTTATAGTGAGCTATTCTAAAATTAAGTATAAATCGATAAGCGAAACGAAATGTCAAAGAAATGAATAAAACTACACATAAATAGATGTATTTCAACTACGACTGTTGCTGGCTTAAGTTCTTTTGGCAAACAGTTTACAAATTTTGATCAACTTTTTTTTTTTAGTATCGAACATTTGCTATCCCAGACTAAGACATTTAATTACAGTCATAAAATGTGTGAATGGCTTTTGGATTATGAAGAAGCCCAACAAATATATATATATACGATTATGCATTTTGTATTAAAAGTGACGACCATTAGCTGACCTTGTTGAGTGTTGAAGTTGCGTTGTAGTTGTGGTTGTTGTTGTTGTTGTTGTGGTACGCTGTCGGTTGCCAAGTTGCTGTCAAGTTTATAAAGCATACGCCTCGTTGGCCACTTTGTCACTCACTCTGTCTCTCTTTCTTTCTCTCTGTGGGCCCTGTCAATTCCGTTTTGGCCAAATGCTATCAAAGCCTTCAAAAATGCTAATAATACCAAAAGCCTTGCGGCCGTAAAAGGATAGACTGTTTCGTTGTGGTTGCGACTTTTGTTTTATTTTTGTGCATTTATTTAGTTAATAACTTTTGAATGCGGCATTTGGATTTGTTTTTTTATATTTTGTTGTGTTCTTTGAAGCGTTTTCTTATAAATCACAGTATATACGTGTAAAATACATATGCAAGTGTGGGTGTTTGTGTGTGTGTGTGTGTGTGTGTGTATAAATAACTTGCAAGCGTTTTATAATCATAACTTTGAAGATACCTCGAAGCAGTTGCATTCAACTTGAACTGGATTTATATTCATATTGTATATATATATATATATATGTGTGTGTGTGTGTGGCATAAATACGTATGTAAGTAGTGTAGATATAGCTAAATGGAAAGGACATAGAAAAATTGCATTTTTCATCAACTTAAAGAAAGTTTCGCTCTTCGAAAATGGATGGACATTAATATTGTAATTTCTTTTTTAAGTTTTTTTGTTTTTTTTTTTGTTTTGGTTTGGTTTTTGTACAAATCAAATTGTTTTATATAAATAGTCAAACTTATGTTGTAAATTTCGTATATTAAATATATGTGTATATATATATATATATATGTAGATTCAGTTAGTGTATATAGATAGTAAAAAATCAAAGTTCGCTTGATGCACCGATGAAGGAATGCCCAAGGTGTGGTTCATGGTTTTTAAATACATAAAACAGAAAGTTAAGAATCGCCAAAATCTCTGCACAATTTACTAATTATCTAAACACGGGAGTGGCAAAATAATTATAATAAAATAATATGCAGCAAATTAATTAAAGGATAATAACGGCCCCCCCGATGTGACAGGCCTTGGTAAAAATTTGTGTGTTGTGTTATCTAAATGTTTTTCCATGTGCATTCTGTGTTAGTTTGTGGGCGAGAGGGGAAAAATGTGTAATTTATGCATAGAACATGGGACTACAAATGAAATTTGCATTTAAATGCAACGGTAAAATAGTTTTATAAATAATAGATAGTATGTGTGGGGCTAAGGGACACTAACAACTAGGAAACAAAATGTTGGTTTTGTCAAGATGGAGTATAGAGTTGTCAAACTGTTGTATAAACGTTCTATGTTCATATGTATATATTATATACTAGATATGGGATTACTACACACACCTCTATAGTTGGTTACACACATTTAGTTGGCTTGATTATGTGATCCTAATGCTAAGTTGTGGGGAAAAGGGTAGTATACTTTTACGTTTCTCCTACTACGACTACAAAAGTGCTAGCTAGTCGACTAGGGATTTCAGCTAAAATTGAACGTATATATGCCTTTTATATGCTAGGCGGGATGTATTTTAGGTAAGGTGACTATATAGAGAATTCTTGGAGACATAGAGAGCAGTTCTAAGAGTGATTAACAGTAACGAGTATACAATTTGATTGGCGATTTCTATACCCTTGCAGGGGGCATACACTTTCAGAGATTTCCTTATGCTTGAGAAGAAACTTGGCTGTCTGCAAAAAAGGACGACATTATTGGACATACAGGGTGGGCCACCTAAACCCTTCGTTCCCAGCAAGCCTGTATTAATAACAACTGCGTATAGAATCGCTTGACGGACCCAAGAACAGAAGAACATTAGGAACAAAATAAGTGGGAAAATTGCTGTAAGCGAATACATGGAAATATAGTCAAATAAAATAAGAACCATAAGATTTTCGTATTCAATGTCAAGCCATTTGCCTTGAGTATAGATAATTCAAGCTTTCGTTAACCCTTTTTTAAAGTTCATGTGATCATTGATTCTTCAGTACATTAAAGGGTTGTTTTGGGTTCTCATGTGTTGAATCTGGTTTCAGAAATGGTCCACCAAGTCTAGATTTATGGTAGTTTGAGCTTAAATATGATTAACGTGGCTATTGTGGTCAAAGAAATTGATAGTTAAGTTCATTTAACAGCGTGTGCCTTGGAAAAAGAGTCTAAGCTTAACAACCCTTCAAAAAGGGACACATCTGTTTGCCATAATGACACCTAAGTACCATAAATATATATATATAAAATGTAACATGGGCGGGCAAATCCAATTTGTATAAAAAAAAAAGCAAAAATTATACAAAGAATCAGCTCTAAGCTGGTGCAATGTGAACCTACTTTTAAGTTGACTTGTTCCCCTAAGCTGCTCTCTTTTGAGGAGCCTCAAATTGGATTTGTCAGCAGAAAAGTACAGAGCTCTGACTCTCGGAGCATCATTTGAGACAAGAAATCAAGGTGGGAAAATGAAGACCCCCTCAATACTAAGTAAGACATCATCTTGTAAGTAATTTCACCTTGAGCTGGTCTCTCTCAATCATTATGTTTTATTCGACTTTGGATAACTTTTAATATTGTTATGTTTAAGTTATTGATTTGGGGATTAACTATAGTCCATAAACTTAATGGTTCTATGGTTTTCACCAACTGAGCCTAGAGGGGCTTATTTGACTTTCAAGTCAATTAGGATTGATACACGCTTTTCATGATTATTTTAAGAATTTCCAGCTTGTATCAAGCACGATCTAGTACGACTCGTACATGACATTTTAATCCGTAGGTCGAGGTTCAACTTTTTGCATTCGCAGCAAATGTTTTATATTTGTTTTTTTAAATAAACCTGTCAAAGGGTTTAAAAGCCCACCCTGTCGGTAGTTGCTAGGCAATAAGTTGGCATTGGATTATGCCAAATTCTAATTTGTGTTTAAAAACATATTGATGTACACAAACTGCAAGGATATATCAATTTCGGCCTGCCAAAATTAGCTTTCCTTTCTTTTCGTTTTGTTTGTTTTGTGTTACCATTTGTGGTTGTTGTTTGTTTTTTTTGGTTATTATTGTACCTACTTGTCACAGAACAAATGATTTATTTTGCAGACCGTCGAGAAAACACACAAAAACGTGGCTATAACACAAACGAAGGTGAACAAAAAAATAACAAAAAAACAAAATTGTAAACAACATTTCGGCCGGCCTCTCATATTTGCTCTCATTGTCAGACTTGTTTGGTATTTTTCGGTTTTTCTAGAAATTTATGTTGCCCAGAAACTGCGATTTGATTGCCGCC
The DNA here is from genome assembly GCA_035044965.1 of Lordiphosa andalusiaca. Taxonomy (NCBI): domain Eukaryota; kingdom Metazoa; phylum Arthropoda; class Insecta; order Diptera; family Drosophilidae; genus Lordiphosa; species Lordiphosa andalusiaca. Next base: position 3,568,771 of record JAWNNM010001363.1, on the reverse strand, counting down.
GAGCGCGCTGTCAGTGCCGTGGCCAGCGGCAACGTCAACGCCTGTTGATGGTATCCCGACTGGGGCTGAGCAGCAGCAGCAACGGAAGAAGCAACAGCAGCAGAGGCCCCAGCGGGAGCAGCTCTGCTGCGGCCTGGTGTCGTGCTACATGTGGTACCATAACTTCTACCGATGCCACAAATTGTCAAGCCTACAAAATCATATGAGATACAGAGAGAGAAAGAGAGAGAGAGAGGGAGAAATAGAGACAGGCGCAGCACTGAACTGAAAAGGGGGGAACAACACACACGCTAGAGCTGCAAAACAATTGATCAACCACAACGGGGGCAGGGTGGGGGTAAATCAGTTGACGGACTAACAATTGGATGGTCGAGTCAAACCATTAAGAGACTTGAAAGTAGAAAATATGAGAAGATTTAAAGGAACAAGTTGTGGGAGGAATATTGTTTTGTATTTGGGATTTACATTTTTGAGAATGAACCCTAAAAGTTTCGGATAACGCTTTTTATAAACCCTTCAGTTTTAGAAACGAAAACCATGTGGCTTAATCATACTCTCAATCAAAATCTCTACCTAATTTGAGAATAATCCTATCAGAATTTTCAACGCATAAAAATATTCATCTCATAAACTATATACCTAAATATGATTCATTACTGAGATTTGTCCGTCCTTTCTTTTTCTATGCAAACTATAAGAGTTTCTTAGTTTTAAAACTCGGAACCGCCCTAATTAATCTTAATCGAATTAAGTTTTGACTTTCTCAAAGGCAACTCCGTATGAGAAAAGAACTTCTTACACTATTTGTAACACTTTTTGAACTTATATTCCCATATTAACTATTTTTTCTCACTTTTTAGTTCAGTATCTCTTACCTTTCTTGATAAATAAATTAGTAAATAATAATCTTGTGCTATTCCACATCGGTATGAGCCCTAAGTATACCAAAGTCATATCTGCACCACTAGTCAGACAGATCAGCGTCAAGGCAAGCAGGTAAACGGCCGTTTGCTGCCTAGGCTTAGTGCCATAAAAAGATTGGCTACCATATTTTGGTGTTAAAAACCAGCTTTAGCTAAACCATAGCCATCGAAACAAGCCATAGTTTATTATAATTTTCTAGATTGTTCGATTGTTTTACAGCTCTAACACACGCAATTTCCATATTCTTTTGAATGGACCGGCTGGTATGGTATTATCTAGAAGCCCTAATAGCCAGTGTTTGGGGTGGGCGGATGTTTGGTGTATGCAAATGATAAACTCAAGACCAAGCAGCGGTAATGAACAAATCATGGGTCTAGTGGGTGTACTAAGTATATCAGAGGGGGGGGAGGGGGTAAATGGCTTTCGAGCTGCTGTTCTGTTGTGTTCTGTTTTTGTGCATTGATATGACGAACGCAAAGAGAGTTGTTTTAAAAAAAGGGTTGTAGTTGTTTTCTTTATTCATAATCAAGTTTTTTGGTTGAGTAATACTCGTTATATAGTCATTTTTTGTGTGTGTTGTATTGTTCAGCAGATCCTAGGCCGAGCTGGTAGTGGGGGCAACCATGTAATCACCGATCAGTATACGATTCTCCGGCATAACGCCCATTACACTGGCTGGAAAGCAAAAATAAATCAAAAAAAGAAGAAGAAAAAACAAAAAAACAGAAAGAAAATGTTGTTTCTTTGGCAAACAAAATGAACAGTAATAAGAGTTAGTGGGGTCTAATGATTAAATGGGGCTAATCGTTTAGTAAGGCCTTTCGTCATATCAAATAACACAAATTAGTCACAAAAACAAAGAGTTGGGCGTACACATCACACTCTCACTCACATACAAAATGAGGGGCAGAGATAGGTACGTATATGTACGTAGGTGTGTGTGTGTGTGGGTAGTTGAGTGTGTGTGTGTGAGGGTGAAACTTACCAGTAGGATAGGGTAGTCCAAAGCTGGGATAGCCCGAATAGCCGCGACCAGCGGCATAAGCAGCATAGGCAGCTGCCGGAAAGCCTGTGAAATGTAATGGAAAATGGCATTAGGCAAGGAATTTATAAGGGGTTTTAAGGTAAGACTAGACCAGCGATGGGCACCCAGTTGCCCTTTGGGCCCGATAAGGCATGAAAACACAAAACAAACCTAAAATTAATTTCAGAAAATCACAACCACAACCGAATGAACACACGTATCGAGTTTATATGCTCCTTCTTAAAAAAAAACCTACCATAGTCCTTCAATCCTATCATGATTTCTTATATATTCATCAGACGGTTACTCTAAGCTTGGTTTTTGATTGAATTGATCAATTTAAATCCACTTGGTGTTAATGTAGAGTTTTCGTGCCGGGTTAGCTTGGCACGATCCTGCACGAAAACGCCTCAGCACTCACGAACGCATATTACGTGATATAGATAACTCACATACGCGATAAAATTGATAGTTTAATCCTGATAATCGTTAGCGTAGCTTTGATTCAGTTAAATCCATACTTCTGATCTTGGTGCCCACCGCTGGAATAGTCTAAATATGCATTTTTTAGGTCTTACCTTCGGGCAATGTCCCCAGTCCCCACATGATGTTATCTAAAATTGGCGCATAACCAAAAACCAGAGAGAGAGAGACACAGAGAGAGAGAGAGAGAGCGAGAAAGAGGACAAAAAAGAAAGGCAATGAACATATAAATAATTACTAACATTCAAACACAATTGGTTTTTAGATCTAAGTTTGAAAGTAAATCAAAGCAAGTTAAATATTTCCCAATATATAAAGCTATTGATATATGTTTGAATGTATGAAGATATAGATATATAATATATATATGTATATATGTATATGTAAAAGAGATCTTTGGTGTTAACTTAGTGTTCTAATTGTGTGTGTTTAAGTGGAAGCTAAGAAACAGTTCGATTGTTTCACTAAAACTAAATAGTCTAAGAAATGTTTTTGTTTTCGACTTGTTTTTTTTTTCGAGAGATTTGCTCTTGGTCTGGTACAGCCTTGATCTGAGCTATAATTTGATATATAGAGTGTTTCGTTACATATTCTTGTTATACTCAATTGCTAAACACTTATTAGTTATATATAATGTAAGACATTTAGGATCTATGCTAGAAATATATAAATTTTCTCCGGTCTCTGGGAGCAATGCTAGTGGCCCCAGTGGGACATATCTACAAATATGTCGCCTACGTTTGGGCCATTGCTCCCAAAGGTACCAACTAAGTGCTGATAAACACACACACACAAATGACAAAACTAAGAACTGAAAGCTATTAGAAAAAACCACTACAACTTAATAACCAGAAATCATAAATTGGTAAATTATCTATGTAATTTAAAAATTCATTAGGGAAATTTGTTGAAATTTTGCTTAGTCTCCAGCAGGACATCCTCCTCCACCTCCTTCATCGCTTCCATTTCCACTCGGCACTTCATTCGTTCATCTTCGGCATCGATGTGTGTGAGTGAGTGGGTGTGTGTCAAGTTGGGGTTACGTTTACGTTTCCTTCTTAGGCTAATAGTAAGTACAATGAATAAAACTAGAAAATGAAGCGCTTAGTGCGCTTTTCGTTAATGTGTAATAAATAATAAGCTATATTATTATGCAAACATGTATGTATGTACTTATGTATGAGCGTATACACGTCTCCAGCTTATAATTGGCTTGGCCATTTGGCCAAATTACAAACTGTCAGCTGTCCGGCCGCCCTCTACAATGGCCGCCTCTTCAATCATAAATTTTCCAAAAACTAATTTCGATACACATACACACACATCATACAAATAGTTCATATTCAGATGTGTATATGCATTTAAATACTTTCTAAGCCTCTCCGGCTTCTCTCTTACATGGCTAATATGTTCATACAATTTGCTAGTTATTTTGGTTTCATTAAACGTTTTTTGAAGAGCTATTTTGATAATGAGTTTAAATATTTATATGTATATTGCGTGTGGTAGGAGTTAATGTTTGATTTACAAGAGAATTGGCTGTTAATTTCAGTTTCCATATTTGTTTTCCACATCGTTCGGCGTTCAATTACATTCAAAGTCGGATTCTTAAGTCTAAGACTTTTTTTTTGTCGCCTCTAAAAGTCTCTAAGCAGCTCTCTAGAGGACCTGCTCTTAGTTTCTAGATCTTAAACAATTCACTTAGATTCTATGGAAAGAAAATGAATGCGCTGCTAGTTAAAGTTATTTTGTACGCGACTTAGAGACAGACACATAATAAGTATATGGATTACATAAGTACACAAGTAGGTATATATAGTATGTATATATATATATATATATGTTTGTTTAGGCTAAGGAATAATTAGTACACGTAATCCTAGACCTAGGAACAAATGCGATGCGGTGTCGCTTTGTTGTTTTGTTTTTGTTTTTGTTTTGGACTTTAAGACGGAATGAGAGTTGTGTGAGTCTGTTTCGAATGAAGATGTGTGTGTGTGTTTATGTAGGAGTTAAACCATTGACGTGGTTCAGTTGAATCGAAATTGGTAAGGGTTTTCATTGTTTTTTCGCCATATTTTTGGTAAATAAAACTTCCTTAGAACTTGATCCACATAAATAACCGTTTAACCTCTAGTTTTGAAAGGGAATAGCACACGGAAACGCACAACTTTTCTGTGTCGAGCTCAGAGGAACAGAAATTTGCGAGAGAGAGAGAGAGGCACACTTAAAAATCGCTAGTGAAATCGTTAAAAAAGAGTCCGATTATGATGGATTTTGGACGGTGGAATATTCTTATAGATTCACATGATTGAAAGTATGCGTAGCTTCCTTTAATTTTCGCACTGACTTTGCAAATAAGAAGCAATCCAGCTGATTAATTCTTATAGTCTTTAAAAAGGACACATTTTATGTTAGTTTGACTAAAATGGTCAGTGAAACAGGAAACAGTTATGCTGTGCTCAGATCTAGCAAGTTTCTCCTTTGGTTTTTCGGTCTTTGATGTGTGCAGAGCAGAGTGAAAATATGTTTTGTTGTATACAACATTTCAGTATCTGTAACAAATCAAGTAGATTTTTGATATTCTACAGATCAAATCTTGCATAATTGAAGCATGGACAAAATAAGGCAATGTTATTAAGTAGTAAAAGGGTGAGGCAACTTACACCCCTTTAACAACTCTTGCGAACAGTATGCTCTCAATACTCTCAGCTAACGCCATTTCGCAATCCCAGCTTCTTCGAGCACTGCAGTACACAAAAGAATGTCCTTTTCTATCAAAGGACCACAACAAAGAAAAGCTTAAAGCAAGCTTGAAAATAAAAAAAATATATCTGCCAACCATTCGATATCTAAAACGTATGCCTTGCCAGCGCTTTGAAGTCTCCTTTAGCAGCTTTCTTTTTAAGAAAATCAATAGGAAATAAACTCAAATCCTTTTCGATTCAATTTCACGTCAATGGGTCAATGCAATGGGTCACGGCTCACTGCGGCCTTGGTGGTCATATGCCGGGTAATTGATATAGGGTGGCAGCTGCAGCTGCCGCTCCCGGCATTTCCAGACCCCCCGGCATGGCCAACAGCTCGCTGAGTGGATAATGAGCAGCGGCCAGGGCAGCGTTTTGACGCAGCTGAGCCTGTTGGGCCACTGCAGCTGCAGCTGCTGCCGGGGCAGTGAGGGCGCCCAGTGCGGTGGCGGGGCCACGCAGTCCACTGCTAACGGCAGCGGCGGCCAACAGCCGCTTATAGCCCATCATGGCCGCAGCATCGGCATACAAAGAGTTGGCCAAGGCGGCGTTGCTGTGGCTGGCATTGGCCGCCGCTGCGTATTGCAGCAGGGAAGGACCGGCCGAGGTTGCGGGACTGGACAGGGGCATGAGGGCGGGAGCAGCGGCACCCGCTGCAGCGGCCACAGCATGAGCCAGACTCTGTTGTTGCTGCTGGGCGGCTACGGCCTGCTGTTGTTGCTGATGTTGTTGTTGTTGCTGCTGCTGTTGCTGATTGGCAGCAGCTGCTGCCGCGGCCACTGCAGCGGCCGATATGTGGGCGGGCAGGGGATAGGGGGTATAGCGCAGCGTTGCTGCTGCCGCTGCCCCCAACAACTGCTGATGATGATGATGATGGTGTGTGTGCTGTGGTTGTTGCTGTGAGTGTTGTTGTTGTTGCTGCTGCTGCTGCTGTTGCTGCTGCAGCACGGAGGCGGCAGCGGCTAAACTACTTGGCAGCAGGCCAGCAGCAGCGGACGTGGCCGCCGCTTGATTTGCGTGGCTGCCCCAGACTACCAACTCACCGTAAGCAGAGCGACCGGCCGCACGGGTCTTGGCCAGATTTGCCGGCAGCATCACCTCCTTGGGCTGCGCCTTCTTGCACTCGACCTGCACGCAAGGTGGCGCGGTGTGGGTGAGGGTGTGGGTGTGTGGTGGGGGGAAGAGAGAAGCCAAGTTAAGTCTCCATCGCTGCGTTTCATTTCGCTACGCCTGACTTACCATTTTGTTGTTTATCTCATGGAAATGAATTTCACAAACTTTGTCTACCACATCTTCGCTTTGAAATGTAACGAAGCCAAAACCTGCAAAAAACGAGCAAAACGAGCAGAGTCGGTGAGTTAGTGAGTGCGAGTAGGCAAAAAAAAAAAGTTTAAGAGGTGGAGAGCTGCAAAAATTGAACGAAATATGCTTTTGTGTGCGAGCAGCTAAATAATTTACTCAAGTGTCGAGACCGAGACGAGGCCCATTCCCTTCGCCTGACCTCAATATGCAGCCCCTGCAGGGACTCAAGTGGCGGCTGGGCGAGTAATTCAAACACTGGACGCTCCAAGTTTACATAATAAACTTTTGCCAGAGGACACAACTCAGAGTTGAGCTGGACGAGAGAGGCAGAGAGAGGAAGATAGCTGGGGAGAGTGGCCATAATAAGTTTGTTGTAAAGTTTTTCGGGCCATCTCTCCAAAGGGAGTGAAGATATTCTCTTGATCTGTTGAAATGAATGGGTATGTTGGGAATGGTTAGGGGGTTGGGGGAAATATTTAGATGATACTTTGAATCGATTTTTAGAAAGTGAAGGCAAAATACTTGCCTTGAAGTTCTCATGCAACCAAGATACTTGATCACTGATCAGTTTTTAAATTAAATCACTGTTTAAGGATCATAAGTGAATACGGCAAGCCCTTCCTCCCATGGCAACGATAGTTGTTTTATTAACAATTGCTTCGCTTCTGGGCGCCGCCGCGCACAAGGAAACAGCATGGCGTATCTTGGCATTTTTTCTCCCACCACTGGTATAGATCTTACTTTTAAGTTCGAATAGTCCTGAATCCATTACTCTTTACTATTGTAATAGGATTAATTGATAAGAAATATGAAATCTTTGAGAGGTACAGGCTATATAATAGGCAGTTATGAAAAAGTATTTTGCTGAACTCGCTTTACAATTGACACTTGATTTAAGTCTAAAATTCTTGATTTTTATACCCTTGAACGATCGGTCGTAAAACTAGTTCTAGTGAGAAAATTTGAGAAAACTCTGTATTTACTAGTTTTCCATGATTCTGCCAAGCTTGGTTGAAATCGGACATCTATATTGTATAGCTGCCATAGAAAAGTAAGGTTAGAAAAATAGTCTTTGTAAGAAAAACTTTTTTGTTTTCAATGAAAACCTCTTTAAAATTGGCATGTATTTATTTTATAAGCTTTCACACAATTCTTTAAAGTTTTGTCAAAATCGGATGACTATAGGTTATAGCTGCCATATGAATGATCGGTCAAGAAACTAGTTTTAGTTAGAAAAACTTTTTTGTTTACAAAAAAAAGTTCTCCACACTATGTATTTCTTAGTTTGCTATGCTTTTCCATGATTCTATTAAGTTTGGTCGAAATCAGACATCTTTTTAGTATAGCTGTCATAGAAAAGTAGAGTTTTAAAAGTAGTCGTAGTGAGAAAAACTTGTTTGTTTTCAATGGAAACGCCTCCAATCTTTGTATTTCTTAGTTTGCTATGCTTTTCCATGATTCCACCAAGTTTGGTCAAAGTCAACCATCTATATAGTATAGCTGTCATACAAAACTGGAGTCAGAAAAGTAGTCTTAGTAAGAATAACTTGTTTGCTTTCAGTGGATATGTCCATCAAATTATTTAGAAAACGAGACGAGACGAGTATAGAAAGAAACGATACTTTAAATTAGAATCTCATCTGCTTTTCAATTGTAAAAAAATTAAACACCGAAAAGAAAACAACTCCAAAAATGTCCCCCGCTTTCTGTTAGTTTTTCTGCTTACCAGCGAAGCAGCAAGGCGTTCACCACTCTGTCCTCATTGAGGCTTTTCAATTAGCGCAATTGTCTGAGATTTCACATGGTCGAAACTGAAAGAAAAGGGCTCGCTCGGTCTCGTTCTCGCTCTTTCTGTGCAATTAGCAAAAGGCCAAGTGCAGACACCTGATGCCTGTCGCCGCCGCCTGCCTCTCTGTGTTGTGTGTTTGCCTTGGCATGCGGGCGAGTGGGGGGCGTGGGCAAATGGGCGTAGCTGAGAAATTAGTTGAAACAAGTAACAGTAAACACGCAGGCTTATTAGCGACATGTGCCGAGAGGCAGCAGAAGCTCCTAGCCAGCTGGCCAAGACCAAGACAACGTGCGGGCTTCGCTACGCTCGGAGTGTGTTTGTGTTTGTTTTAATTATATAAAATTAGCGCACGTTGCAGGTTGCACGTAGCGAATCCCCCAGCTGCGCCTTTTGGGGGCCACTCATAAATCAGCCGTGGAACAAATGAAGCCAGCAATTTTTGGGCCACCCTCCGCCCACGGGTAACTCAATCAAAAATGTATCTGCTTGTTACAAATGCTCTAAGGCTGCATGAGGAATGCTCAGTCCGTTTTGCCTCGTTGTCTAGTTAATTCTGCGGCCCGGTTGCCATTTTTACCTGTCGAAAATTTCCCGCAGGACAGCAACGTTGGTAGCTGACGATGGTTTTGGCAACTGCAGAAATTGCACACTCATGCATGTTATTGCCAAGCAGAAGGCACAGATATATATACATATATGAGATACTTGTACCACTCGTGCAGCCGGGGGCGGGGAGGGGCTGGGCGGGGCGGGGGTGCTAGCCCGCCAGCTGTTATGACTGCGCTGCGTCGGCTGTGCCAAAAAGAAAAATTACAAAATTTTCAATTTTAATATTAGTGGCGGCTGGCGACGCCAACTGCCAAGCAGAGATCCCAACTCCTCCCCCACCCCCCACCCCATCCCTCTCCATCCCGCTCGGGCAAAACACCCGCAACTTACTGCTTAGGCACACGTTGTGCATGTCCTTGGCTTGCCAAATGAAATTCATAGCATAGTTTTGGGCGCTGCTTGTCGTGAACTTTGTATGAAGTACAGTAGAAATTGCCTGGCGTGGGATTGTGAAGGGGCATTAATATCAGTTCGAGTCCCAAACAACAAAATAGCCGCATCGGGGACCGACCATAATGCAACTCCTTCCTCGAATCTAGCACCGGATTGTGGGCTGCGTTGCAACATCAAATCAATATTAATGGAATACTGTGTGGTCCTTAGGCAATTTGCACTGTAAAATGCAATTGCTGTTATTGTCGTTGTTATTTTTGTTGCCGCTGTTACTGCCTGCCTATATTGTTTTATGGCATATTCATATATAGTTTTCTATTCCACTCTATTTTTTTTTCAACCCGTACACGGAATGCCTCGCTCGTACAAGTTTTTTTTTTTTTTGGGGGCCAACCGCCTCGGTCGGTGGAATCCGTCGCTGCAATTTTCAGTGACCAGGCTTATGTGTGTACCAATGTACGTCCGTCTATCTGTCTGTATGTCCGTCTGTCGCTGCACACATGATTTATGAATGAGTAACAAACTTGCTGCCGTGTAGCCGGAGCAACCAACAACGTCTTTTGCCCACTTTTCTTTTTCGTTTTGGCTTCTTTATTACAGATTGTGTGTGTGTGTGTGCTGGCAATTGCCACGTATATACCGAGAGTCCGCTCTCGGATCGATAAAATGCAATTACAGGCATATTGCAAGTGCCAGTAGGCAGGCGGGACACAAGCGGCAGAAGTCCAAACCTCATGGCAAAAAGGTCGTACATCGTCCAACTGTACAAAAAAGTCGCCTTCGTCCTCGTCCTCGTCCTCGCCGTCGTCGTCGTCGTCGTCGTCGTGGCAATGAAGGCTACTGCTACAACTAATACCCTTTGATTAACGACACACATTTTCTATTGACTTGGATGAGGATGATGATGGGGAACGGCGGCGCGGGGATGGTCTCCTGTGAAGTTGGGCAGTTGCTTGGCCCTTGGCTAACTAACAATGCCTGCATATTTCATTATATGTGCCCTGATCGACCCACGCAATTGTAATTTGCAAAATTGACATGTCTTGGACAACGGGAAAAGTATCGTGTCAATATCTGAAATGTCTTTTCATGCATTTTTCATGCGCAAATCAACAAAATGGGGCTAAAGGTTTTTGAATCGATTTCAAGGTAAAAATTCATTAAGCTAAATTAAAAATTAACCAGCAATTAGAATGAAATTAGCTTAATTTGTGGTTTTGTATGTGGAAAATATGATCAAGGCTGATCAATTTACTGTCCACAGTGCGTATGAGCTATATAGGGAGCTTTAGAAATTGCCATGATGAATGAAATGTTGATGTGGAGCGATATATCAATGCCTGTCTTTCACTTTGTAAAGATTATTTCATGTAAATTTCTTGGAACGGTAGAAAAATGTTCAATAAAGTAATAATGGTGCGAATTTGGGTCACAATAGCTTAAATAGCCTTTTCAATGGACCGAGCTGGCGAAAAATATTTCTCACATCTCAGAGCACGTATTTTGATAATAAATTTCATTAAAATGTAAGCGCTTTTCTTTTGTCAGTCCATTTAAGATGAAATGGCAAGCCTTACTGAGCATTTTTCGCATTGCCACATCATTAAAAACATCCTTTGCAATGGTAAACTTAGGTTGCGGTAAAAGATGCAGAGTAGCTTCGTGACATAGACCAAAAATGGGATCCATATGCCCCTCCAAACTATTATTTTTCGACAGTTAAGGGTAGATCATCCCTTGTAGTTGAACTATAAAAGCAAACACAAATCAGTTTTAGAGATTTGCTGACTGGTGAGGTACACGGAGAATACAAAATCAGCTACACTCCGTGTGTAGAAGCGGCTATCCTACTCGAAGAGCAGTTCGCCCTCATAAATTTGGCACGCAAAATGTAAAAAACTGGCCTTAACAAGTGACATGTAGATAAACTACATGATACATATAGTAAATAAGGCATGTATAATGGTTAAATGCAGCGTGGACAAACTAAAATGGTACATGACATAAGAAAAAGAGCCTAAATAGTAGCTTCTCTTCTTTTAATGTGATTTCCGGCAATGTAGGGCGAGTGTTTGACCGGCGTATGGACTAAGATGCCGGCATTTGAGTTTATAAGCCAAGTAGATAAGTGAGTGCGGGTGCCAGATAAGGTAAGTGAAAAGAATATTTTTTCCTACACTTCGTGCTTCGCTCTTCCCTAACGCAACTGTTCCTCACCACCTCACCTTACTTCTGGCATGTAGAAAAGCTACTTAAGCGTATTGAATGAATAATCACTGTCAAAACTCATAGAAAATCTATATATTCAAGTAATTTTCACATATTTTGCTTACCAAAATCCATTTAATTAAACATAACAGGTACAGGAGCTTAAACTTTGAAAAAATTACTCATCCGCCATGTTTAACTTATAAAAATTTCAACAAGGAAATAAATTCTTGTCTTTTGAAACACAAAGAGGCAGCAAAAACTCTGAAAAAATATGGAAATTCTCGCGGTTCTACCCTATAACCATGACTAACTATGTTAAAATGCTGCTCAAAGTGGCCCAAAACTAGAAGCCTTATCAAATCAGAGAGCAATTGTTACAGCTCTCTGCAATTTGATCAAGTCCCACTGGCTGTGAATAAACTAAGACTTCAATTTAATATCCCTGCATTATTGCCCAGCATCAGTTGCCTTATGTCCTTCGCATCATTTTAAAATTGCCTCTCCAGTTTGTTTTTATTGACTGTTATGTGTTGCTGTTGTTGTACTTTTTTTTTCAAGCCTTCCTCCTTTTTTTTTATGTATGTATGACTGCATCATCATGCAGTTTCAGCGTACTCCAGCGTCCAATTAAGCGAAATGTTCTGTGGGTTCGCTTCCCCTTCCCATCCTTTGCTTATCGCAATGCCGCGCGCACAGAAGTATGCTACAATTTTTTATGGCGCACAAGCAAAAATCATGTTTTCTTATTCCCGGGTGCGTAATTTGAAGGGCGCAAGAGTTAACAATGTAGGAAGAGCGGGACGATTGTGGGCCAACTATTGATGCATGTTTCGGTTGTCTGTGTGTGTGTGTGGTGTGTGTGTGTGTGGTGGTGTGAGCTAATTACTTTTGGTCAGAGAGGAGAGACATTGTTAGTGTGGGTTGCAAAATGGACACATCAATCTTAATGTGCCGTGTCTCAGGTTGGACAGTGCTCCGACCACTGTCACATGTCAATGGGAGTCTGAGTCGGACTCTGGTCGCAATGCGAAATTCGGCGCGTCATTTAAAACTTTAATAAGCAAAAATGACAACGACTGGCAGCACACAGGACATGGCAGGACAACGCAGTGGACGCAGTCGTGCGCTACAAGTTCGTGTAGCGGATGTACACTGGAGATTTAAGCCTTTTGCCCGTGCCCGTGCCCGTGCCCAGCGCCACTCGCCCACCCACCCTGAGGCCATCCTCTTATGGCCCTTATATCCGGTTGCATTGGCAGGTAATCTTTTCGGGTCTCTCTACATCCTGTTGCCTGGCCATTTTAATGCCTTAACTGAGTATGCGAGGCGAACGTTAACGGTTTAAATCTGTATTAGCTTTTTATGCTCGTTGTGTTTGTGTTCATAAGTAAGTACGTGTATCTATCATACATTTGACATTGTCCCATGCTAAGCTCTCGCACTTCCGGCTACGTGGGCTTCTTCTGCATCGTTAGGGCCCGGAAACGGGCAAAAGTGTACAAGTATAACTTACCTCTGTGCCGATTGGTCTGCTTATCAAACATCAACATGGCATCCTCGATCTGCAAATAGAAGAAGCAGAAGAAACAAGTTGCAGTTATAAGAATTTTATTTCTTTTCAAGTTTGTCACAACTCAATTAATGGGGCCCGAAGACAAAACTGCAGCTAATTGCAAACTGAGCGAGTGCACAATGGCCACAGCACACCCACACCCACACTCACTCTCTCACCCACACACACACACACACACAGACAAAAAACTTTTGCCCATTATGACGCAAAAGAACTTATAATGATAGTTGACTGTCAAACCAGCGAACTAACTAACTAACGAACTAACCAACTAACGAACTGAACAACTGACTTTGGAGCTCTGGCTCATTACGGCTGGACGCGAATGGCGAATGGGCTAAATTGATGAAATGACCAACTGACTGAGTGACATGGCAAATGCCAAATGGCAAATGGCAAGCGATATTTATAATTAAGTGGCTAAATTAGCGTAAAATGTTCCACCGATTTTCGGTGTCGTATACGGAATATTTTCACAATAATGCAATTTCTCAAAATTGAATAGAATGCTTTGAGTCAGTGGTTCTTGATTGAATGGCATAATGTCTTGTGTAAAATCGATGAAATCCCATAGATATCGATATGCAATTAGCGGCAAAATGTCTGGGCATGATAGAGTTTAAGTATGCTGGCATATAAAGAGCCAAGTGCTGAACTAACTTAAGAAAATGTTTAAAATTTAAATTTTTTCTAGCACTAAGAGGGGAAGAACGAGAATATGCGACTCACGAAGAGCACAATCGATTCCACTAACAGGAACGGAACACTTATATTTATAATTGAAGTAAGTTTGCAGCATGTTAAACCATTAACAAATGTGTTAATCGTGTTGAATCTTTGCGTTTTGCTGGCATACATGTGCCCGGTCGAACTTATCAAGCAGCAGGATATAATTCAGATAGCTTTCTTTTGCTTATAAGTTGACTATGACTGAATGTTGGTATACCAGCAACGTAAGTTCGATTTTGCTTGATGACACAAAACAAAGAAATCTCTGTCAAAATAGGTGTATACCTCTCCGAAACATTCTTCTTAGCTCTGCTGATGTTGTATGTAATGATTCAGCGATGATCTTGATTTTTCGGCAGAGCCGAGCACCATAAGCAGGGAGATTTCAGAAATTTAGCAGCAGTCAAAACAGAACGAGGACATGCCCATTTCGTCCAAATTGTTGGCATAAAGTCGACAAATGCAGACATATTGTTAAAATTTTGTTAATTTTGCAGAATATCATTCGGAAAAAGCTATAAACCGAACCGAAAACTCCTACCCCACCGCTCATATGGTTTCACGTGGCGGATGCGTAATATAATTATATTTATTTTATTAAATCCTTGCAAAAGGTATATTAACCAAACATTTTCCACGAAGTCTCGTACAAATACGCTGCACATTTGTCGAAACCGGCCGGATCGGATGACTATAACATATAGCTGCCATAGAAACGATCGGTCGAAAAACTAGTTTTAGTGAGAAAAACTTTTTGTTTTTAGTTTGCTATGCTTTTCCATGATTCCACTAAGTTAAGTCGAAATCGGACATCTATATATCAATTTGATCTTAAAATATTGATTAAATATGCTCTAAAATATCAAACTAATAAGTCAATCATAATATATATTCAAGTGATAATAAAATGCCGATTATTGATGTGAGAAAAGATAACATTCAGTCCAAGGATCCCATCATTCTTTGCCACAACAAACGAACAAGTGAATTGGCTGTGAGCTATTAAAGTTTTCCCGATTTCTTTCTTCAGATTTAAGCGAATTAAAATCAATCAATTGATCCTTTGTCTATAAGCTGACTTGGCTGACTGCCATTCAATATCATAATATGACAACTTTTTCATTCTTTTCGCCATCCAGCGACTCCTCCTCTGAACAGCTAATTGCGATTTTGCTGTCAAAGTTTTCTTTTGCGGCCTTTAATGAGCGAAAGCTGAAGCTCCTTTCGCCTGCCGCCTGCCGCCTGCTTATGGGGCCATTGATTAAACTTAATCAATGCGCTTAAGGGCTGGCAACTCGCAACTCCTGTGCATTGTAATTAAAATGCAGCCACGACGACACGACGAACTGTACGTCGGTGGCCTTATAAAAATTAATTAAGCTTGCGCCACAGTTTCCCCCACCCCCCACCACCCCCCGCCTTGCGTACCGGCTGTTGTTCGCGCCTCACATTTCGCAGTTCGCAGCTCTTCAAGTGCAGCCGTCGATGAAACCGACTACAACATTGTTTTTCAATTAACAATCAACAACAATGCCGCAACAATACAAACGAACAGCGAAGGTTACACGCGCCAAATGACACAAAAATTGCCAGCTCAGGTGGCGCGGGGCATGGAGCGGGGGCGGGCGGTAACTGCAACTGCAATTGTTGTTGTTAATTAAGCGAAGCGGCGCCATGAATTGCAACAGCAGTCAGTGCTGCCACGCCCCCGCACTCCGCCTTCGACTGGCTGTCATAATTACGCTTGCCCCGTGGTTTGGATCGCTTACGCCGGGCTCATTATGCGTCCCTCTGGCGGCCAACCGCAAACTTTAATTCTATTAGCAAACGTTAAATGTACACCACGAACGTGATGGAGTGTGGTGGTGGTGGTGGTGGTGGTGGGGGAGGGGGTGGTTGCTTGTAATATGGGGATGGGGGCCGCTGCTGCCACTAACAAGCAGGCGCTGTGTAATTTTATTTAAATCTGAATTCATTAATTCGTCATAATCCCCAATCATTGCGCCGCCTGCCGTCGCAAGAGAGACAGAGAGAGAGAGAGAGAGAGAGAGGGGAGAACTTCAAAAAGCCATCAACGACAGACGTTGCCCGCTGCCTGCGTCCCAAAGCCCGGCCATTCATTTGGCTCATTTTGTGTGCAAAAATGCTTCGCCCGCCGAAAACGGCGACGCTTCATTATCGTAATCGTTATATAAAACAGCGGGCAGACTACAGGCTACAGACGACGACTACAAAGACAGACATTTGTCTCTCTCTCTGTGTGTGTGTGTGTGTGTGTGTGAGTGTGTTTTTATGCGTTTTGTGGCACATAATGTGCTCGGCCATGTCCTAGACGAAAGGCGGCTGCTGCTGCTGCTGACATTAATGAATGTAACCGACGACCAAAAGTGCTGCGGGTGATTTTTATTTATGCCCAAAAAGTGGGCAACTTAAAAGCAGCCATCGACAATCGACAAGCGACACTGAGACACTGAGACACCAGACATAGGCCAGGGTCATTTAGACAGTCTCTTACTCAACACTTTCTCGCCAAATTGTACACATTTGTCATTCCTATACAAAGCATTAATTACACTGCACAACAACTCTGTCAAGTTGTGTAATTGTTGGGAATTTATTTTGTTGTTGGATTCGTCCTATGGGGAGAGGGGGGGTGGGGGTGAAGTTTAATTCACCTGAAAATAATAATGTGTAACTTTGCTTTTGTATCAAGGATAATTGGGTAGCTGCTTTAATTGTGTACGTAAGGCAACAAATGAGTAGGTGTAAGTGAGGTTACTTAGGCGAAACGTAAACTTTTACAGCCAGCAAATGATAGGGTGAAGCAGGTGAAAGCTGCCAAAAAGAATCAGATTCTACCATTTAAAGTATATATATTCTTAAACAGCATCCGTCCGTCTGTCAGTCCGTTTATCTGTATCAACTCAGCGATGGCAAGAGATAGAGGTCACGTTTGCTGGACTCCCTTGTCCCGTTCAGGCAATTTACAAAAAAATACGTAGTATCTCTTAGAGTTTTATACATAGAAAGGCTTGTACCTCTTGCACATATTCAGTAATCAATTTTATGTGTCTATAGGCCAAAGGATTGCTAAAAATTGGATAACCGATGGTCAAGTTATGAGCAAGCGAATGTTCGCTGTTTCAACTGCTACTGCAGCAATACTATGGTCGGGCTTGACCATCTTTCTTACTGGCTTTATAAACTGATTTATGGAGAGTGAAGACGGGAAGCGACACTTATTATATCTATCGCCAGAGCGCCATTCAAACATCCCACCAGACTTTCACATCCATCGATCTCTCTGACCAAAAAGCTTACTTAAAAGGAATGCCACACTCTCAACCAAAACTGCCCTGATCTTATAATGAAACTCCATTTCTTTGAAGTCTGGCAAATCTGTCTCAGCAGGTCCCCTTGCTGGTTTGATAGACATTTCTCGCAGAACCGTCCTTTGAAAATATGCTACCAATAGGATGATCACCCTGATTCCTTTCTACAACAAGTATCCTCAGTGTTGTTTATTAAGAAAAACACAGATACTTTATAAGTGACGGGCTCCAATTCAAGAAGCTGAATGAATCTTTTAAATGTGTCAAGCACTCAGGAAAATCACAAAATTAAGACGTCAAGAGGATTTGGGAGTTGCCAAGACGTCAGCGCAGGCGCGCAAATACTGCCAGCAATTTGCTGAGCACATTACTTCCCAAAGAGTTTACGAGACTACTGAACAATTGAAAGCTTGGCGAGCATTCGACGCCACCAATTTGCCATACAGCTCGAATTTCAGAGAGCTGTTGAGCCAGCAGTGAAAACAGTAGCTTGGAGCCAGGCTTTTGCTGAAAGGCGTACCAAACTATCCAAAAAATCGTAAAATAATCAAAAAAAAAGGTAAATGGTTAATCGAGAACTAGAAACTAGAATGATCTGGTAAAATTATCATATACAACTTTTGATAATTAAGTTTAATAGATGACTTCCGTGCCAGGGTAAGAGGGAGTTGTTGATCGAATAGCTTAAAAACTCTTTCCTTTTTTCCATGATCCTAGAATATTATGAAGAAACCCGGTGGATAAGGTTGGTACAGATCGAATTTTATAATAAGTTTAGATTATGCGCATATTAATAGATGGAAATTCATAAATAAACTTTCGGGTATAAGAAAATAATGACTCTAGTATTGAGTCGACCAGAACACAAAAAAAAATATTCAATATTTATCAAAATTGTTTATTGCTTTGAAATAGTTGAAACTTAAGTCTTGGGACTAGCGATTTTCAAGAAGTGTTTTACAAGAAAAAAAAACTATCAGAGCCCTGCCCATGTTTCTTATGACTTGATCTTAATGATAGAATATATAAATATACTATAGGGAGAGGATTAGAGTCAAGTAAAAGATGTGTAGTTTTCTTCACTCTTTGGATGACGCTTGCTGACTTCATTTAAGATCGTCAGTACGATTAAAGTAGAGAGCATCGTTGAGTTTGTTCTATCAAATGTTACTTAAATCTACTAAGGCAGGATTTATTATCTTCTGTATAGAGCAATCTGTTATATAAACCCACAATAACAGATGAGAATTCTGAAATAACTGTTATATTTGCACAGTGGGTCTTACATTTTATTTATAACTAGTAGAAAGCTGCATGAGCGATTCAGGCATCGTTTGATTAGAGGTAAAAAGTAATCAGTGTTAATCATGTAATCGTTTGGACTATTATTTATTATTTATTTACCGAGAAATACTCTGAAACATTGCATAAACACGTTACAGAAACTGAAACATATAAGTTTTTCTCATAATTCGTTTGTACACACCAAATTATGCATGATTAATGCCCGTCAAAGTATGCAAACTTTGGATCCATAAGTAATTCTCTATTAGAACGAAACTATTGAAAGTCATAGATAGACGACACTGTAGATTTACTCAGAATGTTAAAATGTTAAGTTAACATAAATATAAAATAAATACTAAAATAAAGTTATCACTTTCATAAAACGTAGCATACTTAAAAGGGCAATCATGATGTCTCTTTGTGTGTATAAACGTAGTATCAATAAACCTAACTTTCTGAGCGCTTGTCCTTTGATAATCCCTGGCAATAGTATTTGGAACTTTAGTCTCTTGAATGTCCTGCACAACTACGCACAGAATTGAATATCAAGCAACGCATTTGCGAATCATTCGACGTAGTACATTTTCTTCCACTTAAAACCAAGCAAATGGCTGAAGTTGGTCTATAAAAAAATGTTAATTGAGTGTTGGTCTAGAAATTTTCAGCCATTTGCCTTGGCCATATTTTGTTGCAAGTTGAGCCGCAGCTAACTTTAGCAATTGTTGCAAATCGCCAGCATTGAGAGCGTATCCTTCCTCAGATGAGCATGCCTTTTGGTTTTGTCTGAATGTCCCCGAACTTCTAACTGGATAATTTGCAGTAATTCATCTTACTGGCGGTTTTCACCCTCTCCTCCGCACGTTCGTTTGGTGCCTGCTTGATTGCGACAATTTATACGGCGTCAGGCTTGTCAGGATTTGGTTTTTTTTTTTCTGTTTTTTTCTTCTGGTTGCGGCTGCAACCGAAATTGAAAAATCCTCGAAAAATTTAAAGCTTTCGCAGCAGTAGCAGCAGCAGCAGTCATACGTCTAATGATGGCTCCCACTGCTGGCAAAGTACTCGACGACTTCAGTGCCTGCACTTACTTATTTTCGGGTGTGCGAGAATAAAATAAAATAAAATGGGGAAAAAAACACAAACTTTTTGCTAGCTGGACGTGTGCGATTCTTGTCTATGTCTGGCAGTTGAGGGGCGGGGGCGGGGGTGGAACATCTTTCAAAAAACTTTGACTGGGGTGACGGCAAAAAAACAGCAGCAGTCCTTATATACCGCACATATACATACGTATGCAAGTGTGTGTGTGTGTGAGCTGAGGACTGCGTGCGGTTGAAATATAGATAAACTTTTTTAAGCTCGTATTTATTACATATTTGGCTGTAAGTAGAACTTAAGTTGCTTTTTGCCTTCGACGTATGAGTAATGTGTGAATGTGTATGCAGTCAAGCGAAATGTTTGTGACAAATTTGCAATCAAAAACGCATCAATTGACGACAAACGACGCACACATATTAATGAGGCACACTCATGGAATGGCAGCGGCGGGGCGGGCAGGCACAGGATATATATTTCAATTAAAAAAGGATTCCATTTATAATCCACAACTTGATTTGTTATGCCAAAGAGCAATCCAACAAAACCGAATCAAACCAAACCAGACCAGACCCTAACATTAGCTGCACGACGACTGAAACGCAAGTATGAATATTAAATTGTGTATGGAGAGTTGAGCAATTAAGTGGGAACGGCACGGAGAGTGCAGGAAGAACCGAAAGAGAGAGAGAGAGAGAGAGTGAGCAAATAGCAAATGATGAAAAAGCTTTTGCATAGTTTATGTCCTTGGCTTAGCAGATCAACTATTAATGGAAAAAAGAGTGAAATTTGATGGCACCCAGTTGGGCCAGCGTCACACAAAGGTGCCCTTAACTTGGCAAAGGTCACAGCAAGACAAAAGGCAAATATTTGCATACATTTGTTTGGTTGTCGCAAAGTCAAAAATTTGTTTTTTAATTTGATTGAACAGGAAATGGAAAAGGAAGTTCTCTAGCATTGAATTGAATTTTAATGAAATTAAATATTTGAAAATGGAACTCACTTGCAAAGCAATGTCATTTCGAGGAATGATAAGTTAAGCTATTTTATTTGGATCGACTTGGTTTAAAAGAGGATTCACTCCAGAGTTCGAGACAGGAAACTGTTTTCAGCCCATGCATATGTAGCGGTTTCATAAGATCGCTAAAACAAGGTTTAGAATCGACATGGGTTTCAAGTTTGCGCAAGTTTCAAGCTTGTGCAACGTTTTGCAACACTGCGGAGAGGAGATGAAACCAGAAGCATTGAAAACTATGATTTTTATGCTATTTGGTCTCTTAGTTATACATTTTCAAACACTTTACCCGAGACTCGTATCATGTGGCAGCGCCAAAAATGCTCTGTAAGGTTTGCCATTTCACCATGAATTGTTTAATGATCGAACAGCGCTTGCAAAATGCAACCTGAGGCGTAGACGCAGGCAACAATTACCAGAAATAGCCTTTAAAAAGTAAATGAAGGCCATTTATCGCTTCAAATAACTGTTTTATTCACTATTGCTAAATTTTCTGCATTTATTTTTAATTTTCAATAAAAACAAACGCTTCAAAAAAATCATCCCTTAGCTAGGTGTCAAAGTCCACGGGCGTAATGGATTAATTCGCGCTGGATTGCAAAAAACTATTTTGTATATTTAAATGGCCCATATTCCCCGCGGCCTCCTATGGTGGCACAGATTTAAGTGGTCCAATTTCACATGAATTTGAGCGATGGCCTTGCATATATGGAATTTAAAGGCCACATCACAATTGGCATAAAAATCGCATTTCAGCAAACCTCTAGCAAGCTCAAATTGCACAATTTTGGGTGGCCGCGTTACTTCACCTCATCCAGAGATAATAATACACTCAAGTCTTTGGAAGCCGAAGGTATAATCGTGGTGTTTGGTGTTTGAATTAGAGCCAAAATTAATGGGCTACCATTCACGTGATGGCCTCATCGTATAACGTTATCAAAGCAGTAAGAAGTAATGATGGCACCGGCCAAAATTTCGCGCACAACTGTAACTTATCTTTGGGTGAAACTTTTGTGGGAAGGATTCGTACCAAATTCACAAATTTTTCATGCATCCAAAGTAGTGGCTTGTCACTGAAGATCACTTTCCAATCGTTACTTATGCTTTCAACAATTTTATCATTTGGACGTGTAACTGACTTATTATGTTGATATGGTAGTAGTTTCCGCTCTAAAGGAAATCAAAGTAAGGATTATTGATAAATATTTAAGTAAAACATAAGAAATATAATTGGATGGGTCTATAAACACTTGTTTGTTTTCCCACCGTGCACACTGGTACAGTATGAAAAACTGGGGACTGACATATGCAAGAGGGGAGGTTGGTAGAGTTCAACAAAAAATCAAATGGGGTATCGTTTCCTAGGTTTTTGGGTGCTCTGATCTCATTTCTGGCAGTATTCTTTCGATTATTGCTAAGGGGGCTGACTTATAAGGAGGCGCGGTGATGTTCAAATCTAAAATAATCAAGTGGGACATAGATTTTAAGGTTTTCGGGT
Source organism: Lordiphosa andalusiaca (assembly GCA_035044965.1). Taxonomy (NCBI): domain Eukaryota; kingdom Metazoa; phylum Arthropoda; class Insecta; order Diptera; family Drosophilidae; genus Lordiphosa; species Lordiphosa andalusiaca. The sequence continues at coordinate 3,546,766 of JAWNNM010001363.1, read as the reverse complement.
ACTCCGATTTCATTTCTGGCATTAATTTTAACATTGGTGTTGAGGGGACTGTTTTATGAAGGGGGATAGGAGTAAAAACTATAAAAAACAAGAAAGAAAGTCGGTCCAGTCCCACTATAACGTACTCTGTACCAACAAAATTATACGCTTAGCATAAATTTTGAAGCTGCCGTGGCAGCTGAAAGCAGCACACCTACTGCGCTACAGCAGGGAGCAGTCTTTTGATCATAGCTCGACAATTGTTCATCCGATCTTCACCATTTCTTTGGCGCATCGATAAGTTAACCAGATTTCTAAATATGTCTAGAAGGTACGAACCATCTAGTTTTAAAACTGTGGATTTTAGAACTTGTTTTGCAGCTCAGCTCTATTTATTTTGTCCCAGTGTGCCGTTTTGAATTTAATTTATGTTCTCATTGAAAGTCCAATCAACGCCAAAATAATAATGACTTTTTCTGGACTTCTTGGCCTCACCCTGCCTCCGATTTCATTTGCCGACAGTTCACCCAATTTAAATTGTATATACGTACATATATATTTTATCTAAGCTGTTTACTTAGGGCCAAAACAGATTATCTCACTTAAAATTTTTAGCAGGCCAGCAAGTTTTGCCGGGCCAATGTAAACAAGTTGCCGGGATAAACTTGCATTTTGAGCGTCAATCTCCATTATGGCACTAATAAAAATGAAAAGAGTTTCGGGCTTGAAGCCCCACAACTTGTCATCACTTTTAATAAGCTGGCCGCAAAAACTTTGTCACTTTCAGTTTTTTTTTTTTTCATTTTTATCATCTTCTCTTTTCTAAGAGATTCTTTGAGCTTTGAGCTGCTGGCACACACACACTCAGAGATTCGCGTTAGCTACTAAAATTTAATTAATATCGATTTTGGATTTGAAAAGGTTTGCTCGACCCAAAACACAAACACGCACACACACACACACACACACATGCATGGGGGGCACATTTTGCGGCAGGCCAAACAACTTGAGAGGGTTATGGCCCACCCGAAATATACCAAAAAAAAAAAAAACAGCACGAGAAAGCTGAAAAAGCGAATGGAGAATGGAGAATGTAGAATGCGAATGGGGGCCCACCATACAAAGATGTTACAGCTTAGGCAAGAACTTGCACTGAAAAACTTTTAATCTTTGCGAGCATAAGTAAGATATATGTACTTCCCTCTCTCTCGTGTGTGTGTGTGTGTGGCTGTGTGTGTGTGTGAAGCAGCTGCTCAATATTTTTGCCAACTGGCTGAGACTTGTGTGAGTGGGATTGAGATTTCTAAATGGGATTGGTTTTCTGTACGGTTCTCTGTCCCGTTTCGGGGGGGGGGGTCTCCACGGTCTACGTCCGTTTCCATTTCTGCCTGGCAGGCAGTTAAAGTTGCTGGCCATATAAAACAACTTGCAGAACAATTTTCGTTAATTAAAATATTTTCAATGTGTAGTTATATGCTTTGGTCCCTGGTTCCTGGTCCTGGTCTGGCAATGGCCTCCTGCTGCTGCTGATGCTGCCACTGGCCCTGGGTCGCCGTCTCTGCTAAGGATGCTCGAATTACAAAGCAAATTATAATTTCATGAAAGTTAAACGAGCAACTCTCTGCTGCCGCTGCCGCTGCCGCTGCTGCTCCAGCTGAGGGTCACAAGTTGAGCGACCAACCAAGAGGGAACACTGAAGAGGCGGAGCGGGGGCGTGGGCGTATTACGGCTCTGACTGCGCACTTGAGTGCAAAGGTGGCCAGGTCGCCGGTCGGTGCCTGAGATTGTGAATTAAACATGCTGCAGGAGCCAGCGGGCGGGGTAGAGAGCGAGAGCGAGAGCGAATGCAAAATATATAAGAATAAAAAGTGAATTGGGAGTCGCAGGCGGAGGCTGCCACCGGAAGGAAGCATTGGGCCCCCCGAAAAACTCGGCGAAGAACGAAGCCAGCCAACAACAATAAAAACGGCATTTTTTGTGCAAGTGCGAATTTATGTCTTCAATTATTCAACGCCTCATTTGTATGCCCCGCTTCCCCCCTCCCGCCGTATGTGCTGTATGTGTGTGTGTGTGTGTGCTAAAATGCCAGCATGCATTTCCGTTTCCGGCCAGTGCAGTTGCCATTGCATATGGCTGCACATGTGCGTCGTCCCGCCCGGGCAATTGAAATTTCAACTGGCCCAAAAGTAATTCAATTCAACGCCCGCCAGAAGGAGAACAAGCAGATTCCCGACAACAACAACAGCAGCAGCAACAGCAGCAGCAACAGCAACAGCAGCAACAACACATTTAAGAAGTTATTGTCATAAATGTTTGAGTTTGCCCGCTGTGAGGCCTTCCCCTGCCATTCTGGCAAAGACACAACTTTTATTTAGCCATGTTGAATGCCTGCAAAAGCCGCCACCGCCCGCCAATTTGCAATTCTAATGTAATTTTTTCGCGAATCATAAGTTAGGAACGTCATCCTCCCCGTTTCCTTCCTTTTCCCCATATAATTCTCAGACTTGTGTCGCCTTTCCTTAAGGGAGGTGATTTTTTTTTTGTTTAAATTTCCCCAGCTTTGACCAATTGTAAAATGGTTTTGCCGGGTTGCTAGCTCGTTAGTTTACCCGGCCCCAAATCGATCAGAGAAAACAAACAACCAAACGAACGAAAAAAAAAAACAGCAACAAAAACTTGCAACCCAACAAAATATGTTAATTTTCTCATGTTTATTGTTACTGAAATGCGTAAGAAAATTAATACAAAGCTGGAAAGCAAAATTAAGAGCAGAGAATTGACTAGCAAATGCTCTAACTCTAACACACACATATGAAAACAGATCCCTTAAGATCCATTTGAACCTGACATTCATTAAAATCCTGTTTTTTTTATTTCAATATTCAGTTTTCATAAATTTTCGACCATTTTCAGCTCCGTTAGATAAAAACCTAATATCAATTTAACAGTGTAAAGTATTATTTAAATTTTCCAACAATCATTAGGAAAGTATACTTTAAGGGCCATCTATGTTAAATCAACAGTTGTTCTGTAAGCAAGGTAAAAAAGAATACTGGATTGTCGATGTGTGCACAGAAATATGCGAATAACTTTGTCAAATGGCCACCAAACTCATCTAGAAAACATTTTTCTAACAAACAACTCTTAGAAAAAGCTGCATTAAGTAAGAATGTAAAAGCATTGCTGGTTGAAGTAGAAATTTCTCCAAAAAATGATCATAATACCAGATATTAAACTCGCACTATAGCATGGGACTTCGTTTGAATAGTTGCAAGTACTGTTTCGAGATTGATAGACGTATCCAATTGCGGTCTATGTTGCCCCTGCTACTTCGGGAACTTTAATTTTCTGATCAGCGAGTAATAAAACTAAAGAGAAAGTATACAGATATGACACTAAGAAGAGGTGAAGTGATGTTTTGTTTGTCTATTAGCCAAGCTACTTATTGTTCCATCCTCGTATGCTTGAGAGATTTTATTATATAAATTAATATATCCTGCATATAGTGCTATATATCTTTGCTTTTTCACAATAAGTTGTATTCAACTTGCTTTAAAATGACAAAAAAAGGGCTCGACCACCTTGTGCTAGCTCAAAACCTATGGGGTTTTTCTACTGCCGTTAGTCAATAAACTCTCCTTGTAGCTTACCTTGCCCCAGTTACAAAAAAGCTGGTAGGGTTTTTGTCCTTAATTACCAAGTCCCCATGCCCGAAATCATATTTGAGAGCTGAAGGAAAAAGGGCTTTCGAAGGAAAAGCAAATACAAAATTTAAACAATGCCAACGCATTTACATTTGCATTATTTAGCATTTAAGCGTCACGCGTTGCGTAAACAAATTGTATAAACAACAACAATGAAATAACACAAGCGCGTAATTCATTAAAGGGAATTTTTTTAATTTTTCGTTTTTATTTATCTTGTTCAAGGAGGAGGAGCAGGAGGAGTGCAGGAAAGAAGGGCAAGCTAAGCGGAAGCTGCAAGTGCGAGTGAAGACTTAGTTGGTCAGTTGCTCACACCTACGTAGAAGCCTTTACACACACACACACACAGCCAGCAGGCACTTATTGGTTTACTTGTTTGCATGGCAAGCTGCTCGTTTTCACACTCTTTCTTATTTGCTTTAACATTTTCGCATGCATATGCAAGCAGCCCAAGAGCCAGAGCCAGGGCCCAGGACATCATGCTGTTGTCCTGCGGTGGCATTTCGTTAGCTTGCATGTGTGTGTGTGTGTGTGTGTGTGTGTGAGAGAGTTGGTGTACGCTTTAAGTGCGCTTGTATGCGTTTCAGTTGTTTGCAATGTTTTTACATCGAATGTTGATTGTACAAAACCACTGAACAAGAAAAATTAATTATACAAAAACGTCACCGCCAAACAGCTACCGAAACTGTTGACCCAACCCAACAGGAATTGTACACTTGGACAAAAAAATGGCAGGTATTTTGCAGTTGAAGCAGGTACAATATATTGATCCAAGTAGAAATGCTTGTAAATATTGATACTGAAATACTGATTTATTCTGAAAAGACTTAAGTACGGTTGAGAAACATACGCGTTATCCGTTGGCAATGTGAGCAGATATGTCAGCAGAATTTCAGCCGAGGATACATAAAAGCTTTTTTAAAAGCTTCGTGAAATTTGCTTCACCGTATAAATCCAGTCTTAGACGGTAGCAAACCTTATGAAGTTCTTGAAAAAGCTTTTGTTTGTAGTAAAGCGGTGTAAAGGGGCAAGCGACATCGCTACACCTTTCTTCTACAAGCATGAGCTTTTTAAAAAGCTTCAAGAAGTTTGCTTCACCGTGAAAATCCCGTCTAAGTGTGTTGAACACATTCAAAAAAAGTGCTTTGAAGTTCCCAGGTTTGTGACAAGCTTTTGAAAGCTCGCTACCTTTGCTGTATACTATAAGTATACGAATATTTTCTCAATTACCACTGGCAACTTTGCTGCTTCCATTGCCGACCACTACTTTATTGGCTTTATTCAAAGAAATATCATGAAACTGTGCAATTGAATCAATACAAGAAACAAGATACAATTGAAGTACAAAACGAACTTAACAATTCCATTCAATTCATACCACAACTCTCACTTGTATCCCGTATTTTTCCCAAGTGTACCCGTACTCTGCATTGCACCTACGCTTCCTCCCCTCGCTGGCATCGCACATTTGTGATGGAATTTTCGTACGTTCGTTCGTTTTGCGGCTGAGATAAACGAGTTTGTGCCCTAACCGAACAGACAGGACATTGCTCGCATATATTTGATGATATTTATTTATTATTTAACATAGGCCAAAGACAGCACAAAACATTGTCATTGCTAACCGCAAATGTTTAAAACGAAACTAATAAATCAGACCTAAATGGCAGGCAGACAGATGGAACACAATTGCATGCTAAAAGCAGCAGCAGGACTCGCACCAGCTGGCCAAAGAGAAAATCAATTTATGCAAGCGCTTCAAATGAAATAATCATGCCAAAAAATTTGTTCAAGAGAAATCGCTTAAACAGCTTTTAAGCAAATGCAAAACTTGTAGCACACTTTGAAGCGAATGAAAAGGCAACAGCCAGCAGCAGCAGCAGCAGCAGGGGTGTGGGGATGGGGAGGGGCAGGGCCGGAGTGCTGGCTCGGTACGTGTTCAAGTGTGAAGCTTTGCATTGCCCCGCCCCTAGCACAAATCGACGCTTACGCTTATATTATGTACGGAAACTGCGTTTTTTGCATTTTTTCTTTTCTTATTTTGAATGGCATTGCATTTAGATGTTGATGTTTGTGTGTGTGTGTGCGTGTTGCTCGCTCAGCTTTTGTTGCGGTACCCCGGCAAGTTTTTATTTCAAGCAGCCAGCGGAAGTGTTGCCGCTGCTAAGACGTAGAAAATGTACAAGTTGCAGCAGCAGCAGCTCCGCTGTGGCACATGGCAAACTGATGACAACGACAATAACTGTAATGAAACTGAGATAAGCTGTGGCCACAGGCCACAGGCAAAAGGATGAGCAGCCAAAAGGAGCCAGAGTTGTTCTGTGGGAGTGACGACAGGGCAAATCGCATGCACATTTGTTGTGCCATTGTTGGACTCTGGGCAAATTGTTAGAAATGGCGATTTGTTTGAGTCGATGAGACGATTATCGCGATGATGTGCTCCACTGCTCGCCATTGACTAAGGGAAATTCGAATTGAAGCGTTATGGTTGGCTTTAGTTGCAGTTAAGAAAATGAGCTGCTAGAGCAGATGGTAAGTATGCAATTATTTAGAGGAATATTGGCAGGGAAATACAAATGGATTGATAATGTGTTTTTTATCAAACCTGAAATCTAATTTAGCTTTATGCTGTCACTCACTTACTCATTTACCTCAACCAGAAGTTAGCAGTTCATAAACTGTTTGCTGTCTTTTTTAAGTGTTTAACCTTAGATGATTTCCGTTAAGAAAACTTACCTGTAAAGAAAAGAGTTTTAAGTTCGAATTAATTAAAGTGTTAATCAATGTTTAAGTAAGTGTTAACTTATGTTAAAATTAGTTGTACTTTGCTTTTAGTTGATGCAATGAAACATCAATTTCTAAGATAACTATTGAAGATAAGAAAAGTCAACAAAAAGTGACATTTTTTATGGTATATTGAATGTTTGTTGGTTATATATTCAAAACGAATTTGTCTTCAAAAATGGTCCATCGAAACTGAATTTATGGTAATTAAAGCTTTTAGTTGCTTGAAATTAACAATTGATCGGTTTTAGCCACGGAATTTTTATTAATTTGTTATCCCTCTTTTATTTTATGGACAGTATTGCTCCTTAGCTTTAAATTAAGATATTCCAAACAATTCTATGATTTTTTTAGGCATAGATATGGCATTTCATATACAGGCGCTCGAAATTAGGAAATTTATATTTATGCCCAAAAGTATGCTATGCAATATCACTATAATTTTCCTGAATAATAGAAAAAGATAGCAATTCTTCACAATATAACATAATCTTCAAGATCCTATGACCTTACTTTGGACCTTGGACTTTACTTGTATTATTTTACGTATTAGGAATCAAATGGATTGACTCTAACAAATAATTTTCAGAGGGATTGAAAGGCAGCGCCTTACCCAACTTTCCAGTTGGCCTTTAATGGCTTCAAAGTGTATACTTTAATATGAAAAAGATTAAAATATAAGTAGCAATAATATTAGCTTACCAATTGGTTGAGAATAAACATGCAAATCGGTGTTATAACGCCCACGGGCGTTACAGCTTGCACCCTAACTGAAACATTTTTTTTTTCAATGTTTGCATTAAATTTAAATTGTTTGCCCAAATCAGACCGTGGCGTTTCGCTTCAGCCCAACTCTCAGGCCGCTTTCATCCAAAATCTGACCAAATCTAACCTATCTGGCATTTCGGCTCTTGGAGCCTGGGCCAGCCACTGAATAATTAAAAAAAAAATTGCCACTCAGTCGAGTTGGCCATCCCCCGAGCAAACGCTGTGACAGCCACAACCGCCGCCTTCTCCAATTTCAGCGTCATCGTTGCTGTCAGCTTCAACTATGCTCCCGTTTTGGAACGCACACACACACACCAACACTCACACTCACACACACACACACACACTGATGTTGACATTGCGCCTGCCGCACAGCCGAAATATTTTTTGCGTGCTTTCTGTCAAGTATGAAACTGGAGTGGGAGTGGGAGTGGTTGTGGGGGGAGTGGAAGTGGAAGTGGTTCGCCCGCCCTCATTCCTCATGTTTGGCGAGTGATTTATTTGACTGACACTTTTTTCTGCGTTGATTGCATCGTAATCCCAACATAATGAGTACTGTTATATTTCATGGCCATTCTCGTTTGGAGAGACCCAAATGAAGTAGACAATTTTTCAAAAACAAAGACAGAACACAATGGGAAGGAGGAGGGTGGCTCACGTAGGCGGCCACTTGAGAGAATGTCGCGCGGACAAAACGTTGCTTAAATTTCCATCATTTGTTCGCGTCAGCAGCAGGACAGCAGTTGGCACATGTCCTGGTGAACAGTAGTGGAAATACGAAATTTCATTTCAAACCGAAACCTTGCGGTTTCCTCATCTTGATACTGGTTCCAACCGAACGCATTATGGCTGGGAATAAGAAATCTGCACTTAATGGATTTGCCGAGCTTAGGGGCAGACTCTGCGCTGGCTTGAGCACGATGCGGCACGACCCGAACACGTTAAAAGGCTCGACCGTTTCAAAAGCATTTTTTTTTTTTTTAAAAGCAGACTGGATTTTTGTTTTCAAAATTGGGTATTGAATTTTCATTCTAAATTCTAAATTACACCTAAATTATCCGTGTGTATCCCCTTACTATTTTCGGTATGTCGCTGCCCCGTGGATTTCGTGCGTTAATTATGGGTCCACCTGGATGTGGCAAGGGTTATGTGGCCCAGATGATTGTCTCAAAGTATGGCGCATTGCACATCTCCACGGGCGACATGCTGCGTGATCACATCCGTCATCGCACTTCATTGGGTAAGAAAGCTGTTCAGTATACTAGCAAGGGTAAGCTAGTGCCGGACCAGTTGCTTACCCGTATGGTGGAGCATGCTCTAGAGAAGACGGGAAAACGCAGTTTTGTGCTCGACGGCTATCCACGAAATCTTAGCCAGGTACACCAACTGAATGGGATGGTGAAATTGGACTTTGTTCTCAATTTGGATATGCCCATGCGTACCATAATGGCAAAAATAAGGAATCGTCTGGTTCATCCTGCGTCGGGACGTGTGTATAGTGATGGTGCGCTGGCGCCACAAGTGGCGGGTAGGGATGATGTTACCGGCGAAAAGTTGGTACGACGCGTGGATGATGAACCGCATATAATCTGGTCTCGCCTAATGGACTACGATGAGCAAATGACACCGGTTATACGGCACTATGAAAAGCAAAGTATTATGCATTCCATCCTGGTGCGACATCATGAGAGCATGTGGCCGAAGGTGAAGCGTTATTTGGAAAAGCGTTGGAGGAAGCGCTACGTTAGCATGTTAAAGACGAAGCGGCGTGCTGCTTTACGAGGCAGCAAATAGCCCGGAACCTTGGCAAAGTATTCTGATGAAGACACTGTACATATAATCCGATATCGACTTGTGTATCTTATTGTTGTACAATGTTTTTGATCGACATTGAACCTGCCAAAATCAAACTCTAATGTAAGATTCTTCTATTAAAAAGAAAAGAAGGGGAGCTTTGTTGTTGTTGATTTTGTATGATTTTTATACCAATTTGTTACTTTAGCCATGTCTATCCAACCAACCATCAGGAATTCTACTATCTTCTTTGTCAGTTTTAAAGCTCTGAGGAAGCTACGTTAGTATATGTCGGAATCGGCCAGATCGTCTGTGTATTATATATACCACTCAGTAAAAATCTAGCGGGAAAAAAACTTTTAGTAAGAAAAACTTTTTTAATTTTAACAGTATCGTTTCCAAACTTCTAATGGATTGGTTTTCTATGCTCTTCCAGTGTTCCACAAAGTTTAATAAAAATCGGACAACTATAAAGTATGGCTGTCGTAGGAACCAGCGTTTGAAAACTACTACTAGTTTTAAAAACTCGTTTGCTTTCATTGATATTGTATTGAAATATGGCTTTCCTTTCCTTTTTTATTGCTTTTATACAATTCTATAAAGTTTGATTAATATCGGTTGGCCATTTCATATAGCATCCCTAGGAAAAGTCGGTCGAAAATAAGTTATATTGGGAAAACCTGTTTTATTTTCTACAGCAGAGTTTCCAAACTTCGTTTCTATTAGTTTTCAAAGCTTTTCTTTCGTTTCACCAAGTTTGATTAAAATCGGACAGCTATATAGTATAGATGTCATAGGAACCATCGTTCGAAAACTACTACTAATATGAAAAACTTGTTTGTTTTCATTGATTTCGTCTTTAAAATTGGATTTCCTTTTTTTTTTTAATGCTTTCAATGAATTCTACACAGTTTGATCAAAATCGGATGACTATAGCATATAGCTGTAGTAGGAAAAATCGGTCGAAAATCAGTTGTAGTTTGAAAACCTTTTTCTTTTTATATAGCAGAGTTTCCAAACTTCGAATCTATGAGTTTTGTATGACTTTTTATCATTTCACCATATTTGATCAAAATCGGACAACAATATAGTATAGCTGTCATGGGAAAAGTCGGTCGAAAAACAAGAAACAGTGAAAAAAACTTTTCTGTTTTCATTTGAATCGTTTTCATTCTACGTATTACTTAGTATACTTCCACACAATTCTAGAAAGTTTGACCTAAATCGCCTGGCTAAAGCTGGCTATTCAAATGGTCACAGAAGAAGTGCCATCCATTAGTAAAGAGTATCAAATATATTAAAATCGAAGACGACTACAACCAGATGGCTGACCCCCCTTGATAAGGGCTGGCGTTGCTTTAAGTAGATTACGATAAAGCCATATTCTTCTTTCACAATCAAGTGAATGAGTCACTATTTTGAACAATAGCTCCTTCGTCATTCAATTGCCTTTGTACCTGCTATCTAAAATCCATTTTACTTAGCTCCAAATATCTCCCGTGGAGTTGTAATGGCAGTGCCATAGTGCTAGACAATCTTATCGGACAAATGTCCTTTGGCCGCTGCTGCCCAACGGACCCATTATCATCAGTCGAAAGCCATGTTTTGGGCGCTGGATTCATTGTTGGATTTTTGGGATTTCCTTTTTTTTTTTTTTGGTTTAAAACATGGCCTAGTGAAATTTACGAGTACGAAGGAATTTTCTATGTGTATGACAAAATTGGCTTGGGCTCGGCGCTCGGGCTAGGGGCCGGCGGGGTGGCTAATTTCTCTCCACCTCCGCTCTCTGTCGCATCTGTGTGCGGCGGCAATAAAAACTTTTATTGTTGTCACACGTAGCTCTACAACAGTGGAACAGTTCCTGCTCCTGTTTTGTATATAACCTGCGTACATACTTCCGTTTTCCGCTTTGCCCGGTCGTTCCTTTCTTATTTTCTTATTTTGGGGCCAGCCAAATTGAATAAAATGGCCTCAGTTAATGGCTGTCGGGCTGATTCAGTTAGCGCATAAAATGAGCAGAGAGAGCTCCAAGTTGTGCCCAGTTCTTTGTCTCGGTGTTTCTTTTTTTTTTTTTTTTTTGGTCACAAATGTGGCTCGGCCTAAATCTCAGTTTTACGAGCGCATTCCTTTGTTTGCCGCTGCTGCTGCTGCTGCCCTTCGCCTTTTGTCCATTGTTTTTTTGTTTTGTTTGTTTATTTATTATTTGTTTTATTTTTACATACTTCTCTGAGCGCGTCAGTCTTTAGTTGGTCCATTATGTGAAGCATGAAGAGTTAGTGTTATACTGTTTCATGTATGTTGAAGTAAGGTGCATTTCATAATCAGCAGACACTTGGAGTAACTACTCAAGGTCGTAATCATGACTTCTGGGCTGCGGCCACAACTGAACTGAAACACGCTTCAAGCTAGATTAGTGAACTTATGAGTATGAGGATGCTCGACAACTAGCTAACAACTGAAAAGAACTTTAGGGAATGCCTAAATTTTACCTAAAACAGAATTGCGGGACAACCATCAACTGTTCATACTTACAGTCACTAAGCAAAAGTGAATAACAGAGTGTATTAATATACTGAAATGATTCGGAAAACCACTGGGTCAACAGTCACTTCACAATAAACCACTGAACAGGAGTGAGTGAACAATGAGTCACTCAAAAATATACACCGAATAATAGTCACAGAGTGGAGGTCTCTAAGGAAGGTTCACCAAACAAGAGTCACTCAACAGGATTAACTAAACAAGAGTCGCTGAAAAGGATTACCTGCACTAAAGGGACTGAACATGAGTCATTAAACAAGAGTTTCCGATCAGGAAAGGCTGACTAATGAGTCACTGAACAAGAGTCGCTGTACAGAGCTAACAACGAAGAGACACTGCATATGAGTAACTCAACTAGAGTAACAGAGCAATGATTCACCAAATAAAAATCACTGAATAAAAGTCTCTAAGCCATAGCCACAGATCCAGAGGCACTAATAACTTTTCACTAAACAGAGTTAATGTTCAGAAGTAACTAACAATGATTTACTGACCCCAAAACCCTGAACAATAGCCACTGAAATAGAGTTGTTGAGCAGTGAATCATTAAATACGAGTTACTGAACATAAGTCATTAAAGGAGAGTCACTAAAGAGGAGTCAGCAATCCAGAGCGACTAATTATTATGGTTTTCAATATAAGTCACTGAACAGGAAACACTAATCTAGGGATCTAAGCAACAGTTACTGAACAATAAGTCAAATAACAAGAGTAAAAAAACACAGAGTCACAGACAAAAAGCCACTGAAAAAGAGTTACTGAACAAGCGTCTCCGAATAACAGATACTAAGCAAGAATCACTGAGCTAGGGACAAAAAGTCACCAAAAAGGAGTTACTGAACAAGCGTCTCTGAACAAGAGAGACTAAGCAAGAATCACTGAACTAGGGACACTAAGCAAGAATTACTGAGCAACAGGTCAAAGATTAAGAGTCAATGAATATTGAATCACTAAACGAAAGTCACTGAACAAGAGTTACTGAACAAGCGTCAATGAAAAAGAGTCACTCAGTAACAGTCCCTCAACAACAAGTTAAAGTTTTAGAGTCACTGAACTGGAGTCACCGATCAAGACCACTGATAAAGAGTCACTAAATCAAAGAAACTGAGCAAAGAGTATCTGAGCAGTACATTACCGATTTTGACTCACTGACTTATAGTTACTGAACAAGAGTCACTGAAGAAAACTCAAATTTTAAGGAGAGAAGAAGGTCGAACAGGCGGATACTTAAGATGGAATCCTCATACCAAATACTTGTTTCAGATTGAAAATTTCCTGTTTTCAGTCAAAATTTGTTCCCCCCATTCGGCCGCTTTAATGAATTATGCAACAACGATAAGCTTCTTATGATTATGAGACGCACCTTAACTTAAAACTGTAACAAATTGCAGCCAGTGAATAAATAAAAGTGAATATACAATTGCCTCGACGAAAAATTGGTTCAGAATGGTGAAACATTTTTAGTCAGTGCAGAGGCGGTTGAAGCTTACGCTGCATTTAAATGAACGACGGGCAAACGCAGACAGTTGGACATGCAAATGGCAGTGACGAGAAGCCGTAGGGCGGGCTTGGAGGGGTTGGGGTGCGCCACGGTGCTCTGCTCTGCTCTGCACTGCTCCTGGAATGACGAAATGCCCGACTGGTTCGCTGGTTGGTTGAGTGTTTAAAACGGCTATTGTGCAGCTTGTGGTTGCTTTGCAAATTGAATAAAAGTTCATTCGAGTGTAAGAGAACCGATAGCACACAAACACACTCCCACACACACACACACACACACACACACACACACACAGACACACATGGACCAGGGAAGAAAAAAAGCTGCGAACCAGCGAACATTGAATGAATGTGAATGTAATCGTTTTGCAAATGAAAATTGATTTTTGAATTGTGGGTGGCCTTTTGCCTGGACCTGCCCAACATCCGGGAGCTCTATCATTCTGGCAAGCAACTAAATGAAATCAGCGACTGGACACAGCAAACAAAAAAAAAAAAAAAGAAGCGAACCCAAAGCGTTGCCATCGATGTGCAATTTGGTTTTTAATTTAAAAAGCGGAATTTAAATATAAATTTAAATCGCACAATCAAAACGGAGGGCGGCGACGCAAAAAAAAGTGCCATAAATAATGCACAGCTTAAACATTTGAATGGTCTGACTGATAATGGTGCCACCGTCCAGCCGGGGACGCTTTCTAATTGTGCAGCAGTGTGCGTGGTTTGCTCGCGCGCAGCGAACGCACAAAACTATGCTATACATTTTTTATGCGGCCCCAACAAAAGCTGGAAAGAAAGAAAAAACACACACACACACACAGAAGAAAAACCATACGGAAAATGCGCTTGCCAGTTGGCGGCGCTTTTCTTATGCCACAACGTTTTGCTCAATTCAAAAAGATGAACGAACAGTCGGAGCGACGGAGCGACAGTCGGAGGGACGGGCAACAAAGTGGATTTGAATTATTCAAAAAATGCGATTGTTATTTGCAAAATGTGCAGTGAATTGAGACGCGCGCAGACAAGCGACGACGTTGCTGCCCGTTGCGCCGGGCTGCGATTTACGTTTTGCAAAATAATGTTGTATTTATGAGCTGAATAGTTGGCTAAAGAGTTGTGTTTGTGTGCGGGGGGGCGGGGGAGGTAGAAGTTTTAGTGTCAATTCTATTTAAGATGATATTGCTTTGGAGTCGAGTCTAAAAACGCTTGCCTAAATCAATATAGATTGTATAACCACTTTTTAATTGACAGCCACATCATTTCTCTTCACTAAGCCGGCCTGCCTTTCTGGCTAGCCACAGTTGGTTGTCCGTTCCCCTTGCACTCACATACCAGCAGCTATTTATCATCAAAGTAAAGCGTATGCCACCCCCGCCACTGGTGACACTGCACTCTCCTGTCCAGCTTCAGCCAAGTCATTATAAATGAAAGCGCAGCCGGCTAACCCAACCCAATCCCCACTAAAAAGAAGAAAAACCAAAAATGGTTTTAATCAGTTATTCATGAGACGGAGAGTACGACGTCAAACAAAAGCACCAGCCGGTTGACATTGGAGGCCCAATGACTGACTGCGGCACAAAATGATGAAAAAAAATTTATGAGCCGGAAAAAAAGGGCATAAAACTCCACGCTACAACAACAATTAGGCGCAACTTAAAAGGTTCTGTTTATCTACACGAAGGAGCTGACACATCGGTCTGTACGGACATGCATGCGTCTTCTCTGTGTTGACGGAGCCACTCCAAACTAATGAGTATGCATGCACACACACACACACACACACACATGCCAGGTAACATGTCTCGTCGAGAAGGGTTTGTCGCTCTTGACGCTGATTTTGTTTTGTTTTTCCAGAGCCTTCAAATTAGTTGGCACAAAACATAAATGCAAATGAATGCAAGTCCTGCCACTGCCGCTGCAAGGCCCGACTCATTAATGCAGGCCTGATTGGACTTTTTGTTTGTGCACTCAGTCCATTCCCCATTGCACTTAAGTAGCTGGGGGTTTTAAACAATTACATTGGACGCCTTTACACATTATGCTCGCTCGGTGCATGTGAATGCTGCCGGCTGATTGAAAATTCTTGTGCAAAAATGTCGACGTCGACTGTTGCTCTGACATGCTGCTGCTCATTACATTAATTGCTTTGGCTTGTCTTTGCGACAGCCACAGAGCGCAGGGCAGGGCAGGGCAGGGCGGGAGTGGCGAGGGGTGAGTGGAGGACGACGGGTCAGGAGAAAGGTACACGTCGATGGATGGCAGTGCGTATGCGTATTATGTATGCAAGTGTGTGTGTGTGTGCGAGTGCGAGTGTGTGTGCCAGTTGAAGCAGCAGCAGTCGCATTTCAATTTCAATTTTGCAATTTTGGCAGCTGCCAGGTGGCGCTGTCGCTCCAACTGTCTGTCCCAATGCCCATATCATGGCAGCAGCGCAACAGCAGCCCAACCAAATCACACTGGTACAAGGGCCACAGGTTTCTGGTGGAAAACCGACACACCAGCCATTTGTAAGAGTTGCTCATGAAACGGTAGCCATTTCAGAATCAAATCTTTCATTTAGACACAGAATTAGTCAAAATTGACTTTGCGTTTTCTGAAAAAGCTGTTTTGGTACAAATAAATCCAGAAATTACTCTGTTATTTGTAAAAACATGTGCTATTAGCCTTCAAGTTACAAAACAAAGTGTAAAGGGTATGGTTATACTATAAATTGTTTGGTCCTTCGAGCCGGATGTTCTTTATCTACTTGTATATTCCTGTTTATTACCTGTTTTTGCCCGGTACTCTGTCGCGGAGCATATTATCAAGGCCAGACGGGACTCATAAGCATGTAGTGTGTCCAGGCAAAAATTCTGCTGTGGATTGTCCAACTAGCCCGTATATAATATACTCTGCAGCAGCAAATGAGAATGCTTAGTTTGAATTTTGACCTGCTTTTGCTTATAACTTGACCATGGATCATTCGATACTTAACTATACTTTGAAAAATCGTTAAACAATCCTGTTTACTAAATATGTACAGAGAGAAGGGACCTCTTTTCCAAAGAGCTGTAGGAGATGTATTTATTGTCATCTGAGATCTGCGCGTGCTTTCGGTAAGACGTACAGAAAGACGGACACCACCTTAATGGGCTGTGGAGTCGGCTGAAGTTCAATCAACTTAGCATTACAAAAATTCCTTCATAATTCCATCATTTAGGTTTAAGTTCTTTCGAAAGAGAGGCACCAGTTAAACTTTGGTCAACAAAAACCCATAGTTCTTACCAGTGTGCAAAGCTCAGCCCCTGGCAAAGCCTTTTTATCGCTTTTGCCCCTCATCAATTCACTGGCTAACAGATTTGCGCAGCTGTTTCTGTGTAAATGTACATGTGTGCGTGTGTGCAACCGAAAATGTATGTCGCCTGTCAAATTACTTGAATCTCTGCTCTGTCTCTCTGCATCCTTCGTTGCTCTTCTCAATGCAATTGGACCCACATTTGTGCGCTTGGTTTGTCGTGTCAGTCAAGCATAATATGATTATGTAGATCCTGCACACACTCTCTCGCACACCCACCCACACTAACCCACACGTAGGGAGATACAAAAAACTATCTATTGGATACACAACACAACGCTGTCAAATCATATTTATTATTTTATGTTTTCATTTTGAAAATTGCCATTGCTGTTGCTGTGATTACACCGAGAACAAAAGGCACTATCTGTCTATAATGTCCGACTGTCTATCCGACTGTCTGTCTGTGTAACTAATCGACTGTTGCCGGAGCGCGTCAAGTGCCAGTTTGGTGCTTGCTGCTGCTGCTTTTGCTGTCATGGTGTCCCTGACTTTTACCAAGAAAGCGCTTTTTGTTCTATTTGTTTCTCTTGTTGTGTGTAAGAGTGTGTGTGTGTGTGTGTGTGTTAGTCTCAAAGTCCCTTAGCAATCAGGATTTGGTATGCAAATTTGTAAAATGGAATTGCATAAATATTAGAAATCAATATTCGATTCAATTCGACGGGAAAAGGGGCAAACAAAAGCCACTTGCCGATTAAAAGATAACCGAACAAAGTGCCCTCAACTTGACTAAATGCTTTCAGTGTCAATTTACTTAATGCTCAGTTGATGAGCAGGAAGAGCCCCCCTGCCGAAGTAAAGTAAACACCTACCAAACTAAACGTGTGCTTAACTTGCACTCCCCTTCCCCCATTTCGATTCCATCCCTTGACCTGCCCCTTGTGTACAGTTCACTGTGTGTGTGTGTGAGTGTGTGTTTGGTGGCGGTGGCTGATGATGAAAACAGTTTGCAACTAATTAAGCTGCACGCACAATCTAACATGCAAGTTAACACCAGCCAGCAAAAAAGGCTGAGGCCAGCAGCCAGAGAAGTTCTGGGGAGTTGGACTAAAGCGGATTGTACAGTGGGCTGAGTGGTGTGGAAAAAGTTAATGAAGTTCTTGGAACTACAATTAATATGGCTCAATTAACTAATAACTAAATATTGAACTATGATACCAAGGGGTTACTTTTTTTTGGTATATATTAAAGAAACGGTTTTTAGCCGCCTCAAAGTCGTCCGTGCACTTTTTATATAGGTTAACAAACTGTTGTCATACCTTAGAAGATTTGAAAATATTTTCTCAGTTACAAAAGGATATATGAAAATATAAATTGAATGATCTCCCGAATTCATTTGGACTGAATGCGTCTTAAATATCCTTTTAATCATCCAATGGAGCTAGAAATCATCCAAAGGATATGAAAAATTATCAGCATTTGGATGACTTTCAGCTCAAGGCCTTCTTTAAATCAACACAGAAATATCTTAACTACTTTAGAATTTTTAAGTTCTTAACATACAACATAAAGTAACAGAGCTGTACGGACGTTTCTAGTTTAGACTTTACCATTGACTTAGCAGCTCAATAGCAGCAGAGAGTTAAAGCTTTCGTTTCTTTTCCCTCTCTATGTTACTCTTAGATTTTGTTAGCATTATACATCGATTTTCCCTCTTTTGTAGATTGAGTAAAGTACCGGCTCACATTGTTTACAGACAGTTCTAAGTTGGTGCATAAGAAAAATTCAAGTTAAGGTCCTGTCTCGTTGTTCTTGGTTCGAATTGATTCAAAAGTCCCAAGAGCAAACTGTTGTCATCTTTATCTTTTGCTAAACTGTAGCGATTGCCACAACAACAGCTATTAACTATAATTGCCAATTACCATTACTATTTTCCAGATTATTCTAAGCAATTCCTGATAACGATTCGTTAGTATTCGTAATTGCAGCTTGGCATTACGCTTGTTCAGTGATTATTACAAAATGTAATCGTAATTGCAGCTTGGCACTTCGAATATTCAGTGATTATTTGTAAATGAAATTACTTTAACAGTTACTTGAATAATTTTACATGTAAACGGAGATTTTTGAGCAGTTGCGCTTTAAATGTTGCAATTTTTCATGTAGTTTTTGATGTATTCTTGTAATTGTAAAAGTAATTACATGTAAAATTATTCGAGTCCTTGGTAAAGTAATTACATTTTGTAATTATCACTATATAAAAGTAATTACACATTGATTTATTCATTGTATAATCATAGTTCCAAGTTATAATTACGATAACTAACAAATGGTAAACAGGAAAACAATTCAATTATCTGAAAAGTAATTAAGTACTTTATTTTAAATACTTTAAGTGATCGAATTTGACTTAAGACTATAACAGCCTTAAAGAATACTTAATACGAATCGAAAATAGTTTGAAATGGACTTAATATAAACCATACTAAACTTAAATCATATATTTATGGATTTGGTATTGTCGTTGAACACTTGAAACAAGACTTTTATACTGGTATCAAGTATTTTCCTACTTACCCTACCTTTCAAACCGCTTATACTTAACGCACAGCTCTTTTGTACCTTTCGGTTACGGACTGCTATAAATGCCTGAAGCAGTTGCATGCCTGCACAACTTTTTGCTCTAACTTTAACAATAATTTTGCCATCTTTGGCTCCTTTCTAATTAACTAGCTCATTAATTTCCCACTCTCGCTCCACTGTCTGCCCCTTCTATCTTCATGTTCGACAAGGTAATATGCAATAAAAACGATATATGCTGCTGCTGCTGGCGTCGCGTGGTGCGTTACCACATTTGACCGCAGTTAACAAAGCACACGCACACACACTCGCACATACACACGTGCCCCGTCAGAGGGCGGACCATTATGTGCCAATGGCATAGTACCAGGAACAGGCTCTGGCACAGGCTCAGGCACAGGCGCAGGCACAGGCACTGGCCCAGCCACACAGGCACAATAATAAGTGACGCATTTAATCTGATTTGCTTTATGACATGTTCATGACGAGAACAATTAAAATGTGCGGTTGGCTAGGCAGCAGAGTCCGGCGGGGATGAGGATGTTGTTGGCCGGCGTAAAAAGCAAATTGTTTAATGTGCTGTGAATAAGTGACAAAACAGCTGAACTTTGCGTAGTGGGTAGTAGGCCTTTATCGACGCGTGGCGAGGTGGTGATTGAGGGTGACTTTGGTTCTCTTATCGCACGTAAGGGCTTCTGCCTCCCACCCCCTCTCCACCGATATTAGCTGCAGCTGACTGGACCCAGGACGATGGACGACTGGCTGGTGGGGATGCTCTTGATTAGGTATATAGTTGTCGGGGGTTATTAATGGTTGGTCACACACATATTCAATAATCGGACTTGGCTCCATAATATTGGCAAACTGACTTCTTGGCTATAATTGCGACAGTAATTGGACCTAATGCGACAAAGCACGCTCTCTCTCTCTCTCTCTCTCTCTCTCGCTCGCCCATTCTCTCCGTCCGTTTGTTGTTGTTGCCTACTTACATACGCCTCAGTGGCTGGCTCCTTTTCTCCTTTCTGGAAACTTTGTTGCAGTTTGTTTTTACTATTGTTTTGTAATGGCAAAATTATAGACCCAAGCGACCCTTAAGCTTCATTTCACTTGCTCTTCGTCGCGCCCTCTCGCTCGCTCGCTCGCTCTCGCTCTCGCTCTCGCTCTCGCTCTCGCTCGGTGGGTGACTGGCATAGTCAAGCAGAGACATCCTTTCTGCCTTGTTCATCTTTGGCATTATCTACTTCCGCCATAAACAGCAACAACTTTTCATCTTTTGTGCCAAGCAACATTTTTGTCTTTGTCTTTCTGCCGGGGCGCTCCCGCTCGCTCCCGACGAGTCACGTTCTGCATTTTTATGATTTTTATTTTGATTTCCTTTAAACTAACTTCCCACGGAGCTGGGCGAAGAGAAATCGTTGCTATTTTTGCAAATTGCCTACAATGATGGCCACAAGTTCGCGTCCCGGTCTCAGTTTTTCAATGTTACGCTTGGCGGAATGTGCCAGGCTCGGCCTCCGCCTCAGCCTCAGCCTGGCACCCGGAAAATATTATTTCGCTTGACTTTTACAACGGCCCAGGCATTGGGAGTCCTGGCCCGGCCCGTCCCACCCAACAGCTACTTTTATTTTATGTTTTTTCCGCTCAGTTGTTGTTGTTGTTGTTGTTGTTGTTGTTGCTGTTGCTGTTGTTGTTTATGTCGATGGCTCTGCTGTCGCTGGCGACGTCCCGTCCAAAACTATTTTGCTATTTGTTTTGCCTAACTCGATTTTTCACTGGTTGCCTTTTGTCTGCTTGGCTGGCTCTTCCCTGCCTGCCTCCTGCTGGCCCTGCCCTGCCCTGCCCTGCCCTTTCCTTTCCTTTCTGGCCTGCCACTGACACATCTGAGACGACGGCGACGGCACACACAAAAACACATTTGACAAAGCTTTCTTGTTGTTGTTTTTCCTATTTTGGGAACTTGGGCTTGTCATTTTTGTTTTTTTTTTTTGACTTTTGTTTTCCTGCTGTTGATTCTACGATTTGCCATTCATTTTGTGTTTGTAATGATTTTCATGCTAATCACAACAATTGACGCGTGTGCGGCTTTGACAGTCGTCGTCGTCGTCAATTCACTTGGTTGAGCTTCTGCCAGACAATCAATATAATGGAAATGAGAAATCACAAATGTTAATCCCCGGCGGAGTGCTGTCATTTAATTTGATTTTTATTGAGAAAGAAATGCAGTAATTTAGTTGGAACTGGGTCGCATCGGGATTAGCGTTGAAATCGTCCCAAGAGATAATTGTTTCAGCCGACTATTTGAGTTGTGAAGGAAGCTATGGCAAAGTTTTCGGTTAAGTTGGGTGTTGAAATTTCCGAAATCCCTTTCCTGTGGGCGTCCACATACCCAGGAATTGTTTCCTTTCTATGGGTTGCCAGGCTGCCTAGCCTGGATATGAAGTTAACTCCATTAGAATTCAGATTTTCTTAAACAATGTCTAGGAACTTTTTAGATTCATCTTTAGCTAACTTTCAAACGTGTTTTTACTGGTGTAGAAACGGTTTTAAGTTGGATTCCAATAGCGTATAATAGACTCCATACTTCTTAAAACATGTCATTGAACCATTTTTAGGAGCATATATAAGCCCCATGATTCATCAATGGGCACATGTTGACTCTTTGCGCCCTCGTAGACTTAGAATATTAATTTTTAATTGTTATTTTTGTAATTACTAGACCTGTAATGTAGCCATTACTTCCCGTATTTAATTACTTTTCAGTACAATAATCTTGATTAATCTGATAATGGAAATCAATTTCTAATTACGATTTTCTACCAACCGTAATTGTAATTGGAAGTGCGCTTTTGCAGTAAATATTTGAAATGGTAATTACTTGTACAATTACTTCAATAATTGATCCTGTAAAGGTAGAATTACTTCAATAATTGCGCCTGTAAAAATAAATTATTGAGTAATTGAAACAGTAAAACGGTCGCTTAAGCGACATAAAACCATCAGATTCATGGGTTTTTAAGTCACCAAATCAACTGAAACCACTGAATGTACCCAGTATTGCTTACCTAAACAATTTCTAGCAAATCGTTTTCCCTATCGACTTAAGTTTAAGAATTGTCAATATCATTTTTTTTTGAAACCAAGGTTTATCATAAAAACCTTTTAATAGGACCTACATAAATCATCTGTGGCCCTTTAATGATAATCAAAGAAACCCGACGATGCTTAAGTTTTCTTTGGTCTTTGATGTATGCAGAGCTAAGTGAAAATAAATGTTGATGTCTATGTAAGAACTATATTTCCAAAAAAGTTTTAACTTATAAAGACAGTGAATAATACAATAGGAAAACTGGGTGATATTGTTTTAATCCAGAAATGAATTCAAATTCTTTTCTTCTTGTTTCGAATAAAAATTCTAGATTGTTGAAGGCTTTATTTGAACGTACAGGTTTGCGTGATTTAAGGAAGCCTGCAGCTTGAAGTCAAATTCAAGTGACCACCGCCAATAGCTAGTGAAGCTGACCGCTTGTTAGGAAGCCAAAAAATTCCCATTAAAACAATTCATGACCAGTGATTCGTTTGCTATTGTCGTTCGATTTTGAACGTAGCCATTTTCCATTACAAAAACCGATCAGTTTTCCTTTTCTCCATCCCCATTCCCCTTTTCCAAACACAACTAATCTATTCACATATCATAGACAGTTTTCCTTTTTGCCCATCATCATCATCATCATCGTCATCGTCCTATCTATCTATTTTAATGCCCGCGCATTACGTTATCATTGATTGGAAGGGAAAATTGAAAGTATTTATCACGCTGCTAATAAATGAATGCCTCGATGGATTCATTTGGACGCTAAGCTGGCGCACAATTTTTCAAAGTTGAAATTAATAACGGTTTTTTCCTCCGATGCGGACGTCAACGTCGTCCACTTTCATTTTGCTTGCCTTTAATTTTTCTTTTATCTGCCATTGAACAATGGCCGGGACTTGCTTCTTTATTTGCTGTTGTTGGATGGTGGGGGGAGGGGGAGGGGAAGGGGAGGGGAGGACTAGCAGCATAATAAATTAAGCGCTGCTTGCCCGTTGGCTGCCACTTGGCCAAAATAAATTGCACTAAGCGAAAAATAACAACTCAATCCATGGAACCAACGACAAACGACAAAAACTGCCGGCCAGAAAATTGAAGCAGCAGCAGCGGCAGCAGGACAAATGGAAAAAGTGCGCAACACAATGGCCAAAAAAGAGGGGAAGAAAGGGATATAAACAGATTACGTCGTTATTGGCGCTGCTGCCGCTGCCGCTGCTGACCAGCACGTGCCCACACATGTCCCCAGGATGGATGGGAGCCTCGTCTTGCCATCTATGCATGGCCATGGTTTTCTCGATTGATTTTGCGTCGTCCGCACTCGCATCACCTGCAGGCTAAGCTGCTTTTGGAGATGGAGATGGAGCCACCTAGCCGATGCGGACGCAGTGAAGCGTTAACGTTTCATGTCGCCTTTGTCCGGTTCCCGGCCCCGCCGGCTGTCGTCCTTTAATTTATATCATGTCTCCTCCACTGGCATCCGAGACAGTCGTGCCACAATTCACGGTTGCGTTTTGTTAATTAATTTGCTCATTTATTGCAATCGACACAGCACAATCCCGACAGACAATCCCTGCTTAGAGAAAGCCTTTGATTGAGTCTTTAAAACACTTTTGAAGTTATCTCCAGACAGCAGCAGCAGCCGCCGCCTCTCTCTCTCTCTCTCTCACTGGATTTTGGGTGGTTTTTTCGGTTTATGGAAAAACAATAACAAAAACATAAATCAAGCAAGTCGGGGATAATTTTTGTATGCCGTTGCTATTTTTTAGCTGACCAAAGTGAAAAGCACGAACCAAGAGAGGAGCGCAAAATAAAAAAAAAGATAACAAAAAATGAATTCTAGCAGCAGCTGCATTTTTAAGGACCTAGCCACATGAATGGGCGGATTTTCTGGCCATAATCTTTAAAGCTCTTTCACATTGTTCGATGCTGGGTGTCTTCTAGATTATGGACAGCCATTGGTGGTTTCGCTTTAAGAGCCGCTTTATGGGAGTTTACATATTTTGCTCGAATACTGTGCAGATTTTGTTTCATTAGGACCACAAATAAATCTATTTTGTTGGAAAATTCAACCAAATTCCAATAGTCTGAAAACTCTCGCTCTAACAAAAGCAAAAGTTAAGTCAAACATGTACCTATTAGTGTACACCTTTTGTAAAAGTTTTCCATATTCCATTTACAAGAGTCAATAAAACATTTTCTTTTATTTAAGAAGACTTACATAGAAGCTTGTAGCAGAAATGGCTAATCGCTTTGGGGTTGTAAGCCCAGTTTATGCTCAACACATTGTAGAAGAGGTAGATAAAATCACTTCAACTGCTGGTTCTGATTCTCATGGGTTGGGGGAGAAGCAAAGCAGTTTTTGTTGAGGGTTTTTTCATCAAACAGTTTCCAGTCCTCCGCTCACGCAAGAACCCAACAATACAAATAAAGGAAAGCTATCTCTTTGCGTTCTTTCTCTTAAGATAGGTGGGTTGCTGAAATGGTTGTACTTACAAACGATGCCTCTGATTCTAAAGAATATTGCTGTAGCATGTCTGAAGCGCTTGTAACCAATTAAACGAGATTCCCCACAGAATGGAAGATCCAATTATAACATTGCACCAAATTCTATCAAATTTTGAACAAAGTTTAGAATAAAACGTTGTTAAAATCGGAAAACTTTAACTCAAGTCAATATTTTGAGTTCTCAAAAGTGTTCTTGAAATGAGAAGATTGTACTTCAAGTGAGATAATCAGTTTTTGGTTCAATTGTGCTCATCTTGAGGCCAGTGTTCTTTGTTTTTTCCCTCTCTGAAGCTGTAGAAAAGCTTTGAATAGATTTTATTGTGTATTTTCACTCAGAAAAATCAAGAACTTTGTACTTGAATGAAGAACAAACGGTGTCAATAGTACAGTAGGTATGAAAATACTTGATTGAAGTACAAAATTCCCATATCAGGTACGAAATACTTGATTTTAGACGATTTTTGAATATATTGAGTACATTTCGTAGTATATTAAAATCTTTTGATCATACTTTAAGGCTGTCTGAAGTATTAACTCTCAAAATAAGTAAATAAAATTCTTTGTTAAAGTCTTAAAATTTTAAATATCAACCAAAAATCATTCTAGAAAGAAATTCGGAGTACTTTAATGCAGTACAAAATGTTGTTGGCTTGAGCTCCAAAAATTTTTAGCCTATTCCCACTTTATTTTAAAAGAAGGTCTCTTTTATAATCCAATGAAGGCTAGAAATATCCAAGGGCCAGGAATCAACCAAAGACAAAGAGCTACCATTGGTCAGAAACTAATCATCATTCCATAAAAACACAGTTAGAAATTGTTAGGAATTATAAGATATAGCTAGAATTTTCACTTTGCTATTTTGTACTCAATCTAACATATTCTATATTTGAACTAAAAACGCATTTCTAGAATGGTGTGAATACGAAATGTTTCTGATTCAAGAACATTTGTTTTCGTTTCAATAATATTAGCAGTCTTTTTACGGTTTTGCATTATTTCGTACTCAATTTAAGTACACCCCGCATTATTCTTGAAATTTTAGATACAAAACGGTATAAATTCTATCCCGTTTAGTCTAGAACGCCGGCATTCGTTTTTCTCTGAGTGAAGGCTTACTTGGCTGACTCCGAATATGAAAAGAACTAGGACGTTACTCCGTCAAGAAATAGAGAACACTTCCCTATGCTTAGGTGCCCTTACTATACAGTGTACTCTGCCTGATCAGACACAATGCTCAACAGCTCTCAAATGAGCGCTCTGCACCGTTCATTTCGTTCATTGCAATAATCGGATTTCTCTCTCGTGTTTTCAAAGTTGTTGTAGCTTTTAGAAACTTAGTTTTATTTGTGTTAGTGACCGCGCTAGCATTAGATGCAGCTGGGCATCTAGGAGTAGACGTTCCTTCTTAGTAAAAGTATCAAACTCACATAGAACTTGTTTTTTCTCTCCTTTCATTTGAAAAAACAAGCATAATGGGTCCATAGAAGACGCATTTTCCGTTGGGTTTTTCTTCAAAGAGTTACTGCGATGGAACCAAAAACTCAATATAATTGAAACGCTTCTTTTGAATTCAAAAAAAAAAGAAGAAAAGCGCTCCTTTCAACATGTAGATTTCCCCAGCAAATGCCATTAAAATGTTGCATTCATCAGCCATTTCTTTGGCCCTCAAGTTGATCCCACAAATGCATTAGCCATATCCGTTCAACTTGCTGGGATTTCGTCTGATTCCCGTTTTTCATTTCCTTTTCGCTTATAAATATTAAATAAATTAAAATGCAAGCTAATTGTTAATCTGGCGGACTTGCGGCTTTTGCATATGCGCTGTGTCAACAACAATGTCCCTGTCCACATCTCTATGGCCACTAACAAGCTCTGCCGCTCTGCCTACGCCTTGCAGGAGCGGCAGCTGCTGCCGCTGCCGCTGCTGCTGCTGCCGTGCTTTAAATGTAAAGCACTTGCTGTGGTCGCTTTGAGCGACCCAAAAGTTAATCTCTGCCAACCGCTGCCGCCCCTCCCCCGCAAACGCCCACGACCACCCACTTGGGTTGTTAGATATTTTGCCATTATTTTTTTTCCTCTTCTTCTTTTTCAGTCGCTTTGCAGCAACCACAACTTACATTTTTTGCAGAGGAGGAAAAACTCGTTTGTTTGTTTATTTTGCTGGCACTTTTTATGCGCCCGCTGCCGTCGCCTCCCCCTTTTTGATTTTTACCCAGCCAGGGTGCAAGATAAATCGTCTTTCAACGCAACTGCGGGTATAAAAAATCACACGATCAGTCATTACACACACACACACACACATACGCTCGCACACACAGAAGCACTTATGCAGCTCCTTTTTATCGCCTTGACTGCTGCTGCTGCCGCTGCCGCTGCGCTTTAAATTTTTTATGCACGCTGCGCTGCTGATTTGGCGATAGTGTCGTCGTCCCCATCCCCGTCCTCATCCGCATCCTCATCCTGCCGCCGCCTGCAGCACATAAGTCATTTGGCAGCAGCAGCAGCAGCAGCTCCACTTGTAAGAATTCACACGACGAGCATCGTCCCATCCGACTGGCTTCCTGCGGCCTTCAATCGTTCGTTCCAGTTACTAATACGTTTTCTTCCCTCATAGCTTTCACTGCCGACATTTTAATGCCTTTTCTTGCCGAGCAGCTTCTTTTGAGTGCATAAAAGGAGCAGCAGCAGCAGCAGCAGCAGTCAGGCGGCTCCCCCGCGCCCCAGCCATTGCAATTGCTGACGGCACAGGATATTACCGCCGTCATTCATCGAGACGCATTCATATTCCTCTCAGTGGCAGCAGCAGCACGCACATGTGCACACCCATTCGGGGTGGCAGCTTGGCTTGGATAGCTTCGCTGGATAGTGCCTCAATACTCTGACGCTTCCGGTATTTATGACGCAAGTAATCAAATTGAATGGCGCGTTGCAGTTTCTTTTCGCCCTTTATTTGCCCAAGGAGCGCGCAGATTCAGCAGCGTCCTGCAGTGATAAATTCTGGCGCTGTTCCTGCTGCTGCTTCCGCCGCTGCATAAAAAATTGTGCGAAACTTTCAGCTCCCTGCACAT
This sequence comes from Lordiphosa andalusiaca, assembly GCA_035044965.1. Taxonomy (NCBI): domain Eukaryota; kingdom Metazoa; phylum Arthropoda; class Insecta; order Diptera; family Drosophilidae; genus Lordiphosa; species Lordiphosa andalusiaca. The sequence continues at coordinate 3,519,187 of JAWNNM010001363.1, read as the reverse complement.
TTTCGTCGTCGTCGTCGTCGCTTATCAGCAACGGCTGCTGCAGTTTAACTCGTAAGGGGGCGCGGGATGGACGGGGCCGGGCGGCAGTGATGATAATAATGAATGTGCATGAAAAATGCAGCTTGAGTGAAAGGCAAACGGAGCAGCGCCAGCAGCAGCAGCGGCGGCAGCAGGAGGCTACCTAAGGCGCAATAAATAATAAGTATCCCAGGACCCCAAAAGCCAGAGAATGGGCACATAATGAACGACAACTTGAGTAGTAGAAACTCAGGCAACTTGACTGGCATAATGGGAAATTAGTGGGCAAGAGAGCGTTAAGTGCCATGTGGCAACAGAGGAAGATGGGGGGCGGCATGATTTAGTGGCGTTAGGTGAGAGAGCAGCACAACTGCTTAAGGACTATGCAGAGAAATTGTTAGATATTTTGTGGATTTAAAGAGTTGTGTGTGGCAATTAAAATGCCATTAAATGGGTTAAACGGCTTAGAAGAAGTGAACCATCAGCTGAATGTATAATTTATGAAAAGCCATTATATGAATGAATGGCAAGGAATGGACACATGGATGTTTCTTCCAAGGCATTTTGTACAAATTCATTTAATTCAACAAATTCAGCAAATGCCAAATGGCAGCAAACGTACGTCGAAGTGCTTGCATTGTATTGTTCAAGCCATTAACTACGAGATTCACGGACGCCTCCATTGAAAACAAAAATCGTTTTCTCACTAAATCTAACCGACTAACTAATCGATCCTATGCTATATGTCATTTGCAGTTGAATGATGACTCCATGACACATTTCATATCAAAATATCTTCAAAACTGAAAGATTAATTCGCGTAGAAACACACAGACGGACAGACAGACGGCTCAATCGACTCAGCTCGTCGTTGCGAACAAGTATGTAGCAGGTTTATAGGGTAGGAAATGAATATTTTTATGTGTTGCAAACTTTTGGCCAAAATTTTAATACTCTTTGTAAGAAATATATTGTCGAAAACTTTGAGACTGAATGTAGATACAATTTAATATGACTAGTACATCGTGGGAGTGCAGCAATCAGCGTTCGTACCGCCTAGAAGAGTCCGTTTTCGCTGGAGTGAGTCAAGTGAAGCTATAAAATATGTTTCAAATCAATAAGAAAATGATACATTAAAAGATAACTCTTTCTTCTCATAGAGGCCTTAAAATATTTAGGTAATAGAGCTCTAGAGTTAAGTCTAATATTCTTGGGCTGCAATTTTAGGTAACATCCTAAGAAATTTGAGGTAGTGGTGAGAAGTTCCAGGTAATATTTTTCTGTGATTTTAGTGTCTTAAGAATTTTGCACTTTTATAAATTTATCAATAATAGCACAATGTGAGGCAGAATGTAAAGACGACCAATTGCTATTGAACTGAAAGGCGACCAAAAGAACAGATGCAACTACTAAAGCAACAAATGAGTATTCATTCTTGAACTTTCCAGAATTTTGCTCTTAAGATCGAACTAAGTGAAGACCAAGGTAAAGAAGCCGAGAGCGGAGAGCCAGCACATTTGAGAGCATAGCGTTGAGTACGCTCTCAAAGTTTCATGTATGGAGAAACTATGGAGCGGAGAGCGCCATTGATTTTTGCACTCATGCTGCTTTGAAATTCACAAGCAGTTTTGGCATTGTTAGTATGAAAACTGATGCCGTTTTGTGGTGATGAGAGTTCCTCGAGCCGGCTAAAACTTGCTACACAGATGGTCTATTAAATTTCTACCAAATAAATTAAAGCAAAAACGGAAAGACCAACCGTTTTCAATTGATATTTGATTGGAATATATTCGCTTTTACTTTTGAATTTGTGAAGTTCTTGATTCAAGAGTGAAAGAACTTTCTTTAGGACCTGACGAGGTCTTGATACAAGATCTAGCACTCTAAGTTTCTGACAATGAACTTAGTTCTTGATGCAAGAGTAAGCAATCTTGGAATTGAGTACGTTTAGCACTTGGTTTATGCGTTTTTGTACTAAATTTGAGAATGTTATGTACTTGGTTCAAGTATTGAAGCTTTTATATAAAGAAAAACGGGATCTGAAAGTATAACTATAATCAAGAATTTCTCAAGTGGATCAAGATACCAAGATATCTCATTCTATGGCTCTTTTTAGTATACTTAAAAGTGACTTAAAGAATGGAATCAAACTCAACTTTTTATGATTTTCGGCTGCTTAAAAATTCTTTACCTAAAGACAATCGAAATCTTTAGTTCATACAGAAATCATTCAGGCACGTTGGATAGTTGATGGCATCCTAGTTCATTCTTCAAGTGGCAGGCAACTGTTTTGGCCACCCAAAATGTATGCTACAGTTTTTTTCTTCATAACATTACGCATACGCAAGCGTTTGTTGGTCCCCAATTCGCTTAGAGAGTTTATCAATGGCAATCGATTGTTATGGCTTTATAGACATTACATGTTTTCCCTTAAGATATACAAACACAGCAACATAACATGTCTAACAAGTCAAATGTTTTTGCTGGCTTGTGTTGGCCTCGGGGCCATTTGAAGCTGCTATTGTTGTTGTTGTTGTTGTTGTTGTTGCTTAATATTTATGTTTGCACGCAGCAGCCACAACAAATAAACGTAACGCAACGTAACGTAACAAAACGAACCGAACCGAAACGTGGCAAACGGGGGCCCAGCGACCGACTGCCAGACTGCAGTTAAAATGAAATAAAACATGAAAATGAATTATGATACATGTGTTTGTTTGAAACTCCAACACGGGCAGAGAGGGGGGGGCGGGGAATGGCGGCCACTCATTCATTTAAATGCCATTTTAAACTTAAATGAAAGTTTATGGCTTTTATTTGCATTGTCGCAGATGTTGGCTTATATTTTGTTGTTAAGGCTGTTGCATGTTGTACACACACACACACACTCTCGTTTCTCCCCCCTGCCCCACCCCTAACACAGAGTAGATCAACATACAGCAACAACGACAGCAAGCGTGTTGTTTTATAGCAAAGACGTGCACACATATGCCACGTAAAACTCGACACTTTACATTTGGCAGGGCAATATTTTATTTTTATTCTCGTTGTTTGCCAGAAATTCGTTACCTGCCAGGACAGAACACGAACAACGAACCAGCCAATGGCAGGTGCAAAAGGCAACATGAAACAACATTCAGACAGAGAGCAACATACATAAATCAAATTAATTTTGTAGGCGAGGCGAAACTCAGCTCCGCTGCTGCCGCTGCCGCTGCCAACGTGCGCCATTTTGTAGTCCTGCCAGCCCCGCAGCGTCCACCCCGCCCCCGGCTCGGCCGAAAAGTGCGTTTTAATTGCAGAGATGCTGCCGCGTTGTGCGACGCGATTCGACGCTAATTAGGCGCACAATTGGCACGAAATAAAAAGCCAGAAAAACAAAGGAGCGTACGTGACTATCTCAAGCTGTCGATCCCCACGCAGCCACCAGGAGTTGTGCGATAAAATGTACTTTTAAATTGCGGCAGGGGAGGGGGCAGGGGCAGGGGCGAGGTGGAGACAACCGCATCGCACGTGTAGCACACTCGAATACGTATCATCAAATGAATATTCGCTTATTTGCATCTCTCTGTCTCTCTCCCAAGGTGGTTAAAGATAGCCCCCCCCCCCCCCGCCACCACTCAAGGGTGTGTGTGTGTGTGTGTGTGTGTGTGAGAGAGGACTGATGGCAGGTTTGAAGGTGGATGGTAGCTGACGGCTGACAAAATGAGTTTTCAAGCATTTCGTTCTGTTTTTTTTTCTCTCTTCACAGTGAAAGGGGCAGCCCGGGGAAGGGTTAACCTTTGATTCAACAGCTGGCTTTTAATTTAAGATTTTTGCTTGGGTTCCTGTAAAAGAAATGAAAAAAGTTGCCAGAGTTGAGAGTTGTTTGCCTAAACTTTGTGATTGAAATTGATTTTTATAATGAGCCGCCTAAAAGGTGTAATGAGATTTCTTACATACAGCGAGGGTTGTCTTTTATACTTTGTATTTGACAATGGAAGAGCTGTAATTAAGCCGGGGCCAGTGATGCACACTGGCCGACCATTGGAGCCTGATCAAGCACACAACGGAACTCAAGTAGATTCATTGAAATCCTAATCAACTTTGAGTGTCACCTCTCAGAAGTAATCATAAGTTGCTCAGTCAAGTTGCAATAAGTGTGTGGGTCTGCATATTCTAATCCGACTGCAACTTCTCTCCCTCCCCCGCTCTCTCTCTCTCTAAGCCACACAAACAAAATCCACCTACGGCATATCGCATTTTTGCCATTTTCCAGAGAGCAACCTCATCCATTTCTAATGATATTGAATAAGCACTTGAAAAACTCATATAAAGTAAACAATTGATTCCCACATTACTGGGGTCCTGCTTCTTCCTCCATCTAAGCTCACCCAGGGGAGGAGGTGCATGTTGACAGCGAGACATAGACTTCGTCTCAGACTTTACAAGTTGCCATTTGCTTACCCACCGTTTACTTGCAAATTTTCTTTTGGCTCTGCAGATTTTTGCATTTTTCTTGCCCACTTTTCATGCGGATATCCATCTGCATATGCACGAGCACGTGTGTGTGTGTGTGTGTGTGTGTGCGAGCTTCTTGCAAGTTATTTTCATATTTGTTTAAAGTCTATTTACCGCAAGTTGACAGTGAAATATGCGAAACTAGCGCGTAGCCAAATAAGTGCGACAGTTTCCGGTTACAACTGTGGCAATGCCATTGGCAGAGGGGATGGAGCAGATGGAGCTAAAGATTCACTCCTCCCCGCTGGCTTTCCCTGCATGTCATTGCGGTTTGTTTGTTTGCTTGACTTGCGCCCGGGTAAGGATTTCATGTGCTTGAGCAGCAGATAGAGAGTTGGAGGTGCGGGGAGGACCAACCGCAGAGCGGCGCTGGTTGTGTCGGTGTGTGTGCTGTGCTGTGCTGTGCTGGCTGTGCTGTTCTGTGCTGGTTGCCTGCCTGTCCGCATGACAATTTGTTGTGCATGAAATCTGCTGCTGGCTCTGCTGCTGCGGCTGCTCCTGCTCCTGCTCCAGCACCAGCACCAGCTCCTGCTTCTGCAATGTTTTTTGCGCAATTTGCCAAAGCCATGCCAGGCACGAACCAGATATGCAGAACAGCAGACCAAGAAGGAAACCCAGGCCACGCCAGGCTGGGCCGGGCCAAGCCAGGCCAGGCAAATAGTCTGGGCTGTGTAAACAAACGGTTATCCCTACCGCTCGCTCGCAAGACGTATTAGATTTCTGGCTGGTAGTTGTAGTCGGGCCTAACCACTGAGACGGAAGTAATGTGTCTATCAAAGCATTAACGAACGAGCGAAACGAAACGAAACGAAACGAAAGGAAACGTCTTCGTCTAGGTGGAAGTTAGGTTTTCTGTATTCTATTGAATACCCTATTGATGCGAATTGAGTTGAAAAAAAAGGTGAAATGATAGTTATGCAATAGCCTATCACAGTCTGCCTTATCTGTATACAATATTTTTGAGACAACAAAAAATGATTAAGGATATGACCTCACATGGGATCTTTTGCATTTTAAGTATTATAAATCTGCGTAAATATTGTCTTACATCACTTAATACTCGCTTAGCGACCTTATAATCGTTTTCCAGAGACCTATTCTAAAAGTAAATAAATTGGACCAGAAATTTTAACTGGAACCTTTTAAAAATATTCTGAAAAACTGAACATATCAACTCATATTAAGACTTTGCGTTCGGAGCTATGTTATTCCTGTAAAGGAATTTTTTAAAGGATTTTTTGTTCGAGTTAGTCTCTTTATTATGTGAATTTCAATTTCAATGTATTGTCTACTTTTTTATACTACTTTTTCTCATCTTTCTGGCAATTTCCAACGATCCATAAATCGATTCAATTTTGGAGTTATTCAAAAGAGCGAAAGAACAGATCCACCGCAAACAAATAGTAGTCGAAAGGGGTTATGTCTAGGCCAAACAGCGGATGTAGGAGGATTTCACATTTAAACGTATTAAGGTATGTGCTACATGTGGCCTAGAGTAAATTACCTTACGGTGCTCTTTGCTGGCATTCTGGTGGATTGGTAGAGTTGTCCTCTCATGGTTTCAACTCGCTCATAGAAATCAACGTCCAATTGGTAACACCAAATACAAAGCATTGTCTTGCAATTGTGGATACTTGGCTTTGGCTTTGATTTTGTCATTGGGCCTGGCGAACGTGAGAGTTTTTGCTCTTGGGGTTAATGTAATGAATCCATTTTTCATCACCAGTTACAATACTATGCAAAAGACCATTTCTCTTTTGCCTTTAAAACAGCTGTTGACGAGCGAAAAACGTTGTTCGACGTCTATCGGCTTTGATTCATTCAACACCCGGATATTTGCTGGTGTGTTATGGATTGATTAGTCACTCGTAATGCTCATGAAGGCTCTTATCAAGTGCGGTCTGGCTGTCCTTACCACTTCTAAAAAGTCTATACTAAAACTCACATGTAAAAATCGGAACAGCATGACATGATTCGAACCAGCCTAAACCACTTCAAAAGTACTTCTGAGTCTTTTGACAAGGATTATTTGAACCATGTGCTAGAAATTTGGTGTATAGGTAGCAAATATGGTAAATATACGTGCCCAATCCTGGCCTGCAGCTCTCAGTGAATAAAGCTACCCTTAGCTGTTGACAAAACCGTTTCCGAAACCAAGTTCGAAATGTTAAATAGTAAGCAAATCGGTTCGAATTGGATACAGAAAGAAGTATAAAGTTATTGCTTGATTATTGTGGAATTCGGACCATAATTTGTCCACTACGAATTTTACAGAATATTTAAAGTTTGAATTCTGTGAAATTGCTAACTTATTACAACCAAATTACAAGATTCATGATCTTTCTTTTAATAAATTGCTTTTTCAATTCCCATTAGATTAAATCTTAGACTTATCCAATGGACATGAATAATGAAAACCGGATATGGAAAAGGGATTTTCAAATAAGCAGCTATCCTCGAGTGCAGAGGGTATTCGAGCTTCGGTTTTTCCCCATTTGCTTGCTTCGATATCCATGAAAAATCCATATTCTATTGCATACTTATGTGCGCTCAAAATGTTCACCAAATGCCTTTTGCATTAAACGCCTTTATGCCAAATTGAACACAATTAAATTAGTTGCGGCCAAGGGATTAAGGTGCAAAATTGCCATCGTTCTCAACGTAGAGGTGGTTGTTGCTACTGTTGTTGTCGTTGTTGTTGTTGCTGTTGTTGCTGTTGTTGCTGTTGGTGTCTTTGTTTATGTATAACTAATTGGCTATGTAAATGGCAGCTGAGTTTGCGTTTGTCTGTGTGTTTGTGTGTATGTGCTGTTAATTACAAGCATAGGCAGCCGCAGCTTATAGATGAATGCATGGTCAGAGTTTGGGAGGGAATGGGGGAGTACGGGGAGGGAGAAGCTGTAGGTGATATATGCTGAGAGCTTGCCAGCAGCACTCCACCCACATTGACATTTCGAGCAGCGTTGTCATGAAACCTTTTGCTAAGGATTATGCAAATCTGCCACTCATCGTGCACACACACACACACACACACACACACACACAAACAGCCAAACCTAGGCATGCCTTCATTTACATTTACATACAGCTAGCTGAAGATTTGCGCATCATAATTTATGCCGCCCTGCCAACCAGCCGAAAGAGCGAGAGCGATAGCGAGAGCGAGCGAGAGCGAGACACACACAGACAGACACTTCACTCACAACGCCTCAAAAATTGCCCACAGTTATGACAGCAGGCACAAGGACAACCCGGCAGGTGAGCCTGACAGTCAGCAATAACAACAACAATAACAACTTCAGTAAAAATCCATTTCGTTCCCAATTCACGTCCAGAGAGTGGTTTTTGCTGCTCGCTTGCCTCGCATAATTAAATCATAAAAAAAATGCCTTTTTAATTAAATTAGTTGGTTGTGTTTTACACTTTTCGCTCTGCCTGATTTGCCATAATTAATACCCAAGTGGGCGAGGGTTATCTGACATTTGACTGCCTGCCTGGCCCCTGCACTTATGGAAAGCGCTTAAATTAACTAACCCCTTGGGGCCGACGGCGGGGGTGGGAGGGCGGTCCAAATGCAAACAACGTAAACACCTTTAAAAGCCAAAGCTCTCCAGCTGCCTGATCCTGATAGTTGGCACTGCAATTTCCATACGAGTGGGGCTGCTGGGGCTTTACAAAATGTGTAGTTTATTTGCAATTTTTTAGCCAAAAACCAGCTTTCTTTCATTTTCTCTCTCCCCTCCCCTTGCATGTGGAATTTTTGTTATCGCAGAGCTTGCAGCAGCAGCAGCAGCAGCAGCAGCGGCAGTTGCATCAGCTGCAATAAAATCAGTGGCCAAAGGTTGCAGCAGCTGAGGTCAGTTGGGGTCTGTGGTGTGTGTGTGTGGGTGTGTGGTTGTGTGAGTGGGTGTCTGTCTGTGTGCCTGTTAAATAGAACATTTGCACTAAAAACTTGCACACTGAAAATTTCGAAATTTTGCCATTTGTTTTTTGTTGTTTTTTTATTTTTTTGTTGGGTTTGTTTAGTATTTGGGAAAAGAGTTTGGTGATTTGCATTTAAAAGGTGTGTCGATGGCCTGGCTTGGGTAGGGGGGGGGGAAGCGGAATAGAAATGTAGGTTGACCTTTTCTATGTATCGTTTTGCAAATGAATGCGCACCCTCTTCCGTTAGATAGGCTAAAAATATAATGGGTATTTCGGGTTACAGCAAGTTGTGAGTAGGAATCACGGCAAAGCTTAATATTTTAGAAGTATTTTCTTCATTTGTACAGGAATTTATTATTAAACAAGAGTGTTTTCTCTTTGGTGCTGAGTTAAACGAGATGATATATCTACGAAAACCAGGGCGGGGAATCAACTGGCCATTGGTTGACCAGTTCATTGATTGTGCATCACCTTTTGTTGAAAAGGAATCATCAACATAGCTGAAATTCAAGCGGTGACAAAACTAGCTACCATTTTGTGACCTAGTTTTAGAAGGGATGAATTTCCGTTAACTAGTATCAGTTAGAGCCAGGGCTGCAAAACGGTTTTGAAACGAACCGTTTCGATCTCGGAGTTCCGACTTTCAGATTTCCGTGAACCGAATCTTTCAAGGTATGAAAGCTGAGCCTAAGCCCGTTCCGCATCTAAAATGTCGGTTCGGTTTAATAAAAAGAATAGACATGACAAAATAAGACTCATTTCTTAGCGACGTTTTCTGTTATCCTGATGGTTCTGGCAGACTGAGGCTTACCATCGGCAGTAAAGTCAAGTATAAGCAACTATAAAAATTTTCAAAATTACCACCCATAATAGCCTCCGATTTGGAAGATCATCGACTCCAAAGTTTATTGAATGGTTCACAAAATAAGAGCTTGTCATTGCTGTGAATCATTTTTCGTACTTGGTCTACAAAATGAAGTTTTACTTAAAGGGTTTATCTGGACCTTCGATATTTATATTTCATCACAATAATTTATATAAATATAAACACGTTGTCCTTGCTTTGATGCTCATGAGCTGTATGAAAGTGTTTCTAATTACATGAAATATTGGGACGAAATAAATATTCCGGGTTAACATATACAGACCTGAACAGTAAACAATATACCATCCCATCCCAACTCAAAATTGACACAATTCCCCCACAGTTTATGTCGGCTTTTGGTCGATTACTCTGTAAACCATGGGCTGAACCAAGTTTTGAACAGAAACCTTGGCCCAAAATCCTTAAACCTCAAAGTTCTGAGCCTTAATTATTGGTAAATTTGGTTCGAACCCGCGAACTGAAGTTTTTTTTGGCTAGCTGTCGTGGCTAGAACATATTCATGCAAACATTTTGTGTTATTTATGATCACATTCTAGTTCTTTTCGAGTCCTAAGGCTGATTCCGATCATAAATGATACTTTAGTTGGGAAATAATGGTACCCCACCCGTTCTGCTGAGCAGTTTCCAATCAGTTTCGAATCATTTTGATAGTATTTGTAAGTCGTATATCACTAAATCACATTTTAAGCATATTCATGGCATTTTCGCACATGAAAGGCATCTCTTTTGGATCATCAAAAGGAGCTGGAAAAGACTCATCAAGGCAAATTATATTGAAATAAACTGCCAAATGTTGGGTCGGAAAGGATCCGGAGTAGTTTCGAAAATCATACAACACCTTCAAAAGCTTTCATTACTTATTGCTGTAATATCTGCGCTTAAAAATATTGATATTTTTTGAAGGTTAAGAAAAAGGTTGCAATGATAATTTCACAATAAAGTTGATCTCTTATGCTCTTACTTTTACAATTAGAATTGTAAATTCTATCTAAAACAAAACTTCTTTTTATATACATTGGCAAGCATTGTACTTTCAAATCAGAATATTATTCAAAAAGAGCAATTTATTTTATAATAAATAAACGGGAAAAGAACTTTAGAACCAGGTTTGTGTGAGGCTCTGTTCAGAAAGGAAGCAACTCCTTCTTGCAATTGGCAAGTGGTGATGATCTATATAGAGGGAACTTCATGAGAGTTTTCGAAACTGATGGGACAAGTGGGTTTGTGTGACACTCAGCGAAGGGATGAACCTTGCACTAGAACCTTTTTCGAAACAGCAAAAACTTATCAATCAATAGATAACTGATGAACCACAAGTGAAGATGTATTACTTTGGCAGCACTGAAGAACACCATTCGATAAGCCCTCTAGCAGAAAAGTAGTCTATAAGTACTTGACCTATTATGTCAATTTCTTAATTGAAGTCAACTTTGAGCTAGAATTATGTTTCAAAATGGAGGAGGGCGTTTGATAACAGTTAAAATTAAGCAATGTGTATTTCCTTGTCCGTTTGTCAGTAGAACTTGAAGGCCTTAAAGGCTGCCAGTACCAAAAAGCCAGGGTATCGCCTAGTTCAACTGCCAGCAATTGCCTTGCACTTTTTTTTTTATGTTCACCCACCAACAGCCACATGAAATGAAAAATGGCAAAACAATGAATGCAATGCAACAAAACATTTCAAATATACATAAAATGAAAGGCAAATAAATGTGCAAGTTTAAAAATAAAACAACAAAAAATAATGGGAAAATATAAAAAACGCGTTGCCCTGGCAACATGAAATTGGCTGGCAACTGGGCTATAAATTTCTCTCTCCCTCTATCTATGCATGTATAGATATAGCCATACATATATACACAGACAATCCTTGTTGTTGTCATTCCTGCTGTACGCATGCAACTATTAATCATATTGAGCCAACCCAGCTAATCAATCTTTTCCCCAAAGCAATCTCATCCTCGCATCTCGACTAGCGAAAGAAAAATGGCCGTTAAAGTCATTAACGCCTCGCTGGCCACCTGCCCAGGGGGTAACGGCTAAGCCGCCAGTTGCCATTTTGCTATTTTGTTTATGGCCGTGGCGCAAATCTCTTAGCCCGAGCCGCTGCCCAATGAGGCGGCAGGCAAAAGCCAAAGGGGATTAGTTGTAATCAATAACTTGGCCAAGTATGTGTCCCGGGGCAGGGGGGCTTCTGTTGTTTGCCCGTCGAAACTTCGGCACAGCTTATGGCCGGGCTTAGAGCACACCGAAGTTATTATTATAATTTTCCTTGGCCAATGCGGATTAATTGAAAAGTTTGCCATTAAGAATTTGCGCTTGGTTAACTCCGTCGGCCTTTTGTTTCCGTCTCCCGGCCGAGCGGATTGCCGTTTATAGGTGTCGCCTCAACTATTTGATCGTTACAGATTCTGACAGCTTTGTGTTCCACCGTGATGATGAAAATTACTTAAAAGCATTTTGCTTCCCGGCGCTGATTTGATTGATGGGCGTTTATGGATTTCGCTTCCATTTTTTTCCCTCTCGTCATTATATTCGCATTATCAAGTGGGTGCGGGGTGGCTGGGGGGGAGACCGCTGGTGGCGTCGACGGCAATGAAGCATTGCAAATGGCAGTTGACGTCTTGCGGTGAAGAGCTGACAAAAAGTTGCGCCAATTTGTGTCAATTATCAGAAGCCTCACCTGAGAGAGTCAGAGGGCCAGTCGATTGGTGGCGGGGGCGGGGAGCTGAGTTGAGTTGCGTTGCGAAAGGGGATGTTAAAAATAAAAATAAAAAAAAAGGAAAACAAATACTGGCACTCTCAGTTGTGCAATTTGATATGCTTAATGTGTTAGGCAAATAGACTCTGCAAGGGAATTGCAGGGCAAGCCACCCATATTGTTTACAAATATTTCACTCAGCCAGTCCCTAGCCCCCACAGCCATAGTATCCTCTTACGGGTTTAAAGCATTTTTTTTTGTTGTTCAAGTAAAAAACTTAAATGGAGTTTCGAATTACCTTAAACAACTTGCTCGACCTCAAATCAAATATCCCAGTTTGGGGAAATGGAAAATGAGAAAGAATTTGTTCGAAGAGATGGAGGAAATGGGAAAATTAGCTTATTACTCAAATTCGTCAAGGGGAAAACTGAGGCTCACACTGAGATTTGAAAGAGAAACAAGGCGCGATTTGAGGTATTAAGTGCAACCATTTGGTGTTTGAAGCCTTTTCTGGGGTTGACAAATATTTTCCATAAACTTAGGGTACTCTAAGCACCTTTGGTGGATGTTGGAAGACGTTGAAATGCAATTTAGCTGCTGGAATGCCAAAAATCGTCTAAAGAAAACCACCAATAATAAAAGGACACATCCGTTGGCCATATACAAACATATGCTGCGTGAGGGCAATACCAAATTGTATAAAAGGAGAGTAAAACTTAAGGAAAGATTCATTCAGTTCTGTGCAGTTGAGCCGCTTACTTGGCAAAGCAAACGGCAAGAACTCCTCAACCCGTTTTTGCATTAGGCATGTGGCCAGAAGTTGCCAAAACAGTTAAGCTAAATGATCTTTATTGCCTGAATTTTTTTGATCAACCCATACTGAAGGGAGTCTAATAATGAATATAAAGTTCTCCCATTTAATTTTCCAAATGTTAGTCCACATAACTAGGTTAAGCTCTGGGTAAAGTGTCTGCACTCTTTATTATTCCGTGTGGACTGAGTGCTGATAAACCAGTCCGTCCGAGCTGATTTTATGTGAACTTGAGAAATAAGTCTTCTTGTTCCGCTATCCTGTTCAACGTAGTGTTTACCCAATCGAGCTGGTGGTCATCCAGAGCTCCTAGCTATCTGAGTCAATGAAGCAAACACCTTTAGATACTCAAATAGCAAAGCAATGGTCCTACAGTTCAAAAAGGTTTTTCACATAATACTATAACTCTCACTGAATCTCGCTTAACACTTAAAAAAATAGCACAAAATTCCATATGCGAGCTTGGGTATTGCAATAAAGAAGGAAATGGATTCGAGAACAAATCTGTGTTGATTAGAGTATCATGCTCGAGCTACTTTCAGAGTTGAACTCGATTGGGAATCACTAGACCATCACACGTACCTACACCTATCACCCTCTCCCAATCAATCTCTTAGAGACATTTAAGCTAAAAATTCCTGCTATCTCAGCTTATCAAACATCTAAAGGTTTTTCGCTCGATTACAATGTAAACTTGTATATAGCATGGGCTGAACCCAGGTTCGAAACAAAAACCATCGTTCATAAACCAGGAATCTGTCGAACCGTAACCAATGGTAACTTTTGCTTTGAAACCGCCAATCTGAGCTCCCAAAATTTGTTTGGGAGTGCAGCCCTAATTAAAATTTCTATAAACTGCTTTGGAACTGATAAGTTCTTTGGCAACACTCTTACCATCTGCACCACCGACTTTTTTGCGTGCTGTGATTTGATGCACCGCCATGTCTGGGGTCTACGGCGCAGCTCGTTAAGTGGAGATGCCGTAAAAAGACTTTTGCCACAAGATAACCCCTCCCGCACCCCCTCACAACTTAGTTATGAAAAACTATGAACACAATTTATTTTGTCTTTCCGTTATAAAAAGCGATTGTTTCAACTTAAAGACTTGACTCAAAAACCAACTTTATCCTAGCTGGCTGAAAATGCTTGAAAATTTCATCTGGGGTGGGAGACTTTCTTGTCTGTGTGGCCTTTTGATCTGGTTTTGAGATTGAGCAAGCCAGCTTCACCAAATAAATCCCAGCATAAAATGCTTTATTGGCAGCAGAAAAATAGAAAGTTTAATTGCTTTTAATTCCGTTGAGGGTAGCGCTCTTTAAGTTAGTCTTTAGGTTTAACGTCCTAATTTAATGCACATATGGTGTAACTGACTGAAGCTATTGCTTGAAACGCAGCTGCAGAAAGTGCATTTAAACCTAAACAGAGTAAATTTTAAGAATTCATCAAGAAATGACTTCCTCGTAATGTTTCATAAAGAAATGAGTTAGAGTTAAGATCACTCAGAAGGGAAGTGTTATTTCTGATATAAAATCTGCAGAGCTCGAAGAGAGCTAACTGAGGATATAATAAACTGAATTTGCAAATTAAATGGAAGACCTTGGGTCTATCAATTTAGACGTCCCTCAATATTAAACGCTTGCGAATGGGTCTTCCCTTTTTCAGTTATTTCTGTCCTTTGATCTGTTTGAGGTATCAAATCAAAAGAAATAGCTTTCAATCCACATTTCACACCTGGTCCTGTGCCATTTAGTCCCCCCCGCCCCCTCCCTCCCCGTGTGCGGCTTAATGAATTTCTGGTCGGCTTCAGAATCCTGAAGTCGCTCATTAAAATCGTACGGAAAAAAAAACAGAAAAATATGGCGAAAAAAAATCGTCTAACAAATCGATTTTCGTTTAGTATCGTAATCAACAACACAAAATTTTTGTTCTCGTGCTAAAAATTTGTTTTGTACGCTATAACAAGTCTGGCAAAATCAAACTGGGCCCGCCTACCCCATCCCCCGGCCCCCCCCGCTCCCTTTGATTTCTAACATGGCTGAATGGAGAACTTAAAGAGCACTCGAACAGCACTCAGCCGCAAACACACTCACACACACACACACACACACACACACACACCAGCACACTTGATATGCATATGTGTGAGTGTGTATTTAAGTGGAGTTGCTGCAGGTGGGAGAGAGTTCTCGGTGCTTTGCAGTACTTGTCAAGATTGAATTTGGTATGGATTTTCTTTTTTTTTTAGGGGTTTTTCTCCTCTTTTTTTTTTTTTGGCGTTTTTATTGATCAAACAAAACGTAGCAAGTGGCAGCCAGTGAAGGTGTCATTGCTTACAGGGCACATCCAACTACCCCGAACTACTCCCACCCTCCCCCTCTGGCGCTGCCTAGAACACGCGCAATGCGAATAGCTTGCATGATTTGTTCCACAACTGTCATTCCGATTTTTGCTTTTTTTTATGATTATTATTTGCTTCATTTCGTTTAGCAGGGCTCTATATAGTGAGGGATATATATATATATATACGTATATAGACTCTGACTTACCGGTCCAAACTGTTCAAAGTAGCTTTTGACATCCTCCAGCGTGGTGGGCGCCGAGAGGCCGCCCACAAAGATTTTCTTCGTTCTCGTCACCATCTGCAAGAGGCAAAAGAAAAACGACCGAGTTAAGGGTTAAGAAATGAGTACAAGCATAAAGGTTAAGTGGGAAATGTTGCCTCATTTAGCCAGGGTCCTGGCGTTTAAATATGCATTTATATGGGGTAGCCGAAAGTTATGGCCCGCCAGACGGCAGGGAGCCTTGAGTTTGAGTCGCACAGCTCCTGTAACTTACGGCCACCAACTTTCGCTATGAGTCGTTCGACCATTTTGTGCAGTTTATGTACTACATGTGCATGTGTCTGCCAGGGAATGGGCGAAAGTGTGTGTGTGTGTGTGTGTGCAGCTGGCATATTTAAGCTGACAGTTTCAAGTGCCAACTTTACGCAGTTAGCGCTGCAGCAGCAGCAGCAGCCGAGAACCAAAAATGATGGCGAGACAAGGACGAGAGAAATGAAGGCAGCTCAGACTGCTTGTGTGTTTGTGTGTGTTTGTGTGTGTGTGTGTGTGTGTAGTGCAACGCCAGCCTTTTTAGCCCGCAGGCAAGCGTAAACTGTTAACGTTAAGTGACGGCAGTTAAGGCACAGTGGGTAGAGCAAAATTGTGGCTAGAACTGCCAGGAATACAGCAAATCTGTTTTGTAAGAATCCATAATGCAAATCTAAACATTTTGTGAACAAATAAACCCTGTCATGTTTATCGACCAGTTTATTAACAGTTTGCACTTGACAAGGGTCCGGACACTGGTTAGGTAGAGGATTCTTACAATATTATGATCACTTTAATGCTATTTGGATTTGCACTGCGACTTTGCTTGGTGCTTTACATGTGGCAATGCTCCAGAAATGCTCCGTAAGGTTTGCCATTTCAACTTGAATTGTCTTACAAGCGAACAGTGCTTGCAAAGCTTTGAATCTTATTATCAAAGTTTGAGTTCTGTGAGAATTGTGATTCACAAATTGCGTCCATATTATGGTCCTCTTAGTTGATCCACCGAACAGGCTGTTCAAGTTATGTCTCAGTTTTATCAGAATTCTCGAGTTAATGAGACTCAGTAAATCATAATTTACTTCTATGTGAACTATGCTCAATGGGTCCTCCAATCAACTGACACTATGCTGGGTCAGATCATAGACCATACCCATCGGACGCAAGCAAATGTTCCACTATTTCACTACCCTAGCGGATGTCTGTAGTACGCTCATGGCTTAGTCCCATGGTTTTTTTCCTCTAGGTTTTTATTAAGAGATGATGAATACCCAATCTCTAGTACAGCTTCTAAAGAAGCAAAATGAATCAGTTCAGAAGCAGTTTCTGATTTGAGAAACAAACAGGCAATTTACAATAAGTATACTTGGCATGGCTGCATTCTTAACTATGATTTGATTGCTAAATCTTACGAGATCTAAATGGTCTTGTGTGCTAAGATGCAGACGTTCATGTGTTCAGTGTTGTAGGTCCTGAGTTCAAATCTCAGTAAAGTAGAAATAAGATAAAATGTTAATGGTATCTCAAAATCAATAAAAGTGTATGAAAAAGGGGTGTGGTTGGGGTGATGGTATGATCGGTAGTGTCTCACCCCTTCCCTTCATCCTTCCTTCTATTATTATTTTAAGTCTTTCAAAGTAGAGTTCGATTAAGGGGATTAGTTTTAGAAAGACAAGAACCGGAAAGTCTGTGTGGTCTTTATTGATTTTTTATTATAATAAATTCTTGAAGCTGATTCTTCTTCTTGCCTAGGCATACGACATGACTGTCTTCGTCAAGAATCTGTCCAACCAGCCACTCTCGAGAAAAGTAAGCTAGCTGTGCGAAAGAGTTATACTAAAACGCACCCTGACTGTACATCAATTTAAAGAGCTTCTCCGACCTCAAACTTGCCAAGGTTAAAACGGTTAAAACCAGTTGCGAATTGCAAATCACAAGCGAGCAAAACCCGACACGCAAATGAAGCGATTTCTGACACATCCAGTATAATTTAGCACGATTTCCTTTGCATTTTGTGAAAGGAAAAGTTGGCCTCATCATCATTTTTGGGGGCTAATTTCAGATTATTATTAAGACAACGTTGATTGAAGTGGCAATTGGGCTCGTGCAACAACAGAACTTATTAAGTTGATTTTTAAGTGAGTTCCATACGGTTCATTTAAAAATCTCCACCAATCCCCTTTGCCCATGGTAGCCCTAGCTCAACCCTAGACCGGATGAAGCTGATGACGCTGATTGCACTGACGCTTGCAAGCTGCAATTTATGAGCACGGCACGGCACAGCCGGGCACGGGCACGGGCACGGGCATCGGCTTGGGCATGGGCATGGGCACAGACAACGGAGAGAGCGGAGAGACGACGATGTGGGATACGTCCGTTAAGGAAGCTAACGATATGTAACAGCGGTGCTGATGTTTCTGCAGTGCCAGCAGTAAAATTCATACAATGTCGTAAAATTAAAACACTTGTGCTGTCGCACACTCTCTCACACACACACACACACACACACACACACACACAACTACAACTACAAAGTTGGTCGTGCAGCTTTTGGCAAGGCAAATCGCTTTGCCCTGTCTTTTTTGTCTGTGCTGCACTTTAGTCAGTCAGAGAGGGCGTCGCACCGCGGGCGGGCACCCTAACAATTTGCAACAAAAAAAAAAAATAAAAGAATCAAGTTGAGAGCGTTGCAAGAAAGTAACTGTAACAACATGACGTCGCTTCTTGGCCCATCATCACCAGCCACAAAATGGGAACAGAAATTGCAGCGTTGTTAAAAAGCGATTCAAACTGCAGTCCCCAGCACTTTTATACGTCCCCTCCCCCCACCACATCCAACTCTTCACTAATCACTGCCCACGGAGGCGGCGGAGAGCTACTTAAACTAATAAACTGGTCGTCGTCGTCGTCGTCGTCCACTCGTCAGTCACTTCCCGGTGGCTGGTGGCTGGCGGCTGGTGGCTGGTGCCCGGTGGCTTCGCAATGTCATCATCAAATATAAATGAAGCGGCGGAGGAACTTCGGAACACGCCCAGTGCTGATAGCCAGGCATGAATCAAAAACCAAAAACACACCCAAAGACCGAAAACCAAACCATATCCAAAGCGACCTCTGACCTCCGGCCCCAACACAAACACACCGACAAATGGAACCACACACGCATACTAACGAAGTGACACGGCATTTTAACGGCCACCGCAGCGTAGCACAGATTAGGAATGTCAATATTAGCCACAAGGACTACGATGAGCAGCAAGTATCGGGTGAGGGGGGGCTCCGTACTGCCGAACATTTGACAAATGACGTCAGGAGTGGTCGAAACAGAAGGCGGACCCACTTACACTGCAGTTGACAAGAAAGTCGGCTAGATGGAGCGATAATGTAAAACAGCCGCCGGAAATGGCCCAAGAGAAGGGGCAATCGTTGGAGTTTTATGATATTGATACTGATGGAAAACATGCCACTTGGCGAGGTGTGTAAATACGATATGGGGAAACCACATTTTCATTGATCCGAATGGGGAAGGGGGCGGAGGGGGGTGGGGTTTGCCTAAAAGTTCCACAAATTATGATTCAGGGATCAGAAATATTAATACACCAGGGGACGTACAAATCGGTTCCATACCATTTTTGGAGGAAAACTACACCCAGAGAAAGCAAAATTAACTACACGTTGTGTGTAGAAACGGCAATCCTACGCGAAACGTAGTGTATAATGTAAAATTGCACACCAAAAATGTAGAAAACTGAAAGCTAAAAGTGGCATGTAGAATACTTTTCCTGCTACTTGTAGGAAGATACAAAGTAAACGAGGCAGGTTGAAAACTTAAAGGCATACAAAGAATATGTGAAAATTAGCGCATTTCCAAATAACTTCCACATTTTTCATACAGCTATCTAAATACCACTCGAAAATATGCATATTCTACACTAAAGTTTAGATTTTGAAAACCTACACGAGCGTGTGATAATTCTAAACCATGATTGTGGCTCAAAATCAGTTTCGAATAACTATGAGCTTCACTGAAAAAGCTGTTATTCACACGTTTTCTAATGGAGAGTTAAGTATTTCAGTTGCTGAATGCTGCGTTTACAAAATCTACACGAAAGGTGTTGTTGATCCATCTAATACATAGATTTGCTTCAACGCCGCGCGAGTGCTTGGTAGTCGTATGAGCTGAGATGCATGCTTTTGTGTTTGAATTGCAGAGACACAAGGTAAGTGAGTTCCAACCGCAGACAAGGTGAGATTCAAAAATAAAATTGCTTTAGACTTTCTCCTGTGCTCCTTCCTCTCCCCTACTCCTCACCACTCTCTTCTCTTGTGTAAATAGTGTAGTGAAAACAGTTGAATTTATATTATATATTTTAATTTTTTGTTCGGGCTGGGACCAAGAAGTGGCTTGTAGAATAGCTACATGCCTCATGTAGAAATAAGAAAGCTGAACGTGGCATGGAGAAAAGCTAAAAAATCGTATTGGGTTCAACATTCCTGTTAAACGTGCTGAAAAATTACACTTCCGTGCAGTTTTCACATATTTTTTCTCTGTGTTTACTCAAATTAAAATTCAGAAATAAGTCTGCCCTCATTTACTATTCCAACTGTGCGAATATTCCAAATATTCGAATGGTTTTAGCCTTTTTCACAAGTTCTTTTAATCCTTTAAATGAATGAAGGCCTCAGATTTAAAGGGAAGTGGTTCAAACTAAATGTCGATTAATGCCCTGTTACATTTTTCTCAAACGAAATTCTTTTTCAAAGTTTTCTTCAAGACCTTGAAATCTCTTCTACACTGTAAATCAACTAGCTCTCCCCTTAGCACTACAAAATATTTGCAGGACTGTGCCCTTGCTTGCCTTAGTAGTTTGTAAGCTCTCCAATCAAATTAAAAGTAAATGCATTAAGTTTTCAAATGATATCACAAGTACTTCACATCTGGTGATATTCTCATCTTTGGGGCCAAAAACCAAGCCGACACTGCCATCATCTCCGTCATCTCCGTGTTGTCGTTGTCGTGTTAGTGGAAAGGCCAAATCAATTTAACACTTTCAACTAAATTATTCATTTTGCATAATAATTTTCAAATCTGTCAAAAATTCACCCACACCCTCACACACACACACACACACAGTCGCACGCAGGCTTTTAGAAATTTTCAGCGCGTCTTCTGCACTTTCACACGCTTTTCGGTATGGGCTTTTGTGGGTGGACCGAAAAGCACTCAAATAATTCCCAGGCGTAAGCTAAACCAGCTCAAAGTTGCCAACAATAGCGAAAGGGTCTTCCCGGGGTTGGCGGCAAAACCCTTTAACCGTGCGTAGGCATCGCTATTGTTGGCACCGCGCCGCGCCGTCCGACGCGAACCGTCACAAATTCTGTTAAGCGAAAATTTCATCAACAACAATTTTCATTCGCCATTCAAACGGGCCGCGTCCTTCGCTCCTCCGCCCCCCCTCCCCCCCCTCTCGCTTGCCGCTGTCAAAATGAAAGGAAAATGTCTCATAAATCCTTTTAATATTAAATGAGCTCGTTCTACGCACACACTTAAAATTATGTGGCTAATGGGAGCAACTTGGCTGGAAATTGCGCGGAGTTTGGCGACACATGTTCCGGGGAATGGCAGGGACAGAGCATTGTGCTCTTCGCCAATTGTCATTAAGTGTAATTTTTAAACCTGTTAGCGCATGTGTGCCATAAAATGTAACGTTAAAAAGGGTTTTGGGGCTGTCCTTTTTTTTTTCTTGTTCTCTGTATTTTGTTATTTTCGGCTGCCATTTGCTTTTATTGTGAAATTAGTCGGCAAGCGGGTTTATTAAAGTTTGGCTGCCATCCCCTGCCGCTCTCCCAACGAATTCTTGGAAGGCACGTAGAAAAGCTGGGGACAGAGGGCGGCGGCGGCGGCGGCGACGGACGACAACAATTTGTAACATTTGCCGCATTTCCCGCAAGCAATTTCTGTTAGGGATTCGGTACGGTTTGGTAACCCACTCGAAAAAGAACTTCCACATCATTCAAAGTGACAAATTATCCATGCAAAATTTCTCAACACCCACCCCCCGGGGGGTGGCGGGGATGTAAATAGAGGGGAGAGTTTTGAAATATGAGGATTGATAGAAAAGTTGACAAAATAGACTCGCTAATGGTGGATAACTCTTTGCCCAATACATTCGCAGTTTCTTTTCAATACTAAATAGAACAGGTAAGAAAGTTGGTCAAATCTGCATGTCATATACTCTGTGCTAAGGAAAGTGTATGCACATTTGCTCAAAACTCGACTAAAGATCTTCCTAACTTTAAAAATCGATTGGCGGATCGATAAATAGTTTAGATTACTAAATATATCCAGAAGGTACGTACCTTCAATCTATAAAGTGGGAAGTGGAAGTGGGAGGAGAAGGAAATACTTCCAAAATTGCAATGGTGAGAGGGGGCGAGGACTCTTGAAAGAGCTTTTAAAGACCCAAAGTAAGCACACAATGTTCCTTGATTTCATAAGTAGATTCAGTTCTATACTTTTATAGAAATAAATCGCATTTTGTTGAAAGTTTTTTTTTCTTTAAGTATGAAAAGTTCTTAATTTTATATTTCTAAGTCAATTTAAGTAAGAAAAATACTTGTTTTTAGAATTTGTGTCCACACTAAAGTGATTCCAACATTGTTGAAGTGATTTATACTCAATTTAAGAACCGTATATACTAGAAATGTATTCCTTGAACACTTTTTCTTGAGTGTACTCAATTTGCTTAGGCATAATTCGATATGCTCCATCAATGGGGCATTGTTTGGGGTTTGTTGTCTTGCTTTCAATTAAAATGACCACTCACATACGCACACACACACACTCACTCCCTCACACACTTGGCCAAAAAAGGACCAGCTGCTGTGCTGTGTTTGGCGGCCTAAACCGAATTTGTGCAATTTCCGTTACTAATACTTTTTGGTCAATTTCCTTCGCAAAATTTGAATGGGCGGCCTCTTCTTTGGCCCTCTCGTCCCAGTTGATTTATTGCCCCGGCCGACGAGGCTCTCACTCTCTGCTCGGCTCCTTAATTTCGTTGATACTTATGCGGCCAAATGTCCTTTTGAACGTAGCCAATAAACACGTTCCTGCCTGCTGTCACTGACAAGGGATAATGGGCTTTACTCATAGAGGGAATCAGCATTTGAATATGCCCCGGGGACCAACTCCAGCCATCAAAAGGAATGCAAATCGTGTGTCCTGTGTTGTCCTTGTAAATCAAATGAAATATATTACATTTCGAAGATTGATGCCAACGAGTTAAGAGCATTCCTGGCCGCATTTTAATGAGCTCCATAACAAAAACTAAACTAAAGCATCGTTCACAAATTGACTGGGAGAGTGCGGGCTGCGGACTGCGAGTCCTGCCAAGTCACCTTATTTATGCATAACAATAATGAATATTATACAACAAGCCCGAAATGTAATTCTGTGTAATTAATTATTAATTTATGCGCATACATTTAACTCACACGCATTGTCGTCGACAGGCAGACAGGCAGGAGCACCAGGACACCGCCAGCACATGTGTGTGTGTGTGTGTGTCTGCATATACATATTTTGGCATTGGCATGCTGGTACAATGGCGGCTGGCGGATGCGGAAACTGTTTTGCTGCCGTTGATGCTGCCAGACCAAACCGAACCAAACCAAACCAAACCATACCAGGCCAGACCAGACCAGAGCAACCCAAGCCTTTGTTATTGCTTATGCTGGCTACCCAGTAATAACTGAAGGAGTATTTATGACTGTTTTCATTAACTGGGGGACACACTCTCTTTTGAGATATCCATTTTGTGTGAAAAATTTAAAATCTTTAAAGGTTTTTCAAGGATTCAAACTTTTCAGTTTAAGATTCAAGAAAGATGAGCTCTTGCTACATTACAATTCATTGGGTTGATTTGGATATTTTGGTTAATGTGAACTGATTTCACAACTTTAGTCCTTTGCAGGTCGGAAGTCAGATATGTGGCTCTCCTATAAACTGCCCACCCACTGCACTATATTCCAGGTGGACGTCTTTGTAATAAGAAAAGCAGCAGAGTTGGCTAAAACATACGCTCCAAACCACCACGTTAACATCTATATCAACAGCCAATCGGCAATTAAGGCAATGCAGGGAGACTAGGCTGCGTATGCAGAGAATCACTGGATTTCGCTTCTTTAGAAGAAGCCACTTAGAAACCCCTCAAAAAAGCCAAATATTGCAGATCCTCTTGGATTTCTTAGTCTGGATTTACACGGTGAAACAAACTTCATGGAGTTCTCTTAGTAGGCAAAAGAATCAGCTGAGATTCAAAACCTTTCCTTTATAAAACGTATACTCTTTGCCTTGAATATTCCGCCTACTAAGAGAACTTCGTGAAGTTTGCTTCACCGTGTAAATCTGGTCTAAGTCAAAGGGTATCCAAAGCTTCAGCTCTAATTGTTACATTGCAGCAGGAGTCAGCGGAGAGTATCTACCTATCTATTGCACCTACCTACTCACGTTGAGGTAACCATTGCTGCCATACATGTGTGAACACCTGTCATTTGCAGTTACAGTTTACTGTTGCCATACTTGTTTAAAGAAATCTGTCATAGTTCACATGTTTTATACTCAGTCTGAACAGTTCGCCAGATGTCAGACACACAAAAAAAATCTGGCTACCTGCCAGTGTTTTGATGTGAATGCACTGAACTCGTTCAACCAATTTGGCATCGTCTGAATCAGTGATATAATTTGATTTTACTGTCAGTTTCTTATGATTTTTCATTGCGTGAAAAAAGCTGTTTTACTATTCATGAACTTATCAATAAATCTGCCAAGACTGTGTGAACACATGAGGAACCAGTTGAGTTTGTATCTCGATTACAAGCTAGTCGCAGTATAAAACACTTAAAATTCAGTTAAATTTCGTTCATTCGGTGAACTTTTTACTATCTTTTTGAACAATATAGCTACCCTAAAGTTCTACGACTCAGTACTGAGTTTTTCGGGGCTGATTCAGAACTGAACAATAGGAATAACTGAACTTCTTTCCTGAATTCAGGCATGTTTCAGTACTTCCCATGAAACTCGTCTATGAGTTGCGCCCTGAAATCATGCCTTAAATCAGCAGAGGTCAAGACGTAGTAGGACATGCTTGCGTTTAATTCACGGCTGAAACTCATACAAAGCATGCCATGAATTTAGTACTAGCCCTTCCATTTCAGGGCTGATTCAGCTATGATTCAAGTCTGATCCGAACTGAAGGGTGGCTAAGGAATCTAGTTAAACAATTAGCCATATTTCTGAACAGTTTTATTGATTGTAAGTTATTGAGCTGTTGAAGGTGAGCAAATGGTTTAAGGATAGAAAAGTACCCTGCCTGTATATCATTTAGCTAATGGGTATTAAACAGCTGAGGTATCAGCTAGTCGACTGTCTTAGCCAGATGTTATTGTTGTTGCAGCACCTAACGACTGAACAATGTCTGCGCTGGCTGCTGGTCGCATGTCGTTGTTGTTGTCGCTCTAATGTTAAGTTGAATTGTCATTAAAATTGTCGTCCATAATTTCGACATTAAATACACACACACACACACACGCAGACACACGCAGACTCGAGCGAGCCGGCTAAAGCTGCTGTGTATGTAAATTGTGTGGCGGGCCCCCTCAACGTATGCAACACTTTTGCGAGAACAGCATAAATGCTTGACTCTGCCTCCGCCTCTGCTCATGTATGAGCGTGGTGTGTGTGTGTGTGTGTGTGTGTGGTTAAAAAGTGCCAACGCAGCATGCTTTCAACATTGTTTAAATTTATATGGCAGGCAGACTAACCGGAGGACATTGTAACTGCCTCCGCTTGTGCTTAAAGTTTTAAATTTGCATAGACGAGCAACTCAAGTGGGGGTCAGGGCAGCCGATCTGAACCCTACCCCTCCCCCCGCCCCAGCCGCCGCCTCTTCTCTCTAATTGCCAGGCTCATAAACTTTTGGGCCAATCATCATTAGGCGACGTCGACGGCCATTACATAATTATCGCAATCACAACTTGCAGGTAATTGAAATTGTGTCCATTCGGAGTCAATTTCGATAAAGTTTTCGAGCTTGTGGCTTTCATTTAACGCTAATCACTTGCAGTCCAACCATTTGGCCAAATAATTTGTCTTTTCTATTTCCGACCCCCAGTCCGGGGCAGGAAACCGTCAGCCCGGGGGGGTGTGGTGGGTGTTGAGCAAGAACTTTTCCTTTGCTGCGATGTGGATTGTTTTTGGCCAAGGTCAAACGGCAGTTAAGGCGGGCTAGGTGACGGTTTTGCTTAATTAGAACATTCATTAATCAAATCAAAACCATTTGCCACCCGAAAAAGGAAAACTTTTTGGCGAATGGCAACCAAACACGCACCAGGCACCGCCACCAACATATCTACAAATAAATTTAGCAGACAGCAGACGGCACATAACAAAGCGCACAGATTGGGAGTGGGGGGCCATTTAAGGGAAGCGGAAAGGAAAGGAATGGAATGGAATGGAAAAAAGCGACCATTAAAACACATTTGTATATCTATTTCTGGTAGCACAGCGGGGCGGTGCGCGAAACCCAAAACCAGCACACACACACACACACAACAATGGCCACTAGGAATAGAACCTTAAAACTACTTTAATTTATGGGGCACGCATTGCCCAGTGTGCGTAGCTTGCTTCCTTTCTTTCTTTCGCTTTCTTTTTTTTGTGGGGCCATGGCAAAAGCAATCAGTCAACAAACAAACAGGGCTTTGACTCTGTTTCCTCTCACTGAAGAGGAGTTGCCTAAGCTATCGAAAGCACAACATCCCTTTGACTGCACTGAGGGAAACCAGATTGAAGTACGATTCCATTGAAATCTTCGCTCATTTTAGGGAAAAAAAACTAACCAAATTTGTGAAAATTAATGTGAAATCATAAATCAGCAGATAATTGGAGGAAAATTCAAGCCTGGCCAGCTTACAAAGTCAAAGCCTGCTCTAACACTCGTTCTCTCTGCGCTGCGTCCTCTCAAGTGCTGCTGCTACTGCTGCTGCTCCTGCTGAGTGGGTAAATTATGCATAAGCGCACTACCAGCCACATTATGATGAGACAGGCAGGACGTCTGATGCAGCACGCAGCTCGCAGCTGCCTGGATTATGCATGAGAAGCACAGGCAGGCGGGCAACTCACTTGTCAACGTGCTCATCAGCCCTAGTCGGAGCCGCCCAGCCCCTGGAACTGCCATTTATGCGCACCAAGGCAAACAAACAGCAAAATATTTGTATGCTAAGCCAAACAACACATGCGACTGCGGGGGGGGGGGGGGAGGTTGGTGGAACTGGTGGGGGGTAGGCAGTCGCCCAACGCGGCTCAAGTATTTTGCATTGCTAAGCAGAAATTATAAATCAGGGCAATTGTTGAAGATTTGCAGCCATCCCGCACAACTAAACTTTTGCGCTGGGTACGGCTGGCTGGGTGGGTGGCTGGCTGGCTGACTGGCTGGCTTCCCGGTTCCCAATGTGGCTGACGAACGTGCAAGGACGAACGTGAAAAAATATGAAAACAGACGCAAAAGTCAGAGAGATGCGACGGCTGAAATCATAATTTAATTTAACGTATTTTTCGTTGCCAAAAGACAAGTCTCTCACACACACACACACACACCCAGATAACAAAAACAACAGATGGCGTCCGTGGGTGGAGAGCCAGGCAGAAGTCCTGCTGCCAGACAGACTAAAAGCAGCGGAAATAACACGCTCCGCAGCGCCGTTTAAAAGTGTAAAAGCCGTCAAGAAGTGAAGCAAAAAAAAAAAGAAGAGGAACCAGGAGAGAAGAAGATTTTCTCTTTTCTTTTTGTCGGTTTGGGTGCAAGTCACTTTGGTAATAGAATCGTAGCGCGTTTGCCTGGATTTTAATTTAAGTAATGGAAGACAAAGGCAGCGGCAGCAGCAGCAACAGCAACAGCAGCGGCAGCAGCAGCAGCAGCCGTGAGGCACAAATAAGCTTAGCCGGCAGCAGAGAACTCGCCGAGATTTATTGCGCCACGTTGCAGTTTGAAGTTGTCGGGACACATAAATCCATCAGACGGTGGGGATTCTTATTATTTAATGCTGTTGTTGCTGCTGCTGCTGCTGCTGTTGTTTTGCGGTTTTTTAAACGATTTTTATTAGTGGAAAGGAAAAGCGGCAAGCGGAAATAACCGCCACGCGCCGTAAAGTAGACAACGCATTTTGCACTCTGCATTCGACATGCAATGAATGCATTTTGCATGGTGTGCACGTAAATGACCGCCGACAATTTAAATTGTTACGCTGTGTGTGTGTGCGCGCACTGTGGCTGGCCAAGCGTTGTCTGAAATCAAAATGCATTACGTATACGCAATAAAAATTACGTATACGCACACACACACACACGAACACACACTGTTTGCCTGCCTGCCGACTGCATTTTATGCGTGCCGTGCATTATCATTTAACATTTCCGGTGCACAATGCCAAAGGTAGAAGCAGCAGCAGGAGGGGTCGGCGGCGGGAACTGTAACAATTGGCTAAATAGTTTAATGTGCGTGTGTGTGTGTGTGCCATGTCAAGGGGCGCGCAGGGAGGAGCCGGATTGATTGGCGATTGAAAATGCGACGCCACAGTTAATATTGCCAGCGTTTTGTTGGCCAACTGCAGCTGCAGTCGAATAATGCTTAATTCAGAAAATCAAATTCCCATTGTGCGCTGCGAGAGAGAGAGAGAGAGAGTTGAAGTTTCTGGCTCAATAATTAATTAAACACACGGATTGTTTATTTTAATTGCAGTTTACCGAAATTGTCAGATCATCTGAGGTGATAGAGGCATATCTGCTCTCTCTATATATATGTAAAATTGACTGACTGACTCACTGAGAAATAGGTAGCTTAATTTTGTGTATTTTTTTTTTGCTCCCAGAAGTGAGATCTTGGATCCACTTTCGAAAATTAGGTAGGAAAATGTGTAAAGTTCGCTCAAATTCGATTAGATTCAAACTCTTTTGTGAAGATCTAACTAAAAACTCCACTACGATCGCATATCATTATTTCGGAAAACGCATTCCCCTTTGTGGAAAATGGGTAGTCATTTGGGTTGTATGGGTGATAGTTTAGTTTACAGCGATTATTTTCAAACTAAGCTAAAAAAGCTACTCCTCAAAAAATAATATAATATAAAATATTATCAGAAATTATAGCGAAACTGCGAAATTCAGAGGAGAGTATTATAATGTTCACAAACACCAAATTATTTGTGATTAATGCCCTTCAAAGTATGCAAACTTTATTTCCCCATGTAATTATTTACTAAATCGATGCATTTTCTAGTCAGTTATGAATGCGTTATACATAACCGCACTGCAAGTTCACCCATATTGTTGTGTAAGCTATGATTATAGAACAAAATGTAGAGTTAAGGCATATAAAACATAAATACTTCACTAAAAATATTATTCTCATAAACCGTAGCATAGTGTTAAGGGCATTAAGCGGGATTTTGTGTACTTTGTGTGTATAAACGTAGTATATATCTACTCCTAAATTCGGATAATGGGAATGCTACTCTTCTGCTTTTTTGTATACAAACTACTTAATATGCAACTCTAAAATGTTCTCTAAAATCTACAAAAATGGACGGATAACTGTGGTATGAAACTCATTTGTTCTTTATTCGCTACGCTCAATATGAGACACTTGAGATCTGTGATGTTAGAAAATACAAAAAGATTTAAGAGAAAACTGCTTTAAAACAACTCTTTCTTCTACCATTCGACAGCATTTTTTATAATTTCTGAAGCTCAATTCGAATTTCCTAAAATAAATATAAATTTAGTATTTACTTTTCTTGGTTGCAAATGGGTGGGCGCTAATTATTCCACACACTTCCATGTCTTTATTCCATTCGTATTTAGAAGAATGTTCGAATAATCAGAAATAGTTTACTCAAACTTAGCCAAATATGCCATAAACCAGAAAATGTTCTTCTTAAATTTAGGGAGAATTCTCTTAGGACGGTTCTTATAGGAGACTTTTTAATATGAGGTTACTGACTACCTTTAGAGCCCCGCTTGAGTGGAGTCAAAGTGACGAGTTTGATTTTATTGCACTTTTGATTGTGGTATTATTTCAGCGGAAGCCCATTGTTTTATATGATTTCAGCGTTAAGTCCTATGCGATATTTATGTTGAGTCTTTTTAAACAGTTTTTTTGCTTAATGTGAAGCTAATTTGTAATGAATTCACAATTCTTAGAGCTTTAAGTTAATGGATAGATGTAATCAATCAGTTGAAGTTTCCAAGATAGAGAAAAAGTCATGAAAAAGTCCCGATGAACAGAGTCAAAGGGACCTCCTGGAGGCATGTAATGTTTACTCCTTCTACGAGTCAAGTCTCTTATCTGTCGGGCAAGATAGTTTCAAATCATTACATTATACAAAATGTTCATAGTACTTCACTTTTCAATGGAACTGTCATTTGGGTAGCACAAGAAATTTCAAACATTATTTAGAGTTTTCCTCATTTTCCCCACCACAATTCGTTATCCCTTCTAAGCTGTTACCTTTGGCTAAGCTGGCGCAATAATTTACTGGTTTTTTTTCTTTCCATCCAAACATCTCATTACATTTTTGGACCCCCCCCCCCTCCCCCTGCCATTCCAATTTCAGTTTGGCTCTGTTAATGCAAATATTTATTTTACGTTTGTTACCTTTTGGCATTTTTCATTTGAAAATTGCATTTGCCTGTGGCACAATTTTTCCACCTTTCGGTTGCTTTGTCAACTAATCATATAGAAAGCATTCGCAGTTGTGTTTTTGTTTTTTTTTATTTTTGTGCACACGCACAGAATAAAACCAAACTTTACACTTTGGGGCCACCGAGCTTCAGCTCATTTCCAGCTCAAATAAGCGTAAGTAAATTTAAAAGACAAACAAACATGGGACAACTACCAAAAACAAAAAACGAAAAGAAGGACCTGCTGTTAGCAGGTGGACAGGTGGTCTCCACAAGCCCTCCAGGCGGCCGTCGTCTGTTGTTGTGTTCTCTCTCTCATCAGCAGCTCCAAAGCCAAGTCAAGCCAAACAGCTGCCGGGCAGCAGCAGCAGCTGAAGCTGAGGCAGAGGCGGAGGCAGAGACGGCAGTGGCGGCTGGAGGGGAGATGAGTTTCTAGTCCTGGGCAATATTCATTCTGGTGGCAAACAAACACGCAGCAGCAGCAAGAACAATAACGCTTTGGACGCTGCCATTTGTGGGCAATCTCTTCACCTCCTTCTCCCACTGCCGAGTTAGTTGATGAACTTCGTGTTCAAGTTGTAGCACAAGAGTTGACGCCTCGCAGCGAAACGGCAACGGCTGCTGTTGATGGGTTTGGCTAGGCGGTGGAGGAGGAGGAGGAGCTGGTGCGGTAGAAGCCGCCGCCAGCTGTAACACTGATAGCAATTCCAAGAGACAACAACAGCAGCAGCAGCAGCTCCTGAGCAGCTCTTTGCTTTTCCGTGAGTTTTGTTTTTCTTTAAGTTTATTTTACTTTCGTGTGCTGCGGCGTCGGCATCTTCACTTTGGTTTGATTTTATTATGTTTTTCTTTGGGACCACACTGGTCCCAGCCTTCTAGTTTTGGCCACATGCTGCCAAGAGTGTTTTTTTGTTGTTGTTGTTGTTGTTATTTGACTTGGCCGGCGACCTTTTGTGCGGCTGGAGGTTGCTGCTGCTGCTGCTGCTGCTGCTGCTGCTCAGAGAGCCCCGTTACAATATCAAGTTAATTGTTCGAAATAAGTGTGGCCCCCATCCTCCAGCTGCTGGCTGGCTGGCTGGCTGCCTGGTTGCTGATGTTGCGGTTTCTTTTGTGCCGCCGCCTTTGAAAACTACCCACATTTATAGTGTTGTGGTCTGTTGGAGCTTCCTTCTGCCTGCTGCCTGTTGTCAACGCCAAGTTTTCAACTTTTTTCGCATCTCTTCCTCACTTTGACTGACTTTCGCCCGGGCGTCTCAATGTTTGG
Organism: Lordiphosa andalusiaca; assembly: GCA_035044965.1. Classification (NCBI taxonomy): domain Eukaryota; kingdom Metazoa; phylum Arthropoda; class Insecta; order Diptera; family Drosophilidae; genus Lordiphosa; species Lordiphosa andalusiaca. The sequence goes on along the minus strand of JAWNNM010001363.1, from coordinate 3,487,764 downwards.
AGTGCACTTTTCTCCAACAACTTGAAATGAATCTAATAACTTGGCATACACACTGAAACAATGGTCAACAACAGCAACAGCAACAACAAGGGGGTGGTGGGGGTGGGGAGCAACGAAGGTTGGCAAGCGGATTTTGTCTTGCAAGTTGTTCGAGTGCTTTGGCGGTTGCTTTTCCTTCCTTCCTTCCGCCCCATTCTCTCTCCTCCACCCCCCCTGCCTGTTTTTTTTGCATTGTTCGTTGGCAATTCAAATATTTTACTTGAAGCAAAAAATTTTTCCAGTTATAAGTTTTTCGCCTTCAGCAAAAGTATTGGCAATGTTAACAGCTCTATTAGTTCAATTTATTTGTCTGCCCACAGACAGCGGAGAAAACGGAGAGAGAGGAAAATGGAGAAAAAAAACTAAGTGCGTCACGGTCGACGACTAAACACACTTACTTTTCAAAATTGTTGGCTATCTTTTGGATTGTTTTGATGGAAATCATTTGGTTAACTCATCATGAAGGCAACTTTGAAGCAAAATGCAAAAACGACATCAATATTAATAAAGTTGTTTCCCTAGGAAATCATTTGCAAGCATGTCTGGTCAGAAAATACAAAAAAAAAACACATTTTATCTAGTTAAAAGTTAAGAAAAGCATTAAACAATTTTCTAATATAACCCCAAAATGTCTCGAACATGTTTTTTCGAACAAAATTTATGTGAAATGACACCAAAAACAACCCAAAATTTTGGTATAACAACCACAAAACTTCCATTAGGAGCGAATCTTTAAGGAAAAGCTATGTGTTGGAAAGTTTTTGCTTAAGTCATCCAAATTTTGTATGTGTAGTATAGAGTTCTTAGAAAATCATCAGTTATCCTAGGACACCATGAAAAAGGGAACTAACTAAAGACTAATCTCAATGCAAACGTTGCCAAACCAAGGAGTGTTTTTGTCCTTATCTTTGCTCATTGGTTTCAATGAGACAGCTTGCTAAAGTGTGTACTGCAAGTAAGTATGCGTGCTAGCGCTAGCTTCTAACTCACTCACTCGTGGCTCGCTTGCTCAGTTGCTTAGTTGCTCAGCTGCTGAAACAATTCCCTTCAAACTGTTGTTGTAAGACAGTTTCATGTTATTCTCTCTTCAAGAACCATGAAACAGAGTACATAAGAGAAGCAAAAACAGAATACATTAACTCGGTTAAATACACCATAACTAGAGCTGAATCGAAGCACTACGACTTAAACTTTCACAAGAAAATACTGCCTTAATCAGGTTACAAGAGTGACCAAACACATTTTGACATTGAAGTACATAGAAAGAGAAGCTGGCAATCTTTGGAAAGCAGGAACTTTCCCTTGATAACCATGGCCTATGTACCGAGGTAAAGCTTCTGACTGGTTTAACATGGCGGACCCAGAGTGATCCAGGCTTACTGGGTTCCAAGATGACTCAAATCTCTCCGTTGGTTAGCCCCGGTAATAGAGCGATGCTAACAGAGCCTAACGTGAGTGGCTATCCCTAGCCGACACCTTTAATCGGTTGTGAATCAAAAATCGGTCAAATAAGAAGGAGAAGAAGAAGGAGGTGTGGTAAACTTTCTACTTAAAAGACCTGGTGCTTTTTTTTGTACCGGGGCAGGATAAGAGATTACAGATAATCACAAAGAGCTCTACTGGGGTATTGATGTAGGTTATTTTAAGAGCTATTTAAGCTGAATGCTTTCTTCAACTAATATATGCCGCAGTTTTTTACCACAGCAATTTAAGAGTCCATGAACCAAGCATCGAACCAACAACTTAGACTCTATAGGTTATGGAACCCGTTTTAAAACTGAACTTCAGTCTTGATCGAACCTTCTTCTGAGATTCATACCCTCGAAGCCTCGTTAAAAACCATTTGCTTTCCAAAATCCTGCCTTACTGAGTGTCCAAACAAGCACATCGGCGGCTGTTTGCTGCCGAAGAAAACCTCTAACAACCCAAAGGTGCTCCTTAAATTTGATTTTATCTACAATATTTGTTGATTAATCATTATAATTTTGAGTCACAAAAAGGCCTTACAATCAATTATTAATATATCTTACATAGGAATTTCACGTCTATTGTAAATTTATGTGGCTCAGTTCAGCTGTGCTTATTACAAGTGCTTTGCTTACATTTGTACTAAATACCCTGTAAGTGATCAACGATGCTCCATTCTATGCATCAATTCTCTAATACCGCCCCCGGAGGAGTGTAAAAATTGTCTAATCCGGTGACATTGCCAAAGACAAAAGTGGGTGAAAGGGAATTCGACTTGATTGTGTTTGCAATTTCATAAAATAACAATTCGCCTCCGTCTTGGCATCTTTCATCCTTGTTATTGGCGCCCCTGATTGCCGCCGGTGGTTGTCGCCTTGCCCCCCTTCCCCCCCACCAACACTCCATCGCCGACTCCAACCCTGGAATGCGTTTGTAAATAGCTGGCAAGGTGTGGGTCTGGCATGTGATGCCGCCAAGTTTTCCATATCTTCTCTCGCTCTCGCCCCGCACTGGCATGCCAAATTCAATTCACACAAAATACCCGTAATTCAACACCCCTCGGATGAGGATGACTGCCACTCCACTGACTGATTGCTTTTGCCAGCAAAACAAGCTCCCCAAGGCGCATTGAAATGAGTTAAACCAAAGACTTGGGCACATGGTGCTGCTGCTGCTGCTGTCTGAGATTTCCACAGCGACATCTCAAGCGACTCGTTGACATATTTGTATTGTATTCAATCGATGAATTTCTTGCAGCTTCTTTCCCATGAGGGAAAATGACTTATTTTGCTTACGCACACAGTGAAGCATCCTGGCTGGGGTTGATTGCTTAGACTCCTCCTGCCCTTCGCTCGGCAAAAGTTTGCGCTACACATTTTTTACTTGGCTGACTGTCGACATTCGCGTTGATATTAAAATTTTAATAAACTGGGAGCCCTACGCCGGCTGCTGCCTCTGCGTCTGCCGGGTGCCGGGTGCCTCCGCTTGTTGCACTTGACGGAAACGCGTCAGTTGTGCTCCCCAGTTGGCTGGCACAACGCACATTTCCATGCGGCGGCAACGCGTAAAACGAAAATGCCATAATGCTGGGATGCTGGGTTGCTGGGATCCAGGGAGCTGGGTTGCTGGAATTGCCAGCCAACCGGCACGTCCCGCTGTCTGGTCCCAGCTGGCTGGCATTTCTGATTTCTGTTATTTTTGCTTCCTCCTCCTATCTATTTTTTTTCTTGCTTACGTGAAACATGTTGATAAATCAAATCTCAAGCAAGTCAATGCCAATGCCAATTTAGTTAACAATTGCCGCTTCGTTTGCCTGACTGACAGCTAATTGTTGAGCATTGCGGAATTCTGATTTAATACTTGATTTTTGAACTCTTTTGAGAATGTTCAACAGGGTACAAAGTGTTCTCTTATAGATTAAGTCATTCAGTCCCCAACGAAAGTTGCATTTCCGTAAGAATGTTTCATACTTCGTTTAAGTACAGCCAAGAACAAAACACACAATCAAACATTTCCTCTCAAGTGTCCGGATTGAGTTGTGTTATTCCACTCTAGCCAAAACAGTTTGTAATCCTGGCTTTTGCGGTTGCTTCTGCCCCAAAAAAATAAAATTAAATCAAATAAAATAGTTAGTAAATAATAAAACAGCCCGGGCCAAAGTGGATTTCGGTGGAGTGGAAAGGGCAGTTAAATGCTCGCTTAGGTTTTTTCTGCCGCTGCTCGGGCCTGACTTTTATGTGCCCAACGGCAATAGACGAAAATTTTATTATGGAGAAGGCAGTCAACAAACCATTAAACTCAAGTGTTTACCACAAGCCAAAGTCACTAGACACAAATCTAAAATGGCAGCTAGACAAGCTGAGAGGACGTTGATGTGGAAGGCACAGCTAATGTGGCCATATCGACTAGGAATAGGTGTAGTTGTGGATGAAAATTGGCGGATTGGAGCAGGCAAGCGCAGAGATGGGCAGGAGGAAGAGCAGCAGAGACAAGTGCTTGAAATTGAACAAGTTACCATGTTGATGGCACCAAAATTTATGACCCTGACTAAAAGGGGGGGGGAGGGCTGCAGAAGAATATATGAAATGTTTGTGGCCTGTGATGAGAGATGAGCGCCAGCGGTTGAATGATGGTGGGTGGGGCAGCAGTTTAAGCGAAGCTGTGCTACTTGGGTTGACTTGGCAAATGTAATGAAGGGTTAAGAAGAGATTCGAATTTATTAGATTGCAAATTAGGATACAGTGTGGCACGCTGGTTTGGGCAAATGATGGTCCAAATTTATCAATAAGGAACCCTTGGTGGTGGCAAACTTGAACATCTGCACGCCAAGGTCGTATTTCGCATGTTGCGAAAGTAGTGAGAACATTGATAGGGGAGTGGCTTGGCTGAACTAGAAAAATAGGAAAAATGCCTTGGTTCTTCAACTCCTTAAAGAACTCGCTGCTCATTCCAAGCTTCATCCGAGTACTTCACAAATTGAGTGCTAGTTCTGGATCTCTTATATTAGGACATATACATTCAGTTTCCAACACTAAAGAGCAGTTGTTTAGTTCCTAGATTACTAACACACACTTTAAATATAGCTAGTTCCTGTACTTAGAAATAAAATCTTTCTTTTTAAACCAAAATCAGACACAATCGTGTACAAAGGTAGACTTAAACTAGCTTATTCTTGAGCTGTTAACCGTATTATCATTTTCTGAAGTTATTTTTATTCGATGTTCTGGAACATTGAATAACACTTTGGTAACAGACAGAATAACCTTGTTCAGAGTTCATCAACTCAAAATAAGAACACGAAATAAGAAACTTTACAAAAAACATTGAGAAGGAATGTTCTTAAAGTGCTTGAAATGAGCATAATGCAACTCAACTCAACCACCGCACCGAAAAGCAAAAGCAGCTCTTTCAACAAACGTCTCCAAAAGCGTGCAATGGTGACACTCAAATCGATTTTCGTTGAGTGCAATAGGTTATGGGCCCTGTACCCAAAGAAGACCAACAATCATTTTTATTTGTAGTATGTAGAAACTTCAAATATTTCAAATGAAAACTGTTTAACTTCGAAATCTATCAATCAGGCTATAAAAATTTAATATTGTAGCTTCAAATATTTCAAGTGAAAACTGTTGATTAACTTTGAAATCATTCTAATCATCTCCGGTTCAGTCTGCTACCTCAAAAGGAGGTGATTCCAAAAAATCTATGGTTTCTTTGCACAATCTTTATTGGGGAGATGCTTGATAGAAGCGGATCAAGAGAGTTCAAAGCTCGGTGGGACAAGTCTGTTGGGTTGTTCAGTCGTCTATGTTTCCTGGCATGTAATAATCCCTCAAGCTTTTAGTTTATATTACGAATCTCAAATGCTTTTTATCCTAATCAACCAATTGGAAGTACGAATGATTCAATCATCTGCGCATCGAGAACTTAAATCTTGTGTATAATAGCGGTCGTATAGTATAGTAAGTAGGTAGTTTTGTATAATAACTTTTAATCTATTTTCTATTTTGAAGCATATTTGTGCGCAATTGCAAAAGCTCTTCGGTCCTTATTGCGATCATTGGAAACTCTAGAACCGTTCTGGCTTGGTTTGTTAATATGTAATACCATTTCGGTCCAAAAACTCCCTTTTATTTCTATTGATTCGCCTTGAAATCTTTGAAATTTTTGCAACGAACTCCAAAAAATCATTTCGATGAAAACTTGTAGCTTGACCCGGTCATAGTTTTTGTTCCATTGATTCTTCATATAGATGTAGGTCTTCAAATATTAAGAATTTCCACCAAAGCTTTTAAAATTAACAGTTTTTGGTAGTTATTGTTCCACAAAGTCAACAAATGTAATTGTTTTATATAAAAACAATCAAATAACAGCAAATTTGATTACTATTGGCTTTGATTACCTTCGTCTTTTTGAGTTTTTATAACAATATGAAGAAATATTTGAATGAATTTGTTGTGCTCATTCCTTAGCAAAATGTGTAAACAGTTTGAAGATAAAATATGAAACAGCCTAAACATTTTGGGGAAAACAAAACTAAAGTTCTACAACTTTTGTGCAATTTTTGTAATTTATTGTATAAGCATGCAATATTTTCGAAACGCTACAAAGAAATGGAAGGGCAGCTAACCAGTCTTTGCATTAGGACGATTCAGAACTTTTTCAAGTGGAAAAATGTGGCACAGTGTAAATTTATCATTTGAATAGGAATCTCTGTGAGTTTCCGTCCTTTTTCGAGATCATTCTCAGACATTTGGAACAGTTGAGCTTTCGCTTTGATCGAAGGGACATAAGAATACAATGGAGAAATGGGACATCACCCCACCAGCTTTTAACACTCTTTAATTCAAGTTTACTCTAAGAATAGTCGTCATATTTTCTGCCAATTTAGGGAAAGTTTTTGCAAGAAACTCTTAAAAAGACATCAAAATTGAATAGAGGAATTTTATTAAGTACTTATTTGAAATTACTTTTCTCCAACTTTGAGCTCACTGGTCAGATTAACTTGGTTCGTGGCTTAACCATTTTATTGAGCTGCTTTTCTAGTTTTATCTGAATTACACTGCTAAGTTTCTGTTTCCTGGTTTCGTTGTCATCCTGTGGCCATCGAATGAAGTCATGTTTCATCTTTATTTCACAACAAACAAACATCAAACAACAGCTGGAGGGAACCTTATCTCTTGCTGTCTCCCCCTCTCTACCACTCTCCCCCTCTCTCTATCTCTCTCTCTCTCTCTTCTGGCCAAGTTGAAAACCGCACTATAAATATATTTCAACTTATTTATGGCCACTTTTCGATGAGGGTTTATTCGCGTTTACAGCCCGGTTATAAAATTTATGAGAAACGCCAGAGGTCGAGCGGTTCGCCCAGAGACACGCGAAATTCGCTTGAAACGTGCCACGTTTGTTTTCTTGGTGCGTAATTATTTTTATGACATTTTTTATTCAGAGGGCCGGAGGAGGAGGAGGAGGAGCAGTCCCTTTGTCCAGCGACCAGCGTGTTGAAGTGTTGGCGCTTGCCAAACAAATTAAAAGCAAATTATAACGAAGCAAGCAAGAAGCAAGAAAAGAGAAACGAAACGAAACGATATTATCAACAAGGGCGCCCAGCGATAGCCAACTACACTTTAGAGTCCTGGACTATGGCAGAGTCCTGTCGGTCGCTGGTCGCTGGAATTTTAATTTCTGTGCTGTGCTTTTTGTGCGCGGCCAGCGCCACTTGAAGCGATTTGCTGGCAAATCTTATAAACGACACGTTGGTAATGGATGGCGGCCAGCTAGGTGAGAAACGTGCCCGCGGGCCGGCGGATCCTGGTGCGAAACGTGCCTGACGTGGGACATAAATTAATTTATTGCGTGCCGCGCGAGAAATGTTAGGAAAACAGCGCGAATCGTTGGGAAAAATAGTAATTCATTGCCTACTTTTTGGGGCAAACTTTCATTAAATAACATTAATAATTAACAGCCGGGGGGGGTGGCACACTTACAACGAGTTTCTTTGTTGGAATTGTGGCGGCGGCTGTCGCTGACAGTGGCGTCAACGTCGACGGCGGCGCTGCTGCTGCAACGGCGGTCACGGGCGGACTAATCGCTTTTATTGTCGCCTGCGCTGGTGGCGGCGGCAACGGCGGAAGCGGCGGCTGCTGAAATAACTCCGCTGGCTGCTTCACGTAAAACAGATTTACTCCAAAGTGTGAAATTTTGATTGGTTTTATAGCAACACCTTCGACAGGAAATGGATGGATGGGCCGACGTCGCTGGGTCGGCTGGCTGCTGCTGGCTGGGCTCTCGACGGACTTTGGGATTGCTTGATTCGTTGTTTGTGTTTCACAACTACTTGGGAAGCTCTTTGTTTTGTTTATAGATTCGTTTGTTTGTTTGTTTGTTTGTTTGTTGGTTGGTTGGTGTTTACACTACTAAAGCTCAACGTTAGACAGCGCGACAAATGTCCTGCTCCTGGTTGTGGTTGTGGTTAATGTTAATGTTAAATGTTGATTGCACTGGCACGCGGTATTCTACAAAAAACGCACTCGACAGACAGACACTTTCGGGTGGCGGTGGCGGAGATTGGCCGACTGACTAGTTTTGCGTGAGATGTTCTGGCTGCTTGGCTTGTTTGGTTGCGACTACTGGAGAATTGATTTCCCTTCGTTTTGCTTGTGTGGCTTTATTGTGTAGGTTGTGTGTTGGTTTCACTAGGCTACTTGCACGGCTAAGGAACAGAACGCAACGACTGTTGGACTCGCTTGTCTGATAACGACTGAAGGACTCTCGCGAATTGCGTAGGATTTTTAGCAACAACCAAACGCAGCGGGCATCGCTCGGTGTCGTCGTCGTCGTCGTTGTCGTTGTCGCTGTGGCTATGGCTGTGGCCGACGTCCTCTGTCGACGCTGTTGGCGTCGTCGCTTCGTGTTACTTGGACTCAGGAAGCAGAAGCGGCCCGGCAAGGAGCGCAGAAGCGTTACAACAACGGAAGCAGTTAACAGCCGGAGAGAAGCGCTGAGAGAGAGAGCGTCCAGAGGAGAGCAAAAGCGCACAGGAACCCCCATTGAAGTGGAGCTCTGTTAAGTGTGAAGCGGGCTAGCTTCTAGGGTTGCCAAGTTGTGTGAAGTCAAATGATTTGAAAGTAAAGTTGCAACAGGGAAAGGACTATTTTATGGGGAAATAGTCTTATTGGGTGTGATTCACTTTGAGCTGTAGTTTTCTCTCTGCTGATGTCAAAAGTAGGTTGAGTTAAAGGATTTTTCAGCAGCGGGGTCCAATCCCCGTCCTGTCAAGGTATATTCACATACATCAAATAACTGCAGCATCACCCACAGTTGAAGTGCAGCGGCTTAGTGCTCGACTTATGCAAGGAAGGCTTGCGTTCGACGAAGAAGCGTTGTAAAATGCGCATAGAAATCCACTCAAATGCTGAGATATTGTAACCGACTTTCCATCGACTTGCATCGATCGATTCTACACTAAAATTCCAACTTCCCCTTTCTCTCCCACAATGTTGCAATCGTCGGGAACATTCACTTTCAGCAGGAGAAGTCAGTTAACAGCAAGTGAGAGAGCGCTAATTGCAGCAGAGCAAAAACACTGAGAGAGCCTCACTCTCTCTCTCTACCTCTTTCTCTCTCTCTCTCTCTCTGTCCCTCTCTCTACTTTTAGGGTACGCGCGTCATTGTTGCACCTTTATGTTTGTTTTCGTGGGTGGCCCGCACTCACACAGCTAGCCAGGAGCAAAAGAGATGGGAAGATGTTTCAAATGGCGCAAACAAACAACAATAGCGAGTCGGCAAAATGTCCATGTAACCTCTACAGAGCTACAGAGGGTGTCGCTGATGGCTGATGGCGACGATGATGAGGCTGACGATGATGTTGATGATGATGATGTTGATGATGATGATGCAGATGATGATGTTGATGATGATGATGATAATGACTGATGTATGGCAAGGTAAGGGTTAGGCTTGGGCAAGCTGCAGCCAAATTAGGCATATGCCATCATCATCATCATTAACGTTCATCATTATCGGGCGGCTTATCATCATCAGTTTGCCTCATTGTTGTTCGTGGCGTCTCGTGTGTTGGTGAAAGTGTCAACTTGACATTGCCTGGAGTGCACGCGCCACCGCTCACACATACTCCCTTACTCTCCCACACACACACACACACACACACACACATTGCTCGCTTGCGTCAAATATTTTGCCCACTTCTGTGCCCCCGGGGCAGTTTTTGTTGCTTCTTGCTGACATGCCAATGCTCGCAGCAGCTTAAATGACAGCTCTCTCTCTCACTCTCTCTCTCTCTCTTTGAGGCTCTCTCTCGGCGCCGACTCATTACATGGGTTTCCCCTCAGCCGCTGGCCAGGACAGCGCAGTAAGCGGCTGATGCTGATGCTGACGCCGCTGCTGCTGCTGCTGCCATGGCAGCTTTATCAGTGCCATGAAATGTTGTTCCCGGAAAATAACCCAAAGGAAATGCTGCACACACACACACACACACACACACACGCACACAGCACAGTGAGCTGTGCTCATATGTGTGCGAGCCGAGAGCAGCGGCCGTGGCAGCGGCAGCGGCAGCGGCAGCAGCAGCAGCAGCAATAACTGTGTACATGTAAATCCTGGTTTGTTTCATTTGCCGATTTGCAGCCCAACCCCCTTCCCTACCCCACCCCCTCGGACCGTCACTTGGCTGCCCGCCGGCACTAACTTTGTACGCTTGATGATGATAATAATGTTGCCCCGTTGCCGCCAAACCCAGCCAGAGCAGCCAACACAGCCAACACAGCCAGCCCAGACATCGTCTATGGAAATTCGCATGCCGATTTTCGAGCGATTGCAATTGATTTGTAATGTATTTCATTGTTGTGTGTGCGACTGTTGTGCGCTGCTCCTCCGCTCTGCTTTTTTGTGTGTGTGTGTGTGAGGGCATAAAATTTGTATTGATTATTTCTATTGCCTTTGTTCGTCCGGTCTTTGGCGCTTTGTTCGCCATCTAATGATAGCTGGGGGGGCATTAAAAATGTCATAGCTCTGACGTCCGCTGCAACTCGCCAAAAACTTTAAGGCCGGGCGCAACTGTGGGCCAAGCAGCGGCCAGTGGCCAGTGGCCACTCCAGGGGGAGTTGGCGTGTGTACAAGTCAATTATGGGTCAAAATCCACACAGGAGTTGGAGCTGAGACGAGTGGGCAAACACTTGAAGACGCACATTTTTATGAGTTTTTCGTTTTGTTGCGGCAAGATGTGTGATGGAGCTAAGCGGAGGAGGCGGCAGCGGAGGCAGCGGCAGCCATTGGCCATTGCAAATGAAACATGTTTGGCTTTATCGCATTTATTGACGACTCCGTTGGGACGCTTTGCTTGCCACCAACTGTAGGGAGTGAGTGGTGGCAAGATCAAACAATGAGTGGGAGCGGTGTGCGGCGGCGGCGACGGGGGAAGCTGCCTCAAATTGCGCTATCGAGCAGCTCAAAACAGGCACATAAAAAGATTATTTTATGCCAATGTGTGCGTGTCTGCAACGGGAACGGGGGAGGGGGGCACAAGCGGAGGGCAGCCACTAAATTCACTTAGAAAAGCGTTTCATATGGCACACACAATACTACTAAGTAGATGAGGTTAAATGACAAGGGAAATCATAAAACAATTGACGAAAATTGCAAATATTTTTGAGCGAAAACTCTTTAAAGAATATCTTTTATTTCTTGTGATATTTATGCTATTTATGTTTCGCTAGATTTGGACAAGATCTAGAGCTGAAATCGATTAATCTAAGCTTTTCTCTTGCTACTCTTAGGCTAACCAATTCTAAACTAAAACCAACTCTGATTATGCATCGTAGAAAAATTCTCAAAATAATAAAACATAACAAAAACTTCTAATATATTGAACAGATCACAATTTACCTCCACTTAAACTCATAGAAATCAAGTAAGGGGGCTGCAGTCGAGTTTCCCGACCACAAAATACCCTGTTCATTTGTTTTTGAAGATGAATGTGACAAAAATATCATCCCAAATGTAGACAACACTTTTTTCTACTCCTGACCAACAACTGGGAGGGGGGGTGCTCTTATCCGCTCAACTGTTTCGCTTATAACTTCGATGGTTTTTTGTCCGATCTGATTGTACTTTTCAGAATAGACAGATATTGGGCCTAGCTTGATGTATACTAAAAGACGAAGTTCTAACTTGTGGAAAATTGTGGATCTGACGGTTTTTTAGGTCTAGGATGTCTAGAGGAGGTCTTTATATTTTGGGGATAAAAGTTTACAAATCAGAAACCAACTTGATCTGCGTACAGCATGCATCTACCTTCATGCTAAAAATTTGTGGCTCTATCTCTTATAGTCTCTGAGATCGACGCTTTCATACAGACAGACAGACGTACAGACGGAAATGGCTATAGGAGAGCGGCTAGAAAAGTGTGTGATGGTGCAATGTAGCTCAAGGATGAGTCCCAAAAGATCAACGGCAATATGTTCCATATACAATCCACAGAGTCGCACTTGAAACAAGTACGAAAGGCTTACAAGAATATTGAATCGTATATCGAATACCGGAAAGACTTATCTTGTGCTTAGCTACCTCTGCAACTGCAGAGCTTTAATGTTTTTCTTTGCCCTCATCATTGAGAATCTTCTTGGCGGAAGTACTCATGGAGTGTGAAATATGTTTCGACTAAAGTGTATGGTTAAATTTCCCTGCAGCAGTTGGCTTTATGGGCTATGGAGGTTTCTTGTGATAGCAGCTTCTCGATGTGTACTACGAGCGTGCGTCTTCTGATTCGAGTCTTCTCTGCCAATAATGAATGACTTTCTGCGTAACACAACGTGATCAATCTGATTCTTCGATTCTTCTCAGGAGACCTTCAGATCGCTCATATTTGTGATGCAATGTTCAAAGTGAGCCCAAACAATCGAAAATGTTCCACATAAAACCAGCCTCAAATATCCTAAATCTGCCTTTTAAGCAGATTCAAAAAATCTAGACGTGATGAGAAATAATGCAAAGATTCCATGCTCATCCTCAACATTTTGTTTGGAATTATTAAAGAATACATGCAGTTTTCTCTCTCTAGCCATGAGTTTTGTATTAGAATTGTATCATAAGAGTTCTATTTTCTAAAAGCAGCAAACAGGGGTTTAGGCCATCAAAGCAATAATTGACAACAACAACAAGAAAAGCAACATCAGCAATCTCATGCTGCAACGGACGAATGTTGTTAAGCCTCTCGTTTCCATTGCTGGTGCCATAGAGAAAGCATTTCGAACGAAGGAGAACAACAGTCGCTCGATTGTTAACACGAAAGTTAAATTGTTTTAGGCAGGCCAAGTCTGACCGGGGCGAATACTTGAGTGTTGTATGCAAAACGTTTAAGGACAACCACTCAGACACTTGAGAAAACAGCAGTCAGAAAATGGTGAGTAAAAAATGGAACATAAATCATTTAAGAAAAGAGTGTAGAAACTGCGCTTTTATTAATTATAATTAAACCTAGATTCCAATCGAAGCAAAACAAACAAAGCATAGCAAATTCTATTGCATATTCCATTTGAACCGCATAATCAAATGAATAAGTCATTTGGCATATCCTGCAACTACTTAACATTCCACAGCCAACCACAACAGCAGCGGCAGCCTGGTGTGTCCAGCAACATTTAAGCAATTTTGCTTGTTAAAAGCTTACGCCGCGCACTTTACTTTAAACCACACTAACAAATGCCACTTCATTCAGCAGATATTTGCGGCCAGCAGTAGCAAAAACATAGCGCCATGTACACACACACACACACACGCACACACACACACACAAGCGAAATCACACACATCCTTTTGCCATCAATTCTCTAAGCAACAAACAAACAGGCGAGTTCTCTAACACAGAGAAACTCCCCCTCCGCTAGAGACACGCACACACACACAGATGCCGCAACACGCAAAGCTCTTTTCACTACAAAACGGAAGTACATAGAGCCAGAGCCAGAGCCAGCCAAAAAGTAGGAAAAAAAAGTAGGAAAAAAAAAAAGGAAAACAATATTACTAGGAGAAAAACAAGAACAGAGCTGGAAACGCGTTGCAAGCTTATAGAAAAATACTGTGGCAAAAACTACACAGGAACAGGAGAGCGAAAGATATTCATTCTATCGTAAAATAGGTGAGCAGTCGCCATGTGTGTGTGTGTGCGAGTGTGCGAGTGTGTGCAAAAAACAAGCGCCAAAGCTCTGGTCAACGGATAACAAAACATAAATAATAACGACAGTCGTGGCAGAGCCAAGGCTGCTGGGAACTGCCACAGGGAGGCGACAATAGTTATATATGAAGTCCCCCATGAACTACAACAGATCGATGCAAGCAAAGAAAGAGTCCTTTAATTGAAACACGGCATACCCCAGAAAGTGGGCTACGGCAGTTGTGCAAGCCAGAGAGAGAGAGATCTCAATCGGCAACAATATTTGGTATAATTTATGCTCCTGGAAGTGGCCACGTATCGCCCAAAAACCTTAATCGGCATGTCCTATCGCATTTCCTGCAAGCAGGCAAAAACAGGACCAGACCAGGGCCAAAGTGAAAGCCAAAAGCTGCCAACATCGGTACAGGAAAACGCCAATCCCAGGGAGAATAATGTGAATGCGAGCGCGTATATAACTCATTTATTTATTTACAATATGTGCGAGAGTGTGTGTCTGTGTGTGTGTCTGTTTGTGTGTGTGTATGTGTGCTTGCGTGCATTGGAGCTTGCGTTTGATTTAATAGTTTATTAAGATACGCGCACAGCAAGTGCAGATTAAGGCGAGCGGATTTGCTTTGCGGTCGCGCTCTTCCCCCTTCACCCCCGCCCAGCCATCCACGGCCACTACCCTGTACACTTAAATGCGACGACCACTGGATTTTGGCTGTGGTTTATGGGCTGGAGTCCTGGGCATAAATAGATTTTGGGTTGCTGCAAATTAGAGAGAAAACTGAAGAGGGTTGGCAACTGTGGAGGCATAAGTAGTTTCGGTTTTAAGCACTGCAGAGAACTTAAATCGATGAATCGATTGTGGCCTGCTGCTGCTCAATGACATTGGCAGGAAGACACTTGCTTACAGTTGTGAACAACAAACGCAGGCTTTCTGGAAGTCGAGCCAGCTAAGAGCGTTGGTTTAACATGCGAAGGGAAGCCAGATAAGCCACAAGCACAAACGATGTAAAGAACAAATGTTTAGAGATGATTCACAAGCCATACCTTAGGCCAGGGATCGGCAATGAGAGCAGAGAAGTCTGCTTCTGAAAACTCTTTGCCCATGTTTTGTATATTTATATAAGCAACAAGTAAGAAAGTCCTTCAAGCACGACTATACTTTACTTAGTAACTCTTAAAGTTTGTGTTTAGTGCTGCTAATCGCCATATTCAGTTGCCAGTGGCAACTTCTCTGCTCATACTGCCGACTGCTGAATTATTGAAAATATATGTATGAGCTGAATGAGCAGATTTTTGTTCATCTTATGAGTTCGGTAGGGGAATGTTTACAACCTTTGACAATAACTTTACTAAAACATTGCAGATTTGGATTATTACAACGTCTTTAATGCTGAACGAATCTTCATTCACATATATTTTCATTCGGTTTTTAAATTTAACCAACTTTTTCATTCTACATTCGATTCACTCTCAATAAAACCTACAAACATGCTGACAGTTGGCATTAATGTTGATGCTAATTTACCTTCAAGTCAACGACCACATATTTTGAAGTTAAGTTCCGTTTCACATTAGCCAGGAATCCGCTTATGACGGGCTACATCCTCTTTCATGCTCTCTCTGTCTGTCTCTATGATTAAGTGGTTTAAAATGACAACTCGCTTTTTCTGTGTCGTCATTGCAATTTGTAAACGGCATTCAGGCATTTTGTTTGACAAAATCAAAAGTGAAAATTGTCAGCTGTTTTCGAAATGCATAAGGAAATTATGGAAATTTTGAAGCAAGCAAACAAATAAGCTGAGAAGTCAAACAAACAAACGGACTACAAACTCGAGATGAAAGAAAGCACCTGTTGAGCTATAATATAACTTAGTTGGACGGAACAGAATACGAATTGGTTTTAGTAGTAGGAATTGAATATATTTGTGGATCGAATCTTAATCTTACCATATAGTTTGTTACTTTATTGTTGGATCTTTATCATATTAAGCCAATTGCTGTTGAATCTATCTACTATTTACTTTACTATTTACAGTATTTGAGGAAATTTTATCAAATTTGTCTTTTTACAGCCCAAAGGGCCAAATCGAGCTCATTTCAATTTGTTGATTTGTGCGCTTCCAAAGTTTCTATACCCTTGCAGCAGGTTTTTCTCACTAAGACTACTTTTCGGAACTTACTTGTCTATGGAAGCTATACTATATAGATGTCCGATTGCGACCAAACTTAGAGAAATCATGCAAAAGCCTAACAAACGAACAAGTAAACAACTTGGAGTCGATTCCATTTAAAACAAAAAAGTTTCTCTCAATAGAACTTCTTTTTCTACCCATCATTCGTACTGCAGCTATATGCCATAGTCATCCGATATTGACAAAACTTTGTAGAATTGTGTTAAATCATATCAAATAGGTAATTTCCAATTTTAAGAACATTTCCATTTAACACAAAAAAGTTTTTCTCACCAAGACAACGTTTCAGACTCTACTTTTCTAAGACAGCTATACTAAATAAATATACGATTTCGACCAAACTTACTAA
The DNA here is from genome assembly GCA_035044965.1 of Lordiphosa andalusiaca. Lineage (NCBI taxonomy): Eukaryota > Metazoa > Arthropoda > Insecta > Diptera > Drosophilidae > Lordiphosa > Lordiphosa andalusiaca. The sequence continues at coordinate 3,471,536 of JAWNNM010001363.1, read as the reverse complement.
AAGCAAGGAAAAACTTAGTAAACTAAGAAATACAAAGCTTGGTGGAGTTTCCATTGAAGACAAAAAAGTTTTTCTCACTAGAACTAGTTTTTCAACCGATCCTTCCTATGACAGCTATATGCTAGAGTCATGCGATCCGGGCAATTTCGACAAATGTGCAGCGTTACTGTACTGCAAGACTTGGTGTAAAGTTTGGTGAGGATAGCTTTCAAACTGACGGAGGAGAGAGCATGGAAACGGTGACATGATATCAAGCCAACGGACATAAAGCCCATATCAAAATGAATCGTGGCTTAATGTTATGTCTCCCATAGAAACAGACGGAAGGATGGATGTACGGACAGACGGACATGGCCAAATCAACAGACTGATGAAGAATTTATATACCTTATGTGGTCGGAGATGCTTCCTTCTACATATGCTTTACAAACAGCCGGTCAATGGTTCTAAAAACTTTTTCATTAGATGTTTTAAGGAATGTTTCGAAAATGGTTTCCTTATTCAAGAACAAAGTCTGTGTTAAGCTGCATAAACAGCCAAGACAATATAGCCCTTTCCATAGAACTTCGAGTTGGTAAGAGCAAAGCAAATGTGAGGGAAATTTGCAATGTGGACCCTCGATTTTACATATGTGTGCTGTTCGTTCGACAGACTTTGCACTCTAATGTAAAATTCAAGTTGCTCATTCAAAATTTCCTCTTGCCACTCAGTTGTATGGCCGTTAAGCTTCTTGTTGCCCCAAGTCTAAGTGGTAAGAGCTAGAGATTCGAAACCCCCACAGGGTGTAGACTTTTTATACTTCCAGGCAGATCAAAACTCTTGTCTGCCACAATTGAATTTTGTTCGGCTTAGTACTGAATTAAAGCTGAATCAATCTTGATTTGAAACTTTTGAACCAAATCATTAAACTTCAATTGGTGACATTGATTCAGTTGCAATGCACTTAATTGCTTTGAAGCTTTGAAACACTCTTTCTCCGCTGACTGTTTTCAGTCTTTGAGCAATAGAAACACATCCTTAAATCCTATTTCTGCATCCTGCAACCATTTTTAACAAAAGAACACGAATGTCTTCAAAATCCTTGCGCATTTTTCTGGCTCTTAATTTTGTTATTGTTTGATGATTGTTTTGTCAGTTATTGCTTAATTTCATTGCCAATTTGTTGGCAAGCTCATAAATTAATACTTTCACGCTTTAAATGCCGTCAACATACACTCACACACACACACACACACATGCAAGCGCGCGCACACACACACGCACACAACCTCCTGCTAGGCGATTAAAATTGCTGTTAATGACAAGTGAATGTTATAAATTACAGCAATGAAGCAATTTTTTGCCCCCTCTGCGGCACAAGATGGCAGCCGAGCTGAGCGCTAGCTCTTGTGTGTGTGTGTGTGTGTGTGTGTGTGTGTAACAGACACAAAGTTTGCCTAATTATTTAAGATCAACGCTGCTGCAGCTGCCATTTCAAGTCAACGATGTTGAGTAAAAGGAAAATGCCAAACAATGAAAATTGAGGACGAAGGGTAGCAAATGATGTTGTCTCGCTTGCCGCAATGACAGCCCCGTGGAGGTCCGCTCTCTGCTATGTTTCAATGTTATTAATGATGGCCCATATGACACTTACACACACACACACACACACACACCCGCACACACCCACACACACAGCTCTCGCTCACCCCGTGGAGTGCTCTTTGGGTATCATTGCCTTTAAATTATGCGCCATATTTTCTGTCAGCAATTTCGGGGTCTCTCGTCTCTTGTTTAGGCGGATGTCGGATGTGGTATGACTGCCGACAGGAGGTGGAGTCGCGAAATGAACGATTGAACCAGCGGCGCACACACGGCGAAATCAATGTGTGTGATTTGCCAATTATGTGGGCTACGCAAGGGAGCGTGTGTGTGTGTGGGTGGGAGTGTGTGTGTGGGTGTGTGTGTGTATGGGTTTGTTGCCTCGTCATTACCGCTGTTTCCATTTCCGGCAGACAGCAGCAGGCTTGGATGTCAATTTCATAAGCAATTTACGCAGACAACATTCGATTTACCAACTGTTGAGGACCAAAAAGTCAACTCCGGGAGAATGAGAGAATTCAACACATCAACCGTCGCCTAATTAACTAATTTTAGATGTGTAGCCCCCGTCCCCCGTCCCCCTCCCTCCACGCCCGCTCTCGGCGACCCCCAAACACTTCAGCACGTATTGCCGGCTGCTGCTGCTGCTGCTGGCCTTTGTCCTAATTATTGTCCTACCATAAACAACCGGCCACCCCACTCGACCCCTTCCACACCACCCCCCGCCACTCCACCACTAGCGGCAGCAAGACAAAAGTAATGGCCGCTATAATTCACAGTTACTTATTGTTTATCTGTTCGTTTGCTCAGTTCGATGTGGGCCATAACTTACTCCGCTTTTTCCTTTGTATTTGCCCCGCTTCGAAAAGGGATTTCTCCTGTCTGTGATTTAAATGAAGCGAATTAATTTGAAAATTTCCAACTCTCCATAACTCCGCTGCAACCTGGCGAAGGCCAGCAATTGCCGGGCTTGGAATACATGAGAGAAAATCAACACAATAAAAAGGAAAAGGAGAGAAACAAGGCCAAGCAAAATCTCAGCGCACATAACCAAAAAGCCAAAATCGTGGCCATAACTATGTGCGGCGGGCAGGAAATGGGGAAATGGGGAAATACAAACGAACAGCAAGCATGCAAAAAAAGAAAAACAATGCAACACAGTCGGAGGAGATCAGAGGATGAGAGAGCGAGAGAGAGAGAGAGAGCGAGCGAGCGCCAGACCGAGAGCAGATTGCATAAAAAATAGTTGAAGAGCCGGACAACCGGACCGAATAGCCGCCGAATAGCAACAAGAGCCAACCGCATTGGTTGGCAAACGGCTGTTTGGTGAGATGCGGGGGGTGGAAATGGGTGAAAGTTTAAGCAACTATTTATTATAAAATACAACAGCAACAAACGCAAATGAAAGCAGAAATGTAGGCGCTGATGGACGGTGGGAGGACCTAGAAAAAGGCAGCCGAAGTGATTCAAATTTGACGATGTATCTGACCAAAATGGTAGAAAAGTTCGTTTAGTTCGCACAACAACAAAATAAGACAATCATACGAGAACTACATCAACAAATCGCTCAGTTCTTTACATTTTCCGTGCACTGAGACTCCACTTGAACTAAGAACTTTCAGTTTCAATATTAATTATAAAGAATTCTTTGATTTAAGTACAAGTCCGTAAGTGCACTGAGATGAAAATTCAAGAAATTTCATACTTGAATTAAGAATTTCCAGTTTTAATGTTATTTAAAAACTCTTAATTTAAGTACAAAATTCTTGAATAAATCTACAAATTTGTTCTAATAACTTTTAGAGTTCGAAATAGGCCTGGACTAAACTAAGTTCTATATATGCTACAATTAAGAACGAATAATGATGGGATGAACCGCTTTGAGACTGAAGAGTTGAAATAGAATACACTCAGAGAAAAAAAAAAGAGAATTTCAAACGTGAATCAAGCATGTTTGATATCAGATGTTCAATAAGAATCTCAATGATTGTTGCAAAAGCAAAATTCCTGATCCAAGTATGAATTTTAGATCCCGTTTTTCCTGCTCCAAGAGCTTCCATACTTGAACCAAGTACTAAACATTCTCAAATCAAGTAAACAAACTCTTGAATCAAGTTCTAATTATATCTGAGTATCAAAAGCTCGTCAGGTTCAAAAGTAAGATAGTGTACTCTTGAATCAAAAGCTTCACAGATTCCCATTATACAACAATTCATTTTGCTTAAATTTATTTCGTAGAATGTTATTTGTTAAACCATGTAGCTGATTTAAGCCAGCTGAAGGAATACACAACACTAGAAAGCAGTATGAGTCCTTGTCTGTCAACTGTCAGTCGAACAGCCATCCCTCCATGTCAGCAATGCCACAACTGCTTGGGAATTTCAAAGCAAAATGAGTGCAAAATAGATGGCGCTCTCTTCATGGTAGTTTCCCCACACACAACAGATCTATGAGAGCGAACCCAACGCCATTCTCTCAAATGTGCTTACTCTCCGCTCTCGGTTTCTTTACCCCAGTCCCTTCGCCTAAAAACACTAAACTGAGAACGAATTTAGCTCGATTTCAAGATCGAAATTCTTGAAAATTTTAAAAAGAATAGATTTCTTTCGTACTTAAATTATTCCATCTGCTTTGTTGTGGATGTAGTTTTACGAAACGAAACGATTTCCCCTTAAAGAAGAAATCAAATATATTGAACTGACTAACACACACTCCAGCAATTTCAACACAACCTTGACTTATTCAAAATTTTCCAGGGTATAAAAACTATTTAACACACCCACCCACCCACACACACAGCAATGCAAACAGACAACTGCCGAGCATGGAGGCGGCATCACCATCAGCTTCAGTGCTTTGAGCCAACAGGAAGGCACAGGCATCCATCCAACACTGATGAGCATCAAGATGAGGCGAGTTGTGCAACAGCAACAGCCTCAACTCAAGCCGGAGCCAAAGGAGCAACTTTTACGTGAAAATGTTCAAAATTTAATCAAATTAAAGTGAATGCGCCGCAGGCGAGCATATTTCGCACGCGCTGGTGAGAAGCGAGATGGGCGGATGGAAGATGAGAGCGCGGGCCTGGATATCTGGCTGGCAACTCTGTGGAGCGCAAGTTTAATATGTAAATTGTTTTTACCCTGGATGTTGTTGCTGCTGCAGCTCGACATTAAGTGGTTATCATAGCCATTTATGAGGCTGTTAAAAAGTATCTCATTAAACATAAATGGCCGCCCGCTGAACTAGAACCAAAATAGATAGACAAAGTATTGGCCGCAGCTGTTTGAACAGCACCCCGCCCGCACACACACACACACACACACACACACACACATACACACGCTGCCCCAAATCCCATTCGGAAATCCCATTCCATGCACACACATAGAGATTCTGCCAAATTCCGTTTACCTGTCAAACTTTTGCCATTTGTGGCCAACATATTTTGAAGTTAGCTCCAGCAGCATGCCACACACCAGCTTCAGCCACAGCTCCCAGATTCTGCAACAACAACAATTTTTGTCATCCTCCCTACCCCTCGCCCCCCATTCCTTAACAATTCACAGACACAGAGCCACGTTTATGCCTAAACTTTGTCAATTATTTGCGGATTTAACATTTGTAGCTTGTACGGATTTTGATTTTTGATTTTGGGTTGCAAATACAAAAAAAAAAAAAAAAAAAAAAAAGGAGAGGACAGAGCAGGATATCAAACTGCAATTTGCATGGCAGACTTAAAGGCGTAAAAGTAATTACGGTTGCTGTTTATTAGTGAAAGGAATTTGTCGAACAAGAAATGAAATTTCCAGCAGGAAATGTGGTAAACGTAAATTCATATAATGGATATGTGAGTGGGGGGAGATAATTTGTAGGGATTTCATTGAAATACATTTTCGATGTTTAGATGTTTTTGTAGCTGGATTTCTGTTCAATAGACTGTGAGAGGTCACAACTCATATTTAATCAAATGTATTTCAATCTGATTGATGTATTGAAACGAGATCATCTGTAATAGAGTAGGGCGAGTTTTTGTGTTTTTTTCACGCACGACTCAACACGATGTGTTCGTGCTGAAAGATCACATTTCGTGCATGCATGTGAGTGTCAGTTTTAGGGGAGAAGAGACTACATAAGTTGGCCCTACTTAACTCAACAGAACTCTGAAAACTTTGTGAAGGACATTGCTGGACTTTCATATATAATATAATATATCCGAGCTTAACTCAAGATCTTTGAAATTACTACAAAAGCGTCCTACACCCACCGATATTTATAATGTAGCTTTGTTATTAGTCCAGAGAAAACAAAATGTAGTCTTGAATAGTTAGAGACGTTTTTAACATGTGCTCGGCTCGGTCTTAGTTTCTATACCCTTGCAACATGTTGTTTTAACTAAGACTACTTTTGAGACATTACTTTTGTATGGGAGCTATACTATATAGATGTCCGACTTAAACCAAACTTAGTAGAATCATGCAAAAGCCTAATAAACGAACATGTAAGAAATATGGAGTCCATTCTATATCAAACAAAAAAGTTTTTCTCAATAGAACTTTTTTTTGGACCGATCATTCGTACTGCAGCTATATGCTATAGTCATCCGATTTTGACAAAACTATGTAGAATTGTGCAAAAGCATATCAAATAACTAAATGCCAATTTTAAGAACATTTCCATTGAAAACAAAAAGTTTTTCTCACTAAGACTACTATTTGGACTCTACTTTCCTATGACAGCTATACCAAATAGATGTACGATATCGACCAAACTTGGTAAATTCATGTGAAAACATAGAAAACTAAGAACTACAAAGTTTGTAGGCGTTTTCATGGAAAACAAAAAAGTTTTTCTTACTAAAACTAGTTTTCCGATCGATTGTTCCTAAGACAGCTATATGCTATAGCCATCAGAAATGGCCGGTTTCGACAAATAATCAGCGTATTTGTACTACAAAACTGCGTGCACAGTTTGGTGAAGATAGCTTTCGAACTGACGGAGTTGATGGCTTAGAAATAGACGAACATGGCCAAATCAACTCAGGTCGTGGGATGATTAATAAGATATTAAAGATATATCCAGTCCAAATGGATAATCATCGAATAAAAAATATCCATTGGATGATTTCCGGCATCCGTTAGGGTAAGACATGTCTTAGATATCCTTTGAATCATCCAACGGAGCTAAAAATCATACAAAGATTATGAAAAATGATGATCATATGAATGATTTTGCAGCTCCGCTGGATGATTAAAAGCATATTTAAGACATATCCTTCTCAAATGGATCTTTTTGGTGTCCTCTTTTTCCCTGTGTAGGCGTTCCATAGAACGGTGTTTCAATACCTTTGCAGTGCGTACAACTTATACTTCTCCCAGTGACATACATTTGCCAATTTGACCCATTTTATTAAGAGCATAAGCCCACCTTAAGCATATCCAAATAGTTGACCAACAACAGTCTCTGCAAATGTACGCAATTACAGCAATAAAGCAAACATTTGTTAACTCCTGACAAAAATTGTTGGTTTTCATTTTCATTTAATACTGCCCGAGTCCCGAAACCAACTTCATTTTCCATTAAATTAACACGCTCAAAAGTGTTCCAGCTGCCGCCTGCCCCCCCCTTCCCTTCCCCCTTCCGCAGCTAAACTGGTACACTAACATTGTGTAAACTTTTCTAATTTAAACCGGCAGTTTCAGTCAATTGCCACAGCTTACCGCTTTCGACATGAGTTTTACTTTTTACTACCTCTTCGCAGCGGCGCATTTCAGCACAGTGAGGAGGCCGTGGCAGGGCAGGGTATGGGGACAGGAGGGACAGGGCAAAAATTTCCAATACATTAAAAGTTGTGTGAATACACTTGGCAGAATCCATTACAACAGACAGACATGAAAGCCAAGCCATAAATCTAATAAATACGTGTGTTTCTTCCCCTCGCCCACCGCTCACCATTCGGCGCCTCGCAGTGTGCAATAACTTGTAAAATATGTAATCAATCAAGATGAAACAGTCGTAGAGGCAGCCCAACTATGTCGGAAGTATGCGTCTGACTGCAGTTGCAGTCAGTTGCCGGGGCGGAGGTGCGGCGGCGTGGCGGCATGGAGCGGGCGGGCGATTAATTCAACTTTTCGTGCAGACAATGGGACTTGAGCTGGAGCAGGAGCAGCAATACAAAGCCAGGACTGCGTCGACGACGTCGACATCGGCATGTGAAAAAAGTCAAAAGTTGAAAGTGCAATTTTGTCGTTATTATTTTACATTTACAACAAAAGGCGGCGGCAACCAGAAAAAAAAAAGTGAAAAGTGAAAAGTTACTCAACTATTTCAGGCGTAGTACTATGGGCAAATATGGGAACAAAAGCCCAGGGTGAACCATTTGGGTTAAACAAGTTTGTATGCTAAGAAATTTCCCAATTTGGTAACTAAATCTGTTGGAAATTTGAATCTTTCAAGTCCAAAAAGTTACTCCGCGTATTTATGCCAAAATTTATGCTCGTTTTGCCCCTAGTGCAGCGGGCGGCCTGCTGAGTGAGTGTAAGTGTGTATGGTTAGCTGTGTGTGTGTGCAGCTATCTGTCTCCTTCGCACTATCTACCAGTGTGTGTAATTGTCAGTTAGTTGGCACTGTCAGTCCGAATGTTGAAATTAATTTATTTCAATTGAAGTTGAACTTTTGTGGCGTTATTACTTTCGAAAACTTTCGCCAAGCTACGCATAATAAACGGCAGCCACAGCAGTCACCAGGTGCTGACCCAGCACCAAAACGCCAAAAAGGACCAGGACCAGCACCAGCACCAGCACCAGCCCACCCCGACCCATCCCTCTCTGCTGGCTACATATTTATTTTGCCTGGCAAAATAATCAAATTGCAAAATTGCAAGTGTTGCCGTCACCGTCAACTATCATCATCATCTTTGTCTCCCCCTTCGCCCCTCCCCCCCTGCCCAGCGTCGACTTTTACTTCATATTTTTTACTTTTTTTTTTTCATTTGATTCGCATGCCAATATTCGTTGTCTGCTCTGTCTTTCTTCTATTTTTTTTTTTTTATATTTTTACCCCAAAGAGTGGGAGGGGGAGGGGGAGGGAGGTGAGAGGTCATATGGCAGGTGCCGTTGACGGCTGCGCTGATAATTTGTTGCGAGATTTCCAACATTTGCAAATGGCAGCCGTGCGGCGTTGATAGTTATTTGATATGCATACTCTCTGAATATTGGCTCAACCAAAAAGAGAAAAAAAATCATGTAAATAAAAATAAAAGTATTGAAATTGTGTGTGGGGGGGGGGGAATAGGTAAAGTACAGTCTAATGATGCCGCAGCAAGAAATGCGGCGACAGCATTCAAGTGCAAGGATGCACAATTGTAGCAACAACAGGATGTTTGCCAATTAATGCAGGAAGGAACGAATTTCTATTTCATTACACCATTGGGGTGACTCACAAAGAACTTTAACTGAGAAGAGTTTTCTGGAATTTCCCAAAAAAAAAACAAGAAAGAAAGTCGGTCAAGCCCGACTATAACATACTCTGTACCAAGAAAATTTGTTCATAACTCGAAAACCGTTCATCCGATCTTCTTCATTCCTTTGACAGATCGATAAGTTATCCTAATAACTAAATATGTACAGAAAATAAACTTGATCTGCCTGCAGACATTAGAAGCATATGTCCCATACATGTCAAACCTCTATCTCTTACCATCTCTGAGATCTGTGCGTTCATACGGACAGACAGACGGACAGACGGACAGACGGACATGGCTATATCGACTCGGCTGTTGATGCTGATCAAGATTATATATACTTTATGGGGTCGGAGATGCTTCCTTCAGGATGTTACATACTTTTGCACAAACTTATAATACTAATAATAAACAAGTAAGGGCGCTGCAGTCGAGTTTCCCGACCACAAAATACCCTGTTCATTTCTTTTCATTTAATTGTTTTTAAATTTAATAAAATTATCCCAAATGTAGGCAACACTTTTTTCTAGTCCTGACCAACAAGTGAGCTCTTATCAGCTCAACTGTTTCGCTTATAACTCCGGTGTTTTTTGTCCGATATGATTGTACTTTTCAGAATAGATAGATATTGGGCCTAGCTTGATGTATACTAAACCACGAGGCTCTAACTTGAAAATTGTGGATCTGACGGCTATTTAGGTCTAGGATTTCTAGAGGAGGTGTAGGTTTTTTGGGGATAAAAGGAGGACGGGGTGGAATTTTTCAAATCTGAAACAAACTTGATCTGCGTACAGCATAAATCTACCTTCGTGCAAAAATTTGTGGCTCTATCTCTTATAGTCTCTGAGATCGACGCGTTCATACAGACAGACAGACGGACGGACGGACAGACGGACAGACGGACAGTCGGACAGACGGACATGGCTATATCGACTCGGCTGTTCATGCTGATCAAGAATATATATACTTTATGGGGTCGGAAAATTTTCCTTCTCCCTGTTACATACATTCGCACAACTTCATGATCCCCCTTTTCCCATTTTCAATGGGAACAGGGTATAAAAAGGGAGGAACCGGAGATGTACTGCGATGTGGCAAACTTAGTGTAAGAATTCAGCCATCAAAATGATCATCAAATCGGAAAACAGAAAAGAATAAAACGCTTGCATCACCATTAATGCAATAAAAATTTCTTATCAAAACTATTCAGAAAGATCCTACTTCGCTAATTGAATACCTAAGCATGCGTAATCATAGTTTCACATCAATTTTGGTTTCAAGCTAAACACAACCGTTTAGCCTAAAATATTTGGCAGCGCTAAAAAGGCTTTGTACCTTTCTGAGATGTGGCATCAACAGAGTATTGTCAGTTCGTCATAATGCAAAACCCAACGGAAGAGTTAACCAATACTTGACTTACGACTTGTTTGGAATATTTATATTGTTTTTCAACTATTTTAAAATCAACATGACTTATCTCCGTTGGATCTTCAATAGTTCCTAGGTTAAAATAGAAGAAATCATTGAAAAGACGCTTTGAGAGAAGGTTAAAGGAATATTACACTTTCATTACCTAACCAAAAACATAAAATATCTGGGGCCTAGCAGAGTCATATATGTATTTGATAACTTTAAACATGGTTTTAAAGGTCTCCGTTTTGCAGTTGTAGTGCGAATTTCTTGAATGAAAATGTGACATTCTCAGTGCCATATTAAAGGCCTTTTGCCACTCTCAAATGTCCCGCTTCATTTTCAGTTTTCTGTTTTTCTCGCTCCCTCCACCCACCGCCGCTCGATTCAAATAGTTTCCCATTTGCCACCGTCGCACGCACACTTGGAATGGCAGAATTCCCAACGATTTTCCTTTTGTTACGAACAAACACTCATAAATCCTGGCCAAGTTCAAACTGTAGCTGGTGTCCCCGTCTCTGCAGATTCCGTTTAGGTTTTCCTTTTTTATAGCATACTTATGTGGGACAGGACAGTGAAGCCAAAAATCCATTTCACTTATTCGCATGCACTTTTATGGCTTTGGCGACGAACAATTTTGCACATTAAATGGTAACTTTTTCATATGACATATGTATGTGTAGCCCCCCTTCCACGCTCCTCCCCCCCCCCATCCACCACCGCCGCCTCCGTTTGACCAAACATAGCTTACGCAAATAGACATTTCATATTCATAGTCAGGAGGAGCTTAAAAAGCGAAGAAATTAACTCTGCGAAAGTTGGGCTTGGGTCCACGCGACATGTGTAACCAACGGGGGCAGTGGGTTGGGCGAGGGGGTAGGGGGTAGGGGGATTTAGAAGCCTACTTAGCACCCTGCCTGCTCCCATTCTGTGTGCTCCACACTATTTTCTGCTTAGTCGGCTCATCTGCATTTTATGGTCCAAAAATATCATCATCATTTTTTCGCATTTCATTATGGCGCTGTGTGCGCTTGTCTGTGTGTGTGTGTCCCATCTCTTGTCCCGCCCTGCGAAAACTTAGCAGCGTCATTTAGTATGCTTCATTTCATTATATGTCCCGCTCTCCCTGCCTCCCCCCCACCCCCTTAACTGCCTATGTCTACGCTCTTTTTAAAAACTCTTAACTTTCGCTGCAACCGCAAGCATTTTGGGCCACATTTTGTGGGCAATCCTTCTGCCTCTGGTTTCGGCCTGCTCGCTCCCATCCTTCGGTGCGGCCAAACGGTGCGAGAAATTGTCCTCTCGTTCTATTTTTTTTTTTTTCTTTTGCTTTTGATGTCGCTTGCAATTTTTTTTTTCTTCTTCCATCCTCCTTCTGTCGTTCGTTCGTTCTGCGTGGCGAAACTCCTTTGGGTGTCTCCGTGAACAAACTGCCATTTGCCTCATTCTAAGCCGCTCAGGCCCGCCGCCCCGCCGCTTCCCCGGACCCGTTTCCCCTCTGTCACTCATTTTTTTTCTCGTAATTTTCATAAGCAGCCGTTAGACGTTGGATTTATGTTTTTAAACGCCTTTTAATATGCGAGAGGATATTCGCGCGTAGCAGCAGATCCCCAACAAAACACAAAGCCACTCACAAATGCCGCATAGCCGGAGTCCTAGCTTCCAGCAGCCAGCAGCCAGCATCCAGCTCCCAGCTCCGACTGCTGCTCGTCTCTCGGCAACGTGGCGCAAATCCAGTGAGAATGCGTTTAAAAAAATATTATAATAATAACATTACGTAAATAATTGTTGGGTGCTGCCAGTTTTGGCGCCTTGAGGAGGCGAAGGAGAGTGGGAGAGAGTGGGGGAGAGAGAGGGAGAGAGTACACGGAGCGGGCAGGCACGCGCCGCAGGAATAGCAACGGAAATCAGCTGCGTGTTGATAAGCACGCGTAGCCAAGACGAGTTTTTGAATGAGGCTGAGGAGTTGTTGCCGCCTGGGTGAAGGCTTTTACTGTGCGTTATGTGTGTGTGTGTGTGTGTGTGTGTGTGTGTGTGTGTGCGGTAGTCGTTTGCGTGCGTATTATGGTGTGCTTTGCGGTTTGTTGAACAGACAAAGAACATTTCAAAATATGAACGTATGGGATACAGATGTACCTTAAGTGGAGTATCTTCTCACAGAAGAGCTCTAATCAAACAGAGAAATGAGTCCTAAAAAAGTCCTAAAATGCATGAGAAGTTTTGAATTTCAGTGTATGGGTCTGTGTATGACAATTTCAAGTGAAACTAAGGTACATTTGGTCATTCTTGGAGTTATCAAAGCACGAAAATTAAATCCAAGACAGAATTTATGGCCGCAAAAGTATTCTTCCACCTCAAATTTGGCTTCTCTTATAAAAGAGAACTTATTTGTGTAGAGTTTGTTGAAAATCTGTCTTAGGGGTGCCCGCAAGCTATACGCATGGCCCGCATTTGTTAGCCTTTCTAATGCCTAAGCCGGCTTGCTCATAGCTTAAGTGTCTCTCTCTCTCTCTCTCTGCTTTTTCTCTGCTATACCACTTACAGAATTGAAGACAATTACAAATTGTCAAGCGTTTTTATATGTAACATTTGTTGTTGTGCGTCGACTGATTGCGTTTGCTCAAACTATCATTCAGTCCAAATCGATACGGGAAATCATTCAATGGCACTCGAAAATGACACATGATTACGCTCCATATGTGATTTTATGAAAAACGACAACAAAAAAGACTCTCAATTGACTCGAAAGTTATTGGAAACTGTTTAAAAGAACGGTTTTATAACGACACTTCAAGAGGAAGATGATATGATGATGATTATGATATTTTTGAACATATTCGAGATATTTTCGAGTCCTCGAACTAATTGAAATAGTCACAACACACTTTTGTCGGGAGAAAATGGAACACTAGTGTATCAATGATTCTTCTTGAAGATTCGATTTTAACCTGTTCTTCAGATCACTTTCGACTCGTTTTCGAGTCAGAGTCGTATTTTAATAAAAAACACATTTAAGGCATATCAAATAGCCTTTAATGTGACTTCTTTTAATCGCCCATATAAGTTATCTCTTCTTAAACTATGAAAGGGCTCGACAGGGGCTCATCAAGGACTCATCATCATCTGTAGGTACTCTTGGGCACCTTTGATCTATATATTTAAAAAAAGAAAGGAGTTTCAATTCTTAAAACGTAATTACAGCTGAACCGAAGAGAGCCGTATTGCTCTGCAGATATGCTCGTAAACAACAAATTCTACAGAAGCACAAATGAATGAAAATGATGCCATTGAAATTTGGCTTACAAACATGTTGTTGAACATTGTAAAACAGCTGGAAAATCCACAAAAAAAATCAGAAAAACTAAATGATGCGCTGTTTAATGGAATACCGCCTACTGCGCCACGTCTTGAACTGTAATTGCATCTACCGGAATTGCTGCAACACTGCACTTCAGCTCTGAAGCTTCTTTAAAAACAGTAAACCACTGAAGATCCTGTTTTTAACATTTCATTCAGAAATCATTCATGTCTTAACTGTTGAAAATTGCACATATTTTTGATGCATTCAGATCGAACATTAATAGTTGTCGCTTTGGTGGCGTGGTGAACTGCAGAACCTTTCTCGAAAGATCAGCTGAGAACCGGAAATTGTCATTTACTTTTAGAAGATCTTCAAATTAGAATAGATCCGCAACAAAAGGTTCGAGAAGGTAACCGAAAGATGGGAAAAAGTATAGTAGAGTGATGGACAATACTTTGAAAGGAGAATTTGTAACAAATATTCTAGAATTATGTATTAAACTTGAGTAAAATGCATTAAAACTTAACTAATCACAAAATAAGTTTAAGTGAAAATATCTTTTGGGCAATGTAAGCATTTGGTCATTGTTAATAACATAAGCTTTCAAACAGATTTGGCCACATTTGGTCAGGCACTTAAACTACGTCATAGATGAAGTTAGCTTAAGTTAAGTTCACACAGGCAAATAATTTACACAAATTTCAATTAAAATCTGGTCTAGCCATAATTTTGATGAACTTAAATCAAAAATTGTGGTTCCATTTGCAAATAATGTGGCTAAATGTGGACTAAAAGCTTACTTTTTTGGATTAGTTAGCCAAATTTGTATCAAAATTTGTCCAAATTGGTTGCAAGTGTGAACTCAGCTCTCGCCTTTTTGTTTACGCTTCTTTGTTTATGATTTTATTCTTTGTTTCTTATGAGTTTAGTTTTCATTTGGTTTTCCTTGCTTTGTGGCCTTTTCATAAGTCAAAGGAGTTCTATTTACTTGCGTGCTTCCTACAATTTTTCTTCCTCCACCCACTATTGCTGCTTCTGCGATCCGCTGACTTTTAGCCTAGCGGATTTTCATATGTATATTGTGAATTGATCTCTTTGAAAACACTGATGGCTTGGCACTGTCCGAAAACTTCATCAGAAGCCTAATTAAATCCCCATTTCACGTTTAATATGGCTTAAAAAAATATCAAAAATTTGTTAGAAGTGTTACCCACCTCTCTGGAGTGACAGTAACCTTCGTTTTCTAGAGTATTTCAAGGAGAATGAAAATAATAAAAAGAAAAAATATATAAAAACACCAACTCTGACACAGACGCACATTTGTATTGCTGTCTAAGTGGTGGCAGCAGCAAAATGTGCGTGTGGCATTTAGTAGGCAGTCAAGAGGAGAGGCATCGGGCAGAAGACAGAACCAGTCCACAGTTGGCTGGTTTCCACCTACCAAAATTTGGCGAAATTTTGTTGTCATCATCACTTTAAGAGGGGTGAAGTTAGGCGCAACCGCCGCCTGTCAGCCGCAAAGTTATCTTCGTTTTTATTTTGCTGTGGGTAGCATTGGCCCCGTGTTGTTGCTGTTGCTGTTGCTGTTGTTGCTGCGGCTGTACTCTTCCGTTTTTAATTTCATCTGCCATTTACTGCTACTTATGACACATCCTTTTGCCAGCAGCCCACACATACCCCAATGGCAGGCGGCATTGCCACAATTTCAGTTTCATTTTTGGTAAAAACATTTTTTTTCTTTTTGGCTTCTGATAGCTCTGGTTGGGTTGGAGGGGGGGTTGGAGCGGGTAGAAGTGAGTGTGTACTTACCTTGGGATGTGCACGTCGCGGAAAAGCTACTTTGGGATCGACCTGCGGGCAAAAGAGATAGAGACAGAGATATATATATAGAGAGAGAGAGTGGTAAGTGAGCTGGGTGGAAAATCGTATGCTTAATGACATTTAAATGAAAATGGGGTGGGGTGGGGGTATAAAACACATTCCGCACAACTCTTCATATTAATAGCCCAAGCATAAATCTTGCATAAGCCGTCTGCATTGCACATTAAACGGTATTGCCGCCGCCCCGCCGGAGGGACGGATGGAGGGAGGTGAGGAGGTAGGGCGGGAGGAAGACTTGGAGCTGAGCACGCACGAATTAACGCGTAACAAATTGCTCGGCCAGCGGGCAAAGCGGGAGGGGATAGAACGTAGAGACAGACTTCGCTTTACCCAATAAGCAGCGTCATTAAAAATAATTAAAAATCATAAAAATTCAATTTTAAGCGCTTGCTACTCATTTCTTTTGCCACGTCTCTCTTGCTCACTCCTCCCTCCCACTGCCCCTGTCCCTGCCCCTCTTCACCCTGCCAACAGCACAGTAATAGAACGCAGGAGTGACTGAATCCTTGGTAGATGCTTGCATTTATCTCAAGAACCGAATGTGAAATGGAATCGCTTGTTGGCTGGGAACGGGGGGAAACAAAGCAATATCCTCTGGCGATAATAATTCGCACAAAAACTGTCACAGGACATGCGGCTTGTGTGCTGTTTGCCGTGTTGATTTCCTGTGTGCAGGACGAAAAACAACAACAGCCACCGCCGGGCGGGAAATTGATTTTTAGATTAAAATTAAAACTAATCAGCGCTGAGTGGCAGCGTCGACGTCGGCGTTTTTGGCTTTTTTGAAATACATCAGGCCGAAAAACCGTAACGAAATGAAATGAATTTGTTTCGTTTCGTTTTGCGCTGCTGTGCAGCCAAACGGAAACACGAAAATCCATCAGTGGCGTGGTGGCGGGGTGTGGGTGAGGGGGGGTAGATATGTACACGTATACGTACTTATACATATAAATGCAATTGGTGCAGAAAAAAATAACTCCACCCCCCCAACCCACCCACCAAATCACACATAAATGCTGGATGCGCATTTTATTTACAGTTGGCTGCCATAAAAGGATGACCAAATGGTCATCCAAACCAGCAAACAGCATAAAAACTTCAGCTAATTAGGCTAATGCCAAAAAGGGCAGCAACTGGTAAATGGATATTGAGTCTTCACTGTAGCTGGCAGCTAATCAAAACGTTTTTATCAATGAGCGAGGAATGAAAGAGGGAGACCGGCCAATGCAATACCCTTTGGGGATCCTTAGGGTGATCACTTGAGGCACAGTGTCAAGTGGAGATCAAACTACCACTTAGATAGAAACAGCAGAAGAAGCTTCACAGTATCCTTCAAGGTGTTGCTTAAGTTGGTGAATAGCAGATTCGAGATTTGAGAGTATTCCTCTTATAATTCTTCTTCAGCTAAGCGAAGTATACTGATGATGCTCAAAACAGCACTAGAAATTTGTAAACCATGCTTAGTCGGAAATGCATTCAATAAAGCCTGAAGGAGCAGTATTCTGTATGCCCAAGAGACTCTCAATGTGGCGGTATGCCTAATCAGCACCATAGCCTGCCAAGCTACTTCTTAAAAAGAACTCTACGGTATCAAGCAGCCAAACTGTTGCCAGCAAACACCAAAAAAGTATTTTTACACCTGTATTCCTACTTCTCAAGCTATGCAATTGCAGATGATGTGTCGTTAGAGACAGTGGAAAAATATATACAATGAATAGCAAGGACGAGCTACATTGATATACGAAAGATGCAAGACTGATTGGTCCTTGGTCGTTCTAAAACGAAGGTAATCCCCATCAATAGCCTTTGGAGCCTTTTTCAGTAGCAGTACATTACCGCTGCCTAATCCTAAACGCCTGGAACTAAAACCCCAAAAAAGGAGCGCTGTAATTACCCGAATCAATAAACAGCGTCCAAACCAAATGCGGCGGCTCCAAATGGAAAAGTTGCTTTACGCAGCTTCCATTGTCGCAGATGCTGCCAATTGGGCCGACAGGAAAGTCGAAGCTAATGTGTTACATCGACCAAGTGCCGCTGGACACCTAAGCTGATTAAGTAGATCGGACAAAAGGCACGCCCTACTGAGCCAACATCATACAGTTACTTAGCGGACATGGCTGCTTCAGAGGATTTGTGAAATTGTATGCTCAACTGGTAGAGGTAGAGAATGATTATCATATTCTTTTTGAAAGTTCTGCTTTCAGCCCAGAGCTTGGGATACTGGAGAGTGCTAAAGAAGTAAGTCTAATGGCGGTGAACTAAATCAACTGCGACGCCTGGAAAGGCACAGAAAACTGGCTGCTGCGGTGGTAACGCAGGGGTGGCCACATTTATCACGAGAATCATTAAGAGATCAAGTAATAAAGTCAGTCAAATCAAGTCAAGTTTGCCATGCTATTCCATAGAGCATTTGAGGACGCCAGGATATCTCCTGTGGTTATTTGGGCTTATGTGGTGAGGCAAAGTTTCTGAAAATGATATATTTTCATATAAAAAAATCGCAGAATTGCTTGGAATAGTTTATTTTAAAACTAAAGAGTAAAAATGTTCGATAATATCAAAGAGAGCTTCAACAATAGTAAAAATTACCCAAAAATAGTGTCGTAACAGCGTTGAAATATGCATTTTAAGCAACGTTCAGCTAAAATTACTAATAAGATAGAAGTGATGCATAATAGCCAATACAAATTGGTGCTGAGCACTCGAAACCTTCATAGAAACCCCTACAGCCTTTCAACACACTGAAAAAACTCTAATTTCTTTGCTTTCTGTTCTAAGTCGTGCCTAGAGAAGGGCTGGAAAACCTTTTCGTTGCTTTTATGAAAAAGTCTAAAACATCTTATTTCTCCATTGGAGTCTAAGAAACAAAACCACAGACATAGATTTTCGCAACATTTTTGAGCAAAGCAGATACAAACTAATATTTGGATTGCAGTCAAAGATTGTTTTTACACAAAAAAATGTTCAAATGATAAATGCCCTTCAAAGTATGCTATGCTTATGAATGTTAATAACTGAGGAACATATTTTTATGGTATTCGGTTTACCGGTGATTCAATTTGAATACCTTCTGACTGGTCTGTCAACCTGTGTGAATGTTTAGTGAGAATTATGTACGATGCTGGCACAACTGACTTTCAAATACTCATTTACTCTTTTAATTACTTAAGGATTTTAAGTTGGCCTACTTTTAGGTGCCCTTCTCATGATATTTTGTTGGTACAAAAACGGGGAATGAGAATAAACCTGAATTGATACATCCGTGTTTGCTTACAAATATAATATATGCACCTAGGTATGCTTCTCAGACTGCGTAATTTATGTAAGGGGAATTATGGCCTAGATGGAGCAATTTTTTTGAACCTTTTATGGAAATGGTTCACTAGAATTACTTTCGCTATTCTTAGCCATCTGGTGTTTAAGCATTTTCTCTCTTTTTTTATGAGGAACATTCTTATTTCTGCATATACTGCAGTAGGGATGTGGACCTGTCATTGCGGTAGCTAAAGCCTTAGGCTTAGGGTCCATGCATCCAATGTTTCTTCGTTATTTTAAAGCGATATTTTGCCAGTTTTTGTTTCAAACTTGTAAATGAGTTGTGAGTTAAATTGATTGTCTAAGGCCCGATTTCTATTCTTCCACACAGAGCTATCTATCACATAAACCTACAAATCGCAGAGCCAGTTCAAAGTTTATGTGACACATAGCAGCTATTTAGAAGGTGAGAAATCGGCCCTAAGCCCTGAGTATAATCTAGCTTCATAAGTATTACGAGCTGAGCTGGTTCAGACTTTATTCTTCATCCGTGATCAAAGGTCAGTGCTATGAGAGAAAGTTGCCACTGCCATACACAAAACGAACAGAGTGCTTTTAAAAGTTTGCTCGGCCGCTGCCGATGCAGAATGAAATGCTTAAAGGGAAATTATGGCAGCTGCTACTTCCTGGCTTTAGGGCAACAAGTTGCCTTCCCAGGCGAACTCACGCTATACACTTCAAGCTATCCAATTAAAGTTCGAAACGGCAAGCCTCTCATTTAAATGAACTTCTTAAGAAAGAAAAGGACATACTTTTGACACACACACACACAAGACCTCCCATTTCCTCTTTAGCATCAAGATATCAAAAATCTACTTTGTTTCACCCAAAAAAAAAAAACAAAAAAACTCAGCAACTTCTATTACAAACTTAACACACCCCGTTCTCACCTCGCTTATCAATCTGTTGCTACTCATTTGATGTTCGTCCTGGCATCACATCACTTAATTAAAAATTGTTTGGCTTTCACAAATTTTTTGACAGTTTTATCCCCGTTTTTTGCTTTTTTGTTTTTTGTTTTTTACTTTTTGTGCTTTGACTTTCTAATTGCTGTCAATAGAAAGAGCCAATTTATGTTGATGGCGGCGCGCTGCTTTTGAGCAAATATTTTGCATAGCTTGTGAAGTTTTTTGTTTGACGCCAAAACACAGGGAAACAGGGACAACAAAAAAAAAAAAAAGCGAGAAAAAGTCAACTCATGAGTTTGGGTTTGCAGTTAACATTTACCTTTTTGCCATCCAGTTCGTGTGTGCCTTGGGTGAGTACCTTATCTACGCTATTTGGATCGCTGAATGTGACAAAGCCGAAGCCTCTGCAAGTAGATAGAAGGAGAAGTAAACAAGAAACGGTTAGAGAAGTTCAACAAATATTTGCCCAGCGACGCAGAAGGAAAGGAAGCAAAATGTGGAGGCTGGAGCAAGGAACCTGGAACCTGCCATCGTCAGTTTAGCACGTGCGCCAATTAGGCGCTCAAATTACATCAAAATATTGCCAGCGCAGGGCGGGGTGGGGCGGGGCGTGATGCGGGGCGAAGGCATGGCCCAAAATGAGCAGTCTAACCCCATCCGCAATTGCCTCTTTTTCGAACAGTTCGAAGCCGCTAAAGGCAGACGCTTACAAGCCATTACACTCTCCCTCCCCACCACCCACCCCTCGGCGCCCTTCCCGTTCGCTCGTGTTGTGATAAACTTATTCTTGTTAAATATTTAATTAAAATGCTTATTATCTCGCACTGCATTTTAATGAGTCTCCCATGCCCAGGCAGGCAGCCAACGAGCCAAAGGCAGACAGCAAAGACAACAAACCAACTCAGAGATTTTGGCTGTGGCTGCCTTTCTGGGTGGTGTGTGTCAGAGTGTGAGTGTGTGTGTGTGTGTCAGTGTGTGTATGCACGTTTATGTTTATTTGAGTTTTGCCACTTGGCAGCGACGCTTAACGATGCGCCAGGATCCAACTTCTTTCCAACACCCCTGACACATGGTCGTATTTGTCTTGCTCTTTTAAGCTGGAACAAGCCAAGCCACGCCACGCCCACTTGGTGAAATCCACCCAACAGGAACCACACCGCACAGATAGTAATTAACGACGATTCTATTGCAATTGTGGCAATTGTTATGGTTTTGATTCCACACACCAACCCAATGCCAGAAATGGTCAGCCGGGGGCAGTTGACCAAAGTTGGATGTGAAGTAGTGTGCATTAGGTTTTAAGTTTAAGTGGACACAACTGATGCGATATGCATTTGCAAAGGATAGAGTGTGACATATACAGAGCAGGGATCGCATTCAATTCAAATTTAAAGCTTGAGCACTTTCAGCATGTGCTTGTTTACGCTGCACAAGAGTAAAGGATATGCAAACCACCAGGAATTTGTTTCTTTTAGGTTCACAAATGATGCCGGAAGACGCAAATATACAAAAATTGAAAACTTAATCAAAAACGAATGCGAGAAACCATTCTTTCTTTGCCCGAAAACTTATTGAAGTTCTGAGATCTGTGCTGAGTTTCAATGAAAGTTCTAATATGATACCTTGTTCTCAAAAGTTTTCTGAAAAAAAGAATTAAAACAAATTGAAACAAATCAGGAAAGAAAACTGTAACATTACACCTGTAGAACGGTCTGTGTCTGTGGAGTACTATTTCAAGGACCATTTCCGAAAACAGTATCGATCTTAGCACACGGAAACCATCGAGAATCATGAACAAACTTTTCAAATACTGAACCTTGTAGCCTAATGTAATGCAAACAATTCTTCTACTTGCTCAATTCTAAATAGAGTGGAGAAGTGTATGGGCTGAGTATCCAGTTAAGTATGCTACACATTTTGTAAAAACAAATTTAGCTGTAAGGCTGAAATCCTTTAGCAGTTTTAGTGATATTTTTTGTAGGTTTAAGACGTGCATCGCTTTCCTATAGCCAATGATTCCTATTAGTTATTCAATCGTTCAGCTAAGATCATTTTTCTACGACATTTCGTTCGACTTTCTACATCCTTTAAGCATTTCATGATGTTCCTTTATGAATCAGAAACTGTGTAATTTGGCCCAGAAGTTTGCAAGGCATAAAAATATTAATTTCAGACCTAATATATACCTATATATATATTCCTATATATATTCCTCAGGGTGACAAGTTGAGCTCTGTCTGTCTGTCTGTTTCTACGCAAACTAGTTGCTCTGTTGTAGAGCTATCGATCTAAAATTTTGCACAGAGTCTTATTTTTTGCTGCACACTACTAATATGTGGGAATCGACCGGATCGGATGACCATATCTTATAGCTCCCAAGGGAACAATCGGTTAGAAAACTAGTTTTAGTATGGAAAACTTTTTCTTTTAAATGGAAACGTTTCCAAACTTTGTATTCATAGGTTTTCTATGTATCTTTATAATTCTGCCAAGTTTAATGAAAATCGGACAACTATATGGTATAGCTGCCATACAAAATATAGGTCTGAAACACAATTTTAGTTGGAAAAACTTTTTTGATTTTAATGATTGCATCCGGAAATTTTGTAGTTGTTTGTTTCACATGCTTTCACCTAATTCTACAAATTTTTGTTCAAATCGGATGACTATATCGTATAGCTCCCATACGGGTCGAAAAAACATAATTTTTGAAAATCATTAAGGGAGACGAAGTTAGCTTAGCTTTATTAAAAACAGATGTGTCCCTTTTTTAAGGGTTAGACTAATTTTGGCTTAGAAAGAAAGAAAAAACAGTAAATTTAAGTAATAATTCCTTTTTGTGACTTGCTTCAATCAACCACTTCTCTCAGTACTACCAATTTAATCAGGTACTACCCTAGTCCAGTATTTCCCCTTATTTCCTGCTAGTCTTTTATAGCATCAACTTTCTATAAACTTACAAATTGCCACAGCAACAACAACAACACACATTGATATAGGAGCTTAAACAACAATTGCTTGTTGCAAATTTATAAAAACAATTTGCATATGGAAAAAGGTTTGGCCCGGCCTTTGCCGTGTTGTTGTGTTGTTGCCTTTCTCTTGGATACTTCTACAGCTGGCACTGCCAGGCACATATTAAATAAACATTTTATCGTATTTATAGACGAGCAATTTGTGCAATGTGCAATTTGCAACAAAAACGACAAAAAAAAAACAAAAATGAGGAGGCCTGCACCTATTAATATTGATTTAAATGGTTGATCCCATACGAGCAGTGCTGAGGAGGGGGGGAGGCACTTCAAGTGGGTCACACAAAATTGCAAGCAAAAGAAAGGGAGAGAGCGGGAGAGGGAGAGTGCCACAAAGTTGAGGACAGAGATTGTTGCAATGGCCATGGAGCAGAAGGGAAGGGGAGGGGAGCTGAGCAGGTCTCAAAGTGAAAAGCCACAAATTTAAAAGGCAAAACTCAAAAATAATGTGTCTCCTGTGTGCAATTTACTCACAAATTCAGATTCAATTTATGCAACTGGAGGCAGACAGGGCAGAGGGAAGAAGCTCCGGATAACAACAGAATGTGTGCGAGGCACAACAATAAAAAGAAACACACACACACACACACACACTCACATGTAAAATGAAAAGGAAAACAACAACAACGAGGCCAGGGAACAGTGGTTGGAATAGCCAAAATAAAATGTAAGCATTTACCCAAAATATTGTACCACGCCAACCGTACAATTTCAATAGTGTGACCAGCTGTAATTATAATGTAAGCCCTGGTTACTTTAAGTGTGACCAGACCGCTTTCTTTAAGAATTTAAGAATTTAAGCCTATGTTTGGTTAAGAACAAGTAAGAAAGTGGACCAAGCCCTACTCTAATATTCTCTGTAAAAACCAAAGTGTATGCTCAATTTGCATTTTGATTAAGAGGTAGCAGCGAACATTCGTTTGCTCATAACTTGACTAACGTTTATCTGATTTTTCCAACCCTTTTTGGAATTCGATACATCATCTTGATTACTAAATATATTCAGTAGGTAAGAACCGTCTTAAAAGTGTGACTTTTGAGTTCAAAAATACGAGATTCAATCAAAGATTCGCTAAATTTTCATCAAATGTCTTAGAAAAGAACATATAAAGTGAGTTAATGATCGTTTTATAAAACTATCATAGGCCAAACTTAAGCAACAAGCTGAGCGTAAGTATTCCGAGTTCCGTATTCTAGAAACTCTCATAACGAATCACAGCTTTGAAAATATAGAACTTGTTCAGTTGGAGCCAGGCCTCTAGAATTACAAAGATGTTTAGCGACCATACAAGTGAAAGACAGAATAATAACAGCGGATCCACACCAAATATGGACCCTCAAACTCGCATTTGTGTGCTGTAGGTGTGTTCTTTTGACAGACCCGTTCTTTGTCGCTACATCACAGTATTTGTGTTGTGATGAAATCTTTGCTAAATGGAGATATATAATGACATTATGTAGTAAAGTCTTTAGAGTCATCTCTCAGCCCTAATTTTTGTAAACTCCAACCACTGTGCAGTGACAGCAGAGACAACATGCAGGCGGGAGGAACAGCCGAAGGAGTCGGGCGGGCCATCTCGGCCGCCTTCCTAGCGAACATGCAGCTCTCTTGGTCGGTTGTTGAATTTTATAAAGCCGTTTCAGAATGCTAATGAGCGCACGCACACAACCTGCCAAGGATGCTGCTGCTGCTGCTGCTGTTGCTGCTGCCCAGCCAAAAAGGGATGCTGGGTGCTGGTTGCGACAGGTGAGTAGTTTGGGGGCGTGGCACCGCAGACACGTACAAACATGTGCCAGAGGAGACGCCGCAGCGTTGAGAGTATCTAAAAGCAAAATAAAAGTGTTATTTGAATTGGCATGCAGAGCTTGAGAAAGTTCCCAAAGATCCTTGTTGTTGCCCTGCCATGCCCTGCCCTGCCCTGCCTTGCCTTGCTGTGGCGTGGGCTTACGCACAATTTAGCAAAACAAGTTGCATGCATTTAGCCCGTAGATACTCATCGTTGAATGTGCAAACACACACACACACTCACGCACACACGCACACACTCACAAACATTGTAGTTTCCCAAGGAGCGGGCACTGAGCATGTCTGCAGTTAAGTTGGCGGTTGGCTTGTGGCTTGCGTCTTGGATTACCGTAAATAATCTAACTAAATGAGTTACCAAACGGTCAAAGTTCACTTCAAGGTGTTGCGATAGCTTCTCCAATTCGTGCACATGTGTGCGATAGTTGAAGGGCCAACAAAGGCGTACCGAGAGAATTTGTAATGGGCGCTATGGCTGCTGGGCAGATAACAATATTAGGAAGACTCAACATATGTCCAGGCAATGGAGATGATTCCGTTGCTCCAGGCAAATGGCAAACTGTTACTAAAACCTCATTTCGTAAGCAAATGCCCAGCAATGATGGCAGCGGTGAGGAGAGGAGAGGAGAGGAGAGGAGAGGAGAGGAGAGAGGTGTGTGTGGGCTGCTGGTTGGGTGGTTTAAATGATAACTAGGGTCAAAGATTATGCAAGATTCAATGAGTTTTTCTTTTGTGGGCGTGAGGGAGGAAGGAATTGATGCAGGTTATAAAGGTCGCATATAGTTTTTTCTTATTAAAGAAATTACTTTTATGCTGATTACTTTATGCGTTGAGGCTAAAAGGTGTAATGAAATGATATACTGAAGAGTGTAAAACCAACTAAATGGTATCTATGGTAAAATTGTCAACAAACTTGCAAACACAAGAAAGCGAACATATAATCTAGATCTTATCTTATCTAAGACAAGATTATTTGAATCAAATGCAAAACATTTCTTACAAATATTGACGATTTTTCTTAGCCCTGTTCATTAGGACCTTCGCTAGCTAAAGGTATTACACATAGAAGAACCAGTTGAAGTTGGTGAAAACGAAATACATCGTCTGATTTTCTGAATGTGTCTGATATGTGCTTAGTTATTATGCAACTTCTTGGGGTTGTTTTTGCCATTCAATTCCATTTTAATAATCAGTACCAAAGATACACAGAGTATATTTAGTTTGTGGAAAAGTATAGAAACGCCAGAAGGAAGTATCTCCGACTCCTTGTAGTATATACATATATATTATATATTCTTCTATATTTATTCTACTTTACTACAATTTGTTTGCTGTTTGGAATCCGAGCTGGACCTACTCAAGGCACTTTTGAAGGATGAAGGCCGGCCAGAAACTCAAGAATTAGCCTTAAAAATGAACTGCAGTTCGATGATAATCTCCAACCACCTTTTATCAATTGGTTTTACGCGAAAACTCGGAGCTTGGGATCAACAAATCGCCAATTTTTGTATAGAAAAGTTGCCTGTACTTCAATAAGAAGCAAAAAAAACAGAATGTGTGGCTTTAAAGGAAAGGCTAATGCCAAAAGTCAAGCAGAATATCCACTCAAATAAGGACGAGAACTGTGTTTGGTGAAAGTGGGAAGGCCTGGTGCTATGGGAAATGCTGGAAAGGAACGCCACAGTCTACAGTGCACAGCTGCACCGCGTGAATTCGAGGCAATTCGACTGAAAAGACCCGATTGACAAGGCCTGGTCATCCTGCTCTACAACAACGACAGGCCGCGTAAGTTACAAGTCGTCAAAGCTGCCCTTCAAGAACCGCCGTTGTCGAACCAACTGCGAAGTGCTGTCTTTGTCCACGAAGGGGAATTTAAAAACACACTCAACTACTTCTTTAAAGCCAGACCGGGCGATTTTAGGCGGAACGGCATTAACAAATTGGACAGAGATATAGAGCGAAGAGCAACAATGCGTCAAATAAATCAGAGATGCTATAAGTTTTGTTTTCGTTTTGATAAATCGTTCACTTAAGGTTCGTAGCTGCATATGTCTTATATATCATTCAACGGAGCTGAAAAATCATTCCCTAGATGAGCCTTTTTCGTATCCAATGAATGACTTTCAGCACCGTTGGATGATTAAAAGGATATTTTAGACATATCCTTATCAATAGAATACGGGAAGTTATCCAATGGATATTTTTTGTATATCTTTTCTTTTCTCTGTGTGCTGGAAATATTGTGTAGTCAGGAGTTTTTGAAGATCCGTCAAAGTATTGTTAAAGATTGGATGAAGACGAGTCGACTTATAAGCAAAAGAATGTTCGCTGCTGCAGAGCAGTTGCTACACTGCTTTCAGCATCAAAATCAATGCTAAGCATAAGCTTTCTTCAGCATAGAGTAAATCAGGGGACAGCACCAATCACACCCAATGCTCGCGCAGTCACTAACACAAGTAAAAAAGTGTGCTTTTGTGTGTGTGTGCTTGTGGCTGTCTGAGGAACTCAGCAATAAACAAAGCAACATCAGAGTAAAAGAGACGTGACACACATACGAAGTTGTTGAGTTCTATTCGCTTTGTGCGAAACAACAACACATGCGCTTGAAGCGTATAGAGCGCGGGCACCCTTGGAGTATATTTTAGTCGTGCTTAACCAACTTATTTACATATTTAAGCTGATAACTTGATATTTTGAGGCAATGCTGACAGACAGACAGACAGGTCCACACCTTTGTAGTCTTAGTTCAATAAACATGGAATATAAAAAACACCTTTCGAGTGCAAATTAGTAATGTGGTTTTCTATACTAATGTGAATGTTTATTAATAAATCTAAAAGCTGATAATATGAATTGGAATTTACGTTAAAACTTGGGATAATTCTTTAGAAACGTCCACAAGCACACGCCTTAAGCCTCATACAACAGTTTGGGTTCATTTAGCAATCGAATTCAATTTGTAAGATTCTTACACTTTCTTGGGGAAGCCAAGGACAATTAATTGTAGCAACAATATAACTTGCCATCGAGTTAGAATACTAATGAAAGCGTTGCTCAACGCTGGTTTAGACATTCGTAATCCACATCCGCTTTAACTCCCGCCACGAAAGTCTCGGCTTTACCAATTTTTAATTGCCCCACCTTCCTCGGCACAGCAAATGACAAACTAATGAGAATTGCAGCTTAGAAGAATGCTGCGGAAGTGGAAGACAACTTTCTATTATTGTTGTTGTCACTTGCCCCTCGGTAAGTACAATTTGCAGTCAAGGCTGAAATGGAAGTGAACATTAGTATTGTCTACCCACTCCAGAAGGAAGCCGCAAGCCATGGCAGAGACTAGGCAAGGCGGCGCGACACGAAAGTAGCTGACGGCTAACAAAACTTTCAATCCACGGTCGAAGCGTGTGCGGGGCGGGGGGCGTCGGCAGGATGCGTTCGCATCGCATATTCAAATGACTTTTTCGTGTAAAAATTCAACAACAAAACAAAAGCGCCCGAACAATTGCAAAAGGAATGCAACTTAAGTTGAAGCTGAGTTGGAGACTTGGGCCTGGGCTGGCACTTCTAAGCTTTGGCTACAGTCGACGTCAATCCCGAGAAGCGCACTAACAAGCACTTGCAGCAAAAGACGAAGATGGAGGCGATGCCTTTGTGCGGGTTTTGGCCATGTTTTGTTTGGTGTGTATTTTTTCCACCCCCCAACTCGCTGTCCCCCTCTTTCTGTCTCTCTGTCTCTCTCTCTCTCTCACACACTGTAGCTGTGACTGCCGACTGTCGTGTGAAGTGGGGCCGCGTGCATGAAACTTTCACAAGTGGCTTCCTGCCTTGGCTGCTGCTTCTGGCTGGTCCTTGCTAAGCCTACAACCGTCCACGCCCGCCCCCGTTTTGCACGTTTTTATGCCTTTGTCTTTGTTTCGCTTCGTTTTGTGCTGTGTCGTTTTCCTGGGCACAAAAATGCATCCTTGAACACGCACACTTAACTGGGCCTGCGTGAGTGGCAACTACACCCACCCTTCCCCAACCCCCCCTCCGACTCACTGTGCAGGCTACTCAAGTCTGGCATGGAGACATTTAAGACGACAACGTTGAGTCCACCTCGAGTTGGTGTGTGCGTGCCCTTGCGTTGATGTTGTGTCCCCACTCCCCTTACCGCGCCCCGCCCCCCTGGAGGGTCGTGGGTAATTTTATTAATCCAGCCCAGCTCTAAAAAAGAAAACAAAATGTAAGAAAAGCAACAGAAAGAAAGAGAAAAAGGGGTGCCTGCTTTTGCGTCTTTTTGGCTAAATATTTAAATGGCCTGGCCATTATGAAAATTTATCGATTTAGTGACAGTTTAAGGACACACATTATGGGCGCCCATTTGTTATGTTTTTATGGTTTCGGTGTATGCCTGCTGCTAATGTCAATTTTGAGTGTTCGCCACAATACAGAGAGACATTAAATTTGGCCCAACCCCGAAGGTGGGGGGGGAGGGCGGTGGCGGTGTCGGTAGGCAGGTGAACGTCATTTAGTTGAGGTCCTCCGCCGCTTCGGCATGTTGAAAAGGTAACTTTATTTTATAATTCATTTTATTATTATTATGTAAAAGTGCGGCGGCAAAGCAATTACCAAGGGGTGAGGAGGACGCAGCCAGGAGATCGTAAAAAAATGAATAGCCAGTGAAAATTTTGTACTTCTTTTCTTGTTTTTTTTTTCGTACCCATCATCTCTGGGTATAATGAGTTGGGGGGAATGTATGACTTGAGTACTAAAGTTCACTCCCCCAAACTTCATCATCGGAAGAGAAGGTTCAAGACATTAGAATTCTTATTCTACATGGAAAAAATAGAACAAAATATATGCATATTCTGAAATATCCTTTTTTTTATATTTAAATATACATTTTCCAGATCCTTAGGATGATTTTCAGCTACTTTGGATGCAAATTTAAGATCCATTTTACATTTAACGGATATTTTGAAGTCTCAAAACGGAAATTAAATAATATCCCTCAAAAATTGATTAACCCAGCAAAAAAAATAGAACGAATAGCTCAAGAGCGAATGCTCAAAAAGAAATATTTATACACTTTAGAATTTTCAAGAATTTCGCTCTTAAAATCGAGCTAAGTTCGTTCTCAGTATAGTGTATTTAGGCAAAGGGACTGCGGTAAAGAAACAGAGAGGAGAGCAAAAACATTTGGGAGAGCACAGCGTCTTAGTTTGGGACAGGAATATGCGGGAAAGCTATCGATTTTTGCAGTCATGTTGCCTTGGAATTCCTAACCAGTTGTGGCATGGCGCTTCCCTGATGGGAATCTGTGAAGCTCTTGATTTAAAAGTAAACAATCTTACTCTCGAATCTGATGAGCTCTTGATAATAGAAAGAATATTCTCGGTTTATGACAATGATGTTTGCTCTTGCTTTAAGAATGAGCAATCTTGAATTTGAGTATGTTTAGCACTTGATTCAAGAACAATTCTGCTTTATTTGAGAATGATTCGTACTTGAATAAAGTACTAAAACTCTTGGAGCAACAAAAACGGGATGAAAAATTCAATCTTAGATTGAGAACTTTGCTCTGGGATCACGAATTTTCATTCTTATCAAACTTCTGACCTTGAACATGGTTGATATTTTTTCTCTGAGTGTACCCAAATCATCCAATGCATATTTTTTTATATCCTTTTCTGATATATAAATATCCAAAAAAAATTTAAATATTCTTTTTTCTCTGTGAGGTGGACAAAATGTAAGACAGAATGATTGTACAAAAGAAAGTAAAAACTTAGTTCTAGTTCTGCTCTGTATTTAGCATATTTCTACTCGATCTGCTATGCTCTGCTAATCTAATGAAAAAAGTGTCAAATTTAAGGCACTTTTTTAAACAAACAACAGTTAAACTTTTCAGGAAATACCACAACTACAGGGTATAATTACAGTCGAACAATAGACGCATTTTCTAACATGTTATTATTTTGTATGTTTTGGGTTGGGTTGGGAATTTGTGCCTTTTTTTTTATAACGACAACAAATACAAACATAAAATGCGCATAAAAACGCGAGCGCATGAAATAATCAACAGCAACAATGGAACCAGTGAGAACGGGAGGCTGGAGTCAGGGAGTGAGAGTGTGGGAGAGTGTAGCCAGTTGACAGCATCCGAGTGTGTGACATCTCAACCAGCAATGGACCATGGAGGCCGTCCTAATGGTCTTTCGCCTTGGCTCCTGTGGTTGACTGATGTATCCAGCCACAGCCAACGACGCCATAATTAATGATGAAAAATTGCTACACACACACACACACTTGGACACAAAACATATGCAGCACCAACACCAAGCACAAAAAAAATCCACTCCCCCACCCCCCACCCTTTGCTTTTGTGTGCTGCAAATTAACATGAAAGGGGCAAAGCGCAGCTGCCAGCTCACGCGTTTGACAAAATATGAGAGATCAGGCACAAAGCACCCTCCTCCCTTCTGGACCACAATCGCAGTGGTCAATTGAGGGAATGGTTGTGGAACACCCAACCACCCACACTAAAGCGCCCAGCGATTAAATTGAGTTAATTATGGCCACATTTTTCGTTTGCGGAGTGCACTTTTATGCGAGTGAGTGATAAAAATAAGTGTTGGAGTTGCCCGTAAATTATTACAAGGCTATAAATTACCCAAAAGATTAAAGGAGACATTTTATGCCAGATGCCACAACACACTAAATGAAAAGTGTTGAAAGAAAATTATTTTTGCATTAATAAAACTTGTGAATTTACATTTTAATGCGCTGTACGTGTGTCGGTCGTTAATTGTGAGGAGAGGAGGTGCTCTGTTTTTTTTTTGTTGTCCATTGTGCGAAATATTTATAGAGATGGCAGAGAGCCACACGGCAAAGCACGAAATTTACTCTATTTAAGCAATCAAAATATCAAATTAAATTTCAAATTTGTCTGGAAAATTGAAGAAGAATAACCAACTTGTATTTCTGCAAATGAAAAAGGAATTGTCCATGGCAAAGGCTGAACCTGGGGGCTGGAAACTACCGCAGCTTATAGTTAATTGATTTCAGGGAGCCACTTGGCTCCTTTAATATCCTTGCAGAGGATATTATACAATTTTACAGATGTTTGTTAGCCATAGAAGGAAGCAAGTATATATATTCTTGAACAGCACGACAAGCTGAGTGGATGTAGACATGTTCGTCTCTTTCTATGCTATCTCCTCCGCCAGTTTGAAAGCTATCTTCACCAAACTTTGCACGAAGTCTTTTAGCACAAATACGCTGCACATTTGTCGGAACCGGACGGATCGGATAACTATAGCATATAGCTGGTATAGTTCTTATTGGTCGAAAAACAAGTTATAGTTGGAAAAACTTTTTTGTTTTTAATGGGAACGCCTCCAAACTTTGCATTGCTTAGATTGCTATGCTTTCCCATGATTCCACTAAGTTTGGTCGAAATCGTACATCTATATATTGTATAGCTGTCATAGAAAAGTAGAGTCCGAAAGATAGTCTTAGTTACAAAAACTTTTTTGTTTTCAATGGAAACGACTACAAACTTTACATTTCTTAATTTGCAGATTTTTCCCATGATTCCACCAAGTTTGGTCGCAATCGGACATCTATATAGTATAGCTGCCATAGAAAAGCAAGGCTAATAAAATAGTCTTGGTAGAAAAAAATTTTTTCTTTTCAATTGAAACGCTTTCAAACTTTGCATTTCTTAGTTTCTTATGCTTTCTCATGATTTTACTAAGTTTGGTCGAAATCGGACATGTATATAATATAGCTGTCATAGAAAAGTAGAGTCTGAAAAGTAGTTTTAGTAGGAAAAACTTTTTTGTTTTCAATGTAAAGCTCATTAAAATTGGCATATATAACTTTTATAAGTTTTTTCACAATTCTATAAAGTTTTGTCAAAATCGGAGGACTATAGGTTGTAGCTGTCATAGGAACGATCGGTCGAAAAACAAGTCTTAGTGAGAAAAACTTTTTTGTTTTTAATGGAAATGTCCTTTAAATTGGCATTTGTTTATTTGCAATGTTTTCACACAATTCTACAAGGTTTCGTCAAAATCGGTTGGCTTTAGCATATGGCTGCAGTACGAATGATCGGTCGAAAAAGAAGTTCTATAGAGAAAAACTTTTTTGTTTTCTATGGAATCGACTCCAAATTTCTTACCTGTTCGTTTGTTAGGCTTTTGCATGATTACACTAAGTTTGGTCGAAATCAGACATCTATAGAGTATAGCTCCCATACAAAAGAGAGGTCCGAGAAGTAGTCTTAGTTAAAAAAAGGATGAAAAGTCGGTCTAGCCATACCATAACTTGCTCTGTACCAACATAATTATACACTCAGCATAAATTTTGATGCTGCAGTAGCAGCTGAAAGCAGCGCTGCTACTGCGCTGAAGTAGCGAACAGTATTTTGAACATAACTCGACAACCGTTCTTCCGATCCATACCATTCCTTAGGCAGATCAATAAGTAATACTGATTACTAAATATGTCTAGAAGGTACAAACCATCTATCTTTTAAATAGTGGGAGATATGACGTTTTTTCCAAATTGCAGGGGCGGTAGGTGTCTTGGCCAAAATTGAAAACAAACTTGTTCTGCCTGTAGGTATAAGAAATTTTTGTCCCATACATGTCAAACCTCTATCCCTTAACATCTCTGACATGGCTATAGCCATTCGGCTGTTGATGCTGATTAAGAATATACAACCCAAGCCATAAACTGTTCAAATTACTAAGAATTTTCCCCGGTTAAGTATAAACTGTACCGCGCTAAGAAAACTGCAGCTTAGAGGTAATTTCCCTACCCTTCCCCCCGCTTCGCTGCAATAAAATCTGTGCAATCTACTTATCTTCATTACAAATACATTTTGAGCAAAGCCAAATTGGTAATTCAACTTTCCGTTTTGGCGACAAATTGTTCAAATAATTCTCCCTTAAAAAGCCATTGAAATGAACAATGAGTTTCGAGTTTCGGTTGGAATAATTTATGTTTGGCATACATAAAAATTGAAATGCGGAATTAGTTTCACCATCAGGAGTTTATCGGCAGCGCTTAACACTTAATGGGTGAGGCAAAGTATTGGCCAAGTATTGTTTTCCTCTTGCTCGTTTGGTATGTTATTCACAGTTCGACACACGGTTCTTATCTAAAAAAAACCCCGTTCAAATTTATGGTACAGATTCAGGTGAAAGCATTCACCGAACGTCCGGCAAATAAATAAAATGAAAATTTCGGTGAAAAAAAGTAACCAGAGGAAACAAAGGCAACAAAAAATAAAAATAAAAAAAGAAGCATTAACAAGCGAGGGGAAAAATTTAACTTAATTGCCAAACACACAAACACACACACACACACAAACACGCATACACAGAGAGGGAGCTGCGTATGGCAGCTCGACCACGCCCCCCGGCCCGCCCGCAACAAGCTGTAAAGGGGTGTTGTTGCTGCGGTTCTGTTCCTTCGGGTCGGTTCTCTGCGCTTGGCGTGCGTGCGCCGTGCGATATAATTTATGTTTCAATAACTTTCGAAACTCATTGAAAAGTCGCTTATGTTTGCTTCAATGGCGGCAGCAACAACAAAGCAGAGGAGAAGAATGTTAAAAGTACAACAATAAATTGTTTGGATTTACTTATGCCGCTCCACCCGCACCGCACCGCTCCACCCGCCTGCCATTTGCCATTTTACTCAATTTTTTATTGTTGCTGCACTACGACGACCCCCGCACTGAGCCGTTCGGGAAGCGGCGAAGAAACAAAAAGAAATTCTCGCGTAAGTTGCAAAAGTTTTGCTATTTTTTGTTGTTTTATTTCCCCCTCGCCCCCGCCCACGCCACCATCCGCACTGAATGTGTTTTGTTTGCCATTTGCTTTCGTTCTGTTTTCATTTTGTGCTGCTCTTAAAATTTATTCGCAAGTTTTCTAATTTGTACTTCACTCCATTTTATTGTAATATACAATCTCATTTGCCCAAAGACTGAGAGAGTTATCTAAGAGCATCCATCTGAGTGGCGCGCACACACACACACGCATACAGACGCACACAGAGCCGCCCGCCTATAAGTATGCAATGCCCTTTGGCTGTTCTGGGGCGCATATTTATTAACCGCACTGTTGACTCTCGGTGCGGCAACAACTTGGCGTGCAGCTTGTTGCTCGCTGCCTCTCGCTCGCACCGCCTCTGTGTGCGATTCTGTTGTCGCACCTTCTCAGGAATTCTGTTTACATTTATTACTTTGCGCAAGTTTAAGTGAAAAATTTCCATAAACATTCTTTTAAGCGACATAAAGTTTTTATTAAATTTTGCTAGAAATCCCTGACACGATGATATCAGGCAGCAACGACGACGACGACCAGGATGGCAACAAATAGAGCTACGGAATTTACAACTACAAGTGGGGAGGCGGCGTCCTGCCAAGGCATTCGGGCTTTTACTGCGCTGCTGCTGCTGCTCCGGCTGCTGCTCCGGCTGCTGCTGCACGCAGTTCATAAAAATTTTGCCAGCCAACGTGACATGCACAAAGGCGAAAGGACACACGGGATCTGGCAGCGAGAGAGACTCACCGAGAATGTGGCATAAACTTTCGTCGCTTGTTAACCTGAGAGTTTGCAGCCCCCGACCAGCCCAGCTGACATTAGATGAAATTCAATTAAAACAAAGATACACTTTGTTGGCGGAAGTTCGTAAAAAAAATGTTGGCATGTTGGCCCCATCCCTGTGTTGTGGAACGCTTAATTAGAGCAGGATTAATGCAACTTGCAATTGAAATTGACTCATTCAAATATGCGACCTCATTATTCATACTGTCCACAAAAACCAGCTAATTTACGTTAAGCATTTTAAAATAAGGTCAAACAGGGTGGAGGGGGGGTCGGAGGCAGGAGCAGACCGTGCACTCGACCAAAAGTTGATCGAAACCGCAACAAATGACAAACGTTTCGGGCAAAATACACAAACGCACAAGCACACACACACACACACACACTCACATGAGTAGTAGGATGGGTACCAGGAGCAGAAATAAAACAAAAAAAAATAAAATCAATGAAAATGAAAACCAATTAGCGGTTAACCAAACTGTTCAAATTTGGAAATGGATGCAGTCGTGCATGGCCATAAACAACAAGAACAACAGGCTACAGCAGCTGCCGGTGCTGCACAGGAGAGGTCATCAACAAGGTTGAAAGGTAAAAGGTTTCAGAGTTACAAATTTATCAACGTTTAGTTATAATTAAATTGAACTTCAAGTGGAACTTAATATGCTATTTCACATAAATAAGAGGGAAGGGGGGAAGCAATAGTGTTTAGAGTTTAAGCTAAACAGGTTTTGGAGGGAAGGTTTTGGTGGAACATTGTGCTGTGGCACTCATATTACAAAGTTATTTCTTCTTTACAGAAATTACTTGCTTTTTTGTGGAAGATATGTCTTCAGTAGGAGATATAGAGACTGCAGGTCATACACCTCCCACAGCTTAAGCAAAGAAAAGTACTCCAAAAAGATAAAACATTGCCTAAAACGTTGAACAGAAGAACAGAAGTTGTTTAGAACTGCACACCAAAAGGGGTTCCTATTTAGGTTTAGTTTAGTAAGCAAGAGTAACGCCACACTAATCATAAATAAGCTAGGAAAATGTTCAATTCAGAGATATTGGGGCTGTCCCAGAAGTCTCACGAGATCTTCATATAAACCTTCAGACTTTGAACTGATTTAAGAGGACTTTATATCTATGGAGAGACCGAATTAATGCAGGCTTCCAGATTTTAGGAAATTGAAATCTTTCAGCTATTGTCATATAATCTAAAAGCCTCGCATTTTGGAGAAACATTATATCCAAATTCAAGTAGTTTCAATTCGAAATGAGAGGTTTATACAAAAATCTCTTAAGATTCCTGATACAAAGTAAAAACTGAATACAAAAGTAAAAAAAAAAAACCAAAAAGCTAAGCTAACTTCGTCTGTGCCAAAGATTTTATACCCTTGCAAGAGGTCGCTTAAATAATTCCAAAACAAACTTTTTTTTCCCATTTTCCGACCGATCGTTCGTATGGGAGCTATATGATATAGTCATCCGATTTGGCCAAAAATAGGTAAAATTATGTGAAAGCATGTGAAACAAACAAATACAAAATGGCAGGATGCTACCATTAAAAGCAAAAAGGTTTTCCTAACTACAACTTGTTTTCAGACCTATCTTTTGTATGGCAGCTATACCATATAGTTGTCCGATTTTAATAAAACTTGGTGGAATTATAAAAAAAAAACATAGAAAACCTACGATTACAAAGTTTGGAGACGTTTCCGTTGAAAAGAAAAAAAATTTTCTCACTAAAACTAATTTTCCGACCGATTTTTCCTTTGGAAGCTATGAGAAATAGTCATCCGATCCGGTCAGTTCCCACATATTAGTAGTGTGCAGCAAAAAGAAGACTCTGTGCTAAATTTCAGCTGGATAGCTTTAAAACCGAGAGACTAGTTTGCGTAGAAACAGACAGACAGACGGACAGAGGGACGGACAAACCTCAATCGGCTCAGCCCGTCACCCTGATCAATAATATTAATAGTTTATGGGGTCGGAAATGAATATTTCTATGCGTCAGGGCAAAATTATAATACCCTTTGCAAGGGTATAATGTACAAGTACAAGTATACTTATAATCCGGCTCAAAGGACCACAGAACTGCAGCTTATTTTTATTACAATTTACTTGTGGAATCTCTAAGTACGGATCGCTTACTTGTTGGGAACTGGTTTTGATTCAGTTTGGTCCTTAATTTAACTAGGGTAACTAGTGTTTAGGAATGCCTCAGGAAGGCCTTTTTCTGATGCCAAGGTTCCAGGTTTACTTTATCTTTTCAATACAATTTGGACACATTAAAGTATAAATTTCGCACTCACCTGGATCTACGCGTCGTGGGATCCTTCATAACCATTGCCTCTGAGATATCACCATAACGTCCAAAGTAATCACGTAAGCTCTCTGTAAGCAGACAAAGAAGAACAAGAAGTTAATAATCAATCAACTAAATTTGACGAATTGTCTGGGGGGCAGCAACACGCGGCCTGCTGTCATCAAAATCTCGACGAAAAGTTACTAATTTCGTTACGCGCTTCATAAAAATTTTGTGCGCCGCCTAAATAAATAAACGTTGCCTGCTTCCCCATCCCCCACCAACTGGACATTATTCACATGCATACTCCACACACACACTGACACACACACACACACACACGGGGCCCACTTCAGACTCGGCGCTTGCCACGCCATCAGCGGCGTCGGCAGCTGTTGTCTGCGGTTTTGTGAGCTAATCTGGCAGCCATTGCGGACGCTGGGCTGGAAGCACTTCAGCGGCACGTACGCACACAAACGCAAAACTGAAGTTATTTCAACAAAATTGCCAGACAAACAGCATTCGGTGGGGAAGGGGGAGGGAGAGGGGGGGAGGGACAGATACCAAGGCTCGTTGGCTGCGATTTAATGCAGCAGCAAAAATATAAAAAAAAAAACAAAAAAAAAAGGAAACCGATAAAGTCATCTCGCTCGCTCGTTTCGCTTCTGCTGGTGGGAAGAAAACCCTAATCCAGTCGAGAGTCGACACTGGCGTCATAAATTCAAACTACAATAAAAATTCAATAAAACAAACGATTTTTTTGCGTCTCGTCCCCCTCGCCGCTGCTTACCCATAAATGTGGTGCGATTTCTCGCACCATGCGTGCACCAGCCCAAACCAAGTGGAGCAACTAGTTGCGCCTTGCCCGGAGGGCAAAAACAAACTGGTGACCGGGCATGGCATGGCGGGGTGGAGGACGGGACAGGACGGCGAGAACGAGTTGCAACGCGAAACGCGTCGCGTGATTTACATAAGTATGCACAATAATTATGAACAATAAAAAACAATTTGTTTGCTTATGACAGTTTTGGTACCATAAATAACAGCAGCAACTGGCGCAGCGGTTGTGGAGTGGCTCGTTGGGTCTGACTGTGCGACTGTGCGCTGGGTATGCGTGTGTGGCATGTAAATTGATGGGGCAGGCAAGGGGTCTATGCTCTACGCTGCGTATGTGTTATATGCCAGAGCGCTGGAAAGTATGCTACACTTTAAGTTTTAATGGGCAATTGCCCGGGCCAGCAGGAGGATGTGTGTGTGTGTGTGTGTGTGTTGGGCTAGCCTAGAATGACTTGTCAATTAGTTAGAGGTGAAATTTTATGCCACATGTTTTATGTACTTATTGTTGGCTGAGCATAAACTAGTTACAAGTTGAGTAAGCGAGGGTTGGGTCATTTCTGAATGACATGATTAAAATTGTTTCCGATTTGTTCTTTAACTTAGTTCTCTTTAAGAGCTGGTTTTCTTGTAGTTAAAATGTCGCCAGGAGAACTTTGTGAATCGCTGCCTCTTTCCATTAGAGTAGCTTGCTTTTTACTGTTGGATATGCCCCCGCTTATCACTTGAGTCCAGCTGTCAGGCATATACCAATTCTACCTCGCCAAAAGACACTGAAACTGGGAGGGCTGGTACTGAGTTCAAGGCACACAGGCATGTTTTACTACATCATGACCTCTGCTGATTTTAGTCATCATGGGTGAGTTTCATGGGAAGTACTGAAACATGCCTGAATTCAGGCATTAAATTCAGTTATTTCTACTGCTCAGGACTGAAAAATTCAGTACTGAAACGAAGAACTGCAGGGTACTACTACTACATGCTAGCTCTTCTAGTGTCTAAGATCTTGGTGTTCATGCAGACGGACGGACGGACATACAGATCAACTCAGTTTTGATGGCCGATCAAGAATATGTATACGCACATTGGCACAACTTTAGCATACCCTTTCTAATCTTCGGGAAACGAGGATATAGGATATCTTTTGTAAGGGTGTAATTCTATATAGTTAGCTTATTTACATCAAAGTTGGTACAAATAATTGAATAAATTAAAAAAAAAAACGTTCGCGCGTTTTTCTAACTTATTTGAACGACATTTTCACTGAAGACTAACAAGTTTTTCTCACTAAGACTACTTTTCTGACTCTACTTTTGTATGACAGCTATACCATATAGATTTCCGATTTCGACCAAACTTGGTAAAATCATGGAAAAACATAGTTAACTAAGAACTAAAAAGTTTGGAGGCGTTTTCTTTGAAAACAAAAAAGTTTTTCTCACTAAAGCTAGTTTCTCGACCGATCATTCCTATGACAGCTACAACCTTAAGTCATCCGATTTTGACAAAACTTTCAAGAATTGTGTAAAAGCTTATAAAATAAATATGTGAAAATTTTAAAGAGATTTACATTGAAAACAAAAAAGTTTTTCTAACAAAGACTTTTTTATAACCTTACTTTTATATGACAGCTACACTGTATAGATGTCCAATTCCGAGAACACTTGGCAGAATGGAAGGAAAAGCTTAGAAAACTGGTAAATACGGAGTTTAGAGGCGATTGCAATGAAATCAAAAAAGTTTTTCTCACTAAAACTAGTTTTTCGACCGATCGTTCCTATGGCAGCTATACGCTATAGTCAACCGATTCGCTGGGCTCCAACATTGTTAGCAGCGTGCTGAAGAAAGCTACTTAGATTCTAAATCAGCAGACAGATAGATGTACGGAGCTCAGCGAAAAGACTTCAACGTATCCACAAATATTACGTATACGGCACGCAGGCCACTTGGAAATATCGAAAGCGCATTAAGGTTTCTGCTATTTCCATGAATCCTGTTCGCTTCATCCTCCTTCACCCATTTTCTTTATAAATTGCCGTCTAGACTTCAGCTTAAATGTCATTTCAATAACATTTAAACTGGCGTGGGTCATTTAATTTACTAGCGTAATCTAATGCCAACTCAATTTGCCAAAAAATGTTATACGATGCCAAAGCCAATTCCAGGATAATTCCTACAAATCCCTTTCCCTTATCTCCACCCTGCTCTCCCA
Organism: Lordiphosa andalusiaca; assembly: GCA_035044965.1. Lineage (NCBI taxonomy): Eukaryota > Metazoa > Arthropoda > Insecta > Diptera > Drosophilidae > Lordiphosa > Lordiphosa andalusiaca. Next base: position 3,430,911 of record JAWNNM010001363.1, on the reverse strand, counting down.
ACTTTTCAGATGCTAAATCAAATGCCTAAATTAAGTCTTCATCAACATGTCAATCATGCTCTATCCCACTTTGTCACACACTATATTTCCTACACGAGGAATACCTTTCCGCCCAATTAACCATTTCACATTTCTCACAGTGCACTGCCACCCGCCACCCGCCACTCTCCCGCATACCATCCCTCCTCCCCTCCTCACATTTGCTGTCATCCAATGCGACGTTCATTTTTGAGTGACAGCTGCAAAGTTTGTTTTGCATTTCATATTTGTGAGCTCGTCTGCCCCTCTATTTTGGACCCTGTCCGTGTTCGTGTCCGTGTGTGTGTGTGTGTGTGTGTGCTCAGCGCCAACTGTCACTTGACCGGCCGTCAGTGGCGGCCCCACCCCCACGCCTGCCTTTGGCCAGACTGCTGCTGGGCCCGCATAACCAATAGAAAAGCTGGCAAACAAAATAAATGTGCACATGTATAAAGTGTAAATGCGAATGAACAACAACAACAACAGCAACAACAGCAACAAAAAAGTATAAAAATGGGCAACAAATTAAAACGCGGCAAAATAAAATTAAAATTTATTCGCCAAAAAAAAAATAAAAGAGGGAGGAAAGTGGCAGAGAAAAACAACGACAACAAAATATATTGTAGCGGGCCAAAAGCCAAACTTGGATTTAATTAAAATGTTTACCACAGTCATTTCATTTTCATAGCCAGCAAACATAAATTTTGAAACGCATAACAGCAGAAGGAGAACCACAAAGCGAAACAGCTGCAAGAAAATGCCAAACCATTAAACTTGGCCCACACACACACACACACGCACGCACGCACACACTCACTATGGTGAGAGGCAATTTTGATTGTTGCATTTTTTGTTTTGTTTGATTTGCAAAATGAATTGGCACATAATTAGTTCTCGCTCTGCTCCGCCCCCGCTTCTCTCTAACTCTCTCTCTTTAGGCATAGGCCTAGAGTCAGCAAAAATGTATTCCAAATCCATTTAGTAAAATTATTTATAAGCCAAGTCTTGGTCCTGGTCCTTAGTCCTTGGCAATCCGGTTTGCGGTTACAGGCATATTAACCCCTTAACGTCACACACCCGCCCTCCCCCCGCCAGGGTCACCCCGCACATGTTGTCAAAAGCACAATGCCGAAACCATAAATTTATGTGCTTTCTATTGTTTTTGCCAAAGAAAGCGGAAGCTGTGTGTTCTCTGCGGTGAGCAGAGTCACAAAACAAAAGCAAAAACTACAACAGCAACAGCAGCAGAAAAAGCCAAGAGAAAAAGGTGTGCGCAAAGGGATTTCAATCAATTGTTAAGCCAAAAGCAACAAAAACTAAACCTCTGCTCGGCTCTGCTCTGCTCCGTTTCAGTTTCTGCTTCTGTTTCTGCCCGGTGGTTCTTCTATGTCGTTTTGTGTGTGTGTGTGCACGCAAATTGCCATTTTGTCTGTACCACAAGCGAGATGGCCCCCCCCCCCCCCCCCCCCCTCCGCACTCAGTGTGGGTGAGAGCGAGACAGCCGAACAGGCCGTGGCATCATTTTTCATGCGCTCGAACAACTTTTGACAAAGGTCGGTCAAGCAAGTCTTAAAAACTTTGCGACAAGACAACGCACGTTCCCAGCACATCCTACTTCAGAATGCCTTTCGCTTAGTGAATTACGCCGGCTTTAAGGGGTTAAGGTTCAACCCCGGGGCGGTGCGCGTAACAGTTGTCGCTGTTTGCTCTTGGGCCAAAGCCGTAAATAATAATATTTAGACAAACCAGCGAAAGTGTTGTGGCAAAATTGAAAGAAGAAAAAAAAAGTTCAACCAGGTTACGGGAAAGCTTAAAGATGCAACAGACTCGGAATTCGGCAAGAAGAACCTTGAAATCCATTCTGTAACCGGTCTTAAATCACACAATAATTGCGGAAATGTAAGAGAAAACATTAAAAAAAAGAATAGTAGGCAACATTTGCAGTTAAAGAAACAATTTTAAAACTCGGACATACAATTTTTAAGTCACGATTCTACAAAAAGTAGTACAAAAACATTTAAGTTAGGCACAAATCAACTTATCTGGCAGTTTGTAACAAAAGTAGGGGAAGAAGCAGAAGGATAAAGCGTAAAATTAATCAATAACAACCACACACACAATCTGAGGCAGGCATGCCCACAGCCTATACGCATTCACCGCATTCGTTGTTGTTTTGCGCAAAGCCATTGTCAAGCATACAGCATAACGAAATTATAGCGAAAATAACTTCTTATCAACAACAACATTCATTTCTCCTGTTCACTGGTTCAAACCGAAATTAAACAATGCTTAAGGTTCGGGGTTTTTTGGAGAAGGTTTTAGGTCGAATCTTGGTTCAGTTCATGCTTTATACAATATTAAACATTTTTGTTCTACAAATCGTATGGGAATCGCGTTGTTTTTGAGCCGGAATCGGTTTTTAGCAAACTTGGGAATATACAATATATTTTTTGCTGTTAATCAGTTTCATTTCGTAGTTTTCCTAGAAAAATAGTACCAATGCATTGTTATTCTAACATGGATTTTGAGAATTATTAAAAAAAGCTTTGGAGTCCAGGAGCTTTAAAATCAAAGGCTTCTATGGGTGGGGAGATTATAAGTAGTTCTAAACATTTTTCTAGATTTTTTAGTCATCTTTTCTGCATATTTAAGGTGTCACTCGCACTATACCCAGCCAAATAACAGAAGAAATCGCTACGCAGATGGTCACATTTCTGTGTTTGATACATTTTTCTTGATCTGATACGAAATTTTAGATACGGGTTCGGTTTTGAAATCAAAAGAGCTGCGGTTAACAGTGAAATAAAAGTCGGAATTCCGTGTTCGAACCGGTTCTGATCACAACCGGTTTGCAGCCCTACTTCTTATGTGTCTCTCTACTATGCCTCTTGCATAAATATTCGCAATATATTAACATGAGTTTGTATGCGTAGTATTTGTAGTTGTGCGAGGAATAATTTCGTGTGCAGCAGACAACCACAGACAGCTTATACATCAACGCCAACACTAGCACAATTCTCTATACATCACCATATAATACCAAGTAACCATTATCTTGCCAACAACGCCAAAAAATTTTTGAATTTACCTCCAACTAATCAGTTTTATGAGCCAGTTTTTCATCAAACATCCAAATAATGAACACAAATAACTGACAATTTACTTTCTTGCTGATTCACATGATGAAAAAACCGGCTTTGTGCTTTTTTTTTTTAATACAACTAAGAGACAAATAGTGCAGCAATGGCAGCAAATGTAACACGAATACAATGAGCTCATCAAACTGTTTACGATTTCGTTAAAGCAGATGCCCTTTGATGATCACAGCGTAGTCATAAAAGACGACAAACGGAAAAACACATGAATGACAATCAACCTTCTGTTAGTAAAACATCAATTGTTGTTGTGGATGATGGAAATTTTCAGAAGAAAAACATACCAAATTAAATTCGAGGGGCAGATTGAATGAACAAAATAATCGTGAAACTTGCTAAATGTTAAAAAGAGAAGGACTATTGAGAAATTTCGATAGATGGCAAATGTAAATGAGTGAAGGGTAAGTTCGAACGTATGTAAAGCAGATTGGCAGTGCAAGCATCAATAAAACCAAACGAAAAATATGGTGAAAGAGACACTTTGTTGTGTGTATTCGTAAGCCGGTCAATGTCTTAGGGCTCAACAAAAACAATTGTGCTAGCAGGCAGCGTCGCCACTTTATCACTTTTTCTAATTTTATGCATCGTACCAAAGGTACATGACAGTTTGAAAAACGTCATATCTTTCATGGTTATAAAGATAGATAGTTAGTTCCTATCTGTATTATAAATCGATCCATCAAAGGAATGGTAAGGATTGGTGAACGATAGTCCAAAGAAATTGGATAGTAACAAGGAAACATTCAGCTTCGCTGGGCAGCACCAGTCGCAACATTGATGGGCAGCACTTTGCACACCTCAAAACAAACTCTGGGAGGCGGAGAGTTTGTTACAGTGCGGCTTGACCTACTTTTTTGCTCAGTTCTTTAATTTTCTATGCAGCCTGAGCGACCTTTGGATCTTAGATTCCGCTGGTTATTGTAATTGTAGAAAGTTCAGTGTTGCAGGAATTTTAGATTCAAATATTGCTAAAATTCTGAAAATTCTCGAGCAGGAAGGTTCCTGATTAAATTCAATTTACCAAACAGTTTGCATCCCTAATAATCCCTGCCTCTTAACCATAACCTCTCAGCCTTTGCGGGTTCTTACAGCAGATATTGCCTTGCAATTGGAAATTTTGTATTCTTCTAACTATCTTCGGTTATAGCCAAGACCTTCAAGCGTTTCAACCCAAAAAATGAAATGAAGCCCGGACATATACATTCACTTAATTTCCATCTTAACCTAAAAATTTATCCAGTTTTTTTTTTGTTCCGCCCTGCTGGAAGCATTCAAAAAACTTTGTTTACATGCGTCAACATTTTTACCTGCTAGTCGAAAAAGTTGAGCCACGAACGGATTTTTTGCCCCAAGTTTTGTGCGATTTATGTGTAGGAAAAAGTCATAGACTTATGGATTGGCACGGCTTATAATGGCACTTACGATAATTGCATTGGCTGGAAGGGGGGGAGGGGGTGGCATCGGGAGCTGGGAGTTGGCAACTTTGAATAATTTATGTGAGCCTCGTTCAAAGTTGAGACGCACAAATTAAAATCAACGCACAAAATGATTGATGAACGGCCGGGGAATGCTGCCGCCGACGCTGCCGCTTCTGTTGCCCTTTGTTCGGGTCAAGTCATTTAAATAGGGGAATTGAGCCAGATGGGGGTCACGTGTATAGATAGCACACAAGGTAAACTCCAAAACTAAACAGAATGTCAAAAATCAAAGTCCAAAAACTAAAGTGCCTGCGAAAACAAAGGGCCGAGAGTAGGCAAAGAACGGGCCCAAGATGCTCTCTGGCAGGACAAAGGCGACGAAAACTTTTACACAAAAGCCGAAGAAGAAGTAAAGTTTCAGGCTTGAAGCTGGAGCTGCTGCTTATCTTGGGCAGGCACAGAAACCGAGGGCGCATCAAAAGCATGCTAATGTCCAGCCCTGGCCACAGAAAAACCGCCCACCACGTAAATAACAACGAAGAAGGGACCGCCCGACGTCGAGAAGTCAAGCACAAAAAAGGGTCAAGATGGCAAAGTTGCCATCTCTAGGCAGGCACCAGGATGTGCGACTGTGCGACGCATACGAATCAATTGATTTGAAACCGTAACTGGGGCTGAGAGATGAGGAATGGCCGGCAGGATGAAAGGGTCCGCAGAATGCAAAGTTTGTTTTTGCGAATGCAGCCAAGTGGAATAAATTTTTCGCAGTCAAGGTAAATCGTCGTGGAAATCACTGAAAGCAAATTAAAAACGAGCTAGCTGGGGGGCTGTGCCGAAGTTTTAATACACTTGTGAATGCAAATCCTTCTGAGGGATCAAATAACCCCCAGGAAGTTAATATACTCCAGGCGAGAGAGTATACAAAAAGAGGGATAAGGTAGGCAACCGAAGTCAGGTGAAGTATGTAGATAGATATACATATACTTTCTATAAGGCAAGTCAATATCTGGGAACAAAAGGGTCAAGCGTTCGACGCAATAAACCAAAAATGCGACGAGCAGGAAACGAAGGCGGGGCAGCAGCAGGAGCAGCAGCAGCAGCAGCGCAGCTCTAAGGATTTCCTTATAAATTATTGTGAATTTATGCGAATCATTTCCAGTTGGATTGCTGCCGGATTGCTCAACACTGAGGACCGAAAGCCGCCATGGATTTTAACTTTATAATTGAATCCATTACTTAGGGACGTGCGATGAGGCAGGCGGTCCGCCGCGCCCCGCCGCACCGCACCGCGCCGGTTTGCCGCGTGCCAAGATTTCGATGTATTAAAGTGTTTGGCAGAGCCACTCCTCCAACTCCTCCGCCGGAGCGTTGATTGCCAGGGTAAGGCGAATTAAGTTTTTGGTTTGTTGGCCACACAAAAACCTCGAAATAAGTTTTAATTACGGGCATATGATGGTGGCCGATAATACAACGTCGACGACGCGGCGCGGCGCGGCGGCGTTGAAAACTTTGGCGCCAAGGCAACTGACTGACTGAAAAATTCTATTATAATTAATAGCAGAAAATTATGAAATTAATGCAAAACACACACACAAACACACACACACACACACAGCAAAACCAAAATTGGATTCATTAAAAATGAAGTGGGTGGTTTTGGTTTTTTTTTTTTCCTCAGCCTTTCCTTTCGGCGCGCCGAACCCAAAGTTGGGTTAAAAGTGAAGGAGCTCTGGTACTGAGGGTGGATAATTAAATCTATAAGGTCTCCGTTTGGCCAGAGCAGGCATAGATTTTTCTAATCACGTTTAACTGCTGCAACAATGATGAGGGAAACTGCGAGAAGGGAGTTTGGAAAATTTTGACATTTAGCTAAGAAAATAATCAGAAACCGAAAGGGTCAAAGCAGCTGGTAGATAGAGTGCTTGGGGTCACGTTATCTTATGCTGCATACAGAGCTGCAAACATTCAATACGACTGAGCAATATTAATCAGTTTTTCGGTTCGGTTCTTCTCTAGCGATTTAGCATTGCACAGTAGTGAATCTGGGAAGGGACTTTATACTTTACAGCTTGCTATGAAAGTTTTGATTATTGCCAGATTATTGCTCTTTGCATTTATAAGATGAATTAAAATTTGCGAGTTTTGGGCAGGCTTTAACCCCTTTAGTCCCTCTGCTAGATCCACCACTACTAAAGCATTCTAAACTCTATTCGGAAAGAAGTATGCCACTTGGCGACGCTTCTGGGCGGTACGAGAGTGATTCTTCTGAGAGATAAGAAGCCATTCTTTTATAAGATGGTAAATGGTGTCTTCTGAGAGATAAGAAAGCAATACTGAATGGGCAAAAGATAGGGTTTCCTTCTAGAGTTGAGAATGCAATACTCCCTGGAGATAACTAAAGTCGGCTTTCCGTGGAAGTTCCCCGTGTTAAGGTGTGTAAAATGCTGCCCATCGCTGCTTCAACAGGTGCTGCCCAGCATAAATGTTTGTACTCCCTATAACTCAACTAACGTTCATCAGATTTTCACCGTTCCTTTGGTGGATTGATAAATAATACTGATTACTGAATATGTTCTAAAGAAACGAACCTTCTATCTATAAAATTGTAGGAAATATGGCTTTTTGGGTAAATTACGTAGGAGGTAGGGGGCGTGGCAAAGATTGAAAATAAATGAATACCGCCTACAGGTATAAGAAGTTTTTGTCTCTTACACATCGAACCTCTTTCGCGCACTATCCATGAGATAAGTGCCTTCATATACCCTTGCAGCACGTTTTTCTAACTACTTATCGAAACTTACTTTATATATAGATGGCCGATATCGATCAAACTTGGTGCATACATGCAAAATCAAAACAAACGAATAGGTAAGACATTTGGAGTCGATTCCATTTAAAACTAAAAAGTTTTTCTCAATAGAACTTCATATTCGACCGATCATTCGTACTGCAGCTATATGCTATAGTCAACCGATTTTGACAAAACTTTGTAGAATTGTGTAAAAGCATATCAAATAAATAACTGCAAATTTTTAAAACATTTCCATTGATAACAAAAAAGTTTTTCTCACTAGGACTACTTTTCCGACTCTACTTTTCTATGACAGCTTTACTATATAGATGTCCGATTTCCAGCAAACTTGGTGGAATCAAGGGAAAGCATAGCAAACTAAGAAATACAAAGTTTGGAGGCGTTTCCATTGAAAACAAAAAAGTTTTTCTCACTAAGACTACTTTTAAAACTCTACTTTTCTATGACAGCCATACTATATAGATGTCCGATTTCAATTAAATTTTGTTAAATCATGGGAAAGCATAGCAAACTAAGAAATATAATGTTTGCAGGCGTTTCCATTGAAAACAACAAAGTTTTTCTCCCTAAAACTAGTTTTTTGACCGATCATGCCTATGACAGCCATATGCTATAGTCTTCCAAACCGACCCGTTCCGACAAAAGTGCAGCGTATTTGTACTACACTACTTCGTACAAAGATTGAGGAAGATGGCTTTCAAACTGACAAGGATATGGCATAGAAACAAACAGACGGAAGGACGGACAAGGCTAAATCAGCTCTGCTCGTCGTGCAGATTAAGATTACATATACATTGTGAGGGGCACATGATTTATTCTATGAGTTACAAACATGCGGACAATTTTACCCTCTGCAAGGGTATAAAAATGCCAATAGAGCTCATTTTATGTCCTTGTATAGGACGATATTCTATTAAGTCTTCAACTTTAAAGCCCGTCTTTAAGTATAACTTCCCTTTATTACTCCGAACCTCAAATCCTAAAGTCTTGTCTTACCCTTCAGTTCCGCTCACAACTGAATCATGGCTGAATCAGCAGTAAAGTGGAAGAATGAACCATTTAGTACTGAGTCGGAGAACTGCAGGGTAAGTATAACGCACCAGATTTAGATTCAAGTTTTTTAAAACTCTTTTTTGTTCTTGGATCGGCCTTCATTTCACCATATCCGAAATTCCTTCAGCACTTTCTTGAGTATATCGCCGCAGTGCTATATCAGCGATTGCGGACAGCTCGCTGTGGATGTTAGCAATTCTTGTTTCATTCAATTCCTGTAAAAGAAACGAAATAAAACACTTTCGTGCACCTTTAAAATGGCTATCAATAGGCACCCGCTCGTCCACATCAATTCCATTCCCAATGCTGGCCATCAATGTGGATTGTTTTTCACGCAATTTTTCACACTAATTACCAAGCAATTTAGTTTTGTGTTTACACTCGCCGATTGCCGAGGGCTGGCTGTTCGCCCAGTTGATTGGCTTTGGCAGCGGCAGGTGGCCGCCTCATTAGTGGCTTAACTTGCTGAACAAAATGCGGCACTTATGGCAAACAGCAGCAGCAGCAGCAGCATGAAACATGAAAAAGCAGCAGCAATGGGAGCAGCGTCAAATTGACACTTAACCAGAGACTAAAGTGAGGAAAGAGGAAGTGGATGGCAACAATAAGCAGCCACACGTTGACCAGTCAACAGGGATGAGCAAAGCCAAGAGGAGCTGCAGCTACAACGACATGGCCAACTGTGTAAACAAAGACGACGAGCACACACACACACACACACACAACACGAGGAGGAAGCGACAGCGACATGTCCTGCCACATATCAGTCAGGACACAGGAGTCACCAGAGAGACAGAGAGAGAGAGAGAGAGAAAGTGAGCGAATGGGCGAGAGCCTTTAGAGTCGACCCAGGCACTTGTTGGTGTCCATAAGCTGGCTCGACAAACAAGCAAACAAACCCAACTAACAAGCCATAAGATGACAGCCTGCCAGTGACAAATTGTGCCAAATCGAAATGGTAAACAAATGCCAGCAGGAAGGGAGAGAGAAACAGTGAAAGACGTGGGTAGTGAGAGTGAGAGAGAGAGTGACAGGCATTGGCATCTTGGACGCAACCAATATGCAAATCGGGCACAGCTGCTAATTTGCTAAACGAAAAATATGAGCAACAATTGGAAAAAGGAGAGGAGCAGCTACTACTACCCTCCTCCTCCTCCTCCTCACCACCCACCATATTATTTATGCACAGCAATCAAATGTGCCGCGGGGCGTATGCGCAATGTTAGTTCAAATAGTAACCAAGGATTCCCGAGTTCTGTTCTGGCCACTTTGTGTGGCATTAGCTAAACAAATAATCATTACTTTTTCCATTTGTTTTTGAATGCCTGATGCCCTCACACACACACACACACACACTCACACAGTTACGGGTATATCGATAGCCTCTCCGCAAGGCAGTCAAATAAAAATCTCTCACGCATTCACAGCACGTAGCACATGCCGCCCCAACCCGCCAAAAACCCCTCCGCCCGCTACTTGACGAATACACTGAATTACAAGCAAACAGCTCTTGGGGCAGAGGCTACCAATGGCCTCTACCGCCCCACCCCCCGTCCCCCATATTACCCATTCCTACTGGCTACACATTTAAAAAAGTATCAATTTCATTGTTACGCGCGCTCGTTTTTTTTCCTGTTCCCTTCAATGTTTTCGTTCTTTATTATATATCAACTTTTTGAGAAAGGTATCACAAATTTGGCAAAAGGTTTGCACACCCCGAATATATACATATATGTATATGTGTTGAAATGTTGGCATTTGTGGTATTGGTGGTATCAAGAGAAATGAATTTGTTAACAAAAAGTAGCTGGGAGAAATGCTAGAGAGCTATTTAAGCGAGCAACAACAGAAACAGACTGAATAATGTGAATGGTATGAAACTCAGAAGTTCTAAATCTATAATCTTTCCACATTTTAAGTACTCCTAGAAGTTATGGTTAAAGGATTTAGCCAGAGATGGGAAATTCTCTTATATTTTCAAAGTAAAACTACAAAATGGCGCAGGGTAAACAATACCCTCGATTTCAAGCACCTCCGCTGAAAGGAGACTGTATTCTTCGAATCTAGGGTATATTTAAAACACGATAATGTTCTTAAGTTCTTAGCCGTATCTCAAATTGGCCTTCATTTGCAAAAATATCAACTAAAATAGCAAATTTCACCCTATTATATAACTATTTTCATATCAAAATGATATCAGTTAGTCCAAAATATATGGACTCAAGCATATCATCTTGATATTTATTTTAAATGAAGGCGGGTTTTTTACTTAAAATAACTGTATGATACTAAATATTGTGATATTTTTATTTTGTATAGTTACTTCATCAACGAAAGAGGTCTGCCCACTTTCTTATCGAAGAGGGACTAGATATTTTTCGCTAGGTAAGAAGCGTAAGTATTTTCGTTAGGAATAGACCATACAATATTTTATTTATAATTTGGAAAACTGCATAAACTGTTATTTCTTTTTAAAATTTCACATGAGTGATCACTTCACAGTTTTGTCTTAAACTATTATAGTTACGGAGATACTACACTCTCGGGCTAGGAGTTGATACACATTTTTCTGAGCGGGCTTTGAGAATAAAGCATAACCGCAAAAAGATCTAATATTTTTGCATAATCTTTGATTGGTTGACAAACTATCTACAGTTTTACGATCTTCAACTAAAAACATTACATGTATATTCCATATCCATAACATGTATATCCCATCTATATCCATAACAAGTTGCGAGTCAACCTTTTCTAACAGCGCGACTTGTTAGTCATTCGTAGAAATCTCTCAACGATACTTTCTGTCTTTAATTATTGTAAAAAATTTTGAATATTATAACACTTAGATTTATATTTCCAGAAACAAGTGGTCAGGAACACGTTTGTTTTCCCTTTATGGATCATTCCTTTGAAAATTACCTCTGATATATATTATCACATTTGAATAAAAGCCATTTTTGTAGTATTTGTAGCCAAGGAAAGTGGTTAAAGGCAGAAAAGGAGGTTAAGAAATCGCTATAAAGAGTGGTTGGTCTTTGATTTAACGCGAAGTAGCGAAAAAGCTTACCACCTGTGGCAAATAAGGTTAATATTACATAAATAGCTAGCCAAAGGACTCACCACTGGTGGTAAGGAATATCGCTAGTTAAGGCAGTACAGTAGAAGGGGTCACCACCGGCGGCCCATAAAGTCATAAGTGCATAAATAGCTAGAGAACCAGGCTTATCACTGGTGGTAAGCAAGTCGCCAGCTAATCTGATACTTTTACGCAGAACCGGGAGCTAGTTATGAGATTAATCTGTAGTTAGAGTGGTCCGTTTGCTCTGTACAGGTAGCCAGCGAAAAGGCTCACCAATGGTGGCTAAGTAAGTCATTTTAAAATAAATAGCTACAGAAAGTTCTAACCACTCGTAAAAAGAAAAATCGATAGCTGGAGTGGTAAGTCTACGCTGTAACAGTAGCTTGCGAAGAGGCTTACCAACGGGGGCTAAAAAAGTCATTATTATATTATATAAACATTATCCGAAAGAAGTCACCACAGGTCGTAAGAAAAATTGATATTTAAAGTGGTAATTCTCCGCTGTACCAGTAGCTGGCGAAAAGACTCACCACCGGTGGCAAATATAGTTCTTATCAAATAAATAGCTAAAGAAAGGACTAAACACTGATGGTAAGAAAATGTGCTGGTTAGAAGACCTTTTAAAGATAGTTCTAAAGCTCACCACCGGTGGCTAATAAAGTAACTAATACATTAACAGCTACCGAAAAGGCTCACCACTGGTGGTAAGAAAAAACGCTAGTTAGAAAGCCGCTAAATGGCCGTTAATACGCTTACCAACTCACCTAATAAAATCATAATTAAAAAAATAGCTAGCGAAAGGGCTCTCCACTGGTGGTAAGAGATATCGCTAGTTAGAGAAGTACGTCTCTGTTGTACGAAAAATTAGTATTACTTTAAACTGGCACCTTTTGGGATACAAAATAGTTCTTTTATATCAAACTTAAGCCAAGTAATTGTAGAAAATTAGAATATTCCTTAACAAGGATATAAACGACACTCAAATAGCAGCAAAGTGGGCAAATAAAACAAAAACTGGCCCATAAAGTAGTCTTAGATTTAGTATAATGTTGACTAAGTTGACACCCATCCTCGTGTGTTTGCTCAACCCATAGAATATACAAAAACTAGCTTTTATCCCTACTGTAAATTCTCAAATAAAGAGCAACAGCTTGTCGTCTTTTTATAGATTGGAATGTTTCGCCCAACTCTCTTTAATTTTCATTTGCCTGCGCCAAGTGAAATAAATTTTGGAATGCCAATTGCAAAGAGGGGCCCAAGGCAATATTAGATGAGCATTTTCTCAGGGCAGCAGCAGCAGCAGGAGCAGTACAAAAATTATTGCCCCGTCATGACGTGAGTTTTCATTTGTACGACTTTTGCATAAAATTTTCAATAGAACCAGCAAAAGCAAAATGAGTTTCCCAACAATGGATACAAATGGGAAATAGTTTGTATTCCCACTTGTCAAATTGAGCTAATCAGGTTTTTGGGTATCCAAAAGCGAGAGACAAGAAGAAACCACACTCAACTTGGCCTCAGCTGAGTCCGAGGGATAATGCATCATTTTGTGGTCAAAATGGCAAAAGCGTTAAGTTTTTATGGCAAACGACTTTTTGGATCTAGTCCAAAATATAATCTGTGCGTTGTTGTTGTTGTTGTTGTTGTTGTGGAGTTTCTGCTCGTTTGCCTTGTATTTTATTTTATCGCTGTTGGCAGCCACACCAACAAAAACGGCAAACCAAAAAACAACAATAAAAACAGTCAAAAAGCACTCGAAATGCCAAATGAGTTGCCCCGCCCCTCGTTTGCCTAATGGGCCCCCCAGCGTAAGGCCAATGCCAATGGCCACGCAAGCAGGGCAGTGGCAGGAGTAAGGCCACAGATCCTTGCTCTCTGCCTGCGCACCTTTGCAATTAATCTGTGGTCCGCCCTCGCCCCCCGCCTGCCACACCGACTAGCTCTGAATTTGGCTAAAGAAAATGGCAGTTTTTCCAACTCGCTCCGCTGGCGTTTTTCATAAACAAAACGAGAAAATCTGTTGGCTTGCCAGCATCAACGGAGCATTTCCCGCTTTCCACTTTGCCATTGCAATTTGGCAGCGTTTTGTGGTAGTGTCCCCCGTCACCACTCTTCACACCCGCGCTCCCTCGGCTCTCCGCTGCCATTTTTCGGTCTCAAGTGACAAATATTAGAGCAGTCTTTATCGCTAATTAGACTTTGTAGCCGTAAATCTGTTGTCAGTTGTTGCTGCCGCTTTTGCTGGTGCCGCTGCCCCTGCTGCTGCTTCTTCTGCTGGCTGTTTGTTATTTGTTGTTATTATTGTTGTTAGAGCCAAATAACCAGAGGCTCATGCTGTGCTCTGCACTCCGGTCTGTGTGTACGCATTGTGAGGGGCCATGAGAAATGCATTTCCAACTTTGCCAAGTTGCAGAAATTGATATGCCGGAAGCATTGTAGACTCTAAGGAGTTGAGTTTGAAAAGTTACAGAGTACAAGATAAGGATTAGAAATTGGAATAACAAGGAATGATGTTGAATATATTATATGAAAGGCTCATGGAACTGTTCCAAGTGGAGAATATGCAGAAATGGAACATTAATTTTGATGATGTCATCGGGCTGAAACCACATGCAGATTCAATTCAATGGGTCTAAAAGGTTCTGCTTCTGTCTGATGATGGGGAGTTGAGAAGAAACAAGGCAGTGTTTAGTCAGTCACTACTAAGTAGTGGGATAATGTTTATTGAGGTCAGCTGATGGGAGCATAAAGCAGCCCATTAGTATCTTGGAGTTACACTGATCTGAAGTGGCAAGGCAAACAGCACAGGCATTGGCATTGGGCTATCACCTGAACTCCAAGAACAAGCTGTCCCAAAGAAACAAACTTCTGTTATCCAAGGTTATTCTAGAGGCACATCTAAGGCATCGGGGTGAAGTCTCATATGACACAAATTCGGATGGTCCAAGCGAAATAGGTACCTTAGTCGTATTACCGTGGACGAATGGTAACTGAGAGCTAGAGATTTTGAAAAGTACCTTGAAGTTTCTTTGTTTTTGGGGAAGTAATACTAAGCCATCTGGCCGCCAGCTGCCTGGATAAGTTATTACACCATCCCACTGGCAAGCAACCTGCTAAAAAGTCTCAGAATACAAGGAATTTGTCAAGGAAGAAGGTTAAAAATAGTGGTACCTAGAAAGTTAGTCAATAAATGCCATTAAAAAAAAACAAACAAAAAATGGATTCATGTAAATTCGATACGTAGTTTCTATTGTTTGTAGTTTAAAGATCGCAAGGGGCACCCCTATATGTTTCTTGTCTTATAGAATCTGATTGGTAGTACCAACTTTACGACCAAAAAAAATTGTTATCTAGATCAATTTGATACACGCTGTCTCCATATGATACTAGAACCAATATCGTTCTTTTTTGGTATCATTATACTTCTAGATAGTATCATATTGATCTTTTAGTTGTCAAATTGATATTTAGAATATTCATTTGATGCGCACAAGTATTAATTTGAAACAGACACATTTGTAAGATAGTTCGAGAATTCGAAAAATTATGCTCGTATGTGAAACGAAGCCTGTCGAGCTGACGGCATCTCTTAATACGTTTATACACACAAAATATATCATGTTTAATGCCCTTTAAAGTATGCTATGTTATTTGAAAATCATAATTTTAGGCAATTATATACATATTTTATATTTAACTTAACTCAACATTTTGTTGAATACCCAACAATCTGCAATTTAAATACATAATTGCTTAAGGAAATAAAGTTAGCATACCTTGAAGGGCATTAATCACGAATAATTTGGTGCGTATCAACATAGTATCAGTCATTTAATGTTCTGATTTTAGTGCAATCTTTTCGATAATTCGTTTAAGTAAAAGCTATGTAAAACATCAGCAAGCAAAAATGATCAGCAAAGCATGCGCTGTCTGCTTACATAAAGTTAATATGTTAACATCAATGTTATTGATCTGTTAATGAACACGAAGGATGCCGTTTGAACACTTCGTTGCCTTAGTAACGGGTACGACCCTGACTAACGCTCTCGTTGTTGTGTGCTGTTTGGAATGTAGAACTCGAAAAACTTATATAAAAATTTGTATCTATGTACTTACTATATAAGAACAGTTTAATAAACAACTTTTAACGCTATTTTTGACCACTTAACATCCTTTAATTCACATTTAGCTTGTCTCCTTGAAACTTTTCTAAAAAATATATGTCAGAAAATAAATATATATTTATATTTTGCTTTTTTTACGTAGATCGGGACAACTGATTGTCCTTTTTTGACATCCCAGAGCTCGCACTTACTGCCAGGTAATGTAATTTCTGTAAGTTTTTGCAGGAATATCAAATGATGGGTATCACGTTGAAGCATAGGTGACAATGTGGCATGCCCTAAATCTGGGCTCAATAATGGACGTCTTTTTTATATCTAGCCGATAGACTTGAGAGAAGACTAACTCCTTCAACTCTTCAACCTCTCCCTGTAATCAAAACTAAGATAATTCCATAAATCGCAACCACATTATGGTATTACCCAAATTGTTCCCACATCAACCCAAGCACTCAGCACTTACCATCTCTCGAACCACTCTCTCTCTCTCTCCGGCCATTATCATTTTTTACCCATTCTCATTATTCTTTTTGGCCAGCAAAACAAACTGTTGTTTGTCTGTTATGGCGCACCACATGCGACACAGCGCAACTGCATTGGGCAGGGGCTAACTATGGGAAACAATGGCGTTGGATTGCATCCAGATGCCATTGAGCGAAGGATTCGATTGCGTCAGTGCGAGACAAAACGGCAGGCGGGCATTTAAAAAAAAAAAGCACGATTATGCGAACTTTTATGGCACATACGAGACTAATAGAGAGAAGGAGCCCAGGCAGCAGCTGCCAAGAACCGTGGCGAGGTTTGTGGCAATTTATGCGGCTCAGTGTTGCATTAAATGTACAGTGAAATGCTTGAGTTAATAAAAAACACACACAAAGAGCAGAAACACAAATCCTTCACAAAAAACCAGGCAAATCTAGGCTTGAAGTGTGGCAGGAAATGAAGCGTGGCCCGTGTTCAAGGTAATAAGCGGCGGACCCTGTTTTTGTTTCTGTTTCAGAAATTATTTCTGGGACGAATCCTGGGCCTAACCAAGCGCAACCAAAAACTTAGTTAACACACACACACACACACACACAAACACAGAATTACACTCGGGTATATGTATGTGTGCGGCATGTGTATGATAAATAGCTTTCAATTTATATGCCTCGAGGGCGGCCAGACCAAAGTTCTTGGTGAGAAGTTGGCTTCGGTATGGGACTTAAAGGTGTTCAAGGGTCATTTATCAGTCAGAGCGGCAACATTTAGCGCTGCCTCTACATAGGTGTAGGTATGTGTGTGTGTGCGTGTGTGTGTGTGTGGGGGGAGGCGCATAAATTTCCTTGCCGCACACCACCTACAACTAGCGGGCGCATTCATTTCGATCTGAAAGTGAAAATCATTTGCAATTGTGGCAGCTCCACACAGTGAGTTTTCCCCGCATAACTGGTAATGGCTGCCATAGAGAGCGGTCGAAATTACTTTAACCCAGCAGCTGCGACCAGGCCAGACCAGACCAGACCAAGCCGGGGCCAGGCCAGGCCAGACTCCGCCTGTTCCTGCTCCTGCCCGGCTCCCTCCGTTAAATGAGTGAGTAAATGTGTAGCTGTCGACAGGTGTGCAAGTAATTACACTCACACCCATCATCAGCTGCTGCTGCCGCTCCTGCTCCCGCTCCCGCTCCTCCTCCACCCGCTAGTTGCCTTTGCATACGATGGACGACCCAGGCACACAATTTATATTTGCCAAAGCTGCTTCGTCTGCCGCTGACGCTGGGGCGTCAAGGCTGGCAGGAAAAATGGTTTCAACATCCTTCGCCTCGTCAAAATTAATTAATTTGCAGCGCTGCAAGCAGCGACAAGCAGCGAAGACCAAAGTCTCCGGCTTACATTACTGCCTCCCACCACTCCTCGCTTCTCGCTCACCTACCCCTAGTCACCATCTAGCCTGCGGTTATGGCTGCTCCGTTAAAGGGGGTAACACAGGTCCACAAATCAATCGACTACAACTACAACTATAGCACTATCCAACATTACACTTGAACTCCAGCAATGGGAACAATTGAGCAGAAGTTGTTGGGATACCAAGTAAGGAAGACGGTCAAGCCCGACTGGAATGTACTCTGCTTTCACGAAAGGGAATGCTTTGACCTAAAGCTGACCTCAACTCTTATCATCTACATCCAGCTAGTCTAAACAATCTCTCTCTGAAGAGATTGTAGATATAATATATATAGTATAATTTTTGCAAATCTAAAATAAACTTCATCTGCGTACGGTATACACCTACCTTCATGCAAAAATTTGTGGCTCTCTCTTATAGTCTCTGAGATCGACGCGTTTATACAGACAGACGGACGAACTGACAGATGGACATGGCTAATTCGACTGTTCAGGTTGATCAAGAATATATATACTCAATGATGTCGGAAGTATTTCCTTCTCCCTGTTACTTACATTAGGACAACTTTATGATCCCTCTTTTCCTATTTTTAATGGGAACAGGGTATACAAATAGGGATGCCAGCCGGTTCAAACGCGAAACGAACCAATCCAAAGCCGAACCACTTAAGCAACCCGAACAGGGGTCCTTTCGAAATTGATGAACTGAACTCAAAAACCACAAGGCAAAACGGTTCGGTTGAGTTCAGTTCAACGAAACGTTTACCTTCAAGCAATAAACTTGATGAAGATATTAAGGATTACCCATAATAAGACTTGGAATCCCGTACTGAATTCCCAACTGAATTTGAGTGATTATATCCTCTTTTCCATTCATATTCTTTAAGGATCAATATTCTCATAGTTCTGTGGTGCTGCTTCAGCTCACTCCAACTTAAGACTGAATATTTTGTACAAACTAAACTATTCTCGTCATATCGGCGCCTGAATAGCCGCCTTTATATATTTTCGACAATTATATAAGGATTAAAAGCTACTCAAACGATGTCTGGGAATTCGCTTTAGAAATCATTACAAAGAAAAAGGTACAGACCTCCATAAAATTTATAATAAATTAAGAGTGAACTACTGAACCGAACCGAAACCGCGATTCAGTAAGCTGCAAAAACAATGCAATGAACCGAACCACAGGTTCGAAAGCTTTGTCCAACAATGAACCGAGCCAGTCCTTATTGCCCAGCGGTTAAGAAATAAGTGAGAAAGTCGGTCAAGTAGTATACCAACTCTGCAGCGAACTTTTCTTGCTCATAACTAGACTACATTTCATCTGAATTCAGTCAATCCTTTGTCGAAGCAACATGTAATCTAAACTACTGTCTATATGTCCAGAACGCACGAACCATCTATCTATAAAACTCTCAAAACTAGATGTTCAAATTGGGAAAAATTTTAGAATCACTGGATATATGTTCTGTCTACAAGTAAACTTCATTTTTGAGGACTAAACCTAACCGAAATTATAATACACCGATGCTATTAGTCAAATATGCTTCAAAATGTGGATCCCACCGTCATTTCATATCATATCCTTAAGAGACAGCAGCTGACTTAAGAGTTGTGGCACCGTCTCGTCGAAACCACAGGTCAACAAAATACTTTTCTTCCATTTGGGCAAAAAAGTCGAGAATTGTCTAAGAGTATTTTGAACAGTAAGGTAGCCATTTTCATTATTTTTGGAAAAAAGAAAGATCTAATGATTTTATGGCAGCTCTTGAACTGTTTGTGTGTGTTTACCAAAAAAATTTAAAGGAATTTGCAATCGCGGTTCGCTTGTAAGTCGATTCTTTCCTTAATGGCAAGCCTTACTGTGCAACTTAAGGTGTTGCCACCTGTTTGAAATAGTGTAACAGCTTCAAAACCCAGCTCTTACTTCTTTGTTTGGCGAACTTAATGAGTAGCGCTGCTTCAGCTCATAACAAAAGTACAGTGCCGCATCGGGATAATTCCACACCGTATTCTTGTTGTCCAGTGAAATCAAATGCTTAGGTCAGATGGTATTGATTACCAAAGTGCGAGCCAATTGAATTGAATTTGTGCTACAAATCAAGTAAGCAACTTAGCAGCTAAACAACAACAACAACAAGGGCAACAACAACAGCCACAGCCCCAAGCTACCAGATCCCCAACTACTTGCCTCCCTCCCCATTTTCCCTGCCATTCACATCGTCAATAGCTGACCCCAATCAAGAGCGGGTGGGGGTGAGGTTGGAGAAGGAATCAGGACACACGCACACTCATATGGTCAGCAGCGTGGCAGGATGGGGGGAGGGGGGGGGGTACAGGGTGCGTGGGCAATCAATTGCAAGGAATGTAAAAGCATAGAAGCTCAACAAAAAATGCACAAGCTTTTGGCCTTTGTGCGTTGGTCGTCGTCGTCGTCCTCGACGACGTCGTCATCGTCCCACATGGCAGTGAAGTGCAGCTATAAAATACTAATCCGCATCAAATGAATGCTACATCAATCTTGTGTCGGGCGCAGCGGCAGCGGCGACATGATGCGTCCTCAGGTGCGTTCCAAGGACTCGCCAAACCTGGCGCAACTTTAATTTTGTTACTAAGCCCAGACGAACTCTCGAGTTGACAGGCAGGCAGGATGACTCGACGGCGGCGGCAGATGCCGAGGAGGAGCCGCTCAAAAGTCATTTCCGCAAATGTTGTCAGCCTCGTCGCAGGATAGCAGGAGACCGATGTCGACGACAAGAACAAACAGGCAGCAAAAACTAGAGATTAGGGATTTGCGTGCACATAAATGAATTTTGTGTACGCAGGATGGTTGGGTGGCTGGGTGGTTGTGGGAGCTGCTACACAGAGAGAAAGGACGAAGCAAGTCGTACTTTTGCCGCAAATCGATGGCAATTGGACCAGATTCTTTCTCTCCGTGTTCAAATGGCATCTCCTAAGCCGAGCAGCAGCTGCTGTTGCCGCAACAGTAAACGTTATCTACACACGTGCAACGTGCAACATGCAAGCAATGCAACCAATGAGCCGACCTCTCTTGTCTGCCCCTGTCTGTGTTTGCATTGGTGTGCAATTGTTGGCATTACGTGCCACTCTCGATTGCCATTCAATGCCACTGGCAGCAGGAGCCGGAGCAGCCCACGCAGAGCCGCCAACTATTGAATTACTTTCAACCTGCGACTGAAGATTGCACTTGAAATAGGATTCACAGCTCACTCGCTCTCCAAAAGCTTCAGATTTTCAATTTCCGTTTCCGTTTTTTTTTATTTTGCGCTTTTTTTTTGCTGCAGCCATCCTCCTGGCTGTCGCGTGCGTCTGGTCTATGGTTTTTTGCGGATTGGGTGTGCTTCTTCTACTCCTGCTCCTGCTGCTGCTACTGCTGTCCCTTATGGCTCTCATTTTTCCTTTTTTTTCACATTTCTTTGTTTTGTTCGTGTCTAAGCAAATGGAATAAGCGCGCTCATTGGTTGGGCTTGTTGCTTGATGGATATTGAATGGTCGGTTGTTTGGTTGGATGAATGAAATGCCATGTGAATGCTGTGTAAACTATGGAAATCTTCTACCTTTTCACTTAAGGGGTTGACGGATAAGCAAACAAATGAAAGTGTAAGTTACTGGTATGAAAATGATCAAAGTATTGATTATGGGTTGCCGAGGAAGGTGACGGGGAAGAGATCGTAGGGCGGTGGGATGGATATATCGTTGAAGTCTTAAGGTTCCGTTCAGTATGTATTGAGTAAGAAGAATATCAACTGCCACATATTCTAACTGAGCAATTACTTAGGATGTGCAAGCATGTTGTGGTAACTCTAGAGAGTAACATATCACTTAATGGCTGGATTGAAGGAAACACAGCATCTTATTATTGTACTAAAAGGAGAGAGTCGCAGCTCTCTAACTCTCTCTCACTCTCTCTCTCTCTCTAGCTCTCACTTAAGACCTCAGAAAGAGCAGTAAGAATTTCCCTCACCGTCGCCGCTCACGTTAGCCAGCGGCTTTGCGGATGCTTCGCTTTTGTTATTAGGGGTTACCAAAGAGGAGGTGTGAGTCCATTTGAAACGTAGTAAGCTGGCACCTGGGTGGCAGTACGGTTTTCTAACAAAGACTACTTTTCGGAGCTTACTTTTCTACAGGAGCTATACTATATGATGTGTGATTTCGACCAAACTTAGTGAAATCATGCAAAAGCCTAACAAACGAACATGTAAGAACTTTGGAATCGATTCCATTTAAAACAAAGAAGTTTTTCTCTAAAGAACTTATTTTCGACCGATCCTTCATACTACAGCTATATGCTATAGTCATCCAATTTTGACAAAACCTTGTAGAAATGTGTGAAAGCGTATCAAATAAATATATAGCAATTTTAGGAACATTTCCATTGAAAACAAAAAAGTTTTTCTCACTAAGACCACTTTTCAGGCTCTACTTTTCTATGACAGCTATACTATATAAATGTCCAATATCGACCATTCTTAGTAGAATCATGAAAAACCATATCAAACTACGTAATACAAAGTTTGAAGGCGTTTGCATTCAAAACAAAAATGTTTTTCCCACTAAAACTAGTATTTCCATCGAACATTATTATGACAGCTATAAGCTATAATCAGCCGATCCGTCCGGTTCCAACAAATGTGCAGCGTAATTGTACTAGAAGACTTCCTGCAAAGTTTGGTGAAGATAGCCTTCAAACTGACGGAGGAAACTGCATAAAATCAGGAGTCTAAACAAGACCATTTGCACTCAACGACGGCGACGTGTTAGCTCACTGCGCCATTGCAGATATTTGTAGACGAAGACTTATACATCTCTCTGCTCTGGTTATTCTATATTAAGTTGAATTGTGCTCATTTTAGGAAAATTTTGAGCATTTGTTCTGGTTTTAAACTTCTAATCCTCATATTGAAAGCCAATCCAATCCAAAGGCTTGTTCCTGAACCACTTTTAAAGTGGTGCAGCCGTATGTTCGACATTTTCGTAGTACCAAAATACTAATCCAAACTTCAAGTTCTTAGCTTAAATTATATCTGGGAAACGGCTCAGAACCACTTCGCGGCAAATACACACCCATTTATCTATCTACTGTATCATTATGTTTCTAGTTGGAGAAGTTAAGAAGTTTATTAAGGGTCGATTTCTCATCTCTCAAATAGCTGATATGTGTCAGATAATTTCAGGTTTTTGCTTTGTTATTTGTAGGTTTATGTGACAGATAGCTCTATGTAGAAGATTATAAATCGGCCCTGAAAAAATTTAACTATTTAGGAAACAAGTAATTTTGCTTAACTTAGCCATTTTATGTTAGCTCACAACTTCCAACTGATTTATCAGATTCATTGAAGCTCCCAATAAGGTGAAAGAATACTTTACAAATCTTAAATTTTTAAGTTCTAAAGTTTTCTTTCATAGATTTTAAAAGAATCGAGAGCCACTAAACAGTAATCGTGATTGTAGACAGCAAAAGAGGTTGTGCTTTGATTTTTCTGTCTTTGATGTGTGCAGTTGGTGCTTATTTAAGAGTTCTGGTTATGAAACAGGCCCCAATGGCCAATTTTCTAAATTCTACATTTCTTTCTCACTGCTTCCCCCCCATTTGTCCAACTTTTTCTTTACTTTTTACTTTCCCCCCATCAGTTGCTCTTTTGTAGCCTTTTTCTCTGATTTGTTTTCATCTGCCCTCACTTACTAAGTATATTCTAATATTAAGTCATTTTTCATTTTCCCACCTTTTCTTGCCCAAATGTCCTGTCCATTCCTGAGAGAGAGGAAGAGAGAGTCACAAGAGAGCCCCCCCTGTAATTTGCACAAATTGATTGGCATTTCAGTCACAAATCACAACTCCGTTTCTCTCGCACAGTCTTACATTGTCGTCGTGGCCTAAAAGGTGCAGCTGCCACCATATACTGCTCGTGTGTCATAATGCTCTGCAGCACCTGGCCAAGATTGCCGCGCATTTACAGCCAGCAACCAGAAGCAGCGCCGCCAGCAACAGCAGCAGCAGCAGCAGCAACCATTGCACGTGCATCATTGACGTTGCCCTCCCCCCCTCCGGCAGCAGTTCCCGTTTAGTTGGCAGTACATCAATCCTTTAAGACGCAACATTCAGTGCCAATCAACAAGTGCGTTCCATCTTGGACCCAACCTGTCTGCCACCTTGGACCCCCCGCCCCGCGCTGCTCTTACCAGCAACAGCACGCTGAATGCTTTTATTGCTAACCATTTCTTTCTTTTTGCCTTCCCACGGCTGCTGCTGGGTGTGAGTGTGTGTGTGTAAGGAGCACATTTGGAATGAAGAACGCTGGCAAGGATTTGTACATACATTTGTACGCTCAACACACGTCTTCATGCCGTGGCAAGGGGAGCGGGCAGGAGCGTGCGGGAGGGCAGATTGAAAAGAACTCGGCACGTATTTGTCACGTATTATATATTTATAGCAACCAATGAACCGTTGAATGCATGGACAGACTGCAGGAAAGGATGTTGAATGCATAAAATGGCAACTGCCTCCATTTTCCTCGTGTACTTAAGAGTTGGGGTTTAGTTTAAATTGAATATTGCTAGGGCTGCTGCTGTGGGTGAGACCGGGAGAGCGGCAGGGGACGGGAGTGAGAGTGAGCACGAGGAGTAGCATCCAGAGCCATCACAGTTTAATTATAATTTTAATCACTTTTGCAGCAGCGCGGCACGGAAATGAATTTTATGAAGCGTGCCTCGAACTGTCGTCCCCAACATAAACTGTTGTCAGTGCCAGAGGAGCAGCAGACGCTGGGACAACCGACTGTCATGTCAATTCAATTTTTGTGCTTCCGTGCGCGGCGACAAGTTTTAGCCAGTCGCATTCCCAGTTCCAGTCCGTCCCAGTCCTGCTCCCGCCTGACAGTTCAGCCAACGGCACTTTATGTACATCATCATCAACACCTTTTGCCAGGCGCCATTTACACGCCGTCATCTATCGTCGTCTCTAAGTCTAATCAGCACAGACAGCCCACCAGTCGGGTGTGGATGCTTGAGAAGAGGGTTCCACCCACAGAAAGCTGTGTCCTTTCCATCTTTCCCCTCTGTTTCGCTGCTCTGTATACTTTTGCTCACCCTGTGTGGGTAAGCGAATCAATTTTAATGTCGCATTTGTTGCTTAGATTTTCGAGACCAAAAAAAAGAAGAAAAACATGCTGATAATGCTTACTAAGGTTTGGTTGACCAGGTGTGATACCGATTGAAATTAGCAAGGGGTATTAATTCAAGAGGATCCTTTTCCTGTCTTACTTAAACCAACTATGAATATCGATAATATTACAAATCTAAATATTCAATGTCTATATTTCATATCGAGTCTAAAAAACATCGATAATATCGTTATTTTCTAAAGCTTATAAAAGCTATAAGTTCGGTTTCGAAAACCCCCATCAATATACAATTACAGCTGTAGGTAGCAGTATCACTTGAAAGAAGCGTACTATTTCCTCGATACATGCTCCTCCTACATAATATTTCAAATTGTCTATCATGATACCTCAAATCACTGGAGTTCAGAAGAAAGATCTGTGAAAATGTATGATTGATCAGGGGACAAGTGCACTGCTGAGCGCGACCAGTGATTTGTGATTTGTGGCTGCCTTCATTCTACAGTATAGATATTGTACTGGAGCGCTGATTATTTACATCAGAGACTGATAATGGATGGACCGACTGTAAATAATTGTTAACTTAAGCCCCATTGCTTGATACGTTTTTGACATGAAGCCATTTGATTATCTTTCAAACTATTCTATAAAGCTTTTCGTCCTTAACTTAGAAAGTTAGATTCAGTATGGATCATTGATATTTTAACACAAGCTGCTTAGCACCAAAAATCCAAAATACCTTTATGAAAAACTTGAATTCTCTGCCTCCCGAAATACTAATAATCCTCGTAGTTATCCTCATCAGAAAATCATTTCTACATATATATGTAATTCAAGTCTGGAACTAAATACCCCCATTTCAAGTAACTCCATTGTCATATTTAAAGAATCAACAGTTTAGAAATTAATAAGCTTAGAAATAGAATTAAATAACTTCAATGTTGGTTTGTATTTCGTATTTCTCTATGTTTCTTTCCATGTTAATGTTAAATGATTTATATTTAAGGATTATCTTATAATTTTGTTATAGCGTCAAGGGAACAAAAATATATATTGTCATATGGAAAATTCGTTGTATAGAAATTTCACTATTCTGGATATCAATTCGCCATAAAGAAAGCTTCATTGTACAGAATTTCGTTATGGAGAAGTTCGACTGTAATATATTTATGTGACCACAGCCCTTGTCATAAATTTCTACTAAATAAATAATATAAATATCGATAACGTCATCAAACAAAACTATCGATTTATCGATAAAATATTAAGAACTATATTTTCAATCGTGCTGGAGATATTTTGCAATTTACAAGTATCTAAAATCAAGTTTACAACATCTGTATTTGATTTATCGAGTGCAAAAACATAGCGATATATCGATAAATCGATATTTTCTAATGCCTATAAAAGTATTTGAAATTGATAGTGCCCAATTTGGTCGATCTTCACTATAGGGGTAAGCTGACATACTTGATAAGACATTCAAATACATTCCAAATTCTAAGCAAACCTAAAGAACCGTGCAGACACTTTCGCCAGCAGGAATGTTTTGCATTTTTTACTATACAGAAAAACAAAAGATCTAATTAAGGTCCATTAGGACTGGATGTGTCTTTAATTTCCATTTTAACATCCAACAGAGCTAAAAATCATATATTTGATCAGATTTCATATCCTTTGGAAGATTTTCAGCTCCGTTGAATGATTAAACAGGATATTAAAGACTTAGCTAGTCCAAATAAAAGAAATATCAATCATTCTGGATCAGGGCAAGCCATTACACCAAA
This sequence comes from Lordiphosa andalusiaca, assembly GCA_035044965.1. NCBI lineage: Eukaryota > Metazoa > Arthropoda > Insecta > Diptera > Drosophilidae > Lordiphosa > Lordiphosa andalusiaca. The sequence goes on along the minus strand of JAWNNM010001363.1, from coordinate 3,404,443 downwards.
CCGATTCTATCTTAAGCCACTTTTAGCATGCGTTCCGTCCAACGCATACGCCCCGTCCAACCGCCCCTTCGCACGAGGTATCCGAAAATTATGATATATATTTGTTGTTCTTTTTTAGCGACACCCAACATTCGAGCGCTTTAGCACCCCGGGAAAAAAACAAATTGAATCATATTTTTAACTCAGAAAATGGGAAATTATAATTGCCAGCTGAGCATTTTGGCTTCATCGCACAGTCTCTCTTCACATCAGTTCATTCATGGACTGTTATGAATTAAAATACATACAGAGATGTAAGCGTGTACAATGTGCATACATACGTACGTACGTACATACAGATGGCAGACATAGACGAGGCTGCTGACATGTTTTGTCCACAGGCACGCATTCTCTTGCGGCAGCCGCGCTGCCCGGCTGCTTGGCAAGTTTCCCAACGGCACGCGCTCTGCCTGCCACCAGCTTCCTGATCCCGCTGCTGCCTGCTGTTGTCGTGCCGACGACAAGTCAGCCTGGCTGTGTCACTCATATGAGCCACAAATATCCAACCCCGAAAATCCAACTCACTCCACCCTCCCGCTGCCACGCACGAACGCTTACTTTGTCGCATGCCCAACTTTTGGCTATTAAGTCATTTTTTGGCTTTTTAGATTTGCGACAAATTCAGGCAGCCAGCCAGCCAGCCAGCCAGCCAGCCAGCCAGCCAGCAGGATGAGCCCTTTTGGGTGGCAAGTGCGTCCACTAATTGCCCAGACTCTTGTGGCATGTTTTGTTTTGTGTTCTTTGTTTTCTATGTGTTTTTTTGTTTTTAGTTTAAACAATTTAAGTCTGAGGCGAGGCAAAAAACACTTTATCATCCAATGGGCCAAGTGTTGGCCACTGTACGAGACACTGCAGCAGCAGCTGCCTTCTCTTGGGCACACAACTTCAACTCTTTCATAAGAATTTAGTTGAATGAATTGTGCAGAACTTCAAGTGGATGGATGAGACCAGACGGAGAAACCTTCCGTAACAATGACAAGATGACGGAATGGGTGCAGTGGACGGGTGGGATGATGATGATGATGATGATGATGATGATGGGGTCTTAATGCTCTTTGCAAACATTTAAATTCCAGAAATCAATAATGGAAAAATATCAAAAAATTTTGTGTGAACAATTTTGCTCAAATGGCACCATTTCACAGATTTCATCTCGAATGTTTTCCAAATTGTGAATAAATTTATTATGCCCGCAGTTCGCCAGTTTCATTCTAAGCTCTCTGGCATTGTAAGTGACAAGATAAACAATGGACAGCCTGGGCATTTTGCCACTTCAGTGCACCTATTCCACTTCCTCTCCATCTCCGACTGTCGCTCAACCCTTTCACTTCAAGTTAAAAGTGAAAAGCAAGATTTGTCACGCACTGATGCGTCTTTAAGCGTTTTAATTACCCACCAAACGAACGGGACGAAACTTTAGCATAATATGCAAACCAGGACAATAATTCACTTCGGCCAAACCAGCAAAACTTGCGCAGCAGAAACGGAGCTGGATGGAGCAGTGGTCGTTGCGTTTTGCAATTTGCATTTTGCATTTTGGGACGCTCGAGCAATTAATAGCGCACACGTAAACAAAACAGAACCCGAACCCAAACCCGGCCCAGGATGGACCTGAAGGACGCACACAGCACACCTACTAGCTGGTGGGGCCGAAGGACCTGCGACAATGACAATACTAAGGCTATCAAAATGCAAAGCAGCAGGCAGGTAATGAAAATGCTTAATGGCTTGCAAAGTGTCACAGTGGCTGCACGCCTGTGGATAGGCAATGGAAATGGCGAATTGCAATTGGCGAACTTAAAGCGCGTTAAATTCAACTGGCCAGAATGGAGCGAACGAGTGGAGTGCGCATAAAAAGTCAATTAAAAGGCAAAGCCAGTTGCTTTTGCAGCTGCGCTTCAGTTTGAGTTTTGTGTATACTCCCCCCCAACCCCCCTCCCCACACTATATGTGGCCGTGGCAGTGTGTGTGTGTGTGTGTGTGTGTGTGTGCATGTCTGTGTGTGCGTATCTCAAGTGCATGAGTGTTGGCCAGCGCTTTTAGCAGAATAAACAGTGAAAGTTGCGCAAAAAGGACATGGCCAAGACAGAGAGAACGAGACGGGCTAAGGAGAAATAAAAAAAGAGTGAAGCATGTTGGACCTTTGAACGTGTTGAACTTTCAAATGGCTTTGCGCGCGGCTGGCAGCTAATGGCATTACAGTACATGCCCACCCCTCCACCGATTTTCCCCTTTGCCTGCATACAAAGAGCGTGCGAAAAAGCAAAGTGTGACTGCAATGTATGTCCAGTCTTTCTACACTGAGCGGACAGCAACAAAAAGGACAATATTTTTGCAAGTATTCTATCAAATCGGTGGAATCTTAAGCTATATCTTCATCAGGAATCTCACGGTGTTGAGGGAGCATAAAAGAACAAAAGACCACTAAGGGAGGAAGCAAGGACGACGTGTTGTCAACATGGAATGGATATCCATAGCATCTTATACGCCATTACCGACTTGAGTTTATCATCATTGAAACAAATTAGTCATCTTTTCGACACCTCCCGCATGATTCGAACTATATGTCAACGTCAAAAATGCGCAGTAAGGTTTGCCATTTTACCAGTAGTAGACAGATTTGACGACTTCGGATTTCCACTTCTGGTTTTATGTGAAATCAAAGGCTTACATCAACAAGCCAGGGACTCTGGAAGACCCGAAAAACATTGCCCGCCAAGAAACAGCCACAGTTCCGGCCGAAATGTTGGCCAAAACCATGGAAAATGCAGCAGAATACGGGCTTAATATGCCGTAGCCGCTAAAAAAGCGAGATATCATATTCAAAAAGAGATCTAAACCAATGTACTTGAACTCAACTAAATGATTTTAAACAAGAACGAAAACAAGAAAAAAAGTGTGTTGTTTCTTAATCTTTAATAAAAAACAAGAAAGAAACTGCAACTGCAGTAGCAGTTGAAAGCAGCGCTGCCACTGCGCCGCAGCAGCGAACAGTCTCGTAATTCGTAACTCGACAACGGTTCATCCGATCTTCACCATTCCTTTGGTGGATCGATAAGGTAGAAGTTATGAACCATCTATCTTTCAAACTGTGGGAGATATGCCTTTTTTTCTAAATTGCGGTGGAGGAAAGGGGCGTGTCCAAAATTGAAAATAAACTTGATCTGCCTGCAGACATAAGAAGCATATGTCCCATACATGTCAAACCTCTATCTCCTACCAAATCTGAGATCTGTGCGTTCATACGGACAGACAGACGGACATGGCTATATCGACACGGCTTATAATACTCCATGTACCTATGGTACAGAGTATAAAAACTTAGGTTCATCGAATAAAGTCAACCCCGTGAGTTCATATAGATCATTGAATAGTCATAGCCTATTTGTCAAGTGTGCAAAACGGTTCTAAATCGGTTACAAAACTGTATATAAGTGGCTTACAGCCATATCTGAAAAGATATTAAGGAGGAAGGAATTGGACTTTTGGTGTGTGGATTGGTAAAGTAAAGTAGAATATTTAACTGGTTCAGAAATGGTTTCGAAATGCCTAACACATGGTTCAGACCCATATCTTAAAAGTCAATTAGGCCTTCAGCTTTTAATTGGGTCTGTAGGGTGATAATTTTGAGTTGAAATCGACTTCGAACCGGTTCAATAATGGTTCAGAGCCATGTTTCAGAAGTGACTTACGCTATGAACTTGAAATTTGATCTCTATATTGGTAAAATTGAGTTGAATATTTTACTGGTTTAGTACCGGTTTTGAAACGATTTCGTACCGGTTCAATAGAGGTTAACATCGATACCTCAGAGGTTTATTTATTTTCAAACAGTTTCTGTTGCTTTAGAACCGGTTTCTAACCAGGTCAATAGTGTCAAACTCAAAAGTTATTCAAGCTATGAGCTTGAAATTTGCTGTCTAGGCTGAAAGTATGAAGTGAGACATGTAACCGATTACACCTTATTTTGCCAAACCACTTTAAAAGTGTTTCATAAGGCTGATATAATCTCACAATGCATAGGCAAAACAAAAATGGCATAATCTACGGCTAAGCTTGTAACTCAACTGAACATTTCTTAACAATTTTGCAATCAAACTTAGGTATTAGCTGATATTTTTGATCAGTGTATGGGATATGTGTGACGCACGCTTTATTGATGCCATTTGGCCATTTGGCATGCATTAGAACATGCCGCACTAGCGCACACTCACACGCACACACACACACACACACACACACACACACACACACACACGTCGCTCACACAAGTTTCAAGGTACAAATATCAAAGTTGAAGTGCAGTTTATATTCTACATTTGTCACGCAGCGTTGGGTCTATAAATTATTTCTTATGATAATTGGCAAAGGCGTGGGCGCCTAAGCAACAACAAATACAACAACAACAACAATTGCAGCAACAACGCCACAATAATACCTAAAGTAAGCTCCAGAATGAGTGTCAACTCAGGCATAGAGAGAATCAAAGTGCAACAACAATCAATTGTTGTTGCTGGAGCGGAAATCACAGTACTGCCTGACATTTGGCCCGTAATTACCGTTCTACTACGTGTGCGAGTGTGTGTGTGTTTGTAAGTGGAGTGTGTAAGTGGAGTGTGTTTGCTGAAAACTTTGTGCCCAAAACCCAACAACAATAACAGGAGGACCAAGAACTGACAACGGTAGCTACGACAGCAACCGCATCTAATCGCTGCACTTCACGTAAATGACACGAAAATGTTTTCAAATTAAATACGACGACGAAAAGGTGGCCGGGCAGGTGGTGGTGGATACGGAGTGGGGTGGGGAGACCAAAGTTAACACAGTTCGCTGGGTTATGAACGGTAACTGGAACTCTGGGTACGTAGTTAAGGTCTCTTTTTTTTCTCTACTTTTTTTGTATTTTTTGGGGAGGAGCAGTGCCAGATAGTGCCATACACTCACACATACATAAGAGCCACTTTAGTTAACTGTAAAGCCGTCGTTGTTGCTTGCTGCTGGTCTAACCTGGCGTATGAGCAATAAATGTGGTGCAAGTTGCAAATGGTTATGGTAAACAAATATTGATTTTCTATAGGTTAAGTGCATAGAGGTTGAGCTTGAATGAATTTGAGTATAATTTGATGTGATGCGAAAATGTTGTAGTTTATTTTTGATTATTTTATTTTAGACTTTAGTTTACTTGTTGACCTATAAATTTTGTGGATGAACGTCAAAGATTATGTCTGCTTGTAAAAACAGCTATTAGTTTGATTTAGAAAGATTATAACTGCAAGTGTGTATGCGTGCTAAAGCGCTTCTAGCGTGAGACCAACAATAAAGTCTCTTTGAGCTGACACTTGGCTCGATTAGCTCAGCTGTTGAGAGCCTTTCCCATCAAGCTGCTTGCTGAAGATAGCTTTGTCAGTTTCACTCATCGAGAATCATGATATCGAAGTCCCTTGGGAAGCAAAAGATGTGGAAAAAGTTTTTGCGGAAAAAAGAGTGCGACTCTGTTAACATTGCTTACATTTACATTTGCATTAACATTTACATTTACTGCTTACATTAATGTACACATTAAGGTTGCTGGATATTTCAAAAATATCTATATATCGATATTTTTTGACGACTAGAAACGTTCGAAAATATCGATATTTTCGATATTTTCAAAAAAAAAACCTATTTCTTTAGAATTGTTGGGTCATGAAAGTAGTTTAGATGTTATTTGACTAAGGTTGAAAGCTGCAAAACACTTTCAAGTGTCAAGATAAGAATCCTGTGAATTTTCTGGAGAAGGTTGGTTTCTAAGGTTTCTTTACTTATCAAACCTAAGGTTTTGGTTCGAAGCTTGAGTCATGGAATCTAAGATCGTGAAGACATATGCATTTATGTAAAAACGAGAAAGCTAAGCTAACTTCGACTGTGCCGAAGATTTTATACCCTTGCAAGTGCTCGCTTAAATATTTTCAAAAATACGCGTTTTCCCATTTTTTTGACCGATCGTTCGTATGGGAACTATATGATATAGTCATCCGATTTGGCAAAAAAGTTGTAAGATTATGTAAAAGCATATGAAACAATCAAATACAAAATTGCAGGATGCTACCATAAAAAACAAAAAAGTTTTTCTAGCTAAGACTGTTTTTCAGACCTATCTTTTGTATGGCAGCTATACCATATAGTTGTCCGATTTTCATTAAACTTGGTAGAATTATAAAAAAAACATTGAAAACTTACGATTACAAAGTTTGGAGACGTTTCCATTGAAAATAAAAAAGTTTTTCTCACTAAAACTAGTTTTCCGACCGATTTTTCCTATGGAAGCTATGAGATATAGTCATCCGATCCGATCGGGTTCCCACATATTAGTAGTGTGCAGCAATGAGAAGACTCTGTGCAAAATTTCAGCTCGATAGCTTTAAAACTCAGAGACTAGATCGCGTAGAAACAAACAGACAGACAGACAGACGGACGGACAAAGCTCAATCGACTCAGCTCGTCACCCTGAACAAGAATATATAATGAATATTTCTATGCGTTGCAAACTTCTGGGCAAAATTATAATACCCTTTGCAAGGTTATAAAAATAAGACATACATTTCATGGGAAGGAAACGTCCAGCTAAGGAAGCTATTACATTGGACACATTCTATAATTTAAAGCACTTTCACAGTCCACATATTTAGATGTTGCTCAATTTTTTGAACATAAAAACGGATTTACTCGTTAAACTCGAAAAGCTGAAGCCAAAATATCGACGAAAAATTACCCGATCACGATTTTTTGACAAAATTATAGATATTTCGATATTTCGATATTTCAATACTATTTCCGACATCCCTTATCCACATCGAACCTTAATCCCTTACCATCTCTGAGACCAGTGCTTTCATACGCTGATCGCAAATGCTTCCTTCTGACTGTTACACACTTTTGCACAAACAAAATATACTATGTATACCTATCATATATCGCTGGGAGTTATTTCAATGATTAAACTCGACTTAATTAGCGAAAAGTCAACACGATGTCACAGCGTTGCCTCTTCTATTCCGGTGGAAAAATATCCTTTTTGACTTACAAACAGATTTCGTGAACAAAGTCCAAATTGGTTTTCAAGCAACATGCTCAAAATTCAATTTCGTTTTGTTGCATTGCCTTTTATATTTGGCCTACCAATTGAATTAAGCCTAGAAACCCGAGTTTTTAAAATATTTTAAAACAAAAGTTGCTCGCTTTATGTGTGCCACAACAACACCCTTTCCAGATGCTATTTCACTCTATTAATTTTCAGAGTGAAACTTGTTATTCTGGAATTTATTTTGGGCCCCACAAAAAGAATAAAAATGTTGCATATGCAAGCAGTCAGTGCCAGTTACTGCAGCTCCTAGACACACGCATCCAATTCATATGAAAGAGTGCTTAATTTAACTGCTGCCCAAGTTGTCCTTCCTGGCATATGCCCCGCTCGGTTGCTCCTACCAATTCTGGTTCTTCTTGGGTCTTTGTCGTTGCGTAGATGATTTAAAATGTGCATAATAAGCGGCACTTGAGAGAGGAGGAAGAAAAAAAATAACCAAAAGCAAAACACATATATAGAGGACTAGGGAGGGGGGGGGAACAGTTGATGCCGTCACAGCGACTGGGAGGCGGAGTCAGGAATATATTTGAATCACAAAACTAACAAATAAATAACACAAGCAACGAGAATATATAAGACAAACAACGAAAAAACGAGCAGACAAATGGCAAACGGGATCGTTGCTGTGACCGTGCCCAAAGGGTGTGGTGGGGTGTGGTGGGGTGGGGTGGAGCGGTGAGGGGTTGGGGGTTGTAAGAAAAACATATTCAAATTTAAAATTTCTGCTTGATTTTCTTCTCGTTCTCATGCAGTTTTCGTTGCCTGCTAAACCTCATTCACCTTGCAGTTGTTTGTCGTTTGCATTTTGCCAAAACAGCGCGAGACGTGGAACTTTTCACACATATGAAGCCAGGGCCAGGGAATCGGCATCTGTGTGTGTGTGTGTGTGTGTGTGTGAGAACATACATATGTATGTGTTTACAGTTAGCGGGCGCCAAACCAAGGTGTCGCCGTGCACCCAAAATCGTTTCAGCGTGAATACATTTGCCCCGTCGCCATGTGTCCCTCGTACCTACCCGCCCCGTATAAGGGACACAGTGGGGCAAAGTTGACATTGAAATTAATCAAAAAATTTAAAAAAAAAAATGTTATAAATTCCAAAATGATTAATTATAGCTAGAGAAGGGATGGGTGATGGGTGGATGTGACCAAATTAGGGGTGGCTACCATTCTTAGATGGAAAAATTGGCGAAACAAGACTTGACCCAGTATCTGGGCTGCACTAACGAAACAAGGCAGCAGCAGTACAGCAGCAGGTGGTGCATTTAGTTACTACTCCATACTATTGAAGACCCACTTTATTTTGCCACAACAACACACCCACAGTGCTTGGCCTGGCTATACCTTGAAAACGTTCGTAGCTGGCGAAATGTATTCGCATTTTCGCAAACGCGCTGCATTAATTACCGCAGCAGCCTCCACGAGAGCGTGTGTGTGTGTGTGGCAACGTTAGTGGCACGTTTCCCTGCTATGGTCTGGCCTGGCCAGGTCGTTTCCTCTTCGCCTGCCTCCCGCTGGCAGGTGCTTTAGGCATCTTGTAGAGGAACGGCGCTGAAGCTGTAGCCGCAGCACGGTCAGCGCTTCACTTCGCTTCGTTTCGTTCGTTGGCGCTGATATGTTAAGCTGCATTTTGGCTTACAAAAATATGGAGAGCAGGGCATTTTCGGGCACCTGGAAATCCTTTTACCTTGTTTGGACATTTTGTGATGTATTACGTAAGTGCGGTATTTGCGGTGTATATAAAAGAGAGTTGCAAAATAGTCCGCACACACACACACCCACACCCACACACATACAGACATTAAGAGGTAGAGTTGGAATCGGAATGCTTAAATGATGAAGCGTGTGTGTGTGTGGCCCTAAAGTTGGCAATGAAAAAGTTGTGTACACATATATATATATATTTATAAGGGCCGGGGAATGGACTTTGAACAGATAAATTATGTGAGCTTTGCTTCGGATTTCGTTATGAGTCGAAAAGTTTAAAGGACTTGCAACCGTATTCACAACGAGGGATTCTTTTTTTTAAGCTGATATGATAAGCAATTCAGAGATCTGCAGTGGGAGTGGTTTCGAGTTGGGCTGGCTCATAATTGCTTAAAAATTTGCCAGCTTTACGAATGGAGAGGATCCAGTGCGAACTTCCCACTTCAATTGTTTGCAGAGTTAATGCTGAGAGAGTAAGAGAGTTTCTGGGTGATTTACCTATTGCAAGGCCTCATAAATATTTATGAACTTCAATAAAACATTCTGAAAAGGTGTGGAATACAAGGGAATTCTATCAGACTTGCTACAGGAATGGCATGACATCACACCTCAGCTCTAAATTACTGAGAAAACTTCAAGAAATATACCATATCCCCACTTTCTTTAGATACATTTTCAACCAATTTGTACTTTTTGAGAGAAGAAATGTTGGTCTATTGGTGCAATTTCTAAAGAATTCAATGTTTCTTTCATTAATCATAAGTTTCAACATGTCACAATCTCCACTAGAGCTGTACCCATAACCTGTATTTGACCGTATCATGATGTGGCACGTCTTGTCACGATGTGAACGTGATTAAACATAGAGTTTCGTGAGTAAACATATGTGATCCGTGGGTTCACAAGAAGAGAAGAGTTAAGATCAAACTGCTCTCAGTATTCACGAAATTCTTAAAAACAATTAGTTGTCAAACTACGTGGCAAGTTAAAGCCAGCTGGAGGAACACACGACACCATAAAACTGCAGCAGTCTCTTCCTATCAACTGTCAGTCCAACAGAATCGCCTGTATGCCAGCAATGACACAACTGTTTGGGAATTTCAATGCAACATAAACGCAAAAGTAGAGAGCGCTCTCTGCTTGGCGGTTTACCCACACCCCTAACATCTCCCCCACACAGCAAAGCTGACTCAATTCTTTTCTCTCAAGTCTGCTTGCTCTGCTCTCTCAGTTTCTTTACCTCACTCACCACGCCGAAAGACACGAAGCTGAGAACGAAATTCTTGAAAATTAAGTAACGAAAAGATTGTTTTTCCAAATTCCGAACATATCAATAACTTACAACAAGTCTGTTAATACTAGTTGTAGTCGCTCTTGTGACATATTTTAAAGTACAAACTAAACCGAACTATGTTTTTTGGTTTGAAACTATGTTCAGAGTCCACCTTCTCTTTCTTAGTATGTATTTATTATATTCATTGTGAACATTTGAACAGAATCAATAACTGCATCCTTTGAATACAAAATCAAGCATATCTCTGATATCATTTCAATGACGCTGCTCTGGGGTTTCCTAATTGATTCTCAACATTATCGAGAACTCCTGCTCATGTTGTTTACCACAATATGTTTGCATGGACCACAAATATACATAGCCGCAACCTTGTCACACCATTTTGCCACAACGTAAAAGGTTTCTGCTGCTCCACATTGCATACTCAGCATACAATGTGTGTGTGTGTGTGTGTGTGTGTTGTACATATCGTATTTATGACCATAGCATATACGATGGCAATATAAATCAAAAGCTTTTCCAACTCCATCCATCATCCATGGCCTTACCCCACAGTTCCTGTGCCCTGCCTGCATTATCACACGAATTAACTGCACATTTCCACTTTCCACTTTTGCTCCTCCCAATTACAGAGATGCAAACCCTTGGGGCGGTCGCTTTGGGCATTGTTATGTGTTACCCCATAATTCCCTGGATAAACGATTAAAGGAACGCCAAGCGTTAAACTAGGCAGGTGCCAGCGCAGAAGAAGTTGAAGTTGTTTCAAGGTTTTCTTCCTTTTTTTTGATGCTGCTGCTGCAAATTGAAGCAGCGATGCAAATTGGAGAAAGAAGAAAGAAGCATCATCCTTGTTGTCGACGTTCGTTGTAAGCAAATTCAATTCAAATTTCGTAAGCATTAAAATGTTGTTGTTGTTGCTGTTGCTGTTGTTGTTGTTGTTGCTGCTGGCTGTTGCTATTGTTGGCTGGCTGCAGAAAACTTGGAAAACTTTGCAGAAAACGCCGCGAAATAAAAGTGATTGTAAGTGGGAGAGTGAAGCAGGGCACAAAAGCAAGAAAATTTATGAAAAGATAAAAGACGCAGGCGTTCATTCAAACATAACACACACACACACACACACACACACGCTCACAGGTGAGGACAAGCGCCAAAGCCAAGCAATTTTAAATGTCGGCAGGCGGCCAACGATTGAGGAGTCGGAGTGGGTACACTCAGCAAAAAAAAAACACACACACAAGAATCACTTGTAAGTACAAGCAATGTCAACAGTGGAGTTAAAATACAAAAATACTTGATTCTAGCAGCAAATTTCTATTTAAAAGTGTTTTGAGACTGTTTCGGTATAATAGTCTTAAGTTTGTTTGTATTCCTTTACCCTAGTTCCTAACTCCTTACAACCTTTACGCAATTAACTCTTAAGATAAATACCAAATATTCTCTGCTGAATTCTTATATATCTAAGGTGAATCCCAACAGATTCTTAAAACCAAATAAAAGTACCTCCAGCTATACTAAATGTTCTTGGTTTCAGCTTAAAGAATTCTTAGGTATTTCCCTTTTCTTCTCGAATTGAGGTCCTTGAATTCACCAAAAACTAAGATGGTTATACTGTAGTTCAGAATTCTACCATCACTCCTTAAGAAAAGTGTTATAACTAGTTGGGAATTTCAAGCGAAGGAACGATTAAATAAATGATTCGCTCTTACAGTTGCAAACTACTTGCAGCTTGCAGTCTACTTTGTACTTAATCCAAGTTATTTCATTAAATTATTGTTCTTAGGGCCGATTTTTCTACTTCTAAATATCTACTATGTGTCAGATAACCTTGGATTTTGCTCTGTTATTTGTTGTTTATGTGACAGATAGCTTTATGTAGAAGATTAGAAAACGGCCTTTACTGTGGGAACGAAATGTTCTTGATTCAAGAACGTTTGCAATAATATTAATGTTCGTTTTTCGCTCTAACTGTGTTTTGTACTTAATTTTTGTACCTTTAAGAACCACACATACTTGCGATTCGAAGTACTAAAAGGTCCTCTCGTTCTAGAAGTCTGGAAGTTTATTTTAGCGAAGTGAACACTCTGATAGCGAGAGCACAATGTAAGATGAGCCATGCACGACTTTGTTAAGCCGTTTACTCTGTGGAATTGTGGATTAACAGAGCATTAACATTAATGTAAAAACAACATTATGTATGCAAATAGATGGACGGTCTGACTGACGGATATGGCAATATCGACTCTATTGTTGATGCTGATCTAGAATAAATACTTGCACGGCTTAAGTATACTCTTTTTACACAACTGGTGTAAAAACTAGGATTATTTGACTTGAATCAACACACAAGCGGAGTTATCGGTAAGTAAAGTGCTTGTTCCAATTACCAAAATCTCATTTTGAGTACAATTTTTCTATTTTCGTTACTTTTATTAGGTACACTCAAAGAATAACTTACTTAAATGACACTTGAGTTACGTAAAATCAATCTTCATTTGTTAAACTAAAGCAAAATATGGGAAAAGTATAGATTATTAAATGTTAAGGATTGTTCTAAGACTCGCTAGAAAAATTTTCGAGTCGTATATACTTGCTTTTATTGAAATACTTTTCTTCTTTTTTTTTTTTGATAAAAAATGTCTTAAACTATTCCCGTTTCACTTCTCATGTTTGAATATTTGTAATTTGAATACTTATCATATGTTCTTCAATGAATCCCAAGGCACTCTTAAAATAAGCTTTCAAAAATGTATAAAATAAATGATTTTGAAACAAGTTCTCTACAAAATCCAAAGCAAATACAAAGATGACGTCTATCTTCAGTTCTTAAACAAAGGGATAGAAGCACTTGGGAATTTTAAGAGCATTGACGAATTCATACATCTCTCTCTCAGTGCTGTCTTCCCCAGTCGTATTGCTACTTTTCGAAAATCCCACCAAATTCTGGACTTCAAATTGTAAGACTTACAGTTGGAATGAGAGTTTTAACTTTGATATGTACGCTTTATTGTCTGAGTGTAGCGGTCGATCCCCATACACTTTGTGGCTGCCACTTGAGGCCGCATTACTTCAACTTTGAAGATGCTCGAACGCGCGACGGCAACGAAGACGACTAAAGCGACACCTAGCGTGCACAGCTGGAAGCCTGGAAATGTTTATGGAATGGTGAATGGGAATGGGCGGGGGATGGGGCAGGCCACGACCCACTGTCCTCGTCTCTTCAGCGTTGTGCTGTGTAATATGCAAACAGATTTTTTTCACTTTCATTGGGGGGGTTGTGTTCGTTGCTTGTTTGCAGGCAAACACAGCAGCCCAAACCCACAAACCTGCTCCACCGACCGCCCCTTGTTCTCAGCCGACCACAGAACGTTTGCTGAAAAGAAGTTTTTTAGCAACTCAGCAAAAAAAAAAAGGAAAATACAAAAGCGGTAGAAGTTGAGAGAGCGAGCAGTGTGGGGGAGGTGGGGAGGGCTGGGGGATTGGCAAAGTGGTGGAGGAGCAGGCTTTGTCTGTGGCAGCACATTTTCAAAATGTCCTCGCCAGGACAGTGTTGCCTAATGTCATGTGCATGTGTACGACCCCCCCCTGCCCTCACCCCCGCCTTCCACAACCCTTGTCTTGTTTGTGAGGCAATAAAAACACGCAACAAAAGCTGAAAGCTGCAACACACAAAACATTTAATCACACTTTGCGAAACTAGTTCAAAAAATGGAGCTTGCAGCGGCACTCCCCCCCCTCCACCCTACACTCTCTCTTCCTCCCTCTCTCCATCGATCTCTCTCTCTGTGTGTATGTGCGCTTCCTGTGACCAATTGGCAAATTAACTTTCATTTCAATTCATTGGCCACATTTGAAACATACATTAACACCTGCCACCGAGCAATTGAAATTGTATAGATACTCGCACCACATACCTAAAAGTATGCGACATCATGCATGCCACTGCCACGCCCCCGTCCCCTGCTAAAGCTTGCTAACCATTTGATTGGATTTGTTTGAACTTTACGACATTTTTGGCTTTGCTGTTGCAATTGAATAGGTTAATCGAGTCAAATTGTGTTTCTTTTTTTTTTTTTGTATTTTGTTGTTTGCTTCTCTTTTTGAATCGAATTGAATGACATTTTTGTCTTGGACATTGGAAGGGATGTTTAGGGGCAGAAAATTGGATTGAACATTGGGTAAATGCAGCCTTAGATATTGAAATTGGACAAGTACGAAAGTCGGTCAAGCTCGACCATAATATACTCTTTACCAAATAAAGTGTATGCACAGTATGAAATTTGATAATAAACGGCAAGTGCCTGCAGGTATAATAGGGTTATGTCCCATACACGTTGTACCTCTATTTCTTATCATCTCTGACACCTGCCACATGGCCTTATCGACTTGTCTGTTAAAACTGATTCAGAATATATAGAAACGAGAAAGCTAAGCTAACTTCGTCTGAGCCGAAGTTTAAGCTCGCTTATATATTTTTAAAAAATACTCTTTTTCCCATTTTTTGACCGATCGTTCGTATGGGAGCTATATGATATAGTCATCCGATTTGGCCAAAAATTTGTAAAATTTTATAAAAGCATGTGAAACAAACAAATACAAAATTGCAGGATGCTACCATTAAAAACAAAAAAGTTTTTCTAACTAAGACTGTTTTTCAGACCTATCTTTTGTATGGCAGCTATACCATATAGTTGGCCGATTTTAATAAAACTTGGTAGAGCTATGAAAAAACTTAGAGAACCTACGAATACAAAGTTTGGATACGTTTCCATTGAAAAGAAAAAAGTTGTTCATACTAAAACTAGTTTTCCCACCGATTGTTCCTATGGGAGCTATGAGATATAGTCACTCCATCCGTTCGGTTTCCACACATTAGTAGTGTGCAGCAAAAAGAAGACTCTGTGCAAAATTTCAGATCGATAGCTTTAAAAGTGAGAGACTAGTTCGGACGGACAAAGCTCAGTCGACTTAGCTCGTCACCCTGATTAAGAATATATATAGTTTATGGGGTCGGAAATGAATATTTCTATGCGTTGCAAACTTCTGGTCAAAATTATAATACCCTTTGCAAGGGTATATGAATAAAGTACAACTGCGCCTTAGCACACGTTTGATAAAAAAAAAAACATTTGAGAAGCTTCGTATATCTTCCTTGCATTAAAGGAAATCAAATAGGCTTTTAGGGCTTACCCTGCTTACAGCTCAGTCCTTTTAAGTATCTTTTAAAGTAAGTTCAAAGATTAATTTATCCCTAGTTTTAAGAAAATTTTAGAAAAATGTAAAAAAATTAAGTTGGGTTTATTTATTAGGGTTATCAGGAGAAGTGTTTTCTAAGTTTAGTTTTTGTTGATGCAAATTTTAGAACATTTTCGAATTTTTGCAAAACTATCTCAAGCAGTTCAGTTTAAAGTTACTGAGTTACCTGTGAAATAGTTCTGAAAATAGAAAACTCCATTTTATATATTTGTGCTATAAATTCTGTGATTTGCCAATAACTTGGCTATGAATCATCTGATTGTTTTCAATTAAAATACATAATTTATCTCTGAACAATCTAGCTACTAAATTGTGGTATATTTGATGATTTTATTAGGTTCCCTACACTCCAAACTGCTCTATTAATGCTATGCAGAAAATCAATCAAAATAATTTTGATATAAAACAAGTAAGGGCGCTGCAGTCGAGTTTCCCGACCACAAAATACCCTGTTCATTTGTTTTCATTTAATTGTTTTTGAATTTAACAACATTATCCCAAATGTATGCAACACTTTTTCTAGTCCTGACCAACAAGTGGGGGGGTGCTCTTATCAGCTCAACTGTTTCGCTTATAACTCCGGTGTTTTTTGTCCGATCTGATTGTACTTTTCAGAATAGATAGATATTGGGCCTAGCTTGATGTGTACTAAACCACGAGGCTCTAACTTAAAAATTGTGGATCTGACGGCTATTTAGGTCTAGGATTTCTAGAGGAGGTCTAGGTTTTTTGGGGATAAAAGGGGGACGGGGTGGAATTTCAAATCTGAAACAAACTTGATCTGCGTACAGCATAAATCTACCTTCGTGCAAAAATTTGTGGCTCTATCTCTTATAGGCTCTGAGATCGACGCGTTCATACAGACAGACAGACGGACAGACGGACGGACGGACAGACGGACAGACGGACAGACGGACATGGCTATATCGACTCGGCTGTTCATGCTGATCAAGAATATATATACTTTATGGGATCGGAAAATTTTCCTTCTCCCTGTTACATACATTCGCACAACTTCATGATCCCCCTTTTCCCATTTTCAATGGGAACAGGGTATAAAAATGGACATAATTTTTTATGGGAAAAACTGACCCAGTGTAATAAATTATGCCCTGTAATCTTGCCAAATTTGAGTTCAAAAGGTCAAGTAATACAAGTTCATGGCTCGTTATTATTTTTTTGTGCAAAATTTGTTCGATGTCAGGATGCCAAGTGGTTGCATTAATCATAGTTTCCCCATCAATTCGATTTGCTTTCATTTCCGTTTAACTTACTTGCTTTCATTTAATTTCCATATTATGTAAAATATTTCACATAGTTTCTAACCCTCCTACATATAAACATGTAAGTCTTCCTGCTTTGCTTATCAACAGCTCCAAAGTACTAAATCAAATTCTGCCTCAATGCTCCCATTAACCCGCTTATGCTCACGGCAGAAAGAAACCCCTAGCCCCATCCTTCACCTTTTTATGCGATGTCACCGTGAGAGCAGAGCAGCAAAAGATAAACCCTAGCCAAATCCAAAACAAAATCCACATCACAAACATTTTTTAGCGTACTTAAGCCATTGCCAGGCGGAGTCATAGTAGGACCATGAACCTATTCAGCAGCAGAGGCAGCAAAAAAAAAAATGAATAATTGCCAATATGCCACAAATTATTTCAAATGAAATGTGAGTGCCGGCCACAAACGAGCTCGTAAAATATGTATTTATGATTTATACGCAAGCCACAAATAAAGAAACAGGAAAAAAAAAATCGAGGCACAAAAACTGCTCCTGCTCATAGATAAAAGTTTGACAGAGTTGGGCGTGGACTGTAGGGGGGGGGTTGGGCGGTTGGGGCGGCGTGCCTTGCAATGAAATGCAAGCCAAAAACTTGGCAAGCAATGAGATAGATTTGACATAGACGGGGACCAGCCAGGAGCCACTTAAGCAACGCCCACCAAGCTCATTCCACTGATCCAACCAAAGAGATTGGCAACATTCACTGACATAAAGGTGGAAAAAAAGCATGTAATGTAAGCGAACTAGACAGAAGTGCTCGACGGGGGAAAAGCCCTGTAAGTTATTCCATAATCAAAGTCAGAGTGGGAAAACTGCATATAAGTTGGATAGATGTTAAGTTAGGGGTAGGAAAAGGCAGCCAGAGAGAAGAAGAGACCTATCAAGGTCCTTATTAACTTTAGCTCATTTGAAAAACACAGAAAATGTTGACAACTTTGCTTAAGCTGCCTTTATAGCCTCCTGTCGTAAACATATCCCTGAATAGTCGGTTTTCAAAAGTCTCTAAAGAGAGTCTCTAATCAAATGGAACCAGTTCTATGAGTGAGGCTTAAAGAAGGCTACAAATTTCAAAGTTTTCACAGATGTTTGCTTAGCTTTATTCAAAGAATCCTCTTGAGTGAAATAAGACAAAGCTGCTTTAGTCTGCTCTGAGAATCGAAACCCACTTGATTGCCAGGAACAGGAATGCACTGTAACGGATCTAGAAGGGGGGCTAGAAGAGCTGAAACCAGGGGCAAGTTCTTAACATTTTTCAGCTTTAAAGGCTTGAATTGAGTTAAAATATCTGCCAATGCGATATAGAATTTGTAAAAAGATCTTCTGTGTAGTATTTTCACTTGGGGCTGATTTCACGCAGAAGATAATACTTGGTTATACACAGCCCACAAGGGCCAAGACGAGCTCCGCTTCATCCCTAGGCTTTTTATGTCCGAACGGCAGTGATTGAGACGCTTTTCCATCGCTAGTTACTTCAAAGCCGGCGCCAAAAGCTAGTGAAGGTGACCGGGGTGTGAAAGTTTTTAAAGATAAACTGTTTTACACTACCCGCTGTACCACACTCACTAAAGATACAAATTTTTCCCCTGCATGGAAACGGTTTTAAAACATAAGACTCCTTTTCGGACCTTACTTTTCTAAGGGAGCTGTACTTAATATCTGTCCGATTTCTACCAAACTTTATGGAATCATGCAAAAAGCCCAACAAACGAACAAGTACGACATTTGGCGTCGATTTCATTTAAAACAAAAAAGTTTTTCTCAATAGAACTTCTTTTTCGACCCATCATTCGTACTGCAGCTATACGCTATAGTCATCCGATTTCGACAAAACTTTATAGAATAGTGTAAAAGCATATCAAATAACTAAATGCCAGTTTTAAGGACATTTCCATTAAAATTAAAAAAGTTTTTCTCACTACGACTACTTTTCAGACTCTGTTTCTCTATGACAGCTATACCAAATAGATGTACGATTTCGACCAAACTTAATATAATCATGGGAAAGCATAGCAAACTAAGAAATTCAAAGTGTGGAGGCATTTCCTTTGTCAACAAAAAAGTTTTTCTCACTAAATCCGACCGTTTCCGACAAATGTGCAGCGCATTTGTACTAAAACACTTCGTGCAAAGTTTGGTGAAGATAGCTTTCAAACTGACAAAGGAGCAATGCAAGTAGCAAGGATCTGTCGGACAGATGAACATGCTGATCCAGAATATATATACTTAATGTGTTCGGGGATGCTTGCTTCTATGCGTAACCAACATTCGGACAATTTTAGAATACCCTCTGCAAAGGTATCAAAAGTGTCAGAATGGTACAATTGGGTATTAATTTGATATTTTCTAAATATAATTTTAAAATTTTCCAAAATATCAACTTGAAACTTGAAGAATTAAAGAGAATTTGAAACTCAAAAGTTCCAAAGTGATGACTTAATAGGGTTATTTTGAAAACTACTTTTTTTTTGTGTATACAGAGCATTCACTTTCGTTGATACAAAGTTTATTACAGTGGATCTTGAACGACTTTCTTACTTGTAAATCCACAAAAGTGCTCGAAAATTACGCATCAAAGTAAATTTTGTTTCTGGATTACAAAATCTTTACCTTGAGAGGGCTTGCAATCACTTTTCAATGTGTTTATCACACCCTCAAGTATGCACTTCTACGGGGTATCAAATAAGTTGTTAAAATTGTCTGCGTTTGCGTTTCCGCAACGCAACGGACATACAATATGTGTCATGTTTGTTGCAAACAAGCAAAGGCACAAATAAATAAAAAACAAGAACACGAAGAGTCCGTCCACGCCCCCCTCAACCAAAAAAAAAGCACCCCACAATTTGAAAGGCAGCCAAAAAAGTAGACAAAAAATTGCATTGCATTTGCAATAATAATAAGTTGTTTACGGCGCGTGAGCTTGCATCAAAACAAGCGCTGACATTTAGGGGCGGACACGACCAGGACATGGACAAGGATATGGACATGGACATGCAGTTGGTTTTTGCTTTGATTTAGGCATTTCCTTGAAGACAACGACAAAGAAGCCGCCGCCGCCGCTGCCATCTGCACAACTCAATCTCTGCGTGCTCCCCAGGTGGGTGGGCGACACATTGGCGCCATCTAACATAGCTTTTGGGCAACCGAACAAAAAGCTTGACGCCATTTTTATGAATGAAAAGCGCTTGCCATGGGCCAAAGCTTTAAGAGCACATTTAAGAGAGCCAGCAGCTGGATCGAGAGAGCGGGAGAGAGCTTGGCGTTGAGTTTTCGGCTTTTCCCACGCAGCAGCTGACGGCAGAACTTTAGTTGCAAGTTGCACGTTTGGCGGCGTGGTAGTCACGTGCCAGCTGCCAAAGGATGTGCAAGGACACTGCAGTAGATGGCAAAATGGCAAAGGACGGAGTCTCGTCTGTGATTTGCTGCATTTGCTGGGCAACTTCGTTGCAACTTCGTCGTCAACAAAGGCACAGAATGTTGCTAGACGCAAGTTGGCGGGGTCATGCAACCTTAATATGTAAACAACACCGTTTGTCTCTTCTCCTTAACTCCTCGTTTTGTCTGACTGTCTGTGTGTGTGTGTGTGTGTGTGTGTGCGTGTATCTGTGTGCGTGTACCGGAAGCAGACATGTTGTGACACTCTTTGACTTGACCTCGCCTAACCGCCCAGACTTGCATCTGTTTATGTGCATACATATGTATGCACGCATGTCAATCAGAGGTAACCCCACCCCCCGCCCCACCCAACAGCAACAAAACAATTTTCGGTTATGCAAAAGAGCTACGAATATTTTGTGACCCAGTTTGAGGGCCAGGCACCAAATGCAGTCGCAGACACAGACAGCGTCGGGCACGAGTTACGTGAGTTCTGAGGTCCTGGCCCATGCGGGTGGCTTCGGCTTTGGGCTAGACTAGGGACTTCCAAACAGTAGAAGAAGCCCTGGCAGGCACGTAGCACACAATTTCGTAATAACTTAATCGATGTCGACTCTTGAGCCGACTCTACAATTTTTGGTATATCTTTTATTTTCTTTTTCTCCTTCATTTTTCTCCCATTTTTCGTTTCTTTTTTTTTCCTGCGGGGAAGCCTATCAAGTAGGAGCAGGAAGTTGGCAATATATTTGACTGCTCTGCTAACGGAAACGCGACTAAGGTCCTGTTACTGGTTTGACAATGGCTGCAGGGCGGA
The DNA here is from genome assembly GCA_035044965.1 of Lordiphosa andalusiaca. NCBI lineage: Eukaryota > Metazoa > Arthropoda > Insecta > Diptera > Drosophilidae > Lordiphosa > Lordiphosa andalusiaca. Next base: position 3,383,556 of record JAWNNM010001363.1, on the reverse strand, counting down.
AAATGTCGCTTAGAAACGGCGAAGGCCCTCCACCGCCCCCACCCAGACCCAAAGAAAGAGTCAACGAGCTGGAAGCAATGAAGGCTAAAAGTTGTTGCCGCTTCACGGCGGAGCCCGGTGGTGGGAAGATAAGCTGGCAAAGTGTACTTATTCATGGCAGAACTAATAACAAGACGAACTATGCATAACTAGTTGTGCAGGTGTGGAAAGATTTTGGCAAAATTCAGAACTCAATCTTGAAAATTTTTGAATGATTGGCTGGTGGGTTTATGAGGAGAGTCCGAAAACTGATTGAAACTAATTAGAATTAAATAGAAAATTTAAGAAATGGAATGGATATGTCCCTAGTATCCTTATAATCATCCAAAGGAGCTGACACTCATCTAAATGATGTTTCTTTTTCATATCCTTTGAATGATTTTCAGCTAAGTTGAATGATTAAATGGATTTTAAAGTCTAAATGGATACGGGAATCCATTCAATGGATATTTGGTAATCTCCTTTGTTCCCTGTGTAGTTTTTCCATAAATTCTGATGTTAAAATGAATTTTCTATATTTTCTCTATATAGGGATTAATTCTGAAACCAATTTTGGTTTAGAAAGGACCCGAAAAGAGCTTACTTACTTACTTTATGCAAGGTGTAGCCTTAAGCCTCTGAATATCTGCTGAAGCTTCGTTCTGGAAGTACGAACCTATCGCTAAGTCAAAGGTTTCCTCAGCTTTTTCCATCCAAAACTGCATGTTATAAGTAATACTTTTTAAACACGACTTCGATGTACCCATTACTCAAGAAAGGAAGTGATTAATAGTCTTCGCATAATCACCATAATAATATTCATAAGGAAACGCCGAATAGTATGCAACAATTTTATTAAAGGACACAGCAAGAGGCCAAAATTAAGGTGGCTCAGAAGACATTATCGAAAAATGCTATAATTTTTTGTACTTTTTTATGAAGTAAGCAAATGTTAAATACAGATCAATAAGACTTGAATCCATTTACTTTTCAACATCGTGAAATAATTGCTGAAAACTGTTTTATTTTTGCCAGCAACTAGTTAAGCTAATTTATGCGAATTGCATTGGTCGGCAAAACTAGACTTCTTATTGGTGGATTTCCTGCAAAAACGAGTGAATGTCAGGCGAGCCTCAAACTTTTGAAACCCTCAAAGAAATTATCATCTTCTCAGGAACCCTATCAAAGGAAGTTATAAGACAGTTACCAATGGTGTTGTGATATAATTCTTCTTTCCAAAAAACTTATAAAAACTTCAATTTTAAACTTTACTTTACCCAACTGGAACTCGTATCCCAGGACCAGTCATTTTAAGTGTCAAAATTTTCAGAAAGTTTATTTTTCAGGAAATATTTAACCGATTTTATTATGACAGCTATACTATTTGGATGTACGATTTCGACCAAACTTAGTGAAATCAGGGGAAAGCATAGCAAACTAAGAAATACAAAGTTTGGAAGCGTTTTCTTTGAAAACAAAAAAGTTTTTCTCACTAAGACTAGTTTCTCGACCGATCATTCCTATGGCAGCTATATGCAATAGTCATCCGATTTTGACCAAACTTCGACGAATTGTGTAAAAAGTTATAAAATAAATATATGCCATTTTAATAAACATTTTCATTGAAATTAAAAAGGTTTTACCTACTAAGACTACTTTTCAGACTCTACTTTTCTATGACAGCTATACTATATAGATGTTCGATTTCAACCAAACTAGGTGAAATCATGGAGAAGCATAGCAAACTAAGAAATACAAAGTTTGGAGGCATTTCCATTGAAAACAAAAAAGTTTTTCATGCTAAGACTACTTTTCTAACCTTAATTTTCTATGGCAGCTATATTATATAGAAGTGCGATTTCAACCAAACTTAGCAGAATCGTGGGGAACTACAGAATGCTGGTAAATACGTAGTTTGAAAACGTTTGCACTGAAAACATAAAAGTTTTTCTCACTAGAACTAGTTTCTCGAGCGATAGTTTCTATGCCAGCGATATGTTATGGTCATCCGATCCGGCTGGTTTCGACAAATGTGCAGCGTATTTGTACCAGAGGACTTCGTGCAAAGTTTGTTTGCCATAGCTTTAAAACTGACGGAGGATATAGCATAGAAACAGACGGAAGGACAGACCCATATCCGTCCATATCGACTCAGCTCATCATGTGAATCACAAACATATATGCTTTATGTGGTCGGAAATGCTTCTTTTTTGTATGCGTTACAAACATCTGAACAATTTTATTGTACACACTGCAAGGGAATACAAATATGTATATCCTGGCGGTGTGACTCTATCCCACAACCTTCACTTTCTATGGCTACGTCCTAGCACCGGCGACACACGGCTTGTTATCAGCTTCTTTTCAGCTAAAAACTTAAGTTGCCACTGACTCAACTAACTCTTTAAACGTTTAGGAAAACTGATCTTATACTTAGGGGACCATTTGCTAAAAACAATTGATAGAAATTTTCTCTTTTATGTCAAAATCAGGATGTAAAATTTTTTGAATTGGGAACTTAAGTAATTCTGAATCCTAGCCTTTTTTTAAAGTGTACAAGTGGCGTGGCTTGGAACGCCAAAACAAAAATTGCGAAAATCCCTCTAATTATACCCATAAAAGTATGCTACAGTTTTCGCATATCCCCAAACTTATGAAGTTCTCAAAGAACTTCACCAAACATGGGTAAATTTGAAGAAGGTTTCTACCGAGTTGCCTGTTAATTAGCTTTAATGACACGCAGCACTCCCCGTAAAAGCGAATACTTATCAACTCTCTCTCTCTCAAACTCTCATTGCACAACCAAACAAAATATTTACTTTTCTAGTGTCAAAATTGCCATCCTGCACTATGCATGGCGAAACTCAATAGAAACCTCAGGCAGCAGGTTATAAAGAAGCAAAATTGTAGCCAAATCAAGGCAGTTGTGTAAAGAAAGCCGGCAGCCAGTCAGTGAGCCAGTCGGCACCTATGGAAAAGGAAAGAAGAAAAAAAAAAGCCAAACAGAAGGAACCCAATATCCACAGTCAGTAGGCAGGCAGGCAGGCAGGCAAGCAAGAGGCAGCGTCTGCAATTGAAATGGGCCCAAAAGACAGTGAACAACAAACACATAAAGTCGATAACCCGGCTTGGGTACCAGAAGCCCAGACACCCAAAGGGGATGTCGAGACGTGTGGAGACGTCGAGGAGGAGGAGCAGGAGGAGCAGGAGGAGGAATATTTGCTCGTCTGCTTTGCCTATTTTAGTTTTTAGCCGGTCTCAGTAGTTGCGACTTATGACTTCTCTTTCCGTCGCGTTGAAGTTTTTTCCTTTTGTTCCATTGATGCAGCTTGGTTGGTGTTGACATTCACAGCGCTCATTAAACCGACTTCAACTCTTCCCGGGGTAGGAATGGGTTGTAATGGGGGCGTGCTTAAAGTGTAACTACAATTTGCTCTGCCCTAGCTGCTGCTGCTGACGTTCTTGTTGTTGTTGTTGTTGTTATTGCATAATTTTAATGTGTCGTCCTTAATTTAAATGCTTCCGCTGCACACGGAGAGAGAGACAGAGAGAGAGCGAGCGAGCATAAGCGCACGAAGCGAATCCTTGGCAACGTCACGACATGGCCTCCAAGCAGCTCCTCCCGTTCTAGCATTGTCGTGTTCCGTTTTTCGGTTGCCAAAAAATTGTCTATTAGTTGGGCCAGAATGAACATTCTATAATAATGGCATATGACAAGCGCCACATGCGGCTGCAATTGAAGGAACCAAAGGAGGAGGAGCAGCAGTAGTTGAATCCCGGATCTTGGGCCATGCTTATTAATTTAAAATTTACGTAGCCAAGGCTTGAAATTGCAAACGTTCAGCCAAAGGCAACACGACATTTTGATACTTCGTACAAGTTAATTAATTGTTGCCAAGGACCAACCTTTGCTGGCTCCTGCAGCAGAAACTCTGGCAGGCGAGGGTGGGCTTTCAAAGTCGTAGAATCGTTGGAAACTTCTATGTAACTTCACAGTCCACCCTCGTCCATTTACATATATGCAGTGTCATTTATGTAAATATTCAAACACCCTCAGCAAACCAAGTAACGCCCCCTAAAAAGTTGAAAGCCAACACGATGCGAACTGGCAGCAAAGATGAAGAGCAAAACAACAACGTGGACAGTGCCAAAGGCGCAACAACATGACCAGGACACACACTTCCATTGCATGTGTGAACTTTTTAACCAAACTCGTGCCAAAGTCAACAAAACAGCAACGGCAACGGGGCAGCAGGCAATGCAATGCAAAAGTGGAAAGCCGAGCGCCGTGGCAAAACCATCTATCAAAGCGCAAGATGCGCCGGCCACAGCCTTAGGATAATCACATTCAAAAGAAAAATGAAGCGAGCTGCTGCAAAAACATCACCAATGATAGAGCAGGAAGAGCAGCGCAGCTGGAGAAAAGTATAAAAAAAAAACAAAAAGCAAAAAAGGAAGCAGGACGACACAGGAAATGTTGCACGGTAAAATTCAAACGCCCCTCAAAAGGGAACCCACTGAACTTTGACTGATGCGAGCGAGTGGGCAACCGTCCGTCCGGCACTTATTTTATTGACAATTTCTCTCCGTTTTCTCTCCCTTTTTCTATATATATTTTTTTTTTTATTTTCCTGCTTTTCAATTTGGCGTTGCTTGCGGCAAATTGTTGTTAACTGCCTTCAATGTCTAACGACTCGGTGTGTGTGTGTGTGTGTGGGTGTGTAAATTAATCAGGAAATCGAAGCAGCGACTATAACGACGCCCCTCTGTCTGCATCCTGAGAAGGCTGCAGACACCCGGCGCAGGTATTTTGAAAATTTGACAATTTTTAGATTTAAAAATAATAAAAAAAAAAAGAAAGGGAAAAGAAAAAATTGAAGTGGCAAAAGTATTTTTCATCAACGGTTTGCTTCCTAATTGAATTCCATTTGGCTGGCGGAATTGAATGTGAAAGACTTAAATGCAAAACTAGGCACATTTTTGTTCGCCCATGTCAATTAAGAGCATACCCGGCAGGCATTTTGCCAATTTGATCGCAGATGGAAATTGGGTTGAGAAAGTCGTCGATAATTCGATTTGAGCTTGGGTTAGCTACCTCAGCTCACAACTGAACGCTGCGTTTCATACCGCTGATAGACGACTCGAGATTCTTTCTTCAGTTATATTCAGTCTGCCTGATAATCAACCCAACTCTCACCAGCTGACTCCATTCCATTGACTTCATTGTCTTGGTATTTTGTGTTCTTTAGCTAATTTAAATCCATCAAGCTCCAATTCAACCCTTCATACCTAAGTGTCTAAGTTTTCTTCAATCACAAAATATGAGAAGTTTTTGAAATTTTGGATGTTTTCAATAAAATAAAGGTTGCTATTTTCCTTAAGAAGGGAGCCCTTATAATACGTTCCATACGATGAGCCTGATTTTGAGTATGATATGTATTATCCGACTTATGATTGCATCTCAAAGGCATCTTTAGCTTTTTGAAAAACCGATTGATCATCCTCTTTTTGTACCTCTAATTAAAGCTGGACTTGTACACACCATGCCAACCATTAGAATTAGTCGCTTTAGCTAAAACTTTTGGTTCGGAACAGGACGAAGAGAAGCACTGTATCAAAATGGGAAACAGAGCATATATATACCTGCCGAATGACTCAGGACTGAGGACCTTATCAGCATGAAGCAACCGACACTGTCGTAACTATATCGCTCTAAAGGTGAAGTATCTATTTAGTTGGCTCGAAGAAAATTCAAGCTAAAGCCTTGTTAAAAGTTACAAAAATAAATAGAGGGAAGTTAACTTGATTTCCCTCTCCCCTGCAGCACATTTTTCAAACTGAGACTACTTTTTGGACCTTACTTTTCTACAGTTGCTATACTATATAGATGTCCGATTTCGACCAAACTTTATGGAATCATGAAAAAGTCTAACAAACGAATATGTAAGAAATTTGTAGTCGATACCATTTAAAACAAAAAAGTTTTTCTCAATAGAACTTCTTTTTCGACCGATCATTCGTACTGCAGCTATATACTATAGTCACCCGATTTTGACCAAATATTGTAGAATTGTATAAAAGCATATATAATAAATAAATGCCAATTTTAAGGACATTTCCATTGAAAACAAAAAAGTTCTTCTCACTGAAACTACTTTTCAGACTCTACTTTTCTATGGCAGCTATACTATATAAATTTCCGATTATTACCAAACTTGGTGGAGTTATATAAAAGCATAGGAAACTAAAATCTACAAAGTATGGAAGCGTTTCCATGGAAAACAAAAAAAATTTTCTCACTAAAACTAATTTTCCGACCGATCGTTCCTATGAAAGCTATATGCTATAGTCATCCGATCCGGCTGGTTCAGAGAAATGTGCAGCGTATGTGTACTAAACAACTTCTTGTAAAGTTTGCTGAAGATAGCTTTCAAAATCACGGAGGAGATAGCATTAAAACAGACGAATCGAACCTGAATGATCAAGGTTATGTAACCCTCGTGTGGTCGGAGATGCTCCCTTCTATGCGTTAGAAACATCCGGACAACTCTGGTGTTTTTTGTCGGGTCTGATTGTTATATTTAGAATAGATAGATATGGGGCCTTACTTGCTTTTATTAAGCCACGAGGCTATAACTGGGAAATTGTGGCTTTGTGGGTTAAAGGGAGGAGGTGGGGAAATTTTGCAAATCTGAAGCAAACTTGATCTACTTATGGTAAACATCTATCTCTTACAGTCTCTAAGATCGACGCAATCATACAGACACACGGATGTACAACTCCAAACGCTCCATGACAGAACGGTCACACCAATACGGGTTCATATCTACATCATCCTCAATGCTGATTAGTATGATCCTACATTTCTTACTTGCTCTGGGCACACTAGACAATTTTTATGCAGCAGCTGTAAATTGCTGATCAACGAGATCTATAACTAATATATATCAAATCTTAAGCGCTTTCGGGAATATCCCTAGAATACCTCAGTAGAATTATACTATAAGCAAGCTTTTGGTAAGAAAGAAGTTGGGAAACAAATCGGTTTTTTGAAACGACATCTATTTGACCACAAAACCAAAAGCATTGCGGGTCGATTAATCATCAATTCTTTACAGTTTTCTGTCACATAAAATGACAATTTTGTCAAAGATAAATATTCACATTATTCCTGTTTTTAGTTTCTTGTTCTTTCTCCTTCTCTGCCGGTTGTCCTCAAACATTGCCTTGGCCTTAAAATATGTATTTAATACTCGTTTACTCTTGGCTTATTCCATATCACACTCCCTTCATCAGCATCACACGACTTCACCTGGACAATTTGGGTGGCCAAAATCTTGAGTGCACACAGCTTAATGCTCGAGGTAAACAAATCCCAGCTACGTTGCTTCAAGTTGGCTTCATTTTCATTTGATTCACACACACACACACGCAGGCACACAAAAAGCTGGCAAACAAACAAATTGAACAAAAAAAAAAAAATGGAAAATAAAATAAAAACTGGAAACCAAATCGAGAAATGCATATTTATTTGCTCAAAGTATCGAGAGAAAGAACCCCGACTTTGACTCCGGCTCAGACTCTTTTTTTCTATTATTATCGCTAAACGGCATCGAAATGTGAGCGATATGTGCATAGATTTTGTTCAGCTTTTTGTTGTTGCTTTTTTCCAACTTATTTGTTATTTGTTGCATGAGTAATGGGGCGTCTTTCTGTGCTGATGCAAATGCAAATGTATCTGTATCTTTGGTGCATATATAAATAGTATTTCAGTTGAACGCACAGCTAAAATAGCAAAAGGCGGATGGCGGGAACGGTCGCTGGCTACACGGTATTGTGTTTCAAAAATTTTTGTCAAAGTTGACACAAATCAGGCGAAGAGTTGACGGGCCCAAAACAAAAAGCCAGAGGCCTTTCATCAACGTCTCTATGTTTGGGTGTGGGTACACTCAGAAAAACAATTTGTTAGAAGAATTGCTTACTTCAATTCAGTTTGAGATGTTGATTTAAAATTGGTTTTGAGAAAGCTTCTTTCCGTTTTCTGCTTATGCATACAAGCATTTTTTCAGTTGCCAGTGGCAACTTCTACGCTTCCATTGCCCACCACTGATTTAGTCTATCTCAAACTCTATGAAAATCTTAAAATTTTGAAACCGCCGGTTCGCCTTCTGTTTATGTATACAAATCTTTTCTCAGCTGCCAGTGGAAACTTCTATGCTTCCGTTGCCTACCACTTATTTAGACCATCACAAACTCTATTAAAATCTTTATAATCCTCTATTATAATACGCTGTTCCATGGGTACATAGAGTATTATAAGTTTGTGCAAAAGTATGTAACAGCCAGAAGAAGAAGCATCTCCGACCCCATAAAGTATATATATATTCTTGATCAGCTGCAACATGTCCGCATGCACGCACAGATTTCAGAAATGGTAAGAGATAAAGGTTTGACATGTATGGGACATATGCTTCTTTTGTCTGCAGGCAAATCAAGTTTATTTTCAATTTTGGACACGCCCCCTCCCGCACCCACAAATTGGAAAAAACGCAATATTTTCCACAGTTTAAAAGATAGACGGTTCGTACTTTCTAGACATTTTTAGTAATCAAAATTACTTATCGATCCGTCAAAGGAATGCTGAAGATCGCATGAACAGTTGTTGAGTTATGATCAAAAGACTGTTCGCTGCTGCAGCGCTGCTTTCAGCTGCTACTGCAGCATCAAAATGTATGTTGAGCGTATAATTTCGCTGATACAAAGTATATTATAGTCGGACTTGAGCGACATTCTTTCTTATTTTGTTTATGTATGCAAACATTTTCTCAGTTGCCAGTGGCAACTTCTACGCTTCCATTGCCCACCACTGATTTTAGGCTATCACAATCTATTTTAAAATCTTTAAGTCATACTTTTAGGTGGATTAAAAGATGTAAGAGATTTAAGTCAAGAGCGATAAGAATGGATTTTGGATCTTCTTAAAATAAGTACAAAGAACTATAAAATCAGATCAGATTTAGTGCTTGATTCAAGAATTTTGTTTACTATATTAAGCTAACCGTTGCACCCCTTGGAGCTGTTTCGTTTCTGATTCTGTTTTTTTCCTTGAACCGAACCACGATCAGAGTCCGGGTCAGAGTCGATTTGGATTCAAGTATGTTTCACACTTAATTTAAGTGCCCGTAAGCACAGCCATGCTTCAAACTTTAAGTACAAAACGATAATAAAAGTCCCTACCCATTCACACTTAAACTCTGACAATCGTTTTTCCTTTTTCCTCCTTCCGTTTTTTTTTTTGCAAGTGTAGGTACGTGTATGTGTGAATGACTGACATCGAGTGTTTCCAGGCGATAGCAGCAAATACATTTTCAATGCATACAATTACTTCCAGCAAACTGCTTGCGAAATTAAAATTAAATTACACCGCTGCAGACGCTGCTGTGGATGGTGGGGCGGTTGGCGGGCGGCGGGTTGATTCTAGTGCAGCGTCTGGCCTGGCGTTTGCTTTGAAAAGTTCATTAAGTTATGTATGACTTGGTAGTTGACACGAAAAACGCCACAAAGGCGCACGCCACCACCTATGATGTGGGCAGAGAACGTCATTAAGTAGCTAAGACAATCGTGCCAATCATTAAAAATCTTGGGCCAGCTGGAGAGAGTCAAACGCTTTCGAGTGGCTTCAAGCTGCAATGCGGATGCCGTCGTCGTCGTCACCTTCTCATCTCTGCAGTTATCAACACGTACGCAGCATTCGCTGCCTTCGTCCCGACTGCGGCTGCGGCTGCGGCTGCGGCTGACGTCGACCTGTCTAAAGCAGCCTAACTATGCTATGTTAGACGTTAGACCCCCAAGCGCATGTTTATAGACGCCCTAGATTAGGTCTTTGTCAGCACTTTTCGAGTATGTACTGTGCGGGCGGCATGGCGGGCATGTGTAGGTGTGTGGGTTGGTGTGTGTGTGTGCGAGTGTGTGTGCAGTGTGCAACTGTGTGCTCGAGTGGCGATAGCTGCGAAAAATCCAAAGCATAAGCTTTGGCGCGAGTGGCGGCAACCACTTGAGCACCCACCAGGCCCAGTCACAATCTCACAGTCGCTTGTTCCGGCCTGCCTCTGCTTTAGTGCCAGCCAAGACCAGGACGAGAGACTTGTCCGCTCGACAACAATAATGCTTACAACAGCCGCAACTGCAGTTATAGCCAAGAGGTCTATAAGCTAAGTTGGGCATCGTTAAACGCCATCAGAGAGATAGACACGAAACATCTGTAAACTAAAGAGAAGAGGAGCTAATGGCTAGAGCTGAGATGGAAGAAGTTCAAAGAAGTTTATTCCTTATAAAAATGATTAAAATGGTCCATAAAAACTTGTTACTCTTCTTTGCAAACAATTTTTAGCCCAAGCAGAAAATATCAGAGCAGAATTCGTAAGAATATTCGAAAAAAAGGGATAAGACCCTAATTAAAATTGTTTTCCCAATCTTCAATCTAAAACTTTAATAGAATAAAATAAAAAATTAATTCACTGAGAAATAAATCAATCTAAATCCATAACGAGAAAGCTAAGCTAACTTCGTCTGTACCGAAGTTTTTATAACCTTGCAAGTGCTCGCTTAAATATTTTCAAAAAATACTCTTTTTCCCATTTTTCGACTGATCGTTCGTATGGGAGCTGTATGATATAGTCATTCGATTTGGCCAAAAATTTGTAAAATTATGTGAAAGCATGTAAAACAAACAAATACAAAATTGCAGGATGCTACCATTAAAAATAAAAAAGTTTTTCTAACTAAGACTGTTTTTCAGACCTATCTTTTGTATGGCAGGTATACCATATAGTTGTCCGATTTCAATAAAACTTAATAGAATTATAAAAAAACAAAGAAAATCTACGATTTCAAAGTTTGGAGACGTTTCCATTGAAAAGAAAAAAGTTTTTCATACTAAAACTTGTTTTCCGACCGATTGTTCCTATGGGAGCTATGAGATATAGTCATCCGATCCGGTCGGTTCCCACATATTAGTAGTGTGCAGCAAAAAGAAGACTCTGTGCAAAATTTCAGCTGGATAGCTTTAAAACCGAGAGACTAGTTTGCGTGGAAACAGACAGACAGACGGACGGACAAAGCTCAATCGACTCAGCTCGTCAGGGGATCAAGAATATATATAGTTTATGGGGTCGGAAATGTATATTTGTATGCGTTACAATCTTCTGAGCATAATTATAATACCCTTTGCAAGGGATACGAAACGGTGTTAAAAGTCTACAAAGACTAGAAAGTCTCAACCCAAGATTAGAATATCAGTTTAGTTTATTATGCAATTTTGCCACGCCCCCACAATATGGAAAAAACGTCACACAGTTTAAGAAGGTAATTTTCTTCAATACATATTTTGTAATCAGGATAATTTATCGATCGCCCAAAGGATTATCAAAGATTTAATAAGCTTTGCTGGCGATTTAGGGTTAAGTCGCACAAAACCGACCAGATAAGAACCACATAAGAAGGAGCTAGGCTTTTGAAACCAATGACGGAATTCCGAGTACTAACCGGTTCGGTTCAAAACTCATACTGAGCATTCACTTAAATTGGTACAGAGTGTATTATAATCGGGCTTGACCGACTATCTTACTTCTTGTGTTATATTTCCGGAAAGTTCTCGTTTCTGAAAAACCTTTAAGGGCCGATTTCTCATCTTCTACATAGCTGCTATGTGTCAGATAAACTAAGATTTTGCTCTTTTATTTGTAGATTTAGGTGACAGATAGCTCTATGTAGAAAATTAGAAAACGTCCCTAAAAGTGTATATTATTGTATATTTAGTTAGGTATTCTATATTCATCCTTCCCCGCTTGGGGGGATTGAACACGGTATCACGAGGGACTAAGAAATGCTAAATGCAGCTGCTTTATTAAGGAAAACCTCTCAGTCTGGTGTAAGATAAGGTAAAATCGTTTCCGTAGAAAGTTGAGGTCGCTAACTCTAACCCCAATTGAGGTGTATATATTTTGTATTTTTTCACCTTGGTCTTAAATTTAATTTTTTTGGAACCTGAAACAGCATCGTATATGACTATTTCGAGTCGGGGTTGATGCTGATTAAGAATATATATACATTATGGTATTGGAATATCTGTTATATCAGTTATCCCTACATGGGACATCTAATGTTAAAGTTTTTTCTTTAAAAACTATCACACCCGATCACCTTCACTAGCTGTTGGCGCCAGCTGTAAAGTAATTCACCATCTAACGTCAATAATTTCAAGTAAGCAGCTGATTAGAATTGAAATGTTGCTAAAAATGTTACGATGAGGGGAAAAATGAACAAATAACAAATTTCCATCAACACCGACGATGCTTAGGCCAGGACAGACTCCCAATGGATCAAATCCGGGCTTCCGAATCTCTAAAATGTAACGATAAATCTGTGAAATTCTCATTTTCGGAACTTTCCATCAATTGACTCATCCTCCATGTCAGTTGCAATCCCATTCACATCTCTATCATTTGGCTGTCCACAACAATTTCCTTTTACATTAAACGCCAATTGACTTCGGGGACTGTCTTAAATACCAATTTCAACTCTGGAGACAAATTTTGGCCCCAGTTTTAGGGGTTTTGTGTTTCCTTTTTTATTTTTGTTTTGCCTAATTTACCCAGCTCCATTGGGCCAGCTGTGAATGCCAAAAACGAAAATAAAAATTTAAAAAAAAAAAAAAAACAAATAAGACACACATCGGACACCAAAATGGCAAAAGATAACAAAAGCAGAGCAAAAACACATTCGACCATTTCAAGTTGAGGGTGGAGAGGAAAGGGGCCGCGAAGCGGGAGCGGGGGGAGGGGCCGTACTATACTCGTATTGAAGAAGCCATTTGAAAATTTGAAAATTTTTTTGGCACAGGTACAGAAAAAAAAAAATGCCCCCCTCTGCCCCTTCAAACCCAACAAAAACATTGAGAAAGGCGAAATAAAGAGACAAACCAAAGACCGCATTGACTCTTCAACTATTGCGGCATATATGCACGATCTGTGTGAGTGTGTGTGTGTGTGTGAGTGTGTGTGTGTGTAGATATGCGCCATAGGTTATAATATGTTAGCGTAATGCCGAGTGCCACTCTGATGATGGGCGGAGCCAACAATTTCGCTAAACAAAAAACCAGCGGCGACAACAACACAAAGCCCCCTGTATGCATGTGTGAATGTGTGTGTGTGTGGTGTGTGTGTGTGTGTGTGTGTGTGTGTATGAGCACTGCGGATGTGTTGGCGGCGGCTCCAAGAGTTCCCTAAAAACCAGGGCGCATCTTGGCCAAGAGCCCCAGACAGTTGCATTTTGGCCTTTTCTGCCAACTGCCAACTTTTCGAGTGGCATCAAATTTGGTTAATATGAATGTAGACTTTTGCCTTTTGATTAGCCTAATGAAACTATGCGGCAAGTAATGAGGCCAGCTTGCTCCATCTCAATTCAAATGGGAGCTTCCCACAGAGCAGGCAGGCGGCGGCTGCAACTGCGATTGCCTTCCCAATTGACGTCGTTGTTTGTTGTTGTTTTCGAGGGGAGCACAAGTAAATCTCAAGCATTTGATCAATTACAATTTCAATTTAAACCAACCCGCCGCCAGTCACTCGTTCATTGTCTTCGATGAAAGTCACACATATAGCACAAAATACACAGACAAACACAAATCAAAACGCAAAAAGCATACGAATCCAAATCAATTCGGTTAACAATTCAAATTGAGATACAAAAATATTAAGAAATTCGAAACGAAGCTGAGAAAATTTGTGGGATTGATTGTTGGGGAGCGGCTAAAATGGATTTAGATACTAAATGTAGGTCCCAGAGAAATATTAATACTTGTCAAGCGTCAAGCTGGTATAACATCTCCGCAAGTACCTCAATTTCTCATGTATATAAAGCAGAGATTGGCGCTCTCACTCTCTACTGGGCATGGGCCAGCTCTCAAAGGCAGCGCTGTCGATACACCGCCAATCTCCGCCAAACTGCAAACTGTTTGAACAAAATTGACAAACTGTTTAAAAAAGTCAGAAAAAAATATTCGTCGAAATCCACTGCGCAAGCAGAAAATCATGTCTCGAAACGCACCGGCCACTTGCTTACAAAAGCATTGAAACTAAAACGTAATACTAAATCGATAGCATTGCATCCCCAGTGCGCGAACCATGCTCTTAGACGAAGTCTGTTTACTGACGGGAAATTATTCAGCAAAGAGGAATCGTTGAACAAACCGAACGATAAAGTGTTTGCTGTGTCAGCAAAACCAAAGTCCGAACTCATTTCGAGAGGTCACCTTAGGTCTTATGTTCTGGTTTTTTGCTCCATTTTTGTGAAACAAGAGTCAACACTGAGGAGAAAATGTATCAATTCGTCGTTTTGGTAAAGGTTGTGAAGCTTTTTATGGGACGAATGTTTCTTATCTTCTACAATTTTAAAGAAAGAAGAATCGAACCTTCTGTACGAGTTTTGTAATCAGTATGATTCATCGATCCGCCGAAGGAATGGTGAAGATCGGATGAGCTATAGTCAAGTTATAGGAAATTCAAACATTTATGCTGGGCAGCACCGACTGGAACAGTGATGGGGAGAACTTTAAGCGCCTGGAGTGATAAATACCAACATTAGGACGTTAAAGTCGGGCTTGACAGACTTTCGTTCTTACTTATCAGTACGGAGCATTACGTTACGATGAAATTACTTTTAACTATCTTTAAGTACTCTTCCTTATAATGCATTGAAGTACTTTTCCTTTCCTTTGATATCTGTAAATAACTTTTAATTAACTGAACTAGGTAGTTTCTGAAACCGACTCCAAAAGGGATTGATCATATATTAAAAGGTTCGGTTCAAGAAACCCCAAGCCACATAATCCGAACCGTAAGTGAACCATTATGTTTGTGGTAAATGGTTGGCATTTTCCGAGACTTTTCAACAATCTTAAATTTAATAATTAGAGATAAAAATTTAACTGCAAGAGAAAATATATTTTCTTCCACAAAGCAAGGCTTTCTCTTCAACCAAAAACTGCACCAAATGTGAACATTTCTGTAAGTTTTAGCAATGCGCTAAATTTTGCCATCGTCTTGTTTAGCAAACTCCCGCGTGCTAAGTGCCAGAAATCTATTTATATATAAATGCAGGAATCAACAATGCTAATTGCCCCTTTGAACAATTTTAGCGCAGATCAACTAATTCGTAAAAATAAAGACGAAAAAAAAAAAGAAAAACCAAGAATCCGTCTCTTCACTTACCTGGACTGGTCTGCCAACTGAGGCCACCAATGAACATTTTGCTGTAACGAAAGATAAATGAGTCATTAGCATTACATATGGAGCATACTTAGTTTAAAGTAAGTTTTGAGAAAAAAAGAAGAAAAAAAAACCATAACAAATTGCAAACAGCGGTGATCTTTTTTTTGTTGTTTTATCAATTCGGTGACGTCTCATTGTTGTGTGGGGGGGGGGGGGGGGGGGTGGGTGAGAGTGGTGCACTCGCATATCTCATCATCATCATCATCCGCTGCAGTTGCGGTGGCAGCCGCCTGTTGTCTTCGTCATTATTTAAATCATAGAAAATAAGCCGCTTTCCCGGCATTGTTTTCATGCTAGAAATCTCTCTCACCCCAGTTCTCCAGGCCCTCTTTAGGCCCAGTCAGCCGATGCGACGGCTTATAGAAAAACAAAAGCAAAGTCTGTGCCCGAAACGAAAGTAGGCGGCGGCGGACGCGACGACGACGACAATGATTATGAAAACTTCAACAAAACTGGAAAAGAGCGCAACAGTGGCAACCAAACAGTGGAGGAGGTGGGTGGGTCGGTAGGTCGTTGGTTGGGTGGGTTTTTGGGTGGGAGTGGCAAATGCAACGGCGACACGAAAACGAATGTAAAACACACACCAAAATGCATAGAAACACAAATTGCAATGAAAAGCAAAATAAAACAAGGGAATGACAGAGAATCCAAGAAAGAGATAGAGAAGGGGGCAAGGGGGATGGAGAGCACAACTAAATGAAAATGTTAATAAAATGTGCAACAACAAACAACAAAACGTAAAGTAAGCTAAAAAGAAAAACTAAACCATAGAACGGAAGAAGCGTCAACAACAACGGGAATGCAAAGAGCAGAAAGGTGCCCAAAGGGGTGTGGTTGGGGGTGGTAGCGACAGTGTGGACAGGCACTGAAAGTAACGGCACTGCCAACCGTTTTGGTCTGCATAGTTTTGCTGAAATTTAGGCCTAGGCATTGCAGTTTTGGTTCTACTATACTTTTTTACTTTTCGTTCGTTTGCACGACAGATGACGGCAGAAACAATTTGTCATTAATCAATGTTTGGGAATTTACTTGTTTTTCAACTGGATTTCGGTTTGGTTTGAGAAAGTAGAAAGGTAAACCAAAGGAATGCCACGCAATCAATTTTCCCAGGGGGGAAGCGGTGGGGGATGGAGTATGCAGGTTTTAGGTAGAGGAAACGGTTTGCACTCGTTGGACAGTGCATTGAGTGACCTTAATATGATGCTGGCTTAGGCAGACTTTCTCATTTTCACACACAATTTTTAAGGAATTATCTTACTTTCCCTAAAAGTTAAGGCGTGATATACAAGGCCTTTCAACGTTGTCATTTTACAGCTGCTTTTTCTTTGATCTACACCGATTTTTCTTACCCATCATTAAAAAAAATGGAGGAAATTTAAGTTCGGCTCATACGAAGTTTGTACTCCCTTGCAGCACGTTTTATAACTAATTTGAACGACATTTCCATTGAAAGTATGACAGTTTTTGTATGACAGCTATACTATATAGATGTCCGATTTCGATTAAACTTAGTGTAACCATGAAAAAGCATAGCAAACTAAGAAATACAAAGTTTGGAGGCATTTTCTTTGAAATTAAAAAAGTTTTGCTCACTAAAACTAGTTTCTCAACCGATCATTCATATGGCAGCTATAACCTATAGTCATCCGATTTTGACAAATCTTTGAAGAATTGTGTAAGAGCTTATAATATAAAAATATGCCAATTATAAAGAGGCTTACATTGAAATCCAAACATTTTTTCTTGCTACGACTATTTTTCTAACCGTACTTTTCTATGGCAGCTATACTATATAGATGTCCGATTTTGACCAAATTTGGCAGAATCGTGGAGAAGCATTGAAAACTAGTAAATACAGAGTTTGGAGACATTTGCATTCAAAATAAAAAAGTTTTTCTCACTAGAACTAGTTTTTCGATCGATCGTTCCTATGGCAGCTATATGCCATAGTCATCCGATCCGGCCGATTTCGACAAATGTGCAGAGTATTTGTGCCAGAAGACTTTGTGCAAAGTTTGGTGGCGATAGTTTTAAAACTGACGGAGGAGATAGCATAGAAACAGACGGACAGATTGACATGGCCATATCGACTCAGCTGATCAAAAATATACATACTTTATGTGGTCGGAAATGCTTCTTTCTATGCGTTACAAACATCTGGACAATATACCCTCTGCAAGGGTTTAAAATGAAATTTAACTGAACCCGGGGTCGAACCATATACCTTATAGACCGGCTCTGTGAACCTGAAACCCCAAAAAAATTGTCAGATATAAACCTAAGATTGCTTTTCTCACAAATTACGCAAATTTTAATTCGTAATTCTACAACAATACTGAAATTTGGTACCTTCAAAAAAATCCTAGCAAGTGTGGGATCCTACGCCTTCAGCTAGTCTTCTACGAAGTCCATAAAACCAAAGAAATGCTCCAAAAACTTCACAACTCTTTTCACTAAAAACTAAACACCTGAAGCCTCATTCATTCATTCATCATTCACTTCATTTTTTTTTCATTTTAAACGCATTCATTTCCCTGGCACTTGTTTTCTTACAAAAGAAATATCCTCAACGCACTTATTATTGAGATCATCCATCACATTTGATTTGCAGTTTGTCAACCCAGTTGCTTTGCCTTCTTTCCCCCCCCTTTGCCATCCCCGCCCCCTTGGCTCTGTTGAAGGCAACATTCTGTGATCCACAATCCAATATTTGAGTTTATTTCATAATTTTTCAACGTTTGTGGCGTGGACACACAGCAGGTAACCTTCGGTTGTAGCATCATGACAACCGATTCCCTCTTCTCTCTGACTCTCTAGCCAATTGCAAGTGCACCAAATAAATGCGACCTTGTCCTACACTGCACAAATTGTGCAGCCCGCAGAAGCTCTCAGTTCTCAGTGCGTGCGTCCAGCTGCGTGAAGCGTAATGGAAAACAGAAAAAAAAATAAAACTATTGAGGGAGGGGAGAGGGAGGGAGGGAGGAGGTGTAATAAGCAGCATAAAAAGTGTCAAAGTCAGTGCTGTTTTTATAGCTGTTTTAAAGATTGAAATTACTAAAGATTACGCATACGCCGTGTTGATCCTGTCGTCTGTTCTTGGTCTTTTCCCGCGGGCAACGTTGATAGCTGGCAACTTTGATGACATTTGCCTTTGTCTCTCTGCGGGTTGAGGTTTGGTTTACAGTTTTCGTAGCTATTTACAGATTTCCCACAAGTCCCCCCAGACACTGTGGGTGGGGTGGGTGCGTTTGTGTGTGTGCCTGTGTGTGTGTGCGTGCTAAGCTTGCAGTCATAAACAAGTCAACGCAACATGTCCGATTAGTAGTGCAACCACCGACTGACATTTGTCACTGACTGACTGACTGGCTACATTGGTGAAAGATGCTCCACAAGCTGCTCTAATCTGCACTTAAACAAATTTTTTGTTTCTCATATAAAAAATGAACCGCAAATTGCTGTGTTGGGTGATTTTTGGCAGCACTGTAAAATGTTCTTAGTTTATGCTGATCAAAGATATTTCTTAGAAAGTGTTGAAAAAGATCTAAAATATCGAGAGAATTAAGCTTGAAAATTATCACTGCGTTTAGGAATCTAAGAGGCAAAACGAAACCATTTGCCAATCTCATCAAGTAGATTAGAAAAGGCTACTAAAGATCCGGCTCGAAGGACCGAAAACAAAATTCTTCACAAAATTCTCTTAAGACTTAACCAGAAGTCAGTGTCAACTAATGTTGGGCTTGAGAAGTATATAAAGATTTGTAAACACAAAGGAATAAAACCGGGTACCATGTAATACACTGTTCTCACTTCAAGAACTGGTTTAAATAACGCAAATGCTCGAATGGAGATGAAAGGTTCCGTTTTTGAGAACATTTCAGAACCATTGGTTCAGGTTATCAAAGGATCTCACATACCGGGGGATCTCAACTGATCGGATCGGGAGTGAATATTAGTTACAATCAGCTGGAGTATACCAGCATAGGAGTCCTAGAAGAGTTGAAGCTGCAAAAAAGGTTTATAAAGGAAGCGAGCGGTGTAGCTTACTCAACCAAGACCTTCAGGGAGTAAATCCACGGCAATAACCAGCTAAACTCCATTCTTCGAGCTTATGCTATCCTTCCCGCCGTAAGCAGGCCATGGGCAGCCCTGCCCTCAGCCCTACATTCGATCTGTTGATCCTTTGATTCTATCCAAATTATTGGGTTAATTTTCTTCACAGTGTAGCACAGTTCGCCGCACTGCCGCTTGCTGTGGGCTTGCGGCTCTGCTCGGTCACATTTGCTTGCATTACGAAATAATTGTAAAGCGCACGTCACTTTTCTATAGGCCTCCCCTCCACGCAATCCTCCTCTATTACCGCACCACCCTGCACCTCCCCAGTCTGCACACTTATGCCATTCATGCGCAAGTCGTCATCGCCCATTCACGGCCTGTCCCAGTCCCTGGCCCTGTCCCGTTCCCGGGCTCCGGCTCTTGGTTTGGCTTTACCCTGGCTGCGCTTTGTAAGCTTGGCGCCCGCCGCCGCCGTCGTCGTCGTCGTCGTCGTCGTCGTCGTCGTCGTCGCCGTCGTCCGCTTTGCCGCTTGTTTGCCATTCAAAATCCGTTCAGACTTTGTATGCACATCAAGTGTTGCCCTCTCGCTTCAGCATGCATTTGCATATAAAGCTGTCTCTGTCGGTCGGTTCTCCTCTGTCTCTTTCGCTCTATGCACTAGTTGACGTTTTCTATTGTGGCTTCATTGTTGAATAGAAAAATGTGCAAAATAGTAACGAAAAAAAAAAAAACAAAATAGAAGCAAGAAAATGGCAAAACAGCTCTCTCCGCCCGCCCCTATCTATGCCACACACGCATGCAGCCAGCCACCGACGGTGGCCCGTTGTGGGCTTACTCCTCATCATCTATTGCGTGGACTTGCCGCTTACATGGAAATAAAAGTGCAGATCTTGTAACTTTAGTAATTTTTCACATGACAAATTATGTGAGCGGCGACAACAACAACGACGACGACGACGACCAGGGACGTTGAGGTGAGGAAGTTGAGAGGCCAACAAAGCAGAGTGGAGCAGCAGGCCCAAAGGTGTCAAGCTGTGGCATTTTGAAAGCGGACAGTGGCAAAAACTGCACTCGGATGCCACCGTTACGCAAGACACCTCAAGTGGTAGACAGAAAATGAAAATTAAATATTGGATAAGTTTTTAGAAATCCATTAAAAGATTTATTCAGAAGGCTTAGGCAAAAAAAAAAAAACAAAATTTCAAACAACGAAGGGATTTGCGCAGCACTTTCTATTCCAGCACAGGAAGTTTGCCAGTTGATGGGTGAAAATGTGAAGTATTTTGTACTAATGTCAAGATCAATCGATTAAGTTTTGGCGTTTTTTAAACAGATCCAAAATTAAGCTTTAGCTTTAGAGGAATACAATTTGAACCGACGATTCAGGAAACTGAGCTTGTGGTGCTTCTTGAGCTCCTAGGCGCCCAAATCTTTTGTTCATAAGCGATGCATTACACTCTAGTTTTTTTAAAACACTTTTCAAGCATATTCAATCGATAGCAGGGATGCGGGAAATAATATCGATATTCGGTTATATCGATTATTTTGTTTTAAAATATCGGTATATCTTAAGTGAGGTATATGTAGAACTAAGTCTATGGTAAATGAGATCCATTTGGGTGATTAATTAATGAAATCAGTAGCTTCCTGTATTTGGGTACCCCGCCCCATTATAATCCAATGCAACCAATGCAAATACCTGGAGTCAAATGCACTATTTCAAAAGAGTGGTAAGATAGATTTCCCTTCTAATAGATATTCTCATATATTGAATGTTTTTGAGAAGATTTGAACTGATGGCCATTACATTATATAGTTTAATCGCAACTGAATCAAATAAAATGCTTTCCTAACATTGACTGCTGATATTCTTTTTGGTTTTTCAAATTTCTCTGAGATTTTAAAAATAGGAGCTCAGGTACATATAATTTTACAGTTTTTACTATAAGTAAAGTCATTTAAACACTGTTATCAAATGAGTATTTGTACTCTTATTAAGTACAAATGGTGTCAAGAATGTGTTTAGAACGAAAAGAGTTGATTCAAGTAAAAAATTCGTATTTTAAGTTTTTCGTTCCCAAAGTACTTGACTTCAGTCTTTTTTGGAATATATTAAGTATATCTTAAATTATTTGAAAAACTGAAATTTTAGGTTAAAATGACAGGACAACTCTCATTTTAAGTACAAAATATTCTTTCTTTAGGTCCAGTAGTATCTAATGTCAACCCTAAAACACTTCAGAAAGAAAATAAGAGTACTTCAAACAAGTACAAAATGTTCTTGGTTCTATAGCCTATAAAATTCTAAATCTATTCACAATTTTCTATAAAATAAGAACTCTTTATTGAACCATAGATGGCTGGAAATTTCCAAGTTCTTTAAATAAACCAAAGAACAAAATCAGAAGTGATTTACTGCATAACAAAAGTGTTAGAACCAGTTGGTAATCTTAAGAACTGACTAAACTAAATACAGGTGTATTAGTTAAGTTTAAAAAATTGTCAATACATCCAAAGGTATCAAAGTAATACAATCACAAAAACACTTGCTCTTTTGGGGTTACTATAAGAAAAGCTCCAAACCTCTAAAGTTTTGAATAACTACTTAACTGAGAAATAAAAGGACTTGAACAAAAACATTGGATGATTTCCCATATCCGTTTGGGAAGGATATGTCTTAAATGTCCTTTTAGTCGTCCAACGGAGCTTAAAATCATCCAAACGATATGAAAAAGAATCATACTTTGGATGATTTTTCAGCTCTGTTGGATGATTAAACGGATATGTAAGACATATCCTTCCCAAATGGATATTGTGAGGAACGATGTTCTTTTTGGATCTTTTTTTTCTGTGTAGGGTATTTCTTCCTTCAGTTTAGGGTGGCTTGATGCTGACCTTGTAGTACTAAGTACTACATAATAATCAGCTGCTGGGAAAATGTGTGATACAAATTCTATCCAGAATGCTGCAGCCGTCATAGGCTTAACTCTTGGCTAGCCAAGTACATATGCCACCAACACAATGATTATTCCAAATCCCATGATCACTTCTTCCATGTACTCGACACACACACATCCTTTAATTAAAAACTCTTTTCAAATTTAAACAAAAATCTCCGACACCCACATATAATAGTTTTAACCCTGAAAAAAGGAGATAAAAAAAATGGTTAAAAAAACCGATTCCATTCAAAAGCTGTTAAAACTCGAACTACAAACCAATGCCCAGCATTTCACAACCATTCTCTGTTGTTGTTTCAGCGCAATTCCCCACACAAAACACACACAAAAAACCTCTGGACAATTTGACTCCCGCAAAGCTCCCAAAGCAGCATCACCATCCCGATGACTATCATATGCGGCTATCAACAACATCATCAAAATGCAACACCAACAAAAAATAAATAAAAAGAAAAGGAAGGACACCAACACCAACACCAACAGCAGGCAGTGGCAATTGCTTGGTGGTTACAACCTTTTTACCATGGCGCAGGGACGTTGGACATTAGACAGAAAACTAAAAACTAAAACGCACAAGTTGGAGTGGAGAGTGCGAGAGCCCGGCGAAAGCATAAATATGCTGCCGACAATTGTCTGAGACATTCTAGGCACCGGGGGCCGCCCCATGGCGAGTGTGTGTGTGTGTGTGTGTGCAACCTATAGAAGTGGGTGACTTACATGTACGAGTGTGAATGTATGAGATTGTGTGTCAGTGTATGCTTGAGGAGAACACGCAAAACAGAGCAGAAATATGAAGCGAGAGACAGGAGAGGAGAATTATGCAGCCGCAGACAAAGCCAGGAACAGCGGCTAAATGTTGGCCAGGCAGAGGCAATGTTTTATGTAGCACCCACCAAGAGATAGCCCTGAGAATTGTGGGCGATGATGCACACTGGTTAGAAGTTTTAATGCAAAAACTCATTTATATTTGCTCCCTTTGTATTTAAATTAATTACAAATCACTTAAAATTGACTAAAAATATATTTATTCGCAAATTTCAGTTAGCCCTTTTATATTCCCATTACAGGGATTTCCTACTTGAGAATTACAAGAAACTTCTTACAGGGAATTCCAACTTGAGAATTACAAGAAACTTCTTACATGCAGTAGTGTTGTCAAATCATGTGAAGTGGGCACCATTGAAAGATTTGAAAGTCCATATTGGTCAAAATGGAAAGAGCCATCTATCTTTTGATAACAAATTATTGCTTAAACTGATATTGAAGGCATTCCTCATTGATTTTTGAACTTAATAAAAGGAAATTTCGCATCCTAGATAATAAACTCTAAGAAAGCAAATATTTTTTTGAAACACCTAAAAAGTTGCTAACTTATTTTGAAATTTCGAAATATTTAGACAATTTTGTAAACCTCAAAATATTTTAGAAATTCCCAGAAATTCGTTCAGAGTAATTTGAATATCAATCAATCTAAATTCAATTGCTTGTTCGATTCCAAACCACTGTGGTATAGAAGATCCATATAAATGTGTGTGCGTGAGTGTGTGTGTGTGTGCGTAATGCGAATGTGCACGAAAAAGCGTAATAGAAAAAGAACTTTACAGTTGCATCGATTTAATCGTGCGGAAAGCTAAATACGAAGGAGAAACGTTTTGCGGTGCGGATGGGTCGGTGAGGCGGTGGGCTAGCAAAGAGCCAAGGCGGACCTAGCGACCGGCGACTGCGTCTGGAGGCAACGTCATCAACGGAACACGTTGGCATTGGAGCGTGGGGGCGTGGGGGGCACTAGGCACAGCCTAAATTGGGATACGCTTCGCTCGGCCTGGCTCATTTAAAGCAATTCTGCTGCTGCGCCGTTTTCAAACAAACACAAACACAATTACCAGTACATGCAATTTATAATGAATAGCAAAACGAGTGGCGGCGGCGGTGGTGGTGGCGGTGGTGGTAGTGGTGGTAGTGGTTGGCTAAAGGGTTGCGGGTGCTGCACTTTGCGGTTCAAAGGATGCATTGTGCCGACTTCGCCGATACAGATAGCAAAACTTTTGCGCTGGCTTTCCTCTTTTTAACGTTTATCGTCTTATGTTGCATAACATACGCCCCCAGTTCGTCGTAGGTGGCAGCGGCGGCAAACAGGCGACCAATAAAATGTGGGCCTAGCCGCACCACCAACCCTCCTGCGCCTCATTTTCTAATGGCTGCTTATATTTCCTTATATTTCCTAACCAAAAAGAGTTTACTTTTTATTTGGCTGCCAAAAGTTATGACTGCATTTAGCAGAGGAAAAACTTTGTTAGCGTCTTACTTGTGCTTCGCATTGATTTTGAAAGGGAGAAATATCTGTATATACTTTGGGGCTAAGTATTGTGCTCCGGCTCCGGCTACAGATCCAGCTGCGGCTGTCAAGTTACGCCATTTTAATCGAACTGTTTACTTAAAAATGCAACTAAAGCAAATGAAAAGTTTCCGCCCAAACTCCCCAAATGGTGTGTCCGATGTCTAAAGAGATTGTAAATTGAATTTTTGATAATGTCAATTGGGAAAAGTAAAGTTTTTTTCTTATATTTGTGCGGTTTTTAAGTGGTGAATGGGAATGGGATGGGTTAGAGAGCTTAGAGATTTTGGTGGGTCTCATGTGGCAGTGGTTGAAACCGTTAGAAAGCTGAACCGAAGTTTTGATTGCCTCTTGCTGTGCTTTCTGCTGCATCTTGACTAAGTTTTCATCTCTGGAGTGGAAATTCAGTAGATTTGTAACTTTTTACCCGCTGTAGGGGGCTTGGAGCATTATTAGGCACCTTAAGCTTAGGAAGCCAAGAACTAAAACTAGCCTGTTCTTTAAAAACTATCCAGTCCAGCCTTAAATTTTGAGATTAATACATTTATAATAATATATTAAAGAGGTGGTTGGCAGGATATCTCCCTTGGAACTCTTTAAAAACAGGGTTTCACTGTGAACCAAACCTTAAACAAAAACCAATAGTGAAAAACTATTTGAGCCTGAACCTGTTCCGAATCCAAGATTTCGGTTTGGTTTAACATAATATACAAATTTACAAATCTTAGCTGATTTTACGTGATTTTATGTGATCTGGTCCAGAGAAAGTCCATTATTAACAAGACAGAAAGTCGGTGAAGCCCGAATATACATACTATGTACCTCGGGTCGGAGAGTAAGATACTTTCTGGCTGTTATATACTTTTGCTCTAACACTCAGAGAACATATAGCTTGGATCAAGTGTGTTTAATAACAGTAATTCGATTAAAAGAAAAATTCTTTATCCCATAGCGAAATTCTTAATCCAAGTATGCATTTCTGATCCTATTTTCTTGATCCAAGTGCTTCAATACTTAACCCAAGTACGAAACATTCTCAAATCAAGTAGAAAAATTATGGAATCCAGTGCAAAACTCACGGAAATGTCAGATTGCTCGTTCTTGAATAAGGGCATAGATTAAAACTAAGAACGTTCGTTTCTGTATCAAGAGCTCATCAGGTTCAAGAGTAATCATCTTTAATCAGAAGCTGCACAGATTTTTAGATTTTTGATTTTTGATTCCAAAGTTTAAGGAATGATTTCCAAAAGGAAGAATGGAAGTTTTGCGATGTAGATAATTCCGTTTTGCGAATGCTGATTAGTGTTTTCTAAAGAGCATTACTTCAACTTATTGTCGACTAGTCGCAGCCAATTGTTATTATTTTGTTAAAAATTGTTTATAAAGGTCCAGCAGTTTTCCATTTGTTATTTTTTAGAAATTATATCAATCTAATGCAGAGATGCGAATACTTCTTGCATCACTTAATATCAAAGAGAGACAGTTACATTTTCCGTCTTCTCTTCTTAGGGAACTGGTCTGGTAAAGACCCGTCCAAATGAAGAGCACAAAATAATGTGCTAGTGTTGGTGAGCACTAAAGATGGCCGTCGATCGATTTGCTTTTCTGTGCTTCTCTCTCTCAAAAAGTTGCAAGTTCGGCTAGCGTGTGTGTGTGGAAGCACGAGTTATATCGGCTCCCCTGTGTTGTGAACTAGCCAGCTGTGGGTAGAGCTTTCCAAAATTCAAATGTGCAACGCTAGACACAAATTGGTATTTGCACATGCAGGCTTTGACTTGGCAAATTCAAGCACAAACCTTTCGGACAATTTGCCCAACAGGCATTGCAAATTAATGAAATTAATGACCCTTGACCTCTCTCGCCTCGGACAACTGTTGCTGTTATCGGTTATCGATTGTTTGCCTCGTTTGCTGCTAAACTCTTTATGACACACATATTTGAATTAAATGCTCACTTTCTGGTGCTCTCGGCGGCAGCAAATCTGCACTTTGCGCTAATGGGGCCAGCTGGTTGGCTGGTTGGCTGCCTTTAGAGCAGTCAAATTGCCCCAGGTCTCATTATGCATACCAAATGAAAGCTTATTGGTTGGTGGGGCTAAACGACGACAATGACAGTTACAAACAAAACTTGTACACGGCGGCAATATGGAATTGCGCACACAACGACACAAAATCATTTGGAAGCAATTACAGCAGACAAACACGAGGATGGGGGGAGGGTGGGTGAGGGGAAAAGGGGGGAACTGGATGGGGGGGGGGGTCACTCCGTGTACAATGAATCAATTTACGAAACGTAACAAAGCCACAATTACAAGCAGAGACAAGAACAAAACGACAATTATGAAAAGAGCAGCGAGTGCAATTGCATTTCCAATTGCATTCCCATTCGATGCTATGCACGCTCAGTGCAGCAACCGATGCAGCCAAGGGAGAGTGAGAGACAGAGAGAGAGAGAGAGAGAGAGTCTGGAGAGGGGAGAGCTGGGCCGATGACAGCGTGCAAGGTTTTTTTTTCGGGGCCCGCGTGTCAGTTCTAATGGATAATTGTCGAAGTCGTATGCCGAATGCCTTCGCTGTCGCAGTCGTAGCTCATTCTTGTACAATTTGATGGGTAGAAGGGGGTAGATTGACTGAACAATCTTGAAGATACACTGTCGAAATAGCCGGGATCGGTATTAAAAAGATCCTTTTGGGCTGCTTTTGTACAACGGAGCTGAACATCATCCAAATGATGATCATTTTTCAAATCCCTTAGATCATTTTCAGTTCCGTTGAATGATTGAAACTATATTTAAGACCTAACCAGTCCAAACAAGCCTCCGAATTGGTCCTATATCAAAATCACCAACTGTCTTTGCGCCTTTTTCTCTCGTCTCCTTGAATTTTTAAAAGGACCAAATACAGAAATAAACTAAAAAGGCATAAAGAGTAGAAATCAGAAAAAAAAAAATAGAAGGTATCCAAGCCATATCTTAGCCAAACCGAACCGCATTTCAAAATAAGACCTCTGTCAGATATCTGGAACTTATTTGGTCTAATGTTAGGTATTATAAGCGAGTTGTGGCTGTCACTTATGCCTTGGCTATCAGTTTGGAACGTCTTCTGAGAAAAAGATCAGGCTAAACTACTGTTAATCAAGTCAAAAATAAGTCATACCAAAAACTTTACAACTCAATTAGATGATTAATGGCAATACAAGTGAATGGCAAGGGGAAAATCCTAGGTGGACTCTTGATTAAACATTTGTGTGCTGTGCGTGTGCAAAAGCTGACAAAGTTTTATTTGTAGGGCGTTACAAATCTTGTTGCTCCATGGGTTTGGGCATAGCAATTTGAATAATGCATCAACTGCATCACTTTCAAAACAACTTTTTTGACTAACAGAGTTCAAGGCTTCAAATCACTGCAAAATATCAAGGCGACAACTCTCTAAAATACCGGCTCGAGCCCGATTTAAAGTGTAAGGTTCAGTTCTCATGTTCGTTCGTAATATTATGTAATATTATGAGAAAGCATGTAAAACAATCAAATACAAAATTGCAGTTTTTCTAACTAAAACTGTTTGTCAGACCTATCTTTTGTATGGCAGCTATACCATATATTTGTCCGATTTTCATAAAACTTGGTAGAATTATAGTAAAAACATAGAAAACCAACGATTACAAAGTTTGGAGACGTTTCCATTGAAAAGAAAAAAGTTTTTCTCACTAAAACTAGTTTTCCGACCGATTGTTCCTATGTAAGCTATGAGATAAAGTCATCCGATCCGGTCGGTTCCGACATATTAGTAGTGTGCAGCAAAAAAAAAAAGACTCTGTGCAAAATTTCAGCTCGATAGGGTATCTCCATGATCGATGCTAACCCGATCCCTAAGCGGTTCCAAAACCGATCACTCTCACTTGTTGTTTGCTGCATTTGAACTAAAAATACTTTGGCCAAGTGAATTATATTAATAGCAGGGCATTTATTTAGTTATTTCTATGTTGTTTCTTCTTTCTTGTTGTTGTTTTTGCTGACTTCTCTATTTTTCCCCATTTTCGCCTTTGTGTTTATTTACTTTGCCATTTTGCAAATCTTTTCGGGGGCCCTTCAAAAGATTCAAAAAGTAGCCGTTGGCGGTGAGCAGGGGGGCGGGGCCGTTGCAATTTACTGAGCCGTGGCGATCAGCGCGCAGCCGAATGAAACTGTGAATGGAATTGTATTCGCAAAATAAAAAGTTGCACAACCGCCCCACACAAACATGGACGCATAGATGACAGCGAGCGAAAGATGCGGATGCAGTTGTATCTGTATCTGGGCAGCGTCATCAAAAGGTATTTTGCATTAATTCAAGATTTATGCATTCAACATTCGGTTAGGTGGTGCATTTCCCATTCGCAGCGCCACGAAAACTTTTCCCCCGAGTTGCAGTTGTGCAGTTGTTGCACCTGCCAACTATCTCGACGAAGCTGGCTCCCAAGCATGTTGCAGTAGCAGGTGATCCATTTCTTTTATCCGGTAGCCTCTGCGTCTGCTCGTTGAAGATTTCGGTGATGAGTATGCCCAGCCTATTTTTGTGTTTGTTGCGAATTTGGCTAACTAATGCAAATAGACAAGAAAAGCTGCCTGTCGCCCTTCCCTCTACCTCGGAATGGAGTGGTGAAATTTTGTTGCATTTGGATAATAGACATATATGTTTTTTTTTTTTTGTATCTGTACGAGGGATTAAGGGGCATATATGTAGGTTTAGGTATGGGGTATGTATGAATACTTTATGCATGGACTGCATAATTTATAGGCTTTGCGTGTTCAATGGATTGCAACGGCGACTGTCCGGGCCATATGGCTATATCTTTTTTGGAGATGTGACATGACAAAGCAAATGAGGCAGTCTGACTGGAATGATGGAGTAGTGGTGGTAGTTTTTACATTTATGCAGTCGGAAGATAAGCATCTGGGTGATCGTTTTCTCAAATAAAGTAAGAATCTACCCTACAGCCTTCCACAAGTTTTCTTGTCAAATATATTTGACCTTAAAGATTTTTAAGTGAATAAGTAAAATATCCAGAAAATGAAGCAAAATATTCACCTTTCCTTTTTTGAACAATCAAGAATCAAGAAAATCAGCCGATTTCGTTCTAAAATTTGAAAATTCGCTTAAAAAAGGGTTCAAAGGAGATTCTCCATATATTTTAAAAGGAAAAACTGCAGGAAAAACTTTCTAAATTTAAGAAAATATTTTCGATAAGCTAAAAAAAAGTTATTAGACTGTAGAAAAACATTTTCTAAATTTTAGACGAACATTTCTAGATTTTAGAAAAATAAATAGAGGAAAGTTAACTTCGGCTCAGCGGAGGTTTGTATACCCTTGCAGAGGGTATTATAAAATGGTCCGGATGCTTTGTAACACCTAGAAGGAAGCATTTCCGACCACATAAAATATATATATTCTTGATCAGCACGACGAGCTGAGTTGATTTAGCCAAGTCCGTCTGTTTCCATGCTATCTCCTCCGTCATTTTAAAAGCTATCTTCACCAGATTTTGCACATCATCTTTAAGTACAAATACGCTTTACATTTATCGGAACCGGCAGGATCGGATGACTATAGCATATAGCTGTCATAGGAATGATTGGTCGAAAAACTAGTTTTAGTTAGAAAAACTTTTTTGTTTTCAATGGAATCGCCTCCAAACTTTGTAGGGGTTAGTTTTGCACGCTTTCCTATAATTCCACGTAGTTTGGTCGAAATCGGACAACTATATAGTATAGCTGTCATAGAAAAGTAGAGTCTGAAAAGTGATCTTAGTGAGTAAAACTTTTTTGTTTTTAATGTAAATGTCCTTAAAATTGGCATTTATTTATTTTATATGCTTTTACACAATTCTACAGGGTTTTGACAACATCGGATGACTATAGCATATAGCTGCAGTACGAATGATCGGTGAAAAAATAAGTTCTATTGAGAAAAACTTGTTTGTTTTAAATGGAATGGACTCCAAACTTGTTACATGTTCGTTGGTAAGGCTTTTGCATGATTCCACTAAGTTTGGTCGAAGTCGGACATCCTGATAGTGTAGCTTCTATAGAAAAGTAAGGTCCGAAAAGTAGTCTAAGTTAGAAAAAGTGCTGCAAAGGTGTACAAACTTCTGCCGAACCAAAGTTAATTTTCCTCTATTTTTTGTTTCTCAATTCAAGGGAAAATTCTACCCTAATTTAAGAAAGATTTTTTGGAAACATCTATGGAATAGCATATATAGTTCAATTAAAGGTTAAAGCAAAGAGCAATATTTCAGAAGTTATTAACCCAAATCAGACACAAAAGGACAAAGGGCCTCATCTCATCTTCTACATAAAGCTCTAAGTCAGATAGAGTTCCAAATATCATAGCCTGTTGTACTTTTATCTGATACATAACAGTTTGATAAAAGATGAGAAATCGTCCCTCAGAATGTAATATTTCGAATTTATAACATAAATTAACAATTTAATAAAATGCTTCATGTCTTACCCAGATCAGCTACAATCCCATTTATTGCAGTCATCGTAAACATTCAGACAATCATTCTGTACCTACACGCATCATGCGTCAATGTGGTGTTACTCTCCCATTACCACCACATTATCAGGCAATCCAAATATCTGGCCGACTCATCAATTCTTTCTCAATTATCAACTCAACACCAGTAACAAAACATTTGAGTGCCTCATTATAGTCTCCGTCATTTGTTTGTCTAACTTTCTGACAGTTTTGTTCCTCCCCCAACCCCAACCCTCTTGCCATCGTCAAAAAAAAAAAAAAAACTGATGCAAATTATCAGCAATGCAGCTTGCAATTAATCTGCTGCATATGACACCGCAATCACAACTTAACCCATTTCAGTGCCGAAACCAAAAACACAAACAAAATTGAGGGTGTCGGAATCAGATAATAAACTGTAGCCAGTTTACTATGGGTAAGGATGCTCATTATGCTTTGTAAATTTGAGGGCAGAGCTTTGTAAAAGGAGCAAATTGGAGTTTTGCTTAATAGAAATGGTAAATTAAAAGTAAAATGTAATTTCAATCAAATATTCATTAAGATTGTTGAAACGTCAAACAATACAAAATGATTGGGTTGAAATTTATACCGTTTTGTAACTAAAATTAACAAAATGTTTAGTTCTCAGCTGTACCTATGTTATGCTTAAGTCCAACATTCTTGAAACAGAAACTTTTCGACAATTCAATAAATCTCTTTTTTTTAGTTTCTAGAATTCAAACTCCTAAATGCATGCAATAGAATATAACAAACTGTTTAACTTGAATCAGTCCCTGAAATTCTCAACTTGTGCTAACCCTTTGGTTATGAAGTCATGGTACTCTATTCTTGGCAAAGTCTCGGCCTTTAGATATTTTCGGAATAATTTGATGTAATACTGGAAACTCCCTTTAAGAATAAATTGTGTTTAGTTGTAGAATTTTATGGGCTTAAGCACATAAACAACTTATGCCTATTTTAGGCACTGTTTGTTTCGATTCAAGCATGTATTGGAGTTGACTTTGGTATTATTGACTTAAGTATTCTTTGTACCTATTTAAAGTATACAAGTTCTTCTTTTAAAACCTAACCGCGTTTGTTTTAGGACTACTTAAATCTCAAAATTCGTAATATTCTTAAATTATCGCAAATAAGTTTAAAATCAAGTATTTCGAGACTGAAAAAAATTGTATTTGTTATAAGCACTATGTACTTGAATTAAGTATTATCGTATTGAACGCACTTGTACTTCATGGAACTACAAAATTCTTAGTATTTTAGACATAGAGCAACAAGATAAGTATCAGCAAGAAGAAACTTCACGGTGGACCTTCGGTTTTACATTAGTGTGCTGTGCACACTTTTTCTTAATGTGCCTGATCAATATCTTGGTATACAGAACTTAGATTTAATTCTCAAAATGTATTCCAAACAGTTGGGTTCTCAGTCTTACATCTATAATTGTAAAGAAACTGTCAAATTTGCCCATAGTGCAATATGGACAAAGAACGACACTCAGTTTTGGCCACTGGTCTGAATAAATGGTAGCTGCATTGCACTAAAGCACTAAACTCAATGGCTTTAATTGAATTTTGATGTCCTTAGCAAATTGTTTTCTAATTAGTTTGGCAGATCCTGCTGGGCAGTTGACATAGAAAACTTTCTATCAACAACTCCAAACTCGAACTCTCTTTAATGACAACTTAAAACTAAAACAATTAATGCCACGTCGACGACCTCAAGCAGACAAGGAAAGGGGGCGAAAGGAAGGGGGAAAAAAACACTCACCCGGGATCATTGGGCACCTCTGAGGGTGAGACGGGTCCCAGCTCCACTTGCTGTTGCTGTTGCTGTTGTTGTTGCTGCTGCTGCTGTTGCTGTTGTTGCTGCTGCTCAATCTTGATGTCCATGTTGGGGGCTTTGCTGCGCTGTGCTTCGGCTGCTCTAACTCTATAATTGTTGCTCTAACGACTTCTGTGTCAGCATTGAGCGTCTGATGGGAGGGGTGGAGTTGGGGGCTGGTACTACAACTACTATTAAGTAGGTGACAACGGTGTTATTGTTGCTATTGTTGTTGCTGCTTAGGTGCTATCAATCTCGACCACGTTGGCTGCTAATTTGCTACTTGATCTGCTTGGGGATTCCTTGATTTCCATTTGGGTTTTGGCTTCTTGACTTGGCAGAATTGTTAACGTTTTTGGTTACATTGCTCACATTTCTTGGTTATTGGTGTTGCTGTTGTTGCTTCGTTTTGCAGGCCACTTTTGGTTATTAACAGTTTTTGTATGTTTTTTATAATTATTCAGTTTCTGCGTTAACTTTTGTTATTGATTGGTTTTGAAGGCAACATATTACGGCACAGATCTGTGTAGTTTCGAACGGTTACAAGTGAAAAAAACTAATTAAATTGTAATCTTAAACTTTTGCCAGCCAACAGCAGCAGCTGCTGCTCCGCTCATCCACGCGCCGACCCCCCCTCCGCCTCCCCCGCGTCAAGTGCAATGATTCGCAACGAACAATCGTAAAATGCAAAGAAAATATAAAAAAAAAAAAAAACTGCAGTAGGTGAGTTGAGACGAAAAAGAAAATTGACTGCTGCTGTTAAGTGACAATTTGCATGCGGTAGTTTAGTGCCAAATATTTTGGTGGAGGGGGGAGGTTAGAAGTTTACCGAATTTAACAAAAAAAATGAGTAGAAATAAAACAGTTGAGCACGCTGCGTGTTGAGAAGACCACCGTTTACTTGCGGATATCCGTATCTTTTAAGACTAAGTGTACGAAAATTCACTTAATTCCGGATCAACTTCAGTTTTTTTCTAAGCTGTGATTGATTTTAAGATGCCAATAGAATGTTCTCCTTACTTTACTGTTTTTTGAACTGAAAACCTCGCGGTCTTCTGCATCATAGCTCACACGATTATCGGACTCTCGTGAGAATAAGCAATGAAAGCAGAATGAAGCATCTAGCCTTAACCACTTATAAGATTAGCAAGGACAACTGTATCCCAGTCTAACACACGGACGTCAGCATCTTAGTGCAAACGAATATCAAGGGCCCGCGAGAGAAAGCGACATGCCATGATGAAAAATGAAGCTATAACCACTTAGCAATGAGGCTGTACAGGCACTTTTATAGCAACAAGCGCTGTCTGAAGACTATTGCATTAAACCAACCCGTTTTTCCTATGATGTAACTGATTTTAATATACCAAAAACTGTTTGTTATTACTTTACTGCCGTTGGAAATAAGGACCTCGCAGATTGTATGCACCGACGTCTGCATCTTAGCGCACACGACTATCATTCGCTCGCGAGAGTAAGAGACTACAGCATAATGAAGCATGTAGCCAAACAACCACTTAAAAGCTAGGCTTTTATAGTTCAAAAACCGATGTAGCCCAGTTTGAAGACTATTGGATTAGGTCGCCTAGCTCAGGCGTTTTTATACCCTAATTCCTTGATTCTTGATTTGAGTGCC
This sequence comes from Lordiphosa andalusiaca, assembly GCA_035044965.1. Classification (NCBI taxonomy): domain Eukaryota; kingdom Metazoa; phylum Arthropoda; class Insecta; order Diptera; family Drosophilidae; genus Lordiphosa; species Lordiphosa andalusiaca. The sequence continues at coordinate 3,348,890 of JAWNNM010001363.1, read as the reverse complement.
CAATCTGATCTTTGTGATTGTCGGGAGAAAATGGTACCCTAGAGCGACTCTTCATAAAGAGTCGTTTTTAACCCCATATTTTGATAAGTTTTAAAGTCCTATTTCAATAAATCGCACTTTGGGCAACTGAAATGAAAGTTATATCTTTCTTATAATCAAAGGGGTTTGAAAAAGACTCAAGAAGGTGATTTTTGTTGAAGTGAGCTTCCAAATTTGGGAAGGATATGAATGCGTCGATCTCAGAGATGTTTACCAAGATCAATTTTATTTCAGTTTTCGAAAATCTGCCCCCTTCAGCCACAAAAAAACTGTTGGAGCTGAACCCAACCAAACCAAACCGTAAAGGAACCGCTCATTCCCATGATAAGCCGAAATAAAGATATTCTGAGTATCACAGTAACTTAATGGGTGAATGGAAGTTTACCCGGCTTCAGTTCTTGCAACAACTATGTTTTGTACGGTTTCATACCGAGGTCCTGGAGTAATATCTTCCAGATGGGCGAATACAGAAACAGGTCCAATTATTAAGAACGGCGACGAATTGACATAACGTCTTTTTTATCGGTGGATTAATGATCAATATATTGAAACTAGTGTGAAATTTTTATAGCCTGTTCGGTAGGTTGATTATGGCGACCATAAAATACATATAATTTGCAAAACACATTTCTCGCAGATCAGATCAGATTTTGATAATAAAACTCAATGATTTGCAAGCGCTGTTTACTTGTTTGCCCATTCATGGGGAGATGGCAAACCTTACCGAGCACTTTTAGCATTGCCACACGCTGCAAATCAGGCGTGGGTTGGCCAAAAACGAACACTGAACACTTGAGACTAGTGAATCCTTCACCTTGCAGGTTCATATATGTTTTAAAATAGAACCATTGAATCCTTTTGGTATCCTAGAGAATTTTCAATTTCAAAAATGGTCCATAAAAACTTCTAATGCCTTTTTATAGTTTTCTTTATCGTTTGGCATTGGGATTTCAGCGTTAACAATAGCCCCTAAGAGGTCTATAATCAAATCTAAATGCTTCTCAACCTTCTAAACTGCTTTTGATGTCAATCCCTTACAGAATGCACTATGCACTTATCCCCAAGATCTGCTGGAAAAATAGAAATAAATACAACTAAACACCTGAGCATTAAATTCGTTCCCTACACAAAAGCAACCAAAAACCTAAGCAGCGAAATTTTATGGCATTTGCTCTGAACTTTTGTTGTTATTGCCATTGTTTTTAGTTGTTGTGTGTGTGTGTGTGTTTGTTGTTTTCGCATTGCTGTGTTTAATACGCGCCTTGATCTTTCCCACACCCACACAAACAAACATGGCATGCAATGGGGGGCTCCAACAACAACAACAACAAAACAAGTCTATAATAACGCGCAGCATGCAAGCTTTCTCAAACAGACACACACACACACACTCGATTGTACAGAGAGTGGAACATGCACCGTTACAACGAGAGCAGAAGTTAACTGCCAGCGGCAACCAACACGTGACCCGACAATTGCGACAATTGGCAAAAAAATGTTTGCAAAAAAAATCAAACGATCAGTGATCAGGGGAGTGCGGCAGCAATCGAAGTTTGAAGTTTTGCCGGCCGGCGGCCATTTTGTCACGTGCGATCCACAACACAACAACAAAGCTCGGAGGGGGGGAACGGACGACTGGAGGCGGCGGCAGCACTTAACACTTGGCCTAAAAACCCAAACACTCTTGCGTTTGGTTTGTGGTTTGTTTGCAATTAGAATTTAATGCCGCGCGCACTTTTCCTCTTTTTTTCAATTTTTTTTTTTTGTATATTATATAATCGTCCAAATTGCAATCCACAAACAAAATGCAATTACAGCAACTGTTTGTTGCTATTATTTTTGTTATTATTATTTCGGTCGGCTTTTGTTTGGCCGCGGCCTGCCACGCACTTCACTTGCAGATTCGGATTCCACTGAAATTATATTATTTTCATTTATTTTGCTGGCTGCTGCTGATTTTTAGTGCGCGCACACGAACCAACAAGACGACACTGACGACGCGGCCACGACAGGCAGGCAGGCAAGGCAGAGGCAGCTGAAGCCCCAACACACAACTGACACAACGCCAACGGTCACAGTAGCCATAGCTAGAGCCATGATACAACAGTAAAGGTAAGGCGGCGTCAGTGTGAGTTCTCGGCAAAGTACCATCACGTTTAGTGCTGCGCGTACTCTTGAAGCGTAAGCTTTTGGCAAATGTACCCACGACACTGACTCCGCCTCACCTCTATTGTTGCATCATGGCTAGAGCTAGCAAATGGAGGTGGCTGTAAGTGTGAATATGGATGCACGTGTAGTGGTAAATTGTAGTTGAGCAAAGCTTCCCCACTACACCCAAAGCCAACGACGTGTGCCGTGCCGGCTGCAGCAAAGCGCATGTACTGCAGCATCAGCACAGCTGATAACTGATAAGCCAGTGGGGGAGAGAGCGAGAGTTGACATAGAGCGTAACTGTTTAAGAGTTGCATTTTTATACATTACTGAAGAGTGTAAAGCTTTTAAAGCTTGCAGCGCACAGTGGGCAAACGTAACGACAAATTTATGTTGATATTTTGAAGTTAGAGAATTGAATTGAATTGATATTTTGATTAATAAGTGAGGCCAATGAGAAGTTAAAACTATAAACATTTAAAATGATAAGGAGAATGCTAAGTTTTCTCATGTGGCCTTATCAGCGTCCTTTCTAATGCACATATATTAATTTGACTGAGGTAATAATTGAAAACTGATCTCTCAAAGTGAAAGATTACCTTAACTTTGTAGAAGATATTAGTATTGTAGCCGCGACTCTTCTATAAAAGTCGTTTTAGACATCTGCGAATGTTTTTCGAGTCGTATTTCAATAAATCAATAAAAATTTCAAATAATCATGTTGTAGTTCATTTTCTTGAACTATAGTTCATGTTTTTAAACGCATTTCTGAATGTAAGACTTAAGAACGGGCTTAGAGGGTTAAGATTCGGTGGAATTAAAGCAGATCCTTTATTGAAAAAAAATATTTTGCCATCATTTCGGATATGCTGCAACTTAGAAAGTGCGAAAATAAGACTATTCGAGCAGGTAAACTCAAGGAACGGCTGGAGGTGTGTTCATTGAGATAAATAAAGGACTATCCAAGTACAAAATTGAGTTTAAAAACATTTTTCGGAATGACTTACCTTTGAAATTTTGTTAGAAATACTTTGTCGCTTAGATTTAAGGACAAATCGGGACTTTATACTTAAGCAGGGAGAGAGCAGGCTTGAGATTCAGCAATATTAAGGACGATCCTGGAACTGAAATGCCTTACCTTCACAAGTCTCGAAGAATTTACCTCTTCAAATCGATTTAACTAAAATTCGGGACATAATATATGATGTAGATTCGGTGAAAAGAGTCTCAAAAAATAGTTTTCATCAGAAAAGTTGGATCATTTTGCTTAAGAACCGGCTATAGATGTTCAAATTTGGTAGATTTTCGGCAGTTCTAAGCCTTACGAGCAGATTTAAGAGAAGAACAGAAAGGAGAACATGTCAAATTCAAGTCATCCGTGGTCGACTTACACCTAAACTTTGGTAACCCCTAGTAACAGAGCCATACACCCGCCGCAAAGCTGCTGGCTAACATGAGCGAAGATCCTCTCTAAGACAAAAAGGAGATGATACATTGGGTTTGGTACCCGATTAATAATAATGCAAAAATGAAAAAAATCAAATATATACATACAATGCTTTATCATGTCGTTTTCTCGGTTTTGAATCATAAAACTGGTCTTATGATCTTCTTTTTCATCCAATTGAAAGAATAAGCTTCAAAAATTAGCCTTTCAATGCAATATTTCACCTAACTTCCATTTAGACTGTGCGTAAATGGCCAACAAAGCAATGAATCAGTCAGTCAGTACCTAAATTTTCAATCAGTGATTCGGAAAACGCAGATCTGTGAAAGAAATTTTCATTTACACAACAAAAAACGCATTTTTCTAACATTTACAATTTTGTTGCATTGTTTTTATTCCATTTTACGGCTCACGGGAAATTTAATACAACTCGCCTCGAACTAGGATCAAAGGAAAATGGCTTAAAAATATGCAAAAACGTTTCAAACGTGGGGGGGGGGATGATGTCCTGGCCCAGAGTGTGAATACTTCTCCTCCTCCGCCTCGTTGCACATTCACTAACTGCGACTAGTAGTAGGGATTACAACAAAAACATTTAGAGAGTTGCTCAACGCTTCTCTCTGGATCTCTAACTGGTCTGCGCCGTGGCAGGTTTTGGGGGCGGTGTCGGCGTTGTGGGTGTATCAGTGGGCTCAGGACGCTCCTTCTCCTTGTTCCAACTCTTCAGACCCTCGGGCAGAGTGGTGTCCTCTTCAAAGGAGCCCGTACCCTCAACAAACTCCTCGTAGGTTGACTTCTCCTTGAAGGGTCGCGGTCCCAGTAGTTCAATCATGTCGTCGCGACTGAGCACTTCGTTCTGTAGCAGGCGTTCCGCCACACGACGCACATCCTCTTTGTGCGTGGTCAGCAGGGTTGTGGTAAACTGATGCGCACATTTGATTATCTGTCGCACCTCGCTATCGATAAGCTGGGCGGTGTCCTCAGAGTAGGGCTTGCTGAACACCGGATCACCGCTCTGGCCCACATCGAAACTGACCTGACCCACTTTCTCGTTCATGCCGAAGCGCACCACCTGGGAATAGGCAATGTCGGTGATCTTCTTGAGATCGTCTTGGGCTCCGGTGGTGATGCGATTGAAGAAAAGCTCTTCGGCCACCCGACCGCCCAAAGTCATGCACATGCGATCAAACAGTTGCTCCTTCGAAAGCAGATAATGATCCTTGGGCAAATATTGTGCATAGCCGAGGCCCTTACCACGTGGTATGATGGATACTTTGAGCAGGGGATCAGCATGCTCGAGGAACCAGCCGGCCACTGCATGGCCAGCCTCATGATGGGCCACCGTGCGCTTCTCTTCCGGAGCCAGGACATTTGTTTTCTTCTCCATGCCCGCAATCACACGCTCAATGGCCTGTTCGAAATGCTTAAGCACTATCGAGTCCTTGGAGTCACGGGCAGCAATCAATGCTGCCTCATTACACACATTGGCAATGTCGGCGCCTGTAAATCCCGGCGTCAGGGCAGCCATCTTGCGGGACAAGTCGTTCTTATCGAGATCCGTCTTCAGCGAGCCCAAATGAACCTTAAAGATGCTGGCTCTACCCTTGATATCCGGTGCGGGCACATAGATCTGACGATCAAAGCGACCGGGACGCATCAAAGCCTTGTCCAATATATCCACACGATTGGTGGCAGCCAGAACCACCACATTGGTGGTGGTATTAAAGCCATCCATCTCGACGAGCAGCTGATTTAGCGTATTTTCCTGCTCCGAATGCCCGCCAAAGGTTTTGCCTCCACGTTTGCGGCCCACAGCATCGATTTCATCAATGAAGAGTATACAAGGAGCATGCTTCCGGGCCATGGCGAACATGTCGCGTACACGAGATGGGCCCACGCCCACAAACATTTCGAGAAACTCAGAACCGGAAACGGTGATGAAAGGCACATTAGCCTCGCCAGCGGTGGCCTTGGCCAGCAGTGTTTTACCCGTACCTGGTGGACCTGTCAACATGGCTCCTTTGGGTATTTTGGCACCCAAGTCGATGTACTGCTGCGGGTTCTTCAGGAAGTTGACAAACTCCATGATCTCAATTTTTGCCTCCTCGCAGCCGGCCACGTCCCTGGAGAGGGATAAATGGATTGCATTTGCTATATCCAATGTTTTTGTATAAAAACTCACTTGAATCCAACGCCAATCTCTGTGGGGTTTGTCAGCTTGGCAGTGGATTGCATAACACCGCCGAAGAGTCCACCGCCCTTGCGGCCACGCCCACCACCCATCATATCTGCCGACTTTCTCATCATGTACACCAGGAAACCAATGATCAGCAGCGTGGGCAACAAGCCAGTCAAACTGGAAGCCTCCACCTCATTGCGATAGATCACGGGTAGAAAATTGATCGATTCTGTACCCAACTCCGTTTGTGCCGTCTCCAAATTTCGCTCAAAGCTATCCACGCTGCCAATGTTGAACCACAACACGCCACTGCCCTGGCCGCTGCTCTGCTGCAGACGCACACGCACCCACTTCTTGTTGACAACTTCCAGTTTCTCCACAATGCCCTTGGAGAGGTAACTAAACGAGGCAATTATGAAAATCGAATCTTAGGCCTGGTATATCTCTCACCTGTTGACAAACTCCTTCCAAGAGATCTCCTTGTAGCCCATTTCAAAGAAAGCAAAGGAGCCCACTAGCACCACAGCTCCAATGGCTCCCAGAAGTATCCAACGCTCTCGATCGCCGCCTGTGCCATCGCCCAAAGGACGACCACCAGGCTGATTGGCACCACGATTACCCGCAGGTCCTCGCGAGCTATTGCTAAACATGCCAAAATTCCAATCCGATTTTGATTCAGAGGCTGCCGAACTCTGCGATTTTGGTGTCGTCTTTGCTGCGGACGAGGGAGCTTTGTCTGTTTTTGGTTTGCTAGAGCTGGGTGGTTTGCTTTCAGCGGCGGCAGCTCCCTTCTTGCCTCCAGCCTCGAAGTATTTTTCGAATCCCTTGGGCGGTTTTTTGCAGAATAACTGCATCTGTTGCACAATGTATCGCAGCAGGGGCGACATTTCCCATGAGAGCATGCTCACACCGGCTTCACGCTGAACCTGCACGTAGAGAAGAAGGAAGTAATTCCGCTTGGCGCCATATCCCCCGCTCACTGGTACTCACCTTATTGCTGAGCGGTCCGTTCATGTAGCTGCGTCGGATTCTGACCAGGCTACTCAGCGCCTTGGCCGAGCCAAACAGCCGGAAAGCCATGACAACTGCGGCGCCCTTTAGGTTATTTAACGATGAGTGGGCTGATTTCTGTTGGCCCGCCTCTGCCTCTGCTTGCCTGCGCCTGGGATTTCTACTTACACTACGTCAATTTTGTACAAACTACTGAGCTATATCGTACTGCCGAAAGTTGCCGCCTCATACAGCAGTATGTCGTTCTTTAAGTACAATAAAAAATTAAATAAAACACTTTATTGCTCTTAACACATTATGCGTAGAGGTGCGCGATTGTGAAATTTCTGTTCGTAACGAGGGACTAGAGTTGTCACCGTATGTTCTATCGAAATAAAGAGATGCGCAGGTGATGTGAACAGTGCATAGTGACTATCGCAAGCTTACTGAAACCGTTGCCTCACGAGGTTTTGGAATTGTTAAAAATTTATATGTTGGATAATAAAATAAAACTGAAACAAGTGTCAACCAAATAAATATGACACTAAAATGGAAACCAACACTTGAGCATGAAAATTTACTACAAATCCGTTGGATTTAAAATGTAGAAATATAAGTGGTATTCCTGAATGTGATTTGCTTTCGATTTCGTGTATCAGCTGATCACGACAGCTCCATGCAAAATTTGTAGTGTGCCCAGAACAGGTATGGAAAGTAGGGTAATACTAATTGCTTTCACGAAATCAGCTTCGAGGCTGATTTCGTTTTGGCGTGACCGTTCTCAACAACGAATGCGGTCGCACTTGGTGTTTGTTTACCTTTAAATTTGATCTCAATATGGAAAACTTTGTAAGTTGTTTGTGTTTTTCTGCTATTAAACTTAAATGCATGTGTTAAATTACTCCTTATGGATTTCTGCGAAGCAACATCAAAGCCTAAGCGTGCTAGCGCATTCAAATGGACGGATTGAAAGGCTGTGGAGTTTTTAGAACTGGTCCTTGACCAAATAAAAGACACAAATGAATCGCTGGAGGTAATATCCTATTACTTATAATCAATACTAACTAAATTTAATAAAATTTCATTGTAGAAACCAACGGCACACAAATGTTATGCTGACTATTTGCGCCAAACGTAAGCAAATCAAAATAAAATCAGGCTCGTTCCGTCAACTGCTTTTGATTTGCTTTCACGAAATCAAAATCGAAAGCAAATCACTTGCAGGAATACCACTTCTACATGCTCACAATAGGAATATCTGTTCACTTCCCGGTGATATCGATAGATCGATGTATCGATATTTCATCGTGTTGGACAACCCTAGTTGTTGTGCTGTCGTGTGGTACGTACTTGCAGTCGCTAAATTTCTTTTCTCTTCAAATTAAACCCTCAATTAAATCAAATTTAAACTAAAAATATGTACAAAATGTGCCGAAAGACCAATAGTAGTGATTGCACATGAAATCTGGCCAATTATATTAGGTTTTAAGGCTTCAAAAGCACTTTTTCCAACCCCCTGTCTGAGGCGTACGCAATTTGCTGCAGCCCAAAAAAAAAATAGAAGAAAAAACTTTTTTTTACCAACTTGGCACTGTGTGAATGTGTGAGTGTGTGTGTGTGTGTGTATGTACAGTTTGCGGCTAATTTTAAGCAAAAAAGACAACAACAAAGTGTAAAAATAGTAAAAATAGTGAAAATACACATCCATATGTATGTATGCATGTGCGCCGCCTGTCTGTGTGTGCGTGCAATTTTTTCCGGCAGGCGACGACGTTTGCAACTGAAAAATCGATAAAAGTGCAGCAGCAACAACAACCGCACCAGCGAGACGACAGACGATTTCACTAAATTTTTGTTAATTGTGCCCATTTTGTTTCCTTTCCGTCTCTTTGCAGCTTTTGTAACTAAAACTCCGTTTTGACATCACTTTCATCATAATCTGAATAAAACAAAATAATAATAATAATAATACAACAAAATACATAAAACAAACAACAACAAAAAAAAACACCATCGAAAACGAATCAAAAAAATAATAATAATTAAATCAATCATAAATAATTCAAAAGTTACATACCTACAACAACTACAACAAAGCTCAAAAACAAACATACAAAAACAAAGGTCTACGAGGGCAGCGCGAATTCTGCCATAAACTTTTTTCGTTTTGAAACTCTTCTTTGGTTTTGGTTCGGAAAAGCTAACTAATGTTAACTGGTGGTGTACTAGTAGCAAAAGCCGAAAACAGCAAAAGCGTAAAGACGAGAACTTACGCCGTCGCCCGGTGGGTGTAAGCGAGAGAGAGAGAGAGAGCAAGAGGAGACGACACAAAAGCGACTGCGCAAAAACAACAACAACAAGCCAAGCTTGAAACGAAGACTTTCAATAAAATCAACAACAACTTAAAACCAACAACAAACCAAACAAATTGAAACGCTGTGAAATTAACTCGTCAATACTCAAAAGCAACAAAGAGAAAACTTACACTGAAGGAGGAAGTTAAACGGAGTTACAACAACAAAAACAACACCAACAACAACAACAAAACGGCAAGCACTAAATACAAACTAACGGGAAAGACGCTCTGGCGTCTCGAACTCTCGAATAGCAAAAACAACAACAACAAACAAAACAAACAAAAAACAATCCCAAAATTCCTCATTTTTCCTGAAAAGCTTTAATTTAATTACGAATTTTTTGTTTTTGTTAAGTCAAAGTGAATTCAATTTGCTAAATAATTTAAAATTAAGACAACAACAACAAGCAACCACACAAGCAGCAGCAGCAACAACCAACAAAACAACTGAATTAAAGTTTTAAAGTACAAAATAACCGGGAGTAAAAACAACAACAACAACAAAACTAATTTAAACATATTAAAAACAAAAACAATTTAATTTAAACGCAACATCAATTTAAATTATCTAACTAATAACTAGAGTCTAAGCCTAAACAAACAGAAGAGCCCAAGAGGGCGCTGAGCCAGTCAGCCAGAGAGACTGAAAATAACGGAACTGTGTCTGAGCCAGCGAGCGATCAATCGCAAAAAAAGAGATAGCAACTGAAAGCCCCAAAGTAACGGAATTGTGTCTGAGCCAGCTATCGCGAGGGAGAGAGCGAATGAGAGAGCAACAATTGTGCCGCAAAAAAAGTGTGAAAAATTATACTAAACAAAAAAAAACGGTAACAATAAAGCAAAACATTTAAAACCAAAAATCTACAAGAATTCTATTAAATTTTAAGTCACTTTTACACACAAAAACCGCAACTTAGCCAATAAACAAACAAATTTTTTTGTACATAAGTGAAATTCAAAGCCCAGCAAAAGTCGAAGAAGCATAAGGAAACGAGAAACTAAAATAAAACTGCGGCCCAAGTGCCAAACAAACAGTTTTTATTTTACACAAACAGAAAAAATTGTTTTTAATAGTTTTCAATTTTTTTTTATAAGTGTACCTAGTGAGAAATGTTAAAAGTCTAAATAAACAAATTAAAAAAAAACAAACAAGCAAACAAAAAAAAAAAACAAATTCAAAGAAAGATTTAACAACTCTGTGATAATTACTGTAAATTTATAAATTTAAAATAAACAAAATCTCTAATGGAACATTGAAAAAAAAACTGTAATTTTTAACAATAGAACAAAAACAAACCATCTTAAAACCAACAACAACTTTACACCTAAGCATAAACAACAACAAAAAAAAAAATTAAAAACAAAAAAGAAAAACATTGAAACAAATTCGTGATATCTTAAAGGACTTCGATACATATATATATATATATATACTATAGTATATGATATATTAAATGATATATAAAACAAAACAAAAAACCAAGCTTAATTTCTAAAGCAAAAGTAAGTGGAAAAAAACCCAACCTTAGGTTATAAAAAAAGACTTCAAAAACGCATTCAAAAATACAAAAAAAAAAAAAAACTAATAATCTTAGGCTTAAAGTTCAACAAAAACACACACACACATAAAGAGTATCTATATCTATATATATATCTTTAATAACTATATAAACTCATAAATATTTGCTTAGTGCATAAACGTAAACGAAACAGCAATATAGAAACAACAACAACAAGAAAACAACAACTGTAACCGAAAAGTAATAGCAACATACAGCGAAAAAAGTCCTCGTCCACCCTGCCCAAGACCATCTTCGTCGCCGTTGCAGTGTGCAGCAGCCCTCCTCCTCCCCACACATAAAAGTTGGTATAGATTATATATTAATAAATCACTACTACTTCCTAAAAAACCACAACGATTGCCTACAAAATATATATTATATATATATATAGAACTACAACAACCAACCACAATTTAGCCACTTCCCAAAAAAACAAAAACAAAACAAAAAAACAAAATGAAATATTCAAATATCAAACAAAAAAACCAACTCTAATCTTACCCTAAAAACAAACAAAAAAACAAAATAAATAACAAAATTTAAGTATTCCGTAAAAAAGCCCAGTGTATTTTTCTAGTAAAACTATAAAACCTATAAAAAAATAAACAAACAAACCAAACAATTTTGCAATAATATTATCAAACCAACGGCAGCAGCTGGTATGCATTTTCATCGGGAAACCCAAACAGTTAAAACTACTAAACACAACGTTACAATATTTGTCGGCATTTTTTAAAAAACACCTCAACACCAAAAAACCCACACACAATCTTAGTTCATCATCCAAAAAGACAAAACCAACAACAACAAGAACAACAAATTTTGATTAACTTCGAAGACAAGGAATTTCAGTGCCTCTTGTGCCAGTGTTTAGCCAAAATATATATACACACAAAAAAAAGGAACAAACAAAAACAAAAACATATACGTATTTATTGCTTAGTTTTTTTCTCTTTGATAAAAAATTACACAAAAAATCGAAAAAAAATAATAATAAATAAAAAAAACAAAAATTGGCTGGTCTATTTTTGACCGCGTTTAATATTACAACAAATTCATCGTTCGCGCTCTCTTCAACTTCAACTCGTTCCAAACAACGTCGTTTTATTATCATCAACAACAACAACCAGAACCAGTCTCTTCTTTGCTAGTCGTTATCAGCATTTTCCTACCTAATTTTTTTTGCTTTGTCTTATAATATCTGCTATCAATCAACTTTCAAAATGAATACGCAATCGAAGGTTTATCGCACCGGCGAAGGTAAGTTTTATCATAGAATTATACTTAATGTTAAATTAATATTATTTATTTACTTAGGCTGTGTTTTCGCATGTCTAGGTCTCACATTTAGTTTAGAAAACAATGTGAAAGTTTAATATTTTGCCAATTTAAAAATGGGTTCGAACAGGTTTGGAAGAGTTCAAATGTTAATAATATTATCAGATTCTAGTTCAGAAACGTTCCAATCAAAAGGTATAGACCTGAACCACTTTTGAACACGATATAAAAGCTGGAGCAAACTTCATAAAGATCTCATAAGAAGCTTTCGTTTGTAGAAAAAAAGGTTTAGTATTGTCGCTTGACTCTACTAGCTACTCCTCCTCTGTTCTACAAGCAAGAGCTTTTAGAGGAACTTCATAAAGTTTATTTCACCATGCAAATCCTGTCGAACTTTAAGGAACATTTTCGTATATAAAATAATACAAACCTATTTTTCAGGGTTCAGTTCAGGTCTCGGACGTTAGTTCCAAAACTTCCGAAGAGTTCAAAACTTCTAACACATGAAAGGGCCTGATCACCAATCATTGTACTACAAAAACGGGATTGGTTGAATATTTTTGTGAACTGTAGAAATCAGTAGATGTAGTTTAAAACTCCTAGCAAAAAGGCAAACCATCCTCTGTAAGTTCTCATATGATTTGGTTATCAGTTGAGTACTTTAATTGGCTATTACATTAAATTATGTGAGGCGATACGTGTATTAAAGATCGACCATCTGATACGCTGTCGCGGTCCGATCCCATGATGAAGGTTTAAAAATTGCAGCGATTATACAACAGTCTCATGTGTTTTATCCTTGACGTTCCTAAGATTTTTAGTAACTATCTGTCCGTTTTTTCTGTATATTGGATAGGTCGTCGGTTTTCCGAACTTCCAGAACTCTTAATGCTTATTTGCAGACAGTAGAGACCAAGATTTCAGTCCTTCGTTTTCTGATTTTAGCTATAAATGTTCTTGGATCTAAAAAGTGAATAAGGTTATCTTATTTCGAAACTAAACTCACACACTTTTCGATGAATCCCCATTAAATCCTCACAATATTTTGCAGAAATCTATGATAATATGCCGTGCGATGGCTATTTCAACATGAATGCCATGCGTAATTTGGGTATACCCACAACTTTCCCAACAATTGGCACCTTTACGCTGGATTCGACCACTCTTGGCCTGCAGCCGCAATCGCAGGGACCACCGACACCATCTATGGGTATGGGCCAACCGCCTACGCCTCAGCAGCAGCAGCCACCGAGCATGCATCAGCATCAACAACAACAGCAGCAGCAACAGCAGCAGCAGCAGCAGCAACATCTTCAGCAGCAGCACCATCAACAGCAGCAGCAGCAGCAACAACAGCAGCAGCAACAGCATCCTAGCATTGGAATGTTTGATGCCAACGAGGTGAACGATGTCATACAAAATCCACCGCAAATTGGTGTCTTTCAATCGAATAGTGTTTTAACTAATGGAGCTGGCTCATCATCCTCCATCTTTGGCTCACAATCGAGCAACTCGTCGGCCGCAGCTGCCACTGATCCCAGTCAGGCCACTCGTGAAACTGGCATCATTGAGAAACTTTTGGTAGGTCAAGAGAAACTTTCTTTTCCACTAATTTTTCAACATTTCCCCCCCCCCCCCATCTCTTTCCGCAGCACTCGTACGGATTCATTCAATGCTGTGAGCGTCAGGCTCGTCTTTTCTTTCATTTCTCGCAATTTAGCGGCAACATTGATCATCTGAAGATCGGCGATCCTGTGGAGTTTGAGATGACCTATGATCGTCGCACCGGCAAGCCGATTGCTAGTCAAGTATCCAAGATAGCACCAGAAGTGGTGTTGTCCGAGGAGCGTGTGACCGGAACTGTGACCACTGAGCTGCGCACGGATAGCGCCAACAATGTGCTTAGCTCCAGTGAGACAACCGGGCGCATTAGCTACGAGAATCGAGGCGAATGCTTCTTTCTACCTTATACCAAAGACGATGTTGAGGGTAATGTCAACTTGAGGGCTGGCGATAAGGTTAGCTTTCAAATTGCAACGAACCAAAGGTAATTGAGGAGCCTCAAACGAAGAATTGGAACTGTTCTTAACATCTTTGCCCACTTGCGTCCACTTTACAGAGGCAACCTGGGCGCCTGCCATATACGCCTAGAGAATCCCGCTCAACCTGTGAAATATCGCGGTGTTGTTTGCTCCATGAAAGAGTCGTTCGGCTTCATTGAACGCGCCGATGTGGTCAAGGAGATCTTTTTCCACTTCTCCGAAGCTGAGGGCAATGTGGAGCTGCGTCCTGGCGATGATGTGGAGTTTACCATTCAAACGCGCAGCGTAAGTAAATGATATGATTTTAGACACATACAAACCTCCGCCATTAATAGATTCAGTCTGCATCTGTGCCTCCCCAGGGCCGGGAATTTGCTTGCAACATTACCCGCCTGCCACCGGGATCGGTGATTTTTGAGGATGTGGATAGTACGGTGTATAAGGGTCAGGTTTTAAAATCTCTGGATCGGAATAATCCGGTGCGCCAGAACAATGATCCCTTGCCGGGACGCATACGCTACCGCGCCCTGGATTATTCCGAGGTGGAGGTGCCATTTGGCGATAAGGATCAAAAGGGAGATTTTACCTTACGTCATGGCGATTGGGTGCAGTTTTTGTTGGCCACCGATAGGCGAGATCAATTGCAGCGTGCCACATCCATTGCACTGCTGGATGAGACGTTCAAGGTGTCGGGTGAGAAGCGCGAACAGGGCACAATTGCCGCTCTGAAGGAGGGATTTGGATTTCTGCGCTGTGTGGAGCGTCAAGTGCGTTTGTTTTTCCACTTCACTGAGGTGTTGGACACGGTAAGCGGAGAAGAGAAGATTAATAGTTTTCTCAGTGCTGAACATTTTGTTCAAATACTTGCAGAGCCGCGAAATTGATGTCAACGATGAGGTGGAGTTTACCGTCATCCAAGAGCCCGGCTTGGCTTACAACAACTCGCGTTTGCAGGCCATTCGCATTAAGCATCTGCCGCCCAATTCGGTGCAATTCGAAACACTCATGGCCAGCAACATTGAAGGTAGAAGATCTAACCAGGGGTTTAATTTGATTGTGGCTTCAACTCCTTCTCCTATCGGCAGGTTCGGTGACACGTGAGGCGCCCAAGAGTCCAATTAAATCTCAAGATCGCTACGAGGGTGGCGTTATTACCTATGAGCATGCCGATGCTAAAAAGACTATAATGTATTTTCTTAAAGACTGCGAAAAACCACCAAGAATCGGCGAACGTGTGCGCTTCGATATATACATGGTAAGCTCTTGCTTCTAACACTCAAGATTCCATCTAAACTTGTGCTCTTTCTTACCTCCAGGTCAAACGTAACAAGGAATGTATAGCCGTTAATGTTCAGCAAATATCGTTGCAACAGCAACAGCAGCAGCAGCAACAACAACAGCTGCAACAACAGCAGCTGCAGCAGCAACAGCAACAACTCCTCAACTCACAAGCTGCTGCTGATCAACAGCTTCTGCTTTCGAACGGCATCAGTGGCAGCAGTTCTGCTGCCTCCTTGCAAAATGGTTATGTCATGCATGGCAGTCCCGGTGGCAGCACCAGCAGCGTAGGCAGCAGCAGCAATGCCACCCAACAGGCACATTTGGAGGATTTCAAACTGGAGAACAATAATCATTCGGGTGCCGAATCGAGTCCAACTTATCGTGGCTTTATAGCCGTCATGAAGGAGAATTTCGGATTCATTGAGACCCTCTCCCATGACGAGGAGGTCTTCTTTCACTTTAGCAACTATCAGGGTAATCCCAGTTGGCTGGAATTGGGCCAAGAAGTCGAGTACACCCTGGCACCCAATGGCAACACTTCGGTTTCGGGCAATTGTTTGCCAGCGGAAAATGTACGCATGCTGCCAAAGAACTCCATACCGCAGCCGGCGGTGCTGGAAACCGTACACAATGGTGTGGTGGCTCGCCCCTTGCGTTGCATCAATCCCGATCAGCAGGAATATGCGGGACTGATTGAAATACTCGATGAGACACGCACTACCATCATTTCGCAGCATGAATTTGGTATTACCAGTTTGGTGAACAAGCGGGATTTGTTGCAAAAGGGTGATTTGGTTAGCTTCCGGATTGATGAGAGTGGTCGAGCCGCTGGCGTGAATGCTGTTAGACAAAAGAAGCGTGCCACCGTCGATTCCATAAAGGGACAATTTGGTTTTCTCAATTTCGAGGTGGAAGATGGCAAGAAGTTGTTTTTCCATATGTCCGAGGTGCAGGGAAATACAGTGGCCCTGCATCCCGGTGATACGGTGGAGTTCTCTGTGGTTACCAATCAGGTGAGTGAATGGCGAGAGAACAAATGAAAGGGGTAGGACTCAAAATGTTGCACAACCACTTCGTCCAAGTGAAAAAAGAAAAAGGTTCGTCCAAGGGGAATCCACAAGCATGTGCAGACCTAAATATGGACAAAAATTGCCTTAATAATAAGAATTGCCATCCTGTCAAGGCTCGTCCCAAAGACAAAGAACAAATTGAACCAACGAGCTAGCAGGAACAACTGTTCCTAAGATGCAAATCGAATTGGCTGTGAACTGGTACGACCTAGACGCCTAAGAAAGGAAAAAGTTCGTTTCAAACGACCTCCTAGGGAAGCAAAAGCACTTATAGTGAACCACAGCCTCAGTTCCAACATTATAAAGAAAATCCACTGCAGACTGCGGGATCATCTCTATAAGTTGGCAGTAACAAACACCCAACTATGTAGACACTGTGTAGGCTAAAATCAGATGTCTAACCATATACCTAGCACACTGCGATGCTGTAGCGAGGCGGAGAGTCAATAGATAACACCGCGTGTGTTTCATTTAAAGCTGCTGCAGCACAAATTTTCCATTAGGAAGCTTCTTGGAGTCATATTTATAGCTTACACTGATATCTATCGCCAGAAAACCAATATACCTACAATTTATTGGCTAGCAGTACATCAAATTGTGTTTTTATTGGTCACCTCTGATAATTTTTAAACAAAAATATTCAAGTTGTGCAACCAAGGTAGCTTTATTGTCCTTTGAGTACATTCTTAAGCCCTTTTGTGCCATTAAGTGTAACATTTTGAGCCTTACCAAACCCCACACTTTTCATATTCAATCTAAAACTAAACATTTTCAATTTGTTTTCCCCACAGCGAAATGGCAAATCCTCGGCCTGCAATGTTTTAAAAATAAACGATCGTCCAGATCGTCTGATCTCGCGCCTTAAACTGAATGGCGATGACACTGTGCCGCGTTTGATACTCATCCGCGCACCAAAGGGACCACAGGGCAAGGGCTTCTCTGTGCTGGCGCGCCATCCACGCATTCCAGGTGAGTACTCTCAAACGTAGACAAAGCGTCTCAACGCTAATCCACTCACTTTTTGTTCTTTTTGATTGCAGGCAACTTGGTGGAGTAAACTTGTTCCCGGCCAGGCGACATACAATATACATCAAAGACAATTTTATATAACAAACAACAACAACAGCAACTTGAACTTGTCGCTAATAACCATAATACATTTATACTGAATATTATCCCTTAGTAGCAAAACAAACAAACAAAAACAACAAAAAAAAAAAAACACTATTGGAAACGATAATAACTTGATAAATGATACATAGAATTATGAAATACTTAACGGGAACCCAACCAATTCTTCGTGTCTGAAATCTAATCTTATTTATAAATACTAAAACAAAACAAAACAAAACAAACAAAAAATCAACAAGAACGGTTTGTTTCAAACCCGAAATTCAAGTGTCTGAGAGATGAAACCAAATCGTGTGTATACGTATACTATTTTCGATTACTTTGCTTTAATTTAAACAACCACAAACAAAAAAACTCTATTCTATAATGGCAACGAAATCCTTGCATTATTGCGCTAGAAATTGTATAAACAACAACAACAACAAAAATCTATATAAAAGTGTGTAGGGTGATAGCCGCCAGCCCGCTGCTACCAATTCTTTCTAGAATTTCTCGTAACTGTTCTTTCAAATACTTTCAAAATCGTATATATTTATTGAATAATTATTATTATTGTAAAGAAGAAGAAAAGGAAAAACACTGCAAAAAAGAAACCACAAAAAAAAAAACAAAAACGGAAGAGGAAATTCACGAAATGAAGCAAAAAGTATTTATACGCTAAACAAAAAGTCTAATTTGTATACATACATGCATATACATACACATACATACATTTATTGTACATTTAATTATTACTATGATTATTATTATTATTATTATTATTTTGTTTTGTTTGATTCTTCTACTCGCCTGTAACAGTTTTGCTGAAACACACACACACACACACACACACACTGACAGACACACATCCGGTTTGTTGTTTTCACGAATTTCGTTTGCATTCAAAGGGTTGCATTAACTTATTACATAATTATACATACACTTACATACATCGTAAAATATTTATTTAAAAATACCAACAACAACAAACAACAACCACAAAAACAAACAAAAGATTGTGAGAAGATGAAGGGCAAATGAAATTTGCTGCGCCAAATCTGTTGAAACCATTTAATGAAAAAATTATAAGCATAATTTGTTTTAAAATTATATATTTAAAATGAAATCATGGGAAGGAAGGAGTAGAGGAGCGTCGCATCGTGTGTCGGTAACAAAGAGCAAATATTGTGAAAATTATGAATTTCAATTACTAAAGAAACAAAACAAAAACAAAAAACATTTAACAAGCTAACAACAAATTTGGGATCAGTACGTCCTATTATAGCCATGTTATATATACAACAACTACAACAAACAACAACAAACAACAACACTAAGTAACAACACACAACAAAGAGCAAAAGAAAATAAAATTAGTAACTTTAACATATATATATATATATATACATATATATATATTATATATATAACGATTATATATATCGAGATAGAAAGAACAGGGGGCAATGAAAATGGCCAAGCGCAGCCACCTGCCGACTTTTCACAGGCAGCGCTGCGTTTCGTCATTTATGCAATGCAAGAAATGAACAGCACAGCAACTAAATCCTTATTATAAAAATATATAAAACATTAAAAAAATTGAAAAAAAAACCACACCAGAAAAGTGTTGTGCTACAAAAAAAAGCATGCAAACAAAAAAAAAAAATACAAAAAAAAAACCACAAAAAACAAAAATACATACATACATATGTGCTTGAATACGAAAAAAAATCGCAAACTATATAAGTCAAATAATACAAACAAAAAACAAATAAATACATATTTCAATAAAGCTAACCGGAAAGTGTGTTTATTTCTTATACATCTACCTAATTCTCGAATTTCCCAAACAGACAGACGTTTGGGCACCATGTCATGGCATTAGCTCTGACAGTGGCATTAGGCTGGTTCCCGAACTCCAAGAACAAGCTGTCACTCAGAAACATAGTCCTCATATATAAGGTAATTCTGCCACAGGTATGGAGGTAAGGCCTACTTATCTATGGTATCGCCGCGAAGTCTTATCTGAAAAATATTAGAGTGGTTGAGGCGAAAATCCTAAGACATATTACCGGGACCTAAGAAACAGACATATTGAAAAGGATCTATGATAGGAGATTCACCTTGAAAAGTTATCACACCAACCTAACAAACTGGCGAGAATTCAAGGCATACTTCAAAGGAGAAAGTCAAAGAGAGTTCTACCGAAGGAACCTCTTCACACGGCGTCTCTAGTAGAACACCATTCAACAAAAAAAATATTCTTATTACATTATCGGTAAGCCCAAATGGACACTGCCAAGTACTGTTCATTCATACCACAAATAAATAAAATCGTCAAAAAATGGTTGCAGTATATCTAGTCAATAAAACACACTGCAAAAAATAAAAAAATACTTTTCGGACCTATGGGAGCTATACTATATGGTGTTTCGATTTCTACCAAAACATGCAAAAGCCCAACAAGCGAACATGTAAGATTTGTGGAGTCGAGTCCATTGAAAACAAAAAAGTTTTTCTCAATAGAACCTCTTTTTTGACCGATCATTCGTACTGCAGCTATATGCTATAGTCATCCTTCTTAAACAAAACCTTGTAGAATTGTGTGAAAGCATATCAAATATATAAATGCCCCAATTTTAAGGACATTTCCACTGAAAACAAACAAGTTTTTCTCACCAAGACTACTTTTCTGACTCTACGTTTGTATGACAGCTTTACTATATAGGTGTCCGATTTCGACCAAACTTAGTGGAATCATGGGAAAGCATAGAAAAACTAAGAAATATAAAGTTTGGAGGGGTTTTCTTTGAAAACAAAAAAGTTTTTCTCATTAAAACTAATTTCACGACCAATTATTCCTATGGCAGCCATAGCCTATTGTCATCCGATTCTGACAAAACTTTGTAGAATTGTGCGAAGGCTTATAAAATAAGTATATGCAAATTTTAAAGAGGTTTACATTGAAAACAAAAAAGTTTTTCTTACTAAGACTATTTTTTTAACCCTACTTTTCTATGGCAGCTATACTATATAGATGACCGATTTCGACCAAAGTTGGCAGAATCATGACGAAGCATTAAAAACTAGTAAATACGGAGTTTGAAGACGTTTGCTTTAAAAACAGAAAAGTTTTTCTCACTAGAACTAGTTTTTCGACCGATCGTTCCTATGGCAGCTATATGTTATGGTCATCCGATCCGGCCGGTTCCGACAAATGTGCATCGTATTTGTACCAGAAGACTTCGTGCAAAGTTTGGACGCGATAGCTTTAAAACTGACGGAGGAGATAGCACAGAAACAGACGGACAAGGCTCAATCAACTCAGCTCGTCGTGCTGATCAAGAATATATATGCTTTATGTGGTCGGAAATGCTTTCTTCTGTGCGTTACAAACATCTGGACAATTTCAATACGGTATATACTCTGCAAGGGTATAAAAATTGCATCACAACTTGAAAATATTAAAAATAAAGATCCAAAAACGATCCATTTGGACTGGATATATCTTGTATATGCTTTTGATCATCCAACGGAGCGAAAAATCATCCAAAGGTCCTAAGCACAATCAATATTCATATCCTTGGAATGCTTTTCTTTTGATTAAACGGAATTTGAAGACGGCAGAAACTCATGACTCATCATAAAACCTGACTTGGGACCCAGTGCGTACAAGACACATCGGCCATGGGGCACACCAAGCTCCATTTTTGCGAAGAAGTCAAAACTTCGGCGAAAGTGTATCAATCAGGCAAGGGTAGGCCCACCGTTGATCCAAAACTGTTAGGATATTCGCACAGTTTTTTAATCGAACGTCGCATCAACATCCGTATATCGTATACGACTTACATCCAATTTTTCCTTATAAACCCTCCCAGCCCATCAAAGAATCTCCTCATCGTCGCTTCATTGTTTTGGTTTCTTTTGTTTTTATTTTTTTTATTTATAAGAATAATTTATATCTGCTTAGAATTTGTTGATTACATGACATGACTATGGTATGGTATCGTATTTTCCTCATTCTCTGCCTAAACTCTCGTCCATCCTTCCTCTTAAAACTTGACAATTTTGGTATTGACTTTATTCTGTTGACCATTTTTTGTTTGTTTTTGCTCTCTATATATGTTTTATATATATATATATATGCACTATGTATATATCAATTTTTTTTCAAGCGCTGATGCTGCGAATGGCTTAAAACTTCAGAAAGAAAAAAACTTTCGAATCGAGTTTTCAGGGTTATGTAAATAATTTGTTACTTAATTTAGTTTCAGTGTGAATATTGCATTTGGTTTTATTTTTGCCTTTCGTTTGCTTGCATATATATGTATATATATATATTTGTTTGATGTATTTAGCTTACGTTTTTTTATATAGTAGATATATATATTTTACGAGTATGTCAAAAATTGCGTTTAGGGTTAAAGAACGTTTGACGAATTTAAAACCGATTACTTGCATTTTACATACATTTATAGTTATAAAGGCGGTAAAAAGGGATTGAATGTACGTGTTATACAATACAATTAC
Source organism: Lordiphosa andalusiaca (assembly GCA_035044965.1). NCBI lineage: Eukaryota > Metazoa > Arthropoda > Insecta > Diptera > Drosophilidae > Lordiphosa > Lordiphosa andalusiaca. Next base: position 3,326,855 of record JAWNNM010001363.1, on the reverse strand, counting down.
TATTACAAAAAACATTTCAAGTTTCGTTTATATCTATAAAAAATCGAGGTAAACTTGATAGTGCAACGGATCGTTCATTGTTTTGTTTTTTTGTTTTTTTTTTTGGTGTTATTTTTGGGGGAAACTCAGGGTAGGAGCTGGCCTAAAAAGGCAGCTCCAAAGGCATTTTCAATTAAAATGGCTGTGTTGTGTTTTCGATACTACTACACTACGCGATTGTATGAGAAAGAATTGGATCATATAGGTCTGAATTAGGAGTTCTTATGCAGGCTTTGTTGGGAGACAGAGAGAAATCTGAGAAATTGTAATTGTTGAAGCAATTTTGAGTAGCCAGGACATGCCCACCGCTGAACTATATCATACATTTAGTCGTTGTTTTATAATGTTTAACATTTTTAATACTCTATAACATAGATATTAGATGACCGAACCGAAAACGGATCTATTCAAAAAGTAAGGCCAAAAATCTACTAAACTTGGCATGGTTTATAGCATTAATCAATATACACTGCAAAGAAGCTATTGCTGTTTAAGGCTGCCAATAATACCTGGTTCTAAGCATAGGATTTTCTATCATTTCCATGAACTTAATAGAGGCGTATGATGAGAGCTAAAGCTGATCATCTGTTCTTCATAAGCGGGATTCTGGCCTACTGCGTCTCAAGTCTACTCATACCTCCTAGTAGGTAGCCCCCTGTTATATACGCAAAGCTGCTGGCTAACGTGAGCGTTGAACCTGCTCTTAGAATTAATAGAATTAAAGCGTCGGGCTAGGTACCCATTACCACCAAACTCCCTTAATGTAAACTGCAACAACAATGCTACTGAGGACGACCCTCGCGTCTTAGGGAACACAATTTGAGTATATGAACCTGGAATATTAAGCATTCTTAACATTCTAATTTGTGGATGTTCTCGAGAGATATTCATAGGCAGTTATCGCACTTTAGGAAATTTTGGAAACTGAATAGATATTAGTCAATTTTATTCAAATGCGCTCTGAGAATGAGCATGGCCCTGCCAACTCGTTTTATTCCCAAAACGCTGATAAATTCTTGCATGGTGTTATACACAGACAAGAAAGCATCTTAAAAATATCCATATGGACTGGATATGTCATTAATATAGTTTAAATCATCCAAAGAAGCTAAAAATCATCCAAATTATGATCATTTTTCATATCTTTTGGATGATTAACAGCTCCGTTGGAAGATTATAATGATATTTAAGACAAACTCAGTCCAAATAGATACGGGAAATCATCCAATGCATATTTTGTTGTACACTTTTTCTGTGTAGAACAAAGAAGTATGAAAATTTCTGCAAATTGGTTGCTTTTGTTATCCCAAAGCTGATATGCTGTCTACGCTCTGCTGTCTTAAAGCAAAATCGGCTGGCACTCGTGTTTTTCACACAACTCCGAACTCCGCCGAACTTTGATCGTGAGAATCGGTGAGCACAGAAAAGGAAGTTAATTGGCTGTAGTCTCTGTTGCTCACCAACACAAGCACATTTTTCTGTCCACTCCATTTAGCCGGCCAAAGAAAACTTAACATAGAAGCACTATATGCTGCGTATGTAATGCGACACGTAGCAGAGTACCAGAATATTTCTAACGAATTGGCATCAATAATTTGCAGAAAAATGAAGGGAAAAAATGGTAGTTTCATGGATTTTAGTTTTAAGATATTAACACCTAAAAAAGCAAACATAAAAACAACCAAATTGCTAAAAATAATTCTTTTTTGTTATTATAAAGTTATTTTTTTCACAAATCTTAACTGTGATAAGTCATAAGTAAGCATCTAGAAGGCGTAACATCATTTCCTAACACTCATTTCATAGTTTGAACAAGTATCTTTCATATGCAATATAAATTATTCAAAAGTTATGATTTTTGCACTGTGCGTCGTCAACTTTATATTCAAAATGTTAATCAGCTGTTTGCTCTCTTAGTTATTCTCAGACAATGTGCGTCTCTCTCTAACCACCGTGTTTTACTATGTCACAATAACTTTGAGTAAAGTATTAGGATATCAGAATGCAGTTAATATTACTCAAAATAGAGAGGCAGTTCTAATTGTGCTTATTTTTTGAAATGAAAAAAATTGTCTTAAACCCTGACAATACACCTTTCCATGGTGGTTGTGGTGGTTTGACAAATGGTGACAAAATTATACTGGAAAGCCCCAACTCTGACTTAAACTAAGAACTCCAGTACAACTGACCTTTATGATCGCAACTCTAAGATGCTATGATTTCGCTCCAATGAAGCTAAAGTAATTTGGTATAATTGTTCTTTGTTTTTGTTTTTGGGATGATTTGGTGGCTAATGTTTGACCGATTTTCAATTTCCGATAACTAAAATGTTTACATATTTTTCAGGGTGGCTAAAAATCGACTTGGAACACTCTTAAAATTAACATAAAATTATTTAAAAAACGTTTTTAAGGATAACTTTTTAGATATCAGAAATTAAAAATCAGCCCAGAGATGTCTTTATTTTTTGAATTTTTTTCATCTTTTTCGTTTTTTTTTGTTAATACGAGAGAGTAAACTTTTGTTTTCTGTGTTTTTTTGGTTTTTGGGGGGTGGGCAAGTTTATCGTTTTTTTTTTCTTAATTCATTTTTGTTTTGTTTTTTGCTTAATAGGAAGAAGTAGATAGTACTTAAACATACGCGTTGTTTTGTATATTTGATATCCATGGGTTGTGCTTAACTCTTTGGTTTTTCTTGAGAGAATTTGACGAACGGGGAAAGTTAAATTGCTTGTGCTGGCTACGCCAAATGGGAGAGGGCAGGAGGGGGAGGCCGAAACTTTATATATATATATTCCGTATATGAAGAGTAGTGCTCCAATATTTACCATGCTTTCTGAGAGAGAGAGAGAGAGAGAGTGTGTTATGAGAGTTTGTTTGGTTTACATCAACAACAATTTTGGGGATTTTTTTCAAAGGGGCGACATGGCACTTTAGGCGCTATTCTTGGAGACAAACTCGCGCAGTATATCGCCCGCCATTTCGATGTTATTCCGCGATATGCCCAATGCCGTCACAGCATTCTCCTTGGAGTAGCCGGCATTCATCAGGCGAGCAATGTACTCCAGATTGATATTCTCATAGGGCACACTGCCGCAGTCTTTTTGATTGATCGTCACATTCGCATAGAGCAGCGGCTGCTGGTTAGCCGGATTCGATATTGTAGTCTTCTTGCCATTGGCCAAGGCGGCAGCCAGTGCGGCAGCTGCACCGCCCGTGCTGGTGGTACACAGCTGTGTATAATGCGAACTGGCCGCATCCTGTTTGTTTGTGGTCACTCCGCGTGCCTCTAGGGGGCGTGTATCAATCACTCCACTGATGGTCTCAGCCGGTCCCACCTCCACAATATCCTCATCCAGCAGCGACAGCACCGGAGAGGTGGTACTATTGGCTATACGCTGTTGCCGCATCAAATCCTCGGCCAATGTGTCCACACTGGGTGAGGTGACATGTGGCGGTATGGGCGGTGCGGTAGTCTGCGGTGGCACATTGTCCAAACTGCACTGGATGTTGTCAATACTTTTGCTGGTGGTGGGCAGCGCGGCAGCGGTCGCCTTGCTGGGAGTTTCCACACCGGGTGATGATTTGCGTGGCGGCAAGGGAGGTGCTGTGGCGGGGCTGTTACTGGGACCAGCCGACTGTAGGATGGCATAGGAGCTGATGGAGGCATTATCGCTGCTGCCACTGCTGCCACCGCTCTCCCTCTGGCCATACGTGGAATTGGTCACACAGGAGCCTATCAAAGGAGCACTCATACGATTGGTGGATTTCTGGCTAACACTGGCACCACCGCCATTGCTTAGCACAGCCGAAGCCGGCGGAGCCGAGGGCTGGGGTTGTGCTGCCGTTGAGGATGATGATCCGTTGCTGCTGCTGCTGTTGCTGCTGCCACTGCTGGGCAGACTTAGGCCAACTGTGCCGCCCGCATACAAATCATTTTGTACAGCCATCAAACTGGGTGTGGTGCTGCGCCTGCCCAGACGTGGCGAGGTATGCGGACTATGCTTCTCAGCGGAGGCAGCTGAGGTGTTGGTACTCAGGGCATGCAGCGATGAGGTGGCTATGTTGAAGTCGCCCATGTCCTAGAGTAGGATTTTTTGGGGGGGTATTTAGAAAGGCTAAAACTGTTGACAGTGGCTACAAAACATGCAGCTAGAGAGGAGGAGGAGGAGGAGGAGGCTGCTGCTGCTGCTGCTTGGTGCATGCACAAGAACAAAATTCAAAATAAAAAAAGAACTTTCCAAACAAAATTTAAATATTTATATATTATTATATTTGTTGTTGTTGTTTTTTTTTTTCGTTTTTAGCATTAAACTTATTAAGGAAATCAAAGAACTAAACACTAAAAATATTGTATAAAAAATTGCATTAGATGTATTACATAAATAATTAAACAATATAATTAATGCTTTAATGAAGGATGGAACTAAATTATAATTTAAAAAAAAACCCCCGAAAGAAAAACACAACAAAATTTTTGGGGGTGTCGGGGTAATCTCTAGAAGAAAAGACTCTACCAGCTTTCCACTAACTTTCCATATAAAAGAGCCTTACAGCGAGTGCATACAGTTAATGTTTACAATGCTCAGTGGTACTTTATTGTTCAGTTGTTCAGTTTCTTTTTGTGTTTGTTCAATAGGAAGCACTTTTGAAGGGTAAAAATAAAAGGGCTGTACTATCCCTACTCTTATTTATCATGAGGACCCGCGTCTCAAGCAAAAGAATAAAATCAGTACGATGATCTTACACAGAACAATCGACTAGAATGTGGAACCAGCTGTTGTTTTGCCATTTACCAAATCCCTAAAAGTCGTTAGGGGTAATCTAGCTTTACTATTGAAACACTATTCCTACTCTTAGATAGCATTTGTGCGCATATAATTATATTGAAACTACTTTAAAAGGAAAACTTTAACAAATAAAATATATAAAATGTCAACTTTGTGAATCTCATAGACAATGGACTTGGTTTCTTTCATAGAAGCAAGAAGAAGTAGCGTCTTTTCTATAGGCAGCGGGAAAACAATTACTTTCGAATACATGGGCTGTAAAGGATGGGGAGTTTGAAGCATAACTAAAAAACTCCCTGGATACCGGAAAGACTTCTGCAAGACAGGTGTGCGAGCTAGCATCGAATTGCCTTTATTCGAAAGCTTTGATCAGCGCTAATTTCGGATCTAGTGGCTGAAACTTGACCAGAGTCCAACTATCTTACTTCTCTAAATTATATGCATATTTCAGAAAATGCAGGAAAATATTTGAATCTGAGCTTCTTCCCCTCTCTTTCCTTAAATCAGAGTAACCATTTGATGTTGGATCCTCTAAAATGAATACCTCTATGTGGCTTCTAAAGATGACTCGTCATCATTTCAAAACTTTTAATCTCTTACATCTCCTGCAATTGTTCACAGACCTCTTTCTAAACCTTTCAACAGACTACATTCCTGAGTATGCCACTTCCTTTATGGAACAATATTCTCAATTTTGTACAAAATTTAGCGATTGTAAGCAGTTATCCTTTTAGAGCAAAGGATCTCTAGGAATTCAATTTCAAAAGTGTGCAAAAAGTCACAGATTTACTTTAGAAATCATAATTCCTAACTCAGACAAGTCCTACTACCTCATTACCTTAGCTAATCTGAGGCATTCTGTCAAAATAGGCACTTTTAAAAGCCATGTTAGAGGTCTTTTGTATTAAACCTATAAGGAATGACGTCCATTCGGTTATTGATTAAGGTTTTCAATAGCTATCTAAGATGGATAAGCATTTTAAGGCTTATTTTTTACCAAAACATGTCTCGACAATCTTAGATTCCGAGAACCAAGCTTTGAACAATAAAATTGGGTTTGATAAGAGAAGGAACTGGTCCGAGTACCAAACTTTAGAATTTCCAAAGGTTTGTAACCTTAAGACCGAACATTTTACAGAATTTCTGAGGTTTCTAATGTCTAGATTTAGTCTAGATTTAGTCTAGATAGATTTTAATTCTTAATTTCTTTAATAGAAGAATTCCGAAGAAATTGAAATACATTTTTTGTAAATATCGAAATATCGATAATATCGAAATAAGAATTATATAATATCGATCAAAAATATCGATATAGATATTGTTTTTCTTTGTATATGGGCCACTCTAGGTGCTATACCTTGAAAAATAATGTTTTGTATTATTGTTTTGGTAAGATTTTAGTCTCAAAAGCACATGTTTTGTTCAGATTTAACAATGAGCAAGCTTTTTTTGAACATTTTGGAGGTCATGTAATACCTTTGTAGTACTTTTAAGGAAGGTGTTGACATCTTTCATCAGCGATCTTTGCCTGCCGACTGACAGTGCAGTAAGCGTGCCGATAATGCCATAACTGCTTGGGAATTTCAAAGTTGCATAAGCGCAAAAACTGATTTCATCATAATATATGTAATAAATTAAGAGTGAAGCAATGAACCGCAACAAAATCGGGGTCTAATAAGCTTCAAAAACCATTTACTGGCGATTCAAAAGCTGTGTAAACTACTGAACCGAAACAGTTCCTGCTTGCGAGCGGTTTGCATAACTGTTTTTAAGAATTGAAGCTGTTTTTTTTTGCTAGTTTATTGAATTGTTACCAACTAAGGCTCTTCTGTGGCAAATACTGGATTTCTTTGAACACTGGATAACATAGTGTTTTGGTAGGGGTAATAATAATGCTTGGCCTTGATTATTTTTCAACTTATTTGTATAAAATGATTTTAAATACAGGCAAAAGTATTGAGTTCGAACTTCTTAACTGAACCTTAAGTAGAATTTTCGAGGTTTGCAGCCTTGATTTAATGATATTTTCGAGAAAAAGGGTCGATATGCTCGTTTCGAGGTTTGCTGCAGTGTAACTATATTCTGAAACAAAGTTCAGCACAAAGTTAACTTCCTGTCCCCTTACCCTCTTAAAATGTTCCAAGTTTAGTTCAAAATGCACTCTCTAGCGATTTCCCGGACACCCCCATGACAAAACATGACAAAATTTCACAACTAATACTTTTCGTTCTTTTTTGAGATATCAACGAACGCTATAAATTCTGGCCTAAGTTCATAATTGTGACATAAAGACTAAACTATAATTTATTATCTCTAATTACAGTCTTGAGCTGCTTACTTTCTGTAAATGATGAAACCGAATCTTTAACGGGGGTGGGTTGGTCTGGGCGTGTGTGTGTGTCCGTGTGTGTGTGTGGTTAATGGAAGAGAATCAAACTACAAACTAAACTAAATCTTTGGAAGTATTAAATCATAAACTAAAATGAAATAAACAACACACATTAAATTAAGGAAAGCAAATGGATTGATGTGAATAAGTGAGCCAAAAAGAGCAATACTGTGTGTAGCACAAAGTTGAATGGATATGGATGAGGAGAGATAGATGAAGGGGGGCGGCTGCTATATAGTTGCCTATTTACAAATGTGCACTGATTAAACAACACTCACGCACACACACACACACAAACAAATTCATATATAAAACATTAAAAAGAAGCCGCAAACGCGGGCTGATGAGCCACTTCCGCTGCCACAGCCCGCGCCTTTGAAATTAAACTAAATAATGTGTGTGCGGTGTGTGGTGTGTTAGTTGCATGAGTTTTGGCTAATAATTTAAATATGTTACAGCTAAACAAAACAAAAAAAAAGGGTAACTTCAAACTGCACGCTAAACATTAAACTTATATAAACAATAGCAGTTTTGTATAAACTCTAAAACATATATGTATAAATATGTATATATATATATATATATATATAGGGGGGATACATATATATATATATATATATCATAAACGAACCAAAAATAATCATTATCATAATATATATATATTTATATAAATAGCAGCACAGGCGGCAGCGGAGCAGGCGGATCAAGGCTTTTGTAACAAAACTATACCTCTGTATCATCATCATCCTGCTGCTGCTGACGCCCATTGGTGGCATTGCGATTGTGTTGCTTGCGCGGATCAAAGGCGTCGACAACAATCTGTTCGGTACCCTTGATCTCGGCACGACAGAAGGGGCAGCCCTATAGAAACAATTATTTTCATGTTGATATTGTTGGTGGTAAACAAAATTAGAAATTCTGACGACTTACCTGTCCCTCAGAGTCCACCTGCCAAGAGGTGAGACACGGTGTGCACAGTAGATGACCACAGGGTTCGATGCGTATATCCTTGTCGTTTTCGGCACAGATTTTACATAATTGAAAAGTGCTGCCTGCAGATGGGAAAAATCAAAGAAATTGTGTTAGAGATGAAGTTAACAGATAAATTCAGATGTAAATGGAAAGGTTCAATCAAACTTATTTGGAAAAGAACTGCCAGAATAGAGATTAAGCCATACTTTTGGATGGCTTAGCACGCTTAGAAGCATACGAATTACCTTCAAGTTTGTCTAGGAGCCAAAGTATAAAATGGACTGTAGGTAGTATCGAAATCTAGAACAGTTTTCTGCGTAAGCACAATCAAAGCCACAATAGAAAACCATGTTCCAATGAGGAAAAAACGCCTTCAGGGGTTTTGTCAGCGCTCTACAGTTTTCGGAGCCAGTTGTACATAATGAAAATAACAAACAATCAGCATATACTGAGAGTATACATAAGGAGGAATCCTCTGAGCACATAATAAAGGGTGATTTTTTATACTACTTGGTTTTCCAGCGTTTATTCTTTCTGACACCTTAAAGACTTTAATGCCAAAAATGCTCAGTAAGCTTTGCCAATGCCGAAAGCTTCTAATTAATTATCAAATTCCCTATCGCTCGAAAGCTTGAAGCTTTCTTATTGAGAAACTGTAGACTTAAAGCTTCATTCAACACTTTTTGCAGTTCCCAACTGCTTAAAGCTATGATTGCATGGAGAGACAATCGCAGATTATCAGTCATTAGCGAAAGCTAAGGAGAGGGGAGATTCATGAATCAGTACTGTATAGACAACCAGCTCTTTTTGGTGTATAAATGCATAAGTTGTGAGCCATCTCAAATCGCTTATTATCAAGCTTGTTATAAACGGTTGCCTGGAAAAGATCTTTAATCAAATAAAGGCATCTTTAGAGTCTTCAAAAACACATTTTCGAAAGTCATTACACAAGTTTGGGGGCATTAAAGTAGTAAACGAGTTGGGTTTTCTTACTCAAGGCCGATTTCTTATCTTTTCTATGGCTAATACATGGTATATGTATTACTTAATTTTACACATTAACATATGGCTCCTTTTATAATAAGACAAATTGGTTCTTAAACCCATAAAACTATAAGCTAAGTTTTCTAGAAGCGATCGAGGGGCAACATTCGACTTTATAAAACGAAGTTAAGAGCGTATTTGAACTAATCTAGTTCTGTGGAATTCAGTTCGAATCTGTAATACATCCTTTGTTTATGGTTATCGCCACAGAGGACTCAAAACGGTTCATGCCAGGCTTAGTTAGGCGCATAATGTTGGTGTAAATCACTTGGAAGATTAACTACAAAATTAAGCTTTTGGGTTCTAGTACTTAGTTAATCAGAAATCTACCTAAAAAGATTGTGAAGTTAGTTTTCACTTAGGAACCCTTTTATCACCAAAGATGTGAGCCTTAAGAACCCCACATATTCATGTTGAAATTGTGATATAAAGAAACTAAACCAATGCTGCAGTTAAGACTTTTTAAGCTTATTGAATTGCAGACAACTTTGAAATACTCCTAAAACACAGAACAACAGGCTTATTAACTTTTTTATGGAGAGGAATGATGAACAATTCCTTTGAATACATGAAGCAGAAGGATGACTTCAAAGACAATTCCAAACTAAAGTGAATTTACGAATAGGAAACTTCAGAATAAGCTAGGTTTTCAATTGGGTACTCTATCAGCAGCCTGGTTAACTGAGCTAAGCTCGCAAGAGAGCAAGCTCTCCATGTTCATTTAAGGGACAAGAATATAACTGATTCACACCGAGACGAGTGGACTGATTTATTGGATATGGCCTGATCATAAAGCATAGCAGAGATCAAGGTGGAAGACTTGGTTCAAAAAATGAAATGACTTCTTAACGAGAGGCTTAAACAACAGACACAAGAGCTCTCATGGAAATTTAACTAGTTTTAAGGGAAATTTAAGCAATTTGAATTCAAAAGTTGATTTGAGAAGTTGAGTTTCTGTACTTTTCTGGCCTAAACTGACATTCAGTGTCGAACTTAGGCACAGAATATTGCGAAATTACGCAAATAGTTCTCTGATATTGACTCCAAATGCACTAATCAAAGCAAAGCTTCTAAATAACTGTACCATGACAAAGTGCATACAAAATATGTAATTGCTTATCTATTGAGACTAGTAATGAATCATTAATTGCGCGTTTAAATCGGAATTAACCGACATCACATTTTGCTACAATTAATAAACTATTTCTCCTCTCCCCTTCCGATTTACTTACCCATTTCACAGTAAAGTTCGTATTGCTCTTGTGTGACGGTTATATGATCCTCGGTTGGACTTTGAACGGCTGATGACAGATCCGGATTATAGGCTTGGCCATCGGGATACAAGTAGAAGCCCTCGCTAAAAACAGCATAAAGTTATAATGGAAACATTTGAGCCACCACTTCCCTCAACTCACCGATGCCCATCGAGTAGCGCCTGGCAAAGCGATTTATTCTGCGGTATAGTTTGCAATATCTCCCCCTCGGCCGTCACATAACCAATGGCCCACTGACCTAATCGAGTGCAGGACAAACGGAACACATAACTCCCCGCCTTCAGAATGTAGCGCTGGAGGCGCGCCTTCACCTCATCGTATGTAAGAAATGCCACATAGCCGGGATGGGTGACAGCCAAGATTTGCCAATTGCGCAGCAAGGTGACCCAGGGCTGGAACAGGCGTGTGAACACATCGAATTCAAAATTCGATATATAATCATTGCACGTCAGATCTATTGTGGTTTTCAGGGCCATGGCCTCCAGACCCGATGAAATGGGATGCACTTTGTTCAGTTCCTGACGAAAGATCTTCCAAGGCACCAGTGTGCTGCAGTCGGGAAAGGGCAAGGGATTAGCAAGCTTTTAAGCCTTCACCGGTATGACTAGCTCACCTGTTACCAAAATTACCCTTCCAAAAGTCGGCCGCATCCGATTTGGTGATCCGAAACTGGTCGCCGGCAAACACACCATTGGGGAATATGGCTTTCAGCTCGCTGAGCATATGTGAGAAGACCAAACTGAGCTTGGTCAGATTCCGGCGATAGTGCGAGTTCTCGTCAAACATCTTCTCCTTGCCCTCCTTGAACAATTTGATGGCCTGTTTACATTTCCGCATCAGGTTGTTGATGAACACGTTGAAGTGCTCGTTGGCGTGAAGGACATGCATCTGGTCCTCGTTCTTGGAGTAGATGAGACGCAGTCGTTGGTAGGTGTCTGGCAGAATGTCCAATATGAACGGGGGACTGTTTTTCAGGTTCATTTTGGGTTGTTGGCACAGCTTGACCACCTTGTCCATCAGCTTCCAGGTCTTCTCCAGCGTCTTCTTGTCCGTCGACAGGCGCTGGGAGACGCAAGCCTCCGAGATCGCTCCATGCAGTTTGGAAAATAGTGAAGGAAAAATTTTTGGTTGTGATTGCACGCGAGTGCCAGTGCCTCTCGTCGCCATCTTTTCTCTCTGTTTCTACTGCCTACTCTTGCTCTTCTCGTTGTTGTTGTTGTTGCTGCTGCTGTTGGTTTGGGGAGTAGTAGTTTCACTCTTTGGGACGTTCACGACGACGACGACGACGACTACATGAATTTCGCCCGCAGCTGCCCCACCAAACTGCTAGCAAACAAAACAGAATCACACAAGCACTTCACCGTTAAAATAAAGACGAAGACGTATACGATGACGACGTCAACAAACTTAAATTGAATCTCGTTTTCGTTGTTCGCTTTTGCTTTACCATTACCATTTATTCCACTTTTTTCTGATAGCAGTCACGAACTGAGTGTATCGGTATCGTCTCTCGATTGTCGCATGGTATGTAGATAAGATGTAGAGTGCGGTGTGTGGTGTATCGATGGTATGGCTATCGCAAGTATCGATACATTGAATTAAAAATCGATTAAATATTATTAAAAAGTTTCGAGTTTACAATTCCAGTCTGCCATATAAAAACGGTTTGTCTTTCGAAATTGTCAAAAACGCAATAAGCTTTAAAAGAAAATACCGCTTGTTGAACAAAACTTTAGTTTTCAATTCAATATTCTAAAAAAAATTTTTCCCAATGCATACATAACGATAGTGCTACGTTAATCCTGATACAGCCACTTGCCACGACGATGGGCATCACTTGGCGATATGGTCAGACCCCACTAAAATGCGTTTTCCAACACAAACCAAAATCTAATTTGGAAATCAGCACCCCTCGCTGCTGAAAGTGTCAGGAGAGCTTCTGCCTTTCAAGGAAGCCCAAGCAAATTCATAGGCCTCGGTTATGAGCTGTATGCTTTGCTGTTCACAGTCAATTGAGAATCTGAATTAATCTGAGGTCCAAGCGGAGGCCGTAATTTTCTATTTGAAAAAAAACGTACACTAAAGTTTCCCCAGATTTAAATTACAACAAATAAATGACGTGGGCGAATTGAATAAGACCACAGTCTTTTAGTATTATTTCCGGTGAACAGGGGTTAAGAGCTCACTTGTCCCCCCCCCCCAAAAAAAATACCAAACCATTCTTGGTCACACCATAGCTTAGCTACAGCTACAGTGCTGCACAATGCCAAGACTTACAAAAAAAAATAGTGCTGAACAGTCCCCAAGAAACGTTATAAATTTGACAGTTACTATTTAAATTATTAGTTTAAAAGTTTTCACTGCGCAATTGCTTTCCTAGTATGTACTAACAAGCACTCTTGATTTTCTGCTGCTTCTGCCGTATAATTTCCTACACTTATCATTCGAGTGGCTGGAGAACTGTGATTAGGCTTCGAAAACTCGCATGACTTGAAGAACAGGTGCTGGTGCGGCCGAGCTTCTATGTGTTTATGACGGCCATATCTTTATTCGCACACAATATTTTTTTTATTTTTTTCCTTTTAATATGCATTTGCAGCCACTCAATTTTCACTTTCCATTTTTATTGGCAGGCAGCAAACGCAAAAAAACACCAAATCAAATCTTGTGGCCAAAAAGAAACTGCAACGATTGCCAAAAGGTTTTGATGTGCGACTTTGGCTCTGGCTTTCTTTTAATTAATTTTTCGTTCGGGGATATTAGTTCTGGGCTGAAGCTGGGAAGCCAAAGTCATGGCTGTCATAATGCATTTGGTCCGTTGCATGTCTTGCCCAAAAACTAACTGTAAACATTCACTCAGTGACCTCTTTTTAAGGCTCTCAATTTTCTTTTATGCACGCGACTCTCTCACATGTGTGCGCCTGTGTGTGTGACCCTTATTCGCAACGCCACTCAGGCGTAAAAGTCTACAAGTCTATAAACACAGCTTCCAGCTAGCAACGGCTTTGGCGGAGACGAAGACTGAGACTGCAGCACTTTCTACTGCCACTGCACACACTCACGATCGCTGGCATGTGTGTGTGTGTGTTATAATTTCAAATGTCCGCGGCGGCTCCCCTTTTTGGTTGCATTTGTTGCTGCCACTTTTGGCAAATTAAATTTGTACGCAAAACCGATTAGGTTTCTGCAGACAACATGACCAAGTTGTTATTTTAAATACCGACAACTCCATTTAATCAATATGCCCAAGCCACCGCATCACAGCACGCACAGTGGTCACGCTTGTATGGAGATCAGTCGATACAATTTTGCGGAGAATTACAAAAGGAAAAGAGGGAGAGAGAGAGAGAGAGCGTACGACAAACCGCGTACGGTACATACTGTGGCCGAGGTGTGGATCATTACTCAAAAGAGCTGACGAAACTTTTGATTTAAATGAAATTAATGAAGAAGAAAACTAATAGAAGATCCTTTTAAGCTGGAAGGTAATTTGTACTCTAACTCAGCGATGGTCATGCCTCGCCCGCAGGGGCCTACCATATTTCGTTACTTACACAGAGACACGGGCCGACGCGCTATTAGGATTTAGCAGCAGGCCAGCGATTGATGAGGGCATGTCAGAGCTAGTTTGCGTACTTTTATTTTCGTACACTAATACGCTCCCACTTTTTGATCTCGCTCTATTTTCTTTCTGTTTTACTCTCTTACCCTCTTTCTCCAGTCCCTCTCATAAAATTAAGGGGTTTGATTTTCAAATTATGTTTATACCTTACGTTCTTCTTTATTGTTTATAAAAATTTTAGTATGATTGATGTAGAACCTAATAGATAATCGTTAAAAACCGATATTCTTGTACCGATAAATATCTTCCAATGAATAAGGTTTGAAAATTTAACGTTGAAGGCTTTTGAGCGAGTGTGTTCATTAGAGCCTGGGTTAATAAAATAAATCTATAAATTTATTTAATAATCAATTTAATCCCTTCTGTTCTTAAAATCACTTTCGACCTAAAAACGTTACAAATGGTCTAGAAATTCCGTTAATTTCGGGTAGAAACTGATTTATAGAACACATGGAAACATCAAAAAAAATATCAAATTCATTTCGCTATAAATCCGGAGTAGAACTCTGTTAGATTTGGGTCTGAGAAACTACGAATTATATAAGTTTTAATAAAATTTTACTTACTGTGGGGTGACTCTAATTTGGGGTTATTGGGCTTAGCACAATTGAAATGCAGTTTCAAACAGTTGCGCCATCGCATACGCTGCTTGCTACATGACTAAAATACTACTTATAACACTTCAATTCCCGATAGCTTTGCATCTCTGATAGAAATGAAGTTAAAACATTTAGCGCAACATTAATTTATAGCCATATCCGTTGCACTTTAATATCAAGAAAGTACCAATTCCATTCCATCCTCTCATCTTTAATGCTTTTCATAAAGATAGTTGATAAGCTTCTTCTCTGTTTTCATTTCTATTTTAATGACTCAATTTTTGGCCCATGGCAGCGACCACTGTGCATCGCCTCTGCTCCGAATGACGTCGACTGCGCTGCCTTTCACTCATATAAATTTGTTGGCATTGCAAATTCGGTTGCCATTCGTCGGCGCATTGTCAAACCTTTCTCTTCGTGTCTAGCAATTGGAGCTTAAGTTGGAGACGCAGTCGCAATCGTGCAACAAAAGAAGCGAATACAAAACGTATAATTTTATGAATGTAAAAAATCATCACACACACACACACACACATACGTACATACAAGAGAGCTTGTGTGCTTGAGCGTGTGCGAGTTCCATTCATTGAATAAATAATGCAATCGTCAGTAGCAGAGTAGCGGTGCAGCATCTCACTTCGCTTGCGAAACTCAAAGAGAGCGCATCAAAATCGAATTCAAACGGTACAGCGGGCAAAAAAAAACAACAAATAAACGGAGTAACGAACTGCCAGAACGAAAACCACAACAACAATCTTAGAAGAGCCGTGACTGTGAAAAGAAAGAATTATTTTTGTGTGCATAATAAAAGAGATCGCAGATCCACAACGGTGTTTAAAAAACTTCAAAAGGCCAAACGTAATTGAAATCAAATTAAAGGCATCAAAAAAACGTGCAAAAAGTATTAAAAAAGCCAAGGCGATAAAAAAGAAATTATGCTTCATTGTGCCATTGTGTGAGCGAGGATAGCGAGAGAGAGAGAGAGAGAGAGAGAGGGAGAAAGAGAGCTAGAGGTCAATTGCTGGTGAGGAGTTGTGGACATAAACAAACAGTTTCACAGTTTCAATTGTGGTTTAGCTACTGCTCGGTTTGTTGGTTAATAGGCAAACGAATGAACTCATAAAAGGTCCAAACCCCAAATGAGACAGCGACCACGAGACCACAAGACTACCGTTAATTCCACCGAGCTTCGACTGAGCATTCTTCCGCCGTGGCGTCTGCGGTAATCTTGCACTAGTTACTTATGCTTTTTGGTACGGCGTGTGTCTGTGCTTAGCCCGAGGAGCGACAACACACAAAAACTTTCTTCATTTCCAGTCAAGACAAAGTCGTGTCGTGTCGTGATCTTCCGCCGCCGCATAACTCCAGCTCCAAGCACTAAACGTCTGCCTGCTTCTATTTCAATTGTTAACGAGCGAAAGCGTCGTAGTCACGCACCCGACGCCAGGAAAGTGCAGCCGACAGTGAAAATGTACCAACCTCAGATCCGACCCCCACCCCAACTCCACACCCAGATCCAGCTTCAACTTAAGCGCCAGCTGTTTGGCGCACTGCTGGCCATGTTAATGCTAACGGCATCTTCAGCTAATGGTAAGTCCACACACACACGCACACCTGGAAAAAACACTGTGGGCGGGGGCATGTAAATTTCGTTTTCAATATTTGTCTGAAAGTTAGCTCTGTCTTTCATCGATGCGACTAAGTTAGGAGGAAGCCCGGGAAAGTCTTTGGGGTATTTACATGTGCCATATGTATTCCCTCATAAATTCCAAGAGGTTGAGTAGGGAAAATTGTCCAATCATTCATAGTTTGCTTCTAATCACAGCCACAGATATGCAGAGAAGGCGTAGCATCACTGCCTCCTTTGTCTTGCTCCTGCTTTTTCTGCAGAAATCATTATGGGTGAAGACGAGGCGTGCCAATGAGACAGTGATCCCTCTGAGACTTTACACAGAAAAAAAACACACAGTGATATTCGGGCTGAAATCTTTTAAAGACGATGTCAGAAATCATTCAATCATAGATTTTCTCCAACCAAACCAAATACCGTATTCTTGTCTTAAGATTTAACCTTTTTTTAACTTGACTGAAGCCCCCCATCGGATGAAGCTAAGACGGCTCGATATTGATTTGAAATCGGTTTGGTTCAAGAACGACTAAGATGGACTTAAGCTCGATATTTAAACTTGAGTTACCCTTAAATAATCGGACTTTTTGAACGGCCTTTTTGATTTTCATATTAGCAAGTTATAGCCGGCTCGAGGTCTTTAGTTTAGGTGCTATCTTTAAAAGTCTTTACTCTAAATCAGCAGCTTCCTCTTCATGCTGTCATTGCTATGACTGTTTGGGAATTTCAAGGCAGCATTCGTGCAAAAATCGACACAAACAATCAAACATTATGTATGGGTGGGTACTCGTTTAACATCTCTGGATTGGTCAGAGAGATTTTCTTGCTCTCGGCTTCTCTTCGCTTTTTCGCTTTGACATTGGAACTCCGAACTTACTTTAATCTCGAGTTAGGATCATTCTGGCATCTGGGCTGTTTCAGTTGAAGTTTGCCTTGATAAAAGGTCTTGTGGTAGGAGATGTTATATGATGATCAATTAAGGCTAAAGAAGAAAGTTAGTTTCTAAAAATATTTTACTCAATTTCCTAAAAAAAAATTGTTCAAAATGTACTTAAAAACTGTTTATGATCAATTTTGCCAATTTTAAGTAATCAAGAAGGTAGTTTCTCTGTGTGTAAGTCCATAAAAGGTAAATCTCGGACCTACAG
This sequence comes from Lordiphosa andalusiaca, assembly GCA_035044965.1. Lineage (NCBI taxonomy): Eukaryota > Metazoa > Arthropoda > Insecta > Diptera > Drosophilidae > Lordiphosa > Lordiphosa andalusiaca. Next base: position 3,309,352 of record JAWNNM010001363.1, on the reverse strand, counting down.
CTGCGTCGTGGTTGGTAGAAAGGCGATTCCATCGTCTGCCTAGTAGCAATTAATTTCTAAGGTATAAAGTGAATGTAAACTGACATACATCAGCGACTCGACTTCATATCCAACTCCAGCTTGTGTCCATAAAACGCCCAACTCTCCCTCTGCCCCTTCACATCCACATCCACATCCACACACACAGCACACAAACATTATGCTCGTAAATATTTTCGAGCACAATTTGTCCAACATTCAAATAAATTCATTAAAACATGCTCGTGCACACAGAAGCCACAGAACCAGAAAAAGAGGAAGGTTTTAAAGTACTCACACACAAACACACACACAAGCATATTGGGGAAACTGGCGCACAGTGGCACAAATGTCGGTTGAATCAAGTTTGATTAACTTTAAAAAGTTGACCTGTGAACCGAACGAGTTGTTAGTGTGTGGGAAACTTGAAACGATTTGTTTGATGTTCGACATGATCATTAAGTTAATTGATATCAGAATGGGGTTATTGGGGATCAATTGGGTATGTGAGAAGGGATGGTGATGGTTATGAATTGGTATTTTATTGGTTTAATCAATTGCGAAATCACTTTATGTTGGTTTCCCTTTTTAAATTAATTGTAGGTAGAAAATGATGATGTCATATAAATGGTGCGCTTTTATTATGGGGATAAAGGATTTACTTGTTTTAGTGGTTTTCCGATATTTTAGAAACACCCAAAGGTTTTAGTTGAGTTCAGTGCTTAATAATTAAATCTGTTCTTAAATCTTTGCCACTTTTTAGGGATAGAACTTTAGACATTTCGTATTTGTAATTTATTTTGAGCTTCAAGAAAATAGTTCAGTATCTTCGGAGAAAATAAGCAAGCTTCTTCCATGTAATAGAACTTTGATATCGGTGCACAGCAATTATAATAGAGGGTATTCGCAAAATGTTCAGATGGGCGAGCAAAATGATTTTGGTCGGTATCACCATGGACCTATTTTTGCATTATGTCAAGAAGCAACAAGAGGAGGAGCAATAATATCCCAGATACTACCCATAACTTTTGATGCAATTTAGTGCTAAAAGACGAACTCCTTATGGTACGAATTAGCAAGGACTACAACTTATTCCATTCTAGACAGTTCCTTTTAGCCAGAAGTTCCGGAAAACAGGTCTTATTGCCACTAAGCAACTTCATTTGAATTTATACATAAAGTATTATTTGACAATCTCTCCATTGATTCGAACATGTCAACTGATAAGCTATTCACATTGAAAACATGACAACATGAAGGTCTACTAGATTATTATGTCATCATGCGAATCTCATGATTCGAACATGTCAACCGATAAGCCATTCACACTGAAAACATGACAACATGTTAGATGTTTTAAATGTGCATACTATATTTCCACAAATTCATAGTCGATGATGAAATAAATTGAATTTTGATTCGATACTTCGGTCCACGATTTGACCGATTCATAGAATAGCGCATGTTCGTCAAATTCTCGTAGACTCCACTTCCAAAGAGTGAAAAAACTTGATCATCCGCTGCCACTGTAGTTTGTTGAAACTATTTTATCCCATCGGTTTAAGTACAGTTTTTAACGACTTTTCTAATGCCTAACAAGCAGTCTTTAACCAACACGAGGTCATAAAAGTTCTGTCTTCGCTTAATCATTAGTGGCCAGCACACCACTACTTATTGATCCACCCTTTGGGAGTTATCTAAATTCCATTAAAATGATTTCCTTACACATATTTCTGGATGCTGCCACTGTGCTGCATGATATGTGGGGGCTGCTGACTTTTCCACTTTTGAAAATTATACGTTTGGTGTGTGTGTTTTTTTTTTCGCAATTGATGGCATCCGATAGGCAGGAATGCTTGTGTGCTGGAGGAGGATTTAGGAGGTGGTGGTGGTGCAGGGTCAGTCACATAGTTTCTGCCGGCCTCTGTCTCTGGCGCATCGTTCACATCTGTATTAATCTCTAACGCCGCTTAATTTTCTCCACGTTTAATGGCCGCTGTGTGTGTAGGTTAGTCCATTAAGATGATGTGTTGGGGGTTTTTCTTTATCGCAAGCTGCTACAAATTGAAATAATGAACGTGGGTTCAATTATCGCAGCAGCCAGCAGGCCTCAAGAGCGCTAATAGATTTTCTACTCGACAACTTCCTCCGTTTCAAAACAGAAGGCGACTCTCACGACAGCCGCTTTCTTTGCAAACAAAACCACATCCGAGCAGAAAAGACAACAGAAATTTTCGGACCACAGTCGCTGCCAGGGGCAATTAGTGTGAAAATTTCACTTGCAATTTTTATTTCTGACTGGGGATTAGCATGAGCAATTATAGATGGAGGTCGTCTGATAGCCCACCGCCAGACACACATCTACTAAATGCTATCAACTGTTGTGGGCTTTATATGAAGTCGTCGTCGTCGTTGGTAACATGTGCCGTTAGCTTAGAATACCCTCCATTAAAATAGTGGGTTACATGAGTCAGTCGTGCGAAGCGAAGGTAAACAGTGGGTCATAACTGCGCAAAATGCTCACCATCAAGATAATCCCAAATTTGTATGCCAACCGGCGACTCTTCCGCGAGCTAAAATGCTTAGAAGAACAACACAAGAAATTGAAAGTTTTGTTTGGGAAGTTCGAAGGTTGAATACCTCTAACATGTGATGGGTGGTAGAAAGATTTTTTTTTTAGCAATTTTAAATTGTTCCTTAAATTGCAAAGTTTAACCCAGCTGGAAATGTAAAAGACAAATCAGTTTTTCCCACCACATTTTAGCGTTAAAAAGCCGGAAGTAGGTTATAAATTAGACAAAATAAAGCCTGCGTAGGGCTTCTCATAAGACTTTCATTTCAATGATTTGATTTAAACTTTAGAAAGTAGCAACATATAATGTTAGAACCTTAATGACTTCATTCTCCCCAGGGATACTAGCTATAAATTATACATAATAGATAACATTTAAAAATGTCTAACGAACTTAAGGATTTGGCATAATTTTATACCATCTAATACCTTTAAAACTACTCCTATTTTTACACTTTTCACTTTTTTTTTATTACACTTTTCTGCCCATTTTAACACTCCGTAGCTTAAACCCAACTAGATTACATATGAAGTCATTATATAGAAGTTAAAATTTTCTGATTTCCACCATTTTTGCTGATCCGAACTATAATTATAGGTACTGAACCGGTTTGGGTTCAGCTTATTTAAAAAAGGCTCGAGCCGGTTCGGCTTAAAGCCGGCTTGCAGCCCTGATATGTATACTAAGGAACTTCCACATAGAATAAATAATTTTCGACTACAAAAATTACATATATATGCTGGTTCAGCATGACATACCAAGTCGATTAAGCTTTTTCCGTCTAGTTTTAAAGCCAGTTTTATTGCTATTAAGCTTAAATTTAGCACAGAGTCTCCTTATTACTTCTTATATGTTGAAACCGAGTGTATGGGATGACTTTTCGTCGAACAATCGGCTTTAGAGAGTAGACCATTTTGGTTTTTAACATCAGCGTTCTTATACCTTTACATGTTTTCAAAGAGATCTGAGAAATTTATATGAAGTTGACTACATTTAAGTGAAAAATACTCTTAGTTTAGACGGATTCTGTTCTTCTGCAACTGCACCATCAAAATTCATACTGTGCATACACTTTCGTTGGTACTGAAAATATTACAGTCTGGCTTGACCGACTTTTTTCTCATGTCGAGACATTTACTCTACCACTAGGACAGAGCTCTTCCCTAAATCAACAGATTAGACTGCTCTTAGTGATAAATTCATATTCTGAGGGTCTCCTGATATCATCTTTTTTGAAACGCATTGAAGAATCTTCAAAAGTCATGAATTTTTAGGGAAAAGGATTATATTGAAATGTTAATTGAGGACTTTTGGAAACCTCTAAGCCCAAACCAGTAGGGTTTTCTCTATTCTAAGCCTTAAATTGAATAAATTCTAACTAATATTTTGCACACCTTTCCATCTTGCCCTTTCCAGGTGCCGTCACAGATTCACCCATAAAGATTATAAAGCTGCCCGTACAGGCTCCAGTCATACGCTATCGCAGTGCAGATGCCTCGCCCGATTCCCTATTGATCAACTATCACCAAGATGCCCAGCCAGAATTGTCGGCCACATTGATGCAGGCACCGGGAGCCGCTGCAGCCGCCTTGGAAAGTCTCCTGCTTGAAGAGACCGAGCAACAGCGGCAGCAACAACTGGGCAGGCAACATAGAGCCAGTAGTTCCTCTGCCAACAACTGTCCACGATCATGTCCTCCCAGTTTGACGGTGGGAGCAGAACCGGTTTGTGGCAGCGATGGACTGATCTATGCCAATCTCTGCGAGCTGCGTAAGAAGACGTGCGCACGTAATGGAGTTTCGCTCGTTAAGGATGTACGAGATGGCTGTGAACGCTCCAAGGGTTCGGAGTGCAAGCATAGGTGTAGCACAGAGAAGGATCCGGTGTGTGGCACGGATGGACGCACCTATTTGAATCGCTGTATGCTGCGCGTGCAGTCGTGTCGGGTGGGACTGGCTGCTGTGAAGCTGTCACATGTGGGTCCATGTAGTAATACGAGTGCCATACGTGAGTCTTGTCCCGTGGACTGCAACAGTGCACCCAAGGATGGTCCCATTTGTGCCTCGGATGGTAACGTTTACAATTCCACATGCGAGATGAAGCTGCATACCTGTGGCCAGGGCGTGGTCAAGACCAGCCGCAAGCATTGCCAGTCCACACGTATGTGCCGGGAGTCCTGCTGGCGGGTGGCTAGACCCACCTGCGGCTCGGATGGCCGCCTCTATGCCAGTCCCTGCAAAATGCGCTCCTCCAACTGCGGGAAACATGTGTTCGAGGTGCCCCTATCGTTCTGTATGACACAGGAGCGTCATGGTAGTGCAGCGGATGCCTGTCCCACCGAGTGTCCCAAGGCTGAGGCGGACTCACCCTCGCAATATGTGTGCGGAAGTGATGGAAATATCTATTCCTCGTTGTGCGAGCTAAAGATGCTCAACTGCGGGTGAGTTGGACAAGAGATTGCCCCTTAGACCTCCATCTTATTTTCCTTTCTTCCAGGCCGCAGCGTAAATCGATACAAAAGATGGGCATGGACAAGTGCAAGAATCGTCTGAGTCGTTGCAAGCAGCTGCCGCCCTGCAAGGACTTTAATAATCTCTTTGGCTCCATCTTTAGTTCCAAGCGGAATGACAAGCTGTGTGGAACGGATGCCAAGACCTACAACAACGAGTGCGAGCTGGCTCATGCCACCTGCCTGTAAGTCAATTAAGATTACTCATCTTTGTTTTGGTTTCATGGTGGTTTCCCTTCATAGACGCGGCGTCAACCTGGCCCACATTGGTCCCTGCACGGACCTCAATTCACCCGCCAAAGATTGCGGTGATGCCTGCACTCGTGCGGATATGGAACAGCAGCCTGTCTGCGGTTCGGATGGCAACACCTTTGCCTCCATGTGTGAGTTCAAGCGACGCACCTGCAATCTTCGTGTGGTCGCCGTCTCGCTTAAGAACTGCGCCCTGACCGCCGACTGTGAGTCGGACTGTGATGCCCAACCGCCCAGTTTTGTGTGCGGATCGGACAACAAGTTCTACAAGTCGGAGTGTCACATGCGCAAGGAGAACTGCGGCAAGCATGTCTTTGTGGTGCCCCTGAAGCGTTGTCTGGCCGCCTTCCAGTTCAAGGGCTGTGCCCGGATTTGCCCCCGAGAATTTGAGCCGGTGTGTGGAAATGACAATAAGACGTATCTGAACGATTGCTTCCTGGACATTGAGAATTGTCGCACCAATAGCACAGTGGGTGTACATCACTATGGCGCCTGTGGACGCCCCGAGGCGCCGTCCACGAATTTCCTCTATTAATGGAGGCAGCGTCGTCAGATTTACTTGGCATTTAATATTTTTAGGTTAGCATCTTATATTATATTTTTGTAAAACGATATTTATTGAGTTGGAATTAAACAAAACGAACGCAAAAGGGAATGCACTTGATGCCGGGCCGGGCCGAGGACGAGAACGAGGATGACCACCCTAGGCGGAGTCGTCGAACAGTTTGCTCAACATGGCATTGATTTCATGGGGTCGATATTTGACATATTTGTCGGGGTTCTTGCTAAATTGCACGGAAGCGTACCTGGAAGAAAAGCGGCAAACGACGAAATGAGCGAATGTAAAACTATGGTGAAAGATTAGCCTGGCTTACATCTCAAAGAATCGATTGTATTTGGGCAGTATATGTTCCACATTATCACGCTTGATGCCCTCACGCAAGATGACATCGGGTATGGATATTCCACGCTGTATTTTGCAAGCCTCCTCGAAGTCTTTGTTGAAGTTCTGTGGCAGAGATGTGGAAATTCCAGTTGAAAGATATCGAAGGTATAGGATTACCTACCGAGAACCTCTCCTTCAGCACACTACGATCCTTATCCTTGACCTTGCCATTGACCGGTTTGGGCAACTCATCCAGCGAATAAATCCCTGCCAACATTTTGGACCAAGTCTTTTGATAGCTAGTCTTAAGTTCACGTATCATTTCCAGATAGCTATGCTCGCAGTCTGGCTCGGCCAGTGTAACCAAATCGATGAGATTGGAACGCTGCAGGGATTTCAGTATATAATGGATATTGTTGAGACGGAAGAGATGTTTGGTGGCCTGGTCGTTGTACTGCTCGCATTTGTTCATAATGGACAGGTTCAATTCGGCTAAAGCTTTTTCTGTCGGAGGAGAAAACGGTTTTGATTAATTCCTCCACCCAATATTCTCCACTTACTTATGTAGATGGCCAACAGCGCCTTATTCCGCTCGTCACCCGGCAACGACTTCTTCATCAGTATGGTGTCCAGCTGGGTAGAGTAGAGCACATCCTGTGCCAATATTGAGCCAATCACATCGAAATGCTCATACAAATGCTCAATGAACCAAATGGTATTGGACGTCAGCTCATGCACGGTGGCATCCTTGGGCACATTGCTCTGTCCCACTATATTTGTGCTCGACTCGCCCTTGACCACATCCAAAAAGTGTTCCAAAGCCTTGGCACCCGTCTGTTGCAATTTATTCAGTACTTTGGTCAGCTGTTCCCGCTGGGCCGGATCATAGGTACGCTCAATGTCCGGCTGTAGGAGTATCACCCGTTTTAAGGCCGAAAAAATGCCCAAGGCCGAGGTCCACTCCTTGCGCGAGATGCAACGCAAGATTCTTTGTGTGATGGCCTCCGCATCTTTGACCACCAATTCAATGGCATTGTACGCCAGGCGGGCAAACACCTCATTATGCTTTGATGGTGGTATAATGTCATGCATAATGGCACGCTCCCAGTTGAGCAGCCGCTGTAGACCCAGCAACATGACCAAATACTTATCCAACTCCTGATCCCCATCCAACAGATCCTCTGAGGTCAAATGATCTGAGTGAGAGGAGGCTTTTTTAATGGAGATGCCAGTGGACTGCTCTATGGTCTGAGTGGCACGCAGATACAGCTTGTTGGCTTTCTTCTCGAAGCTGCAAAGGGAGGGAACTTAGGATTGAAGCAGGTATACAACGAGAAAATTGTCTTACATTTGTTGCAAACGCGCCGAGGTGTTCTTCTTGGGTTCAGTTTGGCGTCCGCTGTGACGAGGTTTCTGCGAAATGAGAAGTATGTGAAGGTTAAAGAATGTTAATGCTTTCGATTCGTTTCCTAAAATTGTTAAATGCATGTGGGTAGCCACTTTTTAAGGGATGCCTCAATCTCACGACTGTACCAAGAGTACACAGAGTATATTTGTTTTGTGCAAAAATATGTAACAGTCAGAAGGAAGCATCTCCTCCATGAATAGATACCGACTTTACATGATTTAGATCAGAGGTAACCATGACCACCTAATGCTCAACTAATAATACTAATAATACAATTAAAGCAAAAACCACTGCAAGAAAATAGAAAAGAGAAAGAAAGAGAAAACCGGTTATTGACTAATGCTATGTGTTATTGTGGCTGTCTGGAGCACACGGCAAAAATAAAGTCAACGGTATGAACAATCTCCGCTTCTGCTTAACTTGTAGGGCCAGTATTAGATGCCAAATCTGTATCTTATTGTAGTTAAGTTTCAAGAATCTTCCAATTAAAATGACCTCACCTTGATATTTGTGTTTTATAATGAGATATCACGTTAAAGTTTTTACCAAACACAAAACCTACTCAAATAGTTTGAACATCATTTTCAACCTTCCACCTATTTCACTATTAAAATTTGGTTAAAAAAGTGCAAAATTCTGTAAAAACAATCAAATTTGTTGAAGCATTATAATTTCGAATATTTTTTTTCTTAAACATTAATATACAAAAAATTTTCTGGGATACATAAAACACATTGAAAAACGCATAAAAACAATAATAAAACTGCAGATCAGCCAGCGGATCTTTCAATTAGATTTTATATGCCCTTGAGTACATCCAAAATACTAGAGCAGTCCTCGTTGCGCAGGCCAATTTTCAATAAATCCGCACGATCCATTGACACCAAATCCACCAGATCAATTTGTGCCCTTTCAAAATTATCCACATATTTCGCCAGTCCCACACGAAGTAGAATTTCCTCCACATTCGATGCATGATTAACCACATAGGAATGATTGGAGGCTTTGATGGAACGACGACGTGACTCCGTGGCCAATGAAGTGTCCATGACCGAGTCATCTGAATAATCTTCTGGGCTACTGTTCTTAGTCTCTTCCCGCTTTTGGGGAATCGTGAACTTAGGAGCACGATGCTTGATGGTATCTCTTGATATTGGTGGATGCATTTTCAGGGTGGGTTTTATGAAGATCATGGGTGAAACGGCGGGACTTTTCCGGAGACGCGCATCTTTAATGGGTGACAAATTTGGCGAACGAAAGTCACCCAAAATGGGAGTGGAACAACGCACATTGATGGTGTTGACTTTAAGGGTATTCCAATTGCGATTCTCTCGCATTGTGGGAGTGTGATTGATGCTAATTTGATCCTTGCGATTGGGCGAACGGAAAATCTCCATTTTGTTTTGGATTTGGTTGTACAAATTAATATAAAATTTTCGACATCCACTCGAGACAAGCACAAGTTAACGAATGGAGGGCAAGAGAACGCACAACTTGAGAACCGAAAAGCTTTTAATGGAGACTTACAGTTGTGATGTAAAGTATTTCAAAAATCTACCGTAATAAGTAGATTGGCCGGTGTTGTTGGGTTTACTTTTTGTTCGAAAATCTACAGTTATCAGTGTTGGCAAATTAGATATATTAAAGCTAGATTTGTTTATCTTGAAAAGTTTATAGCAGCAGAATAATGTGAAAAATCACAAAATTTAAACATTTTTACAGAGGTTATTGATAGAGTGTTCTTTTTGCTGCACACTACTAATATGTCGGATCCGACCGGATCGGATGACTATATCTCATAGCTCCCTTAGGAACAATCGGTCGGAAAACTAGTTTTAGTGAGAAAAACTTTTTTCTCATCAATGGAAACGTCTCCAAACTTTGTATTCATATGTTTTCCAAGCTTTTTAATAATTCTGCCAAGTTTGATGAAAATCGGACAACTGTATGGTATAGCTGCCATACAAAAGATGTGTCTGAAAAACAGTCTTAGTCAGTAAAACTTTTTTGTTTTTAATGGTAGCTTCCTGCAATTTTGTAATTGTTTGTTCAACATGCTTTCACATAATTTTAAATTTTTTTGGCCAATTCGGATGACTATATCATATAGCTCCCATACGAACGATCGGTCGAAAAATGGGAAAACGAGTATTTTTTGAGAATACTTAAGCAAGCACTTGCAAGGGTATAAAAACTTATAAAGTGAGCTTAGCTTTCTCGTTTTTACTTTAAATCACGATATTCTTGTTCTAATTTCCCCATCGCATCTGTTTAGCTATTTTTGGAGATCTGCCACCACTGATGGCATTTACAGCTTTAAACTTTTTCGCTAGTTAACTGTTATTAGCAATATTCTGGTACTCACCAAAGCTTCGTGTCCCCAACTGCTGCTCTTCTGATGATCTTTCAGCAATTGCAGTGAGCGCAGCACCACCTCTCCCCTCTCGGTGGCATAGATGTGTGTGTATTCTCTTAAATTCTGCTCCAACCAATGGGAAATGGTGAACAACTCTTCGCGTGTCATCTGTGAAAGTTGACGAAATGATGTGTACTCATCGCTGGAGGAATCATCTTCGATGTAAATCAAATCCAATAGCTCCACCGGCTTTAATGGAGCACTATGCTTTTTTAGCAGCATGCTGTAATGCTGATTCAGACCCTCGCAGCCGGTATTAAACAAACTGGTCACATTCTCCAGCTCCACACTTTGTGAATTGTTGTGCAGAAAGTAATCCATAGCGGCCCGCAACTTGGCCAGTGCGTCCAGAAACGCCGATATGTTGCCCTCCACAGGTCCCTGATGTATCAGCTGGCATACCTCCTGGGAGACATCATAGTGCGAGAGTACGCTCTCCAGACAAGTCAAAGTGGCCTCAAGGTCTGGATAAGAATAAAAGATTACCCATTTGTATCAGATGTCAACTCCAATCGCGCCACTTACTTTGTTGCCGCTTTTGCAGTTGCTCTGTCTCCTGGTAGACGGGCAGAATGGTTTGCTCCAGATTGCCCAGTCGTTTCTCAAAGATGGTCAGTATGCCGGACATTTGAGTGGACAGTTCATGGTATTTATCCACTCGATCCTTGAGCAGGGCCAAATTGGTGGCCTCCTTGAAGAGTGCAAACCAAAGTAAGAAGTGTGTGATTGCGGCTAAGAAAAGCACTTACCTTTTCCAATTTGTTGTGCGCCTGCAGGGAACTGTCCAGATTGTTCATGTTTAACCAAATTAAAGCTAAATATCAATTGTATTTATTAAAATTGTTGCAATTCGGGGCGAAGATGTTGTACGTCAAGGTAGCGACGGTAACTTAGCGTCCAAAAGGAATGGCGGGGCAGAGGAACAATAATTCCTTATTTATATATAGTTAAAGTTTTCCAACTTTTTGAGCCAACAAGAGCATACTTAATCCTTTTTTAACATTTTTTAAAATAGTTTGGCTCTACAAGTTTAGCAGTTAGTTTGAAAAGGATTTTCGGTCCACTGTTCCAGTTCGACGCTACCTTGCCGCACTTTGGTTGCCATGGCAGCTTGGTAAACAACAAAAAACCCAAAACCAAAACAAAAGATCTTTAAAATGCAGCTGCAGTGAAAAGTATAAAAATGCGTGGAGTGCTCAAATGGTTGGAGCGCATAGAGTTTCCCAATGCCAAAGGAGAGGAGACCAGGTAAGATCAGTTGCTGCCCAACCACCAGTTGCTCAAACTCAATTTCTCTCTCGCTCACACACAGTGTCCACAGCGTTTGCTATGCTCCCGATGGCAGCCAATTGGTGGTGGCCGCCGGCGAGCGTCTACTTATCTATGACCCCAGCGATGGTTCTCTGTTGAATACACTGAAGGCCCACAAGGATACTGTTAATTGTGTGGCCTATTCACGGGATGGGAAACGATTTGCCAGCGGGGCAGCTGACAAAATGGTGATTGTGTGGTCTCCGCAGTTAGAGGGACTGCTGAAGTATTCGTGAGTGAAGTGCTTTACGGGGCTCTCTTACATTCTTATTAGTTGTTACCCTGTTGCAGCCACGGCGATTCCATACAGTGCATGTGCTTTAATCCCGTCTCGCATCATTTGGCCTCGTGTTCCAGCTCAGATTTTGCCTTCTGGTCGGCGGATCAGAAGGCTGTGCAAAAGTACAAGATCTCAGCGCGTGTCAATAGCTGCTCCTGGACAAATGATGGACAATATTTGATCTTGGGTCTGGCCAATGGCACCATTTCCATACGCAACAAACTGGGCGAGGAGAAGGGACGCATTGATCGTCCTGGTGGCGCCCAGAGCAACGTGTTCAGTTTACAATGCTGTCCGGCAAATGGTGCCGGAAGTGTGGACACCATTGGAGTAGCCGATTGGAGCCAGTCCTTGTCGTTCCACACCCTAAGTGGTCAGATGATTGGCAAGGAGCGTGCCCTGGGCTTTGATCCGCTGTGTATGCAATATTTTCCCAATGGTGAATTCTGTTTGGTCAGCGGCTGCACGGGAAGTTTGCACTTCTTTACCCGCGAGGGCGTACGCCTGGGCACTCTCGGGGATAGCTTTGACTCATGGATCTGGTCCGTGGCCCTACACCCTAATGCGCAATCCTATACAATCGGCTGTCAGGATGGTACACTGGCCTGCTTTAGCATCGCCTCGAGCACGGTGCATGCCTTGTACCGGGAACGGTATGCCTTCAGGGAGAACATGTGCGATGTCATCATACAGCATTTGATTTCGGGTCAAAAGGTGCGCATCAAGTGTCGGGATTTGGTACAGAAAATAGCCATCTATCGCAATCGTTTGGCCGTGCAACTGCCAGAGCGTGTGGTGCTGTATGAGCTAAGCTCTGGCGAGGATCAGCCCATGCACTATAAGGTAAAGGAGAAGATACAACAAAAATTTGACTGCAGTTTGCTGGTTGTCTGCGGGCGTCATATTGTGTTGTGCCAGGAGAAGCGTCTACAGTGTCTGGACTTTGCCGGCGCGCTGCAAAGAGAATGGATCATGGACTCCTTTATACGTTACATTAAGGTAACAGGAGGACCCGCCGGACGAGAGGGCTTAATGGTGGGTCTTAAGAATGGGCAAGTGTTTCGCATATTCCTCAACAATTCGCTACCTCTGTTGATCACCACCGCCGTGTCGGCAGTTCGTTGCTTGGATATCAATTCGAATCGGAGCAAAATTGCGGTGGTGGATGATGCAGGACGTCTGGTGGTAAGGGATATAGTGAATGATACCATACTGTATCAGGATGCGGGTGTGAACAGTGTCACGTGGAATACCCATTTGGATAGCATGCTCTGTTATACCCACACCACGGGAGGATTGAGTGTTAGAGTGGGTAATCTACCACCACGAGCACCACAGAATATGCATGGCGTGGTGGTGGGTCTATGCGGAGCCACTGCATTTTGCTTGCGCGGCAATATCATGCATAATACACCCCTGGCGCTGGGAGCCACCATGTGGCAGTTCATAGAGGCGGGTTTGTTTGAGTAAGTTTGGTTGCCATGTTCATTAAATACTCGCAATTTCATACATTCATTTTTCTAGGGAGGCCCACCAGGTGGCCTGTCTGGGCGTGACCACCAGTGACTGGGAAGGCTTGGCCCAATCCGCCTTGGAAGCCTTACATATCAACATTTCCCGCGATGCCTATGTCAAAGTGCGCAATCTGCCCTGGCTTAAGCTAATCGCTGAACTTCGTGAGCAGCAGCAGCGTTCCGCAGTGCCAAAAGAAGTTTTGCTGGCCGAGAATTGCGCTTTTGCGGGAAAATTCAAGGAGGCAGCGCGTCTGTTTCTCAAGTGTGGCCAATCTCCACGTGCTCTTGAAATGTATACCGATTTGCGCATGTTTGATCTGGCTCAAGAGTTTCTCAAGGATGGCACAGAGCTGGAAAAGCGAGAACTGGTGCGTAAGCGGGCTGAGTGGGCTTACTCTGTCAAGGAGCCGCGTGCAGCTGCTGAGCTATTACTTTCCGCAGGCGAGAATCAAAAGGCCATCGATATAGTAGCCGAACAGGGCTGGGCAGATGTGTAAGTCATACTTAAACTGCACCCCCCCCTCCAATAGCTAATCTGTGCACATTTCAGGCTATACGACATTGGACGCCGCCTGAGCCTAAGTGAACGCGAGGCCTTAGAGTCGGTGGCCTACAATTTGAAGACACTGAAAGCCTTACCCCTGGCGGCGGAGATATTTAAGAAACTGGGCGATGAGGCGCAAGTGGTGCAGCTGCATATAGAGGTAAGGGATTGGCCAGAGGCTTTTCGTTTGGCTGAATCCCTGCCACAGTTGCTGCCCAATGTGCATTATCAGCACGCTCAATGGCTGGCCGAGACGGATCAATTTATAGAGGCGCATCAGGGTGAGTTTTGTATGCTCCCCAAAAACAAATTCACAATCTAATCTAATCATTTGTGATCCTAGCATATCTCAAGGCTGGTCATACCAAAGATGCAAATCGACTGCTAAAGCAGCTGAGTAACACAGCCATTGTGGAGGAACGTTATTTGGATGCCAGCTACTTTTATTGGCTGCTGGCCAAGCAATACTTAGACATCTATCATAACAAGGAGTGGGTTACTTTTGATGTAACTAGAATTGCCACTCAATTTCTCATCTCTTACAGCGAACACCATCCCATTGATCATCATCTGAATGAGTACAAAAATCATTTGCGCATTGCCAAATGCTATTATGCCTACAGTGTCATCTATAATTATATGAAGGAACCATTTACCACCCATTCACCGGTCAGTCTCTTCAACGTCAGCCGTTTTATACTCAACGAAGTGGAGCCCAAGGGTGTACCCAAGGGTGTGAGCATGTTGTATGTAAGGCCCAAATGAAATTTCAAATCAATCTCTAATCTATTCTATTTGTCAGCTCGGTTTTGTTTACTTTGGCCAAACAGGCCAAACTTTTGCAGGCCAACAAATTGTGCCTGTTGATTAACAAAAGATTGCAATCACTGAAGCCACCAGCTGGGGTACAGGAACAAATTGATGTAAGTTGAGTCAAAATTTGATAGAAATTCGAAATTTAGCATGATTTTGCTCATGGTTTCTTAACTACGTTGATGCTTCTCCTGAGAAGATCTGTGTTCCTGGTCCTTTTTTTTTTTGCTCAAGGAGGAGTGCGCCTAATGCAACGTTTGTACCATCTTTTAGTTCCGACAGACAGACTTAAACAAAATTAGAAATTCGACGCAGTTCAAACACAGTATTCGATACGTTTCCTGGCATTTGTAAGTGTTTTTTTTTATTTCCCAAAGCCGTTTGTGCGATTCCACATCATTATTCAAATGTCTTGATATCGAAACGCTTAATCCATGCTTGTGGCTAAACTAAAGCATTCACAATTTTGCATGCGGTTGAAAAAATCACACAGCTTTAAATTGAAAATAATTATGTGACTGGGTTTTTTGTGACCTTTATACTGAGTACTACGAAACCTGCAGTTTTTAGCCGGCTCGAGGTCATGTTATGCTTTCGCACAACTTTAAACAGAGAAACAACACCACAAAGGTGGCTGTTTCAAGAGGAACCACCCTATATCATCAGTGATCAATGCCTACCAACTGAACGTTTCTCAACAGTCTCTCCATGCCAGCGGTGGCATAATCGTTTGGGAATTCCAAATGCGCGCAAAAACATCGAGAGGCAGCATAGAAACAGACAGTCGCCTTTGCAACGCATAGAAATACTAATTTCTGACCCCATAAACCATATATATTCTTGATCAGGGTGACGAGCTGAGTCGATTGAGCTTTGTCCGTCCGTTTGTCTGTCTGTGTGTTTCTACGCCAACTAGTCTCTCAGTTTTAAAGCTATTCAGTTGAAATTTAGCACAGAGTCTTCTTTTTGCTGCACACTACTAATATGTCGGAACCGACATATATCTCATAGCTCCCATAGGAACAATCGGTCGGAAAACTAGTTTTAGTGAGAAAAACTTTTTTCTTTTCAATGGAAACGTTTTCAAACTTTGTGATCGTAGGTTTTCTATGTTTTTTTATAGTTCTACCAAGTTTTATTGAAATCGGACAACCATATGGTATAGCTGCCATTCAAAAGATTGGTCTGAAAAACAGTCTTAGTTAGAAAAACATTTGTATTTTAAATGGTAGCATCCTGCAATTTTGTATTTGATTGTTTCACATGCTTTCACATAATTTTACAAATTTTTGGCCAAATCGGATGACTATATCATACAGCTCCCATACGAACGATCGGTCGGAAAGTGGGAAAAAAAAACCGTGTTTTTTTCAAATATTTAAGCGAGCACTTGCAAGGGTATAAAAACTTCGGCACAGACGAAGTTAGCTAAGCATTCTCTTTTTTTTTTTTTAAATTTTAAACTCATATTCAAACTCTTATCTTTCCAGTTGAACTATCTGAATAGCAAGGCCTGCAAGAGTGGTTTCAATGATCCTGAGGAGCTGTTACCTCTGTGCTATAAATGTTCCAATTACAGTCAACATTTGAATAATAATTGTTGTCCCACCTGTCGTCAGGATTACATTTTCTCATTTGTATCGTTTGGTAAGTGGAGAGGCGCAGCATATTCCGCATACTCTTAAAACTTATCAACGTTTTCCCCTCGCTTCCTTCTAGAAATCTTGCCTTTAGTACAATTTCATCCCGAAGTGGATATCTCAGATGCCGAGGCGGAGCGTTTACTTTTGGCCCCGGCCAAGCATGCGGAAGATGCAGATCCGTTTAATGAGGAAGTGGCCAGTGCTTTGCCCCTGAGCTTGGATCGTAATGCCCTGCGTGCCACTGATCCTAACCATGTGCTTATACTTAAGCGGCAGGACAAGAGCGTGCGTAATATTTATTATCGAAATATATTGCCAGATCTGCAGGTCACCTATTGTCCCCAATGTCTGCTGGTAAGTTGGAAACTCAAAAATCTTAAAATAATATACTTCTATACCCACCTTTTTTTTTTTGCAGCTGTTCTATGCCGAGGACTTCGAGCTGCAGGTATTGCAGAAGGGATATTGTCCCTTTTGTCGCACTTCGTCCGACAAATTAATGGAAGACTTTTGAGCATGCCTTAAGTACATACATTTAGTTATTATTTCCGTCCAAAATGTTTAAATATAAAATAGGAACACATCTTCATGCCCAAGTTTCCTCCTGATAGCGCCGTTGCTTGACCATTAGCTCCATATAGTTGGCATCTCCCTCCAGCGCCTCAATGAATGCCTCTTTGACAGCTTTGGGCATATTGTTCGAGCTCCCGGCCACATAGACATAAGCATGGTGCTTCCTGATCAACTCCGCCATGCGAGACGAACTGTTTTGGATTAGATTTTGCACATAGACCTTTTCACTGCCATCCCGCGAGAAGGCCAAATGAGCCTCCACAAAACCGCAATCCGTCCAGCTTCTGAAGTCCTGCTCGAAATGAAAGTCGGCCGACTTGTAGCGACAACCAAAGAACACTATCAGCGGACCAACAGCTGATCCCTGTTCCTTGGCCTGCAAACGACTCTGAATGATGCTGCGAAACGGAGCTATCCCAGTGCCGGGTCCCACCATGATCAAAGGCATGGTCAGATCCTGGGGTAAAATCATAGTACCAGGCTTAATTACACCCCGTAATTCACTGCCCATTGGCCGTTGTCTCAGCCAATTGGAGCACAAGCCCAAACGTGGCGTTTGCATAATTGTCTTATATCTAACCACAGCCACAAGCACGTCCAGTGTCGGACTTGAGTCGGCGGAGGCAATTGAGAAGCTGCGCGGCTGGATAATTGGCATCATCTCAACGAGCTGTGGGAGTGTCAATTTGGCGGTGGCTTGTCGAAAGTCCTGCATCACCTCCAGTATAGAGCGACGCGGTCTATTCACATAGGCTATCAGATCCTCCAGACCTTGGGCGGTGCAGAATTCCAAAAGTTTCTCACGCTCCATTTCGTCGGTGCAATTCTGCGCCAACACCTCAAAGAATCTTTGCCTGGGCTTGGCCGTTAAATCCCAAACATATTGGACCGCATGCTTCAGGGAAATGGGCGCTTCATAGGCTTTAGGCAGTGGCATATGCTGATGGGCTGATTTGATGCACACCACCGTGCCAGCATCAAAGTCCAGATCGTGTTCCAGCAGCAGATTGAAAAACACCTTAACTGTGTCCGGACAGTTGTGGGGTTGTAACTCCAATATGTCACCAGGTTGCCAGTTCAATTGTTCAGTCTCACACTGCAGCCTCAAGAGACGCACATCCTGAAAGTGCGTCTCTGCTGTGGTTCTCACGTTTTCCCTAAGATGGAAAATATGTGGCTGCTGCTTCTGAGTCCAGAACAATTGCTCGACTTGGGGATTTATCTGCAAGTGCCTGGGTACTTCCTCAACCAGGAATTTGTTTACGCTTTCCTCGTTGGATATCCTTTCTCCAAGACCCAAGTTGGTCTTTAGTGAGGCCCACATCACTTCCAGCCACGACATAAAGACGCCTAAATGTCCGTAGTCATGCTGGTCGTCACACAGGCCCAGTGGACACACACTTCGGGCTCCCAAGTTTTGCAGTCGTTTGTTTAGCTTCTTTGCGGCATAATTGAACTTGGGATAACTGGAATCCCCCAATCCCAGGCAGGCAAATTGCATGCCAAGTAACGAATTGGTGGGCAGGCTGCGTTTTAGGAGGAACCTCCAAGCCTTCTTCATGTTATCCGGCTCTATGCCATCGCCCGTGGTGGCCGCCACAAACACCACCAGGCGCTCATCTACTAGTTGCTGCATGTCATAGTCCTCAAACGACATGACCGGACCCTGGAATCCCCACTGACGCGACTCCCGCCAGATCTGTTCGGCCACATCCTGAGCGGTGCCGGTTTGACTGCCATAAAGTACCAACAGACGCATTATTTAAAGATAACACTGAAAATTTCGACTTCGTGCCAATCTGAATCTGATGAAATGTTTTGAAAGTCTGGAACAGCTGTCCGACAGTCATGCCGATAATGGAAAGCAACTGATAGGTTGATGAAATTGCGTCAAAGTAGCGTCTATGTGAAACAGTGGAGTCTGAAAAATGTTAAAAAAGAAATGTAACTTCTTTAAATGTAAAACTTTCAAAAAATCTATAATATACTTGCTAACTTTGCTGTTGAAGATTGCGGGAAAACTAAAAGATGAACCATGTGTCGTAAGAGAAAAATAAAAAAGTATCAATTGTTCCCTTGTGTTCCACACTATACCGTTCCAATTCCAATTTGACGCACCTAGCTAAACGCTGCTTTGAAGCACTTACTCTGTTTTCTTTTTAGTTCAACAACAAACAAATTTTTCTCGTAAAGTGAGTTTAATTCATATTCATAAGTAATGCCACCCAAACAGCAACAACATCAAAACAAGGTGCAATTGAGTAAAAAGTTAGCCTGGCTTCTGAGACATGGCGCAACAACAGAGGGACTGGAAATGCAAACAGATGGCTTTATTGATGTCTCGCAGATCTTGACACATCCTCGTTATGAAGGAAGCTTTACTATGGCCAGCCTAAGCGAGTTGGTGGCATCTGATGCCAAACAACGCTACACGCTGCGCTGGAATGAATCTCGGCAAACACATCAAATCCGTGCCAATCAAGGTCATTCCTTGGCTTCCGTAGGGGCCGAAGCGTGCCTTGAGTGCATCACAAGCCCACATCAGGTGCCCTTGGCGGTGCATGGCACTTACTATGCCAACTGGGAATCGATTAAGACACAAGGCTTGCGACGAATGAATCGTCAGCAAGTGCACTTTGCTGCCAGCGATGTGTTTGGCGGCGCTACTAGCGGATTTCGCGCGAATGCTGAAATATTGATTTACTTGCATGTGGACAGAGTGCTGGCGGATCAGTTGCCTCTCTTCCGCTCCAGCAATCAGGTCATTCTCTGTCCCGGTCCCATACCCACAACTTACTTCAAGCGGGTTGTGGACCGAAAATTTGGGCAAGAACTGGCTTTTTAATCAATTGTGCTTTTTTCAGTTTAAATAAATGTGAGGAAATTTAAGAACAAATGTATAAATATTTTCTTGCAGAAATGCCAGCTCCTGCTGAGTGCAGGATCGCAGGATCCCCGCAGGCTGGGGATAGTGCAGATGATTTGGTGCTGTGCAAGGTGTGCGCTGATCCGTTCAAGACCGTGAAGGATTGCCTGGCCCACGAGTTGCTCAATCACACGAATAAGCCACAAAAACAGCTACGTCAACGTTTCAATGCCATCCACAAGCTATTCTCCAGCCCAGAAACCCAATACGAACGTAGCGAGCTACAGGAGTTACTCGCACAGGCGCGGTCTGATGGACAAAAGATGCGCACTGTATTGGATTTCTATGCTGGTGACTTGGAGAGGCTAGAGAACTGCTTTGGTCAGGTGCGCAGTTGCATTGAGAAGGAGATGGGCGGACTGGTGAAGGTGTGTCCATTTGGTTCACTTGTAACAGGACTAGGTCTGAAGAGTAAGTAGGATGAACTGGATCTAACAATATATTGAACTCTCTCTTAATTTCAGACAGCGACATTGATTTGTACCTACAGTTGAACGAGAACCACGTCCAGTCTCGAGGCTTGAACCAAAAGCAACTCTTCAATAAGATTTTCTATTTCCTACGCCGCAACAAATGCTTTACGGATGTCTTTGCCATCCGTCATGCTCGTGTGCCCATTATCCGCTGTAAACATCAGTTGACTGGCTTCAGCATCGACATCAACATGTCCAATCCGAATAGCACCTATAACTCGCGCTTTGTGAGCAATCTGATGAGTCTTGATCCACGTATCAGAGAGTTCTGCTTGTTCCTGAAGATTTGGTGTAAAAAGCTACAAATCGTTGGACATGGCAGCATGACTAGCTACTGTCTGACTACTTTAATCATATATTTTATGCAGCAGCGTCAATTGCTGCCTTCCATTCGTGAACTGCAGTCGAAGTGCCCTCCCACTATGGTGTGGGGCATCAACTATGCTTATAATCTCTACTTGGTGGCGCCCATTCCCAGTCGAATCAACATTTTTAAACTGATTGGGGAGTTCTTCAAATTCTATGGCAACTTCGACTTTAACCAGAATGTGGTGTCCCCCTATTTAGGATGTACTTTGGACAAAGAAACCTTCTTGACATCAACCTCAAACGTTTTCCCCGAATACGAAAGGCAACTGCTGGCCATGGAAAGAGCTCTGGGGGAAATGCCTGAGCCACTGCAGACGGATCGTTGTGTTTGCGTGCAAGATCCCTTCGAGCTGCAACATAATGTTGGCCGTGGAATTTCACAAACGAACATCAGTTATATAAGACGTTGTTTAATGTTGGCTGCACAGGCTTGTGAAAATCTGGAGCTACTGTCCAAACCGGAGAAGCTGTATGATTTTCTGCTTTTCGGTTTGGCAGATAAACTGGTGGAGGAGGCCAACCAGGAGCGAATCAGACCATCAAAGCAGCTCAAGAAAACAGAAGAAAAGGAGAAACTGCCTGAGTCTGGTCATGCTCCGCCCCTTGCTCGCTCCCACATGCTGACACCCTGCTCAAATGATCTCAAATCCTTGCGTTCTGATCTGCTTAACCTGGATTTGAATGAAGAGAATACCATTTATTATTATTGGCTTGCCTGCTATGTGGACACAATTAGGGATGTGCTGACACAGATCTATAACTTTAAAATAGAGCTCATTGAGTCGGAATCGATTTCCTACCACAAATGGTTCATAAGTACCTCGTTGGACACCTGGACGGGACGCAGCTTTCAGCGTGCGGCAGGGCAATCGTTTTTCTCCCATCAACTGCAGCAGACGATAGAGTTTACCAGGGCTCGGAATCAGAATGCCACATTTGCGGTCAGCTTGCGTGGTTACTTGATGCTAAGAGCCGGCTCCAATTACAATGACCTAAAGCTCGAAGTGCAACCCATGCCAAACGATATATTGGGACTGCAGCGGAATAGCCCATTGACCAAGTTTTTCAAGGCCTTCAAGAATATGCTGGGTAACTACAGCTTCAAGGAGAAGGTCAACAGCTGGAAGTATTCACGGCCCAAACAATGAGAAGACAAGACAAAGGCTTAAATTTAGGAAACATATTTCTATGTTAAGCAGAAGTTTATGCACAGATATACAAAATTAATTAGTTCAACAATTGGAGTCTCACATCTGCATAAAAAATGCTACCATTGACTTAGTTTAAACACTTCATACTGGATTTAAGTGACGATGAGAAACACACTATGTACATATAAACTTAACTTTTTAGGGTCTCAGAATATGTATAATGAATATATTTAAGAGTGAACTGCTTGCAGTTTGCCAAATCACAACAAATATTGAAGAATATATTGGCTATGGATGCACATTTAATAAAATAACCAGCATGAACTTGGCATTTCTTTGAGAATTATATCCGTAATTATTCCGTAAGCATTTCCAATATCGTAAAACGTTAAGATCGGTGAAATTTGCATCTTTGTTTCGGCTAAGTTGAGAGGTATGTGTTCTACAAAGAGGTATAGCCTTATTGATTGATTAATCATCTGTATTATATTTATCCTTTGGTCATTTACTTTGTCATACCAGTACAAAACCCCAGGGGAAAAACCATCCAGCAAGTTTGGTATTAAGACGCAAATTTTGACAACAAAATTCATTAAACACTGGTCGAAGGAATTCGATGTTCCATGCTTGTTCGAAACTGTTGTTCAGTTCTCTTGGTTGCCCAATCCTTGAATATTGCTCTTGTGTTTGGTCTACTCTGTATGATAAAGGGTGATTTTTTAGCAACTTCTTTTAGGCAAAACTGTTTTTGGTAGCTCAGCTGATTTCGTGTCACATGTTACTGTCAAACATGTTCAGTTTGGCTTATAATTTGACCATGAATCGACTAACAAACGAACGACGCTTGCAGATTATTAAATTAAATTCTATTATCAAAATTCATGCACCTTTTTTTTTATCAGTTGAATGGATACGTGCACAATGAAAATTCCCAGATTTGGAGTGAAGAGCAACCAGAAGCATTTCAAGAACTGCCAATGCATCCCGAAAATGGCACAGTTATGTGTGAATTATGGGATTTAAAAGATGACGAAGGCAATGATTACAAACTTTTTTTTTTGCCCCAAATGGAAGAGCTTGACTTGGCTGACAAGTGGTTTCAACAAGACGGCGCCACATACCACACAGCACGGGAAACAATGGAACGATTGAGAGGAGAGAGGTCAATTATAGGGCTGTAAACCGGTTCTGATTCTTTTGTGTGTTCTTTTGTTTGAGACTGATTTTAATTTCGGTGCGACCAGATACACCTGCAGAAAATGTCAAACAAAACTTATTCGGAGTTCAAAAGAAGAGCTGGCATATGAATCAATTGTGCTTGGTTTTCAGTTTAAACAACTGTGAGAAAATTTCAGAACAATTGTTTAAATATATTCTTGCAGATATGCTGGATACCGCTAAGTGTAGAATCCCAGGTTCCCCGCAGGCTGGGGATAATGCATACGATTTGGTGCAGTGCAAGGTAGTGAAGACCGTGAAGGATTGCCTGCCCCACAAGTCGCTCAAACAGATGAATAAGGAACAAAAGCAGCTACGTCAACGTTTCATCGCCACCCACCATCTATTATCCAGCCCAGAAACCCAGTTCGAACGTTACAATCTGCAGAGCTTAGTCGCTCACTCGCGATCTGATGGTCCAAAGATTCGCACCGTATTAGATTTCTATGCTGGTGACTTGAAGAGGCTACAGAACTGCTTTGTTCAGGTGAGCAGATGCATTGAGAAGGAGATGGGCGGGCTTGTGAAGGTGCATCCATTTGGTTCACTTGTAACAGGACTAGTTCTGAACGGTAAGTGGGATGAACTAGATCTAACCATAATAATGAAATCTCTCTTAAATTCAGACAGCGACATCGACTTGTACCTCAAGTCAAAGGAGGACCACGTCCAGTCTCGAGGCTTGAAACAAAAGCAACTCTTCAATAAGATTTTCTATTTCCTACGCCGCAACAAATGCTTTACGGATGTCTTTGCCATCCGTCATGCTCGTGTGCCCATTATCCGCTGTAAACATCAGTTGACTGGCTTCAGCATCGACATCAACGTGTCCAATCCGAATGGCATCTATAACTCGCGATTTGTGAGCAAACTGATGAGTCTTGATCCACGCATCAGAGAGTTCTGCTTGTTCCTGAAGATCTGGTGTAAAAAGCTGGAAATCTTTGGACATGACAGCATGACTAGCTACTGTCTGACTACTTTAATCATATATTTTATGCAGCAGCGTCAATGGCTGCCCTCCATCCGTGAACTGCAGTCGAAGTGCCCTCCCTTTTTGGTGGGGGGCATCAACAATGCTTATAGTCTCCACTTGGTGGCGCCCATTCCGAGAAAAAGCAGCAGTTTCAGACTGATTGGGGAGTTTTTCAAATTCTATGGCAACTTCGACTTTAACCAGAATGTGGTGTCCCCCTATTTGGGATGTACTTTGGACAAAGAAACCTTCTTGACATCAACCTCAAACGTTTTCCCCGAATACGAAAGGCAACTGCTGGCCATGGAAAGAGCTCTGGGGGAAATGCCTGAGCCACTGCAGACGGATCGTTGTGTTTGCGTGCAAGATCCCTTCGAGCTGCAACATAATGTTGGCCGTGGAATTTCACAAACGAACATCAGTTATATAAGACGTTGTTTAATGTTGGCTGCACAGGCTTGTGAAAATCTGGAGCTACTGTCCAAACCGGAGAAGCTGTATGATTTTCTGCTTTTCGGTTTGGCAGATAAACTGGTGGAGGAGGCCAACCAGGAGCGAATCAGACCATCAAAGCAGCTCAAGAAAACAGAAGAAAAGGAGAAACTGCCTGAGTCTGGTCATGCTCCGCCCCTTGCTCGCTCCCACATGCTGACACCCTGCTCAAATGATCTCAAATCCTTGCGTTCTGATCTGCTTAACCTGGATTTGAATGAAGAGAATACCATTTATTATTATTGGCTTGCCTGCTATGTGGACACAATTAGGGATGTGCTGACACAGATCTATAACTTTAAAATAGAGCTCATTGAGTCGGAATCGATTTCCTACCACAAATGGTTCATAAGTACCTCGTTGGACACCTGGACGGGACGCAGCTTTCAGCGTGCGGCAGGACAATCGTTTTTCTCCCATCAACTGCAGCAGACGATAGAGTTTACCAGGGCTCGGAATCAGAATGCCACATTTGCGGTCAGCTTGCGTGGTTACTTGATGCTAAGAGCCGGCTCCAATTACAATGACCTAAAGCTCGAAGTGCAACCCATGCCGAACGATATATTGGGACTGCAGCGGAATAGCCAATTGACCAAGTTTTTCAAGGCCTTCAAGAATCTGCTGGGTAACTACTGCTTCAAGGAGAAGGTCAACAGCTGGAAGTATTCACGGCCCAAACAATGAGAAGACAAGACAAAGGCTTAAATTTAGGAAACATTTCTATGTTAAGCAGCAGTTTATGCACAGATATACAAGTTTAATTAGTTCAAGAATTGGAGTCTCGCATCTGCATAAAAAATGCCACCATTGACTTAGTTAAAACACTTCATACTGGATTCAAGTGACGATGAGAAACACAAAGTTTTAGGCAAATGTAGTTTTTTTAATGGTTCAACTAAGGGTTAGCATAGAACTACAGAAAAAATAGAGGAAAGTTAACTTCGGCTCAGCCGAAGTTTGTATAGCTTTACAGCACGCGTTTTAACTTATTTGAAGGACATATCCACTGAAAACAAACAAGTTTTTCTCAATAAGACTACTTTTCTGACTCTACTTTTGTATGACAGCTATACTACGTAGATTTCCGATTTCGACCAAATTTGGCAGAATCATGGAGAAGCATTGAAAACTTGTAAGTACGAAATTTGGAGACGTTTGCATTAAAAACAAAATAAGTTTTACTCACTAGAACTAGTTTTTCGATGGATCGTTACTATGGCAGCTATATGTTATAGTCATCCGATCCGGCCGGTACCGACAAATGTGCAGCGTATTTGTACCAGAAGAATTCGTGCATCGTTTGGTGGCGATAGCTTTAAAACTGACGGAGGAGATAGCATAGAAACAGACGGAAATGCTTCCCTTTATGCGTTACAAACATCTGGACAATTTCAATCTAACTTTGTCCACGTGTCTATTGAACCAGAAATGAGTTTCGTCGCTGAACACAATTTTCCGATAAAAAAGTGTCATGCATTTTGATAATAAAACTAAATCTGCAAGCGTGGGTCGTTTGTCAGTCGATTCATGGTGAAATTATAGACCAAATTGAATATGTTTGACAGTAACATGTGCCAAATAATCGCACTTCATCTCTAAAAAGTATGGTACTTAGCAACACCAGTCACTAATACAAATAATCATAACATTTTTTTAAGCATGAAACGGACTAAAGAGAAAACCGATTATTGCCCGATGCCGTGTGTGTGTGTGTGCTTGTGAATATCTGAAGCACACGGCAACAACAACAACAACAACACCTGATCTTAGTATAGAAAATACATCTTCCAGACTTGACACATTTTAATTACGATATAGATAAACATAATTGATAACTTGTCATACTTATCCGTGCAATTGGGTTGTTTTTGGGCAGAAAGCGTTTTATGGAAAACAAGGTTTCTTAAACAATAACTTGAATACTTAAACTAAACCACAGCAGTTCTCTTTTTGATATGGGCTAATTAGTATTGGTTATATGTCGGTATTCTGTTGAATGTAAAGCTAATTTATTATTGAACAATACAATTAAGTAAGTAACATCACGACACTGCCAGGGAAATGTTCCAAGTCAGGTTAATAGCCCACGGGACCCTAAAGCTACTTTGTCTTTTATTTTAGATCAAATATCTATTAACGGCACTTGGGTTAAGCTAAGCCTAATCACCCCCTAAAATCGTAATCCATATCATCCTTTTGAACGAGTGCAGTAGCAATATTTTTTAACTGCCACATCCTTGAGACAATCCGCCTCACCCGCATACATATTGAGGCGACTAACCGAACCGGTTACCACCAGCTGATCACTCACTTCATTGTGCCGCACCGTGGCCTCGTATAGTCCCTTATTGGGTGATGTGTAGAAGATCAGGCGATAGGTGTGCTCATCCTCGGAGTCGTCTGCATTCGGCTGGGCCAGATACGCGTTCTTAACGGACATCAGACTGAGAGACTGACACATCTTGGCATAGGAGCCGTTTTGGAACTCGGCCACATACTCGTTGAGGTAGTGCACCGTTCGCTTGGCCAAATGCTGCAGTGTCTTGTCATTCTTGGCAATGCTGCGATACGGGCGACATGTACACCAGTGATCCTCAATGGCCACCTCCTCACAGCTGCGATTCGCCGCCACTGGCAGCAGCATAGTTTGGCACGCGGGACAACTTAAGGCCGGGCCCAGTGACTCCAGACCCGCGGTACGGCCGGATAGCGCGAGTATATGCTTCAGGGTCATATGCAGGTCATAGGGAGTGGTCAGTCGATTTCGATTCAGGCGCAGAGCGCTTACAAACTCCGGATGGGCTTGCCTCAGCTGCTGGGGCAACCAGAAGAACAGCGCCGGCAGACGTTCCTCCAAATGACCCGACCAGGTGGCACGTGTGGGACCAAAGCGTAGACCATGATCGCTGAAAAACACCACCACCGTCTGCTCCATGGTGCCCTGCTGCACCAGCTGTTGCAGATAGTTAACCATGTAGTCGTCCATGGTGCTCGTTTGCGAGATATCACTGTGACTGTGCGTGTTCGTCCAGAAGAAGCCAAAGAACGAGTCATTGAGGAAGCGACGCGTGAACTCCAGGGCATAGTCATACACATGCTCCGATGCCGTCTCATAGCCCAGGCAATGTGGCAATCCCGTGTCGATGGTGCGATGCAGAAGCTTCTCCGCTGCCGTCAAGTACGGACGTAGGTAATAATCCACTGGTGGCTTGCTGAAGCCCTTCTTCAAATAGTTGAAGGTGTTGATGGCGACAGCATCCTCGCCATAGGCGGTGGCATAGCCATGCTGCTGGTACAGTTTCCAAATGAAGTTGCACTTGTCAAGACCGCCGTACCTATGGGGTGGACACTTTGTGTGGGCATTTTCCAGGTTATAGCCGGTGGTCAATGCCATTATATTGGGAAAGGTATTGTCGTCTATCTGCGAGATGAAGGTGGGAGGGATGTGAAAACAGTCAGGGATTCCAATGAGACTCACCTTATTGTAGCCGGCCATTTCAAACCAATCGTTGTCATACAAATACTGCGCCGTCTTGGGCATGGCCCGTATCAGTTGAACCCTCGAGATGCTATCTATGCCTATCATCAGCACGCTGGGCGCTCGCACCGCTCCCGTCCCAGCCCACTTCTTCAGTCTCTCCTGGACGTCTGGTTTTTCTGGTATCATGGCATGTCCATTGATATAGATTTGCCTATTGTTCGAGTCACATTTGACTATAACGCTATCTGGCGATTTGTCCAGCCGGGTGCTCTTCTTGAAACTGTCGCATGACGTGAACTTCACGTCAGTGTCGTTCAATCGCTCCACGCTCATGTAGCAGCAATGGAATCTGCTGCCCACCTTGTAGGTATCAAGAGCTGTCCCATTCAGGCTCAGCACATAACGATGGCGTTGCCTATCAAACCTCACCTGGGTGAGGGGAGCAAGTTTTTGGCACGCTTTGTATTTGGCACGCTTAAAGTGACGCATGACGTCGGGTTTGTATGGATCCAAGTCCTCGATTTTGCAATAATTGCTATAGACAAGATAGCCTTCCGGCAGAATATTGGTAACATTGGTAAGATTGATCAAATTGGTGGCATCATCAAAAACGAGACTGGACACTGGATGCAACACAGAAACGGGAACGAAAAGGTGCAAAACAAAAAGGTTTGAAAACATAAAAGTTAAATTTTTTGGAAACGAAAAACAAAAAAATGGGGTGCAATTAATTGTGGTTTCTGCTGATATTTTGGAAATACCTAATTACCGTATCCCACAACTTGATATAAAACAAACTCTTAGAGAAAATCGATTTACAAAATGGCAAAAAATTAAAATAATGGAATTTTCTGGCGCTAATTACGGAAATAAATGGTCAAAATGGACAGCATCGAGAGAAGCAACGAAGTTGAAAAGCTGCTGCGACACAAACAAAGCAACCGTAAACAAACCGTGCAGCGAGAAGCCAATCGATTCGTGGACAGATTAGAGTAGGGAAGACATTTAAGACGAGAGCGTAAGTTGAAGTCGGTATTGACCGACTTCGAAATACCCGTTATTCAGGGCAATTGGTGTTTAATGCGGCTCAGATAAGTATGCAACGTTTTTTTAACTCTGCCTTTTATTATCCGATCTTTATGACAATTTGTGGGATTGAAGATATTGGCCACAAAAAAACTGAAATCAATCCGAAACGGGATTGAAAACAGGGTGATCCCGAAACAGGATTAAAGTAATACTGTTTTTTTTGGGATTAAAAACGAGAAAGCTAAGCTAACTTCGTCTATGCCGAAGTTTTTATACCCTTGCAAGTGCTCGCTTCGATCGTTTGTGTGGGAGCTATTTGATATAGTCATCCGATTTGGCCAAAAATTTGTAAAATTATGTGAAAGCATGTGAAACAAACAGCTACAAGGATGCTAGGATGCTACCACTAAAAACAAAAAAGTTTTTCTAACCAAGACTGTTTTTCAAACCTATCTTTTGTATGGCAGCTATACCATATAGTTGTCCGATTTTAATAAAACTTGGTAGAATTATAAAAAAACATAGAAAACCTGCGATTATAAAGCTTGGAGACGTTTCCATTAAAAAGAAAAAAGTTTTTCATACTAAAACTAGTTTTCCGACCGATTATTCCTATGGGAGCTATGGGATATAGTCATCCAGCATCTAGTGTGCAGCAAAAAGAAGACTCTGTGCAAAATTTTAGCTCGATAGCTTCAAAACTGAGAGACTAGTTTGCGTAGAAACAGACAGACAGACGGACAGACGGACGGGGCAAAGCTCAATCGACTTAGCTCGCTCGACTCACCCTGATCAAGAATGTATATGGTTTATGGGGTCGGAAATGAATATTTCTATGCTTTGCAAACTTCTGGGCAAAATTATAATACCCTTTGCAAGGGTATACAAAAAGTGCGAGGCAAATCAATCTTTTCTCGGATCGGCTCAGGGATATCCGGGATAGTCCCGTTTCGGATTGATTTCTGTTTTCAGTGTACACTGCAAAATCCGATATCTTAAAAAATGTAGGAGATGTTCAACTTTTTTGATTGCGGGTGCGGTGGAGAAACAATCTTCATCTGCGAGAAGACAATATTAGTCCACATTCAAAATTTGGTGGCTCTAGCTGTTCTAGTCTCTGAGATCTGGGTGCTCATACTCGACTATTGATGCTGATCAAGAATATATATATACTTTATGGGGTCGGAGATGCTTCCTTCTGCCTGTTACATACATTTGCACGATCTTATTATTAGGGTTGAAAAACTTGTTTTGAATCGAACCGGTTCGAACCCGGAATTCCGACTTTTATTTTAAAATGAACCGAGCCTTGAACCGAAACTCTTTAGAAATTAAAGCTGAACCCAAACCTGTTCCGAACCCAAAATTTCCATTCGGTTTAACAAAACTGTGACAAAAATTTGGCCTTCTGTCTACCGACTTCATCTGTTATATGGTGCGACTGACTCCTAAAATGGGCAGGATTTCCTTATAAAATCCCTACCCATAACAGTCTCTGTTTTTAAAGCTCCTCGAGGTTCTAACATTATTTTGGAATATAACTAAACTGTAAATTCTGTATTGAATATTTCCATGTTTTCTTGTAACCAATTCCGACCCAAAAACCACTCGGTTCCCATAAAATTTAGGGAGTTTTAAGATCGAACGCTGCTTTTAAAACACATGGAGAACAAAAAATAGGTAATGTTGTATAAAGCATGGACTGAGCCAAGGTTCAAAACAAAACCTTTTTATAACACAAAATGTTGTGACCTATTCCCAAACATTATATATATACTATATATCAAATTGACTATCCCTCAGTGTACTCTGAAAACGAATTTCAGTTTCTCCCTAAGCTCAGTGTTATCGTTTTCTATTTTTCTCCTACCAAATAGTTGCATGAAATGATAAGTAAAATATATACATACATATAATAAGACAATCAACAAAAGGCATGCGTACTTTTGATTTCATTCAACTCACCATCCATGCCCGAAACTGTGGACTGATGGTGAACCGCATGCAAGGCATCTAGATCTATCACATTGGCCCATTCCGGTCGTCCGATAACAAAATAACAAAACACAAATATTAGGAGTAGACCGAGCACGGATTTCCGCCGCATTAATAGCAAACGTCCGGCGCCGAGGAATGTGGGTGATAATTTCAGTGTTTCTTTAGATTTCGCCACTTGAATTTCCAGTTCTTTGGTAATCTGGTGATCCGGTTGCTCCAGAAGCGGGCATTGATCGTCGTCGTCGTCCATGGCATCCATGACATTAATTTTGCAGATTCCCTGTGGGAGTCGTCAGGGCTTCGGCACACAAAATGGAACATTTTGAATACAGAAATTTTGACAAGAAATGCTCAACCTTACCTAGAAATTGAAGCACAATCTCATTTAGTTCCGGGAGTAAGCTGCAAGCGAATGTAAACATGTCCATTATAAATTATCAGCTTGACAAGCCAACAGGGCTAGGAATGCGGCCCTTGCACAAATCCAAATATTTGCATCAGCACACTAAAATTTATTTTCGTATCTGTGTCTGCCTTGTTGATATTTTTGGCTTGCTCTTTTCCACATTCACTGCCAAGATCGAAATAAACAAAATGTAAACACGTGAACATTTTCATTATTTATTTTCCATTTGCTCACTAATGAGGTGTGACACACTACACACTACACAACCGAAAAACTAAAAAACTAATAATTAATCTGCATCTGGAGGCTAGCGACTACGAACGGTTGACGAACCGCTCTGAACGGCGACCGATCGATGTGTGAGTACTTCACAGCATAGAAATGCGAGGGGGTGCCGCTGTGGGGCAGCGATAATCGATCACGAAGCTAGACGGATTCGGCTGTTAGAGCTAAGTCGGCAGTAATATTTCCATCGCATCATCAGTTCGTCAATTTGTATTTTATTATTATATCGTGGTAAAATTATTATTATGTAATATTTAATGTGTTTTTTTTTTTGTTTTGCCGTTGTTGTTCGCTGTTTGTGTTTCGTATTTAAGCAAATCACGATTTATTATAGTCGTTTCTGCCCTGTGGATGCTGTGGATGATGAGTTTCTCACAGAGTTATGAAATATGATGAAGTTAAAGCTACACAAGTCTTCTTTAAGGTTAATTATCTTGTGTGCTTGGAGTGGTTGCCAAAGCCATAACTAACATTGTCACAAATATTTTTGCAATTTTATGATAATACATTTTGTGTGTGCCTTTCGGAGTCAGTTGAATGCATATCAAGTAATGGATTGAGGAAAATGGAAACTGAAGTGCCAGCTCAACTTTGAAATATAAACAGCTGTTAGTTTATTATTTTCTATTGAAATTGATATTTTTCATTCTCAGAGCCTATTTAAAGAAAAAGCTCTGAGAAGAGTGAATCATGGATTTGCCGACAGGTTTTATTTTAGAAACAGAGGCGCCTCAGAGAATTAATCACATAAATGTTCATTCGGCAGATCATCGGAGAAGAATGAAAAGAATAGCCTAGTCTTCTCCGCTAAAAAGATAAATTTTGCCATCGATATACTATCGAATTCAAAAAAGTCACCAGAAAGCACAGCTATTAGTCGGGTTCACGGAGCTGGTTCGGAAGGTTGCTGTATCTAGGTTTAGTTCAGTTCAGAATCAGGTCTAAGGTCAAAAATTGTTGGTTTCTTGGAACCAAAAAGTGAAGTGATATTAGAGTAGTTTGCATGTTTTCAATGATATCGAATGTTTGACAATGGAACAGGGGTATTAGCTACCTCTAAGATTTTTAATGCAAAACAAGAAGGAAAGTCGGTCAAGCTGGACCATAACATACTTTGTACCAAGGAAATTATAAGCTCAGCATAAATTTTGATGCTGCAATGGCAGCTAAAAGCAGCGCTGCTACTGCTACTGCAGCAGCGAACAGTCTTTTGATGCTAACTCGAAAACCGTTCATCCGATCTTCATTATTTCTTTGGCGGATCGATAAGTTATCTTAATAACTAAATATGTCTAGAAGAAACAAGCCATCTATCTTTAAAACTGTGGGAGATCTGACGTTTTATCCGAATTGCGGGGGCGGGAGGAGGTGTTTCCAAAATTGAAAATAAAATTTATCTGCCTGCAGACATAAAAAGTATATGTCCCATACATGTCGAACATCTATCTCTTACCATCTCGGAGATATGTGCGTTCATACGGACAGATGATCAAAAATATATATACTTTATAGGGTCGGAGATGTTTCCTTCTGGATGTTACATACTTTTGCACATACTTATAATACTCCATGTACCTACGGTACAAAGTATAAAAAGAGTTGGGTTTGATACACCAGCAGTTTGCTTACATTGAACAAATAGACACTCGAGCTCAAAACAGCTGAGCAGTCAACGAGCTGATTAAACAATTCACTGATCTCTTTGTTGCAACTTAAATAACATAAATATACAGGATTTGTAGTTTCTGGAGAACGATAAACTAATTCTTAATAATACTCTAATTTAAGCTTAGTCCTATCCCATTGAAAATATCAATTGTAATGATTTTTGGCACTGCTTTGGCCTTGCTTTGTATGTTTGATTATTAATCAATGATTAGTGTAACAAATCGTGTATTTTGGGTTCTTCTGGAAATGTCGTTACACCAACATATTGTGTATATTTTAGAAGATTAGATACGCAAATAATCAATATAACAATAAACCTGCCCCAACTACCAAACCCAATCAGGTTTTTTCACATATCTATTGAAATTATTTGGTATCAGCAAAATGCATTTGATTAATGCAAAAAAGGCACGAGAATGATTAACAAACAAACAATTGGATATTGCACGATTATGTATGGAATATTAAACAGCAAGAAAAACTTTACACTGAGTGCGGGGTGAAGGGCGATTGGCGAATGGCATACGCTGTGTTTGTGTGTTTGTATCGAGGACATTTTGCTGTAGTAAAAATAACACACACACACACACTCACACACACTCATCAAGTTCCATTGAAGTGTTTCGCAGTTGCAGCGTCAGCGTAAAAATGGCAAAACAGATACAGATACACGAATTTGCGCACACACAGATACACAGCAAACACCATCAAACTTTTTCTGCTGCTTGGGTGTTCTTGGCTGTTGTTATCCAAAAAAAAAAACCTTTGCCAGGAAGTGCACTCACTTGTTTACTTTTTTCACAATATTGATTGCAACTATAGCTTAATTGTTGCTAAATTTATATTTCCGTCATCGTCCTGCTGCAGTGGCTGGCAAACGTTTAATAATAAGCAAAAGTATTTTGCAGGCTGTGCCAACATGTCTTCGGCAGGACAGCGAAGACGATGCACTGTGTGCCGAGCAAAAAAAAGAAATTGTTTGAAAATGTTCTCTTTTCTCTTTTTGCACTTTGAATAAACACCAAACTTTTTTGTGGAAGATTGTAATTTCTTTGTTAACTTAATTTTTTAATCATATTCCATCTGTCAGTTATTGCCACATTTTAGTTTTAAATATATTTTGCACAGCCTAAAAGCGTGCAATGTTTATTTGCCAATTGCTTTTGTGTGCGTGCGTGTGTGTGTGCGCTGTGGGAGGGTTACAGTTTGACACTCACTGCGTTTGCGCAGTATAATTGGCACGGAGAGGAAGCGAGAGAGAGAGAGAGAGAGAGCAAAACACACACACGAATGGCGCCAATTTGTCTGCATAGCCGCCCGCCTGGCACGTGCTCCTCGGCATTTTGTCGCTTAGCCTCTCCTGCCCTCTTTTTTTTTTGTTTCCATACTACACACTTGTTGGCATGCCTTTTTGGAATACAATTTGTAAATAAAGTTGTGCCTGCATGTGTGCGGGATTGTGGAGTATTTGCGTGGAATTTTCGACACGTGTCGAAAATCGTCACACTTTAGTTGAAGTCGGGTCGGTGCTTGTCAAACTGACAAGCTGATGTTTGTTGAAACTGCTCCATCAGCTGGGGATTTTTTGTAATTTGAGTTAAAAGTAGCTTAAAATGATGCCTGATTTTACAATTGACTTTCTTTAATAATATCGTAAATTATTGATTCTCAGCTTTAAAACAAACTATCCCAATTAATTTTGCAATATTTTTTAAGCAAAGTTTGACCATTTTGAAAATATGCTTTGTACTTGTATTGAATCCTTATGATTATTTTCAACCACATCTATAGCCTATCTATGGGCGGTAAAAAATATTTCCATTTTACATGGCCAATCTTCACTTAAAAAAATCACAGAAATATTTGTAATAGTTTATTTTAAAGCTATGAAGTAGATCTTTACGATAACTGAAATGAAATAGCATGAAACCAGCCTAAAAAAGTATAAAATATGTCTTATAAGCTGCCTTATGCGAAAACTAGTCACTCAGTTTTGAAGCTATCAAGCTGAAATTTTGAATGGAGTCTTCTGTTTGCTGCACACGACTTATATATTGGAACCGACCGAATCGGATGACTAATTCTCATAGCTCCCATAGGAACAATCGGCCGGAAAACTAGTTTTAGAGAGAAAAACTTTTTTCTCATCACTGGAAACGTTTCCAAACTTTGTATTCATTTGTTTTCTATGTTTTTTTTTATAGTTCTGCCAAGTTTTATGAAAATCGGACAACTATATGGTATAGCTGCCATACAAAAGATAGGTCTGAAAAACAGTCTTTGCTAGAAAAACTTTTTTCTTTTGCAGGGTAGCATCCCATAAATTTGTATATGTTTGTTTCACATGCTTTTACCTAATTCTAAAATTTTTTGTCCGAATCGGATGACTATATCTCATAGCTCCCAAAGGAATAATCTGCCGGAAAACTAGATTTAGTGAGAAAAACTTTTTTCTTTTCAATGGAATGCAATGCAAACTTTGTATTCCTAGGTTTTCTATGCTTTTTTATAGTTCTGCCAAGTTTGCGGCAAATCGGACAACTTTAGGGTATAGCTGCCATACAAAAGATAGGTCTGAAAAACAGTTTTAGTTAGAAACAATTTTTTGTTTTTAATGGTAGCATCCTGCAATTTTGTATTTGATTATTTTAAGCACTTTCACCTAATTCTACAAATCTTTGTCTAAATCAGATGACTATATCATATAGCTCCCATACGAACGATCGGTCGGAAAATGGTTCGTTGTGGAAAAAAGATTGTTTTTAAAAATATTTAAGCGAGCACCTGCAAGGGTATAAGAAACTTCGGCACAGACAAAGAAAGCTTAGCTTTCTGGTTTTCTTTTAAATCTCAAAGGTGGAATAACGCCCGCTTGGCTACTTTTGAGCCATGAATTAACGCCTGAAGCTGTCTAATGCGTTGAACATATCTAATTATCATATTTTCCGTGCATTTCTTTTATTTTAATAAAATTCTAACTCCAATTGATTATGTCCAAAAGCATTCTGTTGCAATTTTATAGCAGTAGCTACGAATCAATTTCGCGTTGAATTCTGGGAGAATTTTCCTTTGGAAAAGTCAATTTAGTCGAAAATAAAGCTGATCGTCTCATTTATGTTTACTCCACTGCACGTTCTCGTACAACCCACAATCTTAAAGAGTAAATAAACACTTTGTTCAATATTTTTTCAATAATTTTAATTTTAAAAATAAATTCTTTTTGTTTTGATTTTTTTTTTTTTGTTGTATTTCGTTTCATTATTTAATTCATGCATTTTTGATTCTTTTTTTGTTTTTTTTTTTTTGCCTTCTGACTTTGAGAGAAATCTGTGCGTTTTGGGTGGAAGTGGCCTCACGCATTATTACATTCATACATACAAATACATATATTATATATATATATATATAGATATATATGGTAAAAGAGATATGGAATAGTTGTCGATGTTTCGTTATATATTATATGACCTACATTTAAACATTTTTACTTATTTACAAAAAATTAAACGATAAAAATGCATTTGTTAATTGTTTTCTGGATTTGTTTGCCTGGCCAATAGTTTAAATAAATTAGAAAATTTCATAAATACTAAACTAAATGAAGATTCTTCTTGTTGTTCGGTTGGTAGGGTCGTAAGAGGGGGAGGGAGGGCGGGGGCGGAGTGAGTGAGGGGTGATAAATAAATAAATAAATAGTTAATGGGTAGAATAAATAGTGTAAATGGGTGTGTGTGTGTGTGTGTGTGGGGGATGCTTCCATTCGCACAATTGTCAACATCGCTGGGTCAAAGGAAGCAACTCTCTTCCCCCCCTTGCTAGCAAGGTGGCAATTGGGCGTGGCATGGGCGCAATCAAAATAATAAATAAATAAATAAACTTTTTTTGCTCTTGAAATATCAACTTAAATGCTAAGCACAAATCGAAAATGGTTTTGGAAAGGGGTGAAAGGAGTCGGGTCGGTAACGAGGATGAAGTGGTTGGTCTACCAAAGCGGCATGGGACGTTGCCTGGCCAAAAAGTGGGGCAGACTGGCGGATGTAGGAGCAGGACAACCTGAAAGTAACCAAGAATAAGTAACTGAATGCAGTGAGACTTAAGCAACACTTACGACACACGGAGCAGGTCTGTTCATCGGTGCCATCACCGCAACCATCTCGTCCCGAGCACACTATGGCCGTGGAGCGGCACAGGCCATTGCTGCAGCGATGCGGACAATAGGCATCCGCCTCCCGGCGGCTGCTCAACAAACCACCCGCCTCGATTAGGCGCATAAACAGATTGGGTATGGCTCGGGAGCCACACAAATGTGGTGGCTCATCGCTGCCATCCTTGCAGGACACAATCGCATTGCAGTACTCATACTCGGGCAGACACTCACCGCTCTTGCAGCGGAAGGTGTGCTCCGGACAGGAGTTGCCGCCCTTCAGACTGCCATCGCAGCCCAGCTCATCCTCGCCATGTGGACACTGTTTGCGACCATCGCAAAGGGCGGCGCGGGAAATGCAACGACCACTGCGCTCACAGCGGAACGACTCACTGGGGCAGGTCTGATTAAGCCTAGCATTGTGGGTGCATTCCTCGTCGGAGTCATCGGTACAATCGGCACGACCATCGCAGACAAAGAACCAGGAGATGCACACACCACTTGAGCGGCACTGAGAAAACATCACATGGATTAGAACATCCCGAGAACATGCCTTGTTAATTAATGCCTACCTGGAAGGTGCCTGGACTGCAGCCTGTTTTTTGTGCACTGCACTGACCATCCTCCTGGGTGCTTGTGGTGGCACAATCACACACTCCGCGTCCACTGCATACGGTATGAGGATCAGCCAGCTGACACTGACGATCGCTGGCACAGGGCAGACCCAAAGAGATGGCCTCCAGACCCAAATCCACACGTTTACGCAGCTCTGTGCCTGGCTTAACACTGGCGGCGGCTGGTGGCACAGATGAGGACATATCTACCAGAGGTTCCGGTGTGGCCTCCTCCTCAACCTCCTCAATCTCCTGACTCATCAGTGGCTTCAAAGTGGTTAAGACCGGTGCAGCTGGTTCCATGAGTGTTACACGACTAGCCAATCCAAGCATGGTTTGTGTGGTGATTTCAACTATATCAGCGGGATTGGGAGTGGCCTCCTCCCCCTCATGATGCACGGCAGCAAAGTCATCCTCTTCAATATGATTACTTTGCAATTCCTCCAGACTATGCAATGTGGTTGATTCCACTATAAGATTATCCGACTCTAGCTCCTGCAGGCGTATGGGATGGGAATGATCTGTAAGATCAAAAGGCAATTCCTCGGGTGAGAGGGTGATCTCCTCTGGGGCTGTTGTCTCGGTGGTGTCAGCTGGGGCATCGGAAGCTGCTGGTAACTCGGGGTAATCTTCATCAACATTATCCTCATTTTCAGAGATGGCTGCATTGGTAGAGACCTCTTCGGGTTGCTCACCTTCCAACTGTGGAGATTAGGGAATGATAATACCATTATATTTCAGTTTTCTGTTGTTACTGCTCCCAAACTCAAATTTGGTGCCCACCACTGCTTTAAATTAGTATTTTTTGTCATATCAAAAATAAAAACGAGAAAGCTTAGCTAACTTCGTCTGTGACGAGCTAAATATTTTCAAAAAATAATCTTTTTCCCATTTTCCGACCGATCGTTCGTATGGGAGCTATATGATATAGTTATCCGATTCGGCCAATAATTTGTAAAATTATGTAAAGGCATGTGAAACAAACAAATACAAAATTGCAGGATGCTACCATTGAAAACAAAAAAGTTTTTCTAACTAAGTCTGTTTACCAGATATATCTTTTGTATGGCAGCTATACCATATGGTTGTCCAATTTTAATAAAACTTGGTAGAATTATAAAAAAACATAGAAAACCATTGAAAATAAAAAAGAATTTCATTCTAAAACTAGTTTTTCGACCGATTGTTCCTATGAGATGTAGTCATCCGATCCGGTCGGCTCCGACATATTAGTAGTGTGCAGCAAAAAGAAGACTCTGTGCAAAATTTCAGCTCGATAGATTTAAAACTGAGAGACTAGACAGACGGACGGACAAAGCTTAATCGACTTAGCTCGTCACCCCGATCAAGAATATATAGTTTTTGGGGTCGGAAATGAATATTTCGTTTTGCTGCAAGCTTCTGGGAAAAATTATAATACCCTTTGCAAGGGTATAATAAGTAAAATGCTAAGCTGGATGCCACACAAAGTGAGAAGTGCTGCCAATTGCCGTTTCAATCAGTGCTGCCCATCGAAATTGTTTGTTTTTCTTCTAACTCGACTAACGTTCATCTGATCTCTTCCAATTCCACAAGGTATAAACCTTTTATTCATTAAACTGTGGCATATGTAATGTTTTTTTTCTAAAGTGTCGACTGACTGATTCATTAAACGGCATTAACAACGTAACTTTTGATATTTTCAAGGACTTAAAGGCTTTCTAAGAAGGCATTAGGTAAATGTCCACAACTACCATATTACTACTTGGGTTCAAAACTATGAAATCAAATATGTTCAAGGATATTTGAGGAAATTTTATATTTTATAATACTTACCGTTTCTGGCTGAGCAACTTCATCTTGTTGTAGGTCCAAAAGTGCAGGAATCTGCGCTTCCTCACTCTCCTGCTGTTGCTGCAGCTGCAGCTGCTCTGGCTCCTGTTCTTCGGTTTGTTCTTGGAATTGTTGTACGGCCTCTTGTTCATGGGTCTCAGCAGCCTCGGCTAGCAGATCAGGAATTTGTTCGTCCTTTTTCTGTTCCTCTGCCATGGGCATCGTCTGTGAGGGTACTTCACCAAATGGCACTGGTGGCACAGTGCTGTCACCCTCTAGCATAAGATCGCTCAAGATGTCAGCAATGCTGTCACTTTCCTTGAAATTTTCCTGATCCTCGTGTTCCTCACTGACAATAGCACTGGGAGCCTCTACCGTTTCCGGAGCAAGGGTAATCTCAGGCGTTTCGTCAATCTCCGCGGTGGCCGAAGTGGTGGAGTCCTGTTCCTCTTCCCTGTGGTTCTCTTCATCTTCTTGAGGAGATGTCAGCTCTTGCAGATGCTCTATGCTGGTGTAGTCCTCTTCGGGTTTCTCATCTTCTGGCTGTTCCAGTTCAATTGTAGGGTTGAGCTCTTCCTTCTGCTCCTCTGCATTTATAATCTCTCCTTCATGCTCTAGCTGCTGCTCTTCGTTTTTGATATTTTCCTGATCTAGCTGCTCCTCCAGCGTGGGTTCAGCTCCTTGTATAATATTCTCATTTTCATTTTTGTCCATTTCCGTTTCGTTGGCTAACAAACTTTCACTGTGCTCGGTGGCCACTTCATCTGCTTCTGTTGCTTCGGGAGTTTCCGCCTCTGACAGCACTTGTGATTCGGTGGTTTCCTGTTGGACATCTTCGTCAGTTATAATTGGCACAGTTGCCGCACCTTCATCATCTAACTGCGACACCTCATCATTAGCTATGATCGACTCTGGTTCGGACTCTGCTACAGCCTCTGGCTCCGCCTGTGGCTGTGCCGTTGCATCCAACACTTCAGGTGATTTAATTGCATTTGCATTTTCCTCAATCTCCTCCTCCTCTGCCTGCTCCTCTGCCTGCTCCTCTTGCTGTGCATGGGGCTGCTCGGTGGCCAATTCAGTTTGTGCATTAGAAATTTCTGGTTCGCTGGCCTGTTCCAGCGGCTCTGTTTGTGATTCAGCTGGCGCCAATTCATCATCATTTGTTGGGTATGTCAATTGTTCGTGCTCTGCTTCAGTGATTGCCTCCGTCTCAGACTCCACTTGTGGCTCCTGCTCGTTCTTCTCCTCCTCTTTCTCACTGTCTTCTTCCTGGGGGCCTGCCTGGATTTGCTGTGGCTCTGTTGTGGCAGCTGGTTCGTCTAGCGCCTCCTCCTCCTCCGCCACCTCCTTTTCCACCTCTTGCTGTTTCTCCTCCTCTGGCTCTGTACTTAATTGATTAGCTTCATTTAAATCATCTTCGCCACTTGTCGGCTTGATGTCGGCGCTTTGTTCTGCCTGATCGATTTCAGTCTCGGTCTCGGTCTCGGTCTCAATCTCTGGCTTTGGTTCTGTTTCGGCCTCCGTTTCGTCAGCTGCTTCGGTAGCGGGTAGCTCCACTTCTGTGGCTTCTGTTTGCTGCTCCTCCTCTTTGTCTGGCTGCTGCTTGGGTGGCACCTCATCATTAGCCAGTGTGATCATCTCATGATCACCCGAAGACAGTTCCTCCTCCTCCAACTTAGTCACACTTTCGGTTTCTGTCTCTTCATTACCATTCACGGGTATCAATTCATCATCAACAGCCGTCGTCTCCTTCTCCTCCTCCTCCTCCTCCAAATGCTGCTGTTGCTGTTGCTGATTGTTCTGTGTGGTTGCCTCTGCATCAGTTTCGCTGTCGTTCTCAATGGGTACCAGCTCATCATGATGATGTGCCTGCTGCTCCTCCTCCGCCTCCTCATCTTCGTTGGGCGTTTCATAATCAAATTTCATGGTATCATCTGCGGCTGGTGGGGCTGGAATCTCTTGACCGCCCGAAGCCTCTGCTACATCTTCATCCAGGGTATCCATGGCTGGGGCAGCTGTTGACTCCTCCTCCGCCTCCTCCTCGGGCTTATTATCATGCTCTTCCGGATATTCCTCTTCGATTTTATAGGGATAATCATCTGTGGGTGCGGTTTCAGTTTCTTGCTCTAGATTTTCTATATTTTCGGTGGGCACATCAGCCGGAGTGAGCAGCTGTTGGATACCGGTGGTGGTGGGTGGTTGCTTCTCTGCCTCCTCTTTTTCCTCCTCCAGCTGCTGTTGTTGGGTTAGTTCGGTCTCCTCATGGGCCAAATCCACAGCCTCGGCTTCCAGTTTCTCGCCTTGATCTAGATCAGGGATCACAGGCTTCAGTTTGGTGGACTCGCCATCATCTTCTTCCAGGGTTTGCTCCTCCACGCTGGCGGGCAGCTCATCTTCCAGTAAGATGGGTAACGGAGCGCTGGTCGTGGTGGTGGTGGTGGTGCTGGTGCTGGTAGTAGGAGCTGGAGTTGTAGTGGTCGTTGTGGTAGTGGTTGTCGTCCTACTCGTGGTAGGTTGGGGAGTGGTGGATGTCGTCGTCGTCGTTGTGGTGCTGCTGGTGGTGGTGCTTGCCTTCTCTGTCTCATCCGCCGCTGGGGCCACACACAGGCCACCCACCATTTTGGTCGGTGCTGTGCACTGACAGCGTCCAAACAGATTTGGTATCAAGAAGTCACAGTGGGTGCGTGTGTCAAACATTTGACAGTGGGCGTGGCTATAGCAAACAGCGCCAGGATGTGCCGCTAGAGGAAAGAAACGGAATGATTGTCGTGAGATTTTTGCTTGCTCCGCTTTAAGTTATGTTATTAAACTAACCGTAAACCGAACTCCAAGCACCAAATGCATATTAAAAACT
Organism: Lordiphosa andalusiaca; assembly: GCA_035044965.1. Lineage (NCBI taxonomy): Eukaryota > Metazoa > Arthropoda > Insecta > Diptera > Drosophilidae > Lordiphosa > Lordiphosa andalusiaca. The sequence goes on along the minus strand of JAWNNM010001363.1, from coordinate 3,266,716 downwards.
CATCATCATCATCAAGAACAACAGCAGCAACAAGAACCGCCTTCGACATGCCTAATAACCGTCAATACAAAGTCAACTGCATCACAACGCATGGCAAAACTGCATAAGAGGCAACTGAAGATGACGTCGCGTCGGTTTACCTCCATTCCCATCAGCATTCCACTCACCCATAACTGGCTAACAGAGACTCAGTGCCCGCCACCTGCGTGTCTCTCCCTGCCGTTGTCTCTCCCTCCCTCTCTCTCTCTCTCTCTCTCTTGCGCTTTTTCTGGAATCTCGGCTCTGACTCTGACCCACTTTCCGGACTAGCTGCGCCCCAGCCTCAACTTGTTTTCACTTGTTTCGTTTTTGGTCTTTTGGCGGGGCAGGCCACATGCCATTACCATTACCACAACTACTTCCACCTGCACCTTAGGCCAGCGTCTGGCCAAAAACGGTTCCAAATTTTCAATTATGGCCAGGCCAGACGTAACCTGTGATTTTATTCCAACTAATTTGAGCGTCTACCAAATTTTCAATTTGGAGCAACAAGAAAAAAAATTGTCTAAATGTGCTTCTAAGCATGTTAAAATTTGGGGGGTGGGGGGCAGGCTGCAGGCCTCCTTAAAATTTTTAAGAGTTTCACTGCGGTGGCGATTCGAACTGGCAGGCTTAGATTCTGGGCCCAGTTTTTCCAAAAACCCTTGACAGGCCTATACCGAAATTATGTGAGGTATGCAAGTTTTTGAAGAAAACAAGCTAAAAGTGTATAAAACTAGAACGCCGCTCCTTTGTTCGCATATAATTGCGAACCCGCGAGTTTCTCTAGACCTTCAACCTGGCTATACACAGTCCAAAGGGCAAAGCCGAGATGCTCTTAATCTTATGGATTTTGTGCGAATCTTTTCATGGCTAGTTACTTCAAATCTGGCGCCAATAGCTAGTGAAGGTGACCCCGCGAGTTTCTCTAGAGCTACAACCTGGCTATACACAGTCCAAAAGGCAAGCCGAAATCCTCTTATTCTCTTGGAGGCTGGCGCCAATAGCTAGTGAAGCTGACCGGTGACGAAAAAAATGTTTCATTAGATGTCCTGAGGAGTGCTCCAACCCATGACTTCTAGCTTAGAAGACACACACTCAACCCGCAATACCACACCCGGCCATCTATTATGTTCTATGACATAGTTTACCATATTTTAAGAACAAGCTAGGTCAAATAGAGTTCATAAAACCTAGAAACTTGGCGCCTAATACCTCAAAAATCCACAACTAATACTTTTTAATGTGTCGTAACCCAACTTGATGATGTTACATCAAATAATTTCGGACACTTAGATTTAAGGTTTCTCAAAAGTAAGAAAAAATTCTTTCCAAACAGATCTAAGTTAAGTTAAACTTAGGGCCGATTTCACATCTTATAAATAGCATTATCTGTCACATAAACTAACAAATAACAGAGGAAATTTGGAGTTTATGTGACACATAGTAGCTATCTAGGAGAAATCGGCCCTTAAAGGATTAAGATTCGACGGATGTAATAGAACTTTGGACAGGAATAAGTTCTTGACATTACTCCGCAAAGATTCTATAACTGAAATGCAATTTTGCCATCTTTTCAGACCTAAGTTTGAATGGAGAGTTCCACAAATGTTAAGTCAAAAAACTCTTTCGACCATCTTTTTAATAAGGCCAAGATTATCGATAGCTTTATTAGCTTCGAATATTATACTATTGAATTAGTATTCGGTGATGTCATATACGGAGGAGTCGCAGAATCTCTTCATAATATATTGAGGAATACCAGAGAATACAGAAAATCGGGTGACTGCAAGTATTTGTATACTTATTTAACAAAACGTGTTGAAATCCAGAAAATCATAGTAAAACTGTTTCGAGCTATGAACTGAATCATACAAAATTGAAAACAATTTGATTCTAATTCTAACATCTTAACCAGAGCTTGAAAAAGGGCTTCAAGTTTGCACATTCTCAAATAAACAAACAATTTTCTTGCAATGTATTTGGTTGAAATTGATCGAATAGAGGTGAAACCCTTAATCTAATCTCCCCAGCATTCCTTGAATTTCTCGCGGGAATTTCACACCAAAGTCAAGCGATTTGTCGGCTTTTCACAAAAGGTTTTGCTTTTTTTTTTCAGAGCCGGCACTTGGCATTGGCATTGGCCATTGGGGAACCGGTTAACCCAAAGGCGCATAAAAGGCATAAGGCCAACGTGGCGTATACTTAACGAATAAGCTGTTGCTGACACTGACACTGGCCTCTTCGACTCCGACTCCGACTCTGACTCTGACTTTGACTCCAAACATTGGCATTTCCAAATGCGAGTAGCTCAAACGTGTCTTGCCGCAGTTTGACACCAATATGAAGAGCATGAAGAGAACACCATAGACAGCGCCAAATGGAAAATGGATTTTGGTGCATCTTTCACTTTTTATATAACACGAGAAACAATGGACGCGGGCCACCTTGCAGGAGGACGCCTCTGTGCTCGGTGATCGATAGGCCAGAGGGGGCGAGGGGATGGGGCAATGGCACGGCCCCCACCTCAGCTGGTGTGACAGGTTGCATGCGAATGCTGCACGACTGCATCTGGTAACCCACTTCGATTACGGCTCGCGCGTGTGAAAATGCTCTCCACTCGGCTTGAGCTCGCTTCATATACAATAATTTCATCAAAATCAACATAAATTAAATTTAGCTTCCTCGGCGACGGCCGGAATTGCAAAATCTGTGTCAACTGCTGCTGCGGCACGCACGCAGCAGCCACAGATACATTTGTATCAGCGGGAAACTGCAGCCAGTTGGTGGCTGCAGCATTCCTGTGGCTTTAATAAGTCTATTTATGTTGGCGTCTCTGTGCGCCAACTTTCATTACGCAGCCCGCCGCCAATGACAACAATATTGCGACAGGGAAAAACTCGATTTGAGTTGATCTCTTTGTATTTCTCTCTCTATCTGTTGTGAATGAATTGAAGCAATTTGCATTTTCGGCTCTGCTCGAGTTGGTTTTATGGCATTTCGTTATTGTTTGCGGAAGTGGCTACCCAAAATGCTGCTGTTCCACATAATTTGCATGCAATTTGCCATTTGCCGCAATTTGGCATTTGAAAATGGACATTCAAGAAACTGTTCGTACTGCAAATTAACACAGTTTGTGCTTCCAGTTTATTGTTTTCATTTAACAATTGTGGGTCATGCGAAATGAAATGGAACGTTTTTGGAGCAGGTGTCGCAATGGAAAGTATTTCTTGGGCTGTTTTTGTTTATTATTATTTCTATTTTCATTTTGTGGTGGGCCTTTAGCGTGGGCTAAAGAAAGTAACCAAAAGCCAGCTGAGCTTGAGAAGATTTGTAGAGATTTGGTTATGTTGCCAAATATGAAATTGTGCCGATAAGATCTAAGCTAAGCAATATGCAGATCTTTTTGGTTTGTTAAGTAATAGTCGAAATAGTTGTACACAAAACAAATGTTATGAAATTAACCTATTTGTGATTGCGAAGGTCGAAAGGGAGACTGAGAACCAGCGGTAGAGGGACATTTTCATTCACTAAATGGGATTAGATTATGAAGTTGTCTGGACGATAATTCTAGAGAATGCCAACTTAGTCATCTACATCATAAGGTAATCAAACCTACCGCTTAAAACCCAATACCTAAATCAAAAATGAAAATGAAATGGGAAAATAAAAGCCTTAGAGCCGATTTCTTATCTTCCACATAGCTGCTATGTGTTAGATATACTCCGATTTTGCTCTGTTATTTGTAGGTTTATGTGAGAGATGGCTCCATGTAGATGATTACAAAACGGCCCTTAGGCTGTCTTATTGCCATCTTTTCCTCAGTTATTGAGATATCAGAAGCAATAGAACCATGGTGTGTATACAGAAGGTATCACAAGGGGGTAGCAGCGATATTTTTAGTTGAAATTTGTGCCACGATTAGAGGTTCCATTAAGTTTTCTGTTACACTCAGAAAACATTCGCCCCGAAAACTAGAAATTCTCCTACGAAATCCGTCCTAAGGCGATTCACCCTAAAATTAACAAAAATATTTTCTCATTAATGGAAAATTTTCAAAGTTTCAGAAAATTTTTCTATAAATAAGAAAAAGTTCTCTTAATTTTAGGGTGAATCGCCTTAGGTCGGATTTTATAGGAGAATTTCTTATGTCGAATTTTTTTATGAGTGTACAGTAAGTAATATTGACATATTTTTACTGGTTCTTGGGTGTTTTCAGCCCAGGGGTAACAAAATTAGCGTTTTTCAGCATATTCAAAGGTTATTAGGGATTCTCGACGAATCTGTTTTCAAATAAGGTCGATCCCTTCTAGATTATAGTAATTTCAGCTTAAAGTTGCTTTCAATTCCAAATTTTCCGCTTTTCAGGCAGCTTTTTTGGGATGCTTTTGCAATTGTTATAACTTTCTTTGGCATTATCTTAAAGTATTTGTTCTTAGCTTTAAAACAAACTTTCTCAATCAATTCTGCGATTTTTTTAACCAGCAGAAACAACATTTTGAGTATTTGTGCTTAAAATTAATATGTTGTCTGCTGCCCAAAAGTATGCTATGAAACTCCTACTCAAATTTATGGCACCATATGACTGCAATTAACTACTTCTAAGATGCTATTGGAACATTCTAGATTTTGCACATTTTTAAGGCTCGAGAGGAAGTGTTCCAGCTTAGTTATAGTCCCCCATCACCAAAACGGAGACACTTTATGCATATTGTGCTACATGAGGGTACGTGAGGAAGCACTGCATTATCTCGGCAGATGCCCAATACTGCAGAAGCTGAGAATTATCTACCTGGGAAAACCAAGGCTTACTGAGGAAGAAGGAGGAACAAGGTGCTAAATGGTATGAGCTGGATGGATTTGGCCCTTTTTTTATCGTTATACTCCATTATTAAGCCTTAGTTTACTTTCTTCATTTGTCCTAGAAACTAATTTTCTTACTCAAGCTAAGAGTTTTCCACATATTCTGTTTGGTATGGAAATATTTCGACAAAATGTTATTGCTAGTAGTTTAAACTGTTTAACAACAATAATTCCCTATTAACGTTATCTCTTTTGCAGTGCCAGCGAATGCATCTATCATCCCATATTAAAATCCATTTCAAGATTCTCATCTTCATCATCGTCATCCACATTGTCTTCACTTTTGCATGCAAAATACGGAACACAGATCTCGATCTCCTGAGTTCAACTGCTGCTTGACAGTTTTTCTGTGCCTTCTGAAGTCATCGTCATCGGTCGTCGTCGTCGTCATCATCATCGCTCTGTGTTTGTTTGTCTGGGCTATCTGTTCATTATCTGTTTGGTGCATATGTTGGCATACTTTTTCCCATTTGACTTGCTGAAAAGCAGCACGTAAGCGGATGGGGGAAACGAGGAGCTGAGCGGTATGGAACGGCAAGGCATTGTCATATGTGCATAACTCATAAAGATCGCGGAATGGAGGTGGCTCTGGCTCGTTAAAAAAAAAGCACGAGGCGGTACAAAGCCAATCCCGGAATGGGCTTTGGGTTAAGGTGCATGGGAAACTGGAACAAGTGGCAGTGGCGACAAACAAAACCAACTCGACAAGCGAAAGCCTGGCAAGCTTCAAAATCTGGCACAGCACTTGCTGGCTGGCTGGCTGGCTGGCTGACTTGACCTGAGCAGGAGAGGGAGAGAGAGAGAGGGACGGAGAAGTGAACGTACTCAGGCCGTGCCCAATCCCAAATTTGTGCAGACTTTGTCAACTGCAAACACACACACACATACAGTCACCCAACAGGAGTCCACCTGGGGAACCTCTTCTCCTCTACTAATTGGACTTTCTTCCCGGCCTGTCTTGGACTTTCTTTCTGCCTCGGAAGCGTAATCAGTGCAATTTAATTACAACAACACAAAAAAGCAGCAGCCAGTCGAGGCAATTAGGCATGTAAAGTAGGCAGAGATTTACCCCAAAAGATTTACGATACAAATCACAGAATGAAGAAGGCTACCCAAGGATTTCGGTGAAAGGTTCTTCGCCTGTTTATTCTTTCTTTCATTTTGTTGTTGTTGTTGTTGTTTTTTTTTTTTGGTGAAAGTATATGGCAACTGGCTGCACTTGCCGCAAATGCTACACGCGACCACATGCTGTGTGTGATTAAAATTACTCTTAATTAAATATAAAGCTCGGCATGAGGCCAGCTGGCCTAGGCCACGCCCACTTGGACACAATTCTTTACACAAAACGTATATAATTAAGTCGGCGTCTGCAACAGGTGAACGGCAATGACACGAAGTGCTGCTGCTGCTGATGCTGATGCTGCAGTGGCACCAAGTCCATGATCGTGTTCGCTGTTGCTCTCCATTGATCGTGTCTGGGCTGCTAAGCAGCAGGGCAAACAAATGTACCGCAAAAGAGGGATGGGGGAGGGGCTTAGCCATATGTCAGATGTGCTGCTCAGCATTCTAATCAGATTAACGCCACTTGGCGCCAATGTGCTAAAGGAAGTTAAATTTCAGGCGCTCGTTTGACAACACACAAGTGGTAGAAATGGGGACGAAGAGTTTGGAGTGACGATCAAAGTCAAAAATTGTTAAGAATTTGAGTGTCAAACAGATACCTTAATACCACAACAGGCTCTGCTCGAGCTGCACAATTGTTTTTGTAAAGCAAAACATAAGCACAGCATCTTCTTCTTGGTAGAATCGAGTCAAGATTTCGCCATGCCCCCACATTTTCAATAAAATCCTAATGTCTCCCATGGTTTTAAAGAAAGAAGGTTCGTACCTTTTGGACATATTAATAAATGAGTATTATTTCCACAATCCGCCAAAAGTATAGTGAAGAACTGATTAAGAATATTGGGGTTATGGGAAAACATACATTTATGCTAGGCAGCACCGGGTGAAACAGCGATGGGCTGCACTTTTCACACGCCCTTTGTGTCATAAATATGCACTTCTCAAGGTGCAGAGTACGTTATAGTCGAACTTAACCGACTTTCTTAGTTGTTCCTTTATTCAAAATTCGATAGCTTTCAACCCATAAGCTATGTAAGAACCTCATATCTCCCACAATTCCATAGACAACAGGTTTGTGCCTTCTGAACATGTTTTACAATCAAGATTGTTTATCGATCCGCCAACGAATTCATAAAGATCAATAGAGCAATAGTCAAGTTATGAGCACAAGAATGTTCGCTGCTGCTGCGCAGTAGCATCGCTGCTTTTAGCTGAAACTGCAGCATCACTATGAGCTGCTACAATCACGTGAAACCTTCAACTCTACCGAGCTCAATGTGAAGAGCAATGAAGCAAAAACGCTCAGAATACAAGCAAAGGCACCACAAAGTAGCTTTTCTCGGTAGGTCAATGGATATTTTGAAATGCTTATATGGGTAGTCCTACCCTAGCATAAAGGCCAAACAATATATGTTTCCACTCATTGGTAGAGCTCAAAAATGACATAAATTATATATTTTTGAGAACTTTAAAGGCTCGGAGAGCTTATCTTCGTTATGTTACATACATTTGCACAAATTTAGTATACCCTTGTGGTAAAGCGTATAAAAATGGGACAATTTGCCTTTTCATTGAACTTTTATATTGAATTTTTCTGTCTTCCTACAAATTATTCATTCTTTCTTCCCAATTTATTTCCATTCATCCAAATGCGTCAGCATTTAATTGTCAATCCATCCCAAAATAAAAAAATCCCATACCCGTTGCATTTGACAATAAAACTAAACTGTTTCCTAAGTATCTCTTAATGTCTTTCACACACACACACACACAAAGAGACACTTATTCACAATCTCTTTGGAAATGGAGACCCAAAGTTGCCGGCTGGCCTGCAGCCGGCCCCGGAGAGTGAAACATTTACATTTCACGTTGCCAGTCAAAGATTTCTAGCAACTTGTTTGCCAGTTCTTGGAAAATTAACCAATTATGCGTATAATTAGTGACACGATTGTCTTGTTAGGCCAAGTATGCATCTATCTCTCTACCTACAAATGTATCTGTATCTGTATCTCGGTTGCTTTTGTAGTAGTTGTTGTTGCTGCTGTTGTTGTTGTTGCTGTTTGGTTAGTGTTATTGTTATGCTCATGTTAATTGTTTATGTCAAGCGGAAGAAAGGAAAATTGTTGCTCAGGTGTTAACGAACGGCGAACAGAGACGGGGGGAAGAAGGAGGAGGAGGAGGAGGAGGAGCAGTTGCATTAAAGCACCTTGCGTGCCATTCCAAAATGATAAGCAATCAAGAGATTAGTTTTTTCTTCATTTTTTATTGCAATTTGCCAGACACCAAATGGAGCAGAGTTAATGATATGATTTAGGTCTCGAATTCCATGCAATTCTAGGGCCACAATTGGTCAACAGTTGCCTGATACTTACGTCCCAGACATGTGTGCTTGCGGAATTGCAAGAATCCCTCGACGCAGCGACAGGCCCCGTCCAGGCAACTGCTATTGGCCACCTTCATTGAGCACTGCTCGCTCAGTTGGCAATCCCCACCCAGGAGTTGAGCTGAAAGTTGGAGAAAGATGCATTTTTAGTGTTGGTTCAGCTAACGGTAACTCAAGATGGGCAAACATTCTGTGTGTGTGTGTGTTTTTTTTTTCTATTCTATGTGTTTGCTTGTCAAACATTCTGCCGCAATGTTTGGGGATTGTCCCTTCCATTCCATACCTCAAACCCCAATTGGGGTTAGTTAAAGATGGGCTTAGCCCACAACAACGAGTACTTACATGACAAACACCGCTTGGTATCCAATTGAACAAAGTAGGGCGCACACTCACAGTAGCCCAGTGCCGAGCAGCTGCTGCCCTTGATGAAATCTGTACAATCCATATCATGTTGACACTTATCGCCCAACTCAAGGGCCCGAGATGTGTGTAACAGTGTGAAGATGGTTAAGATCTGAAAGCGGTAACAAGAAGTGAGTATAAATTACATAAGTATGCCGAGCTTCCTCTTAATCTTACATAGTACCCAATTGAAAATCTTCTACAATTAGCTGGCCAGAATACCATAAAATTCAACTAGCTCATGCCATATTCCTGCAACAAATAGTTGTCTAAAGTCCAACTAATTGTTGAACTACACGAAATAACCGTTAGCCAAAGGTCTAAGCCATAAGAACATATCTCAGCCACCACAAAAACTGTAATGTTAGCCATATAATTAATCGGTGTAGTCAAAAAAAAAGAAGAAAAAAAATCGCACACAACTACCAACTGCTCGTTGCTGCTGTGTGTGTGTGTGTGTGCTGTGTGTGTTTTTTATGAATGAAGTCTCATGTGTTGAGCTTTTGTTTTGAACTGACAGTTACCAAGATAGACGATACGTTATAGATGATACGACCAGATACGTAGATACGGAGCCCAAGTTGTAAAACAAAATTAACAGTTGCCTGAACACGGCACACACACGCCCCATTCCCATCCCATCCCATCCCATCCCATCCCAACCCATCTCGGGCCCGCGAGAGCGCTCTATAATTAAAAAACAAAAACAAAAGCCAAGGGTAATGCCAAACGATTGCGAGTACGGTTCTCCGTTTCCCAGTTTTTGGTTTTTGCAGTTAGAACGAGCTCTGCGCCTGAATTTCGTGGCCCAACTCCAAAGAACGAGCGAACAGAGTGCAATGTACTTTCTGCTCATCGCGAGCGCCACACGCCATTAATTATGGCAGCGTCTCGGATTACCATTACCTCACACAAGTTTACTAGTTAGTTAAGCGGGTGTCTTTTTATTACACTTTGCATATCCAATGGGAACGGTACCGCTTCCTCCACTGGGATGCTTTTGGAAGATTTTCCGTTTGTGAATTTGTTGGCGCATTAAACTCAACGATGACATAAAGTCACCGCAAAATGTGTTAATGGTGGGTGGGACGGTGGACGGTGGGACGGTGGGACGGGGAGGGGGGATGGCTGCCCCCGTTTCGGAATGTCCAATTCGCCACACGCAAGCCAACTTGTTGCTAACAAATTGAACAAGTTAAGACATTAAACTTACAGTTAGTCGCGGATTGCTGCCAAGTGGTGCGTATCATCATTGGCTCGATAAAAAAGTAAGAAAAAAATATAAGAAGATATTTACAACCATTTGGCGGCAAATTACATAAGCTGGCATTTCACAAATTCTTGGAAAAGTTGATGATTATGGCCATTAATTAAAGGGAATGAGCGCACACAGAGAGGTTGAGGTTTTTGGCATCTAATTCGGAATGGAAATGATTTTATCTTAGATTTTCATCCCACAGAGCTGGCAATAGTTAAAGGGATTAAAAAAAGGAGACTGCAAAGCTAACTTGGTCTGTGTTCTTTGACCTAAGATCCCTCAGTGTAAAGTTTTAGCTTAAAACTGAGGGACAACTTTAAGCTCAAGCTCAATCCACTCAGCTTGTCTTGCTGAGATCAAGAGTATATATACTTAATGTGGTCGGAGATCAATCCTTCTACGTGTTACAATCTTTCTTGGAAAACCTATGGTATTCTTTTAATTTATATAAACATCCAGTCCAAGTGAATCTTTATGTTAAGCATCTTCAATACCTCCCGCCATTTCATTATTCCTATTGCTGTTGAAGTTAGAGGCACAAATTTGACCATGACAAAGTCCCACCCAACAAGATTTAGAAACAATCACCTTGATGAGTCTTTTTCGAGCAGTTTTAATGATGGAAAAGAGACAACTATCAGGTGCGATTAGAAGAAGACTCGAAAAAGAACTCATGTGAATGCTCAAAAGCTGGTTTATTGAAATATGAATTGTAAGAGACTCGCAAGAGACTCGAAATGATTCCACGAATGAAATGGCTGCACCATAGCATATCATCATTGCACCATGTCTAAAATTCTGTTTATACTTTTTGTCGCTCTCGTTTCGAACTTATAAACATTTCGAAAGGAATTAATTTGAGTAGATTATCCTGAAAATCGTATTGGAATTTTTAAGCTTGGTCCGGGGACTACTTCACTACTTTTTTTCTGTCTGTATACATATACATATATGTTCTTAATCAGCATCAACAGCCAAATCGACATAGCCATGTCCGTCTTTCTGTCTATCCGTTCGTTTAAACGCAGAAATCTCAGAGATGGTAAAAGATAGAGGTTCGACAACTTCTTATACTTGCAGGCAGTTTTTTTTTTCTTTTGCCACGCCCCTCCCGCCAACGCATGTTGGAAAAACCGTCATATCTCATACATTTCTCAGATAGATAGCTTGCACACCTTATAGATATATATATGTAGTAATGGAATGGAATGGTCAAGATCGACTGAAGTACTGTCGAGTTACGAGCAAAAGAATGTTCGCTGCTGCAGTCAAATTTTGATTTTAGCTGCTAACTGAGTAACATATTTATAAGTAAGCAGACACTTTCGCCATTAAAATAGGCATTGACCGACTTTCCTACTTATTTCAGTGCAAAATTTCCTTGAAAATCTACATTTTTTTTTAATAGTATGCAATTTAACTGCTGAAATGCTATTTTATGATACTTTCGAATCAGCTGCAGGCCACAAAACATGATTTCACTTGGCAAATGATGCATACATAAAAATGGTACATAAAAATTGTATGGTAATTCTTCAACTGAGAACGGCAGTATAAACTTCAGACGGTTTTACATACCACTTTCCTTCTCGAAACCAACTATTAAAAAATATTGTGTCGCTATCTTTGAAGATACATAACCACTACCGCGGGCAACATAAAGGAATTGAAAGGAGCGATGGGACCATAAACTTGGTACCATAAAAGTAAAGATTACCATTTTTATGGAGCGTAACTTGCGATCTTGTGGCTTGGACTGACTAATCATTGTACATAAAATAGGCCCCTCTCCCCTATGTAGCAAACAGGATATATTTCTGATGCCACTTGGAAAGTATTTGTAAAGGTTTCTTACAAAAAGGGAAGAAAAAACAACGAATTTTCCTTAAATTATATAATTATATGTAATTAGACTTTATGGCTCATAATATTGATATGGAACCAAAACAATCTACAGAATCTTAATTCTATTGCAACAGGGCAAGGTCCATTGTGCACTCGAAACTTGATTCATTGTACAAATTACTCAAAATAAACTATCGGCAATTTCTCCAAACAACAATCTCTATTTGCCAATCTTGAACCATAACGAAAATACTTCAGAGTAACAGCTACAACAACAACAACAACAACAGCTACAACAAGTGGGAATTAGAATTAGAAAGAATAAAACGAAACCGGCAGCCACAGATTGAAGCTTAGAGACTCAATGGCAGCATCAATAAAATGTCAATAAAAATTGTTTAATTACGCTTTTAAGAGGCTTTTGAGCACGAGAGCTGGAGAATGTGATCCATTAGAGTGGAGCGGCTGTGTCCGTTTGTGTGTGTGTGTGTTGACCCAATAAGTCAAAACTGTGAGGTTACTTTCGTTTGCCAACTTACTCACTGCTGTGGCTTTTTGAAGACAGACTTAACTGAAATATTTGCCGCTTAGGCTACTAACCGACAGCCACTGTCCAGCCGGTGATTTGTAAGAATCTCGGTGCATGCACCGCAATCCGACTTGAGCAGTTGTAAGCCGCCAAAACATCATTCATCAAGAACTGCTGCGCTGTCTCTGCACTGGCTTATGGCACTCACAGAATTTTACTATATATTCTGTGCTAATGAAGCATAGATGCAGCGCCCCCCTCACCCCACCCAATTCCGCTGCCCACCTGTGCGCAGCTTCGTAATTTCGAATCGTAAAACTGCAGCCACATCAAAGAATACAAAATACAAAAAAAAAAAGAGTAAATAATTTTTCGTGTTTTACAAATTACTTTCGTACTCTTTTTTAATGATCGTTGGGCGCCAGGCTGTCTACTGACCTTTGGCCGCACCAAATGCAGGTGGAGACCAGTCCAGACCAGACCAGACTTTTGGCATGCAGCAAACCGGGTGGAAAAAAATAAATTGTTTGTTAGCTAAGACATTTGCAGGCAGTACTCGAGCCTCGAGCCCTTCTAGTGGATTAAAAATGTTTTGAAAAATTGAATAGGATGAGATGGGTAGGGGGGGAGGGGGAAGGCGGAATTCTTCGAGCCTACCATTTTGCTTTATCATGGTATTTAATTGATTGGCAGCTCACTTCGCGAATGTAGTAAGTATGATAACATTAGATAACAAATTACCTCAATGGAAACTTCGAGGGGTTCGAGAATGATATAACTGATATCCAAGTATATTGATATACTTGGAATAATTAGTAATATGTTTAAGAGTTACAAATCATATTTGAACAACCGAGAGATTGTGTGCTTGCTTGTTCTAGTACAATCAAATGAGTATAAGACCAAGTACCTTTTATCAACGCCCAGAGAGTCTAAGCGTTTTGGACAATCTGTTGCATTGGCAGGTTTTAAAGGCGTGTTAAAGAAAGCTTAAAGATTGTCCGGGCTTATTTGGGGAGTTCAAGAGCTCAGCCCTTTCTCGAAAACTGAAAATTGCGATTAACATTCCAGTCCTGCAATACGGCGTAGAAGCATGAACATTAACAGCAGCATATAAGAGAAACAAGAAGTTTAGACCTCTTAAAGCTGGCTAATGAACCAAGAACTGTATGAGATCTATGGGGATACTGATCTATACATGCTCATAAAACAACAGCAGATGCTGGAAGACAAAGCTCCAGCAAAAAAAAGTGAACAAACGGTATGCGGAAGACATTGGGAAAGGAGCCTAAAAGGGTCGAACAGGAGATGGAAGATATTGTAGCACTTGATGTGACCAACTGGTGCCAGCTCGCACAAGACAGAGGCGATTGCCGGACATTAACTGCAGCGGCTGAGACCGTCAATAGCAACGCTGCCACTGAGTTGCAGCAGCAAACATTTTCCGAATCATAACTCGACAGCCACTCATCCGATCATTATCAATCCTATGGCGAATCGATAAATAATTTTAATTACTAAATATGTTCCAAAGGTACGAACCTTCTATCTATTAAACTGTGGATGATATTTTTTTTCAAAATTGCGGGAGGAGGCGTGGCAAATATTGAACTTAATGTACAGGTATAAAAAGCATACATGTTAAACCTCTATCTCTTCCCATTTCTAAGATCTTTTATACGAACGGTAAGACGGGATTGAATTTATTGACTTGGCTTTGGATACTGTTGAAGCATGTATATACTTTATAGGATCGGCAATGCCTCCTTCTGACTGTTACATACTTTGGCACAAGTTTAATAATCTCAGTATACTTCTAATAGAGTATAGAAGCTCGGTATAAGTTCCTTAAGTTCTGATAAAGGGGACTTCTGTTAGCATAGTTTATCAACCGCGCCCTAGTATCGCATTTAATGGGTTCTTATGTAAAAGCAACTCACAGCGACAACAATTTGAACTTTATTGTCCTTTTCAGCAGAATTTAAGGGTCTCATCATCTTTGCAATCTATAATAGTAGCCGTGCTGATCCTTGTTTCTTTACAAATAAAGTCCTTCTAGATTAGTTTAAATCCAACTGTTAATTTGAAAATCTCTCTGGAGATTTCTGGGACACCTCAGATTGAGTATTTGTATTCTCTTGCAGAGGGAATTATCAAATATTTATTAAAATTTGTGGGTAAAGAACAATTTGAATGTGAATACTTGCAGCAATCGTTAATCGCACTTGCCTATCTTACATTTTGTTCGATTCGCAATCAAAAATCAAAATCAATATAATCTCTCTCCTAGATTTAGATCCGAAGTCTTGGATGAAACCTACCTATGGATACAACCCCTATAAAGTGCAAATCGATATGTTTGCCCAAAACTAGAACTCTCGATAACTGTTTAGAAACTAGAGCAGCAGTTTCTCTACTTTTCTTCATTCTCTCTTCTTATTCGAGCAGCCGATTAACTGCATTATACATCCAGGTACATCATAAATTTAATAAAATCAGAAAGTCTTGCTTTTCAAAAAACAGAATAATACATGAAAGCTAGCAAAGAAGACCTACTTAGAAAAGCAGTTCCATACATTAAAACCATCAAAATGAATCTAATGTAATGAATGATTTATAAAGGAAGCAGCAGAGATACATCAAAAGAATAAAGAAGAAGGAAACTATAAAACAATAAACTACATGAGAAATAATTAACAAGAACAACGGAAGAAGAATTTTGAGAGAGAGAGAGAAGAAACGAACATGTATTCCATATTTTTTTCCTGCGGTTTGTGGTGTCAATTTAAAAGTGGGTTCTTATGTGGCCCAATTTTGAAACCTACCTAAATGATGCTAATCATATTAGCAAGTGACACTATATAACATATCTTTTTAGGTTGTGGAATTTTTATGTTATAAAATTAAGAGCCTCGTAAATACAGAAAGAATTTCCCATATCAAATTGCTCCTCTACTCCCCCACTCCACAATGATAATAAAAACAAAAATAATAAAGTACTTGGCAATGAAATGTTATGAGCGTCATAACTCAAGACAGAACCTAATGCATTCATTCCCAGCCCACTGGAGCATTAAAAAAGAATTCCCAACGAGTGGAAAAACTCCCACCTTTTATTAGATTAATTTGGCCAGCAGCAACAAACCCAAATGCCCGACCCCCTGCTGCCGCAGCAGCAACAACAAAAACATGATCATCATTATCATCATCATCGCCACCATCATCGACGCCTATACACATCTATCAGCTACAATTTGACCCAATGGCCGACTTCACAGCTCTTTTCACAGAGAACAGAAATAGAAACAGAAAAGAACTTGGCCCAGTCCAACCCACACCAAAAAAAAAAAAAAAAACAACAAAGAACCAAATAAGAAATGTGCCAAAAAATGAACAAAAATGACCATTTGACAAACATTTACTTTTCTCAAATTGGCCACGCCCCAAATGACTGTTGAGTGAATTGTTCGAGTTGCAGGGGCTGGGTGGGTGGGTGGGTGACACTTACCGCTAAGAGCCGCTTAACCGTAAAAGCATTTTCATGGCCAGTTCTGGGCATGGCGCACGCAGGTTGCTTTCTCGTTGCAGCAGCCGCCGTCGATGTGTTGGTCGACGTCGCTGTCATGGCCTCCAAGAAGCAAAGCAGATTTTTGTGATATTTGTTTTTTTTGCTGGCGGTGGTTATCTTTAATGTGGTTATGTTTTTTGTTACCGTTGAACCTTCGAACTTTACGAAACGAGACGTGTTAAAGGAAATGTAACCCAAAAAATAATATGATGATAATAATAATAATAATAATAATAATAATGCATTGTGTGTTCTTTTTATTATTTTGCAGTGGCTGCCGGCCGGCTCACACGCCCCTCATTCGCATTCAATGGGCATCGGCAACGGTTGCGCTCCACTTTGAAAACGAAAGACTTAGGCAACGAACTTGATATCAACACCTGGGCCCCGGGCTGCGTTGGTTCTGTTTCTGTTTCTTTTTTTTTTTTTTTTTGCTATTTTCACTTGCTATGACGACCTTTGTCTCAGTCTCACACTCCGGCTGTCTTTCGGGTCGCTTTTATAGACCCTTTTTTATTTTCCAAAGTTTCATTTTATGGCAATGCAATGTGGAAGAGTCTCTTTCTATGGGGGTCGTTACCGTTAGGCAGCTGGAAGCGCTGTTCTTTTATAACTTAATAAAACGAAAACACACGAGCCGGGCTGGGGAGTTCAATTTCGGGCAAACAATTTGGAGGCCAAGCCTTGGCTTTTATTTCCCTTTAAAAACGGCTCGAGGGGATCTACTGTAAATTATAGCACAGACAGTCACGTTGTGGCAGGGGGATTATGATTATTTGCAAAGGGCACACAGGCGAATCTGACCTAGTCTGGCATAAAGGATGCAACTGTCTGTCACTTGTTGAGTGGCGAAGATGATCTTTGATCGGCTCGGGCCAAGTGTTAAGATGGCAAACCGCAGAGGCAGGAGAGAGAGAGAGAGAGACTACAGTTTGCTTTTTCTTTTTTGTTGTATTATTTGCGGTCGTTCTATCGGTCGCTGGGTCGTCGTCGCCGTCGCCGTCGTCGTCATCAATGCAAGCGCATATATAAGAACTCTCTAAGAAAACCAACTAAGACACTGTCTTCTTTGGCGCACACACAACTCTGTGTATATATATACGTATATATAAAAAAGCAGCGCGATTTTTGCACCGTTATAGACCCAATATGGCGGCACAGCCAGAAACAGACACACACCGAGAGGCACACATGTGTGCCTAGAGTGGTAGCTGGAGCTGGTCTCTGTGTGTGCAGCAGCATCTGCATCTTCAAACTAGCCATGGCCAGGAGTGTCTGCAGCTCCGTCTTCACTTGACTGCCTTCTGCCCCATGTACGTATGCTGCATGTTGCTTGGTTTTGTTTGTTTGTTTGTTTGGTTTTTTTTCGAGTGTGTGTGTTTAGAATGCGCAAAGAAACAGAAATTACACAGTCGCCCAATGGCCGCGCCTTAGTCCAATTCCAAAAAAGAAAAAAAAACCCAGAAAATTTCGCTTTGAAGTCGCAAGCCCAAGTGTGAAGTGCTTAATTATAAGCAGGATCAATGACTGGCGAAAACACACCGCAAAATAATACTACACAGTGGCTACAATTATTTGATATATTTTTTGGGTTAGCTACGCACTTTTCACGCACTTTTCTTCGATTATCAATTTTTAGCAAGTTAAATTTTTGAACAATTTTTTTTTTTTTTTGGGAAATGTTTGGTTGAATTTTTGTATAAATTTTGTTGTTTGGCTAGGGCCAAAGTTATTGGTACACTGAGAGACACGAGAGCTGAGCTTGGCGCACGTCCGCACGTTACGTTGGTCAGCAGCAAACTGAAGAGGAGCAAGCCCACAACGGACTTAAGAACTAAGACAAGCAGCCGCAGCAGCCCGTCTTGTGCAGCTTAAAAGCTCTCCTCCGCTTAAACACAAAGTCAAAGTCAAGGCAGGCAGCCCCGGCGAAGCTTTGCAGACACGACAAGTGCCGTCTTCGGTCTTCGGCGTCGTCGCTGTGGCCGACGCTTCGTGGCTTTATGTAAATGTGTTTTGTTTTTTGTTTTTTGTTTTTGGGCTCTGTGTGTGCTTTATTTGTTTCTTTAATTATGAGTGTCAGTTGGCTGGGGGACAGTGCGAATCCAGTTGCAGATTGCAGCAGATAACTACTACATACATACACACACACCTACATGCGGTCCGCCCTAAGAACTTCGCTCGCCGCACTTCCGTCACTTGAAGAAATCGTGTGCCAACTGGAGAAATCACTTTAAGAATCTTTCCCAAAAAAATCTACACAATGTGTTCGCGCACACTAATTGAATAATGCTTTTTGGAGGAGTCTGCGTCCCAAGTCAAGTTCCGAGCCATTTGTGTAGGCTCTTTAAAGTTGAAAATTATAATTTAATGGTTTTAAATTGGTCGCTTGGGGTGTAATTTTCGCATTTGAGTTCATTTCGAGGCAGTCGTCAATGAGGGGGAAGAGACCAAAATAACAACAACAACAAAAAACAACAAAAAAAAGTAAATAAGCATAAACAATGTGTGTGTGTTGTGTCAGGTCTTCGGTTCTGAAGAGGGTGGACACTGATGTTTCGAAAACCGGTGGCATTGAGAGTTTTCTAAGTTTTAAAAGAGAACCATTCACTATCACTTGCTAAAGCCTAATACAAAGATTCTTCTGCCTCACCGAAAATATCCACAAAAATTAACATTTTTGTGAACGTTCTTACGATTACAGTTTTATTGAGATTAAGTATATGTAAGGTTCAGTTTATGGTCCGGCTCGAAGGACCTAAAAGGAAAGTGACAGCAAAGGCTTGCAGTCTTGAATAAAACACATTTCTTTTGGTAAACTTAAGGAACATCATGGACTAATTCATACACGTACTCATGCTATAATCTGTACTAACGAACATAGAAGGGTATGTCTTGTAAAGTTGGACAGACGAGGAGGTGTTCGAGAGTGATAAAAGATACTGGTGGCTCTACAGGTACAGCCAAGTTAAGTGGCATATTATGTCAAGCGAGTGTTCTTACCTACACTTTCTTTAAGGGAAAAACATAAGTCCAAGTAAAGTTTTACGGCTTACGGGGCCTTTGACTCTAAGGCGGTAGATGGAATCTTGCTTTCCAGAGTAAATATAGACCCACTTTATCCACTTTATCCACTTTATGCATCACTGGGTCAAACGCCTTGCTGCAGTCTGTATGGATCAGCGACGTTCATGCCTGGTCCGCAGGCATTCTTTTCTTTTAAAAGTCTTTTAAACAATAATAGGGAAAAACTTCAATGTAAACTGTTGGACCAACCTTTGATGTAACATTAAAACAAATTATCTTTTATTTTTTGCCATTTAAAACTTCAGCGCCCACCCGTGCAACTGAGCAATCGCGGTTCACAGAAGGGTGTAGACATGTTTTTATTGTGCCAAGTGGTGGGCACTTCAAAGCGCTGATCTTTTTTGATTTCAGATGCTTTTTTTTTTGTTTGTTTTTGTTATTCTCTTTAGTCATTCTTATCTTGTGCAAAAATTGCTTCGATTTTGGTACATTTTCTCGAAACAAGACGGATCTTAATTTGAAGATTTATTTCAACAAGCACCGGAAGGGGCGCATCGACGTAGAGTTGATTGTCCTAAAAGGAACGAATCGAAAAAATAGCGATAATTGAGGCTGATTGTGTGTATGATGATTCGTGCGAGTATGATGCCCGGCGGGCAATGGAACTGAACCAATTCAGAGGACAAGGAACCGCCCTAATGCAAATCTGTACGAAAATCTTTCTCATATATACATATATCGAAAAGCAGGGCGCTTAAGCCCTGCTTTGTGCTGCGTTTGCGCTAAAAACCATAAAATTGTTATTAAAGCATCATCATCATCGCATTGCTAGGGCCTTATACGTATGAACAATGAAAAGCAAAAGTAAATCGAAATCGTAGCAAAGTCCAAGACAACTGCAATGGAGGAGAAATGGTCATCATCATCATCAGCATCAGCATCATTATCGGCTTTGTTGCTGCTGTTGTTGTCGTCGTCACAATTGAAAAATGCTTTTGCTCTGGCCGGGCCAACACGTGCCGGGTCTCCAGCTCGAGTGTGCCGGTGTACCTGTCGCTACCGTTAGCTCATACCACAGCCGGCGCACACGCCTGCCCTGCCCTACAAACACATATGCAAGTCAGGCGTTCAGCGTTCAATTCCAAGTCCCAAACAGTTGCCGCTGGAGATCTTAAACTTTCATTTATACAATTGTCTTCAAACTGTGCAGCAGCAGCATCAGCAGCAGCAGCAACAGCAGCGCCTGCCTCCAACTCACTTTTTTTGTGCTGCCCCAAAATGAAAGTCGGAACAAAATGGATTTGCTTTTGGAATTTTTGTTCGAAAAAAATACATTTGTGTTGTGCTGCTGCCGCTGCTTCTGTTGCTGCTGCCGCTGCTGCTGCTGCTGCTGCTGCTGCTGTTTGTTCATTTTGGGCCACAAGCGGCAGGCATTTGCTTTATTGCAGTTTTCATATGCTGCCACAGTTTTGTGGCCATGTGCCAAAGGAAAGGCTACTTCCACTAACTATGCCCAATATCTCGTTAAATCTAAATGAACTTTTTTTTTTGCGGCCCCGAAAACTTTCGCCGACAGCAGAACACGCTGTTCTCTGGCGTTTTTCGTGCCTGTTCCCTGTGTTGATGTATCCCTTAACCCTTGGAAGTGTCAGGTCATTGAACGAAGATTTTGGCCAAAAAAAAAGAACTGGTTATTATAATTTTTGGGTTTTCGCAGAATCCACATGCACGCAGCTGCCCAGGGCACAGTGGTCGACATGGACAATCTTAAGACAAACCTTTTCGAATTAAGCATAGTTTTTGTTCAATTCTTCACAGAATCTAGCCCGAAAAACTCACCAAAGAGTGTGAGCAATGCAATAAAGCATCTAAGAGTGAACAACTGAACCAAAAGAGACCAATGAGTTACCAATTTAACAACTGAGCCACAAACATAAGCACAGCCCACTGTGCAGTGCGCGCACAAACTGTCTTGCCAATTCTTTGGCCTCATTTATTTCGGGGGGGACTGGTAATCTGAGTGGTCATAAACCATAAGACTAGGCTATATACATCCTTCCTACCAAACAATTCATTTACATCTTTTTTCCAAGTGTAACTTTCTTCTGTATTTACTTCGTGACAAATATGAATATTTCGAGCTTATGAATACGCGGGGAGGGACTCCACAAAGATCTGACTGCAGCTCCAACTACATCAGAGAACGCGAACGCGGAAGTATTTAACGTGTTTGTTTGTCCATGCCAATTCTATGTGCTCTTTGGCCAGCCTCTGCCTCAGCCTCAGCTCCAACTGGCGAGGCATATAACTATGCACGGGGGGGGACTGAGAGATGCGGTCCGGCTTTGGCTTTGGCTTCGTTTCGTTTGGGTTTGGTGAAAAGTGTTTTGTATGCAAATCATTGAAATTACATATTATGGCCAGTCGTCCAGTCGTAAGTAGCAGTTGGCCTGAAAGCAAGTCGCCTGACATGCACCAGAACAGCAGCCGCAGCAGCAACAGCAGCAGCAGCAACAGCAGTCGAGGCACAAGAAGCAGCAACAACAACAACAACAACAAGACAACAAAGGCTGTGGCAAAGTTGAGAACTTCATATGGCCACAATATGTCCAAGTTTTGGGTGGGTTTTCAATTGGCCGTCGCGGCTGTTCCAATAGCCAAACGAGTAGATGTGAAAATGTTTTGGGACAGCTCATAAATTCATTAGAAGAAAAACCGAACAGTCAAATGGAAATTGAACGCTGACCAATGTCCAAATTTGAATTTCATGTGGAAGTGGATGGGTTTCTACCGATGGCAACTGTTGTTCAACTAAGCTTTTTAACCCAAGGGGATAGTTTGGACCTCGCTTTGAACTTTGTTAACCACAAAGGGTCTCTTTATCGTCTGTCAATATAAAACAAATTGAATCTGAACTGCTCGAGCATCGTTTATTACGGGAATTTGTTTAGTCTGGGATCTTGGATACCACTGGAAAATACGGGTAAGTGCTGTTGCACTCATTCAGTATACAGTTAGGGCTTCTTAATAATCTAGATCTGACTTTAGTTCATATCGAAAACGAAAGCATTGATAAAAGAACAACATTTCATGCTGATACTCACTGTACAGATAAAAAGATACAGAACGAGAAAGCTAAGCTACACAGAGAAAAAAAGGATGATTTCCGGTATCCATTTGGGAAGGATATGTCTGAAATATTCTGCACATTCTATGAACGCACAGATCTCAGAGATGGTAAGAGATAGAAGTTTGACATGTATGGGACATATGCTTCTAATGTCTGCAGGCAGATCAAGTTTATTTTCAATTTTGGCCACGCCCCCTCCCGCCCCCGCAATTTAGAAAAAACGTCCTATCTCCCACAGTTTTGAAGATAGATGGCTTGTTCCTTCTGGACATATTTAGTTATTAGGATAACTTATCGATCCGCCAAAGGAATGAAGAAGATCGGATGAACGGTTTTCGAGTTATGATCAAAGAAATTTTCTTGGTACAGAGTATGTTATAGTCGGGCTTGACCGACTTTCTTTCTTGTTTTTTTCTGTGTAACTTAAACGCTTGCAAGTGCTCGCTTAAATATTTTCAAAGAATACTCTTTATTCCAATTTCCTACCGATCGTTCGTATGGGAGCTATATGATATAGTCATCCGATTTGGCCAAAAATTTGTAAAATAATGTAAAAGCATGTGAAACAAACAAATACAAAATTGCAGGATGCTAACATTGAAAACAAAAAAGTTTTTCTAACTAAAACTGTTTTTCAGACCTATCTTTTGTATGGCAGCTATGCCATATAGTTGTCCGATTTTAATAAAACTTGGTAGAATTATAAAAAAAAACCATAGTAAACCTACGATTACAAAGTTTGAAGACGTTTCCATTGAAAAGAAACCAGTTTTTCTCACTAAAACTAGTTTTCCGACCGATAATTCCTATGGAAGCTATGAGATATAGTCTTCCGATCTGGTCGGCTCCGACATATTAGTAGTGTGCAGCAAAAAGAAGACTCTGTGCAAAATTTCAGCTCGATAAGAGAAAACCCGGCGATTGCGTTTGTATTCGTAGGCCCGAGCTTTGTTTTGGTGCACTACAAGACACATGTAGTGCCAGGGATAGACCGTTCTGTTGAAGCAAGACCATACATTTTAACCAAAACCATTTTTTACAAACTTCTGAGCCCATTTTCGCTGAGAAAAATTACCGAAATTGTGCATTTACTTCGAATATGTAAAGCTATTTCGATTTTATTATACCAATAGAATAAAGGGGAAGAGTTAAAGTGTTAAAAAAGCTTCGACGTCTTGGAATATCGATCACTTAAACTACCACAAACATCTGTTTCATACTATTCAATTATGGATCCTCCACAATTTATTCAGCCAAGTCTCTCCCCATTTAAATATATATCATCTGCTGATTCAACAAAAAGTCGTCAATTTGAAAGCCACAGTTCATTAACCAAATTAGGTAACTTCGTTTTGACAATTTTCTCATAACTTTCAGGCAAATTTGCATAACTTTTACCCAGACAGTTTGTCAAATGTCGACTAATCCTTCTAAATGCAGACAAGCGTTCATCAATATTTGCATAATATCTCTGGTCAATGATAAATCAAATTGGCAAACTGCCATACAACAAAAAAACAAAAAATATACTAAAGCAAATCGAAAATATAAATGGAACCAGTTGCACAAAAGTGAACATCAAGAAACTGAATCGGTTAAATGACCAATTAAAATTACGTATACGCAATTTGTATGCCAATTTGTGGAAATTTTTGCTGCTTGCCCCTTTGCCTATGAATGAATGGCTTTTAATATGTTTTCACTTTTAATACGACGAACGTACTTATACGTAAACGTACACAGTAGTGAAACGAAACATTCGAACATCACAGTTTTAGTTTTGACCATGGTCGCTTGTTTTTTTTGTTTTTTTTTTGGCACTTAATGATCATCAACAACCCTCCCCATGCTCCTCCCTATTTTTTTTGTGATATACGCGTAAAAAGCCTTTCATGTCGCTGACGCTGTTCTGCTTCATTTTGTTTAATGACAATGAAAGATACACAGAGGCAAACAACATGTTTAGTTTACGTTTTGCTTTCGTTTAAAAACTTTCACGTATGCCACAAAATTACATTGAAAGCCCCCCAAGCGTCGGAAGTCAGCGACGAATTCAGCGTCAAGGGAGAGAGGGAGACCTCAACACAGAAAGAAGATTTAAGCGCTTAAATCTTTTTTTTGCCCCCCCCGTTTACGGGAATTACCTAATTTCGGTTACGAAACAAATCAATTAATGCATGCAGAAGGCTGGCCGGGTCAGAGAAAGAGACGGCCCTAATGAATCTCTCGCTGGGCATTATTCAATCTAAATTTCTTAGATACTTAGAAAGCGCCTGTGTGTATGTGTGTGTGTGTGTGTGTGTGTGTGGAACTGTTCTGACCACAAACCACACGGCCAATCTCTTGGAAAAAATTTCACTGCACTTTTTTTATAGTGCATTTCACATGCATTTTAATGATCTGTTTTCGTTTTGGCTCCAGAGGAAGCACTCGGTGTGCTAAACCGCACATCGACAGCCAATTGCAATTTCCAATTTCCAATTGCTCCAAATCAAGTCATAAAAATCTTCATCTAGGCAAATAGTTTTCTAATGGCCTGTCATTTTAATTAAAGTCTGTAAGAAATTGCGTAGACGCCCCGTTTGTAGAGAAGCCGAAGTGGAAAAAAAGAAGAGAAATGATTGATATATCCGCAAGGGAGGAAAAGCTATTTGGAGTTTGGATAGGAGGGGGAGCAACAGCAGGCAAAGTTTTATGAATGAACCAAAAAAAAAAATATGTGCAATTTTTATGGATAACTTTCAGTTGGTTACATTTTAGAAGTCATAAAAGAGTCTGCTAGAAATTAACACACACAGTTAGGTACATTAAATCGAGAGGCATAGTTAAATAAGTTAGAAAGTCAATCAAGCCCGACTGTAATATACTCTGTACCAACGAAAGAGTGGGCTCTCTATGAGTCTTAAAGTAGCTGAATTTCTTTTGCTCATAACTTGACTATCGCTCTGAAGGGAAAAGTCTTTCTTCCGAAAAACCTACAGCTTAAATTGATTGATTTTACTAACCTTGCCTGGAATCCAAACTTACAGCTCACTCGAGAATTTAAGCACAAATGCCAGCATCTTAGCCCACACGACTATCAAGCATTTGCGCGACATTAAAGCGACAACACAGTGCTAAAGGGAAGCGACAAGCGACGATGAGCGAATGGGAACAACAACACATTTCTTGCGGTTTTCTATATGTAACGCTTAAACAAAGTAAGCTTTGCTTTGACTTGTTTAAATGAAGTTAAACAGAGTTGGAAGTATACAAAATGAAAGAATACAAGTCTTACTCACTTTTCGACCGATCTTTCCTATGGTAGGTTTACCATATACTAGTCCGATTTTCATCAAATGACAAAGAAATATGTGATAGTCGAACTTTCACTGTAAAAACTTTGTTTTTAACAACGCTAAATCTTGATTTGAGTTATTTTGATTGATTTTAATTCGGATCATAAATGGAACTTACATTCTAGGGGATCTCAATTGATGGGATCGGTATTCTTTATTATTTTAAAGCCTTGGAGATGTGCTTGCTGCCTCTCTGATATTTCTTATAATCTAATACATCGCTTATAAGTAGAACAGCTTCAGCGACACAAATACCACCCTCCTCCACTGCTTTGGTTTATTTAATTTGAACTGAACAGTGGCGACATGTCAGCTCACTGCGCCAATACACACATATGCAACTTATACCTTTCTGTGCGTTGGTTGCGTTGAATTCTGCGCATTTCAAGAACATTTCATTTTCTGAACAGATTTGTTCCCTCTTTCTTTATTCAAATAATAATATCCGAAATTTTTTCAGCATAATCAAAAACATCTTTAAATGTATAATTCTTTTTCATTTGCTTGACATAATCTCAGACTGCGCACTGTCCCAGGCACTGTCTGAAATACATTCACATACATCAAATCGTTTTTACTTGGCTTTTAGCAAAATGTCAAATTCATGGCACATAAGCAAAAATTGCGCTCTGGCCTCTGTTGAAGTCTTTGACAGGCGTGAAGTTTTGGTAGACCCTTCACGCCAATGTGTGGGATGACTTGTAAGTTATGGGGTGAAAATCAAAAGAAAAGAAATTTAATTATAGTTTGATGGCAGGCAAATAGTTTGACTCGATCTCCCAGTCTCCAAGACCCTGTGCATCTTCCGCCTCAATTGTTTTTTTTTTGGTTTTTGTTTTTTGTGTTTTTTTTTTGTCGTCGAAAGTAAAATTTCCAATTGATTTTTTTGTGTTGTGTTTTACACGCTTTTCGTTTTTATTATGCGCATTGCGGGCAAACATTTTTGCAAAAGCCAAACAGTATTTGACTATCATGCCATGGAGAAATGTCAGCCAGCACTTTCATCGCTCGCCGGGCTAAAACGCTTACGCAGCATGAGATCTGCCGGTGCTGTCGGTTGGCGATCGAATGGAGACAAGCGCCGGGGTCATGGCGGAGGATCAGCGAGACGGGAACTTGCCGGTGTTTTGCTGCAACAGAAAAAGGAACAGAAAGAGCAGTGAAACACTCATATTAATGGTAATCATTTCCTTAGGGGGGGGGCGGGGGCTTGCTGTGCTGCCACGACATCTGTTGTGGCCAGGGGCGGCTGGCTGTAATGATGTGCTAATGATGCCTTGTACGGTTCGTTGTCAGCAATTAATCTTCCAAAACGAGCAGCCTTCCTGCTCCATTCATATACTCATCCATTCAATTTTTCAAGCGCGTGTTTTATTAATTGATAGCGAAATGATTTCAAATTGAATGATTTTTTAGACACTTTCACTTGCTGGAGGGGTTAACTATGCATAAGCTGAACCCCGGCCAGAGATGAACGATGGCAAAAGAGTCATTCAAATTGACAGCAATTTTTTTAAAGGTTGTAAGAGCTACGAAAAGTGAGAGAATTGATGGGGGAAATGGGGTTTTTTTTGTTTGAATGAAAGAGTAGAGAATATTTATGTTGTTACATTAACTTTGCAATTAACCTCAAAACAAATCCTGATGACTTGCGATGGGTTTAATACGAAACTTGCTTCATAAATTTAGAAAAACGATCGGCGCTCCATTTTATGCTGCTCCTTTACAGAGTTTTGCAGTGGTAAAAATACAGCTAACTATGGGAAGCCACCCGTTTCCATCATGTTTAAAGATAAACTAAGCAATTGCTAAGTGCCAATAAAAATCTTGATAACTCTTCTTTTTGAACCGGACGTCGGCATTCCCATCAAGTATTAAAATTAATTGGTTGTAAAAACCAAAGAAGCCAACAGGTTGCCAAATATCTTCAAGTAGAATAAAATGTTCAACCCGAACTATTGTATTCAGCTGGAAACAGGTATTACCCAGGCTCACTTTTTCACACTTAAACGCTGTTTGACTACGATTCAAATTGGCTATCAAGCTGTATTTAGAAAATGCATTAAAAGATTAGTTAGGGATGGTTTAAACATCTAAACGATGTAAGTCACAATTTTCACATGGTTTAGAGTTAAGTGAATACCTGGTTAGAGTGTGAGAATAAGTAAGAAAGGCTTGTTAAGTTGGCAGAAACCAAGCTTTGTGCTGCATCACAAATGCAGCGCCGCCGACACACATACAGCATAAGTGTTGCTTCGCTGAGAGTTCGGCTGTTATTTAAGGTGGATTTGACACGGAGAACTCGTTAGTATAAAGGGTTTAAAACTGTCATGCCAGCCGCCTATACGCATCAACCGCATTCGTTGGTGTTTTGCGCAAAAGCTATTGCCAAGCTTACAGCAGTATAACAACAACTTTTTAAGTGTTCTTCCCTTCTTTCTCTCCTATGCCACTGAAAAAGTTGAACACAACAGCAAATTGGCAGTCGTTGAGCGAGGAATGATTTCGTTTGCATATTTTCTTTCTTCTCTTTCGTTTTTTTGCGATTATGATTTGCTTTATTTGCATTGAAAACTACGCAGATTTTCTCTTTCTTTTTCTAGTGGTTGTTGTAGCTGCATAGCTGTTTACTTCATTTGTATAAGTGACTACGCGGCTGTAAGTTGGTCCTGCGCATCTTTGATGTATTTTTCATATACTTGTGCCAATATTCTAATCGAAACCCAAACGTGATAAGAGAAATAACCGCTTCCAGTACCAAAAAGTGTTATAAATATAAACATAACCGGAAATCAACGATCAGCCACAACATTTACCCTTACCGTAACCTTTATTCGTTAGGGTTTTAGCAACGAGGGTTTAGGGTGAAGCAAGAATGCGAGGACTTAAACCTTTTTTGAGGCACAATGTTATGGAGCTTCAGAGTCATCAGGAATCCACCAAATTACAAAAAAGATCAAGCAAAATTGTTAACTGGAAGCAACAGTGTACAGTGCTCATAGCGTCAGCTCTATGAGCAGCACTTCACACAGTTCTGCTGGAACTTATATATGAAAAAAACGATGCTTGAAGTTGATTTGAAAGTAAATCAATTGCAGACTCTAATAAAAAAAAAAAAACAGAACTCTCAACCTGTTCCAAATAGAATAGCAACTGAAGTCTTCCTGTAATCAACAATTGCCATGTAGCCTGCCACTCCAACCTGCCCACTTCCATTGTATCCTGCCCCAGGCATTTTCATTTTCCATTTCCATTCCCTTGGCTTTCAACATTTCCGCACTTCAATTACTTTCCAGTTTCGAGAAAGAAAAATTTGCATATAACCAGCAGTTGGAACACATGAATTAATATTTGGCTATTGGCCATATTTAGCTGACAAAACAATAGAGCCTGGGCCAACCTGGGCCAACCTGGGCTACCTGTTGGCCGGCGTCGTCTGAATGGGCTTGTGAAAGCCGCCTGCGATCTGTTGTTGAGCGCATTAATGATTTTCACATGAGAGAGGCGGACTGGCGGACTGGCGGCCCGGTGGAGCTGGGCCATTGTGCGTGCCAGGGTCTGGGCCTGGCCCTTGCCCGATACATTGACCCAGTATACATTTGGTATGCATCGGCCGCATTGGTGGTTAGCAGTTGGCAGTTGCGCCGTCGCCGGCGCCGGCTGCTGCACTTCATTAGTAAAAACGAACGCAAATGTTGTTGGATTGCTTTTGGCTTTCGTTTTTGCATTTTGGAAAGCCATTTGCCAGCAAGTTATTGGCAAGGTTTCCTTGCCGTTGACAACGCCTTTCACTGCCGTTTGATGGACTTGCTCCCAGCGCCCAGCAAATTAAAAACCAATCAAATTGGATGCCGATGCCTCAAACCTCACACATCTCCACCAATCTGTCGCCGGCTTAACATAAATTTGCATAGACTCTAAAAACCCAAATGTAACTGTAAACACAATCAAGTGACGAGGCCAGCAGCAGCAGCAGCAGCATAACAAAAGCGGCGGCCAAAACAAGCGGCTGATAAAATGAAAACATTTGAGCGGACCACAAAAACCAGCAGATGAGTGGCCAGATTTCGATTTCATGCATTCTAAAACAGAGACATTTGCATTGGGCGAGTGGGCTGGGGGATGGGAGGGGGAATTGAAATATACCCGTACGAGCGAGTATCTATGCCAGGCTTGATCGGCAATGCGATTAAAATATCAAGTGGAGTCTTCCCCCCTTCCCCCTTCCAGAGATTGAGTCGGCTCAAAGAATGCCGTTCCACAAAGATAAGAGGCGATGCGACGACTGGACAGTTAAGTGCTCTGAGTATTTGGATTGGGCTTTGGATGAGGCTGGAGATGCTCCAATGGAACGATCACGCACGTGGAATCAAATCAAAACTTTTGGAAAACCAATGTTCTGTGTTCGGTGTTTTCCACAGTTTTTCCCAGCCAAGTGTTGGCATCCTCCGGAAGTCCAATTGGGACCACAATTGTCATCATTCCATCGTCAATGGCGTGGCTCAAAAGAAAAATGCCAACACGTTCTCATCTCTAATTCCGTTTGGCCCACAGCTCGCAGTTGAAATGGAAACTGGCCAGCTAACTGACTGACTGAGTGAATGACTAACTGGCATCGTCTTTAGAAATGGCGCACAAAAGACGCTGCTGCTGCTGCTGATGTTGCTGTCGACTGCAACGCCAACGTCCACATTTTGACGAAATTGACTTTCTCCATTCAATATAATTAATAGTAATATTTGAAGCTTTGGCTACACACACTCGCACACACGTCTTCAGAATTTGTAACTGCGGAATGTGGGCAGGAAGTAATTTGTTATTGCAGGCGCATTAACATTGAACGCAAACGAATGATTGAAAAATCCGACCACAGATCTTCACACACACTCACACACACACACACACACACACACGCACAGTTTGCCCTCACTGCACGTGCGCAGCATCCCGAAGCGCAGCGAATTCGCATCGCACCACAGGGCGTATGTGTAACAAGTGAAAAGTTCAACTCTCATGCGCGCCGTGTGTGGCTCAGAGAGTCACAAAATGCTGAAATTTATTACCCAGCTGCTGCCGCTCTTTTTTCTTCAGATTTATGCAAATTGTCTTCATTTGCAGCCCCCAAACTTGGGCCACTCATCTCGCTTTCAAAAAACCAAAAAAAAAACCTATTTTTAGCTAATATTTTAGCCTGCTGTGGCTTTTACTTTTCTTTTTCCTTTCGTTGGAATGTTTTCTTTGCCTAAATTAAGAGCGGTTTAGTTTGCTTGTCGCTTCTGTTTCGTTTTATATTTATTTTTTTTTTACATAACCAACCAAAATCCACGAAAAGTTTATACAAAACACTCACATGCGCCTCTAATCCCCCCCAGACCGAGGTGTGAGTGATGTGCTGCATTGGGTAAAAATTACAAGTGACAAAGCGTAGACCATTTCACGTTCATTGACATGGCCTCTTGTCACCGGGCAGCGGCGCGTTAAAGCCAAGTTTCGCCGGCACGCGCTTCGTTTACCTGAACGGCTTATTTCGTTTAGACTGAAAATGTTATTTAATGCATTTGCCGCTCGACTCAAAAGTTGTTATAATTAGATGATATAACTTTTGCTTTTTTTGGTTTTTGCCTAACGATTATCTAAGTGTCCAAAAGAAAGCGACACATAATGGTCAATTAGACAAGTTTTTTAAAGCAATTGGATATTGAGCCCTAATAAAACGTAGCCATATTTAAATATATATGTGTAGTGTGAAGCAGCTGTTGGGATTGAGCTAATCTTGCGCTCGAATCTTGGGCAAAACTTTCGTATATTAAAAATTAGCCATGAACAGTTTTAGTATATTTTTTTTCATATTTGCATATTTAAATGGATATTTCGCTGGTCGCAGAAAAGGCAAAATAAATGGTTGCTCTGTTGAACTATCTTTGATGATGCCTCCTCTTCCAGCTGGTAAAGCTTTGTTTAAAATCAAATACTTTGTCATCCTCCGGGGGCCAAGTAGGCCAAGATGAGGAGACAGTTGCAGTATCCAAGCAAAATGTGGGTATTGAGAGTAGAGATGAGGGCTATACAGAAATTTGATATTATGATTTAATCCCGTTAAAATTGAAGTTTAAAAAAAGGTTTATTATTGGAAAGCATTAGTTTATTCTAGCCCGGTGTTTTGTGTTCCCTGTAGAGTTCTTAGAGAAAGCGTATTATATGCTTTAGTAGCCTTGTGCTCCTAACTCCACCAACACATATGCTTAAAGACTTGGGATACTTAGTGCTAAGTATCTTTCTTCGTAACTTAGAGTCAAGTCCTGTTGATAATTTAGAAAACTATATAAACTATATGAGGACTTCATAAGCATACTTATAACAGGAGTGTATAGAATTTAGGCCTTAGGGCCTATAATGCGTCAACCACTTATCCTTTGAGTCTAGCAAATTTCACTGAAGTCCGATCGTCCCATGTTCCCGCTCGAACAAGGCGTATGTCCATCTTCCCTATGGTTCAGAATAGAACGCACAGTCAATAATCTCATCAATCATCTCATGCTCTTCATCAAGAGGCAGTAGCGTGTATCTAATTCTGATATAGGGGCTCACATCTGCTATAGGGGGAGTTGCTCCTTAAACTGACCAAAAGTACATGTTCTACTCCAATTGAGTTCAGTTCAGAGACTTGCTTAGTGAGCTATGCAGTGACTAGTTCAGTGAGTTGTTCACTGACTGTTCATTCAATTCGGTGACTTTTCAGCATTCAGGTTTGCTTTGCAGTTGTTTGTTACCAAGGAATGGCAATTTTGCTTTGAGAACCATGCTGGTGAAGCATTTTCAATAGTTTTTCAATAAAAACCTGGGATTCAAACCGAAACGAACCTTTATCCAAACCAGTGCTTTCATGAAAATGCAGAACCGAACCGAAACCGCACATAAATAGGCTTGTTTCGTTTAATTTTATGGACAAGTTTGATGATATTTAAGTGGGATGTACTCAGAATACCTCAAGTGGTGTTTTTTACCACAGTTAGGTATAAGCTAATACAACTAAGATTCTTTACATCCTACAAAACATTGTTTCCAAAATATCCGACTCGAAGGACCATGCAGTAGTTTAAAGTTCGCTTTTATAACCCTTGCAGAGGGTATTCTAAAATTCTCTAAGTATTTGTAGTGCACAGAAGCAGGCATTTCCGACCACATACAATAAATATATTCTTAATCTTGATCTTGATATCAGATTTTGACCAAATTGCGAAGTTTTAAGGCGTTTCATCGAAAACATAAAAGTATTTCTCACTAGAACTAATTTTTTCAACCAGTCGTTTCTATGGTAGCTATGGTCATCCAATTTTGCATTGAAAACAAAAAAAGCTTTCAAACTAAGATAGCTTGCGCTCGGAACTGGAACGGGTTCAGCAGTTGGTACACACGTGGTTCGGCTTAAGGTTTGGTTTACAATATGTTAGAAGTTTGATACCGAACCAAAAGTTGTAAATAACACAAACAAAAACACTGAATAAACTCATCAGCAACTGTCTGTTCTCTGTTAACTTCAAATATCAGCAGAATTAGCGGTTTGGTTCTGTTCACTTAATATTCACAAACCAACAAGAAGGCTCCAGCGGAAGCTTTTGATCTTCGTAACATTTGGCTAAATGATTTTAAACCAAAGACTTTTCGTTCGTTCACAAGCTGACAAATATAAAACCAATGCCGAAAAAGCTTCGTCGAAAAGCTTCAGTCAGCTGTGAGGCCAAACAAGTTTTTATCTAGCCCCCCCCCTCCACCATTATCTTGCCCCAAGCACGCTCCACCAAGCGTTTGTCAGGCCACTTCTTCCTCTCCGTTTCCAGTTCCCAAAAATCAGTTATTCGCTGTGTGTGCTTGGGAGTGGTTCGACTTTTTGCGGTCCAGAAATATTTAAAATATATTCTTAAATCTTTGTACTCCGGCAATTTGAATAGATATTCTTAAAGGTGAGTGCCTTGATTGGACTATTATATAAAGAGTTCTACATAAATATATAATCTAATAAGTTTCGCAATGTTTTCAATCAACCGGCATTTATCTGAGATAATTATCTTGCTTTTAACGATGACTGGCAACTTATCCGACGATATAAAAATATGTTGCAAAAAAGCAAATGAAAATCGTGAAGAATTTTAAATGAATTCAATGAAATGCAAATAAAGCAGAGAAGCTAGAATTGTTTATATGAATAATTTGCGCTTACTTAACCCCCTTTTTAGGATCATCCACCCCTTTTTCAAATTCGTTGACGTTGAACTTTCTCCCCAAATGCTTGTGCACATACATATGCATATATACGGACACAAATACACTCACATCTGCACTCAGCACATTATATGCAACTCATCTGGCCGGCCAGCCGGTTTGTCTTTAGATGATGTGCGGAGACAGACACCGGCTGGGCCCAGAGACAAGTTACACGTAGTAGCCTAGGCGAGAGGCACCTGTGTGCCCCCTCGCATCGACACTGTCTAAAGTTTAATCTCCATTTCAAAGCCTAGACCTCGTCATTTTTCATTCAATGTACACAAATTGTTCAAACAAATCTCAAAATACGCTTAGACATTGTACCTTAATGGGTGGATGAAGAAAGGCTCGTGTCACAATTATTGTTGATTTTTCGATGTAAGATTTTCTATGGGCACGTAACAAGTGTTTATTTACCAGTGCCAAATCTTATCAGTAGAGTGATTATTGCCATAGTGCTGATACATGCTATGTACATAAGAGTGTACAATGTGCGAAGACTGTGCTAGAATGAAGAAAAAAAGCTGTCGAAATTCATAGTGAAAGCTACAGGGTCGGTCGTCTGCTTCTTTACATTAGTTTTGTCGGCATTTGCCACTTAGCTCAGTGATCATGGCGTGATATTTGAATCACGCCATTTTATGCTTGCCTAAAACGAAGACTGATTTAATGGTGGTCAAATTGGGAAAGCCAACACCCAATTTAAGAAAAAGTTAGTAGTTGAAAATCTAGACAAATGATTTAGAAATAGTTCCTTTAATACAAGGAAGGAAAGAAAGGAGGAACAAAATTATTCAGCATCAAAAGAAAGTACCAGATATGTACAATCTTTGAGCGAAAAGAATTGAAAGCAAAGATAATTGGAAAAATTTCGAGCACAAGCTGTCGATAATGTAAGGCGAGGCGCTAGAGCTCCCGAGCCAGTTTTTTAAATTTTTTTCCACAATTTAATAGATTTTTTTTAAAAACAACTGACAAACAGTTTTGACTTCTACTCATTTTAATTACCTACTGTCTTATAGTTGATTATTTGGCTCTTTTCTCCAAACTCTGCAAAAGTGTTTGTACATTGACAACATTTTGGTAAAACATTGAATCACAGCCAGACAGTTTGGCGCCAAACTAAATAAAGCTTTGACCTTTCACACAATCGCTTATCGTTATCG
This sequence comes from Lordiphosa andalusiaca, assembly GCA_035044965.1. NCBI lineage: Eukaryota > Metazoa > Arthropoda > Insecta > Diptera > Drosophilidae > Lordiphosa > Lordiphosa andalusiaca. The sequence goes on along the minus strand of JAWNNM010001363.1, from coordinate 3,231,808 downwards.
ATAACCTAAAAAGCAGAATTGCATGCAACGGCCGATTGTGGCACAAGCTTTTAAGAACCAAAATTCATTATCAATTTCAAAGGCTGCGGCCGTGAACTTCTCTACATAAAAACTATTATTATTAATAAATTTATAAAGCACGCTTATGCTGTGGAAAAGTTTTCGCAAGCTGATAAACCGCCACAAGTGTGATTGCCTCTCACTCAGAGAGAGAAAGAGAGAATGAGAGAGACAGATAGGGAGAGCAAAAGTGACGCCCACAATATAAAGTTGATTGACAAGGCAGTTCAGCAGCAACCGGCGATAACGATTATACGTAGAGGGCAAACCTGTGTGTGTTTATTTTATTCAGTGCTTTTTATTGCATTACAAGTGAAAATTGTTAATTCAAGTTACGCTTAGCACAACTTTGAGAGAATTGAATCTTATCTACATGATTATGGTGATTACGCAACAGAAACAGATTGAGTAAAGAGTCGCCACAAGTGCAGCTAACGGGACTCTGGCCAAGTTATCAGTAGTAACGGCACCTCTCGCCTAGCTGCACGAGTATTGTCTGAATTTTGTTACTTTGTTTCCCCTTTATAAGTTGTCATTTGTGTTGTCGCCAACACACACACACACACAAAAATCTAAATTTCAATAGCTTCTATAGCTTATTAGTAGTGAAAGTTTTGCAATATGTTTGTGATACGTCGCACAGCCCAGATGATGGCCGTCCACAACAAACGGCCTCAGCTGCTTCGCTTGGCCTTTCAGGCGAACCTTGGCAGCAGCGCCGCGGTAGGTTTGCTCCCCAGATCAAAGTTCACTTTGGCTGTTTCATCAATGTCATCCTCAATTTCCATTTCCATTCCAAATATCCAATTGCACCCCAGACGGCTCACTTGCTACCTAATATGGAGAATCCTTTAAGAGAAACTGCCGGTGTCTTTACTAGCGAGGTGATTGTCACACACTTCATCAGCACTTTCCCATTCCTGCTTTTGTATTTGCCCAAGATTTAAAATTTGTTTCTCAAGTCTTCAAATTTGGTTTGCTTTCCCGTACAGATGGCCCAAAAGATACGCGCCGGTCCCGTTGTCGATGTGCTGGGTGATGAGATGACTCGCATCATCTGGCAATCCATCAAGGATAAGCTGATTCTGCCCTTCCTGGACATCGAGCTGCACACATACGATCTGGGCATTGAGCACCGTGACAAGACTGAGGACCAGGTGACCATTGACTGTGCCGAGGCCATCAAGAAGTACAATGTGGGCATCAAGTGTGCCACCATTACTCCGGATGAGAAGCGCGTGGAGGAGTTCAATCTGAAGAAGATGTGGAAGTCACCCAATGGCACCATTCGTAACATTCTAGGCGGCACAGTGTTCCGTGAGGCCATCATCTGCAAGAATGTGCCCCGTCTGGTCACGGGCTGGCAGAAACCCATTGTCATTGGCCGTCACGCTCATGCCGATCAGTACAAGGCTGTGGACTATGTGGTTCCTGGTCCGGGTAAGCTCACCCTGACCTGGAAGGGCAATGATGGCAAGGTCATTGAGGAGGTGATCAATGACTTTAAGGGTCCCGGAGTGGCCCTGGGCATGTTCAACACGGATGACTCTATCGTGGACTTTGCTCATGCCTCCTTCAAATATGCTTTGGACCGCAAATTGCCGCTGTACATGAGCACCAAGAACACCATTCTGAAGAAGTACGATGGCCGCTTCAAGGATATCTTCGAGGATCTGTACAACAAGCAGTACAAGAAGGAGTACGAGGCTGCAGGCGTCTGGTATGAGCATCGCCTTATCGATGACATGGTGGCCTATGCCATGAAGTCTGAGGGAGGCTTTGTATGGGCCTGCAAGAACTATGATGGTGACGTTCAGTCCGACTCCGTGGCTCAGGGCTATGGCTCCTTGGGTCTAATGACCTCGGTGCTGCTGTGTCCCGATGGCAAGACCGTCGAGGCTGAGGCTGCTCATGGTACTGTGACCCGTCACTTCCGTTTCTATCAGCAGGGCAAGGAAACCTCCACCAATCCCATTGCTTCGATCTTTGCTTGGAGCCGTGGTCTGCTGCATCGTGCCAAGCTGGACAACAACGAGCCGTTGAGACAGTTTGCCGAGACTCTGGAAAAGGTGTGCATAGATACAATTGAAAGTGGAGCCATGACCAAGGATCTGGCAATTTGCATTAAGGGCAGCATAAGTGCTGTGCAGCGCAAGGACTACCAGGAGACCTTTGAGTTCATGGACACACTGGCCAAGAATTTGGAGGCTGCCCTGTCCAAGGGTGCTGCCGCTGCCAAATGACTGACCGACTCAAAACTCTAGAATCCCCTATCCTTTAACTCTGTTTATGTGTGTGCAATGTCCTTAACGCATATTGTTCAATGTTCATCGTCTCTGCGAGACCTCATCAAGGAAACAAATTTCAAATAAATGTATTTTTATACCGCCAAGCGAACGAAAGAGAGAGAGGAGAGGTCTTTAACCTGGCGCCCCCTGGTATTCATGTAAGGCTCGTTATGTGTGTGTAGTTGGTCCACTTGTGAGGTTTCTTGGTCAGTCGCTAGGCTTATTGGATTTGTTTTTGCCTCAGTCTTGCGACCATCTTCGCGGACGAACAACGTGTCATGTTAGTGCAGGCTGTGGGCTATGGCTATTGCCTGGTCTATATCTTGACACTGTTTTGCTGGCCGGGTCAAGCGTATCCTGCTGCCGCTAACAGCTATCGGGATTTGGATATCTGCAATCATTGGAATGGCCGGCGACACTTTCTAGAGCTGGGTAGTCCACCCGGAGAGCTGCATGCACGCAACATGACCAACACCGCCTACAGAGTGAGTCTGCCTCAGAGTCTCAGGAAGTTGCTAAGAGTATACGGTTGCCTTTCCCAACTAGAGTACTCCTTTGGGGCTCAAGAACGAAGCGGACGTGTGGTCGCAATGCAATCTGGAGTTGGTCACTTGTGCCGAATGCGTTATACGCGTGACCTTTAGCCATGCCAACTTCTCCAAAAACTGTGGCAATTCGGGCGTCAAGTCCAGTCGTTGTCCCTGTGAGCACATACAGTTCTCTGAGCCACCATACGATACCACCATCTCGGGCCAAGAGTTTTGCGGCGATGGCAAGGTCTTTCGCAGCAAGACCAGGACACTGCAGCTCAAGTTCTTCTACAGAGCCACCAATTCCCATGTCTTCTCCTTACAGTACTTCTCTGAGCGTAAGTTTTGGGTAATCTTTGTAACGATCTTGGCTGAGTTATCCACCCCCAAAAAATATTTCTTCTAGGTAATGTGCGCATTGTGAGTGGTTCACCCAGGCAGTCGATAGTGAATGGCAATTTCAAGTCACTGCCACAGGTTATATCCACACCCTACTTTCCCATGCCCTATCCCCGGGACTATGGCATCGAGCATATACTCACCTGCGAGTCGGAGAATTGTCAGGTTCGTTTGGATTTCACGGATTTTCAACTGGGTCTCACCTCCACTTTGGAAATATTCGACTCCAATGGCCAAATGCTGGACTCCTATACGGGTGAACACTTTCGTCCACCCATCACCATTAGCAGTGGGAAATCCCTGCTCCTGCAGTTTCGTGGTAATGCTGCCACCGGAGTGGGATTTCGGGCCGAAGTCAGTTTTGTGTCGTCCAAACAATTAAAGGATGAACGTCTTATGCCCTATACAGGTAAGTGGCGGAAGCAGTGATGGGGAGCACTTGAAGGTCTGCACGGGCATAGAAAATTTCAATGTCATTTTGTCAGTTTTGAAGTGGAAACTAGGTGACACTTTGGTAAGGCAATCGATTTTGTTGGGGTAGGTTGGGTAGGTCGTATGCATAACCCGGTGGATGGCTATTGTTGGTGGTCATTCATTTATGTAAACGGTCTCGAGTGGGAAGGGTGGAATTTCTTAAGAGCAGCTGATGATATGGTGGGTGGGTTTTCCCCAGATCCTTCGTTTCAAATGTCTTAAACCATAAAAACATCTCTCACAGATTGCGGTGGAATGGTTTCGGGTCCTGGTGGTGCCATTACCATGATGAACATGATTGAGAATGCCACCGATGTTCGGCTCTTTGACTGCATTTGGATCATCAAGCCGGGCAATAACTACATGATGATGAAAACTCACATCTCTCTGCGCGTGGAGGATTTCTATGGCATGGCCGCTCGATCAGAGCTAACCATCCGGCAGGGCACCACCTCCGATGCCGTGGAAATTGAGAATGTGATGTGGCCAAATAATGGACTGAACAAGGAGAGTCACATTGCACCCATTCTGAATGGCTATTACATACGCCTGCGAGGAGTGTTTGGCATGTCCTCCAAATTGGCCATAGTCTACAGTGTCTTCAACTATTTGAGTGGGTAGCATGGAGTATTTCCAAAAGATTTTCCCTCCACTTAAACTTCTCCTTTAAATAGATTGCTATATTGGCTCGGAATTTCTGTGCGGGAACAACCACTGCATCAGCATACGTCTCCACTGCGATGGCTTTGATCACTGCGGTGATGGGACCGATGAGCCGGACTCCTGTGAGGAGGATTGGGCGCATCTGCATCATGATAGACGCTGGTACTCTCACAAGCCTAACTATTACTTTCCCAAAATGGATCAGTATCCAGATCTGAAGACAGCCACCAGTATATTCATAATCAGCACCTTGGGCATCTTTGGCGTTCTGTCCGGCTGGATGGTGATACTGTATCGCATGGGGGTCAGGGCACGGCATCAGCGCGAGCTTCAGAGTCATTTGCAGACCATAAGCGAGCTGTTGGATCGACAGGATGAGGATCGTACTCCCGATGAGCCGCCTAGCTACGAGGCACCACCGGACTATGAGGAGGTAATCAAGGTAGGTATGCAACAGGAGTTGCGCGAGCCGCGTCGACAGCGTCGAGCTCGTGCCCGTCCGCCACGGGATCGTAGCTGCTGTAGTCGTGCACCGAGCAACTGCACCGTGCAGTCCATGTTGCCCTTGGAGCGAGATCAGCCCAGCACCTCTGCAGCGGCCATGACTCGTGCAGTGGCCTGTACAGACACCACAGAGGATGCACAGCAGCAGCAGCAGCAGCAGTCGCTGGCACAACGCATGCTTATGGCCAGCGCCCTGTGTGGTAGGTGATCACTTTACCCCCGATCCCACCCCTGCAGCCGCTAATTTACCCACAGAATCTCACTTACAGGCGCTGCAGGCGCGTCTGGCGCGACAACAGCGTGCCCGCACCCAGCCACGTACCAATCCGTGGGGATTTCAACGAGCCCGCCACCGTTATCCACTGGGGGTGAGCTATCCCCAGCCGCTGGAGCGGCGTCTGCGGCTCAGCCAACGAGCCCAAACAGTGCGGCGGATACCGGCACCGACTGCGCCTTCCGAGATGGAGACGATTCACTCAATATATCACTCACTCTAGGTCTGCCCTCCACCACAGTGGGCAGTCCGGTCACCACTGACCAGAATCCAAGCCAGATCCAGGTTAGTAACTGCACCGAGCTTACTTATCTCAAGCGATCCTGGCTAGCGGTGCAGCAGCAGCAGCAACAGCAACCAAATGGTCACCGTTGTCGTGTGCAGCGTTTGCGTCATACCTTCTCCTCTCCCGAGGCTTTCAATGGTTTCGATCTTCATCTGCCCTATCCGGATTTTCTAAGCTATGGCACCAATCTGCCCCACGAGCGTAGCAGTAGCAATTTCGGTTCCGAGCTATCCCGGGATCCCTCCAGTCACAGCGTGGTGGCTTCAGCTTCAGCCGATGTGGTAGCTAATCACAGTGAAAGCGAAAGTGAACCAGAGCCACAGGTATCCTGTTTCGGAGCCGTCTCTCAGCGTCCCAAGCGTCGACGCGGTCATGTGAGAAGTCGTTCGTTTAGCAATGCACCAGGTGGGAGTACTGGGAAACGTATACGTCGGATGAAGCGCAGCTCGTCAGCAGATCTTTTGATGAACTATGCCAGCATGGCGGTGTCCACACCTCAGAAAGGCAGCGAGGCGTTGCAACGTTTGTTTTTCATATGAAGGGTGGGGTGAAGGGGCAGGAGAATGAAACGATAGTATTATGTCTGGTGTGATTCTGGTCGGAATCTGGTCGTAGTTTATATTGCATTCTATTGTATATTGTAATAATCCAAAACGTGTAAATAAAAGATTACACACAAATGAGTCAGCAAACTTGCTTTGATATTTTTTTTTTGCTTTTTGTTTTTAGTTGTATATATTATTTAGCATTTAGATGTGTAGCAATTTCAAGTGAATGTCAAACTGTATCTTAGGGCAGCAATTATTTGCTATAATTAACGAGAAATGAGCTCCAGATTGTTACAATTCTTTCAATTACTAGGTAATTGTGGGATAATTACTAAGTAATTATGCTATTATTACTAGGTAATTGTAGGATAGTTGCTAAGTAATTGTGGGATAATTGCTAAGTAATTATGCTACAACTACTAAGCAATTATTCCACAATTACCAAGTAATTATGCTGTTATAACTAAGTAATTATGCTATAATTACTAAGTAATTATGCTATAATTACTAGGTAGCTATGGGATAATTACTAAGTAATCACACCTGAGACTTAAGTGTTCAAGTAATTGCTGCAAGAAGAAAATTAGAATCAATATAGCAAATCGAATTCGGGACTTTCCATCCCTTAATCTAACCGATCTACAGAAGAGCAGAATAGCAAACCTAATCAGTATTCACCGTATTCAGTGACGGTTTCGAATCAAAATGTTACAAAATTGCTTTTAGTTTTGCGATTTTGCGAAGATGGTCTCGCTTCCAAACTTGCTTCGTTTCCAGTTTCAACCTATTTAACTAGACAATCCGACCTGTTCCGTTTCCGAAAAACATTCCTGCTGTTTGATTTCGAGTATTCTTATTTTTATATGTCAAATTTGCTTGGAGATTTAGTACTATTCACTCAATATATCTGAGCAAACAATTCCATTTAAAATCATTTTTTTTTCCAACCAACTCAACTAAAATTGAAATCAAAAACCCTCTTTCGATCCTATAGCCACCATTTGTTGCAGTTCAAAGACAGTAAACACAACTGAAAGCGAAGCAAAAAAATGGCAGATCCACGCATCAGGCAGCTGGCCATTAAGACGGGTGTGATGAAACGCCTGACCAAGGAGAAAACTACTTACGAGAAGGAAGTGCTCACTGAATTGGCTAGACTGGAGAAGTTCAGGAATAAGGGAGACGATGAACATGTATTGCGCAAGCAGCAGGAAGTCATCCAGGAATGTGAGATGATGTTGCCGTACTCCAAGAAGAGATTGCAAGACGAGTTTGAACTGCTGCAGAAATTTCTGCAGAATGAGCTGGATCTAAAGGAGACAGAGGCTTATACAAAAGCTTCAGATGCATTAAATGAGGCCAAAACAGTGCTGGAATTGTAAAGGAGTTCAAGCTAACCACCAAAGGCAATTGTGGACCAATTGAATTCTGAATTCTGTTATAAATAAATGAACAACCCCTGACATCGTTTCTTTGGAAATGTTATGACAGTGTTAAAGTTAGTAAGCGATTTAAGTTTCTTAAGACCCGAAAAGTACTATTTCTAGGTGGAATTTAGAATTAGTTGCGTCAAATAATGAAACCTTACAGGCCTAATTACTGGCAATTACTTAAAAGTATTTATGGAATTACTGCAATTTCATTAACAGTTCTCTGACACAATTACCAAAGTTCTTCAAAGCTGTTCCCTACATGGAAGCATGCTAAAATGTCTGTTCCCGCTCATTAATCGTCAATTAATCCCAAATCTACAGTTTGACCTTTCTGGGAGTGCCTTAAAAGTGCAAAATAATCGTACAAATCGAAATCCGGCATATATATATATATAAAGAAATGAAAAAATTCATATAATATAGATATATATGTTTGTTTGTGTATATATATATAGACGAATATATGATAAATAATACCAAGGCGTAGTCATTATTACTGTAGGACTGCCTGCTAGCCAGATCGGCCTACATATATATGTTGTATGTATGTATGTTTGAATTTTTACTGCAATTGCTGCTTGAGATTCTCGAGCGTTGACTTCCCTGTTGCCTCCAATGGTACCACAATATTCCTTAAACTGTCAATGCTGTTGCGCAATTTGGTGGCCTGAAATTTAGCGGGTAATTTCGGTGAGCCACCGACTGAGGAGGCAAAGTTAAAGGTCTTGTACTCCTGTCATCCGGCAGCAGCCATCCAGCAGCGAGGAGAGTGGGGGAAAAATAGATTACAGATGTTTATTTGCACTGGTTAAGTTCACCAAAAGAAAGAAGATTCTTCAACTGATTCTTGAATTGGTATGTGTGTGTGTGTGATTGTGTGTGGCATATAAATTAGGCATGATAAACAATGTTGAGGTATTCCCACCGGAATCGACGCAAATACCCCTTCTTAATTCTAACAAAGAAAATAACTAAAAATATGTAAAAACTTAAATCAAAAAATATCTGTTGTCAAGTCATGGTAATTGCTTCCCCTTAGGTTACCTGATTGCCAGTGGGTGAGCTGGCCTCACTCAGGGTGGTTGGGGCTTGTCCCATATATGACTGAAACGTAGGTCCATCTCTATGGCTGCTGCCTCCGCCTCCACGTGTGGTTACCTTCTCCTGCAACGAGTTGAACGTTTTGGATAGCCAGGGCTGCCAGCTGTTGCGATTGGTTTGCAGTTCACTGAGCGTGTTGCTCAACTGATGATTTAGATCCTGATTCTTGCATTCCGCCTCCACCTGGGCCAATTTGGCCTGAGCCAACTCCAGCTCCAGCTCGCGTATGCGCTGAGAGGCCACGTTAAGTGGATCCAGTGGACCGAGAGGAGCGTTATTGGCATTGCGTAAGGGATCCAGGTGAGATTTTGAGCTACCGGTAGAAGACTGGGCATTGTCATTGCCCACATCGATGTGCTGTAAGCAATGCTGGCACTTTGAAACTGTGTGCTAAAGGGCAGAAGAAAATCAGAATTGCAATTTTCATAGGTTCATCGGTTTACTCACCATAACCTTGCCCAAAGTCTCATTAAGCGTGTTCATGTCCTGCTCCTGACGCTGTATTATCTGCTTGTAGTCCTGTATAATGCCCGTATGTTTCTTCTCCTTCTCCACGGCCCGCTCATTGGCTCCCAGTAGCTGTTGATTTAAGGCCTCGATCTGTGCCTGCAGCTTGCGTCGTTCTTCCCCAAAACGACTCTCATAGATCTTAGCCTCCTTCTCCAGGCGCTCTTTGTGCTGCTTCTTCAGGAGAAACTCTTCTTCATATTGTTTGAGTTTCTTGATCTTACGCTCGCAAGCCTGCTTCATCACTTTGCGTGCCTGGCTAGAGCTGCGACACTTCTTGGGTAGCGTCACCCGGAAATATTTGAGTATGCCCTCAAAATCCAATTGACGTAAGTCCGACTCGCAGATTGATAACAAAGTCACGGCCACCTGGAAAAGCACAGGCAAGCCGTCCAGCAGGAATACATCCAACACATGGAATACAAAGCAGAGTGGAAAACGAGCTGTGTATAGTGTAAGGAACCATTGGGAGGCATACATATGCGTCTCAATGCCGCAGGCATTGAAATGTTCATGCAGTTTGGGCAGCTGATCTTTGATAAGTCGTTCCAGCTGGTACAGACGCAGATAGAGGACCTCAAATCCAGCCTTGTAGAGATCACGCAGACCATAGTCATACATAAGCGCGACTAGGACACAGAAGGCGTCTTCCTCGGGCATCTGATATGAGAGATTGGAAGGGTTTATGGGGAAATCCTGTACAGAAAACTTCTACACAACTTACATGCAACAGCAAGCTGGCTGCTATGAAACTTAATCCCTGGCAATAGCCCACCTCACTGTCGTGAACAGCATAGGCCTTGGACACCTTAAACAAAGCATCCTGACCAGAACCGCCCGTCTCCTTGAAACATTTGTGCGCCGGAAAGGTGCGATGTATATCTCTCTGGATGACTGTCTCGCATTTGGTTTCCTGCAAAAGATTATATTGGAGAGGATTGTGTTTTGTACTCATTCATAAACTCAGAACTTTTTCTCAACCTTCGGTACTCACTTTGGTGATCAATATCTTGTACATGTCATTCATCTCAAATTTGCCCTCCACATTGGCCAACTTCTGCCAGATCTTCTCACGCAAAGCCTCTGGCACGCCCAGACGCACCAGAGGAGCCAGATTCTTGGGTCTCTTTTCGCCATCCCATTCTCTTAGTATGGGATCCCATTCATCTAATGTGTCCTGTGAACAGTCCTTGGATACTTCTCCAGTACCACTCAGCAGTGGTTCATCTCCATCGCTGCTATAGTCAGTGGCACAATCATCCTCTATGGAGGCTATGGACGAGCTGCGCACAATTCTCGAAAGATTATTCATGCCCAGCTTAAGGAGGGAGGAGGATCCACCGGCCTGTGGGCCCGGCTGTTCATTGATCTCTTCGGATGGGTCTATGCTGTTTACTTTCCAGTTGAGCTCATCCGTGCGCTTGAGATGCAAATAGAAACGCAAAGTCATGGGCCGTTTGGACATAAAGTGATCCATGATGCGCATCTCATTGGCCGACTGTATAGTCACCGGTGTCTCAATTACAAAGCGTACTGGCTCCTGTATGCCACGCATTACAATGTCTACGGCCACTGTAAGATTGGTTTTGGACGTTTCCAGATTTAGTTGCTCAAAGGCCTTCTCCTGGGCCTTCCACTCGGCTCGTATGGCATAGGGCAGGCTGGAGGACTGCGGCGGGGAGGAACTGTCCAACTCAACTGGTGCACCAACATAGCCCATATTGAGCATGTCAATCAAATGCATATCCTTTTGAACCACCAGCTTTCCCGGTGCTACCAGCACACCAAAACAACGCTCGATGTGCAAAGGTTGAAGTACATGCGATGGCGTTTGCTTCACTGTGATGCACACTTCCTTATCCGTATTGGCTCGCAGCTTGAAGCAACCCCGATCACGAGGTACTGCAGCAAATGAATTCTTGGCCACCTTCTCGCGTATCTCCAAAGAGACAATAAACTCATAGCCAGCCGTATTTAAGGGATTTCCACTGACATCTGAGGTCACAGAGTTAACCATATCCACAGCAGAGGTGAGGCTACAACTCATGCTGGCCGGATAGGTCTGGAATGCCTTTTGGAAGCAAGCTGGGTAGAAATAGTAGGGTTAAATAAAGTGAAATGGTGGAAAATGTATCGAACTTACCGCTCACTTGATTCACTGCTTCAGGTATATGGCAACGGAATACATGGCATTGGAATAGATCATCTCCATGCAGCCAAGTGAAGGCAAAGCAACCATTCTCCCCCGTATCTACAGGACCACGATAATATAGTATAATGCTCGAGATCTCATAGGTGGCTATAATGGTATTGCTTTCCGCATCATGGAGTCTACAAACGGAATGGGGAGAGTAAAACATGAACATTTGATTCTACAAATCATCTAAAACTAGACCTAGAATAGCACCTATTAATGATGATCTTTTTTCATCGGGTTTTCAGAGTTTTGTGGAATGCTACGTTATGTTTAAAGAGTCAAACATTTGTTTTCTTAGTTGGACTTTTATATATAGATTATAGAAAGGAGAGAGTTATTCTTAACAAATAGAGGAAAGTTAACTTCCGCACATGTTTCTCACTAAAACTACAATCTACAACGGAAGAATCTAATCTAATCCAAAGAATGGTTCTATTTTTACTTACACCACGAGACCATCGGAGCAATTGGGAATGCTCACTGTAATTTTGAGACCCACTTGTTTGGTGCCACTATTTAGCTCGCTCATGATGCGATAGACATCTGTTTCGGATTTGGGGGCATTAATATTGGCCGCACCCAGGTAGGTGACACCCGAGAAAATGGTGCAACCCTGATCGATTTCGGAAACTGTCAAAACAAATATTTATATTTTTGTACAAAAAAAAATCACTATTTGAATGCTTACCCTCCTCGTCGGTGGTATCGCCGGCCTTTTCGGGCTTCATGGCATCCTGCTTCTCCTCCAGGCAGGCTGGGCTCGCATCTAGGCAGTCATAGAAGACAGACTGACCCACACGTTGGTGTGAATCCGAAACGGATGCATCATCGCCGGGCTCATCACTCTTGGGTGAGAACAAATTGCAGCGAAAGCGCATGTCAGTTGCATCGGCGTCCCCAGTTTTTTGGCCAGTCAAAGGCAATGTTAAAGATTTCTGCTGAAGCGCCGCAGTCGTCTTGTCGCCGGCAGCTGCAAATGGCAATTAAGGGGGTTGAGAAATGTTAATTGAACTGAATTTATGGAAATTGTTGTGCAAGGGGGATTTTCAGAACATTTGTTTGTCATTTGTTGCCATGACAGCGCAAGCCCTGATAAGATTGCAGGCAGCGGCGGCGGCTTTGCTTACAATTCCAAAATTTTAATGTGGAGCGCGAGTGCGATGTGTGCACAGCTGGCGTGGGCAAACAACTGACTAAAATTACTATTTCTTTCGGTTTACTCACCTAAAACACCTCGTTCCAACTCCAGATCTCGCAAGGCATCCGTCATTTCATGTTGAATATCGCTGATATTGCGATTATGTGCCATATTCAGGGTGGGCGAGCGATCTCCGCCTGCTTCTGGCGAGGACAAGGCCAAAGCACTTAAGGAAGTGGGCGGCGGCATGGCGGACTCCTTGACCACCAATACAGTGTCCGCTCGTGTGGCCGACGGATCCGTGGGGCTGGTGACATTGCTATCGGTGACTATCTCATATTCACCGCTGGTGGTTATCGAAGACTCCGAGGATTTGGTGCTTAGATTATCATCCATTGTGAAATTTGTTTATGTTTTATTTTCGTGCCAATGAATTGCTGCGCATTTCTCTTCTTCAAATCAATTTGTTCAAGGTTAACTTGCGGCTGGGTTTCTTCTTTTTTTCGTTCAATTTCAATTAAGTTTAGTTAATGCGACTCCATTGTTTGGATCGATGACGAATCGGAATCGGTACGGGCCAGTTTGGGGGCGTTGATTGCGTTGCATATATGTATGTATGTGTGTGTTTGTGACACAATTGTGTGGCGAGGTCATGCCCCCCTTTTTGCATATAGATTTTTTACTTTTCCTTGAGGTCCCCAAGCCGGGCTAGTGTTAGCGGATGATTTTGAGTAACTGCGGGTATTACTTTCTATGTTGCCACATTAAGGCATTGTTCGACTGCTAATTTTAAGCAGTTACACTTAAAGATTTTCTAAATAACTTTTTCGCAATTTTCTTGCATTGTTTACATATTTATTTGCCTAGTGTTGCATAGCGATGCACTGAGGCAAAGCTACCTGGCGATTTACAACAGCTGTTTTAGCAGTGTTGTGAAGCAACAAAAGCTTGCCCCTCGGGAGGTATGGTTAGCGGGAAAATAGCTAGCAAAATTGTTAAAATACTGGCTGACGAAAATCCGATTACTTTTTTGGGATTGTTTTAACTTGATTGTAGAGCACATAGCATATTCACCCGTTTTTCTGTCATTTTTTCTTGTCACAGAAAGGTAAGCATCACCAGCTGGCAGTTACCCAGCACTTTTCGACAGTCGAACTATCGATACTTTTATCGACTGCAACCGCCTTCGCCGCCGCCCGCGCGTTAGAAGAGTGAGAGACGAAAAAAACGTGCGCGTGCTTCCCCACTGTCCATTTCCATTAAACTATTTAGTTAACTACTTCCAAATTTCGAGTAAACTATGTGGCCGCGTTTTGGCATTAAAATTGGCAACAGCACGCTGTGCATCGCTTATGTAAGATCCGACGGCAAGGCGGAAGTCATTGCCAACAAGCAAGGAGATCGCATCTCCCAGGCTTGCCTGCTGTGGGATGGAGCTGCCGAGATAGAATGTGGCCTGACGGCCAAGCAAAAGATGGCCACGAAACCCAAACAGGCTGTGGCACACAGTTTCCAGCTGCTTAGACCCAAGGAGCTGGTGACAGAGGAGCAGTTGTCCAATGCGCTCAAGGACATACCCTGTCCCTTTGACCAGGAGGAGTTTGTGTTCCGTATGGAGCATTCACAGCCCTCGGAGAAAGATGATCAAGACGATAAAATTTTGACAAAAGAACTGAGTGCCTACGATGTCACCAAAGAGCTGCTGCGAGCCGAGCTGGAGCTGGCCCATCAATATCACACGGACGGAGAGCAGGCGCCCATCGCGGTGCTCTCCATACCCAGCTATTATCCTGCACAGGCCTATGAATTACTTTCGGATGCTGCCCAATCGGCGGGCTTCCATGTGGCTCAGATAATAGCCGAACCCACGGCTGCTGTTTTGGGCTACCGAATTGGCGAGGAGGAGGAGCAGGCGGAGCGTCGACATGTGCTGACCATAAAGTGTGGCGGCCTGTACAGTGACTTTGTGCTGTATGCCGTGCAGAATGGCTTGTTCATTGAGTTGGCCACCTTCGGGCCATTCGCCATTGGTGGCCGTCAGTTCACCGAGTCGCTGGTGCAGTTCATCTGCGAAGAGTTCAAACGCAAATACAAACTAGATCCGCATGAATCGAGACGCTCGTTGGCCAAAATTCGCACAGCTGCCAACAATTGCAAGCATATTCTGACCACACTGCCCTCCACCCAACTGTATATTGATTCGCTAATGGACGGCGTAGACTTTAATGCCCAGATGTCGCGTGCCCGCTTTGAGAGCCTCATCCAGCCGGTGATCAATAACTTAATGCAGCAGTTGGGCGAGTGCGTGGAACGGGCCCAGCAGACGTGCCCCGAACTGAAGCAAATCGATGACATTGTACTGCTGGGAGCCACCATGCAGATACCAAAACTGCAGGCGGCCGTTGTGGCTCGTTTCCCCGATGCCAAAGTTCACAATAGCTATTCGGCTGATGAAGTGGTGGCCATAGGTTGTGCCCGCCAAGCGGTCTGTCTGCTGGAGCCGCTCGAACAGCAGTTGGACAAGGCCGACGATTGTGTTCTGGTGGAGGATGATTTATACATTTGGCATGGCAATGATGAGTCCAATGCCAAGTTGGTGCTGGGCAAGGGCAGCGTCTTGCCCGCCAAAATTAGGGTCTCCCTGCCGCAATCAGGCGATGGAGATGCCGACAATGCCATAACCTCGTTTAAGCTGCGAACCGGCGATAGTGAGATTTTGGCTCGCCTGCCCGAAACCACAACCACCGAGGATGGACTCTTCCAACTGGAGGTGGAGGTTGACTGGGATGACAAGGAGGGCAATATTGTACCACTAGTGCGACTGCGTTGCATGTGAGACCACCCGAAGAGGGGAAATCTTTTAGTCTATTTATTGTTGGTAGCCTAATGATAATTATACATACGAAACAAAAACCAAGAAACAAATTACAAATAAAATCGAAAGCTTCAATCAGAAGTGGATGCGGTTTCCAAACGACTGGAACGAGTTGATTCGATTTTCCGATTCAGATGGAAGAAGGGGGACAGAATGTGAGAAAACTGTGGCATCATTGATTTTCATGAATAGTTTGCAGTAGCTTAGTCTATTCTTTGGAAACTAATACCCTCGATGGGACACAGAACATAAATGAATGAAATGAAATCGTTCTTTTGGTTTAAACTTTTGTTGATATAGAACTTGCCATTACAACTGCCATATTCATTTTGAGAAACTCTCAAGGTGTCAGGATATCTTAGATATGCAGGAATGATGGAATCCTTTTAAAACATACAAATAATTTAAAACAACTCTCAAATTATAACTTAACTTTATTTCTGTTGATTCAATTAAAAGTCCATGGCCTCAGTTTTATTATACTGCCGTTCGAGTTTTCTCAAAAATTCCTCAAACACAACCACACCCTTAAACATGCTAGTCTTCTTGTGATCCTTAATCCGACTCTTATCCTCAGCAGCATCCATATACACTTTGGTCTTATCATCAAAGGCATTGATCTCATGTAGCAGCTGGGAGATGGTGGGCACTGTGGTTGGATCAAATTTGGCCACAGCACTCACACTGAAGGGCACACACACCTTGCCCGTGGCCGGGTGTATGCAAAACGGTGACTTGAGCAAATGGTTGAAACCCTTGGTTACATTGATATCCAAACGGGGATAGAGCAAGCACAATTGTACCTCTTGGACAATGTGTTTCAGCTTGCGACTCCAAATGTTGGCCGCACTGGTTCGCATGGAGTTGGCATAACGCACAAAACTCTCCCACACCTGTCGGGAATGGGCTCCATCCTCGTGTGTCTTCTGCAGATACGATTCAAGTTCATGGCGAGCTCCTTCCTCGGGTATCATGTGTAGCAACTTGGCCACTCCCTTGGGTGTGCCAAAAAGATTCTGATCATCCAAGATGATCTCCTCAAACGAGGGTTCCATAATTTTCATTGCTCTTTTGAGACTATGATGCTGTCGATCGCCCAGCTGGCATCTGGGTGAGTTGGTGCCCATCACATTGATGTAACTGATGACATTCAAATACTCGGCCACTGCTCCACGGCCGCGTGAATCCAGATGACGAGCCTGCTGGTCGCATACCCAACAATGTATGCCACGACGTCCCGAGAAGATCCAGAGTATGTGCTCAAAGCCAAAATCCTCGCGTAGCGCAGGGTCTAGTACACGCGCCGCTAGCACCATGAATTTCCAACATTTCTGGCACACCTCGGCACCCGAGCAGCAGGTACGCACCTCATCATAGTCGGTCATATCAATATCGAACACCAGTTCACGTTGCACGGGCGACAGACCGCCCGGTACAGTGCGAAAGTTCTTGGGCCTGGTATTCATTACGGGTCCAATGTCGATTTTGTAAGGATTACGCGAGCAGATCTCTTTCTCCAATTCCGCTTGTGTTTCGAAACAGAGATAACGTATATAGATGTCATCGTGCAGGGTAAAGGAGATTTCACGATTACAGAAAATGCCCTCCTCAGCTAAAAGAGTGGGATTAAACATCTTGTGTGGCTTGGAAGGATTGAAGTACTTACATAGTCCATAGGACAGCCAGCGATAGAAGGGTTGATGGGGAAATAGACGTCTATAGTAGACAGGCAGCATGTCGGGTAGAATTTTGGGATCGTAGGTAGGCGCCACCGAAGACTGCTGCTGCTGCTGGGCAGGCACAGCCGGAGATTCCTCCACTGTACTTTGTTCGGGCATGGTTGTTGTGTATATGTTGCTGGAAAAATGAAGTTTTTGGGAATCTTGGTATTATTGCGAAGCAAAACGAGGAGCTTATACTATGTGTGAGCCGACAGCGCTGCTTTTGAGTTCTCAAGCAGAGATTCCCTTCGCGTTCGTTGTCCTACCCCAACCCAAGACCCAACACTTTTTCAAAATCTTGTCGAAACCTTATTGCTATATATTTTCTGTATATATATAATTATTATATAATAATTTTTTTGTTTGGATTTTTGTTTGTTTCTTTTTCAAAGAGAAATACATGTTTTGAGCTTAAAACAATTGAATAATTTTAACGACATGAAATTGTTGTTTGTTTCTTTGTTACGTAGCTAAATTAATTGTCAATTATGAGACGGGAGTGGGTCGAATCGAGAGTAGTAACACAATGTGGAATACCGCAGCGCAGAACATGAACATGGTCAGAGAGTTCGGTCTGATAAATTTTGCTTAGCTTATAAAGTAGAAATTCTACATATTTTTAACTTTACTTTAGGCCTAGATTAGATCATTTGTGTTGTGGATGAGGGATTGATTTAGGCCACGGTCAGCCGTATATCCTGCATTTTGTGCTGCTGCCAGGTGTGGGCGGGCTGTCGCGGTGGCGCAGTATTGTACAACGTCACCGAGGCTATATGATTGTTGGGCATCACCTCAAAGATCAAGTCCTGATAGCCATAGCAAAAGGTGGAGCCAAAGGGATTTGCTGTATTCGTGGAGCTGGCACGATGCAACACCACCGGCCGCTCTGAGGTGGCCAGCGAGCCACTGATCTCATCCCATTTGGTGTAGGCAGTTATATTCACAAAATCCGTTTTTGATGGCGTCACCAGATCCAGACTATCGCTGGCAGGCGTATGATCCGATTGCAGCTGGAACTGGAACTCACAGCGATGGTACATATTGAAATTGAAGTGTCCCGGATAATTGGTGTGCAGTATGAACTTCTTGCAGGTCTGGGTGCGGGCATCGAACAGCACATCAATGCCCAGTGTAAAGTAATTGAAGAAGATGTCACTGCGCTTGCTCTGGGCCTGACGGTTTACACTCGAACTGTGTATCTTCATTTTGTCCTCGCTCTTGAAGAATATACGATTGGGTGCACCCAAATTGGTGGCCACATCCTCGCAGCTGTCGCCAAAGAGCAGCTCTCGTGTGAAGCACTGACGTCGCGGTTCTAGCGCACGTCCCGAACCCTCGGTGAAGAGCTTCAGTTTCAGACCTTTGGTGTGGCCATAAGACGTTCTTAGCACTGTCGCCGACTCCAGATACATTTGTCGATGATAGCAGGCCAGGGGCAGGGAGGGAGCACGATTCTCGGCCACATTGCTTCCCGCGTACAGAGACATTTTCGAGACCACGGGCGAGGCGCCATTCAGGAAGACCAGTGAGCCAAGTCCATGGGCGTAGCCCGAGTGTAGTTTGCTGTCCACGGGGAAGTAAAAGCTAAGCCCACGAAAATGCAAGGCGAAGAGCTGCTTGGCAGCATCGTACACACCCGGATGGGTGGCACCAAACGAATGCTCAATCTGCTCAATGCTGGGCAACACCTCTGGTGAATTGAAGTAAACTCCGCCGTATTTCAGCTTCACCAGTTTCATGTTAAACACTTCAATGGTTTTCAGACGCTGCACCACCGGATCAAAGATCAGACGCACTCCATCCTGCGGCAGATTGATGATTATGTCCACGCCCAGGGGATTTGTGTCGGAGTAAAGCACCTGGACGCCTTTGATGATGCCCACTTGGGATTGGATGATGGCTATGGCCTGGGAGAAGTGCATGCCCAGTACAAACTCCCAGGCATCGCAGCCCAACGAGATCTCTGGGACTATCTCCAGGTCGAGCATTGTCCTAAAATGATGATGGTTATTGCCTCGGTTGTAGTTGTTGTATCGCCACCCTCTTACTGACCTTGATATGTGAAATCAGCTGAGCTGCCCCCAAATATGTACGCAATTGTTATTGTTGCTATTTGTTTAAGGTTCACAGTTAGTTTTTTTTCGATTCCTTTTGTTTATTTGTTTGTTTGTGCTTGTTGTGGTTTCTGGTCGTACGGTGAGTTTCGGCCGTATTATGCAATTGTCGTTTGTATGGTTTTATTGTAGTTATATTATTTGGTTATTTTCGCTTCGATTTGCGTTGTTTCCTCTGCTGCTTGTGTTTTTCTGCTAATATTTAGACAAAGGCCATAATGCGCAGCAGAAAATGAGATAATAACAAAGTGAGAGCGTTGCCACCTGGTTAATTGCAGCTGTTTAGCAACATTTCGCCCCCTCAAGATTTTTTGTTCAAATAAATTTGGCTAAAAGCGATTTCGTTTGTTAAATACCAAACAGTAGTTAGGCGCAGATTGTTTAAATAAAAATAAATGTTTGGTTTTTATGAATTGTCTGATAGAGTGGCAGCACCGCAAGCAGAACGCAACAGCTGACTGCCTAGGATTTTGGCGCCATTTTTCGGCCGCCCGTTCACTTACCTTTCTGGACTTAAATGGAATGTTTTTGGTCCAATAACACAGTTCCCCTAATTTTTCAGCTTTTAGTGGACTGTTGAAACACTTGTAACTAATTAAACTTGTATGCGAACACCCAACAAGCTTCAACTGCGGCCACTAGCAATGAGCGACCTTCAAGTAACTGGAAGCTGTAACGAGTGAAGTACACAGTAACGAGCCATGATTTTGAGTGTGACCAGCTGCCAAAATGCCCAAGTTGCGAATTTGAAAATGTTCTCTTCATATTTATCCAATTTTCCAAAAACATTTTTTACTTATAAATACTAAAACCGTATAAAACATTACTCTTAAACATCACACGCTACAATCAAACACTTTGCGCACCTTCCTCTGGGCACGGCGAGCTGCATTTGGTACAGCAAAAATTGGCGTCGGTCAAAATGTTTGCCCTAAGGCAATAATAACAGTAAATGTGTCCACATCCCATATGCTGCGGCTGCGTGGGACGTTCCCCACAGTAGGTGCAGGTGGTGGTCACTGTCATCTGGGGTGCCATAAGATCACGGCTGACACTCTCCAGGCGTCGTTTGCCGAATTGTTGACCGAACATGCCAGACCTGAACCATCGATGGATCTTGCGAAAGTTTATGATGGGCAACACCAGACCCAGGATTTCCTGTGCACGGAAAGAGGTTAGTACCTGCACAAATATGCACTCATACTTAAACAGCTCACCATGAATCCTCCCCACAGCAGCTCTCGCGTCAGGTACTTGTAGCCTATGTCCCGGCGTTGGTTATTCCTCAGACTAATGTAGTCCAGGCCCAACAAATAATCAATCAATGTGGGCTTCCTACCGGTCTTCAGAAAGCGAAAGTAGTTGAGAATGTTCAAGACCAAGGCGCTGTTCTCCGCCCACGATATAGCCTGGCTAAACCACTCCACACGTCGCGAGAGCCGACGCTCCTCCCAGCTTTTGATATATCCCGGCAGCACGGTCAGCGCAAAGTGCAACACCAGCCTGGATATTGTCAACTTCTCGGCATCGTAGGCCAACACCAGTAGTTGCTGACCAAAGGTGGAGCAACGTTTGCCCACGGATCCGAACCAAATGGCTGATTGAATGAGCAAGTCTAGCTCGGGTTGGATTTTGATGAACAGCACTGGCTGGCAAGGAGATGGAAGTTGTTAGTTGGCTAAGGATTTGACATATATTTCCTACCGAGATGGCCTGCAAGTTCTCTAAAAGATTGTCCCGTATCAGCCGAGTGATGTCGTGGTTGAGATAAATGGCATCTATCTGTGCAGAAGTGGGGGTAAGTAACAACATGTATAATCGTTCTATAATGAATTCCATTCACCTGGTTGACCCGCGGCACATATTTGTTTTTCTCCAGCATTTTTATGTAGTTGTGCGCTCTGCTTGTTGGATTTTCATTGAAAATTTTCTCGTTTATCTGCACTCTGCCCCTTTCGTTATCATATCAACAAAGTGCGTGCACAGCTGCTCAGTTCCCTGTTGAACTAGTTGCAATGAACTGGTTTTTGGCCATCACAGAGTTAATACACACGAGCAGCAGTTTGCTCCGTCGACTGGATTTAAATGTTCATTCGCTGTAGACTGCGTCAGCTGTTTGCTGGCGTGGCATTTTCTTAAATTCGAACTTCAAATAAGGTCTACAAGGTGCAGGCTTTTAAGGATTGCCTTAGCACAATAGAAATAGTCAATTATTTCGCTAACAAAACCAAAAGAAAATCAATTTTGGATAGCACCATGGAAGAGTCCAATGATATCTTTAGAACACATACTTTAAATCGCGTGAATCTTTTCAAAAATCAAGCGATAGACGATTTTCCGTTAACGAAGCGTGGATTGATACGAGAAGCAATGCAAAGGAAAAGAAATTTGAATTTTTTAAAAGGTCACAATTGGAATTCGTGGTCTTTGAGCAGCGACTCTTGAGAAGATACTTTAGATTTACTTCAAGAAATGTATAAAGCCATAGATTTGGCAAGAAAACTATCCGAGATTCGGGCAACTAAAGATTTGTTGTCTAAAATTTACAAAGCTTCAATAAATTACTGGTTCTCATGAAATTTCCAATAATTATTATTTACAAAAAATGAGAATTTTTTTAATATTATCTCTTAATACCTTTATATATAGCTATATATAAAGAAATATGTTTTTTTTTCTTAAATCCGTGCCCCTTTTTTGGTCTTCCATTATAAAATATTCGTTTTGAAACCTAAAAATGCAAAGTAAGCAGCTAATATCCCCACATGCAACAACTTATTTTGGGAATTCTTAAGAATCTGCTGCAAATAGGTTTCCAAATTTATGAAATTCGGTTATTTCATATAGGTATCAGACTTTAATTTTTCATTATATCAAACTTTTTTTAAGCTAGTAAGGTATGAGCTAGTAATAGGTATATCTTTGCTTAAAAAAATAGCAGAAATATTCAGAATAGTTAATTGTAAGTCAATGCAGTCGTACTTAACGCTTTGCCTTTTAGCTCTTAGCTCAAATTACCAAAAATCTACTCATTCAGATTTCTGTATATCACACGAATGTTATATGGAATCACTATCAACCCTTCAATATACTGGACCTTGTGTTATACTTATGGTCGAAATCGAACTGTATTCTTGGTTTAGTTCATGGAATGGTTCGAAGAATCGAATAACAAATTGTAGAGCTGTTTCTGAGAGGTACGATTGCTTACCAATTGATAAGTTCTTAACACAACTTTCTGCAAGACACACGAGTGGACTGAGTGCTACGTTTTTAGATTGTCTGAAATAAGATGATAATTTTCGTTTTGGTCATTTAGGAAGCATTTTCATTCAACTTTTTCAAATGCCACTTATATAACTTTACCATTTGAAAACAGAAAACGCATTCAACTTGTTTTTTTTTCCCAAGCGGAAAATGTTTCTATTTTTTTTTGTTATTTCTTTAAGCGACGCATAAACCAGTTGGCACGCAACTGGCCGCAAGATTTGATCACCACCCGTAAGTGCAAGTTCAACGATGGCAATTTATCAAGTTAAACAAATGACAGGCGGTCGAGTTGGTTTTTTGTTGATTTTATAAAAAGTACATAATTCACATATTTATTACACAATTTACAACTCATTTGTTTGTTCTCTGTATTCATGGTTTTTGTTGTTTTTTTTTTATCGCATAGTTAAAGTTTACATGGTTAAGAAATTCGTCCTTGATGAAATCGTAGTAGGTAGTGACTAAAGGATCCAGTTGAAAGCGAAAAGAAGACGACATAAATGTGAAGAAATTATTTGCTATCACAGAAATAAAATATATAATTATGAAGTAAGGCATGACCACAAAATGAAATTAGGGTAAAAGGAAACGATTGGAGAGGCGGTTGACCACCTCGGCTTTGTGGCTCATGTGTGTGTCTGATGTCCTAATTACGAGATATGAAGCTGATATCATGGTCGATCGTTGTGGTTGATGAGCAATTTGGCTAACTCTAGTGCAAAAGTTATACATAGTTTAGTTGATGATGACGATGTGGCCTTCTGGTTTAGTAATGGGAATGCTCGTGCACCTCCTCATGATGATGCACCGGAGCCGTCTTGTGGACCACAGCATTGAAACCATTATGCTTGTCGGCAGTGTAGTCCACGGTGCGTATGGAACCATCGGGCTCAACCAGAGAGTATTGTCCCTTGACGGTGTCGCCGTCGCGAGTCTCGTGCTGGGATTTCACATCGCCAGTGTGGAAATCGTTGACGCCATACTTGAAGGCATACTTGGGGGGAGCCTAAAGAACATTCATTTTAATAACTCAGAGTTGCTGGTAACCGCTTCCGCACCGAACTCACATAGTAATCCACATGCTCGTCCTCGTGATGCTCATAATGCTGTGGCTCATGGTGGCCATGCTCCTCACCCAACGAGACGCGTTCAATTTGGTGCGCATGTCCATAGTCATGTACAGGCTCGGCTTCTGCCTCATGATGGTGAGCCAAATGCTCATAGCCATGACTCTCGTCGTAATAGTGATGCTCCAGCGGATAGGCCAGGCTCAGGCACAAAGCCGATGCAAAAATGAGATACTGTAAATTGCATAATTAACCAAAATAGGTGAGAGACTTCACTTAGCTAATTGTTTAAACTTTAAAGTTAACATGGGCAATTAGCGGAGGTCTAACAAGTGGAGGAGAGGCCGTCGGTAGCTTTGGTTGTTGTGGATTGTGGCTAATCTCTCTATTGTTTTGTTTGGTTACTTTAATGGTTGCTTGCTTCGCTATTAATGAGATATTTAGTTAGTCTTGTGGTTAAGCGCTGTGGAGAAATAGTTGGCTCTTGCAGCTAGCTAAATCGCGGTTTTGAGTTGTTCCAGTGGTTTGCACTTAATATATGTATTATCGCTTTCGACTTGAATTCCAATCAAAATTTCCCGCTAATGAGCATTTTGAATGGTTACATAAATATTGCATTACTCAGGATCTACTTGATCCATTTCTTTGTATTGTTTTTTGGGGGTTTTGAGTCGGTTAAGCATTTTAAAGGGATGCGGGCTAGGCTTATGACCCGGTTGGCATTTCTAAAAAATCGATAACCTAGTCCGCAATTAAGCAGGAAAGACAAGGTGGTCTTTAAGCCAGTTTTATAAGACCAAAGATTTAGAAAAGCAGTTGATTATATCGACTTCTAAGAATTATTACAGTCAAATTTAAGACTGAAAGAACGATAAGTTCTCATTATGATTGATGATTCCACCAATTTGTAAGCTATTTCTATCTAAGTTCTATTCAAGGAATGAAAAATCTTTTGGAATGAACATTCATTCAAAGAGCTTTCACCCTCCCCAGAGAGCAAGTTCAAATATTTTTCGGCTTTTTCTACAATTTTGGATTACTGGGATGGGACCGTGGAATAAACAAAATAACAAATAAACGTCAGAGGTTAAAATAAGACAAACCTGATTTGGTTTGTTCGAAAGAGGAGGTTTAATTTCAGTTTTATAGGTTCCTGGAACAGGAGCATATATTTAAGCCTACAAAGGTAATAGAGGGTTCCATTTTAAAGAAAAAATTAGACCGAGATCAGTGAGTTGTTTTGTGAAGAGGATGCGATTTTAAAATTCAAATCCAAATTCCACATATAAAATTCTAGACAAGGATTTCCATGATCCAAAAACAGGCGTGAAAAGTAAGATCAAGCTGCTAACTGCTTAAACATTGTCTTAAATCGACACACACCTCCTCGTTGGTAACCCCTTGAAATTGAGCGATGCATGCGCGAAG
Organism: Lordiphosa andalusiaca; assembly: GCA_035044965.1. Lineage (NCBI taxonomy): Eukaryota > Metazoa > Arthropoda > Insecta > Diptera > Drosophilidae > Lordiphosa > Lordiphosa andalusiaca. The sequence continues at coordinate 3,206,931 of JAWNNM010001363.1, read as the reverse complement.
CTGTTGGCTAACAAGAGGAAGAATAAGAATTATCCATTAGCTAATTCCTGTGGAAAACTTGTGCAGCAGAGTGTAAAACTTGGAACTGAGAGTTCGATCGACTTTAAAGGAAAGTCGCTTATTGGTAAAAATTTCCACAGATCCAGAAAAGATCTTGATAAGCGAACATCAATGGAAATTTGAAACTTTAACAAGGATTATTCAATCCGCGAAAATAGGCATTTTATTATTCTTGAACAGGACGAGTCGATACTATTATTCTGTTTTTTAGTCCTATTCTGTTTCTACCATTTTTGAGGCTATCAAAATGTATGAACCACTGGGAATAACTTTTTACCTCCTATATAAGCTAAACTTCATGTTTTCTAAGAGAAGTCCTTGAATTCCGCTGCTATAAATCTGATCCCTAACTGGATAAATTCTTAGGACGATCGGCGAGTAAAATATAGCGGTTGTATCATTTCAAAAGAAGTTTTTGCTGATGAAATTATCTCCAATATCTCCAGTTTTAGCTGTTTCGTAGTTTAAAATGTTATCCTAACAATCACTTTGGTCATAATTTTATATCCAGCATAATTTTCCGTTGGTTTTCACCCCCTTTTCGGGGGTTACAGACACTTCAGCACTTGAACACTTTATATGGTACACATACCACTAAGGATAGTATTTCGATTGTACAGTTTATTTTTGGTAAATTATCCTTCTGCTCACCTTAAAGGCCATTTTAGAATTTGTTTGTGGTTGGTTGGTTTGTTTTTTTTTTATGTTGTATTTATTTTGGTTGGAGATCACAAAACAAAATGTTAGTCAGGTTACCACGAGGTGCACGCAACGACTATACACAACTGAATAATGTGGTTGCAACGAAAATTCGTGTCTTTTATATGGTTAGGAAGAAAGTGAGCCGCCAAGCCAGCAATGCAGAGCTCTGGGCAGCGAAGTCGGCGTCGCGTTCGCCAGTGAGCGGAGTCTCTCAAATGTAAAATAGTTCAATTTCTGCCATGATTTGCTGACTTGATGTGGCTGGGGCCATTGTTTGGGGAGCAGGACTCTGTTTTTTTTTTTTTTTGTGTCATTAGTGACGCATTTCGTTGATTCGATGGCGTTGATAAGTTGACGTTGAGAGATAGTTTTGTGTTTTATAAATTTGATTTTCCCCCATCCCCCCTCCCCGCTGGCGGTTATATTCAAATACACTCTCATTAAACGCAATTTGACCCAAATTTTTTGTCTGATGATTTTTCGTGGCTGCTGCTGGGCAACGTTAACTTTTAATGCGCTAATTTTGGGTAAATTGTAAATTGTATTGAGGCTGCAGGCAGCCACAATAAAAAATCTTTTGTAATATTTAAGTGTGTTTCTTGCCTTTGTTTAATCGCGCACAGAAGTTGGTAACGTCGAACTCTTTCATTAGCCTGCATGTCATTTAGATTGTACTTCAAATCAAAGTTAAGTGCAACAATGTTAGCAATGCGTTAAGAAATTGACCAATTTATTGTCTTTTCTTTCGGGGTTTGCGTCAATTTTCAATTGAGCGATTTTTTGGAGCGCGCTCAGTACTTGGCTAATTAGCCATCAGAGCGTAGAAGTTGATGTGGTGTTGGCGAAGGTTCGATTTGTAAACAAATTTGTTACAAGAATTGGAACTGAGATAATTTGAGTGTAATAGCAACTGGCCATGAAATAAGATGGTAATTTTAAGCAAGGAGACATAATTTATATCTTGGTAACAAGAGCTGGTAGATCAAAACCAATGATGGAGTTTTGTTGACTGCAATATGAATTTACATCATTAGATCAAAATAGACCTCTAACGGTCGATATCACAACTTCTACATAGAGCTATTTGTCACATAAACTAACCAATAACAGAGTAAATCATATAATAGTTTTGGCATTTTTAAACCTATACGTCTGCGAACATGTTCCAACGATTCCAAAAGCTATGAGACACTATTTGAACCAGGATATAAACTGCATATTGTTCACAGTGAAACAAACCCTGAACCGAACTAAGTTTTAAAAAATATTTTGAGTTAAAAACGTCCTTCGAACTATTCATGGGCCCTTAAAAGTTGGCTACTGCTGCAAGTCCATGCTAAGATTGTTGCAAACAACTGGTCTCACCTTGCACGAAACAGAAACCATAGTTTTGGGCCGGAAAGTTCTTAAATAATTTTCTTAAATCTCGAAAATTTAGATTGCTGTGACATAGAATATAGAAATATACATTTTCCACCCAGTAAACTATATATATTCTTGATCAGAGTGACGAGCTGAGTCGATTGAGCTTTGTCCGTCCGTCTGTCTGTGTTTCTACACAAACAAGTCTCTCAGTTTTGAAGCTATCGAGCTGAAATTTTGCACAGAGTCCTCTTTTTGCTGCACGCTACTAATATGTCGGAACCGACTGGATCGAATGACCATATCTTATAGCTCCCATGGGAACAATCAGTCGGAAAACTAGTTCTAGTGAGAAAAACTTTTTTCATTTCAATGGAAATATCTCCAAACTTTGTATTCCCATGTTTTTTATCATTTTTTATAATTCTGCCAAGTTTGGTGAAAATCGGGCAGCTATGTGGTATAGCGCCATACAAAAGATAGGTCTGAAAAACAGTCTTAGTTGGTAGCATGCTGAAATTTTGTATCTGTTGGTTTTACATGCTTTCACCTAATTGTACAAATTGTTGTCCAAATCGGATGACTATATGATATAGCTACCATACGAACAATGGGTCGTTGTGGAAAACGGTTCAAATTTGGTTTAAAAATATAAATTTGAAATTTGTTTAGAGGTAGATATTTCTCAGGTATTGGAAGAAGCCAGTTTGAACCAGCATAAAAGTTAGTTTCAAATCCATTACTCAAAAGTAATTTAAACCATAAACTTTGCATTTTGGGATATATGTAGATAATTTCCCGGTTCAAAACCTTAAAGAAGTCACTTAATTTACTTCTTAAGCTGCAGTTTTTTCGCTGCCAATGGGTTCGTTGACCTGGCAAGTTGTGTGAAAACGCAAATAATTTATTCTTATTTATCTTCAATGAATTCGTGAATAATGTGTGAAATATTGGGGTTTTTAGCGTTCTGAGTTGAAAGAACAAATAGACAGTTACAGAGAGGACATTGCATTGGTTGGTTTGTTCAACTTTTTATCACTCAAAAGGGGTCAAAAGCCCCTCACAACAAACTACTTGGCTCAAGATTGCTTAATTTGGAGCTGGTTCAAAATGATTTCCCAAGAATTAACAATTTCTAAGATGACTTAGAAAATTTCCTTCCCATGTTTTTCTATTCTGTCTAATTTTGAGTTCATTGCAAACACTTTCGCATGTTTTTCCATGACTTTACAGTTTCTAACACAGTCGCCAAATCTTGAACCTCATCTGTACATTCATTCATGCATACCGTCCCCTCCCCCGCCCCCCAATTGTTGCTCCAATTGCGTTTGTTTATTTTGGCAACATCGATACCTACGCTAAAATTTGCATCATCCACTTGGCATAGCCTCAATTTGGGCAGCTCTCTTCTTGTATCTGCGGTATGGCAGGTTGATGTACTTTTAAATGCAACCACAGTTTTAATTGCTATATTATGGTCGGTCGACAACATTTGACAAACAAACATTGCAAGACAAGGCAAACTGACAAAAAAAATGAAACACATTTATCATGATGATTACCAATCCAAGTCGAATCCCGATGCGAAAAAAAACAACAGCATACGAGTATAAGAAATATGGCAAATAAAATAAATGCTTAATTATGGCCTACGATTTGGGGTCTACGTCTCTTTTGAGTCTATCGTTAAAGCGTTGGCGTTGCAGCAGGTGGAAAATACATAGTATAACGTAAGCCAACATGCCACCACACACTTGACTCAGGATTGGAGCTGCTGTTGTTGTTGTTGCTGTTGCTGCTGTTGCTGGAGTTGAAGTCTTCGTCGTCATGGCATACCAATGTATATCTTTGTTGAGCCATTTGGCAATGCGGCATAAATTGAACGCAATGTTGATACAATTTTTATGAAGTTTTTTTCTCTACCCCCTCCACATGAGGTGATATGTGTTTCTCAGGCAGCATGCAAGGTGTTAATATTTTATAAATTTTATCTAGATACTTAAGGCTTCATAGACCATTGGATATCACTTAGTTTTCGAATCCAACAAACTTTATATATATAGTTGTTTCGATGCTTTGAGCTAATTCATTTCAGTCCATGTATTTTGTCAACCCCATTTTACTGGACTGGATGAAACACCGCATGCTGAATTGAAAGCCGTCTAAAAAACCTTTCGATTAGAGTGGAAGCTGGCATGGCTCAGCTTGATTCATATATAGGACTTGATACTTATCTGTGTTATTTTTGGAACATTTCACCTGCTAGGTTGCTAGAAACATCAAGCTGAAACTCCATCAAGTAGTCTTCCAATCTCCACACTTGCCTGCTTCAACATCGAATCTAGAATCTTGCCATAGAACACTTTCACCGTTTTCTAAGAACCCAACATGAATTCGTCTCATTCTTAAACCTGAACAAGTATTACATATAGGAACCATTGCTGTTCAGGTCCTCTTTCTCGCTGCCATTCTACAGATGCTGCTTATAGATTAACCTGTGGTTCAAAACTAAACCCAGTTACATAGTGGTAAGCTCCATTAGGTCGACAGCTACAACTTGGACTCAGTGCTTCATAATATAATATCAAAAGGTTATGCTAAATCAAAGATTCCCAAAAATTCAGAAATTGAAACCCAAAGAATCGGTTTGGTTCGGTTTGTTTTAGATCCCTCTAACCGGACTATGAACCGAACCTTTCAAATATTTAACCTCCCGAATCTAAACCCAAATTTTAAGAACATATATAGCTTTCTCAATATAATAATAGGATACAACTATGTAAGTTAAAGATGGGGCTTAGAAATCCCATCCTTACCCGGGATATTAAGATTTTGAGAAGAAAATAAAGTAAAATGGGAAAAAGGGAAAGCAAGCTTGGTACATTTATTTGAGTAAGAGGTGAGGCTACCTTTCCAAATTAAAAGAGCAAGCTTTTTTGATACAGAAACCTGTCAGCAAAATTCCACCATCGAGTCATGAGAATATGGCAAGAATTCGACCTGCTATTGGGGAGTTTGGCTGTATTTTCAAGTATTCGATATCTTGTAGAAGTTTCCGATATAAGATATTAGAAAATGGTAATAGTCTGTCTGAGAAGCACAATAATATATGAGAAGCTGCAAGAGAACTAGACTAAATGAGATCTCATTTGTCTTCTTTAACAGCCAACTCACAAGTAAGCTGAGATTTTTTCATACAGCTAAAAATACAGCTTAAGGAACATATTCCCAATATCCTATCCAGAGTAAGTATCCAATGGAACCAAGAAAAATCGGAATGCCCAAATGTCGATAAAATACTTGCAGTAGATTTTGAACAGAACATTTCTTAGCCAAGTGGCCATTATAACCTCTTAAAATTTATATATATTTGATAAATTTTAAGTTATTAAGTAGGAAGTGCTGCCCTGCATAATTGTTTGTTTTCCTTACAGCTTGAATATCGCTCATCCGATCTTAGCCAATGCTATATACTAAATTTGTTAAAAATAAACTAACAGTCTATCTTTAAAAACTGTGGCAGGAGGACCATTCAAGGGTATATAACATTCGTTACTCCCAAACCTCTTTTCTTATCCTCTTTCTTTTCAATTTTATTTTTTGTATATTAAACAATTTTCTTGCAATTTTTTTTGTCGTCATCGTAATCGCACACACATTTTCATTTTGTTCGGCTCATTGAAGCTCTGCTTTGCTCTGCTCTGGCCAGCAGGTGTTAATTTTCGGTTAGTTTTTAGTTTAGTTTTTTTTTTTTATATTTCTTTTTGTTGCTTTTGCAAAATGTAGCTTACTTTTACCCAGAGAGCTGAGGCCACTCAATCAATTCCCACTCACAAAAGTGAAAAGTCAAAACGCGACTTACATTTATCGTGGTAGTCAATTGTGGGTTATGCGCGCGCATGTAACAGCTGCTGCTGCTGCTGCTGCTACTGCTACTGCTGCTACTGCTGCTACGGGTAAGCAGTCCAAGCAATTACCTACTAACTCATATTTACCGTTAGACATTTAGTACATGCATTAACTCTGTTGGCTGCTGTTGTTCATTTGCGACATCGTCCGCCGAAAAACAGGCAAATATGCAGCAACATTTGCCTCATTGTTTCATATTTATTAGAGTTTTTTTTTTGGGTAATAGAAAAAACCAATTCCAAACCTAACGAGCAGACGACGCATGCATCTTTCCAAAGTTGCTGTGGGAATTGTAAATGGTTATCCTTTTATGCAGCTCGGGTGCTTGCGCAACAACAGCAGCAGCAGCAGTAGCAGCCATTGTTACCTCATGTAATTGAAAATTACAATTTAGACTCATATAATTCCATTAACTGCAACTTATATTAATTTATTTAGGAGGTACAACGCATCCAACATAATGCTTACAACTTGTTTTTGGTACAAGCCCCATGCGTGTGTTCAAAAAACTAGAAATATAAGTGCATTTTGTGTAAATTGCCAAGCGCACATTGAACTTAAAAAAGCAAAAGGCTGTCCAATGTTGCTGGCAACATGTTGCTGGTGCAGTCAGAGTGGGTTGTCAACCAACTCGAATCGATGATGTTTAGTGTTATGGGGATAGCTTTTTGCTTTTTTTTTTTTTGTATGGCTATTAAAATCAGGGCTGCAAACTGGTTTTAAGCCGAACCGCTTTGTATCCGGCATTCCCACTTTATTTTTTTTTAATGTGAACCATGTGAGAGGAAGTTGGTGAACCTGAACCTATTCCGAACCTACAATGCATATGAAATGCGTTGACTTTGTTACTATCTGCTGGCAAATGGGAGTTTTTAAACTGAAAGTCGACCTTTATTATATCTAACTCTAAACAAAGATTAGTAGCTTATATTACTCTTTCCATCTATCAAATCTTCATCTTTTTGAGAGCATGTTTCTATTTTTGGTTCATTCAGCAACTGATTGTCTCCTAGCTTCTTCTTCCACTGGGGTGGGTTTTTTGTAAAAAACGGCTGGAGTCAATTTCTGGAGTCAGTTCTAAGCTTGGCTTAACGCTCCACTTGTTCATCGCCCTGCAATTGAGATTGATGCGCAGTCTCAGTCGCTCTCTGGAAAGCGATGTGTCGATTGCTCGCCTGCTACGTCGCTTTTGTAGATCTCAACCTGGCCTGCTGTTTAATTTGTTCGTTGCACTAAGCTTGCGATTGTTCCGGAGACTCAAAAGCACTCTGGGCTGCAATGTGTTCAGCAAATTGCTGCCGTCGATTGCTGGCCTTCTCAAACGAGAAATACATAATCTTAATGTGGTCGAAGTTATTTTCAGGCACCAACTAAATACACTCTGTGTACCTCTTTTTCAAACAATCAAACATTTTTATCAATCAATTGCTCAATCCGTTAATTTTTCTACTACTTCTGCTGCATCCCAGGCATAATCTCACACCCCATCAACGGTAACAACCATAATTCACTTTAATTCGATTCGGTAACAAGCAATGCAACTGCCTGGAGTTGCACACGAGCTGTCATCGTCATCGTCGCTGTTGTAGTTGACATAATAAATAGCTGCTGAAAATTAATTAAATGCAAATGGCCAAATCACATAATCATATCATATGGCGGCAGAGCTATGGCAGATTTACTCTCGCTCAGGTGTGGCAATATACGGAAAACTTTGGTTGGACCGTCTCGCTCAGCATCAATTTGCTTGGCTCCAATTGTAATGCTAAACTCAATCAAAATATTTACGTTTTTTTTTTTTGCATTTGCTCTCGTATAATTGTTAAACATTTTAATTTTTCTACGGATTTTTCACACATTTCGCCAGTTGAGGAAACTGGCGACTTCCTTGGACTTTCAGCGGCGTGGCGAGTGTCTCGTGTGTCTCATTAATTAAGCGCCAATTGAAATTGAGTCGCTTGACTTCCTACAATGAAAAGCGCTTAAGAGCAGGAGCCAGGGGGGTGGGCGGTGCATGCGGTTGGGGGCCACATTGAAGTAGGTTAAATACTTTTACCTTATTTTGAGTGTGGCAGCCTGGCTAATTGCTGTCATTTTTGGCGGCTACTCCATCGTCAGTTTTTCAGCTATTTTTTTTTTCATTGTTTTTCCTGCTGGGACCAGCCCGCTCTAACCGGATATTATGAAATTTTCCAGTTTTCTCCACCCGGCCTGTCTATATCAAGATTATAAAATTGTTCAATTTATGCAACCGCATTTGGACATGGAGCCAGGAGCTGGCCAAACCAGCCCCCGTTTTTGGGTCTACTCTAATCAAGTTGTCAGCTTCGACATTATTTCTGGCAAATACATTTTCCAACAAAATAACCAATTTGCAACAGTGCAGGGACAACGCCCGCTCAATGTTAAGTTGAAGTGCAGTCGCTGGTCATTTCTAGTTTCTAGTCGTCGATTGGCCCACTGTACCTACTACCCATACGTAATCGCCCGCCGTCAAGAAAATACTTTCACAGTCTGTCTCCCTCCCGCCCGGCTTGAGCAATTGGATTACCTCAGCAATTAGTTAATGACCAAATATGTATGCCAAAATTGGGCAGAAAGTAAGAAAAAAAAAATGAACGTAGAAGCAATTTAATTAACATACAATAAAACACTTGAATGCATATGAAAGTTGGCAGGCAATGCAACTGAAGTCACCGCCTTGATCATATTCACTGAGTTGTGCACACGCAAATGAAATTGGCAGGTAAACACAAAGAAAAGAGCATAGAAACAGGCACATGAGGCACACACTGGAGTGGATGGAAATGTGATGTGGAATGCAAATTATTATCTAATACTCAGATAACAATGAAGTGCCAACACTAAGTAGAGTAATATACAGCCAAAACACTAGACAAAATAGAAATAAGATTTTAAGTACAAGTTAATCTTTTCTTTTTTGAACTTTAAATTCAAAGTCGTTCCAAACTTAAGGTTTCGTTGTGGTTGTAGACTAAAGCGTTCCAAACTCTTGGTTTATTCTTACTTGATCAAACAATTTTTATTCTTTGCTTAGTTCTGACTTAATAGTGAAACTCTTGCTTTTTTCTTTCGGAAATGCAAAGAGTCCAAAGGCTGCTTAAACGAACAGCGAATGAACGGGTGGTATTTTATGCTTAAATAAACCCAAAATCATTAAAAAACGGTTCGGTTTGAGTTTGAGGAAGAACCTACTAAGGGCCGACTTCACATCTTCGATATAGAAGTTATGTGTTAGAAAAACATTGATTTTGCTCTGTTATTTGTAGGTTTATGTGACAGATAGCTCTATGTAGAAGATTAGACATTTTTCATCGGCTGATAGAGTGTTTCTTACGAAGTAGCTGGAAATTCGATTAATCCTCACTGCTTTCAAGAATGTATTGGTAGTTTGAAAGTTATCAAAAAAACTTCGGATAAATTAAAATTTACTCAATCTTACAGCTTAAAGCTTTTCAATTCGAAAACTGAAACTTGCGGAATCAAAGTAACCAAGTTTTAAAAAGGTTTTAGGATTTATATTCTTGTTTTTTTGCAAATTTTTAATATCCTCAATGTATAAACGGAAGCCGGGAGTGGTGCAGGGGGTAGTGTGTGTGCCCCCACCTCTAGACATCTAATGAAATAGTTTTTTTCTTTAAAAACTTAAGCACCCGGTCACCTTCCCCAGCTGTTGGCGCTAGCTTTGCAGTAACTAGACATGAAAAAGCTTCACAAACTTTGAGGGACTTGGCTGTGGGTAGAAGTAAATTAGAAGCACACAACTTAAGAGATTACGAGAAGATCGACTTTGGCTGTATCAAGCCAAATGTTTAATAATTTACAAAAAATTTCCTCAAGCGTTTCTGGGGATCGAGCCCCGGAGTGAACTTCTCACAATATATAGAAGGTTTGCATACCTGTTCTTTTAGTACTTTTGCGATTACCAATAGCATCGCATGTTTATATAAATGCTCCACCTCTTTATTCTCGAGTGAAACTGCTAGAGAACAACTATTGAAAAAACACATAAGCCTTTCCGTTTATGCATTTTGATCTTTGAAACGCGCAGATTGTACGAGCTCTCGTCTTACAATGTTCTGTTCATCGGTTACAGTAAGAAGTGACAGTGTTCTTGGATCGATATAACGGGATGGCAGCGAAGACAGCTGAGCTAAAATGTTTTTTAAAGGTTATTTACTACCTCAGTTTCTGTCTGCTTTGCAGGGGTCTTAGTATGTCCGTTACCCTTTCCTTAGTTGACTATTTATAAAGGCAACCTAACTGTCTACAAGAATTGATATTTATAGAATTGATCATTAGGGAGGGTTTCATTCAAGGTGAAAACCAACTGCAATTCTAGGTAGATCATAACCTGAAAACTGCTGCACCAATTCAATAGACGGAGACGAATTCATATCCCCTTCTGAGCCCTTAATCCAAATTCATGTACCATTATCGGTCTGAGAAAATCCAATTCATTTTTTTTGAAATCAAAAATATGCATACCACAATTTATATCCACAATTCACTTTGCAGACCAATCTCTTACATTCTCTCTCTCTGGTAAAGTCTTATATAATTTTTTTCAGAAAGTGTTTTTAAATAACCAATAACAATAAAACAACACATTTAAATGGCACTTACTTAAATGGCACAATCATCTCAATTTTATTTCTGCCCATTTCACATACCATTAAGCTAGTTTGGTTACGGCATCTTTAGTATGCATAGTTTCGCTATCGATTTGTATATATACAATTTATACACTTTCCTTTCTATTTGTAAATGAACTCTTTCCGTTCCGCCCATATGCAGTCCCTATTTCCACTTAAAATATGTTTACCACCCATCAGCCATAAAAGTGAATGTACAGAAAACAAACGTATTAACAATAAAAATCATCGCAACAAATATTAAAAAAACGTATATAAATTTTTACTTTGCTGGCAATTACACAATCTTTGGGGCCCGTGCGTGCAACAAATTAAAGTCGGAGCGCAATAATGGAATAATAAATCAGCATGCATAAAATATGCAAGAAAGAGAGTAACAAAGTGCAAATCAAAATGCATTTCGCATTTCCTTCCGTTTTGTTTTTTTTGTTTGCGCCGGCCAAACGCATTTGGAAATTTGGAGCAATTTAACACTTGTCTTGGACGTGTCGTGGTGGCCGTGTCTCTTCCTGAAGCGGGGAAATATCCAGCTAGACATAGAGAGAGAAAGAGTTTAATTTAGATCATTCAACTCAGACCCACCTACAGTTTAACCTACATCAATAAAAAATGCCATAAAACTTGAAAGGCGGCAAACGGCAAACAAAAACGTTTAAGATTGAGATGATATGACTGCTCCAATTTGAAGCCAGACACCCGGAAGATATTTGAAAAATTCAAAACAATAAAATAGTTGTTATTTTTACTAGTTAAGTTGGAATTTTAATCACTGTACCTTAATGTGCAAAAGATATAATAAGTGGAGGGATATTTATGTCTTAAAATACTCTGTAGCAAAAGGATGCAGAGTATATTAAGTTTGTGTAGAAGTATGTAACAGCCTGAAGGAATCATCATATATTAATGATCTGCAGAGGATTAAAAGCAGAGGATTGGTTGACATCTAATAAACGGGAGGCGAGTTAGGAGCATAAGAATGTTCGCTGCAGCAGCGCAGTAGCAGCGTTGCTTTCTTCTGAGCATACACTTTCGTTGATGCAGACTGTATTACAGTCGGGCTTTACCTTCTTTCGTACTTGTTAAAAGATATATGATATATATGATGATCAGGCCGAGTCGATATATACATAATCCTATGTCTGATCTTCTGAATGCTAAGATCTTAGATATGATAAGAGAAAAGCGTTTGATGACTTTCAGCGAAAGTTTTCTTAAAACAAAAACCAGAAATCAAACTTCTGATATTAGTTTTCACTTACGATACAATCGAAAACTAACAAAACAAAAGATTAGGACAGCTCTAACATCTGGAAATATCTCCCAAATTGTAGTTTATCTTTATTATTATGTGCAAAACCAAGAATACATCCAATTTTCAGTTGAATAAACCTGATCGAGGTAAAACGGGTATTCAATTGTGAACTTTCAAACTTATTTGTTTTGTGAAAGTAAAATCCAAGGGAATGGTTTTTTGTGGATTTTACAATTCGCTTATTAACTAACTAAAAGTTCTCTCTATAATTTTAAACATTTACTTTGCCTTCACTTGGCTGGGCGTCTAATTTAAATTTGGTAAATGCTCAAGGAATTCACGACGATTTGCATCAATGATTTTCTGGTACCAGCTGGAGCTGGTCTCATTGAGACTGCCATTAGCCAAAGGCATGGGTGGAGGTAAAGTTGAGGTGGTCTTTCCAGCATTATCCATTATAGACCTCTCAGTTGTTGTTACATCTTCTTCTGTTGGCAAGGCGAATGGCACTATGGGAAAATCTTTGGGTATAAAATTGTGCACCGTTTGAAAGGTCAAGCCCTCATCGGTTTGGCCCTGCTTTAGTGGCACCTTGCCATTGACTACATCTAAAACGCCCGATTGAAGTACATCTTTGCTAACATCTATATGATTCAAGTCTAGGCCATGTTCTTGCTTCAGCTGTTTCTCCACGTTATCGGCCACCACATTAACGCTTAGATTCAAATGACTCTGTGGATCCCAAGTAACTGTTTGATTTGTAGGCGTGTGTTTTGGTCTATCCACCATTATGTCTGGACGTCGACTGGGCCATATGATCTCCACGTTTTGATCACCAGCTTGATAGCTTTGTGTCTGCGCCAGGTAGCCCGTATCCTCATCTGATTTATAGCGTGTGATCTCAATTAGACCATCGGGTCTTAAATACCCAAAGCTTCCTTCGATGCTGCCATTGACATAGCGACGTTCATCTCGAAATTGAATGTTTTGCGTTTGAGGATCCTCAATTTCATAGCCAAAAGCATAGGTGTTTGGGCCTGAAACAAAAAATGACTTTGTGGGTGAAAATTTAAACTGAAAATTGAATTTCCACTGCCTACCGTAGGGCTGATGCAAAAAATAATTGCTCACTTTACTTTTTGCTTTGGATTCGTCATTGGCTGCTTTGGAGTATACCTCGCTTTCGGCTGGCAATGGATTTGCCAATGTGGCGTATACTTTTATGATTAGCAGCAACAACTGTGGATGGATAAACAGTTTAAAGCATACTTCTAGGGGACAGACTTAACTTGGCTGAAGCTTTATATTCATATTTATATAAAGAATAGTAAAAGTAAAAACAAAAAATAAAACAAAAGGATGGAGTGAGTGAGTTTCTGTTGTAGAATAACCCTAACTGGGTATGCAACAGTCTTTAAGTTAACTCTATTGTCATAATTTTAATTTTAAATACCAAATTACCGCACTTTCCCTATTAAGTTGCTTTGGTATAATCCGCTCTACACTTATTTCCGAGTTCGGAAGGAGAACTATTAATCTAGGTTTTTAGTTCCTTTTCGTCTTATATAGCTTCTCTTCGAAGTATGGCAGTTCCCTATATAAAACGAGCTATTAAATTTCGACCTTATAGAGTTATTGAACAAAAATAAACAAATTTCTAGTATGTCGAAGGTTAGGTTAGGTTGCAATGGCTGAGAGCTACAAGTCGCCCTCTCACTTTTGACTCTGCGATGCCGAATGTGTTCCCTTTTGTTATACCCTTCACTCGTAGAGGTAAAATGGTATACTAAAGTCGTGCAAATGTATGTAACAGGCAGAAGATACCATCTCATGTACATATGCATATGTGCACCTATATCTCGGTGACTAGAAGAGCTAGATTCACCAAATGTTGTATGTATTGTCCCCGGCAGCAGCCATTTGCAACCAGTTTAATACCAGTTGGCCTTTGTGTAGACCTATGACTGGGCGCAATGTGCATCCCATACTGTATGTAGTCTACTTTACAGTTGTTCATGTTTTATTTCACACAACCAGAATACACAATACATACATTCTTAGTCGCATGATACAAACTTTTTCCTATTCTTTTTAACTTTGACTTAACTTTGACTTAATCCTTGTGTTTTTGAAAACTTTATATTAGTTTTCACTTATAACTTTGTCTGCATTTAGTAGATTTCATCTTCAGCAGCGCAGGTCAATGGTAAATACGAAGATAAGCACAAAATGCATTGGCATCTGCCGCTGCGGAGTTGCCCAAGTCTCCTGAATCTAGCTATTTTGCTACCAGTCAACTTCTAGGTGCAAAACAACTTGGTGTAGGACAGTTTTTTCATTTTACTCTAGTAGCCAGTTTCTCTGAAGGGGTAGGATGCTCTTACTATGTCACAGAGGCTCGAACAAAGTAGGAATAGCCGTCACCAAATTTTAAAAAATACTTGTGTCTTTGTGTTTTGTGTCCCTTACAAGTCGAAGTTCTATCTTTTAGCATCTCCGAGATCAGTTTGTTTATCATACGGACAGACAGACAGGTATGGCTATATTGACTCGGCTGTTGATGCTGCTCAAGAATATTTAAATACTTTATAGGGTCGTAGTAGGAGTAACTGGCTGTATACCTTTGGTACAGAGTATAAAAACTTTTGAATTGCTTATCTAAAAAGAATTTTTAACCGAATTTTTAACCAAATAGAGAACATATTTCCACTCAATTTAGAGACTCTATGGCAAAATATCGATCATATATCAAAAAACGCTGGGCAAGGGGTTAAATTTGCTTGTTTAATCTTTGGTTTCAGAACATGATCAGGTTAGGTTCACAGTTAAGAAACATTAGAAACTCCAAGTTCCAAAGGATTTTTGTACAATTAACATAATACATTTAATTTCTCTAGTTAATAACACTTTTCTGTTGGGATGATTCCTTTCAGACCGAATGACTTGAGTACCAAATGTTCTGAGTAGCAGCGTCCCTCGTATCAAAATATTGCAAACAATTTGTTAAGAGAGAAAATAACGAATGTAACTGGATCTCATTAAGAATAGATCAAATTCCATTGAACACTAACAAATTGTTGATTATTTCCTCCACACACTTACAACAAACCATAATAAATTCGCCGCGGTATTCATGCTGAATTCTAATTAGTTGTATACAGTCACATTTATTTGATTGATGATTTTTCGGCCAAAGCTACTTCCGCGCACTTTCGGTGGCAAAATGAAACTGAAGAAGGCGACTGCTCATAACATTATTAAGAAGCTTCTCTCAAATTTCTAGAGCCTCAATTAGAAATATCTTGTCAGTTTGCTAAAAGTAAAAACAAAATCATAATTGGTTCATGTTAATTGCGCTGACCTTCGCCAGCCTGCAAAGACTTCTCCACCAAATGAGGTGCAACAATAATAACAATTTGTTCAAACTTTCTTTTAAATATGATTTTTATTTATTTTTTTTTTCGCTTTTTTTCTATACATTTTAATTTCGCATAATAACGCTTTTGCATTTCGTTTATGATTGTTTAAGACTCAAAAGTTTTTTGAGCGTGAGAGACATGTGAGAGTTTTTTTGTTTTCGTATGTTCTTCATTCGTTTTGCTGATGCAACAAATTGAGTTCATGATGATAAGTTTTTTTTAGGTTTTCTTAGTTTTTCTTATGTATTGCATAATTAAGCTGCATAATTGTTTATAAATACACAATAATTGTGAAAAATACTAAATGCAAAAATGAAACTAGATACAAAAGTGTCAGACTGAGAGTGAGTGTGAGATAGTACAGAGAGAGAACGTGAGAGTGAGAGGGTGAGAGATTGAGGAAAGTGAAAAGAATGAGCGTAACTGAAATTGGGATTAGAGAAGAATAGGGGTATGCACAATGACCGGCCCAGGTTCCAGTATTTATCACAATTTCACATACACACAGAAACATTTTCGAACTTGACCTCCAACCCGAAATGGCACTAATAGGCGCTGATAATACAACAACAAATTGCTTAAATGTTAAGCAATGTTCAAAAGTCAGTCGCCCAGTACACCCTGTATTTGTGGTGAATAATATACGGGCATACAAGATTTGGGTTAACCGGCCAACTTGCCAAGGCTTTAAAGAGTCTTACAAGATGAGAGAATCAAAGTAAAGGACACATAAATATATTACAAAAGTTGAGCATGATGTGGAAGCAGGAAAATGAATAGAGGATAGTGTTTGAGTAGAGAGAGAGAGAGAAAGAGAGAGAGTTGTGGACAGTTGGAGAGGAGGAAAAAGCCTTTTTTGTCGCAAAAATTTCGCCAGTCTCTGTGCAAAGTATGGAAGTTCTTGTGTAAAGGAAATCCCTTTCTGAAACGTTAATTAAAAAAAATTATTATTTCTCCATAATATTGGCTCTTGCTTCCTACTTCATCAGTTTACGCTTATTCAACCATCGATCAAGTCATTCCCGAATGCCAAGTCGTTTAATGATGATTTTCGTTTTTGTTCCTTCGTCCATGCCATGCCAGGATCAGCCGGTTTCTTGTCGGGTGCCCACTAAGGTGCCCGTTTCTACTAAAAACTCTTAGCTACATTTTTACTTACTTACAAAAGAATTTACATGTTTGTTTGATATATTTTTTTGTGGTTTTTTTTTATAGTCGTTCTTGTTGTTTTTTGTTCCTATGAAGTTTTCTTTGCTGATATGAATGAGAGCACCTTGATGACTTGGGGGCCCAGTTCGAACCTTAGTAATGATGCAGTAGGGGGGCGTGATGCAGAACGGGAGCGGCATGCACAACAGGTGCATGGGCAATGATCTTGGGGGCGGTCTTATGGACAACAGCATTGAAACCATGATGATCATCGGCAGTGTAGTCAACGGTACGCACAGAGCCATCGGGTTCGACCAGCGAGTATTGGCCTAAGGGATAGAGAAAGGGGATAGAGAAAATCTAAATAGTTTGGCGGAGTAAAAGAGTATTATACAAAATAAGCAATTTATGGGAATGTTATGCCATGTTTTTCAACAGCAAGTCAATTCAATCTTTAAACGAAACGAACATGAGCTATATGAAACTACTTGCATTATAAAAAACATATTCAAAAAAATGACTTGCATATGAGAAGGTTGTGATTCCCAGCTTGCATGTCGGCTTTCGATCTTAAATAGATGAGAAACACAAAATGCGCTCCTCTTTCCAACTCCCAAGACATTTTTCTAAACATTGAACGCTTTTAGATGGGGAACTCACACAGTGAAGAGGAAGCACTATAAATTTTGTATATTCTTGATATTTCCTGTCAGTCCCTGCTTGAGTTCTGTGCACTTTGTTATGTGATGCCTCAACTTCCATAAGGAAAAATCCCGAAAACAGTTTCAGAAAACTCTATGGCTTATTTCCATAAGTTGTTGAACAAAATATTGATGTAACTTGAGATTTGTAATATAAATTTGCAAAATTGAGGAACTATATTTGGAAAATAGATAGAAAAAGAAGAAGATTTCAAGCTCCGACTTAGTATAAAATATATTTGCTTCGACTTAGATTTTTCAAAATTTCATTCTACTTGGAAATTTTTCAATGAATATTAAACATTATTCACCATTTTTTGCTCTTTGTTTAAAAGTTGATCTTCAACAACTTTCAGTATTGATTTGATAGGATTTAAGAAATATTTTGGTAATCGATAGGGTTTTTTAATAACTCCCACAACTTAATCCCATCAGACCAAGTTCTGAATTCAAAGGACTTTGTTTAAATGAAACGAATTTATTAATGAAATAAATAAGGGTATGCAACATGAATATTTATCGTTTTGTGTTCATTATGCACATTTTGTTTTAGTTTTAAGCCAACTATATGTACAAAAATTTCAAGTTCGTGTCCTAAGTCTTTCGTATTTTCGTGTGTGTTTTCAACTTAAACAATTGTACTCACCCTTCACCACATCACCATCACGCTCCTCAGCCTGCGACTTGATATCACCAGTATGGGGATCCTTGATGCCATAGTTGAAGGAATATTTGGGATAGGCCACAGGCTCGGCATGCACTGCATGCACAGCATGCGTCAGCACCGGCGCATGATGTATCAGCGAGGGAGCATAATGTCCCAGCTCGATGGGCACAGCTTGGGCGGCGGCAATCAGCAGAGCAATGGCAACAAAGTACTGCGAGAGAGAGACAGAAGACAGAGACATCAGGATCAGCTGAACACACTAGCCGGAAGGCGGAGGCGTACCTTCATTTTGTAATTATGCACAAAATCGACAACGACACACGACGACGCGTACAAGGACGAAGGATTGAACTGCTTGGGATTGGTTTTCGTTTATGACTTTTTTTTTTTGGTTTGACACTAAGACAAACTGTGGCGCTTGGGAGTGTGTGTGTTTGTGTGTTTGAGGACCGCTTAAAGCACAAAATCGTAAACTGAACTGATGTCTGCAACGATGACCAAAAGTATTTATATACGCGGCGCGGACGACGACAACAAAACCACGAATGCAGCTACAATGACGACGACGGCGACAAGCAGCAGCCGATCAAGTTGCAGCGGTTCAGGAGAGGTAAGAGCAGAGTTGGAGAGGCAGGCGAGCCACGCATGTGCTGTCAGCCTAGATCTATAGGTGCGGCATTTGTTTTGTGTCTTTTATTTGTTTTGCTTCTTTTTTTTTCTTAGCAAAAGTTGAGAAGGCGTTGGGTGACTTAGTTTCTCTGGGTATCACTGTCGCAAATGGGTTAGCTAGGGACACATGATGGAGCAATCGAAAGTGACACTTTGCTGGCTTTTGCACAACTTCTATAAAATATTATTACCATATCTGTGGCAGTTATAATTACCACGCCAACAACTTGTTGCCTTGCCACGCAATTTTTAGAGTGACATTTTTTCCCTCGACTTAGGCACCGACTTTTTGCCACAGAACTTTGTGTGTGTGTGTGTGTGTGTGGAATTTTTGATGTTGGCAGATAATATCCACCGCTAGGCAAATCAAACGCCGCTCGTTTTTCAATCAAAAACCATTTTTTTTGTCGTTGTTGTTGTTGTTGGCGTGCGACAAATCTTTTGGGGACATTGCGTAAACATTTTCAAAGAATTTTAGGTTAAGCTGTGGAATAATTGCTGGTTTGGTTTTGTTAATATTGCAATTTTTCCAACTTTATTTATATTTAAATAAATATTTGACTTAAGTTTCGCACATAAAAAAGTCTCTAGAAATACAGATTTTGAGATATTGTAATGTTGAATTGTATGCCAGAAATACTGTTTGGAAATGTGGAAGAATCAAGTCCTGCCAATCGTTATGTTGGTATTATGAAATATATTTTATCTACATTTAAGTCTGCTTTCAAAGAAGATTTTTACCCATTTCCTCTTAGTTAAGCACACATCACAGTACATGAACAGCGCTTGTAATCAATATTGATTCCCGATACGATTAAATGAGATTACCCATGAGATCGATTTAAAGAGTTCTTAAATCAAGTGATTGTGTTATTTTTGCACTACAACTGAGAAAACCCATTCATAGCCTATTTTTGGTTACGATGAGGCTCATCTTAGGACCAATTTTCTTGGTTTATTTGCCTCTACGTGGGTATCCGACTTTCCTCACCATTATCCCATCCTTCTTCATATCAATCTCTCTGTTAAAAGTACCTTTTAAGCCTAGCCGTCCAGTTTTACTGCTTTTAGCTTACTTTCAGGCCATGAGTTTGCTCATAACTAATTTAAAATACTAAAATTAAGCTTGATTTATTCTTGAAACGAATTTAAAAAAGGTTTAAGGATGTCCCATAAAGTATTATGATAAAATCGTTTGCTAAGTCCATGTGATACTCAACAAATATTTAGCATAAACAGCTCTGAGGGCAAACGACAAGCTTCTATCATTCTCTTATACTTTTTTAATTTGATAACAAAAGCAGGGAACCCACCGTTTTTTCTAATTTTTTGTATGTCTATACCATTTTTCTCCGACAACTGCACCCAAATACCGACTTTCGTAGCCGGCATCTAAGCGCAGAAGACTATCGGCCAGATCATGAGCAACAAAAGTTCAAATCTAAAAAAAAATGCTGCAAAAATTGGTTAATTGGTTATAGTCTCAGAATCTGGAGAAAAGTATTATTAGAGCTTTCGATAGCATTGATAGAGAACCGTCGGACTTAAACATTATGAAGTCTTGGACACTTTAAAGCTACACTTTTACTGACTATTGACTTTAAAAATTCCTGAATTAGGATGAAACATGGTCCGAACCAAAATTAATGTTCAAATGTTGCATGCATCTCAATATGTACTAAAATCTTTCATGAACTGAAGATTTGAGTGAAAATGCCCTTATTTAACATTGCTATGCTAGCGGTATGGAGGTGTTGTAATGATGCAAAGTTCTTTAGCATATATTGCTCCTGTATATAATTTTCAAAAATTAAATAGCATTTCCACATTTAAAGTTTGCTAGATCTAGCAACTAGATAGCTAAATTGGCCACACTTCGTGAAACATTGCGAGTAATCACATTTAACATAAATGAAAGAAGGCCAAGTCCGATTGCAGCTTACTTTATACCAACGAAAGTGTATGCTCAGCTGAAAGCAGATTGAATATCTTACTAAATGTGGCTACAGGATCACACGGAAAATTGACTTAAATTTAGAGTCCAAAAATTCTTAAATTCTTGTTGTGTATTGCTTGTAAATATGTATAATTGGAACATTATGAAAGACTTAAGCTAAATTGCTTGGCAAGGTAAAGATTTTTATTCCATTCTCAAGACCTTAAACATAAACATTTTAAGTTAGTTAATTTCAAATGTCCAGTAAATCAACTGCAGGCCAAAGGTGGACGGTAAATTTGACATGTTGACTTTACGATTTTTTTGTTTTGTTGTTGGGCTACGCCCACACAAACAAACTGCCAACTACAACAACAACAATGGCAGCCAGAAAATGTTCTTGCATGACATATCAGAAAATTATGATTATATCTCATAGACGCCAAATAGGCACACAAGTGGCCATTAAGCGTTTGTTGTCCCGTGTGTGGGAAAAAAAAGACAAACAAACAAACAAACAACCGCTGAAGGTGCAAAAACAACCCAAAAAGATCACTTGTGCATAAAAACAGAATCGGCTTACATAAAATGACTTTAAAGGCGACACATTTACACGGCGCTGGCCAAAAAGTTTGGAACAATTGTCTGGCCAAAGAAAATGCAAACATTTGCAGAGTCGGAGGCAAAACAAAAACAAGTTGGCCACGTCACGATCGCACTTTGACAGAGATAGGACTGGGTAAGGCATACGGGGGTGAGGGTCCAACGAGAGGAGAGCCTCAGGAGTTTAGTTGGTTAGTTGGCCAGTGGACAAGCTAACATACTTTTGTCTTTTGCAGTCGATCGAGGCAATAGCAATTGCGCAATTGCCACATTGAGAAAAAAAAAGAGTCTAAAAGCGACGTTTACTGATCGATGGGGGAAAAAGGAAAACTTTGCATGCGTTAATTGCACTTGTCCACGCTGCCGATATCAACCTTCAAACTAACCCAAAATTGCAATCAATATCTTTTAAGCCTAAGCTGGAGATTTATTATATGAATTTATTTTATGTCGATAAGTAGAACAAACATTTATTATCTTGATTTATGCCTGAAAAAACTGAGACAGTTTGTTTGCCAATGTTTGGACAATGGTTTTATGTGGCAATTTATATGTGTGAGTGTGGTTGTGTGTGGGAGGGGTTGGACACTTAAACGCACTTTGCTTTGGAATGGAAGTGATATAGAATGGAGTGGATGGGGTATATTCGATTGATGTGTGGTTTATCAATATGAAAAGATCAGTTTGGTGTTCGTCTCGCAACAGTCGTTCCTAGCGTTTAATCGTTGCCACCATTGGCAAGCCAACAAATTTCGCTTTGGTCGTCAAAAAAAAAGGCGAAAATTAGTTAAAGGCAATTCCCCAGTCGATACTTAACTCGGAATTCTATGGCCCAGCAATTTAGATTTTAATGACTTGACGTTTAAAGTTATATTGACTTGATTTATGTAGACGAAACTTTTGATTTCGTGATTGAGACTTGAAGGTTTCGTTTTTGTTAGTATCTTTGCCCAACAATGACTGCCCCCAATTGGTGGCCCATTCGAAAGTCGCATTCCCCATGCCCACCAGGTAATTTAAGACCGATTTGACAAAATGCACAAGCAATTGCACAACTTGCTCTCTCCGGAGATAGCTTCCTCACACCGTACTCTACTTCCGCTGGCAGGAAATACAGTTTTGTAATGTAAAACCCTTTTTTTGTGTCTTCATTTCCACATTTCCACATGAAATCGATAGCTTTGCTAATTAAAACATTTTCGCTTGACGAGATTCTTGCACGTCTTGGCCAAACGCATGCTAACCATAAGTTTGGCGGCCCGTATGTCATTCTTAGCGGCACACCATAAATCTATTGGGGATGGCTATTAGTGGACCATAAGAGCCACCAAACCGAAATGCTGCTGCTGCTGCTGCGGCTGGTTGTCAATTAAGCCAAATGCCAACGAGACTGCCAACCCAATTTTGTCGCTTGACTCAATTGTGAGATTAGCAACTAAATTTGGTCACGCTGCCTCCGTCGAGGCTCAGGCCATTTCAGCATCATTACCGCATCGCCGGCAAGAAAAACCTGCAACTTTTGTCGTTTGATCCACTTTCGATTGCCCCTCTTCCCGCTGCGTTTTTCGCACATTTAATGCGATTTTGCGCATTTGCGCGTATGAAATTAAGCGAGTGACGAAATGGAGGCACAGTTAAGTGGGGCACACACGCAAAAGCAAAATGGATATTTCAGACTTGCAACAAAGTCCATGTCGGCCGGCAATTGCCAATGGTTGATTGAATCCATTGGAAATCGAACGCACACGCTTCACTGACTAGACTGGACCTGGACGAACGCTGACGGGTTGGCTTGTGTTACGCAAAACCATTGCACCCCACCGCACAACCTAGCTCCCCCCCCCCATCCGTTGGATATTTCAATTAGTGGATTTATGTCAATTTCTTAGCCTGTTGAGCCTTTTTTGGGTTTTGAATATCAGGAAGATTGCATTGAGATTGCGATGTTATAGTTTAGATCCTCAGCGCCTCTCAGCCAGTGAACCGAACCCTTTCTTGATTCCGCGCGATATTCATCCCTGGTAAATGATACTTTTGTAGCTAGGAAACTAGGATAAGCAGTCCTGATCATCTGCATGGCTATAGCAAAATCTGAAATACATCTAGCTGGGAGGTCATAGGTCAGGATAACCGAATTTGAGTGTCTGGTGATGTGTTTGGCGTAACCGGATGGAAAATACCTCAGTTTACTGTGCGTTGGCAGTCAAAAATCTTTCATCTGGAAAATTTTTATGAAATATAAGACAAGTGAATAATAGTTAACTTTATACCCTTGCAAAGGGTATTATAATTCTGCCCAGAAGTTTGCATCGCATAGAAATGTTCATTTCCGAGTATAGTTCTATAAACTATATATATTCTTGATCAGGGTGACGAGCTTAATCGATTGAGCTTTGTCCGCCAGTCTGTCCTATCTAGCTGAAATTTTGCACAGAGTCTTTTTTTTGCTGCACACTACTAATATGTCGGAACCGACTGGATCGGATGACTATATCCCGTAGCTCCCATAGGAACAATCGGTCGGAAAACTAGTTCTAGTGAGAAAAACTTTTTTCTTTTTAATGGAAACGTCTCCAAACTTTGTTATCGTAGGGTTTTTATGTTTTTTTTATAGCTCTACCAAGTTTTATTAAAATCGGACAACTATATGGTCTAGCTGCCATACTAAAGTTAGGTCTGAAAAACAGTGTTAGTTAGAAAAACTTTTTTATTTTTAATGGTAGCGTCCTGCAATTTGATATTTGTTTGTTTCAAATGCTTTCACATAATTTTAAAAATTTTTGGCCAAATCGGATAACTATATCATATAGCTCCCATACGAACGATTGTTCGAAAAATGGGAAAAAGAGTATTTTTTTGAAAGTATTTAAGCGAGCACTTGCAAGAGTATAAAAACTTCAGCACAGACGAAGCTAGCTTAGCTTTCTCGATTTATTTTTAAACTCATTCAACTCTTTTTCAATCCTTCTAATGAGAACTCTCTTCAACTCTTTTTCAATCCTTCTAATGAGCATAAACCAAGGTGCTCCTGTTATTCTACGAAGTATTTTAGCCTGGAAGAATCACACCTTGTTATGTTAATGTCATTGAAATTCTTAATTTTTGATCTTAAAGTATAAAGTTTCAATTTAAAATAGGTTCGAGCTATTCAAAGTTTGTTAAAAGGGTTATCGCAAGTACACCAAGTACTTAGGTTTGAGGATTAAGTTTCAAGGGTCCTTGCAAACATCATTGCTTGCATTTATTACATCTTTATTGAGTTTACATTGAAAAGTTGTCTTATCAAGTTCTGCCTCGGATGGAATGGATTGAACGAAACCACTTTCAATTAGGATGTATGGTTAAGTTGGTTAAGTTCAGCATCATCTGTGTTCAATGTTAGAAGATATGTGGTGTATGTTTTCGCTGGTTCATTTGGTTTCCCACGCAATTCTACTAGCGTTTAGTTTCTCTATAGCTCTTGGGTTATCTATTTTGTTTGTTATATTTTTGGCATATCACAAAAACTTATTCGATTATAGATACAAATATTTAAAGTATTTACACGTGAACAAAGCTTAAGTACAAAATATTATCAATTCCAGCAATCAATTTATATATCTATAATTTCATATTTTAAAATATATATTTTTGTCAGTTCGAAACACCTAGAAATCGCATTTCGAAATATAAGAAAGGTATAGCAGAATTTTTTTCTCAGCATTTAACACGGCCAGTATTTCGTATTAGTATTCCTCCTCGCTGCTCTCCTGCTGTTGGCTGTGAGTATTTGCATCCTCATAGCCCTCCTCGCTGCTGCCCTCATATTCCTCATGATCACCACCCCCCTCTTTTTCCTTCTCCTCCTCACCATCTCCTTCATGGCCTTCGCCCTCATCATAGTCCTCGTGTACCTTGTATTGGCCATTGCCTTCGTGAGGTTTTCCATCATCAGGTTGCTCCTCCTCCTCCTCATCGTCCTCGTCATCGCCATTGTCACCCACTTCATTGCCCTCATCATGCGTTATTTGCTGATGCACATCCGCACCTCCACCTCCTGCTCCCCCTGATCCTTCTGATCCTCCTTCATGACCATGCAGTGTGGTCACCCCATTTGTGATAACCTCCGCTTGAAATCCGTTGGCATCATCAGCTGTATACTTAACCACACGCAGAGTGCCATCTGGATCGACTACGCTGCGGGATATTCCACAGATGATGGCAACGTTAATGAATGCGTTGACAAGCGCTCGCCAAATTGTTCATCTTACCTGTACACACCGCGCACCTCGTCCCCATCCCTCGTCTCTTTGCGATTCTGCAGCACACGCGTCTTGCCATCTTCAACGCCATAGGCGAAACTATACAGTGGCCGGGCCACATAGTCTGACCGTCCATCGTGTACCGTCACCAGATGCTCTGGCCCCGCCACTGGACCCTCAAACCGTGCATAGGAATAGCCAACGGCCGAGCAATTGGCAATCATTCCGAGTCCAACACCAACGACTAGCAGCAGCAGCTTCAAGTCTTTGACGCGTGCCGTTGAGTACGTAACACGGAAGCGTAAACTGTTGGCCAGAGCTCCAGCTGGGTGTCTGGCTATGCGTCGCTTCTTCATTACTTTGTTGATTTATTGATGGGATTTCAATGTTTTTTTTTGCTTTTCTAAAGAAGAGGAGAGCGAGAGGTTAGTCCTCTGAAGCAGCCGCGTTTTGAATTTGCATCAGCTGATTGTACTAAGCGTGAATTGTGGCACTTGTTGGCTATTTATACCTATAGCTTATGCCTATGCTGCAGGGAAATGTACCTATAGCAGCCACAATCAATTTCCATATTTCCGCAGAAATTAAACGCTTCAATAGTCACCGCATCCATGTGGAACTTTCTGTTGACCAAACGGCTGGGCAGGCAATGTGGTTAGCTTGTGTCGTTCAATGCAAAGAAAATACCAATTGCAGAGACCGAAAGCTATTTTCACAATGTATGTATAAATGACGTCATGGTTGCAAGTAGGCGATTCAGAAGAGTATTTAAATTGATGTAAAGTGCAAGGCTGGGCGCATACCTACCTAGAACGGCGAATGGAACTGTAAGGTGCCAGAGTCTTAAGCCAAGAAATTGTTTAAAGTTTTTTCTTGCACAAAGTTATGAAAGAACTGCGACATCATCGGTACCAGAGAGAATATAGGTACTTCATTTGATTCAGTTCTGATCTAGTTTAAAGTCAGCACTTTAAACGGAGAATGAATCAAATTTGCATGTGAATCGAATTATTTATATCATTGTGTGCCCACTGCCTATGCGCACGGCGCTCTTTTGTATTAATTTAGCTTTAAGCTGTAACCGCAAGCAAACCAAAGCATATAATACACAATAATCTCCGGAAATCCTTTTTGCCTGATATTCAAACATGTGTGTGGTCTTGAGTGTCCCTAAAATCGTACAAACTGTGGAATAGCCAGTATAATGTTACTTATACTTCTAATTGGCAATCTATAATACTTTTATGTTGAATTTCGATGCAACTCGGGACGTACCGCCACCGGGACGCAAGATAAAAGGGCATAAACAGACTCTCTGGAGACTTAATCAACCTCTAAGCATAGTTGTCGTTAAGAAACTCACATCGACGGACTTTCTGCAGCTTACAATGAATTCTGCTACAAATCCCAAACCCCATTTCGCTAGTAAAATAACAAGATCAAAGTAGATATCAAGAAAATAGTTGCCAGTTATAAATCGTTTAAATTTAAAATCCGTCTAACAAAGTGAAGGAAAATATAGAAATCACTTTGGGTCCACTTATGTTTACTAGAAAGCAATATAAAATTTCCTGAAATATCAGATGGCATCTGACGCTTTCATTGATGATTGGCAATTAAAATTGCATTTGGCTGTCAATATTTAGATTATCTCACGTTTACGTGCCGGTGCCAGATGTGTATGGTTTATGTTGACCCATATTCCTGGTGATGCAGTGAGTGCAGACACACATTGAGGCTCTGCTGGAGCCGGTTGTGGCTTGCTGTAAAGTTGGTCAGTGGTGCGATTGCCGCTGGCTACCATGACATGGCAAATGGCTACCGGTTCGCTATTGATTTGATTTTGCTTTGATTCGTTTAGTTACAGCATTTTGCATTTTACTTTTCTAGACTACTTTTTTATTTTGCTGGCGATCTTTTTTTCCTTCCCTCGGCGGCAAGTTCGTTGCCTAAGTCTTTCGTTTCTTTGCATTTTGCAGGCAGGCAGGCGGCAGGCAGGCAAATTAGTCAAATTGTAACAATTATATAATAATCTAGTTATATATATTTAACCAAGTGTCCAAGTGAGAAGTGGGCGTTGCATGTTTGCCTTTCACTTTTGTTGTCTCTTTCTGTTTCTAAGCTGGCCAGCTGCGCTGCCAGGATATATATCAAAAGTGCACGATTATACAATTGGGTTCGAGATGCCGAAGAATGTAGTTTTTCGCAGTCCATTTTATGGTTTCAATTGAGACATTATTCAATTTGTTGACAATCGCGCGAAACCAGAAAAGCGCCGCCGCCGCAAAAAAAAAAAAACAATTAACTGCATTTCGGCGATTTTCCCAAAGCGATGTTCTAATTTTGGTTGAACTGTTGCCACAACGCTATTGTCGATCCGACCACAAGAGTTTGTGAACATTTAATGAGCACCAAAATCGTAGATTTAATTTATATCGTTTTCTGAACTTTTTGTCAGACGACAAATTTCGTAATTTTTTGTTCGGTTGGTTGTTTGGGAAAATGCAACTGCCTTGGCTGTTGTTGCTTTTGGCCAACTATGCCGACTCAGCATGGAGTATGATACCTAGCCAGGCCTGGACCGGCTTGCATGTCAAAGGCGCATAAAACGCCGGGTAGCCTGCCAAAAGAATCAAATGACACTCGGCCTGGTCTGGCCTGGACTGGCCTGGCCTGGTCCATTTTGGTTTCACTGCTCTCTGTGTTGTATGTAGCTTTAATTGGCACCTCGACACCACTCTTGGTCTTGGGCTGTGTAGGTGCACTTGATGGTGGTTCTGCTGTATCCACATTGTATTGGTGTGCGTGCCGATATTTATGGACTGATTTGTATTTGGTTGCTTAACTGGCATTTTCGCACTTGGCCGGCCACAAACGGTGGCTTAGAAGTTTTAAGCCTGACAAACGGTCGTAACGGTGTCCCATTATGATGAAGTATCCATGGAAATGGTCACGCAATATGCAAATGACATGAGTAACGCATGTTGAACAGAGTCGGGACATGGATTAGAGCGCTTCACTTGACTGGCTGGGGCTGTAAATGATTGATTCCCTTGATTTCGAATCCTCCAGTTGAATAAGATTTGAGTTTATCACGTAGAAGATTTGAGCGAATTAACAAACTGCCTGCCGTACCATAGATACATCTTAACAAATTTTTGCTGAATAAGCGAATCGCTTTAAGTGCGTTCAAATAAGCCAGCCAATCGCTGATCACCTCCGCAGCTTAAAAGATCGCACATGATAAAGCCAACATGGAGCCTGCTTTTACGAGACGCAGCTGCATTTTGGTGATGAAGCTTTGACCTTTTTTCTGAGGGTCTGCCAAAAAGAAATATGGCTATTATTTCGACTACTTCCAATTTATAAGCAAGGCACATTGTTGCCTGCCGTTGACTGCCTGCTTTTGGTATGAAAAATGCATATATCATTGGCCTCTGGTACTTGCTGGCAGTTTGTTTGGGCTTTAATACACACACACACACTGACACACACACACTAACAGCACAGTAGCCAGTCGAGCTAGAGCACAAGGGGGGGGAGTCGGCGGACCAGGGCCATCGTGGGAAAACTTGTTGTTGCCTAGCATAAGCATCGCATCGCTTAATTACCCATTACACAAATGCTAGCCCGACTTGGCTGTGGCAACAAGAATCGCATTGCGAATCTCTTTTGGTTGCCATTAACGTAATTAAGACGCAGCAAGTCTCTTGGACTTTGCCGTTGCCCAAGTCTTTCGCTTTGCCCTTTAGCGTAACAACAACAACAACAGCAACACGAAAATGTGTCATTGCATTATGACTCCAAATGTTGCAATGCAAATGCCTGCCTGGTTGAACAATCAAAGTGTATTAAAAGCAAAACTAAGCCACATGCCACCAAATCATGTTCGCTGACCAAAAGTGCCCAAAAGGAGTCGGGACCGAAAGAGAGACAGAGAGACAGAGAAAGAGAGGGAGAATTTATCTTACGATAAATTGCTTGGGTACTCGTTTGTTTCTATCTAGTGGATTATGTAAGGCTTCCCCAGCTGACGCCGACTTCGTCTACATGTGTTACTCCCGCTCTGGATAAACTTGCTTTGATTTTCATTTCATTTGCACCGTCTGGTCAGTCCCGGCTCTTGATTACAACAGCCTGCTCGTACCTCATCTCGTATACGTAATGACAGCGAAATTGATTTGGGTATAAAAGTAGATTCAATTAATTGCTGAATGGTTGCACTTTTGTCGGAAACTATTCTATTATGGGCTTTATATTTGTTCTGCTAGCTAATTCGGTGTAAAACTAATGCATAGTGCTATTCTTTGTGTATTTTTGGAAAGCCCTAACTAAACATAAGCCAAAGCTGATCAAAGCTCTGTCTAAAAACATTATGGTTATTTTACGCTTAACTTGACCAACGTTCATCCAATCTCTACCAATCCCTTGGAGGATCGAAAAATAACCCTTAACCTTAAATATGGTCAGAAGGTACGAAACTTTTACCTATAAATATGTGGGCGAAGAAAATTTTACAAAATGAATCTACCAGCACGTATAATTCCCATACATGTCAAACCTCTTTCTCATACCATCTCTTTACTTCGTATTTTATAGTCAATGACTGGATCTATCATTGCTAAATATTTATTAAAAATTTCTACTTTAGCCACCACAGGTTTAACTATTTTATTCAATGGGATATTGAATTAAGTTTTAATATTAAATCCCATTCAAATCTCTGTTAAAAAAATGTGGTCCCAATGAATTTGGTTACCAT
Source organism: Lordiphosa andalusiaca (assembly GCA_035044965.1). Classification (NCBI taxonomy): domain Eukaryota; kingdom Metazoa; phylum Arthropoda; class Insecta; order Diptera; family Drosophilidae; genus Lordiphosa; species Lordiphosa andalusiaca. Next base: position 3,176,823 of record JAWNNM010001363.1, on the reverse strand, counting down.
TCGACTAAGCTATTCATGAACTTCTAAGTACTTATCGACAATCTAGTATTTTTATATGAGTTTGCTCTTGGAGAACGGATTTGACGACTGGCTTTGTCATGGAGCAGAATGACTTAGCCCAGTGAAACGGGTCTTTTCAGTCGAATAGCCTCATTCACGCGGTACATCTGAGTAATGTAGAGATCTTTGATGACCGTGGCTTATTTACCTTTAAACTTTGCTAAAAAGCAAACAAATTGTTGTAAAACACAAGGAAACACTGCATGCCTTCTTTTATGAAGTGGTTTTAATTAAAATTCGGTTTTTCGAAGGTTGAATTTTAAAAATTTGGGAAAATAAACTAACGAAAGTACTCTTCAAGTGCCTATGATGCTGTACGCTTTATTTTTTAGGCTGCATTGATATGTTTTGTTGTCATAAATCCATCAATTTTGGCTCTATGCTAAGCAGATAATTTTACTGATTTATTAAAACAAATTCAATTTAAGAAATGAAACCCGAATCACATAATTTGAATCGAATCGGTATTAATCCTACCAAAATTAATCTAAGAACTATACACATTCAGAATCAACACATGTTGATACTACGAATATCAACCGTTCCTATCGTTGCCCCAGATGTGCCAACAATTATCGAAGAATTTTATGGCTGCACCTTACTTCACCTCCAACCAACCAATCATTTTTTTCAATATGCGTAAAAGCAATTTCAAGAGCCGCCCACATCTACAGGTAGCATATCCATATAATATGCAAAAAAAAAAACCATCAAATCGATTTCCATGTTCAATAACTTAATTAAAAAGCAAACACAAATTGAGGTTGAATTTTACATGTAAATTGCCATTGTAGACCAGGTCTACCCTGGCAGCTGTAAAGCATTAAATAATATTGCACTCTTGTTAATCCTCAATAAGAGATCATATAACATAAGCACCATGCGATAATTACGTTTTATTAAAGCCACCAAAAAGCTAATTGACATTTAAGGCAATTCATTAACGCTGACAAAACACACAAGAGTCAAAAGAGTCTCGGTCTGTGATGTGGGGGGGGCAGCTGCTGCTGATATTGGGAACAGTTAGCAGTAAATACCAACAGGCCAAAAACTATGGCTAATTGCCTTCACTGGCTGCATGCACCAGATTTCTGGAAATGTGTTTTTTCACATGCCCGACTTTAGTTTTAGTTTTTTCTCTTTTTTTTTGTCAAATGCAAATTTACATATGAGCTGCGACAACGGCGCCACAATTCTCCAAATCCAATTCCCAGCCAGCAAATGAAGTTTTAGGGGCCTCGTGTTGTTAGCGGCAATTACTGTTACATGCAGACGGGCTGCATAAATCAGCTTAATTGCTATATTTAAATTCTAAATTTGGACTAAGCAAGCAACATGGTCAGCATGCACTTTTTTGTTGTGTTTGGTAATTTATGCATGAGCCAACAGGTGGCAAGTATTTGAAATTTAATTTGATTTTGATAGGCCACCAAAACAAGCGCAACATGCTAAAGTTGAGCAATTTGATTAACGATCTTTTAAATTTACGCGCCCATCAATCGATTGTCTTGACAGTTTGATGCTTTGAAGGTGTGAACTGGCTGTGGTTCCGAACATGTTGACCAAATAGAGATGCCTGCGTGTCGTGACGATTTTGATGTGATTGATTCGTGTTAAGTTAAATTAAAACTCACGATGATTTAATAAGGCACATTCCTCTGACTACTCAGCTCTAGTGCCAATTGAACTTTAAGTAATGGATAGATTTACGTAAAGGTCTTGAAAAAAAGGATGCAATGGAAATCTAAAATACTAAAAAAGTTAAATGGTTTTCCCATTTCTTTCGAAATTGGTTTTCACTGTATTATGTCACCTAAGACCATTTCTATATAAGGAAGGCTTATTTTACACATAGATTTTCTTTTCAAATCATTCTTTAAAACAAGAAATGAAATAATCAAACTGTATTCCTAGAAATTTTGATTAAAACGTATGTTAATTATGGCCTATTTTACATTCTCCAGATAGTGGCTATGCGATAGATAATTCCAGAATTTCAACTTTTTATTTGTATGTTTTTGTGACATATAGGATTATATAGAAGATGCGAAATCGGCCCTTAACCTCATTTTTAAAGACAAACCCATTCACAATTTTTTGCCGACAGCATCGTGACAAAGTTCTATTGCATCAATTTGATTTTAAACTGTCACAACTTACGCGCTCACGTCAGGCTTTCATCTCTATCTCAAAAATATCGATAGATATTTAAAGTAGTCGCATCGTCTATCGATAGCGTTTTACGTGACTAGTGTGACCACTTAGCGGTACGAGCTAGAAGAAGAGCCATAAACAGTGCCGCCGCCGTTTTGGATTTGAGAAGTAAACAATCTTAAATTGAAGCACGGAAATGGCAGCTGTGGATAAAGAATCAGCTAAATTGGTCTCTGCGGTCACTTCAGAATCGAAGCAAGCTACAGAAGACATTGAAACTGCCAAGGATATGATTGTGGACATGGAAGCTGCCGCCGGTGATTTGATCGTCAAAGTCGAAAGGCCACACGACTTTGATAGGGAATCTGCCATAACAGTTCTTAATCCGGATGTAACAAGAACACCACCGAGCAGCGAGGTGAGCAAATCAGTTATCATTGATGAATCAAACGCCGAGTCCATGGTGGAAACACAGTGCAGAATTGAAGATATTGAAATGCGCGACGACACCCAGGGAAAGGAAAATCCAAAACCACCAGCAGAACCCCAAGCAGAGCTTAAGAAAGTCTCCAACGAGACCTCTACCGGGGGTAAGTTGCATTGGAAATGGAACCTGCGTGTGCTCATCTCCAATTTGTATATGAAGACCGAGCTGCGTCTGCCAGGGGCTTGTGTGCCCAAGTGCCTGCACAATACCAGCCAATGTGTAAGCAAGCATCGTTGTGCCATGCTGCCGGATGCACCGAATTTTATAGTTGTGCAGGCCCTAAGGACCACATTGCATGGCCAACACTATGACACCTTCTTGGACATATTGGAGACAATGGTGCTGCAATGTGTGTTCCCCGGCGAGGGTGTATTTGATAGACTCATTGATATGACCATGGTAAGAATTTAAATTTATAGAGAGAACTTGATTTGTAAAGCGACTTCCCCACTCCAGATTCTAATAGCCAAGGATATGAGTGTCAAGGAGCTGGGCGATACCTACAACAAGCTAATACGCACTTTCTTTCTGCTGGTAGATGCCTTTCCACCCTGCTGGACAGCTTTGCGTCCATACTACATCAACTTCCTGGGTGTACAGAATCCATCTGTTCGTGAAAAACGCGCCGAGAGCTCTCCTCAGAAACTAAAATTCTATTTGGATTTGCTAGAGGAGAATCTGCCACAATGCAGCGATGAGGAGATTCGCGGTCAAACCAAATTTTATGAGAAGCATACTTACAATTTCTCGGAGGAGGAAGATGCAAACATGTCCCAAGAGACGGTGTTTCTACGTCATGTCCAGGAATACGATTGGCTGAGTGGCAAACTGTGTTTGGATGATTTCAAGCGTATGTCCGCCTCAGTGCGCCTGGCGCGTCTCTGTGATGTCTTGAACATGCTATGTTGGGTACTGGAAATGGAATTTTTGTCCTGGTTGGATCACAATCGCTTGCGTCAATCGGAGGCGGAAATCTTTCAGGAGGAGACAAAGCCATTTGCAGCCATGGTCTTTGGCATGACACCAACATTTCGATTGACGGAACTGGTGCGTCAGGTGATGCGGCTGTATGGCCAGGGTGCAGCCAAAAATATGTTCTACGAGCGTATGCGCATTTTACAGGTAAGTTGAGCAGCTGTTCTTGAGGTCACCTTAACTGATGCTCATATCATTGGATTCTAGCGTTTCATATCACTTATCATGGAGGTCAGCAATACCGCGGAGCTGGAGTATGTTGAAAATTCTGTCATCTACCCACAGCTGGGTACACAAACGGGTCGCCTTATCGCCGACTTTTTTAAGATATTCAAAACTCAGAATCCTAAGCATATTAGTACCTACCTCAAGATCATTCCACAGCTGGATCAGCCATATGTACGCTTTGAGTTTACCAATCATTTTCTGCAACTGTTTTACTTCTCGAAAAAGTTGCCCTTTGGCCCGGAGAAGGTATGCGAGGAGTTCAAGGCCAAGCAGTGGCTGAAATACAAACCCAAGGCTGAAATTGAAGACGACGACGATGAGCAGCTGTCGCGTGAGGATTATCTGCAGATATTGCTTAATGCCCTGAAAGACTATTGCCAATGGCTGAACCTGGAGTCGTATTGGAAATATTTAAAAACCAAAGAGCCCGTACAGCCGCTACAAACCAGAACATCGAGTCCATTGGCCACACCGGTGGGCATAGTGACGGGTGACATGGGCAAAATATTTATGCTAGATGAAATGCAAAAGGAGGTGCATACCTGGAAGCGACGCATGAATACCAAGGTGATTGTGGGAAGACCCAAAGTGAACTTGCCGGTGGCCAAGATACACTTGGCCAATATGTGTGAACGCTATGGTGAGGATGTGCGTCAGGTGCGCTATCTGAGACTTCTGTTACAGCGTGAAGTGTTGCCATTGGTACAGGTGGCCGATTGGTTAAGCTATCTAAATGAATTCCTAGGCGAAGATGGACCAACCGAGGCAAACCCAAAGCCAACATCACCCACGCCCTCCGCTGAATCCACACCACTTAAGGCTTGAATTTAAATGTTAGTGTTAATAAATAAATAGAACCTAAGCTCATCTCTATGAAAATAAGAACAATCATTCAGTGAATTTGCCATTTTTCGTACTTTTTTTTTGTTTCGTTTTCTTTTGGTTTTCTTTTGCAAATATATATTTAGGCCTGTAACTAAATACACAATTACGTACACATTTACATATAAATACAGCTACTACTCATGTACATATACATTCATAAATATATATATATATATATATATATATATAGACTATCAATAGTTAATTCTTCTTTTTATTCATGTGTATAAATTATACAATATTATCGCGTTTTGTTTTTTAAGCATGGCGCTTCTCTGTTTTGCCTACTGTTTTTTTTTTTTGTTCTCTTTTGTCTTGTCTTTTCGTTCATTTTATGTCTAAATTCTTTGCGGGTTTTTCACACGTAACTAGATATAAATTAGGCTTCTTAAATGCTAATCTCACTACGACTTCTTAGCTTTTAAAATATATATAGAAATATATTTGTAGGCAAGGTGGAGATGATGGGGAGAGAGATGTAGGAAGGTCCAGGGTTAATGTATCTTTGAAATTTTTTAGTGATTTTTTTGTGTGCTTCGCAAAGTCTTTCAAGTCGGTAAGGAGCTCGTAAAAACTCAATAAAATCTCACAATTGAGTAATTCTTCGAAGCAGGAATAACATAGCTGCATGCACCTCAAATTTTGCAGAAGCTTTGGTCTTAAGGTTTAATTCGCAGACCGTTTCAAGAGGAGTTGAGCCCCAGTTTTTGTCTGTTATACAAAATGTATACTCAATTCTCAAAGATTTCTATAAAAACTAAGATTTCAAGAGAGACATTCGAAAATGAGTTCTGAGTTCTCTGAGTTCTGTTATAAAACGGCTGGCGTAAAACTCATTTGAACTGCTCATATCGTGTAATAGACAATTCAAAAGTCTCATATTAGAAAATGTGTTCAGTTGATAGCCTGTTTGAGCTCTTAGGGGCAACAAATTATAAGCACCAGGACTTCTCAACCCGTTAAGATTGCTCGTTAGCACAGAGAACAGCAGCTTCCATTAGATTTTGGTGTACAAAGAATTAAGTAAACCTCAACCTAAAGGCACATCTAGTCACCGTACGGAAGCGTTAACTCTTTTCATTCCACCGGCCAGGATTAAAATATACGTCGAACATTTTATTTTTGGTAATCAAATTGAATTTGGGGAGATATATCAATTAACTTTTCCCAGCAGCTACTTTGAACAACACTTTCTAACTCTATTTCACTGATGCAGATCCTTAACTTAAGAAGATATTGCTTTGCTTTCGCTTAACTTTACAAAGGAACATTTAACACCACAAGGGAGACTAGTGAACCACCAAGGTCTCTCATCAGAAGTCTATCCTGTCGACTGTTAGACCAGCAGTCGTCTCTCCAAAGCTGTTAGGGAATTCCAAGGCAGGAAAACAACAAAAACACCGGCAAAGCAGACCGAAGCCCTTGTGAGTGTGTCACCTTATCGATTGGACGCCGTTCCTAGCGACTTAAAAAGACTCACACAAGGAATCACTTCAAAAATTTGCATTCTCTTCGGCCTTTCCCCTTAAGAAACACATTAGTAAGCAACGTTGTAATCCCCAAGTGCTTATGCCTTGGACTGTCGATGCAAAGTGTGTGAAAGCCGGTGATAGGATCGGAAGTTGAGCTGAAAGGCTTTAATCTTTTTCCAATGAACTGTTATGTAGAAGCAGCAACCGAATTCTCTACTCCATTCTTGGAAATCAGATCTCTTACCAATTCCGATCGATCGAATTTGGAAACTAGAACAGGCCTTAATGTTGTTCTTTAGCTTTAGCTTTCTATATTAAAGAGATGTAAATTAGAGAACTTCTACTGATGTTGGATGATCGAAATTTGGAAACATTCAAAGATGCTGCTTAAGCTGAAGTTCCTTATCAAAAACTTGTCAATGTAACTGGTGCAAGGCATGATCCGGTGTTTTCCCAAGGCTGCCCTTACACTGTTCGACACATGAGATCTGTTATATAAAGGAAGAACTTATCCAAACCAGGAGATACGACGCTTTTTCTAAATAGTGGGGGCGCAAGGGATGAATCGTCTCGGCTGTTGATGCTGATTCAAAAACTGGGTTTTGCACTTCATGAAGCTTTTGAAAAAGCCTTCGTTTGTGGTGACGCTTTCCCTCTACACCACTTTCATACAAGCATAAGCTACTTGCTTCTTAAACGAATATTTTCTCAGTTGCTTAACTCTCATTGCCGACCCCTGGACTATACCAAAGACTTTGGAACTTAACAAGAGTACTAACGACCGTACAAGTAAATGGCAAGAAGTAGTCATCGCCTCACATTTCATTTTCATTCACTGGAATGGCCTTTACCCATCTTGTTCGGTTCTTCAGTCTTTGCTCTATATCCTTCCGGTGAAAATTCATGGTGTGTGTGTGTGTGTGTGTAAGTGAGGGAAGTGAGTGCATGTGGCGAATGATCGATCCGTACATAAAAAAAACAGTTGGCAAGCCTTATTTAGAATATTTGCTTCGCTTGGATTACATATAAACACTACATTTTCCATTTAGGTTTGTTGGTTGGTTGTTTTGTTTTGCTTTTTTGTCATAACACTACACATTTATCAACATTTATTTAGTTTTGATGTCATTTGGATTAAGTATCGTCGCGTGGTTTCATTGCCATGGAAATTAATTCGTATACATTTTGTTCTGCTTTAGGAACTTTTTAGGCATAAATAAGTAAGTCAAAAATGGTCCATAGAAATGCATGTAAATAAAAACAGATCAACCCAAAACATATATGTTTCGAAAATATATAATTTTCTCTTCTTTTTTTTTAACGGGTTTTACAATTTAAGTGAAACTCCTTTCCTCGCCTCGCTTTTTACATACAAAAAATTGGAGTTGGGCTTTGTACAGAAACTATCGCATAATTAATTAATTTAAGCATTAGTTTTGTGTGTGTGTGTGTGTTTTTTTGTTTGTTTTACTTCATTAACTAACATGTAGACGAAGGCTAACAAGTTGACCACTCTTTTTTGTTGTTGTTTTCAAGAACAAAAAGCCAATTAATTAAAAATTAAAACTATTACGACTAAATCTATTAAAATTAACAAAACGCTGGCGGCTCTGGTTGGTAGGTTGGTTGGTTGGGTAACTCCTGGCCACATTCTTCACTTAAGGCTATTAGAATTTCTGTTTTGTGTTGGTTTTTTAGATTACGAAATTAAATAACTAACATTAAAAACAAATTGAATTTGTATAAACCCCAGAACCTTCACAAAATGGCGGCATTTACAATTTTTCTTTTTGAAATTAAAATATGCAGTGTTCTTTTTGTTTAAACATAACGGCAACCTTGACTAAGTCAAGTCTTTTAACAATTGTTCACTTAAATGTTTAAATGCTAATTAAAACAATTTCTTCTTTGAAAACTAAGTGAATTGAAGTTGATTGAACAAATTTAAAACTTGAAAGTGTTTGCACTTTGTGAAGAAGTTTGTATCTCTTAAACGCAATGACTTTTTGCTTAATAAATTGTTTTAGTATTTTAGCAATGTGTGTGTGTGTGTGTGTCGGTTGGTTGCTGTTTCTCTAGTTACAACTTTACAGCTAGGATTATTCTTGTGAGTAGTAAGGTTTAGTGTTGGGCTGTTCATGGACATTCTGTAGTTGGATTGCTCTTGTTTTGTTCAGCTGCCGTTTTGGGATTATGCACCGAATCAACCAATATACCCTGGAGGGGTATACAAACAAGCTGAGCAAATTGAACAGCTGAACCCAAAAAGAGCAAGCAGTGCTCAGTTTCACCCAACACTAAGTAAGGATGTGGTTTAAATCTATTGCCTCGTTAGGGTTGGGGAGGAGGAAGGGGGTCGGGGGTCGGGTCTCTCTGTTCTGTTCGTTTCTGTTTAAGATTTTTGTTGGTTTCCCATTTTTTTTGTTTTGCTGGCGCCGGTTAGCTAACTTTTGAAGCGTTTTCCTATACATTCAATCTTGGTAAGTTCCTTTAGTCACACATTTAAACCCTTAACAACAACAACAAATGTTCGCTACAATTAAACAACTAACAACAACGGTAAGCGTACACACCAAGCATGGCTCACTGCTGCTCCTCTTCATTCTCCGACTTGAGCATGTACTCGAGGAGCAGCTCATCGACTCATCCCTCACGTTGCGTTGCCGACGCCGCCGATGATGATGATGTTGTCGTCGTCGTCGTCGCCGCTGTGACACCATTCGTGGGCGATTCCACTTTGATTACACCCAGCTGTTGCAGCTCTTCGCGTGTATGTTGTATACGTCCCACCACCACACCGCCCATGGTCACAAAATTGCCATCGGCTGTAACGGCACCCAATTGCATGGCACTGGACAGATCACCCAAAGCGGCCACATTGAAATGATGCGGCGAGCTGTTGCTCCCGATACCATTGCCATGGTGAAGATGATGATGCTGCTGCTGTTGTTGCTGCTGCTGCTGCTGATGCTGTGCAACTGTCGTGGTGGAGGGCAGAGTAGTTATAGTCACTCCTCGCTGATGCTCGATGTGCTGCGGCTGATGCTGCTGCTGCTGCTGTAGGTGATGAGGCGTGGGCGGTGGCGGTTGGTGGTGCTGCTGCTGTTGATGATGCTGGTGATGCGCCGCCAACGCCATGCGTCCTAGTCACCCCTCCTCCTCCTCCGTTTTGATCTTGACAGGAACGTAGACCTTGTCCATGACATGGATCTTTATGTGATTGTTGAGCGTGCTGGATTGCCGGAATTGTTTTTTGCATATCACGCACTCGAACGGCTTTTCACCTGCAAATGAGGCTGGGATTAGTTGAAGTCTTTAAATAAAAATGTTAATCTCCTTTGGGGAAAAGAAATGCTTTCGTTAATCCGGTTAATCTAGTTATCGAACCTAAGGTTTAGTTCAGAAAATCTTCTATGCTCGATAGTGAACCTTCCCTTGAATCACCCAAGAAGGCCAGGATTCAGTTTCTTGAGTTAGATAGGACCAAAACAGTCAAGGATGGGAGCTAAATTACAATACTAGACGGATCTGAGCACAGCTCTGCCAAAAGCTATGTCTTCTAAAGGAAATATTATCTTTTGAGTTTTCTAGTCTACAAGAACAATGCCGCACTTTTCGTTTGTTTCATATTTGAATGTTCTTTCCATCTGTAAAACTTGATCATTTTCGTACTTCACGATTTTAAAACACTTTTGCCTATCTTTAGACTTCCTCTTGTTGCCTTATCACTTCTTTTCCTGCTTTCCACTTTTTCTTGTCACTTTTGAATACAAATTTGGATTATATGTATAACTGATATTATTTCGCACTTCTTTCCCAGGATTATTTTCACATCTCTCTCCCTCTCTCTCAGTCTTTCTTTATCTCACCCGTATGGATCTTGACGTGATTTGCCAATGTGCTCAGCTGACGGAAATGCTTGGGACAATAGTTGCAATTGTAGGGCTTCTCACCCGTATGGATCTTCAGGTGATTCGTCAGCGTTGACGATTGACGGAAGGTCTTATCACAAACGTTGCATTTGTAGGGCTTCTCGCCAGTGTGGATCTTCACATGATTGGTCAGAGTGCTCAACTGGCGAAAGCGTCGATCGCACACAGTGCAATGGAAGGGTTTCTCCGGTTCTCGACCACCGTTCGCAGAGCCATTGCTGCCGCCTCCGCCGGCATCAGCGCCCCCCGGATGCTCGCCATGTCCATTGGCTAAATAATGTTCGCTTGGAATTGTTGGACTATGCGTGGCCAAATGCGTTAGATGAGACGGAGGTGGCGGAGGTGGTTGTTGCTGCTCGGCGGCCGCTGCCTGCGCTGCAGCTGCCTGGGCAGCGGCCATGGCAGCCGCTTGCGCTGCACTGTGAGCCTCGGCTGAAATGCCAGCTAGATGCATATTGAAGGGTAAGGCGATTTCTGGAGGCGTTGCTGCTGCTGAGGGTGGACCAGGCGGTTGTTGTTGCTGCTGCTGGTGATGATGCTGCTGCTGCTGCGGGTGCTGGTGGGGATGCGTGGCCTGGGTAACTATATCATTGTTGTTATTGTTAGCAATCGTGGTCTGCGGCTGTGAGGTCACAATGACAATGTCGCAACTGCTGCTCATGGCCGCAGCCGCTGCATGGGCATGTGGCAGATTCTTGATATGCATCATAAAAGCTGATGTGCACGCGAGGGACTTGGCTTCAGGATTTAGATCTGTCTAAAAACAACACGATCACCGATCCAACACAAAGCTGGTAAATTAAACTGAAGATCGCTGTCGATGTTCACATATGCCACGACATGGTCATCTTGTTGTGCCTGGAGAGATGGAGAGAGAAAGAGAGTTGGGTGAGATAAGCGGCTTCATCAGATGATTTTGTTATGCAAAATCGCGAGGAATTCCCCAAACAAAAAAAAAAGCTGCGAAATTATAAATCTTAATTATTCAGTGGATGACACAGTTCCCGCCTTGGCCCTTACCCCTCTTCCCTTTCGAATGTTCTGCATAAATTATAAACAAAATAAAACACTCGATTATGCATTTTTAAACAAACAAAAAACGCGCGCCCAAATGCATGTAATTTTCAGAGCTCTGGTTTTTACGTCCATGGGACAGGTTCCATGTTCCCGTCCCCCCCGCGGTAACCCAAAACGCACACATGGTTAACAATCGCACACACACACACACACACTCTTGGTATTTTGACAGCGTGTTACTTTCTCGCGAATTACATGTGTTTTCCCAAATCAAAATACCACCAAATCTCTAGAGAAAGTTGCCCAAATCAGATCCTGGGCAGGATTGCTGCTTCCTCTAGTGTTTCTCCCCTTGTTTTTGAGACTGTTTTTCCACCTTAGTTTTTGTCGTTCGATCTTGTTCGCGCTTCTCACCTTGTTGCCCTGCCCGTAACACGTTGCCTGCTACCCTACCGCGCTTAGAGGCCCACCAGCCACAACCACTTTCAGTCGTCACACACGCACACACACACACACCCATCTTCGATGATGTGTGTGAAAAGCTCTTTTGAGGTTAGGAGTTGCTTTTACTTGAAGCTCACTGGTTTACTTCCCCCCTTTGAATTGTTTTTAGCACTTTTTTCCAAACACTTGCATTTGTTGTGACATTTTATATCTGCAGCTTGCACTGTTTTCCCCCCACACACACACTCGCACACACATTGCGTATACATCCTGTGTATTGACCTACCTTTCCATTTTTGCGTGGGGCCTCCTTTCAGTTTACATCATTTTCCTACCTCCGATTGAGTTGTGTGCGGCCAACAAATGGTCGCAGGTGGAGACCGTTAGGGTGCTTAAAACTGGACTTTAAAGCTTTCCATTTATTTATTTATTTAAAATTGTAGAAAAATAGTTCAGTATGTTTCAGTGTGACCGCAGTGTGTGAATACCTTGTTAGTGGTAATTTGAAATCAGTGGGACCAAATTTATTGTGGCAAATGTTAGTGTTACCATTGGCCGCTGGTGTGAAAATACTAAATTACTTGGTATTTTCGATAGTTGAGCGGGCTGTCACAGGCCTTAGTTGTCGCGGCACCCAGACCTTCAGCAAACTAAACAAATTTTGCCCATTTTTTGTTGTTCCTTTGCGCTTATATTTTTTGAAAGCTAGAGCCATCTCTGTGTTTATTTTAAATTTCCCGCAATATTCATGGCAAGTCGATATTTTCGTGCCCTCGTCTTGTAACTATCGATAAGAAAGCTGCCTATTGGTAAGTTATCGTTGAACAGCTGATGACGCCGGTGCAGCATTTCTCTGCTCGCCTTCTTGCTCTCTGAAGTTGGCTTTTATTTTCAATAATTAAGTTTAAATTGTACATTAAAATCAAATGCAATTGCGGTTGACTTGTGCGTATTTTATAAAATTGTGCAAACGCGCGACGACTGCTGATCACCTCCAGGCTGTCCACCGCTATTGTGCAGACTCAGCTCGCTGTTGACTTTGTTTTTGCTGTAGTGCGGCGGTGGCGGAGCCGGCGTCTCATCTGCAATAGCAAAACGTCTACAGGTGAGCAAAAACATGTTATTCTACTTACCCTCAATCCGGACGGCCTTTTCATTGCGACACGAGAGTCGCATGCCATCCAACATTTGCTGCACAAATCCCTTGGCCTCCTTGTCCTTTTGCTCGGTCACTGCCTGGACCTGGGAGTGGGTACCCAGCTGCATAGCTCGCAAATCCTCCTGCATGGCCTTCTTGCTGCGCTCCACCACAGCATCGAGTGGATCTTCGTCGGTTATATTGTTGGGATCGAAGGGATTGTTGCTTTCGAAGGGATTGCCGTTGCCGGCTGAATTATGGTTCGAGTTGACGGAGGCCGTGGTGCGTTCATCCTCTTCGCCTGAGCCCATGGTGGTGGTAGTCTTGGGTGCACCCTCATCCTCGCCCTCGTCCCGCCTTGGCGTAGGGACTGGCGTTGTCTGCGGATCTGCCTCTTTAGCGGCCTTGATTTGAAATAGCGATGATATGTTCTCTTTGGCTCCTACCATTTCACTGGAAATCTTATGGGTAACCGAGTCCATGGCCTTGCCCATGGTATCTTTGGTGTCGGCTGCAGCCTTGCCCACTTCAGTGGAAATCTTATGGGTCATTGAGTCCATGGCCCTGCCCATTGAATCTTTGGTGTCAGAAGCCGCTTTGACTGCATTGCTGCCGGCCTTCTCCATGGCGTGCAGGGCCCCCTTGCCAGCCGCTCCCACCGCATCCACTGCTCCGCGAGCTCCTGTGGCCATACGCTCACCTGCGGCTTCCATGGCATCTTTCGCTCCATTGGCTGCCTTTTTGACAGCTGTTTGAATGGACTCGCGTGTTGAGTCGACGACTTCGTTTGCCTCTTCGGCGGTTTCAATGACTTTTTCTTGCAGCATTTGCTCCGCATCGGACTCCAGCTCTTCCAGGGAACTTTCCAATGGTGTGTCTGGCATTTGTTCCTCCACATTGGCTGTCACATCCACACCATTGTTAATGAATCGTATTTCGTTCACCATCTTGTTACTGTCCTGGGAATCCTTTTTAGTGGTTATCTCCACGGCCAATTGCTCATCTTCTTCGGTAGGCGGTGTAGGCGTGGATATGTGAATAGTGGCAGCAGGATTCTCTTCCACAGTCTCCATACTATCGTCCAGCTCGGGTGAGGTTCTCTCCAGCTGGTCATGATCCATGGCTGCCTCATAGGAGAAATTTCTAATCGGCGTCTTTTTGATGGTTTGCGGTGTGCTGCCATTGCTGCTGTCTGGATAGGGTGTACGTGGACGAAGTTGCTTCTCCTGACTGTCAAAATTTGTGGTTGCCTCCTCGAAATGAATGGCACCCAAGGATTTGTGCGAGTTAAGGGAATTTGTATTTGATTTTGGGGGTGAAGGTGAGTGAGAGGGAGGCGTGGGCAGCTTATCCAGTGAGTCCTTGGCTTTGATAGGGGATTCCAGGGGTGCGGAGGGCTCTGGCGGCAGGACTTCATCTTCTTCTTTAGCAGCTTCACTTAATTCCTTGGATTCCTCTGCTAAGATTCTAGGGCTTGTGGGCTGCTGGGGTTCTGCATCTGCCTGGTCGCTTGTAGCTTCTTTTTCCATTAGATTTCCATTGATTTCCTTGTCCTCTGTGACCTCTTTTTCTTCCATCTCCTTCGTTTCACTTTTACTGTGCTGCTGCTGCTCCTTGTCTTTTTCGTTTTCATCCGCTAGATGCTTCACAGCCTCTAGGGCCGCCGCTGTGCCCACTCCAGCTGCCACAGCGGCTGACTCCTCCATCACTGGCTGCTGCTTGGTCAGACTTCTGCCGCTGCTTCCCCTGCTCTTTGCCTGCTCTCCATTACCATTCTCCTCTGGTGGCTGCAGCACAAAACTACGACTCGTATGACGATGTGCTTCCCCAGCTTCACCCGATGCTGATAGCATTGAAGATCTGGGTATACCCTGTACCAATATATGCTGTTCCCCCACAGCCATGTCCAGCAAACGTAGATTCTTAAACTTGGATATCTCACGAAAGGTCTTCAAATGGTGTCCACTCTCCGAGAAGGTCGTGAAGAACTTATTCGCTTTGCTCAGCACCGCATAGAAGGAGAATCCCTTGACTAGCTTCCAAATGGGGCCGTTCTCCTCGCTGTCATAGTCATAGAAACGCTGAAAGACCAAACTTTTGTTCCGCACGGACTCAAAACTACGATAGATATTGCCCACATTGGTCACTATGAAAATTTCGCTAGCCTTGGAGATGTGCATGAAAATAATCTGCTCCGTTTGGGAGAGATTCTTTTGCAGCTCCGTGAATCGGGGAAAAACAAACTCATTGAGGCGTCCAGTTAGAAACAGATTCCCAGTGGCTGTCAGTACCAGAGTGGACTCTGGTCCGCAAGCAAATTGCTGGACTATGGCATCCAGCTTAATCTCCACCGGATGCCCATCATAGTCTTGCTCCAGTTCGCCCAGTTGCTGTTGGGCATTCGAACCGCAGCCAATTAAGCGACCGGTGGCTAACATCAAAGAAAAAAGGATTATTGGATACCTCCATAATTCTGCTTACTTACAGGTTAGAACCGCAAAATGTTCACTACCCGCCTGCACGGCCATAAAATTGTCCGTCTCCTCGTTCTTTGATAAATAATCATCGAATTCCTCCAAACGAAACGGTTTTCTAATGATGGTGCATTCCTCTTGCTCTACTTGAGCCAAGATGAAATGCTGAGCCACGTGCGTTTCAAGGGGGAAAATGTTGCGACCCGTAAAAAAGATTTCATTGGAATCTGTTGGAAAAATTATGTACTTAAAATCGTTAGTTTGCAAGTAGCGGAAGGCAATATTTTACAAAAAATGTTTAGAGGTTTAATTTCGACTCTCTACTGTATTCAGGCTTAAAGTTTGGGGTCTAAGCAATTAAATTTATTTATTAACATTATTCATTCAATTTGGTTTGGAATTATGCTTATAGGTGAAAGCTAAGAGAACTCCATGAAGTCTGCTTCACCGTGTAGATTCAGTCTGAGAAATCTCGAGAGATTTTCGTAAAAACGGGTTTGTTTCGAACTAAAACTGATTGCCGTTATATAATGTGTAAAGTGTCACCAAAATGATGGGCTACTAGATAAAAGGTCAAAAGTTGAAAGGTTTTAAACCGACTGTGCAAGGCCAAAGGGTTTTCCTCTCTATAACCTTGACGCCGACATTGTTCCTATAACTTTACTCATCAAATTTTCCTAGTTTAGTAAGGGGAAATTCCCCAATGAGACCTGTGTGAGGTGATTTTTGTGGCATCTCAACAGCTGACGCCAATAGTCTTCGTTGTTGAAGACGACAACTACTTTTGATGAGTTATTCCGAATCCTGGGGTCCACTGTCAAGTTCTTGTACTTACGCGTTAACATCACGGACCAATTGTTGCCAAAGGCTGCATCGCAAATCTTTAATCCCAATGTTTTCAAGGCCTTTACACAGGTGGGTTTAGTGACTATATCGTTGCTGTTGTTGTTTTTGGCGCCACCGCCATGCCCACCAATACCCAACTGGCCATAGTGGTTCTCGCCCCAAACAAATAGACGTCCAGATTCTGTAATTGATAAGAGCGTTTTGACATTAACTTTGGCTGTTAGCTGTTGCTGCTACTCCGGCGCGGCCGAATTGCTTTGTTTTGTTTTATTTCTGTTTGGTCGTATGTGGTGGGTGGGTGCGAGCGAAGCCTCACTCCCCTCCCCCCTTTCTTGACTGTTATTGATTGGGCGAGCCAATCCCTCAACTTCACAACTGAGTTTCCTTACTTTACGTTTCAATTACGAACTAACTTCGTGAGTTTGTTCCATATTTTAGTTCTTTTCACCGTCGCTGACCTCATTAGGATTGGCTACCGAAAAGCCGTTTTGTGATTTGAGGTTTAAATGGGTTTTTTTTTTATTTTTTTAAGCTTATGTAATGTGGGTCAGGCGTATAAACAACATGCTTAGTTCACATTAAGTGGCTCATCTCACATTCCGGGGAACCTTTTGTAATTGAATTGCTGAGGGATGCCGGCCGAGTTGCTATGTATTTAATTTGGTAATTCGGGTAGCCATTCAACTCAGACTGGGTTAACATGAAAGTGAAAGTTCTTGTATTATTATTATTTAAAAAGAAAATTGCAGACAACATGCAATGCGGGCAACAACAACACAACACAACCACCACCGCCGCCACCACCACCACCCAAAGACAACCGCAACGACCCGGCCAATTGACTTCGACTTGACCACTTTCAAATATGCACACGGGGGCTGAAGTCTGAGTGGTGGGTGAAACGAACAGGAAGGAACAGAATTGGGGTCAGCACTTTACCGCATATAACAGCACTCTGATGTGGACCGGATATCAAACGTTTAACCGGATCATTTTTGATGTAGAAATAGCTTTGGGTATTCTCAGCCAGATGGGATTTGCCCAGTGTAAAAATGGCACCACTGCTGGGTATATCCATGTTGGTGACAAATTAATTTTTATAATTTGTTTTCTTTTTTTTTTATTTAAATATTCTATATCGATTTTAATATTAAGCCTTGCATAGTTTGCCGGCTGCATAGAATGCCATTTCAACTTTGCGTGAGGGTCGAGAGTAGGGAGAAACGGTTTTTGTGTCCGGCCGGCACTTGTGGTCAGTTGAACGTTTAAGCGCGTACTGGTCAGTCCCGAGGTCTAGCCTAGCAGCTAGCCACGGTTCTAGCCATCGGCATTCACTCACACAGCTAACCAGCAACCTCCCCCAATAAGTATGCTATGAAAAAAGGCTTTTGCTGCTTGCCTGGTAAAGTGAGTCACCCTACCATTCCGGCAATCGTTTCAAGTTAAGTTATTCAATGCGCCAGAAAAGAGAGTGAGAATCGGGTAACAAAACTCACTCCATCAACAATTTATGCCACTTCTGACTAATGTGTGTGTGTGTGTGTGTGTGTGCGCGTTAAAAATAACATTAAAGTATGTGACTAGGACGTCTCCTTCTCCCCCGACCTGTTGACATTTGCATAATGAGAGTTTCGCCAAATTCGCCACATTTGCAAATTTCCGTTCCATGACTTAACCCAAAAAAAGAAAAAGAAAGGAATTGGCTGCCCTTTTCTTGGCCGCCGCCGCCTTAAATGTAGCCCACATTTGCCCACTTTCGCAGACAATTTGTGTCCAATTAATTGATTTCTTGTGGCATGTCAAGAAAACGACCATTTGATTCTTTCTTATGCAGTGCGTTGCAGTTGTCGGAATGTGAAATGCGAAAGGTGTCCGTGAAAGAATACAAAAAGTAGAATAAATGCAAACTGAATGTCATTGCAAATGTTTAGTGTGGGAGTTAGGGGGTGTGGGGGTTAGATAAATGATAATGATGGTGCCCCAGGGGTCGGAAAAGTTTTCAATTAATGATGAAGGTAATTCAGGGCTATGTTTATTATTATCAACAAATTCCTCACAGTCGCCGGATGGCCATCACAAATACCCACCGCCAAATTAAATTTAAGAAACTTTAATGTGGATTTATGTGTTTGTTAAACTAAATTCCCTTTCCATCCAAATTCGGAGTTTTGGCCTTTTGAAATTGCCGAACCGAAAACCACCAAGCAAAACGGTTTGGTTCAGCTCACTGACGGGTCTTAAGACGTTAACCTACAGGCAATAAATCTAGACAAATGTGGGAAATATGTTTCTATCCCTAACAATAGTTTAAGCCAACCTTCGTTTTAATTAAAAGGGCAAGAAGTTAAAATAAACTTGATCTGCCTGGAAGTATAGCAACCATATATGCCCATACATATGAAACCTCTATCACTTTCCATCTCTATGATCTGAAACTGGTTCATACAGACAGAAGGACATGGCTATATCGACTCGACTGTTGATGCTTCAATCAAGCTGCTACATACTTTTGCACATTCCTAATATACTCAGTGTACTTGTATGTACCATCCAAAGGATATGATAAATGATCATCTTTTGGATGATTTAAAACTATATTAAAAGCATATCCAGTCCAAAATGATCTTTTTTAGATCTCTTATTTTTATCTGTGTGGAAAAACAACTTGCCTTCAGGCCAGGCAGTTTTACCTCCGCAAAAGCTTTTTGATTGAGGGACCAAATCTAGTTCCTCAAGTAAGTGATCTGTAATTGAGTGCCTCGACTTCAAAATACCCTGATCCCTTGATATTAAATGTTTTCACAGCTAACGATGCTAACAGCTAGTACAAACTTTCAGCCATATCAAATACGTTTTTCGACTTTAGGCAAGCTTATTGAAATTGGGAATTACTGTGCGATGATGTGTACCCGCTTTTTGAAGCAAGTTTTTGCGGTTGAAGCTGATCAAGAGAGTATATATATATACATATAGTCTTTATTGGGTTGGAAAATGTCCTTTTCCCTGTTACATTCATTTGGACAACTTCATGATCCTCTCTTTCCTTTTTTCAATGGAAACAGGGCACATAAACCGGATTTAAATCACAACATTTATGCAAAAGTGAAATTAAGAATAACATTCGTTGATTCCGATGGTCCTGAGTTGATGAGTTGATGAAAAGTTATATCTTTAAACGGAACGAGAAATTTGTAACTTAAGTAATTTGAAATTGTTTCAGTTTAAAGTCAAAATATATAAATATGGTACTTACCAATAAGGACTGATTAGAGAAAGACGTGTTCCCCTCGGGTGCGAAAGCGTGTGTGTGTTGTTGTAGCTTTCTCATATTTCATCTGCGCGTGTGTTTCACATTGTCTTAGCTGATGATGCAGTTTTCCATATTTTTCTTTTATACTTATTATCCTTTACTCATTCTCTCTCTCTCTCGTATATCCCCTGGGACTTGATTACACTTTACTTCAACTACCGTCGAGCAGCTACTTACCATATGTACACTCGAATGTCTATGTAATTTATGAATCCTCTAACAAAGTTGTTTGCCTCGTCAACTGCAATTGCTCCTGCCCGATTGCCTCCTGCAGTGGGGTGGGGGATAATGGTATTCTGTTGCATGCCATTTTTTGTTGTTGTTGTATGTGTGTCGAACGAATGCCGGCCAATGTGCCAGTTTACCTGCTGACTGGGCAGAAAGCAAAAAGCAAATCTTGTGCGTTTTCATTTTG
The DNA here is from genome assembly GCA_035044965.1 of Lordiphosa andalusiaca. Lineage (NCBI taxonomy): Eukaryota > Metazoa > Arthropoda > Insecta > Diptera > Drosophilidae > Lordiphosa > Lordiphosa andalusiaca. The sequence continues at coordinate 3,156,986 of JAWNNM010001363.1, read as the reverse complement.
GGTTCATGCAAATGTGGCCCAGCACCAACAACACAACTAGGACTGAATGTTGAAACTCCCCTTTTGGGTATGTAGTTGAGTGTTTTGCTTGCCTTTTTCTCCTGCCTATTTTTGCCTCATAACCTCATATTAAACAAAAAAAAAACATAGAGAAAATGCACAACTAAATGTGTAACAATTAGCCAAGTACATTGAACTCCACGTTAAAGTGTCTTCGCGGCTGACGCAAACGTGGAAACCTCAACTCAGCGGTGAGAACCCGCTCAGGTGCCGATAGTCAGCCAGCTCCCCCAACCCCCAAACCAAAATATGTCCCATAGATTGACGAATCTATTCAAGTGGAAGGTTGATTGAACTTTCTGAAGAATCGATTAAAGAGGAGGCTCCTCAACTACCGACCGAAATAAAACCGAATTGGTTTGGCCTGACCTTCAGTGGCTGTGTTGGTCTTTTCTTGGAATGGCGTGTGGCTTCCATTTCATTTTATTACCTGACCCAAAGCTTGACCCAAACACACACAGCACACACACCGAAATGGCAATCATTGTGTAAATTGTTTACCCAGTCAAAGCAAAAGGTGCGCAAAAAAAAGAGAAGAGAAGCGAAGAAAAGAAAAGAAAACTTGTTATTTTCCTGTGGGCTTCTTGGAATGCTCTCTATTCAATGTCAAGCAGCATGAGCACGTTCCTGCAATTTAGTGCTGTTGTTGTGTTATTTCACGTGGACTCCACTCCCCCCCTCCCCGGCACGCACACAAACACACACACACACACACAGGAAATTCAAACAAAAAATATGAAATTAGCAGAGAATTAGCCGATTGTCAAGCCCCACTCCAAGGAACAGTGGTTGGAACAGAAGGGAAAAAGCTGAACCAAATAGAAAGTTGGGTTTTGATGTGGCTCTTTCCCGGAAAATTCCTACCCCAAAGTCTACTGAATAATTGCCTAATTTCATCAAAATACTACAAATACATGATATATTTTTAGATTTTTTCCCCCTAACTTTCATCTCTCCGACCACTGTGCGGAGCCTCTGCAGTAGAAACTAAAATGTAGTCTACTTTTCGACTTGCTTTAATTACAGTCCACACAAAATGAGTGACGAAAGTGAAAGCAAAGCACCCGAGGAGAAAAAGTCAGAGCCGGAGGAGCAGAAAAATGACCCCGAAGAACAACCACAAACGGAAACCAATACGGAAAATGTACAAACTCAATCTCAGCAGGATTTTGCCGCCTATGAGGAGCACATGAGCTATGCAGCCGATGGTGAGGCCATTTACACCGATCCCAGTACAAAACAAAAGTACAAATGGTGTAAAATCCAAAACAATTGGCAACCCTTGAGTGCCGAGGAAGCCGCCAAAGCCGGAGATCTGTATGAGAATGAGCACTACAAATGGTGCACAGAGACCAAACAATGGTTACCCAAAAAGCAAACCCAAGAAACAGAAACCGAAACCGAACACTATAAATGGAATGCGGAGCAACAAAAATGGTTACCCAAACAGCAGCAGGGCAGCACGCTACCCAACCAGGATGTGGTCTATGGCGTAGATGAGGAAGGTGAACGCACCTATACGGACAAAGATGGGGCCGTTTTCTTTTGGGATGCCACAAAGGGAGCTTGGTTTCCCAAAATTGATGATGATTTCATGGCACGCTATCAAATGAACTATGGATTCATTGATAACACCACGGCGGGTGAGCAGGAGAAGGCGGCCAAGGAGGAGGCGGAGGTTAAACGCAAGCAGGAGGAACTAAAACGCATGACGGCCGAGGCTGAGGCGGCAATGGACAAAGATGCAGCAGAGCTGTCAGCCTCATCTTCCGCTGGACCGGGCAAGCGCAAAGCTCCAGAGCCGCCGAGTAAGTTGATTATCCCACTTGTTTTGTGTTGATCTTCTAATTCAAGTTATTTATTCCTCACAGAATGGTTTGAAATGGATCCCTCGCAGAATACCAAAGTGTATGTTTCCAATTTGCCGTTGGATATTACACTGGACGAGTTTGCCGAGTTAATGGGCAAATGTGGCATGGTTATGAAGGATCCACAGACACAGAAATACAAATTGAAGTTATACACCGAAGCGGATGGACAAATTAAAGGCGATGGACTGTGTGATTATATCAAGGTAAGTGGAAGAAAATTCAACTAGAAATAGGTAAATCAGAAAATTCTGCTGCTTAACTGATATTTTTACAAAATTAAGACCAAGCCGGCTGGTTACTTGATAAAGAGTAAAGAAACTCGTAAATTTCCTTAGAACAGCCTGTAAATATGTCCTTGCCATACCAAAAGATGACAGTTTTGTTCTAAACTTGTTTTCCGGAAATATTTTGCCCTTGAAAACAAGAAACATTGAAGTTTTTCGGTAAAACGTTGGCTCTGAAAACGAAAGCTGCTTAATTATGTGGCGAACCCAGGAAGAACATTCCGCTTTTTGTCCCTGCTCGCTGAAAAAGTTGCAGTAATGGATGAATCATCTTAGTTGTTTATCCTACGCTTTGCGATCCTACGCTTTAAAATTCCCTATTTATTCCGCAGAAGTAATTTCATAAACTGATTATTATATCGCTGCACTAGCAAAACCCCTTACTCTGTCTCTTTCCCCTTTCTCCTGTTATGATTCGTTACAAAATCGTGTCGAGCGGTGCAAATCGTCACTACATTATGGATTACTCTTTCAATACTTTGCCTTTAGTATGACGAAAATAATCCCTTACAGTCTGGTTTGCTTTGCCATATGCATGGCCGCTTTGTAAGCGGGGGTGTGTACATCCTGCATTACTAGTAATACAAAATGTATGCTAGAGCCGAACTGTCAATCGGATTGTAATGCGGATTGTTCGCAGTCTGTTTACCATACCTTTATAGAAAAGCAGCAGTTGTAGTTCATTACTTTTCCATCAGATCGTAGATACTGATACACAACAGTGTTGGCTAAGATGGTTGCCTACTATATTATGAAATACGTTATGCTTTTGAATGAATAACAAATGCTTTCATCAAAAATGTACTTAAGTTGCTGGTTCTACCCCAAGTACAGCTTCTTAAGATGTTAAAGACGTGTCTGTATACCATTGAATTCTGTTCTATCCTGCTACTACTTCTCTGAGTGTCTTAAGTTTATATCGAACTTTTTGCCTGCTCCATCTGCTGTGAAGTGAGGCCTTTTTTATCTTCCGGCCAATGCTTTGATGGATCTTCTGAGTAAAATTGCAGCTAAATAAGCTTAACAGTTTGGCCTGGTCATTCGTGAATCAGTCAGTCTTACTTCCTCTTCAACTTCTTCTTCAACACTCACCTTATCATCTCATAATGGTGCCCCCACAACATTTCTCGATTTGCTCTCAGTGTTTTGTTTAAAACTTTATTTTGCTTTTCGTTCAACTAAATGTAATCTTCTTGTAATGTTATGCAGTAAATATTATAGTATAATGTTGTCAATATCATTGGACGCATTCAGCTAAGTAGTTTGATCCCTGATTAATGATTTCATCTTGTGTAATCCAAATTGATACTTATAGAGCAGTTCAGTGATCAAATGTCTCTAAATGAAAGCGCCCATTGTGTTTGTATTTGTGTGTGTGTGTGTTTCATATGCTTTGTAATGGTATTGTTTACTTAAGTTCTGTTGACTATTCATTCCTCTTTCCGCTGTGTATAATAATACAATAATAATAGTATTGAAAATTGGTTAGTTTACTATTCAAAATGCTTTTTACTTGGCTAACAAAATTGCTTCATTTTCAACTTAGTTTTTTTGTATTTAGTTTTCGAACAAAACAACAAAACACATAGAAAAGTGTATTTTTTGTTTTGCATTTGTTTTGAGGTATTAAAAATACAATAAATTTACATTTAAAAGTACAATAATTAATTATTAAATATATATAAAATATATATGTATGTATGTAACCTAATTAGTTAGTACAATAGTTTCGCATAGTGCCGTTTCATACAGTTTAATAAATTATTGCTTGGCTGGTGGAAAAGGGACACAATGAGAGGCAAATTATATTGTGTGGCAGCAGCAGCAGCAGCATTGTGAGAGTGAGAGAGAGCTTTTTTGGTGTATGCTCTCTGCTGCGCAGCTGCTGAGCTGCTGCTGCCTTGTTTAGTGTTCAGCTTTTGTTAGCCATTCCCTTAGTTCTGCTCTTGTTCTATATATGTATTTCAATATTTGGGTGCTGTATTTTTAAAATTCTGGTGATATTTTTTTTTTGTTTGTTTGCTGTGTTAAAATGCTTGGCTAATTGCTAGTTTGGTTATTAAGGAAACATTGCGTGAGTGTGTGTGAGTGTGTTTATATCATCGTGTAACTCTACATGCTAGGCCTATATATTTATATATATATATATATATGTATGTTTAATCTGTACATTACTAATTAGAGCTTTCGAGTGCGCCGCGCTTAACTTTCTTTCGGCCTAGAAATATTTTTCTTATTATTTTCAAATATTTGTTCAAAAAGTGCACGTCTATTACAAATTCCAGTGGATATCATTGATTTCTCGTGTACTTAAATGCAATTTGGAGAATGCTTTTAAGCCAAATATAAACACACTTTAAATTCCATATTCGATTGCAGAGGATCGCCGCCTGCCTGCCTGCCTGACTCTCCTCTCTTCTGCATGTTGTTTTGTAAATAATACTTTTTGCGTGTTTTTCGGAAGCAAAAACAAAAAAAAGAACCAAATGATAGATATGTATGTTTTGTTTTTTGGGGGGCAAAGAACATAGAATAACTAGATGCGACATCTCTTACAAAAATTTGGAATGTGCACCTAGGATCGATCTGGTCTTTGCGTTTTTTTTTGGTTAGTAATAACGGTTAGTGTGTGCGAGTGTGTGTGTGTGTGTGTGTGTGTGCGAGTGCTTCATCTATTCCGCATCGTTGAGTCGCATGGCCTCCTGTATCCGCTTGAGTTTCTTATTCTGCTGCGCCTGCAGCTGCTGTTCTCGCAGTTGCTTGCGCCTCTTGCGCATCTCTATAAACTTCTGCTGGGCCTCGACACTCAGTTGGGACAGACGTTGGGTATATTCCTGCCGCTTGGCCTTCATTTGAGCCTCCACGTCGGCATCGGCTGCCTGTTTGGCTGCCTCCAATTTGCGCTTCTGTTCGGCTTTCTTGGTCTCAGCTGCAGCTTGTTCGGCGGCTTCCTTGGCCTTGCGCATCTCCTCTTCCCGGCTCATTTCCATTTCCAGCTGATGTTTGCGCTCCTTCTCCTCTTGCTGCAGTTCTTGACGCAATCTCTCCTCATCCTGTTCCAGTTTCCTTTCGTTGGCCTCACGCTGGGCTATTTCCGCCTCGCGTTGACGCTGCAATTCCTCACGCCGCTGATTCTCCTCCCGCAGACGCTCCAACTCACGCTCCTCAAACAGACGAGCCTCCTCCAGACGCTGCAAGGCCAAACGTTTCTCCTCCTCCTCCTCCTCGCGACGAATTTGCTCCTGCCGCTGGCGTTCCCGTTGCTCTAGTTGTTCCTTAACGGCCTGTTCCTCACGTCGCTTGGCCTCATGGGCTTCGGCTAGTTTGCGTTCCTGCTCGGACTTGGCCTCTTGTAAGCGTTTCTCGTGCTCTTCGCGAAGGCGTTGCTCTTCGGCTGCTCGTTCGGCGGCATGGCGTCGATCTGCCTCCTCCTGCTCCGTACGCTGCTTGCTCAGTTGCTCCTCGCGTGCGCGACGCTCCTCTGCCTCACGTTCACGTTGTTTCTGTAGGCGTTCCAGGCGTATTCTTTCGGCTTCATCGTCGGCGGCACGTTGACGTTTTTCCTGATCCTGCTGCTGCTTCAGTTGATCCAGTTCCTGTTGCTGTCGCAGTTGTTTGTCCTTTTGCTCTCTCAGATGCTGTTCTTGCTTGGCCTTTTGCTCCTGGCTGGCGGCCACTTGCATTCGCAGGTCATCAGCCTCCCTTGCGGGCTCATGTTGCTGGGGTTGTTCACGTTCGCGTTGCTCCCGCTCTCTTTGCAATCGCTGCTGTTCCTCACGCATCTTCCGTTGACGTTCCCGTCGCTGTTGGCGCATCTGTTCCTGACGTTCACGCTTGCGCTGCTGACGGCGTCTCTCCCGCTCTCGTTGGCGCTGCAATTTGCGATCATATTGGGTGATCTGTTGGGGAGTGGGCGCAGCAGGTAGACCTGTGGTCTGCAGTATATCATTTTGGTGTACAGCGGGGGAGGAGGTTGTGGTGGATGGGCGTGGTCGCTTGTTGGGACGCCTCTGCCTGGGCTGTTGCTGCTGCTGTTGATAGTTGACATCGTTGGGGTGCTGGGGCTGGCGCTGGCGTTGCTTGTTCCTGCGCCGCGCTGGAATGATCATTTCCTCATTACTGCCCTCGGCCTTGACACGACGATGAAATCTGCAAGATTAACAAATATTTAATTCACTTCTTGGCTTTAGGTGGAATCTGTTAATCTGGCATTGAACATTTTGGATGAGTATAATTTTCGTGGCCACAAGATACGCGTGCAACGCGCCCAATTTCACATGAGAGGTGAATACAATCCGGCCCTGAAGCCCAAACGTAAAAAGAAGGACAAAGACAAGTTGCAGAAGATTAAGGAGAAGTGAGTAGATCCACATGGGAGATGCATCTCATCCGCATTGAAATCTTCTTTCTAATAGACTCTTCGACTGGCGTCCCGAGAAAATGCGTGGCGAACGCTCCAAGAATGAGAAAACTGTCATTCTCAAGAACCTCTTCACACCGGACATCTTTGAAAACAAAGTGGAACTCATTTTGGAGTATCGAAATGATCTGAGAGAGGAGTGTGGCAAGTGTGGTATGGTGCGCAAAGTGGTCATCTATGATGTAGGTAATTCTAAGCAAAGAATTCTTTCCATGATTACAAATATTTTTCGTTTAACCAGCGCCATCCCGAGGGCATTGCCCAGGTGAATATGTCGTCGCCCGAAGAAGCCGACTTGGTCATACAAATGATGGAGGGACGCTACTTTGGCCAACGTCAGCTGAGTGCTGACCATTGGGATGGCAAAACCAAGTACCAGTGAGTTGATATAATTAAAAAAGTCTTCTCATCGAGAATAACAATTCTGATTTACACACAGAATTGATGAATCCGCCGCCGAGGCCAAGCAGCGTCTTAGCAAATGGGACGAGTACTTGACCGCCGAAGAAGCAGCCACTGGCAAGCAGGAAGCAGACGATGCCACTCCTTAATGCCCACAAATATGCTCACAAAATATATTCTTTTGCTTTCCTAACGGTTAAGTCTTACCTGCGCTCCTTGTCACGTCGATCGATGACCTCCAGGATTACCTCATTGGCCAGCTCATTCGGATAGGTGACATTCCAGCGATTGTAGATCTTGTAACGATTCGCCTCGCTCACCTTTGGCATCTTGTGCTGACATATGAATCGCAATTTATCCGGACACGAGCGTGCCGACCAACGATACTTCAGGTTCGGATCGTAGACGGCGCAATTGTTATCCTGCGGCTTGCTGTTGGAGATAAGTTGCACATAGCTAAAATAGTTGCTCAAGCATTAAATCAATTCACACAAAATAAAGAATGCAATTTGTAAGAAAATGTAATCCTAGTGCGAACCACTTACGTGGGATCCATTTGGCTGAAGGAATCGTAGGTTAGATTGCGTCCCGAAATGCTCCATTGCCAGAAGTTGTTGTGATGGTCATAGGTGGCGCCAATCCAAACGGGATCGTGCTCTGAAACATACAAGATTTTAGATTTTATGTGGCTGTACAGCGAGTTCCTAATCAGCCTCACCTCCAGTCTGCTTATCCTCGCGCTGCAAAAACGTTCTCAACTTGCGATCAGCATACTTGGTGGGCTCTGCCAGATTTGCATTCTTATCCTTGCAATAGAAATGCGCCTCTAGCCAACTGAGATGCTGCTCCACCAGTGAATAGCAGTCAGTGCCCACACGCTGGAACTGGGGTGGACACATGGCGTACATGCGACGATTGCGTGGCTTGGCTGAGGGAGCAGGAGCTTCAAAACTCGCACCAGCACTGGCTGCACTCGTGTGCAACTGAGCCTGGATTGTGTGTGCATCTGTTTGGGCCAAGAGAAAAATTAATCATCAAAATCATTCTACCCGCAGCTCTAATCATCTACTCACATAAACCTAAGATAAATACTAGACAGCAAATCATTTTTTGGCTGTCACTCATGTTGATTTCTTGTGGAAAATTTGTTGTTTGTCTTGTTGATGATGGCACTTCGTTTCAGGAATTAGATGCTTAAACCACTCGAATCACTTGTTACATAGTTGATTGTGATGATGCACTGGAAGGAGAAGAACAGAGAATTTGTTAATCTCTCAACTCGTGTGTGGATTTTATGCAAAAAAAAAAAAAACCGCTAACAAGTGTTTCCGTTGATGGATGGACGACGAACGCCTACACGCATCATGGCAAGACAAATTGAGCCAGCCAGATTTGTTTTATTTATTAGCATCCATTCATAAACAAATTTGCCATTGCCCAGAAACTGGTCATTCCGGACCGACCAACTTCTCTATGGTATGGCTCATTTGCTGGCATCTTTGTTTAGAATTCCAATTAACACTTTCATAACTTTAACCACCTTGCCAAGTTGTGAGCTACTACTACTGCAGCTGGAGGAGGAGGAGGAGGAGGAGTTGCTACTGCTGCTGATGCTTGTTATTACATTCTATTTCCAATTTGTTGACACACTTCGATTGACGATGATTTGTGTGTTGCGAGGCTGTCTGTTGCAGTGACCCACTTTGAAGGTATTATAAATTATGTACTGAAAATTTGCTGTGGGTTAATAAACAAAGCTGTTTTAGTAGTTAAGGGGGGCCCAGAAGGGGTTTTAACTCAATTTGAAGTGCATTCTGAATAAAGTTACTTTGAAAAGGGACGGAATACTTTGTGTATATTGGTTTTTGAAGGTTAGAAGGTAAAGATTGTTTATGGATTAGCTTATTAGATTAGATTTAGATTTATTATGTAAATTTCTTTCATAACTTGGTGCAAAATGTAGTATGTGAACTCCCAGTTTAGAATCGCTCAATAAGGTTGGTATTGCTCGCTTTAGGACTTGTTAAAATTTCTGTTTTGAACTAAAAGGTTCTTACTTGAGATTATGCTTTCATGAAATCATTTGGTTATTTGTAATTGCCCTAGTTTGGTTGAGTTTAAGCCTTAGAATGGGCTATGTGGACTTTAAGGCCAACCCTTAAGGGCGAGATTTTCATTCAATCAAAAATTAATAATTTTATCACTTGCACGTGTTGTTTAGTCATTCAACTTGCCAGGACGATTCGGTATAAATAGCTAACTCTAAATATAGCTTAAGCAGTCGTCAATTGTACTTCAAAAAAACCTTCAGATAAAGATTATTCCCAAAGTTTAGCAAGTCTTTTGCCTTTCTCCCCGCAATTTAAGAAATAAACTCTTCTCTGTTTTTGAGATCTTGTAAATAGTTCAAAATTCTCATCGAAAATGAGAAGATAGTAATAAACAGTTTCATATACCGAATCTAAACTTCGTTGTATAGAAAATTCGTAATATAGATTTGTTTGAATATTGAACGAAAGTGTAGTATTCCGGATATTATTTCGCTATAAAGAAAACTAGAAGTAAAATGATCCTGCTGTGGGATTAACTTGTACACAGAGAATAAAAGGTATAATTAAATACCTTTTGGATGTTTTCCCGTATCCATTTGGACTGGATATGTCTTTTATATTATACAATCATTCAAAGGATATGAAAAAGGATCATCCATTTATAATCGTGGTCTTTATTATCCAATCTCTTAAGTTAATATTTAAAATTATTATGTTGTTATATTATTATAGGCGAACCTTCCTTTCCTTTCACTCAGCGCAAACCCTTGACGCTCGGATATATCGATCAGTCTTCACTTATCGATATATCGAGATCTGTCACTATGTAACACTGGCTTTAAGGGTTGCACAGGTTATTAAGGTTATTGGCGGTCACACTAAGCGGTTCATTCAAATTCAAAATTATTCACATTTTACACATTTGATGATCTTTCAGCTCCGTTGTATGATTAAAAGTATATCAAAGACATATCCAGTCCATATGGATCTTTTTGGGATCCTTTTCGACTTTTTTGCTTAACATAATCTCTTGGAGATTACTGCGGTATAGATCCAACCTTTTTAGGATAGAAAAAAGTGGTATCGAATCAATCTTTTGTCAGCTCAGCCCTAGAATATCTGGGATTACCTTGGGATTGATTTACTTTTTGAGTGTGGCCACTGTTCATGTTCAATTTCATCTACAAACTTCTCAATCCACTCTCTCGCTCTCTCTCTCTCTCTCTCTCCCTCTTGTTTCACTGCTGATAATACGTCGGCTTGATTGTGTCATATTATAATTGAGCCATTTTGGCGTGCGCCATTCCTCTTTCTTCCCCCTAGAGACAAAAACACGCTCACTCACCCATCCAAACACACACAACTCCATTTAAACCGCTAATCATATATAATTTTTTTGTAATAAGCAAACAAATTAAAAGAGCTAAAAAAGAAATAAACACACAACGCAGGCAAGCCAAGCCGGCTTCTGACGGTGGCCAGCCAACTGGCTTGACAACTTTGCCAGACACTGCGGCTGAAAACGACATCGTTTTCCTCGAGTTGCGCCTGCTGCACAACAAATTCCTCAACGATGACGGGCTTGACATTCATTAGGTGCGCTGATCTTGGTAATGGTCGGCAGTTGTACGTATACGACCCCCACCCCCCCCCAGAAAGTACCTTCGGCTGCAATTGTGTGCGAACCTTCAAAAGACAGTCGGTGGCGGTCCGCGACTCGTTTGAGTGGCTAATAAAAATGACGCCACAGCAGCACCCACATCCACATGGCTACCCAGGGGCACACAACACAACCGAGCGTCTGAGAGTGGGCGACATTTGACTGATTTATGGGGTACTTTAAATGCACATCCAAATGGCAGATGTGGACGAGACTGTGGTGATCTTGAACTTGGCCAGGGCGTGTCTGTGACGATTACGGCATCATCTTGATGCTGCTCCAAAATTGTGTGTTTTTTTTAATTTGAACACGCCACAACACAACACAAATCAATCAAGCGAGCTGGGGGAAAAAAGGCCACAAAAAAAGGCTTAGACCCCAAAAAGTTATAAATACAATTGGAGGCTCACCATCAGGCTTTGGCTTGGAATCCCTTGTTCATAACCTTGTCCAACAGATGAAGGCTAAAGTTAAGCTCATCGTTTTTTTTTTTCTTTTTGGCCGGGGGGAAACGTAGAATACAAATGGGAATTGGGATGGAAAAGTTAAATGTTTGTGCGAGAATATTTTGTTATACTCTTTTTGGATGGTATTAGAATTTGGATTTTTGGCCGTGGATCTATGTATACCCGGTGGGGTAAGGGAGTTGCACCGCTTCTTTAGGTCAATAAAGGCCTGCTGTATTACCATAGAATCCTTTTTTAAGCTATGATTGGCGAATGAAGGACCTCGCTCCTCAAGTGGAGCAACTACTTCAGACAGTGGCATACGCAGGGTGGTTTGGGCTTAGGCATGTAGCAAGTTTTAGCCAACTTGAGGAACACACAACATCACAAAACAGCAGCAGCAACCTTTGCCTGTCTACTGTCAGTCCAACAGTCTTCTCCCTTTACCGGCAATACCATAACTGCTTGGGAATTCTAAGGCAACTTTAGTGCAAAAACCGAGGCCGCTTTCCGCTTGTTAGTTGCTCCACACTCTCCCATAAAAAACGAAACTGTGCCCACTCTCCTCTCTCAGTTTCTTTAGGACTCAAACAGGACCGGTCAAATGGAGAGACTTGAAGTATATGTCTTTCTCGCACTGATACTCAGAGACGATTGACTTCGGCAAGCATTTGGTATGAATGGCCTACACAAAGATTCAAAATGATATTTATAAATATTGATTGGATGATTTCCCGTTTCCAATTGGACTGAATATGTCTTAAATATCCTTTTAATTATCTGACGAAGCTGAAAATCATCCAAAAGATATGAAAAATGAGCATTTTTTGAATGATTTTCAGTTTCGTTGGATGCTTAACAGGAAATTAAAGACATTTTCACTCGAAATGAATCTATTTTGGATCAATTTTTTTCAGTTAAGTAACTTTGAGCCCCAGGGGCTGTAGATGGCCAAGGCCAGGCCTAAAATCACCAAACTGAAATCATGTTTTGCTTAATTTCATGAGTGAATATTTCGAAAATTTAAGAAAAAATATGATAATTTAATTATTCGGTCTACTTTTTTCGGAGTGTACTAAGCAGCGAATGTCACGCCTGGCCCGCAGCCTCGTTTTCTATTCACTGCAGGCAAGCGTTCGTCAGAGCTTGTTTGCAAAGCACCTGATTCTTCTTTTAGCATCGCTTTTCTTGACAACTACTGGTCTACGTTTTGTATTTGGAAACAAATCTTGAGCCCAAGCTCCGTTCTCTTAACTAGGCCAATCTCTATGAATTATGTGGTTTAATTGTTGATCGTAAAACTTGTGTGTATATAGATTTTCGTTGCCTCAAACTTCTTCGTCATGCTATTTTGTATGCTATGTTGTCGAAAAATGCGTGCCAATGTGAAACTACGCATCTAAGTTTGGCTAACTTACGTTCCTAAGAACTAAGCTCCAATTAAGCTTCCCCCTGTACAAATGACATATGAAATATGATATGCAATTAATTTTAAATTAGAATACAAACAACTATAATGACTCGAATTTAGCTTACTAATTGAGATCTCCTCAAGTATGCAAACACCCACACAACACATTGGAACATCGGAACATCACCATCCACCATCACTCAGCGACTCATTAATTCCATCAATCAATCAAATCAATTGCCGTATAAAAGCAAAAGTTGAATTTTATTTTGTATTTTCGTTTGGTCTTAACCTCTTGACGGGCGGGTTCAATGCTAAATTTGGGAAACCAGCTTAAAAAAAACAACAAAAAAGAGTAAACAAATTAGGCTCATAAATCGAAGTTGGGGGAGACAACAGATTAACCCGTTCCGAGCATAATTAAGTTGCTAAGCGCAAAAAAACACAAATTGTAGACTAAATACCAGTTTGCGGTTTAATTAAACGGAAATGCGAGGAGCATGTGTACATTTTTATCTCGGGTTTAATTAATTTATGCGCATTTTATTGATTTCCAGGTGAGCGGCAAAATTTCGAATTCGAAATAAAAGAAATAGTTTCAAAAAAAAGAAAACCAAAGTGCAGGGAACTCTCCAAGCACATCTGACATGCCGTTTGGCTTAAGGTTCATTCGTGCCGCCATCCTCTCCGTATTCTTCTGTTTACCTTTTTGCAACAGTTTGCAAGTGGCACAAAAAAAAAAGAACGAAGCGAAAGTGAAAGTCATTTTGTTGGCATTTGTGCTGAAAAGTCATTGTCTGCTCCTTTGACAGGTCGTTTAAAGTTGACTTCCCCTGGGGGTCGTATGCGCAATATGAAGCATACGCAGTGTGTGCGTTTAATTCAATTGAAAATGCAATGAAAGTTTGGCCTTTGTATTGTGTGGCAAGCTTAACTCAACTCAACTCAACTCAACTCAACTCAACTCAGAAATATCAATAATTTCCGTTGCAAATTCTACCTGCACAGCAGCAGCATATGTATATCAAAGCCTCCTGCCGCCGCACATCTATTTGCAAACACAATTCTATGACACAATTCCCAAAGTTTTGTTTTTGCTTACTCAGCTATCAGCTGCAGTAATCGGCTTAAGTCTGACTTTGACTTGGGCGCAGGCGCCAGCGGCTACGTCAGCATCTATAACACGTACCAGCACTTGAACTGGCTCAAGTGATGTCATGCATCTGAAATGCCTCATGCCCCCAGTGTCTAACTATCTGTCTCTATCTTTCTGGGCGATGATGTAAATGCTGTCAGTGCGCGATCTTCGTTTTTTTTTTGCTTTTCAGTATATTTATTATGAGTCGTTTATTTCGCTTTGGCACATTAAAATGTCACTTGAAGTAGTTTTGGTTTCGGTTCTGTCTTAAATATGGTTTCAAGTTCAGAATTTAAGTTTTGCACAACAACTCGCCGCTTCGAGGCCACTTGACGACTCCACACCTTCTGCCCGAGAAGGATGCTGTCGCTTGTGCCCAGCTGGGCAATTTGCCTCACATGCAGTCCATTTCGTTGCCTTTGGCAGGGGGGCTCAGGCCATCTGCCTTCCATTATCGACGCACGCATTTTGTGTGCTTAGTTAGTTCCTTTACTCCCACTCAGCAAAAATTTTCAAAGGCTCTGCCTTTGCCCTGGTCATTGTTGTTCGTGTCAACGATAAATCAAAAGTTTTTATCTCCCATTCCTCTGCTGTTGGACCTCTTTCCAGGTCATGAAATCATTTACAGGCTGGAAATTTTTCGGCTCTGTTGTGTCGTCCTCTTGTTTTGTTTTGTGCGTGTTGGGCAGAAAATGTTTCCGAATTTTTGGTAAATTTGAAATTTATTTTCTGTACATGGCACACTGTGTCTGTATGGTTATTAATTGGTTAAATAAAGCAGAAACTTTGTGATAATGTTTCCTGTTGACTTTGCTTTTGGAGAAAACCATATCCTATTCTATGACAGAAGCTTGTTAACATTTAGAACAGTTTTTTGTTTGTTTGTCAACCAGCTGCATCCCACATACGCAACGTTGACATACGCTAAATTGGAATGTTCTGGCCGGGGGTCTACGCCCAATTCAATCTTCTATCGCCTGTTTGTTGAAAATGTTGAAAATCCGCCACACATTCCGCAGACACAAACACAAACAAAACATTTTCATTTTGATTTGGTTTCTTTCTCTCTTTTCGTTTTTGCTGCAGGACATGCATAAAAATGATTTCCGTTTAACTGTAATTTATAGTCGCCGGCTGTTGGATGCAATGTATCATCATCATCGTCATCATCATTTGTTGACTTTGGGGCTATGCAAAGTCTACATCTATATGTACATGCTGTTGGATGTATGTAGGCAGATGACGTGGCCACATTTGCATTTTAGTTTTTTTTTTTTTTAATCTATATGTTAAACATTTCCAAGTGAAATGTCAAGGCGAACAGTTAAATTCGATGCACAAATCAAAGAGAAATCTTAAATGACCCCAAGGTGTGTGTTCTCTACTAACCAAGAATACTGGAATCACCTTTTTGTTGTTATCAGTGTTGGAATTTTAGCCATTTAGTTGCTAGATCCAATTTATTGACCTGACCTCGAGCCGGCTAACATCCAACTGATATTAAAAAGGTCGCCAAACACAAAACATTTATTGAAAATGCTATCAGCTTTATAACTGGCAATTTTTTAGAAATGTTTAGCTGTTTCTAGCGGTTTTCAGCTATTTCAAGCTGTTTCTTTTGAGAATAATGCCTATTAAATTAGTTAGAAGCCTTAACATTCTTTGCCATAGAACATACCCTGAGAATAACTTCTCAAAAGTGACTTTCTTTGATATTTTCTTGATCGAATGACTATAGCATATGGCTGTCATATGAACGATTGGTCTTTTAAACTAGTTTTAGTGAGAAAAACTTTTTTGTTTTTAATGGAAACGCCTTCAAACTTTGTATTTCTTAGTTTGCTATGCTTTCCCATGATTTAACTAAGTTTGGTTAAAATGGGATATCTTTATAGTATAGCTGTCATAGAAAAGTGGAGTCTGAAAAGTGTTCTTAGTAAGAAAAACTTTTTTGTTTTCAATGGAAATGTCCTTGAAATTGGCATTTATTTTTGAATTAGGTTTTCACACAATTCTACAAAGTTTTGTCTAGATCGGATGACTATAGCATATAGCTGCAGTACGAATGATCGGTCGAAAAATAAGTTCTATTGAGAAAATCATGTTTTTTTTAAATGGAATCCACTCCAAATGTCGTACATTATCTTTTCTTAGGCTCTTGCATGATTTCACCAAGTTTGGTCGAAATCGGATATCTATATGGTATAGCACCCATAGAAAAGTAAGGTCCGAAAAGTAGTCTTAGTTAGAAAAACGTGTTGCAAGGGTATACAAACTTTCCTCCATTCATAGAATTAGCTTCGCAACACTTTTAAGCTAAATTCATGATTCATTTTTTCAAATCCAGCAACTTTTCTATCTCATATTCTGGCAACACTGCTTGTTATTGGATTTTCCCCATTAGCCAACTGACTTCACAGTCTCTCTCTCCAGACCTCAGCATGAAAACTTATGACTTTAACACAAATTGTACAAATATTTGCTATCAATATTGATATTGGGCATTAAACAAATTGTTGCGCTAAAGCCGCTACGAAAATAGCATTGAAAATTATTACACATACGCCACGTGTAACATTAATGTGTCTCCCCCTCCCATTAAAAGTGTCCCTACTTATCGTTATGCAAATCCAACATATATATATTATATACACTCACGTGACGATAGTGTTAAAAATATACCAAAAAAATAAACATAAATACTCGAAAGCACAAATACGAGAGACAGAGAGAGAGAGAGAGAAGGCGAGAAATAAGTGTAAAGAAGTGCAAATGAAAACCTCCAAAGATGAAAATGAAAATCGCCGCTCAGCGTTGCGCAAAATGTGTGGTAAATATTGACAACTGGCAAACTGGGAGGGGGAGAGCGGCCAAGAGACCGCAGCCAAACCGCCTGGTGTGGGTAGTTGCTGCCGGTGGTGGTTTACTTGCTGGTCAAATTGCATTAGCAAAATGAACTCCTATCGGCGAATGCATTTGAAATATGCCAATGCATTGGCCATTTGTTTTGCGCACCGCGGGGCGAGAGGCAACATTTATTTTTGGTTTAGAATTACAAACATGAAATGTGATTATTTGATATTTGATTAAGTCAATGGTCATGGGGGAAAATTGATTTTACGCGTTGATTTTATTGACAAATTGCAATTCGCTGTGGGTTCAACTACGGCAACATCATTTTGATCCACTTGTATTAACGCAATATGTCTTACCTTTAACGACAAAACCCTCGATTGCCAGGTGACCAGGCTTAGAGACGGCTTCAGAACTGTAAAGCAGAAAGAAAACACACAAAAGTTGATTTAATGACTTTGTTGGCTTAAGTGGAAAACTTCTATCAATTTGTAATAAGTTTTTACCTTCCTTTCGTTCGCATAATGAATGCTGCTCAAAATGCAAGCCATCAAATTAATTCCAGCGAATGGAATGGCCAAAAAGCATTGTCAGAGTCGCCCAAAAATGCAAATCTTTCAATTTAAAGAGCCAAGGCAGCTGCTGACGAAGCAATGTGACCCAAAAATAACAATAATAGCCAAGCGAAAAGCGAAAAAAGAAGTACATACAAACACCAGGGAAGGAGTGACACCAAACGGATTGCAGGCCCCTTGAAAATGTCACTGGGCTTGACGTGGTCCCCAACCCGGTCTCCTGTCTCCTGGTCTCCTGTCTTCTGGTTTAGTCTGGCATTTCTTTCATAATTTGCCCAACTGCTTTTTTGGTCTGCTGTTTATTTATGTGTTTGTCTTGGCTACTGTTGACTGTTGTCTGAGTTTCGGTAATGTTTACATCAAATGGAAGAAATGAGATATGCTGAGGCAAGTGAAACGCATTATCCTTCAAAAATACCACCAGCTAAGTGTTGGCCTAAAATTCATGCTTAAGACTGGCACTGTGATGCGTCAGCAGAACTATAGGGTATTATATGCTTGGGATGAGTTTTTAGTAGCACACAATTTGCATATTTGTGAATATCGATTCAAGAACCTGAAAAATATTGCATAAATTTGCCACCAGCTTTGAAAATGTTGATTTGAATTTAAATCGAAATCGGAGCAGACTCCGTTCCGCGCTTTGTTTGCTTTGTTTCGATTCACCAAACAATATTGAATTAATAAACGTGCCACACTTTTTCGCGCTCCTTGCCTCTTTACTTTACCCTATTATTTGTGTTTTGTTTTTCAGCATTTAATTGCCATTTTGCATATCATAGACATAGAAGACGTCACGCATTTGTTAATTTATGAAATTCGGTTATAAATTTCAATTTGGGAGACATTTTGCGGGTCCCAAAAAATAAAGTACAATAAAATACAAGGCGCAGTCATAATTTGTGCCAATTGAAACTAATCAAGAAATTACGATTGCCATCATTGTTTCTATTTTCAAGTTTTTTGAGTGGGCGGTGTCACCTGTACCCAGTTATTAACTGGGCGTGCTTGGGCATGACGTTGACATAATCAACTAAAATGGAAATAGAAAGTGAGTTTTTGTATGCCAAAATTGGCATATTGTAAGTTTAACTCGGTTTGATTTACATAAACGTTACTCCAAGCCATAAAAAAATGGGGTTTTGGGGTTCTATTTAAGCTTAGCAAGTAAGAAAGTTGGTCAAGCTGGACTGTAGTATACCCTTTACCAGCGAAAGTGTATGCACAGTATAAATATTTATGCTGAAATTGCAGCTGAAAGCAGCAAAAGGTACAAACCTTCTATGTAGGGAGGCAGATATAATGTTTTTCCTTCCAAATTGCGAGGGCTTGGAAAATAAAATGAGTTCTAAGTTAGAGAAAGATATGCCATATATGAGAAAATCTTTTTCTTAAATTTAGGGTGAATCGCCTAGAAGAACTTCTAACTTTCAGGGCGAATGTTTTATGAGTAGACAGCGAATTTTGCATATTTTTAAACCGATTTTAATCCAAGTAGACTCGGATAAATGTGTATTTAACTAATTAGTTCACATGATTTTGTGTTTTGTTGACTTTCCAATTCAATAAATAATTACTTAGGTCAACTTGGAATTGAGTGCAGAATTTTTGGAATTTTATAAACGTAAAAAGTCAGCAAATCATATACTGTTGTGCACATTTAGTTGGGCATACTTGGATGTTTGAAAATATGCAAAATCCGCTGTCTATTTATGAGAGTATACTTCATTGGGTCGAAAATGCTTCCTTCTGACTATTACCAACTTTTGAACATACTTAACTAATATATTCTAAGTACCTTTGGTACAGAGTATCTAAACAACAACCAAATGTTATATGTTACAGCAAAATCTGTGAGCTGCATTTAAGTTTAATCCCACTAATGTATGTCCATGCTGATGAATAATTAATAATGTCGATGACATTAGATAATGGTGCCTGACGTCACAGAGCACAGCTCAGTGAACTGTCAATTGAAATCAAATGGTTCAATTCACCTGTTATACAAACTATTTTTTTTTTTTTTTTGTTTTCTCTCTTTTTTTTTCAACAATAATAATTTACAAATAATGATTATTGTTTGTGACTTTTGCGCAATTTGACGGTTGGACAAAAGTGCATTTGTGACACAAATCGGCTTCCGTGGGCCAACTATTGACCATCTGGTATCTGGCTGATTGCGCAATTATGCATTGATTTGTTGTGATCATTTTAAGTGAACAGTTGACGCCGCACAAAATATCGTGCCAATTTGGACGGGGTACTTAACTAGTTGATCATTACATCTTTCACTTCGGTAACCTTTTGAAATTAACAGTTCAGCTCTCGCTCCGTTAGGCAGGGATCTCAACCTGTCTGATTGTTTTGGCCTTAGCTTGTCATATTCTGTGCTGTGTTTGCCACTTGCACACTGGCACTGGCTGTAAATATTTTGGCAGAAATTCAATTTGTTTCTATTTTTTTTATGAGATTGAATAAAATGAAAAGTGAGCTAAGACGAAACGAAATTAAATTAGATAGAAATGTCTATTTATAGTGTAAGTGGCCCACGTAACTTGACTGGCGTTATGGTAGAGCTCTTTAATATGCGGATCCATTGAGATCTGGTCTTCATATTAAAGTAACTATATGCTCCCAGATTTGTGTAAACTTAGCAAAATCAAGTTTACAAGACCCTTTTTCGAATATTTTCGTCTCAGAAACCCAACAAACCCACATCTAAAATTGACCAAGTTTGTAAATATTGCCAAAATCAGCCAGTAATCGTTGGAAATATACTGCCGATAAGTTCCCAAAATATGTTAAAAGTTATCTTTTTTCGATTATTAATGTTATTAAGGTTATGAATATATACAAAGATATTTTGCTTTGATTTAAGGATTTTAAAAGGTATTACTTTTGACCTGTAGAATTCCAAAGTAAGATTTTAATATATGATAGTTGAAATGATTGTCATATACTCCGAATAAAATGTAAAATCAAGTACTTCGGGATCTTAAATATAGTATTTAATTAAAATAATTATGTACTTTAATCAAGAAACTGGGTCTTTCAAAAGTAATTGATTTAAATAATAATAATTTGGTTCTTTTCTGAACGTAGGGAATCGACTTGACGAGATATGGTAACTTGATTTAACATATAAGGCATTTTATATTGTTAAATGCGATGAAAATGTGCCTGGAATAGACTGATAACTAAAATTTTCCTTAGACTCAGATAAAAGTAGAACGAATAATTTCGGTACGAACAATTGTTAGCAATTCTATACATCAAATCCACCTAAAAAGTTTTCAATTTGGTTCTCATGGGCGAGAGAAGTGAGGAAAAGCTATGACAAGGAATATAACTGAACAAAAAGTCCAACAATTTGGTTTTTCTTCTCTTTTTCAATGCTGTGATTAATTTCGAGTTACCATTGCATTGGTTGGTTTTCTGGAGTGTGAACTCAAGACCTTGAAGTTTGAACTCATGAAAGTCTGCATCTTAGCGCTCACGACTGTCTAATGCTTGCGTGAGTCAGCGACCAAACCATAGTAAGAATGTTGCCATCTGAAAGCCATCAACTCTTAGCAGTCAGGCAGTAAATTTGTAATTTTGAGGTGGTGGTTTCAAATCTCCATAGAATTTGAGGTGTTTCTAACATGATCTACATTTTGTAGAATGTAAAGTAATTAAAGCTCGTCACGTATTGTATGTAACCTATAAGATACAAAAATATGCCTTCTTAATCTTCATTTAACATCATAAATTCTTCATCTCAGTAAAACGAAAATCTAGAGTTTCCCTGAGCTTTTACCACTGTGCAGTGATTGCTGCTCGCAGAGATCGTGCCACAAGTTCTGAGGCAATTGCGTGGGCTTAACGGTGTCCAGAGACAGCAAACAAATTGCCGCTGGCCAACTCTCTTGATATCTCAATAGATTTATCTGCGGCTGGCAAAACTGGAACAACGTCTGGCAATTGGGCACTGCAGCAGGCGCAGCGGCGGGTTCCCGGGTAATCGGCTGCTCAATCAATTTGCTGCAAGTTTGTCCAACTGTCGTCGTCGTCTCGGTTGTCTTTCTGTTTGCTGATTTAAGCTGTAAGCTTATCGAATTAATCGTACGAATTAGCCCGTTTCCAGCCTTCACGGAACAACTCTGGACGGTTCAATTTAAGCTAGTTGCATGTCGGTGGAGGAGGCGGAGGAGGAGGTGGTGGCAAGCTAAATGGCTGCAATTATTTTGTTTGTCAGCTGGGGAATGCTTTTTCTCTCCAGCTTGTTGCTCATCTTGTTAATTATGAATGAAATTTATGCGACAATGGGTGCAACCGCAAATGCAGCCACAAGATTTGCATGCAACATCGTAAATTACAAAAGCGTTGACTTAAACGGTAGCGCTGGGAGGCATTCACCGATCAGAGATAGGAGGAGTGAGTTCTTTGTACACAAATGTCAGCCATAAACGCCCACAACGCACGACCATGATGATGATGATGATAATGATGATAATAATGAGGATAATCATAATGGAGTTGCGCTTGTAGGCAATTTGTTCAATTGCAGCAGCCTCTTGGGCGTCACTAATGCGAATCACTCGCATCTTGATGTCTGCCTGTGAAATACTGTTTTTTCCCTCCCCCCCCCCACTCCTATTTGACACAGTAACCTCCTGGCTCACGTTTCATAAATCTTTGTCTGCCATTTTTGTGGAAAATTTGTCATTGGACTTTTCCATCTTCTTGGAAATTGATTCATGTGGCAAATATTTGCATAACTAATTAGCCACGACAAATGTTAAGCAGTTTGCTGTTTGTCGCGATCGCGCATAAGCGAAAATATTTTAATTAGTTTTTGGGGTGTGGCACACACACATTGTGGCATACACATTCGGGAATCAGTAGCGAAGCGGACCATCTTTCGTGTTCAGCATTATGGAAAGATTGTGTACACATGTTAAGAAGAGAAGGTAAACAATATGGGGAAGCTAGTTGTGGCCTGGGTGTGGAGCGAGGCAGGGAAGTGTGTGTGTGTACGGTGACAGTTCTGTAATTGTGTTGTCCCAGCTAGTTAAAGTGGTGCTAATTATGCTAAAATTATGCTGTGGAATTGAAGATGCAGCAATGTCTGTTTACTTAACCCTGAAAATACCATGTTAGTTGATTGAACTAACAATTATCATGCGTGGTTGTCAGAAGGTGATTTAGATATGAATGAGGGAGTTTTCGATATCACTCAATTTTGGAATGATCCATCGTTAAGACTTTGTTCCACATTTGGTAGTAGGAAGCTGAAGACCTCTGGGAAATCTAACGCGTTTTAAGGCAACTCCAAGCCATAAAACAAAAATTATGTTGGGTTTGACGACATTTTGGGGAAGAAGTCGATAATATAGCATTATATTTCAAACCAAAAGAGGATGGTCTAGTTCGGGATGAAATTCAATAAGCTGGAACTATACCAGTTGGAAGCAGAACTGAACCGGTTTTGAACCCACATTTGGCTAACTGTAAACCGAACCAACTAAGATATAGTTGAACCTGAACCTGTGACGAACCCCTGATTTCGGTTCGGCATACAAAAGCCATTATATAATACAAAATCTGAACTACAGCCTATTGTTTTTTTTTATCTGTCCTATTAAAAATTGTATATATATTTATTAAGATTTAAAAACTGTGTGTTAAGACCCTTGATTCTTAAGGTTATAGAATGCTTCGTAAATTGATTGAATATGCTTTCAAAATCATTCAGATTTTGATTGTGATATTTTTGGAGTCTTCGAACCTTCTAAGTAATCATAGAACCAACTCTAGGTTGAAAAACCTTTCGAAATATTCCAAAATTATGAACCTTATTTACGATATTGAAAAAATTAATTGGTTTTCAATACAAGGTTCCAAGGTTCGAACAAAAATAATCACACAAATACCTCGAATTTAAGTTTTCGAACATATTTAAAGAGTTTTAAGGCTAACAGCCCTGATTAGATGAAGTTTCCGTTCCAAAGATATCGACTAATTTATGGAAATTAGGGATTAAGTGGAAGATCGTTTCTTTCAGCTGTTTAAATGAGAATTATGCTACTTTTATGATTGTTAAGAAATTGCATCAATTGCTTATAATTCATTCAGTACATGAAAAATAACTAGCAACATAATTACTTGTGGTATCTCTCGTAAGTGAAAAGATTGCTATAAAATAGATAAGACAAGTTTTTCTTCTGCTTTAAGTCAGAGTCTTTGATTTTGAAGTGGTTTATCTTACAACTGATAATATGTAAGTACTCAGCGCACCACCCTGTGAAACTGAAATTTTTCAAATGCCGACAGCCGTTATGTACTGTCACACAAAGGTCTGGCAGCTCTGCTCACTACTTCTTTGATAGCTTAACCAACACTGGTTTGATTTTGACAGCTTTGTTGAATTGGAACTTTCTTTCTTTTTACAATGAACTCCTTCGACAAAGCATTGCAGCAAGTCCTCGACTATTTGTTGGTACAAAGAAACTGCCTGGTAAAGGATGAACTGTTGCGTAGAATTCTGTGGCAAGTCCTGCGTAACAGTAAGTAATTCAAAAGCAAACCTGTCCGCATCTTCCATATGTATATGTATTTCCTTCCCCCAGTACTTTATGATATCGCTTCGAGGACCAACAGAATAGCCGGCCAAGGGAGCCGTGCGCAAGCCGGCTACTATGAACTTGAAAAAACTCTACGTGGTATGAAAATTAAAGCTCTAGACCTGCTGCGCACATGCAAATCCACTCCGTGGTCGACTCAGCCAGTGATCAAGTTTCCCTGGGTGCAAACACGCGACGAGGATTACCACAGGGGTCCACAGCCAATGCTGACCGTTGGCTTTCAACGTGAATTCGGTCATGGTTTGCATGTGCCCGACTATTTGCCACCATTTCCCAGTAAGCACACCTTTAGGAACACCATCATGGAGAAGCGTATTGATAAGAACTATGTCAAAGCGCGGAAGCGTCGAGCACGGAATCAATTGGACATTCAAGGGGCGCTCAATGGGTATTACTTGCGTTCGAATCCAACCGTTTCGTTATTTTCCCAACCGCAAACTAAGGGGAAGTACTTGCTGCTCACCATGCAGCCGGCTAAGAAGCCAGCCTATGTGGCGGCCCTAATGCCGCAGGGTGAGGTCTTTGAAACGGATATCTATGAGTACAAGGAGGAGATTACACATGCAGGTGGGTCATGGCATGATCTAAAATGGTCACAACACTAATTTTCCGCCATTGCAGTTCTTATTTGTCCTTTTTTAAGAAAGCCCGGATTGCGGCGAGATACTCAGCATGACATTGGTATGCAGAAGCCGTTGGACAACGTGGAACTCGTTTCGGAATCTGATGATGAATTGGTATATCTAGGGAAGCAGATCAACTCGTCACCGTCCGATTAAAACTTTTTAAATGAGAACAAAAAAATAAACGGAGAGGAAAAATAAATGTATATTCACTTGCCCCAAAGAGTGTGCGAAAAATAAATTTATTTCAATTACATTTCATTAAAAACTGCCACACGTTGTTGCCGAGGGACTCCATGCCCACCCACCCCACCGACCTATCCCAAAGGGCTACAGCCAGAGTTCAAAGCGACCAAGAGCAGATGCTGGCCCTGGCTCGCCGACCTGCTGACTGAGTGACTCCTGCTGGCTGCTTGCTAACGGTAACGATTCCAAAGTATTAAATAACTTTGTAATTTAATTAACTTTGACGTCGACGTCTCCTTCTGCGTCTACGTTGCGCCGCTTAACTTTGATTAACGTTTTGCAATTTTTCAACAAGTTTTCCCTTCAACTTCTCTCACGTAGCAACACACAGACAGAGAGACAGAGGGAGATATTTAGCGGGGAGGGGCAGGACAGGGCAGGGCAGGGGTTTGGCGTGGAGTCGTGTTGGTCATGTAGCTAAAGGATTGTGACTATGATTTCTTTGGAGTGTTCAGATTACAACGGATTTGTGGGTGTGTAGCTGCTAACTTTGCGTCTTTTCAAAAGTTGAGCAATTTGAAATTGTAAATGAAGTTAATGAAGCATGGCCGTAATGCAGGTGGCATTGTGTCTGTAATCAGAACTTTTGCTATGATAATATAGTTAATAGAAGTAGTTTTTACACTGAAAGTTGAAACAAATATTACCAGTTTATTGGCAAGACTAGAAGCAAACTTAATACAGAGCGTAGTAATATCTGCTTAACATCTTAAAACATTAAACAATTCTCAGAATGGTGAAATATGAAACTTGAAACATTTTGTAGACAAATTCAAAAGACATCTAATGTTTGACTTTCATATTGAAACAGTTTTCACACGTGTAGTATGACTGGACACCAGATTATTTTAAAAAACCAAGAAGTTCAAATGGAATAGCTGAATAATCCTGGGAAAAGTTCCCCTAGGAGATTTTTTAATATTTTGAACCAGAGACTGTATGGCTTTCGAGGGAATGGTATCTGATAGGGTATCTTGGAGGGTATGAAGTTTATTCTGGTATGCCCTTTCGGCTTAAATTTACTCTGCTCTGTTTTAAATATAAAATAAAATATAATATAAAATCTGAAAATTAGGTGGGCTCCTACACAAACAGATATGAATACAACTTTCAATAAATTTATAAGTTAAGAGATTTTTATTTATCTTTCACAGTTTTATAGAGAGTGCGAACCGTACCTTCTGGACATATTTACCAAAATTGATTTCGAGTTGCCCATGGAATGGAAAGGATCGAAAAAGCGGTAGTAAAATTGATTTTAATGGCCAGATTCCATTATCCATATGATTTTTGCTTAGCTTTTAGTCTTTTTGATATCTTTTTTTTTTAATTTGTGCACAATTCTCGTGAGTAGCCGGAATAAGCATCTTCTTTTCTTCAGATAGAGACATTTTCGTCTTGGCCAGAATCCCTCAGAATTCAGAAGCTTTTGTAAGATTCCTTTGTTTTGTGGCTTAACCCAAACACAATAATAACTCTAGGTGATCGCTTACTCAGGTTTTGGGACTTTCCAACAAACTGTAATTACCCAATGGTGACTCCAAAAAGTAGACTAAAATTCAAAAATTTCCATTCAAAAATGCTTGCCATACGAATTCCTTTCGTTTAATCTTTCCGACATTACGTACCCAAAGTCGCAGCCCCTCCCCCATTATTCAGTCATCAGCTGCAGCCTGGCGATGAGTTTCCACATTATTTTTGTTCTCCGTTAATGATTTCATTTGGCAACCTACAAAATTTTTACACACAATTTGACTTTGATTTGAACGGTGCCAGCAGGCAAGCGCCGGCTGTTGGCAAGACGCTCTACTTGCCAAATTCTCAGCATTTCTTGGCATTTTGTGGCCGTTGTTGTTGTAGCATGAAAATGCATAAACATAAACAAGCAATAAGATGAACCAACATTTCGGTTGTTTAGAACTGAGCGCATCTGCTGGGGTCTGTGTGCCCGATTTGATTGTCATTTTAACCCAGTTAACTCCTGCCTGCCTGCATTTATGCACACATGTATTTATGTATTGTAGTGTTAAGTCATCTGTGTGTGTGTGTGTGTGTGTTTGGCCACAAAATTGCTGTGGCAGTTCTGTTGTTGTTTATTTGTGGTCAAACTGAGATAAAATTGAATTGAAAATTATGCCAGCTTTGATTTGACTATTTTTTTTTT
The DNA here is from genome assembly GCA_035044965.1 of Lordiphosa andalusiaca. Lineage (NCBI taxonomy): Eukaryota > Metazoa > Arthropoda > Insecta > Diptera > Drosophilidae > Lordiphosa > Lordiphosa andalusiaca. The sequence goes on along the minus strand of JAWNNM010001363.1, from coordinate 3,130,156 downwards.
ACTATCTTCTGTGACCTGAGGCTGTGAGGGACTGCAAAAATAGTTTGTTTATTATTTATTTATGTTGTTTAGTTGATAAAAAATGCCTAGCAGCCTGACAGAAACGGAAGTCCCAACGAACTGCAGGAGTGTACAAAAAAAAAAAAAAAGAACAGCAGAAAAATTATTCGAGCCCTGTCATAAAGTTTACATTTTCATTTCCGTTCACATGCATGGACCACGTTCACGTTATCTTGTTTACTTGTGAATAACAACAACAGCAACAGCAACAACAACAGCAACAAGAGAAGCCAATTTTTCATAAATCTTTTCCTGCTACCCCCCAGTGACAGGGTCCTCTCCTGTCGCTGCTCCTGCTGGCCCATTTTTACGGCTGCATTTAACCTTTTCCACTTGACATACACTTTAAATTTTATGCTTTTGTGTGCCATAAAAATGTTGCTCATACGCCACATTGTCTGTTCCACAAGCCAACAGCCATCAGGCAAATGGCTACCTCGTTATAATTATGATGTTTTCACTGTTAACGAGAGGCGAAGACCCTTGCCAAGTGGCTTGAGCAAATCAATTCAAGTTCACGCCTCCTTTTCCTCCACATCTTATATATATATATATATATATATTTTTTTATTTTTTATTTGGTTTTGCTTTCCACGCCTCGAGAGCAGCGGCGCGTGTGTGAATTTTACTTTCCTTCACTTTCTTTTTAGCTGCGGCTTCTCGCACGTTGACTTAAGTCTGCCCCACTAACCCCATCCCCCCAACACCACGGTAATTTCTTGGCCTGCCCTTGGTTTATTTGATTTTTATTATCAAGCAGCAGCCGACGAAATTTTTTTCATGTTATTTATGTGTATTTTTTTTTTTTGGATGCTTTTTTAACGCACACTCGCACACACACACACACACGGGCAAGAAAATGACGCCGGAAACGAGGAAAAGCGCCAGTAAATCGCTCGATGTTCGACCGTGTGCGTGTTTAGCATAAGAATTTACTTGTCGCTGTCTCTCTTACTGGGTATTGCTTTTGGGAATTACAAATTTGCACAGCCTCCCTGGGCAAGGCAAGCTTCACTATCAAAGGGTAGGCGAAATTCTGCAAAAACTTTTGGTGCCATGTGATTTGGGATTGAAAGAAATAACGAAAATATATGACTAATCTAATTTTAAATTGAGATAAACGTAGCAAAAACATTGTTCAGCAGAATATTTAAAAAAATATATGCTGCTGTTAGTAGAAAATTTTGGCAAAATTCTGACATCAGTGGAAAATCATCTTCAGCGATGAAGCTCATTCCGTGCTCGAAGGGGTTAATATGCTTAATTGGTCAGCAACAAGCACACATGAGCTTCTTGAAACACCGTTGCGACCAGAATTGCATGAACTCAACATTAACAACATGTGGTTTCCACAAGACGGTGCCACTAGACACACAGCCAGACTCACAATCGATATTTTGAAAGGCAAGTAAGGCAATTTAAGCCAAGAATTACAGCTTCCTGTGTTCTTTTGATCAATAACCATTAAATAGAAAAAAACAAGTAAACATAAACAATTTTCAAGAAAGTTCTAAAGTCATTTCACACCGGACAAGTGAGTCAGCTTCGCCTTTCTAAATGCAGAACTTCTTAATTTTAAGCAAAATTTAACCCTGGTCAATGACTAACAAACTATGCAAATCGATAATTATCGATTTAAAGAAAACAAAAACAAGAAAGCTAAGTTAACTTCGTCAGTGCCGAAGTATTTATACCCTTGCAAGTTCTCGCTTAAATTTAAAAAAAAAACTCTTTTTCACACAACGTTTTGACCGATTGTTTGTATGGAAGCTATATGATATAGTCATCCGATTTGGACAAAAACTTGTAGAATTGGGTGAAAGCATTAAAAACAAGCAAATACAAAATTGCAGTATGCTACCATTCCAAGCAAGAACGTTTTTCTAACTAGAGCTGTTTTTCAGACCTATCTTTTGTATGGCAGCTATATCATATAGTTGTCCGATTTTCATCAAACTTTGCAAAATTATAAAAAAGCATAGAAAACTTATGAATACCAAGTTTGAAGACGTTTCCATTGAAAAGAAAAAAGTTTTTCATACTAAAATTAGTTTTCCGACCGATTGTTCGTATGGGAGCTATGAGATATAGTCATGCGAACAGGTCGGTTTCGATATATTAGTAGCGTGTAGCAAAACGAAGACTCTGTGCAAAATTTCAGCTCGATAGCTTTAAAACTGAGAGACTTGTTTGCGTAGAAACAGACAGACAGACGGACAGACAAAGCTCAATCGGCTCAGCTCGTCAGCCTGATGAAGAATGTATATGGTTTATGGGGTCGGAAATGAATATTTCTGCGTTGCAAACTTCTGGGAACAATTATAATATCCTATGCAAGGGTATAGCAAGAGTTTTGTTCCATTTGTTCCCCTCATTTCAGTGTGCAGACAGCATAGAAAAAATTGTTCGGCCATTTTGTAAGCTCTGGTCTAAAATCTGACCACAAACTATTATGCACTTTCCTGTTTCTGACCTGGCCTAGACGTAAGTGCTCAAATGGTATACAAATAAGAAACGTTTTGGTTCAAGGATAACAAAAGGAAACACCAGTACAGGGCTGATCAGCTCATCAGATCTATTTTCGATACAGAAATCGTAGATAGTGCGTCAACTTCTTTGGTATGGTCACCTCTTTGCATATTTCTCATAAATTTTTGTTGGCTTTCTTTAAAAAGAGTTTTTGAAAAACACCAAAACCAACTAATTCAACCGCATTCAATTGGAACGTGTCATTGGCACGTTTTCTTAGTTTATGGCAAGAGTCTCAGACATGTATCATATTTATTTCTCTCTCCCTGGAGTACAGCTTTCTCTTTCTAGCCCGTGTGTGTGTGTGTGTGTCTCTGTGTGTGTTAGCGTCATTTGTTACTCTATGTTATGGCAGCTCTATAAAACCAAGTGTATAACATTATATTTTTAGCATCGTTCGTTCGGTTGGTTTACGTGCGTAACGTGTTAAAAATAACACAAGCCTCCGCCCCAAAACAAAAAAAACCCCCCAACCCTTACTGTATTGAGCATACGACACGTTGTCCTTGTGCGCCTAGTCTGCTTAATTAAATTGATTGAATTTGATTGCTGTCACACAAGGCATCGGAAAGCATTCTATGCATACATTTCAGACCAGACCAGACAGGAAAAGCAATTAGAGTTTCCCTTAGCTTACCTGTTCGCTCAGTTATGCAAATTTCGTTTTTCATGCCTTTGCAGGCATGCAATTTCGCCGAAAATGCAATGAAATTGAATTAATACACCTTTGCAGCTGGCAGCAGCACTAAATGAAAATGTTTTCGAATACTTAATGCGCTTATAATGCCAGAAACGTGCAACGTGAAGATATTTTAGCATGTCAAAGCAAATGCATCTCATGTTTTCTCTGGCTTTGCTTCCGTCAGGAGCCTGTCTCATTAGCTTGTCTTGGCAATTTATGCATTCTAAGCAGTTTAAGCCACAACACAAAAGCTAATGATGACAAGTTTTGAATTTCATAATCAACATTATCATGGCCAGGCTATGGAGGAGGAAGAGTGTGCCGCTCAAGGCGGCGGAGGTTGTTTGCAATTTGCGTCAAGCAGTCTGAAAAGACAATGGCTTGAGTTGCAGTTTTTGGGGGCCATAAAGGGGAACAAAAGGAGCAGGATTCATGAATGAATGTTTTGTGTGAGTGGAGGGCAACTTTTCGCTGGAGCATGCGCAAGTTGTAAAGCTTTGAGGAAGTTATCGTATGGCAAATCTTTAACAAGAACAACAACAACAGAAGCGGGAGTAGTGGCTGCATCTCAAGTTGCTTACGCCCCAAGGTAGGAAAGCAAAAGATAGAATGCGTTATATAAATGTGTGCCATAGGCAACTAGGAAAGAAGTAAACACTGCAAAACAAGAAATCTAGCTGGCTGAAATCTGTGAAAATTAAAACATTTAGTAAAGGGCTTTGATTTCCCTAAACGACTTGTAATGCCGATTCACGATCCTTTGATTGGGGGAAAGCTGCCGCAGCTTGGACCACAAATCACTTGAATGATCTATATAGGCAGCAGTCGGCCTAATGTGCCTCCGATGCCTTATCTACCAATGTTTATCGCTGATTTCGCTCCACTCTCCCTCGTGCGCTCTAATCAATTTCAAATGGTCCACAATCTGTGGGGAGTTCGTGCATGCCGCTTTACAGTTCGGTTATCAGAATTTGGCAATCTTTTTGAAATATTTTTCCATATGGCTGCCGCTTCATCTTGTTTCGAGATTAGACAGAGCAACAATGCCTGTCAGCGCCAGCAGCCACTTAAATGTTGCCAGCAACATTTGCTGCCCAGCGACTTTCACGTCTTGTCAACATGTTGCCGAAATGTGCTGCAGCTTATAAATCACAAGTGGGACGACCGGGCACATAAATTTCTATTGCCGCAGGTCATGAGCAGCCAATAAAAATGAAAATTGTTGGAAAAATATCAATATTTTTGGTATGGACTTCCTAGATGCGAGCAAGTGGAAAATGCTTTTGATGCAGCAGTCCCCATCATCATCATCATCTTCACGAGTGGTTTTGTCTGCTGATTCCTGTCCCCCTTGGCATTAAATAAGTTGATGCCATTTGTTATTATTCTTTGTGCGGCTGCATTTAGCTCACTTCACACTTGAGCTGACCACATTTACGAATTAGAATTCAATTTGCTATGCAAATATATAGAGATAGAAAACAACGCCCACTTTGATGTCACCAGCTCAGCTGTCTGCCCCTTGACCTTTTCTGGCTGGCTGAACTTGAAAATGTATTTTAATGTCTCTATTTTGCATCCCATCATCCCTCCCCCCCCCCCCACTCCGGTGCAACAGTTCGCTAGAAATTGGTATCTATTCTGGGATATGTGTGTTTTTAGTTATTTATAGATATAGATATATATGTGCGCGCTCTGCCCTACAAAACCTGTCCCTGAAATGTCGCATATTGTTGTATTTATAGAACCGCTAATTGCCTTTGCCCTTTTCAGCTTTAAAATCTGTATTTCCACTCAAACATTTAAATAAATTATGACACGAGTTTAATGAGTTTGAATGTGGCTTATGCACTTTATACAGTTAGTTAATTTTTGGGTTTTTTCCTGTGAAATAAATCATTAATAATGCATAACGCTCCGTTGATTGCACAACGAATGCTATAAATATTGCACACTAGATGATATTAATTAAAATGTGTCTCATTTTAAGGCGCTGAGTTGTTTGAGCTTTTTAAGCTGCATTTGGGAAAGGATATAAAAGTAATTTGTTTAAATTGAATTAAAATTAGTTGGCTTAATTGAAGTAGAAATCTTAGACTGGTTATGACTTTCAAGCCATCTCTCCCTTTAGAAGTAATACTTAGCGTTGGTGCTGCGAGAGGAAATCTTAGAGTAGATACGGCTTAAGTGGTTGAAAATATCACAGATCCACACTTTAAGGATATTAATAAAATAATATTGCTAAAAGTAAGAACACACACTCACATTGGGACGCCTACAGCTGCAGTTGCTGCTTCATAACATTTAAATAAGCAGGAAAATTCGTATGTTTTCAAGCTGTCATGACCAAAACTTGCACCTAGCATTCAACATAATATTTACAGAAAAAACAATGAATCCAATGACAGAAGCTGGTCCATCCCAAATTTTCTTAATATAGGCACGAGGAGGATGGACTGAAGTAAGGATTTTTCAATCACGAAATTCTAGTCTTGATTCCAACATAAGCTCGAGAGAGCTTCACATAGACTTAATTCAAAAACACAAGGGATTGGTTTTCGTTTGTTATTCTTGACTGCTTCTCTAAGTAGGATCAAAGCAAGAAGACTCGACATTGTAATCGGTTTGGAGTAGGGTTGTAAGGCGGATAGGTTAAAAAGTCAGTGATGGAGAATGATTTGTCTCAGGCGGTTGGTTTTTGAAATTCCGTCAAACCTCATACTTTGATCCATCAAATTAGTGCTTACATAACCCATTCTGCCGAAAAACAGGCAACCAATTACTTCGCAACTTTTGTGACATTTGGCTCGTCCTGCAACACCCAGACGGTAGATTGCCCTTTCTTTTCGGGCTCATGGGCACATATCCAAGATTCCGTCAGTGATGACGATCTCTTTCAGCCTTTTTTTTTCACCAATCGAAAAGAGGCTTCTTTTGAGCAATTATGCCCAAGGCGTTCTTGCTAAATAATACCTATTCTGGTGGAACTAATATTAAGGGATGCCTGAATCTTACGGTTTCACTTCTACCAGCTATATTTAGTGGTTTTTGAATGTGATTTAGCGCCTTACAAAGAAGTGAGTTCGTCGACACGCTCTTGATGTGATAATCCACTTCGAGAGTTGTGAAAAATAGTCCAATGAAAAGCTTGTCTTGAAATTTTCATTTAAGAGTCTGTAACTGCGACACAAATAGCGCTAGTACATCAAACTTTATTATGGTATTACCAGACTTGTGCCATACAATAGTATTATCAGTTCCTGGAATAGAATATAGTACGTGTTATATGCATACCTGGCCATGGGGCCCGAAGTCACTAAGTCCTAGTTTCAGAGAGAGAGACTGACCTATTTTCAGTCCTCTCACATTGCCCGGGCCTGATGCCACTTAACCGGTGGGAGACTTTTTCTGGCTCCCAGTTTCGTTAAATTGGAAAATTGACATTGAAAGTCCGTTTCTAATTCGATCTCCAGACGATGTCTCTGATCTCTGATCTGTATCAGCACATAACTGCCGAATTTGCGGGAAATCGGATTACTATATTGCAGAGTTCTCATACATATTGAATACTGGACAGCCAAATGGTTTTGCTAGAGGTATAACAACACAGACACCCTGATGTTTCCCCCTGAAAAAGCAATTTAAGTCCCTAAGGATTGAAAATACTCTGACTTCCAATAGTCCCAACATAAAAAAAATATGTTCCAATGCACACATTTCCACACTCAGGTGTCAAATAATGTCGGCATATAAATTTTACAACCAAAATATTGCATAATAATAATCAGAGCACTGTCACAATTTCAATGGGGAATGAATTTACATGCGATGTTGAAGCAGCGATATGGTTTTCAATGGCACAACAAAAAGTAAATCATTTTGAACAATTTCAACAGTCTGTCAATCTCTCAATGAGCATATGGCAAATGTCAACATATGAAAAATAATATTGTATAAATTTCACACGACAAAAAAAAAAACTCACAACAAACGTTTAACCTACATTTAGGGTTTGCCAAAAAAAAAACAAGAACCAAAACAAATGCAGATAAATCAGACATAAATGAAAATCTTTAATATATATTCAAAAATCGCATTAATATTCATTTGAACGATGTGGCAACAAGTGTTTAACCTTTGTTGTTTTCACTTTCAAAATACATTTCAATGGAAATTCGTTCCAAGTTCCAAGCTGATCGTTGAGTGCATGACTAATTTTGTATTATAAATAGAAATACAAGAAAATAGCCTAGGAAAATTGCCAAGAAAATTGGCACGCGTTGTATTTCAAACACATACGCTTCGGGGTGTGAACCAATTAACCCATCTGAATTATGGTGAAAATGCTTCTGGCTTATCTGATACACTCTAAGCATGTATTTATGTATGTATGTATGAATGTATCTGGTGTTTTATGTGGTTTTGTTTTAGTTATTTTCCTAGATGGCTTGCCAAGAAAATTGCGGCACAAAGTGTAGACGATTATTTGGTTTGAACATCTAACCAACACAATGTTGCAAAATTCAATTTGGAAATAGAAAATGACGAAATATGCAGAAGGTAAACACAACTATAGAAATGATATGATTCGTTTGAAAGAAACATTAAAAATGTATTTTTGTGATAATTTTTGGCTATTTTTAATGACATTTTTGTATGCTATTAAAAATTTTTATTCAATCCACATGCAAATCCTTGGCATGCGGCTGGTCTTAAATAATTGAAATCTGTATTTGAAACCGAAAGTGAATTCGACTACTTAATTCCTTTCCAAAATTTGAGTGTTTAAAATTGATACTGTTCTGTGGCTGCTGACGTAAGAAACCTCCAGCATTTCACTGTAAAACAAACACAAGTAATTGGAATTTAACTTGCTTGGTTTATTTGTCTAAGCCTCAATTTATGACAGTTTATTTTAGATAAATAAATAATGCCACCTTATTTGGGTCTAATTTCTATTTAAAAGCAACTGGAAGTGTGTTTATCCTTTTTAACGGAACTCATCACATAGAAAGGCCAATATGAAATGTTAGCAATAATCTAAATGAACTCTTGTGGCCTATGGCAACTGAATTGATGATCATTCTGATTTAGCTCCCCACAGACTGGCTGAGTGACGGACATGGAAACTTCCGTTTAGCAGCCGCCGCTGCTGCTGCTTCTGGGCAGGAAATGCAAATAAACAAAAAGCCGACAGCATCAGCTCCACTTTGGGGGGTCGAGGCGCTACTTGGAATTGATTTTTATGGCCGTGCTCGTAAGTTTTTGATATTTATGCGGCAAGCATTATAAGTTGGGGCGGAAAGGAAGTTGGCAGGCAGGAAAAGCATCGGGATTTGTTTATGGAAATGCGTCAGACAAATGGTGAGACTTTAAGAGCATAATTTTTACTTAAGCAGTTTCTGCTTCTTTGCTTTCGAGCCATGACCCAGCCGAATTGGCTGCTGGACCATGCCCAGAGGGGGGACCCAAGCACGTCTGCACACAAGATGTTTGCTTTATATTTTTCTGTCGCAATTTATGGGCGCTCCTTCTTTTCAGTTTTTTTATTTTTATTATTTACTTTTTTCACGCTGTTGCCTTTTTTTTTTTGTATTTTATATATACGTATATATATAAATTTTAATGCTTAAGCATTAACAGCCAAAAGTTTGGCTTTCATTATTGCTCATTTGCACAGTCGTCCTGTGTCCCCAGACCCATGTTTGGGGCCAGCTGAAGCCGCAGCACCATTATGTATATTCCCTACACACAAAATGAAGGATGTGGTACTTGTGAAAGCAAATAATCGTTGGGCTCAGGGACGATGAAATGAAGATTAAATTTGCAGATAATTTAAACAATTGCGGGCATTTAGTGCAAAATAAAACTAATCTTTTGATAAGATTTCACATTTCGATTGTAAATTAAAATGTGTGTGTGTGTTTCCAATGATGGGCATTCTTTCAGAGGTGTCCATGAAGCAACAAATGGGAGTAATTGAGGAAAAGTTGAAATCTGATGTTAAGCTTTAGCAACTTTCCCATGCAAAAGTCAAAACAAACGCTTGCTTCGGTACGACAAGAGTGGAGTATAACCTCTATGGAATTAAGTTCTTAAAGCAAGAATTTTGCATTCCTTAAGCGTAAATGCTTTTTGTATTGGAATTAAATTAGCAAACAAACTAAATTTACTATTAATGTCAATCTATCGCGGTCTTGGTTCAAGATTGGGCGTTCTTAGTACTAAATTTATCAAGCTCTTGATTAAAGAATGAGCCATCTTGGATTTAAGTAAGTATTTGCTCTTAATTCAAGAATTATACTTATTGAATTAAGAGCTTTTAGTACTTAAATCAAGAAATGAAAGTCGAAAGTGCATATTTGAATCAAAAATTTTACTCTTGGATAAAGATTTATCATTTTTACCGCATTTCTTACCATAAACAGCAGGATTACTCTGTATAAAGGGCACAGAAAACCGAGTCACATGTAATAAACATTCGTGTTTAATAGACTTTTGTACTTAAAATGAAGCTAAGATCATAATAAATCGGGAATTAGACCATTAACTAAACGAAAAGAGCAAGTGCAAGGTTGTAGAGCAGGAGTGCCCGCATGCTATACGCATCCGCCGCGTTTGTTGTTGCTCTACGCACTGCCAATCTAATGTGTAAAGCGGTTTGCCAATAGAGAAATTGCAACAACAACTTAGGTAGTGCCTCTCTTCTCTTTTGCTCCCATGACTCTTGCAGAAATGAACACAACTACAAATTATTAAGCTTTTTTATGATTTAAAGGTAGCATATGTTGTTGCGCGTCGATTGATTGCGTTTGCAGCAGACAGTCACAAGCACACACTCACAGCGAAAGGCAATAGCGGCACTTTCTTTCATTTTTTTGTGGTTGTTTGTTTCTTCTTAAATTCTTTTGATTTGTATTGGTGTCTACGCGAGCATATGTTACTCCTGGACACTTCTGTTGTAGAGTATTAAGCTTAACTCTCTTTTCTCTCGCTATTTAAAGAAAAACTCATACTTTGATCACGTTTTAGATTCTTACCTTACTTTAATTTTCGAATATTCTGTATCTCTAAATAAAAGAGCACGAAATTCGGTAAATTTATGAGCTTTCATACTTACCGTCTTATTCAATATTCGTGATTTCTATAATCTCAATTGAATTAAATCGCCTTCACAGAAATTTGCCTTATTCTGACAAAGCGTTCTACTTGGGTGTGCTAGGCGAAATTTCTCACTTTTTACTCGAACTCCATTCCGTTTATTTAGCTTGGGAATATTTTGCCTCATGGGCGTAAAAGTTCATGAAAATTCAATAAGTTTGCCATTAAACGAAGTTGGTTTTTATATGCTTTCCGCTTTATATTTGGTTTTTTTTTTTTTATTTTTTGGTTTCACGCTTTGCTGAAGGTATTTTTCGCCTGCTTCGTAAGTTTTAATTAGTCGCACTTTATGCAAACGCATTTAAATCCACAATAATGGAAACAAAAGGCAGAAAGAAATGACGAAACTTTATCTCAGGGAACGGCAAAATCAATTAGCTTTTGGCTTTCCTCTAATCGAGATAAGGAGACAAAGAGAGGGCGAGACCAGAAACATATCTCTCGTGCTCGTGCACTTTCAGCTTCCGTTCATTGTGCTTGTTTCCATTTCCTGTCCGATGACTTTTGTCCTTGCCCTGGCCAAATATTGAAACAACTGATTAGTTTGAAGTCCAGACCCTGTGTTCCGCCTGCGGCCAATCTGCTCGAACAATAGTTCAATTTACCATAATTACACGAAAAATATTGACCCAGCCCATGTGTATGTATACACACACACACACACATATAAAACAATTAAAATGATTAAATATTTAGAGCATTTTAATTGCCAAAATGGAAACCTATGCATTTTGAATGTGAGAGATGAGAAAGGCAATTCAAATTGCTATAAATTCAGAACAGAGTCCAGCCCATTGGTGTTGGATGACATTAGAGTTTAGAGACTTTTCCTAATGGAATCACAATTTCCAACCCAGAAAAAAAAAAAGTTATTTAACTGCAAAGTTGAGCGCAAATAAAGGGACTGCGGGCGTGGCAACCCGGCACGGCGGGAGGGGAGGGGGAGGGTGGGGAGTGCCAACAAAACGTCGCCTAAAGTGGACTTAATCAAATTGCCAAAATGTCGACGGCAACACCAAAAAAAAAAAACCAACAAAATAGAACGAAGAGAGTGAAAAACATTTTGCCTTTTTTTTATAAACTTTTGCCAAGCCAAAGCAGCCAGGCAAGTGAGCATGAAATATTGAAATGTTTTCTGTTGTCTCTTTGTTTTATTTTCTTTTTTCTAATAGTTTATTTAGCTTTGCTTACTTTGTGAAAAGCGAAATTGAGTTGAGAACGGAAATATGTTGGGAAATTCAAATTTAATTATGTATACAAAGACAACTGCAGTCTTATGTACAATTTTCAAAGTTTTTGCTACTAACGTCAGTCAAGAAATCGGGTTAATTCGTATCTTTCAAACTGGAAATCGAACCCCAAAGACCCACAAAGACAACTGCAGTCTTATGTACAATTTTCAAAGTTTTTCTACTAACGTCAGTCAAGAAATCGGGCTAGTTCGTATCTTTCAAACTGGAAATCGAACCATAAAGACCTACAAAGTCAACTGCAGTCTTATATTCAATTTTCAAAGTTTTTCTACTAACGTCAGTCAAGAAATCGGGTTAATTCGTATCTTTCAAACTGGAAATCGAACCATAAAGACGTACAAAGACAACTGCAGTCTTATGTTCAATTTTCAAAGTTTTTGCTACTAACGTCAGTCAAGAAATCGGGTTAATTCGAACCTTTCGAACTCAAAAGTAAAAAAATAACCCTGGAAAAATATTTGCCCCACCTTCTCTCAATCTCTTGGCTTGTGTGCTGCTAAATTTTCCACAATTCGAAGGGACCTACAGTTTAAAGGCAAAGTTTGAGAAGCGTTTTGATGCCTAGTTACTTCAAAACTGGCGCCAATAGCTGGTGTAGGTGACCGGTTTTGTGAAAGAATTCTAAGGAATTTCTTTTATACCATATGCACCAATGCGGGATCTAACAGTAGGCACACACACACTACCCGCTGCACTACAAAAAACACTGCATCAACATTAGATAGAGCTTTACGAATCTCTTCCCCTTTCAAATTAAAATAATGTTCATTAAATTCACCAACTGCTTAAAAAGCTTTTAAAACTAACCTTAAAATGAAGCAAAGCGTAAATTTCTTTTTAAAATAACTCCCTAATTAAGTTAGCTGCAGGTGGAAATGCAGCTGTAACAACAACAACTACGACAACAACAACAAGTACAAGCCAAGTCAATTAAGTGGCTAAAGGCTAATGCCAACCCTAGAAAACAACTTCTTCATTATAAACTTTGAATAAGCGCTCGAATTCATTCCATGTGACCCAATTAAAAGAACAGCAGAAACAGAGCAAAGAGATACAGAGAGAGAGTGTGAGAGAGAGAGAGGGAACAGAGCAACAGAACAACAATCACATTAAAACGCTTAATTACAATGCGCAACAACAATTGCAACAATTGTTTACAGCATTTCGTATCTCACTCACTTTTAAAAGCCCAAGCCTGGGTGCCACTTCCGCTGCTAACAAGCGTATCCTTGCATCCTTCCCTTTGGGCAGCTTTGGCACCTCTAAAGCCCGGCAATACTGGACGCGGGAGCCAAAGCCATTTCAGCAATTTTGCTTTTTTACTTTTTTACTTTGTTGTTTGTGTTCATTGGCGGCTGGCAGTGTTTTTGTAAATTGAGTGGCATACCATTGTTGACCTCCTCTAACGCGGAGAGGCGGCACCTAACCGTATGCATGTTGGGCTACGCACTTGGCATTTAACTGGGTCAGCAGCTAGCCTGTCTATGGCTGCACATCCATAGTTGTAAGTCTATGAATATGGATATGAATGGGAGGAATGGATAGAATGAGGATGAAGGGGCAATGCTAGAGATCATCTTGTTGATGCGCTTTGCTACAAATGGAAGTCATAACTTTTGCATGGAACTTGTAGGCATCGTAGCAGCATTTACTCAGAGCTCAATTGATTGTGATTTGTTAGCCATTATTTTATTACCCCTTTTTAAGGTTTTGTAGAATGCAATAAATTGAAGTTTGTTTTTAATTATCTCATAACTTTAAATTAAACATCTTATAAATGAATGACTTTTATTAACAAAGCAAGTTTTAAAGCCAGTTTGAGGTCATGTCTGCTTTGATTTTTAATGGCTTGAAGTAATAAGGCATTAACCGTTTGCTAAGAACTTGAAAGTTTTAGCACTTTCCAGATCGTTACAAAACTATAGACGACTATTCACACTAGACACTTCTTAGCGCTCGGCGTGAGTTTCGTATCAAAAAGCTGACTTACTGGGTAATGAATGACTTCTGCTTTTTTTTTTAGTTCTCACAGGTGAAAAACCTGGCATACTGTTCTAGCAAATCTGTAGAGATTTTCGTCAAACATACGACTTAATCGTACAATTGGTTAAGGTAGCTCTAAATGGGCTCAAACAACTCATTCACAGTAAGAAAATGCACTAAGCTGCCTTGATCTGAAGTGTTTAAATGATGAAATTCATTTACTTGCTGGAAATTAAGTTAGTTTGCTCATGAAACGCGAAGTGAAGAAAAACTGGCTATGAGGTGTTGCTTACTGAAGTCCCTTCTATCAGAAGTCAAAAGTCTCTTGCCGGGTTTTTCAAAAAGTTGGATTTTGTTGGATTTTGGAAACAAGAAAGCTAAGCTAACTTCGTCTGTGCCCAAATTTTTATACCCTTGCAAGTGCTCGATTAAATATTTTCAAAAAATACTCTATTTCCCATTTTCAAACCGATCATTCGTATGGAAGCTATACGATATAGTCATCCGATTTGGCCAGAAATTTGTAAAATTATGTGAAAGCATGTGAAACAAACAAATACTAAAGTTCAGGGTGCTATCATTAAAAACCCGAAAGTTTTTCTAACTAAGACTGTTTTTCAGACCTATCTTTTGTATGGCAGCTATACCATATAGTTGTCCGATTTTAATAAAACTTGGTAGAATTATAAAAAAACTTACAAAACTTACGATTATAAGGATTGAAGACTCTTCCATTGAAAAGAAAAAAGTTTTTCATACTAAAACTAGTTTTCCGACCGATTGGTCCTATGGGAGCCATGAGATATAGTCATCCGATCCGGTCGGTTCCGACATATTCGTAGTGTGCAGCAAAAAGAAGACTCTGTGCAAAATTTCAGCTCGATAGCTTCAAAACTGAGAGACAAGTTTGCGTAGAAACAGACAGACGGACGGACAAATCTGTTTTTCAGACCTATCTTTTGTATGTCAGCAATACCATATAGCTCAAATTCTCTTAAATGGGAGAGAATCATCAGCAATCGAAAATCATAAAATCAGTAATCGCTAAACGGATTTACCTGCTGAATGCGACCATCCAACTCTTTCTTTCATATTCCTGCCACAAAAATGCCCATCTTTTAATACGAAACGTTCTGTTTTTAGCAAACTTGTACGAAATTACTTATTATACGCATATACCACATGATGTAGCTGAACTGCCCCCAAAGTGTCTGCTTAGCTATTCGACATGTGGCTTGTGTCTCCGCTCTAAAACATGCAAACCGAGGCGAATCGATGCGCCTAATTGGCTTTTGACCAATCCAAACGTAAGTATGACCAGTGCGTGCAGCCAACTGCAAATGCTAACCACATCATCTATATATCTATTTGTGTGTATGGATTCATGTGCATTTATTAATATGCGTGGGTTTGCCGACAACGTCAACGTCAACAAAATAAACACAACAACTTCATTAAGTGAAGCGACGTCCCCATTTGCCGGCTGATTGACTGATTATGGTCAAGTGTGTGAGTGTGGCAGCCACCTATCGTCTGGCAAACTGCAGCATTTTGTTGTTTATTAATTATCGCATAGTTTGGAAAATGTATTTAATATGCACATGGCGTCGTCAGATTGGCAAATTTTCTGTTAAGTGTTATATGTGGTTTTTATATTTTTTCGATTTTTTTTTTTTTTTTGGTAATTTTTAGTTTTTTTCACGCCTCATGGCTGCATTTTGTTTTGCTTAATTGCGCGTGTTGCACGCGGCGTATGCGTTATATTGCATTGCACATACGCACTGGTGTACGAAATTCAACTTGAAAAATTAACAAGCGTATATTCTGTTGAGTGGAATACCGCAAAAACACACAGATTTGTGTGGAAAATAGAAACAATTTTTTTTTTTGTTTTTTTGTTGCTTGTTGAAAGGAAATAAAAATTGTGCCAATTTGTCTGCAATTCGAGGAGGGGGAAAAACAATTTCTTACCTCGTGTACGCTGAAGATTTGTGCGGCAAATAGGATTACCTGGAACAAGACAAGAGAGAGAGAGAGCGAGAAACAAAAGGATTAGAGTTTTAATTTGATTCTGAAGTAGTTGGCAGTGCTTTCTTGGCAGAGTAGTATTGATGCTACTTCAAGGCGATAAGCATCTGTAGTGAAAATTTATCATCATTAGCATTGCCATATTTCCTTGTCACTTTCCCCCCACCAACAAAACAAATTCAAATTAAGCGCATCATAAGTAAGCTGCCACTAACTAGAAGATCTATTTTTTGCCAACTGCAACAAATGACTTTTTGTCAGCCAAACAATGTGCAGAGAAATCTATGGTAAAGTAGAAATTTACACAAGAAAAGCAACAACAAAAACAAGCAAAAACGTGGCGATTCTCGCACTGGATTAGCACACAAGCAGCAGCTAAGCAAACAAACAGCCGGGAGGAGAGGAGGGAGCTGGTGCTAAGCGACACACAACAAAAAAATAGTCATCTATGGCACAAAGAAAATAAAACTAACAAAACTAAATGCACAACAAAGGCAAGAGACTGCAGAGGAAGGAAGGGAGGGAGTGCAGACGAAGTAGAATTTTTCCTGCGCACATATTTCAATTTTTTTTCGCTTGCCAGCAACATTTTCTCATTTTTCTGCTGCTGCTGCTGCTTCTTGAGAATATTTGGTGAACTTTTTCACATGCTGCGAAAGTGGCAAAGGCACTAGGATGTGGGGCAAGTGAAATTGCATTAAAAATGCCAATGCAGCCGCTGGCATTTGATTCGCTTTTCCTGCATGCCAATACAATTAGATGTCCACGTGGCGTATGAGCAATTTATTAATTTGAATTCCAAAAATTATGTAAAAACCATCTACCATAAAGCTAATTGAAATATGTTTCAAAACCACAGAAATAAATATCATTTTCATTATTGGCTTTGTGTGATATCAACAAGGAAATGGAAACGCCAAATATACGTATGCAATTTGCATAAATAGCGGTCTGGCTTTTGTTGTGCGTGTGTGTGTCCCCAGGAAACCGTACCCGAAAAGCAATTGAAAACAGAACAAGCAGCAGAAGATTTATGTGTGCGCCATCAATTTATGCCGGAAATTTTTGCATATATTTTTGGTATTTTCATAAAATTGAAAACATATTAAATGCACATTACTTTCATATGCCAAATGCGTGGGCGTGGCAGCGGCCTCTTCAAAGATTCCAAATAATTTGAAACGGTTGTCATTTCGTTTCTGTGAAAATGCTTTTTATTTTGAAGAGATTATTATTTATGGGCTGTGTCTGTGCATAATCGGTTCAGCTGGTAGTAGGAAAAGTATTTGATGGATATCATTTTGCTGAGGAAAAAGCATTGCTTTTTTTTGTCTCTACTTCGCATTTCGATTTGATGAGCCTTGGGAAGGATGATGAGATTCAATCATGTTGCAAGTTTTTGCAATGAAGGTTCGTGTTTAAAAAAATCCATGTGGTCTACTCATTTGTATGGAATTCTATGAGCATATATATGAACGAAACAAAATAGTGTAATTTTGAACACACCTATTCAAAATGGTATATCATCGCTTACACAAAATCGTAAAAACATAAGGGATTGTTGCTTTTATACTCTTTACCGTAGGTACACAGAGTATTATAAGTTTGTGCAAAGGTATGTATGTAACAGCCAGAAGGAATCATCTCCGACACTATAAAGTATATATATTCTTGATCAGCATCAACAGCCGAGTCATGTCCGTCTGTCTGTCCGTATGAACGCACAGATCTCAAAGATGGTAAGAGATAGAGGTTTGACATGTATGAGACATATGCTTCTTATGTCTGCAGGCAGATTTAGTTTATTTTCAATTTTGGCCACGCCACCTGCCGCCCCCGCAATTTAGAAAAAACGCCATATCTCCCACAGTTTAAAAAATATATGGTTTGTTTCCTCTGGACATATTTAGTAATTAAGATAACTTATCGATCCGCCAAAGGAATTGCGAAGATCGGATGAACGGTTGTTGAGTTATGTTCAAAAGACGGTTCGCTTCTGCAGCGCTGCTTTCAGCTGCTACTGCAGCATCAAAATTTATTCTTAGCGTATAATTTCGTCGGTACAGAGTATGTTATAGTCGGGCTTGACCGACTAAGCTAACTTGGTTTTGAAATGGCTTGCTTAAATATTTAAAAAAAAAAAATTTTCAAACAACGACCCATTTTTTGACCGATTATTTGTATGTGAGCTATATGATATAGTCATCCGATTTAGACAAAAATTTGTAGAATTGGGTGAAAGCACGTAAAACAAGCAAATACAAAATGGCAGGATGCTACCATTAAAAACAAAAGGTTTTTCATACTAAAACTAGTTTTCCGACCGATTGTTACTTTGGGAGCTATGAGATTTAGTCATCCGATCCGTTCGGCTCCGACATATTAGTAGCGTGCAGCAAAAGGAAGACTCTGTGCAAAATATTAGCTCGATAACTTCAAAACTGAGAGACTAGTTCACGTAGAAACAGTCAGACAGACGCACGGACAAAGCTCAATCGACTCAGCTCATCAAGAATATATATTATATATGAATATATCTATGCGTTGCAATGGTATACAAATAATACTTGAAATATAAGTTTGATATTTAAGTTAATTATTTTCGTACTTAGAACTGAAATCGTTTTGCTTTACAAGCTACTGAGCAAAATTAGAATACTCTTTAAAACGGTATAAGAATTTAATAGGATAGGAACAATCAAACTGATTGTTTTGTAGATATTGTGTTGGCTAACTTGATTTCAAATTATAAAACCCAGCTGGGGTGGCCAACGGAAATTGCCTCCGACAAGCATTCCCGCAGGGTTTTGCCTAAGCAATATGGGATTTTTTGCCAAATTTGTCAGGAATTCTCCAGCAGATTGTGTTTGGTCTCAGCATTAAACACAACACCAGCATGTACAGCAGCAACTGAGGCACATCAACGTTGAAACAATAATCTTGATATTTAACAACATCTAGGGAAGTGAGTAGATTAATTGTACGTTTTTGTAACCGATAGCATTATATTTATAACTACTATATACACCCCCCTGTAGAGCGCTTCCACTGGTAAAACATATATAATATATAAATATATATATTTGCGGCCTAATAAAATTAACATTTTTATTATTTTTCTTCAATTAAAACTGCATGGCAACTACTCGATATGATATGTTTTCATTGGAATTCCATTCAATTAAATTTGATTTTTGCAGTGCTCCGAATTTTTTAATAAAAATATTTATATTGAAATGTTGATTTAAAACTAAAGTGGTGGATATTTCTGATTGTGACTCATTTTGTGTATTTGGTTCCGGTAAAAAATTCGCATTAAATCTGGGCCAAGTGTAGCAACACTTATCTGCTGATTTGTGTGCGCTAGATAAATTCTGTCTTACCAGTAGATAAGATAAGTAGCATGTGATTAGCACAGAACTTGGCAACACAAACAAACGATCGCATGAGGTGATGCTCTGTTTTCTAACTCTGACTTATACGCCCGGTTAGTCATTTCAATTACATGGCCAACTGTTACAGGCAGGCAGGCAGGCGGACAGGCAGCATCATCTCATCATCGCTGGGGCGTTGCTATCATTTTGCATATTTATAGCATTTTCAGTTTGCTGGCATTTCATTAAGCTGAAGTTATGGCACGCTTAACACTCTTTGTTAATGTATTTGCATCATTAATTCAATGGGCCAAATTCATCAAGTGGCCAAATAAATGTAAGCCAAGAACTCGACAGAGCGGCGGCAGTTGATTAATTTTGATAAACATTGGGCACTTTCATGAGCCACATAATTAAAAATAATATAAAAAAGAAATAACAGTTTGACGCCTCGTAAGCCAAACGTGTTTAAAATTTTGAGCCGCCTGGGCGATCAATAACCACTGTGGTGGCCAGTTGATTGAGCTGCCAAAACTGGCCTGGCGACAGTCTCAAGTTGCTCATAAATTAACCCCACCAGAAAAAAGCCTATAAAGCAAAATTTGTTTGGTTTTTTTTTGCTTTTTTTTGTTTATATTCTCTGTTCCCGATTGCTAATCATAAGCCCAAAGGGGGGATTTAAATTCTGGTTTGCTGTCCCACACTCATTCATTCTTGTTATAGTTGTGTTATTTTTTGAGCTTTTTGTCAACATGATCTTGAATTTCGCATTCCCGGCGCATACCATTTAAAGTTGTTGGGTTCAACTTATTTCACCAAAAAAAAAAACAGTAGAGAAAAGAAACCTTCGGCCAGGCCGAAGTTTTTATACCCTTGCAACACGTTTTTCTAACTAATTTGAACGACATTTCCATAAAAACAAACAAGTTTTTCTCACTAAGACTACTTTTCTGACTCCACTTTTGTATGACAGACATACTATATAGATGTACGATTTCGAGCAAACTTAGTGCAATCATGCAAAAGCATAGCAAACTAAGAAATACATAGTTTGGATAGGTTTTCTTCGAAAACAAAAAAGTTTTTGTCACTAAAACTAGTTTCTCGACCGATCATTCCTATGGCAGCTATAACCTATAGTCATCCGATTTTGACAAAACTTTGAGGAACTGTGTGAAAGCTTATAAAATAAATGTATGCCAATTTTAAAGAGGCTTACATCGAAAACAAAAAAGGTTTTTCCTACCAAGACTATTTTTCTAACCCTACTTTTCTATGGCTGCTATACTATATGAATGTCCGATTTCGACCAAACTTGGCAGAATCATGAAAAAGCATAAAAAACTAGTTTATATGCAGTTTGGAGACGTTTGCATTAAAAACAAAAAAGTTTTTCTCACTAGAACTAGTTTTCCGATCGATTGTTCCTATGGCAGCTGTATGTTATGGTCATCCGATCCGGCCGTTTCCGACAAATGTGCAGCGTATTTGTACCAGAAGATTTCGTGCAAAGTTTGGGCGCCATAGCTTTAAAACTGAAGGAGGAGATATCATGGAATCAGACGGACATGGCTATATTAACTCAGCTCGTCATGCTGTTCAAGAATATATATACTTTTTGTGGTCGGAAATGCTTCCTTCTGTGCGTTACAAACATCTGAACAGCTTCAAGACACCCTCCGCAAGGGTATACAAAAAAAAAACCAAAAAAAACAGACTCATTTTATATGGTTTCGTTTTATGGTTTCTTTTTGCCAAAAAATTTAAGCCCGCTTTCTTTAAACTGTGTGTGCGCAATTATAATGTGACCATATCTTGCCAGATTATGTATTCTAAAGTCATAAAATTCAACTTTATGTTTACGATGTTCCATGGAATCATCTGCGGATTTCTTTTTAGAAGGTGTGTGGTTGGCATAATAATATAATTTATGTGCCCAAAAGGTTTTCGGGGTGGCTCATAAAAGAGTTAAATAAATTGAAGGATTTGTGCATTTGAAGAAACAGAATTCTATATTCCATAAGCAAAGCTCGTACCAGAATATTTCCTAGAAATCAAATACAAAAATTCACCCATTCATCGACCCTTTTTTCGGTGTAATGACCAATTTGCTTAGCTCGGCTTATACGAAATTACACAACTCATGCTCAACTGTTTGGTTATTATTACAGCACACATTCTTTATTAATTTTTTTAGGTGGTTGTACTTTGCTCACTTGATAATAACAAGAAAAAATTCTCCGAATGATACTTCAGTTTAATGAACTTGAGCCAACCAACCCGCAGTCGGAGCCGAAAATGTCAATGTCAGCGCCATTTCGGGGTTGGAAAATCTGGCTAATTCCCGTGGCGTGTGCAAACTCTTGTAACTGCCACATAACTCAGAGTAAAAACCGCAAAAAAAAAAAAGAACACACACAATTTCGTTTCGATTGATAAAACCAAGCAGCCAGTGGTTGCTGCGGTTGATTAATTAGAAAAGTTTTCTGCCCAAATTGACACACTAAATTGTCAGCAATTTGCAATGTTTTATTTAAAACTTAATTTATGGTTTTTGATTTTGTTTTAGAAATAAAAATAAAAGCACAGCTGAAAAGCCAACATGAACTTAATTAGGGTTGCTCGCTGCTGGCAGCATCAAAAGAAAAATATTAGCAAAAAATATATATAAAAATAAAAAGGCCGCCGCCCCACCCCCCTTGGTACGCTTTATGTAAGAAAAGAGGCAACTTTTCGCTGCTTTTGTGAGCACACAAAAACGTTGGAAATTAAGGTCAAGGACGCGCGGCTCGTTCAGGAAATGTGACTCCCGCTTAACCGGTACTCCAATGGGCATCAAATGTCGAGCAAATCGATTAGATTGCCGGCCCATATAGAAAACGCGTATTCGCTGCTGCTGCTCAATCAACGAAATTAAACAAATCGACAGCGTCTGGTCGTAAATTCAATGTTAATGTCAACAATTTGTAATGCATCGCCAACGATTTGGCGCCAGCCTCACTCACATCAAGCATCATCAAACGGCTGAGCTTCATTTGCGCTCCTAATGGCAAACACTTTGTGCACAAATTGATTTTGGTTGGCAATTTTTTGAACTGTTTTATTACCATAAACATAAATGTCAATAAATTTTTGCCAAGCGTGCAGGTAATGAGGATCATAAAAATTGTTGCCGTAACCCCAAAATTTGATGAAAGAGTTTTGATTGAAGGTTGCAGATTGCTGTTTTCAAATAACTTATCCAGGATTTTATATTCCCCATTGGAACTTTAACGATGCTGACAATATAAAATGTGAATGTACTAAAAAATAAAGGATTTTCCTCGTAGAATCCTTTATTAAACAGCTATTTGATTACAGCATTTATTTTGATGTCCGCTTTGGATTCGGATACGGACTTTTCTTTTTCTTGTTTTTAACTAAAATTTTAATTTAATTTTACAGTTGTTCTAAAGATGCACAAAAAGAAAGTAAAGTTAAGAACCTAAGAGTCATTTTATCAATATTTTGTCAAGTAAGTTGATAAACCTGAACGCAATCGTTACCAAAAACAGTTCATGAATGAGTTTTATTACTTGTAGTACAATGTTCTCACTTCAAGAACATTTTTTGAGATGCCAAAACTTAGATTTAAGTTGAAATGTTACGTTTTTGAAAACATTTTTATCTCAGCTGTGTTAAACAAGAAAACACAGTCGTTTAAGTCCGACTGTAGCATGGTCTGTACCAACGAAAGTGTATGCACAGTAAAGATTATGATACTGCAGTTGCAGTAAACAATATTTTGCTCATAACTCGACTATCGTTCATTCGATCTTTACCATTCCATTTTATTTACATTGGAAAAAAGTGGATCTACTTGCAAGTATAAGAACAAAATGTTCTCAACATATGCGGCCTCTATCTACTACCTACTGATCAAGTTTATATATCCCTGTAGGGTTGAAGATACTTCCTTTTGGCTGTTACATACTTTATATAGAAATAATTTATATATGATTGATTAATATTTCAGAAATGGTAAGGGGCCCCGAACTGTGAACAAATTTGAAATATGGTTCGTTCATTTATATTTTGTTCAAGAGCGCTTCAAATCAGCTTGAACAACTTCTTATGTGGAAAGTGTTTCTAGCTAGTATCCTATATATGTATATATCCTGTCCGTTAGACCAGTTGTCATGAAAGAAGTTTAAACTTAACTAAGGTACTAAGATATTATAATCTGCCCTGTTTCGAATTTAGATAAGATTTTCGAGTAAACATTGGCATTTAGAGTTATAACATAACAATGTTATAAGGAAGGTGACAAGCCTTTTTTTTTAGTTTGAGGAAAATCGGTATTGCTTAAGCAGTTGAAAAGGATAGCTCAAAGCTAAGTAGATGAATTGACTTCAAAGAAAGGCTTCCTGATCTATTAACCACACACATTTTGCTCACTTTTCATAGCAAACTGTGAATATTAAATTCGAAAAACTAACGTTTTCACATAAACCGACTAAGAAATGGGTACACAACTTGGAAATTTCTTAAACTATAAGCTGGATATGTGGTGTGTAGTTTGAATTCCGAGCAATTCAAATGTTCATGTCGAGCTGCAGCCAGTTGAAACTTGAACATTAGAGCTTGGATAAGAATCATCTTTACAATTCAGCTGGCATAGCCGGATAATCAGCTAAAAGTTCTATATAAAAATCCAATCCAAAAACTATTATTAACCTAACTTAAC
Organism: Lordiphosa andalusiaca; assembly: GCA_035044965.1. Lineage (NCBI taxonomy): Eukaryota > Metazoa > Arthropoda > Insecta > Diptera > Drosophilidae > Lordiphosa > Lordiphosa andalusiaca. The sequence goes on along the minus strand of JAWNNM010001363.1, from coordinate 3,106,360 downwards.
TCAACTTAACTTAACTTCCCACCGATCAGCCAATTTCAAGATGTTTTTGATTAGCCACAACAATCTCATAAGCAGAGTAGAACAAAAACAGAAGGTTGATGATTATGTTTACTTAATTGCAGCTACTCCCCATCCTCCCGGTCGACTGGCTAATCTAATCTAAGCTTATCTCTTTAACAGCAAATGTAGCGCAATCGCCTGGCAGTACTTGGAATATAATTCAAATTGTCGCAGTACCTGTGCTTGCAGAGGAGAGCCCAGGCAATTAGCAGAAATTGCAAATTAATAATCAGGTCTCGTGTGGGTAACAAGGACACACAAACATACTCACCCGCACCCACTCACCCACTCACCCACTTAATGGCGAACGAGTTGCCTGATGGCTGGTGGATGTTGGATGGGGCGGCGGCTAAAAACCATAACAATTTCGCAAGCGTATGAAAAATGTATGCGGAGCAAACTTTAAATTCATTACACACACGCAAAGTCAGTGGCATTAGAGGGGGACAGCAGACGAGCGCTAGAAAGAGTCAGCCAGGCAACTGGTGACAACTTTTTTCTTGCAGAGGGGGGGCTGTCGTGGCCAAAAAGGACATGAGCATGGACAGGTCCAAAGGCAGCCGGAGCAGTTTGTTTAAACTGTGGTCGCTTGCCAGGATGTGGGTGTAGGTGGCGAGTTGGCGTGCCCATTCGCACTTTCAATAGCTCTCACAAGGAGCATGGAGCGCCCCTCATGTTCGTGCCCTGCTTCTATTTACGCTTTTATCTCGGCTCCTCCTGTATTTTTTATACAATTTGTATTTCTCCATTTGTATTTGCCTCAGCTTTTTCCACTTCTTTGGCCCTCATCATTACGTGTTAGGATGTGTGTGTGTGTGTTAACCTTGAACAGAGCATTAAAACCAAGCCAAGTGTCGACCGATAAGGCCCCAGGACAAGCACCAAAAAAAAAAAAAACTGAGCAACTGACCACCATTTATTGAGGGGAGGCCTAACAGGAACTGTTTCTGACTCATTTAAAATTCGACTCTAGTTATGTGTGTGTGTGTGTGTGTGTGTGCTGCAAATCCAAGTTTTTTCGCTTCAAATTGTTGCCCAGGGCTCATCTTAGCAACGTTCGGCCCTGCTGTTAAAAAAGAAGACTTCTTACTGAACTGTTGCATTTTTTATGCCATTTTATTTCATTTTTATTTTTATGATACTTGTGTCCCTCTCTCTTTGCCAAATGTGTTCTTTATTTTGGGGGGGGGGGGGACTTGAGTTCACATTCTTAACATGCCCACACACACGTTTATCATATTGTCTTCTCTTGAACGAGTCTTTGTTATTCTTCATTTGCTTGAATGCTTTTGCTGTGGGTACATTGACTTTATCAAGTTTTGGTCTCTAAAATGATAAGCAATTTAGATATGATAATGTGAAAATGTGATAATTGTCTCAGACTTTCTTTTATTTTTTAGGTACAATGTTTTTGAAGAGGCTGGAATGAGATACAGCTGCGATTTCATTAAGCATTAACGAAAAATTGCTATAAAAACAATACCTTAAATTAAAAATGACATTCCTGCTTTAGGAACCATAATCGGAAATGTCGATTAAACTATTCTCTAACATAAAAATTCTGAAATATTCTGAGTACATAAACGAATCAGTACATATACACTCAGAAAAAAAAGCAAGAACTTTGTTAGATTTGCAAACATGTTGATTTTTTGAAACAGCAAAGCAAATTAACTATTTTCAAATCGTTTTTATCATACTTTTAGGCTGTAATGGTCTTAAGTCAGGTCGGATTAGCTCTTAAAGTAAATACAAAGCATTCGTTCTTAAAGTCCATTCATTTCTCGTGTAACCACAAAAACATGCTAGAAAGAAAATAAGAGTATTTCAAGCATATCCAAAACTTTCCATGTTTGAGCCCATAAAACTATAAAGCTTTTCCCAATTTGTTTCAAAGAAGGCGGTAGAAATACTGTCACTTCATACAAAAGTGTTAGAACCAGTTGAGAATTTCAAGATCAAAATTGCTTATAAATAATTCACATTTTCCGTGGCACACTTTGGCTTTGGAGCTAGCATTTTTAATCTATTTTGTACTCAAATTTATCTGGAAACTCTTCTTAAATTTTTCATCAAAAGGTTCTTGTTTAAAGAACGTTTGTGCTCATTTCTATAATATTAGCAGTCAATTTTCGGCTTTAGAATGTTTCGTACTCAATTTAAGTACACCCTAGAACGAATCATACTTATAATTATACTCACAAAACGGCTTAAACTCTTTACTGTAACAGCAATGTTCACCCATAACCCCCAGAGGCCGAGCGCAATCGGCTATTTATACGCACACAAGCCGACCGCATGCCGAAGTTGGGCATATGAGCGTAAGCAACGCTCTCTCTTTGCTTGCATTCGCTGCCCAGCCATCGATGAGGTGCACAGCACATAATACATTTTCACTTTTTGGAATCGCAAATCCAGCAGCCTTTTTTCGAAAAAAGGGTTCCGTTTAAAAATGTCTTTAGATCATGGTATAAGGAAACAATATAAAAATCACGAAAATCTTAGGGCCAAGTCCTGTACCTAACAAATATTTTTATCTGCCATTTTGATGGTCCAAGCTGTAACCTTCATTCTTAAAAAAAACTCCCAAATAGACCCACAGCTTACACTAGCAAAAACTTCGCAGGGCATCCAAGCATCAATATTGTCAAAGATAACTTTAACAGTCTTCTGTTATTTTTGCTAATGTCTATTTTCTTGCTGTTCTCTTTGTGTTTATTTTTTTGTGCATTTCAGCATTTATATGGATCCAAAAAGTGTTTCTCTGTGTTCGGCGAATTTTTGCAGGGCTTTATTTTTCCTTTTCCTTTCCCATTTTTATTTTATTTTTTTTTTTTTTTGGCTGAATAAAGAAATGTATTTTTAGTGTGTTGCTAAATGTCTAAAAATATGCGCGATGGCAAGCACCTGAGCATTGGAGTCTGGGTCCGTCTACTTTTTTATTTATGAGCCTCCAAAAAAAGCAAAAAAATAAAACAAACCAGGAATAACGACGCGTCGTGCATTTGTCTTGAATCTTTGCTCCACTGAAGGTCATTTCGTGCTTTTTCGGCTCCTCCAAATGGATTTTAACGATTTTCTTCTTACCTACTTGAGGCGCCTGTGGACGCTTTGGACACAGTCTGTCGGCTTATGAATATGAAATGTGTATTTGCATGGTCAGCTGCTGATTGACAAAAGTGTGGCAAGGACACGCAAGTTGACGTAGCGACATTAACGTTAATTGATGAGTGAGCCAACTCCTACTGGTTGTGTCATCTTTAAAGCGCCTTTATGCCCCACTCTGACAGCTCATTAATAAGCGGATTTCGGCCTATAGACATAATGCCAAAACTTTGGCTGAGCATGTCCCTGCGACCTGCCCTTTGTTGTTGACGAGCTAATCTAGTACATAAATCTACAGTTTTGTTTAACAATGCCAATGCCAATGCCAGGAAAGTACCCTCGTAGTGTTGGTACAAAAGGGCCAATAAAACATTGAGTAGCAAAAAGGGAGCAGCAACCAAGTGGTAATCAAGGCGCAGCTGTGAAGGGTGGTTGTTGCTAGGGGAGGGGAAACATCATTGGGGCAGGTCACCGAGCTTAATTAGAAATGTGCTATTGGACTTGGGAAAAGAAATGTGGTAATCTATGACAAGATAAAGCTTTCACTGTTTCGTTTCGAAGAAAATAAATACAGGTAGAAACACAATTACTTCAAATAAATGACGAACTTTTTCCTTTCCCAACAAATGAACAACCAATAAAATTGTAATTTATTTTATATTCTAACTATTAAGATTTAGCTATCTTGCGGTCATAAATGAACACTAAACAAGGCAAGTTGTTTTGCTAAATATGCTTGGGAACGCTTAGTACTATTATAAAATAGCATTCAAACCGGAACGAACGTTACCATCAAGACTGATTTAAATGTTAGCAGCAAAATTTGAAACCAATCAAAAAAGACAACTAAGCTTTGTTCTTGACATTTGCTATTAACAAAATATTTCTGGATTTTTATACTAAATAAAAACACCAACTTACAGCCCAAAAGGGCCAACACGAGGGTTTCTGAATCAATAAACTGAACTAAACTAAGTAGACAAGAGAAAAGAACCTACAAAGAAAGTTACTTCACAGCTGGCGCCAAAAGCTGGCAAAGGTGATCGGTGACTTACAAAATTATGTAGCACAGATCTCCGAGATGGTAACAGATATTGCTTAGAAATGTGGGAGAAAACAACTGCTAATACCTGCAGGCAGATAATGTCAACGTTCAATTTGAGCCACGCCCCATTCCGCCTTTGAAATTTATAAAAAAAAACTTCATCTCTCCCACAATTTAATAAATGGAAGGTTCGTACCTGCTAGACATGTTCAGTAATCTGTATTATTTATCGATCTGCCGAAGATCGGATGAACAACAGTCGAGTTATAGGTAAACAAACATTTATGCTAGGCAGCACCGACTGAAACAGCGATGGGCAGCACTATACACACCTTTAAACTTTGTAAGGTTAATGCCAACTCTGTCTTGGCTGACTTTCTTAACTGTTTATCTTTTTAAGATCTTAAAATTTTAAGATCTGCAGTAGGTGCATGGTGGGCTTATGCTCATCCAAGCTTCGATTCAGGGACTTTACGATTTGCTTGGAACTTTGGTGCATAGTTCATTAGGTCGTTTTAATCATGGTCCTTAGGACGAGAGGACATTTTATAATGCACAGAAACTTATATTTGTCTTTATCAAAATGAGGCAAGCCATTTTTTGACAGAACTCTTCTGCAAACTGATTAAATCGGGCTCGCGTTCGGTAGGTCTAAAGCTTAGAAGGTTCTGTTCTTGGTTTGAGGAACCCAACCGAACCGGCTTTAGGGGTTCTTGAGCGGTTTGCAACCTAGGTAAATACCAAAAAATCATATTCCCATTTTACCCACATGTTTGCAAAAAATTTGATCTACTTTTAAAGGGCTATGTAACGAATTTTGTAGATTTCACTTTAACAGAAATTTCAGAGAATAATTGTTACTCAAACTCAAATTAGACCTTAACGTTAGAATGGAGAATAACCAACCCTATTATGCAATTTCGGGCAAAGAGTTATAAGCCGGTTTTAATATCAACTGAAGATACATTTGGTGTTAAAGTATTTTCGCATTAAATTAATTGCGTTTTAAACCTTGTCGGGTCTTTTGAGACTAAAACCTGTCCATAAATTAAACCTACTACTAATTATTACCCACTAAATTTTAGAAAAAAATACTTTAATCTTTCCAGGTCTTCAGCTCGTTATCAAACGCTTAAGAAATATGAAGTAAAATGTTTAAAAAATAAATCGGCATCTTCACCAGCTATTTAAGCCTTTCTTAAAACGCACAGACGCAGAGAGAACCTGGGTTCTAGAAACCAGGCTTACTCCTCTTGGACTTAGAACTGGGCAAGCCAAATGGTCAAACCAAAGCTTAGTTCATTTAACTCTAGCACTAGAGTTCAATACCTCACTTGTAAGCCGTCCTTCGTTCTCATTTTGCCATACAAATTTCCATAATCAAATTCATCTAGATTTCATTTCACATTATTCGCATTTTTTAATGATTTTTTTGCTTCATTTCAAACATCTCATTTATTTATTTATTTTGTTTATGGGCGCCACTCACCTTTCAGTAGGTTTCCAATTTAAAATGCAAATATGCAAATTTCTCTCTAGCTCTAGCTCTCGTCGATTCTTTAGCACTTCCTCTTAAAAGGAGGCTTCCGCAAAATCAACTGTTGCCAAAAATACTTTATTCTCTGTGCTCGGCTACACCAAAGGCGGGACAACTCACACACACACAATTCTCGGACGCACGGCAAATATTGAAACTTGATATTTATTTTGGCCAAATCAAGCCAATTAGCATTGGCTGGGCACGAATTAGGCGAAAATGCTGTCACTCCAGGTGTTTGGGGGCATACAAAATTTCACCGGCACTTGCCAAAAAACACACGTTCAGCGGACACAAATGCACTTCGTGGTTCGTTTTTGGTAGTTCCAAAGTTTTCGTTAGTACAATTTTCGTTTAACTTTACAAATTTGTAACGGCTATTTTGGGGGGAAGAGCTCGTTTTGGCCGCGCGCACGTGCCTCAACACCACGAGTGTTAAATTGCGACTGACTACGGCAAAACTTGAAAGAAGCAAAAAGCAAAATAGCCGAATGAAGGCGGCCGGCGACGACGACGGCGACGTCAATGGCGATGCTGCACGAATGTTGCCAGCGCTCTTGTGTGTTGTTATGGTTTCTGTTGGCGGCCGCATGGCGAGCCGGCTGCGAATGTTTGGCAACGTTTTGATGTTGCGGCAGCATGTTGCCAAGGGCAAAGCTTTTCGATTTCGTTTTTGGCGCGCTTTCAAAATGAAGTTTGGCTAATTAAAGCCACTTATTCTGCATGTCTGTTTGGGAATGCGTGATTTATAATTTATTGGGTTTGTTTTTATTTGTGTCTTTTTTTATTTTTTGCTTGCCTTAATTATTTTGTTCCCGCCTGCGGTTGCTTATTTATAAACACATTAAAATTTATAGTGCCTGTTTTTTTATGTTTTATTTTTTTTTTTTGCATGAACCCAGTGCTGGCCTACTAATTTATGAGCTCACTGGGTGCGTCGTTCAGTTAAATTTATGTTTTAAAAAACACACACAAAATCTGATATGCATATGTTGCTAAGAAATGTTGACGATGACTTAGACTGTTTACAAAATGTGAGTCAGTCTATTTAGTACACAAACACAATTTCTTGACCGCCTTCAATGCAAACAAATGATGCAATGGGCTGGTGTCTGCTTGTTATATTTATAAACATTTACGTAGACGCGACACGTGGACGGAATAAAAAAATGTTATAAACTGGAAATTGTGGCGTTAGGTTGGGTTATCAAATGAATTTCGAATTTTGTTAATTAATCTAAACCTTTGAGGTGATAATTCCATAATTTTCTTACTGTTACGTAGCAGAATTCCTTTAGCAATAGGCCAAGTATCCCACCCTCCGGAATCCTTATATGTTAATCAGCTGTTAACAAGTTCAGACTTCAAATTTACTAGTCCAAAGTATGGATCTTAATTTTTACACTAAAATTTTATACAAATTTGTCTAGCCCCCCTAAGCTCTTTTAAACTTTTTAACAGGATTTTTGCTCTCTCTATATTCATGTAGACAAAAAAGCTTTGCAACTTTGGCAACTTGTTGCTTTTGAGAGTCGTCCATTAAGTGTAACAAGAACAACAAGCATAAACACAGATGAAACAAGTAAGAAAGTCGACTATGACATACTCTGTAAGTAGCAAACTGTTAAGAAATGTTGACAGTTGCACAGCATAAATTTTGGTTTTCGCTATAACTCGATAATCGTTCATCCGATCTTTATCTTTCCTTCGGCGAATGGATAAATAATACTGATGTCTAAATATGTCCAGAAGGTACGACCTTTCCATCTATAAAACTGTGGGAGATATGATGTTTTACAGAGATTACGGAGTCTGTAAGGGGCGTGGCAAAAGGTAAAATTAACTTAATTTGCCTAGAAGGTGTTTTTGCCCCTTATATGTCGAAGCTCTATCTCTTACCATCTCCGAGATCTGTTTGTTCATACGGACGGATATGGCTATGTCGACTAAACTTTCTATTTCCTAATCTTTCCAGTAGATTATTCCTTCTGGCTGTTACACACTTTTGCACAAACCTAATATACCCTGCGTATATCTGCTACAGAGTACAAAAAGGAACATCAAAAACAAATTTTCATTGCTTGTGCGCGCCTGACCCATTTCCTGTTTATTGACACAGACATTGAAGTGCCGGGTGCCGGGAGTCGGCAGTGTCCCCACTTCAAACTGGACTTGGTATGGTACAGTTTATTATTTAATATGTTGCATTTAATACAAAACAAAAAGCTGATAAAACGAAATGTGTTTACATTATGGAGACGTGGCAACAATGTTGCTTACTTAGGGAATATAATTTATGATACGAAACATTTCTCAAATGTAAACAAGCCCCAAACCAAAATAAAAAAAAAAACACATTTATGATTATTATTTGATCAGCGTGTGGAATAGTAATTTAAAACAGCTAAAAATAAAGATGACAACGCAATGGAAATACATTTCCGAGCATGAGTCGAGTGGTCAGTCAGTGCCTTACAATAGAATTGGCATTGAGTGGGAGGCGCCAGCGTTCGTAGCCAACAAATTTTTGCATAAACAACCATATTACATCTCCAAGCAGACACCAAAAGTTTTCCTCGCCATTAACACCCTCCCCCAGAACAGATCACTAAAACATCAGAATCGGCAGCAACAACAATAACAAAAGGCAACCAGTCAGTCGTTTAGAATAAATTACAATTTGATATTTGCCATCAAATTGCCCCTTGCCCAGCACGCTGGTGAAGGTCAAGCATTTTTTGGTGTGTGTGGCAATGATTTATACAATCATTTTGGGCCATCAAAAGGGCAGCCTAATTAATTTTCCACGCACCAAAAAAAAAAATACTTTGATACGCATTTGTTTCACTTTTTCATTCGCTTGGCACTCGGATATGCTTGACTTTTAGAAAATATATGGCAATTTGTTGATGGTATGTTGATCACATGAAATCACCTTATTGATGGTATCTACCAATTTTTGGGAGATGGCGGCCAATTTTAATTCTGCATTGGTTTTTGGTCAGGTAAATTAGCTTTGAATTGGCATGGGAAAACCTCATTGACAGACAGAACTAATAGACTTGTAGAAAATTTAAGGACACGTCTGAGGCAATAAGGTATCACAGCATAATCCGAGTTATGTCAAAATGGAGATTATAATACCAATGGCTTTCTTGGTGACACGAAGCCGAAGCTTGTAATTCTCGAAACCCTGGAAAAATAACAACCCTGTTGACTTCCATAAGATTTAACGATATAGGAAAACAAAATGAGTATTTAAAAGTCTAAATAAGTATTTCTCTACAAGTCAAGACTCAAATATCATCTTGAAATGCTCAAATTGACTTATATACGCTTCCAATCTTTATAAAAATTCCACTTAATGACCAAACACTTTTATCCAATATTCATTTAATGTTGGTAGTTGCTTTCTCATAGTTGAAGTTTGTACAATTACCCTTGCAGCACTTTTTACTAACTAAACCTACTTTTCGGACCTTACTTTTCTATGGGAGCTATGCTATATAGATGTCCGATTTTGACCAAACGTTGTACAATCATGCAAAAAACTAACAAACAAACATGTACAAAATTTGGAGTCGATTTCATTTAAAACACAAAAGTTTTTCTCAGTAGAACTTCTTTTTCGACCAATCATTCGTACTGCAGCTATATGCTATAGTCATCCGATTTTAACAAAACTTTGTAGAATTGTGTAAAAGCATATCCAATAAGTAATTGACAGTTTTAAGTTTTTCTCCTTTGAAAACAAAAAAGTTTTTCTCACAAAACTACTTTTTACACTCAACTTTTCTATGACATCTATACTATATAGATTTCCAATTTCGACCAAACTTAGTAAAATCATGGGAAAGCATAAAAAACCAAGAAATACAAAGTAAGGAGGCGTTTCCATTGAAAACAAAAAAGTTTTTCTCACAAAAACCAGTTTTTCGACCGATTGTTCCTATGACTGCTATATGCTATAGTCATCCGATCCGGCTGGTTCCAACATATATGCCGTGTATTTGTACTACAAGACATTGGGCAAAGTTTGGTGAATATAGCTTGCTTATAAAGCAAACTGAGGGAGAAAATAGCATAGAAACAGACGGACGGACAAATGGATATAGCTATATTAGCGCAGCTCGTCTGGCTGACAATGAATATATACACTTTATGTGGTCGCTATGTGTGCGTTACAAACATCTGGACAATTTTAGTATACAAGGGTATAAAAAATATTATATATATAATAAAAAACACACCCATTAAAAAATTGTGGAAATCCATTTATGAGTTATGCATACTACATTAAAACAAGTAAGAAAGTAGTGCAACCCCGACTATAATATACTCTGTACCAACGCAAGTGAATGCTCAGTATTCATTTTGATGCTGCAGCAGCGAACACTCTTTTGCTTATAACTTTACTATAGTTCATGCGACCGATAAATAATCCTAATTAGTTTATATGTCCGGCTGGTGCGAACCTGTTATCTATATAACTGTGGGAGATATGACGTTTCAAATAAACTTGATCTGCCTGCAGTCCTCTTTCTCTTTTCATCTCGAGATCTGTTCGTTCATAAGGGCACACAGACGGAAGGACGCACGAACAGATAGACAAATCCACCCACCTTTATAATATATTTATTTTATAAAGACGGCTGTGATGCAGCGGGTAGTGTGTGTTATTGCTGTGCAAGAGGTCGCGGGTTCAATCCCAACTCAAAACATCTAATGAACCAGTTTTTTCTTTAAGAACTAACCCAAACAGGTTCCGGTGCCAGCTGTTCAGTAACTATCCATGAAAATGCTTCTCAAAACTTGCCCTATGGATAAAGCTGTAAACCGGAGGTCCCTTTCTCTTGTGCGCGAACTAAATGCAATAAAGCCAAGACATTGAGAGGTGTTCAGCTTGGACCTCTTTGAAAAGCCCAAAGTATTTACGGATATACTTTTGAAACAACTCTGTGTTCCTTTGGTAAAGAGTATTAAAAGCTCTAGTCGAAAAGGGTTGACTTGAACACAATTTTTCCGAGATTGCTCAAGTTTGGAAAAACTATTGTATGGCTTTTTTTATACAAATTGTCATCTGGTAAGCAAATGTTCTCCAAGGAGTCCGCCTCTATGGTTCAGGTAACTGACAAATATCCAAATTATAAGGTTAGATAAGGGATTAATTTTGCACTCTCAAATGACTTATAAAGACTCTTCTTGGGTCTAATATAAAGTATGAGAATTTTCGGAGAACCGAAACCCGGTATGAAACGTCAAAGCTACCTAAGAAAGTTCTCCCTAGAGTATAAAATTCTTCGAATTTTTCGATAAATTCAAAAATTTATAAGATTTTAACGGTAGCGTGTTGAAATTTAGCAATAAACAATCAGTTTCCAAAAGATAAAAATAAAGATAGTGCTAATTCGCTCCATTATTCTTTAATCGAATCGCATTTAATGTTCTCAAACCAATTTACCCAAACTAATATCCTCTATGACCTTTCTAGGCCCCCATGATCATTATCCACTCCCCCCCCCTGTTCCCTTTGCCAGATGTTGCAAAAGTTTTCCATTTTTCGCACATTCTGTTCCCGCTCAGAGACCACATGCGTTTGTGGGGATCTGTGCCTGGCTATGCTCCACCAAGAAACATTCTCGAAGCTCGCACAAAAATTGGGTCAAAACGGGGCGCTAAATTTTGTGTGTACTAAACCAGAAAAAAAAAAAACAAGAAAACTGAAATCATAAAATTTAATGCCCGTCTTATAGTATAAATAAACAAGTTGTGTATGCGAAACACACAAATTGAATGGGATACGCAAACTTGCACTTGTTCCCAGAGACTACTACAGCAAATGTGAAACTTATGCGGTCCATGTCCGAAATGTCCGTCCTGCTTATGGCCGAGTCCATGTCGGGGCATGCCGAAATTAAATGAAATGCGCGCGATATACTTGATATGTACGGGCAGATGCCATAATATCCATTGAAGGTCACGAATTTTCAATTTGTTAATTCGGCCAACTGAATCACTGGCTCGGAAAATGTCGCCTAGTGTGAGTAATGGCATGCAAATTGGGAAAGACTGCAAATCGAATGCAATGGAGATGGATGATTAATACCGGTAACCCGGGCAACGTGTTTCCAATTATGCAAAAATCCAATAACATGCCACATTTTGCACCACCACCTCAACGACGACGACCAGTACGGCCAGTGTGTGCCCAGTTTGGCGTATTTTGTAAAATATTTATATAGAGAAAAAAAAAAGTGTATTTGATAAGCAATCGTTTATGTGGAACCCCCAAGTTGGGCTTCATCAAAAACGTCACTTAATTGCTTTTCGTTGTTGCGCCGCGATTGGCGCTAATTGAAGACAACTTGTTGAGTGGCGGCCTGCAACCGACCTGCCACTGGCAGTAAACAAACTTTGTCCAGTTGCAGTGCAGACGCAAGAATTGTGCGTTCACTTCTTTTGAGGGAAGCCTTGATGGTGTCGTCGAGAGGATTGTCGGTTTCATGCAGAGTGTTGGTTCAACTTGTAAACTTCGCACTAATTGATTTTCAATAACTAAATATTTATGTGAGCATTAACATATTCGGCTTGGGGGCACGGTTGTTTCACAAAGTTGCAGCTCAAACACTTTAAATATTACATAACTGATTTGATGATAAATGACTTTGCCGCCTGCCATGATTTACCAAGATTTAGTAGAGAATGGAACAATGTAAGAAGCATATAGTACCTACATATTTATTTTTCTAAGAAGAAAATACTACTAATTGCCAAATTGACCCAAATTTTTCAGTGAAATGAAAGACATGCCCAATTGCTGTCACTTAACATCAGGTTCAAGTTCAATTATGGAGCTAATTTTTGTTTTGAATGCAGAGAGATTAGAAGAAACCCCAGAATCAAAAAAGATGTGATCATTTTTTACCCACTATTCATCTTTCTTTGCATCAGCAAACGTGGCGCCATCTATTGGTCCAAAGTTTTGCATAAATTTACAAAAAAATTATATAATTGTAAGTCCAGCTAAACCAAAAACCGAATACCCATTGGCAATTGTGTGACTAATTGAGAATCCAAATGCCATGACACACATGACTGATTCATCTAAACATTTTTACCTGTTTTACCGCAATGACTAACGGCACAATATGCTGTTTATTCAGACAAACTTTTTTCATTATCTTTTAAATGTACACTAAATTCTAATCCTGTATACAAAATCGAGCAATTAATGTTTGATATAAACCACCTTAACCCCCCGCATGTCGACAGCAACAACTAGAAAGCATCATCCATTATTTCTGCCTATTTTGCATTTCACTCTCGCTTATTTGGCTAATTAATCAATTTTTGGCTTCATAAGCATTTGTGGAATGTTCCATAGAAAGTATGTAATGCACGCACTTAATTATGCGTGTGTGTGTGTGTGCTCAAAGCAAGTATACGCCGCTTGGTACCGGCAACTTTTTTTGTGCTGCGAAGAGTGAAATTCCATTTTGACACTCAAAAAAGCAAGTAAGAAAACGGGTCAAGCCCAACTGTTATATACCCTGGGCAGGTAGCTAAAACTATGAGACTTTTACAGTTGTGACTTTAGCTGGTCTATTTTATGAATTGATATGATAAAACTTGACACATTGATTAGATCAGTCTATCACTGGGCAGGGCTCAGAGAATATTCTAGAATCTATAGACTCAGAAATGAGGAAAATAGTGGAAAGTTAACTTGCAGCACATTTATCTAACTAAGACTACTTTTGGGACCTTACTTTTCTATGGGAGCTATACTATATAAAAGTCCGATTTCAACCAAACTCAGTGAAATCATCGAAAAGCCTAACAAACGAACAATTAAGAAATTTGAAGTTGATTTCATTAAAAACAAAAAAAGTTTTTCTTTATGGAACTTCTTTTTCCACCCATTATTCGTACTGCAGCTATATGCTAAAGTCATCCGATTCTGACAAAACTTCAAATAATTGTGTGAAAGCATATTATAAAAATAAATGCCAATTTTAGGGACATTTGCTTTAGAAACAAAAAAATTTTTCTCACTAAGACTACTTTTCTGGCTCTACTTTTCTATGGCAGCTATACTATATAGATGTCCGATTTCGACCAAACTTAGTGTAAATATGGTAAAGCATAGCTAAGTAAGAAATACACAGTTTGGAGGCGTTTCCGTAGAAAACAAAAAAGTTTTTCTCACTAAAACTAGTTTTTCGACCAATCGTTCCCATGACAGCCATATGCTATAGTCATCCGATCCGGCCGGTTCCAACAAATGTGCAGCATATTTGTACTAAAAGACTTGGTACAAAGATTGGTGAAGATAGCTTTTAAACTGACGGTTGAGATGGCATAAAAAGCAGACGGACGGACTCATAGACAAAGCTATAACGCAACTCGTCATTCTGATCAAGAATATATATACTTTCTGTGGTCGGTGATGCTACCTTCTGTGCATTACAAGCATCCGGACAATTTTAAGGGCAAGGATATAAGAAGGTAGATTAAAGTCAAAGCGCAGAAGCTTCTTGGCGCCACCACACACAAGGAGATAGAAGTGCAATTGCCTCCCTTCGAAGCGAGTTCAAGCAACAAATCTATCTATGTTTTTGTTTAAATCCACAGATTTAAGGGATTTAGCTTAAGAAATTAAAAATTACACCCTGCAGTTTCGAAATATTTGCTTAAATGGGAGTAAAAGTTCTTTAAAAACGAAGTTTTCCCAAAATCTTAGTGTTTTTGGTCAGATCCAACTGTGCTTCTCGGAACAGGGAGATATTTAGAATAAGCTAACTTAAAAATAGTGGCTTTGCTTAAGCTTTTTGATGGGGTAGGGCCATAATATCAAAATCTGGAATGAATTTGATCTGCGTATGGTATGCACCTTGTCGTAATCGTTTTCTTCTACCGGGGTTTACATCTAGAGATAATGGTTTATGCTAAACCAATTCTAAAGAATAATTTTCAGCTGCTAGCTACGCTGCTGTGGCGTGTAGTCCTGATGGAACCAAATATATTCTATCAAATGGGCTCAATTGGTTGCTTCTTTTGACTTTAAATCAATTTAAAAGAGCTAAACAGTATTATAGGCTTATGGTTTAGCCAAATTTAAGTAAATAAGTGTTAATAATGCCAGAGAATTTCCAAAATAATGTGGCCATAACTTAATACGCTGATCTAAAACTCATGGGCCTCGATTCCCTGTTTCAATAGTTCTCCTACTCTCTGAGTCTGTGTCCGTTTTAAGGACGAGCTGGCTACTGCCTGTTTATACCTTCATTATACTGATACAGGGTATAACCAAAACCGAAAAATTAGTTGCACTCGCAGTAAATATAATTGCATTTTGCTGCTTTGTCGGGACTGCAAATTATGCAAAACCAAAACCATTTAAGTTGCCAACACTTAAAGACACGAAGACCACGAACCATGTCAATGACACATTGTCCCAAAAGGCAACCACTACAATAACAACAAAACCACACAACAAGTGAAGCGAAATTGCCAGAAAGTAAACGAAAACAAAGTCAACTTCCTCCGGCAACCAACCAACCGCGGGCTGCCGCGTTCATCCATCTACAACTCCATTTGCATTTGCCGTTAGTTGGAAGTGCAGTTGCCATTTGCCCGATTCTTATGCATATTTAATTTTATGCTTATGCTCATGTTTGCTTTATGGAAATGTGAGATTTCTGCCAAAATGAAAATGAAAATTTTATGTAAACGTCTGGCAGACGACTTTGGCACTTTTGGACTTTGCCGCTTATTTTATGCATATGAGGCAAAATAGCTGGAGAAATGTAAAGAAATCGACTTTTTCAATAAAAAGTATTAAAAATTAATAACTAAGTTCAATTGTATCAATTTGGCAAAGCAAACAAAAAAAAAAAAAGAGAGAACCGAAAATAAAAATTAACCCAACAGACTTTCCCATCAATCATAACCATCAATCAGACGAGCAGGAACTTTGAAGTTGGCGGCAAGCGCCAGAAAAATGCAAAGCAAAGAACGCAAAAAAACGGAAGACCAATTTCGAGCTCCATTTCAAATGGTACAAAGATTTATGAGTGCGGGTAGGTAGATCGTAAACTACACTAACAAATGGTGGGAACGCACACGTTTGCCCCGCCAATGGAACATTACTTTTCCTGGGAATTTCCCCGTGAAACAATTTGCCACTATTTTGCTGATGATCTCACATGTAGGCTGGCTCTTAAACAAACAAGTTTCCATTTCTTTTCACTTTAATTGTAGTCACACTTTTTTTTTTGATGGCCGCTGCCAATTGATGTCACTGCCAGTTTGGTCTAAATGGGCGATTCAATTAATAAATGCAGCGAAAATATGTATATGAACTCATATACAGTTGCGTAGATTGAGGGTGCTTAAGGAAATGGCCGAGTGCCAGATATTTATTAGAAAACAAATAAAACGGAAATGAAAGAGCTCTTAATCACTCAGAAGTAAATGAGCTCACGTATCTGAATTCATTCGTTATTTAAGAAAACGGTTTGGTTCCAGATAATGAAAAGTTAAATACTTATTAATGTGCTTAAAAAGAATATTGATAGGGTTGTAATATATCAAAGAAAATGTCCATGAATACAGATTTGGAAAGGGTTGACAATTTATGAAGTTCTATGGCTAATGGGCACACTTTTGCCAGTTCATTCCACATTTTGTTAGTCGGATGAGCAATCCACATATTTATAGAGCAGTCCCCTAAGAACTACAGACCTACACGATTGATTCCGGCATTGTGTGATGACAGGTACAAGTAATCATTTTACAATGCCGAGTTTAAGGGTGCTGTAGTCGAGTTCCCCGACTCCAAAATATAAACTATCCTTGGTTTCGTGTGATTTTATACATTTTCTAGCCGAATATATGCATGCATTCACACACACTGTACCCCGTTTCATCATCCATTTGCTCTTATGCTTCTCAGAAAATATGGGTTCAGGTTCAGAACAATCCTAAAATTCGACTATCAATCCAAAAATGCTCATTTCAAGTACGGATCCAACTTGAAAATCAAATAATCCAGGATAAAGATTAAAGTAAGTCTTTGATATACCCCTTACTCTGTGGAATTGATGTTTTTAGGCTTTCTATAAGGTTAATTAACAGAGTATTATCATGAAAGCAAGCATATTTCTATAATGTTAGCAAGTAGCGCATACAGCTTTGAAAACTATGCAACGTTTTTTTTACAACCTCTATAAAACTATTAAAATTTGAGGGATTGTTGACATTGTGCAAAATATAAGCGCAATAAATATAAAGGGGTATATAACTTTATACTGAGAACTGAGAAAATACGTCATTGACTTACCTCTGACATCGTGTGTGATTCATTTGTGTCCAGATATCTCGGATTTTCATACCCGTTTCTCGTAAAGTAGCTCGTGTAAATGTAGGTAAACGGCAGACAGAAAAATCTCCAAAGTATATGTATTCTAGAAGAGTAACAACAGCAGAGACAATAACGCCTAGTGCATGTGTCGGTCTATCTCTATGAACAAACAGATCTCCGAGTTGGCAAGGGATCTCTACACAATGGATCAAAACACAAGATTGGTTGCTGCTGATATTCTGTACAATTATCTATCAAATGTCACGCCACCAAAGATCTATTTCATCAAAATAAACAAAACCCATGTGACTACCGATTCGCTACTAGATAAACACAACGATGCATCATCGTCACATCCAACGACCAGGCCCACTTTAATCGGTCTGTCTGGGAGCGCGCAATGTCTGTTGGGTCATTAATTTAGGTATTTTATTTGCCATCTTGCATTAAGGCAATTTTGTTCATTTTGAATTTTTGGCAGGCGGACAATTATTCTAGCTATTTTCAAATGTTTAGCGGTGAAAGGTGTTCAAAAATAGCTAGCAGACCACAAAAGAGATGACCTTATGCATATTTTGGGCACAATTTGTCAATTGTCAAGCTTTTTGCAAGTATCTCATCATCAGCACATGACCGATTAACAATTTGGTTGACACGTAACACTTAAGAAGCTGTCATTTATATAATTAAGCCATTATTTCCGCTTGTTGCAAATAGTTTCATCTGTCACTTCTCAAGAGGGCAAACGCAAGTTCTCTATCAAGTGCCATCAAATGTGGCTATCATCTCTTGAATGACATCATGGAAATGATTGCTGTCATGCATATTTAGCGCCAGATCGCGTTCAATGACGCTGTCACCATTAATCACAATCGTACGAGATCTAGACGAGCTGCAACCCGCCCACCAAAGAGTTGAAGAACTATGGACAGAGATATGTTTATGCACTGGCACGAGTTGAAATTCAAATTTAATATAACGTTTCATTGTCCGGAGGACAGAGCGATGCGGGTGTGCCAGGCTTATGCAGACAATTCACTCAAAATTGCAGTTGGTATCGTGAGTTGGGAGTTCGAGCTTCTTTATTTATCCTTAGGCGCCCCCAGATACAGTACCGACCAAGACTTGTCCGGCATGTCAAGATCCGGTTGACGCTTGGAAACGCTGGTTGAGTTGCAAGTTAAGCCAAGCTTATTACCTTTTAGTTATGCTCACCTGATGTCCGAGTTAACCAAACGACTGCGCTGACTCAAAGGTATGCATGTTTGCTTCGGCGTCGGCTTCAATTCTAAAGCAAAATCACTTTCACTGGGATCGACTGCAACGAGGTCATCGCTACCTTCACCCTTGTTATGCTTCTCACGCCATTGCGATGACATGTCGACTTCGGCGGCAGTTGCTCTTAAATTGTCCTTTCAAACTAAATTTTAATTTCTTAATAAAAAAAATAAGATGCAACAACTTGCGGAACCGGATAAATTTGTATATTCTAAAATTTGAAGTGTTCAATATCCGAATTATGTTGTAAGACAAATTTACTAAACGATTTTAAACGGGATAAATAATGTATGTGTAAAATGTTGAATGCAAATGAAAAGGCTACGTAAATGTTTAAAATTATAACAAAGTGTTTTGCGAAATTTCTTAACAAAGTCTGCCTAAAGGTATGCTACACTTTTGGTGTCTCAGTGCAAGCGTTGGGATTTGAACCAACAGAGCAGGGGGTTAAACTGTGGCAAGCTTTGTTCATGAAAGCAAAGCGATTGAAGAGCATCGAAGCCATTTATAAAGGATGTCCCATGATTCAGAAGGACATGCATACATCTAAAATGCTTGTTGATTGTGCGAATCGTTGTGTTGAAACGGAAGGAAATTATTTTCAATAACATTTTCTCATTTTATCACATATAAATGATGTGTTCTTATTTCCAAATTGTACTTAAAATAGTTTAAACTTGAGTTGAATGCAGCGTTGATTTCTATGCTCTGCAGAAGTGTTGAGCTGTTGCCAAATATGAGGTCCAAAGATGCTAAATTTGCTAAAACTAATTGCTGGAAACAGTTTAAAAAGTTTCAAAGGATCAAAGCTTATAAAACTTTGTGAAATTGTTACTAAAAACTTAAGAAAGCTTTAGAAAATTTAGTTTCAAGAAGCTAATTCTGCAAAATATTCATAATGAGGTGTGACTTTGTATCGCTATGGAGTTGAAAATATAGATAAACCCGAATGGAAAACCAAAGTAGCTAAAAATAGTGGCGATCAAAGCAATAAATTAACGACTTCATTACTGAACTGAAGGATGCGTTATGAATTATGCTAGTTCTGTGTGATTTTTAGCGCATTTAAATTATTATCATATTATCACAAAATGAACCAAGCTAGGCGTATCCTTATCGATCAAAACCTATCGATATATTTACAATTACAGCGATACATGCTCCTCTATCAAGATATCTGTCATGTTACCGTATTACTGAAGCTCAGAAGAAAAATCAGTGAAAGCGTATGATAGAACAGGGAGCAAATTCTTCTGCTGAACGCGGGCATTGAAGAGAACAAATGTAAAATTCTATTTTTTTTTGGTCAGTACTGTAATCAGCCCCGATTTCGAAGGGCTGGCACTAATAACATGCTCTTCTTCAAATGATTTTCGGTTAGGAAACTGTACTGGAGAAATTTTTAATGATTTTGACTGCATTAATAACTGCTAAGTTCACTTCTAAGGCGTCGTTCTGAGATTAAGATTAAAAGCAAATCAATTAACTAAAGTCCTTTATTAGGCATCTGAAAGTCTCAGCGACTTTCATAGCTCACATAAGCTAAACATTATTAAAAACGTGCGTGGTACAGCGGGTAGTGTGTGTGCCTGATGGACAAGAGGTCGTTGGTTCAATACCGCCTCAGGAAATCTAATGGAAACGCTTGTTCTTTAAAAACTTGCATATCAGGAAAGCAAGTTTGCTGCCAGCTATAAAGTATAACCAGCCAAGAAAAAGTATAACAAACTTTGAATCCAGTTAGTGTGTTGACGCCAGGAGAATTACAGGGATAGAATGGCCAATAAGCGTTCCAAAAAACTTCCAAATAAGACATTCTAAGCAATTTTAAGTTTATATTACCATAAATCTAGTGTTGAATCATTTTCGATAGCAGATTTCTGTTCAGCACACGAAAACCATCTAGAATCACCATCAATACTGCAATATAATGAACCTAGTGAAGCCTTGTATTATCGAGGATCTCCAAACTATTGCAGACAATATCTTTTTTCCTTGCTATTCAAGGCATGTCTTGCCTCTAGAATATCACTCAGGACTTCTAAAATGCACATAGTTGTCAGATTTTCAAACTATCATGCGAAGAAGTAGCTCTTTATAGTTCTTGAATTTAAATTAAAGATCTTACATATTGAATTCATCAAGTCTGATGTCTGTTAATTCTTGCCTAGCCTTAATCTTGCCTGTCTTCGAACGAGAAAACCTCAAAGATCATTCTTCGGTTCAATCATTCTGTATACTAAGCCAAGAAGCAGTGCAGAGTCGATTTCTGGATAAAAAAAATGAATTTCTCGACAGCGTATCATCTTTATAAAAAAACCCTTTCTAACAACTCCTGAACATCAAAGCAAATCCAAAGTAAAATAATCTGAAAAACTGATTAGTTAACCGTACCCAAAATAAAAATCTTCTTTATTGGTCCCTTTTATAACGTAAAATTTGGAAATCCATTTAAAGATAAAAATCTTTCAATAAATTTGAACTTGAATGGCCAGGAATTTTTTGCCATTATGTGTCATCCGTTTGACCAGATTACCAGGCAAAATCACGGAGCTATTGCTCCGGCAAATGGAGTTGATCTCCTGCGAAGCACGAATGTCATAGACCTCGCTGGTGTGCACGAACAGTGAGTCAATTAACTGCGAATCGCGTGTCGACCACACCGAAATGGTGCCAACGATGCACATATCATTTGGCTTAATGCTGCTCAGCCAGATGAGAAAGAGCTCTGAATCAAGGGTGTGAGGAGCGACGCCATACCTCTGGACAGTGCGTTCAAATCCAAAGACATCGGACATGCGAACGCGGGCGGTCATCACAAGAACGGGCAACAGGTCACGCAGATCCGAACTTTGAGTGTCGATAATCTTATCTCTGACCAGATAGAGCATATGGCACTTGCCCCGCTTGAGGACGGTGACATTGGTGTCCAGGAAAAAGGTCTTGGTCTGACGCATATTCATACGCTCCATGGTGAGTGAACGGTGATCGTGTAAAAGATGTTTGTTGAAGTCCGAGATGAAGGACAAGCGCTTGCAATCGGCATCCGGACAATTGATGGGCAAACGGGAGACGTTGAGTTCCCTGGGAACTGAGGGTTCATTCACGTAAGGTTTCTTATCCACCAGGAACAGCACCTCGTCCTTTGTGCAGGGTATGGTGGCAAACTGTGCCAACGGCGGTTCTAAAACCTTCTGCACGGCATATGTAGTTTCAACGGTCAATTGCTTTAGGAGCTGCGCAGCCTTACGTGGATCACAGGCAAAGCCCCTGTAGTGGGCACGCTGCACACTGGACAGAGCGTACCACATCTTGGGGCCCTGGTTAATGCGCTCCGAACGGAAAACTCCATCCTTGGGCAAGCGTGTCGACCACGAAGGTGCATAAATGCTCTGCGGCGGTAGGATAACGCGTGTTTTGGTGTGACGATTAGAACTTACATCCGTTACTTCATCCAGTGTGCTCTCTTGCTCTGAACTCACAGATTGGGCAGGGGGAGCTGTGGGCTCGTGGCTAGTTCCCGTCTCTTCCTGAACTGTCTTTAGTAAAGTTCCGAGCTTTTCTTCTAGTGGTTCCGCAGCAGATTTTGCTTTATCTTTAACTTGGTGAAGCTTGCAATGTCTTTCATTTGTAGGCGGCAAAGTGACATGTGCTCCTCCACGTTCTCTCGAAGTGCTCTCTTTCTTTGAACGTTGCTGTATTTCGGTCTCCTTCTGCCTCTGGCACTCCAGCTGGAAGAGCTCTGTCCTCACCCGTTCGCACTCGCTGGTTATACGAAGACGCATTAAATCCAATCGATTTACCAAATCCTTCTTCTCCTCAAACTGTTGCTTTAGGACAAAAGGTAAGCCATCGCTATTACTTTGAGAGCTGCTGGGCTCGGAACGTGGTTTGACATAGACTGTCTCGTAATCCTTGCCGCCATTATGACGCTGTTTGGAATGCTTCGAGGTGCCGGGTTTGGCGAAGTGTTCAGTGTTATGAGACCTACCCAGTTGAGTGACACCCTGAGCCTGGGTAGCTGCTTGAAGCTTTTCCATTTCCTGTACCATATGCCCCAATTCTTCGCGTACTTTATCTTGGGGAACAATCTTTCTATGTTGGGTATGCTGATCATCTGTTTTGTCCGGTTCAAGTGAGTTATTAGGTTCTTTGTCCAGGCGTAAGCGAGTTCCCTGCTGCAATGCACCAAATTTGGTTACTCCCTGGGCCAGCTGGGCTTCTCGACGCTTCTCCAGCTCCTGCTCCGGATGGCCCACCTCTTCAGGCATTGATTTCTTTGGTATATTTTTACGGTAGTGTGTGACCAAGGGCTTATCTCTGTGCTCTAAATCAAGTGAATTACTGGGTACCTCATTTCGGCGTACACGCCGTGTAGAGTCCTTTGTTTCGTCACTTCTCTCCAGCTCCTGTTCCGGATGACCCACCTCTTCTGGTATGGTTTTTAATGGCACTTTTTTTGGATAGTCGACTGCCTGCTGTTGCTCGAGTGAGTTGCTGGGATACTCCTGCCTAGTTGTTCGGAGTGCACCTAATTTGGTAACACCTATGGCTTCCAGCTGCTGCTCCTTATGCTCAACTTCCTCCGACGCTGTGGCTCTTGGTGCATTCTTACGAAAGTGGATGACCGTCTCCAGTCCCGGCTGTTGCTCGATTGAGTTGCTAGGATCCTGCATCCTATTGGGCTGCTTTGGTGGTGGCACTGCCTCTACTTTGCCCACCCCTTGGGCTCTCGCAGCTTCTTGAAACTCCTCAGATGTGGTTGATATTGGTAAGTAATTACGATAGTGGCTGACCCAATGATCATATCCCAGAGCATGCTCATTTCTGAGTACACTAGGTCGGAAGGATTTCCCTTCTTCTAACTTCTGCTCCGGTTGTCCGGTTGGTACTTTTTTTCCATAATTCTTACTTGCCTCATCTGCCTCTTCCCTGCGTGCGCTTCGTTTGGCCTCCTTCGCTTTTTCTTTTAGCAAGGCTTTCCGAGCTGCCACAAGTTTTTCCAGTTCTTGTTCCAATTTCTCAATGTCCAACTCTGTTTTTCCTCTGGTAGAAATCGAGTTGTCAGGCTTATCGATTTTTGCTCCCTGACTGACTTCTTGCTTCTCGAGCTGCTGTTCCGGATGCTCCACCTCAGCAGGCATTTCTCTTCTCGATGCATTTTTTCTATAGTTGTGCCGATGTTCTTCTGGCTGCTCTTCTTCGAGTGAGTTGTGCTCAACTATACGTACAGGACGTTTAGATTTCTTTCTTTCCTGAGTTTGCGTGACGACACGCTGCTGCAGGTCCTGTTCCGGATGCTCGACCTGCTCGGACACACCACCACTTGGTATATTTTGCTGATAGTTGTTGACCTTTGGCTTATATGTCTGCTCTCGATCGAGTGAGTTGCTTGGATCCTCCTGCCTTTCCAAGGCGCATAATTGGGTTACTCCTTTGGCTAGCTTGACTTCTTCACGGCTCTCTAGATCTCTGGGCAAAGGTGTACGATAGTAGGTGACGCAATGCTCCTTAGTTTGCTCCTTACTTGGCATAGCTTCACGCTTTCTTAACTCCTGTTCCTTGTGTCCCACCTCTTCAGGCTTTTTCTCTGAGTTAGAAGTCTTGCGATAGTCTAAAGTCCAATCGACTTGCTCTTTGGCCTGCTCTGGCTCCAGGGAGTTGTTAATGTTCTCATTTTGACGTTTCCTCATGCTTCGAGTTGTTGGTTTTTGCAACACATCTGACGGTCTGTCCATCGACTGACTCCGTCTCTGGGAGCCAGTGAATTCGTGTCGTCGACTACGTCGCTGTTCGGTCTGGGAGCGCTTGCGGTTCTTTTGGGAGTATGATCTGTCAGTTTCGCGCAAAGAATCATGCAAAGGCCATTTGGGTGGCGTGGGAACAGCTCTTAAGCCGTCCAGAGGCGGATCTACTGCACTGACAGCCCAATTTCGTAGCTTATCGGCTTGGGTGTATATGTTATGAGCTCGCGTTGTAGATGCCTGTTCCTTCTGCTGTTGCTGTTCTTGTTCCAGTTCCTGATCCTTGGCCCGTCTTCGTTTAGCTGCTTCTTCCAAAGCTTCTATCTTTTGCTGATAGACCAATGAATCCTCACCCTCATCATGGTCGATTTTGAAGAAGAACGTTAGAGCATTACAGACACTGCACTGATCCGACACACCTTCAATGTAACGCTCGCAGCGCTCCTGTCGCATGCGCCGGAACTCATACTCCGGCATGGTGCTGAGCTCCGACTTCTTGTGGCCACACTTGGTGCACACAAACATGCTGATGAATGAGTATCTTTTCGCCACGGTGAAAATTTAAGCACACTTATCCAAAATACAAAAGAAGAACTCTCAGCATGTAAATGTAGGCAATGTAAAAAAATTAAAATAATTCAGATGGAACCAGCTTGACTGCTCTACTGACGAGTGGTGAGGAGAATACTGGAACAGAAACTAAGTTTACGGGTTGAATACAGCTGGCGTACTGTTCAAGGAGAACTGAGATTACATTTTAAATGAATTCTCAGATTTGTGTTCTCTTTCTACTAACCTTATTTGGTGACTCATTTGTTGCCTGCCAAGGTACTTTGCTTGCTGAAACAAAGAGAAAGATTTTCACAAGACCTTGAAATTTTTCCCCAATGCAATATTTTGTATGCATGCAGCTGAACTGCTGCTGCCTTGCATTATGAATATATAATACTTATTATAATATGTATGGCTCCTGTATGTGTATAACAAATTGGCCAGCAGAATGGTCATAGAAGAGCCTGATGGGGGAAAAATACTCAACTATTATTGTTCAGGGCGAAAATCGAAAAAATTCTATAAAAAACCTGCAAAATCTCCCAAAAATGAAGAAATTAACCTTAAAACAAGAAAGAAAGTTGGTCAATCCCGACTTAAGCATACTCTGCACCAACGAAATTATACTCTTAGCATAAATTTTGATGCTGCAATAACAGCTGAAGCAGCGCTGCTACTGCGCTGCACTGGGAACAGTCTTTTGATCATAACTCGATAACCGTTCATCCGATCTTCATTATTCCTTTGAAGAATCGATAAGTTATTCTGATTACTAAATATGTTTAGAAGGAACAAACCATCTATCTTTAAAACTTTGGGAGATATGACGATTTTTCTAATTTGCGGGGGCGGGAGGGGGCATGGGCAAAATTGAGAATAAACTTGATTTGCCTGCAGACATAAGAAGCATATGTCCCATACATGTCAAACCTCTATCTCTTACCATCTCTGAGATCTGTGCGTTCATACGGACAGACAGACGCAAATAACTCAGTTGTTGATGCTGATCAAGAATATATATACTTAATAAGGACGGAGTGGCTTCCTTTTGGAAGTTGCCAGTTTAGCAAATGTGCCTCCAGCAGTCCTGTCTGTTTTTGCTGATTCCTTTAAATGTTTTAGACAGAGAGAGATTGCCCTGATTCTGACTGTTAACATTCACTTTGAATATTCCTCCCAAAATGCCTCTGGCTGATCTGGGCCTTTGTCGAGCAACTTATTAAGCCGAACCAAAGCTCTTCTCTCATTCTTATGAATTCCATTTTTAAATTCCCCATTTCTTTCTCACAGCCAGCTCGGCATAAGCCTTCGACATGTATGGACAAATGCATCTTATACTTGCAGGCACAACAAATTTAGAAGGTTCGTACCTTTAGAACATATTTCGTAATCAAAATTATTTATCGATCTGCCAAATGATTGATAAAGATCGTCTGATCGGTTGTCCAGCTATAAGCAAAAGAGTGTTCGTTGCTTTCAGCTCCTAATTTATACTGAGCATACACTTTCGTTGGTACAGAGTTCAATATATAGTCCGACTTTATTTCTTTTTCTAAGGTACATTATCTTGAAATAACCTTCTTCACCCTATATTTTACTTCTTTTATAATATAGGGACGTACTATAATTTGTCTTATATTTCATTTTATTTCGCAGAATTATAGTTATTTCTTTATTCTTGGTAATCCTATTAAAGAAAGTACTATTCTCCGCACCGGCAAAAGTGTATGCTTAGTGTTAATTTTCCTGCTTTACTCTAACTATCAGCTAAAAGCAGCGCTACTGCTGTGCTGCAGCAATGAACATTCTTTTGCTAATTACCTAACCATCTTTCATAAAATCTGTATTATTTGATCGATACGTAATGCTGCCTAGACAATATGTCTAGAAGGTACGAAGCATCTATCTGTAAAACTGTGAAAGATATGACGATTTTTCCAAATTGCGGAGGCAAAATTTGAGACTTGATCTGCCGGAAAATACAAGAAGTTTAAGCCACATAAAAGTTGAACCGATCCAAAATTTCATCAGCAATCTCCGCATCAAAATTAAACCTTTTACCCCCGCC
The DNA here is from genome assembly GCA_035044965.1 of Lordiphosa andalusiaca. Lineage (NCBI taxonomy): Eukaryota > Metazoa > Arthropoda > Insecta > Diptera > Drosophilidae > Lordiphosa > Lordiphosa andalusiaca. The sequence continues at coordinate 3,079,606 of JAWNNM010001363.1, read as the reverse complement.
GATTGGAATGCATTTGGGGGAATTGTCCCTTCCATCTCTAGTACATCTACTTCTCTAGCTCTCAAATATTTACTCTTGAGATTTTTTAGGAATTTATGACACTCGCTAATTCTTTTTTTTTTATCATTGTTTAACATCCAAAATCCAATAGCTACACTTTTCAAGCCTCTGACCAAACCCATTCACCTGTTTAATATCACATGATGCCGAGAAATCAGCCACCCAACTCCTTACCTCACTTAAGACCATCATCCATTGACCGTGAAACCTCTCTGGCCGGCTGGCTAAAGCAAAAGCCACACGAAACTAAAATCAACTGTGCGAAAAATACAAAAAAATCGAAAAAAACTCCAAGCTAACCTTGGGTCAGCTACTCCACACCCCAACCATGCTCCAGTTTGCACGCCTCAAGCCGTACATCTCTAGAGCAATTGAGATTGTCAAATGCCCCGTCAAGTGGCAGCGTCGCCAAACAAAAAGCCGCTTAAACTGCGTCCAATTGAAGCTGTGATCCGTTCGCTTCGGTTCGGTGGTCAGTGGCGATGATTCAGCGCTATGTTCGAATGTTTGTTTGATAAGATGCGCAGAAAACAAATAACGGAACATGTCTCGATACCAAATATTTAAACATTTGCCCAGTCCGAAGGTCTACCTGGCGGAGATCGTATAAATATCGAGAAACCCACTTGGTTGGACATCAGACGCTCAAGACCCAAACAACAGCCAAGATGGTAAGTAGGAATGTGTTGTGGCCAGTCCAACAATCATTAAGGAATACTTCTTGCAGAGAACCAGCTTCCTGACCCTCGCCATCTGTGCCTGCCTGGCCGCTGCGGATGTTTCGCATCTCTCCAGCAGTTATTTGCCCCCGGCGAAACCCGACCAAGCCATCTCCATGAGCATTGAACAGCAGGAATTAAGAGAGCTGCCCGAGCAAGTGGAATATATGCGCGAAAATGAGCAGGGCGTCATGGAACATATGCCCAGCAGTCTGCTAACACCCCCCGCTGCTGCCGGCATGGAAGCCGAACAAATGGAAGCCATGCTAGCGACTCGCTATCTGCCGCCTGCACAGCAACCTCAGGCGGAAGAGCCCGCCCAACCCGCCGAGGTCGAGTCAATGATGCAAACGGCCGATATGGCCCCAGAGCCAGAACAGCCTGCTGCTATGGATTACATGTCGAATGTTATGCCCGCCATGCATTATCAGGCCCCTGCTCCACAAGCTGAACAGCCCCAGCAACTCACCTATCAACAGTATCAAGAGCAACTCCAGCAGCAGCAGCAGCCACAACAGGAAGAGCAGATGCCCTACATTCTGGATGTACAACAGCCCATGGCACCCTCCGATGCCGAGATGCAGATGCAGACCTACGAGGCTGAGCCCCAGCCCGCCCATGAACTGCGCTCGGATGGCTATCACTACAAACAGGCCGAGGAGGAACAGCGTCTGAGGCATTAAGTCATTAGCTGACTCATTTGATGACTTCATCGAGATTTGTCATCAAGTTGTTGTTATTTGTTTTACTTAGTTCTAAAAGTTTGATTAAAATTTCGTGTGGAATCAATTTGCTGGTGGCAGCAATAATTGGAATGGGAGGAGAGATTATGTACGTGGGTTACTATTCATATTTGTGGAAACGAAGGTATATTGATTTTCCAAACATGATTGTAAAGCAATGAAGGTAGAATATAGAGGTGCTCCTGCAAGAGGACATAAACTTCTCTTTGACAAAGAAATACGATTAGTGAAACAGTGCGACGGATGGATACCAGGATTGCAAACTGGCTCTGAACCGAACCGAACTAAACCGTTACCAACTTTTCGAAAGGCCGAAAGAAAGTAAGTTTTCCAACAGATTTTTGCAAAATTCCCACCGTTATGCTTAAGTAAAGGCTTTAAGTATTGAGATTGGGTGGACTTTCAGCAACTTCAAAAGTCTGAAAAAGTACTTTCCATGCAGATTCATTAAGAAATCGGGTCGGTGTACTCAGAATTTCAGCCGATCCAAGCATATTAACAAGAGATTTTTGCATTTTTCGGGCTGCCTTATCTTTAAAATCTCAGATAAACACCGAACCGAACCGAAACTACGGTTTAGTTAGCTTCAAAAGCCATGTAAACCAGAACCGAACCTACGGGTTGAAATACTTGCTTTCTTGCTCGTTTTCCCATATGGCATTTCCTTGGACCATGGTTCCCCAAGAAGAGAGGATGGTCAAAACGACAGTCTCTTTTTTTAAAACTCAGTGATGCATGACTTCGACAAGCATTTGGCGAATGTGCTCAGTTCCCAGGGGCTAATACCAAGCAAGCCTCTAAGCGGAAAATTACTTTGCAGATAGATAAGCAATAGTTAAGGACATTTTCGTTTAAGTGAAACTAGTTAAGGAGAGGCTGTAAAACCTACTCAGAGTCGAACCCCGCTGAACCCATTTGAGTTTTTGGGAACCTGAACCGATTTGGGTTTTTCGGGTCCCTGAACCTATCAAATGTGAAAACGTACTTCTGGTAACGCAACAGTTTAGTTACTGTTTCAAGCTTTGGTACTACGTCTGAGCACTAAATTGAACAGCGACAATCTACTCAGGCCAAGACCTTAGGCACTGCAACCCAATCGAACGTATTCTTTTCTTTACCCACTTAATTGTTATTTTATGCCGTTTAATAAAAATACTTTCCCATCAAATGAAAATCAAAACCATACCACTACTAAATACCCTACTACCCGCACCTATGCTTGTTCATCTTCTCCGAGCCCCTCCTCTTCGTTTTCCACAGTCGCTCCCTCGCGCAACATTTCCACTTTGTGTATACTAAACCCAATGTTATAGTAGGGCACATCCAAAGCCACCACAATGCAATAGAGCAAAACTTGCAGATGTCGGGTGCGCAGCAAATAGGAGGCACCCTGTTGCTTGGGATAGAGTGGATGATCCTTTTCCTGGCAATCGTACATGAAGTAGCCACCATCATGACCCGGTGAGAAACCAATGGCCAGTGCTCGCTTTCGCACCATCACAATGCCATATTGATAATGACTGAAGAAGTAGATCAATGCCTCGGAGAGATTCATGCGATTAAAGGTGGGCACCCTGTACAGCTTGCCGTAGCACACATGCTCAATGTGAACCACAAAGTTGACAGCCTCCAGGGCGCAGTCCACATTGAGGTTCTCCAGCGAGAACTCATAGTCCTCTTTGCTAATCTGCTCGATGCTCTCCCTGAAGTACTCAGTGCCGCACACCACGATCGTGTCCAGCAGATGGGCGCTCCAGTCCATCAGCCTGTAGACACTGGCTGCGCAGCAGGCCATCACATAGCAGGCCAGATACTGACGACCACGCAAACGATCCTCAAAAACTGGCGCTTCGGGATGCAAGTTGCCCCACAACGACCAGAGGCGTCCCTCGATCTCCACATCGTACTTCTTCAGCTTGCTAACCGGCAGGTTGCGGTACTTGCCGGCTGTGTTGCGTCTGTTCAGGCGACTCCACACCGGCAGGCAGTTCTCCAACTCCAACCAGCCCAGAGATTCGTTGGTGGCGCATATCTCGTACTCTGGACGTCCGAATTGTCGGTTCGAGCAGGTCATGGGTATGGAGAGATCGGTGAGGAGCTGCAGTATTCGGGCATTTGGTGCAGCCTTCTTGAAGGAAAGTACATCGACCACAAAGAACTTGTACTGGCACTTCTCCTTCCACTCGGGCTGGGAGCAGCGCTCATCAATGTACTGCACCAGACCCTCCACATCGGCGAAGAGCACCCAGGAGGCGGTATTACGCTCTGGCCATTTTTTGGGTGGTTTGGGACACTTTTTCTTATCTTCCTTGTCCTCCTCCTCTTCACCGCCTCCAGGTTTCTCCATGCTGCCATAGGGATCGAACAGATGGTAGAACTCATCATGATACAGGGCATAACTGCCATTTGTGGTAAAGATTAGCAGATAGTTTCTGGTTTTTAACGACTTCTCCAGTTTCGTCTTAAACATGGCCAAACCGGCAGCGGGGGAGACTTGCTTCTTCGGTGCTGTGGGCTTCCACAAGCCCAGTGGCACAAAGCTACGAATCCAGATATTGAACTCATAATCGTCTATGGTCACATGACGCACCACCCGCTCGAAGTCCGACTCCAGTTCGCACACTCGCTTAGCAATGGCCTTGGCATTGGTAATCACTCGATCTATGCGATAGGAGCTCCAGTGATTCAGTGGACGCAGCGAACAGCTGATGATGGCCAGGGCGGAGGCAAAGTAACAAGGCTTAATGACCTTAAAGGTGCCCTCTCCACGACCCTCCAGTGCCAAGCTGCCCTGTATCTTAAAGTTGCAATCCTTTTCGCGCATACGATAGCCATAGAGAATGGGCCGAGGTTTGTACGGTTTGCGTATCTCCTTGGGCAGTCGCTTGCCAGGAAGATGTTTCAGCTCAACCTCTTCCTCGCCCTCGCCCTCCTCATCCTCCATGTCCAGATCTTCTTCCTCGTGCTCTTCGCCACGACCCTCGTCTAGGCCGGTGTCCTTGTAAGCGGGTTTTTCTAGTAGGGAGAGGGGGTAAAGTGAAAGTAAAGTAAGTGAAAAATATTCGAGTTGAGTACATGAATGGACCAAACCAATCGCCCCCCCCCACTTTCAGCTTTCTTTGGCAGGAATTTCATGAGTTTAGCCCCAAACCAAAGAAACCATTTCTGCCTAGGCCCCCCTCCACAAAATTCAGACACTTACGCTTCTTCTTGCCCTGCTTGCGTTCCTCGTGCTGTTTTTTGGCCAACAGGAACATCTTAATGCGTTGATTCTCCTTCTTAAGCTCCTCGTCAATGTAGCGCATCTTCTCGAGTCGCGCGTCACGTAGCTTTTTCTTCTGTGCCGCTGCCTGATTGAACTCAGCATCCTCATCTGCCTTACCATATTGTCGGAAACGTCCTTCAGTATTTTTGTCCACAATCTTAATGGCCGCCACTATAAAGTTCATTACGGTACAACCCTGAGGATTGCAACCAAACTCAATGCGTCGTAGTAAAGCATCCAATTCCACAAATCTTAGCAGACACGCCGGACCCGATCCTCCCTTGCGAAAGCCCACCGCATTGCAAGGGAAGCCAATGAACATGTAGAGAAAGTTGTAACGCTTGAAGATGACACAGGAGAAGCGCTGACAGACCAGCAGCAGGCGATTATGGCTCACTAGTAGCTCTAGGAGTACCTCACGCAGCGGCACCATTATGGAGGACTTGACCACTTTTGTAACTTCCAAACTAAAACTACTCTCGCCTATGGAAATATCCGGCAACTTTTTGGCCAGCAAACAGGCCAACATATACTCATAGTTTTGATAATCTTCGCCAAATTGGTTAGCCGACTCGAGAGAGAATTCAATGAGTTCGGCATTCCAGGTGGACAGCTTGTATTTGCCTGAAACGGCCGCAGCCACCAGACCAGCCAGCAATCCACCCAATTTGGCCATCTCCTCATCCAGCTGAGGCAATTGTGTGGTGCCCATAATAATCCAGGCGCCATCGGGTAGGGTAAGAAAATTGGTCTTAAGGGCTAGCTCGTCCTCCAAGGTAAGCAAGCGTTTCAGATCCTCAGATTCGGTTGCCTCTTCGCCCAGTTCGTAGCCTCGTTTCACCTTGAGACGCACGGCACGCAAGTGCTCCTTGTCGGTGCGCAGCAAAATCTTCTGAGCCTGTTTATACAGGAGCGGTCGCTCCAGCTGAGGTTCGGGTAGCTCCTTGATAATACCGTTAATGATTTCTAGTATCAAATCCTCTATCATTTCCTTCTCATCTTGGGCGGGCATGCGTTCGTCTTCGGGTATACTCTCAATGCTCTTCTTTTGCACCAAAGCTGGGGTATCCGGATCCTCATCTGTGAACGTGGGCAATCCCATCTGCAAGGCAGGGAACTTGTTCGTCTTCTGTGTCATTACTTGTAGAGGTCGTATACATCCTGTGCGAATGCCATGGATAAAGAATTTACCACCACGTCGCATCTTCAAGGCATTCAGATACAAGACCCGACAAAAGGAATCAAAGGTGGAATGCATTTGGAGCATGGCCAAACCCTTGATGCGATAATCATCGGGATCTATTACCATGCCACTGCGGTTACGTCGGAAGGGGTCGAAGACATAGAAGAACTCACGATCCCGCCAAATGGCCAGCACAGAGTTATCAATCTGCAGCAAGGCCGCTGGCCATTGGGGCATATTGAAAAGTTGATGCAAGGCCATGGTCAACTGCGATTCCAGATAACTCTTACAGTCCGCCACATGCCCATTGATCATGAATGGGTTTTTCCTCACGGTAGCCTTGAAGGCACCCATCAGAAACATCTCCGGCAGTTCGACCACATTCAGAACCGGCTTCTTTTTGCCCCAACGTTTGCCATCGAGGCGAAACTTCTTACGCAAGGTCTTGTAGTAGGCCACACCATATCGAATGATATCGTCTATGGTCATGGGTCGCCACAGCTTGGCCAGCTCGAACTCGGAGTAGATGAGTGCTATTAGTGACACCACCAGCGAGGCATTCTTCTCATTGCCCGATATGGGCTGGTGTAGGCCATTATTCTCGGCTCCCTTCACCGCAAAATGTTCATTGACAACCGCCCACAATTTATGATACGCCAGATTCTTATCCTTTTTAATCGGCGGTTCCTTGAGCTTACCATACTGTCCCAGCGATATCTCGTAGATGCTAAACTCATCCTCTGGCTGCAAATCACTAAACTTGGTTATCAGATGTACCAAATGCTCGGTGAAACGTGTGGCCATTAGCGAGCACTTGCCCTCCTCAAAGTCACGCTGGCACAGATCGTTTCTACCATTCGGATCGAAGATATAATACGAATTCAGGCAACGTTTCCATATCAGCAGAAATAAGTCTTTGGAAATGAACAGGCAGGCATTGTACTTGGAGAAGAACAGCGACAGTGCCTTGTACATGTTGGGTTCGCTCTTCAGTAGCCCGGAGAAATGTATCTTGATGTTCACAGAGGCCTGACGCTCCTTCACCTGGGGAATGATGTCAAAGTCATTCTCCTCTGACTTGTAATTGTAGGCTATGCTTTTTTTTGTTAGCTTAACGCCACGTTTTAATATATTATCCATGGTGGCAGCGGTCCAGAAATCTGGATTAATGTGAAAACTTTCCACATAGGCAATGATAATACACGCCACCTCGCTGGGTCGAAAATAGTATCTGCATAGAAAATAGTTGGGGGGGGCGGGGTAACAACATAGTTTTGAATGGATTCCAATTTCAGACTCACCTCAAACGATTCTCCTCTTTCTTTTCTTCGGGATATATATTCCGACCACCGAACACAATTTCAGCTGTGAAAGTCTTTTCCAACTCCTTGGGTATATTATAGACAGTTAGTTCCCCGTCGTTTTCTGTATTTTTTGTTGGTAGCAACTAAGCAAGTTTAGCAAAACGAATGACAAATCGTAAGAAAATTAAGGGTACTCACCATATTTGGGCAACGAAGCTGCTATGAAATCTTGATCCAATTGTTCTTCTCGCTTCTGATAGCTCACATTCCAGGTCCAAAGATCTTGCGGACTGCAACCCTCAATTAGATCATAGGACTTTAAATTTTCACCCTCTAGACCCTCTTGAAGGGCACGCGGATTATACGAGGTAAATGGTAACTCCTCCAAAGGACCCACTTGTGTTTCATTGAGATAAATGCGACTCTTGGGACGTTTCAATTCCAGCTGGGGGAGGAGGAGGTAGCTGTATTAGATTTGTAAGCCATTGGAAGGGCTTATTTCTGGAATCAGGAAAAATCTGGTTTCGCAAATGGTTGTTTTGGTTTTAGAACACAAATTCCCAAATGGTTCTAGCAACTTTTTATACTCTGTACCGTAGGTACACAGAGTATTATAAGTTTGTGCAAAAGTATTGAACAGACAGAAGGAATCATCTCCGACCCTATAAAGCATATATATTCTTGTTCAGCATCAACAGCCGAGTCATGTCCGTCATGTGAACGCACAGTTCTCAGAGATGGTAAGAGATAGATGAGATCAGAGTATGTTATAGTTATAATCAAACCTCGACATCAAAATCATTAATCCATATCAATAATTTTCAATTCCAAATGCTCTAGAGATTTCTGGAACACCTCTGTATAAGACTAGGTCTAAAAGCATTATTGATGTTAAACATTGAAGTACCAAATTCGTGTTATACCCTAGAAAAGGGTGTTAAAATTTTGCCCAGAAGTTTGCAACGCATAGAAATATTCATTTCCGACCTCATAAAACATATATATTCTTGATCAGGGTGACGAGCTGAGTCGATTAAGCGTTGCCGTCTGTCTATCTGTCTGTTTCTACGCGAACTAGTCTCTCAGTTTTAAAGCTATCGAGCTGAAATTTTGCACAGAGTCTTCTTTTTGCTGCATACTACTAATATGTCGGAATTGACAGGATCGGAAGACTATATCTCATAGCTCCCTTAGAAAGAATCGGTCGGAAAACTAGTTTTAGTGAGAAAAACTGTTTTCTTTTCAATGGAATCGTCTCCACACTTTGTAATCGTAGGTTCTCTATGGTTTTTTATAATTCTACCAAGTTTTATTTAACTCGGACTACTACATGGTACAGCTGCCATACAAAAGATGGGTCTGAAAAACTGTCTTAGTTAGAAACACTTGTTTGTTTTTAATAGTAGCTTGCTGAAATTTTGTATTAAACTGTTTTACATGTTTTTACCTAGTTCTAAAAATTTTTGTTTAAATCGGATGGCTATATCATATAGCTACCATATGAACGATCGGTCGAAAAATGGGAAAAAGAGTATTTTTTGAAAATGTTTAAGCGAGCACTTGCAACTGTACAAAAACTTCGACACAGACGAAGTTAGTTTAGCTTTCTCGTTTTTCAATAAAGAGGAGAATCTACCAGAGGTTTAAACAGTTCATGGTTAGTAATTCAGATCAGATGTGATAAAACGTTTGTGCCTAAAATGCTATGATCCTGGCAAATCACCAAGGAAACCAGAACTTTAGCATTGCTCAGGATCTGAACCAATTCCGAAGTGCCACCTTATCAGCAAACTCCAATGACTCGCAATTGTCCATGACAGATAAGACCTGCTTTTTCCAAAAGATAAGTTGAATTGAAAGTGAATTCTGTAAGCTCTCTAGAGTCCACATACCAATCCAATCGTTTCGCCTTCGTGCTTTCACTTTGTTTAAGTCTTTCCTGGCCATGGTCATAAGCTTTTAATGCGACATTTTAAGTTGGGAAAGCTGAAAATAGCACGCATACGCCACCGATGCCAAACACGAACACGCCTATGTACACTGAAGTATATACAGAAATGTATGTTTGTATACGCATAGAGTATACACTTAGTACCCAGAGCTGGCATGAAGGCCTCTGGTTTTGGCCAGAAGTTAGTAAGCGGCATAAAGTAAGCACGAAATGCAAAATAGACTATTGGCGGGCCTGATGGCGGCGTTTGTGTCGTCTGTGACACAATGCGCGTGGCCTGTGTACTAGTGTGTGTGTGTGTGTGTGTGTGGGTGAGTGCCTCTATGGCTGGCTGGCCACCGCTGACGACCACAAAAACAGCAGCGTTCAGAGCAGTAAACAACGAACAGCGCTTAGTGCCACATCACGGAATCTTATCGCAGAGAGAGACAACCAAAACCAAACCAAACCGAATGATTTCAAAAAACCCGACCACCACCAAGTCGAGACCCGAAGCGCTGCTTCGGCTGCAGAACAAACAAGTCATCTAGCACTGCCATAACATAGCATACCAGGCAGCCAAGTGAGCCACAGCAGCAGCAGCAGCAGCAGCGGCGCAGTATCGCGCAGTTATAGCATACGAATACGTCAATACCACTACACTCACGTGTACCAGCAACCGCCAACAACAAGTCAACCTAACCCAAAACCAATCCAAGTAACGTCAACTGCGCAACCCTCTCTAAACACTCCAAAAGCTGACGTAGCGACGTGTTGGCAAAATGTCAAACTGAGGTACGTACATGCACACAAACATCTGATATATATATATATATATGTATATAGGTGGTGGTGGTGGTGGGGGGGAGTAGTGTTCCACTGCAAGGGCAAGCCGGTTTCTTAATTTAAGGCTGTCCCTGCGCCTAATAGAAGTCAATGAATTTCAATTTTAAAATCAATAAAATGCACAAAAGAGAAAGCTAAAAACGAAGCTCGTGGACAATTTCCAATTTAATCAAGGAATTGTCATTAAAGGAATGGATGGAGGGGTGGGGGGCAGTATGCAAATGCAACATCCAATGAAGTGACAGAATCCAGAGATATGGAATGATGTCTTGGAATTGGCACCAGGTGCAGACCGCAGCAAACAACGAGGCGGCCATAACAACAACTTCACACACACACACACACACACACACACATGCAGGTACACTTGGGTAGATATGCACTCTCATATAGACATGGCAAACAGAAGGCAGCACCACTGTGCCGACAAAGAATGAAGTAAAGCGCACTGGCAACTGCAGCAGCGGCGTGGAAAGATTCACGAAAAAGGGGGTGGCCACTCAATGGATTGAAGAAGTTCCTGGCATATCCTGGGAATGCTTTGCAGCAGACTTTCGAATATCGAGTGGTTCGACTTATAACGTTTGAAAACCAAAGAAAATCAATGTAGTGGCTTTTTTTGAGGAAAACGAGAATATAGTAGTCTTAAACTGGCAGAAGACACATATCGACATAATCGCTTTCGATATTATTAAGTGCTGAAGAAGCAGTACACAACATCAAACCCGTTCGAGATGAGTCCAGTTGGGTAATGAGGGGGCTACAACGCTCAGACTTTCAAAATGCAAAATCCAGAGTAATTTTCGAAATCGTCCTAAATTTCCTCTATGATGGTAGTCTCGACAGCTTTCTTTAAGTGTTTTTTTCTATATAATATATAATGAGGTCATCTATCATATTGTCACCTCCCATAACTAAATAAGTTAGCCGTGCTCCTGTTTTAGAAATTCGAAATTACGTTTAGCCCAAAAAAATAGTAGTTAGAAACATTAGGTTTCAATACTGGTTCATTACTTCATAGCTTTAGAACGGGTGGAATAAATCCCAATCTCTTAGTATAACGATTTCTCCTAAAGTTAAATTTCACTCGACCCCTAAAAGTATGCTAAGTTTTTCCAAAGAATGTAAACTGTTAAAAAATATGTCTTCTATTTATTACATAACACTAACAGAAATAACATTAATAGTATTCTAGCGCTCTTGATTTTTATTTCCAACTCAAATTAAAAGTAATTTCCGTTATGAAGTATTCTAATAATTTCAAAAAATCAAATAAGCTGTTTTTTGTACCCATAGCTTGAGATCTGTCCCAGTTTAATGTAGAACCAAGTTGGCTGCGATTCATTGCATATCATTTGCATTAATGCGTCATCTGTTTGCGTTCTGTTCGTGATTAAGAGTATTAAATCAAGAATCGGACTGATTTAGTTATCTCTCTCTCTCTCTCTCTCTGATCGTTATTGCTTTTGCACGCTTGGTCGTAGCTGGTTATAAGAAAATATCACGCATATGGATAAACTGTAAGCAACTCGAAATTGGAGGTAGGTTTATAATCCAGAGATGCCCGAGGCAGAGTAAATTCGATGACGTTCCGAAATTATTGAACATGTGTAAAACTCAAAATATTCAATTTGAACCAAGTTTTTATATCAAGTATGTCTCATTTACATAAGTACCGTCCCGATCCCAAGTTATCTATTTACTATTACTATTTATCTCCCAGTTCGCCCACAACGCCCTTACTTTGTAAGATAATGTGTTAAAAATTATATTATTTATAGAACATTTTGTAGAGATTATGAAAAGTGCTACTAATTCTTGAATCAGAAACTTTCTAAAGTTGCTTTACATGTAAAGCTTTTGTTTCACTTGAGATAAAGTTGCTAATAATGTACTATCTTGGATCTTGTATAAATTTTTGGTAACTAATTCACAGCTAAGTGATTTTTTGTGGCCAACAACAAAGACAGTGTGTCTAAATTCATTATTCTTCGGGAATTGATCCAAAAATCTTCCCCTTTATAGGCAATATTATTTAACTCTGCGCTAAACTCGAAACTATGGTGCTGTTGAAAAACTGCTAATAAGGTGGTGCCTACAGAAGTCCCCTTTAACAGAACCTCCGTGACTCATTCCAGGTTGTTTTACTTTATCGGAAGCACACAGAGTATAAGTTTGTGCATAAGTAGCAAAAGGAAGCATCTCCGTCAATAGAAGCATGAATTCTCCCAGAACAATAGCATTGATAAGAGGAATTTACGCCCATAAAACAAAACGAATTTATCAATATCAATCGAACAATGTGAATTGGGGGAGACTGACGTGTTAGCTTAGTGTTGGCATTATCCAAAACATTACTCTGTAATCTGATCCTTTAACATCATTAGTTCTGTTAACCCCCACCACCCTAAGCCGCTGTCCACGAATAATGTAACATACAAATTAAACAACACTCGGGACAACAAGAACAGAGCGCAAGCTAAAATGTAACTGTAACTAACCAAAACGCAAATGAAATGGAAATTAAGCGACAGCCGCGTAATGCACAGCAAAGCAGCAAAAGCAACAACAAAGTGCTATTGCGCTGGGCTCTGCACATGTGTGTGTGTGCGTTTACCTTTACCGCATTTCTGTTGCTACAACAACAACTCAACGGGGCGCAGCCTGTGGCTGCTGCATAATGAACCGTTTTTATTTCATATGGCCGCTCAGTAACTGTAATAATGTCAGAGCAGACGCAACAACAACAATAGCTAATCAAAACGGAAGCAAATAAAATCGAAAACGTGCCGTAAAAAGCCAAACAACAAATTGTAGTGACTAATAATACTTTTGGTAGTAAGCGTGTAAGTGAATAAGTGTTTAATTTAATGCAAATTGTATTTTTGTATATTGCGCAGCATTAAAAGGAGTTACTCTCACTGGCTCAGTCTCTCTCTCTCTGGTGCTCTCCCAGAGCCCCCCACCAAGCAGCAACAACAGCGCAATTGGCTTTTGTGCATTCTTTTCGAGGACTCTGCTGCGCAGTAGAGAATAAAACAGTTAACAACGCGGTGGAGAAGAAGGAGCACAAGAAGTTTAATTAATTATAAACTATTGCAAATAGCAAGCTGGTATTTGCGAAATGGCAGCCATGGCAGCAATACAAACAAAGCCAACAGGCAGAAGCAAAAACAACACCAAAGGGGTAAGTCTCGAGCACGCCAGTCCGTAAGGCATATGTATGTTAACTTGGCCTTTAAGCAGTCCAAGAGGGTTGAATTGTTATGCGTTTGCGTTTGACACACGCGGCCGCAAGACAAACAGCAGCAGCCAAATGTATACATATGCAATATGTGTGTGCACACATATGTATTTACTCACACACACACACTTAAGCATGCACATGCATGTTTTAATGCCTCGTTTACGCTGATTTAATTATCGCCCCTGCTTACAGTGGGGCAAGCAATTGAACTGGTTCCTGTTCCCGTTCAGAAGATTTTCTACTGAATCGGGACCAGATTCCCAGGACTTATCTAATTTAATTAATCTTTCCATCCCCTCTCGCTCTCCAGGCCAAATCCCGTCGCAACGAACGCAACATTTTAACCTTCTATGAGAAAATCGCAGTCATTCGGTACTACGATGAGACCAACATCTCCCGCAACAGTCTGGCCAAGATGTTTCATTGTTGTGCCACACAAATTCGTCGCATACTGGAGAAGAAGCGGGAGCTGCTCCAGCAATTGGCCACCTTGAGCGAGGCAGATGCCTCCATAATAATAGAAGAAATGACACGAAAACGTCGCAAATTTGAAATGAGTGCCATCAGTTTTTTGCTCCACGAATGGGTAGATCGCTGTCGTCAGCTTCAACTGGCGGGCAGCATACGCAATCAAAAGCTCAAGGAGACGGCCCTCAGGATGGCTGCAGTATTAAATTTACCCTCATTCCGTCCATCCTATCGCTGGTTGAATCGCTTCCGCGGCAAGTACAAATACGAAGAAGATGACTTGGGCTATCTGGGTGATAGTCCAGTGGCCAAAGTGTTGCCCGTCGAAGAGATCATTGTGGAGTTTAAGCATGCTCTACCAAATTTTATGCAAAAGGAGCTATTGGATACAGATTTGGATGCAAACAAATCGAATATATCGGATTTGGTTAACTTATCGAGCGAAAACAGCTTAGGATCCGAGACAGAACACTGCGAAGATGATGATGAAGTGGTGGAGGTGTTGACCTGTGAGCCCAGCGTACTGAACTCACCTGCGTCTAGTATACCAGATGAAATGGCAGAACAGATAGAGCAACCGCAACAGTTAGAGGATGCCTCTGCTGGTATGCAAATGAATGCCGGTACCAGTACTCTACTTAATGGAGTGTTCCCCCACCTGGCCATAATACACCAGTTTGCCTTGATGAATTCGGATATACAAGCTCTGGAGCTGATCTCACAACTGGGCGTGCATATGCAACAACAGGCTACGTCTGGAGCTTATCGCACCTTGTCGCTGGCGACAACACACGAAGGAGATGATGAACCACCGCCAGAACTGCCTCCTGGTAGCATTTATGCTGATATTGATGACATAGAATTGATAGAATAGTTTTTTCATATTTTTTTATGCTACAATAAGTCAGTTTTTAAGGTTCAGAGTCATATTAAACATTTAATTCAAAGTCCTGAAGTCAAGATGAGGGTTTAAAATTTCCTTAAGGCTTTAGGTTTGGTATCAAATATGAAAGTCTTATATAGCAATCAATAGTCTTAAATAAAAGGTCTGGTGTTTCGAATCCATAGCAAAGGTAAAGAACTTTTTTATAAGATCTAATCTAGTTTCTAGGTCTTGTAGCCGTAGTAATATTTTGGTGTTTCTCCGAGATTTAAAGCAATGTTTTTCGAATTGATTTCCCTCATTGACGTCTTCCGGCTTTACTATCTTATAATTTATCACGTTTTTTTTAAAGATTTTCAAATGTAATTGACCTCTTCTATTATCGAAAACTTCCTTTAGCTCGCTAACAAAAAATATGTATATAGTTAACTCACCATCCGCTTATCCGGTATAATAATAATATCTGAACTGCATTCGGGACTGGCCAATTGTGGCTTCACTTCTGTTTCCTCTTCCTCGCCCATATCCTCATCAACCTCTTCATCTTCAGTCATGTTCAAGGGACTATTGAGTATTATCATATCCCTGGGACTGGGACTGACTTTATCCACACGCGCATCATGCTCAACCAGACCAAAGTCTTTTCGGGCCAACAACAGGCGCTCACGCATCTCGGCATGCACTTTTAACTCCTCCGGCGTGCGTTGTGGTACAACACACATGGTGAATTCATCGTACAGTTCGCAACGCTTCTTAAATGGACGTATAAACCGTGATTCTTCCGCTTTCTGATGCAGTCTACGCAACTCTTCCTCAATGGTCAGGACATGCGATATAGTGGAATTGGGTGGCTTCTTGCAGACTCGTTCCCTGGGCGGACAATTCTCGGCTTTCCACTCAGGCACCTGTGCCGCTGTGTCGCCCAAATAGGTGCGTACCTCATACGGATTAGCGGAGGGACTCTCCTCCGCATCAACTTCGACGAATTTCTTAAGCATTTTCGCAAATCACTTTGAATTTTTGAAAAAGTTGGGACAAAAAAAATACACACAAATAATTTTGTAACACGGCAACGTTTCGTTTATGTCGGTTATAAACCACACACTGAATTTAGGTATAGGTTTTCATAATATTATTAAAAACTCACTGATCACTGGGTGGAACCGTAAAAAAATCGAATAGAAAAGTTAAGGTGTGGCGAAGTTCTTGATATAACTACCAGCTGGACCAGCGTAGCCATTGGTGTGGCTATTCAGTTGACTTAGAAACTTGATTGTTTGGCAAACCACACGGTAAAATTTTCTAAGATTTTAAATTTGTTGAGATGTAACGAAATTTTCACGAACAATGGACTAGCCGGTTAGGTTAGGATTTCTTAAACCAAAAACAGAACCTTCTAAGCTTAAGACATATCGATCCCAAATCCGATCTAATCAGCGCGAAAAGGGTTGGGTTAAAAGAATTACTTTCCTGACTTAGAGAAGAATTATAATTTATAATTTTCTGTGCATTCTAAACGGTCCCAAAGACCTATGGACCGTAATTAATACCACTTAAGGAACTGTGCACCAAGACCATGAATCGAAGCGGCTAAAATCTCCACCCATAATGCGTCTGTTTTTTTTAAGATTCTTGATTCCAAAGCTTTCTCAATAATTCACAAAAGCAAGATCCTAATTTAAAAAATTATATTTTTAATATTCTAGGTCCACAATTTAATTTAATTTGTACAACATATAATTGCAATTCGAAACCATTCAGAAGACAGTTTATCTCCAGGCTGTGTTCTCAGCTTATCTACTGCAAAAAAAAAACACAATGAAAACGGCAGCAACAGGTGGCTGGCTGATGGGCCTGCTGTTATTATTATGTCCAAATTGGTGGGTTGTATATGCTCTCCAATACAAAAGCCGTTAGAAACATGCAGCTAACATCAGCTGATGACTTCATATGTTAAGGCTTTTAAATAAAATCTAGAGGCCGCGCAAGTGTGAAGGAAATGCTTTTGGTATTTTTCACCAACCACGACTATGGTCACACTAGTGGCAAAAACAACAACGGCGGCGTTGGGACGAGAACTACGAATGCAGTGGCAAACAAAGAAGAAAATTTCTGTTCCAGCCGCGAATAGGCTATAAAAGAAAATCATCAAGATGTGGATACAACCCAAGGAGTTGCTGCTGCCTTCGGCATTTTGGTGAGTTGAATGGATGCCGTTATTCCCAGCTATGTGGGAGGTGGGTTGGGTATGTTGTGGGATGCTTAAATTAAGCATCAACTAAAAGTGTTGGTATGTATGCACACATGTAAGTGTGCGTGCGTGTGTGTGTGTACGGTGGGTTAGTTTCAGTTCATGCGGTGCATATTAAGATGAAGATAAATGTCACGATTTGGATCAGCACAGGTAAAATTCTACCATAATGGAACTAGTTATTGCAATGAACTAATTTAAGGATATGACAATTGAGGAGATGATCAGCAACAAGGCCCACGCATGAACGAACCCTGAGAATCAAAACTTAATTTGTATACACATGCTTACATATGCCATTGTTGATAACTAATTGAGCAGAGTTCAAGTCGCCAAGGCGGCTCAACTTGGTTTCGGATTTCGCAACGCAATTTCCTGCAAAAAACAGCTGTGCACAAACAACAACAACTCAAGCCTGGAAATTGATTGCCAACTGTTAATTTTGCTGCGTAGAAAAAACCCCCCAAAACATACACACACATATGCACCACCCCCCGCCCAGGCAAAGACTTACACCTCTTTTTGTTTATTTTTTTTCTGTAGGACTGCCGAAATGTACTCCAAGTATTTTGTTCTACAAAAGCGACGCGGTCATGGCGAATCCCGAGGATTTGGGTCCATGCTAGTGGGAACCTTTGACAGTGTGATGAACACAAAACCAGCTCCTTATCGTATTTTGCATCAGACACCGTCCTCGGAAGTTTCTTACGGTAGGTTCAAGTGCAGTCATAAATCGAAAATGGGAGAATGTATCCCCCTCTTATCAGTGGGCAGTGCCATGTGCAAGTGGGTGTTAACGGTGGCGGGTCTTTGCGACCGGCATGTGTCAGGTTGTGAGTCACTATTTTGTGTTTATGGGGAGTATGGACGTCGAAGATTTCATTTTATTGGGGTGTTTTAGGTCTGACTAAGTTGGTCTCGTTATATTATAGATGCCCCTTATGCAACGCAGCGGAACGATAAAAATTAACCAGCTGTGCAGATGTGTCATTTGTGGGAGCTTTTAATATTTTCCAAAGAAGTTTGAGGGGAAAAATTGGAGAACAAAAATATTGGCTTTATGTGATTGAATCAGTATGATTTTAGTTACCAACGTTGCAATACATTCTGATAATTCGAAGACTACTTTAAGTGCAGCCCATATTCACCATCCAATTGGTTCCGAAAAATTTATCTGAGCCATCTTTGAACCGGTTCAACCAATGTTGAAGCTTTTACATCAATGATTCTGGTTCAGAAGATTCACGGTTATAAATTATGAGTCCAAATTTGTTCCTCAAGATGACCAGCGGTTAACTCATTTGGTTTTCTCAACAACAGTTTCCCGAACATCATTCAGATTAAAAACACATTTAGTCCTTTCCCTGTACTCTATAACATTATTTATTTGTTGCTCTGTCTCTTCCCATTCCATTTCTGTAGTACGAAAGTAAAAATTTGTTTAATCAGAAACATTTTATTGCAGCATTTCATAAAATTAACCAAGCATTCAGCTGTTTACCCATCGATAAAAGTAACTGAACTGTTCTAGCGGTTAAATTTTACCGATGGATGAGCAGCAGCTAAGTTTGTACCTTATATATACATGTATAGGAAGCTTTTATTGGCTTCTGCCCAACTCAACTCAATCAGCTGTTTAGCTAGTCAAGGTAGCGGCGCCACGAGTGTTACGCTTGGTATGAGGGAAAATCAATTAGTTTGTCTTAGAACTGGCCCAGAAAAGAGACCAGTAGGCAGCATTAACCACCCTTTAGCTACCCTTTTATTTTAAATAAAGCTAAATCGGGTTAGCTTGTCTAAGTAGGACTTAGTAAGTAGTAGTAAGTAAGTATTTCTATCCGGTCAATAAATCAATTGATTCCAAGCGGGTCCAAGTTAAGGGGGTTAAGGAGATGATTTTAACAAAAGAAACTTAAATGAGGACTTTGTGATTTAAAGTTTTTCATATGTGAACTTTATCTTAGTAAGGCTTTTTTCTATTTAAACCACATAATCGGCTCAAATTGTGATCACAAGAGTAATATAGTTTTAGAGACAAACAGAAATAGCTCATTAATCTCGGCCATGGATGATAATGTAGATTCTAAAATGTAAGTATGTAAGTATCTCAAATTCCAAATCAGTTTGTTTCTAACCCAACTTGTCTTCTAATCGCAATGAATGAATATATTGTATGTATAGATTGTATATAAGTAAGCTCGATCATTTCGATTCATACCTATTTCTCAATTGTTCCTCCAGAAATTGCCATTGGCATTACCCAGGATGATATAGTCAAGGACTGGGAATGGCTGCAGGCCAATCTCTTTAATGTGCTCAACGAAATGGAAAACGAAGATGAGGTCACAAATTTTACCATTTGTAAAATTCAATCCCTCTATGCACAAAATAATCAAGATGACACGGGGGAATCGGCCGATTTTAAGGTGATGACCTCACAATTCAGACATTACTTCAAAATGCCTGAAGAAGAACGCCTGGTTAACTGCTACTCGGCCACGTAAGTGTAACGCCGAGTAACTTTAGGTTACGCTTAGATTTAATTTTCCATCTCTTTTTGTGTCCAGCTATGTGAAGAACAAGATACCACGCCAGGGTCAGCTGTACATCTCTCTGAATCATGTCTGCTTCTACTCGTATATGCTGGGACGGGAAATCAAGCGTATAATACGCTTTGCTGAGCTGGAGGATATAAGTCGGCAATCGAATACCATTTACCTGAAGA
Source organism: Lordiphosa andalusiaca (assembly GCA_035044965.1). Classification (NCBI taxonomy): domain Eukaryota; kingdom Metazoa; phylum Arthropoda; class Insecta; order Diptera; family Drosophilidae; genus Lordiphosa; species Lordiphosa andalusiaca. The sequence goes on along the minus strand of JAWNNM010001363.1, from coordinate 3,059,982 downwards.
CCACCAACAATATGACATATAATTTCACATTGCTCTTCAATGCCAGCAAGGCGCATGATTTGATTGAGCAGCTCAATAAAATGGCCATACAACAGCTGATACATGATCCGGAGAGTCCGGTGGTGGATCATGATCCCTCATCATTCGCCCGTTTGGGTGGCAAGACGTCTAAGATGCCGGTGTTGCTAAGAGATTTGACCGCACGACAGAAATCTGAAGAATTTCGTGTACATTTCCGTTTGCCTCTGACAGAGATTATTGATGGCAAGATTAAGGCAAACATATGGACACCGTACTCGAAACGTTTCAACGCGGGCTACATATACCTGTCGCCCAATTTCTTTTGCTTTCGCAGCGATGTCAAGGATTTGGTTAGTGTGGTTATACCCATGAAGACCATCAAGGTAAGGATTTAAGAATGATTTGAGATAATAAATTGTAGCTCGAATCTTATTTTCAGAGTGTGGAGAAGAAGGATGATGGCCAGCAGCGGTTTGACAATCAAATTGTCATTATTACATCAGAGAATGTGCCTTTTGTGTTTGCCCAGATCATAGATCGTGAGGTGTTGATCTCCAAGATCACAGATTTACTCTCCAGGATACATATGTAAGTTGGCTCTATATTTCTATGTTTCTTGCCTTATTCTCTGAACAATTGCAGTCCTGAAAGTCGAGAGCGTGCCAAATATGACATCTCCTGGAGCAAACAAACCGCCCTAATGAACACCTATAAGACCCAATTCAGTGCGGACATTCTCAAGAAGCAGGAGGAGAAGCTAGCCCGTTGGGAGTTGCATTTTCGTGATTTTGGTCGTGGTATTGGCATGTTCCGTACCACAGATGTAATCAATTTGATTGTGGAGGGCATACCGGATAAATTGCGTCAAGAGATTTGGTTAATCTTCTCTGGAGCTATTCATGACAAGGAAATGAACCCGGGTCTGTATGAGGATCTTGTGGAGAAGGCTGCCTGTATTAAGGGTTGCTTTGCTCACGATGAAATCGATCGAGATTTGCCACGTTCGCTGCCCGAGCATCCGGCTTTTCAGAGTGTCGACGGCATTGGCGCCCTGCGACGCGTCCTCCAGGCCTATGCCTTGCGAAATCCTCAAGTGGGCTACTGCCAGGCCATGAATATAGTTTCATCTGTATTTCTTTTGTTCTGCGATGAGGAGAATGCCTTTTGGATGTTGGCCAGTCTGTGCGAGAATCTATTGCCCGATTACTACAAGGACAAGGTGGTGGGTGCCCAGATTGATCAGGGTGTGCTCAACGAGCTGGTTGAAACTCATTTGGCCGATCTGCATGAACATCTGGAGAAACTGGGCGTTATCAAAATGATCTCCATCTCCTGGTTCCTGACCATATTCATCAGTGTGATCAGCTACGAGAGCTCCTTGCACATTCTTGACTGCTTCTTCTATGAGGGAGCTAAAATTATATTCATGGTTGCGCTGCAGATCATTGAATGGAATCGTGATAAGCTGCTCAAGTGCCAGGATGACGGAGAGGCCATGCTGGTGCTGCAACAGTACTTGGAGGGCATCTACAATCCGGACTATCAAGTGCCGCCATCATCGGACAAGCGCAAAATGGAACGACCCCAAACGCAAACAGTGCAGACCTTAATCCATGAGGCCTATACCAAATTTGGAGAAGAACTGACTCAGCAGCGTATCGAGGAGCTGCGCAATAAGCATCGCCGACTGACTGTACGCCAATTTGATTTGGACAACGAGAAGACCATAATAAAGGCACATCTACAGAATCCCTACTTTGACAAAAAGGACATGCACATGCTGCTGTCCATAATTAGAGAGGAGAAATTGGCCTTGAAATCCAAGCAGCAGCAACAGAAGCAATCCCATTTGGGAGAGACACCTCAGCTCTTATTGCAGTCACCCACAAAAGTACAAAACGAACTAACAGGTGGCCGGCATGAGGCGTACTGTGTTAGTTTTGAAGTATTTCACACACTTTTCAATGAGCTAACACCTTGGCGCAAGTGCGTCAGTGTGGACATTGGCGAAAAACTGTTTAGGGTAAGCGAATTTTACTTAAACTTAAAGAAATGAAAAGAATTCGGCAAATCTTCAACTTTTAGCTCACCGACAAGAAGGGTACCGGCAGTTTGGATTTCGGTCAGCTGATCAATGCCTTGGGTTTGGTCTGTTCCCAGAGATATACCGAAAAACTGAAGCTATTGTTTGTATTACATTTGCCGCCATTGCTGTCTAAGACGGAAATTGAAAGGGCACGTCGCCCACGGCCACGCACCAAAGATGATGCCGAAGAGGCCATCGAGGCGGAGGATTTCTTTGAGTAAGTCGCAGATTTGAAAGGGATTTCCCCTTTTGGATGCAGGATTCTGGTCTTGCAACCTTGCCAACTATATTAATATTCCCTGACTTTGTTTTGATTCTAGCGACGACGCCTCGGAATCCATAGAGGCACTGCCCTCGCCCTCGGATCACAATTTTGATGCCGATGATTATGCTCTGATAAGTGCCACTCAGCATTTGCATAATTTGGCTGGTATTTCGGGCAATACCTTTATGGATTTGTCACGACAAACGCCCAATCTCTCACTGAATTCGAATGCGTCGTCGCTGTTTCAGGGCGGCAACTCAACATTCTATGTGGATCTGCCAGGTGGTGCGGCTCGAAATGTTCCGGGTACTACAACTACTGCCACATGTCCAGATGACTTCTCAGAGATCGTCGGGCTACGCCAGCAGGGACGTTACGAATCGATTGACACATTTTCGGATATTTCAGATTTGGGAGCGGCCCGCCTGACACCGCCAGCAGTAGCATCAGATCAAATGCTTCTGAATGTCGAGACTATATCGAATTTCTCACAGATCAGTGATTTGGTAGCAGCCACACGACTGGACCGAGCCGATTCCAATGCCACGGATTCGAGGAGTTTAGGAAGCCTGGGCTATCTGCTGGATCAGCCGGACGAGGGAGCCGCCTCGTGTTCGCAACAGCTCATTCCACACATGCGCAAAGATAACTTTCTGTTGCTGTGGAGAAGTATCATTGAAATTATGGGCAGTTGCCAGGATGAGGAGATGCGTCGTGCATGTAAGTGAAGATGGGATCGCATATGAGGCTTTGACTAATTGTTTCCGTTTGTCATTTAGATGAAAATCTGCTGGAGATGGGCAATAGCAACATTAAAAAGGAACCCAGTGTCGAAAGTTTTACTCAACTGAATTTGGGCGGCAGCGGAGATGAAGTAAGTGAAACTAGCTGATAACAACAAAATCATTTTCTAATTTCTATTGCCATTTAAGCAACCCGACTCCAATGGTAATCCCACTACGCCGGCAGCCGAACCAAGCACCACCACCCGCCTGTTTGTGGCCCTGGAGGAGGAACTGCGTCAAGCTAGCCGCAAGGCCAGCAGCCAAGCTAGCACAAGCAGCAGCACAAACACCTCCGACGCCTGGCACATATCCATTAATCAGTTCTTAGCCACTGTTCTCACAGTAAATATCATACAAAAAGGTTTCCAAACTCCCATTCAAATTGTGCAGCAAATCGAACAGTTGCAATCGAAGCGAAGCAAATGTCTGTCCACCAACTATTGAATGAACCCTAACCACAATCTCCTTCCCATGAAAAACTGTATTAGCCATATACGATGGATAACCAAGCCACCAACCACAGACCCTAATCCAACCTTGTGCAATGCGATTCCAGCTTTTTAATCGTATCCATATTTTATGTATATTAGTTAAGACAATTGTTTGTGAATATAATTATTATTATTCCTATTAAATAACGTTAAAACGTATAGAAGAAATCTATATGTATGATCCGACTGACTGATTTCAAGAACTGACCGGCATGACCGCCGTTTTGGAGTGTCGCTTGCTGTGTTTGGCATGGTCGGCCACAAACCGCTAGATCAATCCCGTTGGACCGTACAGCGGTTTCCGACTCGGAACATCAAATAAAAAAGGTTTTCTTTAAAAAATGTACACACCCGGTCACCTTCAGCGGCTGCTGGCACCAGCTTTAGCCATGAAAAAGCTTCTTAAACTCTGCTCTTCGGATTCGGCTTTAAACTGTAGGTCCCTTTCTCTAGCGCGAAAAGCAGAAGCACCCAGGTCAAGAGATTGAGAGAAGCTCGGATTGGCCCCTTGGTTCGGTGAGGTCAAATATTTATAGATCAGTCCCTATAAGATTATCGATCATTTTATCGATAGGCAGCTTAATGCATTATTGTCAGATGGCGCTGCAACTTCCTTATCACTGAAGGTGCTTTCTTTGGAGTCAGCCGTGAATTTAAACAAGGCAGCAGTTGCCAGCCACATTTAATAACAATAACAAAAATCCTTAACTTCTTGTTAAGTTCCAAGTTCGCTGACAATTTCTGGTCACACTGAAAGCTTATCGATATCGATAATACAGCAATAAAGGTAGGCAACTCGCAGTGTGCGCTCTCCGTGAAGTATTCAACAAGTTCAGTGTTTCGCGTGCTCTTGAAGTGTGTGGTTCGTCGCGCGTCATGCTCTCGATCTCCCACTCTCTTTCGCGCTCTTTTTAGAAGATCCGTACCTAAAAAAATATGTGCGCCTTACCCAAGTAGTTGTATAATGGGTGAAAAGCATTGTCGCGAAAATCATCTCGAGCAACAAATTTGACCGGCGGTTAACTAACTGAAACATTTGAGAAATTGAGCATAAGCCTCGCCGGAAAACGTGTTTTTTGCCATTCGGGAAATGATAGACAAAGTGATAAAAGTCTGATTGGTTGTGCTGATAAATTTGGATCGTAGATCGATTAACCGATATATATTCAAAATTGCAAACGCAGTATCTCGGGACTGTTGCACTTTCAAGTAAAGAGGCGGAATATATGGAGTTATCTGAATGTTTAAAAGAAGCGGTGCATCTAAAAAGAGTTCTAACTAACTAAGTACCCTATCATGGTAATCAAGGAGCATATCATCGAAGGATGCAGGATAAACGCTTCATTAGAGACTTGGTCAAAGGAGGCGATACTAAAACACAATAAATATCAACAACCGAGACACAACTACTGAATTATGTCTACAATGAAATTAATGAGGTAAGTGAGATTTTTGATAATAAACTTACATTTTCCTCTAAAATAACAATCTTGGATTAGCTGTTGATATAAAGAATTTGATAATCTTTGCACGGATCCTTTTGTATAAGGCCCAGGGACAAATTTCCCAGGTTCGTTTATCAAAATCATTGAGTACTTGCAATCAGGTTACAATATTTACTTTATTACAAGTTTAATTACTCTCATTTCCATAAAGCCAAGTGCTTTAGAACTAATTGAAAGACCACAGTTGTAAGTTTATGTACTTTCTACATATCCATGGCCTCCGTTGCTTGTATACTTCTCCTTCTTGTTGACGCCGCCGCCTGTTGTCGCTCATTTTCGGCTGTCCTCACCAGACACTCCTCGTAAGTCCATTTGGGAAAGACTCGTTTGTAGAGGTACATGAAAGCCGTGTCGTGTGATCGCAGCTGACCATCAAAATAGCACTTCATATGGCCATGTGTGCCTAATGACTCCTTAATATGGCCCAGGCGCCCACATTTGGTTCTTAGTTTGACAGGTTTAAAGTACTCGACATCCTCCTTGTAGAAGAACATGTAACGTATGGTGGCTGATTTGCGATTGATGCGCATCGGATGGCCACTGAGAACCACACGCTTGAGCACTATGCGATCCGGATTGCACGTGAGTAGGCGACCACGCGCCACCAGAGCCAAAGTTGAGTCGGGATTCACTTTGAAGGCGAGCACAGCGGCAGGAGGAAACTGTATGGGGGCATAGAAAGTGGCGCACACAGTCTCATAGGGACGGAAATAGCGTTCAAACTAGAAAAGAAAAGGAATTGTAGGAAAGTGTGTTTAAATGTAACCGCAAACTCTCACCTTATGCTTGTCTCCGTTGGTATGCTGGCTGTAGATGGGATTAACCACAAATCGACGATAGCCACACTGCACAATTAACTGCTCCTTGGATTTCAGCGGTACTTCCGAATCAGGCGTACGCTGCAGAATGACATTCATTACGCACATTTGATGCTCATGCGGCAACATGCCATAGACAATAATGTTATCCGTTAGTTGGGCAGATTTAAAGGCATCCCAGCGACTGGCAGGCACATTGATCACATGCAAAGTGATATATAGACCCGGCTGGAAATGAAAGATTAATAAAGAGCAGGCACTTGTGTTGTATAAATTCTCACCAGTATGCCCTCATATTCCTTAGCCTCCGCCAGTATCCTACGCTTAGTGCGATCAAAGTTCTGAAATTGATAAATCCTGGCGTAGTCGCTGGGCAAATTCTCTTTGGCATCCCAGGGTGAGGTGCGGAAAGACTCCAGGCCACGATATTTCTGGAATCTTTCGTGTGCGGGCACATCCAATGGAGTGTCAATTTCATCGGGCCACAGCTGATCAGTGCGCGCCTGTTGGAGCTTCTGCAGTGTCTCACGCTCCTCCTGAAAGTCCATTTGCTGATCATATTTTTCATCATTGATGGCTGCCTCTGAGGTCACGGAGACGGTGTCCACAAACTCTTCTCCATCGGAATCCTGTTTTTCATATTCATCCTCAAAGGATTTATTATCACAGGACATGAAATCCTCATCTTCTTCCTCCTCCTCGTCGTCATCCTCGTCGCTCATATCTTCATCATTCTTGTCTACCTCCTCTACATCCGGTATCCAGGCTGCTTGGTATTCACTATATCCTTTGGGCACTCGCTTGATTAGCTTCTTGAGTTTCTTGGTCTCCTTCTGGGAGGCCTCAATCTCCTCCTCCGTAGGCCAGGTCTGTTCGGCATCCATGGGATCAGCTATGTTCTCACTCTGCAGCGAGGTACGCTTTAAAGGATCGCTACGATCCAGAAGCCGTACCTCCACCTGTTCACCATCGCGGGTTTTGTCTAATTTATAAGGATCAGGTGGGGCCACCACTTGTCCCAGCTGAAAATCGCCCAATCCTGGTATGTGCACCAAACCGTTCACATTTAGAGACTGTCCTCGCAGAAATCCGGTTACCTCCAGTGTACCTAGTTCCTGACTGGGATCAGAATTGGCCTTAAATTCCACCACATCGCCAAACAGATGCGGCCGATTGTCCACATTGTGTAGTATGCGCTTCTTCTGGCCACCAATGCGACGCATCACATTCAATCCCTCACTGGACGTATCCAGCTGCATTACTTTCTCCTCCGGCAGCACCTTGGAAATGAATTTCTGTACTGCCTGTTTAGCAGCTGGCCGTCGCTTGGGATTGATGGACTCCAAGTCCATGAGAGCCACCACGGGAGTGGGTACACCCTGGGCGGAAAACATATTGAACATCCGTTGACCCCAACGATCGAAAACCTCGTCTTCACCAAAAGCGGCCGAGGTCAGCAACAGGGTAGTATCGCACACCTTGAGATAGTCCAGGACAATTAACTCATTGCCACGTCCCACAGGTGGTATGACAAAGGCGAATCGTTGCTTAAACCGTGGCAGATTCACATAGACAATGCCACTGGGCGAGTTCTCCACCACCAGTTCGCTGTCGCAGCTCTGTAGGATGGCCAAGGCGGAACGGGCATCAATTTGCTCGTGCATGGGCAGCAGGCACACCAGAAACGGAGCGGTGTTCTGGCCACCCAGTTTACGCTTTTGCTCCAGAACCTCATCGCGTTTGTTTTTACGCAATTGATTCATTTGATTGCGGCGCTGTTCCCTGCGCTGCTGCTGCTTGTGCTTGTGGGTGATGGTCTTGAGGCCCACTTTGCCTGGGGAAAAGGAAAGGCGCAATTTAAGGAGTTGAATTGAAATCAAGGTGGGATTTTCCTACTACCTTTCTGAGCATTATCAATGGCGCCCTTGGAGCGATGACGTCCCGTTTTGTGGGCCTTATTTGTTTGCTTCAACGGCCCAGGCCGATGAAATGCATGATCCGCCATGGTATTTGGCTTGTGTTGATTTGTTTTCCTTTCAACGCAAGACACAAGAGCAAGAGCACATGTTTTACATAGAGATGAGCTAGAGTGTCACTCAGAACGATAAGTTTCAATCTAATCGATAGCTAAGTTTTGCGATCGAACTATCGATTGTCTTAGAGTTGTTGCCGTCGTTTTGAATTCAAAATTGGGTAACTGACTCAATTAATTGTAATGTTGATAAATGAAACTAAATGTGGGAAATGAATGGAAATTTTCTGCATTAATTTGCAGTAGGCAATTGATTTGCTCAATTTTCCCCAAGCCGCCAAAGACCCCTCCCCCCCTTCATAAAGAAACACCAATTTATGCGCTTTTCATTTAACCGCATTCAATGTAAATATGTATTTGTTTATGGTATAGACATATGTATGCACTGGCTGCTGGAATATAACGCTGTTTACATTTTTGTTTGCTAGTTTACTTGTCGTTTATGTATATACGTCGATATATGCCATGGCTTTTTGTTTTTGCTGCTTGCTGTAGTTTGATAGTTAGTTTAGTAAGTTTAGTAATTTGATTATTTTATATCTTTCGTCCTTCTGCGTCTTAAAATGAGAACATGGTATAGATTTGGATTTTAAACTAACTTAATTGCATTAGAGTGTAAATAATTTTAAATAGTATTGTTCTTTGGAGTGGGTTTAAAACTTAACGGTAGGAAATAACACTTAACCATAAACCAACCGAAAATTTGTCATAAATATTATTTTAGTAGGTAAATTGAGTGATTGTATTTTCAATAATGTTTTTGGGGGCTGTAGGTCCTTACATCGGTAGTTACAAGTATATATATATATGTATGTATATAGATGGACCGTGCCGGGGCCAAGTTCAACGGCGTGCTGGACAAATCTCAATGTGGCATGATTTTGAAGTGCGGCCAGCAGCGTTTGATCTTCCTCTTGTTTTTGAAAATAAAGTACGTTTATCTGCATTTGTATATAGATATATATATATATATATGTCTGTATATATGTATAGTATGTATGTATGTATATATTATTCATTATTTTCTGCACTTGCACACTATAAAAAAATTATACATTCCCACAATTCCAATTTACATACAAAACGCTCCACAAACTCTTACAAAAATTGGTGCCAGTTGGTTGGTGTCTGTTTAAATGCTCCAGTTCTATATGCTGCCTCCCTTTCCCTCTCACTCTCTGTCCTTTTCACATTTCCCTTGGCTTTGTTCCGTGCTTTGTTCATATTTTTTTTTTTGTTTGTTGTGCAAGTTTTCTTCTTTTTTTTTTTATTTGTAATTTTTATTGTATTTAAGGGATCGTGGACAAATTACATGCATTGTGAGCAGCGTGCTTTTGTGTTTGTATTGTCACGTACAAAATCATGCACATTGAATTTTCCATCATCGCCGTGCTCGTAGCCGCGACTCTTCAACTGCCTGTGGAGTACAAAAGGGAGACACAAATTAGTTGAATTATAGAAATAATAGATTGTGTGCTTGAAGTCAGGAGAAATAGTTAAAGGTGGCGGGGGCGATATTGAAAGCCTGAAAGACCGCGCAAGGGCACTACAAGGTGGTTTTTCAAACACACCCTGAAACGCTCAAATAGGCACCCGCCGTATGGCGCAAACTTCAAAAGTTTAAAGATTCGTAGATCGCATCAGATGACGCTTCGTTTTTTCGAGATGGTAAACGAAAATTGCCCAACAGATGGGGAAAAAGTACAGCTAAGTAAAGGACAATACTTTAAATATTGAAATTGTAAACAATTTTGTAACACAAAGCGTCAAACTTGAATGAGAATCCTTTAAGACTTCTTTGTAAGCAAATTGTATTCTTTGCAAGCAAATTGTTTTTCAAGAGTAAGCGAATTTGGTTCACGGTTTGATGAGTTCTAAGAGATCTGGGAATGGTCTGTTCTAGAAGTCCACTTTTTTAAAAATTAATACTATTTTAATACACATTTACTGTTAGAAATCCACTTATGTACAGAGCAAAATAGGTTTAGTTTTCCATGATCCTTTGGATAAACTTTAGGTTTTTTATGGGACTGAATAGTGAAATATCCTATTTTGAAATTAATTGGACCTATTCGAAGTGGTTCGAACTGAGATTAACCAATAATTAAAGTTCGAAAATTTAAGGTTCGAGGTTTTTGGGAGAAGGTATTGGTTCGAACCTTGGTGCAGTCCATGCGTTATACAACTTTAGTAGTTTTTGTGTTCATTTTTTTGTAATTTGTAATCTTTTATGTGTTCTACAAATCACATTCGAGCTGAAAACTACTCAAATCGTTTGAGAATTGTGTGGTTTTTGGGTCTGAATCGGTTAGTAGGATACATAAGAATATTCAATACATAATTAATTGTTCTGTAATATTCCATTTCGGAGTTCTCGTATAAAAATATTACCAATTTAATGTAAGACAATTATCTAAAAAGCTTGACAACAGAGACTATTATGGGTGGGAATTTTATAAGTAATTCTAAACTATTTTCCTGATTTGTTATTTCACTTTCCTGTCCATTTTAGGAGTCATTGCTAGACAAAAGGTCAAGTTTCTGTTGTCTATAACTTTTTTGAACCGAACCGATATTTTAGGTTCAGAACTGGTTCGGATTCAGCCGAAGCTGAAAGTCGGTATTCCGGTTTGCAGCCTGCTTTTAATAGCCATTTGATCCTATTGTCATTTTCAATGGATATGTTAATAATATCCTTTTAAGATCATGGATCTGTTATTAAGATCATTTCATTTGAATATTTTGTTCATTATATATTTTAGCATTAAATAGTCAAAGATGCCTTCAATATGAAATGCGAAACCATTTTCAATGATTTAATTAATAACATTGCTCCCCCTGAAACATCTCCCATACCTATTCGCCATTCTTTTCACTAACCTGGCCACCGCAGTAAAAGCCAACTCCACATTGAGTCCTGTCTTGGCCGATGTCTCCATAAATGGCACATTATGCTCACGTCCCAGACGTTCGCCATCCTCTCGCTTCACCTGTCGCTCACTGCCGCTGCAATCCGCCTTGTTACCTTGAATGGCACGAATGGCAAAAAAAAAAAACAACCAAATGAACATTCATATATTGCATTAATTGTTAACACATAACTCAATTAACTGATTTTAATCCATACGCTTTTAACTCAATCTGTGGCTCACCTATTAAAACGATAACCACATCCTCCTGCGCGTACTCACGTATCTCGCCCAGCCAGGCGCGGATGTTGTCGTAGGTGGTCTTGTTGGTCACATCATAGAGCAGCAGCAGAGCTGTAACACCGAAATGCGTAAAATGTTGATTTAATTAATACCATTTTGCATTTCACTCACCATGCGCGTCACGATAATAGGCATGGGTGACGCTACGAAAACGCTCCTGTCCGGCCGTGTCCCAGATCTGCAGCTTGACGCGTGTGCCATCCACAACGACGACTTTGTTCTGGTTGGGTTGGATGATGCGTAAATTGAATTTATTATATAAATAAATGGAACATTTTCAGCCATGAAAATGCAATTGTTTATGAAATGAAATGTGCATGCACGGGGGGCAGGGTCAGCCCTGAGGCGCGAACGCAACGTGGCGAATGCTTAATGCGTTGTGTATACGCAACGTTAACCCCGTTTCAAAACATGCAGACACATCAATATACGCACACACACACACACACACACACACACAGAGAGAGACGTAAGAGGAATAAACTCTCGAGCACAAACAGCAATTTCAATGATTAAACTTGAGTTAGAGTCGGGGGAGATTCCAGGCATAATGAGGGGTCGGCCGTTTCCGTTCGGTCCACTCAGACAGTCAGTCAATAAGTGTAATAAAAGTGTAGGAAAATTACGGTAAATAACATCAAATAATATACATACACCACTCAAGGGTATGTCAATGCGTATGTTTGTGTCTGATTTCACTTCAATATTAAATACACACATCCTTACAGCAAGTTCTGGAATGCCGAGAATTCTAGAAAAACAAACAAACAACAAGAGTCATTGCACTGAGCAGACTTATTGAGATGAAATGTTCTTGCAGATGAAGAAAATTTATGATTTAATTGGCTGTTGGTTATTTATTTAAAGTACATGTTGTTTATAAAATTAACTCAAGGGTCTATACATATTTTTGTTCATGTGCAACATAACTTTTCAAGGATTAATATAGTTAACAATTTACCCAATATCTACTTTCTTCTCTGCTGCAGAACCTTCTTTTTTTGATTTACTAACTTTAAAGTAGCAGAAGCTTGATTTTAGGTTGACGAAAGTCTACTAAGCAAGCCTTATCATGAACATTTTGCTCTCAAATATGAAAATGGAAAATTTACTGAACTTGCCCTTACTTTCTTTCTGTTTTTTAAGTTCTTTTAACTTCCCTTTTATCGTTTTATGTTAAAGGAAAAGGAAAAAAAGATGTTAAAAGCATTGATAAAGCGCATTTCAATCAAAGGCTCTTAAAAAACACTCTCAGTGGTGTTTCTCGAAGTCTTTACTCAATAGTGTTGGTTTGCTAATGAGTCAGTGAATAATAATGAGTCTTTTACTTATCTGAGTTATGCTCTCTTCAATTGTTCTTCTTGTTCAGGGACTTCTCTCAGGGACTTAAGTGATTTCTGTTCAATGAGTCTTGTTCAGTGACTCTTGTTCAGCGATTCGTACTCAGCGATTCTTTATCAACGATTCCTTTTCAGTGATTTATGTGCATAGACTCTTGTTAAGAGGCTTCTCTTCAGTGACTCTAGTACAGTGACTCCTCTTTAGTGAGTTATGCTCAGTGATTCTTTTTAAGTGATTCGAGTTCAGTGATTATTGTTTAGTGTGTCTTGTTCAGTGATTTTTGTTCAGTAACTCTTGTTCAGGGACTCTTGCTCAGTGATTCTTGTTCAGAGATTCTGGCTCAGTGATTGTTCAATGATTTCTGTTCAGAGACTCGTGTTTAGTGACTTCTCTCCAGCGACTCTTATTTAGTGACTCGACTTCGGTTGCGCTTTGATTTCTGTTCAGAGACTCTGGTTTAATGATCTTCACCAGTGACTCTTTACACTGATGCTTGTGCAGTGACTTCTCTTCAGTGACTCCAGTTTGGCGAGCTTTGTCCAGTGTCTTTCGTTCATTGACAAATTCTCTTCTTAAGTGTCTTTTATTAAGCTTCTTTTGTGCAGTGACTCTTTTTCGGTAGGTTTTGTTCAGTGGCTTCTGCTCAGTGACTATTGATCAGTGGTTCTTGATCAGTGACTCTTGGTTGATGCGTTTCGTTCAGCAGCGTTTGTTAGGGACTCTTCTTCAACTCTTATTCAGAGGTGATTGTTCAGAAATCTTGTCCAGTGTCCAGATAAGCAAATGCGGCAGTGGGAAACTTAACAGCCTTAATAAATGAACAACAACGTTTTCCACAATTCTTATAGGTTCCTTGGTGAAACTTTATTTCAATAATTTGATGTGTTTGGAATGCAAAGTCTGCCAAATTGAAGTTGTAAAAAGGAATAATATTGGTCTTTTAGCAAGAGAATGCAAAAATCCAAGTCTGTATTTCTGTGGAGCTGAAAAAGAGCTTCCAAAAAGAGGCAATGCTTGCTTTGCCTCTCTTCAGCAATTGACAATGTTCCATTTGCCATTTTTATAAGAGTGACCGTTTCATTTGTGGCATCTTTTAGCGTTTGCCTGGTCACCCTAGAGCGGAGACCACACCGAGAAACGGTCTTAGGACTTAAGTTTCCTCAGAACTTTCTGTTATTAAAGCTACATTAGAATCAAAATGAAATAAAATAACAGAAAATATGAAAAAGGAAGCAATGTTTAGGAATGTCCTTCAGTTGACTCAAGTATAATTTACAAAAATTCCGAAATGCCTGTTTTTCCTCTAAATAAATATGATTTCATTATTTATTTTGCTTTGAATTTATATATTCACTTTTACTGATTCAATATCCAGACACACACACACACACACACACAAAATTAACCAAAAATCATCCAAGTTGAAAAATCAACAGTCAAGTTTCCAGCGAATTGTATTTGAGGTCACTCGCCCAGAGCGGGCAGGGAGCCAGCATAGACTACAGAATTTAATAGAACACACAAAACACAGAAAAAAAAAATACATGGAAACAAGTTAAAGTCAAGGAAACGTTAAACGAATGGAACACTTGTAAATTCACAGGCGGAGGCGGGGGGAGGGAGGGGTGAGAGAGAGAGAAAGAGAGAGAGAGATGGGTATACAGGGCCAACATGGTGCTCTGTTGTAGTTTTCTAGATTTATGAGCCATATATGAAGCCTCCAGCCAGGATAACTAAACCGCAAAAGCCCCACAATAATAAGCATATTAAAAGCAATAACAACAAGTTAAATACAGCAACAACAACAACAACAACAATAATAATATAGACGGAGAAGGACACACAAACACATACACACTTAAAAAAAAGATGAGAACGTTGCAGACCTACAAGAACATCAACAAGTCCCTTTTCAAGTTCACATGCTTTTTTTTTTTTTTAATAAATAGTCCCCAAAGGAGCTTTGTCAGAATACTCGGGAGAGCGTTGGGAAGGTAGGAAAATATATTTCAGTAAAGAGGACAACCGCAGGCAAGTGAAAATCATGAAAACCGCAGGACCCAGCGCCAGACTGGGTTGACAGAGAGGGGTGGGAAAAGTTTGCAGAGGTAAGTAGGTGAAAATCGCATTCATAACCTTGACAACTGTTGACAGAACACACACTGACTGACTGACATTCAGACAGACACCAGATGGATAGATGAGTAAAAGAGAGAGAGAGACAGACACACACACACTCAAAGAGTGAGAGAGAGAGAGAAAGAGAGAGAGACAACAATTAGAGGGAACAACACCAATAAACAACATTGAAACACGTACAACACTCCACATGAAGCTCTCTTACCCTAAAATCAATGCCAACTGTGCTCAGAAAATAACTTGGCACATAGCGACCATCGCGAAATCGTATCAATAGCGATGTCTTGCCCACTCCCGAATCGCCCAGCATTATGACCTGATATGGGGAGGGTCAAATCCAAAACAACAACAAATTGTGTAAATGTATGTACATATGTATGTTGATATGAAAAAGCATTAAACATATTATTTACAACAAATATTATGAGCTTGATTTACAACAAGGAAAAAGAAATGCCATAAAATTAAGAATATTTCTAGTTTCGTACTCAAATTTTTGAGTACAATCCCGACGCGACCTAATGCCCATCCCAAAGAAGTATGAAAGTCGGTCAAACCGGTCTGTCATATACTCTGCATCAACAGAAAGTGTATGCCCCATATGAACTTTAAAGCGAACATTCTTTTGCTCATAGCTCGACTCCCGTTTGAGCCAATATTTACTTATCCAATGCAGATTGACAAATAATGCTGACTACCAAATATTTCTAGAAGGTATCAACCTTTTCTCTATAAAGCTGTGGGATATATGCCTTTTTCCAGGTTTTCTTCTAAACTGGATATGTTTTCGATGCATGAAATGGCACCCCAATATATTGGTATTATTCTGTTATATTTTCAGCAACATTTGGAAAACTTTAAGTAAAAACCAGACGCGGTTAATGCATTTTAATTTTAAAATATACTCAATTCTTTCTTTTTTTTTTGTATTGTCAACCATTTCGAGTGTTTACTGTTCACTTAATGGGTTTTTCTGCGGTAATGCTAAATACAAGCAAAAGCAATAATTTATGCCAGCGCATAATGTTTAATACTTAATATTTAATGAGAAGCTTATGAATTTAATATGCAATATGCTTTGATTTGGACCCAACCCAAAAAAAAACTTTGCAAAAGTTGTTTCCGGAAATTCAGGGGCAACCTAGCCGAAGTTGGTGTTGATTTAGTTGCCAGCGCTTTTTCAACACAAGACAGAAAAAAAAGGGTGAAAGCTTCTGATGAAATTTCCCCATCTTTGCCAATACATTTGCATTTAAATTATGTTGAAAAATTGTTTGACTAGAGGACTAAATGCTCGGTAATTAGATTACTATTTGTTCCTTTTTCAATTGAAATACTACTATTTACACAGCTTCAAGATACAATTTGTCTGTGTGTTTTAAGCGCTTGGCTTTACATGATTATTTTTTAACTATTTCTGTCCCTACAATGTTTTAAATGGATCATCTTAAGCGCTTCCACTCCCAACTAACATACCAAAGCTTGAAGTTATTGAAAAAGGGATCGAAAATCATTTTATTCATATGAAATGATACATAAAATGAGTGGGAGGAGATCGAATGAAAAGCTAAAACAGTTCCAAGCTGCTACAACTGTTTACTTGATCAACTAGTTCATTTATAATGAAAAACGAAACTTTAATATCCTTTTTATCATTAAACGGATCTGAAAATCATTCAAAGGATATGAAAAATGATCACAATTTGGATAATTGTTAGCTCCGTTGGATGATTAAAAGGATATCAAAGACATGTTAAGTCGAAGTGGATATTTTTTAGATATTTTCATACTCTGTACCGAAGGTACATAGAGTATTATAAGTTTGTGCAAAAGTATGTAACATCCAGAAGGAAGCATCTCCGACCCCATAAAGTATATATATTCTTGATCAGCATCAACAGCCGAGTCGATATAGCCATGTCCGTCTGTCCGTCTGTCCGTCCGTCCGTCTGTCCGTCTGTCTGTCCGTATGAACGCACAGATCTCAGAGATGGTAAGAGATAGAGGTTTGACATGTATGGGACATATGCATCTTATGTCTGCAGGCAGATTATTTTAAATTTTGGCCACGCCCCCTCCCGCCCCCGCAATTTAGAAAAAACGTCATATCTCCCACAGTTTTGAAGATAGATGGCTTGTTCCTACTGGACATATTTAGTTTTTAGGATAACTTATCGATCCGCTAAAGGAATGAAGAAGATCGGATGAACGGTTTTCGAGTTATGATCAAAAGACAAATTTTCTTGGTACAGAGTATGTTATAGTCGGGCTTGACCGACTTTCTTTCTTGTTTTCTATGTGGTAAAAAAATTTCGGGTACTAAATGTAAATGAAAGTATAGCCTTTTACTACGGTCACACTTCATAAACGGAACTGAATCAATCAAGAATGCATGATATTAGCATTCCATTCCTGTTAAAAATTTCGAAATTTTGGTAAGAGTTTTGCTGGGTGTCATTACCAGTCTACTTAGGTCTGTCTTTCGTTCGTTCAAATGCATCGCGAAATATTCCTAACATTCGTAAGTCACAAGCCTCTTCTAATAGCGCTCGCAAAGTTTGTAATCCACCCACTAATCCCAAAAGTCAACAGCATCGCCAGATCGTAAAAGTGTAACCTCTGATTCAAAACACCCTTTAGTTCCACATGAGTGATGCCATTGTATGAAGCTAATTGAAATTCGTGAGCCCATTGTGTTCATATGAGATTCCATCTCATTTACTCAGACCTAATCGAATTAACAAGTGTTCTCAGAAATGATTTCCAATTAAATTATGTTTATAATTTATGCAAATTTTGCAGTAATTTCAATAAAAGCGTAAGCAAATAAGCCAACTAATTTACGCAAATGTTAAATGTGTTTAAGCAGCCACGGGATTAGCATTAGAACATTGCCGCAGACTCTCAGCTCGAGTGTTTTTCCTTCGTTTTTGTGGATAAACTAAGTGACAAACACACACACCATCACATCAACAGACAAATAAATGAAATTTTAATGCAGCTTCCTTTTTTTTTTTTAGTATTTCGTTTTATTTTTCTCGTCAGCTGTGCGACAGGAAGTCGTTCTGCCCGGGAATTTGTCATAATTCTAGTGAATTATTCTAATGAAGAGCAGCGGGAAATGCCATGAACACTGGGGACTTTGCTCTTAAAAGTAGACTACACATTTTTCTTGTTTTTGCCAAGAAGTTCCTTGGCCATTTAATTTCCATTGTCAATCTGCACTTTATTGAATTTTATGACTTTATTTTTCGCCCTGCTTATGTAAATCACATTGTAAATCAGCCCCAAAAAGTTGTTGTCAATGTAAAAGGGGGAGGGGAGGGGCAAATAAAAACGCAAAGTCGTAAAAAAGCCAACTCAGACAAAGGCAGACAAATAAAAAGGTATAATACATAAATCAAATTGCGGCCTGGGTTCATCAGCTTTAGGTAAGAGAGTGTTTTGGAGAAGAAATATCAAAATAAAATATATATATACGCATTTGCCATGCTTTTGTGATGGCAAATCGAAATCTCTTTGAATCAAGAAAAAAGGATTTGGTGTGTGAAATTATGGGTAATCATAAAATTTCAATTGAGGAAAGTTTTTGTGGGCCCAAAGTACAGAGTCCTTAAACTTAAAAGCGAGCTGTAAATTTAAATTAACTTTCACCTTTCCCATAAGATCATATTCCTCATCCTCTTCCTGGCTATTGTTGGTTGAAATCATGCGTATGAATGCGCGTCCAGCGTTTTTGCAGAGAGTGGCACCAGCTCCCTCAGCTCCAGGACCAGGAGCTGGTGGTAGACGCACAGCTGCTGTACCACCAGTTGCAGTTCCTCCCCCTCCACCACTGCCACCAGTATCCAACAGTGGCAGCTGCTCAGCGACTCCATTCAAACGTACACTGCTCAGCCGTGCCATGAAACCATTGCCTCCTGATGACTGATGATGCGCTTGTTGGCTCTGCTCCCTATAAAGAGCCGACGGAGTCATATAATCCAACAGCAATGGCTGCTGTGATATGGATTGCTGACGCTGATGTACAATCACACTGGGACGACGTTTTGGATAGCCATCATCGTCAGAATCATCAGAGGCAATGCCATTGATTTTGTCCAAAGTTTTTGGTGGCAATTGGCCGGGGGTGATATGCTGCCAGGTGGGTTTCACCAGCGATTCGCGACGAGTGGACGAGGCCAACGACATGGAGGGTGAAGCGGTGCTGGTTAGAGAGGGTTTCCTTACCCCCGATGGGCTGGCAATCGAATCGCTACGATAGCGAGTTTGCTGACGACGCATCTTTGAAACCGCGAGTTCCGTTTGCTCTCTGTGTGTGTGTGTGTGTGTCAGGTGATTGATCAATTTTGATTGGCTTCATTCTATTTTCAGCACTCGCTCAGAAAATCAATACACAACTCAACTCAAAACTTTAGCTCATTCACACGCTTCTCAAGGCATCCATTAACTTTCGACCAGTTGAAAAACAAATTAAAATTCAAATTTCATTCTTTGTCGCAAAACAATCCACAGAAAAAAAAGAAGTAAAGAATGGACAGGTGCAAATTGAATTTAATTACCAAGACCTTCGCACGAAGCGCAAACCAAACTCGTAAAACGCTTCAGGGAACACACAGCAGAGGACTGTTTCTGACACAACCCTCCTCTGTCCACACACACACACACACACACACAACAAGTGGGTGGGCTGCCTGTAAATCAACAGTTGGCAAAGCGAACCACAAGCAAACATAACAGCGACCTACATTCTCCTCTAATGAGAGGCCAAACTGTGCAGGCTCATGATTAACTCAGTGCCTATTAGCAACCGCAAAATGTGTTGAATTTGTGTTTCCCCCCGAAAGTTGGACCATGACCGTGCAAACCCAACCACTTTTTGGTAAAATGTTGTAAATTTAACACTGAAACTGTTTCGTTTGCTTAAAGTTTTGATCGAAAAACATTACACAGAATAAGCAAACAAGTTATTCGGACTAAAATCAATTCCAAGTGTTACAAAGTAACTGAGGATTGACTTCAGTACTGATTTTTAAATCCCGAAAGTGTATGCACAGTACCGGCTCTTTTACTTGTTTCATATATAGCAAAACTTGGAGGGGCTAAAGCCCTCCACCGTACCCAAATCTTAATATTTTAAAGATTTTCTGAAATTTTTGATCACGTACGTATGTATTTCTTTTTATACCCTTGCAAGGAGAATTATAATATTGCCCAGAAGTTGACAACGCACAGAAATATTCATTTCCGACCCCATAAACTATATATATTCATGATCAGAGTGATTGAGTCGATTGAGCTTTGTCCGTCCGTCCGTCTGTCTGTTTCTACGCGAACTAGTCCCTCAATCTTAAAGCTATCAAGCTGAAATTTTGCACAGACTCTTCTTTTTGCTGGACGCTGCTAATATATCGGAACCGAATGGATCAGATAACTATATCTCATATCTCCCATAGGAACAATCGGTCGGAAAACTAGTTTTAGTATGAAAAACCTTTTTTTTTCAATGGAAACGTTTTCAAACTTTGTATTCACAAGTTTTTTATGCTTTTTTATAATTTTGCCAAGTTTGATGAAAATCGGACAACTACATGATATAGCTGCCATACAAAAGATAGGTGTGAAAAACAGTCTTAGTTAGAAAAACTTTTTTGTTTTTAATGGTAGCATTCTGCAAATTTGTATTTGCTTGTTTTTAATGCTTTCACCCAATTCTACAAGTTTTTGTCCAAATCGGTTGACTATATCATATAGCTGCCATACGTAGGATCGGTCGGAAAATGCGTCGTTGTGGGAAAACAAATATTTTGGAAAATATTTAAGCGAGCACTTGCAAGGGTAAAGACGAAGTTAGCTTCGCTTTTTCGTTAAATATAATTCTGGAATTGAGATAATTGGACACTGGAGAGGGCTTCAGTCCCGTTTATTCCCCTTCTAAGGTCCGCTTATGTGTTGCATAGTTGAATATTTCTTAAAAATTCTGTGATTTCTGCAACTTCAGACACTCATAAAGCCATTAAATTGTGATTCATGCCTGTAGTGGAGTCGCTTGCCCCTCTATACCTCTTTCCTACAAACGTAAGCTTTTTCAAAAACTTCATTAAGTTTGCTCCACTGTGTAAATCCTGTCTTAGAAACTTTAGCCTTAGAGCTTAAGCATAAACACCAGTTTGTCAGCTTGCTGCATCGTTTTTCTGTTTTTGCATTCATTGTTCTTTGCAATTCCCAACAGCTTAAAGCTGTGACTGCAAGGAGAGACAGTGAACGATTGGCAATCATTAGCGAAAGCCCATTATAGATGGAATTGGGGGATTCATGTAACATGTACTGTAGAGGCAATCCGCCCTATTTTTGTGTATAAATGCATAATTTGTTTACAGTTTCCATATTTCGATAGGATTTATTTTTATATACGAAATACTTCTTTGGGACCAATTTATTTTAATAAAACACATCAAAGGCGAACAACCCTTAAAGCCCAATTTTGTTCTTGTCCCTTTCTTGAGAGCCATAACATTTACTTGCTTGTCATTCCCCCCTCCCCCCTCCTTTGTCATATTAGCTTAAGTTACTGGCAAACAAATTGGCCAGCATCAATATCTATCAATATGCTCATACATTTTTCAATTTCCAGACTAAACCTTTTTATTTGAAAGGGTGGAAAGGGTTGACTTTCTTTTGTGCCCGTCGCCCGTACAATCGTGCGAAATTGCTCAACCATTGTACACGCCTGTCTGCCACCTGTCGATTTACATTTGCCATTCCACATGTCAACGAGTCGAGACGAGTTGTCTTTAAATGCAGGTCAAAGTCTGTGCAGTATCTCTACCTCTTTACTGGTTTAAGGTCATGGAT
Organism: Lordiphosa andalusiaca; assembly: GCA_035044965.1. Lineage (NCBI taxonomy): Eukaryota > Metazoa > Arthropoda > Insecta > Diptera > Drosophilidae > Lordiphosa > Lordiphosa andalusiaca. Next base: position 3,038,432 of record JAWNNM010001363.1, on the reverse strand, counting down.
CGCATGAGTCGTTGACCATTCGGGGAAAGGAAGTGAACTCAATTTGTAATCAGATAGCATACAGGAAGCTTGTTAAAAAAAGCCGTGGGCATTTTGTTAAAAAATCCTACAACAAAAATACGCACCAACAAATTGGATTACATTTTTAGAGTTTCTGGGAAAGTAAACGAAAGTAAGCTGGGGGTGGCTATACGATTTCTGTTCTTGCAAATTTCTCTTATTAACGATTTGGAATGAAGAAACTTTCAACTTTTGTTCAAATCATTTCAAGCCCTTTTAAAATATACAAAAAACTTTAATGGTTTTTTTTTTTCCTAAATTACAATTTCCCAGAAAGAAAATTTAATTTTATGCAAATGCTTTCAAATGTTATTCCAAAAACTTTACCCTTTCTGCCTTTCTGGGCTCACCTATATTTGGATTTTCAATTTATTTTGTAGGTGTCGATCCCTGTGAAAACGAAACCTTTCGAAAAGCATTCTACCAATTGACTTTAATCAACTTAAAATGAAGAATGAAGATAACAAAAAGTTTTTTAATTGGGTTGCCGTCGCTGCTGGGGACAACACAAACGCCAAAGGAAAATACTTGCTGCGCGGTACACGAAAATTGTACAAAGTTAAAAGTTAAGCTGCATTTTTTGTTGTTGTTGGCATTTTGTTCAAGTATTATTGTTTGCCCCTTTGCCTTTAGCCATTGAAATTGTCATGTGTCTGGGCCAGTAAATAATTACATAAAGCGATTGGGCCGCATTACACTCCAATGCACAGAGTTTTGCCCACGCAGGATATAGAATGCGTAAACACACACACACACTCAATCATCCGCTCAATCAGGCAACTAAAATGTGTCAGACAGCCATGCCAGACAATAGTTTCCTGATTGCATGGACAGCTTTAAGGAAATGTCCACCCACTCATCAACAACTGCTTAACAATGTTCGTGTGGGCATGTTGATTTAAACCGGAAACATCTTGTCGTTGACAAAGCCAATCGACAAAGGAAGGCAAACCCTTACGCGTTGGGGGAAAAAAAAAAGATAGTCGAAAAACTTGTTAACAGGCTCACTCACTCAACGCGGCCCCCTTCTCCCGTGCCCAACCTGAGGTGGATTTATGCTAGTAATCGGCTTAAATTGCTTTACCAGCATCTTCCTGCTTCTATCGAAATTTTCAGAAACGAGACACCTGTGGCTCTCCACACCCTGCTCCGGTTTCTAGTCTCTGGTCCCCCTGCCTCTTTGATGTTCTTGCAGATATTTCAGTTTTCAAAAATGCGTAAATGATTTTAATTGCAAGAATCGATGCAAGCCTTGATGGAGCTTTAAGTCGCCCCCGCTCTTACCCTGCGGTGGCCTTGAAAATCGACAAGCAGCTTAAAAAAGTTTTCGGAACTGCAGCTTACCAAACATAAAAGGCCAGCAATAGTTGGACCAGCCACTGTGCTCCCGCTTTGATCTTGAACATTTGAATGGCTTTAATTGATGCGCATATTATTGCCCAGGAATATAATTAATACGCAATTTTGCGAGTAAACAAAAAGCAGCAAAACAATTGAAAGAAACTGAGACAAGTCGTAAATCAACAAGCAGTTGGGGATTTTGATTTGGACTTTGCTTGATTATAAATATCCCATTGAAATGTGAGCCAGTTTATGTGCTAAGCGGATTAAGCATACTTTTGGGCAACTTAATAGGTCCATTTTTGAGTTGTCAGCTTGTGTTATAGAAAATTCCAAAATAGAAATCTATAAGATTTTATATCAGGAGTGCCCACACGTTTCTTATGGCAGTGCAAAACAATTATTTCTTTAAATAGACACACATTTTTAAGTGCTGCTCAATGCACATATTTCATATTTCAGTATATAATGAGAAGAATTGATAAAAATTCCACCGTCACAAGCTCTCTAAGAGAACTAGTAGAGCGCTCAAAAGAATCATAGAAGGGTAACTAGTGCTGATTGGAACATTGCCATGTTATTAGAGGTTAGCGCAATACTCTCACTGCTAAATAAGTGTTTCAAAGTGCTCCGCTTCCACTGTGAAAAGAGTTTTAGAGAGAGTTTCCACTGTGAAAAGAGCTCTAGATAGCGTTTCCACTGTGAAAAGAGCTCTAGAGAGCGCTTCCATTGTGAAAAAAGTTCTAGAGAGCTCTTCCATTGTAAAAAGAGCGCTAGAGAGCACGAAAAACATTTTAAAAGCTCTCACAGTACAAAGAGCGCTTTACAAAGTGTTCCATTACAGCCTTTATAAGCTAGAACAAGGAAGGTAGGGCGTTTTTTTGCGCTACGCACCTCACGCTTCAAGAGTACGCTAAACACTGAACGTTTTAAGTACTTTGCTGAGGGCGCACACTACAAGCACCCTACCTTTATTGTTGTTTCATGAGTGTTGTAGTGTTTCTTTCAGTGTGGCACAGTTGGGTCGGTGTGTCTCCGGTGCATTCAACTAGTATTTCGGGGAAATCGGAACTACATAAACAAATTTAAGAAAGTTTACTACATAAACGTTGTCGAAAAAGATAAAAGAATGAAAAAATATTAAATTGTCTACTGCCCAAAAGTATGTTAATTTTTTCTGTGGGTATCGATATATGCAACTTGTTTTTGCATTGAGAAAAGTTAACTTAATATTTTGAATATTTTCATGTATTGTTTAAAAAAATAGTAAAATTTCCAAATCAAAGCTGGAAAAAACCAGCGAACTTTTCAGGGAAAGAAACACTTTGAAAATCTTTGTATTTGAATGCTTTGAGTTCTGAATAAACTTTGTAAATCATCTTCTTAAGATCTTACACCTATATATCACATTTTTTACCCCCATTTATCCACTTTAAACCAAAATATGTTTGTTTGGCTCTGCAATTCAATTAGAATCACATATAGAAAATCAATTTTCCCTCTCATAAATTGTTTTAATTTATTTTTAAACTCGCGCAGGACCTAGTCAATTTACCCAGACTCCATTAAACCCCCACCCTACACACATACAGGTAAATAGCAGCACACACACACACACACACACATGCGAGTACCAAAAATAGCTGAAAAACTGTTGCAGTTTGCGCGCTCAAATGCAGAACAGAAGAAAAAAATAGAAGCATTATCCCTCCCAAGTGTCTTTTAAGGCATTTAGAGCGCGCACACCGCCTGCCACACCAACTGGTCAAACAATTAAACGGAATGTCTTTTTACGGTTTTAGTCGAACGAAAGTATTTTTGGACAGCCGCTTCAAAAAACCACTGAAGGAACTTTCAAATTGGCAAAGGGAATGCGCACGCGAGACTTGACAAAGCGTTAGCAGCAGCACACAAAACTAAACTGAAAAGAAGGCTGGCAGCTGGCAGCAGCCAGAAGCCAGGACCCAGCAGCAGCCACAGAGTTGCGTCCTTCGCCGAGTTGTGTTCGTGCGGCTTCGGTTATTTTGGCTTTGAATTAACAGCAGCAGCCCTGGCCTAGAAATCTGCTGCGGGGGCCGCAGGTGTACCGAGACGAGCCAAAGTTGAGCACGCGCCAACTTTCAAATAGGGGGCAAGGGCAAGGGTGGCTGGAGGGATATATTCTGCTGGAGCACTCAAGGCAAATAGAACTGTTGCACTTGAACTTCATTGGTGGCCATGCGGATGGATGCGGTAGCTGTGCGTGTCGTGTGTGTGTGTGTGTGTGTGTGTGTGTGAGGAGGGCGCATGTGTGCGTTTGAAGCGAAAGTGAAAGCCAGCAACAGGTTGTGTGCGCGCCAAACTTTCGTTGCATACTTCGCGGGGCAGCTGAAAGCCATAAATTTTTGTCAACAAAAAAAAAAAGGTAAAACGAGACACCCAAATAAAAAGGGGGCAACGCCAGCCCCCACCCTTATATTTTCACAACCGTTTCACAAAATCAATGACCGAGCTTTATAGGACTGTCCAAAAATAGGAAATCTCTAATGATTATCAAACAATACAAATGTTGGCCATTTAGCCAGGCAAACACACGAAGAAAAATGTGTGTGTGTGTGTGTGTGTGGGCTTAAGCACTCTCATATACGTGGGTGGTTTGTTGTTTGCTCAAATAATTGGCAGATAAACTTACGAAAATAGTCCCAGCAGAGTAACTGAACTTTGTGGGAACAAAATTTGGCAAGGTTTTTAGCGAAATACAATTGTCAATTGGTTACGAGGTCAGTTTGTTAAGTTTGAGACTTTTGAAGTGACATTCTAAGCAATTTGCCTCACTCAACCCTTCCATTTTGTCGAACTTTTTAGAGCGTAAAAATGGCTTAGTTTTCGATTTGGAGAAAATTGAGGAAACCAATGATTTAAAAGAGCAAATCCCCATTTCGATGTCCTTTATTCTAAGAGTCCTTTATTGTTTATTTAGTGTTTTCGTTTAAAAAAAAATGGAATGGAATGCGCTTTTGTGCGGTTATGCTTTGTTTTTCAGAAAATTTAATCCAAAATGCTATAATTTTTGACATGTTCCAGCCTAAAAGCTTGCACTTCTTTTACAAGTTTCCATTTGTCGCAGAAAAAACCTTTCAAAGATCATTTAAAAGAGTTAAAATCTTAATTTTGTTGGCTTTATGGTGCTAGCTTTTAGTGCTTCAGAGAGACTTGTTTTTCAAAATATGTAGCATACTTAAGTGGATCTTAGGAAATAATGTAATTAGTTCTAGGTTTTAAAATTATTATTTTTTTTGTTGGTATTTGTGCAATAAATCTGGAGCAATGCTGAGGTAGAACAATCTGCAAGATTTGGGTCGAATCCACTTAAATCCTCTCTTTTTGAACAAATGTGACTGTTTTTACCAGGGCTGCAAACCCCAATAAAATTTTAAAAGCTCCAGTTTGCGATATCGAACTAATATTTTCCCATGCTTAAGGTGCGACTATTTGAGGTTCAAGGTTTTTGGGCGGAGGTTTTGGTTCTAACCTTGGTTTAGCCCATGCTTTATACAATTTTAAATGGTAATCGACCCACAAACGACACAAACTGTATGGAATGGGATTTAATGCTTCGATTTGAGTCACTTACTAAGAATACGCATCAACTTTGCCAAAATTCCTTATGCTCTAGGCGTAATCAGCATATAAGTAGTATTTAAAATGCTGACCCTAACCGACAACCACAAAGAAAAACGGTTCGGTCCAGTTCTTTGACGAGTTTTAGGACATGAATCGCTTTCATCAAACCAATGATACTTATATCTTATAAGTTATAAGTATAAGTTATATAAGTTAGTTACACATAAGTTATATGTTTGGTAATTTGAATCGTTTGCCTAAGATAATTTTAATACGACATTTCTCTCGACCATCTACATCGTTGGCGATACCAGAGAATAATAGCCCTTTCGAGATAACTTCGCATATATTTTTTTGACATATAATCCTGTCATACCTGTCATAAAACTGCATTCTTTTCTCTAGTGGACAATATTTTAAATTTTTTGTAGTACTTCTATATCTTAATTCAATCTCAGCCAGGAGATTTTACTTCTCATAAAATATGATAAGTAGGGTGTGTAAGATGCATGGTACGTATTCTTTTCTAGCCGACCTGCTCTGTTTTCGAGGGGCATTCCTCTAGGAACTTTAAAAACGAATCTTGAAAATCAGACATCATAAATAAAAATGTATTAAAAGCTATATAGGAATTCAATTTACAAAATGTGCAAACCAAAAACAAGTTTACTCCAAAAAGCATGTAATGAACTGTACCGACGGCTCAGAAACTGAGTGAACCACTAAATCGAACCTGTACTTATTTTCAAGTGGATTCCTGGAAAAAATAAAACTTAAAGTTAGCCCGGTACTAGGAACATTGCATCCAATGGTGCCTTACAACCTAGAGAACGACCATCAGTCTTTGTTCCAATTAGTTGCATTGAGTCTCTGGAAGTCATGAAGGATGTTACGACATCCCTGACGAAAGTGGAAATCTAGGGGTAAGGACAAAGGACGCCGCCTTACCTGTATTGTTGTATCATGGTTTACCCAGTAAAGCAACCTTCATGCAGCTTTCCAATAAGTTCTTGCTTGTAGGGGCGAGGTGTAGTGGTGTCGCTTGCCCTCTATAAAAGGGATGTAAAGGGTACTCTGATTGCTCTGAAGCATGAGCTTATTCAAAAACCCCACCGTGTGAAACCCGTCTCATAAATTTCATTCATTTATAACGAAGAGTAACACAAGACAACAAAATTTAGACTTTTCTTAATATACTGAAGGGATAATGGTGATTCTAGATGATTTTCCCTTCAATATACTGTACCCTGTTGCCTAGTGTAATTTAATTAATTAAAAAAGAGACAATTTTAAGCGTTCTTAAACTTTTACAATTATATAAAATTTCAATGACACTTCACGCATTTTCTCTGGGTGTATGGCCAAGTAACGGTACTTGACAGCTGTTGCCCAATTACACACAACAGGCGGGAACACACATACAAACACACTTACATATATGTACACAAGGCTACAAAGCGGAATCGACTCGAATGTACGTCAATATTGGTGGCTGGGGGTGGGTGGGGCATGGGGCATGGAGCGTGGGCGTGTGTTCATGCAGCAAGCAGCGCTACAGAGTTGCCAAAACTAACCTTAAAGCTAACAAAGGGAATAAATTCGAAAATGTCCATTCACTTACCGTCAAAGCAATGCCCACGGTGGCCGAGAAGGAACCCAAGCGGAACTCGCCCGTATTGTATTTCACCAGAAAGGAGGTTTTGCCCACGCCCGAGTCACCCAGCAATATCGTCTTATGATTAACGGTATCATCGAAGGGCTGTATATGAGCGGTCGGTTGGGTCGAGTGCATGTCCACCTCGTCATAGCGAAACGAGCGCCAGCCATCGTCGTAATCTTCGTAGTCGTAATGCTCATGTCCATAGGCGTACATTTGCAGAGCCTCTCGGGAGGGCCGATAGCCGGGATATCCGGAGGCGGATTTTTGAACGGGCGCCATAATGGAGTCGTCGTGATGGTAATGGCTACTCGTCAGGCTCTGTTGGCTCTGGTGATGCTGAGTTGCTGAGGCGGAGGGGGGCGCAGCGGGGGGATTGTAACAGCCGTCGCCAAAGGGTCGACGTCGTAGTTCTTCGATGCGAGCTTGTGTGGTTTCCTGATCTTCGAATACATCATCGCTCATGCTGCTGGCATCATCATGATGTGCGGCGCCCGCCGCGGCTGTAGTCATTTTGGCTTGTGTCTTGGCCAAAGCTCTGGTAGAGCTTTTATCCTGTGCTTTTGCTTATTTTACACCACTCTCTTTCTCTCGTGCCTTGCTGATTTTGACATATGATTTCTTTGCGTGGTCCGGTTTTATGTCCTGAGCTTTGGAAAGCTTTCTCTCTCTCGCTGCCTCTCTCTTTACGACTTTGACATTTGACTAAGTACTCCGCTCTGCTTCCGTCGGTTGTATGGCACGTTTTCTGAATGAATTTTGTTTTTGTGGTTTTGGGGTGCGCGCTGCTATTATTATTTTCTATTGGCAATAAGCTTTATACTTTATTATATTTGCTAGCCTTACAAATATTACAAATTCCCTAAACGTAGATTCGTTTTTATTTGCAAATTGAACTTTGTATTGGTTGTTGTTGCTTGGTGTTGGTTTTAAAGCCACTAAGTAAATATTCTCTATGTATAAATTGGAACTAGCTAAACATATTGACTAACATTATTTGGGGGTTTTTTATGCGCTAATTGGTGCTGTTTTTTTTCACTAGGTTTTAAGTTATTTAGTTCGCTTGGTGTTTTTCTTTTTGTTCTGGTTAAAGCTTTTTTGTTGATTTTCTTTTTTGGGTTACTTGTCTCTCTCTCTCTCTTTTTCGGCGAAAAATATTGCGTTTGATTCGTGGCTTTTGTTGTTGTTTTTGGTGTTGTTGTAATTTCACTATCACAGCATAAATAAAATAGAAATGTCAACGAATGTTGCCCCTTGTCCCCGTCGCGCTGTTGCCCCCACCACGCGGACCCCTCGGCCAACACACAACTTGTATAAAAAAATGTCTCAGTTCTGCAGTGCTTCAGTTCCTTTCAACTCATCACACAGAGCCAAACTGCGCCTAGCGCCACGAGCTTTGACAGATGTGCGTGTTAATTAACAGGACTAACGGGACACTTATGCCCGCTTTTTGTGTGACCAGAGAGCAGGTCAACGCGTTAGGTTTTTTTGTTTTTTGGGAGCGCACTATGGGTAAATTGCCAAGAACTTTGGGCAAAAATTAATAATTAATTTGTTGGTTGACGTAAGCTTTTGGCAAGAATGTATGAATAATTTTATGGTTTGTTTGTAGTTAAGTTTGACAGAAATTGATCTCTCGCAGTGCTAAATATTTAAAGGCAAGAAGCGCATATAATGTTCAATTATATTAATCCGTTTAATAAAATTTAATATGTAGTGACATTTTGTTCATATTTAGCGATAAGTTAGCGATAAGTGCCCAAGTTAGCCGGTCGAATACTGATAGAGATGAGAAAATTGCGGTGCAGCGCTACTTATCGATAGTTGTTGGAGGCGCCTGCAACGCGATACCAAGCGGAGATGAGCAACTGAGTCGCTGTCCTTAACTGCAAAATGAATAAATGAAATACATTTCCATCATGCTGTGTTAAACGAATGTAATTTGGCAAAATCATTTTTTAAATTAATTTGCAATTTATCATCACTACCGACCAAACTTAAAATATCGAGTGTCATTTCATCGACTATTCATCGATTCGCAATCGAGCTATCGATTGTAAATATGGCGTCGTGATAACAAGAAGAAGAGCTAAAAAGAGTGCCGCCGTAAAATTCTGAATTAAAGGCCATTATTAAAGTAAAACGAAGGAATCCTAGTTCAATTGACAACAAAAGCCCCACTTAAAACGAGCAGCAAAGTTTCAACCGAAAACCATAAAAGCGACGATGACGGGACGAGGCAAGACGGGCGGCAAAGGAAAGGTGGTGCGAGATAATGTGCAAGATGATATGGACGATTTTCTGGTTTACGCAGCGGAGAAAATTATCCAAAAGCGCGTTAGAAAGGTAAATAAACAACAAAAATGTTGGAGCCCATATTGGGGAAACTGTATTGAGAAATATGCGCAGCAAATCGAACACAAGGTCGCATGTCCTTGGAAATTTGAGACAGAGGACATCTGGTGGCAGCTGCGTTCAGCAGAGCGAAGGTGTCTCCTGTCTCGTGCTACTTAATGCAGGCAGCAGCAGCAGCAGCAACCACCATTTGCGCGCATTTGTGTGCGTGAGTGTGTTGGTGTGCGTGCGTGTGTTGTTTTTGTTTGTGTTTCGATAATGAAAAATCAATTAAGGAGCTGCAATCGAAGGAAATCTCATTTTCTCTCCATTTTAAAGGGCACTGTGGAGTATCGAGTCAAGTGGAAGGGCTGGAACCAACGCTACAACACCTGGGAGCCCGAGGTTAACATCTTGGATCGTCGACTGATTGATATCTATGAGCAAAGCAATAAATCCTCGGGCACTCCTTCCAAGCGGGGCTTGAAGAAGAAGGAAAAGGAGCCGGATCCGGAGCCAGAATCAGAGGAAGATGAATATACTTTCACCGGCGATGACGACCCACAGGCCACCACTTCGAGTGCTGTGCCCGAACAGGTGGACAAAAAGGAAAAAAAACCGCACCATCATCATCATCACATCAAGTCCGAACGCCAAAGCAATCGCCGATCGGAATCACCGCTGACCCACCACCACCATCATCATCATCACCATCTCCATCAGGATGGTGCCAAACGGCCACGCATGGAGCATAGTTCCTCCTCGAACAGCAGCTCCACGCATCACACCTCCTTTGTGCCCGAGGCAGACACCAATTCTTCGAGCTCTGAGGATCAGCCTTTGATAGGTACCAAACGCAAGGCTGAAGTGCTCAAGGAATCGGGTAAAATTGGTGTCACCATTAAAACATCACCCGATGGACCGGCCACCAAACCGCTAGCTGCTCCGGCTCAGACACAAGACTCACAGCCGGCAGCAGCAATAACAGAGACCTCTGTGACCTCGCTTAAAGCCGAACTCTTGGGCACGCCGCTGGCAACAGCAGGCGAGGCAGCCGTCACGCCACCAGCCGATCCGCCAGCTGAAGAAGAGGAGGAAGATTCCAGTAACATAGCCACGCAGCCGGAGAACAACAATATACCAAAACTAAGCACGGCTTTGGCCATAAACCAAAAGCCACCCATCACTCCGCTGTCTCCCAGGGCCTTGCCTCCACGATTCTGGCTGCCCGCCAAGTGCAACATATCCAATCGAGTGGTAATTACAGATGTGACAGTCAATCTGGAAACGGTTACCATACGCGAATGCAAAACGGAACGAGGATTTTTTCGTGAGCGCGACATGAAAGGTGATTCTTCGCCCGTGGCTTGAGACAGCATCGGAAAAACCAACAAAAAAGCAAAAACTGAATTGTAAATAGACCACAAAATGAACACAAATGTTGCAAAGCATTTTGTCTGTATAAGCCCTAACTTATTTATTGTATTTATTTCTAGCGTAGCAATTAGTTTGTTGTTTTATTACAATGTTTGAGCATATGCAAAAGAGCATTTGTCCATCAATATATACAGATATATTTTTCTATAACCATCTTGAATCTGAAACACAAAACTCATAACTCCATGCAACAAAAAAAAAACTGAAGCAATTGTTAAATACGCTTGATTATTATATATATATGAATATGTAGTATATACACACCGGAAAAGCAACATTTATTCGAGTTTAATTATGACTTAAGCTTAACCCCTCCTCCCCCCACCCCCCTAAGTGTTGTATTTGTTTTATTCTTTTATTATATGTAACCAACATATATGTATTTTTTTTTTACACTGGCGTCGACTGATTTTAGAAACCGAAAGAAAAACCCAAAAATATAATTTTAGATTTTAGCTAAACATAATCTCCACTTAACATAATTGTATTTATTTTTTAAAACTATTATTACTAAGCTTCAGATCAAGTGCTGTCTTTATGGTTTCTGTTTTATATATTGTTTTTTAATTTTTTGATGCAGTGCATATGAAATTCCAGGGAAACCATAGATGCAGTACTTGTGTATGGCCGAAAACTATGCACGATTTGCTACTTTTGTGCATTTTGCATAGTTTTTGCCCGTTTCATGGCTAGTTTTCCAGTAAGCGCTACACATTTTTGAAAGCGTTTACTGGCAAATCAAGCTGTGGTTAGTATTTATTGCCTAGTTTTAGTTGCGGCGCTAATTCCATAGAAAACCCTTGCTAAACCAACTCAAGATTGTAATTTACTCTTGCTAACTTTAATGTTATTGCCAGTATCAATTGTACATAAATAAATTAAATAGAAGCAAACAAAAATGTGTGTAAGGTTCGTGAAACTTCAGTTAGAACTGTTAACTGGAGCGAACCGAAGTCTATTCAATGCAAGAAGACTTCTTAGGGCCGTTTTCTTATCTTCTAGATAGCTGCAATGTGTCAGATAAGCTGGGAGTTTACACTGTTAGTTTATATGACAGATAGCTCTATGTGGAAGATGTGAAATCGGCCCTAAGAAGCTTAAATGGTATTGAATTTATGAATTATAAGGAGATGAATAAGGAGATTTTCATACAACTTTTGTAGTACCAGCTGTATTTTGCATGGTTTCATACCGAGGTCTTTTGTATAATCTTCCAGGTGATCGAATAACCCTGCCCAAATGTGAGAACGAATTTACATATAGCGATCTTCAGACTATACAGCAGCAATAATCTCCTTGGTAGGCACTCTTAGCACAAGGGATGGTGGGCTAAAGTCCAATATAGTGAAACTGGTGCATAATTTGGTCACAATAGCTTGAATGCCTGTTCGGTAGGTCGATTATGACGTCCATAAACTATCATTTCTCACAGAGCGCAAATTTTGATACCATAATTTGCAAACGCTGTTTCCTGGTTTAGTCTATATATCTCGAAATGGCAAACCTTACTGAGCATTATTAATACAAATCATGCGTAAGGTGTGAATAATATGTATTATTAATCTATTCATAGATCATTTGCTACAGAAATAGCTCCAATTAGAAGCTGATGCAGCAAATAATTTGATCGAGATGATGCAAACGGGCCACTAAGCGCTGATTTTACGAAATCAAGAAAAACGTACATATTGCCGGTGAGCAAATATATATAAATATATTTCACAAAATGTTGACAAAATAACAATTGGCTTAGAACTATGTGAAGTACTTCTCTCGCCCATTTGGCATAAACAAAGTTGTTGCCAATGACAATAGAAATATCAATTTGTTGTACAAACCAAAAATATTCCACCGGCGAATCCCAGACCAACAGTTTATGATCGTTTGTACGATAAGATAAGTGGGTTTGTTGAGGTGATTCTACATTTTTCAGTATTAGACAGAACTTTTGATAATATCAATTTAAATTTGATAACCGAAACTATTTTGGAAAGCCAATGATGATTATGATGAGTATAATCTTAGATTCCTGTTAGGCATTTCCAGCCTCTTGAACACTGATGCTTAATCTATGACTTGCTATGCTGTTCTCATAATGGTCGATATTTGTTAATAAACGAATTTATAATTGGCGCTACCTTCTCCGGTTCATTGAGATGCACATGATGTGTGCCATCCACCTCATGATATTCGAATAGGGGATTATTTCGTAGCTCAGCTAGGGTAATATCAAAATACTCCTTTTTCTCATAATACGGAGCCTGCAAGGCTTTGATAAATAAATGAGGACATGTTATCCGTCTCGCCATCTCCAGTGGCACCTCCAAATCCAAAGTGTAAAACAGGGAAGTCTTCAGTCGATTGTCACGAGAGAAGAAATACTTGTGCGGCTCATAGGTGGAGGGTTTGCAGTTCCTTTGCAATAGATATTTGCAGGCTTCGATGGACACCGATTTGTGGGAGCCCTCATGTAGTCGCATTACCAGCTGATCCCATTCATAGGCCGGTGGTTCTGAGCCACTTTTTAAGCGTCGCTCCAGCTTTAAGGTGTCCTCCAAACGCTTACTGATAGCATCTACAATATTCCGCGGGCTGCGTATGGGTGGCTTAAGCACATCTAAGCCAATAAACAAGTCCACTTTGTCCGGAAACAGAGCACTGAACACAAAGCCATTGACCGAGCTCATTGAATGACCCAAAATGGATATCTTATCCCAGTTGTATTCATCCATAAGTCGTCGTATGAGTAAAACATAATCAATCGAATGATAGGAAATACCAGGCGGCATCCAGGATGACAAGCCGTGACCTGGCGCGTCTACACTGAGAAAGGATAGGTGTGGAGGCAGCAACGGAGCGAGGGTATCAAAGGTGCCAGCATTATCCTGCCAGCCATGCATGCCGACAATAGGACGTACATGCTTGGGGCCATACCATTTGCCGGAGATGTGACCCCAGGGAACTGGTATTTTTATCTCGTCATACTGCAAAATCGAGGAAAGAAAACACCCAGTAAGAGGAGCACGTGGTTAGAGTTGGAGCAATGAATACCTACATGTTTGGTGAGCACCTTAATGGAAGCCGTTGAGCCACTGCTGATCCGGCGTACTCCCAACAGCTGTCCCAGTAGAAGCAAATTTCTGGATTTGTTCATTTCAAGGTTTGTTTGGCGTTGAATAACCAGCCCCGCGTTGCTGCTACGATGACGATTCACAATGCAATTTCACCAGTCAAGTACGTCATATGACGCATGGACTTTGACCCTCCGGCTGCCGCAATTATGCTTGGACTTCACTACGAAAACTATTTAGTTTTTTAAAAAGTTGCTAGTCGCTCGAGTATAATTATCATTTACAATACTAAATCTAAATGGCTGCCTTTTCCAACACTGTATCGATCAGGCATGCGGGCGTAGTTCGTGAATTGGCAAACGCTATTCTTACTTGAGTTTGTCTCATTATTTAAGTTGTTTAAATTTTAACGAATCAAAGATCTTTTCGTCAAATGTGCAGCTCCAAATATTTCTTCCTCATAGTTTGTAAATTCAAATCACAATAACAAGTTCGTAAGTTTTCCAATCTACCGCATAAACGTAGTCAGTCGCTCTCTCACTCTCTCTTTTACTCTCTCCTGTACATAACAGCTGTTGCTTTTTGTTTAGTATTCTTTCTATCTTGTCTGCTTACGGCAATATTTCCGTCATAATTAATCAATTCCAAACCATAAATAGTGCAAAACCGAAATTAGCATAAGCCCAAGTCTCCATCTCCGCAACATGGCCAGCTCGTTGAGACAACGTGAGTAATGAATCGTTGGTGGGTGCCAAGGAGAGGTCACCTTGACCTTTGAAACCGGCATTGGATATGCAAACATTTTAATTTAATACTTTGGCTAATATGCAGCTGGAGCATAGAAAATTGGATTTCGCGACGCTTCTCTTTACTGTTTACTTTGCTTGCCATTCCCTTTCACCATGTGCTTCGCTTGCTAATCGCGTCTAATCGCGCTCCGCCCCAATGGCTGATAATGATAAGAGTTGCTCTCCTTGGACCTGTGTCTAAACTTTGGAATTAAAGCACATTCTTAACTTGACCATTCCAGTAGACACCACCAGCAGCAGTAATATGGAATCGGACGACAGCTCAACTGGCGGTGGCAGTGGCGATCTCAACCAGCGTTATCGTCATGCTGGCGAATTAACTGGCGAACCAGCCACCCGTCCGGTAAGTGTACTTTGATCTTTGCTTGCCAACACTTGCCTGATTTCTGTATCTTTAATTACAGTTTGCGGAGATCAGCATAACAGTGCCCTGGGGTCACATTTCTGGGAAATGGTATGGCCCACAGAGCTGTCAGCCCATTCTGGGCTTACACGGCTGGCAGGATAATGCTGGCACTTATGATCTGCTGGTACCCTTACTCCCGCCTGAGGTGGCTTTCCTTTCAATTGATTTGCCCGGCCATGGTCTATCCTCCCGTCTGCCCGATGGCTGCTACTACAACTCGGTGGACAATCTCTATGTGATACGACTGATAATGAAACAATACAAATGGGAAAAGGTCTCGCTGATCGGTCATTCCATGTCCTCGATCATATGTTTTGTATTTGCCGCTGTATTCCCGGATAAGGTGGACATGATAATTGGCATTGATGCCTTGAAGCCACATCAGCGTCCATATCCCTCTGTGATACGCACCATGGAAACGCGCTTGGATGAGTTTTTGCGCGAGGATCAGCGCAATCGGAGCAAAAGCGAGCCACCCAGTTATACATACGATGAGCTAATCGAACGTGTGTACATTGGAACCTTTCACTCCGTCAACAAGGAGCACTGCAAGCACATGCTGGCCCGTAACATTCAAAAGAGTGGAAAATATCCGGACAAGTATTTTATCTGTCGCGATCGTCGCCTGAAGTTCTACAATTATGCCATAGGCTCCCAGGAGCTGTGCGTGGAAATGGCCAACAGGATAACCTGTCCCTATCTCTTCATCAAGGGCACCCAATCCTCGTACTTTGAGGATAAGAAATACTACGATGAGGTTTTAGATATTTTAAACAAAAAATCGAACTTTGAGTATCTAGAGGTTAATGGCACGCATCATATGCACATGAACAATCCAGAGGTCATCATTGGGCCGGTCAATAACTTTATACAACGCTTCGGACCGGCTGCCGCGGCAGCGTCACGTCAACAGGCCAAGGAGGCGAAGGAGAGCAAGCTCTAGTGCAATAATCAGTATCTTCCAAAAAGCCAAATGGGTCTTATTTATTGTGGTGCCTGGCATTGCACAGGTTTTTTTGTTTACACTTAACTGCTTAAAATATACACGTCCAATGTACATACATACACCAAAAAAAGGTTGTTCGCTTTATGGGGAAGCCGTGAAGGATACAACGAGCTGGAACTGGTTACCACAGATGCTGATAGCTTAATTCAACCCTCGAAGGTCTTGCTTGTTTATGGTGAGCTCACAGTTTTTTGTATATCTACCCATATTAAATGAAAAGTTAAGTTAAAATTAAGTGAGATTTCGTTGAATTTTAAAGTATCGATTATTTGCAATTTATTGGTTGTAGGCCCAAACAAAAATTACACTTATGAACTCAAATGCCTGGGTATCAAAATATTCAAGAAGTCATTTAAGCATCAACCCTGGATTTGATAAAATTGACAAAATATGGATTATTATGTTTATTTATCTTAGCAATTACCACCAAAACTTCTTAAAATCAGAAAAAATACAACTTTAATATTGTAAAACATAAGAGTTGATATAAGAAAGCAATTTTACTTAGATTTTTATTAGCTTTTACAAATTTTAGACAAAACTTTTATGAAAAATAGAAAAAAAAGCGTTAATTTGTGTAGTTTTGAGTTCAGAACTTCTAAAAGCAAGATTAAATCAAAAATTGTGTTGTGTAGTTAAACCGTAGATCCCCTTCTCAGGTGCCAAGCCGTTATGATGATTAAGGCATAAGGCTGCCATAGGAACGATCGTTTGAAAAACCAAGGAAAGGTGTTTAAACTCTGTATATTTGTATTTATATTATAGTTCTACTAAATTTTATAGTCTAAGGGCCGATGTCTAATCTTTTACATAGCTGCTATGTGTTAGATAAACTCAGCTTTTGCTCTGTTATTTGTAGGTTTATGTAACAGATAGCTCAATGAAGTAAATTAGAAAACGGCCCTTAGTAAGCTAAACTTGTTTGTTTTTAAAGATGCCGTCCTTATATTTGGTATTTGCCTTTCATTTTAAGCGTTTATCTAGTTCTACAAAGTTTTGTCAAAATCGGAATGCTTTAGCATTATAGCTGCCATACGAACGATCTGTCGGAAAGTGGATTTTAGTAAGAAAAATCTTTTGTTTTTAATGAAAGAGCTTCTAAACTCGGCCGTTATGAATGTTATATACATGCATTAAAATTGATCAATTATATCCATGCAGTTCTACGTTTCAGTACTGAATTTTTATACCCTTACAAAGCATGAAAAAACATGAAACTCACCCCTGAGTTCAGTAGTGAAATCATGCCTGGAATTAGCTAAGGTCATGATTTAGTTGGATTACTCAGTGTTAAATTCATGGCTGAAACTTATATAAAGGATGCCATGAATTCAGTACCAGTCCTTCCATTTGAAGTCTGAATGCTATTAGCATTCTCTGAGATCTGCCATTATTAATAGTAATATTTATTCAATACGAAGACTTGCAAGGGTATTCCAACTTCGGCACAGACAAAGTAAGTTTAGCCTTCTCATATGATTTTTTATTTAATCGTTTTCCAATGCAGTTTTACTACTAGTTCAAAACACTAATATCAATTAGCCAAGTCTAAAATATAATTTGTCCCCCCCGCCCCCATTTGACCTTGATTGGGTTAAATGTTAACAGAAGCTGCAGCGGCCGTTTTGTTGCTTGCTGCAGGGCGTCCATAAAAACCCAAAAAGAGTGACCTACATTTTGCAGCCGGAGAGTAGAATTCAAAAGCAGCGAAAGTGTTAATAACCGGCAAACCAGTTTGTTATCCCAGCATGCGGCATCGGTTGCATCATTCTCTAGACTCTTTCTGGGCAACAGTTGGTTTCTTTTTTTGGCTCTTTGTTTTTGGCGGTCAGCTGTCGGATTTACATGGAAATGACTTTTTAAATACATTTTTCAAAACGAAATGAAGCAAAGCCAAAAAAAAAAGGCAAAATAAAGATACGATGCCAAGTAAGTAGTTGGCCCTGCAGCTTCCACATAAATAAGTATGTCTGCATAAATTTACGGTCTATATGTTGGTCATTTATCGACTTGGCCGATATGGCTTGATAAATGAAGCTGAACAGTCGCTTAATATGGCGTGCCAAATGGCATTATATTATTAAAAGTGTGGGAATTTTGTTTAATAAGTATCTTTAATATGTTTATTCTAAATAATGGTTTAATACATAATTATTCCATTTGTCAATCTTTTGGCATTTACCTGTCATAACTCAATAATTTTCTCAGAACAAGAACTTGAGTATTTTAAAGTTAGAAGCTCAGTTTTAAAATCGTGAAAAACACTTTAAAATGTTTACAGTTTTTGGGGCACCTTTTTCCTCCAAACAAAAGGTATAATAACTACTCCTTGAATCTAACTTCATCATATAAATACCGACTAAGGATGTTATATGATTTTAAATTCGATATAATTTGCTTAAAATTTGTAATTTCAACAATGGGAATCGTCTCTAGTTGGGGCTACACAGAGTCTCCATAAGACTCAAATAATATTGCTTAAGTTTTTCCATAATAAACACAGGTTTTTGGTTTTATTGCGAATTTATTTTTTGTGTGTGTGGTGTGGTTTATGTACAAGTTGTCTTCTAACTGGCTAATAACTGAACTTTAGCCCATTGACTTGACTAGGCTTCTCATTAATTAAAACCAAAGAATTGTCATTCTATTGATCTGGCTGTGGTGGATGGGCAGAAATGTATTCCAAAGCACGCAGAATGGCCTCTGGAATGGGTGGGGGAGTGGGCAAATGAGCACCCCTTGGCTGATAGCCATTCTCATCGGCAGTGTAGGTCAGCTCAATGCGTTCACCTTCGGGTGAGACATAGGATGTGCTACCGCTAACACCATTGGCATTACCAGCCTCCTGGCTTTGAATGCCATTGGATGTCTCGTAGGACCAAGCAAAGTTACCCTCAGCATCGGCGGGATCGTTGCGTTCACTCAAGACCTGGGCATCTTTGTTGATGTTATCGGCTTGGACATGGGCCAGCAGAAAAGCGGCAGCGAGCAGGCACAACGACTGAAAGAAAATTTTTGTTGGTTTATCCGTTTATCCAGTTTTCCTGGTCTCTTCAGCTACTCACAAGTTTGAACATTTTGGCTGAATTGTCTAATCCACACTGTTTGGGTGATCTTCAGTGGCAGATGCTTTTATAGCCGAACTTTAGCGCCAACGCAAGTTGCTGATATTGACGTCGGCGTCTCGGCCGCTGCCGGTCTGCGTGTCTCAGTCTCTAATCTGGCTCACTGCGGCGCTGCTTTCAACTAAATATCAAACTTAATATGTTTCGTATGTGAAAACGAGGGCAGGTTCGATACTCATCTTTAGTTCTATTTTGTTTGGTATTTTGTTGCACCCTCCAGATAAGAATTGTAAGATTGGAAACGGTTTCAGAAATGTGGTTGTTTTTTCTTCAATTCAAAGCCAAATCTGTTCTTAAGCAATAAAAAAGATGGGTTATCTATGAATTTTTGGACATGGCGACCGTGATTTCTAATTTTTCACTCCCATTTTCTGCTTCAATTCAATATCGAATCTGTCCTTGACTTTTAAATTATATTCGCAGGGGGTTTATTTTCCACCTTTTCAAGGCAATCGATGTATATGACACCGCATTCGAGAAAGTGATTCTTTGTTGACCCACATCGACCTCCATTGGTTCCCTTCAACCGGACTTTAGCCATTACTTGGTCCCTGAAATGGGATATATCAATATTTTTTCAATATTAAAAAGTAAAAATATAGATATTTATATTTTAAAGTAACAACAATCAGTATTATCTATATTTTTGTCGAAATCATTGAAATAATCAGGTCTGTTTAGGTAACTAGGAAGTGATTTGACTTACTAAAAACAGAATACTGATTGTATTCAAAGTCTGCAGATCAAAACTCAAGTTAGGTTCCGTTAAGAACAGGTTCGGATCGGGTTTTTCGGATTCCTCGAACCCACCCATAAGCGGAGCCTTTTCAATAGTTAACCTCTTAAACCTGATCCCGAACTGAACCGGTCGGTTCGACGACTAAGGGATGTTTACATAGCTCAGTAAACTGGACGCGTTCTTTTGAACAAAAATATGGCTAGATGCTGACAGAAATTAGAGGTTGGAACCAAATCCTTAGTTTCAATAAGCACTGGAAACGTTCCGCAATCCAAATCTTACACTTTAAAATGGGTTCGATCACCCCGGAAAGGATTTTCAGCAACATTTTAGAGGTTTGCAGCTTTTATTTAATTTAAAAGCAAAATATCACCGAAAAGTAGTACTCCAACATATTCGCTATGTCATGTATTCAATCATAAAATTATTCGATAATGATTTTTCGTACATTTCAACAAAAATATCGATATATCCTTGCTAACAAAAATATCGATATACCGATATTATATCCTTCATCCCTACTCTGAAGTATTGTACTGGATTCAGGCTTAGGAAACGGTTCAAAAATTTGTTTAAATTGCTTAAAAGCAGTATAAATAACTACAGAAACAGTTAAGCTGTCTTTAGACTCAGCATTTCACTTTTGTTTGCTTTCTCCAAAGGTATAATTTCATATCAAAGGAAATATATGAAACTTTGTGTTAACCTTTATTGGTACAAACAGAACAGAAAGCCATTTACGGATCATTAAATCAAAAGAAAGAAAAGCCTCTTCTTGCCGAATGAGGCACACCAGATTCGTCTTCTTTTAACGGAAATTCAAAATCTCAGTGTCTCTTCAAACCGCCCTCGAGTTGAGCAAAAAGCCAAACCACAAACCAAATTAAATAATATTTAACGCAAAAAAAATCACAACTAAAGATCATTTAAACTCATTCAAAGTGTGCACTTCATAGTTAATCGTTTTTTTTTTTGTTATATTTTTTTTGGGGGACTTTCATAATAGTTTTCGAGAGTAAAACTCGAGACACCTCTCTGCCTTCGCTTTGGCACGTGCGTACATAAATTTTTCTTTCCCAAAAATAAAATCAAACTCTAATTTATCTTCAGTTTCGATTTCAATATCATTGACAATATTTAGTTTGGAGTGCCAGAACCTGTTTAATTATTTAATTAGACGAATTCCTTTACCCAAAAAAACAACCAGCAAGTTCAAACAACACATTTGCATACGAATTTGTAGCTGAACTATAAATTAGTCAAACGGATTGAATTTATTTTTTGTTTATTTTATTAAATGCATAAAATAGGCCTAGACTCACTTAACACCCCAACTAATCAAATGGTCATCAATCCTCCCAAGCTCACGCCTGACACGAGCACCCACAAAAGACAACGAAGACACACACACACACAACTTGTAGCGACTTTAGAAGACATGACGCATTTATGTACCATAAGTAGTTCAGAGAGCAACATTCACCAAAAAAATTTGAATTGTTAAAATGTCAAGCTAATTTGGAAGCAAACCAGACCAGGCAAAAACCAAACTTTTACGATTCTGGCATATCGAAATGCATACCACTCAGCGCGATGCATATTTCAGTTAATTGTCTCCGTATAAAATCCGTATTCATTCACATGAAATATCACTTGCAGTACGTAACCATTTGGCAATGTATATGGGAAATAACCATTGTACATCACATTTAACAAATACTCTTCGTGTGCAAGTTCATTCATAGTTTTTGACTCATTTTTGGGTATTGGTATGGGCATTGCCTTGACTAAAAGTATGCCGGCTAGCAATGAAAATAACTGCAACGAATGTGTGAATTTTGGTTAAAGATTTACATTGATTTCATACTTTACCCGATATGCATGTAGCATGTTGTACAAAGAATTTGTACAGATTTGAACTGCAAATGGGGGGTCTGTAAGATTAGCCGATGGTTCCCTCAACCCACTAAATCACAGCGTAGGCGATTGCTTACCAATCTAGTTTTCCGCTGCTTGTCTCCATCAAATGGCTTCATCTAAAACGATTTTCGACTTTGTTTGTTTGTGATATAATTAAATTAAAAAACAAATTGATTTCATTTTGTGACGACTACATCAAAGTCAACTAAAAAATAACCTTGAAATAAAAAAAAGAAGAGTGGAAACCAATTTGGAAACAGCTCTGAGCCAGTTAGAGATTATCATGTAGAGGTAGGTGTACTGCCACGAGAGTAAGTCTCTTGTAGCCAAGGCTGCAAAACTCCTAAAAAATATGGTTAGAAAGTTCGGTCCGGAGGTTTAAAAAGGTCGTAAAGTTAGGAACGGTTCCAGCACCGTTTCCTCCAGCCTGAGGCTTGGGTTCGAACCTTGGTTCATATCCTTAGAATTCCTTGAAACCTTTTTGCCTCTATTTTCTATGAATTCTATGAATTTGATACAAGCTTTAATCTGCTCTGCCTTACCTTTGAGGGAGAGAATGAATGGAAAGCAAAAGTCCTTGGTACTCTTAGACAAATATGAGAAGTTTGTGTAGACACACATAACAAAAAAAAAAGATACTATAATAAACACTTTGGATGATTTCGGTATCCATTTGCAATGGATATTTCTTAATATACAATTTTGGATATGAAAATATCCATTTAATGATAAATGCAACTTAAATTCTCATCAAACGGAGTTGAAAATCTTAAAAAAGATATGAAAAATTGACGTTTTAATATTAAAACAAGAAAGAAAGTCGGGTAAGCCCGACTATTACATACTCTGTACCAACGAAATTATACGCTTAGCATAAATTTTGATGCTGCAGTAGCAGCTGAAAGCAGCGCTGCAGCAGTGAACAGTCTTTTGATCATAACTCGAAAACCGTTCATTCAATCTTCACCATTCCTTTGGCCGATCGATGAGTTATCCTTATTTCTAAATATATCTAGAAGGAACTACCCACCTATATTTAAAACTGTAGTAGATATGACGTTTTTTCCAAATTGCGGGGGCGGCAGGGGGCGTGGCCAAAATTGAAAATAAACTGTATCTGCCTGCAGACATAAGAAGCATATGTCCCATACACGTCAAACCTCTATCTCTTACCATCTCTGAGATCTGTGCGTTCATACGTACAGACAGACGGACAGACGGACATGGCTATATACCTCATCATCAATACCCCAGTCGACATAATGGAATATAAACAATTCTGCCATAGCGGGGCTTGAAAAATCACATTTCTTGGGTAGGAAATGACTTTAAGAAGCATCCTCTTTCTTCTATTGGTCATCGGAAATCGATCCGTTTGATTTCTAAGTATTTGTAAAGTCAATTTTGCGTTAGTCTGGGGATTAAACTCTGGACCTTTTCCATAGATATGATCATTTTCATAATAATGTTTTGGATAATGTTCAGTTCCGTTGGATGATTAAATGGATATTTATCACATATCCAGTCCATGTGGATACGGCAAATTATCCAATTGATATATTGTAATATCTTTTTTTCCTCTATGTACTAAACACGAATGTAATGAAGCTGATGGCACTATCACTACCGATTGCTTCCTTGAATTGAGTTGAGCCTTGTTCATTTCAAGCACTTCTCGAACATTTTTAACAATCATTTTTCGATCAGATCAGATCAGATCTTTTTTGCTAGTCTTTAGTCTTTTGTTAAGCTGAACTTAATCTTCATTCGGTTATGCGGGTTGTTTGACAGTAGATCGCTTGATCTACGAGGTATTTTCAACCTCCTCAGATTCCAAATCGCGTTAGCTGTTTGATGTGTTTTTGAAGTGGTTGTAGACCGAAAGGAACCACTAGTAAAGTAGAGAGGGACTGATCGCTCTATTAAAGCCCTTCATTGATCTGATCAGCTCCAGTTACATGCACAATTTTCTTCTTTTCCACTAGTTCTAGTTCATATAAGTCGACGATCTAGAGTAAATCCAAAATACTTCACTTCAGGAGTTCATTATGTTTATAAATACAAATTACCGACTTATGGGCAACTTGGCATAGAGCAATCGATTGTCGTTGCAGCAGTAACTTAACATTATCTAACCTGCTAGCCAATATGGACTATTGATTTATTGTTTCACAGTTTCTATTAATTGTGTTTGTTTCCTTGTTGACATAATGTATTCCTCTCAATTAGCACGCAACGCTTTTGCCAATTTGTCTACCCAAACTTCTTTCAACATTTCGAATGGCTCTTTTTTGGCCCCGAGGCAATTAATCAATGCGCCGAACTTCCAAATATTAACAATTAATCAGCAGTTTTAAATTTAGGGTATCAGAAATCACACATTTACTTTAATAATAGATCAACTCAAGATGATCTTTATTGGCGCTCCAGGTGGTTCCAGCGACCTTGCGCATCTTCAACAGAAATCTAAAGAGAAAAAGATAAAGGAAAAAACAACCGATTTCAACACCTTTCCAAAGCCGGGGCAATCGCACCTGCCACTCAATCCCAAAAGCAGTGGCCCAGGGCACCCTCATTGAAAGCTATAACAAAATTAAAGGGGACTTTTTATAAGTCTCAAACCAAACCGAAATTAAAGCATGAAAATAAATTGCTGCCAAATGACTCATGTATTTTGGGGTACGAGTATTGTTGCAATTCGATTATAGTTCACCCATGGCTGTTATTGTTTCATTACCAAAATGCGATAATGCAAGCTCTTTTTTTTTTGTCCGTTTTGGCAATTATTGTTGGCTCCCTGCGGCCGAAACTTGTTTGGTGGCATCCAACAAGCAACTCCATATAAAAGACGCACTTGAATTGAGTAAAGTAAACAGTTGCCATCCAAGCAGCCTCCTTACAACAAGTTCAAGTTTACTCAACATGTACAAATATGTAAGTTCCCTCAAGAAGTGCAATAAAGTGGCCCTGATTAACCTAAGCTTACAATTTGCAGCTGTTTTGTCTGGCCCTGATTGGCTGCGCCTGCGCCGATAACATCAACAAAGATGCCCAGATACGCAGCTTCCAGAATGAGGCCTCCGATGCCGAGGGTAATTATCAGTATGCCTATGAGACCAGCAATGGTATACAGGTCCAGGAGGCTGGCAATCCCAATGGAGTACGTGGTGCCGTGGCCTATGTGTCGCCCGAGGGCGAAAAAATCTCTCTGAGCTACACAGCCGATGAGGAGGGTTATCATCCCGTTGGCGATCATTTGCCCACACCGCCTCCAATTCCGGCCTATGTGCTGCGCGCTTTGGAATATATTCGCTCACATCCGCCATCCCCAGCTCAGAAGGATCAACAATAAGTCGAAGATCCAGTTTGCCATATCCACAAGACTTGATAATGTGGCCCAGTCATTGTTATTTAGCGACATACATTCATTCGTACGTTTTAGTTGGTAGTTACTGTTAATAAATGTTGTCCATGGGACGGCTCTAATTACGAAAGCAAAGGAGACACTTTCCTTGACCAGAAGTCAACAGCAATGGTTGTTGAGTAAACTTCAATGTTCCCAGGGTTTAACTCTTTGAAGTGAGAGATCTTTTGACACACTTTAGCCAATACCACAAGGAAATATACAATTTCCGTGGAAGCTGATAAGTGTTGTTATCAAAGATATGCTCTCTCGGTATGTTCTATTTCGAGCTGGCAGTATCACACCACAACATCGATTGTGTGTGGCATAACCAGAACCAGAACTACCCTCTAGGAACGCCTTCTAATCTACCACAGAAAAACTGAATCCATTGCTGGGAGAGAATTGATTTCTAAGCTCTTGGAAGAATCCCGCTTTCTTATATCTTGTAAGAGATCTTTTTCCATGTCCCACAAGTATTGCTTTCTCTCGCACCCTTTTGATAATTAAAAGAGATTACTGTCATGTACGATTAAAAGCAGACTCGAAAAATGACTCATGCACAGGCTCAAAATGTGATTTATTGAAATACGAAAAAGACTCGCAAAGGACTCGAATATGAGTCCAAACTGATCGAAGAATGGAGTAAAAAGAGTTCCTTCCCAAAAGAATCATTTACGATCAAAAGACAATCGCATTTATGACCATTCTTATCAGAACGAGGACTCAAAATAGGTTTAAATATGGTCAAAAATGACATAAAATGTTTGCTGGGAAGTGATATCTACTGGAAGAATCGCATTCTTATCTTCCGCGATCCAAAATTCACTTTTCTAACCTTTTCTTATCCAATAAATGGAAGATCGCTTGATCTAAAGTTACCTGAATAAGCCTGCCTTCATACTGATCAACTCATGGACATGATAGTACAATAATAGAGGTAAGGCGGCGTCAGTGTGATGAGTACTTTTGCCAAATGCTTACGCTTCAAGAGTACGCGCAGCACTAAACGTGAAGGTACTTTGCAGAGAACTCACACTGACGCCGCCTTACCTCTATTGCTGTATCATGGTCTAGTAGTTGTTTGCTATACTACTAGATCATCATGTCTCATCTTTCAAACATTATGAAGCCAGCCTAAGTCTTTTTCGAGCCTTTTTGATTGATAGCAAAGAGATAACTGTCAAGTGCGATTGCAAAAAGGCTCATGCTGTTTCATAAGATGTAGTTTACTGAAATACGACTCAAAAAAGGTTCGGAAATGACTTGTGAAAGATCAGATAAACGAGTTAAGATCGAATCTTCAAAAAGAGTAGCGGCTCGGGTACCATTTTCTCCCGACAAAAGTATCATAAATGTTCCAAAAACGAGCGAGTGATCAAAGATTTAATATAATGCTTGCTGGGTTGTATTGA
Source organism: Lordiphosa andalusiaca (assembly GCA_035044965.1). Classification (NCBI taxonomy): domain Eukaryota; kingdom Metazoa; phylum Arthropoda; class Insecta; order Diptera; family Drosophilidae; genus Lordiphosa; species Lordiphosa andalusiaca. Next base: position 3,012,106 of record JAWNNM010001363.1, on the reverse strand, counting down.
AGATTTTCAACAACATCCATTGCATACTTATGGGCGGTACAAAATATGGAACACTTACTCAAAATGTTATATCTTCGCTTTGAATTAGTGTATTATGCGATAATATTAAAGTAAGTCGAAGAAAATGAAAATATTAACCACTAAGCAAGCTTAAAAACGATCAAATGATGCATTTTATGCAACTGTAATCTCAAATCTAGGTAAGATGTATCATTTTCGGAAACAGAATCGTGTGCAGCACTCGAAAATCAACTTGAATCTGAACCATTTCTATTTGGAACTGCCTTAAGTCTTGTGCTTTCACAATCAATTCAACAAATTAGAAGTTATTGAAATTAGCTTAGGGATAGGGAATCCCTTTCATATATTCAGTTGCTATAATGATGTTACCTGTTGCTATTCAAGGATAGTTGTAACTCAAGTTTGAAAATCTGTTGCCCTTGCAACTTATTTCCCTGTCATTTATCTTGCAGTATGTCCCTAAACGTATGCTTTACATATTTAACTAATTGAACGTATTAAACAAATGTTGCTGGGCAGCTAAATTTAAGTTATTTTAAATAAATTAGTTTAAATATAAACATAGCATACTTTCGGGTGGCCTTTGTAGCGTTTAAATGTGTCAACCCATTTGAATAATGCTTGTTGTTCCACCATTTGAAGGGTAAAAACTAATTGATAACTAAAATTGCTCTGTTTTTGAGGTGGGCAACACATTTTTGTACAAAATCATCCCGGAGGTATGCAATACGGCAACCAAAGTATCTGCAAAAAGAGAAAACACAGGATTAAATCCTTTAATATATGACTTGAGTAGTACAGCATCAGTTTCCCTGTACTTAACTCCAACATGGCTAACACAAAAAAAAGAACAAAAATAACTTGATTTAGTAGCTTGGGGTTAGCATTTCGCGTTGTATTTGTTTTTAGCGTTAATTTAAGTTCGCTCTTGGCCGAACTTGTTTCCATGCTAGGCAAATGTCTCTCTCGAGTGTGTGTGTGTATAGTATGTCACTCTAGTTGAGGGCATTGAATTGGATTTGTGGTACCCGGAAAGAAAATCCTGAACAAAAGACGCATCCAGTTTGGAATTTGTGTTTTTTTTTTTGTTTGGAAATCTGAGAATAGACATAAATATTAATCAGACACGCACACACATCGCATGATAATGATGAAGTGGAGATAATGTGGCAGGTAATTCGATAGAATTCGTTGGGGTCATCAATAGACCACATATAGTATTTCGTTTGTGTTCGATTTTGGGTGTGGTGTGGTGGGAGTTGTCATAAATTTGAAATGACGGAAGAAACATTTGCCTTGTTTGCTTGGATGATGACTTACGATAACTAGCAACAACTAGATAAGTCCTAAGGCTTAGATATTAAAATTGGTTACTACATGCTATAATGGTATGATATCAGCCTTCTTCTTGTTGTGCGGGGGGGGGATGGCAGCTAGAATACATTCGGCTTCAGTTTGCCATCCTCCGTATGGGTGCGTATATATTCCAAAGATCTGAGTATATAATCCGGTGTGGGTGGTGGCTGTGGCAAATGTCTGCCCACCACATGAAAGCCCAACTCATCGGCTATATAGCGTGTCTCGATGGGCACACCCTCGGGTGAGACATAGCTAAAGATGCCAATGGTCTCCAACGCATTGCCAGCGGCTTGCACATCAATGCCATTGCTGGTCTTGAACGCAAACTTAAAGACACCCTCCTCATCCAGGGGTGATACACGATAATCCGTTATGATGGCATCCCGTTCACTGTCACCCACTAAGCGTCGTATGCGACGGATGCGCACCAATTTGGCATCGAGTTGACACCATAACAACGCCAGCCACAGCCAGGTGATAAACTGCAAAGAAACGAGATCTTATCAGTTCATCTTGGCGCAGAGATCACCAGACCTTGGCTTACAAAGTAACGCATAATTTTCACAATAATTTCACGGGGGTCACCGATTGCTGATCGAACGCGACGACGTCTGTTGGGTTCAAAGTTGGTTAACGTACTGCCAGCCCGGCCAGCGTGCGTTTTCAAATTTATATGAGGAAAACAACGACTCAGACAGAGCCACCAAACGACGAAAAACCAATAAACATAAACAAAATGCCAATAGTTTTTTCAACCATTGTGAACATTTTGGATATTTCTGTGTGTTGCTTTTGTTGTTGTTGTTGTTTTTTTATAAATTCATTCGTTTCCGTTTATCGCGTGGAGTTAATATTTGTTTATTAAACATTTTATGATCTCGTTTGTCAGCGCGAAATATTATAAATGTGCTAAGTTTGGTAGTCGGTGTTCTCGACCAAAATTTATGATGGCAAAGTTCCGATTTGGAACGGAAGATGAGATTAGCTCGATGGAATTCGGACAGACCAGTTTTGTGGTTCTAACTGTTCTTTTGAGTCATTAACCCTGTAAGTGGTGAGATCGTGAAGAGAGTGTGGTCATCCATCAAATGTAGAACAAATGGAAAAAGAATTGCTTTAGATCAGGGTTCGGAATCGTTCGGAATTGCTCGTAGCTCAAAGCATTCGGCTCTTGTCTCTGAGCTGAGAGCCCTACGTCGAGAGCAGTGAGCCATCAACCGGCTCGTGAGCCACAGCATACGGTTCTGAGCTGAGAGCCACTGCTCGGGAGCCGTGAGCCCTCAACCAGCTCTCGGCTCGTGGTTCTTAACTCTATTATGTTTTTATTCTTTGACATCTTATTCTAAGTAATATATGAAGATCAATCAAATCGCTTTGATACTTCACACTTCTTTCCAAATCTGTAGCTAAAATTACAATTTGATCTTTCTAGTAGCTTAAGAGTTAGTTTTTATAGACTGATATCTATGGGTGTTATAAGGTTTAGCTGTTTTTGAAATGTGTGCAGCTTATATATCTAGAAGGTACTCACGTTTTATTAATAAAACTTTTGGATTTGCGTGGTTTTCTCCAAATTCCGAGGACGAGAGGGGGCGTGGTATAAATTGAAAATAAACTTGATCTGCCTGCAAGTATAAAATAATATCGTAACAAACCAAACCGTAATCGCTGAATCGCTTGTTCCAGCGGACGACTTCATTTCGAAAATGCGATCGATTCGCATGGGTTCAGTTCTCCGACGCGTTTTAAAACGCAATGCACTTCGGAATTCGATAGATTTCCATCGGTTAAAGTAACCGTTACCATTCCATGATCTACAAAGCAGATGACTAATTGATCGAATTCATCCTTAGAGATTCCGGATGGATATAGTCCTTTGTAGATGACCTGTTTCAAATTTTATGTTATGTGGTCTTATAAGTCTTCTGCAATGACCTGTCGACTTCTAAAAGTTGCTAATTGATTGGTTTTTTTTCGAGACGATGGTCTCAATATTCGGTCGCACTTTTTGAGTGTAACTCTGTCTAAGATGGGATTAGGATATGTAATAGAGTCTTTTAAGAAGCATGGTACTTGTTCTTTTCTGGCCGAGGATGTAATGTTTCCGAAATGCAACCCTTAAGCTTTAGCCTGCAAATTCGACTTTATAATTGTGGGACTTTTATACAAGGATTTTAAAGCTAGTCAAATTCTTCAAGGAACTAAAATTCGAATAAACAATATAATAAATAACAAATTAACAATAAAAATTATAATGTTCTACCTACCTCTATATAATAGACCTTCATAAAATATGTAATAAGTAAGGAGAGTAACCGAAACATTGGCTCCAGAGACCACTCAATTACCGGAAAGGGGGTATAGAAACATGAGCCCAACCAGTTATTCTTTGCACCCTTACTCGACTTCAATTACCCCGCCCAATAGCTTTAAAAGTTATCACAGAGTTTAAGCTAGACTCAACTGTTAATCAAATTCGGACTATTCGAGGGTTAAACAAAAATTTGTAAACTTCTTATATACTTCTTATACTTCTTATGTATACTTCGTTCAGGTATAAGTATGTACAAGCACATGTCCGCCACCATTCGACACGGAAGCTCATGCTTGAGCTCTAGAATATACACATAATTTGATGCTTCAAATTTTTCATGCAAATGTTGGCTGACGCTCATAAAATCTGATAAAAAAAATCATAGAAAATTAGGCTATCAAATTATAACATAGACATGGAATTTAGGATTTTACGACCATTTTTTTTTATATTAATCCAACAGTTCCGTATAAAAAATGAAAGCCAGATTAAGTTCTAGAGCAGCTCAAAGCCAAATCAAGACTGATTCTGATTGTGACGATGCCCGCTGAGTTCGGTGTTCAAGTCTTTTGTGTTCAGGCTAGACGAAAGCTACCCCATGGAGCTGCTAATAAACAAATTGTTTGCACACGCATTTGGAACTGGAAAAGTCAGTTTTGTAGACTTCACAACTTCTGTTTCTATCCATCGAGTTTTTCGTGTTTAAGTTTGGCAAGAGATTCTAAGGCTAAACCATTTGGCATTATTTAATTAAGACTATGGTTGATGACTTGTTTGTCTTGAAGATTTATGTGTGAAAAGTTGATGATTAAAATTTCATAATTTGTGGCTTCAATTTAAATAATTCTTTCAATGCAAATGTTATTAATTGATGGACTGATTGATTTTGCAGTTTGACACCTTGAGCAGCCGCAGCGGCAAGTTGTAAGGCCTCAAACATATGTATGCTAATGCCTCTGAACGCCTTTAATAGCTGGTGTATGTGGGGCCAAGTCGTGCAAGGTCTTGAATGCGGTCTGCATACGCAAGCACAGTGGTTCTGGTCTGGTCAAAGAACTTTCCCACTTTCGCTTCTGTTTGGCCCCAACTGGTTTTTTCGATTCTCACATCGCACAAATAATTCTTGCTTAATCAGTACAAACAATATATATATTTTTAGCACACAAAACAGAAAACATGTCCATGATAAATCGATGTGACTAAATGCATTAAACCTTTAGCATTTCAAGTTTTTGTATATTTTAATTAGATATTTTCTAATCAAACTTTAAAACCAATTTGACATAATTGGGGTATAATTATCATATTTTATTTTGAATAATGTTATTAGACCATGACCTTTTCCCAAAAGAAAAAAAGCTAAAAATAAATGAACACATTGGAATCGAATACAACGAACCGAAATCAATCAAAATGCAAACACGACAATGAATTCTACAAATTTTAGATCGCCTTCTGATCTATATAAGAGGTCAGCAATACGATTTTGAAATTGGCAATTTTGGCAATTCCTATTTGTAACTTTTGGATTTTTGTATGCAAAAATATCTAAGAAAATATGTGAAATAAGTCGAAAGACTACGGTGCATACACTTCTACATTCAGGAAGTACTATTTAGCCAATATGGCATGCAATCTAAGGTGAATGCAATGTGTTCTTATGCTTCTGACCTGTTTTAGCTTAAAAAAAGTGATCGAAGCTGAATTGCAAAGTGATGTCACATAGCCCCTACCTTGCCCCATCAAATGTTCATTCATTTTGATCTCTTTTTGGTAAGACATTCGCTTCTGATAGGAACGATCTGCGATCTTAAAATTATGTTTAGTTAGTCAGTTAGCTTATCTCAATATATTTTATTGTAAAATAACTATAAAATGAAGTATAGAAAATCAATATAAATATCTAAGAGCAATTGAGTAAGCCTTTTGTCAACACAACTAAGCTCGAGCCCACTCGAGAAAATGCCAGGTTTATACCTGGTCTTTGTGAAAAATGGTGTGCCACAAACTGAGATCGTTTGGCCTAGCCACTTATTGATTGTCACTGCGAATGCCAATCTAATATTAAGTTGAACTTGTTTGAATATAATTGGCATTTCTGGTAGATTTATTGTACCCTAAACATTATCAAATTTCGAATTAAAAAAACCGGAAACCTGGAGTTCAGTCCAAGAAGGTGTTGTTGAAAACTCTAATGGATAATTTACAGCTTTGTTGAATGGTGTCAAGTCACCAGGCCACGTATCTGTATCTTAAAGCTTAAATGTCAGCCACGCCTGATTTATGTATTGTGTGTATACAAGTGAAAATCGCAGTTTGCGATTAAACGATTGTGCAGAAATTGGTAGGCATTTCTATGCATTTTAATGGACAGGATTCGATATCTAACAATTGGTTTTAGAATATGTCAGCGGATGGATCTTGTGGCAAACGAAGTTGCATGCTTATATTTATGCAGGGAAGTGAAATTTGACAGACTGATCAAGAATATATTTACTTTATAGGGTTATAAATGTTTCCATTTCCCTGTTACATACACTTTAACAACTTAACGATGACGTTTTCCCATTCTAAAGAGATCCCTTGTGAATTTATCTAAAAAGAAGGGAGAATTTGCCTGAAAACCAAAATTTAAACTTGAATTGACTACAAGTAAGAAAATCTACTATTAAAAATTTCGAACCATACTAATTGTATGGAACCACAGTGCATACCGAAACTTGAGCGTCAATTTAAAATGCATTAATTATGTAAACGCCAATTCCCATCAATTGACCCACTGTACCTCCACAACCATTAACATAAACTGTGATCTTAGTCTACAAATGCAGCCACACCTACAAATACACCCAAAAGTAACCGAGAAATAACCGAAACAACTTCATTGTTTGTCTCTAATGGCCAAATCTTTGGCTTGCCTAATGCTTCTGCATTAGCACAAATTTAACATAAATCAGCAGCTCAACAGCCCCAGCATCTCGGAAACTGGTTGTTTAGCTCTTGCATATCTGCAATAAAGCGCAAGTTTATGCTAACTTTGACTTCCCTTTAAAACAAAAAAAAAAAAAACAGACAGTTTTAGAATTCCTCCCCAAGAGAGCGCGTAGAGAGAGAGAGAGAGAGTTAGCCAGCTTGATCTTGATCTTTAAAGCTTCCTTTTGCATTTTGGCAAATGCTTTTTAGCCAGTTCCAAATAAACGCTCAAGCTCGCCGGATCTCAATTTAGTTGCTAACGGTTCGAGTTATTGTGGACCAGATTAAACAATATACAAAAAGTACCAACAACTGTAATAATCGTTAAATTTATTTTAATTACGATGCTTTGTACGCGACACTCGTTTGGCAAGGTTTGTGCTGAGATTTCTGTATGTTTTTTGGCGGCTAATTCCAGTAAATTTCCAACCAGCTTCTATTAATCCAAGCAATGGTCTTGTATGCCAGCGTCCTGGCCGCGCCCGCCGATCGAACGGCCCACACCATTTACTATCGGAATAAACCACCCAATGCAGCCGGGGATTATATGTACGAGTTTCAGACCACCAACGGCATCACCACCAAAGCAGCTGGCAATGAAAACGGTGCTGTGGGTGTGGTGCAGTATGTTTCATTAGAAGGATTACCCATTACCCTAACATATACGGCCGATGCCAATGGCTATCAGCCCATGGGTGAGCATCTTCCCGCTGTGCCCGCGCATGTGATGCGACAGTTGGAATATCTGCGAACGCATCCCCAAGTGGATGAACGCAAATCGCGTCACTGGTGAGGGGCAGTGAATTATTTATTTTTAAATGCCTGTCAATTGCAAAAGTCAGAATGCGGAGATAAGAAGACGCCGTTACACACACAAACTGAATTATGGGAAATTTACATACTTATTTATTGTATTTATGTTGATTGTTTTCATATGCAAATTATGGCTCGACAGACAACAACAACAACAACAGCAACCTCAACAAGAAGAAACGTACCAAAATATAGCAAACAAATGAATTAATAAATTTACCCATATATTTAAAACTAAAGTACACTTTTCTTTTTGGCGATCCGCCAAAGAGTTTTGAGTTTTGGTAATCGAAAAAAAGTTAATTACAAAACATTGTTTTCATTACAAGAAGTTGACTCAGAGGTCTAAAAATAACATTTAAAAACCATCTCGAAATTTTACTGTGAAACTGTAAAGGGAAGATCATACCCAATTAACCACGTAGAAACTAGCACAAACTTCAGTAGCAAAGCAATATGTATTGAAAAGACTGCTATAACATTGGGCAGCAAGTTATGAAATTGTTAAGATAATCCACGTCGAAGGTTCTAAACAATAATTCAACGAAAACATTTCCGAAAATGCCCATTTAAATAGCACAAATTGCGGTAGTACGTCAAAAAGTTGTGTGACCGTTTATATATATTATTTAGCAAAAGAAAGTTCGCTGTCGTGATTGATGGACTTTCTTCCTCATTTTTGGAATATTTATCTCTTAAGGTTTTTAATGAGAAATGCCTCTTTTGAATCAGGGCTGCAAGTTAAATATTTTCCGGATTTCCAATGAATATGGCACGAAAATTTCAGATTTGAGGTTTTTGGGCGAATTTTTTGGTTCGAACCTTGGATCAGCCCAAGCTTGACATAATATTAAATACAATACATATTTTTAACTACTAAATATAACTTAATTATAGTAGGTTATTTATAACTACATGTTTTTAAAATCGCTTTTGACCTAATAACTACTCAAATCTTATAGGAATCGTCTTGATTTTGGGTTAAAAATGGGTTTGTGGAACACAAAGGAATATTAAAATTTTATATAATTAACTGATGTTAAGATTTTGCGTTTGTGAACCATTCAAAATGCTAAAAAACAGACGCTATTATGGATTTGATAAATTCTTAATTCTTTTCTAGGTTTTTAATTTTAATTTAATTGTCCTGCCCGTTTTTGCTGAACCGAACCGGAATTTTATCGTTTATTTCCAAAGAGGTTCGGTTCACAATAAAAATAAAGTCGGAACTCCGCATTCGAAACGGCTTGCAGCCCTGAAAATAATATTAATTTATGAGCAATAGCTTCACAAACAACATTATCTTGTAAATCCAGGAACTATCTACAATTTTCATATAGATATTATAAAACTCTTTCGGTATACAAAGGTAGTCTTGTGATGGGGACATGTTCTTGAATACTCTGAAAAGCAAAAATTTGTCATTGAATTATTTCCAATAGTTGAAAGTTGATATGGTGATACCAAGGGTATGAGGAAAGTGAAATAAGGAAAAAACAAAATATATTGGAAGAGTTTTTTAGACCAAATTAACGGAAACCTGTTTGGTCGGTTTAAGATATTCCAGGAAACCGGTTTGGCGGGGGCTAGATTCGGAATAAAAACACTTCTTAGATTTATGACCCATCAAATACCCATAAACTTGACTTACACTCCAGGCGGCTTAGTCCAAACCACCAGGGCATCACTTTTATACCATTCCATTCCATGTTTCCCCTTCGCAGTTAACTAAAAATAGCCATCAACACACGATTTCAAGTTCACATTTAACCACTTCTGGTATACCTTCATTATTTCTAAGTGTCTTGGTAACTAATTGTCCATCCGTCATGCTCATTTCATTTTTAATTCTCTTTTGTTTATTAATAACATTAAAAGCTGTTTCAACGCCCATTAAGGCAATGTGAATGGCTCGTTCCAAGTTCCATAAATCCTCGCTTGACATTTAATTTTGGATAAGAGGGGCGTGCCTGCTTGGCAAATACAGACACCTGTTTGGCACGTGGATATGAATGATTGCACTTGGGAATCAAATTTAGTATTAAATAATACCTTAAAATAACCTCAAAGCCAGGCTCTACCGTACAAGCTAGTGTGAGGCTGTTGATAAAGAAATGCGCCATGAATAATTCATGGCGCATCATATTTAAATATTTCTCCAACTAACTGTCAAAAATTTCTTTGATTTACCATTTGAAATGTAGAATGAAAAAATGTCAACTTATGGCTGCGATTCAAGGACGCCGCAGCACAAAATTTGACAACAACTTGTTTGATGTTGCTGTGAGTCGGTGACATTAAAAGCGCTGTCAGCGACGTTTTATATTTGGTTTATTAGTCTGGTTACATTAACACACAGAGCTCCAAGAGTCGGTCAATAATATGCAACGGCCTTAATTAGGCGCCCACATGCAAATCAAGTGGCGGCATCAATTTGCTACCAAAACAAATCCGAAGCGAAAGTCGTTCTAAGATGATGCGAAGGTTGAAACAATTCAGTGAAGTGATGATATCAAATAATCGTCCCAAGCTATCAAAAATGACAACTGAGATGACTGATGGATGTCTGGTGTGGTGCGGAGGTGGTGGTGATAAATGGCAGTGATTAACACTGAAGCTTGAAGTCGACAACATATGTATCGATAGCTGGGGATCGATGATCTGGAAGTCGTTGAAGAATACATTGTTTTATTTTTTGTTTTTGTTGCCAATTTAATTAGCATATGTATGTGCATGTTTTTGGCTAAGTGTATTTAATTTTCATATTGTTCCACAAATGTTTTTAAATGCTTTTGTATTCATTTTGGTTCTACTTTAACCTATTCTCAAAACTTGCTTCTTTTCTTCTTCTTAAATTTAAATGAGACTTATGAAATGTTAGTAAGAGATCTTGAGAATCAATCGATTTGTTCTTGAACTTTCATGAATTTCGCTCTTAAAATCGGGTAAAATTCGTTCAAAGTTTGGTGCTTTTAGGCGAGTAAGTAAGTTAAAGAAAGTAAGAGATGAGGGCAAGCAGGCTTGAGGGAATAGCTTAAAGCCCGCTCTCACAGTTTCGGTTTTTTTTTATGGGAGAAAGGTGTATGGGAAAACTTTCGAGCGGAGAGCGCCAACGATTTTTGACCTCGTGTTGCACAGGAATTCCCAAGCAGTTATGGCATTGCTGGCATGGAGAGACGTCTGTTAAAGTGTCAACGACTGCTGCTGCTTTATGGTGTTGTGTGTGTTCCTGGAGCCGGCTAAAACTGGCTGCATATTAGACAATTAATTATCCATGAAACTTAAACAACAAAGAAAAAAACTATTGATTTTCAATTGTTGTTTATTTGTTTCAGCCTTCAATTGAATTATGAGCTAACCTCTCTACTATTTTTTAGTCACAAACATCTGTCAAAGCCACAATTTCTATTGTCTATTCCGAAATGAGCCATAAAAACAAGAGGAATAAGCTAACTTCGTCTGTGCTAACGATTTAATACCCTTGCAAGTGATCGTTTTGATATACTGGTTAAGAGCTTAAAAGAAACAGAAGCTAACACATTCTAAACATACATAAACTATGTTTTTTTACACTTCAGCGAAACGACACATACTGTTAAACTAAGCCTGATGATGAGACTTCCATGTGATGGTTGCCAACTGTAAAAAAACCTTTTTGTATAGTTAATAGGTTTGTGAGTTCCTAAATCACAATTAAAGAATAATTTTATTTTAAGATATTTTTCATATTCTCTTAGGTTGTCCCATCAACTCAATAATTGGCTGCGTTTACAACTCCCCAAGCAACAACACTATCTTAACAACCGGCTGGATTGTCGAAGGTTCAAAGGTTCAATCAATAATCGATTTGTTTTTTAAAATTGCTGAGTCTGCGACTCGCTAGAGCATTGCTCTGTGCCACTTGTATGCTTCTCCTCGCAGTTGCTGCTTGGTTGGAAGTTTGATATTCCTATTTTGGCAGTGATTCGTGTAGAACCTCATAAATAATTGACCCTACCATCTGCGGCATAAAATAATACTTGCAAACCTAGGGCCATTTTCGAATCTTCTACTTTGACATAAACCTACATATGCAAGAGCAAAATCGAAGTATATCTGACACGTAGTAGCTATTTAGAAGAATTCTGTTGCTTGAAATTAAGTTAAAATATAAATTTAAGTAAAATCAAAAGCGAACCAGAAACAATTTTTCGAACTGTCGGAAATCAATTTGTGAAACACCTAATTGAACGATCAACAATGGGGATAACACCCATTATCTGGGGATAATGCGCCCTCATGCCTCTACGCTTGCGACTTCCCCCTTGTTTTTTTTATCAACTTACTTCAAGACACGTTCAGCTAAACACACAGGGGGGGATCTTAACTGACAGATTTAAGCGACCATCTAAATTCAATTTGGTTAAAGTGAAACAAACCTGGTAACAAGCTCATCGTCATGTTTGAGCTGGCAGTTATCGAAAGCGATTTACATGCATACCAAATTCCAAACAAGATGTTTTGTGTGTGTTTTTTTTTTCTTATCTTTTTTGTTTTTTTTTTTTTTTTTTGCACATCATTACAATAATACAAGTATACTTCAAGTTGCTTGACATATAGCTATATATCCATGTATGTTTGTATTGTTGTGTGGGTGAGTGTCTGTGTCTGTGTGTGGTGTTGGATATGGGTTTTACATGTAACATGCATATCATTTATGTGTGGGGGGATCATCACGATTCTTATTAGGAAGCAGCAATTAAAAATGAATGCGATTTTCTCTTTTGAAATTTTGTTTTCCCATTTGAATTGGCCGTTTTTTTTTTATTACGTGTGTGTGTGTGAGTGTATATATATTTTTTTTAATCATTATTCCAAGTGTCTCACATAATCAACTATGTTTATACATTTTTAGGTTCTTTTTTGTTTTGTTTTTGTCTATACTAAATACTAAGCCTAAAAACCACCTTCCAACGAGCGTACCAAATCTAATGCAATTGTGGGGGGTTTTGAGGGGGAAACGAAATGATTCATTTTGAAGAGAAAATAGAGAAGATGTTTTAGTTTACTGGAGTGTAGAAATACATAAGCTAAATGTATAAATATGCAATATGTGTGTGTGTGTTGTGTGTGTGAGAGTGTGTATAAGTGTTTTGTGTGTGTGTGTGTGTGCGAAAGTCCTCCAGAGACCTTGAGCCGCTTGTTAAACATTTTTAGAAGCGCGCGCACAGCGTGTGAATCTGCTAGAACCTGCAGGTAAAAACAACAAAATGAGATAAGGGGGAACAGCAGGGAGAGAGTGTGCGTTTCCACTTACCATTCCTCATCGCATGCCACTATAGTAGTGTATTGTTCACGGCCCCGCCCCTACAGCCAATCCTAGTCCGTTTTCGCCTCCGAGAACTCCTCTAATGCAAAGAAGCTGCCGCCGGAGGCTCCGCCTGTGCTGCTACTGGCCGTACTGGTGGCCACCGTTGCCGCTGTAGCCGATGCCTCGGATACTTGTACCTCCTCACCAGCGGCCGCTTCATTTGCAGCGGCTGCGGCCGCCTCTTTCTCCTCCTGGGCCGCCTCCAGCACTTGCTGTTGCACTTGAACGATGGGCTGGCCATCTTCGGTGTAGGACACCGAGACGGGAATGCGGGTACCATCTTCGCTGATGACATGGGCACCCTCCTCGCCATCCTGGCCCTGTTGTATGATCAGCTGTCCCTCGGAATTTAGCAGGGAGGCATCAATCAACTGCTGCTCATTGTTGTCGCCATGGACGAGCACCATTTGCCCGCTGCCGTCGGTCATCATTTGCAGAGTTTCGCCCTCCAAGCCCTCGCCGGACTGTAGCACGCCCACGCTTTGCAGCAGCTGTTGGATTTGTTCGGGATCTTGCACTATAATCTGGTTACCTTCGGCATCGGTCAGAATGTGGTTGTCCAACTGCAGCAAATGGCCATTCTCGTTGACAATAAACTTAATTTGGCCGCCATCCACTTGGGCCTGCATGGCCTCGTCCAGTTCCATGGCGGCACCTTCGCCAGCCTCACCCTCAGCCTCGCCAGCGGCCGCAGCTTCACCTTCAGCGGATTCACTGGCCTCTGTGGCGGCTCCGGCAGCGGACTCCGACTCGTTGGTGGACGTGTCAGCGGCCTCATGCTTTAGATCTGCTTCTGAGCTGGTCAAATGAGTTTCTTCAGAGGCAGCGTCTTCCTCCTTCTTTTGCTCGCTCGTCTTGCCGGCGGATTTCTCACTGGTCTTGGTGCTGGCCTTGCCCTCAGCCGATGTGGGCTCTGCGGCAGCAGCTGCTGCCTCATTATCATCATCTAGACTGGGCATGGACACTGGTGCAGCAGCAGAGGCCGAAGATTTGCCGTCCACATTGTCGGCTCCTCCCTCCCTGGCGCTGCCCTGCGACTCTTCCTCGGCCTGGTCGAGCACAGGCATGTCAATGCTCACCGAAACCGGAGCTGTGTTGTGGGGCGAGTTCTTTTGCGATGACTCGCCCTCTGGCTGGGGTATGGTAATGTTAAAGGTGATGCCACCGCTGCCCTCCTGCGAGGTGATAACCATTTCACCGCTCTTACTGGTCTTGGTAGAGCCACCCTCTCCGGTCTCGGCCTTCTCCGAGTGCAGTTTCTCAAAGAGACTCTCAATATCGGCCTCGGCGCTCGGCTCGCCACCCTCATTGGCCTTGCCCAGGCTTGCCTCACCGGGCTCGTCACTCAGCAGCGCAGTGGCCGCCGAATTGAGCGCCGTATTGACGGAGCCACTTCCCTTCTTGTCACGCCTGTGTGTCTCCATATGATGATTATAGTAGGTCTCCTGTATGAAGGTCAGTGAGCAAATGCTGCACGAGAAGAAGCGTATGTTGTTCTCCGCCTCGGCACTGGCCACCACAGCCGCAGCACTGGCGGCAGCAGTTGTGGGCACGGAATCGCTCAGCGCCTCATCAATGGTCTCCTGTAACAGTTTCTGGGTATTCAAGTTCTGGCTGGAGCTGCTGCTCACGGTGGGCAGCTTGGGTGAGACGGCCGAGGCTCCTGCGTTCTGATGCACTTCAAAATGCTTGACCAACAGCTCTCGCTTGGGGAAAGTCATGGAGCAAGTGCCGCATTTGAAGAAGTTTGTCTGATGCTGTTTGGCATGCACAGTGGCCAGCTCCCGAGTCTCAAATCTCTGCGAGCACAGGCGGCATTTAAACGGTTTGGGTTTGCCGGTGACATGCTTCCGCATATGCTCATCAAAGATGCCCTTGTCCGTGGACTTGAACTGGCAATGATTGCACGTGTACAAGGCTGAGCCGGCGGATAGGCCAGCAGTTGAATCCGAGACAGCCGCAGCAGCGGCGGCGGCGGCAGCAGCCGCCACAGGAGCAGCTGCCGCTGGTATGGTGGTGGTGCTGGTGACCAGCACATTGGTGGCATGATTTGATTCCATGTGCTTGCGCAAGCTGCTCTCATTGACAAAGTTAATATGACACATGGCGCAAGTGTTGTCCATGGCGGTGTTATGGTCCCGCACCATGTGCTGCTTCATGGCCCCAAAGTGGGGGAAGATCTTGCGACAGGTCTTGCACTGGAAGGTCTGCTGTTTGCACGTCTCATAGTGGGTGTTGAAGAGACGCATGTCCGAGGTCTTGTAATCGCACGAGGTGCACTTGTAGATTTTGGTGGCCTTGCGCTGCACCTGGGTCTGGGTACCTGCCTGGGCGCTGACGGTTTGTGGTGTACCGGCGGCAGAGGCGGCCTTTAACGGGCCAGCTAAGGGGAGAAGTCTCAGTAAAAAGGCTCTACTCTTTCAGCCAAGGGTACACTTACCTGGGGTGCCGGGCTGCACTACCTTGCGTGCCCTCAGCAAATCACCACCCGGACTCTCCTCCAGCGCTCGACTGCCAGCTCCTGTGGCCAGTTTCTGCATTTTAAGTGGAGGACTGGCCTCCAGGCTGCTCACATCCTCATTGATGGCATACTTTTTATTCAATAAACTAATCAAATTCGTCTTCACACGCTCCACATCATTCTCCAGGCGATCGTAGTAGTTCACCAGATTGGTACAGCGCGAGCACACATAGTCCTCACCGCACACTATGACCAGGAATCCCTCGCCCACCAGCTGGGCCAGTTTATTGGGAAACTTGGTGGAGGTGTGCGTGGTGCACATATCGGTGAGAGCTGTGGCCGACTCACAGCGCTCGTCGCATATGTAGCAGCGTGTGCTCTGCTGACCCCCGGACGCTTCGGCATCGCTGACGCTCTGCTGGGACTGATTGGCACTAACAACGCCCCCTCCGCCACCGCCACTGGGCACCACGAGACGCGTTGTCTTCAGTATGCGCGGCTGGCTGGGACCGGTCACGGTGACGGCTCCACTGTTGAGCAAATTGTTGAATTTGCGATAGGTGGCCGGATTTAGCTGATTGTTCATTGTGTATTAATATTTTTCTGGTGATTTCGAACGTTTTTGGCGCTACACGCGCAACTGCAAGCCGCTTTTTTCCTCTTTTCCGTTTTTGTATTGTGATTACGAGTGGGCCCCGAGCAGATGCTGTGGCGGCGCGCGGTCGTGTTGGTCAATTTCGTCAATTAATTTTACTATTTTCGATCGGTGTTGCAGACCCGTAATTGTTAATGCTGTAAACAATATTTTTGTTTTTTTTCCTCGGTTTAATTCTCGTTCTGGCTGCCGCGGCGTCGCTTCGACTGTACTAAAGTCTCGCTGTCTGTATTTTTTTTTAGGGTTAAACTCTGCTGTTTGCCTTTTCGGCACGTTTGACACTAGCTAGCTGTCTCGCTCACAAGCAGGCCTGATGCCCTGGAAATTGATTGAGTTGACACTGGTGCTGTCACGCTCGCACGGAAATGGCGGACGTTGTGGGGGGTTGATACACGTTGAGATGGCTTGATGACGCTAGTTGGTTGTATGAGCTGTGTGTCATGCGGGCGGTAAGTTTGAACTATGTATGAGGAAAAACGCAATATTTATTGCCACCAAGTGAAAAATATGATGATTTTGAAATCAATTCATTGGGGGTACTCCTGCAAGTGATGCTGATTCTGATTTGAAATTCTGAAAAGCCGAAAAACGGTCAAAATTTATATATTAATCGAAATTACTGTAGCTTTTTATCATTTCATATGTTTCAATGCATTGAGAGTGATATTCTGAAAATAATTTCTAATATTATGAATACTGAAATTTTATTTAGAGGCTAATGGCAGGGCTGCTGACAAACTCACTGCAGGATTGATTCGATTCGCGAAGTGGCTTTATAGGCTAGTTGCTAGTTGGCGTTTTTTTGTATGGTAAAAAAGCTGATTGTTAGCTTTTAACGCATAACGCACTCCTAGTGTAAATCAGCTTTAAGATACAAATTTCTCAAACAAATTTTTGAATCATAAACTTGCTTCATACTTAAATACTTTAAATAATATTTAAATTTGCATGACATCATGCATAATCAAGCAGTATGTCTGTTCGTACATGCGCCCAGCCCTATTAGCGTCGCTTTGCCTTTGTGCGGCAGTTCATCAAGCGGTCGAGGGAGGGCGCTTTAAATTGTACAATTTACCAACTATAAATCTACACTTTTGCCCCACAGGAGGCGCTTTAGGGCGCGCCACTTTCAAACCTATGTACAACCATTTCAACCATTTCTCTGCCTCTGAAATCATTAAAACGTTTTAGCCATGAGGTAAGCAGACATACCATTCAAAATAGCAACACTTTGGGTAGCGATAATAAAATACACTACATCACTAATGTGGCTAATAATGAAACACAAACTGAGATAAGATTCCATATTTAAGCATTGGTTTTTTTTTTTGTTTTTTTGGTTTTGTAATATTTATTTTGCACGCCAACAGAAAATGCTTTGACAATGTAGGTGGGCTTATCAGCTCCACCAATAATTTGGTGAAAAAGCGCGTCCCGCTCTCGACCAACTCGACTTCAGTTGGCAAACGAAACGAAAAGCGAACGCATATCAGAACTCTTGGACAATTGGAATTGCCCCTGCTTGCGTATTCAAAGTGAAGAATCATTATCGCCCGGTTATCGAACAAAAACAAAAAACTAAAATAAAAAAATAAAAAAAAAATACGAAAAATTAATTGGCGCATGTTACGTTACCCTCGGTGTCCGGCTCGTTTAGTTGTCCCTGTGCATTCAAGCTGAACGCGGGCGTGAGAAAACAGTTCATTGGACAAATCTATTTAGAAAACGCAGCCGGAAAATGTATGATACACTAACGAGGGGCATTAAAAATTTCCAATCACTTAGAACGGTTGTACTATGGGCCGGAATACTTGGTGTGGTATGTAATCAATGATAAAAATCACTTGGGTTTGTTTTCCTGTCTTTTTGGAGTTTGCGACCTCCATTGCCTTATTGGCCAATTCGAGTGATAAACGACAGCAGCAAAGTTTTGTTATTTTTCAAACAAACTGAAGCACTTGGTGAAATTGCTATCAGGGAGTACCCCTCAGATGAGTCGGTAATCAACTCACTTGACTCACGGCATGTGTAAACAAACCTCTTTGCCTCTCTCCCCCTCTCTGCCTTCCACTTACAGGTGCAGTCCGTCATCTGGATTGGTCTTACGATAACGGCCATACTCGCCTACAACTGCATTCTCTACATTGCACCCCAATTCAACTATGGCACAATGATCAAATATATCTTCTTTGACGTCTACTTCCATGGCAGTTGCCGGATGGACACCGCTTGGTATCAGAACTATGATCGCACCATTTTGCGCACAGTGGACACGGTTTTTGATCCCGAGCAACTATTAATCTGGGATTGTGTGTATTTGGGTGTCTCGGTTTGTTGGTTCATCGCTTCAATTGTGCTATTAGCGTGTGAGTATAGATAAACAAAAAAAAAAAAACGAGAAAATCTTCGTATGAATCATAAACCAACCATATCCGTTCCACTGATACGCAAACAACTGTACGGGTAACCAACCACTTGGAACAATCTAAGAATTTTTTGATTTTATCTAGGGACCTTTCGAAAGGCATTTTTATTTTTATTAACAAGCAACTTAATCTACAGATAAACATCTAAAGATTCATAGATTGAGCAGCAAAGAGAGAGAGTACAATTTAAATCAGTTTGAGTTGAAGCATTTTGTACTCCATCAAGTAAAAAAGGGAATCAAATTATTTCTTCTGATACAATAAGAAATAACATTAAGGTTCATGCTTAATACTCGATTTTAGACAACTTTTGTGGTCATGGCTCACAATTTGTATTCTCTGTGGTAGAGATGGGCGCGTGTCCCCTTTTTTTTTTTAACACGACACGACTCCAACACGAATGGCATATTAGGACTGGGTGACAGGGTGAATGACAGGGTATTTTGTAGTCGAGCGGCACTCTGATTACAGCTCGCTTACTTTTCCATTCTGAGATTGTTTCATCTTAAAGCTGAATTACACTAGGAGCTTGTTAAGCGTTAATAGCTTACAATCAGTTTTTTTTCTCATAGAAAAGAAGCTGACTGTTGGCTAGTAACGCATAACGCAATCCTAGTGTAAATATCCTATTAAACGGTCTATATCCCAGATTGTTGAACTACGTATTAAATTGTGCGTTTTTCTGTGACCTTTCTAGGTCATGTTATGCTTTTGCACAACTTTAAACAGAGACACAACACCACAAAGGAGGCTGGTAGATCGTACGGCTGTTTCAAGAGGAACCATTCTCTATCATCAGCGATCAATGCCAACCAACTGAACGTTTCTAAGATGTCTCTCCATGCCAGCGGAGGCATAACCGTTTGGGAATCCCAAAGCAGAATGCGCGCAAAAATATCGAGAGGCAGCGTAGAAACAGACAGTCGCATTTTGGTTACCGTTTCGACACGGTTTCAAGACTATAATCTTGGTTTTAGATTGCTCTTTTTCTCAGGGTAGGTTTTAATGATTCTTTTCTTTGAATCGTTGTGTTGAGAACTCTTTCTTTTGATCACTAAAGAGGCATTTGGATGTATACAGCCGTTGGTTGGTATAAGTTTCCGAAATCCGCCATGGAAGTTGCCAATCTAATGTTTCCATTTAGGTGTCGGGCATCCAAATATCTTTGTTCTACCAATTCAATAAATTGTAGCCTAAATCTTTTCGTAGATTTGCAGCCTAAATCTTTTCGTAGATTTGGAGATTTCTAGTGATAACTGACTGGGATGGAGGTTCTCTTATATTCTAATACTGTCTCTATTCCTAGGTATTGAACATCCTTCACAACATTATAGAAAAAATGATCAGTTTGGTTTTCAAAATAATATCAACATTATAGAAAAAATGATCAGTTTGGTTTTCAAAATAATATCAATATTATCGGACAAAGAAGGTGTTCGATATGTTCGATATTCGGGCAACGGCGCAGTAGAATTCCCTCGATAAAGTAACGTTCTATGTAAAACCTCACTTGGAATCAAATGGTTCGGGGAGTCTCTTAATATTTTCAAGTTTCAAGTAGAATGCGAATCACTTCCAGTATTACCAGTAATAAAAGCTGGAGTAAGTTTCTGCGATAAGATATTACTTGGATGGGCACTAAGCCCATTGATAATTTTACACCGCTCTAGCCGCCGTGAGTAGTTTCTATATATATTCATTTGGCCAGCTACTAAACTATCATTACGATATCGATATGATCGATATGTGCGCCCCGCCCCCACCCCATGTGATATCTAACTAAGCCCTCCCTTCATTTCATTTTAGTGGTGCGCAAGGCAAATGTCAAGCAATCTCTGGCTGCCATCTACGTTTACGCCTTCGTGGTGCTTGTCGTGTGCTGCATGGATGTGGCCTCGGGTGTGATCTTTGGCGTTGACTTTGGACGATTCCATGACGCGGCAATGAGTTACAATGCAAACTCCATAAATGCTGGATCCATCAATCCAATGGCAGCTACCCTCATGGCTGGCGGTGTGGCCGCCATATCGATGATGATCATCTCCTTCAAGGGTTTTATACTGTGGCTCATCAACTTTAAACTGATGATCTATTTGGTGGTGTGCGCCATACGCATTGTCACAGATAAGGATGGGGCGGTGAGTAAGAATCATGTGTGTGATCGGGGTGACATCACTTTGTGTGTGTTTTTTAATTGGAATTCTTGAAGATTGACCAGCAAACTACAAATTTGTGCCCCTTAGTTTCTAAGACAATGCGTAGTTCAAACCACACTTATTTATATTTCATTAGTAGCTAATTCTTCCTTCTTCTTCTTCTGCAAAGGCCTATGAGTAATAACACAAGAAATGTGATATTACGAACATAGGTAAGAGCAAATATATCCGGTGACTACCACATTCCTTAAGTTAGCTTTTGCGACTATAGACAAATGGCTCCAGCTGATAAGACAACGAACAAAACATCGATAAATTGACTTAACAAATTTTTTTTTGGGCACTGCGACTTAATGTTAACGAACAAAATATTAGATGTAGTTTTATTATGGCATAATTCTGTAGGAGAATTTACTTTAGTTATTTTGTAATTTAGTTACATTTTCAAGAATACTGTAGCTTTGCAATGGCTTAGCTTTAAATAGGAACACAGAAAACCACCAACTGGGCTGGTGGACTGTACAGCTAGTCCATCTCAACTCTTTTATCAGCCGTCTTCTCGCCTGTCGACAGCGATGCTTACACCGATTGAGAATTTCAAAACAATGTGAGCGCAAATCAACGTCAGAGCAAACAGAAACCCGTCTGTGTGTGTCTGCAATTGGCACTACCTTATTAGTGTGAGAGATTCAGAGCTAAAACGGTGATCAAACTGCTTAAGTACTTCATTGCATTCAAACGGGGAGTTTTGTTGTTATAAATTTAACCATTTTGGTTTGCTTTCGAACAACACTGTCGTTTTGGTACCAATAATATTTGACTGTTTTTATGATCTTTGTGATAAGTAAACTAGCAATTTCGTAGAAAAGCTATTAAAAGACGTCGAGGTAATTGAAAAGGTTGGTGGCACAAAAAATAGAGACGAATTTGCTTAATTTCAGGAATTTTTGATGTATGTTTAGTTGGTAGTATGGAAATTTTTTGTTTTTAAAAAAGAAAATACTGAAATTACGCATAGATTTTTAAGATCGAAGTTCTTGGTTTTAGTTTAAAGAAGCTTCAAATGAAGTTCGAACTATTTTCTATTTACTTTTCCATTTAAAAATGCAATTTCTTGTATTTAAGAATGATGGAAAATGGGTAAAGTTCAGAAAAAGAGATTCTTAGTTTTCAATAGTTAGTTTTATAGGGGTTCCCCTTACTTTCACCTTAGTCCCAGTTGGTCACCCATACAAACGAAGAATATAAGTCGATAGAAATAACAAATACAAGAAAACAAAAGAGAAAACCGGTTATTGCCTTGATTGTGGCTTTCTGATGAGCACTAAATCGTTCCTCGCACATCAACAAATATCACATGTTCAATACTGAAAGAAACATAAGAGAAAAAGAGAAGAGGACGCATAAGAAGTTGCAATCTCATGCGATTGATCCGTATATGTTACGTTCATGCCTGCTTTATAAGATCGGGAATGATTCCATTTACCTCCTACATACATGTACACAACCTTTTGATACTTTTTTAACCCATGTTTAATGTTTACAGTCCCTTTTCAGTCTTGTTTCTGTTTACCTTGGTTACGAAACTTGATTATCTTTGAGTTAATAACCTTTATAAATTTCCAATACAAATGTTATTTCAACCACAGGATACACTGTTTAATCCCCGTAAGGATTCCAATGATATTTTAACCACCAGAGCGCCAATTCGTGCTTATGAAGAAGAGAAGTGAGTGGACATTATAATAACCAATACCAAGTAAAACAACATTACAATTTTCCACCCTTTCCCCTTACCCTCACAGAGTGGAAATACAGGCCTACAACAATAGTGCCTATGTACCCGATAGTCGCTCAACTGCCGAGACCATCGAAGTGAATGAGGATGCTATTGTGCGTGCCGCTCACATGTCCCGTGATGCAAATCAATTCGATCGTCGTTTCCGCAGCATTGATGCCTTCCAGCAGTATCCCGCACCCAATCCTCAGGCTAACCGGGCATTGCGTGGTCAGGAGTCCGTGGTGGTGGCCACCGCTGGCTTCCCCCTGCCCGACTATTCTCCACAACCCAGTCACAATGGCATTTTGCGTCATCCTCAATATTAGACATGCTTTCAAAGTGCTTTTTGCTTGCATAACATAATTCTCAAATAAAACCCGCCCCCATTCAGTAGTGCTGATACCGCCCCTTCACCCCCCAAAAAAGAGAAATATAATTCAGTGTAGTTAAAAATGTTTATCAGTTTGTGGTTATGCATATTATTTTTATTTATTTACTTGTTAATAGCAAAATAAATATGCAATTGTAAATAATACATAGAGGCGATTTATGGTGGCATTAAAAGGTGTGTGTGTTTTTTTTTTGGTTCCTTGGAGCTGATAAGCCAGAGACACGAGCCCCCAGCAAATGTGTTAATTGCTGTCATAGGCAAATGCTTATAGTCAGCTTTATGAAGGAAAAAACCAGCTCATATAAGACAAAAGACGACAAACTTGTTTGCATTCAAGGAGCGCCCTCTGTAGTTTGAAAAGAGAAGCTGCCCGTTAAAGTTACGGCTGCAGGCATTTTTCTCAGCTTGAGCTCTGGCCACACTGTGCCGCGTGAGTGTTTTCCAATACTTTGGGTCGCGAGTGCGGCGTATTCCAACACCTAGAAGCTAGCTAGAAAAAGCAAAAAATTAAAAAAAAAGCTTAAAAATAAGCAAACCATAAAAATCTTCAAAATAATTGATTTTTGAATTTTACTGTATTTATTACAGTAAAGAAATGATTTCATCCACTTCGTCTATGGGTTCCATATATTTGGCGGATGACTTAATCAAAGCAAGGTATTTGTTTGGTAGTTTATAGTCATGACAGTCCATATCTATAACATTGAAAAGAATATACTTAGTATATATTAAATAATTTAACATTTCAAAAACAAATCTATGCTTAATATTGCGTTTTAACTTTTCAAACATATTTTGTTGCGCAAATTTGCGCAAATTTGAGAAAGTCTGAAATTACGCTGCAGATTAATATATATCATTCTATTAAAATCCAATTGAAGCTTACCTCTCCCTTAGTTGAATAATTAACGCCTTAATTAAGTTTTTGCAGTGTTCTAAATATTTTGAAGCCGAAATAAGCTAAATGAAATTGAAATAAGCCAGATTTCAAGCTATAAGCATTTCTATTATTTTTCAAGCTATTTGATTTTAAAATAAGCCAAATCTAGCCTAAAATAAGCTAATATGGCAACACTGCCGGCAGGTCAACAACAGTTCAAGAAAAATTGTTTTTAATTTTGATAACACAGATTCCGTTGGAATTTTAGCACTGGAACCGGGTGTTAAACGTAGACGAGCTGTTTTTATTGTCGTCATTTGTCAACGAGACGTCAAGGGGAACGGAGCAGCAGCGGCAGCACCAGCTGATTATATAAAAGTATCGGAATTGTAAACAAGGTTGGTATCGGTTTCAATGGCGGTAACGTTGCCTAAGAACGGTACTCTACTGGACTCTCCACCTTCCGTCTCATTTCAGCTTTTCAAACATGGTTTTTATTACGAAATTTGCACGTTTTGGAGTGCAAGCGGCTAGACAGCTACGTGCCACGCCTCTAGCCTCTGGTCAATGCCGTAGCTTCCATATTTCAGCCCTGCTGCAAGGTAGTACCACTCTGCCAATCTTCCAGAGCAACGCTATCACATTTTTTTCACCCACAGAACGCCGCTACACAGATAAGCACGAGTGGGTAGAGCTACTGGAGGCCAACCACGCCATTGTGGGCATCTCTAGCTATGCACAGGAGGCTTTGGGGGATGTGGTCTTTGCCCAGCTGCCCGAACCCGGCACAGAACTCAAGCAAGATGACGAATGTGGTGCCCTAGAGAGTGTCAAGGCGGCCAGCGAGGTGTACTCACCTGTCAGTGGCAAGGTAACTGAGAAGAATTCTCAGGTTGAGGACACGCCTGCTCTGGTTAACAGCAGTTGCTATGATAAAGGTGGGTTTGACTTGTTACTTCAACTCCTGTTCTAGCTCTAATCAAATTTCTTTGAAATCTCTAGGTTGGCTGTTCAAGGTTACGCTCAAGAATCCCCAGGAGTACGAGAAACTCATGACTGAAGAGCAATACAAATCATTTTTAAGCAGCAGCGGCAGTCACTAGAACCAAAATAAATGGCAAATGGACACACAACTATTTACAAACTTTCCCGATTTTTGTTATCTCACCCACACTCGCACAAATACGCACACTCCTCGACACAAACTCATTCACATCCACGTTGTTGTTGCATTTAAGACGAAGAATAAACTGTCAGGCCAAAAATAACAATCTACGTTGCTAAATGATGACCCCCAGGGGTTAGCGGAGTCTGCCCCCCCACATGGAAACTGTCTTGTTCAGCGATAACGATAAGAATTTAAGAGCGAGCTCTCAGATTGTGCTCTTAAGAGTTTTGAGTTGAATCTCAAAATCAATGTTGCGGATCAGCTTTAAACAACGTGGTCCCGCTCTGCCAGAATGCGTTATCTCAAGATGTAGTTGCCTAGACAATTGAACTGCATGGCACACGCCGGATTGTCCAAGTCCATGAGTCTGGGTATCAGGTGATTAATGTGCTGTACCAAACACGCTGTTACCTACCTCGCTGGAAATGAAGGTGATAAGGATGAAGACTTGTCGATTGAACGTCGGTCACACCATGGATGATGCTGATAGGGGAGCTTTATGTATTAAAAGCACAGAGGTACGCATTTGAAAATCTGATATTTTTTTGTGACATATTCAATACTATTTAATAATATCTTAAGAATGAAAGATTTTGTTTAATAGACAAGGCAATCCTTTTAACGATAAGTTCATAACACGATTCTTTGAGCTATTACTGTTTCCAGTTTTGTAAAGGACTTTAGGGTTTCCGATCCTGTTTTGGGGAATGCGCGGTTTTTGATAATTTCAACTAAATGGTACTAAAAAAATACTTATTTGGAGTTACATATTTCCAAAACCGAACCGTTTATGATGTCTCGTATAAACTAAAGGTATATCTTAGCCTTAGCACTTAAAATCCATTTGGTTTCATTACCATTCATTCTGTAGAGCGGAGATCTATTATTATTTGAGGTAGATGTACTTCTGGCTTAGCCTTTTTAATAGATTTCAGGAAATTTTTGGTTCGGATCTTCGGTCTAGCTGTTTTTGGTATGGATATTGATTCTCTGATTGATGATTGATCTGTAGAATATATTGTAATCAGCATAGACTATTTAAGCGCTGTGCCAGGCATAGTTAGTAATATAACCTTTTAGGGATAAAGGTACGTCGGTCGGTCCATTATAAATAAGAGCACTAAAGATTAACCGAAGTAAATGTACTTAAAATATTCTACGCATACCTTTCAGTATGGCTCAGAACTGAATCAGCCCTGAAATGGAAGGGCTTTTACTAAATTTATGGCATCCTTTGTAAGAGTTTCAGTTTCAAAAGAATGTATAGTAAAGATTATTGGTGGTTGAGACGTTTTTTAGATAATATTTAACGAATTTTGAAGCGCTTATTCAATTAAAGTGAATTCACCCTTAGAATTCAGAAGATTTAGTCCCACTTCTAAACTTGTCTTTGTTCCTCTGTTAGTAATATAACTTAAAAAACAAGAAACGTCTCGACAAGATCCTACAATTCTGAAATAATGTTACAGGGCTGAATTTTTATAGTCCGAGAACCAAGAATTCTTTGGTCAGAGTGAAAACACAGTACGGTCTATATTTTGGTCTAGATTATGACTTATTTGGAGTGGTTCGTATGTGAATTTGTAAATGGTACCCAATCTCTGGTTTTTTTTGTGACAAATATCTTATCTTTATCTTGTATAACCGCAAGCTAAATGTTCCCATATTTTGCTTAAGAATGCATACCAAAAACTGCTTGGCATCTCGAAGGATCTGGAACTTTGACAAACAATTTCAATCAAATCAATTAAATCAGCTGTTCTTTGTTTATGTCAACTCATTCGTAACTCATTCGTCAGTGGAACCAGAAAACTTCACATTTCTTGAATAATTCTGAAAGTTTTTCAGTTTCAAATGCAATTCTTCTCATTAGCTTCTCAATTCTGGCCCACTGTGCTTGTGCTTGATAAGCACGCCAAAGCTTTCGGGCCGAAGCTTTTAGCATTCGAATGTAAAAAGCTTACCTATGCTCGTTTGAAGTTGTCAGTGCTCAAATTGAATTCATTCCGTGCGGTACCCAAATAATTAAAATTCGCGTGCTGCTCGAAAACCACAAAAAACCCACACTCTCTCAACCACACACCCACACACAAACACACATCCCTGAACAACAATCGCTGCCGCAGGATAATTGAAATAATAAAGGATAATTGGAAAACAAAACACAGAACCAAAACCACACAACCAACAAAAACAAACACAAAAACACACACAAAATGCCATCGGAAAAATCAATATACCATCCGAATCCGGCTATTAGCCAAAATGCCTACATATCCAGCTTCGAGGAGTATCAAAAATTCTACCAGGAATCGTTGGACAATCCTGCCGAGTTCTGGTCGCGAGTGGCCAAGCAATTTCATTGGGAGACACCAGCTGACCCTCAGAAATTTTTGCAATACAATTTCAATATCTCCAAGGGACCCATCTCGATTAAATGGATGGAAGGCGCCTCGACCAATATCTGCTACAATCTGTTGGATCGCAATGTGCGCAACGGCTTGGGCGATCAAATTGCCTTCTACTGGTGAGTGTTCAGTGGCTAGGCCACTATTTCAGGGACTGGGCTAGGTCATAGAAATCAAAAGTGTTGGGCGAAAGGATAACAGTATTGATTTTTCTTCTGACGGTTACGAAACTCGTTAACTGCGCAGGAACGTACGAGGCGAACAGATGTTTCTCGGTTGCCTTTCCTTTGGGGTGGGACTGGCTCAAGGGCAACTGCAGTTAATTTGCAAAACAAAAAGTAACAGTGAAATTAATGACAGCCAAACAATTGTATGCTGAATTTGTGTATTAACTTTGTTCATTAAACTGTTATTGAATATACCAGGCATTGCAGAGCGAGCTCACAAGCTACCTACAGTTTGAGCAGCACTGCCCCATTGACATGCTCAGTTGCGGGTCAATGTCAGGGTCAACGCTTAAAGCTGCAACTAGTTTCCGACTGGCCAAGTTTCTATTATTGTTTATCCACCCACCCACAATCTCTGTCCGGAATGCAAACGTAAATATTAAATAATTTTGAAGTGCAATTAAATTGAATTTCTGTAATCACATTTCGAAAGTGTTTGCACTTCAGTGTGTCTTCAAGTAGACAGCCGCAACGCAATTAATACAAAATATTTCTATACACACACACACACACACACACACACACATGAAGTATTTTTGTTTTAGGCCCAAAGTTCGACATCATCATCACCATCATCATCAACGGGCGAGTGCTAAACAAATGTTAATGTTAATGCGGTTATCTGGGGGTTATCATTCCTCAACTTTGGGCGCGCCTCGGTGTGTGTGTGTGTGTGTGTGTGTGAGCAGGGAATATGCAAATGAAAGTCAGGTAAAATGAAAGGCAATTGCCAAGGTCATTTCTGAATGAGCCTCCCGTCCCCAGAATGTCTAGGAATTAGAAATGCAAAATGTTAAGGCTACAAGCGCATTGTCAGCAGCAGAACATGTTTCTTAAAAGTCTCCAGAATGGAGAGAATATGTTCCGATTCAATGAAAAGTTGTATTTTTGATAATCTTGTAGCAAATGATGATGGCAGTTAGGAAATATTTAATATAATCTTAGTTGGAGTACACAGAAAAAAGAGATTCAAAATAGATCCATTGGATTTGTTTTTAAATATATTTTTTTTTATCATCCAACGAAGCTGATAATTTTCAAATCCTTTGGGTGATTTTCAGCCCCGTTAGATGTTTAAAAGGATATTGAAGACATATCTAGTCAAATGGATACTGAGAATCTTTCAATGGATCCTCATTTTAACTGTGCACAAATTGTACAATTTCTTAGGTCCATTTCCCTCATTTATTTGGATTAAACATTAGCATTTTTATGCTGCTTCAATAAGCTGTACTTTGTTCAGGATCAAGTTTTTAACAGACCCTATAAAAAGAGGGAAAACAG
Organism: Lordiphosa andalusiaca; assembly: GCA_035044965.1. Lineage (NCBI taxonomy): Eukaryota > Metazoa > Arthropoda > Insecta > Diptera > Drosophilidae > Lordiphosa > Lordiphosa andalusiaca. Next base: position 2,983,440 of record JAWNNM010001363.1, on the reverse strand, counting down.
CTACAACAGCATGATGAAAAGTTATACTGAGCTTACACTTTCGATGATACTAAGTATATAACAGTCAAGCTTAACCGACTTTCTTTCTTTATAAGTATATATGAAGTTCACCCTAGCTAAATCGATTTAGTATGTCCTAGTGCAAAGCTTATGGAACAGGGGGTACAGCATCGTTAGCTGAGAAAACACATGAAATCAAGGGATCGGGGCACTCGACAACAAAGCATTTATTTGTTTAATGATATTATTATTATGTATTGTGGCTGTTGGACCTATGAGACATAACAATGCAAATATTATTGTTTTGAGATTGACATATAACTTAACTGTTTGCATTAAAAGCAGAGGTCGCAAAATCTGCTCAACCAAAATTTTCTGCGCGGTCTGCTCACAACGAAGACCGAAAAAAATGAAACGGCATCGCTCAGTGTCTGACCAGCAACCCTCTTTTTCGTTTCTTTCGTGTTCTCGCTCTTCGGTTTCGGGTTGAGCGCAACACACGAGTCGGTCTTTTACTGACCGCGCGAAGCGAACAGAACCGGTTGTTGTTCAGCTACTGAGAGTCAGTAAGTGAGCGAAGCAAGGAAAAAGTCAGCAAAAAAGGTTTTTATTTTTGTTGTTGCGTTTGCCTTATGTTGTTGCCTTAGAATTTCGTCACAGGCAAAGCATTAAAGAGGAAGGGAGAAGGTGATATGGCGCTCATCCATCCACGCCTAGCTATCCACACGCGCAACTCACATGCATACATACATGCGCAAAAGACCATTTGCCGAGTTTTTACGACCGAAAAGGTCTCGAGTGAACACTGAGCCGAGCGAGCGACCAAAAGCGGTCGGCGGTTGAGCGAAGAGCAAGCCAAAGAAGAACGAAGTTTGTGTGTTTTTTCGCAACAGTTACGCATCGTGTCAGTGAATGAGCGGTTGTTTTCTGACAACAAGCACGAGAGAGACCGATTATTGCGACCTCTGATTAAAAGTCATTAAAAGACTTAAATGTAGAAAAGTAATCCAAAATCTTTATCCGGCTCAAAGGGCCAAACATTTTTTTGACACGAAGACTTAAATCTTTTTTAAATTTGATCATTTTTGTGTTTCGTATCTTAAATCTAGGTGTTTTACTACTGAAATCTGACCCAAAAACGTCTTAAATTGTTTGGGGATTCGATAGTTTTGGCTTTTTTAATCTAGGACCCATAATCGAATAACAAACTTGCATATGTTCTGGTCATATCTCATCTTATGAACCAACTACGTTTAATACACTTAACAAATAATATATATCAAATATCAAATACTGCACAAATGAAGAGCTTATCTCATGTTTATATCCGAAAATGGAATCTGAAGAGCTTATCTCTTGTTTATATCCCAAAAATGGAATCTGAATAGTGAGTTTTACGTTTGTTTATATCCGAAAATGGAATCTGATAAGCAGTCTGGCGTCACGTGCTTGCGCTAATTGTCTATATTATGTCCATTCGAATCTTGGAAACAGGTTTGGAAAAGACTTATATACTGTTGTATAAATCCCTTCAAGCTGAAACATTTCATTTTGGGTTTGTGTATCGTTTAAGGGCATATTTAGGAATCGCTTTCGATGCAAAGTGATTTAGTTTTTATTATCAGAAAGAATTCAATCCCCACACACAACATTTGCGCACTGTCCTGGCTCTCCCACCAATAGATAAGATAAAAGTAAGCAAATGTCGTGGTTAGCCCAATTTGCCCGTAATGAGTAATAATTAATGCTTTTTCTTTTCTGAGATAATAGCCATAGGCATTCCGACTACAAACATCTTGAGACTTTTTTGGCTAGCGATAAAACAAAAATATTAGCGAAAAGTTTTGCTTGGAAACTGGCGCTTCGAAAACCAATTCATTCTAATTGTTTATACGAAAGTTTGGCCCGTTAAATCCATTATGTAAGCGATTTGACGAAGCGTGCAAATTGTTTATTCAAATTGATTTCGAGAGTGTCTGACACTGCGTTGTGTGTGTTGTTGTTTTTCTTTTTTTTTTTAATGTGTGTCAGCGCGTCAGAGCGGTGTCTGGCGGCCAAAGGGTGGAGAAAATGTGGAAAGTAAAAGAAGTGGAAAGACGTGGACGGGGGGGCTACAGCTTCGCTTACAGTTGGAGCAGCACTGCGGTAGCTAACAGAAATCACGCGATCATATCGGCTGATTCACTCGGCCCACCAATTAGGGAGCATTATTTCTACGCACCACTCACACACGCAGCAGTCACTCGGTGAGCTATTTGTAAACAAGAAATTGGCCATAAATTTTAAGGCCCCTGACACACCTGTCTGTGTGGGGTAGTACAAAAGCATCGGCTTCAGGCTAACACATCATGCGATTGTGACTGCCAAACCCAAAGAAGACCACAGCGAGCAATCCTCTGGCTCGGACCAGAATAACATTCGATGCGATTTTGCCCAGATAAGTTTGGGTTTGATTTTTGTTGATTTGTTGTGAAGCTGCTCTGCTTCTTGTCAAAACTTTTTTATAGCCTATTTTTTGATATTTTTGATTTGTGATAAGGCCACAGTCACGCGTCTGTCTGTTGCTGCTGGCTGGGCTCTCGACTCACTCACATGAGGTGGTTTTTTTTTGGTTAGAGATTGGATGGAAAAGTTCAAGATTAGTGTGTAGGCAACAAGCGTGCTTTCTTCTAATGGGAAATTAATACACTTGACTTGCAACATATTGGCCCGCCCCCTCCCCCCATCAAACTGTAATTAGTCATTTCTGTGATGATAAGCCGTCAGCAATGCTGCCCAAACTGTTAGCCTTGGCCTCCAACTGCCACTTCAGCAGTGGCCACAGTTTGACGGAGACTGAATCTGTCGTGTTTTATTTATTTTTATCTTCTTACTAATGGAAAATTCAATCAATTCGTTTATATTGAGACATATTTCAACAGTTTTTTGGCCAGCTCATCCAACAACAGAAAAATATCAAACAATAAAATGAACTTTGTTCGATATCAAAATAACCCCCAACAATACGTCATAAGAATGCTTCCTGCTTGAAACAAAACCGCTTTATTTGCCGGCTAATTCTTATCGCTTACGAGGCAGACTAATCGTATTCTTTAGACCATTTGTGCTAGCCCGGTCAAGTATGATTTATAGTCAAATCTTTCTATATCTAAGTGGTTTCAACTGCATTGACCTTTTGCCACTTGCTTTCTCTGGCCTTTGTCCTTGAATTCATTTGAGAACGATTTGTGTATATCCGTTCTGTATTGGAAGGCATTCACCATTTGTGTTCAGTCACGATTTTTATTGTTTATTCTGTAGAAGCTTTTCAAAGTTCTGACATGATTTACATTAAATGTTAAATTAAATGTATTTGGGTTTTATATTATTACAACTGGCTGAGGAAAGCGAACACATTGGGTGTAATAAGTATGTGTACACATGAACGAATGGGATAATCTATTTTAATTTGGAACTGAAAATATTGAACTGCTGTAGAGTCGAGTGCTTGCTTGGGTAAAACTCTCTGTGATGAAATTCGTCTGTATATCATATAAATAATGCCATTAATGGATCCACTGGCTGCTCTAATGGTGTAACTACCACTTGCATCCAGACGAACACATCCCAGCTCTCTCTTCTGCCCATTTAAGAGCATCGCTCAATCGGCTCGCTTTGTCTTTTCTTTCTATTTTTTAAGAGCTACTGGCTGTCATACCCCAGATTAGAATCATCCTCGAATGCAGCTCTGTTTAGAAAACCCCAAGAATGTATTTCAAATAAGTTCCTTTAGGAAACTGCCTGCCTCTTCTGCTTGCACTGTTTTCTTGACAGCACTCTGAATGTTTATAGTGGATTGCTGGCGTCGATTGCTAGCCTGAAACATAAAAACAAGCATGCTAAACGGCTTGGAATTTTGAGATGTCCGAAATGAACCTGAACCGGCGCAAATTTATTTCAACTTACTGAACTCAAGCCTGAGATAAAGCACAAAAATACTTACAGGAAATGTGTTCTATGTTTATTTTCTAATTATTGAAGTAAATCTGTAATAAAATAAAAAAATTTATAGAAACGCTTAAAATTAGTAATAGATTTGGATACTCTGTGTCAAAAGTACAAAGACTGTAAAACAGTCAGAAGAAAGCTGCTCCGAATTTATATACCCGTCACTCGTAGAGTGAAAAGGGTATACTAAAATCGTGCAAATGCAGGTAACTGGTAGAAGAAAGCATAAAGTATATATATTCCTGGGAGAGAGCTAGAGCTCTAGCAGTTGGGTAATTCGATCGAACGAACAGATAAACGAGCGATGAGTTATTAGCAAAATAAATTACTACGATCGTAGGCGCGATAGGCAGCACTTAAAAATCAAATAAAGAGAATATTTCGGTCGGACTTGACCAACTGTCCAAGTCTATTTCAATCAAATTATTACAAACCAATGAAATCACAACTGCTAATCACCATTCGTCTCAGAATCAATCAATGTTTTCATTTCTAATTTTGTTGTGGGGCCAAAAGGTGATTAAATTTAATTTAATATTTTGTTTTATGAGTCTACTTTACCTCAATGAGCTTTAGACAAGCGTGTGACTATAGTACTTAAAGGTGTCATATAGAAAGTTGTCGCTGAAAGTACAAATGATGTAAACAATAGAAGGTGATGATGCAATGCGCAGCTCCGTTGTACCTAGTCGATGGTTCGATGATTCAAGGTCTGAACAGTATATTTTTTACCGAAATGTGGGGGTGGATTCTTCTATAGATGTGAATGCTTAAACTAGAGAAATGGCAGAAGAAGTTGAACTTATTGGGGTGTTATCATTTCAAGCATATATAAAATTGTTCCGCCATAATTTGATTCTCTTTCTGTATAATTATGTCGCCCAGTGTGGAAAGCATGCATAAGTCGCAGCTGTTTGTGTATGGGCCATTGGCTTCTGTTACCAAGTGGGGTATAAAAATCAAAAGGGCAAAGCCCGCTGCCCCCTCCTCCCCTCGGAACTGACTAACCCAAGTACCCCACCACAGGCTAATGACAATTATGCTCAATGAAATTAAGTCGCCTTTTGATACAATTAGGAAGCTGCTGCAAATTGCTGTAAATGATCCAATTGAGTCGGAAGGTGGGCGCCTAATTAGGCCAATTGCCAGGCACCCTGTATTTCTTTTTAAATTTGGCACATTGCCAGCAAATTGCTCGCCATGCAATATTACTTATGCATGCTTCCTCGTTTTTTTTTGTTCACAGGGAGGGCAATCACCCCGACGATTACTCGCGCGGCCTCACCTATCGCAAGCTATTGGAGGAGGTTTGCCGTTTTGCCAACGTGCTGAAGGATCATGGCATTCGCAAAGGCGATCGCGTGTCCATTTATATGCCCATGATCTTGGAGCTACCGATTGCCATGCTGGCCTGCGCTCGAATTGGAGCGGTGCATTCGATTGTGTTTGCTGGCTTCTCGCCCGATTCGCTGGCGGAACGAATGTTCGACTGCAAGGCCAAGCTGCTGATCACGGCCGATGGGGCTTGGCGGGGTGAGAAACCGTTGTACCTGAAGGCCCTGTGCGACACGGCCCTGGAGAAGGTGGAGGAGATGGGCCACTCGGTGGAGAAGTGCATAGTGGTGTCGCATTTGAAGCGTGTGACACCCTGCCAGGCGGATCATGTGGAGGAGGAGATTCCCTGGACCGATGACCGGGACTACTGGTGGCACGAGGAGATGGAGGATAAGGAACCGGCCTGCTATCCGGAGTGGATGGATGCGGAGGATCCGCTGTTCATGCTCTACACCAGCGGTTCGACTGGTAAACCCAAGGGTGTGCTCCACACCACGGCCGGATATCTGCTCTATGCAGCCACCACATTTAAGATCGTGTTTGACTACAAGCCGGGCGATGTCTACTGGTGCACCGCTGATGTGGGCTGGATAACTGGACACACGTATGTGGTGTATGGCCCGCTGGCGAACGGAGCCACTTCGGTTATTGTAAGTGCTTAGATAAGAGTTGATAGTTTTATGGACGGGGGGATTTTCTAATTGGTTCGTTTTCTGATTTTACAGTTCGAGGGCACTCCGTTCTTCCCAGAGAATGACCGTTACTGGAGCGTCATTGATAAGTACAAGGTCACACAGTTCTATACGGCACCGACGGCCATACGTGCACTGATGAAGTACGGCGAGGCACCGGTATTGAAGCACAATCTAAGTGGTCTCAAGTAGGTATCGGTTAATTAAAGCAACTACAATAGAATAGTTGATACATAGGGTTGTTGATAATATTCAAAATCGAAGTTCAGAAATTCGCAATATTGAAACAATCATTCAGACTTGGGTTTGTCAGGTAAAACGAGCCCAACGAGTGAGAGGGTGTTGGTTGTGCGAATATAAAGCGACGCAAACTAGCTCTGACCTGTCCTCAACGACCACTGGCCTGCAACTGCAAGCAAACAGCGCGTTGTCTGCTCTCTTGGCACAAGCCTCGGCATGCATTCGACTCGTGCTCTCGGCCCCTGCGGACCAGGCATGACCAACGCTGGCTAAGACTGCTTTAAAAGTGTCTCAAAGGGATTCTTTAACTAGTTTGGCATAACGTTATGCTTATAGACTAATGGTAAGCTGTTGGGAACTAGTTGGCCATTAGCTGGCAAATATAACTAAACAAGAAAGCTGTTTCCATTTAGATTAAATACGCTTCAAACTTTAAAAACCCCACTTTTTTCCATTCGAGTTGTGAAATCACAACTCTTACCAATTCCATTTCTTCAAATTCGAAAACAAGAACAGGCCTGAAAAACTAGACAAATAAAGAACTAGTTGCATAACACCTAGTTTAACACCAGTTTCACAACATCCTCTCCATCCCTTCTTTACATCGCAGAGTTCTTGGCAGTGTGGGTGAGCCCATCAATCCGGAGGCTTGGCTTTGGTATTATCGACTTATTGGCAAAGAGCAATGCTCCATAGTGGATACCTTTTGGCAAACTGAAACTGGTGGACATGTCATTACTCCTCTGCCGGGTGCTACGCCCATGAAACCAGGATCGGCTGTAAGTGATTTACCTAGCACAAAATCGTGTTTCATTAAGTAATTTCCCGTTCTTCCCAATCCTTTAGACCTTCCCCTTCTTTGGGGTCAAACCCATTCTATTGGATGAGTGTGGCATAGAAATCAAAGGCGAGGGCGAGGGATACTTGGTGTTTTCGCAACCCTGGCCGGGTATGATGCGCACTTTGTACAATAATCATGAACGATTCGAGGATACCTACTTCTCCAAATTCCCTGGGTTCTATTGCACCGGTGATGGTAAGCTGGAAAAGGGATAAAATAAGGCAACATCAAGGGTACATTGTGTTCTCTCTCTCTCTTAGGCGCTCGTCGTGATGCCGATGGCTATTTGTGGATCACTGGACGCGTGGATGATATGCTAAACGTTTCCGGACATCTCATGTCCACGGCCGAGGTCGAATCCGTGCTCACCGAGCATCCCCGTGTTGCCGAATCGGCTGTCGTCTCCCGCCCCCATCCCGTTAAGGGCGAATGCCTTTACTGCTTCATTACCCCCAATGAGAACGAGGTATTCGATCAGAAACTGATTGCGGATCTTAAGAAGATGGTGCGCGAGCGCATTGGTCCCTTTGCCATGCCCGATGTCATACAGAATGCTCCCGGTTTGCCCAAAACGCGTTCGGGCAAGATTATGCGTCGTGTTTTGCGTAAAATAGCGGTAAACGATCGCAATGTGGGCGACACTTCCACGTTGGCCGACGAGCAGATTGTCGAACAGCTGTTCGCCAATCGCCCCCTGGAGGCCAAGTAGGGTGGCTAACGTATATGCAGTATACGCAAATCTTGTAAATCTCCCGCTATAAAGCTTAATCTGGGTGCCGTTCCGGGTTACGGCTTGGTTAACACTTTATACACTTACCTACTCTTTAGTTCTTAAGCTTCGTCCTGTGCGTAAGTAATCCATGAGTGATTTTTCTTGTTGTTTAGTGTGTTGAAACCTTTTGATTTGTAATCTAAATATCTATATCCTCTATATAGTCTCCTCACCGTAGTAAACATGCTCAGCACGCACACACACGCACACGCACACGCACACCTTTGTACCCAGTTTCTTTCGTTTCTTTGTTGTAGTCGTAGCCTCTAAGTTCTTTACTAATTTGTTGTGATAAAAAATTATTAAGTAATTGATTATAAATGTATTTTTAGTAGAATTGATTTCTAAAAGCCAAAAATATATACACATGATTCCAGTTATTAGCTAAACAAGTACACAAATTTCTGTTTACTTCATTCGTTTCACCCAATACATGTTCAGTAGTCGTTTCATTTCCACACGTAAGTCCGGAACAAATCCACAGATAATCCCCATGGAGCACTAGTCTATAAGTTTGAGAACGATACATATCAGTGTTGCATAATGCCTGCAAGAAACATTCCTATATACGATATATCTTAGAGAGAACACAAACACAAAAGGACAGAAGACTTCCTGCAACGAAAACATATCATTGAAGTTACTGCTGCAAACCTATACACTTCTATATATATATATATACATACAAGATATATTTAAAGCTATACTCGTTATGAATCAATGTTGGACAAAAGAGATGGTATTGGGGGCGCTGACCCTTACCCCCCACTGTTGTAAAATGTAAAAAGTTGGTTAGTTATACAGAGATGGAAAATGGCTGGATGTAATTATTATATTTATGGAGACATCTATATATATATATATATATATATTATATATATGCGTGAATAATAAAGTTAAATGTTTCAATGTGTTTGGACAGTTTTGTACTCATTAGGCAACTACCAAAAGCTGGAAAATTCGAGTCCTTTGGCCGATCATAAATGGTAATTTAGTCGGAAGTAAATGGTACCCAAGCCGCGATTCTTCTTGAAGAGTCGGTTTTAACAAGTTCTTCTGTTCAGTTTCCAACCAGTTTCGAGTCATTTGAGAGTCTTTTTTTAGTCGTATTTCACTAAATTGTATTTTTCGTAGTTGCTTTAGAACTATTTTCTTCTTTTGTATTGGTGACTACGCAGGCATAAGATGCTCCTTGGCACCACTGTTCTAGAGGGCCCGATCTGCGTAAACAACTCAATTGGGATCACTTACTCTTGAAGAACCAATCACTTATCAGGAAAGAGTCAAAGGGCAAATCTCAATTCTGGGATCTCATTCGAAAGTGGCTCTAAGCGCTTCAAAAGTCGAGACATCTCAAAAGTTATTAAAGCTATGACCTTGAAATTTGGTCTGTAGGTTGGTAAGATGAAAACGGTTCAGAGACGTATCTAAGAAACTATATGAGCAATGAGCTGGAGACTAATGTGTCGGCTGCTGCCGACTGTGATAGATGTGATAGATAGATAACATTTCTCAGTTGCTTTTCAATGTGAGTATTCCGATGTTTGTAGCGCCCAGAAAGAATCATCTCCGACCACAATTAAATAAAGTATCAAAGCAGCCTGGCATTGGTTTTCGTTTCGTAACGATTCGGGTTCAAAATTCCAGACATCCGTCCTGCCTATTTACTACATTTTCGGCTAGAATCTGCCGTAATTTGTTTAGGGGTATGCGACTTCTTGGTGGCAGTTGGTCGACTTCATCGTAGAGATATTCACTTGAGTGTTCAGCGTCATGTCCGATCCTCAGAAGAAAAAGGAAGAGGAAGAAAAGAAAAAAATTAGTGCCGAATCGTCCAATGATGATTCTAAATCCAGACCAGAACAGAAGAGGGATCAGACCAGTTCCCCAGCAGAGCCGACAAATGCAGCCACCGACTATGGCATGGAGGATCATGAAGCCAATCAGCAGGATCCACGGGTGCATGCGCTTCGAGCGGCCGAAGAGAATCAATCCGAGCGACGGGCCTCCCTGACGAGTGAACGAAACAAGAAACAGCAGGTGACCCCGCCCAGGCGCGACACCAGAACCAATAAACCCGACGACGCGACGAATGCGGCCACTGATTTTGGGCTGGAAAGTCACCCAGCCAATCAGCAGGATCCTCGAGTGGAGGAAATACGGAAGAATGAACGCAAAGACAGACAAAGGGCCGAGGCGAGTCCTACCCCAGCCACAGCCACAGCTCCAGAACCAAGAGTAGAGACACCGCCACCCTCTCCGCGAAGGGTGTCCACTCCACCAGCGCCACCGCCTTCAGTGAAATCTGTCAAGCGCGGATATTCCGATGAGGAGCCCTCTGATGCCACTTATGTGCCGCCGCCACCTCCTCCCAGACCACAGGATGTTCAAATGCCACCACCTACCATGTATACACCGCGACAATCAAAACAAGCAGATGAGCCTGTACCAACTGCTCCGGCACCAACTGATCCTGCACCAATTGATCCTGCAACGAGTACTTATTTGACCACCGCTCCTGTAGCTCCTCCCCCCGAGCAGTCCACCAAGGCCACCGAGACAACCCCTTTGGCCGAAGACTCCCCGCTAGGTCGCAGCCGCAGCAAATTGATAAATACCGATGTCACCTTTGATCCCTCCAAGGAGTTTGCCAGCAAGACCACAAATACCGCACCCGATTCCACTGGCTTAATTTATGCGGATGAAGAGGAGCAAGAGCAACCCCCTCAACCTCTCACCGTGATGCAAGATACCCAGACAGCGGAGCTCGATGTGGACGAATGCTTTGACGTGGCTGTCAAAGAGGTGAAGGCAGCCGGTGCAGTGGCTCTGCAGGCGAATCAAGAGCAGCTGGAGTACACCACAAAGCAGCACGAGCACGACATATTGACACGCGCCGATAACGAAGTGGAGGAATTGCTGTTTACGGCCATTTCCAGCAGATATCCGGATCACAAGTGAGTCCATAGGCAATACAATTGTTCCTTTTGATTGATCCTCTCTCTCTCTTTAATGAGGAGAATGCCACCAAAGCCCACTCTAGTCTATAAGTTTGAGAACGCGCTAGACAAGCCATTTAAAAATTTGCCCTAAAATATAGACAAAAAGGTCTAGAAAATCGCCCTAAAAAATATTAAAATATTAAAAAGACACCCCTTGTAATTCTCAAGTACGAATTCCCTGCATTCGGAATATAAAAGGGGCAACTAATATTCGGCTTGCTAAGAAATTCGCCCTAAAATATAGAAAAATAGTCAAAAAAAACCCGCCCTAAGATTTAGAAAAATATAAAAAGACACACACCGCATGTAATTCTCAAGTTTGAATTCCCAGCTTTCGGAATTTAAGAGAGGCGCAGCTGATTGCTTAGCAATTTTGACTGCGTTCTTTACGCGCGTGCTTTGGTAGTCGAGTGCGATAAGATGCCTTTCGTGTTGATCAAGTTTTCCCCAAGACTCGAGCTCAAGTCAGTCCCCCCCCCAGGCAAGGTAAAGTTAGAAACTAACATAATGATTACTAATTACAATGTGATTTTTAGAAAGAAACTTTAGTGAACCACAACAGAAAAATATAATATATAATAAAGAGGGGGGTTATACACACTTCTTAGTGTTTGTAGTCTCTCTCTTCCTCTTCTGTATCCTTTGACCGCCTATTTAAGGCGATTTTCTAAACTTTAGGGCGATTTTGACTGTTTTTCTTGGGTGAACAATATTAATGTGTGGAGAAATTAAGAACTTCATTCTTCTTCCCAGATTCATTGGCGAAGAGGCCGTTTCCAAGACCGAAACGGGTCAAGTGGAGCTAACGGATGAGCCCACCTGGGTCATTGATCCTATCGATGGTAGCATGAATTTTGTTCATCATTTTCCTTATTACTGCATCTCAGTTGCTTTTATGGTCAATAAAGAGACTGTATTCGGCATCGTCTATAATCCGCCCATGAAAGATTGCTATACGGCTCGTCGCGGGCAGGGCGCCCGTCTTAATGACGAACCGATTTCAACTAGTGGGCAGACCGACTTACAGCATGCCATGATTTTACAGGAGTATAGCTCCGGGATGAATGATTCACGCAATGAGGTGATAATGGAGAATGCCAAGCGGCTGATAAGGAAGACGCATGCGTAAGTGCTCCATTTTACCAAACTGATGTGCTCACCACTGCCCTCCCTGATTGCAGGTTGCGCTCCATTGGTTCCTCAGCCATGGGCTTGGCCATGGTGGCCTCTGGCGTGGCCGATGGATTCTATTATTTTGGCCTACACATTTGGGATATGGCAGCCGGCAATCTGCTGGTCACTGAGGCTGGTGGCACTGTCATGGATCCAGCAGGCGGTGAGCTGGATATCATGTCTCGTCGTTGTCTGGCCGCTGCCACAGAACCTTTGGCCATTGAACTAGCAGGAGAGCTATCACAAAACTATCCCTCGCCACGTGATGATCAGCCCAAGTCCTTGAATCCCAATGAATATGGACCGCCTGGTCCGACTAGGGATTTCATTGGCCAAACCGACTTTACCGATTCTAGTGAATCTCTAACTACGGACACGGGCGAGCCCGACACCGAGAAACTGAAGGAGAATGAGACGGAAGCTCAATTGAATAAGAATGTTTAGAGCAAACTGATATCTGAGAACTGTTCACCAAGAAGTCGAAGAAGCATACATACATTAAAGGGCGAGGCAAGTTAAATTTGTTGTTAAAAATGGAATAAAAAAAAGCTTAAGCCATCATTTTTTTGAGTGTAACGGTCGCCCAAAAATAGTATGAGCAAGGGTTCCTTTAAAAACGGAACAGATACACTTCCAATATTTGCAGGCAGATCAGGTTTGATCGCTTTCCGCACATCCCACAGTTTTTTAGATAATTGGTTCGTACCTCAGTGATCAGCATTGTGTATCGATATGCCGAAGGAATCGTGCAGCTTGAATGACCGTTAGGTTAGCTAGATTTAGTCGAATTGTTAGTTTTTTCACCCTTACCCCTAATAAGCATACTTGGCATCAAAAAGTAGCAAGAAAACGACTTGAAAAAGGGTATTCCAAGAATATATTTACAAAACACTTGGTCCTCAGTCTGTGACTAAGTAACGAGCAGTGACTGCTACCGTTGCAGTAATAACGCTCATCTCTATTCATGCTGCTCATCTCTATGGCACTCTCGAACAGCTGGTTGCGGCTGCCTGTATTCGGTTTTCGCATAATTCAATTAGGAAGTGTTTGTTCTACCAAAAACCATCTACAATCTGCGGCGGACAACTGGAGACGTAACAGCACAATGGGCGACAACGTGGACTTGGGCAAATGCTTTGAATTAATCAACAATCTGGTCTCGGAGGCTGGCCGGGTAAGTTGTTAAGGTAGAAAATTTTCCTCTAATGGAATTTTCCGTTACATTATTCCAGCTAATCGCCCGCAACAATGAGACCCGACAGGAGTTTGTGTGTAAAAGTGGCGACATTGATTTGGTCACTCAAACAGACCAGGATGTGGAAAAGCTAATCATGGATGGCATACGCCTGCAGTTCCCCGACCACAAGTAGTTATCTTTTGTTTACAAGGGAATTTGTTTTAAAGGCTTACTCACTTCCTTTCAGGTTCATCGGCGAGGAGGAGAGCAGCGCTGGACAGGGTGTGCACAAGCTTACAGATGCTCCCACCTGGATCATCGATCCGGTAGATGGTACCATGAATTTCGTACATGCCTTTCCGCATTCTTGTATATCGGTGGGACTGAAGGTTAACAAGGTCACCGAAATCGGCATCGTTTACAATCCCATGCTGGAGCAACGTTTTACGGCACGTCGTGGCCAGGGAGCCTACTATAATGGACGACGCATACAAGTCAGCGGGCAACAAGAGGTGGCCAAGGCACTGGTGACCAGCGAATTTGGTACCACACGCGATGAGGCCAAGATGGAAGTGGTCAATGAGAATTTCGCCAAAATGGCCAAACAGGTGCATGGGTAAGTAGTTGCATTTGTATATCAATGAGATTTCTATGGATTCACTACTAACAGATTGCGAGTTCTGGGCTCGGCTGCTCTGAACATGGCCATGGTGGCTCTGGGCGCTGCTGATGCCAACTATGAGTTCGGCATTCACGCCTGGGATGTATGTGCGGGTGATTTGATTGTGCGTGAAGCGGGCGGAGTGGTCATAGATCCCGCTGGCGGAGATTTTGACATAATGTCACGTCGTGTCTTAGCCGCTGCGACTCCTCAGCTGGCCCAGGGTCTGGTCAAGGTGTTGACTCAATTCTATCCACAGCCTAGAGATGATTAAGCTTAAAGTCGAAGGGACGTAACACATTTCAATAATGAGCATTTTATTATTAACCAAGTACCTTAAAAGGGCTAGCCCATTGGCTAGTCGTTGATGTTCCAATTAAATAAATACTATATCTTATGTCTTTCCAGACTTTAATCAACTATTCAATAACTTTTTTGCATTCCGTGTAATTTTATTACAATCTCTCTGCCTTGTTGCTTTGCTTTTAAGTTATGCAGTTGTATTAGTTCTTATCATTTTTTAAGTTTTGCGGCATTTTGTTGATATGCGAATATCTGAATAGTTTTGTTTGTGTACTTTAGTGAGCAGACAGAAAAATTACAGACCGCAATTTTAAATAGAAATTTGGTTTCTCCTATTTGTTTATATGCAGCCTTTTGTTTGCTTGTTTGTGGCCGCCACATTCTGTCGATGGAAAGACAAGCGAATTGCTATACTGTTTACTCTTGCATGAAGTGTGCGTCGGAATATGATTTCACTCCCAAATATATAATATCATCACCGAAATATAATTTTCTGTTAAGCTAAATTGAATTTCAATTCCAGTTCAATGGAAAATAGAACCAATGGAGTCGAGTATCTCGAAAAACAGTGTCTATTATGGGTGGGGATTTGACAATTTATTTTAAACTTTTGAACTGAACCGAAAATAAATGGTCGGAGCAGTTTCAGGCTCAGAAGGCAGCATTTCTGGCCCCATAAAGTATATAACTTATTGAACAGCCGACTCGATATAGCCCTGTCCGACTGTCTGTCCGTATGAAAGCACATATCTCAGAGATGTTAAGAGTTAGAGGTTGGACAAGTATGGGACAAAAACTTCTTATACTTGCAGGCAGAATAAGTTTATTTTCGATTGATGCCACGCACACTCCCGCCCCCGAAAAATTAAATAACCCTCATATCTCCCACAATTTTAAAGAGAGAATGTTCGTACCACCTGGACATATCTATTTATCAGTATTATTTATCGATCCGCCGAAGGAATGATGATGATCGGATGAACGATTGTCGAGCTATAGGGAAAACAAACATTTACCGGCTAAAGCAGCGATGGGCAGCACTTAGAAACTTGGGGAAGTACAGAGTATGTTATAGTTGTGCTTGATCGACTTTCTCACTTGTTTTTGATTGCAGGAATGGTTACCATGAACCAGAAATAGTGCTGAAACCGAAGTACCATGCCCTGATTCAAAAAGTGTTCCATATATTTTGATCTCCTCAGTAGAACATTGCCAGCCTCGCCTTCCTCCTGTTTAAACACCCCCCCAAGTATTTCGTGCGGGGCTTCTATTCCATTTTTCTCAGTAAATCCAACACTTTTGCATATTCGTATATATTTTGTATCTGGTTTAAGTTGATTTTCTTTTTATTATTTTTTTTTTTTGCACTGTATTTTCTTTCGAGTAGACTGTGAATAGTGTGGACACTTAACTAGCAACGAGCGAGAGCATTTTATTTTCTTTTGTTTATGTTTTGCTTGTGTTTTTGTTTTTTTGTTTAGGAAGTCGGCATTTGTATTTATTCAACATTGTTTATTTATGCAGAGTATTTCTATTTTGTAATACCATTTTTAAAATTTGACACATCATTGAAAAATGTAATCAAAGCTACAGTAGGTAAAAAATTGTCTCTATATAATTAATATACATATATATGTCGTGTATATACGTACGATTAGGTGTAATTTAAAAATTCTGTTCACAAGGTTCCATTATGCGCACTGGTTTACAAAAATTAACACAGAGTTTTATATATATATATATATCTATATATATATATAGACTTTTATATGTATTTGTGGGGCTTGTGCTGTCATTCCGAAATCAGACAAAAGTGCAAATTTGGTAGATATTCAATAATTCAATAAGCGAAAGGTACACATGGAGCATTAAGCATTGGTTGTTTTTGTTAGTCGTAGTTGCTCTAATAAAGTTTACAAAAGATCTCTATATATAAATTCAACAATTAGCGAGAGAGATTTTCGAGAAGATTTGATATATATTCTTTTTTTTTTGTTAAATTACTTTTTATGTGTGTGGTTTTTTTTTTCAGTTGTGGCTTTCGCTCTTCCATGTAAACTTAACACATTCGAATTTAGCACCAATCTATTCAAAAATTCATTAAACAATTTGATTGTTCCAAGTTATACAACAACAAACTAAGCAGCAGCTGGTGAAGCACTTAAGTTATGGGAGGGGGGCATGCGGCTGACATTCATCCGCAGCAGCCCGATTCGTGGGTGGGGAGGGGGTGGTGGGGGAAATAATAATCAAGCCGCAGCAAATTTAAGTTTAAGTTTTAAATTAAATTTATTTACACGCAGATACAATAAACGCATCGTCCAACATCCTTCATCGAGCATCGATCTTCCATTTGAAATGTTTAAACTAGTTTTAGGTGTCTAATTGTTAGAATTCTCAACTTATTTAAGCAAACACAGGGGGTCTTTTTGCTTCTGCCCTAACGCTAGGTATACATTACACATAATTTCTATATATAATAATTGTAAAAAAAAACCAGTATTTATCGAACTTTAACGCTCGCACTTCAGTCGAGTTTTGAATAGATGCCTTTGGATAGCTGGCCAATGGTGGTGGTGCTTCTCAGAAAGGGGGGGTGATGGTGAGGGGGGGGAATAGAAGTCTTGATGAGTTGACAATGAAATAAATAAATGTATGTTTCGCGCATGGATATGTTCAGCGGGGAGTTTTCATTTAACATTTCGCACTTTGAAGTTCTAACGCCATTAACATTGCTAATATTCGCATATAGTATGTAACTTTAGTTAACTATTTGCCATTTAAATGTCGATTGAGTAGATGTGTATTGGATGCTGCCTCCTCTCCTCCTAATCTGCTAATGCTAATTCCATTATTTAAACCTAGATGTTGTAGAATATTGTGTTGCAGTTGCCCCGGCTCCCCCTACAGCTCGTCATCGGCCTTGGGTATGTCGAAGATTTCGGCAAACAGCGGCGGCAAGCGCAGCTTGGTCCAGTTCATTCGCAGCCAGTCTAGATGTGAGAAGTGTTTGGCCCCCAAGGAGCGCAGCTCGGGTATCTTAGCCTCCAGGGCGGGCATCAGTTGGAGCGCCTGCGTTGATCCGGCACGCGAGCGTAGTATCTGTACACGCAATGCCTCGGAGACCAGTTCACGTGCACGGGCTATAACCTTGGGCTCGCTCAGTCCGGCCCGATCTGTGGCCAGCAGCACCATGGCCGAGAAGAGGCCAATTTCGGTATCGCTCAGATTCAGTGTATTCAGTGTGTTGGCAAAGTTCAGCAAGGCGTTCACAAAATCCGCCTAGTGGGAACACAATGGGAGATTAGTTGGGACCTTTAATTTGAACAAGAACCCTCCAACTCACATCGTAGAGTATCTCCAGCTGCTGGCGTGTCAGATAGGCGCCATCGTCCAGCGTCAGCGTTGTATCATTGATCAGGCGTGCCACATGCGTTAGCCACACTTCAAAGAAGCCCAGCTTGATGAGTATCAGTTGGTCGTCTTGCGTGAAATCACAGAAACCGGGTACGCGCTTGGCAAACTCCACAATGCGCTGCACCCCGGGCGTTACTCGGGCCGAGAATTGTTGCCAGAGCCAGATTTTTTGAAAGTCCAGACTTTCCGCTACTGTGGTGGCAATCTGCGAAGAGAAAAGTGAGCATTTTGTAGTGGGGAAAAGATGCTAAGGTGCTGCGAAAGGGCGAATGTCTTTAGGATCGGAAAACTATTTTGTATTTGTTCCTATAACCAAAAGGGCTATTACGGCTAAGATTGAAGATGCTTAACCATAGAACGAGAATAGTCGGTTGATAGTTTAGGAAGTTAAGATTAGGATGTTAAGACTTGGAAATAAGAACTTCCAAGAACTTTTATGAAACTTACGCCATTCTGCGGCACCGTCACTGGACGTCGCATCAGTTCTCGTGTCAACTCCTCCGTGTAGGAGCAATTCAAGCGATGCGCCTGCGAGACGCACATGATCACATCATAGACAGTCAGCTCATTGGCTGTACCAACAAGGCCATCATGGCACATGGCCACCTGGCTACCATCGCTAGAAACGGATACCATGGTGTTGCCCACCAGTTGCTGGTGACTGCCCATTACAACAACAGCGCTGGCTCCGCTGGCATTGTTGCTACTATTATTATTATTATTATTATTGTTGTTGTTGTTGTTGTTGGCACTATTGCAACCGCCCAGCTCCGATGGCGATGAGGCAATCGAACACATTTGTGGCGTTTGTGGTGTACTTGGTGTATTCACGCGTGCGCAGCTCGCATGCGGTTGTTGTTGTTGTTGCTGTTGTTGCTGTATCAATAGTTGCTGTTGCTGCTGCTGCTGCTGTTGCAGTTGTGCATTTGTTTGTAAACTATTTACGGTTGTATCATCCACATTCAAGGAGTTATTGGTATTGTTCGTAGAAGAGCAGGATGAGGAGGCGGCGGCTGCTGCGGCAGCAACGGCAACGGCAGCTCCGTTCAGCTCACGCGAACGTTTGGGTACACGACCATAACGTACAGCTGGAAAAGGGGGGTAAAAGAGATGGAGATTTATTAGAAATAACCCAATTTTTGTTTTAAAAGGAATATGTGAATTCAGTAACGGCCTAAAAGTAGGCAAGGCTTTTTTGGGAATATTTTAGAAGCCAAAAAAGTGGACCAAAAGTTAAGAGTAAGCTATTTTTTTCAAATTTTCATAGAGAAACCATCAAATTTAATTCATTTGAGCAGGTCTGACCATAATTCATAGCCCCATTTCAAAATTTTCAAAGGCAAAGTCTCGCAAGCAACATTTTTCTATAAGAAAAATCCAATTTGTACAGAGTGGAATGACTTCCCTAAAAACCTTCTAAAATTGCAACGGTTTTTAATAAGAATCCATTGAAAATTCGTTAAATATAAATTTTCTAAAATTACAATTCAGTTTTGGGTATAACACAGTACTACATTGAATTTTATAGATTTTTCTTATGAACCATAAACTACTGAGTTAGAATTGTTGTCGCTTTGTGTTTTGCTGCTACAAAAGTACCCATAAAACGCGAACCTAGGTTAGAGTTGATAAACTGAGTATGAGGTGATGCTTACAGAAGTCACTTCTATCATAATTTAAGGGTATCATCCTGGGTTTTATGCAAAAGTTTGATTTTGTCGAACTGTGTAATCAAAACCATTTTTAAATGAATATTTAAACACTCTCAAAATAGTTACAATGACATATTCCAGCAATTGTTGCATACAACCGATATTCCCTGTCTTTCAATTCCAACCAGAAAAAAAGTAACGGTCAGTTTAACATTTCCACTTAAAGCCTAAAAGCAGGCAATAAGTTTCTGTTCTATTTTCAAATTGTTGTTGGGCAGAGGTATCAAAATTTTAGTCTGATGAAACACATTTGGTATTTGTTATTCACCAAATTCCCAAAACTATTCCACTGCGCAACTACAAAATTTGTGGTTACTTCCTCCTTAGTCATCAACTAATTTAACATCTAAAAGACTAATATTTATGTCTCTACAAGACACTCTATTAATTCATATACAAATTTCGAAAATCCACAAAATCCAAAAAAAAAAAAATGAAATAAACTGGCACACGCATAAATCTTATAAGTGCGTCACACACTTGTGGCTACATCGTCGCCTTTTGAATTTTCTAGCAAATTGTACACATTTCTATGCTATCAACTAGAAAATTGTCCGAAATATAGAGAACTTACAATTTTGTCAACTGCAAAAGTATTTTTAAGTATTTCAATTTTTGTTTGCCATTTCACTTGAAATGTTCATTAGCCGGTGGCAACTTTTTTTGTTTGTTTTCGAAATTTCTTTTGTGCAACCAAATACTCGGAGCATAGTTTATTAATTAAAATCGCATTTGGCAGGCGCAGCTGCTCCAGTTGCGTGCTTTCAACGTCGTCTCCGTCGTCACTACGCTCACTTTATCAGTGGGACATTGACCCACTGTGCTCAATATAAAAACGGAGGCAAGTGATTTTGTTGTTGTTTGCTTTTTCATTTTTTTATTTTTTTGTATTTTTGCTTTATATGTGTGCTTCTTGGGTTTTGACTTGTTGTTGTGGTTTTGCGGTAGCCGGCGGCAGTTTCAAAACAGCAACAACAACAACAACAACAACTACCACAACTCGACTAATGACGAAAGTGTGCCCCCGCCTGGCCACAGTGTCGATGCGTCAGCTTTTTAGTCTATGTTTTGGTGGCGCAAAACAACAACAAAACAAGTGAAAGAAACTTCAGATGCATTGAGCATACGCAGTGGTGGTGGTCGCGGCCGGAAAAACTTTTGTGCGCACGCAAGCAGCAAAGCAGCACAGCATCGGATCACATGCAAAGTGAAAGATGCCCATTAGCCGAAGTTGGTCAACAAAAATAACAACAACAACAACAACCACCACACATTGACCCAAATATTTAAGTAAACTTTTTGTATACAAAAATAAATGCAACAGAATGTGGCTGATTGATAAGGCAAATATGTATGCAATCTAGTTGAAATATGAGGCCAATTAGTGGTAAGATAGTTAAGCTTTGCGTTTCTGAAAGTATGTCAAACGGAATATAGTTGGATAAACGAATTGGGTGATGAACCGATGGAGAACCGAAAAATTGGGAACAGTGACTAAAACAATCAACAAAACAGTTAAGAAATAGTGATCAAATCAGTTACCCAACAGTGACCAAACCGTGACTAAGACATGGACCATAATTGTTACCAACCAGTGAACATAACAGTGACCAGAACAGTGACTAAACAGTGACAAACAGTGACTAACAGTGTCTAAAACAGTGACTAAACAGTAGCCAAACAATAACCAAAATAGTGACTGAACAGTGACCAAAACGGTGACTCAACAGTGACCAAAACAGCGACTAACAGTGTCTAAAACAGTGACTAACTGTGTCCAAAGCAGTGAATAAACAGAGACCAAACAGTGACCAAAACATTCACCAAAACAGTGACCAAAACAGTGACTAACGAAGTCCAAAACAGTGACTAAGAGAACTGAGCCAAATAGTGACTGAACAGTGACAAAAACAGTGGCTATTACTGTAACTAAATAAGGGTCTAAAACTGATCGTTTTTTATTAAAAAAAAAACTATTTGGAAACATTTATTTGAAAGCTAAAGCTATATTTTCACTTGTCGAGAATTTACGATGGGCGAAAAATTTCTTCAGTATACTGTTGGCTATCAAAAATCTCAGGAGTGAACTCAGATTGCCTACTTCTCATAAAGCATATGTTTTTGAGCTTCTCAGATTGACTATATCACTTGTCTGACATCTGATTTGGGAAATTTTTATGGGATATCAGACAAGTGAAATTGTGGGATACTATGATATCATAGTAGTTTCCAAACCAATGTTGAATTCTAACAAAAAATGTCAATAATTGGAAACAATGGGAATTTTAGCACCAATTTGTTTGCTTAAAATGGAAAATATCCAAAAATGTAAAGCACTATAGAGGTTTACTAAATTTTGGTTTACAATTTGTTTGATTTTACCTTATATTAATGACAATTTGGGTCTCAGCTCTTCTTAAGTTATTTAATACTTATTATAAACTGTAGAATCCATTTCACTTAAGGATAATCATTTGTCAAACAACAACAACCTGTGATGAGTATTCGTAAGTCTGAGACTTTTCTCGGTGCTTTACTAGACCATGAGTTGTGGGCACCTCAGCTCTAGAGTTTGTTAAGAAAATAAAGTATTAAAGTGATGCAAAAATGGGGGATTGATTGATTCCTTGGAATACATGGGCCATTCCCACATTGGACATCTCTCATTTAGATAAGCCTAGCTGTTATATAGCACACGTTTCTATAATTAAAAGGATAGAGCAGGAAACAAATCTGCAAGCGTCGCCACAACTAAATGTTCTCAGTGTCCCGAAAAGAGTTTGCCACCCACCCTAAACTCAGCTAAGCCAACATAAGTACAAGTACTTTTCTTTTAAAATATACAAAATAATATCTAAAAATATTCTCTCGCTTAAGCCTTTTCTAAGTATGTCTTTAAATTCTCTTTTTCCTCATATCTTATCACATCTTATCAACTTTGTTTTTAATTCTCCTCAAACCAACAAAAAAAAAAACAAAACAAAACAACTTTTCGTCATGTTGGTGTTTATTGTTTCGCTTTTGTTGGAAAAAACCTTGTCACAGTTTCAGTTTAGAGTTCCACATTTTCCACACGCTTCACGCTTTCCACCGCCCACCAAAACGCAAAAACTCGTCTCGCGGACGTTAATTGTCACAGCTCGTAAATTAATTATGGCATAATAACCTGCAAACCACACGCATGCATAATAGTTACAGTGTCCAAGTGCCACCCCGGCGGTCGCTGTAACCATAATTCATGTCCAGACTTTAAGGTGGCCATCGCTGACACCTTCGGTGTCGTCCGCTAATTGCTTATGGCGGGCATTTGACGCTCTTGCTCTGTTTATTTTAAGGTGGTTTCAATTAGCGGCTCATTCGCACCGACGATGGGCACACCACTCGGATATATATTGCCGCACGATTTGTTTGCTTATCGATTGTGCAGATTTTGTTGCCATTGAAATGTGTGATTTGAGTTGCCAAGAAGTGGAGCAGATCAAATGAGCAAAGATTCGGGCAATGTAATTTGTTTGCTGGCGAAAATTGTTTATTGACAGGGGTATAAAATATACACTGAGAAACGGCATGGAGTTAATATCATTGTTGGGGTAAAGTTTCATGTTCATTCTAAAGGTCTTAAACCAAGAAGTGTTTGGTTTTCTTTAGTGTGTTTACCTCTAACTGAAGCAGGTTGGGCATTAGATCTCAACATCCTTTGAATAGATTTTTTTGAGATTTTCAGATGTCAAGTACTTTGAATAAGAAGCAGAGGGAACCTACGAACCTTTTGAACCTTTTTCATTACATCCAAAAGTGATTCATTGTAAGAAATGTATCTACAGCGCATTCTCCCGCAGGTTAATCACTAGTTGCACAATTGTTGTTATAAATCAATTCAATCTCTTCCTTAAAGTAGTTCTTGTCTGAGTTTTTGCACATTCTGATCTACGGAAAGTGAAAGTTAAAGAACTTCTACAGAAGGTTTTTACATACGAAATCTTCCTATAGGGCAATCTTCAACATAATTTTCTCTAAATGGTTCAACGATGCAAAAAATATACAAATTTGCAACATTTTTAATGGTGATTAAAGACGATTTTAGATTATTTTTCACAAAGAATAGATCCAATCGGGTGGGAAACTTAGTTTTGCACCGTTAGCAGTTTTTGCGCTTTGGCTTAAAGAATGTTTAGGGAACATTTTATAACATTTTGTGGACCTTAATCATCAAAATATGGTTATTAGATGATTGAAGGTAAGAAAATTCATGTTTCAAGACTATCTTGACCATCTATCAAGTTCCACACCACATGGGATTAATCTCCAAGTGTTTACTTCTCCCTCATCAGACCGTGCTGCTTGAGAACCCCTTTTACTTCAACATAAAAGAAAGTCTAATGCTTCATACATTATCCATCTGAGAGCATCTTAAAACTGCTTTGGCCCATTTCTCAGTTTTGGGCGCCCCCTAATCCCTGCCATTAGTTATTCAATCGCCCTGGCTTAGGCTGCTGCTGGCCGACATTCTCTTGTCACCTGTCACCACCCACACCAGCACATCTGTTCAGGTCAACATCATCCATTACTGGGCCTGGGAAGGCAAGGCGGCACAAAATCAGTCCCACCAACCGCTGCTGGCCTAAGCTTCAACTTTTTTTTCGCCCCCCCTCCCTTTGCCCCCAATGCTGCTGCTTCTGCTGCTAAAAGCATCTTAAGTGATTTAGTGCAGCCAAATGACGAGCTGAGAGGGTCGGTGGAAGGGGGCTTACAAACTCGTTTAGGCCAAAGCATCCACAACCAAGTGGGAGCCAAGCGCCTACTTCTGTCCAGCTAAAAAGGATTTGGGTCACTGAAATCTGTAGCAGCAGCGTCAGTCGTAAAGTGGCCAAATGTTGCCCACATTTTGGATATTTCGTTTTTTTTTTTTTTTTTGACCAGGGCCTTAGCCATTAGCATGCGAAGAGAGCCAACTCAGGCTGCAGCAGCTACATGTGAACACATATGTATACATATGTATGTATGTAGGTAGGTACATAATATATAGTTGATTTTTTTTCGGCTTTATCGTGCGCATGAATGGCCCGGCCCCGGCCCCGGCCCCGGCAGCGACACCGGCATCGGTTTGTTGCTGGTGCCTGACCTCGTTTGAGGTCGTTCGTTCACCTGTCAACGCTGACTGCACTTTATGCACTCTACATTTGCATGTCCACATGTGTGTGTGTGTGTGTGTGAGTTTACCCAGTTACGAAATTGTCCAAAATGCTGCGGCTTACTTACTGCCGGGTGAAAGTTTGTTGTTTGTTTGCCGTTCGACAGAAGAAAATAAAAAAAAAAATTAAACAGCGCTGAAGATGACTTCAGTCCACTTTTTGTATACTCTAAGCTGAATTAGCTTTGAGAGTTTGTGAAGAAGTTGAAGTATGTTTTAGATGTTAAAAGCCATATCTAATATATCGTATTGAGTTTGTCTCGTTTTGATTACTCTTGTGCGTAGTAGCATGTGGTAGACAGTAACTGAACCAAAAGGTTCCGGAAGAGCGTATAATTGAAGGTCAACTTAACTGAGTTTTATCTGAAAAACTGAGTTTCGAACAGGGGTGGGCAGCAGAATTTGACGCGATGGCACAACAACATATTTCTTTCGTCTTCTGCGCGGCTGTTGTAAACTGCGGTCGAGCCGAGACGAGCAACTGTAATCGAATCGGGCAACCGGGCTGGGCGGTGCTACCAACCGGATGGTCTGTAGATTGGCTCTGCTTGAAGGTAGAAACCCAAGTGAATTGTAAACTGTCCTTCCTATTCCTGAGTATGGATCATGCAAGACGGTCTCCGCAATATTCGAACTCAGAATTGAATTTGTGTAAAACACAATTCTTATTGCTTGCTCTTCGTGGCTTAAACTGGACGGCTGACCTGCCCTTCATCTTACCTTCTTACTTAACCATAGAGTTATGCTTGGTGTAATCTTTATACATAGATTAGTTAATGGCCAAATTAATTCTAGTAGATCGTTTAGAAAATTTGTCTACTAACTATGCCTTGCATGATCAGAGGAGCACAGAGACCCGCTCTATGCTGATTACATTAAACTCTACAGCTATGTCAACTCGGAACATTCTAATTTTGCTTAAAAACCTCTAAGTTAACTTATCACTCCGTAGTTAACATTATTCCAGTTTCATGTTGGCTGCGCCTTTTGGTTGGTTGGGCGGGAGGTGGGCTGCTCTCATGCCTGGGGCTCGCTAGTAACAAGAAATCACAAACCCAATATTAAAAACCAGAATTTCTACCATAACCATGGGTTTATTTTAGTTCGAACCATTAACACAGAAGTTTTGAGATTGGAGCTTAGTATAAATCTGGTTCTGAACTGGTTTGGTTCGATTCATGTTACCCACAAGTTTAAGTCAAAATTTAAGGGAATTGTATAGGAAAACTCAAGTATATTTGAGTTCTTCTTGCATAGTAGATTTTGTCTAACTTCCTCTTTAAGGACATTAATCTGACAAATTACAATCGGGTGCCAGTGTATCTGATTTGGTTCATCTTTAACTATTCCCTTCTCATTTATTATAATTAATGCATTCATTCCTTGGAAATTTGGGATTGAACTTCATGAATTTTCCACGTTCTTCAGTTGGAAAGCAACAACTTTGTATTTGCCGACTGCATTCCTGTTCAATAACAAAAAGTAAAACGTTTCTATTTGGTATGAATAAGTCGAATATCAAGCCTGAACCTCTGAACCAAACCGAAACCGCGGTTGAATTGGTAGTAGAAGTATTATAAGCCTAACCGGCGGTCTGAAAACTCCATAAACCACTAAACCGAACCAGTTATAGTACTGCAACGGCAACTATAGCTAGGTTATCTGTAATATGCCCAAAGATTGTTAATCAGGGTCTAACAATGCAACTTCCATCGTCAGGTCAGGCAGGGTATTACAAAATCGTCATTAAGCAACTCAAATGTTTAGCTTCTTTTGTTTGTTTTGAAATGCACCTGGGTGTGTACATGTGTGTGTGTGTGTGTGTATCTGGAACAGCTAAAATTGTTAGTTGCGTGCTAAATTTTGTTGCTTTGCCAGCAGCAACAGCAGCAGCGGCAGCGACAACATCAACAGCAATAGCAAATCACACGCAGCAACCGCCCACCCGCTTGGGGCACCACCACCGCCACAGCCACCAACAACAACCACAACAACAACAACAACAACAAGAAATTGTGTCAAGCAATTTGCGTAAATTATCGCAATGTTGCTGCTGCCTATTCATGAGGCCAATTGCAGTTTAATGACCTTAAAAAGTAAACTTCTGTTTGGTTTTTGTTGTTTTTTCGATTTGCCATGACTTATTTTGGATTGAATTGGATTTGATTAATCCCTGTTTGCTGGACAGTTGTGAACATTCTGCGGGAAATCACAGACGAATTTCTCACGATTGAACCATGTTCCCAACTCACAGAAACCCAAGTAGGGACATAGCTCCACACAGGTCCAATAGAAGCGGCAGTGCTCGGCATGGGGAAGGATTTGGCCATGGAAACTGCAACGAACCTGAGCATTGGGACAGTTACCGTCAGGAGTTGTGGGATCCGGAATCGTTGTGGGATCCGGAATCGTTGTGGGCCTGGCACACTGACCATCAAGCCGGGGACATTTGCCTGGCACACAGGCTTGTGCATTCACATCGAAGATTTGGCCACAACTGCATGGCCTGCGTTCGATAGAGTCCTTACCGCAATAGAAATAACTGGCACAATCATCGCAATCGGGCAGCATATAACCAGGTGTTTGACCAGCACACATACAAAATCCATCCAAACTGCAGGGCCCATAACCAGAGACCAGCGAGTTGGCCAGAAACAGGACGAAAATGAAAACTACAAAAAGGATCTTGCAGAAGTATTTAGGTTTATGATACTGGACAACACCTTACCCAACTTCATGTTGCTTTGATAGCGGAAGAATCAAAACTGATGGTTGGATGAACCATTTGAAACCATTTTATAGTTGCAACAAGGTGATTGAATTAACGATAGATAGTTGCAACTATTTGCTGTGATTTGTTGATAATGCAATTGACCTGACGAGAAATGTGGCTAAGTGAAGAGTACTTCAAATAGAGTTGGGATTAAGTTTGTAGTTGCTTCTAAGAAATAGAAGATAGTGCTTTAGTATTTATAGCAGAGGTTTGAGGCTATTAGCCTGAGCAGTTAGTAACTTCTGAAAAAAACTGAACCAAACTTCTATCAATATTTTAATACAAGGGTTGCACATATAGAAACAAAGGGCAAGGGAATAGTTCCCACGATGATACTATCAAAATATTTAAATTTCCCGAAATTATCTTGATTCGACGGTTACCAGACATCAGCTTAAATATTGACACAATTTTTCAGAGAATAATAAGGTCTGTACCTAAACCTTAGAGATGTATATCTATTTTATTACGAAAGGGGGGGATGGCTTAATACTATCTTTATCAACTTTGAAAGACATTTTAAAACTGCTAGCATTACTTCGAGTAAAGTCTTAAAGATAATTGATTTAAATTGAGCTTAATTAAGTTTCTAGATTCTCGGAGAGCCCAGGACTTTTAAAAACTTCAATACAAATGAGTAAGCTTTGGGGACCCCCAAAATAGTTCTGGATAAGCTTTTCTAAGTATGAAAAGAATTGAAAAATCATAAAATAACCAAAGGCAACAGTGAAGCATCACTCCTATAAGCAAATCATTAGAATTTTTTGGGAATAAAATGATTAGATTTGTGTAAAAGTTCGAATTGTTCTGGGATAGTTCATTGTATTTCAGAAATGGAGCACATTGTGCTATATTGTGATATTATTTTTGCCCTAAAAATGAATAAAATAATTCTAAAGTAACAACAGCTACAAGAAAACTTAAGAGAATCCAGGTTTTTATATTTTCTGATGCAAACGCAATCATTCCACGCACAACAACAAATGTTACATCTATTCCAGCAAACATTTGATGAATGCATTCATTCGACGCACAACAACAAATGTTACATCTATTCCAGCAAACATTTCATGATATTTTAGATCAAATTCGAGCCTTTTTTGAGTTCTCGGTCTGATCAATATATCAGAAATGATTAGAAATTATAATTTTGTCGGGAGAGTATTGTAACCTAGTAGCGACTCTTGTAGAAGACTCGTTTTTAAACCGTTCTTTAGATCAGCTTTGACTTATTAAGGAGTCATCTTCAAGTCACTTTTTTAATTCACATTTTGTCGATTTCAAATCTTTGCTTAATCGCACATGAGAGTCATCTCTTTGTAATCATCAAAAGGCTCAAAAAAGACTCAGCAAGGTAACTTTTGCTAAAATTAACTTCCAAATGTTGGGTGGGAAGAGAGACACTTGCGAAGTTGTTGTTGCCATTTGGTTATGCGCAATAAATAACTACTAATGTGACCGATGGGTATGGACAACGGGCACCCCGGAGATAAAGCATAAGGATTTGAAACAGATCAAGTGAATTTGTAAAAGTAGCCAAAATTTCTTATTTTATTTTAATAAACAAACCTTTCTTCAAATTATTATAAAATATGAAGTACATTTTTTCGGAAAACTCCAAAAAATATCTCCTACAGTTAATGTAAGTAAATTAGAAAACCCTTCACTTCCACTGTTGAGCTCCAAAACACTGGAATCAGCAGCCACCGCAATCAAGTGACATGACCCACCCACCCAAGACTGACTGCAACTTTCAACATGCTCCATAACGTTCCAGCAGCAGCGGCAGCAGCAAGCCAACTGTATATTTTTTATCTAATTAGGTAGTCAAAATAAAAAATAAAGCGAACGCCCCTCCCAGTCCCCTCCCCTGGGTGTTTGTGTGTGTGTGTGTAATATAAACTGTGTCACTAAACAGAAATCTGTGAGAGTCGAGGGGGAGAAGGCAGCAGCTCAACTTTGCCCAGAGAATTGTGTCAAATAGATAAAAAAAAAAAAAAACGATGCCAGCAAACGGCGGCAACGAGCCACAGCCAGCCAGCCAGCCACTCCTTTCTGCTTTTGGCCCACAGCAGCAGCAACAGCAGCAGCACACCAGCAACACCAGCAACAGCAGCAGCAGCAGCAGTTATAATTATAACCTCAATTTCAGAATTTCAGCTTTGCTTTTGCTTTAATAAGGAGAAAACTGGCCCCGAAAATTGTAGAGCATTTGAATAATTTTACAAGAATGCAATAAAAAAAAAAGAGAGAAAAAGATTGTCCAAAATAAAGAAAGAAGGAAAAAGTAGGCGGCGGCTTTTGTTGATTTAAATGGCACCCAAAAGTCAGTCATGGAGGCAAACAGACGCACACAGATAGACAACTATTCAAATTGAGGTCATTCATCTCGGTTCGTTGAGCGCGCTTAAGTGAATTATGTATACGTGGATACATACAGAGGAGCATGTACATACATATGTATGTATGTACACATCTACATGGGAGCATGTGAAATGAAGGCATGGAAGCAACTACAAAACAACTATTTTTGTCGTCCATTCACACTTCGGACCATTTAGGGAAAGCCTTTCTCCAAATCCCCATCCCCGGGCGTGAGATCAAAGTTTGGCTTGTTCAACTAAAATGAACATGTTAATTGCCAGCAATTTGCCTGATCCGATTGATTGACTCACCGCAAGAGATCGACGCCCCCAGTGCGTTCCAAAGCACTTTACATGAATTTTTGGTCTTTTTGCACAGTTTTGAATTTGGAATTTGAAATTTCCGTCCGTCTGTCCGTCCGTCTGTCCGTCCGTCCGCCTGTCCGTTTGTTGTGTCTTTTCGTTCGTTTCATTTGATTTTCTGATGGGGAGTAGGTCAGTTCAAAATTTGCATTTGCTTTGGGCTGCTTTTGATTTCTCACTTGATTTTTTATTCATATTCTGACTGTTTGCCCCGCCTGAGTATTTGGGGGAAACACGTGCGTGCGCCCCCCTGCCCCTCTCCATTCCTGTCTCCGGTGGTCTTAACTTGGCGTTGGCCTAAGGCGATTAGGTATGGACTTTGGGGTCATTTGTTAGGCTTTGGCAATTCTTTATTTTTTTTGGTAAATTTTGCATTTTTGTGGCTTTGATTGCAAATTGGTTTATGTGAGATACTTGAATTGTATTGAATTGAGGTCTTGTAAATAGCAATGACCGAACAGAATGTAGATGAAATGTTTTGGCCTTTAAGTTTGGATTTTTGTGGCTGTAAGATGGGGTCTGACACCTTGTGAAATATGGATAAATTGCCAGAGCTTCTTCAAAAAGAAGTCTTAAACTGTATGGGAACGGTTCGGAGGTTGACAGCCTTATGTTGACTTTGAGCCTTCATATTTTGAAAATCCCTTCATTATATAAACCATTTTTTTGGACAGCAAGTTACTTAAAGGTCAAATGAGCTTAAGCAAAGACTTAACCCATACTAAAACATGCAGGCTCAAACATTATACCACCATTAAAAGGTACGAAACGGTTCTAAACCGAACCGAACCAAACCGCTAAGTCGTGCAAGTGGGCCTAGCCCCGAATCAAACCAGCGTCTGATTCAATTTGCAGAACCAAACCGAAAACTGAAATGGATTAAGGTTCGGTTCGGTTCACTTCGTCATTTACTTCGATATTATGGCGAAAATCTTTGGGTATACAACGAAAGGGCTTTCATCGGTCTTGCGCTATAGAGTGCAGACAGATTCCAAAAGTGTCCAGGATTTTTCGTCCTTTTTTGAATATAGCTTTCATTATTCTGCAGTTTTTTCATAAAAAAGTTTCCTGAATAGCCTAACAAATCTAACTAAAGCAGGGAATTGCAACATTTAGCAGTTATAAAGATATTTATAAGTGCTCTACCCTCATTAAAAACCCACTTTGATCAATTATCAGCAATTTTTCTTCAAAAAATGCCCTGTTAGCTGAGAATTCAATGCTTGTGGCTGTCTGACGTAAACGCAATCATTCAACGCACAACAACAAATGAAATAAATGTATAACGCATGACAAGTAATAGGCGTTAATTCAGCAAGCAGCAGAGGAGATAAAAAAAGAATAGAATGAGAGAGAATTGGCTATAAGTAATGCTTTGGGGCAACCCTGGTAAAAGGCATTAAAATTGTTAATAATATTAATGAAAGCATACTTTAACGTATTCCCTTTGTGTAGAAACATTGACTTGGACGGATTTTACACGGTGAAGTAAATTCCTTGAAGTTTATATAAAAGCTTTCGTTTGTAGGAGAGATGTGTGGTGGCGTTGCTTGAGTACGAATCAAAGCTTATTCAAAACTTTATTTAGGTTACTTCGCCGTGCAAATAACGTTTTAGATTCTTACTGCCAAAAAGAAAAAGAGAGAGACCAGAAGGCTAACTGTCTCTTGGACGCTTTTTAAGATCACTATTGATGATACTTAAGTTCACCAGAGTCTTACCAAAGAACAGTCAAGGCTGTGGACTCTGCATAAATAAAACCTAGACTAAAGACTGCATAACATTTACTTAATACTATTAATATCATGATTGCTTTCCATTCCAAAAACTTGTAGTTTCTCACTCAGGCTCAGGCACTTTTCCCATTAAAACGATCAAATATCACATACACAGTTAACTTTAATGCATTTGTTTATTGTATTACAAATTTCAGTTAAATGATTCTTATCCAACAATCACCATTAACATCTGTATAGCATTTGTGCGTTGTGTCTGTGGCCAACAATTAACATTTCAACTAAACAACATTGAAAGGATTGTGTCCAAATATGCCAATATAATAACTTCAGTCACATTGCCAGCTCATTAAGCGGTTTTTGAACCTGCCCGAAATACAGTTTGGTTCGTGGGCAGAAGGAATTAATGCGAAATTCACGCCAAACCACATTTATTTTTATTATTATTTAAATAACAGAGAAATTGTTTTTATATAAAAAGCCAAAAGCATTCTGCAACCGGAAGCGCTTCTAACCGTAAACAAGGTGAGCGAGTTCGGGGCCAACCGAGCGTATGAGTAATGGCTACAGCAAAAGTTACGCAAATGCCCACCGTCGCCGTCTCTTGTCTTATCAAATATTTGTTCTAAATTGTGTGGCTAAATTAAGGCAAACAAAGTCGAAGGCAACTCCGAGACGACAGCCGCCGAAAAAGTTTGCGATGCTCCAGTTTGATAAGCGGCGGGCGCATTAGCAATTAGCGAATTAAATGCCAGCCCAGCGACGCGCGTTTGTGCTATAAATGTTTCAATGAACTAAAAAGGCCCCCCCCTCCCTCTCACCCTCTCGTTCTATCTCTATCTCTATCTCTGTTTTCATAAAGCCTTAATGAAAAAGCAAACAATTAAATTAGCCAAGAGGCAAGCGCCAAGACGAAGACAAAAATGCGAATCGACGTCGTCAGTGCGAAACTAGAACGCTTCTACATTTGTGAAATGCCAGAGACAAGATACAGATACAACTGCGAGATGAGATCAATGCTCGGCACTGGCAGCTGTCGATCGTTTGTGATCGATCGTTAGGGCAAAACACAGCCAACACAACCAGGACCAGTGATTGATTGAATTAATAACACAAATTAACAGCGCCAAGTAGCTAAGATCAATGATCGCTCGCACACAGCCAAGTGGGCCGGAAAGTGATCAGGAGGTGGCAGTGCCTGACTGAGTGTCTGCACGGATCATAACATAAGAACTCCGACTTGCATCCATAATAAATAGTAATTGAAGAACTGGCTTGGATCACTCTGTCAGATGAAACTGAATTTGCATTTTGTGAGCATTTTGAAGGCGATAAGTGCCAGCAGAGAGTTCCCATCAGGGATGGGAAATTGATTTTCCGTTTTCGGAATCCACAAAACCTTGTGAGCTTTACTTTTACTATCATCTGGTATTTCTGCTTTGCAAATAGGGATAAGGGACCTATTTTGAGTCAGGTGTAAGAGAGCAAGCACAAAAGACAAGGTTCTGTACCAAAATTCAGACCGTTCTAATAAAAGTCTTTTTAGTTTCGAAAATGTTTTTCCGTCTACGATTTTCCTTAGAAAATATACAAAAAACTTAGGGCCGTTGTCTAATCTACCACACAGAGCTAGCTGTCACATAAATCTATAAATAACAGAGGAAAACCTTGGATAATCTGATACATAGCAGCTATGTAGAAGTTTGCAACGCATAGAAATATTCACTTCCGACCCCATAAGCCATATATATTCTTGATCAGGATGACGAGCTGAGTCGTTTGAGCTTTGTCCGTCCGTCCGTCCGTCTGTATGTCTGTTTCTACGCGAACTAGTCTCTCAGTTTTAAAGCTATCGAGCTGAAATTTTGCACAGAGTCTTTTTTTTTGCTATACACTATTAATATGTCGGAACTGAACGGATCGGATGACTATATCTCATAGCTCCCATAGGAACAATCGGTCGGAAAACTAGTTTTAGTGAGAAAAACTTTTTTCTTTTCAATGGAAACGCCTCCAAACTTTATAATCGTAGGTTTTCTATGTTTTTTTCTAATTTTACCAAGTTTTATTAAAATCGGACAACTATATGGTATAGCTGCCATACAAAAGATGGGTCTGATAAACAGTCTTAGTTAGAACAACTTCTTTGTTTTCAATGGTAGCTTCCTGAAAGTTTGTATTTGTTTGTTTCACACGCTTTATCATAGTTTTACATATTTTTGGCCAAATGGAATGACTATATCATATAGCTCCCATACGAACGAACAGTCGGAAAATAGGAAAAAGAGTACTTTTTAAAAATATTTAAGCGAGCACTTGCAAGGGTATAAAAACTTGGGCACAGACGAAGTTAGCTTAGCTTTCTCGTTCTAGATACATTATACCAACATCAAGTATTGGTAAGTCTAAGAGCTTGAGGCTGCATATAAAGAGATGGAGTCTTATTTGGGGTTTCAACCAACTTTGGAAATGCTTCGGGGCAACTCATATTCGTGGTGCATATATTTCTTTTCAATCTCTCTTTAATTTGATAGATATATATTAAGATTCAGATTTTTAAGAATTTCATAACATAAAATATCATATATACTCTTTACCAACAAAAGTGTCTGCACTTGCATGAGTTTTGATGCTGTTATTTTGTGTATCTCTGCAGTGACTGGCTAGATACATGAAGAGGACTGTGTGATTGAACATAAACTCAAAGCATTAATGAAAGTAAAACCTGCCCAACATGTTCTTAAATTGAAACAAATATTTGTTAAACAAATTAATAGGATAATTTTCTCGTAAGTAATCTGATTTGCGTTCTCCTTGGTGGGCAGCTTCCTGTCTCGCTGTCTCCAAGAACTTAACATAATAAGATCAACATCAGATCCGTCACCATATTGTCAATGAAAGTCAACCAGAGTCGTTGTCTTCATTATGAGAAGTCTCACAGACACAGACACAAGCACACACACACACACGCACGATCAATGACCGGGGGAGACCTGAGCCTGAGAGTAGCAAGTAAGCAAGGCAAACGCGTGAGTGATTTCCTCTTCTTCTTGTTCAGCTGCTGGTGCTGCTGCTGCTGCTGCAGGAGTTTCAGACCCAGACAGGGCACTGGCCAATGGCTACCGATCGGATCGGATTGCAGCAGCAGCAGCAGCGCCCTGACAGTGCGTTGAACTATAAACGTCGTGGTTGATGATCGTTCTTCGTTGTTGTTGTTGTTGCTGTTGTCGCATTTCATTCTTGACTTTTTTACTGTGCCCTGTGTGTTTGGCAACGTCATCATCGTCATTATGATGATTGCGATCGTCGTCATCATAATGAAAGTCTGGTCTGGAGTTGCTTAATCAGTCCCGTCGCTCTCTCTCTCTCTCTCTCGCTCTCCCTGTCCATATATTTTGCAATTCGGATGCGGTGCAATGAACGCTTTACTCTGATACCCTGCACAAAAAGTCGGTTCACAGTGGTGTGTTCCTAGATCTCGGAGATGGAGATGAAAGATGAGGGGAACAGCTTGCTAAATTCTTATGCTCAGCATTCGTTTGAGTGTACAGGGTATTTAAGAGTTGTGGCTGCCTGATTTTGTTGTTTTCGGTGAGTTGTTCCGTCTCTTTCTGGGCGATGATCAGCTGTGAGGTCGATCCCTTTATTGGTTTGCTCTGCTTGTGCATGGCTATCAAAATGCGGTGCTTCACCCTTTATACGTTCCGTCCGTCCCCCCCTCCCTCCGTCCGTTCGTCCGTAAAGTGTCAATGCACTTGTTCTTGTACGCGCTTGCTGGGTAGTGCGTGTGTGCTTGACTGCGTCGCCGTCGTTGTTGTCGCCGCCGTCGTCGTCGTCGTCGTCGTCGTCTTCACGTGCATTGCCTCCTGCTGTTTGGGCTCCCCTAATCACCCTCCCCGCCCAGTCACCTACCCCCCCACCATCCCTCCCCACCCTGCTGACTGTTGGTTCAATCCTTTTTGCTTTCCGTTTTTCAAGCACTGTTCCTCTCGCCCAGCTCCGTCGCGTCGTCTGAGTTGAGTGTTTTCCCCTCTGGACGTTTCGTTGGCTCATTCGTTTGTTCGCTGGCTGCCTTTGCACTTTGGTGCATCCTTGTCTGGCGTTTGAACTTTTTGCGTTGTTTTCTGTGCAAGTCTGTGTGTGAGTGTGTGTGT
This sequence comes from Lordiphosa andalusiaca, assembly GCA_035044965.1. Taxonomy (NCBI): domain Eukaryota; kingdom Metazoa; phylum Arthropoda; class Insecta; order Diptera; family Drosophilidae; genus Lordiphosa; species Lordiphosa andalusiaca. The sequence continues at coordinate 2,947,548 of JAWNNM010001363.1, read as the reverse complement.
GTGTGTGTGTGTGCAATCTTTGTTCTGCAGACGTCTGGCCTGGCCAGCTCTTCCTCTCCCTCTCTCTCTCTCTCTGAGTGTGTGTGTGTGTGTGTGTGTGTGTGTGCAATGGCATTTGACTCCATTTAAAGTTTGCTTCGCTTTATTTTGCAAATAAAATTAACTCCAACGATTGCCAGCGTCGAAGTGCAAGTGAAAATTGCCCCAAGATGAAAGGCAGCAGGGACTGGGAACGGCTTCCTCTGTCTTGCTTATTGCAAGGTAATATTCCCCCCTCCCCCCTCCCCCCCTTCCATATCAGTCTGGCCGTTTGCTAATGAGCTGAGGCTCACAGCTGAAGCCAAGACACAGAGCCAAGTTACGCATAAATATGAAATGGGCACACATTAGCTTAGGGGTCTGCCTGGGTTTGGGTTTGGCCATCACCAGACTTCAAAGCGATGGGATTAACATGAGTTGGGAATGTTGTTTGTGCGTGGGTTGAATTTGATGATGGCAAGCTTTAAATGGTTAAGCAGTGCTGGGATTTGCATTAGAATAGAGTTGAGAGCATCAAAATGCTAAGAACAATCAACTAACTGACAAATGGAAAAGAGAAAGCATTTATTTTATAGATGTGATGAAGATATAAGAGGATAAAGTGATCGTTTTGGCCAGTTTTTAGTGTTAGGAATACTTTTTTGGCTTAGAAAATTAAAACTATGCTCCCTTACTTAAGATAAAGGCTGGTTACTTTCCCAAGTTTAACTCTAAAAACTCCGTTAATAACATTTCCGTTCATTTGAAACAACTTAACCTGGCTAAACCAAACTAAACCTAGCAACAAATCTCTTCTAAGCAAGTATACTTCTGTAAATATTGGGATGAAATAAACAGGGATCCTAGTCGTACCGAACCGCTTGTCTGTGTTCTTAAACCGCACAGCGAGTCATATTAGTATTCATCATTGAAGAGTTAAAGAGTTTGAACCAGCTCAGATCAAACCCGGTTTGTCACCCCTGTATGAAATACAGCTCTAAAAGTTTTGCCAAGACCCAAAAGTGAGTTGTTTAGTATAGCTGGTGTCAAAATATGATAAAAATTTAGAGTGTTAATCAAAACCAAACCAAAATTCCATTAAAAAAGCGAACCACAAACCGAACCGGCAGGTTTTAAGTCAAGTAACTAAGTAAACGAGTACCTTTAGACCAGGGTGCAAAATCAGAAACAACAATTACCACAACAAAACGAACGAGAAAATCGATTACTGCCGGTTGTTTGTGTGTGCTTGTGGCTGTCTGATTTAGAAAAGAGAGATACTACTCGTATTGTTGTTGTCTTTAACCCCGCAAGAGAGCAGCCAGCCTATGCCTATGCTTATGCGTCGGCCCTATGACGCGTTCGCGCACTACAACAACATTGGCGCATGAAGCGTATAAAGCATGGGCATTGCTGCTTTAGACAATGGTAGTAGTAAATTTGTGAATTTCTCATTAGAATTTGGAATAAATAACAATTTGCTCAAAAAACAGAAACAGGTCTGAAAATATACATACATCACAACCACCCTTTGAAAAGCTACAAATGAATACCTGAACCCAGTCAATTCCTGGTAATAAATGAGTATCAGACAATTATTTCTTCCTTCCTGCTTCATCATTATATTTCAGCTATAGTCAATTTTAAAGATATTAAGATAAGCGAGGGTCCTGAGTGATAGGCTACCAACAGAACTTAGGGTTTTAGCCTCGTGATCATCAGTTAGAGAAGTTGATCTTTTAATAATGGTTTATAACTCCTTAGAAATACTTTTAGTTTCAGTAATATCGTTTCTTACTTGTGACAATTGCCCTAGAACATATTCAGTTGACTGAACGCATTCAAAACGAGTATCTCGGAACGTTCTTCTGCAGACTCTCTTCTTCTCACAACTCCTTATGCAAACCAACAACCTATTGGTACAATAAAAAACAAGATAAAACAAAAAATGACGATCTGGAGTGTTTATATCACATAAAAGTGTGACAAATACACAATTTAGTGGTCGTAATTCTAATTAGAAACAAACGGATGATAATTGTTTGGTTAATGAAATCATTTGTAAAAATAAGTGAGTGAAAATATGCACCGGCACGTGTAGTCGACAAATGAGAGTGAGTAATTAGTTAAGTAAATTGTGCATAATATACGCCATCTATATACAATACAGATGGAATCAAGCCAATTAAAAACTAGTGCAATTGTTGGGGAATGGATCTAAGGTTAATTACTTATCGAACTACCATAAAAACCTCGAGCAAGTGTGATGAAGCAACAGGCTAGAGAAAGGTTTTCTATAGTTCTAAGCGAACTTTTCAATGTTTAAAGGATGAAATGATAAGCTAATATGATTATTTTCGTGTCTAAACATTGGCTAAGTGGTTCTACACAATTACTTAATTGTTTTCAATACTTTGTGATTGTTGAATCTATAAAGCTTTTATTTAACTTGCAACATTTAAGAAGCAGTGTAATTGCTCAACAAGCTAGGGTTTTTATTACATTACCTAATCGTTTTTGTTTAGTTAGTTTGGCACACTTAACTTTGAAATATCACACACAACATTTGAACTGTCGACATTTCCCATCATCGACCCCAAAAACGCCTTCGCTTAACGTTTTTAACCCACTTTAAACTTGTCTTCTTTTGGGGCACAGCAGTCATTAGCCGGGCGGACAGCAGCAACAACAACAACTCTATCTTTATCTCTATCGCATGTTTCATCAGCAGCAGCAACAACAACGTTAAAAGCCATCAACAGCATTTAATAGGCTCATCAACACACAGAGCCGTCATCGTTACTCCACCCAAGCTTCTCCTCCACCCAACTAAACCACCTGAGCCACATTTTAATACACTTTCTGTAATAATAAAAAAAAAAACATCATTAACCAACGCCCCCCATCCCGCCCCTTAAACTGTTAACTGTCGACGCCCCTGACCGTTCAGTTGTTCTGTTCTGTTTAGCCCATTGAATGGATGGATGGATGGTTGGATGGTTGGTTGGTTGGTTGGTTGGAGGAGCTGTGGCCGTGTGTGCTCGTCTTCATCTATGACAGACAGTTGTCGGTCGTCACGAGCTTTCATTACACGCACACACACAGCACACAACACATTTTATGCACTTATTAAACACACATTTTTTGCCCACTCCCCCTCGTTGCCCCCCCTCACTGTGTCTTTGGTTGCGGTTCTGCTCGCCTGCACCTTTGCCGAGAGAAACTCCCCCTCCTTAAGCGTCTGGTTTTTTTTTTTTTTTTTTGTAGTATTCTTTCAATTTAGAGGTCACTTCTGCTGCTGCCGGTGCTTTGTTACTAACTGCATTCATATGTTGTTGGCCTGTCAATGCAGCCAGGCGTATCATTTTGCGGCGGCTGCCAGTCCAAATCAAAACGAACACACACAAAAACCAAAAACAAAAAAAATACAAAATTATCTAAAACAGTTTGCGGTATATTCTTGGCACAAAAATGTCAATTATGATGAGGGCTAAGAAATATACAATTCAGCAAATGTTTTGAGGCGAGAGAGAGAGAGAGAGAGAGGCAGTTGCCTTCAATTGTTTGAAAAAAGAATAAGAACAAAGTGAACTGAGTTTTGTCTGTTGGCTCTTGGAAGCAGATCAAGGAGGTTGCTTTAGAAGGGAAAATGTGTTTTTCGAAACAAAAGAACTTGTTTAATAGAAAGCTCTTCAAATTTCTTAGTTTGCCCAATTCATTAGTATTACAATACAACTAATTAGCATATTTTTTAATCAAAATCTTAGATAAGAAAATATTGTGGGACTTGACAAATGAAAGTATATGGATGGAATGACTTTTATCAATCTAAATTGTGTCACCTTTATGTGTAAGTTGAGTAGATCAGTATAGATTTCTCGAGTGGGAAGTTGGCTAACTTCAGAAACCACAGCCCGAACCGGACCCCTTTTTGTTTGAAAATAGATTCGGTTCAGAGAGAACTTGTATAATTATGACAATTTTAAGACCGGAAAAGATAATTTTATAGTTGTAAATCAGTTTATTATCAATTTAAGATGCATTTATCAAATCATATTCAAATTTGGAGCATTACAACTTTAGATAAATGAACTGTTATATGCTATATATGCTTGCATTTTTAAGACCCAGGCCTTTTTAAAGTCCGATGATATCTGTAAAGCAACAGAACCAGTCGAGAGTTGATTGACTTTTGCGAAATTAGAAACTTAATTCTTAGCAAACGAATTTCTCCATTGAACCGATTACGGATTCCGTACTTATCGGTTCAAATATTAGTTCTAAGAATAACAGATCTGAGAGATGGTAAGAGGTAGATGTTCCACATGTTTGGGACCTAAGCTTATTTAAGTTTACTCAAGTTTAATTTCATTGTTTACACCATTTAAAACCGTTACTAATTTCTTCTTCTTCATTTCCATAACATCTATAGCGAAATCGGGTTAAAATTGTCAAGTTTCCTATTATTTGTGAAAAGGTTTCTACTTTTTTAAAAACTCTTCTCACATTTGCAACAGTTTCGTCTAAAAAGATGATTTTAATGCTATTTGTTTTTTAGTGCCAAGTCTTTTACACCTCACAACATAAGGCAACGCCCTAAAATGCTCAGTAAGGTTTGCCATTTCACCATGAATTGAATAACAAACCAACAGCGCTTGCAAATCATTGAGTTTTATTATCAAAACTCGTGCTCTGTTAAGAATGTAGTTCGAAACAGCCATATAAGCTATAGTTGCCAAATTTCGGCCCAGTTTTCCACTGTTTTACCATGCCATATGGGGGGAGTGCGTACCGATATGAATTTTCCACCTTTATCTCGATCAGTAGTCAGTCTTTTCCCACTCGATTTCTTTATTTGTTGTGTCGTTGGAAAATTACACTGGGGGACACTAGTTTCTAGCAGTAGACAGTTTGATGGAGTATTTTGAGGCAAATTTTGTGAACGTTTTGGGGAAAAAGATGATTGCACAGGGCAAGTAAAAGCCAGAGTGCCAGCTTCAATAATTTGATATCTTTACCTGCCTTGAGGGCCAAAACATTGTGAAATATAAGCGCATTGGCACTGTTTGTGTTAACAACCTTGAACCTCTAGGATGGAACCTTACCGTGCGTTGGTTCTTTTAAGATTTGCTTGTATAAAACGTCCGGGCTAAGTCAATAGTCCAATCGATGTGTGATACTTGGGAAATTCAAAGTTCCTAGCTTTAAAATTGAGCATATATATATTTTTCATATCACTTTGATGATTTTCAGCTCCTTTGGATGCAAATCTAAGATCAATTTGACATTAAATGAATATTTTAATATTCAAAAAAGGATATTAATTGATATCCCTTCAAATTTATACCAAAATGCACTCAACAAACATCCTTTCTCTATTGTGCAGCTAGATCTATAGACAAACATGGCTTTTGGTAAGAAAGTACTGCTTGGCCGAGTTAAAAACCTCATCAGGCAACTGATGGACTTTCAGCAATGAGCTCATTTATTTCAATATTCATAAATGATCTAATCTCAACATCTAGGTTAAAGCAAACTCTCTCTTATCCCCGTTGGCCACCCAATTATTTCGCCCAGACTCACACACACACACACACACACACACACCCAAATTGTATTGTTGACACATCAAATCTAAATCGTTCATCCATATAAGTTCGTTAATGTCATGATAAAATAATACACTTCAGCGAACCAACCCATTCAGCTTAACACAGGCAGAAGAAGAAAAATAACCAAAATAAAATAATAATGAATAAATAACAAGAGACACACACACAGCCAAGCAGATCCCAATGTATCTGTGACTATATAATGGCCACTCGGTTATAGCGCAAAAAAAAAAAAAAAAGGAAAAACAACAACAAAACAAACCAAACAAAACACACTCACAAATGTATGAGAAGAAATATGTAGGTCAATTTTGTAATAAAGTAGACAGCTGACATGGAGAAGAACTTGAACTGTTGCCGGCTGGGAGGAGACCCAAAGCGCTGGACGGGGGACGGGAGTGTCCAATCCCAATCCCATATGGGCGTGTGTGTGCTCCCATAATCATCTAATGAGGAAGCCAGCGAGCTAACAGAAATGATTTTAGCTGATTTCAGGCGGCACTTAAATTATTGCTGCTTTTATCATCAGCGCCAGCATCATCTTCCCCCCCGTCCACTCCTGCTGAGCCAATTACCCGGCTTGGGTAATTGCCCCGCTGCTGCTGCTGCTGCTGCTGCTCCAAAGCTTAACTGTTAATGGGCGCTTGACTTGGCTTAACGGTAACAACGGCAGCAGCAGCCGCCAGAGCACCGCTCTGTGACTGTTTGGTCAATGAGCTTTAGCATCAGCAGCTAGTGTATCTCATGGATACATAATTTTATACACTTACAACTCGACTTGTGTGCTAGTTTCTGTTGCTTGCTGGCGGAATGGCTGGCTGGCTGGCTGGCTTGGCAGATGATTTCATGCTTTTGAGATTTAATTGTTATTCATTTGGTCGCCGAGTTCGTCTGTGTTCGTCATTCGTTTGCTAGTTTGGTTTCTGTTGTTGTTGTTGCTGTTGTTGTTTTAGTTTCATTTTGGCTTTGGCCAAACCTTGAACCGCACGCGTTCAGTTTATTGGCCGCTTTTTTACTACAAATACCGTTCGACGCTGAGTTGTTTGTTCGCTTCGCTTCGCCGGGGTTTTGGCTTTGATAATGATGTTGAAGATGATGATTACGCTGATATATATTTATTTTTTTTTTTTTGTATTTATATGTGTGTTTAGTTCTTTCACCTGTGTGTGTTATCCTGTGGGCACTGCCTTAAACATTGCCTACTTGACTTTGCTTTTGTTATTTTTGCTGTTTGTACATATAATTTATTGATTAGTGTTTGCCATTGGCTGTTTAATACCCTCAGGCAGGTCAGGGTGTTTGCAATTTGTTCACGTGTTTGTAAAGGCAATATTATGCCTAATATATTATATATATATTATTTAAAGCTCTGCCAAATCGAATAAATCTATTATCTAACGGAAGCGATAACACTTTTGAGAAAACACTTTGGTTATCAGTATGGGACATCCCTTTCGGACACTTTACATACGAGTAAACTGTATGCAAATATCACAAATAGACCAGCATACGTAAGCTATTCAGTATACCCTGATGACCCACTGGAGTGACTATAATTATCATAGAAACTGAGACTGTTGATACAGATATCGCAGGGAGTTAGGCACTGCTTCAATTCAGTGGTTCACAGACTATTCCAGCCAAAGTGGGTTCACTTTGATACATCATACCATAATTACAATGGTATAGCCATCAAAAACGATTAATTATCGAACCCCAAGGCTGAAAATATTCAGAACTATGGCCACTTAAATGTTCTTTACTTTCTTTTGCAATAGAAAACGATTATGTCAGGACAATATACTTAATTGTAACCTTGATTCATTAAACCAAGGACAACTGAGAATATTAATACAGCAAGGTCCGTCATCTTTTATATGTATTTCGCGAGTTCGTAATATGGTTTTAATTGTAGGGGGTCTGGTGTCAGCCGGAACTACCTACCCATGTAGGGGCTCAATCGGGCAATGTCAATGTTAAAGTCAGTGCTTTAAAGTGAAAATAGAATATTTTGGCATCAAACGAGTTACCTGCTGCTACCTTACACTCTCCGCCAAAGACCAAGCTCTACAAAGAGAAAAAAACGAAGAACATTGGTCTCTCAATGCGCATCAAGAACACCATAAAAACGGGCTTTCTCATTTGTAAATCAAACTTTTCTCACTGTCCAATTTTTCTGTTTATTTTTCATTAAAAAAAAAACTATTCAAAAACCGTTTTCCAACAACAGCTATGTGCGCCAGCTGTAAAGTAACTAGCCATAAAAAACAGCTTCTTTAAAAAAAGAAGCCAAGTGCTAAAACTGAGGAAAATATGTGTTTTTGAAATAAACTCCAACAATTACTTTACAAATTTTCATTTCAAGATGCTAAGACTTTAAAAGTCTTTATAAAAAGAAGAAAAATCGAAAAGGATTCCGAATTTCGGTACAAAAAAGCATAAAAAGAATCAGTTCTAACCAAAAATATGCCCACGGGCGTTATGACACTCTTAACGCGCGCGAGCTGTATGCCACTTTCAAAAGTTTCATAACGCCCTCGGGCTTAATGCCATAGAAGAATCAGAATAGAAGTAGTTATAAGGAGTCGATATATACCATCGAGCACAACACTAAAAGCAAACGCGAGACCCGCACACTCTCGACAGTGTCATAACGCCCGCGGGCGCTGTTTTATGCATAGATTTTATAAAATTAGTTAGGCAAAATATAAAAGTTCGATAAGGTAATAATATGGTTTATATAAAAAGAGTTCGAAGCAGAAATGCCTACCGGTTCAGTGCCGAACTGACAATCCTAAGAGGTCAACGGTTGGATCCCATAAAAAAAGAGTCTTATCCATAAAGTAGTTTAATCATATTTCAGGTCAGGTTAAGTACAAACTAGTCCTCAGTGTTGCTTAGTGATTGCTAGTCTTCTTTCCGCTTAAATACCCCGCTCATCAACAATCAACAATTGTAGGGTATTTCTATCTTCAATCAGTTAGTTTCATTTGGTTTTGCGAAAAGCATTAGGCGCACAAGGACAACAATTTTAATGTTAATGAACTCGACAAACAAGTGCACACAAGTGTTGTTGTATATGAGTTGAGTATCTTTCTGTATCTCTCTATGTAGTATCTAACATTTTTATTATTTTGCGAATTTGTCAAACTATTTTATGCGAGGTCGAGCGACCCATATGCTTGTATTGTAGATACTTATTATGTATAGTAGAAGCTAATTTATTCATGGGCCATTTGAAGCTGCTGACCGGCTCTTGAACTCTATTTCGGATTGGAAACGGCAGCTGCACACACACTTGGGAGTGTGCACCTGTTCTATGTTTCCGGTTCTGATTAGAGTGAAAGAACTAAGAAGAATGCAAATGCAGCCAAAGCCAAATCAATTGCCCTCGGGCAGCAAAAAAAAAAAAAGTAAAAAAAAAAGAATCAAAGCACGGTCTCCAACCAGTTTTCGGTTTTTTCTCTTTTTTGCATTTGCAACTAAACCAGTTTTTGGGCTCAACAAACCAAATAGGAAGTTGAATTGCACAAAGACAGGAAGTGCATGAACCTGATGAGTGATTGAGAGTGAAATGATAATATGATTACCAACTGAAATTAAGTATACGCCCGGGTTGAGGAAACCCAAGAGAGGGAATGTATTAATTTACCAATTCAGTCCTGTTGCGGTTGGTTTGGTGTTGCTGTTGCTGTTGTTGTGGGGGTAATCCAAATATAGGCTCCTGGTCGTTGGCTTCTTATTAATTTTAATGCTGTGCGCCTTGCGTTGAATTTCAGAAACTTCACTTAAACTTTTTTTTGTTTATTTTTTGTTGTTGTATTTTTGCTGTTTCGACTTAATTTCACTGCTCTGCTTTTTTGTTGTTGTTGTTATATTTGTATGTGTATATATTTTATTTTCGGGTGACTTTTGCTTCACTGTCACTTACGTGATTGAAGAGGAATATCCGACCCAAGAAGAAGTTCTTCTTAAAGGTTTCTTTTTGAAATTCAAATCACACAATTTATGCAACAGGGTAAGACAAGGAGCGAGTGAGAGCGGGCTTATGAGGTGAGAGATGTGTGAGTGGGGGTGCTGGGCAGTAAGGAAGTGGGCGTCTATGTATGTATTGTATTGAATTTAACGCACTTTTTCCAGTTCTAACTAACGCCTACAAAAATTGATACACAAAACGAAATGTTTGGCCTGCTGCTGGTGCTGCTGCTGCTGATGTTACTGTTGCTGTTGTTGTCGTCGTCGTCGTCGTCGTCGTCGTTTTGAAGAGCATTCGCGTGCCGCGCGCTTTGAGCAACGAGAGACAACTGAAAACGACAGCGAAACGAAGGCAACGAAAAGTGGCAAACGCTGGTGCGCTGCTGCTGCTGCTGCTGTCGCCGCTGCTGCTGCCGCTGCTGATGTTGCTGGCGCAGAGCTTTTTACAGCAGCAACTGAAGAATACAAGAAGCAAAACAAAGAAGCAAAAAAGCGGCAGAGAGAGCGCCAGAGCGAGCTTTTCTCAACAGCTGCAGCTGAGCAGAACTTTCGAAATTGCAGCAGGAAACGTTGCCAGCAGAAAACCAATTGAAATTGAGTAACTAGATTTGCTGTTGCTGTTGTTGCTGTTGCATGTATCTGCCTTAGCTGCAATCTCATAGATGCCAGAAAAGCTGCCTAACCGGTGTGTTAGATGCATTTGCATTTTTTGCAGTTTGGCTACGTGGCCAGTGGCACAAACCAACGAAAAGATGGCGTTGCCAACTTTTGGCTGCTGCTGCTGCTGCTGGCAGTTACATAAGTCTTGATTTAGATGATGGCTTAGATGCTTGTGCATGTGCATGGCTGCATGGGTGCATGTGCATGTGTTTGTGTGTGGGGGGGCGAGGAAGACTTTGCAATAAGGAAGTAACTTTTCATGTCATGTATTTGGCAACTTGACTGCGTTTTCCTTTTTTTGGCGATTAAGTCGCCTTAGAGGAAACAGGATGCAGCGCTTGACAATTTCCTGCTTCAACAATTTTGACAACTTTCCACAAAACCAAATTGTTTCCGTGAGATATTTTAGCACAATTGAGGTTATCAGAGCAGCTATAACTGAGGAAATATATTTATCTATGTAGATACTCGTACAGATTTGCATCTAGTAACCATTTATGGCAGAAAAGAAGCCAATTATAAAACAATTTAGAATTCATAATTCCCATTTTTGCTTACAAGAGGATGAAGTGACTGAGAAACTCACAATTAGAGTAGAACTCCAATTTGATGCGCAGCATATCAAATCTCGCTGGCAATTATGGAAATGGCTCGCACGTTTATTCATCAATTTGTATCAACTCAAGCGGATAACTCATATGTGCTGAACCACTTCTGTGGCTATCATGGCCATATTTGTAAAGCATGTGCTTGGCACCTATTTCAACGATTTTGTTCTTGATTTTTCAAACACAAAACATCAGAAAACTCAAGGAAACATTTCAAAAGTATCCTTATGGATTTCAAATAGTCTTAAATCTATGCTTGTAAACGGATTCGAGCGCACGACCTTGCCGTTTGAATCTCATGGTCTTACCATCCTCACCACCGGTCTTTTTGCATGACAAGTACTTCGTATTTTGTTGCATACTTTTATGGAAATTGTCGCACAGTCACTAGGATGCACTAAGATGCTGTGGTTCGTGTTGAGTACATGGTTTTGATCGCAAAACTTTGTAGATTTGTATGAAAGCATGTAAAATAAAAGCATCTACATTTTAAGGACGTTTCCTTTGAAAACCAGCAAGTTATTCTCATTACATCTACAATTCAGACATTGCTCTTCTATGCCAGCTTTAGTATATAGATTTCCGAAATCGAACAAATGTAGTTCAATCGTGGAAAAGCATTGCAAATGCTATATTCAGCCTCCTTCTGTTTGAAAACTAGCTTCACGAACCCTTGCACGAGGTCTTATACTACAAACAACATGTTTTAACAAAGAGAAACTGTTTCTTTTCTTAAACCAGACTAAAGTGAATCTTATTGCTAAGGGACCTTCCGAACATAAGCCAATTTTCTTAACAATTTCACAGTCAAACTAACTCGAAAAATATTGAATTAACGGAATATTTAGGAAAGACGCATATTGCTAACTTTCAGATCGACTACAAAAAGGGTCAAAAGTTGATTGTGTAACTGACAAACCTCACAGATGGAGAATAATGAAAGCTTATTAAAATAGTTGACTTTACAGAACCAAAGGGCCAAGACTAGCTTATCTTAGCTTCTCTTAAACTTGTGTGCTTCTTCCTTTTGCATATTAGAAAGGGACCTACAATTTGACGCCTTATTCAAGTACCTTTTCCATGGTTAGTTACTTCACAGTTGGCGACAACAGCTGACGAAGGTGACAGTGTGTGTAAACTTGTTCATTAGATGAACCAGGAGGCGGCATCGATCCTGCGACCTAAGTATTCTTAACAGTTATATACGATAACTAGCGCAAGAAATGTTTAAACCAAGGAACCTACTCAAACTAATGGTTGGTGCTTTCAAAACGAGAACCAAACCTTATGTTTTGCAAATACATAAATTCATAATTCATAAATTAACACATAATTTTTAAAGGTTTCCATTTGTTTATGCAATTGAAAAGAACCTGCTACCGTTTTTTATTTGATGTCATTCCTTAAATGTCAAAAAACCACTCAATTTAGTTTGAATCCATCCATTAACCTACTTGTGTTATCACAACTCTTTAAGACAATTCAAAATATGTTTTGGTAGTAAAACTTTTCCAATTAGTCAAAAATCAGCAGCCCAGCAATTTAAAATAAGGCCAAGGCGACCCTCTTTAGCATTCAAACAGAACCATGGTTCTTACATACTTTTGGTGCACCAAATTGCTGGTTTAATGTAACCTTTTAATCTGCAATTACCCCACACCCCATTTCGTTGGCTCTTATCGGCGGACCGTTAGGGGATCCTCCTTTTAGCAACTTAACCAGTTTCAGCCTCAACTAATTTACAGCACGCAACATGTCCGTAAGTAAGTAAGTACATACCCTGAAACATCATACTTATTAAGCAGCAGAAGAAGGTAGAACCAGAGGCAGAGGCCGAGGCAGGGGCAGTGCCCATTCCAGACTGCACGCGTCTCAAGTGCCGATTTCCTTTCGAGTAACCCAACCCAGCCTTTCCTTTTGGCATGTCAGGCACGTTTTAACACGCTGCCAGTTTTGATTTAATTTAGTAGCAACAACTTAAAGAGGTTAAGGAACAGAGAACGGAGAACCACCATCGATCACGCCTGTGTGCGTGTGTGTGTGTGTGTGTGTGCTTGTATCTGCATCTTCATCAGCCTGCCCAGAGATCAACATACAGATCAGCAGCTCAAGCAATTTAACATTCAACTTGATTAAGCAGTTAAATCAAAAGAGCAGCTTGGTTGCAGAGGGGAACTGAAGGTGCTCCCAACAAGCCGTCAAAGTTGCCGCCATCATCATCATGTGGCCACACTTGAGAGCGCACCGCACCCCACTCTTCCGATGTGGAAAAGGTCAACGCATTCTGCAAAGCGCTAAGGGAAATGCCACACAACAACAACAGCAACGGCAACAACAACAGCAACGAGGCGGCGTGTTAATTGAAGACAGGCAGGCAACATACAACAACAATAACAAAGTGAACCGCTTGCTGCAACTGGCCAACAGCCAACAGCTCAGGCTCGAGCTCGAGCTCAACTGCGGCTTCGCTTTGTGTTGGGTGTTCAAAATCAAATGCTTCACTGATTCCTGCGTTGGCAACCGCAAACTTTCAGCCAAAGTTGCTTCCTCATTTTTGTTGTGTTGCATGTGCAAACGCATAACTTGGCTGAGCGGGTCCACCCCCCACCCACCCACCTCACCCTGTTCATTGTTCGTTCCCATTTCGTTTCGCAATTGAAAATTGTTGCGAGTGCATTGCGAAAGGAGGCCCAAAAGTGCAATTCATGTGGTAAATGCCAGCTCAAGTATGTTGCTTCTGAACTAATGAATCCTTAACCAACGAAATACCCCAATTGTATTTGTAGCAGGGATGCAAAGAGCAGCAGAAAGAAGCTTGGAACCGTTAAGATTTCTTTTCAGGTGCAAAATTGAACCCTTGCTCAGTATTTTTAACTCCTTGCAACATATTTGTGTCCACATTCTGTGTGCTGTTGTGGTAGGGTGAGATCGGATTCCGATATAGTGGAGTTTGATCTTCAAATTGAGCGAATATGGAATACCCTTATTGTTTTAAGTTTATTTTAGCTTCGCAGGCTGAGTGGATAGCAAGGACACTTCGTACAACAAATGAGATGGCTTTGCAATGAACTCGCTCTAAGATCACAGATACAGACTCCAGTTTATATATAAATATATATATATTTTGGGCTAGGCCGAGCTCCTCTCAATCTCTTGGCTGGTGTGCTTCTAATGTTCGCCCAAGATAAATGGACTGGAATGTTTAAGAAGTTACTTCATAGCTGGCGTAAATAGCTAGTGAAGAAGACCCCAAATAAATCTGGTAGTGCATCACCACATTAACGACTGGTAATGCCACGTCAAACCGACCGGTACGTTCTGTGGGCATTCTCATTCCAAATTCGTTAGACAAATACTTGGCTGGTGTTTGGGCCAGTGGCAAGTACTCACTCCAAGGTGCCAGCGTATCGTTTATGCTTTGGTATTGAGTACTGGTCACCGTCCAAACACCAGCCAAGTGAAGATCGGTACGAATCGTCCGTCCGTCTGACTGTCTGGCCGTTCGTATAAACAAACAGATCTCCGAGATGAAAAGAGACAGAGGTTCATAAACTTCTTATGCTTGTAGGCAGATCAAGTTAATTTTCAATTTTTACCACGACCCTTCCGCCCCCGCATATCTTCCACAATTTGATATATAGAAGCTTCGTATCTTTTAGACATATTTAATAATCATTATTATTTATCAATCTGCCAAAGAAATGGTAGAGATCGGACCAACTATATTAAAGTTATAAGGAAAACAAAGAATTTTGCTGGGCAGCACCGACCGCAAAGGCGATGGGCAGCACTTCACACACCTTAACACATACTTTGAGAAGTACAGAGTGTATAATTGTCGGGCTTGAACGACATGCTTACTTGATTTTATGAATATGATTAAATCATGGGCTGGACCAATCTTCGAACCAAAACTTATACCTATAAACTTGCAGAGCTCCGAAAAAAGTAGTTGGTTTTGCAGCTCTGGTCTTAATATGATCACTTTTAGCTGACTATGGTTTTAGATACTATAACCAAATGAATATTCACTGCGATGTGATCAATTTTCCAACATTTACCTGTTTTAATTTCGAACCCTTCAACCGGAAATCTAAAACTGTTTGCCTAGTCTTGGGTACTTAGACTATGACCAGCTTAGATTGTTCATTTGTTATTAAAAAGTTTGCCTATCTTTAGTATAATCTCAGAACATTTTGTTGTAGGGTTCTGCTGTCAATTAATCTCTCTTTAAAGTTCAGTTCAGTTCTGTTGTTCGTATCAGTTCAGTTGAGAAGATCCTTTTTCGCTGGGTTTTCGACCAATTTACGATGCTTGTTATGAGTCTGAAGATTTCAGGGTTGACTTCCTACAATATCTTTTATCAAGATTGACCCAAAAACAAATTCGAGTCGATCAGCAAAGAAATGCCTTGCTCCCTCAGGTTTCGGATGGTTCTGTCAAACCTTCTGTATCATGTAGATTTAATGAAAATAAAGAAAAGAAAACTAATCGAAACGTAAGTTTATTTATAAAAAATCGTACAACTTTGTTGATTTCGCTTGCCACATCGAGATGCCATCTAACCGACTGCATTTATTACTTAAGCCAACAAAGTATGTTGTTTCTCTTTTGGGCAATTTTGTGTTGCGCTTAATTTCAGTTCACTGGCAAAAGAAAATCTGCAATAAGTGAAATGTCTTCCGGGTGGCATTTTGCCATCATTTCAAAGTTGTCGCTCAACGACGCATGAAGTTGCAGCACCAGCAGCGGCAGCATCAGGAGAAGCAGCTGATGCAATTGGCAGTTTAATCAACACACCAAAACACTCTTCCCTTCCCCCCCCCCCCATCTCTGTCTGGTTTGCTGATAATGTGCTGGCCAGAATCGCGGAAGCGCGCCAAGAAAAATGCGTGCTTGGGGCATCGTCACGACGTTGGCCATTGAACCCCAAAGGCGGGTGCAATTGCCGCTGGCGGCGATGCGTTGTCAACTATTGTGTGTGTGTCGCATCGCATCATAATCATTTATTTTTGCCCTAGCAGCAAACCAGCACAACCAACTCAAGTGCGTTGGCTAATTTTATAAGATTCTTTTCGTTTTCTTTATCGTCTGTGATTTTGCATACACATTATGCAGCGCACGTTACCGGGCAGGGGGGTTGGGGGGGACTGTGATTGACATTTAGAAGTCAACGTTCGGTTCGGTTCGCTTCGGTGCAGCGTTTGCCATTGTCTTTCCCTCTCCTTGAAGTGAACGTGTGCGACATTTTGTGGGTAATTTGTTGATGGTTTTTGACATTAATTTCTGATTGAAGGTGGCGTTTGGGTAATTGGAAAGAGAAATGAGATACCATGTTGATTGTGGGTCATAGATTTGCATGTGGCTTCAAGGGATCTTTTGGACCATGGCTGAGTGAGCAACAGTTTCCATTTTGGGTGAGTGGGTAAAAATATTATATATATATATGTATATACACAGAGATTCAAATCCATTTTTAATGCTGGATCCATGCACTGTCCGAGCTCGATCGCAGTCCAATCACAGTGCATTTGGGTTCCAATTCCAAAAATTGTTTCGTCATCAATTCAATAAATACAGATACTGGTATACAGCTGATATGGTCCCGATTTCCGTGCCTGAAGCCTACGGCAAATTGTTGGACTATGGTCTTAAATTGGTGTGGCCATAATGTTGTTTTTACAAGAATTTAAACATAATATTAAAATACAAATATACCAGAAACTAAATTTTAGGTACTTTTCCATTTTGAAATTTTTAAAATTTTTTGTTAAATACTTCTTGACAGGCTTGGAAAGTGTATGTAGATAATTATTTGGATTTTGTAAGGAATACGAATACTGGGAAAACAAAGACAACTGGGAGCAGTCCACCCAAGTAGCTTCAGCTTAAACTTAGGACGAAGAGGGAAAGTAAATAAAACAGACAGGAGAAATATAGAACGAAAAGTCTGAGCAAACTTCTTCTGTGCCAAAGTTTTAGTACACTTAAATGTTCAACAAAATATTCTAAAATCTGTATGACAGCTTATATTATTAAAAATGGTCTAGTTGAACATAGAAAACAAAGATTTGTTTACTTAGACCCATTTTCCGATTGATCCCATCAATCACAGCCATAAGATGTAGCAAATTCTTCTAAATGCCTTTAAAAGTATTTAGAATTAATTATGAATCAGTTTAGCAGCGCTAATATAAAAAACCGAGATATTTTCCTTACTAAAACACAATTTCCGATCAATCGTTTGCATAGCAGCTAAATGCTATAGTCATCCGATTTTGACAAAACTATGTAGAAATAGGTAAAAGTATATAGAATAAACAAATACCAATTTTCAGCACTAAACCATTTCAAACCAAAAAGTTTTTCCTACTAAGACTGTTGTTCCGACCTATCTTTAGTATGACAGCTATATCATATAGTCGTCCGATGTTCATCAATCTTAATATAACTATGAAAAACGATAAATACGTAATAAATACAAAGTTTGGAGACGTTTCCATGAAATAAAAATAAGTTTTTCTCACTAAAACTTGTTTTAGGACCCTTTTTTTCAAGCAAATACTGTTTAGTGGCAAGTACACTCGAAAAAAAAACTACTTTGATAGAGTTCTTACCACTTTGTACTTAAAATTTCAAATCTGTTTTGACCTTCTGCTTAAATTAAGTATAGAACATTCTAAAGTACAAAAATAAGCGATTTAATTATAAAAAGTCTTGGAATCCAGAACTTTTGTACCAAATAACGAATTATTTTAGGAATGTGCTTCCTTAATTGAAGTACAATTTAACTTGCTTTGAGTACAAAATGGACCTACAATGCAAGCTTCTACTGGTTCTTACACTTTGCTTATGAAGCCATGGATAATTTCTGAGTGCGAAGTAATACAGTAATACTGTCTAGATGGGTGTGGTGGGGTGCGTAGTGTGTGTGCAAGAAAGTGCAGGAGTACATGGGTTAGATTCCGTCTCGTGATATCTAATGAAAAGGTTTGTTCTTTATAAACTAACACATCCGGTCAGCATCACAAGCTATTGGCGCCAGTTTTAAAGTATCTAGCTATGAAAAAGCATCTCAAACATTGTGTAAAGTGAATTATATACTTATATAATACCGTCTTTTTCTTTGGTTACTTCATTTTGAGGACAATTATGCACTCTTCTTTGATTCAATATCAAAACCTCATTTGAAGAACAATTTGATAATTGCTTTCGAATTTGGGCTCAAGCTGAGATATTTTTCAACCATTTCGATTCCGGTTCCATATTACCATTTTACGGACCGATTCTGGTTCCATATTACGATTGGTAATGGTACGGACCAATATAGCTTTAGAACCTGTTGGGATTTTTCTGTGAAACATTTTTAAACCATTTTTGTACGTTTTCGAACCGGTTCACAGGCTGTAGATATAGCCTGTGACTCTTTTCTAATTCGCATGAATATACTGTGTAAAATTAGTAAGAATTTAAGAGCCTATACGATAGAAAACTGCATACAAACATGCATTCTCTTTTATATACAAGTAGATTTATAGATAAATAGATTTAGGGATCTAAAAACGCTTAACTTCCGTAACTTGCCATCCTAAGCCCTTAATTCAAGTACAAAGTTCCAAAAACATTGTACTATATAATAATGCATTCAATAACGTTCTCTAAGTTTCAAATGGGATCTGCAAAACAACCATTTTCCATTCATTGTACAAATGCTTCAGCATTTCAATGTCATGTCAATTCGCGACAAGTGTCAAGGTTGCTCATTAATTAAACAATGACAATTTGGTGTGAAATATATTTGCCAATTCGTTGCTTCTTTCTTTCTTTCCCTGCTTTTTTTTCTGTGTGTGTGTGTGCACCTGACGGGATGTACAAAACTCATTTAAAGTAAATAGAACAACAAATTACACACAAAATTTGCATGGAAAATTACCCAAATGCGAAAAAAAGCCAAAGCAAATGACCTGACGACTGAATGAATGCGCTTTGAGTCATTTAATGTAAATGTTTTGTTTTGTTATATATTTTGGGCAAACGACGAAGTTGCAACTGATGCAGAAATGTGCAAATTACACAAAAGCTGTTAAAAGTTGGTGGCAAAAGTGGCCATAAATTAACAATGACAATTAACCCGAGGGAGGGCATTGCACCTGAACGACAATGCAATAGAATTGATTTCATTTAACTCAGTTTGTTTCCAACATGTTAACAATAACATAAGCGTCACAACGAATTCAACAAATTTATTGCAACAATTGATCGTGTTGCTGTTGTTGCGCATGCGTAACACGGCAGCAACATGTTCCATGCCACAACACAGAACAATGCAATTGATTGCATAAATTAACATGGGCAATTAGTCAATGGAGAACAGCCAGGGCGTGGACTTGCGACAATGTTGACAACCCGATTGAGTCATCGCCTTCTGCATTCATTCACCTGCAACAGGTGCTGTCTGGCTGCTGGCTGTTTTTTGGCTGCTGTTTACTTAACTCTTGCGGTTTTGTGAAAATGTTTGCGATTCTTAATGTTTATAAATAAACAACAACAGCAACAACAACAATAACAACTTTAATACATAATTAAAAAATTAAATGATTATTTCAACACCAAATATTTTGGCAATATTTTATTTACTTTTCGTCGGCATTATTGTGTTTGCTTTTATTGCCGATTTGTTTCGCACCGGTCATAAAAATTGCGAGCATTGGTCTCTGTGTGTGTGTGTGTGTGTGTTCTGGGGCCAACGGGAGGGGGCAACGGAGGTCACAAGATGGGCAATGCCAGCGGAAGTGGCGTACATGTGCAACGACCGAACACCAGCGCGAATGGGCCACAGAAACTGAAAGTGAAAGGCTCTTAGGGAATTTAAAAGGAAGCGGAATGCAATCGTTTTGACTGAAGGCGATTTGGGAATTGAGTTGTGTTTAGTCAACTGACATGAACTGGGGCGTCAGTTAATAGGAGAGAGTGGGAAAAGCAAAGGCAATTTCCCCAAATAGAAAATGTGGAGTAAAAATATTCAAGAAGATTTTCAGTTATGGTGAGGAGGGACATGCAGGATGTTCGAATCTAAAATGGAGCAAAAACTTTAAGGGTTGCGTTTCGGGGCTCTGTTGAGTTTCTGTTGACTTCACCCGAGTTGTGTAAATGGTTTCTACAGCTAACTTCTTGATAAAATACAGCTTCCAGTTTAAGTTGCTGAGATTTGGTCGACATGGTCAGCTTACCAGGCTTGTTGGGTTAACTTGCCTTAACTTAAGAAAGCAAATGAAGCCCCCCACATGTTGCCATCAGTTTTGGACTAAGAAAAGGTTTAGTCAAAGAATGACTTAGAAAATAGAGCTATAACATTTTGAATTGATGGATAGGATGCAAGTTTTTTAAGTTATATCTCTGTTTAAAGTTGTGCGAAAGCATACACTTGACCTCGAGCCGGCTAAAAACTGCAGGTTTTCAATTAACATTATGGCCAAGGACGTAGCCAAGGTGGAGCCAGCTTTGTCTTCCGCTGCTGAGGAACATTTGCTTGTGGATCTTGTTCAGTCAAATGATTACACTTTGGGGAACAATAAAAAATGATGCAATAACTACGAAGACCGAGACTTGATGGACACTTTGAGATCAGTTTGCCACTTAAGTTGGGAATCATCGTACTGGGAAAACTTGAGACACTTGGCAAACTACACGGCAACGCTTATTTCACAGAAGTGCCACTTGCATAAAAAATCAGCAGCTTCAGCAAAAGATTGGTCTGTGACAACAAAATAGCTATACTGAAATAAGAAATCAATCCGAATCGGGATTGAAAACAGGGTAATCACGGATATTCTTGAAACGACCCGGGAAAAGATGATTTGTCTCCCACTTTCTTTATTTTAATCCCAAAAAACAGGATAAATTTAAGCATGCGCCGGGATTACCCCGTTTTCAATCCCTTTTCGGATTGATGTCTGATTTTTATACCCTGTTCCCATTGAAAATGGGAATAGGGGGATGGTGAAGCTGTGCGAATGTATGTAACAGGAAAAAGGAAACATTTCCGACCCCATAAAGTATATATATTCTTGATCAGCATGAACAGCCAAGTCGTCTGTCCGCCTCTCTGTATGAACGCGTCGATCTCAAAAACTATAAGAGAGCCACAAATTCTTGCATAAAGGTAGATGTATAAGGCACGCAGATCAAGTTTGTTTCAGAATTGGAAAATTAACGCCGGTTCCCCTTTTATCCCCAAAAAAACAGTCAGATGTTAAACCCAAAAACCGTCAGACCCATCATGTTCAAGTTAGAGCCTCGTGGTTTAGTATACATCAAGCCAGGACCAATATCTATCTATTCTGAAAAGTACAATCAGATCGGACAAAAAACACCGGAGATATAAGCTAAGCAATTGAGCTGATAAGAGCTGTGTAGGCATCTCCTTGTTCAGATAAACCAAAAGGATAGTTCTTAAGGATACATGTGAATGATTTTGGTTTGTATTTGAATTGGATATTTATAAAAGTCCTTTTTTGGATATTAGAAGACCTATTTAATGTTAAGTTAATCTTAGATTTTCATCGAGAATATCGATATTTCTATCGGAACTAATCTGGAGATACAAGTTTGACCTGCGCATAAGGCTGTGGTTAGGTTTGTTGCTCGGTTCTCGACAAACTCAGCATGAGACACTCAAATTCGGATAACCGGACATTGAAAAATCGGGCCTAAGAGAAGAACTTGAGGTATTAGTTCTGAGCATTTCCAAAAGTTGTGGTTCCGGCTTATACGATTTCACTTCTAAAGGTAAACGATTCTAAGTTCTTAAGCGTTATTCAAAATGGTTTATTTCGGCTGAAAGGTGACAAAATCATTTACTGCAACAAATTATCAAAGTGTATTTTCATCACTGAATTATCTTCAATCCTTTGGGAAAAGTGGATTGTCACAAAAGTTAATCCCACTTGTGGAAATGTACCACAAATTACCGGCAAACTGTTTCACAATACATAGTTTTAGACCACTTTAACAGACTGAACAATACAACAAACGTCCCAACCGCCCCCCTCCCATCGCATTCGAAGAATGCTTCTTTTCATTCCCATCCCATCCGCAGGCCACCATTTGCCATGGTAAAATAATAAAATTTACACTAAACAAAAGAAGACAAAAAAAACGTAGCTTTGGTTAAGCTTTAATGTGGCCAACAAAAACCAAACAAAAGACAATTGTCAAAAATAAAACAACAATAACAACAACAACAACCATAACAATGGGCAAAATAAAAACCACAAGCACCGAATTCAAAGCGATTCGCACATAGTCGGTGTGTCGCTTGGCCTGGCTTTGGATTTGGATTGGTCGCTGTGTCTGTCAGGCTGACCCAGTTTACGCCACAATTACAACGACTAACGTGGTCTTTGTCTCTGCTGTTGTTGTTGCTGTGTTGTTGCTGTTGTTGTTGCTGTTGCTGTTGCTGCTGTCACCGCTGCGCAGGCGCAGCGACAGCAGCAACAGTTTCATTTTGCACTCAATTTTTTTTGGGCGATCTTTGTTGCTGACATTTGATAGTTTGCTTTCAAATTGGCTACAATTGTTGCTGCCGTCAGTCGAGAGCAGCAGCCAATGTAGTTTGATGATTCTGTGTTACTATGTCGCCTTGGCGGTGGTTACTCGCCTCCGGCTGCTGGTGTGCCCATTCCCAAGCCAGACGGTTCTTGGTTGGAAATTTGTCCAAAATAAAAGCCTCTTTCACTTGGCTTGGCATTTTAATTGCAATTTGATTTGTGGGCAATTTGATTGACGGCGCAGCAGAAGAGCGACAGAGAGAGAGAGAGAGAGAGAGAGAGACAGAGGGAGCGAGAAAAGTTTTCAATTAGCCAAGTTTGCTGAAGCTTCTCACATAAATTTGATTAACGCAGAGCAATTTTAGCCCAGTCCTCGGAGCATAGTTCAAGCGCAGGCGGAGGAGCTGCTGCCGGCAACTGTGTTGCCACATAATGCCGCATGCCGGCATGAAACTTTGCATCTGTGTATACTTGGCTGTTGTGTGTTTTATGTTTGACCCAAATTCCTGCAGAGCCATGCAAAGTGCGGCTGCTGCAACATCCGAAATGCAATTTCTGCTTGGCAAGCGATGCGATGTTTTTTGGTTTTTGTTTTTTGTTTTTCCACTTTGTTGCCGCTGCCAACAAAAGCTTTTGCAAATTAAATAAAAGTGAGACCACGCCCACATCACACAGGCAACATAATCGCATTTACTTTGCACTCCTGACCCATTAAATTCCTAAAAAAAAAAAAGAAAGAATTCAAGTTCCGAACTGACTTTCAACCGAGTTGCCAGCTAAAACTTAATTGGAAAATCTCTCACGGCTCGGCAATTGCTTGCCAATTGCAACAAACTTGGCAAAGTCTAATTAAGCAGCCAGCAAGGTACAAAAATCAAAAGCAAAGCCCCAAAAGTTTTAAGTTGAAAATGAAACGCCCACCGGCAACTATCAAGAAGCAACTGGCAACATCTGTGCCTGCGCCGGAGCCAAGTTTGGCTCAAAAGACCATTTAAGTAAATTATTGAACTTTCCGTATGCAATGAGGCAAAGTAAAAGTTTGGGCTAAGTTAAAAGTGGTAAGGAGCCAGTCCAAAGGCCAAGAAAACCAAATAAGAAAAGAACAAATAAACGAAGCTGAAATGCTAGATGGGGGTGGTTTATATTAACCTTGGAAGTGCTTCCGTCTTTATAAAGTGCATATATATTATTGATCAGACTGACAAAACAGTCTGATTATCCAACGATTGCTCAAGGTTCTTACCTTGAATTGGAATTGAAAGATTAAAGCTAAGGTCCCACAGGCAAATAATTTGCCACAAATTTGAATACAAATTTTGCGTAATTAACATTGTTGCAAATTGAGTTGGAAACTGCAAGCTACAGAAACACATTTTACTTAGATTTTAAACAAAAATTCTATTTTAGGGCCAAATTTTCATCCCAGTTTGCGCAACTTTATTTGACCGTCTGTCTCTTTTCTATAAAGCATTGCTTTTTTATGTAGATAACCTGCCCTTAACATTTCTCGTTGTGTCTTTCATCTGTGGATGTCAAGAATCCAAGGCTAGGGCTAGGATTCCAGGGGAATTCGGAGAATGTCTGCAGAACCGCTTTCATTTAGCTCCGGTGCTTACACAGAAAAAAACGAGAAAGCCAAGCTAACTTCGCCTGTGACAAACTTTTAATAGCCTTGCAGGTTATTCTCCTTCGTATGGGAGCTATATGATATAGTCAACCGATTGGGCCAAAAATTTGTAGAATTATGTGAAAGCATGTAAATCAAGCAAATACAGATTTCAGCATGCTACCGTTAAAAACCAAAAAGTTTTTCCAACTAAGACTGTTTTTCAGACCTATCTTTTGTATGGCAGCTATACCATATAGTTGTCCGATTTTCATCAAACTTGGCAAAATTATAAAAAACTATAGAAAACTTATGAATACAAAGTTTGGAGACGCTTCCATTGAAAAGAAAAAAGTTGTTCATACTAAAACTAGTTTTCTGACCGACTGTTCCTATGGGAGCTATAAGATATAGTCATCCGATTCGTTCAATTTCGACATATTAGTAGCGTGCAGCAAAAAGAAGACACTGTGCTAAATTTTAGCTCGAAAGCTTCAAATCTGAGAGACTAGTTTGCGTAGAAACAGACAGATAGAAGAACAGACGGACAGACAGACGGACAGACAGACGGACAGACAGACATACAGACAGACAGACGGATAAGCAGATGGACGGACAAAGCTCAATCGACTCAGCTGAAGTGATCAAGAATATATATAGTTTATATTTCTATATTTTCATTGCAAACTTCTTGGTAAAATTATAATACCCTTTGCAGGGTTGGATTTTTATACGAAAAATGTGGATCTTATTCGGAACTATCAGATTAATATTTTCGGACAGTTCATTTTCAAGTGTATCTTATAGGCTTTTTATTGATTTGAAATAATATAGCATTGATCATTATGTTTTCCGGTGTACTTATATACTATGGCAATTTTTATAGCATCTCCATTATCTGCCGCACTTTCTTAAGACCATTATCTCAGATTTCGACTACATCTTCTAAGAAAACAAGAATAAAGTTCGGTCAAGCCCTAGTGAAATATACTGTGTACCAACGAAAGTGTATGCACAGTATTAATATTGATGCTACTGCAGCTATGCAGCTGTAAGCAGCGCTGCTGCAGTGAACATTCTAGCGCTCATAACCCGACTAAATATGAGCTATTTAGTAATCAACATAATATATCTAACCGCCTAAAGAATGGCAACGAACGGATGCACCCATTACAGGTTATAACAAACAATTTAGAGGGCAGCACTTTACACACCTTGGGAAGCTACAGAGTATATTTTAGTAGAGCTTGATCGAATTTTATTTCTTGTTTAATTTCAGCATCTGACAACGTAAAGAAATGTACAAATATTAAGCATGCGGCACACTTGACGTATGAGTAATTTCATACTAAACCTTGGAGCGCCTATCAAAGCTTAACATATAAAGTGTTGGTACTAAAAATTCGAAGTAAAACCCCACAAAATAAACTCTTTAAGTGACATGTGCTTGATTCCTCCATTCCACTGTGCCTGGGACTTTACCTGCGAAAGTATCGTGAAGGCTCTCTGCCTTGAACCAAATGATCTTCGGCCTCATAAATGGCCTGGAAAATCATTTTGAATGCAAAATAATATGGAAAAGGCAAACACAAGCAAACCAGATCTTAAGAGACGCGAAAGCGTGGCTTTTGTGTGGGCGACTGGGTGCCCGGCTGGTGGAATGGTGGAATGGTGGACTGGTGTGGGCGAGCTCAGTGCATTGGGAAAATTAAGGAAGTGTTTGCTTAACATTAGACACGGACTCGGCGGTCATAAAAAATGACAACAAATGTTGCAGCGGCAACACTGACAGTGACAACAACAAATGTCTGTTGCTTGTCACAAGCACACCCACCCATAGCATATGCCACGCCCCCCTCATCCCCCTGTCTGTCTGTTTTTCTGCCAGCTTGCATGGATGCTGGATACTTTGTTTCTTTTCTGATTCTTTTTTGGGCAATTAATCGTGCAACATCAAATAAATTGCATTGGAAGGCAAAGGCAACAGCAATTGCTGTTGCTGTTGCTGTTGCTGTTGCCGTTGCTGCTGCTGACAACAGTCATAAAACTAATTTCGTTTTAAACTCAGTTTTGTGATTGCTCTTTTGGCCTGTGGGTGTATTGGCGTTTGGTTTGAGTTTTCAGGAAGTATTTTACCTCAAATTTGTGGCTGCAGAGGTTGGTTTTGTGGTTTTTCTTTGGCCTTTTTGAGTTGGCTTATGGCTAAATTGAAGTTGTTTGTGATTGTTGGTGAATGCGTGGCGTTGGAAGATGCTGGTTAACTCTTAAAGGATTGAAAATGATGTGATAGAAGAGAGTTGTAACACAGTGGGGTACACATTAAACACTTGTTACTGGCTTTAATGACCTTTCTCAAGTTTTAATTTGCGAGTTGAGGTAATAAAAGTTAACTGCAAAGTGGCAGCAGCAGTTGATGGGGAAGTCTACTAATGATAGAATCCTACATTCATCTAAGGTAATTAAACATGAAATAAATTGAAAAATTGCGAATTTTCTTGAAGAAGAAAACGGTTTCTGTGTGGATTTGCCTCTGCTTCTGCGGTAATGGTCAATAGATGGCGCCACTAAGCCAAAACACTTAATGTGCATCTCTAAAAATAGACTTTAAAATCATTATCTAAACAGAATTGGCCATCACTTTGTAAACTAGCCAAAAATTAAAGGTGATTTCTTGCCAATTCCATTTTAAATGTCAATCAAGCAACCACTTTATTCTATTATTTCTGTCATCGCCTCCCCCCCCCCCCTCCCCAAAATGGTCTGCACAATTCCCACTGACAGCGCTAACTGGCATTATCAACAATCTGGCTGCACAAATCGCAAAAAAAAAATCTCCCAATAGCGATTTCACAGCTAATAAAGTTATCCGGGGTGCAGCCTCCCCTTCACTTTTCGTCTCTCGACTAGTTTTTCTTATACCATTTATGCAACATTTGGCCAAATGCCTTAAACATAAATCTACTCACAGTCGCGGCTCATGCCAGCCGAGAGGCATTTCTTGAAGCGGCAATATTGACAACGATTGCGATTCAGGCGGATGACCAAACACTTGCCGTCTCTCAGGCAACGATACTCGATTTGCTTTTGTATGCTGCGACGAAAGAAACCCTGGAAAACGAAATTGAAATGCATAAATCAATGTGCTCAAAAAGGGAAGGGCCATGGTGCAACTCACCTTGCAACCCTCGCAGGAGGTTACACCATAATGATAGCCCGATGCTTTGTCACCGCAAACTTTGCAGGGCACAAACGATTTCGAGGAGACGCCGTTGCTGTTGCCACTGTTGTGGTTGCTGCTGTTGTTGTTGCTGGAGTCGGCCAAGCCAAATGGTTGCTGCTGTGTCACTTGCTGCTGCTGCTGTTGCTGTTGTTGCTGTTGTTGCTGCTGTTGCTGTGAGTGCTGTTGCTCTGAAATGATAAAATGTGAAATGTATTCGTGTTGGCTTAACATTTCCTGCATTGAAAAATTGTCATGTGAGTTGCTGCAACGTTGCTCATACGCCACCTAAGCCAAAGCCAAAGCTGAAATCCAATTTACTAAATGTGTTTGCTATCATTTCGCCTGAAATTTCCATGTGTCCACAGACTGTTGAACACTTTGCCACGTTTGTCACACTTAGATGAAGGAGGCGACACCCCATTGGCAGCTGTCGGTGGCAAAAAAAAATGTTGGTAAACGGGGCAAATGAAATGGAAATCAAGCTTTAAAGAAATTGCAAGTTGAGTTGAGTTGAATGAGGGAAAAGAAAATGCTTCAATTTGAACTAGAATGTTGGCTAGGAAGAAGCACATGCACCTAGAATAGTATTTACTTTAATGCTATTAACCCATAAGTACAGTAGAAGGAAAATTTAAGGGTTTCACAGAATTTTGAAATATTTTACTTCCTTTTAAGAAGCGGAAAAGTGTTCAGAAAGATTCTTTGTTTAATACCAAACATGTCCAAATTTATGTCTTGTAGAAAAAGAGCACGATTTCTGATTAATGTTTAGGGCAGGGCTGCCCACAGCCTATACGCGGGAGCCGCATTCGTGGTTTTTTTTAACCCAAAGACATTGCAGCTCTCTAGAGACTCACACAGCGCACTATGGCAGCAACAACTTCGAATATGTTCTTTGTTTTCTTTGTGTTCTTAGCCTCTTGCCATTTGAACCCAACAAATCAGATGTATAGATTGTCTTTGAGTAGAATTTGTTGTTGCTGACTTATGATTTCGTGTGCAACAGAAAGTCAGGAGCAAACACACACATAGTACCATACAAAAATATGTATTTTATTGCTTAATTTCTTCTCGGCTCTGGGCATTTGTGGTCTAGAGTCTTAACAGAAGGGTCAAAGGTAAGTCAGTCCCAGGAGCTAGAACATTAGTAGTTGTCACTTCGATTCAACAAGAATCCATTAATCAAATTTAACAAATATACTTTCTCAAAGGAATCTTTTGTAGTGGAACTTCAGCCACATGGTTTAAATTTGTTAAAAATTGGATTGAGGTGTTTTAGTAAAGCTCTTTTCAAACCTACGTTTTCCGGTTTCAGTTTAGAATCAGAAGTTGATAAAGTCAAACAGTTCCTTAAAAGACAAGACGAAACTTTTCCAAAAAAAAGTTTGTTGCAATAACAAAAACCTTACAAAAGCAATGAAGTTCTCAAGGATTAACATAAGCTGCCCAATCATACTGTATCTATACTAATCAATGGCAAACAAAATGCCCAGACAGTCATCATTACAAAAAGGCAACTCTTTAAAAAACATTGCAACCAAACCTGATTAGTGTCTAGTCGTAATGATAGATCATAGGCTAAGCCCAAAGCTTAGAGCAACACCTCTTAATATCAAGAAATAAGGCTAGCATGACTGCAGCATCGCAGGCCCGAATTATGGCCAACACGCGAGGATCGCATCAGTCGATGTAGCGAGTAGCTTCCCACTAGCTTGGCATGTTCCGTTAAGACATCAGCAACAGCAACTCTTGCACCCACTGTACCAACTCGGTACGACTACGATAATGAGCCCTTAGCGTGCGCTGCGCATTAAGAAGAGTATCCCATGATAAAGGCTTGGTCATAGCTGGCATTAGAAGAGATCAGCAGATGTTCGTCCGGTGAACAGTGCGGCCAGTTTAGCTACTCTTCCTCGAGATCTAGCTACATAGTTTGTAAGTTTGAAAGCCAAAAACTATTCAGTTTTAATGGAACCTATAATTCCAGCCATTTTGAAAAACCTTCTGGCCTTCTTTTTTTTTTAGCCTTATTAGAGGTGCAATTTTTCGGAACCTAAATATACAGATCGCTGATGACAGAGGTTGGTGGTTCCTCTTGAAACAGCTGTACGATCCACCAGCCTCCTTTGTGGTGTTGTGTCTCTGTTTAAAGTTGTGCGAAAACTGCAGATTTACTCAGTAGAAAGGTCCAGCAAATATGTGTGACTTTAGCCATAAGAACAAGCTGCTGGGATACTGGATTTGAAAACGACTAGTCAAAACCAAGTGATTTAGAAGCCGAAACCTGCTCTGGTCATTCTACAAATGTCTAAGGTCCTTCTAGTTTAGTTCGAAATGCCATAGTTTATGCTGTATAAAGATCGCTATAGAGATTTCTGGTACATCCCTGACTATCTTCTCTCAAAACATAATAATTCTACTGATGATAGAACCGAGAGTACCCTGAAAAGGTACTATAAAGGCAATCAGCTCTTATGGAATTAGAAAGTCTAAGTTGTGAATAAGAAAACATGCTAAGTCTCTTGTCAATACTTTCAACTTAAATATAATTCTAGCCTATTGAATCGCTGCCTCCTTATGTAAACTTCCTGAGCATATTTTTCAGCAGATTTCTGAAATTATATGAAAGTTATGCTGATGATTTACATAGAGATTCCTGTAGACATATTAGCTAAATCCCATCGAAAGAAGAAAGCAATTTTAAGGACCTCCCGAACTTTGCCTCAGCATCGCATCCCAAACAATCTCAAAGGTTCGGTTCGGTTCGCTGTGCGTTTTCAGAACCAATTGGCAAGAAATGTAGCCGTTTGCTGCTATAATACTCTAATATCGCCATAGATCCAACAATCCCACAATAAGCCAAACACACAGCAACACAACAGCACAACTTGCCAATCAACAGCAACAGCTTGAAAGTGCATTCAACCTACAGACGATGCGCAGTTGTTGTTTTAGTTTTTGTTTGCCTTTCGATGTGTGCGATAAGGAAAATAAAAATGGGCAAAAAATCACGTATACGCCGCCGCCTACAACAAAATGCTCGAGTCACGAGGAAAAACTGCAGCCGCACAATTTTCCTCGCGACTGCCGAAAAGCATTTGCAATGCAAATTGCAGAAAGAAAGAAAAAGAGGCAGCAAAATTGGAGCCAGACAGAGGGAAGGAGGCGAACGACGACAGCAACAAATGTTTGCTTCTTGGCATTTCATTTTGCATTCAATTTGCCTTTTCTTTCATTTTCCTTCCATTTTTCTTCTTTCTTTTTTTGATTCCTAATGCAAAAATAAAAGAGGCAAATGAACTAAAAGCGGAGTTTGAACTGCAATTGGTGCTGCCACACCTCGAAAATTGCGAATTGAAATTAATGTGCAACTTGCACGCGCCGCGTCGCCACACAGCGGAAGGGAGGGAATGGGCGGCGGCGGGGGGGGGAGTAAGACTGGGCACCGCGTTACGCGCTTGTGCAACCGCAAATTGAATTTTCGCCACGACGTTGTCTGGAAAATGTCGTCGGCCAAAAGGAAATTCAAGTGCCAGCTTTTCATTTTCGCGCCGCGTTCAAATGCAAATTATTTGGCCGCTTTTGTAAGTTGACAATTTTCAACGCCATTGTTGTGTGTGTGTGTGGGGGGGGGGGGGGGGGGGGGGGGGCGGAGAGGAGGGGGAGGTGCTACAATGGGGCAACTGCTGCTTGGCATTTCCGCGTTGTCAGACAAAGAGGCAAGCGATAGACGTTGACAACGTCTTCATATTTATGCATGTTCTTTCATTAGTTTGTTGCATTGTTGATAAACGAGTCGAATAAAGCCATTTTTCATACTATTAGTAGAGAAATGCTTAAAGCCAAAGGCACTTCCCCCCACCCCCATCCCCACCCCACCCTTTAAGTGTAATTTAATTTGTTTGCAATTTACAATTTTCCGACTTGCAACTGTGGTCACTAATTGCCGCAATTAAATGTTAGCCTTGTTGCTGCAGTTGTTGTCGTTGTTGTTGTCGTTGTTGTTGTCGGGTTGTTGTGGGCACACAAAATAAATCCCTGCCAGCTTGGCCACAACAACACAAGTAAACAGAAAAGCCAATTAGAAAGCCCCAAGCTTAGGGCATTTGCCAACAAGTTAGCTCAAGTGTTTATGGTTATTTATGGATTTGGGATGGGTGGATGATGGTGGTGGGGGTGTTGTTGCGTCTCAAGGATGGTTGTGTCCAATCCCTTGTGGTATTTAATTAGCAGGCAACAATTTAGTGAGGGTAAATGATTTTGAAAGATTGCTGTATCGCCTGTCTGAGCATAACAGGATACCTGCGACTGACTACCCCCAACTTATTTCACTTTGAAAACTAAAATATCTCAAAACAACGTCTGCAGGTCATGGCAACAACCCATTGGAATGACAATTTCTTGGCCTTTTTCCCGAATAGAAAGATTGGAAAATGGAAGAAGCAGCTAACAGCCTCTCAATCGGTTGGGCGGGAGCTGGGCTGCTATTTTTAATGGCATGGATGACACTTGCACATTCTCCGCATTGTAAGTTAACGTCTAGTATACAATTTTTTTGTCACTAAACCAAAAAAGTTCTCCTAGTTTTGTTGTAAATCCCATTATTTATATGAGAATCTCTATGGAGATTTCAGGAACAACCCCCAAATGTATGTTCCTTCTCATAGGAAAGGTGTTATAGTCTGTGAACCGGTTTGAAAGCGAAAAATAGAGGAAAGTTATCTTCGGCCCGGCCGATGTTTGTATGTATATCCTTGCAGCACGTTTTTCCAACTAATTTGGATGACATTTACAGTGAAAACAAACAAGTTTTTCTCACTAAGACTACTTTTCCGACTCCACTTTTGTATGACAGCTCTACTATATAGATGTCTGATTTCGACCAAATGTGGTAGAATCATGGAGAAGCATTATAAACTAGTAAATACGGAGTTTGGAGACGTTTGCCATAATAACAAAAAGATTTTCTCATTAGAACTAGCATTTCGACCGATTGTTCCTATGGGAGCTATGAGATATAGTCATCCGAACCGGTCGGTTCCGACAAATGTGCAGCGTATTCGTACTAGAAAACTTCGTGCAAATTTGGTAGCGATATCTTTAAAACTGGCGGAGGAAATCGCATAGAAACAGAGGGACAAGGCTAAATCAACTCAGCTCGTCATACTGATGAAGAATATATATACTTTATGTGGTCGAAAATGCTTCCTTCTATGCGTTACAAATATCTAGAGAATTTCAATATATCCTCTGCAAGGGTATAATAAAACGGTTAAGCAACGATTCAAAACCAGAACTCCAAAATAAGGAAGCTGGAAATTTGTGATGAAGGTTGAGTCGACACATGGATATATTTCCGGTCCCCAACCAGAAGGTTGAATCTGTTTGAAAAGGCTTCAAATCCACAACAGGTCTTTAATGTTTGATTTAAGCTGGTTTAATACCGAAACAGAACCAACATGAAGAGGTTTAAAAGTAAGTAAAAGCCATATCTCAAAAATGATATAGGAAATAATCTGAAAATTGGGTTTGAGGGTTGAAAATATGAGGTTAGATACTTTCCCGAAATCAAAACTGTTTTCTAAAAAGTTTGGAAGAGCTAAGAAAAGATGTCTTAAAACAAACATATTCACCCAATGTGCAGAACTCGAGCTAGGACGGTTATAAAAGGGCTAGTTTCGTTTAGGTCAGAAAACAACAGAAAATAAACTCAAAATCCCAAAAATTCTTTAATAACTTGCATCGTTGGCATCAAACTTGTGCGATTAGGGCCACATTGCCTTAGTGGCCAGGTCAGAATTGTGTATTGGAATGGTATTTACAGTTGAATATGAAGTTGTCTGTACGCATTGTATATTGTGGAGCAGCATACCAGCTTTTTTAAACATGATTCCGAATCCAAAAAGATGTGTCTACCGTATCAGAAACTCTTAACCAGAAAAGTTTATTATAATTTAAGGAGAAACCTTTACAAAAACATCACTTAGAATGCATTTGAGTCACTTTTTTTGTGTAACATTATCAGCAGAGATCTGTGCAGTCTGAGAAGCATTAAAAATGGATGAAGCCCCAAAAATCATATTGATTCTTGACGAGAGTAAGCAAACGTCACCAATAGCAATCCTGTGCGTAGCACGGAAAATCCAGTACCAAATAATGGCTGTGCAGGAATACCAGGTAGCAAAGCTTTTTAGAAAATAGGAATTAATAGTAGAACTCTAAATTTTTCTCAGTGTAGTTGGTCATTGCTTTGGCTACCTTACGATACAAAAAAACTAAAATGCCCTCAGGTAAACTAAATTCTCAACAACTTCTGCCTCACACTCTTCTCCAATCATTTTCCCAATTATCCACGATATCCCCAATCTGAAATCTTCATTCCGCTGAGCAATTCTAAGCGATTTATGAAAATGAAAACATATTTGAATGGCATTCAATTGCATCAATAACAGCAACAACATTGACAGACGACTGCAACATGAAAAGCAATTTTCTGAGCGCAGAAAAACCAACAGCCACAACAGCCAGAGCCATATTGGCCAATAACAGGGAATTATATTCATTTTCGCATTTTTCATGCTGCGCTTTAATAGTTTCCGCAAAACGAAGCAGAAGAAGAAGAGGCAGATGGCAAAAGGAAAAGAAAAACCCCGAGAAGCGGAGACAAAGCTGCAGCGGCCTGCGGGCAACTTTCAATTGGTTGTTGCTGTTGCTGTTGCTGTTGCTGTTGCTGTTGCCGTTGCCGTCGGCGTGTTATGCAATGAATGCAAATTTATTGAACATAATTTTTAACTGCATCACCAACAACAACCACAACAACAACAACAACAGCCATAACAATGGCAAACACGGAAGACTTCATCTGCGATCTTTGGAATTGGACATACCTGGTTGGCCTTTGTTTAGATGCGCAACAGATGAAGATGTTGTTGCTGCTGCTGCTGCTGCTGCTGCTGGACCGATGTTGGCTGGGGTACTGGAGTTGGATCCACCGGAGCTGGAGCTGGAGCTGACCGCTGACGAGCTGACATTGACATGCGATGTGGATGAGCGAGCAAAATGCTCCGAACAAGTTGATGACGACGATGAGGAAACAGTATTGGAGGAGGCAGAGGAACAGCCACTGTCCGGCGAGGAATGGGCGCCAGCTGAGGCGGAGGAGGAGGAGGTGCTGTTGTTGCTGGCCGGACCAAACTGATGCACACTGCTGATGGTGTACAAAGGACCTCCACCATTGCTCAAAGTGCAGCTGAGGTGATGATGGTGTTGCTGCTGCTGTGGCTGCTGCTGTTGCTGTTGCTGTTGCTGCTGCTGCTGCTGCTGATGTGGCTGGTGGGACGGGACTGTCGGCGTGTTGGTTGCAGCTGCTGCTCCGTAATAGCGGTCACACTGCAGCAGCTGCAAAGGATCCGCCTCTATGGCACTCAGGCAGTCCTGTAACTGATCCTCGCCTTCCTGGTCGGAGTCGAGGCTGCCGGGTTCACTGTATGCTCCCTGCGTCGAGGAATCCTCAGGCGTGTCAAAGAAATGCAAATTGAAGTCAGAATTTGCATCGAAACTGACCTCTGGCAACAGAGGAGCCTCTTCGTCTCCGTCTAGGTCCTCTTCTTCGTCCTCGTCGTCTTCGTCGTTGTCCTCCTCCTCTTCGTCCTCTTGTTGTTCCTCCGAGTGCTCTTCAAATTGTGGAATAATTTGCTCTTCCTGCTTTTCTCCTTGCACTGGCTGCTGTTGACCCACCACACTGTCCACCAGAAGATTGGTACGAATTTTTGACTGTGCCTCCAGCTCTATTTGGTAAACATCCATGTTGCTAGCGACGCATCCATCATCATGATTTTGTTCGAGGAAATTAATGCAGGCAACACTTGTTGCAGACTAATCAGCATTTTTGTGTGCAATCTGAGAGGGTTTTCCTTTGGCACTTGTTTAAGAAAATGGTGTTCTAAGGATTGCTTGCATCCTTGCTCCGACACAGATTGCAGTTTTGACACAACTCTATGAAGAAACCTCAACATAAGCCTTAAATACAAACAGAAATACTGAAAACATCGTTTGAGATCAGATGCTGAACTGGGTGTTTGAAGAGGAATCGAAGTAAATAATTTGGGTCTGAGTGGAAGTTGAATATTAGGAAAACTGCCTGACTTCCTGTTCAATGGTAATCTCTGGTATTAACACAACAATTATGCAGTCGTCCAAGCTTAGTTTTAAAAGCCCAAGGGCCAAATTGTGATTACCTCATTAGCTTTGTTTGTTTTCACTGTCAAGGTGATGGCTGCGTAAAAGCTCAGATCTGTCTGCCGCACAGAACAAACTAGAAACTTTCGATCAAATCTTAATCTGAAAGTGATGAGTGATCAGATTTTGATATATTCTGTAGGGAAATGTTGTTCGATCAGGCTCAAACTCATTTTGAATCATCTATATACTATCTTGAATCAAGAATTTCAAATTTTACTGTTTCTCTGGGTCAGAAGTTGTGATATCGAATATTTTTCAATTATAATAAAATTCTATATTTTTTCTCTGCGTGTAACCTCTCAGATGCCATACAACTTTTTCAGGAATCCTGCACAGCACATTTGACTCGGGTTTTTTAGTTCCTCGAATGATCTAGAAATGGAGCTAAAAGAAGCAAAGGCTTGGGAAAATGTTTGGTAGGAAGCACTTTAACATCTTTAGCAACCATAGATGAGGATACAAGCTTGACAAATAGTCTACTAAGTTTTTTCAAAAAGTATTGTGAATTTAGTGTAGTTTTTGATCAAACCTCGTCAAAAATGTGTTTAAAAGGAAAATTCTTGATGCAAGAGCGAGTTTATTGATCAAGTTTTGAGCTTTTTATCCGGTAGTTATTAATAAAAGAGTGTTTCTCTCTTCAACTTTGCGTTCTCTCTTCGATTAGAGAACTAATTAATTCCACAAACTCCCCTCGCCTATCATAACCTAATTGAATACGTTCTAGTTCGCTTGTAACATTTCAAGAACGAAAAAACTACTACTACTCGGAAAAATAAATGATCCAAAAAAGATCCATTTGGGTGGGATATGTCTTAAATATCCTCTTAATCATTCAGAAATCATCCAAATGATATTTTGTAGTATCTTTTTTTTCTCTGTGTACGTTTTCAGTATATGTACGAGGTGATCATTTATCGTTTTCGATCCCGTAGAATCTGTTTATTAAATTAACGTTTTTTTCGGCTATATTTTTTAGGATAAACCGAGACTCAACCAAAAACCTTCTGAAAACCGCTAATCAGTTTTCCCTAAATTTCGAAACTCCAAACTAAACATTATGGGAAATTGGAAAGTTTTGCCTTCTAATAGATTTCCGTAAGAACTTAGGGGTATTCCAATAACTGTTGTTTTGACTGAATTATGTCCATTTCGATCCCAATGTTAACATCTTTAAGCCATTTCGAGTCTAATTAATGTAACTTCTATTAGCATCATATCTGTGCGATCCTCCTCAGTTCTTTTCATCCACCATTTCGTTTTTTTCACTAGCACTTTTTCATTTCAAGCAAAACCCCATTTTGTTGTTGTTGTTGTTGTATGTGGTATCAATTTTCAATTCACTTCCGTGTTTCGGTTTCCTTTCATAAAAATTCGCTTGATTCAATTTTTAAAATCCATATTCGGCACTCGCGACACCGAATGTATTTGTTGTTGTTGTTGTTCTGTGGAGGAGGGGGTGGTGTCGTATCTCTCCCGATTCATCCAAAAACTGTTGCGATCGCGCGTACAAAACTCTCGTCTCGACGGAGATCCAAGCGCCAACTTTGCAGCGCTCCAAATGCGCAACAGAATTTCAAACCAAACTGCAGAACCTACGACAAGAAACCAAGTCCAAGACAACAACGACGACGACGACGACGGCGACGACGCAAAAGAACAAGAATCAGCAGGCAAAAGGCGCGCATGTGTGTGAGTGTGGAAAGAGCAGGAAAAATAGAATGTGGCTGTGTGGCCCAATGGAGTGAGGAAAAACTACGTAGCGCCGCCGCCGCCGCCGCCGCCACTTTGAGCACGAGGCTGACTCACTGGAGGAGCAACGGCAGCAGCAGCGGCGGCAGCGGAAAGCAGGGCACACTCCCAACGAGAGTCAATGCGCTTGGAGCAGTTTGCCAACTTTTTTTTCTTTCTATCTTTCTAATCTGCAACAGCAACAACAACACGCATTGGCACTCTCGCTCCGCTGTTGTGGCAACTCTTTTCCTGGTTGCTATTTTCAATTTCTAACGCTGCCGGCAGCGCGGCCAGCGTTGACTTTCCAAGTGCATCCACACTCCACTCAAGATCAATTTCACACACACCAGTGTACAGGACAGCGCGCGCCAGAGAGTGAGAGAGAGAGAGAACCGTTACATAGTTTGCACTACTATCAAGGGAGCCTCGTCCCACTAAGAGAGGGAGTTGGGGGCGCCCTGTTTGGGTCCAAGAACCTTTTACCAGCCTAGAGAGCGGGATCTCTCCCTCTCTCTCTCTCTCTGTCTCTCTCACACACACACACACACACACTCACTCTGAGTGATAGAGCCAGAGCGTAATTCTACAATGCGGAAGTACACAAAGTTGCAGTTGCAGTTGCAACTATAGTTGCTGCTGTTGCGGTTGCTAGGCGCCGAAATTGCCAACTAGTTTCTTAAGTTTGGGCCAAGTATTTAGTAAAATTATTTATAGAATTTTAAGGCGAATATTCCAATAACACTTTCTTTCTGGCTAATTTAGTACTTCTCGAGTCGACTAGCTTCTTCAAGTTGACCCCTTCTGCTGGCTAAGGTGAGCGGCAAGACCCTTCTGCACGGTATTGAAGATCAAAATTAGAGCTTTACTTTACAATTTTCCAAATCAAGATTTTTTGATTTTCAGAATAATTTTAGAACTATTTGAAAATAGATGAAAAAACCTTAAAGGAAATCCTTAAGTGCACCATTAAAAATACTGGAGTTTTGAGTATACACATAAAAATGGTAAGAGGCTGGTCCTTCTTTGGCTTAAAAACCGTTTTTCTTTGAAAAATGTTTAACAATTTTAACGTTTTAACAAAATGTAAGACTTGTTCAATCAGCTGTGCGGTTCAGTCTAAAAGTGCAGACAACGTATTTAAGCCCACAGGATCAGCTCTCGAAATCACAGTAAACACCATACCATTAACATTTGAATCAATGCTTGCCATGTACAGAGCTTCAACATGAGAATTGC
The DNA here is from genome assembly GCA_035044965.1 of Lordiphosa andalusiaca. NCBI lineage: Eukaryota > Metazoa > Arthropoda > Insecta > Diptera > Drosophilidae > Lordiphosa > Lordiphosa andalusiaca. Next base: position 2,909,092 of record JAWNNM010001363.1, on the reverse strand, counting down.
AAGTGGGTTCTTGTAAGCGATGACTTAATAATTATGGGTGTATACTTTTAGGCAGATTGTGGATGCAATTCAACCAATGTATGCAATGGAGCAGTGCGGTTAGGCAGCATTTAAGGCCCCCAAGCTTAAATCTTAGAGTAAGTAAGAACTTAAAATAAAGGTTTTTATAGTTCTTTGTTTTACCATTTCAAAAGCAAGGTAACTCTGCTTACAATTATTGAGCTTGACAACGTTTTTCTTGCGTTTCTAAGAACTAACAAAGAAATACAGATAATTAGTGGTCAAAATTCTAAACCACTTTTTGGCATCTGTTGACTACAAAGGATGTGAGTCCTCGACATCTGCTGCATTTTGATTTCACTCAGAGCAACTTCAGAAATACTCCAGCTAAAAAATATATAGCCTACTTTTCAGGTTTCCGTTGATTACTTCGAATATTGATTTCTGAAACATTCTAGTCTTTATTCTAAGGAATGTCGTTATAAACGTAGCGTTCTACTTGAGGAGAATAAGCAGTAGTTAAATTGCTTGCTCCGGTGACGCCAATCGCAGAATGAGATACTCAAATTCGGCTAACCTGTCGGTCTGTTTGACTAACCGGACATTGAGAAATTGGACCTAAGATGTGAAAACCTGCGAAAGATATTTTCTGAAAAATCTTAATTAACTTAATTATCTTAATTAATTCTCCATAAACTTCTTATACTGTTCCCAAATTGCATTATCCCCAAAAATCAAGAAATTTTTACCACAAATATAAATGAAATTTAATGATTTTATCTCAGTCAAGTCATTTTAAAGCTCTTTCAGTAGAGAACTTGGATCACTTTGGTACTATCGTTAAGTACTATTTCTTAGCTTTAAAAACGACTATCGCAAATATTTCTGCGATTTTTTTAAGCGAAGATTTATCATGTTAAGTTTATAACACAAGTTGCCCGAAAAATTGCATATATTCGTTTAAAATATGTGCAGAATACGAGCTAAAATGTATTACTGTACGATAATAGCAAAGAGAGTTAAGACAATAGTCCAGGTTTCCCACAAAACGTGTCTAAAAATGCTCAAAAAATTCATTTTTAGCAAGTTTTATATAAAACTACTTTTAAACCAGACGTGAACCAGACTTTTAAAACAAACCCTTTCCACAAGCAGAGTTAGAGTTGAGCACACGGAAGTCATTTAGAATCAACCACAAACCCTTACTATAAAAATTAATTTCGAACTTGGATGCTTTGCAAAATTGCAATATATAACGATATCGTATAACTATATCTTATGGTTGCTATTGGAAAAATGTGTCGGAAAAGAATTAGTATTCCACAACCTCACCAAAAATATGTTATTTATACCTAGATAAATCCTTTCAGTACGATCAGTTAAAGGAAGCTTTAGAAAATATACTATAACCTCGGATTCTAGTTATGTCAGTACTTTACAACTAAACAAGTAATCCCTTTTCTCAAATTTTCATCAATTTCCTTTCGTTTTCCCAATTGTTCGCCACTTCCCACTTGCCAATCTGTCAATTCGAGCCTCTTAGACACGGAAAACCAAACAAAAACAAAAAATGGAAACAAAAATTGAAAAACCATCCAAGTGTTTCGATTTAATATGCGCACATTTTCCCGCAGTTTTTCTTGCTGCAGCACCCAATGCCGCTGCCTTGCACAATTTCCATGACGAATGCCTTGCGCAAAAGAGAAGCAACGAAAGTCAATGATCAGCGGCAACCGCAGCGACAGTGACAGAGCAGTCGAAGTCGACAGCGGCTGCGACGGCAGCTGGTTGGTTGGCCATTTTCCAACGGGGCAGCGAAAGCAACCAGAAACTGTAAATAACAAGAAAACGGCAAACTTCGCAAAACTGAAACGACGCCGATCCTCCACGAAAGCGAAAGATCGGATCGTTCAACCGAGCCCGCCCCCACCTCGTTCCCCTCATAAGAAAACGTAATATGTTCGATAGCGTTGGCTGATAAAACCTGATCTTCTCAAGACACACACACAGACACACACACAGACAGACACACGAGCGGCCGCCCGATGACGACGAACCAGGAAGAGAAAAATGAAAATGCCGCTGCTTGGCGCACTGGTGGAGATTGTGTAATCGTTGGACATGTGTGCGTGCGTATTGCGAGAGAGTCGAGTGAGAGTTGTTTGCAGGAGGAGATGGAGGTGGAGCATGGCTCCCTTTCACGTGCCTATTCTTACTATTGACCATGCCTCCCCACGAACCCCACCCCCGTCCTCATTGCATTTCACTTATCAACGCTCGCGGTTCTTTCGCCAGTTGGGCCGATGTTGTTGCTGTTGTTGCTTATTTTGCCATTGTTGTTGGCGCTGCCTAAGTTCAATGACTTGTGGGCAACGTCATGGGCAACAAAGTGGCGCAAAATGCGTTTGGTTTTTATTTATTTGTTTATTATTGTATTATGCCCCTGCTGTTAGATTCTAGATTCTTGAATGCTGATTCTTGTTTACTTTGCACATTTTTTTGTGCCAGTAGCCGCAGTGTTGTTGTTGCCGCCGCCGCCGCCGCCGCTGTTGTCATTGCTGTTGAGGCCTGACTGATATGATAGCGTTCAAGTTGTAAACAAACTTGTACTTAGAGTGGACGTTAGAAATTATCACTCGGAATGGGCCTTAGACATTTGAATTGGAGTTGTGGAAAAATTGTGGCTCCCATCAAATTGAAATTGAATTGATTATGCAGAAAAATAGGAAACGAAGCTGTGTGTTCAAGCGGAATGTACCATGTCATTTGATAATCGAAAAGTAAACCAGTAAATTAATCATTGAAAGCCCAATTATTATTAAGAAATTATTGTAAATATAATGAAATTGAATTTAAATGGTGTTAATATTCATTGCTCATGTCACAAACGATATTTGTGTATGGAAAATATTTGTAAAATTTTAGGACAGCAGTCAAAAAAGGCTATTATGGGCATTTAATGGCCCTGTTATACAACAAAATTTATACAATCAGTGCAATCAAGCTGCTCTGAGATATGGCAATGGAATGGCTCTACTGTTTACCTGGTACGTAAAGAGTTAAGGACATCTCTTCACAATATGTTTAATTAATATAGGGAAATTCTGGGCCTACAGATAAAATTCTTATTATAAGCAGCTAATGCTGTGATTTTCTCCAGCTCAGCCAAAGCTATGCAAGAAGGTATCAATCCTATGCAGGGCTATTGTTTAATATCAAAGGTACTAATTTTCTAAAGTTTTTATGTGCAATAAGGCAATTAATCAAACAAATTTGGGATGAAACCCTTAAATTCAGTTAGAAGCGACTTCTGTAAGCATCAACTGGGCTCGCATCCTATGGGTACTTTTGTACTAGGAACACAAAGCGACAACAGTTTTTCAAATGGCTATATAAAGAACTTGGAAAACGTTCCAAGGCAAAAACCAGTAAGAAAGTCGTTCAATTTCGCCTGTTAAATTACTCTGTACCAACGAAAGTGTTTGCTCAGTTTTTATTTTGCTGCGGCAATAGCAGCACGGCTGCAGCGAACTTTCTTTTGCTCATACCTTGACTACCGATATTCCGATCTCTAACGGATTAATAATCTTAATTATTATATATGTCTACAAGGTAGTAACCAACTATCTATAAAACTGTGGGAGTTATGACGCTATTTCCAAACTACTTGAATACCCGGCATCACCCGGGGCCTGTGCATTGATAGTATGAAAGTGTTTCTAATGTTTCTACTACCTTTAAGTCGATATTAACATTTGAACTCGTCCAAATATGTTAGCAACCATTTTAAAGTTGGGAAAATATCTAAAAAAAAATAGAGTAAACTTTCCTTTGGCTCGAACGAAATTTGTATATCCTTGCAGCACGTTTTCCAACTAATTTGAACGGCATATCCACTGAAAGCATGACAGCTACTTTTCTGACTCTACTTTTGTATGACAGCTATACTATATAGATGTCTGATTTCGACCAAATTTTGCAGAATCATGGAGAAGCATTAAAAACTAAGGAATACAAAGTTTGGAGGCGTTTTCTTTGAAAACAAAAAAGGTTTTCTCACTAAAACTAGTTTCTCGACCGATCATTCCTATGGCACCTATAACCTATAGTCATTCGATTTTGACAAAACTTTAAAGAATTCTGTGAAAGCTTACAAAATAAATATATGCCAATTTTAAAGAGGTTTACACTGAAAACAAAAAAGTTTTTCTTACCAAGATTATTTTTCTAACCTTACTTTTCTATGGCAGCTATACTATATAGATGTCCGATTTCGACCAAATTTCGCAGAATCATGGAGAAGCATTAAAAACTGGTAAATAAAGAGTTTGGAGACGTTTGCACTAAAAACAAAAGAGTTTTACCCACTAGAACTAGCTTTTCGACCGATCGTTCCTATGGCAGCTATATGTTATAGTCATCCGATCCGGCGGGTTCCGACAAATGTGCAGCGTATTTGTACAAGAAGACTTCGTGCAGAGTTCGGTGGCGATAGCCATAAAACTGACGGAGGAGATAGCATGGAAACAGACGGACTATATCGACAAAAGATATAAAAAATGGATCAACTATCCATTCCAACTGGAGTTTATGACTTTTCCAACCTCTGGTTCTAGTTTAGCCCGTCCATCTTCTCTTAGTCAGTCCATTCGTGAATACCCAAGTCTGGCTGGCGCAGTATGAAGGCAATCCTAAATTAAACTCACACGCGATGCCAGCACCAACAACAACCAAATTCTAGCACAGATTGTGGCAGCAGGCTGGCATTCCTGGTGGACACTTTTCTCTCCCTGAGTGTGTGTGTGTGTGTGTGTGTGTGTGTGCGTGTGGCATGCAAAGCAAACCGCCTCCCAACTGCATCTAAATAACAGCAATGTGGGAAGGGGGCAATGTTTTGCCTGAATGTCAGCAACCTCAATAAAATGTTGCCTTATTTTTACTTTTTTTTTGCTTTATATTCCTGGGTCATGATCTGTTTCGTGTTCAGCTATAAATAACCCGCAGCCAAATCGAAGCAAACACTCATAAACCAACAACAACACACAAAAAAAGGAACCCATTCAAATGCTTGCTCTGAACTTACCCAATAAGATGTCACTGCAACCGGAACCCGATCCTGCCGAATGCGAGCTCAGCGATGAGATATGACCGTCTGAGGGACTCTGGGGCGGTTCCCTTAAGGGGCTGCTGGGCGTGGTTGGTGGCGTGTTGAGGCAACGTTGATTGCCCAAAGCTGCTGCAGTTGATCCAGTTGGTGAGTCAATGTTGAAATAGCTGCCAATCACAGGCAGTCTGCGTAGAATAAAGGAATGCATAAACAATTAAGGTCAAAGTCAAAGCAAAAAGGGATAGCTCAAGAAACTTAAACCGTTGTCTGCGAACCGCTTCGGGTCAATTCCCCGTTCCCTCATTTATTTGCTTGGCACGTTTTGCGGCTTGTGCCTTACTCTGACCTCTCCCATCCCGGTTATCGGGGCAAGTAATTGATTGGAAAAATGGCCATTCATGCTAAGTGCAGCGATGGCCATTCATTTTGCCCCTCCGGACCCGATGGCACAATTCTTAACTCGTTTTGCCTCGTAATTGGCCATTTTCCATAGCGCAAGTCCAGCACAGAATTTATTGAATATCAACATTTGTGGGTGGCCGGAGCACACTTAAGCAGTGTCCGCCCCCCCTCCCATTCCCGCCACTTCGCCACCCACTTTGATCGATAGTTTTGCCGTGGAGCTTGATAAACACTTATTTAAGAGCCAGATGGGGTTTTTTTTTTTTAAGTTTTTACTGCTTGCAAAGCATTAATGCTTAAACATTAATGGATTTTGAAGTTAAAGACATGAAAGTAGGCAATTAAAACGGTTAACCGAAAAGAATGCTTAGCATTATTTATTTACTTCTCCATTAAATCTAAACGATCTTTGATCTCCCCGAAACGGATTGTTGTTCTTCGAGAAAAATAATGAATCTTTCTGAACAATCTGTGGAGAACCAGGGAGCCGATGTTAACTTTCCTCTATTTTTATATTCGATTTTTATAGAACTATCATAGAACTATTCATTTCCGAACCCATAAACTATATACATATATTCTTGATCAGGGTGACGAGCTGAGTCGATGGAGCTTTGTCCGTCCGTCTATCTGTCTGTTTCTTTGTGAACTACTCTCTCATTTTTAAAGCTATCGAGCTAAAATTTTGCACAGAGTCTTCTTTTTGCTACACACTACTAATATGTCGGAACTGACCGGATCGCATGACTATATCTCATAGCTACCATAGGAACAATCGGTCGGAAAACTAGTTTTTGTGAGGAAAACTTTATTCTTTTCAATGGAAAAGTCTCCAAACTTTGTATTCGTAGGTTTTATATGTTTTTTTATAAATCTACCAAGTTTTATTAAAATCGGACAACTATATGGCATAGCTGCCATACAAAAGATAGGTTTGAAAAACAGCCTTAGTTAGAAAAACTTTTTAGTTTTTAATGGTAGCATCCTGCAATTTTATATTTGTTTGTTTCACATGCTTTCACATAATTTTACAAATTTTTGGCCAAATCGGAAGACTATATCATATAGCTACCATACGAACGATCGGTCGCAAAATGGGAAAAAGAGTATTTTTTTAAAAATATATAAGCTAGGGTATAAAAACTTCGGCAAAGACGAAGTTGGCTTAGCTTTCTCATTATATATACTAAAATATCCATTCAATGGTAAATGGATCATAAATTCTCATCCAACGGAGCTGAAAATCTGCCAAAGGATATGAAAAATGAATATTTAAATAAATATCCATTTGAAAGGGATATTTTGGGATCTATTTTACCTGAGATTAGGTGGGAAAATTTTGTTTTTTCCAAGGTTTCAAGGCATAAGAATATAATTTCTATTTATCTCTTTCACTCAAATCCCAAAGTCCATGACACAGACTATTTTCGTACCTCCTGTGATTCAGAGAAGCTTAAGTGGCCAACTTTCTATTGAGAACCAACCCCAAATACACCTAAAGAAAATCATTTGTCAAACAACAACAACCACAAGAGTAACACGAAGTTAGCCCGGTTAATTTACAGGCTCGTATGCACTGCCTATGATGGCGTGCAACTATCACAAACCTACTCCAAAGAAAAGAATAACAATTGTTTCTGGTACGAACCCTTACGGGTCACTGACTGTCATGTCACCTAGGCGTCAGCAAACACCACTTCTGTTGTAAGAAAGTAGCGGAGTAGCGGCATTGTAACTGAAGACATAGATTACTGCTCATTTGAGCTCCAGATTCCGGCTTTACTTAAGGCTCAGCAAGCGGAAATCTCATCTAGCCTCGCCAAGGTTTTAACATTCAAACAAAACAAATGCCACTATGCAAATGTACTCAAGACCTTAAGACCAAAGATTTCGATTAAATGTTCTTTTCCGTTGCCACATCTTCACTTTTCTTAGTTTCAAATGCCAAATGGCAAGAGCAAACACAATACCCAGTCGTTTGCCCTTAACTTTCTCATATATTACTCATACGCACTGCAGTCACTTTTCTGTTTTGTGCCCTCCCAGGGCAATCAAACAAAGTCAAACCGACAAACCAGCTTCTGTGGCATCTTTTACATCCTCAAAGCAGACGGGGAAACAAGAAAATGGAAATACAACAAACAAACAAACAAAAAAAAATCAATACACACGCTTTTGCATGCGATGATGTTGTGTTGCCTGCCGTCTCTTCCTGAACTGCCTGCTTGCGACTCCTTTGGCTTGTATCTCATGTCCACTTTTCTGTTGCATACTTTGTGGCCTCCTAGGATACGTTGTGCTGATGCTAGTAGTTTGCTTTTTATGCACTTCACACGAGAGTGCCTAAGCAGAGAGCCTTTCCACTCGAGGTTGTTGTCACAATATTTTCGCTTTTCAATGCTCTGCTCGAAAGCACAAGTGAAATATATGCCCATGTGGCATTTCAGTTTGGCAAGTAAAACTTTTGATTTATGCAAGCCACATCGATCGCTTTCCGCAGAGAGCAGGACAGAGACAAAGCGCGAGAGAGAGAGAGAGAGTGAGAAAGGGGGGGAGATGGGAAATTGCGGCGCTTCTATCAAAGAATAAATCTCATCATTTGTTATTTCCAGTACCTTACAGCCTCAGGACTCATTTGCACATTTTCACTCATCATCTGGGCACCGCCTGCCCATTGTGTGGGCGTGGCTTGCCGGCAACAACAACAATGGCAAACCACAACAGCAGCCGCATCTACTGCGGCTTTTGTGTATGAAGGAAGTAGGTTAGTGGCTCACTCGTCAGCCAAATGAATGATGGAGTAACTGCAGCAAACTGTGGCTGCTGCTGATGAAAAGTATTTTCCTTTCTTTTTTCATATTAAAACTGACGTTGATGAGGGTAGCCCTACTTGGGTCCTTGCCTGGGCAATTGTGTGGTTAATTGAAACAAAAAAAAAAAAATGGAAAGTGGTTGGTATTTCTGACGACCCAGGTGTGGTCATAAAACGGAGCACACACACACACACACACACAATATGAATATTCATTACAATTGCTCACCTGCTTTTGTTGGCCTTTGAGTTGGTTTGTTGATGATTCAAACTCGTGTTTGAATACTCCATGGATTGCCGGCCCTCCAAGGGGCGGGCCTTTGTTGCAAACAAGCACTAAAATACATTTAAACAGCTGCTCCAAACCAATTTCCAATCCCAATTAAGTGCCAGGCAATTCAAATTCTTTTGTTTTACACGCTGCGCCTAAAAGATGCCATAAAAAGTAGTTCACTTTCACTGAAGCCACTTAAGTGTGTGTGCGTGTGCGTGCGTGCGTGTGTGTGAGCGTTCGTTATTTAATTCCAGCGTTTAGCAGCCTCCGCTTTTCTCTTTCCTTTAAGATTTTTAAATATTTTTATTTCAACTATTTTTCACTTTTTTCCACTCTTTTCTTTATTGCGGAAATGTTGTTGCCGTTTGCTTGGCTGCAGTCATAACTGGCATAGAAAACTGTAAATCGGCTTTTGGACACTGCTGCAGTTTTTGCCCGTTTGCCTGTTTGGAGACCGAGCGACCAGCCTCTGGGCCCGAAAAGCACCGACAACGACGACGGCAACGGCGTTAGCGACAGGACAGAAACAGAACGACGGCAACGGCGACAACAAAATGCAGCAAAAGGAAAAAAGAAAAAACTTTTTAAAGCTGCTGCAACAACAAAGAGCCAGGCACAGGATGTGCGCTTGAAGGAAGAGCGAGCCAGCAAAACAATCACATGGTTTGGTGCAAGCTCACCGCAACAGCAGCCCCAAATATAACGGTGCCGCAAAAACATAAACAGAGAGACCCCAAGCCGGTGAGAGACAAGTACGGACAGTAACACTGAGAGAGAGAGAGAGAGTGCGCTCTTTGCTTGACTGCAAAGAACAGTTATAATGCGAAATGTGTAGTAGGTTCTCAAAACTTTTATGTTAATAAGGCGACTATTTATTAACTATTATGTTTATGTGCATTTTAATATGCATTTAACTCAATTTGAATAAAATAAAGTGCACTTACCACCCTCTCTCCAGCAAGCTCTTACGCCGGCGCGCTCTAACTTTTATGTCGACTCGCTGCCCACGCGAGCTGCACAAAATCGCGTGCAAGCTAAATTAGGTCAGGGCCGTTTTGCTCACGTCACACAGTGGTACGGAAACCATTTGGTTGTAATGCAAATTTTTAACAAGTGATCAAATAATGCCAAACTCGAAATCGAACACACCCGACGACTGTTGAATCTCAAACACACCTACTGCCACGGAACTCGATCGGATTAACAGGTGGCACCTTAATTAGTTTCCATTCGTTGTGATTTTATTGTTTGTAGGTATACAAATTGTTAAATTAATTAGTAACAAATATATTTTTGTTTATTTTTCCGTTTTTTTTTTTATATATATATAAATACAAGAGCTTAACGGTTAAACGGTTTAGACCAACTTAAAATGTATCAAAAAATCGAGCACCCTAACAAAACATTATTAAAATCATAAGAACAGTTAGAAATGGACACAGAGAACACAAAACAGAGTAGAGAGTGGAGACCTGTATAGACATCAAGACACGGTGAAGGTTAAGTTCAGTTAGAAACAAATTTATGTTAACAAATCAGTTGGCAAACATTTTGTTGACAGGCACATTTTGGCTTGGTATTTACAACCTATTATTGCAGCTCAACGCTTCATCTTCTCCAGTATGGGTACAACCATATCGAATTTGGGCCTCTTGCCGGGATCTTCGTTCATGCATATCGAAATCAGCTTGGCCATGTGTGACGATGTTCCAGGTGGAATCTTCACACGCAAACCCTCGAGGGCTATCTTCATGCCACACTCCATGGCTGACCATTCGGCGAAAGGTACCTCGCGGGTAGTCAATTCCCAGATGAGTATGGCAAAGCTCCACATGTCGCAAGCCTCCCAATTGCGATCCGCTGGCTTGCGTTGCAAGGCCTCCGGCGACATCCAGGCGGGCTGATAGATGCGTCCCTTTTCTTGGAAAGAGAATTTGGCATCACCCAGGTTGATTCTGGCTGTTAGATCATCATCAATCATCACATGATGACTGTTCAAAAGATATCTGGGTATAATGCGTTCCAGTGAATGCAGGTAGGCCATGCCACGAGCAATATCCAGAGCAAATCGTACCGCCTGACTGGTGTCCACCACCACTCCAGTGGCACCGTGCAACAAATTGAACAGCGAAGAGCGCGGCATAAACTGCAGATTTGGACAAGAGAAATGTTTGTTGTGTTTGGATCATAACCCAACAAATTTAAGGCTTACCTGACTAATAACCACCAGATTGGGAGGCGAATTGCAGGCTCCAATGATGGGTAATATATTCGGATGCGAGAAAATGCGCAGCTTGGGAAACTCCTCATTGAAGTCGCGCGAGATTCGAGGCGTACACTGACGCACAGCCAAAATCTTGGCTATAACATCATTCTTTTGCCAGCGACCGCGCCAGGTTTCACCTGAAGGCGTCACCGACACTTTGGTATGCAAGTCCAAGTCCCCCATGCTGATGCCCTTGAAGCGCGAGAGAGTGGCATCCCTGGAACGGGTCTTAAGGCCCAGCCAGCTCTGCTCCTTGAAACTGATGACCTTCAATTCCTGGCCATTCTTCTCGGCCAGATCCTGCAATCGTTTACCCATACTAGGCTTGGTCTTGTCCAGAGGCGTGTGGCCATCCTTATTGGCAATCGAGACCAAGGCGCCGGCATTAAGCAAATCCTCACAGATCATGTCATAGCCCCAGAAACAGGCATAGTGCAGAGGGGTATTGCCGTGCTCATTCACGGCGTTCACATCGGAGCGCTCACGCAGCAGCTAAAAGGGAGAGAGAGAGAGATTAGTCACAATTCTCTCGAAAGAGGGAGGATTTTTCTTTAGGCTCACCATTTGTACCACATCGCGGTGACCATGGGCAGCAGCCAAATGCAGAGGGATGTCATCACCCATGTTGGTGGCATTAACACGAGCTCCACGCTGCAGCAGTGTTTCCACCAGTTTGGAGTGCCCCTCCTTGGCCACCCAGTGCAAGGGACTGAAGCCATGATCATCTCTGGAAAACAAGAGCGGAATATGCACAGTGAGCAGAGAAAGATTACGTATTGAATGTATATAAAAATTAACAGATGAAACTGAGTTAAAGCAAAGTTCCAAGCCGCCGTAGCGGCATACAAAAATAAACTTCTACTTTATTTCGTTTAAGTATCAATGTGCGCAGACTTCCTTCACCCACTGTTTGCCTGTGTATGAGTTCTGTTTACACAACGCAAGAATAAATCATGACGTCATGACGACACAGCCACAAAATTCATGTGCAAGGCCAGTGAGTAACCTGCAATCTTTTGTGAATTGCTAAGTTATAAGGGGCAATCTCCGCTGCACCACCTTCCATAGATTTTTAAGCATTTCTTTCAGTCATTCAGCTTACCCCAAATTCATGTCATGTTCAGTCTCATCCAGCCAGAGGCGTACTTGAATCGAGTTGCCCTCGCGGCACCAATGGAATATATCTTCCATGTTTTAATAGTATACACTTTTAATTATGCACTCGAGGGCCGAATAAATTATTAAGTATACTTCTATTACATAGAGAAACGCCTCAAAAACAATAAAATTGCAGCAGTTGTGTGTGAGAAGAGCTCGTCTGCTACAGCGTTGCCACCTGTGGAGAAAGTAAAGCAGCTGTTGTGTTGATGGCGCGATAGCGATTGCCCGATAGTCGATGACTATCGAAATCACGCCTTACTTGCATTGAAAACGTGCGCATTTGTTTTAAACAAATTCCCTTAAATTGTAAATAAAATGAAACTCAGCACCTATAACTTCCTCACCTCCATGGCCATCAAGGGGGTTAAGGTGGGCTATCCCCTGAAACTAACGGTAAGTGGCAAGTCGTGCTTTTCATATTGATTTTCATCGCAACGTTCGTTGTTGTTGTTGTTCCAGATAAGTAAGAAGGATGTCGTGGAGAGCGAATTTAATCCAACCTTTGTAGAACGCCTGCTACCCAAGCTCGACTGGTCGGCTGTGTATGGTGCAGCGCAGGTGGTAAGTTGAAACCCTTCTTAAATCTTCTGGCTAAGCACCTATTCCCCTTCCTGCCCCTTAGGCTGAGCTGACCGAAGACATACCCGCTGAACAACCCGAGAACGTGGGCGACAACGAGCTGTTGCTACAGAAACTCCATCATTTGCTGTTCGAAATTGATGTCTTGGAAGGACAACTGGAATGTCCCGAAACTGGACGCGTTTTTCCCATTACGGACGGCATACCCAACATGCTGCTCAACGAGGACGAAGTGTAGGCCCATTAAATAGTACTAAGCTAGTTTTTTAATATCGATTTTTAATGAGTTGCGAAAAGAAAACAAAAAGAGAAAACAAGTTGGAGCTTGGATGGAATGTGTTGTATGGGGATTCACATAGATGTAGATGGGTAGAGCAAAATTCATGTTCACGACATACATATACAAAATAGTTAAGTCTGGATGTTTGGAGGGTTGTGCACTTGGTAATTTAATTTTAATAATTTTTTTGTCTTTGGCACTCTAAAGGAGGCTTTAGTTTTAGATGGTCAATTTTAGTTGCATTTGGTCCCGCCTCTGGCATAGATACTGCCCTTGGCCAAGCCAGCTTTGGAGCCTTTGCAAAGCTCTGTATTCCGTCCAGCTGGTTTGTAGCTACTACGCTCGCTCAGCAAAGTGGAATCGGGGCCAAGGGTGTGCTGCTTTTGACTGAGCGTGGTATTCGGACCGTTCCAAGTCACATAGTCGGCCCTGAAAATGATAAAGATAAACGATATTAAAATGGAAATTATATTTAGAAGGTCTACAGAGACCTAGAAAAAGTAGCACTTTCCTTCCGGAATAATATACTTTAAAAATTTAACTAAGACTTAAGTTTAAGTCAGTCCCAAGTATTTGCAATATTCTGAACCGTTTCGTTTCGTTCTGAGCTTCAGTTATTTAAGTCAATCCCGCCTAATTCAAATCCCACTTTTAAAATATATTCCCGTCTTACCCAATCTCCATTTGGGTTTCTATGATACCTTGCCTGTCTCTACCCTAAGGAATGCTGATAGCTTTATCTAAACTTCAATTGAAACTAGAACTAATTCAATATTAACTCTCCTATAAAAATATCAAACACATTTAAGAGTATTGTGAAAGAAAACTATCTGAATTGTTTTCAGTAAGGCTATAAACCCCTGAAAATCAGTTATGCTGAACTTTACCTTATATAAGCTTGGAAAGTTGAAAGTATGGCAGTCCGAAAAGTTGGCAAAAAACTCATGACTTTACTAGGATTACACCGAATCTTAATTTTTTAAGCCCGTTCTTAAGTCTAACATTAAGAAATTTCCTAAAATCTGCTCGGAAAGTTCGTTTTCGGGCCTCTTAAAGGTGCGGCAGTTGTCCTAGACTATTTGATGTAACATATAGTTGGGTTCTCTGGGTTGGAACACATTAAAAGATTCACTTCTATTTTGTAGGGCTACTAAGCCAAAAGTTTTTGTTTAAACCAACTGTGATTGGTTTAGCTGGTCCTTAAAATATGTAAGATTTGGTCAGAGAAAGCTTTTTCATACTAAGAACCCTTTTCAAATGACAAAGGACTCCTTAAGTGTGTTTTTCTAAAAAAATAATCATGGCTTAGGTATGCGGAATAAAATGGGATCCGTTTTCCAAAGGCATTCACGAATCGCATACAGCAGATCGTAATTTTTAAAGTAACTAGCTGAATACCTGACAACCTGAACCTTACCGAACCGTTTTGCTTTGTGGTTTTTTGGATCGGTTCACCTGAAAACCTGAACCGAACCGAACCACTTCCACTTGCTTTGATTCTAAACCGATTCAAGTGATAAATATTTGCAACTCACAGCAATAGATTCTCATCAGCTCCCTTTGTTAGCTGTGAATTTGGTCCCAAGTTGGCCATGCGTTCGATGATCGATTGAAATTCCGACGATTCTGTGCGATGAGCATTGTCCAAGTTTGTGATTTGCTGATGATATCTGTTATAGAAATTAGATTCAGTTAGAGTTGCATTATACATTTTTGTGAATCTCTTAGGATTGCACATAAACATGGATACGTGTGTATTTGATAGCTTAAAACCATGCGGAATTAAAATGAATAAATATATGGAAATAGCCTGGATTAGGACATCAATTTCCTCTATGTAGTATATTCTCGCATGCAAATTCGGCATGCGCAAACTTTTGGTAAAGATAATGTTTCAATGGGCATACTTCAGTGAATCGGTTTTGGTGCGCGCGCGACTTTCAATTGCCTTCGTTATGGATGAGGAGTAGTTGGAGTTGGCGGTGGCCAGCGATGAGGACGTCATTGATGTTGTATAGGAGGAATAGGAGCTAGCATTGCTATTGCAATTGGAAGAGCCATGCAGGTAGCCACTGATGCTGTAGTTGTTGTTGTTGTTATTGTTGTGGCTGTGGTTGTGGTTGTAATTGCTGAAGCTGCCGCCGCCATTGAATGAACGTGCTAGGATGCTCTTGGTGGTCAAGCGTTCATATTGCATGGCTATGGCTGGTGACTGAGCAGGTGAGGCATATGAGGTTGATGATGAGGATGATGCACTGCCACTGGATATATATGACAATGGAGGCGGTTTTCTGCCGACCCCCTCAACGCCATCATTATCATCCAGCGTGGCCATCGAGTGACTCAATATGATCTGGGTGGTGGCCGTGCTTGGAGTGGTGACATTAATGGATGGCATAATGTGACGCTGATGCTGCTTATGTGGTGGCTTCGTTGTCACCACGGTGAGTATGCTGAATGGAGGGCAGCGGAGCCGAGAGCGCAAAAGCAAGCGAAAGTGTTTTTTGTTCGAGGATTTGATCAAAAGGCGGCAGCAACAAAAGTTTACAGAGAAAATGGGCAATCGATTAACAAACTGATAAAAGCAGCGGGGGAAACCAGAGAAGAAGTGAAAAGGATGAGAGGGTGGTGGGGAGGGGAGGGGAGCAAATGATCGGAGGGGATGGATTAAGCTAAGATACCTGTCTGTGGCCTGACCATCCACTTGCTCTGTATTATCGCCTCTGGCCTGCGGCAGGTCCAAAAGGTGAGCCTTGCTTGTGACCAGCTTTTGAGCACGTTGTTCATCCTCATCCTGCACAATTTGCAATATCTGGGTGGCACGATCCTCGGCATAGTTTACCGACTCCAGGGCCATCAGGATAATGCGTTCGGCTATCTGAGGATACTTTTCCTTGAGCAGGGTTTGCACTGGAAGATTCAAGAAAATTAAAATTTGTTTTATCATTTTAATGAATTTCATTAAAACCCACTGTTGGTCTTCTCCTCCACCGAGTACTCCTTGGGACGCAGTGGAATATGCTGCATGCCTGTTTCCAAACCTGACTCATCATCCTGCGTCAACTGTGGCGGACGATTGTTCGGCTTATGCGGCTGTTGTATATTCCGCTTGGCATAGCCCAGGGAAATTAACTTCTCCGAAGCAAATTGCACATTGTTATCCGCATTGGCCAGTATATCCAACAGAAGCATTTCATCTGCCTTGGGGAAAATGTTTTTCATATACCTAACAGAAGGGAAATAAGGGTTAGAGTAAGGTGTCCAAGGATTTGATGCGAATCACCTAGATGCTATGACAGTGAGTTAGTCTAGGACTTTAACTAGCGCGGATTTAGAGATGGAAATTTAGCAGTGTTATTTGAGTCTCAATTCAATGATTGCTTAACAAGTTCCCTTAGTCTGTCTACAAAGTGTAATTACATGTACAATTACTTAAATAATTGTGCCCTTAAAGTGTGATTATTTAATAATTGTGCATCTAATGGTAAATTATTTACTTATTTGTAGATTCCCTGTCAGTTCGCTGCACATGTTTCTTATGGTAATTGTAAAAGTAATTACTTTTTGTAATATCTGCTAAGTAATAGTAATTCCTAGCCACAATTACGACTACTCAAACATCGCAATCAGGAATTGTTTTTTTATTATCTGCATAGTCGGGATCATTTCAATGAAAAGTAATTAAATAAAGTAATGACTACATTACAGCTCTGGGTAGCTTTTTAAGTAAGAGCGGTCAGTATAGCCTTGCAAATGGTATTATAATTTTGCCCAGAAGTTTGCAACGCATAGAAACATTCATTTCCGAACCCATAAACTATATATATTCGTGATCAGTGTGACGAGCTGAGTCGATTGAGCTTTGTCTGTCTATCTGTTTCTACGCGAATTAGTCTCGCAGTTTTAAAGCTATCGATCTGAAATTTTGCACAGAGTTTTCTTTTTGCTGCACATTACTAATAAGTTGGAACCGACTGGATCGGATGACTATATCTCATGGCTCCCATGGGAACAGTCGGTCGGAAAACTAGTTTTAGTGAGAAAAACTTTTCTCTTTTCAATGGAAACGTTTCCAAACTTTGTAATCGTAGTTTTTCTATGTTTTTGTATGATTCTATCAAGTTTTATTAAAATCGGACTACTATATGGTATAGGTGCCATACAAAAGATAGGTCTGAAAAACAGCCTTAGTTAGAAAAACTTTTTTGTTTTTAATGGTAGCATCCTGCAATTAGGTATTTGTTTGTCTCACATGCTTTCACATAATTTTACAAATTTTTAGCCAAATCGGATGACTATATCATATAGCTCCCATACGATCGATCGGTCGGAAAATGGGAAAAAGGGTATTTTTTGAATCTACAAGCACTTGCAAGGGTATAAAAACTTCGGCGTAGACGAAGTTACCTTAGCTTTCTCGTTGTTTTTAAATTCATCCAATTCTAAGCGGATATTTACATAATAAACTGCATGCAGGAAAACAGTTGCTTACATTTGATGTTTTATAGTTTCTTTTACGCTTTCGAAAATGTTTAAAAATGTTCCCTCGTTTCATTATCTTCTCGTACCTCTACCAAATTTAGCCATCTAACCATAAATTCCATCCCTTAACCATTTACAACAACACAACACATGACCAAGGCGAACCTTAATTTCATTTTGGGCGACGAATGCGGTTTGGGTGAGCTGCGCCACTGCGGCGATCCATGCAAAGCTGGCGGCACAGCGCTACCCACTACAGCCACACTTTGGGTGAAGTGGGCGCCACCGCTTTGCATGCTCATGACACTACCAAAACGGCCGCCTGGCAACGGTAGCGGACTGGCCGTGCGTGAGGTGCAACGACTAGCACCCATGTCCAGGCGACGCGCCGGTGGTGTCATATAGAAAGCAGAATTACTGTGGAACAAATGCCGCTGAGCGGGTGGGGTGACAAAGGGGCCGGGCATCGTGACCGGATGCTTTTCCACCTGTAAGGCGCTAATGACGACAGCCTCGCGATTGTAGTAGCTGCAGGCGGTGTCAGGGGCGGGCGGGGGGGTTAGTAAGCGGGTGTTAGTGAGTGGGTGCAGCAAGCGGCAGCGTGTGAGAAGACAGAGAGAGAGAGAGATACATATGTACAGGAAGAGAGATTAGCCCGGATAATGAGGATTAGTTGTGGCATTTAACAGAGGGGGGTGCGTTCTTACCGCTTCAGCAGCAAGCGTATATGATTCTCGCCGGCAGTGGGAAACATGTTTTGGATTTTGGTCACCACGGCATCCGTATCGATTTGATTCGTAAACGAGGTCTCCTGTATGGTCGACCGCCGGGACATGTTAGGACCCAGGCGTGTCCGTTGAAAGGGCAAAGGTGAGGACATTTCCTGAAAGAAGAAACATTTTTTATGGGGCTGTGTCAAGTTTGCCCCAGTTGCACCTACCAGTTGACCCCTGGAGGAGGCGGACAACAGCGGACTCGTCGATATATTGTGCAAAGTGGGCTGCTGTCGCTCCTGAAACGCTCGGACAGCTGTCAAATTGTTAGTGGGATGCACGTGATACGGCGAGTTGTTCTGCGACGCCTGGGCATTGGCCAGCTGCTGGAAATGGGAAAACGGACGACACATTTGAATCAAAAAAATTCATTTCCTATGCTCGGAACCAGCTCACCTGCAAGGCTATCGACTCCGTGGAACAGTGCTCGTTCTGCAGCTGCTTGTAACTGCGTCCGCGCGGATCCTCCAGCTGCATGGCCTTGGTCAGATAGTTTATGTAATAGCTGTGGAGACGACATAAAGTTCTCGTTTAAGTACAAATCAAAGGCCATGAAATGCCTCCACTCGAAAGCTTCACCCAGTGCAGCAGGGGTTGATTTTGTTGTGCCGGCCGGCCAGCTGGCTCTCTATTTGGTGCTATTCTTTATTTTGGGTGGTGGATTTCCCACCGACACACACACGCACATGTTGATGGCACTTTTGGGAAATTTGCAGCCAGGTAAAGGGTAAAGCATCTCTAAATGGAGGCACGTGCCAAGTATTGCAAGTAGCTGCCAAAAGGCAGACGTCATCATCGCTGTCGTTTGACAGTCAATCTTGAGCCCCAGATTTGTTGCCGGAGAATTCTGCGAGACTTAAAGTGGCCACTTGAATTAAGGTATGAGAGTCGCCGGGGCTTGTTGCTTAATTGCACACAAATGTGTTGCAGGGAGTTGCAGATGGGGAAAAAAGGCCTGCGGGTTGTCTGACAACGCGGAAGTGACACATTTTCTAAGCATCTCCAAAGTAGAAGGGAAGGGAGCAACCAAGAAAGCAGCTACAAAGTGTTTGTCAGCCACTTGAAGCAACATAAGTTGAATAAAGATGAAAAAGTGGAACAAACTTTTAAAGTTCTTTGAAAAAGCAGCAGGGTGTTGCTTAGGTTTGCAACAAAGCGAGGGTTTGTTTGATTGAAGTAGTGCGCCTACACAGAAAAAAAGATCCATTTGGACTGGATATGTCTTTAATATCCTTTTAATCATCCAGCTGAGCTGCAAAATCATCCAAATGATCATAGTTTTTCATATCCTTTGAATGAATTTTAGCTTCGTTGGATGATTAAAAGGATATTTAAGACATATCCCGTACAAATGGATACCGGAAATCATTCAGTGGACACTTTCAATATCCTCTTTCTCTCTGTGTAGAATTATCGATTTGTTTACCTAGCCAATCCTTGGTTTTTGTTTCGTTTTGTGATTCATACTTAAAATAACATATTACTGAGACGTTTTCCGAATTTCCTATATTTATATGGAGATTTCCCAAAACTAAAATGTCTTTTAAAATGTTTTTTTTTTATCAGAATCTGCGGTTTTCGCTTCAGTTAAACGTTTTCATAAGAACTCTGACCTGATTAATGGTTTGTTTAATTTTAATTTAAGCTTATTATTGACTGAAGCTCCTAAGATAAGCCTTTCTAGACTCATTTTTTGGCAAACCATACTTTTGTTTTAACTTTCTTGGATATAATCGAAAAGTAATACTTAAAAGCTTTAAAATAAACCATTCCAAACAATTTTGTGATTTTATTAGGCGAAGATATTCGTTTGTGAAGACATGTGTTCAAAATTACTAAATTGTCTACTGCCCAAACATAACACTACGTTTCTTATGAACATTTTCAACAACTTCCATTGCATATCTAGGGGCGCTACAAAATATGATCATTTTGTATTCAAAATTGCATATCTTTGCTAAAAAAAAAATCGTAGAAATATTTGGGATAATTTATTTTAAAGCTTAGAAATATTACCTTACGGTATAATTAAAGTTAGCCAAAGCAAACGACAATGTTTCGCACAAAACGAGCTGAAAAATGGTCAAAATATGCATTTTAAGCAACTTTAGGCTGAAATTGCCCAAAAAAGATACGTGTTATGCAGAAGATAATCATCTAGAATCACTATCAACCCTTAAATACACTGGTCTTTGTTGCCTAGTGTAATCTAATTCGGTTATGGGTAACCTATGGCCTCCATTAACGAACAGTTTCTTTAAATCTTTCGTTCAATTTTTGTGCCCACCACTGTTCTAATGGTTTTTGTTTGAGATATCAAACAAAGGGTTTGATATTTCAATATTTGAAAAAAGCGCTGGACGATAAAATGTAGAGCTTTTAGATTGATAATAATATTTTCAAATCAATGTTAATGCTCTGTTAATTAACATAAGAAGAGGATATTAAACATTCATTAGGGCAGAGCGCCTTTTTACCTACGCTCTCGTTTTGTGTGTTTTTGAGAATTGTACAAGTTACAATCTGTGCCTTGTATTCTCATTTGATAAATTATAAAAATTTGAAATATCGTTATTTTTCGACCGTTTATGGAAAGTTAAATCGTTTATGTACTATTCAAGGACATTTACTCTCTGTGTCCAAAACTTCATCAAAGTCCGCTCAGTAATTAAAGGATGATTGATTGATTGCTGATTTCTTAAACTTATCCTGCTCTGCGCCTTAATCAAATCGCTCAACAAAAGCGCCCACATTTCAAAATAACCCAAAAGGGATTTCGGGAACAGCCAAAAAATTGCGTCGTTTGAAATTTATGCAAGACTTCCGAATATTGCCTTTGAATATCGTAAAACCAGTCACACTTAATATTTTAAAGTCGTTGGGGCAGACATTTTCCGACCCTGAATACGAGTTTTCCCACCCACTCAAATTATCAGCGACCGCCTAAAAGCATGCTATGAAAATAGAACCGAGTACAGTCGCTTGGCATGCAATGACTGTCTGACTCCCCCACCGCCGCCAACCACCTGAGTACAACAAAAACCACATTTGCTTAACTGATGCATAAATATTTATGAGATTTGGTTTGTCAATGCACTTGCTCTCTCTCTCTCTCTCCGCCCCTCTCTCTCTCTCTCTGTGTCCCCCTCCCGCTTACCAGTTGCCCGTTGCCTGATCATATTTACAGTCCCAGCCGGGCGGCAGCTTTTGATAGCCGCTTGCATCGCTCATTTTGTTTTTTTTTTATTATTTGCACAAAATGTTATTTTTTTGTTGGAATTTTTATGGACATTTAAAGTTTAATTCACAGCTTGTTTGCCAACTGTCTGCAACCCCGAAAAACTTTGCTGGGTGGCCTGTCCTTGCCACTTGAGCTTTGTAGTTGTTGTTGTTGTTGTAGCTATTGGGGGTTGTTGTAAGCGAGCAAACCACCACCACCAACAAGCAAAGTTATTTTTGTTTACAAGGCGCAACCGGGAAAAAAAAACATAACACTGAATAGCGTGCCTTTAGTGGCTAGTGGGTTGGAAGGCATTCGGTTAGCTTGTGTTATCCTGCCGTAAAATATGCGCGTTAGACAACCGTGCGGTGCAAGCTTTCAACGTCAACTGAGGAAATCACAGTTAAGCCCCAACGAAGCTTTGTAGATGCTGCGCGGTGAGAGAGTGAGAGAGAGAGAGAGTGAGAGCGCTTTGCTTCAGTTTAGTGTTGGAAAGCAAGTGGCTTTGCCAAAGCTTTCAACACATTCCAAGTACAGTCACAAATTTGAGAAATATTACAAAAATTAAATATATTTAAAACTCAAGCAAAATGTCTCTTAATCCGGATGGAGGAGGAGAACCGGAAATACGCATTACGCGTATTACAGCAAATTATTTAGATGATATTGAGGCTGAGCTTGATAAGGAGAAAGAAAAAGCACGTCCACCCACCAAAGCTCAGAAAAAGGCGGCGCGCCAGGAAGCGAATCGTGTTCAGAAAATAGAGGATCAGAAACTAGTCATGCGCGTAAGTAACCATAGCCTGGCGTATAAATCAATTAATTTTACTTAAGAGCATACAGAGTACGACAATTCTTGATATTAATACAAAATTCTGATAACTAAATTCCGAAATAATTGAAACTAGACTATTTTTGCATATTTTTAATTAATTTTGGGGATAAACTGTAAGAATCTTACACACCCGTTCACCTTCACAAGCTATTGGCGTCAGCTTTGACCCAACTAGCCATGAAAAAGCTTCTGAAACTTTCTCTCAGACCATTTTCTGTATCTTCTTAACAAACATTCCACCCCCCCCTCCAGGATGCCTTGAGTCGCGAACTGGAGCTGGGCAAGCGTATGGAAAAGCGTGGCAACGAGGAGTGGCATGAAATGTGCAAAGAAATCAAAATACAAGAACTCCGCGAAGAGATTGTCACTTGGGGTGAGAAGGCCACACGGAATATTGAGCGTAAGAATGATCACATTACCACGCTGCTGGATGATATGGCTCAGACACAGGATCAACAGGTGAAGAGCTATAGTAAGACGGTGGAGCTGATCGATCACATACGCGACTGTTTCCAAGTCATGTTGGATGGCGTTCGCAATATGTACGACCAACAGGCTGAGGAACTGCTGCGCGATTATTATGAAGAGGTCAAACGTCGCACCGAGGAGGTGGAGTCTATGCAGCAAAATAGTGAGAATATTATACATGCCACCAATATTACCACACGTGATCAACTGAAGGAGGACTACAAAATCTATCTGGAGCAGCGCGATGAGCGAGTGAATACGGAAATCGAGAATCGTTTTCTTATACGCGATCAGGTGGTACGCAAAATGACGGAAATGCAACATCAGTTGAATGAGTTTGTGGAATCGTTGCGCAGCACCGAACTCGATGCGCATAAATATGAGCGCATACGCTGGCTAACCGACCGACAGCAGGTCTTTATGGAGGAATCCCGGAAACTGAATGCAGAGGAATTGAAGTATCAGAATATGCAGAATGAAATGCATCGTGAAATGTTGCGCGTGGAGAATGAGAATAATACCACAATTAATGATCTACGTCTGGAGTTTCAGTACTTTTTGAGTGTGCGCAAGAAGATTGAGGCCAATCAGGAAATGGATCGAAAGATCACGCACGAAAAGCTGCGCATACTCACCGAAGAATGTTACAATCTGACGAAGGTATTAAATATTAATCGGTATACTTTAGTCTGGTCACTTTCCCTTTATTCATGCAGCAATTTGAAAAACATGTCAAAAGCGGCGAACTACTTCTGGCCCTATCAATCACCTGCCGCAAACTGCAAACCGAATCGGAAAAGGTCATTCTAGGCGGTGAGATCTTTGATGAGACCGATCTGGGTAATGTCGACGAAAGTTTCACACTCGAAACTTTGAATATGAAAGATCATGTGGATATGACCGAAGACGAGCTGGTGGAGCTTAATCAAATGCTCAAAAACTTTTGGCGTCGTCAGGCCATGGCACAGGCACAGAATTTGTTGTTGCTAGAGGAGAAGCGTCGCTTGACCGAGGAGAATCAACGCTATATTGATTTCATCAAATCGATGAGTGTGACCGAAAATGCTGAGGAATTGAGATCGGCCATAGTGGTGAATTCGTGTACGGATCAACCGATGCCGCCACATATATTCGACACCAAGTGTAATGAATTCAAATTGCGTCAGATAAAGAAATCACCAATAGAGCACAAGCTGGCCAAATGGGATGCTGAGAAAACATTGAAGGATGTGCTCGATAATTAATCGAAAAGTTTGTGATGTGTTAATGTTGCCAGATGTTCAATTAAACATGGGGAAATATGCAAAGCAGTATGATACAGAGACATTACAGGCCCCTGATCCAAAACAAACAAAAACGAAATGGCAAAAGCGTTCTTTAGTCCCCCATTCGATTGTCCGTACCAAGAGCTTGGCTTTAAAAAATGTAGCGCTTCAATCTAACGATTTTTCGATGGTCGAGTTCAGCAGAAGAATTGATCGCTGAGCAGGTTTCAGAAAAAAATGATTCATCGAATAGTTTCTGCTGAATGAAGTGATATAGTTTTGTACAGTGTCAACATAGAAATTGCATAATAGTTGGAAGACTTAAATATTTACCTATTGACCATAGAAAATTATATTTTTAAATTAATCGGTATCGAAAAAACCCATCGATGTAGAATTATAACTCTATGTAGCAGTGTTACTCGAGTCAAGGACGTACTATTTATTCGATACAAGCTCCTCTTTCATAATAAGTCAAATTGTCTATCATAATATCGTAATATCGAAGGAAGCAAGTTCTTCTGCTGAACGCGGCTATTGTTATCGCATGCTCATCTCCCTTTAGGATCAAGTGTGCCTCTGCGACACTTCTTTACTTTTGGGAGAAAGGAAAAATATATCCAAATCGATATTTCTTCCAATATTGAAAAGGTATCAGATCAATATTAACATTTTGTTGTGGTAACACGATCGGTATCTTAACAATATTTTCGAATTTTTCTTTATCATAATCAAGTTGAGCTGTTAAGCATTTTGATTGTTATCGGAGCTGCGGTTTGCCCGAACTCCAGTTTCTTACATCTGTGGAATTCTCAATATCGTAAAACTAGGAATTATAAAATTTACTCAATTTTCCACCTGAAACTACAGCTTGGAAATATCGTAGAAGAGAATTTTCAATATCGTTAGTCTAACTATTAATACAACTTAATTTTAGCCCACAAATTCTTCAAACAAATATCGTAAAACCAGGTTTTAAACATCTAAATTCAATTTTGATAATTTTTCAAAATTTTCCTTTCGTATCTTTTCAATATCGTAAACCCAACCAAAATGTAAAATCTGTCCGCGAATATCGTAAACCCCAATTTTCGAATACCGTAAATCAACCGAATGTCGTATTTTCCATATTTCACTCTCCAAGAATCAAGCGACTTAAAATTTTCAAAGTTTATTGCTAATATTTAGTCTTTTACTTTAATGTGATAATATCGTATTGTTGCTGTTTATATCGTTGAGACAATATCGTGTTAACTTAAAACTTTAGGCGTGCAAAACAAATTGTTGCATATGGTCAAACACTTAGGCACTAATCAAATGTCGTCCTTTGGTCAAGTGAAATGCAAAAGCATAAATTTAAATGGCAATTGGTAGCAAAAGAAAAGAACTTGGCTTGACTTAGTTGAAACACAGTGGCTTGATATTTAGCTTCTCGGCCAGGGCAGCACAGGTCTTTAGTTGATTCTCCAGATACTGAATGCCACCGGCTTCATTCACAGATGCCATATTCTGTGACTCCTTGTCGCCGGCCAGGAGAACAGGTTTGCTGGCATCGGTCTAACAATTAAAGTTTTAGCAGGGAAAAATTGTAAGACTTAAAGCATTCACTCACCGGCTGGGTACCCCTGAGACGAGCATTGAAATCAGTCATGCGCTCCTCGAAGTTGGGAGCAAAGCAATTGGGATCCACAGCTATGAAGACCTGTCCCAAATCCGCAGCCGAATCGGCACCAGCATGCGTCCACTTACGCACCTGGGTGGAATAATGTGCACCAGACATCACTCCCGACAATATATCCACCATGGCACCCAGTCCATAACCCTTATAGCCCGAGGTTAGCTCTGAACCACCCAGCGGCATGAGGCAACCCGTGGAGAAACCCAATTCAGCATCATTGGTCACATTACCATGGGGATCTTGGGCCCAGCCATCGGGCAGCGGTGCACCCTTTCGTCGCTGAATCTCAATCTTGCCCACAGCCACCGCAGTGGTGGCCATGTCCAGCAGAAACTTATCACCATTTGTGGCCGGAGCACCCAGCGAGAGTGGATTAGTGCCCAGGGCAGCCTCCTTGGCACGTGTGGGAGCCATCAGTGGCGAAGTATTGGTCATGGACATGCCCACCAGACCCTGATCCATGGCACGAATGGCATACCACCCCGCCATGCCATAATGATTCGAACCCTTGGCACACACCCAGCCAACGCCCACAGTTTTGGCCTTCTTGATGGCCAAGTCCATACAAAAGTTACCCACCACAGCACCCAAGCCATTCAATCCATCCACCCAGGCAGTGGCTGGCGTTTCCTTTAGAATTTGGGGTTCGGCTGCGCCATTTGTGGAATTAATGGCCAAATCATTGATGTACATCTCCAAGCGATTCATGCCATGGCTAAAGTGTCCACGATGATCGGCAGCCACCAGTAGATCTGCCTGGGCCTCGGCATGTGCCTGGGGTACATTGACAGCCCTGAAGCAATCGATCATAAAGCGACGCGACTCGGCCACGGCCACCAGTTTAGCAGGAGTAGATGACATGGTTCTTCTGAGTTGGTTTTTGATGCCGGACAGCGGAGCAAAGTCTGAGAAGTGGGATGGAATTTATTTTGGCAGAGCGGATCGAAACGTACAGCTACGCGGCGTATACGCGACTGGAACCAGCAGCAATAGAAGCGATAGAGTAATTATTATTCTGGCAATCTCTCACCCATACCCATACCATTATATAGGTAGCTAAGCAGACCCTAGGCAGTTGGAAACAGCAGGGGGTTAAGGGTTGGACATACAAAGAGAGAGAGCGCCCGCGTGAGAAGAACATAAAAATGCTTATCAGCAAAATGTTGGATCACGCATACAACAAAATGTTGTATATAAAAATATATTCTATGGAAGGGGAGATTCTCTCGAGGCGCGTGAAATACACGTTTTGTTTTCTGAGGGGGCTCGCAAGCGTTCACACATATCATCATATTATTTACTATTCATATATCTTTGTATATATATATATTTGTGTGTATGATGAGCTGTGTGTTTTGGTGTGTGTGTGAGACTCACAAGTTTTTATCTTATTAATGCGTGTGGGTAGTTTGCTTGCTAACGACCTTGAACTTCACTCAAGGAATTAATTTCAAAACAATTGATGTGAATCAATTGTAATGGAAGGTGTTACCTAACTGGTTTACTGCCTGAGAAGTATGGGGTTAAGTCCACCCGCATTTAAATGAAAGTGAATTTAACCCTAGGCTTACATTCAATCAACTGTAGTGCTTTAGGGGACTCAACTTATCTTATCTAACTAAGGCAGTTTAATACCCACGTTCAGGGTAAGAGCAACAGGTATATCGCTTTTCGCAAACCTTAAGGAAACCTTATTTTCAAACTGCATTGTTAATTATGTGATAAGGCCCAATGACAGTAGCATTGCCAAGATTGGGGTTCTAGAAGATAAACATGCTCAGTCTATTTGATCTTAAGTGTGCTGATTTGGCTTATCTCCAGTGACTAGAGGAACAAATCTCTGTGGAAACATTAGAGCACGGTTGATAATGCAATATTATCATGTCATCTTCTCGATGACTGCTAAAGTCTCTATCGCACAATATTAATCATTTCAGGGTTCCCCATTTGCCTCTTATCCATGTTAAATGCCGAATGTGTTAGAAACTCTGGACTAGATAATGATTCTAAAGCTCTAATTTGCTTTGAACCGAACCCAAAATTTTAGTTTGGAACAGGTTCAGGTACAGCTGTTTTTGACATGTGGTTCGGTTAACAGTACAACAAGTAAGAAAACCGATAAAGCCTGACTATATTATATTTATATTACCAAGTGCGGAAGTGAGTACTTCGTAAGTATCAGTAGCAATGGAATGAGCGCTGCCCTCGCTCTGCGGTAGAGCGTTTTCTCTTGCTCATAACTTGCATATCGATTATGTGATATTTACAAAGCCTTTGGCGGATCTATAACTCTGGCAGCCAATAAACCTTCAAAACGTTCTAGCACTGTAAAAACACAAATCTTCAATTGGATAGGGTCTATCACTAATAAATTTTGGTTAATTCCAGCTTAGAGCTTCTCAAAAGGCCCATTTTGTAAGCCAAACTAGGGGCACATATCCGATTGTTTTGCCCTACTTACATATTATCTTAGCTTCAAAATGAACCATACCAAATATTTCTGCGGTTTTTTTAACCAAAGATATACCATGTTTTATGTGTATATGTGTTCAAAATTACCATTGGTAGTATGCAATGGATGTTGTATGTTGATGCCAAGTATAGTGATTTTGCATAGCATACTTTTGGGCAGTAGAATTTATATAGTCTTGACCACATGTATTCAAAACGGTCTATCTTTACTTAAAAAAATCACAAAATTGCTTGGGATAGTTTGTTTTAAAGCTAAGAAATAATACTTAAGGATAACATCAACAATTTAGAGGTTGCCCATAAAGATTGTATGAAAAGTGTCAAAATATAAATTTTAAGCCTTTTTAAACGGAAATTACTATATATCCAGACTCGTAGTACCATTTCCAATAAAAAACGATACGAAACGAAACCCAAAAATTCTCTAGAAACCTTTAATATGGTGGAAAAAAGTCTAATTTGGTTGCCTGGTGTTATCTAAATATTCAAAAACCTACACAAAACCTCTAACCAAAACTTTAAATACTGGTTCTTGGTGTATACATAAAATTGACCCACTCTTATTGCCTCTTCCTTATCTTATCTACTTAAAACCCAAGCCAAAATATATTACTCTGTAATCAATCTTCAGAGTTTGTGTGGATCAATTAACCAAAAGTAAATAAGTTTTATGATCAATTTGTTGAGCCGATTAACACCTTGTGCTTGTAAGAGATAAAAAAAAACAAAAAACCAGGTAAGTGATGGATACGCACCGGGTGCTGTTAAACCAGTTTCAGAATTCTCGTCAAAATTAAAACGCTTTCAATTAGGCAATTAAAATGCAATGATTCAACATCAACAGCAAAGATATAGAAAAAATACTTTGTTTACTTATTTCTTAAGTTGTCTCTACATTAATGCGGCGACGGGTGGGTGGAGATGATATGTAAAACCGATTCAATTTTTAAAACGCTCAATTGTCAGTTGGAGGAGAGTAGAGCAGTTCATTAATAAATCATTTATTGCACGCGTAATTAGCATAATTAAACTACAAAACTTACCGCTTGGCCAAATGCTGGCTGCATGGCTCGTTCTGGCCGTATGCATTGGACGCCTACATTCTGCCTGGGGTTGGCGCCTTTGAAGTGTTTGAATTAACCGCCAATTGGAGACGCTGGCGTAGGTGGTTGCGTCAACTGAGCGCAAGCAGCGGCACAATGTCAACGAAGTCATTTTGCCACAAATATGGCAACAACAAAACACAAAAACAAAGCACAAAAAAAAAACACAATAACCACAACAAAAACTAGTTAAGAACTACGCCACACGTAAGGCAACAACAACTCGAAATGGCAGCGTGAGACTACGTAAGGCAAAGCAAGCGTCGCTGGTGGAGCCGAGGGGAGCGAGGTGGGCTCCCAAAACAGCTGACGTTGGCGTCGCTATTGTCGACTGACTGACTGTTCTCGCTCGCTGAGTTTTGCGCTTGCACTTTTTAGTTATTCTCGGGCAGCATCGCGTGTGAATCAGAACGTTTTATCAGTTTGCCAGGGCTCTCTCACCCACTCTCTATACTATTTTTGGGAGATTTACACGTATAATTGCCCAGAAAATATATAAAACTAAAAGTTCGTATGTCCGTCGCACGCCGTGAACTACCGCAACTAACGAAACAACTTCTAAGTAAAGTATTAAAACTTAACAAAACTAACAACAAACTAAAAACTATGCACCAGTTAGTTTACGTAATTTTGCACAAAAAACGACGAACAAAGCCAAGTGCAGCCACAAATCACAGCAACAGTTATTATTATTATTGTACGTATTAATTATTGCTCCTCGCCAGAGTCGCCGCTTCGTCGTGGTCGTCGTTGTTCGGTGAACTCCCATGAACTGAGTGAGATGTGTTTGCTATCGCAATGTTCCACAAGGTGCCCCACGCTGTTGTGGTTGATAGAAAGCAGCATTTAAATCTAATAAATTGGTTGGCCTGCCCGCGCTTCACAGCAGACATGCGTGGAAAAGTGTAGACTTTTTGTCAGCTGCAGCAGCAGCAGCAAAAGCTCTCCAGGGTGCAGAACGAGTCGAAGATTTTATACTCTTTCAAAAGTTTACCATTTCAATGTTTTGTTTGGAAGATTCGATGCTTTAAATGCAGGTCGAAAATCAGGTAAAACCTCTCAAGTGGGGGCCATTGAATGAGCCAGTGCTGGCCTAAACTTTCCTCAGAAAGTTGATATTAAACTTTGATCTAGAGCAGCGATGTTCACCCATAGCCCCCAGGGGCCGAACACTTTAGGTAATTCATGCCGAATGCTTGCCGAAGTAATGCTTCAGTGAGTGTCAGAGAGAGACAGAGAGCTACAGAGAGCCTCTCTTCTTGAACATCGCTGATCTAGAGACGCATACGAGTCGTGTTTGAATGGGAAATCATCGGACTCTCTTTTCGGGCATTAAAACCGTACCAATTCCTACACAACTGTTAGTTAGTGCTCGTAAACCAAATCCGAGTTGTATGTTGTAAATCTAAGAATAAAATCTGTGAATTTTTATGATTTTGAGAAGCTGTTTTGAGTCCTTCAAGCCAGAAAAGTTTATGACTCTCTCTCTCTTTTTGAAAAATGGTTCGCTTTAGAATAATTTCTCAAGTAGCTATGGTGTCCTATGGATTTAGGATAATATGTGGCAGAGTTATAAAGGATACAGAGGACATAAAGCATACTTTTCGGAGAAGCATGTGCGTAATGGTGATATTTTTACATTAATGTTAATGCTCCAAGTAGAAAGTGAATATATTAAAGTCTTGAAAAAGGCAGAAGGAAGCTTTTCTGACCCCAAAAAGAAGTAATATTTTTGATTAGCATTAAAATACTTGTCCATTTGACATGTTCATCTGTATGTACCCAGCTAGAGCTGCGAAATTTTTATTGTATACTCCCTTTGTCTGTACCCATATTGCAACCTCTTTTCCCCAAAACAAAAAAGGTTTTAACAGCATAACTCTAAAGATACAGATCTCGTTTTTCACTATAATGTGAGGTCCCAATATTTAACATCTCTAAAATTTTCAAAGAGATAGTTTAACAAATACCAAAGCTATAAAGGTTATAGTAGTAGCTACTGTCATGCTACTGTTAATGCTCTGTTAGTTAACATAATAAAAGCTATTAAACACTTCTTCCCCTAAGTAACAGATATATACAAATCGGGCAGGACAGACTTTCAATAACGAAACTGACCTAATACTATGTTTATACAAACAGAATATATCATGCTTAATGCCCTTTTGAATTGAATTTCCTAGCTATAACGTACTTAGCCAAACTTATGCTTCGTTTAAATGTTAAGTTTTGGTTATTTTATAGTTCGGAATTCGGTACCGTATTGGTACCTGGATTTTCATTGCAGTATCAGTATAATATAAAATATAGTGAAAAAGCGAACATTGTTTTTGCAATCATCTGATTTCTGAGCGGAGAGGAAACATTATCATACCCGTAAATAAATTATCTACGTTAACTTGGGTAGCTGGAACAGCAAGAAGAACTTTTGTAAAGTTCTCAAAATTTTCTTGTGTAAGCATTCATCCAAAAATTTTGAAAAAATAGGTTCCCGCATTCCCCACTCAACAATTGTAAAATATGGGTTCTAGGCTTGAGTTTTAGTCGGTTCTTCTAAGTATTTTAGGTATAAGGATTATTAAAAAATCGTAATGAGGAATAGTTTATTCATTGTTTGAATAATCGAGATTTTTGTAATGAAAAGTAATGGACTACGTGAAGTAATGATTACTTAACAGCTCTGTTGTCCGGTATAGTATCCCCGGAGTACCTTTCATTCAAGAAGTTTAGAAACTTTAAGCGCTGCTAACTCTAGTGCGAAGTGCCCAATCAAGTTCACGCATCAAAGGGGTGTGTCTTTAGCT
Organism: Lordiphosa andalusiaca; assembly: GCA_035044965.1. NCBI lineage: Eukaryota > Metazoa > Arthropoda > Insecta > Diptera > Drosophilidae > Lordiphosa > Lordiphosa andalusiaca. The sequence goes on along the minus strand of JAWNNM010001363.1, from coordinate 2,877,111 downwards.
GAATTAACAACTATAAGGAATCGTTTTCTAAGTAAGAAATGTCAAAATACTGAGAGTGTATGGAAAGCTTCCAAATGTGAGCCAGTGTGGCAAAGCGTAAGCAATCAAATGGCGCGCTCTTATTTCAAAATGTCCAAAAGCTTCGTCTCTTTAGTTCAAGACGCTTTTGTATTTTGGGTATTTGGTGGTTTGTTGCTTTTGGCAATTTGTTGTTGTTTATTTTAGTAACTAACTAGCAACTAAATATGGTGATTTGAATGCGAGACATCCGAGTGTGTGTGTTTTTTTTTGCGTACATCTGTGCTTATATTCATTTCATTTCACCTGCCTTATACACAATTAACGTATAATTTCAATCATATTAATATTTATATATGCAAACAAAATAATATCACCTGCTGCCCCCATATTAGCACATAAGCAACTGATTACCTTTGACTTTGACGGGCAGCAGCTGACTGCCCACGCCCCTTACACATTCTATATCTATAAAATACAAAAAAAAAACACTATCAATATGGTTATCGTGTTTAGCACAAATGTTCTTAATTGGCAAGTCAAGATTTTGAACTTTGGGTTACAGCAACTTGAATGGAATCACCTGAATCATCTAATCCACCTAACCCAGAGGGTCCAAAAGACAACAACAACAACCAGCAATTAACTGTGAATTTTGGAATCTAAACAAAAACAAACAATACGATAACCAAAAACATACACACATTTGTGGACATGTCATCATCATCGTCATCATCATCCGCAGCAGCGACGGAACATGGGCGGAGTCGGAGTCTGGTTATGCATAAGCTTGGATGGGCAGGAAGCCTGCCCTTCTGGGTGACGCCTCTGTTCAATATTTTGTCGCTGTTGGGTCTGGTGGGGCTTTCGCTTGGCACGTTCAACGCATTCCATTGCAGAACGCCGGTCGAATCGGAGTCCAAAAAGCGGGTTGCGGGTTGATTAATAAACGTACACAACTAAAAAAAAACCAACAAAAAAAACCAAAAACAAGCCCCTACCACTATCTTCTTTTCTGCTAACAATCGAGGAAAGACGAGACGCCACGGCGACTCAAGTAGCATTTGGTTAATTGGGTTCTGATTGTGTTGCAGTTTTGTAGTTTAACCGAAAAAACCCAGAAAGTTTTCATTGTGAATTCGACGACCTCGTCGTGAAAGTTTTTCCTGTGTTAATTTGGCGGCTGCGTGCACGTAAGTACAAAAATCATTTTGTTTTCGCTTGTTTTTTTTTTTGGCATTGAGACCAAACTCGAAACCATCAAACCAATTTTCGATTATAATTGCAGCAGGGGTACAAAATGGCCAACACGAATGTGAAAATCATCGAATCGAAACTGGATATATTTCAAGCACCACAGAGCTATGCACTGGCCCATGCCGTTGAGTCATCTTTCATGGCACAGCGCGGCACCCTCGCCTGGCAGTTCACTCTAATCTTTGGCGATGTTGATGAGCTGCGTCAGCGACGGGTGACACGGGGCAATTGTGCTGTGCTGGAGCATAATGCACGATTTGTTTACTATTTGGTGACCAAGGCGAATATTTATGATGCGAGCACATATGATGATGTACAAGCGGCATTGATTTGTATGCGAGAACATATGGTGAGTTGTGGGTGGAAGATAGGTGGGAGCGACTTTGTTCAGGGTATTTGTCTTGGGAGCCGGGACATGCTTGAAGAAACCATTGCCAGTGCAACAAGGTGCATATTTTAAAGAAGCACTTGAGGAATATATTACCATTAAGACGCAGGGAAAAAATTTAGATTTTGTAAAAGTCCAGTAAAAAGTTAGACCTGTTCTAGTAAAACTAGTATTAAGATCGAGAGCGTAAGTTATAGTCGGCCGTACCCGACTTCCATATACCCATTGCACAGTGAAATTAAAGGTTTATAGACTTTCCTTGTGTTAACTAACAGAGCATTAACATTAATGCAAATATATCAGCATTATGTTAGCAGAAGGCGCATACTGCTCTGAAAAACGAGTTATTCGACGTTTATGGAAATTTGAAAGATCAATAGACATTGTTCTCATATAAACTACAAAGCCAAATTCGTGCTTGATATCTTAACTTGTGCTTTGTGCTAACTTGTAATAGTTATTCAATATTTATCCGATTTTTAACCAACTTGAACTGCCTGCAGACTCGGCTGTTGATACTGCAGAAGGATATAAATGCTTTATGCTCTCTTCTACCTTTTACATACACTAAGATGACTTAAGTATACCCTTTTTACTCTTTGAGGAAGAGGAAAGTTAATTATATACCCTTTGGTTGGTTTAACTTATCTTATCAATTCAGAAAGTAGGCTAAGCCCTACTGTAATATACTCTATAGCAACGAAAGTGTATGCACAGTAGGAATTTTCATGCTGCAATTGCAGCTGATAGCAGCGCTGCTACTACGGTGCTGCAGCGAACATTCTTTTGCTGATAACTCGTCTACTGTACTTCCGATATTCAACAATTTCTAAGCGGGATCATAAATAATTTTGATTACTAAATATGTTCAGAAGGTACGAGCCGTCTGTCTATAAAACTTAGGGAGATATGAGAATACTTTTGGTGTGGCAAAAATTGAAAATAAACTTGATCTGCCTGGGTACACAGAGAAAAAAAAGAAAATAATAAATATTCATGGGATGATTTCCGGTATCCATTTGGAACTGATATGTCTTAAATATCCTTTTAATCATCATAAAAAATTAGGATCATTTGAATGATTTTGCAGCTCCGCTGAATGATTAAAAGGATATTTAAGACATGTCGCTTCCAGATGGATCTTTTTTTCTGTGTATGTTCTAAAAGTGCTTGAGGATGAGCACAGTTCAACTACATTCATTAGGACATGTAGCTACAACACTGTGTATAGGTGCGATCCGACGCCGTTCCATTCTTTGCCTGTTAAGTGCTAAAGTCCTAGGTTTGATTCTCAGAACAGTCTGACAAAAGTTGTTCTTTGATTTTCTGAAATACTTGATATGATTCAGATCTTGTGGAGGGGTTCGGGTCGTAGATTATGTTGTCCTTGATCCTATGGGTAGCAGCACTCAGGCAGTTATTTTGGAGAACTTATAAATACTTCCATAAATTTCCCTTCAATTAACAGAGCTTTAACATTAAGTTAAGCACATCAACATTATGTTAATAAACAGCGCATCAGAGATCTGCAAGAGTGCCTGTTATCTTGAATACGAGTGCACTCGCTGTAAAACCAGATGCAGTGTTACTCATACCCCAAATTTGCAGTTGAGTCAAAGGCACTCTCACTGTCGTAATAGTCTTTGGCGACTAAGTGTATGGATGATTGGTAGTTAATTTTGTTGAATCTGTTATGACTGCGGTTGTGGTGATTGATTTTATTTTTGAGCGGCTTACGCATCACACACATCACATCACACACACTGCAAATTCTAAAGTATGTATCAGTTTTAATTGCTCTCACTCTCCTTGCTTTTGTAGAAGAAAGTAAATCAGTGTTTTTCTAGAAGAGAAGCTCTCTGGCTCTCTGTGACTTTCACTGATATATAACTTCGGCAAGCGTTCGGTGAGACATAACCCCAAGGGGCTTTTTTGATGTTCAAAGTAGAAAGATCATGGTTATTCTATGGGTATTTTCCGTTTTTTATAAAACAATCAAAACTTTTCAGCTAAGAAGAAGGTTTGTCCATAAGCATAAAAATATAAAATCGTGGGTCCATGCTAAACATCAAGCCTAAAAATCACTAAATCATCCTTGATTTTCTGAGACCTTTGAATTGAGGGCTTAAAATGACTGCTTATGCTTTGAGACAGTTTTTGAACGCGAGTACAAACTATAAACTTAGGATAATTTTCCAAATATTTTAGGTTTAGAGCAACTGAAAGTCGACTTGCCCCAAGTCTGCACCCAATTGTTCATTGCCTTCGTTAATTTACAGTTAATTTATTTGTGCCATCAAATATTTATGTCTCTTGTCTCTTGCTTCCACAGCGCAATCATGAAATCACTAAAGTGGCCATGCCACGCATCTGTTGTGGCAGCGATGGCCTCCAATGGAAGCAAGTGAAACGCATTATGCAGTTGATCTTTGCCCACAGCGAGTATCCCATCGAGATTCTCATTTGTGAACATGACGACATGACCAAGGAGGTAATTTCATTAAAAGACTTTGCAGAGAACATTTGATCACCGAATTCAATCCTCAGCTGGCTGCACCCAAGTGTCAAATAACCGAAGCCAAGGGTAATCTGTTCAGTGCACCGGACAATTTTGCTTTGGTGCATTCGGTTAGTGCCGATTTCGCCATGTGTGCAGGCATCAATTTGCAGTTTCGCTGCAAATTTGGCCAAGTAGATGATCTAAAGAGGCAAAACAAACATATAGGGAATGTGGCCGTTTTGGAGCAGGGTGGACGCTACATCTACAATCTGGTGACAAAGGAACGCAGTCATGAAAAGTGCACCTATACGGCTCTTTATTACGCGCTGCTGGCCATGCGCGAGCATATGGTAGGAGTTAACTAACATCAAAGAAGAGTAATTTGATTCTTTTTATTGTCTGCAGAGGGAGCACCATGTTACCAAGTTGGCCATACCACGTCTGGGCTGTGGCATTGATCGTCTGGATTGGTTGCGTGTGCGCAGTCTGTTGGAATTGGTATTTGCTGAGGACAAAGTGGATATTATAGCATTTTTCTATCAGCCACCCAGCATGGTGGGCAAATCGATACAAATTGTTTGTCCCACCTGCCATCAGATGAAAACTTTTAGTGTACCACGACATGTTAGTCGCTCGACACAGTCGCTCTATAGGGAGAAGACCCCATTTTAAGGAGCAGATATGGTGATGTTATGGATATTTGTATATAAATTTTAAACTATTTATATGAAACTCTCGAAATGGTTTGGCATGGGATTTGTTTTCTTTTTTGCACCAAATGCACCAACCAGTTACTTATATAGTTGATAAGATTCCATTTTTATGTAGAAAAAAAAACTTATGATATTTATGATGAAAAATGTAATAAAAGACACGACTTGGCAATAATTGAAACTGTTTAGCGAAAAATCATCATTAATATTCGTTATTATTAGTATTAATTTTTGTGAATCTGATTTTCAGAGGATTGAGTAATAAATTCAGCAAGGATTCATTTATTCATCTTGTGAATCAACCTTCTGCACTCTCTCCATGCCTGCGATGCTATAACTGTTTGAGAATTTCAAAGCAGCAAGCGCGCAAAACTTGAAAGACAGCGTAGAAACTGACAGAAGCCTTTATGTATGTGTGCTCCTTTGACTAAAACGTACTTACAAAGCTTAGTCGACTCAGCTTGTGGCCCTAATCAACAATATTTATATACAAACTTTTTGACTTGAATTTTTTAATCGTTGATCACAAAAAAGCAAGTAAAATGTCTGCAGTCTTTACTGCTGACCAACACAAGCACATTATTGTGTCCTCTCCATTTGGCTTGGTCTGGTCTAAGATCGAAAATTAGCCAGGGGCTTAAAACAGCCTTTGTAATTTAATACAAAAACCTACTACATAATTGGTTATTCTATATAATTGTCTAGACCATATATAGAAATGAAAATCTCAATGCGACATCTCAATGTTATTCCATCTCAACTTAAAACAAATTCCTAACGAAGTGACCTGATGATGTGATGGAATTAGGTTTTTCTTTCTAGATCACATAAAAACATAACAATTTTAGTTTGCCTGAATTAATATTCAATTTCAATTCTTTATCTAAAATGTATCCTTCTAAACTTTCAGAGCTACGTGAGGCATTTCGTCGTGCTTTTGTGAATAACATGGCCACTCAAGGTCCAAGCAATTTTAAAATCAACGAGATCGATGGCGATCTCTTCTCGGCACCCAAAACTCATTCGCTGGCCCATTGCGTGGGCGCTGACCTGGCCATGGCTGGAGGCATAGCAGTCAAATTTAAAGAGGTCTATGGCAAAGTAGATGAGCTACGTAATCAGGGGGCAGCCAGTGGAGATGTGGCCGTACTGAAGGATAATCAACGTTATATCTATTATTTGGTGACTAAACCATATAGCTGGGATAAGCCTACATATCTGACGCTGCAGGCTTCACTGGAGCAGATGCGGTCGCATATGGTGAGTGGTTGAGAGAAATCCTTGGTTTACATAATTGTAATAATCCCTTAAATCACCCTACTCTCTCTAACCGCAGCGCCAAAACCAAATCCAACATCTTGCCATACCACGCATAGGCTGTGGCATAGATGGCCTGGAATGGGACAAGGTTAGTGCTCTACTCCAGGAGGTATTTGGCAAGGAGCAGCTGGAGATAGTTGTGTACAATTATGTGCCGCCCAAGTAATCTTCTTATTAGTTAAAAATGTATTAAATTTATTTTTGTGCCATATTATTAATAATTAAAAATTAATAATTCGATGGCATCATCTTGGAAGATCTCGCAAAGCATATTTTTTACTTTTGACCAATCGAGACCATCCAAACCGCAACCAATGCGCGGCAAAGCCAATTTCTGGACATTGTTTTCAATCTAAGGGGAAGGGGGGAATTGCGATCTGGAGATGTCGTTGAATATAAATGAGCTGACTTACCATATGCTGCCGCATGGCGGTCAAGGAACTATTAAGTAGTTGATAGGTGGGCTTGCCCCAGCTACTTTGCTTGGTGATCAGATTGTAGATATAGCGGTTTTGATCCTTGATAATAGCCACTCCGCCGGGTTGAACATTTTGCTGCTGCAGTACAGGCAGTTGGCCAAATTTATTGCTGCAAGAGAGATTGAAAACTCAATTATTAGATTCATTCAAGTTTGAACTCTTTCTAGATGCGGTAAAGGGTATAAAATGCCAGGAGCCAGCAGAACAATACAAGTAAAACAAGAACAAATTGCATACCGAAATTTAATGGCAATGCCTTTGCCCATGCGCAGATCAGCGGCCACGCAGTGACACATGGAGTAGTCTGCTCCAGCAGTGAATAAATCACCGCGAATCTCTTTTATGTTACTACTGGACATGGCACAAAGTTATTTAAGTTCAAACAGATATTTAACTCGAGCGCAAAAGCACAACAGACGCTTAGAGATGGCAAACTATACGAAGTATGACCGTTTGCAGAACTCAATGACTCAATGTTGGCGGAACAAAAACTATCGGAAAATTACTGTTTAGAACTTTTAATTAACTTAGGATCACAAAGATGTTGAAAAAATTTTACAACTTAGGCAAGGAAAAGACTTATCGAAGCTGTAACAATAACAGTACTTTAGTTTTAGTTGGGAAAGACAAATAAAAAATGTATACAAACATGCATAGCCTTGGAAAACTTGTCTATCTAATTTTGATACTATATTTAACAGTTTTATTTCGTTTCAGTAGCTTATTTATGTCATAACATGTGCCATTGGCCGCCATCAATATTGCCTAAAAGTAAACGATAGTGCCACCTCTATGGATCAGTGCTATACAATGTGTAAGTATCAGCTGTCGTTGACCAACACTAGTCAGTCAGTCAGCCAGCCATCTCGCTTGATTTGATAACGACAACAAATGAGTTTCATTTTTAACTTTTTCGCAACAATTGTGCGGAAAATGTTGGACCTGCTGCAATTTGGGGGCAAAACATTAACCCATACACTGAGCATTTATGTCAAAACCAACACAGGACGCACTCTGTCCGTGAATCTGGAGCCGCAGTGGGACATCAAGAATGTTAAAGAATTGGTCGCCTCGCAGATGGGGCTGCAGCCGGAGGAAGTGAAAATCATATTTGCGGGCAAGGAATTGAGTGATGCCACCACCATAGAGGTAGGTCCTGGCTTAATCATACTGATCAATTGCTAATCCTAACTTTACCTGAATTTAGCAATGTGATTTGGGTCAGCAGAGTATATTGCATGCCATAAGATTGAGGCCTCAAACGCAGCGGCTTTCCATGTCCAATTCCACGCTAGAGGAGGAGGATTTAGCTGCAGTACAGGAAGAACCCTCCGGACCCATGAATGAAACCTTGCTGGACTTGCAGCTGGAAAGCGAAGAACGTCTCAATATCACAGACGAAGGTAAGGCCCACTTTCTTAAGAATCTTGTGCGGTTCCTGTACTCTGCTTACGACTTTTTAGAGCGCGTTCGTGCCAAGGCTCATTTCTTTGTCCACTGTGGACAATGTGATAAACTTTGCAATGGCAAACTCCGTGTTCGTTGTTCCCTCTGTAAGGGTGGAGCCTTTACGGTTCATCGTGATCCTGAGAACTGGGATGATGTACTAAAACGTCGTCGAGTTCCGGGTCATTGTGAGAGTCTGGAAGTGGCCTGTGTGGACAACGAGGCAGGTGATCCACCTTTTGCAGAGTTCTATTTCAAGTGTGCGGAACATGTTTCGGGGGGCGAGAAGGATTTTGCCGCACCGTTAAATTTAATTAAGAATAATATGAAAGATGTGCCTTGTCTGGCCTGCACGGATGTAAGGTGAGTGAGATACAAGCTTTTAAAGCAATCCCAAACTTACACATCTTTCATCTTATTTTAGTGAAACGGTCTTGGTGTTCCCCTGCGCCTCGCAGCATGTCACCTGCATTGACTGCTTCCGTCACTATTGCCGTTCCCGTCTCAGTGAGCGTCAGTTTATGCCACATCCAGATTTTGGTTATACACTACCCTGTCCCGCGGGCTGTGAGCATTCTTTCATTGAGGAAATTCATCATTTTAAACTTTTAACACGTGAGGAATACGACCGCTATCAGCGTTTTGCCACCGAGGAGTATGTCTTGCAGGCTGGCGGCGTGCTCTGTCCCCAGCCGGGTTGCGGCATGGGCCTGTTGATTGAGCCCGATTGCCGGAAGGTGACCTGTCAGAATGGTTGTGGTTATGTATTCTGTCGCAACTGTCTGCAGGGGTATCATATAGGTGAATGTCTGCCTGAAGGTGGCAGTACCAGTGCCCAAAATTCATGTGAATACACTGTCGATCCCAATGTGAGTCTTTTGTTACACGTGTATGTGTCTGTTGTGAAATAAGCATATGATTTTGGTGTATTTTTAGCGCGCCGCGGAGGCTCGCTGGGAGGAGGCCAGCAATGTAACCATCAAAGTCAGCACTAAACCTTGTCCCAAATGTCGCACGCCCACTGAGCGAGATGGTAAGCAAGTGAATTGCATAAATCTAACAAAAAATATGCCAATAATGTTAGGCTACAGCAGCTTTAACTTACTTTAAATGATAACTGAGGGGTATATAGGCAGAAAGCTGGTGCTTTCACTTCTTTAGTTTCTGAAGAGAGTGAAGATAATTGCTCATCAATTTATTAAGATTTATCTATGATAATCAACTCCAAAGATGCTCTAAAAATACTTACCTAAATCTGGCAATACATTTTGGAGGATAACATTCATTTTTGAAGTTAAAACGAGGTACGTTCTGCCTTGCTTTCATCCGTGTAGAGTCAATGTCTCAAATTCTAAGGCTAAGGTCGTTGTGCAAACTGGTTACTGATGTAATCTGGTCCACAATTTACTTTAGCTTATATGTCAGTCTTTTTAGAGATTCCGTAACCTTTTCTTTCGCCTAATCTATTAAATCATAATAGTTTCACACTCATATATCTTGGCTTTGGAAGTCGAATCTGCGAAGAATGAAAAGCTTTGTATGGTTTTTCATTCCTTAAATCGGGATTCAAAGTTCAAAGCTGTTTAAAAACTCATGCTTATTATGCTTATCTAAACCTCTTTTCTGAAAGCAACAGCCTTTTGAAAAACTTAATGAATCATGATGTTTGCTCCACCGTGTTAAGCACTTAAAGCAAATCAAAGAAAATACGTAATGCTTTTGAAACAGTTAGGACAGATAGGACCATGATACAACAATACAGGTAAGACGGCGTCAGTGTCAGTTCTCTGCAAAGTACCTTCACGTTCAGTGCTGCGCGGACTCTTGAAGCGTAAGCTTTTGCCAAAAATACTCATCACATTGACGCCGCCTTAACTGTCTTGTATCTTGGAAAGGACAGGAAGGTTTAATTTGTGGACTGAGCTTTTGCTAGGAGCACGAGAGAGTGGGAGAGTGAGGGCAAGAGTGGGTGCTCGCAGCACACTAAACGGCTTAGTGGCTGATCGAATGCATACGAATATTTGCTCAGTCGCCAGTGGCAACTTCTCTGCTGCCCTTGCTGACCCCTGATATATTGGAACTTATATGTGCGACACAACAAAAGATCTGTTTAAAATTTAAGCCTCTACAGATTGTAACCACCTTTCCTAGTAATTTTCTAGCCTTCATACAATACAGTTCTTAGAACCCGCCGTCGACTAACATTATTGGCACACACTCTCTTTAGATGTAACCTTTCATAACCTTTCTAATCTCCAATCCTCTCTCCTCTGCAGGTGGCTGTATGCACATGGTTTGTACACGCGCCGGCTGTGGCTTCGAATGGTGTTGGGTCTGTCAGACAGAATGGACGCGTGATTGCATGGGAGCTCATTGGTTTGGCTAAGGCTAAGAAGTGACTTGTATATTTGATTGTTTAATACGCTGATTGTTGACTACATTTATAAATCTTTAGTAAAGACTGCTCGAAACTCGAGACACCCTGTACGACGTCTACTACACAATCAATAGCAGAAAACACCCTTGACTCGTCGGCAGCTAGGCGGGCGTGCATCATCCTACCCCACTGTATTTCGACGTATTGCGTGCGCACGCTTTGTTTACGTTTTTTTTTTTTTGCAGCTCCCACAAATTTTTTTTAAGGGTTTTCCTTTTCGAGTTTACCGCAATAAACACGTGCGCTGTCCAGGAGAGTGCGCAGAGAGCAAGTTCTTGGGCAAGTTCTCTCCCAGATTTAATCAATAAACAAGTGAGTGAGGGTTCGCGTGTGTGCGTGTGTGTGTGTTTGTGTGTGTTTACCTTTCCGGTTTGAGTGCCAGCTTACCTTTAGGCTTATCGGTCATCTGACAACTGCACTGTCATGCAATTGTCATGTCAAGTTCAGTGACCAACTCGAAATGCAACATTTGGCGACAGCCATTCCCATGCGCTGAAACTTATGCTATGTTTTGGCTAGTGGCTGCCTAGCCCGGACATCAATAAATCGAGCCTATACATACCCCATTTACATTCACCGTTCGAAACAGCTATAAACGGGGGAAACCCCCAAACGGGACCTGCTAACTCTCTCCCTCTCTCTCTCTCTCACTCATTCCCTGTCTCTCTGGCGCTTACCCTGCCCCTCATTACACCTCATAACGTTCTAGTTTTTGCTCTGGCTGGGCTCTCTGTTTTTGTTTGGTTTCTGTTTTGTGCTCTAATTCGTAAGCAAAGTGAATCTGTTCAAATGGCATTTGAGAGACCACACCAGACTGCATCCCTCGCTCTCTTGAGGTGACACTGCTCTCTTGCGCATGTGGGCAAACTGCCCATCAAATCGGGTCACATTTTCAGCTCTGGGGTTCCCAGTGCAGCGGCAGCAGCAGCACCGAGCTATGCCGTTTTCCTTCTACTTTACTTTTTTTTTTTTTTGCCGTCTTTTGCCAGCTTTTTCTGCTTCTTGCTGCCGTGTATAAATGGCAGCGCGCCAGTGTATCGCGTTTCAGTCTACGTCGGACTTTTGCGCGCGGTGCACACGCTGCGTATGCTTGATATTAAATTTGAATTGAACATTGTGTGTAGGACTTGTGTGCTCTGGGAGCGGTTTGATCATTTCAGCTCTTCGATTTTTTTTGTATGCGAGAGAGTCGAAGAGTGGCCGAGCTAATGTGAACGGAAAGTCTGCCTGTCTGTGTGTGAGTGTGTGTGTGTGTCACCGTTTGAATTGTAACGGAATTTCCGAGTGCGAAAACGGAAAATCGAATTTTTGCCAGAAAATAAATGCAATTGCAAAGTAAGAAAAAATATTACAAAATCGAATTTACACACAAAATAAACTCAATTTGCAAATATTTCAAGTAAAAACTCGCGACTTGAGGTAAATATTTTTATGATTAAATTTTAATTCAATTTCAAAGACAGAAAAGCAAGTCTGTATGAGTTTGTTAAGGCAATTTCTTTTAGTTTAAGTCTAAGAATAAAGCTAGAGCTTAGGGTTTCTTACACTGAAGCCCTGGCTTCGAAAATTCTTTGTCTTGAAGTTGGTTAAATTGCCCGAAAAGGTTCTTTTTGTCAAAAAATAATACGAAAACAATTGTGATTTTAAAGCTGATTAGTTTTTCTGTGTACATACCAAAAATGCTCAGTAAGGTTTGCTATTTTACCATGATTAGAATAATAGAGATGTGGAGAATCCAGGAATTGAAGAGAATTCTAATCTTTGTGCTTGATAGTGCATTTCCATATGTTTTAAAGAATAGTTCATACAGAGTTCATACAATGAAGATTTACAGTTTACATGTTTGATTGAATTAAGGAAACTTTTGAAAAGGAACCAAATTCTTTATAGTCTTGGCTCACTGAGTACACTTTAGAGGAATGCATTGAATTTAATGATGATGGGAAATGGAAATTTACACTGGCAACGTCTAAAACCTGTCAGTAAATGCTCCTAAAAATGTGATGTACGAAAATTTAAACCTTATTCAGGCGCTTCGTTTGGTCCTCCTCCCAAAGAAAGACTCTTCGGGAATGTTGGAGACAACTTTCGCAAGTCCTACTGTTCCTGTCTCTAACTTGCCAAACTAACGAACACTTCTTGGTTATTAAATCTTGAGGGTTGTTGGTATTATCGATGCAGCTGTTGATCAAAATTTATCAATCAATAACAATGATGGAGACATTGTCGCATGTCATATACATGTTTCTGATGCCAACTTTTAGTGATTTTCTAGCCGATGTGATATAAAAGAAAGACTAACAAATCTTTGACATTGCTTTATTTTATGATGAACGATGGTAATGGAACAATTTGCTTCAAAATGTTAAATGTTGGATGCTGCTCAGTTGAAATAGCCTATTCAATTAGCCAAGTTGTCGGGCCAGTTGATATGCCTGGATATGCCTATGTATAGATTTCCATAGTTTATTAGAGCAAAGGGAGTACTTCGTGAGAACAAATTTTTAGCCTTGAAAGAAGTCATCAGACTTCTTGTAGGTAAATTTTTATTACTAGTTCATGATTTCACTTAGTTTGCTAAAAATCAAAAGAGTATATTATAGCAGCCATAGCAAAGTCTGGGTTGAAAAATAGTAAGAAATCTTTTTGGTTTTCAATGGAGTCGTCCTTGAAATTCATACGTGCTGCAAGTGTATAAAAATTTCGGCAGAGCCGAAGTTAGCTTACCTCTTTTTCTTTAACAAGTATGGCAACACAGAAAAATGCCATTTCACCATGAATAGACTAACAAACGAACAGCGCTTGCCAATCATTCATCTTTCCAATCAAATTTCGCGCCTCGCAATTTATGTTATGGTCGTCATAATCGACCCACCGAAGAAGAAGCTATACAAGCTATTGGGACCCAATTTTGCACCAGTTTCACTTTATTGCACATAAATACAGCTCGTACCGAGGATATTATAGCTGCTGTATTGGCCAATGTCAATGAAGATCTCGATGTGTCAATTCGCCGCTGTTCTCATCAATTGGGTTTCTTCCAGGACCTTGGTATGATACCATACCAAATACAGCTGGTGCAAGAACCGATTGAAGAACCTTCCACAACTTCGTTTTGTTAGCTGAATGAGCCTAAAAAAGTTAAGTGATGTTCCATTTTATATTAAGTTGTGTAACAGACAAAGGGAAGCATCTCCGACCCTATATAGTGTATATATTCCTGATCAGCATCAACAGCCGAGTCGATATAGCCCTGGTTGTCAGTCCAGTTCTTAGTGTGTACGATCAATCAGTAAGTTATGGTGCTGGGTTTTGTGTTAAAATATTTTTCGACCATCCTGTTGGGTACCCTTCTCCATTTTTAGGTGCAATATTGGTTTTCAATCCAGCTTTTTCCCTGATTTTTCAGAATTATTCAATATTTTTGTGAAAACAGTGTGCGATTTACCTGATTTTCAAATCTTCACATACATTCTGACAATTTTATCCATAATTATGGAACAGAACATCATCAGGCAACATTGCCAGCCACACCAACAACAATAACAGCAGTCACCTTTCAATTAAAAGCATACAAAAATCTGCTGCATACATTCAGGGGCTGTCAATATTGTGCTAGCTCAAGTGCTCCTCAAGCTGCACCCACCCACACACACACACACACACACACTCACATAAATACGCATCCGCAGCGTGTGACGTGAATTTGCTGGGTGTAATGATTGTGTGTGTACACACACATAGCGACACACACAGAAAAAAAAAAATGGTAAATTAAATGGGGAAACTATGCGCGGCAACCAAAAGCTGAAAAATCGTCGTTGTCGTCGTCTCGGGCTGCTGTTTTTATTGATTTATATACAAAAACCGTTACACTGGGAATAGCACGCAGCATCTCGCAGCATTTACAGTCCCACCTTCATGGCCCAACTTCCGTTTCCTGCCGATGCTGTTCACTTGCAGCACCGAGAGAGGCAGAGAGCGTCTGTGAGAGAGTTGGCAGCTGCCTTGTTAGCCTGATTGCAAGGGCTTAACAGATTTTGAGGCTCATTTCATTTAGTGATACGTTTTTGTAACCCTTTGGGGAAATCTATTAAAAGCTCGCTCCACATCTGCGAAGCTTTCGCGCTTAGCCGGCACATCACTCTCTCTCTCTCTCTCTCTCTCTCTCGCTCTGTGACTCTCTCTCTCTGTCTGTGTCCGTCTCTGGTAGCTTGTGTTTACATTGATTATGTTATCTACTTGCCCCCCTTTGGTTTTTTGACTTGGCTAATAGAGCTGTGCTACGTCACTGACTTTGCTAATTTGCTGCCAGGACATCATCATCATTCCCTTTCCCATTGGGAGTGGGGGGCGGTTTGTCGCTGGTGTCACCTTCTAATCAATAAATGTTGCCTAGTTTTGGGCGCTCCCTTCAAAATTGTTCCTTTCAGCTGCCACCTATCAATTGTTATTCCACTTCCAACTCAAATGTGTGCACTTTTGTGGCTCATTAACGGTTCGTTTGTGGCCGAAATGCAGGCGGTTATTCATTCAAAGTATGCTTAGGTGTGTGTGTGTGTGTGTGTTTGTGTGTAAGATGCGCTCGATAAGTTGAGTGGCTGTTGGTGTTGCTGTTATAGCTGCCTGCCAGCCAGCCTGCCTGATGCGTGAGTGCAAAACAAACATCATTTTGCGCATGGCTCATCAAGATGTGCACCTCTACCCCTCCCCACCCCCCTCCCCGAACAACCACTTAACTGGGCATCATCTTTGGCAACCACATAAACCGAGCAATTGCAACCACATTTATACATAACAATATGCTGTGCAGTAGGGATGGGCGCGTGAGCGATTTTTCGTTAGGGTCACTCTCAAAAGCCAAAATTTGTACCTTTGACAAGTTTTAAGTGGAATTCTACGTCAATTATGAGCCGCAATATATATCTCAAACTGTCAAAAAGTGTAGTCACTTTATGTTAAACAACAAATATTGAGCTTTTGCTAAATTTGCAAGTATTTTCTTAGCACACAATTGAAGGTAACTTCTTTTGTGATTAGAAAGAAAAGTTTTCTTATTCAAATAGTTCATTCTTGCAGTTAACAAAGCATTTATTCCTGGGTAAGGGCAATACTATCTCCTGTTGATATATATATAACACATGGAATAGCTCCATCATAACGAAATTGCAGTCACAACATGGAATATTTCTCTAATCTCTTTCTCTCCAATGTCTACAGCATTGATTTTGTTGTCGCAGTGTGCTTCAGACAGCCACTAGCTCACATACACACACACACAGCATTGGTCAAAACCCGGCTTTCACTTTCTTGCGGTTGTTGCTATCATTAATTGCTGCTCGAGAGAAATCTCTGCCCATGAACTCCCTAGTGAGCCCATAGTAACATCGGTTTGCAGGAGTAATTCTGTTTCAAAGTTCCAGACTGATGTTGTTGTCGCTGGTTATTGCCGATCTGAGGTAGACAAAATGCTCAACAACCTTGAAGTTGTAGTCTGCCATGCAACAGATTGCTCATGATTCACTGCGCTTTGATAAGAGCTACTTTGTCTTATCCTCATTTATCGCTAAGCCCATGAGTTTTGACTGCTTTACTATATCCGAAAACGCCTTGCCTATCAATATCATTGGCATATGCAAGCAGAGCTATATCTTTGAGAAAGATGGTGGTCGATCTGTTAGCATATGGGCGCTGAAGCTGTATATACTTCATCAGTAGATTAAACAAGTCACATGAAAGGGTGTCACCCTGCCTAAAATCTCCAGTTGGTACTTTCCTATTTGAATGGAGATTTGTGTGCTTCTCAACGTCACCATGAAAGTTGAACGCACTTTGCTGGTAAACCAAAAGTAGGCAGGACCTCAAAGAACATTGACCTTATCGGAGTGCATAATTTCATTTGAAACCCAGAGAATGCTTTGAAACATAGTGAAGTCGGAGTCAAAGAGGGGTGTTATTTTGAATCATTTGTGACTTAAGTGACTCACGAAACACGCACGAACCAGTGTGTGTTTGCGCACGATCACATTGTGCCACTTTGTATGCAAGTTGTGAAGGAGACTCTGTTAATGTTTAACTTGTCCCAAAATGGACAAGGTAGGTCAAACAAATTTGCACAGTGTTTTCCCATTATTAGCATATCAACATGTCTTGATTCTTAACATTTTGCCGTAAATAATTGAATTTGTATCAATTTTGTAAACAAATTCGATGCTCGACTTTTATGGGCTGATCAAAAACTATTCACACCCTCACACACACACAATGCTCAGCTAACCATGTGCTGTCTCACGTACGAATTGAGCATAAAATGTTATTGACTTGATGTTAATTGAATTGTCTCGCACACACACACACACAATGTGCAATTGTCTCGTTATTTCTATGGCCAACTGTTTAACGAGCTGCCCAGTCGAGACCCATCAAATATTCAGGGCATTAAAGTGCAGGACTAGGAAACTATTTCCATTTGATAATAAACTTTCCTTCCACCCCCTCATGGACACTTTTGCCATTCTTTTATTTACAGAAAACTGCAAGTGTAGCGAAAATTGATTCCAGCATAAATAAAAGGCAGCCAAGCGTGCTGGCCCAGACAAGGACACAGCACACGACACAGGGTTGGCTGTGCAGGATTTGTGATTGCCTTTGGCTTAGGCGTAGGTGGCTAACAGGAAAATCAATAACAATAGACACACATGTAGCAGACGATGGGGTCGCCAACTTGCTTCGCTTTGAGGTTGGCTTAAGAACTTATTCCAGGGAACATGTCGTCGGATAGATACCCGCCTGCCGGCTACTACGAGCAGCCGCACTCGCATCCACATCATCATCATCATCAGGCAGCAGCCGCCGCCGCCGCCGCTGCCGCCATGTCGCATTACCCACCGCAGCCTTATAGAACGAGTGGTTATGCCGGCTATCACCATCCGCACGCCTATCCACCGGGCTATGGCTATGGTGCGACAGCCACATCACCCTACATGTCCAACTATTATCGCTATGCGCCCTATGCCTCGCCGCACTACAGCCATCAGGGCATGTTTACACCGGCTGGACAGCAATTGATACCCTCCAGCGTGCTGCACTATCCACCCACCCGGCCGCATCCTTACCAGCCGCCGGGCTTTGACTCCGCCGCCACTCCTTCGCTTTACAGCTCTTCCGCCGCACCCCTACCCTATGGCCAATCGAGAGGCTTTAGCTCCTACCAGCCCATATCCTCGCACTATGCCCCACCGGGTCGCTCTACCACGCCAGCGCCAAATCGAACCGTCTTGCCGCCCAACTATCTGGAGCCGCTAAGGAACTACACCGAACAGCATCAGCATCAGTTGTTGTCCCGATCTGCAGTGACACCCAAGCTGGAGGATACATTGCCAGTGGCCGAGCTGGAAGCAGCAGAGGCAGCAACAGGCACAGCCACGAACTCGCCACCACCTCAAAGGCTAACCACTTCGCCACCTCTGATCAGTGCCACGGGCACGGACAGCGGCATCAGCAATTGCAGCACCCGTGCCCGCAGCGACAGCAGCCAGAGCACACCCGTCTACAGTGGCGAATATCCTGTGAATATGTCCGTAGAGTCTGCCTCATGTGTGTCATATCATTGTCCCGCCGATGGCAGAGAATACGAGGAGGAGCAGCAGCAACAGCAGCAGCAACAGCAGCAGCAACAGCAGCAGCAACAGCAGCAGCAACAGCAGCAGCAGCAACAGCAGCAGCAGCTGCAACAGCAACATCAACAACTGACAACGGAGAAGGAAGCGGTGGCCACGCACGATTTGCCTGGTAAGTTGTCGGTTCAGCTCTATTTTTCATTTCTTGTTTTTTCCTTACACTCTATTTAATTTGCAATTATGCGAGGGGGGATTGTAAATTTATGCAAACATATGTCAGCCTAGATTATGGAACAAGTTTGGAATTGTCAGCAGGCGGGTGTAAATATGGAGCAGGCACTAGGCAAAGGCACAACAGTGGGATCGAATCGATTAGAACTAGCTTTAATTATTTGAATGCAAGTAAAGCTCTGGCATATTTTTAGTTACATTCTCGAGTTCAGCTCTAAATTTCAAAAAAATAATAGTAGTTATGAATATATGGCGGTTTCTTGAGGAAAAAAGTAAAGAAAAAGCTGCATGCCATGACTTGGTCGCTGTGTTTTGCGAGTGCTTGATAGTCGTGTGCGCTAAGATGCAGACGTCTGTGTTGTAAGTCTTTAGGGTACTGAGTTCAAACTCCAGAAAAGTAAAAAACGAGAAAGCTAAGCTAACTAAGTGCTCGCTTGAATATATTTTCAAAAAATACTCTTTTTCCCATTTTCCGACCGATCGTTCGTATGGCAGCTATATGATATATTTATCCGATTTGGACAAAAATTTGCAAAATCATGTAAAAGCATGTGAAACAAACAAATACAAAATTGCAGAACGCTGTCATTGAAAACAAAAAAGTTTTCCAAACTAAGACTGTTTTTCAGACCTATCTTTTGTATGGCAGCTATACCATATAGTTGTCCGATTGTAATAAAACTTGGTAGAATTATAAAAACACATAGAAAACCTACGATTACAAAGTTTGGAGACGTTTCCATTGAAAAGAAAAAAGTTTTTCTTACTAAAACTAGTTTTCCGACCGATTGTTCCTATGTGAGCCATGAGATATAGTCATTCGATCCGGTCGGTTCCAACATATTAGTAGCGTGCAGCAAAAAGAAGACTCTGTGCAAAATTTCAGCTCCATAGCTTTAAAACTGAGAGACAAGTTTGCGTAGAAACAGACAGACAGACGGACGGACAAAGCTCGTCACCCTGATCAAGAATATATATAGTTAATGGGGTCGGAAATAAATATTTCTATGCGTTTCCAGTTTAAACTCCAACTTCCAACTGATAAATCAAAGTTGTACCACTGTGCTTAAGCCTGTGTGTGCCTCCACTTGATTCTGCATGCAAATTAATGCAAGAACTGTCCATTTGCGTTGCCGTCAGCGTCGTCAACAGGCCGCCTGACAAGCAATGTCCGTCAGTCTTTTCAGCTACTCCCACCGACGATTCCACCTGCTAGAAAGTCGACATTTTGCAAACACTCAACCAATCAGCGTTGGTTAACTGCTGAAATACTTCCGCTTCCTGTCAGCCTGCCTTGGCGCACGAAGATGGAGGGCGGGAGGTGGAGGTGTCTATGGTGTCTACGTCATGAAGCTTTAAAGGACTTGAAAATTAGCTGTCTATTTAGGCACGCGAGGGCAGGACTTGCCAGATGATGAGACCAGTTTTGTTGTTTTGTTAGAGTGTTGGCAAATCAATAAGTTAACTTTCTAGCCAGGTGCGAAGAGCTCGCCCACAAACCGGACATATGACAGCTTTGCTAAATATTTTGTAATGCAAACGTACCAAGCTCATTCTTCGTCGTTATCAATGGGTGTTTGACTTACACTCATTTAAAGGGGGTGTTTGTTTGGCTGTGTGTGTGCGTCAAATGTCATCACAGCCAGCATGTAAATGAACTTTACAACGTTATGTGGTGGTTGTACACACACACACACACAGGGATGCCAACACCCTGCAACATGGTGCAAGAATCCCCCATACAACCATATTGAGGCAAAAAATCAATGTCCGTTATGTCAAATAAATGGCAAATGGTAGATTTATGTATGAAAGTAGAACCAACTGCAGACTAGGTAAAGGTAAACTCATCAAAATGGTCTTAGAGTGATGTGAAAATAAACAAATGATGAATCTGAAAGAAGGCAGAGTCAAAGGTCACAGGTCTCAACTCTTGCACAAACGAAAAAGGGAACAAACTTATTTTGGGTGTAGTTTTAAAGCCACGAATTGAACTGCAGCCCACGGCTTTGCCTACCCTTTGATATTTACAGTCAATTTATGGCACACATTAAGTACAAATTGTTACAATAATTGATTTATGGCAGCGAATATGGCTAAAATTAAATGCATTGCAACAACAAGCGCCAACCAGCAACAACAGCAGCAGCACAGCTAAAATACGTAAACATTGCAGGCTGAGTCGCATGCGCTAAAAAGTATGCTATCAATTTTTTGGTTTGCCATGCCGCTCACGCAAACTGGCGCAGCCAAGTGTGTGCATGTGTGTGTGTGTGTGTGTGTGTGTGTGCTGGGAACGTTCAACAAGTGCCTTTGCTTTCTCACTCTCTCGCTCTCTTTTCGCTGAGGCATTCTTTTGATAAGCGCTTGGAAAAACAAAAAAAAAAACACAACAAAAAACAAATCCTGGGCTCTGTGATTTTTAACCCTTGATTGCCTTCTGCACGCATGACAAAATAATTACAGGCCCACAACGAATCATCCTTAGACACATAAAAAAAAAAAACAGCGCACAATCTTTTTAGCAATATTGATTTTCCTTTTTGAAGCTAAGCTGACTGCTGCTTACTTGTTTTCCAGATGACATAAGCGCGACAACAGCGCAGTCAACGTCGTCGTCGCCCACGCCTCCAGTGGTGGCCATCAATGATAAGCCCCACACGCCCACAGCAACAGCCACGGATGTTGTGAGCCGTGCGGAAATCAATTTGACGAAACCCAACCAGGAGACCACCAAAACAGAGCGGACAGCCACAACGCCGCAGGATGCTGTCGAGCAGCAGCAGCAGCGGCAGGCATCCGCCAGTAATCCAATAAACGAGCATGCAGCAGGGGTAAGTTTAGGATTAATTAAAATTGGCAGACCAACTGCATTTGCTGCGCATCAGCATATAAATTAGGCCAAAGCATCACAAAAACAAGAAGCTGATAATGACAGCACAGGGACTACAGCAATGACGTCCCATCCCCCAATAATTTCGATATCCCCACAAAGAGACGACCAAAGGCAAAATGAGTTTAGCTCCATCGACCGGCTTTCTAGGCAAGACACACACACACAGAGAAAAAGAGAGAGAGAGAGCCACAAAAAAAGCTCCAGAGAGAGGGGAGAAAGAGAGAGCCCTGGCCGGAAGCCTTTTTACAGGGTGTCCCAGCCCTAAAATATAAAAAAAGGGGCGCCTATTGATTTTTGGGGCGCTACACGTTGAACTTCACCCGGCTCGACTTATGTGGGGGTGGCGGAGGTTCTTTGGGGCTCGTTGCCTGGTAACATGAGCAGCGAGCACGCGCCAGGCGATGTGCGGCGGACTGGTGCCTGGGTGCAAAGTTTTCAAGTGCCCGCCACTTGAGCGTAACAACTTTTTATTTTTCGTACGCCTGCAACTGGAAAAATAACTAAATCGATTTTCTGTTTCCACTTGCAACAGCAGCCAACTGGCAACTGGAGCCCAACGCCACGACGCCCGCGCACTCCACCCGTGCCACAGAATTCACCTGTGGGCTATGGCCAGGCTGCAGTAGCTGTACCTCCTGTTTTGGCTCCCCTGCTGCAGCAGCAGCAACAGCAGCAGCAGCAACAGCAGACTGCCAGCAGCAGCAAACGTCATGCAACAGCTGCCAGGGCGCGTGCCAACAGCAACAACAACAACAACAACAGCAATCGCATCATCGAATGTGATCTCATTCCGAGCAAGAAATCAAAACGTAAAGCCAGCAAAAAGGAGAATGGAGCAACGGAGCAGCTGGAGACTGTGGAGAGCACTGTCAGAGAGCAGATTAGGGTGAGCCTTTTATATATTGTATACATTTTTGTTGTTCCCAAAGGAAACTAGCAAAATAGAAAAAGATTACACAAAGTCAAGGATTTTAACAGCAGACATTATTTGTGGGGATTCTGTGGGGATTTTCTGAACATTTTCATAGAACTTTTCATTCATGGAAACCCTCCGAAACCGTCCGGAAAACAGAAGAATTAGCTTAATAATTTTATAATTTTTCATCCACCGTTTCATGATTCAGGTTTAGCTTTTATACCTTAAGAGGTTTGGTTCAAGGTTCGGTTCAAAACCAGTTTGCCGCCTTTTAGAGGACTGAGATTTGGGCATCATATCCAGCTCAACAAGTGGCTACCAAAGTAGGATGCATGGAATGGGTCCTGAACTCTAACAACAAGCTGTCGGCTGAAATACAAGGTTATTTTGTCTCCGGTATGAGTGCACGCTCTGCAAATCTAAGGCATCGAGGGGAAGATTTATCTGATCAAAATTAGGGCGGTCCAAGCGAAAATCCCAAGACGTCTTACCAGAGCCACTGGGGTGCGCTTGGAGAAGGAATTTAGGAGTTAGCGACGTAACTCAGATGATTCGAGGCGTCGCTTAGTAATAAAGAATATCAAAAATGATTCAATTGGAATGGATAGTTTTTAATATCCTCTTGTTGATATTTCATGATTGATTTTTCAAATTCTTTGGATAATTTTCAGCTCCGTTGGATGAAAATGTGAGATCCATTTAACATTAAACGGATCTATCCAAAAATTGATATTTTATGTCCTTTAAGTAAAAACCACATAATAAATGCGAACCGCCGCCATGCTTCAAAATGCGCGATAAAGTTACGCTTGGCGCATAAGCGTTGCCTTTGGAGACTTTACAGAGAGGGCATTTGTCAGGGATTGCGAGGAAGAGATGACATAGGACAGAGCCCAGTGTAGAATGCTTTACCTGAGTGCTTATCCAGAGTGACGCTCGGCTGGGATGTTACCGATGGTTTCCCTACCTAAGAAGATAAGTCGCTGTGGATGGTGGGATGGAACTCAATGTAGACTCGCTACTTTAAACCCCTTAAAATACCTTTGGGATGATGTCAGCTGTTTGGCTATACTCGTCAAATCCGCATTGTCTCAAAATCAGTCCTTTCAAGTATTATTTGGTTCCTCAACTTGGAAATGACAACTTCCAAAGTTTCTTATATGCAAGCGATTTTAAACCGGTGCCTGCGACTCATATTCTAGCCCGACTGAGGATGCGGAATTCCAAGCTACTCAGTCGAGACTAAGCAGAGCGATGTGGAGCTGGAATCTATGTCCTAACATAGCGGTCATACTTGGGCAGAAGTCAAAGCTGTGGCTAAAAACAGAATATGTTGTTAGGGAGGAGGGGTTCATACCCAGAGAAGAGCGATAGTCATGTTATGAGCAAAGAAAAGATTTGCAGGGCCAGCACAGCAGCAATGCTGCTGCTTACTTACAAACGAGCATACACTTTGAGGTGAAATCATTACAGAACAAATTGTACTACTCGCTGCAGTTGTGAATTGAGATTCGGAATTCTCCCTTTGTCAGATAAATCTTCTCAAAATCTCTATTCAGTATAGGTTTGCAGTATTCCAGCTAATCAGATTAGATACCAGGCAGCTGCAGCTTAACAATGTTCGAAATTTTTTTTCTAATTAATAAAAAATAGGTATCCCTTTAAGCCAAAACCCTAATAAACTTTTCCATTTGCTTGCAGGACATCAAGCCACTGCCGGGATTTCTGCAGGCGTTTGGTTCCACCGAAATTGGACGTTTTTCGGAGCGTTTCTTGCAAGCATCCGAGAGTCTGGTTGAACGTTTGGCCGAGGAGTACGCACCCAGCACTGGCCTGACTTACAACAACAACTACTATGCAGAGCCCTTGAACACACCCCCATCCAGCTATTATCCCTACGAGGAGCATCACCATCATTTAGCTGGTCATCAAATGGCGGCACGCCATCGAATGCGTGGCTATCAAATGCCCAACGACTACATGGCGTATGAGCGTTATGCGGCCTTTGGCGCTGGCCGACCCAGACCCCGTTACGGCGAGATCCGTTGCAACGGATATTAGTAAACTCAATATGTATAATCCACAATATGATGTAGCATTGTTGTAGCCATGCATTGGTAGCGTCTAGTCTAGTCCAATCCTTGTCGTTGTCATTCAAAATTCTCTCTGTGTGTGCCTTTTTCGGTCAAAGCGCGACAATGAATCCGCTCATTGTTGGCATAGGAAATACCCAAAGGAAAGCCAAAATATTGTTAATTAAGTAGTTGAATGTATTTTAAATGGTATGTTGAGAACTTGTCCCACTGTACATAGAAGCAATGCATTTCGTATAAGTGTAAACGGTCTAGAAATTCCAGAATTCATATTAGTAGTTTGCGCTCCCCCCAAAATTGAAAGAAAATTGTGCCATTGACAAGTATATATGTATATACATATATATATATATATTTATATTATATATGTATTTAACTAATCACTTTATGGTTTTTACTATTTATACAAATACTAATTCAAATTTTAGCCAGTTAGTTAAGATTAAAGCAATGCAAATACATACACACAGAAACCACCGCACTAATTTGTACTCGGCAAATTGATTTCTAAACGATTTTACTAACAAATATTTTGTTAATGTAGATTTTATTTCTTCTTGTTTTTAAGTGCCTTAATTTCTAATTAAGTTTCCAATAAATAAATATCTGAGTATTTGTGTAGAGACAAACCAGTTCAGGTTTCAAATGGGCCCAAAAATTATAAAAGAAAAAACAAAACGCAACACAAACCAAAACCCCTTAAAAAAAAACACATCGAGCAACATTCAAAAATGTTTATTAGCCACTTAAAATTAGTTAAAAATATTTTAAGACAAATTAATCAAACAACCAAACCAACAAAACAAATTATAAACAAAATAAGATATTGTAGTTTGGACATACACTCAGAAAGTTATCAACTAGGTATATCTCCTGTTTCAAGCACAATTGTCTTATCCAAAAATAATTGGAATCTTAAATCTTTTTAAATATCAAGATTTAAATAATTGGATTATTTTTGAAAAAGTGGTAGTCCAGTGTCAAAGCGAAAGGATAAAAGAGTGTCTCTGAGCAATACAGTGAGGCTAAATGGATACATACACACATACGCTAAGGCTTCTATCAACTTATCGTTAGAGGGAGAAAGTTGAAGTCTATAGAAGATAGAACCGGAAGTATGAAAACAACTTTTTATCTGGAGCCGGCAAGAACTTGTTTGTTTGAAAATTAAATAGGTCGAAAACCAGAAAATAGGAATGAAAACCGGCAGTTGGCAGTTGCTTATTGAATTGTGTGAGTATCCCTCTTGCTCCATCGGACAATATTCTCAAAATTCTGTGGTGCTTCTTCAACTAAATCCAAATTTAGACAGGAGATTATTATCTGTACGACATTGATCGTTTATAAGGAGCACGGTACGCATTTATTTTGTTCAATTCAGCAATCCGATATTTCTATGCACTTCAATGCATTGTTTTCGAAATGAAGCTCTTTAGGACAAAGACGAATATAATATAACATTAACTAAAGCAGTGGTGGGCGGTAAATTTGACAGACAACAAGTAAGAAGTCGGTCAGGCCCGACTATAACACACACTGTCTCTCCAAACAAAGCGTTAAGGTGTGGAAAGTGATGCCTAGCATAAATGTTAGTTTTCTCTATGGCTCGACTATCGTTCATACGATCTTCACCATTCCTTCGGCGGGTCAATAAATAATACCTCTTACTAAATATGTCCCGAACATACAAACCTTCTATCTATAAAATTGTGGGAGATATGTCGGTTTTTCCAAATTGCGGTGGCTGGAGGGTGCTTGGCAAACATTAAAAGTGAACCTGATCTGCCTGCAGGTATTAGAAGTTTGGTCCCATACATGTCGAAGCTCTGAGATCTTTTTGTTCATATGGACAGACAGAGACGGAGGAAATAACACTTGTCGATCTACCGCCTATGCGCGGTGGAGCCAAAAAGCAAAGCAAAGCTAAGTCGCATCCAGCTCCAGTTGCCATAGAATAAATCTCGGAGCAATTATAACTAGGTCTTGCCCACCGCTGATCTTAAGATTTAAAAGATTTTCAACTGTTTTCTAAGTTTCCAGTTTCGTCATAATATTCGGAACAGGGCAACAGAACTAGCACTTCGTAAAATATATGTCGAAATCCTTTTCCCGGAAAACTGTTACCTGTTTTGGTGGAAGATGTGCCGAAGAAGTGTACTGCTTTGACTGTTTCTTGGCCTCTGTTGAAATGTGAGAGATAGCAACTTGCAACCATAGATTACTATGGAAGTTGTACAGCCATCAATGTGTCCCCCGCTTAGATGAAAAGCCCACAGCCTCAGCCACCTTTAGCTTTTTTATTTCATGTATTTTTATTGACCATTTCTGTGGCAAGAGCCAACGTTCGGATCAGTTTGCAACACAGTAGTCCACTTCTTTGCCCCTAAAATGTAATAAAGCCTTTCCTTAACTACACGGTATATAATTTGATTACATTTCCTACAAAATTCAGACACGACTTAACCCAAAATTTTGAAAAAATCTATTAAAAGTTATTAGTTGACAGAAGAAGTGTTGTATCTAAATGAGCTACACTTGAAATCTAAACCTCACTGAGTTTTAAATTGGCAAGCGGCCAAGGACCACAGCGTTGCCACATCAGACGACCAATTGTGTCAGGCAAATTGGAATCTCTTCCAATAGAACACAAAAAAAAAAACCCTCTACTAAATACAAGAATTTTATTCCAATTGGCGATTTCTTTTCTGAGTGTAATAATACAATTTGTAAGTCCCTGGTGTAAATAAATATTTAAAAGACAAAAAAAAGTTTAAATTTTATGAATAAATACATTTAAAAACCAAGTTAGCAAAAGATGTTGATGAACAAAATGCTGCAGTTTCCGTGTTTTTCTTGTTGGATATATATATGTATATATGTATATATATATGTTGGGATTTGATGTGGTTTAACGGTTTTATTCATTTAATTAATTTATAAATATTATTACATAACCTATGTTGATTTTATGGTTGGGGTTGGTTTTTTGTTGTGTGATTTAAATTAAATACAAAAATAGTTCAGTTGTAAAAACAGAAGCAGAAGTGAATTTAGTTATTAGAATTTAGTTGAGCTGAAAAGGGAAACTAAGAAACTGGAACTAAAATACAAAAGTTGCAGCCGCAGACAAGGACTTACAGACTAAACGAAAGCAGAAACGTTACGAGCCGATACATCGCTCTGTGACAGTGGGTGTAAGGGAGAGAGAGAGAGAGAGAGAGATAGTAGAAGGGAGGGGGGGGGGGAGGTTGTGTTTTTTTTTGTTGGCTACACTTGGTTTAGTACAATTTGTGAGTTTTTAGTTTCTGGATTTTTATGCATTTTTTTTTTGTTGTTTTTTTTTTTGTATTTTAGATGTATAAATAGTTCGGTTTTGTTCTGTTCCTGTCGACACTTTCAAAGGGATATTTCGCCTTTTCATTTAACAATTACACATTTTCAGTTATAATAATTAGATGTATAAATAATTAGTTAATGTTCTTTTTTTATATATATCATTATATGCGTCGCCTCCTGCATTCACTTCCTGCTTAGAGACGAAGTCGGCGCATCGCCTGTGTCTTTGTGGTGGTGGCGACCGGTTGGTGGGGAACACCCCCGCAATCATGAGGATGAGGCAGTCGAGGAGTTCTTTGTGGAGTTGCCGCCTCCGCTGGCGTTGCGCTGCTTCTCAATATACACATTAAGCAATCGCACTTTACTGGGATTCAGCACGATCAACTTCGGTTTGACCTTATCCTCGCCCAGCACAACATACAGCTTGACAATGCAGAACACCGCCGCCTTGCGCACCATAGACTGCTGATCATCCGCCGAGCGTACCAAATTCGGAAACACAATATCCAGGTGCGCGTCAGTGATCTCCGTTCCATGGTGTTCGGTCACCTCAGTCAGCAGCTTGAGGGCGCACAGATTGGCGGGAAATTGTCCAGTGGCAATCACCGGATTGACTATGTTGATGGATAAGTGCAGAGGGAGAGCGGGCGCTATGCGTGGTATCATGGCGTCAATCTCACGCAAGGCCTCCTTGCTGTGCTGATAGCACTGTATGATCTTCAGCAGAATCAGCTCCAGGAAGTTAATCCAATTATGACGCATCTTATCGCTTCGCATGATCTTGCTGAGCACATGCAGACCCGCTATAACCACATTCGTGTTCTCCGCCTCCAGTATGTTGAGCAACATTCTCATAATGGACCTGAAATGCTTATTGGGCAGCTCACAGTTGCCGCCACGTATGCAGATCCCAAGGTTGGAAAGCGACGTCTGCAATTGCTCCACCGGCTGGTCCTTGTTGAGGGTAAGCGCCACACGCACCACCTCGCTCTCCATGATATCGCTGGGCAATATCAACTCCCCATTCGCAGCCATGCTGAGGGACACATTTAACATGGCATCGCCGGTTGGTGGCGGCGACTTGGCCGAGCCCATGGATGGCGCCCGATCCAAGTTATCCAGTCGCATGGTGGCCGATTCGGGTGTATTTGATTGCGTGGTATTGGCCGACGATTGTGTCTTCGAGTTGGAGGAGAGTGAGGCACATGAATCCTGCTGGGCCTGGTCATGGTATTGCAGATGTCCGTTGAAGCCGTTGGGTGGTGCCACCAGCGAATGATATTGGCCGCCAAAACAGTGGCGTATCTCTTCCGAGGTCTTTTGGATATTATGCTGCACTTCCAGCTCCGAGGAGTAGAGCAGCTCCTGCTCTACAGACGACTGTCGGGAGCGGGGACTAGTGTTCAGGTTCAGTTGATGACTCTGCAGCGAGGCAAACGGACCGACCGAAGGACTCTGCAGCGGTTTGGGGCTGCTGCTGCTCAATGGGGAGCTACTGGGCGAATTGCCACCCGAATTGCCGCTACTTTGGCGCCTCATGTGCGATTGAATGCAGAGGCGTGCCGAATCCTGATAACCCTTGGGCAAGTTGGCCAGCAGCCTGGTCATCTCTGGTGTATTTAAATTGTACAGGGCCACCAGGCAGCTGCGAGCCTGCGAACGCAGCTCAATGGATTTCTGATCCGCTGATAGTTGGGCCAATTTGAGGACCGTACGCTCACATGTCTGGCTCTGATCGCTGGGAAAATCGCTGCTCTTGCAGTAGGTATTGGCCAGCTCTGTGAGGAACTTGAGAATGGCAATGCGTGTCTTAACTGTGGGCGTTTGCGTGGAGTCCGAAATGATGCGAAACAGTTCCTTCAGCTGCAGCTGCGTGGGGAAGTACTCGTGAACCACCTGCAATCGAAGAGAGAGTATCAAGAGTTAGTGGAAATCGGTTATGTTGGATGAAAATGATGCCTACCTGCAGGGTCTTCCATATTTTGCTGTGCATGGAGTTGAGCAGATCGGTGCCCAGCTTATTGAACAGACGTGTCAGCAGGATGAACAGCCAATCGTGGAGTTCCGGAGCATGCACCAAAATCAATTCGGTGACCGTATCCAGGAACAGGGAATACACTTTGGTGTGCGTGTCCATAAACATTTTGCGGAACATATCCAGGACACACTGCAGCTGCTGCTGGGTGAGTCCCTTGCCATCGGCCAGATACTGGGTGAGACTGATCAGGCCATCCTTACGCTCGGACCAGTGGGTGGAGGCACAGTATTGTATTATGGTTTCGATATCGTCGAACGGAGCTCTTTGAGTATTCCAGTCCAGGCGGGTGCGAGAACCACTAAGCGAGTAGTTTGAATTGTTGCCACGGGTGTAGCTCGAGTCGAACGAGCGTTCCGAGCAAACGGAACTCGCCTCTGAATCGATGTCATCGGATTCATCGCGACCCAACAGCTTCCTGCTTATGCGTATGCCGCCCGAGCGTATGTAATCACCAGAAACAAAGTCCGACTGTCCATCAAGGACTTCGCCGCCGCCGCCGCCGCTGCCGACGCCTAAAGTGTGCTCGGCCTCCCGAGATTGGGCCAAGAGACGTGCCGCCGCCGAGGGACGTACCGGAGTATTGCGCTCAGGCGTTCTCCGAGATCCAGCTCCTGTAGAGTAGAGGCTGCGCTTCATAAGGCCGCCGCCACTACCTAGTCGCGTCGGACTAGTTTCCCGCGAGCTGGCCGTGCTGCGTGGTATGCCGGAGGCCTTTTTCGGTATGGCCCCGGTGGCTCCGCGATAGTAACTCCCCACTCCTCCATACTGCTCCCTGAGTTTGGTGCTGGGCGATGTGGAACGCGAACCAGGCTGCGATTGCGAGACTCCTGCACGGCCACGAGTACGTGGCGTTACTGTGCCTGGTGTGGTGGCTGGTGTAATGCCGCTATTGGAGTTGAGACGTGGTCGTGGCAGGGAACCATTGCCTGTGCTGGGGGCCTGATTGGAATTACTCGGACCCAGGGGCTTTTTTTGACGTGCATAGAGTGTGTACTGGGCACGTGCCTTGGCCCGTTGGGCAGCTGCCGTATCCACGGCCGAAATGGATCTCATGTTAGGTGTGGGCTTCTGCATGCTGCTTGGAGCTCGACCAATACGGGAGACGGTGCGCCGTGTTTCAAGAGGTACAACTACACCTCCTCCGCCGCCATCTCTTTCCTTTTCCAAAGCTCGCTGAGCGGCTATATCCAGTGTGCCATAAATCTGATCAGCCAGATCGGGGAAGTGTCGCCTAAATGCCCAATAGGCGCAACGCGAATGCTTGCGTGCATCGCTGTCGGCATCTCCGAGGGATTTTTTCAGGGAATCTCTCAAAACGTTGGCATGTCGCTCCAGCGCCTTGGTTTGCCATTCCTCAAACAGCAACACCATCAGCTCACACAGCGCGGAGCGTATATCCTTGGATTTGGATTGCAACAGCGTGTCCGTGTAGATCTTAAGCAGCTTCGGGGCATGCGTATACTTAATAATATACTTGAATGCTATGGTGGAGGACGAGGCGATGACCTTAGCACTGTTCTGTATCAAATTGATCAGCTGTTCCAGTATGCTCCAGCAAAAGGCATCCAGTTTATTCCTCAGTGTCTTGGACATGTAGGCAATGGTTATGCAAGCTTCGCGTATCACCTGCGATCGCAGCTCCTCCTTGAGAATATCGAGGAAGCTGAGCGATAGCTCCTTCAGCTGAACTGCCACAAACTGCGGCTGGGCATGATAGTTGAGCAGGAGCAGGGCCCGTATCTTTTTGAGGGCCTCCACCCGCTTCTCCCAGTCCGAACTCTTATCGCTGATTATCCCAATTATTTGCTTATATATATCGTCCATATCCTTGGCATTAAATATGTTCAGCTGGGGCACCAGCTCGAAGCTGGCCTCAAAAATTTCCATGGTCACGGCACCTGCATCGCCGCTGACATCGGTCACACTGGGCTTGGCCCTCAGCGTGGAGACGGCCGAGTGCAGTTGACGTTTGACTATGCGCGTGGGACGCTCCTTCACGCTTATATTGTCGGCCTCATCCAGACCATTGCCGTTTCCATTGCCATTCCCATTGCCATTCTTCGAAGCCGAGGGCAGCAGCAGTCCCTCGATCTTGGCCTGATCAAACTTTTGCTCCAGCAGAGCCAATTTGGAAGCCGGCATATCCTCGATGCGCCTCAAATCCGGCCTTAGACGATCACCCACATGCTTGTAAATCTCCACCAGCGTTTGTATGGCCGCTTCACGCACATTGACCGTGGGATCTCCCAATAGAGCACACACTGGCGGTATGTAAGTGCGCACGCTCAACTGCTGGGTGCCATACTCTTGGAGCGCATTGACAATGGTCTGAAGGAACTCTTCCCGTACCTTGGCATTCTTGTGCTTAAAGCAACTCACGGCCAGCTTATCGATTAACGTCTGTGGTATCTGCACTTTGTGCTCCATCAGATCACGCAACAGCAACTGGGCCTTCTCGCGCACCGTGTCACGATTGTCGCCCAAACGATCAATCACATGGGGCAGTACTGTGGCTGTGTAGGCATTGAAGTCGCTGCCCAAACGTTTAATCAGCTCGGAAAACGCCTCCAGTGATTTTTGTGCTATCTTAAAATGGCTGCCGGTCAGCCAAGGCATCAATCCATCAATAAGGAAGCCCATGTCGGTGCATACAATTGAATTGGTGTCATCGCTCAGGAATGTAACCAAATCCTCGGCCAGTTGCACTTTGACGCGCATATCCGCCTTGGGCATTTGTTGAATGAAGCCATCCAGATCGCTGGGCTTGCGGTAGGCCATCTCGCTGCCGTTGTTGTTGTTGTTGCCAGGTGGGGTGGGCAGGGGCGGCAGCAGCAACTGCAACAGAAAAAGATTGAAAATTGATTTTAGCCACACAGTTGGTCCCAGCAGTTCGAGTTGATTGAATTAAATATTTATTTTACGGCCGCTTTTTATTGAATGCAGAGGCCATAAAAATGGATGCAACTTACAAATTGCAATTGCAATCTTTTTAAGAACTTTTCTGGTTTGGTTCCACTCGTGTTTTCTTGGATTCGTGTATTTTGGAAACGCCAAAATCTTAACTCTATAAGAACATACTAAAAAATATACAATTTAAATAATGTTTTTGGTTTTTCTGTGTTCTTTCTGTGAACTGTAAAATTGAAATGAAATGAAAATAACAAACAAATCTAATGTTGAATGGGGACAGAAGTTTTAACTTCTGGTTGCTTGGATTTGTAAGGAAATGTTTTGAAATTTTTCTAAAAAAAAAAATCATATTAGACTGTGATTCTTAACCAGAAAACCGCAATAGAAGGTGGTTTGATTGAGATTTTTGTGATTTACTTCAAAGATTATAAAGTTATTTCCATTTGTTGGTTGAAATAGTTTGAACGGCACAACCCCCAATAATACAAGCCACATTACAAGGGAGGATTCCAGAAGGTACACAGGTTCTAGTTTATGCGGCTGTCATTGCAAAAATCTAAGCAAAAAGCAGACTCTTGATCTGGTAGAGCAAAGAACTGAAGCAGTAAAGATATGGAAGAGAATAAGCCTAACAATTGGATGATTCCCAGGAAAAGTTCTCTTAATGGTTAGCATGTAAAAAGCATATACAATACACCAGTCTATAGCCATAGGTGGCCGTTGTAGCCGGTGAGGCACAGAAAGACAAGAAAATCGGCTATATGGTTTCCAAATTCTAAAGGCTGGTTAAAAAATCCGAAGCAAAGACACCCGACAGCTGTTGCCAGCTCATATAGCTGCTTCAAGTACAGTTTCTATAGAAATACTCGCACTTAAAGAAATTGTCTTGATAAGAAACAGAACCTACTAAGGGACAGAGCCTAATTAGGTCATTCGGCGCCTAGATGCATTTCCAAACATCAAAAATGGTTGCAGCAGAAACACTAGCAGTTACATTTGTATCCCTTTGGCAGCAAATATCGTGAAAAGTCTGCGAAATGATCTGCAACCCGGGTTTGAAACGAACCTCACTGTGAACTGAATCCCTTTAGACATAAACGCAAAATGGAAACCTGTACCGAACCTAAAATTTCAGTTCGGTTAAGCATCATCAGAAAACTGTACCACCTTCTGTGTAGCGACTTGGGGCCGATTTCACATCTTATGCACTATCCATCACATAAACTAACAAATAACAGAGGATATTTGGAGTTTATCTGACTACTATGTGTCATCTAGGAGATGATAAATCGGCTCTTAATCTGTTATCTGGTTAGATTTAAGCGACTAAGTCTTAAAATGGGTAAAATAAGGTAGTCAAAAACCTAAATTCAATATAGAACTACTTTTAAAATCCCCACCCATAATAGAGTCTGTTTGTAAAGATCCTCGAATCGAGCTTAACATAAGTAAAATATATTTTTAATATTCCACAAGCCGTTTTTGACTTAAAGTCAAACCGTTTCCCTTTCGATTTGAGTAGTTTTTAGGTCTAATGCCATTTTAAGAACACACAGGATTAAATCAACTACTAAAATTAAGTTATATATAGAAACCAAGCATGCACACCACTCGAAAATAAGTGCTGGTTCGTTTTAGGGGTTCACAAAGTTTCTGTAACTCCGGTACGGTTCGTTACATGGTTTTTTGAGCTAACTGAACTGCAGCTTCGGGTCGGTTCAGTGGTTCATAAATGCAAATTATGAAATATTACGATTTCTGTCGTAATGTGACTTTTCGAACACTGGAAAATGAATTCCTATAAATCATTTGAAAATTTTTTAAGTACTTAAAAGAATTTCCGAAACTTATGATGTCCTAAAGGAATGCTCTTCGAACTCCAAGAATGTCACCCTATTATATCATGAGAAAAAACTCTTCTGGCTAAGATTGAGTTTAGTTAAAGAAGTACGTCTTAAAACTAGGCAGAGAACTGATCCGAACCCTTTTTCTTTGTGGATTTCGGTTTGGTACTGCAATTCTAAAAGGATGCCGGTTTGGTTTGCGGCTGGAATGAGTGGTTCGGTTCGGTTCAAAGCCGGTTTCGTTTAAGCTGTATTCTTTTAATTTTATGCTTTTCTAGCAATATTTTTTAGTAGGTTTGGCTCGATCTAACGAATAATTAACCATTTACATTTAACTTATGATCCGTTTCCATTTCGAAGTGGTCATACACCAAAAATATGTAAGCTATATTCTGAAGTAAGAGATTGTGAGCG
Source organism: Lordiphosa andalusiaca (assembly GCA_035044965.1). Classification (NCBI taxonomy): domain Eukaryota; kingdom Metazoa; phylum Arthropoda; class Insecta; order Diptera; family Drosophilidae; genus Lordiphosa; species Lordiphosa andalusiaca. The sequence goes on along the minus strand of JAWNNM010001363.1, from coordinate 2,842,256 downwards.
TATGAACCGAACCTTACTCGAAAATTAGAGGGTACAGTTCGGGTTTAGGTTTTCTAAAATTTCTTTAGATAAATCCTTAGAGCAGCTTTTCTAAATTGAGAGGTTCCCAAAAAATATATATAATAGAACAACTTGACAAATAAGAATACATTAATAAGAAAGGATTTCAAGAATCGATATTTGTAAGAACAATTCCTATTTAAGCCAAGTCAGATTCTTCTATTTAAACCTTCTGTGAACTTTCGGGGTTTTATAACTCCAACAAAATGCCCATTTCCCCCCGCATATTCGAACATTTAAAAAATGTTTAATGCGCGGGCGCACTAAAATTCCAGCAACAGTCGCAAAAAAGCAGCTAAAACTCTAAAATGGGCAACAATTTCTGTGTGTGTGGAGAATGAAGTTGGAGAGAGAGAGAGAGAGAGCGAGCGAGTATTTAGCTGGCAAAAAAAAGTAGGTGAATGGCTATGCGGGTGGGGATGGGCATGGACACAAATGTACATCTACTGGGTACATGTGGTGGGGTCTGTGCTGTTACGTCGTCGTCGTCGTCGTGCACTAATATGAATCATCTCACAGACGCCTGAGAGCGTGACGAAGCCATCCGTTTTAGTGGGTGGATGGGTGGGCCAGGAAGCCAGCTCAGACAACATGCCTATTTGCCTGGTATTTGGATTTGCACGTCTATTTTGGCAAGCGAACGCTGTTCGGCGTCTACGTCAAGCCGTCTATGGAGCCAACTATGTGTTTTTGTATATTTTTATGGAAATGAGATAATATTCTGGGATGAGAACAAAAACAATCAACGAATTGCCAAGCAACAACAGCGACTTGTTAGCTTTGGTGAGCGAGAGAGAGAGTTCGGCCAGTGAACGAGAGTGGGAGAGCAACAAATTAGCATTGCATACGCAATTTTCTATTTATAAAAAACATCAACAAACCCACAACTTCAAATCAATGCCAATGCGAGGGGGCACCTGCTTTCGTAACTATTTATACTCTCCGAACCTTGGGTCTGTAGTTTTAACAAGATAAGATATCTGCGTGGTGGTTAAACTAACTTTTGATTATGTCAATGGGTTTAAATTGGGCAACAATTTGTACTAAACTTAAACAGTACAAACAGCTGCTGATGATGATGATTTTTTGGTTAATTAACCACACACACACACACACACGCACACACGTACACTTGAAATTTGGTTGCCGGCTCGCGCTGCTGCTGCGGCTGACGACGTCATTCCGTCGCAGTCGACTTCTAAAATTTTAAATGTCACTTAAGAGAGCGAGCGGATAAACGGAAGCACTTTAGCCAATTTGTTAGCCAAAGATCTTTTTTTAACTACGAGACACGCACTCTCACACTCATACCTACTTTTTATTTGCAAATCCGGCTGCGTTGACTGCGCTGCTGGGCTTGCTTCTTCTTGTCGCACTCACTTGGCTCTCTGAAATATTGTTTTGGGTTGGGCTTCTTGGCGTCTGTTGGTTGGCTTATAACAACTGCTGCTTGTTGGCCTCCTTAGGCTATATAAAAAATTGATTTTCCAGCCGCGGGTTTAACAAACAACAAGCAATGCTCACAAATACACGTATTAAATAAACTAAATTGATTTTCAAGCACAGCCAATTGAACAATAGTCCCCCTTTCTCGACGAGATCACAGTTCGCTCTTCTTATTAGGTGTCGCTGTTGCTGTTGTTGTTGTTGTAGGGGCAGGCAGCGCAGCCAAAGTTTCACTTTGTCATTTGATGTTGTGGTTGGGTCGTATCGCTGGCGCTCTCTATCTCTACCGTTATTGCTGGACGCGCAGCAGCAGCAACAACAAATACCGCCACCAGCATACAAGCACTCTCACACAAATTCCAACGTCTTCTCACGTCTCTTTCGCGAAATTTTTTCTCAGTGGAGTGACGCGCTGAGGTCAGAAGAGGAGGAACCTTTTGCACTTAAATTGCGGCGCCGAGCGTTTGCTGAGCTCGGCAAACTTCACATTTTGTTGCGTATTAGCATTTGGTTTTTTCGCTGCGCTTGTTTGTATAATGATTTAACACAAGTTTTACTTAAATTTTACAAGCGATTCTGCCAGCCCGAAAAATCAGTAGTGATTACACACGCATACACGCGTCAAGACAGCGTCGTGTAGTTGGTTTGCATTTGGAACGTTTGAGAATGGTACAACAAATTAGTGTTGCTAACTCCTCGGGCAAATTAAGGTAATTGGATCCACCAAAATATATGTACATAGAATATTTACTTCAAGGATATATGCAAACCACTCTTTAAGTTGAATCCAGCGAAATTAAAAACTGAACACATTTTACGGTGATAAATATTTAAGGGCTAATTCATCTAAGATGGGAATAAGATTTGTTAATATTCAATGCCAAATGTGCCTCAAATATATTAGAACAGTGCCCTCTAATCATTTTAATAAGTTTTGGCTTTATTTAATTTAATTATTTGTCTAGAGCTCAAAGATTTACCATCCAAAATAATATTTTGTGTTCAATATCCAGCGTTCCGGCTCGTTGCTAAGGGGAACGTTGGCAAAACGTGAGCCAGCGGGTGGGAAATTAGCAAACTAGTGATGGAAGCTGGTGAGCAACATCGATAGTAACAATATCAATAGTAGTTAAATATGTATTCGTAATAATCGATACTTAATAAAAGCGCCTATTTTAATTATGATCAAGTAAAAATTATTATTTGTCCTTACTTATTCAATTATGTGGTAAATAATAGCTCATTTTCAAATATTGAACAAAGAAATTGAAATTGAACAAAGATTGTTTACCCATCATAAGGTAAATTATCCCCCTGGGTGGAAAATGGAGTTCAAGGATATATTTAGGAAAGTTTTGTTCCCAGTGGTTCAGCTCCTAGCTTATTTTCAAAAAAAAAAGAATTGGAATACGTGACTTAAATTTTAAAGCCAAAGTAGGAAAATGGGCGAAAAACTGTGCTGTGACAAGATTTTGTACTTCATTCGATCGATGAAGATGGAGATTGTTGGATTAATTTTAAAAAATTTGGATATTATGGTTTGTTTCATGGTAAAAGGGAATTTTTCAGCCGACTGGTAATCTCTGGATACATATACAAGTTAAAATAAAGGGTTTGAAGTTTGAATAAAGTTATTCTCGCTTTCGATATCGATCAAATTATGCGGAATTGAAATTGTTATATTTTTCCGTTTCTGAAAACTGCCTATGTTATTAGGATTTTAACTTTAAATTAAAGTACATCTTCATTTGACTGTTTTGATGCTTTGAATATTTTACCAAATACTCCCATGGATTCTGGGAAATCAGATCTTCTTCCAAATTGAAATAATCGATTTCAGAAATGGAATGGTCTAGTACAAAACTATCAAAAAATTTAGAATATTAGAGCGATTTACATTAAGCTTTTTTAGAAAGATTCAGTAAGTTTGGATAGTCTGATATAAAAACCACATTTGAGGATGATTCGAGATAGAAATCAATATAAGTATCAAAATAGCTCATTCCACCCGAGCATCGGAGGGTATTTTGACAGTGTTTATATATGCAAAGAGTGAAAAGTAAAGCTGAGAAGTCAAACCTTGTTTGGTTGACTCATCAAAAATCCATAAAAAAGTTAAAAATCAAATCGACATCAATTGAAAACGGCTAAATTAACAAATTTTTGGTGTTTAATTTGCACCGATGCCTCAATTAAATGCTCCGATATCGCATGCAAAAATGCACATTTAATTTTAGATGCAACTCTTGGCACTGATTTATGCAAATTTCCGCCAAAGTCGGAATGGGAGGGGGGAGGGACCATTTTCAATATTGAGCGTACCTTATCTCAACTAAGTTTGATTAATGGGAAACTTGCCGACACGTTTTCGCACCCCTCCACCGCTCCGTAAACAATTAGTTACCCTGTAATAATCAACAAAAATAGATACATATACTATTTGCCCAGTTGAATGGCACATGGCAACACGAGCCCGCAATTACCGCGTCAGCAAAATGCATCCAAACCATTTACATGTCTACTATATAACATTTCAGATTTATTGTATTTAATGAGAAAAATGCTACTCTAAGCTAAATCAGTCTTTATTGTCTTGATGAACGGCCTGCGCCCGTCCCGAGGGATCCTCCGGACAGCCCCAATCAAGTCGTGGCACCCACTTGACCACCGTGCGAGCAGCCGCTTCACCCGGAAACTGTTGCTCGAAAATGCTGCGATAGTAGAATGCCTCTTTGGTGGTGGGTGTATTGAAGGGGTATTTCTGTGCAGCTAGCGCGAATTCCGCATCGCTCACATGGTCGGTGGCCACACGGCGTATGCTATCAATCCAGTCGTAGCCCACGCCATCGGAAAACTGTTCCTTTTGCCGCCACAGCACATCGTCGGGCAGATAATCCTCACTGAAGGCCTGACGCAGCACAAACTTCTCCATGCGCTTAGTACGCTCGCCGCGGAACTCGTTGAGCTCACCGGGTATCTTGTCCTGGGCACGTATGCTCATCACCAAGTTGACAAAAGCGGTGTCCAGGAAGGGCACACGCAATTCCACGCCCTTGGCCATCGACACCTTGTTGGCACGCAGGCAATCGGAGAGGTGTAGCTGTTGCACCCGCTTCACCAGCTCCTTCTGGAACTGCTCATAGTTGGGCGCCTTATGGAAATACAGATAGCCACCAAAGATTTCATCTGCTCCCTCGCCGGAGAGTATCATTTTAATGCCTGTGCTCTTGATATAACGCATCAAAATCAACATGGGTAGACTGCAGCGCACAGTGGTCACATCATAGGTCTCCAAATGGTAGATAATGTCCCGAATACCGTCCAAGGCATCGTCAATCTCAAAGATCAACTCCTTGTGGTCGCTGTCAATGTACTTGGCCACATGGCGAGCGGCCTCAAAGTCCGGAGCGTTGCGTAGGCCCACCGAGAAGGTCTTTAGCCGGAAGCTGGGATCCTGCTCCCTCATGATTTTCGTGGCAATGGAAGCTATTAAGCTGGAGTCCACACCACCCGAGAGCAGAGCACCAAAGTTACAATCGCAGTGTAAATGAGTGCGCACAGCCGACTCTAGTTGGGTGCGCAGCAGGGTCAGATCACAGGGCAGGCTGGGCTGGTTGACCATCCAAGGCTCCTGGTAGTGGCGCCATCGCTTCATCTCTGACACTCGACCAAAACGCGCCTCACCCGGCGTAAATGTCTCCACTGTGCTACAGCACTCCACCAGACATTTCATCTCGGAGGATACCCACAGATTGCCGGCAGCATCTTCGCCCACATACATGGGTATAATACCAAAAGGATCTCTGGCCAGAAAGACCTCCTTGCTTCTCTTGTCATAGAGGGCGAACGCAAACATTCCTGTGATATGCTTAAGCAGTTCGACACCAAAGTCCTGATACAGCTCCAGTATCACGTGGCAATCACTTTTCGGCTTATATTGACCACGTCGCTTGGCTATTTCCGCCGAGAGTTCCAGAAAGTTGTATACTTCACCATTGGCCACCAGCACCAATTGTCCATCGCTGGAGACAAAAGGTTGGTCGCCCCTTTCTACGCCCACAATGCGGACACGTTCATGGAGCATGGCGACTCCATGTTCTGGGATAACCACAACGCCTGTGGAGTCTGGCCCACGATGACGCTGCCGGCCGCTCTGGCGATAGGCCAACTCACGGAGTGTGTGCTTGCAGTTGTGAAGCGGTTGGAGTGGAATGGGCTCACCATCTTTGGAGAATATTGAAAAAATTCCACACATTTTGCTTTTTATTTAGAGTTATTCAGAAAGGCAGGCGGCCGTCACCCAGGCAAGTCGAATTGGTATTGAATTTGCAAAGACGCACCGGCGAAGCTTATATACCGAGTTCTGTTGCATGCGCTTGTATGTGTATGTGTCTACATACGCGTGTGCGCTCTCTCTCTCCCTCTCTCCCTCTCTCTTTGCTGGCTGACTATGTGAAGCATTTTTGTTTCATCATCCAATTTAATGGTTTGTTTACATTTATTCACTCAGTAAGATTTTTGAAATCAATTTTTGAGTTTATGTTTAAATAAACATTCCAATTTTTAAATTTTGATTGCAATGTGCATTGGAGAGCTTTCTGCTAAGCTTTTAGCTTTGGACTTGCTCCACTGACCCATACACGTGCTCGAACTTATTTTTAGCGCTGCTTACCGTTACTTTGTACTTGAAATGATTTCTGCAGTTTGGTTTATAAAAAACTAAAATTTAGGTGTCTGCCGGACCCACTTATATTGACTTTAATTTAGGTGGCAATTTCACTCTCTCTCTCTCTCTCTCTGTCTCTTTCTCTCCCTCTCTCTCATTGGCCCGCTCTCTGTCTCTGGCTCTCCCTGATTCAATTCTTCTCGTGCTTACATCAGCCAAAGTCGCTTTCTTACTCTACCTGATTCGGCTATGCCAGTTTTAATGTGAGGCTAACGGAATTTAAAGCTAAGTCTATATACTCTACAAGTTGTTATGCTGAACACAGTGGGAAAATGCTTAAATCTATTTTAATTTTAAATTGAACTCATAAAAAATGATAATAAAATGAAAGCTACAGTTAACTGGCAAAAATGAGAGAAGGAAATTAGGAAATTCTATCTCTAACCAAAAACTCCATAAAAAAAAACTCACTCGCAGCGACGGTGGCGATGTTATCGCCATGATTGCTGCCAGAGCTAATCCGTCAACGATAGCGCTTAATAGAATCCCTTGTCCTCTTCTGTTTTCTTCAGACTTCATCAACTTATTCAATAATTCAAATTCAAATTAAACAGTTGGCAGTGTGACCAGAATGTATGCAGGTATCTCGAATCTGGCCAAACCAGACCAAAACAAAACAATTGCCGCTTCTGGTATTTTTGATTTGGCCGCTCCTTTGTTGATGTCCACGAATTGGAAAATAAAATAAACTTATTATAAAAATCTATCTGGATTACATTAACAACGTAATTTCTAATACTCCAATTAATAAATAAAACAATTAATTTTCAAGTGCAATTTAATGCTTTAATCGTAATTCTGATCAATGGTTGAATCTTAAGCATTTTGTTTGATTAAATCCAATTGTAGCTTTTTTTGGCATTTTATTTAAGTTAATATTTTTTTTACAGTATTTTTATCGATAAGTCGAAAAGAAACTGCCGCAACAAAAATGGCGGCAAATCCTATGCTTGGGCCCAGTGTGGCCAGACTTGAGAAACCTGTATACAATATGGTCACAATGTCGTGTGTTGTGCTTTGATTTGTTTAATTGCAAAGATTAATAATAATATTGCAAAAAGAGCATTTTAAGAAGAAATAATTGATGTGGAAAATAAGCGTCGCTTTGTAAGTAAATTCGTCTTGACTTCTACTAGATCTCAGAGATTGGAACCTTAGCAAACTTAACTTTTCTCATTTTTCGTGTATTTCTTTCCTCTTTTTTTTGTTTGCCTAACATTTACCATAGGCCTTCTCATGTGCCGCCTGTGCTCTTCCCGAGGGATCTTCGGGACAGCCCCAGTCCAGACGTGGTGCCCACTTCTCCACAGTTCTGGCCGCTGCCTCGCCCGGGAACTGTTCCTCAAATATGCAACGATAATAGTAAGCCTCCTTTGTCTGAGGCGGATTAATAGGAAATCGTTTGGTAGCCTCTGCTAGTTGAGCATCGCTGACATGACGCGCTGCAAACTGAGGCAGTGCATCTATTAAGTCATAGCCCACACCATCAGAGAACTGTTCCTTTTGTCGCCATAACACCGCATCGGGTAGATAATCCTCAGCAAAGGCCTGACGCAGTACAAACTTTTCCATGCGCTTTGCACGCACACCGCCAAACTCATTGAGTGGTCCAGGAATTTTATCCTGCGGTCGCAGACTCATCACATGATTGACCAAAGCGGTGTCCAAGAAGGGCACCCTTAACTCCAGGCCCTTTGACATGGTTACCTTGTTGGCGCGCAGAATATCGGAGACATGCAATTGCTCACAGCGTGTGATCATCTCCTGATGAAAGTCCTCATGGTTGGGCGCGTTATGGAAGTAGAGATAACCACCAAAGATTTCGTCTGCTCCTTCGCCCGAAAGTATCATCTTAATGCCGGTGCTCTTAACATACCTGGCCAGATAAAACATGGGCAGACTGCAGCGTACAGTGGCTACATCGTAGGATTCCAGATGATAGATCAAGTCGCGCACCCCATCCAGACAATCTTCCACAATGAAGGCCACCTCGGTGTGTTCGCTATTTATGTAGTGGGCCACCAGACGCGCATGCTCAAAGTCCGGGGAACCCAGCATGCCCACTGAAAAGGTGCGTAGACGAAAGTTTGGATCCTTTTCTCGCATTATCTTGGTGGCAATGGAGGCTATCAAGCTGGAATCAACGCCACCAGAGAGTAGAGCTCCAAACTGTACGTCGCACTGAAGATGAGAACGAACTGCCAGCTCCATTTGCAGTTTTAGTTCAGGTAAGTCAACCGATTGCGTGGGTATAATCTCTTTCCAAGTGGGTTGAAAGTAAGATTTGGTCTCCAGTTTACTAACACGACCGTGGGCCACGTGACCAGGTGGAAAAATCTTAAATTGAGTACACATGCCCATTAAGCATTTCATTTCCGAGGCAAACCAAAGATTACCCAATGCATCCTGTCCCGTGTAGAGCGGGATAATACCAAAAGGATCGCGCGCCACCAGCAGTTCTTGTCTCTTTGCATCATACAGCACAAAGCTAAACATGCCTGTGATATGTTGGAGCAAGTCCTGACCATATTCCTCATACAATTCGATGATTACATTGCAATCACTTTTGGGTTGATAGCCAGGAAGTCGCTTGGCTATGTGCTTGGTCAGCTCCAGATAGTTGTATATCTCACCGTTGGCTATTAGAAATACTGTGTTATCCTTCGAGTACAATGGCTGATGTCCTGTGTCTACACCAATCACTGAGAGACGTTCATGCACTAAGGCCACACCTCGATCCTGAATGATGGCCACCCCCGAGTCGTCGGGTCCACGATGTCTTTGCTTGCCACTCTGACGATAGGCCAATTCTCGTAAATTGTGAGTGGTTCCTTGGATCAACACATCTTGAATGGGCTGGCTGTTGGGCGAGAAAATGGCCAGAATTCCGCACATGGTGGAAAGTCCTGCTAAACTGGGGAAGAAAAAAAATAAGTTAAATAATTACATTCGTTATTTACTTTTACCTTATTTAAACAACAACTGCGAAAATTTCAACACTCCATTCGGCTTTTATAGCCAAATACTGATTGCATTATCATTTTCAATTTCGTTATACCCTGACAGGGGTGGATATGGTAATTTTATCAAGCTGTTTGTAGCAGCTCACATGAGGATTGATTTGATAATATCAAGTTGATATTGTGTCCTTTTATAACGATTCTGTTCGATTAATCATGATCAGCGGCGGCGAACCGACATGTTTTTAGTAGAGCAAATGGTGTCAACGCCCCTTAAACAGTTCCGAAAGGGTATGCCGGAGTAAGCTTTCCCCAACTTTGTTTAAATTAATTAAATCATTTTAACGATTCCCACAAATATCTAGCATTTTCGAGTTTTAATTGAAACTAGATTTGGGCTTATCATCTGAATAATATTAACATCTACAAAGAAACACTCGCGTTTTAATGACTTTGCTTATTTTTGCAACAATATTATACAGCATTCTAGTGAAAGCTCGATCCTACCTTACTTATATAAGATAGTAATTAGATCCACTTTAAATCAGTGATTTTATGGATATTCAGCTCTAATTAAGCCAACTTAATGGCCATTGATCTGAAGCACGAATTGAATTATTTGATACTCAAATTGTTGTATGGATTGGGAATGTTTGTAGAACTGGAAACCAAGTTGAACCCAAAGAGTCCAAGCAGTGGCATTGGATTCGAAAAAAGAAAAGTTCATTTAGAATAGCTGTATGAGATTAAACACCGTCGTTGAGCACGCTTGTAATTTTAAATTTGTACTGAATCGCTCTTGCGAGCGATCCTTCTTTTATTCTAGCAAAATCATTCCTTTAAATCTAACTTATCTATGGTTTCGTTTGTAAGAAGACGAAACATGTGTATGTGCGTTGGTAATTACCATAAGTGGGACGGGTACGCGTGGGGTTACAAACATCCTGACCCTCGTCAAGTGCCTATTAATATTTATTGTTATTACTAAAGGACATGTTTATGTTTATGCATATGCATCTATCGCTACGTGTGAGTCGTGGGATCGTGTACTTATGTTAAGATTCTAAACGATAGCATTTAGTGAAATAAATACCTAGCAGAAAAAAGTATGCCCTATTATTAATTGGTGGAAATTTAGTTGATAGGAATTACGCTTAGCATTCAAAAGATTTTGAAATTACAGTCATTTGACGGTATTTTTACCAAAAATAAAGCTTTCTTACATTAACCAGTATATCTTTTAATCAAAAAAGCCTTGAATTTCGAAGTTTTTATCGGATATTGGTGTAATATTAAGCTTACAGCAATACATATTGACATAAGTAGTCCACAAACAGCTGTTTGGGTTAACAAAAAACATAAATAAACTGTCTAAATGGAGGGTGGCATAAGTATTTTGACTAAGAATTCAAAATTAATGAGACTTAATATTCCAAAAGAATGTTTGATTCTAGACAAGTTGTCTGGCTTTATAAACTCCATATCTCTATTTGATTATCCTTAAACTAGACAGAAATATAGTTAACTTCGGTTCGGCCGAAGTTGATATACCCTTGCAGCACGTATTTCTAACTAATTTCAAGGACATTATTGTTGAAATCAAACAAGTTTTTCTCACTAAGACTATTTTTCTATGACAGCTATACTACATAGATATCCGATGTCGACTAAGAAATACAAAGTTTAGAGGCGTTTTCTTTGAAAACAACAAAGTTTTTCTCAATAAAACTAGTTTCTCGACCAATTATTCCTATGGCAGCTATAACCTATAGTCATCCGACTTAGACAAAGCTTTAAAGTATTGTGTGAAAGCTTATAAAATAAATATATGTCCATTTTAAAGAGGTTTACATTGAAAACAAAAAAGTTTTTCTTACTAAGACCATTTTTCTAACCTTACTTTTCTATGGCAGCTATACTATATAGATGTCCGAATTCGACCAAACTCAGTGGAATCATGGGAATGCATAAAAAACCAAGAAATACAAATTTTAGAGTCGTTTTCGTTGAAAACAAAAAAGTTTTTCTCACTAAGACCTTTTTTCTCACCTTACTTTTCTATGGCAGCTATACTATATAGATGTCCGATTTCCACCAAACTTAGCAGAATCATAAAAAAGCTTAGAAAAATGGTTAATACGGAGTATGGACTGAACACAAAAAAGTTTTTCTCACTAGAGCTGGTTTTTCGACTGATCTTTCTTATGGCAGCTATATGTTTTAGTCATCCGATCCGGCCGGTTCTGCCAAATGTGAAGCGTATTTGTACCAGAAGACTTCGTGCTAAGTTTGGTCGTGATAGCTTTAAGACTGACTTAGGAGATAGCATAGAAACAGACGGACAAGGCTAAATCAACTCAGCTTGTCAAGCTGATCAAAAATATATATGCTTTATGAGGTCGGAAATGCTTCCTTCTATGCGTTACAAACTTCTTGACAATTTCAATATACCCTCTGCAAGGGTAAATAACATGGTTCTGTTTATTGAATCAAATATACAAGGGCCAGGCAATAACCAAAGATCAAGTTAGAATTACTGTAGTTCGGAAATTTATCAGCACTACATAACATACCCCGTTTATACACAAAAAGAATATCATGATAATTGCCCCTAAAAGTATGCAATTTTCATTTCCTTAAATAATTATCAAGAAACAGTTCAGAATTCTAAATTAATTCTCATTTTTCGTAGCACACTACTTGTATTTTTGAAATTTATTCTCTTTGTACTCAATCAAATATATATTTATCCGGAGCTTAGAACTTGCTTTGCTTGAAGTAAGTATAAAATATTCTGGATTCAAGTACGTTTGTTCTCCTTTTAATAATATAAGCTGAACATTTTCAATTTTAGAACGTTTCGTACTCAATTTAAGAACACCCCAGAACGAGTCATACTTAAAATTTTAAGTACAAAACGACTTAAATTTAAGTTTTTAAGCTGCAGCTGGTTCGATTTGCGGGGTAATTTTGATTAGCTTGCAACTAAAAACTTGGAAGTTTACAATTTTTGAAGAAATTATACAGTATCTTATACACAGACAGATGTTTCAAACGAATTATAGCCCAAATTCTGTATAAATATTTCCGTGTGCATCCTGCGAGTGTCTGGAAAGTTTCCGTCTTCCCTTTAACATACTCACACACACTCGCACAGGCGAAATTTCATTTTAAAATTGGTTCCCAATGTCAATCATAAACGTTTTAATTAATCTGTAAATTGCTATTTTCATATATATAATATAATATATGAAAATGCAATTGATTGCATTGCAAAAGCAAATAAGTAGCAGAAAAGCTCCTCAATAACAGACCCCCACAATGTTGGCAGAACGAAAGCTCTTCGCTTAACAGCAAGCTGTTAGCTGACAATGTGCCGCAAAGCTGCAAAAGTGTAACAGGTGGTTGTCATAGGTCCGCGTCGTTTGGTCCATGCGATAAAACTGCCATAAGATTACCGTATTTAATTATGCAGACATTTTAATTATATGACTAACACTTAGACGTAATCTCCAACTGGCCAATGGGTATGATGTCAGCCAGTTAGGCACACAGCATTAATAAATTTAGCGGAGAGATAGAGCGATTTATGAGGGGCGCCTGGCCCTCGAACGCTCCTGGGCGCTTGTTGCTTTCATTTTCATGTCTCGGGGTTGCCGCTTGTTTTCGTTGTCGTCGCTGAGCCGACCATTCAGTAGCCGATAGAACGCCACGGCAGGAAGTTGCGTATACGACGCATTATCAACACCGAGACACGAATCTCAATTGGGCTTAGAGGCGCGCGCGCGCGCCTTATTCGAAAGTTGACAAGGTGCTAAAAGTGCGTGTAATTAGGTGAAATTTAATTAATTGAAAGGAAATTATGATTAAATTATATTCATGTGGTTTCTTTAAGCAGAGAGTGCATAATACGAAACGAGTGTTCGGAGTGTGTGTGTGTGTTTAAACTGGTGAAGTGAAGTTTAAAAAGTGAATTTTCAGGCGAACCGAAATGTCAAAAAGGTGCAAAATTTTGTTAAAATACTGAAAATTTAACATTAAAAATGGAAAAAATTACATTTATTTTAAAATTATGACTAGAAAGCGGATTTTGCATATTTTAAAATCGATTTGAGCCATCGAAAATGTGCACAAAACTATATGAAGTGCTGACTTTTTACTTTAATTAAATTCCAAAAATTCTGCATTCAATTCCAAGATGACTTAAATAGTTATTTTAAGAACTGAAACGTCAGCAAAAGACAAAATGATGTGAACAAATTTGTTAAGTACACATTTGCCCGAGTCTACTAAGATGAAAGTCGGTTTAAAAATATGCAAAATCCGCTGTCTACTTATGACAAAGCATAGCTGAAAAATCTACAGATTTATTATGAAAAAATTATATCAAATATTTTATGCGTCAATTAAAAAAATAATTATTTTTAAAATGTTATAAAATTGTCAACCATAAATCCAAATCTCGTAACTTTCAACACACGCAAACTTTAAGAATAAAATCGTACATATTTATGTGATACGAAAATGTTTTTTCAAATCAACAGCAAATAAAACCGCATTTTTCCGAGCATGACCTATTACTGTCACGTCCGAAAACTTGGGAAAGAGCAAACAACTTTTGGGTCACGTTTGACATTTGGCCAAATCAAATGATGCGTATCCAAAGACTGGCTACATCCGCTTACTGCGCCTGCATCCACATCCACATCCACTGCAAAACGACAAGCCAATTAATTAAAAAGTTTTTTCACGCCGCCAACAAATCAAATCAACAATTTTCTCAAGTATTTAGGCGTAAAATTCTATCAGTCCAAGTTTGAGTTTTTAGAGTTGTTTATTTTCTAGGAGAAGGGAAAGTTGAAAATCAATTCGCATTATTGCAGCCTGGCTGCGTCCCACCCTTCCCCCTTCTTACCCGAAAAAAAAGAGGCAACTTTGTACGTCGTGCTCCAAAGGCAACTCTTTTGGTTTAGTAACGAAAATACATTTCTGGTTTAAAATATGCCCGGGGGGGTGGTTGACGGGTGGTTCGATTGGCCGTTGCTCGTCTGGCCAGGTGATGTGCTTGACCCCGTCATAGCCCAAAAATAGGCGTGTGCAGCCTCCACCCACTGCTAAGCTATTTTTAATCTAAGCTGATAAACTGCCAAGTCAAATTTCATTGACTGGCTGCAGCTTTGGCAAGTTCTTAATTAGTTTCTGTGCATGGAAATGTGACGTGACACAAATTTTTTGGCCAAAATAGTGGCAAAAAGTAATGCTAGTCTGCTTTTCAGCGCGCCAGGACACGCCTTTGACTAATTGGTATGTGTGGGTGCGTGTGTGTGTGTGTGTGTATGTGGCTATTTGTCATAATCAAATAAACGCCTGCACTATGGGGAAAATTGACGAAATTTGCGCAAAGAGATTAATTACTTTCAGATCAAGCGTGGTTGGTGGTTATTTGGTTGTGGAATGTGAAAAAGGGCCGCTTAATTGTCGGTGTAATTAAATGAAAACTACCCCTCGCAATTTGAGCTGCAAAAATGGGCAGTTAGCTCTTTGTAGAAGTTTACTATTTAGCTATGGCCTTAGTACTTGCTTCCAAAAATAAGCTCCCACAAAATAAATTGAATATCTGAGTGTTCTAAATGGATGGTCACACTGAAAATTTCGAAATTAAAAATAGAGGAAAGTTGTATACCCCTGCAGCACGTTCTTTAACTAATTTTAAGAACATATTCACTGAACACAAACACGTTTTTTTTTAATAATACTTCGTTTCTGACTCTTCTTTTGTATGACAGCTATACTATATAGATGTCCGATTTCGATCAAACTTAGCGGAATTATGAAAAAGCATAGCAAACTAAGATACACAAAGTTTGGAGTCGTTTTCTTTGAAAACAAAAAAGTTTTTCTCACTAAAACTAGTTTCTCGACCGATCATTCCTATGGCAGCTATAACCTATAGTCATCCGATTATGACAAAACTTTAAAGAATTGTGTGAAAGCTTATAAAATAAATATATGTCAATTTTAAAGAGGTTTACATTGAAAACAAAAAAGTTTTTCTTACTGAGACTATTTTTACAACCTTACTTTTGTATGGCAGCTATACCATATAGATGTCCGAATTCAACCAAATTAGGCAGAATCATGGTCAAGCATTAAAAACTAGTAAATACGGAGTTTGAAGACGTTTGCATTAAAAACAAAAAAGTTTCTCTCACTAGAACTAGTTTTTCGACTGATCGTTCCTATGGCAGCTATATGTTTTAGGCATTCGATCCGGACGGTTCCGACAAATATGCTGCGTAATTGTACCAGAAGACTTCGAGCAAAGTTGGTTGGCGATAGCTTTAAAACTGATGGAGGAGGTAGCATAGACAGACGGACATGGCTAAATTGATTCAGCTCGTTATGCTGATCAAGAATATATATACTTTATGTGGTCGGAAATGCTTCCTTCTATGCGTTACAAACGTCTGGACAATTTCAATATACCCTCTGCAAGGGTATAAGAATAGCGGCTATAGGGGTAAGGGGTAAAAATGAGTTTGGATGAGTTTTAAATTGGACCAATTTCACTTGATATGTACTTGTTCTATTGACATTCTCTCTATCTAGGGAACTGCCTCTTTGGCTTTGCCAGATTGTGCTCGATCGCACATCGATCGATATTAAACCTGAAATTGCACTTGATAAATCTTGTTATTAATTCTTTTATTTACAATTACTTAATTTAGTTCTTAATTTGTTTAATTACTTAATTATGGTAGGCAAATCCTACAATCGGGAATAGCTGTCAACTAGGGTTGCTCGACATTCAAATAAAAATTACCCACATCTCGCTCTCTCATGCTCTTCATGCTACCTTTTGTTAAATCAGATCTTCTCACCCCTTAAATATTTCTTGTGTACATTCACATACATCTCCAAGTATTTTTTATAACAAAAAACAATCTCAACTTACACTACAGTCACCTGGTCAGGCCTGAGCACGCAAGTCAAAGCATATTTCTTTGTTTGCCGTTCCTCTTCTTGTGGGCGTCTCTAATGGCAGAGTCAAAGGTACACAACAAAAATTGCTACCACTGCAGTTCTTAATTAGCAATTTGACGCATTTTGCTGTAAGCTTTGCCATGTGCGAGAGCATTAAGTCCGCCACCTGCAAATATTAAACGAAAGGGATTTGGTGAAGGGATAATGAAATGAGGCAAAGTTAACGATGGTAATGAATGAATGAGGGTGAGAGGTGTGCATACCAAGTAGGGAATGTCAGTTAAGCTAATGAAAAAGATGCTAAAAGCATTCTTATAAAGTAGAATTTGAGGATATGGAAGACGGGTGAATATAGGTAGAACCCAAATCTTGAAGTATTTAATTCACTTACTCAAAATTAAAGTGTACAAGTTTTCCACTAAGTAACAAAGACAACTTAGCGAACTTCTGTGGAATTTTCCAAAACAAAACAAATCCCAACTTCTTAGGTAAAATGGCCAGTCGACAACCAAAAGTTGTATGGCAATGGCAAATGGAATTATCCTTTTTAAGCTCAACAATCGCTAGCAAAACTCATGCCTCCTGTAGCCTTGACATTGAGATAGGACGGGCATGCTTCAACGGCTAGCCCCGAGACACTCACAACAAGCTGCAGTTATTCTTATGATTGAATCAATAAGACGCATTCAAAGAAGGTCAAGTTCCATCAGACAGAACAAAAATGAAAAAAAACCTGTTGAGCTTGAGCAATTGGCAATATGCAATATTCAACTGGCCTCAATTTGTCATAAGAATTTCATCAAATCAGCAAAGATTTCTTCAAGAATTTAATAAATTTGTTTATGCTTCAATCACGCACACACACAAAACCAAAATTTAATTCAATTCACTCAGCCTCCCACGAAAAAAAAGCAATTTGGGGCCTTGAAAGCCACATTAAACTTTTGTCAATTGAAGAACAAAAGCGGAAGCGGAGTGAGAGCCAGGAGGCCAGCTAGGAGAGAAATTTAATATGCCCAGCGACAAGTAAATAAAAGTTAAACATTCGCTTGGGCTGCCGTGGCGTGTACTTAATATTATATTGGACTAGGTATCCACCTTAGCACGTGTCGTCGCTAAGCAGCTCAGAGTGAAACTTTTGGCAACTTTTGCGCATATGAAAGAGCCAAAATGATAGAACAATTGTGCACTCCGGCCACACAGTTAATTTAGTGGTTTGTTGGAACTGTTGTAAATGTCTTTCAAAATGTAACCAACTAACCAACTAACAAACAGCCAACTGGAGTCAAGTACTATACGCTGCTGCTCCCTAGGCCCTAATAAATGCGACAGAAACTGCTGTTTGTGTTGCCAATGGAAACTTATGGTTGAGCAGTTTTTTTTTTTTTTTGGCTCTGTACTAATTGTTATTGTTGCTGTTGTTGTTGTTATTGTTGTGACTCAAACATTGTAGCCTACTTTTGGGCGCGCTCACTACTTGTAGCTGCAATGGCACACTATTGGGTTTTGAACATACTCTTTGCGGGGTAAGTTTTACACATTTTTTTTTGGCAATTTTGGTTAAAGAAATTTGAACTGGGGCGATTTCACATCTTCCACTTTCAGTCACATAAACTAACAGTTAACAGAGTAAGGCCCGATTTCTGAACTTCTTAATAGAGCTAACTGTCACTTACAACCTACAAATAATCTGATCTTTGTAGAATATAAGAAATCGTCCCAAAAATGTAACTATATCTGACACTTAGCAGCTTTATAGAAGATGTAAAATTGGCCCTAAGACACTAATTGATCAAACTGACAGACTATTTAACTTGTTCAAACTGTTAGAGGTTAATTCCAAATTGAATTTAAATTTTCCGGAAAATCATTCCTTTCACGTTGTAGCCAGCGTTCACAAGAAATATAATGACTTCTAACATTTGAGGACTCTGTTGTATAAATCTAACAGCAAGATCCAGCATATTGAAGAGTTGGTTGCCATTCTAGATGATTTTCGGTTGCTCAACACAAATCTGTTTTTGGAAATGGTTCATCATGTCTACACTTTCGGAATTTTGAGTTGTAAAGGCTGTTTTTTTGCCTTTTTTTAGGCTCGTTTTAAGGAAGCATTTTACATTTTTTGAATCACCTTTAAATTATTGTGAAATACAATTTCTAAACTTTAAAATCAACTATCCCAAATATTTCTGCTATTTTTTTAAGCGTAGATATACCATTTGAGGCACATGGAAATGCCATGAATGTGGTTTTAGAATTTTCAAAAGAATTCAATTTAAATCTCTAGCCAACTATACAGGCCAGTACCAGTTTCCGATTTCACTAAATTTTGCTCGAGATCTACGTAGGTAATTCCTGTTCCGGTTTTCAAAATTCGAAAGATTTTGTCAATTTTGAATTCACATTGGTTGGAGCCGGTGAGTTCAAAAGTAAATGCGAATTTTCACACAAAGGCTTCCAAAAAATGGCTAAAAAATTATTAGTGTGCCATTGTCAAATGTTTTTAGATACTTTTAGGTACTAGAAACTTAGATACTTTCTTTTATATGACATTGATAAATGTTTTTAAATACATTAGTTACTTTTAGATACTAGAAACTTAGATACTTTCTTTCAGGGTTTAAAGTTACTGCCAGTTTTTAGCAAATGAAAATTTGCTACTCTCTGTGCTGTGCTTTGTCGAAATCGTAGTTCACACCGAAAGGTATGAAACAGTGCCTCCGATGATGATTATTTATCAAAAAACGAATAATTAATAACCATTTGGAATGAAAATTTGTATACTCTGTACCAAAGGTACATAGAGTATTATAAGTTTGTGCAAAAGTATGTAACATCCAGAAGAAAGCATCTCCGACCCCATAAAGTAAATATATTCTTGATCAGCATCAACAGCCGAGTCGATATAGCCATGTCCGTGTGTCCGTCTGTCCGTCCGTCCGTCTGTCTGTCCGTATGAACGCACAGCTCTCAGAGATGGTAAGAGGTAGATGTTTGACATGTATGGGACATATGCTTCTTATGTCTGCAGGCAGATCAAGTTTATTTTTAATTTTGGTCACGCCCCCTCCCGCCCCCGCAATTTAGAAAAAACGTCATATCTCCTACAGTTTTAAAGATAGGTAGGTTGTTCCTTCTAGATAGATTTAGTAATAAGGATAACTTATCGATCAGCCAAAGGAATGGTGAAGATTGGATGAACGGTTTTCGAGTTATGATCAAAAGACTGTTCGCTGCAGCAGCGCAGAAGCAGCGCTGCTTTCAGCTGCTACTGCAGCATCAAAATTTATGCTATAGTCGGGCGTGACCGACTTTCATTCTTGTTTTTTATAATTTTACCAATTTTAATTAAAATCGGACAACTATATGGTATGGCTGCCATACAAAAGATCGGTCTGAAAAACAGTCTTAGTTGGAAAAACTTTTTTGTTTTTAATGGTAGCATCCTGCATTTGTTGTATTTGTTTGCTTCACATGCTTTCACATAATTTTACAGATTTTTGGCCAAATCGGATGACTATATCATTTAGCTCCCACCCGAACGGATCGGTCGGAAAATGGGAAAAAGAGTATTTTTGGAAAATATTTAAGCGAGCACTTCCAAGGGTATAAAAACTTTGGCACAGACGAAGTTGGCTTAGCTTTCTCGTTGTTTTTCTCTGTGCATTGCTTGGTATACTGGGTATCAAAATGTAAAACAATTAACCCCTTCGCTTTCCCGTATGGCCAATAATTTAATTCAGATTCAATTACATTTTTGCTAATTCGGAACAAATGTTTTGATTTAAAAATCCTGGAAAACACATGCACTGGGTTAGCTTGTCGACGATTGAGTTACATCGTTGAAACATTTGCCCAAAATGCAATCTGTTTGATTTTTCATTGTACTTTTAATTGATTTAGCTGTAACTTTATACAAAACTGTAGCTGAATTTTGTATGAAAAGCACAGACTTTTTATAGTTTGTTTTATTACTATTTGATCGTTTGTCAGCCCTTAAAATCGCTAACCATTCAACCAAAATTCTTAAAAAATATGCAACCAATTGTTCCATAATTGATTCATCCTACAAAACCTACAATCTGTGTTACCAATCAGCTGATGGTTGAATACATATTTTCATTAACTAGAAATGGAATTTTATAAATTAGGGTAAACAATTTTCGGCCATATCTTGTACTTTTCCATTTTCCTATTGTTTATGTCTGCCAAATTGCTGTCAAGGCTGTACGGCAAATCGAAAACGAAACAAAAACTCAAAAGCCCCCAAACTGCAACAACATGGAAACTATTGTGTTGGTTTGCCACAAGAGAACAAAAAAAACAGAAACTTTCTCTTGGCATTGCGCGGTTTTTGGCAGACAAAAGTTTTTCAGCATTTTATGCAGTTTCCTCGCTTCATTTTGGCCACCCTCGGCTGCAGCCAGACAACTTAATCATGTTGGCCTTAATAAAAATGCCACCCCCAAAGATCACTTAAGTCACCAAAGCTTACCTAACTGGAGCAGATAAATAATAATAAACAAAATAGTGGCATATCGCAAAATACCTGGGTCATTAATAGTGGGGAATATATAGCTAAACAATCTGATTGATTGAATTAGGCTCTGTCTATTAAAGGCGTCTTTGAGTGACTCACTGCGAGTCTTATAGTAGTCATACGCAACAACTGATAGGAAATCTGCTTAAACAGATACTTTTAATATGTATACATAAGTATATTTACCCTGCCTGCCTGCCCCCCCCCTTTTACTTGGCTTTGTTTATCTCTCCCGCTAAGGCGACCGTTTTAATGGCCCAGCGACAACAACAAATCCATTCATATGCACGGCATTAAAATTTCAATTCTCAAACTGAGTAACAACACAGAAAACCCCAAAAAAAAGTAGTAAACGTTTGGGGGCGATTGCAAAGAAATTTGTTGTTGTCTATTTGCTTGTGAAGCTGATAAAAATTCAGTTTATACACTTTTCGCTGTTTATTTGCCTGAGCGCCCAGTGGCGACAGCGGCAGTGCAGTGGGGGTGGCAGGGAGCTGGTTCAAGTAGCAGACAATGGAAACATATAAAATGTATGAGTGTGTATGCAACTGTGTCTGCAATTGCCAGTATGGATAAATCGTTTATGGTTATGTTATGCTTGAGGTTTCCATGTCATTTTGTGCAAAAAGAAAGAAAGAAACGCTTGGATAGTCTGCTTAATATGGAGACGTACAAAGTAACATCAAATTATTGTTCTTTTTCTTTTGTGAAGATAAAAACTTAGTGTCGAGAGAATGCATAAGTTCCAATAAAATTTTTAACTTTAACAGAAGTACTGGAGAAGGAAAAGTAAGCCGTAAATAGTTTGATGGGGATTGTTTTATTGCCATGATAATTAAAAGGTCCTTCGATGCGGATATGCTGGAACCAGCTACCACATAATTTAGAAGCAGTTACAAGCGCATCGAGCAGCTGAGTTGAACTTAAAGTTCCTGAAAGAGAAAGTGAAGTAATCTCATGTAAAAGCAAAACTTATTAGAGGAAATTTGGAGAGATAGCAGTTCCAGTTATCGAATAAGCCCGATAATTCAAGTGTTATAGGGCAGGATTTAGGAAGTGATGCAGTTGACACACACCTCTATGCCTCTTTTCAAAACATTTCAGAAACTGCATGATGTGTAAATCCTGAAGCAAATTCCATTAAAACAAATAAACTCAGAGATATAAATTAACTTGAAGTCCAATTAAGTTTAAAGAAGAGACATTCTGAATCTTTGGTCACCAAGTGCCAAGAGCCAAGTTCTCCTCCTCCTCTTCTGAGTTCAAAGAAGAGACATTCTGAATCTTTGGTCATCAAATGCCAAGAGCCAAGTCCTCTTCCCTTTCAGCACCAAAAATCCAAGCCAAGCTTCTTTTCAAAAGAGAGGGACCTACAGTTTAAAAAAAAGGGCAAAGTTGGAAAAGCTTTTTCATGGACAGTTACTTCACAACCGGCGCCAACAAACTGGTAAAGGTGACCGTGTGTGAAACGTTTTCATTACAATCTCTTGCACTTTAGAGGCGCACACACTACCGGCTGCACCACACCCGGCCAAATATTGATGCTAAAATATAATCAAACCTAAATTACAAAAGGGCACTACACAAAAAATACTAGTAAGGTGCGTTGCAGTCGAGTACCTCGACTAAAAAATACCCTGTTCATTTGTTTTCGAATTTGAATGTAACCGGTTTTTGTAACAGCTATTAAAGGGTCGTCCTGAAAGTAGGCTACATTATATAACGATTCTAACCCTGACCAACACGCCTCCCTGGGGAGGCTGGCCTCTATACGGCCAATTGTTTTGCTTATGGCTCTGGTGTTTTTTGTCCGATCTGATTGTACTTAATGTTAACTAAATCACGAGACTCTAACTTAAAAATTGTGGTTCTAAGGGTTTTTTTTTTGGGAATATTAGGGGGAAGGGGGGAATTTTCCAAATGTGAAACAAACTTGATCTTTTATTCATTCAACGGAGCTGAAAATTCATCCTAAGGATGATCCTTTTTTATATTCTTTGGAAGATTTTCAGCTTTTCTGATTTTCTTCTTCAATGGATATATTTTTTATACTCTGTACCGAAGGTACAGCTTCTTATGTCTGCAGGCAGATCAAGTTTATTTTCAATTTTGGCCACGCCCCTTCCCGCCCCCGAAACTTAGAAAAAACGTCATATCTCCCACAGTTTTGAAGATAGATGGCTTGTTCCTTCTGGACATATTGAGTTATTAGGATAACTTATCGATCCGCCAAAGGAATGAAGAAGATCGGATGAACGGTTTTCCAGTTATGAAATTTTCTTGGTACAGAGTATGTTATAGTCGGGCTTGACCGACTTTCTTTCTTGTTTTTTTTATGTATTTCTTACTAAGCATACCTTTTTACATACGATTTGCCTGCATTCATACTGATTTGTTGCATTGATCACATTTTTTCAGTCCATAACTTTTCAAGTTTATTCTTTCATTGTGCTTTTTTTTTTTTTTGCACCAATTGAAAACTTACACACACGACGCAGTAACCAAGAAGTTTCCATGTAAATAGAATAGAAAATTGTCAACAATTGCGAAACGAATAAGTTTTTTGTTTACTTTCCATATTTTCTCGTTTTTAGGTGTTTGTTTACTTTTCTTGAAGTTTTACCAAAGCGAACACCTGAAAATACGCATAATAAAAAATGGTAGCCAAGCGGCGGAGGATTGCCAAATTAATGTCGGGCCGTGCCAACCAAGGGAATGGCATAATAATTGAAAAATTAAATATACAAGCTGAGCGAGTCGAGCTGCATGAAATTCATTAAAAAAAATGCTAAAAATAATTGGGAAAGATAACACAAATCCCTAGCGTAAAAGAAAGACAACAATAAAAAAAAAAAATACGAACAACACACATATGCAAGCACATAATTGTACATAGTTTGTCATTGTCCAAACAATCCGAATGGCAACAAAAACAAAACCAGAAGCAGCAGCAGCAACAGCAGCAGCAGTTTTCATTAATTTTCCAGCAGCCCAGTGGAAGGGAGGGAGGGGTGAATAGCTTAAGTTTTCACACAAACCATTTAATTCCCCGGCTTAATCATAATTTGAACATCACTCAAAGTCAACATTATTTTGCATGCTGATATTGTTTGCCTTTCAATTAATGTTTCAATTTTCACCC
Source organism: Lordiphosa andalusiaca (assembly GCA_035044965.1). Taxonomy (NCBI): domain Eukaryota; kingdom Metazoa; phylum Arthropoda; class Insecta; order Diptera; family Drosophilidae; genus Lordiphosa; species Lordiphosa andalusiaca. Next base: position 2,818,398 of record JAWNNM010001363.1, on the reverse strand, counting down.
CCCCCAGCCTCACATTTGTTGGTGCATAAAAACGAATTATTTTGTTTTGAAATTTTTGGCATTGCAAAAATCCATTTTCCCGTAAATTGGGAGAGACAATGTGAGGTGGTGGCTGAATTTGTTTTATGGCCTGCATTAAAGTTACCCCGCATTCGGTTTAAGCGGCTCATAAAGCATTGATTCGAATATTTACACAAATTTTATTGCCTATGGAGACATTTCGCTGAAAATTATGCTAAAAAATTTAAGCTCGCATTTCATTATTCACAACATCAAATAATTCCGACTTCATTAAATATGAACCACACTTCTCTCTCTCTTTTTTAATCCTAATGCACCGCCGGGCAAATATCAAATCCACTGCATAATATAAACGAGCAAATGCCATGATTAGCAGCCATTTGGTGTGAAATTAAAATAAATTGCCATAGAGCACACACACTTAAAGCGTTTTCTCACCCAAAATTACCCAAGCGTATCAGGTAATGTGATTTTTGTTCGTGTATATTTTGCAATTCAATTAAAAACGCTTCTCCGTTGACGGTCGAACGTTAAGCGAAATTGGAAATCCATTAAATTATAATTTATGTGTGGTGTGGTGAGTAGGGCACATCAATATATATGTTTTCAATAATTTAGGATAATTAATAGTGACCCAAACTCAATTTGTGACATGAATCAACAAATTGGGAGAGAGAGAGAGAAAAAAATTGACGGCCTAAAAGCAGGCAACACATTTTGATCTTTTCATTGCGTATACGCAGCGTGGGCTTTTTGCTTGAAAAGTTGTTAATGGAAATGGCTGAACTTTGGCAATGTAGCATAACAATAATCAGCGAATACGACTTGGGCCTTAATTTTTTTTGAAAATTAGTTTTGAGCGTATTTCCTTCATGTAAAATGTTTCTACCATAAAAAAACATAATTTTAGAGAAACTTGTCAAGCACTTAAAAATGTTACTTTGATTTTAACAAAAAGTCGGCAAGAAAAGCACTTGAAATCAACTTGCGTAGAAGCTGTCATAAGAAACTTGTTGACTTGAAATGCGAGAAAATCATACCGACTTGATGCAGATCTTTCTTCATTCTTCACAAAGGCCCCAATTGTGTCTGATTCAGTATATTCGAGCAGGGTAATGCTCTCATACCAACACACACAAGAACTGGTAATCACAAAGTGATGGTTAATTTAGCAAAACTATGAAACAACAGTAGAACTCGCAAAAGTTGTCCTCAAAAATTCTTCCTTTGGTAGGAGGACCAAGCATTGCAGTCCTTTAACAGCCACCATTTGCTTTTATACGGTATATTGAAATTGTTCAGATGTTCGTAACGCATAGAAGCAAGCATTTCCGACCACATTAAGTATATATATTCTTGATCAGCATGACAAGCTGAGTTGATCTAGCCTTGTCCGTAAGTTTACGAGCTAACTCCTCTCTCAGTATGAAAGCTATCGCCACCAAACTTGGCACTCAGTCTTCTGGTACAAATATGCTGCACATTTGTCGGAACTGGCCGGATCGGATGACTATAACATATAGCTGCCATAGAAACGATCGGTCGAAAAACTAGTTCTAGTGAGAAAAACTTTTTTGCTTTCCACGCAAACGTCTCCAAACTGCGTATTTACTTATATTCTATGCTTCTCCATGATTCTGCCAAGTTTGGTCGAAATTGAACATCTTTTTAGTATAGCTGCCTTAGAAAAGTAGGGTTAGAAAAATAGTCTTGGTAAGAAAAACTTTTTTGTTTTCATTCTAAACCTCTTTAAAATTGGCATTTAATGATTTTATAAACTCGCACACAATTCTTCATAGTTTTGTTAGAATCGGTTGACTATATGTGATAACTGCCATAGGAATGATCGGTCGATAAACTAGTTTTAGTGATAACAACTTTTTTGTTATTAAAGAAAACGCCTCCAAACTTTTTACTTCTTAGTTTGCTATGCTTTTCCATGATTCCAATAAGTTTGGTCGAAATCGGACATCTATATGGTATAACTGTCATAGAAAAGTTGTGTCTGAAAAGTAGTCTTAGTAGGAAACTTGTCTGTTTTCAGTTTAAATGTCCTTCAAATTAGTTAGTAACTTTTCTCTTGTTTTTTTAATATGTCATTTGTGTTGGAGTTGTGTTGAGTTAAAAAATGTTCGCTCATATCTAATTACTTACTTGTTCGGGGTATAAATCCCATTAAAAATGGAAAAATTAGGATCTTGAAGTTGGAAAAATATTTATAGCGGGGAGAGGAAAATCTCAGAAATGTTTGGGATATTTATTTTAAGGCAAAAAAGCAATACTTAACGATACATATCAAAATAAGTTGGGACAATAGCGTAGGTTAATCACAAAACTTGTATAAAAAGTATAGAAATTAGAATTTAAATCAAATTGCTAGAAATAAAAATCATATTAAGTCAGCAGAAACCTTTTAATTTAAGATTACTAAATATGTCTAGAATGAAACTTCATCTGCCTGCATATATAAGAAGTTTTTGTCCCATAAGTCGTCGTTGAACCTCTACTTTTAACATCTCCGAGATCTGATTGTTCTCTGAGGTCCTTGTTACCTAGTTTAATCGTTACCAATCAGATCAAAAACCCCCGTTTAGCAGGCTTTAAGCCATGTCCTATGGGAATGATCTCTTACTCTTTGTTTATGATGTATTGGCATTTAAGGGAACAAAGACATTGTCAGTTCTTCAACAAAAGCTGCCCTGATTTGACTTTTACTTGGTCTTTGGTGGATAGTTGTTTCAAAACTTCTCCTAGAAGTCAAATGTTCATTAGCCATCTAATGCGCTGCATATTTCAAAGAAAATTCTCAAAACTCCAAGGTGCTAAGTTTCCTTATAAACAACGCCCGATGTTATTTATCGCTTCTTAAGGGTAATTAAAATGCAATTAGAAAATTTCCTTTCTCCGTATTCCATGGCCATTGGCCCGTCACTCAAAGCTGTTGAAATGCTTTGTTAACGCTGACTACCTACCTATACATATATATATATATATATATTTTTTTTTTTATCAACTTTCCTTTGGCTTCAATATGCCAGCTCATGATGTTCAAATTAATTAAAGGAGCCAACTGCAAAAGCTTTCATCAGGTCAACTGACCTTCTCGTGGCTACTACCATTCCTGGTCATTTACTGGCTGATTATCTTTAAGAAGCGTATAATTACCCGGCAACCGGAACAGCTGCAAAACGGCTCCAATTGCAGTTGCCCGTATACATTTGATATGTGCTCCAAGGGGCTGGCCCCGTGGATAAGACGAGGCGTACTCCGATTGCACGCTTGGTTGGGTTTAAATGGTAAACTCCTGTCTGTGGTTTGTTTGTTTACTCCTTTCATGCTACATAAATCGGGGGGGCTTAATGTGAAAATATGGCAAAAGGCAAAGTGCAAGCTGCAGTCGAGCTCTCTTTGTGTGCGGCTGTTGCTGTTGTTCCGGCAGCTGCTGTTGTAGTGCCTGCCTGGAGTAGTTAGCGCGCCTTTTCTCTGGCGTCGACATGAATCAAAAACTTAATTATTTTCAGCCGCGCGATGGCGTAAAATGTTTTGCTCAAACAAAACAGGAAAACAGCAGGGCCAGCAACAACAGCTACAACAACAGCAGGACATTGCTGACATTTTGACGCAACTCGCAAAATTTTACAACGCCACAAAAACTGAAGCAAAAACAACAAAAGCAATCGTAAGCATATTTACAGTCAATTTGTTGTCTCCCAACCCCAAAAGGCTTATGTGGATGTGTGTGGATGGCAACCGGGTTAGGGCAAAAGCTACGTGATCCAAGTGTCATAAATTTCAGTGGGTAGTGGAAAGGATATTCTCACACAAAAGGACACAAAACGCAACACAACACGCATTGCAAAATTGCTTCGTTTTTGTTTTGTTTTGTTGTGTTTGGTTGGGTTATGGGTTTTGGGTTGTAGGCTGTGACGTTAACAGAACTGCACATTGTGGTTGAGGTTTGGAATGTAAACAGATGACCGGGGGACACCTGGTTGAGACACTGAATAAGAAATATAGCAGAAAACCAGAGGACATTCTTGTGGAACACTTTGTGCTGAGATTTTGGGGCGGTCTGTTAACAAAAAAATAATAGGGTTTCCAGAGAGCTAAAGATAATACATTCATACTGGTATTTTCAGATTAGCTAATGAACAGCTATAAATTGTTGATCAGGGTGACGAACTGAGTCGATTGAGCTTTGTCAGTCCATCTGTCTGTCTGTTTCTACGCGATCTAGTCTCTCAGTTTTAAAGCTATGGAGCTGAAATTTTGCACAGAGTATTATTTTTGCTGCACACTACCAATACGTAGGAACCGACCGGATCGGATGACTATATCTCATAGCTCCCATAGGAACAATCGGCCGGAAAACTAGTTTTAGTATGAAAAACTATTTTCTTTTCAATGGAAACGTCTTCAAACTTTGTAATCGTAGGTTTTCTATGTTTTTTTTATGATTCTACCAAGTTTTATTAAAATCGGACAACTATATGGTATAGCTGCCATACAACAGATGGGTCTGATAAACAGTCTTAGTTAGAAAACCTTTTTTGTTTTCAATGGTAGCATCCTGCAATTTTGTATTTGTTTGTTTCACTTGCTTTCACATAATTTTACAAATTTTTGGCCAAATCGGACGACTATATCATATAGCTACCATATGAACGATCGGTCAAAAAATAGGAAAAAGAGTATTTTTGGAAAATATTTTAGCGAGCACTTGTAGGGGTATAAGAACTTCGGCACAGACGAAGTTGGCTTAGCTTTCTCGTTTTATATTTGGTGTCTGCCTAGAATATTTAAAAATGTTAACATTAATGTTAATGCCATGTTAATTAACATAAGAAAGGGTAGGAAACATAGCTTTTATATTTGACGTCTGCCTAGATTATTTAAAAATGTTAACATTAATGTTAATGCCATGTTAATTAACATAAGAAAGGGCTTTAAACATTTCTTCACCTAAAAAAACACTAAAACCTGTATCATACAATTTATCATTTTTCAATAGCCAAACTTTGATATTATCCGATTCAAATTCTGGCTTTTATTTGTATGACAGATCATTACTCTCATCAAAAATGGCCTTTACTTTTTATATTCCAGCCATAAATTTGCCGATTTTCATGGGAGAGTTCGAATGAAACTACTCCACACAGACACTGGCCAAACAGCGTCCGCCATAAACTTTGTTACATTGTCAAGTTCGAAAAAACAAACAAAAAATGAAAAATGGTGGCAAAAGAATTCATTTCTCTGTCGACTCCTTCCACGTGCAGGTGACATCAACAGGATGCACATAAATCATTTGCTTTGCCATAAAATATTGTCCTTTTGTGGCCATAAAATATGCTTTTTGCATATAAGAATGAAAGATTGCGCCTTAAGTGGCCTAATAGACACCCTGCATGCGATTACTGTTAAGTGCATCCTGTTAAATGACATTAAATTGAGTTTTATGACTCAATAATGCCGCCATCCAATTGCAAGGGAGAGAGAGAGAGAGAGAGAGCTGGCCATGCAAAATGTGGCCAGCCACCGGAATCTGCAAAGCAGCAACTACCACAGCGGCGGCAGACCACAAACAGCATCGCCAAGTGGCCGCCAAGTTGTACGCACTGATTGAATTTGACTTTGCTCCATGTTTGCTGTTAAGAGCAGACATAAAAGTGGGTTGGAGGTGGGGTGGGGAGCACATAAAAAACGACCACGTCCCCCGTCAAATGTCTGTGCATCCTGCCCCGACTGCTGCCATCAACATGGTGCAGCTGTTGAGGCAAAACATTTGACATTTCAAGTGTTTGTTGTGTACTGTGTGTGGAGAAGAGGAGCACAGCTCCAATAAACAACAGATCCTCACACTAAAAGGCGCACTGTTTGCCATTGCAATAAATGGCAAAGTACAAGCAAACATATATAGATTTTTGCCATAATTTATACTCAGTTTGCTTTAGTCTAAGGTTGGGCATGACCATTTTGTTGGCCGGTATGGAAATTTCTAGTGCCCGTTTGGCAGGACATCAACTTCTTGCGGACTTTCTGACGTTTTCAAAATAAGCTCTGTCTCAACAAAGGCATAAAACAGTAAGCTGCTTCACAAGTGAATGTGAGAGATTTTTGATGGGTTATTGGAATTGTGGACCTTTGATTTTACATATGTATGCTGTCTGTGTGCAAAGTTTATACAACAGACTTCGCCTCAAACTTATTAAGAATTTCAGCACTGAAATCATGCTATCAAAAAAAGAGAGGAAAGTTATCTATGGCACTGCTGAAGTTTGTATACCCTAGCAGGAACTACATTTCTATAGCAGCTTTACTATATAGATGCCCGATATCAACCTTACTTAGTGGAATCATGCCAAAGCCCAACAAACGAACATGTAAGAAATTTGGAGTTGATTATTTTTAAACCATCCGATTTTGATAAAACTTTGTAGAATTGTGTGAGAGCATATCAAGTAAATAAATAATAATTTTAAGCCGATTTCCACTAAAAACAAAAAAGTTTTTCTCACTAAGACTACTTTTCAGACACTACTTTTCTATGGCAGCTATACTATAAAGATGTTCGATTCCGACCAAACTTAGTTATATCATGGGAAAGCATAGCAAACTAAGAAATACAAAATTTGAAGACGTTTCCTTTGAAAACAAAAAAGTTTTTCCCTCTAAGACTACTTTTCTGACTCTACTTTTCTATGACAGCTATACTATATAGATGTCCGACTTAGACCAAACTTAGTAGAATCATGGAAAAGCGCAGCAAACTAAGAAATACAAAATTTGGAGACGTTTCCTTAGAAAATAAAAAAGTTTCTCTTACCAAAACTAGTTTTTCGACCGACTGTTTCTATGGCAGCTATATGCTATAGTCAACCGATCCAACCAGTTCCGACAAATATGCAGCGTAATTGTGCTAAAAGACTTCGTGAAAAGTTTGGTGAAAATAGCTTTTAGAATGACAGAGAAAATAGCATAGAAACAGACGGAGGGGCAGACTAAGTTCATGAAGTGGTTGGAAATGTCTGATATGTTAAATTCAAGGCTGAAACTCATATTAGAGAACACGGTTTCACTTATGGTTGAGTGCTGAGCCGAACTAAAGGCCGAAAATAAGATGTTCTCTTTAATTTTTGAGTACAAATGTTCCAACGGATCTTGAAATGAGAACAATGGATATGGAAACTTCTATATAGCCATGCTCAAGGGGACAAAAATATTTTCATAATATAGAATTGTTTAAATATTTTCGAAATTTCAGTATTCTGATTGTACAGAAGTTCGTAATAGATAAGTTCGACTGTATAAGTAGTCATTAAGACATGATTCAATAGGAGTGCAATGGCTCAGTGAGCTAACACGTCGCCAATTTTGGTTTAAGCAAGCTTATAGAAGCTCTAAACATTTCTTTATTTTTGGGTTTGGTGAAAAATGCCTCGCTTTATGGAATCCATTTAAGTAAATAAATCATCATGCATGTACACACAAACCTAGTTCTACTTTCCGTTTCACTTGCGCAGTCTTTAAGCCCTGAAAGTCCATTAGAAAGTCGACCTGTCAATGAAACGTTTTTTGCTTCTTTTTTTTTTGTTGTTGTCCTTTCTCTTAGCTTGTTTTTTATGCCACTTCTTGCGCACACTTTTGCACTTGCCGTCAGCATGCATGCGAGTGTGCGAGTATCAGAGCATCGTATATGACGGCCTTATGGAGCCATTACCAGTATATGTTGTTCTTATTGTTGCCGCTGACGTGTAGTGTCGACGCAGCCCCCTCCCCCCCTCCCCCCCATCTACCCACTAGCCGCTCACGTTTCCACTTGAAATCTGTCAACTGCAACTATTTATTAAATTATATACTGCCATTGTTAAAAGTGAATGACTGGCTGAGTGTGAGACTTAACAAGCGAGTGTGCGCCTGAATTGACTGTGTCTGCGGGGGTATTGAAAGGTTCTCTGTGAAATTTAAGGAATCCATGGAATAGCCTTTACATTGTATTTGCGATTTATTGCTTATCTACTTCTACTTCTAGATATCGGGACTGTGTGTGAAGCCACTTCTGCATTCGCACCATGTAACAGACATCAATGCTACTTCTCGACCTCAGCTTCTGCTCCTGTTGTTCCTAGTGATGGCGGCATTAGGCAAATTGACAACAGCTTAAAACGCTTTGGGGGGACTTAAAGCACCGCCAGCAAAAAAAAAAAAAAGAGAAAAAAAAAAAATACTGTCAACCTCAAGGATCCTCTGCTGTTGTCAGGAAAAACTCGTATTTGACAAGGAGAGCAAGCACAGTGAGAGTTAAGTGAAATAACATAGAAGCAAACTCCCAACACCGAGCGCAATGAATGTTGAACTGGAGGAGGAGGAGGAGGAGCGCATTTGCCTCAGGTGAGTGTCGACAGTTTCGGATGTGTGTGCTTTTTATTTTTATTTTTTTTTTGTGGCTGGGAATGACTTAGCAATTGCATTAGCTAGGCCCTGATGTGATTTACGATTGAGTGTTTAAAAATTAAAATGTCTAGAGGATAAGATGGAACGAAATTAATTGCAGTCCTTTAAAGGTAAACTGGGTTTTAACTAATAACTTACTTTGATAAAAGTTGTCAAAATGTTCATATGTTTATCATCAACTTAACACGATTGGGTGTTAATTTTAGGATCAAAAAATGTTCTTTTAGTAACCAAAAACTTAAGCTAGGCCACGAAAACTTTGTACTCATAGCACTAGCCCTTTGGTGATACATTTATAGGACTTCTTGACCTACGAACTAATTAGGCTATAAAACTTAATTGAACTTGCTTTAAAAACCACACGCTATTAGTTCAAAAATTATAACTACTTACTTTAAGAGTATGAGTATCCTTTCATCGGTAAACTTTTATTTAGAGTCTAGGTTACAAATCGCTATAACCCGTTAAGAAATCCAAAGCATCTAAGAAATTATCAAATACATCTCTAAACCTTCTTAGGGCCAACTTCACATCTTCTACTTGGTGCTAAGTTTCAGATACACATAGATTTTGCTCTGTTATTTGTAGGCTTATGTGATAGATAGCTCTATGTTGAAGATTAGAAATCGGGCCTTAAAGGATCAAAGTCTTGATTTGTTTTTGGGAAATGTCTTCTATGTATCTTAATTTATGAAAATTTGTTTATCATTTTTCATGCTTGGGTTGGTCCAACTAACATTATGTGTTCACTTTATGAGCGCCTTGGACTTGTTTCCAGATCTTTCTCTCCAGATCTCGAAAACTAATTTGTCATGTAAATTTCGACAAAGTCTTCTTTCTGAAACGAGTAATCTTACAAAATTTGTATTATAATCTTGACCTTCTCTTGGAAACGAGCTAAGAACTTCGAACTTAACACTAAAGTAGGCATATAAGCGCAGACGACAAGCAAGCACTCGCGTGACTATGCAACAAGTCACATTAAAAATTCCAGCGAAATGTCAAGACCTCAGCAAGCAGAGTGAAGTTTTACCTAACGAAAATAGTTCAATCTATTAGAATATTTTATATTTCAAATGCTCAGTAAAGAAATTCGGAAAGGATCTTCGCAACTAGTGCTCAAAGGTTTAGGACAAAGAGATAAGTCAAAAAGTTATTAGAAGGTGACGCTCTAGAAGCCTATTTCGTTTTTCAGTTCAATTCATTTACTGTCTATCACGTGGCGCAGTAGGCGGTCATTCCGATTGAAAGCTCACCTTATCTTCTTTCTGATTTGTTCAGTTATTCCTGTGGCTTTTCGTACGTTTGCTTTCTATATTTTGGCTGCTTTAAAAGTAATTTACACAAGGTAACAAATAGAACAAAATAGAAAGTTGAAAAGTCAAAATAATAATTATCACACTTTTCACAAATTCATAAAATCGTATGAACTGCTTTCTTGAAAGATACAAAGACAAAACACACTTGAGCTGTTTTTCCTTAATGTCAGAGGTTTAAGGACCTTTTTAATGAAAGCTCAGAAGTAAAAATTATAAAAAAAATTAAGTTTATGAGCCCTTTTAGTACAGAAACGGTTATATGTTAAAACAGACGTGACAAATGAGCAACTTACTGTTCAAAATTTCCTCTAAAAAGCTAGACCTAATATCGATTTGTTATCGAAAAGCCAAGTGTCAGCAATAGTAAGAGCTGGGAAGAAGAAAGAAAACAAGCGGCCAATTGTATGGGGAACTATAACGAGGATCTTTGAGAAACTTGACTTGAAGAACATTTGCCAGTGGAATCAGAGAACCTTCTCAAATCGGTAAGGGTGTTAAATGATTGCTGAATTTCTTTCTTTAAGAATTTTCTCCAAATACTACACATTTTTTTCCAAAGTGTAGAATCCAGTTCCAGGTATTTGTACATTGTACATTTCTGTGTTGAATAGTGGAATTTATTCTTTGCTGTTGATTAGACTGATGATTCAGCATTGCCTTTGGGTCTGACGGCTTGACATTTGTCGGTGGGTATGGGAACTTTGCTGTGTTGCTGCTGGGCAGAGCAGAAGTCGGGACAATTTTTTGCCTTGAATAGATTCCTGTGACTGGGTCACTTACAAGCATGTTAATTAGTTGGGACTTTATTTTACTTATTTTAGTAGCCAGTTCTGGGAACCTTACAGTCAACAGTCTGCCATTGGCTTTCAAAATGAAAGTAAGCATCAAAATGTTGTCTAAAGCTTTGGCAGTTAAACTTGGCATACAATTCTAAAATCGCACACAATAGGCTTAGTAATCCGGTAAAACATTAACTTTGTATGGGTTAACATTCCAATGCTTCACAAAATGATTTCAATTGAATTTCTAGAACTTCTTTTCCTTGCCTTTGGCTACCCAAGAGACCAATAAACTGCACTTAGAGCTTGAAATCAAATCTCCCACATCATGACAGGGGAATAGGGGGACAGCGGGGAAGATGATGGCGCCACATTCTTTGGCTAACAATAATAATCAATTAAATGCCGACGCCAATGCAACAACAAATAACACTGATGTCTCGCAATGTCCAATGAAAAGCCAAGGCGACCAAAGGCGACAACAACAGAAACAAACAGAGTGCGGGGGAAGGGGGCTATTCAATGTCAAGCTCAAATTGCAATTGTGTGACCCTCCTGCGCTTCCACTTAAAGCCACTAAAATTGCTCAAAACATCAATTTTTAATGATAGAAAGTCAAACTTATAATTGAACACAAATCGCGCGCCAATTTAAAGTTTTGCAACTGAAAGTATGCAACACTTCTTTAACATGACAAATTGGATGGCTTCAGATATAAAGCATACGTCACGTTGCCAATGACTATTGCAATATTTTGTAATCGAATTATGCAATTTCAATTACATAATCGTTTTCTCAATCAACAGAACACGCCTGCAAATTAAAACCAAGGGTGGAGTTTTAATCCTTGAATGAAAAGTTACTTTTCCTTGGTTATTTCAATTATTTGAATTTTGTCGCATAATGGCTTAGGGTAGGTAAAGATGGCAAGAAACAACAAATTTTTCTTACATTTAGACCAAGATATGCCCATTGCGATACCATATATTCCCAATTAAACCAGAAGGGGTTCGATAAAATTTTGAGAAAAGACGGAATCTCTATCTCAGATATTTCCGAGGGGTTGAGCAAACATCTCAGGGCTCCGATGTTCGCCATCTGTTTGGACATTAAGACTAAGGGATGAAAATAAATAAATAGAGGAAGCCTTACCCTTGCAGCATGTTTTTTAACTAATTTGAAGGACATATTCACTGAAAACCAACAAGTTTTTTTCACTAAAAATACTTTTCTGACTCTACTTTTCCATGACAGCTATACTATATAGATGTCCGATTTCTACCAAACTTAGTGGAATTATGGAAAAGCATAGCAAACTAAGAAATACAAAGTTTGAAGGCATTTTCTTTGAAAACAAAAAAGTTTTTCTCACTAAAACTAGTTTCTCGACTGATCATTCCTATGGCAGCTATAACCTATAGTTATCCGATTTTGACAAAACTTTAAAGAATTGTGTGAAAGCTTATAAAATAAATCTATGCCAATTTTAAAACGGTTTACATTGGAAACAAAAAAGTTTTTCTTATTAAAACTATTTTTCTAACCTACTTTTGTATGGCAGCTATACCATATAGATGTCCGATTTCGACAAAATTTGGCAGAATTATGGAGAAGCATTAAAAACTAGTAAATACGGAGTTTGGTGACGTTTGAATTAAAAAAAAAAAAGTTTTTCTCACCAGAACTAGTTTTTCGGCCGATCGTTCCTATGACAGCTATAACCTATAGTCATCCGATTTTGACTAAATTTTGAAGAGTTGTGTGAAAGCTCATAAAATAAGTTTGTGCCAATTTTCAAGTGGTTTACATTGGAAACAAAAAAGTTTTTCTTACTAAGACTATTTTTCTAACCTTACTTTTGTATGGCAGCTATACTATATAGATGTCCGATTTCGACAAAACTTGCCAAAATTATGGAGAAGCACTAAAAACTAGTAAATACGGAGTTTGGAGACGTTTGCATTAAAAACAAAAAAGTTTTTCTCACTAGAACCAATTTTTCGACCGTTCGTTCCTATGGCAGCTATATGTTATAGGCATCCGATCCGGCCGGTTGCGACAAATGTGCAGCGTATTTGTACCAGAAGACTCTGTGTAAAGTTTCATGAAAAAAGGTCAAAGAATGCTTTCTTTACTTGTTATTTTATTTAAAGAGATCTTTCAATCCTCTAAATTGAGTACCCTTAGGCAGTCTTGGCCTTTGCAGTAAGCATGTTGTATATTTGCCAAGGGAGAAGGGTACATAGTCTGGCCAAGTTGGGCGTCAATAAATCTTTCAAGTTTTTTGAAAGGAAATGAGGACGTCCTATAATCGCTTAGATTTGGGGTTAAAATAACTCTTTTGCATTCTGCATTTAGTGGGTAAATAGCTAACCTTAAGGGCAGCCTGTAAAAATTGTAATCCGAAGAATTTTCTAACTGAGTTGCAAGTGTTCTGATGACTTAAGTGGTTTGAATGTTTCCATTTCCCTTGAGATAATATTTCAATTGTTTGATCTTACCAGGGTATGTAAGTCTAATTCTCGGTTGTGGATTACTAGAACATGCTGTAAAGCGCTGCTGAAGTCCGTCCTGGTTCCGTCTGCCTTTTGTAAAAGACCTTGTCAAAACAGTTGATTTGGCCAGAACAATAGCGAAATGTGTTAAGGGCTTGCAATTAAAAATTCTTTTTTTTTTTTTTAATATTTATTTGAGACTATTTATAGAGACAAACAGCTGCTCAGCGGACCCAACAACTTGAAATGTCTGCTTAATGTTATGCAAATTTGCTGGTTTTTTTTTTTCTTTCTTCTTATGTAAATTCTTGTGAAGTAAACAACAAACAGCAAAAGGCGACGACAAGGACTAGAAAGGCACAGGAACTAGGTGAAAGCTAAGGGAATACACTTCGTTCCGCGTCCTCTACTGAGCTGAATTTAAATGGCAATCAACCAAAGAGGAAGAAGAAAAAAAAAATGGAAACTGGCATAGGGCGACATTTAATGGAAACTCGAACAAAAAAAACAACAACTTTTTGGCTGCAACCTGAAAGTGTGCAACAGAAAACCTAATTAGCTGGCCATAAACATAAATTGCCTGTTGTGGTGGTTCAGTCGTGCATTAAGTTGCGCCCAAATTAAATGGCCGCCCCCTCCTACTCGTCTCCAGATTTGCCGCCAAACAGTTTGTCAATTTTAATGGCTTTTGAATGTTCGGCCAAATGCTTGTAACTTGATTGCTGCCTTAGAAAAAGTGGCCACTTATACGGCTTATGTCCTTTTTCTTTTGGACCAGCACCCCGCACCCACCGCTAACAAGTGTTTACCCAAAAACAGAAACAGCCGTCAAATAAATCGCCTTGATTTGAGTCAAAAGTCTTATTGTAAGAAGAAGAAAAAAAAAAGGGACATCAAAGCAATTGGGTGGGTCCAAGCGTATTTGGTGCATAATAATGCGTAAGCAGAATCAAAAAAAAATGGAAATTTTGACCACGTTGGAATTTTGTTAGCGCTCCCACTTGTAGGTTGACTTTTGCCAGGACTTTTGACATGTTCTGGAAAGCACTTTCATCTGAAATTGGAGAAGGTTTATGATTCATACATCATTTGGAAAACTGGTCGTGTCCCCTTCGGCCAATTGTTCTGTCTTCTTTGTGTATTCCCTTTTGCTCCTTCCTTTATCTTTTTTTGTGTCGCTGAGTAATTTTTCTATTTTCTGCTTTGTTGCTTCTTTTCATAAGCACACCCATGTTGACCAATGCCCAACATTAACCCAAATCCACACACACTCACACACACACACAGAGGCAGTACCATGTACTTGGGATACAAGGTAAAATTAAGAGTTCTGTGGCTCATTGCTTGTCTCCTTTTAAGGACTTCTTTATGTGCTCTAGTGTTTTAGCTAAATGAAGTAGCCAGTAGCTCATAACCCATATCCGAGTCACCGTTTTCCTCAAATTAGCCACCTGCTGCATTTTGTTTTTGGGCTTTTTTTTTTGGAAATTAATTATCATCGAATGTTTTTATAGATTTTATGGCAAATGTTTGAGCAGCTAATGATTATGGGAGTGGCGTGATAGAATGAATGACAGTTTTATCTTCAATTAAAGAAAGGCAGTTCTCAAACTGCCGATTTTCTTTAAAAGGGAAAATCAATTACTGGTAAAGTCCTGCTTAGCTTCCTAATTGCAAGTGGCTCATAAAGAATTTGCCGAGAAACAGGCAAAACTCCAACTTAAGATTGATAAAAGCTGACCGCGGATGACAGGTGGAAATAATAAGAATAGCCACAGAATTTAATTTAGGAAATTACACGCAAAAAACTAAATTGTCTTAAAACCCCAATAACTACCCTAAATTCAAGTTAATTTGGCCTAAAAGGATTCACTTTTCAGGTCAATTTGAACGTAGTTTAAGGCAAAAAATAGCCTAAAAGAAAGGAATTTTGTTCCTTAATGTAAGATCAAATATTCCTTAAAAACTTAAAAAATTGAATCCCTACAAAGAACAAGTATAAACCAAGGAACCAAATACCTTGTAAAGGGTGGAATTGTGTAATAAAACTTACCTTTTAACCTTACCTTACCTAAGATTCGAGCTCGGGTCCTCAAGTAATTGAACACTTGTCCGAAAATGTCGATCCGCGCGAACAATTATCAAGTTGCCCAAAAGAAATCCAGTAATTTTAGCTGGCAAAACTTTTAGTCAGTTTTTCAGTTTTCGCGGAAATGGGTCACCTAGATATAAGGTGGCTTTTCCTCAACGTTCGTAATGCACAAAAAAATACCAAATAAATAAATAAATAATGCCTGAATGTCAGTTTAAGCTTTCAGCTTTCAACAGCTCGCCTTAGAACATGAAGGTTGTGATCTCAAGTCACAGAATACGTAATTAGAAATAGATACGAATTTATTTTAAAAGATTTTTATAGAAATCGTTAAATTTTATCAAAAAATCTGAAGTTACAGATTACGCCCTAATTTGTGGGCGTAACCAAAGAAACCTTAGTAGTTTGCAAAATATTAGCAAAACGAATCCTGTGGATAACTAAACCAGTTCAAAAGCTATGATTTTTGCAACTTGTTTTGGGAAACAGCCCCACTGTGCAACGTACCAACTGCTAAGCCAAGCGACTTGACGACAGCTTCTTTCTAGCTGAAAGCTTAAACTGAAACTGACTTAACTGACTTTACAAACGATTAGGAAAACAGCTCCTTTATTAAGGTAACACTTTCCTCAAAAAAGCACCAACAAAAATGTACTCTTTTAGGTCAAAATCTGACCGTTTAAGCATAGTACTCAGACAAGCTAAATCTATTCCAATTCAACTAAAAATTTCGACTGGTCTCTTAGCTGGGCCAGTTCTCAGACAAACTTAATGTTTTCGCTCATAGCCAGCATAAAACTAGTGGCGCCGCAACCTTGATTAGTTAAACAGCTGATTGAGTTTAGCTGGGTAGAAGCTGTAAAATTGTTTACAATTTATTGATTGTGCAATGGCTGCAGCCTGCAGCAGAAAAAAACCAAATTAAACACAACTTAGGCATTACCTATGACTATGACTTCTGCTTTACAAATATCACCCAAATACTATAAATAAATGAATTTAAATGTAAACTAAACACTCAAGATAAAGAAACCTATTGCAGTGTGATCGTTTGACATTTTTGGGTATTTTTATACCCTGTTCCCATTGAAAATGGGAAAAGGGGGATCATGAAGTTGTGCGAATGTATGTAACAGGGAGAAGGAAAATTTTCCGACCCCATAAAGTATATATATTCTTGATCAGCATGAACAGCCGAGTCGATATAGCCATGTCCGTCTGTCCGTCTGTCTGTCTGTATGAACGCGTCGATCTCAGAGACTATAAGAGATAGAGCCACAAATTTTTGCACGAAGGTAGATTTATGCTGTACGCAGATCAAGTTTGTTTCAGATTTGAAAAATTCCACCCCGTCCCCCTTTTATCCCCAAAAAACCTAGACCTCCTCTAGAAATCCTAGACCTAAATAGCCGTCAGATCCACAATTTTCAAGTTAGAGCCTCGTGGTTTAGTATACATCAAGCTAGGCCCAATATCTATCTATTCTGAAAAGTACAATCAGATCGGACAAAAAACACCGGAGTTATAAGCGAAACAGTTGAGCTGATAAGAGCACCCCCCCACTTGTTGGTCAGGACTAGAAAAAAGTGTTGCCTACATTTGGGGATAATTTTATTAAATTCAAAAACAATTAAATGAAAACAAATGAACAGGGTATTTTGTGGTCGGGAAACTCGACTGCAGCGCCCTTACTTGTTTTCATTGTTTTGACGTGGAAGAGTCACACACTTTACTCTTAGCTGACCCTTTAGACAACTTTATAGCAAGGTCAAAACTTAGTTTGTTTGAATTTTAAGTTGCCTTGAATGTTGAATTAAAGCCAATTTTTCTCCTTAGGAACTGCTTAACCCTACTTCTAGGCTTCTGTTTTTTTTTTAAGTGTACTTTGACTGAAGTCAAAACATGTTGCAAAAAACCTGTAAATAAAAAACGTTTCCAGGAAACCGAAACGAATCCTTCACTTGGCACGCATATCACAACAATGCTCGACTTTGGTTGCATTCCCAGTAGAGCAACTTGCAAGGCACCTTTAAAACTAAACATTTTCGTTCTCCGTTGTTAATTGGCCACTGTTTAAGTCACTTAATGCACTTGGACTACAAGCCTACCAGTGTACTATGGCTACTTTGAATATGCAAACGTATTTACACCCCCAGAAGTAGAAGAAAAGGATATACCAATTATCTGCCACATTAACACAAGGACAAGCAATCAAACCATAAATTGTAGAAACGAATTGAATATTAAGCAAGCGATTCGATTGCAAAATGTTCTAGAAAGCAGAGTCGCTACATAAGGGAGAAGCAAAGCTGGCGGCATCCAGACATGTATTGGAGTCTTGGCCAAAATACATGATTTATGACCGAGCCAAACCTTTTAATGCTCGTTTTCTATAACAAATTAGATGAAAATGTTGTAATTTCGGTCGCTTGGGAGTGATGTGCCATCTAGATGCCAGTGGCAATTTTAAGTTTAATTTGCAAACATTTTGAACTTATACCAGATTATTATTTAAGAGGGGAATCATTGATATTTTGTACAAACAAAATTTCAAACTTAAATATTTTTATGATTTTGCTACCAATTAGCTCTGCCAACTTGGCTTAATTATCCTTAAGTATTTGTGACACCATAGCAACTAGACCAGTGAAACAGCTTAAACGTTTAATACATAAAATAAGCAGCTTTTTAGACATTGTGGTTGTTGTTGTTGTTGCAGTTGTTGCCATATTGATGGGTTGGCCTTGCCAAGTAGCTTTGTGGCTAGGAGGGCATGATGGAACACCCTTTGCGCCCCGTGGCTGAGCATAAATATGTCAAGTGTTAATTGCTGCCACTTAACGTGGAGCACATTTTCAAATACAACAACAACAACGGGAACTTACCCACACACACACACACACACACTCAGACAGATGGGGAAGGCGTGTAAATATGACTTTAATCTACTTAGCTAAGCAGCTGCCCCCACAGTCTCATGCCTCATGAAAGCCGCAGCACCAAAAGCAAACAAACTCTCGCACACACACACACACACTCACTTGTTACACACCCAATAATATGCTTTAACAAGTTTCTTATGGCCATAAATCCAACAAGCCAACAAAACCTCATAAAAAGGGCTGGCTGGGGCTGCCTGGGTAGCCCGGCTGGTGACTTTGGAAACTAACCCCAGAGGCAGGCTGCCTATACAAATAAGAGCTAAAAATGCAGACATCCATTTGACATTTCATATCATATCAAGACCAGAACCCACACACAAAGCAAGAGTCTGGACAGGAAATTTCGTTAAACAAAACCAAGAAAAAAACAAGTAAGAAAGTTGGCCAAGATCGACTATAGGATACTCTGTAACAAGAAACAGCTCAGAAAGAGCTAAAAGCTCTTAACTTGTTTACTGTTTCTTCGATTTTTACCAATTTGTTGTCGGACCTCAATCTCTTAACATCTCTGAGAGATAGAGTGGATTTTTAACAATCATGGCTATATTGACTCGGTTGTTAATGCTGATCAAGTATATTATATCCTTCTCCCTGTACCATACCTTTGCACAACTTCATGTTTGCCCCATTTACCCTGTTTTCCAATATGTACAGGGTATACAAATACTGCCCCCGGCCCAGCGCACAGACACAATTGACAGGCCATAGAAGCAACTACGTGTATAACAAAAGATGAGAACGACTAAAATAATATACTGTGCGCTCTCTTATCTGGCTTGTTTATCATACGACAACTTATGAGTAGTTACTTTATTCATACACGAGTATCCTGTTTCCCGATGCCTTTGGTGATTGTCGCCTGGTTTCCTTTCCTTTACCTTCCTTTCCTTTGGCTTCTTGTCGATTGTGACAAGCGGTGTTCCTTGAAGTAGATTGCAATTCATAGTTAATGTTTATGTATAGGAAATGAAATTATAAGCTGGGCAAAGGATGATTTGTACCCTGAATAGAGCAATGTGCGTATGTAAGATAAGCCATAACTATGATAATAATATGTGTAACTGGGGAAAGGCAGTGCAGAAATGAACGTTTTACTGAAGTTCTTATACATTTGAACCTTATTGTATCTCACTTTTTTAAGGACTATTTCAAATAATAAGTCACACAAGAATTGAAGACGATTCGGAAAGAAATGATCACTTTTCTAATGATCTGGCAACCCTTAGTCTAACGATACATGACCATCGATTGTCAAAAGCCTATCGAACAAGTAGGAGCTTTCATGATATGGTATTCAGAATACACATTTTGCAGTTTTTCCTTTCGTTTTTGCTAAACTCAAAAATATGAAACATATAATACTAATTATTTTTAAATAATTGAACATTATAGAAGAACTTTTCAAGATACCAAAACATCTAAAATGGTGCAAAGAATTAACCTTTTTTTTCGTTTAATAGGTAGGTTTTCATTTATTCTCAATTTATTGTTTATTTCATCAACCACAAGGTAAAAACTTTTCAACCCTCAAGATAAGTTGGTATTACTTTTACCATAACACGTAATAATTCCACTTTCGAAGTATTTCTGTAGAATTTAAGTTGAGAACAAGGCTGTATATTGACATTCGCCTATTCTTCTTCAATTACTAAACTAAGTTTACTAGCTGTCTTACACTGTCTCTCATTTTTTAAGCATTAATTAGAGAGGATAATGATGGGATCACAATGGAATTCAGGTCCGCATCTAATGTTGTTTCAGTTCAGGTTTATTCCTACACAGAGAAAAAAAAAAGAATATCAAAAAATATCCATTGGATAATTTGCGGTATCCATTTGGGGAATAACATCCTTAAATATCCTTTTAAACATACAATTTAACTAAAAATCATCCAAAGGATATGAAAACTGATGATCATTTGGATGATTTTGCAGCTTCGCTGAATGATTAAATGGATATTTTAGACATATCACTTCCAAATGGATCTTTTTGGATCCATTTTTCTTCTGTATACTAGTTAAGAAAGCCACAGAATTAAGTGATACTGTTTACTGTTCAATAGTCTTGTCCTCGCCTTGCAAATTTCCCTCAAATATCTGTTAATTCCATATGCAGTAGATCGTTTCCCAGCAGCATTCAATCTGGCTGAGCTGTAGGACTTTTTCTGCTTCCGCCAATATTTTTCAGCTGTCTGCTGTTATCTTTTGTCACTGAAGATGACATTTTGTTAGAAATCTTTGGCCCAAGATAACTACTAAATTGCGGTCAAGTCACTCGCCAATTGCTTTTCTTATGAATTATGTCAAAAAAAGTGTTTCATTGTTCAGATTAAAGCATTGATTAATTCAATATTTAAAAATATATTTTCATGCCAATCAAAATGATTTCCATGACAACGGCTGTGACAAATTTTAAAAAGTGAGTTTCAGTCCACAGCGATTGTGAATGGTTAATTGGTTATTGTTGATTGGTTTTGCAAATACAATTTATTTGATGCAGCCTTACCAGGTAAATAATGTTGTTTTTTATATACGAAACTAGTTTTATTTGTCATACCTGCAGGCTTGCAGAACTCGTCGTTTTAATACAAAAGCAACAGAGTCCCAGTGTGCTACAGGACTTTTCGCTCGATAAGTGTCTAAATTAAACGCTTTCTTAACCTTTTATCTGTAAAACTTTTGGAGAAGTTCTTTCTGGCAAAAATTTAAAATAAACTTGATCTACCTACAAAAATAAGAACATTTTGGCCGAAACCTGCTGATGTGATATCTCTTACCATCGCTGAGATCTGTGCTTCTACTTGTTTAGTCTTCCAGAATGAATCTATACTTGTCACCGCTTTGGCTTGATTTGGTTCGTATACTTCCCTCTCTGAACTAAGTATGTTACCATCAATTTTAGACCGACTTAAAGTTAGAAGCTCAAGCTCAAATCAGCTTAGAACATCCCTCAGCCCATTTGAGCCAACTGAACCGCTCCTGTTACACTCTTATCCATCATCATCATCATCACCACCAACTTAGTCAATTACCATATCAGCAGCAGCAACAACAAAATTCCAAACTGATTTCTACACTTAATCAGAGAGCCATAGAGCACCCAATAGCCCCCGCTTCGATTCATATTGTATTTTATCCAGCCCAAAGCATTTTTCTCGCTCAGTTGCTAAATGCCAGTTCAATGTGAAAGACGCGAAAATAAACTCGACAAAAAAAAAAAAAACAAAAAGCGCGCCGCGGGCGGCAGTGCAAATAACAAAATAGCAATATTGTAACATATGTAGATATGCGACCTCTCCCTAGGGTATAGATCTTAAGTCAATATTTGACCAGCCTCCATGACGTAGCGACTCCGACTCCGACGAAGCTAATGTTGACGCTGAGTCAACTCAAGTTTGCAATGTGAAAAGTGAAAATACAAAGAGGCGCTATTGAAAAACTAATATACACTTGTGCCCACTTGTTTGATTTATCGATTTTGTTTTATTTTGAATACTGTTGCGCCATTATCAACGCATTGATACACATAGACAACGTATAAGCGATAATTATATTAGGCGTTTATCTGGTACCCTTCACCCCGGTACGTGTGCAGCGATAAACACGCATTCGCCATGTTCTTTGTTTATCTGTCGGATTACTCATACGATCAACTTCATTTTTAGTGAAACGGCCAACCGGTTTTGGTGCTAGCCGAATGCAATTTTTGTTTTTTAACTAAAAGAGTAATTAAAGTGGAAATGTTGATTTGGCAAAGGTGTTAATCAGTTGCAAAGAAGACTGATGTGATGTGGCATGTGATAGACGTGCTTGATTGGATTAAAGCTAACAACAACAACAGGTGTGTAAATAAATGCGAAACGAAATCATTAATAGAGTGAGTAACCCTCATCGACAAATAAAAAGATGAGGGGAAAGGCCACGATTTGTACAAGATTGTTATAAAAGGTGTTAAGTCAATTTGTTCTACAGCGCTGGAAAAATACAGTTCCTTGAGATGGATTTGCTTAACTTTATTAAGTTGAGCAATTAAGATAGAAGAAATGAGATTGTTCAACATATTGAAACAAATTTGACAGGGAAAATTAGGCTAAATGTTTTGGAAAGATTGTTAGTAAACAAGTCGGTTCGGGTTTTCCTGTATGGGATCACCTGTTAGCTCTCTTGAAAGTACTTAAATACGTAGAAAATGATTGATTTTGCATTGATTGAAGGCAACCTAGAAAATGAAAAAGAGAGAGGAATGAGAGATTGTTTATAATCAATCAAGTGAGCGTAAAGAGGAAGGGGTTTTTTGTTTGAAACCGAAAGACTGTGTGATCTTGTATGATACAAAATATATAATTTGTTGCGTTGTTTCTATACCCAATAATAATCTCCCATTTTGCCCTTAAATCATAATCAAAAACAAAATCAAATGCAAGTTATTGACTTGTGCCTCGAACACTGTTGCTTATCACCAAATGATAACTGATAACAACTAAGTTGGTATGTTTAACTGCCATCAGTGATTAGCAATGCAGTAAAAATAGACGAGAAAATCGAGATTAATTCTCCTTGTCGGTCAGTTTCATACCAGAAATAGCATTAGATTGATCAAATGTTCCAAACGCAGCTTGATAAACAAAACAAAAAAATAGGAAAAACTGCAGGAGACTTCCGCATAGATGTAAATTCATATAAATATTTATAATTTTTGATGAAATTTCTTTGCAAATGATTGCATTTTTATTGGGATTGAGTTAAAAGCACATAACCAAATGACACTCAATATTGAATTTATTTTCATATGCCTTTGGGATTTCTTGGAATTCTTTTCTTTTTAGTCTGTATTTTTTGTATTTTTTTTCTGCTTGACTTAAATTTACTTCACAGTTGCGCTGAGAAGTATGCTATGCTTTTGGGTTAGATCCTGCATATGAATGAGTTTGCTTGTGCGTGTGTGCGTCGTTTATTCGTGTGTGTGTGTGTGTGTCTGCCTAACAGCTAATTTGAATAATGACAACGACATCAACGCGCCATTTTCTAGTTGTTGACTATCGTCGTGTGCCGGCCCGGCCCCATTTTCCGTGTATTTCCGTTGCGGCTGCTTGAATTTGACTTGAAATAAGCTGCCATAGAATAGCTCTTTGAGATACATGCAAGTATGTAAATTGTGTACATATGTATTGGTTGTCTGTTTGCAAAACAACAAAGCGGCCAAATAAACATGAAATTATTTAACAACTTGAATTTTACTGTGCAATTGATAGATGGAGATTTGAATACTCTAATTTTTAAGTAAATTGCAAGTGGTTTAACAATTTGATATTCAACTAGTTGTATACCCCTTTGCATTGTGTCAATGTGATTCTTATGAATACGTTTATATTCAAGTTTAAACTGGCTACATTTTAACTCGACGAAACCAGTTTGAAACTAGTTTAAATCAAATGTTAACCCACACCCAACATTTCCAGTTCGTAGCTTAAATAACTTCTGAGACTTGTGAATCGTCTCACTGACTTTATAAACCTACAGACCAATTTACAAATCGAAACGTGTGGACCTGAACCACTTTTGAAATGGTTCAACTGGAAGGCTCGAAGCCGGGAAATGTATATCAAACTTCATAGAATCAGTCAACAACTCAAATTTTTAGTTCATAGCTTAAATAAGTTCTGAAAAATGCCTCTGAACCACTCCTTAAGCTGCTTGAGACCGGTTCTGCACCTGTTAAATATTCAACTCCACATTAAGGTTACCTACCAAATTTAAAGTTCGTAATTACTTCCACTTTTAAACCGTATTTAACTGCCTTCAAACCGATCCACATGAGCATACTGTGATAGTTTCGTAAAGATCACTTCAGCGGCTTAGACGTCTATAAGAAACATTCCTACAAATATCAAACATACAAGCAAATGCTGTAGCATGACCTGTTAGCCATGGAAACCAGGGAGGCAGATGAACGTCGACGGGAGAGAACGATGACGCAATGACAGGCGAGGCGGAGTACTACCAGAAGACTGATGGCGGGCATAAAGCCGTGGGTGGGGAAGAAAGCATGGACAAGCCGTCTTTTATCTTACACAAATACTGACTGAACATGGGTGCTTCAAGTCCTATCTCTATATAGGTTTAAGCATGAGACAGATCCGTTTTCCAGGCATTGTGCGCGGAACATAGAAGACGCCGAACACGTATACTTCGTCGGTATGACATTTGCTGCCAATCAGAAAGTGCTATGCCTAGGTATATGGGGAGGCTAATCACAGTCACTGACTTTATGGACATCCTGCTTAGAGATTTTTAGATTCTGAGATTCTGCTGAGTACAATCTCTAGATGAGAGTCTATTGAATGCCTTCGTGCCGTCTCCATCTTGCGAAGTAATACTCACCGGTAGTTCCGCAAGATGAAAACGGAGAGTAGAGGTTAATTTTAGAGGGTGAGGTATTTGGAGTCCCTCTCTTCTTGGCTTTTACTGATTTTATCAATAGAAATAATTTAAATCATACACCTACAATTTTGACATACAAAAGGTATAAAAGAAAGCATTTTTTTAAAACTGATCTCTCCGATTTGGTTAATTTAACAGATTTTGAAAGTATTATGACTGCTATGAGCTATACATATTATCAGGAATGCAAACCGCTTAGAAATAATATATGCTTACAATCGTTAAATGTCGTAAATAATGGATGAATAACGAGAAGGATACTCAGGAATGCAGTCAGATGAATGGTACAGGAAAAGGTCAGCAAGCAATTGCAGGACACGTATGGGTTCACATGTTTTAGTTGATGAAAACTCCCAGATTTTCAAGTATTATTGTCTGAAGGTTTTAGCTTTACGTCTTAAAATTGGTCCGTGAACTGAACCGAACCGACATAAATAATAAAAAATAAATTGATGATGATATAGTTGCCATAACAATTTGCGAATTCTTTACTTTAATCTTATATTCCTTTAATACTTTACAAAATGTACAACTAAATCAGTTTACTCTTATCCCGGGCGAGAGTAAGCCACAAATCCTGTCAAATTGATTCACGCGCCAGCCAAAAATGTGGCCGCTTAGGAACCATTTTCATTTCAGTGCGAGACATAAAGATGATTGTAATTCCTAGGCATTCAAACTTGAGGACACCAGACAACTCGCAGCTTTTGACAACTTCAAAGCGAATGTAGAAATTTAAATCAGACTCCACCCTCCCCTTAGCCACCCCTATCACGGCGCACTCATTAAGACAAGTAGCTTAATAATTATTAAACATCTTACAGAACGGAGGAAGAGGAAGTACATAAAATGGATGATGACAAGTTGGTTTCGGATGAGGTGCATCTGCGGCAGCTCAGTCCAACGCCCTCGCATGCATTGCAACAGCGCCGTCAGAGCAACAGTGTGACACATTCCGCGCCTCCAGAACTGGCACAGCAAGAGGAGCGACAGCCGGAGGTGGCGACAGACGAGGGCGTGATATTGCGACGAGCCGTCGACATGGGTATCATTGCCTTGGCACAAATTGACGACCTACGACTGGAGGGCGATGACGATGGCCTGGGGCTGAGCAATCCCGCAGCGCAGACCACAAATGATGAGCAGATTACGGCCACAACGGCAACAGGAATAACAACATCCGAGGTAGGTTAGAATGTGTCCAGGCACTTAGAACTAATTAAAAGCTAAACTAAAACAAAACAGCAGGATGCGACCACGACGACATCGATGACGACAACGCCCACAATAGCGACTCCAGTGCCAGCCGCGCCACCGGATATGTCCAAAATCCCACGGCTGCCGGGAGACGGTGCCCAGATGGACGACAATGGTGATCAACCGCCCTCGCTGCGTGCCTCCACCACATCAATTTTGTCCAATTTGCGCAAGAAGCAGCAGGCCATAATGGTAGGAGGGACATGTGGAGGTGGCGGCGTCGGCGGCGGCGGCGGCTTGTCCAAGCAGACACCACTACGCGTGCAATCTGTGCGCATTGTGGAGGCGAAGCGCGCTCATGGACCAAAGCGACGGACCGAAAGCTGCAGCATATTTGGCAATAGCAATTTTGGTAAGCGGCGGGAAGATAACTTTATGAATGCGTGGTCGATTTATGTGGCATAAATCTTGGTTTGTTCTGTTTGAGCAGTTGTTTTGAATTAACAGTCCCACCCGTTGTTGCCACCCATAATGGTCCATTTATTTAGATCCTGCAAGCCTTCAACCAAATACCTCGAATTTAACTTTTGAACCTTAAAGCATTAACCGATTAGTACCCTAAACACCGCCTAGTAGTATTATGAATAATTTCAACAACGTTTTACGCCACTTTTAATTCGATTAACACTGCTTTTTAGTACAGTAGTCGCACTCTGTCTGATAAACGCCGCCTTGCTCTATTTTGTGTTTATTCAACCACGGTTAATAGCACTTTTAATACCATAAACACCGCTTTATAATACAAAAACCAACCGCTAGCCGATTTAAGTACCTTAAACACCGCATAGCATTATTTTGAAGATCTTCAACATCGCTATACCCAACTTTTAATAGCACAAACACCGCTTTTTAGTATAGAAACCACTGGCTATTACATTAAAGTTCCTTAAACATCGCCTTGCACTATACTGTGTATATTTAACAATGGGTACCACCACTTTTAATACCATAAACACCGCTTTTTAGTGCAAAAACCGTACGATAGTTAATTTAAGTACCTATAACACCGCATAGCATTACTTTATATATGTTTAACAGCTGGCCACATCACCTTTAATACCTTAAACAAAGGTTTTTATACAGAAACCATTTGATAGACGATTGAAATACCTTAAACTCCGCATTATTTTGAATATGTTCAAAAACTGGTAGCACCACTTTCAATACAAAAAACGCTCGCCAACCGTTTTCCGCACCTTACACACCGCATATCAATATTTTTAATATCTTCAACAACGGATATCACCACTAATATTACCATAAACACCGCTTTTAAATACAGAAACCGCCCGCTAGTCGATTTAAGTCCCAATAATACCGACTAGCCTTGTTTAGAACATGTTCAACAACTGGTACCACCACCATAAACACCGCTTTTTAATACAAAACCGATGGCTATTCGTTTTAGGTATTATAAACACCATCTAGCACTGTTTTGAATACATTCAACAACGGATACCAATATTTTTAAGGCCGTAAACACCGCTTTTTAATACCGAAACCACCGGATAACCGTTTTAATTACCATAAAATGTTCAAAAGCGAGCTACACCGCTTTTATAACCATAAGCACCGCTTTTTAATTTAAAGATATCGCCCGCTAGCTTTCTACACCACTTTATGGCATCTTTATCTCCGATTTCCACCAATTATAATATCGTAGACAACCTCTAGAATCCTCTTAACCCTCTGAACCCTCCTCTTAATATAAGCAATAGCAATTTCCCGGGTTCTTCTTGAACTATTGTCTGACTTTGCAGCGACCTTTCTTTAGATTTTGGTGCCCACCGCTGATATAGTCGAAAGGGTTTAAAGGTCTGCTTGTAAAAAGTTTTTTGGTACTTTGTTCAAAGTTGTTGGATACAGATTAATTTGGTTTCAGATGTGCAAAGAATCCTACCTAGATTAACCAAAAAATCTGAAAGGATCGTAGAAAAAACATTCGATAATCTTCTCATGGTGTCATTTCTCTCATCCCTAACAGATCATGAAATGGAAACGGGTCAGTCCATTTCCAATCTCGCTGGCCAAGCCCAACGTCCGCTAAATAACGAAACCTATTCAGCGTTCAAGAGTGGCAATGTGGTCAAGGGCATACTCTGTCCCTCGTTGACCAACTCCTTTAAGCAGAGCTCGCTGGAGAGAAGCTATCTAACCTACACGCACAGGCAGCGTCAGAAATCACTAATTATTGTCAACGTGGTCGACTTTGTGCTGAAAATTGTGCTGGCCCTCGTCTGGATATTGCGGCGCGCCGAGTTCAAGCATACCCTAAATGAGGATGAATTGGTAGGCGAAATGAGCCACTGATGCGAATTTCCTTTCTTGTGGGTAATTGGAGTAAACTTCCTGCTTTCTCCTTAACAGAATGTTAGCATGGCCACGGCTATCACTTGGTCGGTTTGCTGTGGCATTGCCAATATGGCCATTTGCTTTCTGGGCTACTGGCGGTGTTTCGCCAACAACTATTTGCATTGGGCGGCTGTCTGCACTTGGCTGCTCTTCAATATACAAGGTGAGTACAAGGGAATGGGGAGGGCCATCAAAGTGGCTAATCCTTTTTTTGGGGGGCTGTCATAAATGTTTTATTACTTTCGGCAGGATTCGTGGGCCAGGGCGTGGGTTTTGCTGATCGCGAGTACCTGGTGTGGTACATACTGTTTGTTATTTTTGTGCCGTATGCCATGTTGCCGTTGCCACTGAAATGGTGCGTTGTGGGCGGTACCATTACAGCCAGCTGTCACCTGGCCGTAATTACCATCATCAAACTGCAGCATGGCGAGGTAGGAATTGGAATGTCCATCCATCGGTTGCGATTTCAATTTCAAATTTGTCTCTTCCCTCCCACCCGCTCCACCCGCTCCTAGGCCATTAGGAATGCCAACTGCGTTTTATTTCAAATCTTTGCCAATTTTATTCTCTACACGGCCATCAATGTGGCTGGAATGTATACCAAGTATCTAACGGATCGTGGACAACGTTTGGCCTTCATTGAAACGCACAAGGCCATGGAGCATAAAAAGGAATCGGAAAAGGAGCTGCAACGTACACAGAAACTTTTGGACTCAAGTAAGTTGAATGTATTTAACTTTGTTTTAGCAATTCTAAGATACGTATAAATTAGCGTACAAATGTACGTCAGAACTACTTCGAATTGAAAAATTCAATTGAAAAACTGGTGAAGCACTCTTCTCACCATTTATCTAGGGCCATGTTTCGCCAATTTATCTGCAGCGCAAATGTCCCTTTTCGGATTCAGGTAACAACAATGCCGGGGCACAGGTACACCCTTAGGACAAAATCATGCTCCTTTTACTTCTCAGTAACTTCGCGTTGCTTAACAACTGCAGACTGCAGGCTGTTTTCACTCAAGTGTTTTGGCCTTTTCAATTTACGTTCTCTGGCATTCGTCTTTGTTTTCTCGCTCTGAAGTTTTGCCCAACATTGTGAACAATCAAATCCGCAGCGAAATGTACAAAGGCACGGATCCCACCGTGGAGACGCAGTTCAACAAATTATACGTTTATCCCATGGATAATGTAAGCATCCTTTTTGCAGACATCAAGGTGAGTGAAAGGGCTGTGGAAAAAACAAATGGAATGGTGGAGTTTTTAGTTTAATCATAATTTTTTTTCATATGTCCGCAGGGCTTTACCGAGTTGGCCAGCAAAACGTCTGCCCAGCAGTTGGTGAAAATATTGAATGACCTGTTTGCACGTTTCGATCGCATTGCCGAGGTGAGTTTTGGTCGGAGAGGGGGGAACGTTTTTTATCCGTTTTTTTTTTGCCCGATTTCTAGGACAATCACTGTCTGCGTGTTAAGCTGCTGGGCGACTGCTATTATTGTGTGTCACAATTTGAAAGCGACAACTGGAAGACGCGACCGGATCATGCTGTATGCAGCGTGGAAACTGGCCTCCACATGATAAAGGCCATTAAGGATGTGCGCTTGCACACGCATGTAAGTGCATTTGAGGGGGTTGCGGTGTGGTGTGGGGTGTAAAATGAATGGAAAAAGGATTTGTATTCAAGTTTTATTAGCATACAAGAAAAGAAAAAGTGTGTTTAATGCTACCAAAGGCGCAGCTAGACAATTAAAGCTTTAAGTGAACATTTTTAATGAAAAACTTTCAATTTTCCAATTTAAACAAAAAAAAAAACAACCAATCAAACACTTAAATCTGTAGAAATATCAAAGAATACTGAAAAGTTTTTACTAGCATTAAAATCTACACAACAAAATAAGAAGAGTAGGAGGAAAATAAGAAGTTAGTTTGGTCAATCTCCCACAATAATTCCCATTTCAAATAAGTTTTGGGATTATAAAGTCTTATATTGAGAACGACAAGAAATTAATTTCGAACTGCTCAACAGCAAGGTTTTAGAAACTGATCCAACAAGAAAAGAATACCCCCAGGATCCTGTCAGGTTCTCCGGGGGGTCACCTGCACTCAAAAAACAGGCGAGATCGCAAAAAAAAACCCAGAAATTTGACTTAACAATAAGGTCAAAGCCGATTTACCATATATTTTAGGGAAATAATCACTAGAATTGAGAATTAGTCTTTCTTAAATTGAACTACTTCTTTAGAATAGCTTAAACTTTAGAAAATTGTTCTTAAAAACCTGAAAATACTTTCTTAAATTAAGAAAGCATTTCCTTCCAGCGGCGTTAATGTCCATTGGCAGCCCTATTTTCTCTTTAACACTTTGTAGGCTGCCAACCTTCAAGTATCAATGACCATCCTGCACAGACAAAAAAAAACTTGTTTAAACTTAATAAAAATTTAGGCGTTTACATTTTGTATCTTACATGCGGCATATGCACATTTTCTACAGATTTTGTTTAATTCACTCACCTTGTCTGGGGTTCGATACTCACTTACCTTGTCTCTGCCAACTGCCGGCATCTCAGCCCATAAGACTACCAATCACTCGTGCGGCATTGCCAAAAATCACATAGCGACGAAGAGCAAATGGATCAACAACACGTTTCGAGCAGATTTTCTATACATTGCATTCAGCATTTCAAATCATAAGAATTTATTCAGAAAACCCACACGCTGCGTGTGAATAGTATCTTTCTCAATCAAAAACAAAGCTACTCTCTACCGATTTTGAGCTACAACGCTCATTAAGAATCCACACTGATCCTGTAGGTTTTCAAAATCAATAAGCTTAATGTAGAAAACCTAAATTTTTGTGTGGTATTCAGATTGCTGTACCAAGAGAGGAGAGTAGAGGGTGAAGTCAAAGGCGACACCGAGACACGTATTAACTTCTTAATTAAATTAAATATTTTTTTTTTAGTATTTTTATGTTTGCTGTTGGTTCTTTAACTCTTCTCTTTCTGAAATACACCTAAAAACTAGTAATTTTATTTTTTAACTTTAACTTCAACACGTAAAGCATCTTAGCGCATTCGAATATCAAACACTCGCAAGAAAAATTGCAAGGGTATGAGTACAGGGAAATC
This sequence comes from Lordiphosa andalusiaca, assembly GCA_035044965.1. NCBI lineage: Eukaryota > Metazoa > Arthropoda > Insecta > Diptera > Drosophilidae > Lordiphosa > Lordiphosa andalusiaca. Next base: position 2,787,124 of record JAWNNM010001363.1, on the reverse strand, counting down.
GAACTTAAGATTTACAAATGAATTTTGTTAGATAATGCAGTAGGAATATTCTCTATAATTGTTCTTATATAAGTACAAAGAGTTAAAGAGCAGGAGTTCATGACATTTGCCTTGGGGAATACAAGAGGATACACAAAAGGGTACAGATAACGGTGAACTAAATCGAACTCTCTGGAACCGATTACGCGAATAAGTCATGATTCAATTAAGTAACATATGAGCAAAGCCAAGCAAGTACAGTTTGTGTATAAGTATCTTATGATAGCAGGTTATGGCGCCCATAACCTATTAAATGGATAGAGCAAAGGTTGTCTCACGGCTCGCAGCAGTCCTCGTTACATTGCCCTGTAGGCTGCGATTTCTTTTTTAAATTTAATACCCACAAATTTGTCGTCGGTTGTGTCAGCTGTTTTGCATTATTTTCTTCCATTTTTTTTGGGTGGGGGGTTTTATTTTTATTGCATATTCGGCTGCTTGGCTGGTGCACAGTGTATGGGCCTGTGCCCCAGCATGCTGCTCTTGCTGGTCATTGCTGCGGACGTGTTGACAATTCATTTGTATGCAAATCTCAGTAAAGCAAAAGACGGGCACGATGAAAAGCAGACAAAGAGTGGTTAAATTTTCATACGACAAAAGTGCCAGAAAAATTTAATTGATTTTTTGTTGGTTGTCGGAATCCCACAGACACTTCTCATACTTCTGGTCTAGTTGCATAGTTGGCCGCAGGCTTAATTGCTGCGGCATTGTTGATTTGCCCAATTCCAGGATACAGAATGCAGTGTCTCCTCGTTTCTGCATATATTAAAGTGTGTGTGTGTGTGTGTGTTTTGCTGCAATTTCAGGTTGATCTCAACATGCGCATCGGCATACACAGCGGCTCGGTGATGTGCGGTGTCCTGGGTAACAAGAAATGGCATTTTGATGTTTGGTCCAATGATGTTATCATTGCAAATCACATGGAATCTGGCGGTATACCAGGGTAAGCGAACGGTCACGTCTTCATTTGGGAAATGCAAATTAGTAGCGAAATTATGCACCAAACTTGAAAACATTTCATGCACTTCACGTTCCGTTGGGTGGTAAATGAACAAAATGCTAAATAACAACTAATTAGGGCTTGAAATTTAACTCCTCTCAGCTCAATTCATCGATTTACTTACACAACTCTAAAGTAAAACTATTCCCAGCCCAACATACAATAAATGTTTTGCCTAAGTCCCTAAAGGATTGTGGATTTTAATTGGCCAATTTGGGGCATGTGCAACAACAATGGCTTAGTAATTTTGCCAGCTTGGCGTGTTTTTTTTTTTTTTTTTGAGAAACAAGAAACCCAAATAATAGAAAGTACTCTTTTTGGGGAGCAAACCACAGGCCGAACAAGAAATAGGAGTCCGAAAACAAAATGCAAAAACCTCAGAAATGGAAAAGCTCAATTTAATGTAAAATGCTTTGATGTAATTGTGGCCTGGGTTCCTGGGCTGGACTGGACCGGGGTGGGGGGAGTAATAGTGGTAGACCCAATTATGAAAGGCACACAGAGCCACGCCCACTCGCACACACAAAGAGCTGGGCGGGGCACACAATCGTTGAAGAAAACGTATGCAAATATTTGAATTTAATTTTCACCCAAACCAGGCGAGTTCACATCTCAGAGGCAACGCTCAAGTGTCTAAACGATGCCTACGAAGTGGAACCCGGCAATGGGGGCAGTCGGGACAATCATCTTAAAATGCTGAACGTCAAAACCTTCCTCATCAAGCGGACGGAGCCATTGAGGTAAGGATTAGAGAGAGCCCAAAAAGTAGGCAACGGCTTTTGTATCGTCTCTTCCCTCTAACCCACCCCCACCAACAGGCCCAAGCGACGTTTTGGCACCCGGAGCAGCGCTTCGGCCTCAGCCACGCCTGCCCTGCACAAATCCATTTCGGCCAGTGAAAGTGGCAGCATTGGTGGCACCACCACCACCGGCGGTGTGGGTGGTGGCGATGGCGTCAGCATGGATGGACGTAGCTTGGAGTATGCGGCCACCATAGCTGTGCCTGCACAGCAACCAGCTCTGTTGCTGCAGCAGCAACAAAAGAAGAATATCTCATTAAATTCACTGCCCAATGTGGTTGAGGGCGTGGCCATGGATAGCCGCCGCCTTCGGAACGGAGGAGCAGGCGGTGTAGTGAGTGCGGGGGGCAATGCCAATGGCCCGGGACAACCAACGGCTGGCCTGTCCACAGTTTCCTCGCCCACTGCCATGATGTCGGCACCGCTGGAACAGCAATTGCGGCCCAGGAATGGAGCTAGTGTGCAGAATTTATGCGAAGCCATCGGTGCCAAAGGTTTGATCATTGAGGATGAGTCGACCACCGACTGGATACCCGAGATTCCATTTAAAAATGTAAGGCATTCTTCTTCTCAAGTCTTTTTAGTAAATATTGAAATCTTTCATCTTCCTTTGTGGCAGCTAAACAGCCCCGAGGAGGGCTTAAATCGTACCGATTCCATTCTGGTGGACCCCAAACAGGATCATCGCGTCTCCGTTACCGTGCTGGATGAGGAGGTAAGTAAATAGATTGAATTGCCTTATCAAAATCTCCTGCATTTGCCCCCAATCCTCAGATCGATGAGTTCATCGAGCAGAACATTCAAATCAATTCGAATAAGGAAATACGACGCGAATACTTAAATCCATGGACACTGAAATTCAAAGACAAATGCCAGGAGCAGAAATTCTGTCAGCTGCGCGAGGACATGTTCCGGTGGGTATGCAATGGCTAATGGAAAGCAAACAAAAGGCCCAAGGAATTCGTTGGCTTGGTGCGTTAATTAATGAACTGTTGCTAATTGATTTTTGCCCGCTCCTCCTCCGCTTTCAGATCCAACATGCTGTGTGTGTTTGTCATCTGGATATTTATGGTGCTGTGCCAGGTCATCATCATACCGCGCTGCACTCGCCTCATCATTTGCCTGTCGTCGGGCACGGTGGTGCTTACCTTTTGCTGTGTACTGGTGATGGCCGAGGAGTTTCCAGGTGATTTGAGTAATGTTTGTCCCCCTCCCGATATTTAAATCTAACTGCTGTTTGGTGTATTCCTAAGGTTTGCCCCGCTGCCTTAAGGCGAACTCCGCCAAGTTGGTACACCAGCGTCAACGTCGCACCTTCTTCATCTGTGGGGTGATCATTTCGATGTGTATGCTGAGTGCCATTGGTCTGGTGCTTTGTCCATCCTCCACCTACAGTGGCAATGCCGATGATCACGACCAGTTGGGTGATGCATTGGATAAGGAGTACAAGTTGAATGTGTTCTTATCGGCCACCATACATCATAATATCACCATTACCACACCCACCACTGGCGGTGGATCCACCCCGACAGCTGCTTTGATGGACAAGCTATTGAGTGAGAATATAACCCATGCACCCACCGATGAATTGCTACGCTCGACACTGGCCAATGCTTTGAATTTGACACCCACTTTGGAACACTTTGAGCAATCACATCGTCCCTACACGCTGACCACCAATGGACATAGTGTATCGCTGGATAACTCCAATTTTAGCCTTGGCTATGGGCAAAGGAATGACTTTGAACTGGACTGTGCACATCCTGAGTATATAGTCTTCACGTGGGTACTGTGTCTGGTGTCACTGGCCACGGCACTGAAACTGTACTATTTGGTTAAGGCTCTCATGGCCTTGGGCATGGTGGGATTTTATACCGCCTTGATTGTGCTCAAGTTTGGGGCCGATGACAGTTTCAGTCTGGTGGAAATGTCACGTCTGGGAATGCCGCTGGGTGTGCAAATGTTGATACTGCTGATTTCGTTTCTGGTTATGGTGTGCTATCATGCCAGGCTGGTGGAGGTAATATTCGAAATGTTCTAAATGAAACAAGAAAGAGAGTCGGTCAAGCCCGACTATAACATACTCTGTAACATGCTTTAATGCTGCGGTCTTTTCATCATAACGCGACAACCGTTCATCCGATCTTCATCATTTCGTCGATAAGTTATACTGATTACTAAATGTGTCTAGAAGAAACGAAGCATCTATCTTTTAAACTGTGGGAGATATGACGTTTTCTCCAAATTGCGGGGGCGGGAGGGGGCGTGGCCAAAATTGAAAAGAAACTTGAACTGCCTGCAGACATAAGAAGCATATGTTCCATACAGGTCAAACCTCTATCTCTTACCATTTAAGACCTGTGCGGACAGACAGACGGATAACAGCTGATCAAGAATATATATACTTTATAGGTACCTTCGGTACCTACGGTACAGAGTATAAATAGTTTTAGTTTTAGTTTTTCAGTGCATTTGCTCAAAAACCTCCCCCTAATCTCACCTCCAGGTCACCTCACGTCTGGACTTTATATGGAAAGAGCAAGCGGAGCGTGAACTGACCAACATGAAATCCAATCGTGCACTTAATGACACATTAATTAAGGTACACTCCTCATACTCCCCTTCCCATCACCACTTCTAATGTTGCCACATTAATTATGCCAATGTTCGATCTCAGAATATTCTGCCTGACCATGTGGCTGCCTATTATTTATCCGATGAGCATACCGACGAACTCTACTCCAAGATGCATAATCTTTGTGGCGTTATGTTCGCCTCGATACCCAACTTCCAGGACTTCTATTCGGAGGACATTGACAATGGCAAGGCTTGCATTCGTATACTGAATGAGATTATCTGTGAGTTGATTACAATTCCAATTAATTAGACTTATTGAATCGATACCTTCTTAGGTGACTTTGATGAATTGCTGGAGGAGCCGCGTTTTGCTTCAGTGGAGAAAATTAAGACAGTGGGCGCCACCTATATGGCTGCTGCTGGCCTGAATCATGAACATTTGAGGGCACGTGGGGAAACGTCAGAGGACAGTGTTTGCGATTTGGTCGAATTTGCCTTTGCCATGAAGCAAAAACTGGAGGAGATTAATGGAGATGCCTTTAATAATTTCCAACTGCGTGTGGGTATATGTAGTGGGCCGTTGGTTAGTGGGGTTATTGGAGCGCGAAAGCCGGTGTATGATATCTGGGGGAATACCGTGAATGTGGCTTCGCGCATGGATTCGACGGGAGAGAATTGGCGGGTGCAAGTGTCAGCGAATACGGCGGAACTGCTCAGATCTCGGGGCTATACCTGTGTGGTAGGTTTACGATGAACTTTCTACGGTTACCTCCTCAACTCACTGGGTTCTTAATTCCAGAAACGTGGCGAAATCAATGTCAAGGGCAAGGGCATGATGACCACCTTCTATGTGCATCCCAAGGGCATAACAGAGAGCCAATTAACCTCACCCGTACGACTGCCGGCGGGTATACCCTTGGCTCAGACACCAAATCTTCAGCGTCAGACCTCGCATCATGGTTCCTTTAGTGCGGTGGTGTTTGGCATGCTGCAGGCCAGCAAACGCAGCACCGCCATAGCTGGCACACGTAAGTCCCGCGAGTAGAGTAATCAAACTTAATTATAATTTCCTTGCTTTTCCAGCTACGGGCACACCCTCGCCACAAATACGTCGTGGACATCGGGGCAGCACCTTCAGCTCAGTGCGGCTATCGCAGAAATCCACCACTGTTAATCCAGTGCGACGTAATACCACCCGAGTCCGTGGACGTTCTTATCGACAGAAGAAGGTGGGTGTTCCTTAGGGGATTTGCTTTTCAATTCCTAATTTCTCACCCTTTATTTTGCAGAGTTCCTCCAACAATTCCATTGTCACACAGGCCAGCTCCACTTATATGCCCTCGTTTCGACGCATCGATCAAATCGAAACAACCATATCAAAGAGTCACAACGATGCTTTATAGCCTACAACGCGCAATAATTGGGTCTAAGCGGAATCTCGCCTAGAGAATTTATTTTTGGAACGATTTTATTGTGCTTTGTGAGTGAGGTGAGGGGGGGGGTAAGACTAGAAGTCCCTTCTCAGACAGTAATTAGTAGAAACTGCGGCACTGAAGCTACTTAGTAGAACTTTTAAAATATCTATAAAAAAAAACATAACTAAGTAGAGCCAACTAAATGTATTAGTTTATATGTAAATGTAAATGTATTTTGTATGTGTATTATCTTAGCACAATTCTAGTCGTTATATACGTATGAATTTAGAGCTTAAGATTTAAGTGTGTAAGCATAAGCAAAACGACGTAAATAGACATAAATTGTCACATGAATAGGACTGAAGGAATGTGAAAAGAGAGCAAGCAGACCAAGATATGATTTACCACATTTGACAGCCACCAAAAATATGGTGATTAAAAACATCTCTCAGACAGACTTCACAGTGCTAGAATGCCAGAGCAAGTACAAGACTTGAACTTGAAGTGAACAAAAATCACACTTGAAATTGTTCTTCTTTAATTATTCGTCACTGTTCAGTGACATTTGTTCAGTAAGTCTTGCTCTGTTAATAGGACAGTTGAAAGTGCTTTAAGGAATTAATACTGATATTCCTTTAAGCTTTTTCAAAAATATTCTATAAAGATTATCAGTATGTTCATTTTTGTATACCCTTGCAGAGATTTATCCAGATTGTTGTAACCCATAGAAGGCAGCGTTTACGATAGTATAAAGTATATATATTCTTGATCAGCATGAAGTGTAGAAATAGTAGAAATAGTCTTGTTCCTCTGTCCATCTGTGTATCTGTCCGACTGTTTCCACGTCATTTTGAAAGCTATCTTCACCAAACTTCGCATGAAGTCCTTTGATACAAATACGCTGCACTTGTGTCTGAATCGACCGGATCGGCTGACCATAGGGTATATAGCTGTCATGGAAACCATCTCTCGAAAAACAAAGTTTTAGTAATAAAATCTTTTTAATTTTTTATGCAAACGTCTTCAAACTGCGAGTTTATCAGTTTGCTAGGCTTTTTCATGATTCCACTTAGTTTGGGTGAAGTCAGAACAGTATCTTAGCATCTTAAATTTTTGGATTTGTTTATTTTATATACTTTCACGAAATTCCACAAAATCGGAAGACCATAGCATATAGCTGTCATAGGAAGAATCGGTCGTAAAACTTGTATGACGTGAGAAAAACTTTCTTGTTTTTAATTTTTGGCCAGCTATTTATATTAGCTGCTTCAGCACACATTGCACAATTTTCTAAAAATATATATATAGCATATTATATAGCAGGCATGCAATCAACTGAATAGACAAATGATCATAGGTAGTAGAGGCCAGTAGAGAGAGATCACTCAACTTGCATTCTTTAATCTATCTTTAATCTATCTTTCCGCCAAAGTAATGGTGAAGAAGATAGTCGAGCTATAGGGAAAACAAACATTAATGCTGGGCAGCACTGTCTGGAACATAGATGGGCAGCACTTTACAAACCTTAACACCCTTTGTCCGATAAATTTTGGGAGGTGCATAGTATGTTATAGACGGGCTTGACTGACTTTCTTACTTTTTTCGATTTTCTTTTATAAAGATAATAGGTGGAATATTCCGGGTCTCGAACCTGGGTAGCTTTTACAAGCATCTTAATAATTTTCCACTTTAAATTCAATTCAGTAAAATTTAACCGTAAATCGGTTGTGATTTACATATCGTGCCAAATTTGAAGAAGGAGAAGAAGTTGGCTTGAGATTTGGTCCTAGCCCAAGACGATTAAGGTATTAGTTGGATTACCAATCGTTATATGGCACAGAAATGGTATTCTCTGGCAGGTTCTAAAGAAAAGCCGAACTGTAAACCGAATTCTTTAAACGGGGACATGTGACTTGACTGACTGACTGCTATGAAGGAAGTTTTCGAGACCCCCAAAAGTTAAACATATAACTATTGCGTATAGGTGCCATAATAACTATTGATCTCAGAGAGACTAAACGGTTGTATTAACTTCTTTGAAACTTTTTTGAACTTCAATTATTCATTAGGCCTTTAACATTAAAATAACACCACTATTTTTTGCCAAGTTTGATCAAAATCGAATTAATACAATATATTTAATATTTAATTCTTGCATTTATGCAAACTTCTTAGATTTTACTAAAGGCTGGCTTCGATGCCTTCCTAAAGTCTTAAGGTATGGTTCCTGTATCAGTTCCTAAACTTATCGAGCTTAAGTTTGTGCCTTAAGTCTCGATCCATAGCATTTTCTACTATATACACATCTTTATTGACATTATTCTCCCACGGGTTCCTAATTTAGGAAGTTAAATGAAAGTAATTACTTTTCGGAACTGTAAGCTAATCTCGTGATGTCCCAAGAATTTTGGGAAATTTTCCGTCCAAAAGATCTGCAGATCCTGCACCTTTTATCCATTCAAACTAAGAAAAATAAATAATAATAATATTTTTTGAATAAATTTTAGATGGTTCATTTCCCTAGCTGATCCTTTTCTAAAGCAGCCATAAACTTATTCATGTTTTTCATTTCTGTCAAAGGACATTTGCTAGCATTTAATTCTGTTAATTTATTTAAAATGTTAAGACAAACAGCACCCAAATATCCAGTACGGTTTCTTTTTTTAAATTATTTTATAGACATCAAAATAAGTACGCTCATTCTTAAGTTACAGAATTCTACCAACAAATGCGAACTGCTTGCCTCATTACTTGCCTATTTAAGTGACAATCCCTCTCTTAATCCAAAAAATTGCCACACCATAACAGATGACATTTTAATTCCATATCCAAATATACCCATCTATGGCTTAGTAATAGTATTTCAATTGTAGTCCCACTTCCTACATAGCCCTAATGGACAGCTTAAACGACCCATTATAAAATACCACAAAACACAAATTCCTGTACAAATCTTTTCACAGTTTTCCATTAGGAAACATTTGTAAATAAATTTTAAAAACTGAGAAAAAAAAACCCACATGTAAAATATGTATTTTATGTGTATTTATGTGTAAAACCCCCTTAATTTGCTAGATAAGAGAATATATCCACAATATGAAACCCCCACACACACACACACACACACAAAACCGAAGAAATTTATGCACCCATCTTGTAATTAAATCAAAGTTAATACTAAATAAATGTGATAAATTTAACAAATCAAAAAAAAAAAGACCAACAGGGAAATTGTGTTTTTATTCAAATTAAGCTCCAATATAACGGAAGCTAAACAAATGACCATAAATATCGAGAGAGGTGAGTGAGAGAATGAAAGAGGAAAAAGAAACGGCCCAAAAATTGAAACCGAACCCGTAAACTCGTCTAAATAAATGCTATTTTTATCACAGCGACGGGACAAAGTGGACAGCTGCTGGAGCCGTCTAGTCGCTGCCACTTCCCACGTTGGTTACGTTTCGTTGGGCAAAATGATGAACATATTCAAATTGTCATTCCAATGCACACGCACACACAAACGAGTGCGAAGGAGATGGCAGTTGCGGGGATGCGGAAGCAGCAACAACAACTGGCACAAATGTGTTGACCCAACCACTTGTGCACTTCCACTTATTGGCGGCATTCACTCCTAATGCAGTTGCCGATAAGATGATGTTTTTGTTTTGTTTCTGTTGTGATGTGTGTGGTTTCGTTAAAGTAGCATATGCTGCACAGTGGTTCGCAAGAGAAGCATACATTGATTAAAACATATCCATGCCCCCTTTTGAACCAAAAAATTAAAGCAAACGCTCCTGAATTAAGAACTTCTCGTATTTACTGCAAACCCAAATTTTAAAGTACAGTTTTCTTAATAAAAGTACAAAATGTTGTGGAGTAAGGAGTACAATGAAAACAAACGCTCTTGAATTGAGAACTTTTAAAGTAGGCCTTAAAATTTTACATAATTGTGTTCTTACTTTAAGTATAAAACATCTTGGATTGAGAAAAATATTAAGAACAAACCAGAGTAAGAATTCCCCAAACACCTCATTTTCACAATTTCTTCCCCCAACTACATATCTTATCATTCGAACCACTGTGCCTGGCCGTCTGACTAACTGACGTGTAACATGAATGAATGCGCGAGTAAATTTCACATTTCTCTGCCTAGTTTTCTGTATTTTTAATGTAGTTTTGCCACTTCCTCTTTTGTATGAGACCAGAACGCCCACGTTAAATGCGCTACCTAATGACAAGACGGGCATATGGGCTTGGATAGAACAAAATGCAAGGTGACTTCAAAGCTCAAGCTTTATTATGAGAGAATATTAAATGACAACTGACTTAAGAGCAGTAAGGCAGCCAGAGAATAAAGAGATGAACCGTTATAATGGCCAAGCCTTGGTGTAGCGCACTCAATTCGAACTGATACGACCGCAACTTTCGCCTGCTTCCGCTGCCGGCGGCGAACACAGAAAGCAAACGCAACATGTGTGCCGGCAAGTGCAAGGGAGTGAGTATGTGTGTGTGTGTGTGTGTGCGTGTTTCATTCACAAAATTTTTGGAAAAGTGCAGCAGCAGCGGACGTAGCCGGCGTCAGCATTGTTATTGGCTGGCACATGTTGCACACAGATTCAGTTTCATTTCGAAGTGGCCACGAGTCAGTTAATTCGTAAAATTGCCTAGAAATTTTGGAGAAGAAGAATTTATTAAATAATAAACCAAAAATCTAATTTACAGTTAAAGTGAAGAAAATCCGAAATATAGTCGAAATTAAACGAAATACGCCGAGTGACAAATGTAAATTAAATTAGTCATAAACAATCTAATGTTTTTTATGTGTCAAATGATTGCACAATTTACTCTGTTATTAGTTCAAAGCTCTCCGTAGAAGATGTGAGATCTGCTTTTAGTAAATCTATTCATTCAAATCAGTTTTCTTCAATATGTTTTTGTATCTAGTGTGCTGGGAGTTTAAAGATATGGCGCCTCTATCCCTTAATCTTCTGCCAGTCGCGATTTTATTCACTTAAGATAAATCTATGGCTGCAGTGACATTAAGGCCAATTTTCAGAAATGAAGTTCCCTTTTTTTCCATTTTCAAAGTTCAGCCATAATTCATTAATTTTTATGCTACTTGGTTTATTTCTCCTAGCACAGAATCTTAAATTTGGCGCCACATTCTCACCTTTATCAATCTATCGATACCTCCCAATTAATAAACATATCGTACATCGATACCTACTTTCGGTATTTTTTTGTACTAAATTACTGAGCTACCCCTAAGTTTCATTTTAAGTTATATCACGATTATTCAATGCTTTCTTCTTCAATATATTTTGCCTTTCCAATTAGCTGAGTATTTTAAACCGTCGTTCAAACCCATCAGGTTCAAAGTATCGTTAACTGGTTCGATAACAATTGTATCGAGCCATTACGAATCGAACTGAATTGGGTGGTCGCACTAATACCAAAACTAGTCGAGCGCGGTCTCACCAATCTCAAAAGTGGTCCAATCTGGTCTTACCCATCAATAGTGCTTATTTAGAGAGAGGGCGAGCAACAACGGGCGGCTTGTGCGCGCATTTTACCGCTTTTACATTAATAAATTCATTGTTAATTTGATGTTGCAGAACGCAATCAACATCCAAATAACCCCATACAATTTTCATTCGAAATACAGTGTCCGGGCCGCTTTCAAAGCATTTTGCAACGTTGCAGAAATGAAGTGATTCAACAAATTATTGTGGCTACAATTCAAGTGATGTTCGAAGCATTTATTTACAAGCATTATCGACTTGAAAGTCCCGAGCAACTTGCATTTGTTTTTGTTTAAATTAAATACTTGTAAAATCCCAAAATGCTGCTGAAGAAGAAACGCTATATGTGCGAAGAGCAGGACGACACTATTGAGGTGGTCGTCGTTGAGCCAAGCAACAACAACGCGAATGCGAACAAGAGCACCAGTAGTTATGGATCCAACATGGCCGATACACGCGAAGTACGCATTGAGGAGCAATTAAAAGTGAAAATTGGTATGTAAATCTGTGTAAAATCATGCTGCAAATGCTAGTAAACAGTAGATGAATGTGTTGGGCTCGACCGACAAGTGAAGTGCAGTGGAAATCTGATGATTTTCACAGTGAAAAGTGTATAGGAATTTGTGCAGAGCGTCCAGGGGCCACACAGTGATGAAGTGGAAGTGAAACGTTTATAATGAGGAAAACTACAGGCCCAGCCTGTTGATACTCGTCGAGGGCAAAGCCCTGACATGGGTTATGTGAAAATTGAACAAATCTTTGAGTAAATATCTTAAATATATAAATTCATTTGGTCTGAAAATGCATTTTGTGTATGTAGGAACGTGTGGTGCTATTCTAGCCTAGTGCCATCTCGCTCACGCTCTCGTGTTTTCCTCTCCTCTCTGTGGCTCTCCGTGCATGTGTGTGTGAGTGTTTCAGCTTTTGGTGCAACAAACCAATATTACATTTGTTGTTGCTGCTGCCACTGCTTTAACACGAAGCTAGTTCCGCTGGCTTGCCACCCGACAACGAATGTTACGGCATCCACCGCTCCACCCACCCCCGCCGCCGCTCTCTCGCACTGCCTCTCGTGCCTGCCCCACCAACACTGTTTGCATGCAGCGCCCCTTTTTGTGAATGAATTTCATTTGTGTGAGTGTGTATGTGTGCGACGACGCTCCAGAGGCGCATGTGCCAACCAACACACTCACTCTACAGCAGTGTGTGGGTTTTTTCATGAATGGAATTTTGGATTCGGTGTACTTTTCTCTTATGGCCGCCTACCACATGCTACCAACACAGCGGTTTCGGCTTTATGAATGATTTTATATCCAAGCGAGGACCTAACCATCTCGCCTTAAAAGGAAGCCATCGCGAAAAGGTCAAACTCATGAATGACAGTTCGCTCGCGGCTTAGCTACACGAGAGACGGGCGAGAGAGAGAGAGAGAGAGGGGAGCTCATTTTGGTTTTGGTTTTACATTTCCTGTAACAGAATTATGGAAAAACCACAAAAAACAAAAAAGGGTTGCTCTCTCTGTCTCCATCCGCTCCAATTTCACACCTGCATATAAATATGTACACACACAACTTATTTTTACCTTCTCACACACACTCACTCTCTGTGCTTCTTTGAATTTCATTTTCCACCTAAACAATTTCAATCTTTTTCCAGTCATAAGCAGCTTTTGCTACGCTTCTGTCGCCCTTTCTGGCCCTGGCCATAAATTATATGCAAAGCTGCAAGAACAACAACAACATACATTGTAGCTGCTTTTGATTTCCGTTTCCCATCACACGAGTTTCCTTCCCCCTGCCCCTGTCTCTTTCTTTTCCTTTTCATGCACTGCTGCGGTTTTGGGTTCTTGTTGGGCCCATAAAACTTTTGCTTTTGCTCCCCTAGCCACCAGCAGCAACAGCAGCAGGCCAGGTTGTTGTTGCTGCTGCTGCCGTTTTTGCACGCTTCAATTGTTTTCGCATGCGCATGTGTCTTTGTTTGTCCCTCCATCCAGCCATCCATCCGTCCGTCTGTCCGTAGCCGCTTCCTTTTTTACACCGCATAACTCAGCTGGGTCTTTGAGCTTCTTTACCTTTTGCTGTCACGCAAAAAATTACATTTTATTTATGTTCAAATTACCCCTGGCGTTTCGAGTTTCGAATAAGTTTGCTCAAGTTTAAATCTTAGAAACTTCATTTATTTTAAGAAAATTACTAAATCTGCGGGTGGAAATCTCATTGCGAATGCAGTGTGTACTAAGCCGAATGGGTAATCCGCCAGGAAGCCGCCAAATAGCTAGGCACATGTAGGATAGTAGAATGACAGCGCACTACTAAACAGCTTCTTGGAGAAAAGCACGGTACGGACACCATTGACCTCTGGGAAACGTTTTACGATAAGTGACACCTGGTACCTATCAGTCGTTCAACTGGAATACCATCTGATTTCCGCTTGAATCTGCGCATGTCCCTACTGGGTCAGAGCTACATCGCTAGGAATCGCTCTTCTCAACTTATCTAAAATTTGTAGTCGTGAGAAGTTTAGAAGCTATTACCACAAGTTCAATGCCACTGTCCAGATATTAGTAAAAGAAGCCACATACTTTTTGGCTATCCCTTTTTTCTCAACCTCTCTGAAGTTTATATGGTACAGTCAGGTAAAACCCCCTCCGAATATTTAGTATCACTTTAGAAATAAAAGCTGAATTCGAACCTGTTCTAAGCCTTAAATTCCGGTTCGGTTCCGAAAAAATGTTATACATCAAACATTTTGAACTTCTATTGACCTAATCATGTTATCTGGTTGGTTCTGTCCGACTGAGTCGTAAAATGGGCAGAAAAGTACAAAAATAAATGTAGAAAAACGTTCTAAAAAGCCTCTGTTTGTTAAGACCCTAGACTCAAAAGTTTAACTATACATTGGTAATATTTTACTTAACAGTAAAATTATATTTTGAATATTTCCATGTGATCTACAAACCGCTTTCGACCCAAAAACGACCCGATACACGGTTTGTGCAGTATTTAGATCAAAAGCGAATTTTAGAATTTTTATATATTTTATATTTTGTAAAACATGGGCTGAACCTAAAGTTTGAACCAAAACTTTGGCCAAAAAACCTGGAACCCAGAATTTCAGAACCAATATCGACCAGATCAGTGAGATTAATATTGAGAACGTCTATTACTTGTGCTGAAGGGGTAGAGCCACTTACTTTTTGAAACCTATTTTCGTTTGAGATTCGTCCCAAAGAAGAAGGAGTTCGTAGGTTGAACTGAATGCAGGAGATATGCATAGATGGTAACTGTGTTTCTGATGTATAAACATCCCTTACCTGGCTTTCAGCAACCACGAAATGTCTCTCGGTGGTATATTTTCTCCCATATCACTGTCTAGACTGTAAATACTTAATAGAATCTGTTGATTCTATTGTTTAGGGTAGCCAGTAGTTGTTCCATGTCGTGCCACTCTAGGCAATTTGAGACACATTCTTTTGCAAGATATTTTAGTTTCGGAAGTTTTCCTAATTAATATTTTTATCACCTGTAAGAAATAAATATGCGTATAGTTCAGGAATACTAAGCCTTGTGTATGGTTTTTATGGACCCACAGAAAGCAGATGCTTATATCGTAATTTTTATTACGTTTTCTGCCAGTGTACATTCTTTCAACATCTCGAGACTTTTATTTTGAATGCTTACTAAATGAATGAAAGTTGTTCATTTCCTATAATTATAATTTATCATCGCATCATTACAGCGCGCATTAGCTTCGTCACCTTTTCACAAGCAACCTTCTTCCTCCACCCCCCGCTATCTTACTGAAGTCTTCTCTCGGCTGTAGCTGTTGTTGTTGTTGATGTTGTTGCTGTTGCTGTAGCATGCATATTTTTCTCAAGTTTCATATTTCCACTTCATTATGCTTTGAATGCTTAATAATAATACTTCCACTTCGTGCTCAGTTTCAATTACACACACTCACACAAAGTTAACAAAGTTTCGCTCTTGTTGTTGTGGGGAAGCTTTCCATTTTGTTGGCCATTGGGGATTTCTACATCGTCGTCGTTGTCGCTGACCGAAATTGGCGTAATACTTTTCCACTTAATTAAAATGTTTAGCGCATAACCTAAATTTCATTTTCTATGAGCAGAGAATGAAATGACTCACTTACTTAGTTTTCCCCCGCATTACTCAGCCGAAGATGTGCAATTTATGTTGAAATATTAATGACATTTTACATGACAAATAACTCAACTCGGTTGATGTTAAGGTCCCCTTGCCCCCCTCCTCCGGCCACACGCACTTGAACAGATTCCGTTGAACTTGAACATAAAATATGTTTTATAGCGCACTCGCGCAATGACAACAACAATAAATAGTTTAACTAAAAAAGGTAATTAATTAAAAGCCGGTCTTGTGTCTTGTTGTTCTCCTCTTGTTTTTAGTTGTTCACCTGGTGGACGACGTCGAAAAAAAAGAAGGCAAAACTGGTTGCAGTTGCCTGTGAGACTAGCTTGGAAAACTTCTAGTTCAAGTCTGGTTCTGCTGATGTTGCTGTCCTCTGCTTTGTAGACAATTAGAGTTGGGATTGGTCATTTTTCTAATGCGAGGGCAGTTTAAAAAACACATATTTTCGATCAAAAAGCGTTTAATTTATCACCAGATAGAGATACTCCCCAAATCAGGCTTTGGATGTAGTAATGAATCTCTTAAATCCATGCCTTTTTACCAGTTTAAAAACAGAACACAATTTTGTGCAGTGGTAGATCAGCTATGGATTTCCACATCATTCATTATTGTTCCATCTTGTCGAATTTCGTAAGATTGTTCCTAAGAATATGGAGGGGTTCACCCCGGCCTTTGAATCCGTGTTACATTTTGGTTCGGGTTCAAGGAGCAGAAGATCGCTGTACCTAGGTTTAGGTTCCAACCAGGGTTCACAAATAATTTAGTGTTTTTCTAATTCAAAAAGTATTCATACATATTAACAGATATGGATAAGGATTCTTGATAATTTTTATATAATATTCGTTCCTATTTTAAGTTAATCTCCCAGTAAATTAGCATCGATACTGGATTTTTGGCTAGATAAAACAAATAATACAACAATTGCAACATCTTTTAAAACTGCCCTCGAACATATTTTTTGTTGTTTACATTTATAACTACACTTAAAAAGGGGTTGGAAACCGAAGCAAAAGAATTGGTTAAGAAGAACCACTTACACTTGGCTTTGGATTATTGGAAATATCAAGTTATCCTGTTGCACTGTGCAAAAAGAAATGACGGCAACTTTGCCACTTCCAACGAACCGAGCACAATTTGATGCAATTAGCGCATTACTAAAATGCTTCTTATTCAGGTCGTCGTCAACTCCAAAGCCGCTTGATTCGATGCACTTTTGTGGTGTGGCGAAGACGGCATGAC
Source organism: Lordiphosa andalusiaca (assembly GCA_035044965.1). Classification (NCBI taxonomy): domain Eukaryota; kingdom Metazoa; phylum Arthropoda; class Insecta; order Diptera; family Drosophilidae; genus Lordiphosa; species Lordiphosa andalusiaca. The sequence continues at coordinate 2,770,372 of JAWNNM010001363.1, read as the reverse complement.
GTTGATGACTCTCCCGTTGTCATCTGATGATTAACATTTGTCTTGCGCTTTCCTCAATGATGAGGCAGCAGCAGCAGCAGCAGCAGCCATGTTATACACACAACTCTTTTTATGACTTAACGCTTGACCTCTTCGCATTTACTTTGATGTGTGTGTTGACTTCACTTGAGGGTCAGCCCATAAAACTTGGGGTATATTCCCCCCTCTATGTCATGGCTTTGAACTTCACGCTGTTTTACTTTATTGTGGCGCTTCTTCAGGGTTTATAACTTCCAACGGACTCACTCGGCTCATGTAATTTGTAATTAAATAGAATTTTTACATTTTTATTTTGGCCTCTTTTGGGTTTGGTTATTATTGTTGTTATTAATTTTTTTTGTAAGCAATTATTTGTGCTTGGCTGGTTTCAAGTGTCGTTTTTAAAAGGTAACCCAGCGGAAATGTCAAAGAGTTAAGGAGTTTTTAATGTTGGAGACAAGTTTTTAATGTGGTCTTAATGGGACTATGTTTAGATCAGGCGATATGCTCTAGCGGATTGTCAATGTAAGAATAAGAGATATCCATTTTGGGTTAGCCATTTTAAAATAAAACAAAACTGAGACTAGAATATTACTTTGATTAAGATTAAGGGCCAAGATTTCACAAAACAAAAGACAAGAATATTCTTATGGGATCTGGCCTACAGAAAAGTGAGAAAAATTGAATCAAAGTCGCATCTGTCATCAATTGTTGTTCGATTTTTACAAGACTCGATCAAAAGTAAAGAATATTTACGATTGAATTCATTTTGGCAGTTATTCACCAGGAATGCAAACCGGTTCTGAACCGAACCGAACCGCTTATTTCAGCTGGTAAAGCAGCTTCCTTTCAGAAATGCTGAACCGAACCGAAAACCACTATAAAAAACGATTCGATTCAGTTCCTAGAGGAATGCCCTTCGAAATCAGAGAATGTCCTCTAGAAAGATATATGTACAATATGGCAAATCAGTTAACAAAGTAGGTAGTATCAACGTCTTAAATCATTGCCTAAAAAATTGGCCATAGTTTATCTATTTATTGTTGTTTCTAGATCATTTTTGTAGGTAATGTAAACAATAGAAAAGTTCTGAGTAATAAATAATGGCTTAAATTTATGACAAGAGACTTCTGAACTTCTTGTTCAGGGTTATAGATTCCTATCAGAGTCCAAGTTTAGGGAGTTGTTACAAAATTAAAGAGATTAAAGAGAAATATCAAAATGTTTTATATTAATTATAATTTTAATGCTATCCCAAGATGGTTGTAAAAAACAACAACGTTTTTTTTTCCCCATTTGCCATCAAGTTTTCCCTTGCTAAATCGCACAGTTCTAACTAAAGGCTGACCTTCTCATAAACACGCTAAATTCTTTACAACGTGTAAGTTGCCGCCGCCGCCGACGTTGCGTCAACCCACATACAATTGGTAGTTGTCGTTGTTGTTGTTAGGTGGTCGCCAAAGTTTCGTGGGCGTTTTACAAAAGTTTATGATTATTTTTATTATATAAAGTCAGGCGAGTCGCCAGTTGCCAGTTGTCTGGTCTAATGAGCAACGTATTTGCTGTAGCTGTGCTCCGCCACCACCTAATAGGCGTCTGCCCAATTTGGTCATATCAAAATGGAAGTCGTGCGTCGTCAAAGTGGTGACAGGTTTCGTTGAGTGAGTTTTGGTATAGCCAATTGAAGGTTAAAAGTGCAAACTTTTGTTAATAAAAAAAAAAACAAAACACCAAGCCCAGCGCAGATCCATGACGTTGATGAAAAAGGCTAAAGTAAACATGCAAGATGAAGCCTGGCAACAGCAGAAGAGATGATCATGACTAACGTAAACAGACCGGAAATCGATCAGCACGTACAGCAGCAGCAGCAGCAGCAGCAAACAGATAGAAAAGCAAAGAAGTAGAGTGAAGAAAATCATCAGAGGAGCTGCCAAACTAGTTTCTAAACGAAACGAAGTGCATCAAACCTGTTTCCTGGCAACAGGCTAATTCATGATATGGATGTGCGCGATGCTTAAGGAAGCTCCGCAGCGGAAAAAGGAAGTCACTAAGTAAAGGGCCAAAGGAGTTGGTGGATATGGCTTTACACCTTTGTGTGAAATCTCCAATGTGAAGTGCAAACAATCTCATTTTAGCTTACAGGAAGCTGACGATTAGACAAACGGCCAGAGACCCAGACACATGTGCTCGCTCCCTCCGCCCGTCCGTCCGTCCGTCTGTCTGGCTGTGTAAATCTCTCATCCGCTGACGAGGCAGCGGAGGCAAAAAAAAAATATACAAGAATTTATCTCTATTTCCGTTCTTTTGCATAAATGTTGCCTTGCCTTGCTTTTTTAGAATTTATTACACTGCGACGCCGGCTTCGTCCGCCTCCGCTCTTCCCCAGAGCGCTGGCCTGCTTCCTTCTTTACTTTTTTTTTTGTTTTTGTTTCTTCTCCGGCGCTCTTGAAGTAATCGCCTCATTAATTCGCGCCCGTTTCATGCTGCACTGAATCAATTTGCATATTGTGCAAAAAAAAACACAAAAAACCAACTGAAGAAAATGAAGAAAAGCGAATGAGGCAATGCAAGGCAATGGCATTAAAATGAAATCTACTTACAAAGTCTTTAAATTTAATTTTTCTGTCTGCCCCTGGGCTGAAAGGAAATCATGAAAATTAAAAGCATTTAATGAGAGTCGGGGTCTGTGTGTCTGTCTGTCCGTCTGTCTGTTTGTGTGCTGAAAGGCAGGCCTTTTATTTCGTGTGGTAATTCTCACCCTAAACATGACATTGAAGCAAATGTCATTGATTGGGGGTTTTTTGTTGTTGTTGGGGAGTGGAGCTAAAAATCGTTTTAGATGTTGCGGCTGGCCTTAGATGTTGTGCAGCATCACTGGATTTTTTTATTTATTCTATTTTTGGGTTGGAAATGAATGCTCCTTTTAAGCATGTGGTTTACCTAGAGAGGTTAATCTCATTGAAATGGCTAATTGAAAGCTAATTTGGAGACTGTAACTTCAGTTTGAGGTGGAAAATTATTATAAGTATTTTTATATATAAATAAGTCAATTATTTGATAAAAAAAATCTTACAGAATTATCGATTTTAACCTAAACTTAAACTGAAAATAGTAATTTCACAAGTAAAAAGTTATTTCAAACGTTTAAGTCAGCTCTGACCTATACACAAAGTAAGGAAATGCTGTCCACTTCTCTAAGAAAATGTTCTAAATTAATAGCTATAAAATCCCTATAAAAGTGTTCCCTGTAAATGCTAAATATTGTACAGAATATTGAGTATTTCTTGTCTTGTACAGGAAATGTAATAGTGTTACAAATCAATCAGCAACTGTTAAGGAAGCAATTAAGATGATGCAATTACAGAAGATGCATGTGATTACATGGTTTTTTAGAAGTTACCTTAATCCGGCATAGCTAAGGATTTCTTCTGTCTATGAACCGGTCTATTAATTCAACCAAAATCCGCATAGTTTGCAAGCTTACAAGTTTTATTGTGTGAAGGAAAGGGCTTTGCTTTTTGAAAACACCCGAACCGAACTGATGTGCTTAGTGGGTTTCGAAGGAGCGTCGATTCGACTTGTGGTTCGATTGAACAGCATTTATCGGTTCGGTTCGGGTTAGAACTAGTTTGCATCCCTACACAGGAAAAAAAAAAAACTGAAATCAATCCGAAACGGGTTTGAAAACCGGGTAATCCCGGAGCAGGCTTCAATTGATCCTGTTTTTCGGGATTAAAAACAAAAGTGGGAACGAAATCAATCTTTTCCGGGGTCGGTTCAAGAATATTCAGGATTTCAGTGTAGTAAAAATGTAAATTTTTGGCTTGTCAGCAAATAAGTTGAAATTTTAATGATGTTATTTAGATGTTTGGTAACTTTATATACATATTTATGCACCATTGTTCGGAACGAACTTTTATTTAAAAACTACATTAATTTAATACATTTTTTTTTGCTGTTTTGTTGCACTCGTAACCAAGTTCTGTACCTTTTTATGTGTTCTTGAAGCTCTCAAGTACAAATCATTTTTTCTAAGCACTTTAAAGATGCGCTCGAACCATCTTAAATTAATCGAAAATCCTTTATTAATCCTTTATTATAATAATTCATTTCAATATCTTATCTGGTACAGACAAAATCCACTAACAAATGTGCCAAAACAATTACCTGTAGGCCAGCTATGAATTTTCATCAGCAATCTTCAAACTTTAAGAGTTTATGAGGAAATGTGTCGAGCTTGGATTGGTTTTTACAAGAAACATTTCATTTCCTTTCTGCATTCCATTTTCAGTTTGGCATAAATTCCATCAGTTGTGTTTTTTTTGTTGCCAAACACATGTCGCTTTGTGGTTTTTTTTTTTCAGCAAAAATATGTGCAATGAGTTAACTTCCGCTTGACATTATAATCTCGCCCTCTCTGTCTGTCTCTCACTCGCCAGCCCGCCCAGCTCATGGTCTGGTTCGGTTCGGTTCACTGCGCTCTGTAGTTGTCGTGCTTGGAATATGTAAGATGATATTATGCATATCAAAATAATATTGAAGGTCTTAATACTATTGCTTGACGATTAATGACCAACTGCTTCAAATTCTTAATAAATATGCAATAATTCACAGAGAGATTTAAGTTCTATCAAGGGATTTCCCACAATGGCGGGGGCTCGTCCACAGCTCATACTCTCTGCTTATCAGACATTAATTCTCATTCATTAATTCTACTTGGTGACTAAACAAATACCACGTAACGAAATCCCAAATGGTTAAATCATTAAAATTAGAAGAAGAAAACAGAAAAAAAAACCAGGCAAGTCATAAAAAAAGCACCTAAATAAATTATAAAACGTCACAGAAACGTACAAAATTTCAACACTTTGGAATTCCCCACGAAAAAAATAAAAAATCAACGCCGAGCCAATTTCATGAATGAAATTTACTACGCGCCAAAGAGAAAGAGCGAAAGTGAGAGAGGAGGAAGAAAGAGAAAAATTGAATTGAGATTTTCTATGGCTCAAGAAATATGTCACATGAAATGTGTTTTTGTACATTGGCATTTTACGTTTCCATTCATAAAAAATAGAAATATTAAAAAAAAAAACAAAAACAAATCAAAAACGAACAGCAGACGTCTTTGTGTTATCAAGCCAAATAGTTTGTTTTTCTTGCGACAACAAAGTGAGAGCGGTGACTTACACATTCACACAAGCTGCAAATATAACCCCATTGATAGCCAAGACGTACTTACTTATACACACACACACACACACACACAATACATAGTATACAATTGATAATGACTTACCTAGCTAGCCAAAGCAAACCAGCAGCTGTGTCAACACAGGGAGGATAGTCGGCCGACGGACGATTTTCATTCAATAAAAAACAAAAAAAAATTTGCGCATTGCTGGGCTTTTTGCGCCTACATGACGTCTAGCAGGCACACACATGCAAACACACACACACACACACACTTATTATATTTCCGCTTGACTGCTGCTAATTTCTTTCATTGAGCAAGCTTTTACTTGCCTGCCCCTCCCCTTCCCCCCGCTGGCTTATCAATTCTGCCTGTAATTATTATTAAATTTTTTTCACAACTTTTGCTCTGCCAGCGCGATTGCATTATTGCGCCCAGGTGGCTAAAACTTCATCAGAGATATTGCAATATATCGAGACGCCTTGGACACAGGAAGTCACGTTCCATGCGGTTTGCTGCCCCTTTCAGAAATCAAAAGAGACCGCTAAGTAGCCAAATGAAGAACAATGTTATAAACAAGAAACATGCGTGTATGCGTGACAGGTGGTCAAGGCCAATCGATATCAATACTCAATATTATTTAGAGTAGTGAGAATCTAACAAGAGGCAGAGAATATATAGATTTGATTTGGCCCACTTCTAGAATCTGTATAAATTATTATAGATTAAACAAATTCATTTCCTGCTTGTTGATTTAACCTTAGGGTTGGGGAAAAAGTTTGGTTCTTAAGGCAGTTGAGATACCTAAGAGGGACTTTTTGATGTAAAGATTATAGAGGGACTTTTTGATGTAAAGATTATAAAAAACAAGAAAGCTAAGCTAACTTCGTCTGTGCTGAAGTTTTTATACCCTTGCAAGTGCTCGCTTAAATATTATATTTTCAAAAAATACTCTTCCCGTATGAGAGCCATATGATATAGTCATCCGATTTGGCCAAAAATTTGTCAAATTATGTGAAAGCATGTGACAAATACAAATACAAAATTCCAGGATGCTACCATTAAAAACAAAAATGTTTTTCTAACTAAGACTGTTTTCATACCTATATTTTGTATGGCAGCTATACCATATAGTTGTCCGATTTTAATAAAACTTGGTAGAATCATAGAAAAAACCGATAAAACCCACGATTACAAAGTTTAAAGACGTTTCCATTGAAAAGAAACAAGTTTTTCTCACTAAAACTAGTTTTCCGACCGATTGTTCCTATGGGAGCTACTAGATATAGTCATCCGAACCGGTCAGTTCCGACATATTAGTAGTGCGCAGCAAAAAGAAGACTCTGTGCAAAATTTCAGCTCGATAGCTTTACAACTGGGAGACTAGTTCGCATAGAAACAGACGGACGGACATAGCTCAATCGACTCAGCTCGTCGCCCTGATCAAGAATACATATAGTTTATGGTGTCGGAAGTGAATATTTCTATGCGTTGCAAACTTCTGAGCAAAATTATAATACTCTTTGCAAAGGTATAAAAAGTCTTTGGAATCCTTACAGAGCAATAATGTAACTTAAGACACTTAAGTATCGTGGCTTTCGGATGAGATCCCCTTGGGGTTTGTTATCACATTGGGAAGTTCTTTGGCCATCCTTTGAATAGTAAAGCTGCATACATAGTAAGAAGGGGGTCTCATGTAACAGAGCATAGATTAAGCTCTAGAGAAATGAGGTGGAAATTCGGAAACCTGTTCTCAAGGTCCTCTTTCTCGTGCTTAATGATAATTCAATTTAAATTATAAGTCTTCATTTGCTAAAAAACATTATTCAATATAATTTATTTACCTTCAATTGCAGGCGAGGCAAAGAACCTAAGCAGCCGCAATGCAGCCAACACCAGTTGCAGTACACAGGGCACACGCGATGTCTACTGCACAATTGCATTGGATCAGGAAGAGATCTGTCGAACACCCATTATCGAACGGACTCTGGGGCCCTTTTTCGGCGAGGAATATCAATTCAAAATACCGCGTCGCTTTCGTTACCTGTCCATCTATGTGTGGGATCGTGATATGAAGCAGGATAAACCGATCGGCAAGATTGCGATCAAGCGTGAGGAGTTGCACAAATACAATACGCGGGATCATTGGTTCTCTTTGCGGCCCGTCGACTCTGATTCCGAGGTGCAGGGCATGGCGCATATTGAGGTGGCGTTTGAGGAGGTGCCACAGCCTCTGAACGAAAGCATTGAGCACACGCTGCCGCCACATCATCATAATCAGCAACAGCCACATCTGCAGCAGCACCACCAACACCATCAGCAGCGAGCTCATCAGAATGATTACAAAGAGAATAGCGAACTGAGCAATATACAAAAAGCAGCTGCTGCAGCGGCCACTGCGGCGGCTGGAGGCGGATCTCATAGCGCTGGCATGTTTTTAAAGACTCGTGCGGCTGGCCTGTTTGGTCATGTTCATCATCCTCCGCATCAGCAACAGCAGCAGCAGCAGCAACAACAGGCGCCCAGCACCACCTCCTCCACAGATCAACTGGCCAACTGGAAGAACTCGCATGGCAGAAATATGCGCGTGGCCATCCATGTGGCAGCTTGTGTCGATCTGGCCAAGAAGCAGGGCACCTGCGATCCCTTTGTCATCTGCACCGCATACTACAGCAACAAGCAGCAGATCACGAAGCGAACGAAGCAGCGCAAGAAGACCGTCGATCCGGAGTTTGACGAGGTGATGTATTTTGATCTCAGCATTGATGCTGAAGCCGGTAGCACAGCGACCACGGGCAGCAACAAATCATCCGGTTCGCTGGAATCCTCGGCAAACAAAGCGTACGCCATTTATCCTTTAGGCGGGGCTGATCTCTCTGAGATTGCTGTGACGGTGTGGCATGATGCCCATGGAGCCATGGCGGATAAAGTCTTCCTGGGAGAGGTGCGTCTGCCCATGTTCAACAAGCAGCAGCAGCAGTCGGTTCAACCGGCAGCCTGGTACTATCTACAACCCCGCTCAACATCCAACAGTGGTCGCTCCCTGAATGCCACACCCCGTTCCTGCGCTACACCTCCAGGCACGCGGCTAAGTGTGGACTCGACGATAGGCTCACTGCGTCTGAATCTTAACTATACCGCCGATCATGTATTCCCGCTGGCCACCTACGATGATTTGCTGAATCTGCTCTTGGAGTCTGTGGATCAGCGCCCGATAACCGTCTCCGCGGTGTCGATTCTGGGTGAACTGGTGTCCGGCAAAACAGAGGTGGCTCAGCCCTTGGTCCGGCTATTCACGCATACCGAACGCATCGCTCCCATCATCAAGGCCCTGGCGGATCATGAGATATCGAATCTAACCGACGCCACCACCATTTTTCGTGGCAACACCCTCGTGTCCAAAATGATGGACGAGGCCATGAGGCTCTCAGGACTGCACTATCTCCACCAGACCCTAAGGCCGGTGCTCTCCCAAATAGTGGCCGAGAAGAAGCCGTGCGAAATTGATCCGACCAAGGTGAAAGATCGCTCGGCCGTCGACACCAATCTGCATAATCTCAAAGACTATGTGGAGCGTGTATTCGAGGCCATAACGAAGAGTGCGGAGCGCTGTCCCAAAGTGCTATGTCAAATCTTTCACGATCTGCGCGAGTGTGCGGGCAAGCACTTTCCCAAGAATCGAGAGGTGCGCTACTCGGTGGTGTCTGGCTTTATATTCTTGCGTTTCTTCGCGCCCGCCATACTGGGACCCAAGCTATTCGATTTGACCACCGAGCGACTGGTAAGTGAGTCTACAATTGTCCCGAATCATTGACTTAACCTTGATTTTTGTTTGGCAGGATGCACAAACGAATCGCACACTGACACTCATCTCCAAGACGATACAATCGTTGGGCAATTTGGTTAGCTCGCGGTCATCACAGCAACCCTGCAAGGAGGAGTACACCTGCGAGCTGTATAAAAAGTTTTGCACGGAGCAGCATGTGGAGGCTGTTAAGCATTTTCTGGAGGTGATCTCCACGCCAAATGGAGCGGGCAGCGGCAACAGTGGTAGTCGTAGTGGTGGTCAGACATTGCCCCCAACGATAACGCAAATAGAACCAGTATTACTAAAAGAGGGGTAAGTTGAGGAGGGATGAACGCTATGAAAGAGGGAATATATATGCCTACAAACCCCGTAATCTACTCCTCTTTCTATGGTCCAACCAACCACCACCCCCCGCCCCCTAATATTTTTGCATATTCCCTAACCAACAAAATTTTAAATATTGAAAGTGTGATTTGTTTGTTTTATCTCCCGACCCCATAAAGTAGATATATTCGTAATAAACATTAAGCTTCGTCCGTCTGTCTGAACGAAGAATTCAGTTCTTTCAAAGAATTCAGTTTTTGATCTGTGGACTGGGCCACTTCAAATGCTGAAAATGAACTCTTTTTGCCTTTGATTTGAATCTATATCATTTGAAGTCTCCAATTTAACTTTCTTAAAACCTCTCGAACCTGAACTCGATGGATTGAGGCTCGGTTCCGAAATGTCTTTTGAAAGAAAAGAGGTTGTAACTCTGTACATTTTAAAATCGAGTAGAAAGCCAGTTCTTTTTTCAAAATCGCATAAATTTTCGGATATTTGAGCAATGATTCGTAGATATTAAAATGCTTTAAGTCCAGCGCAGACCCAAATATCCATCATTATACCCTTGCAATGGGTATTATCATTTTGCCCAGAAGTTTGCAACGCATAGAAATATTCATATCCGACACCATAAACCATATATATTCTTGATCAGGGTGACGAGCTGAGTCGATTGAGCTTTGTCCGTCCGTCTGTCTGACTGTTTCTACGCGAAACAGTGTCTCAGTTTAAAAGTTATCAAGCTGAAATTTTGCACAGAGTCTTCTTTTTGCTGCACACTACTAATATGTCGGAACCGACCGTATCGGATGACTATATCTCATAGCTCCCATAGGAACAATCGGTCGGAAAACTAGTTTTAGTGAGAAAACTTATTTCTTTTCAATGAAAACGTCTCCAAATTTTGTAATCGTAGGTTTTCTATGTTTTCTTCCAATTCTATCAAGTTTTATTAAAATCGGACAACTATATGGTATAGCTGCCATACAAAATATAGGTCTGAAAACAGTCTTAGCTAGAAAAACTTTTTTTTTTTATGGTAGCTGCAAATTCCTGCAATTTTGTATTTGTTTGTTTCACATGCTTTCACATGATTTTACAAATTTTTGACCTAATCGGATGACTATATCATATAGCTAGGTCGGAAAATGGAAAAACGAGCATATTTTGAAAATATTTAAGCGAGCACTTGCAAGGGTATAAAATCTTCGGCACAGACGAAGTTAGCTTAGCTTTCTCGTTTTAAGGATTTCATTGTGAATCGTCGGCCAGGTGTTTGATTTTGTTGAGATAAAATAAAACTTAATTCACACTCCCAGTATAAACAAAAAATTTGGTAAATTACGCTTTGTTTTATTCTAATACCAAAACTTTCTTTGTCTTTCTCTTCTTTTACGCGCGCTGCTTTTATAAAAACAACTACCAAACCAAAAAACAAAAACCCATCACCAAACAAAATTTCCCCGTCACAAACACACACACACACAATTTGCTCACCTCTTCACACACACACACACACCCACACATCCAAAATTATACTAACGTCTAGCGAGGGGTAAGAGAACTGTTTTTGTTTTTCATTTCGTTTATTGTGTATTTTTATTTAATATTCTCAATTCTTTATAACTGATCAATCCATTCTTTCCCTCCTTCCCCGCCAGCATGATGACCAAATATCCAACCAGCCGCAAACGTTTTGGCCGGCAATTCAAGCAACGTTACTTTCGCCTGACTACGCACTCGCTAAGCTATGCCAAGTCGAAGGGCAAACAACCCATCTGTGATATACCGCTCCAGGAAATCGGAAGCGTTGAACAATTGAAAGACAAAAGCTTCAAAATGCAAAATTGTTTTAAGGTGAGTGATACAAAATACGACTGACTGGGCAGCAGAGGGAGAGAGAGAGACACGCCTTGGATAGAAACTGCAGTTTGCTCTACCGGAAACTCACGATCTCGAACAACGGCGGCTGCACATATTTATAAATAGAGACAGAGACAGAGCCCCCCACACACGTCACGGCTCACTCTTACTTAGCTCGATAAGCTGCAGCTTTGCAAAAGAGTTGAAAGCGTGACAAACATTTGAATGAGTTTACTTGTGGGTGTGTGGAGCCGGCTGTAGATGCTGGTTACAGCTGATCCAGTGTGTCAATTGCTTGGTTTGGCATTCAGATATGAGTAACAAAAGCAGAGAAAGGTTTTGATTCTACAAAGAATTAGTCAGAGAGGGATAACTATTGTTAGAGCTGTGTAGAACAGTTCCAATTGTTAGGATTGTTGCTCAACTCTCCCGAATCTAGCTATTTTGCTACCAGCTAAATTCTAGTTCCGATGGTGATGCGCTTCTTCACCATGTCTCCATTAAGAAGGATGCAAAGAATACTTGATTAATTAACAGTTTGAACATAAATAGAGATCACAAAGCTGGATGCATATTGTTGGCCATTTCAATTAACCAAAAAAAAACGAAAAGTGAAAAGTAAAACTCAAAATTTGCCCGGCCGCCTGGGCGGGCATAAAAAACAAAACAAAAACACAAACTTTCCCTAGACAATCGAAAGTTAATGCCACTGACAAATGACAAGTGGCCGTACTTAAAAATAATTAGCATTATTATGCAGATGAGTAGGCAAACAAACAAACAAACGACGCTGCTTTGTCTCTGCTGCTGCTTATCTATGATTTCGTTCCTCTCTTCTTCATTTCTGCACAAGAAAAGTGAAAATCTTTTGTAGGTAGAATCTATCGCGTGTGAATCAAAAGATTTCTCCCTTCCAGTTGCAATTGTTTTTCCCCCACAGAATTTATGCTAAACACATTGTTTCGTTTCGTTTTCTCACTTTCCCTTCTTACTCTCTCTCCCTCTCCCACAGATTGTGCACAAAGATCGCTCGCTTATCGTACAAACCACAAATTGTGTGGAGGAACGCGAATGGTTCGACCTACTACACAAGATCTGCCTAATGAATTCCATCCGCATGCAGTACTTCCATCCCTCGGCCTTTATAAGTGGCCACTACAGCTGTTGCGGGCGTTCCGATGAGAATTCACCCGGCTGCAAAAACGTATCCGACAAGGAAATGGATTTCTTTCAAATGGACTTGGTGACGGCTCTGGATCCGCCCTTAGATTTACAGCGCATACACACGCTGATCATGGCCAATATGAATATGCTGGACTCCCTGCTGGATCCCTTGGCCTATCATCAGCACATGCCACAGTTGCAGCAGCAACAAAACAATCCCTTGGGTCCTCTGGCCACCAGCCTGCAGTTGCAATCCCCGCAGGCGTTTGCTGAATTCAAACGAACCATCGAGAAGCTACGCGAAAAAGCCTTTGCCATAGACAAGGATCATCGCGACTACAAGCAGGGCATAACCCGGCAGCTAAAATATGGCAGCAAGCAGGCACCCATTGGAGATGATAACTATTGGCATATGATGCGAGCCGCCGGCCAGTTGAACCTGCAACACCATCAGCAACAGCAGCAGCAGCAACAACAACAACACCTGCAACAGCAATTCCAGCCTGTATTACCACAAATGCAACATGTACGGGCCAATCCCTATCAGCCCTCAACGACCACAAACAACAGCAACATGAATGCCTATTATATGCACAATCTGCAGCACCAGCAACAGCGCATGCAATTCCAGCAACAACAACAACAGCAGCAGCAGCAACACCAACAACATCAGCAACAGTTCCAGCAGCTACGCAGCCATCAACTGCAGCGGCACAACAACAACAATAATAATAACAACAACAACTGTGGCAATGCCTCATCCTCCAGCCCATCATCGACCGCCTCCAGCGTGGTGGCCGCACCCAGCAGCACTTCAACCGCCCCCAAGCCAGCTCCACCGATTTATTAGCGTTCAAGACTATGCGTATTCGCCTTGCCCAGAGCGTTCATAGTGATGACACGCTAAAGTGGGTGGAATACGCATCATTGACACACTTCCAGGTCTGTTGTAAAAACTTGATGAGAAATACCACACTGTTGAGTGCTAATTTTAAATCCGTTTTTTTTTCTAAACTAAGTTTTTTTATACACAGTTTTATATACAACAACAACAACAAACAAAAAACAGCCACAATAAGTAACAAAAATGCGAAATCTAAATGTTTAAGCCTATTTATTTTTTTTGTATGTGCTAACAATTATTTATACACACGCATAAAACATTTCTACCACAAAAAACACAAAAACTGATAACTATTTAAGCTCCCCCCGACTCCCCCAAAAACTACTAAAAGAAACTCCCAAAATGCTAAGATTTTTTAAAGCGTTAGGCCTAAGTTGATAACATTTAAGCACAAAATCAAGTAGCGAAATTAATGTAAATAGCAAAACCTAGAAATAAGCCTACACATACTTACTATATATATATATATATATTTATATATATATACTAAGTACATAATATAGATATATAAAAACTACATTAAACCAGTTATTGTAGGCGTAGTAAAATTCCAAAACAAAATGTAAACTCTTAACAAAACCGTACGATCAAATTTCACTCAAGTGTGAGTAGTCAGAAATGAGACTAGGCAGTAAAATAGTACACAAACTTGCACCAGCATTTCTAGGGTCTAGGAGTATAACTAGCTATGTAAGAATTGGATAAACTTACCACCCGAAATATTGAATATTTCTTGAAAATTCTTCATTACTTTGGCATTTAACTAAATTGTTCTGCCCCCATCTTTATGTAATCTTTATGTATGAGTCTTTTACTTGATTTGGTAGAAACACTTTCATGAACTTGATAGATCTTCCGCTGATTCTGTATTATGAACATATGAACATTTGGAAGCTTTAAGAAAGACCTAAATCAGGGTACCCCAAGAATAGAAGCTCTGTATCTCTTTTCTACACTCAGTAATGCATGATTTCGGCAACAATTCGGTGTGAATTGCCCACTGGGGAACACTGCCCTAAACTCAATACAATTCAAATATGAAAATTCCGATTTTTATTTGCCTCTCACTCGCTTTTTGATTTCGCGACGTGGGTTTCCTACTGAAAATATGTCGTCTTGCACTATAAAAACCGAACATACAAACGCTCATTCCAAAATCTCTTTAAATTTCCATAAAACTTAATGAATGGCGAAATACAAACAAGGTATTCTTCAATTCGCTATTCAAATTTCGTAATTTAAGCCTGAAATGTACACTAGTTTGTTTGAGTGGTTCGTAAAATATTGAGACCAATCGGTCAAATGGCCACCTTTCGCATTTTCTATTTAAATCAAACTTATACAAAACATTTGCGCATAACCTCAGTGTCAATTTAAATAATCTTATTGTGGAAATTCAATTAGTGTTAGGAGGGAATTATGACAAAAGTAAATGCATTTTTATATTGTCATGTTTCGAAGCTATAGCTCAGCTATGGTCAGCCAACGTCCATTTATTCTCTTAATTCGTCATTTAAGAAATGAAAAAAGAGAATGAAAAAAAGCAAAGGAACTTACGTTAGATTATGATGCCCACCGCTGGGTTAGATTCCACAGTTTCGATTAAATAAACAGTGGTTATCAAGCACATAAATCCAATTACAGTTCTGTTTAGTTTATTTCCTGAAAGTCGTACTCCATCTTCTAAGACCATCTGAAAGTACATATAACAAATCGATTTCATTGAGAAAGAGCTTCCATTTAAGACTGGATGTACACGGTGAAGCGTACTTGATGAAGGTTTTGAAAATGCTTAATCCAAAATTTCATAACCTGAGCGTAAAAATTCGAGCTTTAGAGCTGCAATTTCCTAGTAGAAATCCTTGAGTCTCATTTCTGACTATTTTCCAGTGTCATATGATCTAAATTAAACTAAAAAAAAAAGCAAATAATTCTAACAAAATGTGAACGCGCTATTTACAAAAAGGAAAAGGAAATCTACATCTAACATTTGTGTATATTTACATACCTACAAACCATTTGCATACACACATTTAATATATATATATATATATATAACTGTCATACAGCTAATGTTATACACAATATGTATTCAAAAAGCATTGTTAAGAACAAATTTACTTCCATTTTACACGCATACACACACACACACACACACACACACACACACACACACACACACACATACATACATACATATTTATTAAATGCATTTAATTTCATTGTTAAATTTAAACAACCAATTTAGAGAAAAGTTAACGCAAAATTAAATGTTTTGGTTAGCTTCAACTTATACTTCCACCACCGATTTGTTTCCAAAGCTCTTCCAATATTTAATTACACATAATTTTAGAGAATATTGTTTTGCCATATTTAGTTTGTTTTTCTTAAAAAAAAAAAAAGTCTTCCTCTCTGCCGCGTTTTGTTGATGATGCATTCCAATTATGTTTTGTGCATTTTTCTTTCTCATCTCTAAACTTGTTTTGATGTACTTGTACATACATAATATAGAACAACATCCGAGAAGCATATTCGTAATTTCAAAAATTTGCATTTTAAGCTCTTGTAGTTCTTAGTTTAACATTTATGATTTACTTTTACGGTAGCTCCCTAAGTTGTTGGTACAAAGAATCGAAAACATATTTTTTAGCGAAAATAAAAAATAAAGCGTATCGCCAATGAACACCTTTTCATTTCGTTTTATTTCTACCCAATTCCCGCTCCCACTTCCATAATTGGTACCTCCATTTATTGTGCTTTAGGAATATCTGGCATACTGTTGTGATATCTTATGATATAAATTAGATGTCTTTTAAATGTGCGTGTTAGTTGATTGATGGATGGATGGATGATTGTGGCGTATTTACAATATATATATATGTATATTGCTATGTTAAAGCTGTTAAGTATTTTTTATTCGTATTGTGACAATTAACACAGAAGCAATTTTTTCCAATATGTTTTCAAAAACCATTCACACAAACTTACAACCCTAAACTTAAGCCTGAATTGAATGGGTGTTGTGGAACAGAACAGACAGAAACTGAAATGGAAATACCCTATTTTTTGTAAAGCCAGCAACCTTTTGAAATTGACTTTTATGTATAACAGCAAATAAATAAATATATATCTAGTAAAGTACAAGTATTTGATAAGAAAGCGCTGTTTGAATGGTGGTTGGGTAAAAGCTTACTGAGGTGGCTTGTAAACCATTTAAGAGGTGAAGTCCCACAAAGACACAAGGTAAGATTTTAAGGTTAAACATAATTTCAGATGTACCCTAGATCTCGCAATTGTTTGGAAAACGAATTTTTCAAACAGAAAGGATTATAACATGCGAAAACAGGACAGTGTCAAGGATTGCACCATGTATTGAAACACACTTAGAAGGCTCCGATCATCTGTCAGAAGACTATTATTTATACACTCATCTGCTGAAAGGTGTTGTTTGTGTTTTTAAAAAGCTAATGATGATCGAGCCCACTTTAATATAGCTTAAGGGCGGAGATAAGTAATATAATTTGTTTAGTATTTTTGTAAATTAAGTGAACAAAATACTATAAATTTATATCAAATTCAAGTGCTTTAGAAAGATATTCGCCAGACTACCAAAATTGTAAAAATACATCGATGTTTTACTTTTCAAACAAGGAAAATATAGAGTAAATCATTTGGCCTGACCATAATCAATTACATAAATAAATTAATTATCCTTTGTTTAGTAGCAAACACTCTTAAACTACATATTCTGCCCACAATATACTAATTAAGCAACTTATAAAAGAAATTTTTAAAATTTGTATGCGTTTAAATGGGCGCCAATTGACAATAAGCTTGTCAGCTTACGAAAGAAAATCAAAATGAAATCAGGGCCGTTCCGTCAACTGCATTTGATCTGCTTTCACGAAATCAAAATAGAAAGCTACTTTCACTTTCAGGTATACTACTCAGGAATCTCTTAAATAATTGTTTCGCAAGTGAATTTAAAACGACACTTTTCGAAACTAACATTTTTCTAACGGTCTGGCAGCTCTTTAACCAACGATACACTACTATCGATTGATAACAGGTCTGATCTTACGCGATGGAGAATTCAGAATAATGACATTCAGCAGGTTAATTATTTGTAAGACTAAAAATTTTCATTAAATGATAACTTAACTTCATTTAGTGGGTAGTTTAGATATTTAAATGTTTAATTTGCACTATAATTTTCGTTACCAAATGAATGGCGCAGCCCAGAAGCTTGCTATGAAATGAAATCATACGGGGTACCACCCATACCGAACCCAATCAAACCGCGTACCACTAATACCAAAAATAATTGAATGGGGTACCACTAAAGCGGCACAAACAAAGAACGGTACTACTAATGCGCTTGTGGCATTTAACGGTATCACTAAAGTGGAGGCCCCTTAGCTTTGTCACCCGTCCCCACACGGCTGTTTGTTCAAACATAAAAAGTTCAGAGCGGCGAAGGAAGCAGGCGGAGGTGGTGGGCGGCCGAAGCAATCAAGTGGCAACAATAGCAAAATGCAAAAAGTTAATTAGTGTGAAACGAATTAAATTAGACACCCCCCAGCGGGGCGCGCGCTCTCAGCGGGTTAACGACAGAAGGGAAGCAGCTTTAGCGCCATGGAGTTCGCCGATCTGATTAAAACCCCCAAGCTGGATGGTGTGTTGCTGCACGACATGAATGCAAATGCAACAGTTGTTGAGGGTACTTTGTGCATTACCGGACATCATTTGCTGCTGAGTGCCCGCCAGGAGAATAGCCAAGAGCTTTGGGTGAGTGGGAGGAACATAATTGAATTACGACTAAACGCCCACAATTTCAGCTCCTGCACAAAAACATCGACTCGGTGGAGAAGAAGCCAGTCATGGGTCAGAATGTAGTACTGGGCGGTACCATTACACTCAAATGCAAGGATCTGCGAATTATCACACTGGAGATTAAATATGCCAAAGAGTTTTTCAATGTGTCGGCTTCGCTGGAGGCGCTCAGTGCCATACAGAGCCCCGAACTGGAGTACCCATTCTTCTACAGACCCATGTATTCCATACTGGAGGATGGCTACACAATGTTTAGGTGAGTGGATAGCTAGGAATGGTGATTTGTGACTTATTCACCAATTTGCAGGCCTGAACTGGAATTTGCCAAATTAATTAGTGGCGTGGGCATGGGGGGTGTATCCTCACCCAATGTGAATGCGGCCAATATCACCATATGCCTGCCTTCAACGTCGGCTACAGGTAGCTTTAGCATACCCCATCCCCTGCAGAACGGGTTTGCCCTGGATGCGGCCGCATCCATGGTGGGCGGCTCTGTGCCCGCCTGCGAGTGGCGCATCACCCAAGTTAACAAGGACTTCAGCGTCTGTGCCACTTATGGTGGCACGCTAATTGTACCTAAAGCAATTACAGACGAGCAAATAGCGCTCTCTGCCTCATTTCGGGACGGCGGACGTTTTCCCATGCTCAGCTACCGACACGAGAATGGCGTAAGTGGAGAGCCTTAATTGCATTTGTAACCAAAACTAATCATGCTTCCTTGCCAGGCCACTCTGATGCGCAGCTCTCAGCCTTTGTCCATACAGGGCATCAAGCGTTGTCGTGCCGACGAGGCCATACTCAATCTGGTCTTGGGGCGCAGCAAAAAAGGCTTCATTGTAGATACCTGGGGCAAGGGTAAATCAAATACGGAAACGGATCTGCATTACTCGCAATGGAAGAAGGTGAATCGTTCGATAGGGAATGTCAGTTCGCCTGCCTCCATACTGGATAGCTTTGCCAAGCTAATCGAGGCCTGCAATGATATACACTGCAGCACGGACAAATGGCTCACGCGCCTGGAGAATAGCGGCTGGATGAGTCTGGTGTTGAATTCATTGAATGCCTCATGTGTGGTGGCGCAGTGCCTGGATCAGGAGGGTAGTCCCGTGTTGGTGCATGGGGCCAAGGGCTTGGATTCCACTTTAATAGTCACCTCGCTGGTGCAGATTATACTCAATCCAGACTGCCGTACTGTGAGAGGGTAGGTAGAGAAAATCAAGACCTTTGCCATTTCCTAAACTTTGTGTTGCAGTTTGCAGGCTTTGATAGAACGCGAGTGGATACAGGCGGGTCATCCATTTGCCTCGCGACATCGCCATTCCTGCTATTCCTTGGCCAATCAAACACGCAACAAAAATTCGGGTGCCACCTTTGTGTTGTTTCTGGACTGCATCTACCAGCTGTATACACAATTCCCGTGCAGCTTTGAGTTTAGCACCCAATTGTTGATATTGCTCTTCGAGCATAGCTACTACTCGCAATATGGCACCTTTCTGTGCGACTCGGAGAAGGAAAGAAACGAGCTTAATGTGCATACGCGAACCACCAGCCTGTGGTCATATTTGAATCGACCAGATGTGCTGCAAACATTGCTGAATCCTTTATACGAACCAAATGCTAATGTCATATGGCCCTCGGTGGCGCCCATCAGTTTGGAATTGTGGAGCGGTAAGACAAGTCAAATAATTGTAGCACACATAACTTGAAGTTGTTTTACACTTCTAGAGCTCTACTTGCGTTGGGTCATAGACCAACGTAGCTCGGTGATTATCTTGGCCCAAATTCAGCTACTGGTGACCCGCGAAAAGGAGCTTAGAACTGAGGTGAGTTGATTTTCAACCAAATAAAAATGCAGCTGACAGTCTACCCCCATTTAGGCCCTCAAGCTGCGAAAACAGGCCTTGGACCTCGGCCAGGAAGTGTCCTCGCTGATGCAAGATTCAGACTCTGCATAGTTGGCTACCTCAACAGCTACTACAATCTCTCCTTCTACATACGTCAGATATATGTATATATACAAAGACATATACTTATTTTTGATACGTTTGAATTCAATTTTAAGCCTAAATAACCCTTTTAACCCTTATTTCTATATACTGAAAAACGAAAACTCTCTCTAGCGCTCTCTACTGAAACTGCACATGGCAAAACTATCAAAAGCAAAGATGTATTACGCAAACTTGAGTCAATTTTTTGACGCATTTACTTTTATGGAATTTTTAGCGTTTAAGTCTTCAAATTTATAAAGGTACTTAACCGTCAGCGTGTTTAAAACGATCAAATTTGTAGTATTGTAATCCTCTCCCCCAAGAGATTTGCCTTTTTTGAAACATTTAATGGAATCGCATAAATTGGAAAACAAAAAGAAAGCTTCAAAAGCCGAAAATAAACATTTAAATTATTAAATTATGCTATGCATGCGCATTGGTAAAATATACACACTTCTTTGATGAACGTTTGTAGTTAGTAATTTATATATATGCATTGTGTGTGTGTTTTGTATTCGAGAATCTAAAAAAAAATCCATGTGTAATTTATGTACATTTACATTTCTATTGTGCGATTTTTATGTGTAAAACTGGAAATGCTTCAGTGCAATAAATATTTGTGTTAATTTGCAAAGGTCAAGCAACAAGAACATGACTCGACTTCTTTAGATTGAGGCAGATTCCTTCTCGCTTTATAACCTTGACCAAGGCTGGAAACTACTTTAAAATATATTCCATACTGTTTCAGACAGAAACGCTAACTAAGTAAGTTGGTGGGATGTTTATTTGTAAATGGAAAACACATCTACTATTTGGCACTACCTCATCTTCTAAATTTGTTTTCATTTCTGATGAATTACCATCAAACTTTCTTCTGCTTCAGAGTCTTTGTTTCCTCACTCACTAACTGCTCTGGCTTCTCTTTTCTTGCATACAGCAATAGAGCTTAGGACCTGGTAAAGTTAGTACTTTGCTTCTAGAAATGAATACGGATTCTGCTTCAATACTCACTTGACCTGGAAAGTCCATGCGTCTCGGGCGGCAGCCGATTTTGGCCAAGGTGTTTTCTAACGGACTTGAAGATAGGAATCGCGCTCTGAATTCGAGTATCACGCACACCAGCAGGTACCATGATATAGCCGTAAGTTAATGGATTATTGCGAAACCCAAGTATACTTCCAAGAATAAGGCAAATGGAACTAAATGTGTGAGAGTGAGGTGCGTGGATATTTAACCGGCTTAAGACTAGTCCCGAACCCGATTAGGAGGTTATTAAATGGTTCATTAATGAAATTATTGCAAAGTGTGCAATAGAGCTCCTAAGCTATCGATTATACTATCGATAAGCTGTTTATCTCGAGCCCGAGATATATTTCGGATACGGTCATACTATTAGAAACGGTAACGGTTGAAAAAGCTTTCGGTTAAAAAACCGATGATGGATACCCTTATTGAAAATACTATCGATGTTTGCCCAGCTTTAGTGTGCAGGTGGTTAATATGGAGTAGGATTCTTTACTTTCATATCTTGCTGATTCAAGACCGGATCGGTAACCGATGAAACATTTTTAAAGGTGGTTTAGTCTCTTGTGTCATATTTCGATTAAAATTGCGGCTGACGCTTGGCCACATAAAGTTATAAGTTGAAATCGTTCAAGAACGGTTCCGAAATATCTTAAACTTTGGTGTTATTTCACATCACGAAAGAAACACGAAATGAAAACCTGTCACCATACTGCTTCTTCACCCTTATTTATTCCCAGTTAGGAGAGTTCTTCGATTAGAAGCATGGTACCCATCTTATCATTCATTCTTTCGTGCCTAGAACAAGACGAAGTTGGAAAACCCCACTTCAACTAAATTTGGGACATGCAAATAACTAAGGATTAGCTAACTAGAAGTTATTTAATTTAATGTGAAATAATTAACGATTGAAATCATAATAGTTCATAATAAACATTCATAAAATATACAATAAATTAAGAGTGAACCACTGAACCAAACAGAAACCAGGGTTCAGGTGGTGGCCTACTGAACCTAGTAGATTATACTAGTGTTTAGGAATCGAGCGAAGAGAACAACAGATAATTAAAGCCATATGGATAGTAAGGGGAATTAATGATGAAGAAATCATTTTGCTTATTTTGCCGTTTTCTATAAAGTAAATTAATTTATTTGTTAACTAACTTCGTTTGACTAACAAAGTTCTGATTACTATTGTTTTGAAAGTTTACATATTTTGGTACGCTGTAAATTCGTTAATATAAAAAAGATATTTAAAAAAAAAACACTTTAATCGAATACAAAAATTCCCATAGTTGTCAATTTTATATATGTATAAATCGTTGACAACAATAACAAAATAATTTGAAGGCTGATTTCGAAAATATAAGAGCAGAAGAAACACATGAAGAAAAACGGATTTGTCCCTTAAATTGTTGACGGCGATGATGGAAACTAATTGTGTGTTTGTATCTTAATTCGCACACTCATCCTCCAAGAAAAAGTATTGGCCGGAACGCTTCTGTTCCGTATCCTTGACGGAAGCGTTCTTGTTAATGCGCGGTCTGAAGTTGTTGGGATCGCGTCGGAAGGTGATGCCAAGAAGTTCTAGGAAACGATTCATGCCATTCAGCAGCGATTGGGGCGAGTAGGCGGTGGTCTTTACCGAGGGCTGGCCCTCGATTACAATGACACGGTCAGCGAGGTAGGTGGCCATAATGAAATCGTGCTCCACCACAAAGCCAGTTTTCTTGGCATGCAAAATATATCTAGGGAATCGATCGAATTAGCATTATTTTGGCTAGCTACATGTATAGAGAGTAAGAGACAGAGACTTACCGTTTGATAACCTTGGCTGCCACCAAACGCTGCTCCGAGTCCAAGTAGGCCGACGGTTCGTCAATCAGATAGACATCCGCTGGCTTGCCCAGGCACAGAACCAAAGCTACTCGCTGCAATTCACCTCCGGATAGATTCTGCACTTCTTGATCCATTATCTCATCGATCTTCATTGGTTTCATTACATCCGCTATGAACTGCGGATGCACATAGGCATCGCGAATCTTATCGTGCAACAGGTGACGCACATGGTTCTGGAATTTGGGTGAAATCTTTTGCGGTTTGTACGAGATATTTAGCATGGGCAGTTCCACTTCGCCATCGGGTTGGAGATTGCCGGCGAGCATGCGAATGAAGGTGGTCTTGCCCGTACCATTCTCGCCGAGCAGCACCAGGATCTCAGAGTCACTGAAATGACCCTGCTCCACCGTCAATTCGAACTTGCCTAAAGTTTTCACCATAGATGGGTAAACGTAGTGGTTCATTCGCTTAATTTCCTCTTCCGTGGCCGACTCGGAGACCTTAAACGTGAGGGATTCTGTGCGGAATCGCATGTTCTCAGTGGGCACAAAACCATCGAGGAAAATGTTGATGCCTTCACGCACAGAGAAAGGCATAGTAACGACACCATAGCAGCCGGGGACGCCATAAAGACAGCAAATAAAGTCGGACAAGTAGTCCAGCACAGACAAATCGTGCTCCACCACAATAATGAATCTGGAAAGATTGGTAGGAACGTTTAATAATATAAATTCCACATTTTTTCTTCACTTACTTTGTGGGGTGCAACAGCGAGCGTACAGTGAGAGCAGCATTCAGACGTTGCTTTACATCCAGATAGGAGGACGGCTCGTCAAACATGAAAATATCCGCATTCTGTATGCACACCATGGCAATGGCAAATCGCTGCAGTTCTCCACCCGACAGTTGAGAAATCTCACGATCCCGTATGTGTGAAAGGTCCAACATCTGACAGATCTTTGTCTGCAGTTCCCGCTCATCCTTTTTGTCCAGCAACTCACCGACAGCGCCTCGCACCGCTTTGGGGATTTGATCGACATACTGCGGCTTGACCAGAGCCTTTAGATTGTCTTCCAATATCTTGGTGAAATAGTTCTGCAGCTCAGATCCACGGAAATAGCTAAGGATATCCGTCCAGTCGGGTGGGTTGGCATACTTGCCCAAATTGGGTTTCTGCTTACCAGCTAGAATCTTAAGAGCCGTTGACTTGCCAATACCATTTTGACCCACTAGACCAAGGACCTCGCCCGGACGTGGAATGGGCAGACGATGCAGCTTGAAGGAGTTTTTACTATAACGATGCGTTGTGTGCTTCTCCAGATTACTGGGCAAATTGATAATAGTAATGGCTTCAAAGGGGCATTTCTGTAGGAGCAGGATCGAGAGAGATTAGTGCAAAGTACGGAGGAAGAACCAGGGTCGACCTACCTTGACACAGATACCACAACCAATGCACAGTTCCTCGGACAGCGAGGCAATCTTAGACGTGGGTGTCACCTCAATGCACAGCTTGCCCATGCGCACCACCGGACAGGTCTTCTTGCATTCTTGCCGACAGCGTTTTGGTTTGCACTTGTCATCGCTGACAATGGCAATACGCGTCTGCTTGTCCGTCTCCTCGTGATCTTTTCTACGCGACATGGCTGAAAGTAGGACAACAAATTTTCAATTCATATAATAATTTGACAACGTTGCAAATCAATCGCCACCGTCAAAACAAATCTGGTATGCACCCCTCCCCTAAGAAAAGTGGTGGGGGCCAGGTGCGGGTGCTGCGTGCAGTTTTTGAAGTGAAAGTATAACCTCAAATTGAGCTCATAATCCATGATTAACACTTTCCGATTTTATGCACTGTCACAGCCACAACTGTATCCTATTTGTTTTAGTGGTGGGCGTAGGAATTCTTTGTTATTTTACCTGCGAACTAGGCTGAAATTGTTGTAAAACAGACCAAACACACGCTCTTGCGTGTCAGCCAACAAGTTTCAAAGGGGCTCGATACTACTCACTCAGTGATGGGCAAAAAGGATACTGACTACAATGTATCGATAACAGTTTAAGGCATGAATATTGTGCTGGTATGACACCATATCGACTCAATTGGACATTTATCTTAAATCACTTAATATAAGTGCTCTATGATAAATTTTCCTAATATTACTCGGAAATCTAAAGAGGTTTTTTTGACATTATTATTATTCTGCCTGTAACATAAATTGGCAGAAAAGCATCGACCAGAAAAATTGCCAGCTTGGTGTCGCACAATCATACGATGAAAACCCATTCGATAACTCTTCTTCTGCCAGCCAACCCACAATTGCCCACCTCTAGTTTTTACACGTCGTTGGTTTATTCGGGCAGCTAAAAAATGGTCGAGGAAAATCCAAATAATGGCGAAAATGCGGAGAAAACTGATATCGCTCCAGTTGTGGCCGATCCAGTAAAGATCTTCACAGTCGAAAGTATGTGGGGCACAGAGCTCCGGGTTGACTTAATCTGCTTAACCTAGAAATGCAAATGTAAATTAAACTTTCACTGTCACTGTCTCTGTTGCAGTTCTTCACATGATTAAGGATGCACAGCAGCAGCATGGTTTGCGCCATGGCGACTATCAACGCTATCGTGGCTATTGCACCCGCCGGATTCGCCGCCTGCGCAAGGCATTGAAGTATCCGCAGGGCGACAAGCGGCACTTCAAGCGACGCGATGTGACCCTTAACCAGCTGACTGGCAAGAAGGCGGATGAGCGGTACATACACATCCCATTGATAAGTGCGGAGCGTGCCTGGGCCTATGCCATGCAGTTGAAGCAGGAAGCCAACACAGAACCGCGCAAGCGTTTCCATTTAGTAAATAAGCTGCGTCGGGCCTGTTTCTATGCCCTGCAGCTGCAGGAGCTGTGCAATGTGAGAAATGGAACATTGTCTTATATTCTAGTCAAACCCTTAACTCACTCTCTCTTATCCCCAGTCTGAGGCTTTTGATGCCCGCACCAAGCTGGAGTGTGAGGCCTACGTGGCCTGGATGCATGGTACACTGCACTTTGAGCTGCAGATCTGGAAGTCTGCCGGCGAGCATTTAAAACGCGCCCAAGTTGTGTATGAGAATCTGGCCAAGGCCTTGCCTGATGATGAGCAGGAGCTGTATCGTGCCAAGGTCAATGAGTTTACTCCCAACTTGCGCTACTGTGCGTACAACATAAGTGGTGGCGCCACCAGTGGAGGCAAGATCGATGAAATTCTGGAGTTGCGTGCCCAGGGCGTGCTGGAAAATCTGGATGTGTTGGTCAGTCAAACGAAGACAGAGAGCAGCGAGGGCTTGCAGACGATTGATTGGCGTGGCCGGAAGGTCACGGTGCGGCCGGAGAAGGTGCGCTTGTTCTTGCTCAGCGCCCAGGAGCTGGACAAGTCGTTGGCGAAGACAACCAAATTGGATGGCAAGATTGAGCTGATTGAGCGCATTCTGATGGACTGCAAGGATGCCATACAAGCAGTTAGGGATGAGATCAAGCAAGATCCCAAGCTGCGCTCGCTGACCACTGGCCAGACGGTGTCCGGAGTGCAATATTTGCTGGCTTACTTGAGCTATATACGCCATAGCCGCACACTGCAGCGGAATCTGTGTCTGGTCGAGCAGGTAAAGAAGCCCCACCATCCTGAATGAAATTTATTCACTCATTGCTGTTGTTATTTCCTAGGCCAAGCTGAACTTTGTTGATCCCAATCAGCAAACACAAATTGTGGGCGAGGGCAAACGCGTGCGCTCGCAAGATTTGGCCCGCCTTTACGAGATCATTCTGCAGAATGTCACCGAAATGCAACAGATCACTGGCATGGAGGAGGATGCTAAGTATCAAGGCGAGGTGGCTAACTTGGCCATCACTTTCAAGGCCTTCCGTTGCTATTACATTGCCCTAACCCTGATTGACATGAAGAAATGGAAGGAAGCAGTGGCGCTATACGAGCGTGCCTCCAACTATGCCACAGACGCTCTTAAGGGTCAATCCAGCTCCGAATTCCAGCTAGATGCTGAGCTAAAGAAAGTGGTCTCCCTTATCGATGGCTGCAAATTCTCTGCCCATGCCTATAGCGTGCTGGAGGAGGACACCAGCGAAGATGCTGGTGGCTCTTCAACCAAATCGCAGAAGACAACGAAACCTCTCTATGAGCGACTATCGCAATACAAGGAGGATCAATCACTGCACACCAAGACACCCAATGTGTTCAAGCTCACACCCGAAATGGAGGCCATACCATGCAAGCCGCTGTTCTTTGATTTGGCCATGAACTACATGGAACTGCCCTCGTTGGAGGATAAACTGGAATCGCCGGGCAAAAAGGGAGCCTTCATCACAGGCTTTGTCAAGGGATTCCTGGGCTGGGGCGGTGGCGGCAATAAATGAGAAAGATAACCATTCAATTTAAGGAATTCCACACATTTGATGTTGCTTTTATGAGCGGTGCAGGTCCTGTGATTTGTCCCGCTCTGTTTTTGTTTTGGCTTTTATAGACTACTCGGCTCTGCGTTTATATATTATATAAACACAAAAAAAAAAAATTGATTTTTTCTACAAAACATTTTTTAAGTTATACAAAATACAATGAACAATTATTGGTAATAAAGGAACCTACAACTTGATGCTGCAGTTCCTACTGGCATACCCCTCGATTCAAGAAAGTTGTCAATGAATTTGTTCAAGAAATGTGAATGTCATCCTTGGGAAGTTATAAAAGTCGCTCGTCTCTATTTTTGCAGATTTCAGGGCAAGTCATTGAGCTTAAGTCATTTGGAAATAATCCTTAGGAAGACCAACTGCTGAGCAGATCCCTACCAACAACCTTCTTTCCCATAAGGCAACGGCATGGCATGGACAGGCATCCTCAACTAGCAATAAGCTGCTTGAAAATGGAGTCGAGTCGAGTAAAATCCTCAAGGAACAACTAAATGAATTCTAAAACCTGACCGCAGCATAACTTACTCCAAATCGAGGGTTCCTTTTTCTCGTTTTTTTTTAGGGATTTATTTTAATTTAAGACTTTAGGACTACATCACTATGAATACTCATATTCTGCTTGCTTTTCCAGATAGCCATGCTCATAGAACTCCATTGCCAACTCTCTGATTCGCAAATGGTATTCGGGTGTGAGCTTCTGGGTGCACTTAATCTCCTTGCCGCTGCGATTTAGTTCGCTTATCACATCTAGATTGGGTAAATTGTTCGGATCAAAGGTCACCGCTGGCAGTATCCACATACAAATGGCCAGACCGTAATGCACTTGACGCACATACTCGGCACTGAGACGCTGCAGCGAGAAGGTCTCACACAACGCCTCCAGTTGCTGGGCCGCTGGTGTGTGCTTCAACTGTTGGCCAAGTTCTCGGGCCAAGGCCTCGGCGTAGGCAGCCAGCAAAGTGTCGGTGTGAACATCCCTCAGCTGCCGCCTGGTGCTGGTGTAGACAAAGTGGAGTATATCAAATACAGGCGAAGTTCGCCGCATGGCCTGCAGATCAAAGAAGATGGCCTCCTCCGGCTGAGAGCGGAACATGATGTTATTGACCCACAGATCACCATGGCAGACCACACTGAGCGGGGAATCGGCTGCTGCGTTGATGCGCCGCTGTAGCTGCTCAAACAGCCGGGGCTGTAGACGCTCAATCAGACGTATGGGTGCGCTCAGACTACCATCTGCATTGGAGGCGTGCAGACTATCCAGTGCCTGCTGCACCGAGGTATCCAGTATGTGGGAATAGAAGTCGGCCGCATGTGGGCAATAGACAATCTCACTCATGTGCTCACACTGCTCGGCAAATTGCAAGGATTCCAGTTGCTGGGCAGCCAGCGAGGCGGCATGTAATTGAGCTAGTTTCTGGAAGAGATCCACCATAAGGGATGGCTGGCAGTTGGCCTTAAAACAACTCACCTTCATCACCAGCAAACAATGCCGCAGCTCCAGACCCGCCAGGCGATTCTGCATGCGAAACCCCAAAGACTTGAGATCCTGCAGCACAATAATCGGCTCTCCGCTTTCGCCCTGGTCGTGGGTTTGGGCTATGTGGCACAGCGGGAATAATTGCGATTGACTGAAGCGACACAGCAGAGGCACCACATGCCGGTACACATTAATCTCATTGCTGAAGGCCTCCTCGCAGCGATACAGCTGGCGGCGTGAGAGGCTGGCGATTTGCCGTTTGATAATAACGGTGACTAAAAGTAAAACGAAAATAAACGACAACAACAAACCAAGCATGAGAGAGCCACAGCTGTTTTTTGTTTACATCGCATAGTAGAAATTTATGAATGAATTTCGTTCATGTCTGGTGAGAGCCGCCGCTCCCACTCTCTCGCGCTCTCTCTGCGAGAGCCAGCCAGCGAGTGTGCGTGTTGACCTTTAGCAAATGTATATTACGTATACGTATGGGTGTATTGCATTTAGAATGCGTGGCACAAGGTCACGCGATGCCGACGCCGCCGCAGCAAACAAAAACAAATGTGAAGCTAATAGACTAATTGCTGCCCTTATTCTGGATTTGGCTTAAAGTGTTATGGCCCCAACTCCACGGTCCCTGCTCCCTACAAATCAATAAAAACTCGTGCTAATTTACCCATTTCACTGGCTGCCTGTTCCTTGTCCACCGCTTGGCTGATTGTCACGCGCTTCACCACAGACATGTAGTTATCCCCGCTGCTGCTGCCCGCACAGCACTCGATGCGGGCAATGCTAAAGGACACCAATTTGTTCTGGCTGAACAACTGGCGCAAATGCTCAACATTCTCCTCGTATTGACTATCGATCAGGGCCATTGTCATGGCGCCGCCGTTCGAAGGTCCTGTTATGGCGGTTGCCTTTGTCATGGTCTCGGCCATTTGGTCGATGTGATGTTGAGCGTTTGGGAATGGGAATGGTTGTGATGGCAGATTGGTTGGCGATTCGTGTGCCAGAATTTAGTTTCTGCCGCTGCAGCATTTTTGTGGAATTGGTTTGGAAGTCATGGCACCAGCCGGCGGTTGTGTTTGGTTGACACAAATCCAAATTGAGTGCAGGTCAGTTGGTAAGATTTTGTTGTATAATTTTTGCACATTTATGCGAATTGCGTGCAAAAAACTAGAGGCAAACCGCGTCGCGGGCTGCACAACGATAACTGACTCAGTTTATCCAAGTGCAATGCGAGAGCCGTCGCCGCCGCCTCAGAATGCACTCACAGACACCAACAAACTGTGGGCCAGTTCGTTCGCTCTCTCGCTTGACTCTGAAAAGTGCATTTGAAAGCCGGTAGCCATTCAATCAATCACCTGAGGGTGGAGGTGAACATGTCGGCTCTCTCTCTTTCTCCCGCTGACTCTCACACTGGTTCAAGGTCAACACACAGGGGCACTTTCACTCAGCTTGCATGGCGTATACGTAATGTGCTCTCTTGCTAAAGCGGATGTTGCTCATACGCCGCGTGTGTTTCATAGTCGTTTGCATTGTGCCACAAATTCGTGCACTTGAAATCGCATTGACTGTCCTTGATAGACACTGGCGGCACCCAACTGCGTGTGGGTCGAGGTAGAAAAACATATTTATATATTTTATAGTAAATAAGTGCAAAGTTTTTGTGGCCAAAAAATAAGGGGGAAAGCGATAATGGTTTAAAAGGGCGATTCTTGGATTCTAAGAGGATTGTACATTCTGTGTGAAATTTCTTTCTAACAAATTGGTTTTCCATTGTATTCGGTGGATCCAGGTTTGTGTTGTCCGATTTCAAATTCGGAAGTTAGTAAGGCTGCCTGCAGAATGCTCAACACCTGAGACATGACAGTCTAGTAGGGCTACATGTTAGTTGTTTTGAATACGAATATCTCGTCAAATTCATAGTCGACACCTGATGAAATGCAGGTCTACTACAATATCATGTCTTATGTGTCGATCAGCCTAAGTGTTAGAGATCCATGAAATCTTGAAAGCTGAACAAGGGCCGTCCTCTCATGTTCCAGTTTTGGCAAATATAGCTTAATTTTGGCTGATGCTCAATAAAAGCAGAGCAAAGTGACCAAATCCGCTTAAGCTTGGAGTTACCAATCTTAGGAACATAATACTCCATAATCCATCAGCCATCGAATAAACATCCAAGCCCGAGCCTGTTTAGAACCGCCAATTTCGGTTCGGTTTAACCAAAATGGTAGTCGTCTAGCGACTTTATCTGTTATCTGATTGGTTTTGTGCGACTAACTCCTCCTAAAATTGGCAGGAAAGAGTAATAACGAGAGAGCTAAGCTAACTTCGTCTGTGCCGAAGTTTTTATACCCTTGCAAGTGCTCGCTTAAATATTTTCAAAAAATACTCTTTTTCCCATTTTCCGACCGATCGTTCGTATGACAGCTATATGATATAGTCATCCGATTTGGTCAAAAATTTGTAAAATTATGTGAAAGCATGTAAAACAAACAAATACAAAATTGCAGGATGCTACCATTAAAAACAAAAAAGTTTTTCGAACTAAGATTGTTCTTCAGACCTGTCTTTTGTATGGCAGCTATACCATATAGTTGTCCGATTTTAATTAAACTTGGTAGAAATATAGGAAAGCACAGAAAACCTACAATAACAAAGTGTGGAGACATTTCCATTGAAAAGAAAAAAGTTTTTCTCACTAAAACAAGTTTTCCGACGATTGTTCCTATGGGAGCTATGAGATATAGTCATCCGATCCGGTCGGTTCCAACATATTAGTAGTGTGCATCAAAAAGAAGACTCTGTGCAAAATCTTATCTCGATAGCTTTTAAACTGAGAGACTTGTTCGCGTAGAAATAGACAGACAGACGGACGGACAAAGCTCAATCGACTCAGCTCGTCACCCTGATCAAGAAAAAATATGGTTTGTGGGGTCGGAATTGAATATTTCTACGCGTTGCCAACTTCTGGGCAAAATTATAGTACCCTTTGTATAAATAATTTACAATAGCAAGAACCTAACATAACATTACTAATATTTTTTTACGAAATCAACAAAATGAAATGTTATTTAACATAACATTTCTTTTTGAATATTTCAATGTGTTGTACAAATCGATTCTTACCCTAAAACCACCTGATTTCTACAAGATTTGTGTAGTTTTGAGCAGGGTTTGCAAACAAAACATAAGTATTGAACACAAGTACGTGTTTTCGTTTGTGGAAAAGAATCGATTTTAGTTTTGTACTGTTAAGGCAAACAGAAACAGTTCTGATCAGCCTGGAAGTCTGAATGCTATGGAGAAACCATCATAAATATATATATGAAGTATTGTGCCGATCAAAAGTTCTATCTCGTCTGACTATAGACTTTTAAAGGCGGTAACTTCACATGAATCATCTTCTGAAGAATATCAATCTTGAGATGGTATCATACAGATCCTTACATTTGCTTTTATCATAGCAACGCCTCCAAACAGCAAAGTTCAAAGACCAAGCTCATTAACAAAGCAAAAACCCCTAACAAAGCCCAAACCAAACAATTTGTTTATTTGATATGCAACTGCAAAATGGCTATTAATTAAATATCAAATTTGCTACGGCCAATAAATAAGCAACCAACCAGCCGACCACTCCCTGACAAAACAATAACAATAACAACAACAAAAAACCAAAACTTCAAAACAATGTAAATACCAACCAGAAATCGAGATACGCACCTGCGACGCCCACAACCCAGCAAGAGATGAGGGAAAGTTCAAGGCTAAAATGTCCCAGACCAAGCTTCCGCCTCGGTTGAATAACCCCAAAAAAAAAAATGAAACAAAACCTACAACCACAACGAATTGGGGTTAAACATGTGCACCCGCACCACCAGGCCACAGATCTCTGAGATTTAGACTCAACTTTAAAATTCAGGGTCAATCGGCACTTTCAAAAAATCTCACAGTTGGCTTTTTGCTCGGATTCTAAGTGAGACTCGTCGTCAATCTGTAACTTCCATGCGTAGCACCGGCAACGTGACCTTTTTTGGCGGGCATTTTAGTGGAGCATGAGAAAACCGAGACAAAAAATCATTGGATTTAATTGTCACAAAAATGTTGTGAGAGTGCCTGCCTAGGCCTAGGTCAGCAATTGCACTGAACTACCTCAGCTTAGCTCGGTTCAGCGCCAGCCATAATTAATTTAATAAAATTTTAAGCAGTTGAAACACAACAAAAAAAAATCCGTTTCCACTCATTCTTGACTCTGGGACTCAAAGCAGTTTTGTCGAGTTCAACTCGTTCCGCTGTGGCATTCAACCGCAAGCGCATAAAAGTTCGCCCCAACGTAGTTCTATGCTCAGTTTACGGTCGCAACAACATCAGTCCAGGTGTTCCAGTTCAAGTGGAAACTGAATTCAAATCAAATACAATACTCCAAATTGGGCATATCGATTTCAATGTGAGTGCAGCCAGTGAGTGTGCTTGAATGTGCGTGGGTGAATCCACAAAAAAAGAAGTGTAACACAGCCTCCAAATGTTGGCTGCTGCTGCTGCTGTTGATCTTGTGCAGTGGGCGGCTTTTGGCCTTGACTTTGGATTAAGCTATTTGTGGACTCTGACCATGTGGAAATGCAGTTTTATAAGGCAAACAGAATGTTGGTAGCGATGGGCCTGCCAGCAAGAATGGGGAAAAGATTGGAAGAGTGAAAAGAGAGGAGGAAATTGTGCTCCATGAAATGATTCGAAAGTTGTTTTCTAATAGTAAAAATAATAATTTTCTAGCGTATTTTTTAGCACAATTAAACATTGCCAGTTGAGGTATCAAACAATTAGTTCCAGACAAACACACTCCGAGTCTTGTCTATTTTGAAGAAAGAAAATCGTATACAGCATAACTGAGATATGTCGATGTTGTTCATTTCCAAGGTGAAAAAAACAATATACTGACATATTTCATCTCACTTGAAGTCTATAAATGATAGCAATATGAAAATTATACCCAATATAGGGAATATTACTGCTTCATTAAACCGAAAATCGTTTTTTTACTCTATAAAATGTTTCCATTGGCATAACATAACTCTAAAATCTGTTTATATATGTCCCAATTTTGACTTCTCCTTGAATTCTCCCACACATAAATTAACATCTTTCAATGAAGAAATGCAGCCAGATGGAAAACTACTATAAACTCGGTGGACCATTGGATTAGATATACGAGATCACAAGCTTTACCATTCCCAGTTCGGTTCGTGGTTCGTGTATGAGCTGGTGATAGCGATTCGGTTCAGAATATACGAGTAAATTTTTAACAAAATGTTATCTATTTATAATTCAACGAAAATTGAATTTTCCCACCACCTGGGACTCTCACTGAAATCCTTAACCTTAAGAAAAAAACTCCATGCCAAAGTTCTGCTATATGATATTCTTATGTGCGAGCTTCCACTGTATCTACAAGTCTATCTAAAAGTATCTCAAGTTTTTTTTTTATTTTTCATTGCTGCAATTGGAACACTTTACACACTCGCTTGACAATTAAACGTTTGCAATTCAGTTCAATGCGCCAGTCTGCGCGCCAAGTCTTATCAATAATAATACGAAAAAAAAAACTAACAGTTGCAAAAAGTTCATGGATAAGCCGCCAAGTCGCACAATGGCTCACAAAGCCCCCAAACTGCACTGGGCCATGTGCGAGATAATTGATTTTCCCGTAAATAATTTATGACGCACGAAACTGACAGGCCAACACTTGTACGAGTAGATTAAAAACTGCCACTGACCAGCAGCAGCGGTCATAAATCTGTCCCCCATCCCCCTCCCCGCTCCGACGAATAATAATGCCCAGCCTCCGTCTCCCTTCCAGAGCCAAAATCATGTTGACTGCCTGCCAAGTAATTGCTGGATGTCTGGCTCTAGTATTGAGTGTGCGGCCAGCTTGTGGTCAATTTTTTTATCATCAGGCCTTGGCTGCAGCACATCCATCGGTGGTGCAAAATTCACAATGGGAATCTGACCTGCCGCCGGAATTGTCCAAGAGCTCACGTTTCTACAATGATCCGGTCATAGCCAGCCATTTGGCCCAGGAATCGCTGCTAACGCCTAAGGAAATGGCGGTAGTGCATCGCGAGGCGGAAAAAATACCGCGAGAACAGGTCTACAAGCTATTCAAGAATGCCGGTTGGCTCAGTCGCCGATAGAATAGTCCTAGTTTGTAGAATTTGTTAATAAAAATTTGTTGGAAATGATGCCCGGAGTGTGTGACTAAATTCTTTATATACAATTCAAGTTGGTTAGATATTCATCATTGCACAAACAACTCGGCTCCGTTGCCCGGGAGGGTGGCAAAGACAACTTCATTGAAATCATTTGGCTGATAACGCTCCAGCAGATGGGCCGGTAGTTGAGCATAGTATTCCTTCTTCAAGGCATTGATATACTCCTCGGCATCTTTAATGGAATCACACATGGCCACAATGCAGCCGCCCCAACTGAAAAAGGTGAGAGTTTTTCTATGATTTAAGAGTATAAAACACACACACTAAGCTAGCTCACCCGGCTCCTGTGACGCGAGCACTAACATCCTGTTTCTTCGAAATGTCAATCAGTTGCTCTACATCCGGATGCGAGCATTCGTACAGCTCTCGCAGACTCTCATGAGATTGACGCATCAGCAGACCGAGTTGCTTGACATCTTCCTGGCTAGGGCGCAAGGCCAACTGCTCACATATCTGTCGAAACTTGGCCACGCGTCCAGATTCTGTAAGAGATTTTATATATATTTTTTAAAAGATTTGAGTAAGGATAAAACACTTGGCTACCCACCTTGAATCACATGCAGAGCCCTTTGACGCAGCTTGAATTGCTCCATGTGCCTTGTGTTGGCCGACAAAAATTTCGTCTCCAGCTCTTGCTGGCTGATGCCCAGCTCTTGGCAAATATCTGCCCTGGTATAAACCCATTTGGTCAATTGCTGCTTGATCAGCTGCTCAAATGTGGCATTATCCATGGCACAGGCCTCTTCGAGATCAATGAATCGCATATAGTTCTGCCAGTCGGGTAAATTCTTATGTTTGGCCAACCAGCGTGTGGCCAAACGACATTCGACCACCCGCTCATTGTAGTCCGAGGAGGCGGCCTTATTCTTCTGCGCCAGACTGTTGGCCACCACAAAGCACTTGCCTGCCGGCAGGGTGACCGGAGTGCCCCTCAGTTTCGGATGAAATTCAATGTGATGGGCGCAACCTTGTTTGCCCAGATAGGCGATGGCCTGATCCATGCCACCGCTATGTGTGCCTATGTACTGCTCACACTTGGCCGAAATGGATGCCAACTCCTTACGATCCAGCTGCATACGCTGCACATGGGCGGTGGCCAAAACAGCTGAGCTGACCATCGCACTGGAACTGGAGAGACCAGCGGCTAGGGGGACATCGCCACTGACTGCAATACGCATGCCAAGAGGTTGCCATTTGGGTCCCAAATTCTCCTGGATGCCCTTGATGCCGCAAAGGAAATAGTTATACCAGGCAGGTCCTCCAGTTTTGGGCAGTTCGATGCTGTAATCATGAAAATTTGGTTAAGTCGTGTTTGGTATGCGCTGTCCAAGCACTCACCTCAATTCTTTGAGGTCACATTGAAAGCCCTGAAACTTGGCCACATCCAAATTACGTAATTGCAGTTGACTCTCAACGGGATTTCGATCCACAGCCAAGATAATGCTTTGATTGACAGCCATCGGCAGCACAGAATAGCCACAATAGTCCACATGTTCGCCTATGATGTTGACCCGGCCGGGCACACGCACATAGAACTCTGGTTCGGCTCCGTATTGCTCCTTGAAAAAGCTGCCCAGTTGCTGCAGACGCTCATAGATTTGATGCGTCGGTAGTAGCTGCTGCTTGGCCACACACTCTTCTCCCAACGATCCATTGCCATTGGCTGCCATTTTCATCTGTGGGGCCAGATGGAAAATTTTAAATAAGACGTGTCTCAACACCCGTTAAGCTGACTCAGCGGATTAATAATAATATACCGGGCCATAAACACCTTTTGTAAACAAATAAAAGCACACATGCATGTGTGCGTGTGTATGTATTTGTGCTTAGCTTATCAGCGGCTCTCACCTTATCACAATGTCAAAACACCTATTAACAGTCAAAATGATTAGGCAACATGGCACTTATCGCTTGGGGAAGTAAGCTGGCAATGCATTTGCACTTCAATTGATGCAAATTGCGTTGTTTAATTGGCGAAATGGAACAAACCCGGCGCAGTGCAATCCGCCGGCAGAAAGAGAGATAGATCGAAACGAACAGCTGATAAAGACTTTAAGTGGCGTTGCCACACATTTGTTTGTTGGCGGCATTTTCAAGCACTTTGAAATCTATTTATGGCACATACCCAAATATTTCTTATCTTTTTTCACAACACTTGAGCAGCCCTTGCTTTTTATAAAATATTTTTTGCTTATCTTAGAGCAGAGTGCCAGTTCTAGATGCGAACGCTTTGGACTTCCATAAAAAACTGAGCTACTTGGGACCCGATGTTTCCGTTTTTGTTTAGTTTCTGATAAGGTGGAGAGCACTAGAGTTTCTATTTACACGGTGCGCTGGGCTTAATGTTATCAGGGAATGCAGTTAATTAGGTCGCGCAAAACTTGGGTTTCTGTGAATGCAAAGAACGGCATGCGACCGTGATTAAATTGTCCACCTGAAATATTCAGGATTCACTGGATTGTCGATCTTTATGGGGCCTATATGGGTAATTGTTGAAAAGGAAAGTCGCAAGAATTTTTGTACTAACAAAAAATCGAGGTATTAGTTAATATCACTTGGGGCAGCAGCTTAGTTCCTTAACGGCAACAGTCTTAAAATGTGGCTCTTCTGTTAAATAACCGCTTATATTTAAGCCACAGTGCTGCCAGCTGCTTGAAAAACGATAGCTCTTGCACACTGTCGACATACAGTGAGTGATTTCGATGATTTCCCTGTCACAGGTTGCGCTCATCTCCATTGATCTATCGATGACGATAGTCATTTTCGTATGTGTGTGTGTATGCCATTGCTGTGCAACATAAACATACTTTTAATGGTTTTAAAAATGTTGTGGCTAAACTAAGGAGCAGAGAACCGTAAAAAAACAGCAGTTATTTCCATTAATTGACCTGCCACACTAACTCACACTCAAATACGGGCCAGCAGAGAACGAGCATTAAAAAACGAAGCAAAAGAGCAAGAGATCTTTTAATTTTAAATCCAAGGCCTAGCCAAAATCGCACAGACAATCCCAACGCCATGTCGAGTCTACAACGTACCATCCTCAAGGGCAAGCTACCACCCACCATACCGAGTGGACGTATCGGAAGAGCGTAAGTGTCTAATGTCTGGGCGGCGGTGTCTAATTCATACTAAATCGTCCTGTTAATTGCAGAGATTCCTTCAAAAAATCGCGTATACGTGATTACAAGCCGGGCATGTGGAATGAGTTCTTTGCCGACAAGGAGGATGTCACGGTGGATGAGCAGCGCACTTTTCGTGTCTACCGAACCAAGAAGCCGGAGAAGACGGGCCCAGTTCTGCTGCTGTTACATGGCGGCGGCTACTCAGCACTCACCTGGGCGCACTTTTGTGTAAGTCTCTTTCTGAGTGTTCGTGTGGGATTATAATTTCTTTATCCGTTTACCTTTGCAGTCGGAAGTGACGGCCATGATACACTGTCAGTGCCTGTGCATCGACTTAAGAGGCCATGGTGACAGCAAGGTGGATGACGAGGACGACCTATCGGCAGATACACTAGCCAAGTGAGCGGCAGTAACCTTGTTTTAAAATCATCTTTTATCTTTGCGTGCTTGTAGGGACATTGGCGATTTGATTTTGAAGTTGTATGGCGAGGAGGTGCCACCACTCTTTGTGGTAGGTCACTCAATGGGCGGAGCTATTGCTGTACACTTTGCCCACATGGCATTGATACCCAATCTAATTGGCATTACCGTCATAGATGTGGTTGAGGGAACGGCCATGGAAGCGCTGGCCAGCATGCAAAGCTTTCTACGCTCGCGTCCGAAATACTTTCAGAGCATACCGAATGCCATAGAATGGTGCATACGCAGCGGTCAAGTGCGCAATGTGGACAGTGCCAAAGTGTCCATGCCCGGACAAATTATCAAGTGAGATTGCATGAAGCTTTTCATTGGCAAAAGATTAATTTTAAAATATTTTTGACAGCTGCACAACGAATCAATTAGCAACGAATGATCTACCCCTGGCCGATGATGTGCTGGAGGAGGCGCATCATAACAGCATGTTTCCCAACCAGTTTAGTATATCCGAAGACGAGGAGGTGGGCCAAACAGGCGATGAGGCTGCCGATGCCAGTGCCGAGGGAGCAGCAGCTTTGCCAGGCAGTGCTGATTTTAAGAAACCCATCACCACCAAAGCTGCGACAGAGGCGGCCAAGAAGTAAGCAAAGGAATTGAATATGTACATTTTTGTTACGTCGTCTCATCTATTTTCATTAATAGCTACACCTGGCGCATAGATCTGTCCAAATCGGAAAAATACTGGGTCGGCTGGTTCTCTGGCCTCAGCGACAAGTTCCTCAATTTGCGCCTACCCAAACAGCTTCTGTTGGCCAGCATCGATGGTCTGGATCGCACTCTAACCGTGGGTCAAATGCAGGGTCGTTTTCAGATGCAGGTGCTGGCTCGCTGTGGTCATGCTGTGCACGAGGACCGTCCACACGAGGTTGCCGAAGTTATTAGTGGCTATTTGATACGGAATCGCTTTGCGGAGGCAGCTGGCGAATTTCGCTGTCATATGCCATCCTGTTAGGCCAGAGATATAGTTAGAGAGATGGAGCAGAAGTTTGGTTAGTGCACAAGTGCGGAACACAACAGAAATGTGTACCTATTTTTGAATGGAGCATTACAATTTATCTATATACACGGTGTAGTGCATAGGAACAGAACAGAACAGATATTTAGCCGCTATATACACAATACATATATATATATTAAATATTAATAAACCCATAAATATACTCCAATTAATTTATTCGATACATTTAAAATAAGTCTCATGAATTTTCAAACCTAATTGTACTTTATGCTCGTTTTGCCAAAATCTAAAGTCGAACCACAAAAAGAAAACCAACCAACAAAAGAAAAAATGGAAAAACGTTACGGAACAAGGAAAGATATTAGCGTTTTGTGCTTTTTACATTGTTACAATGTGTGTGTGTAAAGTAAATGTATTAAATGCGTGCCAGATTAAGTTATTGCAAATTATACGACAATGAACGAAATTTAAATTTATTATGTAACAGCGAAAAAGTTGAATAAACGCTACACTAATCAAGAGGATGTTTCTATTAAGCTAACCGGTTTGAGAAAGAGAAACGAACCTGCTGAATCTAATACAAATGATAAAATTGATGAAAAGCCCTTAAAACTGACTGCACAATTTGATCAGAGGAATCTTTCTTGAAAGATTTATGATCCTGGTTTTTGTGAGCTGCTCCCATCGCTAAGATACTTCACCTTTTAACTAACTGCTTTATATTTCTAATATCTTAACTAGATTCTAATACAACATCTTAACACATTTCATTACATTTCAGCAGAGAGCTCTCAGTCCACAAATCGATAGCCGCCCTCGTTCTTCATCTTTAATTTGGTCTCCAAAGCACGTATGCGATGCAAACGTTCGGATATTTGATCATGGATCTCGGGACGATACTTTTTACCCTGACCTAGCTCTTCCATTTCGGTCAACCAATCGGCTCGCTCATTGATCTGGTCCAACACTGCAAAAGAGGGAGTACAACACAATGGTCAATCTGAATTTAGTTGACGCCCCCCTCGCCACCAAGAAACTCACATTCATTTATAATATCCTCTTCGGTCACCAATCGTTCTTCGCGCGGACGACGCATGGGCTTAACAGCCGGATCAGGCAAATGTGTGCCAGCCATGGTCAACTGCAACTTGGCCTTGGCCTTCTCACTGACCATCCGGTTATCGGTGGGCGGACGATAGTAGCTGCCATTGTATGCACCACTGGCCACAATCTGGCGCAAATTCTTGCGTTTGGCATTACGAGCACGTTCCAGTATGGCCAACGTCTCCCTATCCGGATCGTTGTTGGTATTCGGACGTTGAGGCTTGGGTAGGGGCAAGGGCTCACCATTGCGCAGGCTCTCATCGATTTGTTTACGCATCAGCATGGACATCTTGGACTCTTTGACGAGCACTTCAACACAAACGAGTTGAAAATACTGAAGATGGACCAGGGGAGTACTTACATTTAATCAAGTCCGAGGTCTCCTTGCTGTACTCCACTTTGGGTGTGTGAAAAGCACCCGAACCGCCAGGAGCAATACGCTCACTGGGCCACATGGGCAGCTGTTCGGATTTATCCGGTTCAGTGTTGTCCATCAGATGTTGCTGCTGCTGCTGCACGTCAAGGGGCAACTTCTTAAGCTGGACATTGTTATAACGATGATGTCGGCTCATTTTCGGTTCAATATTTGTACAATTTTGTGCTTAAACAATTTCGTGTGGAGTGTACTGAAGCTCACTTCGTTCTGAGATTTGTTTCAGTTTCCACAACAACAATAGGAATGGACAAACAACGCATGGCAACCCATGTTGTTAGGGGGGAGGGTAGCTGCCTTTATGCAAAGCAAACTTATTTAAAGCTTTTGTTGAGATTTCCAAAATGAAATTATCTAGAAAGATCAACACGTTTGAGATAGTCTTGACTGACTGATTAGCATTCTATCTTCCTATCTTCTCATACAGGAAGGACACTTAATCGGGTTAAGACTGTTTGCACAAAGGAAACGTACAGTTTCATGCAATACAAAGAGGGGACTTATACCGAAAGCCGTTTACCGTTATAACCCGTAGAACGGCAACGAATCCGAAACTTTGGTCCCGGTACAGTTTCGGTTTTTATAACTTTGAGGTTATCACCAATTTTGGTCAGATATTTGCAACGCAAAGAAGATAACATAACATATCCTTCTAGTCCATACCTTAACTGAAAAAGAGTAAAATGTATAGGTTTCTAAGAAGCAGTTCCAAATGCCATGTCACAGCGAATATTTCATGTGTGTTGAATTTCAAATTAATTTATTTATATCAATCCCCAACTTCCTGGGATACGTTTTACTAACATTTCTCTTACATTCTCCAATAGTTCTGAAGAAATGAATTACTTTGTTAATCTCAGCTTGGAAACGCTATCGACTTAGTTTATCATACTGATCAATACACAGTCCTCACTCGAATAGGTCTGCGGAGGGCACCAAAAGCAAGAGGAGCGCTAGAATAGCACAACTGTTGGTCCATTTGTAGCACAATATTAATTCACAAATAATAAAATGAAACAAAACACATTTTTAAGGTAACTTCTAAGCAATTATACAGAAAAATGTTTACTTTGTCTGATTCCCCACTGTATAGTACTTCGCACCTGCTTGGGTAAATCAAGCTGTCAAGAGTAAACAATTGGCTGGCTAATTGTTGAAATAATTTATTTAAAATAAATATATGTATGCATTGTAATTGTATGTGTTGTGTGTGTGGTTGTGTGTGTGTATAGGTAGGTACACGCTTGGTTTATGCTCACATTTTGGTTTTTGTTTAGTTTTTGTTCTCTGCTGCAAACATTTATTAACTGACTCTAAGTTGAACTTTACATTAAACCATTTTTTGTTTGTTTGTTTCATTTTCGTTTTTGGTGAATTTGTCGTGATTTGAACTCGCTATAGTTATTTGTTACATTTCC
Organism: Lordiphosa andalusiaca; assembly: GCA_035044965.1. Classification (NCBI taxonomy): domain Eukaryota; kingdom Metazoa; phylum Arthropoda; class Insecta; order Diptera; family Drosophilidae; genus Lordiphosa; species Lordiphosa andalusiaca. The sequence goes on along the minus strand of JAWNNM010001363.1, from coordinate 2,727,706 downwards.
CAACTGGCCGTACAATATATATATCTATATATGCATGTGTTGTTATATATATATCAATAAGCTGCTATTTACAATGTGGCAAATTCGAAAAACAAACTAAAAACAATTTGCAAGCAGCATTTTACACAAGTTTGCTTCGATTTATGTCGGTTTTGCATTACAATTAAGCTACAAGAGTTTTGTCTCGTTCTTAGGGTAAGTATTATTATTATAATTTTTTGGCTGCCTTCCGTTTTTCCGTTTGTTATTTTCAATTCAGCTTTGCCCGTCGTTAGTTTTGAACTTACACATTTAAATTTACATATATATAAAAGTATTTGTTTGTTGTTTACACAGTTTTAAACATAACATAATCGATTGGCTTGCCATTTGACAGTTTTGATATACAATTGACTAAAAGCGAAGGAAAGAACGTAAGAATAGTTTGTATAAATGGGATACAATATGCAAGTAGTTCCGATTCTCTCCAACATAAAAAACATTGAAACGTTACAATTTGTTCAGCAATTATTTCCTTTAAATTTAAAATAAATTATGTGTATGCGTGTATATATGTATATATATATATGTAAACATATTCCTTAGGTGACATCTTTTACTACTACTACTACTCCTCCTCCTTCATATTTCAGCAAGCAAAGTTTTGATTCTCGCGCAAACATTCCCCTTCCTTCCGTTTAGTTTTTGTTTTTTCTTTATAGTTGCGAAAAGTAATCTTAGTCAGTCTCATGGTCACGATGCAGAGTTCATTATATAAATTTTTACTATATAAACGTTTTATTTTTTCATGATTTTTTTTTTAGATGTTTTGTTTTGTCGTCGTCAGAATAGCGTAAAATGTTGATCAAATTTGGCCAAATTTTCCTATAGGGAGAGAGACATGGTTGTGTTGTATATTGTGTGTGAGTGTGTGTGTGTAGATGTGCAGGCCTGGCGGTTCAGTAAGAGAGCGAAATGTAGGGGTTTTTCTGGTTAATAGAAATTCGCCTGTTTAACCATGATTTTCGTTCAGCAATAATTCTAGATATATTTGAGTTGCCACTGGCAACTTCTCTGCTACCATTGCCAACGACTGTTTTAGAGGCTTCACGTTTTTCTAAACTTACATAGATTTAAGAAAAGCAGCTATCAACTCTTTAAAAAACTCTTTAAATTCCGAAACGTCTGTTTCCATGTGTAATACAGGGTGGGACATGTGAAGGAATGCTAAAATATAGCTATGCAAACCAGCTGTCTCTGGGAATAGGGTGGCCATCGCTGGCCTAAAGCAGTGTACCCCAGCCATTGCAGCTGGGGCATGGTTTAAGGGCTTAAATCTTGGACATGTTGATATAAACCAGAGACTTTTACTTTTTGATCTCGTCTGCCCATATTTGCTTGTTAACTTAAAGGTTGGCAAGACTTAAGCATTTTGTGGCATAATCTTTGAATAGAAGGCGCAAATTCCTCTTTCTCTCTCTCTCGACTCAAAATCTAGTCATATTGACTATTCTGAACCGCCGAGCCTGTGTGTGTTTATGTGAATGTGTGTTAGTCGTGTTGAACTACAAATGGCGACAACATTTACAAATTACAAACAAACTTAGACATTAATAACATGTGTGGGGGGGGGGGAGGGTATTGGGGCCTGAACTGGCTGAGGCCTGAGAGTTGGGTGGGGGGGAAGTTGGATTGGAGAGTAGTGGTGTAAGCAGCGGCCAGCCGTTGCTTAATTCAGACCACCTCAGCCAGCTTAGCAAACTTAACATTTTAAACAAACATTTGAGCTTATCAACTAAAAACGTTTACAAAAAATAAGACTTAATTTTGGGGTACAACTAGAGACGCGACACAAACATACATACAAAAAAAAAAGAACAATTAGAACTAAGCACATTGCTAGCTCGATCTCTGAACACAAAAACTTCTGTTGCTGGCAGCCAATTTACAACAAAGCGAACTCAGTTCATGGCCTGTTCAGTCATTTGACGGCACAGCGTCTCCAGCTGTTCCAGACTCTTGAAATCGTTCATTTTGTATTCATAAGCGGACATGCTCAGATTAATGTTATTGCTGGGCTGGCAAAGATGATTGTTGCAAGTACCGATACCACCACCGTTAACACTACCACACAGACAGCTGCCGTTGCTGACTGCTGCCACCAGCAATTGCTGCTGCTGGCTAATCAGGTTGTTGTTCAACAATGAGTTGTTGTTATTGTTAATCAGAATCTGTAGCGTTGGATCGCTTTGATCCTGCTGCTGTTCTTGCGGTTGACTACTAACCATTACCACAGCGGCCATGGTCTTCTTTGGTTGCTGCTCCGCTACGCCTCCATTGCTGTTGCCGTTGAGGCCATTTAAACTGGGCTTCCGTGGCTGTGGATTTCTCTCCAAGAGTAGGCCCTCATTCGGACTATTGTTGGTAAGCACACCCTGGCCGGGTTTGAAAATCAACTGCTGTGGCTGCTGTGGTCCACCGGCCACCACAATGAGATTGTTAAGAGATCGACGATGAGACTGTGGCGGCGTCTGCTGTGGCAAGGCTGGAAAATGGTTATGCTGCTGGAGCATTTGTTGCATTTGCTGGGCATGATGATGCGACGGCTTGGGCTGCTGAGGATTGTTCACGAAGCTGGGATAGGAGGAGCTCTTGTACTGCGGCTGATGCGGCGGTCCACCATAGCCGCCATTGTAGTCGAACTGTTGCTGAAGAGGAGGTGGCGGTGGTGCTTGTTGCGGATGTTGGAGGCAATTCAGGGAGAAGTTTAACATATCGTTGGAGTTTTTACGATGATTGATGCGATCGTTGCTGCCGTTTTTAGCGTCACATTTGCGACTCTTGCCGTTCCACCTGCAATAAAGATTAAGAGCGAAACACGTCTTAGCCTAAGCATTCACCATTGTCTAGTTTAACTCACCTAGGCTTGTTAATGTTGCTGCCGCCTCCAGTTGCCCCGCCCGTTGTCTTCACATGATGCAACTTGGGCACCATTGACATCTTGAGCTTGGACAGCTTAAATTTAAGATCCTTCAACTGATTGGCATGACTCACAAATGCCTCGTTATGTATGGAACGATCGAGTATCCACATAAACACTCCCAGCGTCTCATCATCCTGGGCACAATACGGATCCTGTTGCAGGGCATTGCTTACCAAATCAATGACCTTGAGGAAACGCAAACCAATATTCTCCTCTGGAGGCCCAATTGCCTCCAACGGTTTCATGGGAGTAAGCACAATGTTTGTCAGTTCCTCGACAGCCGTACTAAGCTTCATCTGTCCGGTATGCAATTCCTGTTCCACTTTACCGAGTATGTGTGCCCGCTCCTTGAGCTTCTCAATGCACAGGGCCAACTTGTGTGAGGCTCCCTTGGTCACTCCTACACTCTGTAAGAAATCTTCGCTGATTTGCAGCATCTCCTCGTATGTCATGTTCTTGAAGAGCTCAATGTATTTGTGCAGGCGGAGGGATTTGAGCCACAGCCCAATGCCGGACATGCCCACGTTGCGGGTCTGGAATTTGATGTAGCTTGGCTTAAAATCATCCAGACGCGTGTCGGAGCCACTGTTGGCCAAGGCACCACGCTGATGCTCAATGGAGAGTGAGAAGCTTCTCGGTTTGTTGGCAAACTGAGCCAAATTCTCGGTGGAATTGGAGCAGTTGTCATTGACGGTGATCACCGAGGAGTTCGACGAGGAAGAACAGCTCGAAATGGTTTGTGTGGTCAGACTGTTGGAGCGGCGCGTCTTTAGGGCGGCAATTTTGCTGTCCAGGCTCCAACGATTGATGTCCCCAAACTGATCACCCACATGGCCCATTAATATGGAAGCATAGGGAGGAGGCTGCAGCAGTTGTGTTGTGGAAGAAGAAGCGGCCGCCTTGTAAATAAGCAAATTAGTTAAAGAATTCGTTTAGTCCATCTGAGTTGCTCACCTGTTGCTGCTGGCAGAGAATGTTGCCAATGCTGCTGCTACCGCTCGGCTCAATGATTGGCTCAAAGTCCAGAATTTCCGTTCCATTTTTACTAAATGAAGTGTCATGGTCCTCGCTTCCTCCTATACCCAGCATGGAGCCGGCCGCTGCTCCTGCCACCACGCCATTAACCAGCAAGGAGCTGCTCTCTAGCGACAGACCCAAGCTATTCTGACTAGAAGCTAATTCGTTCAGGGTAATACCATTTATATTATCACAGAGTGGATTGATCGATCCGCTAGAGCCGGTAGTAGATCCCCGCCAATCGCCGCCAGTCAATTTGTTCTGCAGTTGCTGCTTACTGGGCGGCGCAATGGTCTGCCAGTCATTGGTCCGCAGCAGCGTGGAGGAGGCCACATTACCTAGCGAAGAGGAGGCCACCGAGGAGCAGGAGGCTGCCGAAGAACTGGTGGCCGACGAGCTGCCTGTGGAATTATTGCCCGTCACCAGCTGTGGCGTTGGTTGCAGGAAATAGCTACGGTTCGTTATCCCCGCGGCCGCCGCCTGTATATGATCCTCCAAATGGCGCAGCCAGACATTCAACGAGCGTCTATCTTCGCTAGTGATGGCCGGATGTATGAGTAGGTAGGAGAATATCTGTTGCACCAGTTCAGTGGGCACAATCTGTTGCATGGTGTCCTTGACGGCCACAGGTATGAGGGTCATATAACTCAGCTTGGCCTCCTCATTGCCCGGCTTCAGCAGAGGCAGCATGTTGAGTACCTCGTGCAATATATCCTCTTTGCGGGCGTACAGTTTGCGTTCATCGCACTGCGCCGTTGTGGTTATCTGGAAGTCACTGCCGTAACAGGGCATGGAATCCTTATCCGATGAGGAGGAGGACATGGCATCCAACACATCGCAAGGTTGAAACGTTTTGTAGGCATTCAGTAGATTCTGCAGATAGGCTGGATTGTTGGCATTAATATCAATCACCACACTACTTAGATTGGTCTGCGAGGTGCCCAGATTCTGTGTCAGATTGTTATCAATGGAATACTGAAGAAACTTGAGGCTGGGGTAGCGCAGACGCTTAAGTAGGGCATACATGACAACAGTGCGTTCGCAATCGTTCCATTTCTCAAACAGATTGGTCACTGTGGTCACTTGTTCGCAGAATAAAGCATTAGCAGGTTGGGACTGAGATGAAGTGGAAGTGGGATTGGGTTGAGTGGCCGGCAGCGGAGTGGCTGCTGCGGCGCTTGTCGTTGTTGTTGTTGGTGTAGTTGTCAGCTCCTTCTTTTGTGACTGCATTTCATTCAATGCATGGTTGGAGCTGGCGCTTAGGCTACTGCTGCTGCTGCTCGAGGGCAGCGCGTTGTCTGTTCCAGTGCTGTACTTCATCTCGTTGTTGTTGCTTGCTCGGGCTCACGTCTTTTAGATTGGGAAAATATTAATGGGTTGTAATTATAATTTTCAGTTTATTATAATTAATTTTTGCTTGCGGCTTTCTGTTGTTGCTTGCGTTTCTATGGAAAAAAGACACAGACAGATGGAAAATAAAGATTAGATATTTGAGCTCACAAATAAGATATCAGAGAACTAATCTGTTAAAGGAAGTATTATCCGTTACAAGCCGATCTTGAATACAGTAAAGTTAAGTTGACCAGATGAACAAAAGTCGAGTTTATAGGACCAACAATAAGTAACGGCATCCGTGACAACGCACAGAGAGAGAGAGAAAAATATACAGAGAGCGGATAAATGAGCTTTTGGAGTCCATGGACTAGCAAGAGTAGTCCATGGACTCTCCTGCCAAAAGATTAAAATTTCTGACACCAGAATACCCCTACTAAATTCCACCCACGTGATGCCTAATAAATCACCATCTTTGATAATACAAATCGAATGACAACCAAGTTAATCAAATCAATTTTTGCGTTAATTTAATCAATTTACAACAACAATTTGCAATTGCCAAATGGAAATTAGCGCTGGGTGTGTGTCCGAGTCCGGGGCTCTGCTTTTGGGCGCCTTATCAGAAAAGTAAATAAATAACAAATACATAACACCTTTTGCTGGTAGCTGATTTGATGGCGCGAGTGAGGGACGACGCCAGACGATAAATCAATAATCATAATCGTTTGGCAAATTTGAATAAAAAATCATTTTACTAGCTCCGAGATTGCACTTGGGCGGAGAGACAGACAGACCCATCCCGAAGTTTGGTTATGTTTTGTAATTCGCGCTTTTCATTCAATTTCCATTGCTTTGCTGTGCTCATTTCGAAGCTTGTTTCTTGTTATTGTTGTTGCTTTAGCGACTTTCTTCGATTTTTTTTTTCCATCTACTGTTATAATTTAAAAGCGAGGCGCTCTCAGCAATGCAGCTGTCTCTGTGTTCGTATGAGTGTGTGTGTGTAAGTGAGCATTAAAACATAACGGGGCCCAATTACTGTATTGAATAGCGTTGTAGAGGAATTTCTGCTTATTTTCGTTGGAATTCCAGGAGTTCCATTTGTGTTCAACTGGCACCAAGCACTCACAATTGATTTGGGCTTAAAGAACACACCAGGCTTGGGGGGCTTGGGGACCTGGGTTCAACGGTAAATAGCTCGTTGAGGTTAGGTGCCTTGAGAATTACAGTAAAAGTTTACACCCACACTTTCAGAAATAAACCGCTTTCAATTGCGGGCATTTCGTCAAAGTTCAATAACTGAGTATGAAGGGGCGGGAGGGGATCGGGCGGCAACTCACAATTAGGCGGCAGCGTTGCTTGCGTCGAATTTCTTTCCAGCAGCCGCGATCGAATAGTTTGGCATGTTTTTTTTTGGCGTTTGCTTATCTTTAGTTCGAGTACAAACAGAAATACACAACACAATTGAGAAAGCAGGCACAAATCTCGAGTTTGACGAGGAACTGAGTAGGATGATGGTGGCGAGCGATGGCCTTAACCTTGTTCTGCCGCTGCGTCTGCTGCTGCTGGTGGTTTGGGAAATTAATCGATATCAAAACAAAAAGGGTATTCTGCCCAGGGCTGCAAGCGATGTAGCAAGCCGATTTTCGGAGCTCCGGTTCGAACCATTGGCTAAGGATTGCAAATTGGGGGTTCAAGGTTTTTGGGCCGAGATTGTGGATTTGCGGATTTGTGATTTCAGGCGCCCAAATAAGTCGTACTGTTGGGTTTTTGGTTGGTAGGCACTATGTTATAGGGCGGAGGGGGCGGGGAGCGGGACTTTATTGTTTTTACCACACACACGCGCAAGCTTGGCATGCCCCACCCACCGCAGCGCCATGGTCGGAGGCCACTGCGCTTGTGCCAAAATCGTTCTATTTTTCAATTACCTTTTGCTTTCTATTCGCCTGCTGCAAACCTTGAAATTATTTTCTGTTGCAATTCAACTGGGATTGCTGCTGCCGTATTCATATTTTGCTAATATGATACGCTATCATTTATAATTTTCACCTTTGCTATATGCGTGCGTGTGTACGTGTGTGGTGTGTGTGTATTATTCATTAGCACTTTTTTTAGCTTGCAAAGTCATAACGGGGGAGCGCTTCATAGCCACACTTTGCCATTGGGTGAATGCATTGACATCTCACTTGTAGCTCGAATTGCACTTGGAGGCATTTTCCATTGCAGTTTACTGCATATTATTTCTATTAATTAACTATTTTCACGCGACGACCGAACCCGAACGCTTGGAAGAAAGTGTGACCGCTCGAGGGCCACGACAAAATGGCACACAAGCGAGAGTGTGGGTGTTTTTCAGCACTGGGGTCTAGAGTGCGACGTTTTCCAACACTGCGGGTCTCGAACCGAAGAGTGCGGTCACCCTACTGATAGATATCGATAGATCGATGAGTAATCCGCAAAATATCGGGAACGGCAACACTAAATCCGTAATTAATTTGTTAGTTATTTTCTACAATTGGTCCTTGCATTTAGCGAATGCTTAATAGCACAATGATTACGAAGCTTTAAGAACAACTCGGTGCCAGCTGTTAGCAAGTACAAAGATTTTCCACCAGCGGCAAGCCACAAAAACGAAATCCCAACGAAAACTTTGATAAGAACTTCAATCAGAAGGAATCGACCAAGTCCAAATGTTCGCCCAATCAGAATCGCAGAAGGAGAAGGGCAGTTTCCTGGAGCAGACCAAAGCAGCCAGGGAAGAGCGAGCCCTGATCCAGCGAAGAGAACAGGCAGCCCAGCTGTTGCAGTCGACACTCAAAGGATTTGCGGCCAGGAGGAAGTATCAGAAGCGTATCATGTAAGTGCCCCCCCTCGCTTCGGGAGAGACAGAGAGAGATGTTAATCGTTTTCACTTACAGCCAGGACTTTGATGCCATCTTTATGGCCAGCTCCGAGCAGGATGCCACCGAACTGGACTTATCTGTGAACGTGTATCCTGTGCTGCGTCGGTATCTTACCCAAATCAAACTGGACAAATCGGATTCCAAGTTTCGTGAACGTCTGGAGGTCATGTGTCGCTATGTGAATAAAGCCATGGAATTGGAGAATCCCAAGCTTTCGTATGCCGCCCTTTGTCTGCACAAAGAGCGCAGCTTACCTTGGATTGGCCACATCAAGCTGCTGCTCAGCCATTGCCTGCAGCTGTTGGTAGAGCTGAAGCCCGAAAATCATGCAGATAGCATCTCACTGGCGCTGTTTTTGCACACACTGATTGTGTTTACAGCCACCAAATCTTGGGCCATTTTGAGGAATCCGCAATTTGAGCGACTGCAGCCCGCCATGCTGAAGGTCTGTTGCAACATACAGGGGCATCTGGTGCAGCAGGGCTTTTACAAGACCATGAGGGTGGGTAACAATGAATGCGTTTGAACCAATTGAAATTTCTAACTATCTGTTTTCACACATACATAGGTTATATTGCTTAAGAGCACCGCCCGCGAGGAGTTGTCGGTAAAGGCGGTGACCCTGGTGGCCATTATAACGCTTTGCCTGCGCCCACTCATCGATGGCGATTTCAGTCGCAATCTCTTGTCACAATTTCTCTCGGAGATACTTTCGGTACCGGCCCTGGTGCTTCACTTGCATCAGAGTGTGCCGCAATGCTTGGAACAATTTGCTTCGCTAGGACTGCTAAAGCGGGGTCTGAGCATATCGGAGAACTTTGAATGGTTTGAGGAATTCGGACACAGCATGTCCGGCACCAAATCTCTGGCATTCCTTGGCAATATTGTTAATCTGTTCAACATTGAGAGCCAGACGGAGGGCAAGGCACTGGCCTATCCGTTATTGACTGTAAGTAGAGCGTTGCTAGTTGTTCCCATAGACGACATTAGTTTCAGAAAGATCCGGAACACTTTCCCTGAGACTAATTACAAATCCGTTCGTATACCCAGACTATTCTTTAGTTTTAAATTGACTCCTTTCTTTTTAGGAAACGACCACCACACTGCTTGAACTGATACCCAACACAGTGACCACCAAAGGTGTCTTTACCCAATGGCATGAGCTGCTGGGCTGGCATACACCTGGGTCGGAGCCGGCCCAAAATCAAAATGTGGCTTTAATTAAGAAACAATTTCATATGCTGTGGGATAATCGTTGCATCAAATTGATACTTGGTGATCTACTCAAGGAGATCAATTTGAATTATGAACGCATTGAGTTTCAGTCTCCACAACAGCCTTCCACTTCCAATTTGCTGCGTCGTGCGCTGGAACGCAGCTCCACACGGGGAGTGAACCTCTCCTGTAAGCCTAGCAAACAGCAATGGCGACGGCTGGATCATCCGGATGTATTGCAGGTGTCACGCATTTGTGGCATGTACTATGCTGCACTGAATACTTTGCCTCAAATGAAATTGGACATACTCACTGGGATTTGCTATAATGAGAATGTTTTATACGACATTTGGCTGCTGTTGACCTCGGTGGGACCCAATTGTGGCATGAAGGATTACTTGGAGCTATTGAGGTGTGAGACGGGTATGCATAGGCCACAGATAGCCATGCTGATGCTGTTCTTTGACTGCATGACGCACTATGTGACGTAAGTGAATGTGTTTGGACTAGCTATTGAATTGTCTAAGATTTCTCTCATATTTTTACAGAATTCTAGACGAGTATGAAATGTATACAGAACAGAGTCCTTTTCGCTTGAATGATTACGTGATGCTTACCTACTTCCTGAACAATATGCTGTACAAACTGATTAACGATAATATTTTGGGTAAGATCTGAATGGAGGCGTCTTTGAATCTCAATAAATTAATCTCTTCCCCCACCCAGGAGGCAAGAATATTGTGATGAATCCGGTATTCGTCTCTCTACACACTCTTCTGCTGTGTCTCTATCGACGGGATTGTCGTCGCCCATTTACTCCCACCAATCACTGGCTCATACCCGAGGTTAAACCATCAACTTTCATCAATGATCTGGAGAAGGCCAAACGGAATGCCATGCTTCTGTTGGCCAAAATGCCACATATTATACCCCATGAGGATCGAGTGAAATTGTTTCGCAAATTTGTGCAAAATGAGAAGGCTGTAATGGGCCTTACCGAGAGCGCTTGTGCTTCACCTCGCTCGGCTTTGATAGTCATCCATCGAGATCGTATAGTAGAGGATGGCTATCGCCAGTTGGCGGCTCAGCCCACACATGCCCTCAAAGGGGTAATACGAGTGCGCTTCATCAATCAGCAGGGCTTACACGAGGCGGGCATTGATCAGGATGGCGTCTTTAAGGAATTCCTGGAGGAGACCATTAAAAAAGTGTTCGACCCCTCGCTAAATCTATTCAAAACCACCTCGGACCAGCGACTATATCCATCACCCATTTCCTATGTGCAGGACAATCATTTGCAACTCTTTGAGTTTGTGGGTCGCATGTTGGGCAAGGCTGTGTACGAGGGTATAGTGGTGGATGTGCCCTTTGCCTCGTTCTTTCTCTCCCAGCTGCTGGGCCAGACCCAGCAGGCGTTGTACTCCTGCATGGATGAGCTGCCCTCACTGGACAACGAACTCTATCGCAGTCTGACCTTCATCAAGCACTACAAACAGGATGTAGCCGATTTGAATTTAACCTTCTCCGTGGATCAGGACGTCATGGGCAAGATTGTGACGCATGAACTGCATCCGGGTGGCAAGGCTCGGGTGGTCAACGATCACAATAAACTGGTGTACATACACTACATGGCCTATTTCCATATGAACACACAGATACGGGAGCAAACGCAGGCGTTTAATCGTGGCTTTCGCAGCATAGTCAATCCCGAGTGGCTGTCGCTGTTCTCACCACCAGAGCTGCAGCGTCTCATTTCGGGTGATACGGTGCCGCTGGATCTGAAGGATTTGCGCAAACACACTCAATACTACGGCGGTTTTCATGATTCTCATCGTGTGGTCGGCTGGCTTTGGGATATATTGGCTAAGGATTTCACCGAAGACGAGCGCAAGCTATTCCTAAAGGTAAGTGCAGTTGTAATCAAACGATTTGTGTAGTCCTGATTTCCTGAATCATCTGGAAATATTTTAATATAACTGATTAATCTTAATTTCAATTGTTTTTTCTTTCTCCCTCAGTTTGTCACCAGCTGCTCGAAGCCACCGCTGCTGGGTTTTGCCCATCTGGAGCCGCCTTTTTCCATACGCTGTGTGGAGGTGGGTGACGATGAAGACACTGGCGATACCATTGGCAGTGTGATACGCGGTTTCTTCACCATTCGCAAAAAGGATCCACTCAATCGTTTGCCTACCTCTTCAACCTGTTTTAACCTGCTAAAGCTGCCCAATTATCAAAAGAAATCCACGCTAAGGGATAAACTGCGCTATGCGGTTAGCAGTAATACTGGATTTGAGCTATCCTAAGCGGGGCAAGTGGGAGGGGAAACATATCCATGTATTTGATTTTCGTGTTATTCAGTTTTATGTTTTTAACATTTTGTGATCTTTTCACAAAACCCAATCCCCTAATTAATGTATAAACAAATTAATATAAACGTATAGCTGTGATAAACAAATTATATAAAAACAAATACCAAGCTGAATTACACAAAAACCTACAACTAACACGAAACGATTTTGGTATGAAAGAAAAAAAGAAACGCAATGTGAATTGTATGTACATTAATTAACCAACCAACCAAATGCAACAACAATAAATCTCTATGTCTGATTCATGTGCAAAATGTAAAGATAAACAAACAGAAGCAATTAGTTGAGCACAGCTCGAATTTCCCCGGGAATTTCCAGGCTGGCAATGAATGAAAATGGGTATGAAAATAAGGTAACGCGCGCACGCGCTTTGCTAATGACACAAATCCGTCTGGCTCTTGGCTCCTGGAATGCTAATGGCCTGACTCACTGGCAAAAGGAGGAAGTGTACTTAGCATTTTTCAGGATAAGCGGAAATATTATGCAGCTAGTCAAATTACCGGAAATTGAATGGAGTCTCCGAATTTCGCCTTGTTATTTGACATTTTTATAACCCATAAGTTGGACCTGCTTTTGTTGTGGTTTTTGTCGGAACAACTGGCTTGATCTCAGCCAAGGGACAATGGCAAATAAATTGTAGTGCAGACCCATCATAACAATAATTTCCAAAACTCCATAAAGAAAAAGAGAGAGAGAGTGAGCGAGCGAGCGGCCGGCTGGCTGGCTGGCTAACAGTCGGCGGTCGTCGAGCCATAAAACTCACATGTTCCCATTGTTCTTTAACAGCATCTCGGGGACAAAGTGTGATGATTTTTATGACTTGCCTGTGAATTTTTGCCGACACTGACGCCGCTGCTCCTGGGTCCCAGGCAACAAGTGGCAACAAGTGACTGACACTCAAGTGGCCCAAGAAAGGGCGACAGTCGCTTGGCGCCAGATCTGATGTCGCTGACGTGATGTCCTCCGCAATTTGTTGTGCCCTGGCATCATCAAGTGCCGTTTAAACGTTTGATTAGATGACACTTATCAAGGGGCGGATCTTTGGCATCTCTTCAAACGGTGGCGGTGCACATCTTGTAGTATGCTGGATGTTAGACAACGCTTTGGGCACTTGAACAGATGTAAGAAGCGATTGAACCATGTTACACTGTATCTGATCAGGTTTTGTTACGGTCTTTGCTAAAAAGTAGCAGACGACCTGGTCACAGCACTCCTGCTTTATGATAATCTCTAATCTTATGGGTTAATAATTCGAAAAACGCAAAAGCTAAGCTAACTTTGTCTGTGCCAAAGTTTTTCTACCCTTGCTCGCTTAAATATTTCAAAAATACTTGTTTTCCCATTTTCCGACCGATCGTTCGTATGAGAGCTATATGATATAGTCATCCGATTTGGCCAAAAATTTGTAAAATTATGTGAAAGCATGTGAAACAAACAAATACCAAATTGCAGGATGCTACCATTAAAAACAAAAAAGTTTTTCTAATTAAGACTGTTTTTCAGACCTATCTTTTGTATGACAGCTATACCATATACTTGTCCGATTTTCATCAAACTTTGCAGCATTATAAAAAAGCATAAAAAACCTATGAATACAAAGTTTGGAGACGTTTCCTTTAAAAAAGAAAAAGTTTTTCTCACTAAAACTAGTTTACCGACCGATTGTTCCTATGAGAGCTATGAGATATAGTCATCCGACCCGGTCGGTACCGACATATTAGTAGCGTACAGCAAAAAGAAGACTCTCTCTTTCAGCTCGATAGCTTTTAAACTGAGAGACTAGTTCGCGTAGAAACAGACAGACAGACGGAGGGACAAAGCTCAATCGACTCAGCTCGTCACCCTGATCAAGAATATATATGGTTTATGGGGTCGGAAATGAATCTTTTTTGATAAAACCCTTTGCAAGGGTAAAAAAAAGTACAACAAAACTACTCTCTGAACAGATTGAAGCGCACATCTCAATGTTTGACTCACAAACGGGCTTAAGGGGTTAAGATTCGGTGGAATAAAGGGCGATTCTTAAACAGAAACTAATTTTAGACATCATTTTGGATTTGCCACAGCTTAAAAAGTCCATAAATATGACTATGCGAACAAATAATGTGTTCAACTTTAACTTACTGCTCAGATTTAAGGTCAAATCGACACTTTATATTAAAGTAGGGTTGAATAACTGCGACATGACTGCCTTACCTTTGAAAATACAGAAAAAGATAACATTCCGAACAGATTTAAGCAAAATTCTAGACTTAATCCTAAGGTACAGTCTTTAAGGGTTTAGATTCGGCAGAATCAAGGGCAATTCAAGAACTAAATTGCTTTTGAACTCTTCATTTTTCGAAATTTCGGAAATCAACCATTTCCTTAAGTCGAAGGGAAGAATTTGAAAACTAATGAACGACTGAACCGAACCGAAACTGCGGTTCAAAAACTCTGTGAACCGCTGTCTAGAAGCAGTTCTGATTTGAGATGGGTTTGGATCCCCGCAATATTTTTAAATCAATCCAGTCCATTGCTATAATTTTCCACATGTTTTACAAAGTTCATAGTCCAATCATTTGGCCCATATTCTAATTATATTTTGTTTGTATTCTTTCAAAGATTGAACCCTACCCCCACTCCCCAATCCATTAATATAATCATCAGCAATATGGGTGCCCATCATTTAGCTGCCCCTGCTCCTAACAAAGAAGATCTGGCCATCAAAATGGCGTGCCCTTAGTGCTAGAGTGAGACCACAAAACGTTCCACCATTGATACCACCCAACCAATGCCAGCACAGCAGATAAGAGAGCGCTGACTGGAAGCCACTTGAGCATGAAAACAGGTCGAGCGACTACCTGAGGAGCAACGGCAGTAGCAGCGGCAGCGGCAGAGAACCGAACCGACCGGATTCTGGCAGAATCGAATTAGTCTGAGCATGGACAGCTCAGAGAATCAGTTTCCATCCGTTGAGCGTGGCGAGCAGTTCGTTTTGAGCACCGATCCGTCTAAGTTCACCAATTGGGGACAAACTAAAGCTAAACAAACTAAAACAAAAACAAAAGTAGTTCCATCAAATAATCAAAATGCTGGCCCTGCCCAACATAGCCGATCTGCGAATGCAGCAACAGATTGCCCATGAGATTTATCGTCAACAGATCATGCAACGTCTGCCAGGTAATTGAAGGAAACCCACTTGGCCATTTTGCCGTCGGCTCATATGCATCTTTCTCTTTTTCTTGCCCAGATCCTCTGTGCGGCCTGTTGCCCAATTTCGCTGGACACTTTATGCCAGCTCATCATATGACGGCGCTCCCACCGCAGCCAACTTTGCCCGGAGTGGAGGCCAAGTTGGAGAACAATGAACTGTGGCAGCAGTTCCATCACATAGGCACCGAGATGATCATCACCAAGAGTGGCAGGTGTGTACTATTTGTTTGTCAGATCTTATCTTGGCCGACATAGAATGCTGAAGATGATTACGAGATAAGCTTTTATCAGCTTGAAAACAAGAAATGTGTCACTTACAACAATTATAACGATTACTCCATTTTGCAGACGTATGTTTCCCTCGATGCGGGTATCATTGAGTGGCCTGGATGAGGAGACCAACTATTGCGTACTGCTGGAAATGGTACCCATTGGCGACTGTCGTTACAAATTCTCGGGCTCTCAGTGGGTACCGGCGGGCGGAGCCGAACCGCAGAGTCCTCAGCGCATGTATCTACATCCGGATAGTCCGGCCACGGGCAAGCATTGGCAGTCGCAGGCTTTGCTTTTCAGCAAGGTTAAGCTGACCAACAATACACTGGATAACAATGGACATGTAAGTTGGAAGGAACCAGGGAATCCTTTAACTTTACTAATTTTTCAACTTTCCTCTCCTCTCCTCTCAACCAGATTGTTCTGGCCAGCATGCACAAGTATCAGCCGCGTCTGCACGTCATACGCACCTCTGATCTGGCTCAAATACCCTGGGCTCCCCAGCAGGCGTATGTCTTTCCCGAAACGGAATTCATTGCGGTGACTGCCTACCAGAATGATCGCATTACCAAACTGAAGATCGACAACAATCCCTTTGCCAAGGGATTCCGTGAGTCGGGTCAGTCGCGCTGCAAACGCAAACTGAGCGATTCTCCTCCTCCTGCTCCTCCATCTTGCCAGCCGCTAGTTACAGTTCCATCACCAAAACGCTTGCGCTTTGTGGAAGACTTGCTCAGCCTGCCGCCTCAGCCTCAGCCTCATTATGCTGTGAATACACTCGAGGGCAATTTCTATGTGCCAGCGCCACCGCCGCCACCATCCGCAATTGATTATGCCAGACATATGGCCTGCTTGCCAAGTTGGGCCTACACACCGCCGTCACCAGCCTCCTCATCCTCCTCCTCCTCTTCGTCATCAGTCTGCTCCTCCAGTGGCGAGTCCACAGCCGAAGCAGATACCGACACCTTTGTGGATGTGGTTGGCCCCACCACAGCAACGTTAGACTTGGCTGCGCCGAAGCCCAAACGCAGCAGCTTCAGCATCTCGGACATATTAGGAACGTCGTCAACCGTCTCCGTTTAGTTCGGCTCCACTCTGCCCCCATTCCAGTGGTAGAGTGGGGCAGATGTGCCTTATATACATTTAATTAGCGTTTAGTTGTTGTCTCTAAGTTGAATTGTGATATTTTGCAGTTAATTAGGATTTCCAGGTACTTGCCATCAGTATTTATCGTTTGAGTATTTATTATGCAATTTTAATTGTTCAAATGATTTCGTAATGAATTGATTGTCCTCTCGCATTTTAATGCGGTGTAAATAAACAATGTGCACCACGTGGGATGCTTACATGAATTCCACAAAGGGTTTCGAGTTGGGGACGGGGGCAGAGCTCTGAGAAGCCCGAAACTCTTATAGACTGAGAAGAGATAAGTAGTTCACTTGGCGTGGAAGATGAAAAAGTGCTTGAAATTTACTTAAAAGGATGCTGGATGAAATCTTTTGTGTAGCTTTGTGTGTTTATGTGTGTTTATAACTTTCAAAAACTTAGAGGAGGCTGGCTTAAAAAGCTCCCTGACAATTCTTCCTTAGCCTTTGCTCATCGCCTGCAAATCAGCAGTGGCCTTCTCATGACAGCATTGCCAAGACTTTTTGGGAATTCCAAGGCACTAACCGCAGTAATTGACACCAAATGACAACCCCAAGTTGACAGAAGCCCTTCTGTATTAGTAGTGGAAGTTCTCTCCCCTCTGCTAATTCGGCAAAATAATTACCAGTTCCATCGATTTTCTTTAACATACCACAAATTCGTACTTTATAGCTTCCAGATAGCACTATCTGATATATAAACTGACAAATACTAGAGTAAATTGTTGGTTTATCTGATAAGTTGGTTTTATGGCAATTAAAAAACTTGAGATTGCTTTCTAATTCATGGATGTAGACTAAGTGCCCATTTCACATCTTCTACCCAGCTGCTATGTGTCAGATAAATATAGATTTTGTTATTTGTTGGTTTATGTGACAGATAGCTCTATGTAGAAGATTAGAAATCGACATTAAGAAAGCTTAACAGGGATTCGAGCCCGGTGAATATAATTATCGAGCCTAGGTTTTTGATCGAGTCAAGGTTCTTACGTAAATCGTTAGAGATACCTAAAATCTTTGGCTTAACTTGTTGAATCTATCAATCTTTGATTTTTATTTTAAATAAACTATTTGGGTCTTTAATTTCAAAGTGCAGACACTTTGGTTCACTTTAACTTCGCAGTAGGAACAAAATCTTTCGACATTTTAAACCAAATGTGCGTACTTTTGATTTAGAAATGATCTATTTTGTCTTTCTGATTTTTACCAATTTTCCTATTTTAGTCTTTGGTTTAAAAGTGTAGTCACCTTTGTTTTTAACGTTTTCAAACAAACAAAATGTTTGAAATAATTATCTGTTTGAACGGAACTTAAAGTTGGAGGTTTAAGGCCTGTATCCAGCACTGCGGAAAATTCCTGCCAGGAATTTGCTAATTATTTTGAGTGTGTGGAACCCAACTAAAACAAACTGTCGTTCAGAGCGTTCTCTGTCTCTCTCTCTAGTCTCTGTCTCCCGCTTTTCAAGCGTTCTTACTGTCATTCGCTGGCAAGCATATATAACATTAATGAATTTAAGAACTTTAAACACAATTACAAGTATTCCACCTTCTTCATTAATTTGTGCTGCAACACTATCTCAAGCACTTTTCACAGAAATGTTGTCAAAATGCTTTTTCTCTGTGGCTCGTGAAAGACATGGTCTTGCTTCAACTGCTTATATTAAATCAATCTTCTTCTCACAGTTTTTGCCTCCATCTTGTGACAAATCACTTCCGAAATAATTGTAAACAATATATTCCTGGCCTGAATATGAACTGTTTCTCGTTCCACACACGCTTTCGAAACGCCGCTATTGATACGCCGCTATCTATAAAGTGTGGATTTCGTTCGTGTTGCTGGATACACAACAAACGAAAAAGCAAACTAAAAATTCCTGGCACAGTTTTTTTTATATGAAGTTTGACAGGAATTTTTAGTTTCCGCTGTGCTGGATACCCGGCTTTACGGAGCTTTAATCGGAGCTACCAATTGCTTTTCATAAAGGTTTTACCCATTTTATCCAAATTGTACGGTATTATATATGGGCTTCTGAGGTTTTTAACCAACAGTGGGCACGATACAACAGTCGACAATCAAAATCTACAATCAAAACACTCATAATTCTCATATTATATAGCGCATGCGTGCCCACCGCTGCTTTAGTTCATCGGTTTGGACTACAAAATTGTGTTTGGATTTTGGTATATTATTATACCTGTACCAAAGAAAAAGATAGTAGTATTATTAATACTTGAGAACCTTCTGAGTTATATATGGGTTCTATTTGAATCGGGTACATTTAAGGGTGAATTCGCCCCCCACTGAAGAGCCTACTAACGGGCAACATTTTAAAGTATCAAAAAAAAATTTTAATGCTAATGATATAAGCCTGCTTATAACATCAATATATGCATCAAACCTCAGCTCCTCAATGGCGCACGCCCTCAGGATGATACGCGATTGACAGAAGGCATTCTCTCCATCAAGATATACCATGTAGAGCTGAAGAGTGGTTTGGGGGGTCCTAGACAAAACTGACTGTTAATTTTCCTAGTTTCTAATTACGATTTTGATACCTCCAACAGTTTCTATCATTCCTTTTTTTAATGATAGTATTAAAAATAAACTCACAATGTTTCCAACCGTGTCTGTTGCCTGAAACATAATGTTCACGGTTCACTTTTATCCACTTTCAAAATCCACATAAAACATATTTTTAATGCTTCCATTTGCGTACATTCTCCTCCTCCTCCTCATTCCTGTATACATAATTCTCAATCTCATATCTCCCGCATGCAGGCAGCCACAAAAACCTGTTCCATGATCATCTCTCGACGCGCTAAGCATGCGCTTCACCATCTCCATTTCCAACCCAAGCCGAGAGCCGCTCTCCCACTGACTAGCAACAACCACAACAACCAAAACGACAACGAAGACCACGACAACATGGTCTTGGTCTTATCAGCAGATCAGAGCGAGCCGCATCTTAAACGCTGGCGCCAACGCCAAGTTAAATGCGCTGATTGAGCGCCACGATCGCACAGCAATCCCGGCGAGCAGTCGCAGTCTCCGTGTAATTGATGTTTTCACGTTGTAGTTGTTAGCCAATTGTCCGAGCCTGGCTCACACATCCACAACTCCCATGCTTATCAAACGGGCAACGGAAATGAGGCGGTAGCTTTGAAGAGTAAGCGGGCCCAATATATGCATATGCATTGGCCAAATTGCCAATCTTCGACGGTGGCATTTCATTTCAACTCGCGTTAAGAAACAATTGTTAAGAGCGCTCCGATACCCACACACGTAGCCCGACAACCTGTTTTTGGGGGCACAACACAAACATCTGTTTCTTTTTTTGGGGGCTGGTTCTTGGGACTATTCATGTTGCCGCTGGAAGTGTTTATGGGCTCCACATTAGCCACACTGCATATTCATGTTAAACGTCGCCAAAAGACTAACGACGGCGTCGTCGGCGGTTGGGGCCATTGTGTGTAGTTGTTGCTGGAAGCTCTTTCGCTAAAATTTATTGAATTCTCATTTAGGAGGGGGAGCCAGAGCCACAGCCAGCGCCAGAGAGACCAAACGTTCGCATGTCAAAGCCAAATGAGCCCCAGACCTGGTCTCAGCTCAGATATGCCAGCTCAGATAAGGCCTCTCTCTCTCTCCAGTGTATGTGTAATTTCCTCGGAAATTAATGTTGGCGGCCAAAATCAAAGTCATGGGCCACATATTTTGCTGGCGACAATTTTATCGGCAGCACAATGAAATCATTTGGAGTCTCGTGTTCCCATTCCCTTTTTTGGTTTTTGTTTTGGAAATGTCAATGTTTTCTATATTGAAGACGATTAGCGAGACCAGCTTAGAGGCTAATATACATACTTCAGGACTTGTTATAATAATATAGTCAATATGCCGAATTATGCTGGGGTGAGCGTGGGCGGCGAGCCCAATGATTGGGGTCCTTATACTCCACCAGGTTGGTCAAATCGAATCCAGCCGGTACAAATACGGGTTTCTTCTTACCATCCGCCAAGGGAAGTGTTCTGGGTGCCGGCTGTGGTGGCATATCCTCGAAGGGTGACACGTATTTCTCCTCGGGCTTGTCACTCTTTAAGGTAGCGTCTTTTGACTGTTCAGGAAAATGGATTAAGTTAGAGATTTAATATAAGTTTCAATTAACAATACTTGCCTCTGGTGGTTCCAAGAACAACTCCTTATTGGCAGCACCTTTCTTCTGCTCCTCCAGATTCAATTCGTCCAGCTTTGGTAAATTATCATCGTCGAAATAGGCGTCCAAAGCTGCGCGGAACTCACGTTTAAGCGAACGTTTCGGAGTTTTTGGGGTTTGCTGCTGCTCTACCCAAATCTCAGTGAATGCAAACTTCTGCAGGGCCGCAGTCTCCGAATTAACGACCTGGGGCGCTTGCTGGTTTAGGTGCGGTACATTCATATTAAAGAGATCCTCGCTGGGCATTTTTTGGTTTTTTAGATGCGGCACCAAGCGTGGGCACTTGACGAATTCCCGATTGGTGCATAGCGCCAACTTTTTGGGTGGCTTGTTTTCCTCAAAGCCATTAAGTGAGGTCACATTCTTGGCGAAAGACACCAGCTGCCCGGCTAGTGGCGGTTTGGATTCGTCCTCGGCCGGTGGGCCGTTGAGCTTTAACGAAATAGTTTTATAAGGAATGTCAGGAAAATGAAATGATATAACCTACAGTATTGGGCACTTCATCCTCCTCCACGTCCTCCAGCGAAACCAGACAGCTGTCTTCCGAGCTGACGGTCGTCTTCAACGAGCAGGAGCCGCTTAGATTATCAAATGAAGCTCCGCTTCCGTTGAAGGAGTGAAAGGAATCGTTGTCATCGTTCTCCGGATCGGTAATAATCAAATTACAACTCATTTTGGCAATGGTTAATGTTGGGAAGCAAACTTAAGCCCTTCTAGATTTCAATTGCGGTACAAGTCAAAATTTAAGTTTGCTAGAGATGTGCAATGGCTTAGAACATGCAGAACTTAGAGATGGACAAGTGGCAGTCGCACGCAGGAACTTTAAGCTTATTAAGTTCAAATAACGATAGTTTTGATTGCTGTAGATGTACTCGTTTCTCGAATGTTAGTCGAGTTGCTTAGATGCCTGATCAAAAATTAACGGAATGAGAAAATATAAATTGGTAGCTTTTGTTTCTAACTTGTGATTTTATAGTCAAACAGAGTTCGCTTCAGTTGGGAAATATACCAGAAATATATGTTGACGCTAGAACAACTAGTTTTCCATAAAGACATAGAAATCAAATCGTCGATTTCTTATTTAGATTATTTATGGAGGAGAAATATTCAAGAATATTCCCTTTTCTTAGTCTATTAAATCATGTAGTTGTTTTAAGTTGTGTTTTCGGCTGTTAACTTAAATTTTTGTTGTACTTTCCTTGATGGAAAACGTTTTTACCTAACTCTCAAATCGTTAGGTAAATTTTGATTGATACGTCGAATTCGGAATTGATAACATCTCTGAAAAGGTTAATTCTGTTATATATAAAGAATTTTGGGACTACCATGTGCTTAGTTATGTTACAGCTAACATAAAAACTTCCGGTATAGCCTTCATATTTAGGTTGAATCAGACATTGGTCAAATCAGCTTGATCCCTTGATCAATGTTATATTTTAAGGTCTTCTCTTTCTCAAAGATTTTTCAAGTTATTAATGAGGCTTTTGAAAGCTGATGAATGATCTCAAATGAAAATAACCTTAACAAGCATCTGCTCTTCACTTTGATTCACTCAAAGGATTTAAAGGGAAGCACAAATCCTACAGGTTTTCTTTGGCCTTTTTCGCCTGATCCCTTGCGCCCGGCGTTAAGCAAACAGTGAGCAAAACAATGCCATGGTACTTGAGTTTTTCATTGTTGGCCATGCAAATATATTTGGTGGCCAGGAGAATGCAACAAAGCGTGGCAAAGAAAGGTTTCGTTTTGCTGGTCGTGTCGCCGGTGCCAAGCCATAAACTGACCCAGGGGCCCGAATTCTCAAGAGGTTTTCCTGTGTATCGAGAATGTAAGCCGGGGTTTTAAACTAGAGCAGGGAAATGCAAATGGGCTCACATGTGGGCTTGGTCTGAGCGGGAATGGGATGGTACAATTAACAAAGCGTGTAATTTCTCAAACCTATCGTGTGAACAATGGCACAAACAATTAGAGGATAATGAAAATCACCCACACAAGAAGGCCGAGCTACGTATACCCACTAAAGGTACACACATGCGGATCATTTGGCAAATATGCCGTCTCCATCCGAGGGAACAATTAAAATAAAACGCACAATGGACGTCGTCAAGTACGCATCCTTTTGAGGGTTCGTCCTGGGCATTGTCCTGAGCTTTGTTTACAACCCTATTGAGTGCAAAATGCAGCAGCATTATGTTTGGGCAGATAATTTGCATATAAATATCGGTGCACTTACCTGTAAATCATTTGCGAAAAAGTAACCACAAGATTTTCTCAAGATTTCTGCTTAGATCACACGAGGCCAAGAGCATTGGGTTATCATTTTGGCAAGAAGGAAGCATGAGGTTCTGACTCCATTAATTCCCAAAAAAGTAAGGAAAACTTTTACCATTGAAAAGTTCAGTACACAAGAGAAAATATAATGTAAGAACCAACTTTCTTAAAAAGATCAGTTTTCGCACTTCGTGTTTGCCCAAAAAATTAAAGAAAAGGATCACAATGTTAAATAACGCTGGTTCGAACCAAATTTTACCAATGGTTGGAAGAAGGTTTTGGTTCGAGCCTTGGTTCAGGCCATGCTGGACACAATATTAATATAAAACATAGCAATAAATTATTAGATACTAAACATTACTAAATTTTAGAAGTTCATTTAATCCTAAACTACTCAATTCATATAGGAATTGGATTGTTTTTGGGTCGAAAACGGTTTAAGGAACTCATTGATATATTGAATGCTAGAAATATAAGTTACTATGAAGTAAAATACCGTTTTGTAGTTCTGCTTTAAATTCTAAAGAGGTTCGGTTCAAGGTTTGGTTCACAGTAAAATATAATTTGGAGTTCTGGCTTCGAACCGGTTCGGTTGGAAGTAGCTATGAATGCTATTGTAGATGTTTCAAATTCACTTTGCTGCCCATTTCAAGACTGAGACTCTTAAAACCAACCAGATAACAGATGGATTCGCTAAACAGAAGGTACAAATTTCTGATGTCCACCATATTTGCTGAACAGAACAGATATTTTAGGTTCGGAACAGGTTCGGGTTCAGCTTGTAATTTGAAATAGGTTCGGTTCACAGTAAAATTCGAAATGCCAGAGAACGGCTATACCAGCCAGCAGTGCCAAACTAGTTGGTAACTGCAATTAATATTTGGAAGTGCCAGCCGCCACGCGTACGTCTCAGTAAAATGCTTTTCCAACTCATTAGCACCGCCTTCTACTGCCCCCAACCACAAAATGAATTAACTTTTCGAAAAATACTTCCCTCCCCATTTTGTTTACACAACAAAAATGTTGCAAGACAAAGTGTATCTAATTTCAAAACAAAACATGGAGAGTTGGATGAAATGTGGCTGAGCGTAAAAAGCAACAGCCAGAATGCATTAATTATACGGAGACCTGCGACATCTGCCAGGGCAACCGTTTAATGAGGCATCATTCAATGCACTTACAACCTTGCGCCTGTCAACACACACACACACACAGGGACACACAGAGGGACACACACGGCCGACATCTGTCACCCGTTCAATTCCGAATGGAATGGCTATAAAACCGCAGTCGGCTGTCTCCCTGGAGCAAAATTTTGAAATCGATTTGGTGGTAAATTGAAATGGTTGTTTGATTTTCAAATGCCTGGGCTGGCCGGGAGAGGGAAGGTCGGAGACGATGCACACGCCTTCCTTCCCTTCGTCGAGACGTGGGTGGTGACGCATGTCATCGTAAACTTCATCATTGGCTCCGTTCTGTGTTCTCTGTCTGAAGATTTAACCATGGAAAAACCAACAAGAAGCCACTGCAACTTACATAACAAATTGTCTATTTTTTTGTAGCTGCTTCGTTTCAGTCTCGGCCCATTTCATAAATATTTTCCAGTCTCTGGGGATGGCATTTTACAGTGTAGGAGGAAGAGGAGGGATGCAACCGAATTTCATGCCTTGTCGAGCTATTTAATTGCAAACAAATTATGTTCTGGCCAGTCGGAGTCGGAGTCGGAGTCGCTGTGTGGCTAATGGATGCTGCCACTGCTGCTGCTGCTGCTGCCGCTGCTGATGATGTTGTTGAAATTCTAGCGTTTATCTTGTAAATTGGTTGGGATTAATGTCTAGCGGAAGTTGTGATTTCTACTATAGATGGGCCACTGATAATGCCAACTGTTGGCTGGCGCTGGTCTTAACATGTTCATTTACCTACCGCAAAGAACAAAGTGGGCGTTAAGACTTTTGAAGTTGGACGCACCGCTTGAGAGTTGCCAATTAGCAAAATAAGGCTATATGATCGAGCGGTTTCCTGGGATAAGCGAATATATTCTTGAATAGTTTTGGTAATAGTATTTCAAAAATGTATTTCAATGCGAATTCTCCAAGTTCCGATTTCTTATACTTTAAAAAGTGCTCCTTGTGACATTAACTAATAGCTAAAGCCGCAAATAACCAGATCTTAGGCTAGAGAAGAATTTTTTGTTAAACTTAAAGTAGCACCAATAATACGAAAACTGTATGGTTTTCGAAAATTCTTATTTGTAGAACGAAATCTTTAATTTTTAGAATTTAACAGAGTGGTTCATTTGCTTTTACTTTCGGTACGCATTTTTTAAAAGAAGTTTCGGTTCTGTTTAAATTTGGTCCGATTTATCATTTGCCTTGCCGAAAAATTAAGGTCTTAGATACTTTAATAATAATTCGTATTTAAATCGAAATGAGACCCTGTGACTATTAAAAACACACAGTATTAAGCTAATAACTTAGCTGAACCTTAGGACTTTTAAAGTCGAGAAAATACAGGACGGAAGACACATTTATCCATTGAAAAGAGTAGGTACTGAAAATTTCCTAGGTATATTTATACTCTTGGAAAGGGTATTATAATTTTGCCCAGAAGTTTGCAACGTACAGAAATATTCATTTCCGACTCCATAAACCATAAATATTCTTGATCAGGGTGACGAGCTGAGTTGATTGAGCTTTGTCCGTCCATCTGTCCGTCCGTCTGTCTGTTTCTACGCGAACTAGTCTCTCAGTTTTTAAGCTATCGAGCTGAAATTTTGCACAGAGTCTTCTTTTTACTGCACACAATATGTGAAAACCGACCGGATCGGATGACTATATCTCATAGCTCACATAAAAACAATCGGTCGGAAAACTAGTTTTAGTGAGAAAAACCTTTTTCTTTTCAATGGAAACCTCTTCAAACTTTGTAATCGTAGGTTTTCTATGTTTTCTTCCAATTCTATCAAGTTTTATTAAAATCGGACAACTATATGGTATAGCTGCCATACAAAAGATAGGTCTGAAAAACAGTCTTAGTTAGAAAAACATTTTTGTTTTTAATGGTAGCATACTGCAATTTGTATTTGTTTGTTTCGCATGCTTTCACATGCGATTTGGCCAAATCGGATGACTATATCATATAGCTACCATACGAACGATCGGTCGGAAAATGGGAAAAAGAGAATTTTTTTTTAATATTTAAGCGAGCACTTGTAAGTGTATAAAAACTTCGGCACAGACGAAGTTAGCTTAGCTTTCTCAATTTACCTTGCACCTTACCTGGATAGGAAATTTTAGTACCTTTCCAATTCTTATTCAGCCATGAAGAGGTCATTAAAGGCTAAGGAAAATAATTCAATATGAAACAGGAAAGTTTGAAAAATGATCTTAAAAAGGTTGACAGGTTTTAAACATCTCCTCAAGAGTGAAATGCCTCCACTGTTCATAGCTTCCTACTTTTGTCATCTAATGTGCTTGGGAAAGTTTGAATTTTTGAATATTCTAGATGTCGGAACAGACCAAGCCTTGGATTCTGGAAGCTTATACATAGTTAATACAAATTCTTAAAATTTTTAAGAAAATTCTACTAGGTTCAGAACAAATGAGGAACTACTTTTTAGGGGAGCTTATGTACGAGTTCACTGGGGAAGCCCTAATCAGAGGTCACTTCAAAATATTTTCCAGCTTGTTCTGCAAGTTTTGATAACTGCACGATTATTGATTTTTGCATATAGTTGGTGAATTAAGATATTTGGGCTCTGGGAGAGCTACAGCCCCTTAAGCCTCCCTTCTAAATACGCTACACCTTGAGGGTGCGTGCCAATGTATAGCTAAAAGGGCACGAGCTATCTGCTCCTTTTTCAAAAACTATAGCAATATAGTAGGGTATTTAAAAGAAGAGATTACCAAAATCAACTACAAGTACGCAATCATCCTATTGTTTCACACATTTGGTTACCTTTTGATCAGCTTCTGTTTAGTTTTGGTGCCCTCCGCTGCTTTAGATCGATTTCCCATTCCATTAAACTTCAAGACAAGCTTCCTTGGGATCCAAGTTCTGGAGTATATTGAAAGTTTTCTTAGCGAACTACCTTAAAATCTAACTTAGACTCTAATCAGGCCATGTGGAGCTAACATCTTTGTACATCTTGATAATATCAGCAAATAAAATATTTGAAAAAAAGCGATTCTCGGTATTCTCTAGCTGCGGCCACCCAAAATGGCTGATATGCTGAAACCTTTACTCTTCGCTGAAGGCTCCGGTGGCGGCTGCTCAACTATTGGTGGCTGTGTTGCCAACTCACTGCCCACAACGTCCAGTTCCAGCTCATCTGTCACTGATTCATCTGATTGCTGCAACATGGCCTCACCGGAAATGCACTGCGGCAATGCAGGAAGTGAGGGTAGAGCTGCTTGCAAAATGGACGCAGTTGGCGGATACAAGGGCGGCGGTGACTGGTACTCTTGATGGGGACGTCCGAAGTAGGTACATGCCAGATCCACCAGTGAAGGTCGCAGCAGGCTCTGCATATTCTGCTGGAAATGCTGCATAAAGACACTACTGGGGCCCATGGCACCGGCGCCAGCTGAATCCATGCCCATACCCGCCCCACCGCCATCCAGCGACGATGATAAGGAGCAGGCGGAACCATTTGATCTCAGGCGCTTAATTTGCGGCCCATCCAATTCTGTGACGTTGGATGCCCCTGCGGCTGCTTCGCTCGATTTCGTTGGCGACATGTCAAGCGAACCCGTCTGCGTCTGATCTTGATCTTCATCTGTGGGCGATGAAGACATTTTGCGTTTGCAGCGCGATTGTCCAGTTTCGCGGAAGCCCTTCGCAAACGGATTGTTGTCGATCTTCAGCTTGGTGATGCGATCGTTCTGTGAAAAGGGATAAGAGTATTGCGTGAAATATGACAATGGTAGGAAGACAGGCTACATAATCTTGACTGCTGCACCGGCCAGTCCAGTAGCTGCTGGCGTTAAGTAACAGGGCCACTTGACACCAGGTCCCTGCACGAGAGCCCACTCTCTCTCCGTCGAGTCCCACTCTTGAGTGGCCTGTCGTCATGACTTGACAACTTTGTGACGACGAGGCTAATTAGAGGCAGACGGACCGACCGACTTGACGTCGCCTGTCAATGGACCCAGACCCAGACAAAAACACAGCAGGATTGCTCAAATTTACAAGGATGTGGCTATCCAACTTCCTAAAACAACACAACTCTTGACTTCTAGACAAAGGGCGTAGCATGCTAATTTGAGACGTTTTTGGCCGGAGCCGGCCCAGGGCGTGAGTGATTGTCGTTTGCCCAAAATTAACCAATTAGTGAGAGCAACCTCAGTGCTCAATGAATTGGCAAAAAAGAAACGAAACAAGCAAGTAAGAAAGTGGACAGTAAGATGCCCAGTGACTGCGGATTTGCATGGATTGGGATAGTTTTCAAACTTTGTGGCAGAGTGAGTCAAAAGGGATGATTAGAACATTATGGGGGCGTCGATTCCAATACCAATCCTATATATTTACATAGAATTTACAAGAAAATGGAGTATACGGTTCGGTCATCATACCCTTTCTATCCACATAACAGGGTATATAAATTGACTAAAAGTGAATGTGAATGGATAACCTACCTGATACGCTGTCACGGCCACAAATTCGGTCTCGGCAAACACAAAAGCCTGCTGTGGGGCCCAGGGTATTTGAGACAGATCAGCGGTGCGTATGACATGCAAACGAGGCTGATACTTGTGCATGCTGGCCAGCACAATCTGTTCCCAAGAGAGAGAGAGAAGGAGTAAGAGAGAAACAGGGTTAGCTTAAGAGGTGTAACTAGAAACTACTTCAAAAGCTTTAAGATCACTTACATGACCGCTGTTGTCCAGCGTGTTATTGGTCAATTTCACTTTATTGAACAGTATGGGCTGGGCCTGCCAGTGTGCACCTGTGGCCGGGCTATCCGGATGGAGATACATGCGCTGAGGACTTTGCGGTTCGGCACCACCCGCGGGCACCCACTGTGACCCCGAGAATTTGTAGCGGCAATCGCCAATGGGTACCATTTCCAGCAATACACAATAGTTGGTCTCATCGTCCAGACCAGAAACACTCAGTCTCATGGAGGGAAACATGCGTCTGTGGCGAAAGAAAGGAAGATGAAACAGTTAGGACATGGTCAGAACAACTCAGCAGATTCTCTGCCTACTTTAAGCCCCACTTTTAACTAGAACGTACACAGAAAAGAATAGATACAAAAAGATGGAATGGTAAGGTTAGCTTTTGATACCGTTTATATGATATTTAAATATCCATTTTCCAAATACTTTGGATGAATTTCAGCTGCGTTGGATGAAAATTTTAAGATTTACTTATCATTTAATCCATTCCAAATGGATATCGAAATCATCCAATGTATATATTGTAATATCCTTTTTATACCCTAGCAAAGGGTATTATAATTTTGCCCAGAAGTTTCTAACGCATAGAAATATTAATTTCCGACCCCATAAACCATATATCCTCTTGATCAGGGTGTCGATTGCGGTTTGTCCGTCCGTCTGTCTGTTTCTACCCGAACTAGTCTCTCAGTTTTAAAGCTATCGAGCTGAAATTTTGTACAGAGTCTTATTTTTGCTGCACACAACTAATTTGTCGGAACCAACCGGATCGGATGACTATATCTCATAGCTCCCATAGGAACAATCGGTCGGAAAATTAGTTTTAGTGAGAAAAACTTTTTTCTTTTTAATGGAAACGACCCCAAACTTTGTAATCCTAGGTTTTATATGTTTTTGTATAATTCTGATAAGTTTAATGAAAATCGGACAACTATATGGTATAGCTGCCATACAAAAGATAGGACTGAAAAACAGTCTTAGCTAGAAAAACTTTTTGGTTTTTAATGGTAGCATCCTGCAATTTTGTATATGTTTGTTTCACATGCTTTTGCATAACTTTACAAATTTTTGGACAAATCGGATGACTATATCATATAGCTCCCATACGAACGATCGGTCGGAAAAGGGGAAAAAGAGTACTTCTTTGAAAATATTTAAGCGAGCACTTGCAAGGGTATAAAAACTTCGGCACAGACGAAGTTAGCTTAGCTTTCTCGTTTCTCTGTAGAGTTGACTTTATTTTGGGTATTTTATTAGGAGCGCGAAGCTGGACATAATACAGCGGTGGGCACCAAAATTGAGCACCAACTTCACGTCTTCAGTCTTCATAATTGTACACAATGTGTGCACTTTAATATCTTTATAACATCGAAGTCATGGATTAACGTGGGCGTTACAAATATTTAATTGTGCGTTTTCCCTTCGCGTTTGCCCTGTGCTAACAAGGATTCGTAGACCCTGCCACAGGAACAGCAGGTGGCCATGGCTCTTGGCGCCAGCCTTCAAAAAAAAAAAAAGAGAAAAAAAACCAAAACTGTGTTTGTTCTTCGCCTTCATCTCTGCTTCTCCCTGAGTTCGAGTTCAGGCTTTTTGGCAATGATTTTTGTGTTCTCCTGGCCCGATGATTAATTAATTGAACTCTGTGGCGTTTTGGTTTGCTCACATTTAATTCGATTCTGTTGCCTTTTCTGGGGGTTTCTCAAATTCCATTAGACCATAAAAACCACCAAGAAATATTTCGACATTCGTGTGGTTTAGAATTTCATTTTCAATTATTGTTTTTGTTTTTGCCAACGGTGTGTGTGTGTGTGTGTGTGTGCCTTTTTAGGTCTGAGACTGGGGGAACTTGAACTCGTGCATTTTTGACAAACGATTTGTTAAGATCGATATCTTTGGCGCGTCTGCGCATAATTAACCGAGAAGCGAGAGGCCAGTGAAGAAATTTTAAGTGGCGCTAAGCAGGTGCAGGGGCAAGGTATTTACAAATGGATGAAAATATTGCCAGGGCATCTAGTCAAGAAATTGTTAAAGTATGAGCTTCCTGCATTTAGAAAACAAAATCTCAAAACAAGTACAAAAATCGAAAGTGTATGCACAGTATGAATTTTGATGTTGCTTTAGCAGCTGAACGCAGCGTTGCTACTGCGCTGCAACAGCGTACATTCTGTTGCTCATATCATCTCTTTTCGGAGATGCTTCCTTCTGACTGTTTCGATGTTTGATGGTGTATCTTTGCTTTTCAGAAACAGTAGGCACTTCCTAGCTTTCGGCTAGCACACGTTATGATTTGGCTATACCAACCACAATTTCAGAATTTAAATCAGGAATGTCAGCCGTTCTTGAATTTCCGAACATCTGATCTTTGCCAGTAAACTATGACTACTTTTCTTTTCTTTCTATGTTTTTTAGATTTCGTTTAAATAACTTTAAAATCATTGTATAATTCTCCATAATAGAAAGGTCGCTTAATGAACTACAAAGAAAATTATCCAAAATATTTGAAGGCAGATATCGGTCTTGATCCAAAAGGATTACTCATCAAAATGAGTACATTTGTCGGTTGGATAGTGCATGACGTTGCCTTTCATTAGGTGGAATGAGTGGTTCGGCTACGACTTGGTTCGGTTCGGTTCAGAAGCGGCGTGCATCCTTAGTAAACTTTACACTCCTTGGACTCCGCTATTGTCCTATTGCCACCAATTTGAAAAAAGAATCATTCTTCTGCAGTTCTTTAAACAGAAGTAACTTCAGTGTTAAGAGTTAACATGTTTCTTTTTTTTACAAATCCCCCCCCCAAGCCCACACACTAAAAGCTTCGTGACAGAGTCATTTCATTTAACTTTACCGAATGGAAAACAAAACTCATGCATTAAATGATACGCTTTATTCTATCATTTTTGTTTTTAATGGTCGTCTGGGCCTCTTACCACCCAAAGATTCAATGGGTCAAGTGGCCCGACCAGACAAGCAACTAATTAGTTTTTATGAGCGGCACTTGGCATAGGGGAAAATGGACGCACGGTGGCACTCTGGCGCCTAATCATTAAGAATTCAAATCGATTGCACCGAGAGAGCTCCCCGAGCTCCAACCGAACTCCGAGCCGCATCATCGGGCATAAAACATTTTTGATGGGCATAAAAAGTATCTCTGAATTATTCATAATCAGGGAGAGTACGCAGTTCCTTTGCTTTTTGGGAACCCAAAAGTTTATGCTAATGTTTTTTTCGGTAACCCTTGCCGTCTGCCCTTATCGCTAGTTGGGCATCTCGCGCGCGGGCCAAGTGTGAAATTGCTCGTATCTGTCGACAAGCTGTGGTCATTGTCAACGCGACATGCGCCCGCGTATCCGACAGATACACAGATACAGCGCTGAGAACTGAATGCCGCTCGGATGGCTCAGGTTGTCTGCAGACAGGCGCCACAATAAAAACGCTAAAAGCAACAAAGATGACGACAAAGTATCCTTGACGCTAAGATTTATGCCGGGCATCGGCCAACGGTCTGTCCGTCCCGCTCGAAAACTCAAAAAAAAAGCCGACGACCGAACGGACGTCCCACTGCGTTCTGCGTCCATAGTCGGCCTACAATAAATTACGATGACGCCACTTTACGCACATTCGAACAAGTGCCGGACACTTTTAGGTAGTTGCATCTGATAGATACAAGATACACGATATCTTTGGGCGATTGCGCTATGGCTTTGATTTTCCTATCGTGGACACGCAAAGTGCCAGTGAACTTGTTCGTTTTACGCCTCGTGCGATTGCCTGGCTAGGCTGTACCTGCCATTTCACATCCTGCCCATGCATCCTTCCGCATTTGTTTGCCTGTGAAAATTGTTGTCGCGACGTCGCTGTAAACAATTTGCAGGCGCCTGCGTCTAATGAGCGTTTAACAGCGCAGCCGGCTGGCTACCTCATCCGCATCCTCATCCAAACGCTGGCCACTTCGCACTCGGCGCTCGGGCGCTCTAAGTGCCGTTGTTATTCTTTGCCCTGCGTTTCGGGTATTATTTTTCACTAGCGTGCTAATGCATCGCTCGATCTCTGTTTGTTCCCCGATCCCAATCCCAATCCCAGACCCAATCCCGATCCAACTTTCATTTTGGTTTTAGGGCGCGACATCAAAGTCGCTGCCTTTGCACTTACCTGCCGCTCTTTGTGATGATCATTTCCGTGCCAATTTGATGAAATTGCTTCCACAGATCATCGTTCTGCAGTGTCATGTCCACGCCAGGCAGGGTGACACGCGGTGGCATGATCACGTGTCGTGGCATGGCAATGGGCAGCATGGGGGGAAAGGGATCTAAAAATGGAGATTTCAATTGAATGGGGAAGTTCATGATATGAAGAGCGCCGTTTGCTTGCTGTTGAGACTGGTTACACAATTTGGAAAATTTACATTTAGTTTCCAATTCGATCCAAGTAGAAAAATCTAATTTTTAAGCATAAAATTTGATATTTAAGGAATATTTGGTGAACATTTTAGTATATTTAGTTCGAGAATGCCCGCACAATGCTTATGGCAGTGCTATATAATTGAAAAACAAAATTTACACTTAAGAAATGGAAATAAACTGGTTATTGCCCGGGTGTGTTATGTTGCTTGATATTGTAGAATTGTTGAACCTAGTTCTAATATCTTATATTCGAAATATTACGTCTTTTAAGTCCGGATTTTAATCAAACAGACTCCAGCCTGGTACTTCGACTTTTATTTTACTTTAAACCGCAACCTGAACCAAACATCTTTAGAAGTTAAACCTTAATGACATAAGTACCTTCATTAAAAAAAGAAACAATTGGGAGCAAGAATGTCTTTAATATCCTTTTAATCATCCAACAATGCGGAAAATCAACCAAAGGATGATAGTTTTTCATTGTCAATCAAAGACGTTCTGGTTGCAGAGTGGGAACAAGTCAGCAATTTAACTCTTTAGCATTTTGTAGATTCCATGCTTATAAAGGCAAATAGAAAGCACAATACGTAGTCAAAAATAATCGAAAGTGTGAAATTCTGACAAATTTAATCAAAATTAGCATTCAAAATAGAGGCAAGTTAGCTTCGGCTTTGCCGAAGTTTGTATACCCTTGCAGCACGATTTCTAACAAATTTGAAAAACATTTCCACTGAAAACAAACAAGTTTTCTCAATAAGACTACTTTTTTGACGCTACTTTTGTATGACAGCTGTACTATATAGATGTCCGATTTCGACCAAACTTAGTGAAATTATGGAAAAGCATAGCAAACTAAGAAATACAAAGTTTGGAGGCGTTTTTTTTGGAAAACAAAAAAGTTTTCCCACTAAAACTAGTTTCTTGACCGATCATTCATATGGCAGCTATAACCTATAGTCATCCGATTTAGACAAAACTTTAAAGAATTGTGTGAAAGCTTATAAAATAAATATATGCCAATTTTAAAGAGGTTTACATTGAAAACAAAAAAGTTTTTCTTACTAAGACTATTTTTCTAACCTTACTTTTCAATGGCAGCTATACTATATAGATGTCGGATTTCGACCAAATTATGGAGAAGCATTGAAATCAAGTAAATACAGAGAAAGGAGACGTTTGTATTAAAAACCAAAATTTTTCCCACTAGCACTAGTTTTCGATCGATTGTTCCTATGGCAGCTATATGTTATAGTCATCCGATTCGGCCGGTTCTGACAAATGTGCAGCGTATTTGTACTGGAAGACTACGTGCAAAGTTTGGTGGCGATAGCTTTAAAACTGACGGAGGAGATAGCATAGAAACAGACGGACGTCATGCTGATCAAGAATATATATACTTTATGTGGTCGAAAATGCTTCTTTCTATGCGTTACAAACATCTGGGCAATGGAAATTCAGACGGAAAGACACCCAGACGGACAGACAGACGGACAGACAGACGGACAGACAGACGGACATGGCTTATCTACTCGGCTGTTGATGCCGATTAAGAATATATATATATACATACTTTCTTTTCTGTAACTTACTTTGCACAAACTTAATATACTCTGTGTACCCCTGGTACGGCAATAAGCTTATTTTATCGCTCCGCCGAAGGGACGATGAAGTTGGGATAAACTTTAGTCGAGTTTTAGGGAAAACAAACACTTATGCTGGGCAGCACTGGCTGGCACAGCGATGGGTAGCATTTTACAATCGTTAACAATCTTTCGTTGGTACAGAGTATGTTATAATCACGCTTGAGCGACTTTCTTACTTGTTTATCCATAAATATCGCACGGGGTTCTAAATTTGAAGGATTTGGTTCATGATCGGTATCAAGGGACCCTTCTATAGTGATATCCTTAAACACATTATGTTGAGGTATGAAAATTGTGATTCTTTTATAAGCGGGAACATCGAATTCCTCAACTTTCACTCTAATTTGTGGACAGTCTGGTGTTTCTAATCTGCTGTAGAACCTTCAGTTCGGATGGTCCTATAGTTTAGGATCTATCTTACATATACCATTGATTCATTAGACTTGGCTTGTTCCGTTGCTGAACGAGACAATATTTATATATCCTTAAATTGGACGAAACCGCCGTTTTATCTTAGATCGTTAAAGCATAATTGCCTCTATTTTTTTGATGATTCGTTTAATGATCTCTTTTGAGGAACTCAAATAACCAAAACCGAACCGGTTCTGTGCGTTAATTATACTGAATTAAAGCTCTTGTTTGATTAATTTGTTTGTCATTTGCAAGCATAAGAATTATTTTAAAATTAAGCTGTATATTCCGCTGGATTTTTGAATTTAATGATCGAAGTTAAAAAGCAATTGATACCAAATCTCAACAACAATCACTTTTACATTCTCATTACTCAGTTTGATTGATTGGGTAGATCATAAAATCGAATTGCCAAATGTAAGGCTGTTGATCTTTAACAGCTTTGGTGCTGTGATTACGCGGCGTATGTGTGATATGCCAAACTTACCTGGTATACGTTGCATTATCTGTTGGCGGTAAATTTCATGTGCTAAATGCTGCTGCATGCGCAGATCCACCAGCTCGTTCATGGTAATCATTTTCACTCAACCGAATTTATCTATAGTTCACACTTTACGAAATTGTTGCTTAACTTTTGTCACTTGCACAATTGTTCGCCACACACATCGAATGGGAAAAGTGACACCATTGAATTTGAATGGGGTAGGTGGGTGGGTAGATGTGAGGATTGAGGGCACGAGGCACGAATTCGTTTAGCGTTAATTATCTCCCATGTAGGTGGGTGGGTGTTAATTCGATTAGGTTCATTCAGTTTTGCCGACGGTTGTGTCTTGCGTTCGCCAAGTTCGCATTTCAACTGAACAAGTTCCATTTGCCAGAGATCGAGCTGAAAACGAAAACGAGCTTGACTTGTTCCCCAAGCCATTGATCGACATTACCTGCTGCAGAGATCTTGCAGAGCGTCGCGTCCATTGGCTGTGCGAGGGCCCAGCTGGCTGTCTCGCTCTTTGTTGGCACCTCCATTTTGAAAATCACACGAGCAGCGTTCGCTTTTCACGCTGCCACTGGCTCCGCCCACAAAATTAGCTCTCACCTTGTCTCGCATCCGCTGTGCTGTCTCTGTCTAATTGTTTTTAATTTTGAAGTGCGAAGTTGCACAGTCAGCGGAGGAGGCAGCAGCAGCAGCAGCAGCAACAGCGGCAACATGTTGCCCATTCCCCGCTTGAGTTGGAGTTGCCTTTTAATTATGATCATCATGATGATTGAAATTGTTTTTACTTCTGCGTTTTGGCATCTTTTTGTGTATATTTATGTATGTTTGATGCTCTGCCCATTTGTAGCCTCTCTGCCATCATGGTGGTCCTCTTGTCTTACCGTTTTGCTGTTCATTTATTTTATTTTGGATTTGACGCTGCGTCATTCAGGCATTGATATGGCGGCAAACACATGTATCCCATGGCCCGATATGGCCGGGGCTTGCTGCTGATGCCGATGCCGATGCCGATACTGATGCAGGTGGTAGATTGTTGAATTGACCTTTTCGAGAGCTTGGCAAAACATTTGTACCAAACAGCGGAAACGCATGTCGTCTACAAATTTCCTTGGCTAATTAATAAAACGAACAGAAAAAAAAATGAACTGTGACCTTAACTTTTGCTTCGAAAACTCAAGGCCAAAGGTTATTTACTCGTGTTTATCCCTCCCAAAAAAAAACACCATTTCCGTTAGATAAAGGCTGTTATCTACACTTGGACAAAAAAAAATGTGAAGACGATTTTTGATATTGAAAGTGTAATTAGTAACTTAAGTACGACAATACTTGGGCCAAGTATTCTTCTCTCAGTTTTAAGTACGAATTTTCGGCGGCAAACAGACTTAAATTTTGCGAATTTGTTAACTAAATTTTGCACATTTTTTTTTAGATTTTTTGTGATTGTATTATGTCTAAATTTTTTGTAAGGTTTGGACCTAGGTTTTGCAAACTTTATTAAGTATAAGAACTCTGAACATAGGAGGTTCGTTTGAACCTTTTTTTATGTGGCAATAAAACGATTTTCGATAGACATCTTTGATATGTTAAATAATATTTTAGAGCTTTGAAATAATCACAAATTTAAAGCAGCGGTGGGCATGCCTTGCTCCCATTGTTCAGAGAGTTATATTTAAAACCACCAAACTGTGCACGAAGTCTTCTGGTACAAATACTCTACACATTTGTCGGAACCGGCCGGATCGGATGACTATAACATATAGCTGCCACAGGAACGATCGGTTGAAAAACTAGTTCTAGTGAGAAAAACTTTTTGTTTTCAAAGAAAACGTCTCCAAACTTTGTATTTACTAGTTTTTAATGCTTTTCCATGATTGTGCCAAATTTGGTAGAAATCGAACATCTATATAGTATAGCTGTCATACAAAAGTAGAGTGAGA
Organism: Lordiphosa andalusiaca; assembly: GCA_035044965.1. Classification (NCBI taxonomy): domain Eukaryota; kingdom Metazoa; phylum Arthropoda; class Insecta; order Diptera; family Drosophilidae; genus Lordiphosa; species Lordiphosa andalusiaca. Next base: position 2,690,036 of record JAWNNM010001363.1, on the reverse strand, counting down.
AACTTAGTCTTATTGAGAAAAACTTGTTTGTTGTCCTTCAAATTTGTTAGAAAAACGTGCTGCAAGGGTATATAAACTTCAGCCGAGCCGTAGTTAAATTTCCTCTATTTTTTTATATTAAGTTTTCATGCCCACCGCTGATTTAAAGTCACTTTTGGAACTCAACGCTATTGCAATATAAACGGTCCGATTCAGAGTGAAAATAATTCGAAAAGTTAGTGTTTTGATATAAATCCTTAAGGTTTTTAACCAAATTCAGAGCCTGCTCGTATCAAAAGCCTCTTTGAATGGGCCCACCTCTGTTCCTGCTTCTCCCCCTTAATCTGCTCTATGCCAAATATTTTCTATTTGATTTAAAAAAAAAAGAGATTTTCAACACACTTTAAGCTACTTTAAGTTTTGCTCCTATTTCAGTGATTTAAACATTTCTATTTACCTCAAAAATCACACATTATCTTGCATATTTAACTACATTCCAACCCCACTGTCCGTTTTTATCGGAGTGTAGTTTACATTACTGCAAAATTCTTGTGGCCTCCAAGCTAATTTACACAGCACTTTGCTGGCTGACACATCCCATAACCCAAAACCCACAATCCAGCATTGTTTTCCTAGGCAGGCGTCGGCGATAAGCGACTGAAATTAATTTACTATTAGCAGCTCGCTTTCCGTTCCATGTGTCTGCACTGCAAATACATACCTTCATATATACACATGTATGTATGTACATTGAACATGTACGTCTGCATTAATTTATGCCTCGCGTTTTCACATTTGGTCGCGCACATTTCCGGTTTTCAAAAAACAATTAGACACCGGGTCCTGAGTAGTGGGTCTAGGAACCAAGACTTAGACCTGACCATGCCAATAGCTGTGCAATTTGTCAGCACCAAGCTAATTGGTGTTTGCCTTTTAACCTCTATGCCTGCTGTTTGACTAATGCTTTTCGGTTTACTTCCGTTTGGTTCCGTCATGATAGGCTGACGACAGGTAGCCCAAAAGCAGCATTCCTGACAGTTGAATCACAGAGTAAGAGAGAGAGAGAGAGAGAACATATCGAAGTTGTCGAAGTAACATGGCCAGATAAGTACGGCAATTCGGAAGTAGATTGCACAAATGCTTCATTTGGAACCATTAAATTAAACACAGACAATATTGATACCAGAAACCAGAAAGTTGTTCTTTAAAATTACAATTTTCTGCTGATTCTGACTCATAGCAAGCAGGTAACTGAAGTGCTTAACACAAAGTCGTCATACATTCAGAACCAACAGATGCCGAAAGCAGTAAAACAGCTGTGGAAATGTCCCGAAGCACTAAGTCTCTTTATAAGAGCCACTGATATAGTCTTACTGAACCAAAGTCAATACACAAAAGTCACTGAATAAAAATGGCTGAAAAGGATTCGATTAACTAGACTCTCTGAACCAGATTCACTCTGTTAAGAGTCAATAAACAAGAGTTATTTAACAAAAGTCACTAGAGTTACTGAGCTGGAGTCACTGAACAGGACTCTCTGAACAGGACTCACTGATCAAGATAACTAAACTAGAGTTACTGAAAAGAAGACGCTGAGCTTACTGTTACTAAGTAAGACTCACTGAACAAGAGTCACTGATCAAGCGTATCTGGGCAATAGCCACTTAATCACATTCAAAGCTCACTGAAATAGAGTTACTGCACAAGAGGCACCGAAAAAACGTCACTGAACAAGAGCTACTGATAAATTGTTATTGAACTAGAACACTTAACCTAAATCAATCTGATCAAGAGCAACAAAAGTATCTAAAAGTGGGTAATACAGCGAGCGATTCAAAGTTATAGTGCTGCCTCTTTAACTTCTGCCCAGATTCCAAAAATCTACAAAACTAAGATCCTCATTATCTCCTTTCCTTTCTCTTAAGAACCGTCGAACCTGCCATAAACTCCTCTCAGAGGTAATCGACTTTATCCCTTTGTTGTCTTGTAAAGGGTGATTTTTTACCAACTTTCTATTTGGCAAGTCTATTTTTGGCAGCTTAGCTGTTTTCGTGTCACATATTACTGTCAAACATATTCAGTTTGGTCTGTAATTTAACCATGAATCGACTTACAAATGAATAATGCTTACATCATCATCTTTAAACATTCAATTACGATCTATAGTACCTCAAATAAAGATATCATAGTATTTTTGAATTGTTTGTATTTTTTTTGAATCAAATTTGAAAGCCACTAAAAAAAAATCACCCTTTATAAGTATTTCTATACCACAACGCGTTGCTAGAAACTTTTATCCGACTTAACCATAGCCTAGCCCAACAAACTAAGCTTATCAAAAAGCCTTTCTCTGAACTGTAACATGGATAGGTATTATTAGAGGGGAATATATAATATCCCCTCTCCCACAAAAAAATAATAATAAACATAAGTCTCTAAACAAGATTCACTCAACTAAAGTAACAGAGCAAGAGTCACTAATCAAGACTCACTGAACAAGAGTCACTGATCAAGAGTCCTAAAGTCGCAAATTAAGCGTCAGTGAGGAGTTTTTGAGCAAGAGTCATTTAACGAAGCTCACAGAACAATAATCACTGATCAATAGTCTCTGAACTAAGGACACTTAGCACTTAACTCTCTGAATAAGGGTGACTAAAAATAGGTCACTGAGCAAGAGTTACGTCACAAGAGTGAGTGAACAAGTTTCACCTCATTGAACAGGACATACTTTTAAAGTAAATGGCCTTCAACTCTAAATAAGAACAAGCTCCTGAAATATTCTTGAAATGAGCACAGTTCAACTTAACTCAGCCACCGCACCGAAAATAATAATTAGGCATTTGGACGCGCTTCTTCAAAAAATGCAAAAAATGGTGGAATGGGCTAAATGTCTTGAGTGTTCGATCCCCAGTCAAGTCCGAAATTAAATGTTTTTTTTTGCTTTTTTAAAAAGCCTTAGATGAATCAACCCAAATGTTGAATGAAACTGTTCAGAATCTCTGAAGCCCCTTCTTTCAAATATGCCCTGGAATCTGTGACCTTGATTACAACTTGTCGTTGTTTATTATTTCCCCCCCCCTCGCGATTCAAACTGTTCAACAAATTGAGATGACTTGCAAATTGGCACCTTCAACTGGGTCCATTGCTCGGCCGGCTCGTACGCCATAGCAAATATTTTCGCTCTGTGTCTTTCTGTTGTGGCGAATTTAACAAAAATCTGTTAGAATAACAGAGAGCCTTCTTCTCGCACGGCTGTTCAAATTAAAATTTGCATAAAACGCCCATTAAAGCCATGTAATTTTCCATGGAAAATCTATAGCAAGCCAAGTCATTCCATTCCATTTCATTTATAACGCTTAAGCGAAACGATGCACAATTTATTGATTTAAACATTTAGCTGAGGTTTTGTTTGAACAAGGCGCTAGCGCCTGCCTAGACGACGCGACGGCCCAGCGCTCTTGAGGTGCAACCATTGTGTTGCAACACGACTGTCTGGCTGGCATGCAAATCTACTTTTGTATGCAAATTAAGTGACTCAATCAACAACAAAAAACCGAAACGAGGAAAACAGCTAAATCATAGCGAACCAGTAGCGACCCCAAATGAAAAAAAAGGAGCCATACGAGGGGCACAGGCATCATAATCATCATGTGTGTCCATGGCGGCGGCAGCCCCACTTAACAGCTTTCAATGGTCAGAGGACCGGGCCCCCCCAAAGACTGGAGTCGCCACATATAATTGAGAGGTGTTTAATCGTGTGTTTCGTTTTTGTTTTTCTGCACATTCACGATCCAAGATTTAGCCTTCCCAGCCAGCTTTTCGATTGCTGTTTGCTCTCAAATTATCATAAGCAAATACGGCCCAAAAAAAGGCTCCCTCTCTCTCGCTGGACTGTTTCTACTTTACGCTTTTCAGACTTCAATCTTGAGAACTGAAGTGCTAAAGTTGCTGGCGACGCGACGCGCTGAGAGGCGCTTCTGTTGTGTAGACCCTTGAGTTATTACAATATTATATTCAAGTTTCAAGTGCTACTGGCTGGAGCTGGAGCTGGAGCTGGAGCTCGGTGGGCCTTTCGAGAGTGAACAGAATCTGCATATTTTGTTAAACAATAATATTTGTTTATTTACCAGCGAAGCTCATTGAGCTGGCACTCTTCGAAAGATGCGTGTTAATGGCATGTGTAATAACAAGATCATGGATTCAAATGGCCAAATCCATCATTCACGAGGCCAAATAGCTTAGGTAAAATGGAGACTAAGAGGGTTGGCTCTTGGAGTTGCCACTTCTGTTGAACGGTTTCAAAGTGAGTTACCCCCTGAAAATAGAAGACAACCCTCGTAGATACATACAACACGCTCGAAGAGTTCAATAGCCCAAAAACGTTGACATCAAAGCCAAAAGCCAACGATTGCCGCCGACAAAGGCCAACAAAAGACAGTATAACCCAGCAGCAACATCAAGACCAACAGCAACACCAACACCAACAGCAACACCAACACCAACACCAGCACCAACACCAAGTCCAAGTCCAGTAGTCAAAAATTCATTTCGCCTGATAAAAACATCCATTATGCGTAACAATTTAACGGCAACCGGCCAGGGATCAGTCTTGAGTGCGTAATTACAATGCCCTGATAAAGCGAAGCCATTTCTAGCGCTTACGTCAAAGAGGAAATGCCTTAATCTCGTGACAACAACAGCTCCTCCATTATCTAGCCAACACGCGGCACTCTGGCTAGCTGTTCTGGTGTTGCAGATTGTATTTGTACGTCATGGAACATGTGAGACAGAGATCTACATATTTCCATTTCTGTATTTGAGCAGCGCATTGCTCCATTTGTATCTCGTGTTTGTCCATGTGTGTGTACTAATGGCACTAGTCTTGGTAGTTGACACTTTGTGAGTTGATGTTGCCGTTGCCGTTTGATTGCCTTAATGGCGTCAAGACTTTCGCTTTTATGGTGCAAGCATTTCCTCGAATCGTTATCTCAAATCGTGGCTTGGGGGCGCATACATTAGCTGGAATTTCCATATAGATATGAATTGAATTTACAGGGAAAACGAATTTAAAAGAAGGGATTTGAGTAATGGAGAGGTAAGAATAATAAGAATGATTTGATGACAGAGAGAGTTTGATTTGTATTCTCTTTGAAAGGAAGGATGAAGAACTTGGAGGAAAATAATTGAATATATATTCATATTTGTTATGACTTAGGGCCAATTTCTCATCTTCTAAATAGCTGCTATGTGTCAGATAAACTTCGATTTTGCTTTGCTATTTGTAGTTTGATGTGACAGATAGCTCTATGAGGAAGAACTGGGACTTAGACGTAATGAGACTACTCAAAAGAGGTATGTGTTGTGTTTGATGCTTAAGAAAAAAACACTCATCATTCTGCTATATTAAAGATGCTCGAATTTGCTAGCTCAAAGAGTTAGAAAACATTGCCATGTCTAATTCCTGGCAAAAAACTGGAATTTAAGCATGGCTCTCTTTAGGATATTCAATTCTGCTTGAGTTTTCCAAGTAACTTCAGCCCTTTCGGCATGGAAAAGCGGCTTGAGTCTATAGCAGAGTATACTGATGATCAAATCAGTAAATTTCAATTGATCCATCAACTTTCTAAGCTTTTTAGGAAAGTTCTTGCAGTTTCAACCGACCACAAATGAACTCGATTTTCCTATGTCTATGTTTGCCTATATATTTGGCTATACAAAGAGAATACGTATTTCGAATATATTTGATGGGCATGAGAGCAGACTTAAACGACCTAAACGATTAGGACAGAGCTCTGTAATTTTAACTGCATCATTTATTTAGCCTTACAAAGCCCAAAGAGCCAAGCCGAGCAATTCTCAATCTCTTAGCTTGAGAGCTTTAAATTTTTGCAGAGAACTACAGCCATGATACAACAAAGAAGGTAAGGCGCTTAATGCTCTCACGATTCAAGAGTACGCAAAACACTGATCCTTATAAGTGCTTTGCTGAGGGCGCACACTGCAAGCACCATACCTTTATTGTTGCATCATGCCTACAGCTTAACGCCAAATTCCGAAGGGCAAAATTGGATAAGCTTTTTCTAGACTACTTACTTCAAAGCTAGCAAAGGTGACCGGTTGTGTAAGTTTTTAAGGAAAAGGAATATAAAAACTATAATATAAAATGAAATTAAGTTGATTTCAACCAAGCTGAAACAAAACTTTGATGTATAAACGAATTTTATACATTCACTCAATTGAAATGGAAAATAAAGGGACAGATTAATGAATAAATAACTCAAGAGAGTACAGAGAAAGACCAAATTATTCTACGATTTAGTTTGAAAGAATACGCATCAGAAATACGCTTTTCAATGTTTAGAGATAATGTCTAGTTTATCAAGACTCGGACTTTTAATGAAAATCATTGCTTTGTTATCGCCCTGCGTTTGCCTAGTAGAGGGAGCTTCCTCTTCACTGCAGGAGCGGGTTCAAGTCTTTGCCAATCCTCAGCCTTCTGCTTCCAAGTTACCGCAACTCCCTCTACTGGTTCTACAAAATACAACTGTTTGACTCAACAAGATCCACAAGCAAATGTTCCTCAAAATAATCAATTTTGTACATCTTTTTCGCCTAAAAATCATCCAGCATTCTATTGATGCTTAAATAATAACTAAACAAACACAGCTGATTCGTTTAATAGGTTAGACGGTTTCTGAACAGCATTTTTATTGATATTGGGTGCTGTGGTCTTTGAGAAAATCAAAGTAAAGGTAGTGTCTAAACTACAAACACAAGGACCAAAGTACTTAATGTCAATATATATATATATAATATATTTATATTCTTATAAATATGAAAAAAGGAGCAATCTCCGTTTCCAAAGATACCAACGAAGCCTTGGTACCTACTCTGCACCTAAGCTTGCAGCCAAATCTGATTTGATTTCAAATCGAATTCTAATAAATTTTTGATTAAGGAGAAAACCGGCTTACATTTAATTTAAACAACAGTTCCTTTCCCCGCAACAGTTCCTTTTATCAACTCTGTTTCCTGCCCAATATCTCCGTTTGTTTGTAACCGAAAAGGCTTATCTCTTATCTCCGGGACTAACCAACGTTGAGGCGCCGCAACCGGAGTTACACGCCACCTTTACACAAAGCCATCGAGCCACCCCAAAAAAAAAAAAAAAAACGATTCTCTATGCCCGACATACCCCCGGGGCCAAACAAATATGGCGCAAAGTCAACAACGTGTTGGCAGCACGGGCCAGGCACCCAGCCATTTCTCAATGGCGGCCAAAAAAAAAAGAAGAAAAAAAACAACAACTAAAAATGTATGCTACCTCTGCAATGGAGTTTTTCCAGTAATGCCAGTGCCCATGTGAGGCGTCAAAAGCTTAAATATTTACCCACATACCCAAAACGTAAACAAACCAGATTAGACATCCCGAAGCCAAAGCATGAAAATATTTGTTAAAAGGCAAATAAATTGCGGAAGATAAAGATCAAGTTTTGATTAAAATTTAAGCTTTTTCACAACCTCGGCAGCTACCGGGCTCTGGTCTAGGCGAGGAGAAACCGAGTCGCGGAGCAAACGGAGAAATTAAAACTTGTCGCATTAAGAATTTATGTTTGGATTTTCGTTGACAACGCACACAAAGACAAAAGGGAAAGAAACAAAAAAAATTCAAAAAAAAAACTGAACGAGCGTCTTTAATAAATTAGCCCCTGGGACACTCTTCGTTATCACACAGCATGTTGTTGTTGTTGCTCTTCTAGTTGCTATATATGGCAAACAATACGGTACTTTTAACACCAAAAACAGGGCCCCGTCTAAACAAAAGGCCAAGACAGCACAGAAGCGACAGACGCGTAGCTGCCGTTCGAGCAGCAGCTGGCCCCATGGCAGGCACTCTGCCCCATGGCTCTCCGTTCCATTTGCATATGAATGTGGTAATGATTACAAATTTCGCTCGTAAAAATGTTCAAAATGCTTTTTTCTTTTCTCTCTCTCGCCTTTTTTCGGGAGCATAATTAACTATGGATCCGATACGATCCAATCCAAACCAATCTGTGCGTTGCGGTTGAGGCAATTTATGTATGTAACTGAGATACGATCTTGTATCGGCGTAGATACGGGGATACGCATGCGCAGTCGCGTTAAATGTCAATGGACTTTGGTGGGAAAGTGTTGAGAGGCCGTTTGCATTTTGGGAAGAGTTTTTTTTTTTTTTATTGAATGAATGAATCGAACCTTTCACAGCCAATTAATAGCAGCTAACAAGATCGATGCAGTTGTATGGATAAATAAAAGAAGAAACTAACAAGCTAGTTAATAGCTAAAGCGGCACAACGCCCACCGTAGGCTGGCGGCCCTCAAGCAGGATCAGCTAATTCTTTTTACTGAGCTTCTGGCCATTGTGTTTATTATGGCGCATTTCGTTAATTTCTTGGCGCCATCCTCAGCGGCTGGGTTTTCAGCTCTCCTTTGCTGCGTCATAAAATTAAAACTCTTCACTCCATCATTTTCGTGTGCGAGTGCAACATTTGACAGGTAAATGTCTGGGAAAAAAAAAATCTCTGGCTAACTGCCGACCCACCACCACCGGTGATCGCTGCCGCGCCCCATGTCGACGCGTTTGTAGATATATTTTATATACTCTTTAAAAGGAGGTTTACAGGCTTAATGGTATTTTTATGGTGCTACACTAAGAAAAAAATGGACGAATAATTTGTATTCAAGAAAAAATGTGTTTCCTTTGGAATTTTAACCATTTTTTGTTCTTAAAATGAGTTATATTCGGCCTCATTTTGTGTTTCATATACCCCGTTTATACACCAAAGGATTATCATGATAAATGCCCCTACAAGTATGCCAACTTTATTTCCTTAAATAATTATGATTTTAAATGAAACATTAAGAGTCCTTGATGAAAGCGTAATGCAAAGTCCAAACTTTGCAATCACTCAGATTAAAAGACTAATTTTAGGTATTTGAAATGAATTAGTAGTAAGTCAAATATCCCAAATTAGTAATATTTATAAGCATAGCATACTTTAAAGAGCATTTACCATGATCATTTTGTTGTGTATAATGTATAGGGTAGTAGGCTAAAGGAAAGTGGGGACAGACAATTCAGAGTTAAAGAGTACACTCTGGGGAACCGATCGGGAGTCTATATTATTTACCTTCGTTGAAGATGTACCCAATTCAGAGACATTGCTCATACGTAAAGCCAATTCAGCGATACACCACTCAAACCACCTACCTTGACCTTGCTTGTCGGACTTGTCTGGACCTTTTGCTCTCAATTTGGGCGACGTGTTAGCTCACTGCATCATTTCACACATTTTTAGACGCACTTTTAAAGCAAAATGTATACTTTTCTGTGAGATAGTTGAGTTGGATTGAAGTTTGCTCATTTATAGCACATTTAGAAGGTTTGTTCTCAATAATTTGAGAATACATATTGTTATTATCTTAAGTTAAAGCCACCCTATATATATTCCGAAAAGGTTTCCCATGTGAACGGGTGTACTAACTTTGTATGTTTCGCAATGAAATACTGACTCCTTCACCAGATTAGAAACATGACTATAAAACAACTTCCACCTAAGTAAGTTCATCAAGGTCTTGCTGCAAAACGAAGACAAAATAATTATGTCAGCCTTGTTTGGGTATCGAACACAGGACCTTTTGCACTGAAACACTTCTGCAGATCTCAAACAGAATACTCCAACATTTGCAAAATGTAAATATATATTTCTGCCAGAAGTTTGCAATCAGGGCGTCGAGCTGTGCCGATTGAGCTTTGTTCGTCTATCAGTTCGCCTGTTTCTAGGTGCAAATTTTCATTAACCTTGTCAATAGGTAAGGGATTGGGCACTTTAATTTTCATATGACAGCTGGAAAAGAGTGTTAGCAGCTGGTGCCAAATACTTATCCAAATAAGAAACAGAAAAACCGAAAAATATTCAAATGGCAAGTTGTCAAGCGGTCCAATAGGTTTAGCATTCAAACCATAACACCATGATTCACCATTGTGTACACACACTGACCAGGCCCCCAAAAGAACGCAAAGAACAACCACGTTTTAAGTGAAACTGAAGTCTAAATATTAAAAGTAAAAGTAATTCAATAGAACCTCGGATGATTGGAGCTGTGTTCAAGATATAGTAGAGCATCGAAAAGGGACACTCAAATGGTATCGCCTTCAGGCTTATTTGTTATTTTTGATATAATGCCTTTAGAGTACCTTAACCTACGGAAGACATCACTTATTAGGAGATATCTTAAATGCCTAGTTTACAATGTACATTTTTTATACCTTTGCCTTAAGAGAAAAACACAGACCCCTCTCACCTTTAAAATTTATGAAAAAACATATCAAAATGTCAAATAAAATTTATAAATATTTTTTTAAAAACCTTTTCCTTGTGATGTGCTTGCCCTTAATCCCCCAGTCAGTCTAATAATAATCTTATATTTTCAATTTACTTTTTTCAAGGATTTTTCCTAGGGTATCCCTGTTTCGTTGGCATACATTATTTTTCATATGTTCTGTTTCTCTTTTTTACTCATATTTTCCATAGTGTGTTTTCTGTTGTTGTTGTTGATCAGTTAGCCATAATTTTTGACAGATTTATTAGGCAATATTAATTTTTTATACGATGTGAAAGATATGCATGAGTTTCTGCTGATGTGTGTGTGTGTGTGTGTAGGGGTATTTTGTGAACCGCAGTCTGGGGGCTCCCATTATCACCTGACAGCTTGTAGCTGAGTCTGCTGTAGGCCAACAACAGCAACAGAAAAGTAGCCACCCCTTGTCAATGTTTATACACGATGATGATCATCAATGATGATGATCTTCTTCTCGTCTTGGATGGAACAATAAGTTAAAAATCACTCGGGCTTGGGGTCTCTGTCTCAGTATTATTTGCCTTTGTCTGTTGACTTGGATGCCGTGGCCCCAACGTGTGAAAATGCATTTGCATATTCAATCAACGACACAATAAATATACCAATACTACGAATACGAATTCATACAGAGTCGTTAAACAAGATTTACATACGAAAATAACAAAATATTTAACAGCAGCCGCAGACGAGCTGACTGGACCTGAACCTGGAAATGCGACGCCCCCTCTCTCTGTATTTGACTCGCCATTCAAATTGAATTTGTCAATAAGCTGCTACGCTTTGGCGACTCAGCGACCCATAAATGTAAAGCAAAGTCAAGCAGAGGAAGACTTGAGACGACCAGCTGCTGCTCCTACTCATCGTCATCATCATCATTCTCGATCAGTTAATAGCCACAATGACTTGGCGCCTTCGCTGGGGCTGACCAAAAATATTTACGTGGGTTATCCAAATATTTTTTGCCTATTTTCGAATCGAATTTGTACTAAAATTAACAACAATTTGCGACAATTTGGTAAACAGGCAAAAGTTCCACTACACTTTAAAAAAAAATACAAAACAAAAGTGCAATCCAACAAGGAAATCGAACTAAAAATGGGAAGGCAACCACTTGCTTCCATGCACATAAATAAACATAAAGCTTCTCTCAATCTTTTGGCTTGTGTACTTGGCTTTTGGCCAAGAGAAAGGGACCTACTGTACTTTTAAGGCTAGTTAATTCTTTACAGCTGTCGCTAAAAGTAGATACAGGTGATGTTTCATCCAGGGGGGTTCAAAACCACAAGTTCCTGCACTTGGCACGGGCCCGGATTCTCCCTTCTTCTTTCTATTTGGCCCAAAATTTCTATCACCACCGCTTGACAGTCTACTCCACTCGCCTCTGTCTTGTGCGAGCTGGCGCCAGCGACCCAATATTTGCCAGCACCTAGTCTTTCCATCTCAGTTTTGGTCATCCCTTCTAGGCACTTTTCCAAAGTTCGTTCGTGATTGTAGACTTTTTATGCTGGAACTTCTATATCCATACGAGTAACAAATACACTCCGCTGTTGTTCTATGCGCTTGACTGGATCAGTGTTTCCAAATTTCCATGGTTTCCCAGTCTTTTTCGACGGAGTCGCAGTTGTTAATGTCCATGCTTCTTTGTCGTTTTGCAGGACGTGGATGATAAGCGACTTGTAAAGCACAATTTTCAATATTCCAGAGAAGGCTCTGCTCGTAAGCTGCACTTAAAATCCTTTACAATCTTTAAGATAGAGTCTCCCATTGCAACAAATTGTCCCATAAGCGTAGATTCTTTGCACATTGATTCTAGGTCCTTCGCCTTATTCCATAAAACGATAGCGTGGGTCGTCTTCAATGGAGTCCTTATCCGGGGCATGTTTTTGTCGAAAATCAAGTAACAAGCCCAATGTACGGGCGGCATGTACTAGTTTTGGGATCGCCGCTCACGTTAGCCAGCAGCTTTGCGGTTGCATCGCTATATTACCGGAAGTTAAGAATGGGAAGGGACTCAGAAATATGAGCCTTATTATATATCTTCTTATTTCCTTTTAAATCTGGTGGATAAGACATCCGAAGCAAATTTTTTCCAGAAACTGCATCAGCCCAGATCTTTAGCATTATTTCCAAATCCAGATCAAATTATCTAAGTTCTTATAAAAGTAACTTGAACCTTATATCAATCTTAGTTAATTAAAATTTTCCAATTTTTTTTTTTTAAGTGTACCTTGATACTTTGGCGTGGGTGAGAGGCATTGGCACCCGCCATGCAGCTGGTAGCACTTTCAATTTCTAATCTTGGCAGCTGGCGAAGTCGAACGGAAACTTATCAGCCGCGTGCCCGCACCCAAAACTCCGGGAAAACCCGCCCGCCCCCCAAAGACCATAAAAACCAAAACAAATTATGAGCGATACGCTAAATCAACGAAATGCATTCGAATGAAACAATCATCTCTCATCTCTCTGGCGGGCATTTGACTTAATGAAAATGTTGGCACTGTAAGTCAAGTGCTTCGAGCTGCAGCCAAGCGCATGCGTCTCCACAACCACCGAGCAGCAGCAGCACCACCACCACCACCACCACCACCACCACCACCGCACACACCGCCGCCGCCGCACTCACTCCAAATCCAAGAAGACGACGATAGCTGCACGCAAGTGAAAAAAATGTTGGCGCCAGGCGCCACTAAAAAATCTTATGAATGAAGTAGACACATTTTTGTGTTGTACATACCTCTACCCTCTCTCCCTCCGCCCCCTGTACCTACCATTTCTTCATCTTCTGTTCCTCGTTCTGCACCTCTTGTTGGTTTTGTGTGGCTTGGCTTAAGCGAAGAAAACTGAGCCGGAGACCGGAATCGCGTTTGAAGTGCTCCTATCTCTGGTATTGGCTTTTAGTAGTCGCTGTATCTCTCGGTATCTGTGTGTGTGTGTGTGTCTCAGTCATTATAATAATTTTCCCAGAAAGTTGTTTCATTTATTAAGTTATTAAAAATGAATTAAAGATTGGAAATTCTTAACTAATTATTGGATGCTTGGAGCAAACTTAAAAGGAACTCTACGAACAGTTGAGTGGATGTGAAGTTGCTGTGGAGCTTGGGAGAATTCTTTCAACTGTAGATACTGGGGTTTAGACTTGGTTGATCTGATACTATTTAGAGAAATCTATACACAGAGTGAAAAATGAATGCTCACTTCTTTAATATTTCAAGCAATATGCTTAATATAACCATAAACTCATTTGTAATTGAAGTTAAACAAGTCGTGGCTTGCCTTTTTACAAGTTTGAAGCCGAATCGAATGCTGATCATTGGATTGATAGTACGAAAGTTAGGGAAATCACCGCCAGTTACCCAACTTTTTATGTGAATATTTCTTATTCTGCTAGGCTCAACCAAAGACTTTAACAACTCAAGAAGTCGAAATATCTACGTGGACCTTTAATTTTACAATAGTATGCTTTGCGTGGGCAAAGTCTGCCGAACAATCTTTTGCCCACAGACAGCACACATACTTAAAATTGAAGGTCCACATTGAAAATATTCCTGACATTCACTTTTAAGAAAGCAACAATGTACCAAAGTTCACATTCAGAAATTAATTTTTGTAGTTTAGAGTACTTAATGTAAAAAGGATCTAAATCAGTGGTGGGCATGCAATTCTGAGTTTGGGAGTACTCCAACAACAACAATAAGAAGTCGAGAGCGTAAGTTAAAGTCGGCCCTGGCCAACTTCGATATACCCAGTACTCAGGGGAATTAATGAGCTAACAGAGCATTAACATTAATGTGAACATATTAACATTTAGTAAGCCAACAGTGCCTGTGGCTCAGAAAAGTATGCAGCGGTTTTTATAAACTTCCTAACTCTGTACTTTATTATGCGATCTGTATGTACAATTTCAGAGATTGTTGATATTGGGCACATGCACTTCGAAAAAAGAGCTTGGCGTCTTCAAAATTGCGGGAGCTATTTATAATTTTTTAGTCACATCTCTCACAGTTTTGTAGAAAGATGGTTCGTACGTTTCACACAAATGTATAAAGCAATCCAAAACTAATATTTAAAATTGATCAGATTTACACAAACAACATGAGGTACGCCGCTGGGTTGTTTCTTATATATGTACAAACACTACTGTACTATGCATAATACGATATGTTATCGTGAGTGATCCTCAACGGTATTGGAGTTGTGTAGATCAGATCTCATCTAAGCTAAACTAATCTACAGTCTGAGCCACTAAACAATGTCTCTGGCATAAGTTAGTCTTCACATAAAAGACCAGAAAGAAAGTTGGTCAAGCTCGACTGTTATAAACTCTATACCAACCAAAGTGTATCCACAGTATGAACTTTGATGCAGCAGTTGCAGCTGTAAGCAGCTGTATAGGGTCGAAGATGCTTCCTTTTGGCAATTACATATACATTTGTACAAACTAAATATGCTCTGTGTACCTTTGGTAAGAGTATACAAACAGATGCATTAGTTTAATCGTTACAGAGAACTGACCTCAATTTTTACATGTTGTAAATTGAAATGTTCCTCAAAATTCTGTTGGTTTAAGGGGTGACGCTTTTTATATCATTAATTTTCAGCATTTTTCGAGATTTCTGTTTGAAGCAATTCATAATTTAAATTGATTGCTTAACAACTGTGGCGCAACCAATTAGTTTACTACATGGAAACCAAAACTGTGTGCAAGCAATCAAGGATTCTTTTTACCCCAATTTTAGTACCTAAAAAACAATAAATACCAATATTTGTATCACTTTCTTCTGCTTCCCCGCGGCCACTGCCTAACACCGTTTATCATTCACACTTGTTAGGGGCTTTCCAAGCGTCCGTTTCCATTCGGACTTTAGCTACCTGAGTGGCTGATTAACAACACCAACGCCGTGTTCCATATTAAATCCACGCACTAAAAGCATTAATCACCATTTTCACCCGACGCCCTGTCGCCGTACCATAGCCAACTCGTTAGTCCAGCGACCGGCGACCGGTGACCAGTGAGTGTGAGGGAGAGAGGCGGAGAAATGAGCCTGACACGTTGCCCAGTGCCTGCGGTGTGCTTCCTGGAAAATGTGCAATGCGCCTGCGCCTGTTGACTAATGACGCGCATTTAGCAGCGATTAATGAATTTTATGAGCCGCCATAATTTTATGGCACATCAACTGGACGCTGGCCAGGAATTTCCACTGAATTTCCCCGCCACCGGGCCATTGACGAGCGTAGCAGGAAAATCCGGGGCAAAGCTGTACAACCTGCGGTTCGTTTATCTTTACCTGGCGTTACGCGCATAATGCCGAGGTACTTGAGACTTTATGGCCGTATTCAAGTGTATTCACATGCTAATCAAGTGCTTGGGGTGGGTCGATCGGTCGGTCGGTCTGTCGGTCGGTCGTTTCCTGGCCCTTGAGGTTTGAATAGGGCGTTTGTATGACAGCTAATGTCTCGCATAATAGAAATCACCTACTTAAAATCAAGTGCAAATTGTTGAAATGTCGGCAGAGCCACTTGAGCGTTGGCATCCCTCCCCCGCTCTCTGTCCCTCGCATGTAATCCTTGTATAATTGAAACAAAGCGCAATTTGTTTTTACAGTTTGTCGCAGCCTCTGAAGATCCCATTCTCTCAATTTGGTTTTCGGTTTGTTTTCATTTCCTTAAAGATATGCACTTTGTTTGTCACAGAGATTTGCTCAAAGGATTTCGCCCGGGGGACATGTGCGTGCATTTGGTGACCCGATTTTATACATAGTTTATTTTTACTGCAGCTTAAACAATTTTCGCTTAAATTGTTTGTGCCAAATGGGATTTGGGTTTACCACAAGAGGTTTGGTTAAAGGATAACAATCATTTTGCATTGTTGACAATATTGTTGTTGTTGTTGTTTTTTTGAGAAGAGATAAGGGGGGACACTTGGAGTGGAAGGAATGTTGTCATCTGTTTACAATATTTTGTTATGGGAGCCCTTGTTAGGGCTTAAGAGGAATTTATGCAGCAGCTGCTGGAGGATCAGAATTTGATAAAAATACTATTAATGATTGTCGATCTTTGGAGAGGATATGCGTAGATATTTCCAAAGACTGGTGGGTTAACTGGTTGATACACTCAGTAGGTGGGGTCTAAGGCAATATTAATGGCTGTATTTTTAAGTAAGTAGTAAGAGTTTTGCATTCAGTTGCATATCAAAACTATTAGGCACCCAACCCACCTTTGTGGTGTAAAACAAGGTCTTATGATCATCTTAGAATGAACTGAGTTGCAAATTTAAACCGAGAACTGATTGAAACAACATTGAATTCAATATTTGCCTTTGGAATTCGAATAGTGAGCGTCGTTCACGTGAATCTGCTACTATAGAAAACTTACGAAAACAGTGCGAAATTATTTTGACGGACTGTTAAATGAAGTTTTGTCGGTTTTTAATTATTCGATTTTTTTCAATGGAGATATACCTCTTTTACTAGGAATCCAAAAAAATCCCTCAAATTGCTGGTGCCCCAAAGTATGCAATGGTTGGTAGAGACTCTAATATGTTTTCGTTTTCTAAAAAAAGGAAACCTCACAACAAGGCTATTTAGTTTCTCGCTGAATTGTTTGGGATACTTCATTTCAAAGCTAAGGAGTGGTACTTTCCGATAGTATCAAAGACAGTCCAAACAACAAAATGGATTCCCCGAAAAAAGTGCCTTAAAAGGGTCAATATATGGCGAACTTTAAGCTCTAATTACTAAAAATCTAGACGTGATGAAAAAGCAGTCATGCTTAGCACATTAAAGTCATATAGAATCACTACCAACCCTTGAATATACAAGACCTTGTTGCCTTAAGCCTGTAATTCTTAAATTTAGAATAATTTTCCTAAGTTAAGGACGAATTGGCCCGTAAATAAAATGGGGCGGCAACCATTTATGTTAGTAAAAATGCCCCTGTCTTAGGTAAAAACATTTATTAAATATAGAAATATTCTTTAAAAATTCGCCCTTAAATATTTCAAATTATAGTAGTAAATCGAACTAAAATTTTGAAAAATATCACCTCTTGTAACTCTCAAGTTCGAACTCCCTGCTTTCGGAATATAAAAGGGGCAGCTGATATTCGGCTTGAGAAAAATATAGAAAAATTGATGTAAAAATCGGGCTGAAATATAGGGAAATATAAAAAGACACCGCTTGTTATTCTCCAGTTCGAGTTTCTTGCATTAGGAATATAAAAGGGCCAGCTGATATTCCGCTTCCTGACAAATTCGTCTTGAAATATGGGAAAATGTATGTAAAAAATCAGCCTAAAATATAGGAAAATATATAAGGACACTGCTTGTAATTCTCAAGTTCAAATTCGCTGTCTTCGGAATATAAAAGAGGCAACTGAGTGCTTAGCATTTGACTGTGTTCTATACAGTGACTCAAGCCTGATGCCTCGTGCCTGGTAGTCAAATGCGATAAGTTGCATTTGGAGTCGAAGTTTCCCCAAGGCCCCGAGTTCAAGCAAGGTTTAGTTGGAAAATATAATTATGAATTTCAGGAAAAAAGACTAGTGAACCAACAGCAAGAAAATATTCCATAAAAATAATATATAAGGGGTTCTTTTCAGTCTCTACTCCCACTCACTCCCTTTCCTTTGTAACAGTTAAAAAAATATTGGTTTTTAATATCTAGAAATGCTTTTCTAAAGCTAGAATATGTTTTTCCACAATTTAGAAAATATTTTCTAGCTCATAGTAAATATTTTTATAATTTTAGAAAATTTTTGTCCTAGTATTTTTTCTAAAATATATGGTGAACCGCCTTTGAACACATTTTACAGGCGAATTTCTAAGTTTAGGTGCGATTTCGACTGTTAGGTTCGATCCCGCCTCGAAGTATCTAGCTAAAACAGTTTTTCTATTAATGTTTTTCAAAAACGGTCACCTTTACCAGCTAAGTGGTAATGAAAGGTGCCATTGAAAAGCATTTTAAACCTTTCCTTTCTGTTTTGGGGTTCATTTTTAGGTGCTGCTAAGCCAAATATATCTTCTTTCAATGTCAACCAATATGCTCTTCCTACAAACTCCAGCAATTCCCGCTTTTGCCCAATTTAGTAGCCCATTTAGTTGTATATTTAAGTTCAAATAAAGCATTGTCAGATATCTAAGACTGTTGGCGTAAGGTCGATTTAACAACAGTGTTCAGCTATTTGCTCAAGGGCAATTTCTCAATACGATCAACCTTGATCTCTCCTCTACTCCTTGCTGCCTCTGCCCCAAACAAGCCCTGCTTAATTTTATTTTCCCATACCAAAATACTTTTTACCTTTATGATAATCACGCCCCGCTTGAACTTTTTTTTAGGTAATACATATTCACATCTTTCGGCATACCACAAACGATTATGTGCATCGGCGCACTCCAAACGAATCCCATCCGCTGAATGTTGTCTCCGTTTGTCGTTGTCTGAGAACAATGGACAGCGGTTGAACTACAAAGCATCGCACTTTATTAACTACTTGAGATTAAGACTGATAAAGAGATAATCCTCGTCCGTACTCAAAGTGCCTGGCCATACTCCTACACCGAAGGGGCAGCATTCGGTAGCTGTGCCGGTGTAATAAGCATAACAATATCGTTGTCCGCCCAATTGACAAGCCAGGCCAATGGATGATGCTGCTGCTGCTGCTGCTGCGTTATCTAGAGCGCTGTTGCCTTGTAAAATGGATCACAGGTATGAGAGAGCGGAGGTGAGATCAATAGCAGCCAACAGACATGGACGAGGCTTATCATCATCATCCGCATCCACATCCACACGTCACTGCACTTTCACCAGGCCGGGCAGGGCAGGCATGGCATCTTTCGTCATTCCCATCATCGGTGGCTGCTGCATCGCTATCTGGGCGCAGCTGCCTTTGATCAGTGTAGCGTAATTTTAAGCCAAATTGTTTGGTCTTTGGGTTGGTGCCGCTGCAGCCCGGTGATGGTGCTGCTGCTGGTGCCAATGTCAGGGGTCCTTTGGCGTTGGCCTGCCGCACTTTTTCAATGGTTTAGTGTGAAGTTGTAACATCTTCTAGTCGGCGCACATCGGGGGGAGTTTTTGTGCTCTTTTGAGGCATGGGAGGAGCTGGGCTACTGCTGTGTAATGGGATTTACTTGTTCCTCTATTGTGTTTGCTAAAATATATTTTTTTATAATTTTGTTGTCATTGTTTTTGAAAAGGGATGTTGGTAGAGGCTCCAGATATATTTGCAATGGAATGTTTCATCTGTGTTGAGCCGTTTTCTTCCCAAATCGATGACCAAACCCTTCCAAACCTCCCCCCCCTTTCGATTGCGCCTTCCAAATGAGCCGTGACAACGTTTCAAGTGTTTATGCAAATGCATTTTAACACCTTGCGACCACAAATATTTTCTAACTGCTCACAGAAAAAAAAAAAATAATAATAATGATAACTTTTATAAAAAAAAAAACCCAACACCACCATTGCCAGTGCGTTGTGGACGCACTGCAGCTACTGCATAACTGTGACCACAAACGTGAGGCGTAAATTAATTCTATTGAAGTCGCTGGCAGTTCCAAAGAAACCTCCCAACTGAAGACCCATCCACTGCTGCTAGGCAAACACAACCGTCCAGCCGGCAGAGTTGGAGAAAAAAAAGTGTTGAATCTGTTGCTCCCGCTGCTTCGTTTTGTCTGTTTACCCGTTTGCAACTTGGACCTCAACGTTGCGTCGTGGCTCATTATGCGATCGCGTTAAGCTGTGAAATTGATTGTTTGTCTAGCTAAAATATGGTGGCAACGGTGGAGGGAAGGAGGGAAGGAGGGAAGGAGGGGGAGGTGGGGTCTATGGGTCTAATCTTCGTCTATTGACAAAAACTCAATACCAGTAGTTGAGTTGAGCAGCAGTTGGTGCAGTTCGTATTGGCATTTATGAATTATGGAAGAAATGCGCCAGCCAACTCTTCGGGCGAACAAATGTTTTATTAATGATTACCCCTCGGACGATGCCTCGTTCATCTCTAAGCGAGACAAATTACCACATTTCAACACATACTCAAAACTGGCGCTGGGATCTGCCCCCAGTGCATGTAAACGGATGGAACCCTTTGGCGCCCATTGCAATTGTGAGGGGCTGTGGTGGTCATTAATAAAAATGTATGTGTTTTTTTGTTGTTTTATTTTGGTTTTTTTCTGGTTTGTGTTCATTCGGTTAACTCCCCGAAAAGCATAAGGAAAACAAACAAATGGACAGTTGGAAGTGGAAGTTAGCTGGTCCCCGGTCTCAAGTCCACGTCCACGTCCCCGTCCCTACTTTGGGTCAAATAAGCCAAGTCAGGGCATGTGAGCATGAATCAACCTGTCAAAGTCTCGTTAACGCCAACAGCAGAGTTAACTCTTTGAATATTTGGTGAGACCACAACGAAGTGGCTATGAGCTAAGGTTAAGGAGAGGTGGAAAAATGAAGATACGAAAAGGTTTTTGACTCTTGAGAACTTGGATATTTTTTCATAGCTTAAGCAGAGGCTAAAAAGACGCTGAATGCTCCTAGATTTCGCATTGTGAGAGTAACATTGGAACTTGCAACATGCACAATTGTTCGGAACAAGTTTTATATTAAGAAAGTTTTTGTTATCTTCTCTATAGAGCTATCTGTTACACAAACCTACATTTAACAAAGCAAAATCTAAGCTTATCTGACACATAGCAGCTATGTAGAAGATGAGAAATCGGCCTTTAATCTATGTTCTTTCATTTAACTTAACAAATATTCAGTTCATAGCTTAAATAATATCTAAAAGAATCTCTCAACACACGCATCATAAACCTATAGATCAATTTTTAAGTCAAAAAGTGTGGAACTGAACCACTTATGATCTCTTTCAAACCGCTGGTTCGGAGATATGGCTCTGAACCACTTTTGAACCGGTAATATCAAGTTCATAGCTACAATAACTTCTAGAACAAACAAAGGTTAATAACTTCTGAGATATGGTTCTGAACCACTTTTGAACCGGTTCCAGCTTGAACCGGCTCAAACCAGAAAATTATCCAACTATATATTGCCAAACTCCTTACCAAAATTCAAGGACATGGCTTAAGTAACTTCTGAGCTATGATTTAGAACCATTTTTGAACCGGTTCGATTTCGGTTCTGAATCAGAAATGCGTCCACCTCCATATTATACCCTAGAGACCAAATTTCAAGTTCATAGCATAATAAGCTTCTGACATATGGCTCGGAACCACTATCGAACCGGTTCTACTTGGCGTCGGTTCAATCCCGGCTCTGAACCAATAAATTATCCAACTCTATATAACCAACCTATAAACCAAATTTGCAGCTTATATCTTAAGCTAATTCTGAGATAAGAATCTGAACCACTAAACGGGCTCGAACCCGGTTTTGAACCAGTAGATTATCCCACCCCAAATTACCGATCTACGAACCAATTTTCAAGTTCATACTTTCATTAGCTTCTGAGATATGGCTCTGAACCACTTTTGAACCGGTTCTTTTTTAAGCCGGTTCAGAACCAGCAAATTATCCAAGTTCATATTACCAACCTACAAACCAATTTTGAAGTTCATAACTTAAATAACTTCTGAGATATGGCTCTGAACCACTTTTGAACCGGTTCCACTTAAACCGATTCGAATCCGGTTTTGAAACAGCAAATAATCCAACCCAATTTTCAAGTTCATAGCTTAAATAACTTCTGAGATAAGAGTCTGAACCACTTTTGGACCGGTTCTACTTTCCTGCTTTACTTTATAAAGAAACTCAAACAAAACGTTTTTTTTACTGATAAGAAAACAACTTTCTCTTTTACTCACTTGATAAATAAGCCTTCTACCAGCACCAAAAAGCCCAACATTATTCTCCTCTCACCTACATCTTGAATAACACACGCAAGACCTTCCAAAAAACAACAAAAAACCACAAAAAAACTCACAAGAAGCCTTCTTAGCCCAAGACCCTGAGGGGCTGCCAAAAAGCGCTGGGTAGCCAAACAAGCTGCACACAACCAAAAACAAAGCAGGGGAAATTTCATTAAACGCCACATTTGGGCTGCCCAAAAACTGGCGCCAGGGCAACATGGTACGCCGTCCCATATAATCTCAACTCGAATGCAACGAGGGCACGAACAAATAAGCAGCAATTTCTACATGTTGTGAGCAAATTTGGCTGGAATGCGAACGACGACGACGGCAACGGCGACGACGACGACGACGACGACGATGGCAATGAAGTGCGCGGTTGTGCTGCTAAACGATCTTGCCACCGCCCGTCCACACCATGCCACACACAAACCCAGGCGCACGCACGAACTCCGAACTTCAGGCTGGGACAGAGGCAGACCCTTCACTGGCGGCAGCCGACTGGCGCTAGCTCGGACTGTCTGGGGTTTCGGTTGCCCACACCGAATTCAGAGGTGCAAATACGTTCAGGCCAGTCTCCAATTTGTGCTGGAAAGTGATCATTCATGGTCCGCCGCTGCCTGTTTTGGCCCCATGTTTCTTACTTGATGATGACTTTTGGGTTTCTGTGTCTGCCCCCCACCCGCCTCTGGCCCGAAGGAAATGAAATATTTGTCTGGTCGAGAAGTTATCATTTTATTAAAAAGCAGAGGCAATCAACGCATTCACATATTAAAACCGATTTCCAAACTCAACTTGTGGGATCCTATACGGAAAAAGGGGAAGGGGAGGGAGCACAGGGGCGTGTATGAAGACGTCGCGCCAGTCGTCGCCAGTCTCGTCAACTGACCAACTGTGTCCTCAATTATGCATACAGCCATGGACATAGAAATAGCACAAATATACAAATAATTTCACAGTTCACTTTAGCTGCCTGCCTCAGCCTCAATGGATTTGAGTGTTAGGTTCACTTGTGCTATTGATATGTCCATGCCTGTACGGTACAGGGGAAAACGGTTTTTTAGCTGGCTAGAATTGCAAATGGATCTATCTAGTTTGTCAGTGTCTTTTAACCAAATGTGACAGCCTCCAGAACTCAATCATCGGCCATCAAGTCGTAAACAACCTCACTTAGCTGGGCATTCAAAGCCCACGCCTGTGCCGAGGCTTATAAACTTGCCATATAAATGATGAAATTAATTATGCTTTACTATCAAAGACGTTTAAATCTTTTGTGGTCCAGGACCCACCACACACACACACACACGCACACATCAGCGTCTAGCTGAAACATTGAAAACCAATTAAATGCTTCTGCTGGGGCCATTAAAGAGCCAGCATGTTGGATTGCTGCATCAAATTCATTTTTAATTGCTTATTTCATAAAAAACAGAAACATTCCCAAAAACTAGGAACATTATCATATTAACGCTTCTCCCAAAAGAAAAGCTAACCCATCCATCCATCCCACACTCGCCCGCGAGTAGAGTTTTTGATTGATGTCCTTGGCCGTGAGGCGATCGCCTAAACGGCTGCAATAAAAAATTTACCACATTCGAGCCCAGCGGGCGGTACCCTGGCGCCAGTGATATATTTCACCCTTTGACCAAACCAGCGTGGGTTAGGCCCGAGACGGTGCTGGACAGAGGCGACATTTGGAACAGCAACACACAAAAAGGTGGAAATGTTAAAATTTAATTATGGGTTCAGGTTTTGTGTCTTTTTTTCGTGGATACCATCCAGCACACAGGCCCAGGGTATGTGCGTACCCAAATATATCACTGCAATAAAATTCAAGACTCTTCTGGGAGTGTAGAAAAGTCAACGAAAATTTGATTTTAATTTACAATTTAATATGCGTTATAAAAAATTGGTCTCAATGACGAGAAATAAATATTTATGAAGGCTCTCCGGCATCGAACGGTCAGTCAGACATTAAGTTTTGGGTATGCTGCCTGAGTTGGCTGGGAGTGCGCTACAGTTTTTGTTTTTTTTTTTGGTATGAGGAAGGATATCAGGTGTGAGAATTCAGCAACAGATAAGGGCAGACAAGAGGTATAAACAGCTAGCAATTAGCTGAAGATTTGAGTTTATTACCAAATTTGAATATAGCGTCTAGGGGCTGATTTTAAAACTTCTACATAGCTCCTATTTATACCCTTGCAAATGCTTTTTCCCACAACAACAGTTTTTCCGACCGATTTTTCCTATGGGAGCCATACGATATAGTCATCTGATTTGGACAAAACTTTGTAGAATTAAATGAAAGCACGTGAAAGACACAAAAACAAAATTCCATTGATGCTGCCATTAAAAACTAAAAAGTTTATCTATTTTTAGACCTATCTTTGGTATGGCAGCTATACCATATAATTGTCCGATTTATATCAAACTTTGCAGCATTATAAAAAAGCATAGAAAACCTGTAAATACAAAGTTTGGAGACGGTTCCATTGAAAATAAAAAAGTTTTTCTAACTAAGACTGTTTTTAGACTTATCTTTTGTATGGCAGCTTTGACATTTAGTTGTTCGATTTTTATCAAACTTTGCAGCATTATAAAAAAGCAATTAAAAACCTATGAATACAAAGTTTGGAGACGTTTCCATGGAAAAGAAAAAAGATTTTCTAACTAAGACTGTTTTTAGACCTATTTTTTGTATGGCAGCTATACCATTTAGTTGTTCGATATTCATCAAACTTTGCAGCATTATAAAGAAACATAGGAAACCTGAGAATACAAAGTTTGGAGACGTTTCCATTGAAAATAAAAAAGTTTTGCTCACTAAAACAAGTTTTTAGACCGATTGTTCGTATGGGAGCTATGAAATACAATCATCGGATTTGGTCGGTTCCGACATATTAGTAGCGTACAGCAAAAAGAAGACTCTGTGCAAAATTTCAGCTTGATAGCTTCAAAACTGAGAGACAATTTTGCGTAGAAACTGACAGATGGATGGACAGACGGGTGGACAAAGCTCAATCGACTCAGGTCATCACCCTGATCAATATATATATTGTTTATTGGGTCGGAAATGAATAATTCTATGAGTTGCAAACTTCTGAATCCCTAAATAATTTGGATTCCCTGGGGCTTTCCACGAATTTGTACAATTTTAGAGATTTATTCTTCTTAAATTGGCTAAGGACAATATCAGAAACGGAAACCGATATCAAATATCTATTGGGAATGCGGGAAATAATAACGAAATATCGATATTTTGGTTCAAAAAGATAGTTGTCAAATATTTTACGGGTAGAAATATCGGATATAGAAAATACAGAAAATATATTTAGCTTTTGTTACAGCTTTTCGCGGTAAAGATGCTGAATTTGAAAAGTATACACACCTCCCAGTAGTTTTTTGGTGTTAGTTGCTGCCGGGACTTAGCAGCCTGGTGACCGTTTCGGCACACTTCTTCCGCCCGCTCATACAAATAAAGTTAACCAGCCGAAAGTCAACTAAGGGAAGCCAACGGCATGGCCGATCAGCAGAAAATTACCAGAAGCTAGCACAGGAAGGTTCTGTCAACCCCCAGACGATTTTAGGCAGCCATCGGCTTGAGTATTTTTGATAACCATCCAACAGTCTGTAAAGGATTATCGATAGCCTGACCGATCCACATATATTCCCTTATCTCGCACAACAGAAAGCAACTTAAAGTTTAACTTGATAGCTGACGCCAAATATATTAATTTAGAAAAATTACTTGGAATTTGATTAAGGTTATATAAAGGGTTTCTCCGCTCACGTTAGCCAACAGTTGTACGGTTAAATCGGTCTGTTACCAGGGGTCATCAACGAGGAGGAGTGAGACATAGTTAGCCGGAATTATGCCCCTCTTTAGGCCCCAACTATTAAGTGAAACTTTATTTTAAGCTAATATTATTATACGAATGTTTGCAAGATTCAGGGCCAGCAAATTCTAAGTTTATCTAACAGATAGCAACAATCTAGAAGATGAGAAATCAGGTGATATATGAAATTTGTAATAAGTCGGCAACGGTTTCGTTCAATGAAGGTTGCCTAAAACCAAATATATTTTCCACTTTTGCAGTATTTTTCAGTAAATACTCTGATAATTGTCTAATTGCAAGAGGGAGTTTTAAGTTATATAATGCAAAAATGGACTCTACCCTAGATTTCTCACTCGAAGCCCGTTGACCAAATCCATCAGCTAATAAATATGCTCCACTCTTTTGTACAACATTCCCTAACATCTTTTAACTTGATTTTGATTCGCTTTATCTTTGTTGTTGTTGTTTTTTTTTTTGCTGGAGACATTCCTCAAGAATTTGTCAAAGGCAACTAGCAACATTTTCGCCTCGACTGTGACTCGATTTCAAATATGCCACACACATCACGCGACGCGATGCGGTTGACTTGCCAAACTGCCAGCCGCATAAATTGCCAATTTTGGCGGAGTTAGTTGTCTCTCCAATGGTCCTGGTCCTCTAGCCATGTCCAGCGGTTACCGCCGACTGTTTTGACATTTAGAGGCGTCGCGACAGCGCCTCATTATTTATTATGAATTCTATAAATATTAATGGATTTTTAAATGCAATTATAACAACTAATTAATAATGTGCATTTTTAATTGTCCAAAGGCGGAGGGATTGGGTATACGGTATACGGTATACGGGACCATGTTGACGTATGGCCTGACGTATTTATTGCTTGTTTTCTCGCTTCAACTTTGGCAGTTTTGGAGTGTGTGTGTTTCTGTATTTTTTGTTTTGTTTTGATTTGGCAAGGTGCGCGAAAAAATTAAACGAGAATGTCTGACAGAATTTATTTTAATTAGTGCGAGCGAATTGCGAGCGGCATACCCAAGCAGTTGGATCAACAGTAGCTAAACAAAAATGATCAAAAACCAAAAAACCGGGACACAGACCCTTAGATCCTCTACAAATGCCGACATCAACGATTTTGCTTAGCCAAACAGATCAGCGTAAATCGTATCGATTACACAGATCGACTTCTGTAAACGATATGGCCCACAGGCACTATTCTGGCAATCGATACCACAGCCAGAAAATGTATCTTAAGTAGCTATTTAATGTGCCGAGATGCCGAGCTGCTGATAAGAGACAAGCTGCCGGCGACGGCCTCGTCTCGGTAGCCCCTACACACTTGTGACACAGCAGCAGCAGCTCCACACAACGTGAGAAATATACATAAATCGTATCGCAGTGAAAGGTTTTCTTTTCTATTTTGGGGATATTGATCGAACCATCGATCGTACAAAACATCTTAATAAATTATTATGCTGTCGAATGGCAGCGACTGAGCCCACTTGGATCATCGTTAAGTATCTCAACTAGTAGCCGCTAGGCAGCAGCCACAGAAAGTGATCATCTCAACGACAGGCCATCGATCATTCACAAAAAAATATACAAAACCAAGATAAAAAACATAGGCTCATGCTGGCGTGGTAGAAAGCGTGTTGGAAAATTAAATCATCTTTGGTCTGGGCCTCCGCCAAGCACCTTGAGCAACTCTCAGCTTAGTAGTTATCCAAAAAAAAAAAAGATGGTACAAAAAAAATGGTTAAAAAAAGATCTCTATCAGCGAGTTAACTCGTTTAGCATTTAGTTGCAGGCGCCTATGCCTCAAACTTGCACACCACTGTGCAGGTAACTCTTTTATCATGGAGTTTGCATCTTTATGCTCATTCCGTTTCTCAGGATTGTGGATGGGAATCGGGCAACGCCTTGGAAACAGCCAGAGTTTGCTTATTAGGCGCAGACAGTGTCGTTTATATCATTTATATTATTTTATGATGATGCCCTTTCTTCTTTTGTGTTTCCCAAAAGAGCAAACCAAAAATTATGTGTAACTTGTGGATCTTTGGGTCTTCCAGCAGGTGACAAGGTTGTGTGTGTTGGCTGGTTAATTAGGGTTATTCATGATTTATTGATTTGCTGGATTAAGCATAAAATGTAACCTGTCTCATTGATTATGGACTTTAATAAGCTGATGGTCTTTTAATGCGGGGTCTGGCCCCTTAATTAGTTGGTCCGATGTAAAGAATAGTTCTGCGTTTTTTTTTTTTTTGTAGTTCTTTTATATTTGACAACTTCATTTGGTTTACATGGGCTGGAACCGACCTGCCGTTGCAGACTCATAAAACAAGCTCAAATTCTAAACCAATACAAAATTGTTAGAAAAGGAAGTACTTAATGAATGCAAAAAGTACGCATTGTCTCTGTCGAATTTTGTGAATAAGCATGGGTTTATCCAAGGAAAATAACTTGGTTTAAGGGCCAGAACTGGCACATGCCAACTGTTAAGGAGCAGATAAACTGACGCTTGAGTAGGTCTAAATCACAGTCGATTAATAGATTAATAGATTTTACCCTTGCAGAAGGTTTTCTAACTAATTGAAAGGACATTTCCACCAAAAACAAACAAGTTGTTCTTACTAAGACCTTTTCTGACTCTAAATTTCTATGACAGCTATACTATATAGATGTCCGTTTTTGACCAAACTTAGGGGAATTATGGGAGAGCATAGCAAACTAAGAAATACAAAGTTTGGAGACGTTTTCTTTGAAAACAAAAAAGTTTTTCTCACTAAAACTGATTTCTCGACCAATCATTCCCATGGCAGCTATAACCTATAGTCAATCGATTTTAACAAAACTTTAAAGAATTGCGTGAAAGCTTCTAAAATAAATATTAAAGCGGTTTACATTGTAAACAAAAAAGTTTTTCTTACTAAGACTATATTTCTAACCTTACTTTTGTATGGCAGCTATACTATATAGATGTCCGATTTTAACCAAACTTAGTAGAATCATGGGAAAGCATAGAAAACTAGTAAATACGGAGGTGCATTGAAAACAAAAAAGTTTTTCTCACTGGAACTAGTTTTTCGAACGATCGTTCCTATGGCAGCTATATGTTATAGGCAACCGATCCCGTTGGATCCAACAAATGTGCAGCGTAATTGTACCAGAAGACTTCGTGTAAAGTTTGGTGGCGATAGCTTTAAAACTGACGGAGGAGATAGCTATCGACTCAGCTCGTCATGCTGATCAGGAATTTATATATATACTTTATGTGGTCAGAAATCTGATATAAGCGCTACAAACATCTGGAGAATTTCAATATACCTTCTGCAAGGGTATAAAAATGTGGGAAATTTCTTAACAGGTATCATTGAATGCCCACATTTTGTAGTTTAGTTCAAGTTATTCAATTATTCCTGTGTCAACCGATTCCAATTCGATTTCTTCCTCTTCCATTCGAACGCAGACTAATGAAAGATCGACCTCTTCTAGTCAACGTAACAAATATCGAACTGTTAATAATCATTAATAATTTACCTAAAAAATTTGTTAACTAAAACAGATTAGAAGCATTTTCGATCTATACGTTCTATTTAAGCTATTAAATCAAACGACCGCCTACTGCGCCACGTTTTCAACTGTATATAAATTGAAATTTGTCTTAACTATCGCAACTAACGGAGTTGCAGCAACACTTTTGGAAGTTGGAAGAATGATATGATGATCGATTCAAGTCTTCGCTTGAAGGTAATATTGAGTATAAATATGGAAGTATGCCTGCAACATGTTAGAACCTTAGAAGAGTTCTCCAAAGCACTGCCCTATAAACCATTTCATTGAGTAAGAATAAGTAAGAATTTCTGCAACAGAAAGGAACCGCAGAGGATTTCTTCAATTAATGAAGTTATACTGGAAAGGTGTTTGAGGTGGTGAAACTTGCATTTGCGATGACCATATACATGTCATATTGGCAGTCGCTGGAAGTGTGCGCTATAAAACTGGAAATGTCATACTTTTTACACGGCCTATATGTGGCATGTTCCCGAGCTAGGAAACCATTCGCACTCTCCAGATGGATAGATGGCATAGGGTTATGGACTCATTATATTGCTGAGATGCAAGCCGCTAGGAAATTAAAGCCTTTGACAGATATTGGTTCGGTTCAATTTGCATGAATACCGAGTTCCAATAATACCCGTGCTGTTGTCCTGCCCTTGATCTTGATCTAACTTGAACTCATTCCAGACAATCTCTAGACAAACTAATTTAGGCATTCAATGCAAAACGTTTTGTCAAAAGACCAAGGCACAACATCACATTTCGTCGCCAGCAAATAATTTCGGGCTTGACTTCACAGTTAATCGACTAGAAAGAAAGTTGCCAACTAAATGGAAACTAAATTGTCTCACACACACACAGACACACACACAATACCCAGGCAGCAAATACTCATTAAATTTGCATTTAGCACGCTCTTCTCCTCCACTGCAGACGGCATATCTCCGGGCTTGGATAGCGGCGGGCGCCAGTGCATCATAAAATATTTTTGTGTACTACGACAAAAGAATCCAAAATTCACGCCTGTATATATATAGATAGAGAGAGAGGCCGACAAAGGATAAGGTTAACAATGACACAGACGGTAGTCGCTGACCCAGGGTAATTGCATCACCAAATATACTTTGAAGTGTGGGCAAGGTCACCTAAACCCGGAGGACGACATTGACGCGACATGGTTACAACCCACAAAACTGACCACTGAGTGTGAAATGAAGTAAAGATACTTCTATACCTGTACCCAGTCTCGCAGGTTCACCGGCTGCTCTGCTGTCGCCAATTGTAGTAATCATATTCTATTGTCCCGGGTCGCGCCTTTCTTTGACAGGGTAATAAAAATCGGAGAGCAAGACGCCACAAGTGGCCCGCTCAAGTATATCTCGGCGCCAGTTGAATTCAGAAGCTGGCTTTGTGCGGTGGCTATCTGCCGCCTTGAATCTGCACATGATGACGGCGACATATGTTTTGGGGTTTAGATAAGATGGGTAAACAGCTACCGCTGTTAAGAACCCGGTGACTCGTCATGTCAAGCTCTTGCTTAATTGAAAAGAGACACCATTTTATTCATTTAAACGAGGGATGTTCCACAATTAGCTGAGAATTGTTAGAAATTTTAGCCCATATTGCCCATATTCTCAAGGCCATAAAACTGCTCAGAGCCCGAACTCCGCAGAACCGATTTCAGTTTTTTGGGTCACTTGAACCGGATCATAAACCGAACCTTCTAAATTGATGACCTACCAAACCTGAACCCGAACCGGAACACATTTGTGTGGAAAAATTCAGCTTTTTAGGATTTTTTAAACATTTCTTAATATATTGGATGTATCCTAATGAGGTGTCCAAGAACACCTAATGCTCTAAAGCAACCACAACCTCCAAATATCGAATTAGAAAACCGAGGGTTGCCTTTTGCAGGGTGTGGTTGTCTGATGCAAACACAATCATTCGACGCACAACAACAAATGTTACACTTACAAACGCATGATAATTTGTTGTTGGTGGGTTCAATTCTGCAACAGACATAGAAGAGAATGCGAAGAGAGACACTTACAAAGTTCTTGTTGCAATTTCGCTATGGCTATGCGTAAAGCAGCAACAAAGGCAGCCGATGCGTATAGCTTGCGGGCACCCTGATAAACTAGATCTTTGACAATTAAAATACATAATGCAAAATGCAAGTTGTAACATATTGTATGAGCGGGTACGTTGTTAATTTATCAAGGATTCTTCGAAGGACAAGGATTAAAATGAGAAAATCATTGAAAATGTGGTGCAAAAGCCATTTAGCTAAGTTGAACCAAGATTTGGAACAAAACCTTAGGTTCGATAAAATAAGAAACCAGTCTGCGAACTGAATCTAAGACTTAACGACAGGTTCCATTCTTCTGACCGAAGCTTCTGCAGAATTGTAGAGATTTACAGAATTGGTTGGGTTCTATAGTAAATGAGAGCATATCCAGATAAAAGGAGTTTTCTTACGAAGAGTCGCAAAGAGCTCAGTGCTTTCAGCTTTGCAAATTCTGTCCAAAAAGGCATGCACAACCATATTTCTGTTCCCCAACAACAACTGTATGCCTTAACTTTAAAAATAGCGAGATGATTTTGGTGCCCACCGCTGCTTTTGAGAAACCAAAGACGGGTACATCAGTTGGGATGAAAAAATAATAGGAAGAATTATCTTAATGAACATGGAAAGACAATCACTGTAGGGTATTTCAGACAGGTACGGGACATATTTGCTGCGATGTTAGAAGCACCTGGAACTCGAGCATTTCACAAACTGTGAAACGAATCTTGATGCGAACCAAGAGTGCAAAAGTAGGTGAACCTGTTTCAAATCTTAAGTTTCGGATCGGTTTCTCAATTTTGACATATTACCCAAAGATTATACAATAGCTGGTCGAGATGGCGGTACAGAGTCTAAAAATCTGCAGAATAGAATCAGATCCAAAAACTCTATACAATTCTGGTTAAATTCTGGTTCAAACTTTGTTTCATTCAAATCCAAACTCAAACAGTAAACTAAGTTGCAGTCTACTGATGATAGAACAGGAGGTTCTGATAGTAGAGATAGCAGGTACGCTTGCTCACTTTGGTTCGGATTTCCTGTCTCACATGGGTACTAATTAAGCCAGCTCTGGTTCGAAAAAGATCGGTATATTATACTCGGTACATCGGTACATTAAAAATTACCTAGAAGCCCCAGGCATTCCAATCCACCTCCAAGCCACTTTAGGCACACAATTTTCCTTGCTGACAAGCACTAATCAATAGGCTAATTGTAAGACCCAAAATGTATCAATTTTTTTTTTGTTGCTGTGTCTTTTTTCGGGCAATCTCTGGCGGCAGGCAGGCAAAATGTCGAAATTCCAAAAACAGGCAATTAACAAACCCAACAAAATTTATGTTTCACCTGTCTACATAAAAATACTCGACGAGGCGAGGCAAGATGGTGGCCCAGCCAACGGCTAATTACACGCCACGAATAAACGCATGAGGCCCAGCCGGCCAGATCCCCGAGCAGC
This sequence comes from Lordiphosa andalusiaca, assembly GCA_035044965.1. Taxonomy (NCBI): domain Eukaryota; kingdom Metazoa; phylum Arthropoda; class Insecta; order Diptera; family Drosophilidae; genus Lordiphosa; species Lordiphosa andalusiaca. Next base: position 2,656,887 of record JAWNNM010001363.1, on the reverse strand, counting down.
GGAAGACGGCTGCAATGGAAATAGCAATGGACATTTTCCGACAGCGCCAAAAGAGAAGACAACAAAAACAACAGCAGCAGCGGCAGCAGCGGCTCCGGCAGCTGGCCGTGGAAAATCTCACTTCTGAATTACAGAGTGACAGACGAGCGAGCGGGAGAGCCAGTGGCGCAGAAAAACACTGCGGCTGATGAAAATCAACAGGGCTAAGCGTTAACTTCGCCACTCCAGATCGCCTCGCTTTTCCCTCACAAAATGGCGTAATGTTTTCGGATCATTGCCAGAAAGAGTACGCTATAGCCAGCAGTGTAGGCGTTCCACCAATCAGCGCACTTCTCTGGTGGAACTGGTTAGGCAGGTTCACAGCACAGCAGAGAAGGCTACGATGCGACGCACTCTCAGCTAAGCGACAGAGCAGAGGAACTCAAGATCAGTTCGTTGCGAAACGTCGTGCGTGCCAGAACCCAAGATTATTGAGAGCGCATCGCAGTGACAAGAAATTGAAATAATACGTTTTTCAAAAAGAATTGTGTTAAAAAAAGTGTTTTGAAATGTTATCCATGCAAGAACTAATGGATATGCGAATGCAACAACAGCTGGCCCATGAGCTGTACCGTCAGCAGATAATGCAGCGTATACCAGGTAAGTTTAAGTAAGAGGCCAAAAGGCCGTGCCGACGGCAATTTTGGAAGAAAGTAGTTAAGATATTTCAGTTGCTAGTTCCCATAGCATAGAGTACTCAATTGTTTTTCAGGATTAAAGTGCTCACACACTATTTCCTTGGTATTTCCTTGAATCAGAAGAACATCGTTTGAATAAAGCATTTAAGGGTGCAAATCTTCTTCAAAATCTATGGACTTAAAGCCTATTTGGTACGACATATCCATTTGAACGCACTCAAGGCTTTATCAGAGATCATTTTGTAACGATTCTAGAGTCGGAAGATAATATCAAAATATATTTCGATAATATACATAATACATGCAGGTGCTGGTTTCCGCATTTGATAGATCGGAACTATTAAGAGTTGTGATTTTCAAGAACCTATCAAAGAACTCGGTTGAAACGTTTTGTCAGTTCTGTTTTCCGAATTCTATAGATCGGAACTAGTAAGAGTGGTATTTTCCAAGAACCTATCAAAGAACTCGGTTGAAACGTTTGTGATTACAAGTGTCAAAAGAAATTAACTGGGAATTTTAAGTTGAAAGCCGAAAAACAGTCATTTTATAAAATCTGGCCCATTTAATAACTCAAATTCCTCATGATTTGATCAAAATCGAAACCGGGAACACACCAGATATTGTTTCTCATTATAAACCTTATATATCCTATGCTTATTTTAAGCTAATCGACTTAGGACCCATATCTCATCTATAATATAAGTTTATGATAAACTTTAAAGATTTCTTAGTAGGCTTCAAATTCCAGGAATTACTATTAGATCTGATTAAATAAAGGTATAGAATGGCACTATTTTTTCTTCAAGAAGTTAGCTCCATATCAAATATCCCTACTTGAGAAGTCTCTTAACTATACTAAGACAGGTTTTTCACCATGGAGCAATATTAAGTAAGTTTTTCAAAAAGCTCATGCTTGTGGGAAAGACGTGTAGTGGAGTCGCTTGCCCCTCTACACCTCTTTTCTGGAAACGAAAGCTTTTTCAAGAACTTTATGAAGTTTACTCCACCGTGTAAATCTAGTCTAAATCTTTGGTACTTATCTTACGAAAGTTCTTCGTTGAAATCAATATGAATTTTCTTATGTTCCGTTTTCGTAAAACTGTTGAGATTGGATCGTATACCTTATGATTGTTTAGATCATAACTTAAAAACCATTAAAACTCTACAAAGGGTTTGGTCCTAAGAAACGAACCCTATTTAAAGCTTAAGATTAGTGATCCTTGACGATTCTTAAGTTTTAACCTCCGACTTAGTTTTGCAGGGGGAGCTTAACGTTAATATTTCGCTTCCGGTTGAAAGTTACTTTAAAAAGAATCCCTCATCAAGATCAGGCAAGGAAAAACCAATACAAGTTTAACTTTTTATTGAAAAAAGGTTTAAAACTATGATTGCTGATCTCTTTTCAGCTTATAATTAAAGTTAACATTCAAAATTGATATCAAAAAGAAACCATCCAGACAGCAGCTATTACTTTTTCTGAAACTGTGGCCGCTCATCCTCTTCGCCCTCCCCAGTTGAACTAACGAACTAACCAAACAACTTGCCTTTACAGATCCCTTTCCGACCATGCTGCCGCCGCCTTTCAACATGCCTCAGCCGCAAATCATGTTGGCCAGCCGCCCCTCCCTGCCCGGTGTGGAGGCCAAGCTGGAGAATAACGATCTATGGCAGCAATTTCATAAGATCGGCACCGAAATGATCATCACAAAGAGTGGCAGGTAAGGTCCACATATATGTGTAAATACATTTCCCAGGAACCATATCCTATGCAAATAGAAAGTCAAGTGCCTTGAACCTATGTAAATATTTGGCAGAACCGCTTTCCCTGGTTACCAGTTCGTCGTGGCGCCTCGCATTAATTCAAAACGCAGCAGGAGCACACTTTCGAGTGACAGCAAGTGTAGAGAAAAAGATGATGTCGACACCCTGGCGCCGGCTAAGTCATAAAAATCTTGTTTCATAGCCGTTGACAATCGAGCATTTCGTTCTACCTGCGTGCTATTTCACACTTTTGTGCCTACAATGGGCCAACACTGTGCCGGCGTTGGGGAGGGAGGGAGGAAGGAAAGGGAACGGGAACGGGAGCGGGAGCCGTTGGACTGTTAGAAAAATTAACATAATTATGAGCCTATCCCCCCACTTTCTTGGCTCATTAAACTTGCATTGAGTGGCACATTTGGAAGCCGTTAAGACGACTTGAGATCTTGTCTAATTGTTTGGCGCCAGGCCCTGGCTCTGCTGCATCCTAAGCACAATTAATCATGGTGTCAGGGCAAACCATTGTTGTTGGAATTCGACGCGGTTTATAGGGGATGTGTTTGCGTTACCTTTTAAATCGATGTATTGCGGAGACGCCCCGCTGTCCGTTCTGATTCCATAATTACACACTTGTTAGGCTAGGCCACAAATCACAAAAAAATCAAGAAAATAATATATAGTAGACGCCTTCTCTTGCAACAAATACACTGAGGAAAATATATGACATTGTGGAGTCAGTTTACAAGCATAGCGAATTCTATAGTCCCCAAACGAAAGAACGAAAATGAAGGACTTATTTTCAGATTTGAAGATAGTTTGTACCCAATATTAAACTGCTTATCTTTGAACATATCGAAATGATATTTTTAAGATCAAATTGACATTTTATGGTATTATTCTGAGACAAAGAAACAATCCGCATATGAAATGACTGTACAGAAAGAAAAAAATATCCTAAAAAGATCAATTTCCTTTCATTCATGCAAATGAGCTGAAAATCATCCAAATGATGATCACTTTTCATATCCTTAAGATGATTTTCAGCTCCGTTGGATGATTAAAAGGATATTTAGAACATAACCAATCCACTTAAATACTGGAAATCATCCAATGAATAATAAATATCTAACTAATACCTCTCCTTTTTTTCTGTGTACTTGATTTCCTTTTGGTTTGAGCATAGCATTCAATTTTCTTAACCTGACTCCAGAGCATTTAATCAACTTTAATTTTTCCCCAACCTTTTTTTTCCAGGCGCATGTTTCCTTCGATGCGCATCTCACTGAGTGGCCTCGAGGAGGAAGCCAGCTACTGCGTTTTATTGGAAATGGTACCCATTGGCGATTGCCGCTTTAAATTCTCGGGCTCACAATGGGTGCCGGCCGGTGGTGCCGAACCACAGAGTCCACAGCGCATGTATCTCCATCCAGACAGTCCAGCCACCGGTGCTCACTGGCAGTCTCAGGCTTTGTTGTTCAATAAAGTCAAATTGACCAATAACACCTTGGATAGCAATGGACATGTAAGTTTGATGGAATTGTTTTGCTGTGGCAAGTGGTTGACTAATTGCTTAACTTCTTCTTTTCTTTTGCACAGATTGTTTTGGCCAGCATGCATAAGTATCTGCCACGCCTGCATATCATACGCAGCAGTGAGCTCACCCAACTACCCTGGGCCCCTCAGCAGGCGTTTGTCTTTCCCGAAACGGAATTTGTAGCTGTTACTGCCTATCAGGTGGGTTTTTGTAATGCTCTCCCATTGAAGAGATTTGAAGAAGGATAAAGAAACTGCATGGGGTTGGTAGTGTGGGCTAATTGCCACATTTAGAAATTGTCGCCTAGGTCGACCACTTGAGATGGTCGCCAGCCTGATGATGTTGGTCTGAACTCAAGTGGTTGTGTGTCGAGCAGTCGAGGCTACTCACTGACGCCAGGCAGATCGTATTACTAACTAGAATAGAAATATATTGTGATGGTAAACTCAATTCATTAGGAGCAATTTTTGAAAGACAAATTACAACAACAAAAAGTCCTATATAAGTTGAAGAGTGAAGAAAATGGGAAAGTAGATAGCAAAATGCAACGTTCGATTAAGACCGAAGAGTGCATGAAAAGGAAGGCGACCTAATGACTTAAAATATGGAATAAGTTAAAAGAAATGAAGGAAAATCGAGGAATAAGCGCAGACGTTACTAGTTACAAAATATTTTTGCGATTCTTAGCTTTGATGTCAAATTTTACTTGATAGACGTACCAAATTTGGAGCCAACAGTTCTCACCATTTCCAAGTTCTGTAAGCTTATTTGAATGGACATTTCAACTCTACTCAACCACCACACAGAAAGGCAAAAGTTGCAGTGGCACTGTGAGCTAAGACGTCGCCGTCATTGAGTGCAAAAGGCACGGGGAGTGACTCCAGACAAGTCCGATAAAAATATTTCTTTCTTTCTTAGCTAAACCAAGGCAGTAAGGGAAGGTGAAGTTCTTGTACGAACAAACGATGTATCAGTTTCTAGTTCTTTCCCCCACGACCCGATAAATTGAGATCCCTCAGAATGTGAGATACATTTATAACCTGAAACAAACTAAGGGTCGTTATCGAATCTACGACATAGAGCTATCTGTCACATAAACCTACAAATTACAGAGCAAAATTTAGATTAGCTATTAAGCAGCTATTAGGGAGATAAGAAATCGGCCCTTAATCATATTTTTCAAACAGAAATGGAAAAAAATTGAAAAAATTCCACACAAATCAAGATTTTGCGTTCTTAAAATAAGTTCTTAAGGTGAAATTATTGGTCTACAAGTGAGAAACCCCATTCATGACCAACGTTTGTCACAGTTATCTATAGTAATTCGAATGCGACCATGTGATTTCGATAGACAGAAATACACCTTAGAATTATCTAACCAGGGTGGACTGAGAAAATCGAAGCTACCTTGTGGTTATTGCAACCAAAGGATAGTAATTTCATCAGTAGACTTTGCTTTAACACGTTGATGTACTTAATCAACTGATTGGGTTTTGCATTTTCGTAATTTCGGCTTAAATTCATTTCAAACTTACCAACCAAATCTCTTTTTCTTCCATCTAAATTCCAGAACGATCGCATTACCAAGCTGAAGATCGACAACAATCCATTTGCCAAGGGCTTTCGCGAGTCTGGACAATCGCGTTGCAAACGCAAGCTTAACCACAGCTCCAATTCCCACTCCAGTGTGGAGTCCGAAGATGATGGTTCCAGTGTCAGCAGCTGTGACTCACCACAGGCCAAGCGTCAACGTGTGCTGGACTGTGAACAGGAATCGCAAAGAAGCCTATCGCCGGCTTACTATCGAATGGGTGCCATCAGTCCCACCGACAGCATTTCATCCTATGCTCACCATCCTTCTGCTTATCCGCATCCGTTGAACTATGCCTATTTTGGGGCCACCATGCCTCCTCCAGTTGTGCCGGTATCAACTGCTCCAACACCACCAACCACTGCACCATCAACCAAACGGAACAGTTTTAGCATTTCAGCCATTTTGGCCTACTAAACGCTGTTTCTTGCCCCTGGCAATGGCTGGATTTGGTTATGTGATCACACACCGTATGTGCAGTATCTAGAAATTTAAGTTGCAATTAATTTCGTTAATTAGTTTTAAGCGTTCACACAAATAAATCACCGAATACCAATTGCTAAATGGCTTCTTTGGTGGCCAGCAGCCTTGAGCATTTCCCGTTTTACGAATTAATGTGCTCCATTAAAATCCAACTCCGGTAGTAGTTAAAACAATTCTTGAAAAGATAAGACGTCCATTATGAGCAGCGATTTGACGGCTTTCCGAATGTTTGGTCTTTGCCGACTTGGCCATGACGCCGTCCGCTTGGCTGCTGCCGTTTTTATCGCACCTTTTATGGCGTCCCCGGGCCAGCCGGAGTGGATCTGGGGTGTGCATTATCGCTGCAAATGCGACAAATCTGTCTGCGGTTTGGCGGTGGCCTTTTAGCTGGGCATAATTGAGCCTGATAAGCGGGCGCAGCGACCACGCATTCGTGTGGTCCAACCATCTGGAAACGGTGGCGCCAAACGGTTTGTGTTTAATGGTTTTTAATTAAGTTTTTAGTTGCACTGAGCAGTAGAAATTCTAAATGTGCGCGGCTACGATCAAAGAATTCGAAAAGATGTTGTTTGATTGTCGTCCATTCATAGAAATCTTTTGCATAAATTTAAAAAATTAAGCACAGTGGTTCGTGGAATGAAAAGCAAGTGCCAAATATCAAATTTGCCACGAAAGCTTCAACCATGGCGTTTGCACCACGGTGACCACACCAAACCCAATTCAAGAAAGGAAAAAAAAAAACAGCTTTGACTAATTTGAACTTCGTTTCTTCTTTTTTGTTTTTGTTTTTGTTTTTTTTGTCACATAAATTTGACTTTTAAATATTGAGACAATTAAATTATGGGATTTGCACATTTTCACCACCAAAAAACAAAAACTTTTGTCGGCGTTTCTTCAATTTTTGTCTCTAATTTTGTTGCTTTTCACAGAAACCAGTGGCAAAAAGCGTCAAAATTCGTAGATTATGCGATAAAAATGTAAATTCCAAAATTTTCTAATTTTGCGCTTGTTTTAATATACTTAATGAATTTTTATGTGTAGGTTGGTTCGCTTTGCTCCGCCAGCCAAATCCGGTTTGGCGGTCAAAGCTGTTGATAATGATAATGAGGATAACGATGCTTTATTGAGAAGGTGTTGCCGTTCGTATTTGAATTTTATGTGTGCCACATGCGCCATTGTTGTTGTTGTTGTTGCTGGTGTTGTTGTCGTTTGTATTTTTTATTGTTAATTATAATATATTTGATTTGGTATTTAAGCTTTAAGCCATAAAAATGTTGGCATGTTCTGTTTTACGAGCATCCAACGAAACAAATAAAAAAAAAAGTAACTAATTAAATTGTGCGAACGCGAAACGGGTCGGGTATATACAGAGAATTGAATATATAGAAAAGAGATTGAAATTCTTTTTGACCCTGAATTGAAAAGGTTACAGAAAGCATTATCTGTAACTTACAGAATGTAAGAGAAAAATTGTTTATCCACAGTATCTTATTACTAGATATAAATGTTTACATCAAAACGAATACGCGTTGAATCACACAGGGGATGACCCACTTCATATCTTTTTGCTTTAGACACTATTGGAACAAGTCGTCTCCAAAGTGTAATTTTGACATATCTAACCGAACCTTAATCAGAACCTTTCAAGGAATTTCGTAGGTTTGCAGCCTTGAAAATAATACTTCTAAAGGGGGGTACCCCTCTTTAGACCTACAAGTATCATTACCAAAACCATTCCAATTTTGTAGATAATTAAAAATAAATCCTGTCTAAGACTTTTTATCGATTGTAAAAGTAACTTGGAATTACGATCGTTAATGATTATTCAGTGATTATTAGAAAATGTAATTACTTTTACAATTAATTATATAATTCTACCTGTAAAGGGGGATTTTTGAGTATTTTTGCTTGAAATGTTTAACTCTTTATGTATTTCTAGGTGTAAACTAAAATTATATACCTACAATGTTTGGAATAAACATTAAACCATATATAAACAAGCCCCATTTTTACACATATGGCCTTAGATTTTTATTGCATGCCTTGTAAAGTGTAAGAAGCATCAAAATTGAATAATACAATTGAACATAGTTGGATTTTATTACCATGATCAGCAAACAGTTTTATTTGGTGTTTTCCAAACTTAATTGGTAAAAACTCATATCTTTAAAACACAATTACATAAATAATTCATTGTTTCAATCACAATTACTCAAAAATCCCTCTTTTCAAGTATAATTATTAAAATAATTGTAAATGTAACTTGAAATAATCATCAAATAATCGTAATACCAAGTTTCAATTACGATAACTAAGAAAATAGTAGTCAGAAATGGGATTTGGTATTGTTTGAGTAATCGATTATTGTAAAAAATGGTAAGGGAGTAACGAAAGTAGTGATTACATTACAGCTCTGAGTACCATTATATCCGTCTAACTTAAAATTCAAGAACTGAAAAGAAACCTATACACGATACACGCATTTCAGGAGGTCCCGAAGGAGGTTTTAACCAAAAATGTCCACACAATAATATTAACTTTTTTAAAGAATAATCGGAATCAGGCGAAAGAGGATCGGATCGACACCGCGTGGATAGCTGATCGTGTTTTCAATAGGTTGGGGCATCGGATAAAAGCAGACAAAGTTTTGTATTGATATTAAAATTTTCCGAGAACCGGAGCAAACTCCTGAGAGTATTATTTATTATTCAAAGCTAAAATAACCCCTTTAAACAGCTCCCTCAAGTTTAAAACCTAGCTAACAAAGGCTTTCCCTGTACCGATCAAGCCTGTACTAAGAGTCTAACTCCAGGATTTTGCCGGAAAGTACTTTTCCGGGCTTTAGGATAGACAAACACAGAAATATATGCTTAGGTACATTTTCACCTTCGATTGGGACTTACTTTTTTACATTTAAGGAAAGTTGCCTTGCAGGATTAAATAAAAATAAACTGCTTATGGATATTACCCCAGTGTTTTTTCAAGAAGGCCCAAAGCGAACTTTTACTGGTTTTCCAGCAAATTCGGAATCTTCAATGAAGCCACTATGTTTTGGCTGTTACAAAACCGCCCATTTCACACTCCAGAAATAATATTTTGCTATAGAAAAATCCAAAGATTGTCTAAAATATTTGCCCATCGGGCAAAAAATGGTCCTAGTAATGAATAATAATGACATAAGTAATGATTTCGAATGATAACTATGATTACTTACCAAGACCATGGGAGAACTGCTCTACACCAAGACATCTGCTCGAACAATTTTCATCAAGCAGACGTTAAGCACTGGTTTGGGTAAAAAATTCTTCTCTTTTTATACGCCACAAGGATAAATATGATTTGCATAACAATGGTCAATGCTGTTACAAAATCCCAAATTATAAATTACAGCTTCGGTATAAAAATGAGTTTGTCCTATTTGGCGATTGACCATTCCTAGGTCAAATTTCAGTTTTAGATTTTAATATTAAATAGAAAAACTTGTGACATGAAACCATCTTACGCTGACAACTTGGCCAGCTCTTCGCGTAGTTCTGAAGTGTCGATGGGTCCTTTCACCGCCGCCTGTACATTGGCTCCCGTTTGAGAGACGGCCGAAAGACGTGCACAGTTCTTCTTATGCATGAACCAATGCAAACGCTGGCACTCGCGATCGCAATATTGCACGGCCTTACATTTGGAACACTTTTTGTCTGGTTTCTCCTGTCCGCAGGTGCTGCAGTAGCTTATCTCGTCCTGAAACGAAAAAGTTGGTAAATAAGTGGCTCGTAACAGATTTCTTGCTCAACCCACCACAAATCCACGCATGCCGTTGATGGCATTGCGTAGAACTATCAGTGCGGGTGGTGCATCTTTGGCTCCAAGCTGTGTGGCTATTTGCCGAAAGATGGTGCACTCGCGGAAGGGGAATTCCCGTGCACACTCCCGCAACGTGAACTCCACATAGTCCAGCTGGCCCAGTTTGTTCTCCTTCAGCACACGTTTGACAAAAACCTCCAGGAAATCATTTTTGGTCTCTTCTTCGGCTGTCTTCTTGTGCTGGGCCTTAATCTGGTCGACACAGCGTATCATCTCGGCCACAATCCACCCTTGGTAATGAAATTTAAAGGCCAGCAGTTCATTGACATCGTGAGTCTTTTGCATTTCCTTTTCGCACATTAAAGCCAGTGTCTTGCGGAGATTGGGCATCACCTTGAGCAGTCCCAAGGACTGCACATTCAGGGCAATACGCACAGGATGTAGATTGATTTCAGTCACAAAGGAGTGGAACGCCTTCAACAGAGCCGGCGGTATGTGCGGTTCCGTCTGCTGCCCGTGCACCTGTGTGTAGTACTCCAAGCTGGAGCGAGTCACAAAGTTGTTAATGGTCTCCACACAGGCGTGATTGCCCACGAATGCGGCCATTTGCGAGGCAGTGCGAGAGACGCTGTTGATGCTACTTGGGTTGATGCCGGCGTCCAGGAGCTGGCGGCACACGTGGACGTTGCCGGACAAGGCGGCAAAGTGCAGCGGCGTGTAGTCGGCTCCATGTTGATTCAAACTAATGTCGGCGCCCATGTCCAGCAGTATTTGCACAGCTTCCCTGTTGCCCTTGAAGCTCGCGTGGGCCAGCAAAGACATTCCTCCATCGTCCACGAAGTTCACTCCGCCGGCCAGCTGGCCCAGCAGCTGCTTGAAGCCAGTGGTGTCATTTTTGGATATACGCTCCAGCAGCATAAGCTGTATGTCGTTTAGCTGTGACTTTCCTTTGCTGTCCTCCGTCATAGTTAAGGAGTTTTAGGATTTTCTGGATATTTACAACAGGAGGAATCCAAGCTGGTCACTCTCGATAGGCAGCAGTCGATAGCGTTCAGTAATCGATGTGCGATGTGCGGTGAATGCTTCCTTTTTTTCTAGTGATGGCTAGTCCACACTAATTTCAATACGGTCAGACTGCGGCGATGTGAGAGCAGCAGAGGACTAGATAAATGAAAGGAACATCGCCGTGTCAAGCAAAATTCGCTTAGCCTAGCTTATTCTTTGCATTTAAATCTGACCCTGACATAACCAAGTTCTTTGCCTGCGCCACAAAATGAGTGGTGGTAGCGGCGATTGGTACTTGGAACATTTAAAAACCAAAGCAAAAATTCTCCTTGTCTCCTCTCTTGTTAGCGGAACTTATCGATATATATCGATGTATAGTCTTTTTAACTGTAAATTTCGGTAGCATTATTCGCTCGCTAACTTCAACTGTTTAATCTGCAAACGGCTGCCAAAAACCATAACAAGATGGTGACATATAATTGCAATGTTTGCCAATATTCAACAAACAAGAAGTACAACATGGAGAAGCACAACCGTGTGCACACCAAGGAACGGCCATTTAAGTGTGTGATTTGCAACGCCGACTTCAAATGCAAGGAGCATTTGTCGAGACACTGCAAAGCCAAACATGGTAAGTTATTTGATGTAATTATTATGTTAATGCTAATGATATTTCTTATTTATATTAAGCAGGTAAAGCCCATAAGGATCCTGTGGCATCTCCTCCTTCGCCTTCCCCCCCTTCGCCTTCGCCCCCTTCGCCTCCCCCTCCTTCGCCACCGCCCGTTGCCTGGTCTTACTCTCCTGTCTTGTTCTCAACTGAGGAACATCAGGATGAGCGTAAGCAACCAGCAGCATCTCCTCCTTCGCGTTCCCCCCCTTCGCCTTCCCCTCCTTCGCCTTCGCCCGTTGCCTGGTCTTCTTCTCTTGACTTGTTCTTAGCTGAGGAACATTTGGATGAGCATAAGCAACCAGCAGCATCTCCACCTTCGCCCCCTTCACCTTCGCTCCCTTCGCCCTTCCCTCCTTCGCCTTCGCCCGTTGCCAAGTCTCTTGACTTGTTCTTAGCTGAGGAACATCAGGATGAGCATAAGCAACCAGCAGCATCTCCTCCTTCGCCTCCCCCTCCTTCGCCATCGCCCGTTGCCTGGTTTCCTATTCCTGACTTGTTCTTAGCTGAGGAACATTTGGATGAGCATACGCAACCAGCAGCATCTCCTCCTTCGCCCCCTTCACCTTCGCTCCCTTCGCCCTTCCCTCCTTCGCCTTCGCCCGAAGAGGATATGCAGGTGGACTCTTCCACAGAAGTGACTAGCTGCATCTGCGAGCTCATCCATGACGATGGGTTCATGATTGCCTGCGACAAGTGTTTGTAAGTATTTGTAATTCCTTTCCTTTATTTATTAAATTTGTTTAACCTATTAATTAATGTTGCAGAGTGTGGCAACATGTCGATTGTAAGAACATTCCAACCGAATATCTGTGCGAGCTGTGCCAGCCACGAAGCACGGATTCCGCCAGGGCAAGGGCTTTGCAAATTCAATTTCTAGCAGGTTCACCTGCCGTTGATGAAGATGAGGGTGATGATAACGGAACGGAGACGAATACAAGAAAATGCGAAACATGCAACACCTCTATTGCCAGCAATTTTTATTTCGAGCATTTGATGCAACCAAAGCACCTCAGGAAAGTGAAATACCTACAAGAGGTTGATGAGGGTGCTTTTGGGTGCGACCTATGCGTTCTAGCATTTAAAAGTGAGAAACTTTTGGCAGAGCACTCAACGGCATGCCCGCCTAAAGGAAGATTACGGCATCTTATTAGACGAAAAGAGCAACGCAAAGACACTTTTGAAGTAGTGAAGAAAGGGGACCCTCAGAATGTCAAATCTATAATAATACGTCGGCTTCAAAAGTGCAAGGTGTTGAGTGGGAAAATGAAGTTAGGGCATCGAATAGATAAGTCATATTATAAATTTATTGCTGGGAATTACCCTCTCGACGAAGTAATCAAAATTTGCGAAGAATTTGCTAAAAAAATTTGCTAAAATGCTAAAATTTGCTAAGAGTAAAAAATAAATTAATGCGAAAATTAAAGACGCTACATTAAAACAGTTAAGTTTTTTTACTGAGACAATTTTTCTGGACTAACTTTCCCTGGCATGGCTACATAGCCATATAGCATGCTGATCAAGAATATTTATTCTTTTATCTGGACAATTTCAAAATACCCTCCGCAAGGGTATGATAACGAGAACAGGTTTCGGAACCAGTGCCCTCAGTGGTTCAGCCGACTGACACTTCACAGCACTGAATTTCCCATATCGATAACTATATCGATTTCGATCACAACGCCAGCGTCTACAGATGAGTATTTATCCAATATTTACAATTGTAATTGCATATATTATATGTATCGCAGTTAAAAGACGCCCGCTCCTCCCCTTCCTCCCCTCTTCGCCAAATTATGGTCCAAATGCGTCGGCGCCAAACGCTTGATGCTAGGATATTTACAACAGGGAGGAATCCAAGCTGGTCACTCTCGATAGGCAGCAGTCGATAGCGTTCAGTAATCGATGTGCGCCAAGCTAGCGGCAACTATGTTAAGATAACATTTCCGCAAAACGAAACATTGAACCTGGCTCCAGCTTAACAGTACTCTGTTATGATAAGCTGAGTGCAGTTGCAGACAAGATCATTCAGATCAAGAGAAAGCAAACTAAAGTAAAGTTTATGGATATTTTTTGATTTAATTATCAAAATACATAGATGCAGTTCATCTTCAAACATTAAACCAACCAAAAGCTGCCGGAGGGCTGCCAGTTGCCATGACCACCGTTCGGCCCCAGCAAAACTAAGTGAAAATCCGGTTTAAAATGTTTGTGTACCTGAGTAAAAAGGTGAAACCGAAGATTGTTTAAGATACAAGAAGGCATCTCAACTCTTTTTCTCTGCTTGACCACAGATTGCCATACCAAACAATGTGAAACTCAATTGCATTGCTTGGAACAAGGAGGAGGGCTACATAGCAGTGGCCGGCTCCGAGGGTTTACTCAAAGTGCTGAAGCTGGATCAAGGTAATATGAACATACTTTAAAAGCCATCTCTAAAATTAAACTCCCATTTCAGCGGCCAATGGCCAGAGTAAGGGTCTGGCGAGCGTTTCCAACTTATCCATGAACCAGACCTTGGATGGCCACAAGGAATCTGTCAAGGTGGTTACCTGGAACGATGCCCAACAGAAGCTTACCTCGTCGGACACGGACGGCGTCATTATGGTGTGGATGTTGTACAAGGGCTCTTGGTATGAGGAAATGACCAATGATCGTAAAAAGTCCACTGTGGCCGGCATGTGCTGGACCTCGGATGGGGCCAAAATATGCATTGTCTATGAGGATGGAGCCATCATTGTGGGTTCAGTGGATGGAAATCGGATTTTCGGCAAGGAGCTGAAGAATACCCACTTGACTGGCGTCCAATGGAGTCCCGATAATCGTCTTATACTGTTTGCTCTGGCCAATGGAGAGTGTCATTTGTATGATAACCAGGGAAACTTTGCGGTGAGAGTTCAAAGTTGCAATTAAGCTCGGTAATCCAATTTGAATGCTTATAGATGAAACTCCAAATCCAGTGCGTAACTCTTGGCTCGAAAGGTGTGCGCATAGCCAGCATCAGCTGGTTTGTTGGTGGTGCTGGATCTATTGGACGTCCCTCCTATAAAAGCAGTCGTCCAGCTTTGGCCATTTGCTATGAGACTGGCAAGGTGCAAATAATGCGTAATGAAAATGATGATGGTGAGTTCGTTTGAGTCTTTTCTTTGATTGATTTTTAATGTATGATCCTTCCTCAGCCCCTGCCATCTTCGACACGGGTATGCGTAATGTGGATGCTAAGTGGAATCATGATGGTTCTGTTTTAGCCATTTGTGGTACCACTTTGGAGACAGCCACTCCCAGTCCATTACGTGATACCAATCAGGTGTGCTTCTATTCGCCTCTAGGACGTCTCTATCGCACGCTCAAGGTGCCAGGCAGCGACATTACCTCTCTCAGCTGGGAGGGTAAATCCTTGCGCATTGCCATGGCCGTGGACTCCTTCATATACTTTGCCAACATACGTCCCGACTATCTGTGGTGTTATTTTGAGAAGACTGTGGTCTTTCTGAACCACAACAACACCAGCAGCAGCAAGGATTCACCCATGAGTGTGATTACCTTTTGGAACACAGTCTCGAATCAAAGCTTTCTCAAGGAAGTGGAGCCCACTTTGTGCCTGGCTTCCAGCAGCGAGCATTGTATTCTGGGTGTGGAGTGTGTGAGCAGTAATATGAAGGAGATAGCGCTAAGCACATTGGAGAGACGAAGTAATGTAAATGATGATCGAGTATACCAATTGATGCTATGCAACTCCATTGGAACTACGGTGGATTGTAAGTAGCAGTGGAAGATGGTGTGAAGCTTAGTAAAAACTTGTTTTTTTCTGCAGCCAAGTACACGGATATAAGACCCTCTTTTGTGTGCATTAACTCCAGCTATGTGGCCATAGCATCGCAAGAGGAGATACTCATTTGGCACTATCATACGCCCAAGGTAAAGTTGTTTTACAACTAAGACTATCTAATACTAATTTGAACTCTACTTTAGAGCACTTCCAATCTGAGCAGTGTAAAAGCACGCAAGGAGAAGCGATTTCATATAGATGACACACCAACTGGCGTGGAAATGGCCAAAGATCTATTGTTAAGCGGCAGCAATACCAGCGAATCGCAGTCTCAGCGTAGCATCAAGGATCCCATTTGTGCTTTGGCTTTGTCCGAGAAATTGCTGCTGGTGGCCAGAGAATCAGGTCTAATCAATGAGTACAGCATAGCAAATGTGGCGCTCCGAAATCGACATACCCTGCATTCCAAAGTATACAAAATGGCCATAAATTGCAATTCCACGTAAGTTGGACTAGAAGTGGAATGAAATATTCATAAGGGCATAGGATAGGATACAGTATATGGCTATATCCAGGTGACCACATGCCATGGGCGGTGGGCGATGGGCGATCGAGAGAAACTTAAAGAAGCCTGCTTGCTTATGGATTGTCAAACTGCTTAGACCAGAGGTTAAAGAAACAAAGCAAGCTTAGGAAGTGATATACGAGACCTGCTCTACAGATTACGCCTAGGTCATTTCCCAGATGTTTTCCCATTGTATCACTGTATAATCAACACAGATCATCAAAAATGTTTGCATAAAACAAAGGAATAGCTTAGGCTAACTCTACATTACTGTTTCAAGGGCCTCCTGTTCCTCTCATCAGTATAATTTTCTACAAGTCGTTTTGCATGTTCTGTTTATATCAAGTGTACACGGCATAAGCCTTAGGGGGAAAACTAGGAACGCTCCAATAACATTCAGCCAAAATCATAAGCCATTGATAGAACGTTGACGGGTTGAGTGAAGAGAACTTTCAGTATGTTCAAAAACTAACCGATTCCTCAATATATCCTCCTACCCATTCCCATTCAATTTCAGTCGCGCCGCCATCATAGATCATTTGGGTGTCATGACGCTACTGGACTTAGATGACAATCGCGAGACGCAGCTTAATTTTAGCCGTGTTGAACGTAAGGATGTGTGGGCCGTTAGCTGGGCCAAGGATAATCCGCTGCTGTTGGCTTTGATGGAAAAGACACGCATGTACATCTTTCGTGGCAATGATCCCGAGGAGCCCATCTCCTGCTCTGGCTATATATGTACATTTGAGGATCTGGAGATAACAAGTGTGCTGCTAGATGACATTATAAGCATTGGAGAGCTGCAGAACTCCTCGCATATCATACAATTACGTGTGAAATCTCTACGCGACACGGATGACCTGCTGGAGCATGTGGGTCTGGAGGATGCCAAGCAATTTATTGAGGATAATCCACATCCACGGTTATGGCGTTTGCTGGCCGAGTCGGCTCTAAAGAAACTAGAACTGGAGACGGCGGAGAATGCATTTGTGCGCTGTGCCAACTATCCGGGAATCAAGCTCATCAAGAGATTGCGTAACATAAACTCGCAGGTTCTGCAGAAGGCCGAGATTGCGGCGTTCTATGGTGAATTTGAAGAGGCCGAGAAGCTGTACATGGATGCGGATCGCAGGTGGGTAACACTAGGATCTTTTTACCCTCCCATGTTAACACATCTTTACAACAGGGATCTGGCCATTGAACTGCGCATGACTCTCTGCGATTGGTTTCGTGTGGTGCAACTCTATCGCATGGGTGGAGCGGGCGTTTCGGATCAACAAATGGAGACCGCCTGGCGTGAGATTGGCCATCACTTTGCCAATCTCAAGTCCTGGGAGAGCGCCAAGGAGTACTATGAGAAATCGCACTATATTGAGGGTTTCATGGATGCTCTATATCACCTGGAGCAGTTCGATGAGCTGGAAAAATGTGTGGAAAAGTTGCCGGAGAAGAGTCCTCTGCTGACCAAACTGGCCGACATGCTGGCCTCCGTGGGCATGTGCTCGGAAGCGGTCCAGGCCTATCTAAGATTTGGCGATCAAAAGGCAGCCGTCAATACCTGCGTCAATCTACGTCAATGGGGTCAGGCCGTGGAGTTGGCACAGAAGTATCAAATGCCAGAGGTGAACACTCTGCTGGCCAAACATGCCGCTCAACTGCTGAACGAAGGACGTCTACCGGAGGCCATAGAATTGCAACGCAAGGCCGGACGCTATCTGGATGCGGCACGGCTACTTAACAAGCTAGCGAAGCGTGAGATTGAAAAGCATGCCCCCTTGCTGCGCCTCAAGAAAATCTATGTTCTGGCCGCACTGCTGGCCGAAGAGCATCTCAAATCGGTGGCCACGCCCGAGTTGAGTTATGCGTTGGGGCGAAATACTTTACTGGACTCCATTAGTCTGGAGGATGCGGCCCTCGTTGAGCGCATGTGGCACTGCGTGGAGGGCTACCATTACATGCTACTTGCTCAGCGTCAATTGCAATTTGGAATCATGCATAGTGCCGTCATAACTGCCATTCGTCTACGTGACTATGACGATGTACTACCCGTGGAGGACATCTATTGCCTCTTGGCTCTGGCCAGCTGCGCCAACAGATCTTTTGCCACTTGCTCCAAGGCTTTTATGAAGCTGGAGTCGCTTAGTTCTTTGCCCGAGAAAATTCAACAGGATTACGAAGAGCTGGCAGTGAACATCTTTGCCAAGAACGAACCATTGGACGACAAGGTAGACACCGTTAAGTGTTATGCCTGTGCCGCCACTGTGCCAGACTGGTAAGTGTCTGATATGTGTACATTGTACGTGTTATTTCACTTGACCTTTCAACTTTTTATAGTTTTCCCTCCTGTACGGAGTGCGGGGCACGCTTTCCCGGCTGCATCTCCTCGGGCAAACCCATCACACAACCCACTAGCAACATTTGGATCTGTACTACCTGTCATCACTGTGC
Organism: Lordiphosa andalusiaca; assembly: GCA_035044965.1. NCBI lineage: Eukaryota > Metazoa > Arthropoda > Insecta > Diptera > Drosophilidae > Lordiphosa > Lordiphosa andalusiaca. Next base: position 2,638,589 of record JAWNNM010001363.1, on the reverse strand, counting down.
CTCACCCATGGAAATCACCCGTCATCGTACTTGCCCCTTATGCCACTGTCTGATTGCCTCCATGACTGTGGACATTAAATAATAAGCATCTGTACTTTTCGTCTAATTAATAACTAATACGGAGAGAAGGTTCCAGAAGGATTGGTGCGTGGGTTCAGCTGATGAACTTGGGGAGGTATCACCTGATGGATACGAGAATTGATTAAGAAACATATTTATAAAACAAACAATACAAAAGCAAACTCTTTTTCGTACTATAATAAACTGTGTTGTGGTTTTCTAAGGAATTGGAGTGCAGTTTGATGGGTAAGTGATTTTTTGAATTTCGCGCGCAGTAACAGTGCCCCACTGCTCCAGTTTTTAATGAACTACTACTGTTCCTTGAAAATATTTGGATAACATAACTGCTATTGATATATTTTTGACCTCTGATATTAACATTAAAGTGGAAGCTTTCATTAAATTTGAAAATCACAACTCTAATATTTGAAAGTAGCAGTCGCAGTGACAACCCTTAGCGCTCATCTCAAATCATGTGAGGCTGCAGTTGCAAAATAACGTAGAACGTATGACATTACGTTCGTGTAGCCTATCGTCGTATTAGCCGGCGCTGGCAAATCCTTTTTCTTTCTCTTCTAGTACGTGAAACCGAACGGACACACGGACCAGCGGCAATTCGATTTGTTAACTTCTTTGTTTTTTTCTTCTTCGAATATTTACAATATTTCAAGGCAAGTGCCTTTTCAAGTGCCTGTCCTAAGTGCCTAATCTCGGAATCTCTCAAATTACACCAAGTAAGCAACTTGACTGAAAGTAAGTGGACGACGACGAGGATGTCCACCGAAGAGGCGGCATCCACCAGCAGCAACAACACAGTCAGCATTTCTGAAGCGAGCATAAGCGCGCCTGTAGCCGAGGTCTGTGAGAGCATAATAACAGGGTGAGGCATGTTTGAAAAGCTCGATTAGCACCAGTTCAAATTTCGAGAACTTTCTCTGGACTAATACAACAATAAAGGTACGGCTGCGTCAGTGTAAGTTCTCTGCAAAGTACCTCCACGCCCAGTGCTGCCCCTACTATTGAAGCGTAAGCTTTTGTCAGAAGTACGCATTACACTAACTTCGCCTTACCTTTATGGTTGCATCATGGTCACAGCTGTTTTAAGCTGAAAAGAGAGCGCTCTTCCGCCTTGCCTCACCTTGTTATTCCACCGCTTCTGCGCTTGGTTTGTTTACTTTATTTCAATTTTCCACGGCAGACCAAGAAACACGAGATTGAGATTCAGTCCGTAAAATCGGACTCTGTGATTGCCAGCGAGAGCAGCTTGAAGGTTGAGTCCGGCGACAGTCATTTGACGCGTCTGCAGAGTCTGCGCAAAGAGTTAAGCTTCATCAGCGAAACCGATTGGATGTACGAGAATTTGGACAAAAAACCGCAGCAGTAATCAGTTTTCCACTATCAACATGCTCTCCTTTTTGCGCAGCTTGTTCCACGACTCGGAACAAGATCGCGAAATAAAGCGTGAAATGTTTGACCTGGAACAGAGCTATCTGGACCATCAGGTTGTGGAGGAGGAGCAAGAGCGTCAGCATAAAGTCAATGTCTCGTGCATGCAGGATATCATCAGTATAACAGATGCCGGATTGGAGAAACCCATGGCTGGACTGGGAATCAATCAGTTGGAGGGTGTGACCTGTTCGGCTCGCAAAGGAGTCATCACTAATCTCACTGCGGAGAGTGGTGCCATCGATAGCTATGTGTATTTTGATCACCAGACAGCTGCGGATATATTCCATGAACTGCATGTGGGTTGCGTTGTGGAGTACTTGGCCTATCAAAAGGAAAAAGATGATAACGTCAAGGTGGTCAAAATACAAAAGATTGTTGAACAAAACTGGGAGGATTTGGCCGAAAAGAAGGTGGGTCTGACCACTACTAACATAATATTGACAATGATTGATCATTGACATTTGCAGATTCTGGATGCGGTCAACAGCTTGAAATTTGAACAACCCACCTATTTCAATATGCAACTGCGCAGTGTTCTCGGCCTGATTATTGAACGTCTTCAATCCACTATTGAAGTTGACACCGACTATGGTGACCTTTCTGTTGACTTGGATGAGGTAGAATTAAGTTTTATACCCAAGACCGGGGATCGTATCTGTCTCGAATGTAATGTGCAGCTGGATGAGGGTTATGTGGACAAACAAGGCGAAATATTGCAAGTGATGAAGGTGTTTCCCTCTCGCATTCTGCAGGATGAGATATGCACTGTTGAGGGCGTATTTGAAGATGTTGCTGTGCTCAACGATGCCACCTTTGTTCTGAAGGAGAACTTCCCCTCTGGCATCAGTCTGCATTTGGGCGATATTGTGAAGGCGGATCTTATTGAATCTAAATTTGTAAGTGGATTCTAAATATGGTCTAAATAGATTTCTTATTGTTATTTGTTTGCCCACGGCTGTACTGGTGGATACTTAGAATATGTTGTTGTTCCTGCGCCCTCCTACTTAATCTTTGATACTTTCCGTTTTCCAGTTAAAATTCTCACGTCGCGCCCTCAAATTGTCTCTCATGGAGAAAAGTTTCGGCTCAATGAAATCGAATAATTTATCCAACACCAACTATTCCCAGCAAAGTAGTTGTGCTGTCTCCGTTGTGGGCGTGGATCGCCTCATCTTAACCGAGCTTTGGCAGAAGCGTAAGATAACCATGAAATTGATCAACAACATCAATCGCGTGATACATATGCGACCCATCGAAATGGGCAGGACTGCTGCCTCGCAGTTCAAGCTGGTGGAACCGCTGGGTGAAATGGATTTAGCCATTGGTGGTCATATCATGGTGATCTTTGAGGTGGAATCAGAATACTTTGGCGAGTGCACTGAAGTGTTCTACCTGGTATTTGACAAATTCAAGGTGAAGCGTACTTTCACCATAGTGGTGGCACGGTCAGAGGAACAGGCCCAAGAGGCTGAACGTCGCCTGATAGCATCGGCCACCTTATCTACGGAGGGGCGAACACTTGGCCAGCGTAGCCGTTTCTATGCCAATCAGGTGTGGTCCAGCAAGACCGAGGTGGTGCCCGGCGAGTGCATAGCCACCAAACGACGTTTCGTGTCGGTACGCCTGGGCTACTATGAGGTACCCGAGAGATTGCGCCAGATGTATTTGACAGTGGAGCGCAGAACTGAAATGTTGGATGCCATAGAGAGTCAATATCCTTGCCTCCGGGAGCCCCTGTCCATGAACAACTATGTGCAGCGCTTCAGTTTATTCTTGCACCTGGAGGAGATTGACTATTTTGTCAGTTTTCGTAACTATGATCGGGAGCGTGCTCATTTCCAGCGTGATGGTGAATTCCTTTCACTGCAAATCGAGAATCTGAGCGAGCGACGTCCCTCCCTGGTGGTGGGTGATGTGGTGCGTGCCATTAATCCCTGGGCTGAGGCCTCCACTAAAGGGGAGGCGAAGACCTTCGAGGGCATAGTGCATAAGGTGCTGTTCGATCGTGTGCTCCTCAAGTTCAATTCCAGCTTCCAGCAGAAGTACAATGGCGAGGACTATCGCCTGGAGTTCTATTTCTCCCGATTTGGTTTCAGGAAACAACATTATGCAGTAGCAAAGATTAATTCTATTATGGGTGAACAGTTCCTATTCCCTTCAAAAGTGACGCGCCGTAAGAATCCTCAATTGGATGTGAAAATCGAGGGAGACGATTTGTTTCTCTTTGATACCAAACTGAAATGGTATAACACCGCCTTGAACGCCATACAGAAGAGAGCCGTGTATAATATTTTACGTGGAGAAACGTATAATATGCCCTATGTGATCTTTGGACCGCCGGGTACGGGCAAAACGGTGACTCTGGTGGAGGCGCTTCTGCAATTGGTGCGAAACCTGCCTGGAGCACGTGTGCTGGTGGGCACGCCGTCGAACAGCTCGGCGGATTTAATCACCAAGAGGATTATCGAGAGCAAATCTTTGGCTCAGGGCGACTTCATACGGCTGGTGTCGCAGAATCAAATTGAAAAGGATCTCATACCAACCGAACTGATGAGTTACTGTGCCACTGTGGACATAGGCTCGGCGGGCACCTGTCAGGACAGCGTGAGTAGAGCTTGAAAGCACTCCTTGGAGCCCAACTCATGTTGGTCTTATCTTTCAGATGGTCGTCACCGATTCGGGCTTAAAGTTACGCTGTCAAATGAAATTCCTGGGCCGTCATCGTGTCACCATTAGCACTTGCACCACCTTGGGCAACTTTCTGCAAATGGGTTTTCCCATGGGACACTTCACTCATGTCCTAATCGATGAGGCTGGCCAGTGTACCGAACCGGAATCGATAGTTCCCATTGTTATGCTAGAACGTGATCGCAGTCAGGTCATTTTGGCCGGTGATCCTCACCAGCTGCAGGCCATTGTCATTAATCGTTATGCTGGTGAGAAAGGATTTGCTGTTTCCTTGCTAGAGCGTATGCTGCTCCGTTCTCCGTATTGCAAGGATAAGCTGCGTTTTCCCGAAACTTCGGGCTACAATCCCATTCTACTGACCAAGCTGCTGTACAACTATCGTGCTCTACCATCTATAATGTCGGTTTATAGCAAACTGTTCTATGACAATGAACTGGTTTCCATGGTCTCGGACAAGGACTCGGCCGATGCTCAACTGTTGGCCAAGCTACTGCCCGTTTTTGAGCCGAATACGGATATGCCTCGTGGTCACGGTGCCTTCTTTTATGGCATCATGGGCGAGAATATGCAGGAAAAGGATTCACCCTCATGGTTCAATCCGGCAGAGGCACGCGAAGTCTTCATAATGACAATTTCCCTGTACCGCAACAATGTGCTCCCGGATCAGATAGGCATTCTCACGCCTTATGTCAAGCAGGTGAAGACTTTGAGGAACATGTTTATAGGCACCGATGTGGCCATGCCAAAGATAGGCTCTGTGGAGGAGTTCCAAGGTCAGGTAAGGGATTGTTTGTTAACTATGTTGGCATGTTTCTAATTCTGTTCACCATTTCAAGGAACGCGACATCATGCTCATATCCACGGTACGCTCAGCACCATCCATGCTTCGTGCCGACTCGCGCCTCAGTTTGGGTTTCGTGCAATGCAAAAAGCGCATGAATGTGGCCATTTCCCGTGCCCGCTGTCTGATGATCATTTTTGGAAATCCACATCTACTCTCTGTGGATACTTGCTGGCGCCATTTGATATTATTCTGTGCCAACAATAATGCATACTTTGGTTGCGAAATGCCAGATTCAATCGCGGACGGTGACGAAGAAGTTAGTTTTGGTAACGATGACACAGTACCAGATGCGGAGGACAGTCGTTCGGAAGTCGATGATTTTGTGCCTTAAACAATCAAAAACTACACTCAGACTTAACTATTCCAAAGACCAAACTGGGAGGTATCCCCGCAACATAGATATAATGGAATTAAAGACTTATTTTGTACTTTGAATACTTTAAAAACTTCTACCAATATTTCCCTCATTTGTCTAATCAAGTAAAAGAAAACAGATGGAAGTATTTGCTGTAGATATTGTTAATTTTAAAAATAAAATATAACTAGCTGCTGATTGCACACCAACTGTTGACATAAAACCACTGCATTATGTTTATCGAAAATACCCCCCATTCGAGGGTCTGCATGCTTGTCTTTGTGCGGAGAATGCGATTGAGGCAAGACTTTGGTAAGCAAGAGGAAATTCGGTTTCCTGACTGCATTCAAGGCATAGGAAATATTTGAAAAATAATTGTTATACCATTTAAAAGTGTTATTATTTTGCGCATAAGTTTAGAACGATTAGAAGATCGTGGAAAAATCTGCCACCTCAAAAAGTATATTTATTCTGATTAGCTTGACTAGCTCAGTCGATTGAGATTTGTGAGTCCGTGTCTGTCTGTCACTAGTCCCTAAAATTTTAAGCTATCGAGTTGAAGGTATCATTTAGCTGCACGCGAATCGAATGATTACTTCTTGTAGCAGCCAGAGGACTAGTCTATTTCAAGTGTATCAAGACTTCGCCGGATAGGAATCGCATTGGGCTGAACCAGAAAACCAGGTAAACTAAATAACAAAATTTGTAAGTGACCGGAAGAGATAATTCTTTCGGTCTTATTACCTGGTGGTAAGCTTTGAGGCAACAACAAGATTCAAGGGCGTAGCCAGTTGGGGAGCAGTGAATTGATTTAAATTCGATATCCGTTATTATCAGTTTACTTGTCAGACTGTGCTATCGATAAAAAGTGTCACATTTTGTGCATTTCTGTGGCATTTTAGTGGGGCCACACTGAACGCTTACCGTTAAGCGCGAGACGACGGCCATGTTTTTTGTGTTTGTTTTTTCCTCAATGATCTCACATGAAACTTTAGCCAAATATCTATATTATTAATTGTACTATACGCCAACAAGATGACGGGACGCGTGCTGGAGGAGAATATCTTTGTGCTCAGCGAAAAAAATGAGCATCTGAAGAGTAGAACCGAAATCGAGGTGAGAAAGCACTACTGTGTGTGTGCATGTGTGTGTGCGAGCAGCTTTGCTCAACTCCTTTGTTACAGCGTCTTGGCAAGACCCACTGGCTAAGCGACTATGCACAGGACATCTTCAAGACCATGAAGGAGTCGGAGCTGCGACGTCGCCCTCTATACTTTATATCCAGCCAAATGGATGAGAGGCAGAAAATGTTGCAGCTCTGTCAAATGGTCACGCGGTTGTACAGGCTGAGCCGCTGCACCCTTCATTTGGGTAAGTCTATGCTAGATACGGTAAGAACAACTCCTACTAATCTACCTCTCACCCATCAGGCGTTTACTTACTGGATCGTTTTTTGGACTACTATAAAATACGTCCAGACAAGCTGCAGCTGGTGACCCTGGCCTGTCTTCATATAGCCGCTCAGATTGAAAATACGGACGCCCTGATCCCGCGCTACAGTGAACTGAATCGCCAGGTTAAGAATGCCTACACTCCCTTCGAGTACAAGGCAGTGGAACGGAAAGTTCTGATGTTCTTCAATTTCGAGCTACTGCGTCCCACCACGGCCAGCTTTGTGGAGCTGCTGGCCTGTAGCTTTCTCACCCGCTCCGACTATACCTCGTATATGTCATCGCTGGATGAATACGATCAGGAAATGCGCTCACTACCTCGATATGACAGCTTTGAGCAAATGTTGGCTGCGCTGGCCCAACTGTTACTCCGCATGGCGGATGACACTTTGAGCATTAATCGTTTTGGCAACGAGCCGCCATCTCTGCTGGCTGCTGCCTGCATTGCAGCAGTGCGTCAGGTCAGTGGTCTACTCAAGCGCTGGACGCCATATCTCACAGAGTTGACCACATACACGGAGCAAATGGTGGAGCCATATCTGGATATTATAATACTTTATCACTATTATCAGACCACTTCAGTGGATCAGTTGAGTACCTTAGTCAACGCGCAGGAGCAGGAATACGAGACTGATTGCCAAACAGAGGAAACGCAAAACTGGCGCAGTCCGGACTCGGGCTTTGAGGAGACAATATCGCTGCAGAATACCTCCACTAACGGAATGGTGGTCTTAAACGAAGTGGTTAGTGTAGAGGTGGAGACCTTTAATATTATCACCGTACAGCTGCAGGAACCTGCTCAACCAGAACTAAAGCGTAAACGTGCCCACAAAGAGGGTGATGATGAGCGGGATCAGCCAGCTGCCAAGCAAAAGTATCTGGACCCAGAGCAGAACTAAATACATTTAATAGTTTTATTTAGCTATATTTACGATAGTCTAAAATCAAGATTAATCGTTCATAAGATTATTATTTAAGCTTGCGAATAGCCAGAAACTCGATTCGTTTGATTTTTAAGAATATCTCGCTTGATATTTAAAAATAAAGTTTTTGTAAACGGTTTTGAACAGCCAGAAAGTGAAGTTTTTTTTTTGTTTAAATAAATTTTTCTTACTTTTTGTTGAAAAATTTATTGATCCTGACATCTTTCCAAACAGACTTAAGAACATTTTAGTATGTAAGACTAAAGATAGGTCTTAAAGTGTAAAGACTCGGTGGAATTAAGGGCGATTCTTATACAGTAAGAAGTTTTTCATATAATTTCGGATTTCCAGTAACTGTAAAAGTCCGAAAATATGTCTTTCTGAGCAGACTCAAGAATAGGCCTGTTGAGTTAAAATAGTGGGAAATTAAAGGCCATCCAAGAACAGAAGTGATCTTTAAAACAGTTTCCGGACTGTCCTGAAAAAATACCTATGAATTAGGGCCAAACCGGATCTTTATACTTAAAAAGGGGTTAAAGAAGATCAGAAAGACGATTTTACGAGCTTTTTGGACCGCTTTACCTTCGAAATACCGAAAAAAAAACTACAAACGGATTTAAGCAAAATTCGGCAAGTTTTCCTTAGGAACAGGTTAGATGGGGGTTGTGATTCGATGTAATTAAAAAAACGGAACTGCCTTAACTTAAAAAATTCGAAAGAAAATGCCTTTTAAGGGAAGTTTGGGTGATTTCTGTGAAAACAGGGGTTCTATAGATATCTCCTATACTGGGAGTGAACCACAGAACCGAACCGAATCTCCTATACTGGGAGTGAACCACAGAACCGAACCGATCCGCGTTTCAGATGTCTACGAAAACCATGAATTAAACCAAATCTACGGTTCGAAAACTCTGTGAGCCACTGATTCCAACATTCTATGTTTAATATGTAGAAACTCATCTCCACTAGAAAAATGTTTTTTAAATTTGCGTTATTGTTAAATTTCAAGAAAGCCATCAAAGAATATAAAAAAGGGCTAAGAATATGTATGTACATTTTTCTAGGTTCTATGTTGACCTTGAATATCCGGCTCGAGGGGCCTCAAGAAAGATACTTCGACATTTCACATTTTCAATATTTTCATACTTTAATAAGAGTTTTGAAAAATCACATTGAATGTATTTAGCATGTTTGTAATTATAGTTTGTGTGGTTATATATTTTCTTGCATATACATATATATATATAATTGGAATTCCCTTCTCAACTTAAAGTTACGACATAGTCAGAAATCAACATATCAAAAACAATACAAGTGCTACAACCTAAAAACAATAGAAAATGGTCTGTTCTAAGATCTAGTAAAGAATGTTTTCGTTTTCGTTAGAAGCCAAAGTTAGTAGTTTCTTAAATAAAAACTATTTTATACAATTTATATATTATTAGATTTAAGAGATTAAAAGAAAGTCTTGATCGAGTCGATTTTGAAGCTACAACTAAATGAATCAAAATCTCTAGTCTAGTACACAAAATAGAAACAAAGCTTGTAGAATTTACAACATTTACAAGAACTGCCACAAGCGGTGGGTGGTTAGCAGTTGTGTCGGCTCATCGCTGCATATCGCGTCGCTTCAGCACATCGAAGATAACGTCTGATGAATTTTGCTTATTGCCCGCATCATTGCCCGACTCGTCTTCCGAGTCTGTTTGCTCCAACAGCGGCACAGTTAGTGTCGAGTGTGTTCCCACATGGACACCAGCAACTGTGTTACCCTCTCGCTCATTGAAATTGTACTCTGCGCTCAAATCTTCATTATCATTGTCCAAATGCAGCGATTGATGTTGCTTATCAGGGTGCGACATGGTGTTGTATTTGTGCAACAAGTGGCACACTATGCCACCCAAGCATACAACAATACCCACTAGATTGATGAGACTCAGATGATCTCCTTTCTGTGTGACAGCCAAAACCAATTGACAAATATCCTTAAAGATGCCAGCTATGGAGAGTGTTAGGCTGGAGGTTTTGCTGAGCACCATAAATTCGCTAACCTCCATGAGAAAGGCAATAAGCGCACCCAAGGTTATACGGGCCATGGTCCAAGTGATGTCCGCCTGGGAAACGTTTTTAAGATTCTCCAGCACAGCATGAAGACGGCCACCTAGAAGAAACGGGGGGAGTTAGAATGGAAGTAAGTTTGTAGCCTTTGGACCGGACATACCTTCAATTCCAATCACCAATGGCAACAGCGAGGCAATCATCCAGGGCTGCATATGATAAATCATATCAATGGGATTATGTAGACCCAGTTTTGATTTTTGCATTATAAACTGGGCAAAGCTCCAACGCACTCCGCTGCTCAGTGAGGCAAAGAGTATAAACAAGAAGCCCACTGTATTAAAATCAGTCGATTTATAGGTGAACATGAAAAGGCCTGCGGTTATCAGGCCTACAATGCCCACCAGCGACCAGCTCTGTAATCAAGAAACCATGATAAACTAAGCAATTCTATCCACTTAATCATCATCATCATCATACGCACCTTCTTCTCCAGGCCCAGGATTATGGCAAACAGCAGTATAAATATTATGGTCGTCGACTTGGTCATCGTGTACAACGAGATGGGCACCAGGGCCAAGCCCCAGTTGGAGAAGCCAATGTCAATGCCACTGGCCACTCCAGTGGGCGCCATCTTACGCACAGCCACTCGCCAATCCAGTTGAATCCTGGATTTACCCGCTCTCAGCTGATATACATGACGCACCAGGGCGGCCAGCATGAATTTCAAAATCAAGTGATACGTGACTATGGTCAAGGGAAATGGAATCGCCCGATTGATGTCCGTCTGATAGAAGGTCAGCGTGATGGACAGTATAAGATAGACCAGAATGATGACCAGTGTGCAGAGGGCCATTTGCATGAAGCGGGCGTCTGCGTGTGGGCGGGTGGTCATCATGACACTTTCCGGCGACGTGGCTCCTTCTGCTGCTCCGCGAGCGTTGATGTATTTGAAGTTCGCTTGCTTGCCATTCTGACCTGTCTTTTTGCCGCTGTCCACGTACAGTTCTACCTCTTCGCAGTCGTCGTCTTCGCTGCCGCCGCCGCCGCCGCCCTCTGCCTCCACGGCTCCTTCGCCACCACCGCCCACGCCTTCCGCAGAGTTGAGACGCTCGTATTTCGGCGCCACCATTCTCAACCTTAATTACTGGTGCTGCCTCTCTGGAACACTTGCTGAGTTGGTAGTTAGCTTATCAAAACCACCTCCATATGTTTGCCCGCGCTCTCTGCTCGCCGTTTTCGGCTGTTATCGTTATCTGCGTGCGGGAGTAACGTTCGACAAGTAAACGTAAATGGAATTGGATATTTACGTTTTCATTTTTTTGTCTTTTAACTTGTCTTTTTCTTGTCTTTCTTGCCTTGCCGTCTGTTTGCTGCCAACTGTTTATACACTGTTGTTGGTTTCTACTAGAGATGGGCGCGTGTCGAATATTTGCAGCACGACACGGCTGTGGCACGAATGGCCTTCTTCAAACATGCACACCACACGCACGTTCAAAAAAAGTTTCAAACACAAAGTGACACAGCACGCACGACTTTATTTTGTGTGAAAAAATCAATTAAATATATTTATGTATACGTTCATTATACAATGGATATACAACTTGATTCATTCTAAAAATTGACTCATTCTGATCTTGCAAACACGAATATGTCCTGTTGCGCAGTGCGTGCTGGTGGCACGACGAAGGCCACGACACGCGGCCATCTCTAGTTTCTACCTGAATGTGTGTGTGTTCTGGAAAACGTCACACGGATAGACTCAACGATATATCGATAGGTTTTGCGCAACTATCGGCTAACAACCTGAAGTGTTACGCACCAATATTTAATCATGTTGGCCTTAGAAAATCTTAATAATAAAACGAAAGGGAAAGTTTTGAAGTTTAGAATACATGTCATAAATACCAAATAACTTTGAGCCAGGAAGGCTAACCGATTCTGAATTATTATTTATTTTCCAACCTAGAAGAACTATTTCATAAATTTCAAACATTTTTTGATTTCATAAAGGAAGAGAGTTTAGAAATTTTCAAACGTTTGGATTATTAATATCTCTTTCTTTTTATTTCATTAAATCATGGACAACAAGTTCAATCTTTTAAGAACATTTCCAGCAAAGTCAAGTGCAGAAAGTTTATTTATATCAGTTTATTTTTGGAAAATTAGACTTTTGCCCACGGTGCATCGACTATATTGCATGCGCTTTACAGCACTACACGTGCTTAACTATCGATAGAATTACAGACATATCGATTGCTTGATTGCCAAGAAGAACTTGCGGTGTCCGTGTAATTTGGCCGAATTTTCAATTAAATAGCTAACTAGATTACTCACGCTCAATATGTTTCGCCTGCAACAAGCTCAACCCGATCCCGCCGAGGAGCAGAAGCGTGTGTCCTCTGAGGTGCGCTTCAATTTCTTCGTTTTTGGCTCCTTGATTGCAGCCATTCGATTGGGTAAGTACAGTGGGTCAAGAAAGTGTTTTTACGCATGACAAAAACTCACATTTTCCTTTCTAAATGACAAAATGGTGATTAATTTTATTTTGATTCTTCGTGCAAAATAAGTGAAAAATATGAGTTTATTGCCATCTGTTAAAACACTTTCTTGACATACTGTAACTTTTTTGAACTAAATTCTTATAATAAATCAATTTTTCCCCTCTCAGCGCCCATTGTACTGCAGCAGCTGAATACGGCATAACTATGGCAATGCGTGGAGAGCATGAGGACATATAAAATAAGTTAAAAGTTCGCCCTGCAGTTGACAAAGCAAAACCTAGCATTTATTAAAGAACGCACAGTGACCTACATCTGTATAAAAATGAACACTTTTTGTTTTGGACGCAACATAAGGGGCCTTACAAAGGCTTGGCATTCCTTTCTATTTTATTTTGTAAGCGGGAGCGCTGGACTTAATTCAAGGTGCAGAACACATTCCAATGGGTTGTGAGGGGGAGAATAGGGGACTAGTCCTCCAGAATTATGCTGCGAGACAACTCTCAGCGTCTCCGTACTAAGCTTTAGCCCGCAAACAATTTAAAACGCCCAAATCAATCGATTAATCGTGCTGGTATTTTGGTAACAGCACTTTCGATATTTCAGCGGTATTTTTGGTATTTTCAACGTGGCCGCCTGCGGCCACACTGGTGCGTATCCTGCAATTCCATGTCCTTTTCAGTTGATTTCAGCAGCACAATCTCGTCGCGACCAAAAATCGCGTCATTTTCATTCAATAAAACTAAATCAAAGTGAAATATATTGTAAGGGGAAATCAACAGCGAAATTTGAATAATAGCAGCAATGTGGAAAAGTGAAATGGTTTAAGGTAGTTGCAAAAGCCGTTAAAGCAGCAACAGCAACAACAACAACAACAAAGTGCTATCAAATTATCAGGCCCAGTGATACCAGGATACTGCCACGAAAATGTCGACAATTGTGGAACAGGTGAGAGAGATAGAGATTCCATCTAATAAGTATGCAAGGTTCAATTGGAAAACGTTTACCATGTAAGCCCGGGCCTAATGCATTAAAAGCTTATCAGACATTAAGCCAAATGTTACGGTATTTATACTTGAATGAGCGCCCGCCGACTGCGTAACACACAGCAGTGTCTGTCAATTTATGTGTGTGTATGTGTGCGTGTGTGTGTGTTGTTTTTGCATTGCCATGCCAACGGCAGTTACTTCCGTGAAGCCTGCTTTCGATTTGACAGTAAAATTCGATTAATTTCTAATCTGTGTGAAATCACATCAGTGTGACAAGTGCAGACGATTTACATACACACACACACGCAGACACCTAACCATGGACAAATATAAATAGCTGCAAATTCCATTTTCCCCCCCTTATTTCGATTTCACACGAACCCATCGCAGTTAATTGTCATTTTGCTGCATTCGCTAATATCCTTCAACTTTGGCTTTAACTTCTCTAAACGCATTTTAATTTCACTCAAACTTAATTCCCACTCACCACTCACTTCCTTATTTTATGTTGTTTCTTTTTATTTAACTTCATTTATTTTTTTGTGTGCAGGAATTTCCTCGGTTGTCAAAGTCAGGACAAACTTTTGTTGCATACTTCTTGGGGCTGCGCATGTAGCGCGAGTCATTACGTTTTATAGACTTTATAAGAACTTGCAGTTTGCTTGAAAAGTTTCTGCTAGGTGGAAACGACGACATGTACTATATAGGAATGTGTGTATATATATATATATATATATATTCATTTTCATTTGTTCCAACTTAAAGTTTTCACCGACAGATAAACATTTTTTTTATAATTTCATGCCGGGGAAAGCCATTAAAGAAAACATAACTAAGCCATTAAAGATAGCAAGTATTTGGTGAGTGTTTCAATTTTGTTGGGTTTTGCTTATGATTCAGAAATGTTCTTCAATTGACTAGAAAATATAAGGAAAGTGCAATGATAGCACAGTAGGGCAAGAGTTAAACTAACTTTATCTGAATTGGTAAGCAAGGGAAAAACTAAACTAAACTAAACTAATAATCAAGATTGCTGAACCCTAATGAGGGAATATCCAGTACATAAGATTTCAGAATCAGAGTGAGTTTGATTAACGGTCGCCACGAAAAAGAATAAGTTATCAAGTCCTGTCACGGTCGCCATGTAAAAGAATATCTTATCGAGTGCTGTTACGGTCGCCATTTAAAAGAATACATTTTCGAGTCGTGTAAGGGTTGCCATGTAAAAGGATAACTTATCGAATCGATGACACTGTAGCCATCTGAAAGATTAAGTTAAAGAGTCCTGATACGGTCTCCATGAAAAATTATTATTTATTTCGATCTCTCACGGTTGTAAACTAATAAGCTATTAAGACCTCTCACGGTCGCCTAGTTAAAACACAAGTTATCAAATCGATGTCACGGTCGCCATGTAGAAGAATAAGTTATCGAGTCTTGGCACGGTCGCCATGAAAGAGGATACATTATCTTGTGAGATTGTTTTTTGCGAATGGTATTAGCATTATAGAAGTGCAAATAAACGCCTACGCTCCGTTTGTGTTAAGTTTATGCTCTGTTATTTATTTCTGATGACAGAAACATGAGCTTAATTCGCGAATCAGCGCTTATATGCATGTGAGTATATATGTACAAGTACAAGCGCTGCTCTCAGTCAGCTTTTTTTTCGACCAAAACTGAAGTGTTGGATCATATTTCCTCTGGTAAAGAATTCGAGTGAGCAAATTTATATATATGCAACAATGTGTTCGCAGGCCTCATGCATACACAAATTGTTATTTACTTTAACACATATGCGTATATGTATGCTACAATTTAAAGCTGTCTGCTAATTATAATGGCAAATATACACTTTTCCGCTCAGCTTTTTCCCATGAAAACAAAATGATACAAAACTGAATGGCCAATATAAATCGATTATAAGTTAACCGATTGAATAAATTAACCTCAATCAGAGTTGTGTTTGCTTCAAAAACTATACAAAAAATGTTGTTTCTTTCTTTAAGGAACTCATAAATATTATCGTTTCGCACATACATAAATCCTGTTTTCCCCCCTCGAAAAATATTTGCCACCATTTTTAGCTTCACTTCAAACTTATAATGAAAGATATTCATGTTTGGTGCTTTAATTTATGTGGCCATAAAGGCCAAACACCTGATGTACATAAGCAGATATGTACATACGAAGAATATGCTCTCGTTCCCACCCCATCAAGTGCACTACATAGGCTAACTATGCGCTCCCCCCCTTCAACCCGCATAGTTGGCGCTGTTACGTGAGAGGCTTCTTGCGCCTTTTTTTTTTTTTTGTTTTTGTGCGCCATTTTGTCAGAGCATAAATTACAACTTCAGGGCTATCCACCTGACTAACGGAATGGTGGGGGTTGGAGCTCACTCAGAACGTCTGTTGCTGGTGCGGCTGCTGTCACTGTCGCCGGTTGTTGCTTACATAATGTTAATGATGCTGCTGCCCAGGCCGGGACAGGGGGAGGAACGTTCATGACGTTTGCCAAAACAAAAGTCAACGGGAGAAAAACTCGCGGCGTGACCTCTCTCTGTGTGTGTGTGTGTGAGTGTGTTTGTGTGAGAGCATGGCCTCCCCTCTCTTGTAAACAGAACGTGCATCCTTTCTTGTTGGATTGTTTTGTTGTCCTTGTTGCCTGGTTGTTGTTACTTAGGTGTGTTTTTGTCTGCTCTTTCCAAATGAAGTTGAAATAGCGAACACTAAATTAAAGTTTATTTGAGAAATTTCACAGCAAAGCAACTGGAAATTGGGCTAATTGTGGAAATAATTGAAATTGCTGCCCTTTGTAGAGTAGATTTACTTATTTATTTTGATTAATTTCTTATTTGTTTACCTTCACCTCTAGCCGTAAAATGCCACACACAATTTTATTTATGTGTCTAGGACTTCGGGGCGTTTCTAGGATATATATTTTGAAATTAACTTCTTGCACTCTCTTTAATGGTTTCCCCTCTGCATACATTCTTGCTGACCCTGCATAATATTTCACTTTGGCGGCATAATCAAGAGTTTTCCGTTGTGAGTCACATGGCGTATGCGTAATGCAAAAGTGCATCCACGACAGCTTCCCCAAGGATAATGCTTCTCTAGTTTTGTCTCGTTATGCTTATTTGCACACACACAAACACTCGCACTCTCACAGAGAGAGAGATGTAGAGACAGGGAGGAAGTGTGCCCCCGGGGTGCTAACAGCAGCAAGGTTCATGGCCTTCTTAAGCTTTAGTAGCAGCCAAACTCTATTGCATCCCTGTGGCTGCCCTGATCAAGGTCAAATTGTACTCTTTAGATTCAATTTATGCTTGCATCACATTTTAAAAGCTCATAAAAATTCCAAAAAAAAATGGCCCAAACACCTGCTCATCCTTCATCCTACAGCCAATATTTTGTCATCTAGACTGTCTCTGTTTATCTTCTTCTTTGTCTTTGTCTCTGTTTCGTATTTTGATTGCTTTTACACACACACTTACACACACATATCACATACAACGAGGTGACTCAATGTCTTGCTCATTTCCTTTGGTATAGACCAAAAAACTATATGCGTTTGAGTCTCAGTTTCTTTATCTTTTAGGCACAGTGGTTAGAGGGTGGTTGGATATTAGCCAGGAGGGTTGGTGAAGGTGATGGAGCATGGATGTTCTTTGTGAAATGAAAGTGGTTTGTTTTCGGTCTCTGTGTATGACAGACATTTGCAGAAGGCGAGACAGAGAGCACTGAGAGAAGATGGAAATGAGAAAGTTATAAGTGGATGACTTCATATGAGCGCCCTGGCACTTTGTCAGTTCTTTAATTTACTTTTTTGTTGTTGTTGTTGTTGTTGTACTGGGCATGATTAACATTTCTCTTTGTCAATTGATAAGGGGAATTAATTGGCAAACTGATTCGGTTTGGGAAATCAATAATAAACTCAATACTTACTTGCAGACAGCATGCGGCTGAGTATTTACTTCTACAGTTTGATGTACTAGCGATATTTATGTGGTTAACCGAGAGTTGAATAGTTTTATTAAGCTTTCAAATGGAAATTTCAAGAGAATTGAACATCTTGATTAATATTGCCTTATCATTCGCAAATGTACTTATTCTAAGTCGAGGGTCTTTTGATAGGTTGGCAGTTTACAGTACAAATAGAAAAGGACCGAGAACGCTACGCTGCTGTACTCCGGCTGCTCTGGTGAACTCTTTCATTCCTTCTGTAAATACTCATTGTTACTGACATAACACTCCAAGACTGGATTTACACGGTGAAGCAAGCTTCATAGAGTTCTCTTAGTAACCCCGAGAATCAGGTAGGATTCTAAAGCTTTCCTTTATAAATCGTATTCATTTTGCCTTGAATATTC
Source organism: Lordiphosa andalusiaca (assembly GCA_035044965.1). NCBI lineage: Eukaryota > Metazoa > Arthropoda > Insecta > Diptera > Drosophilidae > Lordiphosa > Lordiphosa andalusiaca. The sequence goes on along the minus strand of JAWNNM010001363.1, from coordinate 2,620,901 downwards.
CGTCTACCAAGAGAACTTCATGAAGTTTGCTTCAGCGTGTAAATCTATTCTGACTTGGAGTGTAGCATTGTCCTTTTCTTGAATATTAGACGGTCCTACAAAACACAGTTTTAAAACTTGGGCAACATTTAGGACAACTGTGAAGCAGTTGATGAAATGATGATCATTTTTCATATAGTTTGTATGATTTTTAGTTCCGCTGGATGATTAAATGGATATGTGAATAATATATGATGAATAAGTCCAAATGGTTGTTGGAAATCACTCCAGGAGTTACTTATTAATATCCTTTTGCTCTGTGTAGTACACCAATCAAGTGGCGCTGCCGCCAACGTGCGACTTGAAAACCGAAAGAAAAAATATAAATTAATGTGAAATAAGTTAAAGTACACAGAGAAAAAAAAGAATGATTTGCGGTATACATTTGGGAGGGATATGTCTGAAATGTACTTTTAATCATCCAACGGAGCTAAAAATCATCCAAAAGATATGAAAAATGATGATCCTTGGGATGATTTTTCAGCTCCGTTGGATGATTAAAAGGATATTTAAGACATATCCCTCCCAAACGGATACTTTTTTGGATCTTTTTTTTTTCTGTGTAGAGGATTTTAAAGCAGAAGGAGCATGTATCAAGTTGATTAAGTAAGCGGTAGAGCTTATAGTAATCATCACAAAGGACACGAAACGGATCATGCAAAGGCATTGTTAGTAGAACCACGTTTCAGAGACAAGGGGGCTAAGTAAAGGGACGGTCTACTAGGATCATTGAGATTAATTTTTCTAACCATCTTCGATGAGTCGATATGACTATTGGTTAGTCTATGAATAAAGATTACACCAGGTATAACTCTACGGTTAGGAAAAGAGGATAGTTTAACTAAAAGTAGTCTACTAGAGTATGGTAAACGAGCCCCAGGATTCCATTTTAAACCGCAAAGAGCAAACTACAAGAATTGCTTTTGCACAGATTCAATTCTATCTTGAACTTGGTCTAATATTTTATCTTGATGGGTCTAATATTGCGAAAATCACACATATGATCCATATTTAAGAATAGGCTCTTCAGCTTCGTAGGACTTGCAAAGAATGCAAAAATTCGAATGAGGTGCTTTAAAAGACGTTTCTAAGATCATCACAGATAACGATTAATGGACATGGGCGTAAAAATTGGAAACGAAACAGCAATCGACCGTGTGGAAGTTCCCAGACGAAGCATTGCGAAGATATTTCTTCAGCCGACTGGGTCATGTGGGCACTGTATCGCTTCAGCAACATGGTACTGTCAATTCTGAGTGGTACATGACCGGTCAAAACGTCAAATTGATGAGTTATCCGTCGTACAGCAGGGCTGTCGATAGTTCCCAAAATACCAAAACCGATATCATATATTGCAACCCTAACATGCAGCCTTGATTTAGCACCCAATGATTTTCTTGTAATCTCATACATAACAAGAAAGAAAGTCGGTCAAGCCCGACCATAACATACTCTGTACCAAGAAAATTTGTTTTTTGATCATAACTCGAAAACCGTCCATCCGATTTTCTTCATTCCTTTGGCGGATCGATAAGTTATCCTAATAACTAAATATGTCCGGAATGAACAAGCCATCTATCTTCAAAACTGTGGGAGATATGACGTTTTTTCTAAAATGCAGGGGTTGGAAGGGGGCGTGGCCAAAATTGAAAATAAACTTGATCTGCCTGCAGACATAAGAAGCATATGTCCCATATATGTCAAACCTCTATCTCTTACTATCTCTGAGATCTGTGCGTTCATACGGACAGACAGACTGACGGACGGACAGACGGACATGGCTATATCGACTCGGCTGTTGATGCTGATCAAGAATATATATACTTTATGGGGTCGGAGATGCTTCCTTCTGGATGTTACATACTTTTGCACAAACTTATAATACTCTATAAACCTACGGTACAGAGTATAAAAATTTAGCTTGGTGAGCTTTTTCTACCCCCCATAAGAAGCAGTTGATGCATTTAAAACCAATGTTTTGGAGTTGCCTCATTTAAAGTGGGAAAAGAGCTTTGAAAATTGGTTTGAGCGAATGCAAAAGTGTGCATAATTTGTTTGTTATTATTGGCTATTTCCGTAATATGTATCCTACCACACGTATAAGTTCAACATTTAGGGAACAATAAGTTAAATTTTAGCTGCACATCATAGTTTTAGCCAAACACTGAGCTCTCTGGCCCACTGTGCACTGTTTTGCTAAAGTTTCAATAGAAAAAGCTGTCTTCAAGTGCACAAAATATAAATAAAGTAATAAATTTTCAAAACATTTTGCCTGGGCCTGGGCGGCTGGTTGGTGAGCTAAGAAACTGGCAAGAAAAAAATATATATATAAAAAAAAATAAACCACTTCAGCCCAATTTGTATCCACAGCAATGCGGTTGCCCTCGACCAGACCTGTTGCTATGCTCGAATTTTTTTACATAAATGAAATGAATATTTAATCATTGCTGGCAAATGTCTTACAGTTGAGTAATTTGTTTAAACTTTCACAATAATCCCAAGGGTGAAAGCCTTGGCAAATATGCAGGAGGTTTGAAAGTAAAGTGATTAATTTTGAACCAAGTGCAAGGTATTGTCTCCTCTTCCCTTTCCTGTGTCAGCTAGTACTTGTACCACTGTTCCAGCATTACAGATTTGCACCGCAATAACCATTATCTCTCTCTGTTATTGTTGCATTCGATGTTATTATTTTCCTCTGGCTTTCTTTTTTTTTTGCAATTGTGTTTGTTGTCTGTTTTTTTGATAGTCATTTTCATCATTTTTTTTTTCTCATCAATTTTTTTTCGAGATTGAGATGTGCGTGTGTGTGTGTGTGTGAGCGGCTTCTTTTCTCATTTTCTTGATTTTATTACTTTTACTTTTTACGATTTATTTGCTGAAATTGCTTATTTCCCTTCTGCTGCTGGCTTGGCAGTGCGACAAACAGAGAGAGAGAGATAATATTGGCAGGGGGCTGGATTGTTGTTGCTGTTGCTGTTGCTACTGTTATTATTGCCTCTGCATTGTTTCTTTGTCCGTAGTCTCTCCGGTTGCTGGGCAAATTCAATCAACGTTTTGTTTTTAATCGATTCCCTACGCTCAGAGTCCTTCGCTTTGACTTGTGCTCACGTTTTATCAGTCGCTATGCACACGAACACACACACACACACACACACGCAGCTTCTTTGGCTGCTCTTTCAACTTTGTCCTTATGCCGTATGCGCAATATTTTTTTCTTTCATTAATCATACGCCACGATGCACTCGCATAAATAGTTTTGGCATGCAGGCGACACAGCAAACGGATTTTCCAAGTTTCTGCACATGCACCAGCCAGTCACACAGTGAAAGCAGCTGCAACAGCAGATGCAGATAAAACTGTGGGGAGGGGAGGGGTGGAAATGAACAGGAATGGCGAGAGCGAATGAGATACAAATATGTATGAAGAATGTACGTACATTACCATTAACCTGGGATTAATGCTGAAAGTAATTTTGGTAACGGCCACCGTTAACATACTGTTGCGGTAAGGCTTAAAGGAAACGAATTACTTAAATTTGATACATTTTTTGGTTTCGCCAGATAGTTATACATTGGTATATTTCACAATATGCAAGTTTTGTTCTGGAGAACGCTTCAAACTTACCAAGCTATTTGATACCTTTACATACTGTTATAAGACCAAGGTTTTTAAAAAGTTTTTCTCGCTAAAACTAGTTTCTCGACCGATCATTCCTATGGCAGCTATAACCTACAGTAATCCGATTTTGACAAAACTTTAAGGAATTGGGTGATAGCTTATAAAATAAGTATGTGCCAATTTTAAAGTGGTTTACATTGATAACAAGAAAGTTTTTCTTACTAAGACAATTTTTTTAACCTTACTTTTCAATGGCAGCTATACTATATAGATGTCCGATTTCGACCAAACTTAGTAAAATCATGGGGAAGCATAGCAAACTAAGAAATACAAAGTTTGGAGGCGTTTCCATTGAAAACAAACAAGTTTTTCTCACTAGAACTAAAAGTTTGACCGATCATTCCTATGGTAGCTATAACCTATAGTCATCCGATTTCGACAAAACTTCGAGGAATTGGCTGAAAGCTAAAGAAATAAATATTTGCCAATTTAAAAGAGGTTTGCATTTAAAACAAAAAAGTTTTTCTTACTAAGACTATTTTTCTAACCCTACTTTTCTATGGCAGCTATGCTTTATAGATGTCTGATTTCGACCAAACTTGGCAAAATCATGGAGAAGCATAAAGTACTATCAAATACGGAGTTTAGAGACGTTTGCATTGAAAACAAAAAAGATTTTCTCATTAGAACTAGTTTTCCGTCCGTTCGTTTCTATGGCAGCTACATGTTATAGTCATCTGAACAAGCCGGTTCCGAAGAATGTGCAGCGTATTTGTACCAGAAAACTTCGTGCAAAGTTTGAAAGCGATAGCTTTAAAACTAATGGAGGATATAGCATAGAAGCAGACGGAAAGGTGGATAAATCTAAATCAACTCAGCTTGTCATTCTGATCTAGTATATACATTTTTTATATGGTCAAAAATGCTTCCTTCTATGCGTTACAAGCATCTGGACAATTTCAATATACCTTCTGAAATGGTATAAAAGTATTTTAAAGTACAAGAGTGCGTCTGCCACACGAAGCTAAAAACAAGCACCGAAACCATATTCATAAAAGATACAAGGAGTTTGCTACCCAATCAAAGAGACACTCAGTCACTGAATTACCAATATTTTGCTTACGATTACAAAAGTCTTGCATCTTTTGGATTGATATGTAATAATTGGTTAAAACCTATTAAAACAAGTAAGGGCGCTGCAGTCGAGTTTCCCGACCACAAAATACCCTGTTCATTTGTTTTCATTTAATTGTTTTTGAATTTCATAAAATTATCCCAAATGTAGGCAACACTTTTTTCTAGTCCTGACCAACAAGTAGGGGGGGTCCTCTTATCAGCTCAACTGTTTCGCTTATAACTCCGGTGTTTTTTGACCGATCTGATTGTACTTTTCAGAATAGATAGATATTGGGCCTAGCTTGATGTATACTAAACCACGAGGCTCTAACTTGAAAATTGTGGATCTGACGCCTATTTAGGTCTAGGATTTCTAGAGGAGGTCTAGGTTTTTTGGGGATAAAAGGGGGACGGGGTGGAATTTTTCAAATCTGAAACAAACTTGATCTGCGTACAGCATAAATCTACCTTCGTGCAAAAATTTGTGGCTCTATCTCTTATAGTCTCTGAGATCGACGCGTTCATACAGACAGACAGACGGACGGACGGACGGACAGACGGTCAGACGGACAGACGGACAGACGGACAGACGGACAGACGGACATGGCTATATCGACTCGGCTGTTCATGCTGATCAAGAATATATATACTTTATGGGGTCGGAAAATTTTCCTTCTCCCTGTTACATACATTCGCACAACTTCATGATCCCCCTTTTCCCATTTTCAATGGGAACAGGGTATAAAAATCTGTATAAACTTCAAGTATAAGGCTTGACCGTGAGCTCCAAATCAAAGCACAAGTCGTTATGCTAAAGCAAACATTTTCTCCCTAAGTGCCCAGTGTAATTTCAGTTCTCGAGGTCAATAACTAATAAACTTGGCAAACTTGCACAAAGAATAACAAATCGTTGGCCAAGTTTGTTTTCCCCACTGTGCATTATCATTTCCCAGCCAGAAGAGAAACAAAATACATATGTTGTGCTGTTGTGTGCCTGAAACATAATGTTTAACGAAGACAAATATACTGACAGCACATGCCCACGTACGTACAGATATGTATGTATGTATATGTATGTGCTATGTATGAAATTTATGCATATTTTGATGACATTTTGAACGCATAACGTAAAATGTCAAATACATAAAACCCCAGCGAAAGAGTAATTCAAAAGTGGGTGGGGGGGGAGGTGGTGGTGTTCGGTGGGCAAAATCATTTCGTCAATATACACGCACATTCCGATTCTTTTGCCGGAAATCGATGACAGCCATTTTACTGTAAATTGAGGCATTTTGCCAGAGCGCTCCTGTAATTGTATTAGTGAGTGTGTGTGTGTGTGTGTGTGTGTGTATGGGCCATCTCTGCGACATATTTGCCTTTCTGCTATTTTTAGCGCCATTTTCATTTAATTTGCTGTCCATGCTGCATAACTAAAACGGCTAACGGTAGCCGAGAGAGAGAGAGAGAGGCAAAAGAAGGAGGCAGCACCAAGCCGGTTTATGTTTTTCAATTACCAGACCACAAAATTTGCAATTTAGATAGCAATATTTTTTTTTAAAAGAGGAAGGGGGATTGGTAGGTAGAGCGGACACAATATTTGAGGTAGAAGTTTTGGTTATCAGCAACGTCAAAAAGTAGGCTATGCGATTTGTTCAATTGAGCGTCAACAGAAAACATGTTCTTACAGCCAATTCAATTTGTATATTTGGAGCATTAATTTGGGGAGGTTCAATTGAATTAGTTCTGGTGATACGCCTACAAATGGGTATATAGATTTGTCACGGAAAAGAGAAGGTAAATCGATAATGGATCGAAACTTTTCTTAATGGAAGGAATTGGGTAACGATCGGGTGAGCTATAAGGAATACCCAGCTTCTAACTGCGTTGCACCGGCCGCTACGGCAATAAGCAACACTGCACTCAGTTCTCCTGGCGCCAGTTATCAGTTATATACAGTCTTTTGGAGAGAATTCTAACTTGAACAGGCTTCTTACTTGTTTGCATTAGTTTTTTTAATCGACCGCTGCCGACGCTGAGCAAGTTTAGTATTAAAAGCTTTTCTCTGCTGCCTTGAGTACTGCCAACGTCTCTGCCTACATTGCCGACCCCAACCCCAATGCATGTTTATACAGGGCCCAATAGAACACAAAAAGAGGAACATTTTTTGTTTTTGCACCATGTGTCTAAAAATGTTCCACTTTTTGTGTTCTATTGGGCATTTAAATACTTGTAAAAGTTCCCGGGACACCCTGTATTTTCCAATTTTAGTCATACTTTTCCTTTCGCTTTCAACCCACTGTGCGGTTAACATCTTCAAGTCATGGCGAACTTTTGCGCTAAAGCTGAAAAATATGACGACAACTGGAGAGTCAGCCAACTGTCAGCCAAGTCGTGGCATTTTTCCAAGTGAGGGATCTCCGACTCTAGTTTCCTTTTTAGATGTCAGTTGGCGTACAATGCTTCCGCCGCTTAAGCAAAACACACATATACACACACACACATACATCCATGGAAGACAGAGCGAGTCAGCGGCATGTCACGTATGTTTGCGCCCAAGCATTCGCATAAACATTCCGTCATTCTGCCTTCAACTCCTCCATCCATTTGGGTCTTCTCTTCCAGCACATTGGCATTGACAGCCTCGCGTCGTTTTGTGTTAAATGTCAACGATGGTTGGTAGCATTCGCGTCCCCAGGACATCGCTCTTGGGTTCAGAGCAATTGACCTTCCATTCATCACTGGGCATGTCCCCCGTCATATTGTTTACAAAAGCATTTTCAGTCAGTTAATGGCAAGTTTTCCCCTGGGGGCGCTGGAGAGCTGGTATTGATGTTTACAAAATTTATTTATTGATTACCCAGAATGGTGAGTTTCGGTTACAAAAATAACACCCAGAGAGTTAGGGAGATAGGGAGAGAGAGCAACTTGCTCTCGTTGTCCTGTAATTATCCCTTCAAATGAGGCTGAACAACAACTGTTTAATCAGGCTTGTAAGCATTTCATACATACATTCATTTCACTTCCGCTACGCCTTTCATTTTTTTTTTTTCTAATCCTTTCGCCTGTGAAGGGAGCAACCAAATAACTGTAAATAAGCAGCCCAAGGAATGTGACAAAAAATGTTTCCTTAATGAAAGACTTGAGCAACATAATAAATAATGACAAGTGCTTGCCGCAAGTTGAAGCAATCTTTCGCCCACTTCTTGTTTTTTTTTTCTTGTTGCTTGTAACTAATACTAAAGTTGAGTAGGATGACAATTGCAAATTTATTTTTGTATGCAGAAAAGGGGACATCCTTTTTAATTTTTTTTTTGAAATTTCTTTCAAGAAAATTACATGACAAAGTTGTGAAAAAGTCAAAGAAAAGCTGTAAAAAGGGTTGGACACTGAGTAAGATTATTTTATTTGTAAGCAAATTGAAGTTGTGGTGATTTTGATTAATTAATTTAAGAACAAAAAGATGCTAGTCAAAACTCATTTATTACATCAACTTGAGTTTAACATGGAGTGTATCTGACACTTGTGGAGCGGTCGGCATTGAGAGCAGCCTCTGGCAAGCAGAGAGATTTTAAAAGCTTCTCGCTGATGCTTGGATTTTGTACTCCCAGTTAAGCCAGAGAGTCGGAACAGTGGCTGGAATAGAAGCTGCTGTTGTGACAGATAAATCCTGAATTTATGCTGTTATTTGTAAGTTTATGTGACAGATAAAGCTATCTGGTAGATATGCCACATGATGCCATAAGAATTTAGTAGGCCTTCATGTTGTCATGTTTTCAATGTAAACACCTTATCAATGGTTATTTTCAAATCATGGGAGAATGTCGATTTATACTTTTAGTGTAAATTCATATAAAACATGAAAGAATGAAAAAAGTAATCTCTATCAAATTTTGTTTTATTATACCCTAGCAGAAGGTATATTGAAATTGTCCAGATGTTTGTAACGCATAGAAGGAAGCATTTCCGACCACATAAAGTATATATATTCTTGATCAGTATGTCAAGCTGAGTTCCGTCTGTCCGTCCTTTGGTTTCTATGCTATCTCCTCCGTCGGTTTTAAAGCTATCGCTACCAAACTTTGCACGAAGTCTTTTGGTACAAATACGCTGCACATTCTTCGGAACCGGCCGGATCGGATGACTATAACATATAGCTGCCATAGAAACGATCAGTCGAAAAACTAGTTCTAGTGAGAAAAACTTTTTTGTTTTCAATGCAAACGTCTCTAAACTCCGTATTTACTAGTTTTCTATGCATTCCCATGATTTTACCAAATTTGGTCTAAATCGGACATCTTTAAAGTATAGCTGCCATAGAAAAGTAAGGTTAGAAAAATAGTCTTAGTAAGAAAAACTTTTTTTTTCAATGTAAACCTCTTTAAAATTGGCACACATTTATTTTATTAGCTTACACACAATTCTTCCAAGTTTTGTCCAAATCGGAAGACTATAGGTTATAGCTGCCATAGAAATAATCAGTCGAAAAACTAGTTTTAGTGAGAAAAACTTTTTTGTTTTTAAAGAAAAGGCCTCCAAACTTTGTATTTCGTGGTTTGTTATGCTTTCCCATGATTTTACTAAATTTAGTTGAAATCGGACATCTATATAGTATAGCTGTCATACAAAAGTAGAGTCAGAAAAGTAGTCTTACTAAGAACAACATTTTTGTTTTTAATGGAAACGGCATTAAAACTAGCATTTACTTATTTGATATGCTTTAACACAATTTTACAAGGTTTTGCCAAAATCGGATGACTATAGCATATAGCTGCAGTACGAATGATAGGTTAAGAAAGAAGTTCTATAAAGAAAAACATGTTTCTATTCAGTGAAAATGGTGTTAGAAACCCAAATATTTAAAATGTTGGAGCTAAGTTCGAGTAAAGGACACTTTAACTAAGTTTGGACATATCAAAAAGCTATTTGGACAAGCTTTGTATGAAAAAATATTCAATATTTTAGGAATAAGCTATACCAAATAGAATTGGTTCAAACAAAAAAACCTGTGGTTAAATACCTCGAAAAACCAGAACTAATGGCTTATAATGTGTTCAAATACAAAGTATCCAACTTTATGCTCGCATCTGACAGCAAAGTATCCAACTTGATGCTCACATCTGACAGCTAGATAAAGATTTTCAAGCTTCTGCACTTTCCAAAGACCCAAAAAATACTCTTTACCTATAGATTTAAAGACATTTCTGCATGTTAGATTTAAGAACGTACTAAAAGGTTAAAGATTCGTTAGATTTAATCTGGATCTTTGAACAGAAAGATGCTTTTGACATCGTTTCGGACTTGACGAAACTTCGAAAGTCCGAAAATGTTAGTTTCCGAGCAGATTAAAGGGTAAATTGCAATGTTAAACTCAAGGAAGAGATTCAAGAGTTGAAATATGGGGTAAATTGAGGGCGATCCAAAAAGGAAATGAGTTTTAAAACGTTTTGCGGATTGCCTTCCCTTGGGGAGTTTGAAATAAAATATCTTTCTGCTCCAATTAAAGGGTAAATCGGGACTTTATACTCAAGAAGGTGTTAAGCCTTGGAACTCAATGAAATTTATAAGGATCCTTTGCACTGCATTACCTTTGAAAGTCCGGAAGAATACTGTCCAAGCAGCTATATTCGGTGTATCTGTAATGAAATTGCTTATAAGTGCGGGGGGAATCGTATTGTGAAGTGCTTATAACCCTATTATCGATCATTTGATACCAAACTTGGTGAATCAAAAACCAATGCTGATATCGATATATATCTCGCTTTGAAATTGCTGGAGAGTCAACAACGCTCTTTCCCGTCTAAATCCAAGTTTCGGCCACAAGGTCCACTCAGTTTTTCACATAATCTCAACAATTGAGTCAACACCTTCCTTACTTCTCTCAGCTTATCAATATCAATTCTCTGACTTTATGTCTTTGTCTTGGCGTCTCCGTCGGTGTCTTAAACGAAAAGTCCAACCGCAGTTGTCAAGTCTCGGAAATCAAAGTGCAAACTACATTCTCATATATGTAATTGGATTAACTTGACAACAACAACAACAACGACAACAACAAAAAGAACAACAGCAACCAGAACGTCGCCAGTTGAAACTTTGTCTTTGGTTACCAGTCAACTTCAAGGAGACTTTTCCAAAACCCACACACCCACACACAGCCACACACATATGAGACACAGGGTGGGGGAGTGGTCTCTACATCTCTCAAACCTAAAAACTGCAAAATGTACAGAAAATTTAATTAAAAAAGGATTTTCGGCCCGGAAAGTTCTATGGCTTCGCTGCTGACTTGGCCTCTCCTTTGGTGTTTAAATTTGTAGAAAGAAAATAATATTTTCTTCTCTTCCTTTTCTTTTTTTGCCAACGCCTAAGAAAATTCAATTTATATTAGTTTCCAGAGTCGGGCAATGGTAAATTGCTAACGACAGACAATGCCATTAATTAATTTGGCCTGCAGAAAATTCGGCAATAGTTAAAACAAGCCTGGTTACACAGTGGCTGGGGCTGGCCAAAAGTTTGAACTTTCATGGGTTTTTTTTTTATGTATGATTTGTTTGCTTTGTGCGGAGAGCTCATAAAACAATTTGCATGTTTCACATTTTGTTGTATATTTTAGTTGGTCAATGGTTTTTAAACAATTTAATAAAAGCATTTTGTTTGATGAGCATAAATGATCTAACAAGCTAAAGAGTTGCCGCCTTTTAGCTTGGCCTAGTTAGGCTTTGATAGAATTATTTAATTAATTTAGTTGATGGTGAACGGCATTAGGCTATAAAGTTTGTTGATGCATGAAGATTATACAAATTTGATGGAAAAGTTATGCGATCTTGTTTGTTTTTAGTTGGATGATTTCATCCTTACAACCACTTTGGGGTTCCCTTTTAGGGCCACCGACAGACCAATGCTCTCTGTGCTTCTTTAATTCCTAAATCACCAGAAACTGGTGCAAGCACTTGGGCAGTGCTATTCGTTAAAGAAGTCGCATAGAAGGGTTTGAAGGGGATGACTTAAGTGTTGTTGGTAACTTCTAATTTTGTGAGGCCAAGTTGTTATCACATTCGGTTCCTACATTCGTGCTGTAACTTCTGATGAAAAAACTTAGGCACCCACAAATGCTGCTGCCAATCGATAAAATAAGGTTGATGCTTTCTGCTTCAATGAAAGCTGCGACTTTGCTGATAAATCTTTTGCAGGTTGGGCTAATATTTAGCTGAACTTTGAAAAGACCCCAAAGTAGGCGTTTTCTTTTCTTGAATCATTGTAAATAATTTAAAAATTCTAAAATTTACCGACCACTTTGAAAGAATACTTTTGATTGTTTCTGAATATTTATGCTCTATTAATGCTCTCTTAATATTAAATCCCTTTGGATTGGAAATGATATTTAAAAGAGTTGATTAGCTCCACTATTTTTCTTAGGATTGTACATTGCTATAAATCTTCAACAATTTATAACATCCATCAGTATTGGTTTATTTAAGTCTTTCTGAAAAACAAGTACGAATATAATTTAAAATCAGAAGCTTTAGCCTAGACCTCTATTGAGATATATGCTTAAAACAACACAACAGCGCACACGCTTCTGAACAAATGTCTAGTAGTCTTATTCCACTGACACATATATACAAAAAAAACAAGAAAGAAAGACGGTCAAGCCCGACTATAACATACTCTGTACCAAGAAAATTTGTCTTTTGATCATAACTCGAAAACCGTTCATCCGATCTTCTTCATTCCTTTGGCGGATCGATAAGTTATTCTAATAACTAAATATGTCCAGAAGGAACAAGCCATCTATCTTCAAAACTGTGGGAGATATGATTTTCTAAAATGCGGGGGCGGGAGGGGGCGTGGCCAAAATTGAAAATAAACTTGATCTGCCTGCAGACATAAGAAGCATATGTCCCATACATGTCAAACCTCTATCTCTTACCATCTCTGAGATCTGTGCGTTCATACGGACAGTCAGACGGACATGGCTATATCGACTCGGCTGTTGATGCTGATCAAGAACATATATACTTTATGGGGTCGGAGATTGCACAAACTTATAATACTCTGTGTACCTACGGTACAGAGTATAAAAAGAGAAAAATGTCGAGCTATTTTTCTGTACAGATTGTACAGCTCCAAAGAAGAGACTAGACTGCGTATTGGCATACTTTCGGGACACTGCCTAGCAGCCTAGCTCAAGCGATTAAGCTAGGCATATCAACAGAGAACCTGGATTTGCAGAAACTCTAGAGCACCTCATTTGCCGCTGCCCAGCAATTGCTACGATAAGATTAATACTTCTACACAACCCACGGTTCGCTTCTTTGGAAGAAGAAGAGGACCCCAAAACGTCAAAAATCCTCCTGCATTTCTAAGTCAAACGTACACAAATAATCACCCGGTCTCATTAAGGACCTTAGGGTCTACGTAAAACCCCATCTGGGGTCATCCGAAACTGCCGAACCTAATAGTCTTTTGACAGGCTAACAGCGTTTGTTGCTATATGAGTACATTACATTTTTTACTATGATTTTGTCGTTATTTATCGCTAGCACTTGATGGTCATGTGTACTTAGATGCAGACGTTCTTGTGTTCAATAATCGAGTCCCAAATAAAATGCCAAACACTTTCCTGGTAGTTCTATATTCTATTTCGATATTATATGACTGAGACCTAAAAATCTATGCACAAATTCAAGAGGTTAACTAGCGTCAACTGTTCTTGCCATTATCATATCGATTTGGAATGTAAATTTGCTGTGGAATCAATCAAATTTTAATTCTTACCTGTATACGGCAGCGGAATTAGACATTAGTTGCTCATTTTTCTTAACACATGTGGAGATGAGTCGAGTTATGCCTATTTCACACACTTTTGGTACCTTGGTAGACTACATTTGATTACTCTGTATCAAAGGTACACAGAGTACTTATATTGGTTTTTGTGCAAAAGTATGTTAAAGCCAGAATGAAGATTCTCCGAGACTATAAAGAATATATGTCCATGTCCGTCTGTCCTTAATGACAAGCAGTTCCTGGAGATGGTAAGAGATAAGTGCTAGATATGTTTGTATATATTTTCAAGGAAATACAATTTATTTTCAATTTTGGCCACGCCACCTTAGGCCAACGCAAGTTGAAAAAAACATGAAAACTGTTTTATAGATAGATTTTGGGATGTTGTAGTCGGGTTGGTGAGATTCGTATAAACGGAAGACGAGCTTTTAGCAAAAGAATGCTCGCTGTGCTGCTACTGCGGAGCATACACTCTTGTTGATACAGAGTTTATAGTAGTCGGGTTTTCACCGACTTTCTTACTTGTTTCGTTTGGTTCTGTTGCTGTTTAGCGGTAGACTCTTCTCTGACAAGTTTTCTTTCATCTCTGTATACTTGACTCTATTCATAAATTCTCTCGGGGTATTCTTTTTTTTCCCACATAACTTTTGTTTTTACTGGAACTGCCCCATTTACACACAACTGCATACATTTAATTGTTATTTTGATGTCTGAATGTAACTAAAACTTTGTGTCGCCTAGATTAACAGTTCAGTTTCTAGTTTATTGTTATATTTTTTTTTCCTTTTAAATGAAACAACAACAATCCAACTTTGACTAATCAGTTTATCATATGCGGGACCCACTCACACACTCAACACACTCTCCATGTACCAACACATCTCTTTTGCTTCCCATCCAGCGCACACTTGGGGTTTTTTGCTCTCTGGCTGCTGCTGCTGCTGCTGCTTATCAGTTGTCTGTCAGTACCCTTCATACAAAACCCAACGGATTATTGATAAGCATATGCCCTTGACTCTCTCTCTCTGCTGTGTTTAGAGCATCAACTCTTTCTCCTATGCCCGATCATTGAAGCTTATCTCTATGGCAGAAGCTGTTGGCTTACGCACACAGAGCACACGTTGGATGTGAGTGGGTATCTCCTCGTTCGCTCTGTATGAGCATGACGTGCATTTTTATGACAAACTTTTTAAAATGTGTTATTTATGAAAAAAAAAAAAAACGAAGCAGATCCGCTTGTAATGTGTAGCTGCTGTCGTCCAACGCAATTTCTCGCTCTCTTTCCAATTTTTAGTAGCGTTTTTGCAGTCGAAACTGTGTGACACTTTGCGTCCGGTATGACGATGAACGGAAGCGAAATTAATTACAAAATATTTTCTGCTCATAATTTCATTTTGCTCCTCCATTCAATTCCAGGCGGCCACAGCGGGCAGTACAACAACAGCAACCAAAGTGGATGCCTCATCATCATCATCATCGGCCACAACAGCTGGCATTTCCACATCCTCCGCATCCGCCAACGCACCCGCCCCCGTCCCCGTCCCCGCCCCACCACCACCCACGTCTGTGGCGGAAATTGAACAACTGCAACAGGCATTAATCGAGAAACAAACTCAACTGTACGCCTTGGAGACCGCCTGTCTTAGGGAAACAGAACGTCAGGTTGAATTAGAGGATAGTGTGATAGCGTGGCAGGATAAATACGATCGTCTCTACGAGTCACACAAGCGAGTGCAGAAGGTCAATCAAAGTCTGGAGGATAAGATGCTAAAGCTGGTGGATCGCAATACCAGTGAACGGGCCCAGCTGACCAGCGATGTGGCCACGTTGAGTGTGAGATTGGCACAGGCAAATTTTAATATTGCCAAATTGCAGAGAGAAATTGTAAGTAGAAATGGTATAGAAATAATTTCCCAATTTCCAACCCCACAAAATCCTCCATCCGAATCTTTATTCTTTGGGTTTGTTTAGCTGACACTTTCCTTCCACTTACATATGTAGTCGACGCCAGCTTAAAGTAGATTTCCAATCTAGTCAAACTGCAGTCCTTTTTTTCAATTAAATCCGCAACGCTGTCAACGTTTGGCGACCAAAAACTGAATTGCCCTTCGTTTTTCCTTCTCCTCTCTGGGCCAACTAATTGGCCACCAACTTTAGCCAGACAGCACAAATACTGTTAGAGTTCTTTTTTTGGGCAACTTTAAGCTGTTGAAAGCCCCTTAAGGGATGGGGATGCGGGGGACGGCAACTCTAAACAAATGCCAGGCGGCAGAGCGTTAAAAACTCATTCGCTAAAAAACTAGAAAACTTTTCCAATTCACTTTGTTTCCTACGAATATCATCTACTCAAAAGTTTTCAATTAATGCAAAACAGTGAAAAAAATGCCGTTGGGCCAAAATGCACTTGAGCTTGGCAATGAGCTGGCTGGGTGTGGGCGTTGAGTAGGTGTCCTGTGGCTGTTTCCGAGGTGTTTGCGTAAAGCGATAGCCCATGTTGTGAACAATTAGTGGGCCAAATGGCCAAAGAGAATGCGCAAGAAGAGTGGAAGAGTGCGAGGAAGCAGCGACGAGCTTCTGGTGCACCCGCACGGTCACCAAATGGCAGCAGCTGCAGCTGTTTTATTAACTTGTTTTTCCTTCTTTTGTTTGGCTTGCCCGGTTTTTTTTTTGTTGTTGTTTTTTTTTTGTGTGCTCTTGCCTGCCTTTGCTTTCGAGTGTTTGCGCAAATTAATACTTAAAAAGCATTTCCACCTTTTAAAAAGTTGCGCAGTTTCTGTTGCCTTTGCTTTGTTGTTTTTTTTTTTGTTTTTTCAAGGAGGCGCCTGCAAGTATGCAATGGGTTTTAAGCGGTTTGCTTTCCCTTGCGTGAAAGGGTATGATGTAGTTGGAGAAACCGTACGTTACGAATAGCTGGTGTGGAGTTTTTCATAGGGGGGTATCAAATGATAAAGGGCTATACATACACAGATTCCTGCTAATGCTAAAGAAGGCATTGGTTGAAGTAACAAACTGCAAAGAGCGAAACTTCTTTAGAGTCAGTTAGACTTCGAGTTCTTATATTGGTTTTGTTTGGATCAAAGACTTGACATGAGAACTTTCCCACTCCACAGAAAAAAGAGCCAAAAAGGATCCAATTCGAATGCATATTATATTTGAATATTAAAATATAAATTTTTCATATCCATTGGATCCATTTTCAGCTCCGTTGGAGTAAAAATTTAAGATCCATTTAACATCAAATCTTAAAATGTATATTAAAAACAATTCCACATGCCAAATGGATACTAAAATCATTCAGTGTATATTTTAAACATTCTTTTTTTATTCTCTGTGTTGAGGTTCTGATGGTATACAGAAAAAAAGATCATGATATTTAGTATCATATGGGTATTTTTAAGTATCAAATCGGCCTTCTTCTAAAAAAATATCAAGATGATATGATCGAGTTCATATATTTAGGACTAAATAGTATCATTTTGATATGAAAATAGTTATATTATGGGGTAAATTTGATCTTTTTATTGATCTTTTTGCAGATGAAGGCCGATTTGATCTTTTTTTTCTGTGTACTATTTTGAAAACTAGTTCTGACATCTGTTCCGAACCCACATTTTTAGTTAAGGATCAACCAAGCTATAAATATTCTAAAATCTAGCAGTTTTTTTTGCTATACATTCTAGATAGACGTTTAAAATGAGCTATAAATGTGATGAAACCTTCGGTATAATTACCTTGTTTTTGTAGATACTTCAATCCACAGTAAATCTTTGCAGCATTGAGAATGTGTTTAAACATTTTCGAATTGGTAAATTATCAAACTACATATTCGCAGCCCATACTCTAAATGTACAGTTCATAGCTTAAAGAAGTACTAAGACTAAACCTCATATTATTAACCAAAGTACCAATATTTCAATCAAAACACTTTTGAAGTGGTTCAGCCGGATGGTTCGGAGCTGGGCATATGTCTAACTTCAAAGTACAAGCCTACAAATCAAATTTTATGATATTAGCTTGAAAAAGCCAACTTCGTAGCCAACTTATGAGCCAATTTTAAACCGTTCTTTAACCGGTTTGCGAACAGATCTAAGCCGGTAAAGTATCCAACTCCACATTTCCAGTCTACATAGCAAATTTAATGATCTTTAACTTTAACATTTTCTTCGCTTTATTTATCGAATCGGTTCTGAATCAGTTAAACATCTAACTAACCATTTCCTTTTCATACCTCTTTTTACTCTGAAATATGGATATATTTAACTCTTATACCAAACTTTCAGTTAGTAGCTTAAATAAATTCTGAGATATGACTCTAAGCCACCTCTGAACCGTTTTGGTTCGCTTTACCAAACATAAGATTCTTAACATACTGTCAAAACTTTGGAAAGATCGGTGCATACATGCAATCAAAGTTGAAATGTAATCATTTCTTCCAGTATTTAAATACTTTTCATTACAATAGTTATACATTTCGATTATTCAATGAATATTTCAAAATGTAATTACTTTTACAATTACTTGAACAATTGCACTTATAGAGGAGGATTATTGAGTAATTTTGCTTGAATGGTTGGATTATTGCTTAAAATGGTTGCTTTAAAGAATATATTGAATTTAAATTGATGGATTAAGGGCCTTTTTCTTATCTTCTAGATATCTGCTATGTGTCAGATAAGCTACGATTATTACTCTGTTATTTGTTAGATTATGTGACAGATGGCTCTATGTGGAAGATTTGAAATCGGCTCCTAATGTCGGTATCTTCTTTATCATCAGGTCTGCCAACCCAAAAACATTTTGGGAGAACCGTTTCGAGGATTCGAACCAACATTGACCAATGGTTTAGTTTCAGAATTTTGAGGATTAATTATTTTGAACGAAGGTGTTGGTTCCAACCTTGGTTCAGCCTATTTTGTGTTCAAGCTTATGTACTAATTGACCTAAAACGGCATAAACTGTAAGAGAGTTGTGTCGATTTTGGGCTGGGATTTGATATGACAGTACTTTTAATAAATAGAAACACTTTCATACAACTCATGAGCATGAAATCAAAGACAAATTACTTCTATATATATTGCTATAGATGTTAACATTAAACTTTTCTGCCGACTAGAAGATTTAGTCTCTCAGAACCATCAGGATAACAAAAGAAGTCGCTAGGAAATAGGTCAAATTGATCAATTTCTATAATTTTGGCTGAACTTACCCGAAATTTCAAGCTCGTAACAGTTTCAGGTTCAGCTTTAATACCTTGAGAGGTTCGGTTCAAGCTTTGGTTCACAGTAATCTGAAAGGCGGTATTCTAAGTTCCAACCGGTTCGGTTCAAAACCGGTTTGCAGCCCTCATTATTATAGACTTCTTGTTGTTTTCATTCAGTTTCTAGCCGAATGCTCTCAACCGCCTTAGCTAACGGATGTTTATCCAGTCAGTCGTGTAATAAGCCGTGAAATTGAATCATACTTCCTTTAATTTTGTTGTATTAGTTAGGGCATAAAAATGTTCAACATCATTTCATTGCCTTCCTCTTTTGTTGTCTGCGCTATTTGTGGCAAGTCCTTTTTCACGTTTTTTTGTTCTCTTTTTGTTGCGACGGAGAGAACAATCGGAATGTCAATAACCTTTTGTCATTTTCGTTCACCTCATCCGCCCCACCAATTGTGGCAGATAAAAAATCAGCACTTGGTCATGGACTGCCGCTGCGTCACGTGCCGGGACGCTTCGGATCTTCTTCAGCCATTTACCTTCTGGCTACGTTTTGGCCTGCTTCCACTGTTTTCCGCCACCCTTTGTGTCTTCCACCTTGATGTCATGCCTTGGCCATGGTTCGTTAATCTGCCAGTGGCTTTTTGCATGATAGCTTGGCATTTCCGTTGCAAAACACTTAGTCGCATACTCCTTCCCCAGTTGGCTGCCAGCGTCGGCTGGCCTGGTCTGTCCTGTAATCCTTCTGTGAGTTGGTTGTTGGTGCTGTTGTTGTTGTTGTTGTCTGTTATTATTGTTTACTGGCTCTCTCTGGCACAACAAGCTGGGAACAGTAGATGGAGTAGATACAACAAAAATGCATATTACGCCGCTTCCGTTTATGCTTGCATTTCATCCTCTTTCTCATTCTGGGCATGATTCGAATGCTTTAAATCGCCTCACAGGCAGCAAGGCGAGCCGTAACAAACGTTGTTGTTAGCCACGCCCATCTTTTGTAATTCCCACTTGCATTAAATGCCGAGCAACTGTAAATATGCTGAGGGTCCTTCTCTCCTGCCTGCTGGATGCGTTGCAATTGGAGCAGATAAAATGCAAGCGGGGCGACTTGCAGTTCACGTGGCGATTCCCAATTCCCATTTCGTTCGTCTTGTTGTTGTTGTTATTGTGGTTGTTGTTGTTTTTGTCGCTTCCCCAGTTTGTAATGACGCGTTTGTGGTTTGGCTTCCCTGTCCTGGTGCTGGTCCTGTGCTGTCCTGGTTCTAGGTCCAAGCAAATGTGTGTGTAATTAATGCTTTTGTACCTGAGATGCACATGGAAAAATATGTTGAAATATTTATGTAGAATTCGTCTAAGTCAGAGATGCTTGCATTTGACAGTTACTTTTTCGTTTAGCTGGTCCTTGGGGAAAACCTTAAAGCTACGAATCTTACAAAAGATACAAATAATCTGTAACAAAACTATATAGTGGCTCTTTTTGGTTCGACAAATATGGAATCTTCAATATGCTTCAGTCCCAGACTTACATTGTTCCCTTAGTTTGTAGTTTTTCTCACAAATTTCTTGTTTTAACACAGAGAGCAGGGTTTTTCTTCATATTCTATTAACCTACCTGTGTTCTCTCAGTGTACTTTGTTTTTTTGCATCTCTCCAAAGCTCACCCATTTATGACCGGTGTAACATAGCGTATAAGTGATTGCATTGTACAACTTCTTCTTCAACTGATGATACCCAGACCCCTAAGACTAAAATACATCTGTGTATTCCGTGTCTGTGCCTCTGTGTGCGTGTGCCTAATTCCTTAAAAGTTATTTACATATTTGCCTAATGTGGCTTGCCACTAAGCACCCGACCAGCTTAGGTTGGTTGGCGGCAGCGGCAGCAGCGGCTATGGGCATGGCTTTTGTGTGTGTGTGTGTGTGTGTGTGTGTGTGTGTTGACTAAGGCTATTCGGAAGTTAGGTAAATGGGCTATGAGCTATAGGACATAGGCCTGGGGATTTTTGGCCACTGATGGAATTGCTTTTTGAGGCCTAAATATATATTTGGGCTTTGATTTAACGCAAAACCCCACAAAGAAACTGAGCAAATAATGTGGCAAATTCAGCAATTCAAATTGTAAATGATTAAATTATGAATTATATCAAATGGATTTTCGTACACTTGAATGAACTGTGAATGAATGTGTGATAAGGGTAATTGTAGCTTTTGGATGAACAATCTAAGGATTATGTGCCAAATGTGATTTGTGGCATTTGATGCACTTGGTGAATATTAATTAATTAATCGAATGGGATTGATTTTACAGAAATTATGATTTTCCAGGGTATGATATGTGTGGAATTAAGATTAATGGGACCTAAAATATGCACAAATTGTAAACTTTTTCAGCTTTTTTATGCCATTAAGTTTACTTTTAACAGTGGGGCCTTTTCCACAAAACAAAGTTGCAAAACTCATAATTTTGATACTGTTTAAGGGCCAATTTCCCATCTTCTATATAGTGCTAGATAAACTCAGATTTTGCTCTGATATTTGTACGTTTATGTGACAGATAGATCTAAGTAGCAGATTAGAAAACGACCCTAAGATGATTTTTTTAATTTTTCATGAAAAAAATGTTTGCAGATCAAAATATTTTAACATTTTAATAGAGGAAAGTTACTTTCGATGTTGGTATATCCTTGCAGGACATTGAAGAACACTTCCACTGAAAACAAATACGTTTTTTTCACTAACAATACTTTTCTGACTCTACTTTTCTATGACAGCTATACCATATAGTTGTTCGACTTCGACCAAACTTAGTGAAATCATGGGAAAGCATAGCAAACTAAGGAATACAAAGTTTAAAGACGATTTCATTAAAAACAAAAAAGTTTTTCTCACTAAAACTAGTTTTCCGGCCAATCATTTCTATGGCAGCTGTAACCTATAGTCATCCGATTTTGACAAAACTTTTAAGAATTGTGTGAAAGCTTATAAAATACATATATGCGAATTTTAAAGAGGTTTGCATTAAAAACAGAAAAAATTTCATACGAAGACTATTTTTCTAACCTTACTTTTCTATGGCAGCTATACTATATAGATGTCCGATTTTGACCAAACTTGGCAAAATCATGGAGAAGCAAAGAAAACTAGTAAATGCGGAATTTGGAGACGTTTGCATTGAAAACAAAAAAGTTTTTTATACTAGAACTAGTTTTTCGACCGATCGTTTCTATGGCAGCTATATTTTAAAGTCATTCAATCCGGCCGGTTCTTACAAATGTGCAGATTAATTGTACCAGAAGACTTCGTGCAAAGATTGGAGACGGATGGACAAGGCTTAATCAACTGAGCTCGTCTTGCTGATGAAAAATATATATAATCTTCATATGATCGGAAATGCTCCCTTCTATACGTTACAAACTTCTGGACTAGTTCAATATACCCTCTGCAAGGGCATAAAAAAAAGGTACTGGCGATTGTCTTCTTGCAACAAACCGTGCGTTTTCCTGATACTTGTTAAATGTGTTTTAGACATGTTTTTAGTCAATCAAAGTGCTTTCCAGTAAATTTAAATACAAAAGGGGCATATTTAAATCTAAAATGATTGTCTTATTACATGTAAATATATGTTTAAGGGCCGATTTCATATCTTCTAAATAGCTCCTATGTGTCAAATAAACTCAGATTTTGCTCTGTTATTAGTAGGTTTATGTGACAGACAGCTCTATGTAGAAGATTAGAAAACGGCCCTAAAAGGATTTTTCACATATTGTCATTTAAAAAAAATTACCTTGTAGTGCCTTTGCTAGTATTTAGTCCGTTTTTGCTTCAAAGATCGGGTCAAGCGCATCAATTGAGTTTCGGTAGAGTTGGCTTGTGATGGTTTTGATATTTGAAGCACGCACCAAACACATTCATGACATTGCCACCACGATTATTCGTCCTTGGCGTCGATCTTGGCATACGGCCGGGCGGCTCGAATGATGTTTTGCTCTTGGGGTTATCGGTATGAACCCATTTTTCATCACCAGTCACAATAAAATGCAAAATCCATTCCTTTTTTTTACCGTTGGAGCAGGTGTTCCTCAAATTGTGTTTCGTTGGCACAGAAGTCGAGCAATTTGTAGTAAGATGCTTGCTGAAAAAATGGCTTCAAAATGAAGTTGGTTGCAGCATAGTCCGATTCAAATTAGTACTGTTAACGTCACCTTTTAAAATCCTTTAAAACTTAATTGTACAAATAATGATTTTTATTAATTGTTTTTTGGTTTTTTCCTGAGTGTAGAAAGAGTCTTTCTTAACAAGCTTTAAAGGAAGTGTTCTATTAGCCATACGCTAGAAAGCCTTGGCAAAGATTGCAGTAATTAAAGGGGTACGGTGGACTCTAAAGCAGTGGTCCGCACCATTCCATTGACATGCCAACATTGCATATGTGTGTGTGAAAAATGAGAGAGAATGACTTCGTCAGTCCCTCTGCATTGCGTTGCTGGCAAAGTTCTCTTTCATAAGTATCAAGATACGACATTTTAAGCTAACATTTTTCTTATATGCATAATAACTAGCTATAATTTAAAAAAACAGCTAATTAACGCTAAAAACGGCTAGATTTAGCTACAACATGACAATGCGGCAGCACTAGCGCTGTGCCTTAATTTCGTGAGAGCGTAGCCTAACCCTTTGCCGAAGTCACACGAACGTTTATATTGTGCATGAGCGGCAGCGACGCCGACTGAGAAAAATACCATCCCGCGGGATAGGGCCGTGCAGAGCGCTGCTCTAAAGACACATTTGATTCTGTTCTCAATATATCATACAAAAATTAAAGATTAAATCCAGATTGGCCCACTTTTCGTGGCACTTTACTTTATTGACAAAGTTCACTGGATCGGTAGAATAAACACTTATAAAAGAATCTTATACAATTAATGTTAAATCAAACAAAGTTCTGGCAAAGAAAGAATCAGAAGAAACAGATAAACAGCCCCCAAATGTGATTAAAAATGATTTAAATAGGCTCTTTTTAATATTATGCAGAATAATGCATAATTTTATAGTTAATATATTATATAAAAGTTGTTTAATTAATCAAAATATTCATTACCATTATTAAAAGCCATCCTTTATCTTTCCAATTTTATTTTTCTGTCACTTATCTCTAGCAACTTTTGCCAACTGCCTCATAAAGTCCTTTTACCCTTTGATAAAATTTGAAAACGAAAACCGTAGCATACTTAATGGAGCCACCAGAACAAAGGTGTATTTGCCTCTGTGTCTGTGTGTCTGTGTGTCTGTGTGCCCTGTGTGTGAGGTGTGCATGTGTGCAAAGGTTCGGCGCTTGTGTTTGCCTTATGCAAATATACGCTTATATGTAGACATTTATAGACCAGAAGTTTGGTCGAATCTACGTCACGGTTGCCTTGGTTTTATTTAGCTGGGCGCCTTCTGAACTTCTCTTTCACCTACTCTTTTCCCTGTTCACCTGTTTGACTATCCTCATGTGTTTTGGGTAATTTTGGATATTTTTTTTATTTGTTCTCTCGCTCTGTCTCTCTCCTCTTTTGTGAAAAAGTTTACGGATTTGGAGCCCTTTTGGGTTTTATTTGCTCGTCGAAAAGGCCAACAACAAACAAGAAAGGATGCATATCATGACCGCCCAACCAATGAACGAACGGCTGCTGAGCTCAGTTCTGATTTTTCCGTAAAATGAAACAAGCCATTTGTTTTGTTTTGTTTGCTTCGTCGTTCTCTGTTTGTTTTTGGTAGCTATTTTAAGTCATTTTTTGTTGTTGTACGATGTACTATTTTATACTTGGTGCATTTGGCCGCATATTTTCCGGTTGCGCTGTTGTTGTCGTTTTGGTTCATTTGACATGCAACCGGAACAATTTTCATTGTTTGTGCAGACAAATTAAAAAACGAGTCAGGTTGGAGAATTGTTTATTTTTTTAGTGTTTGGGTATGCAGATAGCGTGTAGTTATGGGTGTTATGGAGCATGAACAGGGATTTAAGGAATTTATGGAAAGTTTTTGTTGTCGTTAATCAAATGGTAAGTCTAGTGTGAGAACTCAAATTGAGTATGTCTGTCCTGATTCGAACTAATTTTAAGAGTTTTTGGTTATGTTAAACTTGCTAGTATAAATTGACTTTGGAGGATTTTGTGTCGCACAGTTCCTCACCTCCAAAAAACGCTTTCCTGGCCCAAATTTATTCCCTTAAGGGTATACAAAGTTCGTCGTTTAAGCTCCACACATACCACATAAATTTGTAACCACCTTTTCCTGTTCTCTTTCTGTTCTCTATTCTCCCATTCGTTTCTGCTTCATACTTAAGTGGCAGACTGTTGCTTGTTTTTTCGGTGGGGGGAGGGGAGACCAGCAGCAGCAGCAGGGTCTCTCCCCCCCCCCCCCTTTTTGGGCATTTCATTTGCGCCTTGCCCCAACAAATCGATATTTTAAGCATTTTAATGTCTGCGTCAAGCGCAAAATGTTGGCGCCAAGTTTTCCCAACTGAGAGGCCAGGGTTGAGTGTCCGTGTCCGTGTCCATTGCCATGATTATGGCACCGCCTAACGGTCTTTGAAACGCAATTGAGCTTCAACCCTAATGCTGAAAAAAAAGAAAAAAACAACATGTGCACCT
Source organism: Lordiphosa andalusiaca (assembly GCA_035044965.1). Taxonomy (NCBI): domain Eukaryota; kingdom Metazoa; phylum Arthropoda; class Insecta; order Diptera; family Drosophilidae; genus Lordiphosa; species Lordiphosa andalusiaca. The sequence continues at coordinate 2,595,513 of JAWNNM010001363.1, read as the reverse complement.
CATATTTTTATGCAATTAGCCTTAATTTTAGTAAATCAATCATGATAAAACACAAAACAAGCCAACAAACAGGGAAAACCTTTACTTAACTTGGAGCATTTATTTATTTTTTGAAGTTGTGGTTTATATATGTATATAGCCGGAACTCGACTAGATAAGGCCAAACTGTGAGTGTGTGTGAGTTTTAGTTTTAAGAGCATTTAAGCCCAACTGGCTGAGGGAGGGGTGATAGGATTTGCATGCCAAGCGCAGAGCAGAAAGATTGCAAAAAAAAGGGGCTAAATTAATGGCAAGTGAAAAAAGGAAATGTTGAAGTTACCTAAATGCTGCCAATTTTTAAAAACTAAAGAGCACCATAATCCCGGCCAGTGGGTGGGGGGGATCAGGTGGCTAGGCTAGTTTTTTCTTTGGCATGAATGAAATGATTTATTGATACTTCCATCAACGAACAGTACATTCTATAGAACTGGCCAAGTTCGAGAAGGATTTTGCGTTTAAGGATGAAAGAGAGGCTGAAGTTGAAAATAAGTTATAAAGTTTGAAGGAAGTGGAAGTTTTGAACAATGACGTTAGGTTTAGGGTGCTGAAGGGTGCTCGACCGCATGATTTTATTGGTGGGAATATTGGTTACTCTATGCAGATTATCCAAGCATATGCTCTACATGTTTCGAAGGTATTTTTGAAGTTTTTGTTTAAGTGGAGGCTGGAGTAGAAGTTTTTGGTTTTGGGGTGGGTCAAGATTAATGGCAAAACAAAGAGTTGTGTGTTTACCACCATCCACTGATTGAAAGAATCTTACAGCCAACATCTTTTGCAGTCTACTTCCAGTTGCAGGTATTGTTATCTCTTGTCATCTGTGAACTGAAATAAATTCTTTTTGAATTTCAGCAGTTAAGTCAAGCAGCTGTTAGTGCAGTCAAAAGCAAAGTATACTGGTGATAAAAACGGAAGGCTTTTAAAAGTGCTGGAAGGACAAGGACAACCTGTGTTTAGAACACATAATAGAAGGAAAATGCGGAATTACTGAAGAAAAATGATACACAAAATATGAACTATTTCCAAATTAAAGTAGAATGATTTGAGATAGAAGCAAAATACAGAACAAGTAACCCAAGCAGGTAGAATAATAATAAATAGAGGAAAGTTACCTAGAAAGTTTGTATACCCTTGCAACTCCTTTTCCTAACTAATTTGAAGGACATTTCCGCTGAAAACAAACAAGTTTTTCTCATTAAGACTACTTTTCTGACTCTTGTTTTCTATGACAGCTATACTATATAGATGTCCGATTTTGACTCAACCTAGTGAAATCATGTAAAAGCATAGAAAACTAAGAAATACAAAGTTTGGAGACGTTTTCTTTGAAAACAAAAAAGTTTTTCTCACTAAAACTAGTTTCTCGACCGATCATTCCTATGGCAGCTATAACCTAGAGTCATCCGATTTTGACAAAACTTTGAGAAATTGTGGGAAAGCTTATAAAATAAATATATGACAATTTTTATGGGGTTCAGAGTGAAAACAAAAAAGTTTTTCTTACGAAGACTATTTTTCGAACCTTACTTTTCTATGGCAGCTATACTATATAGATGTCCGATTTCGACCAAACTTGGTGGAACAATGGGAATGCATGGAAAATTAAAAGATTAAAAGTTTGAAGGCGTTTCCATTGAAAACATAAAAGTTTTTCACACTAGAACTAGCTTTTCGACCAATCGTTCCTATGGCAGCTATAACCTATAGTCATCCAATTTTGACAAAACTTTGAAGAATTGTGTGAAAGCTTATAAAACAAATTTATGCCAATTTTATAGAGGTTTGCATTAAAAACAAAAAAGTTTTTCTCACTAGAACTAGTTTTTCGAGCGATCGTTTCTATGGCAGCTATATGTTATAGTCATCTGATCCGACCGGTTTCGACAGATGTGCAGCGTATTTGTGGAAAAAGACTTTATGCAAAGTTTGGATGCAATGGCCTATAGGTTCAGTTTTAGCTGGTGGCTAAACTACCCTCTCATATCTTCCCAAAATAGCTTATAATGCCATCAAACTTAAAGAGAATCAAATTAGTTTTAATAATTCATTTTAAATAATTTGCATGTGAATGCTGATTGAAAGACAAATTTACAACATTCAATTGATGAGTGTACTTATCGAATTAAGCTATGAATAGAGCAATAGTTAAAATAATTCAGTTAATTAATGCCAACATAATTACTGCATTATCTCATTATCTCAATTGAAAAGCATCCTACAGCAGCGTACGTAGAGAAAATGTCTTTTGAATAGGTACAATAATATGAAATTCACCTATACACTGCTTGAGCACGGTTCTTAATTCACTAAAAAGCGGAAATTGTGGACCTGATTTCCGATTCTTGACATGTTTAGTAATTCTTGGGTATATTTTCACGATTTTATGAGTCCACCAAAAAACACAAAATGTCTTGGGACAGTTGTTATGCTATTCTATTTATTTCATTGTTGGTCATCCTTAGTAATAGAAGCTGTTCAGTTTTGTGGAAATTATGGGCTCACAAAATTGGATTGTTCAGGTGTTCATTTGTGGTCTTAAAAAGCCATTTCTGAAGCGTGAAGCGATTTCGTTACCTTAAAGAACCTTCAGCATAAAATTACGCATCTGGATTGGAATACCATAGCTTCTCAATTGTTTTTGATGCACAGTTTTATTTTATTATAACTATTGAAGTTCTTCTTGGTCGTTTTTCGCTTTTTAAGGATTCTTCAGTCAAGGTTTGAAATTGCTTAAAGCATCAGCAATCAAGCGGACATTTTCTGTAGAAATCTGGAACTATTTGGTACCCCCTGCATTATACAAATGGTGTCATATTCTTAAGTTCTCCTTCATAGTTCTGAGAAAGTCTTCTTTTTCCAAATTTTAAATATAATTTTGGTTGCCTTATGGTGAAACTCTGATGTGCTTGATGTCCTTCTTGATAACGAAATTTTAGCTGTATACACATTTAAAAATACTCCTCAATGGAGCTGCAATGAGCAATGCATAATATGAAACTTTTATCACTTGGACGTGTTTCTCATTTGAATATTGCACTAGTAATTTATCCTCAATATAACACTCCACTCCGGTCATCAATTACATTTGCTTATGAGATCATCTTGTCGCTAAATCATGTCATGTATTTGGAAACCATCTATTCAAACTTACTGCTCAACTTTTATTCACAATTTTCTGCTACTTTGGCATCGTCATTCGTCAGGCTCATTGCGTTATATTTGCCATGTAACAACTTGGAACGTGGCTCGTAACGGGTTTAGGATATCTCTTCGTTTTTTTTTTATTTTTTTGCACTTGATGTATGCATATTGAATTGCCTTTAGCGGAAGACGGAACTGGCTTCTTCTATGTGAGGCACGCAAATCAGCAATATATCACGTTGTGTCGGCTTCGGCCCGGAGGTACAAACTGCTAGGACGAGGCTGACTTAAGTGGCAAGCAAAAATTCAACGTCAGTCTCAGTTAGACTGACAGCCAACTGCTGCATTTTTTCGTATTTTTGTTCTTATCACTTTTGTTTGTCTTTTACTTTGTGATTAGTTTTTTTTTTGTCTTTTATAGCCATGGAGTTGCAAAGTAGGGCAATCGTTTACATAAATCTATGCGCGGGAGAGAACTCTGAAATTTAAGTATATTTCTCTGCTTCAATAACCCATTTGAACAGCGAACTCAATCGTTTTCTAAAGCACAACACCGCAACTTCAACTGCCAATTGCTAACAATAGTTGACACTTGCTTTTTATGGCAGTTGCCGCAGTAAACGGGAGCAAATTAAAAAGCTGCCAGCTAATGGCCCGCACGAAACTCATTTGAACACATGGCTACAATGGTGTGGGGTTCCCCCGCTTCATGGCTGATGGCAAAGCGAAAACTTCAAAATGAAAATTGCATAACTCCAAGCTGGGCATCATCTCGGCCCCACCCACCAGACACATGTGCACACATGCTGCCATGGGACATGGAGAGCACTTGACGCGTTGCGATTTTTGAACTCGACTCGACGGGCATATTAAAGTTTTATGCGTTGCTTTGTAAGCTTCATAGTTACATCTGCATGTACAATCATGCATTTTTGCTTATTTTTCATTTTGGCATTTTGTTTGGTTTACAGATTTCACATCTAAAATGGTTCGCCTCGTTTCGTTTTCGTTGTAAAATTTCATGTTTCCTTTTTTCGGTTTTGGGTGTGCTTGTGTTTGTGTGTGCATGAAACTAACGTCAATTTCTAAATTTTCTCGTTGCCTGCTTTTAGGCTTTCGGTTCAATTTCTTATGGGCAGAGATAGGAAGCACGGATTTATTCGCACACACAAAAGTATTACAAAAATGTGTTAAATTTAATGCAAATCGCCTGGGAAAATTTGTGGACAAATTTCTGAAAATGCCTCTTTTGTTTTGACTCTGTTTGATATATTGTAGGAAGGTAAATAATAGCAATATAATAAAAATTATTGAGAAAATGCATTGAATGAGTGAAACCGAATCACAATTTACTTAAATTTTCATAGGGTTACTCGAAGTTAATGATGTTCTTAGATAAAATGCTTACCAATAGCACAAGGCAGCAGATTAAACATTATTTTTTGCTTACTAAAAGAAAAATAAAGATTCTATTTGAATCTGCTTTTTTAACTGAATCATTATGTCTGATTTTATGTCTACTTTGACTTTTCAAAGACAAGTTTTGTGTGAAATTGATACCCTAAATAATATCCTTCTTTGACTCTACCATAAGTTACCTTTTCTAAACTTTAATATAAACTATTACGTGCAATTATACGATTTTTGTTAGCAAAGATATACCATTTTTAGTGCACATGCTTGAAATGCCCTAATTTTCTACAGCTCAAGGATATGCAAAGAATATTTACCTAAGTATTTCTAAGAATTCCATACAAATGGCTGTTTTTAGCGTTGCATACCTTTGGGCAGCGAAAAATGTTGTTATTTCGAACACTCTCAAAAGTATATCTTCAGCCTAAAAAATTCCCAGAATTGTTTGAGATAATTTATTTAAAAGCTGAAAATAGTACTTTACGATTACATTAAAGAGAGTTAAAACAAAAGTATAGTTTCCCCTCAAAACGACCTCTATTACCATTAAAATAGGTAATTTAAGTTACTTGAAACTGAAATTGAAAAAAAAATCAGTTGTTAAAGACTTTTTCTCAAAGTAGATTAGTGTTAAGCATAAATTATCTAGATTCAGTTCCAACTTTTCTATGAACTGGATCTTGTCCGAGAATGCTTGGTCCCCTAAAGCCCAAATTGGTGTGGACATATATTGAATGTTATACTGGCTAAATTCTCACTCACCATTTATGCACACAATTATTTTGATATAGATGAAGGAATAACTCCTAATAACTTCCTATAGAGGGAATAAACCGAGTGCACTGGACTCAATATGAGCACTTTTTTAGGTAAAAACTAATCATGAACGTGTTTTCTCACCTCAAGAACAATTTCTAACTTCAAAAACTTGTTTAAGTTGATATGTTCCGTTTTGAGAACATTTTGAGCTCAAAACAAACTAAACATGGAGGAAAGTTAGGTTTGGCTCAGCCGAAGTTAGTATACCCTTGCAACACGACTTTCTAACTAATTTGGAGGACATTTCCTCTGAAAACAAACAAGTTTTTCTCACTAAGACTACTTTTCGGACTCTAATTTTCCATGACAGCTATACTATATAGATGTCCGATTTTGACCCAACCTAGTGGAATTATGAAAAAGCATAGACAACTAGGATATACAAAGTTTGGAGGCGTTTTCTTTGAAAACAAAAAAGTTTTTCTCACTAGAACTAGTTTTCGGACCGATCATTCCTATGGCAGCTATAACCTATAGTCATACGATTTTGACAAAACTTTGAAGAATTGTGTGAAAGCTTATAAAATAAATATATGCCATTTTTAAAGAGGTTTACGTTGAAAGCAAAAAAGTTTTTCTTACTAAGACTACATTTCTAACCTTACTTTTCTATGGCAGCTATACTTTATGGGTGTCCAATTTTAACCAAACTTAGTAGAATCATGGAAGAGCATAAAAAAATAAGAACCAAGGAATTTGGAGTAATTTTCTTTGAAAACAAAAAAGTTTTTCTCACTAGAACTATTTTTTCGACCGATCGTCACTATGGCAGCTATAACCTATAGTCATGCGATTTTGACAAAACTTTGAAGAATTGTGGGAAAGCTTATAAAATAAATATATGCCAATTTTAAAGAGGTTTGCGTTAAAAACCAAAAAATTTTTCTCACTAGAACTAATTTTTCGACCGATCGTTTCTATGGCAGCTATACGTTATAGTCATCCGATCCGACCGGTTCTGACAAATGTGTAGTGTACTTGTACCAGAAGACTTCGTGCAAAGTTTGGTAGCCATAGCTTTAAAACTGACGGAGGAGATAGCATAGAAACAGACGGACAGACGGAAAAATCTAAATAAACTCAGCTCGTCATGCTGATCGAGAATACATATACTTGTTGTGGTCGAAAATACTTCCTTCTTACAAACAACTGAACAATTTCAATATACCCTCTGCAAGGGTAGTAGAATTTGTGGTACAGGGTCTTAGGTAGAGCTCCAGCTTCAATTCCTGGTCCGCGGAGACATCACTTGTACAATATTGAGAGAACATTCTGTTCTTATTTTGCGATGAAGAAATCTTTTTTACTTAACACAATATTTTCCCTCTGTATATTTGCTTTGATTTACCTAAATAATTGTTGAATATTACCACATTTAAATAGGATTTCCATGGATTATAAACTTAGTGCAGCTTAATCAGAATTTTTGTTGTTGAAAATTTTTCTCCATTAAATATACATATATAATCCTCTTTATTCTTTTCCCATTTCCATACCATAAGGTTTATACCATTCATTGGTTTGTCTGTTTGTTTTTGTGTTCTGTTTACAACCATTCGGAGACCCTGAGAATATTTTTGTCTTACATTTTGCACAATGCACGTGCGTGCTGTAAACCATTGTGAAACATTGAGAGTGCTTCTCTCTGGCAGTTGTTGTTGTTTTTGTTGTTGATTTTGTTGCTATAGTCATAAAACTTCCTACGAAAAAGCAGCTTAACTTTGTTGTTTAGTGTAAAAGCTTTACAACTTGTTGTTGTTGCTTCTGTTGCTGTTGCTGGTTTTGGCTACTGCTTCTACTTTTACTTTGTGCGCATTATCACCCAAAAGAAGTAAACTTTCTTCTTCGATCTTTTGGCATACAGCAACAACAACAACGAAAAAAACAAATTCTGAACAAATAGTTTGGCTAGCACTTTAAGCACTTTAGAAACACATTTGAAACACCTTTGGTAAAACACCAGCTGCAGCTGAGCTATGCCAAAATGTTTGCTGCAAAGTTTTCCAAATACAAAAAAAAAAAGTTGGCTATTTTTTTTTGCGATTGTGTGTGTGTGTGGAGCAAGTGTGTGTCTAAAGCCTTGTTGTTGTTGTTGTTGGGATTTTCTTGTGCGTGGCGGCTTTGTAAATAAATAAAATTGAAATAAATATTAAATAAATAGGGCAAAAAGTAGGCAACAACTGTGTGGCATTCAGTTAGAGGGGGAGGGAGTGGAAACAGCTTAGACTTGCACGAAAGTTACAAGTACGCAGTCAAGCAAAAAGAGTTAAGATTCCTATAAGCCCTGGTGTATGTTGCCTGCTGTGGCTTTGTTTTTACTTAAATATTGTACATTTTGTGGGATTTGGCGTACAAATTTGAAAGAAAGTATTTCAGGATAATCAATATATTCCTCTTGCCATACAAATTATTCAACTATTCATTGCTTCGATCATTCTCTTACCTTTTCATTAGATTTATTGCCAACTTGGCTAGTTCCCTTCGCACACATTACATTACATTTACATAAGTTGGAGGGCAACTCCAATCCTTTAGGGCTCACCGGCAACACTCCACACTAATTGCAACTGCTTAGAGCTCACACACACACACACACATACATTAATACCGTCTTCATCTGTTCTCCAGTTTCCTTCGAACCACTCACCGGATTTCCTTTTTATTGTTTTTCCAGACTTCGCATATTTTTCTTCCTTTTTGTTTTTTTGTGCCTGACACGCAAATAAATTTTCTTTTTCTTTTACTTTTTCCGCTTTCACTGCTCGAAAAGGAAAACACATACACATTTACAGAGAAGTACGTACGATATGCGTGTAATTGTAATTACTGCCAGGTTAACGTTGAGATTTGGGTTACATGCCCCAGCACATTTTCTCCCAGCTCCACGTCAATTGTTGTAAATCATAATTTTGTTGCTGTTGTCCCGAAGGTTGCATTGTTTTTGACATTTGGCGCCAACTGGCTGCATGATTCATCGTCGTCATCGTTGTCATGATTCCATTTTGAGTTCCCTGTACTCGCACGTTTCGCTGGTCGCAATGTGTGTGTGTGTGTGTGTGTGAGCCATGTTGTCTCTGCCTCCTTTGATTGAAGCGCATTTTTATGAAAATCTGTTTTTTATCGATCCATCAATTGAACTTTTTTTCGTTTTCCGTGAGGCAGTTTGCTGTGATGTACTTTGATTTCTGGCTATTAAGTTTACATATAAAACTTGAGCTAACACTGAACTCTGTAGATAAATGAAAGTTGACATCACCTCAATGAATCAAGTAAATGATACCCATAAATTTGAAGTCTTATAGCATGTAAGACTGAAAATGCTTTTTAAATTTACGGAATCCCAGAAGTAAGCTGTTAGTCGCAGCTTTCGGCTTGAGCAACAGTTCGAAAGGTGCTTGTAATTCCACAAATATCAAAATGTTTCATATTTCAAATGTACAAAAATAGAGGAAAGTTAACTTCGGCTCGGCCGAAGTATGTATACCCTTGCACCACGTTTTACTAACTAATTTGAAAGACATTTTCACTGAAAACAAACAAGTTTTTCTCACTAAGACTACTTTTCTAGCTCTACTTTGCTTTGACAGCTGTACTTTATAGATGTTCGATTTCGACCAAACTTAGTGGAATCATGGGAAAGCATAGCAAACGAAGAAATACAAAGTTTGGAGGTGTTTTCTTTGGAAACAAAAAAGTTTTTCTCACTAAAACTAGTTTCTCGACCTATCATTCCTATGTCAGCTATGGCCTATAGTCATCCGATTTTTACAAAACTTTGCAGAATTGTGTGAAAGCTTATAAAATAAATATATGCCAATTTTAAAGAGGTTTACATTGAAAACAAAAAAGTTTTTCCCACCAAGGCTATTTTTCTAACCTTACTTTTCTATGGCAGCTATACTATATAGATGTCCGATTTCGGTCAAACTTGGCAGTATCTTGAAAAAGCATAAAAAACTTTGATATGCAAAGTTCAGAGACGTTTGTATTAAAAACAAACAAGTTTTTTATACTAGAACTAGTTTTTCGACCGATCGTTCCTGTGGCAGCTATATGTTATGGTCTTCCGATTCGGCCGGTTCCGGCAAATGTGCAGCGTATTTGTACCAGAAAACTTCGTGCAAAGTTTGGTCGCAATTGCTTTGAAACTGACTGCGGAGGTAGCATAGAAACAGACGGATGGACGGACAGCGTATCAAGAATATATACTTTATGTGGTCGTAAATGCTTCCTTCTATGTGTTACAAACATCTGGATAATTGCAATATTCCCTCTGCGATGGTATAAAAACTTATGCAGGCCTCATCATATTCTATTCCGAGAATTATAAGAACAACAGAAATATATAAAGGATGAATTAATGTAGCTTTCTGTGAATTAGTAATATTTTTTTAGCATAGCATACTTTAAAGAGCTTTTATCATGATAATTGTGTATAAACAGGGTAATTGTTAAATGGAAGCTGACAGAATCGGAATTGCTTAAGCAGTTGAAATCGACAGTTCAATACCAAGTGGATTCGACTCGACAAAATGAGGCTACCTAACTTACTTTTCATCTAATATTGCAATTTGTAAACTAGAAAAACCTATGCTTACACGAAAAATCGACTCGGAATCGGGAACAGGGTTGTATATATACCATATCCTAGGGCTTCAGCTTGCAATGCTTTAATTTGAAAAGAGATGTCAGCGCATTAGTGTTGAATAATGATATAAACATTGGCTTAAGTCAAGGTAGCAACCCCGTTTTGAACCGATCTTTAAACCCAACCAAGTATGAAACAATTGTTGAAGCTGAAACTGTTTAGTTCAACAAAAACTATACTTTTTAAAAGTGTGAGCTATTTCCTAATGATTTTTGGTTTTCTGGTCAATATAGAGCGAGAGATTCTTCTTGATATATAATAGATATATATATATATAGATTCTTGATATAGAAATACAGAGCTTGCGCTTAATTCGGTACCCATAAATTCCTTAATGAAAACATCATTGATTTCAAGTTTGAAATGATTTCCCAAAGCTTAGAATTGAAGCGAATGTGTCATCCACTCAACTCTAAGTTGGACAGGCTTATCTCAATATGACGAAATGCTGAAGTCCTGTTGTTCTTTATGGCCTGCTGTCAGCTGCGCTTTCTTTCCTAAGGCATCTCCTTGTCATGCTAATAAATTGTTCTTTTTAATTAAAACACAAGCCTCAAATTAGTGCACACTCGCACACTCACACAGAGAGAGAAAGTGTGAGCCGTGTGTGTTTGTGTATGTAATCACCTTTCTCCAGCTAATTTGCTTGGGTTTTTTTATTAGCTGACCTTAAACTTTAAGTTAAGTTCTGTTGTTTCTTCTTTCTTTGTGTTTGTCTTCACTTTAATGAAGTCATTTAGTTGATTTTATATTGAAACAGTTTGATGTCCTCATTTGAATTTTGTCAATTTGCTGCCTTTAAATTGGAGCCAGACACACTTCGACCCACATTAACAAAATGTCGATGTCTACACCCCCCCGCCACCACCCCTTCATCAACATTCCCATGCACCTCTCTGCGCCCACCCCCTCTCCGTTGCCCTGTTTGATGTGTAATTTTGCAAGGCGCTCATTAAAAATAATTACATCTGCTTTTGGTAAGAAAAGGCACAAAAATAAAAATACAAAATAAAGAAAAGGCAACCCAAGCTAACAGGTGAAGAAATTTCTGGCTGCCATTTTATATTTTCATATTTATTTATTTTTTTCCGTGGAAAAAAAAAGTTGTATTTTCTATTTACAAAAGCCAAAAGAAATGTTGCCCCCCGGAGGCACCAAAGAATTCGTACTTAAAGTTGCACAAAATTTAAGAAATAAATCAAATGGATTGAAGTTTTTCCACTTCAATTAAGTAGAACTTAAGTTTCTGGTCTCTGGACGCAATCACTTTCAAATCGAAACAAAACTCCAAAAAACACAAGTTGTATATTCGAATATACACATACCATATATATTTATGGCCATTTTCATGAATGACCAACTTGTGCATCCCCCCCCCCCATTATGGTTGAGAGGTCGGAGGAAAGGGGCCATCAAATGATGTATGGCCATGTCTTTCTGACATTCGGATTGTGTGTGTGATGAATAAATGATGCGACCAAGTCAAGTTTCAATGATTTTCTTTAGTTTTTCGCTTTGCTTTTGCTGCATACTAAACAAACGTTGAAAAAGTTGGTAAGGGTATATGAATTATCAAGTAAAGCTTAAAAATTTGACTGGAAATTAAATTCAAAGAAGTGAATAATCAAATTAAAGCTTAACATTTCTTTTAATGTTAAATTGATTTAAGATTTTCATTTAAAAGGAGCTGAAAATCATAAAATCGTGAAAGCTAAGCTGTTTTCAAAAATATTGTGAGATAGAATCAGACAGTCGGACGGACAGACGGGCGGACAAAGCTTAATCGACTCAGCTCGTCACCCTGATCAAGAATATATATGGTTTATGGAGTCGGAAATGAATATTTCTATGCGTTGCAAACTTCTGGGCAAAGTTATAATACCCTTTGCAAGGGTATAAAAATATAGGAAATCAATACCATAATATCAAAATCAAAAAAATAGTATAAAATATACATTTCACTGGTTCTTTTTTGTCTGTACTTTATCAACAAAGCACTTCCACCAAACATTCTTAAGACTCAAAGCAAAACAAAGTAGAATCTTAAAAGCAGAAGAGCGTTGAATCATTCTGGTGGGAGCCTATGCCCCCAGTATATATAGATGTTTCCTGTAAAGTTGTATTCAGTAAGTCCCATAGTAGCCACACTCAAAATAAAGTCTCTTGTAGTTGAAGAGTGAAAGAGCTACCTCTTTTTAACCTCTAGTAAGCTATAGTAGTGATTACACTGAAGAAAATCCTAAATCGGTGTATTTGGAGTAAATCCCAAAATATGTCAGAAGTCGATGGATCTCCACTTTCTCAAGCCAAGTACCGTTCAGTTTGACTTGTTAACTGACCTTATCAATCATTAAAATCTTGTCTTTTGACCTTTTGTGAAAATGTGTTTACCCATTTGAGCATTATGCATGAGTTGGTGATAGTTTTGATGTTTAGAATGAAAAATTTTGATTCTGGAGTGAAATTCTTGATTCACGTATGAACTTTTGATGCCGTTTTTCTTAATTTAAGAGCTTCAAGACTTGAATCAAGTACGAGACATTCTTAAATCAAGTAGAAAAATGCTTGAATCAAGTGATAAACGTACTCAAATCCAAGATTACTCTTTCTTGAATCATATTCGTTCTTGTATCAAGAGCTTATTAGGTTCAAGTATAAGATAGTTCACTCTTGAATCAAGATTCAAAAGGAATAGCACCCAAATCCCAATCAATCCTAAATATAAAATTATTTATGTTTTGTTTGAATTCAGAGAATTGTGCACCATGCTAGAGACCTTACTGTGGAGAACCTTGGTGGAAGCCAGTGTATTAGAAACAAGAGAACCGTAGAATGAAATTTCTTGGAATCAAGAGGACTATAGAATTATCCCATATAAAAGAAATTAAACTATAGAAAACTCCGTTGAAACTCAGAGGATTATTTATCAGCCGTAATTTAGAAAGTCGGTCAAGCACTCAACAAAAGCTTATGCTCAGGGTTTATTCAAGCATCATGCAGCAGCGACCTTTCTTTTGCCCATAACTAAAGTTCATCCGATTTATATAAATCCTTTGGCGAAACAATAGAAATTCCTGATTCCTAAAGATGTCTACGAAATACGATCTTTGTGGCAAACTATGGTTGAAATGACGTTAAATGAGGAGCTTCATGAGAAGTAGGCTTTCTGAGTTTTCAGTTGAGATTTTTGACAGTCAGCTCACACCGCACTGAAGTACTTTTCACCCATTTCAATTGAAAACACAGCTTCCCTAGCTCTCTCAGCATTTACTCTGCAAGCGAAAAGAGGCTAAAAAGGCAAACAATTACCTTTTTTGCTAACCATATAAAGCAAAAGAGCTCAATACAGCAGCTGTCTCGCGTAGTTTAATTTTAAAAGAGCATTGCCAATTCGCTTTCCGTTTTTTGTTTTTCAAACCCACACACTTCCAGTGTCCCCATTTGGGTCCCCCCATTGGCCATGTGTCGTATTATTTTTCTATGCTGCTTTGTGAGAAATAAAAATGTAAATTCTACATTTTCCACGCACAAGCGCACATTAACCCATTCCCTGACACACCGAGAACATCAAGCAAAACCCCAAAACTCATCCTCATCTGTGTGAATGGCCAATTTTTATTTGCTTTTGGCATTAGGCATTGGCCTAAGCCCAGTGCCAAAAATGTTTGACTTGAAGTGGTAGTGGAGCATTATCCCCATCCTCTTTTGTGCCACTTGGCAATGTTTACGCTTATGCTAAACATAAGGGGGGAAGAGCGGGAACTGGAAGTCCATTCTGTGTGAAAATGTTGACATGGAACAAATTTGTGCGCTTGTATGATTTTCTAGGAGAGAGTTAAGGCAGGTGGGCGGGGGGAACCCCATAAATCAGTAAATCAAATTTGCACTAAGCTAAATACTAATGGGGGAGCTGCTTGTATATATATATATATATACATAAGCCTAGGCATTCCCCAGGAGCATACTCAGCAGCATCCTTTTGCACTAAATGTCATGACACGAATGACATGCAGTTTCACTTTACTCAACTGTCTCTTCGCCATCTCGCCTTCTCCCTGAGCCTGATGCATTTGCTGAGCTTTTGAGCTACTAATTAGATTCAAGCCAAACCCTTTCCCGCCACTCGCCCCTACCCCGAGTGTAACTTAATTTACTATGCAACTGTCTCCCTCTCACTCTCTCTCTCTCTATCTTCCTTCTCTGTGTTGTCTTTGTTGCAGTCATTTGTGGAAATTAATTTTCTCATAATTTAGTTGGCATTTTGCATTTGTGGTTTTGATTTTGCGGTTGGTCGACCTTAAAGGCATATTAAAAAGCTTCTGGCATCAAAAATTAAATGTTAATTAGCACTGGAATACATTTATTGCGCAAATGTATGAATATGTTTATGTGTGTGAACTTATGGGAGAATGAACAACTGTGCCATATATATATTAATGGGGGGGTACACGCAGCGTTAAAATACTTGGCAAGTCAATTGAATGACATAAATAGAAGTATGTGGTATTCACCAGCTAACTGGAAGGCAATTGCTTGTACAAGTTGATGGTTGAAAATGCCATTTTATAATGCACATTTATGTTTATACAATGGGCTTTTATTTAACTATTAAGTGAAGTGATTTTTGTGGGCTTTGTAGATTTACACGGATTGTTTGTTTATCAATGACATTTCTACACCCTTGCCGAGGGTATATTGAAATTGTTCAGATGTTTGTAACGCATAGAAGGAAACATTTTCGACCACATAAAGTATATATATAAATTTTTGATCAGCAGGACGAGCTGAGTTGATTTATCCTCTGTTTCTATGCTATCTCCTCCGTCAGTTTTTAAGCTATCGTGCCCAAACTTTGCACGAAGTCTTGTGGTACACATACGCTGCGCATATGTCGGAACCAGCCGGATCGGATGACCATAACATAAAGCTGCCATATGAACAATCGGTCGAAAAACTAGTTCTAGTGAGAAAAACATTTTTGTTTTGAATATAAACGTTTCCAAACGCCGTATTAACTAATATTCTAAGCTTTTCCGTGATTGTGCCATGTTTGGTCAAAATCAGACATTTATATAGTATAGCTGCCATACAAAAGTAAGTTTAGAAAAATAGTCTTAGTGAGAAAAACTTTTTGGTTTTTAAAGAAAACGTCACCAGACTTTGTATTTCTTTGTTTGCCATGCTTTCCCATGATTCTACTAAGTTTGGTCCAAATCGAACATCTATATAGTAGAGCTGTCATACAAAAGTTGAGTCCGAAAAGTAGTCTTAGTAAGTAAAACTTTTTTGTTTTCAATGTAACCCCCTTTAAAATTGACATATATATATTTTATAAGCTTTCACACAATTCATCAAAGTTTTGTCAAAATCGGATGACTATAGGCCATAGCTGCCATAGGAATGATCGGTCGAGAAACTAGTTCTCATAAGAAAAACTTTTTTCTTTTCAAAGGAAACGCCTCCAAACTTTGTATTTCTTCGTTTTGCCATGCTTTCCCATGATTCCACTCAGTTTGGTCGAAATCGGACATCTATATAGTATAGCTGTCAAACAAAAGTAGAGCCAGAAAATTAGTCTTAGTGAGTAAAACTTGTTTGTTTTCAGAGGAAATGTCCTTCAAATTAGTTAAAACAAGTAAGGGCGCTGCAGTCGAGTTTCCCGACCACAAAATACCCTGTACATTTGTTTTCATTTATTTGATTTTGTTACAAAATTGTCATCCTAAATGTATGCAACACTTTTTTCTAGTCCTGACCAACAACTGGGGGGTGCTCTTATCAGCTCAACTGCTTCGCTTATAACTCCGGTGCTTTTTGCCCGATCTGATTGTACTTTTCAGAATAGATAAATATTGGGCCCAGCTTGATCTATACTAAACCACGAGGCTCTAACTTAAAATTTGAGGATCTGACAGTTTTTTGGGTCTAGGTTGTCTAGAGGAGGTCTTGATTTTTTCCGGATAAAAGGGGGACGGGGTGGAATTTTCCAAATCTGAAACCAACTTAATATCTTTACAGCATAAGTCTACCTTCAAGCAAAAGGCTTGTGGCTCTATCTCTTATAATCTCTGAGATCGACGCGTTCATACAGACAAACGGACGGATAGACGGACATGGCTATATCGACTCGGCTGTTCATGCTGATCAAGAATACATATACTTTATGGACATGTTTCCTTCTCCCTGTTACATACATTCGCACAACTTCATGATCCCCCTTTTCCCATTTTCAATGGGAACAGGGTATAAAAATATGATGCAGGGGTATACAAACAAGCTAAATTTCCTCTACTCTGCTTACGCAAATAGTTGGATAAGGTTTGAAATTCTGTACTCTGATTGAGAGACATATAGCAGAAGTTAGTTATTAGAGCAGAGCTGCAAACCGGTTTTGATCTGAACCGGTTCGAACCTGCAACTCCAACCGACTTCTTTAGAAACAAAAGCTTAGCTTAACCTGTTCCGAACTTAAAATGGTAATACTTCCTAGCGACTTCTTGTTATCTGGTCGCTTTTAGGTGACTGAGTCTTGGTAGAATCGTTCAATAAAAAATCTCCAAAAACGTTTAAGCTACCAAAGAACTCCTTACTCATATTATATTCTGCTTTTTAAGATCCTCGATTCAAAAGTTGATTAAGGCCCGATTTCGTATCTTCTACATAGAGCTATCTGTCACATGAACCTAGAGATTATCTAACACATAGCAGCTATTTGAATGATGAGAAAACGGCCCTAAATGATTTACAAAACAAGAGTCACACATTATATTGGTAATATTTGTTTCATATGAACTTAAGAGTTGTTAATATTTTGTATATTCAGTTCTGTTTCCATGTGTTCTACAAGTCAAGACATGTTTCAAACCAAAAACGATTCAATTCTCATGTGAGATGTTTCGTTTTTAGGTCAAAAACATTCGAAAAAGTTGGTTCGAAACCAAACAAACTTTTGGCTTGCACTACTGATTCAAGCAGCCGTCACCTTTGCCAGTTAGTGGTGCAACTGTGTGGCGGAAAAGCTTTGTAAGCTGCCAAAAGTGCTTTGTAAAGCTGGACTAAATATTCAAATTCAAATTCAAATGTCAACGCCTAGCTAAATGGGCTGTAATTGAGTTCAAGTTGACAGATCACACACATAAAGTTCACATCTTCAACTGCCAGCCAAGTTGCAGCGCTGCTTTTACCATTTCCAACTTTCAACACAAATTACAAATTTATTCATGTTTCCACACATGGCATAAACTTTTGGCCTGCATGTCAAAGCGTTGTAGCAGGAAATCAAAAGCCATCACACACACACACACTCTGACACTCACACACGAAGTGAGAGTCGCTCTCCTTCAATTTTTCCCCCTGTGAACTTCATTGCTTTGGTTCCGCTTTTGGCTTGCGGTCAGTTGGTCTCCGGTTGGTCAGCAAACAAGCGTGAAATTGCACAAAAGCCGTGACAAACTCAATCCCGCCCCTCCTCTCTCACTCTCTCTCTGTTTAAAAAAAAAAAGACAGACCCAACAACATGAAGCAGCACAAAAGGCAATCAAACCTGCGGCCTTTCAATGTCCCCTCGCATGCAGCCGCAAAGTATGCAATGATTTCTTTTTTGTTTGTCCACATTCACATGCCATCCACATTCTCCTTCTGCTCCTCGTCAAAGCAATTAATGCGCTCTATTGATGATGTTTGATTAGGAAGAGCAGGCAATGGCATCCAGCTTGACCAGTTGAATGTTGGGGAATTTTTTAATTAAATGCATACAAAATGCAACACGCGCTAATGATTCAATTATCCTTATTAAACACACACACACACACTCACACATGCACTTGCTATGTTAAATATGTGAAACAGGCAACCAACCGTTCACATTGCATTTGGTTGGGGTGGGGGGGGGAGGATGGGGCCGCTTATTTTAATTAAAACCGATTCGAATCGATGGCTTGCCCTGGCACGTTTTAAATTTAGCCCCCAACGGTTACTGCAGCCAGGATTCAGGCCATTGGTTCTTGCAGTTCTGTGCAGTGCTTGGCAATGCGCCCCCCCCCCCCCCCCCCACTGGGCACTTCATTAAAGAGTGTAAAGTTGAAAATTTATTTGCATTCAGGCTACAAAACGTGCCGCGTTACACTCTCGATGGAAGTTTATAAAGTGCATTCGCAATGGTTGATGATGACCCACAGAGTACGGGTGGGGGGGCGAGACGGGAATATGCATAAAAAATGTTAAGGTTGATAGATCACGTTTTCGATTGATTTTCATTCGATTTTGGGAAGAAGTGCAAGTAAAGAATATATATGGCTGTTTGTACTTTCCAAAGCCACAAAAACAAATTGCCAAATATTTAAAGGAAACCCAATTATCTTTCAGCTGCACCCAGAAAAAAGTAAAACGAATAACTTAAGAACAAGCGCTCTTGAAAAATGTCGTATTCGTTCTTGAACTTTCAAGAATTTCGCTCTTGAAATCGAGCTAAATTTGTTCTCAGCTTGGTACATTTAGGAGAGGGGAGTGAGGTACAGAAACTGAGAGAGGAGAGCATGCACATTTGCTCTTACAGTTTTGTATTTTATGGGAGAGGGGTGTGGGGAAGCTATCGAGCGGAGAGTGTAATGGATTTTTGCACTCATGTTGCTTTGGAATTCCCAACCAGTTATGGCATTGCTGGCATGGAGAGACCTCTGTTCGACTGAAAGCTGACAGACAAAGACTAATGATGCTTTCAGGTGTATATTCCTCGAGCCGGCTTAAACTTGATACATGGTTAAACAATTGATTTTCCATTAAATAAATTTAAACACAACGAAAAAAACAACTGATTTTAAATTGGAACTGTAAAGCTCTTGATTTAAGAGAAAACGATCTTATGCTTGAATCTCGGCTTCTCGGTTTTTGACAATGCTTGTATGCTCTTGATTCAAGAATGAGCAATCTTGAGTTTTGGAATGTTTAGCACTTGATTCAAGAACTATTCTGCTTGATTTGAGAGTGATTCTTACTTAGATCAAGTATTGAAGCTCTTGGATTAAGAAAAACGGGATCAAAAATTTATACTTGGATCAAGAATTTTGCTATTGGATCGATAACTTTCACTCTTATCGAACTATTGATCTCGAAAATTCTTGATCCAAGTATGAAATTCTCTATTTTTTCTCTGAGTGTGTTGGGATTACTTACTTCACCCTGACAGAGCGTGGCTTATATAAATTACTCAGCATTCAAATTCAATCAATGTTCTAGCTTATTTACCTGTCAGTCTCCAAAATGCATTCTATTTCATTTTCATGCAGTTTTTATGCTTGCATTTTCTAACCATTTGTATCAAAATTGCCCTGCAGTGTTGAGCACAAAAAATAATAATATAAATGCCTGTCTAAACTGGCACAAAAAAAAGTAAAAAGAAGTATACAAAAATTGTGTTAACAAAACCGGCAAGCGGCAGCATTTTACAATTTCCACATTTTTATTTCACTCATCCTCCCCCCCCATCCTACCCAATGTCAGGCAGCGTGAAAAACTAAAGTAAAAGGCATGGCAGCGTGTAAGTGTTGGTAAACGCGGTGCGAAATACCGTTGCCTGTTTCCTAACCATTTCACAGTTGTTGTATTTGGGTCACCCATGCCACTGAGCGGTTGTTGTGTAGTTATTGTTGGGGTTTGGGTTGCATGTTGAGCAAGTTCGAGTGCAGGCGCATTGGTACAAATTTTAAAACGCATCTGAAGGCTGTTGTGCATGTGCCTGGGTGTGTGTGTGTGTGTGTCTGATTGTGTGCCAAAGAAAGAAAAACAGGAGCAAACTTTTGAGGCTGTCGCTGACACCAAAACACAAAAAACTACAGCAGCAAAAAAAAGGATACTAAATAAGGATACTGTCACAGAAATCGCCTATATAATACCCTAGAAATGGTGTCCTATATTGGTGTTTAATATTGTTTAGATGTTTGTAAGTTACAGTAGGAAGCAGTATGTTTCAGTGATCAGCATCACAAGCTGAGTTGGTATGGCTATATCCCTCTGTCCACCCTTACGATCACAAGCTGAGTTGGTATGGCTATATCCATCTGTCCGCCCTTACGATCACAAGCTGAGTTGGTATGGCTATATCTCTCTGTCCACCCTTACGTCCGTCTGTTTCTATGCCATCTCCTCGGTCAGTTTAAAAGCTATCTTGACCATATTTTTCACAAAGTCATTTGTAGCAAATACGCTGCACATTTGTCGGAAATGTCATATAAACGATCAGCCGAAAAATAAGTTCTAGTAAGAAAAACTTTTTTGTTTTCAAAGGAAACAACTCCAAACTTCGTATTTATTACTTTGCTATGCTTTTGTATAATTCTACCAAGTTTAGTTGAAATCGAACATCTATATGGTATAGCTGCCATAGAAAAAATAGTTTCAAAAATAGTCTTAGTATGAAAACCTTTTTTGATTTCAAAGAAGACGTTTCCAAACTTTGTATTTATGAGTTTGGTAAATTTTTTTAAAATTCTACCAAGTTTGGTCGAAATCGAACAACTATTAAGTATAGCTGCCATTGAAAAGTAAGGTTAGAAAAATAGTCTTAGTAAGAGAAACTTTTTTGTTGCCAATGTAAACCTGTTTAAAATTGGCATATGTTTATTTTTTGTGTTTCCCACAATTCTTTAAAGTTTTGACAAAATAGGATGACTATAGTTCTAGTATAGACTAGTTCTAGTGAGAAAAACTTAATTGTTTTCAATAGAAACACTTCCAAACTTTGTATTTATTAGTTTGCCATGCTTTTGTATGATTCCACCAAGTTTGGTCGAAATCGAACCACTATTTAGTATGACTGTCATAGAAAAAGTAGTTCTAAAAATAGTCTTAGTATGAAAAACTTTTTTGCTCTCAAAGACAACGTTACCAAACTTTGTATTTATTAGTTTGGTATGATATTTCAAGATTCCACTAAGTTTGGTCAAAATCGGACAACTATATAATATAGCTGCCATAGAAATGTAATGTCTAATTAAAAGTCTTAGTAAGAAAACTGTTTTCGTATACAATGGAAACGACCATAAAGCTCGTATATATGTATATAATATGATTTTTCGTAATTTAACAAAGTTTTGGTAAGATCAGATGTCTATAGCATATAGCTGTCATAGGAACAACTGGGCCAAAAACTAGTTCTAGTAACAAAAACTTCTTTAATTTTTATAAGAACGCCTACAAGCTTCGTATTAATTAGTTTTATATGCTTTTTCATGATTTCAAGAAGTTTGGTCGATATCGGACAACTATATGGTATAGCTGCCATAGAAAAAATAGGTCAATAAAATTGTATTAAATTATTTCATTAATTTTTTTGAATTTTTTTAAATTCTGCTAAATTTTGTCAAAGTCGGATGACTATAGCATATAGCTACCATAGAAACGATCGGTTGAAAAACTAGTTTTAGTGAGAAAAAAGCCAAAAAGGCATATTTTGGTTGGTCTTCGCTTTTACGTCCCTGATTTGGGTAAATGGACCCAGGAATGGATAATGAATCCAAGATCAAGGTACTTCCTCTTGATCTTACCGCTTATACCATCTAATCCCTTTTGAATGCTTCTCAAACTCTGAAAACGCTCTGCCTACCGCCCGTTCGTTGGTGCCAATAATATCAATATCATTGGCAAATGCAAGTGGTATTATATCTTTGAAAATATGAAGCCCGATCTGTTAGCGTTTAAGTACTGGCGCAGTGTTCCCTCCACAGTAACTTGAAGAAGTCACACGAGGTCACCCTGCCTAAATCGTCTTTTGGAATCAAATGACTAGAACAGGCTGTTTGCTATTTTGAAGGAGCTTTGTGTGCTTCTCACGTACTTTGCTGGTTAAACCAAAATTAGACAGAGTTTCAAATAACTTTGACCTTTTTGGTGTGTCGAAAGCGGCTTTATATACAACAAACAGATGGTGGGTGCTGATCTGTATCTTCTGGGTCTTGTCGCAATGTGAATATGTGTTTGTATTCGATTTAACAGGTCACATCGTTCACATAGGATGCATAATAGAATCTTATATGAAATGGGTGGATCAATGGGTTCCAAAGATCGGGCATGCTGTCTTCGGACCATATTCTGCACTCTTGATTCAGTGGGCAGCTTATATAAGTTTAAGTAATAAGTATACACTAATTCGAAAGTAAGTACACTATTTCACAGTTACACAAATGTTTAAAAGGAGCCCAAAATACCCCCAAGGTTATCGTAGCCCAAAGTTGGTTGGATTTAGAGAGCGGAAAAACCCAAATGCAGCAAAAAAAGAAAAGAAAAAAAAACAACACACACATTTGACATTTGCATAGGCAAAGTGTCAAAAGACAGCAAAAAGTTACACACATAAACTAACTCACACAACCCCAACTTCCGCCACGTCGTTCTTATCTTTTTTTTCGTTCTATTCTATTTTTTGTTTCCTTTTCACAGGAACGCTACAAGGCCGACATTAGTCTTGCCATACAATTGCTGCAATGTAAACCAGACAGTTTTGTGCCCCAAAAGGTGTCCTCGGTAAGTGAAGGTGCTTGAGATATGTATACATTTGACTGTACTCTCTCTTCCTCCTGCCGCTTTAGCTTCCCATTGATATACAATCAAAAGTTTCGGCCTATATGAGACTGGAGACCAATTCGCATTCCGACTCGGAGTGTAGCAATAGCGGAGTGGGCGTGGCAACAACTGCTTCCTATAAAGTGCTTCCAGCTTCCGACTCGCCACCGCCAGCGCCATGTCCTTTTCCGCCCACAGCCATGGTGTACTCAATGCGGGGACTGGGTAAGTGTTAGTAGACCATTTTGATTTTATTATGATATTTTTTTCCTGTACTATTATTATTTATTATGTTTCTATTTTTTTAAATTTGAATTTGTTGAAATTTTCTGTTGCATCTTTTAGGCGCACACAAATGATGAGAGAGGGAGAGAGGAAGAGTGGGAGAAATGCCTGCGGCAAATATTGTGTTTGTAATTTAATACCCATCATTTGCATCATTGATAACTACAATTAGCAATTATTATGATACGCTCTTCCCTTAATTGTGTGCAATTTTATTCAGTTGCTGCTTTATTTTCCGTAACCTTAATTGCAGTTTCAAAATGTTCGTAAATAACATGCCCAAATTTTCTGTGTTTATTTTCCCTTTTTTTTTTGTGTGTTGGTTTCTGTTTGACTTGTTTTAAAATATTTACACTTGGTTGATTTTATACAATATATTGTGCAAAATGGTTTTGGGGAGTGTTTTGGTTATGGTGAAAACTATTTGCTAATGAATTTTAATATGCGATGGAACAATATTTAATGAAGTAACTTTAGCCCTTTTTCGTTGGGGTCACCACTAAAAGGGTAAATGAATCTTGGACATAATGGATCTGTTGAAAGTTTAGGCAGGCAGTGAAGTCAAATGAATATAACCAATTTTAGAAAGACCGCTTACTGATTAAGGGATTATTTTGAAGGGATTTGCTGCGCTCTTCAAGAGTGATATAGACGATATTTACCAAGAAGCAAGTTAATTGGGCAAAACTATCGAATTTTAGTTTATCTTAAGCCATTAATCAAATATTTATTATACGATTATAAGATTATGATAAACTCGCCATTCAGATTGATATTTTCCATCCTTACCATCCGAGCTCTTAAGAGTAATCTAAACCATCGATGTTCAAGAGAGAGGCTCTCTGTAGCTCTCTGTCTCTCTCTGACACATTTACTGAAGCATTACTTCGGCAAGCATTCGGCATGAATTTGCCTAAAGTGTTCGGCCCCTGGGGGCTATGGGTGAGCATCGCTGATCTAAACTCTTAGAAAATTGATCTACAACTCCTATTCAAATATCCATGTAATCCTTATTATTATCAAAACTCATGAGAATTTGAGTAATTTCGCCATATTCTGGACGTTTTGAATTATGCAATTCGCCATTAAGCAATCTTCTTGATAAAATAAGGCAAACAATTAAGGCTTTCTTCATTATAATGAAAAGTGGTTGGTGATTCCAAATGATTTAAGTACGTTTATTCATTGCAGAACACGAATATATTTCGGAAATGCCCCACTTTTTAGTAATTATTTGTCTCGATTTAGGTTTTAGTTAGTTTAAATGTCTAGTATGATCTTTTTTGGTCACTTTTTATTGGGAATTCTACACCATTGTTTAACCTCTCTTTGATATAATCTTACACAATTACTTCTTAGTCTTAAGTTCAACTATCCCATAATTTCTGAAATTTTTTAAGCGAAGATATACGTTTAAAATTATTAAGTTGTTGCAAAATCGCTATAGTTGGCTATTAATTATTTTTAAATTCTTATGAATATATCAATCAACATTCATTGCATACCTATAGGCGTTCCAAAATATGCTAATTTTGCACACATGTATTCAATATGCAATATCTTCGCTTAAAAAAATCTTAGAAATTGTTCGGTTAATTTATTTTAAAGATGAGAAGTAATATTTTACGATAAAATCAAAGTGAGCCCAAACAAACGATAAGGTTCCATATAAAAAGAGCCTAAAAAGGGTCACAATATTCCTTTTTTTCAACTTTAAGCTCAAATTACCAAAAACTAGACTTGGTTGCTCATTTAAGAAAAGGGATTCGTGCTAAGCCTACGAAGTCATCTATTATCATCACCTACCCTTCAATATGCAGGACCTGAACCTGCCTAATTTAATCGAGACCCAAATATATGATTCGCCAATTTTGCGTTTTTTTTTAGAATTCGGTCTACACCTTCTACTAGTAAGTTTTTCTCTGAGCTCATACAAGATATTGTCAGATTCCAACTTGTTTAAAATCACCTCACCCTGTGCTATCCTTTCACCAACATTGACTCCGAGCTGCTGCTTTTCCACTGCACTTTCGGCAGTCCTATGGCTGCCGTCGATGGCTCGCCTGCTACGGCTTTTCTGTAGATCTCAACGTGGCTCGCTGCTCATCCTTTTTATCGCGAAGCGACAGTGATTGTTCCGTAGTCTTAGTTGCTCTCTGAAATACGTTGGATTCAGCAAAGTGCTGCCGACGATTGCACGCCAGCTTTCGCGTTTCGGGAAATCAAATCTCTCTAATACCCCTGTATACCCCATTGGCAAATAATCAACATCATCGTAGAAATGTGAGGTTTTCTTGTTCCACTGACAGATGAGCATTACGATCAAATTTTGAGTCAAAGTTCGCCTTTCACGTATCAAGCAACATGCTCTTTAGTTGCAGCCAGTTTTTGACATGCATTAATAAGAAATATGATAGGAAGTTGACTTTTTTATAACAAAGAAAGAATATTTGACGCCTGGGCATGGTCAGTTATCAATGAAAGGGAGGAAATGCATTTCTACCACTCTTGTAAAATCTTCTCTCACTGAGCTAAAACCCTCTACACCCATGCGATGCCCTGACCAACATCAGTTGGTTTATAAACAGGCTACTTTTAGCCTCATTCGTCAAGGAAGATCTGCAGAATGGACACCAAACTCAAATGAGTATATACAAAAATAGAATAAGGTCATTTAGATGATCAAAATAATTACCTCCAGAATGTGTCAGTGGAATAAGGGTATAAGATGGGATGTTTATAGCAATATGGCATTCGATTGCTCGCCTGCTCAGGCGATTCTGTAGCTCTCAACCTGACCTGACAGCTGTGGTGCAGCGGGTAGTGTGTGTACCTGCTGTGCAAGAGATCGTGGTTTGAATCCCGACTAATAAAAAAGTTATTGCTTTAAGAACTTACTCACTCGGTCACCTTTACAAGCTATTTTCGTTAGCTTTGAAGTAGCTAGCCTTCCAAAAGTTTGCAGTTTAGACTCGTCGTTAAAATGTAGATCCGTTTCTCTGGTGCAAAAATTAGAAGCACATAAGTCAAAAGATTGAGAGAAGCTCGGCTTGGTCCCTTGGGGCTGTAAGGTCAATTATTTATTTAATTTTATTCTAAAATTCTTTTTGAGGGATAATTATGATTAATAAGAAGAATGATTAATAAGAATTCCTTAGTAAACCAGTAAAAATTCAAGTATAAACGATCTCAATTCAATCAACTAATTTCCACTTCTGATTCTCATGACTCCAGATGCCAACAACACTCAGCAGACTACAACAAATAACCACAACAACAACAACAACAACAATGCCACCAAGGACTCGATCAACAACAACAACAACAACAATAACAACAACAACAAATTCAACTCTACCCAATCTCTGAATAGTCAACCCACAGCTAACACCACCACCACCACAAATCCCGACATGATTTCACCCACAATTATGGCCAAATTTCTGGAAGATGAACTCAAAGCAAATGAAATCAAACACTGTGACACATGTCAA
Organism: Lordiphosa andalusiaca; assembly: GCA_035044965.1. Taxonomy (NCBI): domain Eukaryota; kingdom Metazoa; phylum Arthropoda; class Insecta; order Diptera; family Drosophilidae; genus Lordiphosa; species Lordiphosa andalusiaca. The sequence goes on along the minus strand of JAWNNM010001363.1, from coordinate 2,569,122 downwards.
TGCTGTAAACAGGATCTTCAAGTATTGGCCGATGTGTCGCGTTCCTATACGGTGGCCACCCAGACACCACATCAGCAGGGAACCACCACATTGAATGAGCCACTCACTCAGCTTTGTTTGCGTTGTCACAGCAATCTCAATTCACCGTCACGCACCAACAGTCCGTATCTAATGAAGCTGGTCAAGTCGAGCGATTCTGTGATCTCGGAAACTAAAAGTTCCGTTTCCGATCTGAATGATATGGACAAGCTGTTTACGCCAGCCAAGAAGGATGACCTAATGGTGAATCCCATATTGGGTCATCATCGGTTATGTGAGAGGACAACAGCGGCGGGACAGGGTCAACTGACAGCCTCCACCATGATGTATCCCACCACTCATCTGGGGGCCTATGCAGCGGAGAAATATTTACTGGAAACCAGTAATCTGGGACAACTAAGGAATGGCTATCAAAGGAGATTCTTGGATGGCGGTGGAACAGCCCTGCAGTTGCTGAACAAATACGAGGCCAGCACTGGTACAGCGACAGCTGTAACTGCTGGACATGAGGAGCTGTTGGAGGATGATGCCAGTAAGCCATTGCTGGCGGGCATATCACAAGCCAATCTGCTGGAATCAGAGCAGGCAACGGCCGCACCTTCAGCCAAGCTAGAGGATGCATGTGAGTCTTTAGCGGCTAAGCCAACTCCCGGCCAGGGCACGGTGACAGCTGCTGCCGCCGCCAGTGGAGATCAACTGAAGTCCAACGATTCGGGTAGTGTTCAGAGTTTATGGAGCAACAAGACCAGCAGCTGTGAGGGAGCCAAAATGTTTGAGACTTTCAATAGGAATCTTATCAAAACGATTAAGGTGAGTAATTTGTGGGCATTTTTACTTCATCTTCTGACCACATTTACCCCGTTTCCTTTGCAGGCGGAAAATCCCAAATATCGTGGACCTCGCCTGTGTGCCATGCGCATACAACAGAATGGTCAGAGTAACATACTCCTGGACAATCTAGACGCGATTGAGACGTATACGCCGGTCATCTATAAGCGACGTGAACGTCTGCTAGATGAAGAGCTCAACGATGGCAAGGATATCATTACCTCCAAGGAGAGCAATGCAGCAGCTGCGGTTGAGGCCTGGCAAGCTTCCGCAGCTCCACATGAAAATGTGGCCCTACAACCCGTACTGGAGCCACAAACAGAGCCACAGCAAGAGACTGAGAAGGAAGTGGAGATCAGTAAGCCGGACCAAATTGTAGTAGTAGGACCAAGTCCAGGTGTAGCCGTAGCCGGAGCCGTGAACTCACCCAAGCACTCGGCCAATTCCAGTTCATTGAGCGATGTCATTGACTATCAGGAGAGTGTACTGCTGCGTCGCCAGCAGTTGAGTCGTGTGGCCGAGTGGGTGCAGCATAATACACAACAGTTGGAGCAGCGAACACTCCAACAGCCGCCCCTCCAGCCGAGTGACTCCAATTCGGGTACAGAACGTCAGAGTTCCTACTCGACATTGGATCGTATGGATTCGATATCCATAGAGAAGTTATCCATGGATTCGGGTTATAAGACCACACCGCAGCAAATTACAAATGGTTATCCAGATGCGGGCAAATCTACAGAGGATTCGCTGTCACCGAAAACGGATATAACCAGCAATTCGCTGACCGAACCGCCACCACAACAACAACAACAACCACCACCACAACAACAACAACAACAGCAACCAGCACCACAGAGTGTGGCCAAGAAGGCAGAGCTATGCACCACCTACTATAGGCGCACCACACGTTCGGGTCTACCGGTGGCCTATACCACCACCACCACCACCACCGCCACCGCCGCCGCCATGACTTCACCTCCAAACGATTCCCAGCGCTGCTCCTCAAATGGATCTCCGCCCTTAATCTGTCCCGAACAGCCCACGTGTGATATACTCAACTATAAATACTATCCCAATGATACGGATAAAACTAGATCGGTTCAGGCAGAGCTACATACCACCACACAGCATGTGGATATTGCCCAAATGGAGTACAATGTCAAACAGTTTCTGCTCAAGCAGAATGAATGGTCCATGAGGGCTGAGGGCAAACCGAATGATGCAGCGGCTGGTCCACGTCTAATCCGACACACTCGTCTGGTGGGTCCCGGTGTGGGCGAACGTGTACGAATGGCCACACCAGGTGGAGCGGTGTCGTCAACTCAACCTGGCGTCCTGGCGCCGCACAGAACTGAAACGAATTTATAAGCAAAACGGGAGGGGAAATAGTAAGGAAATGGGTAAACCAAATTGTATTCTAGTTTAGTGCAAGTTTAGAAAACGGGGATGTATGATCTGAACTAGGGGCTAAGAGCATTCAATTTTGATAGGAACTTATCGATAAACTAACTGGTGACACATAAAGCATCGATTGACAGCGCCTGTTAGATCGATAACAGCTGACATAACAATTGAGAATGTATTGCTATAGTCCTCTACACAAGCTAATAGCAATGATCAACTCTATGTACGATAATACTTAAAACAAAAACATAAAAGATACATAAGATACACCTAAGCTAGCCAAGAAGCTTCAAAATACCATGGGGGAGAATGTGGCGTTGGATTGCAATTCAAAACTTTTTCTACCTAGAATTATTAATCGGTCTGTGTATGAATAGTTCTTAAAGAATATCCAATATATTAAGCCGAGCACTAAAACCAAAGCTACGAACAGAAGTGCTATAAATTTCTTAAGAAAAATCTCGTTGTATACATTTTCCAGTAATTTGCACCTTTTATAAGATCTCTGTGTACCGCTTTCAAGCCGATTCTTTATACTTCTCTTGAAAATCATCATTAAGATGTGCACCATGTTCCCACAAATTGCTTGTAACTACTTCGTTCTGGTAAAAAAAAACTATATTTAAAGTTAGATGGATCATTAAGTACACTTGTTGGATTGTTGCTAAATATGAGACTGATTTATCAGGGTTTTGGAAGAGTTTTCATTTGAAACTTTCAGGACTTTTAAATAGAAGGAGCACTAAAATCACTTTCAGGTTTGCTTCTTTTATTCTAAGTAGATTTTTCTTGATATTTTTGTCTTTTGTTATATATTTTATATTTCTTTCGTTCGTAAAATTCCTATATTGAACTCTTTAAGTGGGACTTGGAACTGCCTAACCAAACCACGCCTTGTATTTGTGTTCCTCTAGCATTACCACTGCTAAGTATGACATCACAAGGATAGCTAGTTAGATAGTTGCTATACCCTTGCAGCAGGTTTTTCTAACTAAAACTACTTTTGGGACCTTACTATTCTATGGTAGCTATACTATATAAATGTCCAATTTCAACCAAACTTAGTAGAATCAAGCAAAAGCCTCACAACCAAACATGTAAGAAGTTTGGAGTCGATTCAATTTATAACAAAAAAGTTTTTCTCAATAGAACTTCATTTTAGACCGATCATTCGTCCTGCAGCTATATGCTATAGTCATCCGATTTAGACAAAACTTTATAGAATTGTGTAAAAGCATTTAAAATAAATAAATGCCAATTTTAGGGACATTTCCATGGAAAACAAAAAAGTGTTTCTCACTAAGACCACTTTTCAGACTCTACTTTTCCAAGAAAGCTATACTATATAGATGTCCGATTTCAACCAAACTTAGTGGAATCATGGGAAAGCATAGCAAACTGAGAAATACAAAGTTTGGAGGCGTTCCCTTTGAAAACAAAAAAGTTTTTCTCACTAAAACTAGTTTTTCGAAAGATCATTCCTATGGCAGCTATAACCCATAGTCATCCGACTTTGACAAAACTTGAAAGAATTGTGCTAAAGCTTAAAAAATAAATATAAGCCAATTTTAAAGAGGTTTACATTGAAAACAACAAAGTTTTTCTTACTAAGACTATTTTTCTAACCTTACTTTTCTACGGCAGCTATACTGTATAGATGTCCGATTTCGATCAAACTTGGTGGAATCATGGAGAAGCATAGAAAACTAGTGAATAAGGAGTTTGGAGGCGTTTCCAATGAAAACAAAAAAGTTTTTCACACTAGAACTAGTTCTTCGACCGATCTTTCCTATGGCAGCTATATGTTATAGTCATCCGATGCGGCCGGTTACGACAAATGTGCAGCGTATTTGTACCAGAAGACTTTGTGCAAACTTTCAAACTGACGAAGGAGATAGCATAGAAACAGATGAACAAGGCTAAATCAGCTCATCTCGTCATGCTGATCATGTATATATACGCTTTATGTGGTTGGAAATGCTTGCTTCTATGCGTTACAAACATCTGGACAATGTCAATATACCCAAGGGTATGCAAGAACTCAAACGCTTAGTTGACAAAAGCCCTTGCGTATGTGTGTGTACCCATTTAGCCTCACTGTAATGATGAGACAAATAGGTAATTAGAGTCTGCTCAAGAGTGTACTTCGTGATCCATCTTGTTTGTTTTAGTTTTGTAAGTTCTGTAAAAATGTTCGGCTTGCTTGCCCGCCACCTTTCCAATAATCCAACACAAATTTACAAAATATTAACAGTGACTGCCCAAAATATCTTTCCAAAAAACAACAAAAAACCTTAATGTCTTCCCTCTTTTTTTAATCCATAATCGCTTGTTTGACCAGAAATTGTCTAGAGTCTTCCTGCTACCCCCACTCAATTCTCAGCACAAAACCAAACGCCACATTAACTAACCCCCCTCCGCCCCGGCAGCTAATTCAATGAAATCACAAATATTTTGCCTAACATTTTGGTGTCTGCATGTTAATATATCCCACAATTTTGAAAACTTATGCCTAGGCTATACATATACATATACATATACATATATATAGTATATATATATACAATATACATATATCTAAATATAAATACGATATAATTATGCTATACATTACGATGAATATTTGATAAGCGCGTTATATTTTCTAGTATTCCAAAAAAATAAAACAAAAATCGTGCAATATTTTTTAGTGGCGTGAAAAAAAGAAATCCAAATTTTTATTTTTATAAAATGCGACCAAAGAAACAATTTGAGGAAACCTTTTTTTTTGTGTTTTTAATGTTCTAAGTTGTAACCAACAAAATTTCTTGCCTCCTGCCTAACGAAACAGCTTCTACTAAGAACTCTATGAAAAACCTATACACAAGTACTGTACCTTTTTAGTGAAAACAATTTGCAGCAACTGTACTCAACTCCTGCCCATTAGATGACCTTCAAATGTGTAATCCTTTGCTAATTGCTACAAAATCCAGGCATATTGCATTACTATACAACATTATAAACGTATCTGAACAGACATATGATTGTAATACCCACACACACACACACATATATATTTACATATATATATATACAAGACATAAATGATATATACCGCATCAGAAATCATATTCATCTTATATGTACGTGTATAACCCCCCCCCTGCCCTCGCCCCCTCACCCGACACTCGACGAATAACCAATAACGTAAACGGCTTCAAGAATTGTTCTCTCAATTTATATGAATGTACTCCACACTCCGACTAAAACCCTTCGCCCGTCATATGGAAATCAAAATTAAATGCCTATTTACTCGACTATTTACATATATATATATATATACGAAATCTCGATTACTTTACCATGTATACACTGAGCGAAATGCTAAATGGAAACGCTTTAAACCACACTGTTATGTTTGGCCTAATTATAAAACATTTAATTAGCATAAATTCTTGTATGAAACCCAAAACATTTCATGGTAAACTCACTTAAGCTTCAGTTAGTCAACACCATTTTGCTCCTTGACCCGCAACTCAGTGCTCAAACACACACACACACACACACACACACACTTAACGGAAACTTTATATCAAAAACTATATATATATCAAAAAAACAAAATCATCACCCCCATAGAAGCAATAGAACACTGCCCTCTCCACTCTTCAGTCAACTCATTTAACTTTAAGTAGACTCATTTCACAGTCCCCTTCCCCCCCCCCCCCCCCCTAAGCTCAATGGAACAGTACGCTGTAAGGCAGCTCTTAAAAGAAGATTCTCTAGCCTAAAGAAACAAACAAAAGAACTAAAATGAAACAAAAAAAAAACAAATCTAAAAATTGAAATTGAATTTCGAAAACAAAGAAAAACTAGCGCAAATATTACCTTATAAGTTAGTCTTAATGCTGCAGATATAAGTTACATTTTTCGCCTGAGTTTTGTATTACCTTACTTATATAATGTGTGTACATTTCGCCAGCTTAGGTTGATAAAAACAAAAAAACAATTTTGAGCTATTGAACCACCTTAATGTGAAACAAAACAGAACAAAATAAATGAAAAAAAAAAACCAAACATTAAAATACATTTTTGAGTAAAATTTAAGTGTTTTCAATGCTGAAGAATGATAGGGTATCAAGCCAGGTTTGAACTACATCGCATCCACGAACTACAACAGCATAAGGCACAATATCCAAAGAAGAGTTACACTTGCCTAGTCTGTGATAGAAGCTCGAAGAAGCATATTACATCAAGTAAGAAGTTGGTCTTGCTCCACTGTAAACTTTATATCAGGGATGCAAACCGGTTCGAGCTGAACCGGTTTTGAACCGAACCGAACCGCTTATTCCCGCTGGTGAACCGAACCGCAAACCGAACCGGCTTCCTTTCAGAATTTCTGAACCGAACCGAAAACCACAAATAAAAACGGTTCGGTTCGGTTCAGTTCTCTGACGAGTTTTAACGGGAATTGCTTTCCTCTAGCCAATGATTTTGATTAATTAGGAAATTTGAATCGTTTCCCGAAGATAATTTTCAAACATTTCGTTCGACCCTCTTCATATTTAGCGTTGTCGGATCGATATAACTTTTAAGGATCGATATAACTTCTGCAATTTCCCGCCTATCTCTTAAATTACCTGTCATCAATCTAATTTTGTTTTTTCATTCGACAATATTTTCTATTTTCTTTGGTACTTCTTAACCTTAATTCAATCTTAATCTGCCAATAAATAAGGGCATTCCTCCAGGAACTGACAGGCGAGTCCTGTGAATCCGACATAATAATCTTTGCAGATTGCTCTTAGGAATATAAAGATATTCGAATAGATTATAGGAATCAAATTTAAAAAATGGTCGAATAGCCACTTCACCGGAATCATATTTTATAATGTGCCTTTGTGAACCACTGAACCGAACCGAAACCGCGGTTCATTTAACTCCAAAAACCATGTTATGAACCGAACCGGCGGTTTAGAAACTGTGCGAACCACTGAACCGAACCAGTACTTATTTTCGAGTGGTTTGCATCCCTGGAATTACATGCTTGGATCAAAAAAAAACGGAATAAAAATGAATACTTGGATACAGAATTTCGCTCTTGGATGTAGAATTTCTTTCTTATCGAACATTAAAAGAGAATTAGTATCTCTCTTATTGGAAGAAGAAGGAAAATTCTTGATGAATGGGTATGATTATGCATTTCAAATCCAGTTTTTCTTGATCAAAGAGTTTAAGTAGTGAAAAACGTACTCAAATCCAGGAATACCTACTCTTGATTCGAACCTCTGACATTATAAATTTGAAAATTCTTGATGAAAGAGTAGGGGAGTATAAGATTTTAGGTTTTATTTAGGTTTTTTAGCTTTTATTTTGAAGAGCGTTTGTATCTTAGAACTAGGGCTGCTAAACGATTCGGATATGAAACTGATTTGAACTTGATTTTTGAATCTATGCAGCCTTTGATTCAAAACGGAGACCTCACTTTGGGAAGTTTTTTCGGTATAATATGAAATTTGTATGGGCTTAAATGAAAAATCATTAAACAGAACAATTGAGAATTGTTCTTGAATTTTCATGAATTTCGCAATTAAAATCAAGCTCAATTCATTCTCCATTTGTTGCTTTTAGGCGAGCAGAGTGAGGTAAAGAAACTCAGAGCGGAGAGCAAACACATTTGAGAGAAAAGCGTTGTACCTGCTCTCACAATTTCTGTTATTTTTTAGTGTTGCACTTCTAATGCTTTGGAATTCCTAAGCAGTTATGGCATTGCTGGCTGTTGTAGTCTACAGTTAACTGGCAGAGAAAGCTGCTGCTTTGCGGTGTTGTGTGTGTGTACCTCGAGCCAGCTAAAACTGGCTACATAGTTTGATAATTAGTTTTCAATGAAAGAGACTTAAAGAAATAACAACTGATTTTGTATTGTGGTGTGCTGGCACTAAGGGCTCACTTTTGAATCTGTGGAACTTGCGATTTGAAAGTAAACGATCTTACTCTTGCACCTGATGAGCTCTTGATACCAGAACGAACCTTCTAGGTTCTAGGTTTTTAATAGTGCAGTAGGTACATGATTCAAGAAAGGGAAAGCTTGGATGTGACACTTGAAATAAGAGTTTTTCTTGACTTAATTTGAGAATGTTTCTTACTGGGTTCAAGCATTAAAGATCTGGAACTAAGGAAAACGGCATCAAGAGTTTATACTTGGATCTAGTATATTGCTTTTGGATCAAGACTTTTCATTCTTATTGAACTTCTTTTAGAGGACTATAGAGGCAAAGGAAGTTATAGTCTTCTTAAGATTTGCAATTATTTTTGGACTAATCTTTTGAAATGTCAAATAGAATAGCATGTATATGTATAAAGTCAGGTTCTTGAAACTCTCACAACATTTTTTGTTTGAAAAGATTTGTACAGATTTGTACCCACAAACACAAAAAACCAATGCAAATTGTGCCAAATTAACCAAATCAAGATATTGTCTGACCTTGACAACAAATATGACACAAATAGGTATTACGCTGACCAAATGAGTGGGGTGTGGTAATTTATGATGACGAAGATCTGTCCGTCTCCTCCAACTCCTCCAGCCGTTGTAGTCACCCACTTTGCATATATTTTGTTGGTTTTTTTATTATTATTATTCCGTACGATTGTTGAGTGAAAGTAGCCACCGGGTGCCACGCCCCACTCACCCAATTGCTGGCCGCCCACTTGCTATGTGAGCAAGGTGTTAATTCGACTTGCGATGTGTGTGATAACACAACAAAGACAACAACAAGCCTGTGATTGCATAATAAAATGTTATTCAAATTGAAACCGAAACTCGAGCAAACTAAAAAAAAAAAACAAACACAAAAGCAATTATAGAAATCCAAGAAAAGCCATAAAAAACTAAAAAAACCAAATTAAGAAACTTGTTCTTTGTGGTCTTAAAAAACAGCGGAAATCAATTTGGCAAAATCAAAGCTGCAGAAAGTCAATGTCCTTTCTGCTTAACCAGACAACTTTAGCTTGCTTGTTTGGCCTGTTTGTTGAGCTCTTGAAAAGGGCCCAAACATCCATCCGTCTCTTGACTCTGTTGGGGTGGGGAGGGGGGGGGGAAACAAGTTCTGCCAGTTTGCAGATCATTGCAAGCCAAGCGCAATGCAACTCCAAGTGCTTTGGCCATTTTCCATGTCAAGTTCAAACAACAACAACAACAAAGCAAACTAACATAAATACAACAACAACAACAACAAAAAAAGAAAATCTGTCCACAGTTTTCACCTCTAACGATCGCTGACCCATTTAACTACATTTGCATAACATTTATCTCCAAATGGTTTTTTTTTTTGTGGTGGGCGTTGTGCATTTCTAATGAATTATTAACCCAGAATGAAATGAAAACGCAGCCCAACTGCTCGCTTGCATCTTGTGGCTGCTGCTGCTGCTGGTGAAGCTGGCTGGCTGGCTAATTGACTCTAAAAATAAACCCAAGCCAGGGGTTTCCAAACGGGTTTCCAGCACCGAAGAACCCAAAGCCAAGAAGACCAAACAAGAAAAATCTGCGTGATCGAAATGTCTCTGCAATCAAGCCGTCTCTAACCAAGGGGAATGAGAGTGAAAAACAAAGCTACCAGAAGGTGGATGCATCGGCGAGAGGGGGTGGTGACGGTGGTGGTGGTGATAGGCTTGATGGTTATGCAGCATAGTGGTTGAAAGTTGACAAGTTGAGCTATAATATTGCACATTGAATCTGATTCTAGACTGTGTGGTTGCTTTAAAAACATTTTTTTTTGAAAAAATCGGGTAAGTAGAGCAAATCATAACGCCCATTTGCATCAAAATATGTCCATATTTTTCTATGTTACGTGCAGATTTAGGTGACATATAATATTTGCAATTTGATCTCACACTTTGGATGATACTCCCTCCCAAGGCTAAGAAATGGTGCCTGTATTGGCAGTTTTTGAAAAATTCGAGTAAGTAGAGTATTAATCATGTTACCACTAATCCCTAAACACAAATTCCTTAGGTAAATGCAGGTTGGAAAAAATAAAAAACATTATTTATTCAGAACTCTCATTTTGTTTAAGCACCATTTTCCTGGGATGAAACCCGCTTGGAAATAAGGACTCCTTCGGTTCAGTGGTTCAAACCGCATTGAAGCTTCAGGTTCGGTTCAGTACTTGGTTTTTATATCCTTGCAGAGAGTATATTGAAATTGTCCACTCGTTTGTAACTCATAAAAGGAAGCATTTCCAACCACATGAAGTATATATCTTATTGATCAGCAAGACAAGCTGAGTTGATTAAGCCTTGCCCGTCTGTTTCTATGCTATCTCCTCCGTCAGTTTTAAAGCTATCTTTGCACAAAGTCTTATGGTACAAATACGCTGCACATTGGTCGGAACCAGCCGCATCGGATGACTATAACATATAGCTGTCATAGGTACGAACGTCCGAAAAACTAGTTCTAGTGAGAAAAACTTTTTTGTTTTCAATGCAAACGTCTCCAAACTTCGTATTTACTAGTTTTCAGTGCTTCTCCTTGATTCTGCCAAGTTTGTTTGAAATCGGACAACTACATAATAAAGCTGTCATACAAAAGTAAGGTTAAAAAAGTAGTCTTAGTGAGAAAAACTTTTTTGTTTTCAATGTAAGCCTCTTCAAAGTTGGCATATATTTATTCTATAAGCTTTCACATAATACTTGACAGTCTTGTCAAAATCGAATGACCATAGGTTATAGCTGCCATAGGAATGATCGGTCGAGAAACCAGTTTTAGTGAGAAAAACTTTTTTGTTTTTAAAGAAAACGCCTCCAAACTTTGTATTTCTCAGCTTGCTATGGTTTACCAGGATTTTACCAAGTTTGGTCGAAATCGGAAGTCTATTTGGTATAGCTGTCATAGCAAAGTAAGGTTAGAAAAGGAGTCTTAGTGAGAAAAACTTTTTTGTTTTCAATGTTAATCTCTTAAAAATTTGTATATATTTATTTTTTAAGCTTTCATACAATTCTTGCAAGTCTTGTCAAAATCGAATGATCATAGGTTATAGCTATCATAGGAACGATCGGTCGAAAAATAGTTCTAGTGAGAAAAACGATTTTGTTTTTAATATCAAAGAAGCTTGATATTATCATTTATTTATTTTATAAGCTATCACACAATTCTTTGAAGTTTTATCAATATTGGATGACTATAGGTTATAGCTGCCATAGGAAGGATGATTCAAGAAATTAGTTTTAGTGAGAAAACTTTTTTGTTATCCAAGAAAACTCCTCCAAACTTTGTATTTCTTAGTTTGATATACTTTCCCATTATTCCACTAAGCTTGGTCGAAGTCGCAAATCTATATAGTATAGCTGTCATAGAAAAGAAAAGTTAAAAAAGTAGTCTTGGTGAGAACATCTTTTTTGTTTTCAAAGAAAACGCCTCCAAACTTCGTATTTCCTAGTTTGCTATGGTTAACCATGATTTCACCAAGTTTAATCGAAATCGGATATCTATATAGTATAGCTGGCATAGAAAAGTAAGGTCAGAAAAGAAGTCTTAGTGAGGAAAATTTGTTTGTTTTCAGTGATTAGATAGATAGAAAAACCTGCTGCAAGGGTATTCAATCTTTGGCAGAGCCGAAGTTAGTTTTTCTCTAAGACTCAGTAGTCCAAAAACCATCAGATTAACATAAAAAGTCAACTTTCTTACTTGTTTCTAATATATCTGATTTCTAAAAACATAAATGTAACGATATATCAGCCCAAAAGAGTATCATATCTGAAAAACCCTTATCAACCAACAAAACTATTGATAAATCAATTAATTATTGATAACCCTAGGCTGCAGGACATTATAGTATAAGAAATAACGTTTAAGGTACGGTAACAGCTGTTTTAGTTTATCACCTATGGTTCAACATCGAGTGAAATGGATAGAACATGTGTCACTCGGCAAATATCATGGAAGAAATAACCAAATTCCATCAGGTGTCTGAAATGAAAGCAAAAAAGGTGAAGCATTTCTACGCAAAAGTGCCAAATTTTTGTGAATTGATTAGGAAATAACTTGCAATATCAAGCTGAGAAGTGTGAATTGTCTTAAACAGGGAATCTGTGCTTAGAATTCTCAAGTGGTTTAAGCAATTAGTAGATTTTTTACACACTGTAATACCTTCTCGTTCCTTGCTTTAAGCACATTCTGGAGAAAGCTTTATATTTATTAGAAAATTTTGAGCTTATTTAAGTAAGACAACTTCTTGTTTTATTAGCTAGACAGAGTTGATTTAAGACCCACAAAAAAGACTATTTTTAAAGGGCGATATGTAAGTGATTTATACCTTTCTCTTTTCTTAAATTTGGGATGATTTTGGAAGTGAGAAATTGAGTGGTGCTTCATACCAATGTACCAAATCCTCCCTCTGTTGGCACTCGCTTGCTCTGCCGCGTCTGATATCAGTTCAAGTTCAATGACATTTTACAAGAATTGGCCAGAAGACAACTTGGTTCCCCTTTTGCCATGGCCCAATGCAGCCGCCGTTGTGTTTGCCATCAATGCAGTCGCTGTCGACGTCAGACGCGGCGGCCACCGTCGCCGGCGCGCCGTTCCAGGCGGGTGTATAAAATGCGTCGAGGCTGAAGAAATTTCAAACAGTTGCGGCCGTGAGGCGCTAGTGTACGTAGCTCGCGAGTGAAGATCTCTGACAGAAAACGATACAAAGAAACCACATAAAACAAACACAAACTGAAAATGAAGTTAGTTGGCTTGATGTTGATACTGGTCCTGGCGGCGATCAGTGAGGGGCGTGTGGTGCGCCAGGAGGAGCTTAATATACCGGTGACCATTATAGAGGAAAAAGTGGAGGAGCCACTGGCTTTGCCTTTGGTGAAAGAAGACAAATTGACAGAGCAGCCGGAGGTGGCAGAGAAATTGGAGGAGCAACCCCTGGAGGAGCAGCAGCAGCCACTACTCAAGGCACTGCCAGCTGAGGAGACACCTGTGGTGCCAGTTGAAGAGCCCGCTGCTGTGCTGAGTCCTGAGCTTGAAGAGCAGCTGGATGTATCAGATGCCGCCGCCCAGCCACATGTACGTCAGGCCACCCAGGCCACACCCACTCAGAGCAGCACCCAGCAGAATTTTGTACAACAACTCATACAGAATTCACCCATTGGCCAGTTCCTTAACCAGCTGCAGGGTCAACCCCAACAGCAGCAGCAGCAGCAACAGCAGCAGCTGATTGCAGCCGATGCCCCAGCCACACCTGCACCCACACTACCCGGTTTCCTTAATCCTGCCGCCGCCATCACTTCCGCCCAGCAGGCGGTGCAGAATGCTGCCCAATCTGTGGTCAACTCCACCACTCAGGCCTTCCAGGGCATTCAACAGTTTGCCAGCAACTTGGGTAATCAATTCCAGAACACACTCTCCGGCCTCACCAATCCCAATCAGGAGCCCACCACACCACGTCCACCCGGTCCCATTCAATCGTTTGTTAACAACGTTTTCGGTGGCAACCAGAATGCCTCCGCTGCGCCCGCACCCCAGCAACAGCAGGGCCCACTGCAGGGTATCATCAACTTCCTGGGCGGCAATCGTCCACAGAATGCAGCGGCACCCATTCCCACACAGGCACCCGTTGCTCCCGAGAAACCCGCTGTGGATGATAAAATCGATCCGGCCAATGATGAGGTGGTGGTAGTGGAGGCAGATGATCAGAATGAGGTGCGCAACAGTGTGGAGGCCATTGATGATTCCTTTGAGGAGGCTGTGCCCTCCAATGAGGTGATTGTTGTACGACGGATCAATGATGAAGCTGAACCCCAGGAGTTGCCACAGCAGCAGACTGTGGTTGTGGATGATGATGGTGTGGCCCTCTAAACAGGATGAGGGACTCCACCCCCTCAATTCAACGACTGACGCCATTTTTTCGCCATCAAAATTTGAGTTTTAAGTGCATGCAACAACAACAAAAAACAACAACAAAACAAATTATTTATTTCATTTTTCGCAGGAATTTTTTATACACACACACACACACATTTTTATTTAAAAACAAAACGAAGGAAGAGACAAAAACAAATCATCGAATAAAAAACAAAAAAGAAATTATATTTTTATCTATATTTTCTTGGAATTTTATCTTAAAGGGAGGATCATTGGTATTCACCTGTTCAACAGTTTTAGCTTCAATAAAGTTGATGAAATATTTTGTCAAGCAACAACAATCACTTGGGAAAGCTGCCAAAAATCCTTAAATTTACGGAATTTAAAAGTTAATGGTATTGAAGTTCTGTATCTGAATTTGAAACATACACCTTTCGTCTTTGAAACAAATTTCGATACAGAAAATGGCAAAAAAATTCAAAAAAATTAAGTTTTTTAACTTTTATATGTGATCATATAATATAGTGTTCACTCGGTATGTGAACTTTTTATATACCGAATCCACTGAGAATACAATGAGCATATACACTCAAAACTAAAGCTAACTTCGTCTGTGCCGAAGTTTTCAATACCCTTGCAAGTGCTCGCTTAAATATTTTCAAAAAAACTACTCTTTTTCCCATTTTCCGACCAATCGTTCGTATGGGAGCTATATGATATAGACATCCAAATTGGACAAAAATTTACAAAATTATGTGAAAGCATGTGAAACAATCAAATACCAAATTGCAGAATGCTACCATTAAAAACAAAAAAGTTTTCTAGCTAAAACTGTTTTTTAGACCTATCTTTTGTATGGCAGCTATACCATATAGTTGTCCGATTTTCATCAAACTTTGCAGAGTTATAAAAAAAACATAGAAAACCTACGATTACAAAGTTTGGAGACGTTTCCATTAAAAATAAAAAAGTTTTTCATACTAAAACTAGTTTTCCGACCGATTGTTCCTAAGGGAGCTATGAGATATAGTCATCCGATCCGGTCAGTTCCAACATATTAGTAGTGTGCAGCAAAAAGAAGACTCTGTGAAAAATTTCAGCTCGATAGCTTTAAAACTGAGAGGTAAGTTCGCGTAGAAACAGACGGACAGACGTACAAAGCTCAATCGACTCAGCTCGTCACCCAGATCAAGAATATATATAGTTTATGGGGTCGGAAATGAATATTTCTATGCGTTGCAAACTTCTGGGTAAAATTATAATACCCTTTGCAAGGGTATAATAACAGACAAAAGAAACCCATTGTTTTTTAAATATAGAAAACATTTCTTATCATATCATCTGCCGGTGATCTGGGAATACTTTTTGTTCCCAAATTGAGTTTCAGTCCCCACATTTCCTATATTGTTAATAAGGCGAATGGTGTGCTTGGAACACCCAGAGAAAGCGGATCGAATAATTCAAGTACGAACGAACTTGAAAAACAATCTATTCGTTACTAAAATTTCAAGAATTTCGCTAAATTCCTTGTCGATTTGGTATTTTATGGCTAGCGGCGTGAGGTAAAGAAATTGAGAGAGAAGAAAAAGCAAAGCAAAGAGTCGAATATCTTTGACTTCGCTCTCCCAGTTTCATTTATGATGGGAGAGGGGTGTTAGCGAGCGTTATCGGTTTCAGTTTGATTTTTAGTTCTTGAAATTCCCAAGCACTTATGGCATTGCTGGCTTTTAGTGTGACCGTTGACAGGCAAACACAGCTGCTGCTCGGTGGTGTTGTGTGTTCCTCAAGCCGGCTAAAACTTACTACATAGTAGGACCAGTCATTTAAGGAAGAAACAAAAAATTCAATAAAGGTTACAGTTTTTATACCAGCTTTCGCGTACCAGAGCGGAAGCGGATATGGCAACAATTCGAAAAGCTTTCACTTCCATCAAAACACTCCCATTTATTTTCCCTAGAGAGCGTTGCTTAAATTTACACTAGCTCCATCTGACGGCCTTTGGTTGTGAAAAGTCTTTTCACGTCGAATTTCTTAACTACAAGAGATCTTACACAATATCTACACAAACTTACGCATTATCTACACATTGGACTGTCTTTGACACGCAATTTAAATTCGCGCTCATTAGGGATGATTTTTGAACTAATCGATACACAAATCTTGTCATCAGTATGACTGCCAGCGACCAGCTAAATAATACCCAAATAATGAGGTACCCATACGGGCACACTGTTTGTTTTTATTAAATTCCATACGTGTGTGTGTGTGAGCACGGAGACGCTCGAGTCGCGCACGAAATTATTGTTAAATTCCGGAGAATAAAGACGCGTTAATTGTTTAAAACATGTGCAACGTGTTCGAGTTGTTGTTGGCCAGCGGAAGGCATTGAAAACGCCGCAGAGATCGGTGTCGCTGCTCCCAAAATTAGAGCAACAACAAAGTGCCAAAACAGAAATTGAATTAGAAATTCAAGAAAGAATTAAACAACAAGCAACTTATATAAATTTTATTGGTCTCTCTCTCTCTTTCTCTGAAATGAATGAATTAAAGTAAATTATTTAAGAAGTTCAATTTGAAGTCTTGTGCCTCTCTCCTTCTTTACGCCCCTCTCAACTCCGCCAAAAGCCCGTGCAGCAGCCATGAAGTACAAATGAAATAATACAACAAAAAAGCGGAAAAAAATTATCTCGTGCGTGTGTGTGTTTTTGATTTGTTGTGTTTTTGCTTTGCTTTTCGGTTTGTCTTTGTTTGCTTTTGTCCCTATCTCGCCTCGCGTTGCCGCGTTGCCTCTGTGCATTTCCTGTGTGTCTCCTCTCTCTCTCACTCGGTGCACTCCTACATATGCTGTCGATTATCAAAAGCAACAATTTCGCGACGTTTGCCCCTTATCAGATCCCCTCCCACCTACACCTTCCCGGCAACCTAAAACGTGACTAATGCACTGCTCGCGTAGCCTCTCAGCTGCTGGCGCCGCGGATACAACAACATTTTTCAGTGCGGCGGCGTCGGCGTCGGCAGCGGCTTCTGCCAGCTCAACACCCACACCAACCAAGACAATGGCAACTACCCAAACTAAAGATGGTAAGTGGCTCTTTATCGAATCTGGTGACCCACAAACAATGCAATATGCAAGGGCAATCAAAGGGACAATTCGAGAAGCTCGGTTAAAGTTCAAGGCAGCACAGTTTGGGAGCCGGTTGCTTTCAAACTGTGCCAAAGTTGGAGTTGGAAAACCCTTGGCCAGTGCTATTTCAACTGTTGGTTTCTATTTTAAGCCAATTCCCTTCTGTTCTTATTAGAATCTAGCATTATCTCCTTCATATCTATAATATTGAACCCTAATGATCCGAAAATCTTCGGAACGTAGAGCTCTATTCTCTGTCTTATCAAATAAATTCAAAGCCAAATGAAGAGGACCCAAAAATATGATAGTATTGGATTGTAGAAAAAACTACAGCCGACTTACCTGCACACTCAATCGATCTGTGAGAAAAACTGCATCCATCGCACGGTGGCCAATCTTTTTCTGTATGCTAGGCAAATATTCTATGGTTTTGTAAATGTTTTAGTGACCTTTATGGAAAACAATCATAAATCAATCAATCATGTCAACCATAAGTTATTGACCAAGAGCCTGCTACAACGTTTTATGATTGATTTTCAAAAGGTCACCAAAGCAATCAGATTGTGAAAAGCGCCATCACTTGACTTGTTGTCTGAAACTAAACCAAGTTTCATTAAAAACAACAAAACCCTCCAGTTTGAATGCACTTGCATTTGCAATGTGTTAACTGCGGGGGCACACAAAAGCTTTGCTCTTGCGCTACCCTAAAATTCCCAAACAGTTATAGCAATGTCTGCATGAGATGGGACTCTGATGACTTGAAGATTATAGGGCGAAGAGAATTGAAGATATAATCGGGAGATTAATGGAAAAGTTATACAGTCGCCCAGTGTTTGGTTTTGAAAAGTTATGAACAATCATATTATCTTATTGACCTGGAGCCTGAAAGTTGCATGATTCTTTTGTTAAACAGATATAGCAAAATCGGAACATTAACAGCAATAAAATGGTCATTAAAGAACCATCATTTAAACATCTGCATCCAGTCACAAAATTAAAATGATTACAATTTAGTCGCTAGGCTATTTTTTGATAAACTTATATAGCTTAAGAGGTATTGCCAATTTTGTAAAAGAAAGAAAGTCGGTCGTAAATCGAAAGTGTATGCTCAGCATAAATTTTGATGCAGCAGTAGCAGCATTTCCCATAACATATTAGGTCAGTTGGTAGAACCGTTGAAACTTCTTCACTTAGACCAAAAATAGGTCCTTAGGTGGTTCCATATATCCACTAATTTTTACATATATGGGTCTTATCCACACGGGTTTGGGAAGAAACCAATTGTACTGAAGGTTTTATTGATTATCTGCCCTGCTCCGGAGTTAACGTTCGTTGTAATTATTCCTGAATTTTGATCTATCTTCTTAATCAGACCTGATGTAATTTACTGAGTTATATGCTATTAAGTTCTCAAAAAAAGTTGATTTATGGCTTAATTTCAGCCTTGATTGGATTCTGTATGCTCGCTTATCTTTGGGTTCTGTTTACCTTTGATATCATCAAAATTATGAGATATTCAGGATTTGCATATGTCCTATATACTCTCGACGATCCTTTACAAATGTGTAACTGCTTAAAGATTAATGAGTATCTCTACTTAACTGAGTTATAAGCTGTACTCTCTCTACACCTACAATGTGTTATCTCAAGAAGGACACTTTCCTTTCTGGTTAAGAAATCTCGATGTCATGTGCCCTCACTACAAATGTACCGGTTCGTCATCATTCTTCAATATTATTTAATGGTCTTATAATAGAGACGTCCTCAGAATTGAGAGTCAATTTACGAGCTTTGAAACTCTTTGCTGTATTTCTCTTTAATTGCAATCACATAGTCTTTTGTGGTTTTCTCTTTGTACCTTTACAAGGATTTTATAGAGGAACTCAATTTTGAGAAAAAATACTTGCAAAGGATCGATAAAAATAAGAAAAATGGTGATTACTCGACTTTGCATTTGAAAATCTCTAAATTGGCTATAAGTTATTGTAAGATTGACTAATACTAGTTCAATTTACGTGTTTCCCTATAAAAATATGCTCAAAAATAGTGTTTTTAAGTACTTTTAACTTATTGGTCTCGGTTTACCTTACTGTGGAAATGCTTCTATATACTTTAGATAGATCAAATCAGTAAGAAAGTCAAGGGGAACTTTGATTCATCTCATTCAGGGCTCTATTAGGAACCTTTGGTATACAAAGCGAACCTTTCAAAGGCACACAAAACTTTGCTCAGTTGGCATCCGGTGGCAACTTCTCTGCACACATTGCCGGCCTCTCATTTAGATTCTCTAAAGCGAGTCTCACAAATATTAAACCTGTCTCTCTTTTTGGTTACTCTCCTAGTATAGTCGCTTTATTAACTAAACCAATACATGTGCAGCTATTTAATTATGTGACTTTGTCAACTTTTTGGGCATGAATAACACATTTTTGTCCCCCGATAAGAAAGAACATGACAAATTGTTCTTCAACAAAAAAAATGCATATCACTTCTGTTTTCTGTTATCAATGTAGAAATTCCCCGTACCATTTATCCATCAATCATTAATCAGTTGCCTAGTGACTCGCTAACTGTAATCGTTAGCTTGGATTATAAAACTTTCTTGCGAAACTGTGACCATGGTTTGAGTTTTAGGTTTTTTTTTTTGTTTTTAAAGCCGGTTTTCCATTTGGCCTTTTGGCATAAGCCACAAACTACTCGAGAGTGCCCAGCAAGCCGCAAAAGTCGCTCTGACGGCCAAAAGAGGCGAGAAATATAAATAAAAGGCAAAAAAAAAACAAAAACAAAAAAAATAGACGTATGTGTATATGCTTTTTGTTTTTAAATATTCTGTTTGTTGTTGCTGCTGCCGCTGCTGCTGCAAAATCAATAAATTCGAGCGGGTTCAGAGGTGACGACAACGACGAAATGCTTTTGACCTTCACAGACCTGTGCCGGCCGACCGACCGACCGACCGACCTTCTCTCCTTGGGCCAGGGCAATTAAATTTGTATATATATATATATATATATATGTATAAACCCGATACTCACTTATATTTGCAGGCCCGGCACTTCTTAATTATAATGGTTTATGTGCCTTCTTTTGTTATAAACTTTGCTGCTCTTTGAGCATACTTGGATATAATAATCCAAACGATTGCTCAACAAGTTACGTCAGATGCTTCTTATGGGAGCAGCGTTGGTGGGGATTTGGTTTGTTTGTTTGTTTGTTTGCTTGTTTCGTTACAACATAAGATTGAGCTCTGGTGGATTAGGATTAAAAGTTGTGTGTGTGTGACTGACTTTAAAGGCAGTTAGCTACATCAGTTGGCAAAATATGTCAGAGTATTTAAAAAAAAGGGCGATATAATTTCCCAAAATCAACTCATTCACTGGACTCACAGCAATTACGCTTGAGTTTTCACACAGCCCACAAATCAAATTGAGCCCCCCCGAACTACTCAAACACTCTCACCCAGGAAGCACACCTGCCCGGGTCATGACAAACTGCCACCGTGGACTACGAGAGAAGTGAAAAATGACGCCCAGCCGTTGGCTCCAAATGCATTTGCCAATTGTCAACAAAAAAAAAAAGAAAAAGAAAGAAACAGAAACGGCTGCTGAGGGAATTTAGTTCCAAGCTGTACCTGCCCCGCCTGCCTCTCGATATGTCAATAAATGCCATTTGCTTAACCTTACTTTATTTTTCACGCCACTAATTGCAAATTTTGCGTTCAGCAACAACAAATAAGGGGCATAGAACAGTTGCGTGTGTGCGCCTACCTGAGTGCGATCATTAAATATTGTAAACAAAAACCCATCTGCGATTTAAATATTTTTTCAGCTCTTTATAAAACATTTTTTGTTTTTTTTTCGTGTTGACTTTTTGCTGTAGTGCACTAATTGAAAACGACAACAAGAAAATGTTTTTTCTCCATATATATATATATATATTTTTTTTTTTATTAAATGTAAATAACCTTTTCGATAAGCACGAAATCACAGCTGATAAAAGAAAAAAAAAACGGCACACAAACCAAATATGATTGTATAATATTATGTAAATATGTGTGTAATACTAGGTATATATGCAAATGGAACTGATAAAATGCGCCGGACTAGTTAAAAAGGTTCTTAAAAGAAAGGGGATTTAAGGGGACAGTTTGAGAGCCACTGCTTGAATATTTATATCTGTGAATTTACTGCTTAACCCTTACAAGCAGACTCAAAATCAGTAATTTTTGTTGGGTTGTAAAAGACATTTGGTTAAAATCAAGGCTACAACACGGTCTGAAACCAAACCTCTCAGAATCGGTTCAGTTTTTTGGGTCCCCCGACCTGTACTTTTTATACCCTGATCCCATTGAAAATGGGAAAAGGGGGATCATGAAGTTGTGCGAATATATGTAACAGGGAGAAGGAAACATTTCCGACCCCATAATTGCAAATAATGTCGAGTGGAGAGGCTTCACAGCCTATTTCAAAAGGTCGGATTAATACACTTTCGGTAAAGTTTTGCCTATTATTTTTCTTCTCAAAAACGGAGTTTGGTGACTCCATCATAGACGACTCCCCACGAAACAATTACTTCAGTTTGATGGTGACCTCTCTGATTTCTCGAAATGGGTTTAGACGCTTGTTATATACATTCTACCAGTCTATACGATTTCTCTATGGGTAATATTTTGTCGTCAGTAAACAGAAATCATATGTGGGCATTGTTCGTGAACTTGCGACGCAATGCTTTCGATATTATGTTATAGATATTTATATCACGAGACATGATTTTTTGCTTGCGCAGTGGATTTCGACGAATTCGATATTTCTAGGCTATGATGCCTTGTGGACGGAAGGATATTGCGCTGTCCGTGGTCCATCCAGGAACATTTCCGATCCCTATTTCATGATTGCAAACAACGGAAGCCTGAAACTTTTGAAGCAGTAATATAACTTAAATGTCACTTGTCAAAAAGCCTTCAAGTTGGCTCAAGGGTTCTCGAGAACGAGTGTGTTCAGCACGTGTACCAAAACAATTGCGACTACTAGGTAAGCACAATTCATAGATTGTGCACACTCATGCTGCCATCGGCACTTACCAATGCGAAATACACAAACAATAATTATTTTTTGTCTCTTTCAAAACTTCTGATGCACCCTCAACTAACCCCTCTCACATCTCCCGACCATAAATGACTCACAACCTTTACAAAATATTATTACCCACGTTATCAAGTTTCATTATTTACTTTAACATTCACATTTCCTCCACCCGCCACTTGATTTTACCCACAACGCATTGCAACCTTATTGCTCGCCCATTCCCAACTAATTTGTCTTACATTTCAACTGCACACTTCACCTTTTCTTTTCGCCTCGTCTTGTTTCGCTTTGCACTCTGGCGCTTCCGCGCTAATTTGCTTAGCGTAATTTGCATTCTGCAAAATGCCATTCGAGCCGTGCGAATAAACGCAAAATGCAAAAAAAAACTACACATTTGTAATTTGCTGGCTGACTTTAATGAATGGGTTGAGGAAGACGAAGAAGTCTATGTTAAGCTCTGTTTACCGAATATTGAATATCCCCTCAGCACACTCCGGTAATTGTTGCTAATTACGCGCATAAAATTTCCCTCGCCTTTAATGTCTAATCTGGCGTTTCGTTTTATGTTGCTTGCTTCATTACAATGTTTATTGCCTCCAAAAGAGAAGCAGTTTGAAAAAAAAAATGTTCATTAAAAAGAAGAAAACTGTGCCTGGGTACACAAAGATGAATACAAATTATTTGAGAGCAGCCTTTTTTTTTTGCCTTTTTTTGTGATAAAGTGGTCGGTCCACCTGCCTCACAGTTGTTGTACTATTTGTAGATTCGTCCACCTTTTTCATTTCATGAGGCATAAATCAAATGGCGCGTGGACGCATCAAACTTGTTCGGAGTTCAGGTGGATATGGAATGGATGGGTTACATTTTTTATTCTGGACTAGGGATGGACATTTTTCTTCATTTTCTTTCAATGGAGAGTAAAGTTTAGTTCCTTAGAATTAAAGAAACTCCACAAAAGTTTTAGTGTAAAGCCTCTGAATTAAGTCTGTAGTATTCGGAGGGAAATACACGGACTTGGTACATTTAGATTAGAACATTTTAACATGAAGAGGAGAGAAAAACGTGACTGGGTCTCTTTGACACTCAGTTTTACGTGACCTCGGCAAGCATTCGGTCTGAATTGCCGAGTGACTTCGGCTCCCCTGGCAAAGTTCGATTTAAAAAAGATTTTCTTTGACTTTGGGTAATGGTTTTGTGATATGGACAGACTCTGCTCGAACTTCTTTAGAATGAAGTGCCAAGACATACCCCTAAAGAACATAATACAGGAATTTTAATTTAATTAATTTCTTTATCTGAAATCAATCTCTTTTTATACCCTTGCAATGGGTATTATAATTTTGCCCAGAAGTTTGCAACGCACAGAAATATTCATTTCCGATCCCATAAACTATATATATTCTTGATCTGGGTGACGAGCTGAGTCGATTGAACTTTGTCCGTCTGTCAGTCTGTTTCTACGCGAACTAGTCTCTCAGTTTTAAAGCCATCGAGCTGAAATTTTGCACAGAGTCTTCTTTTTGCTGCACACTACTACTTTGTCGGAACCGACCGGATCGGATGACTATATCTAATAGCTCCCATAGGATCATACGGTCGGAAAACTAGTTTTAGTGAGAAAAACTTTTTTCTTTTCAATGGAAACGTCTTCAAACTTTGTAGTCGTAGGTTTTCTATGTTTTTTTAAAATTCTGTCAAGTTTTATTAAAATCGGACCACTATATGGTATAGCTGCCATACAAAAAATAGGTCTGAAAAACAGTCTTAGTTAGAAAAACTTTTTTGTTTTTAAATGTAGCATCCTGCAATTTTGTATTTGTTTGTTTTACATACTTTCACATAATTTTTAAAATTTTTGGCAAAATCGGATGACTATATCATATAGCTCTCATACGAACGATTGGTCGAAATATGGGAAATGGAGTATTTTTTGAAAATATTTATGCGAGCACTTGCAAGGGTATAAAAACTTTGGCCCAGACGAAGTTAGCTTAGCTTTCTCGTTAAACTTTATTTCCTCCGGTTGAGCTCTAAGATCAGACCCTATCTTATGCTTAAATTAAATCCGTTTTATTCTTGAATTAACATCGAGTGGTACTTAAAGTTCTAGAAGTTTCGTTTTTAGAAAAGTACTCTCTCCATTGATATTTCCGTTCTTATGGGCTCAAACTAAGAACGATTTGTAGTAAAATTGAAAGCTAACTTTTACTTTAAGAACGAAATGATCTTATTTTAACATATCCCGCTTGAATTTGACTTCTTATTTTTAAGTTTGACGACAGTTTTGGAAAAAAAAAATCGATTTGTAGGTTTGAATTCACAGAAGCGAATGGCTATTTTAACCTTCTAAAAGAACACTAAATAAAACGAATTGTTCTGTCCTTTTTTTGAGCGTACAATCCCCATTGCATCTTTGATTTGTGGTACTTTTTGAATTCTTTGCGTTCTTTTTAATCTCTTGAAGTTTTCTCATCTCTGGTCTCTGAAATATCCACCCAAAAAACCCACCTACTCCATCTTCCTCTACCTTCCCTATTCCTCATTAAGCGCACAATTTCCACTCGAATGCCATTGAATGTTCTGTGTCGTTTCGCACGGAATCATTGACGTTGTCGATGCAATCTCCTAACAATTTCTCTCTTCCATACATATTTTGTTTTTGGTTTTTGTGGAATTTCGCTTTTAATTGTCGCTCGGCTCGTTTTGCCTGTCATCGACCAATATTCCAAACTGGGCGTCTCGCAATTATTTTTTGGTTTCCAGTGAATTGTTTTTCCATTGAGCATCATCCACCTCCTCATTGTACATATTTAATTCGTATTCTCTATTAAGCTTTTGCATATTTTGCATATTAAGCCAACGCCAAATTTGGACCAAACTGCACTGACGCACAACTGCCAAATGGGCCGGAAAATATGCTCAGTCATTGCAATTATAGTTTTGGCAGATAGTTTATGGACAGATATGAGATATAAATGTATCCATGCATGCATGCACATTGATTTTATCAGCCACCTTCAGGCCGATTGCAATGCAAAAGTCGCTCGATAATCAATTCCATTCCAAATGCCAACAACCGCAACAGTTTCCAATTGCCGAAATTCATGTAATTTCCTCGAGCATCTCAAACTAATTAAACTTGCATTGAAGGCATGTCAGGGCATGTCGGAATTACAGCAAAATCCCACAAATTGTAGCTGTACTGTACAGTGGGTTGGGGTGTGTTTTGAAATGGCTGAGGGGTTTATATTTCACAAAGGGCCTGGGACTACACATATTCAATATGTAATATGTTTGGGTGCAGTGGAAGAACTTATATGAATTTGGTACTGAAGGAGTTAAATCAGCTCACAGAAATGTATTAATATGGAAGTTGAGAAGTCAGTTTTGTGCTTGAAATAGGTTGGATTATTGAGATGGATGATTGTGCTTTAATGAATATGGACTTAAATTATAAAATGTTGCAAGAGACATAGTTCAGAGACATAAGGAAGTTGGTCATAAAAGGCTGACCAAATGCTTTGACAGTCCTTATAAAAGGTGCCTACTCTTGAAAATATGAATGAAATTATTGAGGTTACTACGAGAACATTAGAAACTCTCTACTGTTGATCAACTAAACTCGAAAAAGACTTTGCAAGTGACTGGAAAATTAGTCGATACTGATCAGAAGAACGGTATTTAGCGACTCTTTGTAAACAGTTCCAAGCCTTTCGTAATTTTATCAAGTAGAATCAGGTCCTATTCTTACTTAAATGCGAAGGAAGTGATTGTTAAATCATTAATATTAGTAAGAATCCAAAACCGCTTCATGCTTGCAGCTTAGAAAATCCAGTTCTCTTCGCCCAGAGCTAAGAGCCGGAAGCAGCAAATGACTCACAGCTTTTTATACCCTGGCAAAGGGTATTATAATTTTGCCCAAAAACTTGCAACGCATATAAATATTCATTTCCGACCCCATAAACTATATATATTCTTATTCAGGGTGACGAGCTGAGTCGATTGAGCTTTGTCCGTCCGTCTGTCAGTCACTTTCGACGTGAAGTAGTCTCTCAGTTTTACAGCTATCAAGCTAAAATTTTGCACAGAGTCTTCTTTTTGCTGCACACTACTAATATGTTGGAACCGACTGGATCGGATGACTATATCTCATAGCTCCCATAGGAACAATCGGTCGGAAACCTAGTTTTAGTGAGAAAAACTTTTTTCTTTTCAATGGAAACGTCTTTAAACTTTGTTATTGTAGATTTTCTATGTTTTTTTATAATTCTACCAAGTTTTATTTAAATCGGACTACTATATGGTATAGCTGCCATACAAAAGATAGATCTGAAAAACAGTCTTAGTTAGAAAAACTTTTTTGTTTTTAAAGGTAGCATCCTGCAATTTTGTATTTGTTTGTTTTACATACTTTCACATAATTTAACAAGTTTTTGGCCAAATCGGATGACTATATCATATAGCTCCCATACGAACGATTGGTCGGAAAATGGGAAAAGGAGTATTTTTTAAATTATTAGAGGGCAAAGGCTTTAAAACTTCGGCACCGACGAAGTTAGCATAGCTTTCTCGTTAGTTGCATGTTTTGGCTCAAGAACCGAAAGCCAGCAGTCGAAAGTTAGAGCTCTCGACTCCAAACTGAGCAATCGGCTCGGAGCTCTTGGCTCTAACATCAGCACTAGCTTGAAAGCCAACACTGGCTAAGCTCTTAGCTCTTAACTCTCAGCTTTATATTGCGAGTTACTCCCAGTCTTGCTGCTCCCCGCTCTCAGCTCATAACCAAGAGTAGAGAGTGTAGAGCTGAGAGCCAAAGGGGGTTGAAAAGGGCCAGAGCGAACACTACGGAACCCTTATAAATATATTAAGCTTTGATACATGGAAGTAGGCAAAATATCAGATTAGGAAAGAAGCCTCTAAAGAAATTTTTTAAATGCTCTTGGAAAAATTCTGCCTACTTTAGAAAAGAAATTATATTATCATATTTGTCAGTCCTTAAACAAGCAGACCTACTCAACAATACTCTTTCGAAACTAACACATGCATGTTTCTGTTTTAGTTTAATTTAATTAACACTCTCAAAGCACCAAAAAAACATAAAAACCAAACCACACCGCTTTGCATTGATATTTCATCGAGCGAAAAATGGCATCGATGATGCGTAATCACCGCAAAAACCAAAAATATCGCCACCATTATCAAACATGTAAAGGTTCTTATCTATATTTTGGCAGCATTTTGTAACCACGGTGCCCATAACGGCAGCTCTTCCCTCCGCCCCCGCCCCCCGTCCCCCGCACACGTGTGCGTATGCATAGCCATTCAAGTGCCAACCGCAGCGGAACACGCATCAAATCGAACCGAAAATTCTCACGCTGCGCTAGTCGAAAATCACCGCAAAATGTAAAAGGCCGGACAATTCGTCCACAATCCCCCTCCACCACCTGGACAAATTGGCATACAGAATGGGACAAGTAGTGCAGTGCACCTTCCTTAAATGCAATTCGCTGTGTATTAAATCACCGCAAATTAGTAAATATTTAATGTACAGGCATTAATTGTATGCAAATATGTGTGTTACCGTGCGTTGCAGCCATTGTGGGGGGACCTCCCATTCCCATTTAATTTCAGGAAACGACAAAAATGTGATATGTAGAAATTTGTATTTTTGTGTAATTTTTTTCAATTTGTTCAACCCCCGCCTCCTTGTGCGGTACCAGCTGTGTCCTTGGGGCCTTTTACCCGCACCCGATGGTGCCCGCATTCAGCGTTTTTGCTTTTGCTCAATGTGCGTAAAAATTTTTATGAGTATTTGTCTGCTTCTTTCCTTTTTCAGGCATTTTATGATTTTTTACCTTTTTTTTTTGTATTTTGGCAGTTGGTTTCCTCTTTTATTTTTCATTTCTTTTTTCTGCGTAGGCATTGTAGTTGAAAAATTCTCAAACTATGGTACAACGCTTGATTGCGCTTTCCTCTTTCGCTCCGCCACGCCCACTAAGCTTGTGTTTGTCTGTGTGCATGTGTGAACGCCCACAAGCCTATTATGCCATTTTCTGTTTGTTATTGTGTATCCAATGTGTGTGTGTGTGTGTGTGTGTTCTGTTGTTGGTTTATTTTTTTGTGTGTGTGTTTTTGTTGTTGTTTTCAATACAGACAAAACTCCTTGCCGGTCTTAAAGTTTTTTGCTGCTAGATTTCCTTTAAACCAAAATGGGGCATATTGGTTATAATTGGCTTAATGGTTGGTCCAAATATTGTTTTCAATCAATCAAAGGGAAGGTGTTTATCAGAATTAATTAGGGGAACTGGAACTTGAATAGATATATTGACATTAAATCGAACCAAAACTGAGATTTTCGGGCAAAAGATTTAGCTTAAGCCTTTGCTTATTAAAACCAAGGTTCGGACCGGAACCGAACACCTGAGAACCGGTTCGGTTCGGGCTTAATGGGATTAGCGAACCGGACCATGGACTACTTACTATATAGAAGAGCCGGTCCGCGAACCGAACCTTGGATTTTACAATGGTTTCGAACCCCCGAACCGAACCTCATGGATAATTTTAAAGGTTTGCAGCCTTGATTAAAACACTACTTAAATGTTATTTATTCGCTTCTGATCTTTTTTTAACCCCTAATTGGATATTAATTTTGCCTTGAAGCTTGTAGATTCCACCACATAAACTATATATAATACATCTTTGATCAGGGCGGAAAGATGAGACAATTTCTACGCAAACAAATCACTCAATTTGGAAGCTATCGAACAGAAATGTAGCTTAAAGCTTTTTTAATGTAAGATGCATTGACATCTGCTAGAAATCGAATGTCTAAACTCATATCTTATGGCTGCCATAGGACCGATCGGTCACAAAATGTGTCTTAGTTCAAAAAACGTGGTTGATTTCAACCTTGTCGTTCTTAAACTCTGCCACTATCAAAAGCTTAAGCTTTCATACAAATCTGCTAAATTTGACCGAATTCTGATGAGCATAAGGACGATCAGTCAAAATTGAAGTTTTCATAACAAAACCTTCTGAACTGAACCGAACCGTTTTCAGCATGTTCAAAAGAATGCAGGTTCGGTTCGTTTCACAACCGTTTTGCATGCCTGATTTGAAGTGAAATGCTTAACTGGAGACTGAAGTTGATATCATTTTATAGCATATCTTTGCCTCCCGCAAACCATTCAAGGGTATATAATCCTCGGCATAGCTTTTTCTTCAATTTTTTTTTATAGCTTCTGTTGTATTTATGTCACTAACTGTTTAGCTGGATAGGCAAAGTGTTATGGTGCCTGCTTGTCATTGTCATTGTTGCTGCTGCTGCTGCTGCCTTTTCTTTTGTTGTGGACTTTAGCTGTCATTTGGAGGCTGTAATTTGTTTGCAGCTTCCTTCAGTTTTCCGCCCGCAATGCGTAGGCCCCGACTTTTGCTTTCAGCTGCTTTTCTTAAGCATTCCCATTTGTTTGCCGAGCCTCAAAGCGCTCTCTCGCACTACACATCTTTCCTCAAATACATATATTTTTGGCCATCTCTTTAGTCTATTTTTAAACCACCAAATCTTTTGTTATCCAAAAACACAAAAATTGTTTAATTGCCATGTCGGACTTATCTCTCTTTTTTTTTTATAAATTTTATTTTTATTATTTTTGGACCATGACTTGACAAAGTAGATAAAGTTTTTAACTTTTTCTGACAGCTGAGATTTTTAATTAGCCATCATTAGAGATGCTTTAACAAAAAGTTATGAGCTGCAAATTGTTGTCAAAATAAGAGTCAATATTGGTATTTTTTGTTGTTGTTGTTGTTGCTGTTGTTGTGTGGCTTCGTTTTGAGTTGTCAAATGAAAAGATAACGACAGAAAAAAATCTTTAGAAAAACTTTTCTTTTCTCTCATTTCTTTTAGTTGCTGATTTCTGACATTCTCTGGCAACAGAGAATATACCTACATTTTTATATGGATTTTTTATTAGCGTGCTTCTTTGTGAACTGTACACGCGTTTCTTTTTTTTTTTTTTTGTTAGTTTTCTGTTTGAGAGCAAGCGAGCGGTTCAGTTGGCTGGCTGGCCATAAATTTGCTCTGTTCTACTAATTGACAGTCTCATGAGTGCGCTCAATTAATTTGCTGGCAATTGACGCAACGTGTGTGCCTGTGTGTGTGTGTGTGTCTAGGCCAAAAGCAGGTGGCGTATACTTGATAATTGTTGACACTTGTCAATGGCATGGCAATTAAATTGAAATCGTTGGGTAGCTAACGTTCTTTTACAAAATTGTTGTCACAATTGTTTAAGGGCCATAGAGAAGAGCAGCCGCATCAGCAACCCACATTTGTGGCAGAAAATTGGTTGGAAAATTGTACACTTAAAGGAAAAGTTGAAGGCTATAAAATTAGGAAAAACAGGTCTCCAATGAATTCACGAGTCTTCTTTCAAAATTTTACACTAGCCCAACCATCTTGTATATTTTCCCCCGTGTAAGCATCTTTTGGCCCACATTCATTCAAGCACAGCCACACCTTTCTCCTGTTAAACCATCTGCTCTTCCCTCTATCCATTTCTCTCTCTCTCTCTCTCTTGATGTTTTCCAGCAACCATTATACAGTTCTCGTCTCGATTACATAACCCAGTTATTAATGGTTTCTAAGTGTTCCATCACGCTGGCCTAGCCCCCCACTCAACTAACCATCACCGTTGTCAGAGTCGTGACGTGGCGACTTTGTGACAGACAAATGTAGAGCATGTATGATTGTTTAACCCCCCCGCCTGTCCGTCCTGCTGCTGTCCAAGTTCACTTGCGTCACGGTCAGGTGACAGTCAACAATTGGCTTACACTTTCTGCAATTTGTTAATGACTTATTCTCTTGCCACTCTTACAGTTTGACACTCATTGCTAGATTTGGTTGACTTTTACAAGTTAGTTTAACTTCTCCTCTGTGTGTGTGTGTCAAAAGTTCATGAACTTTGGCTTTTTCCGTGGCCTCAACACACAATAGACGCCGTCCTAAATAGACTTCCTCCCTGCCGCCTTCCCTTTAGTAACTGTCAAACTGTGCAATACAAAGTGCTAACTGTAGGTTAGTTTTAAAGTCATATTTCAATACAGACTTCCTCTTCCCTGGCGCTCCCCTGCCAACACAACAATTGCGGCGTAAAAGCGTGCGAAAATATCGCACAAAAGCCATGGAGGCAAAGGCTATAGAAAATTGTCACACAGGAACTTTGGCAACTGGGAGAGTTTTGACTCCTCGGGCAGGTGGTTTTGTTATGTGTTTGAAATGAAAAGAAGCTGTGAAGTACTGTGGGTGTGCGGACTCAAAGGGAAATTGAAATGTTAAGTTGTTAGCTAATAATACATTTATGCCTGAAAACTGAAAATGATTCGTAAAATATTTTGAAAACTTCAAACAGATTTTCGAAGTTTCTTTTAATAGTTGTCTTCTGTCATTTTATTATTTCACAAAGATTTTCTAGATTTAAATAAAAAAAATCTAAGCATACTTAAGTTAAGGCAATTTATTAGCAAAAATAGAATAACTAAAAAATATTTCATATAAAATATATATATGTGCAAAATGTAGAAAGTGACAAATTTTATTATTCAAATTCTTCTTAACTTTTGCAATCACTGCAATCGCCGTGGCATTGAATTAAACATGTTTTGCGAGACGCTCAAATCAACATGTTCCCACAAAAGCAGCTTCAGATTCAGCGGATGAGGTATGATATACCATTTACTTAGGAATATACAAGAAGACCTATTCAGTAACTCATTTTAGTTCACTAATTCATAAAAAACACAACTCAGATAGACAAGGCTCAAACTTAACGGTTATTTTAAAAAAATTTGATAATTTGAAAAACAATTAAATAGAATGGATTTTTTATATTCATTAGAAAACATGGGATTATTAAATTTATATATTTAATTTGTCTATATTTGTCATGTGAATTTGGCCATTTTCATACAAAAGCTAAGAACTTTATAGCACAAAGAAAAGGATCACTCTTTGTAAGGTCTCTATAATATTAGCTTGATTTAAAAAAAACGTATTAACAATGGACTTTTATTGACTTTTGGCTTTAAAGATCCATCGAAACTAGAAAAAGTACAGTTGCATCAGCCCAAAATCAGCGTTTTTGAATTGCAAATAGTTGGTCACACTACACTGTTGCCACTTTTGGTTTTATCAACATTTTTTCACCATTTTACGGAAATTTTTGTTTTAAATTGAATTTGTTTGAATAAATTTGTATACACCCAAAACCCACTGTGCTCCGCTACCAAAGTTGGCTAGGTAGCTGCAACCTGTCACCGACTTTTGCGTTTATGAAACGGATGTAGCCGCTTGCAGTTTAGTGCACTTGAGCCTTGAGCAAAAGGTCTTGCCAAGTTTCCTGATACGTCCTGAGTTGCTCACATGTTGCCACACACTCACCCACACACACACACACAACACATACTCGTAAGCGTGATCCTGGGCGCGTGTTGTGTATACAAATTTCTGCCTTGGTCCGGTTAGACTCCTTTACTTGGCTTTGTCTGCTCTTCTTCTTATATTATTAAAGAGTGCAAGGACCCGTCGCTTTTGACTTTGTCACGCCAGCGCAGCCACCACCGCCACCCCCACCACCGCCACAACAAAAGGTATATCCTTTCTGGTTCCAATCAAAGCATTTGCCCTTTTGTGTTTCTTGGCTGCATTGTGCTAATTGAATTAGTTGAGCAAAAATTGTATATATTATATATATATATATATATATTTATTGTGTTGTACTCTATTTTAATTGATTTGATTAAATTCAAATTGAGTTGTCATGCGGCTCACGTACGCTGTTGGCGTGTGTTCTAAATTAGACATTGGTTGATTTTATGATTTTGATTAAATTTATACAATTTTTAATAAAAAAAGATATTTTTGGTCTTGGCTTAGTGGTGAAAGGTGTGGCGGACTTGTATTTATGCATAATGGAGGTGACGGTATTGTAAGATGAAACAGACAGATCAAACGGTCTGAATGTTAACTGAGTTGAGTTGAGTTGGTCTTAAGTAAAGCTTCTGGCTTTTGGTTTCGGTGGTCAATGAACTGGGTGGGAAGTGTTGAGAGCTCCGGAGCTCTGTTTGGACAAAATTGTAAAAACAACTTCAGTGATGTTGATTTATAAAAATAGATGCCCTCAGCCTATCGGCGACGGCCACATTCGTTGATT
Organism: Lordiphosa andalusiaca; assembly: GCA_035044965.1. NCBI lineage: Eukaryota > Metazoa > Arthropoda > Insecta > Diptera > Drosophilidae > Lordiphosa > Lordiphosa andalusiaca. The sequence goes on along the minus strand of JAWNNM010001363.1, from coordinate 2,535,606 downwards.
TTTTGCGCATTGCGTATATGAGCTTGCGAATAATAAAATTGCAACAACTTTCAATGTGAATCTCTTCCTTTTCTTTCCCAAAATCTACAGTTCGGGGGTCGTTTTGGTTTGATTGTGGGCATTCAATTTGAATAGCTTATACAATATAAATATATATATATCTCGTTTTTGAACTATTTTTTAGTTATTTTAAAGTAGACCTTTAGACGGTTCAATGCCAAGCATCATATTGTCGTCGAAATCTCTCTATTTGGATAACTTTATATGTAAAGTTATAAGTAGACGTTCATTTATTAGACAAAATAGATAAGAAATCGTAGAAAATTAATATTTCTTCATTCAGTTCTTTCGTTATCTGAGTCTGACCTAACATATTGTATGTTAGAAAATCTCCAAAAATGTAAGCGACACTCCCATACATATTTTAACTCTGCTGCAAAGTGTTCAGTAGCAAACACATTCTCTGATCACTGATAACTAATCATTTAGCAAACACCAATTATCTCTGATCACTGATAAGCAATCTTATTAAATAATTGCCTATCAGCCTTGCGTTATCAGCAGTTGGAGGCACCACTTAACAGTTAACACTATTAAATTTTTACCAATAAGTTATCTCTTGTGGTTGATCAGGAATTGTGATTCATTTATGTGAAATGTTTTACTAGTTCGGCGGTGTGTTGTATATTTTCTATGGGAAGTCACCAATTGGTAAGGTGACGATTTTGGGAAAGGTGTTATTGAGTGAGGTATGAAAATTCAAAGGAATTCAATGGAAGAGTGCTTTGACAACAGAAAAAATTCTATACCTTTAAGTGTGTACTTAAAAGAAGATCTTTTCTTGGTTTCAAAACATTTGAATATTTAATGAATCAAGAAAGAGTCATGCTTTATATCAGTAGTGGGCCAGAACTCCCTTCCCAAGTCCCGGTTTACGGTAACTTCGCGCCACTAGAAAGATAAGTGCAATTGAATCACTTCGAATCGAATTAAAACCACAAATCATCTGTCCGTTCGAATGAAGAAACAGATCTCAGATATGCTAAAAGGTAGAGGTTTAATAAGGATTTTGCCACCACAATTTGGAAAAAAGGGTATTATCTCCCACAATTTCATAGTTAGCAGGTTCGTACCTTCTGGAACCTAATCAGAAGCTTCAAAATGTAAGCTGAGCATACACTTTCTTTGGCACAGAGCATAATATAGTTGGGCTTTCCGTATTTCTTGCTTCTAATAACAAATTTCGTGCCCACCACTGCTTTATATGAAGCCCACTTATAAACAAATATTTCGATTTAAAAAATCCCTGCCTGATTTCAGTATTTTCTTTTGAAATCCAACAAAAGTTCAGCTTATCAAACTTTTGACATCAAGATCTATTATCTCAATTCTTTCTTTGAGTGAAAGCCATTTCAGGCTGTCCTGTCCGACTTTCTGTGTATTGACCACCGAATATATATGAACTGATATGTCCAAACTTAAGCCACATCAACCTCTTCAAGTCTTTTCCACTGTTTGGCAGGTATTATATAAAACTATTGTGGACTGTAGATGGAACAGGAAATGAAGCCAGTTTCCATAAGACTTCTAGAAGGTACATATATAATAATGTACTGCCGCTTCAAAGCGCAATTATTTAAAACACACATCGCCCCTTTAAAGGTATACCCAAAATTTATTTTCCAATTCCAAATCAGTTTTTCGCATTTCCATCAAAAATATTATTCACTCATTATTATTTCCACTCAAAATGCAATATGCAACCCCAAATACACAAACAACAACAGCACCAAATCGTTCCTCATCGCCAGACAAAGTCACAGACAGCGAAGCATCTGCTTTGCATATCAATGTAAAATATTTACATTTAAAGCTGCCTTCCATAGATATTAGCGTAGACACCTCGCTCATCCAGTGCCCAGACACGCCTTCCATTCATTTTTGGTGGTGGCATCAAAGTCTTAGGTGTTTGTTATTTATGCGTCTGTTTGCACTAATTCCACTCGATCCGGGCTATGGTGGGCCCACACACACACACACACACTGAGTGACGACTGTTGGTGGTCAGAAGGTGCAGCTTATCAGAAATTCTAATTGCCAGCAACAAAAGCAGCAACGTACGTACAAGTAAAATATAAATTGAATTACATATTTTATGCAAACCTTCTTCCTCCCCGAAAACTTTACTTTGTTTTCGAGCAAAAAGTTTCGTTAGTGTCAACATGACGCCCTGTGGTGTCACCACATGTGTTGTCCTGTTCACAAATCGTTGCACTTCCGCCAGAGCAACGAAAGCCAAACAGGGTAAAAGTCAAAGGGTTTCCACTCCTTGGCTCAACTTGTCCTTGTCCATTAAATAGTTTCGCTACAAATCCTCTCCAATTGCTTTTGTCCTTTGCCGGAGCAGAGCTTAGCCCGCACACTCCACGTACCCGTAAGCTGCTTCTTGTCTATCAATTAGTTGGGAATGCAACTATTTTTATGGTGTACAAATCCTTGGACTCTGTTGTTTCCCAAAAATGGACAAAAATGGTATTTCCTTTTTGGCATGCATTCCGCGACAATGCAACAACATTGTTAAATCGCTTACGTTCATTCGTTTTGTGTTCACGTATTTGTCATAAATGCAATTGATTTGGATTTTTATTAAACTTTTGGCTGAAGGGTTATGAAGAGTGTGGGGATGTGAAAGGAAGGGGAAGGAAAGTAATAAAATCAAAAGCAAAAGTTTGAATCCAAAGTGAAAGAGTAGTACTTTGGCAAATACTGGGGATTTGTAGACATGATTTATGGAGGGGAGTGATAAGATTTTAAAGTAGAAAAATAGAACTTGTGGACAATATACCATTTAACAGGTCGTAAATAACCATCAAACTTGAGTTTTGTGCGCTTAAGGGAGATTCCTACCAAATAAGCTACGGTGGACTGAGGCGCACATACCGAGAGAGCTAAGAGAATCACAAACAGAACCAAAAAAAACCAATACCAGGGAAAACCAGCAGCATTCTTGACTTTTCAAACAAACTTTTCACATTTGTAATAGCTTGTAATAGTCTACAGCCCACCTAATACCCCTAGGGGCGCCAACGCATGCTTCAACCCACCTTCTCAAAAAAAGAAGAACCTGTCTTCTCCACACACACACACAAGTCCCACGTCAAGGCAAAGTAATTATTAATTTTAATAAACTTTACCTCTGGGCACCTCCTGATCCGCATCCCCCCCCCCCCCCCCCCCCCCATTTCAAGCTCTGTTTGCTCTATCCCCTCCCCTACCCCTTCATTTAAAGCTAATGATATAATTTTTCTCAGTTAACTAATTGAATACATTTGCCAAAAAGAAGGCAGGAAGGTGGGCCAAGCCGAAACACATGGCAGAATCACACATACAACAAATGGCAACAAAGATTGTTAATAATGGCAAACAAGCGTAGCTACTGAAGTTTTTCCTCTTTTGCCTTGGCACTTGAGCATTGACAGCTCACAACAGAAGACGAAGATGTAGCAGTGGAGCAGCCAGGCAGGCAGGCAGTCAGGCAGCCAGGAGTGGGTAGAAGAAGAAGTTAATTTGCTGCGACGGGCACGCAAAAAAGGGGGGAAAACGGGCAGGGAGGTAGGATAGGGAGATAGGAAAGGGGAGCCAGCCAAAAACCAAGACAGAGACGAGCACACAAAACGACATTCCGCGGCATGAAACTCTTGATGAGAGCGCGGGTGTGCTGGAGTCTAAAAGGGGGAGTTTGGGGCAGAAACGCATTACAAATTCCATTACTTTAAGAAGCGAACATGACCTGATTTTTATGTATATGTATGCGTGTGTGTGTGTGAGTGTCTAAGATGCTGCGGGAAGGAAATTAGGCAGCCCAAAGACAAGAAATGATGAAGGCAACAGTCTGCTGCCAAGTCTGCTGGAAGGTGTCTCTGGTCCAACGAGCCTGTGCTGCCTAGCACTTTGATTCTACACTAAGCGAAAGATTTTCTACTTAATTTCTACTTTTAGTTCGAATTTTGTGGAATTCACAATCTTCAAATGGCAGTTGAGGCATCAAAACTTTAATTTCGATATCTTATAGAAGAGATTACTTATAGAAGACCTATAGTAATTAAGTCCTTGAAACTTTTAATGTTTGAATGAATGCGTTTGGCTCTCTGATGGTACATCATTTTCAACGGACAATTGTACTGTACCAGGTTTTCTTGAAAATCCGAATACCTTGTACTGCCTAAACCTTTCAAAGTGAACCCAATGCATCCATTCTGAGTTAGGAAGGCGATTGAGACAGCTGATTGACACGCATTCTTGCCAAATGCTCTCACGAGCTAACTCCATTTGGGTCCAATACTTATAAAAATTATGTTAAATTCCATGTAATGCACTACCTTAAAAAGACAGCAGTGGCTCAGCAGCTTGCGAATGCATTTTGCGCTATTTTTGCACTGCTATTTCATTTTGTTTTGTAAAGAATTGCAGAAGACATAATTTTCTTGCACAAGCGGGAAAATCCGTCAAGCCCGACTTCAGCATACTCTGTACCTCCCAAAAACTGTATAAATCTGATCAACTTAAAGTTAGGTGTGAAACAATGCCTTACGGGGTGTTAAGAGCTGCCCATCGCAGTCGAGGCATTGCTTATAACTCGACTATCCTACATCCGTTCATAGACAGATCGACAGATAATTCTGACTTCTTAATAAGGGTTAGAAGGTATCAACTATCTTTTAACAAAAGTGTGGCAAAAAGAATGGTAAAAAGTCGGTCAAGCCGGACTCCAATATACTCTTTACTAAAGAAAGTGTATGCTCATTATGAATTTTAATGCTGCAGCGAACATTATTTTGCTTATATCTTGTTCGCCGTTTATGAGATGGTTGCCAATTTTTTGGCAAGTCAATAAATAATCCGAAATTCTTAATATGTCCAGAAGATACGATTCTTCTATATATACAAGTGTGAAAGATATGACTTTTGGTTTTCCGAAATTGAGGATTTTGAGATATCGAGCTCGCATTTTGCACAATAAGAGTGTATTTGCTCTCAATATATATAATCACACATATTTTTATACAAATCGGTCAATAAATTACAGTGTTAGAAAGGTAATACAAAAAGGAAAGGAAAAGCGCTGTTTACTAACATAAAAGAGTATGTTAATGCGCTGTTAATTGACCTTAGGGAAGCCTATTTAACATCAATTCCCCTGATGAATGGGTATATCGATGTCGGGCAGGTATGAATTTAACTTACGCTCTGGTTTTTTCGCTCTTGACACAGAAGGCACCGATTTTTATGCCCATTTTCTCGTGCTCTCAGTCGAAGGTCTCTCTCTCACAATGAGGGCCTCAGTTTGCCTGAAGCATGATCCCATATTGATATGAATGCTGCTGTACTGCTGCTGACTCAATTTAAGAATGCATTATTATGCTGCTGTGCTACTGCTGCCTCTTCTAAGAACTTGGGTATAAATTAGTATAATTTGTAATATATTTTTCGCATTATTTGGTGTATTAATCGAAACTTTGACCACAAATTTTTGTAGTGTACAATTCGTGGTATGCGTACGCGCATATTGAGCCACGTATTGAGCAGGCAAGCTCACACTCCTCCTTTCCCCTCCCTCCTCCCCTCACCCTTCCTGGCTACTGCTTCACTCAGCCCACTTGCCGAGTCACGTAGCAAAAAGTTTTAAGCATAGGCACTTGCGACGTGCAATGGCCTTACCTCCCGTCCGGCCCACAGACTCCCACTCAGTACCACATCCCTTTCTTATCCTTCTTGGGCTATCACAGGGCAATAAATTAACAAAAATGAATGGGGGCATCAGTCGAGTGGTGGCCTCCAACACAACTCAATCTTCTGCTTTTCCTCCTTCCCTTCCTCTACCTCCCTCTCTCTCTTAGCCATTTTATGAGTTGTAAGTAGAGTAGGCCTGTAAATCGGGGTGAGGAGCGGTGCCAAAGTGCAGTGGGTTATTGGCGCAGTTTTATGACCGGAATATGCTTGTCGCACGATTCTCTCGCCTTGTCTCGCTTCGGTGCTCTGGCAGGACAATTTTACAATAAAAGTGTGACAAGTTGTTTCAAGACCAAAATGTGGGAGTGGGGGCTGATCTGACCCGAGAGGGTTCCAAGTGCACTTTATTCAATTAAAAAATTGTGGACAGAGAGCGAGGACCAGAAGCACCGAATTTAGTAAAGCATGTAAAATGTTTGGCCCAAAGGCAAATTGTGCGACAGCTGCACACAGAAAAAAAAAAGGGAGAACCAATTATGAATGGGGGGTGCCTGGGGGAGGAGGTGGCAAATGCTAAAGGTTATGCGGATAGTGGGTCGATTAGGTTGACGTTAGCTAAAAGCAACTGACATAGTTTTGTGTGGGGTACAATTTAAGGTTTAAGAGTCAGTGGAAAGTTGGGCAGAAATATGACTAAATGGAAGGTTGTTATTCAAAATATTAAGTATTAGGAATTGTGGTATGAATTCATATATAAATTTAAGAATTTTAAGTTCTTAATTCAGTAAAATTTTTGATTTGAAAAAAACATTTTATACTTCAGAAGGATTATATGATTTATATTTTAAGCATTCAAAGTCTGTTGAGAGATTCCTGACTGACTGATTAATTTGTATTATCAACACACAGCCCAAACTGTACATGCTACAATGCTGAAAGGATTTAGGGTTAAAGGACAAACTTATTTCTTAAAAAATGGTTCCAAATTCACATATTTCCATTTTCAATATACATCCCTATCAACTGCTTTACAAATTTTAACTTTTCCCCCCTGCAAAGTATCCTGCCCTCATTTCGAACTTTATTCCAAGCACATTACTCGATATTATTACTCATACGCCGCCTCGCCCGTCTTTCTGTCTGCCATTCGCAGACTCAAGAATGATATTATTATTTTACCAGCTATTTCCACGGATTTCCCCAGCCATTTATTCACACTTTTTTTTTTGTTTTTACACACACAGAGGAAAACTTTTTACCCTAACCGCCGCCGCACTCTTCTGGCTCCTTCCCCGTTTACCTACATTTTCGAATACAGATATAAAATACATATTCTGGTTATATTTCTTGGATTTTGGCCAACGTATGTGTGAAAATAGAAAATTTTGCGCAGCAATGGAATGTGCCATGCTCTGTGTCAGTTTGTTTGTTTGTTTGATTGTGCTTGTTGCTATTTGCCTTGCAGTTTGCACTCTGTATTTTTATACAATTTGCCGAATGTTCTACATACTTATAGAAAACTTTGATAGGCAAATAGAAGTGGGAGTTGAGAGTGGCAAAGAGTGTGTAGCAGCAGCGATATGGTATGAAGGAAAGTTTGTGCCCACCCCGTCATTAGCTCACTTGAAAAGTTTCTGATATGACCTACTTATAAATAGTATGGACATGGCAAGTTGAGGCTGGTGTCGCTAGGAGAAAACTTGCTCAATTGGATTTAATCGGATTGGGAAATATATATGAAGAGTTGGGAAATTGCTGATGAAATTTTTGCTAAAATTCTATTAGGTTATGCTAGATATACTGCTAGAGGGTAAGTGAGCAGAACGGAAAATGTCTGTTGTAGACTGGGGCGAACTTATTTTAGAAATATTCAATAGTATAGCTCTTTTGACTGGCATTTAAAACGAAACACTTCTGCACCTACACTTGGAATTGAGCTATCAGTTTTAGCTTCGCATATATTTTCGAAATTTCTTATACTTTATATATGTTCAACTTTTTGGGCAACAACTTAACTTAACTTTGAGTTTATAGGTTTTAACTGTTTTTCTAATCCTTATTATACTTCTTTGTTACTCGAACAATGCTTTTTTCTGACCACTAAAAATGAAAACTTGACATTTAATAACGGAGTATTCCCTTGTAAATAATAGAAAACCGTTCAAAGACCATCAAATTGTTATTACCATTACAATTACTATTACAATTACCATTCCAATTACCATTACAGTCACTATTACAATTACCATTCCAATTACCATTTCAATTAGCATTACAATTACTATTACCATTACAATTACTTTCACAAGAACCATTACAATTACCATTCCAACTGCCATTATAATTACCATTACAATTACCATTTTAAATATTGGGGTAGTTCAAAATATAATTTCCATTACAATTACCATTATTTGGTACTGAAAATTTATTAAACAATTACAATTATTTCAATAAACAAATAATGTAATTATATGGTAATTGAAATAATTGTAGTATTTAATATTTACAGCTCTGCTATTGATGAAATGATTACGTTTTCTTCAACTTTTGTCCAAATAAACCTGCTATTTTAATAGACAGCTAGATATTGCCCACGCACGCTCATAAGTATCAAAAAAACGGTTCAATAAATATCATAACTAATGGGACTTTTTCGTTCTTCTTATCTATGTATAGCATTTTATAGAAAACTATTAAAAAATTCGGTCAAGCGCGACTGTAGTATACTCTGTACCAACGAAAGTGTATGCACAGTATGAATTCTGATGCTACCGTTGCTGTATAACTCATAACTTGACTATCGATCGTCGCATCTCTAACAATCCCTTGGCGAATCGATGAGTAATCCTAGTTAATAAATGTGTCCAGAAGGTATGAACCTTCTATCTATAAAGTTGTGGGAGACGAGGCGTCCCAATTGCGTGGGCATGGCAATAGTTGAAAATAACCTTTGTCCCATGCAAGTCAAACCTCTATCTCTTACCAACTCTGAGATCTTGTGCGTTCATACTGACAGATAGTCAGACGGACATGGTTATATTGACTCAAGAATAGATATACCTTATAGATTCGGAAGATGATTCCTGCTGATTGTTACATAATAAAACAAAAACTTAATGTACTCTGTGGTATACAGTAGACAAAATATGCCAGCGATAAATCTACAAATAGCAATGCGCTGCTGTTTTTGTGAACACAGCTGTACACTTGTACAGAACCATTTGTTTTAAAATGATTGTCTTTATTTTATCTTTGGAATAGAAAACGCTAAATACATTAGAATATTTTGGAGGTCGACTCCGAAAACAAAATAGGATTACACATATTAACTTTAATCCCGTCTCGGCTGTTCTATTAAGCAAAAAACAGATTCGAAGCTCGCAGAGTTTCAAAATTAGAAATAAGTTAATGTGCTTCATAATCATATTCCTTACCCTTACGATAAATCAGTGAATTCTGGATACATTGAACAAAGTTGAAAGCACAAACTTTTAAAAAGCAAACATTTCTGCTAACTTTTACACTCTTTTGTATTAAATATTCCAACACTTATCTTTTAAGACTGCGTGTCAGATATAACTAAACGAAGATTTGTGTCAAATCTAGGTTTAAGCAGCTTGGGCTGTGGCTTAAAAATCAGTCAGTAGGGCTGGCGCTTCTTGCCTCTGTTCGAGAAGAGTCACTCTGCTTGATAGTTTTGAACTCTGATTGAAATTAGACATGGTTATTCAAGTAATATACAGAAATATATACTTCAATTACAATTTTGCCTTTCAATTATGCCAACTAAAAGTTCAAGGTATGCAGGCAAAAAAACAACACAACACAACACAAAAACAACCTTGCACAACCAACTGTCAAATATCTTTGGCAGTCATAACAATAAATTACTGCAGAGCAATCATTTATCTGCATATTCCGCCTCCTCCAACCAGAATTTGCATAACATAATTGTGAATTGCAATATATACATACAATACATATATATATATATATATGTGTTGCCATCTCTGCCGCTGACATTTTATTTATGTGTCTGTGTAAATGTTTAAGTCTTCAAACTTGACGTAAAGCACTTGGATGGGATGATGATGATGATGCCGGTGACGATGCCCCTCAGTCGCCGCTTCCTGAGTGAGTCAGTCAGTTGCTGTTTAGCTTCGGGCAAGGCTAATGTCAAGGTTGAGTCTTGTGTTGCATTTGAAATGGATTATAACTGAGTTGAGTTCTTGCAAGCTGGCTGGCTGGCTGGCTTGTTAACCCCAATTAGAAGAACTCTGCTGTATTCTGGTTAATTAAAACCCAAGCTTACTCATGCATTCCTCTCCCTTATCAATTTCTTAAAGAAAAGTTTTGAAGCAGGGCTTTGTCTGGCTGGTTCTTTCACTTCAATTAGTGGTTGCATGTTGTGTGTGTGTGAGTGTGTTGCATGCATGCTCACCAGATGTATATCAAGACACATATGCTGCCCCGCCCCCGCCTCTCCCCACCAGTAGCAGGCAATTGCATGACTGCAAGTTGGCTTTGCACTTAAGGATTAAATTGTATGCCTTTGCGCTTCTCAGACAGAGAGTTACTTTGCCGTTCATCAACGTCTCGCTGCCAGAGTTCGTCTGAGGTTTCTTCCTGTGTTTTTTTTTGGCGGCGACTCCAGGTGTTGTCTGTTACCAACGACTCACCTACCTGATAGACAAAGTGTCAAATGAGTAATGCAAATTGCAACCAGCAGAGTTACCTTCAGGAGCAGGCACACTGACATTTGCATATGCACGTGTGTTTGTGAGTCAGTTTTGCTTTCTTATGACATGCAATTTGGGCCCTGTTTCGAAGAGAATTTGCTTGGCTTGGGTCTGGATCGGGTTCTGGTTAGTTAGTCAGTCAGTCATTCAGTCACTTTGGCAACATTTTGCAGCTGTCATGCATATGAAAGTAGGTCGTAAATCTTTGCCACTTTATGTTGGGCTTTGCTCAATTGTTTCTGTTGCTGTTGCTGTTGCTATTTGCTGCTGTTGCCCTTTTGCATATTTAATGAATGAGAGAAGGCTGGAAGAAGTGCATTTCACTTGACGCCTTTTGATTAATAACAGCAAATTTGGTGTAATAGATCGTGTGATTTGTGAAATACTAGACAAATTTATGCAGTGGAAATTTAGAGTCTTGAAGGAAAATCAACAATTTTTAAGTAAAGAAGAGTTGAGATTGTTTCTAGGAAATTTCTCAGAATAATTTGTATTTTTATACCCTTTCTGGTGGTATAAACGAACCATTTTCGACCTCATAGAGTATATATATACTTGATCAGCATGACGAGCTGGGTTGATTAAGAATTTTCCGTATGTTTCTATGCTATCTCCTCCGTCAGTTGTAAAGCTATCGCCACCAAACTTTGCAGGAAGTCTTCTGGTACTAATACTCAGCACATTTGTTGGAACCGGCCGGATCGGAAGACTATAACATATAGCTGCCATAGGAACGATCGGTCAAAAAACTAGTTCTAGTGAGAAAAACTTTTTTGTTTTTAATGCAAACGTCTCCAAACTTTATATTTCTTAGTTTTCTATGCTTTTTCATGATTCCACCAAGTTTGGCCGAAATCGGACATCTATATGGTATAGCTGTCATTGAAAAGTAAGGTTAGAAAAATAGTCCTAGTAAGAAAAACTTTTGTATTTTCCATGTAAACCTCTTTAAAATCGGCATACATTTATTATATAAGCTTTCACGCAATTCTTTAAAGTTTTGTCAAATTCGGATGACCATAGGTTATAGCTGCCATAGGAATGATCGGTCGAAAAACTAGGTCTACTGAGAAAAACTTTTTTGTTTTGCAAGAAAATGCCATTAAACGTTGTATTTCTTAGTTTGCCATGCTTTTCCATGATTCCACTAAGTTTGGTCGAAATCGGACATCTATATGGTATAGCTGTCATGGAAAAGTAGAGTTAAAAAAGTAGTCTTAGTGAGAAAAACTTTGCTGTTTCCTAAAAAAGCGTCTGAAATACATAAAAAAAAAGTCCTTGGAACAAGAAAAATGTAAATAAAATTAAAACCATTTCGTTCTTGAAGAGAAAATAAGCTTTTAGTTGTATAAGAAATCTGTTTTAGCTATCAAAAAGCTTATAAAAAGCCAAGAACGGAACAACGATGACTAAAGTGCAAAATGTGAATAGATTGAAGGCATATCGGTATTAGTTTTAGATTAAAAAAGAAGAAATTTTGAATTTAATAGGCTTAAATTAAGAATTTTTGGTTCTTATTTAATGTATCCCACCATCATTCGTTCTTATATGCACATTAAGTACTTAATACTGTTTAAGATAGGCTAATATTGAGCTCTTAAAGTTCTTAAAACAATCCCAAATTGTGCTTAACATATTCAAACCGTTATTCCAATCAACAACTGAGAAATTTCGAGCTTAAGAACACAATTTTCTAATTAAAACTAAAAGTTATTGAAGAAACACTAAAGTTTTATATTCGTCATGGAAAATGAAACCGAACTGTTGAAGTTTTTACATCCTCAGAGTCATTAAGTCTTAGGTGATTCTTTAGGGTATCTCAAAATCCACATTCTTTTCATTTCCGTGTTGTTGTCACATGTCACTCTCTCTGATATTAATGGCTAAGCTATAAACATTTCCAAGTCTTTATTGTGAGAATCTACCGGAATTTCTGCAAACAATATTATCTCGAAACACTCGTTTACCCTAACCCAAGCAATAATGCTCTTGTCCTCTTGTTTATTTGATGCCTCAACATAAAAGAATTGTCTCAACCCAACAAAAACTTAAATTAAATAAATTTATACTGGAATGTTCTTGCCCAACTAATAAATCTCTTTTTCCTTTTTTTTTTCTTTCTCTCCCCCATTTCAGGTAAGTGTCCTTAAAAACAGATGCTCCACCGTTGCAGCTCTGGGGCCACATAAAAGACCTCTAAAAAAAAAAACATATATCGACCAAGCCTCATTGTCAAGGACATGCATTCATCATGTGCATAAATGAAAACCGAATGACAGCCAGCATTGTGGTCACACTCACAACATGTGAAAGCCAGGCATAACCCCATCGACCAGCAACCAGTCAACAAACCCATTAAGCCACCATTTATAACTCCCCAAATGTGAAAAATGCCGACGCTTGGCTCTCCAAAATGGCTGGCAAAACTTTCATTATGGCATTTTATTGTCCTGGCGACCATTTGTTCCTGCTGGTGCTCCTTCAGCTCCAGCTCCGGCACCGGCTCCGGCTGGTTGTCATGGCATAGACAACACAATGACGTTGACGACCGCCACGACCACCACATCAGGCATCAGAGGATCAGGGAAGGCATCCGTCGCCATGTCAAACGCGCATTCTGCTGGCCGCTGTCGTGTGTGCGGGGGAGTCGTAACGATTTTTCTAGGCAACAACAAGCAAATGGTGTAAAACTGTTGTTCTCGTTCACAGGAGCAAAGTTTTTTCTGTCCAGTGTGTTTGTTTGGCTTTTTGGTTTGTTTTCCTTCTTCTTCATGTTTTGATGGCTTCACAATGGCGTTGATAATAATTATTAGTTTTATTATGTTCCATTTACGGCTCCTGTTTACAGGTGCTTTGTGTCACATTTTGTTTTTTCGATCATAGTTACGCGAAATGAATGTGAATGTTGTTTTTGTGTTTAAAAGTTTTGCCACTGTCCTTTGGCCCTCAGGATGTGTAATTAACAAATGATTTGTTTTGCTAATTAGTTCCAATTCAGAAGCGAAACAAAATGGCGAGAGGTTGGAAAGAGAGAATGGAATGATTAATTGTAAAATGAGAGCAATGCGAGGTACAATTATGAGCTTAACTTTTTGCAAAAATTTAAGTAAAAACAGGCCCAACATTTTTCTATCCCTAAATCCCTTAAATGAAAGAAGTAAAAGGATTACTATGGAAAACGATAAAGCTAAGCTAACTTACCCTTGCAAGTGCTCGCTTAAATATTTTCAAAGAAATACTCTTTTTCCCATTTTCCGACCGATCGTTCGTATGGGAGCTATATGATATAGTCATCCGATTTGAACAAAAATTTGTAGAATTAGGTAAAAGCATGTGAAAAAAACAAATACAAAATTTCGGGATGCTAACATTAAAAACAAAAAAGTTTTTCTAACCTAGATTGTTTTTTAGTCCTCTCTTTTGTATGGCAGCTATACCATATAATTGTCCGATTTTGATCAAACTTGGCAGAATTATGAAAAAGCATGGAAAACTTTTATATACAAAGTTTGGAGACGTTTCCATTGAAAAGAAAAAAGTTTTTCTCACTAAAACTAGTTTTTCGACCGATTGTTCCTATGGGAGCTATGAGATGAAGTCATCCGATCCGGTCGGTTCCGACATATTAGTAGTGTGCAGCAAATAGAAGACTCTGTGCAAAATTTCAGCTCTTTAGCTTTAAAACTGAGAGACTAGTTCGCGTAGAAACAGACGGACAGACGGACGGACAAAGCTCTATCGACTCAGCCCGTCACCCTGAGCAAAAACCGGGTCGCTAAACCCCCATTCATACTGAGCAAGAATATATATATAGTTTATGGGGTTGGAAATGAATATGTCTATGCGTTGCAAACTTCTGGGCAAAATTATAATACCCTTTGCAAGGGTACAACAAGTGACCTACTAGGTCAAGCAAGAATGTAATATACTCAGTACACCTTTATCCTCATATAATGGCTGTATTAGTTTAATTTCTGATAATCTAATGAATGCTAAAAGTTAAGAGTTAATGGATCATTAGTTAAAATAAAGTGCTAAAAGTTGATCCTTTATCTATGATTACTTTAAAACAGCGATGTTCAAGAAGAGAGGCTCTCTGTAGCTGTCTGTCTCTCTCTGACACTCACTGAAGCATTACTTCGGCAAGCATTCGGCATGAATTGCCTAAAGTGTTCGGCCCCTGGGGGCTATGGGTGAACATCGCTGTTTTAAAAACAAGTAAAAAAGTCAAGTCTGACTATAGTAAAATAAACACTGTACCTATCAAGGTTTCCTATTTGGATTTCAGTGTACACTATTTTAACACTATACACATGATTCGTAAAGCATGGCAACGCCAAAAATGCTCAGTAAGGTTTGCCATTTTACAATGAATGGACTGAGAAATGAAAAGCGCTTGCAAATCAAACAGGAATGTGTTTCGCAAACACACCAAAAGAAGAAGCTCCCTCCTCCATGTCTTAGCAAAGATCCGAGAACCGAAGTCACTCGTGCTTTTCGCACACACGACCCGAATAATTGCGAACATATTATATGATAGTGTGAGTCGATGAGCGTAGAAATCAATCTAAAGTGTTCACCAAGCACAAGCTTACTTTTCTGTCCGGTCCATTTGGTGTCCCCTATAAATAATCTGTGGCCTGATTAAAATTATTCTAGTTGTGTCTCTGCGAACCGGTACAAAGAGTGGTTCAGGGCCACATCTCGAAACTTGTTGGACTTATGAACTGGTAGTTTGGCGAATTCCCGAACCTGCTTGAACTGCCTTGGCCACTCTAGCGGATAGAGTTTTTCTTCTTTTACTTAGAGCATTGCACATTCCAACTATATTCGTTTATATTTTCTTGAAATTCCTGACTTTTGCTAAGCTTATGCCCCAACCGCTGTATCCTAATTCGCTCCCTTCCCACTTCAAAATCAAACAAATAACAACTTCCAACAACATCAAACAGAAAAAAACTGACCATGAACTGCTGCGTTCCCATACATAGTAAAACATCCACTGACAGCAACCATCCCCCAGCACATCCAGTAATCACAATCAGAGGCATACACAAACTTCCGGTCTCACTTTCATTCAATTTTGCTACTGCACTTTATTGCTATGAGAAAAAAAACAAAACAAAACCAAAACCAAAACGTATAAAATGCAAAACGTTCTCGTTTCTACTAAAATGGTCTATAAACATTTTGAGTCATCGTCGTTGTCCATGTCATCCAGAGCTCGCGAGTTGCGAGAGTGAGAACCAATTTGCAGCTATTCAAAAAGAAGAAAAATTAAGTCAAACAAACAAACAGCACGCACAAGCATTTAATGGAAATGAAAATGCCAGAGGGATGAGTGTGGAGGGGGAACCCCACATATGTGTGTGTGTGTGTGTGTGTGGAGCAGCAAAAACGGAAATCATTTGCCACTACTGGACAGGAACCTCTCGAATGCAAAGTGCCAAAATGTCTCAAGTGGTTTTAATTGCTGCCGAGGGCAGCACAAAAAAAAACCCAACAAACTAATTTGACAGCAAACTTTTGTGGCTCATTGCTGAAAATTTAATGAAATGGAAAAGTCAGTCGGTTGATGAATTTTACATAATTAGTAGGAGAAGAAACGTTGTTTGCTTTGTGCAACTTGCAACCAGCCACAAATCTTTTTCCCCCCCCCCCACACATATATATATTTCCAGTATATTTCTTGCGGAGAAAACTGTTTCAAAAGCTGAGCAGCAAGAAGCTGCAACTCGGCTACTTGTTATTTATATGATTTCTTCCCTCCTCCACTCTGGCAATTGCTTACTCGAGTTGGTATATATGTATGTATATGTGTAGAAAGAAGCGTGTCCGTATGTTTGTATATATCTCAGTGAGTTTCAAGTTATGAAATTTATTAGCTTCAAATGTTGTTTGTTTATTGTTGCTGCTTCGCGGAGCATTCACTCGGTTTTTAATAGGAAGTGTTGCACATTAAAAAATGTATTCAAGAAAATTCCTAGAATTTGCTTTGTTTGTGTCGTTTGTTTGATTAATGGAGCTGACCGATGAAGGGTGAGGCGAAGTTTTGCACGGTTTATAATGTTATAGAGTTTCGCTTATAAATAATCTTAAGCTATTAATTGTGAGTCTGGTGAGCCATTTGTGGTTTCTTATAAACAGTTTTAGAGCGGGGTATAATTGAAGACTGGAGTGGGGAGAGTATGAAAAGACACAGACATAAAATTTGGAAAACTTTTTCTTTTTGAAAAGGCTTAAATCACAAAAGTACGCGGATATCTAAAAATTGTACTTCATTTAACAAAATGTTAACTACTTGTGTTGAATTGGTTAAGCAAATCTTATGTAGGTAGCAAACAATAAGAAAGAAGTTCAAAAGTGAATAGTGTGAACCGTTTTAAACGAGTGTTGATAGCGAAATCATGCCAGTAAATGCTATCGATGTTTGATATTCTCAGTGTATATAGCCTATTAACTACCCAAACACCACATTTTCAAGTTTTGAAATATTTTCTGATACCAAGCTGCAAATGGTAAAGTGTCTGACAGCTGTAAAGCTTAAAGTTCATGGCTAAACAGCTTCTCGATTCCAATTGTACATCCATCAAGTTATTCATTGACTTACTAAAATGCACTTAAGTTTAACCCAAGATACCCAAAATGAAAACCACTTGGTAGTACTTCAGATATTTCAAGGTTAAATTTTTGTGGAACCGAACAGAAATATTGGGATCTTTATAGTTTCTGGTTCAATTCGGTTCACAGATGTCATGTCAATATGTCAGAATTACGGGCTTAAACCAGTACGGTTCAAACCCGGAATGCAGAACTTAATATAAGTACTATCTTTATAAGTAAGAAGTTGTGATTCGCGGATTTTCAATACCTACTCTGGACGTGGGGAATCCTCATTATCTCCAGAACGAAAAGCTTTATATACAAGGGCAAAGGGTATATTGAAATTGTTCAGATAATTGCAACGCAGTGAAGGAAGCATTTCCGACCACACAAAGGATATATATTCTTGATTAGCATGACGAGCTGAGTCGATATAGCCATGTCCGTCTGAAATTTTGAGAAATTTTGTTTGATTTTCGGTTTCTTCCAGGGTGTATTTTAGCTATTCCATGTCCTGACAAGCTTAAAATAGCTTTCGGCCAATATAAATCCCTTGATCAATCCCGAAATTCGTTTCGGCTTATATCCCTGATAAATAAATAGGATGTTTAATCTAACAGAGATCTAGGTTTTTAGGCAGTATAGCTACGAACTAACTTACTTATGTTCTCAATTCGATAATTCACTACTGCTTGTCATATCAGTAATTATTATGCAGTTTGATATATCGAACTTACTTGATCGCTTTCGATTATCGACTTATTATCGACTATCGAAAACTGTTGGCAATGTAAACCACAACTATATGGCCCTCGTTGTGTGTGATTTACATAATTTTCCTAGTAATTGTAATAGAGCCTTTGCTGTTGATCTAGAATGTTTGCTTACATTGGAAGCTTTTTAGTATAAAAATCCAAAAAACCCAAACAAAAATCTATTAACGATATTTGAAACCGATGAGGAGATGTTAGTACTCAAGGCCGTTCGGGGAAACCCGCAAACTAAGCAACTGGATTATTACTTAAATTTGTATTATAAATATTTCTAAGAAAATTTAGAGGTAAACGAAAAGCAGCTGGCGAAATTAGATAAGATTAGATTCATTTAGCAAAAATCCAAGTGTATACTTAGTATATAATTAGTATGACCTTTTACTTTTTTATGTGTTTGTTTAGTTGAATCGACATACAGGAAATGCAACTAGTAGTATGTGAATTCTTACAGGCAAATTACTAAAGCAGAGAAGTAGAGGGAAATATATATAGAAAAACTTGAGACCGAAATCCAAATAAAAATTTGCAAATGGAGGAAAGTTTCTTTCTTGACGACCCAGCAAACATTTTAGTATTTTTTGATCACATTCGAGTCTTTTTTGAATCCTCGATCTGATGAAAATAGTCATAAATGAGCTCGTTTTCAGATCATAAATGATACTTTTGTTGGGAGAAAATAGTACCCTAGCCGCGATTCTTCTTGAAGAGTCGTTTTTAACCAGTTTTTCTGATCAAATTCGACTCATATTCGAGTCATTTGCGAGACTTTTCAATTCGTTTTTGAATAAATCACATTTAAAGCATTTCCATGAGCCAGTTTTGAGTCTTCTTTCAATCGCACAAGATAGTAATCATTTTTGAATCATTAAAAGGGCTCGAAAAAGACTCATTAAGCTGAATTTGCCAAAATGATCTTCCAAATCCTCACAGGTGTTAAAAGAACAGATATGATTTCATAAAATTACTACAAAAAACTCTTGAGATATCAAAGATAAACTGATTGCCATTTCTGACCTGAACTGATGCATCACAAAATATTAATGGCACCTTAAGTTCTTTCACTTCCACCCGAATGACCCAAATGACAACGCAAATTTGCCAAGAGCTCAATTATGTCAGAAAATTTCGCAGAGGGGGCAAAACTGGTGCCCAAGGAATGCCATGGAACAACAACAACAACAATGATGGAAAATGAAGCGCAAGTTGAAGAAAATTAAAAAGCATCGTTGCAATTGGAGGAATACACAAAAGGGTTAAAAATGGTTTAAGCGCAGGCAGGGCGTCATATGGGCCAATAAAAATACGTGAGTAATGTGTGTCCGTGTGTGCAGCAGCAGGAGCTGCCGGCCCATTTGGGGTAATAAATTGATTGAGCAAATAAATGGAAAGAAAAGGGCAGAGGAATGAACGCAAAACAATTGCTGCCGCCGCTGCCACCGCCACATGCAACATGCCTTCGCCCAGGAGGGCGGAATGAAACCAACACCAATCTCAAATCACTTTAATGCAATGCCTGCCTGACGCCGTCCCACGTGGCGTATGAGTGACGCGAATTTATGTAAGTTGTCCAAGTCGGAGCCAACTTGCCACGTTCTAATCAGTGAATGCAACTGCAAACAGCAAGTTTGTTGGGAAGTTAGTAAAAACAAGATATTTCCCATTGCCAGAGAGAGGGAGGGAGAGGGAAAGGCACCAGAACCAGTTCCAGGCAGTTGTTCACCTTCAGCGTCCTTAAAGTTGCCCACCCAAAAAAGGGGAGTGGGCAATGGCAGAGTGGGCACCACAGCCGCCCAATGTAGCATGCCACACAAAACCACACGGAACCAAACCGACACACACACACACACACACCAACAAGAGCGGCAACAAGATGTTGGCAAGTAGGAATCAGTGGAGCTACGACTAATTGATACCTATTAAACAAGCACAGCGACTTAGCTACGGAAATCAATTGGGAATCTAATCATTATGAAATTGCATTTACAGAACTGAAAGAAAACCTCCTAGGGAGATAGTTTTTCCAACTGGGGAACACCCTAGTTGAATATATGCTGCTTACTTCACTTTCGCCCATTGCAACATACCCATTTGCTACCCACTAAATAAACCCAACGCTCAGAACACAAATCAGCGACTGCATTGGCAAAATGCTTGGCATGCTGCACACTGCTTGGAAAACTCAGGGGGCATGAAGGGGAAAGAGACATGGATGTGGAAAACCAGTTGACTGGCAGGCTACAACTGTCGGGGCTTCAACTCCAATCGGCGACACATGGCAACAACAGAATACCAAGACATGAAAACACTTTACACGTAGCGGCAGAGGCAGCGCAGCCGGCAATTACAATTCAATTAATGCGTTTAGTGCAATTTCTTTCCCTTTTTTTCCTTTTTTTTTTTTGCAATAAACACGTGATAAGCCAAGGGAGAAGCAAAAGTCCAAGAAGTTGGAATTTAATCGTTGCCGCAAAAGTTAAACGACCGCGCAAGTTGGTTAAGAGATGAGGTGGCGGCTGCACCATCGCCGCGCCGGCCGCCCACCCATCGTAATCAGCTCATGTGTGAGCGAGTTGAAGTCTTAAGTCTTCGTCATCGTCAAGTGGCAGCAAAATGCCAGACCCTTTGCATCCTTGCCAGCCGCACGTCGTCATGGGTGTCGTTTTGCTCCCACCCCCAAGTGATGTGAGCTTGGGAGTGATTGTACAATGAACGGGTTTTAAATTGCGTTTTATTTAATTAAGCTACAAGAAAGAACGGGCAGATTGTTGAAGAAGTTTTGTACTTTACTTAAGAAGTCAGACGGAAGCTGCGTTTACACATATTTGCTCGAGTTAAAGGTTACCCAGAAACTAAAAGATTGCTCAACTTTGATTTACCACTTTCATTAACTTTGGCTGGCATGGTTGATGCAACGCATTTAAGCCACGTAGCAGCAATTGTAAATACATACAGTCTGAATAATGTGAAGAGTTTATTGGATTTTGTTATCTACAAGTATGAAGTCAAATCTGCACCTGGTGTATACCAGATTCCAGCCGAGTTCTTCTATGAGTCTGTGCTTGGGTCTTGGATGTAGTATAGCTGTTTCTTTATCAAAGCAGCTTTTAAAGCAGTATTATACTTGTTTTGAGCTTTGTTTTGCTTGTAACTCGTCTACCTTAAATTGGCTCCTTATCAATGCTTTCGATGAATAATCCAGTTTACTTGACCATGTCTGGAAAGAACGAACCTTCTGTCTTTCAAATTGTGGCTGATATTGAGGTTTTCTTTTTTCAAATTGCGGGGGCAGTAAAGGAAGTGGCAAAAGTGGAAAATTAACTTAATCTTCCTTCAATTTATGTTCCATACATTCCAAAACACTATATCTTAACAGTTCTGAGATCTATTTGTTCTTAGAGACAAACAGGCATGTCTATATTGACACAACTGTTGCTGCTGATCAAGAATATATACAGTTTAAGGGATCGGAAGTGCTTCCTTCCTCATTCGAAATAATAAAACCATATAGTTTCCACCTTTTCGAACCTACAGTATAGCTATATCTGCTGAAAAAAATAGCTAAAATGCCAGCACTGAACGGGAATGATATTTCAGCTGTTCCTTTCAACAAGTTCTTTGCTCAAACAAGGTGATTTTTCTTCGCTCACTTGTTTGCATGAGACACTTTGTAGTTCAGAATCTGCCGAATTAGTGCTTTTCGCATGTCTGTGCCATGGTGAACTGCAAGTGTGTGTGCGTGCACCAACAAAAATAGCACACTTTAAGCTGACATCTGGCTCCATTAACTCGGTTGCTTACCTGCGCGCATAATTAGAAGTGAAAAGTAATGCGAAGTGTACAAAAACACAAGAATATAGGGCAGATTTATAATCTTCTACATAAACCTTAAAGTAGCAGAGCAAAATCAAAGATTATCGGACAAATAGTATGCATGTAGAAGATACGATATCGACTCTAAAGGGGTATTCTAGTCTAGAATTTTGAATAATAACTTTTTTATACCCTTGCAGAGGATATATTGAAATTGTCCAGATGTTTGAAACGCCTAGGAGAAGGCATTTCCAACCACATAAAGTATATATATTTTTGATCAGCATGACGAGCTGAGTTGATTTAGAATTGTCGTCTGTCCATCCGTTTCTATGCTATCTTCTCGGTCAGTTTTAAGGCTTTCTTCACCGAACTTTCCTCGAAGTCTTCTGATACAAATACGCTGCACATTTGTCGGAACCGACTGGATCGGCTGACTTTAACATATAGCTCCCATAGGAACGATCGATTGAAAAACTAGTTTTAGTGAGAAAAACTTTTTTGATTACAATAAAAACGCATCCAAACTTCGAATTTCTTAGTTTGCTATGCTTTTCCATGATTCCACTAAATTTGGTCGACATCGGACATCTATATAGTATAGCTGCCATAGAAAAGTAAGGTTGGAAAAATAGTCTTGGTAAGAAAAACTTTTTTGTTTTTAATGTAAACCTCTTTAAAATTGACATATATTTATTTTATAAGTTTTCACACATTCCTTTAAGTTTTTGTCAAAATCGGATGTCTATAGGTTATAGCTGCCATAGGTATGATCGGTCGAGAAACTAGTTTTAGTTAGGAAAACTTTTTGTTTTCAAAGAAAACGCCTCCAAACTTTGTATTTCTTAGTTTTCTAAGTTTTTCCATGATTCCACTAAGTTTGGTCGAAATCGGATATGTATATAGTAAAGCTCAAAAAAGTAGTCTTAGTAAGCGAAACTTGTTTGTTTTCAGTGGAAATGCCCTTCAAATTAGCTTGAAAACTTTGGCACTTGCAGCACGTTTAAAAATCTAAACATATCTTCGAAAATTTGTATAATTGTTTTTGTAATCCGAGGAATAGCAAAGAATGCAACTGCGAATAGAATTAATAGATTGCATATTATGTTGGTTTAAGTTATTCTAGAATACAACTATACTTTGTCTGATTAAGTAATCAGGTTACACAAATGCAAACTGGTATTTAACTGGTTGCAAATAGGTGCTGCAGGGGACAATTGGTATTAAACTGCTTGCAAATGGCTGCTGCCGGGGACAATGGCCCCCATGGCTAAGACGTGTATATGTAAAATAGACGACTTTAAGTTGCTTGTGCTAGTTTTGAGAGACTAGTATATTTCTGGTTTGAAAACCAAGACACTTTCTATCTATCTAATCCATCTCATTCATCTCAGCTACAGTTTTATATACACTTTTAAAACCAAATCCGTTTCTAGTTTGAATTCAAACTTAGTAATCACTTTTCCCCTCTAAAAATAAAAAACCTGCTGATTTTGTCAGTTTTGTATTCAATTATTTAACCCTCAGCTAATTTGCATTTCGAAATGCCCCACCAGGGGCGCCAACAAATAACCGCAAAACCGCACCTGCAAAAACTTTTTGCCCACACACATACAAGTATGTGTGTGTATATATGTATGTGTGTGTAGAAAATGAATTTGTAGTCAAACCTTGACTGTTTGTTGTTTTGTGCCCCAAAAGTGTTGCATTTGTTTAGGCTTTTTCTTCCAGCTCAGGTGAGTCGACAGACACGCACTCTCCCTCCACAAAGAAGGACTCAAAGGGAAGGGGGGAAGGAGTGAGAGTGGGAGTTATTCCCCCTAGTGACCATCAAGCAGCAACAGTAGGCTAAAAATTGCGTGTGAAATGGTTTTAACTTTTGCTTTTTATCTTCAATGTGGCAACAACACGAAACTGGTAAGCAAAAAGGGAATTGCCGAGTGCTCAGAAATTACGCATACGCCGTGCGGGCCCCGTGCACTGAAATGAAAAATTGTAGGGGAAATTGGTAGATAAGTTTTTGTATAAAATTGAAAAACTCTTAATGAGTTCTTCATTCACTTTTTTGTCAGTGTATTACTTGGGGGGATAAGTCAACTTTTCGTATTAATTTTTTATTTTCTGAGCCTGAGCAGCTTTGACATTTCTTTGCCTTTTTCTTTACATAGGCAAATTTAATGGAAAACGACGTGTGTCGAGGTCGAGGTAGGGTGAGACACCAAAAACTTTCAGCATACGAAATGTGGAAAATAAACCAAATGAATTTATATGAAATCGAAACGGAGGTGGAGAGAGGAGAAGACATCCCTCCCCCCAAAATCAGGCGTGAAAATGTAACAGGCAATCAATGTGCATGTGTGGGCGTGGCACCAACCTAACTGTCCAACTTAATTGACTTTGGAAGTGATGAGCTGCTTTGGGATAGCATGCCCCACATTCGCATGTATATAAGTATGTTAGGGGGGAAAGAACACATAAAATCATTTAAATAATATATGAAACAAACAACTTTATTATAGAGTGGAAGAAAACTGAAGCTTAGCATGTAATCAAAGTTGGGCTAATGAAAACATTCCCCTTGTAAGATCAATAAAACTAAATAACCACAAATAACTGAAATTGGAGCATGAAGTTGACATTAACTGAAACTTGTAGTCAGCTGTTGTGAGTGTGTGTGTGTCTCTCTCTGTTGGCTAATGAGAGGGATTAAGAGCTCTAAAGTTGGCCTGCAGGCTACACAGCAAAGCCATCAAGTCAACATCATTCTGTTGTCCAACCACCCCACCCCCCCCTGCCCCCTCAAAAAAGAAACCACCATAATAATTCATGTAGCCAAATAAATATGCTAAACGGTGTTTATGTATGGGAGTATGTATTGTGTTCGTTTTGTGTGCGGTTAAGTTTTTGTATGCTTTTTGTGGTTTAATTTTCAAACGACACAACTTATATTTCCTGCATACAGTTCTACAGGCACTGTACTTAGAGCATTTAATGAGTTTTAAATGGAAATTTAATCGGATTAAAAATGACCATTAAAAATGTGCGGTCATTTAAGCACTAGCCCAGTTTTTCATTATCCCATCTAACGCTCTAAAGCCTCTTTCTCTAAGCGATATTAAGCGTGGGATCAATTAGTAAGCGTGTTGTATAATTCCGTATAAGATTTAAATTATATATATATAAAGGACACGGAAGCTACGCCGGAAACCGACCGATCAAACTCGTTCTTCTATGTAAATCAACATTACTGGAAAGCTAAACTTACAAGCTATCGACTTGGCACGAATCAAGCTCTTTCTTTTATAATAAAGCACTAAAACGAAATCAAAATAGGAATTGTATGACACTGAAAATCGATAGAGTGATGGACTGGAAGCCAATCGAGTTCGCCATTATTAATTGAGCAAGTCCTCGCACCATAATCAAGCAGAAGAGCCACTGAATACCGATCAAATTCACAATGAATTAAAGCAAATTTGCAATGTGATTGAAAGGAAATCTATATAAAAGAGGAATCGTAATGAATTGGAAACCAATCAAGCTCGGTGTACTAAAGCTCGTTTGTTCACCAATCAAGAGTGACCATTCGAAGCAAGGTACACTAATCAATGGCTTACTAATCAAACCAGATAAGCAAGTGGATTGATCAAACGGCTTTTTTTTTTTTTTAGAAATATTTTCTATATAATTTAGCCGACATTCTCTGTTACAAAGGGCGCATTTCTCTAGGAACTTATAGACGAATTTTTGATATTCTTCCAAGGATTTTAATTTTCTTCAAATGGTTTATAGCAGTTTGATTTCCAAAGTGTGCGAAAAGACACATCCCGGCAGAAATTATAATAGTTCATAATGTACCTTTATAAACCACTGAACCGAACCGAAACCGCAGAAAATCATGTTAATGTTAAAATAAAAGCAAAGTATTTGCGAACCCCTTGTTTTGTTTGATTGTACTCACAATTAAAGAGCTTTAAGCTTTCCCAATCAGTAATTGTCAGCCTAAAAGCTTAAGCAATCTACCAAAAAGCACAAAACACATTGTCGTAGTGTTTTTTGAGGAAAGCTTGTGCAAAAGTCTAAAGCATCCAGAAGATCCCCTTAAAGTACATATATATCTTTTTGATCATCATCAACAGCAGAGACGATATAGCCGTGTCCGTCTTTCCACCCTTTCGAACAAACAGAACCTAGAGATCTATACTTTAATTGCAGGAAGATACTTGCAGAATACTTGCAGGAAGATCAAGTTCACTATCAATTTCTGCAAGTCCCCTCAAGCACCCGCAATTTCCTGCTTTAAAAATTATACTGAGCATACACTTTTGTTCGTACTGTCGTACTTGACGACTTTTTCACTTATTTTATACTTGAGTTTTGGTTTTTAAAAGAGGCTTTAGCATTTACTTTTCTAATGAAATGTCTGAGATTTTAAGATCGTCTGGTTATACCTTGTGATTATGGCATTCTTGGGAATTAATGGATCAGAATCACCTCACATTTGGACTTTAAATGAGAAATGAGACACTTACGAGTGATTTGTCTAATTTCTACTAATTGTAGAATCTAAGATCGCTCACTTTTGAATAATATACCACAGTGGTGGGCATCTTGTTGATTGTATGCGTAAAGCTACAAATGCGAGAGGGTGTTTTTGCTCAAAAGTAAGCGAGCTTTCTTATATCGGCTTACATAACAGAACTTTTGAGCACTCAAAACTAGATTACTCGTACGTTTTGTATTGAAAACTTTTCTATCTATATTTTCCAAATTAAGCTGTGATATCTTAAGGTCCGGTGTATCATCTCCTAGATAGCTGCTGTGTGTTAGATAAATTAACAATTTGGGATCGATTTCGTGTCTTCTAAATAGCTGCTATGTTTCTGTTCTGCTAGACATCGACATCGAACTCAATCTGTCTGTCTGCTATGTGTCAGATAGACCTTGATTTTGCTCTGCTTTACTTAGACTTATGTAGACTATGTGAAATCGCCCCCAATTTTGTTATTTGTTAGTTTATATGACAGATATTGCTATTTATAAGATGTTAAATAGGTCCTTACTAAAGTAGGCTAACGACTCCAGCGCTTCTCTGTTACCGTTTACTTTTCCTCACTTACTCTCTCTCGCTCTCAGCATTAACTCCTCTACTGGCAAACAAAGAAGTCCTTCAATTTTGTAGAAATTTCAGGAAAACCAACCAAAACAGAAGCAAATCTAAAGCGCTGATGCCATCTCTAACTATTTCATGGGCAATAAACCTGCCTTCAAAATTAAGCGTTTTTTTTTTGTGCTGCTTTTGCTCTGTTCATTTAAAAATGCGACGTGGGGGTAGTTAACTATGCAGCTGGTTACACCTTTTTAACCCTAACCCTTACCTTTACACATGCCCACCCTAGATAATCAACTTTTAGCATTATCTCTTCCTCTTTTTTTTTTTTAGTATCGCACTTAAAGATCGGCCAAGAAAGCTCGACCCTAACCTCGACACTGCAAGAAGCTTAAGCAACTCCTTTTAAACAGTATTTACGGGGCTTTTCCTTTTTATTATCTATGCGCTAAACCACAATTCAACTGTCTAAGCGACCAAATCCGCTCCCCACCCACCAAAAGGAAAGGTGGGGGAGGCCAAATCTAATCAAATTGGGGAATACGATTCGTTTCGGCTGAATATTTGTTTTCCTTTTTTCTCTTCATGCTGGTTCATATTCCCAGGCTTTTAATAACTAAACAAGCCGCTTATTAATAATTTAAAATAGAGCACACAAATATGCAATATTTTAGACCCCCCTCAAAGGCTTGTGGCAAGTGGTGAGTTTCTGTGGAAGCTAAGAGAGAGAGATAGAGAGAGAGAGAGAGAGAGACGGGGGGTATTCCTTGGCGGTTGGGGGGCCGACTCTCTGTTGTTGTGGGATGCCTTTACAGCTGCTGCTTGTGGATGATTCATGCTTTTTGGCTGCTGCTGCTGCTTGCTCTCTCTCTCTCTCTCTCTCTGTCTTAAACAATGGCCCGCTGTATAATTTATTTTTACCACACTCACGCACAATTCCTCTTCCTTGTGCAGTCTCTTTTTATTATTTTAGCTGCTTTTGTTTACTTTTTTTTTAGTGACGTAAGTTAAACAAAGCTTGAAGCTCGCAGCTCGCTCTTTAGCCGGCTGACTGAATGAAATTTCATAGTAGCCGTAGAAATTCACCACAGCAGCACAGCAATTGCTGCTGCTGCTGCTGCTGCTGACGTCGGCAATGCAATTTGCTGCTGCTGGTGGCCTTTCAGTCCACATTTGAACGTTCGTCGTAGCTGACGCGCTTGTTTCTCTCTCCAACTTTCACACTCTCTCTTTCTGATTTTAACAGTGACTCTCAAAACTCGTGTACGTCATAGTTACGTTTTGCTTCCGTTTCGTTTCGTTTGCCGCAGCTTCATAAATCAACTTGAAAATAACAGCAACAAAATAAACAATCTTAATCATACTTAATAATTTGTTGCTGGTGTGTGTGTGTGTGCGCACTCCGTTAGTTTTGTTTCGGTTCGCATTGTCGTTTATTTAATTTGTATTTATTTATTTGCTTCGTGTGCTTTTTTGTTGATTTTTGTTTATTTGTGCAGCCGGAGAGATCCCCCCCGGCCCCGTCCCCAGTTCCCAGTTCCCAGTTGTCTGCAGTTCCAATTAGTTCATTTGTTTGCCAAACTTTGCACGGGTTGAAGTGCGTTCAAAAACTTAATCAAACTCGAGAAGGGGCTATGCGGAAACGCAATTTTATCTTTCTTGTTTTTTTTTTGTATGTGCAAATTTTGGGGCAATTATATGGTGCTTTACGATGAGAACAAACAAAAGATAAATGAATAAATATTTATAAATATTTTATTGGGGTTCAAGGCAATTCGCGGAATACAAAAAATACAATGGTGGAGCACAAAGTTTTGCCAAAGAAATGAAATACATGATATGTAGTAGGCTTTCAAATTTAAAATAAAAAGAATAGAAATGATTAGAAAGAAGGGAAAGAATTCAGACAAAAAGATAGATCGATCATAAGGAAAAATAAAAAAAAGGCTCCATTTTATGATCTAAAAGATTCAACAAAGCCTAACACAAGTCAGAGATTATTGTGTATTATAAGACTTTGAAGTTTAATATCTGTTTTATTTTTCAATCTGTTACGGATTTTGAAAACTCTTGAAAACAATGCAAATCGAGTGAGCTTCTGCTGCAAATCGAATCAAATAGATATGATCTGATACTTTCCGGGCAGAACTAAAAGTAGCTTTAAACGAGATAGCTAAGCTAACCTAAATATTTTCAAAAAATACTTCTGTCCCATTTTCCGACCGATCGTTCGTATGGGAGCTATATGATATAGTCATCCGATTTGGCCAAAAATTTGTAAAATTCTGTGAAAGCATGTGAAACAAACAAAGACAAAATTGCAGGATGCTACCATTAAAAACAAAAAAGTGTTTCTAACTAAGACTGTTTTTCAGACCTATCTTTTGTATGGCAGCTATACCATTTAATTGTCCGATTTTAACAAAACTTGATAGAACTATGAAAAAACATAGAAAACCTACGACTACAAAGTTTGGAGACGTTATCATTAAAAAGAAAAAAGTTTTTCTCACTTAAACTAGTTTTCCGACCGATTATTCCTATGGAAGCTATGAGATATAGTCATCCGATCAGGTTGGCTCCAACACATTAGTAGTGAGCAGCAAAAAGTAGACTCTGTGCAAAATTTCAGCACGATAGCTTTAAAACTAAGAGACTAGTTCGCATAGAAACAGACAGACATACGGACGGACAAAACCTCAATCGACTCAGTTCGTCACTCTGATCAGGAATATATACGTTGATCGTTGAAATTCGTACGAAAAGTAAATTTAACTTAACCGAGCCAAAAACACGCTGATTTTGATGAAATCTCAATCTATTCTTCAGAACAGCTCATTATATTTTTATAAAATCGATTTACTTTCAACTTTTTGGTGTTCCGATTCAGGTTTAGTGCGATCTACACAAAAATTTACAAATTCCACCTAACTTTTCCGACCTTATTTTAGGTATTTTTGGTTTTAACTCTTTAAAAGTAAATTTATATCGTTTTTTAGTCCCAAATACATCAATTTTCGCAAGTTTTACTTCGTATATATGGAATACAGCACGGGCCAGTAATTTTCTTTTCCGCTCAAATCAAGCATTTTCATTCTACAAACAATCCGTCAATTTTACAAAGGATTTCTAGCTTGAAGGCCTTTTTTTTATATAGAACTAAATGCTTTCTGTCCTGTTCATTAAACCATAAAATCCACAAATCTTTCCTTGCAAATTTTTATCAAAATTCCTTAGGTTATGAATACATTTCACTTAAGCCAGTGTTGCTTGGAGTTTCTCTTACCAAACTTGCCACGTTTCGACTTTAATTTAATGTACCAAAATGTCGACTTATAAAAAAAAATTTCACAAACTATTTAACTTTATGTAACCCAAAACTTGACTTGAGCAACTTGGTGGTTCCTGCTTTCCAAAACAAAAATCTGTTTTAGAAATACCCACGCAATTTTGGGTGGAACGCAGTCCGCCTCCTTCTCCTTCTCCTCCTTGTGTGCGCTGTCAAGCCACATGTTGTCCCCCACAATCTCAGTTACGGTTTAACCCCTTGTTCCATAACACAAAAAAAAAAAAACCAACTTTTAGTTTATGCAATTTGCATGCATTTGCCGACCTCTCTCCTACCCCCACTCCAAAAAGGCGTATGACGCAAATACATTCATTCGGTCGGTCAAGTCGCTGTCAAACTGTAAACGGAATACAATACAATCAGGAAATCTTTTGTAGGCCCCTTATTTGATGTCTTATCAATTGACTTTACGTGCCTTTGACCCAGAAGTACACCCAACATACTCATCATCATCATCGTCATCATCAGTCACCTGCCCACGACCTACTCACGCTCAAATCATGTAATCAACATGCTGTATACGTAATATACCCAAAAGATGCAAGACTTTACTTTATTTTGCCCGGGCGTTTGATGAAGAGCAGCAAGCGCACTTGGGTTCCACAAGCCGGTCACTTAAGAGAGCGAGTCGCCCTCTCATGCTCTCTCTTTGGTGTGGCCACACACCACCCTTCCTGCCTCAATCAGGTGGTGGGCGCCCTTGCGCTACTTTCATGTTGGAGCTTTGTTCGTTCGGCTTCCTCGTAACGTAAAATCATCGTAACGACGTAGTAGCGTCGCTGTCGACGTCCTTTTGTCCGTGTATCTTGTTGACCTCATTTCGTGTGCGAAACTCAAAGCGGCAGGTTGTGGGTCCCGGTAAAAAAAAAAAATAGAAGAAGAAAAAAAATCCAAATTGTCGCAATTTGTGAAATTGGAAACGTAACACGAGTGAATAATAGAAAACAATATATATAAACACACCCCCTGCGCCCCCCCAAAAAAAGCAGCCTCGACCAACAACACAGCAAACTCAACCCCCGAAAAAAAATAAAATTCTATTGTATACATCCAGCGGCATCTGGCTTCTGTTGTGGTTGTTGCTGTTGTCTGTGGTCGTCGTCGCTACATAACATAAATTTATTGTTGTTTTGTCTGTAGATAATAATTGACCTCGTTTTACATGCAACTCGTCGTCAGCGTCGTCGCCCGATAACAGGCATAAAATATTAACCAAGTGAAATTTATGAAAAACCTTTAAACCAAAGAAAAACATGTTGTATTGCGTGCCATAAAAGAAAGTTTTCCTCTCTCTCTCACCTAAAAACCAAAACCAAAACAAAATAAGCCGCTGGAAAACTGCGGGAAAATCAACTTTGTTAACTCTACTCCGTCAAAAAGAAACGGCCTCAAAATTGCCGAATTAATTAATCAACCCACAAAAATTAACAACAATAATTTTGGTGCCGGTAAGTAAACAATCGAGAGCGCGAGAAAAAAAAGAGAGCCTCTCTAAAATAAACAAACATTCAAAAAAAAAAAAAAAACTTGTGTCTGTTAATTTTTTTTATATGTATTTTTCCCTTCTGCCTAATTGGTTTCTGTGTTTAGGAATTTATTGTGAGTTTATTTTTGGTTTTTAGTGGAATTTTTGTGTAATAAAATTAGTCTATTTGTTTATAATTGAAATAAATAGAGTGCAAAAATGATTCAAACACTCGCCAAGTGTAATTTTAAACTTTGAACTGAAGGCACAACAGGACGTCTGTGTGCAAAACCACAGAAATTAATCCTTGTTCGCAAAACTTTCCAATATGAATTATTCAGGCGGAAGGCGGCATTAAAATATTAAAGTCTTGGCTTATGTTCTAAGAACTTAATGAAGTTCTTGTTAAATTTTGTATGGAAATAATATTCCTTTGAATTTTAGGATAATTATATTTCTTTGAATTATCCGGAAACTGTGCATTTTCTTTCTCTGAAATCAAACCATTAGTATTTCCCATGCAAGCTCATAAGCTCCAATTCGTTTTGACAACCATTCGGCAAAATTTGGAAATTTTGGCACTCAGAGAAAATATTCAGAATTTTATGCTTGCAACAAGAATGATTAATATCCGAAGTTTGATAAGAACAAGCACTCTTGATCCAAGATCAAAATGTTTGATTACGTTTTTCTTGATCCTAGAGCTTCAATACTTGAACCAAGTACGAAATATTTTTAAATCAAGTATACAAATTCTTGAATCAAGTGCTAAACGTACTCAAATCCAAGATTGCTTAGACTTGAATCAAGAAAACTATTTGTCAAGTACGAAACATTCTTAAATCAAGCATACAAATTCTTGAATTAAGTGCTAAACGTACTACAATCCAAGATTGCGTATACTTGAATCAAGAAAACTATTTGTCAAGTACGAAACATTCTTAAATCAAGCACACAAATTCTTGAATTAAGTGCCAAACATACTCCAATCCAAGATTTCTTGTTCTTGAATCAAGAAAACTAATTGTCGAGTACGAAATATTCTTAACTCAAGCATATAAATTCTTGAATTAAGTTTTAACTGGACTCAAATCCAAGATAGCTTATTCTTGATTCAAGAAAACTAATTTTCAAAAACCAAGAATGTTCGTTCTTGTATCATGAACTCATCAGCTCGTCGTTAAGACCGAATAATTCTTGTAAATTCCAGAAAGACCGTCGAGTGTTGGGCAAATAGTTAGAGTACACTAAAAGAGGTAAACGGTTCCAAAAAAAAGTTTATAATAGCATTAACTATGTTTAAAAAGAGGTTAAAAGATTTACACTAAAAGAGATAATCGGTTCCAAAAAAAAGTTTATAATAGCATTAATTATGTTCATAACGAAAAACCTTTAACAATTGAGGAATTTGTTAACAACTTCTTATTAATATTCAAAAAAATATGGAAAGTATTTGCTGACGAAGTTTCGTCAAAATTAAACAGTTTTATGTGTAATTTTTTGTATTTTCCAACTTCTCGCTTTTAGTGTTCCTCCCTCATATCAAATTCCGTACTTCTCGATTTTAGTGCGCTTCCCCATCATAAATCGCCAAGTAGTTCTAATATTAAAACCAAAACTGATTCACATTGGATTTCCTTTCAAATTTTTAATTGATTTAGCCATCGAATGAACAGCTTCAACTGATGATGAACAACCTCCAAAATCCATGTAAAACAATTATCTCCGCTTGTTCTCGGGCGGCATTAATTACTCAAACACATATTAAATCAAACCAGCTATAATTAAATTGCTTTCAACTGCTAATAGCCTCTGTGTCGTACTACTCGATATGGGAAGTTGACAAACTGACTTAATAAATCAATCCAAAAACTGTTGCTCTATAATGAGTTTTAGCTGCGATAAGACTGCTCCGGGAAGTGGTTTTTGTCATCTTATCTGAAAACCACAAAGCATAATACCTGATTAAACATATGATTAGGCACAATTTCGATTTGATTTTCCCTTATCGCGCCGCGTTCTCTGACGCGCAGACCAGACCAACCGCTTGGGTCAATGTTCTAATAAAACAAGTTCAATTCAACTTGAATTAATTTCAATTGCTCGATGAAATATATGAGGGCGCAATCACAATCAAGCAAAGTACAGAAGTGCGTGCGTCTTCAGAACTGGTTTTGTGAAGAGAAACGGGAATTTCATTCAGTTTTTGTTCTCTCTTTAAAACTTTATTATTATGGCCATTGCACAATTTTTCAATTAAATGCAACTGCATTTGTACACACTCTTTTTATTTTCCACTGGCCTGTCAAAATATTTGCGCTTAATTTTAATAAAATTTTTATTTGTGATGCCTGACGTTTTCGGATGCGAATGCATTTGGGGTTTTTTTCTTCAATATTTGCATGGCATATTAAATGGGAGGGTTTTTTTTTATGCTGGCGCAGGAAAAAAAAGGGTATATTCATTTGTGACCTGAATTTGGACGGCTAACGAGTGGCATCTTCGGTAAGCGGAAAAGTAGAGTAGAGTAGCCACAGGTAGAACAACTGAATGACGTACAAAAAAGGCAGCTAAAAGCATTGTTGATGTAGCTTTTGTATAATTGAAG
The DNA here is from genome assembly GCA_035044965.1 of Lordiphosa andalusiaca. Taxonomy (NCBI): domain Eukaryota; kingdom Metazoa; phylum Arthropoda; class Insecta; order Diptera; family Drosophilidae; genus Lordiphosa; species Lordiphosa andalusiaca. Next base: position 2,501,416 of record JAWNNM010001363.1, on the reverse strand, counting down.
GGCTGAAATATAGCAAAATCATTCAAATGATCATCATTATTCATATCCTTTGAAAGATTTTCAGCTTAGTTGAATGATTAGAAGGATATTTAGGACAAATCCCTTCCAAATAATACCGGAAATCATGCAATTTATATGATTAAATATCCTTTTTTTCTATAATTTTGGTATAAGGTTAAAATGGGCCACTAGCTGCCCATCGCCGTCTTATATAGTCTTATCTATGATTTTTAAATCTTATTTAACATAAATACACTCGATTTATTCGATATTGATTATTATTATTGAGAAGTGTACAAAAGATTCGACTTTAACATAAGCGCCCTCTGGCCCCCTGGTTTGTGCATAATTTAAAATATATTTATTTATTTATTTTGTTTAAGTGCCTGACTCATGAAAGCAAGAAGAGAAAATAAGGAAGTTTCATTTAAATTTAAATGTGAGTGTTGGATAATACGACCAAAATAATTGCTGTAAAATTTTTAATGACCATTTTCGATTAAGTATTTTGGGTAACTGATTTTTAATGATCACCAGCTTTCTTCAGAATGCAATAAAACCGGGGAAAAGTTCAATTTAAGCCGGTCGTATGCCTCAAAATCAGAATGGATTTTGTGAAATTTGCAATACCTTTTTCATGCTTTTTAGCAAGTGAAGAGAACATAGGTATAATTGACTTTTCTGCTCAGACTCTGAGAATATTCTCAAAGAGAGACTTCTTTACCAATTCTAAGAGCTGCCTCTGAGAATGTAGTAATACCATAGCTCTACATAGATGAGAGTTAGAATTAGCTTGGGTTGCACTTTAAGGCAAGACCATAGTCATAGTCATCTCCAGCTTCATAGACTAGCAGGGTGTATAAAAGAAAAAAAGGAGCAGAAGAAAAAAAAAGAAGAATTTGCCCCATCGAGGGATTCGGGAGAAAACGGAAGCCACCCCAACTGACGGGGGGCAGCACAGCAGCCTAAGGAGGCACCACCATAATAGGCTGTGAATGCTGCACAAGTTGATTCTCTTGTGGTGTGTACATGGGTGGGCCAGCATTTTGGAGAAATGGCAAGCAGCCACATCCACATCCTGAAAAAAGGATACTCCGCCACAAATGGGGCAGTTGCCGGCAAGCAACGAAATGCATTTTAATGGCCCAATTCCATTGATTGGGTTGCAACAGCGCCACTTGTTCGTTCTCCAAATGATGTTTATTATGTTATTTTTTGGTCTTTTTTGCTTGCGTTTGTTTAATTGAATGCTCCATTCTCGTGGGTACCACTGACAATTATCAAACAACTCTCAAAATACTAAGACCCCCTGCAAGAATATGTGGCAAAAGCAAGAAAAAAACTATTATGCACATATGTACACGCTCCGAGAATGTGTGAAAATGTAGTTAGATGGGCTCCGAGAATATTCCAAGCGTCTAAGTATTTAGCTTTAAAAACAAATCGATTTTATTTCTCTTATTATTTGACTCGTTTTATAGCAAGTTACATAAGCCATTAATATCGATAACTTTTTAAGTTACCTACTTGTTCCTACAATATCTAAATATTTTCCAAAAATATTAAAAATTTTAATGTTCAAGGTCGATATTTTTTAATTAAGTCCACAAAATATCGATATTTCGATAAATCGATATTTCAAAAAGCCATTAAAAAACCCTGAGATAGTTACTAGAGGTTGAGACTTATCGATAGTCGCTACAATCGTTAATCAAAGATAGTTTTTGTCATTTTACCTTCGATAACTATCGATAGATTATAATAGATGCTTAAAAACATGAAAATATCAAGTATTAAATTAGAAAATCTAAATAAAAGTTAATCAGAAAAAGTAATATTTCATTGACAAGTTATTTATAATGTCTAAAAATCAATCAAGCGTTTTTCCAATCACGAACTGTACTAAAAACCACTTGGGTTTTTGAGGTAAGATGAATCTATTAACAGTTATCTGGAGTTTGGACCTCTGCGAGGAGAGTTTTATCGGAAACCACGTGCAAATGGCTGAATTTTTTAAAATTTTCGATAGAACGGGTAAATTTTTGTATAGATTATGATACTTCGACTATAACGTTCAATAAAAATGTTAGAAAAATTCTTATTTTCTACCGTTCATCCCCAGATAACTCAGTTAATGAAACATAAGTGTTGCCTTCTCACACGCATTGGGCTACAATTTCGATTTTTAAACTTTGATTTATGTTTGAAGATTAGAAAAAACTGTCTAAAACGTTCGATAGTTATGATGAGCTACCATCGATGGTGACCTTAGTGTCATCGATAGTTCTCCACCTCTTATTGGTACACCCATTCTAAAATATTTGTAGAACGCTTTAAAGAAAACAGCGAAGACATCGAAGCTTGGTACACCCATTCTAAAACCTTTGTAGAATCTTTGTATTTAAAATATTCAAAAAGCCTTTAATATCATGGTACCATTGCAGTATTTTGCGGTTGGGCAACTTCCCAAGGAACAAGATATTAGGACCAATCAACATCTTAGCATATAAACATGATCTAATTTGATAAAACAAGAAAATGCTTTAAAATTAATCAACTGAGAAGGTACTTATAAATTAGATGGCCAAAACTTGCTCTGATAAATCGTTAACATATCGTAGACCATTGTGTTTATATTCAGCAGAAGAAGTCTTGGAAGACCGTATGCGTTGCATTGATAACTCGATTTATCGAAACGTTATTGACCAGCATAGTTCTCACTTTCTCCATAAAATAAATACAGCAAATTTACGAAAATATTGCAATGTAATAAGTTGTCATCGATAAACTATCGTTGAGTGGCAACGCTTTGACATCGATAAGACAATTTTGCCAACTATTGAAAGAGCTGCCAGCTGATATCGTTTGCTATAAATTTTCTTTCTAAAATGCCGAACCGGAAATCGTAAATGTAAACATCTCGAAATTTTCATCAGAATGATAAATTAAGTAACTCGGACTATAAGTTTTAATTAAAACTTAACAGTGACTCTCAAATTTGTGGCGAACTAAATTCTATTGAAGCCTGTGAAATGTTAGCATTCCAAAAGAATGAGTTGTTCTAGAGTTATCTTAACATGAGGATAATCTAGCACTACCCATTAACTAATCATGTCACCAGTTGGCATTTGATTCCAATTCAATAATTTGTGGATAGAACTGCAAATATTTTTTCTCTGGCGAATTTATCCTGCAACTGGAGAGATCGTAGATATCTCCAAGAAAATTTAAATTTGCTAACCAATTTTGCAGCTTTTGGCCTACCTCTTTCCGCTTAATTGCGCCCTGAATTAACTCCTTTCTCTCCCGTAATTATTTGCATATCAAAATCCACACTAATTAGATGTCAATTGCAAAGACGAGTATTGCTAGCACTCACTGTGCTCCCCCAAACCTGCACTTCATCACTAATTTCGCACACCTCCTCCATCATCTCAGTCTGTTGCTATTTTTGCTCTCTCTATTTTTTTTTTATTATTTTTTTTTCAACATGCCTGACTGGCCACGCCCACACTTCAGTGCTATCATTTTGTAAGGCTATTGAACCCATCACCTGTCTATAGCTTTTATTGCTGTTACTTTGATTTAAAATTCGTACACAAAAATTTGTGTCGCCTGCCTTTGACATTGATTTTGATTGCAAACTTTTGATATGCTGCGTGTGCATCTAATTAAGTGGCAAACGGCAACCGGGGCAAAGTTTTTAATTGTGCCTTAATTAAATAAGTTTACCCCCCCCCCTCCCAACCCGTTTTGCATTTCACTAACTAACTTACAAAAATGTAATGCAATTGTTGGGACATTGTCTTTAGCATTTTAAAACAATTTGTCAGTTAAACTTTTTAAGCATTTTATGCAAATTTTGTTGCCTGCAATTTAAAATGCAATCACAAGAGCCACAAAGGGGTGGGTGGGGTGTGGTTGTCGACCCGCATCAGCATCAAAATGACATTTATCTGCCCCTCCCCGCCCCCCCAACTCCTTCTGCCCTTATTGGGTTATGATTTTGAATAGCCCATTTAGAAGTCAACAACAAAACAGCTTATAGTTATGACTCTGATGGCCTGTAATTGAGTTGGAGTGTTGTTTAGAAGGAGGGGATAGCCAGCCCACCTACTTCATACCATAAATTGCTTTGCTCAACTTGGCTTGCATTGTTTAAGCCAAATTGCTTTTGACAACAACCGAGCGAGATAACCTGACACTAGAGAGGCCACTTATCAAATGATTTAGTGCTGGTTAAAAAATAATAATAAGAAAAATAATATAAAATTCATTTGGTTTCAGTTTTTTCATGTTTCAGTTTTGTAAGTCAGTTACAGTTCAGTTGGTTAACTGGATTGGCTAGTTGCTGGTATGGTCTGTGGGCAGTTGGGAATGTGGTTGTCATATGGAGGTCGGAGTCAGAGTGGGCATCTGTATAATCAGTTGTGTAGTTGTGAAGAGTTTGACAGATGACTTTTCAAGTGTCAATTTCCTTGTTTTGGTTCTGCAATTTGTGAAGCGAAAGCGGAAGTTTCAGTGAATGATGACAACCCGTTTCTGGTTAAAGCTGAAAAAATATGAATTAACACTGAAGTTTCAAATTATTTTTAATCACAAACATTTATCATACTTTTATTTTGTGGTAAACTTTTTATAGTGTGACCAGTTTTTTATTCTTTAATATAGATTTTGCTTTGATCAGAGCGTGGATCACGGATTCAATGGTTAATATGCCATTTTTTTAGAGAAGTTTTAAGTTCAAACATTAGTTCAGTCCATGATATACTTAATATTAACACAAAATAAGGGCCGTTTTCGAATCTTCTACAGCTCCATAGCTCTAGAAGAAGGCACATAAACCTACAAATAACAGAGCGAAATTTTAGCTTTTTAGAAGAAATCAGCCCTAAGTGTGTATAATACTCCAAATTTGATTTCTTTTGATTAGATAATACCAGTTTTATGTTGTTTTTGAGAAAATCAGCCCTAATTTGTAAACTTTAGGTTCGGTTTTGGTTTAACCCGGCTACCTTCAAACCCGGTTTGATTTGTAGATTTTAAAACACAATGTCATGTCTTATTAAAACCTTAGAGCCGGTTTGGCCTTATTTTTGGTAAATTTTTCTGTAGTGTGACCAGCTTTCATTAAGCTCAACACATGAAAAAGTTGTGCTAAATGAAAATTATAATCAATTCATAAGTATTTCAAGGTTTTTTACGATTTGATACATATGATCGATAGTTTAAGCTTTAACTAGAGTCTTTTAGCACATCTGCATTATTATCTTCACGTGATGGAAAGAGCTTAAGCTAGGTTTTACTGAAAATTTTAACTATAATGGGCACTTTTCGTGTTCAGAGATGAATATCCTATAAGAATATTCTAATCCCATCTTTAAATCAGAAATAAAAGGTTACTCTATGACGACTAGTGTAGTAGACCGCTTAGTCTTGAGAAAATTCGATGCATATTTTCGATATTATGTATAAGATTGTCACTGGAATTGAATCATTAGATCTCACGGATCAATGGAATAGAAAAAAATTTCCTAGTTTGGGTTTTATTGACCTTCCAAAAAAAGAACCTTCACTGTTTAACTTTTCGAAATAATTATAAAATATGGCTTGAGTGCATCAATCAGCGAAGATGAGTTCCTATATGATATATGTGGGTGAAGTCTTTAAAAAGATTTGTATTACAAATGTATTAAAATGTAGCTACTACTCTCGAGGTCTTGGGTAAATAAGCTTGGGGGCTTTCCTTTGAGCACAAGGCATAATTTGGTGCAGCCTTATGCATTACCAATGCAACATAATGTTACACCCCATACTTTGAGATCTTTTAGGTAAAGAAATTGGTCGAAAAACACCGCTTAGGCTTAAATGAATCTTAAGCCTTCGCAAACTTTTAAAAGTTAATTAAGGATGGACCCACAACTTTACATTTGTGTGCTGACTGAGTGTTCATTTATTCATTAGAAATCGACAAAATGAGCATTTAGAATTGTAAATATATTTGTAAGCTTCCTAAATGTTGTTTTCCGTCCCCCGAAATATTTACACATTTAGAAACATTCTCACGTTTGATTTAATTAGTTTTAAATGCATTTTAATTAATATTCCATAGCACAAAAAATGTCTAAAATTGGCTTATGCATTTCAAATGAGCAGCAAACAAATGGAAAAGTGTTTTTTTTTTCTAAAATTGAGTTTAGCATGCAAATTTAATATTGATTAAAACAAATAGAGGGGATAATACGATATTTCACTGCGAGTTCAACGAGGTCACCACCACCAAACACACACACACACACACGCACACACAGCCTGGAATCGATTGATGTGCCATTGTCCACTCACGTGTCCAGGTTTTCAGTCACCTCGACTATTTTTAGCCGAAACGTTGTAATTCCTCCCTTTTTTTTTCATTCTGTTGTATTTTTGCCGGCCGGCAACGTTGACAAATTGTTCACGTCATTTATAAGCCGTTTAAAATCATTGCGTTTCTGGGTTTCAGTTCCGTCAGCACTGCACTTTAAATCGCTTCCATTTTTTTTTTGGTTTTTGGGTTAAAAACTTGTCTCCCTCTCACAATTAGTCAGCTGCTTGTCACCCACCACCAACAAATAGAAAAGTGTCAAAATATTTTTGCACACTTTCCTCACCAAATTCTATTTTCTCTAGCTTGGTTTCAGAATTTTTTTTAACTTTGGCCACGAGCCCAGAAATCACCAAATGAGAGAGAGGGCGGTGTGGGGCATATGAGCTGTTGCATGGCTTGGCCAAAATGTCACGTATATGTCGTGTGGCACGCCATGACAACGGAACGTCGCCGTTTGCCGGCAGCATTTTATTATTGTTGCTTTTGGTAATTACGTCATTAACAAGAAATTTAAAAGAAATATAAATGCCCATCATATCATTTTGCGCTTGTATTTATTTGGTTTCTGTTTTTGGGATGTCTTGTGTCAACGATTGTGAATGATTTGTTTTTTTTTTTTTTGTGTGCTGATGATGGAGGTTTTGCTGAGAAGATGTTGCGGCTAGTGGTGGAAGGCAGATGGTTTTAATTAGCTGATATTGGATAGTCCACATTATTTACAGCTTCGGTTTGGTAGATCATTTTTCGTTCACAAAATTCAACAATATTTTTGGACTATAACAGAAAGTTGATAGTGCAGCTATAACGGGCTCAGAAACGCTTTTACCTTATGAATGGTCCTTAGCCACACTGGGGATAAGGCTTTGGACCACTTTTGAAACATCTAAAGAGTGTTCGAAACCAGCCAAATATTTGACCTCCACAGCAATTCGTAAGTTTATAGCTCAAATCATTTCGGAGCCACTTTTAAACTGGTTCCCATTGGTTTCGGACTCTTTATTAAATCTAAAATATATCTTATAAACATATAACCTTTACACAAATCAAACTAAATATTTAATGTCTCAAATAGTTTCCGGAAGAAGGTTTTAAACCAATTTTGAATAGATATTTCGGAACTGGTTCGAAAACGGAGCGATTAAATCTCACAAATTGAATATAAAGTCGAATGGTTTTCAAACCTATTCGATTAAAAATGTACTTTCAAGGACCAAACTATAACTGAACATATTAAATTAAGTACCCCACCAACCTGAACCGAAACCGAACCACTTTTGTGTGGTAAAAAATTTGGTATCAGAAAATTGTTAGATTTTGTAAGATTTTTGGAAAAGCTAGTTCAATTTTGTGATGCAAAAAATAGAGAAAAGTTAACTTCGGCAATGCCGAAGTTTGTATACCCTTGCAGCACGTTTTCAAACTAATTTGAAGGTCTTTTCCACAGAAAACCAACAAGTTTTTCTCACTAAGATTACTTTTCAGACTACTTTTCTATGACAGCTATACTACATACATGTCCGATTTCGACCAAACTTAGTGGAATCATGAAGAAGCATAGAAAACTAGTAAATACAAATTTTGGAGGCGTTTGCATTGAAAACAAAAAAGTTTTTCTCACTAGAACTAGTTTTTCGACCGATCATTCCTATGGCAGCTATATGTAGTAGTCATCCAAACCGGGCGGTTTTGACAAATGTGCAGCGCATTTGTACCAGAAGACTTCGTGCAAAGTTTGGTAAAGATAGCTTTACAACTGATGGAAGAGACAGCAATGAAACAGACAGACGGACAAGGCTAAATCAACTCAGTTCGTCACGCTGATCAAGATTATATATATACTTTATGTGGTCATAAATGCTTTATTCTATGCGTTACTAACATGTGGACAATTTCAATATACCCTCTGCGAGGGTATAAAAAGGATTCTTTAATACTTTATTGGTTGATGCTTGGAAAATATTTCATTCCTCGCAGATTTCTGGGAAGATCAGGTCATCAATTAATATTTGTATGTATATATGAAACCAACGTTTAGCTGGCTTCAAAAACTAGGTAATAAATCATATCGGTGGTTCTTAAACTGGTATAAATCACTATACCTATCCAGCTCTTATATCCGTGCAGCTCGCATCCCTGGTTAGCAGCAAACCAATGGAGGATTCCAAGATCAGAATCGTTTTAAAATGTTACAGTTTCGCTTAAAGATCAATTTTGCTGTCCTTTTTTATGAGAGTTCTACTTAATACCAACCAACAGGATAACACAACCGGTCACCTTCAACAGCTAGTGTTGTCAGCTGTGAATTAAGTAGTGAACGTAACCCAACAAGTCATCACAGTTCGATTAAAGCAGTTTAATTTAATTTATTTAGAGACGCTTTGCTAAACTCCCTGCCTTGCCTTTCCGGTTGCCGCTGTTCAGCTTGAGTTTTTCCTCATCCACTTTAAATTGCCATATTCTGAACTTGTTAACCATTAACACCACTCAACCAACGGCGCAGCACATATCATTTATTTATCAGACAAGTAATAAAATTAAAAAACCATCAAAAATTATCCCAAAATAACCCACAAATGGCAGCTCTCACTCACAACAGGGCGGGGGGTTGGGAGCACCATCATTCTCAGACTCATTTAACATATTTTATTTTATATGCCTTTTATGCTAAACAACGCACGCTTTGCCAGGCAGGCGAATATACAAAGTTTTATTACCATATAGAACAGAAATTTTTTCCGTTCCAGTTTTTATTATCGGTAACAAGAAATCTCATCATATTATCGTCAGTTTGGGGTGTGGTTTATAAGAAACTCATTTCGTTCAGCCACAAGAAAAATTAGTCAACTAGTTGCATGTTTTTTTATTATACTATTTTTATTTTGTCCCTAGAGTTGTTGTTTTGATATTGCCCACCTGTTTTAATAGTTTTCCCACACGACAGCCGAAACTTTTTGACTAACTTTGCGTGCTTGCCACTCGTTTATCAAAGTTGCCAAATCGCCATAAGAAATTGAAAGGGAAGAGGTAGAGAAAGCTAAAGGGAAACTCCAACTTAATTAAAATTAAAACATATTTAGGGAGGGCAAATAAAAAAAAAAACAAAAAATCGACTACTGGAAAATCTTAATTACTTATGGAAGGCGACTCTAGTCTGAGCTGCTGCTAATTGATTGAGTTACCACAAATTACGAGGGCAGTTAAATAAGTCTACTTGATCTAAAATAAAATGTTAGTATGAGAAAATTTCGTAGATTATTGACTTTCCCACAATTTTCAAAGGAAATCAAAACCTTCAAAAGATGTGACAACTCTTTTCATATATTGTCTGAACATAAATGTCAAAATAGTCTTATCGAGACCACAGTTTTACCACTAGGACGGTCGATATTGCTCAAAATATCAAAAATCTTAATTATGTATATCGATATCAAATATATCGAGTCTACAAATTATCGATATATGCATAGTATCGATGTTTTTTAAAGCTTACAACAACTAAAAGTCAGTAGCAATACATCTACACTGTAAGACTTATAATGACCAGTGCAGTTGGTCATTCTACCTAATCTTTCCCATTGCATAACTCATTTATATATATTTTACTTAGTTTCCTGAAATTAGTCTTGGTTTTCTAAGGGCCGATTTCACATCTTCTACAAAGCTTCTATGTGTCAGATAAACCTCGATTTTGCTCTGTTATTTGTAGGTTTATGTGACAGATAGCTCTATGTACCGGCCCTAAGTGATTGAGAAGTAATATTTTATGAAGCCTTGTACTAAGAGCGACTTAAAAATACTTGCTATTCAATACTTTTACTTAATTAGATCATAGCCAAGCCCTAAATTGATTATAATTATGTATTTAGTACTGTAACAAAATAAATGTTTCGTTATTAAGAGTATTGAAGCCTAAAGACTAACAGATTTTGCTTACTTAAAAATATGAAGTAACAGATTGATGCTCCATACATAAACTCATTGTTGCTTATTCCTAATCCATAGTGGTTTGACAACGATTTGAACAAAACCAACTACCCTGGGTCTACTTAAAACATTTCACTATGGTTGATTGGTCAGACTCCGACTCTCGGTTTCTAGAGCAACCATTGAATTTGAATTTATCTACATTCAACAATATAGATTCTGGCAGTCAATGGCCCTTTTGTCCCACGTGGCCCGGTCCCTTAATTTCCCTAAAAAGCAATGCCCATTGCGATAATCTAGTTATGCCTACAAAAAAATACTAGCCAGAAATGGATGGAAGTTGAAATTTAAAGGCCTAAAACTATCGAACTTTTAAATGAATTTGGTGCCCACCGCTGATTTACATAACATCAATGAATTTATAATATATAATTGAATGTACGTACGCTGAAAAAAGAAATCAATCAGAAACGGTATTTAAAAACAGGGTAATACCGGATATGCTTGAGCCGACCCCGTAAAAGATTGATTTCCTTTTCTATTTTTTTTTGTAATCCCAAAAAACAGGATCAATTGAAGCCTGCTCTAGGACTAACCTGTTTTCAATACTGTTTCGGATTGATTTTAGATTTCTGTGTATGTGTTTGTATTTCCGGGATGGGGTTGATGCTACCCTTGTTCTTTGGCCTTGTGTTACAGCATCCCAATGAATAGTTCGTAGGTTTGGTTTTAAAGCGGTGGTATTAACAGTCATACCACCTCATGTGCCTTTGCCCCCTTTTCAATGTGACCATAGTTATTATTTATAGTAATATCGTTTTTAGAAATATGGATTCTCGCCTTTATTCGCACAAAAAATATCAAATTCCCCTATCGCCAGACAAAAATATCGATATATCGATAATATATTGACAACCCTATGCATAGTTTATCGTTAAGTAATTATTTCTCAATGCGAAATATGTTTTAATAAGACTTTCAACACTTCTAAAAACTTTTAAGACTATTTAGAGCACAAAAGACCAACCAAAATCTGCTCCACTTTAAAGTAAAATGTTTTCAATTCTTCCTCCCTCCCATAATTTAAACCTTTCCCAACCACATAAATTATGCTGTTCTGAGCTCCGCAAGGCACAAATCATGTATATACATATATATACCAGCAAAATAGTACACGCCCTTTTTTCAGCCTATAAACAACAATAACAACCCAAACTATAATGCAGAGAGTAAAACATTTTCACTGTCAAATTGCGAAAACAGAAGAGGAGAAACAACAATTTTCATGCCTCACTGAACGCACAAATAAGTTGGCTAAATGTTATTATTTGGAGGGGCAGAACGAACCCCCTCTCTAATAACTAAATTATATAGAGAGAGGAGGGCGGCGTTTGCCAGCCGCCAACAATTCAGTCCATCAATCGAACCAAAAATAAACTCAAAATGCATTTTCTATTTTAAGTTACAACTATGAAAATTGGTTTTTCATTGTCTCCCCCCACCACTGACCACGCTCCACTGATTTATGTTAATTTGTTATGTCAGAATGTCAGTGTTTGTGTTGCTCTTACACATTTTGTTTGGTTTAATAATTTCAATAACATTGTTTAATATAAATAAACTTAATTTGTTTTTATCTCTTTCTATTCCAGGCGTCACCATGCGCGAGAAAAAAGGCGGCGCCCTGCAGAAGCTCAAAAAGAGGCTATCTCACAGCTTTGGCAGATTAAGTAAGTTTCTTTTTCAACATTAACTTTATATTTCTCTATATATTAAACAAAGCTGAGTGGGCGGAGACCTGGACAGACTGTGGGTGCAGTCTAGTCACTTCTAGTAGACAATAGACAGTTATGGTAATATCAAACACATTTGAAGTTGTGTCTTAAAACTTGTTTGAATGAAAATGTGATCGGATGATTCATCAGTTAAGAGTAACAACTTGTGGGAAATTTATTGTAAAATTGGTGTAACCCAATGAGAATGAGAAATTTATTCACAAATTCCATCATAATTTTTCATTAAAGATTAGAATCTGCGAATGTTTAACTGAAAAATACTATATGCCGAATGGTTGATGTGAATGTAGGTACATTAAGTTGAGCGAATAACTTGTTTCGAATGGAATCTTATTTCGTGCCTGCTTGACACGAAATTTCATTTATACCCCCAATCGAACATTTGTACCTTACATATCAATATCAAAGATCCAAACCATATAAGGCCACATTATTGCTAAACTATTATCCATGCATGCTCTCCAGCTACCAATAAAAACTGCTGACTAACCCCAAAGACCGACCAATCTCTCTTGATATGGTTAAAACAGCTGTTCCAGCAGGCAGACACCAAAGTGGTTTTTCTCTCCCAAAACGAACTCGTTTCTGGCATTAAGCAAAACAAACGATTGTGGGCGTTGAAAGACAATTAGCCGCATGCCGCAAATTCAAGCGGCCGAAACGGGTTTCAACGGCTGAGTCAACTATGTGTACATACACATAGATTTGACTAGAGTGAGGCCTCCAGCTGAGCTGAGCAAGACACAAGTCTACTAAAAACCATTCTGAATGCAAAATATCTGCATTTGCATTCATTTGCCCCATAAAACCATAACCAGCCAGAAATCTCCCCCATTCACTGTGCATTCTTTTAGGTACGTACCACTTACATGTCATTCAGTCGATCCCACAGTTTTCGGTGACTGCATTCAATTACCCAGTTGGTCGGTCGCCCGCAATACTCAACCGAGCTGACAACCCCGAAAAAATGTGTGTTTGACCATTAAAAGCTTTCCTAAATGACTCAACATTGACAGTTTGTCTGTTGGAATACGCGAATATTTGTTTTGGTATTCTTTTTTTTCGAGTGTCTGTGACTTTTGTTTGTTTTTTGTTTTTGTTTAATCGGTTCTACTGTGAATGAAAAATTGCAGACAACTGCAACAGTGCACAAAAAACGCATTGATGCAGAAAATGCTGAGTGAGTGTGAAGGTGGCATATGGATAGGGGAAATAGATGGAAAAAAACTGCATTTGGAATTTTTGGTAAAATTTTTTAAGGCGGCTTATGAAACGCTTAAAGAGTAAGTTTATATAGGTATTGGCTGACAAATTCCATAGAAGAATTTCATTTTTGAAATGGTTTTTATGGAGTGAATCAGATTTATATTTTCGTGTTGTGTTAGGCCTAAATCTGGCATGTTTTTACGATTTTTTATCCCGAGTTCAAACCTTGAATTAGTCAAATGAATTTAAAGAAAAAATAGATTTTAACAATTAGAGCAGAGATCGGCATTCAGAGCAGGATCTTTGCCAGAATGTCAGCCCTTGCTTCTAGAAATAAAAGTTTAAAGCAAAAAGAAGCAGCTTTTGAAAGCTTTTAAGCTCCTTTTTGCAGTTACCAGTGGTAACGGCTCTGTTCATATTGCCGACCTCTGAAATAATGCATTGATATCTGAAGATTCTGGAGATCCGAACTTGAGAAAACATAAATGTGTTAAGGATGTGTTTATACCCTTGCATAGGGTATATTAAAAGTGTTTAGATAAAGTAAAGTACGCTTGCAGAGGGTATATTGAAATGGTTCAGATGTTTGTAACGCATAAAAGGAAGCATTTCCGACCACATAAAGTATATATATTCTTGATTAGCATGACGAGTTAAGTTGATATAGCCATGTCGTCCGTTTCTATTCCATTTCCTCCATCAATTTTAAAGCTACCGCGACCAAACTTTGCACGAAGTCTTCTGGTTCAAATACGCTACATATTTATCGGAACCGGCCGGATTGGATGACTATAACATATAGCTGCAATAGGAACGATGGGTCAAAAAACTAGTTCTAGTCAGAAGAACTTTTTTGTTTTCAATGCAAACGCCTCCAAACTCTATATTTACTTGTTTTCCATGCTTCTCCATGATTCTGCCAAGTTTAGTCGAAATCGGACATTTATATAATATGGCTGCCATAGAGAAGTAAGGTTAAAACAATAGTCTTAGTAAGATAAACTTTTTGGTTTCTTATATAAACCTCTTTAAAATTGGTATATAATTATTTTATAAGCTTTCACACAATTCTTCAAAGTTTTGTCATAATCGGATGACTATAGGTTATAGCTGCCATAGGAATGATCGGTCGAGCAACTAGTTTTAATGAGAAAAACTTTTTTGTTTTCAAACAAAACGCCTCCAAATTTTGTATTTCTTAGTTTTCTATGCTTTTCGATGATTTCACCAAAATTGGTCGGAATCTAACATCTATATAGTATAGCTGTCATAGAGAAGTAGTCTGAAAAGTAGTCTTAGTGAGAAAAACTTGTTTGTTTTTAGTTGAAAAGTGATTCAAATTAGTTAGAAAAACGTGCTGCAAGGGTATACAAACTTCGGCCGAGCCGAAGTTTACTGTCCTCTATTTTTTTCTGATTATACTCTGTACCGTAGGTACATAGAGTATTATAAGTTTGTGCAAAAGTATGTAACATCCAGAAGGAAGCATCTCCGACCCCATAAAGTATATATATTCTTGATCAGCATAAACAGCCGAGTCGATATAGCCATGTCCGTCTGTCCGTCTGTCTGTCCGTATGAACGCACAGATCTCAGAGATGGTAAGAGATAGAGGCTTGACATGTATGGGACATATGCTTCTAATGTCTGCAGGCAGATCAAGTTTATTTTCAATTTTGGCCACGCCCCCTCCCGCCCCCGCAATTTAGGAAACACGTCATATCTCCCACAGTTTTGAAGATAGATGGCTTGTTCCTTCTGGACATATTTAGTTATTAGGATAACTTATCGATCAACCAAAGGAATGAAGAAGATCGGATGCACGGTTTTCGAGTTATGATCAAAAGACAAATTTTCTTGGTACAGAGTATGTTATAGTCGGGCTTGACCGACATTCTTTCTTGTTTTTTTACTCGGTTCCTGCTGAAGAATTGATCAAGAGCAGACACTTTAACACAGCAGAAGTAAGCTTCGCTTTCGCTTTTGTATCCTCCTTAGTTTAATAGAAACTTTTGGATAAACGTTTGATTTTTGAACTCAACTAGAAGGACTTTACTTATAATAAAGTGTCCAGAGTAATGTCAGCTACTAGATTATTGGAAAGGAATCCCGTATGAATTCTGTCTACTTGGCCTTGAGCAGTCGTTTTCAAATAACCTCCAACCTAGATGGTTAGTATTTTGAAGATACTTCACATATAAAGACAAGTAGTAGCTTTGATTCAAAAGGAATTTGTACCAAAATACCCAGGGACAACCCCATATAGCTGCTTTTTCTCTATGTCTTTCTGATTCTATTTCCATTTAACTCTGTACCTACCTTACAAAGATGCTTGTCATTTACTCATCTCATTCAATCAATTCAAAGTTCGTTATTAAACATTTGCCATCGACTTGTCGATATTGAAAATACCGATAACATCTCTCAATTTTCTCAATTTCACTTCCTGCAAATAATTTCATATTTCGAACATTTGCTAGCCATTTCCGTTTATGTTGCTCGAAAACAATTTTCCCATAAATCTAGCAAAAAACAAAATAAAATTCAATCAATTTCCATCAACTATTGCTCAAGCATTCCACACATTTTCCTCAACAACAATTGAGCAATCCTTCACCGAATAAAACAAATTTTGCAATGTTTCTTTTTTGGCCGTTTTCGATATGTACATAGTTTTGTTTCCAGTCGAGTTGGTCATTGAATGACAAGCTCATAAATTTTTCAATTGATAAAACAGAAAACAGCAGACAAAGTTGGTTCTTTCGCTGAAGTCGAAAATGTTTTCATTGCATTATTGAGCAGCAGCGGCAGCAGAGGCAGCGCAGCTGTTGATGCAACTTGAAATAAACTGCAGGAAAAATAGAAAGAAATGTCATCCAACTTGTAGCCAAGAGACTTGTCAGTTTTCTTGTTCTAACTATCGTTAATTGCTGCTAGCTGGTTGCCTATTCCCGTCAGTCGAGCTTTTTTAATTTCAACGGGTTTGCCTTCTTCTAATTATGCCAGGCAACTGGCAACTGGTAATAAATGTTATGAAGTAAGTAATATGGCAGATGAGGGAAAAGGCAAAGGCAAAGGCAAGACAAGACATTAAGTAAATTGCATTTAACTAGAGAAGCCTGGATAGAAAATGGGAAAAACGCCAGCTCCACGTTTTGATGAAGGTTGCTGCTGCCACTTGCAGCACCTCCAGACAACCATGTCTAGTTCTTGAAGCTGTTTTTCAGCTTTTACTGCTCTATCAGAGATAATTTACAGGTGATTCACTTTGAGCGCATTCTTTAGGCTTCCTGTTGCTTGATCGAGGGCAGTTTGATAGGCGGCCGGCCGAGTGACTTATTGAATACAAGAATTCTGTACCAAGGTAGTTGGGGAAAAGGTCGCTGACTTTACCAACAGAAAACCACCTCTTTAAAGCAATCTACCGCCCCCTAAGTTGGCACTTATCTGTCTCAGTTTTACTTACTCTGTTGCTTGTTCACTTTAAGCAATTCTTGAGATATCTTGAGTTTGTTTTGTCGCCTCTTGCTTACTTACGCCCTGGCAATGACCACAGACTCTGTCAACGATATCATCATCATCATCCTCATCCTCAGACGGTGTTGTCTCTTTGTGCTACTGATACATTTCTTCGTCTTTAGTTCTTTTTTTTTTTGCTCTGCCTCTTTTTTTTTTCCTTGTCATAATCCTTTTTGATAACATTTTATGTCACAAGCCATAACCAAACACACTCGACGTTGTCTATGACTTTAACCCTTGACTGTCCGACTGTCCCAGGCAGCCACTTGATAACTTTACACTTGAGCTCACTGCAACTCCAAGTTGCCCCGGCCCTATCCCTTCTTTTCTATTTGCCGCTGTGTGCTACTCAATGACAAAAATGCGCGATAAGCAGCTAATGGCCGCTGACTGCTGATGCTTCCTCCTTTTTACACACAAAAGTCTTTTCAATGCCCAACTGGGCAAACTGGACTATGGCCCCGCATATGTGTACAGACAGTAAAGACTCTTTGGTATGGACGGAAGAATCAAAAATCATAAGTAAATCGTATTAAATGAAGCAAATAAATGTAATCTTATTAGCATCGAAAGGCATAACAGAAAGCATAAATAACTAAAAAGTTTGGAAACGGATTTCGATATCTAATCGATGTAGAAACTAAAGAGTATTAATCATAAACGAAAAACTCCTAGCTAACTCAGTGCGAAAGCAAAGATCTGGAAGCTAATATAGTACAATGATGCCCAAACAATATGCTAGAATATTGGGATCATAATGGTTTCCCATGAAAAAAAAAACACAAGTGCTTACCGGAAACCGGAAGGAAAATTATAAAATAATGTTAACTACGGGCTAGATATGTTAAAATAGTGAATTTTAAAGCAGAAAGAGAAAGCTCCGAGTTGATTAAGCGAAAAACTTTCTTGTAATCGCCACAGAAGAATCTAAACAAAGCATAGTTAATAGTTTAGCTGTATTTTCATTTGTCTCATGTAGTTTCTCAACTGAGATATCAGACAAGTGTAATAGTCCATATGATTAGTCCATACTGTTTTTGTCTTATCTCAATTAAATAAGCTCCTCAACTTGAATAGTAGACTTGCGGATCCTGGATTAGTAGAGAACTCATGATTAAATGATCCTTCCTATTCTTATCTCTCTTCCTAACGTAGCATATGGAAAAGCTAGCACTAAAACAGGGTCTTTCTTTAAGGGTAGTTGGATTTTTGTTGTTACGAACATTGACCAACTTTCATACCATTTACTTTATCCGCACTTTTGTTTTTTCAAAAAGTAGCTTTAAAATAGTTCCCAGCTTTTTAAGGATCTTTGGCATTAGTTTTTAACTTATTAAACACAGAATTCTCAGATTTCAGACAGCAAAACCATACTGTATATATCCCCTCCTCCCTCTTTATCCATTCTTTAATTATAAAAAAAAACTGCAAGTTTGCATGAGTGGTGCATGATTTATTTATCGATTTTGCTCACTTTGGCTCTGGGCACTTGGGATCTTGAAGATGAGCAAGTTTACCCGTCACATAGCATCCATCTTGGAGTTGAAAGATCGAGCTTAGGTTCTCTAAGGTTACTAAAGCTGACCCGTAACTTAATGTCCTTATCTGTGAAACGTTATACTCCCAACTATTTCTTGCACGTACCGATTGGTGCCATGGGAATTACCGAAATATGCCTAAATTCAGGCATGAAATTCAGTTATTCCTACTGCTCAGATCTGAATCAGCCCTGAAAAATTCCAGTACTGAGTTGTAGAACTGCAGGGTAATGCATCACGTGAACAATAGTGTGCACCCATCACTACACTAACGACAGGTAATTCAAGCTCGTACAGATCGGTACGTTTTGCGGGCATTCCTATACAAAATTCTAGTGACAAGTGCTTCCTACGAGGAGTTAGGGGAAATTACAGGAAAATTTACGACAAAAAAGATATATATATATTATATTTTAAATGCTTTGTTTTTCTTAGGTCTGGTGAAATAGAGCAAATAGTTAGGTGTGGCTCACAAAATCATCGAAAAATTCAAACGATATTAGATAAATCAATGGAAAAATAATACATAATAATAAATGTAGTGTCTTTTTTAACCGAAGTATATATTTTTTAAAATATAGGTATTAAGTCCAGCATAGTTATCAATCGAGTAATCTGTTTTCTTCACCTTGTTTGAACTTTTGGTCGAATGAGCGGGAGATGGGCTGCCTTATTGCCTATGATTCGCGCCTAATAAGCTTTGACTTGGTGTCGCTGTACATTCAAACAACAGTAAGGAACGATTTCACAGCTTCTCGATAGCTGCTGTGTCAGTTATACTAAGATTTTGCTTTGTTTTTTAAAGGCTTATATGAAATCGGCCCTAAATGTTTCATTTAAGATTTCCAGTATATTTTGCTCTGCAAGGAATTATATTTATGCATTAAGTTATGACAAGCGTTGGATAATTGTTTGTTCAGTTGGTTGGTTTTCAAGTAGAAAGCGATCAACTCTAGATACGACTTATGCGATAAGAAGATTAGCTTGTTGAAATGCGTAAATGGATTATAAATGGATGGTATTTGTGTTAGCTACTGAAGAAGCAGCCCAAAAAATTCATCACCAATGCTGTCAATCCACTACCTAGTCAAGGCAGCTGCAGCTCAGCAGCATACAAGTGGGTGTGTATTCTTAGTCGCATCTTTTTATGAGCACACAGTTCTGTCTGTGCAAAAGCAATTAAGTTCTAAATACAGAACTTCATTTGATTGCCCCCCTATTAATTATAGCTCAAAGGAACTCAAAAAGTGGATAGTTTCTAATAGAAAGTACCAAAAATTTTTAGTTTTTTCTTGTTTTTGGATCATTTGTCGACTTTCTACTGTAACTTGGCGCATCTGCTCAAAGTGCTCCAGGGCATTCCACTATCAAAACACGCATCGCTTCTCGCTTCTGTCTCGCTTTTCCATTGCCTTTCATCGCTTGAATGTGTGTGTGTGTGTGTGTGCGTGAACGTGTGTTGACTTCATTGTATTTACGCTCTGATTTGTGAAAAGAAAACGCTTCACATCTAAAGATATAAGCTAAATCCGCTTTTGGTGGCCGTTTAATATGTCAGGCCATTGATATGAGAAGTTCCCTTCTTTTTTTTTCCCCTCATTTCAAGTAGACAACCACACGGCGTATGAGTAATCAGGCACATGACCTTACGCCTGCTTAAACACAATTCAACTTGTGTGCCATGTGAAACATCAAACAAAAAACAAGAAATAGTGTTTAGCAGAAGAGTTTCCAGGCTGCTGGGATACTTTTATGTAACAAATTTTGAGTAATTCGCAGCCGGTAGGAAGGAAAGGAAAGGAGGTCGTCACTTGACACCAGGAGTGGAGGCAGTGAACTTTCGTTTAAATTTAAATATCTGGCTGTTGATTTTGCTCTCGTATCAATGCGCCGCGCGCCTGTCTATAAACATTTCGTTTAACTTTGCTTTTTGCTCTATTTTATTATTTTACTTTGCTGTCAATGACAGGCGTCTCTCGTACATGTTCGATAATTCGTTTTTAAGCGGCATGTGTGGCGCATGCGAGGCCGGCCTCCCCCCCCTTCCCCTTACACAAGATAAAAAAACGTAAAGTAAAAACCAAAGTTTTTGTACCAACTCCCTCCATGCCCTTACCTGGGTCTCAGGTCCATCGAAGCGTCAACGTTTGCCTGGAACGTGCCCTGAATAAGAGCAGCGGAGCAGTAGGCGGCGTCGGCGGGCCATAATAAAAGCATTTTAAGTGAAATTCACTACCTGTAGACGTTTTATTTTTGGACTGTTTGTTAAAACTACTTACCAAACGTTGTCTGAATTCAATTAGTTGCTGGGGCCACAGTTTGAAAGCGATTGTATTCTTCAATTAGCTGCCGCCAGTTGGTCTCGCTGGGTTTTCTTTAATGCAATTTTCAATTGCAATTTCTGGTGTTTATTTATTGTTTATCTTTGTTTCTTCTTCCATTTGTTTTTTTTTTTGTGTATTGTTTATTTTTGGTGTCGGCGACGTCGACATTTGCAATCGAATGCTGTTGCTCTCTCGCTTTCTCCTTCTTGTTTGCTGATTATTATGTTTTTTACATGCAAAGTGCAATGCCAACAGCAGCAGCAGCAGCCAGCGATAAACAAGACAGCGCATAAACAAGGCAAAGGTTGGAGAGGTGGAATGAACTGGCGGCGGGTAGCCGCCAAACAGCACAAACATTGCCAGCCACACAAAAAGGCTTTGCGCATTTTAATAGAAATGTGCTTTCGTCTTTCCTTGGAGAGAGCTCCCACTCGACGGATGTGCCCTTTGTGCTATGGGCGTATACACTATTTGGAGGGTGGAGTCGTCAAAACTTTTGCAATCGTCATTTGGCACTACCAAATGCAAAATAACCAAACAAATTCGTTTGATTTGGCCTCAGATTCAGTTTTGCCAGAACATAATACACAAAAGTAGCTAGATTTGCAACTAAAAATAGCTAGAAATAGCTAAAAATTCATAAAAAGTTTCTAAAATTTCTTCGCTAAGTTAAAAAACTGAAGAAAATGTGTATTCCTGAGACTAAAATTCCACAATAACTTAACAATTTTACTTTTCAAGGTGCCAAAACTAATAAAATCTTTAGAGAGGCACAGAAAAAGGCTAGGGATATTAGAGATATTAGATAGAGCCAGAAATCTAAGTACAAAAACAGCTGATCAAGGACCGACTCTAACCATAAATATGTTGATCTCATTACTGAAAAGGAGATTTTAGTGATTTCTTTCAAATCACATAAAACCAACAAATACTCGGCTTCAAATAAATTCAAAATACAAGCAGATCTCTCCAAATTTTGTGAAAGGAACCTTACAGTTTAACACTGAATCCGAACGGCACAGTTTGAGAAGCTTTTCCATGGCTATTTGCTTCAAAGCTGGCGCCAATAGCTAGTGAAGTGGACCGGCTGTGCAAGTTTTATCTTAAAGAAAAAACGTTTACATTAGAGATCGAACGCACAACCTTAGGCACACACACTGCCCGCTGCGCCACTTAAATAAACACAGATTTGGTTCAGTGATTCACACAGATCTGATCCAGTCGTTTTGGTGACTTCTCACACACAATTTCCAAATGGAAATCTTAGAATACCTTTTTGAAATACTTAAGTGCTCCTAACAAACACTAAATATCGTACACAAAACTCAAAATATAGTCCCGTAGAGAAAAACCTGGCAACAGCTAAGTACGGTTTGGTTCAGTTCGGTTCCGAAACGGCTCTTCTCCCTACTCAATACTGAATCAGTACTGAAATCAGCGCTGTTTGGGAATAGTTGGTACTAAAATAGTGGCCCACAGGCAATGCATTCTTTCATGACATTCGCCCTTTATGCACAATTTGAGTACTAAATTTCAGGAGCAATGAAAGTAACTGAAATGACTCATAAACTGATGCTATTTTGAATGATTTTGCCTTTGTTAATCACTCCGAAACTCATTTTTGAAATGGTGTACTCAGGGTAAGTTTTATAGAAAACAATTTTCTGATATCAAACCATTTTAAGAGGCAACATTT
Source organism: Lordiphosa andalusiaca (assembly GCA_035044965.1). Lineage (NCBI taxonomy): Eukaryota > Metazoa > Arthropoda > Insecta > Diptera > Drosophilidae > Lordiphosa > Lordiphosa andalusiaca. The sequence continues at coordinate 2,479,046 of JAWNNM010001363.1, read as the reverse complement.
TGTCGAATTAGCTTAAATCAGCTAAACATAATTGAGAAATAGCTGTATTTAAAGCATTTGCCATAAATAATAGCATTTCTACGTTAAATATTGATCTTTTCTGCCTTCGATTGCTCGCCTGCTTTGGCGTTTTTGCAGATCTTAAGCTGGCCCTCCAGCTGTGGTGCAGTAGGTAATGTGTGTGCATGTTGTGAATGAGGTTGTGGTTTCGATACCGCCTCGGGACATGGAATATTAATGTTATTTATTTTAAAACTTAGACACCCGGTCGCCTTTACCAGCTATGGTATATATCAGTCGGGCTTGACTCACTTTTAAACATAATTTAAATATAGTTTTGAAATTCAAAATGAAAAAATTCTATTAATTTTTACATAAACCTCCAAAACTTTTTTAAAACGCAACCTATAAAAGGAATTTTCGAAGTTTGATTTCTTAAAGAACAGGCTTTCTAGCTTAAACGTTTAGTATGTGCGTTGCTGAATCAGTCAGTTAGTCAATCAAAGCACAAAATCTTCCATTTTCCACCACAAATTTACAAATTTTCTTATTAAAATTGAAAATTTCAACTATTTTGACCAACTAATTTAGTCGGGGGGGTTGATGAATCAGTCAGCCAGTGAATCAGAGTAAAAGTTTGATATAGATGAATGCTAAAAACTGGTCAATAAACCAAAATTCAAAGGGCATCTAAGTTTAGTTATATTTTGTAGCAAACTTTTCCGCTGTTATTATCATTGATTGTCTGTCGCTGCTGCTGTTCTGGTATGCCGCCCTCCCTTGTTCACTCCCCATTTGCTGCTGACTGCGCGTGACTTTGAAAATCGCTATTCATATGCACACACACACACACACACAGCGCCATATCCCGGCTAACCCCCGAACTCATTCAGCGACTTATGCCTGTCAATGGATCCCGCCACCAAATAACAAAATATTATGCTACGTGATTTGTACAGCATTTGGTTTGTCGCTTGAATGACTGTTGATTGCATTTCTGCAATTGTGAAATATATTTTGCAGCCGCATTGATTGCGTGGGCTACCACTTACTAGTGCTGTAACTTTGAGGATTGGGGATTGGCTCCAGGCAGTATGTCTAAATTGGTTGCCATTTTTGTGTGTAGTCTCCACTCGAGCGATGTTGTCGTCGTCGTCGTCGTCGTCGTCATCGTCGCCCACTTGCTGCCACAAAAAGCGTAAACATTTAATTTCCATGTGCCAGGAGGTGAAACAAATGCAAAATAAACCAAGTGTTAAATATTTGACATGGGCACGACAGCTTGGTGGAGGTGGACAGGCATCTCGTCTAGAATTTCTTTGGCCTAAGGCTGGAAACTCCATTTGTGTTGCTGCTGCTGCTGTTGTTGGTGCATTTCCTGACAGCAACACAGAACAAAACTGGAGACAGGCCCACCCGGGCATACACTGAAAGCACAGTGGCCTGAGGATTGACAAAAAATTGTGCAAAATTATAGAGTGGCCTGTGACATCTATTGGAAACCATAAATGTATGAATTTGGTTTGAATAAGAAGATCATCAGGTCTGTTCTCGTTTCCGAATTCGATCGATGGGAATAGGCAAGAGTTCTGATATCCTAGAATTGATTAAAGAAATCGGTTAAAGCAGTCAGCCCTCAAAACTTTTCTTTGGAGAGAATTCGAAGTTATAAGATAAATGCCGAGTCAAACAATCGGAAAGAGTTTCCCATTCCGATTTCACATAATTTGATTGAAATCGAAAACGGGAACAGGCTCGCATGTGTTTAATTCTGATAAAGTATAAAGCTGAAAATCTGTTCCTTCCTTCAGAGGAATGTTTAGCTAGTTTGTATACTCCTTCGATCTGCCCCTGCACCACTGTGTCCTTTGCCTCACGACGACTCGTGTTTTTTGAAGAGGACGCCTTTTCGCTAATGACTTTTGCTTGGCTCGCACTTCATTATTTTGAGTTGCTTTTGCCTGGCTGTGTCATAATTTTCGCTTCTTTCTCCCTAAACTGGTTCAAGGTGTTGACTTTGTTGCATGTGTTATGAAGGCACCTTGCAGTATGTAATGGATTCCTGGCAAACAGCACCCTCCTTTTTTTTTTTTTGTTATGTTTTCATTTATTGTCTGACAGGTGCCCGTAAAAATAATGTTCCTTACTGTTATGACACATTCCCATGTTCCAACTTTTTCGCATGTCTTTGCACTTGACACTCTTGAAAAGTTTGAGCTGCACAGTTTTAATTACAGTTTGGCAGCCATTGCTTCATCTAGACATTCCTCTAGACAACAAGGCGTTGTTTCTGCGCCTTAACAATTTACAGCCTTTGGCCATTGTCTCGCTTGTAAGAGCAGCCTGGCCAGAGCATTTGTTTTCTTTCATTTTTTTTCTGTTTACTTATATTGTTGTGTGTTTCCTCTGCTGGAAATGTTTGCTTGGCTGCCTGCCCAGTGCTCCTCAAGAAGAGCAATGCACACAAGTAAATACACACTTGGTGGGGGGTGGGGGTGGGAGAGAGATGGTAATAATAAACCACAAGCTGCGCATACCAAGCGTCTACAATTACCGTTGTATATCTCTTTGGAGAGTCCGACAAAACGAAAAAACGGAAAACAGCCAAAACTAAGGCTCAACAGAATCTTATGGTACATATATGCCTTTCATCTGGACTGTAGATGGTGAAATATTTTGCTTGTTGGAGGAAATTAAAATTATCTTAGGGTGAATTGATGAAAATATTAAAGAAATTGTATGCAAAAGGTAAGGTGTACAAATTGATGGGACTAGAGCTTGATATGGAAAAATATTGAGAGAAATAATACTTTTATCAACATTTAGTTTTTAAAAAGGTATTTGAAACCGTTCCAACTGCCAAAACGGCACATATTTGTATTGAATTCAGATTGCTGATGGTTAGAGAAACAAGAAAAGATCCTTGAAATTGCTGTACAGACTACATATTGTCCCTTGTGATTGATTATTGCTGCTTCTTTTACAAAATTCTAATCCAAATTTGTTACGGTTTAGTGGTTCAGAATATAAATGAACTAAATTCAAGTGAAAAGAGGCATAAGCACTCCAAAACTCAGCCTTCAGGCCAACGATAAAGATACCAAATCTTTAGAAACCATAGAATATACATATCTAAAACATTTTACTCAATTTACTACTTTCGAGGAAATACTGGAAGTTCTCAGTCTTCCCTGGTTTGATGATTCAAAAGTGTAGTCTGGTATATCAAGCTGAAATGGTCGCTTTTAATAGGGAAAATAACTTCTATCAAATGCAGTTTCCATCAACTGCTTGTTTCCCTATTTTAATACCCTTGCAAAGGGTATTATAATTTGGCCCAGAAGTTTGCAACGCATAGAAATATTCATTTCCGACCCCATAAACTATATATATATTCTTTATATATTCTTTAAAGCTATCAAGCTGAAATTTTGCACAGAGTCTTCTTTTTGCTGCACACTACTAATATGTCGGAACCGACCGTATCGGATGACTGTATCTCATAGCTCCCATAGGAACAATCGGTCGGAAAACTAGTTTTAGTGAGAAAAACTTTTTTCTTTTCAACGGAAACGTCACCCAACTTTGTAATCGTAAGTTTTCTATGATTTTTTATAGTTCTAACAAGTTTGATGAAAATCGGACAGTTATATGGTATAGCTGCCATACAAAAGATAGGTATGAAAAACAGTTTTAGTTAGAAAAACTTTTTTGTTTTTAATGATAGCATCCTGCAATTTTGTATATTCATTGTTTCACATGCTTTCACATAATTTTACAAATTTTTGGCCAAATCGGCTGACTATATCAAATAGCTCCCATACGAACGAACGGTCGGAAAGTGAGAAAACGAGTATTTTTGAAAATATTTAAGCGAGCACTTGCTATTTGTAGCAGAGAGTTCAACGCTCGAAAAGCAGATTTACACTAGGAGCAAGTTATGCGTTAAAAGCAACACAATAAGCTTTTTTCCCATACAAAAAAAGCTGATTGTTGGCCATTAACGCAAATGTCATGTTCATGGCTTCAAATATTGTCTGTAACTTGCTCAGAAAAGCTTTGGAAAGGATCCAGCTGAAGCCGAGGGCTAAGATCTAACTCAAACGGTTCGCAAATTAAGAAATATGCTATGACTTTTTGAAGATAGTCGTTAACATTCTGTTAAAGTTTCACGAAAATACGTTTGAGTGATGTAGAAGAGAGACAGGTATACAAACTTAAGAGAAGGGCGATAAAACACTCTTCAACTCGCCTTCTCTAAGGTCGCAAAGTCTTAAGGGAATACGTTTTGAGTGGAATTTTTTCCTCTTTGGACCTAAAGTTTAAAGCTAAATCCGAATGTCATAGTTTGAGAAGCTTTTTCATGGCTAGTTACCTTAATGCTGGCGCCAATAGCTTGTAAAGGTGACGGGTTGTATAAGTTATAAAAAAAAACCTTTTTATTAGATGTCTCGAGGCGGCATTGAACCAGCTACCTCTTGCACAACAGTCACACATTACCAGCTGTACCACAGCCTGTATTGCAAGGAATACTAGTCTTTAAGCCTTCTATGCGGAACTATTGTCTACTACTACTTCAAAACTGTTGTTCACTTGAACTTAAACTCTTTTTATGGCTCTTACTTCACTTCACGCCAGAATCCTTTGCATCAACTACATCCTTTCACATTTGATGATTCACTTTTCAGTTTTTCATTCAATTCACACCAATTAGCCTGCTCCCTCAGAGCCAGAGCTGCTGCTGCCGCCTTTGTTCACAACCAGCGCCCCTTTTCCATTAGCACATTTTAACTTGGGTACCTGTCGAGGCCAGATTTCAGTTTATTTGCCAGCAAATAAACAAACGATTGAAATAAATGTCCAAATGCAAATGCGAGGAATTGTGGCCAAAAGATTGTGGTGGACAACAGCCACAGAATTCCCAAATGCATATCGATGAGGAGCGGCAAGTCATCATATTGACGAAAGACAAACAAGCAGGGGGAGAACCTGCGGCTAACCCTCGTCCTCGTCGTCGTCGTCGTCAACCACTTGACTGACTTTTTGTTGCAAATTTATTATTATTATTATTATTGTTATTGTTATTGCACTCCAGCAGAGACTCAGGTGAGCAGCAGCCCAGGACTTGCATTCCAATGACAATATTTCCTTTACCAAGTTTACAGTTTGACTTTGGTTTAGCTGGTTGGTTGGCTGGCGGCGGGTTCGTTGTGATTTGATTACATTAGTCAGTTGTTGCTTCATCCTTCCTTCCTTTGGCATCCTTGGGGGGTATCCATTTGAAAGTTCATTTACTCACTGCCACGCCCTCTGGCTTTCTACAACAACTGGCTCTACTCTACACTTCCGTCGCAGTTCTTTTACTCAAGTGCGGGATTTCTAGTTCGTTTGTCATTCAGAGCTCATCTTCTCAGGTACGCGGCGGCGGCGCCGTCTTCGTCGTCGTCGCGTTTTGGCATTTACAGGAAATTTGCAAGTCATAAACAAGTTTTTGCTCTTTATTTTACTTGTGTTTCCTTTTCATTTCTTCAGTTTCTTTCTTTTTTGTGTGTTTATTTGGCTTTCAACTTGGATAGATTTTTATACAGTTTTTGCCAGGCAGTTGCCTGTTTTAGGACAACACCGCAATGAAGTCATAAATTGCAAAATTACTGACAAAAGTTGCAGTGGAAGTTGCAAGTTTGTTCGAACAATATTTTTAGCTCAGGAGGCTTATTAAATTTGACTGGCTATACACATGGATGGTTTGTGTCAAAGTTTGTGGGGTGGGGAGGGAGAGAAATGGTGAAAATTATAAAAGTTTCATTCGCAAACTTGATCAATCTAAAGTTTTCAAAATGAATTTACAAATAAATCCGTAAGAAGTTGGATTTTAAGCACGCAAGCTGATCCAAACGAAGTTCCTCCACACTCAAAAAACAGCCAAAATCGACCTAAAATTTAGAAATTCGCCTTAAAAAAGAGGTAAAAGGCGATTCGCCTTATATTTTAGAAAAATTATTTCTAAAAAAAAAGGACTAAGAATTTCTGAAATTAATAAAAATATTAACAATAATCTAGAAAATATTTTCTTAATTGTAGAAAAACTTTTCTAGATTTTAAAAAAACTTTCTAAATTTTAGAAAAATCTTTCTAGAATTTGGAAAAAAAACATTTGAACTATTATAGACAGGAAAAGGAAAGAGGCGGGGACTGGACACAGAAGAGGAAGAGAGACTACAACACTAAGAAGAAGCGTATAACCCATAAACATTCTTTATACCCTTGCAAAGGGTATTATAATTTTGCCCAGAAGATTGCAATGCTTTAAAATATACATTTCCGACCCCATAAACTATATATATATTCTTGATCATTGAGCTGAAATTTTGCACAGAGTCTTCTTTTTGCTGCACACTACTAATATGTCGGAGCCGACCGGATCGGATGACTATATCTCATAGGAACAATCGGTCGGAAAACTAGTTTTAGTGAGAAAAACTTTTTTCTTTTCAATGGTAACGTCTCCAAACTTCGTAATCGTAGGTTTTCTATTTTTTTGCATAATTCTACCAAGTTTTATTAAAATCGGACAGCTATATGATATAGCTGCCATACAAAAGATAGGTCTGAAATACAGTCTTAGTTAGAAAAACATTTTTGTATTTAATGATAGCATCCTGCATCCTGTATTTTCATTGTTTCACATGCTTTCACATAATTTTACCTATTTTGGGCCAAATCGAATGACCATATCATATAGCTCCCATACGAACGATCTATCAAAAAATAGGAAAAAGAGTATTTTTTTGAAAATATTTAAGCGAGCACTTGCAAGGGTATAAAAACTTCTGCACAGACAAAATTAGCTTAGCTTTCTCGTTTTAGTTTAGTTTAAGTTTCTAACTTTACCTTGGCTGGGACTTGAACTCGGGACCTCGGGGAAACTTCAACACGAAAGGCATCTTATCGCACTCGACCACCAAGCACTCGCGTGACTCATAGTAAAGAACGCAGTCAAATTTCTATGCCACTCAGCTGCCTCTTTTATATTCCGAAAGCAGGGAATTCGAACTTGAGAATTTCATGCGGTGTCTTTTTATTTTTTTCTACACTATTTTTTTATATTTTATGCAGAATTTCTTAGCAAGCCAAATATCAGTTGCCCCTTTTATATTCCGAATGCAGGGAATTTGTACTTGAGAATTACAAGGGGCGTCTTTTTAATATTTTAATATTTTTTGGGGCGATTTTCTAGACTTTTTTGTTTATATTTGAAGTTTACAAGAAGGAACAAATTTTTAGGGTGAATTTCTAAAAACTAGAAAATAAATTTCTGAAGTGCAGTCTTATCTTCAATATAAACAATAAAGTATCCTCCCATTGTTACAATTCCCAAGCAAAACAAAAGCCATTAAAATTTAATAAAATTGTTTCACATCTTGTACCCAGCACTTCACTTCATTTCTTATCATTAGACTCTCCCCTAAGCACTGATTGCCAACCACACAATTCTCACACATATTTTACACCTTACCTTGATATTTAGGCATGCGGTCGTAACTCATTTGCCTGAGTGCTTTTCGTTGTTTCGCCAACGTCCTTGAGTAGAAAACGAAATAAACCACAAAAAACAAAAAAAAAAAGAAAGAATCTACATCAATCAACTGCCTTTCTTTTTGCTATCTTTGGCTGGTGTAGGGAAGAGCATCATTCTCTCCATATCGTTCAATGTCATCGGCTTGAGAACTCGCGGATAGGAGGTGACTTTAAGTTTGGGTTTGAATTAGCATATGACTCATAGACCATATTGTGCCCGCTTCGGTGAGTTTACTTAGCCATTAATAATGAAAAACATACAAAAACAACGAAAAAAAAAAACAACGTGTAGTCAACTTTTGGGCGCAATAGCACTTAAAAATAGTTGAACGCAAACACTGACTCGCAGCCAGCGAGCGAGCGAGCAAGCATGGAGTTTGTTTTGTTGGCAATTAGCGGAGAAGTGGCAGTTGCTGGCACTGGCTGGTCCCAGGGCTCCAAAAGCTGGGCGCACTCGTAAATTGTCATCCGCAAACATTACACATACGCTCAGTTGAACTTTACAGTTGTGCAGTCTTCTTCTAGTTTGACAATTTGAATAAAAGGATGTGCAGCCAGCGTGTGTGTTGTGCCTTCCCAACTCGCATTCGCTCTCTCTCTCTCGCCTCTCAATTTAACTACTCTAAAAGCTGATGCTTGCCCCGATGATTGTGTGACATTTGTGTGCTGATGTGTATGATGTCTTGTTAGGGGATAGTGTCTGTCTATATGTGGTGATTTTTTTTGTAGTTTAGGCCAACTTATCTGTAATTAGGAACCAACTTTTAACTGTATTAAACTGAGAAAAAGCAAATAAGAAAGTATTGTTCTCTGTACTAGCGAAAGTGTATGCTCTATGCTCAGTATGAAGTTTGATTTTTGATTACCGCAAACATTCTTTTGCTCATAGTCAAGTTATCCGTTCATTCGATCTTTATCAATACTTTGGTTTATGTTTATGTCCCATATATATCAAACCTTTATATTTTAACAACTCTGAAATCTGTTTAAAGTAGAAGATATAAGGGTCGGGAGATACTTTCTTTTGGGTGTTACATATAATACTTTTGGACAAACTTAATATACTCTATGTACCTTGTAAACGGTGATTTTTAGCAGCTTTCAGATTTGTAAGTGGATTCATGGTTAAATTATAGACCAAACCGAGCATGTTTGACAGTAACATGGAACACGAAAACCATGTAGCTGTCAAAATCAGTGTTGCCTTACAGAAAGTTTGCTAAAAACATAACCCTTTAATTATCAATCTTTAAGTCTCCCTTTTCTTTTAAAACTTCCCTTTAAATATTCCTTAAAGATCTTTTCTTAAAGGCTGTTTCGTTAACAAACTGGCAGTTCAGTTCACTTTGGTTTTGAGTTAATATAAATCACAATAAAATATTCAACCTTAGACACCGATTTATCCCAATAACTGGAAAATTATCGCATATCTATAGAATCTTAGAAATATGTACAGTGTATAAATACTAAGGAACTGTTATTGGAGATAGTTTATTAACAATAAGTTGCTTAACAACCGGTCGACTTCACTAGCAATTGGCGCCAGCTGTAAAGTAAGCAGCCACGTAAAAGCTTCTAAAACAACGCCGTTTGGATTCGGCGTTAAGCTTTAGGTCCCTTCTCCTGTGTTCAAATTAAAAGCCAAATATATATTTGTATGTAAAGGGTTTTAATAAAAGAAAAGGATATAAAAATTATGTAAATATTTCTGTGTATTAAACTGAAAGATGAAAAGAAAAATGAGTTGAGACTGGTCGTTAAAATATATATATATATTTTTTTATTAGAATAAATCATGATTTTATGTTTATGTCCCATTTTCAAGAACCTTCAGATGTTTCTTTTGTTGTTTTACCAACAATTTCGCCTAAAAGTCAAGTCATTTTATTGTTGCATATAGAAAAAGTACAAGAATGTATGCATGCATCAGCAGCAGCAGCAGCACATTTTTGTGCTCGTTATGCAAAAACTTGATTTGTCAACTTTCTTGCCCCGGCTGCTTGTCTTGCAGTTTCCCTCTTGCAGCACCTTTTCCAGCGTTTGCCTTTTTGCTGTCCTGAGTGTCGTGTGTGTATCTCCATTTTATATTTCATCTTAATCCAACAATGTCTACATTTTCACTGACATTTTCCTGTGCCTGACATAACTTGAATATTTCCTTTTGGTAATTTAATATGATTATATTTAGCCTTTGACTAATAGACTCGCTGTGTGTGTGTGGGAATTTCAATAAGTGGCGACATGTGTGCCTAAACTTTGTCTCTATCGATTGTCCTACCCCTTTTTTTTTTGCTTCTTCTCCCGAGAATCTTCGTCTAACCCGCATGAAACTGTCAACTCGCTCACGGAAAACTTTTAAGCTTTGGCCTTCAAAAGTAACACGGAGAACTTTTGCCAAAGGCTGGGCAAACGACTTTTGTATGCATTTTTAATGCAAAGGCCAGCAAACAACTTAAAACTAACTACAGGAAAAGTGTAGGGGTTAAATGGGTGGATGGGTGGGTGAATCATGTGAAGTGTAACAGGCATTCGCGTGTCAACAGCACTGACGCATTGCGACAGGAAAAAGGAAACAAAAACCCTTCCACTTTGGCTTTTCCTTTCTTCTCCGCTTTTCTTTTTTTGTTGACCATCAGCCAAAAAAAATTTTGTGCACCAGGCAAATTGAATTTTCGCTCGCTCCCAGAACGATAATCGTTTCCGCTTGACTTTGCGCCAATTATGTCGAATCAAATATGTTTAACCCTTTCATGCATGCCAAATCAAAACGAATCAAACTCAACATCAAATGTCACTCCCAGCGGGACACCCAGACAACGAAATACAAGTGGGAATGATGCTGTCGAGTGTCGCGACTATGAAAATACCCTGCAGAGTCTATTCTTCGGGTCGGTACTTGGTAAGATTGTCAGTTTAGACACTTTAAGGGCAATTCTAAAGAAAATTTGCACCAACTTTGTATACCCTTTCACACCATCAACCTATTGCCCCTGTATTTCAACCCCTCACTCTCTCTAATTGAAACATTAACTTTGCGTTTTTTTCTTCGCCCGCCCCCCTGCAATTGTTGTTTTGTCTGGGCATAAAAGATTTAAATTCATTTGTGTCGAATAGCAGGAAGGGACATGACATGAGGAGCAACTGAAAAGCAACCTCATCAACGTCGTCGGCGGTCCTCAAAGCAAGCACTCAATTTATGCAAATCGCATGTAAATCTGTTGAGAGCAAATGCGAAAAGGGAGTTTAGAACGCCCGAAGGAAGTGAAAGCTAAGAGGAGTCGTAGTTTAAATGTGAATGTGTGTGTGTGTCTGTGTGCGCAGCCAATTTTTTAATGTGCCTTAAATGGGAATTTACAGTTTGAGAGCCACTCGAATCGCCTGACATTTGACAGTGCACAAGACATGCAAAATGTAATAAAACGCCAAGAAGGAATCTTCCGGCTAAGGCGGGGGGGGGGTTGGAGTTGGCAAATGGGGAGAGACAGACATACATATGTAAAGCGATAATAGTCGGGTCATAAAAAATAATGAGCCGCACAGAGAAGAGAACGAAAATCAGGGCATTCTTGGAATTGCGAATCGATACAAGCAATTGAAGCTGGATAACGACCTGCATTCTAATTTAGTTAAAGCCAACATGTTCCAGGAAATGTGATACGCTTAGGTAGGGTTTTAAGTCTGAAAGTCATTTAACTCTTTAAGCAATAAACACCTGGCAGGTGGGGATTGTCGAGCTTTTTTTAGGATTCTAGGAATGTTCAACTGTAAATTAAAGTATTCATTTTGGACGGAAACATTTTCGACCCTATCAAGTATATATAAATAGAAGATCAAGGGAACAGGTTGCTTTAAAGTCGGGGCACTCGACTCAAAGGATTGTCCAGATGTTTGTAACGCATAGAAGGAAGCATTTCCGACCTCATAAAGTATATATATTCTTGATCTGCATGACGAGTTGACTTGATTTAACCTTGTCCGTCTGTTTCTATGGTATTTCCTCCTTCAGTTTTAAAGCTACCGCGACCAAGCTTTGCACGAAGTCTTTTGGTACAAATATGCTGTACATTTGTCTAAACCGGCCGCATCGGATGACTATAACATGTAGCTGCCATAGGAACACTAGTTCTAGTGAGAAAAACTTTTTTGTTTTCAATGCAAACATCTCCAAACTCCGCATTTACTAGTTTTCAATGCTTCTTCATGATTCTGCCAAGTTTGATCGAAATCGGACATCTATATAGTATGGCTGCCATACAAAAGTAAGGTTAGAAAAAAAGTCTTAGTGAAAAACTTTTTTGTTTTCAATGTAAACCCCTTCAAAATTGGCACATACTTATTTTATAAGCCTTTAAACAATTCTTCAAAGTTTTGTCAAAATCGGTTGACTATAGGTTATAGCTGCCATAGGAATGATCGGTCGAGAAACTAGTTTTAGTTAGAAAAACTTTTTTGTTTTGAAAGAAAACGCCTCCAAAGTTTGTATTTCTTAGTTTGCTATGCTTTTCCATGATTTCACTAAGTTTGGTCGAAATCGGACATCTAAATAGTATAGCTGTCATACAAAAGTAGAGTCAAAAAGGTAGTCTTAGTGAGAAAAACTTGTTTGTTTTCAGTGGGAATGTGCTTCAATTTAGCTAGAAAAACTTTAAACTATTTTTTCACTCTTATTTGGTTTAAGTATGAATTGGATTTGAGTTTAGAACATATTAGACTACAACATAAACTATTTTGTACCTACTTTAAGAGGCTTTGACTCGAGACTTTTACAACCTTAAAGTACATATTATCAAAAAGATTTGAAAATAGTTTGAAATGTACTTTAAAGGTTAGAAGTAGAGTATTTCTGTATTAACTAATGGTATGTAACAGAATTTTTTTTAGTTAAATTAAGTAGTTCTGTACGTATTCTGTACTTAAAGTACTATTAACACCGTTTGTACTTATTTCAAGTATAAAGTTCTTGATCCAGCCTTAGCTTTTAGCTTTTAAAGCTCTGCACAGCTGTTGCAATTTATAAAAGATACAATTGTAAGCTAAAAATTGATATTTATAAAGGATTAGGCTGTGTAGTTTCTATGAGCTTGCAAAATTCAGTCAATTTGACAAGTAATTTAAGGTTAAACGAAACTTAAACCAAATAGTTAAAGTTGTATCTCTTTTGAACATGTTGTTGAGTGTTTTATCTCTCTCTATCTTTCATGACGAGTTAGGCCTAAACGGTAAATGGGAGTAAATCAGGGAGTTAATACTAGAAATCAAACTATATAATTTTATACAATATTATGACATAACTAATTCAATTCTCCTTCTTTTCATTTCAGGTAAGTGTGGCATAACTAAAAGTAAAATTGAAATGGATAAAACTCTTATTTGAAAAGCATTTTAAGTAAGTGTTTGATCAGGGCAACTGCAGCAGAGCTATACCGATTGCTTACCCCTTCCAATTTTAAAGTTGCCTCTTTGCGAGATTTTTTAAAGATTTTCCCCATTCATTCCCTACTCCTTCAGTTTACAGTTGACTGCATTTGAAGTGCAGTAGGTAACCAAAAAAAAAAAAAAAAAATTGGCAAAGGTACACCACCTCTTCGACGTCCCTTTGCGTCTTTTTTGGTGGGCCTCGCCTCCCCCCCCTCAGGTGAAATGCCAAAGCGTTGACGACCTGAACCGGGAGAGGGTGGATCACCCACACTTTGCTGCTAATGGAGTTGGCTGCCGCTTCGTTTGTGTTCAAAGTGCAGACACGTGCCAGCATCCAGGGCTTCACATGGGTTAACAGTTACAGTCGTGGCAAAAATATGGCATACAGCAGCACTCACCTCGTGAGTTTGAGCCAAGTTGTCGTCGCCTTTTTGTTGTTTTTCGGGGGTTCACTGAACGCACCATAACGAATTTGCATGGCAAAACCACCCAAAAAACCACCCAGCTCAGCCCACCCATACATCATTCAAAATATTGCACAGTAACAGCAACAACAACCCTCTTGGGTTGCTATCACAAGCTTGCACACGTTGGCATTTGCAACATTCAACATTTTGCTGCCGTTGTTGCTTATCAGCGGGCAGCACTTTGGTTGTTGTCCGGGGGTTGTTTAGCATAGGAAGCTGGGTGGTCATGCAATCGATATGACATGGTGGCGGTGGCGGTGGTGCCTGGATTTGACCAGCTCCAGGTGGACTCCCAGCCTCAATCCTCTTGAAACCTACCCAAACACAAAGTTAAACACTTAATAAGAGAAAAACCCGCGGTGTGTTTTGTATTTCTTTTTTTTTTTGTATGATTTATGTGCTTGCTGCTGACAGCCATTGATGTTGAGGGTGTTCCTGCGCCAATTGTCGCTTTCCTTTAGGTTTTTCCTTTCTTTTTAAACCAATTAAAGTTGTCTAAACTTGCCTCTTGCAGGCATCTAACAAGCTAATCCCGTCCCAAAGGTTTCCTTTTTTTTTTTTGGGGCAAAATGTAGATTTATTTTCATTAAAAATGTCGAAAGTTTTCAATTTCATTAGGCCAACAATTTGTTTTTCCTCTGGTTGCTAAAATTTTGTTAACTTAAAAGGAGAAAAACAGGAAGCAAAATAAATTCAATTTCTGGCCTGGCTGGACGAGACGGGTGGTCGTCGTCTGATTGACATGAGCACAGAGAGCAGAGGGTGTAAAACTGGCACAAGAATTCAGCCGTCATCTTCACAAGCTAATGTCGTCTCTTTAACTTTCCCTTTCGAAAAGAGTTTTCAATTACCCAGGCTTAAAACAAATTTCATTTCACACCTTTGTCAACAATTGGCCACAAGTTTGGGTTACACTTGCCACAGTCAGACATCAACACAGCTCAAATTCATGACACACAACAGACACACACACACACACACACATTACATTCACTTTTCAAATGTTTTTCACGTGCGCTAAACTTTGTACGCCAAAATCACATTAAATTTAATATAATTTTGTGATTAGCACATTGCCAACTCTCGCGCTGCTGTGTGAATGATGATGATGTTGATGATGATGATGATGATGATGATAATTGAATGCTTCATCACGTTCGCTGACGAAATTGTCACAACACAATTGTCACACGACTCTCTGTGCTTAAGCTAAATCAAATTTACGTCTTCAACTTGTTTTTTTTTTCTTTTTTGCAAATCAAAACAATTGCGCAAATTGCCTAATCATTAGCACTTCATAAACAAACGTAAAAACATGTATTAAAATTATCATGTTACAGTTTGAGAGCAACAGAACAGAGCATTCCCAACTTTGAACCTCATGCTTGTCAAACTGTTTAACTGCCATTTCTTAAGTAACTTGAAGATGCCCGAACATATTCTTACACTTCCCCACCTTCCCCCCATTTCTTACATGACAGACAACTAGTTTAGTGTCAACATTGTATCCGTAATGAGAGACGTGTGAGCGAAGGCCAGAAAGAGATGGAAAACTTTTGTCATATAACAGCCTGTGGCTACACTTGGAGAAATTTTACAAACGGTGTGTGGTTAAAGGCCTTTCGCCAGATGGTTGTTAAACTTTACATTTGAATGTTTATTGTTCAAAAGATTTCCAAACCAGAGGTGCCCAGGGCCAGCTTACGGCGGCGTAGTTAGCAATACAACGAAAAGAAAATTAATTTGAAGCCACAAAAAAACACTTAAAAATTGAAGAATAAGCTGAATATTGCCTAGTGTCTGATGGACACGATATCATTTGTGTAATAACAACAAAAATCTAACTGATTGTAACAAATTTTAGTTCAAATATCCAAGAGGCTGAGGGGAGCAAGAGAAGACAGATCATAGTCGAAGTGGTAGTTGCAATTGTGCTATGCGCGTATAGGCAGCGGGCAACCCTGTTCTATACCCTTCTGTTCTGCATTTCAGCGCTCATCCAGTGCATGACTGGTTTCAGTACCGTTTTCAGTACTATCAAAGACTTATAGATATATAATATACCTATATATCCATGACTAAACTAAACGAACTTCCTGCCTGTATTCAATTCATGAATAGCTGCCCCACCACAATAATGTGTTATTCAGTGTTTTGAGCAGCACTGGAAAGTAGAGCTCCAAAAATGTAACTTAGTTTCATTCCGCGAATCAGTGCTAGCACCTCTACGTTAGTTCACTGACAAGGTTCATAGAAAAAACTAACAAATTGTGAAGAATAACACTCAGATGGAATATGCCAACAAATAGCGCGCTTTGGAACGATAATGTCAGCTATAGTGGTGAATGCAATTTAACTTAAATGGCCCTGACAGTTGGAAGAATGTTTTATCGCCTAGGATCGACGATACTGTCTCCAGCGAGTTTCTGGTGCCAGAAGTGTTATTTTTTGGGCTGCAAAGGAACTCCTTAATATTTCATCTCAACTAAAAGCAATGCCAAAATGTCGCAGACCTTTTGGACATTGAATGAATAGGGTTTTGCTCAAAATATGTATGGCGATGACTGGATTTTTGTAAACAGAATAGTGCGTCGATGCATAGCCTTTTAACAGACTGGCCAACATTAAGTTAAGATCGAATCCCTTTCAAAATCTCTATGGTATCCCCTCTCTGCCATAGTTTTCAGGAATAACAGACTCTTGGAGAAAGCTAGGCAACTCTATTGGGCGAATATTAAGATACAGATTAATTAAAACAATATTGACTACTAAATTTAGAACTATAATACCATTACATGTATTTATTTTGGTAAAACAGAAAATGCACATATAATTATTTACTATGAAGACTAGTTTATGTGACTAAGTTTCAACTTGGAGCACTGGGATATCAAATATATAAATTAATAAATTAAATAAATTGTACTTGTGACTGGTTTTTCTGTGACCTTGATACTGAGTAAACCTGCAGTAAACTTCAAACAGAATAATTTGTGCTAATTTTAACATTTGATTAGATTTAGTTAATATATTCTGGTTTTTTTTACACATAATTTCACCACAAACAAACTGCGTACCCAAAATTGTGAAAGCAGCTATTGTTTCTATTGAATATTGGAACAATATGATGCAGAAAGATATGAAATATCCCTGACTTCATCTAAGAACTAAACTCAAATGCATTCCGCGCTTCAAGGCAAGCCACTCTACGTCCGTTTCTTACCAAGGTCTAACAAATGAATTCAAAACAAAAAACCACATTATGATGTGTCCTTCAAAAAATGTTACTCAATTACATTCCGCGCATATGGGCAAGCACTTCTACTTCCAATTTTTAACAAGTTATCAAGGCACACTTATAAAACCTGAAATTTTGGTTATCCAAAAAATCTACTTCCCTCTCATGACCAAATGATATTGAAGCCTACCGTAGAAGTGTTTTTTCTTTCCCTATTCAATGCAATGCAAACAACTTCAAACTGTTGAGCCAATGCTGCAACCCTTACGTTGAAGTAAGCTGAAACCATTAGGTAAAAGCCATTGAACCAATTTGCAGATCTGGTAAAGAGAGTTGAACTGAAGTAATCTAAATACTTACTCAAAAATCCTGGTTTCTTCATGAACAGTTTAGTTCAGTGCAGTTCCAGAGTCTCTTGCAGGATCGCTTTTCTGCATGTGTAATCAACATTAAACTGTATTTTGTAATCAACCCTCACACATTGGCACACACACTCAAACACACATCCATGCTAAACTTTGCCAGCTCAGCAGGCGGAAGTGAAAGCTGGAAAAAAGTTGCCGTGTTGCAGGTGTCCTCATCGTCGCCCGGATGACTTTCTTCCTTTGCCAGTGGTGGGAAAATTGCAACTCATGCAGCTCACAGAGACTGAAGGCAAACACATTATAAAATCTATACACGCTCTAAGCGCACTTTTAACCCATTAACGCCCACACACACACTCCCCAGCTTAATGTTTGTCCTGATGACGTGACGGAAAGTTCTCTACTACTCCGCTTGGATGCTGTTCTTTCCTGAAGAAAGAATAGTGTCAACCTGCGTTTGCGGCATTTGAATTGCAGGCCATGCCTTAGGCCTACCCAACTATTAACACCTTTTTCGGCCCCCCCCTCCCCCCTTGAGGCATTGTGCTTTGTCTATTGTTTCCTGCAACTGTGTCCTGCTGGTTCTGTGCTTTGCTGCCACACAAAACGTTTTATCGTCTGTGCATAATAAATTTTGTTCATGCTTTTGTGGCGAAAATTTAACATTTTTCCATGCAAGGGACTTATTGACATATCCTTTAGCCATGGCAGTAGATTTTCCAAGACGCTGAACTCCCTCGCATTAGACACACTTGACTTGAGTTGTGGGCTGACATTTTTTTTATCTAACCGGTAAGTTGATGTCATTATGCAATCTATATAAATATTTATGAATGTGTGTGTGTGTGTGTGTGTGTTGTGTAACAGCTGCAGTGGCAGTGGCCGTGACAGTGGCAGTGGCTGTCAAACTCAGCGCACAAAAGCAGGCTATAGTTGTTTTTTTTCATATAAAACTTTGACCATGTTTTCAAACACACACACACACACCCGTCACATACACATACACATACTGCGGCGCACTTGTCTTCTTTTGTAATTATTTTAAAAGCGCAACTTGTGCACGTAACGACATTTGCGGCAGTCAAAAAGCCAGCAATTGCCATTTTAAGAGAACATAAACAAAAGAGTTTGCGGCAAGATTGTTTAGGGTTGGTGGGAGGGGGGCAGCGTCGTTACAGACCTTACCATGCGACGTGGCAAATATGCGTGACTGGGAGGAGATAGCAAAGGAAAGCAGGCAGAGTCAAGTACAGTGGGTGCTTAACCAAAGCTGATTTAAGCAACTGCTGGGATACAGTTTGCTGATATGAAAACTTTTGGTTCTTGAAGTCTCCATTTTTTTTTTTGTGAATTTTCAAGTTTTTTTTTCAACAAAAAGACACATCCATTGACTTGAACTAAAAGTAGGGTTGACTCATTACTAAAGAGTGCGACCAAAACTAACTGTTATACAAAAACTACATCAACAAAGCTCTCATTCTTTTGATTATGTTGCCTTAAACGACTTCTTAGTTGTCACTTTTCTGGGTACTCAGAGCTTGTCTAAAAGAATTTTCTATGAGCAAGGCTACAAGATGGGAGCCGCATTTACTTACAGTTGTTAGTAGATAGAAATTAATTAAAGAAAAGATAAAAGCTGGCTACAATAATGCTGTCTATTGGTTTAAGATTGATGTATTAAGAAGGGGATAGGCATACCCCAACTTTATATCTCTGCAAAGTCCTTGAGTCAATTCGATAAGATACTGTTATACCCTTGGAGAGGGTGCATTGAAATTGTACAGATATTTGTAACGCATAGAAGGAAGCATTTCCGACCACATAAAGTATATATTTTCTTGATCAGCATGGCGAGCTGAGTCAATATAGCCATGTCCGTCTGTTTCTATGCCAACTCCTCCGTCAGTTTTAAAGCTATCGCCACAAAATTTTGCACTAAGTCTTCTGGTACAAATACGATAAACATTTGTCGAAATCGACCGGATCGGATGACTATAAAATATAGCTGCCATAGGAACGATCGGTCGAAAAACTAGTTCTAGTGAGAAAAACTTTTTTGTTTTCAATGGAATCGTCTCCAATCTGCGTATTTACTTGTTTTCTATGCTTCTCCATGATTCTGCCAAGTTTGGTCAAAATCGGACGTCTCTATAGTATAGCTGCCATACAAAAGTAAGGTTAGAAAAATAATCTTAGTAGGAAAAACCTTTTTGTTTGCAATGTAAATCTCCGTAAAATTGGCATATATTTATTTTATAAGCTTTCACCCAATTCCTTTAAGTTTTGTCAAAATCGGATAACTATAGATCATAGCTGCCAAATGAATGATCGGTCGAAAATCTAGTTTTAGTGAGAAAAACTTTTTTGTTTTCAATGTAATCCTTTTAAAAATTGGCATATATTTATTTTATAAGCTTTGACACAATGCTTTACAGTTTTGTCAAAATCGGATGACTATAGGTTATAGCTGCCATAGGAATGATCAGTTGAGAAACTAGTTTTAGTGAGAAAAACTTTTTTGTTTTCAATGGAAACGCCTCCAAACTATGTATTTCCCAGTTTGCTATTCTTTTCCATGATTACACTAAGTTTAGTCGATATCGGACATCTATATAGTATAGCTGTCATACAAAAGTAGAGTCAAAAAGGCAGTCTTAGTGAGAAAAACTTGGTTGTTTGCAGTGGAAATGTCCTTTAAATTAGTTAGACGTGCTGCAAGGGTATACAAACTTCGCCCGAGCCGAAGTTAACTTTCCCTCTATTTTATAACAGTTAAAATTTGACTTAAAAAAGGGTTTGATCTGTGCTTTACAATGAAAATTATAATTCAAATATACAGCCTATGCAGTTGAGCGTCAGAGTGGTCTTACCCACTGTATCCTTTTCGCTGCAAATGAGTGCAGCCAAAAAGAACTCCCATATCACACAAAAGCAAGACGGGCACCCAATCCAATAAAGAACTGCGCGCCTGTAAAACTTTTTCGGCGACGTCTGCCGTCTGGGGCAAGTGAAGTGTGTTTTTCAAACCTAAAACCCAGGCGGACAGCCACAATCCTGCCCGCCCCTCCCCTTTCCTCTACAACCCATCCACTTATCAAACTTCATATTTACGAAACTCCGAACTGGGGAATTGAAGCTACAGAGAGAAGTGCCTGCCTGTTTGCCTGCCTGCTCTGAACTCTATTGAGAGTTGGAGTAGGAGGTAAAAGGCTAGAGCCAGGTCTACAAAAAACTTCCGGCGCCGCGGGCCATTAGCTAAGACTCTAGAGGCCACTTCAAGGCACACAGAAGTCAGCGACTTGTTAATGATAATGAGAGAAAAATGTTGATTATCTTAGATATGCCAAGACGACGACGACGATGATGATTATTATTATGCAAAAAATAAATGGGGAAAGGCAAATTAAAAGCTGCAAAAATGTTTGCCCACACTTGAGGGGAGCTAGCGAAGAATCCTTTGCTTTTTGGCTAAACACATTTTAAGTTGTTTGAGCAGCATCTTGAAGTCTACTTTAATCAGGCAATATCATCATCATCGTCATCATCGTCATCAGCGAATAGTGTCTCAAGTAGTTTTGTCTGTAAAATTCAAGTCAATTCACTTTCTCCCCCTCCCCGGTTTTGTTGTTCATTTGGCAAACACCAAAAATGTCGAAAACTTTTAAGCATCATTTGGAATATTTGCCTAATTATTTGTGACACACTCAATTGCACTTGAAATTTTGTATAAATTGTGTGTTTTATGATGATTGTTGGTCGTAGCTTAATTTCGTATTTATGATGCAATTTCGAGGCTTCTTAAATATTTATTGATTTTGGCCAAAAAAAAGGATTTTTTTTCTTGTATTTATTTTTGGGTTGGTTATGGTAAAGGATAAGTTTTCGGCTTGTGCCTTTGGTTTTTTTTTTTTTTTTTTTGTTATTTTGTGCAAAACGTTTTAGTGTCTGTTTTGGACTGAAACGAAAAGTTTCTCTATTGAACTTCAATTTTTGGCCCTTCTTGTCCCATTGATATAAATATTTTATTTGCTATTGGGTAACCCACTTTATGGTAGGAAATGTAGCGTGTTGACAGAAATTGCTATTGGTAAGAGGAAACCGAATGGGAGAATGAATATAGAAAGCTTTTTAGTTAAAAAAGAAAACTTGAAAATCCCAGTGATTTAGTTTAAGGATTAACTTACAACTAAACGAAGCCAATCAACATTCATATTTGTAGAATGTTGTTAAAATTTTGGCGTTGGAAGAAGGTTATATATTTTGGTTATAAAAACCAAACTGTTTTTGATGTTTCTGGTTAACTGAGTGCCGATTTCTCATCTTCTACATAGAGCTGTCACCTAAAACTTTAAGTTAAATTGTAAAATCTGAGTTTAAAGGACACATAGCAGCTATCTAGAAGATGAGAAATCGGCCCTAAAAGTTTGAAATTTCCCAGGCTAAAACTTAGTTTATACAAGTGCTTGTCAAACTGTACACTAAAATATTGTCCAGCTTCTACGTATTTATCACATTCATATGGTGTTGCGTAAAGGTTGTTCATTTCATGGAACATGTTCACTTTTCTTCTATTTTAGGTGAGTCACAACTCACTGAAATTGCTCAGTCGTTTATTTACTCAGTTGTTCAGTTGCTTAGTTGCTCAGTTGTGCAATTGTTCACTTGCTTATCAACTATTCTTAGGGCATTGCGCTTTGTTATTGGATACATTCAGAATTTTGCCTATTGAACATCGAACAAACAGACATGAGAGCAAAATACAGCTAATCATTCGCCGAACTCAGTGAACAGTACTTAACACCTAACCGAACAAGTCGCTGAACTAGTCACTGACTAACTCCCTGATCGGGTCTTTAAACTAGCTACTGACCAACTCAATGAACCAGAGTGACTGAACAACTTTCACTGAAAAAAATCACTGAACAAAGACGAACAATTTCACTGGTTCAGTTAAGTGAACATCTCTATTTGGTCGACTTACTCATGAACTATCCAACACTAGTCAAAACAGTCAATCGATAAATATCGATAATTTTCGATTGTATATTAATTTACACAATAATATGCTTTAAAACATAAAGTTCTCAAGTTTAAAATTGAAAAACGTTACAAAATATACCAATACCTCATTTATAAGGGTTTTGTTGTGTCACAAGCTTATATTTTTTGTAAGTATGAGAACATTTTCCCAAAGTATCAAGTCATTTGAAATGAAATTTTATGAGGGAGAGCATTCATTTAAAACTTTGATTGCCTTTTACTGAAAAAATGTTGATAGTAGAATAGATAGAATAGTTGAGAGGTAATTTTAAACCGACGTTCGACTGAACAAGGCAATACCAACCTATAAGCAGAAACCATTTGAGGCAAAATAAAGCTTTTACCAATTATTCTGACCATCGCTAGGAGACTTCTTTAGAATAACAGCGCTTTGCATATTTTAAGATGCAAATTCCAATTTAATTTTGCTATTTTAATTTTAAAAATTGTGAATAAACTTCTTTGGTTACGTAAGACAACAAAATGAGACTTATTTTGTGTTTATTCTAGAAGATTTTCGTGTGATGAATACAAAGTTGTTTTCGAAAATGGTTCTTCAGGTCTAGATTTTTGATAATTTAAGCTTCAAGTTGCTCAAAATTAATATTTTTACCATTTTTAGACATTTTTTTATGGGAAAACTATTCTATTGCTGTTCTTAGCTTTGTATTAAACTCTCCCAAACAATTTAGCGATTTTTTTTAAGCTAAGATATATAAGATATATATATATAATTATATTGATTGTGTGTGCAATTAGAAAAGATAGGAAAATTCTTTATGCAAACTCATAGGAAAAGTAAAACAGATAGAAAGCAGAAGGGTATAGACAAGAATATAAAGAAAGGACACAACGCATTTAAACAGAAAGCAGACAGTTGATAGTTTTCAAACTGTCAAACCTGCTCTCTCTCAAGTACTCTTAGTCACAGTGACTGTACAACTTATAAGCCATTTCCACGTAGCCAAACTGTACACCTTAATATTTGCCAGCTTTTACTTAATTAAAACTACAGACAGAACAGCTAGCTAGAGCTGAAATGGAGCCCTTAAATAAAGCTAATTAGCAGTGACTGTAAGCCTGCACAATGCTGTAAAACTTTATATGACACTTACAGTGACTGTCAGACTGTAAACTTTAAAATTTGCCTTTGCCTCTGTTTAATCACAATCGCACGCAACCCCGTTTGCTCCTAAGCCCTTACATTATTCTAAGTAACAGTGGCTGTCAAACTTTATAAGCCATTTCCAAGGCATGATAATTTTCATGTTTTCTCATAGTTTTCCCACCAACCCCCCCACCTACTCCCCTTCTCAAGTTGACAACTATGACGACAACGCTGGCTGTGAACTTTTTTAATTTAATTAATAGACGCCCACCAACGGCAGCAGCAACAACAGCAACAACAACAGCAGCAACAGGAAAAGAGCATTGAATTACACAAAGTTCAGAAGGGGAGCGGATGGCCAAGGTGTGCGATGCGATGCGATGCGATGCCAACGCACTTAAAACTTATGATTAATTAAAAATAATTTCGCTTTGGGCCTCTCGTCGTCTCCTTTGTGGCAGCGACAGCGGCGTGTGGTAATTTATATAAGCGACAGGGATTTCAAGTATTAAATGGCATAAATGGAAAAATGATTTATAGACCAAACCCTTGGCAAATCCTTCAACCAGAATAGTTGCACAAGAGCCACAAAAACTTAACCGCAGTGAAGCTCAGGTGAGACATCTGCTGCCTTGCCTCAAATTGTCACCTTAATTTCCACACAATTTCTTCCCCGGGCAGACGACAGGAGCAGCACACAATTAACTTAAACGACAGTAAAAGGAGCCGCCTTGCTACGGCTACGGCAGCGAGAGACAGTTCAACATTGTAAAATTGTTTTGCGGCTAAGTGGTTTTCCAAGGTGCTGAAAGTGTCAAAAATTGGAAAAGTACAATAATGTACAGTCCATCAAAAACTGTTGCCAAGTAATGACGCCACAAGCTATGCTATGATTTTATTTTCCACATTTTTTTTTTTTTTTTGTACTTTTGTCGCTTGAGTTGGAGAGCTGGAACTCAGTTATCAACCTTCGGGCGCTAAAAGGTAGGCGACATCCGCCAGACATTTGACAGCTGTAAATCTTGGGCAAACAAGTTAACACTTCTCTACTCTGTATGGATTCAGAGAGACAGACAGACAATCAGACGAGCCTGGCGGGCATATATTGAAGTTCGACAGGACAGAGATGAAGGTTAGATAAAGGGATTGAGCTGGATTCAGATGGAGAGTCAGAGAGTCAGAGAGAGAGCAAGCTGACAAATGACAAACTTAAAGATGTTGCTTAACTTTTGCTGAAAGGGAAAACTTTGCCTTGAACTGTGACAAAAGAGTTTTGTGGAAAGTCAGAAGAAGTGGTTGAAAAAAAACTGCAGCAATGTTGTCCCCGCTTACAGAATTAAGCCTTAAGGCATCAATTTGGCCACAGTTTTTCATTTTTGGAGTCAAACGCAGAAAACTAAAGAAAAAGTCTAATGAAGCTGAAACCGAAGACCGTGCCCATGCTCTATACGCTTAAGGCGCTTTCGCGCAAAGCGTAACCGAGAGCGTATAGGGTTTTCAGTAACTTTGTATGTGTGAGAAGCCAGCAAGAATGCGGAAGATAAGAATTCGATTCGCCAGTAGGTAGCGCCTAACTTTAGCGATATCGCATTCTCATCTCCCTATGGGAAGAAATGTGACACTATGCGATAACTTCCGGGTGATAAGTAAGCAGTGACACTTCTGAGAGATAAGAAAAAGTCTCATCTGAGCGATTCTTCCTGGAGATAAGTATGTGATTCTTTCTAGAGTCAGGAATGCTGTTCTTCTCCCGAAGATAAGCCATGCGAATAAAAGGTGTTTCGAATTCTGTAATAAGTCGTTCAACTCACTTTAACAAGAATCGCATTTGGGTCTTCTTAGGGAGTGTTAAGCGATGTTCTCGCCAGTTCTCAGATGGGATGATGAAAAAGCAACAGAAGCCAGTACTAAAGTAACGCATTCTTGCCCTCAAGGCGATATTTGAGGGATATATATTGCCAATTTACCACATGGACGGAAAAAATGAGAAAACACAAATCACTAATTAATCTCTTTTATGATAAGAATGCGATATCTAAGGTCTCCCAACACCAAATCTCCAAACTATCTCCAAACTCTCGCATTGACGAGGGCGATAAGTCACACCACAAAATGTTTGCAGGGAAGACACACTTTTTTACTTGTGTTAGTGGCTGCGCCTATCATTAGTTGCCTGCTTTATGGGGTCGGAGCTGCTTTCTTCTGGCTGTTACATACTTTTGCACAAACTGTATACAGTTGATCCTTTGAAAACTTAAAGAAGTTGACCCTAAAAACAACATAAAACAACAAGTCGCTCTGAATTTAAGTGCTTGTATTGGAATTTTAAAATTTTACTTGAATTAAAGTTTTATTTGTAAACAGCATTTTCATTAAGTACATCAAACCGACATTTACTGGATTAAAACATCGTCAATCTTTATTATAAAGTTTAAAGCCGAAAATTCCCTGCTTTAACACAACTCTTTTATAAGCCCTTTACAGTTTTAAAGCCAGCACAGTTTGACATTCACTTAGTACTATTGTATTTTGCTCCTCTTATAAAAATGCAAATCATTTAAACAATTAAACTGCACTGATGCCAACTGTCTGGCCAACTGATTCAATTGACTAGCAGACATACCAAATACCCCCCTCCCCCCTCCTCCGCTTCCACCCCTAGTCCCACTAGTTAAACAGTTCATTGCTCGTTTGCCTTGTAAATTGTTTTTTTCTTTTTTTTCGTATAATTTTTCTTTTGTTTTTACTCATTTTCTCCCAACAATTATGCATATTTACAAAACTTAATTGCCGACGCGCAACATCATTGTTCAACATTCAAGCCACGCCCAGTATGGGGGGCGGCGGCGGCGGCTATGGCAATTAACAACATTATTGACTCGAAATCTGTATGAAACAAGGACCAGCAAACTGTCGGCTGGCGGCCACTTTGAAATGCTAATGAAATTGGCTTTTAAAGTGCAGAGTTGAAAATGTACAGCAATTCTTTCGCTGCTGCTGCTCATCAAAGTGCCTTTTTTGTTTCGTGTTTTGCTTTGCTTAATTGATAAATTGATTAAATTGCAAACAGAGAGAGAGAAAAAAAACCGAAACCTTAATTGCATGCCCGCTCACCACATCCATGACATCATCCACCTCAGTTGCATTCTTCCTGAAATTTAACATTTAATTTAGCTCCTTTTTGGGCAAATTGCATTTGCTTTGTCTGCCCTGACTGTGTCTCTTGTTAATGCGATGTATTTTGTCAGCATTTTGAAGTGTCGCATCAGCTTTGGCTTCAATTCAATTGGATGGCATTGTGTCTGGCCACATGGCAGATGCTTGACCACCAAAGCCGCCACCAAACTAAAGGATGGGTGGGGTCAACACCCAAAAAGCCACTGGCAAGTTGCAGATAAATTACTGATTTTCTCTATTGTGTTGCGTTAGTTACAGTTGGGTTTCAATGGAAGGTGCATGTAGAGGGATGGAGAACGGGAAGTACTTTTAGAATTGCTTGGAACAGTGGAACTTGTGTCCCAAAAACCCCTATTTAATTGCCTCATAATCCTTTGCCAGCTCAACACTTTCTTGCCCAATTCTGGTTCAACCAGCGCGTTAAGTCCCAAAGTTAACCGGAACCAAATTTTATGTGGTGAAATAATAATAAAAAACTTTTTTGTTGTAGCGTATAAAAAGTTTAGCTTGGTCACTTGCTACTCCTGAGGAAATTTATTGCATTTGTTCGATGTTTTTCTTCTTTTTTTTTTTCTGTTGTCGGGTTTTTCCTTGCGGTTTTGCTTTGATTTAATTTTGCTCTTTCTCTGCTTTTGCCAATTTGTGAGCTTTTGTTCTGTTTGAGGTCCTGTTCTCCGTCATGTCTGTGTCACTCACATGTCAGCAGAAATTTGTTTGGGTGTTGGCTGAATAAATCACTCCCAGAGGCGACACAATTTTCAAAAGTGGGGGAAAACTCTTTAAGCGCAAAAAAGTAGGCAATACTTTTAATCAACCAAATGGCTTATGAAATATGAACTGATGCATTTATGTAAGGCTCTTGCATAATGTGTCCTGCTCCCCTTTTTTATTTGATTTGATTTTGGGGCAGCTTTCATGTGGCACATATTTTATTGATTACATTTCTGATTCCTTGTGCATGTTTTTGCACAAGTTTATGTCATTTTGGTGTTCATCCATCCCCAAAAATCACTGGGCACACACACACACACACACACACGCTCGCACTCAAACACATATGACATGACTTATACGAGTATAAGCAAATAAATTGCTTATTTGTAGCGACAATTTGCGGTAATTTTGTGATTTGTGTTTTTGGGTGACATCATGGTCGGTGCGGCATTGGGGGAGTGTTCCGGTAAACTCCCCCCTTTTTATGTGATATGCGAGACCCGGGGTCGATTAATTAAACATATTTGCTGCCTTGATGGGTCTCCTTATGGCCCACCATAATTCATTTTGATTAAAGACCAAAATGCACTAGGAAAAAGGAAAGGGAAGGCAAACTTGAAATTCTTATCATTTTATTTAACCGCACTTTAATAATATATTTTAGATATTTGCTCTTGGATATAGTTTGCTTTCAGTGGAAATCCTTCTTAAAAGCTCTAAAATATAATTAAAATTCTGAAATTAAGAAAAAATTATAAAAATTCAGATCAATTCATTCTCAAAGTGATAAGAATCGATCGATCCGAAATAAGAAATTGTTAGGTTCGATGGTTTACTGAGTTTCTGAACCGCAGTACCAGTTTATTACTTGGATTTCAAAGCCAAGTGAACCGCCGTTTCGGTTCG
Organism: Lordiphosa andalusiaca; assembly: GCA_035044965.1. Classification (NCBI taxonomy): domain Eukaryota; kingdom Metazoa; phylum Arthropoda; class Insecta; order Diptera; family Drosophilidae; genus Lordiphosa; species Lordiphosa andalusiaca. The sequence goes on along the minus strand of JAWNNM010001363.1, from coordinate 2,451,035 downwards.
GTTCAGTGGTTCACTTTAGATTTGAACTGGGACTGTTTGCGTTTCATCAGAAACTCCAAAGCTTTCCTTGAATCAGCGCTGAAGGAGTCCATTTCGAACTTTCGAAGATAAAGCAGACCGAAAAATGCCAACAACGTAAATGATATTCTTGGAAAACCCAAAATTTTGTCAAATCTCAATAATGAATGCCCGTCCTTAAGTATATTTACCCAATTTTTGTATTAAAAAAAAATGACAAAAACTCATATTGTTTTTAGAATCGACCTTAATACCGCCAAATTTAAACTCTTAAAACCTGTACTTACGAATAATGGCCCAAATTTTACTCAAATCTGTTTGAAAAGCTATTATTTTCCGTAGTTTTAAAAGCAATTACGTCAAAAAAGTTGAAAAAATGGCATTTCTGTGCAAGGATTAATCTTTATTTTACCAAGTCTGAAGCTTGAACACCCTTTCTAAGCTTAAACTACTGACTTCACCTTCAGGATAATTCGAAATCAGATAAACGGTTGTCGAGTTCTGATCAAAAGACAGTTCGCTGATGCGGCGCAGTAGCAGCGCTGCTTTCAGCTGCTACTACAGCATCAAAATTTATATGCTGGGCGTATAATTTCGTGGCTACAGAGTATGTTATAGTCGGGCTTGACCGACTTTCTTTCTTGTTTGGAAATCAATTGTCTTTAACTAAGCACATAAAGGACATAAGTTAGTTTAGACTATAAAAGATCTTAAATCCCCTTCTTTAATTCAAAAACCTACATAATTTTTAAGAACCCACTTGAATCAACAATTCATAACTTCTTGAATTTGGAAAATTCTTAGACTTAACCACGAAATTCCTAGATTTTTGTCTTATTTGAATATCCAACATTTTCCTTATTTCAATATCCAAGCCTCATACCTTGCTTTAAATGAAAAGCTCTACACTGTTTCCACTTTGGCCAACTATTCCCCCCTTGACTCTACTCATCTTGATTACAGTTTATTCAGAGACTCTTCAAGCCTTTCCATTTTTTTTTTCACCCCTTTTTGGTATGCAGAACATCTCAACACCCACTTGTATGCATATCGTTAGCAAATTGCAGGCTCACCGAAAAAGCTTCACTGCCTGGATGAGTGTGTGTTTGTGTGTGTGTGTAAGTCCTGTGTAAGCTAATATCCAACCAATTTCCGTTTGACTCTTTTCGCGTTTTCTCCCCCCGTTTTGTGTTTTTTTTTTTTTTGTTCTCTAGTGGCGGCCAGGTAACTCCTTTTTTTTTTTTTTGAATCCGCTGCCTTTTGTATTTCCGTTTTGGAAATTAGAAGGCGGCACCCTTCGCGCTTGTGTTCCTTTTGGCTTTGGCCATATAAATTTGTATAAAAGCTTAGGCCAGTTTTTTGTTGTTACTCATTTGCATATTCGACACATTCAAAATAACCTCAATGTTTACGCTGCTCCTCCTCGTCCAACCCCCAAACCCCCCACCTTGTTTTTCTGAGCAGTGACTATGAATGGGTTGGGGTTTGGGTCCCTTTTTGTGAACTTTTTAAGCCCTTTAAAGGGATCAAAATTTTAGGAAAATGTTATTTAAAATATTTGACAAAATTTGGCTTAACTGGAAATGAAAACATTTGCAGTCAAAGCCTTGACCAGAGGCCATCAATTGACTTCAAATGTGAAGGGGGGGGAATTGTGAAACCCCAAATTGAGCCATAATGCTGTGGCTGGACAGAGTCAGACCACACACCAAACTAGTGGACCGGCAAGGCGTTGATGATTGGCTTTTGAAAGCTGAAAGTAAATTGATTTTGATTAAAAAAAATCTAACTGAAGTTTCTTTTTCCTTCTTTCTTTTCGTATAATAGCAATTTCCCGCGAAGATGGCGAAGATTCTACACATCATCATCACCATCATCATCATCATCGTGGCGGACATGGTGGGCATCATAATCACGGTAATAAAGTTCCATATAATGGTTACAATTCGGAGGAGTATTTGGATCGTCTGGAACCGAATGGCAATATACCCGCTGATAAATCCAACTGCAGATATGGCGGTAAGTTAATTCTTAGAGAATTTATCAATTCATAAATTTGTAAATAATTGTATAAGAAAGGAAGTTAGATGTTTAGCAGTCTTGTTTTGCAACGTGAGCAAAAGCGGCTCCCATTTAATCTCGAGTTAAAACAATCCAGTACTTAGAAATACTCATTCAGACCTGTTCTCCTTTCCGAATTCGATCGATCCGGACTGATATTCAATATAGAAACGAGTTCGGTTAAAGCTTTCAGGCATCAAGACATGACATAAATGGAACTTAGAAGATAAAAGCCGATTCACACAATCGGTTTTTTAAAAACGAAAGAGTTACTAATTCCAATTCCACATAATTTGATCGAAATCGAAAACGGAAAGGGAACAGATTGTGAATTTTTAAGCATTTATTAATATCAGTTGGCATTTAAATCGTAATTTGTAGCCTTTTAGATTACTTATCGATAAATCGATATTTTTAATAGAGATGTGTACCATTCCGAAATTATAAACATAATCAATACATCTCTTAATGAAATTTCAGATTGATATGTGCCCATTAAGTTGATTTTTTTCGACTCACTTGATAAATTTCAAAGCAATCTTAACAATTCTGTCTCGTTTCATCGAATCAAATCATTTCCTGAATTTTTTTTATATGTGTGAACGGTTTTAAAAGAGTTTCCTATCCTTCAGTTAGATAAGAATGGACTCTTTCAATGGTTTATTCACGTAAAATTATGTATGTATTATTGAAAATCTTCTTAAATGGCTTAAGAAAATATATATTTATCGATTTATCGATATTTTGTGTATTCTTTAAATCAAATATCGATAGATTATTGAAAGTATCGATAACCGGAGAGCAATGAAAGAATGGTGCTTTCAACCGTTGCCCTAAGTTCTCTAAGAATCGTGGGAAACCAACTCTGGAAGATGATTCTTCAAATAGGCTAGCTTTCAAAAGTCGAATGGGGCACCTCTAAAGCCTTATTCTGCCCAAAGCTCTCTAAGAATCGGGTAAAGCCAATTCTGGAAGACGGTTCTTCAAATAGGCCAGCTTTCAAAAGTAGAATAATTAATGTAAAGCCTTATTCAGCCTAAAGTTATCTAAGAATTGTGGAATGCCAATTCCGAAAGACGGTTCTTTGAAAGTTCAAAAAGTCAAAAGTTGAATAACAACTGTAAAGCCTTATTCAACCCTTATTTCTGGCACAATCACTTCTTGTTTTCCCCGCATAACAACATAAATTTCGAATTCAACTATTTTTAGTGCATGAATTTTCTATTAAAGCCTTTGAAACCGCTGGTCACATTAAAATGTAAACACTTCAGAACCTCAAGCTAATAAATCTTTGAAGAAAATCCTGCAGATCTTCGTTTCAGTACTGAATTCAGATCTGAGCAGTAGAAATAGCTGAATTCGTGCCTTAATTCTGGCATTTTTCCCATGAAAATCATGCCAGAAATTGACAGAAGTATACGAAAGCTACCCCAACAAAACGCACAGCGTGCGTTAAGGTAGCCTAGACACTCTGTTTATTATGTGATCGGACTTTGCCACTCACGTTAGCCAGCAGCTTTGCGGTTGCAGCGCTCTGTGTTCACCAAGCTTACCAATTCCCAATTCTATTTCATTAAGCTTAAATAACCGCCCCCCGGTTATCCAAATGTGAAGCTGGGTAACCAAAATTCCAAGCGGCGGCAAAGGCCTAGGCCAATGCACACAAAACTTAGGTGCTGTAGGCGGTTAAATGGGATTGAAGGAGCCTCCTCCAAGTGGAAAGTGCACAGACAATGACATTGGGAGTTTAAACTGGCAAGATATATGGAGCATGGTAGATTTCCATTTGGTTATGAATAATTCTCCATCTCTTCGTTTGCCTTTGTTTTTGCCGTTGTTGTTGCTGTTGTTGTTGGTGTGCACTTGCTTGTTAATATTTCCATTTCCGTTGCTTTATGAGGCGATTCCGAAATGCCTAGACAGGGACCAACGGGGGAGCAGGCAAACCCAGCAGCAAGTTGAGTGCCCCGTTTACAAGGACAATACAACCAAGGAGCAGCAACAGCTTCAAGAACAACAACAACAACAGCAACAACAAATGATGCCATTATATTCTACGTCTTATCGGCAATGTCAACGAGTCTGCCTGCCTCTCCCCCCCACTCGGGCGGGGCTTATTGTTTGCATAAAATTGCAATTTACAATTATGACAAAACGGCACAGAAATGATGAGCAGACAAAACGCATTTGAAAGTCTTAAGGATTATATGGCAATGTTATCAAGGATATTTTCACATTGATAAGCTCAGAGGGAAATGTTTTTCGTTTTGATGATAAATTGCCGCACAGAAAATAAGAAACTAAACAGATAAATCGAGCAGCAAAACTGTCGAAACGGGGGAGGAATTTCGCTGTCTGTCCCACAATTAGACACGCGGCTCCCAGGATGGAGGCATAAATTATTTGCCAGTCATGGGGAGGGGAAATTAGTTTCTTTCTTTTTTTTTTTGGGAGGGGGGGAAAGCAATTCGCTGGGAGCTTAAATGAGAGATTATTGCAAAAGCAAACGATAAATTGTGCAAATCTTTATGAATGAGCTGAGCTTAAATTGGGAGGGGGAAAGGGAACTTGAATAAATACAATTACTTAAAACCGGAGATGTCTGTGCAAAATTGGCCAAACAAAATTGTAGAAAATTGTCAGAAATTGTGGAGAACAAATGAAAAAAGGTTTTTTTTATGGAAAACTTATAGTTAAACGCACCTGGTCACACTACAAGTTAGTCTTACTTGTAATATGAAAGCAAATGCTGTAGACCAAAGCTTGAATCCACTCTGAAACGATTACTGATAATATTTGGTTTCTTCAACTTGTTAACTTCAAAGGTGCCCACTGCCTATGCGCTTAGCTTAATGGTTTTTGGTTAACAATGATACCTAGGACGGGCTTAGGAACTTAGGCTTAGATGCAAAAGTATGTAACATCCAGAAGGAAGCATCTCCGACCCTATAAAGTATATATATTCTTGATCAGCATCAACAGCCGAGTCGTGTCCGTCTGTCCGTCCGTATGAACGAACAGATCTCAGAGATGGTAAGAGATAGAGGCTTGACATGTATGAGACATATGCTTTTTATGTCTGCAGGCAGATCAAGTTTATTTTCAATTTTGGCCACGCCTCCTGCCGCCCCCGCAATTTCGAAAAAACCTCATATCTCCCACAGTTTTAAAGATAGGTGGGTTGTTCCTTCTGGACATATTTAGTAATCAGAATAACTTATTGATCCGCCAAAGAAATGAAAAAGATCGGATGAGCGGTTTTCGAGTTATGATCAAAAGACTGTTCGCTGCTGCAGCGCAGTAGCAGCGCCGCTTTCAGCTGCTACTGCAACATCAAAATTTGTGCTGAGCGTATAATTTCCTTGGTACAGAGTATGTTATAGTCGGGCTTGACCGACTTTCTTTCTTGTTTTGTATGCTTTAGTTAAGGTCAAACTTGATTCCCAATTTTATGGAGCATACATAAGAAGAAGAAGTCTAAATGAGGCTCCAATCTTTGGATATTACTCACACGCAGTGTTGCCTTTGATCTTTATATACTTTTGCAATGGTCGTTGATTTCAATCCCTTAAGATATCCAGGGAGAAGCTAAGATTTGTCTGGTATGACATTTCTTCAAAACGAGTTTAACGCCCATTTGCGCACAGTATGCGAGTATGCCATCTAAACTATATAACTAGTTCTGAAACAGGTTCTACACATAGTAAACTCTTGGTAATATAATGAAGCAAACCAAATTGCATTTTATGTATATTCCCTTTTGATTCCTCCATTAATGTACCAAAGCTATAAATCAACGTCTGCTTTTCCCTGATTATAGTAGTTTCTCTATTGATTTTAAAAATCCTTGTAGTTGTGTATGTCATCAATAAAGTTTCAAAAGCATTTCAGCCATCATAAAGTTATATAACGCACAATAAATTACACACACACTTTGAAAGCACATTCACATTCACATTCACCCAGTGAGGCGTAGACATCCTCCTCCAACTGCTCCTTCCTGACTCCCAGCTCCCAGCTACCAGCAGCACAAAAAGCAATTTCAGTTTTTCATGCTGTTCCCATTTTTGTTGTTGTTGCTGTTCTGATTACATGATTTATAAGTTATCTTCAGCTCGACAACAACAGCAAAAGCAGCAACTACAACAAAGCGGAAACGCGCAATTTATTTTCAAAGCTTCTCACAAAGATTATTGTTTATATGCTGAAATTTTTGCACAACAAAAAATTGTTAAATGCATAAAAAAGCATATTTGCCAAAAAAATAACATAACCATAAAACATTTTTTTTCGCCACCCCGCAAAATGAATGTAAATCATATTTAACAATTAGGCGTGACACATAAACATAAAAAAAAAGGAAGAGAAAAACGTATTTAATTTGCAGTGAGGAGAAATTGTGATAAACTGTGTGAAAATTGGGGGGAGGGAGGGGGAGGGTTGGTGGTTGAATCATTTTGAGAGGATTTTTCATGCCTCATTTGAAGCAGATCAAGAACTAAGCCTGCCTTCACCTGCAAAGACCTTTTTTATGTGGTGCCGAGCTCTTCGTTTTTACACTGGAAGAAAATGCATTAACAATATAAATTTCAAATAGCTGAAACGTTCTTTATGAAAATAGACAAAATATCGAGATTATTTGAACTATTCAATCGATGCCCTTCTATTTATCCCTCTACAGTTGGCATCTATTTAAGCTTCTTCATAATCATACTCTTATATAAGAAATTGGCAAAATTGACGACTTTTTGTACTGTTTTTACAAATTTCGTGGGATAGATTAGACATTTCTGTTGTCGATTGCTCGCCTGCAACGGGAGATCTGCAGATCTTAACCTAGCAAGCCGTTTCACTTGTTCATAGCGCCGCAATTGAGATTGTGGCTTAGTCTCCACCGCTCTCTAAGATGCGGTGTGTAAATTAATTTCCTGGTGTCGATTGCTCGCCTGCTTCTGCGATACTGCAGATTAGAAATTGGCATGCTGCTTCATTTCTTTACAGCCTGACGAGGAAGGAAGGATAGGGAAATTTGCTCTATCATAAATATTAAGGGGTGGTCCCAGAAATCTTTAAGATTTTCGTATAAACGATTGAATTTTGAACTAAACTAGAAGAACTTTAGATGTAAAGTGAAAGAAACGTGGCAGGCTACTAAATGATATAGAAGGAAACACGCACGCATCAAATCTACTAGGCCTTGAACATTTGGTGGCAAATCTCTCAACTTTTGTCATCTTATTCAGTAACCCAGTATTTTTCCGAGATTTCACATGTAAAGCAAGCAGTTTACGCTCAAAATGTAATCTCTAGAGATTTGTGGGCTCTTATATTGGTTTTTGTTTTCTCTGAGTGTATTTATATACATAACTTACATAAATCCTTTTAACGCTTTATTTGGCTTTTGACGCATCTTCCTCTGCTTAGCGTTTGTTTGTTTTTTTATATCGCACTTCACCTTACCGAAAAAGAAAAATGCGAGAAAAGCTGCCTCGTTTGTTTTTATGCCCCTTTTTTTCATGACTCCTGGTTGTCTATTGTTTTTCTTTCCTTTAGCTTCTGTGGTGGCAAGTGCGTTGCTTCTTCTGTCTGTGATTTAAATTTATTGGCAAAATACTTAAAGTGATTCTTTTTTCTTTGGGTGGAGTTAGCTGCTCTTCCCTGGCTTTCAGCCCTTTGACAGTTTTTTTTTTTTTTGGTTGTTCGTGTTTGTTTTTGTCTATTAAGCTTCTTGTGCCGTTTCTGTGGTACATTTTAAAATGCTACATGGCCGCCCACAATGGAATCCCTGCCAGAATTCATGACGCCTTGCGGTTAGGCTGCTGCTGCCTTTCTTGTGGCTTCCCAACAAACCCTTTTGCCGCCTTTTGTGCCACCCTTCTGTCAAATTCGTTGCAGTTTATTAACGAAGCAAAAACACGTCGCCTTCCCTCGTCGACTTGTTTTTTCCGCAGGATTTGAAAATTTTCTCTCGCCGCGGTTTTTAATGATTTAGTTCACTTCTTTTCTTTTACATTTTGGTGTTTTTTGTTGGCTTATTTGTTTGATGTCGTTTTGCGTGAGACATTTTTTTTGGTTGGTTTGGCTAATGAAGCGACTTATGCAATGACATGGAAAATTTTGCGGTTAGCTTTTCATCGTTTTTTTTGTGTTCAGTTTTTGGGTGTTTTTATGGTGGCTGCACAGAGTCAGCATTTGCATGAAGATTTTTGAAGTGAAGCCGCAAGAGTTTTGCCCAAAAGAGCAAAAGGTTTTTAAGGATTTCGAATGAATCGAAACTTTTTGGCTAATTGGCCTGGAAACTGAGTTGTGTGCAGCATATTAAATCAGAGGTAGTTACAGTGGGGAAAAGCCTTAAGAAATCAATGAAATTGAAGGATTGGAAGGCTGAGGCAGCAAATTGACATATGAAATGTTTTAAAATCGATGGCAAACTTTGAAAAACCACATTTCGAAGCATTAATCAGGTTGAATCAAAGTTGAAAGTGAAAGCTTCGGTTGTTATACCCTTGCAAAGGGTATTATAATTTTGCGCAGAAGTTTGCAACGCATAGAAATATTCATTTCCGACCCCATAAACCATATATATTCTTGATCAGGGTGACGAGCTGAGTCGATTGAGCTTTGTACGTCCATCTGTCTGTCTATTTCTACGCGAACTAGTCTCTCTCTAATGCTATCCAGCTGAAATTTTTCACAGTGTCTTCTTTTTGCTGCACACTACTAATATGTCGGAACCAACCGGATCGGATGACTATATTCCATAGCTCCCATGGGAATAATCGGTCGGAAAACTAGTTTTAGTAAGAAAAACTTTTTTCTTTTTAAATTAAATGTCTCCAAACTTTGTAATCGTAGGTTTACTATCTTTTCTTATAATTCTACCAAGTTTTATTAAAATCGGACAACTATATGGTATAGCTGCCATACAAAAGATAAGTCTGAAAAACAGTTTTAGTTAGAAAAACTTTTTTGTTTTTAATGCTAGCATCCTGCAATTTTGTATTTGTTTGTTTCACATGCTTTCACATAATTTTACAAATTTTTGGCCAATTCGGATGACTATATCATATAGCTCCCATACGTACGATCGGTCGGAAAATGGGAAAAAGAGTATTTTTTGAAAATATTTAAGCGAGCACTTGCAAGGGTATAAAAACTTCGGCACAGACGAAGTTAGCTTGGCTTTCTCAAATTATTTTCATTTTCTTAGTTTCGGTTTTATCAATTGAAAACATTTCTGCTTTGAATTGCTAACCAACTGCTTAAAAACATTTGCAACTGCTGCATAATGGGCTCATAATCATGCAGAAGTCAGTGTTACCCGCCTACCCTCCCACACCCCTCTTTTGACTAATGTAATCAATTTTCTTTGAAAACTTTGTCTGCGCACAACTAACCAAACGGTTCTTCCCCCATAATCGCGCTCGAGACAAAAAAAAAAGGAAACCAACCCACATTTTTAAAGCTCCATCCCTTCCCCTTCATAAACTTTAGCTACTTCTTTTCTATGGCCAATTTTCACCATTGTACAAAAAATTGTCCAGAAAATATCTTTTGACAATTCACCGCTTTATGCATACTAAGCTCATTATGGAGAAAGTCCTGGACCGGAAAAGACGAACAACTCGTTGTCTTTTTTTCCCCCTTCTTTACTTTCGGTTGGAAAACTTTTTAATAGTGCCTTTTACCCCCCGAAACCCAGACATTTTGATGAGAGTTTTTATTTTATTGCAATTCGTTGCTGTGGCTAACAATGCCCTGTGGGCGCTTGCCACACCCCCTCACTCACTCTCTCCCTCCCTCTCAATATTAAAATTCACGCTAGTCATTATAAAGAGAGAGGAGGTGCTTTTGAGTGACAACTGAAGTATCCATAACGTCAATCGAGAGCCCTCGGGTCAGGGTCCTTCCTTTACTGCGACTTGAAAACAGAATTAGGATTCATAATATGACAAAATGGTGGAGGGGGGAGGGGGCTGTGTCCACTGTAACTAAAGGTTGTCTGTCGACTGATATCCTTGTAACACTTTAGACGCGCTCAAACACATACAGACAGATAGATGGACGCATAGGCATACGTGTGCGTAAATTATAAGCAGCTCCAAACTGCGGTTGTCTACACACACACACACACACACACACACGCACACATTGGTGTATTGGTCTATGGGGAATCTCCTCTAACCGCCTGCCTTCCGCATGTCCTGCGCCTGCCCCCGTCTGTCCATACAGATAACGTTCGTTATGTGTTGACTCCGACAGCCTTGGGGCTGTGTGTGGTCTATGGCCAGCGATATACCTCTGACGGCCTACGCATTTGATTTGGTCAGCTCGTATCCGTTTGCTTTCTTCCAGCTCAGACTACTTCAAATTTTGATTGTCATTTACGTGACTGGGCGGATCGGGGTGTGTGTCCCTGTGAGTGTGTGTGTGTGTGTGTGTAAGAGGCTTTTCGACTGGAATTGCTGCAAATTATTCCCATTACGCTATCGGGGTCTGCTTTTTGAAGTTGATTGTCGTTTACCATTTTCGAACGTTGAGGAACAAAAGCCACCATGGACCGAAGGATTCGAACGGAAGTCGTATTCAGGTTTAATTGAGTTTTCAGCCCTAACGATTCTAATCTGTCATTCTACGTAAATATATTTTAGTATTAAAGGCTTGAGTTGACAAAGGCTACGTTTTCAAAATATTAGAAATCCCGAAACCACAGAAAAAAATGGATATTTATCGAGAAAGCTAAGCAAAAAATAGAAAGCTAAGCAAAAAATACCCTTTTTTCCATTTTCCGACCAATCGTTCGTATGGGAGCTATACGATATAGTCAGCCGATTTGGCCAAAAATTTGTAAAATTATGTGAAAGCATGTGAAACAAACAAATACAAAATTGCAGAATGCTACCATTAAAAACAAAAAAGTTTTTCTAACTAAAACTGTTTTTCAAACCTATCTTTTGTATGGCAGCTATAACATATAGCTGTCCGATTTTAATAAAACTTGGTAGAATTATAAAAAAACATAGAAAACCCACGACTACAAAGTTTGAAGACGTTTCCATTGAAAAGAAAAAAGTTTTTCTCACTAAAACTAGTTTTCCGACCGATTGTTCCTATGGGAGCTATGGGATATAGTCATCTGATCCAGTCGGTTCCAACATATAAGTAGTGTGCAGCAAAAAGAAGAGTCTGTGCAAAATTTCAGCACGAAAGCTTTAAAACTGAGAGACTACTTCGCGTAGAAACAGACAGACGGACGGACGGACAAAGCTCAATCGACTCAGCTCGTCACCCTGATCAAGAATATATATAGTTTATGGGATCGGAAATGATTATTTCAATGCGTTGCAAACTTCTGGTCAAAATTTGCAAGATTATACATGTATCCCTTGAATGATTTCGGTATCCATTTAGAAGTGATATTTTTACCCGTTACTCGTAGAGTAAAAAGGGTATACTAAAGTCGTGAAAATGTATGTAACAGGCAGAAGGAAGCATCTCCGATATCATAAAGTATATATATTCTTCAAAAATTAAGAAAACTTTTTCTCATTTATGGAAAAATTTTCTGAAACTTTGAAAATTTTCCATTAATGAGAAAATATTTTTCTTAACTTTAGAGTGAATCGCCTTAGGACGGATTTCATAGGAGAATTTCTAGTTTTCGGGGCGAATGTTTTCTGAGTGTAGTTAGTTATCATGCTTTTGTAAGTGTGCCCATTTTAAGTTATGTTTGTATCTATTAGTGTGACCATTTGTTTAGTTCGCTTAAGATCGTTTAGATAAACTGTACGCTTACTTACAAAGCTACCAGAATATGATGAGGATTATTAAGTTTGCTTCACCGTATAAATTCAGTCTTAGACATTTGAATTGAAGTTTTCATATGTCGTGAGTTGCCCAAGTTTTCAGAGAATTTCATAAAATGTTTATTGAATGTTGGTGTTCTCAATGTAAGGGTCATCTCCTAGGTGCTCGTCCGCTCTGACTTAACGATCAACCAAGTACATTGCGCCAACGCACACTTTTCTGTAAAGTTGAGTTCAATCACTTTTCGAACATTTACTTGATTTCCTCAGCTTTGTTTTCATTACTTAAGCTTGAGCATGGAATCACTTATGATATCAACCCTCTTCCGCCAGCCACTACCCCTAGCAAAACTGCACAAAATCTCATAAATATTGAGTCATACTTCTTTACCTAATCCAAAGCTAGTGCTGTTCCACCGTGCTTGCACATGCCATCTAACTCCTGGCTGGCTGTTGACCAAGCAAACATCTCTTTTGAATGCGTGCCCAGAGCGTTCTCCTGCCTGCAATGTCCAGAAATTGCCTACGTGTCTTTTGTTTTGGCTTCCTCATCGGGAATCCGTTTCATCGTTCTCTGTGTGTGTGTTATTGCCAGGAGATTTTGCAGTTTTTTTGTTGTTTTTTTTCCAGCTAAGTGCAAACAATGTTGTCGCGCTTCTCGCTGGTCTTATGACGAACGCTTGACGGAAACGCTGTGCATTCGCAATGTTTTTTTTTTTTTTTTTGTTTCCTGTTTTCTGGTTGGACCTGAGCAGAGACAATGATGATATATTGCAATTGGATGCCACGCCCACTGGCTTTATTTGCAGTAGCCGCAAATCAGTGGCCAATAACTGGAGAGAGAGAGAGACAAAGAACTGTGGACAGTGCCCATCGGCTTGTTTATAGAACAAACCATTTGATGTTAATTAAAAAATGCGAACATTTTCCATTACTTAAAGTTGAGTATGATTTTCCGAGTGGATTTTAGCAAATCTTTAAGCATTTTATTGCTTATTTAATGAATTTCTCTGGCCTGTGCCTGTCTCCTGTGCTCCTTCCATGTGTGCGTGTGCATGTGGCTAGTCAGGGTTTTTAGCTGCTTTTCACCTTGGCCACGTTGTCCTGGCGGAAAAATGTTTTAGAAATCAATTCATTTCATTTCTATTGTGCAATTTCCGACTCGTCTCACAAATTGAAAGGGTGGCTTAGAGAAGCAGAGCAAAAATGTGCAAAAAAAAAACGACAAATTCGGATTATAAATCTTCTTGATGGTGCATTTGTGGCAAATCAATTTGATTAGGGACAACACCAGACTGGGGGGATAACCAAAAGTCATGACTCTTTGGCAAAGCTGTTGAGCTTAAAAGTGTGTGTGAACTTCATAATCTAAAGTGAGCTGAGAAGTTTCAAATCGAGACTTTGCCACTTAGATTAAGTTAAAGAACATTGTCGAAACTAAAGTCAATGGAAGCAGCTTATTTAAAGTACTTTGTATTTAATACTTAAATACTTTATCTTAGATCATTTTGAGCAGCGATGTTCACCCATAGCTCACAGTGGCCGAACACTTTAGGCAATTCATACCTAAATGCTTGCCGAAGTAACGCTTCAGTGAGTTTCAGCAAGAGACAGAGAGCTACAGAGAGCCTCTCTTCTTGAACATCGCTGATTCGGAGTCTTATATCAAAATAACCTTGAAGTGACTTTGCAAAGTCCGATTCAAGGCATTAGCTTTACTCTCCCAGCCAAAAAACCAAAAGCCCGACTATAACATACTCTGTACCAACGAAATTATACGCTTAGCATAAATTTTGAGCTGAAAGCAGCTCTGCTACTGCGCTGCATCAGCGAACAGTCTTTTGATCATAACTCGACAAACGTTCAACCGATCTTCACCATTCCTTTGGCGGATTGATAAGTTATTTTGATTACTAAATATGTCCAGAAGGAACGATTCATCTATCTTTAAAACTGAGGGACATATGGCATTGTTTCTAAATTGCAAGGGCGGAAGGGGGCGTGGCCAATATTGAAAATAAACTTGATCTGCCTGCAGACATCAGAAGCATATGTCCCATACGTGTCAAACCTCTATCTCTTACCATCTCTGAGATCTGTGCGTTCATACGGACAGACAGACGGACATGGCTATATCAACTCGACTGTTGTTGCTGATCAAGAATATATATATACTTGATGTGGTCGGAGATGCTTCCTTCTGGCTCTTTCATACTTTTGCACAAACTTATAAAATAATATAAAAACACTCTAAGCTAGCATGCCGTCATCTTTTCCAGCTATTGTATATGGAGGTTAACAATTTCTGTTTTATTAAGAAATTAAACCCCACATTTAAACTACCCGTGCGGTACTCCCAACTTCCTGGCCCAAAGCCTAACCTCAAAAATGCCTCATTTTATATTCCCATTTTACAGTCAGTGCCTGTTTTATTCCTCGTGGCCCGCCCCCTCCCCTACTTCCGTTTCTTTTGGTCACAACCGGGCAACAATGTTGCATAATGCCAACGTTTAGTGTGAAATTTTCTGCGGTTTTTTTTTCGCAGTCCCCTCACCCCTAACGCCTTAGTCCTTCACTTCTCTGAAAATTGCGCACATAAACTAATTTCGCATGCATGAAATGACTTTCATAGAAAAATGAGAAAATTGCACACCAACTAACAGCCTTGGCTCGTTTAAGGGTTAAGAGTTGCACCCCCTTTTTCGTTTTTGTGTAATAATTGTGTCGCCCAGGATGAGCATAATTTAGTTAGCACAAAAAAAAAAGCATACAGGAAATTAAGCATGTGTGTGTGAGATGCCCACTAATTTTTCCTTTAGAAATTAAATTGTGCGGTGGCGCCATCTAGTGTGCATTGAAATTGTAATTGGAAAGTTGAGTCAACTTTTGGTTTTAGCCAACTACTGACGCCGCTTTTAATTAGCATCAACGTCATTTGTCTGGCTTATGGACTCTCAGATTTCCGCCTTGGGGTTGTGTGTAACGTTTGTTATTCTTTCGACCCAACCACCCTCTTAACCCTTTCGAGACATGATGGATTGGTGGTGTTGTTGTTGTTGTTGTCTACAAAAGTAAACAGTTTGACATGACAGGCAAGCCAGCTTTTCTCTATGCATCAGTATAATTGTACATTCGAGTAAAATTCCCTCTAAACGTTAAGCGATTCTTCATCTATTGTGTATACTGGCACATGCACACAAGTAAAGTAATTTTATGTAATTTGTTAAGTAATACACAATGCTTGTTGTTGTTGCTGTTGTTGTTGCGGTGTTTGTCTGCCTGTCTGGCCAGGATGTGTGGAGGGTTGTGGTTGAAAGTTCGAAGTAAATTACAAGAACATCAAAGAAGGATTTTACCATCGAAGCTGTAATTGGTTTTTCTATCTTCTCCTTTGGCTTAGGTGTTAAATTTTACACATTTCTCTCTGCTGATTGAATTTTTTGTCAAATCCTAAGAGTAATTATTTCAAAGACCACACAAAATTCCCGTCAACAAAACATGTCCATGTCAGCAATTAATAACTTGTAAAAAGGAGAGAGAAAAAAGAAAGGCGACCCACACGTTCCTGAGTGGTGAGACCCTGGGTAAAATGGTTGCTACGTGATTTTCATCTTGTGGTCTGCTTTACATTTGTTTTTCTAATTAAAATCGATTCAGTTGGTTTGAGTAATTAAACACAATCAAGTGACAAGAGTGTATCGTCTCTATTTTCAAGTTAGTTTTTTCTTCGTGTCCTCTGCTTGATAATAAATGTTGCTGGTGGGTAAATAATAATAGACAAGTGAAGGAGGAGAGCAGGTGTGCACCAGGCAAATGTTTCAAAAAATGTTCGGAAAGAGAAGACGGTTGAACATGTTAAATTCTTCATTGAACACTTAGACTTGACTGAGAAGTTAGCTGATCTTGGGACCGAGAGACAACAAAACAATGGCTTTAAAGAGAACCAGAACTCTCTCCTTGTTACAGAAATATTTTCCGGCTATTTTTATATATTTACTGAGCACAGCAAACATCAAAGACTGAAACAAAATCAGGTTCAGTTCATTCAATGTGATCGCTTTTACTGTCATAGAATTTAAACCTACCATCTTTTAATCTCTGAGAGAACTACGACCACTGATACGTTTTAGTGAAATTCTGTGGTTTTTGATTCTGTCTTATCCATGGACAAAGAACTGGTGAGTTTTTCCACGTCGATGGTTGTGAAAAATAATCCAACGAAAAACTTCTATTGAAATTTCCCTGATTTAAGTCAGCAACATATATATCGCTTGTACATTAAGGGCCGATTTCTCATCTTCTACATAGCTGCTATGTGTTAGATTAACTCAGATTTTGCTCTGTTATTTGTAGGTTAATGTGACAGATAGCTCTATGTAGTAGATTAGAAAACGGCCCTAAAACGATTTATGTCTTTATGTCAAACTTTATTTTACAAGATATTAACTATTGACATTACCAGTTTCCTAAATATGCATAATACACCACTTATTTCCCCTAAGGTTAACCATAGGAAACTTTAAGTCCATGAGTTACCTAAAATGGGAGGCGTACAGTCTTTTTAATTGCTGTGGTGGTTAAGCATGTACGAAGTGTCAGTGTCAGAGTGATAGAGCAACATACAAGCAAGACACGTAAATATAATGTTTATATAATTTAGGTGGACTGAGGCACACACACTAGCATTACTATGATTCCCTCTTTTCAAAAACTGTGTGTGGTACACAAAAAAAAGCCCGAATTCCGGATTGAAAACAGGTTAATCCCGGGGCAAGCTTGAAGTGATCCTGTTTTTTTCGGGATCAAAAAAAAAAGTGGAATCAGCTCAAGAATATCCAGGATCACTCCGTTTTTAATCCCGTTTCGGATTGATTTTTTTTGAGTGTACAAGTTTTGCAAACTCCTTCGCAAAAAAAACTCCTTTCGGGTGCAAAAGGGCCACTAACTGCCCATCCCTGAAATATGAAATACATACTCAGGTGTCTCCGATCGATTTCACTTGAGGCTTCAAAGTCAAAATCCTAAATGTAAATGGAAATATAAGCTTTGTTTTAATAATGGAAAGACCTCTTAACCCTCTAAGGCCTTAGACCGCCTCTGGGAGGCCTAAATACTTTGATTTTAAAGACCAAAACGGAGGAAAACGTTTTTATACTCTGTACCAGAGGTATACAGAGTATAATAAATTTGTGCAAAAGTATGTAACAGTCAGTAGAAAGTATCTCCGACCCTATAAAGTATATGTATTCTTGATCAGCATTTACAGCTGAGTCTGTCTGTCCGTATGAACACATAAATCTTAGAGATGGTAAGAGATAGAGCTTTGAAATGTATGGGACATATGTTTCTTATATCTGCAGGCAGATCAAGCTTATTTTCAATTTTGGCCACGCCCCCTGCTGCCCCTACAGTTTGGAAAAAACCCCATATCTCGTACAGTTTTATAGATAGATGGTTCGTTCCCTTAGGAAATATTTAGTAATAAGGATAACTTACTGATCAGTCAAAGGAATGGTAAAGATCGTATGACTGGTTGTCGAGTTATGATCAAAAGACGGTTCGCTGCTGCAGCGCAGTAGCAGCGCTTCTTTTAGCTGGTGGCTTCGTTCGATTTAAGGCTTCAAGGTTCAAATCATAAATGTAAATGTACCTTTTACGCTTGGTTTTATTAATGAAGCGACCTCTTAACCCTAGAACGCCTCTGGAAAGCTTGAATGCATTGAAAACCAAATTTACATATATTTCAAAAATAATTTTAAAGACCAAGAAAAATTAAAATAATTGTTTTGTATATAGATAACAATCTGGGATCACTCGTAGGTTAAGTACCACAAAAAAGATTTATGATTTTTGGCTAAAGTTTTTATGTGAAATTGCAATACAGGAGCCTGTATTGAATCCTTAATGATCATTTTCATTAGCCTAGTGGAAAATTTGAAGGAGCTAGTTAATTTATGCTACTGATTTCAGGATCCGATACCTTATCCATTATCTATTTGAACTTCCTTCCGTTCATTCATGTCGGGTGGATGCTTCCACAACGAATCCTTAGCCACATCCCACACACACACAAGCAAACTTCTTGTGTTAATCCACACGCACAAATCAATTTACTGCCCTCCGGTGAAACCTTTCTACTTCTATTACGCTTTACTCCTTCCTGTTTTTGGCCACTATAATGAAGCAATAAATAAACGGTAATTGGAAGTGATGAACGAAAGGATATGCCAGCTAGCTGGTGCAAGAAAACAAACCCGCTCACATTCACACTCCCACACCCACACCACAAACTGGCAACAACCAAACCGAAAAATTCTCTAATCAAATGTCAATTCCTTATTCAATATAAATAAAAACATACGAGCAAAATCCACTCTACTCGTGAGAGCGAGGAGTGCGGGCGTGCGAAAGGAAATGTATATATATAACCATGAACTAAATCTTTTAACGACTTTTATGCGCTTTGCTTTCATTTCTGGCTTTTGTTATTCCCGTGTGTTCCTCCCCTGACCCCCGTCCAAAGTTGTCCAATCCATCGATATAAGCCATTAAATGTGTGTTTGTGCTGGCTGTTTGGCCAATTATTACGCGCGATTTATTTGTCAACAGAGTGAATGAAGTGGTCGAGCAGCAGCGTGTTAACCTAAACTTACTTTAAATTTACGTTTAACCCCTTAATTTGTTACCAATTTTTTAATTTATTTCCTTCTCCGCTTTTTTCTATTATTTCTCTTTTAGCACAAGAATCTGCGAAAAATGATAATAACAAACCACAAGGTAATGCCTTTTCCTCCTTCTTTCTTTATATTACTTGGTGTTTCCTTTGAATCCTGCCCGTTCTTTTTCTTTGTCCCTTTGGTAACCGGAAATATTGCAGACGTTTAAAAGTTTTGTGTTGGACAACAATTTAAATGGCCATATTTTATACGCCAAAGCTAGCAAAATGTCATTAAAATAGATGTCACCAGCCTTTCCTAGTTGTGGTTGTTGTTGTAGTCCCTTTGTCATTGTCGTTGCCCAAGAAGGCTTCTACGGGTAAGCGAATGCAAGCGACAGCCAAAAGTAATGACAAAACGCAGCGGGTTATCACTTTTATTATTGAGACATTTGCAAAAACCAAAGTCAACCCAAAAATAGACTCAAGAATGCAATATTGAAAATCCCTTTTGCTCTGGCAAAGGACCATGAAGGAAATGGGGGGGGGTGGTTGTGGGGGGCGGGGTTGTCATCACCATAATTGAATTTCAACCAACACAATAAATTTTGAGTTGTATACAGGGAGTTAGAATTGATTCGATTTGGGCAAACAAAAAGAGCTCTTGGAGTTTCAAAGAGAGAAATAATAAATAGGATTTATCAACTAACAAGTGAAACTAGTTCTGAACAGTCATAATCTACCAGCTGGCCAGCCACTAAGCAACAGCTTAGCGGATTGTGTTCGCCCCTGCGGGCCAGGCGTGACAATCGTTGGAATCGTTGAAGTTGGCAATTATTGAATGATTCTGGAAAGCAAAATTGTCTATTTCAAAATATTTTTAAATATTTTCCCGCTTATAAAATCGTTTAGTTTTCTAAATTGTAGCTCTTGGAATTAAAAATGCTATAAATTCTTAATCTATCTTAAAGCTCTGTTTCAACTGTTTACTGAATGTTCTTAAAACATTTACCCCTTAGTATTTTACTGACCCAGTGTGTGTTTACCTGCCAGTGCTATGACATTTTCTTACGTGTCACACTCGTAAAGTTATTTAGTGTCCCACAGACCAAGAATATATGTATATATATATATATTTTACGACCAACCCGGGAGAGTTGTCCATTATCTTTCTTCTTTAACGCTTTTATATGTTAAGTTTTGATTACTTTTTACACAAAAATCTTTCAGGCAAGCAGCAAAAACTTGAAATGCAAACAGAAATCAGTTCAGGAAAAAACGAAGTGCAGAAAATTCGCATGTAAAATGAAAACAATGAAAATTATGCAAGCGCATCACGAAGGGAAATGATAAAAATAGCGTGCGAAGGGATGAAGGGGGGGAGGGTGTACGGTGGGAGGTGTTGGTCCGCGTTGGCTGTCGCTAAAGTCTGGTCTGCTCTGGTCTGGTCTCTTGTTGATATAGTTATGCAAATGCTATGCAAGGATGTCACGTCCTGCTGTGACTTAAAGCCAACGCACACATGAGACCCGAAACAGACTACGCGTAGTAGTAGAGGTGGTGGCGTTACGAGGGCAGCTTGATAAAAACCTATTGATGACGCTTTCAAGTGTTGACTTGTCAAGCTGCCCTCGTACATGTGTGTCTTCGTTCTTAGGTAGTTCGCTTTGCTTTTTCAACTGTTGGCCTTTTGCAGTATTGCATATTATTGTAATTTCTGTTTACTATTTGTTTTGGGCTTTGTAACAATATTTATGGTACCGCCCCCCCCTCTAACCTTCTTCAGTTGAGGCTTTCAGACATAAATGTCATAAAAAATCACAGCGGTTTGTTGCATTATGCTGAGTGGGTCAGCCACGCCCACAGGCCACCCACCATACAGGAAAACAGAAAACACAGCAACAAAAAAAACGAAATATCAGCGCATAAAACTTTTTACTTTTCATTTGCATAAGGACGAGGCCTGGCAATGTTTTATCATCAAGAGGGAGGGAGTGTAAAGAACACTACTATGCATTATTGTGGGCTGTGTTTTGTTGTATTTTTTTATTTTTATTATTACATTGTTATTCATATGCGCGTGTCGCGCATTTGCGTAAAAATTTAATAAAGCGACACTCGACACTTTCGCCTTCCTTTCCCCCAAAAA
This sequence comes from Lordiphosa andalusiaca, assembly GCA_035044965.1. Taxonomy (NCBI): domain Eukaryota; kingdom Metazoa; phylum Arthropoda; class Insecta; order Diptera; family Drosophilidae; genus Lordiphosa; species Lordiphosa andalusiaca. Next base: position 2,430,346 of record JAWNNM010001363.1, on the reverse strand, counting down.
AATGTATACATATACATATATGCATGGAAATTCATTTCGTTTTCCGTTTGTTTTTATGTGAAAACAAACGCAAACGCAAGGCAAGGCGGAGCCGGAAATGCTGTTTTGATAAATGCAATGGCTTGGCAACCCTGCCAACAGCGGCCATCGACAACGAATTTCAAATTGGCCAACCCCATCCATCCATCCCCCCACCCTTTCCCCCTTTAACTGTCACATATAAAACCAGCATCCCATTGGGGGTTTATCTCTGGCAAACATCGTTCCAAAACATTTTGCCGCTGTTATGTTTGTGATTTATTATTCAAGTAAGAAATTAAATTTGCTTCTCCTTTTTCTCTTTTTTTTTTTTGACTGCATCGAAATGTGAACCTTCGACTGTCTGCACGTTGCTGGATAATTCCCACCAGCCCCCCTCTTCAGTCTGGTTTAGTGCCTAAAATTTATTGTGTTGTTGTAGAATTCAATTACAGACATGTTGCTGAGGGGCAGCAAGGCCAATGTCAGATAACCAACAGGAAATCGAAGGGTGCAGTCGTGTGTAAAAAAAAGAATATTCCATATTGCAAATTTTTTATATTCTTCGAAAAAAAAATAGCTTCAAATTGACCTAGAACGGAAATACTATACTTATTTTTAATACATTCATCCGTGGAAAATATCAGCTTTTACTCATAAGTAAACATCAGCAGCGATCTTTCTCTAGCTTACAACTACGCGAAGAAAATTAGTATATCAAAAACGTAACCAATGGATGATTTCCTTTATGCATTTGTACTGAATATGTCTTAAATATAATTTTAATCATCCAACGGAGCTGAAAATTATACAAAGAATATGAAAATATGATCATCATTTGAATGATTTTCAGTTCCTTTTGGATGATTAAACAGATATGTAAGACATACCCAGTCCAAATGGATATTTGTTGGGTGTGGTGCAGCGGGTAGTGTGTGTGAGTGAGGTCGTGCGTTCGATCCCTTCTCGGGACATGTAATGAAAAAGTTATTATACCCTTGCAGAGGGTATATTGAAAGTGACCAGATGTTTGTAACGCATAGAGGGAAGCATATCCAACCATATAAAGTATATATATTCTTGATCAGCATGAAGAGCTGAGTTGATTTAGCGTTGTCCGTCTGTTTCTTTTGGTATTTCCTCCTTCAGTTTTAAAGCTACCGCGACCAAGCTTTGCACGAAGTCTTTTGGTACAAATACGCTGGACATTTGTCTAAACCGGCCGCATCGGATGACTATAACATATAGCTGCCATAGAACAATCGGGTAAAAACCTAGTTCTAGTGAGAAAAACTTTTTTGTTTTCAATGCAAACATCTCCAAACTCCGCATTTACTAGTTTTCAATGCTTCTTCATGATTCTGCCAAGTTTGGTCGAAATCGGACATCTATATAGTATGGCTGCCATACAAAAGTAAGGTTAGAAAAAAAGTCTTAGTGAGAAAAACTTTTTTGTTTTCAATGTAAACCCCTTCAAAATTGGCACATACTTATTTTATAAGCCTTTAAACAATTCTTCAAAGTTTTGTCAAAATCGGTTGACTATAGGTTATAGCTGCCATAGGAATGATCGGTCGAGAAACTAGTTTTAGTTGGAAAAACTTTTTTGTTTTGAAAGAAAACGCCTCCAAAGTTTGTATTTCTTAGTTTACTATGCTTTTCCGTGATTTTACTAAGTTTGGTCGAAATCGGACATCTAAATAGTATAGCTGTCATACAAAAGTAGAGTCAAAAAAGTAGTCTTAGTGAGAAAAACTTATTTGTTTTCAGTGCGAATGTGCTTCAATTTAAATAGAAAAGCTTTAATCCATTTTTGTACTCTTATTTGGTTTAGGTATGAATTGGATTTGAGTTTAGAACATATTAGACTACAACATAAACTATTTTGTACCTACTTTAAGAGGCTTTGACTCAACCATATAAAGTATATATATTCTTGATCAGCATGAAGAGCTGAGTTGATATCTCCTCTGCAGTTTTTAAGCTATCTCAACAAAACTTTGCACAAAGTTTTTTGGTACAAATACGCTGCACATTTGTTGGAACCGGCCAGATCGGTTGACTATAGCAAATAGCTGTCATAGAAACAATTGGTCGAAAAACTAGTTCTAGTAAAAAAACTTTTTTGTTTTCAATTCAAACGTCTCCAAACTTTGCATTTACTTGTTTTTAATGCTTTTCCTTGATTTTGCCAAGTTTGGTTAAAATCGGACTTCTATATAGTATAGCTGCCATACAAAAGTAAGGTTAGAAACATAGTCTTAGTAAGAAAACTTTTTTGATATTAATGTAAACCTCTTTAAAATTGGCATAAATTTATTTTATAAGCTATCACACAATTCTTTAAAATTCTGACAAAATCGGATGACTATACGTTATAGCTGCCATAGGAATGATCGGTCGAGAAACTAGTTTTAGTGAGAAAACTTTTTTGTATTCACAGAAAACGGCTCCAAACTTTGTATTTCTTAGTTTTCTATGCTTTTCCATAATTCCACTAAGTTTGATCGAAATCGGACATCTATAAAGTATAGCTGTCATACAAAAGTAGAGTCAGGAAAGTAGTCTTAGTAAGAGAAACTTGTTTGTTTGCAGTGGAAGTGTCCTTCAAATTAGTTAGAACGAGAAAGCTAAGCTAACTTCATCTGTGACGAAGTTTTTATACCCTTGCAAGTGCTCGCTTAAATATTTTAAAAGAATACTCTTTTCCCCATTCTCCGACCGATCGTTCGTATGGAGGCTACATGATATAGTCATCCGATTTGGCAAAAAATTTGTAAAATTATGTAAAAGCATGTAAAACATTCCAATACAAAATTGCAGGATGCTACCATTTAAAAGAAAAAAGTTTTTCTAACAAAGACTGTTTTTCAGACCTATCTTTTGTACGGCAGCTATACCATATAGTTGTCCGATTTTAATAAAACTTGTTAGAACTATAAAAAATCATAGAAAACCTACAATTACAAACTTTGGAGACGTTTCCATTGAAAAGAAAAAAGTTTTTCATACTAAAACTAGTTTTCCGACCGGATGTTTCTATGGGAGCTATGAGATATAGCCATCCCATCCGGTCGGTTCGAAAGCTTTAAAACTGAGAGACTATTTCGAGTAGAAACAGACAGACAGACAGACAGACATACAGACGGACGGACAACGCTCAATCGCCTCATCTCGTCACCCTGATCAAGAATAAATATAGTTTATGGGGTCTGAAATGAATATTTCTATGCGTTGCAAACTTCTGGGCAAAATTATAATACCCTTTGCAAGGGTATAAAAATGTGCTGCAAGATTATTATACAAACTGCGGTCAAGCCGAAGTAACTTTCCTCTAATTTTTCAATTTTTGGCAACTCCAAACTCGCCAGTTAACTCTTAAGAATTTGCAATGAGTTACATTAAGGACTCTTGCCGGGTTCAAAGCTTTCTTTGAGATTAAAAAATAAATTCCTTAACCCCAAATCAATAACAATATCGATTATGGCATCTTCCACACATTTCTGTTCATAAAATAATAATTTTTGTTGACCCCAAAAAAGGCGCTGCCAAATAACTTCCCATTCCATTTCCCTACACCCCCCATTATCGTTGCCAAATTGTCTCATTGCTTGATGCCAAAAAAAAAAGTAAAATAATAAAAAAGAAGAAAAACTTAAACACAGACCAATTTAATTTTAGAACTTTCTAATATACCAAAAACACACATCTAGCACAATTTCGTTGCTTTTTGTGCTCATTTTCCAATTTTACAGCCACTTTTCCAATGTTCAGTCAATTTTTGCAAATCAAACGCTTGCTTTTCTTTCGTTTTGTTTTTGTTTTTATTTTTTGTTTCCTTGGGATGTCAGGACAACGTAAGGAGGACGACGCCAAATGCCATTCCACTCGAATGGCTAGACAAGAGATGATGAGGACGACGACGACGACGTCGTTGCTCTTCAGCAACTCAAATGTTTTTTTTTATGGAAGTTTCCTCGTTCTTGTGCGTTTTATTTGGCTCATTTATGACGCATATTGCGCATTTAATCGCCGTCAACATTTTCCCCATTTTTCTCCATACGCCATTTGGGTAGTGGAAAAATCATAAGTTTTTTCCATCTTTGCTACAAATTCAACTGCTGTTGAATTTTTAATTTTTATGTTAGTAATTTTTCCGAATTTTTTCTCGTCGGTTTGGGTGGGGTAAAACTCTTCCCGGAAGCGAAACATCTTGTGAGTGAATATTAAATTTTTTATGCCGTTTGGGGAGGCGTGAAATAAAGTTGGGGGAGGGAAGCAACAACAACAAAAAAAAGGTAGAAACATGTTGCGAATTCTTAAGTAGAACTTTTATGTTATTCTCTTTTCAAACTTAAAGTCGTCCTGCCCTGCCTTGGCTTAAATCTAACCAAAAAAAAAGAAACACTTGCCAGCAAAGTGCAACTTTATTATATAAATATTTCAATAAGAGCATACAGATGTTACCCCGCCTGCAGCTGCAACTCCCTTCCCACCCCTCCACCAGTCTGTCCCAGCCAGCCAGCCAGCCAGCAACAGTCACGGTTAGCAAACTGCAGCCAAAAGCAAACATAATTTAAAATGTAATTAGTGCTCAAATAGAAAACCAAACAAACACAGAACCTAGAGCAGTACATTCATCGTTGGCTGCTGCTGCTGCTGCTGGGCGTGGCTGGTTGAACTCCCTCAATGGCAGTGCAAACAAATTGCTGCTGCAGAAAAAAAAAAAAAAACGAAATAACATAACCAAACACAGATGTTAACCGTTGCTCACTGACTCCCAAGTCCAATGCACATCATCAGGTTACTAGGTGACCCAGTCCCAATCTGGACATACACCTCCTGATACCAAACTGCAGTGTGCAAGGGGGGCTTAGTTACTCAGTTTTGCAAAGGGGGGCTACATCAAAAACCTCATCCATCCTAAACAAGAAAACTAAGCTAACTTCGTCTGTGCCGAAGTTTTTATACCCTTTAAATACTCTTTTTCCCATTCTCCGACCCATCGTTCGTATGGCAGCTATATGATATAGTCATCCGATTTGGCCAAAAATTTGTCAAATTATGTGAAAGCATGTGAAACATTCAAATACAAAATTGCAGGATGCTACCATTAAAAACAAAAAAGTTTTTCAAACTGAGATTGTTTTTCACACCTATCTTTTGTATGGCAGCTATGCCATATAGTTGTCCGATTTTCATTAAACTTTGCAGAATTATAAAAAAAACATAGAAAACCTATGATTACAAAGTTTGGAGACGTTTCCATTGAAAAGAAAAAAGTTTTTCATACTAATACTAGTTTTCCGACCGATTGTTTCTATGGAAGCTATGAGATATAGTCATCCGATGCGGTCAGTTCCTACATATTAGTAGTGTGCAGCAAAAAGAAGACTCTGTGCAAAATTTTAGACCGACAGACGGACGGACAAAGCTCAATCGACTCAGCTCGTCACCCAGATCAAGAATGTATATAGTTTATGGGGTCGGAAATGATTATTTCTATGCGTTGCAAACTTCTGGCAAAATTTTAATACCCTTTGCAAGGGTATAAATATGAATTCTAGAATTCGAATTCACTCTGAATTTGCTTAGCTTTTACACCCCTTGCAATAATCTACCCCCTTTTGACTGCCACTGCCTTTGCCGCTCACCTCAACTGATTCATTTCAATGCAATTGCTGGAGCCAAACTTTGTCCTAGACCAACTTTGGGTTTTTGTTTTCCTTTTTTTTTTTCCTCTATTTTCCTTTTGAAACATTTTTCTATATTATAACAAGCGCAGTAATGCTGCAGTCGGTGGGCAAACATGGCACATTTCCACAGTTCATTGCGGTTTCCATTCATTTAAACATTTCAAGGTTGCTCGACCGAAAATCCCTGTTATTTTTTTATTCTCAATAATTTTCTCAAAATATAATGAGATTTTGCCCTTCTCAAGTTGTTGCCTGCCTTCCGTCCCATTCGTGTGCTCATTATGCAGACTTAGTTTGAAGTTCGCAGTCAGCCTTTTGTGTAGCAGCTTATCCACTTGTTTTACTTTGGTGAGTTCCTTGTAAGTTGTTGTTGTTGTTGCTGTTGTTGTTGTTGTTGCTGGTGGGCAGGGTTTCCACTAATTTAGAAATTTAAGTAGATTAAAATTAAGCCCCACTCAAATAATTCATTCTCCATTTCCATTGCAGACTGGCGCAGCACAGACAGCACCGACCATCATGATCGAGTGCAGAGACAATTGTCCGTCTCATCGGATAGCAAATTGCTGGACGAGGACATCAGGGAGGAAATGAAATACCATTCGCATGTTGTGATGCGTCCAAAGAAGCCGCCCAGACCCAAATCCGAGGTCTTTCTCAATAAACAGGATCCACTTCCGCGACGAAAACGTTTTAGTGCATTTGGTGTAAGTAAAATGATAAATATGCCTAATCTTTTTAATAATCCAAATGTTTGGCCAACTGACCTCGACTGTTGCCAGCTAAACCCCCCATATGTGCTCACAACTTTCCAGGCAACAGTTGACTGACCCCCTTGCCACCAACCCCTTCAGCTGTGTCTGCGCTCTGTGGCCTAAACTGTAGCATACTTGTGTGCGCAAAATTTTACACAGCCTGCGCCTAAAAATTCCCAACTCTGTTTAGTAATGGCTGCATGAAGTGAATGTTGTTTGGCAAGCTCAAGTTAGAAAATTCAATATCTCTTTGAAATTTGTCTTGGTGGGACCCTTTGTTTAGGCATTGAGTGTTCCTTTAATAAATCAATTTAAGATGTGGTTGTAGAGGCTTTATTGGTCGGATGAAATATCTGTGTCAAAAGCAAAATTTTTAAAAAATATAAAGAATTATAGAAGAAGGATCTGAGAGAGTTGCCTTTAAAGTTGAATAATTCTCCAAAGGATAGCCCTTTGAACGACCCCATAAACTATATATATTCTTGATCAGGGTGACGAGCTGAGTCGATTGAGCTTTGTACGTCCGTCTGTCTGATTGTTTCTACGCGAACTAGTCTCCCAGTTTTGAAGCTTTCGAGCTGAAATTTAGCATAGAGTCTTCTTTATGCTGCACACTACTAATATGTCGGAGCCGACCGGATCGGATGACTATATCCCATAGCTCCCATAGGAATAATCGGTCGGAAAACTAGTTTTAGTATGAAAACTTTTTTCCTTTTAACGGAAACGTCTTCAAACTTTGTAATCGTAGGTTTACTATGTTTTTTTAATAATTCTACCAAATTTTATTAAAATCGGACAACTATATGGTATAGCTGTCATACAAAAGAGAGGTCTGAAAAACAGTTTTAGTTAGAAAAACTTTTTTGTTTTTAATGGTAGCATCCTGCATTTTTGTATTTGTTTGTTTCACATACTTTTACATAATTTTACAAATTTTTGGCCAAATCGGCTGACTATATCGTATAGCTCCCATACGAACAATCGGTCGGAAAATGGGAAAAAGGGTATTTTTTGAAAATATTTGCAAGGGTATAAAGCAAGTGTGCTTTATCCAGAATGCTTTCACTTGCTTCCATAATATGATCCAATTTATTCACTTTGCAATAGGCCCCATTTTTGACCAAAAAAAGTGCAGTAAAATAGTTGATTGGTCTAAAATTCCCAGTACTTTTGCTTTGAATACCAACAGTGGCCATAGACGGAAATCGTTCCTTCGCCAGCTCGTTATCTCTGGTTAAGGCTTGAAGAAAAAAACGCACACACAAAGGGAATCCTCCCAAATGATTTGACCAGTTTGATATAAAAGCGGCAACAAGAAAAATACCTACTAAATGAACAGTTCTTTGTGGGTTTCTTCACGCCCGTACAAAAGCGAATGCTACTTTTTCTTTTCCTTTGTGTGCGTTGTTAGAAAAAAAAAAGAAGAGGAAAGAGCATAAAAGAAGTAAATTTTTCATGACTTTCAAGTCCAACTGGGCGTTCACCTAGTTAAACGTGATGTGTTGCTGTTATTTTGCAAGTTGTGTACGTGGCATGATTTACAGTTACTCCTTTTTCCTGTTTCCTGCTATTCAAATTCAATTTGGAAAATGTCTGAAACGCCGCCAAAAATTAATCATTATAATTTGTAAAGCACACTTTTATGCTGGTCATGCGGCGGCCTGAGGCCGTGTAGCACACTTTGGGGCTGAATTAATTTAAAGTGGTTACCCATTTCAGCTCGGAAAACCCCTTCTTTCCTTTCACATTTGCCCTCTAACTAGCCTAATTAATTTCAACATTTTGGTGTAATTATTACATTTAATTTAATTTCTTTTACAGGGCGACTCACCATTTGGCAAACAGGAGGCCTATGTTAAGCTGGAACCGCTGGGTGAAGGCTCCTATGCGACAGTCTACAAAGGATTTAGCAAGTGAGTAAATGGAATTTTGGGTTGCCATGTCAGTGGGTTAAATAAAAATTATTGTTTGCATTCTTACACTCTTTTCCCAGCCATTTTGCCTTGATTTATATCACAGTTCCGTTTTCACAGTTAGTTTTAGCGCTCTCTTTGTGTGTGTGTGTGTGAGTGTGTGTGTGTGTGTGCTCATTTTGCATTCTGTTGGGCAGGACTCATTACAGTCAGACCCATGCAAATGTGGCTATCAATCAAGTTGAGAGCAAAATGGGTCGTCAAAAGGAAAGGAAAGAAAGGAGAAAAAAAAAGGGACAACGCTGGGAAACTATAACAAATCACTGTGGGATACACCTCCCCCCACCACACCCGCGCACTACACACGGAGAAAGGCTAGTTAGAGGTTTTGGTATAAAAAGAATCAAATTAATTACCAGAAAACCGGTTTTTGAACTTATTCAATCCAAAGTTTCGGTTTGAGCCTTTGTTTCTATATAAAATCCTACACTGACAAAAGAATGGCGAGATAAAAATAAGCTCAAAAATAGAGGAAAGTTAACTTCTGCTCTATTTTGAAGAACATTTCCACTCCAAACAATCCACTTTTTCTCACTAAGACCACTTTTCTGACTCTACTTTTGTATGACAGCTATACTATATATATGTCCGATTTCGACCAAACTTGGCAGAATCATGGAGAAGCATTAAAAACTGATAAATACGAAGTTTGGAAACGTTTGCATTGAAAACAAAAAAGTTTTTGTCACTATAACTAGTTTCTCGATCGATCATTGCTATGACAGCTATAACCTATAGTCATCCGATTTTGACAAAACTTTGAAGAATTGTGTGAAAGGTTATAAAATAAATATATGCCAATTTTAAAGAGGTTTACATTGAAAACGAAAAAGTTTTTCTCACTAAGTTTATTTTTCTAACCTTACTTTTGTATGACACCTATACCATATACATGTCCGATTTCGACCAAACTTAGTGATATCATGGGAAAGCATAGCAAGCTAAGAAATACAAAGTTTGGAAGCGTTTTATTTCCAAACAAAAAAGTTTTTCTCACTGAAACTTGTTTCTCGACCGATCATTCCTATGGCAGCTATAACCTATAGTCATCCGATATTGACGAAACCTTAAAGAATTGTGGAAAAGCTTATAAAATAAATATTTGCCAATTTTGAAGGGGTTAACATTGCAAACAAAAAAGTTTTTCTTACTAAGACTATGTTTCTAACCTTACTTTTGTATGGCAGCTATACTATATAGATGTCCGATTTCGACCAAACTTGGCAGAATCATGCAGAAGCATAGAAAACTAGTAAATATAGAGTTTGAAGACGATTGCATCGAAAACAAAAAAGCTTTTCTCACTAGAACTAGTTTTTCGACCAATATTTCCTATGGCAGCTATATGTTATAGTTAACCGATCCGGCCGGTTTCGATAAATGTGCAGCGTTATTGTGCTAGAAGACTTCGTGCAAAGTTTGGTAGCGATAGCTTTAAAATTGACGGAGGAGATGGCATAGAAACAGACGAACAAGGCTAAATCGACTGTTCAAGAATATATTATATATACTTTATGTGGTCTTCAATGCTTTCTTCTATGCGATACAAACATGTGGACAATTTCAACATACCCTCAAAAAAATTGATTTGATTTCGACCTTCGGATTGAAATTTCAAACAAGAGTCGGACCAGATTTGTGACTAAGTCAGTTCTATTCGTACTCCAGGATTGACCGACTTCTGACAACGTATGGGATTGCTTCAATCCCAGTTATCTTGGATTTTTCAAAGGCTTTTCTGTGTAGAGGGTTTAAGTACGGTAACAAAAAGGGTTTCCGGATCCGTCTTCAGAGTCTGGTGGTCTAAAAAGTTATTTCCGGAACCCGTAACTAGCACAAAATCCTTCCTTCTTTTTCCCAGTGTAGTTGACACGCACTTTTCAACCAAAAGTTATACCACAATTGAGTTCACTTTGTTCTACCCAAAAACAAAAAAAAACAAAAACCTGAAAACAAATGCTGCCTCATTTGCTCCTCGTCTGGCTTTGATTTGAGTTTGGAGTTGGAGTTGAAGTTGAAGTTTTGGGCTCATAATTTGACAAATAGGCAAACAGAGAGCAGCCAAAATGCCTGCTTCGTCACCTTTTTGACAGGACGACTCTATGCTTATGATAGATGCCTCATCCCCTCCCTAGATTCTCTGGGGTCCTTCTTTTGTTTTTTTTTTTTGATTTATTTGACAATCATTTGCTTGCTACCACTTGGAATCTGCTCCAACAATGGGGCATTACGTGGAAAACAACTTGGTCCTGCTGCTCTTCGCCCGCTCATTTGCTATGCACGACAGCGTTTACATGCGAAACGAGTTCCAATTAGCTTTTGTTTATGCCAAATGCAATTAATTCGCTCTAATTTATCTGCCAAATGGAAATGAATGAATGACATGTTCTCTCCCCCTCTCTCCCATCCCCCTCGCTCTCTCTCTCGCTCGCTTCCTACTTAATTTTTGATTTGTCTTTGTTGCTCAAGTCCTCGCCTTGACGCTCCTTACGCTCTGTTTTGCTTTTCCGCTTTTAATATGGAAATTTAGGTCAGTTGCCTTTTGGGTTTGGCTTTCCTCCTTTCTTACTTTCGGTTTGTCAATTGTAAAAGATTTCATGAATGATTTCACTTCTATTTGACTTTCGTTTTTCTTTGCTTAGCCTTTTACTATTTTCTACCATCTTTTTTTTTTTTTTGCTGCTTGTGCTAAGCAAACAGAGGACAAAGGTCCCAAAAGGCTGTGAAAGCTTGAGAGCACTTGAACTCGAGTCAAGTTTGCCGCTGCTGATTAGCATTTAGTAGGTCAACTGTTGTCACAGTTGTTGGCGCCATCTGGCGGCAGGAAAACAAAACTTGTTTAAGTTTGAATGCGTACTACGCACTTTTCGGTTTCCGCTTAACTAAATCGTATTATTTTTATATTAACAGAACAAAGTTTCCGCCCCACTCTCCTGTGACCCACTTGGAAATTATCTAGCAAACATTTTAAAGCTTCTGCTTCATACATTTTTCATGGCCTCAACAGAAATCTGCCTGCCAGACACCAGCTGTTTGGTTACATGAAAATTTCACATCCTTTTTCCACAGGATGTGTAAAAGACATAAGCTTTTTATGGCATTTTGTTGTGCATATGTTGGTAGGTTATTAACTGCGCGTGTTTTTGGTATAAATACATTTTGATATCGCCCGCCCCCCCGGGAAGGTTTAATTTATAAAGTTTCGAGTGCGCGGGGCCTGCCCAAAATGACTTAATTTGAGAATTTTGTGAACATTTTTGGAAACGTTTTATGACTGCGATTAAACCACGAAAAAAAAATGGTGCTCAAGGTGTTTAGGTATTCAAAGGAATCTTTAGTACCCAGTTTTGTGGGAGAATAAATTGTAAAAATTAAGGGATTATTATCAAAACCACAAGTAAAAGAGGTTACTTTTGAATTTGCAAAGCCGCAACTCTTTTGCCTCAGCTCGAATTTTAAGTGAGTCTTAGCGGTTGAGGTTATAAACGGATCTACCATTCTGGTTGATCTCTATTCATCGTATCGAATCTATAAGCTTTGGAGATGTCCATATTGCCTAGAATTTGATACGTGAAAAAACTTTGCTGACAACTCATTCACAACCCATCGACCTTCCGATTGAATTTTCAAGCAAAAGTCGTCCTAGATCCGAGATCAAGTCAATCCTATTCGTACTTGGAATGAGAAAATCCGGGACTGACCAACTTCTGACAAAGTTTCGGATTGATATAATCCCAAATATCTCAAACTTTTTTTCTGTGTTCCAAGACCACGGCGACGCGTTAGCTCACTAAGCCATTGCACATTTGTGGACGCAACTCTAAATGACAGCTTATAATTTGTGTGCTGTGGCTGAGTTGATCTGAATTATGCTCATTTCAAGAACGTTTGGAACATTTGTTCCGAATAATTTAAGAGAACACTTATTTTTCATATTTTGAGTTCAAGCTGACTTATTTTCTAAACCGATTTTCCGAGAGATCGAGAGATTTTAGTATTTTTTACTTTTTTACCCAAAATATGCAAGTTTCTTAAAAAAAATATACTTCTTAACGAGATATACAGACTACTACACACTACCCGCTGCACCACAACCGACCAAATACCTTTTTTACCTCTTAAGGGATTGTTTAAGATGTCCGTTGGCTTGCTCAAATTTTTAATATATTCAAGAAAACCAGGAAGCGTCTTAATGTCTTAAAAATACTAGAAAATAAATTAAATAATGCTTCGGGTTTTACTTGACCCCCGTTCAAAGAACTAGGGCAGAATGACAATGCAATGAGACATTGCACCAGGAGGTCTTGTCATCCAAGATCAGTCTGCTCAAGATACTCAACCAAAAGAACATCCCAGCTTCTACACTTCGGGAAGAAAAGGACTAGAACTATTATAGGAGACATTCTTGAGCCGACCCTTGAAAAATATTTGCACAATTTTAATATAAGCTTTTAATCTATAAATTTAATAAAATATTAGTAAAATTTTAGTATAGACGTTGAAAACTTGAATCCAATGGGAAACTGGAACAAAGCGGAGGGCAAAAGCTGGTTTCAACCAACATTTTCTTTTCACCTTTCTTCCTTAAGACTTTTTTCACTTTCTTTTCTTCATTCGCTTCTCTAACTATACTTTAATTTGCTACTTTCTCTTTTCTGTGCTTTCTTCTAAGCCATTCCCCCTTTCTTTCCTTGTTTTCTTTAGGTTATTCTCTATCGATTCAGTATCACTCTTTTCTTTTTCTATCCTGCTTCATTTCTCCGAACTTTCTTATATCAGATAGGTACCGATTTAGACCAAATTATTGATTTCGAAACTTGCAGGATCCCTGCTTTAAAGGAGCAAATCCTTTCTCCAAATCAAAAAAAAAAATACCATAATTAACTGCTTAACATTGTCTATTGATTGGCTGGGCTCATCATTTCCCCATCACCATCATCATCATCATCATTATCAACCAAAGCGCGTTTCCACTTTTATCTTCGACACTTTCAAGCTTTAATATCAACTGCCAATTAGCTGGTGTTGCGTTGCGACACTTTTGCCCATCCACAAAAATCTCCATAAAAATTCAGCGAAAATTAACTCTTAGTCACTTAAACCTCAAACGAGAGCTCTTTGACGCATTCGAGTGGTGGAGGAGCGGAGCGAGCAGGAGCCATAAAAAAAAAAGAAAAACTTTTGCTCAATTTTTGCAGCACTCGGATTTGGCGCTTAAAGTCAACTACTTTATGGCACAAAATGTAGTAAGAAATTTCCGTACTTTTGCCCAGACTTCCAATTAGAATTTGTTGGTGGCATAAATTGTTGGCGACCGTGCGCCAGTGTCAAATAATTTAACCTAATTTGACACTTCAAATGTGCGAGCGAGCCTAGTGGGAGGAATTTTTGTGTCTGTCCCTTATCCTAATTTAAGTGTTTCCCTCCCTTTCTCCCTCCCTATCTGTGTGTGTGTGTATTAAAGTCGTTAGGCCCACAGCCCAGAGGGACAGGAGAGGGAGCCCACAAATTGTCCTACTAATTCTTTGTTGGTTTTTTTTTGGGGGGCATCTGTGTAATTGCCAGTGGCCTTTATTTTATTAATTTTCTCCTCCTCGCTTACAGATTAACCTACCAGCGGGTTGCATTGAAGGAGATCAGACTGCAGGAGGAGGAGGGTGCTCCATTTACCGCTATACGGGAGGCCTCGCTACTGAAAGAACTGAAACATAGCAACATTGTGACCCTACACGATATTGTGCACACACGCGAGACACTGACCTTTGTCTTTGAGTATGTGGTGAGTATTGAGGAAAAGAAAAAGGGCGAAAATAATAGAGGAGACCTACAACTATCAATTCTATCCTAGAACACGGATCTGTCGCAATATATGGAGAAGCATCCGGGCGGTCTGGATCATCGTAATGTGCGTCTGTTCCTCTTCCAGCTGCTACGTGGTCTCTCCTACTGCCACAAACGTCGTGTCCTGCATCGCGACGTTAAGCCGCAAAATTTGCTAATCAGCGATTGCGGTGAACTGAAGCTTGCCGATTTTGGTCTGGCCCGGGCCAAAAGTGTGCCCAGTCATACGTATTCACATGAGGTGGTCACGTTATGGTATCGTCCACCAGGTGAGTTTTTTAATTGATAACTACGTTTGATAAGATGTAGAAAATGATGTTACTGTTAATAGTTTTTGGGTTGCATCTGTCGCAAGGACAAACGCCTTTATATTCTGGCACCTTAGACCTTTTTTTGGTTATGTGAACAGCAGTTGTAGGAGCAGAGGGGAAGCAGCTGATGGCATTTATTCATTTGATGCAAAATGATTGCATCTTATAATGAATGACTGATCTTTCTGATTTAGAATTTTTGAATTTTCAGCAATTTTCTGGCAAATGGAGACGTTTTATTCTAGTGAAGACAGAGCTAAAAGTTACAATTACCCTTTTACAGATAATTTAAAACCAATCCTGTTTTTCTAACAATCTTCATTGAAACTTGGAGTTACAGCTATTCAGGGATAATCACAAAATGTAAATACTTTTACAATTACTTGAATAATTGAACCTGCATAGGGAGTTAAGTTAGTAATTGTGCTGGAAATGTGAAATTATTCATGTATTTATAGGTGGAAACTTCAATTTTGTACCACTCCGAATGGTTTTTCATCCTCATTATTATATATATATTATCACAAAATGTAATTACTTTTACAATTACTTAAAAACTTTTTCCCGCAAGGAGGGAATATTTATTAATTATGCGTGTGATTAATAATTAATTACTTTTACAATTACTTGAATAATCGTACCTGTTTAGGAAGATTATGAAGTAATTGTGCTTGTAATGTGGAATTAGTCATGTATTTATAGGTGGAAACAGCAATTATTTACAAGTTGGAATGCTCTTACATCCCATATTTGGGCCAATACTTATCTTTAATGGTTTTAAATTAAACTATTAAACTTAATTGGTAAAAAAAAACCTAATTTTCAGCTACAATTTCATGAATAATTCATCTTTTCATGCACAATTACTTAGTAATCTCTCTTTGCAGCTACAATTATTCAAGTAATTGCAAAAGTAATTACATTTTGTATTTTATTTATTTATTTATACAATGGGAACCACAAATTAATTTTCAGTTACAGTGGGGTTTCATAGCCAGAGCAATATGGGCCTTCAGGCTGACATTTTGTAATATTTCTTGAAGAATAGAAACTTCAAATATGAATTACATTTACAAAATAATTGATTTTCCATTTGTAGTATTTGTAGAATCATGGAAACTACATATATAAATAGCACTTAGCAAAGAATTGATGTAATAAAAAGTAATTAAGGACGGAATGTAATGATTACATTAAAACTCTTAGTGAAAGTATCTTTATTTTGAAATAGTTTCGATTAGAGCGGTTCACGTGAGCCAAATTTGTTTTACGCCACAAACGATATACAAATCTAAGTACGCACGTTATTTTTGAAGCATTTTGCGTCACACACGAATCATGTAAATATGTAAGAAATCGTCACGAATCCTAGCGCACTATAAAAATCATCGCCATGAAAATGGATTTAACAAAATACAACACAGTTAAGTAAATACGTTCAACGGAAGCATTTAAGGCTCTATTCCAACGTATTTGCTGTGAACCTGTGCCGATTGCCCTTGTTTCTTGTTAAATGCACCGGTGTCACAACGACCAAACTGTGTCATTATAGGAGGAACAAGCATCAAGCAGGCAATGACAAAGATCTAGAGGTGCTTGGAATTCATGCCAGTTACCAGTAAAAGTGGTTTTCATTTTATTAGAGTGTGCCCCTACTGTTTTGTCAGATAAATACCACATTTTCTAGTATGAAACTGTTAAATCAAATATAGATTTGGCAAATTTTCGCGACTTTTATTCACGATGTTTGGTACTATTTCACTCACAAAATATGCACGTATCACGCGTATTCACGCACGAAACTTTGTGTTTGCGCACGTTACCATCGTGACACACCGTCCAATCTTCAATCTTCATTAGGCAAAACCCCTAGAAAACCCCTTTTCTGCTTCCCCCACTAAAAGGATTTATAAAATAAACAAGCGAAATCAATCCCCAAATCGCATTAAGTGATTTCAGTTTAGTTTTTTTTTTTCTTCTGTTTTTCCCATTTGCCCGTCAAGCGTTCGACTTAATGCTAAAAGCATCAAAATGTAGCCATTAATTGCCGAGACAAGCGAATCTATTTTGCAACACAAAGGAGGAAGCTCAACTAAGATTAAATTACGGACTGACTGACTATTCCAATGGGTAAACACCCATTCCCGTTTTTCCATGGCCAGAGATTTTCCATCAATTTGCCAAAGGAAAGTTGCAAAATTGAAAGAATGAAAAAAAGTTAATTTTTTAATATGCAATTCCCCGACATAAACACTTTGTGAAAGGATATGCCAGCGGCACAGGAGCGAGCGCTCTCATCTCTGTGGGGGATTTCAAAGCATGTTGAACAAATTTAATCTGCACTTCTTCTTGGCAGGTCAAAGAGGAAGCGTGGCTGTGGATGTGGATGAGGATGAGGATGTGGTTGGGTGCGCCAGTTTCACCTGGCGAATGTTGCAAACTTTGCTAGCTTGCTGGTCACAGAGATAACCTGTCAGCGGAGCCGCTGCCTCCTCTTTATTTATTTAAAATTGCAATTTATTTTCATATAAAAAACTGCATTTACTTAACGAACCCCCCTCTCTCTCCCTGCCACCGTTTAGATGTACTGCTGGGCAGCACGGAGTATTCAACATCGCTGGACATGTGGGGCGTTGGCTGCATATTTGTGGAAATGGTCACTGGGATGCCAACGTTCCCCGGCATACGTGATACCTACGATCAGTTGGATAAAATATTCAAATTGCTGGGCACGCCCACCGAGGAGACGTGGCAGGGGGTTACCCATTTCCCTGGCTATAAACCGCACAAGTTGGGTGAGTAATTGGAGCGGCTCCAGCCGAAGGCAACACTAATTTGACCCAACCACTCAGGCTTCTATCGACCACGCAAACTGGGTCACAATTTCCCACGGCTGTACGACATCATTGAGGGCGAAACGATAGCCAACGCGTTTCTGCAATTGAATCCCGAGCAGCGTATCGGAGCCGAAGATGCACTGCTGCATCACTACTTTGCGCAATTGCCAAAGAAACTCTACGAATTGCCAGACGGTATGTCCAATTGAATTAATATATTAAACATTTACAAGATTCGCCACAGGAGCAACTTTTCTGGGGGAGGGGGGGGCCCAAAAAAAGGGAAAAGAAAAGAAAAGCAGGAAAACCAATTAAAATAGCGAAATGTTTGCTTAAAGTTTTCGCACAACAAAAGAAGTGCAGCCTTGGCTTCTTTTTTTCTATCTGGTTGCCAATTTAAGTTTCGCGACAATTTGTTGCTGCTCTTAACTAATGTTTTCTGAGGTATAGTTAACAGTAATTGCATTTGCCCCACCCCCTCCACATCTCCAGTTGTAATTGGGAAAAGTTTCTGTGTATTTTCTTCTGTTTTTTTTTTGCAACAAGTTGGTATAATTAGCATCCGCCAGAGTTGGCGCAACAACAGCAACAGCAACAAAAAGGTTCCATTGAAAAGTTTCCTTTTTGAAAGGGAAAACACAAATGTCAAAGCAAATAAGAACGCGCGAATGTAAAGAAGCAAAAGGGATATTAATTAGATTTCGCCATAATGTGGAGTGTTTACAACTTTTGAATGGACTCGGAAATGGACTCTCGACTGTTGCATTTCAAATTTCATTATCCTTCACGTTGATCAAACTCACTTGGCGAGGAGAGAAACTTTTGTCTTAAAATGAAACTAGTTGAGGATGAGACCATAACTTATCTGTTTACCAGTCCTGATCGTTGATGGCAGTTGATCTACAGTTTGAATAGTTTTAATAGACATAACAGCTATGCGAATCTTAAGTTAAGGATCTTAAGATTTCACACAATTAAAGGCTTTGCGTGAGTAAGTAAAGCATTTATAATCCATCATTTTCCTCGTAGCACCTTAACCCAATAGCAGTGCTAGGAAGTACCTAGGAAGTATTTGTATATTCGGTGTACCCTTTTAACTTACTTCACAAGTTTTCAATTTGAGTACCTTTTATCTTACCTAGGTTCAAATTTGTATATCCCTTGTCAAAAGATAAGGTCCCTCATACAGATTATAGCCATCAAATTAACTGAAACTCTCTGAGCTCTATCATGAGCTTAGCTGATTTCAGGCATGATTTTGTTACTGAACTCATGGCTGAGTTTTATGTGGAATACTCAAAACAGTATTAAAATCAGTACCAAATTCAGCTACTAATTGGGCAAGAATTCATCACTGAAAAACTTAGTTCTTAGTGGGGTTCAGAATAGCTAGCAGCTCTCGAGAGCCAGCTCCTGCGCTCAGCTTATAGCACTCTGGTCTTAGTTCTAGGCTTTGAGCTGAATGCCCTAGATCGAGAGCCGTGAGACACAGCACTCGGCTTAGAGCTGAGAGTCACAACGGCTCGGCTCGTGAGCTACAGCGATCGATTCGTAAAACACAGCCACAGCTCTCAACACAGGAGCCACAGCTC
Source organism: Lordiphosa andalusiaca (assembly GCA_035044965.1). Taxonomy (NCBI): domain Eukaryota; kingdom Metazoa; phylum Arthropoda; class Insecta; order Diptera; family Drosophilidae; genus Lordiphosa; species Lordiphosa andalusiaca. Next base: position 2,411,323 of record JAWNNM010001363.1, on the reverse strand, counting down.
TTCGCTGATGAGCCGCAGTTCTCAGCTCCTGAGTCACAGCCATCGGCTTGTGTATTCTTACTTAACTAGTAGCTGATTTTTGGTACTGATTTTAGTACTGTTTTGAGTATTCCAGATGATATACGGAGCTATAACATACAAAGCGACATTGAACTGCAATTTCCTTTTACTCATATGAATGCCACTATATGTACAAAGTTTCCGGCTATACCTAGATATAGGCGTTTGTGACGTGGACATCAGCTTGAAACTTAATGATAGTTAATTTTTAAATATTTTGTTATCAACTTGGAGCAATGTGGAAGGTTTGTTACACTCTGAACATAGAACTAGTCTACTAAATCCCGAGTATTTTTGCATCTTTTTCTGTGCTCTTAGCTACCAACTTTGTTGAAATTTCGAGGAAGCCTTAAGATTTTTGTTGAATAGTTTAGGTTTTTTTAAGATGCGGTCGAAAACGACTACAAAACCCCTAGGAAATATCTTAAACCTAAATATTACTCTAATTATGCTGCTACCAAAAAATAGGAACAAGTACAAGAAAAAATCGTTTAGTTTTCTACATATTTTTGAAATTTAAAGGTGTACAAATGTTGCGTCCGCCAGTGTAAAAATTCCCCTAAAAAAACCCATGATGATTTGTAATTGTGTTTAATTCCGAATGTGACTTAGAAGAGAAACACAGCAGCTATCGTTTTGCTATGCGCAAGCAGCTTTGCTTAAAACAACAACAAATGCGAAGGATGCGTATAGCTTGTGCGCACCACTGTTGTTGGTGATTTTGCGAGCTTGGAAAGCTGTATGAGGGCTGGTTGTTTATCGCAATGCAATTGCAAACGCCCATTAGACAGAGAGCCATTTTAATCTTAGCTTTTCCTGTAAATTGTTTATGGCGAAAAATAACGCCCCGGGCGACAATTGCTTCTGCTTGCAGATAATAATCCTACCGAAAAGTAAACTTTCTTAAACGTGAAACTCCCCTTCTATTAAACATTAAATAATCCCCCCCCAAGTCCTTTGGCCATTTTAGAATTCCATGGAGTATTCATTATTCAATAGCAAAGCTATAGAAAATCTCTCTCTCTCTGTCCACCCAAATGCTTTTTGGGCAATAAGAAACAGTAGAAAAATACAATTTATAAACTTGGCCTGCCTTTTCAAATGCAGTTGCATTAATTAGAGTTTAGCCAACCGGGCCAACTGTTGTAGGAAGGGGGGGGAGGAAGAGAGAGAGCAGTAAACTTTGGTTTACAACCATTTGGACCAACAGCAATTTGCCAAATGCAATGCATACGAATTTGAAAACTTTCAAAAATGCCAAAAAAAAAACTGAATGAATGAATGAATAAACTGAAAAATTTCCCAACTCAGCTTAAAGTGTGCTTAAAATGCGATTAACGCGTGATTTGTGTACAACCAAAACTGCAACTGCAACTGCAACTGCAACTGCTTTCCCTTCAAGGCATTTATTTAAATTAATTTGATTCATCAAGTGGGTGGAAGGGGGGTGGGGGGGAGGTGGTTGCTAAATTCCAAACAAATCACTGCAAAAATGAGAACACAACTTTTGTGGCAGGCAGAGGGAAGTCTGAGTAACAGTAACAGTTCTGGTTGAGGATCAAACGATCATTTCGTTTATACCAGGGATGCAAACCACTCGAAAATAAGTACTGGTTCGGTTCAGTGGTTCGTACAGTTTCTAAACCGCCGGTTCGGTTCATAACATGGTTTTTGGACTAAAATAAACCGCGTTTTCGGTTCGGTTCAGTGGTTCACAAAGGCACATTATAAATTATGATTTCGGTGAATCCTATAATCCATTCGAATATCTTTAAAATCCTTAGAGCAATCTGCAAAGATTATTATGTCGGATTCCTAGAACTCGTCTATCAGTTCTTGGAGGAATGCCCTTATTTATTGGCAGATTAAAATTGAATTAAGTTTAAGAAGTACCACAAAAAATGTAAAATATTGTCTAATGAATAAACAAATTTAGATTGATGACAGGTAATTTAAGAGATAGGCGGGAAATTGCAGAAGTTATATCGATCCGACAAAGCTAAATATGTAGAGGGTCGAACGAAATGTTTGAAAATTATCTTCGGGAAACGATTCAAATTTCCTAATTAATCAAAATCATTGGCCAGAGGAAAGCAATTCCCGTTAAAACTCGTCAGAGAACTGAACCGAACCGAATTTTATTTGTGGTTTTCGGTTCGGTTCAGAAATTCTGAAAGGGAAGCCGGTTTGGTTCACCAGCGGGTTCAAAACCGGTTCAGCTCGAACCGGTTTGCATCCCTGGTATATACCTTTAATCAAGAAAAAGCCCGATAAAATCAATTAAAAATTTCCAACTAATGTGTGCCTCATTTATCATGGTCACAGTACAGAAAGGTCAACATCCGTAGAGGAGTTTATACCAAACCGCAAAAGCCGAGGCCGATGAGGATGCCGTTGCCGTTGCCAATGCCGCTGCCATTGTGTGCTTTTGTGGTCAATGTTCCTCCTCCTCCCTTACTGTGTGAGGTGCAAAATGCAATTTTGTATGGACAATTGTCCCAAATATGAAATTATGTCATAAGGTTTTAGTTAAAATTTGATTTATGTATATAGTATATATATTTTCTGTTTACTAATTGCCACATTTTGCCATTGCAGAAACCTCAATATTCACCGTGGAAGGAGTGCAGCTTTATACAGAGCCAAATCGACAGAATAAATGAAAATTAAAGCAGGTCCTCTCTGTGGATGGCGTACGTTTCTATTGTTAACCATAAAACAAGACATCAAATCCAACCTTATCTAAACACACACACACACACACACACACACAAAAATCCCACAATCGATAGCCATGGATGGAGGAGCAAAGAGTAGCAGCGTCTATCATGCATCATCATAGTCTTTTAGTTCGATTTGCATTGGGAGCAGGAGCGGAAGGAGCAGGAGCAGAAGACAACGGCGGCATTTCTTCAGTCAAATTTTCTTGTGCCTAGGACATTAAAGTTAGTTTAGCAGTCCGTCTTTAATCCTAAAGCCTTGTCAAAAAGGATACTCAGCTTAGTCAAATTGTTCAAAATTTTCGACTTATCAAATTTCATTTATAATTTTCTCCCTTTTTAGTTTTATACAACAATAATTAATGAGTGAACAATTTCCTCGCAAAATTATCAATTATGTTTATGTAAATTTTTGTGTGCTCTTTTTTTTTTGTAAAAAAACAAAAAATACAATCTTTAAAAAAAGGTAATTTTTTCGAAATTTTCATTTGTCATGCAAACTTGGCCGCGCTGTTTAAGTGATAATTTTTTTATAATTATTAAATGAATTTATGTAAAGAAAGTAAAAAAAACAAACAAAAAGAAGAAGAAGTAAAAAACCAATAAATTTAAATCATTTATACCATATAATTTATGCTCAATTTTTGTTGTTATTTCTTTTGGTTAATTTTAAGTTTTTATTTTTTTTCTCTCTATAGAGTGTGCAGCAGCTTCTGGATAATTACCATTATCATCATTCTAGGAATTAGAAATAGTGAATTTCATTCATACATCATCAAGCTCAGCCAATTCATCGTTGATTTGATGAGATGTTTTTGACTACCAGCAGGAACGTTTTGTCCCCCCAAACCTCTAAATACAACTATAAAAACAACTCCAATAATGAGTAATAATAGTTACACAGTTAAGTTCATAATATTTACAGTGTGACCTTAGTTGTGTAATATTTTATGTCAAATTTAGAAACCAAACTATGGTCACACTACCCCACAATCAACTATAAAGACTTAAAAATGATTGAGTTGCCCCGCAGCCGACAATTTCAGCGCGTATCAAAGCAGCAGCTATCCAATACAATCCCAGAGCTCTACTTTTGAATAAGAAACCCATGGAGAAAGTACAGCAAATCAGCTACTAAGAGCTAATACGAGTGGGCGCCATAGATGGAGAGATGGTACTCGTTGTTTATTCGCGCCTGCAAAGAGCTAAAAGTGTCAGCAAACACAGAATTAAACTATATCCGAAAACAATCCATTTGGTGTAGATTTGTCCTTACTATCCTTGTAATCATCCAACGCTGCCGAAAATCATCCAAAACTTATAACTTTTTATGGCCTTTGTATGATTTTTAGCTCCGTTAGATTATTAAAAAGATATTTATAACATACCCAGATACCAAATGGATATGGGAAGTTATCCATTGCATTGCTATAGCATTCTTATATTCCTACGGGAAGAAGTATGCCACACTGCAACACTTCTTGGCTATAAAAAAATCGATATTTCTAAGAGATAACAAAACTTATTTTCTGAAAGATAAGAAAGCAATTCTTCGGTGGGATAGAAAGAGCTTTTACCAAGTGTTAAGAAATCCATTTTCCATGGAGATAAGACAAAACCTCTGTTACGGAATATATCAAAATACCTCTTCAACTTTATAATTCAGAATTCGAATGACGTCTCAATCAGATGCTTGTTCAGGAACAAAATCTACCATCTGGCCAAAAGTATTCATACATACATGTATTTCTAGCAACTGGCATCAATTTGATAACTTGCAATTCTCAAGTTTAAGTTTGTTGCACCTTCAATATAAAAGGATCAACTGAAATTTAGGTCTGAACTGAAACTTTGGTGTGCTTAGTGTATCTTAAGCGATGTGTCTCAACCATTTGATGAGCTGAACAGTTACTTAACTTTTTCAAGAACCACACTCTTAGAAATATGATCGAAGATGGAATTGATTCGTATTTTCAGCAGTGTTCTCTAGCCACAGCTAATGGGGGAAGGACACCCTCGATAATTCAAACTGAAGTAATGCATTAATGAGTGTACGAGATAAACACAGAGAAGAGACCCTGAAATAAAGCTTTAAAGTCAGCATCTCTCACTTTCAACTGTATCGTTTTCGTAAGTTTCGCTTAGACATGTGGGATCCCTATTATGCATTTACTGCAGCGATGGTCATGCCTGGGCCGCAGGGGCCGAGCACATTTTACATCAACACGAAGCGAGCTCATGCCAAAGCTTGGGAGAGCAAGCAGTACGCTGTTTGATTTCAGTCTTAGGCTAGCAGTCGGCGGGGGCAGGTCAGAGCTAGTTTGAGTGACTTTTTTTTGGCCCACCAGCACCCTCTCACTCTATGGCCACGCTCTTCATGACAAAACTTGATTTAAAGCCTACTTTACTTAGACCGCGAATCGCCAAAAGCTAGAAGAGAGCAATTTCATTCGGAATTAAGATTAGAAAAATGAAATCAAAGCAAAATTGCTTTAGATTGACTTTCATTGCTGATACTTTTGTATGTTTGAACTCTATTTGCTGTACAAAATATAGGTACCTTTTACTAGAATCTAGAAAGGGAAGCTAGAGCAGCGATGTTCACCCATAGCCCCGAGGGGCCGAACACCTTAGGCAATTCATGCCGAATGCTTGCCGAAGTAATGCTTCAGTGAGTGTCAGAGAGAGACAGAGAGCTACAGAGAGCCTCTTTTCTAGAACATCGCTGATCTAAAGCAGGCCTGGCCAAATAGAGAGCGAACAAACATATGCCTGTCTCTCTCTGACACACAGTAATGATAGAGTTCGGCATGCATTCGGCATGATTTGCCCGGAGACTTCGGCCCCCGGGGGCTATGGCTGGCCAGGCCTGATCTAGAGGGTCACCAAGTTATATACAAGTTCTCAAAATGTTCAGAAAACCCAGGATATTATCAAGAAGGGGAGAGCTTTAAATAATATTTATTACAACTTCATATATTTCAAGTACTTGCTGAAACTTTAAGATAACTTGAACTGTACTACCGTTTTTTTTTTCTCTTATTTTTTGTTATGTAAAATGAGAACAATTCTTAACAAAAGCTGCTGTCCTCGAGCACCTCAACTAAAACACTATCGATGTTAACTGAACTAACTACTAGAGTGGCTCATAGAAACATTTTCGAAACAACCACAAATTTATAGCCTATAGTCAAATCGAATTAAAAATTTAGCCAAACGAAAGTAGAAAGAAATTTTTAGCCAGAAGAATTCTAAAAAACAAAAAAAAAAACAAAGAAAAAATAAAACCAACTAAAACTAATCAAAGTGAAATTCAAAGTAAAATATTTTACATAGAGTAGAGCAGGATATAAATCAACACAAAACCATTTACCCTTTCCCTGCATCGAGAAACGCAACGAAACCGCCACAAAAGACGGAGAGGACAACCCAAAAAAAAAAACAAAGCAAAACCAAAATGATGATCCAACAAAATGTGCAAATTGAAATCAAAGACACTTTCGTTAAGTAATCAAAAAACCAATTTGCATGGAAAACAAAAGAATATTAAAAGTAGACGAAAATATATTATGAATACAATTTATATGAATGGAGGCGGCGAAGGAGGAGGAGGAGGAGGAGCATTCGACAGTTGACGGTTTGACAGTCACTGTGCTTACAAAACGCTAGCGTTTTTAGAGGCGTTTTAAATCGCGGCGCAGACAACAAGAAAACCAAAAAAAAAAAAAGATTTGAAAAAAAACCAAACAAATATTTCAAATGAATAAACTTTTTCTGTGATTTATGAAAAAAGTATGCAAAAACACACACCCACACACGCAACTAAACAACAAGAAGCAGCATGAAAAAATAGCAAATAAACAAACAAAATTTTAGGCACTTTAGTGAACCAAAAAAAGTACATTTAAATAGTAGATGATGCTGCTAGCCAAACAAATTTTTGCACACAATTCAAAGATCTAAACATTTGCCTTTCGTTTGTGGCTCTTGTACTGTAATTTTGTTCTAGTTCTGAAGAAACAACAAAAGAAAAACAAACATAAAACAAAAGAGAAAAATCAACGCAACGCACTTTTTGCACTTTTCCCATCCCGAAGGTTACGTCCATAGTTTATAAGCCAATGAGCCAATGGAACAAATCGAATCGAACGAATCAAACGAAGATTGAATTTTATCCAGGAATAAGTTTTCAAAAGCCATTTTGTGTTAGTTTCTGTGTATTTTGTTTTTGCACAACAAAAACTAAGCATAAAACACACACACATAAATGTAATCCAAAACCAAATAAGAAACCTACAAAAATGGTCATAAACTAAGAATGTTTTTAGCTGAACGTGTGTCTCTCTAGTTGTATTCTATTTAGTCCTTAGGCAGGCGTTTAGGGATACCCACCCCCCGCCCCCCTCCCCACAACAAAGAAAAGAATACCAAAAACAGAACGCGCGTACCCTTCAAGGAACGGAAAGGTAAAATTGAACGGAAAACTAAATAAATAAATAAATAATATTATATATATAAATATAAAATATTTTTAATGCATTGAATTTGTCGTAAATATTTAATGTACCTTTGTTAAAAACAAAATAAATCTATTAATACAAATATTTGGAGATATTTGGAAAACAAAAACCAAAAAACCACAACTAGAAATCCTCTAAGCAAGCGGCTAATAAGCAGCTGCCATTTTTTGTATAGTTGAAAGAGGCAAAAGTTTCCAGGCAAATGGGGGTAAGACCGAGAGATAAAACATTTTGTAAATAACTGTAGTTGATTTCTAAGTAGCGAAAGACGAACCACAAAACTAACATTAAAACAACACTAAAGATAAACACAAATACAGAAATATTGAATGTTTATGATTTATAGCAAGAGATTGATTGATGAATGGCAACTAAATACAATTTGAATAAGTTCAACCTGTACAATAATTTAATATTAAATAATAATAAAAATAAAGATGGGACAAAAACCAAGGAAAAATAAAAAGAAATTTGTATTTTACTTCTACTGGTTTGGGGCGGTAGCCGTAGGAACAATGGATTAAAACTTTGGTTTTGATGATTCTCTTAAGAAAGCTAGCTGTGCCCCTGCTTCAGCTTGAACCTTCAACCTTCTACAAACTTTCATAGAACTGCAGCTTTGGTAATAATTCGCTAATAATTTGTTGGTCCTTCGAGCCGGATACCACTTGGAAGGCAGCAGGAAAGAAGTGTTTATTAAAGGGAAAGGTAAATCTAACTGAACTAAGCCATAACCAAACCACTAAATGCAACTGGTGAACCGAACCGGTATGTAGAACCGAAAATGTTAAATCCTAACGGTTCGCTTACTATAAGACCATTTTCTAATAGAATTTTTGTATTGTCATTGTTTCTCTTATAAAACAGATGAAGATGATTGTCCTGAGCTGAACACGAATCTGTTATAGGAAATGATCCCTCACGTCTATATTTTTGTCAATTTCAGCTTAAGGTTGCTTAAAATGCATACTGTGATCCTTTTTAAGGGATATAACATAAAAATATAGAAAGAAAGATTGAACCAATGGCCCGTGTATCCATACAATGAACTGAGCTGATGGTTCTGGAACTGTGCTAACCACTGAACCGTAACATTCCTTATAATGGAACGGCTTGCATCTCTGGTATTAACACCCTGGATGATGCACTACCAATTGAAGTCCGGCTCGAAGGACCAAAGCGTAAATCTACAAAATATGTAAAATCTCCATGAAAATGTATGGTTTCTAGACGTTTGACAGGGATTTTTCACCCAATACTTTCTTGTAGATTTCTACATGCCGTGTCAAATCTATGTAAGTTTTTTAATGGGGCATATAGCTATTCTATATGACACTTTTAGGGCGCATCCCTTACACAGAAACAAAGTGTGAATACTACTATTTACACTTTACTATTTTCATAATAGTATACTTGAATGTGGGGAGAGAAGGGTCACCGGAGGGGAGACAAGGGAGATAAAGGCAAAGTCTTCCGTTTAAAAATCTTACAACTACATTTTTTATCACTTACCTTGTCTGCCACTCGAACTTACAACTCATTTTGCTTGACTTGGGAACTTTAACACAAATGCCGACATCTTAGCTAACACAACTATCAAGCACTCGCACGGCATTGCCTCGGATTACTGTAATTAAAAGAAGCGTTAGGCAAGGATGATACGAATGGAATCAACAAAATGTTAAATGAAAGATTATATTATGATTGAACTTAAAACTGATCTGAACTTAAATAACGATTCTGTTTAGAATTCCGAGTCGGTTTTTACGCAAACGGAGATTTTTCTTAGTTGAAATTCACAAATTTATACACTCAAAGAAAAAATAGAGAATTTTATAATTGGATTAAGAATGTTTGAGGTCAAAAGTTTGATAAGAATACAAATTCTTGATCCAAGAGCGAAATCCTTAGTCCAAGTATACATTTTTGAGTTTTTGAGAGTTTTAAGACTTCATCCAAGTACGAATCATTCTCAAAGCAAGCAGAGTAGTTCTTAAATTAAGTGCTAAACATATTCAAAAACTTAAGATGGCTCATTCTTGAATCAAAAGCATTCATCATTGTTATAAACCGAAAATGTTCTTCCTTCTTATCAAGATCAAGAGTAAGATCGTTCACTCTACTCTACTACACTCAAAAACTACACGGATTCCAATCATACAACGTTGTTTTTTCCATTTTGTTTAAATTTATTTAATGGAAAACTAATTGTCAAACCATGTGGCAAGTTTTAGCCGGCTCGAGGAATACAAAGCATCTCAAAGCAGCATTAGCACAAACGACGCTCCATGCCAGCAATGTCATAGCTGGTTGGGAATTCCAAAGCAACATGAGTGCAAAAATCGATTGCGCTCTCCGCTTGATGGCTTCCCACACACACCCCTCTCCTAAACTGAGAGAGCGAGCTCAACGCTGTCTCAAATGTGCTTGCTCTCCTCTCTGATTCTTTAGCTCAGTCCCCTTGCCTAAGTACAAGTACACTGAGAACAAACTTAACTCGATTTCAAGAGCGAAATTCTTGAAAATTCAAGAACGAATACATATATTTTTAAGAGAGTTCGCTCTTATGTTTTTCGTTCTACTTTTACTGGGTGTTTGAAAAGCAAAAAGAATGTCTGTGGTCACTAGACATTGTCGAATTGAATCCACTTGGCATTGAGTTTCAACTACTGAAGCAATTCCAATTCTCAAACCTGATTTAGTACCCATTGATATACATGAAATATTTACACGTAAATCCAATTTAGGAATTTAGAACAGGGCTAATAATTCCTTTATTTTTACACTAGACATCCCTATTGGGCCTTATGAACTAATCAATTAGTCACGTTCAATGTTTTGGATTTGATTTCTGATTGAATAGAGTTGAATAGAGTGATTCCCAGTTTTTCGTCACAAATTGGTTAAATTTTTCTCTTCTCATTCATTTATATTTTTATAAATAGTTTTGCCCCAAATGGAAACTAAACCAGGGTCTCACTCAGTTGCCGACCATAAATAATAATCCAGGCCAATAATTTAAAATGATGAATGAAATTGTGGGTCATTTTTTTGCCAGCTCTCAATTGAAATGTTTCATTTTAATTAAGTTAATTTCAGTTTTGAGGAAAATGTGGAACTCGTAGGCACTTGTCGTTTGTCGCCAAACCTCTCCCACAACATCAAAGCTCAAAAGGCATTAATTATGCAAATGACACAACTCTTTTTTCTCTTTCGTTTTTCTGCCCAAATACAAACATGTTCGTACATGACATTAGGAAACTTTTTTCTATCAACGTTGCTTGCGTCATCGGGCCAGCCAATTCATCGTGGAGTTGAAGATGGGGACGGGCCTTTGTATTATTTTGTGGCCATATCAAGAGTTGAGCATCATTGCACGATTCCTAGCCAGTTGGTTGTCCGGCAAACGTCAAGCGCCAAAAAGGTAAAAGGTTCTCTTGGCAATGCCATGCTGGAAAAACCTTCGGAAATCCATAAACAGACAATAACAAAAAGCAAAAAAAAAGAGCACAACTAATAATAATAACAATAATAATAATAATACAAATTGCATTTTTACAAATGAGTGACATAATGCGGAACAACAGCCACAGTCGGCTGTCTGCAAAGATTGTTTGCATCTTCGTGAATGAGACATAAAATTTTGCATTCACAATCAACTCGTGATGTTGGCAAAGGTCGTTTCAGATATATATAAATACAAATCGAATCTTGGCTAAAAATAGTTGGTCAACGAATTGGAAAATGCAAGTACTTGGCTAAAACCATTTGGAATTCATTTCACGGTCTTCGATTACTCATGTGAGTACACCAAGGCGAATTACCTTAACGGACGTATTTGGGGTAGCCCACAAGTTGGATGCCATGCATGCGATTGAGTAGAGTGTTAAGTTGGAATTGTCAATGAGTTGAGTGCACGAATGTTTTGCATATAATCCACTTGAGTGGGAAGATTCAAATAGAAACTGGTTGCAAAATCAAATCCAAAAAATAAAAAACCTAAGTTTAGAAAGGGTTTTTATGCTGGGAGGGCATTATTTAGAAATGAACTCGTCACAATTTACTAAGTTAGTTTGTATTGATGAAGTGCATAAAAACAATTGAAGCTATTAATCAAACTTTCAGTGGTAACATTTATCCCTGAACCCAAGTTTCTGGTTCGAACCTTGGTTCGCTGGCACATAAAACAATACTTAGACTTTTGATTTATTAAAACTAAAAGTAGATACCTTCTATCCATATGCTTAATCATAATGATAATTTCTTAAGTTATTAACAGCTTTTAACAGCTTTAAGAAACTGCGTAGTTTAGGTTCCAATTAGCATTATATCTTCCAGGAGCTGTTCATCTATACTAGCTCTTAAATCAGAAAGAACAAACTGAAGTTTTGAAAATGCTCTTTCAACTGATACCCAATTTGCTGGTACAGCTAGTATGGTAAAAACAATATTTTTAAGTCTTCAAAATGTTAACACATTTGTCGTTGGATGTAATCTTGGACAATTTTCGAAGGAATCTATGACATCATTTACAGATTTTATATATATTTGATATTAGTTTATTGCTTTCATAAACTACTCGTCTTCACAATCAGACGTTGACTGATTTATTGTCGAATTTTGAAAGCTCTCATTTAGCATATTAAGTTAATGAACCGAACCTAATTTTTTGTAAAAGTGGTCCGGTTCGGGTTCAGGTTCGAGAAGTCAAAAATGTAAGGCACCTGGTTCATGTTGCGGTTCGCGAACCCCAAAAAAGCCGAACCGAACTGGTTCTCAGGGGATCGATTCTGGACCGGTTTGCAGTTTTGGTATATTGAACAAGTAGCCAACTTAGCCAAGTTTCAGCGCTCTTACACTATAAGTATTACAATTTTAAAGTAATTTTGAGAACCATGTTCTTCATGTAGAGACCTTATTTCGTAGTATTCCCATCAAGTTTCTTTAAAACTGCCTAAATTGTTTGATTATTATCTTATATATCCAAGGCTCTATAGAAACGATCGGTAGAAAAACTAGTTCTAGTGAGAAAAACCTTTATGTTTTCAATGCAAATATCTTCAAACTCCGTATTTAACAGTTTTCTATGCTTCTCCACGATTGTGCCAAGTTTGGTCTATATCGGACATCTATATAATATAGCTGCCATAGAAAAGTATGGTTCGGAAAGTAGTCTTAGTGAGAAAACCTTATTTGTTTTCAATGTAAACCTCTTTAAAATTGACATATATTTATTTTATAAGCTTTCACACAATTCTTCAAAGTTTTGTCAAAATCGGATGACTATAGGTTATAGCTGCCATAGGAATGATCGGTTGGAAAACTAGTTTTAGTATGAAAAACTTTTTTCTTTTCAATGAAAGCTTCCCCAAACTTTGTAATCGTAGATTTTCTATGTTTTTTATAATTCTACCAAATTTTATTAAAATCGGACCACTATATGGTATAGCTGCCATACTAAAGATAGGTTTGAAAAGCAGTCTTAGTTAGAAAAACTTTTTTGTTTTTCATGGTAGCATGTTGCAATTTGATATTTGACTGTTTTGCATGCTTTTACATAGCTCTACAAATATTTGTCCAAATCGGCTGACTATATCATATAGCTCCCATACGAACGATAGGTTGGAAAATGCGTAGTTGTGGGAAAAACAAATTATTTTTGAAAGCTTTCTCGTTTTTTCTCTGTGTAGACTTCACCTTGATTAGGGATTAATAAAATATGAATAGCTCAGTTTCTAATAAAAATAAATTGTGATGTAACCATTGCATCACTTTTTCTTAACTTTTATTCAATACTTTCGAGTGACTAAATTGGAAAAGGTAAATCATTTGACTATAATGATAGAAGATAGCTATTTTTATACCAAATTCTGCTTCTAGTAAAATAGTAAAACAAGAAAGGTTTAAAAGCGAAAGAGATTTCACCGAGAAATGTTGTAAGTTTGGTATATTGTGGTTAGATCTTATCCAATATTTTCAACTCAATTTTAAAGACAAAACCTTTTGGAATAGAAATGTTTTTGAAAACATATTTTTTACTTATGTTTTAAATCATTTCAGGTTAAGTAAATGATGAATTTCGTTTGGATATAAACGGATTACAGCTGTTGAATAATAATGCTCCAGTTGTGTCAGTTACACGTGACGTGTGATGACCCGAGATACCCAAATCGACCTTCCTAATCATAGTTCAATGGTTTCCCATCAGTAAAATTTTAAAGATTTTGTCATGCCTCTCGTTTACCCATTTTATCATCGGTGATTGACATCCAAAAGGGGGATTTTTTATGCCGTCTTAATTTGTAAACATAAAGACAAGACAATCCCCCCCAAACTTGGAAGAGAGCAGCAATTCTTCAGAAGCTTTCATGAGAAAAAAAAAAGCTCGCAAGTACGAGTATCTCGGTTCAGTTGAATCGCGCCTCTGGCTGAGAACGAACGTGCGGCGCGGCATCTTCTTTGGCCAATTTCTGAAAGTTCGTGCAGTTGTTTTGACCAATTTGTGCATAAAGTAAACAAAATAGTTTTCAAGATGAGGAAGCCTCAATTAATGCTAATGACCATTGTGGTTTTGGTTCACCTGATGGATGTCAGCGCGGCCTTGGCGGAAACGCCTCACGAGCCGCTTCCGCTGTCGCGGGGCAGCATGCGACGAAGCCATCGAGTGCGTTACACATTTTTATGAGTATTCAAATTTAATTTTTTGGGCCTGCAACAACAACAACAACGTGTCGTCGGTCCAAGTTCAATGTGCCTGGCCTCGGTTTTTAGCATTTTGGTTAAGCATTGTGTCTGTCCCCCTATTTGGTTTTAGCCCAGCCCCGCCGTAACGCCTGCGCCGCCGCCGCCTCCCCATTGCGAGTACAAGGAGCTGATGACGAATTTGCACGATCGCGTTGCCATCTTGGCGACCTTGGATGAAGACCAGCGACATCGTCTGGAATCCATCGATAAGAAGTGAGTGCGAACGGTAAAGGTTGATTGGTGAGCGGAACAGGTTTCCTTCTCACGCATCATCATCAAAACTTTTTGGTAAAACCGGTAAAATAAGTTACAAAGTTAAATCTATTGGAAATATTTCTTAAAAATATTTTGGCGGAACAATGAAATGCAATTAGGCAATGAATGAAGCAACATCTGCCAGAAAATCACTTTGGCAAAAAAAAAAATTTGTATACTTTTCGCACATTGTTCATGGTGTGAGCTCTCATTTGGTAGTCTGTTTGCTTAATATATATTTTATTGGAAATGCCAAAATTTAAATTCAGGTTAAGCTTCCACACAGAACTGGGCGAGTATTTTATACTGGCAATAACAACAAAGAACAATCAATGACACAAGCTACTATAGAGTGTTATCAGTGTCGGTAGGGGAGGGGTGGGGTAGGTTGTTGGCACACATAATACAAATACATACAACATTTGTACATATGTAAATGATGACTTAAAAACAGAGACCGACTCATTTGTCATGCTAAGCAGCCACTTTACATGCTTCAATTGTCAATTAATTGATAATATTTCTGGTAATTCATAAATGAGAAAAAAAGTACGAAATGTATACATTTTTATGATTTAATCATCTTGTTTTATGATGTCCCTTCAACAAAAATCACAAATCAAAGCTGTTTTGAGCAACTCACGACCGCTTATGAAACGCTTTGTTGAACTGCAATCACAGGATGCAGAGTTTCAGGGCAAGAAAGTCGGTCAATCCCCACAACAATTTACACTGTACACCAACAAAAGTGTATGCCCTTTATTAGTTTTGCTCTTTTGCTCATAATTTGACTAATGGTTATTCGATCTTAACCCATCCTTTGGTGGTCCGGACTATTAGAAATGTTCCTAAGATACACAAACCTTCTAATTAGAAATCCTTCGGATATATGAGCATATTTAGAAATAGCGGGGGCGTGGCCTAAATTGATATTAAACGGCTATATCAACACGGCTCAGGAATATATATACTTTACAAGGTTACCTGTTACATACTCTCCCAAAAACTTAATATACTCTGCAGACCCTTGGTGCAGAGTATGATAAAATATCTCGCCGGGTAAGGTACATTATTTTGGTAGCAGACTGAAGTCGGCCGGCTTGCCTTAACGCGCGGAATGTAACCTAGCCAGCTGTCATTCTTTGTGGCCGGGCATGGTGCAGCTCTTGGTGTGATTTTCTGCACAGAAAGGAAAACATCCATCCCTATCCATTTGGAAGGGATATGTCTTAAATATCCTTTTAATGTGCTTAAAATCAGCCAAAGGATATGAAAAATTATGGTCAGCTTAAAAACGATGCAAAAAAGATACATTTGAAAGGGATATGTCTTAAATATCTATTTAATTAATGCAAAATCCTTCGAATGATCATCATTTTTCATATCCTTTGGATGATTTTTAGCTCCGTTGGATGACTAAAAGGATTTTTAAGGTATATCCTATCCAAATTGATACCGGAAATCATCCAATGGATATTTTTTAATATCCTTTTTATACACGGTTCCCCTTTTGAAAATGGGAAAAGGGGGAACATGACGTTGTGCGAATGTATGTAACAGGGAGAAGGAAACATTTCCGACCCCAGAAAGTACATATATAGCCATGTCCGTCTGAATGTCTGAATAAACGCGTCGATCTCAGAGACTATAAGAGATAGAGCCACAAATTTTTGCATGAAGGTTAATGTATGCCGTACGCAGATCAAGTTTTGGATTTCAGATTTGGAAAATTCCCCCCGTCCCCTTCTTATCCCCAAAAAACCGTCACATCCTAGAACTAAAAAACAGTCAGATCCACAATTTTCTACAAGTAGGAGCCTCATGGTTTAGTATACATCAAGCTAGGCCCAATATGTGTCATATCTGAAAAGACGATATATTCTTGATCAGGGTGACGAGCTGAGTCAATTAAGCTTTGTCTGTCCGTCTATCTGTCCGTCACAGAGTCTTCTTTTTGCTGCACACTACTAATATGTCGGAGCCGACCGGATCGGATGGCTATATCTCATAGCTCCCATAGGAACAATCGGTCGGAAAACTAGTTTTAGTATGAAAAACTTTTTTCATTTCAATGGAAACGTCTCCAAACTTTGTATATATAGATTTTCTATGCTGATTTATAATTCTGCCAAGTTTAATGTAAATCAGACAGTTATATGGTATAGCTGCCATACAAAAGATAGGTCTAAAAACCAGTCTTATATAGCAAAACTTTTTTGTTTTTAAAGGTAGCGCTCCGAAATTTTGTATTTGTTTGTTTCACTTGCTTTTACCCAATTCTACACATTTTTGTCCAAATCGGATGACTATATCATATAGCAATCACACAAACGAATGGTCGGAAAATGAGTCGTTTTTGAAAATATTTAACCAAACACTTGCAAGGGTTTAAAAACGTATATTATGATGTCTTTAAGGCTCAAAATCTACAAATTAAAGATAATTATATACTCTCATTAGATATTCTCTAGAATAGAACTGTCCAGGCCAGTTCCCTTAATTAACAAAACTAAGGATTTTGCTAATGGAATCTTGAATCTTTGAGACGGTTTTTTGCAAGAGAAATCTAGACATATTTTTAAAGAGACGGAAGCGTCAAGCTTAGAAAGCTATTCATAACATTAATCAATATACGAATGGACCACATGCGTTATAGATATCATTCATAAAATGTATACCAAGCCTTTCGCAAGTTCCAGGGCTTTAAAAATGAAAAGCAATCATCACTTTCTATGTATATTAATATATCGATTTGATTTCTGCTTAATATATACAAAAATATGACCAAATTGTATTCGATAACCGATCTATAGCCTCGGGAAAGTATTCGATAATTATACTGCGAATACTTCGATGTATCGGTATTATGTTTGGCATCCCTTTTTTGAACCATATTAAGTTGGTTCACAATTGGAAATGAACCGGGAACTCCTCGACTTGATATATAGATTTGATTTCTGCTTTATATATACATAAATATGACCAAATTGTATTCGACAACCGATCTATCGCCTCGGAAAAGTATTCGATAATTATACTGCGAATACTTCGATGTATCGGTATTATGTTTGGCATCCCTTTTTAGAACCATATTAAGTTGGTTCACAATTGGAAATAAACCCGGAACTCCTTCACTTAATATTACCCAATATTCAACTTTAACAACACTGGCAGAATTCAAATTCTACCACCAAAGAGTTGACAGTTACAACGCCTTGAAATGAAGAAGTCTTTTCAATCGGTCAAAGACTTGTGTCGTATACGTAATATTTAATAGCCCAGCTTTTTAACGACCATTTAAACGGTTAGCTAATGGTAATGGTAGTCGGCTGGAATACCAATTGGTATTGCTTTAACATGTAGTAAAACATACAAATAAAAATAAGTGTATATTACTTTTAAAGTTATTTATGGGGCTTAAAAAGTTACCAAAGATTGCGGGTAAAAGGATTTCACCACTTTAGCTTTCGAAGTGGAACGATTTTAATCATAAATTGATCCCATATATCCCTTAATATGTCAATTTATGTTTCCAACATTCCATTGCCATTCATTTCAGACTCGATCAACTGGTGGACAGCAATTCAGCTCGCATGGAATCGCTGAGGGCACAACAGTTGAACTTTCAGCAGCGTTTGGACAGCTTTGAGCATATCCAACGTTTATCCCGCAATACACTGGACGAACTGAAAGGTGAAACCGATCAAATTTTGGGACCACGTCTGGTCAGAGAGTTGAAGCACAAGCAAAGAAATCGTCAAAAAATGAAGGGTAAAATTCAAATGGATGTTGTGTGTTTGAATTGTTTGTTGTGCCAGCTCGCTGCTATGAAACTATATGTATATATATATATATGGAGCAACTGACTAATTTGTATCTATTTCTGTTGTAGAAATATCACGTACCACACGCCAGGTGTCACAGGAAACGGCAGCTGGGTTAGCTGGCAATCAAACTGATCTAAATCTAAGTGTGCCCGATCGTTTAACGGCCATCGCTTCTTTACTGGCCTCCACGGCATTTAGTGTAAGAGATGTACAGCAGGCACTTGAAAAGCTAATACAGAGCAATATGTAAGTAATTTGGTGGGCTGTTTGGTAAGTTTCGGGTAAAGCTTACTTTTAGTGTGACCGTTTTTTTATTATTAAATTACACAAATGTACGAGGATTGACTTGAAAGTAGGTTTTTAAGCAAAAAAAAGGGCGCAGTTTTATTCCAATTATGGAAGTTCCGGTCCCAGAGAAAAAAAATTTCCGTAAAACTTTGTATAAACAAAATTGATTTGCTTCCGTTAGACTTAGGGCCGTTTTCTCATCTCCCACATAGAGCTATCTTTCACATAAACTCACAAATAACAGTGTAAAATCTGAGTTTATCTGTCACATAACAGCTATGAAAGAGATGAGATGAGGAGGCCCTTAAAACTCGAAATAATTTGTAATTTTGAAAAGAAAAAAACGTATTTTTATACTATTGACTTATAGAAAGAATAATTTGTGATCTGATCAGCCGATTTTGTATAGAAAAACTATTTTTTGTATACGATTGATTGGCAATTACTTACATCTATTAACATTTTCTAAGCTCAAGTCTTTAAAATCCTTGAGAACATCTCCAGATGAGCTTTTGCTTTTGAAATGAAAAGATTTTCCAGTAAATTCCTACTTCTTCTTGAAGGCAGTATCATTTAAAACTTAACTCGGTTCATTAAACACAAAGAAGAGAAATCGGCGCTGGAAGTTGCCATAAGCCCGGGGTGCCCGCGCTGTATACGCTTTATGCGCTTGAGTTGTTTTATTGGACTGACGTAAAACCAAATTGCAACAAAAACTTCGTTTGTGTCTCTCTTCTGTTTCTCTCCCATGCTCTTGCAGTCCAAGCGCCAAACGAAATTACAACAGAAACTTCGTTTGCGTAGCTCTTCTGTATCACTCTTATGCTCTTGCAGTCCAAACGCAAAACGAAATTGCAACAATAACTACGCATGCGTCTCTCTTCTGTTTCTCTTCTCTGCTCTTGCGAAACTGAAGGCAATCACTGACTTTTGCAAAAGCTTAAAATACTCTGTGTAACTACGGTACAGAGTATAAAAACGAGACACTAAGTTAAAGTAGGACCTGCCCTACTTCAAAATACCCATTACTCAGGGCAATTAGTGTTTAATAACCTCAGGCGGCTCTGATAAGTATGCAACGTTTTGTTAACTCTGCCATTTAGTATGCAATCTTTATGAAAATTTGTGAGATTGTGGATATTGACCATATACTCTACACTGCAAAATCTGAGCTCGATAGCTTAAAAAGTGTAGGAGATATTCAACAATAACATATATACTTTATGGGGTCGAAGATGCTTCCTTTTGCCTATTACACGACTTTAGTATACTCTTTTACGTTTTTATTCCCTTGCAAAGGGTATATTGAAATTGTTCAGATATTTGTAACGCATAGAAGGACGCATTTCCGACCACATAAAGTATATATATTCTTGATCATCATGACGAGCTGAGTCGATATAGGCATGTCCGACTGTTTTAATGCTATCTTCTCCGTCAGTTTTAAAGCTATCGTGAACAAACTTTGCATGAAGTCTTCTGGTACAAATACGCTGCACATTTGTTGGAACCGGCCGGATCGAATGACTATAACATATAGCTGCCATAGAAACGATCGGTCGAAAAACTAGTTCTAGTGAGAAAAACTTTTTTGTTTTTAATGCAAACGTCTCCAAACTTCGTATTTACCAGTTTTGAATGCTTCTCCATGATTCTACCAAATTTGGTCGAAATCGGACATCTATATAGTATAGCTGTCATACAAAAGTAGAGTCAGAAAAGCAGTCTTAGTGAGAAAAACTTGTTTGTTTTCAATAAAAACCTCTTTAAATTTGGCATATATTTAGTGTATAAGCTTTCACACAATTCTTTAAAGTTTTGTCAAAATCGGATGACTATAGGTTATAGCTGCCATAGGAATGATCGGTCGAGAAACTAGTTTTAGTGAGAAAAACTTTTTTGATTTCAATGAAAACGCCTCCAAACTTTGTATTTCTTAGTTTGCTATGCTTTCCCATGATTTCACTAAATTTGGTCCAAATCGGTCAACTATATAGTACAGCTGTCATACAAAAGTAGAGTCAGAAAAGTAGTCTTAGTGAGAAAAACGTGTTTTGTTTGTTTTCAGTGGATATCTTCTTCAAATTAGTTAGAAAATCGTGCTGCAAGGGTATACGAACTTCGGCTGAACCGAAGTTACACCAGCTTTTCCCGAAACTCAAAGACCAGCCCACGCATTGTCACCTCAAACACCCCCCCTTGTTATTTCCACAGTCAACTCAAGCGTCGTCTGGCCCATCGCCGTGGTTCCTATCCCGGCATACCGGCTACCCTGCCCGAGCACTCCACCAGCTGCCTGGACTCATATCTCGCTGTCAACGGCATCTTGAAGCTGCAGCTTACACCGCAATCCGAATCCTTTTATGTGGCCTGCGATGCCGATTGGACTGTGATTTTGAATCGCAGTGGCGGCGATGAAATCAACTTCGAGCGCAGTTGGGTGGACTACAAGGATGGGTTTGGCAATCTGGCTGGTGACTTTTTCATTGGACTGGACAAGCTACATGCGTTGACCTCCGCCACGTTGCATGAGCTACGCATTGTGTTCGAGGATTTCGATGGGAATGTGGCGTATGCTGGTTACAGTGCCTTTGCCATTGGCAGCGAGAAGGAAGCCTATCCGTTGAGTGTGCTGGGACGTTACCAAGCGGAGCTACAGCCACCAGCGGGTGATTCTTTATCCTATCATGCGGGTTCAAAGTTCAGTACTTTGGACTATGACAATGATAATTGTGTGGACTGCAATTGTGCACAGAAACTGAAGGGAGCGGGTTGGTACAAGAACTGTGGCACCAGCAATCTGATGGGAAAGTATCATGCCCAGAATGTGGCCAAGGCGGCGGGTGAAACGGGCATCTTTTGGGAATCGTTTCAGGGTTTGGAGTATTCGCTGCGTAGAGTGAAAATGCTGATACGTCCCATAGTGCAGGAGGAGGGCGTGGGCAGGCATTGAGTGCTGTTGCTCGCTTTTAGTGTTTCAATCAGGGAATCTACGAATCTACGAATCTTCGAGTGCTTTCAATGTGTTGCATTTTAACCCCTCTGTAGCCATGTGCGTGTGTTTGTTTGTAATATTTATGGAAAATTACTTAATACCTAGGGATAATAAACTATATAAATGCCAGAGAGACTTTCAGGTTGTGCGTCAACTGACTAATCGGTCGAATTAGGGGAACATGCAACGTAAATGGGTATAAATTCGGAGTCTTTGCCATTTGAGTCACAGTAGAACTTAACATGGCTTACACCATTTATGGCTTGGTGCCCATTTTGTGCCAACTTTGGGGTCTGCAGGCCTTAAGTTTGGACTCTTTGGTAAGTCAAAGTAGGATTTACTATCTCACCTCGGAGTCGGAGTTGTTGCTGGAGAATGTAATTGAACTGGAGAGCAAGGAGTCCCTCAAGTTAATAGTGCATGGCTATTTGGGTTCCCGCAGTCACAGCTCCATAATGCCCCTAAGGAATGGTAAGCCTTTGCTGCCATATCAGGATGCATCTTTCCACCTGTCACCTGTCACTGCTCCCTTAGCCTATGCTGCCCAGGGCCTGGGGAATATACTCATTGCCGACTGGTCGCCTGCAGCCAATTTGGATTATCCCAACTCTCGTCGCGCCTTGGGTAAGGTGGCTCTCCACTTGGCTAAGAACTTGCAGAACTTTCTGGTTCAGCATAACATCTCACACGAGGCAGTCCATGTCATTGGACACAGTCTAGGCGCTCACATGGCCGGTCGCATAGGAAACTATTTCAATGGAACTTTGTCACGAGTTACGGGCTTGGATCCAGCTTTACCCCTGTTCACCGCACGCTCAGAGGATAGCCTACAGGCGAATGCTGCACAATTTGTGGATGTTATCCATACGGATTATCCGCTGTTTGGTGACTTCACACCCCGCGGTACCGTGGATTTCTATCCCAATTTTGGAGTGACACCGCAACCGGGTTGTGAGGATTTGGATCTGTTTACGGCCAGTAAGCTCATTCTGGAGGCTTGTAAGAGAAGCAAGAGAAGCGGGCCTGGTATTTTGATTATTAGAAATTTATTTTGTTCTTTAATTCCCCCGCAGACAGTTGCAGTCACAATCGGGCGGTGCTATTCTATGCCGAATCCATAGGCTTAACCAAGAATTTTCCCAGCATTCCCTGCAGTCTGCAGGCCATTAAGAAACGAAATGTCAAAGGTTGCCTGCAGAAGATGACCGAGTTCAATTTGAATAGTTCAGCCATTGAGGCGGGTATTAGTAAGAAGGATGATCACGAGGTGGTTTATATGGGAGAGCAGGTGTCACGCAGGTGAGTTACAGCCATATTATCATTCTTACTTTCGCTGATAATTCAGTTTGTTAATAATTTAACTAACTTTTCTTGCCTTTAACAGCGCCACCTCTTACTATTTTCTGGCAACAAATGCAGCGCCCCCCTTTGGCCAGGGAGTTCACTCACAGTTTAGCTAGTGTACAAACCACAAACCATGGCTGACAAGAGCTGAATAATATATGGCATAATATTTAAAAATTTGTTTGCTTGGCAAAAGCTGAATAATATGGCAGAAAATTCAAGAAATTTGTTTAGATTTGATGTAATGCAACAATTTTTGATTCTAGTAAAAGTAAAACTGCAAAACACTTTGGAAAAGGTAAAGGCTATTTTGAAATGTGTTGGCAGCATACCTACTGAATGCTCACGAATGCAGCACAATAATGCTGCAGGAACCAACAACTTTTGATAATACTTCTCTCAAAAAATGTGTGTTTTTAAGATGTTTCTTAACTAATCTTTGCTATTTATTCTGAATATATTTTTCTAAAGGAAAAATAGTAAAAAATCAACCACACATCACAGCTATCAATCAGTGGTGGGCAGTAAGTTTGAGTTTCCACATTCAATACCAACAGTTAGCAAAGTAAATTGTTAGTTTAGTCGAAGAAAAACTAGGTCCTTAAATTTAATGAAATTCAAGGGAAGCAATTATTTGAACTATCAGCTGATTGATTGTCTTTAACCGACCATTTGTGCTTCATAGGCTACCGATCTTAGCTCGTTGATTGTGTGTATGTGGTAACTATATGCGCTCTCTCTCTCTCTCTTTGTGTATTGCCAGAGAGCCAGTGCGCTGCGAATGTGTGTATAGCAAGAAGAGAGGCTATCCGTCGCTCTTCTTCCTCTCTCTGTGACACTCACTGATGCATTACTTTGGCAAATATTCGGCTTAAATTGCGTAAACGGCCCAAACTGTGTATTTATACCCTTGCAAAGGGTATTATAATTCTGCCCAGAAGTTTGCAACGCATAGAAATATTATATATATATATTAACTATATATATTCTGGATCAGAGTGACGAGCTGAGTCGATTGAGCTTTGTCCGTCCATCTGTCTGTCCTTTTCTACGCGAACTAGTCTCTCAGTTTTAAAGCTATAGAGCTGAAATTGTGCACAGAGTCTTCTTTCTGCTGCACACTACTAATATGTCGGAACCAACCGGATCGGATGACTATATCTCATAGCTCCCATAGGAACAATCGGTCGAAAAACTTGTTTTAGTGAGAAAAACTTTTTTCTTTTCAATGGAAACGTCTCCAAACTTTGTAGTCGTAGGTTTTCTATGTTTTTTTATAATTCTACCATATTTTATTAAAATCGAACCACTATATGGTATAGCTGCCATACAAAAGATGGCTCTGAAAAACAGTCTTAGAAAAACTTTTTTGTTTTTAATGGTAGCCTCCTACAATTTTGTATTTGTTTGTTTTACAAGCTTTCACATTATTTGACAAATTTTTGGGCAAATCGGATGACTATATCATATAGCTCCCATACGAACGATCGGTCGCAAAATGGGAAAAAGGGTATTTTTTGAAAATATTTAAGCGAGCACTTGTGCAAGGGCACAGACGAAGTTAGCTTAGCTTTCTCGTTTTATGATTTATTCAACATATAAATCTTAGGTAGTGATTATCTTTTCCCATAGTACAGCGTGATTTCTGGGTTATTATTTCCATATCCATTTATGGTCACACTGAAATCACTTACTACTCTTTTCGATACCATCGTCGCGTGACAACATTTGTAATAGCTTCTGCCTGTGGCCGGGCTACAAGACATTCCTCTTCAAATCCTGCCAATTGCAAACATCCCCAATAATGATGCAAATGAATGAGTACCAGGAAATGCCGCAGAATGCAATCGTGCAACAGCAGCCCCAACCAGCGACAGGAGCAGCAGACAATGGTGTGTATCGCATGGCCCCTTATGTCCCGAAATTTATGCTAATCCTCGCAACTACGTCATCTCTTAGACACACCCCTAATGGCCAAACCCATTACCAATTGTCCGCCAGGCCTCGAGTACTTGGCGTCGGTGGATCAACTACTGGTGGCCCAGAAGGTGGAGACAATGGAACTATTCACTGGTGTTGAGACTGAGAATCGCTATAAGGTGAAAAATGCACTAGGCCAGCTGGTGTACGTTGCCCGGGAGGAGAGCGATTGGTTATATCGCACCCTGTTGGGTGGCCAACGTCCCATGGTTCTGAAGATTGTGGATAACTTGCAAAAGGAAGTCTTACACCTGAGTCACCCGCTCAGTTGTGATATGTTGGGCTGTTGCTTTCCCAAATGGATGAGCTCTTTGGCGGTGACCACACCAACGGGCGAGGCTATTGGCACAGTGGAGCGTGTTTGTACATCGGCAGGAATGTTAATCAAGAACACAGCTGGCGATGTGGTGGCCACTTGTGCCGTCGGGTCCTGGAGATTTTTCGGTGATACTGAATATAATGTAAGTTGTAATCAAACTTGAACTTAATTGATCGAGCCACGTGATCGCATTCGAAATCTAATGTTTTCGGCTGAATTCCCGATATTTTATAGGATAGGAAAGCATCTCTGATCCCATGAAGTATATAGCTATACATTTTTAGTCAGCATCAACTGTCGAGTCGATATATTTAGTTATGCCCAGGGACAAAAAGCCTCCGTAAGTACAAACAGATCTCAGAGATAGTAAGAGTTAGAAAAAATCCTCAATTGTCACCCAGTTTTATAGATCAGGATTATTTATAGACCCGCTCAAGGATTGTCAAAGATCGGATGAACGGTAGTTCAACTTTTTATTATAAAGTTGAACTTAAATTGCAAAATAATTTTTATTTGAACTGAGACAACCCTTAACCAGGGCTGCAAACCCATACCTTTTTTTGGAACCTCCGTAACGCTGGTTCAAACCAAAATTTACCAATGGTTAGGGTTCAAAAATATCAGGTCCGAGGTTTTTGGAAGAAAGTTTTGTCCATGCTGGACACATACTAAACATTACTAAATTTTAGAAGTCTATTTTATCCTATGTGTTCCATTAATCGATACTAAATATTAAAAATACAATTTTACTACTAGGTAAAATACTGTTTCGTAGTTTTTGTAGAACGATATTTCTCATGTGAATCATTGAAAATGCTTTGGAGTCTTAAAAAACACAGGCTACTAGATATACGTAGCTCTCAATGCTATTCTAGGTTTTTTAATTCACTTTGCAGCCCATTTTAAGACTCACTTGCTCCAAACCAAACAAATAACAGATGGAATCTCTAGTCAAATCTTTGTTGAACCGAGCCGATATTTTAGGTTCGGAACAGGTTCGGGTTCAGCTTTTAATTCTAAAGAGGTTCGGTTCAAGGTTCAGCTCACAGTAAAATAAAATTCAACCGGTTCGGTTCAAATCCGGTTTGCAGCCCTGCCCTTAACCTTTAGTATTTGTTGTATTGGTGCCATTTGAGAAGCCCCTCAAAATTACCGGCGCTGTTCATTAGACAATTAATGGCAATTTAAGACAATTAAAGTCTACAGAATTTAATTGAGTGACTCAGTTTTCCTTATACTTATATTTAAAATCGTGAAACCGATTGAAACTCAAAACTAGAAACAATATTATCGTCTCTGACTGCTCCATCAATCATGAACAGAATAAATAACCTGACCAAGCAAAGATGTTTCAGCAAAACAATTCTCTTATACTTTTAAATATCACCGCAATGGGAGCAGTTAAAACGCGTTATTCGTTCATTTTGAACGTCTCGTTAAACGGTCACACTCCAAGTCGTGCGATACTTTTACACTTGTCGATACTATCGCTAAACAGTCTAGTGCCCACTTCATTTGCTGGCTGGCTGAGTACAAAACGCACAACTTGTGAATCTCCATAAACATTTAAATTCAGACCAGAGGCAAAAATGATGCAAATGAAGGAGTACAAGGAAGTGCCGCAGGATGCGCCGCATGACGACACGGTCGTGCGACAGCAGCCACAGCCAGCGGCAGGAGTAGGAGGAGCTCCAAATGTGGGAGGCGCTGGTGCGTAACGTTGAATTATCGTTATTTTTTATGCTCGCCCTGTGTAGGTGTAGGTTGTACACTGTACAGCCAGACAAACATTCCCACACATGTACATATGTATGTATGTATGTATGTATGTGCGTTGGTGTGCGTCTCGCTGGGCGTGTGCAAAATCCATTTGTGTGTTCTTTTCTTTAACTTTGAGATGCATCTAGTATATTTGAATGTGTGTATGTATTACAGAGAACTGGATGTCCATTCCCGTGGGCATGCCCAACTGCCCTCAAGGCCTCGAATATCTAACCGCTCTGGATCAACTGCTCGTGTCGCAGAAAATCGAGAAACTCGAACTGCTCACCGGGTTCGAGTCCAAGAATCGCTTCAAGATCAAGAACTCACTGGGCCAGAATGTTTACTTCGCCACCGAGGAGAGCGATTGCTGCACTCGCAACCTGTTGGGTCGCTCGCGCCCCTTCGAGATGAAGATTTTGGATAATTTCCAGAACGAAGTCCTTCATTTGCATCGACCATTCCGTTGTGATGTCTTGTGCTGTTTTCCCAGCTGCCTGAATGCTGTGGAGGTGTCGGCACCACCGGGACAGGTTATTGGCACAGTGGAGCAGATTTGTACATTCTTGAAGCCGAAATTCAACATAAAGAACTCGTTTGGCGATATTGTGCTGACTATCGAGGGACCTGTGTGCCCCTGCAAATGTTTCAGTGATACCAATTTCAAGGTCAGTTTCAGCAACAACAACAAGTGGTTATTTATATGTGCGTGTGTGTGTGTGTGTGTGTGGAATCTCTGTATGAGATGAGATACATTCAAGTCGAAATGGACATATCAAGCACAGCTACTGCAGTCGGAGCAGAGTAAAGCTGGTGACGTCACGACGCTATGCTTGACTGTACAGAGTCAATTAATTCCATACACACGCACACACGTACAGCATGGGCATAGCCAGCCAGGAAGTACTCCAAAAGGGGGACAGCTGTTTACACTTAGGGTGGGGGGAGAGATTGAACTCACTTTTTATCATTTGCTTCCATAAATATATTCTACATACGAGAATATGGAAACGATGATAAGAGTGACTAATCCGCAAATTCCCCCAGCCCCCCTTAAATATGCAGTGGTTCCCACAATTTCACAATTCAATCCCAGCTTCATTGACGCATTTGATTCCACAAAACGTATTGGCACTTCACAACTTGAAAAATTGTTCACTTCACCACAAGATTATCATCTATAAGGGACGCCCTGACTAAGCACTGATCCTTTAAGTAAGCTGAAGAACTTCGCAAGTTAATTTTGGATAATCAAGCAGCGATTTGTAAGCTAAGAGTAGTTTTTAAAAACCTAAAAGGGAAACTGAACCAACTGGGCAACAGTTATAAACAGTTTCTCCGGTAACAAAGACTAGAATCCTATTAGGGCACTATAAGATAGGGCTCTACATGAGCCCATTTAATAACAAAAAATATCTCCTGCTGATCTTTCAAACCACAAGATTTGAGATAGTTTCTGGAACTGCTTCAGTTGACTCAAGCTTATCGAATAATGACACTGACTTGGACTTGGACTTGTGTTTCCAATCAAATACAAAACTTGAAAGCTAAGCTAATTGCGTTTGTGCCAAAGTTTTTTATCTCCTTACAAGTGCTCGCTTAAATATTTTCAAAAAATACTCTTTTTCCCATTTTCCGACCGATCGTTCGTATGGGAGCTATATTTGGCGATTTCGCCAAAAGTTTGTAAAATTATGTGAAAGCATGTGAAACAAAGAAATACAAAATTTCAGGATGCTACCATTAAAAACAAAAAAGTTTTTCTAACTAAGACTGTTTTTCAGAGCTATCTTTTGTATGGCAGCTATACCATATAGTGGTCCGATTTTCATCAAACTTGTCAGAATTATCAAAAACCATAGAAAACCTATAATGACATGAAGTTTGAAGACGTTTCCATTGAAAAGAAAAAAGTTTTTCATACTAAAACTAGTTTTCCGACCGATTGTTCCTATGGGAGCTAAGAGATATCGTCATCCGATCCGGTCGGTTCCCACATATTAGTAGTGTGTAGCAAAAAGAAGACTCTGTGCAAAATTTCGGCTTGATAGCTTCAAAACTGAGAGACTAGTTCGCGTAGAAACAGACAGACAGACGGATTGACAAAGTTCAGTAGACTCAGCTCGTCACCCTGATCAAGAATATATACAGTTTATGAGGTCGGAAATGAATATTTCTATGGGTTTCAAACTTTTGAGCAATATTATAATACCCTTTGCAAGGGTATAAATATAAAAGGTAGACCAAGTACTCATCATTTATGCAGTATTCTACAATTTAGCGTAAATTTACTGAACTAATCTGAGCTGGTCACACTAAAAGAAGCTAAAAATATAAAAGGTAGAACAAGTACTCATCATTTATGCAGTATTCTACCATTAAGCGTAAAATGGGTGAAAAAATATTAAAGTTTTTAAAGACAATTTATGAAATGAATCTCTTTTCCAAGAAAATGAGATCTAAAGGCGGTTTCAAATTCGAAGACGTGAAAATGATTCAGATTCTCCGACTAATTTCTAAATATTTAGAAAGAAATAGAACAGGTTAGGACAAAGCTATTCTCATTTCCCCACCGTCATCCGACACAATCTCACATTTCTGTGTGGAATTTTGTAAACTTACACTTTCGAATTACCCCCCCAGCTGCCCACGCCCCTGCACATATTTTGTAAATTATGGGTGTGTGTGTGCGTGTGTTTGTGCCTAGATTAATAAGCCATCTACCGTTTGCCTTTTAGGTTTTCAGCGCAAATAATGAGCAAATTGGCAAAATAACCAAGCAATGGTCCGGCCTGGGACGGGAACTGTTTACCGATGCCGATTACTTTAGCGTCACATTTCCGCTGAATTTGGATGTGCGCATGAAGGCGCTGGTGTTTGCCGCCTTGTTTTTAATTGTAAGTATCTTAAATGGAATCAAGACTTCTAAATGAAACAAGTATCCTTTTCTAATTTACAGGATGTGGTCTACTATGAGCAATAAGTGGAGCTGGATTCGAGATTATGCATCAACAACAAAAAACACTTTTCATTATTGCATTTGCCGACTGCTTCGTTGATAAGACATGTGTCAAAAATTGGAACTACTCATCCTCCCCCCTCAACAACAACAAATCCTTCTCACATATGAACAAAGCAAACAGGATTATTAGAATCTCAAGCCCTCCACCAACCTCGAAGCACATATGAAAAACGGAAATTGTAGAAATTTCAGAGAATTGCGCGCACAAATTACGTTTTGAATGCACTTCGAGTTTCCTTTTTTACATTTAGACTGTAATTTTATATATTTTTTATGTATGTTTGTTAACTTATTCTATGGAATACATGGAGTATGGACCTTTTTCGGTTGGCATTTAAGCACACACACGCACACAGACAGAGAGAACGAGTGCCTTATGACGTCCTAGTTGTTGTTGTACACTTTAAGTAACTTCTCCCCCCCCCTCCACCCTTCACCCAACTAACCATTTTGATAAATACCTCAACTTAGCTTTGTTGCATCCCCCACCCCTCCCTCTGACAGTCGGAGCACAACTAAAGCGTACCTAATCGAATGATTGATTTACTTAATAGTAATTTTGACCTAATTACACACACACACACACACAATATTTTTGTACCAAAATCGATTACTTAATAATGTGTGGCGCCTTGAAATCTTAATGATTAGTTTTTGTTTTTTTTTTTATGTATTTATATTTTAGTAACTATTTCATGGCGCATCACTCTCTTTTTGCATTGCATATGAATGAAACCTTTTTGTACTTCAGTTAATTTTAACCAACTCTCAGTTATATATGCTGTATATTTCTGTATAATAAAAAGAAATTATATTTTATACAAAAAAAACAAAACAAAGACACAGAGGGGACCAACTTCTAATGTTCGTTGTGCGTTTGTCAGTCGTGAACATTTAACTGGGCGGGAATGTGTATGTGGGGGGTTGATTTCTGAGCAATTCTCTAATTGTTCTTAGCAAAGTACTTGGTCTTCTCCTCAGGATTGGGTACAATCTAGAATTGATTGCAATTGGGTAAGCGCGTCGTCCTTTATTCTTATGTATCTAGCTAGGTACTTACGGTATCTGCGCCTGGTTTCCAGCCAGCTGGACAAACTTCACCATGTGTATCCGTATACTGGAAGGCCTGCACCAGACGTATGGTCTCATCCACCGAACGACCAACGGGCAAATCATTCATGGTTATCTGACGCAGTACTCCGCTCTGATCAATGATGAAAAGACCACGCAAGGCATGACCACTTGATTCCAGATAAACGCCATAATCCTTGCTAATTTTGTGTGTCAAATCGGAGAGTAAAGGTATCTTAACACTGCCCAGACCGCCCTCCTTACGCGGTGTATTAATCCAGGCCAGATGTGTAAAGTGGGAGTCGACACTAACACCTATGACCTCAGTATTGATCTTACGGAATTCTGCTATGCGATCCGAGAAGGCAATGATCTCGGTGGGACAGACAAAGGTGCTGTGGGGGGAAATGAACAACAAAAAAAGTTGGTTAACGATGTTTTTCGGACGTGTTGAAGACTGTTTTTGGAAATTTTTGGGAATTTAATGAAAATATTTAGTATAAAAGCTACAAAAAT
Source organism: Lordiphosa andalusiaca (assembly GCA_035044965.1). Lineage (NCBI taxonomy): Eukaryota > Metazoa > Arthropoda > Insecta > Diptera > Drosophilidae > Lordiphosa > Lordiphosa andalusiaca. Next base: position 2,379,901 of record JAWNNM010001363.1, on the reverse strand, counting down.
ATAAGAAATCCCTATGGTGCTTTCTGTTTTGTAATAATCATGTTCATAGCTGTCACGAAAATGTAAAATTTGTATTACCCGATCGATATGATGGAGCATTATGTCAAACACAAATCTTCTAGCTAGATTTTCAAATAAGAAAATTCACTCTATAGAAGTTCGGTAACAGCTAAGTGCTTCTTAAGCGTTTAGAAAACTAATCGAGAGCAAAATCTCTAGAGATATTCAGGACACTCCCCCATAAAGTCATAAAGTCTGCGAAGCTTCTTAAGCTATATTACTGCATCCAACATTTATGGCGTCAGTTGTTTGCAATCATGGAATGCGCTCGCTCGAAAAAGGTGAAATCTTTCGGAAATCATCCGTGAACTTATTTGTGGATACTGATGGAATAAAACAGAGAGCGACATCCGGCCGTTCGTGCACTGTGCGAACGCATCAAAGTCTTGAAAGATCGAATTCGTCGAAATCCACTGCGCAATCTGAATATCACGTCTTGACAGGGTGTAGCCTTGGAACTCAGTGCATACAAGCACACAGCAGCATAGAAAGAAAACCCCAAGACAAAATCGAAAGCATTGCATTTCCAGTGCGCGAACAATGCCCACTAGCGAATGCTATTTGCTGACGAGAAAATGTAGAACTATAGAGGAAACAAACAGGAAAACATCAAAAGAAAAGTCGGAACTTATTCCGAGAATTCAGAGTGACCACCATCCGGCTTGTGTCATGGTTTGGTGAGGAGTCGTCTCTGTTAAAGCTCAATTTTTGTGAAAAATTAGAGGAAAATGAGATGAAACAAACAGAAACATCAAAACAACAGTCCGAACTTATTCCGAGAGTTCAGAGAGGTCACAATACGGCTTATGTGATGGTTTGGTGGGGAGTCACCTCTGGATAAAGCTCAATTTTTGTGAAAAATGAGTTAATTCGACGTTTTGGAAAAGGTTTTGAAGCCTCTCAGCCTTCAACAAGACTCCTCTGCAGCTCGTAAGCCAAAAACAACTTCAACATGGCTAAAAAAAAAGACCATTTACCGATCTCCATTTCTATGGATAATTGGCCTGCTGGTAGCCCAGACCTGATTCAATTGGACTAAAAACAGTGGTCTGATCTCAAGGCCAGGGCTTGCTTTACTTGACACCCAAATAGTAACCAATAGGTGGGCCCTGCTATCGATGAGTGACAGATTTGAGGAAACGCCGGAACATAATCTCTCTATCATGATTCTAGGTTGTAATATGGCGGTTACAGAAAAGGTACTTCTTGCTCAAACTTGATAGTGATCTTCTTGAAAGTGATCCTTAAGCCCAAGCTTCGCGTAAGTCTACATTCATGAACCTACACTAAGATTGAAAGGTACTACGGATATTCAGAAGACAGATGGCCTTTACTTCCACCTACTTGAGCTAGTTGAGGCCTGGAAGCCAGCGTTACCATCCACCCACCTTCATATCTACCTGTTGCTGTCCCAGTTTGTGGTTTACTTCTGATTGTTTAACAACTTTAGTTGTTCTTTTATCTATTGGTTTGTTTAGTTCGTGTTCGGGTACTTACAAGTCAAGTGGATAGAACAACAGCACCACATATTTGCCCAAATATTGAGAGAGCGATAGTTTTACAATTTCCTTGTTGACCACCGCGGTTCCCTCGAATGAAGGCGCAGGCTTGGAAACTGTAAGAAAGGAAAATGAGTGCTCGGATTCACACCAAGAGTATCTGTATCAATATCCACTTCACTTACTGACTGCCTTGGTAAATTGTAATTGATGATCACCCTTTGGCTGTTCGGCGGGATATACTGAGCCGCCGGCGAATGAATAGCAGGATTCACTTTCATCGTGTTTGGCCAAAGTGGCTGCCACCAACGCAAGCAGCAATGAGAGAGCTAACGTCTTTGGGTACATGCCGATTGAGGTGCTGAAATAAAAGATCCACGTACACGCGAATTAGTTCCACAACAAATACGCCCCCTCTCCTGTCTTTCCACCCTTTCCAATAATCACGTTCACATAAGCGTAACACACTCCAAACTCTTGGCCACGCAGTCAAAATTTTGAGTTCTCTTTCAAGAAGCTTTAATTGAGTTGCCCCGGAATTGTTGTTGGTGCAGTTGATAAGCACTACGAATTGGTTATCAAGTTAAGGCACGGGCCATATATATTTAACAGTTGTCAGTGTAAAATTGAATGGAGTCGAACTAATGACAATTACAACAACAACAACAACAACAACAACAAGCGAGGCAGTGCGTACGTGACGCCCACGTTTGTTTACGTTGAAGTGGGCAAGTGTTTAATTAATTAAACTGTCTGGCACTGGCAATACACGCACACCTGTTGAGGGTTACCTTTTGTATGCTAATATTAAGCGTTTTTACTAGATACTTGGGAAATTGAACCGAGAATGCCGGTCGCTTTTGATGGCTGTGACGCTGGTTCACGAAGTGAACAGTAAAATGAACCAAAATGAACTGGCTGTGCAGCGGTTCAATTTAGAGATGTGAGAGTGAGCGAAGTAGAGAGGATACAAATTGGCCGATATATTCAAATGTGTAAATATGCAAAAATTTAATACTTTAAAGCAGCGATGTTCACCCATAGCCCCCAGGGGCCGAACACTTTAGGCAATTCATGCCGAATGCTTGCCGAAGTAATGCTTCAGTGAGTGGCAGAGAGCTACAGAGAGCCTCTCTTCTTGAACATCGCTGCTTTAAAGCAATTTATGCCATTTGATTTGAGAATTTTATTGCTGTTAAGTCTCTTCGAGATTACATTGACCCACATACTCACTGCCATTTTGAATTGCTCTTCACTTCTTCTTAACAGTATGGAATTCGTAAGAAGTTTCAATTTCAAGCCCCAATAAACTTTTCTTTGAACCATTCAATAATGCGAAAATATAGGAAAGTTAACTTCGGCTCGTCCGAAGTTTGTATACCATTGCAACACCTGTTTTCTAACTAAATTGAAGGACATTTTCACTCAAAACAAACAAGTTTTTCTCACTAACACTAATTTTCTAACCTCACTTTTCTATGACAGCTATACTATATACATGTCCGATTTCGACCAAACTTAGTGAAATCATGGGAAAGCATAGCAAACTAAGAAATACAAAGTTTTGGGGCGTTTTCTTTGTTCTCACTAAAACTAGGTTCTCGACCTAACATTCCTATGGCAGCTATAACCTAAAGTCATCCAATTTGGACATAATTTGGAAGAATTGGGTGAAAGCCAATAAAATTAATATATGCCAATTTTAAAGAGGTTTTCATTGAAAACAAAAAAGTTTTTCTTACTAAGACTGTTTTTATAACCTTACTTTTCTATGGCACCTATACTATATAGAACGTACTTTGGGCCTTACAAACATAGAGTGCTATCTCGGACGGCTTCACCTTGTTATTACACCATGCATAGAGCTATCTGTCACATAAACCTACAAATAACAGAGTAAAATCTATGTTTATCTGATACATAGCAGCTATGTAGAAGTTGTGAAATCGGCCCTTAATTTAGTATTTAGCTAATTGTATAAAACAATCCCAAATTTGGGCAAGATCAGTTTGTTTTTAAGTAACCTATTTAGTTAAGAAGGAAATTTAAAAACCGGTTTTCTTAAATTTTGAAAGTTTCTGTATACTAGGGAGATTTTCTTAAATATAGAAGGTAAGTTCGGCTAGGGCAGTTCCTGAATGAGACCCCAGAATGTTGTTCCTGTTTGACTTTTAAAATGAACCGACCCGTATTCAGGTTTTAAGGTCGAAAACGTTGGTTTTACGCTGAAAGGTAGATTGAGTCTTTGTTTCGGTCTTTCATTGTGCTTCAAAAACCGTGGTTAGCCTCTTGCCCATCCAATGGGTACGGCAGGAAGCGAAAGTATGTAGCAAATCTCATCATTTTCCTCAATTAAACAGTCAGCCTCATTAAATGTTATTGCTTTTTCGTACTTATGCGCTATAAACTTTATTAAAATATATTTAGGTATATAAATTGCTTGCGCTTACAAATTAAATTTTACGCCTGAAGTTAAAAACAACATTTATATCAGATCTACGTATGTTTACTTGCTACGACAAATAAATATATATTCATATTTATATATTTATATATATATAGATATCATCTCTCTTACTGCCTAGTTCGATTTATGTATAATTTATGATGCACGCGCTTTTTTTTTTTTTTTTTGAAAATAATAATAAAAACTACAACAAATTGAGCAAATGTTTGTAATAATTGCACAAAAAAGCGAGAACATTCAAAGTACAATTGCTTAGCATGGCTATACGTAGATTAGACCTAGCTTCTTAGTTAGCTAGCTTTGATTGAGAAAGTATTGTGGGTGTTGCGGCAAAAAATGCACCAGAGGTCTAGCTCTCCCAGACCTCATCCCGCTGCTTGGCAGCTAAAAGTTTTCGTTCTGCGGAAAGGAATGGGTTAAGAATAAGTAAAAGTTGACTATCCACTGATCTCACCTTTGGCTTCGCGCAGTACACGCCTTTCATTCTCCCGCTCTGCCGGCGCTGTGGGCAATTTCACACCCAAAGCTCCGGATACCAGTCGTCGGGCCAAGGCAGTGCAGGTCTCTGGTCGCTGACGATACGGTTGTAGTGAGGTGGCACCAGCCTTTTTAGCCTTCAGTCGCGATTCAAGTGTGGCCTCGGCCAGTGGCTTCAATTTGACAAATGGATGACCCATGGTCAGTACCTCAGCAGCTGTCAAATGTGGGATATGAGTGTGATTGATTAGCTTATGCCAGTTTATTGGACTCACCAATGCGGGAACTACTAAACACAGCCAAGGCATGGGTATCATCCACCCATTTGATATCGAAGCCACTGCCTTTGTACTGCGAGAAGAGCATTAGAAGGTCGGGAGTTTTGAATTCCATTGGAAAATTGGACACTTCGAGTACATGGGGAAATTCCTCCTCATTGAGTAGCGATTGCTTGATATGATAGACCTGAAGGGATTGAAAAAACAAGATGAGAAACGGCCAAACGATTAAAATGCACACAAATGTAAAATTAAGGGTCCACATTGCATTTTTCCCTGACATATATTCGGGTTGGTGGGGTTTCTAAAATGTAACATGTAATCAGACCTGTTTCTGTTTCTGAATTTTGAGTATAAACCATCCATACCAAAGGAAAACTGATTCCGACAACATAGATTCTACATGTTCCGCCTCTACGTTTGTCATACTGCAGGTCCAACTATGCCCTACCTAAACTTTACATGTCTCATGCTCTTAAATATAGTAATTCCCTTCTAGATCCTTTCATTCTTCTCCCTTAAACTTAAATGACAGGCCACGATTCATATCTTCCTCACCGTATAATCCATTTTGGGTAGCTCTATTTTACACTTGCCCACCGACTCAGTCAACTCTTGCAGAATTTTTGGATCCAAACAGTCTCCGCTCTCATCAAACATATGCTCCCAGTCATCTTCTCCCTCCTCCTCCTCCTCGTCCTCCTCATCATCTTCGGTGGTGCTGTCGATAGCAGGTGGCGCCGGTTCAATGGCCGCTGCTGCAGTCACATGGTTGGCCTTCGGTTGGCCTTCAATCTTATCGGGTATCTCCAAAATGTCCGAGACAAAGGTTTGTTTCATGATGCGTCGATTGCTGCGATTGATTTCCTGCAGAGTGGAAAGACATTAGCATGGATGCATTTGTTAGATTCTTGATTCCTTTTACCTTGGAGGCACGTTGCAGTTCTCGAACATCGTTATCACATTTGGTGCCATCTTCGGTAGCCAATGCATTGCTGGAGGCATCCTCAATGCGCAAAGGCGGCTGTGAGGATTGTTTGCCATTTTTATGGGGCTTTGTTCGCTGGTGGCAGCTCATGATCTGGTGGAAAGGGAGTGGGTTTAGAATCAGTCAATAGAGATCGACAGTTACATCTCACCTCCTTATCACAGTTGCTGCTGGTGATGTCTGCTGGCTTAGTTTCTGTAGTGGTTGGGTTCGATTGGTCGCCCTCAGTTCTTTCGGGTGTCTCGCTTGGCGCTATCACAAACAGAGTAGCTGCCTCAGTGGGTTTATCCGTTGTGCTGGCCGATTTCTTGACACGCTCCTTGCGCTCGCGATGTGACCTGGTTTTCTTGGGTTTCGCCTGCTGACCGTTGTGGCTGTTTTCGTCCGCTTTGGACGAGTTTGTGTCTGCAACTGTGGCCGTTTCCACTGGCTGCGGAGCGGTTGGTGGCGTAGTTTGACTGCGACGTGCCCTTGGCACATAAACAGCTCGGTCCGGACGGCGTTCACGTCGAGTTGCTGCTGCTGCGGCGGCGGCAGCGCTGGCCTGTTGTTGCTCACTGCGAAACAGAGAAGCAAAACAGAAATGAGAAAAACAGAAAACGAAATGTAATCAATCGATTAGCACATCAAGAATGTGTACAAATACAGTTGAACCTGCATTCAGAGAATTGGTGAAACGGTAGTGTCCCTCTTAAGGAGGCTTGACTGCACCAAGCGTGTCCTACCTGTTTGGCGTTACTTTCGAGGTAGTAGTCTTTACTGTTGTAGTAGTTGAAGTTATGTTGGCTGTTCCTGCAGCTGTTGTTGTTGTCGTCGTCGTCGTCTCTTCGCTGCTGTTGTGCCTCAAAGCTGGCGGTCGATACAGATCCACCGAATTCGATTTGCTCACTGTTATTGAGAAGAGAGAGAGAGAAAACGAGAGAGAGAGAGAGAGAGAGATAAAGATGATTAGCAGCAATAGTTGGCAAACTAAAACAAAAACTCAGGTGAAGCAACAAGCATTTGGCATCAAATAAATTTGGAGGAAACCAAAAAAAATTCACAAATGTTGACCCAATTTTTATAACTTTTGCTTTGTGCGTCGCTTCGTGAATGTCAACACCAGTTTGGCCACCCGAGGCAGGTCGAGTGGGTGGGAGGGGGAGACCGCAACAAGTGAGCGTGCGCAAACGTCGCTCAGCTGAGCTCAGCCAGCGTACAAAAGTGATGCAACAACACAACTTAAGAAAGGGGACGACCTTGAATTCGGCTGCGTGACCCGCAGCGACGTAGCGTTGCGACTGAGTTCATCGTTTGGCGCCGGCGTTTCGTTTTCGTTTATTTTTAGTTAGCCATTTAATTGATTTTCGCTTACTTGTATTATGCCTCCCTCTCTCTCTCTCTCTGTTCATACACTCCCCCGCACCCTGTACTTACATGGTGTCTCGCTGATATGCTTCTTTACGCCCATTTTACAGAGCTCCGTTACACGTTTTCTGCTGGCGCTACTGCTTCTGCCGTTACTGCGCCAACTCTTGACTGCTTGTTGTTGCTGCTTGCGTCTGTGTCAATTACAGTTAAGTTAAGTTTCCTCTCACATTTCACAGTATGTACTCACGTTTCAAAGCCGTGCGGATCGAGGAGCTGATTGCGAAAACACAACACAGTGCGTCGCTGCGGCCCTTGCCCCACTGAGAATGTGAAGAGATCGTACTGCTGGCGATAGTTCTCACATGTTTGGTGTATGAGATAACGGCGATAATTGCCCACAGGTGGAAAGAGCAGTACACTGTAAATACAGAAAAAGAAGAACACACAAAAAGAGTGGTATTAACAAATTTTTGGGATCTTAGGTTCAAAACCGGTTTACAGGCCTGATTAGCATATTTGTAAGCAACGAGAGAGAGAGAGAGAAAGAGGAAGCGAATGAGATGGAGGTTTAGATGCGAGGGCGGTTGTATAAGTTGGTGACTTTTTGAATCTCTCTTGAAACCCGAAAAATATTTAGGGAAAGCATTGGCAAACTAAAACTTTTCTGCGGTTGTTCAATGTTTGTTGAAAAAGTAAGGTATCGCGTTTTTGCGTGGAGGTTTCGGTTTGTACCTGGACTTGGCTTTAGTCTTACCCAATTTAAATGGATCCCCACTTATATATTTGGATATGATAAACTTGGACTTGAGGGAACGAGGTTGATTTAGAAGAAATGAGGGCAAACAAATTTTGGGATGTCCAGTTCGCGGGTTCGAAACAAAATTTACCAATGGTTAGTGTTCGAAAATTTAAGGTTTAAGGTTTTTGTTGGAAACCAAACCCGGTTCGAAACTTGGTTTAGCCCATGCCTTATAAACTTATATAATATAACTTATATATTATAACTTATAACTTATATATGGTAATTAACCTAAAAACGACAACTGTAGGCGAATTATGTCGATTTTGAGTCAAAAGAGATTTGTAGAGTATTGGGATTATTCAATTTCGTAGCTTTCAAATGGAAAATATTCCCAAAATAATGGTAAGCATTTTTTTTTATGTTTAATCAGCTTCGGAGTCGAGGATTACGCTGGATGAGGTGACAGTTTTTAGCCCAATTTTTGGTTATTTGAGCATAGGTAAGGAGAAAGATCACCTTCTGTGACAAATGTAATTGGATTTACTTTAATTCAATGACGAATTAGTGGTTAAATACGTAAGCAAGGTTATGTTTTTGGGCTACAGATCCAACTTGTCCTTAAGATCACCTTTATCCGACTGTTTCTGTGACTCAGTTGTGTTGAAATCTGCTAAAACGCCTTCGGACTGCGGTTAAACTTTGCAAAACATTCTTTTAAGGTGGAATCACAGCAGTGTTTATGGACCCATAGCTCGAATAGCTTTTTTTGGCCCAAATTCATGTAAAATTTGCATTAATAGCTCAGTTCACAACTCTTTACGTTTGGTTTTTGTAAATGCACCGAGTATAGGAAAGCAATAATCGTATTCATAAAGGCCGCGGGGTATACAAAACGACACACATGCAAACGATTTTGTGAGTAGAACAACAATCGGTTTTGTTCTCTTCTTTGATTGGTGTTTGCGCTTTTAAACCTTTTCTATTTACCGGTTGGCACACAAAACTCTGCATTTCTGCTCACCAAAGATGACAATAGTTAATTACCACTCACTCACTTCTGTAACTGCCCTCGCAGCAGAACCAACATTTTGCCTAACTTGCTGTATTATTATTATGCAATATGAACAAAACGTAATGTAATATTTTCTTTTTACACATCCACACATCTAAGTGCTACGTTTTCTTTTTTATTGTTTAGCCGCTTCGCTGTTGTTTATTGCATGACGATTAATTGTTTATTAAACGCGTCTTGCATCGCAAGCGCCAGGCAGCAAGAAAAACCGTGTTAGCAGCGCGCTCTGCTGACGTCGACGTCACTGCAATGCGGAAAAGGTGCAAGCTTTTGGAAAACTCGTCTCGTATTTGTGGCATTTGATAAAAAAAAACATCAAGAAAACAAAAGGAAAACTGGTAATGTTTTGCACGAAAGGCCCACAAAACTCGTATAGTACCACATTGTGATTCGTTTTTCTTGTGTGTTTGCAAATTTCCGCGTTGCATTTGCAGTTTGTTGTTGTTATACGAGACCCGGTCATACTTGAGACTCGCGATTCAAACTGCAATTGTGCTTGAATCTCACGTACATACATACATACATACAGAGAGAAAGCTAAGTGACCAAATAATTCTATCATAACGATCCCCAATGCCATTAAGTATAATGATATAAGCTTAATTGATAGAGCCAACGAAATGCAATGTCAATAAAAGGCAGTTGACTTCACCTAAATAGCTACTGGAGAAAGCTAGAAAAAGGCTTATCAGATATTGCAGTTCAGAGCTTCATCTAGTTCTAGTAAACTTCTTGTAGTTCTCTTAGTAGGCGAGAGAATCAGTTGAGAATCCTCTGTAAAAAGTATTTACTTTGCCTTAAATATTCCGCATACTAAGAGAACTTCATCAAGTTTGCTTCATCATGTAAATCTAGTCTGAATAAAGGGTTTACATGAATATTGAAATATCAAGAAACTTTTCATGGAGATGTCTCCGGAAATGCACTAAATCTTGAAATAAAGGTCATAATTTTTATGTCGTTTTCATTCCAAAGGCCAAATACCTAAGAAAAACAAGATGAGTAAAGCCCAGACAAGTGAATCTCAGAGATATTTGCACTGTGGACCTTCGATTTAACATAAGAGAGTTCGAACTCTGCTTGCAAACAGCACAAATATGCTAAATCGAAGGTCCTCGTTCATATTCCCCATTACCATTCACTTGCATGAAAGTTAATCAACTCAATATTCTAGGGTCTTTGGTAAAACCTTCTTAAAATAAGTATGTTTAATTTTTACTTGGCATTGATGTTGAACTAATCAATTTTAAAGTTCAGACGTTTCTATGCTCTTCTTATTAAAACATCAATTTAATTCGAACTCAAATCCTAACATATTCCGTTGGTATTACAAATTTGTTGTCCAAGCACAATCGATAAATATCGATAAGGCTATTGAAACTTTATACCTAACATTTTTTTTAGAATTTCAAAGCTTTTGCAGCCTTGTTGCTAGTACTTTTAAGAGTCACTGCTTAGGAAATCCACTAGAATGAGCTATTTAGTTAACTATTTAATTAAAATGCACAATTATTTTGTTGCGCTGTTGATTTCAAGGTCATACATTATAAATAATAAAACTCTTTACTTTAGAAACATTTGAAAAAATATATATCTAAATTTTTAACCAAATATTTTGTTGTATTCTACCATTTGTTCTCTTTTAGTCACATCTCTAACCACTCACAGACACCAATACACCCACACACACATGCATACATATACACACATATATAACTGTATGTATGCTCGTGGCAAAAGTTCTAATTGCAATTGTTGTGCTTACCCACTGCTCAGGCGTTTCTTCACAAATATTTGTATATCACAACCAACATTATGAACGAATTCTTGATCAATTAAGCTTAAATTAGCTGCAAATGATGCACGTTCGCCGTTCTCCAGTTTTATTTATTAAGAATGCGACGATTGTCGCCAGCTCTCACACACACTCAGTTAGAACTTTTTTTTTTTGGCTCAAGTCGCTGCGCTAGCGATGGGTGGTTGGTCGACTTGGCAAACGGTGACTTGGCAGGGATATCGATAGTGAGCGCGATACAGTCGATTTATTTATATAATTTGAATTTGTATCAAGTGGGGATATATTCTGTGAGTCGGGAAAGGACCAAAGCAGGCTTTGATAAATTGATTAGAAAATTACCTCCCTTTTAGGTGACATTTTATTTAGCCTCCAAAGCCTGCTCTGGTCGTATGATAAGGTAACATTCCAGGGGCACACCACAGAATACAATGAACATATCGCTTAGCAAGGTCAATTACCATTATTTCAACATTTAATCCTTGAGTAAAGAAGAAAGGCCGAATCCCATTGGTACTGTCGTTAGCACAAGCATTGAAAGGAGTGGGTTCTAATGCCGCAGTAAGCGCCAAATTGAAAATCTAGATATCTTCAAAGCTGATATCCTTCGCCTCGGCCAGTTGGTTTTTCACCATCTGCCCAGAAGTCAAAAATTTCTTTGGTTTTCGAGATCCTTGGGCTAGACACATCCACATCCATCACTGATCAGTTTGGTGTCGATTCCTACTCCTGCTGCCTTTTCCATGACTCTCGTGAGCGACAGCCACCAATTCGTCGACGTCAACTATCGCCGCGAACAATTATCGATAGCTACACTAATCGATAATGTTATGTTATCAATAGTTGGCAGTGTGGGAAAACGTTAAGAGTAAGGGGTATTCAAGGCGGCAAATTTAAAATGTCTTTACACACTCAAAACGCTTTGCTGTGCTCTCTCTTTGGGGCACTTCACTTGTCAAAGCAGAATTTCATTTTGCTGACACTCTTGACGCCCTTTTTTGCTTTTGACTGCTAATATTTTATTAAGTGCTTGAAATTTCTTTTGAATAAACACCCAAAAGTTGATGGAAAAGGGGGAAGCTGTCAGCTTGGCAAAATTATGCTGCCACTTTGACAGCCCTCAGTTTGCCCTGTGCAAATATTTATTTATGTATATTTTTTATTTTTGTGTTTGCTTTATTGTTGTGTTTGTTACTGCTTTGCGAAGCAAAAACCAAAATGAAGGTGTCGACTTTCAGAGTTTGTTTAATTTTATTTTTGGTTTTGGGGTTTTGCTTTTGGGGCATTTTTTTATGGCTCAATTAATCGAAAAGGAGCCCAAAAACATTGGTTTTCTTTTTGGTTATGAGTCATAAAAGTTGGCCATATCCTTCTCCATCCTCCACATCCACACACGCGCACTGAATCACACGGTTATCGCTCATACATTTCCATAGCATTTATTAGCCAAAACTATGCCCCTGCCCATGCCACGCCCCCTGCCAAAAAGCCATTTGTAACGCCTTTTGCTGTCATTTTTGTTTGGTGGATCCATAAAAGTGACTCTCAGTCCCACAATTTTGGCAAATTGTCCCCGTTTATTTCGCCTGATAATGTCTCAATAAAATCTGTAAGGCATCTGTTCTGTTGAGGTGTGTGTGGGTGTGTGTGGGTGTGTATAGGTGTTTGCCCGCCCATAAATGAGCTATGCTTCTCTAGTCCCATGTCAAACCCAAACTATTTGGTAATTACACTACATATAAATTTTTATGAGCACTTACCCTGCGTTTTAACGGCTCTGAGCTACTTCTTCTTCTTCCATCATTTTGGGCATGTCGACAGGCTCAAACAGCAAAAATCTGGCTAACTGTTGGTTTTCGGTTAATGTAAATTAATTGCTTTTTTATTCATTTATGATTGCCACATCATTTGCTTTTAATTACCACACTTTGAGTTTTGGTCAGGCATAATGCGGCTGAAATTATATATATACAAATTTGTAACGATTTTTTAGCTTAGAGTTTTGGAATAATGTAAATGTGCCAACTCACAGTAAACTAAGGTATTTGTCACCCCTCTCAGATGGGCGAAAATACAGCCCAGCTCTCTTAAAAAGAAGCTGGACATTCTTACTTCATCGTGACATCGTTTGACTTGAGCTCGATATTCCAATTTGATGAGACCCCACAAAAATCTTACCACAAGAGCCCCAGCCTAAAAGTGGTAGGGAATTTCAATGCAGCATAAGTGCAAAAAACGTATGTGTAGGTGAGACTTTCTTTGAGAGAGACCTTCTTGCTCTCGGTTTCTATAAGCTCTTTCGCTTTTTCATTTGAATTTCGTTGATACTTTAATCTTAATGCAGCAAAGTTTGGTCTTTAGGCAGGATCCGTACTGGGAATGAGCGTTTTCGTTCTGCAACTGCAAAAATCACTTTCTTGAAGTTCAGAAAAAGTAAAGAATATTAAAATTCTACACAAAACAATTGAGCAAAGTTAACTACCCAGCACATTTTTCGAAGGACATTTCCACTGAAAATAAACAAGTTTCTCGCAAAAAAAGCATTTGAAAAATATCCATTGGATGATTTCCCGTATCCATTTGGGAAGAATATGTCTTAAATATCCCTTTAATCATCTAACAGAGCTGAAAATCATCCAAAGGACATTAAATAAAAACTAGATACTTAAATTGTTCTTGATTTAAGCCCATAAAGTTCTAAAGCCATTCGCTATTTGTTTTTGAAATGAATCAAAAAAGGCAGGAAAGATCCAAGGACCATGATATTCCTATAGTTAAGAAACCAACCATCATAAGAAATGTGTTTAAACCAGTTGGGAATTTCAAGCTCAAATTGTCTTATAAAATGCGCATTTCTACACATTTTTCGCCTTAGTGAAACTACAGAAAGTTCTTGTTTTAAAAGAGGTTTGTACTTATTTCCATATTATTAATGTAACTACCTTTTGAAAACAAAACATACTTGAAATTTTAAAGTTCAAAAGGGTATAAATTCTATACGTACATGCCAAGAGTTGGAAATTGGAATTGGATAACCAATAACACCATTCTTTTTTAGCATACTCAACCGTTTTTTGGAACACCTTTCGTAGACTCGGGAGTTAAGACAGGACTCGCACTAGGGAAGTGCTAAGTTCCCATTAAAGAGACGGCCAATCCTATGCGTAGATGTTAGATGAAGTTGTCCTGCTCTTTTATCTAGCCACTCCGTGAATGTTTCTGCGACGAGAGCTTTCTAGGAGGCGGGCTCAGTGCTCTTATCTTCCATGAAACTCATTTCTTTTAGGATGAAATCCGACTAGGAATTAAACCTTGGGACAAGGATGTTGCCACAGTAGTAATATGAGAAGATTGTCCTCATTTTGGCCATGCTGTTTAACCTATATTAGCACTTCCCCTTCCAAGCAAAGAGCGTAGTAATTGTAAGGGTCCCAAAGAAGGTCAACAGATTGACTCTACACCTGATGCCTGATAGCTGGCTCCTAGCTAGAGCTAGATCCGGGCTCTTACTCACGCACAAAGATATTTGCTATCTACAAACAGCTTTGCATTCTACCATTTTATTCTCAGATCAACCACCAAAAGCATACGGAGGCTGCTTTAAAGGAGATATCCTTTGGTTACACGGAAGGCGACTGTTTGCCTCGCCCTAAATGAATGCACAGATTTAGTTCAAATGTTTTTGAAAACCACACAAAATCAAATAAATTGTTGTTTTTTCAGTCCAATGTTCTACCATTTCACATAATTTAAGCTTTCGCACAGGTCACCGAACAGTATAATTCCCTTGCCTATTTCTCTTTCGGCAGGCGCCTAGATTTATGCAACAACTTTGTCTACTTTGTTTGCTTTTGTTTTGGGTCCTTGAAACTATAAAATCACAAATCGTGTGTGCGTGTGTGTGAAATGTAAAAATAATTTGCAAATCAAAGATTGATGCACAGAACCCACAGCAACAGCAAATCGAACAACCAAATCCTCATCTAAACCCCATATAGCCATTCCCTCCACTCCTGCTGCCATTCCTGCTGCCATTCCGTATGCCTGCCAGCCGCCGTCGTCTTCGAGTTGATGACATGACCAACAAATCGTAAATTCGATAAAGGAAATTAGAAGGGAAAGGCATTCAAATTGAACGACAACGTAGCGAAAACAAACGATGCCACGAAGGACGAGTGTGTGTGTGTAAGTATTGGAATTTAATTCAGCAAATTTCACGCCACAAATCCATACCATATCGATGGTCCCCTCTGTGTGGAAATTGGAAATTTACGTTGGCAAGGCATAAATTGATTTTCGCGTTGAATGCGTCACCGTCACGTAGGTAACTTTCGGCTTAATAACTCAACTCTTGTCGCCTAATTACTCCCCTCCGCATCCTTTGCCGCTCGTCTAGACCACAACTTCGACTGCCTGTGACTGGCATTTATGATGAGACTTTACTTTCGACTTGGCCAATTGCCCCTACACACAAATATTTAATTGAAAACGAACCGGCGCATTTATCTAAAATTATAATCTATGCTTCTCTGACTGGACTGTCATTATATCAAAAGTTATGGCAATTAAAACTTTATTTATTACGCCAGCCGCAAGAAATTGCAGTCCACATTTTACACTTGGCCCCCGATGACAAAGCAGCTGACGAAGACGCGGAAAACTTTTGTCCGCCGGGACCAGCAGGACCATCAAATGCCAACAAAATACACAAAAAAAAAAAAAAAAAAAATGCAAAGATGGAATTTTTCAATTAAGTTTTATAAGTTATAACACTTTTTTTTTCTTTTCGAAAACATAATTTATTACGAGCAAGATTATTTTTTATAGATCGAAGTCGAAGGAGAAACTTTGCACATTACTCGGTGGGTATTTTTGATACCAACTTAAGAAGGAGGCTAAGGGGACGAAAGTTTGATTAGGATTAGGAGAGTATTTAAATTTAGAGCAGGTTGGGTCTTTTAAGTAAATAAGAGTTCATTTTGTGGGCAAGGAAAAACTAAATGGATACCGAAAACCTCCATTTGTAAACATTTGTTTCATTTCATCGACCACTCTCCGTCAATGAGCTATTAAACCATCAAAAAATCTTTGATTCAAAGTAGTCACTGAATTTTGGAACTGCAACACTTACTTGTTTGTAAAGTCGAACATTTGGCTTAACATTACCATTTGAGATGTAAACCTTCCCATCAGACCAACCCTTAGATATATTCACATCTTGTAAACAAGTAATTAGCTAAAATCCGGCTCGAAGGACCACATATCCGATAGCCTTATTCGTTAGTAAAATATTAGACATATTAGCACTATCTGAGAAAGACTTTTGGTTCAATTTGAGGACAGCTCATGGGAAGTGTATGTTCTGAACGCTGAATGCCAATCATAAATATATTTTGATTTTTATATATGGGAGTGACCCAGAAATCTCTAGAGATTTTCATATAAACGCTTTCAGTTCGAGCTACATCTGCTTGCCTGTATCTGTGAAATGTCTCCAAGAGAGAGAGAGAGAGAGAGAGAGAGAGAGAGAGAGAGAGAAAGAGAGAGAGAGAGAGAGAGAGAGAAAGAGAGAGAGAGAGAGAGAGTTGAAATCGACTGTTGGAGGCCAAGTAGATTTGATGCGTACGTCTTATAATCTAGATCTAACATCTTTTAGTTTAGTTCAACATTTAATTTTTTATACCAAAATCTCAAGAGATTTCTGGGACAAACCCCACAGTAACATTTTTCAGCATTTTTTGGTAGTATTTGTAAACATTTTGGAAACATTTCGGTATTTTTATGCAACACATAAACACACATTTATAACACATTTTCAATCAAAATTTATGTAAATTTCAGGTTTAAGACTGAAATTTTGTTGCTCAAAAAGCACTGAATCTTAAAAGAGAACGAAAATGTTAAAGATAATAAATGTCGAAACTAATTGCACAACTTTAGAAGAAAACCCAGTAAGAAAATGGGTCAAATTTTCGCTTTAAAAAATCACAGAATTGTTTGGGATGTTTTATTTTACAGCTAAGAAGTAAATCTATAAAAAACAAGAAAGAAAGTCGGTCAAGCCCGACTATAACATACTCTGTACCAAGAAAATCTGTCTTTTGATCATAACTCGAAAACCGTTCATCCGATCTTCTTCATTCCTTTGGCGGATCGCTAAGTTATCCTAATAACTAAATATGCCCAGAAGGAACAAGCCATCTATCTTTAAAACTGTGGGAGATATGACGTTTTTTCTAAATTGCGGGGGCGGGAGGGGGCGTGGCCAAAATTGAAAACAAACTTGATCTGCCTGCAGACATTAGAAGCATATGTCCCATACATGTCAAACCTCTATCTCTTACCATCTCTGAGATCTGTGCGTTCATACGGACAGACAGACGGACAGACGGACAGACGGACATGACGGACATGACTCGGCTGTTGATGCTGATCAAGAATATATATACTTTATGGGGTCGGAGATGCTTCCTTCTGGATGTTACATACTTTTGCACAAACTTATAATACTCTATGTACCTACGGTACAGAGATATAATTATCAAAGAAAATTAAGACAATGGTGTGGAATTTCTTTAAAAAGCGTCTTCAAAGGGTTAAAATAGGTATTAAAAGCCATTTTAAGATCAAATTTCTGTAAATCTAGGCGTTATAGCTTTCAAAAACAGATTTGTGTTCAGCACTCAATATAGTAAAAAGTATAATTCGATACTTTGTGTTGTATAACTAATTTATTCAAACTTTTTTACATAAAAAAGATAAAGTTTAAATCAATTTTTCTTTAAATTTGTAACCTAAAACATTGAAAATGCGACCATTTGAAGTTGGTTTGTGTAGACGCTTATCACAGAGTTTCCTCAACTAAGGAAAACTGTTTGAAGGGTAAAAATTAGTTTCTATGTTTTTGCCGATAGATCAAAAAAAGTATTAAGTAAATGCTCCTCTTCATATACTACGTTTTTACACACAAAGTAAATCATATTTAATGCCCTTTTAAGTATGCTACGTTTTATGAATATTATAACTTTATTTGGATATTTATTTTATATTTTTCTTAACTTAACATTTTGTTATAGACTCATAACTTACCCAACATTCTGGTTAAATAAATTTACAATGTCGGTTATCTATCTAATAGATAAATACTTATGGATGTTAAAAATTGCATACTTTAAAGGGAATTTATTACGAATAATGTGGTGTGTATAATCGCAGTAGTAGACTCTTATTTCAATTGACTTGAAACAAGTCCCAGGTAAAAAAATTTATCTTTTTTTATTGAACTTTTGTTTTGCTTCTTAAGGTTAATTTAAAGTTTTTCCTTTGTTGTAGTTTTAAGCTTCGAAACTAACGGTAGTTATTGATAACTTTAAAAATGTCGTATATTCGTAGATGCTGAGGGATAACTGGAACCGGAACCTCTAGTTTTTGGTGCATAAAAGAAGTTTCTTAACCGAATTATCACAAAATAGTTTATTTTCTGAAAGGTGCGGCTTGAGATCTTTATTTTAAGTTGAAATAAAGAATTAGATTGTTTGTTTTGTATACTTTTTCGTTTCCTATTCTGTACCAAAAGTAAGTATGTAGCAGTTAGAAGGAATCATTTCCGACCCTATAAAGATTTTATATATATTCCTGATCAACATCAACAGCCAAGTCCATTTAGCCTTCCGTTTTCCGTCCAAATGAACAAATAGATCTTAGAGAAAGTAATAGATGGAGATTAGGGGTTGGAGATTCTTATAATTGTAGGCAGTTCCACCCAGTTATCAGTACAATTTAGGAATTTGCCAAGAAAATAACAAAGAATGAATGACCGGGAGACAACTTATGAGTAAAAGAATGTAGCAGCAATGCTTTCTCACTGGGCATACACTTTTATTTGGTACAGAGTATATTACATTTGGGCTTGAACAATTTTCATACTTGTTAATGGGGATTTACCTTTTAGTTGAATAAGACCTGCAATTTACAGTTGCTCCAATATCTATAATTTTAAGTGATTTACAAGGTCACCAGAACCCATTTTTGAAATGTTTTTGTCAATGTCAACTTTTTACGTAACAATATTAAGTATGCAACCAAAAAAAAAAACAGGACTTAGCCCACACACACAAAATTTCTTTAAAAACCTTCATCTACCCTTTTGTTTTTTGTAAGGTTATAAAACAAAGATAAATGATTCAGTTGTCGCAGCCGCAGGGCTTAACTATTGCCAAATGTCATGTGCCGTCGAATAACCTTTGTCTGTCGCCCACACCCACGCACTATAATGCGGACGACTTCTGGCATTTACCAACTGCAGCTGGCAAACCAGAAGCTCGTCCTCAGTCCTCGCTGCTGGGTGAGACTGAGAGTAAAAGAAAATAACCGACGATGACTAGGTGGTGCATGTGCATGGTAAACAAGACAGGAGTAGACCGTGATAGTCAAGTTTTCACAAAGTTGGTGCAGCGCAAAAAAAAAAAGAACGGTGTAGGTTTGGGTTTTGCGTAAGCATGAAATAATACAAACTTGAACGGTGCATCACACCGCAAACGCTCATACCACTTGGCAAATAAACAGCGAGAAGAGTTGGCAAAAAATGTTTACCACAGCAGTTGGCAGCCATGTAAATGGTCACGTATTGTGCGCTGGAATGTGTGTGTTAAACTCGTAACTTGGTAGATAGTTGAAAGTTTTGGCGAGGCACGCGTGAGGCGATCATGAGCGTTAAAACTACCTGAGAAGTTGCTAAACAATAATGCGATTTGGTATGGAAGCCGGTTAAACAAACACCATAATTGAGTGAATTAACATTTATTGCAGGAGTGGCACTTCTATTTATAGATAGACAAAGGCTTAAGAGTTTTGTAAGAACTTAAGAGTTTGCTAATGATCCGGCTCGAAGGACCAACTTTGATTGCTTAAGAGCCTTTCAGCTCTTACTTAGCTAGGACAAGCTTTATTATATTATATATACTCTCAGCCTGTTGCTTTCCATTTGTCTGTACCAATTACTATTAGAATGATGACCATGCTATGAGTTGCTCGTTGGCAACTCAACTTCTCGGCCTTAATCTGAGCCCCAAGCTCCCAAATGTTCGACTAAGTTGCCTTGACAAATATTTTGTCAGACTACAGCTACCTAAAGACACTGGAGATTAAGCTCTTGGGCTCTCAAAAGGTATCAGCTGAATTTGATGCTGTTGTTGGTCCATTTGAATCATCAATCAGCATACTGGTAAGTGGCACTGTTGCCTGTTGGTGGCTTTTAGCACAATTTAAGATTTAATTTGAGTCCGTTTTGGTGTGCCAATGTGTTGTAATTTTAATGCCCTGCAGTTCTTACATGTACCATAATTAACTTGATTGTTGTTGGCTAATATTTACCTAAAGCCGAGAACAATTAAATCTGCATTAAGCGAGGGCTGCTGCTTATTTTAGGGGTCTTTGATACATTTAAGTAGATAAATATCATTAAATTCAAAGTTAAAAAATAGAGGAAATTGCAGCACGTTTTTCTAACTAGTTTTAAGCACATTTCCACTAAAAACAAACATGTTTTTCTCACTAAAAATACTTTACTGACTCTATTTTTCTATGACAGCTATACTATATAGATGTCCGATTTTGACCAAACTCAATAAAATCATGGGAAAGCATTGTAAACTAAGAAATACAAAGTTTGGCGGCGTTTTCTTTGAAAACAAAAAAGTTTTTCTCACTAAAACTAGTTTCTCAACCGATCATTCCTATGGCAGCTATAACGTATAGTCATCCGATTTTGACAAAACTTTAAAGAATAGTGTGAAAGCTTATAAAATAAATATATGCCAATTTTACAGAGGTTATCATTGAAAACAAAAAAGTTTTTCTCACCAAGACTATTTTTCTAACCTTACTTTTCTATGGCAGCTATACTTTAAAGATGTCCGATTTTGACGAAACTTGGTGGAATCATGGGAATGCATAGCAAACTAAGAAATTCAAAGATTGGAGGATTTTCCATTGAAAACAAAAAAGTTTTTCTTAATAGAACTTATTTTTTGACTGGTCGTTCTTGTGGCAGCTATATGTTATAGTCATCCGTTCTGGCCGGTACCGACAAGTGTGTAGCTTATTTGTGCCAGGAGACTTCGAGCACATTTTGGTAAAGATAGCATAGAAACTGACGGACGGACCAGGCTAAATCAACTTAGTATATGTACTTCATGACAAGACAAATATAAAGTATATACTTGACTAAAATGATGATTAAACTTACTTTAAAGGGCGTTAAGCATGATATATTTTTATTTTTATAAAACAAAGCATACCTAAAAGGGCATTGGCATGATATATTTTGATTTTCATATAACATAGCATACTTTGAAGGGCATTTTTTGGTTGGTCACAGTTTGGCATACCTAAAAGGGCATTAAGCATGATGTATTTTGATTTTCTTACTACATAGCATACTTTAAAGGGCATTGGCAGGATATATTTTGATTTTAATATAACATAGCATACCTAAAAGGGCATTGGCATGATATATTTTGATTTTCATACAACATAGCATACTTTAAAGGGCATTAAGCATGATATAATTTGATTTTCATATAACATAGCATACTTTAAAGGGCATTGCATAGATTAAGTTCAATTTTCATATAACGTAGTATACTTTAAAGGGCATTAAGCAAGATAATTTTTGATTTTTATATAACATAGCATACTTTAAGGGGCATTAAGCATCATATTTTTTGTGTATAAAACGTAGTATGTATTACAATTTCATAAATATTGACGAATTATCAATGAGGCTTACTTGTCGCATACTTAATTTCCGTGAAACTTTTAATGCCATTTGGCAGAGTTTAAAACTCGAACTAAAATTTGGTTTATTGCTCAATTTATACTCCACAACCTTGAAGCAATCATTAAGGATAGTGACAGCTTAGTTTGCTCATGTCCTCCCTAAGCAACACACACACACATAGTTGGGCGAATCACATTTCACAATTTCCGTTTGTCACGTGGCCATCTCCAAGTTGTACAATTGCTTTAGCCATACTTGTTGTCCGAAATAAATGTTCATAATTCAAAGGAAATGCCCAGCAATGCAACCGCACAACTACAGAAATGCACACACACACAAACAATGTGTGGCTTTTTACGGTTACGACTGAGCTTTACAGGGTGTGTGTGTGTGTGTTTGAGTGTGGGGGGGTAGGAAAGAGAGTGGACAACAGCAGCAGCAAATGGCAGCTGCTTTATTAGCTCAACTTGAGCAAGTTTACCTTAAGTTTTTTTTTCCAAAAAGCAAACACATTTTTTAAGCTAAGAATAGCTGAGACTAAGGGCGAACTTTCTGTTTGATAAGTATGCATGGGCCATTTAAAAATGTGCCACACACTGTTTGGAATTTTAACTTAGCCGCACCCCACACCCCCCTCCGCTGTTAATATACTCATAAAAAAATCATTGCCCGGATGGCTTTAGCCTTACAACTTCTGACAGGCGCCAGCTTTCCATCAAGTGAAGACGGCTAAGCTGATTTACTTAAGCGCAGCGACTCGTTCCACTCGATGAATGCTGCCGGCCAACAGCAGCAGGAGTGTCAATGACTTGGTCTTGGCTTTCCAACTAATGGATGGGGCAAGAGCCCCATGCTTAAGTCAATTTCAGTTTTTGCTCATTTCCTGCCCAGCCGAGCGCGTGTTTCCGCTTAAAACTTTTGTGTTTTCACAATCGACGCGAGGACAAATCCCCGACAGATTGCCATTGAGATGTTGTGGCATTTGGCTAATTGCCATTTAATGGCCAAGACAATTTGATAAGTGGATTGCAATGCAAACCAAAGTCGTTCCAGGAATTCCCCTAAAAAGACAATGCAATCACATGAGCAGTTTTACGGCTCACGGAGCAAGGAAAGAAAAACTGGGTAGATAAAATGACGCTGTCAGCAGCAGGATACAGCCGGAGGACAATAGCAGTAAAATAAATAGAAAAATTGCACATGAATCGAATCAAAAGAAAATTGTAATTGAAATGGAAGAAGGAAAAGTAGTGGCAAATTGTAAAACGCATTTAGAAGTGGCATTTAAGTAGACAATTTAGGGTTGAAGTCGATACTAAATTGGCCAAGAATACTAAATTTATGGCCCTTCGATTCATATTATTTAAGCGAAATCAATACTAGATAACACATCAAATTGTTTGAGAAAAGTGAACTGAAACGATTCCCATTCCTACACAGAAGAAAAAGAATCTAAAATGATCCAACTGGTCTAGATTTGACTTGAATGTTCTTTTCATCATTCAAAGGTGCTGAAAATCATTAAAGAGATGATAATTTTTCATATCCTTTGAAAGATGTTCAGCTCCGTTGAATGATTACAAGCATATTTTAGACATTTCTAGTCCAAATGTATACAGTATATGGATATTGTAGTATCCTTTTTATACACTTGCATTATTGTATTATAATTTTGCCCAGAGATATGCAACGCATAGAAATATTCATTTCCGACACCATATACCATATATATTCTTGATCAGGGTGACGAGCTGAGTCGATTGAGCTTTGCCCGTCAGTCTGTCCGTCCGACTGTCTGTTTCTACGCGAACTAGTCTCTCAGTTTTAAAGCTATCGAGGTGAAACTTTGCACAGAGTCTTCTTTTTGCTGCACACTACTAATATGTCGGAACCGACTGGATCGGATGACTATATCTCATAGCTCCCATAGGAACAATCTTTTTAATGGAACCGTCTCCAAACTTTGTGTTCATAAATTTTCTATGCTTTTTTATAATTTCGCGAAGTTTGATGAAAATCGGACCGATATATGGTATAGCTGTCATACAAAAGATGGGTCTGAAAAACAGTCTTAGTTAGAAAAACTTTTTTGTTTTTAATGGTAGCATCCTGCAATTTTGTAGTTGTTTATTTTACATACTTTCGGACAGTTCTTAAAATTTTTGTGCAAATCAGTTGACTATATTATATGGCTCCCATACGAACGATCGGTCGGAAAATGGGTTGTTGTTGGAAAAAATTGATTTTTAAAAATATTTAGGTGAGCACAGACTAAGTTAGCTTAGCTATATCGTTTTTATTCCATACTAACACTTTAGTTCCAGCCGAAGCAATTGTAGAGGGAGTAGAGGGAGAAGAGGAAGACTTAATCAAGACGCTTGCAAGGTGGCTTATCTACTCCTTTCTTCTTTCTGAGACGCCCCTAAAATAAGTAGTTAATATTGATTTTAACTCCTACTTGTCTGGTATTCTAGCTCGTGAAGTCGTGGAAACTTCCATTTACAAGCCGTCATCTTAGCGCATACGACTATCAAGCACTCGCGTGAGTCACAGTAAAGAACGGGAGAAGAGGAAGACCTCACCAAGATACTCATTTTTCTTATCCTTTCTTCTTTCTGAGAAACACCTTAAAATAAGTACTAAATATTGAACTTAACTCCTACTTCAATACACCAGCCGTCATCTTAGCGCATACGACTATCAAGCACTCGCGTGAGTCACAGTAAAGAACGCAGTCAAATGCTGAGCTTTCAGCAAGCTGAACCCTTTCACATTCATAATGCAGGGAATTCAAACTTTAGAAAAAGATTCTTATACAGGTTTATTTTAAGAATTGGGTTCCGCTGTATTATATCAAACACATGCAAAACTTCCATGATTTCAGCTCACCCTCTCCAGTCAGCCCACTTTACCAATTCCCTGGGTATTGGCTACTTTAACCTATCAATTTATAACCTATTTTTTTTTACAATATTTTTGTTTTTATTTGCTGAATGGCCCAACTCATCTCCCCACAGATTTCAATGCCCCTCTCTTTGATGCGGGTTTTGCAGTTATAGAAAGATACTCGAATATATTTTGATAATTATTATTGGCATTTTGTGAGACCCCTCACCTCTCACCTACCGCCTCCATCCCATCCATACTCAAAATCGCCTTATGCTGCTTCAACGCTTCGCTTTTGACCCTTTTCTTTCGTTTAATTTTAGTTTTTGTGTGTTGCTTCATGATAACGGTCAAAACGCTGTACTGTCAAAATGAATTTTTAATAAAAACAACCAGAAAATGTAATTTGTTCAACCACAATAAAGTTTGTCTGCCATTTTCGCGCTTTCAATTAATACAAAATGTCTGCCAAGTGTTTGTGATTGTAAATCTGCTGTATATATATATATATATATGTGTGTGTGAGTAAATTGTGTGCGGAATTTTGCTCAAGTTCTTTTCGCCTGGGTACGTGACTGGAAATTACTGGCGTTTGCAAGTCAACGACTTTTGCCATCTCTGGAGTGGCTTTTTGTAATGGCCTGCAATAATGGTGAAAGGGCAAAGTTTAAACATTTAAGACAATTAATTTGTGTATTATTAGGGCTGGTCGATCGTGTTAAAGTCAATGGGGTGGCCAAAATTGTGGACAGAAGATTGCCATAAGCGGTTTCAAATCTTAAAAAAAATAATATATATAAAAAATTCAATGACCACAAACTGTCATAAACTGTACTAGATGCACACAGTAAAAGCCATGAAAACTCAGCGGGCGAAGGAAGAGTATGGAAGCGAAGCGAAGCTGTCAGGCAAAGTATTTAAGTTCGACAGCATGGAAGAGGGAGCTGTGCATAAGAACACTGGAAACAACCAGATGAAATATGCATTTTCTTCATTTCAACATTTGTTAAGCTGGCTTGAGTAGTTGGCGTACGGAAATCAAAACGAATGCAAATGTTTTATACGAAATAATATTGAGTAATTGCTACTATCAACAAGATGTGAAGTCGGCCCTGAGAGTATTAAGTATCTAGTTTTGAGTATCGAATATAAAATAACAGCACTCAGACGCACAAGTACATCATTGCACCTTAGGTGCTAGCCACACTTACACATTCTTTCTTAAGTAATATAGATCATATTTATATATAATATTTTACAATGCAATTTCAATATCGATATGGGTATTGTTTAAATATCCGCCAAACCTAGCAAAGTTTATCCAGAGTTTCAGAGTTTATCCGATGCAAAGCAGACTAGGTATATGTCTGCTCTTAAAGTGTTTCATAAAATAAGACTGCAAGTACGGATAAAAAAAGGAGTATTCCCGAAAGCATGGTAGAAGAAGACAGTCATATTGGGAAGAAAGTTAAGAAATGCCAAACAGAAATGTAAAGAAATTAGTTATAGTGGATCAAAAATTGAGGAAAGAGAGATAAAAAATGGATATTGGAAAGAATGGAAGGAAAAAGAAAGAAAGATGGAAGAAATGAGAAAACTAGACACATGAAAAAAGGAAGATAAAAGAAATAAAGATAAAGGAAAGCAGAACACAAGAACTAAGAAAGAAGAAAGAATGAAAGAAGAACCAAATAAGGATGGAAGAAACAAGGACGAGAGAAGGTTGAAAGATGGACGAAATGGGCAAGAAAGAGTGAAAAAGAAAGATGGAGGGAAGAAAGAAGGAAGCATGGAAGAATATTGAAAGAATTAGGGCAGAAAGAAGAAATAAGGCAGAAAATATGTGGATAAAGAAGCATTAAAAAAATAAGGTCATAATTAAGAAGAAAGGAAAAAAATGGAAGAAACAAGGAAGAATAAAAGAGAGAAGAAAGGAAGAAGAAAGAAAAGGAAAAAACGAAGAAAGAAAAACAGAAAGTAGAAAGAGAACAGGACAAAAACTGAGAAAGAAA
The DNA here is from genome assembly GCA_035044965.1 of Lordiphosa andalusiaca. NCBI lineage: Eukaryota > Metazoa > Arthropoda > Insecta > Diptera > Drosophilidae > Lordiphosa > Lordiphosa andalusiaca. The sequence goes on along the minus strand of JAWNNM010001363.1, from coordinate 2,353,495 downwards.
AAAAAGAAACAGGACAAGAAAGTTGAAATATCACAGGAATAAAAAGAAAGCAAGATTAAAAGTGAAAAGCAAGAAGGGGGAATAATGATTAAGGATGAAAGAAGAAACAGAAAGAAAGTAAGTAGAAACAAATAAAGTAAGAAACAGGAAAGAAAGCCGTAAGTAAGAAGATAAAAGAAAGGGAGACCGAAAAAAGAAGTGAGGAAGTTAAATATATTGAAAAAAAAATCAGAAAGACAGAGAAAGAATGATTAAACAAAGAAATAGGAAGGAAATAAATATACAAAAACTAGGAAAATGTTCCGATCAGACAAACTAGCAAGTAGCCATATTTTTAGCTGCCATACATGTGTGAACACGTGTCAGTGCCACTTGACTGGTGCAATAAATGGTCAGAGGAATCTGTCAATATTCTCATGTACTTACTCAGTCTAAACAGATTGCCAGTGTGTCTCAGAACACCCTTTTTATATAATATTTGTAATTTCCCTAACTCGCTCACCTAAAACAACTCAAAAGGTATAAATATTTTCAGCAATAAGTTAAAGAAATGCTATCAAAAAATGAAATCAATATACAACTTATTTCACGATTCGTTCAGTGTAAGCGGAGGCCCCCCCCTTAGGCTGCGGATGTCAGTGAGTCAGGCTGGCAAGACAGTCGCTTGTATCATACAAACTTACTGACTAACATACAACATCTGTACATACATATATATATAGTCATACACATGAATAACCCGTTGGCACGACATTTCAGCACATTCTCACAGCGGGTGCTGGGTGGGAGGCGGCGGTGGGCGGCGGCATTGTCTGTTGTGGGCGTGGTCCGTGTCATTTTGTTTGCCTGCAGCTTTCATTAGTTCAATGTCAATGTTGTGTTTTATTTTGGTGTCGTGGTCTTGATGCCGATGCCGCTTGTCCTGGTACCGTTCCGCCCATTATGTCTGTTAAATTCTTAATTTGAAGCGCATGTTGCTGCAGTTCTCTCAGGTAAGGAGTGGCAGGTAGTTACTGATTAAATGAGAGACAGTTGCAGGTCCTGCTGCTGCTTTTTATACTCTGTACCAAAGGTACATAGAGTATAATAAGTTTGTGCAAAAGTATGTAACATCCAGAAGGAAGCATCTCCGACCCCATAAAGTATATATATTCTTGATCAGCATCAACAGCCGAGTCGATAGAGCCATGTCCGTCTGTCCGTCCGTCCGTCTGTCTGTCCGTATGAACGCACAGATCTCAGAGATGGTAAGAGATAGAGGTTTGACATGTATGGGACATATGCTTCCTTTGTCTGCAGGCAGATCAAGTTTATTTTCGATTTTGGCCACGCCCCCTCCCGCCCCCGCAATTTAGAAAAAACCTTATATCTCCTACAGTTTTGAAGATAGATGGCTTGTTTCTTTTGCACATATTACGTTATTAGGATAACTTATCGATCCGCCAAGGAAATGAAGAAGATCTGATGAACGGTTTTCAAGTTATGATCAAAAAACAAATTTTCTTGGTACAGATTATGTTATAGTCGGGCTTGACAGACTTTCTTTCTTGTTTTTGTAAGTTGAATTGGCAGATTACAAGCGTTTTGTCATATCAAAAGCAGTTACGACTGCTTAATAGAAGAGAATTCCAAATATGCGTCACATATTGCACAAGAATGTTGAACGCGGACACAAATGCATTAGCAACATTTAGTAATTTCCTGAATTTGGGGTATAATCATTTGTTTAAAGCCCAAAAAAAAAACCCTGGTCAATACAGGCCACCCTACTTACACCAGCACTTGCATTAGGCCGGCAGCTAAATATGAACTTATCTGGACACCGCCAATGATCCCCTTCTGGTGGCGCTGGTTGTATGCAAACTTTATTAATTACGCGCCCCAATGGCCAGTCCGTGTGGTCCTATTTCCAGTCAAACTTTAGCTGTTTACTATGCTTTACCTCCCCTCCCGCCCGCCACTCGAATTGACTTCACCCTGTTCGATTTTTATCATGCAATTTGTGTTACAAGAAAAAGTCACACAAAAAGTTTTTCCTTTTTTTTTTTTTAATTAAAAATTTAACAGTTTTCATTTGCAAAATATCAAGCAAATGTTTGGCAATTAAACACAAACGACATTGAATAAAGCGCTAAGAGAGTGAAAAGGAAATATGTATGTATTTCTTTTATTCAATAAAAATATGAATTTTCTTTTGAAAATCAATGTGCAAGATTCTTTACCCTCAAAGTTTTACAATAAAATTTTGGACTTCATTAAGTTGGTCGTGCATAACTCTCGTTCAAGGTGAAATTGATAAAGTTTGCCTGTCATTGGAATTCTACGTGCTGCCATTGATGCTTTCGTAAGTACCTTACGGGGGAGTGAGTAGACTATGTGGAAAGAATTTACAATTTTATTTTGATTTTTTCAAGTCAAAGTACAAAACTTTTGTAACTGAGAAGTGTTAAAGAAAGAAATTGATGAAGCTTAATTTATTAATATAAATAGCTCTAATTTTGTTTAAGAGCTGTAGTGGCAATTTGGCTTAAACTTAGCCATTGAAGATGTGAAGATTGTATTGCAACAGTAACTGACTAAATTTGTTGTTAAGACTCCATGAAGTCATAAGAATCAATGAAAACAACACAGTTTAACATAAATATGGTCTAAAAAGCATCTATCAGTTCCAATTTGGCTTCATTCCCGTAGCTTAAGTAATCATCATCTATGTAAATTCTAGCTCATTGCTGATTCCACATAATTTCACTGAACTCAACAAGAATTTGTTTACGGAAATGGTTCACCATGTCTGCTTTTTTAGTTATATAAGCTTAAGCTCAAAGTAAAGTTGCTTCGAATGAAAATTTTGATCTCTTTTAGGTATGTTTTTGGGTTAACCTATTCTACTGTTTCATCTCTCTTTGACCATAATGCAAAGTATTACTTCTTAGCTTCAAAAAAAACTATCGCAAGCAATTCTGCGATTTTTTTAAGCGAAGATATATCATTTATAATACAGGTGCTCAATATTATATATAATTCTAGGGCCCAAAAGTATGCTACAAAAAATTATGACACTTAAATCCTTACAGAAAATTTCCAACAATATCCACATTTTCAGTTGTTCAGCCAACTGGTATTTTACACATTGGCGTAGCTCCTTTAAACGAAGTGCTGAGTGCTAGACTAAGAAATAAGCGACTATAGAAATTGTTTATGAAAGCCCCCCTTGGAAAATCCCCAACTACTCCACTGATCTTTGTAGTACCCATACAAGCCTACATACCGAAATTCCAGATCTTAAATTTAATAACTGCATATAGGCAGCATGTAAACCAAAATTTAGGTTGATTGCTTAAGTTAATAAGGTACTGTATTAATAAAATATCCAACTCCAAAATAGAGGAAAGTTAACTTTGGCTCGTCCGAAGTTTGTATACCCTTGGAGCACCATTTTCTAACTAATTTGAAGGACATTTCCACTGAAAACAAACAAGTTTTTCTCACCAAGACTACTTTTCTGACTCTACTTTTGTGTGACTGCTATACTATATAGATGTCCGATTTCGACCATACTTAGTGGAATCATGGGAAAGTATGGCAAACTAAAATATCCAAAGTTTGGAGGCGTTTTCTTGGAAAACAAAAAGTATTTCCCACTAAAACTAGTTTGGCGACCGATTGTTTCTATGGCAGCTATAGCCTATGGTCATCCGATTTTGACAAAACTTTGTAGAATTGTGTAAAAGCTTATAGAATAGATATATGAAAATTTGAAAGCGGCTTACATTGAAAACAAAAAAGTTTTTCTCACTAAGACTATTTTTCTAACCTTACTTTTCTACGGCAGCTATACTATTTAGATGTCCGATTTCGACCAAACTTGACAGAATCATGGAGGAGCATAGAAAACTAGTTAATCCGGAATTTGGAAACGTTTGCATTGAAAACAAAAAAGTTTTTCTCACTAGAACTAGTTTTTCGAACGATCATTCCTATGGCAGCTATATGTTTTAGTCATTCGATCCGGCCGTTTCCGACAAATGTGCAGCGTATTTGTACCAGAAGACTTTGTGCAAAACTTGGTTGCGATAGCTTTCAAACTGACGAAGGAAATTGCATAGAAACAGCAAGGACTGTACCAAGGTTCGAACCAAAACCTACTTTCAAAAACTCAAACCTGAAATTGTTGAATCTTTACTATTGGTAAGTTCTCGTTCGAACCAGCATTCCAAAGACTCAAAGATATAAGTATGTAAGGGCTTTCATCTCTGATTGCAAGTACATATATAAGATCGGCTCTTTATTGATATGAGAAAATATAATATTATACTATATATAATATAATATATATTTTATTTATTTATAAACTGTATGCTTATAGTTACAAACTAAAGTTACAGAGGGGAGACATCCATAGCCACTGCGGCTTTGATATAATATACAATAATACGAACACGAATACCATCTGGTATCACCATTAACCCTTCAATATACTGGAAAATGTCAAATTTTGTTTCCTTGTCGAAATTCTATTTCTTATTTTTGACCCATTATCAAATGTCAGAATATAAGAGAATAATGATCTAAGTAAAGCCTTCTACTAATCAACCCCACTAATGCTAAAAGCATTATTCAACATTTTCTCAGTATGTGAAAATGACAATTGTTAGGCTATTTACATTGCAAATATGACTAGATTATCTTGTCATTATGTGAAACACAGTGTAAAGGCAGCCGTTTGATGAAAATTTTTGTATTTAAGCAAACATTTTCTGATCGTTTCGGGCTAACTTATAGGTTCATCTAGTAATACGGAGAAAAAAAGAAAAAAGTATGTCATTTGTCAGTTTTCAGTGCCCTTAAAACAAACTGACATTCCCCCTTTAAGCTCACACATTGAACAATTGGAATTCTCACCCAACTTTCGCCTCAGCTACAGCCATGAACTTGTGTAGCTTTCATAATAAGACACTGCAGAAGGGTTGCTGCCAGCTGCTCACCCTTAATCGACACAGTATTCAGCAGTGGCTGAAAACCTTCGATACGATCATCTACGATGCGGATGGTGTGCTGTGGAAACACGATGAGCCCGTGGAGGGTTCGGCGGAGACATTTAATGCTTTGCGGGCGATGGGTAAAAATGCATTCGTTTGCACCAATCACTCGGCTACCTCAACGCTGGAGCTGTGGAAGAAGGCACAGAGCATGGGAATGCTGTTGGCCCGGGAAGAGGTGCTGTCATCGTCTCAGGCCCTGGCACGTTATCTAAAGGAACGGAATTTCAAGCGTAGGGTTTACATTTTGGGTGGTAAGGGCATACAGGATGAACTGAATATGGCGGGTATAGAGAGTTTACCCTTGGATATGGGCGGCATGATGGGTGCCAATATGCTGCAGCATGTGCAGGCCATGGATTTGGATCCCTTGGTGGGGGCAGTGGCCGTGGGTATGGACCAATATTTGTGTGTGCCAAAAATAACGAAGGCTAGTTGCTATCTAATGGATTCCAAGGTAATGTTTGTGGCCACCAATCGTGATCTATTCTTTCCGCTGGGCATGAACCGTATGACCCCGGGCGCTGGCACCATAGTGGCTGCTGTACAGGCGGTGGTCAAGCGAGCTCCCTTCACCTGCGGCAAACCCAGTCCCTTTATGTGTGCTCATCTCATGCGCAGTGGAGTGATTAAGGCAGAGCGCACTCTAATGGTGGGCGATACGTAAGCAAATGATCATGTTTCAACATTTGGTAAGAAATTTAAGCTTTTTAAGCCTACCCCCTTTTCAGCATGTACACCGATATACAGTTTGGCTATAACTGCGGCTTTCAGACCTTATTGGTGGGCACTGGCGTTAGTAGTCTGGAGGATGTGATCAAGGCTCAGAAATCCAAAGAGCCATTGAAATATCAGCAGATACCAGATCTTTATGTATCCAAACTGTCCGATCTATTGCCTTTCTTAGCCTCACGAAACCGTTAAATGAAAAATATATATATATAAATTTCCCACTTTTCACGCGGTTTTCATTTAGAAGTTGAGTAGTTGACATACCAGGATGTCAGCATTTAATTCACTAAACTTTGCACATTTGTTATTTTGGCAAAAGATGAAGGAAAGGAACTCAAACCAGGGTACAACTTTTAATTGTGCGCAATGAGAGAAAATCCCAAAGTCAAGCAGTTCCCCGTTCCCCGGAGAGCCACTTCTGTCGCCGACGGCTGTCAACCGCCAGCGGCCACCCCCCCCCTCCCCCGTTTGCGCCAATTAAAATGGCATTCAGCTTCATTGTCAGCGTTGGCCAAAACCCCCACCCCCAACCCAAAAAAGCCGACACTTGTGTGTCCAGTGCCTAGATCCCGGACCGCACCTTGGCATAAATTCATTAAATCGCATTCGCCTGCCAGCTATTTGGGCTTTGAAACTCACAAAATCTGCCACAATTTAACGGATTTCTTTGCTGTGGCCAACGGCCGAGTATCATTTCCAAGCGGAATGCTTTCCCAAAATGACCAAAAGCAAAAAGAGAGAACGCAACTCTCAAATTGCGGTTTTGGGTCGAACCGTAGAGTTTGTGATGGAAGCATGGTTTGCCTGTGGGCAACCAAAAACAAAAAAAAAGAAGAAAATAAGCAAACAAAGAGGTACAACTTGGTGGCTGCCACCCGACAAACCAATAAGGTTTCATTTAATTCCACATAAAACAGAGAAAAGTGAAAACAATTCAGTGGCGTAGTTGGGGAAGTTAAGGGGTTAACTCCCCCATACTCTCTTCCCACTGAATATATATTTACAAACTAAATACTAGACTAATTTAAGGAAGAAGCGAAAAAAGAATGAAACCCCCCTTAAAATATTAATGCTAAAGCCACAACTAGAGGTTGCTTAACTCGATGTGCCTCAGGTCGCTTTAAATTATGGAACCCCGGGGCTGAAAACACTCTAACAGACCGCCCAGACGTAGCTTACATCTTTAAAAGTTCCGGAAAGAAGTTAATCGTTGTACCAGGAAATAGTAAAGGATCATGTTAGTTTTATGTTAGGAACTGTTACTTTAAAAAGAGTTCATAAAACTCTAGGTAATTCTTATTGCATTGTAACTTTACGTAGGGGGCTGACTTATTTAAGGGGAAGGGGGATAAAATTAATTAAAAATCTAATGGGGTATCGGATTATAGGTTTTGGGTGCTCCAAATTCATTTCTCGCAGTATTTTTTGTATCAAAGGGGAGGGGCTAACTAATGGAGGGTGAAGTGGCAAAATGAACTAAAAAATTCAATAGGGATATCAATTTATGAGCTTTTGGGTGCTCCAATTTCAATTCTGGCAGTATTTATTTTGGATCGAAGGGGAAGGGCCGGATTATGGAGGGGGAAGGGGTAAAATTAATCAAAAAATCAAATGGGGTATCGTTTTATAGGGTTTGGGGTGCTCCAATTTCATTTCTGGCAATAATTTTTGAATCATTGGGGAAGGTGCTGATTTATGGAGGGGGAAGGGGTGAAATAAATTTAAAAAAAAAAACGAATGGGGTATCAAATTATGGTTTTTTGGGTGCTCCAATCTTGGTCCCTGCCATATTTTTTCGATTGAACGGTGGGGGTTGAATCATAGAGGGGAGGAAGGGCTAAAATCTTAAAAAAACCAATGGGGTATCGTTTCAAAGGTTGTTGGTTGCTCCAATTTCATTACTGCCAATAGTTTTCGGATCAGGAGATCGATGAGCAACCCAAGGAAGAGAAGGGCTATGGTATCCACAAATGGGAGAAACTAGTTCGATATTAACAGTTTTTGATACACTCTAGTCTTATGTGAAGCCTAAAATTCTGTACGAGTTTTTTTAAGATCGTTAAACTTTCAGAAGTAGTTCCCCTTCTAGATAATTAACCAATATTTAATATAATTAATATATGGTCACACTAAAAAACGTAGTTTGTTTCACATGTGGCAGCATCTGGAAATCAAATAAGATTAGAGACCTTTGTAAAGGTCCGAGGTATAGCAAATATGACAATTTTAGGCCGTAGGTAGCCTTAGACTATGTTTCTGACTCTACTTTTCGATGACAGCTAAACTGTATAGCTGTCCGATTTCGACCAAACTTAGTGGAATCATGGGAAAGCATAGCAAACTAAGAAATACAAAGTCTGGAAGCGTTTCGAATGAAAACAAAAAAATTTTTCTCACTAAAACTAGTTTCTCGACCGATCATTCCTATGGCAGCTATAGCCTATAGTTAGCCGATTTTAATAAAACTTTGAAGAATTCTGTGAAAGCTTATAAAATAAATATGTGCCAATTTTAAAGAGTTTTGTGTTGAGAACAAAAAAGTTTTTTTTACTAAATCTATTTTCTAACCTTACTTTTCTATGGCAGCCATACTATATAGATGTCCAACTTAGACCAAACTTGCCAGAATCATGGAGAAGTAAAGAAAACTAGTCAATACGAAGTTTGGAAACGTTTGCATTAAAAACAAAAAGGTTCTTCTTACTAGAACTAGTTTTTCGAACGATCGTTCCCATGGTAGCTATATGTTATAGTCATCTGATACGGCCGGTTCCGACAAATGAGCAGCGTATTTGTACCAGAAGATTTCGTGCAAGGTTTGGTGTAGATAGCTTTAAAACTGAGGGAGGAGATAGCATAGATCGGTGATGCAACGGCGGTATTCATTGAAGAGTTTCTCCTTTGAGAACAGTTTTCTTATTTGAAGAATACCACCGATCTAGCTTTTGGAATATAGGACCGTTCCTATATGGGTAGCTTTTTAGTGAAAATACCATATGAGTTTCTTCACCAAACTGAACTAATTGGCCAACTTTGTCAACTTTCAAATCCGCTTTGGCAACATTTGTCGGTTGACAGCCTATAATAGAACAAATGTAAGTACAATGTATGTGCAAAGTACATGGTATCCGACTTACGGACGTGTTTGAAATTTTTCCCTTAAAAAAAAAAAATCCACTTATGCACAATGAAAATCGTTTACATTTCCACTTGAATGGATTCTTAATATTGAAACTTTATGTAAGAATTTTCGCTATGCACTTTCCTGCTGGCTGCGCCAAACGAATAAGTACCAAAGTAGCAAATGAAATTTTAAGCACAAAGTTTGCTCAACTTTTTGTTTAATTTTTTTTTGTTGTTTTCCCTCTCCCGACCGCACCATCACTTTACCGATGTAAAGAGGCAAAACCGAAACTTTTTTTATTAAGTTTACAAGACGAAGTTAATTTCGGTGTTCGGGGTTTGCTTTTTTTTAACCTAATTAATAGCTCGGCAACAAAATACACCAAAAATCAACTTGATTTATATGCTAATTCTCACCCGGCAAACTCGTGAACCCGCTCGGCGCTTAACAAAAAAAAAAAACGACAATTGCTGAGACCAAGTTAAAGTTTATGCTCTTTCACAGGGTGATTTGTGTGGCAACGGATTGGACCATTTGGGTATTATCGGAGACGGAGACGGAGCCGGCAACAGGCGGCTGAAAGGCAAACTTTAAATTATCCAATATCTGTGCATAAATCATCCACAGATAGCATCATCAGCTGCTGGGTCACAGGGCGCAATTATTTGCTCGAAATGGAGATACGTACATTCTGCTGTTGTTGTGTTGCCCTGGTTGGTGCTGTGCAATTTATGTGAGGAAATCGGTGGGAAAGGTTTTATCAAGTAGAACTATAAGACCAATAAAACAGTTTCTTCATATGTTTGGCTGTATGCACGGCCGTAAGTAGCATGTGGGCATCCCTTGTCTAAAGTGCCATCTTTTTATACCCTTGCAGAGGGTAGATTGAAATTGTCTAGATGTTTGTAACGGTTAAAAGGAAGCATTTCCGACCACATAAAGTATATATATTCTTAATCAGCATGACGAGCTGAGTCGATATGGCCATGTCCTTCTGTGTCTATGCCAACTCCTCCATCAGTTTTAAAGCTACCGCCACCAAACTTTGCACGAAGTCTTCTGGTACAAATACGATAAACATTTGTCGAAATCGACCTGATCGGATGACTATAACATATAGCTGCCATAGGAACAATCGATCGAAAAACTAGTTTTAGTGAGAAAAACTTGTTTGTTTTCAATGCAAACGTCTCCAAACTCCGTATTTACTAGTTTTCATCGCTTCTTCATAATTCTGCCAAATTTTGTAGAAATCGGAAATCTATATAGTATAGCTGCCATAGAAAAGTAAGGTTAGAAAAATAGTTTTGGTGAGAAAAACTTTCTTGTTTTTAATGTAAACCTCTTGAAAATTGGCAAATAATTATTTTATAAGCTTTCACACAATTCTTCAAAGTTTTGTCAAAATCGGATGACTGTAGGTTATAGCTGCCATAGGAACGATCGGTCCTAAAACTAGTTCTAGTGAGAAAAACTTTGTTGCTTTCAATGCAAACGCCTCCAAACTTTCTATTTCTTAGTTTGCTATGCTTTTCCATAATTCCACTCAGTTTGGTTAAAATCGGACATCGATATAGTATAGCTGTCATACAAAAGATGAGTCAGAAAAGTAGTCTTAGTGAGAAAAACTTGTTTGTTTTCAGTGGAAATGTGCTTCAAATTAGTTGGAAAATCGTGCTGCAAGGGTATAAAAACTTTCCCCTATTTCTCTTTGCTCAATCGAGCAACAAGCAGAAGCCACATAGCAAATTTCCAATTGTGTTCAAGGCACACAAGCAGAAGCTGCAGTTAAACCTCCCCCAGCAACATGTCTCATCTAGGTTTATATGTTCAATGCTGGTACCCAACGGTCTCATTCTTAAGGTAACACAATAATCATTTCTCCCGTTGGCAAAAAAATATAAAAAAAAATAAAACAAAATATAAATAGGCTATAGCTTACATCATGCTCCAGGCAACAATGAAAAAATGCCACATTTGGTAATATTCATAAATGTAAAAAATATATATATATACATATATATTTGGTTGTTTCATAGCCCAGGTAGCCACTCCAAGCATGCAAGGATATAAAAAGCACAACAGAAATCCGATACATGGCGCTGACAAGTATGCTACACATTTTTGTAAGCCATATTTTTTATGATTTTCAAACAGATGGCGGGCATTGCAGGCCGCCGTTGGAACTCATTGTTAGCAGATCTCCACAGAAAAACGACGCTTAGCACACACACCCGAAGCGTGTCCATGGCAGCCCCTAGTCAACATTTCAAGTGGTGGTTGGGTGTCAACGGCGAGGCCAGGGGCCAAAAGGCAAAAGCCAGACCACAGGCAGTCGTCGTTGATGTTGATGTTGATGAGGATGGGGGCAATGATGTGTCGAGCCGGTGTTTGTGGCCATGGGGACTGCAGTTGTTCAACATTTGACAAGAGCCTTCAACACACAGCCTAGACCCAAGATTTGCAGTGGCCACTTGAGGCAGGCAACCACAAGAAAAAAGTTTAAAAACGTCAACGGCCAGGCTTCCTATTGATTTTATGCACAAATCGAAGAACGCTGCTAATTTACACTTTGTATGCAGGCACACGATAACCAGGCCAAAAGGAGCTGTACATTTTTTGTTGTTTTTCTTTCTTTTTTTCTTTGCTAAATTTAACACAAATACTCTTGCAAATGGCCCAGCGTAGGCAAATATGCATCGGGCACCAGGATCATTTGCTTTTCATCCTTATTGTCGAGTATTTTGAGTGCATCCTTTAAAGTGCTGACGCCAGTGCCCACCAGAAGGGATTGAAAGCCACAGTTCTGGGCAAAAATCATGTCAGGGCTGAGACTGTGAAGAGAAGGAAAAGCGCTGTTTAATGCTAAAGTATTTGTATTATTTGTGTACACTTAGATAAACTCAAGAAGTGAAGTCAAGTTAAGAGCAATAGAAAGTTCGCAGCTTCTATATTCATACAGAGCATACACTTTCGCTGCTATAGAGTTTATTAAAGTCGGGCTTGACCGACTTTTTTACTTGCTTAATACCCTGACAAACGTACCCAAATAATCACCCGGCCTCATTAAGGACCCTAAGGTCTATGTGTGACCCCATCTGGGGTCAGCCGGAACTACCTACCTAATACCCTGAATACTTGATTCGAACTATGTTAGACTCATAGGGCCGATTTCTCTTCTTCTAAATAGCTGCCATGTGTCAGATAAGCTAAGATTTTGCTCTGTTATTTGTAGGTATATTAGAAATCGGCTCTACAGATCATAGTTCTAGGTTATTATAGCTTGCTTCATTCCTAAAATAAGTGCATTATTTACTTAGTTGAATTTTAATTCAAGCTAAAGTCATTCTCAACACTGACTACGGGCCGATTTCTTATCTTCTATGTGCTATGCTATGCTATGCTGCTATGTTTCAGATAAGCTTAGATTTTTGGGGTGTAATCTTCCACATAGAGCTTATCTGTCACTTAAACCTTCAAATAACAGAGCAAAATCTAGGTTTATCTGGCACATAGCAGTTATTTAGAAGATGAGAAATCGGCCCTTACTCTGTTATTTGTAAATTTAAGTGACAGATAGCTCTAATTTAGGGCCGCTTTCTCATCTCCCAGATAGCCCATATGTGTCAGAAAAACTAAATTAACTATGTTATATGTTAGATTATGTGACAGATAGGTCTATCTGAAAGAAAGGAAATCGACCCTTAGTATATTATAAAATGGCCCTAAGGACCGTTTTCTTATCTTCTAGTCAAATAAACCCACAGATAACAGAGTAAAATCTATGTTTATCTGACACATAACAACTATGCAGAAGATGTGAAGACGGCCTTTAATCGTTCTAGATATATAAATTTTGTAAGAGAAAAAATAGCGGAAAGTTAAACCGAACCTTGTATACCCTTGCAGTTCGTTTTTCTAACCAAGTCTTATTTTCAGACCTTACTTTTCTATGGGAGCTATACTATATAGATGTCCGACTTCAACCAAACTTAGTGGAATAATGAAAAAGCATTGCAAACTAAGAAATACAAAGTTTGGAAGCGTTTTAATTAAAAACAAAAAGGTTTTCTCACTAAAACTAATTTTTCGACCGATCATTCCCATGGCAGCTATAACCTACAGTCATACGATTTTGACAAAACTTTGTAGAATTGGGTGGAAACATGCCAAATACATAAGTAATAGTTTTAAGGACATTTCCATTGAAAACAAAAAAGTTTTCCTTACCATGACTACCTTTCAGGCTCTACTTTTGCATGACAGCTATACTATATAGATGTCCGATTTCAACCAAACCTAGGTAAATCATGGAAAAGCATAGCAAATTAAAAAATACAAAAATTTGGAGTCGTTGTCTTCGACAACAAAAAAGTTTTTCTCACTAAAACTAGTTTTTTGACCGATCATTCCTATGGCAGCTTTAACTTATAGTCATCCGATTTTGACAAATCCTTGAGGAATTGTGTGAAATATTATTATATAAGTATATGCAAATTTTAAAGAGGCTTACATTGAAAACAAAAAAGTTTTTCTTACTAAGACTATTTTTCTAACCTTACTTTTCTATGGCAGCTATACTATATGGAAGTCAGATTTCGATCAAACTTGATGCAATCTTAGGAAAGCATAAAAAAATAGTAAATATGAAGTTTGAAGCTGTTTGCATTGAAAACAAAAAAGTTTTTCTCACTAAAACTAGTTTTTCGACCAATTGTTCCTATGGCAGCTATATGTTGTAGTCATTCGATCCGGCCGGCTCCGACAAAAGTGCAGGGTATTTGTACCGGAAGACTTCGTGCAAAGTTTGGCGAAGATAGCTTTCATAGAAACAGACGGACAGACGTACATGGCTATATCAACTCAGCTCGTCGTGCTGATCAAGAATATATATACTTTATGTGGTCGAAAATGCTCCCCCCACCCCACTGAACTCACGCATCTCCCACAAGCAGCGTCGTCGCCGGATCGATCACACCACACTTCTGTAGCGGAGCCACCATCCATGGATTTGGTTTACCAAGTATAAGTGGCCTTCGTCCTGTCATTGCCTTAATCGATGCCAGCATGGCACCTGCTTCCAAAAGTACTCGTCTTTTTCCCACAGGATAGGATGCCTCCAAGCAAGTGCCCAGAAACAAACAATTGGGATCCATTAGATAAGAACAGGCTCTCATGATTTTCGGCATACTAAAATGATCATCTTTGCCCACAATTACAGCTCCCACTTGGGGATCGATTTCCATTTCTTTGGCAAACTGCTGAACGGGAACGACCAGCTCATCCGCAATCTTGTGTATGGCACATATTTTAGACTTGGCCAACTCATTGACAATTCCCGTCTCGCCCACCACATAAGCTTTCCGCTGAAACTTCTTGGAGCTGAGAAAATTGGCCACCGACAGCGACGAGCTGAGAACTTCCTGCGCTTTCAATTCAATGCCCAGTTGATTGGCCTTCTGGGCCAGATCTTGGCTAAGCATTTCCGAACTATTGGTAACCACAAATGTCTTTTTGCCTGTGGCACGAAGAAGATTAAAGGTATCCACAGATCCTTGAATCGCTTCATTGAATTGCCACAGCACACCTTCTGCATCACAGATGACGGACTCAAAGCTGTTGAGCCATTGGCGGACTTGTTGCTTGGGTATTTTGGTTAAATTGGTGCAACTCTGCTTGAACATGGCTGGGTAAATTTATTGTTTTACAAATAAGTTTTTGACATTCAAATGATTAAACAAGCAATGAACCAGGGGTCATGCCCTTAAGCAGTTTACAGATTGGCACACAAATAAGTGCTCGGTCTATGTACGTACATATCGTTCCAACTTACTGAACCACTTACTATATCAACCGCAAGCCCTCATAAAAAAGCTTCCCATTAAGCACAGCTCGGCATGCCGACGTCTGGGTGGTGGTGGTGGCCATTGTTCGTCGCCAGTCGGTTGTGTGTGTGTGTGTGTGTGGGTATGCATGTACATAAATCAGCACTTAAAGTGTTTTCTATTTTTTAATTACGAGATAAATAAGCTGGGACCATAAATTCTGCGGTTAAGTCACTAAAAGTTTCTCAATACACTTGGAAAAAATAAACTCACTTCATGGATTTACTGGGAATTTACACGGTGAAGTAAGAAGCTTCATGAAGTTTATAAAAAAGCTTTCGTTTTTAGGAAGGACACCACTTCACCTGTTTTCTACAAGGAAGAGCTTTTCGAAAAGCTTCATTAAGTTAGTTTCACCGTGTAAAGCCTATGGAAGCTCTTGATGTTTGACCTAGCATCCCAATTGTTATTGTAAAGAAAAACGTTTTTATTACAATATTTCTGTGAGGTTGGTTTCAATATGAATAATGCGACTTTACCAATTCCTTACGACAAATAGTTTTCTAGAACTTCTAACTGATTATAGAGCTTTTCTTTTAAACGATCTATAGTATTGCTTTTAAAGGAAAGCTTCCCTATCAGAAAAGACTTCTGATACGAGGTTCAGTGGTTCAACAATAGCTTAAACTATTATATTTGGGACTGCAGAGTCTCAAAATCTGCAGCAAAGTGTCATTAGAGACGTGGGAACTAAAATCTTGAAAGGTTTCGACATCTTATGAAGGTGTTCAGATTCGGATGACTATAACACACAGCTGCCATAGGAACAATCGGTCGAAAAACTAGTTCTAGTGGGAAAAACTTTTTGGTTTTCAATGCAAACGTCTCCAAACTCCATATTTACTATTTTTTCATGATTCTCCATGACTCTGGCAAGTTCGGTAGGAATCGGACATCTAACTAGTATAGCTGTCATAGAAAAGTAAGCTTAGAATAATAATCTTAGTGAGAAAAACTTTTTTGTTTTCAATGTAAGCCTCTTGAAAATTGGTATATATTGATTTTATAAGCATTCACACAAATCTTTAAAGTTTTGTCCAAATCGTATGACTATAACATATAGCTGCCATAGAAACGATCGGTCGAGAAACTAGTTTTAGTGAGAAAAACTTTTTTGTTTTCAAAGAAAGCGCCTCCAAACTTTGTTTTTCTTAGTTTGCTATGCTTTCCCATGATTTCATTAAGTTTGGTCGAAATCGGACATCTATATGGTATAGCTGCCATTGAAAAGTAAGGTTAGAAAAGTAGTCTAAGTGAGAAAACTTTATCTTTGTTAGTGGAAATGTCATTCAAATTAGTTAGAAAAACGTGCTGTAAGGGTATACAAACTTCGTCAACTTTCCTCTATTTTATTTATTTATTTAAATTTAAGAATATTATCACCCAAAACGGTAAAATATTCCCCACGCAAAAGCAAACCTTTAAAAGTAACGTTTTATTTAATAACAAGAAAGCAAAACTTTCTGAAAAACTTTATTAAACTTTACTACGTCTGGGACTTGAGCTAAGTTTGTCGGGGATTAGACGCTAAGGTAACGTCTTAGTCATCGCCGCAATGGACCCTACGCGTGACAATGCGTCAAATCACTGTGAAGAGCCCAGTCAAATGTTAAGCTCAGCTTGGAAAAATCAGTAAGAAGGTCGCTTTGGGTAGTTCAACTGTTATTACGAACTTTTTGGAAATGTAAAGGTGTCACCTATTTCCTTACAAAAAATTACTCACAATTTCCATTTTGGTTCACATTTGGCTACGCACATTGACCCTCTCTCTCGACCCTTGCTTTTATTCAACAGTTTTAAATATCTGCCTTAAATTTTCTCCAAGTGCAGTTGGGCAGAATTCCAGCTGCCCATAAAGTCATCATTAATATGCCTTCGGCTGTTTGGTCACTCCTTCTCCCAGGCCCTCAAATGAAAAATGATCAACAAAAGAGTTGGTGGGGCGGGCGGAAACCAAACTTGTCCATTTGCTTTCAAGTGTGCCATCATATCGCACATGGTGTGTAAGCTCTACGCTTTTCCTTCGTATCCTGTCCCTTCCATTGCAGTTGCAGCAGCCTCTCTCCAGAATTGTTCTTTATTATACGTTGCCATACATCACTGGCATTTGTTTTATGTGCATTTTCTTTTAAAGGCTTTTCATAGACTTTATTTATTAATCACAAAAGTCGCGTGGATTTTTTTGGTTCCACATACCCTTAATGCCACACCACACTGGGCCCAGTCAAGTGTGCAAGCAGCAGCAGCAGCAGCAAAACTCTTGTGGATTGAACAGCAAACAAACTAAACAAATGGCCGCAAATAAATTGTTCGAATTGCTGCTTCAATTTCTAGCAGGGAACATCTTTATCTAAAGTTTTATCGAACAAATAAGTTTTTTCTCCACTTGTGCTAAATGAAATTCAATATGCGCCGACGTTACATAATGCATTCGAGATTACTTAGCTATATTTTTTGTTGGCAGTTGATCATTAATTATATTTGCGCGTGGCGGGGCATCATTTATAAGGCCAATACTTATCAATGGGAGCATTACTTGAACACACCCGACAAATGTTTCTAAAACTAACGAAAAGTGCCAGATATGGGTGTCAACAAGGTTGAAATTTGTATGTTTTAAAAGTGAGTAGCTCAATAATTTTTTCAAAGATTTCTAGTTTTACAGACATGCTCATTTGTCGGGTGGCTACTCACTTACATACTCACTAACATAGTTAGAAAGCAATCATATAGAAACGCCAAGTTAATTGATTAACGATGGGGCGGCAGAGCAGCGGCAGCGGCAGCGGCAGCATAAGGCAGAACTGAGCCAAGGCCGGATGCGGATGTGGGTTGGATTAATCCAAAATACTTACCAACAAACTTTTCACAACAAGCCCACAATTCGCTTTATTAAATTGTCATCAATGGCAGCGGTTGGGCTCATTGTGCCAAAGCAAACTGGGTCACCACGCCCACTCTTGCCAATCATGTTGTGTGCAAATACCAGTTGATACCTGCTGATTAGACTGAGAGAAATACAGGGCGAGTACAAATAACCAATAGGTACATATTTGATGATGTAAAATATCTTGAGTTTCGTTGCGGAAGGTTAAGGTAGAACCAAAAGTGGGGTTTTAGCGTCACGCGTCACGCGTAATGGCAAATTTTGTGATTTTATTGTAAGCACTTTAGGGTGGTCGAGTATTTACCAAGTTCTTCGTATCAAGTACAGAGTATATAGTTTCTAGTAGTGAATATCGGGAACTTAGTATTGTTTATCTATTTAGTACTTGTTGTCGAATTGTGATGTGATGTACTTGTAGCATTAGTATGTCTAGCCATTAAAGAAAGAAACAACGAAAGGTCTAAGAATCAAGTACTAAGAATAGAGTACTTTATATGGAGTACTAAGTACTGATTACTTTGCATCAAGTACATAGTATCAAAATGAAAAACTACGCCAAGCTAAGCAAAATACATTCCTGAAACTAGCACAAAATACTCAAAAAAATATAACCAAAACAAGCCAATAATGTTTGAAACGAGAAAGCTTAGCTAAGTTCGTCTGTGCCCAAGTTTTTATACCTTTGCAAGTGCTCGCTTAAATATTTTCAAAAAATTCCCTTTTTCCCATTTTCCGACCGATGGTTAGTATGGGAGCTATATGATATAGTCATCCGATTTGCTTAAAAATTTGTAAAATTATGTGATAGTATGTGAAACAAACAAATACAAAATTGCAGGATGCTACCATTGAAAACAAAAAAGTTTTTCAAACAAAGGCTGTTTTTCGCACCTATATTTTGTATGGCAGCTATACCATATAGTTGTCCGATTTTCATCAAACTTGGCAATATTATGAAAAAGCAAAGAAAACTCATAAAAGCAAAGTTTGGAGGCGTTTCCATTGAAAAGAAAAAAGTTTTTCATACTAAAACTAGTTTTTCGACCGATTGTTCCTATGGGAGCTACAAGATATAGTCATCCGATCCGGTCGGTTCCTACATATTAGTAGCGTGCAGCAAAAAGAAGACTCTGTGCTAAATTTCAGCTCGATAGCTTCTAAACTTTGCGTAGAAACAGACAGACAGACGGACTGACAAAGCTCTATCCACTCAGCTCGTCACCCTGATTAAGAATATATATAGTTTATTGATTCGGAGATGAGTATTTTTCAATGCTTTGCTAACTTCTAGTCAAAATTATAATACTCTTTGCAAGGGTATAAAAATAATCCACACGTGTTTCCACAACAAAATCATATTTATTCTAAGATGTAGTCTAAATGATTCTAAACAAAGCCCGACAGGTTGTCGAGTATTACCGAAAATTTCATGGAAATTAAACAGAGTGCTTAAAGATAAGTTTTTGAAACTACACCTCTATTCATGGTTCAAGGATAAGGGGATTATTCTTATATTGTACCTGAGTGATCCTGATTTTGGGCGATATGGTTGGTGGGACCAATTGGACGTGGCGTACTATGAGCTGCTACAAGCGGGAGAAACCGGTGAAACCGTATGTATTTGCCGGGAATAATTGGTCGTGGGTCACCTGAACTGAACTCGTTTAAGCCGAAGCGAAATATTCCAGATTATGAGCAAAGGCACTACAAGGTAATTTTTTTAAACATGTCAACTCTCGGTCAAATGTTGCGACTCCGGTCAAAACATGCCTGGAAATGCTGAAATGGGAAGTGCTATCCCCCCCGGCACATAGCCCACCCAATGCCCCCTCTGACTACTCTTTGTTTTTGTCCATGAAGCATGTCTTTGAGGATCAACAGCTTCGCTCTCTTAAAGAACTCCAAAGTTGGATAGATGCGGGGATTGCATCAATAGATGCTTCGTTTTTCGATATCGAATGCAAAAAGTGCCATAAATAAGGAAAAATGAAAATGTATACTGAATTTGTAGCAAATTTTTCACAATATGGCGTCAAACTTCTGGAAAAAAAATAACTTTAAACTTATTTGTACAGGTAATAATTTAGCTAACAAGATGGTTATTTTTTCCGAGATCTGAAAATTCGGTTCAAACTTGACGATTTGGGTAAAGCCTGGGCCTTTGAGGTAAGACCTTGATAACCTTACCTCTACTTGGACTTTTCTCCGTGCGTTATGTAAGAAATGATGCCTTCCTACCAATCTTCCAGCGCCTTAAATTTGATTGAAAATTTCCTCTACTGACTTTTCTATGATAAAAACAGCCAAAAACTGGCAACACTTGTTTTCATGTTCCAAACTGAATTTCTCTTTAAGCTCAAAGGTTCGACCAATCGACACCCATCTATGCAAAATCCATACATATTGGCGATTGTAAGTTACACCCACCCCCCACCATTCATTCCCCCTGCTCCAGTGTACAACTGAGCCATTTGCGTTCTTGTAAATCAATGCATTGGCCATTGCATTGTGTGTGCAAAAAGATGATTTATGATTCGGGCGGGCGGCAGTTTGTGGCTTCTGCCAAGCGGCGGCCACCAAATGCAAATGTGCAACAAAAACAAAAGGCAAATATGGAAGGAAAAACATTGAAAATGGCATCAGCAGACCAGCCGGCGGCATTTATTGCATTAAGCGGAAATGATGGCTTAAGTTTTGGTTTTTCACTCGGATTATAAATTACAATGATTGACATCAGGGATGCAAACCGGTTCTGAACCGACCCGGTTTTGAACCGAACCGAACCGCTTATTCCAGTCGGTGAACCGAACCGCAAACCGAACCGGCTTCCTTTCAGAATTGCAGTACCGAACCGAAAACCACAAATAAAAACGGTTCGGTTCGGTTCAGTTCTCTGACTGAAATCATGCCTAAAATCAACTAAGGTCATGACGTAGTAGGACATGTCAGAGTAAAATCCATGGCTAAAATTCATAAAAATGATGTCATGAATTCAGGACCAGCCCTTTCATTTCTGAGCTGATTCAGCTATGATTCAGTTCTGAGCCTAACTTAAGGGACATGATAAATAAAATAATTAAGATGCATAGTACGTATTCTTTTCTAGAAATCATTCTCAATTTTCGAGAGTATTCATCTAGGAACTTATAGACGACTCCTGGAAATCGGCCATAATAAGCATTGAATATTCTTCTAAGGATTTTAAAAATATTTAAATGGATTATAAGAATTATATTTCAAAAGTGTTCGACAAGTCACATTACTACAACAATCATAATATTTCATAATGTGCCTTTGTGAACCACTGAACCGAACCGAAACCGCGGTTCAGCTAGCTCCAAAAACCATGTAATGAACCGAACCGGCGGTTCAGAAACTGTATGAACCACTGAACCGAACCAGTCCTTATTTTCGAGTGGTTTGCATCCCTGATTGACATTAAAGCCCGAGGCTTTAATTACACTTGAAATATGTAAAAATATTTATTTTGCCCATTGTACTAGGTTGAATGGGAAGAATGTCCTTGCTGCTGGCTGGTTGGTGTCATTAAATAATTAACTTTTGCTCGGGTAGAGCCCACACACAGCGAGAGAGAGAGAGCAATTAGGCTGCCAGTGGGATTGTGTGTGTGTGTCTGTGTCCTTGCCAATCAGTCGTTTCTTTTGTCAGCATTCTCATGTAAAGGTGATGCAAATTCAATACCCTTTGAAAAATTAATTAAATTATATATTGAAAAAATAGTGGAAACTAAGATTATGCATTGTCATGAATACTTGAAAATTAATTTGCAATTGAACCCCTAGTTTGAAATCGTTTTTAGCAAAGAACTTGATTTGTGCGAAATGCGATGCCCTTTCACACATTCAGTTGCAGCCTTCGTCCTGATGGCACAGCTTGTCGTTAACAGCATTCGGTTGCCATTCAGCGGCCCCTCCCTCGCCCTGACATGTTCAGACCTTCAAAGGAGCAGCCTTGGGGCATTTGCATGCTTTCTATGGCCTATGCGTTCAGTTGTATTTACCCGACATTTGTATGCTGCCGCCGTACCGCAACTGTCAAATTAATGTGCACAAATTTGACACAAATTGTGAGTGTTTAATGTGTTATAATTTGGTTTAATGTACGCCCATTTAAACACCCCCCCCCCCCCCCCCCCCAACCGTCTGCAAAACAACAAAAGTTATACGTAAATTGCCCAAGGCTTGTGCTTTTGATATTGCTCATACGCAGCATGAGCCAGCCGCCCTGCGTTGCTGTCCCTGACTCACACATTTAACTCGTATTTTGCATTTACCTTTTGTGCAGCTCACTAAGGTGCACTGATTGCTATTTAGTTGACTGCTTTGTGGCACGTAGCAAGAGCTTGTGACTGTGCAACTACACGCATCTCGTATCTCTTTCTCCAACATTTTGTTCTCGTTCTGGCATTTTTATTGAAATTTGCTGCAAACTGAATTCTTAGTTCACTTAGTTTTGTGCGTGGGGTTGTGTGTGTTTGGGCGTGAGTCTTACTTAAGGGCTGACAACGTTTTAATTCTGCCAAAGCATTTGCTGGCGAATTGCTGTTTGACAAGTTATGCCTCATTGTTTTGCCTGATTCACGGACTGAATGATGGCGGTTTAAGCTGATGGTTTGGCTAAGATATTTAATGTGGAGTTTTTTAGTACCAAATCGCCAATTTTTCGGTATCCATTTGAAAAGAATATGCCTTAAATATTCTTTTATTCATCCAAAGAAGCTAAAAATCATGCAAATAATATGAAAAATGATGATCATTTGGTTGATTTTAATGCTCCGTTGAATGATTAAAAGGATATTAAACACATATCCTTAATGGATCTTTATTGGATCTTTTTTTGTCTGTGTAGTTCAGGAGTTAAAGAGCTTACTTACGGTAGGTATAAAACAAGAAAGAAAGTCGGTCAAGCCCGACTATAACATACTCTGTACCAAGAAAATTTTTGATCATAACTCGAAAACCGTTCATCCGATCTTCTTCATTCCTTTGGCGGATCGATAAGTTATCCTAATAACTAAATATGTCCAGAAGAAACAAGCCATCTATCTTCAAAACTGTGGGAGATATGACGTTTTTTCTAAATTGCGGGGGCGGGAGGGGGCGTGGCCAAAATTGAAAATAAACTTGATCTGCCCTGCAGACATAAGAAGCATATGTCCCATACATGTCAAACCTCTATCTCTTACCATCTCTGAGATCTGTGCGTTCATACGGACAGACAGACGGACAGACGGACATGACGGACATGACTCGGCTGTTGATGCTGATCAAGAATATATATACTTTATGGGGTCGGAGATGCTTCCTTCTGGATGTTACATACTTTTGCACAAACTTATAATACTCTATGTACCTACGGTACAGAGTATAATTAATTGGTCTAAGTTCAAGATACTACAATATTTTCAATGGAGAAATACTTAATTTTGTACATTTCAAATTTCAGGCTTACTCAGTATAAAGGTCCCAAAAAAAACAGTCACATGTATTTCAGCAAACTACAAACTAAAATTTGAACCGCTTTAAGGTTATTTAGGACTTATTTTTAGGACGTAATGGTCTTAAAAATAAATGTTAATTATTAAGTTGACGTTAATAATCCCAACCACTGTTGTTTTCGTAATTGTCTTAGAGATTAGTTCCACAGATAAGACCTGTGCTTTTAGCCCCAAGAATTAAATCCAAATCTAAATCTTGAACCAATCACAATTCGTTCTTGATTCGAGTACTTACACAGAAAACAAAAAAAAATCCGAATTCGGGATTGAAAACGGGGTAATCCCGGGGCATGCTTAAAGTGATGCTGTTTTTCGGGATCAAAAAAAAAAAAGTTGAAGTGAAATCAATCTTTTCCGGGATCAGCTCAAGAATATCCGAGATCACCCCGTTTTTAATCCCGTTTCGGATTGACTTTTATTTGAGTGTATGTACTTAAAACAATAACCAAATGCTCTATGCTTAAGCTCACAACATACTCAAAACAATACTGATTCGTGTTTAAACCCGGAGGTGGCATACTTAGAATCAAAACTGAAAGTTCTTTGCTTAAGTCCTACAATAGAGGAAACTTCGGCTCGGAAAAAGTTTGTATACCCTTGTAGCACGTTTTTCGAACTAATTTGAAGAACATTTCCACTGAAAACAAACAAGTTTTTCTCACTAAAACTAGTTTCTCGACCGATTATTCCTATGGCAGCTATAACCTATAGTCATCCGATGTTGACAACACTTTGAGGAATTGTGTGAAAGCTTATAAAATAAAAATACGACAATTTGAAAGAAGTTTACATTGAAAACAAACAAGTTTTTCTCACTGGAACTTCTATTCTGACTTTACTTTTCTATGACAGCTATACTTTATAGAAGTCCGATTTCAATCAAACTTGGTGTAATCATGAAAAAGCATAACAAGCTAAGAAATACAAAGTTTGAAGGCATTTCCATTGAAAACAAAAAAGTTTTTCTTACAAAAACTAGTTTCTCTACCGAACATTTCTATGGCAGCTATAGCCTATAGTCATCCGATTTTGACAAAACTTTCAAGAACTGTGTGAGAACTTGAAAAATAAACATATGCCAATTTTAAAGAGGTTTACATTAAAAACAAAAAAGTTTTTCTCACTAAGACTATTTTTCTAACCTTACTTTTCTATGGCAGCCATACTATTTAGATGTCCGATTTCGACTAAACTTGGCAGAATCATGGAGGAGCATAGAAAACTAGTTAATACGGAGTTTGGAGACGCTTGCACTGAAAACAAAAAAGTTTTTCTCACTAAAACTAGTTTTTCGACCAATTGTTCCTATGGCAGCTATAAGTTATAGTCATTCGATCCGGCCGGTTCCGACAAATGTGCAGCGTATTTGTACCAGAAGACTTCGTGCAAAGTTTGGTGGCGATAGCTTTAAAACTAGCGGAGGAGATAGCATAGAAACAGGCGGACAAAGCTAAATCAGCTCCACTCGTCTTGCTGATCAAGAATACATACACTTTATGTTTTCGGAAATGCTTTCTTCTGTGCGTTTAAAGCATCTGAACAATTTAAATATACCCTCTGCAAGGGTATAAAAATACCTAAATCAATCCCAGTTCGTTCTTTAACCAATAACTTGCATACTTATAAATAGGACAGCATATTCTTAATATCAGTAAATAAAATACTCAAGGCAATCCCAAAAGTGTCCTTGAAATAAGGCCTAGATATGGCCCATCAAGGTCTAACATATAATAATAATAAAGTTAAAATATTTCGAAGGAGCAGTAACAGCATGTTAAGTTAACAGAGCTGTTCGCCATAATTCTTGATTAACTGTATTGACTGTTAAGTCGCTAACTCCGCTAAACATAAGATATCAAGATATAGATATAGATAAGGTTCAAATGAATTTTGATGCTAAACTATAGCTGAATAGCAGTTAAGTTATAAGAATCATTGTTCAATCATTTTTGTGGAAACGATTTTTCTAAGACAAAGTCGAAAAGACGAACTACATGGGGTTTTGGGTAAGTTTATGCTAAAATATGCCATAAAAGTGTCTAATAAGAACTGGTCACACTCAAGTGAGCCAAAATTAGAATTCAAACTGAAACAGAGGCACTCCGAAATGTTTTTCCTTATTTTAATTCAAAAATCAATCAAAATCCCGCCAACTTTGTTCAAAAAAACTCGTTACGATGAACCAAAAAAATACCAGAAATGGCAGCACTGGAACCAGTGCTGTTCCCTTGTGGCAAGTGTTGCCCCCACACACACTCAAATAAAATCAGCTGTCATCCAAAGGGGGAAATAAATTTATTGCAAAATTCTCTTTAGTTGTTTTAATTCCCAACTGAAAAGGCTACTGAAACTTAGCCAGGGTCAGGACAAAACCAGGTGTGTTTGTTAGCCATAATAAAATCACCTAAATCGTTTTAAAGCACTTGGCCCAATTCAGGCAGCATTGGATCCTGGCAGCATGTCATGGTCTCTTCCCACAAATAACCATACAGCTACGGATTTCACGGATATCACGACAAGTACCAATACAACTGACCCCAGTTCGACACCGCCCCAACTAGCCCAGCTTGGTCTGTGCACTGTGCGAAGGATGATGGAGTTGAAGGAAGCGGCGGAACTGCTATTGGCCCAACAGATAAAGGAGGAGGCCGAGGATGATGAGCTATTTGTGAAGCGCCCCACTTTCAGCAAGCGTACGCTCAACAAGCAGCAGGCCAAGACGCGGGAGAACTGGTGTGCCCCGGATCCGGATAGGTACGATGATGATGAGGATGACGTGGATGTGGTCCCCACTGATCCCATCGGTTGTAAGCTGTTTCATCTGCTGCAGCAATTAAGCACGCATCGTTGGATCTGGTGTGAGTTTTTCGAGTCGTTCGTGGACAAGCCCATTCTGGCCAGTGCTTATGATCTGGAGCGTTTTATGGTGGAGTGTTGTCCCCTAATCAAGACACGCTGGCTGCCGCGTCGTGGCTGGCAGCTGCTCAGGCGCAACATGGGCAAGGCGCGACGTTTCTCGCCGGCCTTCATCCAGCGCGAGCGTTTGGAATTGGAGCGAGCACGTCGCATGTTGCGAGAGCTGCAACAGCGCAAGTTCAGCAAGCAGAGGGATGGCGCCTATTTGGATCAGATGCCCAAGCGTATACCCTTGCCACTGCCACTGGATGCCAAGGTCACCTGTTTTCTTATGACCCGGGATGGGCTGTGTGATGGACGTGTCATGAGCTACGATGCCGCGTATAGTGACTATCTGGTTCACTTCCAGAGTGGACGCCGTCCACCGGAGGTTCTTAAGCTACCCGACTTTTGTCTACACACCGTGCAGGAGAGCAAGAGTCTGGCTCTGACCATTATGTTGAAAGAGATTGCCGCGTTGCCGGCCGTTAACGCGGCAGAAGAGACATCCAAAATGGATAACTATCTAAATAGTCCATATAGCAAATCGCTGCTGGAATCCCTGGTGCAGGTGAAGAAACTGCGGGATATCAAACAGAAAACTGTGCTAGACATTGCCAGCATGAATGAGGACTTCGAGACGCATGTGCTTCCTGCTCCCAGTCAGCTGTCAGCTGCCCGTCGTGAGTCCAAGTTGTCGATGCAACGCGAGAAACTGCAGCGTCGCTATGTGGCCAATATGATTACACTACATCGGGTCAATGCAGATCTCATGGATCCTCTGCATGTGATGCATCAGCATCTGAATGAACACCACAAATCCCTGGAGGAATCTCAAAAGAACTCCAAAACTCAGCCGGCCAGCCAGTTGTATCAGAAATCTCGCACTCTGGCCGAGTTGGATCTGAAATCGTTGGAGAATCGCAGCCACCTCAAATTGGAGGTGGAGGCCACCAGAGAATTGATCATCAATCTGCAAACTGTGCTATACCTTTGCAATGAATTGTGGCGCGGGAATGATAGTGGCAATGTGGAGACTCTATTGGATGATGTGGTATGCAATTTGTTGGAACATTTGTCGCCCGTCTTGAGTGAAGAGTTGAAGCAGTTGATCAGCACCGTGGAACCACTGCGGGAACGCATCAGATCCTTGCGATATCCGATGTTCTTTCAAATGCCGTCCACTACTACCCAGGAGGAGGAATCTCAGGGAAATAATATTATTGATCTACTGCTGGAAACACACGCGGGCGTGACAGCGGGGCTTGATCTTTTTGGGAATGATTTAAACTATGACGAGGAGAATTAAGAGCACAATTAAGAGAGGCTAAACTGTGCATGATGTAGCCCAGTTTGATAAGTAGAACAGGATATAACAGGATATTTTGATTTGTAGATTGTGAAGATGATTGATTCTCTGCTTGAATGATTCTTGTAACTTTATTTGATTTATTCTTCCTTTTTGTACAAAAAATATATTTACAACTGAGCTACCAGCAATTGCTCAACACTTTGAAGACGTCTGCAAATGTCAACTGTTTCTTCTGATTCTCTTTTTTTTTTGTACTTCTATTCTATGTATTGTGTAAAGCAGCGGTGGGCACCTCAATCCAGCAGAAGGGCAGCTCTACCAACGTTCATTCGATCTTTACCTTTGAAGCATCTGTTTATAATGCTGTATACCTAAATATGTGTAGAAGGTACGAACTATCAATCTTGAAAAATGCACGAGACATAACCTTTTTTTTCAAATTCTGGGGCTATGGAAGGGCGTTTCGAAAATGGTAAAAATAGACTTGATCTTGACTTGACTTGATAAGAAGTTTTTATACTCTGTACCGTAGGTACATAGAGTATTATAAGTTTGTGCAAAAGTAGGTAACAGCCAGAATGTAGCATCTCCGACCCTATAAAGTATATATATTCTTGATCAGCAGCAACAGCCGAGTCAATATAGCCATATCCGTCCGTCTGTCTGTCCGTATGAATGTACAGATCTCAGAGATGGTAAGAGATAGAGGTTTGACATGTATGAGACATATGCTTCTTATGTCTGCAGGCAGATCAAGTTTATTTTCAATTTTGAACACGCCCCCTCCCGCCCCCACAATTAAGAAAAATCGTCATATCTCCCACAGTTTTAAAAATAGACGGTTCTTACCTTCTAGACTTATTTAGTAATCAGAATAACTTACCGAACCGCCAAAGGAATGGTGAAGATCGGTTTAACGGTTGTCGAGTTATGATCAAAAGACTGTTGGCTGCTGCGGCGCAGTAGCAGCCTTACTTTCAGCTGCTACTGCAGCATACAAATTTATGCTTAGCGTATAATTTCGCTGTTACACAGTATGTTATAGTCGGGCTTGACCAACTTTCTGTCTTGTTTCTAACAAATTTGAATGACATTTTCACTGAAAATTTACATGTTTTCTCACTAAGACTACTTTTCTGACTCTACTTTTCTATGACAGCTATACCATATAGATGTCCGATTTCGACCAAACTTGGTGGAATCATGGTTAAGCATGGCAAACTAACAAATACAAAGTTTGGAGGAGTTTTGTTTGAAAACAAAAAAGTTTTTCTTACCAAAACTTGTTTCTCGACCGATCATTCGTATGGCAGCTATAACCAATAGTCATCCGATTTTGACAAAACTTTGAAGAACTGTGTCATAGCTTATACAATAGATATATGCCAATTTGAAAGACGTTAACATTAAAAAAAAAAACAGTTTTTCTCAGTAAGACTATTTTTTAAACCTTACTTTTCTATGGCAGCTATACTATATAGATGTCCGATTTGGGCCAAACTTAGCAGAATCATGGAAAAGCATAGGAAACTAGTAGGTACAGAGTTTGCGTGAATATGTTCGTTATAAAATACATTAAAACGAGAAAGCTAAACTAACTTCGTCTGTGCCGAAGTTTTTATACCCCTGCAATACTCTTATATTTAAAAAAAATACTCTTGCTCATTTTCCAATCGATCGTTCGTATGGGAGCTGTATGATATAGTCATCCGATTTGGGCAAAAATTTGTAAAATTATGTGAAAGCATGTGAATCAAACATATAAAAAAATTGCAGTATGCTACCATTAAAAACAAAAAAGTTTTTCTAACTAAGACTGTTTTTCAGACCTATCTTTTGTATGGCAGCTATATCATATAGATGTCCGATCTTAATAAAACTTGGTAGAGTTATATAAAAACATAGAAAACCTACGATAACAAAGTTTGAAGACGTTTCAATTGAAAAGAAAAAAGTTTTTCTCACTAAAACTAGTTTTCCGACCAGTTGTTCCTATGGGAGCCATGAGATATAGTCATCCGATCCGGTCGGTTCCGACATATTAGTAGTGTGCAGCAAAAAGAACACTCTGTGCAAAATTTCAGCTCAATAGCTTCAAAACTGAGAGACTAGTTCGCGTAGAAACAGACAGACAGACATACAGACGGACGTAGACAGCTCAATCGACTCAGCTCGTCACCCTGATCCAGAATATATATAGTTTATGGGGTCGGAAATTAATATTTCTATGCGTTGCAAGCTTCTGGGCAAAATTAGAATACCCTTTGCAAGGGTATAAAAAGCGATTTCCTTCAGAATTAAAGAGTAAGACGAGCCAAGCTGCAGTTAAAAATTGTTGCATATTTGTTTCTGATTTTGCTGTTAATTTTTAAATTTTTATTCTGATTTATTAGTTCAAAGTTTTACATTTTCGTATTGCCTTTAGAAAATTTTTGTTATTTGCCAACACGAGTGGATCGCCACATTGCGTGTACCTTTTATAGTTTCTGCTAAATCGCTGTCCAACCAAATTTCCAGTGTAATTTCAACAGACACAGGCAAGGCTCTACCCAAAGCGTGTAAGTCTGATATAAGAGTAAACAGAGGAAAAGGACATATCACTTAACCAGTTCCTTTCAGGCTGCTAGTGCATGCAATGGATGCCCTTTGTTACCACAAAGGGAACACTAGCAATAGCACATCATGTTAGAACCACAAGAAGAGAACAGAACAACAAAGTCCTCGAAGAAGCGTTCCTGGGAAAGGAGGCAACGAAAAAAACGAATATGGCATTTCTTGGTGAGGGGCAGTTTCTGTGTGGCAGCAATTGTTGTTGCTTTCGCCACGCTCATCGGACCAACTAATGCCCTAAATGCTCCCGCTGTCAAATCGAAAATTCTCCCCGGCCTGGCGAGATCAGATGCTTGGCGTCAGGGTTATAGTGGCCATGGCACCACTCACGAGCAGCTCGGACAGGTGCACTGGCCGCCCGTTGAGTTCACCGCCTACAAGTCGACGGTAAACTATTCGAAAGAAACCTACGATGCCACCTCGGCCATGCATCCAGTCTACAATGTTTCGCAATATATTTTCGATAACGTTTTCAATGACGAACCGGCCATACCACCGGGTAAGAGGTCAACTCATCTTGGAAGTATCCTGCACTGTATGCTCTATTTTCCCTATCAGGTTATGTGGTGGTCAAGAATCAGGATACTTTGGCCTTGGGACCCAAGGTGGATGCCGACGAATGGGAAGAATTGTTGAATCAGTATTTTGTTTTGTTCATAGTTGTGCTGTTCCTGCTGGCCATTGTTGTGGTGTTACCTTTTGCCGGGTGAGCATCATTGTTTAATCCTTGGAACTTAAATAATTCGTCCTTTTGTGGTTAAGCGTCTGCTATTGCTGCTTCTGCTGCTGTCGCCGTTGCAAACAGGGATGTCCTCCTTGCGAAAAGCATAAAAATAGATGCAGGCGCTTGTTCTGCAGCGTTATTCTGCTTCTGTGTATTCCTTTACTAGTGTAAGTTAATCCTGGATGAGCCATAACCAACACTAGCTAATCTGTTTACAGTTTGGGACTGCTGATTATCTTCATGTCCAATAAGCTGTTGGAACGTGGACTGGAAGATACCTCCCGGACATTGCGACGCGGCAGCGAAGATACCTGCACGTTTCTTAAGGATGTAGCCGATCACATCTATCATTTGTTTGTCTATAACTATGAGGAGATGGAAACGCATCTGATTGCTGAGCTAAATGGTGAGTGTGGAGCATTGTGTGGGTATTAGCCTTATTGTGTTTTCACACAGACGCGCATAAGCATTTATTCTTGGATCTGTCGGATACATCTGAAAGTAATGCGTTGGTCGAATTGGAACGAATATTGGATAATTTGCCAAGCGCTCTGACATTAATGCAGCAAGTAGATGAGCTGGAAAAGGATATGCGCTTCAATGCGGCTCAGTTGAGGGATGGTAAGTTTTACAATTTTCAAACAAACTCTATGGATATAAGCAAACGATAGAACTGTTTATTAGATTTTTGTGCCCACCGCGGGTACATTAGCGTCTACAAAGGTATGCAAAGGCGTAGTGAGCTAACATGTCGCCTTCGTTTCTTTCCTTATAAAATAAACTAGTTTTATAAAGGCAGGTGGGGTTGGTGGGCTCTCACAGAAGTTGTTGCTTTGATTCCAGCAATCTCCAATCAATTGAGATTTCCCAGAATGTAAGATCCATTTACAGCCTGAAGCAATTTTCAATCACATTATTTACCCAATTGAGCTCAAATTGTTCTCAGTATCGATACATTTGAATTAAAAAATAATAGAGCAAAGTAAAGTTCAGCTCGGCCGAAGTTTGTATACCCTTGCAACATATTTTTCTAACTAATTTGAGCGACATTTCCCCTGAAAACTAACAAGTTTTTGAAAAATATCCATTGGATGATTTCCCGTATCCACTTCCCTTTCTCTGAAACAAACAAGTTTGTTTCACTAAGACTACTTTTCTGACTCAACTTTTCTATGACAGCTATACCATATAGATGTCCGATTTCGACCAAACTTAGTGGAATCATGGAAAAGCATAGCAAACCAAGAAATACAAAGTTTGGAAGCGTTTTCTTTGAAAACAAAAAAGTTTTTCTGTCTAAAACTAGTTTCTCGACCGATTATTCCTATGGCAGCTATAGCCTATAGTCATCCGATTTGGACAAAACTTTAAAGAACTGTGTGAAAGCTTAAAAAATAAATATATGCTAATTTTACAGAAGCTAACATTGAAAACAAAAAAGTTTTTCCCACAAAGACAATATTTCTAACTTTACTTTTCTATGGCAGCTATACAATATAAATGTCCGATTTCGATCATACTTGGAAGAATCATGAAGAAGCATAGAAAAGTAGTAAATACGGAGTTTGAAGACGTTTGCTTAGAAAACAAAAAAGTTTTTCTCCCTAGAACTAGTTTTTCGACCGATCGTTCGTATGGCAGCTATATGTTTTAGTCATCCGATCCGGCAGCTTACCAAAGACAAATGCTTCGTGTGAAGTTTGGTGGAGATGGCTTTAAAACTGACGGAGGATAAGGCAGAGAGAGTCATTTGCGGTAAATTTTAGAGAGCAGACAAAGCTCTGTCTGCTCTCAGTCTCTGGCCAGCGGTCGTTGATGGCAGGTCAGAGCTAGTTTGCGTTGCTTTATTTGAGCACACCAATTCACTCTCAATTTCTAGACTCGCTTGAATCCTGAAATTAAGTTTTGAGTCTTGGCTCTTGACAATCCAATCCCAGTTTTAAAGCACTTTAATTGTAGGTGTAAGTTTTACCCCCTGATATCGTATGCCCATGCATTAAATCAGAATATTTGGTAGACATGTCCCAGCTTTTGTAACGAACATAAGAAAACGTCTCCGATTACTAAAAATGTACCTATTCAACAAGAATGGCTTCAATATTAAACTCATTTCGGAAGGATCTTCTTTCTATAAAGCTCAAAAATATTTTACAAACATAAGTTTGAAACGTTTTCAAGAATGCAATTTACCATGTTTAAATATAAAGTTTTTATACCTAAACTTATATTTTGCATATTTTTAATGACATTTTTGTGCAGTGGCAATTTATTCTAAGATTGAGTTAAGTTTCTCAAATAACTTTAAAATATATTTCTGGCAGGCTGCCAGATTTTAGTAAGCCAGTTAATTGGCAGTCTGTTCAGACTGCATATTATACAAGAGAATGTTGACACCAGTCAACTGGCACTGCTCTGACAGCTGTTCACACATGTATGGCAGCAATTGGAAGCTTAAAAATGTGGCAATCCTATATCCTTACCTACACTCTTCCAGAAAAAAGGTTTCTTACAATTTACTGAATATTTTATACCACTTTTGTACCTGGTAGGCTTACGCGGTATGAAGCGTGACATCAACTATGCGGTCGCCGTATATTGCGGTAGTACTCCATGCTATGACTTTTTGGCCATGCAGTCGATTGAGTATTTTGATGCCTCAAGGTGCCTGCATTTGGACGAGGTAAGAGCTATAATTACAACTTAAATGGTTGAACTTCAGTTGGGTTTCTCTAGTTGCCCGATACCTCTGTCTATGTGAATGCCTTGAAGAAAATCATTGAGTCCGACCCGGCCGCAGTAGTCAAAGTGGGACTGTCGCGCCTGAGGGAGGTTAGCGATAAGATCAAGGCTGAAATGGATGTGATTGTGCCGCCCATTGTGCGTGATATTGTAAGGGGTCGAGATACTTTTCAAGATCAGGCTGTCAAAATACGGCATACCATTGACGCAGTGATCGGTGATATTCACATGCGGACATTGCGCTCGTCCAAGTCATTTGAGGATGTGCACGAGAGGTTTGGGCCCGGTCGTGAGCTGGTGCACATCATTCTGTGTACATTGATCTTTGTGGTAAGAAATATTGTAGAATTGTGCTGGAGCTTTTTACCTTTAACACTCAGCCTATATCAGATTATAATGGTACTGCTGGTGGCGTTAATTTGTGGTTGCTTTGCTCGACCCCCAACTGGTAGTAGGGCGGATGGTTGCTGCACACGGGCCACCGGAGGCTTTTGTCTGACCATGTGAGTACCTCAGTGATCAGCGACTTCTTTCAACCTAAAATGAGGTGTCCCTTTGCAGCGCCATTGTGCTGATATTCAGTGCATTGTCTTTCATTATATTGGTGGGTCTATTTTACTTCATGTTCGGTTTCATCACGTACGAAGGTGCCTGTGCCCCACTTCGAGATACGGAGAAGAATGCCTTTTTCCGTCAATTGGACTCGGTGATCAATCTCAACCAATATTCGGGCACGGGCGCGGGAGATTCATTGAAGCATGAGGATACAGAAGCTGAGCTAAGAACAGAAGTACCGCCGCTCCGTTTCTCGAATGCCATCAAAGCGTGCAACGCCAATCAGTCCATCTTTGAGCTGTTACGCATGAACAATCTGTATGATGTGGGCGAATTGAGGCTTATCTCCATTACCACCTACGATCCGGATGGGGACCACAAAGTGTTTGACACTGAATTCAATAATGTGGTCATATTAACGGAGGAGGAAAGGAACAAAATCAACAAATTGCGACAGACCCCACTCCAAACGTATCACAGTAATCTGTATACGGAACAGCTATGCAACTTCTATGCGCCCTTTGGTCTCGAGAAACTTTCCAACAGCCTGGAGGAGCTTTCCCAATCTCTTAATTGGCAAACACATAGTATGGCATCGATTGCCCTGTTCAATCAGCA
Organism: Lordiphosa andalusiaca; assembly: GCA_035044965.1. Lineage (NCBI taxonomy): Eukaryota > Metazoa > Arthropoda > Insecta > Diptera > Drosophilidae > Lordiphosa > Lordiphosa andalusiaca. Next base: position 2,318,857 of record JAWNNM010001363.1, on the reverse strand, counting down.
TAAGCATGCCAAAGCCTATAATGATGAGTTCATAGCGAAGCTCAATAGCCACTTTGAGGCGATGAACAAAAAGCTGAGACAGATCGATGAACTTATTTTATTTGAGAATCACAACTTTGCCACATCGATTGAGATTCTACTGGGGGCGACGGTATTCGCAGAGTCCTTCATCAAATTTCGCGGAGCGGACTTTATGAATACGCTGGCTGATAACCTAACCGAAGTGGTGGATGCTCAGGTGGCAAAATATGTGGATATGGTGGTACAGGAATGCTACGACGAAGTGGGCCGATGTGATCCTCTTTCATATATATATTATCGTGGTGTTGATTTGATATGTTATCGCCTGATCGATCCGATAGTTAGTATACTCCCCCCCCCCCCAGAAAAGAAAAGAACACCAAGGCAACTCTTTATCGTATTTTTATTTCAGAACGCTTACTGGATTGGAGTTGCTCTTTGCGTTCTGCTGCTATTCCCCCTACTTTTCCTGGCACATTTTCTGATGTGCTTGTATTATAAGATAACGCCGGTGGCGGGAGTCATCATTGGACCCGGGTAAGTTGCTGTGGAATGTTTGCCATATATTTTCTTTGAATCGATAAATATTCATTTTCCTATAGCTGTCCCATATGTACGGGTGCACCGTATGTTCCTCCGCCGATTATCACCTGCGGTGGTGGCCAACAGGCCTATTGTGAGTGTATGCCGGCCCAGCAGTTGGCAGGTGGCGAAGAAATACTTTCGACTAGTGACACAGAAGCGGAGCAGTCCAAGAATAAGCAAGATTGATTGATGTTGTATCGATTGCTGTCCCCCCGAAACTGTTCATTTCTTGTTTGTGTCTCCAACTGGAGCTCTTTATGTCCTGTCAAAAACAAAACTGATATACTTTGATTTTTGAAATACAACTAGTGTCAAATTTGTCGTAATACTTTCAAATGGATGTTTTTTTGGAAAGAATTTTAAACAATTTGCAATGTAAAATTCTTCGTCAAGTTAAGTTGCTACTAGGAAAGTCGAAATATCAAAAAAAAATGCCTTATTTCAAGTTCGAAAGTTCTTGATTTATGGTTTTAGCCAGGGGTCAGCCAGCTATAGCCATTTCTACGCGAAATTGCAACAATACCTTTGTATATATCTCTCTTTTCTTTCTTTCTCTCCTATGCTTCAAGCAGAATTGAACACAACTACAAATTTGTATCTTTTGTTGTTGTGCTTCGAATGATTGCGTTCGCATCAGACAGCCACAAGCACATACACAGCATACTCAAAGCGTGTGGTCGAGACCACAGCAAATGGGTACTGAGAATAAGCTGGTTTCCATTTTCCCAAAATTCTAATCCACCCATGTATGTACCAGAAGGGACTTCACTTCACAGCCTATTATAGTGGTGCCTCTTCGAATACCTTCCTTGCCCGACTTCGCCCAAAAAACAAGCAGCCGCCACTTTTCAGCCACTTTTAAAGACGTATGCACCTAGATTTTCCTAGGCGTAGAGGCCCTGCTAGTCTATGGAGCTGGTCTCACCCTTATGTATGACCCGGCTTGTTCAGTTAAAAATATTCCGTATTATCTTTAAAATCTAGTTAAAATTACCATATAATTTTATATTTTATTTTATATAATATTCTAACAATTCGATTAAATTACAAACATGATTTAATTTAAATTTCATTCAAATTCAAATTTTCAGTACACCAACGGAACTTTTGGGACTAACGCATCGAAAAGAAACTTATCGAACTAGCGCATCGAAAAGAAATATCGATAGTTGACTAGTTGCATAATGTCTATCGTTGAAGACGGCCGCCTGCTGCCGGTCGCGCTCCCAAGTTTTATTAAAAATTGTTGATTTTTAACGCGTTTCAAAGTAACAAAATGATTTCGCCGATATCATAGAGTGCCGGTGTGTTTGATTTAAACTATTTGCGGCATTTAGTTAGTAATATAATGCAATTCTTAAATTATTTGGCCGCTTGCGAGTTCCACCGTTATGTTTTACGCTTGCGGGCTGTGTCTCTCTTTCTCTCTGTCCGTCTGGCTCTCGCGGCCGCTGCCTTGGTTTTTGTTCCCATTTTTTTTTATTGTGCTTTAATTCAATGGAAATAAGTGTAATATAAGTAATATTAGTAATATAACGCAATTGTTAAATTATTTGGCCGCCTTGCCAATTGTCTCTCTGTGCGTCTGGCTCTCGCGGCCACTGCCTTCATTTTTGTTGTTGTTTTTTTTTAATGTGTTCTTACTAGTGTTTTAATTCAGCTGAAGCCCTAGTTGCTTATGGCTGCAAAAATAAGTTAGCCTATAATTTTAATTATAGGTTAATAAAATATTGTGTGTGTGTGTGCGACTCTCCCTCACTTAATTTTTTCGCGTTTACCGTTTTCGCTAAGCCGTCCGCCCCGCTTGCGGTGCTTGACGTCGCGCCGGTGCTTGTGTATTTGTTTTTGTTCTGCTGCGCTTGCTCTCTGCAGCTCTCTCCTCAATTTTTGGAGTTTACCGTTTTTGCAAAGTGTTTTTGTGGTGCCGTTTCGCTAAGCGCCCCGCTTGCTGTCTGCTGCTCCCGCTTTAACTTCTGTTTCTTTGGGTAAGTTTCTTTTTTTTTTGTTGTTGTTCGCCTAATGCAATTTTGTTCGATTTTTGACCTCTACGGTAAATTTGGGGAAATTGTAGTCCTGAATGATAGCTGTGCTATGACAGGCCAATAGGGGGGCATGTGTTTTTTCTACTGGGGGCTAAGTAAAGAACGCTTAGATATACATAAATTGCAGTACACAAAAGTCCACAAAAGTTGTGTGTATGTATTTAGTTGTCATATTTAAACCCGTTACTCGTAGAGTAGAAATGGTATACTAAATTTGTGCAAAGTTATGTAGCAGGCAGAAGGAAGTATCTACGACCCCATTGAGTATACATATTCTGGATCTGTGCCCAATATCTAAAATCCCTGAAATCAGTCAAGACCGACCATATGTATATTACTCTGTACCTCCCAAAGTTTGTGTCAAAGTGTTTGAAGTGCTGCTCATCGCCGTTTCGTCCAATTTTGGTACTGAGTATAAAAATTAACATATTTCTCTACAGTTGTTTAAGTTAAGAGAGAACTGTGATATTAATTTAAGGAGCGGTTAAAGAGACTATCGCTTGTTTTCATTCGGCAACTCACATGTATTCCACTCCTTCCGAGTACACTGCTATGAAAACAATGATTGCCAAGTCAAGCGGAAAACCAATTTACCCATATTTATTTACCTGTTTTCTTCATGTTGTTTACCAACCTGTATCGTTTAATATGGAAATCTGCTTAGTATGTGGACTTCATAATTTGTGCAATTTTAAATATTTGCCTTCTCATATTAAGGGCATGATACTTACAGCAGATCAATGTTCAATTTATCCTTTTGTTAGCAAACCCATGAATAGGTAAATTATGGCATGTGCCAAGTGTTGTGCTGGGCAAATTGCTTTAAACCCTGAGGTATTAATTCACATAGAAACCATAGCCAGACATGACCAAATCAACTCAGCTAGTCACGTTTAAAGCGAATAATAATGCTGCAGGGGTATTAAATTCTATTCTCTTACCTTTATGAATTCCTTCTTTTATATGAAAACGGCAGTAAAATTCAAGCGATTTTTTTTTGCTTTATGCTTAGATGGAGAGAGCTGAAATAATGACCAACTAGTCAAGCAAACTCAGTAGCAAGCCCAAGGGCAAAGACTTTGAAATATTATTTTCCGCGAAAACACTGAGTATCTGTGGTAAATGTATATCCAGTGAGATGAGCTTAGTTGGGTAGTAAATAAACACTTAACTGAAGTGTGAGCTTCGATTACATTTTTGAATTTAACATTGAAGGAAGCTTGTATCCTTGACAACTCATTGGTATAAGCTATTGCGTAACGGTCAGACCAGGCTTAGGGCTCGGCTTAAGATACCATGATTTCAGTGGAAACTGAATCTGGATTTACAGTGTAGCACCTACTGGGTCACAGGGCAGCTCTTAGCAGGAATCTTCCTAAAAAAACTTTAAAATCTAAACTACTTCAAAAACCTCGAAATAAAGCTTTGTCAGCCACTGAGCTGTATTAGACCTTATTCTTGCTCAGTTAGAATCGCTGTTTTCAGTATTCTTTCAATTTTATACTTTGTCAGTTGACTGTATCTTGCTATAAGAAGCATGTGACAGCTTTTAGAGTGATCATGTGGGTTTAAAAAAGTGTGATCTACTATTATATGTTATTTTTTAATATATATTTGACGTTTGTATAAATAAAAGTGGGTTCATATATATGGCCAACTGGCCACTTGAATTAAACGGCAACCCTTTTTGTTTTTTTGTACTTAGAATCTAGATACTTACCTTAACGTGGCTTTAAACATTACTAAATTGCAAAAATCACGCTTTGCTTCTTTTCTTTGTGAAGTGTGACCAGTTTTTTCGAAGTCTCCATACGTCATTGGTTACATTTTATGTTGTTTTAAATTTCCGGGTGCCACAGAATCCTCTTCCAAACGAGTTCCAGCTCTTAGGTCTTACAGAAATCTCTTTAGGATTCCAAACTTTCGTCTTGAAATTGATATATTTTGCCAAACTTTCACAAACACAAATGATGATCCGTTTCGCTGCAACCATAGTAATCGAAAATATCGATACATCAATTCGAAATCATTTAACCGATTTCTTTATTACAAATTGGAAAACTGTGCTCGATAAAAGCTATCGGGGATTAGTAAACCAATACGATTCTTTCTACTTAGCATAAACATTCGGTTACATCTTAATATAGTACGCCAATTTATTTGCCATTGTTTTTCCTACACATTCGTTTCTTCTTGGGCTTCCTCCAACCACCATTTGGGGCCATCTAAACTAACAAATGTCGAGCTTTGTGTACAGTGCAGTGTTTATTTTCTTTTGTCGGCAGATGTCGCACAATAGCGGGCCGCCTACACAATTGTCAACTATCCTGGCCAAAAGGCTGGTGGGGGAAGGGTAAGTACAAGTATACCATGCAATTAGGGGCCGTTCAAAGCTAATTATGTGTGCAGAGAGAGAGATAGAGAGAGTGGAGCACTTGGCTTACTGGGCTTTTTGTATATAGCTCGGCGAGTAACTTTAGATCTTTCGTGTGGGGATATCTCGTTGCCTACTGTCATTGTCATTTCAGATAAAGTAGAGCCTGGGGAATTTACTGGTGTATTAAGCAGCAAGTCGAGTTATTGGCCTGGCTTGTGCCAGAACTTTAAGAAAAAAATTTCAACAGCTTGATTAAATTTTTGAAGCTGCACAGCTTCTGACAAAGGCAGCTAATTAATTAGCAAACGGGGTCAACACTTTGTCATCTGAAGTGGCGACAAACCCCAAATTTGTGTCATTTGTCACAGGAAACACAACACAATAAGGGGGCGGGCATCAGCATCAGCGCTCGAAGCTAAAATGATTATCTTTCGGGGGGCAGCAGCATTAAAAACGCATCAAAGTGTTTAGACGAAAAACTGTGCAAATTTGTCCACCAAATATTTGACGGCGGGTACTAAAAATAACTTTGCAAGTTTGCCTGCGGCGTTTAAACGGCATCATTGCCTTTTTCGTCGTCCTCGCTTTGGTGTTGACATTATACCAAACTGATTTATTATCCTCAAGCTTGGTGACACTTCAATGTGGCTAGCACAATACAGAAGATTACTGGCTTGGTTTTGTTTTTTTGGCAGCTGCTGTTCTGTTATGGCAATCGCTAATTTCGCTAGAGTCCAGATAGACAAGTCATCGACGGGATTGTCTTGACTTTTTCACTTCAGCCTTAAATATTGATTTGCTTTTGGCCTGGGGGGTTAGCTTGCTCACATGAGAATTGCTTGGCTCTCTTTAAGGCACTTTGCACAAGAGTTGGCGGTATGGAAACTCGCTTATGGCAGTTATTTTGCAAAATGTGCTTGACTTAAGTCTCAACTAAAGCACAAGTTAAAGCTGCTGTCGGTAGCAGAGCAGAAATGAAATGAGTAAAAAAACATCTTTTGACCCTGCTGCCTCGTTTTATTTTTTTTTCTTCGACGCATAAAAATACAAAGGGAAATCGTTAGAAAATAATTATTAAACTGTCTGCATAAATTATATAAAAAAGCAGAAAACAAATAAATAACAAATTTTAGCAGGTTTCTTTTGCTAACGCAAAATTTCTAATTAGAAAGCAAAGACAAAAAAAAAAAAAAAAGAACAAGTATGAAAGTCAGTCAAGCCCGACTATAATATACTGTGTACCAACGGAAGTGTTGCTCAGCATGAGTTTTGCTGCTGCAGTGGCAACTAAAAGCAGCGAAAACATACTTATACTCATAACTTGAATAGCATTCAACCGATTTCTATCAATTCTTTGGCTGATCGATAAATTATCCTGATTAGTAAATAAGTACAGAGGAAATGAAAATCTAAAAGTGAACTTAAACTGCTTGCAAGTAAAAGAAGCTTATGTCCCATTAATATTGAACCTCCATCTCTAAAACAGACTTATATAATATAAAGAGGGAGGGACAGATACAGATCAAGCTGACTCTATGTACTTTAAAGAATCGAAGATGCTTCCTTCTTTCTGTTACATACTTTTACACAAACTAAATATACTCCGTGTACCTTTGTTACAGGGTATACAAATGTTCAAGCAGGAAAAAAACTGATTATTTTCTGCTATTCCGTTTTGTTTTCATAAATTTTTCGCTTGGTGTTTTCTACATTCGGGGCTAAATTGGCATTGGCCTAAAGTAGGTGCCGGACTCTTGCATTGTTCCACCTTTGAGGATAAGAGCAAAATTTTCTCTTTAACTTTTGTTTAATGTAATTGTGGTGGGTACCTTTGACTGCCAAGTTTTGCCTGAAACCATTAAATGTTTTGTTCGAAAGTAAATAAAAGAAAAGATATATTTTTTATAAAAGAAAAGATTAAAAAAATATACAAAATATACACAATTCAACTAACAGATAAGTAGCAAAGATAATAATAGATTCTTAACTCAGATGAAATTGCACATACCCCAAGCGGAAGCATTAGGACTTCAGCTGCTTGAAAGTTTTAGAAACTACTATTTCTATTAACACAACTCCATTCCTGTAGCTTTGGCTTATAAACTCACAAGTAACCCTTCAGATAAATTGTCTTGAAATTAGTGTAGCATTTCCAATCTAGCTTCAGATTTTGGACGGCTTGTCTTAAGAAATGAATCGTTTTTTCTGCTTACCACATTCTCCTACTGCAGTTGATGTCCATGGATATATAATAATAAAGACAGCTAAAAGAACCAAAACTTGTTTTTATCTATGAGCATTAAAGCAATGGCTTTAGTTACTCATCTGCAGTTTGGCATATTCGTAAGGACCTTCTTAGTATGAAATTTGTAAATTCTTGGTCTTACCGCCGTATCTAATATGCTTTGTTGCATAATAAGTCTTAAAAAATAGCATAACGATAAGGAATTGAGTTTCAAGTGGCGCGAGGAAGATGTAAAGTTTTTATCAGATCACTCATACGCAATGTTGCCTATTTTCATATATTTATTGAATCGACGTTAAAATATTTTGAAATTTCTACGAGTTCCAGTTCCTACTAGGAACATATAAAATTGAGGCAAACAACATTATGGTGGAAACTGATGTAGGGCCATAGAATGTCAAAATTAAGATTTCTATAATATTTTCTGCAGTGTTGACCAATCTTGACCACTTATTTTTGGAATTTATGCTGGAAATTGTTTATGGAAAATAGTTAATTATGTTGGTTGCACAGTTGACCAGCAGCGTAAAATGGTTAAATGGTTCTTATTTAGAGGCTTCACTTAAAACCAAATTTATGCCAGCACCACCTAACACACAATGGCGCTCTGCCAGCCCCCCCACTTTTTGGCATTTAAATGATAATTTTGCCCGCAATAATATTTATATAGCATACTTTTAAGGGCCGCTTGCATAAATTCTCCTTTTTAATGAGTTGTGCATTTATTTGTACTCCCCTGGTTGTAATTATATTTGAGTTCTTATCGCATTTCCGTGCAGTCTTACGCATGTATGTGTGCCAAGCCTCGTTATTCAATTGGGTGGGCACAACACCACCTGGCCTCCCTCCTTGCGTGTGGCTTATTGTTATGATTATTATTAAAATTCCTTTGTGTATCTTGTGCATTATTACAGACTTCGACTCAAGTCAACATCTTTGCCAACGTGCTTAGCATAAGCAAATGAGCCAGCTCCGCCCCTCAGCGGGGGGTGGTAAGGGTGAAATGCTACAGTCTGAGATTTACGCATTGGTTGGAGTTTGACACTCTTTGGCAATTATGTGTGGGCGTGGTCCTCCTCTGATGGCATTTTAAATTGAATTCCATTGCAGAGTGCTCGTTATCGTTTCCAAACTGTCTGCACTTTGGCCCCGTAAGCCTTAACTATTATGCAAATAAATTCAAACAATTTGTGTGAAATTATTTACCCATTAGGCAACGAATTTGTCCAGTTTGATTCTGCCAAATGAATCATCATTTATTTATTACACGATTTCGAGTCTTACACTTGCTATAGCTTTATCATGGATATTACAAACTAAGCTTTGACTAGAAGTAGTTTATATGTAAATTTTTGCATTTATGCTTTGCATACGAAATATTTACAGAAACGCTTAAGATTTTACATATATTTTTGTGGGGTAAAATTAAATCATTCTGTGAACACCTGAAAATGTCTTTGTGTGTGTGTGTTTTATTCTTTGTTAAATTGAGCTACGCTTTTGAGCTGACTTGAGTTGGAAAACTTTCTGACAAGTTGACACATTGCCACGAGCCAAGACCCAAAAATTCCAAGGCAAACAAAATATGAAGTGCCAGCGGTAACAATATTAAAAAGTTCGATTAGGTTAAATCATGCCAATCAGCAAAAAGACAGACAAAAAGGAAAATCATTTATCAAGTTTGTTGGTCAAAAAAAAAAAAGAGGAGAAGAAATGCTTTTGAAAAGGATATTTAATTAAAAGCAAAAAACTTTACGCTAATAAATAAAAGTTTGCTAAAGCAAGAAATGTTGCTGCCGGCCAGACCCTTTGGGCTAGCTTCGCCAAAGTTTACTCAACTTAATTTAGTGCAAAATTAGAAACAGAATTCGATTGATTGAACTATTTGGAACAATAAAAAAAAGTGACGGGTAAAAGAGTAGCAAGAACTTGGGTCCGAGTTGAGCAATTACATACGAAAATTTCACCTAAGCTTAGGGGGTAGCACAAGAATGTATAGAATGTATTGTGGTATTTTTGTCATTTTCAAATTGGGATATTTGAAACACTTTATTAGATTCGGAAATACTTTAAAGAACACCCATAGGAAAGAAGATAGTTGAGTACAGATTTCGTTGCCCGTTGTTCAGTCTGGTCACTTTAGACGAAGTAAGCTTAATAACTTATGTTGCAGCTCCGTGCGGGAAGTAAATTTAACATAGAGACACAATTTGAAACGCCTCTCTGTTCGGAGAAATGTTACCTGCATTCTGAAAAGATCATACTTTACACAAAAGTTATTCCGACTTCGAAAAACTATTACATCCATTTCAAACTGATATCGGCTGGTTAATTTGATATTTTGTTAAACATTATTGCTTTCATATCATTTCGACCTTTTAACATTTCATTTTGACCATACATAGAGAGGGATGTAAAGAATACGTAAAGATGGAAAGAGACAAATAGTGTTAAGTTTCAAAACTGCAACTTCAAAGACTTTTCTTCAAAACTTTTATATCAGTTTAATATTTCCGAAGTTCAAAGTTCAAAACATAGGTATAATGGAACGCAGCGATAAGTTTGCTGATTCCGAAAGGTCTCTGAATTGGTTTGTCGTTCGTTTTAAGACCACAAACCAGCGTTTCGATTCGGTATGAGATGATCTCGCGAACCGAACCTTATCTTTTATGAGAGATTTGATCCCTCGAATTGAATCTGTTTGCATGTTAAGCTCAGTCTAGTTTCACGTATGTCTTGTTAGTATAAATAAATCTATTTTGGGGACTTTGTCAATGTATAAAATAGGTTTTCGAAGATAGTCACATGGCTAGTTTTTTATTCAGACCAAAAGTTTTGTGTATAGTATGAATGAAGTAATCTCATGAAGATTTTTGTGATTGCCTTTGTTTTAAAGAAGTGTTAGCAGTGACGCTTTTCCCTCCACATCTTTTTCAATTGGCGACGATGAGTCATGCCACTACTAAGGAGGGGAAAACATGTTGTGTATACACTTTGAGAAACAACAAAAAAGCTGATGTCAGAGTGCGGGCACGAAAGAAATGAAACAGATTTCAATCTCTTTTGTCTGCATGTCCTCGTTTTGTGCTCACTTTAATGCTTACAAAGCGTATTTTTCGCTCTTTTTTCTTCAATCTTAACGCATAACATTTCTATTCTTGTCAAACTGGCTGCGCCCTTCCTTTAGATTTTGTGCCCAATACTTTCGGCCTCTTATCCTTTGGGGATTTTTTCGTTTGTAATTGATGCCCCTTGACCCAAAATTCTTGCCACCTCGGAATATTCTTTAAAAAAATCCTTTTCTATTCCTTTTCATTTCGTTTTAAGTATTAGGTAAAATTATTATAATCTTGGTATTTAATTAGTAGAAATAGAGGAAGAGAAGAAACACTTAACGCTTATCACAAAAGTAACGCAGCGCTTAGAGCGCTTGGTTTATACTCCTTATTCAGATATAAAGCCTGACCTTGTTTATTTACATGACTAGAAATGGACCTAGACTTAGCTTACATCTACTTAAAGTACACTCAAAAGCCCGACGACACATGTCCCAATTTCTTATTATCCACCGTCCAGTCGTAGCCCAGGGCCGTGTTATTATTGGTGGCCGAATTGGTGGTGGTCGACACCGACCTTTGCATCTCACGTGCCGGATAGTAGACCACCGGACCCGGTGAGGGGGCTCGATTACGCTTGATCTTGACCAGACCCGGTGAACCCGAGACCTGGGTGAGGCGGACATTGTTCAGTGAGTTGTTCCCGCCTCCCGTGGCCACCAGGTAGGTGGTGGTGCTGCGCTGGGTACCGTGCCGTGAGAAGCGGCCGGACGATCGATGGTTCATGGTGCCATCGCCGTTGTTCGATATTGAGCTCTCGTAGTGTATAAGATCCGGTTGGTCACGACTCAGGCGGCGCTTGAAAAAAATGAGTAAAAAAATGCGCTTGAACTTCTCGCCGAAAATGATGTAGATCAGGAAGTTGACGCTGCTGTTGATCGTGATGAACAGATTGGAGATTTTGGTCACCTTGTGATCAATCATGCTGTAGAAGGCCTCCATGATGTTCAGGACCAATGGCAGGAAGTTGAACATGAAGAAGACGACTACAACGCACAGCAACATGGTGGCCAGGCCGATTTCTCGCTTCTCCGAGCGAGACAGGCGCTGGCGTTCCCGATTGGCACGCTTCACCTGGCGATAAATCAGGCAGTTGAGTATGGCCAACGTGAGGAAGGGTATGATGTAGTTGACGATGAGGTAGCACCAGTGTATGTAGTAATTAATGTAGGCTGGATTTCGCCTCAGTCGTGAGGGTCGCACACAGTGCAAGATAATGTCCGTATTGGGTATCTGATAGGTCACCGTTAGAACCTCCCAAAATCGCGGCATATTGTAGGCCAAGGAAAAACACACGCAGACTATAAAGTAAATCTTGGCTCGGCCATAGGTGCACAGGGCACGAGCTCTCAACGGATGACACACAGCCACATAACGTTCCAAGGTCACCGTGAACGTCATATAAATACTCGCCGTTTGGGCCACCAATCCAATGGGATAGACCGCCGGTGAGATGAAAGGATACACATAGTTGTAGTAGCCAAAGAAGTGACCCGTGTATGGATAAATCGAAGGGATGCCGAACAACAGCATGGAAGTGATGATCAGCACGGTGTCACAGCGAGCCAAGCCCGTGAGCAAATAGTTGATACTGGATCGCATCTGTGGCCTGGACAGTATGATCATGGATATGACGTTGCCAAGGATGCCCAACACACTCACTATGTTGAGTACCACGCCACACACCCAGAACTCTATGCGATTGTTCTCCTGCAGCGGATTGTAGGGATCCTCACAGGTGCGCGTCCAATTGGGATCAATATCCACACCCAAGTCATCGTAGTGTGGATACAAGAGGTCCGTCTGCGGATCGCTGTAGTTACTGTTGTAGCTATTATTGAAGATAATGTGCGCCAAGGGCGACACCGTGCTGTCCCCCACTGTATCATAGCGCATCGCCTCCTTCTCCGTAACGCTGGCCAGAAACTCATCCTCACTGATGGAACTCAAGTCAAAGTTGGTGGGCAGCACTTCATGTGCGGGTAGCTCCAGCCGCAGCAACAGCAGACGAGCCGCAACGCTCATTGTGGTCAAAGTCTAAGTCGCCAGCATTCCATAAATTCCTTCCCTTTTTATGGGTCGCCACACCTGCGTCTTTCGTCCTGCTTGGGTGCTGGTCCTAAGCACTTTCTGCCACGCTCCGTTGACACTTTAAGCTGCAAAATAGGAAATGAAAAGTGGAAGGTCGTTTAGTACAAGGCCGTTTGCCACTGTTCGACAGCTAACTTAGCATCTATGTATATGTATATCTATCGATTAACGGCACCAAAGTTGGCGTGCCACAAAGTTGTGGCAAAGTAAAAAGTTTCGTTTCACATTATTATCTTGAAACTTATCGGGCCAAATATGAAGAAGAAGAAAAAATTACAAGTGAATAATCAGCTTTAGCCCGACTGACTGACTGACCTGCGCTTAAGACTCTATGGGTTAGAGTTCAAACCGTTTTTTACTTAAAATTTACAAGTATGATTCGTACTTAAATTGAGCACGAACCATTTTAGAACTGGAAAACCACGGTTAATATTGCTGAAATGAGAATATATATCCCCTGGATGATTTCCAACTCCGTTGGATGATTAAAAGGATATTTAAGACATATCTTTCCCAAATGGATCTTTTTTGGATCTTTTTTTTCTGTTTATCTCTATTTCGAAAGAGCCGAGCTTCTCTCAATCTCATGGCTTGTGTGCTTCTATCTTTCGCACACGAAAAAGGGGGCCCTGCCATGATAAGCTTTTGTATGGCAGTTTTACTTCAAAGCTAGCGCGTCCGGGTATGTAAGTTTAAAAAAAAGGTTTCATTCGAATCCACAACCACTTGCACAGCACACACACACACACACACTACCCGCTGCACCACACCCGGCTTTTTGACTTACTGGTTTCACCTGAATCATTTACTGTAAAAAAATCATATTACAAAAAAGTCAAATACGCCCGTAAATATTTAAATATAGAAAAGACCGACGACAGCAATTATTTGCAGTGCTCTAAAAACAAAGGCTCTTATGAAAATTAGTCAACATTTTCACTGTCCATGTTGCTTATTACTTTATGGAATGCGAGTAACTATCATAAAGAAACCAATATAAAAAAAAGATGAGAGTTCTAAGAAGTGAAATTGATGAAAACGGAATGAAAACTGATTAAGAAGGAAAAAAATGAACTCTCAACAAAATGCTCCAAGTCAAGCAGCAAACACTGGGAAAGTCAACAAAACACAAAAGTCCTGAATCTTTGTAGTAGAATGGAAAGTGTTGTTGAGATAAAATAAGTATAATTAAGTATGGCAAAGATTAAGTTTTTTACAAAAACTTTATAATGAACAAGTCAATAGTTGTAGGTAAAGCCCAAAGACATTCAATTTCGTCATTTCGATTTGCCTAAATAATTAATACAAATACATGTAACTATCAATTACATGAGAGGTTTCGTTTTTCCCCCCCTTAAGCTTCATTCGCCTAATGGCTCCTCAATGTACGCTTCCATGTTTCGTGTACTTATTAGTGGTCTGCTTATCTAATAATGCGAGAAATGTGTTAGTCTTTCACTTCAATTATTTTACCTTGTATTTCGTTTGCTTCTCTTTTTCCGCTCACTAAATCAATTAACTGCTTGAATTTAATGTCCTTGACACATAGTTGTCGCATGTACAAATTGTCACAAAATCTCCACCCCGCTTAATGCGGACATTTTTGATGCTACCTTTTGACACATCAATCAAGCTTAAGTGGCCAAACTCACGCCACGCCTACAAACATCACCTAATCTGGCAGCCACAGGCCATAAAGCCCCAGCAAAATGGGCAAACAAATCAGACGAAACACGCGCGCATATAATAAAGTATCTATAAATGGTAAAACACTGAGAGAAATCAAGAATAAAGCGATAAAAGGACCGATTTTTTTTTGACAAGCCAGCTGGATCATTCAGTCAACGCCCAAATTTTCAGATAAACAGAAATGGCCTTAACTGACCCATCCAGCAACAGTGAGCCAGTTCGCTTTGCTGTCTCTCCCAGTGCACTCATTCATATTTATGGCTTGTTCCGGCTTTGTATTGTATATAATCGAATCACTATCGCGTTCTATTTCTGATTCTCGCAGACATTATTTATGGTCCAACTAAATGATACAAAAATGCCGCAATTGTTGTTGATGGTCTGCGGTTCCCATTCATTTACTGCCCAGCAACCGTGTTGAGGTGTAACCACAAATGCGGCGCATGACTCATTGCCGTGTACCACATGACGTATGCGTGTTTTGCATTTAGCAATTTGTTATCTGCGGCAGCTGCAGTAAATCGTTCGTTGTTTGAGCTTGCTGCATGTTAAGTGGTCAGCGATTTGTGGTCAAAAACAAAAAAAATACTCTTAACTATCACAGATGCTGGCAACTGCCTCTTTGTTCGCCGCTTCTCCTGGCTCTGGCTAATGCGATTGTTGCAATTAAAGGCAAAATTGGATTGTCCACTCGGTCGGTGGAGCAATTATAATGTGTCAGAGCAATTATAATGTGAATTAGTTTTAATGCTTGCGACCCTTTTTGCCACTTGGCGTCGCCCGCTTGACGACTTGCACGTGCCTACACACACGCACACACATACACTCAATTTTTTATGGCCCTGACATTGCTAACTCGCCCACACAACCAAGTTTAGCCATTGCCGTTGCCTCCCTTGGCCAAGCTTTGTGTTTTTTTCCCCGAACCTAGGCGACACTTTTTTTTGTTTGTGGTAGGCAACATGATTGCGGCATTGTGGGGGTTCGTGCCTTTTTCCACTGCTATCGAGCTCAACCAGAAGCATTCTGGCTTTCCGGTTTTTGCTTTTGCAGTGGAATTTTTTTTCTGATTCTGCATAGAGCAATCATCAAAGAGCATTGCAAGGAAAGGAGTTAGCCGACTAAAACATAAATTACGATGGTGGTAGATAGGTTGTTGGTTCGACGATGTAATCTGTTCTCTGTTGCCTGTAATCGAAGATAAATTAAAGCTGAATTAGCGTTGCAAAATCTAGGAGGGGCGGGAACAGAAGGTGGCTCTGGTTGGGAAATTATTATGTTTATTTGCTAATATAATGTAGATAAGTTGAGAGTCTGTGGACTGGTGTGGTGCAGCGGGTAGTGTGAGTGCCTGCTGAGCAGGAGGTCGTGAGCGAGAGACCTACTGGGGAACATCTAATGATATGGTACTTTATGGTACCTTTACAAACTATTGAAGCCAGCTTAGAAGCCTTGAAAATGCTGCTCGAAATTTACTGTTCGTCCCTCTCTCATGTGCGACAATTAGAGGGACACAAGCCAGGAGATTGATTGTGAGGAGACCAGAAATTTGTTGATCCGCGGTGCTGGAGTCGATAAAAAACAACATTTCCTACCTTTTTTTCTGGTCACAAAATACTTAAAACCTGCAATTTTATGTTGAATATAAGGCCTTGTGGTTGAATTCCATGAATCAAAGCTCGATGACCTTCCGATTTCATTTGAAAATCAGTTGATAACTTTTCACCTTCCCAAAGCACTTCAGATTGGCCAACAAAACAAACCGTATTTTTCTAACATCTAATTTATTGCCTTAATTTATGCCCCCTTTTCCAAATGCCATCAATAATACCTGGACATTTGTTTCAATTATCCACACCCATTAATGGTCAGTGAACCAACAGTTGTTTGGTCTGTTTAAATATTAAGCATACGCCAAGTTGAGCCAAATTTGCTGGCACACAAAACGAAAATGTAGACCAGCACATGCCAAAAATCCCATCCCCTGCGCGATATTCAGACAAGTTGGCGCCTCGTTAGCTAACCAAAACTCTACAGTGCTCATTCCGCACGTACTTGCTGTCTGCCAACTGCAGTAATCAAAAAACGGGGTACAACAAAACAAAAACGACATGTTAAAATTTGTCCATGCAAATTGCTTTCTAAATAATTAAGTTCAATGTCATTTGCCAAATGAAACATTAATTGGAACTATTGTTGTCGCCTGTTGTTCCTTCCAAAACATACATTATATGCAGATATCGTGCAATGGGGCGTATACGGCTGTGTGTGTGAATATGCCACAACATATGGCCGTAAATAACATTTGCCATGTTGTATTAAGCGCATTTAAACGAACAACAAGCATTCAGTTAACACTCTGCGTTTGTTTTAATTGTTTTGACATTTAAAAGCAATTAACCGGAGAAAGTGCTTTAAAGAAATGTGAATGTTGTTCATACAAAAGCTGTGACGGGAATTACCTTAGTTGGCAATTGCATTTAAAAAAGTGAACCTCAGCTAAAGCGAAGGTTTATGCTGCCAACAGTTTTTAATAGCGAGTTTTTTGTTGTTTACTTATATTTTTGGTTTAAATTCTGGGTTAATCCTTGTGTTGAGTGCATAAAAAGTTGATTGAAGCCTTTGATATGTGTAATCCTTTCGTTGTTTAAGGAATTATTTTGTATAAAATTCTGTATATGTAGACGCTTTTGTAGGATATTGATATTGTTTAAGAACTATGTTAAATCATTTGATTGCAACAGCAAACTCGCTTTGCAATGTCAAGTATGAATGATAAGTAGCTTAATATGTAGCCATTTTAAGAGTAAACTCGATATTCTGCAAGTCGGAAGAGAAAATTACGGGAAACGAACACCTTAACAATGTCAAATCAATTCTTACAAAAACATAAAAGTGCAGAAGCTTTTCTGGTTCTAAGTGTTTAATGTTGGGTTTCAAAATAAACTTACTAAGATTTCCGGAGGTGTCACTGAAGTTTTTTCCAATCGAGTTCCAACCCAAAACGAATTCTGGATGTCACAGAAATCTCTTTCGATTGGTTTCAATTCTCTCTTGCACTGCAACAATTTTGAACATTTTATTTGGAGCGAGAGGCAGGGGTTGGTTGAAGAGATGGACAATAAAATACTTTGCAAATAAGTAAATTAAAGCCCTCGAAGATCTGTGAATCCGACGTGTTTTTCAAGCGCTGTGCAAGCCAACCGATACCAAAATCTCTACAGATTTCCAGAACACCAACGTAGCGCAGTAGGTGGTCATTATATTAATAACTCACATGCATCATTTTCTTGATTTTTTTTAGTTCTCCAGTTAAATTACAATTGTCAATTGCATCTTTTTTGCTGATTAAATTAAGGATTAGTGGAATCCTTTTGAGAAAACAAGAAAGAAAGTCGGTCAAGCCCGACTATAACATACTCTGTACCAAGAAAATCTGTCTTTTGATCATAACTCGAAAACCGTTCATCCGATGTTCTTCATTCCTTTGGCGGATCGATAAGTTATCCTAATAACTAAATATGTTCAGAAGGAACAAGCCATCTATCTTCAAAACTGTGGGAGATATGACGTTTTTTCTAAATTGCGGGGGCGGCAGGGGGCGTGGCCAAAATTGAAAATAAACTTGATCTGCCTGCAGACATAAGAAGCATATGTCCCATACATGTCAAGCCTCTATCTCTTACCATCTCTGAGATCTGTGCGTTCATACGGACAGACAGACGGACAGACGGACATGGCTATATCGACTCGGCTGTTGATGCTGATCAAGAATATATATACTTTATGGGGTCGGAGATGCTTCCTTCTGGATGTTACATACTTTTGCACAAACTTATAATACTCTATGTAACTACGGTACAGAGTATAATTATACAAACCTAAGATCAGATGTATATTCACTTGTCTGATATCTCATATGAGTTTCCCAAATGACGGACAAAGATCAATCGACTCAGCTTGTCATGCTGATCGACAATATATATACTTATTTGGTCGGAGATGTTCCTTTCTATGCGTTTGAAACCTCTGTTTAAAATTATAATACACTTTTCAAGTTTATAAATATATCAGAAAATGCATCAGAAGCAGGCTGAGTCTGAGCTCTCATAGGAATAATTTGACAGCCACAGAAAACTGTGGTATTTTCATATTTCGTTGCTTTAGCAAAAAACATTGTCAGTTTAAGTTTCGGGTAAATCTTTGGAAGCATTAAACTGCGAATTATGGCCAAACAGTGCAGCTGCTGCTGTATAATGCACAATCCTTCCTTCTAAATAAGAAAATAGTCACAAAATCTTATCAAACACAAAGAAAAAGCCAGATTTTTTGTGTGTGTGTTCTTGCAAAAAAACTCATATAACATTACATTTTATTATTTTATTCATTAATTGTAACATGTACTTTGTTTAAAAGTTTATCGCTTAATAGAGCTTTGCTTAAAAGTTATTAAGTTAGCATGCTAAGCAGCCGAGCCGAGTAGAAAGAATTGGAGTGATAGGAGACACCCCACAAGGGCGTGTCTAAGTCTCATGCATATTTGATGCAGGATGACGGCATATGCTGATTAAATTCTTACCCACAAACAGCGAGTTTCTACGTCCTTGAGCTGTTGGGGCTGTTCACAAGTAAATACAACATTTCAAAGTTCAAACTTCCGTTTTTCGAAGGAACACAGCTTAACGGTGACAGAGAAGCTAAGTAACTAGGTAACATTCAAAACTTGAGACTGACTGGGCACTGAAATTCCAAGAAATGTAAAAAGAAATCACTAATTATTTCGATAGAAGATGATGATGGAAAACACAAATTGTCCCCAGCAGTTGCCAGATGAATTTTTGGTCTGGTGGAACTTATTTCCAAACATTCACGGCAAACTGTTTTCTATTTAAGATATTTAGCAAACTATTTTTAGTTAATGTATCCAGAATTTTAAATAAGTTCCTTAATTATCATAAAAACTGTTTTTCTATGATGTCAACTAAACTCCCCAAATGTCGCCATATATCACGTATCTTAAATTTATTCAATTATAAACTTGAGGTAATTTATTTATTTCTTCTCGTCGCGCAGCTGTAAAAATTTAACACTAATTCCATTGTGTTTCCTTAGGCAGCGACTCATGCGTATGATTTAGCGGCATTGTTGTTGTTCCCGTACACTGGGTGATGTATATTATATATCAATAGAATTTGGAATTTTTTTTGCGTGAAATTTATAGCATGGTCGGAGCATGCGGTTTAGCATACAAGTATCAAACCGTATAAAACATATGTACGTTCCCAAGTAGAAGAATCTTGTGGCACAAAATGAAAACAGAAAATTATAATTATTATATTTCGGCATTTGGCGAGCGAGAGAGAAATGCAGAAGTGAGCGGGAGCTCTTGCGATTTATTTTTAGTTGACAGTTTCAAGGCTTTTTCTCTGTGGATGCTCAACGAGCAAACATTAACAACCAAAAAGAAAAATTTGAAAGAAATGCGACTTGGCCAGAACCGTGGATGGGATGAATGTCTGCCCCAGGTTGTGTATGTGTGTGTGTGTGTGTGCTGCCATTTACATATTTCGTTTGCAATTTTTAATGAGCATCCTGTCGAGCGTGAGGCCATGTTAAGATCAGGACATTTGTAAGCATATTTAATTGCACAAAATTTACGCAATTTGATTGCTCAATGGGCCCGGGGCTTGGGGGAAGCTGATTTATGCCTGGATGCGCAGCCAGTTATTATCCTTTTATTATGCTTTTGTCTTTCCTTGTGGCATAATAGCTGGGGCCATTTGTTTACTGAAATGTGGCTGCTGCCGACTGCATTATGGTATGCCGAGTACCATGCGTCGTATACTTAATCATCCCGACATTAAGTGGCAGAGCATGAACATGATGCAGTATTTAGCCCAAGGTCAGGTAACAAATTCAGCTGGATTTGCTTTGCAAATGCCTCTTGTAAAGGTACTAATTTGCCTACTAGTCTTGTACAACTTTCCTCTGCTTTTCACCTACATTTTCCAACACAGAAGATGCATCAAGTTAATTAAAATGCAACCTGCATAATGCATGCTTATTTATTATGTACATGTATTTAAATAACAATGCTTGGCATTTCACTTGGTTTCCTGCTGTCTTTAAACCAGCAAAGGCACAAATAATCAATATCCGTAAATGTTTATAAACAGGAACAGAATTTGACTTACAAAATGTCATTTTTCCATAAACCTATATCATCATCAATCAAACAACTGTAAACTGAAAAGATTTTTGTATATATTAAATTGATTTCCACAAATTTTACGAACTACAAAATGTCAATAAAGTTCATGTTAATTTACAGAATTAGTCGACTATTTTGTGACTCGTGTCAAAGGCAGAAAAGCTGCCTAGAAATCATGGGAAAAACTATTCATGAATAAAATAAATAATTCTATGGCACAAAGCTAATGATGCACCATTGTTTGCAGAATATGAAATAATAAATACTGGAAATTTTATGATAGAAATATTCCATGCGATTTTCCTGTGAGCTGCATTAAAAGTTCAGCGAATTTTACAGGAAGAGAAATGTTTTCGAAAGAATTTATTTAATGAAGCTGTTCAAATGCCTTTAATTAAATAAATAGTTTTTAAACCACAGGAAATCATAAAAGCGTTAGTTGAGTAAACTTTTTTGAGCAAAACAATGTGCTCTGCATTTACACGAACAAGTTTTTTCAGTAGCAGAGAGCATCAAGTGTGTTTCTAGGGGGCTGTACAATTTATTTGAAGAGTGTAGGAACAAAAATATGTTCAGCTTGATGAACATGCCGTGTTTTTGTTTAGGCATTATGTTAAATAAAGTCTTAGATATATTTACTTGGTAAAGGTCTAGTATGTGGAAAAGTTGGTGGTGATTCTAGAGGATTTTGGTCTAGATTTTTGCTAGTTTAAACTTAAACCTGCTTAGAAGTCAGATTTTGACCTTATTTAGACTCGATTTTTGGGGAAGATATTCTTTGCTCTTAGCTCACTTGAAAGTTGTGGTTCTCAGCTTTCAAATTAACTATATAAAATATTTCTCCAATTTTTTTAAGCAAAGACTTATAATTGTAAGTGCATGTGCTTTATATTACCATACCAGGTAACGCCTACAGATATGCAATGGATGTTGCTGAAAATTGGCATAAGGATACCACATTAGGTATTTAGCAAAGCAAATTTAAGAGCAGTTATTAACTTAGTAGTTTTGAACACATGAACGCTTAAAAACTCTGCTTAGTTTGGGATAGTTGGTTTTAAAGCTAAGAAGCAAATCTATACGATATTATTAAAGAAAGATACAAGGTGAATACAAAAGGTCCTAATAACAGTTGAGAGAAGTGCTTAGCTCAAATCACAAAAGATACAGTCATGATAGACCATTTCTTAATACAGATTCGTGTTCAGCTCATCAAAGTCCTGCTTAATATATTGCCAGTTGCATAAAAGAGCAAGGCTGCTAGTCAGTCCTGCACTGAACCTCATACAACCGATTCGGTTGTGGTTGTTTAGGAACCATAGCTGTAGGTAAGCGCGTTTGTGCTGTTTTGCTTTGTTTTACTGAATTTCGAACAATATATATTACATTTCCCTGCTTAGAACTTTGCACTTTTTTATGATTTAAATCCTGGGAAAGTGGTGAAAATAATTTATAATAATTATATTAAATATTTTAAAGTTAAACTCAGAGTGCTAGCTTTTAGGGCTACGGCGAGACTTTGTTTTCAAAATGTGTAGCATACTTAACTGAAACTTAGAATAAGTTATTGAATTAAATTTTCTTTTATTCGTATTATATAGTAAATCAGAAGAAAGCCACATATATAGAAACATCGCTGAGGTTGGTCAATTTGATGAGGTGTCAAAGAGCTCGTCAGCTTTAACAGCCAGATCGATCACTCGTGCATCAAGAACTCAACAGATTCAAAATAAAGTAGACCCATATTCGGATCTAACAAGAATTTTAAATCAGTTGCTTTTCAATTGTTGTTTAAATTTATTTTATAGTAGCTTAATTGTCAAGCTAATTAGCAAGTTTTAGCCGGCTTGAGGAACACACAATTACACTAGGCTGTATTTTTCTATGCCTGCCAATTGTCAGCTCAACAGCCGTCTTCTCCTGCCTTAAGGGCATGAGAATTTCAATGTAATATCATCGCAAAAGTCGATAATGCTTTCCGTCCCATAAAAAAACGAAACTGTGAGTGCGAGTTTAACGCTATTTCCTTGAAAATGCTTGATCTCCTCTTTCAGTTTCTTCACCTTCCTTCCCTCGTCTTAAACCACCAAAACCAAGATTGAATTTAGTTCGATTTTAAAAACAAAATTCTTGAAAGTTCAAGAATGAATAGTAATTTTTCAAGAGCTTTCTTAATTAACTTAATTGTTGAAATTCTTGAGTAACATTGGAAACGAAACAGTGTTCGCCATTAAAATATTAAGTAAGTTGTATAAAAGATTAATTAAAACTAAGTAAGAATGAACATCCCAAATATTATCTGTCAGAATTTTGGCCAGCGGCTGCTAAGCAACCTGAATGGTAAATAAAATAGAATTTAAGTGACTTTGTTTATTGAAATGAAAATATGCTTTTTGGAAGGATTTTCCTTGAGGGCCGTAATCAGTTTAAATAGCATAAATCTAAACATTTTAGCACCACTTCATAAAGTATACGAATCGTCTCTCTTAGAATAAATTTTTAATATCAACGTGTAACATTCAAAGCAAAAAAAAAAAAAACGCACACAGTGATTTATTTATGTTGACAACTCACGACAATATTTTCCAACAACCATATTTGAAAATGAAATATTTTAATATTTTGCTCTTTCATATGCATATAAACGCTTATCGACACCGACAATCATCAGGACTTTCATATTGTACGCCTCCCCCCCAAGGCTGTTGCCCGCACAAGATAATAAAAAGCCACTTGACATTTTGTTTTCTTAAAAAAAAAAACAAACATAAAAACAACAACAATTTTTGATGTCATTTTGTCAAATAAAAAATGCCAGCTCTTATGATGATTATTTATTCAGTTACCTTGGGACTTTAATGTAGATTTCATGTGCAGATGCCTCCGAGTCAGTTTCAGATTCGTATTCCCAGAAGCCGTTTGCCCCATGAAAAATGTCCGCAATGTGTCCAATGACGAGCGTTTTTTTGAGGGATGTAGTTGTCGATTTGTAACAGGTAATTTGCATAGGAATATATATCACATCACTCGCACGTGTTAACAATTAAGTGGTGTATCTTCTTTTTCAAACACTTTCGAACTGCTTGACATTTGCTAATTTGTTGGTTTGTTTTCACATATTCTTTCGTGCGAGAGCTTTACGCGCTCTTCTCTATTTACTTGTTGTTGTTGTTCACCAAATATATATTTATTGTATTATATTTATTTATAAATTTAGGCTCTGCCCCCTGAGGCTATTTAAACTGCTGTTGTTTAATGTGCCTTAAATGCCATTTGGAAACAAATTCACTTTCACCAGCATAAACAAACATTTGCTTAATTGAGTTGAGTAATTCGATTTGAAAATATCGGATGTGCATTAGTATAAACAACAGATAGCAGCGAACTCTCGCACTCTCGCGCTCTTTCACTCTCTCGTTCACGAATGCAAGTGATATTTTTAAGCACAACGTCAGTGAATAGTCCCACGAATCCGTATCTAAGTGCGTCTGTTACACGAGTCCGAGTCCGGATCCATTGAGTGCTGACAGCCAACTGCGCCGCCAGCCAAATTCCGCTAGTTTTTCCGGCTGCTGTTGACGCAGGGCAACAATGTTGCTTCCTTTCAAATGGCTGGCAACATTTTACCCATTGGGCATGCGCTGGCGCCATGTTGCCAAGGAAAGTGTCTCAGCTGTTTGTGATTTTTCATTCATAAAAATAAAGTGGCGCCTTTTATTACTGCATTTAAATGTTGCTGCAACACTTGTGGGCTGCAGGTTGTAAAAAGTTTTGTTATCTTTTGTGTTTGCCTATATAGAAAGCAAAGTAAATGCCAAGAGGCAAGCCATAAATTTTTAAATTGTTTACGCAACGGAAATGAGCATAAGTGAAATTTAGTTAGCGTCGGTGCACTTGAAGAAAAACAAAGAAACAAAAGCAATTAAATCTAATTTTGCATTTGAAAAGGGCTAAAATAAAGAATTTTGTTTGCAAAGTGTACTGATGTCAGAAGCAGATGCTGATTTTAGTATCTTGCTGCCATTGCTCTTTGTCTCTTCGCCTTCCACCAGACCAGCGCTGCACAGGCAAGAGCAGGTCTGACGATTGCTGTGTTCCAGCAAGTGATTATCGGCAGAAATTAGTACCCTAGCCGAAAATTTTCTTCTGATCAGTTTCGAATCATTTGCGAGTCGTATTAAAATATATTATTTTCAAGTCGGTAAGGGAATAACAATGAAGTGTGATCTCAGGGATCATGTATTTCATTTTGAACAGCACCAGTTGGGTGTTCTTTGGGTTAATCCCTAGAGCGTTCTATTGAGCCCAAAGTAGGATGCTAGAAAAAGCAGATTCCCGTAGTTCACTGTTTGTGAGTAAGAACATACCCTCTACTATTATAACTAGATCATCTAAGTATGCTGTCGGCCTACTCTTCTCGGGCCCTTTAAGGTCGCGTAGTCACCAACACAAATAAAGAAAATAATACTGAAGCAAAAACAGTCACAAGAAAACGAAAGATTAACTGGTTATGGCCTGGTACTGCGTGTGCTTATGGCTGTCTAAAGCACACGAAATCATTCGTCGCTCACCAAATTCATTCTCAAAAAGGCATAGAATATAGAGAAACAGAAAAAAGAGAAATACAATTCGTTAAGAGCAAGCCATAAAACGCATTTGACTGGCTTCGGGTAAAACAATAACGAATGCGGCTAGTGCGTATAGGCAGCGGTCATGTCTGTTTTTTAGTTTTTAAGTTTACAGTTGGTTTTTGTCATTGAATGCAGAGCGCAGTTACTGGAGTTTTTGGCTTGCTTTAAGTATAAATAGTTGCTGATTCATGAACTTTGGCCCCCATAGCACCAATTTGCATACGAATATTGAATTGATACTTAATTCAAGCACAAGCCCCAATCGTCAACATTCGTCAAAAGTATCATTTCCTTCTCCTCTTCCATTTTTCTCAGTGTTTTCTTTGCTGTGGGTCAATCCACAAAAATTAATTTAATGTGTATTGTTCACTTTTGCAGGCATCATCCAAGTTTGTGTGTTGTGCTTGTTTTTTTTCTTCTTCTCTTAAAATTTGTCCATTCTGTTGCCCCGGCCTGACTGAAGGGCTTCCCACTTCAGACTCGAAGTCGAAGCTTTTGACGCCCGCATTGTTGTTGTTGCCGGAAATTATTTAAAAATAGCCCAGGAAATGGCAAATATTTGTTATTGTTTGACAATTCCACTCGAAGTTCTTGGCGTTAGCTGTTTTTTTTTTTTTTTGTATATTTATGTTTCTTTTTTTTCTAATATAAAATTAATCTGAAATTGCTCTTCTCTGAAAATAATTTATTTACTTGTGGAAAATTCCTTACTGTTCCATCTGGCCCCCATTTGGCTAAACATACTAAACAAATTCCCACTAAAGTTTTTTATGTTTATTACTTGAAGATTGTGCTGACATGGGATAACATGTTTATTTGCAAATAGTTGATTGTCTACTCATAAATCAATGAAAATGCTTCTTGAAAACAAACGAAGTTGGACAACAATATAAATTTAAGTAGATGGCTGAGTTGGCTTTTAGCTCAAGCGAAGTTTTTATACTCTAACACATGTACAAGAAACTTTCAAGACTAAAGAGGAAATTCAATTTGATCAAAGTTAAATTTTGAAGTTTTTTTTATTGAGTTGTAGAGAATTTCCATTTTACATGTATGCATGCTGTTGAGTTGCAGCTGCCTTGCTTTATTTATAAGCTGACTGAAATTTTCACTAACAGGAAAAGTTTGCCTGGCCTAAAGGTTACCATCTGGCATTGACTGGGAGTTATGCAACTTTTTTTTTCTTTGATTTATTGATTGATGATGCATATTTGTTAAAAATCATTCGATCAATTTCATTCAATTCCATGTCACAATTTCTACCATTCAAAATGTTCCTCCAACTATCTGTCTCCGCCCACATATTGTTATGACACTTGCCATTTCACACTTTCCGACTCTGCATTGCCATTCACTTGCTTAACTTTCTCAAACCAATTTGACTTTGGCACAAGCTTAAACGGAAGTGTCAAGATTTTGCATATGCTTCTTCCTCTTCCGCTGCGAAAAATATATAAAAAAAAAATATGCAAAGCTTATTCCCTGACAGTTGAGCAGCTGCTGCTGCTGCTGCAACTCCGAAAAACAGCAAGAAACATTGTCTGCATTTGCGTTTAAGTCAATTTCCTTGTTCGCATTTCAGACAAGGACGAGAGCAACTTGGCAGACAGCATATCTACGTTCCACATCCAGCTGGAGGCCGCCTGCCGAGGGACAAATATTTTAGTTTAGAGGCTACACGCGCTGCTCGTGAGCTCATGTTACGACCGTAAATCTTGCCGGCAGCCAAAAGCCACTGAATCTGTATTAGGTTTTCGGTCTGCGGTCCAGCCTGTCCCTGCCAGTAAATCCGATGCCAGTGGGTGGTCCAAGTCCAGTATAATTGCGTCAGATGTGAGTTTTCCGTTTGCACTCGGTTTGCCTGCTTAATCATGTGGAAATGTCAGCTTGATTATTTTACAATCGCCATTCTCCCTTGGCAATAAAAATTATAAAAAAAAACTTTAATGAAATTGGAGACACAGCTACGGCATCATCCATGCACTTGACTGACAGCAGTAGCATGTCGATTCCCACACATGAGACACTTGAAAATTGTTGTCTTAGCTGGGTCGTAGACAAACATAAACTGTCAGCCAGCCAAGCAGACGCCAAAAACCTATGAAATAAAAATGTTGCAAAAAAAAAATATACAAATATTTTTTTATCTTGCTGGCAGACGCACATAAGTCAACAGCAGGAAGCCATCGAAGAAAATACCCCTTCGCTTTCTCCCTCCATCTGTGATGGAAAATATTTCTAATATTTGTTTTTTTTTTTTTTGGCATTTTTTGTGACACTTTCTTTTGACGCATTAACGCTTCGCACAGGCTTTTCGCACAGCACATGCCAATCCAACTCGAAGATTTGTCTGAAAATGCGCACAGGAAAACCTTAAAATGAAACCAAAAATTAATAATAAAATGCGTCAACAGCAGCTTCAATTGAATTTATGCATGTGGCCAGGATCTGCCAGAAGTTTGAGGTTTCCGCAGCAGTCTTAAAAATGACGCTGCAAGTTTGCTGAAGCCGATGACACATTTAAAAACTTGGCCAAGGAGGTTGCGTACCAGTTCATTAATTTTAATGCTTGAGATGTTTGAGTTTTCACTTCCTGGCGAAAACTTTTTTGCAGAGGAGTTTCTTCCGTTTTATAAATTTTATGCTTCAATAAGAATGATTTAAGCTTAATGATTTTAAAGCAGTCTGTTCTAGCTGTGCAGGATTGCAGAATGGTTCTATATCGGTCTTATGGAGGTCCTTTAGTGTGCATATAATTCGAAAATAAAAGATTTTTTTAAATTAGTGTAAAAATCAAGGAATCATTGTAGGCATAAAAGTCCTAGTATTGATATTTCGGTGATGATTCTAAATGATATTCTCTTGCTGAACAAGAATCTTCTTTCGAAAATGTTCCAGAATGTCTAGGTTATTGGTAATTTGAAATTGTTCTAGTTTTAAAGGACTATTTTGACCATTCATCGGCTTGTCCACTCTTTATCATTCTAACTCCCTTAACTCTCTGAGGTCTCTTCTCGCTACACACTCCACTTTTTCAAAATATTTAGCCAGTAGCTTTCATTATTTTATCTTAACAATGAATTAACTTAATATCTTGGTCGGATGGGAGGGAGGTGGGCTGCTGTTTTAGTTACTTAGTCCACTATATCGCCCTGCGCTTAGTATATATAACTTACAAGCAAGGCTCCTTTTAAAAATCATCGAATCCATAGTCTATCTCTTATCTTAGCAGCTAGTTTAAACATTTCGTCCTTTTAAATAGGTTCGAAAGGAAGATGACCTTCGGTCGTCTCTGCCTAATTGTCTGCAATTATGTTTGCTTTCAGCAGTGCCTAACCCTTCGAATGTCCTTTGCTAGCGCAACCCGATGTGATTGCTTTGAAAAATTCCGCAATTTACAAATTACTTCAACTGAACTATCTTCAACTTGTTTTACTTCTCTCATTGCAATTCCATTTGCCTGCACCTCCTCCATCATTGTCGTCTCCTGTCTGACTTAAAAACCGCAGTGACCTTTCTGCTTGGCTGCCATTTGCTGAGCCTTTGTTGTTCCTTTGGTTGGATATAATAAATTCCAATTGAAATGGAATAAAAACTTGGCACACCGACTTGAAGTTAACAAAAAACGCTTGAGACTTGGCAAAACTAAATGAACACATACACATCTACGTATTTAGTTGTGGAATAATGCTCGACTATCATAAACAATAATACCCCATATAAATAACCTATTTGCTGTCATAAATCGTGTGAGTCTGCGTCTTTTCTGTTCCAGCAAATGACGGCAATTTGCATAAGGGCAACTGCGTCATTGTTTGGTGTCTGAAAAGTTTTTCTGCTCTAGTCCCGTTGTAGTTTTATCACAAGGCGTCATCCTCGTTGACAAAGCCAGAGTCGGCTCAAAGCTGGGCTGGTGTCTTCAGCCATTAGCCTTAATATGCATAAATATGTAGGTATAATTTTTATGTTTATTACTTTTTTTTTTGGTGAAAATACTGAGCATAATCAGACAATTATTTTTGGGGGTCGACTAGGTTATATCCTGATATTAAATTTATTAACTGAAGTACATAAAGTAGAAGTTGAGCTCGTTATTTCTGGTTGGTTTAAGGGCACATAAATCGAATTTGGAGACAGGCTGGCGAACTTGAGATATGATTTCCTGTCTTTACAATATGTCAATAAGGATTTTATGTATGGAATTTTTGTAATAGTTGAGGGCAAAACGTCCTAGCACGCAATTTGATGAGAACATTGAGAAAGATGGGAGAAAGATGGGAATTGGTCCTAGATGCTATTTACTTAGCCTTTTCTGTATGAGTAGGTAGGGTACGGAAGTGACGAAAAGATGCTTGCCGGCTTCCTTAGAAAAACTAAAGTACCATATCCAATCCATAGGAATTAAAACTTCGAGATTATCTCTGTTTTGCCCCTATGGCAACAAAACCAACCTGTCCTTCACCTCTTGTCCTTTGTCTAATACACCCACAAATTGTACGACTCTCAGTTATAAATATAATGCGTTCCTCGCGCCTAAAATTGGCGTGCCCAGGCGAGCTGTTTAAAATGCGAAAGGTTTTTGACCCCAACCAAAAAAAATACCAGAAATCGGCCTTAACCCCATAGAATGGCTTGATTATTGCCTCGCCTTCGTGTCACATTCAGGCGCTGGTTTTGCCTTATCAAATGCTAAATGACAGTTTTATGATTTTGGCTGCTTATCAACCACAGCGACGGCTGTGGCCCATTGTTTTCTTTGGCTCAACCTTTGTGGGGCTAATCAAATACGACTTACTACCTTGTTCTTGTGGCCAAAATCCTTTGGGACAGCAGCAGCTCGGAAAACCAACTGCGGAAACGGATCCACTCCACACAGTGTGCTCAGTTTACGCTGTTCGCGTCCTTTGACGTCAGGCATGGCCATAAATCAGCCAGGAAGTTTTGAAGGGAAATTCAAAACGTCCAAGCCAAGCGGGTGAGCTGTCAGATGACTTGCTGGCCAAAAGCTTTAAAGTAAACAACATATAATAATAATAAGTATGTATGTGGGTGCACAAGCAGGAGAAAGATCTAGCGAAAAATGAAAATATTATGGGAGACATGATTTCAAATTGAAAAGGATTTTCCCCATAAATATATTCTTTGATTTGGTCTTCTTTTGTAAACGGATGATCTAAGCTTCGGTAGATTTTCAAAGGAATTTTTTCTGAGTGTTGAAAATAGTAGTATGAAATAGTAGTAAAAAAAAGTAGTTTAAAATAGAGGTATGAAATAGTATTATGAAAATAGTACTAGATGTAAAAAAATGGCTTACTCATTTAAAATTAACTGAACCTGTTTACTCACTTGTCGTTCCCAGAATCAGCTTCCACCTAAACCAAAGTGGTTCAGAGACGTAGCTAAACAAGTATTTAGGCCATTAATTTGCTAATTGTCATAAAGCTTGACCAAACTAGTACCAAAATTAATAATTGTTAAATTTTCAGAAGAAAAACTACCCAAAAATAATTGGTTACTTTCCCACATATTTCCTCAAGGAAGTACGAAATCAATAATTTATATGCATATTCTGGTATGGTGTTTATGGCATATGTGTATGGGCGTGAAATTATGAGCCACAAAATATGCACATAAATAACGAAAGTTCATGTAAGTGTGAACTTTGCCAACGCTTGGCTCCAGGTCCATGTCATGACCAGGTCGTTTAATATATGTGTTTGGACGTTCCGCTTTATTTACCTTTGTCTGGACTTTGGTGGGCGCTGTGATTTAGCCACTTGCCCTCGACCCCGCCAAAGGATCAGCGAACAAAACTCACAACACTAAAACCACCAAGGACTGCAACCATTTTTCGAGCTGAGCAATCAGCACCTACAAACACAGCGCTCCCTTTTCGCAGGACATTTTGTGCTCTGTGTTTTCGTGCGGGCCCTTCCGCTCTAAGTTGCCAACGAAAAATGCCAACCGGAAGTTGTGCGCAACCAGCCAAAGTCGTGACATTTGCATAAAGCAGAAAAAGAAAATGAAATAGAATATATACAAATTTCATTGGCAAAACGGAAACATGTTTATTTTAGATCATTCCATTCGCCAGCTCCATCATAATTATGTGCCAAAAATTGAACAGCATTATTCAATCATTTGTTGCTGGTGCGAATATTAAAGCAGGAAGCAAAACAAAAATTACACATGTTTCAGGCGCCATTTTTTTGGGTGGTTAGACAGTGTGTGTGGGTGTGAGTGTACGGGTGTGGGTGAGTCTGTTAAATTTTGCACGCATAAATGAGAAAGCGAATTGTGTGTGGAGGTGGCGGTGTGGCTTGGGAGCACTCAGTGCTCAGCCCGTCGTAAAATCAAATCAACGCTACATTAGTTGTGTACTCATGTCAGGACTTTAGCCTGGCTACACAATGGGCTTAAGTTATGAAAGGGAATTTGAAATCTGAAGGGGCTAAATGGTGGAGTTTTTAAAGAAGTACATTCTTTAAAAAACAAAATTTACTATAAATGTTGCAAAAGAGTTTGGGTAGAAGTTTTGTATATAATTTTTTAGGCTGCTTCTCCACTAATTTTAAAAGGCTGCAGTAGCTAAGCAGCATTTCTGAGTGCAGCTTTGGTTGGAAATTAAGTTTCGTGCATGTTAGTGCTTGCTAGAGCTTAGATAATACGGCACGAAAAAAGGTATCACTGTGGTTAACACTAGGAATGCTGGGAATAATATCAATATTTCAAAATATCTATATTTTTGTTAATAAATACGATACATCAATATCGAATGTGTCAGCTTTTCATAAACTTCTCGTCTTCGCAATCAGACGTTGAGTGATTTATTGTCGAATTTTGAAAACTCGCATATTAAATTGGTGAACCGAACCTCATTTTTCGAAAAAGTGTTCCGGTTCGGGTTCAGGTTCGAACCCTAAAAAAGCCGAACCGAACCGGTTCTCAGGGATTCGGTTCCGGACCGGTTTGCAGCCTTGATTTTAACATATAGGGAAAAAAATAACGAGATTTCTGCAGATTTTCCTTCACCTCTCCACTGTAAGACAATTTGTAAGCAACATCCAACGCTTGACTACAAAAACCAAATGACTTTCGGGTATTCCGTGGTGGCTGAACAGGGAAATAATTTGTCAGCTGAGCGAATGCGAGACGCTTTGAAGCCTACGCTGGTTTGGCATATGCATTTGACTAAGACTGAAGTAATTTATTTATTTGCTTGTGGCTTGGCCTGATAGCGATACAATATTCCGAGTGTGGGTGTGGGTGTGTGTGTGTGTTGTGGTGTGGAGACGTCATTATGCCTGGCAGAGACTTAGTCCCAGAACTCTTGGGGTAGGCACGTGCCTGCTGGCTGGCTGCCTTTGAGGTTGTCTAAAAAAATTTTAATTCAATTAACTGTGTGAAAAGGCTCAAGGTGCACACGTGCCGCACAGACTGAAACGGGTCAGAGATCAAGTGACAGTTATGCCCTTTGGCCTCACGAGAACTGTGCCTCACGTAGGCCGGGACGCTCCACGGGCTTCTCTGTGGCCAGACAACGTATGTCCTCCATCTTGGACACAATCTCCGACTGTAGTTCGGCAAAGGGACGCACCAAGCGCACGGCTACGGCATCATCACGTCCCTGGAACAGTGTCTCACCTTCGAATTCCACATATTTGTGCTTCCGAGCACCCAGCAGCGTGCCCAGCAATTTGTCCGATATTGAGTTGTACATCTCAAAGAGAACGCCAAATTGTATGACAATCGTGTCAGAGTCCTGGCGCTGCTCTCCGGATTGACTGATCAGTTGACACAGCTGTAGGATTTCCTGTAGTGATTGCACCTGCGCCTGTAAGGCTCGCTGCTCAGAACGGCTGCCCGATGGCGGTCGTCCGTACTCCTCCTTGAGGAAGCTACGCTTGGGCATATCCTTGACACTGTAGTGGGCGAAGGGATTGATTTGTTGCCAATGTTGATGCTGCTCCGCCTGTTGATTGAATAGCATAATACGTGACGAAACGGAGTTGTCCTGAAATTGGGAGTTCTTAATCGTAATCCCATTGCAAATCATACGACGTCTTCTTCGCTTACCTCACTATTGCTGGTGGCTTCGTTGGCTGCCATTCTGCGATTAACTCAAATTTGGTCGTGTGTGCTGCCGAAATTGCTATAAACTGAAATATTTGAATATGCCGGAGCTTGAATTTTGCCACAATGGCCTGCTTAGGCCCCGAGCAATCATGGGGATTTCGGCCAATCGAACTGTTGTGCCATTTATAAGCTTTAAACTTTCAACTTTAAGCTCGAACCGCAACACTGGTAAATGGCTGCCATGTGGTAAATGTGGCGGAAATAGCCAACCAACTAGCCACATAAATTGTGACCTCGACTGGGTGCGCGCAAGTCAGCGGAAGTATTTGGAGCTCACTGTAGCAGGAAATACAAAACAAATTTCACAGAGAGACAGAGAGAGAAAAGAATTAATGAAACGAAACCATAAAAAAGTCGAGACATTGATATTCTTCAACGGAAAGTGACCCAAATTAAAGGGTGAGTTATATTTATCACATTTGAAAAAAAGGCAGATTACAGGGGCATCTGGTTTTTAAAACTCAATCGCCTTGGTCTTCCACCCGGGGCTGATCCAACGTGTCTTCGTGTCACAAATGACAATATAACTTACTTCTTCATTGACTTAAGTGTTGCCAGAAGAGTATGAGACTGAACTTCTTTATCCAGGTGGTTCCCCATTGAGTCGGTTGTAAAACAAGCTTGCCTTGTAAGTCAAGTTCTCAATAGACATCTTACGAACGTACTGGCCCATCAAATTAACTCCCATATAAACAAAAATCAGGAAAAGAAAAGATATGAGCTCGGTTCAGAGCTGGAAGTTTATACGAGGGGTTGAATTCACAAAATCGAAATCTGATAAATCAAGTCCATAAATCATTTTTTTCGAAAGCTTTTTGATGGTACTGAAAATATTTGAAATGAAATACCATTTTATATGGAAGAAGTCATCCAAATCGATTTTCATAATCAATTATGTTTAAAATATTTTCAAAAACAGATTAGAATAATAATTTGAGTAATTCGGCGGCTGCTAGTGGCAGTTCCAGAGCTGCCAAGGCACTCTTAAAAATGTTCTGTTTGTTGCGATTTGTTGACCGCCGGCCTGTGCTGCAAACCGATATTGAACCGAACCGGCTCGAACCAGGAATACCATCTTTTATTTCATCTTTAACCCGAACCTTGAAACGTACCTCTTTAGAAAGAAAATCGGAATCCGAACCAGTTACGAATCTTAAATTTCGGTTCGGTTCGGCTTCTTAGCGACTTCATCTTTTATTAGGTTAGTTTTGAGCGACAGAGTCTTAAAATATGCACAAAAGTGTAATCAATAACTTAAAATTACATTTAGAAAGACTTATGAGACCCTTCTTTTAACATTTCTTAGAGTTAACTTAAGTTCTTTTTCCATAAATCTATTACAAAAGAAGCTTCTCTCCTTGCATTTAACTTTCTATTCATATTTCCTGAGATTCTTTACTTTTTGACATTTTCTGCTGAGCTTGTTTCGCTTGGATATCCAGTTTAATGAGTATAAATTAAGAGGATCGAAAGTTTGGAGGAAAGAGGAAAGGAATGAAAGCCATAGAGAGTATGCCAGGCCCTCTTTCTGACATCTAATCAGGTAAATTGCCACCTATTTAGTTATAAAGGACTCGAAATATGGCGGCAGACTCAAAAACTCGCTTGCGAACTAAAACCCAACTCTCAGCTGTTGTGACAGATCACCGCTTTAAAGTCACTTCCCAAATCCACTTGATAGAGCATGAACTAAGTGCCAGGCGATTCTTGATTCCGGCCAACAGACAAATGGCCAAATGGCGCCACTTCCATATCCGCTAAGCAATAAACATTAATGCGCAATTAATGCTGGTGTCTGTCTCCGGCTCTCACTGTTGGTGGGAGGGTGCCTAGATTGTGGTGTCTGTGTTTGATATCGCCCAGCACTGACTCCGATTAACGCTTGGTGCCTTGTATTAGCCTGTGGATATTTATGGACTCGGCCAGGCGAAGCCGAGACAGCGACAGCCGCCGTAACTTTAATTCAGAGCCAGCTTATTTCAGGGCCTGTAACTTAGTTTGTGTTCCTTGGCTTTGATGTTTCACTGCGGTGCGACGCCATTAGACGGGAAGTGCGTTGTCATGGCCATGTTTACTCGGGACAAACATCAAAGTTTAATTATAATTCAGTATTCATTGATGGGTCTGACATATGTGCGTTGCGTACGGCGTCAGGAAGTGACCAGAGAAACTCTTTAAGAGGTTGGCAGGATAAAGAATACGAGAGAAAAAATGGAATCAGACTTAAGCTGATACTTTTCAAATGTAGACAGCTTGTACTTAAGCTTCACCAGCAACAGCTGTCAGAGGGCAATCCTTGTTGGCACTATCCACCGCCCACCGCACACCGCCCACCCCCCTCTGCCAACTGCAGCTTGTTTGCATTTCCCCAACAGGACTTAGTTGCAATTTCTGTGTCCTGCTCCTGTTGCTGCTGCTGCTGCTGCTGTAAATGCCAGTGTCACAGCTGCCATTTCACATTCACCAATTTATGCATATGCCTTAGAATTTATGGCTTGTTTGCTGTAAAAATCCCGCCGCATTATTCAATTTGGTTGTTTTTACCCTCCGCTTTGGTGGGCAGGGGAGAGAGTAATGTAAAACAATTTCGACAAATGCAACGCTTGAGTGATTTTTATGTGGATCACGTTCCAACATAAATTTTCCCATTCTCATATTGGATTTACAAATGGCTGCTTAATACTCCTCCGAGGAGGCCGGGCGCCGCTACTATTGTCTGCGGTTTACACCTGTAAATGTTGCGATTTTAAGCTGTCTTTACAAAACTAAGCTCAAATCATTTATAATCGAACAAACGGCGAAACGATTTATATTGTGATTTCGTTTGTCTAGCAACTGTCGAATTTTGATAAATGAACGCATTTCGCTTTTGTGACTTTTGCATATTCAACCCCATGCTTCATCCGTTCGGGGTCCTTGTGGGCTCCTGCATTTTTTCAGCTTCATTTGGCAGATGTCAAGATTTGCTTTATGGCCGCTTAATATGCTCGATGTGCAGTGAGCAAGCCAGAAAAAAAAAAGAAAACCAAATCAACTTTGTCATGCCAACAGACGAATGAACCTGACTGCGAGGGTGGTGACAGGAGTATCAAATTAATCTTTAAGTAATCTGTACAGCCACAGTCTTGACATTTGGGAAAATCCACGGTATACAGCAAGGGGACTGAAATGTTCTCAAATTCTAGGCCTCAGTACTGAAATTATCAGTCGTAATCCAAGGAGAAAGAGTAAGGAGAGTAATGGGAATTGCTCCATTGAATGACCAATTTCAATACTGTTCAGTGCTGAGAATTAGTGTAGGAAACTGAGATTAGGAAAGATCTTATTGTAGTCACTAAATAGAACCCGATGAGATTAATACAAAACTAAATCAAGAAAGTGTGCTCTGATAGTCCTTATAAAAGGACGAGAAATTACTTATTGCGGTGAAATATTTTGTTGCTGTTACCTTCGCCAGAGGTAATTGAGCTTTCATTATTCTTATCTCGAATTCACAATTTGGACTTAAGCCTAGCTGGTACATAAGCCGATGTGACTTCAATTTCGTTGGCTAACCATAGAAAAGACACACACAGAGAAAAGCAAGTAAGAAAGATGGTCAAGCCCGAGTGTAATATCATCTGTACCAGCGGATTTCTTGATTTGATCCTACTAAATCGATGTTGTGAAAATTGGGAGGAAATTTAAAGCATCCAACAGCTTCGTTGCGACTGCCCTAGACTTCTTAGGAAAGGACCCAGCATCTGCGTATACCAATCTTTGAAGACTGGGGCAGTCCCCTCTTTGCCGATTCCTTAAAACGATTTCCTTAGAGTGGGGTTCCGCATAACCTGACCGTCAATACACACTTATCCCTATGTCCTTCCCTCACCCAAGATTTCCAACGGACCATGAGTCCTCTGGGTGAACACTGCCTCTGCCGAACGGCTCATTTAACCTAACCTAAGGAATCAAGTAGAGTTCGGATTGTTGAATGAAGCTGAAGTCGTGACCAAGACAAAATTCCGGGACTATATTTCCGTACTCAAGCCAATTCTCCTCGTAAGAAAATCCGGGGATTAAACGACTTCTGACATCGTTTGGGAATGATTTTAGCTTCGATTTCTTGTATTTTATTCTCTGTCTGTGGGAGTTTGATAGACTGTATTTCCAGTCTTCCTATGTTAATCATGGGTGTTATATACTCTTCTGAATTTTAAGGTAGCCTCAACTTTTCTGTTCTTTATAAGAAAATATTAAACTATTTACCTTTAACCTTGTCCAGATGCACAAGTGATTATGCTCACAGAGTTTAGTGATATAGTTTGTCGATTTACACAAACAAAATGCATAAGGTATTGCATTTTTATCATACAAGGGATATACTAGGGATATTTGGTATCGTTGAACATAACTCAATCATTTACATAGCGTTCTTAACTTAAGGAATTAAGGGTATCGTATTTCCTAGAAGAAACTCCTTCTAATCCCACAGAGCAGAAACATTTTGGTATTTCGGAACAGTGACTCTTTTTATTTCCAAGAAGATCCGATTTCATAACACTTGGAAGAAACCCTTTTTATCCCTATTAAGTATCATATTCCTATCTTTGCGAAGAGACTTTTCCCATTACTGAAGTATCGCTTTCTCTTCGTGCAGTTTCACACTTCTTCTCAAAGGAAGCTAAGAATGCTATAGCAATGCGATCTCGCTAGAGTGAAGTGATACCTACTGGAAGAATCACATTCTTTTACCTGTTCTATCTCTGTTCTCTTTAAAATCATTTCTCTATACTTTTCTCCACTGAAATCTCTAACCACACCTTTTTTTAAATATAATTCTATGCTGGCCATTCAGTTAGTTCTTGTGGCCTTTAAATTAAAACCAAAAGAATCTCAAATTGTTTCATTTCAAAAGCCTCTCGACTGTTGAGCACACTCACCGTTTCAAGTGCTTTTTCTGTTGTGTGAAAAACTTTTTGTGCGGCCCTCCTACCCAAAAAAAACACCAAAATTATATATTCTATCAAGCGGTCACAAAAAATTAGCTAGATCAACAACAAACAAAAAAACCATAGTTTTGCT
Source organism: Lordiphosa andalusiaca (assembly GCA_035044965.1). Taxonomy (NCBI): domain Eukaryota; kingdom Metazoa; phylum Arthropoda; class Insecta; order Diptera; family Drosophilidae; genus Lordiphosa; species Lordiphosa andalusiaca. The sequence goes on along the minus strand of JAWNNM010001363.1, from coordinate 2,280,649 downwards.
TTTTGTGTTTGGCTTTTAACCCAGGATGGTGGCCGCGCACAAAAGTATGCAACAGCAGGCGCATGCATCACACACATGTGCGCTTTCTGCGTGAGTGTGAGAGAGAAGGGATGAAAAATGGCTGGCTGTTGCTTGTCCCATTGATTTGATTGACACTTTTATTGACACTTTTGTTGTTGTTGTTTGTCGTCGTTAGCCGACCCAAGGGTTTTATGACCTGGCAATGAACGGCAAAGCCTTTAAGTCCGTCCATATCACACAATCCGTGGACCCTGGCGATTAAGCGAATATGAGTGAAGGCAGTAAACACATCCATACTTGGCATCAGGAAACTGTTTTATGGCCAATTCAAAGTTGTTTTTTTTTTTTTTTTTACTTTCAACTTCTTTCAAAGTAGGCTAAACCCATAAAATGTGTTCATTGAATAGAAGATTTATGTTGTTATTGTGCTTTTCATTTGTTATTTCAGGTTTTTAGTTTAAGCAGCCCTGCCTGTTTAATTGCCCACCCTCATTGTGGTGCAGCTAATTAAATTTCGTGGTCGGATGTAAAGTGGCTGCAATGAATTTTCATGACACTCGCCAACTTTATATTTTTTATGCTTGTCCGTAACCATAAGAGAGGAAACCTGTCATAAAATATGACATTCCTAGCCTTTTGTGTGCGGGTGTGTGTGTGTGTGTGTGTGTGTTTGCATTAATCCGCCGTATAATATGCCGCAGGACCTTTGCGGCGCCATAAAACCGCTGCTGCAATTAATCAGGCTTCATTTTCACTTAATCGCCGCCATCATTCGCACGCGACTGTGGCAAATAATGTTGAATATTGCTTTCTTTTATTTAATTTTCATTATGCTGACCAGCTAGGCGGGGGGCGGCGAGGGGCCCACGACATGCGCCAAATTGCTTTCCCCCCCCACCCCTTGTGTTTGGATGACAGAAATAAAAACCCATTTGAATCCGCCTGGCATGACGACCGTCATTTGGTATTGTTGTTCTGGTTCCTCCTTGTTGGCTGGTGCCACTTAATTACATATTTAAATTCCAACTGTGCGCCAGGCCAGAATTGGGGCCAGCGATTGCGGTTGTCATGTGGCGCAACCCAGTTATGAAAAATCATAAACAAAATGACGCCACTCGCCTGAATGAAAGTGAATTGGGCGTAGAAATATTTTTGATTCCCCCCCCGCTGAATGTAAATATTCCATTTTATGAGTGGACGCAACTAAGTAATTGAAACAAATTCATGGTATTGTATTTGTTCTTTGAAATTATTGTAATAATCATTTCATTTGCATAGGCATAGAAATTTATTAACGCTAAGCACTTGAAACATATGCACAAGGCAAACGAAATCTGTTTTATTACAATACATAAAGCAGCAGCCAAGGATAATTTCATTCCGGCCAGCTGACTGATGAGACTGATGTCTTGAGAGGAAGCTCGAACAGTGCCGCATTTGGTGGTCATCACTTTAAGCTTCTTGGGTTGGCCACATCTAGTGTTTGGTTCTGCTTGGTTTCTGGTGCTGTGCTTAAGTTGGCTTAACACCCAGATTGCTGATCATCTGTTGATGCATCGGAAGATTCTCAAATCAGCAATGTAAAGGCTGCCGGCTCATATGCTTTTTACAGCTGTTTGATGACCTGGAGCAAGCAAAGCACGCTCAAATGAATGAATATGATTTTGAACTAATTTGTTTGGAGTGTAAACCGGATCAAATCCACACTCAATAAAATATTTGCAATCCATACGCGGTTTATAAGGTGATTCCACTGGGAAATAAGTGCAGTCTCTCAAACCAAGCCAAATAACTGCTTCCTTCTTTCTGGTCCATAAACTTGTTCCATAAGTAACAGGTATAAAAATAGAGGAAGGTTAACAGCGGCTCGGCCGAAGTTTGTATACGCTTTCTTTTAATAAGATTACTTTTCTGACTCTAATTTTGTATGACAGCCATACTATATAGATGTCCGATTTCGACCAAACTTAGTTAAATTATGGAAAAGCATAGCAAACTAAGAAATACAAAGATTGGAGGCGTTTTCTTTGAAAACAAAAAAGTTTCTCTCACTAAAACTAGTTTCTCGACCGATCATTCATATGGCAGCTATAACCTATAGTCATCCGATTTTGACAAAACCTTAAAGAATTGTGTGAAAGCTTATAAAATAAGTCTATGCCAATTTTATAAAGGTTTACATTGAAAACAAAAAAGTTTTTCGTACTAAGACTATTTTTTTAACCTTACTTTTCTATGGCAGCTATACTATATAGATGTCCGATTTCGACCAAATTTGGCAGAAATATAGAGAAGCTTTGAAAACTAATAAATACGGAGTTTCGAGACGTTTGCATTAAAAACAAAAAAGTTTTCCTTACCAGAACTAGTTTCTCGACCGATCTTTCCTATGGCAGCTATATGTTAAAGTCATCCGTTACAGACTTGGTGCAATGTTTGGTCGCGATAGCTTAAAAACTGACGGAGGAGATAGCATAGAAACAGACGGACATGGCCATATCGACTCAGCTCGTCTGATCAAGAATATATATATAAACATTGTGTGGTCGGAAATGCTTCCTTCTCTTCGTTACAAACATCTGGACAATTTCAAAATACCCTCTGCAAGAGTATAAAAAGAGTAAAGCTACGCATAGTTGGTTGGTTCTTAGTTTAGAATTGTAGATCAAACTCTCATTTTCCCTCCAATAGCTCAAAGTTTTTGTACCCTTTGCACCAACTTAGCTTTAAGTAGTTGTTCGTCCGTACAAATTGATTTGTTTTAGATTAAATTTGGTTTTATTTTCTTTTTTTTTGTAGATCAAAGTCGCTTTATGGCGCAACTCAAAGGAAACCCACTAAAAACCCACTTGGTTTTTGCAGCACATCTACATACTCGTCCATGGGTAAGTGGTAAATTTTATTTGGTGCCTCGTTTGTTGCAATTTGTTGTAATTTTTGCCTAACTCAGGCAACGTTGCTTCGTTTCCTATTGATTTATGGAGGCGTAGGCCAATCCACGCCCACTTTTTTACAAACCGCGTCATAAATGTTTGCCTGCAGCGTGCGTGCTTGTGTGTGTGTGTATGCTTACGCATTTAAAGCGCTGGGCTTTTATGGCCTCTGGCCTGGTCTTTCCTTCTCCGTTGTGCTCCTCCGTGTACATTGATTCATCGTAAATTTATGCAAATTGCAAGATATTCTGTCAGCCGCCTGGAGGAGAACATTTTGGGCGATGGGCGCCTAAAAATAGTCAAAAAAAAAAGGTATTTTCAAGCTTCTTGATTAGCTTTGGCGTGAATTTCATTTGCCTTAAATGAATTACCCTTTAAATTAAATGGCTAATTAATTTCAACGTTTAGGCCTTTAGCCTGATATAAAAGTTGCTGCTTGGCTGGTTCTCTATGTGTGTGGGGGTGCCCATCAGGCGTATACGTAATGTATATTATACACATCAATTGCAACGTGTTCAGGCGGCAACAAAGGCAAAACTTTTGATTGTTATCGTAGGGTAGCAATTTCCAAAGGGGTGGTGGGACTCGGGGAACAGGGATAACATTTTGCTAGTTTATGGTACACACTCAGAATACATTCTCCACACGATACACTCTCAAAAAAAAAATATAACAACCGACAGTTGAATGGTATTTATGGCAAATTCATGAGTGTTTTGGGGTTTGGTTTGCTTCAATTAAGTGTGAATTATTCTTGATTCAAGCGGAGGAATTGCTTTAAATAATACAAAAAGCTTAGAACTAAGATCTTTACGCTTCTTTATTTAAGAACAGAGTACGGATTCAATACAATGTAGACTTTAAATAAGGAAATCTACCAAAGATTTTTCCTGGAGAAGAATTTTTAATACTTAATTTTAGAAGCCGCTCTCTTAATTTAATTTGAGGATTTTTCTTCCTTTTTGGGATTTTATTGGGTTTAATTTATAAATCAAAAATATTTTAAATATTCTATTTTCAAGCAGAAACAAATTTGAAGCCTATTTTTCCGATGTGGACCCACTATTTTCCATTTGTGTGCAGTCTAAGTATTCATTTGCTTAGCTCAAGTATTTTCTTCTGCTGTTTTACTCGGCAAATAACAAGCTCAAGTCAAAGAATGGGCCAAATCTTCAGAGAGTTTTGGACTTTGTTGAAATGTTTTGCTTTATAAAAAACTAAAAACTTTTTTAATACAAGTATTTCCGGCCTCGTTTATTGTCCCCTTCAGTACTCAATACAAGTACAATATTCTATAAATATTATTTTCCAAGTGCAGGCCCACATACTAACAATAGCGTGCTGGCAGGGAAAGCATGTTGGCCACAATATTCTTGGCTAGTAAAACAGAAAAGGAAATCTGAAAGCAACATGATGACGTGGCCAACAAAAGTCCTTCGTACTTTTTCCAGTCCCATTGAAGGTCAACATACTCGTACTCACTCGCTCACGCTTCTCTGTGGCCCTGAGGGTGGCATGGGGTTAGCTACTAAGCTTCATAATGTGCGGTTGTAAAATCATACACCACATCACCCTCTCCCCCACCCCACCACAGTCAAGTGCCACAGCATCTGCATCTGGGATTGAGCGATGTCGAAACGTAATGCATTTAAGTTTTACTGCATTGACAAGGCGACAACCAAATGATACTCAAGAAGCCAAGACCCGTGGGGAGGGAGAGTGGCAAATACAAACAGAAACTTAAAGCCAAAGCTAGATGTAATTACAACAATGAAATACGAGACACTTGACCTATATAGTAACAACAACAGCAACAACAACAATTACTTCCGCACGTTTGACTAACAAAGGCTCAGCATAAAGAAATTGGCGCCTTTGTAAAAGTTTTCTAATGAAATCCTGAACCTGCCTCGTAAACAATAGCCAAGAATATTATTGCATAGCTTGCATTATTTTCTCAGACCTATAAAAAAAAAAAAAAATAGCAAAAATAGCAGGTCAATGTATTTTTACTCATAAAATGTCCCAACATATATGATGACCCCATTTACCATTTCACTCGGAACTCTTTGCCACTCTTCGTGTAAATATGAATTTACGCAGCGGGCCAAAGTGTGCGCCGCCATCATAACTTCTGCTCCAGGCACAGGACCTGTGCCACCTCCTTGAGACAATTCCATGGTACATAAATCAAATGTTACTTCTGTGGTTGCCTCTTGTTTGCCATGGAGCATGATAAATGAAACTATATATAGAGTCGCAGCAGCAAAAACAAAAGGGAAATGATCACTGCATAAAATATACGACTTAAATATATGGTGTGAATTTGCCTATGCGAGGGCTGTTTAATAAGTCCGGTGACTTTTAGACATGATTAAGCTTGTGCTTGACAAATGAAACAAGAACTGGGCTGATTTCAAAACTGGCACGTCAGTGATTTTAAGTGGTATGTGAACAATTGCAGGAGATGCACGGGATGACATGTTTTTAAATAGATGCTTTATCAATTCGGTGTATAAAAGTATTCATCTTTGGTTAACTTAACAGATCCGAGGCTTTTTATACTCTTGCAGAGGGTATATTCAAATTGTCCAGATGTTTGTAACGCATAGAAGGAAGCATTTCCGACCCCATAAAGTATGACGAGCTACATTGATTTAACATTGTCCGCCTGTCCGTCCGTTTCTAGCTATCGCCTCCATCAGTTTTAAAGCTAACGCCACCAAACTTTGCACCAAGTTTTCTTATACATATACGTTTCCCATTTGTCGGAATCGTCCGAATCGGATGACTATAACATATAGCTGCCATAGGAACGATCGGTCGATATACTAGTTCTAGTGAGAAAAACTTTTTTGTTTTCTTTGCAAACGTCCCCAAACTCCGTATTTACTAGTTTTCTATGCTTCTTCATAATTTTGCCAAGTTTGGTCGAAATCGAACATCTATATAGTAAAGCTGCCATAGAAAAATAGGGTTAGAAAAAAAGTCTCAGTAAGAAAAACTTTTTTGTTTTCAATGTAAACCTTTTTAAAGTTGGCATAGTATTATTTTATAAGCTTTTACACAATGCTTCAAAGTTTTGTCCAAATCGGTTGATAGGTTATAGCTGCCATAGGAATTATCGGTCGAGAAACTAGTTTTAATGAGAAAAACTTTTTCCTTTTCACTAAAAAGGCCTTCAAACTTTGTAGTTCTTAGTTTGCTATGCTTTCCCATGATTCCACTGAGTTTGCTCAAAATCGAACATGTATATAGTATAGCGCTCACAGAAAAGTAGAGTCAGAAAAGTAGTCTTAGTGAGAAAATTTTTAACTCTCCCTTAAACTCTGATAAAAAAGACTTTTGAAGGCATCACCTCATATACAGTTTCTCAACTGTACCCTAGGTTCGCGTTCCATGGTTACTTTTGTACCAGCAACACACAGCGACAACAATTTAAACTTTATTGTTAATGGTTCCAGATAATAATCTAATAAATCTCCAAACATGGACTGTTTGGGAACATTATCTCAAAAATTTGCTTTGCGTACCTACTGAAGGGAACTAAACCTAAATTCTTGAATAATATTATAGATTTTTTATTTAAAGCTATATTTAAGATGTCAAAATGGGCTATTGCATGCCTCTAAGAGATGGTATTCGTCAGTCAAAAACCCCGAGATGCTGTACCATTTTAAGATTCACCCAAGAACCACTCCGACTAAGCCTTGGCTTGTGGACTATGGACATTTTTGTACCATCAACTGCCTTAGAATAACATGGACCATTTTGGGTATTAGCTGCTTCACCAAAATGATTGTATTCAAGCAGGAAAATTAAAAATTTCATTTAAAAATGTCCTTCATTTTCGTATATATGTTGACACCTACTTCACCCCTTCACATACCTTCAAAAAAAATATGAGTCACAGGCTTAATTAACACATTCAACTAGTCGTCCTCCATTACCCAAATTAGGTTTAAAAACAAATATTGGCAACTAAAATGCTTGCTTATTTTGACAACTCTTGAACATTCCGGGACTTAGCCAGGGAATTATTGCCAAAATAAATAAATGCTTTGCCTTCGCCAAGAACGTCGCCGCAAGCCGCACAAAACCAAAAAGGAAAGAAACAAAATAAAAAAAAACTAACCAACCAAAACTCAAGCAAACTCTATAAGAATATTTGTGCGACTTGACATTTCCGGAGGCCACTGCAAATTGTTTGCTTCAGTGAATGGGAAAACTTGCCGAGCATTTCAAGGGTAGACACATAAAAAATATGCAAAATTTTAGTTGCATGGACAAAAGCATAAATTGCATTTCCAAATGAGTGCCTTATCGCTACCATTTGTAATTTGTGCCCCGGCCATCGCTATAAATTGAATTAAACCCTACAAAACCCCAACCATGTGCATAGATAAAAGATGTGTTTGTGGTGTTGTTTCCGCTTCCGTTCAATTTGAAGACAGAGAGAGAGAGAGGGAGAGACATGTTGTCAGATAAGTCCAGGCAAGTGCCACGAAATGATAATAAAAGTGTGGCATCCACAGAGTAAGTAGTATGAAATGTAAACACGTCTACAGCATGTGCGACGAGGCACAATGGACCCAGTTGGACAACAAAGGCTCAGTTCAAGTTAATTGACTTGGGGCCTCCTTTTTGGAGTTGCATCGGGTTAATCGTTGGCTCAAAGCTACATGGCCCTGGTTATATGGCAGATAAGACACGGGACCACATAGCATGACTGGCATGTTAATTAAAATCCATCCTTCCAACATGTGGCTGGCGCACAACAAGTGTCTTGGCAACAATGTTGCGGGCCCCCACATCGCAGCATGTTGGGTCTCGCTCTTTGTTTTTGGCGTGCTGCCACTCAAGTGCCTGAGACACACAGTCGACATAAAGAAATTCGGTTTCCTTTCATTTGATTTGGCTTGGCCTTTGTGGCGTTTCATTGAACGTTCGTTAATTTTATAAATAATTAGCTGTAATTAGAAATATTTTCCTTTGGTCGATTTCTCTGACATTTATGCGAATTTGCTTGTTTTCTTTTCGTTAAGAAAACATAAATAAGACAAATTGTTTTGCTTTCGCCTGGAGCTTGTACTGAATGTGTTTAAATGTGGTGTGGTAATATCAATTAACTTGAATGGCGTCTAAATACAAGCACGAGCTGCTCGTTAAATTGAGTTTCAAGTGCTCTGCCAGCCACCTGTGCAGACATTTTCCATGAATTGCTCATAAATTTTATGTTAATTGCCTGAGGACATATCCGAAAGGTCACACACACACACACATTCGTGGGTTGAAGCTTTAAATGTTCTGCGGCAGCTGTTGAAAAAATTACAGAGATTTTATCTGCACGCGCAAAACTATGCTAAGTTTTTTGTTTCCCACCAGCTTTTTAAGAGTTTCCTTTTTTTTTATACCCTTCGGTCCGAACAGGCGTTTCGTTAGTGTGAAATTTACATAATTTATGCTAGCTCCTGGCCAAAAACTAAATGCCCATCTATGGGGCAGTAAACTCATCTGCTGAAGAAGCAGATATTTTTAATATCTTTATTGTAATGCAGCTTGGTAAATGCTTTGATATAGAACTGTATCTACTTGCTATTGTTTCTAAACTATTACGATTGCAAGTTGCTTAAGTGTTGGTGCGTTGAGTTTTGATGGCGTCTTGAATACAAGAAATTATTTGCCTTGCCTTTTCCTTATTGAAAGTGCACGTATTAATTGGCTAGGTCATTACTTCCGTGATTTAGACCTGGTTCGAACCCCCGAATCCTACTTTTTGTTTACTCCAAGCCTTAAAACGAATCATTATTTATGTTTCTGCATCAGAATGCGGCAGGTCAGGCAAAACATCTGCAGAACCGCAGGAGCAGGCGAGCAATCGATAACAGAGAGCTGCTGAGTGTGGCAAGCAATTACAATCCCGTCTTTATAATAATACGGAGCGATAGGGCAGGTTAAGATACGTAAAAACGCAGTAGCAGGCGAACAATCGATGCCAGCAATTTGCAATATGCATTGCATCCCAAGGAGCGGCTGACTCAGAGCTCATAGCTGCTGCCACAGCTTCGTAAAATATTTCCAAACTGTCCAAATAATGCAGAAAACCTTGGAATTTGCAAAGATTATTACACAAGATTTAGTAGATAGCTTTAAGCCCCTAACTCCCCCTTATACAAGCCACTGGTCTGCACCTTTTGTATCAAAGAAGTTGCGGTTCTAAGACAACCTCTTGATGATGCAGATAAGATGCATTAATAGATATGAAAATGTAAATGAAGAGGATGCAAAAGGATTACTAAATGGTGTGACAAGAGAAAAGAAAAAGATTTAAGCAGAGAGGAAAAGAGGAAAAGTCATAAAAAAGAAATAAGAGGAAAGCCTTTGTTTGAGGTAAAAAGAGAGGCATGGAAATTATGTGGTTAAATAAGTCGACACTTCAAAGCTTAGTTCATTTGAATGCAAATTAAGATTAATGTAGGTCGATTGTGGAACTCGGAATATAAGGACAATGAGAAGTGTTCTTCTAGCCAAAAGAAGTTTGCCGCTCTCTCTCTCTCTCATTCTCTTTGTCTCCGCTGTGTCTCTCTTAGTTCATCGCTGCCTTAAGCCATTATTCCTCAGTGGGGTCAAAAGCTCGCAATGCGCTCCCAGCTTATTCTCAAATGACTCAAAAATGCTCCGTTTTTAGAGCAAATAAATAGAAATCAAAGGATTTGAATCCGTTAGACTTAACTAGTCTGCGTCCTCTTCCCCATGATCCGGAAGCCAAACCTAAATCCTGTCACATCACTTATAGCTAGTTTACACGAAAGCCTCTAGGGATTTCTGATTAGAATCTATGGCCAATCCGTGTTTAGTGATAACCTAAACACTCAATTTAGCGCCCCCTTTTCTGTTAATGTATTCCATGTCTACAACAACTACTTTTTCTCAACACATGACCAGGTCATGTCCAGGTCATTAATTTGCCTCAAACGTCATAATAAGCATTTAATTATGCCTCGATTTGTGGGCGACATTTGCTCAAAGTGTTAGACAAAACTGATTTCCATATTAATTGGTCATTAACCCAAGTGGGGTGAAAATGTTACCCCAAGCTCACAAGAGAGAGAGAAAGAGCAAGTGCATTAACATGCCAGAGATTACGCATACGCACTGTGTGCGTACAGGAGGTGGCTGGCAATGCTGCGGTGTTGCGGCCTGCCAAATGTTATTGTTGCTCTTATCATGCTTTGGCAACCGCAAATTGAAGTTGTTGGGAACTGGCATCAAGTGTTAATATCGGCTCTAATGGCACCCACCGCAAATTTGCCATAAATCAGACCAGAGAGCCTAAAAGGTAGGCTGGGGGGGGGGGGGGGGAGGGCGGAAACTCGGGGCCACCAGAGTTTTCTGGCCTGTCAGCGGCAGTTGCCATGGATTTTAATGAGACCCACTGGCAAACCGCTGGCTAATGATGCGTGATCAAGGGAAACGCGTTTGTCCGAGCCGCAAGTATAAAATAAAATTAATTATTAATATTCAATTAGATGCAAAATTATTGATTTTCCCGCCGGAGTTGGCTTAACCTTTGCCAGTTGATAGGGCAACAGCTTGACGCATTCTCGTTTTGGCTCATCTGCAGGCTTAGCACGTTGCGAGTTTTTATTACGGCCATATAAACTATCTCAACTATGTAGCCAGCTCGTCTGGAACTCATTTTGAATAATTTAATGAGCTTCTCCATCCATTTGGTGCTGCACCATATTAAATCCTGGCGACCGCACATTTTTCATGCACACCCAAGGGTCCTGTGGCAGTTTAATGCCTTTTTAATTGTTGCCACTGTTGAGCAATATCCAGGCTTCACTTCTGCTTGAAATGTCTCTTAATTTTTTAATGCCTTTGCTTAATGTGGAGAGGAGCAAAGTCATATATCAACTGCACAAATAAAAACACAGTTTAAGCAAGTTAATTAATTTTGCACGAAACGAAAAGGTTTCCTCGCCGATTTCTACTTGGATGTAATTTAAAAGCGCGAAACGGGCCGGGAGCGGCAGTTGGCAACACAATTGGCGATAAATCAACTGATAATGTCAACACATTTAGCGACATGGAAAGGTGGAAAAGTCGGTACAGCGTTTTGATAAACTTTACCCTGTTTTAGATTGAGCGTGGGCACAAATCAAAAGTTGCTCTGCCCCACAAACACACACACACAGAGAAGACAACTTATAGTTACAAGTATTTGCAGCAGTAATAAGTAGTTAGGAAAAGGTCGACGAGTATGCTAAAGTTTTTGGGTCAACTTTTGGGTTGGTTTTAATCAGCAACTGCCGCTGCGGCTGCTTTCGCATAATAAATGAGGGCAAAACTTGTGTGGGGTGCCATATGCTGGAAAAAGGAGGAGGTAGATTGAGTGGAGATTCCACATTTGAATTTGTTACAGAAGTAACGGCTTAGTTGAGATACAAAAACTATGGCGGAGGTAGTTCTATTTTGTTATAACTAAACTGCTAATAATATATACCCCAACCTGTGCCACAATTCGTTATCTAGGCTGTCATTAAGATATGTAAGGAAAGGTGGTTCCAGTTGTAAAGTTCAAGTTGAACCTCATAAAACACAATGGAATGGCTGTAAACTTGCTTCTGAATGGGGTTTTTTTCTGATAGATGTTTCAGACTACTCAGTTCAATCAGTGACTGTTAGCCAATTTCTTCCGTCTGTTAGAGTTTCTCATATTAGATGCTTAGATAATGTAGTACACAGTCTGAAAAGATCATAAAATGTATTAATAGTAACTGACCTGAGTTCTCATATGAGTGTTTTGACCAATTTTAAAACCAAAGGTCCCATGCATCAGCCATTTCCAACCAGTTTAATACCAGTTGGCAACCAAATACTTACAGCCACAATTCACAATACATTCATTGTCGCACGATACCAACTTTGTATACCCTTGCAGTGGGTATATTGAAATTGTCCAGTTGTTTGAAACGCACGCATTTACGACCCCTTAAAGTATATATATTCTTGACGAGCTGAGTTGCTATAGCCTTGTCCGTCTGTTTCTATGCTATCTCCTTCATCAGTTTTAAAGCTATCGCCACCAAACTTTGCACGAAGTCTTCTGGTATAAATACGCTGCACATTTGTCGCAACCGGCCGGATCGGTTGAGTATAACATATAGTTAGCATAGGAACGATCGTTGAAAAACTAGTTCTAGTGAGAAAAACTTTTTGGATTCTAATGCAAACGTATCCAAACTCCGCATTTGCTAGTTTTCTATGCTTCTCCATGATTTTGGCAATTTTGGTCGAAATCGGACAACTATATAGTATAGCTGGCATAGAAAAGTAGAGTAAGAAAAGTAGTCTTAGTGAGAGAAACTTGTTGGTTTTCAGTGGAAATGGGCTTCAAATTAGTAAGAAATGCGTGCTCAAAGGTAAACACCAAAAGCTTTGTCATCTATCCCTGTGCATTAGCCCAACTCTCCCGAATCTAGTTATTTTGCAACCAGAAAATGTATAGTTCCATTGCAATTAGGTGTAGGACTGTCTCCAACCTCTCATGAGCTTTCCCCCTGAAATCCTAAAACGCGAAAATAAATTTTGTAGAATTTTGATAATTGTGTCGCTTCTAAGTATTGTATTAGCTTTGATTATAGTTGGCTGACAAGCTGTAAAGCTCTAGTTTTACTGCCTTGGCTTGATAAATTTTCCATTTACATCAAATTTTTGTGGGTCATGTCTAGAGACGATCTCCAGACCTTTAAAATGTTGAAGTAGCACAAGAGGAAAGGTTTTTTCAACGATCCACAACGAGACGAAGTTTTTCAGCTGCTGTGTAAGGATTGTGGGTATCCATAGGTATTCTTTTGGGGCTCAAACTGTGGCTTGTTTGTCCACAGACTCATTTCTCTTAATGTTAGAATGTCCAGGAATCAAATTAAGGTGTCAACCAAGGTGTTGTATCATCTTATTCAAAGATAAATGACATTATGCAAGTGTGTCGGAAAGTGTTTCGGTACTTAAGCCAGCACTTTTGAGCACGGCTTGACTGTCTGAGTTTCCTGTTTTGACCGATATTTAGATTTTGATGGCAGCTGCCTTAATTGGCCAACAGCTCCGCGATGCTGAAATTCATTTTGGATCCCAAAAAAGTGTCATATAAATATGTTAAGCACCTTAGTTCACGTAGTTAAAGACTTGTTGGCTCCTCACCCAACCTTTCTCCACAAGCTGTTAAAAGATTTATTCTCCAATTCTAACCAAAAAGGCCATAAAATTGTGTCCCCAAAGACGCCAAAACGCAGCTGCAATTGGGGGGATAGAAATTTGTTCAGTGTATAATCTATAAATTTTACAAATGGAATAAGAAATTGCATTTTACACACACACACACACACGATGGAAAACAAAAGCAACAATATAAATCTTTGTCCTTGCTTAAAGCCTTATTCGTATGAGGTGAAGGGGAAGGCGGAGGGGGTTAAGGATGAGCCTCAGCTGAGCCGACTATTTCTTATGGCTGCTGCTTTGCTCGATGACGGCGTATATTTTATCAAATGCCGACTCCAGGCTATCGATGAACACTTTGCCCGGGGCCTGATTTCGGTAGGTGGTGACAATGGCTCCAGCAAACTCACTCTGAATGGAATACCTATACCAAATACAAAAAGATATTAGATGTAAAGATGTGTGTTTGAGTGTGTGTGTGTGTAACCGGCTTACCCTATGCCCAGTCCATTCTTGACGACAGGACCAAAGGAGCCAGCTAGCAAAGCATCTGAGCCCAGAGTCGAAGTACTTATGATGTTATTATTGATGCGTCTATAAGCCTCCGTTTCGTAGAGTTCAGGCAGTGGCAGGCCCTCCAACTGGGCCGTGTGCTTCAAGGCAAACAAATGGCGATCAAAGCCCTGACCCATGGCTGCTTCTTTGGTCAGCTGACCATGTACCTGACTGCACTTATCAATCATGGCACGCAGTTCCTTGGCACTGGGTTTCGAGTTCTCCGGCTTTAGCACAGCCTCGCAGAATGTTTTGGTGGCCATGGTGCAGGGTCTCATGGTCTCGGTGCGTCCATGTCGAAATGCCGAAGTGCTGCAAGATTCATAGGAACCCACATAGCCCTCAAAAGCCTGACGATAGGCCAGCTGAAAGGATAATTGTATGATGGAATCAGGACTTAGGCCATAATGTTTGCAGGCCACTTTATTGATGTGCGGATACTTGAGCATATGCATATCCAGGGTGTCCACAATGCGTGAGTTCTTCTCAAATGCTTCTGCCACCAAGGATTTGATTTGATCATCCAGGGCAAAGTTGAGCTGGCGTACATTGATGGCATCATTCTGGGCGGGTGTGGGTACCGTGGACTGGGTTACAAAGGGCTGTTGCAGTGTATCCTTGTAGAGTTCATTGAATAAGCGCAGCACGGCCACACCATCGCCCCAGGAGTGCTCAAAATTCAAAGCTGAGGTGCCATCTGCGCTGACCAGCAGGGAAATGGACTTATCGAACCAGCGATTTTCGGCCTTTCCCGCTAGCAAATGCTTTAAGAGCGGCACCTGATCCTCCTCATTCAGCACACCATCCTCCGGCGCATCCAGACACACACAAAACAAGGCGCTATCCACTTCTTGCTGCAGGAGTTGGGCATTCTGTGGGTTCTTCACCAAATGCTCCCTGGCACGAGCCCATTCATCTCGCTGCGAGGCTGTGAGCACACCCAACGGCACACTGGCAGCTTCCCTCTGCTTATCCATTTGAAGCACCTCCTTTAGTCTGCCCAGTATAACACTAGGACTTTCGATGCAACCACTGGTATCCAACACATTCACCGCATACATATGACCACGTCGCATGACTAGAATGTGCTTAGAATCGGGTGACTGCACCAGAACATCTTTGCCCAGTTGAGGTATGCGCGAGGTGCCAAACAGACGACCGTACTGACTCATGTCCAAGGGAAAAGCTTTAAAGGCATACGAGGCATAGGTGGCCAGCACTTTGGGAGCCACTTTCATCCATCGTCTATAGCTGGCCGTATCACTCTTCCTGGCATTCATATGATAGACCTCCGGCTCAAGCAGATCAGCTCTGAGTGAGCGCCAGAATCGTAACGAGCTGATGATCAGATTTGTGGCTCTCACCGCCTGCTCCCGATATTCGGGACGCGTATCGTTCTTCATTACCAGCAGGGGATTATAGTTAAGTGGCAGGGGGGCACGATCGGCCAGGTACATATCGAACCAGGGCTGGGATATGTAACTCGTCTGCTTGTTGGCCTCATCCTGACCCTTCAGCTTGGCATGCAGTTCCATGCCCACACCCTGCCGAAATTGCTCCACCACTTGCTGCGTCCGGCCATACTCCTCGGCGGACAGAATGGGCTGCACGGCGGCCAGAAATCGTTGGCAAGTGTTCTCCAGCAATGGAATGGGCAGACGGGGCAACGAACGCTGGAAATATAGGGTGGGCAGCTTGGAGCACTGCAGATACTGATAATGCTGGCCGTGAGTGGTGGTTGTGGTCGCCGAGCGAGCCGAGATCAAGGCCAAACCCTGGGCAGCATTTCGTTGCACTTTGAGATTAAGCATAGTTGGCCAAAATTGTTGTTGTTAACGCAAATGGATTAGCACACAAACTAAACGCAAAGTTACAAAGTCCAGCCAGCAACTAGAAGAGCCACAGCAAAAACAACAACAGCTGTGTAGTGTTATTTTCAGTACTTGACGTAGATCACAGCTGATCAGTTATCGATAAGTCGCTCGAGTGCGATAGGCCAGCTGAATGAGCGGTTCTTTTAAACTGAGTTTGAATTTGAAAACAATTGTCATTACTCACTTTATCTAGTTCAATCAATGGCTTATTCCTCGTTTCAATCAAAAAAGTGTGAATGAAAACACCGCAAACATTTGGTTTAACACACTGTTAATTAATTAATTGAAATTTGTGAAATGAATCCAAAATGTCAACATGTAAAAGAAAAATTTAATTAAATGAACGGTTTTCCGGTTTGATTTTCACCCACCAATAAAAAAGGAGCCAAATATAAAAATCTGACAACGATTTAACCTGATTAAATCGCATAAAGGCAAACAATTTATATTCGTTTCCGAGTGTGAATTGAAATTTGCACAGCAATCAATTGTCCTGGCAGTTAATTTGCTTATTCATCCGTATACACCGCATTACATATTAATTCACATGGGCGATAATCTGACCTTATGGCTAACGTTTAACATTTAAGCTGCCTCAAGCACTTGTTCGTTCGCCCTGTCATAACTCAGGGGGCTTTCCCCGGCCAACTTTTGTATTTTTTTCCGCATAATTTCGCCAATCTCCCCCAAGGCTGCTGCTGGGGTCTGTGTGCGTGCGGATCTGCATCCGTGTATCCGCTCTGGCTCAGAGTTATATCTGCTTCACTTTTGCACTTTCGTTGCCTTGTTAAATATTAACGCAATTTCACTTTGGCCAATTACACTGCAACCCATCCGCATCGGCATCCGCATCCACATCCACATCCACATCCGGTAGGGCGCGACTTTGGCTTTTATGCAAATAAAATACATAAATGGAACTGGAACTGTGGGAAAATTGCTTTGCCGACACGCCCCTCAAACCCCCTCCCCCCTCTCGCTGGCACTTTTGCCGCTTAATTTGAAGTATGGCGGGTGCAAAGTTTTATGGTTTGTGGCAATCGATAAGCGAAAGGCTGCTCGTTAAATTCCACAAAGCATAAAATTTTTATGCAAATTTGCATTTCGTTTGGCGCCCCCTTCCCCCTTCTAATTTCAGTGAGTACCGATTATTTATTTGGCCCCCCCAAGTCACTTGAAACACTTGACCGCATCAAATCCGAATCGCAGACAGCGCCAGGCAAACAAATAAACATGACCCCAGCGCCAGCGCCCGCATCCACTCCCCTCCACTCCGCCGGCCATGCAAATGCATACAAAGTGTGTGTGTGTGTGTGTGTTTATCTATTGGCCAAAGTCCGTGTCAGAGCGAAAGGTGAAAGTACGCTTAAGCACTTGAACACTTTGAGAAACATACAAATCTATAGGTAATTGTTATTGCCACGTTTTGGACAAATTTTGAAGATGCATTGCAAATGGCATTAACACAGCAACAACTCAACCAGCTTAAGGGTTCACGGAAATTTTGAAGGGGATTTGATTAGTCGTTGATTTTGGCGCAGAACATCTTGGACTTTAGACTTTTCAAATTGAATGTTTTATGAAACTCCGAGTTTTGATTCTCATGGTATTATAATGTTTATAAAGCTTTGAGCTTAAGTTACTAAACTTTCTTAGTTATAAACAAATTTTTAATATTAGAGGTCGTTTTCTCAACTTGTCAATAGCTGCTGCTGTAAAAAGCCCTTAAAACTTGGGATTTTTTTAAAATATAAATAGGTAATTACAAAACCGATAAACCAAATTGACTCAAGGTTTTTCCATAGAACTTTACATTTTTATACCCTTGCAAAGGGTATTATAAGTTTGCAACGCATAGAAATATTCATTTTCGACCCCATAAACTATATATATTCTTGATCAGGGTAACAAGCTGAGTCGATTGAGCTTTGTCCGTCCGTATGTCCGTTTGTCTGTCTGTTTCTACGCGATATAGTCTCTCAGTTTTAAAGCTATCGAGGTGAAACTTTGCACAGAGTCTTCTTTTTGCTGCACACTACTAATATGTCGGAACCAACCGGATCGGATGACTATATCTCATAGCTCCCATACGAACAATCGGTCGGAAAACTAGTTTTAGTATGAAATACTTTTTTATTTATAATGGAAACGTCTCCAAACTTTGTAATCGTAGTTTTTCTATGCTTTTTGAAAATTCTACCAAGTTTGATGAAAATCGGACAACTATATGGTATAGCTGCCATAGAAAAGTTAGGTCTAAAACACAGTCTTAGTTAGAAAAACTTGTTTGTTTTTAATGGTAGCATCCTGCAATGTTGTATTTGTTTGTTTCACATGCTTTCACATAATTTCTCAAATTTTTGGCCAAATCGGATGACTATATCATATAGCTCCGATACGAACGATCGGCGGAAAATGGGAAAAATACTACTTTGGCACAGACGAAGTTAGCTGAGCTTTCACGTTGTATTTAGTACTACTCGAGAACATCACATTGGCCATGTTCAGCAGAGGGAAA
This sequence comes from Lordiphosa andalusiaca, assembly GCA_035044965.1. NCBI lineage: Eukaryota > Metazoa > Arthropoda > Insecta > Diptera > Drosophilidae > Lordiphosa > Lordiphosa andalusiaca. The sequence continues at coordinate 2,262,527 of JAWNNM010001363.1, read as the reverse complement.
ATCTAATAAATTCTAATAAAAAGGACTTCTGTCAGCTTCACCTCGTACTCGTACTGTAACCTAGATTCGCGATCTATGGGTACTACTGTACTAGCAATACAAGGCGACAAAAATGTTAACTTAATTGATAATCGTTTAAGATAAAAATCTACTAAATTTAGCAAACATGAACTGAGTCATTGTAAACGTAATATCAAAAATATGCTTTGACTGGACATTAGGTTAAGGTAGAAAAGGAGAAGAGAAGAGGTCAAACCTAAACTCTCGAAAATCTTTTAAGCCGATTTTAACCAAAAGTTAAATTTATGATGGCATAATGGGCTGTTGCATGTCCCTAAGAGGTAGCATTCAACAGTTAATAAACCTTGATATGGAGTACCATTTTTAAATTAACCCATGAACCACTCCATATATGCCATAGACTTAACCGAGAAATATACCGAACTGTGTTTTCGGTTTCACCACACTAAGCCTTGGTGCGTGGATTATGGATATTTTTGTACAAGTAACTGCCTTAGAATCACATTCAAGCATTCTTCACGAATAACAACTCTGTGAACGGAAAATCCAAACAAACTGCATTTAGCTCATTAGCAGAAAAACTCACTGCCTGTTGATCCTAGAAGTTTCAACAGTTTCCACCAGATGTGTAAAAAAATAACTAAAAAATACCAATGGGGAAAATGCAAATGTTTTGTTATACCTTCTTTTTCGTTTTGCCATGCTGGTATGAAAAATCAACAATTTTTTGTGTTAAGACCCTTAAAACTTCTGACCGAATTCCTGCACGCGCAAAATGAAAAGGTCGAAAATTGGTTTAAGGGGTTGGGTCTCATTTGGGATTCGAAAATTGGCATGGAATGGTAGGGAAAATAAGTCGATTTGTGAGTTGCTTTTTGATGAAACAGGAAACGGAAGGGGGTGTCCAGGTGGGAGAGTAAACAGGCATTTTCCAATTCCCCCATAAAGTCTTTGGTCTTAAAATGTGGTAGACAAAGATTTGCATAGATGCGTCAGCAAAATCACTGGACGCATGACCCATTTTCCCCTTATCGAAATGCTTCACTGCCCTGGCATAATGTAAGGAAAATGCAAAATTCCCACTTGTTGAAGTAAATTTAAATTTAATTCCTAGCGTACATGACAAATAAAGTCGGCAGACCGAGCGCCCCATTTCCGCCCACTTGCTGATGATGTCTTTGGAGGCAGCTCGTCTTGAAAATTGCGCAATAATAAATATGTAAATCATTTTGGGACAAAAAATTAGTGGGGTGAGGTGTGTGTGGGGGGCGTGACTGCATGTTAATTGCCATAATTTCCAAGCGGAACATGAATAATGAAAATAATTGCCCAAATTTAGTGGACACTGAACTTTCATTATGTTATTAAATTTATGGTCAATAGACAAGAGCTGACCAGCAGCATAATTAATATGCGACAGCCACTGCAATCACAGCAGATGCTGTGGGAGCATCGAGAGTAAACAATGTCAGGGTTCAATGTGATACAGTTCATTCAATTACTGAAAGCAGCTCGCAGTTTATTGATATGACACGAAATGCAGGACGCGTAGCCTTAGGACTTAGGACAATGCGGCTGTCAAAATGGGCAATGTAACTCCTCTCACAAAGGGGTCATTAACATGAGAAGCTGTCTTCACTTGAGATTATTGTGTTTGCTGGTTTAACGCTTAAAGAGTTTGTGGAATGGCAAGGGTACAGAGGGTAACAGGTAGAACGAACAATCTATGAAGCAGTGAACACTTATTCAACCATACCCGGATTGAGTCCGCTGTTCCGACTTTTTCAAACTGTGAACCGAACCCTCAACGATAATTTTGTGCCACAGCAACCGTTGTAACATATATAAGACTGAATAATTGAGACAGATCAGATTATCATCAAATTTATAACTTAGACTACTTCAGTCAGGAAATTGATTGCTTTTTTGAACAAAGTAATGATAATTATTGTGTATACGGCTAAAGGTAAGGTCATATACGCAAAAACTCTAGGGCGAATGTATCATAAAATTTTACGATTTTGTTTGCCTTAAGTCGGAACAAACATTAGCTTTTGTTTGTCTACCAATAACTTTAAATAAATATTTGTCGAGTGGCGCAAATTTGTTTGCGTGTTTGTTAGTTTGCTTATCGAAGCAGTTTGTAGGAGCTATGATCGCAGTGCAGTGTATCCTTAAGCAATAATTTGTGAATTCAACAAATTTGATATGCCCACATGAGCAAATAAAAAGTTTGTGCACTAATTTTTACGAGTTAAAGTTTACACTTTAAAGACTCTTTTTTTACATTTCTTTACTCCAAAAGTGTACTTTTAGGAAATTTTTGCGCAAATTTTGAAAGAGCAAATATTTGCGCGTCACTTAAAGCAAAGGACTAACTTTGTTTGCACCATTTGTACTAATAATGTTTGCATGTTTGCCCTTAGCTTAAGCAGTACATTTAAAAAAACACAAAAGAAAACTAGCTGTTTCAAGAGTTAGTTTGTTAAAGTTGGGTCTAGCCAAATAAATTGTTTTACTTTGACAAGAAACAGTTTACTTTTCAATTGGTCTACAAACTTAATAAAAAGATCTTCTTCAGAAATTTGGTATCTATGGGAAAACGTAGATGTTTGGAAAGGTTTTTAAAAAGATAAGAAATTATGGTTAAATCCAGTAATTCTATAGAACTGCAAAACTTACCATTAATTTCCTAATATTGTAAGCAAATTAAGAAGAATACAGATGTCTTTCTGTAGGTTTCCTTGAGCCGCAAGGACCATAAACGACTTTGCTTTCCCACACAAAACACCGCTTTGATAATGATTTTCCTTGAAGGCCAGACAAATTGTTGTGTTTGTTTTGTTTATTTTTTTTTCTACACTGGGCACGCAAAGGCAATCTTTCGTGCCCAGCGAGCAGAGCGCGGCAAAAGTGAAATCATTTTTCAAGAACAAGAGGCCCATTAAATTGCTATAAAGTCATCGCCCAGTCTCCGAGGGACGACCCCAGGAAGCGGCGTCGACATGTGAACTGAACTCCATGAGAGGATATGTAACTTTTGTTTGTTGTAAATTCAATTTTTCACGGCTCAGGGAGCGCGCTCCAAGAGTGCCAGTTCCCCAAGTGCCTGGGCCAGGGCCCGGTCTCCGTCCCGGCTCCGTCTTCAAGGACACATAATTACAAGGCATTTTGGTGAAGGCGTCTGCCATCAGGCAGATTGAATTGTAAGCTGTTGTTTTTGTTTCTGTTGTTGTTTGTTTGCGTGCCAGCGAACATTTTGGCGAATTTTATGGTCAGCAATTAACAAGTTGAGTGCACTGCCCCCGAAAGTAGGCAACACTTTTCACATATGTCGTGCGAACGCCCATTAATCAAGCCGAAGCATTCCTGTGTTTGCTTAGGTACAGGGGGCCTAATGGCCTGTTATATGGCAATCGTAATGAAATCGAAACGAGCGGAAATGTGGCCAAATAAATCACGTTCACATAAATTATGACAAAAATAACAAAATGGCTGGCCATTTGCGTCAGTTGGTTGCTTGTCCATTGGAAATAAAAATACCAGAGGCGTGCGTCATTTTTCTTGGCTGTAAATGTTGGTGTAAGCACTCAAAATATTTTCACTATTTTCGCGCATGCAGACAGGCGGCTGGCGGAGAAGCCTGCCAAAAAACTCATTTGACTGACGTCAAAAGCGTCCCTCGCCCGGTCGCAAGTCTGGACAATCCACCGCAATGAATGCAAATGAATGGCCAAGACCATGAATGAGAGCTCTGTAAATCCAACCAAAGCCGGACCATGGCAAATCAATATCCAATTGACTGCAATCCAAAGCCATTTGGAAACGCTTAAGTGGTTTAATTGCGGGGAATAAAGTGGGGAAACGGTATAATTTGAATACAAACGTTCTAGAAGTGTTTACTTTGTTATTATCAGTTTCAAAGGACGATACTCTCGATATTATAGTGGACAGTTAGCTGCTGCTCGAACCTTGCAGCATGTATAATTAATCTAAATAAAGGTATAAAATAATTTTAATATAAAATCTCTTCAACAATTCTACTACGAAAACTTGGCCAAAAATTGAAAAAAAAAGTTTCTCCCTAAGATTAGTTTTTTGATCGATCGGTACTATTGCAGCTCATCCGATAGGGTCATCCGATCCGGCCACTTTCAGCCAGAAGACTTCGTGAAAAGATACGTAAAGATAGCTTTTAAACTGACGGAGGAGATTGCAAAGATACAGAAAGACAGACAGACGAATACCAGATAAACAGATGTGCGTGGATTTTTCAACTCAGATTAAGAATGTATTTTACATTTGAAGGTCCAAATTTGGACCCTACTTTGTTGAAAATAATGAAAATCGCAACGTTACAGTCAACGGTGTAAGGAACTGTGCGAAGATTACCCACTTTTCTTATGTTTGTTGACATGTGGTTTCAACAAGACGGTGCCACATGCCATATATATTTTTTCGATGATAGTTTTATGGACTTAAATGAAGAGTACTTGGAATCTGTTTAGGGACTGCGATTGGATCAACAGTATTTTGCCCCATACAAAAGGTCACGAAGATCCCTAAATAGCCCTTTAAACTCTCTTACGATTAAGGCTTTCAATTTTGAAGAAGACTTTATTAAAATATGTACATAAAATTTTTTAAACATTTTTAAAATAAGTTATATTGTGCTTGAATTAGATATTTAGGCTGTTGGGCACCGTTTGCATTTGCTTGTGCTGCTCTGCTGCCTAACAAGTTTTTCATTAAGCTCAAAAATCACATATTGCCACTTGCAAATGACAAACTGTTTACGCTTGCAAAAAGTAAACACTGTAAACACAGTTTTTCATGCCACAAATATATTCAATTCATTTGCTTTGCCTCTTTTATTTTGCACATTTTCACAAATTGCATTCAAAGTTATTTTATTTTGGTCCTGCCGATATTTGCTGTGCATTCGAGTACAACTTAATTTCCGCAAAAGTAAACGACAAGTCGAAATACAACAAATTGAAAAGCTATAAAATAAAAGATGGGCAAAAAATTGGTTTTTATTTCGAATTTCGTATTCAGCACCCGAGCACTGAAGAGTGCAGTTTATCCGTTCTGAGGGTTTACGTGATTGGCTTGGTCATGTATTTATATGCATGTTTACCGTTTGCCGGGGTCTTCCTGCACATATGCTTTCACATATTTTTTTACCATACACGGGCAGCTGAGTAACATCTTCTTCGGGCAGAGACGCGTGGCATGCAAATTGGATGGCATTCAGACAGTTGTCAAGAGCTAGGACCAAGCTATCTATCAATCTGACTGACTGGAATGCCATTGAATGCATCCGATTATTAAATTATTTACATGCCATTTCATGCGAGCAAACAGACAAATGTGTGTAAGAATGTGCTGAACATTTATACGAGGCGGCTGTTTGTGTGTCACACGCCCCAAGCTTAGACGTGGCAAAGATGTGCAGTTGTGCGCCTAATTGCGCATGAATAAAGTTAAATCATTGTATTATACCCGTTAATCGTGGAGTAAAAAGGTATACTAAAGCCGGGCGTATGTAGGTAAAGGGCGGAAGTAAGCACCTCCGACCCCATTAAGTATATATTAATATATCTATGCTTGATCAGCATCCACAACCATATTTTTCCCACAATTTTATCCATAATCCCTTAAATGTTCACAAAGATCATATAATTAATGGAAGAGCTGTACTAAAATCACCTACCGTCTTAATTTATCTCTCAATTTATTTTACATACTTTTAATGTGTTAACATTTGTGTTAATACTCTGTTAATTTACAGAATATAAGGCCATGGAACACTTCTTTTCCTAGGTAAGGGGATGTAAAAACTCTCTCGTTTTCGTTAGCGGTATCTTAAGTCACAGAATTTCAGGTAATTAGAATAGAGAAAAACAAGTATATGAAAAGCGATCCATTGGATAATTTCCCGTATCCATTTAGGATGGATATGTCTTAAATATCCGTTTAATCATCCAACGGAGCTGTAAAATCATCCAAAGGATGATCCTTTTTTTTATATACTAGGGATGATTCTCAGCTCCGTTGAATACTTAAAAGGATATTTAAGACATTCCTTCCCAAATGCATACGGGAAACTATCCAATGGATCGTTTTTTATATACTTGTTGTTCTCTGCGTGCGTTCTAGAGATATTCCAAAGGAACAGCAAAAAATCATATACAGGATGATCCTTTTTCATATCATAGGGATGATTTTCAGCTCCATTGAATAATTAAAAGGATATTTAAGACATATCCTTCCCAAATTGATATTTTTTGGATCTTTTTTTCTGTGCACTGGTGATATAACTATTTACTGTTCGCTAGGAAATTCTCTATAATGTACTTTTGATATGCAACGTACTGGCGATATAGCTCACTACTTTTCGCTAATTACTTCTCAGAACGCAGTGGCAATATAACAGACTACTCTTCGCTGGGAAATTCGCTAGAAGGCACTGGCGATATATACAATTCGAATCAGATTTCATTCGAAATAGAATCAGAGCATCAAATCATTTCATAAAAGCCAAAAGAACTTACGTAACTTTTTGGCTGTCATGTTTTCTATCTATAAATTGCAGAGTCTTTTGTTGTAGACTGAAAAAACAGTAGCATACTTTTTAGGGATCTTAAAAAGATGGTTTCGATTTGCTGAGCTTAGTACTTTTACTTTGAATGTCCTTTAGAATGTGAAAAAGAAACTATTTCTATAGAAGAAAAAGAATGTATAATTTGCATTTCCTTTCTTTGACTTTGGCCCCTAGCCATCCGCTTGGTGCATTAGGTGTGCAAAACTTTTCGTTTGTCTGTAGACATGTGGCGTCGACATAGACGCCAACTATATTTGCATTACTTTCTGGTTAGCATCCGGTTGGAAATAACAATTGAGTTGTTGCTCTTCTTACACTCGCACACTTCATTTGCACTGCAAATGCGGGGCGGTGGGGAGGACGAAAGCGCGGTTCCTGCTGCTTAACGTTAATTCCCATGGCAGCCAAATGGATGTGCAGAGTCAGTTACTGCCGCACTCAAACTGAAACTCGCACGCACAGGCACTGGCACACATAACTAAGGGGCATCAAGTGCCATTTCGCATGAGTAAGTTGCGCGAAATTAAAAAAAGAAATTGCAAGAAAACTTGCGCGAGAAAAATAAAATGAAATGCTGTTTCTTTGCCGTCGTCGCTAACAGATTAAAGTGCAGCAAATTTAATTTCGAACAAGTTCTCTGCATTATTAAATGTGTGTAAACGCTCTTGCGGCTTTCCCAACTAAGTGGCTTCCATTTCAGTTTGGCACACACAATGGCGCTGACTTTAAACGGCCAACTAACAGTGACGCCTACACATTGTTTCACAGCCATAGAGCCTTGCACTTCCGTTTGGCCTACTCTTTGGTGCCATTGTAGGCCGTCGTCCATGTTGGTTAGTAAGTGAGTTGGGCAAACGCTTTCGCCTCTAGCAATTACACACGCTTCTCGAACACAATATGCAGGGAAATTTTGTGCCCACTTCCTGAATGGAATTTCATGCATTTGGAACTAGTTTGTGTGTGTGGGTGAGAGTAAGTGCATAGTTTTGGCTGACTTTAAATTTGATTTAAATGGCATTTGCCTTGACACCAAATTCATTACACTAAAAGGATTTTGCCTTCACTTTCGAACTAAGCCAAGCCAATAAATTACTTAGTTTGCTACACCATTCGAGTATTTGGCACTGTTTTGGTCAACGACTTTGTCGCATTTGTCTCCCATTTTTTCGCTGCTGAGTTTGCTGATTTTTGTTCAATTCTAATTGATGATTGAATGATTCAAGCTGGTCTAACAAGCCAAACAGTAGCCAGCTGCTACACAATAAAAGTTAGACTAATTTGTACAAATGAAAAGTTGAAAGAATTCGTGGAAAATATTTATAAGAAAAATACAATAAAATATTAATATTTCTTGGCTCGATTGTTTGATACCTTGTTACAAGCTCTTTTATATGACGAATCATAAGCCCGATATTTCATGACAACTTCAGAAAGCTTAGCTAAACTTAAGTTGGGGTACAGCCTGGTTCTGCCTCAGCTACCCTACATACCCCTTTCCTCTCCGAGCGCTTAACAAAGTCAGCAAATACAAAATAGCCCCACAATCGGCTGGCACGTGCACGCCTCCCCAAGTTTTGTTTTGGATCAAAGACGGCCCAAACATATTAACTCCATTATGGCCAAGACAATCCTGCTAATAGAGTCGAAAGGAGCAGCAGCAGCCCCTCTTTTTCGGGTTTCGCTTTCAGTTCTAATGCGACACGCAGGCAGATTTGTCAACATTCCGAACATAGATGGATTTTTGTTGCTACTGATTACGCCTCAAATGTCATGGGGAAATATATACAGACATTCATACACACACACACACACACAAAGAATAAGCAAATTGCGAACAAATGGTAGGAAAATACATAAGAAAAACGGAGCCACTTGCAATTCCAAGGGGACAAATATTTGTGACGGCAAATACATACAAACAATCTGTCAATAGGTGACCGGCTACGTGAGCAAACACAGAGGGACAACTAAGTGAAATGTAAATGTAGCAAACAAAAAGTAAATAATATTAAATTATGTTGATGTATACATTTATATTTAGAAAGAAATGAACAAGGGGTGCAGTTTTTGCAGTTTTCCATTTGTGTAACTATTGTTTGTGTTCAACCACCAATCACAAGATAACGAGAGTGTAATCAAATGATAACTGAAACAATGCGCCACGTGTCACTGCCAATCGAATCGACTCTGAAGGATAAAGCTAATGGGAGCCTACACAAATGCGTGCCATGCCGTGCCGTGCCGTGAATTTATCATCGTTACAAATGACACACAGAGAGACATTGTCTGTTTGTTGTTATTTTTCTGCATAGCCAGCAAAATGACTTTCCATCTCGAACGAGTTGAGATAATGGGAAATCGAATTGAGGGTTGGGCAATCGTTTCACGTGTGCACTCGTGTGCAGGTAATTAGTCAAGTCATCATCTGACCCGCTTTGTTTCCGATGAGAGACTAGTCCAAGGAATGTTATTGAGATCAAATGGCTGGCACTTAAGACACTTAATTAGTCATAAGACCACAAAAAATACATTGAGAAATATTAAAATAGCAAATATTTCCACTAAATTTTGTTTTATTTTAAAAACCCCCACAAATTGTGGCTGACTTTGGGTGCGCTAATACATATTTTACTTGTTAGCCATAACAAAAGGCATGGCTAACAGTGGATAACAGCTTCCAATGCATAAAGTATTGTTGTCCTTGAACAAATAAAAAAAACATAATGCCCGAAAAAGTGCTGCTAAAATGTAAGTTATGTATATACACACACACAGAGAAACACACACAGCGAAGCAGCTGGAGAATATTCATGTGCCTCAATAAACCGTAAAGAAAAGATGTCCTTTCTTGCCATTCCTTAACGCAGAGCACACAAAAAAGGGGCATTAAAGTGAAGCGAGTGAGATAAAAAAAAAAAAAAGGCAGAGTAGCGGCGACAAACAAAGGGAAAGCAAACAGCAAATATGCATTAAAAATATTGCAGCTTCTCGCCCGGGGACACAAGACTAACAATTAAGGCTAAGAGCGACGAGTACAGCGGGAAAAAGCCATTTAAGGCCTGTCAGGGACTGTCGCTAGATTTGGATAAATAAACATAATCATTCAGTCTTCCAGCCAGCCTCCCGTTATCAGCTGGCCATTTCATTAATTTAATGCGCCCAATGAATTATTATCATTCCAAGCGGAGGCTATGAAAACTAACGACAATGTCGCTGACTGGCTGACATATTGAAATATTGATTGACTGACGCTTGAAGAAGGGCAAACCATACGCCATTTACCCATTTCATTTTATTTTATTTGAATCTCTCTAGTTCTATTTCTGATTGACATTTTGCAGCAAGAGGAAATATTGTCCACTTGTTCGGACCATCTGTAAATCAATCAAGTGAAATCATTTGAAATTATAGTCCCCTCTCCCCATCTGCTCTACTCACCGACATCAGCGTGGGCAGCGACATTTGGGTAAACCAAGAGACGTCCAGTCTAAAGCAACGATTCGTGCGCATTATCATCATTTTAATGAGTTGCCGAAATTCTGGGGATTCCTCGTACCAGGCACACTGGTAGAAGGCATTCGGTATTTCCTCACTCTGAAAGGGCGTTAAGCAATTTGTGATGTTTAAAGGGGGTGGGAAGACGGTTAAGACTGACTTTAATATTGAGTTTTTATATGGGCAACATGGATGTTTCAGGTATATTTTGTCAAGAGTGGATGTAGTACTGAACTGACCGATGATCATGGCTTATTATACCCTTGCAAAGGGTATTTTAATTTTGCCCAGAAGTTTGCAACGCATAGATTTACATAATATGTCGGAGCCGACCGGATCAGATGACTATGTCTCATAGCTCCCATAGGAACAATCTGTCGGAAAACTAGTTTTAGTGAGAAAAATTTGTTTCTTTTCAATGGAAACGTCTTCAAACTTTGTAATCGTAGGTTTTCTATATTTTTTTATAATTCTACCAAATTTTATTAAAATCAGAGAACTATATGGTATAGCTGCCATACAAAAGATAGGTCTGAAAAACAGTCTTAGTTAGAAAAACTTTTTTGTTTTTAATGGTAGCATCCTGCAATTTTGAATTTGTTTGTTTCACAGGCTTTCACATAATTTTAAATATTTTTGACCAAATCGGATGACTATATCATATAGCACCCGTACGAACGATCGGTCGGAAAGTGAGAAAAAAGAGTTTGTTTTGAAAATATTTAAGCGATTACTTGCAAGGGTATTAAAACTTCGGAACAGACGAAGTTAGCTTAGCTTTCTCGTTTGGCTTGCTCTTTGGTCATAAATTTACTGAATTTTATGAGAAGTGAAGCTATTTCTAACGGACAGACGGACGGACGAACAAACGGACATGGGTATATCGACTCGGGTGCTCACGCTGATCAAGAATGTATATACTTTATGGGGTCGGAACAGTTTCCTTCTCCCTGTTACATACATTCGCACAACTTCATGATCCCCCTTTTCCCATTTTCAAGGGGAACAGGGTATAAATAATGCCAGATTTATAGATAATAGAGTTAGCAACTACAGAGCTAAAATGCCACCATTGGGGCTGAGTGTCTACGAATTCAATCTAACCATTTAAAGATTAAATCGATATTTTCAACTTTTCCCCAATATGGATGTCAAAACGGAGGTACAGATAACAAAATATCCCACGAAACCTTTCAATCATTTAATACACGACATTAAAAACCAAAAAAACCGACTTACAGCTGTGCTGAAACGCTGCCCATTGTAACAGTAGACAACAATTTGATAGCCAGCAGCCATCAGGTACATGACCATGCGCACCAATGTGATTATATTCGAGCCCTGTGAAAAACCAAACAAAAAAGGAAATTCAAATGTCATTTTCCATGTGCCTCCACCACCCACCCCCCAATCACAAATGCTTGAACAAACCAAACCAATGCTCATCTGAAACAAAGCCAAGCCCCAACCAAACAGACTGAGCAGAAACTGAATAATGGTGATGTGACGAAAGCAATTATTGATCTCTGCCGCAAAACTGAAATAGAAATGGGATATGCCTGGTGAATTTCCCAGCTTAAAGTCAACCACTTACTGGGCCACACGTTGATATTGATAGATACAGCAGCGCAAATACTGCACACGTCGCTCTTTCGGCACTAGGGGCGAGGTGGAACATTCAATCATATAATTGAGGGACTTCATCAGACCAATGCAGTGCAGGCAGAGCACAATGAATATGCCATCAAAACTTACGGCGCCTGCAAAAAAGGGAGAATGGAAAGAGAACTATTGAGCTGAACCAAATATGGGTAAGCCATGGCTTTCTTAAAATATGAGGAAGTAAATAAGGAAAATTAAGAAATCCTTTAAATTATCTAAAAGGGTGCGACACACTAGTAGAGTCGTTAGCCAGTCTGAGTAAATGCATGAGATTATTGACAGACGCCAGATATATGTTTGTTCTATAACACCAAATTGAGCCTGAAATCAGAAATTTTCCACCAACAGACTTTGCTATCTACTTCAAAATGCTCTTAGTTCTCACTTTGATGAAGTGAAACACAAATAAGCCACTGGAAGGCCACCCACTAGGAGAAGAACTATAGTTAGAAAAGTTCATCGAATTGTAAAACCTTGAGGTTGATTCAAATCAAATGCAAACCATAGTTCCGAGAAGTGAATGAATGAAAAGTCTTACAAAGCAGCAGAACAAAAAAACTATTAAATAAAGCTTAATGTTTTAAGAAATCTTTCCAGGGGAGGAACCCCCAGCTAAACTCAAGACAAACGATTGTGACACAATTTGTTCCACTTTCCCCCCCAATTGTTTGTTACCTACGAATTGTTGCTAACAATTCAACAGTTGAACGGCTGCACCACCAATTTGGTGTCCGTTTTGCAGCTTCCCACGGAATGTAATTTCTAAAATCCGCTTCTGTTGGCAAATCCCTTTTTGTAAGCTCAAAGCAAATACCTACACATGCCGCAAATGTACAGCGAACAGCTCTCCAAATACATTTGTATGTGATAATACGGAAATGACAATCCCTTATCCGCCCAGGCTGGATAGAGCGATGGTAGCGCTGCAATAGACATTTAATTCAATTCCATTTGAAAATTATCTGACGGCAACTCACGCAACACAATGTCGAAGCTTCCCTGGGGCTGTGTGAAATACCGATAGAGATTCACCGCAAATGAATTGATAAAATAGTTGGAAGTAATGCAAATGCAGCTATACAGATAGATGAGCAGCTGGCGACGTGTGCTCCTCCAGTAGCGTTGCATAATCCATTCGACTTGCCGACGCAGCACACCGGCAATGGGCAGATCTAAGGGCGGCGATAGCCTCAATTTGGTAGCCTCAAATCCTGGCCAAAAGCTTACTCACCCGACACGGTCGCAAAGACCTCGCACTCCTGCAGCAGCTCGTGGCCACGCGCCTGCCGGAACAGCACGTATAGCTTATGCTGGGCAGAGAGATAGTACCACATTTTTGCTATGGACGTGAGGAACTGGAGGGCGGTGCTAATGGTCTGCAAAAATTAAACAATTTGTATGCGTGTATTATCTGTGCCGGCGTTGGATGATGACGCACCTCCACAATGCGTGGAATGTCCTCAGCGTAGCGCACAAACATCTGCCAATGGCCGTAGAGTGAGGCCAGGCTGCTAAGACTCAGAACCAGGGTCCAGCTGTCGCCGGTCGTGAGTCAAACATAAGTAGGTGGATGAAATCAACTCGCATACGTACATGCTTAGCGCCTGTCCACAGCGCGATGGCTTCATCAGATTAAAGCCCACCGTGTAGGAGAGACGTATCATCTCCCTGACGTTGCGATAGTTACGTTCCTTGAGCACGACAGCCTCTTCCGGTGAATACATGTTGGGTAATTGACAGCTAATTGCCTTAATCAGCCATTTATAAACTTATTAGAGGGGCGGGTTTTCGGGGGCTGGGATTAATTATGCAGCGCCAGTGACACGCCCCATTACGTGAGCAGAGTTTCAGTTAATTATTGAACAAATTTTTAAGGCTACAATTGGTGGGTGTAAGTCAGGATATCCCTTTTGGGCTTAACTAATTAAGTAGCTGTCATTCTGAGCAAGGTCTTTAGCTCATTGAGAAGTGGATGTGGATATGAAAACGGGTTGAGCATACTTAAGTAATGGAATAAGGAATAATGGTTGATCATAATTGATTCAATAAATAGTTTCTTTAATTCTTTAACTTTTACTTAGAAATATTAAATAGAGTCTAGTCTGGTCATATTAAAAGTTGTAGCCAGCAACCGGTTTCATTCGTTGGGATTAGTTGGTACCTCCTCATACATTGGCATCGAGCTTAGATCCATCTTTGTAGATATTGATATGCATTTGCTCTACCCCGAATCATGTGTGCTAGGGATGTAAAAAGTACACAATTTACTTTACTACCCCAAAGAGCCATTCTGTACATAAAAAAAACTTATAATGCTAGCTCCCAGCAGTAAGTTTTGAAGTAGTTATTAAGCGAATCCTAAAATTCCCAACTAGTTTTAACACTTTTGTGATGGGCTGATGATAAATTTGTGAACTACAGTAGCTCTAAGACTGGTTCTTGGGTTATGGCCCCTGAATAATTGCAGCCTTCTTTGATTCAATATAGAGCCTCTTTATAGAACATAACTGCAATAGCTTCAGAATCTTATGGGCTGATCTCAAGAACATTTTTTGCTTGTTTGAAGTACTCTTATTTTCGTACTGAAATGTTTTTGATTTGGCATTAGTAGTTACTTGCCTACACAGAAAAAAAGAACCATAAAAGATTAATTTGGACTGGATATGTCTTTATAATACTTATAACCATCCAACGGAGGTGAAAATCATTCAAATGATGATCATTTTACAAACATTTTGCTTGATTTTTAGCTTAGTTTGATGATTAAAAGGATATTTTAGACATAACCAGTTTAAATGGGTCCTGGAAATCATCCAATGGATGTATTGCATAATATTCTTTGTTTTCTCTGTGTTTTGTACCTATTTTGAAAGTCAGTCTTAACTTGAGACAATTTCAGCCCAAAAGTAAGATCCAACTGATTTTAAAATAATTCGAAAAATTCTTAATGCTAAAAATACATTATATATTTCTAGATCAAGTATTTTGGCATTGAAAAAGACGAACTTGATATAAGAATTTTGTAATTGAATTAAGTATTTTCGTTCTTTCGTACACAATTCTGTTAAAAAGGTACTAAACAGCATAGCTGTCACAGTATTTGTCATCTTGGTACATCCAAATGTGAAGGTTAAAGTATTATTTGATTTTCAAAATGATTGCTTGAAAATTTGACCTTTTTTCAAGTTTCTTCACTATTGGATACTTACCCAAAAGGTTAATTAATTTTTAATTCCACACCTTACCCATATAAATTAATTCCATGTATATAGGTAAGTTTAATTAAGCCAAAAACTCTGATAAATTCGCCCAATACACATATTAAAAGGTAGTCTTAAAATTGCTTAGCATTTCTTGGGTTACCCTACGGTTTGGTTTCATTTTACATGCTACACGCATTTTACCTGCATGGTTTCGCTGTCAAAGCTTTAGTGGATACAACTACCAGCATAAAAAGCTGCTCAGATGCAAGCTTTTAACCATAGCAATCGGTAATATTTCTCTAAAATTGCCTCTAGATTTCATTAATATTTGAATCATAAGACTAATATACATATTTTATATTGATGACTTTAAGTTTATTAAGATTAATAAAATTTATGCTGTTATAAGCTACCTGTTGCATGGCTTTGCTCGTTTTACAACACTGTAAAAGCTTTTGAAAAGCAATTCAGCAGGGTATACAACCAAATTACGGCATATCTGTTCTATGTAATGTAGGTTCTCTATGGTATTTTCCCAACAAGTAGTAGATTAAGACATTCGCCAAAGGGTATCACTAAGTCGGCTCCTTCTCCTTATTTACTTTTTCGGCGTTTGTTATGATTTTGTTAACAATACACAAAACTTTGCGGTAGTGACTCATAAACATACGCTCTGAAATCAGTTCTAATCTAACCCTCCAGCGAAATGGACAGTTTTAATATTCTACAACTGAATGACGACTGCCTGGGCCATATTTTGAAGTATCTACATGTACAAGATCATATCAATTTGGCTCAAGTATGCACAAGACTTCGCCAATTGGTCAAAGACTGGTCCCATGTAATCTATCCCACATTTTACATCAACGAAATCGTCAATGAAGAATTCGACTTGGATTACTTCCGCCAGCAGTTGACATTGTTTGGCATTATAAGTGAAAATATCAAGGATCTTGAGGTTAACATAAATCATGCCAATTATCATCTTTATAACAGTCAACAAGAGTGTTTGCTAGACAATCAGTTGGTATTCGAAGAGGTTAACCAAAAGTATTTCAATAAGTATCGTAAGCAGGAACAGGAACCAGTTGAGCTTATACCCTTTCAAAGGTTCTCCGATACAGTAAGAAATATGCATAATTTGATGAACTGTACCATAAGAAAGGTGTCGTTTTTCAATATACCCAATCTTAAAATTGTGAACGAAACCATACTGGCACTTAAGGACTTACCCAAGTTGAGAAGCCTGCGACTTCCAACCAAACAGGGTAAGCTATTATCTCTTTGCTAAAGTTAAATAACTAAAATACTTAACCAATTTGTAGATTTCGAACCACAAACCTTGTGCCAAGTGAAAAACATTGAAAAGCTACAAATAGACGGTGAAATTAAAGTAGAGCATCTGGTTGAGTATTGCAAGTCCAACTCGAACCTACGAATTCTTTCGCTTCTAAATACCAGAATACTTGGACGTCTCTGTGATATTGTTCCCCATTGCCCACAACTGGAGGAAATATCTTTTCGTTTGCAACAAAATTGCGAGGCTTACCTACAGCTAGCCGAAATGCCTAACCTTAAGACCCTGATCATAAGAAACTTGCAAGAGGAGGGCAATTTAAGCAAGCTTTTTGACACCCTAATGTCGCTAAATTGTCTGAAAACTGTAGAGACAGTGGTTAACATGGATGAAACTAGTCAGATTGTGCAAATAAGTACACTGAGAGAATTGCAACTGGCATTCGATGACCCCAAGGCAGCTGAAATGTTGGCACAACTCACCGAACTACGTAAACTAAGCCTAAAGTTTCAGGGTTCAGGCGACTTTTCGGCAGCCTGCTTAAATATTTTACGCTCTAACCGAAAGTTACAATTTCTACGCATTTCTGGCTCTAAGCTGCGAGATACGTTCAGAATGGAGGCTTTTAAGGTAGTCAATTCGGTAAGGAATGCGATACAACAAAATCCCCTGCGTATGGAAATGTCAGATGTGAAGGCTTTAACGCCAGAGGAGGTGAGCTTTATTATTAGAGAAATTGTTTAACAATGTTTAATTAATGGAAAAATATTTTCAGAAACTGCTAATGGATGAGAACTATGTGATCTTTGATTGTTAATAGTTTTTTTGGTAATAAGTTGATCAGTTTTGCATATAATTGTATTTCTTATGAGATCTTGTATTAAATCTTGGAAATATAACCTACATAAAACAGGTCTATTATTGTATTTTACTTCTATTATATTTTTGATAACCAACCAACCAATAATTAAGGTTCCAAAATTTCCGGTTCGGGGTTGTTGGGAAAAAATTTTGGTTCCAATCTTTTTTCAGTCTATGCTTTATACAATATTTATCACTTTTGTGTTAAAAAAAAGCGCATTCGATTTGAAAACTACTCTTGTCGTATGGAAATCGCTTGGGTTTTGGATCTGTAGAACCCATGGGAACATAAAATATATATTTTACTGTTAAGTAAAGTTCCAATTCGCAGTTTTTGTAGAAAAATGTTACCAAGGTGATGTTACCCTTTTGCTTTTGAGAATTTCTTAAAAAGTTGTAGAGTCGAAGAGTTTTAAAAACAGATCCTATAACGGGTGTGAATTTGATAAGTAATTATAAACGTTTTTCAGCCAGCCTTATGCGCACGGCAGAGGCGTTCGCACATTACAACAACATTAGCGCATGCAGCGTATAAAGTATGGGCATTGCTGCTCTAAACAATCCAAATAACAGATGAAATCGCTAGGCAGAAGGTCCAATTTATGAAGTCTATCATTTTTGTTGAACCGAACCGAAATTTTGTTCGATCCAGGTTCGGGTTCAGCTTTCATTTCTAAAGAGGTTCGATTCAAGGTTTGGTTCACAGCATATCAAAAGTCTAAATTCCAGGTTCGAATCGGTTCGATTCAAAACCGGTTTGCATTATATTCGGTTCAGAGCTGTGTTGGTTTTTCATTTTTCGTCCATTTGGCATTCAATCAATTGTTTTCTCAGCTTAAAAGTATGCGGAAATATATACAAAAGTCCAACTAAACTATAACCAAAGAGAACCCTTAGCCGAAACAGAAGTTTCCGTACTAAACAGATCCTACAGCTAAAGCATTCACAACTTACCTTCTTTTGGGAAACATTTATGCAAACCATATCTTAATGTTAAACTAAAACCAACCATTCCATTATGTTTTCCAACGATTTAATTTGGTTTTTTTTTTTTTTTTTGTTATTTTTTTTGGTTTGCTGATTTACATTCTCGTCGCTGACAGACTACAATAAAATGTACATATCGTTTAGTAAATAATTTGTTAATATTAAGTATAATTAATATTAATAACATTTTGCATTTTTCCCCATTTTATTCATTTTGGTTTGTAGCTGGTAAAAATAATTTAGAAAAATAGTAACAATTTCGAAATGAAAATAACTTGTATAAAAATGTTGTTTTGCAGTGCCTTTTCTTTGGTGTACGGAACTAAAGAGCCGGATTAAACAAGTATTTACAAAAGTGTTACGGGTAACTTGGAATGTGGCGCAGCGCTCACAAAAACTGTGTAGAAAATTCATTTAAGCATTTAATTATACCATAAAATAGTACGTACATTCACATGTTTTCTTATGCGTTTTGTGTTTTGGCTTTAATCTTAGTTTCGTGTTCAATTCAAAAAGCGGACGTTGAGATTTTGTAAGCATCTCATAATAAAATTTGAGTCTGAATTTACAGTGTATGTTTGTTGTGTGTGTAAGTGTGTTGTTGTAGTTGTTGTTGTTGTTGTTCTTCTTCTTCGTCTTCTCTCACTGATATGTTTCTAAGAGGCTATTAAGCATTTGACTTCCTTCTTGGCGGCAAGCTCTCACATATTTATGCAGGCGATGGAACAATGAACAAAATTTTACGCTGGACAGTTCAAGGCTTGCTCTCAAAAGCGGCTTAACAATGTACCTATGTATATATATATATATATTTAAATATATATATGTAATGTATGTAAATATACGCTTAAGTTTCTGGTTTAGGATTACGTTGTTTAATTTGTTAATAAATGCTTGAATTTATTGATTCGCTTGCATAAATACTAAGAATTCCAATCAAATGCCCCATTATCGTGCAATACATTTATTTCATACCTTAACAAAAATGGAATGTTTCGGCACAGCTTACGCGGCGAAGGAGTAGCAGAGGCTCCCATAGAAACACACACAAATCATGTAGTTGTTTTTTTTTGTTTTTAACACACAACTTAGCTGACACAATAATTGACAAAATTAACTCAGCGAAATGAAACAATATGTAGGAGCTTATCTTAACATTAGAGGTGATCAATTTTATTGCTTACGTATTTGGAACAGAAACGAAGGCAACAATGAACGAAACAAAAAAAATGGTACAAGAACACAAAGGACATTCGAGTAGTGCTAACTAACTCACCTAAAACACACAATGGCACACACACACACACACACACACACATTGAAAGCTGCGGCTAACGAGCTCACAAAAATATCACTCTATACAAATTCGCATTAGATTAACAGAAACGCAAGACTACTACAACGAAACAAACGAACGCATTCATAGCAACTACAGGGGTCGTTCATTGAGTAAGGTTAAGGAAAAAGAATATCTTGTGAAGGTTGAAGAGCAATTGAAGCGCACTGTGAGCTATACCACGTTTTTTAAACACAGTGGAACATATGAAACATGTTATCTAATTTCAAAGCTTTTCAATAAGTGATGAACCAAGGTGCAAGCTAAAAACTGAAGTTACAAACTTCCAAGCTTAACAACATCCACCAACCTCCAATATAATTATTATATAATGCTAAGATTCTAAACACGAGTATTCGGCAACGAGAAAGTATTGAAATTCGGCTAAAATGAAAAAAAAAAAATGCTCAGTAAGGTTTGCCATTTAATTTTACAAGCGAACAGTGCTTGCAAATCATGAATTTTTATTCTCAAAATACGTTGATCTGTGAGAAATTATATTAAGGTAGTCCCAATCGACTCGCCTAACAGGCTATTCAAGCCATTGTGACCGAATTTTGCACCTGTTCTACTTTATTGTACAGTAATCCCTCATCCCGTGTGAAGAGAAATTGCTACTGTTTCGGCCAGTATCTATTTAAATTGGTATATGTCAGTTCGTCGCCCTTCTCAACAATTGGGCTTGTGCTATTCGATCATCTGAAAGACTTAAGCTAAGGCCCTCTGTATGGAAACATACAAAATACTGCTGATGCCACAACTGAAATCGGGTGAAGAATATGACTTTTTTCGAAAAATTGTCTAAAACGACGCAGCATATTAACAAAAACTGCAGGATTTGACTTAAAGAGCAGCCAGAGGCAGTTCAAAAGCTGTCAATGCATCCAGAATAATACACTGTTTAACTTCATTGGATCGTCCTTTTTCAAATATAACAAAAATCTTAGCTTTACAGTAAATGGAGAAAACTACCGTGCCATGATTAAAGACTTTTTTGCCCAAAATAGTAGCGTTGAACAACAAGACGGTGCCACATGCCTTGGTTTACCAACTGAGAGAAGAGTTTGAGAAGCAATTAATCTCAGATTTGACCTAAACTTTTTGATTTGACTACTTTTTTGTGTGGCTTTTTAAAGATACTTCTGTACAGACCAGTAAAAATTACCCCTCACAATAATGTTCCCCCAAGAAGAGAGTTTCTCTGTCGTTCTCTGTCTCTTTCTGACACTCACTAAGGCATTACTTCGGCCAGCATTCGGCGTGAATTGCCAAAAGTGTTCGGGCCCCCGGGTCATGGCTGGGAAACATTGCTTTACATGCACAGAAAACGGCCAGAGAGCTTTCAAAAGCTGCTCTCTCTTCTGCTGTGATTTTTTCTTCGGCCGCTGTCGACCTTGCAGGTGACAGAGATCTAAGAGCTTTAAGTCTCTATGAATTCTTTCGACATCTCTGCTGCCGACCACTGTTCTTGACAAATTTGAATAGAATGAATGTTAAATTCCCCACATACTCAATGAATGACCCTCATTTTCAAAATACTCTAAAAAACTACACAATTACATTCAACCTTCAAAGGCTTCAAGCGAACAAAAAACTAATGTGTGTGTGTGTGTGCCTAAGCCTCTCTTCCAACTGTGGAAGGCAAAGCCCTTACACGTACATAACGTACATTCTACTAGTAAATATAAACGAACTTTTTGCGTAACGATTTTTAACTACTTCTTATGAGTTTTGAACGATTCTTGTAGGATTTACATACATTAATGGGATGTTGGCTTTGTCTACTTCTTATGTAAAGTGACGCATTTGGTTTGTGGCGCGTGATTTGAAAAATAGTTTTGAGTTATATATATTTAATATTGTTTTTTTATGTTGTATTAATTATGAGTGAGTGTGTGTATATATATATATATATATATATATATATGTAAATATGCCGCGAACTGTAATTGCAAATTGGGTGTATATATTTTCAATAGTTTTTTGTGTGTATATATTTAACTTGCATTTAAAATATGAATATTTTTTTTTATTTACTTTCGACAATTTGTTAGGCTTTTCTGGTGATTTTGACTATAGCGTTTCTTGTTTTCTCATTATTCTGTAGGCTGTAAATAAATGTGGCTCTGTACAATAGATTAGCGATCGCTTAGGGCTTTTGTATTTACATATACAATAGGTTGTAAGTTAAGTATCGAATTTTGTGTTCCATTTTGGGTAGTTGTTGTCCATTTTCATTATCTTTTGTACGGCCGATCAGTAGTGTTTTTTTTTTGAGATTTGTAAAAATATTCAACTTGCTAACTCCATTTAGACTAGGATACTGTTCATTGCTTTTATATAATTCACATTCCATTTTTGCTAACTTTGCTATCACTTTGAGTTTTTGTGTGGTTTTTTTGGTTTTTGTTTTTGTTTGGTTTCCATAGGAATAGGTTTTATACAATAACTAAGTACTTAGCGCTCTTGGTATGCGGTATGTGGGTGTTAACTTATTGCTACGTGGCCTCACCCCCCGGACAATCGTCAGAACCCTTACCATCACGATCTCGTGGCTGCAACAGGGCTCGATGCTCATCAGCCTCGCCCTCGCCCTCGCCTTCAGCTTCTTCGCGATCTTCGATGTCGGCAGCAGACACGGCACTAGTGCTGGCTATATCCTCAGTGGCCCGACTGTTTACCGGCGATGTGAATGTGGTCTCGGAGTCTGGGTTTAATTTGGAAAGAGGTGGTTATTAGTTTAAAATTTTGAGGTATATATTTTTTTACATTTGCAAGGTTATATCGAATGATCGAAACTTACATACCCTTGCAGATCTAACCTAAGCATTAAAAAAATCGTTCACTTTGCAGAATCTATCGAAAATATCGCTTGTTCTTTGGCAAACTGCAAGTGTGTCTGAGTGATATTATAAAAAATAAACTTTGAGCTAACTTGGCTCGATTTGTATAAGACGAAAACACGAGTTAGCATAGACCAGTGCTCTTTCTGTTTTGTACCTGTCATTTTGTTGAGCAGACAGCATAGAAACATAGTTTGAGCTTATTTTGCGAAACTCTATCGAAGTTTGGCCACCTGAAATTGGTGTTCTGTAATCGTACACTCGAAAAAGTCCACAGCCAGTCAGAAGTCGTGCTGAAAAGAGGCGCTATAGACGGTAGGATAAAGGCTAATAGGACGATAAGAGTCCATATTATGAGGGCGTTTCTCCGAAGGAACAAATTTTCAATAGCGGACATAATAAAGAAACTTTACACACTTTATACCCTCCGGACCTCTTCAATTTCTGATATCCTAAAATCTGCAAGGGCTTTAAAAAGGTGCTACAAAGAAAGTCAATGCTATACAGAAAGCTGCGTGTGTGTGTGTGTGTGTGTGTGGGTGAGGGTGAGTTTGGAAAGAGTTTTGCGTGTAGAAAGGCCAAAAGCTACAGCTGCACATCGATATCGACTGGGTAAGGGATAGCACTTGACTCTTCAGGTGCTTTAAGTTGGGTCTGGAATACTTGTACTACAAATACAACGCAGAGTTGACATATTCATTATAGGAGGAGTGCTGGTGGTTGGTGTCTTCCCCCCTGACTTTAGTATTGTTGTAGTTGCATACCAACAAATTGGCAGCCGCAGCACTCCAGCTCTCTTTGTGTATGTATTTCTATGTGTCTGTGGTTGGGGAGTTGGATTCGGGGTGGGTTATCAGTGGGTTTAGAATGCAGCATCGAAGATAGTTACTAGGGAAGCAGGACCCAGATAGTTGGCGCGAGATAGAGAGGGGAGAGAGAGAAACAAAATTGTTGTTTTTTGGATGGATCACAGCCAAAAGTCTGGATTACTCAGTGATGTACTCCATTTTGGGAATGTTAGCTAGCCTCGGGGCGTTCACGCTTCTCAACCTACCTAGGCTGCTGTCCCTGGTCTGTGGTCCTTCAACAACGGACGTCTGACTCTGTGCCTGGGCATGAACTGAGCGCGAGAGCAGCGGCTTCACCTGACGCAAGGCCTGCTCCTCGGGATAGCGTGGCGTTTGGAATTTGGTTGGTTTCGATTGCAACGTCGCGGGTCCTGAGCGTTGTTGTATTAGGGTACGATGCCTGAGGGGTGGTGGGGATATAGATTTAGCTAAAACTGAATGAGGTAATTTATTCGGTGAGTAATCGCTGCCGGATTCGCCCTGAAAGTTGAGTGGGGAAAGTGGGGATTAGTGGATTGTGGAGTTTAAGTTGTGTACATTGCCGACTCACCATGACAGTGCCATTATCGGACACGCCTGATCCGGACATATTGTCCGCCAACAGGCGTTCACTCTCCGGATCGGACAGGACGCGTGAAATATCAGACTTGTTTTTCAATATCGACTTGGAGCGCCTGTGATGCTCCAGATTGGGCGAGGCATCAATCGAATCTATCGATGAGGAATGTTTGCTCTCGAATTTGGCTGCAAGTACACAAAAAAGAAAGAAATTTAACAACGTGAACAGTTCCGGGGAGCAGTGCCGGCACACCCACCTTTAGAGCCCACATTTTGTATGCCAAACAAACGCTGATTAATCAGTTTGGTGGCAGTGGCTATACTCTTGCCCGGCGTAAACACCGAACGCTTCTTCTTCTGGCTGCTGCTTGGCGCCAAGGCGTCCAATCCCATGCCGTCCTCATCCATTTTGGTGTCCTCGAAACGAGCCCGCGGCTTCGTGCTACTCGCGCTGGGTCTCAAGGCGGTGAAACTCTGCTGGAAACGCGTCTTGCGATGCTTTGGCACTGAGTTCTCTTCCAGGCTAATGTGACTGCCACGCTCCTGCACATCGAAATTCTGATACACATCATCCAGAGGACTGAGCGCTCCTCCCCCAGCGGCCAGATTACGCAGGGCCGTGTCCCCAGAGGCACTCTTCTTCACCTGGGCACGCAGTCCCGTGACGGAGGAGGAGACAGTGGACGGCAGGCTAACAATGAAGCCCGTTGAGCTGCTGATGGCCTGATGATGGGCGCCCTCTCGCTCCAAGGGATTTATGTACAGATTGTCCATATCAATGTCCAGGGCACAGGCCTCGTCATTAAAGTCAGCGGTAAGATCGCCCTGCGACAGAAACGGATGCGTCTGACAGCTGGCATACGTATCCGAGCTGTCCACACTGGCCAGATCCGCATTGTTGTTGTTATTGCCGCCACCTCCATAGCTGGTATGGAAGTTGCCGCCGAACAAGAGCAGACCATTGGCACCCCCGCCAGCTCCCACCGTTGTGGTATTGAAATTGTTATTGAAATTGTGATTGAAGTTCGAACTGGAGATGGCAGCTCCAAATCTCAAGGGCGTTTCCGGTGGCAGTGCAATTGTCGTTGATGTGGTGGTGCCATACGATGAGGATGCGGACGAAGATTGTGAAATGATGGGCATCACACTGGCACTGCTGGTGTACGCCGGCAGCAGTACAGCGGAGAGAGGCGGTGGCGGTGGCAGGGCCAACACGGGTCCCCTCACCACGGGCGGTGCGAGCAGGCCAAACTGTTGGGCCTGTCGGTTGGCCGCCGCCATACGCATCTCCAGGCAAATGGGTTTATGGAAGTCGGAAGTTGGAAGCGAAATTACACCCTCTGCATCCGTATACTCCTTGAAGTCCTGCAACGATTGGAGGCACAGGGCACGGGGTGAGAGTCAAGCACAAAAACCACTTACAGGTGGTACCTGGGCGCTCTGTGTTAAACATAACGTGTGCATGACAGCGACTTGGAGTTATTGCAAAACTGCTTTGTCAAGACCATTAGGAACATGCAACTATTTAGAGGAAGGCATTGAGTGGAACTTAAACGTGCTGCGCTAATTGCTGCCAAAACACTTAAAGTGACGGAATTTTAAATTAACACCTCAAAGCGTGATCTCAACTGGTGTAAGGCTATGCAACAAATCGAGTAGTTTTAGTGGTAAAGCATCTTCAATCTAGTGCTCGATTCAAGATTGAAGTACTTTTTGTATTCCTTTTAAATATTCTTCAAAAAACTCAGCACTTTTACTCTTTACTGTCCCCGGATGTTAATAATGAAGTTCTAAACTGAATAAATATTGACTTTTTGTATACCGAATTCCAAAAACCTTGAAAATGGTTGTTGTGACACCGGTGCATTTAACAAGAACCAAGTAATATTGCCTTAACTGCAATTGGTAACCAAAGATATGCGGCCGTTGTGTGTTTATGTATTGAAATTGGAATGTTTTAAATCAAAATTCGACTAATTCGCTCACAAAATACTTTTCCTATTAATACAAAGAAAAATAAAAACCAAAAAAGATCCATTTGAGAATGAAAATTCTTTTAATCATGATTTTCAGCTCCGTTGGATGATTAAAAGTATATTTAAGACATATCCTTCCCAAATGGATGCGAGAAATTATCCAATGGATATGATTTCTTTTCTAGTAACAAGGAGAATCGAGCGCTTCTCTAATGCTGTTGCCTTCTTACAACCCTTTTTGCTGCTATTTTAGTTTTAGTTTCTTTATGAGCCAACTTATTCGACTTTCTGCACTGCAGTGAAATAGTTGTGCTTGATTTCAGGTTCGGTTTACTCTTGTAGAATAACTAGGAGGCAATGAGACTCCATTTTTCCATGTCCGATAGGTCGAACTAACCTGCGGTTTATCGGAACCTCATAGTCAGTTCCAATTTTAGTTTACAGATAGAATAATTGAAATTTTCACTATGGACCCAGTTGATTTGGAATAAATAATGCCACAGAGTACAGAGAAAAGGTGGAAGAGTGGTTAATTCCGAATTAGGTTGATACAGGTTGGCAATATCTGCCGGTTGACCTATAACTCTAGCTAGGATTAGAGATTCAGTTAAATTTATCATGACTCCGATTGTTAACAGGAATCATGCATTGTTGCTACTAACCAAACTGCTCTTGGTGCCAGAGGCAGCTTCCTTAATGCTCTTTCTGATCAAAATTATTGATAATTATCTCCAAGTCTTTGACAAACCTTGGCTTTCTCAAAAATAGGTTTGCTTGACTCAACAAGGTCCACAAGCAAATGTTCCTCAGCCAAGAAATACACAGGAAAATATCTGAAATCAATCCTGTTGATCCTGTTTTTTGGGGTTAAAAAAACAAAGTGGGAATGAAATCAATCTTTTCCGGGGTAGGCTCAAGAATATCGGGGATTATCCTGTTTTCAATCCCGCTTCGGTCTGATTTCTTTTTCAATGTATTTTTTCCGTCTAGGTTTTTTTTAACTTTTACTTTAATTCATTATCTTAACAATTTTATTTATATTTTCGCAAAAGAATTAACTCCTTACACTACCTTAAATTAGACGGACTCTGGTCACACTGTTGCAAAGATAGGAGTATATCGATGACGGGTGAAACTGTCTCTGAGAAAGCCAAAGTACTTAATCTAAGATTTGAAGTGAATTTCCTAAACCTGGTTTTAAATCTAGTTTGATATCGCAATTTGAGATGTTTTACCACCTGATCTCACTTTGTAGAAACTCTCTAAGTTGCATAGTCTAACCTCAGCTGTTGCACCACAACTCTTCACGTTCGCATTGAGACCACGGTTAATAAACAAAATGAAATAAGTTTGCTTTAGTGTTCTACTTACCCCAAGAATGGTCCCACCACCACCACCACCACCAGAAGCAGTCTCGTCTCTCAGGTGTGGCTCATTGGGGGAAGCTCAATCGTACAAATCATATTTATCGCTAATCGAAATCATAAAATAATCGAAATATTCTAGGCGAGCAATACAATGAGAATAGACATGATTGAATAGTAGAAAGTTGTGCGCCAATCGAGTTTTGTGCTAAGAAAATGTTTTAAAATAATTGTTTTAGTTTTATTGCAAATATTTGTTGTCGCTTGTTCTTTTTTTTTTTTGAGTAAAATAAGGAGAGCATTTTAACATTGGTTCAAATAACTAAACAGGTATTTTGGTTTATTTTGTTGTTGTTGTTTGTTATAACAATAGAGTTGTTCGTTGATTTAGCTAGGATAATACGTAGATACGATACAGATTTGGGGCTAATTGTAATTACGTGCTTAGTGTAAAAAAAATACCAACAAAAAAACAAAAAAAAAAACAATAAATTGTAACAGAATCGATTTAGACTTTCATCAAGGCCTTAAGCTTAACAGACACACTTGAAATACACCGTAAATAATAACACATGCTGCTTTTGGTTTGCCTTACGTAAATTAATTAAACTAATTAAATTCTTAGAATTTTCTATGTCTTTCTTTAGCTTTCACGTCACGCACGAGAATACGGGTAATTCAGTTAGATTTTAGTTTGTGTAGAGATTAAAGCTAATTATGTTAGGTAAATTGCAATTTCAATTGCATATCCGTTTTGAGTTCGAGATTAATGACATTATGTATAATTCGTCGGGCTAGTGGAAAAGCTTGTCTAAACGCTATTCGCGCGCAATGGAATACACTCGCCTTGACATCCTGGCAAACCCTTTAAGAAAAAGAAATGAAAAAAGAAACAAAGTCAACATAAAACATATGCCATTTTCTTGCCCAGTTCTCGCTGTGTGGGAGGTGGGGGGAAAAGGGGGTTGGTGGGAGGGGAGGGACAAAACACAAGGACGAAGACATGGTGTGCTGGTTTACCATCTCATAGATAATAGATATCTACAATGCCCTCTTCGATCATACGCTTGAGAGCCAGATAATTCTTGGGCGAAGGCGGTGGGCGCGCCAGTCGCTTGATGCTATACTCCCTGTCGTGGAACACACAAATGCGATCCTGCAATATTTATACATACACACACACATAGGACACATTATGATTAAGTTAAATAGAACTATAGATCCATATGAGGGAGTTGCTACTTGAAGTTACAAAACGAAATGTGGGGCTATTCAGTTGCTCATTCAATTGCCGGCAATTGTTCAATCGCTCGCTAATCAAAAAGTAGCAGCTGAACAATAACGAGCAAAGAAAAATGAGTGAATCAATGAATTGAACTCTTTTTACTCACTTTACTCACTCACTTCGCAATGAGCAACTGAACGAGCAGTTTTCCCCAACACTATGGCATTATTTACGTGTACGGGACGCCTGGTACAGGACCTAAAAGCTTAATTAAACTACATATCTGTGTGTGGGATCCAATTTGTGTTATTAGACAATATAGTTTAGTCGGTTTAGTTCAAGTACAACACATAAGTTTCATTTCAAAACAAACCAAAAAGAAAGTGCAAATACAAAAGTTGGAACGAAAAGCATGCCACTAACACAGAAAGCATCTCATAACGAGAAATCAATCAAAAATGGATAAAGGTGTTCGGTCGAATGTCGTTGATCGATTTTACCTTAGTTGTGCAGAAGCAGCATTCAAATTCCACGGGCACATCCTGCTCCAGATTATCCATGCGTTGATTCTGCAGATTCTCCAGCGCCACCTGGCGCCGCAACTCAGCCACTTCCTATAAATAATGTTATGAGGGATTTTGGCATCATGTAAAGGTTCTCAAAGGCATTTTTAATAGATTTTTCGAAAATTATTTACAGTATAAACCGGGAATATGTACCAAAAAAAGTCACCACAAAAAAACCTCCATGCAGCGCATGCATCAAAATATATTGAGTTAGGATAAGATTAGATAAGTTAGGTAGACATTCACCAAAACAAAAAAAAAAACAGCCTGGAATATTGGGCCGCATGCAGAGTTATTCAAGTGTGGTTTTACCATTAAAGTTTTTAGCTAATTCATAAAGCATGGATCAGGCTTGAATAAGTGTGTGCTTTGATTGATATTGATATGGCCTAGGTAGTCAAATTTATACATATTAAAGACTTTCACTGGATATCACAGAGGGCGCCGGTTCTGTAGTTTCCTGAGGTTTCTTTTTATATCCTTGCAGAGGGAATATTGAAATTGTCCAGATGTTTGTAACGTAAAGAAGGAAGTATTTCCGACCACATAAAGTATATATATTCTTGGTCAGCATGACGAGTTGAGTTGATTTAACCTTAACCTTCGTCAGTTTTAAAGCTATCGCGACCAAAGTTTGCACGAAGTCTCTGGTACAAATACGCTGCACATTTGTCTACACCGGCCGAATCGGATGACTATAACATATAGCTGTCATAGAAACGATTGGCCGATAAACTAGTTCTAGTGAGAAAAACTTTTTTTTTCAATGCAAATACCTCAAAACTACCTATTTACTAGTTTTTAATGCTTCTTCATGATTCCACCAAGTTTGGCCGAAATCGGACATCTGTATAGTATAGCTGCCATAGAAAAATAAGGTTAGAAAAATAATCTTAGTAAGAAAACTTTTTGGTTTTCCATGTAAACCTCTTTAAAATTGGCATTTGTTTATTTTATAAGCTTTCACACAGTTCATCAAAGTTTAGTCAACATCGGACGACTATATGTTATAGCTGCAATAGGAATAATCGGTCGAGAAACTAGTTTTTAAGAGAAAAACTTTTTTGTTTTCAATGGAAAAGACTCCAAACTTTGCATTTCTTAGTTTGTCATGCTTTCCCATTGTCACTAAGTGTGGTCGAAATCGGACATCTATATAGTATAGCTGTCATAGAAAAGTTGGGTCAGAAACGAAGTCTTGGTGAGGAAAACTTGTATAAAAACTTGTATGAGTTGTTCTTAGAAGTACATAAATTAAGAACGAAACATTCTTAAGTCGAAGAATGAGTGTAAATGTCTTCAAAATGAAAACAAACGTTTTTTCAGTACTATTACCGCTGAGCGATACTTTTTTGACGTTCTTAGTTCAAGTACAACATATCTTAGATTAAGTACACAATAGACTAACTGTGCTTGCTCCAAAAAGCGTGCTATGGAAAAGACGACTAGTTTTAAAGCAAATCTGCTCCTTGAGGAGTCAAAATATGATAGATTCTTGACCTACAGAATTTAGTTGAATTTATAGCCCCTATATATTTTCACAAAATTGTTAAAAACTTAAGAAATATTTGTTAGAAGCTTTAAAAATAGATTTCTTAATTTCCCTTCTTGGGAAGTTTTTTCCAATTTTCTTCTCCCATGTTCCCAGTAGTCGTTTGTCTATCATTCAACTTTGTTTGAGTAAAAATTTCGAGAAATTCGCTTCGATATATATATCTCACCAGCTCAATGAATTCAGCGACAGTTTCCGATTCTGCTAAAGAATTCCAAAGAACCTGCTCTAAATGTGCTCTAAATGCGCCTAAGCAAACTGCTTTGGATCGGTGAGTAGGGAAGTATAACAAGAATTATCTAGAATAGTCCCTTTATTTACATCTGCAGTCGTTTTGTCTATCGTTTTACGCGCACTGAACACTCGACCATATCCCCTGATGGGGGGCAAACGCAGTGACTTCGAGGACGCTTCGAGTTTCAACAGCGACTACGACTATGCCTCTGCGGATAATGGCCAATTCAATGTTCAAGATTTTGTGGAGAATAATGGTCCACAGGTAGCAATTGTGGATGGTGACGCAGAGTGTGAGACCCACCCGCCGCAAACCAGCTGCTTGCCCGTCAACAATGGACCACGACCAGTGCCAGCCCCCACCACTTTGAGACCTGATTCTACCACATGCGAACCGGCGCCCACGTCACCTCCAGCTGAGTCCACCACCGTGTGCGAACGAAACTTTATGAGAGTAGAGGATCAACCGAACCCCTATCAGCAGCAGCAACAGGAGCAACCACCGACGGGATCCCGCGGCACCTCCTTAGCGTTGGCCGACATTGATGAGGGAGAGCAGCGGAGCAAAGAGCTGCGCACTCTGGTCCAGCATTTGTATGTGGCCCAGGCCAGAGTTCAGTTGGAGGCCACCGAAATACAAAAAGCTCAAGCGGTGGCCTCCTCGGCGCAGGCCACTCTCGAAGAGTCGGCCAAGCATGTGCGTAGCATCACCGCCTCGCTGCACAATGCCCAACAGGAGGTGGCTGCTTCGGCCATCAGAGCCCAGATAGCTCAACTCCAGTTGGCGGCCCATGATCAGTTGCTGTTTGCCGCTCGCCAGGATGTGGATGCACTGTCATCGCAAATGGTTGGTCTACAAGCGGCTGAGGGTATTGTACAGCCCAAGCTAACAGTGGATCTGCATGCTCTGCTGGATAAACTGAAGCAGCCACTGCAGGAATTCGATAGGCCAACGCCGGTGCCGGCGATAATGAATCTGCCGCCTCAGCACCAGCAGCTGAGCGAAGGATTGCCGCTTGCTAATTTTGATCCTAACATGCACATGGACTACACCTAATTGGAATTTGGAGTTGTTTGCCATATATATATATATATATTTTTTACCATTTACTCATTCTTTTTTTTTGTTGTTTGTGAGTGCACGCAGTTTATTTCTATATAAATGTATTTTAGTGTATATCAAAGTGTGTGTGTTTGTGTTTGTGTATATGTTTATGTTTGTGGTTAAATGCAAATGCTGGAATTAAGTAAGCTTGCTGCACAAATTTTAAAATTCTAGCATAATTTCATACTAAAAAGCTATCACTTTTCAATGATAAATTTGTAGTTTTTAACACAGATTGTGGAATTAGAACCTTAAAATTACAGAGATGTAGGAAATGTTGGTATCTCTTTGGTAATGTTGCCATTAGCCACGATAGTTAATTATTCAATTTAATAAAAAAAAAAGGATTCTTACGCACCATTAAACACCTTAAATTCGTTGAAAATCGGTGGATTTTTAAAGTACTTACAATTTTAATAACTCAAAATTTCTACCAATTACAAGTGAATCAGAATGAGCTTGTCGATGTACCCCTCGCAAATAGTATTCTTACATTTGAATGAAATTAAAGTTAAATAATTTAAAATTTAAGTTGTAAGGTTCCCGAATTCGGACTTTGTTTACTGTGAATCGAATTAAAGACTTAGACAAGCAAGCTGCGAAGCTTTCCTAAAAGTAAGTGTAAGTAAGTAAGAAAATTTTAAAGGATATTTTGCAGTGTGGACCTTCGATTTTATATATGTGTGCATTAGGGTGCACTTAAAAGGGCCAAAATGGAAATTTGGAATGATCACCTCCTTAACGCAATCCTTTTGCAGTAAAGACAATGAAAGTTAAAACAGAAATATAAAAAGTTCAGTTATAATGGACGAGACTAGGCCGCAATGCTGGTACTAAAAATGAATCATACGCCCCGTAATCTACATCACAATTCAAGTGTCAGGTTGACAACTTTTAAAAGTAGGCCAAGCTATTTCAATTTTGATCAAACGAAATTTCTCAATTTTGGATAAAAGTGGAAAACGAATTTTCCGCTTTCTTAGCTGTCCATTTCAGTGCCGCCTATGAAGTCAGAGGGGATATCAAGAAAAAGTCCACACTATACTATACTTTGATATACCATTAGGACCCGAGGGTTAGAGACAGCACTCCAGGTCTAACTACATGCATGTCTCTCCAGCAATATAACGAAATCTGAAAGAGTTGTTCACTCTGACTTAACTTAACTCAACTTAGAAGAATGAGCTTTTCTTTAGAACTAGCAGCAACCTTTGGATGATTTACAGCCCCTTTGGTTGACTAAAACGATACTGAAGACATATCCAATTCAAATTGCTGTTTTATGTACCTTATTTCTTTGTTGTGTTTAGCTAAGCTACGAATTTGTTTCGAATATCTTAATTAAGCTCAGGTCATTTGCCAAAACTTGAGCGAATATTCCTTAAATGATTGTAATTTTGCTTTCTGTGTAGCTTATTGTTTCGATATCAAAGGAATAAAGGTTCTGAAATTGCCTTGGTCAATAATGAAATCATAGAATGAAGTTAGAAGAAATCAGGGATGCAAAGCGCTTCTGAACCGGATCGAACCGAGCCGCAAACCGAACCGGCTTCCTACCGGAAATGCTGAACTGAACCGAAAACTACAAAGAAAAACGCTGAAAAGGCAACTTCCAGGCATGTTTATGGTTGATTCATATTTAACGAATATTCAGCCTGTTGAATGGGCCCCTCTTCAACTTATAAATAAACCCAGTTCGCGCAGCTTCAATTAATATATACCAAATATTTTGTCTATTTTTGTGAATTACGCTAATATAATCTAATCTGCAGCAAGCCAACTTAATGAGTCTAAACTTAAACAAGCTAAAAGGCTTCAAAACAGTTTAAAAACAGATTCAAAATAAAACCAAATAAGTATATCACAAAAGTGTTTGCTATAAAATTTGATGCGGCAGCATTCTCA
Source organism: Lordiphosa andalusiaca (assembly GCA_035044965.1). Classification (NCBI taxonomy): domain Eukaryota; kingdom Metazoa; phylum Arthropoda; class Insecta; order Diptera; family Drosophilidae; genus Lordiphosa; species Lordiphosa andalusiaca. Next base: position 2,228,882 of record JAWNNM010001363.1, on the reverse strand, counting down.
TCAGCTTTTAATGCTTCGTTCCACACATTCAGCTCCTCCTTAGGGACAAGGACGGGCGGGCGGGGGGCAATACGCAGGCATTCTGCAAATGCAAATTTGGGGGCTGCCTTTATCTTTTTTCTTTTTGTGTTCAAATGAAAATGTTAGCTTTGGGTGCAGCCACTGAATGTCCAATCGCAATCAAATGGAGTCAAATGCTGATTAATAAACGGTAGTAGCAAGTGGCAAGTAGTAGTAGTTATGCATTCGAGTAGATAGAGTAGTTAGTAGAGAGAGTAGGTTGAGTTCTTTGTGTATACTTTGAATGTACCTCCTTACTGCGTCCCCGTAAAATCTAAAAGGTTGAAATGTGTGTTTAGCTTAATTAGCCATGTTTAAAAAGAGTTTTGGGTTGGGCTAGTGAATACAGTAAATACAAACGAAACGAGAAGGTGAAGCAACATAGAAGAGTCTACCGATTGGGAATATGTATTGTAGTACAGAACTAGGCGGGTGGAACTTAAAAACGGCCAGTCCGGCTTACCAGATTTTCGGGGGTAAACCAGACGCAAAAGTGGGGTTACAGAGTGTGACAAAATAATTATGTTCGGATCCAGTTAACGGCTTCACATTGACTAATAGTTACGTATAAATAGTTACGGTTTAAAGAACTTTGAAAACATTAAGATAGTTGTATATAATCGAGATATATCTTTTGGGTTGGACTAGCACACACGCGCACACACTCCGGCCGGATGGGCACACACTTACCCCGGGCGTGATCATCATCTGTATGGGCAGACCCTTCTGATTCGAGGCTAAGGTGTCTGCATCCTCGTCGTCGCCTCCCTCGCCGGCGGCCACTTCCGGTGCACTGCTGCTGCTGGCGGTGGCCACTGCGGTAGCCGCGCTGGAGGCGGCCACCATGGCCAGATTATTGGCCACTCCGCCTCCTCCGGCTCCAGCGGCCGGCAGGTGTGAGGTCTGTGGTTTTTGCTGCTGTTGTGCCTGAAGCAGCGCCAGCTGCTCACGCCGATAGCTCTCCATGGCCATCATTGAGGTTTGCCTGGCATTGGGATTATCGAAGCTGTAAGGCGGCACCGCATCCTGCTCCGAGCTGGAGCCGCGACGCTAAAGTGAATGAGAAATAAGTGAGCGGATGTTTATCATACGCCAGGCCTTGCCCCGCCCTGCCCGCCCCCTCGCTTACGTGCGTGATATTTGAGTTTCGCATGTTTGCCACATGCTCGTAGTTCTTGTAGCATCCAGTGCCTGTGGTTGCCGGATTCCGACCGCCTTCCGATTCCCCTTCTTCTGTGCTGTTGCCATCCGTTTGGGAGAGATTGTGTCCTGTGGGCGATCCGCGTATCGCGTGGGTTAAACGGTGCCAATTTTTCAGTGATCTTGTGTGACTCTCTCGCTTTTCTGCTTGGCATTGGTGTGTGTGAGTGTGGTGTGTGAGTGTGGTGTGTGTGTGTGGTGTGTGTTGGTATGAGTGTGGTTTATATGGATTGGAGGGGTTATTCAGATTACGTTGGCATTTCGGGCGATCGTGTTCGGTTTTTGTGTGTGTCGTTCGCAAAAAAGCCATGGAATGCACATTTTGTCGCCATTTTCATTTCGCATTTGTTTAGCCGACCGACATCAGTTAGAGATTTAGTCAATGAGTTAGAGCGGGGTTTGGATTTTGTTTTGGTATTTTTATTCATTTATTTTTTAAATTAAAAGGAATAAAAGAAAGAGATATGAATTTCATGAATGTCGTTATACGAGAGAATGTGTTGCTTATTTATGTGTTAGTTATTGTACGACGATGGCACGACGATTGACGACGACGACGACGACGACGACGACGACGTTCAGTTAGTTAGGTTTGATAGTTACAGTGAAACAACATTGAATGGTCAACAGTATGAGGGATCACAGTAAGTTATTGTTAGGCAAAGAATACTGCTAAAGTTTTAGATATATTCGATATATGTTTGGCTAGTGTAAATAATAAACAACATTTAAATTAGTTTTATGGTGAATGAATAACTATTGCTAGCTATTGGAATTTGTTAGTTCAACACACAACATAGAGTTAGTGATTATAGTTAGGAGTACGTATATATATCGTTGGAAGAGACCAAACTGAGGGTGTAAAGATGTCCATTGTTACCTTTTCTCTTGCACATATTCTGCCTGACCTCCTCAGAGAGTGCGCTGGCTAAGACCATGTGCATTTAGTATGAGGCATGCACAATTCTGAGATGCTGTGAATCGGACTTGGGATCTAATTTCTCTAAGTATATGACAGTTTATACAAAAAGTTTATGTTCGTGTTCTGTACAAGACTTTCCATGGATAACGCAACTATTTTCAATTTATGCCAATTTATAGATGGAACTTTCTTTTGAATACGGAGAAAATTTCATGACACTTATAAAGGCTGACATCTAAAATGCTGCTATGTGTTACCGTATTTTACTACTTAGCTTATATCTCGACTCTTTCCATCTTAAGGGTCACCAGCTAGATCCTTCTATGAAAACTGTGTGATAATAGGTAACGAAATTAATGATTAATCAAAAACTATTGAGTACACAGAGTGAAACATCTGTTGACAAAATAAGTTGCATAAACTTATGAACAAATCTTGTTAAACAATTTTTTTTTTTGCACTTTTCTGATCTAAAAAGAGTTAATTAGATAATATAATTTCTTTCCTGTTTGCATTAGAGATAATGCAATATCAAACTATAGCAGCTGCGACAAGGTCACAAAGTTTGAACTAAAAGTTACCCATACGCCCCGTTAGCCACTTCAAAATTTTAACCATGAAATCCTTGATTCATGTGTCATAAATTTCATCCTATTTTGTTAAAAATATGTCTCAATATATTGCAAAATATCACGCATTCTTGGTTGACCCTTGTGACAATTCAGATAGATTGCCTTGTTATATCAGGGTCAGAAGGCTGTAACCAACAAGGAACTACGAATGCAGCTGCCCTCCAACTGAACAATTTATGAAAGAACGCTTAAGCCCTACTTCTGATCTTATTCGGGTTTCTTAGTCAAAAGAACGAAATGCCTATCGATAGTTCGATCTCCGCATATCGACTCAAATGCCAGCCTGTGCTATTCTGTAGAATTAGCAGTGAGTATGCTATATTAGCGAGTTAAAAGACTTATCAAGCTATGCTATTGAAAAGATATTTCTATTCTTAATGCCTTGACGGAATCTATGTTAATAGGCTGTAGGCCTAGTTTGGCTTGAAGCACCTGACTCAGCATTGCACCACTCACAAAACTGAGTGCCATTTCTTTGATATACAATCAACTGAAGTTAAATAAATAACTGGATTACAATTGCACTCTGATCATCTTCAAACGCTTAATAAAACAATCAAATATACCTAACATATATATGTGAAATGTTAACGTTAGGATTTACTTTGCAGGGGGGAATGCCCAAGGCTCTTCTAGGATAAAAGGATAGAAGAAGTCAGTAGTGAGCTATCTGTAGACTGTCAAATCCGAAGATTTCAAATCTATTGGAAGGAAGTTTGAAAACAGAACACTGCTGCTCAAGTGGAGTGGCCAAACCCCAGCTTATATAAAATGAACAAAAACTTGAATTTTCGGTGTAATTTGTTAAACAGTCTGGTCATACTAGAACTAGGTTCCAAGTCGACAAAATATGTATAGGCATAAGGCAAGGCCTTTAGGTAGACATTGTACAGTTCTGTACTATTATGAAATATGTTTCCTAGGGATTCGAATAGAAGAAGAAGAGATGAAACATGTTTCCAAGTAACAAAGTCTTAAGGGCAAGTTTTTTTTATACATTTTGTTAACTTACTGGGCAACGGGTATTGGAAGTATGAATCTAGTTACTGGAAATCATTCCCTCTTTTTGTTGCAAACTTAAGTAAACTTTTCAAACTACGAAAATAATTTGCTTAAAATCGAATCCAACTACAAAAGCACAAATGATCAAAGGCATCACTGCGTATGAGTAATATCAAGAACTTTGGAGCCTCCTTTTTAACTCCCTTTTTCCTTCATCAAAAATATACAGCATTAATCTACAAATCTAAAATATAATTTATATAAAACCTTAAGGTTAATGTTACCAAATTCATACATTTTTTTCCTAGTTTCAAAATGAATTTCAACTAATTTTTAGTCAAAATTAAGTGTTTAAAGTGAGAACGTTCAAAGGGAAAGAGGAAATTGATTCTTGAACTACTTCAAATACTGCTGGGGCTCATTTTGAATCTTATGTCCTTGTGTTTTTCTCTCTGTGTACGATTTTTGGGAAATCTTAAGCAATTCAGTGGTTTACCAAGGATTTTTTTGGGGTATAAACCCCACCCCTTGAATACATGAGAAGTGACTTAAGAAAGAATTCCAAAATTTTCCTCTTAAGGTATAATTCATACTTTTAAGCTATCTAAATCACTTTCCTACCAATTGATTACTTTTACTTGAAATAAAAGTCAATAAAATGTAAATCAAAAAGTGTATAGATCTTAAGTAGATATTTTTATTGACCTGACCTAAATTTGTCCTAAAAAAATACCCAAACTGGAATATGCAGAGTTGAAAAAGTTGCCACAGCTCTTGCCTAAGTAATTAAAATTGATGGCATAACTTAGTATTGCTTTCTTTAAATTAGAAAGTATGCTTTGCACAAAGGCTGTGCGCTTTGTTGTTGTCGCTTTCTTCTATGTGCACAATTGAGTCTATTTACCAAGACTTTTTTTTTAATTAACTCTCCTTTGCTTCCATCACGAAATGAGTACGGCTAAACAAGTTTCAGTCTATGCAAATCTTCTTGTTAACATACAGAAGCATTAACGTCAATGTATAACGCACAAAGTGATGACTCGATAGTATGAACTATGATAAAAAAAAGTGTTGGTTGGTTGTTTGGAAATGATTTGCTCTAACAAACTCGGCAAAACAAATGTATGAAACCAGGACTGGCACATTTGGCCCTTACATGTATGTATATGTAGGTATGTATTTAGTAGACAGCTAGCTGACTGGATGAACAAAAGCACATTTCATGGTGATTTACGCAACTCATGTACCCGTTACTAAGTAAGTGAAGTATGGTGGAGGAGGGGGTTTGGGGACAGGAACCGGAGCACAAGTGAGAGACAACACAGAACTTGATGTGGAGAGCATCATTTAATTGTTCTGTTTTGTTCCTTTTGCTTCATTTGACTCTTAAATTATGTCGTTGCTTTTACCTTCCAAACGAACAAGAGGCGCACAACTAAAGCAAATTAAATTCTGGACACCATAGAATTACGTATAGGATAGTTAAGGTAGGCATAAATATCGAAAGAGTTGTACAGCGTTTTAGGTTTTTGGTTTTATTGCTAATTTCACAGACACACAAAAGTTTTTGTTTTAGTTTATGGTTTTGGTTTACAGTTTAAGTACACAAAGGTAATGGGGTTTTTCATTTTTTTTGTGGAGTGGGGAGGGGTTGATAGTAGTTTTATATACGAATATGTTGGGGGGAAGGTTTTCATACATGGCTTGAGCGTAAAGAGCGTACAGTTGCTACATTCAAATGTAGTTGTTAGTTATTAGTTTGACTTTAGATTAGACGGCATGCAACAATAGGAAATGAGAAGGATAAAAGAAAGGAAGGAAATCAAACAAGTAGAAGGACACACACACAGAGTAACAAAATGTGGTTCGAAAAAATATGGTAAAAGGCACGTAAAGGCTTTTTGTTGTCTTCCCAACTGATTTTGTTTTTAGATTCTTTCTGCAGCACAATGATAGAAATGTTAACATCGACATGAAACCAAATGCAAATCATAACAAAATTTGTCAATTTCACAGAACTGAGGAGTCGAAAAACCAATACGTTTTCAGTTGAACATACACATATATATATATATTTGTTCGTATATAATTCTACATGTTTCGATATATGACGATATATGTCTATTAGGTCTTAGCTTAAATCAAGTTTCCTTTTGCTGCAAACTAAGCGCGTTCGGCTTTAAATAAGGCATTTTGTCTTTTTGTTTTTTGTTATGCGTTTTAGGAACGTTTCTTCTGTCGCTATATGGAACGAGTATATTTGGAATATACATACCTATATATATTATATATATATTTGTCTTGTGTATATATTTTGTTTGACGCGCTCACTAAAATGATAAACTAAGCTTAAACTCTCTCAGCTACCACAACTAATTTCATAAATAAGGCTGACTTTTTGTTTTGTGTGTTTTTTTGTGCATCTTCCTTGTGTGACATTGAGCTGGCTCAGTACTACAATAATTTTTGTCTTCAACTTTGGAGGGATTTTTTGTAAGTAATTTGGTTTTCCTAATATGCTGAGTAAATGCCTTGGATTTTTTGTTTTTTTTTTGGTTTTTTTGTTTTTTTTTTTCTTTTAGTATAAAAGCATAGGCCTAATTTATAGCTAAGTTTTTAGACTAAATCAAAATTGTGCTTACGCGGATTGTTTTTGTTTTTTTTTGTTTTTTTTTTGGATATCTTAAGGTTTGATTCTGTCGCTTTTATTAGGGGCGTGTTTGTTAGCTAGGTAATGGAAGAGCGGGTACTGGAGTTTCCTCTTACACACACACACACACACACACACATACACATAAATGTATATCCACTGGACCACAAATGGAATGGAAAATTGAATTTTTTAAATAAACACCCTTTACTATATCTAAATATATAATAAATATTGCTTTTACAGAGATCAAAGTTGAGAGAAGAGCTCTACAGCAAAAAGTCCTATGTTAGGTTAGGTTAAATAGACTGCTCGGCAGAGGCCGAGATCACCCAGATTCCTTTTGGATTCTTCTTTGATGTTTGTATTCTGCATATTGTTGTGTTATATTTATATTCGAATCTATTGTGTTTGAATTTCCTTTTAATGTAGCCTATTTTAAATCTTTAATGAGAATTATAAGCAGCGTTCAAAACTCCAAAAAGTATGCAACGCTTCAGCTTTAGTCAATACAAATCTAACAAAATTTGTATACCCTAGGCAAAGGAAAGTTTGCAACGCATAAAAAAATTCATTTTCGACCCCATAAACCATATATATTTTTGATCAGGGTGACGAGCTGAGTCGATTGAGCTTTGTCCGTCCGTCCGTCCGTTAGTCTGTCTGCTTCTACTCGAACTAGTCTCTCAGTTTTAAGCTATCGAGCTGAAATTTTGCACAGAGTCTTCTCTTTGCTGCACTCTACTAATATGTCGGAACCGACCGGACCAAATGACTATATCTCATAGCTCCCATAAGAACAATCGGTCGGAAAACTAGTTTTAGTATGAAAAACTTGTTTCTTTTCAATGGAAACGTCTCCAAACTTTGTAATCTTAGGTTTTCTATGGTTTTTTATAATTCTACCAAGTTTTATTTAAATCGGACAACTAAATGGTATAGCTGCCATACAAAAGCTAGGTCAGAAAAACAGTCTTAGTTAGAAAAACTTTTTTGTTGTGAATGGTAGCATCCTGCAATTTTGTATATGATTGTTTCACATGTTTTCACACAACTCTAAACATTTTTGTCCAAATCGGATGACTGTATCATATTGCTCCCATACGAACGATCCATCAAAAAATGGGTCATAGTGGAAAAAAATTATTTTTGAAAATATTTAAGAGAGCACCTGCAAGGGTATAAAAACTTCTGCACAGACGAAGTTAGCTTGGTTTTCTCTTTCTCAATTAATACCGCTTTAGTTCCGAGAAGTTTCATAATGCTTTAAATGTCTAAATGTGAAATCACAGCTTTTGATCGATTCGAACTTTTAGTCTACAATAACAGAATACAATTTAATGCCAGGAATTCAATTAATTGATAGCACAAAGTTGCGGAGGCTCGAAATTATGAGTGACAGCTTAGTGAGACTTCATCAGTATGACCACTGCATCACTTTGATTGTCAACAAAATTTAAACATGTATCTCTTTTCTAATGGTCTGGCAACCCTTTATCCAACGACACACGATCATCGATTGATATATTTCTATCGAAGTGGTCGGCTTTTATTCAGAACACGAATTTTACACGTTTTACTTTGCAAACTTGACACAGCCATAAAGAAATCGTAGGTGTTCAACAAACGAAATATTTTTATATAATTTTAAATTCCTAAAAAACGTTTCAAAATACTAAAATATCTATAATTGTCCCTAGAATTATACTTTATTTTCATTTCAATTTCTATTTTAAGATGCCACCAGGCAAATTTCGTGGAAGTGGTATTCAGAACATGATTGTAGCGTATTCTTCAGAAAGTCACAGGTAAGTTCATCAAAATAAATATTTAGTTGTTTTCATAAAACAAACTGTTTTGATATGTATCAAAGAGTTTTTGCCGTGTCCAGCTCAAAGTAGCAGAGGGTTAGTTAGTCTGGATTTGGAAGGACTCTTAGTTTTTGACATCGACTATGTGAAAATCTCTAAAAATATCACATGAAATAATTATTCATAGCCTCTTTTTTATCAGCGAAATACCTTTTAGGGTGTCATATGATAAGAAACAGCCCTTAAATATAAAATATCTAATTGAAAGCTATCGACAATAGCAACACGTTTTGGACTCAACATTGCTCAATGGCGCTGTATTCACATTGACGTCACAGTCGGGCGCCACCAGCAGTGACTGTGCAAAAAAAGTGTTCACATTGAGCACCGCATGAGAGAATTGTTCTTTTTGTTTGTTTACTCTTTGCGGGAATTAAGAATCGGAGAAATTAAATAATAATGTGAATTTAATTGCTTAATGAAACAAAATATATTTTCCGAATTTTTAAAATTGGTTTACCGAAAATCTGAAAGACTAGATATAACCTGAAGTAGCTACGTATTTGTAACTAGGTGCAAATCTAGATACCTTTTACCTTGCTTCGTTTCAAATTAGCATTTACCTTGAGCAAATAAGTTATGAGGTCAAATTTAATGTCAAATGAAAGCCTGGCTTAAAAGCTTATCTTACTGAAACATCCTTCAATCGTGGGGTTGTCGGTGTGACTATTAAAGAGAGTATATAATCACGACCTCTTGCACAACAGTCCACACACTACCCGCTACACCACTTTTGTAACAATTACACTTTTAGAAGAACTTATCCTCATATGAGTTGAAGCTAGGTAGCTAGGTATTTTTAGCTAGATGTAAGTCTACATATTTCGGTCTACCGTTTACCTTGTTTCGTATCAAATGGAATACATAGAAGATATAGAAGCTCTAGTTGGATCACTTAAATAGTTATTACGATGTTATATATGGGGTCTATTAAAATCACATTATTTTGAGCTTTTATCTGTGTGGATTAAAGTCAAATATAACAAACTGCCCAATGGGCATGTGAAACTGAACCTGGTCCCACTATAAAGTAGGGTAATACAGAAATATCTTCCAATAAGACAATCATTGTTTGAGTTATATCCTAACCCTGTTAATCTCATAAACTCCGATTTGAAACAAATACAACAAAATAAATCACTTTTGTAATGATAAATAGCTAAGGCTTCCGCAGTAAATAGTCTAAGATCTCATTTATAAAACCCAAATCTATTATTTATGAGCTTATTAGGGCTAGTGTAAGCACTGCCAGATCCAAAAGATTTATATTAAACACTCGAATTAAAAAAAAACTACCATAAAAATAACAAACAGTTGATGATATGTTTTAGTGCAGGGGTCGGCAATGTGAGCAGAGAAGCTGCCACTTTCAACTGAGATTCAAAATTCGTATACATTAAGAAAGAAAGCGGCAGGAGATATTTTGAGAACGTCTCTTTAATATTGAAGACTTTGACGGGTTTTCGATGGAGGAGCAAACTCAATGAAGTATTTTAAAAAGCTCAAGCTTTAAGGAGAGAACTGTAGTGGGGTCGCTTGCCCATCTACACCTTTTCCTACAAGCAAAAGCTGTTTCAAAAACTTAATGAGGTTTGCTTCACCGTGTAAATCCAGTCTTTGACTGTATTTAAACTTCATTAACTTTTTGAAAAAGTTTTCGATTGTAGGAAACAGGCGTAGGGGGGACTCAAGGGACTCTACTACACCTTTGAAAAGCTTTATGAAGCTCGCTTCACTGTATAAAACCAGTCTCATAAGTTTCAAAGATCTCTGGTAGAGTGTGCTCCGACACATTGGTAACTCTCTGCTCGCATTGCCGACCCCCCCATTTCAAGTGGAACGTGGAAACATAAACACACGCAGCGTGCTCCTTTTTGAGTATCTTGAAAGTTTTGCTTAGTTCATCTCAAGTAATTAGCATAAAAAGTACGCAAAAATTTTGGGTTAATCAAATAAATATAGTTGTGGCAGCAGATAAACTTGCAACTGAACAAATATATGTCACAATCAATCACAGAACATCAGCAAATTTGTGTAGAAGTTTTTTTTTAAAAGGTTTTCAATATCGATTCTATATATTTTCAAGTGCTGATGGCATTAGCAAAACTTTCAATACGAGTTATCGAGGGTCGATGGGGACAAAACTAGGTTAATTTTTGGGTGGTTTTTAAAGCAGCGGCGTGTGTGTGTGTGGGTGTATGAGTGTGTGTGTGTGTGTGTGTTCTTTCATGAGGCCTAAAAGCTGTTTACGTTTAATCACAACATTCAATTTCGGTTGGCCTGGCCTAAAACGGAAGTACATAATTCATTAAGCAAATGGCAAACAGGAAGCCAATGTCCTAGCTCTAACTATGAACAGTGAACAGAAGTTACAGTTACAGTTACAATTGATTAACATGTGGGAAGTACTTGGGTTTTCTTTTCTTTCTGTTTTTTTTTTTTTTGGTTTTTGTTTGCACACATTTTTTTGTTGCATTTTCATTTTGACTTTGGCTAAGTTTATGGGTTTTGTGTATCCCCGCTGAGTGGTTGGGTGTGAGTTAATGTTGTCTGTGTGTGTTGTGTGTGTTTGGATTTTGTAACAAATTGCATTTTGCCTAATTTAACATATACATTAACAAGTTGGTTTCAGTTATTTATTGCTAGTTATGCTAAGTGTGGCTGGGTTGGGTTGTTGCTGCTGTATGTCGCTCCTCAGCGGCTGTCCTCATTGTCGCTGGAGCTGTTCTGCTGCCCGCCATCGCGCTCCTCCAGCAAACTGCGATTTAGCTCCTGGATGCGAGCCGAAAGCGCTCGTCGGCGTGGCGTACCGAATGAGGGCAGGGGAGGGGGCTCTATCAAAGTGTTCTTCTCGCCTGAGTCCGCAAAGAATTGGGAGGATGTTTTTTTTTTGCATTTGGGATTAGCATTATATAGTACAAAAAGTGGGGCTCGGGTAGTGTGTGTGTGTGTGTGTGTGTATGTGTGTGAGGTGAAGTGGATTGGAATTTGTTGTCAAAAATTTATTCAAGGAAAACAGTGTGAAAAAGTAGAAAAAGAAGACAAGAGAAAAGAACAAGTTGTAGGTACTTTGAGTAGCTAAGAGATTGAACAGCAGAGAGGGAGGGAGGGAGAGAGGGACAGTCGTATAGTTCCATCCCTTTTGACTTTATTGTTTGACTAAGTTGTTGCTGCAGCTAATTAACCAAACTACATTTAATGGTCTAAGGGAATGAGTATATAAATGTATGCAAATGTATGTAGGGGTTTCGTGTGTTTTTTTTTTTTTTTTTTTTGATATGTAATCAGCACTTGAAAATTTTTCTAAAATTTGTATAATATTTTTGGTTTTTTTGGTTAATAAAATTCGAAATGGAAATTCTAGTTGGAACATTCAAATCTGCTAAGGTTGTGATAATAATCAATCAATAATCAAGCTTAGAAATTGTTTTATTCATAAAGTAAAAGCAAATTTGTAAACTAATTGATGAAGTAAGCAAATTTACGTTCAGAGCAAAACTCAAATCATAAAATGCAACAAAGTTTGTGGGGTTAATTAATGAGTTTGGGGTCCATGTTACTGTTAAAGTTGATGGGGGGGCTATATTTACAGACGCCTAACTCTAACTTATTGGCAAGAAAGTCCTTGGAGTAGCTGTGCAAAGCGACTCTAGTATGTACATTAGCTATTAAAGTATTTAGTAAGGGTTTTTTCTAGTGTTGTAGGTGACCTTTTTCTGAAATGTTTCAGCAAGAAGCGATAAGGCTATCTGTATGGCAGTCCTAAACACCTGCCGGTACACTTTTCAGCTTGCTAGAAGTCCTAAATTAGATTAGATTAGCATGGAGCTGGGACCGGGATATACAGCTATACAGATAACCAATTATTCAAAGAGAAATACTTTAATTTTCATGTGTTTTCGTAGGGGCCGATTTCTGTATGTCGAATAACACAGCCAAGTGTGTGATTGATGTAGGTCTACTCGTAGATTGCACTGAAAAAAACAGCAACATTACAAATGTTGTTTCCAAGATATTTGCTTCAAGTTGCCCTTTGTTTGATTTTATGCAAATTAAAAAGTACCCATCTATTCGAAATCTTCCTCATTCTCTTATAAATACTTAGTTCCTCGTTCTAAACAGGCTCTAATTTTGGCAATTATTTTGATTTAACCACATAATTCGTGCAAATGTTTGACTAATTGCTTAAAAGGCTACGGATATTAATACAATTACTACGTTTATACACTCAAAGTGCATTATGCTTAATGCCCTCTTAAGTATGCTATGTTGTTATGAATAATAATTTTTGATGAGTATTTAATTCATATTTGTCTTAACTCCACATTTGTTGTATACTCATAGCTTACTCAAAAATTTGGGTATCTGAGTATGCAGTGACGATTATCAGAGACGCGGTCATAGCTGACCAGCAATTCCGAGAGTTTAGAGGGGCCATCATCCGGATGGTTTGGTGGGGCGTCGCCTATGATGGGGTCACCAAGTTACACTTTTGTGAAAAAGCAGTCAAAACTTAGACGAAAGTTTAGCAATTTGAGGTTTTCGAAAATATTGCTCTCAACATGACATGAACCGCGATCTATTAATATACCTTTGTATACCCTTGCAAAGGGTATTACAATTTTGCCAAAAAGTTAGCCACGCATAGAAATATTAATTTCCGACCCCATAAACTATATATATTCTTGATCAGGGTGACGAGCTGAGTCGATTGAGCTTTGTCCGTCCGTCTGTCTGTCTGTCTGTTTCTACGTGAACTAGTCTCTCAGTTTAAAAGCTATCAAGCTGAAATTTTGCACAGAGTCTTCTCTTTGCTGCACACTACTAATATGTCGGAGCCGGCCGGATCGGATGACTATATCTCATAGCTCCCATAGGAACAATCGGTCGGAAAACTAGTTATAGTATGAAAAACTTTTTTCTTTTCAATGGAAACGTCACCAAACTTTGTAATCGTTAGTTTTCTATGTTTTTTTAAAATTCTACCAAGTTTTATGAAAATCGGACAACTTTATGGTATGGCTGCCATACAAAAGATAGGTCTGAAAGACAGTCTTAGTTAGAAAAACTTTTTTGTTTTTAATGGTAGCATCCTGCAATGTTGTAGTTGTTTGTTTCACATGCTTTTACATAATTTTGCAAATTTTTGGCCAAATCGGATGACTATATCATATAGCTCCCATACGAACAATCGGTAGGAAAATGGGGAAATGAGTATTTTTGAAAATATTTAAGCAAGGGTATAAAAACTTTGGCACAGTCGAAGTTGGCTTAGCTTACTCGTTATATTAAATATGCACTTATTTCCCAGTTTAAATAGCTTAAATAATGCATTAGATTTGGTTCGGAACCTCCTTTTACCGGTTCGCAATAGCCAAATATCTGATTTCTTGTGATCAACCTACTGAACAAATATCAAGTTAACAACGAACTACAACCAAACAACATTGAATAAGTTTATTGTATTTAATATTAAGCCATTAAGTAGGTGAAATGGAAAATGTTCATTGATAAGACTCTGGCTCAACTGATGTTCAGTGATTACAAAGGTTAAGTTCGGTTGCGATGGCTGAGAGTGACAAGTCACTCTCCCAGATTGCATATCTTCCTTGTTAAACCCTATTATACCCTTAGGTGTTCTTCGGTACTGAATAAATTTTAGTAGAGCTGCGATCTCTTTGTCGAATGTCTCTGACAGGTTGAGTAGGAGGGGTTGTCCAAGAAACCTGAGTCTGAGTCTCCTACTTAAAGCGGTGCAGTGACACCGCAGGTGCTGTATCGTTTCCTCTTCTACCTCAAATCTGCAGCTTCTGCAGAAGTCGGAATGTTGTACGCATATAGGCGTGCTGCGTGTCTGCCTATAAGACAATGTCCCTACCAGAAGTGAAATGTGTTCCCTTCTGCTACTCTTCCCACGAAGGACATGCAGAAATCGGCCCTTATCAAAAAATTAAAGTAATCAAAAGTAGGCGAAAGCACAGAATATTCGATGTAAGGATTTTTACAGCTTGTTTTTCGTGTGCGTTTTTTTTTACAGAGTATTTATAAGTCGTGTGTTTTTTGTTGTGTTTGTTTCGTGTGTTAGGGGGCAAATCTTGGTTGGAAGCTACGGTTAATAACTACAAAAATACGGGCTGAGAGGGTGTATTTAGGCAATTGCTTGGAGTAGTTTTGGATTAGTCACCTGGAGCGCTTTGCACATCGAGGGTCTGCCTGCCTATATTGGGTGTGCTTTGTCTTTTACCTTTCGGATGCACGACATTTGTTTGTTTGCCTAAAATTAAACATAGGGGGGTAGTTTGTTGTTGTGGTCAGACAATTTGTATAGAGAAGATTGGTAGGCTGTTTCGCTTTGTACAGGTTGGTGAACGGCGGTGGGGCTAGGAGGGGGTGAAACGGTGTGCTTCTGGGCTTTGTACAAAGTGGCAAATCCCGCTAATTTCTCATTAAATGCGCTAAGTACAAAAGCATTTGCCTAATTGACCATAAAGTGTCTTTAGTGTCTGCCTGTGTGAGTGGGGGGGTGTGTGTGTGTGTGTGTGTGTGTGTGTATAGGGGTGGTGGGGTCTTAGGCCGAAGGGCTACAGTTGAACTTAAAAGTAATTCAATTTGCTTAACTAGTTTACATTTGACCAATTGCATTTAAAGGTTTCCAACAATTTCTATCATCTATACGGCAGTAAGTAGCTCCGCAGTATTTACACGCCTTCTTTTCGTGACTTCCGGCGGAGGCGAACGCATTGTGTGTGGTATGAGAGAGAAGCCAACTGAGGGGTGGGGGCGGGGTCATGCAAAACACAAAATCAGTAGCGCCTATGAGTGGGTGGAACAAAGCATAGAAGGGGGGTGGGGTGGGGCTGTGGGCGTTACGCTGCTGGTGGTGGTTGCGGTGGATGAAGCAGATTGCATGCTACTTAGGCTTAGGTGAGATACTACTATACGAAAATACGTACGCACGGAGCACTTGGGGGGCCGCTGCCACTTACCTGTGTCGACAATCACATCGATGAGGTCCATGGACTTGGCGAACGCATCTTTCAGATTGATATGATGGAAGGACACAATGCTACCCTCGCGCTTGGCGCGATCGAGCGCCTCGCGCCGCTTGAGGGCCTTCTCGCGTCGCATCTGATTCTTATAAAATTCAGCAAAATTGTTAACGATGATGGGAATAGGCAAAGCGATTACCAGAACACCGCATATGCAACACACAGTACCAATAACCTTTCCCAGTGGAGTTGTGGGATAGATGTCCCCGTAGCCAACAGTTGTCATTGTAATACCCGCCCACCAAAATGTTTCCGGTATTGAAACGAATTTTGTATCCTTTTCATCCTTTTCGGCAAAATATGCCAGCGAAGAAAATATGAGAACGCCCATGGCCAGGAACAGCATTAGTAGACCGAGTTCCTTATAGGAGTTACGCAGCGTAAAGCCTAACGACTGCAGGCCCGTTGAGTGACGGGCCAGCTTAAGGATTCGCAGGATGCGCATGATGCGGAATACTTGCACCACCCGGCGCACATCCTGGAACTGGTCCGTTGCATTCTTATTCGTTTCCAATAAAAATAACGAAACAAAGTATGGGAGTATAGCCAATAGATCGATTATGTTAAGGCCGCCCTTAAAGAACTTCCACTTGTCCGGCGAGGCGCTAAACCTAAGTATGTACTCGAGGGTGAACCACGTGATACACACGGCCTCAACCATTGCCAATTGCGGATTGTCCTGCGGTGTACCGTTGTCAATGTGTTGCAGTTGTGGTAGGGTGTTCAACGTCAGGGCTATGGTAGACAGGACTATGAATAGTATGGATATCACTGCGATAACCTGTGAACGGTAAAGAATAATCGAGACGTGTCGAGACCATGATTGAGCAACAGCACAACGATTAAGTAAGTACAGTATGTGGTAGTGGGTAGTGGGTGGGTGGTTGGGTAAATGGTAATCAGGTAATCGGGTAATCAGGTAGGTAGGTACACAAAAACATGGTTACAACACCGAGCGCCTGTTTCTCGACCGTCGCAATTCGCACATCCGTTTCATGGATGGGGCGGAGGTGGTCTGTGTCTGGGTTAGTGAGTTGTTGTCGGAAGCACAGGTCGTTTTGCAATTTGTTGGCATTTTGTCACCCTCGGGGGACGGAGCAGGGGGGTGGGTGGGGGGTAGGGGATTCGTTGTACTTTCAAAGGCTGCTGTACTTTATGTGAAGTATATAAACTCATCCTTGAACGGATTCTTCCTCATCATACAAACCAAATAGTTAAAGGCAAAACCAAAAAAGAGAACTGAAATCACTTAAAAATCAACTTAAAAAAGAGGGGGGGCGGCGGTTTAACTCCATTTTGTCAAATTGGTTTTCCTAGTCAGAATAGGAATGGAAAGACAACTCTAGAATCTCGAAAACGACGACGCCGCCAGAGGTGCCCAAGCGGCATGCACTTGGCATACGCTTGGGTACGCCTGGACTGCACTCTCTCGTTGTGTGTGTTTGTGTGTGTGTGGCAGTGTGAGTTGGTATGTGTGCGTATACGAGTATAAGTTGTGAGTGTGTGTGTGTGTGTTCTGGTGGTGGTGGTGGTGGTGTTGGTGACTCGTGTGGAGGAGTGCGTGTGGTGGGACGAAACACAATGGACGGAACACACCTATCAAACCCTAGCAAATAAGAGACGCTACCATCGGGTCTGCAGTCGACCTTGTTTTTTTTTTTACCATTTTACTGAACAATTTTGTGTCTTCACTTTTGTATACGCGCGCTGTCTGTGTGGCGATTTCCAAAAAAAAGAAAACGGATAAAACTCAATTGGAAAAAATCGGGTAAAGTACGTACTAGCAAATTACGAATAAAGAAAGAATTTCAATGCACAACTTTCGTTACAAACGAGCTAGAAACTGCAATTACGAGTAGGAAAGGTAAATCAAATGGGAATCACATCCAGCGCTGGGCCACCAAACAATTGCATAAACTGTCAAATCGATGAACATTTGGGGGGGGGGGGGGGGGGGGACACATTATGCAATTGTTGTGCGGGGGGCCAAGCCTTGAAATCTCAATAAACAACACAATTTATAATTATTTTTGTTTAAATACATAATGTAATTTTCTAAAACGGAACAGTCAGAGATTTGTTGTTGTTGCTGTTGTTGTTGTTGGGGGGGTGGTGGGTTGGGGGTTTGGGGGGAGAAGATGTCAGAAAGTGATTTTTGACAGCAATGCAATTTGCATTTCAATGTCAAACAAGATTGCCACATTGGGTCACAATTTTTGTGTTTCGCAAAACCAAAATATTTGACGAGGGCTGCCACAACAGTGAGGGTTGCTTTTCACATAAATTAAGATGCAGTTTCACTAACTTTTAGTTCAATTTGAATTTGCCATATCAAAATTTTGTTCCTTGCTTTGGTTTGTTAATAGCTCCTATCCAATCCAAGCTGAATGATAAAATTTACATTATTTAAGCAAAATTTCTAGTTAGGAGTCAAAAGACAAAAGTCTGCTGATGATTTAATTGGTCAACCATTGAAATGTATTCCAATCAAGGCAGCAGGATTTGAATATAGGTTTTCGTACTTTCTTTTCTAACTCCTTATAGATAAGATCAATGATCTTAAATCATACCTATTCTGTAGGTTGTACTGTTGATCCTCTTTGGGGTATCTTTAAGGGCAGCTACAGTCTACTCTGAAACAGTGAAATGGGGTAGTCGTCAATAATGGATCGATTAATCGATAGTTATATTTCGACTATAATGTGTAGCAATTTTTATTACACACATATGTGAGTAAATTGCACTTGTATATCAAAAAAAAATATAGCAAAGTTAACTTGGGCTCGGCTGAAGTTTGCATACCCTTGCAGCACGTTTTTCTAACGAATTTGAACGACATTTCCACTGAAAACAATTAAGTTTTCTCACAAAGACTACTTTTCTGACTCTACTTTTCTACTTTTCTTCTTACTTTTCTATGGCACCTATGCTATATAGATGTCTGATTTCGACCAAACTTGTCAGAACCATAGAGAAGCATATAATGGTTTTTACTAGTTGTAATTACGGAGTTTGGAGACGTTTGAGTTCAAAACAAAACAGTTTTTCTCACTATGGCAGCTATATGTTATAGTCATCCGATCCGGCCAGAGACGACAAATCTGCAGCGCACTTGTATAACAAGATTTCGTGAAAAGTTTGGTGAATATAGCTTTCAAACTGACGGAGAAGATGGCAGAGAAACAGACAGACATTTCTAAATCAACTCAGCTTGTCTGTCTGATCAAGAATATATATATGCTTTATGTGGTCAGAAATGCTTCCTTCTATGCGTTACAAACATTTGTACCTTATTCTAATACCCTCTGCAAGGGTATAACATTCAGCATATTCAAGATATAAGCCAACCTATAGCGAGTAAGTACTTAGAGAAAGAGTTGGATGACTGGCCCAAGTTGTTTGGTTTTGCTTTTCTATGCTTCTTTAAGCCTGGAACTTCAATACCATTTGAAAGGGTTGGGGAACCTCAATCCAACTTGTAATTACCTATTCCCGATTTGCAGAAACAAACTGTCTTCTTTAGGTAAGCAGACATTAATGCCCATACTCAGATGAGACACAATTTTAGCAATGGCCATTCCATGCTTTAGTAATCATCGATATGTCTATCGATAAATACATGGTTCTTGGACTCGAAACATCAACTATTGATATTGACAATTGAAATTTATAATGATATCGATATTGATATTTTCAGAAATGTCGACTAATATATCTATAACGCATCTTAAGGAGTAAAATTCGGTTTCCCTATATTATAATATATATCGATAAAAGTTGTTGTCTTCCTATCGGTCCGCTTTAACGAATCGGTTGAAAAAGAGGCATTTACTAATCTATTTATGAAGTATAACAATTTTCATTAAAAACTCATGTAAATGGATGTCCGAACTGAATCGTACCAATTGGAACAGCCTTTGTTTCGTCTGCTAATCTTTATTAAAAGCCTGGTGGAGATGGCAAAAATGCTGATGAAAAGCGAGAAGTTCCGAATTGGATTCGGGTTCCGAGAGTAATAAGTTTGTTTTTGAAATCTATATTACGTAGAGTTCGTTTAAGTATGAACAGAAGCAACCGCCTCAAGGTTCATTTTAAAAGCTTTATTTTGCTATAATATTTCAAGGTTTCTTTACTTCAAAATCCATTTACCGTTCGTACGAGCAACCCTCGTAAACATTTGGTTTCGCAATTAAGTCTAAATGTGACTGACAAGTGACTTGGTTTCGTTGGATGGTTGTTGTTGGTGGGGGTGGTGGAGGGGGGGTAGAGAGCCAGCAGACGACTTAATGTTAAATTGGGGAAAACCTTATGAAACAGTTTTGGTTTATTTAACATCTTCGACCTGCCCTAGCCCACCTCTTGCACATACTTATGCATTTATGCTTTCTCTCTATGCATGTGTGTGTGTGTGTGTGTGTGTGTCTATATGTGTATGTATGTATATGTAGCACATAACCGTGTCCAGATCTACCATAGTAGGCCACTGTACGCAACCACGCAGTTCTGGGTGAGGAGGGTTTTTTTAGGGGGGTTTGGGTATATTGGTTGGGTAAGAAATTTTGCATCGAAGGAGGAAACTTCAGTTCGGTTGTTTTGTTAGCTAAGAATAATTAGTTAAGAGTAAATGGCATACTTGTTGATATAGTTTAAAAGGAAATATACTTAGTTAAAATTATTTTAAAAAAAAATGATCATAAGATTACATAACACAAAAGGAAATACTAACATAACAAGTGGAATAGTGCTTGCATTTGGCAGCTTCATACGATGAGAAGAGAGTTGGGGGGAAGGAAAATTCAATAGTACAGAGCGAAAAGGGGGGATTTTGATTGAGAGATTGAGATTGAGATAGAGAGAGAAGTAGATAGATATTGTATATGTATTTACACTACACGATAAACGAATGCAATTTAAGTGGTCTGTCCGGGAAAGTTAATTAAATTTCTATGTCTATGGCAAGAGCTACTAGGCCGGGGGGAGCTGGAGTTTCGGAGCGGGGGAAACAACTTACTACTGGATGTATTTTACGATGCACATGATACGAGTTTACATTATTTCATTTTTGATTTCTGAACAGAATGCATTGGAGATGTTGGGGAAACAATAAAACTGAATTTTTGTTGTTTATTGGGTGCGGAATTTTGGAACTGCTAGTACCATTGCTGCTCAGTCATGATGAAGGTGGGAGCGGGGGTGGCAGGGGTTGGGGTCCAAGAGCGGATTGGATTGGAAAGTAAAACATGATCGAACGCAGCCGCCTGAAGACGCAGTTTGCTATACACGAGGGGGGTAGGGACTAGCAAAATGATAGGGGTTTGATTGGGGAAAAGGTAAAAATTCAAAAGCTCGTGCCAAACGAGTTGCAAAAAGCCATTTGCGGGTTTGGTTGGCCTACAAAAATTAAATCATACAATTTCAATACAAAACTGAGGGGAGCCAAAGCTAACTTCGTACAGGCCGAAGCATGGATACCCTGGCAAAATTTGCAATTTGAGTTAATGGAGCCTCAGAAAAAAAACCTACCTGCGTTCTAGACCAAACGGGATAGAGTTTTAACCGTTTTGTACTTGAAATTTCAAGTATGATTCGTTCTTGAAACATTCTAAACTTGAAATATGACTGGTAATATTATTGATTTGAGAACAAACCTTCTTGACTCAAGAATATTTTGTACTCACAGTAAGATGAAAGATTCTAGAAAAGCGAGTTCTTAGTTCAAGCACAAAATATGTTAGATTGAGTACAAAATAGACTCATTATCTAGCTAGCTCCACAAAGTGGGCAACAGAAAATATAAATTATCTTAAAGCGAGTCTGTTCCTAAAATTCCCAACTGTCTTTAGCACTTTTGTAATGGAGTGATGGTGAATTTCTGAGCTACAGTAGCTCTTGCTTGCTCTTTGGTTATGCGTCTTGGATATATCTTTGGTTTAATACAAAGACCTCGTTCAAGAATCAAGTGGGGGAATAGCTTCTGTATGGGCGCAAACCAAGAGCATTTTGTACTTGTTTTTAAAACTTTTATATTCTTTCTGGAATGTTACTCACTTAAAGAACGAATGTTTTGTACTTATTTTGAGACATAATCGGGCTTGACTTAAGACCATTATAAGCTAAAAGTGTGATTAAAAATATTTTAATAATTCAAAACACACTTAAAATATCCCAAAACTGTCTAAAATCAAGTATTTGGAGATTGGAAAAATCGTACTTGATTTAAGAATTTTGTACTTAAATCAAGTATTTTCGTACTAACCCTACTATTGTCACCGTTTGTACTTAATTCAAGTACAAAGTTCTTGGTTCTTTTTTCTGAGTGTAGCTTACAGATTTTGCAATCGAAGGCTTTTCTTTCATTTATCTTTACTAACATCAAAATCGGACATCCATTTTGTTCGCTCATCCAAAGCGATTCTATATAACATGTGTGTTATTTGGTTTGACTAGATGCGAGGAAGATAATTCCAAGGTTTTCAACCTACCAACAGACGGACAAAATCCATACGCTTTTTTTTTTTTTTTTGCAAGGGTATCAAAAGCAGCCGACAACAGAGTCACTCGAATGTTTATATACAAAACCAAAAAACTATCATAAAAGGAGCAAATTTGAATTAACTTCCCTGAACTTTGCTTAAATCCACTTGAATCACAAAATATGGCAAGTTTATGGATTTTATCAACCAAAAAAAAAAATAAGAAAAACTATAAATAGATCTCATAAAATTCATCTAAATTGGTGTGACAGTCAAAAAACAGTCAAAAAATTGTATCGCATGCGACTAGAAAATGGGGCGGAGGGGAGGGCAATTGAATGCTTGATAAGTTTATAATAATAGTACAAAATACATATCGAATATTCACTGTACATCACATACATACAACAAAGATGACAAAAATGAGAAAGAAAAAAAATAAATATATAGACATTCGTTTACGAATTTGCAAAAAAGAGTGCAAGACTTTAAGTTGTTGTTTGGGTGTACGTGTGTTCGTGTGTGTTCGTGTGTGTGTGTGCTTGTGTGTGTGTTTCTGTGTTGTTTTCGTGAGGTGCTCCCTCTAGCACTACGAGTAGCTATAGCTAGTTGTGTTAACACTATTCCATATTGATACGGTTGAGAGGTGGAGGAGCTTGGAGCCTTTGTTTTCTCTGTGTGTGTGTGTGTGTGTCTGTGTGTGGTTTTTGCGGTTGCGGTTTCTGAGGGGGTTGGGAAAAGTGCTTGATTAGGAGAGGGTTCGCATACTTTGTTCGATTCACTAAAAAACAAACAAAATTCGAAACGAAACGGCTATAGAATTAAGTACAACCGATTACAAAATTCTATGGTGGGTTTAATATTTCAAGTTTGAGTGTATTGCATTTAATTTTTACTTGGGGGTTGAGGGGGGGTTTGGAGTTATTGGGTGTTACGGTTCTCGTAAAAGTCTTAAGGGCGAATCAAGATGTAGTGAATTTTTATTTTTTTTTTTTTGGGTTGGAAGTCCTGAACCACCGTAGACTCAGATTGTGTGTGTTTGTGTGTGTGTGGGTGTGGTTGTGTGTGTCTGTATTAAGTATAAGTATTAAGTAGTTTGAAGAAGCCAATCGACCAATCTTGTTCACAACAATCAATTAAAACACAATAACAATTAAATAGTTATACAAATTTCCGTATGCAATAGACAACAAGACATCAAATATCAAGAAACTGGCGAGTATACACACATACATATAAGATACATATGCATATATATAATCGCTTGGCAAAGGAACACAAAAGTAACACAAAATGGGGCACACAATTAAACAACGACTTTTGTTGGATTTGTTGTGGTTGTTGTTTGGTTTTGGTGTATAACAAACAAAATATGTAAACTTTTTGTTTGCTTTTTTGTATTTTTGTTTCTTTTTTTGTATTTTTTTTGGGGTTGTCTTGTGAGCGCGCGCTTAGTTTTTGCTTGCTTTCAACGGGGGATATCAAACTGAGTGTATTCTGAATACGTTTGTAGTTTTCCTTTTGTTTGGTTCTCATATTTATCATTTCGTTTGAAAAAGGATGTGTTTAGGCGGAGTATTAAAAAAACTGAAAAATTTAAAAAACTTAAAATGGTTGGTTATATATTTTTCTCCTGACTTTCATTTGGTTAGTAGTTGACGAAAAGGAAATTAAAATGGAAACAAAAATGAGATTTAAGAACAACTGGCAAAAAACTCTGGAAATTTTTCATTACCTTGGGAAAAAATGACAAAATAAAAATAGTTTTTCTTATTTTTTTGGATTGATTTTGTAAAATATTTTGTTTTTTATTTTTCAAAAATTTATATGAAAATATTAAATGTTAAGATTGGCAACATTTTCAGCATACTGATGTATACGTGGTAAGGACACATGTGTTGGCAACATCTAGACTGCCACATTTTTGTTGCTGAAGAGTGCTTTAAACATGTTTCGCCAGTAAGGCCTTTAATATTGTTCCTATGATTTTGTTGCCGATATGCTGTTGCTGAAATATTTTTCCATTGTTAGCCAATCAATGAAAAATTTTGTAACATGTTATTAGCCACAATGTAGCTGCATCACTGCTGATGGACACTTGTAAGGGCACATGTTCTAGCAACATCTAGACTGCCACATTGTTGCTGAAGAGTTCTGTAAAAATATTTCGCCAGTAAGGCTTGCAATATTGTTGTTGGTATGTTGTAGTAGCTTTAAGCTGTTAAAATTGTGTACAGCTCTGTAAATGTAAAACAAAGTAGATTTAGGCAACATGTTGGTGGCTTTATTACAACTGCAACATTACTGATGTAAGGCACATGTTTTCGAAACATCAAGTCTGCCACATTGCTGCTGTAGAGATCTTTGAGCATGTTGCCTCGTTGAGGCCTGCAATGTTGTTGCTGAAGTATGTTGCTTCAGCTGTGAGAAGATGTAGTGGCACTTAGCAGCTTTGAAAAGCAAAGTATCGCCAATGATAGTCAATAGTCGATCAAAGTCTACAAAATGGACTAAGTTAACCTTTTAGTTCAGCTTGAAAGATCTTAATTAGGGAAATTTTCCCTAGAAAATTGGCGCACACTGGTCTTTTGTGACTACGGCCAGTGTGAATACGAAAAAGTAAGCACCTGGAAATGAAAATGATCTTAAAACTCGTGCTGAACAATAGCAACAGCCGGAATATGGCTGACTGAGCCAAACCAATTCCAACATGACTTGAAATTTGAGGCTATTGCAACAAGCTAAATTTGTATTTTGATGCAGCGAAGACTAATTAATCGTCATGTTTGGTATCGACATCTTCTATATATGGGAAAGCCGAAATATTGTATGCCATTATGTATCATGTCATGAACTATTCTGTTTTAGATAATGAAACCGCGACTTTGGTTTTATAAAACACATTTTTGTTCGATTTTTATATGGGAAATTAGTATTCACACAGTTGCTAGTGTGCTGGGCGAAATGTGGGCCTTGAGCTTATGTTGCTTTGCCGCATAGTTGCTGAAACACAACAGCAGTTAAGCTACTTCTTTGTTGCTCATGAAATGTTTCAGAAATTAAGTATACGAGCTGTGCTACCATTTTAGTCGAAAGATTTTTCAAATGTGAAAATGCTGCAAAATTTTAGAAGCTGCAGCATAGCTGCTAAAATATTGTTGGAAAATAATTGGAAAAGACTAAGTTTGAATTTTCTTAGCTAGTTGGAAAGTTTTCTCTTCTTTCTGCCTTGTCTACTGACAAAACCGTGTGAGTACGCACAAAGACTTGGCATTTTGTGTCACAACTCTGACAATTTGATTACTGCAACATTGTGTCTGATACATAGTTTGTTGCTATTGAATTGTTGCGGGTGGCGAGAATGAAATATTTTTTTTAGAACATTAGGTTCTATTTATTTTTGTTTTTGCTGCAACGAAGCAGAGCTTTTACTTAAACAATTTGTGCCTTCCGCAGTTCTCCGCATTTTGGACCAAATTTCATTGGTTGAACTTTATTTTAATTTTAATATCTTTTGTAATTTTCAAAATCAATATAAACCAAAAATATAAATTGTTCCCTGAAATATAAAATAAAAAATACATAATAAAACTAAAAAGTTGAAACTGAAAATCGAATGAAAAATTATTGGAGATGCACCCAAATATGTTGTAATTATTTCCATTTTCGAACATTAGTAAAAACCTAAATCTAATCGAAATCGGGACAGTTTTCAAGGCCATATATACAAGCTGTATCTTGGTGTGTGTGTGTGACATATTTATAAATGTGGGTGTGTTTCAGTTTAGTAAGCCAAGGCCAGAGACTCAGGATCAGGGTCGCCTAGAGGAGTGGCCACAGTTAGAGCAGTCGATTCAACTGCGAAACTTCTAAACTGCTGCCCAGAAACTCCTTCGCCTAGTTCTTCTCTACAAGAAAATGGAAATGTATTACAACACCATTTTGGCCACTTCTCCCCAGAGTTCTTTATCTTTACAATATTTTCGAGGATTTCTACAGCACACCTGCCGCCTGGTCGTATCGCTTATTGCCCATTCCCAAACATTGTTACATGGGACGCGGGGGTTGGGGGAGTAAGAAAACATTAGAGATAAACAGAGAGATTACTTCACCATCATCATTAACAATCAAGAGTTACAATATAAATTTGTATATATATTATATATAAAAAGTTTTGGTATGTAGAAGAGAGTATGTAAATTTCATATATTTATAAATGTTTACTGTGTGTGATTAAAAAAAAGAATTAGATTAGAAATAAGATTAGTAGACAATTTGTAAAAATGAGTGGAGCAGTTGCTCCACTTGGAATTTGCTTAAGTCTAGCGACGAGCACGTGGGTGTCGGGTGTCACGGCGTCGCGAAAACAAAGGAAAATGCTTCACTTATAATCTACATACAACAAAAAAGAAAGAGTGAAAACGTAAGTGAAACGCAAGAAATTCAAATGAAACGTAGTAACATAAGGTGCTGCATCCTCTGGGGGCAGAAGGAAGGGTCTAACTCAGTTGGAGAAGTACTGTTCTGTTGTCCTGCACTTGGGTGTACGCTGGCGAAGGAATACAGTAGCAGAGGCGGCAGGATCGCACACAGAGCAAACATATGACAGTTGTTCCATATGGAAGCAGAAAACAGTTTTGTTACATTTACACAGACACAACATTTAGCTGGTTCTCCAAAACAGCTTTGCATCTGCTCTATGTACAGCGGCGGATGCAGCAGCAGCAGCAGCGGCGAGGGGGTTTAGGCGGCAGCGTTAGCAGCAAAAGTATCTTACAGATTAATCGCCAGCCAAGCTGCAACGGGGAGCATTCTTATGGTTACGAGCACTTGCTGTTGTATCTGTTGTAGTTGTTGTGCAAGCAAAGCCAAGGGATCTTATAATTAGATATTTAGGTGGGGGCGGGTGAGGTTTGAGGCAAAGTTTGTACAGCATTTTGATTGAGGAATAAATTAAACGAATTGCCTTTATTTTTACACTATTTTTCAGTCGAACTGCTGATTTACAGAGTGAGTGCTGCAAGCTCCGAGCTCTAAATGCAATTTTCAATAGTG
Organism: Lordiphosa andalusiaca; assembly: GCA_035044965.1. NCBI lineage: Eukaryota > Metazoa > Arthropoda > Insecta > Diptera > Drosophilidae > Lordiphosa > Lordiphosa andalusiaca. Next base: position 2,201,968 of record JAWNNM010001363.1, on the reverse strand, counting down.
TAAAAATAAGAAAGAACTCAAAGTTGGAAATGGAAATGAGAAGACTTAACTTAAATCACAAAATAGAAAACAGAATCTGAAGAACCGAAACAGTTGAAAACAAAAAAGAAGATTATTTCGAGTGAGAGAAAAGGCTTATGGGTGGGGGGGATTGGCTCTTGACTCTTTTGCTTTCCAATCTCTCTCCATTCTCATAAACCTTTTCCCCCCTTTTTCCTTATCGATATGCTGGCCTGGCCAACCTTTGCTTAGAGTTTCTTACGCTGTTTTCACATTGACAACGGTTAATTGGTAGTACGACAATACGGAAACACATCTAGGGGATTGCTTTGGAGCACTCTCAGCTTGAACTTACCCGGGCGGCGAAACTTGTGTTCGGCTTCTCGAGCAGCTCCCACAGATACTTCTGATACTCGGCGCATTTACCTTCGCCAAACTCCTCCTCATCCCGCTGCCTCAGCGACTCCGCCTCCTTGCGCATCTCCTCGTGCACATTCTCCTTGCGCTGATGGTATTTGTGCTGGCAACACGACTCCAAATACAGTTCGTCCACGCCCCAGTACTCCAGATCATCACTAAACGCAAGCACACACATCTCATCCACAATGTGCAGTTTCCCGGTGCGATAGAAGTTCAGTATCGAGCTGAAGCTCTTCGGATGACGGTCGAAGAAGTACTCGTTGTCGACCAGCGAGTAGTCATCGCACAGTTCTATGATGGCCTCGTGGGTGGTGCACTCCCGGAGACGGCCCAGTCGCGTGTGCGGCAGGCGCTCCAGGGTGCGCCAGAGCACCTCGTGCTTCACGCCACCCACGTTGATCGAGACCCGGCTGTTCAACTGCTTTGACTGGGCTATCATGAACGGCTCGGGCGGCGGGATGGAGGACATGGATCTGGAATGTGTCCGCAGCAGGGCGCCGGTGGTGTTGCTGTGGCTGAGACCCGCTTGGGATGTGGACCCGATGCCGACGGCGGGCAGGCTGCTGGGGCCAAGGCTGCCGCCACCTGGGCCGCTGCCGGCTCCGCTACCACCACCACCACCACCACCAACAGGCGCCCCCGCTCCCGTCCCGCCGAGTGCCTGGGAAGTTGTGGGATTTGAATGCGTTGGTGATGCAACTGGGAATGGAGCGTAACGAACTTCCTTGCCAATGGCCCCGGTGCTGCCCGTAATGGCGACCGTGCTGCCGGTGCTAGCTCCTCCAGCAGCAGCTCCCAGGCCGGCTGCTGTTGCGGCGGATGGGCCAGCAAGGTGGCCGCCATCAGCATAATCCAGGTGGCGATTGTTGAGGACAATTGCGCCGCCGGCAGCAGCTGGGCCAATGTTATAAGCAGCGCCGCCAGCTGCTGGAAGGAATCCGATGCCGATGCCACCATATGGACTAGCTCCACCGGCTCCCATCGCTCTCTCCCAATCGACATTGCCGCTGGTATCGTAATAGGGCTGATTATCGCCGAGGTCGGCAGCTGCCGCCAGTTGCAGCTGCAGTTGTTGCTGATAGAGCAGCTGCTCCTGTTGCTGGAGCTGTTTCTGTTGCAGCTGTTGCTTTGACTGTTGCTGTTGTTGTTGCTGTTGCTGTTGTTGTTGTTGACTCGTTGGTTGCTGTTGCAGTTGCTGTTGGCCAGCAGCCTGTCCACCTTGCAATTGCCCGACCATTTGTAATACTCCATTATTGTTTTGAAGCGGTGTTGATTCACCCGTTGCCCAGCGTACCGCCTCACGGTCCCTGTCGCGTTCGCCGACCATAAGTCTGCTGCAGTCAGAAAGGGAGGGATGGGGGAAATGGGTTTGGGAATGAGAGAGAGACAACCAGAGATGCATGTCACAGTTCCACTCACCGCTACATCGCGTCAATTGTTGTTGTCATTACAGCCTCCCACCCCTGTCTGCGTCCCTGCTATCGCCTGGGCAATTGATTTTGATTATCCTCCTCTATCTGGCAGCAGATCTACGAGTCCAACAGTTGGCCACTCAATCGCGGTCTGGCTGGGCAGTCACTTCTCTGGGGCACCCTTCCTTCATGTCTGTCCGTCCGTCCGTCCGTCCGTCCGCCTGGCTGTGGAGCTGCTGCGGAATCTTTGGATGTGGTTTGCTGGTCGTTGTTGCTGTTGCTGTTGCTATGTTTAAACTATGATCACAGTTTTATTTCTGGTTATTTGCTTGGGTTGAGTCTATAACTGCGGCTGGTTCAGGCGAAATTTTGGCAGCATTTTGTGATGAGGGGAAAAGGAGAAATAGCTAAAAGTGAAAAAGAAGAGAAGTAGAAGGAGGGTTTATTGTTGTTTTGTAGAACAAGTTTCAGAGTCAGTTTTCTTTTCACATCTTCTAGACAGCTTCTATGTGAGAGACGAATTCAGAATATACTCTGTTATTTGTAAGCTGATGTGACACATCTAGAAGATGTGAAATTGGCCTTAAAGAATTTGTAATCGAAAATCGCAGCAAACAAGAAATGTCTATCTAGAATTGATTCCAACGTAATGCGTATTTAACGCACGGATGCTTGAAGACAGAGTTGCCCAACAGCACCTAATGCTCTCACAGTCACTAACACAAGTAAAAGAAATTGTTTTAAAGCAACAACAGCCATAATAAATCTAAAAATAAAGCGGCTTTTTGCCTAATGTTGTGCGTGTGAGTGCATGTGGCTGTCTGATGCACACGACAAAAACAACATGTCTCAACGTCGAACAATTTAGAAGCATTTTCGAACACATAAACTTAATATAATCCTAAAAAGCATGACGATCTGAGTTGGAATAGCCATGCCCGTCCGTCATTTTCAATGCTATCTTTTCCCTCAGTTTGAAAGTTATTTAGAGTAAACCTTGCACGACTTCTTTAGGTACCAATTCGATGCACATTTGTCGGAACCAATCGGATCAAAAGACTTTATCATATAGCTATCGTTTCTATGATCAGTCGAAAAACTAGTTGTAGTGGGAAAAACTTTTTCAGTTTTAATGCAAACGTCTCCAAACTCCGAAATTACAAGTTTTCTATACTTCTTCATAATTCTGTCAAGTTTGGTCGAAATCGGGCATCCATATAGTATAGCTGCCACAGAGAGTAAGGTTAGAAAAATATTCTTAGTAAGAAAAACTTTTTTGTTTTCAGGGTGAACATCTATAAAATTGGCACATATTTACTTTATAAGCTTTCACACATTTCTTTTAAGTTTTGTCAATATGGGATGACTATAGGTTATAGCTGCCATAGGAATGATCGGTCGAGAAACCAGTTTTTGTGAGAAAAACGTGATTTTGTGAAATGCCACTAAAAGAAGACTCTCAAACGAAAATGATTCCAAACTGAGCAGTAAAACGTCATAAAATATTGAATATTTGCCTTATAATTCACATTGATTTCAAAACTCAAATGTTTAATTAGGCAAGGACATTCCTGAATTTGTACCATGTCCACCAGAAGTAAAGCGAGCAGGATCCAATTTCACACACACTCACATTCAATTAAATTGTTATCTATGGTTGGACAAACATATCAATTACTAAATGTGGCCGCGCCTCTTCCCGCTGGCAAAATCTCTTACAATCAAGTTTGCGCTTAATTTCACTTATTATTCAAATAAGTGAAAAGCTAGGTTTCAACGCCGAAACTTTGCCTTGATTTTGAACACCCTACATAAAAAACCGGGTTAAAGGCAACACAACTCGTATTCACATTTCTCATCCAACGGCCTCAGCTGTCGCCTCGCAATTTGGTTAGCCACAAATCAATAGTTGCGGACAGCTGATAAGATAACAAAATGGTATTTCCCTTGCGCCAACAGCAATTGTCGATATTCAAAGCATACTTTTTGGGGTATCCATTATCGCATAATTACAGGCACGCACACACACACACACACAGACACACCCACATTGCTGCAGTTCACATTCTTTGGTACCCATCGAAACGCGGTCAGCTCCTTCTTTTATTTATTAGCGTTAATTTACAAATGCCGAAGGCTAGGCAAACACATTCCTTTCGGTTTTGCATTTAAATGGGGGTTGGGGTTGGGGGGGGGGCTATTTTTGGGGTCAGTGCATACGATTGGCCTTTGCCTAAATCGCCATTTCTGCCGCATTGCAATCAAATTTGAATTTTTTCGCCCTAACGGAAATGCCAAGTAATAAGCCCCTAGGGGAAGGGGGCAGGCCTTTTTGGCAGGCACTGCGTAAATGTTAATTAAGCCCATTTGACCTCATCTAAGTAATTGCAAGTAGGAATATAGCCAATTGCCTTCATTTCGTATGCAGATTTGTGCAGGTCGTGTGTCACTTTCATTGCAGTTCGGTTCAGGCCGGTTCATGTCAGCCGTGCTGGGGGTTAAGTTATGGGGGCTTGACACAAATTATATAGTTTTGTTGCATTTTAGTTTTCAGTTAAATTGTTATTTATTTGGCCGAGCAAAAGCACGAGCATGTTTAACAACATTACTGGCGAGGCTGTGGCGAGGCATACCCAGTATATGAGGGGTATGAACATTGAAGACAAAACCCTAAACTGTATCTTAAGATTTTCGGCTTACTAACTTGAAGCGCTTGATTGATAATGTCTACTATCAGCTATGGTTTTAGTAGCTCTTTAGGCTGAGCAGTTTTATTTTATAAAGCAGCTGTTTCAGTTTCTAAGGTATACACCCATTTGATCAGTTTTTTGTGTTTTTATACAAACTTTTTAGTCGCGTGTCAAAAAAGTTTCTGTGCAATTATTTTTGCTGAAAATGAAGAGAACAAAAAAAAAAAATGCATGCAAAGTTTGCTCTTTAACTGCATGCAACATGTTTGCCCCCAGCTCGACAATTAATAATTGTGCTTTGTAGAAGTGTGTGTGTGTGTGTGTGTGTGTGCGTGAAGTGGCCAACTTTACCTTGGAACCTGTTGAATTGCCTTGAAGCAACTGCAATTAATTTTCCATTTTAATAAGGTGAGACCTTTCCTTTCTTAAGGCTACAACTTGTCCAAAAGTAATTTCCACTGACAGCTCAGCCTTGCCATAAACTTGGCCAGATAATGAGTCTTCTAATTTACGGCCACACACACACGCCTGGATAGATAGCTCGTAAATCTGTAAACATAATTTTCCCAACATGTATGCAGAAAATTACCAAATGGCAACTTAATTGCCCACAAATAGTTTGTCAACACCCACGCTGGGGTCAGTGGGGCCACATATCGGATCGGAGCTCAGGTTACGCCTTCGCCTTGGACAACCTAATGGCCAACAACCATTAAAAAGCTGCTCAATTTGATGACAAAGCTGGAAAATTTGTGCACCCATGTGTGTGATTAATGATTTCTTTGTTTTGGCAAACGCGCTAATTGAAAACGTTGAGCAAACATAAAGGAAAAACAATAACAACAAGAAGGAAGGAAAAAAAAGGGAAAACAAGGCGCTGAAGGTGCAAAAACTGAGGAGGAAACTGATTAGATTTTAGAGAGCCAAGTTAAGCAATGTAATCGAAAAGGTTAAGGAAAAGAATGGGAATTGAACTAAGAACTTCAAATGACTCCAAAGTTCAGTCAAATTAGTTAAAAAAGAGGGCATATTTATTATATTGAGCAGCCAGATATTGATATATGTATTAGGGGTATGTCTAAAAAGTTCATTATATCAAATTTGGTTCGCCCTGTGTCGTTGGGAACGGTCGACTTATTAAGTATACGCCCCTTGAGCGGATGTGAAAAAGGCAAAATGTGAAAAAAGTAAATCTAGCAGGGATCTAATAAAGAATATTTATATGTTTGTTGTTAGGAAGACCAATCCAGGCCTATTCTGCTCTTACAACTCTTGCAGCAGCCCTATTTTCATTACAAATGTCAATAGCTTTGTGGGTTTTAGGTTACAAATATGGTTAAGCTGGAATCCCCCAAAACTGTTGAGTTTGCGCCTCGCTAGACCATCGCAGTGTGCGAATCTGGGTGTAGGTTATTCAAAACTTGTACAGGTGTGACCCACCCACAGTCCGAGGTGGCCTGTAAAGAGCCCTGTCAGAATCCCCTGTCAAAATTCTTATACCCTTGCAGACGTTATAGTAAAATAGTTCAGATGTTTGTAAAGCATAGAAGGAAGCATCTTCGACTACATAAACTGTATATATTTTCTTGATCAGCATGACGAGTCTGTCCGTCCGTGCGGACCTTTCGACCTTTCTCGCTTGTTTCTTTTAAAATTCACTTATTTCAATGTCTTTCGAGATATATAAGGTACCTTTGGTCCAGAGTAATAATATATATATAAAATTAATATGGATCCAGTCAGTTGATTGTTGATAAATACACTTGATTCGCGATCTATAGCTTGATTGCTGAAACCGAAAACGCAGTTTTGGGACTATTTTTCCGTCTAGTTTATGGCCTATATGGAGTGGTTCGTGGTTGAATCTGAAAATAGTACTCTACGCTGAAGATTTCCATCTAAGAGATGAAATAACCCATTCTGTCATCATAAATTTAGTTTATAAAAAAAATCTATCGTGCGCTTTTAAAGATATTCAAGAATTTATGTTTGACTCCTTCTGAAGGACCTTATCCAATTGTACGATTAAAGCGATTTTGTGAAGTTAAGGTCCCAATGAGCCTGTTCGAGTTTTCGGAATTTTGTAGATTTTTATTTTGAAACAGTTAACAACTAAGTTGAAATCGTGGTCGGTATTGGTTGCCCAGTAACAAAGTAGCCATAGAACGCATCGTAGAGTATGAGGTATTGCCCATAGAAGTCCGCTCTATCAGAGTTTAAGGATCTCATCCCTGTAATTTTTATTACTTTCGTACTGTGAAATAAAAATATGGATGAATTGACTTCAAATTCTTAACAGATCTTTAAAGCAAATCAAAATGAGTTACATATAAATAGAATAAATTTGTTTTCAACACAACACTACGTATGAGTAATAAAAGATAAGTTAGGAGCCAAACTAGGGCTACCCATTTAAGTGTTGGCCTTGACCACTTAAAGTGTGATTAGAGCTAAAAGACCACTTTTATGAAAAAGTGTGTAACTTTACAACACAATCGCCCTCAGAAAGATGTCTTGGATAACTCCAAATACTCAGTTACTCAGTGCTCATCCTTAATTCAGAGCTCACATCTGGTTAAATGGAAGGGTTAACGACACGCCAGTCTCATTTCATCATAAATTTAATTGGCTGTGCTATATTTGGCTTTGAGTGTTGGGCGCACCCCGGTACCAATTGACGGTTAAAGGCACTTCAGGTGACGCCATGTGGCTGGCATGTGGCAGTGGGACCCATAAAGCCACATTAAAAAAAAAAACGAGCCAAGGAACTAACTCTAACTCAATAAAATAACACAGAGCCGTGGCTCAGAACACGCACCCAAACACCGAGCGTTGTGTTGCCAAGTGCAACAATTGGGAGCAGACAAATTCAAGGCACCCCCACAATGGCGATAGCCAAGGCCAAACTTTGGCCAACTTCTGCTGCTGCTGGTCAAGACGAAGTTTGCATGCCAATGGCCAATAATTCGCGTTTGCACGCAAAAAGCCAAAAACAAAACCCGAGCGGATTGTGGGAAACAGGCTGAAATTTTTGTTGAAAATGGAAAGTGTGCAAAGTGGCTGACTTTCTCTTGTTTGGAGCAGGATGTGAATGTGGCCGGAAGTGGCTGGCGTCGAATTGGGTAGGAAGCTTAACACACACACACAGGCACACACTGAAATACTTAAGTGTTGAGGTTGGCGCTGACGCACTTCTAGTGGCAATAACAACAATTGCCCTTCAATGCACTTTAGCTCGGTGAAAAACATTTAAAAATAAATGCACTTGAATTGCAAAATGTTTTGCAGTGGCCACAATATAAAATGGCGCCATAAATTTAGACAATGGCAATGGCGACGGCGCTTAAAAGTCGGCAATAAATGTTTTCTATTTACAGCCCCAACAACAGCAACAACAACAACAGCGGCAACAATAACATTGACACGCTTTTGCATTGCACATATTTGCATTGCATTTGTTGCTGCCCCTCTCACTTGAGGCGCCCCGACGGGTATGCAAATGCGCACAAGTCGCGCTCCGAATCTGGGCCTCTTGGCTTTTAGCACTTAAGTGGAATTTTGGCATTTGATGCATGAGCCTGTACAACATGAAGGGGAAACCCGACTCGCTGTAGAATTATGGAGATGAATTTGGAAAGTTCACACCACTTAAGGCTGGAGAAAAACTTGACATTTCAACAAAAAGCAAGCAGTTCATAAATTTCTGCTTGCTTTTTTTTTTTGTTTTTGTTGGTAAGTTCCCATAAATTTGGAGGGCTATTTGGCTGGCTGTATTTTTGGGCGTCCTATATAACAAAGTGCTTTATGGCAATGGCATCCGGTTGAGGCAAGCCTATAAACAGTTTTGTGTTTTTATTAACTCCATGTTTCTGGTAGCCAATCTCAATGGAGGGAAGGAACAGAAGACATGACTTAAAGCGGTAGCTGGAAGGTGTAAAGCAGCGATGTTGAAGAAGAGAGGCTCTTTGTAGCTCTCTGTCTCTCTCTCTCTCTGATACTCACTGAAGCATTACGTCGGCAAGGCTTCGGCATGAATTGCCTAAAGGGTACGGCCCCTGGGGGCTATGGGTGAACATCGCTGGTGTAAAGGCTTGCTGTAGGGTCCTGATGTAAAGAAGTCACAGGTTGTTTGCGTGCTCAATTTTATGTTTCTCATGGGCATATCGTCCAGGGCTGGGAATCGAAACGCTTCAGAGTTGGAGTCTCCGAGCCCCGTAAAGTTTTACAGGCTCAAAGCCCAAGGTGGTATACCTGCCGGTTCGAGAGAGATCTGTAGGAATATGCTTGAAATTTTCCCTGCATTGAAACTGATTGGTGGGTGGCTCAAACATGGTTAAAACCTTTGTCAAAACGGAATAAAAGCGAAACTATAAACTCGAAATTAGGTCTAGTTCTTCCTATAAAAACGTTTTGCTAATCAGTTCAAGCAGGTTTAGAGCGGCTGAGAGCCAAAAACACAAAACTTCCTAAAGCTTTGAACCAGAAATTTGATGTAAAGTAATTAAAAGCTATTTAAATATATTTTCCCTGTTCAAAGCCGTTTTTGAACCATTGCAAAACTGGATCATAACTCCAACTGCAACAATGGACTCATCTTTAAGATGTCATTCCTTAGCTTTCCTACGGAACTAATTAAAATAGTTCAAAGTTTTCTAGAAAAACTTAGAAAACCTACGATTACAAAGTTTGGAGATGTTTCCATTGAAAAGATAAAAGTTTTTCTCACTAAAACTAGTTTTCCGACTGATTGTTCCTATGAGAGCTATGAGATATAGTCATCCGATCCGGTCGGTTCCGACATATTAGTAATGTGCAGTAAAAAGAAGACTCTGTGCAAAATTTCAGCTCGATAGCTTGACGGACGGACAAAGCTCAATCGACTATATATAGATTATGGGGTCGAAAACGGGATAGAATTAAAGCCGTTTTGTACTTAAAATCTCAGGCATGATTCGTACGTGGGTTAACTTAGATTGAGTACCTAACACTCTAAAATCGAAATATATAGTAACATGTAAGTGTTGTTGAATCAAGAGCATTTTGTACTCTCAGTGGAACGAAAAATTCAAGAAAAGCAAGTTCGTAGTTTAGGTATAAAATATTTAACTTAAAATGCTAACTAAGTGTGCCTAACAAAATGCGAATTATATTTAAAATTCTTCAAATTCCCAACTGGTTTTGGCACTATTATTATGGAGTTTCTGAACTACATGTGACTGGGTTTTTCTGTGAACTTTCTACTGAGTAAACCTGCAGTTTCATGTTATGATTTCGCACAACTTTAAACAGAGAGACACAACACCACAAAGGAGGCTGGTAGATCGTACAGCTGTGTCAAGAGGAACCACCCTCTATCATCAGCGATCTAGGCATTGAACTGAACGTGTCTAAGAAGTCTCTCCATGCCAGCGGAGGCTTAACCGTTTGGGAATCCCAAAGCAGAATGCGCGCTAAAACATACAGAGGCAGCGTAGAATCAGACAGTCGCCTTTGTGTGTGTGTGTGTGGTCCCCATGGTCTTGCCGTTTTTGCCGTGTGAGAGATGCTCTCCCCGCTGCTATTAACGGTGACCAAAAAGTTTGTTTGCATAAATGCATTCTGAACTACAGTAGCTCGAACTTCATATTTGATAATGGCCCTTGAATATTTCTTGGTTTAAGAACAAAGTGGAAGTAACATTCTTATTTTATGTGCTCAAACCAATAACAATTTGTACTTGTTTGAAATACTTTTAACTTGTTTCTATAACTTTTGTACTTAGAAAAGTATTCTTATTATGCATTTTCTCCAAAATCAATCGTTTCCAAGTTTTAAAGATATTTGAAATTCAAGTGGAGTCAAAAAATGGCATAAAAAAAAACGGAAAACAAACTCAACTTAAATGCCAAAGTACCTACAAACCAATAAAAATTAAAAAAAAAAACACAAAATTGATTGATTCCCCTAAATTGGTTTCTTTATAACCCTAAATTCCAGTCAAAAAAAAGAGAGAGAGCAAATTATTGCCACACATTTGTCTATTGGGCAAGGCGCAAAGGTGAAATTGAAATCATTTGGTTTGCTTCTCCTTTTCGCCGGACTTAAAAAATGACTTTGCAGCAGGAAGCGAAATTTGGTTTAAATTTGCAAATTTGCATGAGCCATTAAGGCGAATGGCTTTCTCGTTGGGATGCGATAATTTGATTTGTTTTTATATATATATATATATATATTTTGCTCTCAATTTTCAATTTTCATTTTCATTTCAAAGCAACAGCGCCCTGATGTATGCAGCAATTTAGAGCGGACAAATGCCCCGGCCCTGCCGATTTACTGCGCAGTTGATTTAACTAATGAAATATTCATAATGAACAGCAAGCGGAGGCCATTGGCCGTTGGAAGTTTAATCGCTTTGCCGTTAGCCATATTTTCTATATGGCGGCTTATTGATTTTCGATTATGGCCGTTGCGCTCTGTCTGTGGGTCGGTCGGTCGGTCGGTCGATCCCACCTGTTTGCTGTGCGTGTTTGGCCGCATAAGCGTTGCTATCCTCTGAATAATGCATACACCTGATACGTATACAATATTTATCTAGCTCTCGATTTGTATTATTCTTTTTTATAATTCATTTATTTTCCACTAAATGTGGCACATTTGTCAAGCCACACACACCTGAACCAAATGTGAGTGTCACCCAAAATGTTGATAATGACAAATTACCGGCAGCCAAATTGAAGATAAGCCACAGCCAATCCCAAAACGCCATCTGCTCCAATCATCTTGCACACTTGTGGTGGGTTCATTGCTGGCCAAGTTCTTGGCGCTGGGATTTATATTTAGACATTTTCAGACACCTTTCGGTTCTGTTAATGTAAAATTTATTTGTTATTCTCGCTCACGGGAATTGTAACGAAAATAAATAATGACTAGCAAATCGCTTAAAATTCCACACAGAGAAAAGCTTGCCCCGAAGATTAATTGTTGGCCACAAATAGTTTCGCATTTTTTTTGTTTTTGCCTAAAGTGGTTGGAGGAACCCGCTGAGATTGGGGATTATGCCGAGAAAAAAGTATTCGCGTGCCGACTCGCAATTAAAAGCCACGAATTCGAATTGGTGGATGATGTTGTTGTTGTTGTTGTAAGCGGCAAGTGTTTTCGGCAGTTACTAAAATGGCTTTTGCTATTTTTGGCTTTGAAATTTAAATTTTTCGCCAATTGGCCCCGACAAGATGTCGAGCTGCAAATTAATTAACAATTGGCATAGGCTTTAGGGAGTTAATTCGCATGTTTTTATAGTTGACATTAAAAGTGGGTTAAAAGTTGAGGTCAAGGCTTCCACCTTGGAGTTATTAATGGAGGCCACAATAAGCAGTGCAAGTTGTGCCCCTTTCGCAGGAAATCCTAGCCCTAAACTCTATTCCAGGCGAGCCCGCAAGCTATACGCATAGAACGCATTTGTTGTTGCTTAACGCATGGCCCTTTCAATGCGTATAGGAGGCGGCGCATAACGAAATTGCAACAATAACTTTGTATGTATCTCTCTTCTTTTTCTCTTCTCTAACTCTTCTCTTTCTCTGCTCATACTCTTCTATTTCTCTGCTTCTAGTCTTCTCTTTCTCTTCTCTTTCTCTGCTCTTTCTCTGCTCTTACTCTTCTCTTTCTCTCACTTATACAAATTTGCATGCGTTGGCATATGTAACATTTGTTGTTGTGCGTCGAATGATTCAGTTTGTCTCAGACATACAGAAACTCACGCACACAGCAATAGGCAATGGCCAGCTTTTAACCACCTCTGCTCTATTCTTTCGGCAATTTGTAAGTAATCTTCTAGGCCGAAATAATATCTACCGCCTGAGCTAGAAAAATAAGTGTGACCATAATTCTCCAATTTGTATCAACATAATATGGGGCTCCATATTCCAAGAGTATTAACAATCAGGTGCCTCTTAACTTTTATACAACTTTCTTGTGAAACATCTATGACGACTCCTTGCACTTGGACGACTCCTTCTTCCTTCTGGTGACTGAAGCGGGAAGAGATCTGGGTCTTCGGACAACTATCTACATAGGTTAAAATATCAAGTACAACCGACTCGACCGATTTTCTGTTATGTTCTCTTAACTTATCTAGGAAGAATCAGAAAGAAAGTCGGGGAAGCCCGATATACTATGTACCAACGAAATTACACGCTCCGCATAAATTTTGATGCTGCAGCGAACAGACTTTTGATCATAACTAGACACCCGTTCATCCAATCTTCACCATTCCTTTGGCGGATCGATAAGTTATACTGATTAATATATATGTCTAGAAGGTACGAACCATCTATCTTTAAAACTGAAAGGGGGCTTTTCCAAAATTGAAAAGAAACTTAATCTGCCTGCAGATATAAGAAGCATTTGTCCCATACATATAAAACCTCTATCTATTACCATCTCTGAGATCTGTGAAGTTCTCTTAGATTATAAACCTTTACTTTAAAGAACGTTTTCAATTTGCCTTAAATATTCCGCTTACAAAGAGAACTTCATGAAGTTTGCTTCATCGTGTAAATCTAGTCAAAACGTTAGCTTTGCTTTCTGTTTAATAATAAGCTTCAAATTGTGTATAAATATCATTTAAATTGAGCACCACAAATCTTGTTAGACTTTCATTAGTCGTAAACTGATTTAACTACATAATGAAATCAAGTAAATCATGTTATGTTACCCGATCCCGAGCCATTGTAATAGACGATTCCTAGTTCTTTGGCATTTCGTTCATCCCACTTTTGACTCGCGCTGTGAGAAAACAAATTACGCCATTAATTTTTCCACGATTTCCTTTTTTCATTTTGGCATGCGAATGCGTTTTTGGAATAAATGTTTGCGAAATTGTTGTTGCTGTTGTTATTTGTTGCTATTTGTTGCCGATGCGCAGAGGAATGCGGCACAAAGTAAATCTTTGAACTCATAAAATCGATGAGCGCACGCAGCCAATTTGTTTACTTCGTCAGAGCAGCCGAAAGAGATAGATAAATACACGGTACAATTCCCATTGTTTTGGGTACGTTCGAAGACGTCTTCGTTGTGTGATCTATACAGTGACGTCATCAAACGCCGGCGGGGGGCGGGGGGGGGAGGAAATAGAGATAGAGACTGGGCCGTGTTGGTGCCGCTGGCACTTGGCCAACCATTGAAACAATGGCGAAAATTGACTGCACTGAGGGTCGCCTTCAACGCCATATCCTGCCACTTAGACGCTTTTTTGTTGCCGCAATTATGCCAGGGAAAATATTGCTCAAGTTGCAACGCACTGATCTGGAAAAACCAGAGCACGCATAAAGGACGCACACACACACACACACACAGCACACTTGGGAGACGCCACAACTTTGGAATGGAGATGAAAAGAAATGGGGAAATTTAAATGCGTAATGCCAAGGACGACAGCGCTAAAACAGCGGAAAAAATGTCGAGAGTTATTCGAAGAGAAAGCAAGGAAAATGAGGAACAAATGCTTGAGTTATTTAGTCGACAATTGTCAATGGTGGGTAGGGGGTGGGGGCATTGGCGGGGTGAGGGGTCGTCGCACCTGCCTTGTTTTGTTTTTCTGTTGCTGCTTGAATTATTCACACGCTGAATTCTTAAGTTTCCTTTATAAATAATTGAACTAAGGATTTTGCCTCTGCACTGATTTTCAGTTTGTGAATGTCACCAACCAAAAGTTCTGGAAATTAATCAGTTTTGCTTCTTTTTTTGCGGAGCGGAGCGGAGCTTCTGGCCAGGGCAAAGGCATAAAGCAACAGGAAATTGAAAACCAAATCAAAAGTTGAGCAGCAGTTGGGGGTTTGCTTAAAACACATATCACGTATACACGGAAAACAAAGCCACCAAGCGGACCGCAAAACCCTCACAACACGCACACACACACACACGCACACACACAGAGGCGTGCGCAAGTGGCGCGAAAGTGTTGCGCATATTTTGGGACTTTAATTTCCTGCAACGACCTTGAGACAACAAATTGAAATTCATAACAATAATAATAATAATAACATTAAACCCCAAATCTGTCTCAAAAAGGGGGCAAACGAGAAACAAGTTGATTAAATTTGAACAAAATGTTAAGTCTTGGAAGCATTTGACGGCCCTAGGATGGAAAGTTATTGCTTTTGAAAAAGAGACTCGCATAGATGCAGGATTTATGGGCATTCCCATTTTCAGGCACTGCACGATTCAAATACGAAAAACACTTCTTTTTACGCTCAGGCACTCGCAAAACGTGCTGGAGTTTTTTCTCTCTTAAATGTAACTCCAAGGCTATTTGACTTGGGGGGTAGGAGCAATGAACATACAAACTACGTCTCTGTGTTTGTAGCCACCACGTGGCGACCGTGCTCCAAAAAAAAAAACAAAAATGGTGTATATTTTTGCATTATTTGTAATATAAGCTGAGTTGGTAAGGAGCTGCTTTTGAACTTATTACACATAACTTCTTCTAAGGCAACTCATATGCCAAATACAGGAAGGTTAACTTCGGCTTGTATACCCTTGCAGCACGTGTTTCTAAGTAATTTAAAGGACAATTCTACTGAAAACAATCAAGTTTTATTCACCAAGACTGCTTTTATGACTCTACTTTTCTATGACAGCTATACTATAGATGTCCAAATTCGACCAAACTAAGTGGTGTCATGGGAAACCATAGCAATTTAAGAAATACCAAGTTTGGAGGCATTTTTGCTGAATACAAAAAAGTTTTTCTCACTAAAACTAGTTTCCCGACCGAACATTCTTATGGCAGCTATAACCTATAGTGATCCGATTTTCACAAAACTTGGACGAATTGTGTGAAAGCTTATAAAATAAATATATCCCAATTTTAAAGGGGTTCACATTGAAAACAAAAAAGTTTTTCTTACCAAAACTGGTTTTTTTAACCCTACTTTTCTATGGCATCTATACTATATAGATGTCCGATTTTGACCAAACTTAGTGGAATCATGGATAAGCATTACAAACTAGTAAATATGGAGTTTGGAAACGTTAAGAATAAAATGTTCGTATCACGGGCGGGTTCATTGATCAAGGGAAACTAAGGGTTTGATTCGATCCTGGTTCATCTTTATACGTTGAAGCATTTTTATATACTCAAACTTTTTTACTTAAGACTAAGAGACCACTCTTTCCATTTACTTTTAGTGCATAAATATGCAAGGCTTGTCTTGCCTTGTTTCCCTTTTCAAAGTAAGGCAGTTATTATAATATACAATAATTCGTTTTTTCCGCTAAACTTTCAAGAAGTGGATGTTTCGAGGCTGTCCTTTTCACACAGTACCCACTGCACCACAACCAAACATGATACAGCGAGCTATGCAATACAACAGTGTTTTTAAGAGCACGGAATTACGTGTTCCATTTCCACTTTCATTACAACTAAGAAACAAAAGAAGAAAGGTAAGAAAAATGCCACAGTTTGTAATGACTTTTAGGGCCTTTTTCTAATCTGATGCATAGAGCTATCTGTCACTTAAACGTACAAATAACAGAGCAAAATCTAGGCTTATCTGACACATGGCAGCTATTTAGTATATGAGAAATCGGCTATTAGAAGAGCAATAAGAAATGGTTCAAGTTAGGGTACCTCAATTTTAAAGGCTTAGAGTTTACTTTTAGTGTTATTTCACATATCTTAGTGTGTATCTTAGATGAATCAGGTACAAGGATTGTTTAATAACTTTGTAATAATAAGTTTCTAATAAGTTATAAGTAATATACTATATAATTGAATTGGATAGCTGTAATGTGTTATGCATGCTTTTCTTCCATTCATGCGGACTTGCTCTAGTTAGCAAAATGCCGGAAACCCAAATATATATATATTCTTAAATATATATATAAATCTCCATTTGCCGATGAATGAAATCCAATTTTGAATAAACACATAAATAGTTCAACTATTTGCAATGCGGCGCTCACTTTGATTTATATGTTAATTATAAATAAATACGAAACCATTGTGAGGACCCGCATTCACTTGGTCTATTTGCATATCAATATTGATTCTATCTGCTTATGGTGTTATTTGCCCCGAACCTTTTGTTTTTGCCCACCAACCCTCCGGTTATGCCGGCTGATGGACGTGTGCGGCTAATTTGCATGCAAATAAGCATCAATCACATTTGCATACACCTCCACAGCTCGGCTCGGTGGGCTGTTCCTGTTTTATACGAAATTGAAATGAAATCCATTTCCATTTCACCAAAAAAGCAAGACAATGCGATTAGTGCTGAGTTTGTTCTCAAATGGAGTGTTTGAAACAGGATACGAAATAAATAAATTTACACCAAAAACTGAAAGCAAACACAAATAATAATAATAATAATAATAATTCCAAGGGGGACTAAGCACTTCCTTCTTGTTTGGGGGGTGGTGAGGGTCCTTCCAGGGCGACTCCAAAACAACAAAAGCAAAACTCTCCGTCTCTCTCTCTCTCTGCGCAAGCTCCGGCTTCCAGCCTGCTCCTGTTTCTGCTCCCTAAAATTCATTGCCAAATTGGTAGTAGACGTCTTGGACGATCTCCTTTGTGTGGCAATTGATAAATGTGGAAATCTATGTCAGAGTATTCCTATTTGATGACGTCGTTGAGTGTCCTTTGGCCTTTGCCCAGGATTCTCCCCATCGAACCAACACAATGCGCAGAGCATTTACAGGCGAATGGGCAGGCACAGGCATATAGCTCAACCAATGACGTCATCACTTCGGCATAGACTCGTAATGAGGTTGTTTGAAATATTTCTACAACGAGGACAGACAGGACGACCTAGTTAAATGGTGGAGGCAAAGCGGCAGCCGAAGTTGCCTTCGTGTCGTGTCCCCCAATGGAAGAGGGAGACTGAACTGAATGAAAAATGGAAACAGGATAGAACAAACTCGCACTCGGTGCTGCCGCCTCAGCTGTGACCAACACCATGAAAGCTGGTTAGTTGGCAATTTGTACAATTTTGTGGCCATGTTTCACGTTTCGTTTCGGTTGCCTTCGTGGCCGGGTGCGCGTGTACCCAGCGTCTAGGTGTGTGTGTGTGTGTGTGTGTTTGTGTGTGTGCGTGCGTCCTGTGACAGGTGAAGGTGCATTGACAAGGCCATGAAGAAGCTGAAGCACATGCTATTGCTTTTGTTGTTACTTTGGTACTTGCTCTGGCCTGAGGTTGAGTCCAACTGTGCGTTTGTCTAACAAGAACCGAGCAAACCAATCTTCATTTAACCGCAATGCGAAAGGCTTTGCTACATTGTTTTGCCTTTGCCTTGAGTTGTCCCGCTTAAAACTACCCTTCCCACAGGGGGGAGGAAGTTGTGTTATATAAGTGTGGCTTTTGTTCACTCTGTGCAGTTCTAATAAGACACCTTTAAAACCATCCTCCTGCCTTTACTTTTTCTATCTCTTAACAATACTTTGGTTCCACTTTCATTCCCTACTTAGCAAAATCATTCTCTCCCCCTTTAATTTGGCTAAAAGCCCATTCCATTTAAGCACAATTGAAATCGAGGCAGAAGGAAAGACGAAAAAAAAGGAAATCAATTAAAACCAAATTTTTAATAGCAAAGCAAAGTGTTAAATCAACATAAAAGAGCACAAAGGGAAAATCTGTAGATGGCCGAAACTATATAAATCGTTTGACTGGGGTCAGTATTGTTGTTGATATTTTTGCGGCTCCAGTCGGCGGCCTCGTGCCAAAAATAGCCAACGATATTAAATTTTTCGCCACCGAAGCAGGAAATGAGAATTCAATACAATAAAAACCATTGAGTAGTATCATTCGCCTTTCCGCTCTCTCGGTGGGGTGGAAATTAATAACAGAAATAGACAACAATGGCAGAAGTGAAATAGCAATGAAGTATACAACAAAGACAGCGAAAATAATAAGAATAATAACAATAAACCAAATTAAAGAATGTCCTGACAATAGACAAGTAGATTATGATGACAAGTTTGGAGTGAAGTGAAAAACGAAACGACTTGGGCGAAATTGAAAATGTTGGCTCGCTTCTTTTCGCAACGAAACCTAATTAACTTCTGGCCAAGAGAGACATGATAAACGGTTTTGTTCCTAGCCAAGTTAAAAGAGATTGTGCATTCTGACACTGGTCTAAACTAGCAGCAAATATTCTCCTCCCTTCCACTTGATTTATTTTATTGATGAATATGCACAGTCAGTGCTTTGTCTGGCCAACCAATTGAGAGTGATGATCCGACAATCACAGTCTGCTGACGCTTAGACCACAGCAATTTGGGTAATTGATGACTAGCACCTCGGCCTTTGGTTTTGCCAGCCATAAAAATGTAGGTTTTTGAAAAAGTAGCTAGACTTCCTTTTTATCTCCAAAGAGCCGTCCTTCAGTGTCGACAATGTATCAGCCCGTAAAATATGATTTATTTGTTTGAAAGTTGAGTTTCACAAAAACATACTTAAGTGTTTACTAAATTTAACTTAAATTTTAAGCTTCAACATTTAATAACACCCTAAAATCTGACTATGGGACGATTTCTTATCTTCTACATAGAGCAACCTGTCATATAAACCAACAAATAACAGAGCAAAATCAATGATTATCTGATACATAGCAGCTAGTACTCATTCAATTGTGGAAGAATAAGCTCCCATTTTCACTACCATTTTCTCTACAACAATATAGATGACATAAAACCTACTCAGATCAAATAAAAAACGAGAAAGGTAAGCTTTCTTCGTCTGTGACGAAGTTTTTATACCCTTGCAAGTGCTCGCTTAAATATTTTCAAAAAATACTCTTTTTCCCATTTTTCGACCGATCATTTGTATGGGAGCTATATGATACAGTCATCCGATTTGGACAAAAATTTGTAAAATTAGGTGAAAGCATGTAAAACAAACAAATACAAAATTGAAGGATGCTACCATTAAAAATAAAAAAGTTTATCTAACTAAGATTGTTTTTTACACCTTTCTTTTGTATGGCCGCTGTACCATATAGTTGTCCGATTTTCATTAAACTTGTCAGAATTATCAAAAACCATAGAAAACCTATGAAGACAAAGTTTGGAAACGTTTCCATTAAAAAGAAAAAAGTTTTTCCCACTAAAACTAGTTTTTCGACCGATTGTTCCTATGGAAGCTATGAGATATAGTGATCCGATCCGATCCGGCTCCGACATATACGTAGAGTGCAGCAAAAAGGAGATTCTGTGCAAAATATCAGCTCGATAGCTTTAAAACTGAGAGACTAGTTCGCTTAGAAACGGACGGACGGACGATTCCCAATCGACCCAGCTTGTCAAGAATATATATAGTTTATGGGGTCGGAAATGCATATTTCAATGCGTTGCAAACTTCTGGGCACAATTATAATACCCTTTGCAAGGGTATAAAAAAGGTGGGTACACCTGATACGAGCGAAGTTCTTTACGAAATCAGATTTGATTTATAATACTTCAAATATAGAATGTAAAGTCTGTCTGACTATAAATTTAAAACTAATTTACAATTCAAATTGTGAAAGTAAGAGCATAAGAATGTAACTTAGCTGGTTGACAACTTCGAAAATGCCATACATTTACATACTCCGTACCAGAAGTACACATACTCTGCTCTGTACCAGAAGTACACAGGGTACATTAAGATTGTGCAAAAGTATGTAACAGCCAGAAGTAAGCATCACCGACTCTATTAAGCAATTACATTGATCAGACGAATAGAAGAGTCGGCCATGCTTATAACGAAGAGCTGTCTGGCTGTCCGTACTTATGTACAAACAGATCTTTGAGGTGGTACGAGACAGAGCTGTGACATGTATGTAACAAAATCTTGTTATACCTGCAGGCAGATCAAGCATATTTATAGGTTTAGATCATGTTTTCCGCGCCCTGCAATTTAAAGAATACCGTCATATCTCCCAAATATCTTATAGAATGATGGTTTCTACCTACTGGACATATTTAGTAATTATTTATAGATCCGACGAAGGAATGTTGAAGATCCAATGGAGGATAGTCGAGTTAGGGTGTTTTGTTTGGTTTTTGGTTATTTAGTCCCTGTTTTACCCGCTGTTTAGTCACTGTTTTGGTAGCTGTTTTCATCACTATTGTGGTCGCTGATTGCTTAATGCTTTTCCAATGATTATTCACTGTTTTGGGACCTATTTTGGTTAATGTTTGGTCACTAAAACAGTGGTATTCTCTGTTATGGTCACTGGTTGGTGGTCACTACTTTAGTCACTGTTTGGTGTCTGCTTTGTTAGATGTTTTGATTACTGTTTTCGTCACTATTTCTCCACTGATTTGCTTACTGTTTGTTAGCTGTTCAGTCACTGTTTTGGTACATATTTTGGCTCATGTTTAAACACTGTTTTGGTAAGTGCTTGCTCACTGTTGTGGTCACTGTTTGATCACTGTTTTGAAAGCTGTTTTGATCATTGTTGTGGTCACTGTTTTGGTCACTGATTTGGTCACTGTTTTGGTCACTGTTTTGGTACCTATTTTGGTTAATGTTTGATCACTGCTTGGTCACTGTTTTGGTACCTGTTTTCGATCATGTTTGATCACTGGTAGCTCCCTGTTTTGGTCAGTGTTTAGAAAGCTGTTAAGATCACTGTTTGTTCACTGTTCTGGCGACTGTTGGGTAACAGTTTTGGTCACTGTTTGGTCACGGTCTATTGCACAGGAAAAGCTTTACTCGTTTTGGTAACCAACAAATAGTTCAAATCAAAAACCCACTCCAGTACTTTGATCTGTGTATATAGCCGCAACCTCCAAATGTGCCTAGATAACCTCGCATCGTTGCCATATGACTGTTAGTGCTCCCTTCAGTTCTATTCATTTCACTCCCCCTCCCCTCCGCTGCGTTAAAAGACTCACAAGTGGACACAGTTCCCTTTCATGGGAAAGGATCGACAACGCATTCATTATATTGTGTCAAAGTCACAGAGCGACGCACTTACTTTGCCTACACATTCCGGTTGCCCTTTCTCTCTCGCTGCATAAGTGTAGCAGTTCAAGTCCCCTCAACCTTTCAGGTCAATGGTTTATCATTTTAATTAATTTTCCCCCGGCAGAGCTCATGTTATTCATTTCCAAATCTTTGTATTAATAAATATATATTTATGCTAGAAATTCGCAAATGCAAATTTAATAGGCCCCATTTGTCATGAACTTGCAGCCATATTTTCGTCTGATGTTTGGCAGGATTTATGCATATTTTGTGCGGACTTACACAAGTTGACTTGGCCGTGGATCGATCATTTGTGCATTTTGTGCACTGGCACGACTTTTTAATTTAATTTAATGCACTTGGCGATTTTAATTGCGCATTACCCGACAAACAGGCCATAAATTTGTGTAGTTGATGCCATAAATGCCATTTTACAGTCACTTTTTATTGGCCAGCGCCCGTGGCCCAAACCCCCTTCTGGTCATTTCCATGCTGGTGTGTTGTCCTCGCCGTTTTCGGTGTGTGTGTGTGTGTGTTTTTTTGCTTTAATTTTAATTCAATTTTGTTTGTGTTTGCGGTCGTTCGCCATTTGGCAGTTGGCAGCCTCCATGCCCAGGCCCAGTCACAGTCACAGTCACATGCAAGAGCG
This sequence comes from Lordiphosa andalusiaca, assembly GCA_035044965.1. Lineage (NCBI taxonomy): Eukaryota > Metazoa > Arthropoda > Insecta > Diptera > Drosophilidae > Lordiphosa > Lordiphosa andalusiaca. The sequence continues at coordinate 2,179,872 of JAWNNM010001363.1, read as the reverse complement.
ACTGGCTGCAGTCGGAAGGGCGTTGCGTGGGCGGGGCTGTGTATGCAATAACATGAAACGCCCGTGGCCGCAATGTGAGCATTTTGTTAACGAGCCAGCAACAATTTTTGACACATAATTAAGTTTTTATGCGTAAACGCGCCTGGCAACCAGCGAGCGTTAGCTGCGGAAGCTGGTGGAAGGGAAGGATGCGACAGCTGGCGGTTAAAGATCAGGGATAACAATGGCCATGCGGCGTATGCGTAATGCATTCATTCAGGTATCAGCAGCTCTTACAGTGAATGGACATAAACAATACGAAAAACGAATTAAATTCATGCGCCGAAATGCGCGTGGCCACTTCAAAAGAAAGCGAGGAGTCCGAGAGAGTGGGGCGAGTGGGGGAGCTGGGGAGTGCGACTGTTAGCTGTGGGGGACACAAATAGCTCATTTTCGAGCATCGTCAGCCGCTGCCATTAATGCTGTAAAAGCTTCTACGGCAACATGCAAAAATAAAACAGAAAATTGGTTCATTACTGAAAGGCCACCTTGACGTTGTTGCTTGAACTCGGGCCAGAGAACTATTGAAGGGTATTGTGAAGGATTTGTGACACAAACTGGACGCAGGTTGGGTAAGGATAGTTCAGAGTAAGTTTGGTTTAGAGCAGTGTCTAGGCCAAGAATTTGCTGTATCCCTTCAATGGCTTGCAGCTTTAGATTTCATAGAAATGTGAGAAATTTAGCCAAATAAGAGTAGATTATACTAGATTAGTTTGCTCTCCACTAAGTCTACAGAATTCCTAGTATTATTCGGTTGATATTTCGGTTTTAGGCTAATTTCCTGACATTTTTTTACCCTTGCAAAGGGTAATTTTGTCCAAAAGTTTGCAAAGCATAGAAATATCAATTTTCGACCCTATAAACTATATATATTCTTGATCTGGGTGACGAGCTGAGTCGATTGAGCTTTGTCCGTCCGTCCGTTTGTCTGTCTGTGTGTTTCTACGCGAACTTGTCTGTCAGTTTTAAAGATATCAAGCTGAAATTTTGCACAGAGTATTCTTTTTGCTTTACACTACTAATATGTCGAAACTGACCAGATCGAATGACTATATCTCGTAGCTCCCATAGGAACAATCGGTCGGAAAACTAGTTTTAGTGGGAAAAACTTTTTTCTTTTCAATGGAAACGTCTCCAAACTCTGTCTTCATAGGTTTTCTATGGTTTTTGATAATTCTGACAAGTTTGATGAAAATCGGACCACTATATGGTATAGCTGCCATACAAAAGATAGGTGTGAAAAACAGTCTTAGTTAGAAAAACTTTTTTGCTTTTAATGGTAGCATCCTGCAATTTTGTATTTGTTTGTTTCACATGCTTTCACATAATTTCTCAAATTTTTGGCCAAATCGGATGACCATATCATATAGCTCCCATACGAAAGATCGGTCGGAAAATGGGAAAACGAGTATTTTATTGAAAATATTTAAGCGAGCACTGGCAAGGGTATAAAAACTTCAACACAGACAAAGTTAGCTAAGCTTTCTCGTTAAGGTTATTTCAGCCTCAGTTTCTTATTCTAACAACAACTTTTGCATACTTCATGTAGTTTCTTTGTTTATTTAATATTTTTTTAAAGAACTTTCCTTAGTCCCACATTTGCCATAAATAGAGACTTCTAACAGTTCTCCCAGCCGCACCGATCGATAACCAGTCACACTTTCCCTTGGCCAAATACTCTCTAAATAATTTATTTCCCGAAAATTGCACTACTTGTGTACTTTGTAGTCACAGTTTTCCATCGAATAGAAGGCAAACAAATTTATTACACAGAATTTTTCTGAGTTTTTACACGTTTCGGCAGAACATTGTTGCCTTTTTTTGTTTCTTTTCTTTTTGTAGATTGATTGGAAACGTATTGGAATGAATCATTTGGGGGGGGGTCGGGGTGGCCATGCAATATATTGCATTTGCTGAAAAATTGTTGTTGTTGTTGTTTGTTTCCTGAACATGTGACCGACCGGCTACGTCACTTGCTCGTTAATTTGAAGGCACTTCAATATGTGAGGCAGTTTGGCAATGTCGAGGCAGCAGCCGTTGGTTGGATTTAAATGCTGGCGCATTTATGTTGTCAGTGGACATGTCAAATCTACATACTGACAGCCGAGCCCAGCCAACCCCAAATGAAACAAATTCTGAATTTCAGTTTCTGTGTTTGTGTTTCCCGTTGGCAATTGGCCCAGAAAACGAACGGCATTTGCATTGTTGTTGTCACCGAAACGCGGGCGACCAAAAGTGAAACAAGGGCCTGGAAACAAGAAATTTGGAGCATAAACAGCATGTAGACAATTAGGTGTGTCAGCTGCAATTAGAAATGATGCCGGAATATTTATGAAATGGAAATAAAAGTGTCATTTATATAATTAAAGGTCGTTGCTTAAGTAGGCCACAGAATCAAACTAATGTCTTTTACCTCATCTAATTTTATTAATGAAACTACTTTCAATTAGGCATTAAGGGGTATCGTCACACATTTGGGGACATTTGCTCATTGCAATACTATAAACTTTAATTTGCCATGTAAGCAAAAGCATGAGAAGTCGCTTCTAAGTCACAGCGAACTGGGGCCCATCTAGCCTTTATATGACCAAAACCAAGACAGCTTAGGAACAAGCGATCTTACTTCAGGAAGGAATATTTTAGCACTTGGCCACTAAGTCGACCGTAATGTGCAGTATTTGTTTAAAATTTTATCGAAGTTTCATAGCTCTCACATATCCTTTTTATACACAAACAAAATTATCATTATAAATGCCCTTCAAAGTATGCAATGCTGCAATGCTGGCTGTAAGCTAAACGAAAAAGGAGGAGGTATTCTCCGCTCTTCTTCTCTTCCGCCTTCCTGATCACTGTAGCGTATGCCAAGCGGAGGTGGTGTCCATCCAGGAAGCAGCCACCTACCTTAGCACGCGCTAGCAATCAGAGAAGGAAACGTCTTCATATACTCAGACATTCAAGCCGCCCTTAAGGCCCATAAGGACGCTTACTGAATGAGATACTCTAAATAAGATAGCACGAGAATTAAGTATTCACCTTATATGATTGCCTGGACATCGCAACATAGAAGGAAACGATTCTGTGGACAAACTGGCCAGAATTGGTACCACCACCGAGCTCCTTTCAGAGAAGAGCTCGATAGAGATGTCTATGGCGACATTTAAGCTCCACACAAAAGCCGACACACGTCGTCTCGCTGTGGATAGGTGGAAATACCTCTCCTCCTGTGCGGTGGCGAGTCTTACGTGGCCAACACTAAGCCTAAAGCTTTTACGCCGCCGTAGGGAACACACATCGCTTTTGGTGGGAGCCTTGACGGGTCATTTATCATGATTTCTGCAAAAGCTGCAGATAAGAAGAAAAGCAGGAAACAGTACAACAACTCCTCTGCCATTGCCCCACCCTGAGTATACGGAGACTTAAAACACTAGGTCAACCTCTTCTAGTCAATCTCTCGGAGACATCCGAACTACAGATCCCAGCTCTACTAAAATTCATTCTGTGCACACAATGGTTTACCCAAGAAGAATCGCATTCGCGTCTTCTTAGGTAGTGTTAAGCGATGTATCGCCAATTCTCAGATGGGATGATGAGAAAGTGAGACCAAAGTGAGGCCCTCAATACGATTTTTGAGGGATATATTATGGTAAAAAAGCAATGCCTAAGGTAGGGTAAATCTCCAACCTTTCCCCTCAAGCTTTCGCCAAACTCTCGCATAGTCGAGGGAGATAAGTAAGACGACAAAATGTTTGCAGGGTATAAACAATGTAACAGGAACTATAATTCCCTCAAAATATGTTGACAAAATGCTCATAAATTCGTGAGCTTTTCTTAATTTGTTTTGTAAAAAAGAGGCTTCTGCTGTATTGCTGCCTAAATCCATAACCATAAATCAAGTAGGAATACGAAGTAGCTCGGTCGAGCTCTGCCAGTCGATTTTTTGTAGGGTATGCTTTGCTTTCCCCCAACCAATAGACGATTTCACATAAAAAGACTTTCTAGATGAAGACTTTTTATGTCTAAGGACAACCATGAATTCTGAATGAATTCTTAAGACAAAAAATAAGTCCTTAATTGCAAAAGATTTCTGTCCCTTATGCAGTATAAGTAATTCTCGTCATCTGCTCACTATTTACATTAATTCCTCCAAGCAATTTCTTTGATTTCATAAATCTGTAATATCGATTGAGAATGAAATGTGCGAGTTTGTGTTTATTTTCACTCAAATCAAAATATTAATTAAATGAAACGAATTAAGGTTGAATTATTGTTGTTTAGAAAATTGTGGTGCATCTCCAGTCGTGTCAGCTGATTTATATGCAAAAGCCAAAATATCCACAACTTATTTGCATAGCGGAAACTATTGTTTATTTCCAAAAACAAAAGCGCATTTAAAATCGTCCATACATAAAACCAAACAACAGTTGAACGGCTGAAAGGAGAATGTGGCAATTTAATGCCCACTTTTCATTCCTCAGCCGCTGCTGGAAAAGTGCATTTTATGTATTGTGGCTGCCAGCTGTGGCATCGTTTTAAACAATTGGCTTTAACCTTAGGTATTTATTAAATAAATATCGGGAAAAGTCGCCGCCGCCACCCCCACCCCCACCCACAAAAGCCAAAACAAAAACAATCGCTGGCTCAAGACTTTTCCAATTCATGCGTTTTTATCAGGTGGTTTTCCCAAATGCCTAAAATTAGAATTGTTTTCAATGAGCGCAGGAGAGCGCGCACGCTCTCCTCCGTCGCTATGTGGGCCAACCGAAATAGCGTGTCCGTGTGGATGCACTGCAGCGGCGTGGTCTCTCTCCGCTTGGCTGTTTTATTTATAATTTAGCGAAATTCGAAAAACGCTGCACACCAAAATAAACTGTTACTCATGTCGCCTTCAGGTTGATTCTTTAATTATTTACAACAATCATGAATTAAATTATTTCTAAAATTATAATTCGCACGGAGAGCTTTCCATGGCGAATGTCATCCTCTGTTTATGTATTCTTTTTTGGATGCCAAGCACTTTTTCCGACTTGGTGCGATTTTGTTATTGTTTCCCCCCCCCCACCATTCAAGCGCTACGGTTGAGTATAAACAAAATTAAAGTTGTTTATGTACAAACACATTCGAGCACGTGTGTGTGTACGTGTGTGTGTGGATGCTTGGGGATAATTTTCCATAACGCAATGAAAATTGTTTATTGGAAACATATGTTCACGCTCGGTCAACCTTTCCCTCGACTTACCTACACATCTTGATTTATACAAATATATATAAATTATTTATTGTGGCCATATTTTGCGCCCTGCCTCTTCCCGATAAAAATTTCATTTGCACACAACTAGGAAAAACTCGTTTTCACATTTTCACATTGCCACAACAATAAAGCAATAATGCAGTCGGGCGGACTAAGTGCGGAACGCTTGGCCATGATGGCGTCATCAATTTAAAAATGTGCGCCCCCGGCATCAGCTGATAAGAGACGCCCGCGGAGCAAGCAGGAAGTGGGAAAAAGTTTCTCTTAGTTGTTTTTTTTTGTTTTTAATTTAAATTTTCCCCATTAGCTTTTGCGGCTGCTGGCAAAAGTCAGGCAGTCAGTTTATTAGTTGCACTTGTTATTTCAGGCAGCACCTCCCCGGCGCCCCCGCAATGCAATTTGCACTTTGCCGCGCAGATGAATGCGAATTTATTTCCGTTTTGATTGTGTCATGTTGACCATTTTAGCTCAAATTGCGTATACGCAGTGAGAGTCGGTGTAGATTAGGAAACTAGTGGAAGGGGGGAGGGGGGAGGTGTTGGACTGTGAATGTTGTCAACCTAAGACGCTTATGAAAATGTCTCATTAATGACACCCTGCCAGGTGTCTGTGACATTGTTTGGAATTTTATTGATTTTTATTTTGTTGCTTTGCAACATAACCATGAGGCATATTCAAAACGTAAATTTGACCCAGTTAAATACAATTTGTGCCTTGAAACCCCCCGCCACAAAACCGAGAGGTTTCTTTTCTGTAAGTTAGTGTTGGATCTGCAATGGAAACTTTTCGCTGATTCAATTCAATAAGCAACCAATTTCGTTTTGAAGAGCCAGTTCGTTATCTTATGAATGGCTTGTGCGAATGCGAAGTTAGTACAAAAGTATTAAGATTGTGCAGGTGGATGTAATAGTCAAAGGGATGGGATAACCGACCACAGAAAGTACACTTTCTTAATCAGCATCAATGGCCAAATTGATATCTGTCCTAGAGTTGAGCGCTTGTCGTACTTTTCTTCAAGACACGCACGACTCAACACAACGTGTTTCGAGTTGCAAGTTCAGATTTCAAGCGTGCCTGTGCGACAAGACACGACATAAGCCCAACTATGGCAGATTCTTCCAACACATGAAAAATTCCAAGAATTCAATGACGAGAAAGCTAAACTAACTTCGTCTGTGCCGAAGTTTTTATACCCTTGCCAGTGCTCGCTTAAATATTTTCAAAAATACTCGTTTTCCCATTTTCCGACCGTTTGTTCGTATGGGAGCTATATGATATAGTCAAAAATTTGTAAAATTATGTAAAAGCATGTGACACTATCAAATACAAAATTGCAGGATGCTACCATTAAAAACAAAAAAGTTTTTCTAACTAAGACTGTTTTTCAGACCTATCTTTTGTATGGCAGCCATACCATATAGTTTTCCGATTTTAATCAAAACTTAGTAGAATTATCAAAAAAAAAAGTATAGAATTATAACAAAGTTTGGAGACGTTTCCATTGAAAAGAAAAAAGTTTTTCATACTAAAACTAGTTTTCCGACCGATTGTTCCTAGGGGAGCTATGAGATTTAGTCATCCGATCCGGTAGGTTCCAACATATTAGTAGTGTGCAGCCTTGGCTAGCACTTCACACACCGTTACAACAACTTTGGGAAGTACCGAGATTGTTATGGGCGGGCTAGATCAACTCTCTTGTCGCTTGTTTTTCGGTGCGAAGAGGAAGCCGAAGGAGAGAAGAATTTGTCGAAGCGTTCGCCAAGTAAAAGATTTCATTCTGAAGTCAAGCATGATATGATATTTCTCCTCACTCTTTTCCTGCTACTAACCAGGAACGAGTTTGACTAGAATGCTATAAGTCCTCTACCAACTTCCATACTTAAGCATGAACAGGACTAGTAGCATGATAGGTTAGGTCATACGGCCATCAGAATTCGTGTGTTTCATTATAAAACATATCCTAGTTATGGGAATGATAATTATATAGAAAGCATCTAGCACCTTCTTTGTGACTGTCCTAAATCTGGGAAAACTACTCTAAGAATACTTGGAGAGTCCGGTAAATGTGCCTCTAGAAGACCTGGCTCATTTTCTCAACTCCTCAAGATGGTTTTAATATAGAGATTGCGAAGAGCCTGAGCCCGGTTAAAAAACCACTTACTCCCTTCCCTGTTTTAAGCACCATTTGCACCTTAAATCAGATTTTGACCCCCGGCTGATCTCAACCTTTTTCTAGCAGCCTATATTATCTAACCCTTCCTATGAGGGGATCCTCAATTATACACCGTTTTAAGACTGATTTGTCATTAAACTGTCCTAATATTCCCAATGTATGCTTCAAAGGTCACGTGTGCTTTTCTTTTCCCTACACTGACTCTAACTACGCTCACATATTCGTAATCTGGTTTTGCTTCATTTTATGTGTCTTTGATGTGAGCTGTCTTCAGTGAAAATATATTTGGTACGCTTTATTTGCGAGTTACTTAGAATTCAAAGGGCTAAAGTACTAAATGAATCCAAGCGGTACCGACTCTAATCAAGTTTATAATGGAAAGTACTGGTTTATTACGCATCGCTGCGAGCTCATGAAAGTCTCAGTACGGCAACGACCTGTTGCTGCCTAACCCAACACACTTTGCTGCCATACCATTCCCTCGTCCACTTCGATGAGGTTTCAAAATCATCTAAAAACTACAAAGCGAAGCCAACATCTTATAGACTTTTGCTCTCTCTCTCTGCATGAATGAGGCATGAACTAACTTTATTGCTGGGCTAAAGCTAAAACTAAAGTACCACAGAAAACAATGCTTTTGTTTGTTTACAAATTGTCTGCCAAGTGTTTTCCCATTTCTTTATTTACATGCAGGGCAGGGCAGGGCAGGGCAGGGTAGGGCAGCATGCAAATTGTGTGTAATTTGAAGTTGCTTGGAGTGCCACTGTCAGATAAATACACACCGACCGACCGACCAGCTGCACAATTTAACGTCAAACGTGGAGACAGTACTCGTAGATTGAGAGGAGCCTTGAGAGCCCAGGGGGACTTTGCATGCGAACATCAAGATGCAGCACGGCAGCACTTTGTCTCAACTCCCAGGGCAAAAGACAATAGGCAAAGCTGAAGCTGTTTCTGGCAGCAGCGTGTCACATAAATACACACACACACACACACACACACATGTGCACTGGGGAGTAATTGTTTTTCGCCTGGTGCCTGGCTGCGCCCTTTGGCAGCGCCGCAGAGCCAACTAATCTTCGCTGCAATTGCAAAAAGTGCTGCCTACTTTCGTGCGCAACTGCCCAAGCGGGAATTCCCCTGCAATTCAATTAAAGTTTAGACAACAACAGCACAAAATCCACACACTCCACCCCCCGCCCAACTGGGTTAGTCGTTGCCTCTCAGCGCCATGTCCTGCTGCCGCCGGCTAATCGATACAACCGCTCCGCGGGCGGCCGCCTGTTTTGCAAATGTGCCACAAAATGCCGCAATTGTCAATCAATTTCATGGAAATTATGTCAGCTGCTGTCCGGAAAAAAAGCCAGGATGTGTGAATGGACCACAGACCAGTGTCAAGTGCCAAGTGCAGCAGCAGCAGGTCCCCACTCTGCTACTCGAGTTGAGTAAACAGTTTTTGATAATCTCACTTGAAAAAGGAAAAAAAAAAAAAAAAAAAACACCGCCACAAATGACGGCAATGATGGGTACGTCAATGTTGTTGATGACTGTGCTGTGAGTGTGACTATACAGGAAAAGCTTAACGCTTCAAGTGTTCTTATGCGGCGCACACACACAAGGCACATGGAGGAAAGGCAAACAAGTTGAGGAGGCGACAAATGAAAATGCTCAAAAATAAAATTCACAAGTTGTTTATGCGGGTAAATTGCTGATGGCGACTTTGATCCCAAATCGGTGATAAATATGAATTGAATTAGGAAATTTAAAGGAAGCTGAAAGCCAATGGCCTTAAAACATTGCTTGATAAGTCACATAAGAATAAGTTAAGTTTGTTTGTCAAAAGTGTATACATCGACGACCAAATAACAATTGGCTGTTTGCCCATATACTTATTATAATAAGGTGCAATTGTACTTTTGTTTGTGCTTAACAACTGGCTTAAGTAATTGCTTACTTAGCCTTCAAAATGAGTATAGGTTCCCTCCAAATTGTAGATGGGTGAGAAGCTTCAATTACCAAAACCTCCGATGGTTGGTTTCTAACACGAAATCCGAAAGGCATTTTCAGTTATGCTGTGGCCTTAGATGGTTTCCAAGCACTTTTAAAACGTTCACATGTAATGAAAGCAGCATAGTAAATAGGTATATGTGCAATTCGTTGTTAACTTACCGTTTCTGTTGATAAGTGCGGTTCAAAAGTTAAATCGCAAATATATAATGTGAGTTAAGTACTTGAAGTCCTATTTCACAATTGCTTAGATAAAATTCCCTTTAAAACAAGTTTGTCTGATCATGAACAAGGAACTAGAAAAGGAATGCTTGAAACTGATCTCAATCTGATCTGATTTCAATTAAATAAAAAAAAACACCAATTAAATATGTAACAGCCGATTCAGAGTCGTGGATATATCTTATCTTATGGGATCATATGGGCCCTCCAAACTATTCTTGACAAACGGTTCTTTAATGCCTTAAACAAAACTTTTATGGAGCTTGCCAGCCCATTACCCATTTTGGGACAAAGAGTGGCTGAAGCTCCAAAATATTCTAGTTTAATGCGCCCGCATCGATGACCCTGTTTCAAATAAGGTTTTGCTTACAGAAATGTGATGACTTGACCTACTGGACTCAATTCAGTCACATCAAAGTGTGCTGGAACTTTGCATGTCTATGACTGAAGTTTTCAAGAAGACAATGCGTCAGTACCCTTCAGTTCGGCTCAGACTTGAATCATAGCTGAATCAGCCCTGAAATGGAAGGGCTGGTACTAAATTCATGACATCCTTTATATGAGTTTCGGCCATTTATGGTTAAAATCAAGGGTGAGTTTCATGGGATGTCCAAAAACATGCCAGTATTCAGGCATGAAATTCAGTTATTCCTACTGCTCAGGCCTGAAAAATTCAGTACTGAGTCGTAGAATGGCAGGGTACCTACAGATACGGCTAAGACTGGATTTACACGGGGAAGCTAACTTTATGAAGTTCTAGATAGTGCGACTATAATGCCCTTAGACTATTTTTTGTGAGTCAATGTCAAGGCTCATGTCTATACCAACAAGTCGGCAACACTTGACGCACTGGAATGCAATATTGAAGAATTTATTGGAGAGAGTATGCCATAATTGGCGTATGAAACATATCATTCAACATTTACATCAAATCATCTTGAAACATTCAATTATGTGGATCGTTCTATTGACTCAAATGAAATTTTCATACATTTTTCTGAGTTTTCTATATTTTTGCTTAATCAAATCCAAAATCAGCTGAGGAGTCACCCTTTATAACACCTCAAATCGCAGTCCGAATAATGATTCCATGATAATCGCGCATGCATAAACCTTCCTCTCAAGCAACACACTCCTTTACTCCTGCCTGGGATAAGCCTTTTCCAAGAGAATTTTAAGACCGAAAGCTAATTTCATTTTGAGGTATTTTCCAAGTCAAAAGCCGACTAAAACGACTTATTTGCACTCTGATGAAAAAAGCAAAATTGTAAATTAACGAGCACCAACAAATTTATCGATTTTTATTTATCTTTGTTTTTTTTTTTTAATATTCATTTGCCTGGGTCTTTTAGCCAATTTCTCGCGGCGCATCTTTATCATCATTTTGCAATGCCAAACAAACAAATCATCAGCCTCTACAGAGTCGAAATTCCAGGCGGAAGTTCTCCATCAAATGAAAAATCACTCGGCAAGAGCACTTTTTTGTTTCCCAAATGGAACATAATTTCATAATTTTTACGACAAGTACTGGGTAATTCTTGGAGCCCAGCGGCCATAAAAATTGATTTGTATATTTATAATTCAAATAAACTTTTCAACTTTATTGATTTGTTTTTGTGCCGTTGCCAGTGGCGAGTTATGTGGCTCTTACTGAGTGAATCCTGAGGGCGTTGAGATGTGTCGTTGATTCGAGTTTCGTTTGTAAGGACGGGCTGCTGGCAAGTGACAAAGCTCTTAGCAAAATTAATTTCGCCGGCAAAAGTATTTTTGAGTCTTGTTTATAGGTCGCGCAGCCAAAAAGGTGGGTTCTCAAAGAGGCAACAAAAAAAAATGCGCCTGAGAGCTCATTAAATAGTAAAGGCCAACACACACACACACATGGAAAAAGGAATGGCAACGAGAATCGTTAGCACACATTGATGTGGCTTGAAGAGCCACCATTAATTATTTGTGGGCCGCACTATGTTGACCTGACTCCAGCCAGCAAGGATGAAGGACTGCAGCAGGTGGACACAGCGGGAAGCATCTCCATTTCCCCATGTTCCGTGCCTCTGCGTAAATTGTGCTGCAACTTGGGTGCAAATATTTATAGGATGTGCCATACGATATACTCGGATACGACACAACAGGCAACACAGACGTCACACAGTCAACCCACTCACACACACACACACACACACACACAGAGATACACAGAGATGCCCGCGGCGCACTTCCTTTTTGCGCTCCTCTTAGCGTTTTAGTTAAAGTGGAGCCATATATCACTATTTCCTAGTTGCTCATATGCATACATTGCTGCTGACAGTACAGTGCAACCAAAAAGGAGTCTACTGAAGATAGAACAAGGAAAGTTCTTGAAAAAATCCACCTATGCTTTGGTAGTTGAGCTTTGAACTTGGTAAAACAGTTGCTTTCTTTCAGCTTTCGATCTTCAATTGGAGCTTTATTATCCCTACGGCTAAAGGTTTCGATCTACTCATCTACACTTTCTTTTTATTTTGGAAATATTCCCTTAAAATGCGATATCTGTGGCCAAATGAGTATCTTCAAAATATCAGGCACTTTCCAACACTTTTTATCGGAACAAACTCAATTTCTTTTTCCCTTAGTAATCAATTTCTGCTACGAAATGTGAGAAAAGAGGCTTCCTCTACTGACTAGAATTATCTGTTTGGCTTTCTCCTGTTGGTAGACATCACTTCCAGATGGTCAGAGACTCTAAAACAAACACAAGCACCGTGCGATAAACAAGCTGAGTGGCTGGTTAGGTTGAGTTACGCCGAAGCAGTTGAGCAATCGACGCCACAAAATTTCTATACATCGCTGAGAGAGCGCTGTGACTTGACAGCGACACACAGTTACTCGATACTTGAAGTCGTTTTAAAGTAGTAGATGTGGATCGAAAGGCCTCTGGCATTCTCATTTTTGATCACATACGAGCACATTTTTTCGGTCTGATTGAAATAGTTAAAAATTCTCTCGTTTTCTGATCATAAATTATACTTTTATCGGTTGAAAATGGTACCCTAGCCGCGAGTCTTCTTACAGAGTCGTTTTTGACCCGTTATTCTGATCAGTTTCGAATCATTTTCGAGTTTTTCGCGAATATTTTTCGAATCGTATTTCAATGAAGCTCTTTTTGAGCAGTTTAGAGTCTTCAAATGATAGTAAACTCTTCCAAGGGCTTCGAAATGGACTCATTGAGGTGATTTTTGTAAAATTTATCTTGGTGGGCTCTACCAGACATTCTCTCAAACTATTTGTGGCAAGGTTAGGTGGAAAGGTTACTCTTTGGCCATCTTTCCAGGCTGCGGTTCATCATAGGCAAGTTCACCCATACGCATACCCTTATGTTGCACATCCTTTGGGTGCAGCAGCAGCAGCAGCTATAGTTGTTGCCATAAATAAACTAATAGCCGCCGCCCCCATCGTGAAGGCATGAAGCAAGAACGGAATGGAGATAAAAGCGGCACCGACATGTAGCCCGTGTGGCCATTAGCCCAGGAATCGGAATTGCAGCGGCGGATTTCTTGCGCAGCTTTAACGCAGGATTTAAGCACGATTCGTGTCGCCGGGACAGGCCTCGCCTTGTTCTCATTCGTGTTTTTGCATTTGTTTTTCATGTTTCCTTCTTGGGGTGTAAAATTTTATTTTTCAATTTCCTCTGAAGCTTTGATCTGTGCCTGCACGTTGGGTGGGCCATCCGGCCTGGCAGGCGAAGGCCCAAGTTTCCGCCAACTTTTGGCCCCTATTTCGCCCGTCACCGGGTGTAAGTGTAAGTGTGTGTGTATGTGTGTGTGTGTTTCTGTGTGTGCTCGTGTGCAGCTGACAGTAACAAGTTCAACAAAAAGCGCCAGTCCTTTTAACTTTATTAAGATATCACAAACATACGCAAGCAGCCACGCCTACTACAGTGTCTCCCCACCGCCCATTAGCGCACGCCTCAACAGACTTTTCATTTAATTTGCAGCAATGACAAGAAAAAGGGTTTCACTTAATTGAATTTCAACGCCATTAAAAAAGAATTATGCCAGCAAAATGTTCGGAGAACGAGAATTGTGCCCTCAAAGTGCTTAGAGGTACTTATCACTGCCATGGCAACCGCCTGACACCATCATAATGAAGTTCTATTATCATTATTATAACGCTGATGACGCTAATGTTGGGTGGCTGCACCAGCTTCCCTCTCTCTCTCTGCCCCTGGTTGCAATTACCACCAACAAGTCGACTCTGAGTCAAGTCGAGCGGAGGAACCGCAACAGCAGTTGGTTTGGGGCGGCGTAAATAGCTGTGCGAAAGTCAGCGGAACTGTAGTGGCTGTGGTTAAGACTCGGTATTGTTACTGTCATTCCAATTCTGCGACAGTGGAAACTTTGACAACATTTTTGGTGAAACCCATTATAGACTTGGGTGGGGGCTGGCACAATGGTTTTCTTTGAAAATTAGTTTAAAGAAAACAAATCCAAACTTTGTTCATATAGAGAAACAAATTGGCATACTTCAAAAACTTACTTATTTTTAGGTAACTATCGTCAAACTTCAGAAGCATAAACTTACCTGTAAGAAAAGAAGAAAATATATTTAATTTAATTATTTAAATTATCTTACCGTATAAATATAAGGTCTTAAACATAAAGACAGTTTTCCTAAACGTTTTTACAGTCTGTGACAGCTAAAGCTTTCATATGAAAATTAGCAAGTCAGCTTAAAACGTGGAAGCTGAATTTCTAACTATTTCTTATGGCTGTCTTATGATTGATTGGTGTATTTAAACTCCTCCCCAGACAAAGTTAGCCTTGCTTTGCCGTTTTTTGGCTTACTTTGTTCGTTTAATTCCACAAAATACTTTGCTGAACAGAATCGGCCAAAAGTCAGTGAACTGTAAGTGTGTCTGCGTGCAGTTGTGCTTGCAAGTACACTTTGTATGAAGCTTGGCTCGTTTTGCTCAGTTACTTATGCTCCACTCCAAAGAACCCTCTAGCTGTTATCGTAAGAAAACTTCGTGCGTTTCTCTCATTAAGAACGATGACACAGAAAACACTAGAGAACCAAAAAAAAGTGTTCTCTTGAGAGGGTGAGCAAGTCTGGGGGATTTGTAATGGCCATTTCAATGAGAAGAACGTGTGGCTTCTACCTTGCATTTAGTGGATAGGTTGTTGATCAGCAATATTTATATTTTTATAGGGTCAACATGGTTTTCTTTTCTCTATTTTCATAAATATGCACAACTTCAATATCCGCTCATACCCATTTTCAATGTGAACAGGGTAAAATGATTATGATACTTCAGATACACAGAAAAAAAGGAGAGCTAAAATCAAGCTCAAAAAAAATTGATTTAATCTGAAATTATAAGTACAAGACGCACCAGATCGAGCTTAAAACAAGCACAAAAAGTTTGAAACTTTTGTGAAAAATGTGTATCGAATTCGCAAAGGCTGATTTCAATCTCAGTTAAGTACTTAAAAGTCATATGGGTATAATGCTGACACGAGATTGAAGTGAGTAAGGATATCCTATGTCAAATCAAAAGAGCGATATAAACCAAGAGCAAGAATAGAACAGAATAGATAGTTCGGTCCTGCTGTATATATATAGTAATCAGCATTGTTTATCGATAAAGCAGAAGTTTGTTAAAGATCGTTTAAATGTATAAAGAGTTCTAAGCAAAACAAACAAATATGAGCACACAATGAAAAATAAGGATATTACAAAAAATATACATGGAATGATTTTGGTATCCATTTGGAATGAGTATTCTCCACCTTTGGATATTTAAATATCCTTTTAATGTTAAATGAATCTTAAATGGTCATCCAAAGGAGCTGAAAATCATTCAAAGGATATCAAAAATAAATGGATTTGCTGGAAGACAAATGTGAAGGTACAAAAATTTAGCAACTCCAATCGAATTTTATCTAATTCAAAGGGGTAAAATCCTACAAATTATAAAACAGCATTGAACCAGTTTTTATTTACAGCTTCAGTTTCAACAGACCTCACAGTTTGAATTAAATTAACTGCCAGGAAAGTGCACAAAGCACTTTTGTGGTCAGTGAATAGATTAGCCGCACTTTTCACAACTCTATTTGTCCCTTCAACTGACAACTGTCAGTTGTCCTTTTCAGTCAAACCAAACCGCAAGAACAGTTGCATATTTTACTGGTCATGCTCTCTTTCTGTGTGTGTGTGTGTGTGTGTGACCGTTTAAGTGTTTCCATTCTGACACACCCAAGAGGCAATTAGTTTGAATTCTTTGCCAACCATTTAGCATAAATGCGTTGCCACTTAAATCAAATGAGCAAGTGCCTTCCGAGAAGCCAAAAGGAAACGAGATGTGAAAAGAAAGATGAAGCTTAACATGACCCACAATTAATCTTTGGCAGCTCCATGCTAATGAGCTGCGTTTTTGGGGGGTAAGATTAATCACATTGCGTATACGCCGCGTTGAGCATAAAATCGAGATGAAATTTCATTGCGAAGCGTGAGGCAATTGGCACTCAATTCATTTCGAATGCATTCTCACTGAAGTTGGGAACATAAACATAAATAATACATAAGGCAATGGCAACGGCAACGGCAGCAGCAGCGGCTCCAGCTGTCTGTGACAGGAGACCCTAAAAATGCTTGCCTCATGGCCAGCCCCAGTCCAATTGAAAGAGAAATTTGTGGCGCGCTGCCATTTTGTGACGGCAACGGCGACGGCGACGACAAACAAGCCTACAAAAAGGAGGTGGGGCAAACAGGAGCTGCCTACTTTCTACACATGAAAATCCAATTCAATTGTGTTTGCCTGCGCTTTAAGGCAACGTGGGGAGCAGGAGGGGGGGCGTACGCCCACGTCGGGTCTGTGCACCTGCAGAACAGCGCTTGCATTTTGCGGCTCGTGTCAGCAAAAGCGACTTTTGAACTCCCACGCCAGGCAGCACCAGCAGCACCTGCAGCAGCGGCAAGCAGTAAGTAAAATGTGCCTTGCATGTGTGCCAAAAAAAGTAAAACGTGTCTAGGATGACAACACTCAGGAAAAAGGGATGGAGTTTCTTTAAAATAATCAAGTTCAAATGGTGTTGAAAGTTGTTCTCTTAAGTTTTCGAATATATATACCAATATCTGCCCATCTCTAGCCATTATTTGATTGGAAATCAATCCAAATGCAACTCTTTTTTTCGAGTGTAGCGCAAGCGTCATTGATTTTTACCGTCATTTGAAGAGCATCTAAAAAACAAGCTTTAACTTCAAACTAAAACTAGCAGCAACTTCAGCTAAAGTATGCTTGGGTAAATTAGCCAATAAATTCTTCAACTTCCCTTTCTGGAAAACTTCCACAGAACTTTTGTGAACTCAAACTTTCCGCAATAGATACAAAAAACATTCACGTGGCCATCTACATATCTCAATGGCCCACTATATAGCCTATATATCGTGTAGTTCTCGGTGCTGTCGCTGTTTGTCATATGCAATTCGGCTGCTTGCCAATTATTGATTTTATGCCTTCAAACATGAATGGAAGTGCGCTTCGCTGACTCGGCTCAAGTGGAGCCAGAGAAGCAGCAGAGGAGTAGACCATGGATAAGCCTGCCTTCAGCCCGGGCACGTCATCAGCCAAAGGGACATCCGGCACAAACTAATGTATATACGTAGAACGGAGCCCAGTTATCTGGCCCCACTGATGGGCAAATGGGTATCAAGTGGTTCCATTTCGTGTGAAAGAATGGGCTAAAACTGCTTTTAACCGGCCCACAATTCCAGTTAACAACTTTAATGGCCCAAATGAACGATTCGGCATTGTGTGTCAACTACACAAACTCGTCGTCGTAAATAGCGACAGCAAAATGAAAACAAACTTTGCAATTTAATGAGCCATAAACGTTAAGAAATAATCGCACAACTCAGACAAATTATGCTCAACTTTTAGATAGTTTCAGGAATCATTGCAAGAAGATATGAAATAATTGTTTGAAAGTTCATCAGAGGATTATTGCATTTATAATGAGAGGGTAGGAGTGGGAAAAGATTAGAGGAGTAGCAAGCAGAAGTTATTGATGGAACAATCCTTGAAGAAAGTTAAGCTTATTTGCGGTAAAACAGTTTCTAATTTGTTATCCTAACCAAAAGTACCAAAAGAATTCGGTTGGGTTAAGAATAACCTTTAAGAGGAGGCGACCTAGGCTTAAATATTTTTGAAAAGTTTGAGAAGATATACGAAAATTGAGCTGATGTGCAGCACCGTTTCCGAATGGAGCAAAGAAATATTTATTTAAAGTCTCATTTAATTCCACGAAACATTTCTATCGTCTGGCTATCGATATATTATCGACTAACATTTTTTTACGATTTCACAAGCTTACAGCGTTTTTGATTTCAATCATTTGTCAGCCATTTCCTTTATAAAGCCGCCTGCTGACTCTGTTATGTTATGTCCTAAATATCCTTTTAATCATCCAACTTAACTAAAATATCATCCATGGGATATGAAAAATTATGATAATTTGAATGATTTTCCAGATCCGCTGGATGATTAAAAGAATATTTAAGACATATCCTTTCCAAATGGAGCTTTGTTTATTTTTTCCCTGTGTATGCTTAGGTTTTTTGTGATAAAGTCAAAAGTTATTTAAGAGCTTTTAATCGTAAGTAATGTAAGTTAATGTATTGGTGTGCGTTTATAAAGCGGCAGAAATCAGCTCTGACCTGCTCTCATCGAGCGCTGGCCCACAACTGAAAGCAAAGCACTGTTTACTCTCGGCCACAGACTTGGCCAGCATTTGGCTTGAATCAGCGGGCCAGGCGTGACAACGCCAGAGAACCCTAAATATAATAAATTAATATATTTAATAATAAAAACTCCCATAACTATGCTACCAATTATTTGACAGAAGGTAATGCTCTTGTAACTCAGCTATTTATTATCCGATCTGTATGAAAAAATGGGAGATTACAGATATGACAATAAAAATGCAGGGTTCTACATCTGATCGACAACTTTAAGCCGGAACAGTTAACATTTAGTTTAAATTTGGTTGCTTTAGCTCTTTTAGTCTCTGAAATCTACTCAAATCATTACCAAATAGTCATGCAAAGTGTGTAGTGCTTTTGACTACATTATTTACTGTCACATGCGAAGGGGTAATAGTCGTAAGCGCTTAGATGTCGCCATTTATGTTGAGGTCTCGAGTTCAAGTACCAGACAAGACAAGAAGAATAGATTAATTTGTAAGTTTTTCGTTGCCAAACAAATGTTAAATTCTAGGGGTGAAAGGTAATTTTATGGACTTTTGATTGACCGTCGGCATTATGCATTTTTGGTTGCTTATTCAAAGTAGCCTTATGTATGGGTCTTTCCTTCTTTGTATCTCCACTTGTTCCACCGATGCAGCTATTTCAGGTTGTTCCAATGTTCTTCTAAAGCAATCTCAACACAATCTAACCTCCCTCACTGCTCAAACTTCTTGACCCAATTTCCGTTGATTAATTCAAAGTTTTCTAGCAAAATGTAATTTCAATTTTAATTTCTTCCTCTCTCAACTTCCCACACCATCCAGCCAGTGAAGTTTTCCTTTATTGAGGTACTCCTTCGGCATTGCAAGTAAGTAACATGCTGTCAATCATTACGGCCGGTGGAGCACGTCCCAGTTTTCCTATGAAATTGGTTAAGGTAACCAACCGATGGCCACGCCCCTCTTTACCTCTCCCACAACAAGGCAACAAAACACAGAATGCTGAAATTGCCAAGCCATTAAGAAGCGTGGTGCACTCAGTTGTTTACACTCCTATGGCAATTTTATCACCTGCGAGCATGTTTGGAACTAAGACAAAGCATTTTATGGCAGGCATCAGGGGCGTAGTATGGCTCGCCTGAAAACTCACTCATAAATTTTCCAAACCCCCTCCCCCCCCCAGAGGTGTTTGGAAGCCACCTTATCACAATATTTGCCGCACATCACTTGATTATCGTGCCTGTCTGTCAAACTACACAATGGGTATTATTTTTTTTTTTATATATATTTTTATATTTGTTGTTATCTATTATATTAATGCCGTTTGACAAGTTGCGGGGGCAAAATTGAGTGTTTGCTCGGCTTGGGTAATTGTTGTGGCTGTCGGGCAAATATTGTACAAATACTGGCAAGGAAAAATCTAAGTGGCATGTCCAATTATAAACGCTAATTGGAGTTATAGTGCAAAAGCAAAGATTAACTCATAATATCGATTGAAGTAACATAGTTCGTAGATTACAGGAAAGGAAAGGTTTATGTTAGGCGGGAAAGAGCCGGTTCGAAGGCGTTTAAAAAAGGTTCAAAGGCCTTGGTTTGAAAAAATGTGCTTTAAACCAGCTTGGACAGTTCTAACTGGAACATAAACGGTGTCTTTAAACCAGCTTGGACAATTCTAACTGGAACATAAACGGTGTCTTTAAAATCACATTCTCCAACGCAAAGGACCCGTGCGTAATTCTTAAATCTCAGCATGTGAAATTTGCAATTCAAAGGATGTTTTACTCACCAGCTAAATATGCAGCCACATGAGGCCAATTTGTTTTGTGGTTTTCTAAATGTAGGTTAGAGTTGGAAACTTGATTGAGTTTTTTTTTTTGTGATTTTTATTTTACTTTTCTTAGAAAGGAGGAATTTTTTCTTAGAGTTGTCACAAACACACGCGCTGGGAAATACAATTTATATATATATATTTTTTTTTGTATTTTTAATTAACTTTTTTCTCCGGACAAAAGACCAGCAGGCGGCAATAAGAGACATTTAATAAAGTAAAAGAAAAAAAATATAAAGAAATTTTGCACAAAGACAACAAAAGTCAGGGCGACAAAAAAACTTATTCCATTCTTTGGCATTAGCATTATGGTAATGCGTATACGCCAGGGTGGCTACACAATTCTATGAAATTTACAGAAGCTTCTTCCGCCAGGCAGCCTATCTGTCTGCCTGTCTGTCTGTCCCTCTGTGTGTCTTTGCCGAGTATTTTTTTGTTGCCACTTTCCATTTGGCTATGGGTGTTTCTGCTTGTGTGTGTGTGTGTGTGTGTAGGCCAGACTGGTGGTACACGCCTTACTTTCCGCCAACCAAGATGTTACCCTTTATTTTCCAAAATTTTAGCTCAATTTTACACTCTTGTTTTTTTTTAAATTATTTTGAAGTTGGAGTTAAAGTCAGACAGAGAGAATATGAGTAAGAGAGATAGAGAGAGGGGGACGCGGAGGCAAGCTCCTGGCTTGCTAGATTTAGTTAGTTATATTTTTGGTGTTTTTTTGTTTTTTTTGTGTTTTTTTTGTATGTGAATTTGGTCCGCTTTTCACAAATTTCCAGCACAGCACGCTCCAAAGTCTTGCCACGAACTGAGCCAGCGAACGAACTGAAACTCCACTTGAAGAACGAAAACGAAAACGCTTCCACAATCCTTTGTACGTACCGAATGTGTTATTTTGGAAGGCAAAACGCTTGGAAGGCTCTCACATCGGTCTTATGCTCTCACAAGAGAGACTCTCTCTCTCTCTCTGTGGCTCTCTCCGTCGCTTTCGCCCCGTTGGTCTTTTGTCGCTTTTTGTTTTGCCTGCGTTTGTTGTGCGTACGTTTTGACTACAACATTCGCAGGTTGCGCTATGCGTGTCCTGCGCTCTTACGCACACGCCCCAATGCTGCCCCAACGCACCCCCTGCCCCCTTTCCCCGTCCCTGTCCCCATCCTCCAGTCATTGCTTCAGTTGTACTGTTGAAATAAGTTTTGAAAGCGACACCAAAGGAAAGTTTTGTCACTTAGTTAAATGAATGGAATTATTTAAAGTTTAATTAAAATGAATAGCAGCCATGTTAATCATTTTAAGGCCTGTTTTTGCATGTTCGTGTTTTCTAATTGGCAGTATAAATTATAATTTGAACAAATTTTGTTATAAATTTGGCTAAATAGTGTACTCTCCGGCCTTAGCTTTAGCTTTAAGTCTGCCATTATTTCCGTTTAGCCAAGTTTTCATCGTTATTTGTGCCAACTATTTGCTTGTGTGCGCGCTTAGCATTATTAAACCATATCTATTTGTGTACAGCAGATGCCCGTGGCAATATCCGGCATTGTAAATCTCTTGTGTGTGGTTGTTGTTATTTGACAAATGATTTTTTTGCGACAAATTTGTCGAAAGTTCAATTGATATCTTTTCAAAAAGCCATTATGATTGGTTGACAAACAAGTTTTTAAGTATAATTGACAAAATAAGCACACGTAGAGCTGCTGATTGGACTCAACGCATTTGTGCTTACCTTTTTAGCAGTGTATGTAAAGCTATAAATGAGTGTTCAAATAGGGTTATTTTAGGCCGTCTTTAATATTATGTTTATGTTTGACTTTAAGGTCGTCTGATTTTTCTAGTTTTAGCTTCCTTTTACTATTAATTCTACCGTTTCAAAGGGTGCTAAAATCATATCCAGAAAAGTTTAGAACGCTTAGAAATATTCATTTCCGACCCCATAACTACATAAATATTCTTGATCAGGGAGAGTAGGTGAGTCGACTGAGCTTAGTGCCGTCCGTCTCTCTGTCTGTCTGTTTCTACGCTAACTAGTCTCTCAGTTTTAAAGCTATCTAGCTGAAATTTTGCACAGAGTCTTCTTTTTGCTGCACACTACTAATATGTCGGAACCGATCAGATCGAATGACTATATCTAATAGCTCCCTTAGGAACAATCAATCGGAAAACTAGCTTTAGTATGAAAAACTTTTTTCTTTTTAATGGAAACGTCTCCAAACTTTGTAATCGTAGGTTTTCAAATTTTTTTTTATAATTCTACCAAGTTTTATTAAAATCGGACAACTATATGGTATAGCTGTCATACAAAAGAAAGGTCTGAAAAACAGTCTTAGTTAGAAAAACTTTTTTGTTTTTAATGGTAGCATCCTGTAATTTTGTATTTGATTGTGTCACATGCTTTCACATAATTTTACAAATTTTTGGCCAAATCAGATGACTATATCATATAGCTCCCGTACGAACGATCGTTCAAAAAATGGGAAAAGGGTATTTTTTTTTGAAAATATTTAAGCGAGCACTTGCAAGGGTATAAAAACTTCGGCAAAAAAAAGGGAAATCGTAAAAAAGTTCCGAAGAGTGATGGAATATCAAAACTCTGCTCAAATAGGAAATGTTTGGTCTTGTTTTGGATTGATTTTTTACATCGCATCTTTATAGTTTATGAAACTGGGAACTATTTGTACTTTTTAGAGACAAAGGAATAGCAAGTAATCGATTTTACCCCAAAAAACAATTACAACTAGGAAAAAAACTCCATAGACTTTTGAAAAAACAGAGATAATCATGCATGATGCATGATTTTTGTTTGCCAGCTATCTGGAGGTCTATATGTGACCCCATTTGGGGACGGCCGGTACTACCTACCTACCTATCTGGCAATCTGTTCAAACTGAGTCAAATACATGGGAATATTGACAGATTTCTTTGAATAGGTATGGCTTCAGTCAACTGGCATTGCCTTTGTCAGTTGTTCACACATGAATGGCAGCAACTGGCACCAAAAACTATGGCAGTGTGTCTGAACCAAAGACAGGGAAGTTAATCAAACGAACGCAAAGCAATCGAAATTTTATCATCCATTTTTCTATCCAATTTGTATAACTTTAAAAGCAGCCACAGCTACCAAACTTCAGCGATCATCGATTGCTCTACTTTTATAATAAAATAATTGGAGAAATATCGGAAAATCAACAGCGCAGTTTAGGGAGGAAATAAAAGCGAAATAAAAGGGTCTACAAAGTGAGAGCTTACTCTAAATAGATTTCTTATTACCCACAGCTCTGTCAATTTTTAATCTAGATCTAGAGGCCACATTTTCGAAAGCAAGTGTCCTTTGTTGCTGTAGCTTTTTTACATTTAAAAGGTATATCATTCCCATTTTTGTAGGCCAGTTCTGGAATTCCTTGAAGATAACTTCAAAAGGCCAAATCTCTTGCAAAAACTAGGACCAGAAAATTTCTTCTAAAACCTCAGATTTCCGGTGTTTAGCCGAAACAAAATATGCGGATATTTCGAGGAAGCATTCCATGGATTTGCTTTTTGTTTTTTCTTTGAATATTTTTTTCCCATGTTTTATTTTTGTTGTTTTCGAAAATCTATTGGCCATGCTTTTGGTGCGGGCGTGCTTTTTCCACTGTTAAAAATAGCCGCTGCAGCCTCGCGAGAAGCCGAAAACGTCGACGACAAACATCGGCGACAGCATCAAGTTCAGACGCTGATTGAGGGGAGACGACGCGACGACGGCGGCAATGGAGAGCAAACTTTTGACCTTAGTCAAGTGAAAAACGTGACAATGTGTGTGTGTGTGTGTGTGTGTGGCGCAGGTGTGTGTGTGGGCCTAATTGGCCAAGTTGCTTTGCGGCTGTTAGTTTAAAGACTGTCAAATTATTCATATAACTGCAACAACTACTTGGCTAATTACAACTGCTGAATGAATTATGAAACCCTGGCTTAATCCTACTCTACTTCCTGCCTCTCCCCACCCCTTGCCACAACATTGACACATGAATTTATGATTTCGTTTCGTTAACTTTTATGATTATTGCGACGCCGAGTCTATGTCTGGCCTGGCTCTGGGCCGTGTTTGACGCCACTAACCGAAATGGAAAAACACCCCCCCGTTTTAAGACTATTGTCAATCATATTCTCTTGGCCCTTAAACTGTTTCTGTTAGGCTTCGGCTTCTGCTTGGCAATTGGTTTTGTTGTTGTTGTTGTTGTGTTTCTTGTTTATCGGTGTGTGTTTGTGTGTAAGTAGCCAGATGGAAATGCTGCCGCAGCTTTTATTAATGTTTCATTTGCCCCAAATTCAGGATAGCACCCAAATCTTTCGTGTGCCCCCCACCCCGCCACCCTGCTTTTCCAATTCAAAGAAAAATCAATTGATTGGCTGCGATGGTCACAGTTTTCTGCACTTTTAAACGCGTCACAGGAAATTTTAAGATGTTGGATTTTCTTTGTCGCACTTGATTTATTTGGCTCGTTTGGCTAAATTTTCAATTTCACGAATTTTTCTACACACTTTGGGGGAAATTTTGAGGTTTTATGATTTTCTTTTTGGCACTTTTCCTTGCACTTACACGCATCGGGGTGTTGGTGCCTTTTCCTCTGTTTCAAGGTAAAAATTAATGTATTAATTCACTTGTTCTCCGTGATGGGCAGCCCTGGACTGACCGACTGACTGACTAACTGACTGACTGACTGACTGACTGCCTGACAAGCAACTCACGAAGAATTTTCCGACAACGACGGCGACGACACGACTCACTCAACTACCACCACACACGTCCGTTTTCAGCTGTGGTCGTTACTCCACTGAGCACGGTCCTCGACATCAGCTTTTCCACACTAGAAAAGAAAAACTTTTTCTCCTCTCCCACTCTCTCTCGACCGCTCCCGCTCTCTCCGTCTCGGGGGCGCTTTCTGTTTTGCTCTCGGCGTGTTAATTTTCGCATGTTCTTTTCCTGAACGCTTTCATTCATTGTCAAGTTACAAATACTTTGGTTTGCCTTTTCTCCTTTTTTGTTGTTTGTTTCTTGCCGCTGCTATCAGTTGGCCAAAGTTTTTGTTCCTGCTGTTGTTGTTGTTGTTGTTGTTGATGCCTTATTATTTATGGTCATTTAGTTAACGGCAGAAAGGGACGGCTCATTATGCATAAATTTAAAGCATATGGACAGTTCATTTTTATATTGGGGCAAAAGGATGTGTGTGCATGTGTGTGTGGGGAAAAACAGTTTTCGGATCTTTCTTTCAACGATGGCAATGAATATAAATTACAGCTTATAGTGACCAGCAGGAGAAGGTTCTGCTTGTTAAGCCCTGATGAATGGTTGACAAAATTGCGTCGGATATGAGACAAATTCATCAACCTTTTTTTAGCTTGGCTTATTACATCAAGTTTTATGCTGTGGCAACTGTTTTTATGAAAATCTTCTTAGCTGATAATCACCTAATATATGCCATAACTTTATCTTTCATTTGAGATATGCCCCTTTACAAAAGTTTTTACTACTTATTTGAATTGGTTTAAAATTGAGTTTAAATAAAACCGTCAAACATTCTACATAATATCTACACAATATTTGACATGCTTGCAAGCTCTAAGCTTATTTAAGAGTCACTGTCCCAAATTGAGCGCTTTTTCGATTCACTCAAAAGATTTGTGTTATAGTCAGTTATCAGTAGTTATAGTCAAGGAAGAAATGGGAGCTGACCGGTTGGGTAGCTCATTGTTTTTGATATTTTAGATGGCATGCGATTTAGAACTGGATTTGCATTAACATCCATGCAACATGCATCGTGTGTGCCAAAGTTTTTATACCGTTGCAAGTGCTCGCTTAAATATTTCCAAAAAAAAAAATACGCGTTTTCCCATTTTCCGACCAATCGTTCGTATGGGAGCTATATGATAGAGTCATCCGATTTTACCAAAAGTTTGTAAAACTATGTGAAAGCATGTGAAACACACAATCACAAAATTGCAGGATGCTACCATTAAAAGCAAAAAAGTTTTTCTAACTAAGACTGTTTTTCAGACCCATCTTTTGTATGGCAGCTATACCTAATAGTTGTCCGATTTTAATAAAACTTGGTAGAATTATACAAAAACATAGAAAACCTACGATTGCAAAGTTTGGAGACGTTTCAATTAAAAACAAAAAAGTTTTTCTCACTAAAACTAGTTTTCCGACCGATTGTTCCTATGGGAGCTATAAGATATAGTCATCCGATCCGATCGGTTGCTTCATATTAGTAGTGTGCAGCAAAAAGAAGATTCTGTGCAAAATTTCAGCTCGATGGCTTTAAAACTGAGAGACTAGTTCGCTTAGAAACAGACAGACAGACAGACGGACGGACAAAGCTCAATCGACTCAACTCGTCACCCTGATCAAGAATATATATGGTATGAATATTTCTATGCGTTGCAAACTTCTGGGCAAAATTATAATACCCTTTGCAAGGGTATAAAAAAATAGCCTGTCAAAAGGGGTAAAAAGGCATCATGATGTTGTGTAAGTCAGATCTGCAGCAATGACCAAAATGAATGGGATGTTGCTAGAGACGGTAAACTAGTGCCAGTCCATAGAAGTGTTACTGAATTTCAATATGTCATCTCAGAAACAATTGTCCTAAAATTGACAAACGCCAAGGTCGACATTAAACTAATCTAGAAACATTTGATTGAGAAGAAGAAAGTCAATTACAGCACTAAACATAAGCTGTTTTATGGCACATCCATTTAAGATCATAGTTCTGCCATTATTGGGATATTACGGCATCAGACCACATAAGAAGGACATACAAATGAAAGGGGAATTGGGAAGACATGAAGGAGAGAAAGTCAAAGTGAGATACAATAGACAGCTTATGTGCATAACATGAATCTAGGGTTGATGTGCATTCACTTGCAAGATCGCTTATCTTTCGTTCACCCTCTAAGGGGAGTCTGCTCTTCGTTGCTGATAGCTTCTTCTAGCAATTACTCATGAAAGGGTCTTGAATTCTTATCGGAAAATGTGGACCACCTAATATCTAAGGAAATACCTCTTCCTAGCTAACAAAGTGAAGCCTAAACCTTTGGAAACTTTGTACAACTTCATAAATTTCTATCACTTTCAAAATTCAAAAATAATTTCGCATACATATTTTTTTTTTTTTGCTTAAAGCTTTCGCATAAAACATTCTTAACCATTTTTGAAATATTTTTGTATTTGGTTTGGTAATTTATAAGCTGACTGAAGGCGTTGGCGTTCGCAGTTTCAATCCGATTGTGTTTTTTTTTGTTTTCGCACAACTTTCACAAGACGACGACCTAGACCAAGAGACGGCATTCCCCCCTTGAGTAGAAAACTACGGGAAAACCCGGACTCTTGGCCGTCGGCTCGTGCAATCCGTTTTGGGGGCTCTTATCGAAAATGGTTTTTAATGCGTTTTTAAGTCAAATTAGTGACTTCATCAGCTGCCCAAATGCTCAGATTCAGCTACCCCGGCATCACTTAAGCCGCTCATTAATCAAAAGCCCTGCACCAAGGTATCGAGACCAAATTATAAAGATACGTCCTCCATCACCTTCGCTGCTGCTGATGCTGCTGCTGTTGTTTCTGCTGCCTATTGGCCTTTTGTTGTTACCAGGGCTTAGTTTCAATTACGAAATTGTTAATTGGAGGCTGGGTAGCTAGCTGTTCCAGCCTACCTACCTGGCCTATTGCGTGGTCATCACGCCATCGATTAGCTAATGAAACCATCAAAATTGTTGCTGCTGGCATTTACGCCAATTATGAGAGGGTGGGGGAACGGAACAGTTATACATACCATGAAAATATTTGAAGAACTATTAGCTAAATAGTTAATTAGCTGAAGTTATAAATTGATCAACTTTTTTGGAAAATAAACACACTCTAAAGCAAATCCAGATATCTAAGTCTATAAGATCTGAACTGGCAAGATTATAGATGTCTTGTCCTAAGATGAAGGCTGAACCCCAGTTTAAGCTTGAACTTAGTTTCAGCGACTTTTTATGGCCCTCCATTAACCCGAGCCTCGAAAGTTACGCAGATTTAAATCCCGGAATAAATCCTTTTCCGATTTTTAGGATATATTTCTTAATTTTAGAGAATTTTTGTATTAAATTCATAAATAAGATGAATGTATTTCGGTTTAGATTATCTGTTCTAAAGAAATGAAGTTACTTTCCTTTCACCACGAGCACTAAACTAGGGCTATTCAAGAAAATAAAGCGACGCAGACTAGCTCTGACCTGCCCACATCGACCGCTGGCAACTAGTTTATTTCATTCATCACCCTCCATCCCCTCAACTACAAACTGAATATGCCGGGCATTAAAAATGTGATATAATTAAATTAACTTTAATGCTTTCCCTCCCACCAGCCCATTAACCACGTATATTCCGTCCGGACAGCCTAATGGTGACACTAATGCCGGTGTCAAAAGATGTTTGCATTTAAAGATCGGCTTGCAAAAAAAAAACAAAAATAGGTCCCAAAGCAACAGCAGCAGCCCAAAACGCACATAAAACCAATAAAAGCCAAACTGACCTTCATTGGCCATAAAAATCAAAATGAGCTGCTAACAATGAGTCGTGTCTATCCGCCAAAAGCAAAAAAATAGTCTGCAAATAATTAACAATTTAAATAAATTCAATTTATTACAGTTTTGCCTACACGGGTGGACAGTGTTAAAAGCAAAACCACACACAAAGTGTCCATAAGCCAAACTATGGTTTATTGTTAGGAATGTGAGTTTCCGGTGCTGTTCTCCAACAGAGATTTGCCCAGATATCAGCATTATGAATCACAAGTGGAGGGACTAGACGAAGAAGCAGCTGTTGGTTGGTTGGATGGTTGGTTGGTTGGTTGGTTGGTCGGTTTGGAGTAACCGGCATTATGAACCCGAACCCGCCGCCATCGAACCTGACGTCGATCCATGCCGCTGAAGCTAACTGAAGTCGCGCTGGGCCAACTCGCGCTCAGTTAGCTACGAGCTGCAGCCGTGAGCATTGGCCAGCGTGTGATACGGAACTACAAATATCGAAAATCTCGCTTCGGACGTGTTAAGTTTTTTTAATTAGTCGAATTCTCAAGTGGATTGTGGGCAAAACAAACGAAGAAGCAGCCGAAAGCAACGAAATACAAACAACCAAAAGAGAAAAGAAATAAATTTGAATTGAAGTGAGTGCAGTGCCAAAATTGTGTTAAATCTAACAAAAAAATTGTGTGTTTGCCAGTGGACGAAGAGATATACCAAAATTAGCCAGGTGAGTAATTAATAAGGCGAGTATTATAATTCAATTTTGCCTCGCGGCTCTGAGACGGCGTCAGCGCCAAAACAAATTAAATAAATTAATAAATTAAATACAGATAAAAAGCAACAAGCAGCCAAAACATTGATTTATTATAACATCTTCGATTTGTTGTACACAAAACACACACATGTAACCGAAATTAAGAAACCCCAACGGCCAAATGCAGACAAGATTTCGGGTAAAGAGCAAACCAAACAAATAAGCCAACAACCAAAAGTCTGGCCCATAGCCTTGAAAAGTCGTGCTTAATTTCTCAGTTAAACTCAAGTATAAAATATATGTTTAAAAAATTATAATGAAGCGATCTCTGGCCATTGGTATATGTATCGGCCGATTGTCTTTCGAATGCCCATGCCCCCTAGGGCCTAGGCCCTTACCCCACACCCCTCAAAAAACGGTGTCTCTGTGTGTGTGTGTGTGCTGCCAAATTAGTGCCAAATTAAGTTAAATATTTTGTATTGAAGTCTAAATTAATAGGTGAAAGCTAAGCTAATTGATGCGAAGGCGGCGTTAGAGGCAGCCATCAAGGTGTGAGGGTATCGAGTTGGTTCGAGTAGAAACATATGCTTGAGCAAATGTTTGAATAAATTGATTTTATAACGTAAATATTGGTATTAACAAGGGGAACAAGTCGGAGCAAAGATGACCCTGCTGGCGGAGCAGGCGAGCCGGCACTGATCTAAGTCAAGAACATTACCTACAGGCCAAGCTCAAATTTTGGATTCGTTGCTTGTAAAAATATTACGCAATTGGTAGTAGTATTTTTATTACATAGAAGATCCATTAAACATATCAAACCCTTTGAACCGAAAGTAACATAAATGCTTGTACAATACATTTTAGATATATTTCGTAGTCCTCTTTTTTACATTTATCTATACTTCGTGTTAGTTTGATTCAGATTCAATCAGAGTAATTAATAAAACTCTAGACCGATCGTACTGAAATTAGACCTGCATGGGTAGACTAAAGCTTGTTTTTAAAAATAAATCAAAAACGAATTAAGTACGAACAGTTTCAATAGTTCTGAAAGTACGAAAACAATGTATTTCAATACTATACCAAATTCTTATTTTAAGTATAATTTATTCAATCCCAAACTACTTGCTTTGAAACTCTTTCGGTTATCTAAATACTTATCTTATATACTTCATTTCAAGTCAAATTGGATGACCTCTGGACTCATTGTAACATAAGTATAAGTAAAAGAGTACAAAATATCCTCGACTCGAAATAAATAACAGAGTCAAGCTACAAACATACTTAAATCAAATAAAATGTTCGTTAAAGAAGTACAAAATGTTGATTGGTTTAAAAGCCAGGTTCCAATTTGTTCTTGAAATGAAACTCAACAAAGAGAAAAGTTAACTTAGGCTCGGCCGAAGTTTGTATACCCTTGCAGCCAGATTTTCAACTTGATTTGAAGGACATTTCCACTGAAAACAAACAAGTTTTTCTCACCAAGACTACTTTTCTGACTCTACTTTTCTGACTCTACTTTTCTATGGCAAGCTATACTATATAGATGTCCGATTTCGACCAAACTTGGTAGAATCATGGAAAAGCATAGCAAACTAAGAAATATAAAGTTTGGAGGCGTTTTCTTTGAAAACAAAAAAATTCTGTCTCTAAATCTAGTTTTTCGACCGAACATTCCCATGGCAGCTATAACCTCTAGTTATCCGATATTGACAAAACTTTGTAGAATTGTAGGAAAGCTTTTAAAATAAATATATGCCAATTTTAAAGAGGTTTACATTGAAAACAAAAAAGTTTTTCCTACAAAGACTAGTTTTCTAGCCTTACTTTTCTATGGCAGCTATACCATATAGATGTCCGATTTCCACCAAATTTAGCAAGGTCATGAAGAAACATAGAATACAAGTAAATACGGAGTATGAAGACGTTTGCATTGAAATCAAAAAAGTTTTTCCCACCAGAACTAGTTTTTCGACCGATCGTTCCTATGGCAACTATATGTTATAGTTATCCTATCCGCCAGAATCCGACAAATGTGAAGCGTATTTGTACCAGAAGACTAAGAGCAAAGTTTGGCCGCCATAGCTTAAAAACTGAAGGAGAAGATAGCATAGAAAGATGGACAAGGCCAAATCAACTAAGCTTGTCATGCTGATCATGAATATATATACTTTATGTGGTCGGAAATGCTTTATTCTGTGAGTTATAAACATCTGGACAATTTCAGTATACCCTCTGTCAGTTTTATAGATAGAAAGTTCATACTCTCTGGACATAAGATTGCAAAGGTTTCAGCGGATACTGCAGCATCAAAATTCATACTGAGCATACACTTTCGTTGTCAATTACAAAATATATGGTAAAATTCAATATAGAAAACGGTATAAATTATAGCCCGATCGATGTAGAACTCAATTTTTCTTTTGTGAACTCGTCCGACTCATAATAAATAAAGACAAAGACACAGTCCTTCAACTAACCTAAAGTTCCTATCCAAAAAAAAGTGGGTCCCAAAATCACCCATAACGCATCCATTCAAAGTGCAATTGAACTTAGCCATTCGTTAAAAATGCAAATAAAAGCCTAACGGTGTCACCATAAGTTTTGCTCCTCAAAAACCCGCTAAGAGTTCAAATTGGTCAACACATTGGTTTTGCATTTGCATTGCTCTACACAAACAACAACAAAACGTGAAGATGCATATCCAAATGTTTGTCATACATTTTAGGTACTTCAATAACGAACGGTCAAGAGTCAAAAAGTCCGTCAAGTGATTCACTTTACCACTTGGCCCGAAGGAGGTGCTAATTTCAACTCCAGTTCAACGGAGGTTGCCTTAAGTCAACACGAATAAGCCGCCAATTGCGAAAAGTGAAAGTGATGGGGAGAGCCCACACACAAACTTAGAGTAATAGACTCCCAAGTGATTCAGTTCGTAGATAAACAATAGACAATGACAACCAGATACGCCCACAAACTGCCAAGTGCACTTGCTACCGCTTGGGGGGGTGGGAGAAACGGCTTGGAGGCGTGCCAATTGGCAGTTAAATCTGTCAGCTAATGACAATGTTTAAACAATAAGCGATTATAAAACTGATGCTAATCGATCTAATTATTAGAACTTGAAGTTGTTTAGAATTAATAGTCGAATGGCATGTAGAATTTCGGTTGCCAATTAAAATATATAAATAAAACCGTTGCCAATTGGACAGTCATAATACATTTCATTAAAAGTTATTTCAATCAAGAGCAACACACACACACACACACACACGCACACAGCGAACATGAAAAGGCAAACCGGATTTCGTGTGAAGTGCCGAGTGTTATAGTTCCATTAAAAGGCAAACAAAATAAACAATGTACAATTAGTTACCAATAGCAATAATTTTAATAAGAAACACCTGCCATTTAACTGGTCCGCGTTTGATCTTGGGCGGTTGCTGGGAATAGGATTTCCGGGATTGCTGAACAGCCTTTAAGCTTTAGCTTTCGCCTTGCCTTGGCATAAATCAATCAACCCTGTTCGTACTTAAGCCCAACTCGGGCTGTCAGTTGCTAAATGCCCGCCGCCGCCGCCGCCGCCATTGTCATCTCTGGCCCTGTCTTGCACCTACCACTCAGACACACTTAGTTACACCCACACCCACGCTGGTATTTCCCCCCAAAAGTTGCGCCAGCCGCTCACCTCATAAATCATAAAATGGCCAAAGAAGTTGTCGAATTTATGGACAGCCGGCTAGGCTATGGGGCTATGGTTTGTCTTGGAACTGTTTTATGGTGTTTTGTCTTGCGGCTTGTGACTGGCCCAATGTTAATGGTGTGTTTGCCCATTTGCACATCATTAGGCTGTAAAGCCAAAAAAGTTAATGAAACTATTAAAGTGTTGGTTGCCAAAGGGCTTGGGTGTAGTCAGTCTTGCAGACAACATTGGTGGATTTTAAATTGAAGTTGAAGAAGATATTATTTTGAGGGTCTTTGGGATTTTAAATTTAACTGACTTCTTATTCAATTTGTGCAATCAGCGGTGGGCACGCAGTTGCTTCCATTGTTGACCTTGCTTAGAGAGTAAGTTTTCGACAACTTGCTTAGAGACGCCTACACCAGCGGAATGCCTGTAATTTTAGTTTGGGAGCAATAAACCTTTATTAGAGAGGCTCGAGTCGGCAAGTCCCACTGCCGAGTGTGTGGCTTTAACCAGGGTTCCCCCAATAAAAGAGGCTATTCAAGGCTCTCCGTCCCTCTCTCTCTCTCTCTCGAAAAATAAGCAAGAGCTAGAGCATGCCCACCGCTGACCTCGAAGCACAAGCAACAAATGCATTTTCCTAGCTTTGAAGTCAGTTAAAACATTAAGAACCATTGATGTATGAGAATAATAAGAGGATTTTGATAAAAATCCAACTTCAAGTGAGTGAAAATGGAGGAAAGTTCTCTCTAACTGGACGTAGAAGCAGCAGATGTATGCGTTAAATATAGGAGAGAATTTTGACTTGAGATTTTGAACATGAGAAGAAATTCCACATTATTTTATAGTGGATTTGTTATAGACTTCTTCGTCTTTGCCCCGAAATGTTAGTCACAACCGCTTGACGGGCTCAGCTGCTCGCCTCTGTCTTGTGCGCGGTGGCACCAGTTGGTCATCTCAACCGCTGATCTTTACAACTTAGATGTGAATGTCCTTGCCTGCCTATTTTACCAAATTTTTTCGCTCGATTGAACACTTTTTTGCTGGAGTAACATATGCTATTCAGCGCAGCCGCCGTTTTTTAATGCGCTTGACTAGATCAAGATCCCCAAGGAGCTCCTCAAGGAGAACGTTTAGAGGTCCATAAAACCGCCGCAGATAATTTTTGAATGCAAATTAAGATCTACTATTTGGCATATCAAGTTTGAGATTGACTCGATTGATAAATAAAGATAATACAAATTTAAGTGTCCGATTTCCAAACTTAGTAATGGAGTTCTTGAATCAAAAACTTTTCGAACTTAAAATGAAACGAAAAGTTAAAAAAAATCGCGTACCTTATTTTAGCAAATGAGTTCTTGTTTTGAGTACGGTATAGACTTAGAAAACTCTGCAATCATGCAGCCGAAAATACGAATTATTTGGACACGATTCGGTTCTTCAAATTCCCAGCTGGTTCTAGCAATTCGCTAATGGTTAGCTGGTAGATTTCTGACCTACAGTTAAACCTTTTTGATGCTTAGTTGATACTTCGCCTTTGGAGATACTCCAATTTTTTTGGAATTTTATATGCTTAAACCAAAAACTTGTTATTTAAACTAATTTAATAAAAACTTTATTTGCAACAAGCAAGAGATTCGATTTAATTTAGATTTTATGATGAAATGTATGTACTTTTTTTAATATTTTTAAATTTCTTCCTAATTTATCAATCCTTCAAGCTTGGAAACAAGCTGCAAATCGGGCTTACACAACTCAGTTCTAATTTTCAGCAGTTCTTAAGAAAACTAGTTTAAATTTTCAGCAAAGACCTCGGTTAGTTCCTTGATTGCATGAGTAGTGTACTCGAGCTCCATGACCGTGACAAAAGTGGATGCCTACTGTAGGGCCCTTCATTACCAAAAGAATAAAACTTGCACATTGAAAAACCATTTATAAATTCCTTTTTCATTCAATTGACTTGAGTAATAATTGATTCAGACAGCCGCTAGCCAAGTACTCAGTTACATCAACACAGTTAACTCATACTTATGAGTAATGATGGTAGATCTTAATCTGTGTGAAGGTTTACTCACTTATTAGACATTCCACAGCAAACACATTTTGGCTCAAGTTTAATGAAACCCTTTTTTCTTTTCATTTAAGCTCCAAAAATCTAACATCACGCCTCACGCCTCTTCTGTCTTCTGTCGGCGGCTCAACTTTTGGCGTGTGAATCGTAATCAACTCAAATGCAAATGCAAATCCAACGAATGAATTGACAATGACAAAAAGTATTAAACGACTTCACACTTTGAGTAGTTATAATGGGATTCTCTTTACCTATGTGGTGAGTATGGTTCGGTCCAAACTGTGTGCTTAAACCAATCCCCTTCCCCATCTCCGTTCCACAGATATTAGCATGTACTACAGCAGCACTGAGCTCACCACCGCCATGCGGTTTATATGGAGCACCGCCTTGCCAATTTCTGCCAGCGCCACCGGGACAGACGCCCAGCTGTGCCAGGCCGGGCAAGACCTATTGCGAGCACGTCGACAACTATCCCACGTAAGTTGCAAATGTCTCCGCTTATTCTCTCTCTCCCCCCAAAAATCTCATCAAGTGCATATCAAACAAATGTTTGGCCACGAGACAAACTTTGTTTAAATTTGAAATGGGAACTGGTTTTTCGGCAGACCGTAATTAACATATGCGAGAAGACTCGAATCTATTGTAGCCGCTGCTGCTGCTTCCGCGACGAGCGCACGTAGTCGGGCCGGCCAGCTGGGCAAACCCCTTGACCCAATAAACTTGAATTGACAGTTCAAGACACTTTGTTTGGCTGCTGCTGCTGCTGCTGCTTTGGCGACAACGGTCTGCCCGCTGCACGAATATTTATGAATTTTTTATTAGGAATAGTCGCGTGTTTGATTGTTCTATACATTTAGAAAGGGTATTGTTAGATCGGTGGGGGTTCGAACCAAAAATTAACCAATAATTTGGGGTTCGGAAATTTAAGGTTCGATGTTATTGGGAGAAGGTTTTTGGTTCGTGTCTCGGTTCAGTTCATGCTTTATGCAATGTAATGTTAGACTCTTGCTTTTGAGAATTATTTAAAAAGCTTTACAAATCCGATGCTATTATTATGCTATTATATTATAAGCAATTCTAAACGATTTTCTAGATGTTTTATTTCACTTTTCGGCCCATTTTAGGTGTCAGTCGCACTAAGCCCAACCATATAACAGAAGAAATCGGTAAGCAGATGGTCAAATTTCTGCTGTTTATCATTTTTTTTTTTGAACCGAACCGAAATTTTAGTCTGAGTCACTATTTCTTAAGAGGTTCGGTTCATAAAAGTCGGAATTCCAAGTTCAGGAAACAACAAATTCATAATTTTCATTATTTTTATACCCTTTCAAAGGGTTTTATTATTTTGCCCAGAAGTTTGCAACGCATAGAAATATTTATCGTTCAGAAAACTTGTTTTAGTGAGAAAAACTTTGTTCTTTTCCATGGAAACGTCTCCAAACTTTGTAATCGTAGGTTTTCGATGGTTTTTTATAATTTTACTAAGTTTTATTAAAATCGGACAACTATATGGTATAGCTGCCATACAAATGATAGGTCTAAAAAACAGTCTTAGTTAGAAAAACTTTTTTGTTTTTAATGGTAGCATCCTGCAATTTTGAATTTGATTGTTTTACATGCTTTCACATAATTTGACAAATATTTGGACAAATCGGATGACTATATCATTGAGCTCAGAACCTTTTGCACTTTCCATTAACGAACATCCCTAATCCTATGCACGTCATATTAAAGGTATCTAAACTGTCAACCAAAAGTTCTAAATAGAAATATAATGCTCGGATATTAAGAGTAAAACTTTGATTAAAAAATAATGCTAGAAATTGATCCGCTGGTTTTCAACCTCCCTGAACCATTGAACCTAATCAGTTTTAATTCTTAAGGGGATTGCCTAAGTGATTGTAAGTCTATATTTTACTCAAACCAATGGTTTTTGTACTTGAATAAAGCTATCGTTTTCGAACGTATTCTGTATACTGTACGTAGGGAAAGTGAGTGATACGAGAACGCTTGTTCTTAAATGAATCATATAAACACATTGCAGAACTAACTTTGTCGGCTTTTAAACGATAAGGCAAACTTCATGAAGCTTTCTAACTAGATTTAGATTAGATTTACACGGTGAAGCAAATTCCATGGAGTTCTCTAAGCAGGCGAAGAGAATCTGGTGAGATTCTAAACCTTTCCTTTATAAAACTTATTAATATTGCCTTCTAATAAAACTTCATAAAGTTTGTAAATCTAGTCTTATACTAGAAATTGTAAGTACAAAACGGAATTAAAGCTATCCCGATCGCTTTGTTAGTTTTGATTGACTGACTCGACTAAATGTGTGCTTAGCTTTTACCTTGGATCGATTGGATCGTTAGCAATATAATGTGAAAGCCTGCCATCAAAGTCGATGCATTTTTTATGGATTCATCGAGTTGGCCCATCTAGTTATGCATCTCCGCCTACCACCATCTTCATAATGCCAGGGTATCCAATGGTTGAGTCACCCCAGTCGCATTGTTTCAAGTTTGATGGCAAAGCTGCTTTTGTGTTTGTCGGCCGACTGGTTTACTACCATAAATTCACGTATTTCTGTGCTGGTGCACAGCTATTTTTAGACAATTTCTTTGATTTAAATAAAATGTGCGTTAGTTGCTGATAAGTAATGGTAATGCGGATGATAAGCCCGGCGACCAATTTGGCGCCGTCTCGGCAATTAAGTAGGCATTTTTATTACAGGGCTTGTTGCATAGGAATTTGCCATTGCATAATTCTGGGGAAATACCCACAAAAGTGTGGCCCGGCGGCATAGGAAAGCCCGCCTCGCTCGTTTTCACTTGGGGGAATGGGGGAATGGGCGGAAAGGGCTGCCGGTGCGACGGTGGCACGTGACGGGCATGCGATGCAGCCGATAAGAAGCCGCGGAGCGCCAATTTATTATTTACGATGTCTTGTATTTGCCTTGCTTCTTCTCTCCGGCTGCATATTAATTATGATATTTGATGATGATGGGGGGGCTTGGGCAACGACTCAATTTTAATTTCAAGCACTTGCATAAGTCGGCCACAAGTGCACGACACACACACACACTTTCGCAGCAATTCCCAGGCTGGCACACAATCGGGCCAGCAATCTCTTGCATCACACAAGATGGGGCGCACCTTACCCATCTCGTCGCATTGTCTCATCTTTTTTGCAGATATCTCATCAAGAGTCTTGTACGCAAATGGGGCTACGAGGCAACCACTTTGCTAGTGGATGAAAGCTGGGAGGATTTCTCGGCTGTGGCCTGGCACGATACTCCTGTTTTCTATGATCCCAAGTCCATATTCCCGCCACGCGACTTCAGCAGTCAGGACTTTAATGGCTACAACTATCAGACACCCTTTGGCGGTGCACCGCAGCGGGTGGGCGGTGGAGGAAACCCTTTGTTTGTCAGTAATCCCACAACAGAGGCGCCCACGTGAGTACCTTGTAATGCATTAATGGATATTCTGCTTACACAGCTGTGTCCGTCATCCACAGCTACCTACTGTACACCTCGGCAGGAGCCGCTCAACGTGGACATCGGCTCAATCCCACTGGCCCAACTGGCACTGGTCAGTTGTTCTACCACAATGCAGGCAAATCTACGCCCTATAATGCCACACTCTGGTTGAAGCGTCTGGTGCGAGATCTGAGTCACAAGCAGAAGGCGAACACTCAGCCAGCTGAACAGCCAGAACTGGAGAAGGGAGAGAAGGAGGAGAAGAAGGAGGGGGAGGAGGAGGAGCGAAGCAAACGGGATGTATCGCTCAACATGGATCTCTTAGATATTGTGGGCGTGGCCAATGACAGCAATCAGAAGGCACCACAGAAATCACGCACCAAGCGTCAAAGTCCCGGACGCTCCACACTCTGCACCACCACCTCGCAGTTCATCACGCCACAGGCGGCGCTTAATAGTCGAGGCAATTGGATGTTTGTGGTGAACGAGCAGAATACCGCCCGCCAAATGGTCAAGGCGGAGCTGTGCGCGTAAGTAACCAGAGCTAACCAACTTGGCCTATAACATGGCCTGGGGTTAGTCGCAGAAATGAGCGTGGAAATGTTAGTTGTGGTGTTTAAAATCGGTTTCGGTTCTGACTCTGGGAAAACTCTTGATTAAAACCAAGGCTGCAAACCTCTAAGAATCTGCAGAGGTCTGTTCGGTCTGGGGTTCAAGTCCATCGTGAAATCTTAGGTTTGATAAGTATGTCGAACTTAAGGTTTGCTTTCGAACCTTGATTTATAACATCTTCGGTCGCTTAACGAATTGGTAATCTATTTCATAAGTCTATCTTCATTGTCTATCTTAGACTGGATTTACACAGTGAAGCAAACTTTATGA
Source organism: Lordiphosa andalusiaca (assembly GCA_035044965.1). NCBI lineage: Eukaryota > Metazoa > Arthropoda > Insecta > Diptera > Drosophilidae > Lordiphosa > Lordiphosa andalusiaca. Next base: position 2,140,239 of record JAWNNM010001363.1, on the reverse strand, counting down.
AGTTCTTGAAAAAGCTTTCGTTTGTAGGCAAAAGGTGTAAAGGGGCAAGCGACACCACTACATCTCTCTCCTACAAGCATAAGCTTTTTAAAAAAACTTCATGAAGTTTGCTTCACCGTGAAAACCCGTTCTAAACCAAATACATCGCCATGTTCCATGGCTTCCTAGTTTTTGAAAATGCAGGAAATAGCGTCCAAAACATAACTTTTGCTGTATTTTCCATTTTAAACTCATAATTTATCGCATTTAAATATGAACACATCATGACAAAACAATGCACAGAAATTGAACTAAGTTTTCCTAAGCGTGACTTAAGAAGTTTCTTAAAACCGAAACTTTGCCGAATAGATAAGGTCGGGTAAAGGCTTAGAATCTATGCCGGTTTGCAGACTTCACTGAAGCACAAGCACTCCTTCAGTCATAGGTTTCCAAAATATAGAATATATTCTCAACACTTTCAAAGTCTATCTTAACTTTTTCTAGGAATAAAGAACATTGGGCCCGTTTACGTTGTGGAAATCTTTTTTATAGTGCTGAGTTGGAGTTCAAAAACTTTATCATCTCTGATAATCGATTCTATCTTTAAATTTCCTGTTAACTTCATTCAACTGTATTGATGTGGAATGGGTCTAAAGAATCTTCTACCGGATCTCTTAGAACTGTTTTCGACTTATAAAAACTGAAAAAATTTAATAATAAGAATAAGATAATAAGATAACCTTATAACTCACTCAATTCCACACTGTCATAGCTGAAAAAAAAACTTGATTTTTGAGTTTAAATTGCCGAAATATTCTCTATGGCGTGTTTTATATTATGTTAAATTTTCATGTAACTATCTTTTAGTTGCTCGGAGTAAGATGAAAAAATGTCAGGATATCATTTCACATATTCATTTTCATGTTCCTGTACAAGCTACATATTTCAGTTATGGTGCAGACATTATTATACGAATTGGAAATTATTTAAGGAGTATTTAAAATATGAGATATTTTTACTGTGGTATATTAGCTTTTAGAAATATTTTTGCTAGGTAAATTACAATGAAACTGATTATTTTGACAAACTTGGCAATCTTGATGAAACGGAGTGATATCTTGTTCCCCTTTCCATAGCCTTTGGTCCACCCACGGCACCACATCTAAATTAGCGTAAAGCTTTGCTCAGATAATTCAAAGCTCACTCAAATCAAAGTTCTCGGTGGCGCTGCAAGTGCAGCGTTTTTCATTTGAACATCAATTAAACACAGGAGTCATCCGAATAGATGGCGCTCTATTCGCAGTGGCGCCATCTACATCTCAACCACCAGCTTTTTATATTTGCGTATTTCTGGTCAGATTAATCTCAAATGATTCGATGACGACTGGTAGCTTAAGCAAGAATTGCTATATCTGATACAATATTTTGACAATTTAGGCCCGATATATCTCATCTACTAAATAGCTGCTTGGTGTCAGATATGCTTACATTTTGCTCTGTTATTTGTAGGTTTATGTGACAGATAGCACTATGTAGCAGATTAGAAAACGGCCCTTAATCTATATTTATATCTATCTTTATGTAATTCCGCTTTATACAAAAGGGTCTTAGGTCGGATGTTGAAGACTATAGGTGTAGTTTTAAGCATTCTGATATTCTAAAGCAGTTAAGAACATAATAGCTACACAACCACAGCATCTAATCCGTACTTATATATTTGATCAAAATGAGGATATTAAAAATTTCCATTCCAAATGGTTCTTTTTGGATCTGTATATAAGTATATGGCATTTTTAAGAGGCAAACTCAAGGTACTTGCATAGACTAATAGTTAGATAGATAGATAGATGGAGGATAGCCATCCTAACAACTCGCTGGTTAATCACTGAGAGTGCGAAAGTGTTAACGAGAGCTACTTGCCACAGATGTGTTGGCTTATAATGGAGCTTCCTCAACCCCTTTATTACACCTTGTTATTGCTGACTGATGCCTCTGCATGTTGTATGTGGTCAGAGGCTGGTGTTTATGAAATAAATTATAGAGCCCAGGGGCTAAAAAGTTCTAAAAACAATCGCGTTAACGATAGAAGTTGCATGCATAATACGAGCAAATCGTATACGACCATATCAGTTCAATAGACGGGATTGAGCCTCTTAAGCCCAGCTCAGCTTCGGTCAGGTCAAGTTGTTAACAAGAAATTCCCCTGCAGCATAAATCGCAAATTTTGATATAATTAAAAAGGAAAAAAAACCCCGTAACCTTTGGCTTAATTATGCCTTTGGCGAATTCCCCCTTTTCCGTTTTGCCCGTCACTTCATTCATACATATATTTCCACTTGGATTTTGTTACCCCTGCCTTGGCACTTGCAATCAGTGCTAAGGTGTTGCCACCGCTAACTCGCAGCAGGACAGCAACAACTCCGATATTGTTCCCCCCTCCAGCTTAAGTCGCTTAGTTAGGGGAAATCACCATGGATGGGCACGTGGGTAGAAGTCGAGCTGCAAGTATGGGCTCTATGGCAATGTGTACGTTTTTTGTGTCATAATTGCGGTTAAACGAATTATAACACCCCGAAACATGCCGATGCGAAGATTGCAGGCCGTTTCCCCTCTCTCCCGCTAACCATGCGCTCGCCGTTCCCTCCGCCGGTGCGTGCGCTACTCGACACAAAACCTTTCATCGGTTATGGGAAAAAGCGCAAGTGGGAAATGGGGTGACGTATGACGGGGTCGCTGGGACGGTCAATGGTTGGCCTAATTGGTTGGCGCGACCCTTTCCGCTGTCGCCCTGCCTGCCCCCGGCAACTTGTTGTTGCTGTTGCTGTTGCTGTTGCTGTTGCTGTTGCTGCTGGGCGCTTAGCGCAATTTGTTTAACCAAATGAGTACCTACGCAGGCGCGCATAAATCTTGACAGCCAAGGAGCAACAGCTGGGATGCAAGTACCGTTCGGACGGCTTATCAATTACGTACGATTCCCGTTTTAACGAGTTCGTTAAACTTTCAACTCTGCGCAGCCGGCGCTCCGACGCGTTTATTTATGGGCGCAACCCACAACTAAATTTGCCACAATTGTTTTGCCGTCTTACCGCCGATTTCTGTATGTTTCCGTTTCATTGTTTTGTTGCAGCTCAAACACCTGCTCGAACCTCTGCGAGCTGCCCAATGGCTACAATTCGAGATGCGAGCAGAAGTTCGTACAAAAACGCTTAATTGCGCTCCAGGGCAACGGGCAAAATCTGTACCAGGACACGTTCTGGTTTCCCAGTTGCTGTGTCTGCACGATAGCCGCCAATTAAACGTAGCGGAGCGTACCGAATCCCTATCCCTGGGATCGGGAGCCCCTTAGCCGCCTGTCGTCATCATTGTAATTATGGAGCGTTGAAATTCGAAATGAAAATGATTTTTGCAATACATAATTGATAACTAAATTTAAAAAACAACAACACGCACACAAGCCCACTCAGCGCACACACACACGCACACACACACGCACACAAACTCTCATAAATATTGTACTGTAGTTTTACAATTAATTTAAAATCGAAAAAAAAAAAAATCACAAAAAAAAAAACCAACACAAGGCAGCATAATGGAAATACTATTCAATAAACCAAACGAAAAATGTGTAGAAAAGTTGACTTGATATGCGAATGGGATTGTATCCTGTATATAAGGATAACTGGGATTTGGCTATGGTTCAAGGTAAGCTGGTGCTGCGAGAATTATGAGTAAGTGAACAAAATGAGTGGTACAAATAGAGGAAAAATTAACTTGGGCTCGGTTGAAGTTTGTTTGAAGTTGAAGTTTCAACTTTATTTGAAGCACATTTCCACTGAAAACAAACAAGTTTTTCTCATCAAGACTACTTTTCTGGCCTTACTTTTGTATGACAGCTATACTATACAGATGTCCGATTTCGACCAAACTTATAAGAATCATAGGAAAAGCATAGCAAACTAAGAATTACAACATTTGGAGGTGTTTTCTTTGAAAACAAAAAAGTTTTTCAAACTAAAACTAGTTTCCCGGCCGTTCGTTCCTATGGCAGCTATAAACTATAGTCAGCCGATTTTGACAAAAAACTTGTAGAATTGTGTGAAAATTAATAAAATAATTATGTGCCAATTTTAAAAAGGTTTAGATTGAAAACAAAAAAGTTTTTCATACTAAGAATATTTTTCTAACCTTACTTTTCTATGGCAGCTATACTATATAGATGTCCGATTTCGACCAAACTTAGCAGAGTCATGAAGAAGCATAGAAAACTAGTAAATGAGAAGTTTGGAGACGTTTGCATTGAACACAAAAAGGCTTTTTTTACTAAAACTAGTTTTTCGACCGATCGTTCCTATGACAGCTATATGTTATAGTCATTCGATCCGGCCGGGCTCGAAAAATGTGCAGCGTATTTATATGTTAAAACTTCGTGCAGAGTTGAATTGCAATAGCTTTGAAACTGACGGTGTAGATAGCATAGAAACAGACAGATGGACATGACTAAAATAACTCAGCTCGTCCTGCTGATCAAGAATATATATATACTTTATGTGGTCGGAAATGCTTTCTTCTATGCTGATCAATAATATATATACTTTATATGTGGTCGGAAATGGGCAATTGTAATATTCCTTCTGCAAGGGTATAAAAATGGCCCTAATATATAGAAATAATTCTTAAGTATAGATTCCCTGCATTTGGAATAGATAAGTGGCTAAAGTGTGTCTCACGCGAATGGTTGAGATAGTCGATTGCGCCAAGAAGCCTTACAAAACGTACAAAAATTAATATTCCTAGTTCTCTGTTCTTCTGAAAGGAAAGGGTACCATAAAGAAATAAAAGGTACCATTAAAAAGTCAATTCAAGAGTTTACTTATGATGTCCCTTTCTTTCACAGCACTCATTTCATTTCTTCTCTCACTCTTTATTTTCTAAGAACTTATTCCTATTTAAAATCTAGAAAATATTTATTCTAGAATTAAGAATATATATTGTGGCTTATAGGAAACCGTTTTCTTAATTTTAGAAAACGACTTTCCTATATTTATAAAATAAATTTCCTTTAACCTCTTTTTAAAGGCGAATTTTCCAATTTAAGGGCTACTTTTGTACCTTCTCGACTTATTTTACTGGTAACTCACTGATTAACGGCTCACATGCTTATAATTTTGTAGTTAACTTGTTCGTTTCCCATCACCATCTATAAATAGTTCATCTATGCTCCAGTTCAGAATCACTTTTGGACAGTTAAAAATTGTACAAATTCTAGCAAAGCCCCCGAAAATGCCCTCGAATTCTATTATTTTGTCAGTGGATTTTGTAATTAAAATGGAGTTTAATTCAGCAACCGCCATTCCTGTTTAATTATGACTGTAAAAAAATTGCGAAATGAGGAATTTGCAGGCCAGCCAGCGGCCCAACAGCAACAACAATAACAACACCTGCTGCTGCTGCTGCTGATGCTGGAAATGCAATTGCGTTTCATAAATCCAAAAACAATAATCATAAAATAACATCAGGTGTCACGCGCACGAAAATCCAGCATCCAAAAGGGCCCAGTCATGCATGGATGCAGGAACGAACGAACGCATGGTGAAGTGCAAGTGCACAGCACGGATACAGTGCGAGGAGAAGGATGTCTCCGGATATGGGATGTTGTATTGATGACTGCGGCTGCTGCTGCTGCTGCTGCCATATGATGTAAGTATGCACCACTAAGTAGGCACTTGGGCTTATTTGATGACGGATCGGAAGGAAGCAGCTGAAAGTTGATGTGAAGAAATTTTCACATTTGAACTTTGTATTGCAATATCTTTAAACAATGGTGTTGCATACGAATTTGAGCTACATTTTGCTGTTTTGAAAAAGGATGAATATGCAAATGGAATGAGATGCTGTCAAACAGGCATACAAAGTGCTACCTAAAGTGCTTAAAATTATAGAGTTGACTGCTAGTTTTTTGTAATTCTTTAATCAAATAAGCGCCCTGATAGATTGATTCAGGACTGATGCCAGTTTCACATCCCAGACTATCGAGTTTTGGTTCACAAAATTAGTAGGTTTCAACTGCAAAATGAGAATGATATGTTCTTTAACATTTTTGAGTACAAATGTTCCAAATATTCGTGAAATGAGCACAGTTTAACTTAAATCAACAAGTGCAAAGAAAAGCATAAGATGCCATTTCAAATCGCTTCTGCAAGTGTGTGCAATGGCGCTGTGAGCTAACACGTCGCCGTCGTCGAGTGAAAACGGGATGGGATAAGCTCTATAAAAACTATATTCTCTCTTTCCAAAATTAACCTAGGCAGGTATGGGGTGCCTGGGTGGTCGCTGAAGTCGTTGTATTTACAAAAGATGTATCAGATTCTAAAAGATCAGCAGCAGCATTTCTCCCAAGATTGTAAATAAGATTTACTCAGCTAAGATTTCTTAGAGAATGAGATCCATTTATAACCTGAACCAAATTCATAATATTTTCTAACCATTTAAGTGTAACAAGAAAGAAAGTCGGTCAAGCCCGACTATAACATACTCTGTACCAAGAAAATTCTTTCTTTTGATCATAACTCGAAAACCGTTCATCCGATCTTCTTCAATCCTTTGGCGGATCGATAAGTTATCCTAATAACTAAATATGTCCAGAAGGAACAAGCCATCTATCTTCAAAACTGTGGGAGATATGACGTTTTTCCTAAATTGCGGGGGCGGGAGGGGGCGTGGCCAAAATTGAAAATAAACTTGATCTGCCTGCAGACATTAGAAGCATATGTCCCATACATGTCAAACCTCTATCTCTTACCATCTCTGAGATCTGTGCGTTCATACGGACAGACAGACGGACATGGCTATATCGACTCGGCTGTTGATGCTGATCAAGAATATATATACTTTATGGGGTCGGAGATGCTTCCTTCTGGATGTTACATACTTTTGCACAAACTTATAATACTCTATGTACCTACGGTACAGAGTATAAAAAGCTCTCGAAATCTTAATCTGATCTTTATCAATCGTTTGGTAGATAGATAAATAGTAAATTGTATAACTACAAAACTGTGAAAGATATTTTCGATTTTGTTGAGAAGGCAGGGGGAAAATAATCTAGGCAGATCAAGATCAAGCAAATAAAAGAGTATACGTTCCGCACACTTTGAACCTCTATATCGTACTACCTCTGGAAAGACACGCATGCATATCGACAGCTCTTAATGATGATCAAGAAAATATATACTACAGGGTTTGTCTCTCTCCTCTGAAACATTACTTCAGCAAGCATTCGGTATGAATTGACGAGTGTGTTCGTCCCCCAAGGGTTGGGAAACGCTGTTTTTAAGGATCAGCGATGCTTCCTTCTGGCTGTGACATCCAAGTGCACAAGTTCGCTATACTCTGTGTACCGTTTGTTACAGAGTATACAAACAGAAATGTGCTCAATAGAAATATATAATTGTAGCACAAAAAGAGCCTCAAGGCACTTTTTACTATATTCATTGCTGCAAAACTGAATTTTGAAGCATTTTATGGTGCTTTTTAGTTAAAACCAAACATATTTAATATAATAAAATCTTTTCTACTTTTGGGAAGTTTTAGGCAATTGTGAGACCAGTGCGAAAGGATCTTCCAGACAACCAGAAACAGTCGAAAAATGATTAATCACACTAAAAAAGTGTCACAATTGTCACAAATCTCCTTAATAACTTGAATCTAAAGCTGAATTAAGTCAAAGTGCAAGAGTCCTGCTGCCAACATTTTGTGTGTGTTTTACCTGTTGTGGAAATTTGTTTAGCTCGAGCACACTCGCACAGTTCCATGGCCTATGCCAAGTGAGAAACGAGAAACTGGCACAGTTGGTGGACCAACCCACCCACTGTGAGTCCACAGCGGAGAGGTCTTTCAATCTCACACCCTTGGCTGGCTCATCCAACCATCCAACTGAGGGTTAATTTATCCTATACTGCTCAAGCATGTGTGTGTGTGTGTGTGGTGTGTGTGTAGAGTTTTAGCAATGATTAGCATCACGAAATGGAAAACCATTGTTCCAATATGCACACAGAGTCGATGCCCAGGTACTGAGGCTACAACAAACGACATTGACAAATCAGGTAAGGACAAAAAATGGCAACAGAGAGCGGAGCAAGAGGAATGAAATTGTTACAATTAAAATCCTATATTTGCCAGGATATTTGAAAAGCGTTTGCAAAGTTGCACGAGTTGAGCTGAAAAGTGCAAGCACTAAACTAAGGACGGGCACCCGGTCAATGTCCAGATCTCCAGCTCAACGCCAAATGAAGAGCAGCTGAAGTTTGTGCCAGCAAAAAAACTAAATAACAAAAAAAAAAAACAACAACAAAATAAAGGAAAAAACGGTTGTGGCTGCTTGGCAACCAACACGAGGAGCGGCGACGGAGCCAAGGGCAGTGCAAAAGGAAGCAGCAGCAGCAACAGCAACGGCAGAGAGCAATAATAATGCAGCAAACAGCGACAGCAGCGACGCCAGCTGAGGCAGCAGCGTTTGTGTATAAAAATTTAACATCTGCTCCTTTCATGATTTCGGAAAACTCAAAACTCGTACAACAGCAACAACAACAGCAACAGCAGCAACAACAAGGGCTGTAATGGCACAAATATAAATATGCCAGAGTATTAGTGAGTAAGTATACGAGAGTGTGTGTGTGTGTGTGTGTGTGTTTAGTTGTTGTTGCTGTTGCTGCTGCTGCTGCTGGCTGTTAATGCATTTGGCTGGCTTTACTCGTATTACGTGCATTTGCCGCACTGAGTTGTAGTTGGAGTTGGAGATGAGAGCTGAAGATGCGAGCTGCGAGCTGCGAACTGTTGGAAGCTGGCAGATCTTTTTCATCTGCCGAAGAGACAGCCAGGCAGCCGAACCTCAAAGGATATTTTTCTGACTCGTCTTGTGTTCCTGCAGGGGCATTCAACTTTAGTTGGCATTTCTATTTTTTTGCAGCTGCAGAATTTAACATGAAATGTCATTTTTATTCTAGCAAAGTTTAAGACTAAGTACTATCTACTGTATACTTTGTCTGTCCTCTCATGCTCGCCTAGCTTAAGCTAGTTGGGAATTTGTGCAAAAAACAAACAGCAGATGCCAAGCGATGTGCTTATTGTAAGTGAGTAAGTTTTTTTGCTGAAGCTTTTGCTACCAACATGAGGGCTATTGATTCAGAAATTAATTTATACTTAACCAAATAAAGATTTGGTATAACACCAGGAGTGTTACATAATTAGTAGATAATACAGCCGCGATACCATTGTCAATTTCAGCAACATTTTTACTATTTAAAACCCCAAAAATTTCGTACCAAAATCTAAGTAGCTCTAGGGTTTCGTATAGCGAGCAAAATGTATGTCCTTATTATATAATAATAAGAAAGCTAAGCTAAATTCGGCTGTGCCGAAGTTTTTATACCCTGTGCTCGCTTAATTATTTGCAAAAAATACTATTTTTCCCATTTTCCGACCGATCGTTCGTATGGCAGCTATATGATATGGTCATCCGATTTGGCCAAAAACTTGCAAAATTATGCGAACGCATGATAATCAAACAAATACAAAACTGCAGTATGCTACCAATAAAAACAAAAAAGTTTTTTTAACAAAGACTGTTTTCCAGACCTATCTTTTGTATGGCAGCTATACCATATAGTTGTCCGATTTTAATAAAACTTGGTATAATTAGAAAAAAACACAGAAAACCTACGATTACAAAGTTTGGAGACGTTTCCATGGAAAAGAAAAAAGTTTTTCTCACTAAAACTAGTTTTCCGACCGATTGTTTCTATGGGAGCTATGAGATATAGTCACCCGATCCGGTCGGTTCCGACATATTAGTAGTATGCAGCAAAAAGAGGACTCTGTGCAAAATTTCAGCTCGATAGCTTTAGAACTGAGAGACTAGTTCGCGTAGAAACAGACAGACAGACGGACGGTCAAAGCTCAATCGACTCAGCCCGTCACCCTGAGAATATATTTGGTTTATGGGGTCGGAAATGAATATTTCTATGCGTTGCAAACTTCTGGGCAAAATTATAATACCCTTTGCAAGGGTATAAAAATTCTTAAAATTAAATAAAATCTAGTGTCAATGCAAATACATTCTTGAAACGAAGCTGGAGAGGTACATAAAGTTCATAGTTCAAGATTAGGTTGCTATTCCCAGCTTGTTCTTAAAATGACAAAACAAAATAAATGCTGAAGAGATACCAGGGCCATGAAAAGATCACCTGAAATTATTTAGTCAAACCAAGGAAAAGTTGCTATGCCCGTGGGACTAAAGTTTCGTGTAAGCTATATCCCAATGAGTATGATGTGTCCTGAATCAAACCTTGATCTTTGACATCTTTGGCATAACTCTAGAATAGTATAAGAGCCAGAAGTTTTAAGAACAGATTTGTTCACTCCTTGTTCATTCAGAAGGCGAGTTTCGTTTTTGGCAAACCAAGGGAAGGATGTGTCTTAAATATCCTTTTAATCATCCAATCGATCATAATTTTTCATAAACTTTGGATGATTTATTGCTCCGTTGGATGATTAAGAGGATATTTAAGACATCTCCTTCCCAAATGGATATTTTTGAATATCCTTTTTTTCCTCTGTGTAGTGTTTTTACTTCATTTTTTACAGAACTTTTATTCCAAGTTAAGTATTATTACCATTTGTTTTTCGATTTAAGAATGTTTCGTACTTAATTACAGTACTTCCATGAACAAAACAAACTTGAAACTTTAAGCAAAACACGATAAAAGTGGTAGAACTCTCCCAGTCGTTGTTTTGTGAGTGTAGTAGGAGGAATCTGCCAATCTGCTGTGACGCAATTACCCACTGTACCCACTATATTTCCATAAATTTCTGTTACCGCGACAATCCCTGAATTTAATTTTGAAACATGTAAGTTTTGTGTGTGTGTGTGTTTTTTTTTTTGCGCATGCATTTTTCTTACATATTACAAATAAATTCTGGTTGCAGCAAAACTGTCAGATACATTCTTTTTGCGCTTTGTTTTCTGTTTTGTTACCGCAAGCATTGCGAATGTCCTTTGCTGTCCGGGCAAAGGACACGCACACACACACACACACACAGGAAAAACGCAGACTTTGTTGCACGCTCAAGTTGGTGCAGCCAAGTTGCAGATACAGATACAAATGCCAGCCAAGACGCGCAACAGCGGGGCAATTGGCTAGTCGGAGCAGCCGGCTGCAATTTGTTTGTGCAGATGTAATACTATTTGGGATTTTCGTGTGTAGGACAGGTCAGTGTTTCACAGGATAAGGGTTGAGTTTTGGGTACGGGTCGGTTTTCCATTACGCAATGCAAATAGGCGACACACACCGTCATTGCCCCCCCATCCCCTTGCCCTGTCAGCGCCAGGCAACAATGCAACTGTCAAGGTTTATTTTCCCTCTTTTTTCCACGTGCATCAAAAGAACTCGAAGCAAAACAACGACAACGACCACATCAACAAGCGCAGGAAAACTGCAGAGCGAGAGAACACAAAGCTCAACTAATAGTCGGTCCCCAGCAAACAAGCGGCGGAATAAAAAAAAAAGTGAAATGAAATCAACTGGCATATAGAGCCAGCAGCAGCAGCGGCAACCCCCCCCCACCCCACCCCACCCCAGCCCCCCGTTGGCGCCAACTCTTTACAAATTGTACCAAAAATCCAACAGCAACGGCACAGGCGGTGCACAGCGAAGGACACAAACACCAGGTCCGGGTCCTGGTGCTGGTGCTGGTCCTTGTCCAGGGTCCGGAGTCAGCTTCAAATAAAAATGGGAGCACCCAGAGCCACGCATCAGCCGCAGCCGCTGCAAAAAGCAAAATAAAACCAGAAAATATCTCGCCGCGGCCGCTGCTGCTGCTGCTGCTGCAGTTTCGTATTGTGAGCGCGAAACTAGGGAAACAATTTTTAATTGGAACAACAACTGTACACAGAGAAAAATTCTTATTCCCCCCACCCCACCGCGCGCGCTTCTAAAAACACAAAAAGAAAGCGCCAAATAAGTTTAGCTTTTTTCCTTCAAGTCGGCACATAAAACAAATAAAGTTGGATATAATTTTTAAAACATTTTCTTGTGTTGTTTTCATGCCGAGAGCGTGGCAGCTTGTTGGCACTCAGTCAGTCCTTCGAACATCGAACTTGTTGCGCTGCAGCCAGCGAACATCGGGGTTGGTTTGCCGTTCTCGCTCGAACATTCAGTTGTTGTGTATCCTTCGGATTCGAAGGGTGAAAAATCCGCAAGATATTTTTGTATCCCTAAAATACAAAAAAAAAAACACTGAAAAAACATTCTGCAACGTCGCCGTCGTTTGTTGTTCGAGTGCTGGGAAATCGAGTGCGTGAGTGGAGCGCAGCGGCAGCCGTTGCCGTCGCCAACAATTTGTTGTTTATTTACACCAAACCCAACCCCCCCTCCTCTCCACGACCAAACCGCCTGCCACAACTTTAGTTTCGCCAAAAATATTAATAAATAGTTACAGATACAATGTGGCAAATAGTTTAAACAATGTGACCAGTGAAAATAACAACAACAACCAGCAGCAGCAGCAACAAACAAAAACAACGGCCCATGTTGCACTTGCAACTTCATTTTGTTTTCTTACCTTAGTTTTTCTTTCGCGTCGCGTCGCGTTGTTTTGAACTTTCGTTTTCGTGCGGGTTTTCGCGGCTTTTCTAACGGTTTATATTGCGCTTGATCAATGGAATGGAAACTTTATCCTGAACATATAATACTACGAATTGACAACGTTTTGCGATAATGGATTAATAACGGTTTGTATTTAATTCAAAAACTACAACTATTCTCCAAATCAATCAGAAATGTGGAGTTTTTATAGAATCTTTGGTTTTTGTGGATGGAAAATGTGGGATTTCTAGTGCAAAAACAGATCTCTACCCACAATTTAGATAACGTCTAAGTTAAGAACCATTAGAGGTGGCGATGTCTGTTTAAAGAGCCTCCTTTTACTTGTTCTCTCACACTTACCGTGCATGACTCTCACAGAGAGTGTTTTGTTTACCAGAGCCTTCTGCATTACAATCGTTTCACACTAATACATGCTCATGTCTTTGATAGTGTTACATGGACTTAGTGACAACTCAACACAATTTCAGAAAAACACTTTAGAAAAGTAACTGCATAATATTACCAGCAAGTCGACTTCGAAGTGGCGACTCTTAAGAGGCTTTTCGTGAACCAAAATTTCCATAGAAATTGGAAAAGGTGCTTACAAAAAGTTGATCAATTCGTATTCAAAGCGAATAGTTTCGAAATATATTTGTGTAGGCACTAAGGACTATTTTAATAGGACAATTTCAAACTAATTATGAAATTTTATTAATCTAGCCAGAAAAGTCAAATAAGACAGTGAATAGTTATGCTTATTATAGAATGGTAAAGCCCTTCAAATAGGACTCTCCGAATAGCAAATGCATGAGAGATATGCTCCTTTTTCAACTCCTTGTTAAGATTTGAAGATCATCCAATTCGAATGATTTAGTATTCCGAAGTGTAAGAGAAAAGATAAGGTAAAGATCTCAGAGTTGGTAAGAAATATAGATTCTTCTACTTGCAGGCAAGTAAAATTTATAAGGTTCATACATATCTCGCACAGTTTTAAAAATAGAAGTTATGTTCCTTCTGAACATATTTCATCAAGATTAATAAAGATCGGTTGAACGATAGTCAATTTATGAAAACTCATACTGAGCATACACTTTCGTTGCTATAGAGTATATAATATTGGGTCCCTTAAACACATAATTCCGATTGGGGATTACTGATTTACAATTTTTAATGGCCAATAAGTGTTTGCCTGCTTTAGGAAATTCTGTGCACTTACTACTTATTATCCAAAAACCAAACTCACAACAATAAACTTGAATAAATATACAATTTTGAATAATTCTTTGTAGAAACATTTCACCATCAATCGGATCTACAATATTGTTTAAAACAAAATCAAAGAAAAATATTGAATATGGCAAACCCTTTACTTGTTCCTTGATTACTTTTTAGCAATCATGATGATCTTATTATCCAGTCGCTAATGGCCGTTACAGCATTAAGTAGTTAATATCGTCAACCAGAAATAAGAAATCGTTGATCGGAAATATCTAAAAATCAGCTTTCGACACTGCAAATGTTAAATTTTTACTGCCACACCAATAAGACTCTAGTTAGACAATCATGGGAGTGTCTCTTTGTATGGTTTGCAAAAATAAGCAATTCCGAATAAATATAATAATTTCCAGAGCTGTGCCAAAGTTAAAAGTAACTTTTTCTGATAGGCTTATACTATTCAAATTGGATTGCCAAAGATTAGTATTGTTAGGTCGACCAAGTCGCGGTTAAGATCGCGATATTTTCATAAAAGTGGGTATATTATAATATATCAGCTCCATAAAATCAAAAGTGTTCTTTTAGCTTTGTGCAAAACATATCTATACACTTGCAAAGAGTATTATAATTTTGCCCAGAAGTTTGTAACGCAAAGAAATATTAATTTCCGACTCCATAAACTATATATATTCTTGATCAGGATCGAGCTGAGTCGATTGAGTTTTGTCCGTCCGTCTGTCTGTCTGTTTCTACGCGAACTAGTCTCTCAGTTTTAAAGCTATCGAGCTGAAATTTTGTACAGAGTCTTATTTTTGCTTTACACTACTAATATGTCGGAACCGACCGTATCGGATGACTATATCTTATAGCTCCCATAGGAACAATCGGTCGGAAAACTAGTTTTAGTAAGAAAAACTTTTTTCTTTTCCATGGAAACGTCTCCAAAGTTTGTAATCGTAGGTTTTCTATGTTTTTTTATAATTCTACCAGCTTTGATGAAAATAGGACAACTATATGGTATAGCTGCCATACAAAAGATAGGTCTGAAAAACAGTCTTAGTTAAAAAAAATTTTTTGTTTTTAATGGTAGCATCCTGCAGTTTTGTAGTTTTTAGTTTCACAAGCTTTCACATAATTTTACAAATTTTTGGCCAAATCGGATGACTATATCATATAGCTCCCAAACAACGGATCGGTCGGAACATGGAAAAAAACGTTTTTCTTTTTGAAAATATTTAAGCAAGCACTTGCAAGGGTATAGCTTAGCTTAGCTTTCTAGTTTTAAAAACTATTTAGTTCTATTTCCACACTATTATGCCCAGATTAAAGTTGTGGAAACTCTATTAGAGCATCAAACAGAGGAAATCATTTAAATAGAATTCTGAAAAATTCATAAAACTTTATAGAATTCTGGGAATTAGATATAGGTAATCGTTGTCTAACTTTAAACTTGCACCAATTTTTATTTTCAATGGAGCAATTCCCAAAGTAGACAACAGGACTGGCAGATTCCGAGTCCGAAAGTAAAAATCCGAAAAAACCGATATGATGGTATTAGCAAAAGCTAAGTATTAGAAATAAGTGTGTTTTATTTAGTTTATATTCACTCTCCATTGGCATTTTAAAAATAATGGGCGTTATTACACACACACACAAGTCTGAAATAATAGTATATTATAACATTTAAATCGCCGACGGCAGAGAAGTTAACAGTGGTAACTGAGAAAAAGAAATCTTCAGTTTTATGCTTTGATTTTTATAATCTTCCGCTGCCTTAAAGCTTCGTCCTTTGATTGCTAATAACAATACTAATATTTGTCTCTATGTGGCTTTTTGTCGAATTCTTCATCTAATTAGGCTTTCCTCCTTACGTAAATATAAAAATTTACTATTCCATGCTCTAAGGGCGGTCTTATACATATAGCTATTTGTCACATAAACATACAAATAGCAAAGCAAAATCTCAGATTATCTGACACATAGCAGCTATTTGGAAGATAAGAATTGTCCCTTAGTCATATTAATGTCAAATTTTCTACTAGGTTAAAACAAACCTGTATTTTCATTGTACTAAAGTGAACTGTTTCGTATCCTCTTTGGTGATTACATTAAATTGTGCCGAATAATCAGCTTGAGAAATTGACTTCTTGACTTAAAAAAACACAATTTTTATATTTTTACCTCTGCAGTTTTGTTTAAAATTTTAGCGTCTGTGCTTCTCTGTTGGTTGGGCGGGAGGTGGGCTGTTTGGCCTGGGGATCGTGCGTTAGAAACTTTCGTCTTGGTGTTGCCTGGGCCATTTGAACTTACTGTCCTAGCTAAATGAGTACTTTGACAACTTTTCTCTGCTTTTTCACAAATAATAGCTATAATTCCAGCTGAAGTTCAGCCAAGTCTCTTGTTCGAAATTGATTTTGGAAATGAGTTGCCCCATCAAAGCCAACCCATTTGCCTATTTCTCAGTATTTTTTCGACTTGAACATAAATACAATTATTTTTTCCAATAGTATTGAGACTTGGATAAAGTAATCTGATCATCAACATTCAAGTTTCATAGTTCACCCACCTGCAACTATTTGTTGATCACATCAAATCATTCAAATGCAGCAGCAGCAGCAGGAAATCTTACAAAACTGACGATAACAAGTTTTGGTCAATTGCGATCAAATTACCAATGGAACTTCAAAACGGAAGCCGACAGCCGACACTCGTTCTATTGTTTTATCTAGTGGCTTTATTTACGGATAAAGGAAAACAGTCGCCAAAATGCAAGCAAAACAAACAAAAAGGAAAGAAATAAAATAATAATAAAAATTGAGGCATAAAACAACAGGCTGGCAACAGTCCGACTACCGAAATTGACAGCGAAACATTTGGAGATGAGTAATGACAATAAACACAAGCGGAGAGATACAAAACTGTTGCTAAATGTATCTGTGTATCTGTGGCGCATATGTGACAGCGGAACGTCATGGAGTTAAATTAAAAAGCAGCCGGCCCAAGCCGAGGCGGAGGCCGAGGCGGAGGCTGAAGAGTTATGCCATAGTCGTTGGGGCAGGAAAACGTGCAAAGAACGTGAAGTGAAGCTCAAGGCAGACACTCGCAGAATGCTCGTAACTAACAGTAACGTGCGTACGCCACCAGCAACTGGAAGATACACAAGCACACACACACACACACGCACACCCTGACAGCGGCAACAGAAGCGCCAAAAATAAAAATCGCCCAAAAGAAAGACAGAAACTCGAGGCGGCATCAGCCCACGCCCATGCCCAGGCCCTGACTTGGGAGCTGCCTTGACATGGCAATAAAGAGAATTTAAAGAAAAATAAATAATAAAAAAGCACACAAATTGAAGCAGCTAAAGTAAAAAAGAAGTTCAAGTTCAACGCCGGACAGCTAAATGTTGGAGTATCTGTATCTGGCAGTGGAGTGTGTGTGCTGTGCTGTTTTCGTATCTCTGGCTGCAATTTGTCGGCCAAGGCGGCGCACACATGTGCCGCCAACTGGCCGCTAATGTTGTTATTGCTGGCTGCATTTTATTTTTGTTTGCCTTTTATGACTCGGCGCGGAGACTGCAGCCATTTGTCCATCACGCGTTTACCCCCAATGAATTAGCAGCCACTCGCTCCTCTATAAATAGCCCAGCGAGCGGCGGCGGCGGCGGCGGCGGCAAGCAGGCACGCACTCCGTTGCAAGTCGATTGTGGCAGTAACTCTCACACCCACCCGCACACCTCTACACACCCACATGCTAACCAGTTTGTTTACATTTTCATTTTCGTTTTCATTCATAAAATAAAATACATGCCAAAAAAAAACAAAACACAAAAACACAAAAAAAGCGCGCAGGTAAAGCCAAAGGACACGCAGGCAAATTAAGGCTCTGACCTAGAGAAAAACAAACAACACTCACACACACACTCACCCACTTGGCACCCACACTCACACACACACTGTAACGGCAATGTGCGTGACTTTGAAAGCAGGCGAGGTAAATGACAAACTCGTAAATCTCAGGCACAGGCGGAGGAAGAGGCCCACATAAGCATATGTTTGTAGGTATTTTGTATGGATATATATGCATGGGCATGGGCATGGGCAGGCGACTCATTTCATTGCTCCTTTCCTTGCATGGCTTCATTGTGCCCCACAGCACGTTTCGTTTCATCGTCACCTGCCCCCGCCCCCCAACTCACATTCTCCATCATTCCACCAACTCGGAAAGCTTCTTCACAACTCAATTTACACGTGACACACGAACGTGAAGTAAATTAACCCGTCGGGGTAACTGTTAATGTGCCACAAATGAAAATTATAGAATATGAGACAACAATTTGGCAATAAGCGATCTGTTTGAATAGTATGGTTACATAATACCCTAAGCTTGGCTAGTTCCGCTTCTTACAAACCAAGTAAAAGACTGGCAGAAGATTGCTGGAACAGTTCTTTCCCAAGGTATTTAAACTTAACAAGCAACCAAATCGACGATTTTTACTAGGAACCTAATGATGTATCCAATTTAATCGTTAATTCAAATGATGTATCCAATTTAAATTTTAATTCAAAATTCGAAATAGTTTCGAAATGATGGCAATTTTAGTACAACAATGTCTTTGCTACCTCTGTTAAATTGATATATGTGCAACACTTTTGTTTATTATTTCTTATGAACCAAAAACAATGCAATCCCTCTTTTTTCTTGGCACTTTGCCTTCTTCACTTCTTATTGACTCCAAGTGAATGTTATGAGAGAAGTGAACCAGTCATGATTCTCATACAAATTTGATATATGTGCAAATTGAGCTATTTGTCATTTGATATATTTTTATAAGGAAGGAAAATATATATTTGTGACTTACCTTTAATTTACAAAAAAAACATGTTTTAAACATTCCTTTTGATTCTGTAATGAAAGAAGTGTTAAGTTGGTGTTAAGAGAAGTGTCGATTGCGTTTTTATAAATGTTTTGAAAAATGTTTCTCAAGCTCGGATGTTTATCATGTTTACAGCTGTAATGGTCTAGAACAGAACACGTTAAATTTTGGTTCTAACCTTGGTTTGACTCATGATTAGACAGCGGATTTTGAATATTTTTAAACCGATTTTAATCCAAGTAGACTAGGAAATATGTGTATTTAACAAATTTTTTCACATCATTTTGTCTTTTGCTGACGTTTCAATTCGTGAAATAATTACTTAAGTCATCTTACTTAAGAAATTTTAGCCTAAAAAGTCAGCACATTATATAGTGTTTGGCTTACTTGGATGGAAATTCTGTAAGAAAATATGCAAAATACGCTGTCAACTCATGATTTACTCAACTTACATTAAAGACCAATAAATAATGCCTTAAGTTTCTTAATCCTTGAAAAGCCTTTTCAACTTAGACTTGATTGAATGATCATTTAAAGCAGTGGTGCCCCAAAAGCACCTAGTTTTAAGAAGCATCAACAGCCACAAGAGAGAGAAAATGAGTTATTGCCTAATGCTGTATTTTTGTGTGCTTGTGGCTGTCTGAAGCATACGGCAACAACAAAATCAACGGTGCAGACAGGGCGTATACGAATTGTTGTTGTTGTTGCCTTCAATTTCGCATAGAAGAGAAAGAGAAGCTAGACACATACGGAGTTGTTGCTGCAATTCCTTTAAGCGGCAATCGCTAAGCGCGAAACAACAACAAATGCACCTGATGCGTTTATACCAAGGGCACCCCTGATTTAAAATATTCACAGACTCAAAAATATATTACATTAGCTATAACTTATAAGATAACTTTCTAGATCGTCATATTCTGCATAAAGAAAAAAGGATGTTATAAAATATCCATTAGATGATTTCCGGTATCCATTTGGACAGGATAAGACTTCAATATCCTTTTTATCATCAAACTAAATAGTGGCCCGAACTTGTTGCGATCAGCGAGAGTGGAATAGTTAGATTAACTCTAAACTTAATTGCTGTACAAAAAACTTCTCGTGGTATCTTCAAATGGTTTATTCTTTTTAGAAGCTGAGACTCAACTTAATAAAATATCCAACTGCCCCAACATGGGTTAAACTTTTGCAATTTTCGCCCTCACTTGGGAAAGAAAACCAATTCCAACTGCAACGACTATAAAATTTCATTAATGACTCATAACAGGAATACAAGTAAATTAATTTTTACTGCAGGGCTTCCTCTAAGCTACAACCCCTTTTTTTTTTGTATGGCAAAAAAAGAAAATGGCAAAGTGAGGCTACTTTTTAACTGGTCAAAACTACATTTCTGGCATTTACCAGCGGAATTTTAATATAAATTTCAAAACAATTTTCATAAATGAACAAAAGTTGTAAACAAGCGCCAAATGTGAAGCTAACATATTAAAATATAACATTCAGAGAGGGGTTGGGTAGGAGGTGGAGGTGGAGGTGTAGGGAAGCGCACACCTCATTTGCACAAACGGAGCTGAGTAGAGTGTCAGCTTGATGGACAGACAGACAGACAGTCGGAGCGGGTCCCAGTACAGGAGCTGGCAATTCTCCTGTTGGTTGCACTTGTTTCTTTTTTCTCATCTTTTTTTTTTTTGTTTGTGCCTTTCTAAATAAAAGTCAGAACTACGCACAGGTAGAGCGTCATGGTTGGCTTCCCTTTTGCACATGCAACACGCGTGTTTGTGTGTGTGTGTGTGTGTGTGTGTAGCCTAGTTTATGCACACACAGTTGCATGCATACCCCGAAAAAGCAGCCCTCGCAGTTTGCAGGCAGTCACCTACATTTGCTGCCGTCTGCTGCCATTTTCATTCCTCAATTCGACTTTGTTTTCCAAATGACGCATTGTTCGGTCACATTCTATGTTTGACAGTATGTACGTATGTATGTATGTCTGCTTATGCTGCGTGTTTAATTTGCAAATTCAAAAATGTAGCAGAAATTGAACTGAATTGCGAGCATTGTTCTACACACGCACACACACACACACACAGGGGCAAGTCCCAGATATCCGTAACATTGAAACTGAAGTTGTGCACAATTTCGAAGCCTAGATAAGATAAGCCATTTTTGATTAGGTAACTGAAAGCCCAGCGACTTACATATATATATATATTCATTATATCACCGAGCGGAAATGCAAAGACCCTGAAGACATTTCCGATTCGCAATCCCAATTGTTGAACATGCCGGCACAGCCTCTCCTGCAGTTAATTGTGCACATGTTGCACACACCCGTGCACACTCTTCTCTGCATTGGCCTAATTTTAAAATCGGGATCTTTATCGCGCCACGCCGAGCGTACGCAGCTTGGAACTGCAGGCAGGAGCAAAAGTGGAAACGCGAAACGGAATCGCATAAAAACGGAAAGTGCAGCAAATTGTGGCAGCTGCAAAAGTTTGTTTCTCTTTTTTTTTGTGTTTTCCTTCTTCTGGCTGTATTATGCTTTTTTCTTGCTGCAGGTTCTTTGGCTGGCTGGCCGTTGGCCTTTTACCGTTTTATTGAAGGCAGCTAATGTGAGTAGTCGTCGCTGTCGTCGTCCCAGGGGCAAGGAATTGCAACACGCAAATTGCAGTCAACAAAATAATCAGACTTTAATTGTCGTTCTGCAACAATGTGCAAGAGCACGAAATAAATATGTACATAAGCAGCAGATGAGTCAGGCCAGCAGCAACGAGTCAACTTTTGTCCAATGGTGTCGTTGGAGATTCCAAATTTATAATAACTCCACGGTTAGCATTTAAGCGAAACTTTGCAGTTTGTTGCTGAAGTTTGGAAATATATATATGGTTAAATTTGATTGAGGAATGAGCAGACGGCAGTTATAGAGAAAGTACACCTCGGGGGAAAAATCGCAAACCACAATCATATTGGATTTCTCCAAGCACCTTTTGTATTTATATTTATTAAAAAATAAGTACCGGTTCGGTTCAGTGGTTCACACAGTTTCTGAACTGCCGGTTCGGTTCATAACATGGTTTTTGGAGCTTCATGAACCGCAGTTTCGGATCGGTTCGGTGGTTCATAAAGGCACATTATGAAATAGTATGCTTTCTGTCGTCTTGCAACATTTCGCACACTTTGGAAATTGAATTGCTATAAACCATTTGAATATCTTTAAAATCCTTAGAAGAATGTCCCAAACTTATGCTGTCGGATATGCAGGATTCATCTATAAATTCCTCAAGGAATGCTATTCGAAATCAGAGTCGGCTAGATTGGAACTGAACTAGAAGCTTAAGACTATACTGAATTCTGAAGAAAGCTCACATGTTGATAGAACTTCACGTAATGTAATACAGAAGGTAATATTTATAAAGCAAAAAACAATGAGAGATAGGAAGGTGCATTTTTACACTCTGTACCGAAGGTACATAGAGTATTATAAGTTTGTGCAAAAGTATGTAACATCCAGAAGGAAGCATCTCCGACCCCATAAAGTATATATATTCTTGATAAGCATCAACAGCCGAGTCGATATAGCCATGTCCGTCTGTCCGTCCGTCCGTCTGTCTGTCCGTATGAACGCACAGATCCCAGAGATGGTAAGAAATAGGGGTTTGACATGTATGGGACATATGCTTCTTATGTCTGCAGGCAGATCAAGTTTATTTTCAATTTTGGCCACGCCCCCTCCCGCCCCCGCAATTTAGAAAAAACGTCATATCTCCCACAGTTTTGAAGATAGATGGCTTCTTCCTTCTGGACATATTTAGTTATTAGGATAACTTATCGATCCGCCAAAGGATCTAGGCTAAAAATAAGTCTATACCTTTGGTACAGAGTTTAGAAATTAATTCAATCTCAAGAGACTAGGATTAGAGGAAATCCGTAAAGCTTACAAGAGTCATAGAATTGCGTTTCAAATATTGAACAGTAGCTTAAATGCGAATAATCAGTACTTGCATTATTTATAACGTTCCTGGTTCGATGAAATGTTAACGTTTCAGATAGAAACAAGTTTGGCTACTTCGAAATCTTGTTTCTAAATGCAGAAGTCTCAGAAGCCCGTCTAAAATTGGCCCATTTTTACCTTTTGAACGTTAAACACATTTATTCTCTATGACAAGCTGAACTGGAAGTTATGACATTTTTGTTTTAGCTGCTCCACCATGTCAAATGTTCACTCACTTCAACACCTCACCAATTTCGAAGTAGTAGAAAAAAAAATAAACGTAGCCTTTAGAAATACAGCTGGAGGGCATATCATGAACGGGGCCCAATGAACTTTCTGAAGCGCAACGAAACGTTCGCTTGGCAGGTTGGCGAAATGCAAAAGGCAAAGGACGCGCAAAAAAGTACACCTGTGCCGTTTTTTTTTTTTTTTTTTTTTATAAGAATAAAAAAAATATATATACACAAAAGAGACACAAAAAATAACAGCAAAAAAAAAAAATGGCGAAAAAAGCCAGCAAATGACAACAGAAGACGAAGAAGGCGACGGCAACTGAAATACGCGCTGCTAGTATAAGAGTGTGTGTGTGCCTGTGTGTGTGTGTGTGTGTGTGTGTGTGTGTGCCAAGGCATAACTTACAACAGCGCAGGCAGGCAGCGAAGGCAGCGGCAATAAAAAGCCAGAAGTGAGTGTCCTTTACATTTTTTGCCACTTCCTGTGCGACGCGGACCAACGCCGCTCATTATGTAGTCAAAGACCATAATTATGTGTTGAAGTTTTCTAGAAGACGAGGAGGCAGCCAGAGGAAGAGGACCATAATTGTTAAACTGAAACCTAAATCTTCTATTTTTGTTGCCATTTATTTCACAGAAATTCAACCAAAGGATTTGAGGACGCCCACAACAACAACAGCAACAACAAACGAAACCCTCAACATTTGGCTCTAAATCAAAATTCAAATTAAACACAAAATAAAAAATAAAAAAAAAAACCAAAAATAAATCTTATTATTAACCACTAATGTTTAATTAATTTCTAAGTACAACCAACAAACAAACAAACGGAAGACAAAGATTTTTAAAACTTAATCGACATATTTAATACACTGCAAACTATTTTTTATATATCTAACAATAACAAATTTCCAACCAGAGTACAAAATTCATAAGCATCATTCAAATATATCAAAATATCAAACAGCAAAAGTAATCAGCAAAATAATCCAACAACAACCACAACAAAAACAACAACAACGCATACAAATTTACAAATTACAAATTTACAAAGAGGAAGTCGAAGTCTGCTACAAAAACAAAAAAATACAAATTAATTAGCTGCCGTTTTACAAAACACGAATAAAGTACAAACAAATCGAATTAAAATCTATTACTTACAAATTTTAAAACAACCAAACTCCAATTTAATAGTAGCACTTTACAGCCACACCAACAACAACAACAACAAGTTTTTCAAGAGCAATTATTAAGCTTGCCTACAAATTTACATAACAAAACTGATTAATATATAGAAGTATAAATCGCACACACTTAATGCCAATAAGTTCAAATATCAAAAAGCCACACAACAAAATTGATGAGAAAAACTACCTCAAAGTGTAAAAACCGAAAGTGAAGCAAACAGTGTACAAACGAACAAACAAACACAACAGCAATCAGTACAAATTTCCCCATAGCAATCCACGCCAAATACCTAAGTAGCCATGCCAGTGTGTGAGCTTAAATGGCGTCTTCAATAATTGCACAAAACAGCAGCAGCAACGGCGGTCTGATTGACAGCAACAACGCCAGCAGCAGCAGCGACACCAACCTAACAGCGGCCACAGCAGCGGCAGCAACATCTCTGCACAACACGCATCTCAATCAGCTGAGCAGCTTGAGTCAGCACTACACCGCGCCCTATCATCATCATTCACACTATCAGCCCCACTACCAACAGCAGCAGCAGCAACAGCAGCAACAGCAACAGCAGCAGCAGCAGCAACAACAGCCACACTCCCAGCAGCAAGTGGCAGAGCAACAGCAGCAACAAAACTGGGACTACTATGCCCGACTGCAGCTACCAGCGGCTAACAGCAACGCCAACGGTCACATCGATCACCAGCAGCAGCAGCAGCAGCAAGACAGCAGCAATTCCACGGTTCCTGCTCCTTTGGGCAGCACTAGCAGCGGCCATGCTAATGCTGCCGGTGCCCATTCTGGGCACAATGACAACAACAATGCCAATGCCCATGCCCTTTCCGCCTCCACCGCCGCACTAGGTCACACTTCGAACGCTCCGAACCACTCCAACAGCAATTCCAACTCCAACGGCAGCTACACGCGTCCCTGGGAAATGGAGTCCAAGGACAGCGGTGGTGGTCCGGCGCAACAGCAGCAGCAGCAACTGCCAGTGAAGAGCGGCTTTGAGCCCTTCTCAAAGTTGCCCTCATTCCAGAGTCAATTTCACGGCTACAACGAGCAATTGCTGCCCGATGGCACGCCCATGCCCATGCCGCCAGCAACAGCAGCCACGGCAACAGCAACAGCGGCAGCAGCCGCCGCAGCCGCAGCCGCTGCTGCTGCCGCAGGATCGCTGCAAACGGTGGCCATGTCGCCGGCTAGCATCTCTGTGAGTTCGCCGGGCATGATGAGTGTGGGCTCACCACTGACCCAGCTAACGGGTATGCAGACCAGCATTACCCCGCCATCGGGTAGCTTCACCCCCTTGGGTGCACCACCGCCGCCGCCAAATGCATTTGCACATCATCATGCCTTGCAGTCACATCATCCACATCCGCATCATCATCATCGTGGCACGGCCGGCTACCCTTTGGTGCCAGCACCCGCGGCTGCCTATGGTGAATTGCAGCTGTATCCGGGATTTGCGGGTCTAGTCAAAAAGGAGCAGCAGCAGCCGGCGCAGGCCACCACGGTGGGCAGTGATTTCGAAATGCTGCTAAAGAAGGAAGACTTTGATCTCAGTGGCAACAACAACAACAACAATGGCCAGGGTCAGGCAGCGCCCCTGGGCATGCACACGCCCTCGTCGTATGACGGCAACAGCAACAGTTATCCACACGGCAGCAGCACGGGCAGCCATACACCGCACACCACAACCCAGCCACATACGCCCACGCCCACCACGACCACGCCCATCAAGGTGGAGAAGCTGCTGCAGTCGCCCATAGCGCGACTGGAGGGCAGGAAAAAAGAACGGCGGAAACAACGGCCCAATTCGCTCGAGTCCAGTGCCGAGAGTGAGGCCAGCGGCATGGACGTCGATCCCAGTAATCCTGGCCAGGTGGACGCCGTCTCCAGTACGGCCAATTTCAAGAGTCCTTTGAGTGCGCTCGGCATGGGCGACAGCAACGATGCCCAGGCGAACGGATGCGACAAGCAGGTGAGTTCCAAAGAGAAAAACAATTTCAATGCAGAAGGCCTTGGCAAACGCTGCGATTAACAGGACCCACCCACCGGTCACCCATCCACCGCCCTCCTACACTACCAACCCCATGCCAACCACTCCTCTTCCTGCTCTGTTTTTCAGTCAAAAAAGAAGCGCAAGCGTTGCGGCGAATGCGTCGGCTGCCAGCGCAAGGACAATTGCGGCGAGTGTGCACCCTGCCGCAACGACAAGAGCCATCAGATCTGTAAGCAGCGACGCTGTGAGAAGCTCACCGAGAAGAAGGTAAGTCCACGTTAAGAAGCAGGCCTGGGAATTTCGATTCATTCAAAAAGTTACTCAATGAAATTGGCAAGCACCTGAAACTGTGACTGGAGTGGGCACAGTGGGCGGAGAGTGTATCAAATTTGGTGAAAATTTTAATCAACTGTCTCCTCCAATACCGAACCCAAACCCCAATTGTAGGACTCACTCTTCCAGAACCCTCAGGATAACAACAGAAGTCACTAGGAAATAGGTCAAACATGGACACATAGACATAGACATGCAATAAGTCTTCCATTTTTGTTGAACCGAACCGAAAATTTTGGTTCGAAACAGGTTCAGGCTCAGCTGTAATACCCTGGTTCACAGAAATCTGAAAGTAGGAATTCTGGGTCCGAACCGGTTCGGCAAACCTTGGTATACTCAGTTTTCCAATGCAACTTTTCATTAAACTTTTGTTTGTTTCGAGGTTTAAAGCGTGTTGATTGACTAAGTATAACCACCTGATGGACGCTCTTCCAGTCTGTGGAGAAGCTTGATTTAAGTGAATATCGTCAACACTTTTATGGTTATTTTTCTCAATTGATCTCTTCATTCAAAGCTCTCCTACCACTGTGCCTGGGCCCAAAGCCGGTCGAAACTGGTTCTGAAATTCGCATTTCGCGGCAGAGATAGTTCGCGGTCTTTTGCTCCAGCGGTCAGTCACTCAAGATTTATGTCAGCGCAACAGATGTTCCAGCCAAGTGCAAATTAATGCGCCCCCCTCGCTCCCTCTCTCCACCTCTCACTCCTTCGACCGTCTGTATGGTCCATCGTCAAAGACCATTCAGCTGCCTCTGACTGGTGAGCCTGGGCCTGTAACTAGTAACCCACAAGCGTTGGGTACAACAGATGCACAAGTGTGCGTGTGCGTGTGCGTGTGCATGTATGTGCTTAAGTACTTTGCGTACGTACGTGCACTTGAACGCTCTCCTACAGGCTGCATCTTCCCATGCGGCACCGGCATCTCTCCATCTCTGGCCGAAGATTTCGTTGTTTTCTTGTTCGCTCTTTTGCCAAGAGTTTCGAAATCACTTAAGATACCGGGCCGCAGGGGTAAGCGTATCCTTTGAGACTGAAATCAGGTTACACACATTTGGTGAGGTACTCGGCATGTGCAACTGCGCTACGGTATGGCCGTCACTTGGATGGTGGGGCATGGTGGAAAACTCAGTGTTTAGTACTTGAGAATTATAGAGGTCAGAGTGAGGCTTCTGCGTGTATTAGCCAGTTCTTGGATCAATCAGCAAATACAGACGTTCCCGTAGAACCAATATGCCATATAAAATAAAACAACAACAATAAAAACGATAATAACGAAGCGAAGCAACGAAAACATCAACAACAACAACAACAACAATGGGAAAGCAAACGTTGTTCGCAGCCGCTGGAGGAGCAGATGTTCACAAGTTACAAACGCGGCTTTTGATCGCACACACAGACCCACACACACACACACACACAGACAGACAGAGAGACTCGCACACCGAGACAGAGATAAATAAATAAGCGACTGCGCAACGTTTTGTTGACGATCGAACGCCGGCAGCGACGCGGACAGCAAACAGGAAACTAAAAACTGAGAAAAAAAAAAAGAAAGAATAGTGCCTCAATGAGGGATAGAGATAGTGAGAGCTGTGGCGGGAGTGGGAAAGAGAGCATGCATGCGCGCAGGCTGGTCACACAATTAAGGTTGACAGGACGCGGGTCTGAGAGCCTGACGCTCACACAAAAGGTAGTCAAACAGGAAAATCGCTCGCTAAGATCAGCACTCAGCTGTCCAGCGACGACGACGCTGACGACGACGACTCCGCTGACGACACACATAGATAAAGTTGTAAATTTTGCAGTGGCAGCACCACCAACAACAACAACAACCAAACCCAGTTGACATGTCAATACGGCCTACAAGATAATGTGGCGACGCCATGAGCGCCAATTTTGTTTGCTCTTCCTTCCGCGCGTACTGGTCGTCAATTGACGCTTTATTTTATATCTTCCTTTGCTTTATCATCGTCATCAACAACAACATTTTCATTGTCCAACTGTGTCTGCTACACATGTCGCTTCAGCCGGGCTACTGCTGGCAAATGGCAAGGCAACACCAGCAAAACACTGGGCTACAAAATGGGGGAAGTGCCGCGGAAATGTTCCAGTTCGAACGATAATAATGATTAAGAGTTTTATTCTGGATTGATTGATTTATCTATGGAAGAACAATAAGTTTACAGTCTTGGTCTCAATTCCACTTCCGCAAAAGTTTTACGTTTTAGCCCTTAGGTCACCTAGTAATAAAACTAAAAAATAAATGGAAATCCTCGATGGATGTCTTCTAAGCAAATAAATCTTGAGATTGATAAACACATATATAAGCCAAGGCTGTAAGCCGGTTTTGAACCGAACCGGCTCGAAATCGGAGATCTGAATGTCATTTTATTGTGAACCGAACCACTTTAGAATTAAAAGCTCAACATGAATCTGTTCCGAACATAAAATATCGTTTCGGTTCAACAACTATGGTAGACATCATTAAATTTGAACTTTTGTATAGCGATTCCGTCTGTTATCTGGTTGGTTTCAGCGACTGTGTCTTAAAATGGGCAGAAAAGTGAATTTAAAAATCCTAGAATAGCATTCATAACTATTTACAATATCTCCATCTATAGTAGCCAGTGTTTTTTAAGATTCTTGACTCCAAAACTTGTTCAATAATTCTACGAAATATTATTTTACTTAATGGTAAACCATATTTTGAATATTCAATATTTCAATGTGTTTCAACAAACCGTTTTCGACCCAAAAACAACCCGATTCCTATGCGATTTGAGTAGTTTTCAGGGCGAAAGCGGTTATTGGAACACATAGGATTCCATTGACTTCTAAAATTTAGTGGTATTTGGTATCTAAATAATTGTACGGCTTTGTTTTGTATTAATATTGTGTCCAGCATGAACTGCACCAAGGTTCGAACCAAAACCTTTATCCGAAAACCTCGAACCTAAAATTTTGTAACCCTAACCACTGGTAAATTATGGTTCGAACCAGCGAGCCGGAGATCCCGAAAATTAGTCGGGTTTGCAGAACTGATTTAAACTACATTTCCTGTAGCTACTTTCACTGATTATTATTTATCCATTATCAAGAGAATGTTTACTTTTGTGACTAATTATGCATTAATATGCTTAAAAATGGACTAAGAGACACAATTGCCATGCTTTTTATGATAAGATGGTAGCCAGTTCTCAGGATTATATTCAAAAAAAATAATTTTGCTTCACACCCCTAAGGAAATACTTTCGTGAATATATTTTAAAAGTTTTGTGGTTTCTTTTAATCAACATGTTAGCGAATTTTCAACATAAATCCGAATTGTACCAAATTAAAGCTGGTAATCCATTCAATCCCTTATAAGGTTTGGTTTGAAAATTGAATCAAAGGATTGTTTTGAGTCAGAGTATCAGTTGGACGAATGTATCGAGATGTTCCAGAAATCCATGGATATTTTCATACAAGCAATTGGTTTTTTCAAGAATTCTGGGAGTATTTCATATGTGAAGGGACAAGAATAAGTTAGTTCATCAAACTCTTGAAAGGCTTAGTTCATGGTAAGGTTTTTGGAGACCTTAAAATCCGAACCCACACATAACCAAAACTTTCTGCACGAAATCGATGTGCCATTGTGTCGTCCAGTGTAATTAAAATCATATAAAAAATATTATAATGACATTGTTTGACTTGCACAATTCGCTTGTTTTCGAGGACATCCTTTCCCGCTGGTCCTCGCTGCAATCATTTCGGTATTTCCAATTATATTGAATTAGTTGTCTTTTCATTCCTTCTTTGTGTTTTGCCAAATCGAATGCGGATCAATGCACTTTTGACTTATTTTTTGCGGTATTTTTCAGTTCTGCTTCGCCTGCTCTTCTTGGCTTTCCTCGTTTCCTTGAAATTTAATACGCTCTGGTTTGGACAGGCCGGGCCAGGCAGCTGTCCACCAAAGTCGCAATGTTTGTTCGTCCTTCTCGGTCTTCGTTTTTACTTTCACAAATCAGCCGAAAAGGCCCCTCAGGCGCAAGTCATTAACTTGGCTATTTGAATTGCGTCGCCGCTCGTCCGCCCCACACTCCTGGGGGTACATCACAGCCTGTTGGCTATCTGTAGGACGTTTCCTGTGTTGAAGTTTCGTTTTCGGTTTTTTTTTATTTTATTTTGGTTTTTTTTTTTTTTTTGGGTCTCTGGCTTTCTTTAAATATGCAGTTTTCTTAGGAATTTTCTCATTAAAATGGCTTTTTTTTTTTTGCGCTGGCAAATAAAGAGGAAAAATCAACAACAACATGAGCAAATATTAAAAGTGTCTGGCAAAAGAAAGCAACCCCAAGCAGGGCGAGCTTCAGTTGGTGGTTTGAGTGATTGACTTCATTTGCTTGTCCAGGAGTCGACTTAATCATTCACTAGCTCCAGCTATTGCTCTCTCGCTTCTGCTCTTTCGCTTTTTGAACTTCATCTAAGCAAATGCACTCCGAACAACTTAAAGGTTTCACTTCATGCATACGAAATGGCGCAGGGCACCGAACACACACACACACACACACACACATATCCTTGCTCCTGCATTGGGCCACAGTGAGTGCAATGCTCCTACTTGAGCACACACAACGTTATTTCGTTCGTGACATACTCTCGGCACTCGTCCAGCACTGCCAGAGGCTGTGCCACTTTCCAAGGCACCACCAACAGCAGGAGCAGCTCACAGTTTGGCACGTTGGCCACAGGAAAACAGGATAATGCACGGGGAACACACTTGATACTTGAGCTACCAACAACAATGTGTGTGAGTGTGTGTGTGTGTGTAATCATGATGATGATGATGATGTTGATGTTGATAATTATGCTCGTGTATGTATGTATTTATGTTGCGCAATCTGATACCTGGCCACGGTCGTGCTCCTGGCATATCCAGTTGCAACAGGATTTCTCTTTCTCTGCCTCTCCCGCTCTTTTCAAATGTTTCGCTCATACGTTCAGCACAAAAAGTTTGTCATTGTTAATTGTCGCTTATGGCCAGGCACACGCTCGCATTGCATCAATCATTTCATTTATTGACCACAATATGGTACATGGCACAACGTTCTGGTCCAGCCATAAGTCCGGAAAGGCGACTCAGAGCATGCTTTCTCTCGTCTGTCCAACGCTCTCCGAACTCAAAAAGATGAAAAGTAATATTGAGTTTGCAGTCCGAGTGCAAGTCCTTACTCACACACGAAATCCGATTGAATTTTGGTTTTATTTGATTTCCTTTTTTTGGGCAGAAGAACATCTGCATTTGTTTTTCACATCTGCTCGCATTGTTCTTTTAAACATTGGCTGCCTAAGCCTGACTAGGACTTAATCCATAACTCACACACAAAACGCACTTACAGATACAGATACACACACGCACGCACATTTCTACATATTTAATACGAGGGTTGCCTCTTATGAGTGTAGTACTGGCTACTTCCAATGAAAATGGGTTCACTATGCCACTTCTAATTAAAAATTTGCATAAACCAACTCAGATTATTTTGCTGTGCTGGCTCTTGAGAAATCATACACCCCATTTTAATAATCCTAGGTGTATCTTAGCTGAACTTATGGTCAATTTAATCCTTTTGAGGATGGTTCTAAAGGCTCGTTACTTCTACATTTCTGGAAAAGTCACCTCTTAAAGGAATAATTGAGGTTCTAAGAAACCTACAACCCATATTTTCTTTAACAAAAAATCATAATTTGTCGTGGTCATATATTCTGGTGCAGTGCAGTAGGCAAGAAGAATAGTAACTTCTACCTTAAGCTGTATTTTCACTTGTCGAGATCTCATTTGAGCTGTCAAAAAGAGACAGCTCAGATAGTCAACTTCTTTTGATCCTTCTCAAATATTTATGTGCTGCTCAGATTGACTAATGTCTGTTATCTCATTTGTGAAACTTTTATGAGATATCAGACAAGTGAAAATACATTCTAATATTTAGGATGTGAACACAAATTCAGGGTGAATTTACTCACAAAACAGTCCCCCCTCTGGATTTGGGACTAGTTTTAGAGGCTGCTAGAGTTTAGAGTTTGCTAAGAATCCCTTAACGACCATATTCGTTATTCTAGGTAAGCAATTGTCAAAGTTTTAGATTTCAAAGTGATTTCATCGAGTGATGGTAGATTTCTGTTCCACAGTCAGTGAAAAAATGTGCTTGTATTGGTGAGCACTAAACACAGTATTCGATTTACTTGCTTTTTCTGGGTTTTTTCACTCAAAACGTCGCGAATTCGGCTAAAATCTGGTAGATTCAGCTCCCCATGCCAGATCTCTAAATCTTAAGCTCAAATGAAAACTAATACTTAAGTTTATTGATGATCTGCAAGCTTAATACTTATTAAGATCTAAAAGTTTGCCCAGAATAATACCAACGGACCCAGGTTGTACCCTAGTCAGGGCCGAATAAGTTTTGGCAGCACTATTATTGAAGTGTATACTTAACACTTAGCTAGCTTTGTTAACCACAATTCTAAAATACTTAAGAATATTTTACTGTAATTGAAATTGAAAACTTTAAAACTAACTCATCGTGCATTAAATGTTTATGTTAACGTGAGTGTGTGTGTGTGTGTGTGCGTGTGTATGTTTTTCCTTTTTATCATTTTAATGTGAACTCATTTAAAGTGCTTTATTTTTGCAAGCGCAAATTGCCGCCATGACAGCCAATTAGTGGGTTTATTTTTGATAGCCTGGCGGTCGTTTTTAATATGCACAAAACGTAAATACAATATTTTGTCGAAATGTATGTGCTTTAAAATGTGCGAGTTTTGTTTCTGGTATTGTGTCAGCTGCCTGATTTTATTGAGTAATTTTCCCTATCTGTCTCTCTCTCTCTCTCGCTCCGTTTTGTATATTTTCCGGAGATTTATTTCATTTATTATTATTACCATTGAAAAGTAATTAAAACAAGCAGCTTATATTCATTGTTTAATTTTGTGCTCTACTTTTTTTTTTTCTTTTACAGGAACCCAAAGCCAAACCCGTATGTATTTTTACACATTTCTTAATTAAAATTTATATTTTAATTCGCTTTTACGTTGGAATTTTGACATGCACACCACCGGCATAGTCTCCATACTTAATGAAAATGAAGAAATGTTGACCAGTATGTGTTATTTCCACAGAAATTTGTTAGTCAGTAGTCGTCAAAAGGAACTTATTTAAATATCAGCATCAAGGATTCTTTGCCGTTAGGAGTCTAAAAATTGAAAAACATTATATAAGTGAAACACTAAATTTCTTTTAAATTCAGAGAATGCTTTGCCGGCAGCTAATGTTTTAAGGCTTTGAATAAACTACCTGGATCCCGACTTTAGCATGGGAGAGCTTGATTTCAGCTCGATATAGACTTAGTTCAACAACACATAGGATTGATTATAGCTTGTTTTCCTAACTGGATTTAATTCCTTAGTAAGATCAATTCCAAAAGTACCAATATTGATTTCACCTCCACATCAGTAAATGATTTGATCTTAAATTCCTATGATTAAATTGAGCTTGATATTGGAACTTAACTCAATCCGGAAAAGAAGGACTTCTAAAATGACAAAGTTTGTCTTAAGCTCGATGATTTTACGACCTTTTTGAAACTAAAATCAACAAGTTCTCAACACCTCGAGGTCAGAAGATGATTGCAAAACCCCGCTTTTAACTTCAATAGACTTCAGCTGCCCTCTCATGACAGCATTGCTAAGACTGTTTGGAAATTTCAAGGCAGCAAATCACAAAAAAATTAAACACTAAGTCAATAGAAGCCATTCCGTATGTGTCGGTACTCATTTAGCCTTACTGTATTCTTGCTCACGATTTAATCCTCTCTTCGCTTTGACAATGAAAATCCCTACCTACTTTCATCTCGAGTCTGGATCATCTGATTTTCTATCAAGGATCCGAGCTTGATATTAGCCTGTTCGGATTGATATATGCTTTTCAGGATGGTTTCCATCCTTTTTTAATTCTATCAAGCTCAATCAAGTGCGACTTAGACGAAATTCCGTACATACTCTCTCAAAACTATACAAAGCTCGGAACTTCTGAATATGGACAGAAAATGCTCAGACCTTTTTACATTCAGAAAAGTTGAAAGTTTAGTCAGCTTCGAAAAATATTCATATTAAATAATCAAAAATGGATTTTTCTCATTTCTGTCTGGAGAGATAAAAAGTTACCTTCGAATGTAAATTGCTGTAAGCCTAATATTACTTCGATTGCTTCTCAAATACTACCTGATAACTTGATTTAGGGCACTTTAAGATAGACTTGGTGCCAACTGTAAAAAGTTTTGAATAAGAAATACTCTAATTCTGCTTCTATAAATGTAATTCCTCAAATCTGTGTGTATTTTAGTTACATTTCAATTGTTTTTTGTGCCACACACAAAAATGTTCATTGTTTCGAATGCAGATACAAATGTATCTGCTTAGCTATCTGTTTGTATCTATGTCTGTGCAGGCTACAGATGTGTGTGTGTGTGTGTGTGGTACATAGTTTCAGTTGTTTTTACCAGCAGATTTCTTTTTTACCAGGCGCATAAATTAAATAATAAAATACTTGTGTGTGTGTGTGTGTGCTTCTGTCTGCGCAATTGAATGCTTCTGTTGTTGTATTTATGAAAATGATTTGCTGTTGCTCATGTGGCTGATGATGATGACGATGATGAGGTTGATGGGTTGGGTTGCTGGTGCTGTTGCTGTTGCTGCTGCTGCTGCTGCTGCTGTTGCTGCTGCTGCTGCTGCTGCTGCTGCTGCTGCTGCTATTGGTGGTGGTTCTTGTCGCTCATAGCACACAGCAGCTCGCCACATTTATATAAATCTGTGCTGATTATTATGCGTTGTTAAATTTTAATAAATAAATTTTCACATCCTTGTTAAGTCTGCAACGGCAACAACAGCGACAGCGAAACAGCAGAGAAAACTTTGCATTGATTGCGGCAAAAGCTAAATGCAAATTAATGTTACATAATTAAGCAAAAGCGTCAATTTGCATGCGTACCATCCACCCCAGTTGTATCCTTGTAAAAATAGTTTAAGGACGAAAGTACCGCATTGCCCGGGCACTCCGTAATGAGTGCAACCAAATCGCACTGCAAATGATTTCGCCTCGCTCTCGTTTTAATGAGACAAACTGCAAGTAAATACTCTCGTAATGATGCCCAGGGCTGCGGCACAGTGGGAAAACGTACATACATAAACGGGGTTAACTGCCAGCAGGTGCCAAGCACCGAGCAACAAGATAGATATGCAATTAAACATTTGTTGTTATTGTTTATTAATAAACAACAACGAGTGGACGAAAGCTGCTCGCTAATTGCCCCGGCAACACTGAGCACATAGATTTCCATTTCAAGGATACACACACACACACACACTCATACACATTGCCGCTGAACCCTTTTCTATTTTTGAAGTGCATTTCAACCCGCCCTGCGCTTTTCACTGCCCGTTGGCTCAATTTAAATATCAACGATGCATGGCCAAAATGCCGGTAAGAGGGGAAACTTGTGTGTGTGTGTGTGTGTGCAAGGTGCAATTGCAGCACATTTTTCAGCTTGACCGACTCGTCCGACCCTTTTTTGTTGTTTTTGTTGTTTTTTGCTCTAAGTAAATTCGCACCCCAACGAAACGAAACCAAACGAAGCGCTTGTCATCTACGAGGAGGGTTAAATGTAGCCCATAGGCTGAAGCCAACAATTCTGCTGTGTGTTGGCTTAGAGGGTCAGCAGGTTACATGGGCCGAAAGCATTACAAAAGTTGCTAATTGACATAGCTGCAGCTGAGCTGAGCAGAAGTTGAAAAACTATTGGCAGATAGGAAAAGAGTTGATTGAAATCAATAAAAAGTGTACAAAAAAGAAGGCGGACAAATGACTTTTGTTGGATAGCCTTGAGGTATTCTAGGGGTTTTGATTTGGTAACTAAAAATACAGTTTAAAACTAGGACTGTTTTTGTTTGTTTTCCGATTTTAATAAAACTTGGTAGAATTATACAAAAACATAGAAAACCTACGATAACAAAGTTTGGAGACATTTCCATTAAAAAACAAACAATTTTTCTCACTAAAACTAGTTTCAAGACCGATTGTTCCTATGGGAGCTATGAGATATAGTCATCCTATCCGGTCGGTTCCGACATATTAGTAGTGTGCAGCAAAAAGAAGTCTCTGTGCAAAATATCAGCTCGATAGCTTTAAAACTGTTCGCGTAGAAACAGTGAAACGTTGAATTTTTGGTTCTTAAATTCGTATTGAAAAATGAATCAAGTAATTTGGAATTTCGGAAAGTTTTATAACCGATTGTACTAAAATCAAGAGTTTCTGGGCTCACTGATCTTTAGATGATGCATATTTTCAGTTTTAGTACGAATATTCATAGTTTTTCTATCAGTGTACAAGGCATTCTCATGCCACAAGCACTTAACTAGTCTGACATAAAAGTGTTATACAAGCAAAACTCTTCCCAGTCTTTAGGCCATGAAGACCCCACACATTATATATAAAATCGAAATCCAAAAGACTTATGAAACAGGTACAGATCTCGATGATGAGCCCCGAAATTGATCAAAAGTACATGCAGAGTACAATCGTCTACAATCGATACAATTCCTTTTCAAAGATTTCGCATCATCAGTACAGATTCAGCTTTGAAATGAAAGGGTGGGTACTGAATTCAAGGCATCCCTTCTATGAGTTCAACATGGACATGTACTAAGACTTCAAAATGTTCGTTTATATCAGACATGATTTCAGCACTGAATCATTCTTGAATTCTGTCATACCAACTGCTCAGGTCTGAGCTTAAAAGTAAAGTTATAAAGTGGTCTAAATAATTTTCATTCCCAACTCATCGCTTGATCTTCGACACCATTTCCCGTTTATGTAAACATGAAAAAATAACAAATCATTGCATAGTTCTAATGATTTTCCGTATCGAATATTCAATTTGCCTGTAAAATGTTGCCATTGCTCTTCCATTTCCGTTTGCCTGTTCCTCTGCTGACAAAATCCGTTTAAGCTCAATTCAAGCAAATCAAAAACGGAACCAAGCCTCCGCCTTACAATTTCAATTTCAAATCCAAAAAAAAAAAAAAAGAGGAAAACTTTTGCTTACAAAGTGCCTATCAAGCAATAACAACAACTTGCCATATCTTTTGATTGCATTTTGACAACAACAACCACAACAACAAAAACAGCAACAGCAAGACAAAACTGAAATAAGGCCTGGCATATTGTAACAAAAACAAAGACGCACTTGGAAATCGATTTTTGATTATTTTTGCTTATCATTGTTGTTGCCTTTTCCTGGCTGCCGCCGCCCCAAAAAAGCAACCGGGGAAAATTCAATTTAATTTTCTTAAATATTATTTGAGACACAATTTCTTCTTCTCTCTTTTTTTTATAATATTTTCATATTTCACTTTTTGAGTATGTTTTATCATGTTTACTTTCAATAACTTGCGTTGAGCCAACCCCCCCCCCACCCACCCATCCATTCAATTCAATTCCGCGCATAAACCTGACAAAAAATAAAAGGAACAATTTTTGTGCTGTTTCCCTATTTATTTTATTTATAGAAGGCTTTTTGTTTGTCATCGCAAATTGGAAATATAATTGAAACCATAAATTCCCCTTCCGCCAGGCGGTTAAAGAGTTAGAGGGCCACTGATCTAGGGATCTAATGGCAGAGAATGCGGCTGGATTTCTTAAACTAAAACTTGACTGAAAAGTCAAGTCATTTGCTAAAAGTACAAGCCCATAAACATCCCTTAACGTGGGGGTGGTTTTTTTTTTTTCCAAAGCCAAAGAGCAAAGGCTACAGCGAAGTAGAAGAAAAAATTAAAGAAATGTTTTGTAGAAACTCAACAATACAAGAAACGTGCACATAAAATGCGCTGAACAATTTCACAGCACGTAGATTCTGCTATAGCTGGCCCAAAATGCTGAGCAGGACTTTGCACTTAGCGCATACATACATACATACAATTTAGAGCATTGCATTACAAGTTGTGGGGAGGGGGGGGGCGGACAAAAAGTTGCAGTGTAAGTTTTCTAATTGCAACGCCAGCTGCCCCCCCAAAGGACATGGACAGCAATGTTGCTCGCACGCACGCATAAAGTAAACGGCATAACATAAAGTGTTGTTGTTGTTGCTGCTGTTGCTGGCACATCATCAGCTATGCAAACAAATACGCATAAATATGCACACGCACCCGCTCACACTTCGTCCCCCGCCTTGCCACGTATTCTTTTATGCAAAAAAAAACACACACACACAGACTCAACACACGCACAGCAGCAACAGCGACAGCAGGAGCAGCAAATGCTCCAAGCTGTTCTATGGAAAGCATGTGCAAATATACTCCCAGTCCATACCCACCCACTTGGTGGTGCCTCCAACCCATTTTTGGTACGCTTTGAAGCCTGGGCTTACGCATATTGCGTATACGACAAGTGTAGCAGAAGAAAAAAAAATATAATATATAATAAGAAAGAAACGCACTGCAATGGCTTCTTAGGTGAACCCAGCAAGCTCCTTTTACATTTCTGCACAACAGAACGCCATGTCTAGACAGTGAACATTGCATTGAAGCAACTTGCCAGGATACATTATGCGGCCCAGAAGAAAGCGTTTCCGATCCCATTATACAAAGTATACGAAGTATCTTCGCTTCACGTAAAGTTGAGCAGGATGCATGCTCACTTGATGATGACATTTGCATTGCGAGATGAATTCGTAAGTCCTTTCATAATACCTTGTGCTTTGAGGTGTCCAAGCGACCTTTCTACAAAATTGTCTGCTCTTGGAGAGCTGGGAAGAGTCAAACTTCCCATTTCCATCAATGCAAGTCGGAAATCAAACCCGTGGGAAGAGCATTTCTCTCTTCTGTTTATTTTTGAATTGCGAAATTTCGTGATTTTAAACTAAAAAGAATTTTTACCAAGTTTCAAGAGGATATGGCCAGGGGGATCACAGAGGGTTTTAATTCGGCAATTCAGTAAAATTGAGATTAGTAATGCTTAGTTATTGACTCTCATTTCGTTGTTCCGCAGAAAATGGCTCTCAGCTCTTTGCTCGAAACGTAGTTCAGAGATAAAGTCTAAGGGTTAAACAGTTTGGGGACTGAGCTATCTCTTGAAAGGTGCGAATAAAAAGCATTTCCGAATCCTGCCCATACAACCCTGAACACCTTTCCGAGCCTGGTATCCAGAATCAAGAGAACTATCTTGGATTTTAACCCTGGATGGTACCCCATTCGAAATGTAATAGGTTTTGCGCCCTGCTTCCTATTAGGTTTAATGAACCTATTGAATGAAATTGTCAAAAAAAAAGCAGCAGTAGCAGGCAGCATAAAACCCTGAAACCATCTAATGCTATTTAAATTATTGAATAGCATCCGGAATATGGAAGTCATGTACTTACAGTTCTCCTTATTAACTTTCACTGAGACATTTAACATTGCTTGGCAGTAGTAAAGGTGATAAAAGAAGCTTGAGATCATCAGCATATATTTGCACCTGAAAGTAAATAAAAGCGTGTGGAGTGAAATTCAATGGTTCTAGGTGGATACTTTGAATAACTCTAAAAAGTACATAAATGGAGTTGGAAAGTTTCAAGTAAGAAATACAGCAGAGAAGACTTAGAGCTCAAGCTTAAGCAGAAGAAGCCCATGGACTCGTATACGTATACTCTAGTTTAATAACTAGAGTTGAGAATTCATGTATAGTTGTATTAATTCATCGATTGTTCCTTAATATGCGAATATGTGATAATCATTTCAAACATCCTTAAGTCAATTAAAAGCTAAGTGCTTCTAAAGTTAAGCGAGATGTTGGGCGTAGATGAATTAACCAATTTTTAATATAGAATTGAACCGTGAAATGAAAAAATATACCAATTTTAAACTAATTTTCTAAATATCCACTACTTTCTGCTAAAGCAGCTACACTTTTAAATCAAAAGAAATATTCCATTTATTTAAAGAATTTTTAAGCCTCGAATCCTACCGACTTGTTTGTAGAATCAGCATTTCTGCGAAACCAAACCCATTTCCCCTCAATGGACTTTCCACTGTACGTCTCAAACCGATGCGACGCACTTTTGGCCCCTTTTTTTTCTTACTTTTAATGCAAGGCGCATTGCCTCCTTTGCTTTAGCGTTCAAGTAGTTTGTATAAATATTTGCATTTTTGCTGGCCGCCCCAGCAAAAGTAGAACTTAATGGATGTATGCATGTGTGTGTGCTGGCACCCCAAAAATGTACACACACACACACACACACACACTTAGTTGTACAAGTACCCTAGCCATTGCACTTCTTTTTTCGCCTCAGTGCAATTTCTTGGCCTCGACGATTGTCGCCTTTGATAAGCAGTCACTGGCGATGCTGTCGCTGTGCTACTTTGTCGCTGTTAATTATAAAAATTTTCCATTTTAGTTGGTGTTTCAGCGATCGTCAAGGGGGAAACATTTTCTAAGCGGGCGCTCAAAAGCATGCTACACTTTTCCTTCGTCTTAGATGTCGTGTTTTGCCTTTGCGGCAGCTTTTGTTAAGAGGGAAATACACATATTTATATGTATATACTTATAGTATATTAGTATATAAGTCTGTGTGTGTGTGTGTGTTTGAACAAATTGCAAGCAAGCACATTTTATGCTGCCGCTGAAAGGAAACGGCGACTGGCCGGGGGCCAGGAGGTGGCGAACAACAAAAGTTTAAGAAAAAGAAAACTGTGCAAATAAAACTTTTTGCTTTCGTTAGCTTTCGCTGCTTTGGCAGCCATTGCAAAAGTCCTTGCCAAGGGTAAATGCAAAGTTTACACACACACACACACACAGCAGGAGCGGTAACTGCGTGCTAGCCAAAAAGATGTTGCAAGGAAAGCGTCAAAAATAAAAAACGAGAATAATACCCAAAGCAAAGAGTGCAAATAAAATGACGAGTGAAGAGAGGAGGGAGTGGGAGGGGCAGCTGGCAGCTTTGATTCTTAAAAGCGGTGCCAGGGAGGAGGGGGCGGGGGCATTGCAGTTGGCAAAACGCTTCACTGCACTTGACTATTATTGAAGCTGGATGCCAGGACCCCCCAGTTCCAAGTTTGTCCTTGCTGCAAATTGAGTTGTTGCTGTTGCTGTGCAACTTTTGCCTTTGGGCCAGGCAGCACCGAAGCCAACATCTTTGGGCACTGGCATCCTGCCATTCTCATCACCGTCCTTTGCATATTTTAGCGCGCGATTCGTGCAGTTTGTGCGCTCCTGCCTTGCCACTTTTTGCATTTTTTATGTGTTGGTAGGTCATTGCACGTACAAAAGCCACTTTTACTGCGCCACCAGCAGCAGCAACTCCAGCTGCACCAGCAGCAACAGCAACAAAAACTGTGGAGCAACTTTTCACGCTGCCAAATTAAACAAACATTTTGCAGTCAAAGCGCAACGAGTTGGCTTCTTGGTTCTCTGTTTGAGAAATAATTTATAGAAAAGGAAAAAAAGAAGTGTAATTTAAATGAAATCTATAGAAAAGTGAATCTATGTTTGATTGTAGGCGGAGCGGGGCAGAGTGGACATTGGTTGGTACTGGGTTTCCCAACGGTTTCGAAAATGTTTCAGAATTTTCCATAATCCTGTAAACCCTGGTGCATAATTTCCCTTGTCTTGCCTCAAATGACTTTTTAATTTGTACCCCAGCTTGACAAATGCAAATGCATAAATCATTTTTGGAATTCACTCGACGAATTAAAAATTAATGCAACATCACAGGCTCATCCTCTGCCCAAAATGGCCGTCCAAAATGCAGCAAAACAGAGAGAATTTCATACGAAGAGAGTGAGAGCTGGGGGTGGGCGAAAGATTAACCCGGCAAGTATGAGTATCTCTGGCCCTGGTCGAGGCTGAGTTTTTCTAAATGCCCTGCACACAGCGGCACATTTTTATCGATTTTCCTCGCGTTCGCAATGCAGGCGATGAAATTTTTGCAACCCCATAAACGTGTCTGCGTTTATATTTTTTTTCCGTTCTGTCTTTCTTCTCTCTGCCCAGTTGCTCGGCGGAGGCTGTGAGGCACGCACTTTTAGAAATTGCCAGAAACGTTGGAAAAACTGAAAAAAAAAAAAGGAGAGAAGGATAGTGCGTGTGCGTATGCGTGTGTGTGTGTGTGTGTGTGGGTTCGACAGAGGGAAAAAATTCGCATTGAGGGTGGAAAATAAATTGCTTTTAATTTGATTTCAACTCAATTAAATCTACGAAATGGAATTTCAAATTAATTCCCTTTCTTCATTCTGCTGTCTTCGTTGGCCTTGGGTCCCAGCTAATGCATTTTCATTAGACGCCAAATTGCAATTGACACAATGATACGAATATCAGTAATTAGTTAGCACTCGGCCAGCGGGATCTATTCTCAGGGGAATTTGGTTTGTTGCCAAATCAAACAGCTGGCTGGTGTACTTAGAGCAAAAGATTGGCTATTTATTACAATGCTTGGATTAAGAATGTGTAGTCAGTATCTAGGAGGGGGGCAAAAGGTGCTGAAAACCCTTCCCAGTGGCCAATTCGAAATATTTCCCTGTTTTATCTGCATGTTTTGATTACTGCAAGAAAATTGCTCTTTTCATATATTAGGTGAATTAAGATATTTGGCTTCAACACCTTTAACCCGATCGATAACAAAGAAAAGTCTTGTTTCAAAAGCGGAGTGATTAAATTTGACTTTTTGATCTCATTATTCTTAATCGAAGAGCTTCATTTCTTGAACCAAGTACGTTACATTCTCATATCAAGCTTAAGAAATCTTATTTTTAAATCAAGAGCATAATTCATAGTCAAAAACAAAGAATGTTCGTTTTTGTATCAAGAGCTCATCAGTTTCAAGAGTCGGATCTCTTCACCCTTAAATCTAGAAACCCACAGACTTAAAAGTAACGACCTCAATTGAAAATCAGTTGTTCTTTCCTTAATTGTTAAACTTTTTCAAGCAAAATTTGTTGTCAAACTTAGTAGCAAGTTTTAGAAGGTTCGATGAACGCACAAAAGCATTAAGTAGCATCTGTCAGCCGTTAACCATGCCAACAATGCCATAACTGATTTATAAGTGATTCTCCTCTTGAGCGAAGAAGAAATGCATATATATTCGATTTTAGCTTGCATATATATTCGATTGTAGCTTAAAATGTGGCCCGATTTGCTTAACTATAAGCTTAAAATCGGTCGATTTTGTTCCCTGGGCTTTCTGTATATCTGCATATGTCGTTAACATCCTTTTATCATCCAAAGGAGCTGAAAACCATCCAAAGGATATGAAAAATTTTAATCTTTTGGGTAATTTTTCAGCTCCGTTGAATGATCGAAGGATATTAAAGACATACTCAGTCCAACTAGATCGTTTTTTGACCTCTTGCGATCTTGTGGTCAACTGACCACTAACTTAGTTCTCTTAATTTTGGACTCAGGGCCGCTTTTTCAGCAACAACCTGTCGCCCAGCTTCTGTTTTCACCGCTGTGTTTGTAAAGCAACTTGCTGACGTCGATTACTCGCCTGCTCTGGCATTGCTGCAGATCTCATCCTGGCCTGACGTAGTCTTAGAAGAACGCTTGCCTGTTGTGATGTTTTGAAAGCTCTCAAATCGGTTGGCGAAGAAGTTTTTTGACTTCTCTTTACACTTATCTGTTTCATTTTTAGACTTAAGTGTTTTCTGGCATACTTAAGAAAATCACAAAATATCAATTTTAGAACCTTTAAAGTTTATTTATATCGAAGTCTAACTTTCAACAGTTCATACCGGCATTTCTCTAAGCTTTCACCACACACCATTAGAGACATTATTGTCCTCTACGCCTACCTTAACTCCAGGCAAATTAGACCATTTGACACTCCCTCTCCTAGCTTCACTCCTCCCCCATCACTTGCTCTCTCCCATTTCGAGGTCAGCCAATTAACTGGCTTTCACAACCATGGCCCAAAAAATTAGACACTCGAAATTGTGTCACAATAGAGGCTATAAAATGCTCGGTACCCCTTTTCCATTCATTTCCACTTTTCAGCTACCTCAACAAACAATAAAAGTCTTCCGCTCCCGTTCCCCCTTTTTATTTGCTGTTGTTGTTCCATTTGATGCCGCAGCTGAACTTGACCTTGATAAAATTTGAAGTGAGCTTTTTAGCACATATCAAAATGGTTACATCTCAAGGGGGAAAGCCCCCTCCACCACCACCACCACCAACACCAAAACACATGCTCGAGAGGGGGCGAAGTGTCGCTCTTGTCTCGCAAATGACATTGAAAATTTTCGCATCTAAATTACAAGTAGCAAATCGTTGATGACGCATTTTTCCACCAAAAGCGAAAATGGTTTGTACCTACAGATACATATAAAAATTGTATGTA
Organism: Lordiphosa andalusiaca; assembly: GCA_035044965.1. Classification (NCBI taxonomy): domain Eukaryota; kingdom Metazoa; phylum Arthropoda; class Insecta; order Diptera; family Drosophilidae; genus Lordiphosa; species Lordiphosa andalusiaca. Next base: position 2,095,398 of record JAWNNM010001363.1, on the reverse strand, counting down.
CTATAGGGGTGGCTTCAATTACGAAACTCACCCTGGAAGTCAACCCCCGAAAAAGCCAGCCGCAATCCAAATGGGATATAAACCATAAAAAGCCAAATCCTGCAGGCGACGCGTCGGCCATGTTTTGCCAGTGAATCATCCGAATCACAAAATTCAGAGAATTTAACACCTAAGCAGACAGCCCTGCCGAAGTCACGCAATTTCCCTGAAACGGAGTGGAAGGCAGCCTTCAAGGACACCACGCCGGCTAATCAGGGGAGCCACGAAAGTGATAATCAAAATAAACAAAAGATTTAGGGGAGCGGGTGGAGGGCGGAGGGTGGAGTAACCTTGAAAGGCAGGCCTATGAAAATCGATTTTCTTGACGAACACAAAGGGTTGTACGTAATTGTAGCAGCCAGGCAGTCGGCTGGCAATAATTAATATTTTTTTAGGCAGGCAGGAGCTGGGTCAAGGTTCAAATATTTTGACTTGGAGTATGGCCTAGTCAGGTGAATGAACCTGCGAAATGTAGAGCACTAAGTAAAAGGGGGAAACCATGGGACTATAGGAAGCTCTACCACTTTCAGTGGGAGAATTTAAAATGGGGAAAAATATTTTAAATGTTGCAAAGATATTGTTTTTGGGAATTGAAACCAAATTCATTATTGTTCAGTTGCTCACACGAAATGTGTTTTTTGTCGCTTACTTGTTCAGTTGCTACTAACTAACTCTATTCGATTGCTCACCTTCTTGATCTTCTTTGTTCAGTTGCTCACTTACTTCTACTTCTTTGTTCATTAGCTCTGTCAGTTTGGTTCTTTATGTTTAGTTTCTTACTCACTTCATCTGTTTCTATCAGTTTCTAACTCAGCTGGTGGCCGTTAACTAGACAAGTTGCCCACTCACTTGCTCTTCTTTGTTCATTTAATTACTAACATCTTGTTCTTCGTTCAGTTGTGTAGTAGATCATTCACTTGATCCTTCATATTTAGTTGCTTTGTTCAGTTGCTTACGCACTTGATGTTTTTATGTTCAGTTTTTTACTTGCTCACTAGCTAGATCTTTTTCGTTCAGTTCTTGAAACACTCTTTCTGTGTTATTCAGTTGCTCATTAAGATGTTGACGTTAACTGAACAAGGGAAACACTTTTTTTTTTGTACTTTTTTGTTCAGTTGTTCACTGAGTTGGCCTTACAAAATATATTTCAAAAACTCAAAGACCTACAGAATTATAGAAACAACAAATTGGCTCAAAAATGTGCACATTTCCTACTGTCCGTGGGTTCGATGACTTGCCTTAACAAAAAAAATACGAAACCGACCACACAAGGGTATAATATTTTAGGGGACAGCAACAAGTAGGAGCTCACGGCAAATACATCAAGCGAAGGGTTGCCAAAAGCCCAAAGAATACGTACACACTCACACACACACACACACACCCAGAAGTTTTTTATGGCTCATTATGAGGGGCTGCTGGGCTTTCTTTTTGACTGTTGTTGTTGATGTTGTTGTTTTTGTTTTTGTGGTGGCTGTTCATTCATTCCCCCCCGATGTGTCATAAAACGTAGCTCCCCCTTGGTTTAACTTCATTGGGCTCCTACCAGCAAACCAATTGGGCTAGGTCAGTTTGTATCCATACACACACACAAACACATACATACTGCTCGTGCTGGTGGTGTGCGTGTGGCCCTTGCGGTTAAGTTGTTGTCTGTGGTTGGGGCTACCTGTTGCTCAATTGCCAGCGGGCTTGTTTTTTGAGCAGCTCATTATTATATCGCCGCAGCTGCCATCGGTAGCCTTTTTAATAAAAACTAATAAGGCCAATTAAGTCAACATGCGTTTTGTGTCTCAACTTGTCCTTTTTGTTTAACGTTGGCGCTAATAAAGACCGCAAAAAGCCGCTTACGTACCGGAAGCTGCATAAAAAACTGCAAGAAATTGATTTAAAAAAGGTCTCAACAGAATCATAAACTGTCATCGGTTCAAGAGGAAGCTTTCAACTTTTGGAAGTTTGGTGTGTGTGTGTGTTTGTGTGTGTCTGCGTGTGTGTGTGGTAGCCTACTTTCGGCCCTATTCTCTGTTGGCTTATGTAGGTCGACGGCCTTCTACTGCTTGGCCCCCACTTCTGTTTGTTCCACTTCTTCGGCTTTTCTTGTGGGCGTCTCAAAGTCACAAACTTGTGTCTTGTTGTTGGTGTTAAAATTTGAATGTTGTGTCTAGGCAAAAGGTTGATGACATTTTGGTTGGGCTTTAAGAGGAGATTACAACATTAAGGAAATCACAAAGTGAATAAAATGAAGTGGGTTATTAATTTCAAAGATTTGTAACATTCAATTGATTGATAGTTGAGCTACTAGCAACCGGAAAAAGTTACAAAATTCAGGTTTAAAGTAGGTTTTTCCCAGATACTGGGAATTACAGTTCAGAGGCTTACTTTCAATCTTACTTTCGAAATTGTTTTGGCATCTTTGAGTTTAAAATAAATAAAAAATACTAGTGTCTTGATTTGTCTTGAAGTGCTAAGAATGTTCTATGGAGTATGGAGGAAGAAAGGAAAGGAATATGTATCTCCATGGAATAGCAAATTAATCTCTAAAATGCTAAAAATTATTCTGATTCGGATAACATTTTTCTCGATTTTTTTGCTTAATTTAAACCTTATGTCATAATCGGATAAACGGGATAGCTTATATTTTCAGTATATAAAAAAGTGGGATCAAGCGAATCTTGTTCGAGTACCTCGTTGGGGCACAGAAACTTGCACTGGCTAAAATCGCCGCCTGAGAAAGATGAAGGCGAGAGTTCAAGCACCATTGCAAGCCTATTTATACATATTTACTTTTTTACTTCGGTTCCCAAATTCATTTACATAGCCAAAGATTTAGAAAAGGAGAGCTTAAAGCTGAAAATGAAAAGTCTTGATTTGAAATTATCAATTTAGGTTTAAACTAGAGCGTAAGTTAAAGTCGACCCTGCCCGACTTCGATAGACAGACGAACGGACAGGGCTACATCGACTCGGCTGTTGACGCTGATCAAGAATATATGTATGTACATACATACCTTTTACTCTTCGAGTAACGGGTATATGTAAATATGACAAATAAATACATACATACAACCCAAGTGTTGAGTACTGCAATGTAGCTTTTAAAATGTTCACATATCTAGCGTTGTTTTCATGCAACAACAAAAAAAAGAAACTTACCCAAAGAAACAGAAGTTAAAGCGGGAGCAGCAGACTGCAACAGGGGGCGCGGGGGGCTTAGCAAAACGGCACTACAAAAACACTTTGCAAAAACGGTAAAGGCCAAAAAAAAAATTGAGGAGAGAGCTGCAGAGAGCAAGCGCAGCAGAACAAAAACAAATACACAAACGCCGGCGCGACGTCAAGCACCGCAAGCGGAGGCGGGCGGCTTAGCGAAAACGGTAAACGCGTAAAGAATGAAGTGAGAGGAAGAGCAGCAGGGAGTGGGCACATACACAATACACACACACACACACTTTTGGATTTTTTCTTTTAATTATATTAACCTATAATTAAAATTATGGGCTAACTTATTTTTGCAGCCATTGCAACTGGGCCTCGGCCGCATTAAAGCACTAGACATTCAAAAAAACAACAACAAAAAATGAAGGCAGCGGCCGCGAGAGCCAGACGCGCACAGAGAGAACGAGAGACAATTGGCAAGGCGGCCAAATAATTTAACAATTGCGTTATATTACTAACTTAATGCCGCAAATAGTTTAAATTGAACACACCGGCACTCTATGATATTGGCGAAATCATTTTGTCACTTTGAAACGCGTTAAAAACCAACAAAATTAATAAAACTCGGGAGCTCGACCGGCAACAGGCGGCCAGCTATGACGATAGAAATTATGCAACTAGTCAACTATCGATATTTCTCTTCGACGCGCTAGTACCATAAGTTTCTTTTCGATGTGCTAGTCCCAAAAGTTCCGTTGGTCAACTTAAAATTTGAATTTGAATGAAATTTAAATAAATTCTTATTTAGACTTTGATCAAATTGAATGAAATTTGTTTGAATATGATATGAATTTATGATTTGAATTTATATATGATCATTTTACACAGATTTTACAGATTGAGCTTTGTCCGTCCGTCTGTCTGTCTGTTTCTACGCGAACGAGTCTCTCAGTTTTAAAGCTATCGAGCTAAAATTTTGCACAGAGTCTTCTTTTTGCTGCACACTACTAATATGTCGATGCCGACCGGATCGGATGATTATATCTTATAGCTCCCATAGGAACAATCGGTCGGAAAACTAGTTTTAGTGAGAAAAACTTTTTTCTTTTCCATGGAAACGTCTCCAAACTTTGTAATCGTAGGTTTTTTATGGTTTTTGATAATTCTATTAAGTTTTATTAAAATCGGTATAGTTTATGGTATAGCTGCCACACAAAAGATAGGTCTGTAAAACAGTCTTAGTTAGAAAAACTTTTTTGTTTTTAATGGTAGCGTCCTGCAATTTTGTATTTGTTTGTTTCATATGCTCTCACATAATTTTACAAATTTTTGGCCAAATTGGACGACTATATCATATAACTCCCATACGAACGATCGGTCTGAAAATGGGAAAAAGAGTATTTTTTGAAAATACAAACACTTCGGCACAGACGAAGTTAGTTTAGCTTTCTCGTTTATCTTAGTGATCGAAATACATATTTTAGACAACTGTTTCCAGTAATAGGACTTAGTTTTCTGGAAAATTCAAAATGATTTTCTTATTAATAGGAGAATCTCTGAAAAACCTCAAATATCAAACATTTCCACATAATAAATTATAAAATGCCATTGACCCCAAAGCCTCCCCTCCCTCCCACACACAATTTCAAAATCCTGCTTCCCACACAAAGCAACTGCATTTTGGTTGCGAGACAAGATGAGCCGCTGCAGATAATTCCAATAAGCATGAAAAATGACGACTGCACAACCTAAACCTAAGTCAGAATCTATTTCCGGCGAAACGGTCATAAATACAATTTCTTGGAGCCCTGAGACGCGGCCACGTCTCAAAGGGCCTTACAGGAGCCATTAAGCAAAGTGCCGTTTCGAGCTGAGAAAATTGAAAAACCAAATGGGAAATCACATGCATGTGCGTGTGCGTGTGTGTGTGTGTGTGTGCGCGCAGGCGCGCTTTCCCAAAATAGAACGGAAGAGTGAGTCGCAAGGCGACATATGGATGCAGCCAGCTTCGCAGGAGTGCCTGTGGAATGCTCTTGTCTGGATCTTGGGGCCTGAGTGACAGCCGCTGCAACTTAACGGTAAATAAGCGACGCCATCATCCCATTTCCATCCCCATCCCCATCCACATCCCCAGGGCCAGAGTCAGAGGCTGCATTTACAATGTTGGCACGCGCAGGCGCGCACACATGTTGCTAGCACATCAACTTCAACATCTTTGTCCAGAAGGGGGGGGGAAGAGATGGGTACTGCATCGTCAGCAGTTGTCATTTCGGAAGCAATTATTTTAATGCAAAGCCGAACCGAACCGAGCCGAACCAAAGCGGAGAGCGTGCCAGCCAGCCAGCCAGCCCCCCCTCCCTCCATCCATCCAATGATGATGGAGGAGTCTCTTGTCGATGTCGTTGTCACACGAGCTTGGGGTTGGTTGGCTGCCGATCTAAAATTAGTCCAGCCTATGAGAGTTCCTGAGGTGTTTTCGGGTGGCTCCACAAATAGGTACAGTTGCGCCTAACAAAGAAACGAGCGGAGAGCATTGACATTGCGCCAATTGAGAGGCACAACAGTTGTTCTTCGCTTGCCGGCGTAAAATGGAGGAGAAGTGGCCACCAAAATGGAGAAGCGTTTATTAATAGGCACGCCGGGGCTCCTCCAAAATGGCCACAGAAATGTAAGATGTAAGTGCGTGACAGAATTGTGTTAGCATCAAGTCGAAGCGAACAGCCATGGAACAGCCGTGGCGGCCTGCGATATGATCTTCAGCCAACTGGGGGGGATCAGCAAAGTTAATTGAGTCCAAGTTAAAGTGGAATATTGCTTAAAATGTGAATTTTACAAAATTATTCAAAAGTTGTAGCAGAAATCCTACAAAATTGTGCTTATTTTTTGAAATAAATACAAATTCTTTCGGAGTTTGCTAGAAAAAATTGTCTCAATGTGCCTTGAATGTGTCAAACTGTAAGTTTGCTATAGTTTTGAAGAAGTTGAAACAATATTGAAAGTGGTTATCAGATGGACTTCCCTCAAATCGACCAGCTTCAATTCACTACTTAAGGGATTTAAGGGAAGTTTATCCTTTATCTTCCAAGAGAAACTTCCCAGAGAGGGCCGCAAAATCATGCTATCCTGACTATGGCACAAGAAATATATGTCAAAAGCATAACATTTGAATACTTTCCAACTTCAAAATGTTCTATTAATTGTTGCTTGTGAAGACCTTCTTTTAAATCTGCTAAAAATAATAATGATTCGTTAGTCAATGGGGTACAGGAAGAGGCCTAATAAGGTTATTGATCTGGATAAAATTTGCCAACAAAATTCTGTAGCATGAGAAAAACCTCAACAAATATACCTAAATCGTAGTCTGGTCACACTGCTGTAGCGACAAGAATTTATCGGTATCGGGAATTTACTGTTGTCACCTTGGCTTGGACGGAACTTTTGAGTAATTTGGCATATCCTGAGGATTTAAATTGATAGTTCCTCCATATGTTCTCTATATTTTAGGCTTTTGTTAAGATGAATGTGTATAGTCTGTCAATCAATAGTCAATTGGTTACTATTTACAATGGTTAATGACCATGGTAGGTAGCGTCCACCCTCTATGTGCATTGTACATACACTTTGGACCTTAAAATTGCAATATAACAGGCTTTTTTGGCATTTTTATACCTTAGCGTAGGTACATAGAGTATTATAGGTTTGTGCACAAGTATGTAACAGCTAGAAGGAAGCATCTCCGACCCTATACTTATATATATTATTGATCAGCATCAACAGCCGAGTCATGTCCGTCTGTCTGTCCATATAAACGCACAGATCTCAGAGATTGTAAGAGATAGAGGTTTGACATGTAAGCGACATATGTTTCTTATATATGCAGGCTTGACCGACTTTCTTGTTTTATGTAAAATTCCTTATTCGCCAAAGAACTGCAAAAAATCATGATGCCCGATGAAAAAAAGTGTAAATGTAGTAAAATTAATAGCACAATGGTCTATAAAGTAAATAATTTTGTGATTTTTTTTCATTGCCAGATACATTTTCAGAATTTTTTGAACTTGGATAAAAAATCAAATTTCTCACAAAAATCCGAATTTTATTTTTAGAAAATCAAAATAATGGTATCTTAGGTAGGAATAAAAACCAAAGTTTGGATTTCGTTTTTCGTGATTGTTGTTCAAATAAGTTTAAGTAGAAATGTGGTTTCAAGACGTTAATAAAGTGACTACAGGGCCTAGAAATGTGATCAAATCTTGTTCAACTCAACTATTCAACTATTTGAATTCAAAATATAATATTAATACAATAAGTAGGAACGTTTGGTATCTTCTCTGGTTGCCTCTTTCTGTAAACTTCTATTATTCATATTTCAAATAATTACAGCCTGAAACGATTTTCACTTATCTAATTTACCGTATTTAGTTTTGAGACTAGACTTAGCTCCAAGATTGTTATATCCTTGGGAATCGCAAGCCTTTATCCTTTAAGCCTACTGCCCACATAGATTTTTGCCCGCTATTAAATATAACAACATTTTAAAAGCCATAACAAACTCGTCTTTGCCACACCAAGTTGCATTTCAGTACAACACTCAACAAGTAGATGGCGCTGCAAACTCAACACATGAACACTAGATGGCGCCCTCAACTCACCACATGCTGGTGCCTTTGGTGCACGACAGAGGGCGCATTGCAGCACTCAAGCCGCTAGTAGTGTTTGAAACCAGAAACTTTCAGCCCAAAGCTTAATTAGACTTCGAAGCTTTAGTGTCAAGTTCATAAAGAGGCTTTCAAGCAGCTTAATAACTTACAGCAGCGTTAAGTTTGAAATTTATTAAAGCTTAAACAAAACCGTAAGGAGACGTTTTCTGCTTTAGAACGTTCTCTTTAGATTTTAGATTTAGATATTAGATTTTATTTGATTTGAAATACAATTTTATTTCAATTTAATGACCCAAAAGCCTTGAGATGCATTATTGTGGGCTCTTGAAATGTGCTCTAAGTGTTCGAACAAGTAGTTAATTGGAGTTAGACAAGTCTAAGACGGGCTTTACAAGGTGGAGCAAAACACATGGAGTTTTTGAAAAGCTCATGCTTGTGGGAGAGAAGTGAAGCTCTTACAGCTCTTTCCTACAAACGAAAGCGTTTTCAAAAACTTCATAAAGTTTGCTTCTACGTGTAAATCTAGTCTTAGGTGGGAGTTAGACGAGTTTAACACCATGGAGCGAACTTTATGTAGCTTTTCAAAAAGTTCATGCTAGTGGGAGAACGTTGTATCGGTGTCGCTTTCCCCTCTACACCTCTTTCCCACAAACTAAAGCTTTTTCAAGAACTTCATGAAGTTCGCTTCACCGTGTAAATCCAGTCTTAGACGAGTTTTACACCATGGAGCAAACTTCATGAAGCTTTTTAAACACCTTATGATAGTAGGAGATAGGTGTAGAGGTGTCGATTGCCCCTCTACACCACTTTCCTACAAACGAAAGCTTTTTAGGAACTTCATGAAGTTCGCTTCGCCGTGTAAATTTAGTATTAGACTTTTTGAAAAACTTCGTAAAGCAAACATCACAGTACAAAACCCGTCTTACACCGTGAAGTACAGTTCATGGAGTTTTTTTAAAAGCTCTTGCGAATAAAAAAGCGGCTTAAAGAGCTAAGTAAATATGAAGCAAACTTCATAAAGCTACACCACTACTCCCCTTTTCTATAAACGAAAGCTTTTCCGAAGACTTCAATAAGTTAGCTCCACAGTGTAGAATAAGGATCCTGGGGAGGCGAGGGGCCAACGGGCCGCTCTAAGCCCATCGCTGCTTTAGAAATTTCAAATATTACTCTCATTATCAATAATAACTTCAATAACTTGCATGTTCTCCTCTTTATTCGCAGATCGTCTACGGATCCGATGGTCAGCCTGTACGTCCCGATTCGAAACGTGGACGTGGCAAAGGAAAGACAGCCGGCACAGGGAGTGCTGTGGCAGTGAACGCCACAGCCCTGGCCGCTGGCAACGGAACACCAACAACTGGGGTAAGTGTCTATTCCCCAGATGTCAGCTACTTGAGTTTATTATGCACCTAGGCCATGGCCACCGCACACATCCATATCCATGGGCACTAATTAAGTCACGCGACGACGGCGACGATGTCTGCTGCCGTAGACAGTTTGTCTGCGGTCGCCGGTTCGACCCACGTTGAATGCCATGCCTTTTCGCGGCAAGCGCCACATGCCGTGGTAACATTTTCCATGTCATCACGCCGCATCCGCATTGTTTGTGCAGGCAAATGGGCTAAAGAGTCGTCGGCGTCGGCTTCCCCAAAAGGCAAAGGCAGGCCATAATCCACCGCAGGCAGCCGCACGTAGGCAAGAACCAAGGCAAGTGGGGGTCACCCGCCACTCGCCATCGTCATCGTTGAGGGCGAACAGAACAAAAAAAAAACAAGAAAGAAATAAAGTTACGCTCTCAAAGGCGGCCGGGGCCACTCGTATGCAATGGCAACATGCCGCACGTACCAACAGACAGAGAGACCCAGACCCAGACCCACAGCCAGAGCCCCAGCCAGTCATCCAGTCATCCAGCAGCTAGCTAGCTACTTATTGTCTGAATGCTCTCGCTAAGGGCGAGGGTCTCTGCGGCTGTCGCTGCTCTTGGGACAGCTGGAGGGGGCGGGGCGGGTTGGAGGAATCCGCAGACAGCAGCCAGACCAGGGAAAGGCAACAAACAGCGTAAAGAGGCAACACCAGAGTCAGTGGCTGCCATTGACTTTGACCTTAGCTGGAGTTTTGGCACGCAACATCCTCACCCTGTCACTGCGTGGTCTGACATGGAAGTTTCAAGGTCGGATTGTCGTAAAAAAGTTGTCTCAAGTTGATACAGTGAAGGCTCTGGCATAAGTGGCGTTGGTTGTGCTTGGACATGGGCAAAGAAATGTTACTGGAACAAATCTATGGCAGTTTCTAGGCAAACTCTGGGGTTTTACTTTAGAGTAAACCTTATATAAGTTTTCAAATCTGTCAATCAGAGTGCCACAACCAACCCAGGGGGTGTAAACATGCTTTCTTCCGCGCATCAAGACAAGCAGGTGTACGTCGGCTAGCTACCGCGCTCTCTTCTTAGACCAGCTTGCCTCAAAATATCATAAATATGACTTCAACACTTCAAAGTATTTTGTTTACATTATGATACCGCAGTTCCGCGCATCAAGGTAAGCAGTTGGACGTCGGTTTGCTACCTCTGCTTGCAAAAACCTTATCTGAAAATCGGAAACAAGAAAGAATAAATCTCAAATTCTGTTCAAACCTTGTTCTTGCCCAAAGTGTATCCACTGTAGATACTCACATCCTTCGCTCTTTAATTGGCCGATTTGTCTTGTAAATGCCATGAGGAGAAGCCGTGGCTTTTGGAGTCTGTTGCCACAGTTGTGGCTTTTATGTGCCGTTGATTATGTCGTCACTTGCCACACGCAGGCGACTCCCCGGTGCGAACACGCACACAAATACCCAAGACATTCCATGGCAAAGCCCATAAAAACTGTGGCAACATCCTCCAGCTACAGCCAAATCACGTGGCTTCATAAAATCGCAAGACAGCCGCAACAAGTCGCAGACCAAGTGGTAGTAGTAGTCCTCCGTTTGAGCTTGACATTGAACAGCCGCCGTCTTCATCCACTTGGCCTTCGTCTTGCGGCTCCTCCTGCTCCATTGCCATGCACAGCCAGCCCAGCCAGCCCAGCCCAGCCCGTTGGCATTTGCTATGCGCGCTGCCTTTTCCGGCACAACAGTTGCAAAGTTTTCCCTTGTTGTAAGTAGAAAGTGAAGTTTTTGGTGGCCCAGTGACACGGACTGCTCCTGTTTTTTCTTCTCATTTCTCGTTTTTGGTGGCCAAATTCAGGTCGCATTGCATGGCTCGTGACCTTTATCGAGGGTGGGAGAGAAAAAGAACGGAAAATTCAACGCCAACACGGGCAACATCGGGATTTGCCAAGGACAAACCCAACTGGCAATTGCAGCCATGGTCATGACTCCGACTCGACTCCAACTCCTCCTACTCCTCCTACTCCGCCTCCTCCGCAGCCAAAGCCAGCGGCATCCGCGTTGGTTTTTGGCCTTCATGTTTGCATGCAGTTACGTTACCAGCCTTTTTGGCACTCCATTTTGGCCATTGTTTATGTGGGGCCTTTGTTGGCCTCGCCCAGTCCCAGCTGCGGTCCCGGTCAGATGCAACTTGTTGCATCGGGAGCTTTGTCAAAATCTACATATACATATGGAGGCAATATGGAATTGAAGTTGACTGGCGGCAGAGTTGGCATTGATGTTAACACTGCACTGCATGAAATAAGTTTCAGATTCAAAGAGCAATTAGGCTGAAGTGAAAGAGCGGAGAAATGTACAGTTTCAGGGAACTTCTTGGTCAAAAATTTGATTAGTCTGTTAGTACAGTGGGACACTTAAAAAGAACCCTGATAGAAGGGACTTCTATAAGCATCGCCTCATACTCAGCTTGTCAACTGTACCCTAGGTTCGTCATCTATAGCAACTTGCCTTAAATATGCCAAATTTTGGCCGGGAAAAGGTATATAACCAGGAAAAATCTTTGGAAACTCCGGCTACCTGATTCGAAGCATAATTTACCAATGGTTAAGGTTCGAAAATTTCAGGCTCAAGGTTTTTGGGCAAAGGTTTTGGCTCGAATCTCGAATATTAATACAACAAAATAGAATAAAATTAACTTTGGTTCGTCAGAAGTTTGTTTACCCTTGCAGCATATTTTTTTTAAACTAATTTGAAGCACATTTCCACTGCAAACAAACAAGTTTTTCTCACCAAAACTACTTTTCTAACCTTACTTTTCTATGACAGCTATACTATATAGATGTCCGATTTCGACCAAACTTAGTGGAATCATGGGAAAGCATAGCAAACTAAGAAATACAAAGTTTGGAGGCGTTTTCTTCAAAAACAAAAAAGTTTTTCTCACTAAAACTAGTTTCTCGACCCATCATTCCTATGGCAGCTATAACCTACAGTCAGCCGATTTTGACAAAACATTGTAGAATCGTATGAAAGCTTATAAAATAAATATATGCCCATTTTAAAGAGGTTTCCATTGAAAACAAAAAAGTTTTTCTCACTAAGACTACTTTTCTAACCTTACTTTTCTATGGCAGCTATACTATACAGATGTACGATTTCGAACAAACTTGGTGGAATCATGGAGGAGCATAGAAAACTAGTAAATACGGAGTTTGGAGACGTATCGCTCACTAGAACTAGTTTTTCGACTGATAGTTCGTATGGCAGCTATATGCTATAGTCATCCGATTTGGGCAAAAACTTGCAGATTTATGAAAAAGCACTTAAAACAAACAAATACAAAGTTTTGGGTTGCTACCATTAAAAACAAAAAAGTTTTTCTAACTGAAACTGTTTTTCAGACCTATCTTTTGTATGGCAGCTATACCAATTAGATGTCCGATTTTAATAAAAAATGGTAGAATTATACAAAATAATAGTAAACCTACGATTACAAAGTTTGGAGACGTTTCAATTGAAAAGAAAAAAGTTTTTCATACTCGAACTAGTTTTCCGACAGGTTGTTTCTAAGGGAGCTATGACATATAGTCATCCGATCCGGTCAGTTTCGACATATTAGTAGTTTGCAGCAAAAAAGAAGATTTTGTGCAAAATTTCAGTTCGATAGCTTCTAAACTGAGAGATTAGTTGGCGTAGAAACAGACAGACAGACGGAGGGACAAAGCTCAATCGACTCAGCTCGTCACCCTGATCAAGAATATATATATATGTAGTTTATGGGGTCGGAAATGAATATCTTTATGCGTTGCAAACTTCTGGGCAAAATTATAATACCCTTTGGTAGGGTATAATTACATTAAAGTGATTGCATTTCAGATTTTAGATCTCAGCCAGGCTACCATTTCCACTTCCGTTAAAGTTTGGCGCTTTTTGAAAACGGTTTTGGGACAAAAATTGTTTGAAAAAATGGTAAAACTTTTGCGAAAGTGAAAATGAGAGCAGGGCAACATCGGGATATAATAACTGTATAATAATTTAGTAATTTTCGATTCGGTAAACTATGATAAACTAATGACTAACTACACAGAAAAAAAACGGAAATCAATCCGAAACAGGATTAAAGTGATCCAGTTTTTTGGGATTAAAAGTATTTCTCGGATCGGATCAAGAGTATCCGGGATTACCCTGTTTTCAATCCCGTTTCGGATTGATTTCTTTTTTCAGTGTAGCATTTTAGTTCTGGTCAAAGGACGTATGCTGTTTTTTGAAACGAAACTTAGTCCAAAGCCTTGCGGGAGCTCATAGAATTAGATGGTTCTGGTAGGAGTTGTTGCCTCACAGAACCAAGTCTTGGCAATATAGCCACCTATTTCGAGTAAACAACTTTTTGATTCCCTCAAAACTTCCCACCATGTCGTCCAGTGTCGCACATACTTGCATATTCACAGCCATTGAGCAGTTTATTTTTTCTTCTTTGTATGCAAGTCCCCCTCAGTGTTTCCTTTTTCCAACCCGCCCACATTTGGGCATAGGTTTTTTTTTTGTTCCGCGTTGGCTCCCCCCATCAGACCTGCCACCGACTCTGGTCAACGCTGGCGGCAATTAGTCAACACACGATGCAATCAGCTTGTCACAATGTTGGAACAGGGAGGAGCTGTTTGGTGGTTGTTGGCCAACATCAATTGGAGAGCCGCGCGTGTGCACTTAATGTCTAATTAGGCGCCGCCAACTCGAAAAGCCGCTCAACAGGTTGCAATGTCAAAGCTAAGGCCTTGTTAAGACCGCCGGCCACACCTTGGCCATCAGTCAAAACCAAAGACCAACAGTGGGAAGGGTAAAGCGGGGCTGTACATAATCGTAAATGCCAACATGTTGAACATGTTGGCGCCAAGGTGGCTACCTCAGTAGCCCAGTAGCCAACATCATTGGCACCACCAACCGTGACAGCGACGACGACGACGACGACGACGACTCCTACGTGCAAGAGCTTACATACAGCTCGTAAAAAACAGACCCACGGCACCAAACTGGCAGCAGCAGCAGCAGCAGGCAGACAATTTGTCGTCCAACTGTCCGCATTGGATTTACCAGACTACCACCAGGCCAACTAACCAGGCAGCGAACCAGAGAGCCAGCCACAGCCAGAGGAGAGTCGGGCACTTGGCACTTGTGATGTCCCAAACTGAAACGTAATCGAGACGGCAAACGAGAGGCGAGACTGACTTTTGGCACACGCAGCACGTGAGGAAGTGCCCCTGTCCCTGTCCCTGTCCCTGCCCCTTGTTGCGGTTACTTTTTTTTTTTACTTTTATGAAAGACCGAATGGCCGAACAATGAAAGCGTTGAAAAAGGCCACGCAACAGGCTGGCTGCCGTTCCATGGGAACGCGAGCCCGCGGCACCTTCAGCCGGGTTACCCGCAATTGAAATCCAACCCAAGTCAGAGTGAAAGAGAAAGAGCGGGGGGGAGGGTGGGGGAGAAAAAAAAACGGAAAGCAATGTCAAGGTTTCCTTTTGGGCCTCACTTGATGTCTGCTTTGGTTACACACAAGTTCAAGGTCTGTCCGGGGTTCTAAGTCCCCTGCAGTGGGTCAAGGTCGCCACAAAAAAAAAAGGAGGGAAAAGTCGACTTCTTCATCTAATAATAAAACGTTTCATTATGCCCACAGGGGGGTGGGGGGAGGAGGATGATTCTAACCCTTGCCTGTGCCTGGCCACGCTTACGCACTTGACCCTTTTTGCCTTTTGATTGAAGGAGGCAGAACGCAACGAAACGAAGGAAGGAACGAACGAAAAAAAGGAAATAAAAATATCCTTGGGACAATCAAAAGGGTCTCGATACGCGCCCAAATGAAAAAAAAAAACAAACTCTGTGTTGTCCTGTTGCCTGTTGCGTAGGACTAAAGCGGACTAAAGCAGACAAGTCTGGCACACGTCTGGCCCAGTGAAGTGCACCAAAAGGTTTCACCTTCCTTTTTTTTGTTCGATTCTTGGAAAAAGTTGAGTGACCTTTTCTGCTGTGGAAATTTAAATTCAATTTTTGAGCTAAGAAAGAAAATTTGTGTTCTTTAATTAATTTTCTTGGGTCAGGACCATGCAATTTACAGCACACACACACACACACACATAAACAAAAGCCGAGCAGCACTTCCGCTTCCGACAAAATTGCAGCAATAAATTTGGAATTCAATTTAAAATGAACATAAATTGCTTAAACTTTCGAAGCATGTCATTTTTAAAACATTTTTCAACTAACACCAACACAACTCACACACACACAGACACACTCGAGGACTTGGAACACGCCAGCACACTCACATAAAGCGCATTAAGCGCTTTAAGGCACAAAATGCTCTGCCATAAAAATCGTTTGCTCGTTAATTTCTTGTATACTTGTTTTTTTTTTATTTTTATTTACTGCCTTTTCACTTGTCTTACGCGCCAGCACCCCCCAAAACCCGAACTTCCCACACCCCCCAGTCCCAGCCCCATCCCCATCCTCAGCCACCCCGCCTCCATGTGGAACCCAACTTCATTCCTACGTATATGTATGGCAGAAACAGCTTCAGCTTCCGCACCAGCTCCTCCTTTATATACAACACACTTGATAAATGTGCATGGCTCACACACACATATAGCAAAAACACTCGCACACACACACACTTACTTGTGTACATATATAGCACTATATTGGGCAAAAAGTAAGCAAAAGAAAAAGTAAGAGTGTAAAGGTCCAGAGAGCACAACTTATTGATACTCATTGGGGATAGAAGAGCTGATTATACTACCTAACCTATCTTTTCGACACAAATTTTCCCTTATAATACCCGTTCCAGTATGCTGCGGAACTAGGGTTTCGTTTATAAAACTTTATTAAAAGGATTTCAATAAGTTTCCAGCAAAATTTAGGCTAGAATCCGTTTGCTTGTACATATTTCGAAACATTTTACCGTGACTGACGAATCATCAAACAATCATAAGAATTCCACAGTAAGACAAATTCCAACTTTTTGAAAAAAAAACCAGGGATGGGACCCTTCTTAATTCTTCTTCAGATCGAAGGGACTTCGGTAAGCATCACCTCACACTCAGTTTCTTAACTGTATCCTAGGTTCGCATTCTATGGGTATTTTTGTACTAGCAACACATGGCAACTACAAAAATTTTAACTTAGTTGTTAATGCTTCAATATTAAAATCTACAAAATTCAGCAATCATGGACTGGGTCATTGGGAAAGTAATATTAAAACTGCAATTGGTTAAGGTATCAACCCTGGTTTCTTTTTAGTGTTGTACTGTATTATTAGCAAAGAGTTGTCTTTGGAAATAAACTGAAGCTGATGAAACTACATTTCTACAAGCCAAAAAGATGCTCTTTTAATTTACCATAATTGGTTTTAATACTAAACAACTACTGAACTAAGCCTTAAAGTATGGGAAGAATCATAAAGTATGTTTTAAACCATTTTATCGTGACTGACGAATCAATAAATCGAGAATAAATGGACTAAAGGGTGCTCTTCTTAGGAAAAAAAATAGGGCTGCCAGCTAGTTTAAGCCGTTTCGAACTTAAGACGTCCGTCGCTACACGAAAACCGAAAGGAAAAGTATAAAATCGAGGGGTGTCCCAGAAAACGCTAGAGATATTCGAGTAAACGCTTTCATATTAAGCTTAAACTGCTTTCCTTTATATGTGAAATGTCGCCAAAATGCTTGAGAGCGTTGAGAGATTTAAAACCTCCTTAAAACCTTAAGTCCCAGTAGTTCTGATGCTTACGGTTTTCCTTCTCTATAATCTAGTAGCCGGCAACGTTTCAGTTACTTTACATCTAAAAGCGATAGCTTGAGGGGAGAGTTTGGAGATAGTTTGTCAATTTACACAAACAAAATACATTAGGTATCGCTTTTTTATCATTAAAGGGATAAATTGGCTATATGTGTTATGGCATTTTGTTTGTCCATTTGGTAAATTGGCGATATATTTTTTCATCATCCTATCTGTGAATTAGCGATATATCGCTTAACATTGCCTTAGAAGACCCGAATATGTGTCTTCTTGAAATAAGTTAAACTACATTTTACCATATTACCAAAGGAAAATACATACTAATTTACAGAATTCGAATCACCTTTTACTCGAATGGCTTATCTTCGGGGTAACAAACGAATTCCTGCCTCTAGGAAGAATCACATTCTTATCTTCAGGAAGAGTCGCTCTCCTATCGCTCAGAAGAGACTTTAGACCATCTCTCAGAAGTATCGCTCTTTCATCTCCCAGAAGTATCGCTTTCTTATCGCCCGGAAGTTATCGCTTAGTGCCACATTTCCTTTCGTAAGGAGATGAGAATGCGATAATAGTGCGATATCGTTATTGTTAAGCTATACCTACTGTTGAATTGCATTTTTATCTTCCGCGATAAAAAATTTTTTCTGCAGGTTGTGTACAATTCAGCAAGAAGCACGGGAGAGAAGGACAACATACGAAATTTTTGTGTCAGTTTTGCTATGCGCAAGCTTTTTTACGCAATAAAGTAACAACAAATGCGGCCGATGCGTACTGCAAGTGGGCACCCCCCAAACAACTTGACAACAATTAACCAAAAGTCAAGCAGCTGTCAATTTACAGAAATATTCTCGAAATAGTTGAAACCAAAATCTTTGGTTTTATAGTTACGCTTCAAACCTACTGCAGATTTATATTAGACTAACATTCCTAGACATAATCTAATTATAAGCAGCATAACGGTGCATACCCTGGTCTCCCCAAGTTTAAGGGGTATGCAAAAGTTGTTGTAGCTCTGCGACAACGACAACGACGACGTCGACGTTGGAGATGGAGATGGCGATGGCGATGTCAGGCAGCAGTAAAGCTTTTCAATTGCCACCCCCCATACAAATGCGCGTCTATAATGCCTTATATAAACCAACGCTGGCACATACACACACACACACACACACATAGAGACAGACATATGTATATGTACCTACCTACATATGTATGTATGTCTGTCTTGCTGGTGTGCAGGGATTGGGGGGGCGTTTTCTGGACGCTCGCTTTAATTTTGGCATGCATTAAGTGCTCGCTTGGGGGTTGTTTCCGTATTTGCCGCAGCTATTTTTATTACATATATTTATTTACAACTTTATTTGATTCCTTTAAGTTTATTTAAATTTAACATTGCATACTTATGGGAGTCAGTATACATTTTGAGGCCAATTGATGTGCAATTTCACTTAAAGGGAAGCCAGACACTGTGTGTGGCTGTGTGTGTGTGTTTCTATTGTCTGGCTTTGGCTGTGATTAGTTGCAACCCTTAAAAACCTTTTGCATTGCTCATACGAAGCGTTGTTGTTTTCGTTTGGCTTTGTTTTTGTCTATGTCTTCTGGCAGTCAACCTTTTTTTGCACTCTCTCTCTCACACACACACACACTTACACACAGAGAACTAATTTTCTTTGTTTTTCAATATTTCTGCGCTTTCGCTTTGTGCTTTTTGGCCAAGATGGCTGCAGCATCGCTGTCTGTCTGGCTGGCTGGCCACCCCCCTTGGAAATGTCATAGACATGGCCTCAAACTTTGTCGCAGGCACATTGAAATTGCAAGGCGACCCCCCTTGGAGGGGAGAGGCGGTTACCGTCTAATGCACATTTGATGGCATTCGCTAATTGCTTGATTAGCAATGCGATTCCCACGCACGCACCAAAGCGCGGGCGTGACCCCAAACTTCAAACGATTCCGTTTACCCGGCAAAGATCTCAAGCCGGCCGATAAGCCATATGAAAAGAATTAAACATAAATTATAATTAATAAACAACAACAACAACAACAGCAAAACAGCTCACGACAAAAGGGCGTGCACCAACGCAGCAACAAAAAGCAGAGAGCAATATTTGCGCTGCATTAAATTTCAGTTTTGCTTTTGAACTCTTCCTTTTTCTTTACTCGTTTTTATTTTTTGCCAACTAAAAACAACAAAAAAAAAAATAAAGAGCAAACACATAAATTACAGACAAGCAACAACAACAACAAAAAACGACAACATGGAAAAATGAAAATGATAAATTGCAAACTGCACATAATTATGCAATTAAAGTTCGACGTTGTAGTATGTTGTACGTTGAACGTTGCTGTTGTTGTTGCTGTTGTTGCTGTTGTTGCTGTTGTTGCTGTTATTATTATTGCCTGGGTTGGGCCACAAAACTAACTTTGCCTGCAAATAACAACAGCAAAAAGAGAGAATTCGCAGAAGACAAGAAACAACTAAAACAACTCTAAAAAGGAAAAAAAAAAAAGGAACAGAAAATAAATGCAGCAGCAGCAGCAACTTGGCTGTTGCTTGTCTTATGCTGCCGGTCCTATGTAAACAACAAAAGAAGAAACTTTTGCTGACCACAAAAAGCAGGCCAAGAAATCTATTTGACTTCTTTCTTTTTTTCGAACTGCAAAAAGCACCTGTCTGGATGTGTCTATCTGTATTTGGCCAGTGAGCCTGCTGAGCTTATTAGCCAAAGAACTTGAAACGTGTGAAACTTCAACAACAATAGAACATTCGCAGTGTGATGTGATTACTGTGAAGTAGCAGGAAGGAGACAAAGAAACTACACTCACAAACAAAAAATTCGCCCTGGAAATTGGAAATCTTCCATAAAATCCGTCATAAGGCGATTCACCCTAAAATTAAGAAAACTTTTTACTCATTTACTGGAACTTTAAAAATTTCTGATTAACTTTGAAAATATTCGACTATCGATGCTAATCAAGAAAATATTATATTACATGTATATTCTCTTATGGGGCATAGAGTCCGTTAGTATAACCACTTTACGCTACGAGCAGCCAGAAAAAAAGGATATCTACCTTTAACGAGACAACGTCCTATTCGACAAAAAACAAACGATGTTGTGGCTGGTCGCCCGACTTGAGATTTGTGTATACAACAGCTTGCAAGTTGCATCGCTTAAATATTTAAAAATTTTAAACAAACACTCTTTTTCCCTTGTTTAACCCAAGGACCGGGGTCCGAATTGGCATATCACTGGCTGTGCAGCCACATGATATTGACCTCCGATATGGCACACCAATTGTTAGGTTAAAGTGCCATAAAGTGAAAACATGGTGCGAAATTCAGACACAATTGCTTGAATAGCCTGCAAGGATGGCTGGCCAATCACAGACACACGAGTTTTGACCTAACTAAGACTCAACGATTTGCAGAGCGCTGTTCGTTTGTTAGTCTATTTATGGCGAGCTAACAAACCTTACTGAGCATTTTTGGAGCTGCCGCATGTTACGAATCAAGCGTGGTAGAATTGTCAAAAAAATTATACTGAAATCATCCTTTTTAAGACTTTCCACAATTGGTAGATCCGTCGGTAGATTCGTCGTTTTCGATGGTTTTAGCGCCGTTTTTAACTCCATCGACAGAGAAGTTTCCCAGTGCTACAAACTAGGCAGTCTTGGCAAATCGACCGAGTATGTAACTCTATGGAAGAACCTTCAGTATGAGACATGGACCTCCTGATCGCGGTCGGTTTACTCGACAAAATCTAGTAGTCAAACACGATCCAAAGTCCTTCAGTAGGGAGATGACATTTTGGTCTTTGCAAAATTCGCAGAAATAGAATGCATCAGCACTTTAGCTACATGTAAAGGATTAGGAGCATGAGCAAAGGAGCAAAGAGTCTCTGGTCTCTCCAATAAGTTACAGTAATATAAATGGATGCTTTCTATAGGGCTTGTTTTATAACGAATAAAGCTAGAAGAAATCCTGGAAAACCTCAGAAAACTGTTGGATAAAGAATCTCTGGACCATATAAGCTATAATCATTTAAATGGATGCTTCCTTAAGGGCCACGCTTTGTCGAGGAATCACAGAGAGTCTCTAAAGTATTAACTACAATGCTGTGAGGGGCGTTTGAGTATAGAATCATTCTGCTAGGATTCAAAAAGCTATTTACATAGCGCCGATATGTGCTGCTCCACCATATTCCAACGGTAGACATAACTACACAGCTTCAAAAAATAACCGCTTTTACTTAAGTGACTTAAAGTATTCTCAAAATATACAAAGAAAAATATAGAAAGGAATTGTTGGTCTTACCTTGGATTTGAACAAATGGAAATGCCTTATATCGCACCACACCTTCGCACACGCTTGATGCAAGACCTTGCGGTCCTACCCTGTTTATAAGAAATTAAAATAGTTATTTAAGGGAATTATTAACAATAAAATCGAAGGTAAATTTTGCAATAGCTTTGAGAAAAATTCTTCTTTTGTTTTTAGAAAACTTTTTTTAAGACTCGTTCAGAAAACGCTTTCTATAACATGTTTGTAGGGCAATTTTTTTTGAAATTTAAGACCCCTTTTACCATATTTTTTCATAATTCTTCTAAGAAAATGTGTGGACCATTTAAAAAGTAAAGTGAGTTTCGAATGTTCTGTTCAGAAAGCAATAAAAATGTACTTATATTGTACCTGTCTTTAAGTTGAGCAGACAGCATAGAAAATTTTGAAGCCATACAACGTGGAATAATGTCGCTTAACAAGATCTTCAGTGTGCTTAATATATTTTACTACCAATTACAATAACATGGCCCAAGCGCATTTGGCACTACACGTTCCTCCCCATCCCAAATTACTTTTTATTAGATAACACTTTCAGCAATATTACAAACTTTTGGGTAAATATGGCCCCGTTTTGCCAACAACTGCAAGACGTTACAAACACGCAAAACACAAAACTACTTGACTTAATTAGCGCACACATACATACATACATACATATATTTGTTTGCAACATAAAAATATCTTTGCATTAAAAAATGCAAATTGATGGCAAAGTAATTAGTGGATTGCATCGATTCCGCAACCCGGCAGCACCATATTTGGTTGCATTTTCTCTTCAACTTACTTACTTACTTATAAATTTTTGTCTCATTTGCATAAAATTCTAATTTAACTGCTGCTTCAGCTTCAGCTTCGGCTTCAGCTTCTTCTACTTCTGCCAGCTATTTATTTTCCCTGGCTCCTGTTTTCCCACTTTTCTCTTCGTTTCTGACTCGGCCCGTTTTTATGATGCAATTTATTTTATTTTCTCTTTCTGCTTTCCAGCACAAAATTTCTTGTTATTTTTCTTGATTTCAACGTAGAAGCAAACCAACAACTTTCAAGGGAAAGAGAAACAATTTTCCTTTATTTATTTTTGTTTTTCTTCCCCTTTTTTTTTTCTTATTGTTTTTCTTGTGCTGTGCGCTTCGATTATTTTGCCAGGCATTTCCCTAAGTTTCTTTCGTTGTTGTTGTATCTGTGGCAACACATTATTTATATTTATATGTTTATTTTATAGTTTATTCATGCAAATTGCAATAAAAATTGCCTTTATTTTTACATTTTTTTTTGCCTGCCTCGTTGGCCTTTAAAGCAATCGAAGGGAAATGGGTTGGAAAAGGTGCCTTGGCGGGGGCGGGGATTGGGGGGGGGGGGGGGGGGGGGGTGTTGCCTTCGCTCAACTATGGCACGTAAGAAAATCAATAAGCTTCCTCCAAGTGGTTGTCTTGCGCCGTCTTTGCCTGCTATTTTACTTTTTTTTTTTTTTTTTAATTTCTGGTACGCGCATTTGTATGAATTATTTATAAACCTGCCTCGAAACCCCGCCCCAACAGCATAAGCAACAATTTTTATGGGCCCAAAGAAGAAATACCCAGCATTTTGTTTTTTCGTTTTTTTCATTTTATTTTTATTATTATTTTTTTTTTGGTTTTTTAATTTTTTATTATTAGCTGCTGGAATTTTTTTCGCCAACAATTTTCTTTCCCAAAATGTGGCAGGCATTTTTAAGCACACACACAGAAATATGCAAAATATTCAAATTTTTCGAGTGAATTGGAATTTTAGGCAAATGAAATGTGTGAGAGGGCCTGACAGAAGGGTTGTTCTTGTTGCTGGCTTTTTAATGTTAATGGCGAAACGCGAACGCAAAGTTTTGCGGCGGGGGGGGGCCTTTGCGGGTTTGGGTTAGCTGCTTAGTTGCCAGGCAACCAAAAATTGTTTATTCAAAGGGTTAGAGGGGGGGGGGGGGGTGGAGGGACACTGCCAACAGAAGACCTGGACAAATAAACGAGTAATAAGTATTTATGCCCCATCGTTTAGGTGTGCGTGTGTGTGTGTGTGTGTGCTGTATGCATAATAGTCCCAATTAAATAGAGCTTTGCCATCAGCATTGAAAGTTGTCCCGTGAAAATAATAGCCAGAGCCGTCTACCAAGCAATTTCTGTTAACAAGATGTTGATTGGGGTTATTACAAGTAAATGATGATTTAATTGAGTGTCTTCTTTTTCACCGGGCACTTTATGGTCACACACATAGTTAGTGGCTCTTGGACTTAGGCCTTGCTAAGCCCTGGCTTTTGCAGAGCTTTGTCATTAATTCAAAAGTTTTTCGGTCGCCATCCGGCTTTATTGTGTATCCTCTTGTTGCCTAAGTAAGAAACCGATTATTTCAAATCAAACTTGAATCATTCGTTTCCCATTAAAGCTACTTTCTTGTTATCCGGCTCGAAGGACCGGCTTCAACAGTGGAAATGCTTAAAACCTAACAAATTACTCATTGAACAGTTTATTTCAATTTGAACTTTATTATTTTGATGCCCTTGGAAGCGGCTTTGCTGTTGTCAGTCTTAAAGAGGACGACCTTTGATTCTGGAACCTCTTGAAGCCAAATATTTATTCAGTTTGTTTATTAATACCAACAGAAGCGATTTTACTATCATCCGGCATCGATTGTGATAGGCTTTGAAGTTAAATAACAATCAGTCTTTATTTCTTTCAATCCTAATGCAAGCGACTTTAATGTTATCCGGCTCGAAGGACCGGCTTTGATTGTAGAATGGCTTGAAGAATAAACTTCAATTAGTTTATTTCCAATTAATTCGGTAAAAAAATAGTGGGCTTCATGGAAAACTCGTTACTAGCGAAGTAGTAAACAAGGGATAATCTGATTTGAATTGCAATAGTTGCCAAAAAAAAGGAATTTGAATTAAATTTTAAGTCTAAGTTGAATTGAAAAAATACGAGCATAAGATGGAAATTTCTGTTAATTTTTAAACGGGAGTCTAGCTGGCAACATCGATAGTGATATATATTTTATGATATTTTCCATTTTAACCAAAAAATGGTAGCCGAAAGTTTCATTTTGATCTTTATTGAAATTTTTGAAAAGCATTTAACATTGATTTTGAAACGACTGTCATCTCAGCTTTAGTGGGAATGTTCCCAAATATTTCTACGATTTTTTAAGTAACAAATTGGTCGCATTCTTCCGAAGCATTTGAAGTTATTGGAAGTTGTTTGGGATTACTCCAGATTCTACGTTCTCTTAGAAAACGTCTGCTTACTTTTCATTGTATTCTGACCGACAAAAAACTGGAAAGTTTATACGGCAGTCACTAATTTAGTCACGGTTTGGTTCCAGAATTAGTGAGTGTTTTGGACAGTGTTTTGGTCGGTGTTTTGGTCACTGTTTTGATCATTGTTTTGATCACTGTTTAGTCGCTGTTTTGATAAGTGATTTGATAACTGTTTTGGTCACTGTTTTGTTCGCTGTTAATTCACAGTTTTAGCCATTGTTTTGGTCACTATTTTGGTCACTGTATTGGTCGCAGTTTGGTCAGTGTTTTGGTCACAGTTCTGCTCATGTTTTTGCTCCCTTTTTTGACCCTGTTTGGTCACTGTTTTGGTCACTGTTTTGGTCACTGTTTGGTTACTGTATTGGTCACTGTTTGGAACTTGTTTTGATAACTTTTTTTTGTCGCAGTTTTAGCCACTGTGTTGGTCTCCATTTAGAGTACTGTTTTGGTCACAGTTTTTTCGAATTTCTACCCGATTTATATAAATTTTTTCATTATTTCGGTCGGTTCATACACATTTTAAGCCATATTCCAATTTAGAATCTTAGGTTGAAGTCACTCATGGTATAAATCGAAATCTATTCCATTTTCATTGTTATGAAATCGGCAACGTAGTTTTGACTCAACGAGATTAACAATATCCAAATAGTGTATTATTTGCTCGAAAACGCAAGAAATTTGAGTTTTAACCTTCTAGGAAAAATATTACAAAATATAAGAAACTATTTATCTTCTTTTTACTTAAGAATCGTAACTTTACATCAAAAATAAGATATTGGTCAACCAAATTTAAGACTAAATACAGAAGTTGTAAGCAATTGAGTAAAATTGCAACAATTTCCAATATATTAAGTGTTTATTGGAAATAAATTGGTCCCTTGCTTTGATTTCAGAGACTTTATTGATACTCCGCTTAGACAGTGAAAGGTTTTGAAGTCTTAGAACAGTATGAATAAGATTCAATATGTAAATTCTCTATACTTCTTTCAATTTGCACACAATTGATCGTTCGTGGCTTTTTAAAGCCCACAAAAAGTGTGGTCAACATTGGCGTGTCGTTTGCCATCCAGCCAAGCCCATAAGCAGAATCCTATGATTAACTGCAATTTACTGACCGATTTCGTAGCACCTACCTCACACCTCACGGCCCCAGCTGTTGTCGCACAATTGTGGGCTTTGCTCAATTATGAAATATAATTTTTTAATTTATTTGTTTTATTTTCTGATATGTAGGAGAATGCAGGCACATGCAGACAGGCAGACGGCAGTAAAAAGGATTTTCATTAAATGAATTTATTTTTGGTATTATTTATTTTGTGTGCCTTTCGTCGACATCAACTGCGTCTTGCCGCCTCCGCCTCTGCCTCTGGGTCTGCCGTGTGTTTTAATATATAAATTATTAATTTTAATTTTCTGCATGCATACTTCAGTGCACAGCCAGGGCGAACCTGCACACACACACACAACACACACACAACGAAATTGTTGCAACACTCCGCTCTCTGCATCAACTCCTTTCTCATCGCATCGTCATCATTGGCTGTTCTTTTGTGTCTGGCAATTAATTTTAAATTGGGCGTGCATACGAAAAATATTCGTAGTTTTCTTCCTTCACATTTACGCGCCGGTAATGTGCACTTGGAAATGGAAAAGCAACAACAAAATAAGCGAGAAAAACAACAAAAACAAAAAAAAAAGTAACAGACAAAATGAATTTTGAACGTTTTTAATGTTTAATGTAGCATTTTGCCCGCTTCGGCTGAGCGTTCGCTGATGCTGCTTTGCAGTGGCGAAACCACCAGAGTTAGCACAAAAAACCAAATAAACCGATCAGCTGAGTTACTAAAATGGAGAAAAGTTTAGCTTTAAGTGGGCACCTTCATGGTAGAGTAAGCGAGAAATATGATAGCACAGCTTTAACTCAACATAGGTTCTGTTGTCTTCTAGTTTGTTGGGTGCCCATCTCTAATATAAGTGACTAAATTCTTACCTAAAGACTTTTAAATATGGTTCACAACATTCTTGAGCTGAGTTAAAGAATATTTGAAATGTAGAATGTACTCGAAAATTGTTGATCCTGTAAGTCAGAACTGGCTCGGTTCAGTGGTTCACAAGACTTTTGAACCTCTGGTTTGTTTCTTGTGAATAGGAACTGGCTCAGGCTTTCACATCTATGGTTCGTTTTAAACGTCAGACTTAACTTTTCTGGGTGAAAGGATTATAATGCCTACATTTTTCAAGTTGTTTTTTGCCTAAAGCTAAATGCCTAACGATTTTGATTTGTGGATTTCGGTTCGGTTCAGCAATATCGAAAGTTCCCAGGCTTGGTTCACGGTTCTGTTCAGTAATTTTGGGTGGATGCCGGTTTGGTCTGCGGTTTGCTTAATCAGCGGTTCAGTTTCGGTTTGATTTGATGTGGTTCGCTTAAGAACCCGTTTGAATTCTTAATCTAAGTAGTGCTCACAAAAAATAGAGAAAAGTTAACTGCGGTTCGGACGAAATTTGTTTACCCTTGCTTCTAACTAATTTGAAGCACATTTCCACTGAAAACAAACAAGTTTGTCTTACTAGGACTACTTTACTGGCTCTACTTTTCCATGACAGCTATACTATATAGATGTCCGATTTCGACCAAACTTAGTGGAATCATGGGAAAGCATAGCAAACTAAGAAAAACAAAGTTTGGAGGCATTTTCCTTGAAAACAAACAAGTTTTGCTCACTAGAACTGGGTTTTCGACCGATCATTCCTATGGCAGCAATAATCTATAGTGTTCCGATTTCGACAAAACTTTAAAGAAATGTGTGAAAGCATGCAAAACAAATATATGCCAATTTTAAAGAGGTTTTCATTGAAAACAAAAAAGTTTTTCCCACCAAAACTATTTTTCTCACCTTACTTTTCTATGGCAGCTATACTATACAGATGACTGACTTCGACCAAACTTAGTGGAATCATGGGAATGCTTAGCACACTAAGAAAGACAAAGTTTGGAGACGTTTGCATAGAAAACAAAAAAGTTTTTCTCACTAGAACTAGTTTTTTGACCGATCATTCCTATGGCAGCTATATGTTATAGACATCAGATCCGGCCGATTTCGATAAATGTGCAGCGTATTTGTATGAGAAGACTAAGTGCAAAGTTTTGTGAAGACAGCTTTAAAACTGACGGAGGAGATGGCATAGGAACAGACGGACAAGGCTAAATCAAGAATATATATACTTTATATGGTCGGAAGTGCTTCCTTCTACGCGTTAAAAACATCTGGATAGTTTTAATATACTCTCTGCAAGGGTATACAGAGTCACACACAACTGGGAAGAATTACTCAAAGGACTTCCAATTGAGTGCATTGATGGGTTGATTAACGGGTAGAGTTGGGCAAATATTGTGTACTTCTTCGTGATACTAACAGTCACGTCCTTTTTACGACACTTTCAACTCTTGTAGCGAGTGATTCAAAAGCAGAAAACTTTGGATATGCACAAATTCAAAATAAATAAAAGTTTCTTAAGCTTTTCTTAAAAATTCGTCATTAAAGTGACTTGGATTTGAGATCCATAGAAAGCGTTTGCTTCTGAAAAAGCTTAAATGATTTATTAATTCGATTCTCATCAACTTATAGATCCTCAGACTTCGATCAAACCCTTTAAAACGAGAGGAATAAAACAAAGATTTTTGTATCTAGTGCTCGTATTTCAAGCCACAAATCTGTCCCAGAAAGAACAGCATTTTAATCACTTTCCCAAACAATCTCCAAAAAATATATATATAGACAAAATTAAAAGAACAAACTAACTTCGAAATAAACTGCATACAAACACACGAAAGAGCCATAATGCAACAACAAAAGGTCGCCAAGTGATGTATGTATGTATGTGATAAAGTGTATGCACTAGCATGTAAGTGCACCAAGGACGACTCTGCTCCCAGCAACGGGCAAAACTGGACGTAGCTGCATTAAAACTTTGATAATTACATAACTTTTATATGTATATATATACATATATATAGTACATATATATTTTTACATACATACGAAATCTCACAAATGGCTGGAGTAGGCGAAAGCTGGGCGGTCTTGGGGCGTGGTGGATGTCCACCATAATAAATAAAAGTACATTTTACATGTGGCGAGTTAATGCAAACAGGCACCAACACACACACACGGTCTCCACTTTCTGGATGGGTTTCGGGGATAGGGGGTTGAGTGGGCCAGGAAAATGTAAAATTAATGCATAAAGTTTACAATAACAACAATAACGACGACAGCCAACAAAACTAACAAGAACATGCAAATAAAGACAACCCGACAAACTGCAGGCAGAGAAATACGGCACAAAATACGACTAAATAATGTGTTTTGGGTCCAACGAACGTTGATAAAAACTGGCATAGTTTATGGTTTATGTTTATTTTTTAGGTGGCTGGGGTGGGGGAAGGGAAGGGGGGGGGGGGGGGGGGGGGAGTGGTAACAAATTTCGTGTAATTACTTATTACTTGGCCAGTACCAGCGCTAAAAGGAAGCGGCGGAAGTGATGAAAATGTGATGAAACTGTTGGCAGTGCAAAAAAGGCCGGAAACGGAAGTTGCTAATGATTATGCAAACGATGACAGAAATGTTGTTTGCCCAAAATGGAGAGTAAATCATTCTAATTGCGAAATATTAATTTAAGCCAGGATTCAAACTTTGACTTTCTCACCACAACCTATTGCATAATTCGATTTAAAACTTCGATTGCATTGTCCATTTCTTTGGTCAATAAAAGAAACAAAAAACTTCGCAGTCATAAATCAGGGGGCCATAAAAAGGGTCCTCCCTGCGGGGGGTATCGGCCGCAGCAGTTTAATGGCGTTACGCCCGCTTCCTACCTTCAGTTTTTTGTGCCGCTTCTTCGAGCCAAATTCAATTCAATTCTTACACATTTCATTTCTTCATCGTTCGCCGGCCTCGCTTCGGGAACAAGTCGAAGAAGTATTTTTAATTTTCTGCCTTTTCGCTCTCCGCTCAGTGTTTTACCGGGCCATAAAAATAATAAAAAATAAACCCCGAAGAACGAAAACGAAAATGAAAACGTGTACGAAATTTGCGATTTTAATTAAATGATATGAAAATTGCAAGAAGAAAAGAAGAGAAAACGAAACGAAACGAAACGAAGCGTTTGGAATGGAAGCATTCGGATCGGGGTGGGGCTACACACGTGGGCGTAGGTGTGGTGTGGTCTGTGGGGATGGGGATGGGGATGGGGATGGGCTGTGCTCAGGCCATGTTGCAATTAAGCTTGGAGCTTGGTTTTCCCCGCCGCGCGAGATGCTGCAACTTCATTTGCCTTTAAACATTGAATTATGAAACTCATAAAATAACCGCACGAAGAAGCCAGCCATATTAAAAAATGGTCCTTGTCTGTCTGTGTGTGTGTGTGCGAGTGTGTGTGTGTGTGTGTGTTGGTAAAAGGAAACACGCAAAAATAATAATATAAAATGGCGGGTCGTGCAGTTTGTTTTTGTTGTTGCCAAAGTGGCCATTTTGTTTTGCAATATATTTTTGCTCCTGTTTTTGTTGTTTGCTTTTATGGCTGTAGTTGGCTGCTGCCTTGGCAGGATGACCCCACCTCACCCCCATCCCCACCCACACCCGCTGCAAAGTGCGCTCCGTTTTAATGGAACATTAAAAGCAGCTTGCGTACCCAGAGTTGGCTGCCTGCTTAACTGTCCAGGCCAGCCGCAAAAACCATTGCCTCCTCGCCACCTATCTCAACATTCAACCCACAAAATGTTGCACAGCTCAGCAAACTTTGAAATTAAAAGCGAAAACTCCAAGTGTGTGTGTGTGTGTGTGTGTGTGAGAGTGTGTGTGTGCGTAAGCATGCAACAAGATGTTTAACAAAATGCGGCATTTAAATATTCCTCTTTATGTGAAATTGTCTGTCAAATCAAAGAACTCAACACAAAAATAGCTCCACAGCTAAAAATTAAAGACGCCAAAGACTTGGTCTTCAAATTGAGGTATCACAGCACTTTTTCAAAATTATATGGCATTTTGTAAAGAAAGTGATACAGCTATAAAACTGTGGTTTCATGTCATCCAATTGCTTGCCACATGTAGCATCGTTCTTTGCTTTTTGTTCGATCTTATGAAGATTTCTAACACTGTGATAGTTTCGTTTTTCAATCCCCTAATAGGCGTCGAAATGTGCCTTCTAAAATGATCACAATAGTTTCAAACAACAACTTATATTTCTAAGATTTTCCTAGAGATTGTCTATTTAAAAAGGGTATTATGGATTTTACTAAAGTGTTAGGATTTAAGGTAAACTAAAATTTCTTAAAATGTTCCATTCCCAAAGCTATGGGAACACTCCCATTTCCAATATTTTTATTCTGGGGGATCTTTTGTATCAGTTTGTCGAATATATCAAAAATCTACTACTATTTTCTGTAAATTTTTGGCACTTTTAAAATAAACATAAAACCATCGTGAGAACTTAAAAAAGTAATGATTTAGGGAGAAACTGTCAGGCTTGATTTTCCTTCGACTTTCACTAGTCTTACCTATAGTTTATATATTCTATGTGGCAGGCAGGACTGAAATGATGTAATAGTTAGCTGAAATAACCTATGTTTTCAATTGCAATATTTTGTACACCATTTGAACAAATCCCTTTTTAGGGAAATAACTTGAAATAACTTTTGTACACACAAAAAAAAAAAGCTGATAAATGTAACATTTTTCATTAGAAAATTCGCCAATTTCTGTTTACGTTTTCAATGAGCAAATCATATACCCTTGCAAAGGGCTTGCAACGCATAGATATATTCTTTTTTGATCCCAAAAACTATGTAAATTCTCTCACTTTCTACGCAAACTAGTCCCTTGGTCTTAAATATATCAACTTTCTACTCCACGCTGATATAATGTAGGGAACGATCGTATCAGATGACTATAGCATCTAGCTGTCATAGTATCGATCGGTCGGAAAACTAGTTCTAGTAAGAAAAACTTGTTGGTTTTCAATGGAACCGTCTCAAAACTTTCTACTCATTGGCTTCCTCTGATTTCTGATAATTCTACAAAGTTTTATATTCCATTTGACCCCATCTGGGGTCAGCGAGAACTACCTACCTATATTCAATATACTATTATATTATTATAAGTCCAAAGCAGCATCGTATTGGATTTGAAATTGTAAAACCCACCCAGCAATTGTGCTTTTAAAAAATCAACGAACTATACATATTTGAGTATTACTTACTCTGGGATTTGAATTCAGAGCCCTTAAATGCTGCCTTATAATGAATCGAATCTACCATTTGCGTAAAACTTGTAGTTCTCAACTAATAGCTCCGTGCAAGAATAGAATTTACTTAAATGCCAAACATTTTGTTTTAATTTTTTTCTCAACTTCTACATGGTATTATCTGACACAGAAACTTACAAGTAACAGAGTAGGTCGAAAGCTTATCCATCACATAGTAGCGATTGAGAAGATATAAAACATACACTGACTAATCTGAAATGACTTTCTTTTGGTTTACAGTTTTAAATTGAATAAACTGAGAGGAAAACTTAGTTATTTCTACAAAAGTGTCTGCACTTTTAAGGCAAAAGCACGCTTAGAATGGTTTTTGTATTGTTTAGAAGCTCAGTCTTGAGGAAAATTAGTCGTTTTAAGAATATAGGAGAATATAGGAGAATATAGGTTTTGAGAATTTTCCACTATGCCAGCAGAAGTTTGTCCTGGGAGCATTCTTGGACCTAGCTGGTGAATTGCTTCCTAGCGATGTCTCTGATTCTAAGGAAAATAATACTGACTCCCGATGCGATAAAATGAGAATTCCCTAGAATGTGGGATCTATTTATAACTCTATAAAGTTGTTAAATATTTTCACAAAAACGGTACAAGGAGTGTGCTTATCTAGAGTCCTTTGTGCAAGAGCAATGGCAATACAAGACCAAAGGAGTACCAGAACAAAGTTGATAGAGGCCTACGACGGTATGCCCCAGGGCGAAAACGGTCATTTCTTCTATAGAACCGAGTGGTTTAACAAATAACTTACTGTGTCTCCAAACCAATACAAAAGCGTTATTATCATGGAAGAATGTCTATAGAAACTTAAATCAATCAAGGATTCTAGATTTTAAAGAGGTATACGAGAGCCATACTTAGTATAAAAGTGGAGAAGACGGACCTCATTCTCCTTCAAGAAACAAAAAACCACCCACAATGAGGTTCCTTACTTGGTAAGGATTTTAGATCCAACCTCATCTGATAATTTCATAATTCTGTACTCTTGTTGAAGCCCTCGTAAATATGCATATATATCTTTTCTATTTATTTTACAAATTATGCAAAGAAATTTTGTGAAAATTTTCAGTTTTTGATGCAATATGAAAATTGTGTTTTTAATTTCATTTAACTTTTAAATCATTTCTCTGTCGTCTTCTTCTTTTGGCTTTTCATTTTACTTTTGTTTTCGCCGCTTGTTTTGCTGGTGCTTCGTTTCGCCTTCGTGTGTGTGTGTGTGTGTGTGTGAGTGCGCGTGTGTTGGAGAGAGATGCAAAAAGCAAACTAATCAAAAAATTCAATTTCCTTGGAAATTTAATTTTGCTCAGGGAAAATTCAATTTGCCTTGCCTTTTTTCGGGGAGCTTGGCGCCGCTCTGCAGGGAAAGCTTGTCGCGGAGCACACACACACATACACATAGAACATTTTGTGTATGCGTGTGTGTGTGTGCTACATTTTAGCTTTTGTGTAGATTTTTCCTGGTCGCCAGCTAAAAAGATAAACATTTTTAATGTTATTATCAACATTTGCCTTCTTCTGTTGTGTGCGTCCCATTTAATAACTTATTACCTGACGCAAATTGGCCTTTGTCACTGCGCCCCAAAGTATGCAGCACATTTTGCATGTCATTTAATTAATATTTATGCCAGTTTTAATGGAAACGAAGCAGTACCTGGACCAGGCAATTTCATACGAAAAGGTCACGGTCAAATTGTAAGCGAGTCGGCCCAGACCAGACCAGGGCAGGCCAGGCCAGGCCCAGACCCAGAACAGCAAAACAGCCACAACTCCACAACAAGTTAGCCCCAGCCAGCTGCACTTTAGTTTGCTTGCAGGCCGCGAAACTTGCCTTGACTCTGGCCAAACTGGCAACAACAACACTCGGCAAAAAACAAGTTTCTGCCTTAGTCTCTCTGGCTTTGGGCGCGATTTAAACATATTTTTAGCCACACACAACAATTGCATGCATATTATAAAGAAAAAAGCAAGAAAAAGAAAAAAAAAAACAGGCAAAACTACAGAGAATGTGCGCACTCATGAAATATTCTGACCCCAAGC
Organism: Lordiphosa andalusiaca; assembly: GCA_035044965.1. Classification (NCBI taxonomy): domain Eukaryota; kingdom Metazoa; phylum Arthropoda; class Insecta; order Diptera; family Drosophilidae; genus Lordiphosa; species Lordiphosa andalusiaca. The sequence goes on along the minus strand of JAWNNM010001363.1, from coordinate 2,061,426 downwards.
AGTTGTGGTTTGACTGGTCACTTGATCGAGCCAGATTGAGTTGGCGGGTTTTAAGTGCTAAAGGATGCCCCAAGGCCTCAACTTTGACTTCACTTTGACTTAGCCATAATTAGATATAGAGAAAAAGGAGCCGGCGATGGGTGTTCATTAAAAAAAGGCAACCGGGAACAGGGCAAATATTAAAAAGTGAAAATGCAATTTATGTGCCCATTGTTTTATATTTACCTTCCATTATTTTTTTCGTTGTACTTTTCTGGTCTGACCTGCCCATAACAGCAACAAGCTTAACGCCTTTTTGTCGTAAATTCTTATACAACTTCTTTGGCTCATTTACTTGAACGCCAAACAGTGGAGTAAATCATTTAAATATGGAAGAGATTTAACGTATTTCAACCGCATTTCAGTTGACTTTCGCTAACGACTCACTTAAAATGGCGGTTGGTTTCGTGCTTTGCCATACACATAGAATAGAAGAGTTGGGAAACATGTTTGACACTTGGCAAGGACTATGTTATGGTGGTTTACAACAACAATTGTGATATAGGGGCATGGGCTGAGGGCATCCCTGAACTTAGCTTTCTTTACATTTGAATAATAATATAATTTGGGTCTTCTTTGGGACAGGAGATGTAAGCGAGGGTATTTCAAAATTAATACTTGTTTTTTTTTCTACAGTTGCAACCTTATTTAAGTAAATAATCAGCATTTTTCTGAGCAAATTGGAAAATAAAATGTCTTAAAGCTCTGAGGCATAATTTTTAGGAGACCTAAGAATCGAACCCACATTTAAGTTCTTATATGACTATAGCACCTTCAAATTTTCAAAAAACAATACTATTTTTGTCATTTTCTTACCGATCGTTCGTATGGAAGCTATATAATATAGTCATCCGATTTCGCCAAAAATTTGTACAATTATGTGAGAGCATGTAAAACAAACAAATACAAAATTGCAGGATGCTAACATTAAAAGCAACAAAATATTTCTTACTAAGACTGTTTTTCAAACCAATCTTTTGTATGGCAGCTATACCATATAGTTGTCCGATGTTAATAAAACTTAATAGAATTATGAAAAAACATCAAAAACTTACGAGTACAAAGTTTGAAGACGTTTCCATGGAAAAGAAAAAAGTTTTTCTCACTAAAACTAGTTTTCCGACCGATTGTTCCTATGGGAGCTATAAGATATAGTCATCCGATCCGGTCGGTTCCTACATATTAGTAGTGTAAAGCAAAAAGAACACTGTGTGCAAAAATTCAGCTCGATAGCTTTAAAACTGAGAGACTAGTTTGCGTAGAAACAGACAGACTAACGGACGGACGGCCAAAGCACAATCGACTCAGCTGATCAAGAATGTATGTATATAGTTCATGGTGTCGGAAATGAATATCTCTATGCGTTGCAAAACTTCTGGGCAAAATTATAATTCCCTTTTCAAGGGTATAAATATTGATATTATCGATATTTTCAGAAACGTATCATCATATTCATCATTATTATATTATTTTTATACATTTAGATGGCAGATCTTTTAAGCAGATCTTTTAAAATCTGAAACATAAATATCACAGAAAAACACCAAACATTATTCGATATGGAGTTTATAAACTCGAAAAAATATTAGCTAATGATGTATCGCATTTTTTAACAGAATTATCGATATATCCAAACTATTAACTGTATCCCTAGTTTAAAGTTGTACAATGAACTTTCATTGAGAAAACCAAAGTACTTAAACTCCAAGCTAATTTGCTTTTTATTTGACCATGCCAAATCGTCTTTGCCAACCTCGATTCGGCATTAATATTATGAAACTCTAAAGCGGGCTTAGGCGGCGAACCTTGGTTCGCTTGCACATAGAAGAATTTGACTTTTGAATCATAAATACGTTTAAAATGAAACATATTTACCTTTTATCCATATGCTTAATCATAATGATCGTTACTTAATTTATTTCAATTATCAACTTTTAGAATCGACTTAGTTTAGGTTAATTGGCAATACATCTTCCTGGAGCTGTTCATCTATACTAGCTCTTAACTGCTCGTTAAACTGATAAATGAGCTGCTGGTACATTATTACAATACATTATTACATTACATTAGTACTATATTTTATAAGCCTTTTTTACTATGACCTTACCAAAATGTAGAAACATTTGTCGATGGATGTAGTCTTGGACAATTTTTTAAAGGAATCTATAACATCATTCACAGATTTTATATTTGATATTTGTTAGAATATTGTTGTTTAGCCGGCTCGAGGTCGTGAATAAAACTCAATGAAGTTATTACTTTTCTTCCAATATATTTCGGACGCTTTCGGATATTTGTTTATAGCTTTCATAAACTTCTCGACTTCGCAATCAGACGTTGAGTCATTGTTTCGTCGAATTTTGAAAACTCTCATTAAGAACCAAACCTCATTTTTTGGAAAAGTGTTCCGGTTCGGGTTCAGGTCCGAGGAGTCAAAAATGTAAGACGCCTGGTTCATGGTCCGGTTCGCAAACCCCAAAAAAGCTGAACCGAACCGGTTCTCAGGGGTTCGGTTTCGGACCGGTTTGCAGCCTTGATTTCTGTATCTAATTAAGATACATAAAATTCGGCTAAATCTTGATTGGCTCTGATAATACTAGTTTGAGATGATGTAACCTTTCTTATATGTATACCACCAGCAGATTTCTAAGTATATTCATAGAGTTTTGGAATCAACCACTAAATAAGTTATACCCCAAAGATCCTAAATAAAATGTCTGCTCTGTTCGTAGAATTGTTATAAGATTTCCGCCAAAGTTGTTACATATTTTTGAATACAAGACTTTCAATTCTAACTCCACTTTGTGTTCCATTTGAAACCCATCTGCTGTGCTCCACTGTGCATTCCCTTTCTCAATTTTTCGCACATTTTTCTGTTGTTTTAGCCTGTGTTGCTGTTGTTGTTGTTGTATGCCCTTTTTGAGCTTTTATGTCCTTTTTGTTGTTTGCTGTGAAATGCACTTAAATCCAACCCAAGAAGATGCAGCTTGAAGCCTTCGCAATAATATTGTTGCCCACAACTTTGGCTGTTGCTGCTGCTGCTGCGGCTGCTGCTGATGATATTCCTTTTGTTTCTGGTGTCTTTTTGTTGTTGTTGTTGTTTTTGTTGCCTGGCCGCCGCCGAAGCTGCCTTGTACCTTTTAAATATTCGCAGGCGTCCATAAATCATTCGAGGTTATGTTGAATTTTTAGACAATTTTTTTTCCGTATTTTTTGTTTGGTTTTGCAGTTTTGCAGTTGCCTCTTTGGTCCGTTGTTGTCTTTCTTGGCATGATTTGTAGTTTATGGCCGCGTTTCGTACTTTTTGTTGTGCCCTCGCTCGCTTCCTTTTGGCATTTTGGGGGCCACCAGTATAAAAATAAAATAGTGGCAGCAAAAGATTCCCATCTTGGTCTGTCAAAAACCAAATGGGGGAAATTGGTTTTATTTTGTGCTGTGCTTTTAATACCTTTGATATTAAAAGCGAACGCAAAGACAGGCAATTAAAACGAAGAGCGGGAACACGTTGAGTTATTAGGTCTGCGCCAAGGAATTAATAAAAGTGGCCTGCCCCTCACCCACCACTGGCCTTTCCCTTTCCGGCGGTGTCCCATGGCCCAAAGCACATGCAAATTCTGTTTGCCAATTTCGCGCTCTGCCCAGTGTCTCGCCATTTTAGCCACATGCGGCCTTTTTGCCTGGCATTTAAATGCCTGAAAACGAAAGCGAAAGGATTTTGCCAAAGTCCAAAATCAAACAGCAAAAAAAGCTGCGACGCGGCAATGCGAAAAAAACAACAACAACAACAAAAAAAAAACCGAACAGGAGGATGAGGAGGTGGCCGCCAGCCAGCCAGACAGACAGAGAGAGACGGTGGAGTTGGCTTGGTTGTTGTTTTTCCAGTTGACCAGGCTGGCTGGCGGCTGTGTTTTTTTTATGGCAGGAGATGAGGCTGATATGTATATCTGATGTGTGTGTGCGAGTGTGCGAGTGCGGGTCTGCTCCCTTTTTATGCTCGCGCGTGTTTTTAATTAAGTGCAAAATAATGAATTTCGAACGAAACGAAAGTGAATTGCGACCCGCAAACGTTTAGAGTGTGCTTTTAGGCGCCTGTAATGCAATTTTTTTTTTGTATTTTTGAGGAGGGGAACCTCCCATCACTGATCAGTGCTGACTTAATGCAATTTTCACGCGCAGCTCGGCGCCATTCCGTGTCGTCCAGTTGAACGCCCACATGAATATTTTCGGTTCACTCGCTCTTGAAAAATTCGCCGTCTCTCTGTCTTGGCCCTGGCACGTAATTCAATTTCGAACTGAAGTTAAAATTCAATTAAAATGAGTCAACGTCAACTTGAGCGTAATGCAATTTCAGCCAGCCAATGCCATTAGTGAGATATTAACGCAAAAGAATGGAAACGTAAAGCAGGATGAGCGCAAGTGTTAAGGAAAATTGCATTAAATTTTGGTCAAGCTAATGGGCTTTTACTTAAATGTACATCGATGGAGCGAAAGGATAATCATGAGAAGAAGGTTAAAGATATGTACAGTGTCTCTGTTACGCTCTCGCGCTCTCAGCATTTACTCGGCAAGCTGTTCCATGTTGATACTCTCTAGCAAAGGTACACAGAGTATAACAAGTTTATGCCAAAGCATGTAACAGGCAGAAGAAAACATCTCTATGTATATTCTGAATTTGATTTATAAGCCGATTTGATATAGCCATGGCCGAAAGCACAGATCTCAGAGATGGTAATAGATTCAGGTTTCATATGCATGGGACAAATGCTCCTTATAACTGCAGGCAGTTCGAGTTTGAAGGTGTTCAATTTTTGCCACGCCCCCTCAATTTGGAAAAAACCTCATATCTCCTACAGTTTTATAGATAGAAGGTTTGTAACTTCTGTACATATTAAGTACAGAAAATAACTTATCGTTTTGCCAAAGCATTAGTAAAGATTGGATGCCCAAAAGTCGAGTTATAAGTAAAAGAATGTTCGTTGCTGCCGTGCAGTTGCAGCGCTGCTTTTAGCATCAAAATATACACTGAAAATACACTTTCCTTGTCACAGGGTATAATACAGCCGAGATTAACCAACTTTCTTACTTACTCAGAGCTCACCAAAAGACTTTTTCTCGAAGTTTTACTCCAATATAAGGATTTTTGACCTTTTTACCATTTCGAAAAAGCAGTCCTAGAGTACATTAGGAGGCTTATTTGGCTTTAAAAGTCGTAATCTGTGCTTAAGTTGGATAAGGGAGAAAAAGCGCTTAAAAATAATGAGAGTTTTGTCTAATACAGGAAATGAAATACGCCCACAAGTCGACAAGCAACTTTCCAAGAAGAAGTTCGACTTGCACTTCGGCTTATCAGCTGGAATTCAGTAACGGTTTGCATATCTGCTATAATTCATACTTTCTATGATCCGGCTCGAAGGACCAACTTCTGCTGAGTACTAGAAGAAGACTTTAAGCGCTACGAGAGTTGCATAAACTGAGTTTCAGTTTAAAGTATCGCCAATTTCCATTTAAATAATTACTTAAAAAGAATAAATCGTTGGGCATAGCCATAAATTGTTCCACTTGTATATAAATGATGATCATATATATATATAATATATATAAATGAATTAAGCACACAAATCGACAAGCAACTTCCCAAGAAGACTTGGGAACTTCGGCATATTAGCTGGAAGACGGAACCGGCTAACATATCTGCTATTTTTCTTACTTTCTATGATTCGGCTCCAAGGACCAACCTTTACTGAGTACTAGAAGATAACCTTAAGCGCTACGAGAGCTGCGTAAACTAAGTTTCATGATAAAGTGTCACCATTTTAAGTCTGTATAATGAATTAACAACACCAAATCACTGGGCACAGCCCAGAATTGTACCACTTCAAGGCTAACACAATTTGTGATCCGGCTCGAAGGACCAACTTTTGCTGAGTACTAGAAAATAACCCTTAGCGCTACGTTTAATGTTCAAGTTTGAACAAAAATTCAAAATAGAAAGCAAAGCTCCTTAGTATTTATAATCAAGCAAGAAAGAACATTGATTTTGCCTTCCTCTTGTTACTAAACAACAATAAGGAACCAAGCTCAGCCAGAAATAATCCACTTCAAGCTCAACTCAGGTAACCTTGCACTGCAGCTTTGCTCTTCCAATTTAATTTTAATGATTTCCTCTCCAACATTTCCATGGGTCAAATTCAAACAAATTGTTTTTGCCACATAATTATTGTCTAATGTGCCTAAAATAAACTCTCAAAAATTGCATACTTTTGCCAGCACTCAAACAGCTGCTCCTTTCTCGCTCTCTCCCTAGCACGTTTGTTCTTTTATTTTTGTCATATTTCCTTTCTCTATTTCCGCCTGGCTCGTTATGTAACCCATAAAAACTGAAATAATGCGCCTGCCAGGGCACACGCCTAAAAGTATGCTATAATTCAACGTGCACACATGCCACCCTATCGTGTGTATATGCATGTGTGTGTGTGTGCGTCCATAAAAAATGAAATTATTAAATTTTATGTAGCGTAAATTCTTTATGGCACAAGCAAAACAACAACAACAATAACAAAAAATACACGGAATTTCCTTACACATGAACAATTTGCAAACTGTTTTTCGGTTGGGTTTTTGGGTTATGCCCACACATAGATAGATACATATATCCCATGTGTATCGGAACTGGCCCAACTAGATAGTGGTTTTTGGTTGAAATTAAAGTAATTTGCGCTAATACAAAAAAAAAAAAAAAGTCAGCTCAAAATGTTTGGACAGCTTTCCGTCTGACATTGAAAAATGCGCGGTCACGTTTTTGTGTTGTTGCTGAATATATATATTTTTTAGAGTCCGGGGGCGGGGAGTGGGGGGGAACTCGCTTGCCAACTTCACAGACAAAATTGTTTTTTTTTTTTGTTTTTTCGTTCGCAATTTTTATTTATTTATTTTATTTTGCCTTTCGCCTTTTATCCTTTATTTTTTTTTTTTCTGTGACCCCATCCTCGTCGCCGTCGTCGTCGTCATCATGTTCGCCATTGTTGTTGGCGGGCAGCTCGTGACTTGGTTAGGGGCCCCATTAAAACGACGCAGCATAATGGCACAGGAACAGGAACGGAGAGCAAAAGCAAAGTGAAACAACAACAACAAGAAGAACAAACGGCTGGCTGGGAGCAGGAGCAGCATCACATAAATTAAACTACCTGTCGCTCCATTGGCGTGTTGTTGCCCCTCTCCTCATCTCGCTTTAATTTCATACATTTTCATGCCTCTCTCCTAAGACTAAGTTAGTCTTGTTATTTTTACTTTTGCTAATCATTATCTTTATTCCACTTCTTCTCTTTCTAGGTAAGTTCAAGCAACAGCTTTATCGGGCATTCGGACATTGGTCACGCCACTGGCTTACGGCTTATTAAGTACAACAACAACAACAACAACAAAAAACAAAAACCAAATATTTAACATACAAAATTTTTGTGCATGTTGCATGCAATTTGCCATGCACTTCATTACCAACTATGCAGAAAAGGGACACCCCCCAACATTGATGCTGTGGCACAATATGTGTACGCCGCAGGATATTCTGCGCATCCTTAATGCTGGAGAGAGAGAAAAGATATCAGAACGGCACAGGAGAGTGAGTTAGAGATGGGGAGAGAGGGCAACAGAGAGAGAGAGAGAGAGAGAGAGAGAGAGTGGGTAATAGACTTGCATCATAATCAGTGGAAATCTTCTTGAGTTAAGCTTATCATTTGATTGGGTTGCAGGGGCAAATCTATCGGAATGGAACTAGATACGGACGGAAAAACTAAATCAAGCTATCAAATCTTAACGTTCTTCTATTTAGGGCCGATTTCTTATCTTCTACCTAGCTGCTATGTGTGAGATAAACTATTACTTTGCTCTGGTATTTCTAGGTAGATTAGAAAACGGCCCTTAATGATCAAATTCCTGTGCTAAAAACCGGTTTTCAACAAAAACAGAATTCCTACATTTTTTTTATACCTTGAACCACATAAACACAAACTATACCTTAAAGTATCTGTACCATAGCCAAGTAATTTTTGTTATTTGATTATGTGAAAGAGACGCAAAATCATCATTTAGAGGGTAAGAATTGTTATAAAAATCGATTCACATACAATCTTTTCTTTGAAACACTCGTTTTCAAAGCTTTTGCCTGAATCCCAATAATAAACACTAAGAAAGTTGCTCACACAAAGTGCTTAGATGTATAAAGTGATGCCCATCGCAGTTTCAGTCAGTGCTGCCCAGCATGAGAGTTTGTTTTGCCTGTAACTCGACTGTTGTTCGTCCGATCTTCACACTTAATTTGGCAGATCACTAAGTTATACTGATTACTAAATATGTGTAGAAGAAAAAAATCTTTTATCTTTAAAATTGTAGGAGCTATGAAGTTTTTTGCCAATTGCGGGGGCTGCAGAGGGCGTGGCAATCAATGAAAATAAACTTGAACTGCCTGCAGGTATAAGAAACATAAGTCCCATACAGAACGAACCTCTATCTATTACCATCTCTGAGATCTGTGTGCTTAGACAGGCTATATCAAATCGGCTGTTAGTACAGATCAAGCATATATACACTTCATGGGGCTGGAGATGCCTCATTCTGGCTGTTACACACACTAAATATACTCATTGTACCTTTAGTATGGAGTATTTAAAGATACAGCTTGCAGAGTAAATGCTGAGAGCACTTTAGAGTAATAAATAGAAAGACTTTCAAACTCTTTCTTATGATTTTCCTTTGCTAAAACAATTTACTTGATTCAATACACCAAAAGGGAGCTTCCCATAATCGATACAAACAGCAATCAGGAGGCAAAGCTCAAGGTTTCCTCAAATATTAGGAAGGAATTTAAAATCTTTTACATAGAGCTTTCAGTCACATAAACGTACAAATAATAGAGCAAAATCTATGTTTATCTGACACTCATGAGCTTATATAAGTGGTGAAAAGTAATCACAAATGTAGAATTCAAATACATTTTCTACCATTCTTACAGCATTTTTAACATATTTCATTCCGCATGCCTTATTCCTTGACTTGGAAATGTGCTATGTAGACTTATGGCATGAAGATGGGCTTTATAAGGCTTGTTCCGAATCAGATGGTACATTTTCAAACATTTCTCACAAATTATATGATTTATCTAATGATTTGTCGATTGGGAACACGCAGATAAATATTATCTCCGGCTTTAAACTGGTGTCAGTATATTGTTTAAAAGTGGTTCAGAGCCATTTTCCAGAAATTACTACATAGAACTTCATACTTAACTTCATATAAGAAGTTATACATTTGTATGGTTCCAGACAGGCTCCGTTCTGTTCTGAGCTGTTTAAAAAGTGTGTCAGAGCCATTGCTATGAATTGTGAGTCATGAGGAGCTAAGATTTTTCTGCACCAGTTGTTGAATTTGGTTCAAAAGTGATTCACAGCGAAGTAATAGAAATTATATGAGCTAAAAACTAACAACTTTTCCAGTTCCTAAACGAAACCGAAACAGATGGCGGCAGTTTGAAAGTGGTTCATGGTTATATTAGGGCTTATAGCTTGAATTTTGGTATTAAGGTTGAATATAGAAAGACAGATATTACTTGTTAAATATAAAAAGCTTAAAATAAATCAAAGAAACTCTGTGATAACTGTATGAAACTGCAAGTCTGAGTCTATGAAAACTAAATACTTTTATTAGAACCTTAGACCCATCCATTCCATATTCCACATCTTTGCCTCACCAATTTGTTTAAGCCTTTGTACACCCCCATTTTGATGCTTCGTACATTTCACACATCAATGGGTTTTTAGTTTGATTGCCTTCGCTGGGAAAATTTATGCGCAGTTGGCAGAAATTATGCCTAATTGAAAATGCATTTTAAAGCAGTTTGCCAACTCCCCATTCCCATTTGAAGGAGGCAATGCCAGGGCCAAGCACTCAGGCTCTTCTCTTCTCTCCAACAATAATTGCCATTGGCTCCGCCTCCCCCCCGAACGTTTCACTCCGCTCGCCTGTCTGGCCGGCACTTGGAGTCTGAAGGCTGCCACTGAAGGCCACATTCTGCACACTCCCAACTTTTGTGCCGTGGAGCTCCAACTCCAGCTCCAACTTCATATATAAAGAGGATGTCTCATCTCAGCTGCTGCTGCCGTTGCATTTTGTATGCGGAATTTGCAACTGAAATGCATTAATCAATCATTCATTAAATCAATCAATCAATTTATGTATTCCTCGCGGTTTTTTTTTGTTGTTTGATTGTTTGTTTTTGCTGCAGCAGCTTGGCAAATTCGTATTTGTTTTTGTTTTTACTCGCTGGCTCAGACAATTGTTAGTCTTTTTATCCTGCTCCTTTTTATTTTGTGATTTTTTGTTTTGTTTTATTACAGTTTGCTTTTGAGCGTTTTGCCAGCTTTTGATTGATTGCCATTAATAACTCATTTTTTTCGAAATTTATTTGTTTTTGCTTTGTTTTTGTTTGAGTTGTAGATGATGAGTGAGAAAACTATGTAGAGTGGAGTAATTGGATGGGGAATTGGGGGAATTGCTTTGGCAAATCTAACTTGGCGGGTAATTGGAAAAGGAAAGTTGTTTCTGGTTGAAAAATCTCTTTAAAAACTGAACAATACAATTAGTTAGATAGAAGGAAGTGATTGAGTGTACCAGGATATTGATTTGCATTTTAATAGAGATTAGCTCTGATTAAGTGTTTAAAAGGTTTTCTGGGAAACCAAAGTTTTGGTTTTTTTTGGGGTGAAATTACTTGAGTTAAGTACAAAATTCTAATTTTATTCTAAAAAAAAATAGAGAGAGTTAACTTCGGCTTTCTAACTAATTTCAAGCACATTTCCATTCAAAACAAACACTTTTTCTCACTAAGACTACTTTTCAGACTCTACTTTTGTATGACAGCTATACTATATAGATGTCCGATTTCGACCAAACAAAATGAAATCATGGGAAAGCATAGCAAACTAAGAAATACAAAGTATGGAGGCGTTTTCTTTAAAAATAAAAAAGTTTTTCTCACTAAAACTAGTTTCTTGACCAACCATTTCTATGGCAGCTATAAGCTATAGTCATCCGATTTTGACAAATCTTATAAGAATTGTGTGAAAGCTTATAAAATAAATATATGCCATTTTTAAGGAGGTTTACATTTAAAACAAAAAAGTTTTTCTTTTTAAGACTATTTTTCTAACCTTACTTTTCTATGGCAGCTATGCCATATAGATGTCCGATTTCGACCAAACTTGCCAGAATCAAGGAAAATCTTAGAAAACTAGCAAATACGGAGTTTGGAGACGTTTGCATTGAAAACCAAAAAGTTTTGCTCACTAAGACCACTTTTCTGTCTATACATTTCTATGACAGTTATACCATATAGATGTCTGATTTTGACCAAACTTAGTGGAACTATGGAAAAGCATGGCAAACAAAGAAATACAAAGATTGGAGGCGTTTTCTTTCAAAACAAAAAAGTTTTTCTCACTAGAATTAGTTTTTCGACCGATCGGACAGCCATTTGGAATAAATTGGCATGGGGAAATTATAATTTTCCAAATTATTTATTGTTTTGTTCTACAATTTATACATTTTTCCTTACTTTTAAATGAAACTGAGTGTGGTGCAGCGGGTACCGTGTGTGTCTGCTCTGCAAGAGAGTCGTGGATTCGATCCCGCTTAGGGACATCTTATGAAAAATGTATTTTTCTTTAAATACCCGGTCACTTTCGCAAGCTATTGGCGAAAGCTTTGACGAAACTAGCGTAACTTGATGTTAAACTGAAGGTCCTCTTCTCTTGTGGGAAAATTAGAAGTCTACAAGCCAAGAAATTGAATAATAAACGGAAAACTAAGAGTCGTTTCTTGCTAAGTTATACCCACTCCACCTTTTAATGTACATAAAAAAGCACTTGATTGTTATTTTTGAATAACAATCGTCTGTTTATGCCCTCTTGTTTATTGATTATTGAGAAAACCAAAACTGTTCCTTGTTGGGAAATGTATTTCTTGCCTATAACATTAACTACGAAACTTCAAATTCCCAAAGGTATGCAAATTTTAAAGCAGAATAGCTTACAAGACATTTATAAAACTCGAATAAAAGTCACTGCATACTTATGGGCACCAAAGATGTTGTATAATATTTCAATCAATCGTGAATGTTCCTGAGATCTTTAAAGATTTTGGTATAAACAGTTGCATTTCGAACTAAAATTGAGTGCTTTTATAGGTGAAGTGTCTCCAAAACTCTGGGTTATTAGATAAGATGATCTAAGCTGAGAGATTTGAAAACAACTACTCAACTTTTTAAGTTTTTCCTACCCTAATTTATTGTGCCTTTTCATATAAAATTCCACTGGTTTAGTTCAAAATCTTAGAAAATATATTTTAAAGCTAAAACATAAACCAAAATCTGATTTTATGTATAAGTTTTCCATGACTTAAGCATGTTAAAAAAACACCAAAATAAAATAGCAAAACCCAGCAGCCATGTTTCAAGTCTCGACATCAAAGAAACATCAGTTTCCAATTAAAGTGCCTTTCGCATCGATCAGGGCCTTAAAAATGCATCAACATAATTTAGGCAATTAGGAAAGTAAAACAAGAAACTGCCAGAACATGGCACTGGCCGTATATAATATTGTAGCAAAACAAAGAAGGGGGGGAGAAAAGGGCAAAAAAAAAAAAAGAAACTTGTGCACAAGCATTTCTCCTTTCTTTTTCCTTTTTTTTTTTTTTTTTTTGTTAATAACGTGAAAAACACAAGGAAAAAGCAAATATTGATGCAAGCCGCAAATTTCAATTAAGAACAGGAAGAAGCAGACAACGAGCGACGGCGACGGCGGCGGCGACGGCGACGACGTCAGCGTCAGAGTGGCAACCGCAGGCAGCGAGCACAAGGAGAGCGAGTGCCGAGCAGGCCAAAGAGAGGAGCAGCAGCAGCCAAGTGCCTGTAAAACATTTGATGTAATAAAATAACGTATACGCCGTGCCAGCCGCCAAAGACCCACCCTTAATCAGAGCACACACACTCACACTCGCACACACACTCACACACACACCCAGTCGCACAGAACAATAAGAGCAATTTAAGCCACAGGAATGCAAGGAAGTGAGGCGGGGCTGAGGGCCAGAAGCCGGAACAGCCAGGAAGGAAGGAAACGAAGCGAAATAAAAGGCGGCAAAAAAGTGTAGCCTGCTTCTAGGCGCAAAAAAGAAGTCGTCGTCGTCGTCGTCGCCGTCATAAAAGCGCAAAATCAGGAAAAGAAACTCAGGCACAAAGCAAAAGTAGCGAAAATTGAGCGCAAACTCGTCGCCGAGTCAAAATGGCGACTGAGACGACGACGACAACGACGACGAAGTTGGTGGCAAAGTGGAAAATGCAAAGCGGAAGTAACGCCAAAAGCCAAATGCCGATGAAAGTAAATGCAAGCGAAAGAGAACACACGAAGCACTGTCTCTCTGCGTGTGTGTGTGTGTGTGTCGCGTTTGCTACCCTTGGCTGGCTGGCAGTCAGCCCCAACCCCCTGGCAAGTCGTACGCGAGCTGCTGCTGCTGTACGTCTGAGGCGTATCGATTTTTTTGTCCTTTTTTTTTATTTTTTGTGTTTCATGTCCTGGGCGCGTCTCCCAGGAAACGCTGCTAAATGACTTGGGCAAAAGTTGTTGTTTTGATTTTGACTTGGCTATTTATAGCCAGAGACAAGTCAATGAACCTCGCCCACCCTCTGCGTATGCAAAACGAAAACAAATACTTAAGCAAAGAGGTTTTCCATTTTTTTTTTGTCACCTCAGCACCGGGGCGAAAGAAAATTGCGTAACAACTGTAGAAATCAGGGCACAAAAAATAGGGGAAAAAAAAAAACTTGTTCATCAAGTGAAACTTTTACTCCAGCCAAACCGGGGAGAAAGATGCAACCAGCGACGTCACGGCAAAGGCGTGCGAAAGCAAAAAAAAAGCAACAACATAGCGTTCCGGCACAAAGGAACTGGGTCTGGGGGATTCGTCGTGTCTGGGACTCTTTGGCTTCCTGGTGTGCCAAAAGGCAAACTCCGGCTTCAGCTTTCAGCTCCAACCGGTGACTAGCTAAACGGTTTCACGCTTTTACTAGACGACGTCGACAAGGTTGTCTCCCTCAGCTCAATGTGTGTGTGTGTGTGTGTGTGTGAAGGTTGACATTATGAACTTGAAAGTTGTATTTGCGGGGAGTCCTGGCTGGGCGAAGGAAAAAAAAAATAGAAGTGGTTATGAATGAATGCCTGGCATACACGTTGTTGAAAGGGCTTCCCCCAGGTGACGCCAGTTGCCGGTGCGCCTGGCTAGCAGCCTGTTGTCATGACACCCGCCAAGCCACTCAACAAAACAAAAACACACAAAAAAAAAAACGCCATTTTTGCGTGCACACTTCCGGGCAACGATTCGGTTTCATTTTGTTGTTGTTGTTTTGCTGCCGCCGCTGGTGCGAGCATAAACAAATGTCAGCTGTTGCCCCAACGTCATCAATTACGCATGCAATCGGCAGCAGAATGCCAAAACGAGGTCAAAACTATCAGCAAACAAAAATTCAGCCGGAGCAGCGCCAGCAGCAGGCCAGTTAAATCTCACAAAACAAAACACCTGGCGATTGATTTCGTATGGCCGACGCAGCCACTGCTACCATGAATGAACTCTCACGCACACACACACACACACACAAATGCACTACGCCTCACACTCCCATACACACACACACACACACACACACACTCACACTCTCACACTCACATAACTCATACGCCGCGTATGCCAGCCTGCATTTTTTTTTTTTTTTGTTACTTCCAACACTTGCTCATGCAGACATTTTGGCACCGAATGCATTCAACTCCCTCGACTCCTATGACCCGGTGTCCAAAAACTCCTGCCCAAATTCACTGGCGAGGACATTTGCACTTTTATTTTCAGTTAGCATTTGTTTTGTTTCAGTTTTTTATACACATTTACACTGTTGCATACCCCTTACCCAGAAGTTGGCTTCGAATTTGGCCTTTGAAAATAAATGAAACAAAGAAGGAATGCTCAACCAATAGCTTAACAGCTTTTGTTCCAGAGTCAATGGAGAGAATCTTAGGTAGACACTTGAGTTAAAGAAAATGTATCAATGGAACTATATCTTTAATTAGTTTTTAAAATGGGGAAACAAGATTGTTTGATTCAAACCATTGTAAAGACAAATCTATACACCGATAAACCAACATACCAATTAATCGATTTAAAATGGCTATATAGTCGACACAAAACTGTTTGATCATTTTAAATTGAGAAATCGATCCATAAATCTAGTTAAATCGATAAATTGGTAGATCAACCTATAAATCAGTCGATTTCTTATCAAAATATAGTCCAACCAAGATTGTTTGACCATTTCAAATCGGTATATCGATACACCAACTCCAAAAATGTCGATAAATCTACTTACCGACAAATCAACATGCCAATCAAACGATTTATAGTATCGTAAAGTTGATATAAAAATGTTTGACAATATCGTAACAATAAACTGATACACCGGAAACTTAATAAAGCTCGAAATTTGATAGTTCGACAAGTAAACATACCAATTAATCGACTTAAAATGGCGATGAAGTCGATCAAAGCACGTTTGACCATATTAAATCGGACTATCAATACTTAGGCACCTCCAGAAATTTCGATAAATCTACCTACCGACAAATCACCATAACAATCAACCGATTTTTCGTGGCGCAAAGTTGAATTAAGATTGTTTGACAATATCGTAACAATAAATCGATACACCGGTAACTTAATAAAGCTCGAAATTTGATAGATCGATAAGTAAACATACCAATTAATCGATTTAAAATGGCGATAAAGTCGATCTAAGCACGTTTGACCATATTAAATCGGACTATCAATACCCCGAAACCTCCAGAAATCTCGATAAATCTGGTTACCGACAAATCAACATACTAATCAATCGATTTATAATGGCGGTAAAAATAAAATAAGATTGTTTGACAATATCGTAACAATAAATCGATACACCAGTAACTTATTAGTGCTCAAAATTTGATAGACCGATAAGTAAACATACCAACTAATCGACATGTGGTGGCAAAAAAGTCGATCTAAGCACGTTTGACCATATTAAATCGATCTATCGACATACCGACACCTCCAAATATCTCGATAAACTAGATTTATCTTATCTTTATATATCAACATATTAATCCATCGATTTATGGTGGCGGTAAAAATAAAATAAGATTGTTTGACAATAATGAACCGATAAATCGATATACCGGTATCTTAATAAATCGCAATCAATCGATTAAGAGAGTCGATGCAAGACAGTTCGACCATACAGAATCAATAAATCGATACACGCATGGCTTTATTAATTTCGATAAACCCATACATCGATAAATCATCATCCAAAAAGAAAGATTACTTTACAATTAATCGCTATACCGATATTTTTACGATATACGGTAATCGATATATCAATATTTTTACGATATACGATGTATCAGTAGGAAATTAAGAAAATACCCAACTTTGACCAGTTGATAAACAAACAAAATCTTAAAATTTCTTATGTTAATTTACCCTTACAATTCACAACTGGTTTTGACATTTGGCTGACATAGCGTAAACCTTCTTGGCCCAAGCAAATGAAATGGTCTTTAGATCTATGAATAAACCCTTTTTCGATTCACTAATACCCAGAATTGCCTGATTTATTTACCAGCCCTCTTTCCTACCGAGTATCAAATGGTCGACCTTTGTCGCCGTTACAGCTCTTCCAATTTTTTTTCGTTTTGTAGCTTTGGCTGCCGCGTGCCGCGCAAAATTTGAATTTTTATGTAGCTGCTGTTGCTGTTGCAACAGACGGCAGAAGAAGCATGCCACAAAAGTTTGTCGACCTATATAAAACGTTAACTGCCAACTGGCAACACCCGCTCTCCGGCCACGGCTGCGGCTCAGTTCCTCTGGCGGATACGTGTAATGCAAGTTCAAAACAACAACAACAACAACAACTTCAACTATTTTTAACGTCACGTACTCGAAATGCAACAACCTGTTGTACGAAAAATCCTGCGCCAATACAAATGAAGGAATAAAAAAAAGTGTTTCTTTTAGCAAGAGCGAATATCCTTGAGCGAACAGTGAAAGTCAGGCAGGAGTAGCTGCTGCTGTCAGTTGAGAAATTTCAGAAGAACTTTTAATTGCAGGACAATCAATAAGCCACCCCCTGCACCCCCGGCACCTTAGTGCTCTCTCTCTCTACACACACACACGCACACAATTTTAATGGAAATCAAAATAAAAAAAATCGTTGAAGGTGCGGCTCAGGTTAAGAAAACTAAGGCTAGAGGGGGTGGCAAGGTGTGCCCCCTCCCCACCCACTGCTTTTCACACAGGGTGGTTTGAGTCGGTCGGTGGGTGGCTGGAACATTTTTGGGTGGCTCTTTTAACAAACGATAGCAATTTAGAAAGATGCCAGAGGTATGCAAATTTATTGCCGGAAATGTAATTTACAAAATACGCTGCAGGCAAATGGACGACGAAGCCGACGCTGGCAGCTACGTCGGCAGCAAATGAGACGCAGAGCAGACGGTGCAAGCTTGTTTTTTTATGTTGTTTTTGTTTTTGTTGTGTGTGTTCCTTTTGCAATTTTGGGGCTCGCTGAGAGTTGGGGTTAAATGATGAATGTTGAGGTTGGACCCAGGAATCCCCTTCAGTCAGCTTTGATTAGGAGGGAGAGCCTTGAAACTGTGAAGGAAAATGCCTAAAGACACCAAATCCAAAACGACAAAGAGAGAGAGAGAGAGAGAGAGAGTGTGTGTGTGCAAGAGAGGCAGAGTGGAGTGTGGGTGTTACAGGGGGGGAGGCGGCGGCTTACAACGTTTTAACATTACACAAACAATCCAAAGAAAGCAGGCGCGCATGAGCAGAGAGAGCAAGAGGGACAGAGAGAGAGAGAGAGAGAGAACAGCTGCACTAGCTCTTCCTATCGGGTAGGGGGCGGGAAAACAACTGCAAGCAGCCCCCAAATAGCAATGAAAATGGGAAGCAAACAAAATTAACAAAATAAGAAAATTGGCAACGCGACGCAAAGATGGAGAAGACAGCGAGGCAACGCCGAAGTAGAAATTAGTTGACGCAAAAAGTTGATGCTGCTTTTGCTTATGCAAAATGCTTAGCAAAGGGCAACAACAACAACTACAGCAAATGCAGACGAGACAACAAAGAAGGCAAGACGAATGGTTGGTAAGGTGGCAAGGGAGCGCGGTGGGGGGGTGTGGGGGTCGTTGCCAGCAGAATGGGAAGAGCGCTCTGCCAGCCCATGTGAAGGAAAAGCCAAAAGGCAAAATGCAAAAAGAACGCCAACGCCAAAGTGCAGGCGACCACGAAAGGCGTTGGGGGCGGCAACAACAGCGGCGTGTTCTGCACAGTGGTTCAACAATATAGATAAAACGCAGTTGCGTTTCAATTGGTTTACAACAAAGGATTTCATTGCACTTAAAGTATACAAAAGGCTTTAAATTTCTTCATTTAAGGGCTACAGCCTCAAAGTAGGCAATGAAATATTCGCTATTTTCTTATTTTACATTTCAAATTCAAGTCCTCATTTCTTTACCACTTAGATTCGGTAACAGATTCAGTTACCAACATTAAACTGGCTCAAAATACACTTTTCTAGGTCAGAGAACAGCAAAAATTACTTGATCCTAAAGATTTGGCATTCAATCTGTTAATTAACGGCTCATAAGTTATACGCCAGAAAAGAGGAATTCTGAATCAACAAAATGTTACGGAATTCGGTTGTAGAGTTTACTTACAATACAAAAAGGAGTCTTATATCGAAATAGGTGGGTACAGTTGATCAACTGAGTATGAGGTGATGTTTACGGAAGACCCTTCTATCAGAATTTAAGGATCTCATCCCGGGTTTTTTCCAAAAGTTTGATTTTGTTTGACTGTGCTATCAAATCTCATATGTCAATGTTTTTTTGTATAAATAAACAGCTTCAATTATGATGAAAAATGTTGGGAAAAGTATTTCTAAGCCTCTTCATATACTAAATTTGGCATCCAAGTGCTTAAAAACTAATCATTTTGATTCTGAAACTCAAGTGTTTGGGCAAATTAGTTTTTGAAAGACGTGAAAGGCTTAGCCATTTTCATTCAAAGGATTATAAGGTCATTGAATAAAAGGAATCGGTTACATATGGGTTAACAGGGATTGTTTTCTGTTTTATACTCAATTAAAATTATATTTTTTCCAGATTTAAGATAAGTAATATAAATTCAAACAGTGCTATCTTTTAGTTTGTACTTTGAAGTATATTCTTAAATTTTATCAAGATCTATGATTGATATTGTCAAATAAAGGCCGATTTGACATCTTCTTCTTTTGTCTTTCAAGCGTTTAATCTTAAACATAAAGAAAATTAGAAAAATCAAGCCGAAAAAGCTCATTCCAAGTACTGATTCTATTTAAAAATCACATAATTCAGCAAGGAGATTAAAAAAGGGAAAATTCTTCTAAATTTTTGAAGAATTCCTAAAATTCGAAAAATTCAATTTTTAAATTAATTATTCATTTAAAATTTGCATGGTCCGGCTCGAAGGACCGGAGTAACAAAGCACATAGTACGCACTTCTTTTCTTTAGTCTTTAAACCCACTATGCAGGCTACTCTGGCTAAGAAAGTGCAAGAGCTCTACGTACAAACATACATACTTATGTACATACATGCCAAATGTGTGTGTGTGTGTGTGTGTGTCAGTGAGCGCGTCGGCGGCGCAGGAGGTTGCTGGTTGCTCTGCTGGCTCCCCCAACCCAATGCCTTTGCCTTGTTGCCTGTACTTTTTGCTTTTGGCATTTTGTGGCGATATTCGCGAAATGCGCGCAGAACACACACACACACACACACACAAAAGACGAAACAAAGTGCAAGACGCACACGAGAATAATTGAATTTTATTACATTGTTTGGAGAGGCACACACTCACACACACTCACACAGATCCATGTGCAGTTGCCCCAACATATGCGCCTGTGTGTGTGAGCACAGCAACAACCACCAAGGCTAGCTGCAGCGACGTCAGCGACAGCGGCGAGCGCCTCGAAGAGAATAATGACCCCAAAGGCTTGTCGATGTCGTCGTCGTTTGTTGCTGTTGTTGTTGTTGGTTTTATTGACTGCTATTTTGTGTGAGCGCGCGCTCTCCCGCTCTGCGAGCCTGTATCTGTGTGTGTGTGTGTGTGTGTGTGTTGTGCCCTGTGTTTAGTCGTATGCGTGATGTTGCAGTTTTGTTGTCGCTCGAAGAAGAGCCAGAAGCAGCAGTAGAAGAAGAAGCCGGCATATGCTGCGGCTCCCCCTGACCCTCCCCCCACCGATGGCGTGCTTGCCTCGTCATCTCCACTCTTCCTATTCCAGCTTCCAGCTGCAGAAAAGAGGTCGATGGTGGGTGCTGTTGCTAGCCTCGGAGTTGTGAAAGGCGTAGACTAGCTAGCTAGAAATTCTCGAGTAAAATGGAAACTGCAAAAATTAAAAAACAAAACAAATATAAATAACAGAAAGAAGACAACAACAGCTGCCAGTTTCTTTTCAATTCTTTGGCTGAACGTTGTTGTTGGTGTTGTTGTTGTTTTGGCCATAAAAAAAGGAAATGCCAAAATGGCCAAGCAACTTTGCAAAATAATAATAATAATAATAATAATAAAAATAAAATTGCACACACACACACATACACACACACAGACAACCAGAAAGGAAGAGAAGACGAAGCAACATAATAATAAAACAAAATTGAAATTTGTAATGAAGCCACTTTTTCACTCCACTCACACAGACACACACGCACACACACACACACACACACACATTCGTCTAAGTGTGCGTGAGGGGGCGGAAATTGCTGAGGGCGTGTAGAGGGGGCAGCAGAGGTGCTTAATGGGTGGCATGAAATATTGCCGGTTGAAGTTTTTCAAATGAGTTGCGTGAAGCAGAAAGAGCAAAACCAAAACAAAACTCACATCGACACAGCTGGAACAGACAAATCGCAAAAACAACAACAACAACAACAACAAAAAAACAGAAAAGGAAGTTCAAGTTGGAATTGGGAATTGAATGTGGGAAATGGTGAATGCCAAATTCAAGGAAATCACTTAAATTGCCCAAAACAGATATGGCATTTCTTTGATGTGGGCTTATTACAAAATTTCATTTTAGGTCTAATCAAACATAATTCAATGCGGTTAACCAAACTGGTTGAAGTTTTGCAAACACAAATTGACTCAAGCGTCAGGCATCAGACAGAGAAGATGATGATAACAACAAGAACAAGCTACAAAAACAGGCCCTGAACCGGTTTGGTTCGGAGTTTTTGGGGTGCCTAGAATCGGTACAGGAACCGAACCGTTTAAATAATTCAAATCTCAAACCAGTCACAGTGAACAGAGAGGTTCGGTTCAAACTATAGTTTCATTTAATTTCCTAAATATTTTATTGAGTTGTTGATATGCTATGAAGAAATGAATCTAGTTTAATCGACTACTTATTGACGATTTACATAGCTTGGTAAACTGAATGCGTTCTCCTGAACTCAAGTATGTCAATGTGTCAACTATCTAAGTAGCTAAGAGTTCACAGACGAGCCCAGATCTTGAATTCCAAAAGTAAAGGAAGTGGTCCGCATACCGAACCGTCGGGTTCGAACCCCCAGACAGAACATACCACCAAAATTTGATCATTTTTGATCATTTTTTTCCAACATTTTCAGTTTGAAATCACTTTTCAGGATGTTGATCGAACTTAACCACATTTTCGAGCTGGGATGCGGTTCGAAACTGACAATTAAAGAAAAAAAAACTGGCTCTGAATGCCTAATATTCCTTTGAATGATATGATCCTCTATCAAAATGAACCTTTCGAAACCTTTAAAGCTGATTTTCGAGTTAAAACAAATCAATATATAATATTCTTTCTCCACAAGAAACTTATAAATTTTACGTTATATAAATAAGATGAAACAATTGGCGTACTCTGCTTTTCATTATATTTTACATCTTTTTTACATTCCCTGTTTATACAAAAGATAAGAATCATCATGATAGATGCCCTTTAAAGTATGCTTTGAATATTTAAAACTCAAGAATACAATCATTTCATATTCGGCTTACAACTAAAACATTTTGAATACCTTCAACTAGTCTGAGTGAACGAAAAGTGTGGATTATGTAAGACACCGAGATAACTGACTCTCAATTAATCATTTAAATCTATAATTATTTAAGGAATTAAAGTTAGCATACTTTTAAGGGCATTTATTTATGATATTCTTTTTGGGTAACTGTAAGGCTGCCTATATACAGCGCGACATATGAGACATTTCTCATTTCCATTTGAGGACTTTCATCTTCTTTGGAAAAAAAATTAAAGAACTCTCTAACGTTAAATGAATATTACTGGGATTACTGGTGGCGATTCTAGATATCTTTCGAGCGCTGAAAATTGTCCATAGCTTTAGATGTTTGGTAATTAGAGCTTGAAGTAGCTTAGAATGCATATTGTAGTCCTCTTTAGGCGTGTTTTGTGGTAAAAAAAATTAGGTTGTTGAGGCGCCCTTTCATATCATAGTAAAATACTTTTACTAAGCTTTAAAAACAACTATTGGAAATGATTCTACGATTTTTTTTGAGCGAAAATACACAATTTTTAATACATGTATTCAATAGGTCCTTATAGTGTAACGCCCATAGATATGCTATGGATGTAGTTGTACATTTTCAGGACAATTCAATATATGTGTTAAACTAAAAGGATTTTTCATAGCATACTTTTGTGCATTCGACAATTTAACAATTTGAAACATATGTTTTCAAAATGGTATATGTATCTTCGATATAAAAAATCGCAGAATTGTTTTAGATAGTTTATTTTAAAGCTATGAAGTAATTCGGTACGATAATGTTAAACATAGTTAAAACAATATTAAATTTTCTCCATTAATCGTGTCTAAAAAGGTTCAAAGTGGGCTTTTTCAGCAACATTAAACTCAAATTAATATAAATATAGATGTGATGGACCATTTTCGAAATCTGGTTCGTGTTCCGCATAAGAAAATAATATTTATTGACCTAAATCCGGGTTTGATCCTGATCCTCCGCTAACTGAACCTGAATCCTAAAAGTTTTAAGAGTACGAACACCGCATTTGTTTCATGGATAATTTGAAGGATTTATATTAGAGCAAGATATTTGGAAATTTTGTTCTGTTTTGCTGAGGTGAAGACCGCTCTGGAACTATAATTGGTTCGGTTCAATGGTTGACAGATTAATATCTAATAATATCTAATATCTAAGCACAGTTTCAGAACCACAATTCCGAATTGAGTTATAGTAGTTTATAAAAAAAGTAAGTTCTATGACTAAACTACAAGATCCCAATCAGTAGAGCCAGCTCGGATCTGAACCGGTTTTCATACCTAGAATTTAAATTGTAAAGTGATACCCAAATCAGCTATAAGCTGTAGATATACTTCCTTTCATAGTTCTGTGCAAAATATTATCTTTTTTAAGGAAATATCTACAGATTTTCAAAATACTTCGACATTATGTTTGATAAAGTGTTTTAAAGCCTGAAATTGTAGTCACATTAATTACAAAGTTCTACTTTCATTTGCTAAGCCTTAATAATCTAATCACTCAGTGAGCCAAAAACTGATTACCTAACTGATTTTCACACCATAATTGTGTTCTAACCATATTCTTCTCTCTTCTTGTGTTCTTTCAGGTAAGTCCAATCAGAAGATGCTCCTAAAGTCAATTTTCCAATTGTCAGCAGCGTCGTAAGTAGCCCAAAATTATGCTACCAAATGAGCGAAATGCTCATTTATGGGGAATCAACAGAAACAGAAATGCCAATTTCCAAGTCTTGGCACATTTCACTATCAGAATCTCAAAGTGGGGGAAAAAATCAAAAGGAAGAATATTTTCGTTTAAGAACTAAGCTCGCGCCTCGCATTGCTAAGTGCAAACGGCGAGCAATTGGGCAGGGTGTAGGGTGGGGAGCGGGGGGAGGGATGTCCGCCTTCGCCTTGGCCAGCCTTAGAGCCTTTGTTAAAGTCTTTTTTTGTCTTGCGTTGTTGTGGTCGGCTGCTGCTGCCGCTGCGTTTTTTGTGCCTTTTTGGGTTTACCGCAGTTATTTTTTACTACCTTTTTTCCGTAGCAACACACACACACACACACACACACACACGCACACCAGTGCAGCTGTAACAAAGAGCTGCGCCGCTGCCGGCGTCAATGCCGGTTCTCTCGCGGGCGGCTCTCTCCCTCTCGCAGCGCCACAATGGCGGTGGCGGCGATGGCAAACACGTTTTTTTTTGTTATTGCCTTTTGCGCTTGTCTTCTTCGGCATTTCGGCTATGCTTCGGCTCTCAGCTGGCGCTCGCATGCGCTCTCAGCACGCTTGGCTCCACCAACACCACCACCACCACCACCACCACACTCACACTCACACTCTCGCACACTCCCAATTGCTGCCGCTGCCGCCGCTGCTGCTGCTGCTGCTTGTCGTCGTCGTCGCCGTCGTAGCCGTCGTATCTGTATCTTTTACGCTGCTTACACTCCACGTTCAGATTCAGATTCATTCTGTAAACGCGATTCCTCGAGGACGTAACGTGAAACGTCGGCAAAGCGCGTCAACGCGACTACTCAACGGCTACCCCAACGGTTGAGCTCCTTTGTCTCTACGGGTCGGAGATCTTCGTGTGCGCTCTAAAAGAAATTTACCCAAAACACGTTTGCAATCAGTGTGATAGTGTGTGACAGTGTGTGTGTGTTTGTGTGATGTGGTGTGCGTGCTTAAATTCTTTAACTAAAATTGATTGTTTATTTCCGTTGCTGCTGCAACAACACCAACAACCACAGCAACAACAACAACAACAACAATGCCAAGATAACAAACACCAGCAACTAATGAAATTTGGGGCAGTTGCCAATTGAGAAATGTGATTTCATGTTATCAGCAATTTATATAGAAATAAAACGCAATCGCCGAGCGATCCATGAAATCAACATCAGCAGCAGCAGCAGCAACAACAACGACAACAACAACAACTGCAACAGCAGCAACAAAAATACGCGCGCCAAGAAAATGCCATTCCAAGTGCACATCGCTCAAAACAAATCAATTGTTTAACAACTAAAAGGTGTAAATAATTCAAATAAATCATACATAACAATTTAATTGTTTAATTGTGCAAAAAGAAAAAGAAAAATCATTTTAATTCCTAATCAATATATTCAATGAATACGTAAAAGTAGCTAAAACCACATACCACATAAATCCGTGCAATCTATTTCTAAAATATCAATCAGCAAGCAAAACAAAACAAAACGAAAAAAGCCATACAAGTTATAAAACCACGTCCTCGTCCTCCTTCTAAACTAAGAATACATATAGAGCATATGTACATCCCCAACTAAACTGAAGATATCCAAACCCCACCCCCGCCCCCATCCACTTCTTGAGCATAAACTGAGACTGAGCAGAGCCGATTCAAATCGTATCCCAGACTTGCCATAACCGCAGATTCCATTCGAAACGAAAACAGAAAACGGCAGCTTTAAACTAGGAAAACGTGATAGAAAAAGTAAGTGATCCGCTTTGACGATTACAAAATGTTATTAAAATCGCATTTATAACAACAATCAATCATATTCGAGATGAAAGGGCAGGGGCAGAGTGAGAGGGAAGTTGGACAAGTATACTTGATTTTTGTTTGTGTGAAAATAAAACAGCAAAAAACCCATCCATATGGCTGAGAAAATGGTACTGTAATGAAATTGAATTCGTTTTCAAAGCTTTTCCGCTCTGAACTTACCCTAAGCCTTTGTCTTGGGTTTGTTTTTCAGATATGTGGAGCATATGTTTTGAGTCTTTGACAATTTCTTGAAAATCAGGAGGGTCCCGACCTATATTACTTGATACATGCTTTAATCAAAAGTATAGGTAGGAATTTTAGACACGAGATAAGTTCCTGGGGAAAATTATATGAAATTGCTTTGGTAAAATAGCTATGAATTCATCAAGTGTTCTTTAAAGGACTTTATAACACTTTTAATACTGCTTGAGGAACCCAGTTTACATAGAAGCAGCTCATGTGCTCATCTTTTATGACTTCCTTCCTTACATATATTCAAAATTTTTAATAGAAATGAACACCAAATTCATCCAAAGGGCGTTACAACACAAACCAGTTCTTAAACGTTGTGTTTATTTGCATCGCTGAGTCGCTGTGCTTGTACTGTGAAGTTATTTATACTTTAAGTTGTGTAAAGGGTCGGGCTCGAAGGGCGTAATGAACCATGGAGTGCCCATCGCTCATCTACATTGAGGTTTTCTCATGCCGATTAGAATTTATAAGCCGAACCCCCAACCGTATTAGATTGGGTCCCATATTATCAACCAATTTCATTGTCTGAAGCTAGTTTTATGGAAATTTAACTAAAAGAAAACGCTAGAAATCTATTAGAATGACCATTTTATATGGGGAGGAGCGTCTTGCGTATTCTAAGATAGCTTAGCCTGCCTCTTCTTTGGAGAACTCCTTGGCAGAGAATGTTTTACCGTCAAAATGTGTTTTATCTAAAAAACATAGGATAAGGAACATAAGCAGAGTATTTTGCTTGATAATGAAGTTCCTTTCAGACAAAAATTTTATTAAATTTTTTATCACATTAGAGCAGCGATGTTCAATAAGTGAGGCTCTCTGTAGCTCTCTGCCTCACTCTGACATTCACTGACGCATTACTTCGGCAAGCATTCGGCATGAATTGCCTAAAGTGTTCGGCCCCTGGGGGCTATGGGTGAACATCGCTGCATTAGAGTCTTATTCGAGCCCTTGCTCTGATCAAAATAGTTCAATGTACGCTCATTTTCTGATCTTAAGAAAAGATACTTAATGCAGGGGAAAATGGTACCCTAGCCACGGCTCTTGTTGAAGAGTCGTTTTTAACCCTTTCTTCTGATCAGTTTTGAATAATTTTTAAGTCATTTAAGAGTTTTTTTTTAGTCCTGCATCACTAAATCATATTTTGAGTACATTTGTGAATCATTTTCGAGCATCTTTTAATCGCACATGAAAGGTGTTTCTTTTTAATCATCCGAAAGAATCGGAAAAGACTCATTAAGCTGGTTTTTTTGTGAAAATGATCTTCCAAATGTTGCGTGGGGTAGAGGCATTATTTATTTCGGTAACATATTTCAAACGCATTTCTTTAAGTTTGTGTCCTTATCATCTATGAAGTCTTTACCATAAGTCATAAAGGGTGAGCTTAGATAAACTGGTCAGCTAATTTGCATCATTACATTAGACCCCTAAAGAGATAACTTCCAATTTAGTTGGGTATGAAATTCATCGACACTTTATAAGAGTGAATAGATCCCCTCTAACAGATTAGCGGAATATTACAGAAGAGAAATAATTATAAACAAATACTAACCGTATACTCTCTCTTTAGAAATAGAATTGTAGCCTTTCTGTTCTCAGAGTCTCTTTCTGAGATCAGAAAACTGGTCAGGAATCTATAAAAGCTTTACTAAGGGTCCTTTTCTCATGTTCCTGCTTTTGCAAATCCAGGTGGATTACGAATTTCTATAGCTCATTCTCAAAATGAGCAGTGAAAATTTAGCAAATCCACCTAAAATATCCTTATGGTGGGTGTAGCAGAAAATTCTATTGATTTTCATATCAACGATTGGACTTTGAACTAAACTAGGAGCTCCATATAAGAAAAGTGGTAGGAATAGTGCGGGCTACTAGATTATAGGAAAACAAAACCATTCGCATTCAGTTAACTTGGCCTTGAGCAGGCAATTTTGAAATCACTCAACTTTTGACATCTTATCTAGTAGGCTTTTTGGAGCCAATTCTCAAATATGAATCCCAAATTTGTTTTCATACGAAAATCTCTAGAAATTTGTATGACTCCCCAGTATAAAGCCAATTTTGGTACCAAAGTAAAACCATCGCAGACTTAACTTAGGCGATACTTTGCTTAGGCATCCAATCCTATAATATATATCATATATTTTAACAAAAAGAAACAGATTTCTTTAGGCTACACTCTAGCCTATCTTTAGTGTTAGAAGTAAAGAGAATTTCAAATTCATTTCTCTAAATTTCAGATTCTTTTGTTGTTTTGCCCCCACCAACTGAGCTTATTAAAATTATTATTGATCGATGTTGTTGGTCTTCTTATTTAAAGGGTGAGGTGAAATCAACCCTTCAAAAATGCACCCCCCTCGAAAATAGTTTAGATGAAGTGAAAACAGTTTGTACAGAAATTCGTATAAATATTCTATTTAAATATATTTTCCAGGGGTTAACAAAGCAACCAACCCTTTTTGAAAACTAAACAAGTTGCCTACCATTTTGTTAATTAAAAACCATCAAAATAATAAGGAAATTCGAAAGCAACAGTGCTAATCGCATAAATAAATCTGAATCGACTGTCATCGTCGTTCGTTTGTTCACATGAACTTTAAAGGTCGTGACAATGGATTTGTATCCCCGAAAAGTCGAAGGTTGGAACTCTGGAGTGGGTGTGTGTGTGTGTGTGTGTGCTGACTAATCAAGCAATCATCTTGAGGTGAGATTTCAGCTTCCACTCGATATAATCAATAAACGTCGTATGTGGAAACACTCTGCATTAAAAGCGAAGCGAAACCAATTGAAATTGAATTGAACTGGAAGAGAAGAAGAGATAAAATACAAAAAAAAAAAAAAAAAAGCGCGCTGGCATTGATTACACTTGCAAAAATCTGACACAAAGAGCCAAACAGCTGCTGACATCCGGGAGAACCTTTTCATATATGAATAAATAGATACGAGTGTGTATATACATATATATAAAGAGCACTCTCCCTCTCCCCTCACCGCGCCACAGCGAGTCTTGGGCTAGTTGTTGTTCTCGCTATTAATAATTCATTTGCACCGAGAGCTTGAAGCATGCAATTTTTACATTTTTAATGAATTAATTAAGTTTCTTGTTCGAAAATTGGCACATGGTAAATACAGAAAGAAAAAAAAAAAAACGAAAAAACAACTGTGAAGTAAATGGGAAAAAACTGAAGCAAAGAATACCAAAAAAAAAAAGATATATATGTATATGTATATATACGCGAAATATATTGCACTTTAGATTTAATGAGCCAAATTGCATGAGATTGATGAGGCATGCAGCAGAAACGAAATATGCATGCAGAGTTTCTGGCCAAATGTTGCAGCAGAGCGAAAAATTAGGTTTTCGCAGAGAACCACAAAAAAAAGAAGCTATCATTAAAAGTCGGAGATTAAAATGATGAACTAGATCAATGTTTTCTTAAGAAAAGTATCTTTATTAACACAGATCTATGCTATGAATTTTGCACTTTCATTCATTTAAACACACGCACGATCCTTTACACAGCTAAGCCCCATATTCCCCATTCATCTCCTTGAGATTTTCTGCTTAAATCGCTGCAGTGGCGCACGCAGGACATTTCCAAAGGGGGTTATGGAAAAATATCTATAGTTGCTTCTTCCTAACTTTAGTATTTAGCATACAAATACATGCACAGAAAAGAAAATGGTATGATATTTTTATATCATTAAAAAGCTGATATGATAAAGATGAAGATCATATCAATTTGATGAATTTTCCGATCAATAGTATATTAATATAATATAATAATGATATTAATTAATAGAAACTGTAATATTCAATATCAGAATGATATTATTTAGCTTTAGTTTGACATTTTTTAGCATCAAAATGATATAAAAAAAAATGATATGTCATTAACCAGCTCAGATTGACTTGATATTGACATTTTTTTTGTTCTCTGTGTGCCTACGAAAAGGTATAGGTAGGCATATTGTTGATACTTTCATAGTCAAACTTGCATATATTATGTCGGCTGTTGACTCTAAATAATATAAATTTATATACTTTTGGAGTAGGAAACGTTTCTTTTTGCACATTTTTATGACACACTTTTCACCCATTCTTATCACATTTTATAAGCACTTGAGTTCTTCAATAAAAACTGCTCTTAAAACTCAAATTGAACCAGAATTGTTTAATGAACCACTACTTCTATTTCTCTTTCTACGAATTGAACTACTATTGGCTCCCTTTCTAAAGCTAAAGATCGATTTTTACTAGGTATCTCGAACGACTATATTTTAACACTAGGCACTATGCACTGTTGCATACTTTCTTGAGACAAATGTCCCCTAACGAACGATGCTTAAAGCTGACAGCATCAAGATAATCTACACATTGCTTGAAATCAGCTTTTCAGTTGCACAAACAATTATTTTTTAAGCAAATCTCTTAAAATATTCAAAGAAAAAATATTTTGTTCTGCTGTCTGCTCACCAAAATGACAGATACAAATTGAACAGACGCACTCTCTCTCTGAAGAGAACACTTATTTTTGCAACTCTAGTGATTTCTGCTTTATGTTTCTTTAGAAGAGAAATGGACATGGAATCACTTCATACTTCTCTGAGCGGCTGAGGCTAAGTAACTAAGTACAGCCAAGAATCAGCTCAAAGTTTAATTGTTTTATGTTGTTGCCTTAAGTTATTGTTAATGCTTTAGAATCACAATAGCACGCAGACACACTTGCAGTTTGCTGAGCCACACGCGGACACACATACATCCAGCCCAGCAGAACACAAATGAACCAAGTGAGCAATAAAGAACTCTCTTTAGTTGAGCAAAGAGTTCGTTGAGAAAAGTTTGGTTGCGAAATGCCATGTGTTCTTGTAAATAGAACTTTGTAAATATAATGGAAATATAAGGAAATATTTTGCTTAATTATTTCTAATCATAAACTTAGCTTAGAGATGCCATGTTTCAAGTTAAACCACAAGGAAAGTCGGTTTGTAATATATAAAAGTCAAGTAATTAAATTGCAGTACCTTAAACTTGACGATTTTTTTGTCTTTACTAAATATTTTAAGCCGATCCATTTCCTCAAAGGACGAAGTTCGATTTCAGTCAGTGGCAATGTTTTTTATTACCTGAACTCTTTTAAAGGCCAAAAGCTGTCAAACTTTGACCTTGGTATAGCCTGTAACACGAGATTGTTCAACTGTTGAAATCAGGCTCCTAAATTTGTTATTTTTACACTCAAAAAGGTCGAGATCTTTTGGGTTGTGATTGTGAGAAAAGGATCAGAAATGTGGTACAATAAATTTCAAAATACTAGAATGACTGTAACTGGTTTACCCCCTAAGCTTACCACTTTGAATGGCTCGTTGCCTGCCTCATTCTTCTCAAGTTAACAGAAATGCAAGACACATTTTTCGATTCCAACTTCTTCTTTTTTTTTTGTCATTAGCATATTTCCCACATAGATCTCAACCGTTCAAGAACATTTTCTTAGTAACTACCATGTGTTCCAGAAACAAAAGAGAAATTTGCAATGGCCAACAATAACAAACAACAAAAGCAGCTGCAGCTGCATTCAGAACACCGCCCCGTCCCCCCCGCCCGCCCACACTCTTCTGGCGGGTTGGGGGAGCCCAACTAATGCAAAATGGCGAAATGGCGGGTCGCATAAATTTTGTTACTCAGGCGCAACCCATTGTGGCAAGCGGAGACAGAGACCGAAATGTAGCAGGCGGAGGGAGAGAGAAGAACACAAAATAAAATAAATGCGGCGCGTTCAAAAATTTTTTTTTTGCAAAGAACAAAATTTCGCGAAACTTTGTTGTATGTTGTAGCATGTAGTCTCCATTTGAAAACCAAGGAAGCGACAGAAGAATATGGCAAACATGTGGCCCGCTGTTCTCTCTCTCTCTCTCCCTCTCTCCGTCTTTCACTGCTCAAGTGTGAGTGTGTGTGTGTGTTATGTATGTGGTAGTGTGTGTGTTCCTGTGTGTGAGAGCGAAGCGCAGACAATTAGTTTTATTATGCTTTGTTGCCGAGCTTCGTTGAAATGGCACGACATAAAAAACAAGCACAAACGTAAGAGATAAAATACATACAACTATACAGATATATGCACTATATATATATGTATATATATATATATATAAATAATGTGCATCTTGAGGATACATTTACAAGGCACTTATTTTGTGGCCCCGGGCCAACAACAAGTAACCAAAATAAAATTGCATAAAATTTTTAAAAGAAAATGCAAAAAAAAAAAGGGGAAAAAAACAAGAGTGTTGTCGGGCCCAAACAGTGAGAATTACAGCAAATTAAAATTATGCAGATCTGGCGACCATAAATATTAATTTATTAGCCTGGCGCAAATTTATCTGCGCAATTAAATTTTGCACCACACACACACACAGCAACATTCATGCAGGATCTGAGGGGTAACAGGTAGCGAGACAGAGGATACCCAGTGAATTGTAAACAGCCAGGGAGTAAGCTGTAAAGAACAAACGGGCTCACATACAAAAGCTACTTCAACAAAGCGCTCAGCTTGTAGTTTAACCAAAACATCTCCTTAAATAAAACGTTCTTACACTTATTTTTCTTTTCCTCAACTTAGACATCAGATTACTTATTAGAAGTATCAACTCGCATCACTCTTTTCCAAAATATTATATGTATAAAATACTCCTCTTAACAGATTTCAAAAAAGCGCTATTAATAGTCAACTTATAGCATACAAATTATTGAAAAATATGCAAAAGGAATGGCAATCCTTGTTCTCTAAAAACAACATTGGTTTGATTATCTCTGATTCTTTTTGATAATGTATGAGCTAAATGCGTTAAAATCTAAGACTGCACAACTGAGCAGAACAGAACCTTGATGAACCGGTTCATTGAACCAGAAAATGAGCAATTTTGACAGTTGAAGCTGAAAAACCAACCGAATCCAGCAGATTCATAGACAAAAATACCGCTTTTTTAAAAAACTTAAGGATCGTTAGCTTAATATTTTAAAGACCGCTCAATCAACTTTACAAAGTCGATGCAATCAATTAAGGGCGCTATAGACTACAATATAATCTGTTACCTTGATTTCGTGCGTTTTCATTTAGTTTCTAGCCGAATGCATACGCACGTATTCACTAGCTGACGATGGGAATGACATTGGTTTATATATTAAGAACATTTCCGACTCGTCTTGGAAATTTTTTGGTGCACACTATTGTTCATTTCAATACATTGTAGATTACCTGTTATTACCAACTGAGTAATTCATTCATTCGTTAGGCCTGGTAGTGTCCTGACACCAGCAGAGCTTCGCAGCAATCATACTTTTCGTTTGAATCCTTTTCAGCATATCATGATTGTAATATTTGCCCATCGAAATCGGTAATTACTGTATTCAGCAGTTAAAACCGGCCAATAAAGTACCTGCTGAAAGCTCTCTTGGTATTAGAAACAAAAGTTACATTAAAAAATCGTACTTAAAAAAACTTAGCTTGGCTAGGATTTTTCACAGTCAATTTTCGTTGGGTTACAAAAAAAAATCACGTATCCACATGTTTTTTTTGATAGATTCATAAAATATTTAGCGGAAAATTGCTCTTGATTCATTTCTTTATGATAGAAGTGAACCATTTGAGCAACTGCTCACAAGTGCGTTACCCAAATGAGCAGTGAGTAATTGAGCAATTTGAGTTAGTACATATTGTACATATTTGTTTAAATCCTATTCTTAAAGTAGCTGAGAGATAGATCTTTATAAGGGCAGGTTTAGGAGAGCTCGATTTGGTACTGAATCAACCCTAACTTTAAAGGGCTGATACTGGAAACAAATATGAATACCCTTGCATTCTTTTCGATACGGAACATAGAATCCTGAAATCCTGAAATCCCTATCTGTCACTTTCACTACCAAAACAATATGGTAAATGGTCAAATATTCAAGCAATTCCAAGTTTTCCCAAATAAACTTTCAATATCAATTAACAACTTTAATAAGTAGAACAAAACCTACAAAATTAAAAGCTCAAATGGGTTCAAATGACTTAATTTAGGATTTTATGTGTGAAAATTTCCACCTACCAAGTGAGCTCAGAGGTTACCAAAGACTTGTTCCCCAAAACATGCCACCTGGCACAGTTACCCATTCATAACTCAAACTCAAGTACTTTACCTAAGTCACTTTTCCTAGATTATTCCAAGTATGCTAATTCTTTTCCCCCACCCTAGTCTAATATACCCACCATTAAGAATCATATATTTATGCGTAGCGGCATTTACTTGTTTTTTTTTTTGTTTGTTGGCAGCGACTCAAGTTACGCACCAGCACAAAAGGATAACGTGCGAAAGGGAAAGAGTTCACTGTGCGTGTGTGTGTGCGCCATAACAAAGATTAATGACCAGCAAGGGCTGTAAAAGCCCTGGCCAGCCCCAGCTTTTGCTCATCGCACAACAAAAGGCAATAAAAACATAATAAATTACAATATCAAGTATACATAGCCCTAGTCCCGCCGCTTCATCTTCGTGCAGCATTTCCGTGTCACTGGAAATTTATACCTTAAGTCCTTACCTCATCTTCCACAGAACCAAAACTTTTCTTCACATGATTTATGCAATTCAATTCATAAAAGTTCCTATTGCAGCCACAACACATGGGAATGGGGAATGGGTGGATGCATGTGCAGTGGCATACACTCCGCCACCCAAAACGCCTTCAATTTCTGAGTCGCACATTTTTTGTCATTTTTTTGAAGCACAAACAGAAAAAAAAAAAAGAGAGAGAAAAAAAAATAGGAAAAACTTTACCAAACTGTCATAAATTTTTTGATGCTGCAGCGCCAACTTTTCCCCCGCCCCCCGCTGCCCATCTTTTGAGATAAAGTTTTCTGCTTATAAATCTATGTAAAACTTTTCCATACTATAAGTACATAATATAATTTTCAACTTTTTCACAACAATTATGATAACAAAAAAAAAAAAAACAACAAAAACAAAAGTGTAATTAAGTGCACATGTTTGGATTGTCTAAGAGCCTTAAGAACAGGGGGTAACTTTTGTTGATTTCGGGTTTTCTCATCTGGCCTTTTAATCAAATTCCTTATCAACCCTTCTTTTGTGTGTGTGTGTGTCAGTGTGTGTGTGTCGGTCTCTCAACTAACCCTCATTAATCTTTCGATTGCAGCTGTTTCTTCCACACACATTTCTCACATATTCTTCTTAGATAGCCTTGAGCCTTATTTCACATAGAACTAGTTGACTTAATTACTTCATTTAAACCAACCAAAATACTTATGCAACACTGGCAATTACGAAATCTTCACCATGCCATCGTCACATCACAAATAAAAATATATTTATATTTGCCACGAAAGTTGTAAATTTTTGGTACTTTCGTTGTTACTTTTTCGTTACAAAACAACATCAAATTTATGCAATTTTCCGGCATCAAATTAAATTTATACATAAATTAAAGTTTACTTCGTGCAGATCATTAAAAAAAAAAAAAGAAGAAATATCCATGCGGGAAGGAGAAACAGCGAGAGTACAACTTGTTGTTGTTGGTAAAGTTGTTTGTATTGCAGCTGCATTGAACTTTCTGTTGCGGCAGTTAGCTAACAACACAAACAAAGTAAAAATAAAAAAAATTAAAAAAAAAAAAAAAAGTTGCATGCATGGAAACTTATTAGCCGAGCGCATTGGTTGGCTTTTTGTTTTTCCAAGGGAGGTAGGAAAATTGTTTGTATGATGAAATGAAATGAACAAATTGGTTGGAAATAGCGGGGATTGCATGGAAATTGTTATTATTTAATCTGTTAAATATGGATGAGTGCCTTTTGGGCATTCCGGGCTAAATTAGTTCGGTTTGTTTTGGGTATAATTGGGAGTAAATTACGGATCATAGCTGGGGCAAGCACAAAAGATATAATGTAAAATCTAAAGTTTAAAGTTTTACTCAAATTCTTCTAATCACACTATCAAAATCGTCACCTCGATCCGAATCTTTCATTGCTTTTGTGGCCATATATTCTTGGCATTAGTTCGAAAAGGGGCCTTAACGCATTATGCTCTACACTTTTGTGAACAGTTGTGAAATTGTCAAAGTTGTAGAACATAAAGCTCTTCTTTTCGCACCAGAAAAGGGTACCTATAGTTTAACGCCGCATGTGAACCTTTTTCTTGGCTAGCTACTTCACAGCCGGCGCCAACAGCTGTTAAAGGTGAACGGTTGTGTAAATTTCTCAAGAAAAAACCTTTTCATTAGATATCCCGTAGATAGATCGAACCCACAACCTCTTGCACAGCAGGCACACACACTACCCGCTGTTCCACATCCGGTTTTTGGTTAAGACATCATAATTCGAATATCTTTAGTGAGCATTTCAAGTATTGTATAACTTACTTAATATTTTCCCGCCAAGTAAAATCCATTGAGTTCTTTAAAAACAATTTTCAATGCCTTTTTTAAGCTCTGACAGTCTTGAAGTTAGCACTTCTTAAGGCCTGTTCTCAGCTAACATACGTTTAATTTCCCTCACATTCCTTCGTATAAATAAGACAGTTTTCCAAACGGTTTAAGCTTTGACAGCTATGCAATACTTAATGATCTATTCCTATGAAGTAATGAGACACAAATATTTTGTAGTTGATTTGAGAATAAGAATTTCTTTAATATTATGAATTAAAACCATTAATTTTCTCAAGTAATTGGACATTCTGACCATCAATATATACAAATAAAGGCTTTTCATAAATACACTTAGAAAAAACGTAAGAGTTCTTGAACAGTTCTAGTTTATACCATTTTGTGCATAAAATTTCAAGTTGATTTTCAAAAATTGAGTCATTATTATTGAAACCAGAACAAACTTTCCTTAATTTAGAACATTTCGTAAGCCAAAAATGTAAGAAAGTTGCGTTCCTAGGTGAAGAACATTATAATTTAGATGCAAGAACCAGTTGTCTTACATTTTCTTACATTTTTCTTATGAAGCAGAAAAAATATATCCAAAAAGTTGCATTTGGGAAGGATATGTCTTAAATATTCTTTTGATCATCCAAAGGAGCTGAAAAATCAACCAAGGGATAATCCTTTTTAATATAATTTGGATGATTTTCAGCTCGGTTGGATGATGAAAAGTATATTTAAGATATATCCAACCCAAATGAATACGGGAAATCATCCAATGGATATTTTTGCATATATTTGTTTTTTCTCAGAGTAGATACAGCATTTCGGTCTTTGGTTAACAAATGCCACAGCTTTCGTTGAATCAATAAAACGACTTTATTTCAAAAAACAAAGTGGAAAGTGGGCTTAAGAATTGTTAATTCTTATTACAAAAACATTATATAAATGTTTGAGGTAATCTTATTTTGTTTCAAGAATGCCTATAGAATTTATAAGACTTCAATAAAGAATGTAATGTACTTGGAAAACTAAGAATTCTGTACTTGAATAAAGCATTTTCGCACTTACTGCCCTACTGTCAACGTTTGTACTTAATTCAAGCACAAAGTTCTTGTCTTATATCTGAGTGCACAGCTGGCAAACTATCGTATCGATAATATTTTGCCTACTATCGATAGTTAAAAACAACTTAAATGACCGATTTCTCTTCTTTTTAATAGCTGCTGTGGGTCACTTAAAAGATTTTGCTGTGTTATTTGTAGGAGTTTATGTAGTAAATGAGAAAACGGCCTTAAGTCTTTGAAATTTCGAAAGTGCTAAGAAGAGATTTGTCAGAATATCCATGCCAAGCACCATAACATTTATTCCTAATCTTTTATTAGTTCTTAAACTGTCAGGATATTGCCTAGTATCAAGGAACATATTTCATGCAACATCTTTCAACAACAACCAGGCACAGAGAGTATTTCATAATAAAAATCAAGGCAACCATAAAACTACAGCCTGTAGAATCCATCAAATACAATTTGTACCAGCTGTCAGAAGATATTTACATCCAATTTCGCCCTCAACCCCCACCCACCCCCCGCGCCAACTAAAATACTCATTAAGTCTATGGCTATGCCATGGCAAATTCAATTAGCATATAAATACATTTTCAACAACGTTTTGTCTAAATTTTCCCCACCCGCCCCTCTGCCTAAGATATTCTTAGTGTTTTTAGCAGACATTTAGTGCAATTTTTGCTTTGACTTTGCTCTAAATATTTTTGCTAAGCGTCAACTAAAAACAAAAATTTACATTAACATTAATTTGGCATGTAAATATTTGTGTGTATTTATTTAGTTGGGGTGTTCACAGCCCCTTTCGCTGGATGCCTCTTGCCTCTCTGCGTTTTTTCGCCATATTTTCTACTTGAAATTTTCTGTTTGCATTTTTAGAGCGTGGCTAATTTAGCTGCAACATCAGAAGTTTTTACAACTTTCACAATAACTTTTATCTAATGCGCCATATAAATCATTGTAATGAGCTGATAGGAAGGAACATGACCCCAAAACAAAAAAAAAAAACAAAAAACACACAACCAACTCATAAATAATACACGTACGATAGTGCGCCAGGCTTTGAGCACAAAAGTGAAAGAATGAAAAGTACCTTGTATTACTCGGTGGCCGTAAATCAAGACTTGTCAGTTTAGAAATGAAACCAGGTTGGCATATTTCAGATCGAATATTTAGGTTTATTTTTGCATTTAGTTTTTCACAATGCCGAAACACGCTCAAGGAAGCAGACAGATCTATCTATGAATCGCTGCATCTCTGTCGCTCTTCGTGTGTGTGTGTGTGTGTGTGTGTGTGTGAGGCTATAGAAAGTTGTCACAACCAGTTTAACAGAGAGCCTACTTTCAAGTGGAAAAAAAATACTGTCACGCATTTGAATTTATGCTTCACGTTTATTATTATTTACATTTAATTTAAGTTTAACTTGAAGTTGCATTCAAAATTTACCTTGGCAAATGGCACTCATCTGGGGCTCCGGTTACGGATAGATATATTGTGCTCGTACTCTATGCACTATAATCGAAAGAAAACAATTTTCATGTAATCTAGGACATAATAATAAATTACCGCAATTTCGAGCGCCATTTTCATTTTGCGTTTTGCACTGTGCCGGCAACTTCTTCTTCGTCGTCGTTTGGCCCATTAAGGGGGATGTGCATATATACTATACATACATATATCAGTATATATATATATATATAGACGAGGGTTAACTGAGAAGTGAGGTGAGGGGAACTAAACTAAAAGAATTTGATGGAGATAAATTTTAATATTGCTAACTTAGTCCTTGATAAGGCACTGAAAGTGCAGTCGCCAAACCAAAAACCAAACCAATGAAAATCTCTTGTCAAACAACAACAATTGCAAGAAAGAGTGCGCATGACTGAATGAAAACACTTTGAATGCCTGTTGGTGCCTCTGTTGTTATGACCCTTGTATAACAGGAGTTTGCAACGCATAGAAATTTCAATGTTCCGACCCCATAAACTATATATATTTTCTTGATCAGGGTGACGAGCTGAGCCGATTGAGCTCTGTGCCG
Organism: Lordiphosa andalusiaca; assembly: GCA_035044965.1. Classification (NCBI taxonomy): domain Eukaryota; kingdom Metazoa; phylum Arthropoda; class Insecta; order Diptera; family Drosophilidae; genus Lordiphosa; species Lordiphosa andalusiaca. The sequence continues at coordinate 2,021,905 of JAWNNM010001363.1, read as the reverse complement.
TCCGTCTGTCTGTCTGTTTCTACGCCGAACTAGTCTCTCAGTTTTAAAACTATCAAGCGTGAAATTTTGCACAGAGTCTTCTTTTAGCCACACGCTACTAATATGTCGGAGCCGAACGGATGGGCAAGACTATATCTCAGTAGCTGCCATAGGAGCAATCGCTTGGAAAACTAGTCTTTCAGTATGAAAAACTTTTTTCTTTTCAAGGGAAATGCCTCCTGGAATGTGGTATTCATAAGTTTTCTATTCTTTTTTATAATTTTGCCGAAGTTTGATGAAAATCCGGGGACAACTAGTATGGTATGGAGCTGCCACTTCAAAAGATGGGTCTGAAAAACAGTCTAAGTGCTAGAAAAACTTTTTTGTTTTTAATGAAAGCATCCTGCAATTTTTTATTTGTGTGTTTCACATGCTTGTCGGAGCATAGAGCTTTCAAGGCAACATTTTTGTCCAAATCCCGGATGACTATATCAAATAGCTCCCATACGAACGATCGGTCGGAAAATGGTAAAACGAATATTTTTGAAAACTATTTATCGCGAGCACTTGCAAGGGTATTAAAACTTCGGCACAGACGAAGTTAGCTTAGCTTTCTGCGTCTATAAAATAACTTGGAATACTCCTTATCCGTCTCTTGTGTACTGAGTGACGTTAAGTCTGCTTAACGCTTTAGTATCAGCCCCAAAAACCTGCCATAAGTCGGAAGAGGTTAATCTTCCAACCTAAACTTTAGAGCTTTTTTACGACACATCGTGAGTGTTGGTATCTTTGGACTTACAATCAGAATGCTGTAATGCAATATTTTAGAATTATATCAATATCGGATATTACTTTTCATAATAAAATCTATTGTGAATCCTTTAAGTCCATTTTCTGTAACCTTTGTTTAGATTTATAGAAGCTATAAGCTTATTTTTGAAGTCCCACTACTTTTCGGGCAGATCTCAGAAAGAGCCAAGAGCCGAATTCCTTAGATATCATTATATAATCCAATAAGACAACTTCCTGTATTCTTGGTTAAGATTTGTCGATAGGAGACAGAGAGCTTTCAAGGAGAAAAAAATGTTAATTTTATCTCAATTCTGGCACTGATCGATTTCGAAATGTACAACAATATTAAATCAGCTCCAAATAAAAGATCGATTTGATCCCAGAAATAGCACTACCAATTTTTTCTATCCCCCATATTCCGTAAGTCATATTTATGGACTTTAAAACCCAAAACAGTTCTGTTTATTTTTGCTCCGGCGTAAGCAATATATATCATATAGTTGCGCTGACTCAGCAGTTCCCTGGATTGCAATATGCACAGCAAGTTGCTGCCGTCGATTGCTCGCCTGCTCTGGCATTTCAGCAGATCTTAACCAGGACTTGTGCTTAACTTATTTATAGCCTTGCACTTAGCGATTGTTTCGGTGTCTTAGAAGCACGCTGGGATGCAGTTGCTGCCATCGATTGCTCGCCTGTTTCAACTTAGCGCAGAAGTGTCTTGACTTCCCATTACACTCATCAGACTTGCTCTTTTTGAGGTTCGCTTCACATTAGACGTTCGTTTTGCTGCACACAGCAGCAACCCAAAAGGACTAAGGCCTAGCTTCTCTCAATCTCTAGGCTTCTGTTAAATGTTAACATTTTAGGTAATGCATTTAAGTATGATGTATACTCTTCACACCACCCTCGCTTAATAGCCCAGCCACGACAACAACAACAACAACAACAACAGCGAATAAAACCGGCCATGGTATAAACGACTTACAAGTAAAGCCATAATAGGTAATTATTTCAAATTTATTACAATGCTTTGGATATTATGCGCCCAACTTTGCAATAGACCTTAGAAAGAGTCATAAATATGGCTAACGCATGTAACAAATGACAGACAATGGAAATAACTTCCAACTGACTCTTTTTAAATATAACTTGAAAACTTAAGTTAAAAGTTATAAATAGGACTAGACAACAAATCAAAATCAAACCCATGTACAATAAAAAGTTTCCATCAATAAACTTGTATTTTATAACAGTTTTAGTAAGCCATAAAAAACTATAAATGATGAATAAACATAGACCGCATGGAATGGGTAATATTCAATCATAAACCTTTGAGAATGTGATTAAATACTAATTAGTCACCTGGCCTTGGTGTTTTTTTTGTTGTTAGTTGATAAGATGTTGAATTATTTGTTAATTTGTATGATATCACTTGCTTAAATTAACAGAAGCTTCATTTTGGGCCAGCAAATTTACATTGGGCCCTAAATCTAAGCTGCTCCTCCTCCTGCTGGTCGCCTGCCCCCTTCATTTTTCGCTGCTGGCGAAAAGTTCACTTGAGTTTAAGTGCATTTGCCATCTCTTTATTTGCACTTTGTATTTATTTTGTTGTACTTCGGCTTGGTCTGGGCCCATTATACACCGACACTTTTTCATATCCTGTCTGGGTACGTAAGACTTGAGGTCTGGTCGCGTCTGCGTCTGATGGGCTGTCTCTCTCTCTCTCTCTCTCTCTGTCTGTCTCTACCTGTGAGAAATGCGGCTGCTCGATGACGATGCAAGAAATGCAAGAAACAAAGTCCACAATGGTGCTAACAAGAAGTACAATTTGTCATCGACCCTCTCTAACACGAACTCTGACCATGAATCGGTATGAAAAATGTTGCATATATATATGCATATCGGCAGCTACTTTAATGCACTTTTAGCGCTCAACGTCAATATGTCAAATTGATAAAGCAGAAAATAGAAAAAATGTGCGCAAAAAAAAAAAGAAATGATTGTTAAGTGTTTTTTACCGCTCTCCTGTGATGGAAGGAGGATGGAGGGTACCGACCGAGTGGAGTGGTTTTCTGGTGGAGTGTTGCCATAGCTCTTGTTTGTGGCAGAGTTCAAGACATGAAGTCCGTGTCGCTCGCTCCGAGCGTGTAATGCCAAACGGATGATAACTGCAAACGATTATCGAGAGTGTTGTGTGTGTGTGTGTGTGTGAGGGAGAGATATGGATGCAATGCCAACAACTGGCTACACCGAGTCCTCCGGTGTGTGTTTAGAGATATATCGATAAAACTGAGGACTTATCAGCGACTTGGCCAAGGTGTTGGGTGATAGCCTGGGTATGTGGCTGCTGTTGGTCTTATCGTGCCATCTGGTGCCTGGTGTTTGCCTTGTTTGCTGACTCGAGGCTTAGATGAAATAGAGTATCTTTGCGATACGCACAACTTCTTGTAATTGAGTTTATGTACAATCCGACATAAATTCCCATGCAAATTGTCAGTTGACTTAGTTGACGGTTCTCTAAACAAGTTCCACTTCAAAAACCCTCCAACTATAGTTGAACAACTCTTGATGCCATTTAATTAATTCCCTTGAGTGTGTGTTTTTTTTGTTTTTGTTTTTGCCGGAAATGGCCAATTACTGGGTGACTCACTTGGCATACTTTGCAGCAATTAACAATTGAAATCCCTTGTTTATGGCATAAAGTAAAGCATTTCATTTAATTAGATTTATTTTTATGTCTCCAAGTGGTCTCTCTCAGTGTCGTCTCTCTCACTTGTGAAAAGCGCACGAAATGCAAAAAGCCTGGCAACATGGTAAATGGCTTTTATGGCCATAAATAACGATAATGCCTATAATTGCCGACAATTCATTATTATGGTAAGAGATAATTTGATATAAATGGAGTTTACGTGACCCCCAGCAAAACAACAACAAAAATACAACAAAAATACAAAAACAACAGCCGCAAAGGACACAGATAAAGATGCTCGTAAAAGAAGAATTTTAGCATCGCTTCGACTTTTGCAGTTTCTTGGCCACTTGGAGGCAGGCCGCATAGGTGTGGACCGTGGAGATTTCTTTTTATAGCTGCATTTGTTCAGCTTGAATGAAGGAAATTAATTTTTGTTGCATTGCTTAAGTGTTTTTTTTTTTTTTTTTTGGGTTTGTGTGTTTCTGGGAAATTTTGTAAGCACTTAAATGATCAAAATAAAGAAAATATTGATGGTACTTATGCAGTTATTAGCTAGTTTTACAGCAAAATAATTTGTTTACTTACAAACATTAAAGAGAACTTTGCTTGAACAGAAAAACTGTCAAACGATTCGAATGTCAAATGTCTGAATATTTGAGTATTTTTGTTTTTATATTTGGATTAGCTGAATACCCGGCCTTGCGCGGGTCGGCGAACCTCTTCTTCCTCAGCGGTTTCATTTGCTCTGACAGTGAGAGCTCGAGTGTTGCCCAATATATGATTTCTTTGGAGGCATTTTTTACAAATTTATCAGAAATTTATTCGACAGAAATGGCAAAGTCAAAATTTTAACGGTTTTGCAATTTTAGCGGGTTTTGGACCAAGTCACAGACATGAGACATAGCCTATAAAAATTTCCTGATCGACATGAACATACTGTGAAAAATTTGGGAAGATCGGTTCAGCGGTTTAGACGCCCATAAGGAACAAATATACAAACATACTTTCAATTTTATATATTTGCATAGATGTATAGATTAGCAACCATTTTATTTGTTTGGTAGGTAAATATTGGAGACAGACATACTCATAGCTATGATTTCTGATTTATGGATGATCTCTGTAATGGCTTCTAGATGTAGTTCTGACATAAAGTGGAATTCTTTTGTGCTCTTTTCAGCAGTCGCTTTCTAAGAAACCGAAAAGACAGAAGTAAGAACTTACTTTCGGGAAATATATTCCACTTTCTGTCTAATCACAGAGCAAACAAGAGTTTATATGTCGAACCTCTATTTCTAACTGAACCAAATCAATAAAACTAGACCTGAGTTTTAGCTTGGGACATAAATAGCCCTGAGAATACTTTGCTTTGGATGTTTTTTCCTATAAATATTGCCTTGGCAGTTATTTTCCTTGTTCTCAAGTCTGTTGATTACTTTAGTTAGCAATTCGGAAATAGTTTCTGAAAGAAGTATCTGAGAAATAGTCTATAAAACTAATCGTTAAAATTTTTAATGTAGACCTCCTCCTATATAATCTTTAAGAATTATTTACTTGTACTTCTTATATCCAAGAAGTTTCTGAAAATAATCCTAGAATCACATGTTTATTTCACAATCTCGCAGAAATTTATGAACTGATTGGGATGATATTTTACACACAGATGGTTGATAAACTATGACATTACCTAGACTGTTCAACTTTCTTTAAAAGGTAAAAAAAAAACCAAGCCTAGAACATTTTCTCATTTTTGAAATAAGCTAAGAAAGCGTAACTAATCGGGAAACTCCGAAACGTCTGACCAGACGAGCGTTCTACTGTTCCTATCGCTTTAGACCTCTTCTATGAGACTCTAGGTAAATCGCAAGCGCGGAGCCATGAATAAGTTTAGCGGCAGGGCAGATTGAAATATGCAGAAACGCTAGAGAAGGCGAGCAATCGACGCCAGCAACTTGCCCCAGAGAGCTGTTGACACTGTGCAGCAATCTACATTGCGATGAACAAATGACAGCAGTTTTCTAGTAGTAGTACTTGATTTATTTTCAGAACATTATGTTGGCAGTTTTCCAAAATAATCCCTTCCCAGAGAGCTGCTGAGACAGCAGAAAAATCAGAATTGAAATTGGAATGAATGGTTCCAGAAATCACGAATTTCCTCAATTTTTCTATGAGTTCAGATTAGTACGAAGACACCCGGGTGAGTTTAGATTATCAAAAAGATTTTATAGATTTTATTCATAAATCTCGTCTCCTCGAATTAAGTTTTTAATGCAAAAAAAAAAAAAAGATAATTCCTTGTACTAATCTTTGGCATAACAGATGTTGGAAATAATTTCTAGAGCCAATTCTATGAACATAGATACTTATAACCTACCCCCAGCGCTGAAAACAGACAGAAACTAGGTGTATATAGTCGCTTCTTATGTTTTTGACAGTTATCGATAGATGCTAAAATGTCAGTTTATAGAACCAAAACCGGCTGGAACTTTGGGTTGCGCTACCTTAAAATAATTGTATCAAGAAGTATAGCTTTCAAATGTAAGGATATTACTTTTAAACATATTTAACGAAACAGATCTCAGAAATTGGAAGAGCTAGAGCTAAACTATACTTGCAAGAGCAAGTTGAACTTCAGTTAATGCCACACATTGGTGTCATACGCCTCGTTTTTCCTACAATTCTGAAGATAGATATAGTCCGTATTTTCTATCAATATTTAGTAATCAGCATTATTCATTTCCTTGGCAAAGATCGTATGACTGATAGCAAAAGAAAGTGCTTTCTGTTCACACATTCGCAGGTACAAAAAAAAAAAACCTGTTTCGTTTACCATCACTTAATTAAACAATTTCAATTCAATATTTATGCCGTCTGTGAATATGTTTTCTCTATAATTTTCTGCAATCATTTTGCGCCTCTCGTTATGTAGCTGGGGCCATTTTAATGCCATTTCCTGCTTAGGCATTGCCAATCAAGCCATGACTTAAGCATTTTCCAAGCACTTTATATTTAATTTAATGCAATCGAGTTTAAGTTTTTCATTTCCTGCAAGGGGTAAAATTCAAATGTTGAACAACAGCAACAACAACACAATACATAAAATCTAATTTGATTGCCACAGCTCGACCGTCAGGGTCTGACAATCGTTTTTATTAAAGTGTCACAAGAAAATGAATATTAATAAGTGCAAAAATACGAAAATGCCAAAATGCCAAAGCAGCATCAACATTATTTATTTTGGGGCCACAAATCAAGTATGCAAAATATGTAGGAAAAAAGGACTAATCAAGAGGGAGGGGGCAGCACTTGAATTAAACTGTTGAAACGAAAGTTGTCAATTAAATGTGAAGCCTGACAGCAGTTGAGTCTGGGGAGTTTCCCCAGTTGACAAATTTTGCATTTCTTTCGTCTCTAATTTGTTGGCCATATTTGTGGAAAATAAAATTAAACTGCAGTTTAAACAAAGCAAAAATTAAAAGCAAATATTAGAGAGACAGGGAGACAGAGAGAGAGAGCAGCAACACATTTACATATGCAAACATGACATGAAATGCTGCCCGCCCCTGCCATCTTGCACTGCGTCTTATGCCCCATGCTGACTGAGTCTTTGCCGCTCTGTAGGAATTTTAATAAACGAATGTCAATATTTGCTCAACATAAAGCAGAAAATACAACGTGGCTCTGCGCAGATGGAACTACGGGTACAACGTACTTACACTCACACACACACACACACACACAGAGAGAGGGAGCAAGGAAGGGCAGCTGGGGGAAGCTAAAGTCAAATTTGTGTCTCCTGGTGTTTGCTTTAGTTTTTATATATATATATTTTTTTTTGCTGAAATTTCTTGGTGATTGCCAGCATCAGGACAACAACAAAGTTCACATTCAGGCAACCCGGCAGGTTGAGCTCGGAGATTTGTTCGTCGAGCAATTCAATTAATCTACAATTTAAGGCCAATTGCTATGACAGGTGTTCAACTGATAAGTGGCTTAAAGGCTAAATGTGATTTTTGACATTTGACAGTGATGAGAATTGGAATAAGTCTTGAGACAGTTAATGGCTAAGTATGGGGATTTAGGCTGAAGAGTTCTTATTCTCAAATCTAATTACTTTCTTTCTTTCTTTGAGAAACCCAAATAATAGCGCTGCAGTCGATTGTTCCTCTCCTTTGAATTTGATGTATTTTCTTTCATTTACTTGTTTACGAAAACATACCCCTAGGTTGGCTTTACTTTTGAAGTGTCTGTTTTTTAAGATGATAGAACTAGGTATTCTTGAAATATCTACTAACGATGCGAACTATTCACAGATTTTCTTTGGTTTTTATCAAATGCACCGGTGTCACACTGCCCCATATCTGTGGCAAAAATTGCAGCTGCTTTAAGGCACTATTTCTCTGATTTTTTATAACTTTGTACACGTCTGATTTCCTTGGGTTCTTAAAAAATGCACCGGTGTCACACTGCCCCACAACTGCCCCATATCTGTGGCAATAAATGGTAGCTGCTTTAAGGCACTATTTCTCTGATTTTTTATAACTTTGTATACGTCTGATTTCCTTTGGTTCTTGTAAAATGCACCGGTGTCACTCTGACAAAAATGTGCCACACTAAGTACAAAATGACAACACTTCTTTGTATGAATAAAAAAAAACCAAATTTTGACTGAGCTGAGCATTTTTCCTCTCATTTTACCCATTTTAATTTGTGGTTTCCACAATTTACAACTTGAATTTCTTTTAAAAGGTGTCTTTTTAAGCGAAATTTACGAGGCTCTTCATTTAAGCTAGCAGTAATATTGGTTTTCATTTCACTTAAGTGTGCCCGTATCATTTTGATACATAAATACAATCAAGTTTTTAATTCTAATTCTTATTAAGCATAACTAAAAGTACAAAAATTATGTAAATATTGCATTACTTATATTCACGATGTTTGATCTTAGTTCATTCAAGAAACACGCGCACGGATCGCAGTTTTTCACACACCCATCTCAGTGTTAGCTCACGTCGTGACACGTTCAAATTCACGTCACGAGGGCACCACTAATATGGTGATATATGTGACTTTCCTTTGTCCTATTTCTGGTTGTTCATTGATGACCCATTCTGACTTCAACTAGCCTCTCAAATGCGTTGATTGGCTTTAACAAAATTAACCATAAAAATCCCACTTATTAATATTCACTATTAAGATTTTGGTTTATTTATTTTAATGATTTCATTGATGACTTATGTTTATTTATGTAAATTAAAAAATTCGTTTAATGATTTATGTTCGCCTCATAAAAGTCACATTGGTCAGTCAGCAAATGCATTTAATGGTCTGACCAAAAAAAAAAAAGAGTGAAAAAAAAACCAAACCGAAACGGAAATAGAACTCGTTTAAAAAACACTTTGCATTTGGCGTATACACTCGAGGGCAGCTATAAAAAAGAAAAAAAAGTATTAAGGCAAAAAAAAAAAAACACACACAAAGTTTAAATTAAATTTTAAACACAAAACGCGACGGTCTTTAATTACCCAACGGAAAGAGGGGAAAACGGAATACATAAAAAGGTGGAAAATCACAAGAAATACCATTTAAATGGGGTTAAACCGGTAAGAAGTAAAAATGAAAAGCAAACAGAAAGAGGACAGGCAAAATTTAATTCGAGAAAAAAGGAACAACAAGAGGAAGAATGTCGAATTAAAATTAATGTTGAGTTAATCGAGTTGGGTTGTTGCGGTTGTTGTTGTTGTTGTTGTTGCAGGCACGAACAAAGAAGAAAAGAATCTCTGAATCTGAAAGCAGTTTGTCTTCTTCCCCATTTTTTGTGCCTTTTGCCTGCGAGCCTGTTTCCCTTGCTCCGCACACACACACACAGTTTTATCGCCGTTTTTATAAGTGTATACCTTGGCAGCCTCCGTACTGCCTGTCTGGCAGGCATTGTACTATTTCAAGGATAACCGCCTTTTGTCTTGACCATCGCCTCCACTCTCGGCTGCTCATAAATTGCAATCAATTGGTACATAATTACTGCATTTCCCCCGTTTTTAAATGTTTCTATAAAAATAAAAATATATTGGTTTTCTCTTTGACTAATTAACACTTTTTTCCACTTGTTGTTTTTCTTTTTAGGTAAGTGCCTGGCAGCGATTTAACCCAAATCAAGTCATCTGGTAACAAGACAAGTCAATTTGCTGGCCTTGCTTTGCATCTGCCTCATTTGGGCCAATTAGCCGCCGAAACAAGTTTGTGTAAAAGAAATTGTGTTTTTTTTTCTTTTCTTCTTTTTATGTTTTAATTCACAAAACATTTCCGCAAAAATAAACAACCCTTTTTCGTTGTTTCAATGCGAATTTCGCTGGTAAATAAATAACAGAAACAAGTCGGTGATTCATGCGTTTACATTTTTAACACGCTCTAACTCACACGGCCGGAATCGGTGGAATCGCCAGCGTCTCCTACTCCACCACACCACCTCCTCCTTCGTTTCGTTTCCAGCAAAGATAATGAGACACAGTGTAGGAAATTAAATACAGTGATTAAGTAACCTAATGATGTGGGATAGCCTCAACACAAAATCAAGAGGATGAAATGACAAGAAACTCAAGCTGTTTACTTTTGTAGGATATTCCAGCCGAGATAGGACAGAGGATTGGTAGTTGAGAAGAAAAAAAACGGTGTGTCATGGTGAAGGCTCGTTTGCTGAACATGATTGAATATGTGAAGCGCTTTAATAACAAATAATACTTAGAAATAAACGGTCTAAGTATTATTTCGTGCTTACTGGAAACACGGCAATAGAAGTTTCATTGTTTGCAAATTAAGCTAAATAGTTTTGCTTATAAAGTGTTGCAGAAAATGGTTCTACAAATGCAGTTCTTTCCTAAATTCACAAACGATCATCATCTGACCGAACTGGGCCAACACCCATCTGAAAGAGCAACTGCTGCGCTCTCAACTGAAAGTGCTGCCTACTGCGCCACGTGCTGAACTGTTATTTTATTGCACTTATCAGTTCAAACGACTGCCCACAGCACCACCTGTTGAGAATTTTAAGACATTTCTTATGCCTTAACTTTTAAGAAATAATTATAAGCAAGCCCGCAGTAGGAAGTATCCAATTTAGCTCGGTCTTTTTTAAGTCTTACACTAACGTATAAATGTTTTACACCAACGAAAGCTGCAGTTTTGGAAGAATCGTTAATGAAATGTTACTCACCACAGAGCAGGCTGAAGGAGGCTAACAAACTACTATGCATTTAATTATATAAAGATCGAAGGACCTTAGGCCCGCGTAGTCAACAATACAAACTAAATCCAAAGCCACAACAACCACAAGAAATCCTAAGAGAACACTGGTTATTGCCTGGGGCTGTGTGCTTGTGGCTTTCTGATGCACACGAAATCACTCCCCGCACAACAACAACTACATATTTCGCACACAAATGCATGCTTCTGTGTTACCATGTTCAGATATGCACAAAGGAGAGAAAAACGAGCAAGCTAAGCTAACTTTGTCTAAGCCAAAGTTTTTATACACTTGCAAGTGCTCGCTTAAATATTTTCAAACAATTTTTTTCCACAATGAACCATTTTCCGACCGATTGTTCATATGGCAGCTATTTGATATAGTCAACCGATTTGAACAAAAATTTGTTGAATTGGGTAAAAGCATGTTAAACAATTAAATACAAAATTGCAGAATGCTACCACTAGAAACAAAAAAGTTTTTCTAACTAAGACTGTTTTTCAGACCTTTCTTTTGTATGGCAGCTATACCATATAGTTGTCCGAATTTCATCAAACTTGGCAGAATTATAAAAAAGCATAGAAAACTTATGAATACAAAGTTTGGAGACGTTTCCTTTGAAAAGAAAAAAGTTTTTCATACTAAAACTATTTTTCCGAGCTATTGTTCCTATGGGAGCTATAAGATATAGTCATCCCATTCGGTCGGCTCCGACATATTAGTAGCGTGCAGCAAAAAGACGACTCTGTGCAAAATTTCGGCTTGATAGCTTCAAAACTGAGAGACTAGTTCGCGTGGAACTAAACAGACAGACGGACGGACAAAGCTCAATCGACTCAGCTCGTCACCCTGATCAAGAATATATATCTAGTTCATGAATCTTTCTATACATTGCAAACTTCTGGGCAAAATTATAATTCCCTTTGCAAGGGTATAATAAGAAATACACATAAGAAGTTGTTGTTGCACTTTTGCTATGCGCAAAACTACAACAACAGCGGTCGACGCGCATGGGCTGAGGGCATGCCTAATATAGATTAACAAAGGATAAAATAGTTTAGGAGGGCTTATACTGAAAACGAAATGGTGTTCCTTCCTAAGACCTATTTTCTGATGACAATTTTGAATAAATATTATATATATACATTTTAAGAAACTTCTCAAATAGATCTAGGGATGATATGCTAGATCTTGATGCCATAAAAACTTCTAAGAATCTTCAATGTTCTCATCTCAACTGATTCAACATATCACTCTAAATTGCCTCCACTTCACGATTCACCTACTTTCTTTCCAACCATTTCTGGAGTTCTGAAGTTTTTAGTGCACAATTTACTTAGATAAATTTCACTGTTCAATAGAAATTTCCACAATTTTTACTGATTTAACTTAGAACAATTAAGTGTTTCAATTAAATTGAACCCATAACTAACGATTTTCACAAACGACTTACAAAAATTTTGGAAACTCTCGTTGCCTAGGTACATTAATCTATTTTTATTTAACAATTTGTCTTCATTTATTTTGCATTCGCTTGCAAAAATTTATTGATTTACATTTGCTTGTTAGCAACATTCATTTTGCACACCTGTGCGCCCGCCCTCCCCTGCCGTAGTATCACCTGCAAAGTACAACTTTTGCTTGGCAACGCAAAACAAAAACAATTTTTTTTTTGTTTGGCGCGCTTGAAATTGAAATAATAAAAGGCTACAATTAATTCGCAAATAAATGAAAAATAAATATGAAAAAGCATTCATTTTTGTTGTTTTGTTGCTGTTGCTGTTGCTGTTGCTGTCGGCGGCGGCGGCGGCGGCCTTAAAAAAAAAAAACAGAATAGCACGTGAGTTGAGTGAGCGGCGTATCAATGGACAGGGGAAGCCGCCAGCTCCTCTCACTAGGCAAATAACAACAAGAACAAAAAATACAAAAAATAAAAGCTACACAAAAAAACTTTGCAAGTGTTGATGAATGAGCAGTTGTTGCTGTTGCTGTTGCTGCTGCTGTTGCTGCTGCTGCTGCTGTCGCTCTGTGTTGATATGTTGTCGTTGTCAAGTGCATAACAGCCAGAGCAACAACCAAATGACTTAATTTACAATTGTAAAAAATGCGAGTCGCGTTGCCATCGTTGTTATTGTTTGTTACTGTGCAAAATGTCAACAGCGACAGCGACGCCTCGACGTCACAACAATTTTTTGACGTAAATGTAGTTTAAAGTTTTTACTTTGTACAAGTTACAGTGCGGTCTGTGTGTGTGTGTGTGTGTGTGTGCTTTGCGTTTATTGAACTCGCGCCACGGCCTGAGGTTAATTGACCTCGTGCTTAATGCAAAAATAAATATAATTTTTTTTTTCAGCAGCAACAGCATGAGAAAAGGGTTGCTGCTGTTGCTGTGTAGTAGTTTGTGTAGCAAAAAAAAAAAAAAATACAAAAACGAGGTAAAGAGCAAAGCAAACAAAAACGAAATGAAATCTTGTTTTAAGTGTTTTAGGTTAGAGTGTAGTCAAGAGTCTAGAGATTATCTGTGAAATTGAGACACAAATTGAATATCCATTTGTTAAGTAGTAGTTGATGCGATTTAGTAGTTTTGTAAAAGCCTTTTAATGGTCATGGAAGACCTGCAATTGGCCATGAAGAGAGAACCGGTTCTGTACCAAACCCTAATGAACCGGTTAATTATGATTGTAAGGCAAACGCAAACGCACTTAGCCTTGAATTGTAAATGTTTGCGCCAAACATATTTGGTGTTCCCACATGAGCAAATATTTGCGCTATAAAAATTTGCGCAAAATTGTTCCTCCTTGCTAAAAATATGCTTTTGTTTTGCACTTTGTTAGGGGCAAGTTTTTTGCACATTGCTTTGCCCAAACTGCTAAGCTCGCAAGCTAATTTGTACTAAGTTAGCCCTGAATTGTAAATGTTTGCGCTAAACAAATTTGGTGTACCCAAATGAGCTAATATTTGCGCAAATATTTCCCCTTTACTAACAAGTTGCTTTTGTTTTTACATTGTTATGGGCATCTTTTTCAACACACAAGATAATTTGTACTTAGTTTGCCTTGAATTGTAAATGTTTGCGCTAAACATATTTGGTATTCCCACATGATTAAATATTTAAGCTTAAAAAAAAATTTGCGCAATAATTTCCCCCTTGCTAACAGTTTACTTTTGTTTTCACACTGTTAGGCGCAAATTTGTTTGCACATTTCTTTGCCCAAACTCTCAAACTAACATATCAAGTGGGCCAAATTCGAATCCAAAAATATGTATGTCGAATGATTTTAAGAAGCAGCGAAAAAGAATCCAGTTCAACGCAGTGTGTGGACTAGGAAATGGCTTTTAAGGCGGAAAACCAAAGGCAAACACGCAAATAAATTTGCGCAGGGGCTTTTCCACTTGTTTCCACTAGACAAATGTGTGTTTGTTGCACAAAAATAGGCAAATTCTTCTTAGCAAATGATTTCTCGCAAATTATTTGGTGTTAGGGTAGGCAAGCAATGTTAGCTAACTTTAAGAGTTATTTGCGCAAATAATTTGCGTGTGGGGGACTGTATCTTAAGCCAAGCCTCGAAGCTTATGAAAACCTCAAAAGAAATCGGTAGGATTAATTTCGTCGACGAGTGATTAAATGATTAAGGAATCATATCAGTCAGGTTAGCAGAACTATATCTAGCAAAGCTTTGAACAAAATTGTTGGTATCGACATTTAAAACACCAACCGCCAGCATTTTTGAACTGTATTAGGTTCAATCAATACTCATTAACGATATATGACATGTCTCCTACATCATATCCGGCTCGAAGGACCTTTGGAAATACAACACTCTCCCACAAATCAGACCAGTTTAGGACGCAGTTATCTTACTTTTGAACTTACATTAAGATTCAAAATAATCTGAAGCATTTTTTGGAATAAAATGTATAATGAAAATGTGAAAAAATATTTAGAGAGAACCATTGAGCAGCACCAAAACCGGTTTACTATTTCGGCAATCTTTTAAAACCGTTTTATGAACTGAAACTGAACCAAACCGATGCTTACTCCCAAACGGTTTCCTGTTCTATTAGGAATACCCTCACTTTCATCCCAGTCATTTAGTCAACTATGTGCCATTTAACCCCTCAACCTAACCACGCAAATATTCACCATAAATGTGCATCGTTTAAAATTCGTTCAGCTTCAAAATGTTGCACCAATCATACTAAACTACTACTGCTAAACCCATTTGCCGGAGGCTTTCAATCAATCCATTGTGTTACCGCAACAAAACTCTGTCAATCATTTATTTAACGTTTAAATAGATTCCATAGATTCCATTCATTTATTCTGGTACCATGCAAATGACTTCATTATTATTGGCACCAAGTTGAATTCAAATCCAATAAGCACCTGTGCCGCACCTTTAAAAAAATGATTTGCGCTTATTTATTTGTGCCCGTTTTTTTTTTCCTCCTTTTGTACAGACTTCTGGCTCTTTGTGTATTTTGTGTGTTATTTTTCTGTTTGTTTTAAACTCAAAATTATCTTACGCATAATTACAAAATAATGTTGCCTACTTTTGGTTCAATGAACTGATGATGGGCCACGCCTGGAAACAACAAAACACACCAAACAAGTTTGTGCTTAAGCTAAGTAGCAAACCAGTCAAATTACAAAAATAGAGAGATTTCTAATATAAGTATTATTTATGACGCAAATCAGTGATTACTCAGAGCTTGAAGTTCCCCATTAATGTCCTCTTAAGTTTATTTATGACACGCAATAATTCTAAATCATTTTGTTTCATACTCAACCCAACTACTCTCTCTCTCTCTACCTGACATGCATAATTAATGGTTCAATCAAATTCCGAATTCATTTACATTTTTTCATTGCTGCTGTCAAATGTTTCATCTTGATTTTGCCCAAAAAAAAATAAAAAATACAAAGTAGAAGTACAGCAAATTAGTTGTGCGCAAAAATGCAAATACTTTTAATTAACTATAATTATTTCAGTCAGTTTAGTGTACGCTTTGTTAGCTGAGCTGGCCAAACAGGCACACAGAGTCTAATTAAACACAATTAAAATGCTGTTCCCTTATTCTACTTGCGCAAGAGATGTTCTTCTTTTCTTTTTCTTCTCCTTTTTTTTTTTTGAAAACAAAAATGCAAATGAGCAAGCATAAAAGTAAGTGAGAAGAAGAAGGTTCACTGAACCGTTGATGAAAGACGCTGTAAGAAGTTCGCCAAACCAAAAAAAAAAAAAAAAACAAACAAGAACAAAAAAAAATTAAAACACTGAACTTTGCCACAATGAAATAATGTTACTGTTGGAAAACGAATGAGAGAGGAAGTAAGCCAAATCTCCTGAAGCATGAGAGTGTTGTCAAATAAAGTTTAAGGCAAGGGAATGGCTAGCACTTAAGAAAAGCCATGTTATGGAACGACTCTTTAAAATTCTAGAGATTTGTTGTTACACTTACTTAGACAGATGCAGTCAGCATAAACGGAATCTTATCAAGAGTGTTTGGTTATGCATGTCTATTGAGCCATATCTATGAAATAAGCTATCAAGTCAAAGCATTGCAATGTTCAGCAAGCATTTTCTAAATAATAGCAGCTGGTGTCAGCTTCAAGTTAACTTGTGACACTCTTTGCTCTTCCTTCAAAGTCCCTTACAAAGTTGTCATGTATGTCTGAGCAATAAGAAAATAACCTTAATAACCTCTTTCCCAGCCAATAAAGCAGTGGTGGGCAACAAATTTGATTTATATTGAAACATCAATCAGTGGGCTATAAGCGAATCCTACATTGTAGGCTGTATCTTGGCTTGGATTAGAAATGATAGTAAAAAGCAGTAATATGCTGATCTATCCATAATCCGTGGCAAATAAAACTATATATAATGTAAGTATCTGATCTTTAAATAGTCCAAAATGTACCCATTACATTGCGTATAGTTCTTAGACAAAGAAGTTTGTGATTAAGATAGTCGTACTTTAAATATGAATTTTGTACTTGGCTTAAGTACAAAATAATCATTTTTGTTCTAATGTTACAATTGTGTTTCAAAGATCCACTCCATCAAATGGAACGGCATGAAATATATACCATTTTGTACCTTAAATTTCAAGTATATTTTTTCTTAGGTATGCTTAAATTAAGTGCGAAATATTCTACAATCCAAGGACTTTGATTTTGGTCTCTTTTTCTTGTTCCTTTCATCAAAGTGAATGCTCGTCATGAAATTTGAAAAGAGTTCATGAAAAAAGAATATATTTTGATACCCTTGGAGATGTTCATTGGCGGAAAGGCCAAGAAAAATCATGAATAAATGTTCCTAAATTAGGAAAAATCGCGTAGACTCTCGTCACCAAAAGCACACGATTTCTGTAGACGGAACGGCAATCTATCTCTTTCGCTAATTGAAATTAGAACATGCATTATTAAATCAATCACTTTTTGTTCCTACAGGGAGACACATATTCTACAAAACACTCTCCTTTTCGACCATAAAAATTGTTGAACCGTGTAAGAAATGCGTTCACAACATTCACCACAAAAAGTTTGCAACGGATTAGCGAACTAAATCGAATCTGTTCATCAAATTCCCAACTGGTTCTAGCAAACTATCTTGGTTTTTGGGGATTACTTCATATCAATAATTTATTGCGATTGACTATTAGATTTATGGTTAGAATACGTTGTACTTTGTTATAGTTCATAAATTCTACACTCAGATTAAAATTTGCCGTGAATTTTAGAAATTAGCTTTAGATTTAAATTTGTTCGGGTATTTATAAAAATTTTCTAATAAGCAGAAATGGTTTTCGGAAACTTGGAAAAATAAGCCATAAGCTAGAAAAGGTTTTCTTGATTTTAGGGTAACTTTCTAATTCTAATACAGGTCAACATTTTTTATGAGTGTAGCTATACGAGTTAATTGAGCTTGACTTACTGCCTTACAGTTACAAATAGATCAAATAGACAACACGAAAAGAGTCTTAAATGTACTTCATAAGGCTTATCTTAAGTATTTATCAGGGATCAAATCCTCAGAAAAAATAGTGTATAGAACTTGCAGGGATTTTTTTAAAGGGAGAGGCTTTAGAAAATGTTCCTGTAGTCGAGTTATTCAGCATGCAAATACATATTCAGTGGGGCCCTCAAACCTTTTCTTTCTCGGTGTACACCATTGAGTACTTTCATCTGTAAATTCTGTACTAATAATACTTTATGCAACTAAAAAAAGGCTAGTTTTTTTTCAATTGTTGCTGGTTAAATATATAGAATATGTAGTGCGTCGATTGTTGCTTGCGAGTTCTCTGGCAGAACCCTTATTTAGTTAAAACAACTAAGCCCCATATGAGCACTTCCACTGTAAGATCCAACCAAACAATGTCCCAATTTAACCGGCTTAACCAAATTGTCTCAACGATTGCATATATGTAAATTTGAACTAGTCAATGGCTTAGTTTTGCCCTGAATAATTTGTGCACTTGCAATTACAAACTAAACCTCTTATAAAGGACAAAATGAAGTTTCTTTAATTGTCATTAATTTTGCAAGGAAAACTCATTAACAAAACAAGAAGCTTAACTATGGAAATATTAAATTGAAATCGTTTCTGGTTTATTTAGTTAGGAGCTATTTATATATGGGCCAAGTGGAAACCCCAAAAACTCATAAAAGGCGTTGCATTCATTTGGCAGCAGCTGCAAAGTAGAAACAATTATGCTAAAATGCAATATTTACAGCCTCGTAGACTGTTATGCTAATCACGTTTCTAGTGTGTGTGTGTGTGTGTATGATTGTTGTAACTATGTAAAGAGTGAGAGAGTGAGAGAGAGAGAAAGAGCTGTATATTGCATTGTCGATTGTATTTGCATACAAATTGCAATGTAGATGAAGAAGCAGCAGCAGAGGCAGCAACAACAAGTCTCGCAAAATTACAAAAACCAACCAAGAATTTTGCCCCAGCCACCTAAATGAAAAATTGTTTATTTGCATGCACATTATTTTTGATTATTATGTATGTGTAACTAAAGTAAACTGTTTTTGCCATTATTTTTTTTTTTTTATATTTTTTAATTGAGTATCGAGCCATGAAAGTCTGCTGTTACAGCCTGTATTATCCTTTTTTGCTGCACGCGATGATTTAATACCTTGTGCCACTTCATTTTCCTCCCCACAAAAATAATTAAAAACTTGTCTAAAATTGCCATTAAATCATGTCAAAGAACTATTTTTGGTTTTCTTGCTGCTTTCGTTATATTATTATTACAATCTCTTTTTACCCAGCCATTATCATGATACTTGTTTTTTCTGTGTTTCGCTTCCAAAAACTAGTTTATATACCAACTTGTTTATTAGATCAACTCGGCTAATTGTTGCATATAAATATACGTATTTTTGCTTTGAGCTGACAGTGTAATTGCACTCAGACATGAGTCATGAATGGGAAGCTTTTACTTGTTTGGATTTCAACGGAAATGCCATTTGGGCAACTCAAATTTGGCTGTCTCTCGTAGTTTTATTTTGCCATTTTTTTTGTTAGCAATTTATGCAAATAAATTCGTTTAGTAAACGGAGAAAGATTTAAAAGTATAAAAAACAATACTTGGAACTGATTATGGTAAACAAAACGTGAGAGTGTGTGAATCATTTTAATAGACATTGCCTTTGTATTTGCTCATCTATTTTTATATTATTATCTCTACTTTTTATTCTGCGAAAAGTGATTATTTTGATGGTAGTCGTTTAAAGAGGGGGGGAAATTGCTGGAAAATTGTGTTCTTTGTTGATAAATAAAATGTGAAAATTGCACATAATGTTTACTTTGATGGAAAAAAGTAATGGAACGTTTTGTTGTGAACTGCGAATGGTGATTATTGAGCTGGTCCAAAAATGAACAAAAAAGTTCTAAAATTATATCTACCATTATAATGATTTATCAATGGCAACCTTCAAACTTACAAGCAAACTTTTCTTCTTTTTTTAATATTCTGTTTAAAAAACCAAATTTTTGTTAGCCGGTTGTGGTGCAGCGGGTAGTGTGTGTGTGTCTTGAGAGGTTGAGAATAGCTCGGCTTCGCCCTTTGGGATGTGTAAAACCAAAAACATAGATAACTTGCTGAATATTTATAAATATTAGCGGGATTGCTTAGAGATTTAGATTGTTTATGGCACTAGAAAAATTTTACTTAGTAAACCAAAATCTAGTTTAAAAAAAAACAGAGGAAAGTTAACTTCGGCTCAGCCGAAGTTTGTATACGCTTACTGCATGCGCTGAAAACAAACAAGTTTTTCTCACCAAGACTACTTTTCTGACTCTTCTTTTCTATGACAGCTATGCTATATAGATGTCTGATTTCGACCAAACTTTGTGGAATCATGGGAAAGCATTGCAAACTAAGAAATACAAAGTTTGGAGGCGTTTTCTTTCAAAACAAAAAAGTTTTTCTCACTAGAACTAGTTTCTCGACCGATTATTCCAATGGCAGCTATGACTTATAGTCAGCCGATTTTGATAAAACTTTAAGGAATTATTTGCAAGATAATAAAATCAACATATGTAAATTTTTGAGAGGTTTACATTGCAAACAAAAAATTTTTTCTTACAAAGACTATTTTTCTAACCTTACTTTTGTATGGCAGCTGTACTATATAGATGTCCGATTTGGACCAAACTTAGCATTATTATCAAAAAGCATAGAAAACTATTAAACACAAAGCTTGGAGACGTTTTCTTTGAAAACAAAAAAGTTTTTCTCACTAGAACTAGTTTTTGGACCGATTGTTCCTATGGCAGCTATATGTTATAGTCATCCAATCCGGTCGGTTCTGACAAATGTGCAGCGTATTTGTATCAGAAGACTTTGAGTAAAGTTTGGTGGCGATAGCTTTAAAACTGACGGAGGAGGTAGCTTAGAAACAGACGGACGGACATGACTATATAGAAACCTAAACCAGAGTTGCTCAGTCCCAGCTTTCGACGATGTAAATGAAGAAAATGGTGCTAAATCAACTAATACAGCAAGAAAAATGAACATAATCACGATTATTGACTGGTAATAAGTGTATATTCGTGGCTGATGCACACGCAATCATTCGACGCCAACAACAAAATGTAAGTCATACAATTGCAAGAAGCATAGCATGAAAGAAGAGAGATAACATGTGGAATTCTAAGACAAGTTGCATAACAGCCATACAAGTGAATGTTTGGGAAGCTTAAAGGAAAATTTGCTATGCCGATCTTGCAAACGTACATCGAAGTTATGTAAAATCAAAAGTTTACACTAAAATGTTCCTTTGCCATTCACTTGTATGGCCGTTATGCATCTTGTTTTTCAATATCTTTGGCCTCTAAGCTGAACTAAGCTATGCGGAAAACGAATGCGCAGCGCGCGCATAGGTTGTGGGCACTCTGGCTTTAAACCATAAGCTGCAGCACTACTACCACATTTTAACAGCTTTTCTCAGTTACATTTTTAGTATTTTAAGAGCATTTATCAGCTGTTCTTGAAAGCATTTTGGTAGGTCCAGGCTTATTCTCATGAGGAATAAAAAATAACTCTTAACTCTTTTATTAGGACTATTATCTGCCTTAATGAGGTTAACTTCCATTCCCATAACTGCAACTTAAAAGTCTAGTCCCATATTCAATCCACTTTATCACCTCGTATTTCAATGTGATCGCCTTTGGCCTGCCACATATGTACGTATGTGCATTTGCACCACATCGCAAAGCAAACCTATGCCCCACCTTGCAATTAAGGCTACACATCTCGGTTGACTTTTATAATGCCTGCATACAAGCCTTTTTGCAAAAAAAAAATTGTTCACAAAAAAATCCCCAACAAGTTGTCTCATTAGAAGCCCTAACCACCAGCAACAGCTTCAACTTTCTAATGTATAAAACGCGATCCACATTCACCGCACTGCACTAACTGACTGTGATAGCTTCGCAGCCACTCAATACCATTCCTCAATGTTTGTCCAATGTATGTTATCCCCCCCGAACCATCGCCAGTTTTGAGCTCCGTTCGTGTTCAGTTTGGCAGTTTCCGCGACTTTGTAATTAACTTTTGTCACGACGATGCCAAGGAGATCGACGAGCAGGAGAAGGAGGAGGAATCTGTCTCTTGGCCACATATATTTTAGTTAGATTTCAATTTCTTGGCCACTTCAGAAATGATTTAAAAATAATTTTAAATAATAGAAATAAGAACAGATAATAAGGAGAACACATTCAAGCATGCCATGGCGTGCCAAAAGCAAACAAGAGAAGAAAAAAAAGAGAAAAAAAATGCCAAGGAATTCGTTAACGACTCGACATGCCAAAATTAATGGCATGCCTGGCAATAATTAAAACAACAAGCAGCACGAAACGAAACCAAAAGAGGGAGCAAGAGAAGGGAGCCCAGAAAGCCAAAAGATGTGGCATAAAACTAGTTTCCAGCTGCTGTCAAGCAGAACAGCAGAATTATATAACCAACAAAAAGAAAAATGGAAAAACAAACCTGGACATTTTCAAATGCATTTTGGAGATGAGGTTTTGAGTCCCGGCTGCTTAAGAATGCAACTGCAATGCCAACGAACGAACAATTGCAGCCTAATTGAAAGCTAAATTGAATAAAATACACACACACACACACAGAGAGAGAAGAACAGGAAGAGAGTGAGGCGGGGGAGACAGCCAGACTCTCGACACATGCTAACAAGGCGGAGGGAAAAAAAAACTGTAGCCTACTCTATGGCGCACACTCGACACGTACAATTACAGTCACACATGTCTGTGTGGCTGTGTGTGTGTGTGTGTGTGTGTGTGCGTGCGTGTGTAGGGCACAAGAAACTCAACAGCCAGTGCAATTGCAAAATGCTGCAGGATAATGGCAGCTGGACCCATTTGTCTGTGCACCAAAGAGAGGATGAGGGCGAGAAAATTGTGGAAAATGCAAAATTAGCATGAATACGAAATACAAGTTAAATATTTGAGCAGCCCCAAGGTGTGCTACCATGTGGATGAGCCAAGTATGCGGGGGGCCGGGGGGAGGAGGGGTTGGGAGCGTGCACAATCATAGCAATTGCATTTGCCATTAAAGCAAAATGGTACATGGAATAAGTTCTCTCTCTCTCTACATTTTTTCCTGCCAGATAAGCAAAAACTGCAGATTGAAATTTGTTTTAATTGCAAATGATAAGCATAGAAACCAAAAAACCAAAAAAAAAAAATGGCAATTTGCATTTGCCTAACAACCAGAAGATAATGGCTGAATGTGGTTTTGCAGTTACACACAAAACCAAACACGTTTAAAGGGTCAGCTATAAGTTGGCATAAGCATATTGTGTGTGTGTGTTTTTTTACCGGTTAGCTGTGAATTAAGGGATTATGTCTGGCACAAAAGCACGACTCGGCACGACCCAATCACGCAAATAAAGTTCACTTGCTTGCCATGCTTCATTTTAGACCATTTTGCCTTTATGCTGCGCATCTAATTACACTTAACTCACATTTCTGATTTATTTGCCATGTTTTAAGTAATGAGCTGTAGCTAAGAGCAGGGCTTAAATATTTGCCAGCCAGTCTTTTCCATTTAAAAGCTACTGCAATTAAAAGGGACTGCATACTGCTTTGGCCAGAGAATTAAACGAGTGGGTGTCTTGGGGATGCACGGGTTATGCGAAGCTTTTTACAACCAGAAATTTAATTGGTTAAACTTAATCTTGAAATATCAAAACTATAGAACACATTTAAGTATCCAATTTTGAACTCTGTTAGATGAAATATGAGAAATATATTCCTGACTGATAAACATATACCGAAATACTTTCTAAATTGTTGAAACTTCCTTAATTGTAGACTGAAACATATTGTGGTTCATTGACTAACTGGAGTTCTCACAGAAAAATCATGTTCTTAAAGGATTTGTAGTTAAGTTCAGTAGCTGAATGGGTAATTTGGGTTTCTGGTAGGTTGAGATCACTATATTTATTTGAGAATGAAGTCGAATTATAGAATTATGGTGTTCTGAGCCGCTTATATCAGCTGATAAACCAAACCAAACCAAAAATCACTAATCAAAACGGTTCGGTTCGCCACCAAAAAAAACTACATCACTCCGCCGTCAAAATGTATTGGGCGGAGATATGTCGCTAAGCCTAAAAAAAAATCTGTGAAATTCTGGAGAAGTTTCGAACCCGCTGCAAAGTCAAAGGTTCGGTTATTGAACCGATTTTTTGACCTTTCACACATAAGGTTTTGATTAGAAGTATGGCAGAAGGATTTTTTTAGATCAAAAACAATAAATGTCCAATAATCAGATATATTTTTGATAAAAAAAAGCTGGTAATAAACTTATTCCACTTCATAAATGGTCCAAAAAATTTTGAATAGTTTGAAGGAAGTAGAATGAAAAGAACAATAAGAAAAAGAAAAATAGTAAAAATATGAAAAAAGTAAAATAAGATGGAAAAAGAATACGAATAATAAGAAGGAAGAAGAATACGAATAATAAGAATGAAGAATAATTCGAATAATAAGGAAGAAGAACATGATAAAGAAAGAAAAATAATAATTAAAAGGACGAAGAATGAAAAGGACGAATAAAAATAGGGGAAAGTTAACTTCGGCTCGGCCGTAGTATGGGTACCCTACTTCGGCTCGGCCGTAGTATGGGTACCCTTGTGGCACTTTTTTCTAACTAATTTGAAGTCATTTCCATCGAAAACAAACAAGTTTTTCTCACCAAGACTGCTTTTCTGACTCTACTTTTCTATGACAGCTATACTATATAGATGTCCGATTTCAACCAAACTTAGTGGAATCATGGGAAATTAAAGCAAACTAAGAAATACAAAGTTTGAAGGTGTTTTCTTTGAAAACAAAAAAGTTTTTCTCACTAGAACTAGTTTCTCGACCGATTATTTCTATGGCAGCTATAATCTTCAGTCAGCCGATTTAGAAAAACCTTTGAAGAATTGCGCGAAAGCTTATAAAATAAATGTATGACAATTTTAAAGAGGTTTACTTTGAAAACAAAAAAGTTTTTCTTATAAAGGCTACTTTTCTAACCTTACTTTTGTATGGCAGCTTTACAATATCGATGTTCGATTGTGACCAAACTTGGCAGAATCATGGAGGAGCATAGAAAAAATGTAAGAACGGAGTTTGGAGACGTTTGCATGGAAAACAAAAAAGTTTTTCTCACTAAAACTAGTTTCTGGACCGATCATTCCTATTTCAGCTATAATCTATAGTCAGACGATTTTGAAAAAACTTTGAATAATTGCGTGAAATCTTATAAAATAAATGTATGACAATTTTAAAGAGGTTTACTTTGAAAACAAAAAAGTTTTTCTCAATAGAACTTGTTTTTGGACCGATCGTTACTATGGCAGCTATATGTTATAGTAAACCGATCCGGCCGGTTTCGTCAAATGTGCAGTGTATTTATACCAGAAGACTTAGTGCAAAGTTTGGTAGCGGTAGCTTTAAAACTGACGAAGTAGATAGCATAGAAACAGACGGACAAGGTTGCACTTTTATAGAATCTTGACTATAGCCACAGAACAAGATTCTAGCAAGTCTAAAGCTTGTCAGTGGGTGACATATAGTACAAATGTTGACATTTATGAGCTTGGAGAAGTTCTAGAGGCGCCTCCTCCACTTTTTACTCAGCTTTGGTTAGTTCAAGCTTTATAGTTAACATGCTCTTTGGATGGGCTTTACCTTTAGTTGTATTTATTTCGCTGCTTATCAGTCTAGTGCGCTCAAGTCAATGTAAATACTGACACACACACACACACACACGCACACATAGGCACAACTAATTGCTGTTTACTCGGCGCGCAATTTTCTTTACACTGAGCGAGGCCCAAAGAAGACTCGAACCGAACCCCTCAGGGCCGTCTCTCAGTTCGTTGCACGTACATGGTGCCATGCCAGATAACAACCTTCAACTGCAGTTCACTAATCTTTCGCTGAGCTATCTCTCACTCTGTGTGTGTGTGTGTGTGTGTGTGTGGTTTTCTTTACATTTTATTTGATTTACCCAGAAACAAATAGAGGAAAAAATAGTTGCCGCGATGCAAACAAACGATCATAAACATTTAATTAACTTTTATGAACTTGAGCCCGAGGGGCGGGGTGGGAGGGATGGGATGGAGGGCGAATTTACCTTGTCTGTTTGTTTGTCAAATGGCTAAAACCAACATCTTGTCGAGTTTGCAAAACTTTAATTAATACCTTATAAGCCGTATTTACTCTGACTCGGAGTGTTTTGCCGGTTGTGAAAATAATTGGCAAATTTCAATTTTAAATTGCGTGCAAATTTATTTTAATTTTTGCACCTGCGCTTGCTCCTCCCCGCCCACCCCTTCGTTTGCAATGCAAATATTTTTAGAAAGCAAAGAGAGAGAGAGAGAGGGAGAGAAGCAGGCCCTGTCCAATCCCCCCCTCCATGCAGGCCAACTCTGTTTGTACAAGTTATTTTGTTGCTTCGCTGCCACCTGGTCACAGACAGACGGGGGAGGGGGAGGGATTCGAGAGAGGCATTTGGAATTCCATTTTATTTGCATAGCATTATGCTTGGCCAAGGCGACGAAGGTGGCAAATATTATTTTACACATGTGTAAAATATAAATCATTTTATTGCTGCCAATTTGCACAAACGATTTGCTTTGCCTGTCACTGTTGTTGTATGCAAATGGTATTTATTGTCTGCAAAAATTTGTTGTTGCTGTTGTTGTTGTTGTTGTTGTTGTTGTGTTTGGCATAAGCCTTCTTTAATTGGCTAGACAGAAATTCTGTGTTGGATTTTTGGACATTTTGCAAATTTGTGGCCAGGCTTGTAATTATCAAACATACACAGAGAGAGAGAGAGGCAGATGATGTGTGAAATATTTGAGAGGGTGTTGAGCAAAGAATGTGAATGAATTCCAAATTTGCATACGAAATTTTCGAAAAACCGAATTACTTTGTTCGACTGACTGAATGAGTGATTGGAGCAAAGACCAAACAGCTAAAGCAAATTTGTATTGTGCCTGGTATAGCATTAGAATTGACTCCCATATTCCTCTCATCTCTTCTCCCACAACATAAAAGTTTAATTTATGAAAAGTAGCCACTTTAATAACCAACTAT
Organism: Lordiphosa andalusiaca; assembly: GCA_035044965.1. Lineage (NCBI taxonomy): Eukaryota > Metazoa > Arthropoda > Insecta > Diptera > Drosophilidae > Lordiphosa > Lordiphosa andalusiaca. Next base: position 1,995,078 of record JAWNNM010001363.1, on the reverse strand, counting down.
CAAGCATTCTCATTCGTTGCCAGGCTACAATATTCTCACCAACAAGTTGAAAACTATCTTTTACCTCACTCTACAATACTGATAAGACCGAAGCGCGGACACCAATATAACACCTAGTAGAACTCGCATGTGTTTGTATGCCCATCATAAATTACACACATAACAAAGTATACAATATAAATTATTTACATGTCCCCAAAGTCAAAGTCTGCTGATAACATGCAGGGGGGAAAAAGCAAAAAGGCACCAAAATAACAACGACAACGACAACAACAACAACCACATCCACAGTAAATTAAAAACAAGGTAAAAGAGACGAAGAGAATATACTATAATAATAAAAAAAAAAAAAAAAAGAAAATGCAGCGGGCTGCATGTAAATAAAATGTAAATAAATCAAATATTAGCTATCGTTTATTCCTTGACTTGAAACGTGAACGTATTTTTTCCAATGCTATCAGCAAGTCTTGTTTGTCCAGAACCGGAGGAGAGGTACTTTCCATGGTTCCCAGATAAAGAATGTTAGGGAAAAATTTGCTGTGAGAGGAGATGAAAGTATGTCCAATAAGAGCACATAGATGGAAATGGATTAAGATCAATGTCCTCTGAGTTTTGGGATTTAAAAGCTTGAGTTAAGAAAGACGAGCGAGTTTTCATTTCACTTACTCTTGTGTGAGGGACTTGACAGCAAAGGTACAGCATAGGTATTGACCTATAAAAGAATTATTTGACCCATTCTGCTAGACTTTTTCCTTAATTTTGAACTCGAAAATCGTTATGGTATCGATTTTATACCCTCTAGCCATACAAAATGTGTAATAAGGCATCACAAAGTTGTACAATTGTATGTAAGGAAAGGAGAAGAAACAACACTTGAAAGTATATATAATCTTGATCAGCATTAAAAGTCGTTTTAGAAATGTCCGTCAGTCAAAATCAGGTACTATGAAAGGTACTTAGAGAAACACATTTTCGCGTGTAGGTAGGCATATACTAGGAATCAACTAAATAATATCGATAAATCGAAACAAAATATTTATAAATCGAAATATAAAAAAGGATAAATCGAATATAATATCGATAAATCGAAATATAATATCGATAAATCGAAATATCGATAAACCAAAATGTCGAAAAATTTAAATATCGAAATAACGATACTTTCAAATGGACTATATATCATTATCAAAATTTTTTCGATGCTGTTATCGAATATTGAATATTATTTTGGCAATATTTTTGTTGTTTTTTTTGTTAGCCTTTCGAATGATTTATATTGAAAGATTCAGAATTTAACAAATTTTCTGTAAGCTACTTCTACTACTATCGAAATTTTTAAATTTCATTCAAGAGTTCTAGCTCAGCGTTTTATACATGATAGATATGTTTTAATATGGTTTGAAACCAAATTTTTGAATGCTAAAGGCTCGGAAATTTAAGGTTCGAGGTTTTTGGGTTAAGGTTTGGGCTCGAACCATGGCTCAGCCCATGATTCCCCCAAATTTACATAGTAATCGACCTAAAAAGACACAAATCGTATGGGAAATGGGTCGTTTTTGGTTCGAAAAAGAATTGTAGAAGACGTGGGATTATTCAAAATATAATTTTCTGTCAAGTAATATTCCATTTTAAAGGCTAAATTTGATCAAAAGTAACGTTCTTATTTAACGCTCTTATCTTGAGAATTATTTTATAAGCTTGAGAGTAGATGAAGCAGGAGGCTATTATTGGTGGAGACTTTAAGGATGATAGGTGATATCTTGTGAATCGTTTTATAAGCTTGAGAGTAGAGGATCTTAGGAAGCAGGAGGCTATTATTGGTGGAGACTTTAATGGTGATAGCTATTTCATTAAGCTTTTCCGCTGATTATAAAACTCAGTCACCCATAACCGTTCAGATAACAGAAGAAGTCAATAGCCAGTTTGCCAATGATTTTTACATAACAGGCACACACACTACCTGCTGCACCACACATATTATCAGCAAATTGCTACTTGGAAACAAGGAAAAAGCGAACAATTTGAAACAGTTAGAGATTGGTTAGTTTCTTGATAGATGCAACACTACTTTCATAAATTTTGGTCACTTTAGCTACCGAAAAACGGAAACTACAGAGCTAACAGAGTTCTCATATACGAATAGCTGTGGACTTTCTCAGGTATCGTCTGTTTCTGCTTTACTCAGCCACAAAAGTCTTGTGCGAAATGTCCAACGATTCCATAAGCACTTTGTGTTAAATTTTTAAACAGAAACTGAAAAATATACCCTTACACAATCTGTCTACTTTTAAGGCTTCGCCGCTTTGTCCCCAAGTTGGTATAATTTGAGGGTCTCTTACTTGCACTCGTATGTAAGTTTTTATCATAGCAACGTGACACTATCGATTGACCTGCCAAGCGCAGCAGCAGCGTCAAAACTATTTTTAAAATAATTTTGTTTTTTTGTTGTTGCCCAGACCTCATGTGAGCTTAAGCAGCTCACCCCATTGGCCCTGGCTGGCATTTCTTTGTGCCGCCAAAAAAAAAAAAACAACAACAAAACTAGAAGAAACATATAGCAAAAAAAAAACAAAAAAACACGACACAAAAGTCTTTTATAAACATAAATTTTGCCAGCCTTTAATGGTGAGCGCAACATATTTCAGTCCAAACAGCAACAACAAATGGCAACCGCAGCTGTTGCTGTGCATTTTGCACAATTTTTTTTTATGTATTTGGCTGCACAAATAAATTGCACATAAATCGTGGGCAACATAAATTTTACATGTTGCCAGCGTGCAGACTAAAAACAAGTTGAAATTATGTGAGCGAGGCAAGCATAATTTATGCGATCAGTGAGGAATGGCAATTAAAATATTTGCGCTGCAAACAAAATTTTCTTAATTAAAAAATATTTTCAACTAATTGCGAGCAAACTGCAAATTAACGGCTTAAGTTGTTGCTGCTGTTGGCTGTCGCGAAGGTCAGCGGCGGACACCCACCATAATTGAAGTCAATACCATTTAGCTAATCTCAATTTCGTTCTATTTACTTTATTTTTTAGCAGTCACGCGCCCGCAAAACCTCCACCAAAGCAAATAAACTGAATGCAGCCGCTGCATCAGCAACATCGCCACGTCTAAGTCCAACGCCAGCAGCAACATTGTTGCCACAGCAATCGCCAAATACAACAACTGCAACAGTTGCCGCAGCAGGAGGAAATTTGCCACAGCAGCAATATCAACAAGCGGCACAGCAGCAACAGCACTTTCAGCAACAGCAGCAAATACAACAGCAATACCAACAATCGACACAGCAGCAACAGCTATTTCAACAACAACAACAACAGCAGCAGCAGCAGCAACAACAGCAGCAGCAGCAGCATCTGCAGCAGCAACACGCACAGCAGCCACATCAGTCACAGCAGCAACATTTGCCACAGCAGCAACATCAAATTACCGCACAAATACAAACCATGAAGGATCAACCGCAACAACCAATGGTAAATAAATCACCATATTTCAATTTCAATTAAAAACATTTAAATCGTCGTGCATTGACCTTCATAAAAACAATTTTGTTAGTCAATCAGAGTTCATTTCATTTCCCATTCAAGGCAAAAACACAGCATGCAAATGTGTGCGTGTGCGTGTGCGTGTGCGTATACGTCACACGAGACCCAATCAGTTGCAGCTGTGCACACAAAAACCAGACAACCGCACACCACACACACACACACGCACACACACACTTCGTTCATTCATAAACATTTTTCGATTTTTATCAATGATTGCTAAATGTTTTCAAAAATAAAACCAGAGACCACACTCGAACTCACACACACACACACACACACACAGGCAGATAGACAGGGACAGACAGACGGACAGCCTCGTATGGCAGCTGTCATTGAGGTGCGAAATGAAAAAATATGCATATATATAAAAAAAAAAAGAGCTATTAAATTTATTTGTATTTTAACTTATATATATTTCATTTGATTTCACCACGTGCGTGTGCGTGTGCGTAGTGTGTATTTGTGTTTGTGTCTATAACCATTGTTTATTTGTCTTGCGTGCACAAATATTGTGTACAACAGTTTCACTTTCATAATTTTTTGCGTTCATAAAAATGCAAATGAAATGAAAACGCGTCGAGATTTTAACTTGTTTAACCCAACGAAAAGTATACAAATTGTATTGTAGCATAATTTGAGGCGCGGAAGTGAACCACCATTGCTTGGGTGAAGTATACATTTAGGGGTCAAACAAAGGCATTCCCTTTAAGCCACTTTTATGCGTTAGATCAACAATTTTTTTTTTTTTTTTGTTTCTTTTATTTTTTTTCCAAACTTTTTGTCACTATTGATTTGGCAACTTATTTTAGATTGAGGTAGATCAAGAGGATAAGCAAAATTGTAAACATAAAAAAATTTAATAGAAATATCATTTTATCGATAATTCGTTATTTCCTAGTCGTTGGAAATCTCTTAAATTGCTAATCCTTAAGAATTTAGACAGCAATTGAGTTAAGTTGTTCATTTGCACTTACAATTTTTAGAAAACCTTGTAATATTATGTAGAATGGGCTTAAAATATAACGACCCATCTATACCAGAGCATTATAAATGATGATTCGAGAAGATAAAACGAATCTGAGCCCTTTAAACTACTTTAGCATTCATTAACTTAAGCAATAGAAATGAAATTAAGGTTTGATCTATCATTAAAATAAATATCGGCTAACGACTTTATTGAAACAAGGAATACCATATCAGAATTGTGCACTTCTTCAAACAGATTCATCGATATATCGATTCATCGAACTGATATTGCACTTGATCAATTGCACTTTCGTCACCAACGCTGTTTGGGATGATGGAGTATCTAGGACAGTCCAACACAATCAATAGTTTTAGACAGGGCTGAAAACAGGTTTTGAACCGAACCGGCTCGAGCTCGACGTTTGTTTTACTATGAACCAAACCTTGTACCGAACCTCTTTAGAAATAAAAGCTGAACCAAAACCTGTGCCGAACCTTAAATTTCGGTTCAGTTGATTAAAAATGAAAGACATTTGAAATTCGACCTTCTGCCTAGCGAATTCATCTGTTAAATGGTTAGTTTAGTGCAGCGATGCCCCTGTTTATTACGCTTCATGCGCTAATGTTGTTGTAATGCGCAAACGACTCAACCATGCGCATAGAGCTGACGCTTAGGCTGGCTGCTCTGCGATTTTAAAGGCAACAACAATACGTGCAGACAGCCACATGCACACACAGACACACACACAACCGGCAGTAATCGGTTTTCTCTTTCGTTCTCTTGTGGTAGTTGTTGTTTCTTGTTTTTGGGTTTATGTTTGTGTGAGTAAAAACGCACTCATAAGTAGCTGTTGGGCAACCCTGGTTTAGTGCGATTGACTCGTAAAATGGGCAGGAAAGTGGAATAAATGGGCAAGATACCTCGAACCTTAAACTTCCGAATCCTTACAACAAAAGAAAGAGCTAAATTTAAATAATTCTAGGTAAAATGTTTATCCTAAAATAGTGAAAAGTTAAACACTTGTGGCTGGTCTATCTTCACAAGCCGGCATCTTAGCGCATACGACTATCAAGCACTCTCGCAGCATTTGCAGTTAATGATAAGAAGCGATAGGTGACGATAAACAAATTTGATTAACAATAAGTTTGAAATTTGGCACCGTACTTCATGTTCGCATATTATTCCCGTTTTTACTTGCTTTGTGTAGCTTATTTAGTTGTTTCAGTGAACCAAGATGAAGTTTAGGTTCCAACGATTACGCCTTTCAAGAGGCCAAATAGGTCCTTGACTGATCCGCTGTCTTGGATTGAGGTTTTTGTAACATTAAGCAAAGAGGTTGAGGTCTACTAAGTTCACATTGACACTCATTTCTTCCATTTCTTTAAGCAAATGCCTAAGACTATGTTGTTTAATATCTAATATTTCTGATTCTCTCTCTTCCTCTCTCCAAACAGGCCCCCATGGCTTTCTATCCCACATGGCAGGCCGATCCCTCACAGGGCTGGCAGAATCAGTTCATACAGCAAATACCACAGAATACTCCAGCCATCACATCGCTCAACTCGTTGGATTTCCAGACCCAGTCCTATGCCTATCCATCTAATGGCTATGTGCAGACCGGACTCGGCTTCGATCCCAATTATGGACGTTCACCGTACGGTGCCCCGGTACAGCGTTACGATTTCCAGAGCCAACAGCTATCCAGTGCACCCATCAATCAGGTGGGTTTGCAGAGCGTGGCGGGATTTGCACCCGGTAGCGTTAGCTATGCCGGTCAGGTGTCCACAGCGCCAGCACCGCCAACGTCAGTGGGTTTGCAGCAGCAACAGCAGCAGCATTTGGGTGCCGCCGATCTGAACAAGACGATGTCGGGAAACGACACGCCTGGATATCCGCGGGTGAGCAGCGTGCCGCCGCGCTCACTCAACTGTAACGGGTATTCAGGCGACTACAGCGGACAACAGCAACAACAACAGCAACAATCACAACAGCAGCAGCAGCAACAATCACAACCAACAGCAGCCCCCGCCACCAGCGGAGGGTCCAGTACACCAGCCACGCCCACAGCCGTAGCCACAGCCAGCAATCCAGTAGCCCAGCCAGCCTCCTCGCCCATGCTGGCAGCCAATCAGCAGGCGCCAGGTCAAGCGGTGCCGCAATCGCCCACACGGGTTAGTCTCATCCAACAGCAACAGCCACGTCATGTCACACAATCGCCCACTGGCAATGGCCTACAGCCCTATGTGCCACCCCAGCAGCAGCCGCAGCAGCAGCAGCAGCAGGCACAGCAACAGCAACATCTGTCCTCACCACCCATGCAGGACTGGAGCTGGCAGCAGCAACAGCAACAGCAGCAGCAACAACAACAGCAGCAACTGGCCAGCGAGGCTTACAACCAGGGTGAGCGAGTTCATCTAAATACACGCATCAAGTCCATGATTATGCGCAAAAGCGATCCAAAGGATCCACCGCCTGATCTACAGCTACAGGCTGCCGCTTCCGCAGTGCCGCCGGCCCCGCAGCAACAGCAGCAGCAACAACAGCAGACCGGTCATTTTTTATCGTATAGCCACCACCTCCGCCCCGAAAATGGTCCGAGCAGCATAGCCCAACAGCAGCCGCCGGGTGCTGCCGAGCCCATAGGAGGTGGTGGCGATCAAATCTGGAAGCCACATCACGCCAACTCATTTAAGAAGCCCCCCGTGGGCGCTGGCGTAGGCTATCCGGGAGGAGCAGCAGCAGCAGCTGCTGCGGATGCACACTTGCAGTTGCAGTTGCAACAACACCAGCCAGGACAACACACAACCATCAGCCATGCGGAGATACCACCCCAACAGCAACAGCAGCAGCAGCAGCAGCCGTTGCAGCAACAGCAGCCGTTGCAGCAGCAGCAACAACAACAACAACAGCCGCCTCCACCCACTCAAGCGCCGCCGGTGGTCACGCCGCAGCCCAAGAAGCCAAGGAGTCGCAGCAAGGCGAGTAGAGCAGCTGCCGCCGCGGCTGAAGCAGCCGCCGAGATTGAACGGGATCGCAATGCCACCGATCCGGGTGGTGGACTAAAACCGCTCACAGCTCACCATTATCCGCCCCCGCCTGGCAGTCAAGACTATCATGGTCAGTACATCAAGACCGAACCAGGTCTGTTGCCACCACCCCCGGGTGGAGGACCAGTGGGTGGTCCCGGGCAGCCCAACAAAATGGAGGGCTATGAGCGCAACTACCAGAACTTTATACAGTACGCCGACTTCTGTCAGAACGATGGCCAGGGTCAGCCGGTGCAGCAGCATGGTCACGGGCAGCAGGAATATGCGGGTTATCATCACAATACGGCGTACTATGGAGCCGGCGCGGGGAGTTTTCAACAGAACTTCCAGCAAAACTTTGTGCCCGGCTATCAGCACTCGGCCTACGGAAGTCGCGGGGGCAAGCCCCCGGGCCAGCCGCCACATCATGGTCACGGACACGGTCATCCGCATGGTCAGAGTATAATGGAGCTGGAACGCAAACCGGACACCAATAGCATTATACCACTGCCCACCAACTATGAGAAGGATATACCAGCCCATGCCTATCCCATACCACCTCATCGATATGCCATGGGACATGGAGCACCGCCTCATTTGGGACATCATGGGATGCTGGAGCCCAAGCTGGAGGATATGGGCATGCTGGGTCATGGTCATGCTGCGGCGGGATATGCCTATCTGGGTGAGGGGAAGCCGCTGAATAATGGCTTCTCCTGTTGTCGCCAGGGTGGCACACGTCCACCCACGGCTGAACACTTGAAGGATGGCAGCTGCCTGGGCTTGGGTATACAACCCAAGGAAGAGCTGCTGGACGAAGATGAGCTAGCCGAAGTGCACAATGGTGTCAAGGGAAAGTCGAAAAAACAAAAACAGGATGAAATACCCGAGATCATAGTGAAGCATGAGAAGATCAATCCCATGTTCGATACGACAGATCGTCTGGAGAAGGGCAACAAGACGGAAATACCGGAATGCGAGTGCTTTCAGTCGGATAAGAATCCACCCGAGCCGGGTACTTACTACACGCATCTGGGTAAGCTTGGGGAAAACAAAAAAAGAGAAAAGCAAAAACTAATCCTTTCATTTCATTTTGGTTCCAGGAACGTCCTCCTCCTTGATGGAGCTGCGTCGTGAGTTCGAAGAGCGTTGTCAACTGACGGGACGTCAACTGCGCATAGAGAAGATCGTTTACACGGGTAAAGAGGGCAAAACTTCGCAGGGTTGCCCCGTAGCCAAGTGGGTTATACGGCGTGCGGATCTCGAAGAGAAGATACTGGTGGTGGTCAAGAAGCGCCCTGGTCACAGGTAGGTTCACACGAAGCCTACCCTCGCCCCTATCACCTACTGCATTCTCCCCCACAGATGTATAGCCGCCTATATTGTGGTCTGCATGGTTGCCTGGGATGGTATGCCTCGCCTAGAGGCGGACAATGCCTACAAGAATCTGATACCCAAGCTAAACAAGTATGGTCTGCCCACCACACGCCGCTGTGCCACCAACGAGAATCGCACCTGTGCCTGTCAAGGTAAGTTGAGGCCCATACTCGTGGCGGAGTTAACAGTATCCCTCCCGTTACAGGTCTCGATCCGGAGACGTCAGGCGCCTCTTACAGCTTTGGTTGTTCATGGTCCATGTACTACAATGGCTGCAAGTATGCCCGTTCCAAGACGGTACGCAAGTTCCGGCTGTCTGTGAAGAGTGAGGAGGCAGCCATCGAGGATCACATGAATCTGATAGCCACACTGCTGGCTCCCGTCTTCAAGCAGGTCTGTCCGCGCTCCTACGACAATCAAACCAAGTACGAGGGAGAAGCGTCCGATTGTCGCCTGGGTCTGGAGCCGGGCAAACCCTTCTCGGGGGTGACCGCCTGCCTGGACTTCTGTGCCCATTCGCATCGCGATCTGCACAACATGCAGGACGGTTGCACGGTGCACGTGGCCCTGCTCAAGCCGAACAATCGCGATAGCCGCCTGCCAGATGACGAGCAGTTCCATGTCCTGCCACTCTATACGATGGACGGAACGGATGAGTTCGAGAGTGTAGAGGGGCAGAGGGACAAGCATCGAACTGGTGCGGTGCAAATGCTGGACAAGTGAGTGTAGTGTTGAGTTTTGAGCTAGAGAGCAGCTCTTCCACCGTAGGACTCGCAAATGAAATCCTCCATATTTTCCCCTTCACAGATTTCCCTGCGAAGTACGTGTACGATCCACACCTCTGATACCCTGCCGAAGGCATGGTAAAAAACGTAAAGAGGACGAGGTCAATCCACCCGAAGGCGAGCAGGATGCGGCTGGGGATGGCAACAGCCAGAGCAGTTCCAGCAATGGCGCCCAGCAGGCGCAAGCCCAGCAGAACAGTCCGCCGCACATCAAGAAGGAGAATGGCGCAGGCGCCAGCAAGGCCAACAGCAAATCCAAGTCAAAGTCCAATCAGTCGAATCAATCTTGCGCCTCCACGCCGGGTTCAGCGCCGCCTTCCACTCCCTCACCACGCTGTCAGACGCCCGTGACGAACAATCCCAGTCCGGCGGGTAGCGCCTTCAGCACTCCGCCCGTGCACGCCGCCAATCCCAATGCCAATGCCAACAATGGCCAACAGCAAGTGGCTGCCCCCGGCCAGCCCAATCAGCTAATGAGCTCCAACTCCAGCCTGATGAACATGGCCACCATGATTGATACCTTTACGGACGCGCAGTTGCAATCCAATCAGATCTCGAGCACCGTGCTGGACTCACCCTATTCCTATGACTACCAGACGGGTTCCTACATAGATTCGCGCAACTACTATGGGAATTGGCCACCGCATGCCATGGGTATGGCTCAGGGAGCTGGTGTGCCACCAGGAAGTGCGGCTTTAACTCCCACCACACCCACGGCTCCTCAGCTGGGTCAGCACACACTGGCACCGGCCTCAGTGGCCGCCACAACGGTACCCACAGCCGCTTTACCACCCTCCGTGACGCCCACACCTGCCCAGCATGATGCCAGCAATGGGTATACGCCCAGCTACAACAACCTGACGTCTCCTGCTCCAACTGAACTGACAGCGCCGCCAACGCATCTGCAAACGCAACCAACACCTCAGCTCCAGCAGCAACAACAGCAGCAGCAGCAGCAACAGCAGCAGCAGCAACAACAACAGCAACAGCAGCAGCAACAGGGAACCACAGTGGTTCCTCTGGCCGGTCCAGGGGTTGGAGAGCTCAAGAGTCGTGGTGTGATCAGCGGCGAGGAGAATCCCGATTCTACCACGCTGGTCAATCACAATTTGGCCGAGAGTAAGTTAACCGCCTTGACAGCCATGCAACCCATGACTAATCTTGCACCACTCACCACCGCCGCCGTCGCCAATCATCATCATCATCATCATCCGCAAGAGGGTTTTGTCAAGCCAAAGCCACCGCCCAGTGATTATCAATACACGACGCAGTATCCCAACAACTATCAGATGTACCCGCCGCCACCACCGCCACACTCGGCCTACTCCGCCTATGATGCGTACCAGAACATGAACTATAACTATGGGTATCACCATCAGGCGTACACACCATACGGCATGTATCCACAGCAGACGCCACCGCCCACGCCGCCGCCACCTTCGCCCAATTGGAATGTGTATGGCCATCATCAGGGTGGGTCGGGAGGAGCTGCCGGGTATGCGGGTCCAGGACCCACAGCGGGATCTGGAGGCTCACTCATCACCTCACATGGTTCGGTACCTCCTAGTAGTATAAACCTGCAGAAGCCTGGTTTAGCCTCGCCTGCCGCACTGCACCAACAGCAACAGCAGCAACAGCAGCAGCAGCAGCAACAACAACAGCAGCAGCAGCAGCAACAACAACACCAGCAGCAACTGGCACCCACACCACCTCAAACCATCTTGCCTGATCTCAGCAATGGACCTGGCCAGCTGGCCCCGCCCAGCGTTGAGCCAGTGGTAACACCCACTGCCACGCCCACCTCCGCAGTACCACCACCACCCAGTGAAATGTCCAACTCCAGCGATGCAAACGGTTCCAGCTCAATTGGCGGCGGCGGCGTCAACCCCAGTCAGGAGATGCCCGCCAGCACCAATTCGAGCAAAATCGAACCCATTGGCGAGGTGGCCGAGATCAATGAGAATATCGAGGCCTTCCAGGACCCACAAATGGGCGGTGTGGCCATTGCCCTGAATCATGGCAGTGTCCTGATCGAGTGTGCCAAACATGAGATGCATGCCACCACCGCAGTGCGTAGACCGGATCGCCATCATCCCACAAGGATGACACTGATCTTCTACCAGCACCGGAACCTGAATCGTTCGCATCATGGCATCGATGAGTGGGAGGAGAAGATGCGTGTGAAGAAAATCAACACGGATCTCGACAACAAAGCCAAAGAGGAGCGCGAACGACTGCTGAAGAAGGCAGCCGGCGAGGATCTAGATGACCTAGACGATGATATGCACGATGAGCCGCCGCCACCCATCGTGGTGGTGAAAAAGGAAAGCAATGGCAATCAGCTGAAGAACGGAGCCAGCGGTAGTAAAAAGAAGAAGAGCAGCAGTGCGGCCGAAGCCAAGAAAAACCAATCATCCGCCGAACAGCAGCCAAAAAACGAGAAAGTTGCCCTCCACGCACCAACACTAACAACAACGTCGTGGACGACCCTGTTCCCTATGCATCCATGTGTGGTTACGGGGCCCTATCAGGAGGGCAATAGCAGTCCAACCTCGTCCACGAATGGCAATGGCAATACCCAGGCAGCGGGCCAGCCCACGCAGCCGCAGCCCGTGCAACAGCAGCAACAGCAGCAGCAGCAGCAACAGCAACAGCAGCAGCAGCAGCAACAGCAGCAGCAGCAGCAACAGCAGCAGCAGCAGCAGCTGCAGCCTCCGCCGACTTGAGCGTCTACCGAAGGTTAAGCTCCTACTACCACTGGTAAAAGCCACCCCTCCCCCCCAACTTAGTTCCACCCTCACACACACACACACACACACCTGCTGCGCCGCCGCCGCCGCCGCCTGGTTAGAGCTCTAATCTTAAGCCCACACACAACTGACTGAAATTCTCTCTCTCAACCATAAAAAAAAGAAAAGAACAAAAAACAATTTAAATTATTTTTGTAAATGCGTCTGATTTCGTGTGCCATACAAAGAAGGAGAGGAGGAAAACAGTTGGCGCTGCACCATTCCAAACACTACATAACCCACACACACACTCACACACACACACACCTAGGAATGCCCTTTAGTTAAATGAGTTAACTTTTCAGTCTATGTTAATGAAATAACACACTACAACAAACTACAGAACTACAAGAAAAACTACTAAAGAAATTTTTGCTAAGCGTTAGTGGAAGTTGAAAGAAAACAAAAACAACAACAAAAAAAAAAAACAAAAAGATCATTGCCAAAAGTACAAATAAACCATTTTTTAAAGCTACTAAACAAAAGAGGAGAAAGCTAAACAAGAATTTCGCAAGACACACAAAAATAGTGGGTAACTAGAAAGAAAGAAAAAAAGAGAACTAACAAAACAAGAAAAAAAAACAAAAAAAGAAGGAACAAAAACAAGTTTTTACTACCAAAAAACCAACATAAACCTATTTTTTTGTATTATTCAATCTAAGTTGCCACAATTTGACTATCGCTTGAGACTTTTGTATGGACCAAACACATGAGATTCTCCATTAATTCTGATGCTAGGGAACTTGAGTTGAAATCAGGAATTGATATTCTTTGATTAAGGTTCAATATCAAAACTCTATGCTTAAGAGAATTCAAATTTAAAGATCGTAACTCGCGAATATATGTCCTCCCTTTACTGAACCTGAACCAAACTTCATAATTTTCAGTTGCAATAGTAACCTTGCATAGCAATTTGAGGGAAAAACTACTACCTATATAATACGTAATATCATAATATCTCAAAACGATAACGCACTTGGGAGCTTACTAGTTTTTCTCAATTCTAAAAAACAGTTTCAGAGGACTTTACTTTGTAGGCTTTCTGATTCTAGACACAGAGATAATACCAAAAAGCTTTTCAATAATTAAGGGATCCACGTCGGTTATAGATTTGGAATGTTATTCCTTTTTTGGGTGAGGTTTAAGCTTGGTATATTTCGGCTATTAATTCTAATGACGATTCCTTCAAGTATTTTTTGCCATAATAGCATTTTTCAATATTATAAGATATTACTTTTTACGGATCTAAAAATTAGTTTCTGAAGATGTATCTTTGATTGCTTGATCTTAAAGGCTTTTAAAAATGAAAGAAACCGATTCGTTCACGGGATGTTATTAGTTTTCCGGGTGCCAGAAAGCTTTCGATGAGGATTAGGCTTTTAATCTTTCGGTTATTAGATCCAAAGAATGTTTTTTTGGAATCAAATCATTTTCCAAAATTAGCTGATTTAATTTGTAGTTCCCATGAGAAAACCTAAAAGCTATCACCAAAATTAACTAATACGATTCGGTTTTAAATTCAAAAAATAGTTTCTGAGAACTTAACTTTGAATAATTTAAGTTTTTAGATCTCATGAGGAAACCTTAAAGCTATATGTTCCACCAAATCTTTATAAGTAATCAATCCCAATGTAGAGCTTCGCTATCGTGTCTAAATGTTCGTAACTTCCGTGGTATACCTCATACCTTTACCTGAAAAACTGTCAACGTTTAGGATAACTAATTTTCCTTATGTTAAGGGGGATAGACAGGATCTTTCAAATATCTTAAAGCTCCACCAAAATGTTGGTATACAGGTTCAAAACCTGCTGAGAGTATTGAGTTGGGTACTTTGACTGTTTCCTAAATTTATCTAACCAAAGGTTGTGGTACAAACTTTAGTCTTAACCATTTTACAGCAGAATTCTTACTGTAAAATCAGTGGTGGGCAAGGCAACAACAAGTCAAACCACCCCTATAAGCGAGCCTCGAGTCGAGAAGCCAAATACCCACTGCAAAAAATTTGTTTTTGCAGTCGTCTCGATCGCGCTGTAAGTTTCGCTTTGTCCCGATACGCTATAGATTGCCTAGCTTTCGTAGTATCAGAATGAATGGTCACCTATTAGGTAGAAAAATACAAAGAGTGTCAAACGAATTCAAATTGCTGAGATAGCAAATGCCGCCACTCACTTGTGCAGGTATTATACATACTTTAGATGCTACACAAGTGAGTTATACGGCATATGCTCTTTAAATCATGATTTACTGAATCACCGATCCACAATCCAATCCACATAGACACACACACACACATACAAAAAGGAGTCGAAGAAAGATATGTATTTTTTGTGTTTTTTTTTTTTTTTTGGAGCAGAGAAATCACAGGGTGCGCGTGAAGGGGCAGCATTTTAAGCTAAGCACATCACACACACTCACTCACACACACTCACACACACCCACACACAACTAACTAGAGAGGAGAAAGCATCAGAGCAGCAAGACATTTAAAAAACAAAAACAAAAACAAAAAACATTTAATAATAATTTAAACTAAGTTTAAGCAAAAAAAAAAAAAAAAAGAAGAAACCAACATAAAAACTATATATTTATTTAAAGGCAAACTGAAAATGTGCTGTAAATTTCAAACACTTTCCCCCACTCACTCCCCTCCTCCCCCTTAAAAAAGACTCGAAACCAAGCAAGTATTAAGCACTCTACAACAACAACAACAACAACAACAACAAGAGAAGAACAACTAAACATGATTTGCCTAATTTTTGTAAAAAGCAAAAATTCAATTGATTTGTTTCCATCCAAAATGAGAAAAACTGAAAACAAAAAAGTGTGGCAGCGCAACAACAACAACTGAATTTCAAATCAAATTTAGTCTAAAACAAAAAGAAGAATAAGAAGGAATATTTTTTGCACAAAAAACAAAATGGTTATTAATAATAATTTGAAATTATGACGGATGATTGTATTGTATGATGATGTTTAATTCTAAGGCAGCGAAGAAGACTTTTGAGCAACAAGAAAAAACATGTTTTGATAAATATTTAAATGTTTATATAGTATATATATATATAAATTAATGATAATTGATTGATATACGCAAGCCAACAACCAACCAACAACCATAACTAATTATAGTTTGTAAAATGCTTTTTTAACTGAATTTCGAAATAAAAAGCAAGGAAAAATAACCATTTTTTGCCATTTATTAAGTTATTACAAGAGAAAATGCAGAAGAGACACACACACACACACACACGCGAGTTATTTTATTTGATGTAAGTTTTTGAGTTTATTTAGCGGGGCGCGCAGCAGCTGAAAATTATTGCATATACCTAAGTATATATATATACTATAAATATTGGCAAAAAACAAACACACACACTGATAAGGCACGCAGGAGAAGAGCGTCGATATACATATTGTAAAACGTATATGGAAACAAAACAAACAAAAAAATGCAAAATAAAAAACATAAATTATATTTATTTAAAGTACGCGTATTGAAAGCAAACAGATATTAATATTAAATAAAACGAAAACCAAGTTAATCGAAGGCATTTTTTTTTTTATATACTTTTTAATGGGGAATACTACCCTGCTGTTCAGTTGCTCGCCGGGGGCAACTGAAGTAGATCTCGTGGAATGATTGTGCGTCTTGAGTCGTCTGAGTTGCACCTACCTCTAAGCTAGTTTCTCTCTCTCTCTCTATTTCTCGTATTTACATTAACTTCTCTTAAGTACATGGCAAGTGTATAGACTCTTATCTAAGCTACAGATTAAGCGATAGATCCTTATCGTAGTTATCCAGCGCCGTTTTGTTAAAGCTACCGAAATTCCATTGCATAAATTTATTACTTTCATTGCACTGATTCACCACCAGCTCCTGGGAGAAGGGTAACAGTTCGAGGCATCGTTTACCCTCCTTGCCATGCGTTATTAGCTTTTTGTGATAGTCATAGTACCAATACTGATTCCCCTGCTGGCCGTGACAGTCCCACAGCCATACAGGCGCATTCGCATCCCATATCTGTACATCCAGGCAATCCTTTTTGCGTCGCTGCCGTATATCACGTTTCCAGCTCAATTGCCAGAATTGATTGCGTTGCGGTTTGGCCAAATCATTGGCACAGCTGTACATGCCCATGCGATTGTGTTTATGCCGACCATGGGTGTCCACACACATTTGAGGATCGCCCACATTCTGTATGGCTCCGCTGGCATAGTCGGGCGGATCAACGGGTGGATAGGTTTTCATCAAATCAAAGGCCACATTCTCCATGTACCATTTAAAGGATTTGCATTTCAGTTTGATTCTAATGGCCTTTTGGGCGGTCAAATCACCAGCATCTGTTCGATCGTAGATGCCATCGCCGTGATCGTACAAATACTTTTTGTACTCATCCATCCAGACCTCGGCCACACGTTTGTAGTTCTGCAAGAGGGTAAGTGTATATAATGGGTTTTGGTTATTCGAGGGATAGATTGGATGGGATAGGAAATGGATAGTTGATAATGGGCATGGTTTCTGTTGCTTATGGTGAACTCATTTTCCTTAGATGTTGTATACTACTTCACTTTCACTCACACAACCGACACTTGAACATTGATAAACTTCTTGTGGATGTTCACTATCTTGTAGTCCACTAATTCCACACCAAACGGCGTATAGGATTGACAGAGGAAGGTGTTGCTTGCCCACAATAATTTCGAAGGAGCAAGACTTGGAGCTGTCGCTTGTAACATAACTTGTGTTTTACCGAAAGTGCGGAATATTAACTTTTTAAACTACATCAAGATCAGTTATATGCAGCAGATGTTTCGGGCAGTGTTGCCAGAATGTTTAAGACTCCACGCCACAGACTACAGACGTGTAAAAATGTTTACCCTGAAGACAACAGCCCAAACGCAACCGAAATATATCGGAAAAAAAACAGAAACCTGACCTCGAGCCGGCTAACATCCAAGTAAGAACCGAAAGTTAAAACAAAATGTAAGAAACAATTCGGAAAGTTCGACCAGAATATGCTCTGTACCAACGAAAGAAGAGGCTCATACTTGGTGGCACCAATTTTGCACGGTGTTCTATGAGCTTCTACAACCAGATGAAACCATCACAGACCAACTCTACCGAACTCAACTGAAGCGTTTGAGCTGTACATTGAAGAAAAAACAGCTAAAATATTAGCAAAGTCACCACAAGGCTACTTTAACAACATGTCAGACCATGTTGCTGTCAACCACATGTTGTGGGGCTGGTCAAAACAATATCTTGTAACGCTGAATTGGAAAGTTCTACCCTATACCCCTATATGTATATCCCAGACATTGCATCTACCGACTGCTAGTTGTGGTCCTCGATGACGCATATTCTTGGGAATCAGCTAGTTTGCTCGTTTAAAGAACTGCAAAATTGCAAAGATTAGTGGATTGCATCAATATACGCTTCATTTTTTCAATATAATATTCGAAAATTGCCAGAAAGATGGGAAAAAGTATGGACAATACTTTGAAGAAAAACCTAGTTTGTAACAGGTTTTTATACTCCCTAGAGCATCAATACACCAAGAGAGGTAAGGTGGCATCAGTGTGAGTTCTCTGCAAAGTACCTTCACGTTCAGTGCTGCGCGTACTTTTTTAGAGTAAGCTTTTGGCAAAAGTATGCATCACACTCATCACGCCTTACACTGTCTTGTTCTATCATGCTCTGTACCTTAGGTACATGGAGTACATTACGTAAATATTGGTACAGAGTATGTTATAGTCGGGCTAGTATATTCCCGACCGCCAGTTGAGCTGTGGAGTTATTGAATTGAGCAAATGTTAAATTTTCTACAAGTCGAAAACTAGTAGAGCTACGGAATTGTTGGGTTTAAGAATTTTATGAATTTTTGTTAACATGTCAGTAGAATGGTTTTGTTTTATTTTTCTTATGGTTTTGACTTGTTAAAAATCACAAAATTTTCTCAATTCAACAACACTACTGCTCAACTGGAGGGGTCGTAAACACACTTAATTAATACACTAACTTCAAAAATTGTTGAAATGAGTTCTACAAAATGCTAGAAATAGAAGTAACATAAAATACCATTGAAAAGGCCACTTTCAACCATCCTTGCGATCAACTAATCTTCTACTTGCGGAATTAGTACTGAAATAAGCCCTGATTTGATAGAACAAGTGTTAAAAATATGACTTTCCCTTGCATGCTTTTCGCTCATGAATTTTAAAGGCAGGGAGTTCTTGCATGAGCTAGAATTACAATTGATACTGTAGTGGAAAGAACTTGTAAAGACCTAACTTCAATCTGGGCGGGTGTGGTGCAGCGGGTAGTGTGTTTGTGGGACTGCTGAGCAGAGGTAGTGGGTTCGATTCAGCCCAGGGACAAATTATGAAAAAGTTGTTTCTCTTGATAAATTACAGAATCGATCACCTTCCCCAGCTGTGAAGTAACTTTGTCGCTTAGATTCGTTGTTAAACAGCCTGTCTCTCTCTTGTGCCTCAGTGCCAAAGTAGAGAAAGCTGGGAGCTGTAGTCATTCAATTGGTTGGGGGTAAACTGGGCCAAAGATATTTTGTGAAGCATGAACAATTTTCTACATTTAGAATGGTTGAAGGTGGAAATATTTCACTTCCAAAGAGTATATAACAAGTGTTTATAGAGGTTTGACATTAACTTTCTGTGGCATTTTAAACAGGTTGCAGATTTGATCCGAGTACCTTCTGTGCGATCGAAAGTTTAGCTTCCTAAAACTTAAAGCATATTTTGGTCAACTTTATGTTTGCATCACATGATAGGATTTCTGATGTATGTATAGAAATAGATAGCAAGAGATAGTATTGGTTAGAGGTTTTTTTGGGCGTTAAAAACTTTGGCATATTTGCCCAGGTTGATTAGTTTGCAGCGATTTGAAGCGACCTGAGGGCCTATATCTTATCTACTACATAAAGCTATATGTCACATAAACTAACAAAAACTAAAGAAAATTGAAAGTTTATCAATAAGTTTATAAATAGAATATTTTTCTATAATTTTCAGGTAAATGTAAGTAAAAATAGGGCATCGACCCTTGTGTTATCTTCTTAAAATCCCCTCGAGATGTCGTTGCGATTAATCTTCAATTTTCATAACTGCTTACACGCTCGAAATTCCAGCGATTCCCCTAAGGCGTTCAGAATTGGCCCTGGGGTTAGACCTAAGCTGGATGTGAGTTTAAAAGCATATAACTTGTGGTTCAGAGCAAGAACCAAGCGACAATCCTGATCATTATACAATTTCGGTGACAAAATAAATAGAAATTCAATGCCTGTCTGTGAAAATGTAGAGCCCAAAAGCGGAACATTTGATAAATCAGACAACTCAGGCCCCATCAATATAGTTTGAAAGATGTAAAAAGCTGATTTCTTTATAAATTATGAATCAAACTTACCTTATGCAAATAATCGCCACTGCGTGGACTTGGCACATGATTCCTTGGTCCTCGATATATATGTCCAATACGTGAGCAGGGTGCATCATACATTTCACCACCGCACATCCATATCTTGAAACTCAATTCATACTGCTCGCCTCCCCAAATGTCCAGTCCCTCGTCATAGCCGCCCAATTCCCAAAAGAATTCCGTGGAAATGGCAAACAAACCGCCGGCCATGACGGGACTCTTAAATGGCTCCGACGGATGCTTCAAATCCTCCGGCAGCAAAGGCAAACGTTTGTAGAAAAAATCCCAATCAAAGGCACCGCGTGCTCCCTCATCCTGGGAGCGATAATTGAATGTAGCATGATCAATCACATCTATAAATGGACAGACAGCGGTGCGCTTATTAAGCGCAATCGGCTCCAATAGTGGTGGTAGCCAATTGTAGTTGGCCTCAACGTGCGAGTCCAAAAAGATCAGCACATCGGCCGTGGCATTGCGAGCACCAGCCGAACGGGCACCAATTAGACCGGTTCGTTTCGCCAGACGTACAACTCGTACGATTTTAAAATGCTCCCGTATGTAGTCCTCCAGAGGTTTGAAGAGATAGGCACGATCACTGTAATCATCCACTAGGATAATCTCCTTAAGTAGTTCAGGAGGTGAGCGATTTATCAAACTATGCACGGAACGCATTAAGACACTGAGGTATTCATTGTAAAAGATGATGACCACACTAACTGTGGGCAGCTTGGCCAGATATTCCTTTTTGCGGCAGCTAAAAGATTGAAGAGGAGAGTGAAAAAAGAGGATAACAAATTGTGGTAATAGAACTTACGATTTGTGTCTGATATCGGAAACTGAACGATTCACCGAAATGGAGTCGGAGAGCAGCGCATTGAAGCCATTCTCCAGTGACATCTTACGCTCCAGTTCCCGCTGATCATCCTCCAGCTTGGCCGCCAGACCCTGCTCACCTATACCCACACGTTTTTCATCTCTAGCCATAGCCGTATAATCATGCCAATCCTTTTTCATGGAATTATCAGACGGAGGAGCCACCTGGAAATCGGACAGCTCTTCATTGGGCTGCTGTGCGGGCTCATCGTGGGCCGGCCGTTCGTTCTTAACACGAACATTGTTATTATAAACGTAATCCTCCTCCTCTGCCTGATTGATAATTGGCTGATCGGCATGCCTGGGAGCCACCACCTGCTGTTGTGGCTCTAATTGCACCTTGTCTTGACCCTTTAAGGCGGCCTTAGCTGCTGCTGCTGCTGCTGATTCCGGTTCCGGTGCAATGCCATGATGCACCGGCTTGTTGGTATAGGGACTGGACGATATCCAGCTGGTGATTAGCACAAACAGGGTGATCGATATCAATAACAACAAGATGGACTTGACCATCCATTTGATATTCGGTCTACGCATCTTGTTCCCCGAAATCAATGTGGAGACGTGTCACGGTAAGATGATGGATGAGCATGGGCGACAACCGCAGCTGCTGCTGCTTGCGTGTGTTAGCTCAGGTGTCTGCTGCTGATACGTACGTGGTTTGCCCAGCACTGAAATAGAACAATAGAACATACACTATAATTAAAAAGAACCAACAACATGGAGAACTGATAAGCGTGCGCCACTAAAGACCATTTTCTTTGAGATAAAACTTTGAAGTACTTCCTGTACCCACAAAAAGCAATCTTTCCAAATGTTTCAATGCATTTTGAACGATTAGTATTCACTTCGTGCAATTGCTTAAGCAATTCAGAACAATTGTTTTGGTAATTACAGGTGAAAACGTCATCAGCCGCTGCTGGCTTATCAGTTTTCAAATGCCGCTACTTCACCTATTTTAAGTTATAACTGTACCTGTCAGACAGCCTTGCCTCGTCTGGTCCAAATTGTTTAAATACTAAATTATTGTTTAGCAACTAATTGAAATTGCTGTTTCCACGTCCACACATAAATCAGTCTTGTTTTTCTTTATTTGTTTGGCTTTATATCTAAGTGAATGTAGAGTGCTGCGGCTGCTGCTTGCAAATGCGCGTATGAAGAGAGTGAACAACAGCTGATCAGTGTGACCATACGTTGTGAGGGTAAAAATAACCAAAAAGGGAGAAAAAAAGTTTGAAAATTTAGATAATTTGTTTTTCAGATGGCCATAAAATTAATTTGCACTAAGCTAAGAGTGCACAGCATCAATTGGTCATCATCAGCAACAGATCCCAGCAGCAACAGCACACGCGGTGCCTTCAAGCAGAATGGTAGAACTTGTGTGTCCAGCACTGGCAAAAACCGTTACTTACAGTGAGTCATAATTGTGTGGATTTTAAAAATTTGAACTGATTTGAACAACTCTTTAAAAATTGTTACTGGTTCAAATTTTACAACTGATACTTTACTAAAATTTGTGAGTGTGGGGAACACTTACAAGGCTTTGATGTAACAATAGTTCTGTTTCACCAACTTTAGCGATACACTGTGGCACAGAGGTTCAGGTCTGGGCAAAAACTTAATTTCATTTTGTTTTTAAAGTTTATCGGGTGACTTGGTACAATAATCTCTGGCAGCAATCAAATTTCTAGTTTGGCCATGGCCGCTAAGATGATTCATAATCATTTCATATCATTAATTCTATCATTTAGCTTTCTTTTGTATTTAGCAATAAATCAATCCTTCGCTTTTTATTACCCCTTTCGACATTAACATGAGTTATTCACTGGTTTGTAGAAATATTTAACATTTTGAGTACCTCCTCCTTATACATTCCAATGTTATATTCATTCTCGCCCTCATTGATCAATTGCTCCACACTCTTGGCATAGCTGACACTGGCCGCCACCTTTGGTACCCCTTCTTTTGCATTCCAATTGAGTATAGCCTCTGATGATTTCTTAGCCTGATTCCTTTCAAACAAATACACTTCCATGTCCATTTCCGATTTCGTTGCCTCCCAGGGCTCTGTGACAAAGGATTCGTGATAACAGGCCGTCAACAGATACAGGGCATAGTCATAGTTCTGCTTCCGCATGGGACAACGATCGGCCACAAAGGTCAAGACACCCGTCTCCTTGTTATACCGCTCACCCACCAGACGCAGAAACTTGTCCCTTGCATGTTTATCGAATTCCAAATCCGACAGCTTCAAGGAAATAGTGACGCGTCGTGCCTCCGGATGCCGTATGGTGGGCAGACTGTGACAATAGTCGGTGGTGATGACTTCCACGGGAAAGTGACGCTGCCACTTGGACTCGTTTTCCAAGCCTTTGGGCCAGGGTGTGCAGAACTTCTTAATGGCCTCACATTGCTGACGAATGGCCGGTGGTGTCAAATGCAGGAAATTGGGTATTTTCATCAACTCTGCATTGGCATACTTGGAGGGAGCGGCCGCTCCGCGCTCTGTATAGCCTTGCCTCAATGGCAGTGGCACACTGGCGGGATGAAAGGAGCGTGGTCCCGGCCAGGCGGCTGTCCAATCCTGATCCACAGCCATGCGTGTGGTTCGCGGTGGGGTGGGGGCTT
The DNA here is from genome assembly GCA_035044965.1 of Lordiphosa andalusiaca. Classification (NCBI taxonomy): domain Eukaryota; kingdom Metazoa; phylum Arthropoda; class Insecta; order Diptera; family Drosophilidae; genus Lordiphosa; species Lordiphosa andalusiaca. Next base: position 1,971,648 of record JAWNNM010001363.1, on the reverse strand, counting down.
CCTTTTTGATTTCCCTGCGACGTTGGTACTGCTTTTTAGCAGCACGCAGATTGAGCACACGGAACTCTGCCATATTTATTTAATCTTGTGAGTGAAAATATAAAAGAAAAGTTTCTCAGTTTGTTTACCTTCGTCATCGTCCAATTGGGCTGGTTCATTGCTAAAGAGCCGTGCCGTAGAGGGAGCCGCAGTCCTTAGCCTAGCATGGTGCTTTAGTAGGCGATGTAAGCTGCTAGCCATGGCCATTTATTTACAATTTAATTAAAAATTTCAATGCGGCTTTTACGTAAACCATGCGCCAGCTATTTGCCATTCACTGGGAGACGTCAACGCCACAGCTGTTGGGGCGAAAAGGCGCTAGGCTATTTGGTATTTTTTTTTGATAAGAAACTTATGTGCACTTGTGTGGGTGTGGGGGAGGTATGGGCTTGGAAATGACCAGCGCACAGTTTCGTTTAGTGATTAATTTAAGTCCAAGGCCAAAATTTTGATTGTTTACGACCCTACATTTGCAGTTAAAGCCCACACTGTTTACGTTCCACTTGCCGCTTATCAGTCTATTTATTGCCAGCGCTGATAAGATGTCTGCCAGAGTCTAGGGCAGCACTTGGAGATTCATCAACCAGTTAAACCAGTGCAATAATAGCCGACTTACAGAAACCAACACAAAATGGCGGAAACTGGCAAACGAGTGCTGTCCATTCAAAGTCATGTGGTACACGGGTACGTGGGCAACAAGGTGGCTACCTATCCACTCCAGGTGAGTTCTTATCATCTGCCTGATGATTTTTGATCTCAAATTTTTTTATTTAGCTGCTGGGCTTTGATGTGGACCCATTGAACTCCGTACAGTTCTCGAATCACACGGGCTACAAATGCTTCAAGGGACCCATTTCCAATGAAAAGGAGTTGGGTAAGTGCGAGTCTGATATAACCTACTTCCCTTATCACTTTCACCTTATGCATTTACAGCTGCCATTACCGAGGGCCTGGAGGAGAATGAACTGCTCTCCCACTATTCCCACCTGTTGACGGGTTACATTGGCAATCCTCTGTTTCTACGTGAAGTGGGCATCATTGTGAAGAAACTGCGTCAGGCCAATCCAAAGCTCACATATGTCTGTGATCCCGTAATGGGTGACAATGGTGAACTGTATGTGCCCAAGGAGCTGTTGCCCATCTATCGTGATGAAATCATTCCATTGGCCGACATTATAACGCCCAATCAATTTGAGGTGGAATTGCTAACCGGACAAGAGGTACGCAGCGAGGCGGCTGTTTGGCAGGCCATGGATTGGTTTCATCAGCGCAAAATCAAAACTGTGGTCATTTCGAGCAGTGACTTGGGTCAGCCTGGTGTGTTACGTGCATTTTTGAGTCAACAGAATGGTCCACGATTGGCCATCGATATACCAAAACAGGGAGGCAAGAATTTGGTGTTTACCGGCACCGGTGATCTCTTTGCCTCACTCTTCTTGGCCCACAGCCATGGCGGCGGTGATGTGAGTGAGGCCTTTGAGAAGACCATTGCCAGTTTGCAGGCTGTTATCCAAAGAACCGTGGCGTCTCTACCCAACGGAGGCGATGGTCCCGTAAAAGCCTGGGAACGGGAATTGAAATTGGTGCAGAGCAAGAGGGAGATTGAGCAGCCGCAAGTGTTGCTCAAAGCACAGAGGCTTAACTAAGCTGGTGACAATAATCATCTTTTGATGAGGCATATAACGATTTACCTTAAACATTCATTTAAATTTATATATATATATACATATATCTCTGATACCTTAAGATCAACACAGCGATTTACCTTAATTTAACAATAAACGAACATATGGAACATGGTACAACAAAAAACAAAACCGAAACGCCTATTCCAGATGTTTAACTGAACCGGCGCTACTTGGAAAATGCCACAGCCAGCAAGAAACCACATATCTAAACGCTTCATTTCAGTTTGAGATCTTTAATCATGTCCCCCACATAAGTGCTATACCATTATACATTCCAATATCTCCTGTAATTATCCATCGACCTCTTAATATGCCTGTCCTTAGTTAACATTCCTTCTTTGGAATTCTCTTATCGAGTTGTGTGCTTATCCCATTTCCTCTGCGGGTCTATTCTCTCTCTATTCCATAGCGCTACTTCACCTGAATCCTATATAAGTCACAATCTCGGCTTTCAAAGTCCATTCACTATGGACTACATATTCAAATGTTCTCTAGAAATTCAATTTCGAAATTTTTTCAAATTACTATACAAATTTTTTCAAAATATTGAAGAAAAAGTTCAAGGAAAATACATCAAGTGAGCTTTGCAACAAATGTTTCAATATTTTAGGTATAGTTAGACCAAAGAGAGTGGTTCAAATGTAAACCTGAGGTCCAATACCCCTAATAAACAGAACTAATACTTTATAATGCGTTCGTACCCAACTTTAAAATGCATAAAATTGTATCAGAGACCTAGATTTAAAGTTTTTCAAACAAAGTCTAAAAAAAATATATTTTCTAACATTTTAAAGCACAATTCCGAGCTCAAAACTCTAAAAAATAAACTTTCCTTACATTTTTAAGCACATTTCCGAGTGTTCGACTTAAGAACATGCTTATAGGTTAAAGATTCGTGCGATCCTTGAACAGAAAAAAGTTTTTCAAATCAATCCGTATTTTCCGCTACTTTCAAAGTCCGAAAATATTGTTATCCGAGCAGATTTAAGCTTAAATCGCGTCGATATACTCAAGAACGGGCTTTAAGGATTGAAATAGAGTAAAATTAAAGGCTATTCGAGTACAGAAATGACATTTTAAACCCTATGTGGACTACCTAACATTCAAAGTTTTTAGAAAAAAACCTTTCTGCTTAAGATTTAAGGCCGAATCGGGAGATTTTCACTAAAAAGAGTTTTCTGGCTTTTCAGACGGCCTTACCTTCGAAACACCCGGAAAAATAACTTTTGAATCAGTTTTAAGCAAAGTTCAGTACTTTATTCTTAAGTAAAGTCTTTAAGGGTTGAGATTCAATGGAATCAAATAAGACCCACAGAGTGGTAATGAGTTCTTGGAAGTTTTTAACTTGCCATTTACCTTTTTGTACTTGAGTAGGAGATTTAAGTGTAGAGATTTTACATTATTTCGTGAGACGCAAGCATATAAGTTAAGTTTTTTTTGTCAATTTCTGGGCGGTACTTTTCTTCTTAAAGATTCGTAAAACGTTTCTAAGTACAGAGTTTGAGTTTCAAAGTCTTCGCTCCCAGCCAAAGCCCAATTTCAAAAGCAATGCCCACGCCTGATCTAACACAACATTAAGGTAGATCTTAACTTAGTCGGCTAACTTATTTAACACCAGTTCCCTATGGGAAACCAATTTGATAACATTTCTCCATACCATTTCTGCATTTCATCCAAAAGAAAGACTTTAAAATGAATGCTGTCCAGTGTAACTGGGCTTAAATCAATGTGTCAACTGGTTGTTTACCTTGATGACAGCTCAAAAGAATCACTCGACTGTTCCCTGTTCCATTCATTGCTTCTTCAATCAAACACTAAACGAGGGGGACTATAAAACCTCAACCTACACCAAGCAGAGTCCACAAAACCAGTTAGCCATGCGCTTTAAACTCATACTCGTGATAGCTGCTGTGGCCTCAGTCCATGTACATGGCTCTTCCAACGAAGCCAAGACAACGACAACAACATTGGAGCAAAAATTTCCAGCTCGTTACACTTTGATAGCCGAAAGCAAGGACCAGGATAGGGAATTATTGGACAGACATTCAAATAATGAAAAATCAAATCCCTGGCGTCGTCTTTCTTATGGTCATCAAACCGGCTGGCCATCTGCTTCTGTACCTGCAGCTTCTTTGGCTTTGATGGTACCCGGCCTACTTTTGGTGGGTGTGAATCTGGGTGCACTTCTTTTTATGCTGCTCGGTGTGCTGGGTCTAGCCCCAAATCGAGGTGCTGCTGGTGGTGGTGGCGGAGGTGGTGGTGTTGGTGGTGGTGGCTTTGACTTTTACCGCCATGATAGACACAATCTGGGCTCCGGTGCTGGCAAGGAAACGGCTGTATATTTTTAACCTCTAGACTTAAACGCAACTTATCTTAGAAGTTATACAAAAAACGCACGTACATAAATATATTTTGTGTGGTTTACATTCGTGGATGGGGGTTAGAGTGAAGTAAAGTCTGTGGCCCTTGGGTGACCCCCTCGGAACAATAAAAAATAATAATCGAACGCAAAATGAAAATAAATTAAATTAAACGCCGCCCAATTCTGTGTTATTTCTTAATTCGAAACGAGGCAGCCCGATTGAATTTCACCAGCGGTGTCTCCTTGCTGGACGAGCCGAGTGGTTTACGCGTCGTTGTTGAGTTGCCGGCAAGAGCTGTGGATTGATTTGGTAGAGACGAATAGTTTGGGATTTGAAAATGCTTACCCTTCGCCACCAGCGCTCTAGGGCTCTTCCGTACATAGTTGGAATTGCATTTGATATTCTCCTTAGCTATGGCAGCCGCTGCCAGTGTGCGCTGGAGTCCTTGGGTGGAAAAGTTACTGGACTTGAGCAGAGCTGCAAAAGATGGAAATTCGATTGGTAATGATTCCTTCCTTTGACCTTATAATGACAATTCTCACCCTGTTTGATCTTTTCACTGCCGCCGCGTACATTCTGATCTGAGATTAAGTCTGCGACTATACGATGATGCATAGCTTTAGCTTTGGTAACTGTGGCGGTGGGAGGAGCTTTATGATTTTCCAATGTGGATGAGGCCAGCACTTTTGTCTCGTTGAGATTTCGTGGCTTTTTGAAGGTCTTGTGTGGATCCTCGGAATCTGACTCTGTTTCTATGCTATCCAAGCTATCCACACCCAAATTGAGATCATCTTCATTGTTGGTGGACAGTAGGCGTTGACGTTTCCTTGCGCTGGCCGTAAGCGTGCCGCTGGCAGTCGACTCTTCATCATCCTCGCCGGACTGCAGACGCTTGTGTCCAGTTATTGAGTCCAACCCGTTTTCGGGTATCGTTGCCTCCGTCTCAGCAAAGCGAATTTTACGCTGCAAACGATCGTACATGGCTTGAACATCAGGCGTTAACTTCTCGGCCACTTCGAGCCGATCGTACGCCTGTTGCAGCACTTCGCAGGCCATGAAAAAGGATTTGCGCAAACGATCCGAACTATCCACTAGCAGCAAATTAATGGAGGATAGATGATTGGCATGCACACTCTGTTTCGACAATTGCAGTTCATGGTCCTTGTTCTTAATGTAGAGGTTGAGGATTTGATTTAGTTTTGACTGATTCACCTCCCGTTTCAGTTTCTCCACATCTTTAATGGCCAATTCCAGTTTACTTCGCCGGCCAGGCAGCTCTTCCTTGTATTTTTCCATTTGGCTGGTCAATGCACTTAGATATGTGGTAAATCTCTGGTAGTCCTGAGGAAAAAGTGGGGTGTTTATGTAGTTAAAACGAGAAAAGCTAAGCTAACTTCGTCTGTGACGAAGTTTGGATACCCTTGCAAGAGCTCGAGCTAAATATTTTCAAAAAAATACTATTTTTCCCCATTTTAAGACCGATTGTTCGTATGGGAGCTATATGATATGGTCATCCGATTTGGCCCAAAATTTGTAAAATACAAAATTGCATGATGCTACCATGAAAAACAAAAAAGTTTTTCTAACTAAAACTGTTTTCAAACCTATCTTTTGTATGGCAGCTATACCTTATAGTTGTCCGATTTTCATCAAACTGGGCAAAATGATCAAAAAGCATGGAAAACTTATGAATACAAAGTTTGGAGACGTTTCCTTTGAAAAGAAAAAAGTTGTTCTCACTAAAACTAGTTTTTCGACCGTTTATTCCTATGGGAGCTATGGGATATAGTCATCCGATCCGGTCGGCTCCGACATAGTAGTAGTGTGCAGCAAAAATAAGACTCTGTGCAAAATTTCAGCTCAAGAGCTTTAAAACTGAGGGACTAGTTCGCGGAGAATCAGACAGACAGACGGACGGACAAAGCTCAATCGACTCAGCTCGTCACCCTGATCAAGAATATACGTAGTTTATGGGGTCGGAAATGAATATTTCTATGCGTTGCAAATTTCTGGAAAAAATAATAATACCCTTTGCAAGGCTATAAAAATACCTCACAATATTCAAAATACCGTTGCAGAACCATTTCAAAGCTCATAAAAACCTATCGATATATTGACACCATTGGCACATCTCTAAATCAAACTTGTCACAAACAACAGCTGTTTTCACTGCCGCCGCATTTATAAATTCTATTAAATTGTATTTAATTTGTAAGCAAAATGCTTAGAAAGGCCTGTCTCTCAGTGTCCTGGGGCATGCGCCACACATTAGTGCCTCCAGGACAGCAACTCTTTTCCCGTCCCGTCTTTCTCGCTCAACAACAACCTGTCCCCGTTCGTGGTTATGCAAAAGGCAAGGACAAGAAGAAGGAAAAGGGCGGCAAGAAGCCGGCCAAAGTGGAGATCAATGAGCAGCAGCTGCGACAAATCATCAACTTGGACAACCTCAATACACAAATGCAAAAGTCGGTGCAACAGATGAAGGATGACTTCATTAAGCACCTGTCGCTGCGCTCCACCAGCGGTTCTATAGATACGCTGCGCATTAAGGTGGATGGCAACGAGCACGAACTCCAGGAGTTGGCACAAATATCACGCAAGAACCCCAAGACCATTATTGTCAACATGATTGCCTTTCCGCAAACCATACCCGATGTCCTTAAGGCCATCGAGAAGAGCGGCATGAATCTAAATCCCCAGCAGGATGGCACCACTCTCTTCATACCCATACCCAAGGTGACCAAAGAGCATCGCGAGAATTTGTCCAAGAACGCCAAGGCATTGTTTATCAAATATCGCGATGCCATACGAGATGTCCAGAACGAACAGATTAGGAAATTGAAGAAACAATCCACGGATATTGGCAAGGATGATGCCTTCGCGGCCCAGACGCAGGTCACAGCCATAGCGGATCAATACATTGCCGAGGCGGACAAATTGCTGACCAGCAAGCAGAAGGAATTGCTGGGGGAAAATTGATTGACAAATAAACTTTTTCACTTACCTCCTGAAAGACTCTCTGCTCCAGCGTCAATAGCTTGCGAAATTCCTCAAAGTCCTTTTTCAGCGTCTGGCGGTAGTTGAGATTCTTGATCTTGCTGCGTATGCTGACGACAAAGTCCTGTGCTCGCTGAAGCGTTGCATATACAGCATCAATCTTGCTGTACCATTGTTTCACCTCCTGCGGATCACCCACATTCAGCTGTGCCCCCTTGGCCTCCAATTGGGATACCTTTGCCTCGAGCATTTTATTGCGCTCCAACAAACGCTCATTCTCCACCAACGCCTCGTTCACCTTCTTCATGTAGAATTCCGTGGGCATAGTCGACTTCAGTGCACTCTGCTTCAATGTGGTGCGTATTTTCTTGGCTCGACTGGCATATTTCAGTGTGTTGTAGGTGTCCTCGTAGGTCAGTGAGCTGACGGAAACATTTGCCACCATCAAGGTACGACAATTGCCACCCAGCGAATCCTTGAGAATGCGCGTCAAATTGGAGTCACGATAGGGTATATGCTTGAGGCCATCCGCCAGCTTATTGATGCAATTTCCCAAAGCCAGGAGACTCTTGTTGATGCTGGCGCCCTCCTTGAAGCGCACACCAATGCCTTTGGTGCTGGCTGCGCGTTCGCTGCCCGCCAGATCGATCATGGAGAGTTTGACGGTGCGCTTGGTGTTCGTTTTCCGCTCGGTGATCCGTATGTGCACCTGGAAGATGGCATGCGAGCGGGAACTTTCCGCATTGGCATCGGTGGGATGTTGGGTGCGATGAGAGTTGCCCAGGGCCAGCATACGCAGCAGCTCATCGGCACTGTTGATGGCCGTCAGAGCCAGTCCACTGACCACCACACCATTGGTATCCTCGCGCAGCTTGAGCGGTCCCGATTTGGTCAACAGATTCATCACCTGCTCATTGTACACCTCCAGATAGGTGACGCCCACATCGAATTTTCTGGTCTCATGCTGTGCCTGTATCTTCTCGAAGAGATCGCGCATGGTCAGAAAGGTGAGGCCGGGCGTGGATTCGCTGCCCAGCATGGTAAAGGTTTTGCCCGCACCCGTAGCTCCATACACAAACACTGAACAGTTGTAGCTGGGGGGGGGGGAAATAGTTTAATTAGACCAGTTCTCAATCTCAGTTAATTCCCATCTCTCTCTCTCTCTCACCCATTGAGCACACCGTCCACCAGCGGTTCCATACACTCCTCGAACAGATCCTGATTTGTGTTCTGCATGTCAAACACGCGATCGAACTCCATGGTCAGCTTCTTGTTCATTCGCTTGGTCATGTCCCGGTAGTGCTGTTTTGTGCCCTGGAAGAAGAACTCATCCTCCTCCTCGTCCGGATCGAAGAGCAGGGACGATCTGTCCATCACCTTGATGATGCATCTTTGATTATGCTCCATTTCGCGATTATTGTACGGTCTCAAGCGGACCGCCACTTTGATATTTGTTGTTGTTGGCTCCGCCGGCATTGTGAGCGAGTTTAAATTGAATTCAGGCTTAAAGTTAATATTTTTCTATTCGTTTCAGTTTTTGTTGAAATTCTTGCCACACTACAATACATGGAATTTATTATTCTTATGTACAAGCAGACGGGAAATGTACGTTGTTGTTTGAAATTGAAATTATCGTCGATTCGCTTTTGTGGGGCATCTTTATCTCCTTTGCTTTTACGCGCATTCGCAACCAAACAAAACTGTAGTTTCAGGGTTGCTTTCAAGATCGCGGCTATCGATCACAGAGGTTCAGGAATGATTTCGATACGAATTTGGCAACAGAGCTGCCACTTAATTTTGAGGCTGCCTAATGGTGGAACATAAACCGATATTTAAGTACTGCATTTGAAAAAATTTATTGATTACATACAGGAATTTTAGGAAACATCGTGGTAGAAACACGCTTTTTGGTTTGTGAACATTATTTTGAATTGATTTTTAAAATGCTTAACACTTTTTGACTACTATTTCGAGTTAATTTTTACACATTGAAGGAATAGCATACTGTGATGGGATAACTTTGGAGTTTTTCATGTAACTCACTATATTTTAAACAATTTATTACATCTGCCGATCTGCCTCATAAATAATAATAATTTTAGTTCCATAGGTACTAAGGGTAAGGGACTATTTTATATAGACCATTGCTGAAATCTTTAAAGATTGCTTTAGCATTCCATCGATGGTAAGCTTTATTTTGAAAACGAGGGGGTGAAAGAGCATGTATCTTAAAAAGCGGAGTCACTTATCTTTCAGATGCCAGCATAAAACAGAGAAGTTTCGCAAAACTTTTAGGCAAATGTGAGCCATGAAATCTTCTAAAGCTCATTGAGTGGCGCAGTAAAACTGTAATTTTAAACAGTCCGGACTAGTAAAGATGTTTTCTAGAACTATTAAATCACTAAATGTCAAATATTTTAGTTCTTTTTCACTTTAAAAATAGTCTCCCTTTCTAAAATAACGAATTTTTGTTTTGAAGCTTTAAGTTTTCAATTATTGAACTCATAAATAGGCCAAGGAAATATTTAATAATTCTTTTTTTTCAGAATTTTACTGTATAATTAAACTATCAGGTATTGAGAAACCAAATGTATCGAAAGTAGACTTTAACCAAAAGTTAAAAATATAATGCATTTATCTTAAATTTTTAGTTTACAAAATTAAAAAATAAAGCGTTAAAGTTATGTATGATAAAATTAACTTCGGTTTATTCAAATTTACTTGACCATTTCATTTTCATTCAATATATGCGCAATTCACGACCCACTCTTGCAGATCTATCGACACCAATCGGTATATCAGCTCTGCGATAGTCTTGCGAGCAGCGACGCCATCTTAATGAAAATCATTTTTATTTTCAAGAGCAACAAGAAACAACAAGTTATATTAAGCACAATATAATTATACAAAAAAAAACCAAACCAACAACAGAAACACAAGTTCATATCGCAAAACAATGAGTGCAAAAGTATTATTCGCTTGCTCCAAATGTTTTTCACGTCACCCGTACGAGGAACTTTCATCAGGTCATCTTTGCAAGGTGAAAATCCAAATAAATCCAAATAGTATGCAAAAGTATAATAACAATGAGCGAAATTGCAATAAACAAAACAATGTTTGTGTAAATGGTGGTTTTTTGGCAAAGCCAGGGGCCGAAATGACGCGATGCTTGGTGGGCGAAAATTTTTGCTGCGCATTTTAAAGTGAAAATGGACGACGACGACGACGACAACAGAGGAAGAAGAGGAATGACAAAGAAGGAGACGACGCAGCGTCGTGACTAATGAAGAGACAATGTTAAGGCCAATCAACTAATTTGCTTGTCGAATCCTACATTTACAGGGCTGCCGTGGTTCTACCTCAGTTGTTAAATGTACTTACTGCCGCTCGGAGTTTCAACCCGCCACGTAAGTAGCGAACGCCGCACAGTGGTTGGTTTGGCCAAAACTTTTTGCAAAAGAAGTCAACGAGTTTTGCGCCCTCCCTTGATTTTATTCAACCTTTTTGTGTGTTTTTACAGCAAATCACAGAGTGCCTGTAAAAAATGTGAACATTATTTGGGCAAATACGGCAAGCCCAGCCCCTGCGAATGCTGCAAAATTGTGGCCGCTTTTGGCAGCTCCAAATGCATGAGGTAAGACTCACTCCTTTAACTCTTCTCTGATTTTTCTGCAAACTGCCGTGTAATTTGAATGCACAATGTATTTTGAGAGGGCCAGTACTCAGAGTTAGTCTTTGGATTACCTATACCCACCCAACCAAAACTGTCTTATCTAACCACCACCCCCACCCCCCGTAACCAACTAATTGTGCCTTCAAAGTACATTTCCATTATAGTAGTTTCTTCTTCTTCCGATCAACAACCAAATAAAACGTCTCTTATGAACGCAAAACATTTTTCTTCTTCTTTTCCCCCCACAAAACATACCAAAATGTTTAACAAAACCAACAAACAAAAAAAAAAACCAACAAAAAAATCACACAGATGCTCCAGCTATGAGGCAAAGTATGGACCACCCGTGCAGTGCGATGAGTGCAAGCTGCGATCAGCCTTTGACAGGCGCGATGAGAACAAAAAGGTCAGCACAAGTCGAAAGGACAAAGGATCACCCGGGAAGCCTGGGATCTTAATGTTAAAAATCATTTAATTTAAGTCGAAATGTAGAAAAAATATGTATTTGCGTTCATGAGAGTCGCCTGTTTATAGACTAGGATTTATTTTTAACCCTGTTTTGTCTGTGTTGTTTTCCCCCCAGGTAAACGGCAAACTGCTCTGCTGGCTGTGTACCTGCGCCTATAAGCGTGCTCTGCTCAAGGCCCAGCAGGAGGGCCGAATACCCATGACCAAAAAGCGACCGCATGAGAAATCCTCTTCGTCATCGCACAGAGACAGCTCCAATTCGGCCAAGAAGCCTTCGCGGAATGATTTGGGCAAAGGCGGCGGCGGCGGTGGTGGTAACAACAATGTTACGGCCGTGAGCGGAGCTGGCCTGGACTTGCCTGATAAAATATCGCGTGGCAATGGAGGCAACGGCACCATTGCTGCCCCGGCAGTCATCACTGTGGATACCAATTCATCGGACCATGTGGTGGCTATCACCTACTTGAAGGAGCGCATAGCAAGTCTGGAGAAGCGGTTGAATCAAAAAGACAAAGAGCTGCTGGAGAAGGATAAGCAGGTGGGTGAATGGGAATTACTCGCAGGCTTCTGGTATCTAATTTCCATTTCTTTTAGTTGACCGAGCTGAAGGGTAAAAACTTTGAAAAGGAGAATGACATGCGAAACAGACTGAAGGAGGTGGAACGGCTGCACGACATGAAAGTGGATAACTTAAATCGCAAGATAGCCAGTCTTATACGAGATCTGGCCATGCTCAAGAAGAACAGCAACAAAAAGGGAAGCGGCAAAGTTGATAGGGAAGCCAACAAGCGTGAAAATCTTTCACCCAAAGAGGAACTGCTTACAGCTGCACCATTGACGACTGAGAAACCGAACAAAGCGGCGGCAGCCGTAGTGGTAGTAGCCGCTGCATCCACTCCCGAGGCCGTCGATGATGAGAAGAGTCGCGACCGCGAGGAAGAGCGCAGCGATCCCGAGGATCGTGCCAGCGGGCGTTCCCGTTCTGCCTCTAGCAGCCCCACTCCCTCCTCGAACTGATCCCACACCGCACACAATTGTCGATCCCCCGGTTTTTAGTTTGTCGCTTATTTTTTGTACTCTCGCTTTGAATTGTAATATAGTTTTACAAAACTGTTCCATTTCCACACCCGTTTATGTCGCTCATCCTCCATCCCGACCGAAAGTTCTTCGTCTGTAATCATTTGTAATTTTCATCAATTAGAAAATATTATTTTATAGGATCAACTTAACAAATTTTTGCTTTTAGTTTAATTCCAAGATGAAACACAAATCTAAGAAAAATATAGATGTTGGGAACGAAAAAGTTTAACAAAGGACTATTTTAATTTAGCTAATGGGGCTTCGGCTTGTGGCCATCCACATAGAAATTGCGCGTGGCCTTTGGCAGCTCCAGTTCCATGCCCTCCATGCTTTTGTCCAAAAGTATTTGACAACCGAGGCGGGAATTCTCACGCAAGAATGGTGCCATATCCAGCAGATCATCTTCCTTTTCCTCAGCCTCGGCCAGTTTTTCGAGAAAATTGTGCTGCACATAGACATGACAGGTGGTGCAGGCCAGCGATGCCTCGCAGGCGCCCTCCATTTCAATGCCATGACGATGGGCCAAGTACAGGACATTGTCACCCACCTTGCCCTGCACTTTGAAGCGTTTGCCATCCTTGTCTACGTAGGTGATGTTGACGCTGCAGGATGGTCATTCAATTTAAGGACAAGACCTTGCAATTGGATATGCAATTCACTTACATTTCATCCGGCGATTTGGGTTCTTGATACTCGAACTCGCCATGCTGCAATGCTGGGCAGTGGAAAGGAATTTCATAATCTGTTCTTAGACTTGCGGTCAGAGGTAAACTCACCTTTGGTGGTATGTAAACTATTACTAACTGTTTTTAATAATGTGTTGGCGGGCTTTAGACATTGGTTTCTGATTATTTGTCGTGTATTACGCGACTGCCGAAACAGTAAACAAATCATTTTTTTTTTATTTAAGGTTATAGAGATGAGCGAATGTGAGAAACACAAGTAAACGATAAGCTATTGACTATCGATTGAAATTTTCAAGTGGCGGTCTATCGAATTTGAATTTAAGTCTTATCAAACTGACAGCTATGCTTGATTTGACTTAAAATGTTGTATGGAGGGGTTTGAGGCAGCAGTGGGCACAAAATAGGACTGGTTTTTAGTACAAAATTTTGGATTAAAATTAACCAGAAAGGTTAAAAAGAAAAGTCATTCTATGAATTTAAAATAAAATGCCATTTTCTCCCAGCAGCTCAGGTTGGAGAAACAAGAGGTTTGTTCGTATTTTAGGTAAAATGATTGCCAAAATTGTTCAACCCCATCTCCACTAGATACAGTTCAGATAGTGCAATTGGTTCGACATTTATATACCATTTTATTATAATACTGAATTATTAATTATCGCAAAATTGGGTTACTTTCATATTTCATTGTGAATAAATTAAACTGATCTATAAATACGATGATTAAAATGCGTGCATAATTCCAATTTCCTTTTAATGGAGTGCAATGGTAGAGTCTTGAGGGAGGAAAATCACTTGGTTGCTGCATTTGCTGCGACTACATTTGTGCTCACTTTGTTTCGGCTGGCTTGGTAGTCGGCTCCGGCTCCTTCTTGTGACCATTGCCGTTCTGGAACAAGTCCGAAGGACCCACATGCTTGATAGTAATGACACGTTCCTGTGGCTCCTCCTTGGATACCAAGGGTGGCACTGTGATGGCCAACACACCATCCTCCGACAAGGTAGAGGCAATTGCCTCAGCATTATACTCCTTGGGCAATGGATAGCGGCGCACAAAGTGTCGAAAGACATGTCCATGCTCATCCTCCCGTTCCTCGTGCTTGCCCTCCACCACCAGGCTATCGTTGATTAATTTGACGCTCAGCTCGTCTGGTTGAAACAGACCCACATCCAAATGCACCTCATAGTTTCCCTGCTTATCCTTGCCCGCCGCCAGGGCCGAAAGTTCACCATTACGCTTTTTGGCCACCAGATGATGGGCATGGGCACCCATGCGTGCAATCAGACCCAGTGTATGGAAATCGAGCTCGTGATGCTGGCGCGAATGCATGCGGCGATAGAGACGATTCGGAAACATGTCATGGCCATAGTACATGGAGTCCGGCGAGTCCAGATTCAAGACAAATGGAATATCGGGCATTTTATGGTGATTTTTTTTCCCCCAGTTTCTGTATCTGTTGTAAGTTCACTGAACCGACGACCTGTTTTCGGTTGGGGCGACAAGGGTTGGAATTGTTGCACAATTTAACTAGACTTTTGAGCTACAAATGTGGAGTTGTTCGAGCTGGCGGCTGCCTTTTATAACCTGCCGAAGTCAAAGCTTTCGCTCCAGTTTCCAAGCTTTTTTTTTCAGGAACTGAAGGAAAATTCTGGGTCTTTAGGGGGGAGCTTTGGGAGATGTTAGCGAGGGTCGGTCTGTTACATTTTTAGCACTCTCATTAACTTTAAGGATTTGTCGAATTCGGATTTCAATATAGTAGAGCTGTCATTAAAACTCAAGGGAAAAAGGATATTAGATTGAATTTATGAGGTGGACTATCAAGAAAAGAATTTGTCGGTAAACACCACATAAAGTGTATATACTCTTGATCAGCATGGCGAGCTGAGTCGATATAGCCAAGTGTTTCTCCTCCGTCGAAACCGGCCGGATCGGATGTTATAGTCAGCCATTGAAAAGATCGGTCGGAAAACTAGTTCTAGTAAGAAAAACTTTTTTATTTTTAATGCAATCGTCTCCAAACTCAATATTTCCTAGTTTTCAATGTATCTCCATAATTCCGCCAAATTTGGTCAAAATCTGACATCTTTATAGTATTTTACAGAGGTTTACATTGAAAACAACAAAATTTTTCTCACTGACTATTTTTCTAACCGTATCTTTCTATGGCAGCTAGCCATAGAAAGATACGGTTAGAAAAATAGTCTTAGTGAGAAAAATTTTGTTGTTTTCAATGTAAACCTCTTTAAAATTGACATATAAATAATTTATAAGCTTTCACACAAGTTTTCAAAGTTTCGTCAAAATCGGATGACCATAGGTTATAGCTGCCATATAAATGATTGGTCGATAAACAAGTTTTAGTGAGAAAAACTTTTTTGTTTTCAAAGAAAACGCCTCCAAACTTTGTATTTCTTAGTTTTCTATGCTTTCATATGATTCCATTAAGTTTGGTCGAATTCGGACTTCTATATGGTATAGCTGTCATAGAAAAGTAGAGTCAGAAAAGTAGGCTTAGTGAGAAAACTTGCTTGTTTTCAGTGGAAATGTCCTTCAAATTAGTTAAGAAACTTGCAAGGGTGTACAAACTTTGGACGAGCCAAAGGTAATTTTCATCTATTTTTTTCGGTAAAAAATGGTGCCTTTGCCGCGACTTCTCTTAAAGAGCCGTTTTTAACACGTTTTTCTGAGCAGTTTCGACTTATTTGCAAGTCCTTCGTTAGTATTTTTCGAGTCTTATTTCGAAACATATTTTAAGCATATGTATGAGTCATTTCCAAGCCTTATTTTAACCGAACATGATCGTAATCTCATCAAAGGGTTTAAAAAAGACTTATTAAGGTTATTTTTGGAAAAATGTTGGCTTAGTTCACACCCAAGAGGTTCGGTAAGTACGTTCATAAGAATAATAAGTAGACATGTGAATTCCTAATTTAACATGGTTCCCATCATAATATGACGTAGGTGATGGTTGACGTTGGATTAGATAAAAAAAAACACTAAAAAACCACCGCTTTCATTGATAAGCAATTCTACTTTCAAAAGGCAACCCTCGAAGTTTCACCCAAACCGCAGACAGCATTGGAATTTGATATGGTTAGAACAGACACACATACATACGTACTTACATCTAGTAAACATTGTCTCGGAGACAGTCCAATATCAAATTAGAAATTCTAAGTCAACTCTCTGCTGAAATTTAAGGTTCTCATGGACTGGGCCTGTCGCCAATTAGCGCCAATTTGTTGACGCCGGCGTCGTCAACCTCAACGACAAACCCTACCACAAAGCCACATACTACCCGCCTATCAAAGCAAATCCAATTCTCTCTGGACTCGCATAAATGTGGCTACTGGGAACGGGTGGCAAGTCAGTTCTATTGCGACTGGCAAACCAGGTGAAAGTTTTAAGCACAATGGCCACGTACGCGCAGGTTAAAGATGTGCCCAATCATCCCGAAATCTATTTGATAGATGTAAGGAATCAGAATGAACTGAAGGAGACCGGCAGCATTCCGGCCAGTCTAAATATACCCTGTTAGTATAACATAAGAAAACCTAGTGGAGTATAGTTATTCAATCATACCTGTATTTCTCTAGTACCCAATTTGGCAGCGGCCTTGTCGCTTGGAGCGGATGAATTTCAGGGTACCTATGGCCGGGCTAAGCCTAAGAAGACTTCCCAAATCATATTCACCTGTCGCTCCGGGAAGCGTGCTCAAGAAGCTAAACAAATCGCTGAGGCTGAAGGCTTTCAAAAGTAAGTTTCACCAAAGTATTTATTCAACTTGAAGTCAATTCTGGCTTTCTCTTGCAGCGTTAAGGTCTACGGTGGCTCCTGGCTAGAATGGTCCCAGAAGGAGGGCGGTCACTAAACAAATGGATTGCTAATTGTGTGAATAATTTGTTGGTATATAATAATAAAACAGTTTGGTTAATCAAAAAATACTTAAAACGTAAAGTAAAATACTTAAATTTAGGAAAGTTAACTTCGGCTAGGCCGAAGTTTGTATATCCTTGTAGCAAGTTTTTCTAACTAATTTAAAGGGCATTAACACCGAAAAAAAACCACTAAAACTCTACTTTTCTATGACAGCTATACGATATAGATGTCTGATATCGACCAAACTTGGTGGAATCATGCAAAAGCATAGCAAACTAAGAAATACAAAGTTTGGAGGCGTTTTCTTTAAAAACAGAAAAGTTTCTCTCACTAAAACTAGTTTCTCGACCGATCATTCATATGGCAGCTATAACCTATAGTCAGCCGATTTTGAAAAAACTTTAAAGAATTGTGTGAAAGCTTATAAAATAAATATGTACAAATTTTAAAGAGGTTTACATTGAAAACAAAAAAGTTTTTCTCACTAAGACTACTTTTCTGACTCTACTTTTCTATGGCAGCTATACTATACAGATGTCCGATTTTGACCTTACTTGGCAGAATCATGGAGAAGCATAAAAAAGTAGTACATCCGAAGTTTGAAGACGTAGCGATAGCTTTCAAACTGACAGAGGATATAGCATAAAAAACGGACGGATAAGGCTAAATCAACTCAGCTCGTCAAGCTGATCAAGAATATATTTACTTTACTTGGTCGAAAATGCTTCCTTCTATGCGTTACAAATATCTGGACAATTTCAATATACTCTTTGCAAGGGTATAAAACAATTAATCAACCCTGTCTCTCATGTTAACCTAGACTTAGCAACCTATTGATGCAGCTTCGTGAACCCAAAACCAAAAAAAAATCTAGGTTGAAAACACCGCAGTGAACCCTTTTCGATTTAGAGGATAGTTTGCAACCCTGCTTAAAATAAGCGCTGGTAAACTAGAATCGTTGCAATATATAAGCTCTAATATCATTTAATGGCAATATTTTTATAAATTGAATCAAAAATCATACAATTGCAAAGCTCAAGAAATAACCGTTGGCTTTTCTCTGATTTCAACTCCCTCTAACCACGTCCATGCTTACTGACACCACCACAAACACAAACCAGCTCTGCTCTCACTCTCAATTCATTCAACAGTTCTTCCTCTCTCTCTCTCAATCACTCACAGCGCATGAGCGAAAAACCTGACCTACCTTAAAACATACAAAGCAGTCGGGCTACGATAACAGAAAAATACGTTAGAGTTCCCGTATCTTCTAGAAATCACAACAACAGCAAAACAGCCCTTTAAAAAGCCAGACATGAAATTGCATTAGACAGCGGGAGAGTGCCGGACAGTTCTAGACGTCACATTCGTCGAGTAGTATAAATAGCAGTCGCTGCCGCGGCGCTGCTCACAGTCAAACAAAACACGAGCAAGTGACAACAACTCTCGATCGCAAATATCAAAGAATAATAATTTCACCAGTTAACTTTGAAATTGCTAATCCGTCAAATCACAATGCGTTCACTACCCATGTTCCTGCGTATGGCCGAGGAGATGGCAAGGATGCCTCGTCTCGTCCCGTCACCCTTTCAGGCCCTCTTCCATGAGCCACCCGTTTGGAGTGTGGCGCTACCACGAAATTGGCAACAAATCGCTCGCTGGCAAGAACAGGAGTTTGCTCCACCGGCCATGGTCAACAAAGAGGGCTACCAGGTGCAGCTGGATGTGAAAGACTACAATGAACTTAAGGTCAAAGTGGTGGATGATAGTGTGGTGCTTATCGAGGGAAAGGCAGAGCAGAAGGAGGGCGAACATGGTGGCTATAGTTCACGCCACTTTCTGCGTCGATTTGTACTTCCGGAAGGATATGAGGCTGATAAGGTTACCTCTACTTTGAGCAGTGATGGTGTACTCACCATCAAAGTTCCCAATCCACCAGCTGTGCAAGATTTCCAAAAAGAACGTGTGGTACCCATCGAACAGACGGGAGAAGCAGCGAAGAAGCAGGAGGAACTGAGCTCTACTGCAACTGATAAGCAATAGATGGAGCCAGATTGGAGTGAAGCTAGTGTTACTTTAAAACTATAATAATCCCACTGTTGATATTAGTTGTTAGATAAGAATGTTATAAATATGAGAATATGATGAGAGAACGAAATGTTTTGCTTTTTAATGAAACCTTGGTGATACCGGAACTGATGTAAATAAGTAAGTGTTTCAAAGCAAATCACTTACCAAAATAGTTATGGACTTCTTACAGATCAAAGGAGAAATGTTCTTAAAGAGACTGATACCAACATTACGAATTCTTTTAAACAACCAGTCCCGTAGGAGGACCGTGTTTTTGAGAATCCAGAACCCCAACAGAGTTAGACTAACAAAATGTTTAATTTCTTAGACTCTCCTTAACACAGCATAGATCTCAAAGGGCACTTCTTCCCTGTAAACTTCAGTTCTTTCTGACCTCTGCCCTTTCTTCTATCTTCTGAAGATTGAATTGTTCATAGACGACTACAATCTTTCAAATCTTCAATCAACGAGAAAGCTAACCTAACTTCGTCTGAGCCGAAGTTTTTAAACCCTTGCAGATGCTCGCGTAAATAATTTCAAAAAATACTCTTTTTCTCATTTTCCGACCGATCGTTCGTATGGGAGCTATATGATATAGTCATCCGATTTGGCCAAAAATTTGTAAAGTTTTGTGATAGCATGTGAAACAAACAAATACACAATTGCAGGATGCTACCATTAAAAACAAAAAAGTTTTTCTAACTAAGACTGTTTTTCAGACCAATCTTTTGTATGGCAGCTATACCATATAGTTGTCAGATTTTAAAAAAAATTGGTAGAATTATAAAAAAACATAGAAATCCTACGATTACAAAGTTTGGAGACCTTTCCATTGAAAAGAAAAAAGTTTTTCTCACTAAAACTAGTTTTCCAAACGATTGTTCCTATGGGAGCTATGAGATATAGTCATCCGATCCGGTCGGTTCCGACATATGTATTAGTAGTGTACAGCAAAAAGAAGACTCTGTGCAAAATATTAGGTCTATAGCTTTAATACTGAGAGACTAGTTCGCATAGAAACAGACAGACAGACGGACAGAGGGACGGACAAAGCTCAATCGACTCAGCTCGTCACCCTGATCAAGAATATATACAGTTTATGGGGTCGGAAATGAATAATTCTACACGTTGCATACTTCTGGGCAAAATTATAATAATTGCAAGGGTATAAAAAGCCTGTTGAACAATAAGATTTTAAAAGAATGCCAAAATCATAAGAGAACGCTAATTCGAAATATTGTTATTCGGTTAAGTTTGATCTTTAAATGAAAGAAAAATTAAAAAAGACTGGTTTAGGTTCCAATAGAACTTCTGAAAAGTCCTCAAAATGCAATAATTGTTTTTAAAATATGCCTGTATTTGTTGAATATCCAAATCAGTCTTAGAAGAAGCATTTTTGGACTTTTAGAATAATTATACTCTGTACCGTAGGTACATAGAGTATTATAAGTTTGTGCAAAAGTATGTAACATCCAGAACGAAGCATCTCCGACCCCATAAAGTATATATATTCTTGATCAGCATCAACAGCCGAGTCGATATAGCCATGTCCGTCTGTCCGTATGAACGCACAGATCTCAGAGATGGTAAGAGATAGAGGTTTGACATGTATGTCATATCATCATACCTCCCACAGTTTTGAAGATAGATGGCTTGTTCCTCCTGGACAAATTTAGTTATTAGGATAACTTATCAATCCGCCAAAGGAATGAAGAAGATCGGATGAACGGTTTTCGAGTTATGATCAAAAGAAATTTTTTGGTACAGAGTATGTTATAGTCGGGCTTGACCGACTTTCTTTCTTGTTTTTTACTGTTTATTATATTAACTACTAGCTGATTACCCGGCGTTGCCCGGGGGTTTTTGCATTATGAGAATATGATTCTATATCCAACAAACAAACCAAATTTCCAGATCAGAGCTCAAATAAATTCAGAAATTTGTATATTTATAAATTTCTATTGCTGTATAATCCCTTTGAACCGCCACACCATCAAAATTTTCTAAACTTATTTTAAGTTCCAGATTTTGTTTATATCACATCCATTGAGGCATCAATAAATCACTCAAGCACCCAATGATGAGATTCACAGCTGTTTTTTTTTTTCCCTGTATATCTAAATGTTTATTGCGCATTTTATATTCTTAAGAGTACAATTTGCATTTATTTACATACATATTTAAATCCAATTGAAATTTCGTTTACCCATTGCAAATTTTTGCATTTGCTTGGGAACCGAAAATAGCTGACCTTGAATTGGCAAATTATTCTGGGTGGATTGTCGTCCGTCCCTCTGATGGCATGGGATTGATTTTTGGTTTTTGGGGCAGGAAGTGCTTTAGTTAATACTACTATTTCCAGGGTAGGGCCAGTTTACCAGTCTCGTGTACGCGCACCAAACGTTCGCCTGGGTTATAGTATTTAGCTGGTGGTGGTGGTGGTGCCTTGATGGTCAATATGCCATCACTCGATATGTCCGAGATCACCTCATTGGCATTGTAGCCACGGGGCAATAGATATTTGCGCACAAAGTGCCGCTCCACCATACCATTGGAGCCCTCGTTCCGTTTGTCGTGATTCCCCTGGACAATAATATAGTCATCCGTGGTCTTGACCACTATCTCATGTGGCCGAAATTGCCTGATATCGATGTCGATGCGAAAACCCTTTTCATCTACATGCACCCGCTCTCCGGTGTAATAATTGTCCCAGCGCATGGGATAGGCCCAATCGTAGGGCGAAGATTGGATGAGCTGATTCCTTACACGACGCGTGACCAACTCGTCCAGGGGACGCAACAAGTCGCTGTTGCTGCTGGTGCTGCCGCTTCTGCTGGGCCACCAAACTCGCGGGTCATCCCACAGGTAGGGATATAGTTGAAAATCATATGGCGGCTGATAGATGGGGGGCGGACGTGGTCGGTCGAATTCCCGCGACAGGTCGCGATATGTGGTCGGCACCAGAGTCATGTCAATAACTGATTCGCACGCGAACGCTACTAAATTTCTTATAAAATTTGTAGACGCTGCCGTGTGGTCTTTTATAGATGGCCGACTGACCTCCGATTGGATGCAGCGCCGGATGCGGATGGCGATGTGAATGATGAATCATCTAGCCGAAGCGCAACGGCCAAGTGCAACGTGAAGGCCGACAGACACACGAGCACAGCAAATTGGATGCGGCTCAAAAGTGGACGTCACCAAAACGAAAGTGATGAGAAGATGGGAAGGAAATGGAGGTGTCACAGGGGGTTAGGTTTGGGGCCAGGTGGTACAAAACGAAAGTATTTTGGTTGCATTTATAATAAGTTTTTGACTTGACGGAAATTTAAAATACAAAAATCTTTTCACTTTTCAAGTATCAGTCAAGTATCAGTTCCTTTGACTGCATTTTGGTTCGGAACTGGTTCAGGCTAAGCGATTATTTCCCGGGGCTGTAAACCGGACCCTTCCGGAGTCGGATACCCCGTTTTTTTTTTAAGTCGGAGCAGAACCCGAACCGGAGATTTTTTAAAATGGTTCGGTTCAAAAATATATTTCTTTCACATTCTACCCAGCGATTTCTACTCAACTGGGCACACTTGTCGCACACAAGTTCTGAAGTTTTTTGTTGAAAAGTCCACAGAACTACAACAAAGAATTTCTAAATTTTCTCATAAACAAGTCTCTATATAACAAGTTATAATTGCACAGGTGGCAGTTTAATTCACGGACTCAAAATATAGATTTTTATCAAATTTTTGTCTTTTTTTTTTCTTCGGTAATAAACAATTATATTTCAAATTAAACAAGAAAGAAAGTCGGTCAAGCCCGACTATAACATACTCTGTACCAAGAAAATTTTTCTTTTGATCATAACTCGAAAACCGTTCAACCGTTCATCTAAATATGTCCAGAAGAAACAAGGGAGAAATGACGTTTTTTCTAAATTGCGGGGGCGGGAGGGGGCGTGGCCAAAATTGAAAATAAACTTGATCTGCCTGCAGACATTAGAAGCATATGTCCCATACATGTCAAACCTCTATCTCTTACCATCTCTGAGATCTGTGCGTTCATACGGACAGACAGACGGACAGACGGACATGACGGACATGACTCGGCTGTTGATGCTGATCAAGAATATATATACTTTATGGGGTCGGAGATGCTTCCTTCTGGATGTTACATACTTTTGCACAAACTTATAATACTCTATGTATCTACGGTACAGAGTATAAAAATTATCAAATGATACAATAAGCTGTGGTCCAGTGTATGTCCAAGCATCCATACATAATACATACATACATATGCACGTAATCGTATACAGTGAAACAAAGCTCATGTGTCATTTGGTAATTGTAATAAGTTTGTATGTATGTTGATATGTACAGATGTAAGCATGTGTGTATAAATATGCAGCCACACAATTAAAACTTCAGTACCAAATCAAAATAAACAGTTAAGCAATTGAGAACGGCTTACTTATACATACATACTGACATGTATGTGAAGTACACTCACAACAGACTTACAGTTACATACGCCATTTTACATCACCCACCAGCAAACGCTTAATTAAAAATTCTAGAATATGTATGTAGATTTTTCACACCAGGTGCATAAATTAGGTTTATTATTTAAAATCAAGTCTTTTGCTCTTAACAAATGCCATGGCTAACAATAAATAAGGAATAAATATGTTTGTAGTTCGCAAAATGGCGTTTGCGGGGGGGAACTTCTACTTGGCACTGCCGTTGGTGGTCTTCTTCTTTGACTCCTTTTCATCTTCCACTGCATTCTGCTTGACATTCAAGTGAGCCGGTCCCACTTGCTGGATTTGTATCATACGAGCCTTCGATTTATCTTCCAGGGGCTGAGGTTTGGGGATGCTGACCGTGAGCACGCCATCAGAGGACAGCGACGAGGCCACCTTGTCAGCTTCATAACCCTCGGGCACCTTATAGCGACGCACAAAGTGACGCATTATATGACCATGATCATCTTGACGTTCCTCATGCTTGCCCTCCACCAGTATGGAATCGTCCTGGACCTTGACCATCAGCTCATTGGGCTTGAACTGAGACACATCCATGCACACCTGGAAGCCATCTTTGCCCAGCTGAGGAGCCATCGACCATTGGTTATTCGAGTGTTTGGCCAATTCTCGATTGTATTGGCGCTTGGCTACTAGTTGAGCCGCCGGCGAGGCGGGACAAATAGGCGAGGCGCAGGGGCAGCCATTGATGGAGAGGCGCTGCTGCTGATGACGGGCATGCGGATGCAGACCCAAACCAAATTCGTAGATGGGGCTACGTGGCTCCTGCAACTCATCGACCAGAGACAGCAATTGCGACAGAGACATTTTTACACAAATTTTCAACTTGAATTTACTTTAGAGTTTAACTTGACGGGAAGAAGAACTTGCGGTGTTATTCAGACAACGGTTGTTTTCGGTTTGCTTTGTGTAAAGTTGTCGGCGCTGCTTTTATACCCGCCGGTCTCGTTTAGCTAGAAAAGTCTGGCAAACACGAGAGATAGAGAGAAAACACATATGTATGTATATGTATGCGTACGCGCTCTCAGAGAGCAATACGCTGCTAACGGCAAACAAAAGCCAAACTTACGTTTTGAATTCTCTTTATTTAATATTAAGTACATTTATTCATGTCTTTTTTTTCTGGTAATTTAATTTTAGTGGAATACTTGTAGTTGTTGTTGTTGTCACATATGTTTTAGGAAATCATATTTATCATTCTCATAGTTTAATTGCTGCTTCTCCTTTCTCTTCCTTTTCTTATTTATCTGCTATGTCTATAGTTTTGTTTTTGTTTTATGGTGCAATACGAAAAAACACAAGAAACATTTATGGGAATAAAACGCACACGCTTATTAATTGTTGTTCAGTCTTCTTCACTTGGCCACCTCCTCCGGCTTGGCTGCAGCTGCTCCATTCTCACCGCTGTTGGACTGATTCTTGGCAAGAAGAATGGCCGCGTCGGCAGCGGCCAGCTCCTCGGCTCCCTTGGGCTTATCCTTTTCCACCTTCTCGGCGGCGGCAACTTTCTCGGCTGGAGCAGGAGTTGCCGCAGCAGGAGCAGCTTCATCTGTCTTGGCCTTCTCATCCTTGGCTGCTGGGGGCACACTGCCATTGCCATTGTTGGAGCTCACCTCCACGTCATTGGCGTTGGCATCCTCGGTTTTGGCCTCAACCGGCTGCTCCTCGGTGCTGCTCACCACAATGGGTACTTTGGCCTCATCCTCCGGCTGCTGCTCGGCCGTGACTACTTCCATGGACTCTGGCTCACCGTTTTTGGCACTAGAAGGGGAAGTGGTTGTTTCCACCACAGCTTCCTCAGTCTCTTTGGCTGCTGCTGCCTCTGATGCGACGGCAGGAATGCTGGCGACAGCTGCCTCCGCCTCAGCCTCCCCGTTGCCATTGCTCTCCATGGCCACTTCCAGACTCTTCGGCTCGGCGACTGCAGCGGCCACCACCACTTCTGCAGATTTTGGCGTCTGCGCATCCTTGGCCTGCAACTGCTGAATATCGACAATGCGCTCTAGACGCTCCTCACCCGCCTTCACAGCGGGTGGTGGGGGCGGTGGCGCCTTCACCGTGAGTATGCCATCAGAGGACAGAGTCGAGTGGACCTCCGCCGGATCATAGCCCTTGGGCAGTATATATTTGCGTATAAAATGACGGGAGATGACCCCATGGCCGTCCTCCTTCTCGTCGTGCTGCCCCTCGACCACAATGCAGTTGTCAATGGTCTTCACGGTCAGCTCCTCGGCATTGAATTGTTTCACATTCATGCTCACCTGGAAGCCATTGCGATTGACTACCGAGTAGGCGGATTTACTGGCCGATTTGGAACCTGCTCCCGCCCCGACGGTGCCGCTGCCGCCGCCGCTGACCTTGTCGCACAGCTCCTTCTCCAGCTCCAGCAGTGACTTATTGCAGCAGACAGTCTTGGCTCCGGCCACCCGGTTGTAGGGATGATGGCGATGCTGCGTGGGCTGCTGCCCCTTAATGGGCACCCACAACACTGACGAAGAGTTGGGTGCGCCGATACGCAAAGCCGAGCGACTACTGCTCAGCTGTGGGTGCGACGATGACGACGACTGTGGCTGTGTTGGAGCTGCAGCAGCCAGCTGCTCCAGCGGATACATACCGAACCCCACATCATCGATATCCATGGCCAGACTGCGGTTGAAGTCGTGCAATTCCTCGGCGAGATCGAGTATGAACGGTATTAGCGACATTTTCACTTTATTTTCCTTTAACAGCTTCTTTTTCTTATGGATTTTCCTTTCTTTTTTCTCTTTTTTCTCTTTTTTCACACTTGGAGCGCGTTTTATCCGTGTGCGATCCGTTCCGGTTTCTAACTGGCTTACGTTTGACGCCTTATGGCTGAATGTTCAGGCTTTTAAACGTCTGTGCAGCGCTGAATGGAAAACGTACCGTCTGGCCTGGAAGGCTTGGCTCTGTTCCTGCTGTGCTCTCCCCGACTTATGCAAAAGTGAGCTGGATCTGGCCCCCACCCTTTGGCTAACTTATATGCACTTTGTTTATTTGCTCAGATTTGGCCAACAGAAATCAATGTGCAGAAATATGAAGCCACTTTTCCTCCAACATCGGAGAACAAAGAAAGTATTCCAGCCTAAAACAAAAAAACCAGACGAACGATGTGAAAAAACCGGCTCACCATTGACATGGGTTGCCCAGACCCCAGACCCCATTATGTACATCAAGAGAGATACCATCTCCTCAAGTACATACATTCTCATATGTAAAGTGGTCGTTGGTCGTGCTGCAGCTGAATTCCCTTCGCCGGCTGAACAGCTGAGAGGCCGCAAAAAAGTCTCGTCGTGCCGGTTGCCGAGCCGGCGTATGGAGCAAGAGCAACTACAACAACAGCTGGTTGGAAGTGATGATGATGATGATGACGATTGTGGTGGTGGTGGTGGTGGGGCAGGGTAGTGCTGTGCCGGCGTAGCGTAAACATGCGCACTGACTGCACGTCTGGAGTACATAGTATACAACATTTGTATGTACACATCAAGTTGCAACTGTGTGCAGTTGTTAGTTTGTGGGTGTGGGTTAACCGGATACCCACACACACACACACACACACACACATCCATACATACATTCGCATTCGCAAGCCTCCAACTGCGTCTACATCCAGACAAGAGCCAGACATTTTTCACTCCATCCAGTGTGGAGACTTGCTATGTTGGCAAAATTTTATGCGAGCAGAGAACTGAGGCTGGCTGGCTGGCTGGCTGGCTGGCTGGGTGCCTGGCTGGCCATGGAAAACCAGACGAGATGCGCTAATGAATACAATTGGAGTTTGTGTATAGATGTAGAAGAGACTTATATATGTACCTGGAAATAGATGCCTGTACATAGCTGAACCTGTAAATAGCATTAGTATGTAGGTATAAAATCACTGAGCAACAGAGCTGGAGGCTTTTGGGCAAACCTTTAAGAATTGTTAAATCTGCAGTGTGAAAATATTTCTGATGGTGAGAAACTAGAGGAAACTACGGTTATGACATAGCAAGAACTTCGGTTCGGCTTGAGTATTTTGGGTCCTTTGAAACTGGTTATAAGCCAATCATTCTCGTCTTCACTCAAATGTTATATCATTCTAAGAAGTTAGGAACCCTGGTTCGTACTGCTTAGCGGAACTAAGCTTAGCCTTCTGAAGAATTTTAGAGATTTGCAGTCTTAGTTATAACCGAGCCTGTTCCGAACCAGAAATTTTGGTTCGGTTCAACAAAAATGATAGACATCCGAGATTTTGCCTTCTGCATAGCGACTTCATCTGTTATATATGGTTGGTTTAGTGCGACTTACTCCTAAAATGGGCAGGAAAGTAGATTTTATTCTACCTAGAAAAAGTTAAGAATTACTTTTTAGGTCCCCACCCATAAAAGCCTCTGTTTTTCAAGCTCCTCGACTTTAAAGTTATATTGTTTATTAGTTATATTAGTTATATTGTGGTCTATTGAATATTTCCATGTGTTAAAAAATTTAACAAATAATTATGTCTGGCTGAATACCCGGCGTCGCCCGGGTCCTTTGCATTATGATAAGGTGATTTTAATGAAACGGCTTATATATTTAAATTTCCACTAGCTGCAAATCTATTTTAACATTTGAACTCATTATAAACCTACAAATCACTTTTCCAATCAAAAGGTGTGTACCAAAACCATTTTTGAAGTGGTTTAGTCGGTTGGTTCGGACAAATTTCTAGTTCTTTGCTACAAACACTTCAGATATATTTCCTTACCACTTTTAAGTCAGTTCCAGCAAAATATCATCTTCGCATTTCAACCCCATATGCCAAATTTTAAGTTCGTAGCTCAAATAACTTTTTAGGTATGGCTCTGAAATTCTTTTAAGCCGGTTCGAAAGCGGTTCTGAACCAATAAAATAACCAATTTCATTTTACGACAAATTTCAAGCTCCAAGCTTAAATAACCTCTGAGATATGGTTCTGAACCAGTCAAATTCATTCCAACCCATTCCATTTTACCAACCTTCACACCAAATTTCAAGCTCTCAGCTTAACTAACTTCTAAGATATGGCTCTGAACCACTTTTGAATCGCTTCGAAAACGGTACTGAAATATCAAACTAAACCGCTTTTGAATCGATTCTGAAGCAATAAGATATCCACTTAAGCATTACCAATCTGCAGAGTTAATTTTAAGTTCTTAGCTTAAATAACTTCAGAGATATGACTCTGAACCACTTTTGAACAGATTTTAGAAGCTTTCGAACCGGTTCACAGAAATGACACATAGCCTATGATTTTTTTTTTCTGATCTACAAGAATATGGTGTGAAAATATGGCGAAGATTGGTTCAGCAGTTAAGACGCCTATAAGTTATTGGTTTACATTTTATATTTAGGACAATGAAAATATTTATTTTGATCATTTTTTTTTACTTATTTGAATAATTTTTATAAATTTTCATTTTACAACTATAACTATGTAAATGCTATGCAACACAAACTAGATTTCGTCATAAATTCCAATTTCCAAGTATCATTTTGGATTATTTTTCAAAAATTTTATATAATTTATTTTAATAGTTCTAGATAATTGCGATCTAAGACTTATTTTCAGGTCCACTACCATCGAGAATAATCTCCACCTTTCGTACTTGCTTGCACATAGGGAAGTTTGTATACATTCATACATACATATTCACCCGTAGCCCATAGGCTTATCACAACGATTCATTACCCACCCTCCCATCCCCATATCGTCTGCGAGTCACTCTCACTTTCAGCTGGCCAGATAATGCGTAATTTTTAGCGATTTCGAGAACATTTTGCCAAATTGTTTAAACTTCTCCCCCTGCCGAAGCTTCGCATATATTCTGGATGTTGCCACAGTCCCTGTCATCTCATGCACTCTCACTCACACACTTGCACAGACAAATGTTTGCCACCACCGGGTACGGACTATAAATAGCCGGCGTATTCGTCTCTCAGCGTCAGTAAAATTCTTACAACCGAAGCGTCAACACTTCATCAACAACTACAACAACGTCTTTGGCTCCTAGATAAAATGGCCAATCTACCATTGCTACTGAGTCTCGCCGATGACTTGGGTCGCCTTTCCATGGTGCCCTTCTACGAGCCCTTCTACTGCCAGCGTCAGCGTAATCCCTACCACTCACTGGCTGGTCCCATGGAGCAACAGTTGCGTCAGTTGGAAAAACAACTGGGCAAAGAAGCCACTGCAGCGGGGACAAAGGTGGGCAAGGATGGTTTCCAGGTGTGCCTGGATGTATCGCATTTCAAGCCCAGCGAGCTGAATGTCAAGGTTCAGGATAATTCCATACTGGTCGAGGGCAAGCATGAGGAGCGTGAAGATGATCATGGTTATATAACACGTCATTTTGTGCGTCGCTATGCCCTGCCCAAGGGCTATGAAGCTGATAAGGTGGCCTCCACTCTCTCCTCGGACGGGGTGCTTACTGTTAATGTACCCAAACCACTGGCCATTGAGGATAAGGGCAATGAGCGTATTGTTCAAATCCAGCAGGTGGGACCGGCTCATCTCAATGTCAAGCAGAATGCCGAGGAGCAGTTGCAGGAGCAGGACAATGGCAACAGTGACAAATAGAAATCACATAATGAATATCAAAGTAAACATCTGTTTTAAGCGGTGGCATTCAAAAGAAAAGGAGGCACTGCGTTAATTTTAATTTAATAATACATTTTCTAGAACTTTAGTTCGGCCACATATAAAACACTTCAAATTCTTAATCAATAAAGCATTTATTGTATTCAAAAATATATATATAATAGTATTTCTATGAGAAAACGGGTTTGGGTCGAAGGTATTCAAATTCACCTTATATGGTTTTCGAAACAACCATTATAATACCACTAATCTACAGCTGAAATAACCCATTTCAGCGACCAAGCCTTTTGAAATATATTAATGCATTTACGCCGAACCAGTTCCAACCTAAAACTCCGACATATTTTTCACTGTGAATCAAACTTTAAGCCAAACAAAGTGTGAGCAAATAGTTTAACCAGAATTAATCATTAAAAAACTTTCCCCTTAAAACCATGAACCTAAAATTTCGAATTCCATTGGTTAAAAAAACCTGATTATACCCTTGCAAGTGCTCGCTTAAATATTTTCAAAAAATACTCTTTTTCCCGTTGTCCGACTGATCGTTCGTATGGGAGCTATATGATATAGTCATCTGATTTGGCCAAAAACTTGTAAAATTATGTGAAAGCTTGTGAAACCAACAAATACAAAATAACGGAATGCTACCATTAACAACAAAAAAGGTTTATCTAACTACGACTGTTTTTCAGACTATCTTTTGTATGGCAGCCATACCTTATAGTTGTCCGAGTTTCATCAAACTGGGCAAAATTATAAAAAAGCATAGAAAACTTATGAATACAAAGTTTGGAGACGTTTCCATTGAAAAAATACAAGTTTTTCTCACTAAAAGTTTTCCGTTCCGTAGTTTTCCGAACGATTGTTCCTATGGGAGCTATGAGATATAGTCATCCGATACGGTCGGTTCCGACATATGTATTAGTAGTGTACAGCAAACAGAAGACTCTGTGCAAAATTTTAGGTCTATAGCTTTAATACTGAGAGACTAGTTCGCGTAGAAACAGACAGACGGATGGACAAAGCTCAATCGACTCAGCTCGTCATCCTGATCAAGAATATATATGGTTTATGGGGTCGGAAATGAATATTTCAATGCGTTGCAAACTTCTGGGCAAAATTATAAAACCTTTTACAAGGGTATAACAATTGAGTCGAAATAGTTAAAATAGCTTTCAAATATCTATGTATGTATTGGTATTTGTATTTCAGTTGTGGAATCAGGGTAAGATCGAGAAGGAGGAACTAAAATAGACGAGGGGATACGATATCAACGAACGGAAAAGTAATGAAAAATACTTCGAGAACTGTTACAAATTTATCAGATTGGACACAAGATTGATAATGACCCAAAAGAGCACAAGTGGAAATAGATTTTGTAGATGTTTTGACTATAACCATAACCACTGTCAAATGGATGCAGCGGCGTGTGTGCATACATTCATAAGAATGTATCGGCGTGTGTGCATACATTCAAAAGAATGTATGTATGTATATACCTACATACATATGTGTCATCACATTAAACTTAATCGCTAGGTAATGAACGGAAATTAAACTTCAAATTGTTTAGCTTTATAAAACGGGCGTCAAAAATGACCTACATCAACAAAATGTTTATGATTTCTCTCCGTAGCGTTACATAACGAAAGTTTACTGTAGCTTAACTTACCCGTGTGTTTGACTTCAGAAGTAGCGGCATCAGAGAATCAGCAGCCAGAATGTGTTTGACACAAAAAAAAAAACAATCACACACACACACGAAACAGAAAGTTAGAGTGCAATGCACTTTGCCAATAAACACGTTAAACAATTACATTTGTTATAAAAAATATCAAAATGCTTTAATATTATATATGTAGATACATATACATTACATATAGCGTATGTAGGTAATCATTTACATTTTAAATACTACGTTGCACAGAGAAGTTCGCAGAAATTGCAAGAACTTTCTGTGGCTGTGTCTCGCTTACAAGCGAGAGTGAGCCAGCGAGAGAGGGAGACAATAAAAAAGAAATAATAACCATGCCGAACGCCGGCTGCGCCAGAAAGAGCCAGAAAATTCGCGAGAGAGGGAGAACCGCTTGTTGCGCTGTGCTTGTGTGCGTGAGCCGCGGCGTCGGTATAAAAGGTCGAGACCAAAAGCCGCCGCCACTCAGTTGCATTTCTCTACTCGAACGATTCTGGTTAAAGCTTCTGCTGCGCAGATTATTTTCTTTCTCCACTAAAAAAAACTGCCAAAATGTCTATTGTTCCACTCTTGAACTTGGCACGCGAACTCGATAATGACTATCGCAGTGTCTACAACGACTGGGATCACTTCCTGGACGATGATTTTGGTTTCGGCGTGCATGCCCATGAGCTTTTCCATCGTCCACGTCTGATGTTGCCCCACCACGGAGCATCAGGCATTACACGTCGTCGCGTTTTGCCATATGAGCGCAGCCATCACCATCATCATCATCAGCTGGTGCCGCGCCAGCGCTCCGCTCTCGGACAGAGCTCTCTGTTGCCGGCCATTGGCAAAGATGGCTTCCAAGTCTGTATGGATGTGTCGCAATTCAAGCCCAACGAGCTCACCGTTAAGGTGGTGGACAAAACTGTGCTGGTGGAGGGCAAGCATGAGGAGCGCGAGGATGGTCATGGTTTAATACAGCGCCATTTTGTGCGCAAATACACTCTACCCAAGGACTTTGATCCCAATGAAGTCGTCTCGACTGTCTCCTCAGACGGTGTGCTGACATTGAAGGCGCCCCCGCCGCCCAGCAAGGAGCTGGCCAAACCAGAGCGTATTGTGCAGATCCAACAAACCGGTCCTGCGCACTTGAGTGTCAAAGCTCCAGAGGGTGCCGCTGCGGCTGCTGCAACCGATGGCAAAACTGAAAACGGCAGCGGCGAGAAGATGGAGACGGGCAAATAAACGGTAGTTCCGCAAAATATTTTGGAAGAGTGTGGCAGTGCTGCTCTGAGAGTGCAAGACTTACAACAAGCCCCGCACATCACATTTTGTTTTAGTTAGACTTAAGCGACTTTTTAATATGTTTTGTATTAGAATTTAAGATCATTACGAAAAGAAAAAACTACACATGTCTGCCACTTTTTGTTTCACATAATTGCAGTTTTGTAAGCTGAATATTTCATTTGCATTTAAATTTGAGGGCTTTTCATTACAATAAAGAAGAAACCAAGCTACTTTAAATATTAAACCATAACACTTTGTTCTTGTTATTTAAGGAAATGTGCTTCACACTCGAACTTGCCAAATAATGATATTAGGTGGCCCATTCCTAAAGCAAGAGACTATAATCCAAACCGTATGTTAATATGACAAGTAGAATAGTTCAGATCATTAAAATTTGCTGCTCGATGAATTTTAGATATGTTGGACTTTGCAGCTTATAGATATGACCATCAATTCGCATAGCCCGATTCTATATCCCCATTATACATTATTCCCTTCAAACATTGTTACCTCCTTATGTTTCATCCCTTCTCCAAGTCAAATATCATTTTAGAAACGAGTCTTTTGACGGTAATCTTTCTGAGCCAAATATTTATGATTGTATGTTCATTGAAAACTATCTAAGGAAATTTCAAGAATCGGAACATTTTCAAACAACAACAAATTTTGGTTCGGATTTAGGTATGATTATAAGAATCGTTAAGCCCATCGCTAAGACAACCAGTGAATAGGCCATTTTGTGCTGGAGAAACCAGAAATGATATAAACCAGCTGCTTGGAAGCTTTATCTAAGAGGCAATCCTCTATCGATCCGTTGTGTGTATAAGAATTTTGTCTAACTAGAAGAACTAGGATGCGTTTTACTCAAATAATTTATGGCAGTCATAACTTTTTTTAATGATTTTTTTTTAAATATGCCATAAAACAACTACAACAACTAAGCGCCCTATCTTGAGTTAGAGTTGACAACCCTGGCAACATATTTTGTGTCCATGATAACTGGCATTGGTTTGAGAATTGGGTGCGGGGGTTGGTTTGTCAAAATCTCCTAACCAAATACGAGAGGATTTCAGTGGCAGCTTGGAATTCGGAATATAGAAATTGTTCAGTTGCTTAAATGTTCAGCTGATCAGACCTTTCTAGTTCCACTCCAAATACATTTTAAAGACAATTTTGGCTTAATG
This sequence comes from Lordiphosa andalusiaca, assembly GCA_035044965.1. Taxonomy (NCBI): domain Eukaryota; kingdom Metazoa; phylum Arthropoda; class Insecta; order Diptera; family Drosophilidae; genus Lordiphosa; species Lordiphosa andalusiaca. The sequence continues at coordinate 1,937,405 of JAWNNM010001363.1, read as the reverse complement.
TAATCATTTCTTGCACATATTTATTTAAATATTTAATACATAATAAAAAATTTAGTGGTTTTTATGGTCGTAACTTTGTAGCGATCATAAGTATTTGATGATACATACTGTATTTATGCTAAATCTATAACTAAAACGGCTTTCAAATGACCGTTGAAGCTTGTTGCGAGCCGTACACCAATCCCGGGACACTACGCACTTTTAATCGTGAAAAAGCTGCTTTGTTTTTGTTGTTGTTTTGTTTTTAGTGGTTGTCATGTTGGTTGTTGTTAAGTAAAATTGTTGTTACATTTGTTGCATCTGCTGTATTTATATATTCAAATTCAATGACGCTTAATCACAGATCAATTTTTTTTTAATAATTTTTCATTTGACTTAGAAGTTAAGAAACAAAATAATAAATTATATTCCTCTCAAGCGGCGGACAGACTATTTTGGAGTGTCTCTCCGCGGCCTAAAGCCTTTCCGTTTCGTACACTTGGACTAAATATTTGTAAGTTTATGTTTTTTGTTTGGATTTTTTGGCTTAGATCAGCGGGCGGGAGCTGTGAATAAAGAATGTGATCGTATGGATGGAGTTCCCCCAACCAGCACTTATATCTTGGATTTATCAATTTGTTCAGCGCCTAAAACTAATTACACATTTGTCAAACGAAATGTTTCGGTATTGTTTTCTTTTGTTCTAATTGTTAATAATTAATTGTATTTTATTTTGTGGTTGGTTTTATTTTATCATTTTAATGTTTTGTCATGTTTTCTATGCAGTCTCAAATTGTTTATGGGATTTGCTTACATGGGATTTACATATGAGAAATCAGGAAAGGGGGGACTGGGAGCGGTATAAAAAATATTTCTTTGTGGGTCTGTTTCGACCAGCGGTGAATACTTAAAAACAAACTTGAGAAACAGAGCTGGAAATAAACAGAAAGAGAGAGAGAGAGAGAGATAGCGCGGAGAGTTTGGGGAAGGCAATCACTTTTTGATAAGACTTTCACAGCTGCTGCTGAGATTTGGCAATGACTTGAAGAACAGGCGAGAACGATCCATCTGGGCATCGGTCAAGGTGTGACTGTTGATCCGGCTCTTAACAATGCTGGCCTCATCCACCCCAGCATCGAAAGATCGATGCAAGGACTGTGGGTGTGTGTGTAGCTGCTGCTGCTGGTGACTGGCATAGGCCGCAGGCGGCGATAAGGGCGATGTTGGCAGCTCTATGTCCAGCACCGTATCAGACAGCATGGCCTCCTGCTCCTGCTTAGAGTCCGACTCCTTGGTCAGGCAGTCCGAGGCCAGGCAACAGGATAGCGGCTGATCTGTTCCCAGTATGCTCGAATGGGTGTAGTCAATCTTTGGCGGCGAACTGAAGTCATAGGGATGCGTTGTATGAGTAGCATCCAGACCCACACTTATATCGTTGAGTATATCACGGTTTTCCAGAAAAATGGACGAGTTGGAGTAGCGTTTGGTTTGATGCGGCTTGTAGACAAATCCGCCCAGACCATTGGCCACGGCATGTGACACGCCGGAACTGATGGATGGCGCCTTGTGCTCCCCGCTGCCTGTTAGAGAAGGGCAAGACAGATTACATATCATGCCTAGGATTCGGCTTAGCCCACTCACCACTAAAACTACTCAACTGCAGCGCATGCTCTCCCCGTCCTGTGTCTGTTGATATGCCGCTGGCACTGAGATCCTGCCGCGAGCCGGCACACAAATCCGTTGCCGAACCCCGACTAGAGCTCTCCGAATGCTCTAGCACATTGTGTATGGAGTCATGGAACGGCGTCATACTGCCCGAACCCTGCGGACAGGGTCGAAACGATGAGATCTGTGAGACAACATCATCCAGCGCCCAGTCGCGATCATAGTTATGCTGCGACTGGGAGCATTCAATGTTGGCGGCCACCGCCACTTGGCCCAGTTGCTGTCCCTGATGCTGGCGCTGGGCATGCGCCTCGTCTGTCTGTGTGCCGGCACAGCTACTGCTGCTATGCGGCACTTCCAGCTCGGCTGCCAGTGTGGCATTAAGCAGTCGCTGTTGCTTTTGTTGCTGATGCACAGCCGTTGGCACACCATTCTCTAGACCAGCACATGTGGCATCGTGATTGACTGCATGTCCCGAAGAGACTCCAGTGTTGATCTCCACAGTGCCGCAAGGGCCAGCTGCTACTCCATGAGCAGCCACAGAGCTGTGTGGTTCGCTGTAGTGATGATTATGATGATGATGGACCGCCACTGGTGATGGCGGTGCCAGTGGATGTATCTTCTCCGGTGCGTTTTGAATGAGCAGGATTCTGTGAAGTGGAATGAAAGGTGGGTTTAGTTTACGTTCGAGTTGAAATTTTAAATGTATCTTCAGATAAAATTCGACTTCGATCATATCATGCGGCATCGGAATTCAGCAAGTTCTTAGTTTTTTTAACCAAATCCTTTAGTTTTTTCTTGAAAATTTCAACTTTTTACGATTCCCTTCCATCGGATTCGGAAACGAGAACAGTTGTGAAATTAACTACTGAATGGTTTGTATAACAAACTCGAATTCATTCTCTTTCTTTCTTGTCTCTCATCTCATTTGTCACTCTCTTTATTGGCATTACAAGTACAATACTGCCGCGATTGCGGTATTTTTTTTTTGTAAACAAGGAACGAAAGTGCAAAAAATATTACAGTGTGCGTGCTGTGAGCGGGCGACTGCCACACGAATACAAAAACAACCACTAAAACTGAATTCAAAGCAAATACAACAAATTTGACCCCCCTTTTACACAAGACACCAGTCATAGAAATACTACAGTTGAGCTTCTAAATAAAGAACTGACGCTATATGGAAAATTCGTAATATAGAATTGTTAAATATTGTTCGAAATTGAAGTGTACTGGAAATTGATTCACTATAAAGAAAACTTCGTTGTACAGAAGATATAGATATAGATAGATAGATAATAGGGAAGTTTGACTGTGCTACGACATTAACAGCGGGTGCACCTGTGGTCAAGAAAACAAGTATTCTTCCAAATCTCTGATACTTGTAATTTAGTAATATTTTATCGATTTCCTGGGCTAATATGTTTCCGAATTTCGGTTAAGTTAAGATATGAACTGATCCTTAGCGATGCTTAACTAATGTAATCAGTGATGTAACCAATGTTCTTTTAATATTTTAGTATTTAGAGTGCATTTCTCTTAGAAGTAGCTGATTAATATGTGTGCCAACCTCTGAAATTCTGAAGAAGATTTCCTGGTCCTGCTTTGGTTCCTTTAATTAACAAACTTAAGGTTTTGGATCGAAGCTCGGTTCAAGGAATCTGACAACTTAATATAAGTTATATATTTGCTAAGAAGGAAACATTAGCCCATACCCGAATCCACCTCATTTATTATAGGTATTATTAGAAAAACTTCTCTACTAAGGCTTACACAATTTCCTGGACTTTTAAAAGAATAAAAGCAGTTGCGTAGAAGACCCAGGAAGTATCAACTTATCAAGACAATTTCCAGATCGAAAATTACAGCTTCTTATTAAACAATCCGGTTCGAAGAACCATGTAAATATACGACTACGAGAAAGCTATATCAGTGGTAAATTTGTGGTTTGTAGTTAAAAAGCCCTATAAATAGGTTTTGTACCAGATAAGTTACACATGGAAAACAGTCCGGTTCGAAGGACCACTTAAAATCAAGAGTAGGGGATGGTTGTAAAGATGATGTACTTGTTTGGAAGGCCCAAGAAGTGGTTATGAAGGCTGAAACTTCTATTTATATAGTCCTGCTCGAAGAACCATGTAATTATAAGGCTTTGAGATATATATGAATGGATGCTTTAGATGCTTTAGGCTCCCAACCGTCCTCATATTTAGAGGTTACATTTTTTGAACATAAAATTTGAAAAGCTGAAGCAAAACCATGGACGAAAAATAATCAAATATGTTCGATATACCGTATTTTTGGAGAGAAAAATATCGATATTTTGATACATCGTTATTATTTCTGACATCCCTAATACAAATCATACACAAAATCAATGGCACATACAAATTTACTAGTTACAACGATTACCACAAGTTTTTACTGACTGAATTCCACACGAGCTACCGTTAGAATTTGACTGCCTATCGATCTAGAAATGATTTCTTACCTGTTGCGTGCCTTCCAGCGATGACACAGATGCAAATAGGCCTTGCACTGTATATACATGAATACAAAGCCGCCCGTTAGACCCACCGTTACCACAGCCAGCTTGGTCCAGAAGGGCCAATCTAAAGTGTTGAAGATCAAACGCATTTATAATGGGGTTTCTTTTTTTTTTTTTTGTGTCAAAGTGCCAAGCTACCTACCTATTTGTCCACGCTGTATATCATCGGCGGCCCGCTCAATGAGCACACACAGTGACCAGATGACGCAAAGTGCTGCCGCACAGTGGAATAGCACCGAACAGCAAAGCCGGCGCCTTTCAATGCCGGAGATGTCAAGGCTGCGCCACTGTGACCCGCAATTAGACACGATGCAATCGATGCAGCAGCAGCAACAGCAGCAGCAGAGGCAGGGAACGAAGCCAAACAATAAATTAGAATGCAGTTTGTTGTACTATACATGTGTCAATGGGCGACTTACCTCATTGAAGGGCTTGATTTTTGTATGCATGATGAAGGGAAATTTGCACAGTTCGCAGGAGTTGGTCTCGGATGCGGTGAGCCATTGCTGGAGGCAGGCCTGATGCACATACTTAAGGCTACCCGAACAGTAGCAAGGCGTTAGCAGAGGATTCTGGGGATCACTTTCACAATGGCAGATGCGACAGATGTCGCCACTGTTTTGGGAGGCCTGACTGCTGCCAGAACCAAATCTGAAAATGAGATGTAAGAAAATGTTCATATACTTATAATGTAAAATTCTCAGTGGATCTTCTGGCTCCCTTTGTTCCCTTCATTTTTTCAAGGGGCAGCTGTGTTTCCTTTCACCAATTTGACATTTAAGTTGGGCATTTAAAAAAGAGTTGCTCGAGGGTTGGTTATGTGACCTTTGTGCGTCGCCACGTGCCCGCATTTGGCAACCACCCCACCCGCAGCACCTGCTGCCTCAATGCAGATTACTTGTCATATTTACATGTGCCTCGCTTCAACATCATCATAATGGAATCCATTTGATGGACCGGCGGCATTCCTCTTTAACTGAATTGATTGACAGCAAAAAGCCTCAGCATCAGTAGCCTGGCCAGCCTCTGTGTGAGTGTGTGTGCGATGCCATTGAACAAAGGATTGAAATTGGCTGAGCCAGCCAAGAGCTTCTGTTACCTCATTATGGCAATGGCGGGTTGAACTCATAACGCTTGATAAGCTCCATTTTCGTTTCAACATAAATTAATATAAATGATGGACAGAATGTGAGTAATATTAATTAAATTCTTCATTCGCAATTCGATTGCATACTGCGTAGGAGGTTGAATCACAAATTGCAGCAGCAGCAGCAGCAGCGCAATTTACAATCTCTGCTCAAATATATAGTTTTATGCACATTGTGTCACGTGCTGAGGCCATAAAATCTATATGCAGGCAAAGTCAACTTCGCGTACATTCGATATGTGAGAAAATACCAGGGAGGAGCTTTAATCGAATTTCTTTAAAAAACCTTAACGATAGCGTTTCGTTTAACACCTTTTTATACCTTTGCAAAGGGTATTATAATTTTGCCCAGAAGTTTGCAACGCATAGAAATATTCATTTCCGACCATATAAACTATATATATATATTCTTGATCAGGGTGACGAGCAAAGTCGATTGAGCTTTGTCCGTCCGTCTGTCTGTCTGTTTCTACGCGAACTAGTCTCTAAGTTTTGAAGCTTTAATATGTCGGATCGAATGACTATATCCCTTAACTCCCATAGGAATAAACGGTCGAAAAACTAGTTTTAGTGAGAAAAACTTTTTTCTTTTCAATGGAAACGTCTCCAAACTGTAGGTTTTCTATGCTTTTTATACCCAGTTTCCATTGAAAATGGGAAAAGGGGGATCATGAAGTTGTGCGAATGTATGTAACAGGGAGAAGGAAAATTTTCCGACCCCATGAAGTATATATATTCTTGATCAGCATGAACAGCCGAGTCGATATAGCCATGTCCGTCCGTCCGTCTGTCTGTCTGTAAGAACGCGTCGATCTCAGAGATGGTAAGAGATAGAGCCACAAATTTTTGCACGAAGGTAGATTTATGCTGTACGTAGATCAAGTTTGTTTCAGATTTGAAAAATTCCACCCCGTCCCCCTTTTATCCCTAAAAAACCTAGACCTCCTCTAGAAATCCTAGACCTAAATAGCCGTCAGATCCACAATTTTCAAGTTAGAGCCTCGTGGTTTAGTATACATCAAGCTAGGCCCAATATCTACCTATTCTGAAAAGTACAGATCAGATCGGACAAAATAAGCGGAGTTATAAGCGAAACAGTTGAGCTGATAAAAGCACCCCCACAAATTTTAGGCCAAGTCGGATGACTAAATCATATAGCTTCCATACGAACGATTGGTCGGAAAACGGGAAAAAGAGTATTTTTTGAAAATATTTAAGCGAGCACTTGCAAGGGTATAAAAACTTCGGCACAGACGAAGTTACCTTATCTTTCTGGTTTTTATACCCTGTTCCCATTGAAAATGGGAAAAGGGGGATCATGAAGTTGTGCGAATGTATGTAACAGGGAGAAGGAAAATTTTCCGACCCCATAAAGTATATATATTCTTGATCAGCATGAACAGCCGAGTCGATATAGCCATGTCCGTCTGTCTGTCTGTCCGTCTGTCCGTCCGTCCGTCTGTCCGTCTGTCTGTCTGTATGAACGCGTCGATCTCAGAGACTATAAGAGATAGAGCCACAAATTTTTGCACGAAGGTAGATTTATGCTGTACGTAGATCAAGTTTATTTCAGATTTGAAAAATTCCACCCCGTCCCCCTTTTATCCCCAAAAAACCAAGACCTCCTCTAGAAATCCTAGACCTAAATAGCCGTCAGATCCACAATTTTCAAGTTAGAGTGGTTTAGTATACATCAAGCTATGCCCAATATCTACCTATTCTGAAAAGTACAATCAGATCGGACAAAAAACACCGGAGTTATAAGCGAAACAGTTGAGCTGATAAAAGCACCCCCCCCCCAGTTGTTGGTCAGGACTAGAAAAAAGTGTTGCCTACATTTGGGATAATTTTGTTACATTCATCGTCAAAAATTCAAAAACAAATAAATGAACAAGGTATTTAGTGGTCGGGAAACTCGACTGCAGCGCCCTTACTTGTTTTTTATAATTTTGGAAAATTTTATGAAAATCGGACAACTATATGGTATAGCTGTCATACAAAAGATAGGACTGAAAAACAGTCTTAGTTAGAAAAACTTTTTTGTTTTAAATGGTAGCATCCTGCAATTTTGTGCTTGTTTGTTTCACATGTTTTCACATAATTTTACAAATTTTTGGCCAAATCGGATGACTAAATCATATAGCTCCCATACGAACGATTGGTCGGAAAATGGGAAAAGGAGTATTTTTTGAAAATAATTAAGCGAGCACTTGCAAGGGTATAAAAACTTCGGCACAGACGAAGTTAGCTTATCTTCTCGTTTTTTTATAGATGATCTAATCGTTTGTTTAGTTTTTAATAGCTATAGTTGTGTCGTTCAATAGCTTATCGTTTAATAGCTGGTAGCCTCATAAATCGTAGCTCTTGTCAACGTATAGTTAATATTTGTTTAGCTTTTGTAAAAATTAGTCATTAGTTTTTGCGTGCACAGACAATAATACTTCTCCTATCAATTGCTCCAAAAGCGCTCTTATGGAGCTCTGTTCACTGCCGTGAGAGCTAACATTCATAGACTCCTGCAAAACCCAATATCTCTAAGAAGGCTAGGCTAGTAGAGTGCAGTTGACAGCCGTGCACTTATTTATTTATGTAAATTTGACCCAATTCGAACAATTAGACTTCTCTGACCATCTGCAATTAGACCCCGGTCTCCGGTATGACTAGTTGAGTGTACAGTTTCTATGAAAAAGCAGTTTACCCATAATCGAATTGCTCTAAATATAAACAAATTATTCTTACACTTGGTAAAAAGCGTATTCCACCTGCTAAGGAGGGCTCCGAATGGCTTCTTAGGAATATTTATATTTCTGTGTAAATTATGCTAAATTTGGTTATTTTAGAAATTTCAATGATTTCATTTATATTTCCGTTTTATTTTTAATGAATCACATACCGAGTTGTTCGTTTTCTGATGTTTTTTTTTTTTTCATTTGAATTGTTATCCCCCGAGCGTAGAAATTTGTTGTGAATTTGTAGTTGATTTGGCAAATGATTGCTCGGTCATGATTTATCAATTTTGATTTAATAATGAAAAAGTGCCACAACTCGACGTTCATTTGCATAATTCATATTGATAAATCAGAATGTACACATTTCTATATGGTAATCAATCGTTTGTTACCACGTGGACTTTCAGACCCAAAGCTAATGCCAAGCAGATAAATTAATGGTAGAGGGCAATTAGCATTGCTTGGGCCACCTATCATTAGGGCACGGATACGCCCTTGACGGGCACTAAACAACAAAAAAAACTATCTATGTACATTAAATAGAGAGAGAGAGAAAAAAAAAAACTTTTACTTTTAACCTCCCCCCATTGCCTCCTGGATGTGTGTGTGTGTTGGTCTATAAGCGTTTTAGAGGAGTTCAGACGGCAAGTGCGTGACTGGGGTGGAAGGACAAAGGCTCCCTATCGCCTCCACCTACCACTTTTACATTTGTTGTGGCTGTCCTGCCTGTCCTGTCGACAGCAACAGCGACATGGTCATGGTCTTTCATGGGCATGTTCTGTTGTCTAATGCTTGTGTTTAGCAATTGACTCGTGTCCTTGGATCGATGAAACGCATTTGGCATAGGGGCACAAGTTTTCACCGAGTTCATAAAATACATATACATATGTGTATGTACGTATGTACATTGTACATAGTTAAGTATCTTTTGGTTTTGTTTCTGCTTCGTTAGAGAGTAGCCCATTTATATGCGTACATTTTATGACTCCATTAGACCAAAGAGATATGGGCCCAGACAAGACGGCAGACTGGCGTGCTCATTCATAGCCGCTTCTCCTCTTACCAAATCTCACGTCCGTCCGATATCGAATTAAGCAAATTGTGTATTTTTAAGATGAGTTTGACTTTTTAATTATGCGTAATTATTGAAAGTACATCGGAAATGACAGGCAGACAGGTGTTAACAAAAACAATTTGCTCGATCTTGTCAAATAAATTATGCATGTGTTATTATTAAAAAGAAGAAAGGAGTTGACTTCTTAATCGATCTGAATTTGTATGGTTATATTGGAGGAAACCACATAATTCTAAAAGGGTGAACGAAAAATGTTAACGCAATCATTTGACTCATATCAAGAAAATGTATAATAGTTTGTGGTTGTGTTTAGTTGTCCAAAAGACATAGAAGAGAAAGAGAAGAGACACACTGAAGAAGGCATAGAAGAGAAAGAGAAGAGAGTTACATACGAAGTTGTTGTTGCATTTTCGCTATGCGTAAAGCAACAACAATTGCGGCCGATGCGTATAGACTGCGGGCATCCCTGTTCAAATGATAGTTGTCAGCAAAGCTTTTGATTCCCTAAATCATGAACTTCTTATACACAAACTGTATATGCTTGGACTTCAAGTTGCTTAATTGGATCTGGACTTATTTGCGTGGTCGGTCTCTAAGAGTTAGATTTAACTCACAGTTTTCTGTACATATTTGTGTGTCCACTGGTGTTTCCCAAGGCAGTCATCTTGTACCTCTTCTCTTAAACTAATTTGGAAATGATATTGCAACTGCCTTGTCTAAGGGGGCACTGCACCATTGGGCATATGATCATATGAGGAGGATAAAGAAAGCATCCAACACCTTCTGGTCGACTGACCTGCACTTCTTGTTAAACGCACATTCTTTAAGGAACTGGGCAGTCTGGCAATGTGCCTATAGAACTGTCTGTTTTTATGAATTTCTCAAAATGGTTTACAAAAAGGAGAGATTGCGCAGAACCTGACCTCAATTCCGACTACCATTAACCTTTTCTCTCCTTATTGGGCATCTCATTGGGCCAAAAGTCCTCTGGATGATGTCGGTCTCTACCGAACAGCTTATTTAACCTTACTTAACCTAAGCCCTTTAAAACTACTCATATAAAAAGTAATTCACATTGATATATTGTTAATTTTGCCAGTTTTGTTTGACTTCATTTTTGTCAACCTCTGCGATATCCGTAAGATCGATATTATATTGTTCATTTCTTTCATGGAAAACTTTATAACAAAAGTTGTTTACACTTTCTCAAAGAGCACAAAACCAACAAACAAACAAACAAACACACATAATGCTATAGCATTTCCATCCGGGGGCGGAGGGACGGGACAGGTGCAAAATTTCAGCACTACTACTCAAAGAAACTTTTTTTTTGTTAGCCCCCTTATATTTTGCCTGTTGTCGTCGCCGTGTTGGTCGGGTTGAGTTGGTGGTTTTGAGTTTCAATTGCAAGTGCAGTTAAGCATTTGCTGTTTGCCCTTGTCAAGTTGTGCTTCCGCTGTCATTCCGTGAATTTGAATATGTATACACATATGGCTGGTGTGTATGAATAATGTACATAAGTGCAATGTAATAATGATTTAGGTATGCACTCGAAACTCTTATAAGCGGGCAATCAAATGATTCAGAGGAGTACTTAATAATAATTGAATGGTGGTTCAATGAAAAACATGATGACATGTCGTCAAAATTGTAAAGAGGTTCTGTTTCCAGGTTTTCTGGGTCAACCGATTCTTAGCAAAACTAAAGATTCAATGTTAAAATTTGTAAGCTTTATTAAACAGGATTGCAAACCACTTGCATATAAGAACTGAAGAGCCTTGCAAAGAAATATTCATTTCCTACCCCATAAACTATATATATTCTTGATCAGGGTGACGAGCTGAGTCGATTGAGCTTTGTCCGTCCTTCTATCTGTCTGTTTCTACGCGAACTAGTCTGTCAGTTTTAAAGCTATCGAGCTAAAATTTTGCACAAAGTCTTCTTTTTGCTGCACACTACTAATATGTCGGAACCGACCGGATCGGATGACTATATCTCATAGCTCCCATTGGAACAATCGGTCGGCAAACTAGTTTTAGTGAGAAAAACTTTTTTCTTTTCCATGGAAACGTCTCCAAATTTTGTAATCTATGTTTTTTATAATTCTACCAAGTTTCATTTAAATCGGACAACTATATGGTATAGCTGCCATACAAAAGATAGGTCTGAAAAACAGTCTCAGTTAGAAAAACTTTTTTGTTTTTAATGGTAGCATTCTGCAATTTTGTATTTGTTTGTTTTACATGTTTTCACATAATTTTACAAATTTTTAGCGAAATCGGATGACTATATCATATAGCTCCCATACGAACGATCGGTCGGAAAATGGTCAAAAAAAAAAAAGGATTTTTTGAAAATATTTAAGCGAACACTTGCAAGGGTAAAAAAACTTCGGCACATACGAAGTTAGCTTAGTTTTCTCGTTGAACCTATTTTTGCGTTTTTGGAGCCAACTGAACCACAGTTTCGGTTCGGTTCAGTGGTTTACTCTTAATTAATGATACATTTTATGGTAGGCCAGTTTCTATTTTCTGTATTAGGATTTCTTAAGTGAATTCCCATCAATCCAGTCGTCGACCATGAGGATTTCTTTTGGTTTATCTCAATTAAGATTACAAAATATGCTGTCTAAAGTTGGATTTTATCGTTCCTTAGAGGATATGGAGAAGGGAGATGTAAAAGCTAGACCAATTCGGCATCGCCAAGTACAAATTCGGTCGATTAGTGGTCCTCTTAAATTCAATCACAGTTCAGATATATAATTTCTTAGGGAAAGGATTATAATTCTCACGTTTTGTAAGTTTTTTGACCAAAGGTAAACGCTTAACGTCTTAAAACTCATCAGTGAACTAAACCGAACCGAACCGAACCGAAATATTGGTATGAGGTTTTCGATTCGCTGCAGCATTTTCGACAGACCCGTCGATTCGGTTTGCTGGAATAAGCGGTTCGGTTTCATTTTAGTTCGGTTCGGAACCAGTGTACGTCCTTGATATTAAATGAGCTTTCCATTCTTATTCTTATTCTTATTCCGGTTTGCCGCTTTGATAAGAACTTTAACTCTATGACTAACCCATCTAGAACATCTCTCAACAGAGGGCGGGGTGAAAACCCCGGAAAAAGAAATAAAATTTGTATTTTTGGAGATTATATTTAGAAATTTATGAACTTGAAATTTAATTACAGCCCAATTAGAGGATTTCGCCAAGACCGCTTGGAGTACAACGTAAGCTGGCATACGCCCTCTTCAGGGCAGCGACAGATAAAATAAATAATCATATGACGGGCAAACAAACAAGCGGCACACACACACACACACACACACAAACGCAGAGTGGGAGAGAGAGTTAGTCAGTCAGTTCCCAGTCCAATCCAACTGTTGTGCTTTGTTTTGCCTTTTTTGCGCATTATTTTATTGATTTTGCAAACTTATTTTTAAGCTTCAACTGGTTTGGGGTTTGGGTTCGAGGTAATGTCAGGCAATTAATGCAAAAGTCAAGCCAGAGAGTGGGTGGGTGGGAGAGTTGCCTTTGTTCGCAGCCATCCTCCCCCTCGATGTGTGTGTGCGTGTGAGTGTGGAATAGTGGACTGGCTAGCCGAATGGGTGGAGTGGGTGTGTGAGCCTTATCAACAATTGTTGTTGTATTTTTGCTTTTGCTCCATTTTACATTTTCATTATACTCCGTAAATATTTAAACGAATTGCCCAACACAAACAGCCATTGCAAATGTTTATTGATACTTAATACCCTGCTCTATACACAGTGGGTGCCACATTTCCACACCATAGCCACGACAGATTAGATTTGTGATGTTGATAAGCTCCAGGTTGATGGCTAGCGCAATTCTTCACACTGCTTGACATGAGGTTGCGGCGTTGACTGGTTTGTATAAATTAATATTAAAAATATTATCGTTGTAATTATGGCATTTAAATATTTGCATAGCCATAAATAATGACATAAATCAAAAGTTATTAGGGGCCAGGTGTCGGGCATCTGACACCTTTGACTTAAATGATAAATCTAAGAATTTGCATATCAATTAAAGCCGTTTAAGGCGGGTTTAATAGTTTAAGTTGGTTTAATAGAAACATCTCCATTAGAATTAGATTAACAATCAGTTAGCATTATCAATTTAATAATGGTAATTAGACGGGCATTAAATATGGTTCAGCATGCGAGAATTTAACCCGATTTGGGGCATAATGAATGTGTGTGAGCTATATAAGTGTACTGGGGGTTTCTGAGTCATCTAACAAATAAATTTGCTTTAATAATACTTGAGACTTATTTGACAAATATCTATTTTGAAGCCGAGTATAGTCTGTTGTTTGTTTTATTGAAACTTGAAAGCTGACTTAATGTAAGATGCTGCATTCCTTTAAGTTAAGTTTAACTGTTAAATATAACTAAATCTTATTCAATTTAGGTTTGGTTCAGTTCAGTGATTTTACAAAACGTTAAGCCATTGCGGTTTCGTGGTTAATGAGAATATTCGTATCTCTTTTTCAGTTTTGGAAATTCAATAAACTGTTTAATGAATCCAAGGTACACCAAACTCAATCTTAGATCCAAGATCAACGACTACATTGGTAAAGGAATTTAGCAAAGTTAATAAAAAAAATACAATTAAAAAACTCAGTTAAGCCCGACTTTAACATACTCTGTACATCCCAAAGTTTGTAAGTGCTGCCCAATCGCTGTTTTGGCCAGTGCTGCCCAGCATAATTGTTTGTTTTCCCTATAACTTGACACTAGATCACCCGATCTTCACCATAATTTGGGCGGATTTAAATATAAATTTAAAAAAAGGGCAACTTTCTTTCCGGCAACACAGTTTTTGGCAGCTCAGCTGTTTTCGTGTCACATGTTACTGTCAAACATGTGCAGTTTGGTCTATAATACTACCATGAATCGACTTAAAAGCGAACAACGCTAACAGCTTATTGCATTTAATAATTAAAATTCATAAAAAAGTTTTTTATCGGAAAACTGTGTTCAGCGACGTAGCTCATTTCTGATTGAATGGATACGAGAACAAACAAAATTGCTCTACTTGGTGTTAAGAGCAGCCAGACGTGCAAGAACTGCCAATGTTTCCCGAAAAACGCTTTGTTTGGTGTGGATTATGGGCCGGTAGCAGGAGGTACTTTACTGAGAATGGAGAGCGCTCACGTGCGATGATTTTTTTTGTTCAAAATGGAAGAGCTAGACTTGGATGACATGTGGTTTTAACAAGACGGTGCCACATGCCACACAGCACGCGAAAAAATGGCCCAGTTGAGAAGCGAGTTCGGTGAATAGTATTTTTTACGTTTGATAAACTGACATACTGATTTGATTTTGATGAAATTGGGCAAAATTTTGCTGATGTTGATATTATTTTAAAAAAAGAAAATATTATTTCGGCTCGGTCGAAGATTGTTTACCCTTGCAGCACATTTTCTAACTAAGACTACTTTTCGAACCTTACTTTTCCATAAGTGATATACTAAATAGATGTCCGATTTCGATCAAACTTAGTGGAATCATGCAAAAGCATAGCAATCTTACGAAGTTTGGAGGCGTTAACATTGAAAACAAAAAAATGTTTACTTACTAGAACTAGTTTTTCGAGCGATTGTTCCTATCGTCCGATCTTACCGATTTCGACAAGTGTGTAGCGTATATGTATTAATAGACTTCATGCAAAGTTTTGGTAAAAATAGCTTTAAATCTGACGTAGAGATATCATAGAAACAGACAGACAGACAAATATAAAGGATCATCAGGGATAAATCAGATTTTTACCTCTGATTTTAGCATTAATTCTATCGGTAAATAACTGTAGCTAAAAAATTCAGCTGAAACTGAGACTTGGGTTGAGTTTGTAGCTTTGTTTTCCAGTGCCTAATATTATCGGTATTACCATACCAAATCGATTAAGAAATTCTTCAGCAGAGACTTAATAGATCCGAATTATTTTTAATTTTGTTGCGAGCGCTTTTCACTTTGAGGCAGCCACAACTGTCCGTGGGAAAAGCATTCAATTGTATCAACGGAATTCTGGATATTAAAATATCTTTAGTCTTACATTTATTGCTAACTATCACGGGTCACGCTCATCCGAATTTCCGCTGGCCATATTGAAAGAGCTTTTAATAAAAGTTCCGCTGCTCTTGAAGTAAAAAAGCTTGTGATCATATAATTTTAGATGGTGGTCACGTTCTTTAGGTATTTCCGGTGCTTATTGGGCTACATTGTTGATATTTGGAAATCGATTCTAATTTCTCAACTACACCTGAACCCTAAACTTTTATAGAAAAAAAAAAACAGCTTGAGTGAAGGATTGCTTAGTTTATTATCTAATCTAATTTGATATGAAAAAAATGAAGCCATCGCCATAACAAAGAAATCAATTCATTGCATTTTGTTGGAAAAACGTCACAAGTGCCGTCCAATCAAACAATTCAATCAAGAATACATTTTCCCTTATTTTTTCTTTCTATAAATAATGGACGACAACTGAGTGCCAGCTAAGAGAAGGAAGCAACCAACCAAATGACCCCCCGCCCCCCGCCTAAACCAAGTGGCGTTTGGGTGATTGCGTGCCCAGGCTATTTCTAATTTAGTTGTTGTTTTAGTTGAGGCTGGTCACTAAATAATTTATACGAATATTTTGTGGTATCGTTACACGCCAAACTATGCGACATTTGGCCATGTCAAGGGCGATGCGTTGTATTTACTTTTACGTGCAGTTTGACTCACCTGACATTTGCATAGTGCTGACCAGAGCTGCTCCAATCCACATGCTCGATGTCTGATGAGGTCTTGGCGTTCTCGCAAGGCATTGTAATTAGATGGTTACTGAATGGCTTTACCAGATCATTGTATGTTATCTCTTTCGAATGATTTTTGCTTCGGGGGACTCTCTTTTTGTTTATTTTTAAATGATAAACAGATGCTGCTGCCGCTGCGGCTGCTGCTTGATTTTTATTTATAGCAAACGCAGCTCGATTTTTTCTCTCGCCGTCTAGTTGACCGGGCTTACTTCGATTTTTAGCCAAATGCGAACAATCTATTGCACTTTTATATATTCTTCAGGCGGCGGCGGAGGCAACGAACTTCTTCTCCCATCTCCTCTATGTGAAAGTGCCGTTGTGTGTGTGTGTTTGTGTTGGTGCACACCGAAATTGTTGCAATAGGTTTTTTTATATTTTTTTCGCGTAATGGCCACTTGCCATTAATAGGCAAACAATTATAATTACACACACGAATATAAATATATATTTAAGTTTTTCTTTTGACAATTGAAAGAAAATCGACATCGACTTGTTTTAAGTAATCCCAGCGACAAACTAAAGTGCAGTGTGACCATTTCAAGCAAAGCGGTAAATACTTAAAGATATCGATGTATAATAGAGATGGGTGAATTTTCTGAGCTCGGCGAACTTAATCAAAGAGGAATCAATACAATAAATGTAGCTTCATTGTTGGTCAGCAGGTGCTGTTGATTAGTTTACTTGTACTCGAGAACGCAGTGGCGCTATTCCCTGACTGTAAAATTAAACAATATAACAATTTTTTTAAGTTTGGTGATTTGGTGCTTAGGTATTTGATTCATCGATATGATGTATATCGATATCTTGTTTGTCGCAGAGCCTTCATCGCGCTGTGAAGAGTGATGGCATTCAATAAGAACTTAAAGTGTGCATAAAGCTTAGCAAATCTATTTAAACTCGCAGTGGTAAGTCGTAAGTGAATAATACACATAAGTGAACCTCGGTTTTAAATGCGTTTACTGTTATGCCATGTGTTTTTTTTTATTGTGCTTTGTTTACCGCGTGGATGACGGCTCGTTGCACCCGTTTGGCAACCGGCTTGACCGAATTTTTATTATTGAGGAAAGCAACGGAGATCACGTTGACCGGTGCGGAACAGAAGCTTAAACTTGAAATGTAAGTAGTAACAGTTTGTTATCAGTATATCCCTTTGCAGTCACAGTGACTTGCACAGCGCATTGCTCTCATCTCTAGCTCGACCATTCTGTTATTTGTACTTCCCGTCTCAAAAGCAAAACATTAGTTTCTCTCTTGCCATGGCAGATTTCTTTGCCTACGACATACTAATAAAAATGGCCAAAGAGGAGGCCGACTATGACATAGACGACCTAAAGGAAATATTTTCGCCAAACATTGGCTCCAAGCGGCGTCTGGATAGCATAAAAACCATCCAAGATCTTATCGACTGTCTGGAGCGAAGTGATGAGCTAAACGAAGAGAATGTGGAATCCTTACGGAAAATGAGCGCAGACAATTCCAAGCTGCTTCAAGCTTTGGACAAGTATCAGCCCATTGTACAGCAGAGAGATGTCAACCAATATCAGGAACAGAGATTGGCCGATGAGCTGCAGCAGCAGCTACACATCAATCCGGCCAGAGCAAGGGCGGCGGCGGCTCCTGCAGCTCCTTCGCCTCCACCACCACAGAATTATGTCACTGCGGCCGCCTTTACGGAACAAAAACGTGCGGCGATTTTCAAGAAAGTATCGGAGGAATTGGGCCGCTCTTGGCGAGAACTGGGCCGTATGGTGGGCATTGGCGAGGGAGTCATGGACGATATAGAGGACAGATATCCACGCGATCTTAAATCGCGCATTCTACGGCTGCTGCAGCTAATGGAGGAGGACGAATGCCACGACCCCAGTCAGTTGCTATTGCGGCTCTGTCGGGGTCTCTCCGAAGCGCGTCGAAATGACTTGCGCACCAAGGTGGAACAAATAATGAGCCACTAGTCGTCTGTGATTCCACTTGAACATAAATGTGTTTTCTATGTTTTAGCTTTTGTTTTTTTATTATTATTATTTTCGCATAATTCATATATGACAATGACTACAAAAAAACCAATTTTTTGATAGCAAATGGTGGTTTTGTCTTCTGCCTTCTCTCGGTTAGGCTGGGGACGACAAGTGTGTGTTGTTTGAATAAGAAAAGAAAGCCAACACAAAATAAGAAAACTAAACTTGGTGCCATTCACAAAGTGTAGATCGATTTCACATTGGAGCCCTGCTTGACCATTGTGTCCTTGTGCAGTTGATATTGCAAGGAATTGCTGCGTCCCAGACGCAGAGCATCGCGCAGCTTGTGTCCAATCTCAAGAGCGGCCTCCTCATTGTTGCCATTGGCTGTCCAGATGGCTAAAACATAAAGGTTACAAATGGAATTAGTAATTCGAAGTAGAAATTGTGGAAAATTGTGAGTGCTACTTACAGATTTTGTTGTTCTTTCCCCGTATATTGATGACAGCACCGCAAATCTGATCCGAATGATCAAAGGCCTCGCCAATCAAGCAAAGCAGCTGAATGAAAGAATGTTTTGATATTGAGAAAGGCCAATTAGTTTTGCTTGGACGATCGAATGTCTTTCTATTTGTTTAGATTGCGCAAACTCGAGTTTGCTTTCGTCTGCTGTTTATAAAGAGCTACGATGTACAAACAGACCTTTTGAAGGGCTTATCTTTAGACAATAAACTTTAAACGATTTTCTTAGAAAATGTTGAAGCACTTTGGGCGTTAATAAGGTTGCGTATTGATTATAAGCAATACTGTGTTCCTGTGTACCGGTAACCCAGGGATATTTCTGGAAACGAACAGAATCTCTTAAAGAGTACTACAATTGCAATCTGCCTAGATGGCAAACAAAACAGTAGCGAACATTTGTTTACGAGATACGACGAGTTTAAAGGTCTAAAATTTTGAAACCTCTAGGGAATGGCAAGAGTATCATCTGAATTATTTCGAATTTGTTACTTTGAAACTATTCAAGTTCGTAAAGTGGTAATTCGGTAACCGTGCCGAGTTCGGTAACCAGAAGTACTCACAGCCCAACCCATCAGCAAGGCATTTTAGTGCTTACTTTTTGCTGGACATGATCTAGGGACGGATCTGCACGGATCTTAATTAGAATTTTAAACTGTGCACTCCACGCTGTCTGTTGTTTAACCAATTGAATGTTCTATGAAGGATAATCCGACTTTGGTTTTTGATATGAGTTCCAATTTTAGAGTAAACCTTGGCAATTACTTTATATTCTACTTACCACATCTAACCACAAGTTATCCAAATCGTTCTTAGAGGTCTTGTTCAGGTTGATCACCCAGCGACCACCTTGTTTATTGGCATCATCCTCCCACATGGGTCTGGGGTGATAATAGTAAATTGGTTAACAACCCACTTCACATTCTGTTTAATTTCACTCACCGTATGGTTTTTTTGAACAGCGAGTAATCACTGCCCAGTTTGATCTCAGATGGCGGCTTAATATGATTGTATAGGCTCCAGAAGTCCTCGACTGTGTCAAAGCTGGTAATTTCATTTTGCATGTCCTCCCAGGATTTGCTGCGATCGTTCTCCAAATACCAAAGTGTCCATGTGTTTTGCAGCGGGTGTTTAAACAGATGTTCGGTGCGCACAGCCTCTTCGTTGTTTGCCGGCTCGCTGGCCACCTTGGGTTCCTCCTTAGCTGGAGCTGGAGGAGCAGGGGCGACAGCAGCTGGTGTGGGCTCTGGCCGTCCCGCCGCTACCTGTACCTGTTCGCTGGGAGCGGCACTGGTCTGGGGAGACAGAGAGACATGGAGAGGCAATGATTAGGCAACTTTTGAAAAGGGGAATCCTGGCTTGAAGTTGAGTTTGAGTTTGTTTACTTTGAACATGGACTTGGGGTTGGCAAAGTTCTTCATTCTGTGAAAGTCGCTCTGCATGTTGGTGGCTTCTTGGTCGCTTTTCGCTGGTGTTTCACACGTTGTTGCTCTTGCCCAGTGAGAGAGAGAGAGAGACGATCAGACGCTGATACACTTGACTTTTGTGTGCGTGCGTGTATATGTATGAGTGTGAGGGAAGCTTTTTTTTATATGGCGGCCGGGACGGGATAGACAATCAGAATTATTTGCTGAATTTCTTGATTTCTTTTCTGACTGCAATGCACAGGTCTGGAGCTCACTTCACTTGTGTTTCAACGAAAAATTAATAAAACAAACTTGTTAAACTCGTTATGTGTGTGTGTCGTTATGGTGGTGGTGGTGGCAATGGCACAAATTTCTTTTTTGGCAAATTTTTTTGAGAAATTAACTGTTACTGGTCTCTTGAACTGAGGATTAGATATTCCAGAAGTAAAATAACACACACACAAGTGCACGCACGTAGTTTTGACACAGAAATGACAAAAAAATATTTGAGTGTTTATAATAAAAGAATTTTTCACAAAATTATTGCAAACTCTTTGGTGTGTCTGTGTGCGAGTGGGTGTGTGTGCGTGCGCAGCAAAGCAATGCGGATTACTGAAAAAATATAATAATTCAACGGTTCAGACAGATGCGGCCTGCAATGAAAGTCGGCGGCGACAGTCGCCAAGCAAAGAACTTAACTGTTGTTTGTTGGCTGCGCTCTGAGGCTATTGCAGTAAATTACTTTTTCTTTTCCTCCGCTCTACCTACTTTTATGCTGTACGCATACACACACACAGTCAAAGGCACGGCAAATTCCAGCCACAGCGAAAAAAAAAAACTTAAATATGCAAATGAAGAGAGCCTACGCGTGAGAGAGTGAGCGAGCGACCGTAGCGAGTGTTATGACGTTGACAACAGCAGCGTGCAATTAACAATTAACTATTTTAATGGCTTCGCTGGATATTGTGTGTGTGTGATTTATGAATTTTTACTGATTGGAAATGTAGATGATGCCACGCCAACTGCCAGCCAGCTGCACACTTTTTGTTCGACTGCGCGCCTCCCACCCCTGTCGTCTTGGTCTTGTGCAACACCCTGTTTTGCCACCGCAGCGAAACCATGCGGCTCGATTTTTCCCCAATTTGGTGCTTACCTTCTCGTTTTCCGACACCACCATTGTTGTCACGATTTGCTGTGATGATCAATGGATAAATACGCACTTTAATTGCGTAAATTCAGCGGGGGTATGTGGATTGTTTTTTTAGTTTTGGCTAGATTTAATAATATTTTTGTGAAGTCGGACCAAAGTCAGCGATGTCAGCTGCTAATCGATACTATCGATATATTTATTGTGGCCCTGGTATTTGCCTGGTGGCCTGGGTCGTGCTTTAACTATCGATTTTGTTGTTGTTTAGACTATCGATAGTCAGCTGTTGCAGCGGCCGACTCCGTTACTTTTTAAATGTATTTCAAAAGTTGAGCTATTTTATTCTCTATCATTTTGTTAAATTCCTATATGGACAAAGAAACACCATTTGAAGGCAATGTACCATTTTTAGTCACCATTGACAGGCAAGGCACCATTTTTTTTTTCGCAACATTCACACGAAAAACACGTTTTAAGTTCCAAATCGCATGAAAAAGTCCCTTTGTGCTCGGCTTTATTATCGAAAAAGAATAACATAGACAAAATAAACAAACATTTGTACATAAGCCCATTACGAGCTACAACAATCCTTATGTTAACATTATTTTGGAATAGAATAGTTTTTTATTTTTCTAAGAATGCAATAGCGCTGAACACTTCCAGGAGAATAGCTTCGCGTAGAGGACTCGCACAAGGATTGCGGTCCCAGAAGGCGCCAAAACAACCAAAATCTTCGAAACAGTTGTAGTGAATCCGTGTGCTACCCGGCGAGCAACAGCTGACAACGGCCCACTTACATATGGACTTTTGTGAATATGGTGAACGTAGTAGTTCGTGTTGACTAGTTGACCAACCAGTTTGTCCTTGTGTTGCATAACAAAGGTGGTAAAAGTTCAAGAAAAGTACAAACTGAAACTTCCGACCTACCTGTATTACCCAATGGAGGACGTGATGTGCTTTCGATCCGCACGGGAGGCTCAACTGTGGAGGATTATTAAATGGGTAAAATGTTTTAATTATTGCCATTGATCTGTAATTCACCAGTGGTAACTGAAGTATTGGGTCGAGGCTGATCAAATACCGAAAAATCGGCATCTTTCGGATTGGAGCTGTGGAACAAGGAATTGTCTTCACTCAGAGGGTTGTCCTGGGGTGCTGGTTTGGGGAACATGGTATTATTTTGCCAGTAGGTCAGCTGTCCCTTTGGTGGGAACCTACAAGTAGATCGTTAGCATGCATGCTCCTTGTGCAATTCACCTTAAATTCTACATACCATTGTTCGCGAACGTTATTTTGAGGAGGCGCATCACCTGGCAGCACACAATAGACCGTTTCATATTGAGTCCGCTGAAAGTTGGATTGTGGCCGTCCATTGAAGGCCTGACGACGTTGACGGACGTGAAAAAGCTCCTGCAGCCACTTTTCCATTGGGATGTTTAGAGTTTTGTCCACTTTGGGTGAAACTGTGGTAGTTTCATTCTTTTTGGAGGGTCGGCAGTCGGCCTGAAGCACCAAATGCAGCAACAAGGACGTTGACAGCAACAACAACAACACTGGTAGTCCCATTTTTATAGCTGCTTAACAAAGTTTTTGAGCTCAGTTCCAAAGCGATACCGTTGCCAAATTCAGACTGAACCAATTTCGCTTCAATGTTGTTCAATTTAAGCAATTATAGCTGTTAGCAAAGGACCGCGAATGTTTATTTTTTTTGTATAATTAATATATTTTAATGCCAAAAAGTATTGTTGAAATTTTTTAAGTGGTCCCAAAGTTTCGGAAAAAATCACGTAGGCTAATTTAACATTTTTACAACAATATCTTTACATTTTCTGGTCTTATCTTATCTTAAATAGAGAGAATGTTGTGCTAGTACACTCAAAAAATTTATTTTCTATTATTTTTCATTCTTGTTTTTAGACAGTATTTTCTTAAATTTGGAAAAAAATAGCCCTAAAAAAGATTTTTTTTAGAAATTTAGGGTAATTTTTCTAGATTTTTTCCTAAATACTTTCTTAAATTAAGTGCGAGTTCGCCCTTGAATATAGAAAAAAATACATTGCACTGTGTCGTAAAATAGGGCGAATTTAGAAAAACGCCCAACCCATTTAAAATATTCGCCCTAAAATATAGACAAAAAAGTCTAGAAAATATGAAAAACACACCGCGTGTAATTCGCAACTGACATTCGGCTTGCCAAGAAATTCGCCCTAAAATATAGAAAATTTTTCTGGAAAACCGCCCTAAAATTTAAAAAAAGATAAAAAGACACCGCATGTAATTCTCAAGTTCGAAATCCCAGCTTCGGAATATAAAAAAGAGTCAGCTGAGTGCTTAGCATTTTGAGTGAGTTCTTTACTATGAGTCACGCGCGTGCTTGGTGGTCGAGTGCGATAAGATGCCTTTCG
This sequence comes from Lordiphosa andalusiaca, assembly GCA_035044965.1. Taxonomy (NCBI): domain Eukaryota; kingdom Metazoa; phylum Arthropoda; class Insecta; order Diptera; family Drosophilidae; genus Lordiphosa; species Lordiphosa andalusiaca. The sequence goes on along the minus strand of JAWNNM010001363.1, from coordinate 1,914,008 downwards.
TGTTGAAGTTTCCCCGAGGTCCTGAGTTCAAGTCCCAGGCAAGGTAAAGTTAGAAACTAAAACTAAACTGAAAAGAATCTTTAGTGAACCAACAGAAAGAAAATATCCTATAAAATTAATATATAAGGGGGTTATTCTATTCTGTTTTTTTTGAGTGTAACAGACACAAATAGCTTGTTTGTTGTTCCAGTAAGACTTATAATTTTGTATATATTCGATGCTGATTTACAATAAGTACATAAATAGTTCAATTTATTAAGCAGTACAATTTCAGTCTCTCTTATGGCTCTTTCGAAATAGCTAGAAAAAGGCAAAGATTTTCTCAAAATAGCTAGAATTGCGGGTTCCGGCTAAACTGAATAGTTTGCTGACAAAATAACTAGAACTGGTGGAAAAATAGCTAAGTTGGCAGCACTGAGCAGCACCAGCACCAAGCAGAGAGGCAATCAAATTCAACTAAACTACGGCGCTCGCAGAGCAAAACGTTTATTATGATGAAATAATAAATATATGTAAGTTGGTCTCGTCGGCTGCCGATGCGTTCGTTTTTTAGTCCGTTATGATGTTACTCTTCAGTGCGTGCGTGCTTGCTTGTTGTTGTTGTTATTGGCATTGTTAACGGACTACTTTTTGCCGACAAGACCACCTTATATTATTGCATCGTGGTTTTTATAACGTTCAGTGTGTCGCGTACTCTTGAAGTGTGAGGTTCTTCGCGGATGTGTTTTTTTTTTGTTCACACACACATGCACACGCATACTTAATTTGCCGTTCGATGGCTTCTCGTAACAGAACTCTTGAAAGTATAAGACCAGAGAGCCAACAGAGAGGATTATATACAAACACAACAAACGGAAATATATGTAAGTTAGTTCGTGTGCAAATTGCAAGTGTGTTTATGGTATTATAACTCCAACTCCTACTAGAGTTTCTTATTTTCAATACTCTCTCGATTTGCAATCAATTTGTATGTATACATACGTGTGGGCAGGGTCATCTGAAAGAGTAAGAAAGAAACGGCAGAACATTTGTTTGGCTCTGCTTGTGTGTTATGTATCGCTTCACACATTCAAAACACACTGACCCCCTACAAATTGAGGAGAGCGCTGCTTCACCTTCTTCGTTTCGCCATGTGTTTAGGTCAGCGATGTTTTTCAGGCTGCAGATCTACTATAATTTCTCCCAACTCCGTATTTACTTGTTTTCTATGCTTTTTGATGATTCTGTCAAGTTTGGCCGAATTCGGACAACTATATAGTATAGCTGCCATAGAAAAGTAAGGTTAGAAAAAAGGTCTTAGTAAGAAAAACTTTTTTGTTTTCAATGTAAACATTTTTAAAATTGGCATATTTTTCATTTTTTTTTCCTTTGCCATAGGAATGATCGGGCGAGAAACTAGTTTTAGTGAGAAAAACTTTTTTGTTTTCAAAGAAAACTATGCTAAACTAAAAGCTATGCTTTCCCATGATTCCACTAAGTTTGGTAGAAAACAGACATCTATTTGGTATAGCTGTCATAGAAAAGTAGAGTCAGAAAAGTAGACTTAGTGAGAAAAACTTGTGTGTTTTCAGTGGAAATGTCCTGCAAATTAGTTATAGAATCGTTCTGCAAGTGTATACAAACATCGGCAGAGCCGAAGTTAACTTTCCTCCATTGTTGCTTTTGGGAATCACTCAGAAAATTTCGTGGATATAAAAACAAGTGATACAATGAGTGGTATCCAGACTCTGATTTTATAAAGTATTAAATTTAGGGGAATTATTCCGTATGTCTTTACACTTGGTACGGTTCACAGTGGGAAATATGTCGGTTCAAATGGCACATTCGTAACATTCCAAAAAAAAAAAAACATCTTCGTAGATAATTTTATTAATTTATTTAGCTTTATGGTTCATTAAATAGTTAAGGACATTGATAATGGTATTATTATGTGTATTTAGTTGGCGCCAAGTGCTTCAATTCAAACCGCATTCGCTTAGTTTGTGTTTTTTTTTTATTGTTTATTAATTTAAATAAAAGTCCAAGAAAATGGAAAAAATATTACTAAACAATTAAATTGCTAGGACGCGTTTGTGTGTGGGTGTGTGTGTACAAAACATAATATGAAACATAAATTGCTGTGTTGTTTTAGAACTCAAAACCCGCGGTTAGGAAACTGTTTTGGGTTACAACTTAAAATAAATAAATAAACATATACAATTTTTTGTTTAAAAAGTGGCAACAATAGTTACAAATTGGTTATTTTTGTGTTCGCTTTCAAATGCAATAATTAATCAAAATAATAAATATTTATACAATTTATAAGCACAAATATCTAAATCCAGCGATATTCCTAAATTCTACATACAATTTTTTTTGTTCAGCTAAAAATTTGATTTTTTTGTTTTGTTTTTGTTTTTTTTTTTTGTAGGATTCTCTTGATAACTCATACGAGTGTGTGTAAGGCATTATCTTGTGTTTGTATGTAAATGGTTGCTTGGTTTTCTCATTTAGCCAAATTGATTTGATCCACTTTTTTTTTGTTTGCTTTCGTAAATTTGTTAAAGTTTATGGCTAATTATCGCTTGCTCCTCCGTCTTGTCCTTCGGCTTTAATATCCTTCTTTGCATCGTTTACATCAACTTCTGCTTGGCACAGTCGGGGCACAGAATATCGGGTCCGTCGGTGATAAAGCCACGTCCCACCAGGCTGGCCTTGCAACTGGCGCATACGAAGCAATCATGATGCCAGTGACGATCCTCAAACGAGATGAAACGTGTGCCACCAATGCCTGAGAGGGTGAAAAAGAGTTTTTAACATGAACCGAAACCGCTTTACAGTCTGGTTTAGTAACCAATTTCCCTACCTGTTATGGGCTTCACGCAAGCGGTACAACGTTTGGCAAACAGTTCGCCAAAACATTCGGCACAGTAGGGCTTCTCGTCGCGACTGGTGAACCGTTGACCGGCCAGCGTGATGTTACAATGGGTGCAAGTGAAGCACTCACGATGCCAGGGCTCGTTCTTGTAGGTAACGCCACCCGAAGTGATCACCTATTGACAAAATACAACCAATATTGATTTCTCATTTTCATCAAATTCTTGAATTTGCATTAATAATCACCTTGTTGCACTTGATGCAACGCGTGGCAAACTTCTCCTCATAGCAACCGGCACAATAGATCTCCTGTTCCCGTGGTATAAACGATTTGGTCCCAATGGCCATCTTACAGACGCAGCAGCAGAAACAATTCTCATGCCATTGTCTGGTTTTGTACTCCATTTTCTTGGTACCTAAAACAACATCAAAAAAAAAAAGAAAGAAGAAAACCAAATTAATTTCCAACCTTGAACTTTGCACTTTGGCAACCCACTAACCCAGCTGAATTTTATCACAACAAATCGAAAAACAAAACACAATTCGATTTGGGGCCGACGACATATTCAGGCCAAAATATATATTAATTTTACCCAACTTATGTGGCACTGACATGCAACCTATTCAACCACATCCAAACCCATCTCTGTCATTTGCCACAAACATTTTCATAACAATTAATGCAAAAATTACGCAAATTTTTTGGAAATGTCTTCTAGACAAAAACAAAAAAAAAGACCATTTACTGCACATTATACTTAACCCGAGTAGCTAAGTAAAACATTTTGAGGGCTTTTTACTGCTTTCTGCATAAAATCTGACTCTATTATTTATTGCGTGTTCAACATGTTTGGTGTTTTGCCAAAAAAATGTTTACGAGTTCAGGAAAATGGGGGAAAAAGTTCGTTGACTGAAAGTTGAAAGAGCGGGTAATTGAGCGGAATAATGTTGAGTTGTATTTTACACAGCATAATGCTCTTCAAATTGCTGTTGTTTTACAGACTTAATTAGGCTACAAATAGTCTAGTATTTAAGATTTGAATTTAGAATGGAGTACGGTGAGGGGTTCATTCGATTTTTATGCACAGATTATGGATTTGAAACAGCTTTACTTTAACTTTTACTGTTTTATTATTTGCATACATATTTTTTTTGCCAAACGTTTCAAGAATTTGAATTTGAATCCCAGGCATATTTTCTTGGTTTTTTTCAAGGTTTGTTTATACCAGAGACTAGGACTGGTTCGGTTCAGTGGTTCATGTCGTTTTTTAAGCAGCGGTTCGGTTTATTACATTGATTTCAAATCAAACCAAGCTGCATTTTTGGTTCGGTTGAGTGGTTCACTCTAGTATTTTAGCATTTTACTTGCCAATTTGAAAATTTGCACTTTTTGCTATGATTTCATAAATTAAAGCTATAAAAAAACTTGTATATAACTTTCATGATTGCTAGAGATTGAGCTAAATCGTCTGTGAATCAGCGGTGGGCATTACTCTCCTAAGAATGGATACCGAAAGGATATAACGGAAGAGTTGCCGAAAAACTTACAATTCCCCCACGGTTTGCTTAATTCTATATAAGTCTAGATTAAGGACCGACTTCACATCTTGCAGATAGCTGCTAAGTGACAGATAAATCTAAAATTTACTACTGGTATTTGTTAGTTTATGAGACAGATAGGAGCTGTCTAGAAGGTGTTAAATTTGCTCTTAATCCAATATAATTTTAAGTTAAGGTTAGACTTAGAACCGATTTCACATCTTCTAGATAGCTGTTAAGTGACACATAGATTCAGAGGTTACTCTGTTATTTGTAAGTTTATGTGGCAGATAGGACAGATCGGCCAATCCAACTAAGGGTCGATTTCACATCTTTCATATAGAGCTATCTGTCACATAAACTAACAAATAACACAGTGAAATCTTGGTTTATCTGACACATAGCAGCTATCTAGAAGATGAAAGAACGTCCCTTTAACTTAAGTTTATACATTCATATTGGCTTTCGGTATTCTACTGAGTACACATGCTTCGACTCAGCCGAAGTAAGCTTAGTTTGGGGTGAAAAGTATTCAAATTTGGGGCCAGCCCGCATATGGTTTAGCCACTCTTACTCATCTCTTCCATCCATCAAAAGCTCCAGCCTGATGACGTTATAGAGCGAGTTTAGCAGCAGCAGCAGCAGTGGGCGGCTTGGATTTTTTAAGCAATAATATTGATAAATTATGATGCATCCGTTTTGTTGTTAATTAACATAATTTATGAGTGGCCATTCGAGATGATCACCCTTTTAAGTTCATTAATTGCTTTTTACCTGCTTTGGTGGCATGCGGATCGCCCAGGCGACAATAGTCACCCAGTTGGCAATAGAAATTGCGATTCTCCTCCACAGCGGAGGCATTTGGCAGGAACATGCTCAGCACGGCAATATCCTCGTTGTTATCCTTGGCCTTTTTGATGCGGTCCGCGCCAATTGTTTTCGATTGCAAATGCAAGCGCGATTTCATTCTGGAGCTCAAGACATCCACATCGGTCATGTTGGCAGATCGCGATTAAATGATGGCTATTAAACGATTCGTTTGCGGTAAGATGATGTATAAACTGCAGCAGCAGCATCGGCAGCGGCAGCAACCTATCTCTCCTATCTCCCCAATACTTTCTTAATAAGTCACGATTAAACGTAAAATACTTGTTGTTGGTCAGGCAATTTCTTTTGCCCAAGATGCCATCAGTTTTGTGGGTCAACTGCTGTCAAAAGGAAAACACAAAACTAGTCTCTAATCGCTAGTCGATCTATAGAATTATATTTGGTACAAATTTGGCGACGCCAAGTCTCTGACTTGAAGGCGTTGTCGCTCAGCTATGACATCATCAGACAAGTCCGTCAAATCATTGGCTAAATAACAAGTTTCATTTAACTTAGCGAATGTTTATAAATAGGCAAATTTGGCCATAATGAACAACAACAACAACAACAACGACAATAAACAGCTACAACAAGCAGGCATCATAAATCATTAAATAATTAACTTTTTTTTGTAACAAAAAAAAAACAGTAAGATCAAAAACAAAAGAAAAACAAATAAATTGTAGAACTTCATGAGCAACTTTTGGGCAATGCGCGTGCGCAAATTAAGACAGGAAATTGTCACAGGAAATGGAAATATAATTGAGGAATTTCTATAGTAAGTCGAAAATGGTTATGTAAAATAATTGGACGGAAACAGCGTTGCTAGATTTGCAAAAATAATCAGCTCGAAATAGCTTAAAATTAAACAGAAGTAGGTAAAAAAATGATCTAAGAGTTTATACTGAAGAACATTAAAGTTCTTGAGGCTAATATCAAACAACAACTTAAAATAATAGGGAAAAGTTAATTTCGGCTCGCCCGATGTTTGTATACCCTTTTAGCAAGTTTTAAAAAACTAATTTGCAGGACATTTCCACTGCAAACAAACAAGTTGTTCTCACTTAGACTAATTTTCTGACTCTACTTTTCTATGACAGCTATACTATATAGATCATGGAAAAGCATAGCAAGCAAAGAAATTTAAAGTTTGAAGGTGTTTTCATTGAAAACAAAAAAGATTATCTCACTAAAACTAGTTTTTCGACCAATCATTCCTATGGCAGCTATAACCTATAGTCATCCGATTTTGACAAAACTTTGAAAAATTGTGTGAAAGCTTATAAAATAAATGTTTGACAATTTTAAAGAGGTTTTCATTGAAAACAAAAAAGTTTTTCTTACAAAGGCTATTTTTCTAACCTTACTTTTCTATGGCAGCTATACTATATACATGTCCGATTTCGACCAAACTTAGCTGAATCATCTAGATGCATCGAAAACTACGAAATACGTAGTTTGGAGACGTTTTCATTGAAAACAAAAAAGTTTTTCCTACTAAGACTATTTTTCTAACCTTACTTTTCTATGGCAGCCATCCTATATAGATGACAGATTTTGACCAAACTTGGTGGAATCATGGAGAAGCATAGAAGAAGCATAGCATAGACGTTAGCATTGAAAACAAAAAAGATTTTCTCACTAGAACTAGTTTTTCGACCGATCGTTTCTATGGCAGCTATATGTTATTGTCATCCAAACCGGCCGGTTGCGACAAATGTGCAGCATATTTTTACCAGAAGACTTCGTGCAAAGTTTACCCTCTGCAAGGGTATAAACCCCGAAATAGCTAAACAGTTTTTGAAAATAGCCAGATTTATAGATAGTATTCGAAAACAATCAAAACTGTTAGATCTAGCAACTAAATAGGTAGAAACAAGATGATCGAAGTTGATGAGAGGACTTGAGTTGAAAGTTTCAGAGCCGATTTCTCAACTCTCAATTAGCTGCTATGTGTCAGATAGTTTTTAGATTTTGCTCTGTTTATGTAGAAGATTAGAAATCGGCCCTAAGTTAGGTAAACAAAATCTAAATACAATTTCTTAAACATGCCTAGGATCATAAGTCGACCATTCAACTGTTTGGATTGAGCTGCATATGATAGCAATTCTGAGAATTTCCATTGTATGTCGCATTCCCCAACTAGTCCTTCATCTCGGATTACATCCAACCGCAGCACTAATACGGCTTTTGGCTTAGGTTTTCCATTTTTGTTGGTTTTTTTTGCCAACATTTTGCGGTTAAATAAACAAAGTATGTTTATAACCTCCACATAATTAAAACTAATTGAGATGGGTTGCCAAGCCAGCAAAGATCCAAAGACATCGCCCACCGAAAAAACAGTGAAAAAGTAGAAACGCCCACAACAAACGCGGTCGCCGTCATCGCCTGAGGTCAAGTGTTTGTGTCTGTGTGTGTGTGTGTGACAGACATTGAAGTAATGATATATTGACAGGTCGATTCGGGCTATTGTTGTTATTATTATTATTGGCTGCGTTTGTCATGCAAATCTCATTGATTAATGACTTTTGGCAGAAATCACGGAACCACCTTCCAAATGGAAAATGAAAGTGATTCCGTCAGACAAATGCGAAAGCCGAGTGGAGTGCATGGTCTGCATTTTAATTGCAATTGGAAACCCATTTGGAAGGGCCTAGCGAATTGTGGCTTTGTTGGGTTTCATTATTCGCTGACTGTCGCACAGTGGGAAGACTCTTCCTCCAGCCAGTTTGACCCGCCTGTTAAATGTCGTCGGCCTGCAGGGCACACAAAAAATGCTGGCTGGTTGCTGTTGCCGTTGTTGTGGCTGTTGTTGTTGTTGAGATTTATTAGTTTGTTTAATTTGGTGAAAAGAGAAATTGAATTTGTTGGTTTTTGTTTTGGTTTTGATAAGCCGAAAGAAAACATTAGCTGAAATGACATTCAAATCAGTTTGGTTAAGCGTAGAACACAATCTTTTCTCACAGTGTCAATTCAATTTCAAATTGATATGAAAAAGAAATTCCAACCCAACTCAACTGACACTGAACCTCAATATGCAGCAACTCAATTGCCAATACACTTTACTTTGCGTGCGCATATTCATGTTTTCCCCCATTTTCCCCCATTTGCCTTTTAAATGTGGAACACGTCGATGCTATCGCTTGACATTAATAGTGGTCGCATTTAAATGCATCCAAAAAAACGTTTCAAATTGTTTCCGGTTTTTATTCTTGTTTTTTTTTGTTTGTTTGTGGTATGTATGAAATTTCATTTTGGGATTATCGGATTGGCCGGGCATACGAGGTGCTTGGTTATTATTAATTTTATTGTTATTGTTGATTTCTTTTTGTTTTTTTTTTTTATGGCTGAAATTGATACCCGTATCTCTTAGCGCAGAGGTGGAACTTGTTCCCATTTCCCATTCGTTACAGATTGGGCAGCTGGGAATTGTGTAATACCCTCCTGTGTGATGCTGTGTGGGTTGATCTCGAATGAGTGAAGGCATTACGTATACGCCCAGGATGTCGAGTCAACAAAACATGATTTATCACAAAATTATGATAAAACTTGCAAAAAATAATTATCAAAATTAAATTTTTCATTAATTTTTGCAACGGCCTTTTGCTTATAAAAAGTCCGGTTGATATTTCTTAATCGTTTCTCTACACTTTTGTGCTGTGCACTCTCGTTGTCCATATTTCTCAAAATTTCAAAATCAAATATCTTAGTTTTCAGTATTGATATTGATATATCGAATAAAAAAATCATCGATATATCGATAATGTCTACACCCAAAGACTACTAATGATCAATGCAAGTGGTTGTTCTTTCTGACCTTTCCAATAGCTCTACTTAAGGAGTTTATTGATTTAGTTTTTTAAAAGTAACTTAGTAGTGAAGTTTTTTTCTTCGACCCTCATAAATTCTCACTAAGCTCATAATATAGAGTTGAAAAACCTACAAAATTCTGGAGTTAGTTCCATCTGTCTTTCACTTTTCCAACTGAAGTTTCCGGTTCCAAGCTTGGTTCATGGAATCTTAAATCGTTGAGCCATGTTTTGATAAAAAAATAAGACATAATTTGAATGGGAAGGAAGAGTCTAGCTCAAAAAGCGATTTAAAAAATTATTCAATAACCGACAGGACCTTATTCCTTATGGATAATTCGATAGACCTCCATTATAATTAATATAAAATAGAAGTTAGCCGCACCTTCCATATACATACATAAATACGTGAATATGGCTTCCCCTCAACTTGATACATTTTTGTATACCCTGTTCGCATTCAAAATGGGAAAAGGAGGACCGTCTTTCCGTTCGTCCGTCTGTCTCTATGAATGCGTCGATCCCAGAGACTATATTAGATAGAGCCACATTTTTTTGCATGAAGGTAGGTGTATACCGAACGCAGATCAAGTTTTTTTCAGATTTGAAAAATACAATTTAGAAGGTCAGGTGAACCTCCAGTTTGATGGTCCCAAAAAGACGAGTTGAACCGGTTTTCAGGATCGATTAGTATTTCAATTTGTTTATAAGAAGATAAGTTTTTCAAACTTATTCATGAATTTATATTGAGGGATGTTGTTAACAGGAATCATATCGTATAACTAACATAAAACATTAAGTTCAAAGTTTTAAATGAAATTTTAGCAAAATTTTTTAATTTGACGCAACTATTAAGATGATTTTGATTGGGTAATTGGAACAAAACAGTCAGAAATCAGGGTTGTTAATAGAAATATACAAAAAATCCCTTAATTCCTTTCGATTGATATACTTTAAAGCTGCACATTAAAATGGATGGGATTCATATTTCTAGCAATATCAAAATAACAAATTTTAAAGTAAATATTTTCCTACTTTCTTTCGAGCTTCGTTTCTACTGATTTCCCAAAAAAGGGTCCTTTTATAAGTTTTGTCTGTAATTTGGTCACTTCTAACAAAATACATCACAATCTTAAGTTTTCATAGAACGGACTAGCCGCATTCTTAATATAGGAATGGCAGTGATTATCCTCGATAATTTAGGGAAAAGATGCTGTCTTTTCCCTTGCTCAAATGTTGTCCCTGTCCTTGTATGCAAAACCTTTATCTAATTGGCTGACTTCTGTGTTGATTTTTTGTTGCTTAGTTTTAGCAAATGAGTTGAAACCCATTATCAAGTATACGCAACATGGCCTGTCGTTAATTAAACACTTTATAGTTTTGCCGAAGTCTGTTCTATACATTTTGCCGGTGCTACTGCAGTTTATCATCATTGAGAAGAACAAAAGGCATTTTTAGCTTTGCATTTTTTCTGTTTTTGCTTTTGCTTTTTGTTGTTTACAAGAAATTTGTTGGTTCTAAACAACAACTTGTTTATAATTGGAAGCTCTTAATTATTGAAATCAAGTGCGGAAATACATTTTAGTTCTTTATACACTTAATGTGGGCCGGCACATAAAAGTTTATGCAGCAATCAATACAGATGCAACACGTTGTTGCCTGCCGCGCTTCTTCGATATAAATAAACAAACAAATCCCGAATACCAACAAAGCTCGATCCGTGACAGCGTTCCGCACGCTTTGAAAGCCGTTTTGAGACTGAGACTCGACAGCTGGTGGCACAATGGAGTTGGGAGGGCAAACAGACACTCATCGGCTGTGTTGAGTCTGAGTGGAAATAGCCGAAGGCTGCGGCTGCGGCTGCGGCTACGGCTGTTGCCATTGAGTGAAAAAACGCTTATTGAGTTTTGGAGAGGAGCGAAACGGGCGCACTTGTTGCATGCCGATGCCGCCGCCGTCTCCGACAAACGGATCGTCTTGTTTTAACATGACAAGGTGCCATTTAGAGAGACTTCAATCTCCGCCTGCCGTGCAATTATGAACTATTTTGACTGTGGCTGGAACAGGTTGGAGGAGGGATTGACGGCGAGCGCATGTGTTTATGCAGATTACAGACTCTTGAGGTGAACCACTACTATGGCGCGAGGAAGTCGGAGTCGGACGTGTGTGGGGGGATAGCGAAATGACATTTAGACCTAGAAATGTGTAACCGCCCAGTGGCGTTTTGATCTCTGACTTTATAGGAAATTGTCGCATGTTTGCTAATCAATTCGATCCCATTTTGGACTGACGGAATACCCGCCCTACAGGCGTTGATATGGCCAATATCATTTATATATATATGGCTTTGGCTCACATTTGACGTTGATTAATGGCGTTTGAACTCACGGAAATGGTTCGACACGCGTTGGATGAACAGTTCTGTGTGGGATTTGGGTCTTTGCTACCAGAAAATAAATCAATTGAGATGCAGTTAGAAATTTTTTATTAAAAATCCATCAAACAATTAAGTAATTTGTTACACAACCAAAGTGGTTGAGGGGCAGACATAAAATGCATTTAATAGTCGAATAAGTTTATGGGTAATAAATTCCAGTTTTTATTTTTTTCGTTGAGAATTGATTACAATTAAATGGCATTTAATAAAACATAAAGGCAAGCTTAATAGTTTTACAAGTATTTTTGAACAAAGGAAATAATTACGATTAATTTAAGTGTGGTGCAGCGGGTAGTGTGTGTGCCTGCTGTGCAAGAGATTGTGGGTTCGATACCGCCTCGGGACAACTAATAAAACAGTTTTTCTTTAAAAAATCGTACACACCCGGTACCCGTCACTAGCTATTGGCGCAAAATTTGAAGTAACTAGATATGAAACAAGCTTTTCAAACTTAACCGTTAGGATTCGGCGATAAATGCAAATGTGAGAAAATAAACCTTGCTGGAGCTCTTTTCACAGTGCGGAGCGGAGCGCTTTGAAAATGCTTACATCCAATGGACATGGCAATGTTTAAAATAGCAACTACACAGAAAAAAATATCCAAAATAGATCCATTTGGAAGGGATATATCTCAAATATCTTGTTAATAATCCAGCGGAGCTGTAAAATCATCCAAATGATCATCATTTTTCATATCTATCGGATGATTTTAAGCTCCTTTGGAAGATTATAAGAATATTTAAGACATATCCCTTGCAAATGGATACCGGAAATCATTCAATGGATATTTTGTAATATTTTTTTTTCTCTGTGTAGTTAAAGGAAACGTTCAGCGTTTCTTTGCTCCTTTTGAGCGCTCTACCAGCCTTCTTAGATCGCTTCGGCTTTGACTGGGTTATTTCAATGCTTATTGATTTCGATGAGAAATTCTTTCCATAGCAAAAGAAAAGGTGTAACAGCTCAACAACAGTTGACTGCCCACCCTTGCTCACTCAGACACTAATTAGGGTTCCGAATAGATCTTTGTATTGAACTCTCAGGTATTGTCTCTGAAATCCGAGCCAAAGCTCGAGAGCAGTAAGCTAGAGGTCAACTCTCGTCTCTATGCTGCTCGCAGCTCATTAGTCACAGCTATGGGATTAGAGCCGATGAGCAAGAGCTAAGAGGAGCGTAACAGCTCACTGGTAAATGACCTTGAGCGAGAGCACTCTCAGCTCACAGTGCTCACAGCTGAAAGCAGTCTGCAGCTCAGAACCAAGACCTGGAAGACAAAAGCTGCGAAAGAGAGTTGTCTTTGTAAATAGAGCTGAGAGCAAAGAGCGATTACTAATCCTGGTTAGAGTATGAGTGAGAAAACATGAAAACGTGCAAAAAAACGTGAAATTTTGCACCATTTTTTAGACAGAAGGTAGGGAGGAGATATATATATATATGGTCTTGCAATGGGCCTATCTTGCCCTAAGTAAAGAGACAATTTATTGTCCCTAGCCATCTCAACCTAACCTAAAGACATATTTAGTAATCAGTATTATTTATTGCTCCGTCCAAGGAATGATGAAGATCGAATGAACGATAGTTGAGTTATGCTGGGCAGCACCGGCTGAAACAGCGATGGGCAGCACTTTAAACACCTTAACACTTGGTGTGATAAATATTAACTTTGGGAGACAGAGAGAGTTTGTGATAAAAGTACTTGACCGACTTTCTAATTTGATTTGTGATAATTTCTCAGGCGATTCCTTGTCTTTTGGATGGGCGGGAGGTGGGCTGCTCTTTTGTCTGGGGTAAGATCTTAACTAAATACGTCTTGGTGTCACTTAAATTTAGTTAAATATATAAAAGAAACAACTTCTGACGAGTAAAATGAGTACATTTTCAATCCCAAAGTCATTTAAGAAGGTTTACTCAACTTTTTAATAAGTAAAACCACAAATGATGCCATTGTATTTATAAAAACAAAAAACGACTCTCCATGCTACCAACAAAACACAATCATTTGCTAGAATTATTCATTGTTTGTTTTTTTTTTATTCGCCTCAAAGGAAACCCATCTAAAAATAAAGACAAGAACATTAGCTTAATTATTCCCGCTGATATCACAAATCTCCCTCGGACTATAATGGCAATTTCTCATTCGAATGATTATGAACCACATGTGCAATTTAAAAGCCACAAATCATACACCAAAAAAAAAAAACAAAAAACAAAAGTTTTCACTTTAAAAATTTCAAATGAAGACCGCCTTCGCGTGTGCGAGCTGTCTTCTGGTAGAAAGAATAAATCTAGTGGCGAATTTTTTAATGTTTTTTTTTTCGATTTTATGGTGAGTCATGGCATTTTTGACTAATACATGCCAAATATAACAATGCCAATGCAAAATCTCACACATATGCTCTATAATTAATGTGGTCTTTGGAAAGAGAGAGAGAGAGAGAGGGGGTGATACTATATAGATTCGATAGAATTACGCGTGGATGTCATGAATGTGATTTAATCAACTGCAAATAAAACAAAACACTCTAGTGGCGATTCCCTCCATAATAAATTTGTAAATACTAAATTCATATTTGATTAGACAATTAGTTAAGGCCTGAATGTTCAAGATAAATCTGTCAGTTCCACCTTTGACAAACAGTGTGGGCTGCATCTGCCGCTGACATTGAAATAACATTTGAAGTGCAGCTAATATTGAAAATACTTATATAAATAAATTGAATTCTATTGCCTGATTGTTCTACACGTAATTGGCAGTGTTGACGCGTGGTTTACAACCTTGCGAAAGTGCCAAATTTGGAGCATGTTTTAACACTTCCATTGTGAGTGAGTGAGAGGTGGGATGGGAGATTTGTGGACATTAATCGCCATAAATTCATCACTCGAACAGTGTTTTATTTGTTTTCATTTCTTTTGTTTTCTTATATATTTGTATATTTGCACTCCAATTGAAAACAGAGCACAAACACCAACAACAACAACAACAACAGCTACTACCAGAATGAACCTGAACTGTGTGATGTTGTTTGTCATGTCTTACACCTTGAGGGTGTCAGACCAGAGTTGAGTTCAGGGCTTTCTGACGCAGCAGCTGCGTGGGCCGATGCGGCGGATCGTTTGTGTTTGCCTGCTAAATAATATGAAGTCTGAGCCGGCCAAGTTGGTGACAATGAACTTGCAGTGCAATGTGGAGCTGGTCTGCCGCCTGGAGTGGTTATGAGTGAGTGAACAATAATGAGTTGCAAGTCGATCTTATGCAGTCGATTTAGTTTAGATCTGTCAGTCTACATGAATGCCGCGATATCAGAGGTCACTCCTAGAGTTAGAGCCTTGGGACCTAAAATGTATATACCAATCCAAAAATTCCAATGAAATCGCAGAAAAAACGTTGTAGTTTGCCGCACAGCAGCGACAGCTATGCGTCTAGCTTTGAGGGAGGGTAGAGGGTATTTTGTAGCCAAAAGTTTACGTATTTCGGTTTATTTTATCTGCATGAAGTTATAGATTACAAAACTATTTCCTTGGAAGGGTAAAAAACAGAGAAGAACGCTTCTTATGCTCTCGTAATCACCAACACAAATGATGAAAATTCTGAAGCAACAACAATCACAATAAAACCGTTTATTACATTTAGCTTTGTGCCTTTACTTATGGATGTCCGATGCAAGCGCAATCATTCGACGCATAAAAACAAATGTTGCATACATTTGGGAAGGATGTGTCTTAAATGTTCATTTGAAACTTAAAAATCCTCCAAATGATAATCATTTTTCATAACCATTGGATGATTTATAGCTTTATTGGATGATTTAAAGGATATTTAAGACATATCCTTCCCAGATGGATACCGGAAATCATCCAACGGATATTTTGAAATATCCTTTTTTTTCTCTGTGTAGTTGAGTTAAATTGGGCATAGAAGAGCAAGAGAATAGAGACACATGCTAAGTTGTTGCTGCAATTTCGCCATGCGCAGGCCGCTTTACGCATTAAAATGGTAACAACAAAAGCGGCCGTTGCACATAGCATGCGGGCACCCCTGGTATAAAATGACCAAATTTCTTTTCTTTTGTATTTGTATAAGAATAGGTTAGAAAGTCAACTGTAATGTAGGCTGTATTAACGAATGAGTGGGCTCAGTTTGAATTTGGCTGCTGCAGAAGCAGCTGAAAGAGTATAAAAATCTGCATTTCTAATATTTCTCATTTTCCCCCGACAAAATTGGGGTTTTGAAGGAACAGTTGATTTAAGTTGAAATATAAATGACTTGGGGCTGATTTTAAATCTACATATATCTGTCCCTTATACATATACCTACAAATAACAGAGCAAAATCTGACATTATCGGACACATAGCAGCTATTTGTAAGATGAGAAATCGGCCTTAAATTTATAAATTTCCGGTTAGTTTACGACTGTTCAAACAAAGCAATCAGCTCTTTTTGGATATGAAAATTAGTAAATATTGTTAACGGGCTTTTTCCCCCCATTAAAATGAACCGCTTCTTCTCAAGCATTAAAAAAATAAAAAAAATTGCCATCACACTTGACCAGCTGACCACTCAACTGTGGCAAGTTCATTATTTGTTAAATAAATGCACATCAGAATGCAACGCAGTTCCTCCATGTAAACCAAAGATTTATAGCAGGTCCCCCGTCATTGGACCAATAAATAGCCAAGACAGTGCAATTAATTTGCCACGGCATTATAAATTGATCAAACCCAAACCAGTTCACATATTTTGTTCCACCAAACACTGACAGAATTTGTAATTTTGTGTTGCCATTTTTAGCATTTCGCCCGGAAGTATGCTACATTTGCTGCTCACCTGCACGAAACACTTCGCCACAGCCATCGCAACGGGATGCGAATTGCGCATCATAACAATTGCCGCAATAGATCTTGTCCGCCTTGGCGCCAAATTGTTTATCCACCAGCGATAGATGACATTTGAAGCACAGAAAACAGGCCTCGTGCCAGTGCTTGTCTTTGTAGGACAGATCCTGGGTGGGGGGAGAGAATAATGAGAGAAGATGTGTTACAGTTTATGAGGTATTGAATTCAATTGTTGAAATTTACAGAATTTAGTTTATAATTCCACATAAGCATTGTTGGCCTTATTTAGCCAAAGGATTGAACGCTGAACAGGTATCACAAAATATTTATAAATTGAATAGTTTCTGCTGAAAGAAGTGCTAAATTTTTGGACTCAGATTCATCAAAACATGCTCCCCCATTCCGTTAAATGATACCGTATCAGTGGAGTTCAACAGAAAGATCTGTGAAACTGTAGACTTGATCAGGGAGCATGTTTTTCTGCTGAACGCGGCCATTAGCTATGCAAAGCAAGAAAATCTGATTTTGTTTAGTATATTTAAGGGTTTTTAATGCTTCTGGGTGATGAATCTAAACACCCTGATGCCTAGTGTTATGCAGTTTATTTATATTTTAACGAGTTTTCATGACAATCGAATTGTATGTGACGGAAATATGGCTTTAGAATTCTTTATGGCCTGTAAATTGATCAAAGTTAAGCTTGATTAACAGTTTTCTTCTGGAGAGTGAAACCAAAGTTGCGCACTCATAGGGTAAGTTAAGTTCAGAGCTCAACGACTTCGATATACCCGTTACTCAAGGAAAGGAATATTTGAAAGCCTTTTCTAGGAAATAAAAGAATATCAAAATTCTAGAGCTAGAGCTAATTTATATATGATTAAAATTTTGAGAGAGTTTTGTTCTTGTAAGAACTTGTATTGAGTACAAAGCATTCTAAAAATGATACGAAAAAAACCTACTACTTAATTGTATGGAAAAGGCATTCATTCAGCTACACAAAAAAACAACATATCAAATTCAAAAAAGTAAGCAACGGAAAATGATAAATCTTCTTAAACTGTCCCTTAAATTCTCAACTTAGATGTCAATTATACAACCCTTATTCTTTGGTTAGTTAATCTGTCATCCTTTGAATCTTCCAGTCTATTTTGATTCAATATCAAGAAAAAATTGACAATAGCTTTTATTTTATATGAGCTTGCGAGGAGAACTTGCTTCTTTAAACTCTATGTACACTTTTGTGCCAAGAATGTGTTGGGTTTCACTTAAGAATATATTAAACTTTAACGAAGAATAATTCGTACTAAATACTTGGAGTTAATTGGGTTTGACGGAAGACCATTACAATCTTAAAGAATGATCTTAAAGATTATAAAACAGTTCTAATACTTGTACTAAATATGTATTAAACATGTCTAAAATCGTATTTGCAATAAGAATTTTGTATTTCTATCAAGTATTTTCTTATACAACGTTTATACTCACAACAAGAAAGAAAGTCGGTCAAGCCCGACTATAGCATACTCTGTACCAACGAAATTCTACGCTCAGCAAAAATTTTGATGCTGCAGTAGTAGCTGAAAGCAGCTCTGCTTCTGCGCTGCTGCAGCGAACAGTCTTTTGATCATAACTCGAAAACCGTTCATCCAATCTTCACCATTCCTTTGGCTGATCGATAAGTTATCCTTATTACTAAATAAATCTAGAAGGAACAACCCACCTATCTTAAAACTGTAGGAGATATGACGTTTTTTCTAAATTGCGGGGGCGGCAGGGGGCGTGGCCAAAATTGAAAATAAACTTGATCTGCCTGCAGACATAAGAAGCATATGTCCCATACATGTCAAGCCTCTATCTCTTACCATCTCTGAGATCTGTGCGTTCATACGGACAGACAGACGGACAGACGGACATGGCTATATCGACTCGGCTGTTGATGCTGATCAAGAATATATATACTTTATGGGGTCGGAGATGCTTCCTTCTGGATGTTACATACTTTTGCACAAACTTATAATACTCTATGTACCTACGGTAGAGAGTATAAAAATATCAGGCGTTATGCCCTATAAAGTATGCTATGTTATAGGAAAATCATACTTTTGGTCAAGTATGTATTTTATATTTGTCTTAACTCTAAATTTTTTTTAAATACCCAACTTTCTGAGTGAATAGGCAATGTCGTATATCAATGACAGACTTGCAATGGCTTTAATTTAATACATATTAACTTAAGAAAACAAAGATTGCATACTTTAAAGGGCATTAATCACGACTAATTTGGTGCATATAAGCATAGTATTTGATATCTTAATATTGAACAACGATTGTACTTGATTGAAGTATTTTTGTGGCCCTGTTTCCTTATGTCAAAACCAGCGGAGGTGAAATTTTACAATCCTTGCAGAAGTGCGGAATTTCAAGAGATTTCCTTGATGGATTAGGTTTATTGGTTCAAATAGAATTCAAATCAAAGGTTTGATCTATTTTATGCATTTTGTGTTAAAGCGAATTGTTGTTTCGGAAAGTTCAATATAGTGGAGTGGATTTTCTAAGAGCAGGAATGCTGTAGATATTATAATCATGTAATCCAAACCGAGAATAACACCTAAAATATTAAAATATTCAGCTACTCACCTTCGAATCGATGCCAATAATCTTGTTGCACTCCTCGCAAGTGTTGGCAAACACATTTTCATAGCACTTGATGCAATATGGATGATCATCGCGGATGACATAACGTTGTCCGGTGAGGCTCTCATCGCATTGCCAGCAGCAGAAGTGGCCCGAGTGCCAATCCTTGTCCATGGCTTTAGTGTATTCGCCACTGAAAATTAACTGTAAGCAAATAAAGCGAAAGGACACGCCCAAAACTTGGTTTTAAATCACGAATATTTGGCATTTTCAGACATAAAGAAGTTACATTCAATTTCGGTGTTGTTCAGTGTAATTGTGAATATGTCTTTTGGACTGGATATGTTGTATATATTTAGCACTTTGAGTAACATATTTGTTTTGTAGTTTTGTATTTTCTATATATTTATATTTATATATTTGTTGTTTGTTGTCGTGTTTCATGTTTTCGGTGTGTGTGTGTGTGTGTGTGTATAAACAAAATATATTTAGAGACATTTGGAGACAGTTGATTGTGTTGGTACCTTTTAGTAATCTGTTTTGCTGAGGAAAGAAAGTGGTAACGTGTCGTTTTGTAAGAGTTCGATATGCGAGTACTTAAGTTTTCTTTTGGAATTTGAGAGTTTGAGCGTGAGAGTTTGGCATGTTTAAAAAAAAAAAATCAAGATATGGACATACATGTGGATACAAAAAACAAATGTGTGCGGCCAATTCGGCCACCAAAATTCAAAACGAACTGCCACAAAACTGTGCGAATCAACGTTACACGTCACCTACCCCCTTTCCTCAATGGAAGCATCCACCTCCACCTCGCTGATTTGCACTTCCGATTCGCGACGCTTCGACGACTTCTTGACCTTCTTCGTTTTCTTGACTTCCGTCACCGTTTGCATAATTTCCACGTCCGCCATTTTGTGCGTTGCACTCCAATGACCGACTGAACTTTCTAAAATTATTTACTCGATCGCAACGTTCCGCGGAACGCGAGTCAAGAAAACGTTTTGAACTTTGCCGAGTCGAGATCCCAACTGGCGCAACAGTTTTCGAAAAGTTTTTGAAATGGTGCAGCGAGCGTGCGAGCGCGTGCGTGTATCTAGTTTCGCCAGAGACAAGTGTAAAAATAAAATCCCGAGAGTCTCGCCAGAGACCAGACCCCAGACCCCAGACCCAGGCGGTGGC
Organism: Lordiphosa andalusiaca; assembly: GCA_035044965.1. Classification (NCBI taxonomy): domain Eukaryota; kingdom Metazoa; phylum Arthropoda; class Insecta; order Diptera; family Drosophilidae; genus Lordiphosa; species Lordiphosa andalusiaca. The sequence continues at coordinate 1,893,856 of JAWNNM010001363.1, read as the reverse complement.
GTCGGCGGAGAAGGCAACACGCAAGCGTTGCTCTCTGCTGCTGCCATTGTTGTTGTTGTTGTTGTTGCAAGGCAGATAGCAGATCGCTAATGATTAGCGGCATTATTGAATGTTAAATGCAGCGGCAGATTTTGGCCAATTTGCCTGCAATATATGTAATACATTTTGCCAAAAAGTATTGAAATTTAAGTTGTGTGTGGGCGCTGGCCTGGCACACACCTGCGCTGGGAGGGGGGGGGGGCGTGCCAGTCGGAGAGTGAAAAAAAGTGAATTTTCTTTGTTGTTGTTGGTGTTGGAGCGGCTGGCGCTTGTGCACACGACACACAAGTCCCCCCACACACACACACACTCACACACACAATCACTCTCACAAATACTCATTTCCCCACACTGCGCAACACACGCTGCAAAACACCGATGGAGCATAAATTCCCAGTCTGGCATATGTACTTGTCGCACTCGTATTATCCATATCTATCAGATACATACCTCAGTATTCGCATGTATGTATCTATCAAATTCAGAGCGTGGGATATTAAGATTTCTTTTAATTGATTTGCGTGGGGCTAATACCTATATAATTAATATGAGGTTTTTCACATTCCTTGTATACATTTTGGCCATATCATTACACCATTTGGCATTAAAGCATCATCATGTGAAAAAGTTTTGGCGAAAATATTCCAAACGGCTAACAGGTGTTTTAGACATGTTTAAACTAGAAAAAGAAATTTTTGAGTTTAAGTATGGAAAAATTCTCAACTATAAAAATCTTTTGAACATATTTCAATGGGGTGAAGTTGCAATTGTTGTGGGTAAATCTTTAATTAAGAGTAGGGATTAGTCATAGACATCATTATTTACTGGAAAAATGCAATGTATTCTGGCATCCATTGACTAACTGATCTTGGTTTGGTTTACAGTTTTAAAGCAAACTTGCTGAGTATCAAATGGGTTTAGATGATGTTTTCTTAATGTTATTTTATTTTCTCAGATTTTTCTTGATTGATTGTAATTGCAGGTAAAGTGTATTTACTAACAATAATTTATTTAATTAAGAACGAGCATTAAATTAGACCAAAAGTGTTTTTATTATATAGTGTACAATTTGTCACAGTGCTCCCAGGCGGATGGTCTTACGCCTGCCCGAATATTTTCATAATTTCTCCGCTTTTCTTATAAAAAGGCGAGCTTTTCTGTCTTTTCCTATCTAAATCTATATCCACATACCACTGCTTCAATTTTTCCGATTCAACTTTCAAAATTACTAACAGTTGCAACGACACGTGTATCGATAGGCAAAAAAATCGATACACTGTGGAGTCCCTACACGAAATCATTTGGAAGCAACTTGTTTCCTACCACTACCCAGTCGGACCTGACACTACGAAATATGCATAACTTTCATACTTATTTTTCTTTAAAGAAGTAGTTCCAAGATGTGAAAATTTCCATTCGCTTTTGTTAAGGGGTGAAACCGTCAAAGAATGCTTTCTTGAGAACGTATTTTAGCAACGATCTTTGTTGTTGGTAACACATGCGAAAAGCACAACCAAGAGAAGGGATGGTTTCATGTAAAAGAGACTTTTTGCCTTCTAAGCACACGAAAAAAAGGATGTAGAGACGTTTTCATACAGAGTTTTTAACATCTATCATACTAAAAAACATAAGTAGCGACCTTTTCTGCTTTGCTAACGTTTTTGACTACGGATATTAGTTTTTTTTTTTATCGATCCGGTTGCGATTCGATTACAAAATATTTGTGTTGGTTACCGGTATTTAGAATGGTTAAATATACATTTTAGTTAAAGAGAAATAAGAAAAATACATGAAATTATACATTTTACACCCATATATAGTCGTCCGAAACTTAAATGGGTTTTACACCTTAAAGTTTGCTTCATGATGTTTTTCAATAAGCTCATGCCTGTGGGAAAGAGGTGTATTTGTATTTAGCTCAATATTTTAGCATTCAAAAAGCGCTTGAATTATTTTTTAATTCACAGATGTGATCAAAAAATCACTACAAATTACACAAGCCTGTGGCCGTTTTCGATTCGTGTTTTGGAATTGTTAAATGCCATATTCCATATTCCATATTTTACATGTCTCGGTAGCGAAATATTTGAGCATGTGGCTAAACTGGAAAAATAACCATTTTGCATGTGGTAGTGGTTGAAAAGAATTATTTTCTTCATATGTATAGGTGTCTTCTGGACACCTTTTACCTCCGGTTTAAAGCCGATTTACGATTCATTTCTTGGAAATCAAAACCTTTTAATCCGGGTTACAATTAGTTCCGAACTAAAATTTACCAGAAATTATAGTTTCAAAGTTTTCCAAGTGGTTCTGCTTAAACAGTAGTATTTTCTTCATTAGGATTGGTGTCTTGAGCGACGTTAGCTCTGGCTTAAATCTAGAATTACGTTTCATTATCATTGGAAATTAAATCCCATGAACCGGGGTTTATTAATTCCGAACCATAATTTTTCCCAAATTCTATCTGCAAAATTTTTGGAAGATACTTTTGGTTCAAGCCTTGGTTTTGGAATTACCAATCAAAATCTTTTAAACATTAGTTCCAGGCAGTTGTTTGTCATGAACATAAAATGCACACAGAAAAAAATCTGAAATCAATCCGAAACGAGATTGAAAACAGGGTAATCCCGGAACAGGATTAAAGTGATCCTGTGTTTTGAGACTAAAAAAAAGTGTGAAGCAAATCAATCTTTTCTCGGATCGTTTCAAGAGTTTTCGGGATTACCCTGTTTTCAATCCCGTTTCGGAATGATTTCTTTTTTCAGTGCATGAATTAGGCGTAAAACACCTAATCGTTTGCTAAAATCTCTAAAGAAATGTTCCAAGTTATGGACATTTTAGCAAGTATTCACGAAACCGAACTGGTGCTATAGGGCCAGTGGCATTGAACTTTGCTTAAAAGTTTATGCATGTTTTTCATTTTCGAAAATTCCTTCTGAATTTTTAAAAACACATAAATAATCGCCCCTCGATTTAAACATTTGGCTGCTGTTTATATGTTAGTTAATAAATGTCAGCCGAGTTGAGCGACACCAAAGGGCAAACGACCCAAGGTAAAATGTAAACAAATTCTAACAAATACAAATTAGCTGGCAAATTTGTTCATATGACAGTTCAAGGGCGGCAAACAACAATTAACAAAAGCTGAACTCTAGGACGAGATGGCAAATAAAACTAAGAATAATGAATCGAAATCAAGAAACTGTATAATTTTCTGGCGTTAGAGCGGAATGAATCCAAATTTTGATGTACATAAATCTTGCATTGCAGTTGCTGAATTTATAAATGTGCAAATGTTTGGCATGCTGGCGGTGCGCTGCTATTTTTGCGGCAGACAACCCAACCAACTGCACCAGCAAATGGAGTGCAGTGTAATGCAATCTTGAAACCATCTATAAATAAATGCAATTCGCGAATCTTTGATAAAAGTTTGCGTGTTGTGGCTGGCTGGCATTTTTCACGCAGGCGTTAATTGGGTCATAAATTTATATATTTTTCACATTATTTTTATAATAATTTGGTTCTTTTGTTTGTTTGTTTGTTGTTTAGACAGCCATAATGTGTGTGTGTGTGTGTGTGTCGGTGTGTTTAAAAATACATTCGAATCTTTGTAATCGAAATGAAGGCAGCGGGTGGGAACTGCGTCAGTCGGTCAAGTTGAAGTTTGTTGGGCATTAAAAATTAGCTGAGCATTTAATTCCAATTAAATGAAATGAAATGGAAAATTGGTATAATGACATTTATTAAAAAAAAAAATACCATTATAGAAATGTCAAGAGCTGTTTGCGACCAGACGCACATCACAAACAAAACTCATACATATTTCAGTACAAGACAAATTGTTTGCGGCAAAAAAACAAAAGGTGTTTCTTTTAACCGAAAGAAAAACTCATTTTGCCAACGGAACGCACAAATTTCAAGTGAATTTTCAAATAATTTAAGGCAATTCTTTTTTGGCCAGACCGCAAATATATTATATATGTGAATCTCAAAAACTAAATACAGAGCACACAAATATTAGGCAAAATAACCGCAGGCTTTTAAGTGTGCCTCGAAAGAAAAATGAATTCATGTCAAAGACAAACTATTGAATAAGACTTTTTGGCAACGTTTTTGCGTGCACCGAAAGATGCCTGTTTGTAGTATAGAGTATAGAGTACTTGTACCTATTATACATCCATGCGCCATTGCGTAACATATTTTACAAAAATAATTTCATAAAAATATCATTGCAAAAAAAAAAAAGTACAACAAAAGACCATCGTAAAGTGGCCTCTAAGTGAGCTGCGTAAACAAATCACTCGAGTGACACACTTTCCTGTTTGTTGTCAGAAATATTTTAGCATTTTTGAAATGTGAGAATTTTTCAATTTCACTTCATTTGACAGGTCGCATAAACGAATTTTGTTATCTTAAAGGCTTTGTAGCTCTTTTGGATGCTGCTTAATTTGACAAAGGATATGACATCGAAAAGTTGACAGTGGCATTTCAGCGAAATGCAAATAATTCTATATGCTCGAGAGTGCAAACAGATGGATAAAAGAATGAATGAATTTTGTATGAAACGAAAGTGTTGACAACTGCGTAGAGGATTGTGACGGAAGAATTATTGCATATTTTTCGGCAGCAAGCGTAGCATACTTCTGGGAAGGAAATATAAATGTTTCACACAAATTTTGACCACAAAAAAGGGAAGGCTGTGGGCAATTTTATTTGGCATACAACTTATTCTTTTCACTGAAAGATATACAAATTTCTCTGGAGACGTTTAGATTAAATTTTCCTATATTGTATTAAACCAATATATAGAATCTTACAAAATAGTTTATTAAACTAACTGAACTTTTGATTCGAATAAACAATAGTAAACCGAAAAAGCTAAGCTAACTTCATCTGTGCGGAAGTTTTTATAACCTTGCAAGTGCTCGCTTAAATTTAAAAAAAAAAAGAAAAACTCTTTTTCCCATTTTTCGACCGATCGTTCGTATGGTAGCTATATGATATAGTCATTAGAATTGGCCAAAAATTTTCAAAATTATGTGAACGCGTGTAAAACAAACCAATACAAAATTGCAGGATGCTACCATTAAAAACAAAAAAGTTTTCATAACTAAGACTGATTTTCAGACCTATCTTTTGTATGGCAGCTATACCATATAGTGGTCCGATTTTAATACAACTTGGTAGAATTATAAAAAAAACATAGAAAACTTACGATTACAAAGTTTGGAGACGTTTCCATTGAAAAGAAAAAAGTTTTTCTCACTAAAACTAGTTTTCCGACCGATTGTTTCTATGAGAGCTATGGGATATAGTCATCCGATCCAGTCGGTTCCGACATATTAGACTATGGGCAAAATTTCAGCTCGATAGCTTTAAAACTGAGAGGACGGACAAAGCTCAATCGACTCAGCTCAGCTAACCCTGATCAAGAATATATATGGTTTATGGGGTCGGAAATGAATTTTTCTATGCGTTGCAAACTTCTGGGCAAATCTATATATATAAAATTGAAATACCTTCGCTTAAAAAAATCCCCTAACTATTTGGGATAGTTTATTTCAAAGCTTAATAGTAATACTGTAATACTTAAATCAAAGAGAGCTTAAGGAATTCGTGATAATTCGTGGCCAGGTGTGGTGCAGTGTGTAGTGTGTGTGACTGCTGTGCCAGAGGTCGTAGGTTCGATACCCCTTTTTCTCCAAAAACTTACACACCCGGTCACCTTTTACTAGCTATTGGCGCTAGTTTTGAAGTAACTAGACATGGAAATGCTTATAGAAGCTTCTATTAGAAGCACACAAGCTGGGAGATTAAGAGAAGCTCGTCTTGGCCTTTTGGGGTCTGCGAAGTCATTTATTAAGTCTAAATGCAGCTAAATGGATCTTCACTTGAACTGATGAAAAGCTTACAAGGCAAGAAAAACTAAATTCAAAATTTGCAATTGCTTGAAGATACATTTCTAATGATACTTGGAGCACTTCAGATGATCTACAAAATATACATTCCAGATATGTTCATTTGTCTGTCCTTTTTGCTGAGTTCTCAGCGATTAAGAGACCTTGAGTATTGAGTATTAATATAGAATTTCCCTCAAATATTACTTCTGATTTCAACACATTTCGAACCTTGAAAAGATTCGACCCAGACCGCTTTTTACCACCTCTTGTAGAAAAACAGAATACAATACATGACACTTTAAGTGCTTTATTTCCTCATTTTAAAATAACTGACAAGAGCATTAAAGCCACATTAGTGTAGATATAAACTTATGGGCTTATACCAAAAATTTTGCATTAAGTCTGTGTATGTGTCACCCCCAGCATTGTATAAACGCCAAACGGTGACATCATGCCAAATGGCAGCAGACAACTGCAAATTGGGCCATACAAATGGTACAAATGGATCCGTTATGCATTTGGCCAATTGTGGGACGGCTTGTGGCTATTTGTGAATGTCAGTGCACTTGGGGAGCAAGTGAATGATCTCAATGCTCGAGTATTTTTGTGGCCAATGCATTAATTTGACACAAGCACACAGATACAGCATTTTTTGGCATCCATCTATTAATAGCCACCGACAGCCGCACAATGGTGGCGTCAGATGCGTTGAATGAAGTGGAGATGGAATGAGTAGACGATGTTTTCATATACACAATTTGGTATTTTCATTCTCATGATTTATTAAGAAATTCGATAAATAACTAACTCGTATGGTACATTGTATATATATATACATCGATCGGTGTTGTCGTTAGTATAATACATAGTTGATGATCCTATGGGCGGGCAAGTGTACCCTCAGTCAGAGGAGGCGGATTGGCGTGCACGGATTTGATAATTGGTGTGATCTGAGAGGCTGGGCTTTATGAACATGTCTATAAGAAATAAACAAAAAAAAAAAATAAACAAAAATAATGTAAATATAGTGTTTAAAATCGCCAGACGATGCTCTTGCAACAAAGCGGGCCTAGAAAAGCGGATAAAAGTTGGCATCTTTAAGTATGTCAAATGAGTCGACAATAGAACGTGCTGGCGTCACGGCCACTGTGGTGGAGGTGGATGTGGATGAGATGTTATCGGGATCGTCCAGCGAAGAGGTGGGCGTAACGCATACACTTTGTTCCGCGCTAATCGTGGAGAGTAGTAGATGCTCCTGTGAGGATTCGGGTGTTAGGTTGGTGGACACCGAAACGGGAGCTATTTCAGCCAGTGCAGTGGCCAAGGCCTGATCCAAATATGAGGGTGATTCCTCCACTTTGGTGGCCTTCTTACGTTTTTTGGTTTTCTTCTTCTCCTCCCGATCCGGTGCCTCAAATTCGGCAATGCCCTCGAGTTGGGCCAGACTGCTGCGTGGCGAGAAGGTCTCCTCAGTTCTTGAGCTGCGTCGTGAACGTGACTTTCGTTTGGGTTCCTGTTCATTGGAACCCCGATCCGAATCGTTATCATCGCGCAACTCTTCCTCCGTTTTGGAGCCTTTGCGCATTTTCTTTTTACTCTTCTTCTTTTTGGGTTTTTCCAAGGGTTCTTCGGGTTCTTTGGGTTCTTGCTCAACCGTTTCCAAAACAGTTTCCGCTTCGCCCTGGGATTCTTCAGCTACATCTGCTAGGATTTCACGCATGGGACTGCGACTGAACAGGGTAATGCTCTCACCACCCAAGCTAAAACGACGTAGATCAACTAGCTCTCCAATTTCCTCATGCTCCTCCTCCTCCACATAATCCTTGGGCTCCTCCATTGGGGTCTCCTTTGCTGTTGCCTCCGCATCATCCAGCTTGAAGTTCTTACGCCAATTGTACTCTCTCTTGGGTTTATAATTCAAATCCACCTCAATATCATCCTCTTCTACATCCACCTGCAGTTGAGGATTATAACCATAGCGTGTACGTAGACGGGCAGACTGTCTGGCTGCTATGTGTGCATCACCCAGATAACGCATTTCCGTTTCCCTACTAAGACCCAAGGCAAGGTCCACTTCATGATGCCTTTCCGATCTATCCAGCTCCCTAGTCTTGGCCCACAAAGCATAGCGCTCACTATCCGAACTTGATTTCTCCTTTTCCGACTCACTTTGCTCTCCCGTGTCCGAGGGTAATTGCTCCTGTACCATGGACTCGTAATCCCTGAGTATACCCGATTGTTTACGATTTTTGACAGCATCATTGTAGATTTGCTCTATAAAGGAGTCTGGGTCGGAGTAGGGTGTGGCCCCACCCATAGCACCACCACCACCACCATCATCTAGCCCATAGTCTAGAAAATCTTCCACAGCTTCCAACTCCTCCCAGTCGTTGGCCCCACGATTGGCATAACGATCAGCATTACGTTCGGCTTCCTCACACTCGGAGGTGTCGTGATGGGACTCATCGGTGGGTTGGGTACGCTCATTATTATCTGAGATCCCCTCATCGAATTCCAATTCATATTCATCTTCAATCTCCACCACGGTCTGTCGTTCGTCTTCACTATCATTGGAGCTGGCCTCATCCATATCCTGGCCCAGTATATCAAAATTATAGATAGCATTGGTGGCATCAAATTCAGCTGCCTCCGCCTCGGCGGCTAAAACGGCGCTGGCCCAAGACTCCTGGGATCTGTCGCTATCTTGGGTATAGAAATCCTCCTTTAGCCAACTTCTGGTACCAGCTGGGGTTCTCACTTCAATGTGTGATATATAGACATAATCATCACTTGGATACTCCTCAACGGGATGCTCTTGAGCCAAGGAATAACGCCTGAAATGATGATACTCATCCGGGTCTAGATCTTGCATGACAGTGGAATCTGAGGCACGACGCTCACTGTCTAAAAAATCGGCATTCAGGTGACGTGAAAAGTTCTCAAAATTAACGCTGGCAGCCAATTTGTCCAGCATTTGATCCTGCAGCTCTCTCCTGGCCACCTCGTCATCAATATTTTGCACACAGGCAACTTCTTTGCCGCGCAAGGGTGAACGACTGGGAGTACGTGAACGTTGAGCACGCTGGGTCAGAGATTCCTTTCTCTCCTTTGGTATGGCCCCCAAACGGTTCTCACTTGATGATGTTAGGGAATCCAAAATAGCTGCCTGAAGCTCACGCTGGGCGGCTGCATGCTCCCTGGCCTCCTGCACGTCCAAGGCGAGCGTGGAACGTTTGAAACCACTTGCCAGCAGTTCTTCTTGAAGTTCTCTAGCCACCTCGGACACGGTGCGTTCATAGTCTTTGTCTAAATCCAAATCCAAAGACTCCCCCACATAGGTGGAACGTTTAAAGCCACTAGCTAGTAGTTCTTCTTGCAGATCCCTAGCCACCTCTGAGGCAGTGCGTTCATAGTCTTTCTCGGTGGCAGTGGAGCTCTCTAAGGCAAAGTCCAGAGACTCCCCCACATAAGTAGAACGTTTGAAGCCACTGGCTAGTAGTTCGTCCTGCAGTTCCCTGGCCACCTCGGAGACAGTGCGTTCATAGTCCTTCTCCGTAGCAGTGGGTTGCTCTATTTCGAAGCCACTTGCCAGTAGTTCATCCTGCAGTTCTCTAGCCACCTCGGAGACGGTACGTTCATAGTCCTTCTCGGATGTAGTGGGACTAAGCAAACGTAGCTCCACTTCCTCGCTGGCATTACTTAATTTTTGTAGTGCCTCCAGGTCCAGTTCATGTTGTAGCCTCACCTTGCTGCTGGCCAACACACTTTCGCATTCCTCGCTATTCTTACGCAAAGTTCTTTTCTCACAACCCTCTAGATTAAGCATGAGATGAAAGTCCTTCTCTGAACCCGATCGGGAACGGGAGGGTGACAGGGAGCGCATATCTCGTTCCTCCACAAACTCATAGACATACTCCACGGTCAGACGTTTCTCGGGCTCGGGAGTGCGAGCACGTTCTTGCATTTGCTCAAAAAACATATCATTCTGAGCAATTAGCTTTTCACGACGCTTCTGCAGACTATGCTCTAGGTTCGAGGCACTGGGCAGGGGAGATCGGGAACGGGTACGTGTATGCGAGCGAGTGCGATCCAAACGTAGCTGTTCAAAGAGTCTAGCCATGCTTTCGGGTGTATCCTGGGGTTCCTCTGGCTGTTCCACTGGCAGAGCTTCTGCAATTTCTATGGATATGGTGGGTGGCTGCAGTTTGGTAACAAGGTTTAGGTTCTTAGCCTCATCACTTAGCTTGTTTATATCCACCACCGATTGGGGTAGATCTAAGGGATTCTCTTCTACCTCCATGGGACTATTTTGACCACTTCCACTGTTGCTGGATAATCGTTCCATCAGCTCATCATTCTGTTTAATAAGTCGCTCGCGTCGCTTGCTTATACTTCTCTCCAGATTTGCGGTGGTAGGTAAAGGTGAACGAGAGCGTGATCGAGTAGCTCTCGCTTCATCCAAGGGGTTGTATAACATGGGTACTATATGATTACCATTCTTGACATCATCGGCCACGTTTTGTAATTGCAATTCATGGCCATTAGACTCATTTCCATTAAGGGTCGTTTCCAGTAGTTGCAAAACCAATTCACAGTTCAGTTCCCCTGCCATTAGACCATCCTGAGTGTCGTCGTATATCTCCAGTGACCTCTCATTGTCTATATCCATGCAATTGGCCACATTTTTGGGTGTAGGAGAGGGATTACGGGAATTAGAACGTGATCTGGAAGGATTCACTGAGGCTTGAAAGTCGTAGAAATCACTTAGACCCTCCATTAGCAGGCCATATTGATCGCGCCAAGGTGCAGTATCCGGTTGATTGACGCTTATGCTGGGTGGCTCCTGGCTGGCCGACCAACGTTCCTCGTATTGATTTATTTCATCGATGCGTGGACTGCGCCGTAGACCTGGTGAATTGCCACGGGGCTGCTCCTCCGTTGTGGGGGAGGTTTGCAGCTTGAAAGCAAAAGCAGTGGCAGAAGCATTATGAAGAAGCATAAAGGGGGCGGAGGGAAAGCAGTTAAAGCACTAGACAGCAGGCAGATAAAGGAATGAGCACACTCAGATAAAAAATCAAGGCTATTCTGTAATTGAATCAAGTTTACAGATAATACTTGATTTAAGTACAAAATTTGTATTTCAAGTAAAAGGATTGATCTTACAAATAATACCGTTTTAGGTTTCATATAAGAAAGTGTAAGCCCTAAATATTCTGCACCTAAAACTAAAAGTTCTTAAAAGATTCTTCCATTTTACTATACAAATCCATTGGAAAAATTTACTTTTGAAACCAAAAACAAGATAGAAAGTCGGTCAAGCTCGACTCTCACATACTCTGTACCAACGGAACTATACGCTAAGCATAACTTTTGATGCTGCAGTCGCAGCTGAAGGCAGCGCTGCTAGCAGCGAACACTCTTTTGATCATAACTCGACAACCGTTTATCTGATCTTTGCCATTCCTTTGGCAGATCGATAAGTAAATCTGATTACTAAATATATCTAAAAGGTAAGAATCATCTATCTTTAAAACTGTGGAAGATATGAGGTTTTTTCCAAAATGCGGGGGCAGGATGGGGTGAGGCCAAAATTAAAAATAAACTTGATCTGCCTGCAGGTCCCACACATGTCAACCCACTATCTCTTCCCATCTCTGATATCTGTAAGTTCATACGGACAGACAGACGGACGGCTCGACGGAAGTTTTTTCAACTAAGACTAATTTTCAGAACCTTTTCTTTGGGAGCTATACTCTATAGATGTCCGACTTGTAAGAAATTGGTTTTGGAAAAGATTTTCTCAATAGAACTTATTTTTCGATCAATCATTCGTACTGCAACTATATGCTATAGTCAACCGATTTTGACAAAACTTTGTAGAATTGTGTGAAAGCATATCAAATGAATAAATGCCAATTTTAAGAACATTTCATTGAAAACAAAAAAGTTTTTCTCACTAAGACAACTTTTTAGGGTCTACTTATCTATGATATACTATATAGATGTTCGATTTCGACCAAACTTGGTGGAATCATGGGAAAGCATATAAAACTAAGAAATACAAAGTTTGAAGGCGTTTCCATTGAAAACATAAAAGTTTTTCTTAGTAAAATTAGTTTCTCAACCAATCATTCCTATGGCAGCTATAACCTATAATTATCCTATTTGGCCAAAACTTTGTAGAAGTGTTTGAAAGCATATTAAATTAACAAATGACAATTTTAAGGACATTTCCATTGAAAACAAGCAAGTTTTTCTCACCAAGACTACTTTTCTTACCTTACTTTTCTATGACAGCTATACTATATAGATGTGCGATTTCGACCAAACTTGGTAAAATCATGGGAAAGCATAGCAAACTAAGAAATTCAAAGTTTAAAGGCGTTCCCATGGAAAACAAAAATGTTTTTCTTACTAAAACTAGTTTCTACACCGATCATTCCTATGACAGCTATATGCTATAGTCATCCGATCTGGCTGGTTCCTACACAGGTGCAGCGTATTTGTACTGAAAGACTTTGAGCAAAGTTTGGTGAAGATAGCGGGCCAACTGATGCAGGAAATCCCATAGAACCAGAAGGACATGTCTAAACCGACTCAGCTCGTCATGCTGATCAAGAATACATATTTTATGTGATCGGAGATGCTTCCTTCTATGAATACTTTAAAACGGTATTATCTACATCTCTTTCGTACTAGAAAATCTGGGAGTACCTACAATTTTTTTCTGAGTGCCTGACCAAGAACTAACTTACATTGGACTTGTTATCGCTGGGCTTTAACTCCAACGCCGGGGGGCTTTCCGTTTGCTTCTTGTCCTGCCAAGTTAACGTTTAGGTTTTTGGTAAATTATTTCTCAGTTGGTATTTCATCATTCACTTACCAGCTTATCCTTGGTGCTTTGCTGTATTGAGTTGGCTGCCTCTTTGTTCTGTGCCTCACTGGCCTCCTCGAATGAGGAGGTGTGCGGCTCATTTTTGCCTGGTTCCATAACCTCTTCGCCAGAGGCTTGCTTCTCCAGCTCCAGTTCTAGTTCCTCTTCGTCTATGGACACCGCCTTTTCGCGCTTCCAGAATTCCGTATCCTTATAGTGCTCGGGCACTACTTCTCCCCAGGGATTAAGGTTCTCCTCTTCGCCCAGCATTTCCAGTGAACCGCTGGCCACCTCCACAGGGGTGGTTGGTTTCAACTCTTTGGCCGGACTTCGTTTGTGTCGTCGATGATGCTGGGATTTAACCTTCAGCGTGGGTTCGCTGGTGTACTTGATGGGATTGTAGTCTTCCCTGTCGCCATGCCGTAGCTCTTCCTCTTCCAGGGAGGTAAACATCTTAAGTTCTTCGTCGCGTGAGGCACGCGATTCACGCGAAGAATTAGAGCTGCCACTGGAACGTCGTTTTTTAAAGGCGCGTCGTCGGCCAGAACCATCTTCACGCACCAAAGGACGACTCTTGATGCCATCCAGAGAGCGTAGATAGTCTTCGGTGTATTGGACGTCGGGTACATGATCTTCACCCTCGGGTTCGGGACGTTGCTCTTCGGAGGGTTGAGTGCTAAATGAGGATTGCTGACTGGAGTTGGGCTCCAGCGAGGAGCCTTCATCTGAGACGCCGGGGAAGGTAAGGGTTTTGCTTTTAACCAGAAACGGTTCCTCACCGCTGCCCGTTTGGCCGTATTGCGTCTTTACCTTGCGCACAACCACGGGTTCTTCTTCTAGTACCATCTTGGGTTCTTCAAAGCGGGGCGGTAAAATCTTCTTAATGCACGGCTCTTCGACTACGGGCAAACAGCCGGCATACTCCGAGTCCTGCTCGCTAGCCTGAGCTGCCTGCAGCATGCGCTGTTGTAGGACAACCATTTCCTCTTCGGCTTCTAAAAATCGACGTGCATTTTCTTCGATCAACTTTTGTTTGTTTTCCGTATGTGCTTTACTGGCCACCAGGAGTGCTTCCCCCTCCTCCTCTTCCAGTTCACTTTCGGTGACGCTAAATTTGCGTTCCCGCTCGGCGGCCAACAAACGTTCCACAATTTCCGCATCTCGTTGAGCCTGCTCCTGCTCTTCCCTTTGCTGTTGTTGCTGTTGACGAAGTAACTCCGCTTGGAATAGTCTCTCCTCATTTTCGCGTGTCTCCGCTTCGGCTAATTCTCTCAGACGCTCAATGTCCTGTCGTTCCTGTTCGGCGGCTGCCAGTTTTCTTTCATTCTCCTGCCGTTCAAGTTGAAGTTCAGCTTCTTGGAGAATTCTCTCCTGCTCTTCGCGTTGCTTTTCCGCCTCTAACAGTTGTCGGGTGTTGTGCTCTGCCTCTGCCTTCAGCTCACGCTCTCTTTGCTCCGCTGCGCGTTGTTTTTCCGCCTCTTGCAGTTTTCTTTCATTTTCTTGGCATTCGCGTTGTTTTTCCGCCTCCAACCGGTTTCGTTCGTCGTTCAATTTGGCCTCCGCCTCGGCTAGTTGCTGTCGTGTCTCCTGCTGTATGCGTTGCTGGCGTTCCAGTTCCGCTGATAAAACCCTTTGCTTATCTCCCTCCGGATCTAGCCTAAAACCCTGACTATAGGGTACACCATCCTGCATGACTTCAGTGCCAATCGCAGACTCACGTTCTTTAGCCCTGGCAATATCCTCATCCAGTCGTTCGCGTAAACGTGGCAGCTCTTCCTTATCGGCTGCCTCGTCCACATCTCTGGAGGTGTCGCTGGGATGTCGGAAAATGCAATGATACAGATGACGTGCCACAAAGGCAAATTCCAAGGCACCCAGGTAGCCAATTATTAGGGAAAATATGAGCTCACCGACACCGGCGAGTGCCTCGTCAGCACCCATTCTGGCAACGCTTGCGTAATGAGGCGGCGGATCGTCGTTGAAGCGGATGGCACCAGCAATGCACCCAGACTGCTGCCCGATGCTCGAGCGCGAATATATATTCGGATACTGAATCAAATTCACCACGCACTCACACGCTCACTCACTCAGGCTAAGTGATTAGGTAATTGCAGAGAAATTTTGCTTTCTACACAAAAATCCAACGAAATTCTCAATGTATCCGGGCAGTAGCTGTAGCTGCCAGGTGGTGGGGGCTACGGGAGCGTACGCTGGATTCCCTTGACTTGGTTTAATATTCTAATTTTGCACTATTAGGAGACACACCCGGGCAGCCTCATTGCCGCAGTTGTTGTCAGTTAATCGATCGTCTTGCAACTGATTAATGCGCACGCCACGACTGGCTAAGGGCAGTGAATCACAAAAAGAGAGAGAAAGGAGACCCAAAGAACAATCGAGGAAAAGCAACAAAAAAAAAAAGGAGAGCAAACGACAACAAGGTATTTGGCAAACGATGGCGCGCTGTGTGTGTCAAATGCCAAAACAATCAGAAAATGGGATCGGGCCACAGGCCTCTTTTTCTTCTAATCAGCTTTTCCAAGCATTTTCTTGCCTCCTTTGCTTTGCTCACACATTTCGGTAGTCGCTATTTAGGTTTTTTTATTTTTATTTTTATTATTTTAACATAAGTGTTGGCAGGGCCAATGCCAAGCATCATCATCATCATCATCATCATCATCATCATCATGTTGCAGTTGGTGTTGTCATAAATTGTGGCAATTCTCATTTGGCACTGACACTAACATTGCCAACACACGGCGTATGCGTAATTTTTTGTTTTCTTTCAATTAAACGAACATTTGCAATCGCTTTCATTTGAACATATTTGCCATAATAACTAATTGTTTTGCTGTTGTGTGTGTGTGTCTGTGTGTGTATTTATTTTTAAAAATATTTCGATAAAATGTTGCCAAAAATAAATGGGTCGTCCTAGTGTTTATTTGTAAGGTTGCGCGTTTTTGGGTATTTTTAAAAATATACAAAATGATTTCTTTTGCACTGAAAACGAAAGTTTTGGGGCTTAGCAGAAGGTACAAATTGGGCACTAAGAGAAATCTTTACCAAAGGTACACGGAGTATATTTAGTTTGTGCAAAAGTATGTAACAGCCAGAAGGTAGCAACTCCAATCCTATAGTTTAAATATATTCTTAATCAGAATAGAAAAGGCCAAGTCTGAAGTTGCCAAAAAATCACACTTTAAGAGAACTTTAAGTCACTTATGGTTCAAAGCTCTTTCTCTAACCATCTCTAAGATCTGTACGTTAATATCACAGATCTCAGAGATGGTAAGAGATGAAGGTTTGAACCATAAGTGACTTAAAATTGTTATAAAGGTTGATTTATTAGCAACTATCTTTTTGACTACACTGGTTTTTGGTTTCCGTGTGACATTTAACTGTTCTGGTCCTTATTTAACCAACAATCTATGCAGATTATTGAATTTTATTATCAAAATGTATGCCACTTTTTTATCGAAAAATTATGTTCAACGATGAAGCTCATTTCTGGTTGAATGGATACGTAAAAAAACGAAATTGTCGCATTTGGCGTAAAGAGCAGCCTAAAAATGCACAATTTGGTGTGGATTATGAGTCAGCGACATCATTAAACCGTACTTTTTGAAAGATAAAGGCAGTTACGTTACTGTGATGCCCTATGTCCCACCCAGGGATTGGAATAGAAGACGTTACTGTGAATGAAGAGCGCTACCTTGCGATGATTACATACATACCCTAAATAAAAGAAGAGGATCTTGGCTGACATGTGGTTTCCACAAGACGGTGCCGCACGCCACACAGCACACGAGAATCAATGGCCCAATTGAGAGGCGAGTTCGGTAAACAGTTTATTTTAAGTTTGGGACCGGCCAGTTAGTCGCCTTGATCGCGCGATAATGTTAAGGCTGATGTCTATATCGACAAGCCCGCAAGAGTAGGCGCATTGGAAGCCAAAATTTAATAATTTATAATTTATTCGTAACATTCCGTTCGATATGTTGGAGACAGAATGCCAAAATTGGACCCGTTTACATGAAATCATCTTTAAACACTAAATTATATAGATCGTTCTACCGATGTTGATACTTACAAAAGATTTCATACCAGCTGGTAAACCGAACCGCAAAACCGAAACGGTATTATTTTTTTCTTTTCAGAAACGCTGAACCGAATCAAAAACCACAAAAAAAAAACCGGTTCGGTTCGGTTCAGTTCCGTTCTCTGACGACTTTTAAGACGTGAATCGTTTTCCTCTAGCAAATAATACTCATTAATTTGGGAATTTGAATCGTTTCCCTATTTGGTTCCACCCTCTAAATGATAATAGATAGATAAAACCCTTTAGGAAAGACCTTGACCCAAAATTTACCACATGTTATACTAAAAGTCTTCTGCAATTGCTCGCCGCTCTTTATAAATACCTGCCAACAATCTGCATTCTTTCCTCTAGTGGACGATATTTACAAATTTTCCGTGGTACTTCTTTACCTTAATTTAATCTTAGCCAGGAGAGATTTTTCTCATATAACATGATAAACTGGGGGTTTAAGATACATAGTACGTATCCTTTTCTGACCGACATTCTCTGTTTTCGAAGGGCATTCCTTTATAGACCAATCCTTCAAATCCGTCATCATCAGCTTTACACATTCTTCTAAGGATTTTAAACCGAAACAGTACTTATTTTCGAGTGGTTTGCATCCCTTAAATTACAAGAAAACAAGATTCGAATCATGTTTTGGTACGAGGAACCTTAAAGCCCCGAATCGATTCAGTTCTACAGTGTTCGTTTCAGGATGGAATTGCTGCCTTAGTTCAGCCACAATACAAAACCTAATTTTTGTTATTTTTGGAAAGTCTTTCAGTAACATCACTAGAATGACCTTGACAGCACTCTATGGCACATTCATAGAAGAAAACCCTTAGAATCAAGCACTACGTTGTGTTTATAAGATCCACAATCGAAATCAATGCTATTTTCTATTCACAATTTTCGAACAGTTAAAAAACGTTTCCACACAGCCGTATCGCCACACTTTCCCTATTTGTGCACACATATAACTCACTTCCGACTTCCGTTCAGGTCGCACAACAACGCCAACATCGAATGCTGCCAATGAACTGTTGTCGTCGCTGCATCGACGAAGAAGGAAAAACGCTTGCTGTCGTCTTAATGCCTGAGCAAGTGAAGTTCAATGAAAATGCCATAACTTTCTATAATAAATATATATATATATATATATATGTATGCAGGGGAAAGTGGTGGCCACACCTCTGCCATTAAAAAGGGACTGCGTGCGACGGGCGATAAAAAAAGCAAAGTCCCTGCAAACGACACTCGCACATGACAAACTTAAAACGTGCACCCCCAAAGTGTGCCCCACTATTTTCAATTAGCCGCTGCTGGACACAGCTGGGCTTGCAATTTGTAGATGAAAGACTCACCTCATCACAGCCAGCACAGCGGGGTTTCAGCATTTCCGCGTAATGACGCTCGCAGTAGATTTTGTCGTCGTGGACGCAATAGGTCAGATCCACCAGCAGCGAATTGCAAGTGGTGCAGGTGAAGCACTTGGGGTGCCACATGACGCTCTCCACGAATTTGGGAGCGGCCACCACCAATTCACCGGCTGCTATCTCATTATCACAGTGCGCACAATGCTCATCGTAGGGTGCATCCTTGATGTAGGCTACAAAGTACAAACGGACACAAGTTGTGTCATTGGCATGGACCGCGCATCAGCATATTGACCCCTTCACTTACCTATGTCCAATGCAATTTCATTTCGCGCTGTCACAAAATCCTCAAACGATGCCTCATGCTGCACTTCCAAATGTTTACAGTGCTCCAGCGATAGATCTTGTTTGGGCAATTGATACGCGATCTGCCGCTCCCGGCTGCAGGCTCCCTCGGTGCCCAGTCTAGGAACTGACTCCTCGGGCAGCTGCTCAAAGTAGCGATTGATACGCGATGAGACTCGCACACCCGGTGGCACCCAGGTGTAGCCCAAGTCGCGTGGCTCCACACCAGAATCTGCTGGGCTGACCAGCTTGAAGCCCAGCCGCTCGTGCACATTGGTCGTTTGTTGTTGATAAATGGCATGCGCTTCGCGCGGACATTTGCAGGACTGACAGGTCTTTCTGCAATAGGGAAAAAGGATAGGAGAATTTCCAATAAATATTCAATTTTTATTGTAGTTTTGTCATTTTTGGGGAGGTTATTTTCTCAGCCTAGAAGTATGCTTTGAAAATTTATTAAGCGGATATCAGAAATGAATATAATAACATTTTAGAGTTGGCTTCATAATACAATAACAAACAAAAATTTTCTTGGTAAAGAGTATGTTATAGTCGGGCTTGACCTTGTTAAATCATGGAACTACTTCGTAAAACGATATGTGGTATATTTAACGTCGGAATTATCCATAATCCATGGAGAAAATTTATCATTAAAAATCTTCTTCTTATATTGTTACCTTATGTTAAGTAAATCGTCTATCGTCCTATAGCCTAGAAGTGGTCAATTAAATGCTAGGATAATACTGCGTATGAAGTAAATGTTCTACAGGGTTCTATATAGTTTTAGACTTAAGAAAGTTGGCCGAAGGAATAGAAAAGTACTTCTTTTAGTTCACAATTCATTTTTAATCCCGACTTTGACTTGTCCAAACCAAAATATGGCCCTTTATCTTTACAACTAACTGTGCATTAACATTAATCATTGTTTTAAAGCAGCGGTGGGCATGCGTTGTAATATAGTGTAATATAGCTGTAACTGAAATTTTAATTAATACTAATAAATCAGTTGGTTTTTTGTTCAAATTGTTAAAAATTAAATTGTTAATAACTGATTTAGCTCAACTGAAATGCCTCTGCTTCACCACTGTATGAGATTTCAATTAACTTTTCGTTCTCTGAAAGCTTCCACAGACGAACCGCAGTGCCATCTGGCGGTAGCTTTCAATAATTATGCACATCACTTGTTGTTGTTTCCCCAGGTCGCTTACCTTACAATGAGATCGTAAATTTCTTTTTTATCAAATACTTTGCAGTAAATACTCAGGACATTAAGGCACGCGTAGTCCATGCCCGTCCAAGGTACATCGGATGAGGCCAATGCCACCCACAGGGGACACTCAGCGTGACGGTCCAGGTCGAGCATTTTCACCATTTTATGTTGAATTAACGGTAAACTGCACAGCCACTTTGCTAGTTGTACACTGTTGTTGTTATTTTGTGGTTTTTATGATTCTTTTTTTATATTTTAAATTAACTTGGTTATTTTTTATTTTCTTGATTTTATTGTTTGACTCATCAAAATGTTTGGTTCTTTTTTTGTTTTGCTCTGCTCGCGGCCTTTAACCAGCTGGGCGCCTCTTTATATTGCAGACACACACAAAGACACGAAAACTTGAGTAAGTTAAACACCTTTTCATTTGGCACGTCTGTGTGTGCGTTATTTGCTCATTGACATTTTGATTAAGGTGTTAATTTAACCTTTATTTTGGCCACATCAACCATTGTTTGTTTACTATCAACATTTATTTACATACGCAAAAATTCCTGGGTTCGGTTTGAATTGGAGCTGCAGCTATAGAATTGCCTGCCCGCCCGCCTGTTTACTTATTTTTCAATTAAATACAAATAACATCAGCGTCATAAATACGCCCACACCGCAAACTGTTTGTGCGCCAACTGTTTGGGGTCAAAATTGGGAGCAAAATGAGTTGCTCACGAAACTACTAAATTGTTCAGTTTTGCAAAGTTTCGCCCATTTGATGAGCTTGGCAAGGGGGTGGGGGCGTGTTTCCCCCATATGAGCTCATACATGGTCAAAAATGCCAACAATGATGATGATTATTATTGCTTTTCAATTTAAAAAGGTTTGGAAACGAAATCAAATAAAAGGTAAAGGCCACAACAACATTTCATGCCAAGAGCCAACTTTCTGATAAGATTAATAAAGGTCTCCCGCTCACAACCCGAGCGGGATTGGCCTGTGCGTGATGTCATCAACCTACCAGAAAAAAAAAAAAAATTTTGAAATTCCATTCGCTCAAAACAAAAAAGAGCCCAGCGTAAATATCTTCAGGTAAGTAGCAGAAATAATAGTAATAAGATAAGCCGCTGTGAAAGTTTTTTGTACTTAAATGTTATCAGAGAAGGAACTCGCCTGAGATAGACTGAAATGTCAGCTGGCCATTTATGGAATTGACTCAGGCCAACGAGAGTTGTGACTGAGGAACAGTCTGTTAATTGAGCACGACTCGAATGCGGAAAATGCAACAGGTTTGCATATGGTGGCAGTTGTTTTTTGGGGGGATTAAGGGGGAGGCACAACTAAATGGACAAACTGAGTGATTCATTTTCGCTTGGGATATCTAAAGATATATGGATGAACATACATACATTAAGTATGTATGTGCATTTTTATCAAGATCAAGTTGGGTTTGTTTACATTTGAATAATTTCGCTGTTTGCGTTGAGTGAGTGAGTCGAGATAGCGGAAGAAATGTGTAGAGGGTTTCGGTACACATCACCATTTTTGTTTTTTTGATAATATTTGGCAACTAAATTCTTAGGGCTGTGTCATCCACAAAAAAAAAATGTATGATTTATAATATTGCTACCCTAATAAAATATATCAAAAAGGTTATCGCCTCGCCTCTTTTAAGCGGACACTTGACAGATAGTTTGATTGGGTATCTTGAAAACATTCACCAACACTGATAAAACAATAATAAATTGTTCAATTTGTATCTTTTAGCAAAATAGTTTTATTTCATAAAGAACCTGGCATCCGAGAGGAACCATTTCTCAGTGATTCTTTTCCGAACTGGCTTATACCCTTGTCAAATATAGATTTAGATCCGATTTCTTATCTACTTCTATGTAGTACAGAGCTACCAGTCACATAAACTAACGAATAACAAAGTAAATTGAAAATATATCTGACTCAGCAATGTAGAAGATTCGAAATTGGTTAACTACTCTTGCTGCACGCTTTTTTAACTAATTTTAAGGACCTTTCCACTGAAAACAAACAAGTTTTTCTCACTAAAGACCGATTTCACATCTTCTACATCATAGTTGCTATGTGTGAGATAAACATAGATTTTGCTCTGTTATTTGTAGGTTTATGTGACAGATTGCTCTATGTAGAAGATTAGACTACTTTTCTAACTACTTTTCTGTGACAGCTATACCATATAGATGTCCGATTTCAAGCAAACTTAGTGGTGTCATGGGAAAGCATAGCAAGCAAAGAAATACAAAGTTTGGAGGCGTTTTGCATTGAAAACAAAAAAGTTTTTCTCAGTAAAACTAGTTTCTCGACCGATTATTCCTATGGCAGCTATAACCTATTGTCATCCGATTTTGACCAAACTTTTAAGAATTGTGTGAAAGCTAATAAAATAAATATATGACAATTTTAAAGAGGTTTACTTTGAAAACAAAATAGTTTTTCTCACAAAGACTACTTTTCTGACTCTACTTTTCTATGGCAGCTATACTATATTGATGTCCGATTTTGACCAAACTTGGCAGAATCATGTAAAAGCGTTAAAAACTAGTAAATACGGAGTTTGGAGTCGTTTTCTTTGAAAACAAAAAAGTTTTTCTTACTTGAACTAGCATTTTTACCGCTTGTTCCTATAAATAATATTCGATATCCGATTTTTCCCCTTGGAAAAATATTGGATAATACGATATATCGATGTTTCGATACATCGGTAATTAATATTTCCGTTATCCCTAGTACAGGGTATTTCGTTGTCGGGGCACTGGTCTACACACCGCCCTTACATGTTTAACATCGAGATATCTATATTGATATTTATTTTTCGGATATCCGGCAGCAGGCTAATCTTGATTTATGTTGATTGATTGTGTATGATATGTAGATATATGGTTTGGATTCAAAGAACAATCAAAACAGTGAAATGTTATTTTGGGAAGTCAAAACAGCTATAAGGTTTTAGGGGATGCTCGTGCCATAATTTACCTTAAGGTCCTTTAAAACAGCAGAACGATAACAGGAAAAGGTGTGTCTTTAATAGCAATAGACCAGTTTCCGCACCCACCATACTCTCCCCTGCGCCTATTTTCTATTTCTTAGCCATATCATAAGCTTTTAACCGCTATCATAATTAATCACGCGAAATAATTATATTCTTCGTAGAATTTTTTAGACCTCTAAGAGAAAATCAGTCAAGAGTTATTGGCAAAGCTAATGTAAAAGGCCCAAGTTTGATGTTAGACTTGAGGGGAAAATAAATTTAAGACAATCGCGAAACATAATCCCCAAAAAGTAACACTCAAAAGCTATTAAAAGATTACTTTTTAAAGTTAGCCTCAACATTTTTTCGCCAATTAATTGTTCATTCCACAAAGTCTGTCATTCCATTATCTAAGTTGATAATGCGACCCTGAGCAGCAGCATATTAATTTGTACAAGACGGAGGGTAGATGGCGAGGGAGGGGGAGCGATAACTGTGACAATGCACCACCAATGCGGCCAACTGTCGAGGGATGCGCAACCTTATCACAGAATAAACAATTAAAATGCCATTAAAAACGTGTTCAGCTCAGATTAGAGCTAGTGCCTGCCATATCAAGAGAGAGAGAGAGAGAGAGCTCTCTTGTTTAATTGAAATATAACAAAATTATAACTGATTGCGTATTTTGGGGTACAATCAACAGAAACGCGTATGAAAACAAATAAAACACATAATGCACACACGAATGGCGGCGGGGCCAAACTTTTGCCCAGAGATAAATGTAATTAAAAGCCAAAAGCAAAGTTTGTACCATACGCAGCGACAACTTTCGTGTGGCCCGCAGCATTTGGCACTTTTTGTGGGTTACCCGGACCAACAATTACAATTGATAAGCCCCAAAGTCACTTTCATTTATAGACTACAACGGCAATTGGAAAAGTTTTTGGGAGCGGCCCCAAAACGTAACTCTATGAGAGCAATCAGCGTCCCCCGCCCCACACATATGCGGGATGCCGCCCTAACGATGCTGCTGCTGCCGTCGCTACTGACCTTCTTTCCCACAAGGGAGGAAATCCAATTTTCTACTATAATTGCACTACATGTTGCCGCTGTAAACAATAAACAATAAAAGCTCGCATAAAAGTCAACGCTAGAGTGCAACAAATCTCAATTATGAGCTACGGCCCCGTTGAGCTCTGGCTCTGGGCAAAAAGGTGCAAGGGAAAGGGGTTGGGAGTGGACACACATAGTGGGCACGTTTTTTGTTTTTTTTTTCGCTTTCGATTAAATGACTTTTAATGCGATTACGACAACAACACCCACAAGAAGCAGAACAATGCACTTTGCTGTGGGGTATACGGACACACGCACCCAGACACACACATATACAGATACGCGTTATGCGTATGGCAACCGCTAATTGAATCAAAGAGCATCCCCCCACACCAACGCCGGGCTCTGATATCATTGACAAGGTGGATAATTAGCATAAATGTGCACCCCTCCCCCTGCTCAGACAACTTCCCCCCATATGGTTGCCATTAGCGGCGAGCAGCAGCCACTTGGTTGATATTTATGACCGGGCTTAAACTCAGTGTAGTTGCTGCCAGCAGATAAAACAGAAAGAATTTTCTTTTGCAACAAATTGCATTGTGAATTATTACAACCTTGCAAACGTCGCAGAGATGAGCGGATGAATTGCATTTCTAGTATCTGTGATCTGTAACAAAATTAACAGAATTATATACTGATTCAACATCGTAATTAACTTAAATTGAATTGGGCTATTACAACTATGTTATTAAAGGTTGTTATTAAGCTAACGAGAGCGGCAGCTAAAGTTTTGCGATATGCCTTGGTTACTTAAAAGAGAAGTATTAAGAGTTAACCAAAAAAAGAGATAAGTTCTACATTTTTAAGCTATTCTAAGTTGAAGCCTGTCATGTGCTAAAAACTCAAGCTAGTTTCTGTTCTACTTAATTCAATCAGGTCTTTGTGTAGGGAACTCAAACCATTTCAAAGGCTGTTAACGAATTCGCATTTCTTGGTTTTTTAAACAATCTCTATCAAATTTCTTTCTAGTTTTTAAAAATTATATATATGTTTATAGTTTTTTTTATATTTCCAGCTTTAAGACATTTTTTTTTTTGCTAAACTTAGAGAAAAAAGCCCGAAAAGAGTATTTTTTTAGAAAAGAAATTCAAATATGTAGAAACTTAATTTTGTTTTTAAACTTGTAGGTAATTTTTCAAGATTTTATTAAAAAGCCTAGCATGGATTCTTAAAAGAGGTCGACCACCAGTAATGTTAGTAAAAACGCCATTATTTTGGAAAAGCAAATTGCTCAAAATTAGAAAACTTATACCTCGTTTATGCACAAATACAAATTCATGAATTTTGCCCCGCAAGGTATGCTATATCCAACAATGATAATGCAGTTTATTTTGTATATTTGCCCCTTAATTTTTAATATTCATAAATATAGCATACCTTAAAGGGCACAATTCATGAATTTGCATTTGTCTATAAACGGGATATTAGTAACACACAGGACGAAAATCTTTACAGCCATTTCTTTTCGTGAAAATATCTAAAGATTATTCGTATAAAAGGTTGCATTTCTAAGTAAACTTGCATGACTTTTTTTTGTGTCAAATGTCAAGAAAGGGGTCGATTACTAGATCTGTTGTGTACTTCTTAATCTACTTGGTTTCAGTTCATGTAGCTTTGTCCTCTGATCGAGTTAACAAGCCAATTTGTATGACTTCTTATCGTAATAAGAATGAGAATCTGTTTTGAATATTTTCCAATCCGAAATACCAAGAAATAATTATTCATTCGAAAACTTGAATGAAACTTTCTGGCATCTGGGATATTAGTAAACCAACAACAAAATGCGGAACTCCGGTTCAATGGTTCAAACCAAAAGAAAGCAATGGTTAAGGTTCGGAAATTTATGGTTCGAGGTTTTTGGTAGAAGGTTTTGGTTCGAGCCTTGCTTCAGTTCATGCTTTATATAATATTTTTAATTTTTGTGTTCTAAAAAACGCATTCGACATAAAAATTACAAAAATCGCATGGAAATCGCGTGGTTGAGTTGCTAGGGTCGGAATCGTTTATTGGCAGACATTGGTATATTCAATATAAAAATAAATATTTCGAAGTTTTTCCAGAAAAATATTACCAATGTAATGTTACACTCTTGATTTTGAGAATTTTTTAAAAAGCTTTAGAGTCGAGGAGCTTAAAAATCAGAGGCTTTTATGGGTGGGAATTTTATAAGAAATTTTAAACTTATTTCTACGTTTTTTATTCCACTTTTCTGCTCATTTTAGGTGTCAGTCGCACTAAACCCAACCATATAACAGAAGAAATCGCGAGGCAGTTGGTCAAATATCTGTTGTTTATGATTTTTGTTGAACCGAACCAAAACATTAGGTTCGGAACAGGTTCTGGTTCAGCTTTTATTTCTAAAGAGGTGAGGTTTGAGATTCGATTCACTGTAAAATAAAAGTTGGAGTTCCGTGCCTGAACCGGTTCGGTTCAAAACAGGTTTGCAACCCCGATTAACGCTCTCAATATTTTGGAAATACTTGATATAAATCAATGGCCTTATGTCAGCAGAGAGATTGATCACTCAGCGGGTATCAGAAAAAACTGAAACATTACATAAAATTGGGCGACTTGGTTGCCCTCTAAGTTTTGAAGCTATCCAGCTGAAATTTAGCACAGAGTCTTTTTTTTGCTGCACGCTACTAATATGTCGGAACCGACCGGATCGGATGACTATATCTCATAGCTTCCATAGAAACAATCGGTCGGAAAAATAGTTTTAGTAAGAAAAACTTTTTTATTTTCAATGGAAACGTTTCCAAACTTTGTATTCATATGTTTTCTAGGTTTTATTTTAATTCTTCAAAGTTTGAAGAAAATCGGACAACTATATGGTATAGCTGCCATACAAAAGATAGGTCTGAAAATCAGTCTTAGTGAGAAAAACATTTTTGTTTTTAATGGTAGCATCGTTCAATTTTGTATTACTTTGTTTCACATGCTTTCACCCAATTCTAAAAATTTTTGTGTAAATCGGATGACTAAATCATACAGCTTTCATAGAAACGATCGGTCGGAAAATGTGTCGTTGTCGGAATAAGGGTATAAAAACTTCGGCACAGATGAAGTTAGCTTAGTTTTCTCGTTTTTTAATCCAGGCGATGTTAGGTTAATAAAGCTGTGAAAAGAACTAACTGTCAAACATAAACAAAAAAAAGTGATGGAGTAACAACTATTTTGAACTGTTAAGCCGATGTCTATATATAAAATGCGGATATACATATGATTGTTAAACTAAAGCTTGATATTTGTACAGTTGTAGAAGATATTCAATATGCCGGTGAGGAATTTTGTACACAAACTTGTTCAACGTGCAGGCTTTATAGTCTCTGCGATCTCAGAGTTTATTCAGATGGCTGTTCGCAAAACGTTTTTTATAAAAAGAAAGCTATTAATTTGCTTGGGAAATAGGGCTGGTTTGGTTTTTAGTGGTTTTCAGTAGGAAATTTATATGCAGTTATTCTCTACATTTCTTTAAGGTGGCTAAAAACAAGATAAATTGGTTTGTATCAAAGAATATTGCTACATAAGCTTCATCACTATTTTGTCACTGTATTAATCCAGCACCTCTGATGCACAATTTCCGCCAACAAGTCATCACTTGGCTAGGGGGGAATTGCAGTTCCGCGAAATCTGGGCACAATGTGTTACAAAATTTAAAAAGAAGCGCGATGGGCCGTGAAACGGGTGAAAACCATATGAATGTCATAGCGGGAGGGGGGTAGAGAGAAGGGCTGATTAGATGAGTCAGTTGACTCTGGGATCGTTTTACTTATTTATTTAAATAAACATAGAGATATCCCAAAATGCCAAATGTAAACAAAATGTTGGCAAATTGTTTGGGTTTAACCAAGAACATTGAGCGAAATAAACGCGCACAGACAAACAGAGTCAAAGGCCCATTTTATTTTTGAATGGCTTATTAGAAATATTTAATTCAGTTTTAATTGAATTTGTTTATTTGTTGATATTTGGAGGAAACACACACATAAAACGCATCGAAAACGCGCGAAAAACGCGGGCGAAACGAGCGAACCAGCACAACCGACCCGTTACACAATTCAATTCTAACTGAACTCCGAGCTGCGTCGGCGTCGGCGTCTCTGGCTCGTTGTTATCGTTGCTTGGCCCGAAGGCAGCCGAAGCGTAGCATAAACGAAGTTCAAAGAAAGTGCTTAGGTGGGTGGGTGGGGGTTTTTAGCGATAATGACACGGCACTTGTTGTTGTTGCTGCTGGCTACCACAAGAACCGCTTATTAGCAATGCAGTGCGTTGGGTTTTTATGACGCTCTTCATTAACGCAACGGCACACGTGTGTGTGTGTGTGTGTGTGTGTGTGTGTGTGTGTGTGTGTGTGTGTGTGTCTGTGTGTGTCTATGCCAGAGACACCAACTCCAGCCTAATGACTACCACAGGTGGCACGCTTGGCTAGCGAAGCGCACTTCTACTAAGCCAACTCCTAATGGACATCAGTCACACTGCACTTATTGGCCAAAAGTGGAAGTCAGGGAAATATGCACATGCACTTCCGTTACGTTCGAATTGTAAAGGCGGTCAAGGTCAGGGAGCCAGGCCCGAGCAACTGGCGGAACCATTTATCAATGGGTAAAACTGTGACAAGATCCAAGTGAAAAACATGAAAAGACTAATTGAAGTGTGGCCGGACAAAATCCATAAAGACGGCACAAATGGCCCGTAAAAATATTATGATGCCATTGAATTTGCCCGCTGCTTCTGCTGCTGCCGCTGCTGTTTTCTGTGTTCAGGCCAGCACTTGGGCAAATTTGTATATTTGCACTAAAAATATTCATGGTACAACTGTCGGCAGGCGGGGGGCGGGGGGAGCCGGGTTGATTGGTGTGGCCAAGTGTTTTCATTCATGGCACAAGTCAACAGACTTGTCTTCTGTCTATCCTGAGACATACATCTTAGTGTTGTGTCTTCTTCCTGACATTGTAATATATGAGATTTGGTTGATCGTAAACATTAATGATTAATTAAAAACGCCGTGGAGCACAATTGTGCGGCCTCTGAGTGGACACGTCTTGGGTTGCGAGGGCAGCTGGGTAAATTTGCAATAAACTTAATAATGGGAAATACTTTCACAAGCTTAAAGTTAAGTTGGTGGATTGTTTTGGCATAATATTTGCCATTTGGGATGGGAATTAAAGATTTTCTGTGTGTGAAAATGTTCTCTTTAATAAAGTAAAGCAGTGGTGGGCAAGCTTTCGGTACAATTGCTCCGAGAGGTATTTAACGGCAACTGCCTGGCTTCTCGATTCGATCCTCGCTACTTAGAGGAGACAGAAAAAAAATCTGGAAAGTTTTCACAACTACTTTTAAAAGTATTTCGCATTAATTTCAATGGTTAATCGGTGGTTTACTGCATTCCATAACAGCGCAACTGGCACTCAACTTTCAGATGACGTACATAAAATCTCTGCAATTTTATTGAATGTGCGGATAATAAGCGTTTAAAATTATTAGAGCTGTACCCTGAGAATAAATCTATGAATGTGGTAATGGTTTCAGTTACAAAAGCTCAGTGAGCATTGAAATTATTGATTTAAGTGCAAAGTTCTTGATTTAAGAACTTAAAATCAGTGATTATTGATTTTAAGAACGGTTTGAACATGCCTAACACGATTTGTGTTTGACTTAGGAACTTTAAGAGCTCAATATAAGTCAACCTTAGTCTTAATTAAGTGCTTTTTATGCTTAGCTTAAGAACAAATAATGTTTGTATAAAGAACTTTGATATTAAATAAGAACCAAAGATACTTAAAGCCTAAATTTAATCTTTTTTGACCTAAAACTAATAAGGATATGTTCAATATGTTCCATTCTGTTGATCAGTCCCATTAAATGGTTAAATCAATCCCCATTTATTCTCGATTATATCTCGAGTTGTTTTGAAATTAAAAAACTCTGTTCTCAGAGAAAATAATCTCTCGGGATTTCAAGTTTTTATTTGAGAAAGTAAAGAAATTAAACTAAGAGCTTGTTTTTACTTTAAGTACGAAATAATCTTAACTCAATAGCTTTTTTGGTTATTTAACAGATTTTTGCTATTTAAGAGCGATTTGTTCTGTAAGTAAGAATACCCAAAAGCGAATCGTTTTTTCAAAATTCTCTATTTGTGGGGTTTTTCAACTGAACAATTTAAATGCAGATGCTGTTCGAAGCGTGCTCCACTCTTCCACTAGCCTCTACTTTTGTTAACCCTTCTTAGGAAGGAAATCTAAACTAAATGTATCAAGGATATGTTGATAAACTGCCCTCGCACCATTTACAAAGTGTGCTAAAGATTGATGCGACACTGCTGCTGCTGCCCAGTTTGGTCGCACTTAATTAGATGGTATTTCCCTGCTCTCCGGAAAACCTTGCAAATTGCCTGCATTATTAACACTGGCAAGGAGGACGCCACAACCGCCAACCACCGGCAGCAACTCTGACAGGTTTCCCCCCCCCGGCACAGGTAGTTCCGTAGCTTGTCCACGTCGTCGACGTCGTCGCGCTGTCTATCAACTTGATAAGCAGCCACATTAAATGGCCCACAAAATATTATGTATCCACATTCGATTACGAAATGCAAAACGTGACTTTGGCCCCGGCAGTTGATTAATGGAGGAGCCCGAGTGACGGGGAAAAGTTGAGCAAGTAGTAAAAATGTTACACGTGATTTCTTTCCTCTCAGATCAATATAATTGATTTATAATTTTGCAAAATTATCAATTGATATCAGATGTCTTAAGAAAGTTTGTTAGAATAAATTGGTACTCTTGGATGGTTAGGCTTTCAGATTTTCTATTGCCAATAAACTGAAGAGCTTAATGTGTGCCTCATTACAGGAAATTGTGATACAGCCGCTGGCACTTTGTACATTACAAAAAACCCATCTATCAATAGTTCTCGCTGGGCCATAAATATCGTGAAATTGCATTGGCTGAACTTGTACATAAATTCGTGTATTTATTTATTTGTTTATTTACCTGCCACCGCCTCTATGATACATGTGCCTGTCATTTGCCGCTTTTAATTACACCTGCCCAATGGCACACACAACATCCAAAAACATCTAAAACTCACACAAATTGTGTAGCTACATCAACTTTTGTATCTGGCGGCTACATTTGGCGCTTGGAGTCAGTTCAATCTCTTGTCGCTGTCTTGGCCGCAGGTGCAAACGGCAGTGCCAAGAGTTGGCTTGACTGCGATGCTGCCATTAAGGCCATTATTCTACATTAGATAATGTGCGAGTACTTGTACAGGTACATGGCCAAGTATTTGATGTGTGTTTTTCCCTCTAAAAGGTAGCTACAAATGTTTTGTTTCCTTCCCCAGCCAGCCGTCTGTTTTCAATGGTTTGTATTTATTTTGTATTATATTTTTGGCTTTGACTTTTGCTTTGATTCGTGAAAATTCGCTTGAACGTCACATAAAATAAACACTGACAGCAATATTTTTCCATTGCTCTCTCTGTGTTTATCATTGGGCCATCAAAAAGTCAAAAGTTTCCCCATTAGTTTGTGTGGCATCTTCATTTTTGGGTATTTTCTGCAGGTTGTAGAAGGGAACGAAAGAGGCAGATGAACGAACTTTACGAAATAGCCAAAAGGTATTTGTAGCGAAATCGTAATCACGTGTGCTATGACTAATTGGTTAATGTGATTTTGAACTTTATACAATTTAATTTGTCAAAATATTCCATCTTGCCTAAAGGGACCATTTCCGTTAACAAGCTGGGATGTAGATGAAGTGTGAGAGGGGGGACACAGTAGATAATATTGTTGTGCCAAAATTTCATTAAAATTATAGATATAAATGTTTGTAAGTTTTATTTGTGTTTTTAACATAACCACGCAGAAAATTACTGAATGGATAGGAAAGCTGTCGAAATTTCAGAGAGCTGCTGAGACTGCACAACAATCTCAATTGCGGCGGTTAAAATCTACAGAAACGCTAAAGCAGGAGAGCCATCGACACCAGCAATTTGCTAAGCACATTGCATCAAAGAGAGTTGCTGAGTCAGCATTGAAAAGGGGGCGGCATCGCGGCGACAAATCGAACCAAACTAACAAAAACAAATCAAGAAATATGCAAAAAAAAAAAATATATAATTGAGTTTTGATTATCTTGCCCGACGGCATTGAATTGATTTGAGTGAGTAGCCCATTTGCTCAACTGAATTAAAAAATTTCTCAATATTCTGTACGAAAAGCTATTCAAATGGTTTTCTATGAACTTAATTCGAAAGTAAGCGAAGTCTTCACAACTAGTTGCAAAGCAACTAGAAATAAACTGGTGACAAAGTAACTAGATTCGGGAGAGTTGGACAACATCGCAGCAGCAGATAGCCCTTAAGCTTAGGTTGATTAAGTGAGGACGTAATTAGAATTGAAAATTAATGCAAAGTGTACCAAAAAACAAGGATTAAGTCAAAAATCAATTGAAACTAATTCTAATAATGCGTACTTTGTTGTGGTTGTGTAAAGTTTTGTGAAATCATGAATAACTGAAAAGTACAGTACATACAAACTGGTATTTAACTGGTTCCTAATGGCCGCTGCTGGCGTCAATTGGTATTAAACTGGTTGCAAATGGATGCTACCGGGGACAATTCTTCGCTGCCTATGACATGCCGGTGTAAAACGTACAATTTATATACAATTCGCAATAAATTCATTGGTTTGCAAGATTTTAAAGCCTGGTAATACTTCTGGTATTAGACTAGACACTTTCTCTGCAGGGTAGTGGTAGCATTCACATAGCAAAATTGTGTTTTGTGAGCTTCTGTTTAACGTTTTTTGTTAAACAAGTATTTTCAGGCATTTGTGTTGAGTTAATACAAATTTCTCCTGTTGATTTAGAGTATTAGAGTGGCTTGGGTAATGTTGGTCCTCTTTGCGCTCTTTTTGCTTATGGCTAGAGGTTAATTGGCACCCGATCTGGCTAATACGTACTTTGGATATTTTCAAAAGAATTCCATTTTCAACAATCCAATTTATTTTTTAGCCATTCCACAATGTACTATACATTTATTTTGGCTAACTCAACACTCGCTCAAAACGAAAACAAAAAGGCACAAAAAAGGAAAACATAACACTTGATACCAAGAAGTGCGAAATTATGTAAAACAGCAGCCAAAGAAGTGCCAAATCAAAGTGAATTTATTTCACTTTTCCATGTTATTCGCCACGTTTTGGCTTCTCTTTTTTTCGTTGAAACTGTCGAAAGATTGATGCCCAATTAAAATAGTCGATGGCTCGCAGGCAAATCCATTTGGCTATAATTACCGCCTCAATAACTCATAAATTGCGCCCCAGCGCAATGATTATAATTATTATTAGATGCCCTTACCGCTGCGGATCCAGTGCCTCCTCGTTGGACATGGACGTGACCATGGTCGTGGTGGACTTTTTGCGACGGATGGCCATGTGGCGTTCGCGAGTAGGAAACTTGGGTTGTTTCTTCACCAAAACGGGCTGCACACGAAAGATATCGCAGGACAGCACCTTCAACTGCATGTTGAGCAACAACAAAAACAACAACTGAAACTAAGCCGCAACACTTTTCGAATGCAAACACGGCTTAGCAGCTAGTATCTCCTCCTTCTCCTCCTCCTCCTCCTCCGCCTCAATACACAATGCGTGCGACACGATTCCGATTTCTGATAAGAAGCAGCACAACAAACACTAAAGAGGGGCGAACCGATAAGAGTGACTGGCGTGTAGCTCTCGCACTCTATTGTTTAATTTTATGCCCGGCCGTGTGGACAACTAAGCAACAACTGTTTTAACTGTTAAACAATGCAATTGAGCGCGGCTCAAAATCGGCAAACTCAAAATGAGCACGCGGCCGTTAGACGACAGCCGTTGATGAATACTTAATAAAAATGCAAACATGCGAGTATGTACGTACGTACGTACGTAGTACGTACCTATGTATGTACAATGTACATATATTTAGCACGAGGCGGCTGTGTGAGCTCGGCATTCAGTCTCTGTTTTCGCAATTCAATGTCAGCTTCGGCCACGTTCATTGCTCAAAAAACTCTGGCCCTATAAACTGCACGCGTCGCTCAACACAACTCAACTCAACTCGACTGTGAACTTGAGGCTGAACCCCCCAACCCCACCCCCTCCCAGCGACCGAGACGGGCGATTGATGTTGCAACACTTTCATACATGTATGTATGTATGTATGTACATTGTGGATACATTGGAACATTTTCAATCAATTTATATTCAAATGCCAAATAGAATCATTAGTGGGGGAGCAATATTTTTATTGAATATTTTTAGAAAACCAAACAAAAAGCAAGTCGAGGTCTTTAATGGCTTTTTAATTGCCGCTGCAGCCAAGTGAAATCCACGTGCAGCAAACGAAGGTCATGGTTGAAGAAATCAAATTGAAGGAGGAGGATGGAGGAGGATCACCCAGACATTGTTGACTTTTGTTTAAGTTAATAAGTTGGTTGCAGTAGAGATTTCATAAAGGGCATGGAGAATATGCTTACAAAAACTTACACCGCTCTTTTAAGCAGTTAATTAGTTGATTAGTTAAATACGATAGATTGAAACATTTTTGAATAAGAAAAAAACCCAAGTCTCCTAGAGTATTATTGACACAAAAAGCCATTTTACTTGCTTTAATAGGTGGACATATAATATCTACAATTAAAAATAGAGGAAAATTAAATTTGTTTACCCATGCAGCACGTTTCTCTAACTAATTTTTTTGTCACTTATGGCTGTTTTCTAATCTACAACATAGAGTTATCTGTCACATAAACCTAGAAATACCAGAGCAAAATATCAGTTTATCTGACACATAGCAGCCATGTAGAAGATGAGAAATCGGGGCAACGACTACTTTTCTAACTCTACTTTTGTACGACAGCTATACCAAATAGCTGCCCGATTTCGACCGAACTTAGTGGAATCATTAAAAAGCATAGCAAACTAAGAAATACAATGTTTAAAGTCGTTTTCTGTGAAAACAAAAAAGGTTTTCTTACTAAAACTAGTTTCTCGACCGATCGTTCCTATGACAGCTATAAGCTATGGTCATCCGATTTTGACCAAACTTTAAGGAATTGTGAGAAAGCTTATAAAATAAATATATGCCAATTTTCAAGAGGTTTACATTGAAAACAAAAAAGTTTTTCTTACTAAGACTTTTTTCTAACCCTACTTTTCTATGGCAGCTATACTATATGGATGTACGATTTCGACCAAACTTGGCAGAATCATGGAAAATCGTTTAAAACTAGTAAATACGGATTTTGGAGACGTTTGAAGAAAAAACAAAAAAGTTTTTCTCACTAGAAATAGTTATTCGACCGATCGTTCCTATGGCAGCTATATGTTATAGTCAAGAATTTCCTCTAGATCAGCCTTCTATGCGTTACAAACATCAGGACAATTTCCATATACCCTCTGCAAGGATATTAAAAGGGTTGGACAGAATGACGTAAACAAATTTAACCCAAACGGTAAAGATTAGACTATTTCAGCTTCCCTTTAAGCCAGCGATTGTCATGCCTGGCCCCCAGTGGGCAAGAAACGTCGTCATTCATACATACTAAAGCCGACTGCATGCTGCGGCTTAAACCCAGAGAACAAACTGCGTTCGGCTTGCTTTTAAACGCAGACCAGCGGTCGATGAGGGCCGTTCAGAGCTTGTACTGCTTTTACTCCAAGACCAGAGATCGATGAGGGCAGGTCAGAGCTACTTTGCGAACATGCTACCATTGGGGAGTTTGTAAGTACAGTATAGTTCAAGTTTAAGTACAAAATACATATCTAAGTCATATGCTGAGCAAATGTTGAGTATGGGCTTGGCAACAAGGGTGCAAAAGGGCCACAACGTGCCCATTTTTGATTTACAATATTCCAAACAAAAATTTCCAAATCAATTAATCTGTTTAAAATTTGCCAAAGATGGCATTAAATGTGACAGCACTTATTAATTCATTCCAACAATTTTAATTTACAGATAATTTTTGCCAGTGTATCATTTATATAATTCTGTATAATTTCTTTGATTCATGTTTTCATCAGATTAATTAAATGTTAGCAAATAAACACCACTTAGTTCCATTAATAGAATTTTGCTTATTTTTATAATTTTCCAAAATATTATATATACATAGCTTGTATATACGCCTATGTATTTACTTATGTACCGAGTGTTTAAAATTAATTTTTCCATTTTAATTTATGGCCACATTTCTGGCTATTAAAGTCAACCGAGCTCCCATTAAAATAGAGCTAAAAAATTTAATTGTACAAAACAAAACACAAAAAAAAATAAAGTTTACAAATCGAATAAACGAAACGCTCATACGCCCAGTAAATCATCAGATGTTTCGGTACCCCCCACCCACCCCCGCGCTCTCTTGATATTGGCGGGCAGCCAGCGTCGAAATGGAAACACAAACAGAAGAACCACAGTTAGACAAAGGAGACGACAGACAGACAGACAGACAGACAATCGCTTCGGCTCACAAATTAATGGCGTAATTTGGCGAAATTTGTGGCCAGGCCAGAACGTTAAGTGTTTGCCAATTTGCATTATTGGGATGAAAAAAAAAGAGGCGCATAATTGCATGCACAGTTGCATAATTATTGCAGCTAAAATAAAACAACACTCAACTGCGTCCTGGGCCCAGGAAGGGGTGCGGTTGTAACAGCTCACAATGATAAATAATTAAAATGGCAAATATTTATTTTGATACGCATCCCTATAATGTGCGGGCGGTAATTATCATAATGATGGGGGATGGGGGATGGGCGGTGGTGCGGTTTTGCCGTTTAATTGAATGAATTTCTTGGTTTTCTTTAATTTTGATGATCGCAAATGTTCTCTTTTTTCGGCACACCAAAATGGTTGAATGAACAATTTTGGCAATGCTGACGCATCTTAGATTAATCTGGGGGATGTTGACTTGACTGGTGGGCTGTGTTGTGTTGTGACACACACAGGACGTGGGCTTGTGCTAAAAATATTGAGTTTGAATATCAACATTTGTATTTCAACGTTCAACAATTGCGGGTATAAGAAACGCCATCTGTCGGCTGTGACAGCAACAACGCTGACGAAAGCTTTGCAAAAGCTTTACAGTGCATGACCAAATATTGTTCCACCTTTCAATAGAACAGCAAACTATAGCATACTTAACACATGATTTCATCGGATTTGGAACGGCACACTGCTGGTTTTCTTTATGCTTTTTCAAGGACTATTTAACATATTTGCTAGGACTGAAACTGTAACTCACCTCCAATCATGAGCCGCAAATCCTGGACAATCTGATTTACATTGCTCACAGCGTACTCCATCCTCGACCTCTCGTATGATGGCGCCCTGAAATTATTAATAAATTGTACAAATTTTAATCAGAAATGTACCAATTAATATCAAAGTAGTACAGTTTTTTCTAAAGTAAAAGATCCTGGCAAATGATCTAGCAAAAGCTGTAAAATAGGCATATCATACCATACCATACAAAACTTTTTGGAACTTAGTTTTGTCGCGGACTCCCAAAATCTTTAAGTAAGCGAGAGCACCTTTATTGACCCATTTTATCACTTCAAAAAACGTGAAATAACAAGAGAATATGCAGCGTGATTCTTTGTAGCTTAAGAAGGATAGAAATCTTAGGCTGTGAAGGCTGTGAGTCACCATCTTAGTGTGGTCCCTTTTAAAACTTATTTACTGAACCATTCTGAGCCCAGAATTAACCTAAGTAGATCTATTTTCACTACACAGAAAGAAAAAACAGAATTCGGGAATAAAAACAGCATAATCCCGGAGCAGGCTTGAAGAAATCCTGTTTTCCGGGATTAAAAAAAAGTGGTAGCGAATTCAATCTTTTCCGGGATCGGCTCAAGAATATCCTTACTTCGTGTGTGCCGCAGTTTTTATACCCTTGCAAGTGCTCGCTTAAATATTTTCAAAAAATACTCTTTTTCCCATTTTTCCACCCATCGTTCGTATGGTAGCTATATGATATAGTCATCCGATTTGGCCAAAAATTTGTAAAATTATGTAAAAGCATGTGAAACAAACAAATACAAAATTGCAGGATGCTACCATTAAAAACAAAAAAGTTTTTCTAACTAAGACTGTTTTTCAGACCCATCTTTTGTATGGCAGCTATACCAAATAGTTGTCCGATTTTAATAAAACTTGGTAGAACTACAAAAAAACATAGAAAACCTGCGAATATAAAGTTTGGAGACGTTTGCATTGAAAAGAACAAGTTTTTCTCACTAAAACTTGTTTTCCGACTGATTGTTACTATGGGAGTTATGAGATATAGTCATCCGATCCGGTCGGTTCCGACATATTAGTAGTGTATAGCAAAAAGAAGACTGTGTTCGGCTCGATAGCTTTAAAACTGAGAGACTAGTTCGCGTAGAAACAGACAGACAGACATACGGAAGGACAGAAAGACGGACAAAGCCCAATCGACTCAGCTCGTCACCCTGATCAAGAATTTATATAGTTTATGGGGTCGGAAATGAATATTTCTTTGCGTTGCAAACTTCTGGGCAAAGTTATAATACCCTTTGCAAGGGTACCCTTTACAATCCCTAATTTTCTAAGTGAGTAAACAACTTAATTTTATTAACCCACTTCCATTTGATTTCAATTGATTCCACTGTGCGAATTATACAAATTTGCCTCTTAATTTATGTTAAAACAAGACAACTGCAAAAAAAAAAAAAAAAAAAAGAAAAAAAAAAGAACAGCAAATGCAATTTTCCGATTATACAACTTAATTTGTGCCCTGCTCATTTACGCGCCATTGCGCCTTGCAATGGTTGTCGCATACGGGGATTCATTTGTATTTGGAATGGAGATGGATAGGCATGGGTATATGGGTGCAAGTTTAATTGCTTTGGCCAGTAACCAGACCACAGAGGCGACTCCCACTCCCTAGCCAAAGGCAAAGGCAAAGCCAAAGCCATGCCATGCCTAGAGTTGAGCTTAACTAAATGGGCTGTTGTTTCAGTTTCCTCTATGGTCAGAGAGCAAATTGCACTTGTTCCAAAAATACATGCAGCAGCCGAAGCAGCGGCAGGGCAAAGCAACAAACCAACTAAAGTTGGCATACAAAATTCGCACTTGGCACGCTTCCATTTTCGGTCATGTTTCTTTGTCTTGTTTTCTGTTTTCTGTTTCAGTCTGTGTGGCAAACTGCAGCAAAAAGTGTTTAAAATTTTATCACACACAAACCAAAACAGACCAGAAGACCCCCCAATAGAAAAACAAAGCGGAAAAGGAAAGCTGGCATTTTGAAATTAATATTCAGGATGTGCGTTGGTAGCCGCTTTATGGCCTCCACTGTCGCCACCGGCATGTCCTTTTGAGTGCATTCGACGACTTTTTTGTTGCCCTTTTGGCAGTTGCTCCCTGTTGTTTCGGGTCGTCGAATTCATCGCTGGCAACGATAATTGTGACACGTCGCGCTGAAAATCGATGCTGACCCAGTTCATAAAAATGGGCGACCGTCCAAAAGCCCCCAAAGCCTCCGGACAATGGCGCAGGCAAACATTTGGCAGACGGATGTGGCATTAAGTTGCAGGTCCCGCCCCTGCCCCGCCCGCAGTTGTTGTTCCTGTTGTTTGTGGTTCTTGCTCAAGTGGGTAAATGTTTGACTTCCACTTAAGCTTTAGTTTTGGCCCCAAGCCATGGCCCGATGCCTTTTGACAAAAGATTAATGACGGACTAATTAAACAAACGACAATGTCAATAAATCTATAATGCATAACCAATATGTTTGTGCAGAAACTTGAAGTAGAAACTTCTGCCGAACGTGGCGAAAGTTTTGTCATTTATTTTGTTTTTTTGGTCATTTAATATTTGCATAATGAGAGAATGTAATTTGATCGAAAATATCAAAATATCAAAAGGAAGATGGAATAGCATCTGCTTATAAAATATATAATATTTTATATGTAAAATCAGTACAGACATTTCCTAAAATTTGTGTAGTTCCAGAAACACTACAAAATAATTTCTTATTGGAAAGCAGAAAACTATTCAAGGCAGAGAGCTATGATTCTGTGCTAAAGTCTTAGCTCAATGATACTAAGGTTTCGATTGCAGCCCTGGTTCAAAGCTTCTTAAGCAAAACATGCTAGGCTTTACTAGTGTGTGTGTGTGTGTATGTGTCAGAAAGAGGCCAGTATCTCAGCACATCTAATGAAAATGTTTTTATACTCTGTACCGTAGGTACATAGAGTATTATAAGTTTGTGCAAAAGTATGTAACATCCAGAAGGAAGCATCTCCGACCCCATAAAGTATATATAATCTTGATCAGCATCAACAGCCGAGTCGATATAGCCATGTCCGTCTGTCCGTCTGTCTGTCCGTATGAACGCACAGATCTCAGAGATGGTAAGAGATAGAGGCTTGACATGTATGGGACATATGCTTCTTATGTCTGCAGGCAGATCAAGTTTATTTTCAATTTTGGTCACGTCCCCTGCCGCCCCCGCAATTTAGAAAAAACGTCATATCTCCCACAGTTTTGAAGATAGATGGCTTGTTTCTTCTGAACATATTTAGTTATTAGGATAACTTATCGATCCGCCAAAGGAATGAAGAAGATCGGATGAACGGTTTTTGAGTTATGATCAAAAGACAGATTTTCTTGGTACAGAGTATGTTATAGTCGGGCTTGACCGACTTTCTTTCTTGTTTTTTCACTAAAAACTGGCACACCCAGTCACCTTCACAAGCTATTGGCGCCAGCTTTCTAGTAACTAGTCATGAAAAATCTTTTTAGAACTCTGCCTTTCGAATTGGGAGTTAAACTAGAAGTCCATTTCTTTTGATAAAAATAAGAAATATAGAATGAAAATAAGGAACTACATACTATGGAAATTAGAGCTCTTACGTAAACCAAAACAGGCCTTAATATTCTAATAAGCTGCCCGAACGGTAAAACCATCTGTACTTTTGCGTTATCTTTTAGAAAACCAGCTGAATTTTAAGCAGCAGCTCGCTTGGTCTGGAAAAAGATACCCTTGACTTAAACATTAGAAAGTGTTAAGTATTGACAAACATTTTACGCAACAAGCTTGCACTAAAAACAGTAGAAAGTCGTTCAAGACCGACTATAAAATACTCTGTATATATCTGTTAAATGTTAAATTGGATGCCAAAGAAAGTGTTGTGGTGTGTGGATTGCCATTGCTGCAGGTGCTGCCCAGCAAACTTGTTTGTTTACCTTGTAACTCTGCAATCATTCATCCGATCCTCCCCATTGCTTTGACGGATCGGTAAATAATACTAGTTACTATATATATATATATATACATATATAAATGTAGGAGATATGACGTTTTTGTAGCGAAAGTCTAGCAGTGGCAAGTCGCCGGCTTTTGACATTTCCCATAGCAGCAGCCGGGTTGTGTTGGGAAACGGTGATCAAAACAGCGACCAAACAGTGACCAAACCAGTGATCAAACAGTTACCAAAGCAGTGATATAAACAGTGACCATAGCAGAGATTAAAACTGTGACCCAAACAGTGATCAAACAGTGACTTAGTTTTTGAAGGGACGAATTACGGTCTAACATAATGAAAAAAAATGGAGAAAAGTTAACCTTGGCTAGGCCGAAGTTTATATATCCTTCCAGCACGTTTTTCTAACTAATTTGAAGGACATATCCACTGAAAACAAACAAGTTTTTCCCAATAAGACTTCTTTTCTGACTCTACTTTTGTATGACAGGTATACTATATAGATGTCCGATTTCGACCAAACTTAGTGGAATCATGGGAAAGCATAGGAAACTAAGAAATACAAAAATTGAAGTCGTTTTTTTTAAAAACTAAAAAGTTTTTCTCACTAAAACTAGTTTCTCGACCGATCATTTCTATGAAAGCTATAACCTATAGTCATCCGATTTTGACAAAACTTTAAAGAATTGTGTGAAAGCTTATAAAATCAAAATATGACAATTTTAAAGAGGTTTACATTGAAAGAAAAAAAGTTTTTCTCACTAAGACTATTTTTCTAACCTTACTTTTCTATGGCAGCTATACTATATGGATGTACGATTTCGACTAAACTTGGCAGAATCATGAAGAAGCATTAAAAAATAGGTAATACGAAGTTTGAAGACGTTTGCATTAAAAACAAAAAAGTTTTTCTCACTAGGACTAGGTTTTCGACCGATCGTTCCTATGGCAGCTAATGTTATAGTCATCCGATCCGGCCGGTTCCGACAAATGGGCAGCGTATTTGTACCAGAAGACTTCGTGTAAAGTTTGGTCACGATAGCTTTAAAACTGACGGAGGTGAAAGCATAGAAGCAGACGGACGGACATACCGACTCAGCTCGTCATGCTGATCAAGAATGTATATACTTTATGTGGTCGGAAATGCTTCCTTCTATGCGTTACAAACATATGGACAATTTCAATACACCCTCTGCAAGGGTTTAATGAGAAAAAGCTCTAAAAGATCTTAGGATCGGAAGTAGTCCCGAACTACTTCCAAAAACCTTCAAAATATGAATAAAACGGGGATGTACAACGCTAGGAAATTTATGTATATTTGATTTGTATTTATATTTGATGTATTACTTGGTTTTTAGTGCTAACTGAACCGCGGTTTCGGTTCGGTTCAGTGGTTCAAAGGCACGTTTCTGTTTTCAATAATTATTATTTTCTTAAGAATATACTCTACAATCAACAATCGCTAAATGTCGTAGATAATATAGAATATCTTCCGATCAAGGAAATGGCATATTCAGTACTGTATTCTGATAAAAGGTGTACTAAGAGGTCTTTAAACAATTGCAGGAGATGTACGGATGTGAGATGTTTTAAAATGGTGACAAGACAACCTTAGACAGTACGGTATTACAAAGGATCATTTCGGTCTATAGAGGTATCTGTTTATAATTTATAAACATTCACTTTAATTTATAAACAGAGCATGCGAATTGCTCCAATGCTATCCAGGTTAATTATTCGACTTGTTATGCTGTATTTACA
Organism: Lordiphosa andalusiaca; assembly: GCA_035044965.1. Classification (NCBI taxonomy): domain Eukaryota; kingdom Metazoa; phylum Arthropoda; class Insecta; order Diptera; family Drosophilidae; genus Lordiphosa; species Lordiphosa andalusiaca. Next base: position 1,850,904 of record JAWNNM010001363.1, on the reverse strand, counting down.
CAACACAATTTAACCCAAATTAGTTTGTTTTGATTCAATTAATATTTTCACTTTTATATTTACCACTTCAAATGAAAGATACTTAACAACGAAAAGTGATTAACAACTAATGAACATTAATTTAAAAGTACTCAACTGCTCTACAGAATTTGATTTGCCCGTACAAACTATGTGAACCCTTCTTATTCAACATTTGGGGATTCCCGCCTCTTAATTAATATTTTTGTGTGTTTACATTTGATAAACAACTCCCCAATCTCTGGCAGAGTGATGTCATTCCATTTGTGTCGAGCGTAAACCCCATTTCATTTTAATTTAGAAACCAGCACCAAATTCCAAAAAAAAAAAAACTGTCAAAAAAATAAGTATGTTGCAACTACCATTTTGGGTTAGGTTGGCATTTCCAGCATGTAAATCGCATACAAATCACAGCTAATTTTAGCAGAAATGAGGACCAGCCCACGCTCTGGTCACACGCCCACACCCACGCACCTGATGCCAAAGTTCTGCCAATATCAAAATCTATATTCAAGTTAACCACATTTTCTAACTATGACGCTATGACTGTTTGTCTACGGCGAAATAAAATAAAAACCGTAGGTCGACGTCGGGGCAACAACAAAATGTACAAATTAAAAATAAAATACAAAACCGGCTTTCAGTTACTTGGAAATCAAATCTTTGCTCAGTCGGACCCAGAACGAACAGTGAGTGTTTGTTTATTGCAAAATACACAGCAACAAGGAAAAAGTAGCAAGACAACCAGAAAACAACAACAACAACAACCAGCACGGTTTGGGTACAAGATTCCCCAACTGAAGTTGCGTTCAACTTTTGACTCTGCACTTGTCCAAATTCGCTTTAATTAACACAATTTTTGGCCAACACAATGATCATCAGCGGATTTTGATGTTAACCTGTTTGCTTTAGCCTACGCAATTATCACCAGATCCCATCCATCTACATCTTAAACTAAGCAAGGTTACACCTGGCTCATGCATATGGGCTTACATTACCGAGCGTTTTTCACAGTCTAGTTAAGATTTTGAAAAAGAAAATGGCAACAGCAAATGGTGCGATGACTACACTTTAGCTAATCTGACTTGGATGTGGTTCAAGATCATGCACAGGTGGTAGTTGCTTTTGCCAAGTTTGGTTAGGCCAGAGACTAGAGACTGGAGAAGCCTTAAGCGTATTACTTTTTTGCCAGACAACCGTTTGGCCCCGCTGCCATCAGATTAGAAAGTGAAAAAATGTGTTAAACGTCCGAAGATTAAGATTCCAGGGCAATGATCTACTAATTAGTGAACTAAATGTGGATGTGGAATGACAGTTGACAAGCTGGATGAGGGCAGTGAAAATTACACTCGGATAGTCGAATTTTAAGACCAGTTTGATGTGAGGAAATTCATGCTTCAAGTCAGTTAAAAACTGTCATAAAAGACGGTTAAGTTTATGGCACAGTGGTAAAAGATTGCGAATGTAAATGGTAAATAGAGACAACATAGTTGTGTTTTCCATTTTCGGTTAATATTGTTTTCGGTTATCTAAGGTTGCACGAAGACTTTTAGAGGAAAGGAACCCATTTAAAATGGCCTTAAACATGCCACCCCTAAATATTTACTAGCTTGATGTTGTATTAGAACAGGAACCAGAAATCTTCTAAGGACCTTAAGGTCCTTGTGGCTCAACCGGAACTACCTAACCTAACCTAATGTATTAGAACAGGAAACAGAAATCATCCGATACTTTGAGTATCGTACCCTTAAAGCATTTGAGGAAACTGATGGCATAAAAGACCAAATTCGTCGAAATCCACTGCGCAAGCAGAAAATTAAGTCTTGTAAGATAAATATCAGCAAGGACAGCATTATGAAAGGTGACTTGGGACACATTGCATGAAAGAGAATCACCGGCCACTTGCTCACAACAGCATTAGAACAAAAACTCAAAAAAAAAAAATTTAAGCATTGCGTCGCCAGTGCGCAAACAATGCCCACATACGAACTCTGACTGAAAAATTAGTACCATAGAGGAGTCGTTCCACAAACAGAACGTCAGAGTGTATGTTGTGACACCAAAACAATCGTACGAACTCATTCCGAGAGTTCAGAAAGGGTCAAATTCCCAGGTAATGTCATGGTTTGGTGGGGAGTCGCCCATGATGGGGTCATCAAGCTCCATTTTTGTGACAAAAAGAGTCAAAACTTCTTCAAAAGTGTATCTATTCGACGTTTTTAAAAAGTTTGTGGAGCCTCTCAACACGACATTTTTTGCAAACATGCCGTGGAACTTTCAAAAAGACTTTGCTGTAGCTTACAAAGCAAAAACGACTCAAACAAGTCTAAAAGAAAACATATACCGAACTGCATATCTACGAACGATTAAAATACTGGTAGCCCAGACCTCAATCTATGAGGATTACATGTCAGTTCTGTTCTCAAGGCTGTGGCTTGCTCTAAGCGACACCCTTGTATAGAGAATTTGAAGCAGGTCGTTGTCCGAGCAGAGGACAGTTTCTCAATCATCAGATCCGTTTCTCTAGGCTATGGCTTGCTCTACGCTACACCCTTATATAGAGCCTTTAAGGCAGGCCCTTGTACGAGCAGGGAACTGCGACAACATCCGACATAATAGAAGTGTGCTACATTGCTTTTAAGACTGAAAGACTAGTTTAAATAGAAACCGACAAAAGGACGGAAAAGCTCAATCGACTCAGCTTGCCACCCCATCAAAAATATATTATATATAGTTTATGTGATCGGAAAATGAAGGTTTCTGTTGCTAACTTAATGGCAAAAATAATGCTGAAGTTTGGAATTATTACCCACTTGATTGCATTATTACTTTTTTGTATTAGTTTTGGTATTTTTACGGCGATCTAATGATTCGTCAATCACAGTTAAATGTTTTTAAATACGATGTTGTCTTTTAATCTTCTTTTTCCTGTTTATTTAACTCTAGCAGACCATCAATTTGTATGCAATCTCACGTCTGACTATTAGAATACCACTTTTAGCTATATATTTAAGGCATAAAACCAAGTTGCAAACGGACAAAGCTCAAAGGACTCATCTTGTTGCCCTGATAAAGAATATATATGGCTTATGGGATCGAAAATGAATACTTATATAGCAAACTTCTTGGCAAAATTATGCTTTAATCTGAAATGATTCTGAACATGAGTGCTTTACTACTATTATGCATCCTTTTTGTTGTTTTTTCCGCGTTTTAATGATTCGTCAAACACAGTAAAATGATGTAAAATACGATTTTGTGTATTGTACCTTCAATTTGTATACAATCTCTCGTCTGACTATAAGAACTAAGCTTTATTTATATATTTAAGGTAAATCAAAAACGATTCATACTGACAAAGCTCAAACGACTCAGCTCGTTGCCCTAATCAAGAATATATATAGTTTATGGAATCTAAAATGAATAATTTTATAGCTAACTTATTGGTAAAATAGTGCTTAAGTGAATTCGCACCAGATGTATTATGTATCCATCATTTTTCGCGGTCTAATGATTCGTCAAACACAGTAAAATGAGGTATAAATTATGATTTTGGGTCTTGTGCTTCTTTATTCCGTTCTTTAAACTCTAACAGACCTTTAATTTGTATGCAAACTCATGTCGGACTATAAGAAACCCAACTTCAGTCATATACTTAAGCTTAATAAACAAGAAAGAAAGTCGGTCAAGCCCGACTATAACATACTCTGTACCAAGAAAATTTCTTTTGATCATAACTCGAAAACCGTTCATCCGATCTTCTTCATTCCTTTGGCGGATCGATATTATATCCTAATAACTAAATATGTCCAGAAGGAACAAGCCATCTATCTTCAAAACTGTGGGAGATATGACGTTTTTTCTAAATTGCGGGGGCGGGAGGGGGCGTGGCCAAAATTGAAAATAAACTTGATCTGCCTGCAGACATTAGAAGCATATGTCCCATACATGTCAAACCTCTATCTCTTACCATCTCTGAGATCTGTGCGTTCATACGGACAGACAGACGGACATGACGGACATGACTCGGCTGTTGATGCTGATCAAGAATATATATACTTTATGGGGTCGGAAATGCTTCCTTCTGGATGTTACATACTTTTGCACAAACTATATAATACTCTATGTACCTACGGTACAGAGTATAAAAACATTGCAACCATTTCGACGTATCATAAAGATGATAAACAAAACTAACATGAATATTTTCCAATTTTCCAGTCTCTCCATAAATCCTTTTAATTATTGTATTTTGCAAAAGTAACCTTTCCCCGATGGCCTGGAAGCGACCACTACGCTGACATCAGCCATGTTGCGTGTTGTTGCTTCATTTCTAGATGGGGGCAAGACAATTTATTCCATTGCTGGTATGGATTTTTTTTTCCCCCGTTTTCAAAACCAAATACGGCCATAGCCTCATCATCATTTGCTTTCTAACTAACCCCCTCCCCTGATCATCTGCAGCTCTTCCTACACCTTCTCCCCACTAAAAATAAAAGTAAAAAAAATATGGTAGTCGACCATATTTAATGCTTGTCACGTAACTCGCTCGCTCAGTTTCATGCACAGTTAGTCATACAAACGTACACACACCACACACATATATATACACACATATCATATATATATATATAGAGAGTAGAGTACTTAAATGTATTTTCAAGATTTTAAGCGATTTGTTAATTAACAACTTTAGTCGATGGGCTAACATCTGCATATGCAAGACATCTCCGGAATTGAACCTTGTTCATGGCGCAAAAAATTCCTCCCCAAAAATCCGATCAATTGTCAGTGATCAGTTGAGAAAACATCTTTTGTACATTTGCCTTATCGGGTTTCATTTATTTACCTAATTATAATTTGTCGTTAGGGGGGGGGATTCGAGGGGGGCGGATTCGAAAAGTACATAAATCATTTGTTTGCACAAAATCGTATCGTAAATAAATAAAATTCACTAAGCTCATAATGTCTTCTCATGAATGACGCACAAGATCGTTGTTATATAGAATGAATCGTATTGATTGATTGATTGGTCATCAGCGCCATGGAATTTTGATGGGCGAACGGTTGCGACGTGGCGCGGGGGCGGCACGTGTCATGGGTGGATCGCGACGCCCCACATAAACAGAGGGTACGCCCCCAGTGGACACACGTGAGGTTGGATGATGATGATGATGATGATGATGATGCTGGAGTGTGACAGGTGCATTGTAGTGACCACCAAAGTAGGTTGGCTGTTGCACAGGTTGTCGCACGGCGGTGGTGCTGTTGTTGGTGGTGGGTTTACTTCCAAACAGTTGTACACGCGTGGGTGCACGTCCTCTGGCAGGCACCGGCATAGCCGACTTTCCCGTCTCACTGCCTATATGCACCAGGGTCTGATAGCGTCCTCCGTTCCCGTTCTTGGACGGTTCTCGTGTGGGTGATTGGTGTTGCTGTTGTCGGTACCAACGATTGGAGTTGCCCGCCTGTTGAGGCAACTGCCTGACGCTTTGGTTGGCCAGCAAACGTTGAGCATAATACTCCGTGGTGGGCATGGGTTTGGCCACACCCACGGGCACAAATTTACCCGGAGCATGCGGTGAAATGGAATTCTTGATCTCTATACGTATCGAAGGAGCTGGCCGTGCAGGTGACGGAGAACTGTGGCGTAAGGTGGGCTGCGTTACACGGAAGGTTTCGTTCCGCTTCACAGGTGAACGGGCGGCAGAGCGCGTGGGTCGATCCCTCAGGGGAGAACGGGATTGCGGGCGATAGTTATCATTCTCGAAGACCAAAAAGTCTGGACGGTTCTCCTTGCTTTCCCAGCGTGTACTCCCTCTGGGTACGCTAGTCTCTGCCGGTACCTCCACAAACCAGGCGGGATTGTGCGGTGCCTCCTTCTGCTGTTGCAGCAAACGTTCCCGAAAGGATTTACGAAAACTATTTATGGTCACCGTCTTGTATTTGTCCCTTTCATCCTCCTCCTGCTGTTGATCCTCCAATAGATCATCATTCGAATGGGTTTTCAGCTGTTCCAATTGCTCGCGCAGATGTGTGGGTGTCTTACTTTTCCGATAGGTGGAGGAATCAAAACTGCCACTGGAATTGGAGTTAAGACTGGCCTGGCGATGCACGGAGGAGTCGCTGGAGCCCGTTTGCAGTGCCTTGAGGCTCGACTGCTGTTCATACAGAAAGTTGAAGGGATCCGCCTGGGCGTCGTAGTCAACCAAACGATCTCCACCCTCGCTGCGCCATTTGTAGTAGGTATTTGTGGCCGTATCGCTGGGATGATGGTCATAGCTGGCCACCTCTTCGGGCGAGGGGGTCTTCTTGCGTTTGGTGAAGGTGCTAAATTTACTAAATACTTTCGACTTTTTCGATTTCTTCTCCAGGGTGGAGCAGTTGGAAGCGGAACGTTGATCCTCCTCCTCAGAGCCGTTCAGGATGAAGGTGTCGCCACGTTGCAGGGTGGAACTTGTGATGGAGTCGCGTCGCGAGGAGGCGGCACCGCTAATCACACTAGCCGGTCGGGAGCTGCGGACGGGTGTTGTATCGCGCGAAGAGCTCTTGGCCCGTGACGACGAAAGCGATGAACGAATGTTGCGAAAAAATGACATTACTCTTGGCTTGGCTAATGGGTGGGCCTATCGCATTAACCTTGGCTCAACCATGCAGAGAGCGAGAGAGCACGAGACAATGTTCAATGTCTGGGTCTGGGTCTGGCTCTGGGCTTGGGTTGTGGTCTTGATCTCGAGGTATTCGCGGTCTCAAAGCTGCGCGACTGACGCTGTCAACTGCCACAAAGCAACTGAGCGCCAACTTCAGTTATTACGCGGATCACTAGAATTTCTGTTTGCTGTTTGCTAATGCTATCTCTCTCTCTCTCTCTCTCTCTCTGCCTGTACCTCTCTCTCCCTCCCTCTCTGTCTGTCGCTGCTGTCGGCTTTGACTGTGTTCGCCCGTGTGTTTGGTTTGTTTTGACCAATTTAGCGTATAACTTCATCATCAGGTTTACACAAACGCTTTTAGACATATCAGCAGCTAACTGCGTGGGTAGTCCGAAAAAAAAAACAGGTATTGCTCATAAAAGGGTCTAATAATTCGGGCCGTGAATAAACTTAATTTCTTTGACTAATTTGTGCACCGGCAAAAGCTCTAATTAGCTATCAAGTGCGGGGATCAACAGCTCATTTAACGCATTAGCGTTTAACACAATGCACAAAAACAATATCAGTTAATAGTAAGACAAAATGGGGGAAGATTCGATGCAGAGATACCCTGTAAGAATTCTAATTTCAGCGGATTGTTTGAAAATGAAATGGGATGATGACTAATTGCATTGTTTAACTGGTTTTTTGGACTAGTTCGCACTTGAATTTATTAGGAGAACTCAAGTTTTAAAGCTTTTTGGGTCACTTAGTTCGTTCCATTCAGGAATGCCCTCCAAAACCCACTAGGTAATACAATCCTGAACTCTTTTACAACAGCTGTTTCGATATAGACATATCCCTGTGAACAAACAGATCTCAGAGATGGTAAGAGCTAGAGGATTAACATGAATGGGACCATAACTTCAAATCAAGTTTGGTTTCCCAAACCCCAAAATGTTGGGAAAGCTAAATATCTTCCACAGTTTTGAAAATAGATAGGGTTTAGTATATATAGTAAAGATTTAACGAATCACAAAAATTTGAGAAGTTCGGATGAACGATAGTCGAGTTATAAGCAATACAAACAATCACGCAAGGCAGCACCGGCCGCCAGCGGCCATTTGATGGGCAGCACTTAAAGCTTAAAATTTATAGAATTTAAATATAATCTTTGGGAGGTGCAGAGTGTTTTATAGTCTGTCTTGGCCGAATTTCTTACTTATTTCCCATTTTATTAACTATATATGAATCTTCTATTGAAGAGCTATCGGTATACCGATACCTATTAAAAATGTTCTTGGTTTATTACTACGAAACCTTTAAAGTTTACAACTTTCCGAAACTGAGTATGAAGCAGTAATAAAGGATTTGGTTTAAGACATATCTCAGGTTTATAAGAACCTGTATTATTTGCACTGCTTTATCTAACGAGAAATACCTTTCAAATTCAGGTATAAATTCTGTAAATTACGAATTCGAGAATTAAAGTACATTTTAAACCCATCTAAAAAGCTGTAAGCCTTAGGTTCCACCAGGTTCTTTTCTCCTTTTTAATTCAAATATATGGGCTTCTTTTACGGTTAAGACTCGGGGGTTAGAAGTTTCGGTTCCCAAAAAACAAAGACTTAATTTATAGCTTCCATCTTAATTAAGAGACGAGTACGCCTTGAATTTGATTCATCCTATTATTCCAGCTTAAAGTCATCGGTTTGTTGCACTGCTCAAACTGTTTTATATTCTTTAATTTTGTTGCACTTAAATCATTCAACTCACATTATTTAAAATGCAAATTGAATTGCAATATCTACACCTTGTAATAATATGTATAATATACGTCTATTCACAAAGCAAGTGACAACCACAAGTCTCAGTACTTTTGTAAATAAATCATTTAGTTTTCTCTAAAATAAATGTAATCTCAGTATCGATTTACATGAATTCACTCTAACACTATTTATGTTAAGCAAGTAAGTTCAGGTGTGCCTTAGAGCAATCATTTCGATTAATTAACCTGTTTATTGACAATATCTAAGTGGTTGGGCCTGACTATCCAACCTCCGAAGTACTTAGAAAATGTAGATTCGATTCGAGGTAAGTTTAACATTCATGTAATTCAATCTGCCAACTGCTACATATGTAGATTGTTTAGACTGAGAGAATAACAAAGAAAGGTTTTCGGTACCCATCCTTGAACTCTTCGCTACTAAAACATGTGTAAAATAGGTTTAAATAGGCACTTTAAGCAATTTTAGGCTTATATAACTATACATTCACACGTGATGTAGCATTTCCGAAAACTGAGTCGCGAAAACTGAGCACACGCAATCCTCTGGAATCACCAACAAACCTTCAAAGTACTCCGTTTATACACACCAAATTACTCGTGATAAATGCCCTTCAAAGTATGCAAACTATATATCCATAAGTAACTATTTATTAGAACAAAACTACTGCAACTCAGTTAGGGCCGCTTTATAAATAACCGACACGGTATATTTACCCAGAATGTTGGGTAAGTTATGGGCATAAAACAAAATGTTAAGTTGAGATAAAGATAAAATAAATACTTACATAAAATGATCGTTTTCATACAACGTAGCATACTTTTAAGGGCATTTTGCATGATTTACTTTGTACGTATAAACGAAGTAACTGTTATTAAGTTACGTTGGGATTTTTGAATAAAGATCGAAATGCATTAAGAAAACTTACTTAATGTCATATATTTTTTGATTACCCCCACGCTATATATCACAGCTTACCTGCAATGAAAAAGGAAAGAAAAACATTAGTTTATTTTGGCTCTAAGATAAATTAAGTATTCATTATGTTTGTAAGACGAACATTTTTGTAAAAACCTTTACATATTGAATAAAAATTGGACAGAACCTTTCTTTAAAGTTTTTTCTTGTTCTATGTTACAATGTTTAAAGAAAAAACATCATAATAACTACCCTTTAAGGTATGCCAAATTATTTTCCTTCAATTAAAACATGATTAAATGGATATAGATTGTATGAGGGGTCATGCTGGTGGAATCGGTATTTTGCAGCGCTGTTATCAGCTGCTACATAGCATACTTTAAAGGGCTTTAAGCTCTATTAAATGTGACAACATTTGGGCAGTAATAGTTTACCAAATATTTATTAGACTTGATTCGGTGCTTGAAGATTAAGTCTTAAAGTGTACACTTGGAAAACATATTTCACTACTCAATAACATTTTTCTGAATTTTCTTAATATTTAGATCAGTTTCCTTCCTCAGGCTTTTGAAATAAAAAGCTAAACCATACGAAATTAACTCGAAAAAAACAGCTCATTTAAAAAATATTTCCAAAAACGAACTTAAAAACATACCCTAAATGGTCGCATGCCCAAAACACTTCATAGATACCCCACCACATGAGCTCCAAAAACAACAACATCAGTTTTAATTTGTTTTAGTTGCCTTTGTCATTGATGTTGCTTTGTTTGAAGTGTCAGCTCCCCAGCGAGTGTTTAATGAACAGATTTGACGACCAGCGATGCTGATCAAACACTGCGGATGATGATGATGATGATGATGATGACTGTGAGGTGACGGCGACTAGACGCCTTCTTTGTTCGGCCTAACAAGTGATTGGAGGAGGGAGATTGGGTTTCGTGTGTTTGGCGGCATTTTGATTTGTTTCGCTTCCGATTCCGCCAAACTTGACAAGCGTTTTATTTGCGAGTCATTTCGAGATTGTATCTGCGAAATTTGAGTTCAGGTGCTTTGGATTGGATTGCTGTAAAGTGCAGCCGCCGCAAGCAGCTGCTGTCAGACAATTAAAGCATGCATATTTAAGTACTTAATCAGGATGACTAAACGAGAGTTGTTCAGCAGAAGCGGCGCAAGCCCCACAAGGTTTCCCCCCTAATCTCAATTGTACCATAAATCAATGCAGCAAGCAACAAAACGACAAAAACAAAAATTGTTAGCCAGTTGGCAATTTGTGTAGCATACTTTCAGGCTTGTGGGTTTTGTCGTAGTGAAGTGTGTAAGGGGGATGCATGTGAATTTGGTTTTAAATTAAATAAACTGATTAAAGCAGGCACTTTTATGGTTGTTAAATAAAATTGATCAGTAGTGTTCCAGATATCTTTAGAAATATTCTTTGAGTTGAAATTTCTTGCCAATGCAATCGATTCTACGAAAATCTTTAGGGACACCCCTCATACAGTTTTAAGTGCTAGCGATTGAACGGAGAAGCTTAACTAATAAAAAACGAGACAGCTAAGCTAACTGCCGAAGTTTTTATACACTTGCAAGTGCTTGCTTAAATATGTATAAAAAAAAATAGTCTTTTTCCCATTTTCCGACCGATCGTTTGTATGGGAGCTATATGATATAGTCATCCGATTTGGCCAAAAATATATCAAATTATGTGAAAGCATGTAAAACAAACAAATACAAAACTGCAGGATGCTACCATAAAATATAAAAAAGTTTTTCTAACTAAGACTGTTTTTCAGACCTATCTTTTGTATGACAGCTATACCATATAGTTGTCCGATTTTAATAAAACTTGGTGGAATTATGAAAAAACAGAGAAAACCTATGAATACAAAGTTTGGAGACGTTTCCATTGTAAAGAAAAAAGTTTTTCTCACTAAAACTAGTTTTTCGACCGTTTATTACTATGGGAGCTATGGGATATAGTCATCCGATCCGGTCGGTTCCGAAATATTAGCAGTGTGCAGCAAAAAGAAGACTCTGTGCAAAATTTCAGCTCGATAGCTTTAAAACTGAGAGACTAGTTCGCGTAGAAACAGACAGACAGACGGACAGAAGGAAGGACAAAGCTCAATCGACTCAGCTCGTCACCCTGATCAAGAATATATATGGTTTATAGGTTTATATATGGTTTAATCTATGCGTTGCAAACTTCTGGGCAAAATTTTAATACCCTTTGCAAGGGTATAGAAACCATAAACTCAGCATGAGCTCTTTCCATTATCACATATCAATTCATCATCTCCGCCTAAAAGTAGGCAATGGGCTCAGAAAATAAAAATCAGGGGATTCCGTAGCTTTTGCATCTAAACAGAACCATAAAAATTACACAGATTTGAAATCAAAAATGTGTTTAATAATTCGATTTCTAAGATCAAAGAAGAAATCAATTTGTGTTGCCCTAATTCATCTATTTGTTATTGTTTGGCCTCAATTCAAACAATTTAAATTTGTCCATAATGAAAATTACTGCTAACAGCAAACACTTCTGACTAACACTTACGACACTTTGGACCTTGGGCAATCTGAAATCACAGCGGGACGCCAGTCTGGAACGAAAAAAAAAAGTTCACGCCATTCGCAGAATGTTGAACATAAACACTTTTGCTCGAACAGAAGCAACTGCGACGGCGGCGACGGCGGTGGCAACCGCCTCTGCAAGAGATTTGAGAATACTGAACAAGAACAAGAAAGAGTTTCGTTGGCTTTTGCCTTGCCACACATGCCACACGCAGCAGTGCGCCAAATATCAAAATCGACCACCCGGCCCCTAAAAGAGAAATTGGAATAATGCCTGTGGCAAAATGTTTATTGCAAAAATATTCATAAAATATGTTTATCTTAAAATTGAATTTGCAAATAAATGAATATGGTTTAGCTAAAACGGAGTGGAGGAATTTAAATGCTATTGAAAATTATAATTAAGAGAGTTATCAAATTAGAAAAAACTTTCCTTTACTCAAGCAGACTAAAACTTTACAATTGTTATCAAATTTCGAGCCAAGTTAAACATACAATTATGTGCTGGGCTTAGGCTAGATAATGGAGGTAGGCCTCCACCAAGGAACTCCACACAAATACCATTATTTGTTTGCTTATTTGCAGACAAAATGTTACTAGGATATTACAACATCTGGTTCATCACGAAACGTGGCTCTGATCTGCCTTAATAACAGTGAACAATCTGGCATCTGATGTAGGAAATCGCTTGAACTTGGGGAGTCTTAAACTGTGCATACTCTGCTTTGTTACTAAAGATATGCCAAAGATATTCTGAACACTTGAAAGTCAAACCTTTGGTAATAAAATATCATAAGAAGCTGTGCGGAATTTTTGGAATTTCCCCCAGCAATTTAGGCTGAAGAGATATTAGCATAAAAGTGTGGGTATGTGCACATGTTTTAGTCCTGAAGACACATTAATTAGCCTATACAAGCTTAAACCACTTCAATGTTTCATTCTAGTTCTTGGAAAGGAAAAAAACGAATTTTCTCCAAGTTCAAAAAATTCTTTAAAACTATTTGCCAATGGAAAAAAATAGCGAAATTAATTGATAATTTACTCCAGCAACACTTTAAGGACGAAAAACGAATAGAAAACCAATAAATAAGAAGTTTTTTCCAATAATACTGGATTTTCATCCGGTTGTTCATATGGAAGCTACAAGAAATAGTCTTCCCACTCGGTTGGTAGAAACAGACAGGCAATAGGACAGGGCTGTATAAGACAGGGCTATATGCAAAATTCTGAGCAAAAATGTAATACCCTTTGCAAGGGTGGAAGAACTTTGGCAGTAATATTTAGTATACCTTTTCGCTTGTTAAGTATTCAGCAACTTAAGCCGGATGGATAGACTATAGCAATCTTCTGAAAAACTTGTTTTAGTGATAACTTTTTTTAGTTTGCCAAGGAAACATTTTCGAGCTTCGTATATATTAGTCTTCATGAGCCCACAAAGATGGGTCACAATCGGACAACCATATGGTAAAGATATCAAAGACCACAGTCTATTTTATATATTTCAACACAATTCTACAAAGAACCAAAATCATAAATGGATGACTATTTCATATAGCTGTTATAGAAACAATCGAACGAAAACTGTTCACCTTTTTTTGTGGGAAAATTGGAAGCACACAAGCCTAGGGATGGCGCTTTGGGTTTGGGCTGTGTATAGCCAAAATATAAGTATAACAATTACCTGACTTAGTGCATTTGAGCCGATTTCGATAAGTATCAAAAGGTTACAGAAGAGGCGCCATCTATTGGTTAGTTTGGCAGATCTCTCAGCTAGCAGTTTTCAAAACGAAATGAAAATTATTTAAAATCAGGAGTGCAAGCCAATTCTCTGTTATCGAGGGTCATTCCTCTAGGAACTAATAGACGATTTCTGCAAATTTCGATATCACAAATTGTGCACATTCTTGCGAGTACTTTACTGATATTCAAATGGTGTATAAAATTTTAATTTCCAAAGTGTGCGAATGTCATAATTACCACAGAAATCATAGCATTTCATAATCTACCTTTATGAGCCACTGAACCGTACCGAAACCGGCGGTCTAGTTAGCTCCAAAAACCATGTAATGAACCGAGCCGGCGGTTCATTAACAGTGTGAACCACTGAACCGAACCAGTACTTATTTTCAGGCGGTTTAAGATCGCAGAGACTTAATGTTTGCTTAAATTTGATGGCTTAGACACCAAGGGCTGATCTAACATCTTCTGTTACAACAAGTAACACACAATCGAGCAAAATCAATGTTTTTCTGACACATAGCAGCTATTTAGAAAATGAGAAATCGGCCCTGAATCTAATCAAGGTCTTAAAGATACTGAGTAAAAAACCTTTATTAAAGCACAAAATATATTCGGAAATTTTTGGCTTATTAAACATAAGCTTTCGTCATTCGATTATCAGCTCGTTAATAAATATTTATGCAAGTTACTTTTGTACATCAAACCAAGTTATCGCCTTCGCTGGCATTTAATGAACACAAACACACACACACACACACAAAAATGTTTTGTATACAAAATTGCATCATTATTCTAATAAATACAAGACATAATGGCAATGTTATGGCGCATGTTTCCATTTCTTGTTGCTGGCATAATGGCCAATCTGCCCAATGACCGACCACTCTCAAGTGTTTGTGCATTGTGTGAAAAGTATCAAAACACATATGACCTACCATATAGCATTTATCAGCTATTAAGTCATGCACAAGCAAACACACACACACACACACACACACACGCACCCACACGGAGGGAGAGAGAGAGAGAGAGAGATGTATACAATGACAGCTGTTAGAGCCCCCACCCCCAATGCCAGTCAACCAGACACAACAATCCATATCCACACATCATACCCATAATCCCCCGCCCCTACCCTTCGCTGCCACCCCCCCCTTCATGCCACAAATAAGCCAAATTATGGGTGGGTGTTGAAATTGAAAATTGTGAATGTTATTGCTGAAATGTACGAGTATTTATGTGCGTTTGGTATTTATGTGCACATTTAGCACAATTAAAAATTAACACACACAGATGCAACCAAAATGAAGCAATAAATGAAACCAAAACCCCAACGTGCTCTCTGCTCCAAGTGAAGGAAGTGGGCGAGCATGTTTTTTACAGTTATGAGTCGCACAGCTGGGCAGCTAGCTAGCTAGCTGGCTAGCCTCCATGGCTATGACTGCCCAGCGTCAGCCGCAAACGTGACCGGTTGCCGGTTCAAAAAAAAAAAAAAAAAATAGACCATCAACATGAGCACTTGGCACACACACATACACACACACGTGCACATAGCCGTAGGTGCCAACGCATAACGCTACTCTCGTGTTGTTCCCTGACTCTTTTATTTGAATTCTTTAAGTTTTTTTTTCGAGGAAACAGGCCATATGGCATTTGAGCCAAAAGTAAAGGAGATACAAATCAGAAGCTGCCGAAATAGACTCGACTGCCTGTCCTCGCCTTGACGGGATGACGTAGAGGTATATTTTTAAACAAAAGAGCTTTGTTTAATTAACTTATTGGCGCTAAGAAAAAGTCATACAAAAAAAACAAAAACTCGTTTTGTCTTCATTGTTATCTGGTTGACGTTTAGATAAGTTGGTCAATTACCAATAACGAGACAGCAAAACTTAACAAACAGTTGTGTAGTCCACATATATTGTAAAATGTTTAATCTTGATTCAAGTACAAAGCAAGGACAGGATATCAGTGAAATTTTAGCTACTGTCGCAAGCAACGATTGGCAAAGTTCTAGAACGATGGGGTTAGAATTCACACCGTTTTGTACTTAATACTTGAAATATAATTGCTTATTGGAATTACTTAAGCTAACCGTTGTGTACGTAATACTTTAAGCATTGATCGCAATTGCTTAAGCTATGTACAAAACAATCTGTTACCTGTACAAATAAGTTTTAAATGTTTTATACTCTGTACCAAAGGTACATAGAGTATAATAAGTTTGTGCAAAAGTATGTAACATCCAGAAGAAAGCATCTCCGACCCCATAAAGTATATCTATTCTTGATCAGCATCAACAGCCGAGTCGATATAGCCATGTCCGTCCGTCTGTCTGTCCGTATGAACGCACAGATCTCAGAGATGGTAAGAGATAGAGGTTTGACATGTATGGGACATATGCTTCTTATGTCTGCAGGCAGATTAAGTTTATTTACAATTTTGGCCACGCCCCCTGCCGCCCCCGCAATTTAGAAAAAACGTCATATCTCCTACAGTTTTAAAGATAGGTGGGTTGTTCTTTCTATATATATTTAGTAATAAGGATAACTTATCGATCAGCCAAAGGAATGGTGAAGATTGGATGAACGGTTTTCGAGCTCTGAACAAAAGACTGTTCGCTGCTGCAGCGCAGAAGCAGCGCTGCTTTCAGCTGCTACTGCAGCATCGAAATTTATGCTGAGCGTATAATTCGTTGGTACAGAGTATGCTATAGTCGGGCTTGACCGACTGTCTTTCTTGTTTTTTTTCAAGTTTGTCGTTTTTTTGTAAAAAATTTGTCACAAGTTCATTTATCAAAGTATGGTCCATCTTTATTTATCGCTTGTCGCAATCCTCTCATTATCATTATCTATGCAATTTTGGAGTTGCTCCAAAGGAGCGATCCTGACGATCCTCATGTCACCTACGAAATTAAATATTTGTCAAAAGTGCCAATTTCTGGGCTCTAAGGAGGACAACAAGTGGCGGAGCGTTGTAATGTTGCAATATAACTTTTGCTCGTATTCAATGCTCGGCTCAAACGCATCAATTAGATATTTCTTGGCAGGAGCGAGCCCTTTTCTGCCAGTGGAAAAGCTGTCCCGCAATTTGTGATGCCTTCTTCTACTTCCATAAAAAGTCCTTTAAAACTTATTTGTTCAGGTAATAATATCGTAAAACGACCCTTTATATTATTGAAATACGAATACACGTTATTGAATTAAGACCATTTCGTACCTAAAGTTAATAGACAAATTGAAGCAAGTGGCTTTCTAAGTTCAAGTACAAGTTCAAGAATGAATCTGATCTTTAAAAACCTTGGTCCTTGGTTAAGGCGCTGAGATATTTCAAGACTTCTTAGTTTCCATACAGAGATATTGTTTTAAGTCCGAATTGGGAATAATTTTATGAGCTTAAACCAATAACATGTTGTATTTAAAGAGCTCCTATTTTGTTTACATAGTCGGGTGTTAGCTATTCCCAACTTATACAGATGGTCATCCGCAGTCCACAGTGGCCCGTGTTAAGCCATCTCACAATCTTGTGGGCATTCTATACTAGTTGGATCAATTTCTGGAACCTTTTGAAGTTGTGGTTCCCTTTTAATGCCTTTGTTTGTCTCATGCCTCTGGAGTTTATCCTAAGCATATTCTTTTGCTTTTTAGGGAGCTTTCTAGTGGTGTGTTGGATTATGCCGTAGTAGGGTTCAGGGCCTACCATTGAGGTGGCTGCACCATTGCGTGTCAGTTTCGTTTTCAGGGATACTGTTGTCCTGCTGATTAGTTGTTGATAATGGATATTTGTCTCTAAGACGGACTTAGAGATTAAATAATTGCTGCCAAGAGTATTGAGTGCAGCTTGGCTATCTGAGAGGATAACTATTTCTCTGTTAAGGTAGTTTTCCAACAAATTAGGGTCTGTAAGTTGGAAGATCCCCAATACTTCGGCTTGAACAATGCTGGTATATTCTCTTTTTGACTCAAACCTGCTACCCCAAGTACAGTTCCTTGTGCTGTCAGAGACGCTATGTGCCACTGAAGAGTGTGTGGGGTTGCATTTTGTCCATATGTCTCTTCTAGTAAGATCCATTCTCTCTATTTACTTTTGTATGCAGTGAAATTCCTATCGAAATGGAACTCTGCCATCATTTCGTACCTGGGTTGGAGTATTACCCAGCGTCTCAGAGTCTCGTGTGCTTAAATATCCTTTCTTCTATGCTTCCCTCTTTAGATTTCAAACATTTCAACAATTTCAACATACCCTCTGCATGGGTATACAAATCAACAAAATCTTTAGCATAATTCCTAAACAAAATGCCCAATTCTGATTTAATTCTTTCCCTTGTTTTTGTGCTCATTTGGCGATGACATCACAGGGGAAGCCACTTGAAATGCAAAATGCTTGCAATAATAACAACAATGACAGCAACAAATTCAAATTCGCTGCTTAAGTTTAATGAGAGGTCAATGTGTTCGTTCGCAAACTAATTACACAGAAATCCCCCTCACCAACAGCGAAGTGACTGGAATTTGTTGTAAATTGAAAGCATTTTAATTAGATTATGATTAGCATTTCATGCTAACTGAAAGATGTTTTAAGCCAAACGGTTAATAATTCATAGATATGTAAATCTCTCGCTTATTTATGGCCTGTTTTGTTCTGGGTTAACAGTATAACGAAGCTTTCACGTTGCCAGACTGCGAAACACACCCAGAAATGTTTTAGAGAGAGATGTCAGCCGAGATTCGGGTGGTGGAGACAAATTAAGAGACCGTCCAGCCAATCAGTAGGTTTTTTTTTTTTGTGTCAATTGATTGATTCGCCACAATTCGTCTGCGAGTTTCGTGTAGATCAATCAATTTGCTGCACATGCTGGAACTCATCCAAAGCTGGAAGTTGGGTACCTGTTTGGTATACATATAACACGGACTGCCAGTCAAGCGTTCCCAATGCAACGACGATTTGACGGCATTGACCATGACAACGGCAAAATAACAACAAAATAATGTTAATGCGATTGATATGCTGCCTGTCGTGCGAACAGCTAATTTGGAATTTTCAGTTTCTGCATGAATTTTGCACAACCCCCAAAGAGAACTGAAAAGAACTGAAGACTGAACTGAAAACTGGGCATGTCGTGCGAAATCTGCTGCAATCGAAGTTGATGAGATCATCACAACAGAACCACAGAACCTACAAAGAAACAAGAATCCGAAACCCGTACATAATCATTTAATTTGCAAAAAGCTAAAAAAGGGTTTCAAGTGCAATTTTAGAATTTCCGACTTTTGCGTTGAGTCACTTTTTTGTTTGCATGTCTCTGGGATTTTATGTTGGACGCTGCATCATCATTTTGGTGAGCTCTCTTCGGTTTTACTGAATGGAATGGTGGCAAGAAGTATGCTCCCCACCCCTTATGTCAACAGGCAAGTGTGATACTGCTGCTACTACTACTACACTCAGAAAAAAAGGGGTTGACAGAGTTGTAAGGAAGGAGTTTTCGATGTAAGAAAGATTTTGTCTATCTACTTTGTATACTCATTTCGTAGCATTTTCTCAGGGTTTTGTAACTCAGATGTCTTCATCTTGATGTTTAGGTTCATATACCGAACAAGGAACAATCCGAAGATATAAATCAAGTCTATCCGCCGCTGTGAAACTGTCTTTCACTGTCTTTTTTCTTTTTACTTGTGTGATATCTCATACAAGTTTTTATAAATGAGATATCAGACAAGTGTAATAGCCAATCTCAGAAGCACAAAAATATATAATCTGATCTGATCTCTTACGAGTTTTTTGACACCCAACCCTTGGCTAACTGATGTATTATTCACCCATCATATAAGAGATCTCAACAAAGGGAAATACTGCAATAGAAAACATTCTCCTGATCTTTTTCGGGCATTGAAAGTCAGATTTTCCATGGTTCCTATTGAATGCACCGGAGTCACAACGACCCAGCTGTGCCACACTGAGTGAAACATGAGTACAATGCAAGAATTGCAAAAACCCAATACTGTGAATACTGTAACAGTTTATATTTACGATGTTTTACCTTAACTCTCTCGCGATACACGCACGAATCGGTGCTTTTCACGCACGAGGCTCTGTGTTTGCTCACGTTCACGTCATGACACACCGTGAAACGTTCAAATTCACTTCACGGATGCAACTCTAGGCTCAAACTTAACATTATTTACCTGGTGGAAGCTTAGTTTGGGATCAAAACGAGTTAGAAAACCGAGCTTAAGTAAATTTCAAGCATTTTTGAAGCCACTCTTTTTATACATTAAATATAGCTTAAAATTCGAGATCAGTTTTACCTGAGATTTTCTAGATCCAAGCCAAATTCGAGATCTAATCAAGTTCGATTATTGAGCTTAAGCAGGATTCGAGGCTGCTCTTGTTCTCAGCTCAACAGCACTCGGCTATTGGCTCTGAGCTGAAAGCCCTACGTCGAGAGCCGTGAGTCATCAACCGGCTCTCGGCTCGTGAGCCACAGCACACGGCTCTAAGCTGAGAGCCACTACTCGGGAGCCGTGAGCCCTCAACCGGCTCTCTCTTAAGTCAATATTGGAACTACTTGATTGTATTCAAATTTTGGATCAAGTCAAGCTTGAATAACAATGTAAAATTAATACCGAGCCTTCTTTTCAAAATATGTAATTTTAAGCCTCCTTCAAGCTCACCCAAGCTAAGGAGGGGTTCAAGACAATAAATACATGAATCCTTTTAAACTTAGTTTGAGAAAATGCTCTTTCTCCAAACCAATTCGAGATAACATTAAGTTTGATTATAGAGGTTTGATTGTAGAACTTAATTGGATCTCGATGTGTGTTCAAGTAGAGCTCTAATAAATATCTAAAATTAATACTGGGTTTTTTCTCTTTAAAATATGTGGAACTTATATCAAGTTCACCCAAGCTAAAGACGGGTTCAACACAAGAAATACGTCAATCCATTTCTACTTAGTGTGAGAAAATGCTGAATCGACCGACTTCTAACATTATTCGAGATTGATTTTGGACCGAATATCTTAGATTTTTTTTAAGTTTAACTCAGTCCATCTCTGGGTTTGAGTCGGAGTTCTTAACGTGACCATTCTAATCAAGAAAATATGGTAATTTCTGACTATTACAAAGTTTTCAGCAAACTTTTTCAATTCTTGACACAGGGTATAAAAATGTCTACCGTTTTTTCGAGACTTAACATTTGTTTTGGAATGAAACACTTCTCCTACGACATCTCACTTAATTTTTCCGTGTGTATTTCATAGCCTCTGTTCTTGCAGTTTGCCTTCTTTTTGGGAGAAGAACAAAAAAAACCTCTTAACTGACTCATCATCCAGCAGCAGCCGCTTCCTTAGCTCATTTCAAATTTTTTTTTTCTTTTGACACTGGAAACCCCGAGAGCACAGCCTGACGACGACTCTACAGGCTGGCTGTCCGTTTTTTGTTGCAGCTTTCCAAAATGCCAGACAATATATTAGTATTGTGCGAGTGACTATATACATGCATATAGAGAGACAAGACATTTGACGCGTATTTGCGTTTTAAAAACCTTGCACTTGTTGAGTTACGGCCAACGCTCGCCGCTGACAACCGGCAACTTTGTCAACTTTTTAATTACATGATTAGTTTTCATAGCTGGCAATTTGTGTGCAAATGGCTGGTGCGAGATGATAAAGCCAACATTCGAACGCCTTTTGGATTTGGTTAGCCCCGGCCATAACGAATACAATTTAACACCCGTCACCGGCAGTTGGCCAGGTCTCTGGTAGGTTGTTGCGTGCCGTTGTTATATTTCCCATGGGCGTGTTAGTTAGATACGGTTACCCACTGGCTGTGCTTGGATATCATCATTTTGAGCTGGACATAAGTGAGAGAGCACACCTTCCCCCATGGACGACGACACCTGGCTTTGGGCCTGTCATATCATATGGCCGTGTTTGCGCAATGAAATGACTGCACGCTATGGCTCCAGGTGGGTGGCGGTGGTGGTGAATGAATCTACCCCCCCTTCCCTAGTCGTCCTCCTCTGTTTGTCTTTATCATTTTTTGGATTTTTGGTGCAGGGCGTGGCCTCTGGCGTGCCTAAGACCCATCAGCCGTCATCCCATATTATTTTGATATTATTAATTTAATTGATTTTGGCTTTAATTCGTTTATTTTTGAACAGCTGGCAAAATATTAACACAAGTTTACGACCGGTGCGTTTTCTTTTTTGTGTTGTTGCTATTTTTAGACATTTTCAAATGTAGTTGAGGAAAATGAAATTAAAATTTAGCATTCAAATTCAAATTGAACTTAAGTAACCCCCCACACGCACACACACACACACACACACACACACTTTAATTATGACTAATCTTCTGTCACGCCTGTCAGCACTTTGGGGTGATTTTGGGGGCAGGTTTGGGTGAGTGGCGGAAATTTTATATTTTGAAGATGGTTTCTGATTTTGGAGAATTTGTAAGGTTTTAAAGAGAACCTTTTACCAATGGAGTAGGTCGATTCAGGCTGATGTTCAGGGAATCATTATATAATAACTTCCAGGAACTTTAGAAGCCAAAGCTAACTTGATTTGTGAAATATGTTTTAGTTGCAAGCAAGTTTTCTGTCTCTAAAAGTAAAAGTTCAAAATTCTACAAATTTTTATTATATTCTTTTTCGATTTTCATTAAATTCAGTGGTATCCCTAGATCCCTAAAACCCTAGAGATTTTCGTAGAAAAGGCAAAATGTAATTACTTGTACAATTACTTCGAATAATTGTACCTTTAAAGTGGCATTATTGAGTAATTGTGCTTGATATTATGAGTTATTCATGTATTTCTAGGTATAAACTAAGATTATTTTCAATACCGGTTTAGTCAAAATCAAAGAAATCATGTTTGGGGATTATGTGTTCTTTTGAGACCATTGCATATCACTGCTTTGGCTATAACAATAAGCTCAAAATCGTCGGTTTGACGAACTTGAAGAGCTATTTTTCTAAAAGAATATCAGTTTACGCTTGGTACTAATACAGATGCTATTATTGTAGTGATTTGACTTTCTCTCAGATCCATTTGCACCAATTTGTTCTTAAATTTAATGTCTTTCAATCTTGATTTTTGGAAAATCATAGTTTTCACCTACAATTACATGAATAGTTCAACTTTTCTAGCAAAATAACTTAATAATAATTTCCCTTTAGAGGTCCGATTATTCAAGTAATTGTAGTTTGAATTAAAATACAGTGATCCTTCAAGGATATGTGAGGTATCAATGGAAAGGTATTGAAGAGTAGATCATAGATATATGTTTTATTTTGCAATGCACCGCTTAGTTCAAAAAATATTAAATTTCAATTTAAAAAATAAAGATTTTGATAAGAAAGCTAAGCAGACTTCGTCTGTACCAAAGTTTTTAAATTAAATATTTTCAAAAATAATCTTTTTCCCACATCGACCCATTTTTTGACCGATCGTTTGTATTGATGCTATATGATATAGTCATCCGATTTGAACAAAACTTTGTAGAATTGAGTAAAATCATGCGAACCAAACAAAATAAAATTTTCAGGATGCTACCACTAAAAGCAAAAAAGTTGTTCTAACTAGGACTGTTTTTCTGACCTTTCGTTTGTATGGCAGCTATACCATATAGTTGTTCGATTTTCATTAAACTTGGCAGATTTATAAAAAAGCATAGAAAATCTATGAACACAAAGTTTGGAGGCGTTTCCATTGAAAACAAAAAAGTTTTTCTCACTAAAACTAGTTCTCCGACCGATTGTTTCTATGGGAGCTAAGAGATTTAGTTCCGACATATTAGTAGTTCCGACATATTAGTAGTGTGCAGCAAAAAGAAGACTTTGTGTAAAATTTCAGCTCAATAGCTTCAAAACTGAGAGACTAGTTCGCATAGAAACAGACAGTCAGATATACAGACGGACGGACAATCGACAATACAATCGACTCAGCTCCTCAACCTGATCAAGATTATATATGGTTTATGGGTTCGGAAATGAATATTTCTAAGCGTTGCAAACTTCTGGGCAAAATTATAATACCCTTTGCAAGGGTATAACAATATTTAAATAAAACGTATGATCTATTTAATCGAATTGAGTACTCGATGGCAGTATGCGTAGAAAGGTGTATGCTTTTGCATCACTTGGCTCTGCCTGTTGACAAACTGACAAACTGCCTAGTCCAATGGCCAATTCCGCCCGGTAGTCACTGTCACTGATGGATTTCCAAATCATTAGTACCCAGTGGTCAATTAACACCGCCCCAACAAAACGGGTAGTTAACTTGCACTCTAAAAATACATATGTATATACGGTATATACAAAATTGTGGGCGCTACCCACAAAACGATATCTTATCAATCAAATTTCAGCTCGTTACGAAGTCATCGCTGCTGAAATCAGTTCGATTAGTCACAACTAAAGAGAAACAGATCCACCAAAAAAATCAAAACAAAAGAGAAATCAAAGCACCAATTTTTACGGAAATCCCTAGTCAAGTAATAAAGCAACGGAAATCACAGTACCTGTCCATAAACACATCAAAAGAGGGGGGAGAGAGAGTGGAGGCGATATTTATTTGCCTATGGGTAGGTGCATGTATGGCACAAACATACATACATATTTATTGTATAATACAAAGCACAAACAAACAATGTTTATATTTTTTTTCCTGGTATGCCCGAGAATAAAACAAACGGCACACATTTAGTTTGCACTGCCTGGGATCGATTAATAGCCACAGACAGGAAGTTCAGTTAATGGCCACGGCAACTACAACAACAACTGAAGGCACAAGAGGAGCTTACCTTCTCGGCAAATTCTTCCCGCGGACGACGAGATAAAGTGGGTGCGCTGCTCATGACCTCTTTTGTGGGCGATGGTGTCATGTTATGTTATAATTAGTTAAATTTAGACCTTCTTTAGGCTATTGCTTTTGGTTGCACTTTTTGTTATTTTCTTTTGTAAAGATTGCGATTTGCGTGCTGAAAACGAATTTAATTTTTGAACAACATTTTTATCAGTTTCCATAAAAAAAAAATGATTGCGTAGCCGTACAAATATGTCACATTTATTAATTGCCCCCGTGAAGGTTGTTTACTGGTGGGTTGGTGGTTGTTGATGTGGTCGAGTGCCCTAGGAACCGACAGCCAATTTGAATTGCTAACAAAATGGTATTCACTTTTATTTATAGAAGTTTGAAACGCGCCGAACACTTGGTTGACCCCGAAGCCGGAGTCGGAGCCGGCCGGCTTAATGTTGGCAACGACCTTCGAAGGTTCTTGCACTTCTAATTGAAACTCAATTGTTTAGGCATCTTCATTTTTTATTTTTTTTTTTCGTTTTAATAACTCTGGTGCAGAAAGGGCCGTCGACGTCATCAGCAACAGTTTGTTGAAGGAGACTCTTCTCTCACCGACTCGCACACACCGGTTTAACTTGTTATCGCCGCATGCCGCAAGAGAACCCAAACTCTAGGCCAGGCCACAAACAAGTTCTGGAGCGGCACAGGCCACCACTCTTCCATCGACTACCACCAACACCCAGCACCAGCACCAACTCTAGGCCACTAAGCTGAAGTGCTTTATATATTTTGTGTTGTGTTTCTATTTTGTGTTTTTCGAAAACCCTTAAGCACTGGCAGCCACTGGCACTAGACACACTAGACACTCCAAAGCCTGCCCAAGTGGAGCTGCTTCAAAATTTACTTTAAATTAAAAACAAACGAAAGTAAATCAACAAAAATGAAACGAAAACACGAGACGCCGCTGACGCGCTTCAGCTTCAAAACACTTCAAACAGCGAGCAACAACTGAACAGCCGGTTCGGTGCCGGACAAGTTATAACTGCCGCTTCAAATTCAAACGCACCGCACACACGCACACACACAAACACACACACAGAAAGAGAGAGAGAAACAGGGAGAGAGCGAAAAGTTGAATTGAGAATTTATGTTTCTAAAGTAGAACGACAATTGTATACGCTTACATGGAACAAAAGTGAGGTGCAAAGCTACAAATGTCTCAAGTAAAAAGCTCAAATTACAAAGCTTAACAAAAATCACTTAAAAGGCATTAGAACCGATCTAGAAAGTCTTTTGAAATCACTTTGTTAAAAATTATGACCAAATCCCGATCTCGATTCAAGTGTTGGCAAGAAAACATTTCTCAAAATGTCTTAAAAACGGACAGAAGGGTTACCCAAAACTAACTTTTTCAAACATAATTTACTTACCGACATATTGATAGTCGGGTGCTCTGAGCTTTTCAAAAGTTAGCCCCTCTTAAACTCACAATAGTTTGAGGGGAAATAGAAAGACGCACAGACAGAAGAACTACAAGGGTCAATCGTGTTAGCTCGTCGCTCTGATCATGCGTATGTTATCGAAACATCTGGACAAGGATATAGAAAGGGACACATCGGCATCTGAATAAAAATCAACTTATACCTACTGTATCCAAAAAAATGCATAATAAAAGTCAATTCATGCCCGATTTTTGCATTCGAGGGCTTAACAGCAATAACCATGACACATTATCTACAAGGTAGCGCAAGCAGAAGAGCACCTTTTCACGTGCTCGCGAATTTATCGAACCCAAGGGCTTAAAAACACACAGAAAATCTAGGGTTACAACTTTTTGAAAGATTTCGATAGAAGTTTTCGAGTGCGACTATGTCAGTTTGAGCAATGTCATCTCAGAATATCGATGCTGCGTAGTGCGCTATCTTGCCGTTATTGTATTATGTGCAATACCTACATAATAAGTAGAGAGTTAAAACTTCTTAAAGACAAAATTACCTTTTCGTTCCTTAGTATCAGTTATTTGTTGCTGTTTGTACATCCTACCTCCAGTTTCGTTTCTAATGTACATTTTTGATAAACATTTTTGCTGAAATTGGAAAAAAAAATACTTCAATTTCAATTTTTCTACATATTTGCATCATTAAAATAAAATATTTATATTTATTATAGCTTAATTATTATAAATAGATTGAACAAAATAGGAGCTAAGATATATGTAGATTACGAAGTGGAATTTTACTTAAAAGTAAATAATAATTTGAATAATACCATGCGATTTAGTTAAATCATGTAAACGACATACAAACTGCATGAACAAATTATGGACTTCTATTCAAGAGTATCAATTCATAGCATAAACTCAGAGAGCAAATGCCTCTAAATTGAGAGAGAGGCAAATAGAGAAGAAACTTTTGGTCAACAGAAAACTTTTTCAAAAATGTCCCGCGCATCTCGATAAATCGATTGCGTCGTTTGTTACGTTGTGCTGGAATTTATATTGCAGTTAAGCTATTTTTCCGAATATAGCAATCAACAATCTCAGCACATATTAAAATCGTAAGACCGGAGTCGAAACTTTGCTCAAAAGAGCCACCGATTTGTCTTTAAAGTTCTAAAAACTGGTCAAGAATGCTTGGAAAACACATTACATCACATTAAGGGCCGATTTCTCATCTTCTACATAGCTGCTATGTGTCAGATAAACTAAGATTTTGCTCTGTTATATGCAGGATTATGTGACAGATAGCCCTATGTAGTAGATTAGAAAACGGCCCTAAATCTTTCTCAAAATTTCCTCAATTTGGTAAAACGAAATATCAGAGACTTGTTTAACCACTTCGTAATGAAAAGCTAGTGCTTTAAACTAAAGTCACGCTTTGAGGAAAGCTGTCATGGCTGTTTTCCACACAGAAACTATAGCATGTGAATTCAGTAATGGATTTCGGTCGGAATTTCTGAAAAATCAGTCTATGGTTTAAGATAGGTTGAATCAACCGGATATTATTCCACATCTCTAGATTTTTTCCACACTGATATGGTCTTTTAAGGGTATTTTCGCACCTTATTTAAGGTGTAGCAGAGCTCGATTTTATGTTTCAAAGCTGAAAGAGTATTTTCCTTTGTCTTTACCTATTTCCGGCAAGATTATAAAACGCCTTAACAGATGAACCATGTGACTTTGAATTATTTGATTTAACTTCATAATTCAGTTGCATCTCGACTTCAGACTGCTATCCTCTTTAGTTGCTGTTGCCACCTGACATCTTCTTGGAGACTTCCATTCATCTTGAATCTTGAATCTGTAATAATTAGAATTTATATTTTAAATCATTTATTCTTACTTTATGGCCTTCTACTACCCACGCCAACGCCCCCAGGAGATTACAAAACTGAATTGATTTGGCTAATAAAATCATCAACGCTAGGCGCAACTAGTTTTACATTTATTACAATTGGCACTAATACATAAGTAATTAATCTCGCGGCATTACCCTTACCTCATTATCATATCTAACCTGCTGTGATGGCATTCTCCACGGAGCGTATCTGGGACTGCAGCTCCTGGATGTGACTCTCAAACTTTTGTATATCCCCCGTGATCTGTTGCAGACTGGTCAGGACGTTTTTCAGCTTTTCACCATCGATTTGGACCTCCAGTTCACGAATCTCCTTGGTAACATTACCGGTCAGGCTGACACATTCAACCAACTCACTGCAATTGGCATGGAGTTGGGCCAGCAGTTTGTAAGCCTTCTTGGCATGCAGATCATGCTTGGCACTCTGGAAGAGCAGATCATCTGTGTAGTTGAATTGTCGTTGCAATTGGGCGCCCACCACATTTAGTTGCTTCTGCAGTTGTCGCGTATCATCGAGCACCTTGAAGATGTCAGCACGCTGTTTCCGTATGTTGCCTATAAACTCGTGTATCCGACGTGTGTACTCCTTTCGCGGAGCCAAGGATTGGGAAGCCGTGCGCAGCGTGGCGTTCAACTCACTGTGCTGCTGAGATTTCTGTTCCAGTTCCTGCTCCAGTTGGTCTATGCTGGAGCGTATACTTTGAACATGCTGTGCCTGCTGGGCAGCTCTCAGTGATTCCAGGGTCTCCAATAAAGGACGGCGATAGTCTTGCCATTGTTGTGTAAGAGTCTGCCTTTTGGCCTCGGTGCTGGAAAGTAAAGCCTCCAGTTTGGCCACATTTTGCTCAGGATCAGCCAAGACCAGGCAAGTGCGTTCGTGTAGCTTCAGTGTGGATTGGATGCCTTCCGTTCCCGCTGTTGCTTCAGATTCGCGGGTCCTTAGAGCTGCTAGGCTGGCGGTAAGTGACTTACGCTGCTCCAGCAGGGTTTCACATTGAGACCGCAATTCCTGAACCTGATCCCCCAGCTGTTGAAGGGGTGTCACTTCCGTTGGAGTGGTCTTTAATGATTTGTCTGCAGCCAAGGCAGGTCCCGCCGGCTGCTCTTCACTGGACACGGATAGTAAGGTAACCGCCTCTGGTACCACATGACCCCAAAGCTCCAAATCGTTTTTATGCATTACCGAAGCTATGAGATCATAGCAGCTGGCCGCTGTTTGCTGGAAGAGATTGGGCGCCTGCTGGTCAAAGTATTGCTGCACCTCCTTGGAGCGGTCCTCTGTCCTGGCCGAGGGCACACTCAGATTCAATTGCGGCTGAAATGGTATGCTCTGACTGCTGCATCCCAGGGATTTTCTATTCGCCACAATGCGACAGAATTGCGGCACCCAGGGAGCCTTTAGCTGGGCCACCATTTTCTTGCGTATCTGCCTATGTAGCATTTCGCGTCCACTCAAAGGCTGCGTTTTTCCACTGGCCTCCTCGTCGGCCTGCCGCTCCCTAGGCAATTGTTCGATGAGAAACATCAGAAGGCGCCGCAGTTCCATGGCATTGGGATAGAGGAATGTCTGATAGCCGATGTCTCCTTGATAGCCGCTCTCCTGACAACGCTCGGCCAGCGCACTAGCGGCACTGAATCGATGGGCCATGGCGGGGGGCAAGGAGCGAGGTACCTATGGAAATTCGTTCATTGTGTACTATTCTGAAGTTGAATATTTTATTAATAAATAACTAGGAGAGCCATATGAAACAGCTATAACCATTTATAGATATTGCACTCTTTTTAAAATATTGCAATTTAAGTCCATTTATTTCTGAAGTTTTTCTTCACTTCACGTTATTTCGTCAGGACATGAACGAGTCACGCGTGCCACGACCTCATCTCTAATCTGATTTGCTACCAGGGAACATACCTCAAAAGCAGGCTTTATCTCCAGCAAACAACTGGAAACGGCTCGCACCACCAGCTCTGGAGTGAAGCTGGCCAGCTCCTCCGTTGGCTCGATGCTCGCATCCACTTGATGCAGCTGGTGCATAATGATTTTATCCACTTCATCCATTGTTATTTTAGTTATTTTTAGTTATTTCAGTCTTGCTGCTGCTGCTTTATGCAGTCAGCCATTCACAGCGAAGCGCTTGAAGCTTTGCGAGGGCAGATCTATCGATAACAACTTACACTTCGACTACCGCGCGAAACCTATCGGCTTTTAAATGATTTAACCCATTAAGGCTGGGATTTTTTTCAGGGTATGTTGGTTTTGTTGCAAAAACTACTAGCAAAAGTGCTTTGTGTCTTTTTTTTTAGGCATCTATTTTCCCCATTTCATTTCATTTTCTAAACTTGTTAATGTGCAACCATAAAATTAATGCGAATTTGAATTTGTTTTTACAGAATAACGGGTCAGGCTGCGAAGGTACAACGGACATGGCAATTACCTTTAGCATTCAATTTTATATCAAATCAAAATCTCTCTTCTTTGCCTTCGATTGAATTGAAAATCGTTTAAACCCTAAATGCAAAGTTGGCAAAAAATCGCATTTATTGGCACGCAACCACAGAGCCAAATTCAATTAGCTGCCACTCATGGTTAAGGGTATAAAAGTCGTTGTACAATTGTCGAGCCAAACGCAAAACGGTTTAACACAGTGGTTCCCGCACCATGGAACCACTCTGCAACGTCAGTGAGCCTCCCATCCGGCCGGAGGCACGCGTTTCAAATGACGGCGAACTGCGGCTACTGGGCTGGAATTTGCCACCGGAGGACTTACAGTACATACCAGAGCACTGGCTGACCCAACTGGAACCGCCCGCCTCCATGCACTACATGCTGGGTCTTTTCTACATTTTCCTCTTTTGCGCCTCACTTTGTGGCAACGGCATGGTCATCTGGATATTCAGCACATCCAAGGCACTGCGCACACCGTCGAATATGTTTGTCCTGAATCTGGCCGTATTTGATTTGATGATGTGCCTCAAGTCACCCATATTCATTTACAACAGTTTCCATCGCGGCTTCGCTTTGGGCAATACGGCGTGTCAGATTTTTGGAGCCGTTGGCTCCTATGCGGGCATCGGAGCAGGAATGACAAATGCGGCGATTGGATATGATCGTTACAATGTGATTACCAAACCAATGAATCGAAATATGACCTTTACGAAGGCAATTGCGATTAACGTTATCATTTGGTTGTACTGTACGCCGTGGGTTGTGCTGCCGCTGACACAGTTCTGGGGACGATTTGTGCCAGGTGAGTGGGTGGGAAACTGCACTTTTAATGCGAAATGGGATGGGATATATCGATTCGGTTGTTACATAAAGGTATCTTCTCGTATGTGATCGAAGATGCTTCCTTCCGGCTGTTACATACTTTTGCAAATCTAAACTAACACTGTTTACCTTAGGTATAGAGCATAAAAACCATTTTATAGACGAAAATCATAAACAAAATGGTAATTTGAGAAATTTCCACTTTCCCATTCTTAATAAGATTCCAAAATGCTACAAATAATAATTTTTTGAGTAGTTTTTCGTCATAAATCCCCGTACTTAGAACGACATACAATAACATGTTTCGCTTGCTTTGTGCATTGATAAACTGCAAGTGTGTGTTGGTGGGATAATGGTTTGGTTCGGTTCGGAACTTGCGAAATAGGCGTATGTTTTTTATGTATGTTAAAAACTGTTATGAACTATCGAAGTTTCGGGAAAAATTCAAGCCTCGTTTTTTAACCTTTACTAACATTTGTGGCTTAAAACACACAAAAACCAGGTCCAACGCTACCTACAGTTAATCCTCTGCCCTCCAAATAAACACGTGGGCTTTGGTTATTTCTGTGGACCACAAATGTTGATCAAATCGGCATTTATAAAAAACATTCCACAATTCGAATCCAATTTAAGGATGTGCACAGAGCATTTATGTATGACTACATACATCATGGGATTTTGTCATATAAGAACACGTCACATGAATATGGGGGGGGGTTAGGTATATAGCATCTCAATCCTTCTAAGTCGAGCTTTCACCAGCATCATCGGCCCGCTTGATAATCACATTCAACGCCAAGTTGCCATCCTCTGAGAACTGCTCCACCGTCGACTTATTTAGCACCAGAAAGTCGGCATTCGTGAAGGACACAAAGCTTTCGCGTATCGAGCGCGGCTTGGCCTGCCATTTCAGGGTGCGACTGTTGCCCTCCAGCGAAATGTGGTATATGAATTCGGATGCATCGCTCATCGTACCAATCATGCGACAAGCAGCGAAATACTGTTGACAGTTCTCGCCCAGATGTACCTTCTCCAGCGAAAGCAGGAAATGGCGACCGTGACACGACTGGATCATGGTCCAGTCCAAGGCGCCCTCCAGATTAACATTGGTGGCGAGAAATATAATGTCAATGCCCTCCATGGTGATGACATTCTCGTGAATGGTGGTCAAATGCCTATACACCTCCTTGAGAGGACCCTGCCACACGCACTTCTCATCGGGATACGGACAGAAGTAGGGTCGGAATTCGCAGTCATCTTCGTGGTCCTTCTTCTCGGCATAGCCCAGGCGCACCTTGCAGCCGTAGTGTGTATGCTTGCAAGGAAAGATTAGCTTGGAGGCCACCTTCTCCATGGACAGATTGCGTATGTTTGTCAGGCTGACACGGCAGACCGGACAAACGGTCAGCTTATGGCGGCACACCGAGCACAGCAGATGACCCCGCGAGCACTGCATAATTGGGGGCATCATGTAGCCAAAGCAAACCGGACATTCCAGCAGTGAGACCAGAAATTCACTTATGGCCGCCTCGCAGACCATAGACCCGCTGCGGCTCCGCTCCGCTCCAGTAGCAGGAGCTGCGTTTTTGTTCTCCTGAACGGCCACAGTCCCAGTCCCCTCCTTCGGTTGTGTGTCCACCACAGCCGGCGGCGGCGGCGGCGGCGTCGCTGTAGAGGCCAGAGCCGGTGCAGACATTCGGCGTGGTAGCATATGAACCGCCCGAAAGTAGAGAAAATTACACGGTTTACGTTGTTTCGGAATTTTGATAGCGTTACTGACAACGAGCGATGGCACGCCTGCAGAAGAAAGTCGCGTATATCAGCCGAAAAAAAAACACTTCTTATAAAATGTAAATTATTTTTTTTGGAATAATTTTTTCTATACAGAAAATTTGGTTCTGGTTAAAATGCTGTTGAGATACAGTTGAAAACTAAAAATTTCTTGCTCCGCATGCAGGATTTTGGGTCAACTGAGATCGAAAGGCCAACTCGGATGTTCGAAATTTGAAAACAGAAATAAATACAAAAAAGTATCGATTGCTTGATGAAAAGTGAGGATATATAATTTAAGCTGCCAGAATAGTATTCCAGAATCCAGAAAAAGTTACAGTTTGGTGCGGTTTATGGGCTTATGGTGGCATCATTGGACCGTACTTCTTCAAAAATGATGCGAATCGTAACGTAACTGTGAATGGTGAGCGCTACCGTGAGATGATATTCAACCTTTTTTTTGCCCAAAATGCAAGAGCTTAACTTCCATGACATGTGGTTTCAACAAGACGGTGCCACTGCCACACAGCACGCGCAACCTTGGACATATTGAGAGGCGAGTTCGGTGAACATTTTATTTCACGTTTGGGAACGGTCAATTGGCCGCCTAAATCGTGAGATTTAACACCTTTAGACTATTTTTTGTGGGGCTATGTTAAAGCTTATTTCTATACAGACAAGTCCGCTTCAATTGACGCATTGGTAGACAACATTGAAACATTTATTCGTGAGATACCGGCCGAAATGTTGGAAAGAGTATGCCAAAATTGGACCAAGCGGATGGACACATTAAATTAAATGAACCATTTTTCTGAATTTTATTGGTTTTTTTTTTAAAACTTCCCTATAGCTCTTAAAAAATCACCCTTTACTAGTAATAGCAAAATATTTCAGTTAATATTTAAGTTAATGCAAAAGTATATAACCAGAAAAAGCATCTCCTACCTTAAGAATACTAAAGAAGCGTCTTCACCTTCCATTAATATGATTATTTATACATACCTTTCCTGCTCATAAGTTGTTTCCCCCTAACTTGAAGTCTTTGAGCTTATACTTACTCTTCGTTAGTATTACAAACGGATACCACTAGAAACCAAATTTCCTCTCATGAACTACGTGCTCCTCCATTCTTGTGTTTCAGCAGTACCTTATGAAAATAGAACTTATATCATTATAATAATCCCCAAAAATTACCAGCATCAGTTCAAGATGTGACACTCAACAACTGCAGCTCTACCCACAATTTTAAAACACACACACTCTCAAAAATATTGAATTATTTTTACTAATCACGTTTATTTCTGTTTCTGTAGTTTTGTGTGATCTTGTATTGGTAGTGGCGCGGCAAAGTTGGCGCATTATAAACTAAAACACGATGCACAGACGCATTTAAAACCGTTTCTCGTTTTTTCGAAAAAAAGAAATTATACAACAAAAATTGGACCGGGGAGATCGTCTATAAACTATACAAAAAAGTTAAACATTAACATTGCTTTTCCACAATATTTTTTTGGGCGAGGAAAGGGGGAGGGTGATGGGGAGGGGGAGGAGTGGCTTGTCTTTTGATAACTGCAATTTCGAGAAAAGAAAAAGTAGGTGATTTCGTTTTTATGTTGGTTTGGCATGAACAAAATGTTGTTTTTTGTATCTTACAACTCTCGAGTTTTGTTTTCTTGTTAATTTCGTTAAGACTGTTTGTTTGTTGTTGTATTGTTTTTTCTTTTGTTGTATTATGTTTTACTTAATAATTTTATAAAATAATTTACATTAACTAAACTAGACTTTGTGTTGTATGTATATGTATGTGTGTATGTGTGCATGTATGTATATAGTTGGATGGTGGGCACGCGGGGCACGCGTAGGCAGCTCCGCTTTCCAAGTGTGACCCGCCGCAGACGGCTTACAAACTAAATTAAACTAAAAACCCACGAAAAGAAAGAAAACAGAAAACATTGAAATAGTGTGAAAAAAATGAACAAAATCCTAGGAGCTAGTACCAATCGATCATTTTTATAAAGATCTTTATTTAAATCGGTTGAGAAAACGGTTCGGATTTAATGTAAAAATACGCCAAGTGATACGAAGGAAATGGAATATAGCTTCAAGTATGATAAACAAGGCCTAAAGTTAGTATTGGAAACGGTTAAAGCCAACTGTACGTTACCGATAATCCCGTATAGAAATACAGCTATCGGGGAAAACGTTTATCGACAGAATCGATTTGTGGATTTTAAAATGTTTTCGAGTTTATAAAAGAAAGTGAGTCCCTTTTTAGTGTTTCTCAAAGGTTTTTCATTTATGAATCATTTCAATTAGGAGAAGGGTGGTTAAAGAATTCGAAGGATCTTAGAAATTTGGTAACAGTTTGATTTACGGAAGATTTTCTAGTAATCATCAATCTAATTACAAGCACCGCGCCTTAGCGACACAATAGAAGGCGGATTTGAAAAAAGAAGACATATCACTGATCATATTGTTAGAAATATTTGAAAAAAAAACAGCACAAAATTGAGGCTTTGTGCGGTGGGAACTCTTTTATAAGTTTAGATGTTTAATACAAGTTAATAGACTTGTATTTTGACTGTTTTACTGCGAAAATCTATGATTCTTTATTTAGAATCTCCACAAATCGTTCTAGCAACTGTGAAAGTTTTCACTTATAATTGTTTAATTTTGTGATTTTTGTTGCGAATTTAATGCATTATAATAATTTCGTATCACAAAGCTCGAACTGAACCGTTTTTTCACTTCCTATCTAAAAAAAAAACATACATAATTATGTGTGTGTGTGTGTGTGAGTGTGTGAGTGTCTGTCTATGTATCTTAGGGAATCGTTTTAGAAACGATTCTGCACATGGTTTATCCGCTTTCTACAATCATTTAAGAACCTACGAGTTTTACATTATTAGTATGTAGAGTAGTGAATCTGTCGATGCCGCAAAACAATAATCCGTTCTTGTTAACACAAACATGAAATTGGGATGATGACAATTATTTTTAGACCAGGGATATGGTCACATTGATGCCCAGGTTCCCGTTGTCGGCAAACAGCTGCGCAATCGATGTGTCGAACACCAGGCAATCCGAATTGTGTATGGCCGAGGCAACGCCTTCGTGTATGGAACGCGGCATTGCCTCCCAGGTGAGGCGGCGCCGGTTGCCATTCAGCTCCAGGCGATACACAAAATTCTCGGCCTCCTTGCGCGAACCAATTAGCTGAACAATCGCAAAGAACTGCTGATGTCCATCATACTTCTCCTGCTTCTCTAGCACCAGCATGAAATGATGGCCGAAGCAGGATTGCATCATTACCCAGTCAACGGCGCCGGGCAGATTGATATCGGTGGCCAGAAATACAATATCCTCGCCCTGCAGCGTGGTGATGCTCTTGTGTGACATCATCAGATGCTGCATGACTAGGTCCAGGGGGCCCTGCCATTTGCAGGATGCACCCGGACAGGGGCACAAGTAGGGCCGGCATTCGCAGGTCTCCTCGTGCTCCGTCTTCTCGGTATAGACCAGTGAGGCAGTGCAGCCATAGCCCGAATGTTTACACGGAAATTTCACATTCGAGGCCACCTTCTCCATGGCCAGGTTGCGTATGTTGGCCAACGGGCCGCGGCATGTGGGGCAGCAGGTGAGCTTGGAGCGGCACGACACACAGACCAAATGGCCGCTGGAGCACTGCAGAATCGGCGGCAGCACATAGTCGAAGCAAACGGGACATTCGAAGAGCGATGTCAGATCGGCAGACATGCCCGCATCACCGCCACCGGCGGACGACAGTGAGGAGCTGGACGAGGATGAAGTATTGGCCGAGGATGTATTGCCGGCACTGGAGCCGGTCGAGCTGCTCGTATTGGTGGCCACTGCCGTGGGTGCTCCTGCTGCTGCTACGGCTGCTGCTGCTGTCAGTTCACGGCGTTTCGGATTGATTTTATTGGACATTGGACTTGTGTTCTCTCAATGGAACGAAGTGGCTTGTTCAGTATCTCCCTGCCTAGTCCAGTCCAGTCCCTATCGACAATGGTCCCGGAACAGTGGTAACTTCTAAGTGGGATTGTGTGAGTAGTTAGCTGGAAGGTAGAAGGTACAAAACAATATTTAAGTATGTGTCATATTAGTTATTTGGTTAAAAAGTTGCTGCCTATTAATCATACCCCCTGACCCTCACATTGTCAACGACGCCTCACAATTGTTGTCATTACCAAAAATATATACCTCAAAGAACACAAGGCGCGAATGCATTCCGCAGTTCGTGTCGTAAATGACAAGGCCAGGGCGTCACGTCGCAACGACCCCACCGACTTCTGCGGACACGTGTGAAACTAAACATACATATATGTATGTGTAAGAAACTTATCAGACTCCCTGACAAATGAATGGCCATTAGGGACGACGACCTAAGGTAGCCACGATTGTGGGTGCGACCATACATAATACGGATATATGGGCCTTGGTCATTTTTAGGGTTTCTACGCTGAATTTGTTTGTGATAATTCAATATTTATAATTGTACATTGAATTTATTTCAATGATGCATCGATCTAAACATTTCTCATTGATAAAATGTAAATCTGTAAGCCAAAAATGGCAATTATTCAGCTACACCTTGTCAACCCACTGCCTGTCTGTAGATCACAAGCTTTCAAAGGGGATTGGCATGACGCCTAACTCTCGGCTTCTGTAGAAGCTGTCATAACAGAAGAAGATGAGACTATCAAATCTCACTTATTTTTCTTTTCAATTTAAAATGATTCCCTAAATGGGATGTTCCTACGAGCCACAGCTCCCCAGAAGATTACCCAAAAGGAGATACCAATCCTATTTATAGTTATCAAGTTTATGAATGGATGAGATTCATATTTGTAGCCACTTTTGGTCGTTGCTGTTTTAAATTACAGCATATAATGCTTCCACTTAACTCTGAATAGTTTGATCAAGTTCGGTTGACTTTATTTTATGGGAGGATCCAGAGGAATAATAAGTATACAAATTGTATAAACTTCAACAAAAATTCGGACCATTCTAATTCAAGGCTGCAAAACAGCAGGGTTATGATACTGTCATTACTTTAATGCATTAAATCTGGCATTATAAATTTAAATTCCGATTAAAATATTTTAAATTTGCATTGATATGAAGCAATGCCAATTCGAAATTCTGAATTGGCATTGAAATTAAATAATTTAATTCTAAATTCTGGATTGGTTTTGAAATGAAATGATTTCAATTGTTAATTTTGATTAGGCATTGAAATAAAATAATTTGGCATTGGAATTGGCATTAAAATCAAATAATTTAAATTGATCATTTTGAATTGGTATTGAAATTGCATAATATAATATCAATTGATAATATTGAATTGTCATTGTCACTTTGAATTGGCAATAAAATTAAATACTTCAATTGAAATTTTTGAATTGGCATTAAAATTAAATATTTTCAATTAATAATTTTAAATTGGCATAAAATTTAAATAATTTTAACTTAAAATTCTGATGATGCGATCTAACTTTGATCAAAATTATGAAATTCTTTACACAAACACGCTGACCATGCCCACGTAGCTGGGCCTGAGACCCTCCATAGGTCATTTTTAAAGTGCACCTTGCTAGTTTATGTAATCAAATTTTTGACACTACTTTAAAATTCAATGCTATCTCAAAAATTATGCTAATGTCCTGGCAAACAGTTGCAGAACCATTTTCCTTGAAACCGTTAAGCTTCAGATTTAATGACTGTAACTCTAACTGAATCGATTTTTAATAATGTTTGGGAAAAGGTTCAGCAATCGGCCCGAATCGTCATCATAGCGTAGGCGATTGAAATTGAATACCGTCGTATCGTTATCGTAGATGCACCACAAATGCTTGATGTGTCAATGACGCCACCATGATTAGTCATCTTTTCTTTAAGTAAGTTAACCTATCACTTAACAATTTCACTGTATCGATGCATCATTTAGCAAAGACGCGTATCGAAAATGATTGACGAATTCTTGTTTAAGTTCTACATTTTCTTTTACTACTTCTAGAAGTGTTAAAATAAATCCGTACAAGTTAAAATTGTCAAGTTAAGATGCAGTGTAGGCCATTTAAGCCTTTGGTCCTTGTTAAGCACAGCTTTGCATTCAAATAAAGTTGTCTTCTCTGAGAATAACTAGAGCAGGGTATATAACAATTGTCCAGATGTTTGTAACGCATTGAAGGAAGCATTTCCGACCACATAAAGTATACATATTATCGATCAGCGTGACGAGCTGAGTTGATTCAGCCATGTCCGTCCGTCTGTCGGTTTCTATGCTATCTCCTCCGTCAGTTTGAAAGATATCTTCACGAAACTTTGCACCAAGTCTTTAAGTTTGCTGGAAATCGGACATCTATATAGTATAGCTCCCATAAAAAAGTAAGGCCCGAAAAGTAGTCCTATGTAGAAAAACTGGATGCAAGGGTATACAAACTTCCAAATTCAGAAGTACATCTTAAGTACTTAAGTACATACTTAAGTACTTAAGTACATACTCCTACAAATTTGTGGTGGGTTTGCAGATGACATCTTCAGAAAACAAACAAGTCTTAGAAGCGAAAGGTTAGAAAAAATCAAAATAAATAATCCCCTTAAAAGGTGACACAAACTATTTCTTTCACTTTTCAAAATAACTCTCCCAAGTGATTCATTGTCAAAACTGTCAACGTACAAACGTCTGGTATGCCTGGGCACGCAATGAAAAGCGCGTATCGTAACCAATGCACCACCCGTAAAAGATGGTGGTGGGTGGAGGGGGGGGTTGGAGGCGACACGCATACATTGTACATGCATACAAGCATATGTAATTAACAGTTCGTTTACGCTGCGTACCGTTTGAAATTTCCATATGTATGTATACGCCGCTCCAGCTTGGGGAACCGCTTTGCTTTCAGTCGTCTGGGGCTTTAAATGGTAATTACTTTTGGCTGCAAAAGTCATACATCCATGAATATAATTAACTTTTTCTTTAATGCTGTCTTCAATGAGTGGAAAGCATATCCAAACTAAACAACTCGGAAATACACATAATCGTAAACTTACATAGCTGGTTCTATTTTTTATCAGTCAGCCTTTGCCTTTGCGGCCAGGGCACCTACGGGCGTGTGTGTGTGTGTATCCTCTGCAAACTGACCCGTCCCGTTCCGTTTCGACTATAACAATGCAGGTGGTTTTTCTTTCGCAGGAAAAACTGCAGCTCACACACACACAGACAGAACTGAAAATTGTTTTTGTTTTATGTTCGCCTTTTGCTTCACCTTGCTCAACTTGAAACTCGACGTTTAGGCGTGAGCCAATTTCATTTTACTTTTTATCTAATTTTCTTTTTGTTATTTGGCTCTCGCGGACACATTCATTAAATACATGTTTGCAGTTGTTGTTGTTGTTGCTTTTTGTAGCTGAAAATATCATCTGTTTTGATTTTCATCCATTTGTTACATTCACACACACACTGACACCCTCTGTTACACACAACAGCGACCGAGCATTTGTGTATGTGTATGGCGTTCTTCCTCGCAGTCGCTCAACTTTTTATTGCACTTGCACTGGTTTGCATACGGCTGCTTCAGTCTTTTTCGGTCTAAAATACACCGATCTATTTTAACACAACTAGCACAATTTGTTCTATAGTTAATTTAACTATATTTTTTCTAATTAAAAAAAGAAGAAGTAGATGTACTCGAAATTTGTTGTTTTTGGTATTTCAGACTAATGGGACTACGGCCACACTAAGCTGGTGTGCTGCTTATTAGAGGTGGCCAGAAAAATCGATGTTCAGGGCAACGAAGTTTTAGCAACGATTTTAATTTATTGACTAAAATTGATTTAAACTGTGCTTGCTAATTCCTTTTTAATTGTTTGGAAGTTAAGAAAATCGATTTTTTATTTTGCCAGCTCTATTTCAAACACTAAAATGTTAAAAGCTAACATAACAGCTCGTCTGTTAGATAACATCAGCACAGGGCGCGAAATTTTAAATTAAACTATTTGTCTTTACAGAGGGCTATCTGACCAGTTGTTCTTTCGATTATGTGACGGATGATTTTGATACGCATCTCTTTGTGGGCACCATTTTCTTCTTCAGCTTTGTCTGTCCTGTGCTAATGATTCTATATCACTATTCCCAAATAGTGGGCCATGTTTTTCGCCATGAGAAGGCTTTAAGGGAACAGGCCAAAAAAATGAATGTGGAATCGCTGCGCTCCAATGTGGACAAGAGCAAGGAGTCTGCCGAGATCCGCATAGCCAAAGCAGCCATAACCATTTGCTTTCTGTTCTTTGTATCCTGGACACCGTATGGAGTGATGTCCCTGATTGGAGCTTTTGGCGATCTTAACTTACTGACGCCAGGTGCCACCATGATACCGGCCTGCACTTGCAAACTGGTGGCCTGTATAGATCCATTTGTTTATGCCATAAGTCATCCCAGGTAAGTAACAATTTTAACAAATTAATTGGCTTACAACAAAGCTTCAACTTTGTCATACCAGGTATCGCATGGAGCTGCAGCGACGCTGTCCCTGGCTGGCCATCAATGAGCCAGGAGAAGCAGCCTCAGCACAGTCCACTGTTACACAGGAGCAACAGCAGACAACGGCCGCCTAAGACTAAGATGATGATGACAACGAAACGAAACTGAACCCAACGAAAACGTAACGATTGCCCAGGGAAATGGAAATGACTTACGAAAATAACGACAAATATTTATAGTATTATTTTGTTTTTTCATTTGTAGTAATGACTTCTCATTTGTCTGAAGTACATAGACAATTATGGCAAAATAAAGAAGCTCGGCTTGGCCCTTTGGGCTGTGTGTAAAGCCAGATATTTATTTATACTTTTTATCTTAAAATATGTCCAGTATGTCCAGCCTGCTAAGCTGGATCATCCCCTGAGGCAAAGAATAAGAAATTGGCTTCAAAGTGATGATGAAATGGAAAATTTCTTGGCACACCACTTCAAAAATGTATTCGAGGACATAAGAATAGGTAAGTCCTTCCAGCAATCTAGTTAAGTACAAGGCCGGTCTTTAAACTGTCTCTCCACATGTAAATTGTGATGGGTTCTGGACGAGATGGACAAGTATCCTGTCGCATTCGAAAACCAATTACCAAATTCTCTGAGTAAAATTTTTTAGTATTACATTTATTTAGTTTGTCGGGTTGGATATCTTAAAGATCGCCTCCAAAATCTGTGTGGTTTTAGATATTTTTGTTTTGTTTTGTACACAATGAAGTCTACTTCATCCCCCCTCCCCCTCGGCGTTGTCAGTTGGACAGCAATGAATGCAATCGAATCACAGCGCGATAATCATTATGCGATAACTGACCACGTCGTGAACGCTCCAGCACTCGGTTCAGCCTCTCCACCGTCTCTGGATTGGAGGTCATTTTGAAGAGATCATCGAGATATTTGAATGACTCTCGGGACCAGAACATGGATGGTTTCTTGGCATCTGTATTGATGCTGTTGCGTGAGCCGCTATCCATTTCGGCCAGTATGCGAGCACATTCGGGATTGATGGTCTGCCGCAGCTGGAGATTGCCTCGAGCGCCACGCTGCTGGGGATTATTGAATGGCATCTGCGACACTTGGGGACGTCTCGGTGGGGTGGGTGGTGATGGCGGTGTTGGTGTTGGTGTGGGAGGGGCCAAACGTTGCTTGTTGGGGTTAGTACGATTCTTGTTCTGTTGTTGTTTATTCACCGGAGGCGGTGGTGGCGCCATATGCTGCCAGGCGGGCGGTGGTGGTGGAGATGGCGACGGCGGTGCTGGAGCGGCACTCCGCTTGGGCATCTGCATTCCCAACAGTGCGGGATCTATATTCAGATTGATGAGACGATTCTTCATATCCAGCTTGCCGTAGCTCTGCAACAACGAATCGTAGTCAGGATGTGGATAGGCAGTGAATATCATGCGCCAGTGCTCCTCTATTTCATTCCTTAGGGCCGGCGTTGCATTGTCTTCGGGGGAGAAATCAAAAAGTAGCTGCTTTAACAGGACCAGCAATTGGTCCAGATGCAAATCGCCATTCAGTAGACCCGCCTGTCCCAGCAAAATCATATTCAGTTGGCGTCGTTTCTTTTCGGCCATCTTAAAGCCATTCTTGGTGTTCATCTCCTCCAGTTCTTTGATGCGCCAATAATGATTCTGAGCATTGCCCAGATTGCTGTTCAGACTATTGATGCCATCGCGCAGGAAACGGATAAGTACATCGATGCGTTTGGGTGGCTTTTGACTCTGAAACTCGTTGCTTTTGCGTTTCACCTCCTGCTGGCGACGCAGCAGCATTAGCTGCAGATCCTCCTGATGCTTCTTCAAGCCATAGATAACCAAAACATAGCCATAATCCTTGAAATCCATGCGTACACTCACTTCACACTGCTTGGCGGCACCAGCCAGAAATTGACGTCCCTCGGGCGTGAACAGATACTCGGTCTGATCGCGTGCCATCAGGATTTTGCCCTCACAGGGCAGGTCTGCCAAAGGGGAACTGCTACGTGCGGGCACTACGGCTCGATTGTGGTTGTTGTTGCTGTTATTGTTGATGCACATGGAGATGCCCTGGCTATGATTGGTTATATTCAAGTCCTCATCATCGTCTTGGGTACGACTC
This sequence comes from Lordiphosa andalusiaca, assembly GCA_035044965.1. Lineage (NCBI taxonomy): Eukaryota > Metazoa > Arthropoda > Insecta > Diptera > Drosophilidae > Lordiphosa > Lordiphosa andalusiaca. The sequence goes on along the minus strand of JAWNNM010001363.1, from coordinate 1,807,404 downwards.
AGGGGTATAACATCTGGCAGGTTGTCCATGACACTGGTTTTTGTTGTTGTCGTCGTCGTCGTCGTCTCCTCGTTCGTGGTGGAGCTCGGCAATTCAAAGTGCTCGGAAAAGCTGTAATTTGAATCCGAGTCCAGGTCATGGCTCACAAAGGTCTTGGAGCTGGACTTGTTGTTTGGTTTGCTCTGCGAATTGCTGCTAATATCCTTCTGCTGTACAGCACCCTTTGGCTCGGTTGGAGCCTGCTCTTTGGGCAACTCTTCAATAGTCAACGAAGTTGAGGTAGATCCCACATTGGCTGCCCTCACCAAAGGATTGGGCACATAGTCCTGAGAGTAGGCGGCTACCTTTGCCTGCACCACCGCCTGTAGAGCTGTTGTAGCCTTGCGCTTAGTTATTTGCTGCGTTTCCACCTTGGCCAGATTCACCGATTTCAGAAATTTAGCATAGTAACTATTTTTTGGCATATTCAATTTGCTCCAGGCAAAATGGAAAGGCGTCTCTAGGGCATAAAATGATTTCAGATCACCCAGATAGCCCAAGGGTCCACTAGAATCCCTGTAGATTTTCTGATGTGATACAATCAGGGAGGTATAGTTCGTAGCGCGGTATTCGCCCATGCGTTGACGACAGTTCTCAAAGAGATGGCCACGTCCAGCACAATAACTGCACTGTTTGGCCTTGTATTGAACTTTACTTTCCAGATTGACATTGGAGCGGGTCTGCGAAACAGGGGAGGGGGAAAGAGTGGAGTAGAGTTAGCGAGTAGTCCACAAGTCTTAGATTTTCATTTGTACTCACGGTGGAGTGATAGCGACGCCATTTATCCGGACATTGATCGTGGCCATGACCACGCACCTTGCACAGCTGACAGACGAGACGGCTGTGGAATGTACATTTGTTGCACTGCGGCACATAGATCGCCTGCTTGGCTCCGCACTGAAAAATGAAATGAAATTAATGTCCACAAAATGTAAGGAAAAAGATATCTTCTTACACCAAAACAGATAGCATTGGGACAACGTGGCTCGGCATGGCCAGTCATGCCGCAAGTGCTGCAGACCGGCGGTTTCCTTGGACGGGGACACTTGGACCGCACATGTCCCATCACAAAACAGTTGGTGCACTTGAGGTTAGAACGGATACGAACCACGGGATAACGATCCGCATTATTGATGCGCCAGTCCTGTCGGTTGTCTGTAATAGAAACTGGTTCAGAATCTTGGGCGAAATTGCCTTAGCTGGGACTTACAGCTCATGGATCTGTGTATGTCGTTCACCGAGAAATGTTCACCTTGCCAGCTCTTGTTGTAGAAGCTGCACATTTCCTTATTCCAGCCCACCAGTTCTGACGCACGGGGCAGTTCCTTATCTATTAACTCAACTAGATTGTGTTCCACTTGAATTTCAGGCTCCAGAACACTCTCTTCTTTGTCCTCTTCCGTTGTTAAGGTAGTGTCAAAATCAGCCTTCCCAAATTCCTCCTCTTGAGCCAGCTCATTGGTCATTACCTCGGGCTCTGGTACTGTTTCATTGGGACATTGTCCTCTTACCACAGCCAGCTGTTTCTCCTGATTTCTACGAGCTTGAGCATCGATGCGTTCGAATACGGCTGTAATACGCTCCGATATGGCGTCATGCAGTTCGGCCTCATCTTTGGAATCAGCATCGGAGCCTATGGAAACTGTTTCCAATTCATCATCCGCCGGTGTTGGTTGAGAGACAACCTGTTGCTGCTGCTGCTGTTGTTGTTGTAAGAGACGCTCGGCTATATCTCGCGCACTAGGCAAAGCTTCCTCTGTATCGGACTCTGAACTTGTTGAAGCTCCCTGTTTGGCTTTCATCTGGCGTCTTTTGCCCTTCTCCTCGTTGTTGGGTCGTGCGCTTAAACGACGTATCTTGCGCTTGCAACGCTCCACTGCCATGCCACGCGCAATGCCTGGAACTCCTGTGGCCTGCGCTCCCACCTCATCCTCGCTATCATCATCCACATCATTGTCATCGTTATTTGGTTCGGATTGACTTTGATTGGTGCTGGAGGATCTACGTTTGCGCAATCGCTTTGTCTTATTCACCGTGGACTCCACCACCTCCTCCACATCAGAGCTCTCCGTGGGTGAATCTATGCTACGTATTATGGTGGGTGCGGCCTTTGGCTTGACCTTGGAGTAAATGCCACTCTCGGTGAGATCCGATTCGCTTTCATAGACATCCAAGGCTCGAAATTGTTGTTCATCCACACGATAGTTCTGCTTAATCTCCTCCAGCCGCGAAGGTGGCACAAACTCGTACTCAGAGGAGGTATCTAAAACGGGCTCGGCCTCCTGTACGGCTGCATCTCTAATGGCATTCTCGGTCAAGACCTGCAAATCTTCATCGGTGGCTCGGGCACGCTCAGCAATTAGACGAGTTGTATCCTTTTGGACTATGAAATCATCACTGGACAAGACCGAGTTGCTGGGCGAGTGTAGTGGCGGGGCAACTTCCGGTCCTGGTTCTATAACGCAGCTGAGAGTTTTCATTTCCACATCTGCCGCATCCATGGCGTTCTCCTCCTCCAGTGGAGGAGGCTGAGGCTGAGAAGTATCCTGGGTTTGTTCGCCATCGCTGGTGTCTAGTTCTATGATGGGAGCTGGTGGCAGAGGTACATGAATTACATCATCATCTTCATCTTCTTCCGAGGATTTCAAATCAATTAATTCCACTGGAGCCGCTGATAGTTTAGCTTGCTTCCTGTTGGCCTGGACTTGTTTCGATTTCTGCTTCTTGGCAGCCAGACGCTGCATTTGTTCCAGTTTACGTGAGGCTTTGCCAAAGGGTCCAGGCCCTATCTTATCTTTTTTGCCTGTCGGCGGCCAATTCGATGGAATGGCTACCAAAAGTCTTTGGTCGAAACGTTCCGGCTCGTCCGATTCTAGTTTTTCCTGTTTGGCTTTGATGGGAGATTTCGGAACTGGGGCGGGCTTTTCCTTAGACTGCGGAGGCTTCTTAGCGGAACGCTTTTTGGGATTGGCAGCAGCAGCAGGAGGCGGCATGCGTTTGTCCTTCTTCTGTTCGACATTCTTGGGCTCGGCTGGAGGTGGGATGGGTGGAGCGACTGAAATAATAATTAGCGAGTATTAGAAGATGAATCTGCTACGAAAGATATCTACAATTAGTAAGGGTAAGGGAAACAGCGAACAGATTCGAGTTGTCGAGTCTCGTATTCACATCTTTCCTTAATAAGTAGCAGATTATTAACCCAGCACCACTTATTAAGACAGTTTTAGTTGCTTTATAGCAGACGAGGCAAGGCCCAAAGTAACCCAGCGGCTTCTGGACTATGCAAACAGCCTAAGCGACTTGGCAAACGCTCTATCGAAACCTATAATCCCAGCTAAATCGACGGTTGCAGTTTCTATAAGAATGTGAGTCTCCAAAGTGACATGGTCCACCTCAGAAGTTTGCACCTGCTGAGTAGGAATGGGTTCAACGAATAAGTTCAATGAGACATATAATTTCAATGATAAACACATCTAATTACTTTTGGTTGGGGCTAGCGTAAACCATTGTCTTTGAGCCAATCACAAATTTGGATATAAATGTATTGATTTTTTGAGCAATTTCAGAAAAGTGAAGTAGTTAAAAAACTAAAGCCAAAAGCAAAGCAACAAGTCAAAGACGCTTGAAGCTTCGTTTCTTTTTAATGGTTACATTCTTGGGAAATCTATTCCTCTTAATACCAGGCTGGATTAAGCAGTTGTTGAAAACGCTCATTCGCTATATCCTCGTCTTTCACCTCGCTGAGACTATACCCCTGGGCTGTCAGCTCAGCCAATTGTATCTCATCGATGTGGTACAAGACAAATGGCTCCATTTGGAAATCGGCACGATTGGGCAATAGCAACACCCTCACCGAGGCGCGAAACTCTATGAGCGCACGATTAATTAGCTGCTGGGCCGAGCACAAATCCTCCAAATTGGTGCAACCCTCATCTGCATAGCGCTTCTGCAGCAGCAAGGCATTCTCCAGCTGTTGCACCAGCCGCATCAACACAAAACGTCTATAGTAATCCTCAATCAGTGGAGTCGGCTTGTCGAAACGATTCACTTGGCGTCGCACCAAGGCCGAGATCAGCGTAACATCCACACAGGAGATCAGCACATGGATGGTGGCCACCATTACAATGCCCGAGAGTATGTACTCCAGCTGGTGTTCATTCAACTCCCAGAGCCAATACAGCAAATCTCTGCCATGGAAGGCATATTGGTAGTGCAATATAACAAAAATGCACAGGAGATTAAGACAGATATTATTATTAAGCTGCCGCAGCCACCGGTAAAGCAGATGCAGCACTGGGAGCAGCAGGTGGCTCATTTTTGGATTCGATTTATGGGAAAATTTGGAAATTATATGCGCCCAATGTTTGAAAACTAGATTTAAAATGTGACTTACTTTGATTGCCTGGGCCTGTGGATGGATTTGCTTTCTCGCCCTTGTCCCAGTAGCGCGGCTTGCCAGTTGTTCTGTTGATCACTCGCATCTCGCTCACAATCCTCTGCTGCACCGGCGGTGGCATGCTCTTGGCATCATCAACAGGCTGCTCCACCATATTCTGCTGCTCTGATCCGTCACTGTAATGTATGGACGCATACAAAATTGATTCCAACTCGTTCAAACGCTCGCCGTCCAGCTCTTCTAGCTGTGGAAACGAAATTTGCATGAGATTAGGTGGACCGTGGAGTTGGTTAGCAATCAATCACTTACATCGCTCATGGTGTGCGCCTTTGTTTAATTTTCCCTATCTTTTTGAACATTTAAGAATAATAAGAAAGAGCAGGCCAGAGCACGTTTCGAGTAGAGATGAGCTGGTCTATCGATATATTTCGTGAGTAGTAGTGATGGCCAAACGGTGAACGGTATCTATCGATATATGGGCATCACCCATGGATAGGCGAACTATCGACTTATGTGTGTGCAAGTGTCATCGCAGCTTTCTCCGCTGTCGCTTTCATCTGAAAAATACCAATACCAATTTTAGGGCGACTCGCCGCTTCCCTACTTGTTTTTTTTTGTGATAAAGAGGTAAATGCACATATAAGTAACGCCATACATAAGTGTAAATATAATCTGCAAGCGTTCAGTCTGGATAGTGCATTCAAGTGATAAAGCGCTGATAAAGCTCCAAAGCAAATACAAGTAAATAATGTAAAAAAAATTGCGCAGTTTACTTGTAAATTAAAGAGCTTTGGGTGCTGGTGTGCAGCTCAAACTGTCTGCAATCTCAAGTTGCATATATGTATATACAGCATATACTAGCACCCGCAAGAGAAACACAACAAATGTATTATAATTAATTAGTATATTTGTTGTTAAAGCCAACAGCAAAGTTTCTTACCAGCTGCCAAACTTCTCGCTTTGTGTACATGTAGTTTACACTGGCACACTTGAGTGTGTGCGTGTGTGTATGTATGCAAATATACAGCTAGGCGGTGGGCGTAGGCGTCGCCCGCCTCTTTTAGTCTTTCAGCCTGGCCTCGGCTGCCAAGCTCACCGTTTGTTACCTTAAACTTTTGCCGTGTCGATAATAACCAGAAGCAATTCATTGCCGTTGAATGGCAATACATATCCATTTCTATTGAAAGAATGAGTGTGTGAATCAGCGTTTGACAATAAACCAGTAACAACAACAAACGGCGACGGCGCGCGATAAGCCAAACTGGCTCTATGTGACGTCACCGTTGGAGCAAGTGTACACATAGAGGAGCATTGGCTAATTTATTCTCATATTTCAGTTGTATTTGCTGCCCCCTGCCAATTTTACACAACGACACACATAAAACACCTCACCGCTGCTCTACGTCCTGCGTCACGACGACTTGTGCGATTAATTCCAATCACAATCACATTGTTCCACACCAAAACCGTGTGCCATGGACGCCAATTCGCGTTTCACATCGAGATTACCAGGTAAGATCCCCGCTTACAATTGAGCCAAACAATTTAAAAAGTATTTTAAAAGTTTGATATTTATTTGTTGCCGCTTTAAATTATGCTTTTGAAAGGCGCTTTCATCTTAATCACAAAGGAAATGAAGCAAAAATTGAAAGGGATTCAGGGAACTCTATACTTAAAACAGCCAAATTCTTGATAATACAAGGAAACAACGGAAAAGGAAAGAGTCTGAGAGAAACCTTGGTCTTATAGCAATGGTAGGCATGTTGCCATCCACTGGGCGAAGGCAAACTCTCAAAAGCAGCGCAGTCGACTCACATACAGTTTAAGCTCTTCGTGTTGCTTCGGCGCACTCCTGCGCTGCATGTTCGGCTCTTCAGCAGCGTCATTGCTACTGCTGTAGAGTAAAGTGAATGAGTTTTTGTGCTGCTCTCGCAACATCGTGTTTGTTCCCAGTCGGACTTAAGGTATTCGTTTTTCACTCTTAAATTAGTGGTTCGGTTTTGCACACCTGATATGAAAAATATGCAGAATAAAACTCAGTCTTCTTTGATTTTTACTTCAGCTGTTTTGTGTTAATATATATTCAATAATTTTGATTGAGTTTGTTGTTGTCATTCGTTTCCTTAAGAAGTTATTTGAAAGCGCCTTTGTGGTTTTTTTCTTTATGTTTTTCTAAACCCTTTTATAAGTAGCTTAGGGCCATTGGCCCCGTGTTTTTGAATAAGAATCCACAGCAATAGCCATTCCCCTGCCTTGCTTTAATCATGCTAATAAAACTAACCAAGATATAAAAAAAACGCCCGCCCGCCCCCCACTTTAATTTTTGGTATTTAAAGTTGTGCTACTAACCCAATTTCGAGAGCGCAAACTAAGTCGCTCTCTGTATCTGTGTATATACCTACTAATAGCTACTTATTCGTATGTTTCGTATGCTAACTGTTGTTGTTTGTTTTAACGATTTGTGTGTCTTGTTGTTGCGCCTTAGATTTCTCTCTATTGCTCTATTGCTCTCCCCCCCGCCCTCTTTATCTCTGTTTCTATCTGTAACAATAATCCTAAGATTGTTGATAACCTCAATGCGATACGAAAACGTTTAACACTCATTAAAATGCAATTTTTCTGATTCATGTTTTCTTGTCACTTACCCAACAAAAAAAAAAACAAAAAACAAACAAAAATACTCAAATCCGAACTTAATCTGTTGCCTCAGGCCGTCAAAATACTTAAGTGAAAGCATATTAACTTGTAAGATTACGTTTTTGAAATTCCCAACACTCCAAAGGAAAAGCTAAGAGATTAATGAATGCTTTTACTCTCGCACCCACTCCAAGGTCCCGCCATCAATTCAATAATTGAGAACTCAGATGAGCCACTGCCCAGCCTATCGGATCCTGTAGATTTCGAGCCGAAGCTGGAATTTGACGATACAGAGCTATTGGCGCCATCCACGTTAGAGAGTAAGGGAGTTGCTGGTGTTTGGGGTTGGGGAGATGTAGATAAATGTTAACTGAGTAATTTGATTTATTCCCAGAAGATGTTATGGTCGGTGATTTTGTTCTGGCCAATGGTGAGTAGAAATGGGGAAGAGTAAGGCATATTTACCTGCGACTAAGACCCGATATTTGTCTGCCTTACAGATCCCGATTTTGAAACCGAAGAAGTGGTGAATCCCCTGGAAGATGATTATGAAGATCAACTGAGGGAGCAGTCGGAAAACTTTCAGGCGCCAAGAAACAAATGCGATTTCCTGGGTACCGATAAACAGGGCCGTCACATATTTGGCATTTACGCTTCCCGGTTTCCAGAAAAATCTCAACTCGAGGCATTTGTGCGGTATGTAAAAATGTCAGCCCAATCTAAACAGCTCAACTGGGAACTAAAAGACCAGGAAATGACTCATTTAGAAACATGTGGAATGAGTGGCATGTGTCACAGTCTTTCAATGCTCAAACATTGTTTAGAATTTAGGCAACAGAAAACGCTTTCAGTTAATTGTTTCTCAGCAGTCCCTTGTGATTTCGGTGATTCATAAAGCCGACAAGTTAAAACTGAGTCTTGATTCTGTACAATAATTCGTTGAATTCGTTCACTAAATTCTCCCTTCTGCCACATTTCTTCCAGTGAAATCATCAAAGAAATCGCACCGTTTTCGAAGAACGACTACATACTCGTCTATTTCCATCAGGGTCTCAAGGAGGACAACAAACCCTCTGCTCAATTTTTGTGGAACTGTTACAAAGAGCTGGATCGCAATTTTCGTAAAAATCTAAAAACTCTATATGTGGTGCATCCGACATGGTTCATACGTGTCATTTGGAACTTCTTTAGTCCGTTCATCAGCGACAAGTTCCGCAAGAAGCTAGTCTATATCTCCAGCTTGGATGAGCTGCGTCAGGCCTTGGGTCTGAACAAGCTGAAGCTGCCGGATAACATTTCGGACTTTGACGACAAGCTTAACCAGCCCAGCCGGAAAGCAACGACACCGCCTCACAGCAGCTTAAATGCACCCGGGCAGCAGCAGCATAAAATGGCGCCGACGATGCAATTTGGCGTGTCCCTGAAATTCATTGTGATGAACAGTCCATGTCTCAACTCCATACCGCCCATAGTGCGCAAGTGTGTGGACTCGCTGTCCATAACGGGTGTCATCGACACGGAGGGCATCTTTCGTCGCTCCGGCAATCATGCCGAGATTATGGCCCTCAAGGAGCGCGTCAATCGTGGCGAGGATGTGGACCTGAAGAGTGTGAACGTGCATGTTATTGCCGGACTGCTGAAGAGCTTTCTGCGCGATCTGGCCGAGCCGTTGCTCACCTTCGAACTGTACGAGGATGTGACCAAGTTCCTAGACTGGCCCAAGGAGGAGCGCTCACGGAATGTTACCCAACTGATACGTGAAAAACTGCCCGAGGAGAACTATGAGCTTTTCAAGTACATTGTCGAGTTTCTGGTGCGCGTGATGGACTGCGAGGACTTGAACAAAATGACCTCCTCGAATCTGGCCATTGTTTTTGGCCCGAATTTCTTGTGGTCGCGTAGCACAAGCACCTCTCTGGAGGAAATAGCACCCATCAATGCATTCGTCGACTTTGTACTGCAGAATCACAAAGACATCTACCTGATTGATGTCAATCAGCGCACAGTGAGCGTCGATTAGCGTCGCTCGTTTACCCACAAATGAGTCGGAAAACTGTAAATTGTTTCATTATTAGTGCTCTAGCCGTAAGCCTCGTGCAATGGAAAGCGCCAGCGTTAATTCCTTGCACGAAACTATGTAATTTAGTTGTTAAGTTCAATTTTTAAACTGTGTAAATGTGAGAAACAAAATGCTTGTAAGGTTCTGCACGCCCGTTTAACTCCCACTCCGTGTACTCTTTCCCCCAACTATGTTAATTTAACACTCTCATTAAAGACCCAATATTGTTAATTTACCAAAGAAATTGAATTGTATTGAAAATGGCATTGAAAAAAAAACACAATCTAACAATTTGAAACGCACATTCCAAGACGAACACCAAATTCGGCAAGTTTGCCAGTTAAATGTAATTGGAAATGTAGGAAAACGATTCACAAAATGAAACGTAACAACTGTAGATTATTAAAAATTTCCTTATAGTCATACATACAAATTTTATATAACAACGGTATTGTTAAACAAACAAACAAAATAAAAAACACAAAACATTCAAAATAAATCACAAAAATTTGGAAAATCCCAAGGCAAAGGCATTTGTCGAAGAGTATGAGATGGAGACTTGTAGTCAAAGAGGAGAAGAGGACACCTCTGCACCGCATCCCACCACACTGACCGCATTTCACATAATAGGAATTGATAACTTGGACTTAAATAATTGAAGTGCGGTCGATATGCCGTGGTTTGCTGTGTTAATCGTATTGGAATTGTGGTCTTTTCTGATGTGGTTAGCGGTATGTCAATGAACGGTCTATCGTTTTAGCTTCGCAAATGTGTCAACTTTTTGCGGTGGCAATATCTGGAGAAGTGCAGGAGCCTATGTGTATCTTCAGCTGTACCAAAGTTTGAAAACACTGTCAGACAAGGCTGCCAATATCGAAAACTGTAACTTATGTCCCTCCGAACCAGTTTGGGTTAAGATTTGGCTTTCAAAATTACTTAAGTTTCTCTATTTGCATACCCTTTGTAGTATAATTTTGCCCAGAAGTTAGCAACGCATAGAAATATTAATTTTCGACACCATAAACTATATATATTCTTGATCAGGGTGACGAGCTGAGTCGATTGAGCTTTGTCCGTCCGTCTGTCTGTCTGTTTCTATGCGAACTAGTCTCTCAGTATTAAAGCTATGGAGCTTAAGTTTTTACACAGTTCTTTTTGCTGCACACTACTTATATGTCGGAGCCGACCGGATCGGATGACTGTATCTCATAGCTCTCATAGGAACAATCGGTTGGAAAACTAGTTTTAGTGAGAAAAACTTGTTTCTTTTCAATGGAAACGTCTCCAAACTTTGTAATCGTAGGTTTTCTATGTTTTTTATAATTCTACCAAGTTTTGTTGAAATTGGACAACTATATGGTATAGCTGCCATATAAAAGATAGGTCTGAAAAACAGAAAAACAGCAAGGGTATAAGAACTTCGGCACAGATGAAGTTAGCTTAGCTTTCTGGTTAGTATAAGAACTGGTTCGGTTTAATGCTTAACGCAGAATCTGTTTATAACATGGTTTTTGGAGCTAGTTTAACCGCTGTTTTTGTTCGGTACACTCGGAATTTTTTTTGGGTTGCTAATCAGCATACTTTTATTGGGAGAAAATGATACCCTAGACGCGACTAGTCTTGAATAGTTGTTCTTAACGCGCTCTTCTGATCAGTTTCGATTCATTTGCGAGTCGTTTTTCAATACCGCACATAATGAGTCATTTTCGAGTCTTCTTTTTATATTGAAAACTATGATTTTCTATAGTAAATATGTACGAAAGCTGTGCGAAAAAGCTTCGAAATTGCATTCCTAGAAACCAATAAACACCAAGAAAACCCACGAAGCAGAAGTGATTTAGAATGATGCAGCCATTTTTGTGGAAAACAGTACCATAAACCAGATATTCCGGTTCGGATTGAAAAAGTATATAAAAACCAATTTGTTTGCGGACCTTTCCTTGCCTTGCCTGGCAGGCTTTCCATTTTTCTTTTTTTTTCTTTTATTGGTATCAAAGCGAATCGGTCCAGTTGGAAATAGAAAATATATCATCAACAGTTTTACAAGTTATTTAGATTAGGTTTTCAAATGTTAATGTTCTTCAGCTTGCGGTTCAGCTCGTTAAATTTCAGTATCTTACGCACAAAGAAGTCGCCATAACGATGTGAGACCTTGGTGTCGGCTATGTGGATCATGTCGTCATCAATGTAGAAGTCCAGCTGAAATATTAGACATACCATTGGTCATTTTGATCGGAAACAAAATTCCTGAACTAAGCAACTCACCTCGGAGCCCGACTTAAAGGTGCCCTCTAGTCCACTGGGTCCTTTACTCCAAACCAGGTTGCGCATTTTGTGCTTGAAGCAGAGCAAACGTATTAACAGCTTGGACACATCATCATCGCTGGCTTTGGGATCAATGAAGGAGGCCAATTTGGTCAAGGGTAATGTGGTATAGAGCTTGAGATATGAACGGGTGGTAGGCAAGTCCTTTTGTTGACGCACTTCATCCATAAACACCAATAATTGATGTTCCATGGGATCCTTAACATAGTCATCCATAGGCGCATCGGCTGCCGGGGGGCAGGGACTGACAAATCGTGGGCAGGCAAATACAAAGAACGATTTAAACACCTCAAGATCACCGCACTGCATCTTGAACATGGCATCGTGATAGTTCTTCTCGCGCAGAACCTGCTGAATGGACTCGTCTATGCACTGGGGATGAAGCACCAAGCAAATGGCCAGCAGATGATACATCTGCTCTGCTTGCTTGTTGATCTGGTCGTTCTGGTAGGAGCGAGTGCTATACAGCTGCTTGGTGCGCTGAATGTACAGCAAGATGTCGGAGAAGGTGCGTATGGCATCGGCATAGCGGCGCATCATCATGTAGGCAAAGCCCACATAGTAAGAGGTGGAAATCTGGCAGGCGGGTATGTGCGAATAGGCAGACTTCTTGTGGATCTCTATGGGTTCGAGAACCTTGATGGCCTGGTAATAGTCACCCAGCAGAGAGTGGACACGCAGAAGGCCCACCAGGGAGAAATAGCCCAACATTTTGTAGAACGACAGCTTGCCAAAGTCTCCAGCCACAGTCTGGGCATCCACACCCTGAGAGATGGCCTCCAGTTGCTTCTTGATATTCGAGATATCCACCAGGGAGTGCAAAACATTCAAAATACAGAGAATACTCCAGACATTACTGTGGTTAACGCACAGCTGCTGGATCTCATCCTGCGACTTATCCGTCAAGCGGGCACTGGAGAAGAACAGAGGCGAATATTAACGAGGATCACAGTCTGCATGTCTGTGAAATCTTACCGATACTGCGCAAAGTTCTGGAACTGATAAACAAACTCATCCACCAACTCCCACAACCAAATGTCGGGCAGCTCCAGCATCACCGGATTCTGGGCCGAAATGATTAGATTGAAGAAATCGCAATAGTTGAAGAACGAATTGATGCGTTGCTCCAACTTGGGTCCACCTGGTATGCGGGCATGGATGTGACGATAGTACAGCTCCTTGTACAAAATCAGGAACACTTTGTCACTATCCACAATGGCGGAGACCTCCTGCTCCTCGGGCCACGCGGACTTGTCAAAGTGGTGGTCACTGATCTGCGGGAATGTATTCTCATACATGTTCTGTATGTCATAGAGATTCCCCTCCTTGATGGCCTGGCAGAAGTTCATCAGGAAATACTTGACGTTCTCCGGCATGCGGGTGGCAAAATAAGTACGCTCGTACTCCATATCCAACTGAGGATCGCCTGTGTGGGCATAGTCATCATAGAACTCCTGCTGTAGATGCACAATTTAAGGTAAAATTACAATTGGTTCTTGGTTGGTGGCACCCAAAAAGTTGGGTTATGTGTACATTACATTTTTGTCTGTTAACTGAGACAGCGGCTTCCATTGACCAGCACTCACCCCGTTATTAGCAAACTCTTCACCTCCGTACATATTGATAGCTTAATTCACAGGCGCTCTGCACTAAAACCGAATATAATCCCCGCAAAATCTGACAACACGCCAACAAAATTTCCTTGGCGAAAAGAAAAGGGAATGTTAACACGCGAATGGCAAAACTGTGTCAGGCCAATGCCAATCAATTTGGTATTTTGGGCGAGTTGGTATTTTTAGTACGTAGGCAGATCATATTTGAAAAAAAAAATCTAACAAAATATTAAAAAGCAAGCAAAGTGTTCAAAATACAAGTTTAGGAAGAATTCTGATTGATTATAAATTAGTTTTGAATTTATTTATGGGCAAGGGCTAGTGAAGAAAGCCGATATAAGGGTACGCAAGATTGGAAATTATGTTGTTCTTAAGTAAGTTTTCATAATATTGTTTCATTTAAATATTTTGCCATCCATAATACCAATTCCAGTATATTTTCTAGTATTTTATGCCACTAAATTGTCACCACCAAATACCAAATCATTTTTATAGTATCGCCGCGCGGTCATACTAATTTCATACTAGACCCAAAACGAGACGGCGACGTGTGTGTGTCATTCCAATCGCAGCATTAATTATTTTTTTAATTCAAACGAAACGCTTCTTCCCCCAGAACAGGGCGTGAGTGGGAGTGGCGCATGAGTTAAGCCCTTAAAGCAACAGTCGCGCAAAAGTTAACAAAAGAAAAACCAAAAGTGAAATACTCCCAAAAATTGTGCAGTCAGAGCAGACAGACGCCTGCCAGTTGGTCTCTCTTGCACTGCATTTTTCAAGTGAAATAAATGTGCTGCTAAACGAATTTCGTGTAAACTTAAGCTATAAAAAAGGCCAAGATGAGGCTTCGAAGTGTCAATGGAATCTCAATTTGCTGCTTTTGCTTGTTGCTGTTATTGGGAAATGTGAAACCAGGTAAAAGACAATCGAAGCGTTTTTTAGTTAAATAACAAAGTTTTAATTGTTATAAGCCAAGTTTAGGGCGTGTTCCCCAAAGCTGAAGACTCGTCACTCATTTTCCAACTCGCTCTTCTGATCGCGAGAGCGCGAGAGAGAGCGTGAGCGTTTCGATCGAAACGTTGCTTACGAACAGCGTTGACAAAACAAAACCGATTACCAACGCCTTTTTGTGTTGTTGCTTCCTATTGGAAGACCGGCCTCCCCCCACCCCCCCTGCCCAAAGCATCCCGGCAAAAAGAATCTGCCTCTCCGGCTTTGAATTTAGTGCGCATGGTCCACAAATCTCGTGTCTTACACGTGTTATCCCAATGCATTTAATGGCCATATGTCAACTGGGGTAACCTCTCTTGGTGTGATGGCAAATGATTCCTTGCCTCAACTATTTATTTGCTAGACAATTTTCGGCTCTTACAGAAATAAACATACACAAGTTTCATGTGCAAACACTTTTATGACTAAAAATAAACAAATCCCCCCACTCCCAGTCCAGCCCCCTCGCCGGCACCTCACACTTTTTTGCTAATTTATTTCCCATCATCCGCACTTCACATTTTGTGTTGATCGGGGCGGAAATTGCTTTTCCAAAATCGGTCACGTCATATTTATTTCATTGAGAACATTAGCCAGATTTTTTATTATATTTTGATAACAATTTTCCCCCCCACCCAGAAATTCATTCCTACTTGTGCGGCTAGGAAGGGGTAAAGGTGGGTACCTGTAAGTAGTTCAAAGTTTTTATTGATTATTTTTCTTTTTCCATTTCTTGAGATTGTCGTGTGCGTGTTGTGACTTTAGTGAGGTGGGAATGAGTATGGGGATTGACTTGGCTAATCTGTTTTCCCCTCCACCCACTCAAAATGCACATGAACTTTGCCTTGTCCTGCTAAGGGTTGTTTTTCAACTGCACCCACAACACCTTTTTGGGGGTGGTTGCAACAGTCCAGATAGGGGGCAATTGTCTACGCCTGGGATTTCCGGCTCCTTTCTTATCTGTCTAAGTGGGCACTTCCAAGTGTCAAGGCAACCAAATATTTATACACAGAGAAATTGCATTTTGCTGTCCATCTTTTATTTATTTACGTTCTCTTGAGGTTCAATTTATGGGAGGTCATAAAAAAAGCCAAGGAACACTCAAAAAATTATAATTGAAATGTAGTACTTAAATTTGTTTGGACGTCAGCCAAACATATTTTTCATTTCACAATTTTTATTTACCATAAATGTGACAGTTTATACAGAATACATTGTATACGATGTGCTGTTTGTTTATGGGTCAAGATCTTTCTCTTAGTAAAACATGTTTCCTTATTTTTTATTCTTACAGATGCCTTCACCGATTACTTTTCCGACTATGAGTGCAATCAGCCGTTGATGGAGCGTGCCGTTTTAACGGCCACCTCATCGCTCAATGATCGGGGACCTGAAAAGGCGCGTCTCAATGGTAAGTCTTCGATTTTTGAATAGACATTTCTTTCAGTTTTGAGTTATGTTTGTTTTTGTTGAGTTTATTTGAGCTTTTTAGTTAGTTTATTTTAGACAAAATTGTCCCCAAAAGTTACCAAACTTTAAACACGCTGCAAAAATTTACAAAATTTAGATTTAGTTTGCAGAAAAAATTTGATATTGACAGTCTATTTGATTAATTATGTCCCAAACTTCTGCTTAACTCGTTGATCGTTTTACGGTAGTAATGTAGAACACTTGTATTAAATCCATTGGATATATCTTTAGTAACCATTTGATTCCACACTTTATTGTGAACCCAATTCAAATTCACCAAATCCAACAAACAGCCCTTTGAACCCTTTGAACAGCCCCAATGGTCGAATTGTGGATACATTAATGCTTTGTGTTGCTAGAAATGTCAGTTCTTAAAAATAGAATGGTTAGTCTGGGCAATTTCTATCGATCAATATAACCAATATGAAAAATCGTTCAACTCTACCCCAACTCTGATTCAATAAAAGATGATTTATTTATATAAATAGTTAATCGATTCTCAAAACTTGTTAAAAATTCATAAGAAGAAGAAATCAAAATGATTTAGAAAAATTAAAAGAAGTTCAACAGGAAACCTTAATTTATTCATAAATATAAAAGCTTGTGGTCTCAAGCAAAATAAATTTTATTTACTGTGACGAAACTGAACGCCCAACGATTTTAAATCCAATTAAATTGCCGAAACCATTTCTTATTAAAAATATTCAAAATTGTGGAGAATCGTTACTTTGCCATTTATGTTTGCAGTATTTTTCGCAATATTGCTGTCCGTTCAGTATATTTCCGCTATCACTTAACGGTCATACTGCATTCGTACAGCTGGCAAGAAGAAGCAGCAGCAGCATCAGCAGCGAATGAAAACTTTATAAAAACGAAAACGCCCCGGAAAACAATGTTTGGCAATTTAATTAAATAGTTTGTAGATTTTTATAACCAAAACCAGATGAGCAAACACATCTGCACACGCTGGGCCTTCGATTTGAGCACATGGACGCCCACACTGCCGCAATTAACTCAGGCGGTGGCTGCCATTCAGCCCGAGGAGCGCACACGCCTCATGAAGTTCCACTTCATTGATGACTTTCTGTCATCGCTAATTGGCCGCCTATTAATGCGTAAATATGTAAGCGCGTGCAGCGGCCAGGCCTATCATCAAGTGCAATTTGCGCGTGACGTGCGAGGCAAACCCTACTGGGTAAAGGACAAAGAGACAGAGGGGAAGCCCCGGCCGCCACCCCTCAGTTTCAATGTGTCACATCAGGGCAGCCTGGTGCTGTTGGCTGGTATAACCGGACCAGCGGAGGGCGAGCAGGAACAGGACTTTGGCCTAGGCACGGATGTCATGAAAATAGAGTATGGTGGAGGCAAACCGATTAAGGAATTCTTTCGTTTGATGCAGAGCAAGTTCTCGCTGCAGGAATGGAGCTATATAGGTCGTCCCCAGCACAATGAAAGGGCGCAGCTCAAGGCGTTCATGCGGCATTGGTGCTTAAAGGAGGCCTATGTCAAGGAGCTAGGTGTGGGCATTACTGTTGACCTGGAGAAGATTAGCTTTGCGGTAGATACCACACATGCACTGGAGGAGGCAGCATCACCCTTGATAGGCACTACCCTTAGATGTCACGACAAGCCCATGCACAATTGGCACTTTGAAGAGCATTTGCTAAAAGAACAATATTGTGCGGCCATTGCCTTTCGCAATTGTCTGCCCCAGGAGCATGGGAAATTTGAAATGGTGCGTTTTGAAGAGCTCATCGAGAAAAGCAAAGCTGCTGAGCAAGAGGAGGTGGTGGAATACTGCAAGCAGGCACTGCAGAAACCGCACAAGCTTCCGGAATAGCTTAGTTGATTCGCTCCCTTCAAAATAAATGTAATTACTGTATTTTTGATAGTCAGTTGTGGCTTTGACTTTGAAATGTATTTATATTAAATGAAACTGAATTTGCACACACCTCCCCCAATGTGCCCAACACCAAAGGCCCGTATTTATTTAGGTTTAGAGGGCTTAGATCAAGCGAATAGTGCCTCACTTATCCCACTATGTCTTGGCATGGCATCAAGGGGGCTTTGACTCAGAGATAAGTGCCCCACTTAGCCAACTAAATCTAGGAAACGAACAAATTAAGAGGTTCATAAGATAGTGTAAGGGACTCTTAAACCTCCTAACCAGCCTGGTTTTTATAGGTTGTTTGTTAACTTCCAAAAATGTTTCACCTTCTGATGATCAGAGTTTGATGCTTGCCAGTCTGTTTGAACCAATGTTAAGTTTTTTCCCTACTTCAAATTTTCTGTTCAAAGACAAGCGTCGTTTAGCTAGCAGCTGGTGAGGATACGACATACCCAATTTTGCTTGATTTTAATGATATACAATTTTCTGACTAAGCCAAAAACGATGTACTACCAAAGATTGTTGATAAATAATAAGCTTATGCTTTAGCAATATACTTTTCTTTCCAAAATTATAATTTAATACATTGAATTTGAAAATTGGTCTTCACACCTATTATACTGTCCTTGAGTGTATTTTACCATTAGACTGTAAGCAAATAGTTAAATAAAATGTAGTTCCTTAGTTATATGATCACTTTCATAACCACTCATCAGTCTAAGTAAATAGCGTACATACAGAGAATCGAAGTTTCGTGCTCTTTCTTGGTAGGTTATAAGCTGTATTCCTTTAAAAAGTAGCAAACTGATATCGAAAAATATAGCAAAGAGTAGTTAAATACTAGTGGGCTGATAAAATGAACTTCAAAATTGTTTTTTAGCTTGAAATATCCTCATTTAGTTTTGACAAATATTAAGCTAGGCTAATGAAAGGGGCCTTGTCGGGTTCCTTAAAGCCTGAACCTTTAATGTGAAAATCGTAGTTGCAAATCAAAAATATAATAACTTAGGGGTGAACAAACCCACATAATGAAGATCGGTGATAGATGGGCCTTTCCAAGGATTTCAAGAATATATAATGGAAATTTCGGTGTGTTGTTTTTTTTTTGATTTGTCTAATTATTAGACTCTAATAAACAGACTCAGCTCAGAGCCGAGTGCTTTGACCCATGAGCCGAGACTTGGTTGATGGCTCACCACTCCCGAGTAGCGGCTCTCAGCTCAGAGCCAAAAGCTGTGGCTCACGAAATTTGTTGATATTGCCCAAAATTTCATGCTCATTTCATATAATTCGATTTATTCCATAATCACGATCGATTTTGAACCCTGCCACAGATAGACTTGTAATCCCTCACTACCTTGTTGTGCCACCCTCGCCCCATCAACACATCTGTCCTCGTTTGTTTGACTTGTTGTAGGAATAACAAACCAAATGAAACGAAACGCAAGCCGGAAATTTGCTTAAAAGGCTATAAACCCAAATTTAGTTTGCTCGCAAATGGAAGTCAGACATGGGGGGACCAGACAACATTGTTCGTTTTTGCTCCTTCTTTTGGGTAAATTTATGCGCAAACAGGGACTCAAGCAAGGGTAGCCAGGGGTAGCCGGAATTGTTGAAAGTTTTATCGATGGGAATGAATATAGTTTGGTGAATGTAGCTGAAAATAAAAAAAAGTCTTACTGCGGCATTGACCCGAACTTGAAGTCTAAAGTCTGCGAAATTCCTGCAGGATTAAAACAAAGGCTGGCAATTGCAGCAATTGTTTCTGCTCACCCCAGCTGCTGCTGCTGCGGCGGCTGCCATGTGCATTTAGTGTTAACACCAACCCAATCCTTGCCGAATATCCATTCACCCCCTAGGGGTTGGTGCATTGTACCCTTACCCCTTGTCGAGGACCACTTGCAGCTGTCAACTGGGCTTGGCCCCTAAATTATGGTTTATTAATGGAGAACAGCTAATTTTCTAAGGACCCAGCCTCATTTAATTTAAGTGGATTTTTATTTCTATTTTGATTTTCCCCTTTTAAATTTATCATTTTACTTTAATGCCCCTTTATGAACCTTAAGCTGGCACATCATGGTCAGCCAAGAACTCGGATTTTGACCAGCGCCTGATCATAGACTTGGGCCTGGTGCGGAATGTCACGCACATTGCACTGCAAGGACGTCCTCACAGCAATGAATATGTGACGGAGTATACCATAAGCTATGGCATAACCGATTTAGAATTTGCCGACTATAAAGAGCCAGGTGGTAATGTCAAGGTAAGGCAGGCAATCCGCCCCTCAACTTAACTGTGGAAATGGAATGTGGAATGTGTTGTTTGTTTTTTTGGTGGTGGTTGGACAAAGCCCATTAACAATTTTTGTTTGCCATTGCGATTTGTTTTATGTGATTTTTGTTTATGGTTTTATTTTTTTGCTGCATGCATTTATGTTTATGATTTTAACACTACCCCCCCCCTGCAAATTGCAACAACTAACCCCCACCCTAACCATGTGCAGGTAACGCTGCTTGGACACCGGTTGAGAATACGTATAACCATTTTCTAACACTCGATTTGGGTGAGGCGCGTATGGTACGTAAGATTGCCACCATGGGACGCATGCATACCGATGAGTTTGTGACGGAATATATCGTTCAATATTCGGACGATGGCGAATTCTGGCGTTCATATGTAAATCCCACGAGCGAGCCGCAGGTATAGTGACTAATTCTAGCATAAGAAACAATAGTATGAACTAACCCAAGGCTTGGGATGGAATTGAAGGGTTGGGTGGGTGGAGAAATGATGTATTAAACATGGATTAAACTAAAATTTGTATGCCAAAACCCTTTCACAGATGTTCAAGGGCAACTCGGATGGCAACTCCATACACTACAATGTCTTTGAGGTGCCCATTATAGCCCAATGGGTGAGAATCAATCCCACACGTTGGCATGATCGCATTTCCATGCGTGTGGAACTCTATGGCTGTGATTACAGTAAGTATGGTTCAATATGGTGTAACCGCCCCTAACTCTGCTCTCTCTCTTCTCCCTCCCCCAGTCTCGGAGAATCTGTACTTTAATGGCACCGGCCTGGTGCGTTATGATCTGCGCCGTGAGCCCATTGCCTCCACCCGTGAATCCATACGTTTTCGTTTCAAAACAGCCTTTGCCAATGGCGTGATGATGTACTCTCGTGGCACTCAAGGCGATTACTATGCCCTGCAGCTGAAGGATAACAAAATGATACTCAATCTGGATTTGGGTTCAGGCCTAATGACTTCTCTGTCGGTGGGCAGCCTGCTGGATGATAATGTGTGGCATGATGTGGTCATTTCGCGTAATCGCCGCGACATTATCTTTTCAGTGGATCGAGTGATAGTGCGTGGACGCATTAAGGGCGAGTTTAGTCGCCTGAATCTTAACCGAGAGTTGTATCTGGGTGGAGTGCCCAACTTCCAGGAGGGCCTCATTGTGCAACAGAACTTCTCCGGATGTATGGAGAATATTTATCTGAATTCCACCAACTTTATACGTGGCATGAAGGACAGCTATGAATTGGGTGAGGCTTATCTGTATCAGAAGGTCAACACCATCTTTGCCTGCCCCTCCCCGCCCATTTATCCGGTTACTTTCACCACACGCGGTTCGTTTGTGCGCCTCAAGGGCTATGAGAACTCGCAGCGTCTGAATGTTTCCTTCTATTTCCGCACCTACGAGGAGCTTGGTGTTATGCTGCATCATGATTTCTATTCGGGAGGCTATATCAAGGTTTTCCTAGAATTCGGCAAGGTCAAGATCGATCTGAAAGCAAAGGACAGACCCAGAATTATACTGGATAACTATGATGAGCAATTCAATGATGGCAAATGGCATTCCTTTGTGCTGTCCATTGAACGGAATCGCCTGATCCTTAATATCGATCAACGTCCCATGACCACCACGAAAAATCTGCAGATAGCCACGGGACTACTGTACTACATAGCCGGTGGCAAGGATAAGAATGGATTTGTGGGCTGCATGCGTCTGATTTCTGTGGATGGTAATTACAAACTGCCACAGGATTGGGTGCAGGGTGAGGAGGTTTGTTGCGGTGATGAAGTCGTGGTGGATGCCTGCCAAATGATCGATCGCTGCAATCCAAATCCCTGCCAGCATAAGGGTGTGTGTCATCAGAATTCCATGGAGTTCCTTTGCGATTGTGCCCAGACAGGCTATGCGGGTGCAGTGTGCCATACTTGTGAGTATACCAAAAGAATCTTTAAAATGGTTTTCTGATATCTTTTTTTGTGTCCAGCCAATAATCCGCTGTCCTGTCAGGCCTTGAAGAATGTGCAGCATGTGCAGCAAAGAGTTACTCTGAACATAGATGTGGATGGCAGTGGCCCACTGGAACCATTCCCCGTCACCTGCGAGTTTTATTGTAAGTAAAATTAAACTCAAACTTCCCTCCTTCCTTTCTCTAAGTTGCCTTCTTTTATTTACTAGCGGATGGACGTGTCATCACCACACTAAGCCACAGTCAGGAGCACACCACCACAGTCGATGGTTTCCAGGAGCCGGGCTCGTTTGAGCAGTCCATCATGTATGATGCCAATCAACTGCAAGTCGAGGCTCTACTCAATCGCTCTCACAGCTGCTGGCAGCGCCTGAGCTACTCCTGCCGTTCTTCACGTCTCTTCAATTCTCCTTGTGAGTAGACTCTAGCAACTTCAACTCACACCCGCTAATAATCCATGTTTCTTATAGCTGAAGCCGGCAATTTCCGTCCCTTCTCCTGGTGGGTTTCGCGCAACAATCAACCCATGGACTATTGGGCCGGTGCCTTGCCGGGATCACGTAAATGTGAGTGCGGCATATTGGGTAAATGCCATGATCCCACCAAGTGGTGCAATTGTGATTCCAACACTTTGGAGTGGACTGAGGATGGTGGCGATATACGTGAAAAGGAGTATCTGCCTGTGCGAGCTGTTAAATTTGGTGATACTGGCACTCCGCTGGATGAGAAACAGGGTCGCTACACCCTGGGACCATTGCGCTGCGAGGGCGATGATCTGTTCAGCAATGTGGTGACCTTCCGCATAGCCGATGCCTCTATTAATCTGCCACCCTTTGATATGGGCCACTCGGGCGATATTTATTTGGAGTTCCGCACCACACAGGAGAATGCTGTACTCTTCCATGCCACCGGTCCCACGGACTATATTAAATTGAGCCTCAATGGCGGCAACAAGCTGCAGTTCCAATATCAAGCGGGTAGCGGTCCTCTGGGTGTCAATGTGGGCACCAGCTATCATTTAAATGATAACAATTGGCACACGGTGAGCGTGGAGCGTAATCGCAAGGAGGCTCGTCTGGTGGTGGATGGTTCCATTAAGGCTGAAGTGCGAGAGCCACCTGGCCCGGTGCGTGCACTCCATTTAACCTCGGATCTGGTTATAGGAGCCACAACTGAATATCGTGACGGCTATGTGGGTTGCATTCGTGCTCTGCTACTTAACGGCAAAATGGTGGATCTCAAGCAGTACTCCATGCGGGGCATATATGGCATTACCTCCGGCTGTGTGGGACGCTGTGAGTCGAGTCCTTGTCTCAACAATGGCACTTGTATTGAACGCTACGATGGCTATGGCTGTGATTGTCGTTGGAGTGCCTTTAAGGGTCCCATTTGTGCAGATGGTAGGTCCTAAATAGAGGAAACTTTTATATGAGTTACCACTTACGGTTGTGTTTTTGTGTTATTTCAGAAATTGGCGTCAACTTGCGTTCCAGTTCAATCATACGTTACGAGTTTGAGGGTTCTTTCCGCTCCACCATTGCTGAAAATATACGTGTAGGCTTTACCACAACCATTCCAAAAGGATTCCTGCTTGGTTTCTCTTCGAATTTGACTGGCGAATATCTTACCATACAAATATCAAATTCGGGTAAGTCGAAACGGGATTATTCTTTATCTTTTTGGAAAGATGGTCAAATTTAGAGCAACTCAGGTCATCTAAGTATCAAAAAGTGGGCAGACAAGCAGTCTTAAAGAGTTTATTCTACGTAAGAAAGAATACAAAAGATTAGTAAGCCAAATATTAAGGAAAGAAGCTATAACTGAAGTATATAGTCATTTTATTAATTTAATTCTTGATAATTCAATTAGCAGAACACTTTTTCCTTTCAATAACGATTCCGCGCATCAAGGCAAGCAGATTTACGTTGGTTTGCTACCGAGTTAACTTGCTAGCTTAGCAATAAAAACCTAGAAAATACGTTTAAATATTTATTTATATATTCTGAGGGACAAGGGGCACCACTACACCTCCTTTCTACAAGCAAGAGCCTTTTGGAAAACTTTAATGAGCTTTTTTCACCGTGTAAAACCCCGCGATGACTGGATTTACACGGTGAAGCAACGTTGAAAAAGTTTTTGGAAAAGTTTATGATTGTAGGGAAGAGGTGTAGTGGTGTTGATTGCCGCTGTACGCTTCTCTTATAACACTATTATGTTATACCGCTTAAACATTGCATTTGGCAGGATTTTGTATCTAGTTACAAAAGCAAATTGTGATCCTAGTGTCGACTACGATTCATTCCTTGCAGGTTAGATCGTCTTTGGGTTCTGTTTTTCAATTAAATGATTCGTTAGTCACGGTGAAGTTCATTTTAATACATTTCGCTCTCGGTATACTATGGCTTTAACAACTCTTAATTAAATATTTAAAATTCCTTGTAAAACTAATGTTTCTCCTTTCATTTCAGGTCACTTGCGTTGTGTGTTTGATTTTGGTTTTGAGCGACAGGAAATCATTTTCCCTAAGAAGCATTTCGGTTTGGGTCAATATCATGATGTGCACTTTATGCGAAAGAATAGCGGCTCTACTGTCATACTGCAGGTGGACAACTATGAACCGGTGGAATATAATTTCGATATCAAAGCTTCGGCTGATGCTCAGTTCAATAATATACAATACATGTATATAGGCAAGAATGAGTCCATGGCAGATGGTTTTGTGGGCTGTGTATCGCGTGTACAGTTTGATGATATTTATCCGCTTAAGCTGATGTTCCAACAGAATCCACCAAATAATGTCAAATCCTTGGGCAGTAAGTGAACTAAATGAATCATGGGAAGCAGAATACTTATTAATCATGTTCTACAATTTGCAGCACAATTAACCGAAGACTTTTGTGGTGTGGAACCGGTAACGCATCCGCCCATTGAAATTGAGACCAGGCCACCGCCTTTGATTGATGAGGAGAAGCTGCGCAAGGCCTACAACGAAGTGGACTCTGTGCTGCTGGCAAGTGAGTGTTAAAAAACAAATTGGTATTTAACTTTCGCTGAAACAATTTTCCCATTTTCTATGTCAGTTTTACTCGTCATCCTCTTCCTGTTGCTCCTTTTGATGTTCTTCCTCATCGGTCGATATCTGCATAGGCACAAAGGTGACTATTTGACGCACGAGGATCATGGTGCCGATGGCGCCGATGATCCGGATGATGCTGTTCTCCACTCCACCACTGGCCACCAGGTCAGAAAGCGTACAGAGATATTTATCTAAAAACGCAAGAAGACACTCACATCGTTTGAAATCGCCTTAGACAACGACTCAGACTTACCCAAAAAAAAACTAAGAGTAAAGAAAAAAAAAGAAGAATTACAAAATCAAACGAATATTATGTATTATTCATAAGCAAAAATTTACAACTTTTCCACTCACTGCCAATTGAGTTGCGCAAGTTTTTAACCTTTTTTGCTTTGATTGTGTTTACGGCATTTAACCTTATTTTTACTTTGGAACTCTTTCTCAATAGTCACACAAAAACCGTCCATTTTTCGTTAGTTGATTTTCTTTATAAATCTAAGTTAAATATTTTTGTTTATTTTAAGTTCCCCCGCCAATTTATGTCAAACACCCAAACATTCCATTATATTTAGTATGTGTCTGTCTCACTCTTATCTCCTTTCCCAATGTCTTCTTATTTAACAAGTTTTAAAGTTTATTAAGGAGATGTTGAAGAATCGAACTGTATTTTTGGAAAATACAATTGCAAGTCTTTTTTGGAAATATGAAATGTATATGTAATATATAGAAATATAGCTATACATTTAATAAAAAAAAAAACCATTGAACCATTTTTAAATTTCAATAAAATCTATATAAAAAATTGAACGATTGATGGTATTTTGCTATCTAAAAAGTTTACAAAAATATTGAGAATTAATACTGGATTTTGTACTGTAAATATTGTATATTATATTTTTTTTGAAGAAAAACTTTTCTACTTGGCTATTTATGCTGGGGTCGCAGATGCTTCCTTCTGGCCGTTACATATTTACATATTTCTTTTTTAGCGGGCTTAAAAAGGATACTAGGCAACAACTTTAGACTTCTTTCAGCATATTGAAGGGTTGGTGATGACTTTCGTGAGCTGAACACTATTATGTTTACAAAAAATTTCCCGTAATTTGAGCATAAATTTTGCTCAAAATGGCTACTTTTACACATTTTATATAAGTTTTAAAGTAAATCCATTCGATACAAGAGCAAAGTATTGCTTCTCAGCTTTAAAACAAACAATTCTGCGGTTTTTTCAGGCAAAGGTACCCAGATACCATTTTGAATACATGTGCTAAAAAGAACGGGATTGAAAACAGGGTAATCCCGGAACAGGATTAAATTTGGGTGTGAGGCAAATCAATCTCTTCTCGGATCGGTTCAAGAGTATCCGTTTTCCTGATTACCCTGTTTTCAATCCCATTTCGGATTGATTTCTTTTCTCAGTGTATGGAATCTATGGAATGTGGGGACTTATTGTACATTCTTAGCTCATAAATGAATGAATAAACGATTATATTCTAATGAAATTTCTAATATTTCAAACAGTAAAACTATAAAGTATAAAATTACTTACCTCGTTACAATTACTAAATGGAGAGAAAACTACACGACAGTTCAGTCTCTTAAAGTTTATTTAATACAATATAATTTTGTGTACTAAAATATATGTATGTTTGTTTGTAGGTGTATGTGTGTAGATGTATAGGCTAGTCCGTATATGTATGTATATATTTAAATTGGGTTCTTTCATGTGTATATATATATAAATATTTAGTATAAGTTAATTGTAACAATTCGGTTTAACACTAATTTTGATTACTACGGGGTTTTCATTTCTACTACATTTACTGGAATATTTCGGTGTACGCCTTTATGTATTAGTTTCCATCAACAGTCTAAATCGCATCTAACATGGATGAGGGTAATCATCGTTTAACTTTCGTTCGTTGTATCTAGAGAGTCCTAAGGAATCCTAAGTTTGACTATGTGGGATATGTTTCAACTTAACATTGTGTTCAACATGTCTAAATGGAAGCTAACAGTTTTTCTTTGTGGTTGTTGTTGTTGTTGTGGTTGTTTGTTGTATTGATTATGTATATTGGTTACTTAGTTTGATATCATATGCTTATCGATATGCTTGCCACTCTAGAACAAAACTCATGACCAAAAACTAAAAATCAATCAACTATCACAAATGGTTTAAGGTAAACAAAAAGAATACTCAATACTACAGGAATAGGGGCGTGGTGGCGCCCCCCCCTCACACTTACTGGCGAGCGCCGCATATTGTCCAAGTTCTCTCCCACTCTCACTTTCCGTCCGTCCACCTCAATTGTGCACATTGCCATTGGCCAGCATGCGATATCGATTGAGCAGCTGCACCGCTGCATCCGGAACGGGTACGATCTTGCCATGCCTCTCCTCGTGGGCGTCCAACATCATTCGTTCTCACAAAACCGTGCAGACAACAAATAGCAACGACACCAGGCACAACATGGCCACAATATCACGATGCAGTTTCCGATCCCTGTGAAATGGACGCGTTGTATAGTTCTCGCGACGCGCCTGTCGCAGCAACCACACTGGAACGAATAGCTGCAGCAAATCTGGCACCATAAAACCAATATCCCTAACTATCTGATGGGCATAGCCTTCGCCGCGCACCACATTCAAGAAGAACTGATCAAAACTGCTGGCCAGAATGTGCAGCAGGGCGATGCCAACAATGCAGAACACTTTTTTGGGTGTAACAACGTTTGTGGTGCTGGCCAGGTGCATGACCAGCACGGTGGAGACCAGTTCGGTTATCTAAAAAGCAGAGATATTACTTATTAATTCCATAAACTTACTCTATTATAAGGAAGATAAATACTGAACTTTTCGTTTGAAATATGTGCAAAATGCGCTTTCCACTCATAACTCATTGAACACAATTTATGAGTAAATGATGCAAAAAATTCAATATTTTATGTTCAACATTGTGTAAAATTTTCATAATATCTTTTATACTCTATGAGTGAAATGAGAATATGTCAACATGGCATTTCACAGCTTTATTTTCACATTAAAGCAAAAGTGAGCTATCTGGGCTGTGCTGCACACGATATGGTGTGAAGATCATTCGTGCTTTCTGTTAAAACATCATATTTTTCAATTTCAAAAATCCAATCTTCTACTTAATTACTTTAAAACTAAATGGTTTTTTTCATGGCGGGTAAAATCCATTGAGACCTTTAATCAGATTATTTTGAATTAGGACCGTGAGCGATATATGTAGAAGAATATCCGAGAAGCTTCCTTCTATGTGGTACACACATCTGGAAATTTTTGAGTTAATCAAATTCGTTTTTGTAACTTAGAGCTGCCAATATACATTGAATACTTATACCCATGCAATTGGAATATTAATGTTCTACGAATCTCCATTACATTAACTATCCATACTTATATGGGTCTCCGGAACGCTGGTTCAAACCAAAATTTACTAATGGTTTGGATTCAAAAGTTTCTGGTTCCAGGTTTTTAAAAGAAGGTTATGGTTCACAATATTAATATTAAACAAAGCAATTTGTTTATTTAGATACTAAACATTTCTAAATTTTAGACGTTAGTTTAATCCTATATGTTCCCTTAATCGATCATAAATATTGAAAATACATTTTTACTACTAGGTAAAATACCATTTCGTAGTTTTTGTAAAAAAATATTTCCCATGTGAATTATTGAAAATGCTTTCGATTCTAGGTTCTTAAAAAACACAGGCTACTA
Organism: Lordiphosa andalusiaca; assembly: GCA_035044965.1. Taxonomy (NCBI): domain Eukaryota; kingdom Metazoa; phylum Arthropoda; class Insecta; order Diptera; family Drosophilidae; genus Lordiphosa; species Lordiphosa andalusiaca. The sequence goes on along the minus strand of JAWNNM010001363.1, from coordinate 1,778,904 downwards.
TAGATGAAATTATTGTACATAGCTTTCAATCGGCGTTTTCAGCAGATAAATCCGATGTACGATTAGTGATTTTCGAATTGCGATTACTAAGGATTCTCTGCTGAATTGCACTGATTGTTAAGTTGCGCTGTTTTCTGGTTATATTTACCAATCGCAATCGGCAATCATTGTGTTCAGCAGGTAAAATCGGTTATCATAAATCAGTAATTGTAAATCTGATTTGTCTGCTAATCTCTTGAACAATCACAAAGTAAGCTAGCCTTCTCGGTGTTTATACTTTAGGTTAGGTCCTTAAAAATATGAAAATCATTTACCGCGACTTAAAAAAAATATTTCAACTTATATATACACAATGAAGATAGTCCGCACTTTGGTTACCGAAAAGTTAACAATCGGCCATAAAAAAGACTCTTTAAGCTTAATGCAAATCATTTAGGAAAATCGCTATTTTCAACTTTCTCCGAACTTCAAGTAACACTTGAACAAGCAGCAAAAAAGCAGCAAAAACTGTTTAGTTTCTGGTTTATCCATTCCACAATTCACTGGAAAACTCAATTGCTAAGTGCACTGTGGGCTGTTTCGCCAATTGCTCATTAACGCCGCACAACTTTTAAGTTTTGCATTGCCCACGGCCATTGATTGGCTTGAATTTGCACTTGAAACTTACATTCAGCTATATTTCTATCGCTATCTGAAGTGCATACTTGGATATAAACTCTGTTGGTGAGTGGTCAGAGAGAGAGAGAGTCTAAGTTGCCGGGTTAAGGGTTGAACACACCAGAATTTATAGGTTTTCGATGCTTGCTTGTTTGCCTATATTTTGGCATCAAAAATTTGAAATTTTTCCTAGTTTTAACATTTAAAGTTTTGCCCTTTTTTATAAATAAAACTGCGTTGCTGTAAAACTATACAAATAGTTTTGCATGGCTCAAGTTAGGCCACCTCCCTTATTTGCAAATATCCTCCTCCGTAAGGGTATAAAAAAGTTCGATCTAACTTTTTGATATTCAGCTAACTTTGCAAGTTTCGAGCACAGGCGTTCGCCCCAACTTTACCAATAAATTATGAATTGCATGTGATGGCATGTCCACGTACTATTTGACTTGTACTCAAGTTTAGTGCTTACCGTAAAGAAGAGCTGATGATTCCACTGATTGTAATAGTCGTCGTTGTAGTAGTTGATGTACGCCCACCAGGCATAGTAATGCGAAAAGATGGATAGGAGGAACAATAACAACATGGAGTATCTTACGCGCTGTTGCAGAATCAAAGCGATTAAACGCTTGATGCACTCGTACAGGGCAATCACAGCGAAGACGGTCAGCATCCACATCTTGAAACTGTTGGGTGTGGCATTGAAGTACATGTGCTTGTAGGCGGCCACTCCGGACTCGTATGGGCCCTTGAACACAGTGTCCCAGCAGGAGCAAGTACAGAAATGTCTGTCCACATACCGGGCATAGTTCTCCCAGAAGTACCAAAGAATGACTATATGAGCCGGTGGTATCAAAGCGGGCGCTAAGGAGCCACAAGCGGTGGGTAGCCAAGTTATGTCCAACATTCTGATGCTGCTGCTGCTGGCGATGATTATGATGATGGTTGAGCTAAGGCTATTGCGATGATGCTGCTGGATATAAAGCGGATTGCTACTTCGTCATCATCCACAAACACTTGAAACAGACAAATACGAATTTAACATTTTTTCATTAGTTTTTTGGGTCACATTTCTCACTTTCTTTTATTGGCAACTTTATTTGAAAAGAAAGAATGAAAAGAAAGCAATCATAGACTTATTCACTGGTTTAGTTGCATCTATTTCTTGCCCGAAGTCCAAATGAATCAAGGTAATAAGTATCGTTACTCTATTTTAAAGCTCAGATGCTGAGAATTTTCCTTCGACCAATCTAATTAGACAGACACCGCAAATGCGCTCTGAGAATGAGCATGGCACTGCCAGCTCGTTTTTTTGCCAAACAGCTGATGAATTCTAGAAATTTTGAAAATTGTTTGATAATTGGCAGAGGTCCCTAAGCACACAATAAAAAGAAAGGAAGCAAAGAATATAAAAAGGACGAACCAGTGGGCGAGTGGCCACACATTTTATGACATCTGGCCATTAAAATTAATTTCGTACTTGCTGCCATTTGTGTCGGAGAGAATCCTTTTGTAGGTTGCCATTTTCCCCAAAATGACGGACCGTTAATGTACACACCGACCGAGCCTCAACGTCCGCAACCTACAGGCCTGGGGTTAAGTTCCGCCCACGCCAGGTGAGAATGCTTTCCAGTCGCTTCTGTTGTGGCTAATTCTTCCATTACACCAGCCGGCACCTACCAGACAGCTACTAGCCATCTTTTGATACATTTTTAACCTAGTTATTCCTCCTCTCGTTTTGACTACATCTATGACCTATGGTTTGATATGTATTCCAGCTAGCACTAATCTTCCGTTTGTGCTGCCAGCCTTCAATAAAAGACAGCTTCTTTCTCCCCTAATGATAAAATTGTATGAATAAATTTGTATTCTCTTGGACAAACGAAAAAGAATTCAAGATTATATCAAGATCCTTAAATCCGTACAAACGAACCCACACACAGAAAAAAATCTGAAATCAATCTGAAACAGGATTGAAAACAGGGGAATAGGGCCAATTTATCAAATGAAAGAATACGAGGCACTCAAAAGGAATTAGGTTACATACAATTACGTATAAAAAGCATAGCATACTTCAAAGGGCAGCTATCATGATAGTGGTTTTTGTGTATTAGCAAGGGCGTAGTTTCTCTTCATGGAAGAAATTTCCACCTGGGAACGTAAAACTTAAAGAAATCAATCCGAAACGGGATGGAAAGCAGGGTAATCCCGGATATTCTTGAGCCGACCCGGTAAAAGATTGATTTGACTCCCACTTTTTGGTTGTAATCTCATAGAACAGGATCACTTCAAGCCTGCTCCGGGATTACCCTGTTTTTATTCCCGATTTATGATTTTTTTTTCTGTGTGAGAGCGGATAATTATTTAAGTATACTTTTAGGGTCAAATATCATGGTTTTTTTTTTGTGTATAAGCGGGATATATAAGAACAACTAGATCTTCGACATTTTAAGAGTTTGACTAACCAAATTTGCAAAGGAGATTCAGATTGTCTGCAGGTAGATCAAGATTATTTCATATTTCTGGCACGTTGTGGCAAATTATTCTTAAAATTTTTTAGATATCAGCTTAATGCTCATAAGATTAAAACCTTAATTTTAATCTTACCTTCTGTCATATAGTTGGGGTAACCTAACAACAGAGTTTTGGCCAAAATATGAGATTTCTGGCCCACAGCGCGCTGTGGCAAATAACTCTTAAAATTTTGTAGATATCATCTTAATGCTCATAACATTAAATCTTTAAGGGCCGATATCTGATCTTCTAAATAGCTCCTATGTGTCAGATAAGCTCGGATTATGCTCTGTTATTTGTAGGTTTATGTGACAGAAAGCTCTCTAGTAGAAGATTAGAAAACGGCCCTAAGAGTTTTATCTTTTGTCATATATTTGGGGTAACCAAAAAACAGTTGCATACTTTCCAGCTTAAACGATGTTATTATTAATGTTAATGCTCTGTTAATTAACATTAGAAATATCAAGTGTATAGCAAGCAGGGACCACTTTACCCTGCTTACTCTTTTTGTTTTAACGTTTTTAGCATTCTAACCACAAGTGGCATATTCTAGAGGACGTAGTCCAGGCTCTGTAAACTTAATTTGAGCGATTATTAGTCCCAAACTAGTTTAGAAGCGAAAACTTCTTAAACGTTGACTGCGATCCTCTCATTCTTCACCCCAATTTTGGCAATTTAAGTAAAGTTGTGCTTAACTTTTATGACACCCTCTAAGTTTTTCACCATTTGCCAGATTATTGACCAGAAATTGTAAGTAACATCATTCTATACTCGCTTTGAACTCTTAGCATAGAACTTTTTACAACTAAATTGAGGTATTTAATTATTTGTACGGAAACAAAAAGAACTCATTTCGTATTGGGGGTGCATCCATCCCTATCTCATGTTTATAATTGATGTATAAACGCTTTAGATTAAATTCCCATAAATCAAACTAGAAATGTTTAAAAATCCATGATTTGCCATTAAATTCTGAACATTTTCAAATGTTCTGTTGCCATAGATTTGGCTGATTGGTTTCGACATTTCCATGTTTATAAATATTTTACAAATTGTATTTTTGGCCCGAATGCAAATATTTTGGTTATGCAAATAAACGGGGCCAAGCAAAAATAAAAAAGAAAACGTGTAAAAGTGTGTGTTAAAGTGTTAATTTCAAAATGAAAGCCAAGAGATGGCCATTTGTGACGCATTTACATTTACTCGGGTACCCTTTTGGTGGCATTGCATGTAAATATTTTTGGTGAGTGACCAACCGAGTGGCGTCCATTCACGACGTCGTGTCGGAAACTTGTGCGACCAAAAATGAAGCAATTATAAATTCATGCGCTGCCTGATGAGAACAGAACTGCACTGCACCGAACACGGCCAAACAGGGCAACATGCATTCCAACCGAATACGTACGTCGTCTCTATGAATGGCTCGTCCTCCTGCTGGCTGCCAAAAAAGCAAAGCGGCCGGTCATTAGTGTGGACACGATTGAAAAGCACGCGAGTGAGGATGAGGAAGAGGATGAGGAAGAGGAAGAGGAACTCGGCCAACAAATGAAAAAGAACAAAATATGAAAACGAACTTCGAGTGCTCCACACGGCCGGCCATCAAGGCGCACGAATTAATTAATGCCGCCCCAGAGATGTGCAGCTGCCAGTTGAAAACTATTTCAATTTGTTTTGCTTGCCGCTGCCGTTGCGCCACGGCGCGTAATGAAAACAAAAACAAAGCAAACCCATGCCCCAAACTACACTGTAATTGACGTCATGGGGCAACGGAAACGCAGATGAGTGTGAAAGTGAAAATGTTGCAGCGCAAGCGGCATAAATCTCAAATTGGAATCGCTATCGATGAGCGATGTTCGAAAATTACCACACACAAAATTACGTATACGTGAAACGTGATGATGGAATTGGAATGTGTTCTTGCGGCCTCCTTTGATAATACGACCCGTACGGCATGTGTCGCTGTCACCTGAAATATGCCCAAAAAAAAAAAAAAAAACCAAAACGAATCCTTACCAACACCACCCAAGCTCACCATGCCACAAAGCAAATTGCTCTGGCTGTGTGTGTGTGTGTGTGTGTGTCATATTTCAGGTGAACTCTGCTGCCTCCATGGAAAATCAGCAATCATAAAATTGTGTTTTGGTTCACAAACAGATGCTCGCTTTAAGAAAACCATTTGTTATCAAACTGATAAGGTGTTGCTTTAGGAAATCTTCGGGAGATGCAACCAATCAAACTTGTAAACTTTCGCTTATCTATTTAAGCAGGTACAATAAAGGGTTTTTTCTTGTAGCAAGACTTGGCAACACGTCCAAATGATAAAAATATGAGCTTCAAAAAATCTGAAAAGCTCCATGTTGTTTGTCGTCTTTAATTAAAAGGAGTTTAAGTTGAACCGAATATAAAGAGCTTATACAATTGTCCCTTACAATTCGTGGAAAAGCATTGACGGTTTTTAATGTGGAGCTCAAAGTCGATTGCTCGATTTATGGGCAAGGCCATTTACAACCTATTTAAGTTTTTTGCTTCCCAAAACGAATCAAATACACTGCGAGAAGTTTGTGGTACTTAAACTCTAAGTTTGATATGAATGCCCCAACGGAACTGCAGCTCTAAATCAGGATCTTAAAATGTATAAAGGATGCGACTGCTTACAAATATGCTGATGCATGTGAATTTGCAATAGATTTGAAGAAAATGAGTAATCATCTATGGTACTTAGCTCTGGAGACTTAGGAAATATCTTTGATGTTAAAAGAGAAATGAAAGATAGCACGACAGTAAAGGACACCAATGGTTGGGTATGTTGGAAAATCCAAGGATATTAATGCCACCATAACCCACCCAACATTTAGAAGATCATTTTCACCAAAATCATCTGGATGAGTCTTATAAGCTACTTTTGTATCTTTCAAAACAAATTATTTTTTGATATTTTTGAACTTGTTCTAAAACTCTAAAGATTTTAAGTCTTAACTTTGTTAACCCACTTGTGTTTCTAACTGTCATACACATACTCAAATACACTCAGGGAAGAAGAGCATACCAAAACTAAAATACATTCATATTGGACTTTACCATACCCCTTTTGTTTTAAAATTAATAAAAACCACTTTAAACTTTACTCAAAACATATTAAAACGAAGAATTTCAGTTGCTCCTTTCATATTTAGAATGCTGGGAGGCTGCAACTTGAGAACTACAAGAGGCTTTATGTTTGAAAAATGACAGAAATATTTTGAAGCATACTTTAAGGCGATTTTATATAAGTGGTACTTAATGTGCGCGATTTCACAACTGGTTAAGACCGCATTCTAATCCTGGTCAAGTCCAAAGGCTTCTTACTCTGCGGGGGTTACGCGAGTTTCCGTGACTTGGCAGTTTATATAGGCATTGTTAATGGTTTGATGGTGTGACAGCGTAGAAAACTCACTGATGAGAATAAATGGGAATTTATTTGAAACAGTCTGTCTGAGTAACCTCTACTGTCCATATGTACAAAAATCTTTGTTTATTTCTGTTAATTATTGAATTATAATTAACCCGACCTTGAGCCAGCCAGCATCCACTTCGAATAAGTTAAATATTTAGGCAAGTTTCTTGCATATTCTGCTCTTGGATTCATTACAAAAAAAAACTTGAGTACAGGTTGGTTGGCAAAATTTGTAAATATAGAAAAAGTTTTAGCTATTCTGATATTCAAATTGAAGTGTTCGATATTAAACGCTAAATCATAGTTGAAAATATTAACAACAAATTGTAAATATTAAAATGTCAAAGCAATTTTCGCTAAGTGTATCCTTTGACTTGTTTGCTTAATCGTTTGTATTGTCAGTTCTTGTTGTAATCTGAGAGCCAGCCAGTGCAGCAGCATCTTTGCATCTTCACAATTTATATGCCAATTTACCCCACGGCAACGGCTTTATGATTTCAATATTGTTTGTTTATCAAAGTTGTCGATAAAGCCTGGCAGCTTCCAACAGGCCTCTCTCCCTTTTGGTTATTTTTAAATATTACCCTTCGGTTGGACTTCAAAGACGCTTTGGAGTGAATAAGTTTATAAAGAACTTAGTCAATCACCCATAGTTTTATGGATAAAAGGTTCGTACCTTTTGGATATATTTACTAATCAGAATATTGTTTCGATTTGTCAAAGAAAGTTTTTTGTTTAGACTGATTTAAGAAACTTCATTTCTGAAGCAAAGTTAATGCTCTTAAATAGGCCCGCACAACATTCTTAGTTTTCTTCTTATTCAAAACTACAAAAATGGTCATCAAAAATCCAAATCCAAAAATTCGTTGGCTGTACAGTCTTTCAATATTATCTTGTAACCCGCCATAGGTAAACCAGTTTTTTGATCCTTGATAGAATTTAAGGAATATTAAGCTGGTAAATTGTTAAAAAAAATTGCCATATTCTGCTCAATTAATCCACATTAAAACATGAATAAAAATTTTGAAATTATTCCCTTAATTTTGAAGCATTAAGTTGATATCAGCAGAAATCAGAGAAGGTGGACTTGTGCTTAAACTGTATTTTCAAATGTCTGAGTTCTCAAATGAAATGACCAGAAAAGTACCTCGGTTGACTGTGAGTTGTCTGTCATAAACCTCAGATGCTATTTCTCTTATATATTTGTGCAACTAAGATTGATTGAATTACATTTTTCTAATATCTCATATGGCAACACTCGTATAAGATATCAGACAAGTGAAATTACCTTATATTTAAGCTTGAGGTTAAGCCTGGAAATTTTTAGCAAATAACTTTCAGCAAAAAGCAGGTTTTCCGAATATTTCTTAATTGTCTGACAAATGAAACATTATGCAATACAAATTTAAGCTGCGGAAATAAAATCTTCAGAAGAAACCATGCAGATTTAAATTCTTTTCTCTTTAATTTTGACTTAATACACGGCTGCTAAGCTACTGAGCGACTAATTAGCTTATATCAAGGGCATTAAAAACATCTACCTTATGTCATCTGTAATCCAGGTATTAAGAACATTTCCATGAAAACGAATCAAAAGTATATATGTATAATTTCATTTTATTTTTGCCACTTACGAAAAGTTCATTAAGAATCAAATGTCTGCTCGCTCACAGCTTGAGCCCATTCACATGGCGTGTAGAAATTCAGAAAGCTTCATCCTCAGCGAAAACAAAACAAAATAGCGTGTAAACAACACCTTCAGCTATGACGATGCTGGTAACAATGCCAGAGCATGGAGTGACAGTAAAACCGTCAACAGTCGTCGGGACATAACTTGGGTTGCACTGTCGCACAGGCAACGTGTCGTATGAGTGTTGCGAGGCGAATTGGTGAAGGGCGGGGGATAGCTGAGAGGATGAGTTGTCAACCCACCCGCTGGGCATGTCTATGCAGTTGAGTTGCGTTCTTTGCATGCTCATTTGTGTCTGTTTCAATTGTAGTGCGTTGGGTGCCGTTGCCTGGAGTGGAGTAGCGAGGAGTGAAGTATGTCAGACACTTTGTCTCCTTGGGGTTATTGTAAGCCATAAAAGTGTTTATCACCGACAATATTCGAGTGGCACGAGAGTGGAGCTTACATTTTGGGCAGATATTAGCAAAAGGGGGCAATTGGGTATAAACAAACTAGTTGATATGTTAATGATGCACGCAATATGCAATCAAATGTACACACATACTATATATGCATACATTAGGGAACGCATGTATGTACATGTGTGTGATTTTGTATGTCTGAATTGGGTTGATTTGGATTTGCATTGAGATAAATTGAAAGCAATAACATTGCCGCCTCCCCCCTCCCCCCCATGACGTTTGTTTAGTCAATATTTATTTTGGCATCCAGCACACGAAATTGTACATGGAACATGAAACGCCCACACACACAATTGTTGGCCTCTCTGTGCACTATAGTTGCCAGTAAATTGCTTTTACTAATCCTTAACCAAATCACACACAAAGAAAAAAACAATCACCAAAAGCCGGGTACATAAAAACCAGTGAAAAATCGAAATAACATTGAGCCAAGGGTACAAATACATCAACTCTGGCAGCAGCTTATCAGACGCCACACGGGAGTTAATTGTGGGTGGGATGCGGGATGCTGGCACTCACATTCTTCCCTTTATTTCGCCGGCTATTTGCTATTGCAGCACAAACACCATCTCACTTTTTTTTCACTGCAAAATGTCCATTAATTTAATTTAATAATACATATAACTAAATGTTATTTCACATTTAATTGATTTGAGAGAGAGAGAGAGTGCAATAACCGCGGGCGCGACGCGAAGAAGGCAACTGAAATTTTTGTTATGCTGCTTATGGGATTTTTTTTTTGCTGCTCTTTGCCGGCGCCGGCGTCGTTGCTGGCTGCTTGGCCAATGTTTTCTAACAATGAGAATACAGGGATCCAAGCTCTCAGCTGTTGGGCTCACTTGCACAGAAAGTCTGCCTATTGATATGAACAGTGGTGTAATTCTCTCGCATGCTCTTATGTGAAAAAATAGGGGGAAATTCATGGCAAATTAAGTATACGCTCCGTGGCTGGCGTTCGTTGTGCGATTTATAGCAGCAGCAGAAGCAGTGGAAGCAGCAGTGGAAGCCTGACCGTTACAAGCAAGGGTTTCACTTGCGGCTTAACTTTTTTTTTAGTGCATATTTTTTTATTTTTATTACCATTTTCCTGTGGCCTGGCCTGTGCACCTGTTGAGGTTTGCTTTATGAGGAATGCAGTTGTTGGGTTTTAATTTGAAATTACGTTGGAAAGGAATTACTAATGATGTTTTATGTCAATTCGTTAACGAAGCATTAGCTATTTGTTAAGTTGACAAAGCGGGAAGGAAGGCAGAATGCTGTTAATTTGCAGATTTTGGAGTTTTATGCAGCCATGTTAGAGCTTTGTTTGCTCTAGTTTTTAAAGGCTCTTAGATCCAGGCATTTATACAGACAGTCGAACAGTAGAATAAACGGATGTTTGTCAAAAATATACAAGCTGACATACAGCCCTTATACTCTTAGGGCCCTGCTCACATATTCTAGATAGCCGTTGCTGTCACAGAAACTAACAAATAAAAGAGTAAATTCCAGAGGGAAGATGTCAAATCGGCCCTCAGGAATTAGTAAAACTATCAAGGAAATTCAGCGCTGCTGTGGAAATCTCTAGCGATTTTCATAAAAACAATTGCACTAAGAACTTAGCTTAAATTACTTTATTTGTAAACTGAAAAGCATTAGTTGAACTTTTTTCATTTAATTTGGTAAACAGACAAAATTAAGTCCGTTTATATATAGAATCAAATAGCCTTAAGAATTTTAGAGATTATTAACAGGAAATTCATATGGAAACAGGGGTTCACACTTACTCAAAAGTATCTGAAAAGCTTGCAATTTTTGATAATTATTATTTAATTAAACACTTTCAGATCTGCAGGCACCGTTTGATAGTTCCAGGGGTGCAATAGATAACCTAAGTTGCTCGAGCTCGGCGTTTCTAAATGGTATTAAAGAATACGAAACCTCAGCTCACCAAAAGTATATTTAAGGCCTACTTAGGGGTTAACAATCTTTCTACAAAACGAGAGTGAATGAGAAAATAGGGACCGACATAAGGTAACATTTAGATGAAGGACCCAAGACAACCAAACAAAAAAATTTAAAAAAAACGTCTTTTTAAGTAGTTAAGTCTTCAAAAATATCAAAAATGTAATACAAAACCCTTTTTGGATTTAGTTTAAGCCAGAATCACTACAAAATAGGTTCAGAAAAGATCTGTTCTTAACCAAAGTTAGCGTATTTCAGTACAGAGCAGAGCTCAAAAGAAGGTGGACATTTCATATTAATCAGCAAATGCATCTTCTATGATATATTGGCCACATTTGTAAAATCGTATCTTTCCGACAGTTTTAGAGCCACACCTATGCATGAACCAAACAAAAGTTGGTTTTCAATATGAAAATAATTCAAAATTACGAATTTTCAATATAACGAAGTTTATATTTGTCCCCTTGGGATTCGTTATATAGGAGTTCGACTGTATATTTATGTGCAATTTGATATTTAACGGAAGCAAGGCTACAAACCTTCAAAATTATCCATTAGGTTCGGTCCGGGGGTTCGAACACATTGTAAAATCCAAGGTTCGGTTCGAGGACCGGTTCTTGGAACCCCTGAACCTAAGGTTCTCTTTCGAAACTTGGTTCTCTTGCATATAAAAAAAAATATATTGACTTCTAAGCATATTAAACTGGTGAACCGAACCTCATTTTTCGTGAAAGTGTTCCATTTCGGGTTAAGGTTCGAGAAGTCAAAAATATAAGGCGCCTGGTTCATGGTACGGTTCGCAAACCCAAAAAAAACCCGAACCAAACCGGTTCTCAGTGGTTCGGTTCCGGACCGACTTGTAGCCTTGGGCAGATGTACAATGTTAGATGTTTCCAGTGTAAAATTCCGTTTCACATCATCATCAAATTACATTCGTTTCCCCCAAATGTATTCATTGTGCCAAGACTATAATGATTTGGTCGGTTCTTTGGGAAGACACTTTATCTCTTATCCTAGCAAGTATGTAGATTTTGTTAACCTTAATCGTTGAACATATTTGGCATTATTCATTTCAGTAAAATAAAAGGGCTTCTCACCTGCAATATATTTCGCTGTTCCGTCTCTTCAAATGTCATTTCCTTTGCCAGGAGGTTGAAAAATTAACGGACTAAGACAATCTAGTCTTCGAATCAGCTGTTTGCCCATTGTTGAAAATACATTGATAATTCTGTCGAGACTAGGGTAGATATTAGTTTCACTTGGGCTTACCTTAGCATTGTAGCTCGGCTTCTCGCCAATCTCAGCATAAGTCACTCAAATTCGGCTAACCTCAGGATAGTTTGACTAACCTGACATTGACAAATCGGGCCAGGAAACGTAACTTTATACTTACCATTCTAATAATACTTCACGCAATCGATTTCAGAAATTGTCAATAAGTGTAAACTTATTTTTTGAATATGCCACTCCAACTTCGTCATTCCTCTTTGGCTTAACAAAACACTTCAATTTCATTATATATTGAAACAGCCTTTTACAATTTTGTTCAGAAGTTTGTTACACACAGAAGGCATCATCTTTGACCACATAAAGTGTATATATTATATATTCTTGATCAGCATGACAGGCTGAATCTATTGAGCCTTGTCCCTCCGCTTATCTGTTCCCAGTAGAAGAAAACTTTTTCTCCACCCGCAACCGCACAAAATTCTCAAACATTAAACTTTCTTTTATCCTCTAGGATTTAATTCAAAGTTTTAAGTTCAGTGCAGGCGCCGCCATTCCCAATTAATTGTAAAATACTTTCAATCAGCTATAGCTGATACATACCACATTTATTTAGAATAATTATTCAGTTTTTTAACATGGTTAAATTAAAAAAAAAACGATTAACTGCATGGAACTTGGGTTATGCATTTACCATAAAAATCAAATAAAACTCTTAACGGTGGATGTCAGAGTGCATTTTAATTAGGCTAATTAAATTATTCTTTTTTTATTTGGGTTAGTGGATGCAGTTCCATTGCTTTGGCTTCAGGGACAAATACAACAACTGGTCTCGAGCTCATTGTTCTCTTGCACACACACACACAGACACAGACAAACACAAGGGAAGGAAACAATGGCTTAAATAGTTTTTTTTTTTTCTTCTTCTTGTAATTCAAAATGCATGCCAAGTAGTTGTTCATTTGCCTTGTGCATTGTTCTGGGGGGGGGGAGGGGCATTGTAAGCGGTAATTTATCTATATTTATATACATAAAGCTCTACTAAATAAATATACATTTATACATACATAAATATATCTATATAGATTATAAATTCGTTTGATACATGTTTCGCCAATTTCTGCTTAAAGTTGTATATATATATATATATATCTCTGTAGGTACAAGAACTCTTTGGACTTTATTAAAGTCGTTTCAAAAATGACATTTAGATTAGTTGCATATCCTATAGTACCTATAAGGTATATGTAGCCACAGGAGTAGACATTGAGACATCAAAACCGCTTAACACACACACAGACACACACTCTCACACTCACACACACATACAGAAAACTCACGTCAATATTTAATTTGATTTTTAATGGAAGTGCTTAACGATCTGGTATAAGCTTTTGATTACGAAACTTTGGCTAATGCAATTTGCGGCTCCGGGTGAATACTTATAACAAATTCATTACGTACTTACAACAACACTCTTCATCTCAATTATCCGGAATCCAGTTGATGTGTAACTATTTATTAGTGGTTTGTGTTTATTCATTTGTTTACCTGCTGTTCGCCGTTCGCCTGTCAAGTCCTTAGTGGGTGAGATTAGTTTCACTTTCCCTGATATTATGTATCTATATAAATCCATTCACAATTCACAATTTATTCTTTGTACCAATGTTGCCTAACCACATAATTGCCTGTCTACTTATGCCTAGACTTATGCGTATGCGTATGTATATAATAACTATTGTACTTGCATATGCACTTACACATATAATCATGTCGTAAGCTCATTAAATATGTTTCCTATCACGTTGGGTTTGTTGTTGCCGCTGCCATGTGATAGGACAATGTTTCTTGGTACTCTTCACATGGCAAAATTAAGTAGACGGTTTGCATGACAACTAATTCAATGGCCAGGTTTTTCATTTCGCTTAACTTGTCTGTGTTTTTTTTTATTTTTTTATTTTAATATTAATTACAAAACAAACTAAAAGCCAACCATTAAACAAAGGATTGCAGTTTCCTTTGTTGAATGGAAGAAATGCACAGCTAGGATTGACTTGCGTCTGTTCGTTTTAAAAGGAGAGTAATACAATTTTCGCTTTCACTTCGGGATCGGATTAAAAGAAATGCTTGCTCAGTCTATGATAAGGATGCAATTTAAGTTTGTAAATAAAAAATGGCTTAACTTGAGGCGACTCAAGGGTTGAAGTGGACAACTTAAGAAGCCGGCGAGTTGTGTTGAGAACGAAAACTATTTAAATTCGAAAAGTGTGCGACGCAGTTTAAGAAGCTAGACGAACGGTGGATACTTTTTCACGAAACGAGAAAGCTAAGCTAACTTCGTCTGTGCCGAAGTTTTTATACCCTTGCAAGTGCTCGCTTAAATATTTTCGAAAAAAAAATACTCTTTTTCCCATTTTCCGACCGATTGTTCGTATGGGAGCTATATGATATAGTCATCCGATTTTGCCAAAAATTTGTAATATTATGTGAAATCATGTAAAACAAACAAATACAAAATTGTAGGATGCCACCATTAAAAACAAAAAAGTTTTTTCAACTAAGATTGTTTTTCAGACCTATCTTTTGTATGGCAGCTATACCATATAGTTGTCCGATTTTAATAAAACTTGGTAGAATTCTAAAAAAACATAGAATACCTACGATTACAAAGTTTGCAGACGTTTCCATTGAAAAGAAAAAAGTTTTTCTCTCTAAAACTAGTTTTCTGACCGATTGTTCCTATGGGAGCTATGAGATATAGTCATCCGATCCGGTCGGTTCCGACATATTTGTAGTGTGCAGCAAAAAGAAGATTCTGTGCAAAATTTCAGCTCGATAGCTTTAAAACTGAGAGGCTAGTTCGCGTAGAAACAGACAGACGGACGGACAAAGCTCAATCGACTCAGCTCGTCACCCAGATCAAGAATATGCATGGTTTATGGGTTCGGAAATGAATATTTATATGCGGGCAAACCTCTGCGCAAAATTATAATACCCTTTGCAAGGGTGTAATGAAGGCTTCTACTTGATTCCTATCTCAAATTGTTACTGTCTTACTTGATGGAACATAAACAGACTTTGGTTGGCGAATTTGGCCGTTTTTTTCTCATACTGTTTTGAAATTCTCAAGCAGTTATGGCATCGCCACGGAGGAGGATGATGCGATAAACCTGCACCTAGCTGCAAACAGCGCACATCCCATGGGGCATCACAAATATCAAGGAGCACGGTGAGTCTCTGTACAACTACCTTTTACAGACAAATCTGCTTAGAGGGAACAACCCTACCTTCATCATTCAGAACAGGAGATAGGTTTTAGATATCAAACTCCTCTCCGAAGCCCCCTGTGACCAATTGATATCATGCAAAGTGCTGCCAGAGCACTCCTTTTCTGATCAGCAATAAAATTGGTCTGGCAGGTGATATGATGTCTATTAATTGGGTGAGCTGATGAAACTTTTCAAATCGTATTAGCTATATTAACAGCGAGCGCCAAGTCTTTATATAAGCTTTAAACTGAACTCTTTCAAAATACTGAAAATATGGGGCATTCCTTATCGCAGAACTGACATTTCAAGCATTTTCGTTTTGTGATCTCAAAGTAATTGTAATTTTTCGATTATTTCAAAAGCAAACCAATATTTTCTTTAATTAAAAAACATTTGCTTTAATACTTTAAAATTCCCTTGTCTTGCCTTTTTTTTCCCTACTTTCCCTTCGCTTTGAAATGAGTTTGTACCAATTCTTTAGGCTTCAGCAGTTTGTGACTGATGCATCTTCAAAACTTACTCTGCTCCATGGCCATGGATGTGGAATTATTGATTTCAGCCACCACCATTATTTCTTCATTATCTTCCGTCTCCTCGGGCACCATCATTAGGTTATTATTCATGATGTAGGGTTCATTTCGGTTGTCCAACTCACCGCCTGTACGGAGTCGACGTGTGAACGATGATCGGGAGCGTGTCATATACGAAGATCTTGTGGTGGACACTCGCCGGAGTACCCCACGTCCATATAGAAGCATACGCACTTCAACACGAAATCTGGGATGTGTGGTTGCATATAAATATGGATCCACACAGGCAGCCGTTTTGCAGAAGAGCGCCGGTATCATGGAGCCCAGCGGAGTGATGTGCTGCTCCCAGCCAAACACACCCATCATGGCGACCACCGAGTAGGGGGACCAGGCCAAGACCCACAGACCAATAATGGCGGCCACAATGAACGTTAGTTTTTGCTCCGTCTTGGCCTTATCCTTGCTGGATTGTATCCGACTGGCTGTGAAAACTACCTTCAGTATATAGAAATAGGAGTACATGATGCAGGTCAGTGGTATGCAGTAAGCGGCTACAAAGAAGAGGGCCATAAAAATCCGGGCGGGAATTTCCTTATTCAAATAGTCAAAGCTGCAGGTGGTGAGAAAACCCTCGGGCACGTACACCGACAATCCTATGTCCAGGGCAGGCATCATGGAAAACAGTAGACTGTAACACCAGATCAGTAAGATGATCAGATAGGAGCGAAGTCGCGAGCAGCGTCGCAAAGGTTGCAGTGGATGCACCACCACATTATACCGATCCAAGGCAATGGCCGTTAGGGTGCCAATGGCGCAGGTTCCACTCAAACCGCCCAAGAATCCATAGAGGCGGCAAGCTGCGGGAAATAAAAGCCGAGTAGTTCCAACTGGGTGTTGTATCTCAACGTTCCCCCTCACCACAACTTGGCCACTCACCTACATCGCCCAGGGCCGGACCCTCCTTGATATTGTTATAGATGGCAATTGGACACTTGGCAAGCATGAGGAAATCACAAATAGCCAGATTCATCACAAGTAAATTGGCCGGCGTGCGTAGGGATTTGCGATTTGCAAACATGAAGATGACAAAGGCATTGCCAATGCAGCCGACCACCGAGATGAGACAATAGAGGCCGGCCATGATGTGGAAGGTGCTTGAGCGGGGCGGTTCGAATTGCAACCAAAATGGATTCACCTTCGCTATGTAGCTGAGATCGTATTTGTCGCGATAGTGAATATAGCCGGGATATGAACTGAAAGCAGTAAGTGATAAAAGTCAAGATGAAAGAGGTTTTTGTACAAAATTTAGGTAATTCTGGAAAGAATCAACGGGCGTTGTATTTTTTATATTTTCTATATTATATTCATATACCCTTACAAAGGGTATTATAATTTTGACCAGAAGCTTACAACGCATACAAATATTCATTCATTCATTCATAAACCATATATATTCTTGATCAGGGTGACGAGCTGAGTCGATTGAGCTTTGTCCGTCCGTCCGTCTGTCTATTTCTACGCGAAGTCTCTCAGTTTTAAAGCTATCGAGCTGAAATTTTACACAGAGTCTTCTTTTTGCTGCATACTACTAATATGTCGGAGCCGACCGGATCGGATGACTATATCTCATAGCTCCTATAGGAACAATCATTCGGAAAACTAGTTTTAGTATGAAAAACTTTTTTCTCTTCAATGGAAACGTCTCCAAACTTTGTATTCACATAGTCTGAAAAATTTTTGGCCAAATCGGATGACTATATCATATAGCTCCCATACGAACGATCGGTCGGAAATTGGGAAAAAGAGAATTTTGTTTGAAAATATATAAGCGAGCACTTGCAAGGGTATAAAAACTTTCTCGTTTTCATTTATTTTAGGGCGAATTTATAAATTGATTTTCTAAATTTAACAAGTTCAATGGAAGTAGCCCCATTTTAAGACACCGTGCAATGCATTTCCTTTCTCAATTCAAGGGTAATTCAAAAGTTTTAAAAAAAAAAACTGCCCTAACTTAAGAAAGCCATCCCCTCTCTGTTTACTTTAAAGAGTCCTGACGTTGAAAGTCATAAGGGCCACCCTACGAAAACATGCGCGAAATCAAAAGATTTGCCAGCAAGTCAATGTGTAAATCGCTTGCAGCGAAGCACAAAGGCTGCGCAATCAAGCATTAACACCCCAAGATCTACTCCTGGCATATATAGACGAAATGAATTTGACAGTTTGGTCCTATGTTGATGTTGCAACAACCAAGGAAAAACAGCCAAGTCAACAGCGGAAGCCCCAGCCAGCACCATGAAAGGCAGCAAAAGGTAGAAAGAAGCATCAGAAGCGCCAAATATGGGTACAAAAACTTCGCCAGCAACAGTAGCAACAGCAACAACAACAGCCACACCTGGAACAGCAGCAACTGCGACAATAACAGCAGCAGCAATTCCAGCAGCAACAGCAACCCCACGAAAAATAGCCAGTGCAGTGCCAACTTTAATTGCTGGACAAATTCTAAAATTGTCAATTAAATATGCATTAATTGTAATTCGAATACCCTTTAATCTGCCCAATAATCCATGGCAATCCATCCATTTGTACAACTAGCAATTGAATGATGTTATGGTTGTTTAATTTAGTTAACTTAAAGCTAACAATTTTACAGTAGGATTTGAATAATTTTGTTCAACTATTTCTTAGAAATTTTAGTGCGTTTTTCAACATCAACCTCGTTCAGAAAAATGCCATTCTTTGTGACAAAAGAAACAAGTACGAGTGAATGACAGACTTGTCAGAATCACTGACGACCTAACTCAAGGAACAGAGGTCGGGCAAAGAAATGAACACACAGTCGGCAAACGTATCGCTCACCTACTTCAAGATTGTCATGACACAAAATAAACGATTTAAGCCACAAAGTCGTAGGGAAAAGAAATTATTAAAATTATGCTACTATATTTATATTCTCATTTTGCCCGGAGCGGATACAATATACATAACACGCGACTATTTCTGTAACATTTAATTAAAATTTGTGTTATTTGAATCATGACAGCCTTGGGGTAGTTAAGCAATAAGTAAAATTCAAGCTTTTTAAGTAGTTTGGTATTTTTACGGTCCTTGCACTATTAAACATTTTCCAAAGCTGTGTCAGAAACTATTTAATATTTGCTGCAATGCTTGATGAAATGGAGTGAGATTCTTGACCTGTTCAAGTTCGGTTCCGCCCTGCGACTTAAACTGTTCAAAGTGTAGTAATAATAGCATGTAAGACCCACTGCACAGAAAAAAAGGTCAAAAAAAGAATAATTTGGAAAGGATAAGTCTTAAATATCCTCCTAATCATTCAGAGGAGCTGCAAAATCATCCAAATGATCATCATTTTGTATATCCTTTGGATGATTTTTAGCTCCGTTAGATGATTAAAAAGAGAGGAAAGCTAACTTCGGCTTTGCTATACTATATAGATATCCGATTTCGACCAAACTCAGTGGAATCATGGAAATGCATAGCAAACTAAGAAATACAAAGTTTGGAGGCGTTTTCTTTGAAAACAAAAAAGGGTTTTTTTCACCAAAACTAGTTTCTCGACCGATCATTCCTTTGGCAGCTATAACCTATAGTCATCCGATTTTGACAAAACTTTCAAGAATTGTGTGAAAGCTTATAAAACCAATATATGCCAATTTTAGAGAGGTTTACCTTGCCCACAAAAAAGGTTTTTCTTACTAAGACTATTTTCTTAAACTTACTTTTCTATGACAGCCATACTATATAGATGTCCGATTTCGACCAAACTTAGTGGAATAAGGGGAAAGCATAGAAAACTGGTAAATACGGAGTTTTGCATTCCAAACAAATGGCAGCTATATGTTATAGGCAATGAAAAATGATCATCCTTTGGATGATTTTCAGCTTCAGTGTATGATAAAAAGGATACTAAAGACATTTCCTGTGTAGATGTTATGACAATTATAAATGTCCGACAAGTAAAATACATCAGAATATGGCACTGTTCACGCGTAGACGACAGCAACTGGCACCTAAATAAAACCCCACCCTAACTCATTAACTGCAAATTCAGGAATTTTGTCGCCACATTTCAATGTGCCTTTTAGCTTAAATTGATTTTGCCTGCGTGTTTAAAAGCTTCTTCAAGTGAATTTTTGCTCATCTTTGACAATGAGTTTGTCTTTTCATAAATCTTCCCCCATTAGCATAATTTCTTTCCACTCACCTCAGCACAGTTGTGTCATTGTCGTTTACCGCATGCTTCTCATCGACTTTTCCACCCACATTTGGTGTCGCCGCCGATGCTGTTGCAGCCGATGCATTCGATGTGCCGTCCGTGTGCGCCAGCATTTCAGAGAGGGCACTAGTTAGCCAAAGGCTGCTGCTGCCGGCACCTGTATCCGCCGTCAATGTGGGCAACGTTGACATGATGATGGTCTCCATGACCATGCCAAAAAATTTACGAGTATTTTGAAACCGGAACGTGCCACGCTGCGTATGCGTGATGTCTGGCCGTGACTTGCTTTCTGAGGTAAACGGTGAGCTGGTATTGCGCTTATTTACCTGTCAGCGCCTCAATTACCGCATTGGGTAGAGCTGATGCTGATCCGTATCCATCCGGACTGCTCATTGCCCTCATTGAGGTACAACGCCGGTCGTGGCCACCAAGCATTTCGAGTGGGTTTGGTTTCAATTAGATTTGTTGTCCTTCCTAATGCAACTGTAAGTGCACAGATAAAAGAATAGTTACGCTTAATCGTTGACTGACTAACTTGATTGGACGACTTTGGGGGGGGGGGAGGGGAAGGTATAATTAAGTTGAAACAAATTAAAGGTTTCCTCATTTCATTTATCGCGGAGCACATAGCCTAGTGTCTCCTCCCTGCACCATGGAATGATTAATAAAAGCTTTAAGAGAAAATGAAAATTTGCTTGAGTTGGCTCCAAAACATTCACTATGTGCGTCCACCTCAGGACAGGACGAGCGAGCACAGCTCGTCGTGTACTATGAATAGCAAAAGTTATTAAAAACAGTGTGAAACTAATAACACTGTCTGAACTTGGACAGAAAGTTGAAAACAATATGGAGCAACTTTGTTTTTAAATCATTAAAACGGCGTTAAATGGTAAAGTGCTGACAATGCAGCAATTTAATATGAATATGAGTTACTTCATTTTGCCATTAATTAAACCATAATTGTCTCATAATTGTAATAATTTCATTAAAGGATTGAGAAGGAGCAAATATTGTTGTTTGGATTGTGTATGATATTGTGTTTGATTTATTGTGGAGTGTGGTTTTTGGTCCGTTAAACATTTTTAGATTCTTTAAAAAATGTATAAATTGATATCAAGAACTCAACATTTAATGCGAACTTCTTTCTAAAAAATTGTGAGAGATATGACGTATTTCCAAAAATAGGCTTGTCAAAAAATTTTAAAATATAGGAACATTAGCTTCGGCTCGGCCTAAGTATGTTTACCATTGTAGCACGTTTTTCTAACTAATTTGAAATACATTTCCACTGAAAACAAACAAGTTTTTCTCGCTAAGACTACTTTTTTGACTCTACTTTTCTATGACAGCTATACTATATAGATGTCCGATTTCGACCAAACTTAATAGAATCACGGAGAAGCTAAGAAAACTAGTAAGTACAGAGTTTGGAGACGTTATCGTTGAAAACAAAAAAGTTTTTCTCCCTAAAACTAGTTTCCCGACCAATTATTCCTATGGCAGCTATAACCTATAGTCGTCCGATTTTGATAAAATTTTAAGGAATTGTGTGAAAGCTTATAAAATAAATATATGCCAATTGAAGAGAGGTTTACATTGAAAACAAAAAAGTTTTTCTTACTGAGACTATTAATCTAACCTTACTTTTGTATGGCAGCTATACTATATAGATGTCCGATTTCGACCAAACTTGACAGAATCATGTAGAAGCATAGAAAACTACTAGACGGAAACTACTTACGGAGTTTGGAAACGTTTGCATTGAAAACAAAAAAGTTTTTCTCACTAAAACTACTTTTCGACCGATTGTTCCTATGACAGCTATATGTTATAGTCATTCTAACAAATGTGAGGCGTATTGGTATTAGAAGACTTCGTGCAAAGCTTGGTGGCAATAGCTTTCAAACTGACGGAGGAGATAGCATAGAATCAGACGGACAAGGCTTAATCAACTCAGCTCGCCATGCTGATCAAGAATATATATACTTTATGTGGTCGGAAATGCTTCCTTATATGCGTTTGAAAAATCTGGACAATTTAAATATATCCTCTGCAAGGTTATAAAAACTGTTCCGTGGCGGGATCGAACCTTCGCACAACTGGCACACACACTACCCGCTGCACCACACTCGGTCAGTTAAACAAATAAGCCAGCTTTCAGTTTTTGGTTCAAACACAATTGCCGTGTCACATGCTACAAGGACAATTCGTTAACCTAATAAGTATGCTACACTTTTTTTTAAAACCTGATTGTCTGCCTTCATTCGGTTGTATAATTTGTTTACCATTCAACGAAAAGTCAGTTGAGAGCCGAAAATATTTATCGTACAATTTGCACCGAATTGCTGCTCTTGCGCAGTGTTTGGGGGGCAAACTAATTGTTACGAGTTTTGTTAACAACTGAACTCAAATCACAGAATTTACCATCATTTATGCATGGATGCTTCTTCTAGCAGTTGATTTTCTCTGACTGTTCTCTCTCTCTCCCACGCTCTCTCTCTCTCTCTCTCTTTCTCAATGTTGACAGTCATCGTTGTAGTTGTTTGTTCAACATTAGTTTGGCCCAAATCAATTAACGAATCCCAGCAATCGTCCCAGTCTGTGCAGCAAAATGTGACCAAGATGCAAATATTTGCTTTGGATTATGTAAATCCTGAACCATTGCGAGTAAGTATATTAAATTAATGCAAAATAATTGCTTATTAAATAACCAACAGCAGCTGGCCACGTGAGCAAGGCTGTGTGGCAGGCAAAAGTCTGGGATCTTGGTGTAAGATGCTTTTTACTTGAAACTTTAACCTAAGCAATTGGCAGCCCGGGGGAACCTTGAAAACTTTACCACTACAACGGCAGCTGTACACAACTTGCGAGTGGCCAAGTCCGGGGACCAGAGTCTTCTTATTATATATTTGTTTACAACTCTTCTAACAAAAAGTCGTTGGCTCGGCCCTTTTGTGTGAAGTTTGTGTCACAAAATTGTTTCCGCTTTGGCAAATGGCTGTCTGGTGGCCTTTTTGAAGCATTAAATTGGCACTAATTGGCCAATTGAAATGTTGCCAAATACACAAAGGGGAAAGTGTGCAAAGCCAGCTTTTGTTTTACATCAATGCAAAATGCATCTGGCATTGGCAATGCCAATTTGACAGCCAATTAATCATTCATATGCCATTTGGGTATGAAAGCAAAGTAAATATGATCAAATTAATGATGTGGAGAACAAGTTCCAAACATATGGGAGCAATCGGCTTACATGAAAAATGTCAACTGAAATTGTTGCAATGTGTGTGAGTGAGTGAGGGTGTGTGTGTGAAAGCCTTTTGTCAATGCTCGCAACACTGTGGGTAGTAGGCCAACAATTAGATATATACGAGATAGAAGCGCTAGCTGGTGAATGGTTAAATTGTGTCAAATTATGACACATTCGGATCTGGGTTTGTGTGAAAATTGCTGGTTGGAGGCCACAGTAAATTCCTCTATTTATCCAAAAAAGCCAAACCAAAACGCCTCCTACTTTATCTTCTATTTTTATTTATTCTCAAGTGCCACGTTCTTCAAATGGGCCAAGCACAAGTCAGTGAAGTGTACTTAAATGATTGGGGCTTAAGGTTCAAGTAAAGTTTTTACAAATGTGGAAATATCAATGGCAAACAAAAAAGAGGTCAATAATTCATTTCCAATCATTGTCAAGTAGTAATTGGAACTGTTTTTCATTACAGACGAAAACAGCAATGAGCATTCGACCGAAATTTGATAAAAATTATTTAAATTATTTCTGGGAAGGGTCAACGAATTTCGATGAGTTCTGCACAATCAATTTCGAATATTTAATGTGCTTGGTTATGGTTACAAGTACATATGGACCATCAGTCAATCCCATTTCCGATACCCAATTCTTTGTCTGCGAGTGCAGTTGTCCAGGGCATTGTGCACGCCGGCGTGACTTGTTAAGGCACTTTTGCGTTTGAATTTGATTAAGACAAGCTAGTTGGATGCTTACATATAGTTCTGCATCAGTTGCAAGGCCATTATGCATGGATATGCGCATCGTTTGCAATTTGAAATACATTTGTTACATTTGCCTTGAAGAGGGCATGCTCATCCGTCCTGTAATGGATGCAACAATTGTTGGCAAATGTATTTATCCCATCTTGTTTTTGGGCTCGCAGCAATTTCAGCTGCACTCAAAATTTAATTATACTCGGAAATGGCTTAACAATTTCCTTGGCCAAACGCCACTGGAGTTAAAGGGACGGAACATTGGGAATGTCTGTGGTTGCAGCACCGAAACGGTTTTCAAGTGGCGAAGGAAATGGGCTAAAAACGAGCGCCTAAAAGCGTGCAATAATTTATATAAATTAAGTTTCAATTTGTCTTGGACTCAGCAAATGGTTTGGCTTTCAATTTTCTGCTGCAACTGGGTAAGCATCACCAGCTGAAATTGAATGAGAAAAATAACGCTGCGGTTAAAGTGGTTTTTAAATGGGGAAGCCTACCATGCAAATAAGAAGGCTTATAAGTTGAATGCGTGCATTCACATAAAGCAGAATTAATTATGAGCGCATCAACTTTGTTGTACAATATTTTATATATATATATGTATATTTTTAAGCGTATGAAAAGCAACAGATTATGGCTAGACAAAGATAAAGGTTGTTCACCGAACGACTTCTTGTGTGCTTTCTTTTAAAGAGAGTCAACCCAACTATACTCTAAGCGTGCGAAGCGATAAATTGAACCAATTGTAATGGATTGTTCGCTTATAAGCCCTGTTTTCGTTATGTGGCTGGCAGCCCTGCCCTTAAGGACCTACAAACATGTGGAAATTCTGTTGGCAAGTTGATTTACATAGAAAGTACATTCAAACATTCAGATCAGCAAACAATTGAGAAAGGATTCCATTACTTAAAATCACTGAACAATAAATAATAACAGATTGGAAAGTCACTAAAAAGAGAAAGTAGAAAAGATTAACTGTGTGAACAATATGACATAAGCCAGTAAGTGACTTAAAAAGAGTCACTGAACAAGATGCGTTGAGCAGGAGTCACTGAACAGTTAGTTTCCGAAGAAGATAATAAGTTGCAATGAATATCTGAGTCACTGTACAAGATGCTTTGAAAAAGAGTAACTGAACAAGATTCTATCAGCAATAAATTAATGAACACTGGGTCACTCAAAAAGAGTCTATGTGCAGGAATATCTAAAATATTTAGTCACTAAAGAAGAGTCACTGAACAATGAGTTGCAATGATTATCTGAGTCACTGAACAAGATGCTCTGAAAAAGATTCTATGAGCAAAAATACGATGAATACTGAATCACTTAAATAGAGGAATATCTAAAACATTCAGTCATTGTAGAAAAGTCACTGAACAAGGAGTTGCAATGATTATCCGAGCCACCGAACAAAATGAACTGAACAAGATTCTATAATCAATAAGTCGACAAACACTGAGTCACTCAAAAAGAGTCAACGCACAGGAATATCTAAAACATTTAGTCACTGAACAATAAGTTGCAGTTATTATCTGAGCAAGAGTAATAGATTAATGGTCAATGAACAATATATCACTGAAAAATGAATAACAGAGGATCTGAGTAAAGATCACTAAGCTGCATCTTGAACAAGAGTCACCGATGAAAGAGTCACTGAAACAGAGTCACTGATCAAGTGTCGTTGAACCAAAGATTTTGAACAAAAGTCATTTAACAATATGCAGTCTACAAGTGTAATTAAGCTAGAGTCACTGCACAATACGTTGCTGAGCAGTAAATAACTGAACAAGTGACTAAGCAAATGTCACTGAACAAGAGACAAAGATCAAGAGTCACAAAATCAAGGATTTGTGGCAGAAAAGACTGGAAAAAATGAACATGCTCCCTGTTTACTCATTTCTGAAAAACCCAACTTAAGTGTGGCATCCTTTGCAATGCAGAAGAGGAGTAGCCCTTCGCCATGCCAACACCAAAGTTTGTTGGGATTTGCTGTCGACTGATTGAGGGCTTTTAGTCCACATCTTTAAAATACTAACTACCCGATTAATTTGAATAGAAAATACTTCCTACGCAGCTTTACAAGGTCCATAACCTAAGTTAGGAGGGATTAAGATACTGAAGCATAGAGAACTTGAAATGCTGCATATCCACATCTGAGGTAGATGAATTAAGAATTTGCTCAAAGCTGCATATTTGAGGAAGTTTTCTACCCAAGTTTACCGTCCACCGGTTTCACACATAAAGCTAGATCCATATGCTATGCTTCTTATATAAGACTAAGACAGATAACTGCAGTCTCCATTTTCTACTGAATCTTTGTTTTTTTGCTGGCATTACAATCGCCTGGTGGCTTTTTCATCTTTGGTAGGTGCACCCATCGAGACAAATGAGGGACAAATTTGTTTTTCTCCTTGCTAGCCAAAACGAATTTATACAAGCCTAAAAATTTACTACTTTTCCTACATTCAACTGCTTTCTTTCTTATCCTTTATCAAACTATTCTTTCATCAAATGGAGCATTTCTATTTTAATACTCTCTATATCGGAGAATCAAAAGGGAGTACACAGCTCGCACATATGTACGCAACAGACAGATGGAAGTATTTTCCACCCCATTGAACTGTTTTGTTAAAAAAAATTGTTGCCGATCGGCTAGCAGTTATCTAAACATACTGACAGTTTTTTGACATCCTTTTACACTAAGCCTTTATTTCCACATGAATAACATATCGACCCACCTATGTAAAGGGGAATTGTATAGTCGGGCACGTCCTTTTCTCTCCTTTTACTTAGTCTTCAAATCCATTAATCGAGCTTCTGCAACTGCTGAGGGCGACAACATCCTGACAGATTAGCAATTCTGTGTGGAAAAACTTGATGATTAACGACAGCTGACTGGTTTGGTATTCAGCACGTAACCTTAGTGGGAATAGAGGCTTCACACTATTAAACTTTGTTTTCTTTTTTTTTTTTTAGCAAATTGCCCAGCACTCGACTCGGAATAACCAGTTTTATTGGCACGTTTTGATGAAAACAAGTGCACAAATGTATTCATAAGTAATCTGAAGTGAGCATCGTGGGGTTTTTAAATCAAATTTGCGCTGACAAACACATGCTCAAACCAACTGCCGGCCCTGCGTTGGCTTCTGCCGCTCGTCTTCCATGTAATATGCCATATTTTTCTCCATTTTTGTTTTATCCATGACCCCCATGGGCATATTGATTTATGCTAGCACCAGATTTCATTTCACACTTTCACCATTTTTGCAGTCCTCGGCGCGCCCCCGCCGGTAGTTTGGCTAAATGCAATGTTTTACGGCTCAAGGCTGCCGCCATCATCAACAGGCACTTAAAGGCCTAAATGTCCTATTGACGGCTGACGTGGCTGATGCTGAAATGAGGAGTGAACTGCATTGGAGCGTGTCAAGCGTACAATTTGCATGGATTTAAGAACTGGCATACTGAGGCAGAAAATCAACTTTAAGATATGTGAGAATGGCCAACGGCTGCCGTTGAAGTGCACTAGCCGTTGCATATGTGTTGCGGGCAGGGTCTCTTCGAGGCCAACTGCTTAAGAGCTGCTTGGACTGACGTCCAAGTCCACTTCATGCAGCTTACACGGCTGCCAGCAGTCCGGACTGATGTCTTGGCGATGCGAGGAGAAGATGCCAGGTCAGGACTTGTTTACTTGATAAATGTTACAAAGCTCAGCGGCCACTCAGGTGTGTCAGACAAACAAAAGGTAAAAGCAAAAAATAAGAATACCGGAGGCTGTCGTTTAGGAGCCGTTTTCGTTTGTCAGTTCATTCCTCTGATATTTCAATTTACCTCATTAGGACACTTTGCGTTTTTAAAAGCCGCTTACAAGCAACAACAAGTCTTTTGATGAAAGAGCCGGGCAATGGGGGTGAGAGTATAAGTTCAAACTGATTTACATTTAAGCAGTGTTGTTAATGAAACTTCATTGGAGGCAAATTTGAGTAGCTCAATTCGTTGTTAACTTTATTTAAATATTTATGCATTTAAAATTAAAGTAGAGTTACAGGCTTCAAAATTTAATTTGAGGTTAACGAATCAAGAAAGTAATTAATTGTTCAAAGACAAATTTATTATGTAAGGACTTAGACTGGATTTACACGGTTGGAGCAAACTTAATGAAGTTTTTTAAAAAGCTCTTGCTTGTAGGAGAAAGCTGTAGTTGTCGCTTTCCTCTTCACCTCTTGCTCCACCGTGTAAATCCCATCTTAGTATCTAGTTGCTGCACTTTGCTTTATTTGATATAAATATGCTGGTTTTTTCTAGATGACTACAATTTTTCTGCACTTTTATCACTTCTAACAAAAGTGTTTTGTTAAGGGAGCAATTTTGTGCTGATGCGAGACCGCCTGATTAAGTATTTTGTAGAAAAATATAAATTTTAAACATGAAAATCGTTAGTCCAGATGTTAAATCATTGATTGATAATGCACCTGTTATTGTAGTTTTATTTTTTAAACGGTATAGCAAGTTTTACACGCCAAGTTATTTACTCAACAAAGTAGAGTGAGTTCACAAAGTGATTCAAAAGCTCGTAAAAACCTTTTCCTGAATTCTCTTATTAGTTTTAGTGAAGTGTGAACCTATCTTTGTGATGTACTTGAGACAATTCTTAAACTAAAATCAGATGCAACAGTGTTAGATGATGTAGATACAAAAAAAAAGACATCTACCAGGAATTTTAATACACATTAAACAAGCCAGCCAAGAGATTGAGGTAAACCCAGCTTGGCACGCCAAATATTTATTAGTTTTTTATCTTAACATATTCTTGCAAGAAATATCATCAAAATAATATCCCATCTGGCGTTTAGTACGTCACATTAATCATTTCTGTTGAGTTAAGCGATGAATCATTCACAGTGCTTTCACATCATGGAAGAACATTTTGGGAACTTGTACTTGAAATCAACATACATTTTCTATATTTTTCGCTATTTTCGCAGTATAATTTAAGCCGTCTGTGACGAAGTTTTTATACCGTTGCAAGTGCTCGCTTAAATATTTTCGAAAAAAATTCTCTATTTCCCATTTTCCGACCGATTGTTCGTATGGGAGCTATATGATATGGTCATCCGATTAGGCGTAAAATTGGTAAAATTATGTGAAAGCATGTAAAACAAACAAATACAAAATTGTAGGATGCCACCATTAAAAACAAAAAAGTTTTTCTAACTAAGACTGTTTTTCAAACCTATCTTTTGTATGGCAGCTATACCATATGGTTGTCCGATTTTAATAAAACTTGATAGAATCATAAAAAAACATAGAAAACCTACGAATACAAAGTTTGGAGACGGAAATAGATAGTTATGATCGAAGGCAGGGGCTCGCTCGTTTGGCTAGGAAGAGAAGTAGAAGCTGCGTTTTGAGGGAATACATTTTCATAGGATGTATGGTTGAATGTTGTAGCCATTTACAAGCACGTCTTGATCTTTAGTCATTTGAGCTTAAAGTTTTTTAAAATGCATAATTTAAACGTTTTTTTTGGTCGGTAATAATTCTATCGTAAAATAAAAGGTAAAACAGAAGCCTTGGCTGTTGTTTTGTACCAATGTTCGTAATATTGGTGTGATTTTTCTATTCACAAAAAATGAATACATACAAATTTTAATATTTTATTATTTTCAATGTTAATAATCATTTATATATTCTATTTAAGCGAAGAAAAAAGAACGGTGAACGAAAGAGGAGAACTAATATATGTATGGCATATCGTAAGCATATGTTTATGAATTTAGAAAAAGCGGGTTTAGCAGACTATCGTGACCAGAATGTCATGATTTTGGTACTATTGAAAGGACCTTCTTCTCTTTGTAAACAAACAGTTTTAACAAATATACAAAATAGCTACTAACAAGCTCAAAATTACTCAATAAATTAAGTTGCAAAGTTAAGTTGCTGTTAAAGTCGCCTCTAAAAGAGAAAATGCTTTTCAGATGAAGTGCATATAAGATGTTGTAAACTAAAGTCGATTGTTTAAAATGATGGGATTTTTTGTGGCAGCATTGTATGTCGTATGTGTAACCTTATAGGAATCCTATTCTATGCGAATTTTTAGCAAATAAGAATAGAATCATATTCTCATAGGCTATTTATTTGTGGTAAAATATATAATTTAATGTGTTTCCTAGAACCATTGCAATATTATACAATTTACATGGATTCACTTTTTTGTAAAATTTCTACGTAAACCAACAATCACACAAGGCAACAATATGAGACTTTATTCAGTATATGGAAGAATTGAAGGTGATTATAGCTGATTTTTACAATGTGTTTTCAGAATTTGTACATCACTTCTACATTTATGGTAATTCGAGCTTAAAGTGGCTTGAAATGCCTTAATTTATACTGTTTACACACGTTTTATGGGGAGCCTTTGATGCTGTTCAAATTATCTTTGATATTAGAGCAAAGTTTTACTTCTAAGCTTTAAAACAAACTATTCCAAGTAATTCTGCGATTTTTTTTAGCAAAGATAAGAATGTTCCACAAAGAAATGCGAATAAACAAGGTCAAAAGATGCCTTTCACCTTTAAGCTTCAATTACCAACAAATTCGTGCTCAGCACACAAAAAAATAACATAGAATCACCACAAACCCTTTGATATTTCGAACCTTGTTGTCCAGTGTAATTTAACCATG
Source organism: Lordiphosa andalusiaca (assembly GCA_035044965.1). Taxonomy (NCBI): domain Eukaryota; kingdom Metazoa; phylum Arthropoda; class Insecta; order Diptera; family Drosophilidae; genus Lordiphosa; species Lordiphosa andalusiaca. The sequence goes on along the minus strand of JAWNNM010001363.1, from coordinate 1,748,268 downwards.
TTGCTCCAATCAATATTTTCTTAGAATTGTTTATGCTAGTCCATTTAATTCTTATTAAGTCAAATGTTGTTTAGATGAAATTGCTTGTTGTGATACAAACGTCATGGAGATGAATTAAACTTTGACATTCAAGGCCATTTTTTAGTTGTAAATCGCAAATTTTCTGATTTTATACGAAAAAGCGATACCACATATCGATAACAATTTTGCTGGAATACGTCTTAAGGTTTGTTTTAAACAAAAATCTCAACATATTTGCAAACAAGACCAGAAAAACATCAGAATTCCTGAGAATTCATTTAACCTTGAAAAATTCCAGGAAATTGTTTCAGCAAAAATATACCATTTACTGCAGTTTTCAATTAAATTTTAAAAACGTTTGCAAATATTAATATCCCCGAACGAAAGCAGCATGAAAAAATAACTATTTGGGCAAGAAAATATAGAAAATACGAGAAGCTGTTGGAACTGATTGTGTTGGAATTTCAATAGATGAAACAACTGATAAGGACGGGAAATATATATCGCCAATGTTATAGTCAAAAGTCTTAATGATAAAACTCCAACAACAACATAATTACTTGCTAGTAAGAAGATGGAAAACGTTAACGGTGGTGCAATTTCAAGATTTGGAAAGAATGCCCTCCCATAGAAGATAACCAAGAGTACTAACGGATGCAGTTGCATATATGATTAAGGCTGGAAAGCATCACAAAGTATTCTATCCCAACATGATACATATTTCTTTATGCAAAATAACTAACAACATTTTTATCAAATTAATGCCAAAATTTCAGCTGCTTTAGACCAAAGACCAATCCGATATCTAGTGATTACACAGTACACAAAAAAAACCGAAATTGGATCCTCATATATGCTGATAGAAGGAACATTCTGTAAGCATCACCTCATATCCAGTTTTTCAACTGTACCCTAGGTTCGCGATCTATGGGTACTTTTTCCATCAAACATACACAAAATTTAGTTTTAGGAGCATTTTTCTTAAGCCAAAAGTTGTTCCGTAAGCACATTAAGCAAGATTATGTTTCTATGGAATTCACAAGTTTATATAAAATCAGCTGGTCCATATGCGAGTTTTTTCTAAATAGTTGAAGAACTAAGAACTTCACTAGTTTCCCAGGTATTTGCACTCAAGTGAAATTTGTGGCCCTTGTGCCAATGAGTCTAAAACTTTACCATTTGATGTACTTTTATTTAAGTTCCATAAGCCTCTCATTGGTTTACAAAGGGTACACAAGCTTTGGTGGGAATCAACGTAAGCGCTGTTGGCTTCTTGTGTTGTACAAGTAATTATATATACGCGATAATGTTTCCCCCCAATCAATGTGCTGTCAAGCTAAAAGCCAAAATAGTTGGGCGTTGGGCGTTGCTCCTTTATCCTATCACAATCAACGATTTTTTGTTCTTAACAAAATTGTGTACAAGCTGTAGGGCATTATTCCAAATAAAATATGTTCCATGTGAATTTTGGCCTTAAGGCTTGTAATGGGTATTTGTGCAAAGAAAATTGGTTTTTGATAGGAGAAAGTTCCTGAAGTTGCAAGATCCTAGAACAGAAAGCCAATATACAAAAAGAGCTTCTGATTTTAAAGAGAAATATTTATAGAAGAAGCGAAGAACAAAGTCTCTTGCAAGATCGAGAATGAAAATTTAACCAGAGAATTGAGCATAAAGTAAGCCAAATTATTTTGAATTTTGAATATTTATAGTTTAAGATTAACTTAATCCATACACAAATCCAATACTTTTGTAATAATTTAGGGGCTACATAATTTTCAGAAATATTTTGTCCGTTAAACAAATAAATTTATGTAATATTCGCAAAAACATTAGGTTTGATGTGATGTATAAATGGGTTTGATATTTAGTTTATTCAAATAAAAATGCTTTCCTTTACCCCCAAAAACTTCACAGACAGCCCCACGTAAACAAGCAAATAGATTTCAAGCTATTCAGAGTCAACAAGCAACAAACTTCAGTCAAAGAAAACTAAACTGTTGGAAAAATTTCCTCTTGAACAAATTGGCATATTAAATAACCCAGACAAGTAATTATGTGCATATTTTGAGCCTCAATTCAGTGAAATACAAAAACCAATGTTTAGAAATGTTTGTCTACCAAAAAAAAAAGGAGGAAAAAAGGGGGAATAAATCAAAATCAGAAATCCATTTATATAAATTGTAAAAACATGTTAGTTCATGTCACTGCTTACTGATTCTGATTGCAAAATAAAGTTTATATCTTAGGTATATTCCATTTCAAGTTTTCCCCATTTTTTGTTTTTTTTTTTTGTTGCTTATGACTTGCGGTAGTTTTAGAACTTTCCGTTGACAATCGCCATAACAAACACTGTATTGGCCAGGTAGTAAATTAAGTTTGGCTTTTCAAATTTTACGCTTCGGATAGAAAAGTTGGTCAACTGCTAGCTGGAAAGTCGCGCCAATGGGTCGGCAAAAACTTTTGCACAATTTATTGCGAGATTTTAGTTGGAGGGAAAATCTTATTGAAAAATATTGTTGGATTTTATGCGGCTTAGCCGAGGCCTTTTATGATTTTAGCTTGTTGACACGGCGGATTCGCTTTCGCAGTTTTTAATTAAGTCACTGACAGGCGCACAGATTAAGTTTTTGAAATATGCTGCTATTACTTTGGCACTGACTGACTGAGGGCTCGCGTACGACTGAGCGTCAGGACACAGCGGCTGGCATTTTTATCAATGAAAAATTGTTGCTTGTGGCGGACTTCCTCCATCTGTGCAGACCAGTTTTGGTAGCTGCAAAGCAGGCACATTAAAGAGAGGAAAACTGTGGAAGCTCTCTGCACACAATGTCTGCTCTTAAATTGTCAGTGTGTGTGTGTGTGTGTGTGAGAGTGTTTATGCCTTGTTGATATTTGCCTGGGTTTTTCATATTTCATTAAACGTTACTTATGCATACTTTGAGGCGCTCTTGAACTTGGCAGACAAGGCATATCCATGTGCAAAGTGTTACCCCGTGTGAGTGTGTGTGTGTGAGTGTTGGTCAGCAATAAAGATGCATACAACAGCAGGAGTCATGAACTGTGAAATGAGTGTGTTGATAGCCGCTTTACTGGCCATTAAGAACCCTTTTCTATATTAGTGTGCGGCCACAGTTCTGTGCCACTTCAAACTGCGGTTTTCACTGGACTCATGTCAATGATTATTGAAATTCAACATTGCCGTTGGTTTTGTTAATTGCTCAATTTAAAATTAGAGAATTGATAAGGGATTATGGGTTCGATTAAGTAATTTATGCACCCTTAACATTTGTGAACATTGAAGGACACAATTAGACGGTTTTAGGGATAATCGTTTGCGACAGGAACTGCTGTAGCCAGTAGCCGTAAATCCATCTCAAACATCTGTTAAAGTGTGAAGTATATCGCTATTGAAATTTTATGGATTTTTATAAGTCCAATTCCATTACATTGGATTTTTGTGAACCTGGACTCAATTGTTGTTTACACCCTAAAGGATATGAAATGGAAAATGCTACAAGTCTATCCCTAAGAAACATCTAGAGTTGTGCTCTAAGTTGAAGACTTTCTGGATAGCTTTAAGCTCGTACTTTAAGACTACAATCCAATATAATCCATGAAAAAATATCTATATGTCTTAAATATCCTTTTAGTCATCCAACAGAGCTGAAAATCATCCAAAGGATATAAAAAAGATCATCCTTGGGATGATTTTTCAGATATTTAAGACAAATCCTTCCCAAATGGATCTTTTTTTGGATATACTGTTTCAGTTTTACAGTCATCAAAGAAGTTTAGCAAGGATTCCAGTTCGATTCGGATCTCAAAATGTATTCCCAAAATATGATGATCTTAGTCCGTATTTACACGTTAAAGTTTGCATCATAAAGCTCTCTTCGATCTCGTTTTCAAAGCATTTTCAAAGCTCCGCTCGCATTTACACTGTAAAGTGTGCTTTATTTAGTTTTTCGCTTTGTTCTTTTGTGACAAGCTATCGATAAAAAGCTATCGAATTCGTTGTTCTTTTTTTGGATATTTAACAGTTATTAAGTATTAAGTAAAATCAAATAGTGCTGCAATCATAGTCAGGAAAAATATTAACAAAATATCGGACTTTCATTCTGCGGCTGAAACTGGAGCTCTTGATCGATAAACACGTGTTATTGGCTTAAGGCTCATCCTTGATCCCAAGTTATGGGAGCAAGGTAAAGGGAAACTATTGATTGCCAGCTAGGGTGCCCCCCACACCCACCTTTCCATCAAATAAAACCTTCATGAGGTAAACTTCACCGTGTAAATGCCGACGTTTTTGTCGTTTTTGATTTCAAGCAAGTCAGATGTAAGCTCAGCGAATAGTTTTAAGATTTAGAGACTTTCAAAGATTTGACCTACACTTTTATTTATAATGTGGTTGTTAGCTGTTCTCAAAATGGCCAGGCCAGACGCTTACCAGACAAACCGTCTGGTAATTGAGTCGAAAGCGAATTGTAATACTCATATATATATTCTCACATTGTATATAAATAAGTAGAATCTTCATCCTGGGATTAAGATGGTTTATAAAGTCGAGTTAAGCTGAAACTTCCTATACTTTTGCCTCACTCAAGTCATTTTTTTTGACAAATCATGAAACTCAGACACAAAGAAAGTTATTAAGGACTATCTAATTACTTGGCTCTGAGATTGCCTTAAGTATGAAACACTCAAAAGAAGTTCTTAGAGGAACCTTCTAGAATTGAACATGTATACAAAACAAGATGATACATGGAAGGCCAATGTACATACAAAATGTTAATCATTTAGGGAATGAACATATCATGCTTATCAAAACAGTCGAATCGCAGCTTAGTTTATGGTAATTGCCCGATATTCTACATTTAATTACTCCAGCTGTGGCAGATACACTTTTTCGGTATGTCGCTGCCTTTGATTTGGTTGGTATGACATGCTTCGAAAACGTTAACAAACAAGGCTTAACGTTTGCAGCCTGTAGAGACCGTTAAAGGGGTGACTTCTTGGGTTGCCCTTCCTGCCAGCCGCTACAGTTGCCTTTGTTAGGGCTTATTCCTCTTTTGACACCTATCAGCCAGCTGTTTTCTGATTATATGAGTCCACTTCTGGGCATATTTAGTAGTCAGGATTTGTTATGGAACCTCCAAAATATTGGTAAGGAGCGGATGAACTATAGTCATGTTATGCAGCAGCGCTGCAGCATCAAAACTTATATTGAGCTTACACTTTTGCTGGTACAGAGTATTTAATAGTGGGGCTTGACCGACTTTCTTAGTGGGCCAATAAGATATTATTGTAGATAATTCTGCATTATTTGAAAAAATTAAATATTTCATTTCCTCCCCTTACCTTGATTTATAAGAGCATTCCGGTCTGGTGCCTTGAAGCCACTTCTTGAAATATCTTCATCTCAGCTTGGCATATTTCTAAAGTTTGATAGCTCTCTTTAACTTTAAGTAGCCCATAAAAAGGCCAAATATCCCTGGAAGCCTTACACTTCGCGTGTGTTTTGAAGCACCCACTGGATTGTATTGAACTGCCGGGCCTGGGCTTTGATAAAGTTGACACTATATGTAGGTGTTTGGTGTTTGTACTCATGACATGACCTGGCATTTCAGGTGAAAATGTTGGATATGCATTAGAATTGCTTTCCGCATACCTTGGCCAGAGGCAGATTAGTTCAATTTTAGTTCACAACATCACAACCGCTGATAGCAGAGAGCAAACTTGTTCTGGTTTCCCCAGCAAAATAAAAAAAAAAGCAACATCTATGAACAGATTCGCCAATGTTCATAAATTGAGCAAAGCTTGCCGCAGTTCGTCGACAGTTGCACTTTAATTAAAAATAAATACTCATAAAGGCCGCCCACCACACACACACACACACACACACAGAGAGAGACATACCGGGAAATGCTGACGAGTCCAATTCTAATGATTATTGATGTTGGGATGTTGTGTTCGGAAAGGTTTCATTTTCATAGCCAGCATAAACTGTTGAGCTCTGATTGCGATTACTCATGGCTGCACATAGTCTAGGGAAACGACATCCAACACAAAGACAAAATCATTTAATGTGATGGGCAAATTTTGTGTCAGTAGAAACTTTTTACATTAATTTGTGTTTGCGTTTATGTTTTCGACTTGGTTTCCAAATATAAATAATACAAAGTGCCGCATTTGCGTGCCGTCTGGATGGGTTAAAAATTAATTTGTGGTACAACAACATTTACGCATTCAAAGCACGAAAAAAGCACTTACTCTTACGCCGAACCCCCCGCCCTACAGGCCCTCCAGCAAGGGTACGGTAGTAAGCAAAGTAATTAGTGATAAATATAAAAAAAAAAACAGTCTAGCATAAGGCAGGTGGATACAGATTTGGTTTTGGCTAAAGCTAGACAATTATGTGGCACCGTTTGACACACTGTTTTGAAGGTTATTTTGATATACGATGGGGGGGAGCCCACAGAAAGCACAATGAAAAAAGTTAACAGTCTTGTTGAGGGGGAAAAAAACCATAAATTTTCCATTGCCAAAACAAAGATGAGTCAGTTTGGTTGGGTCACTGGCTTTAAAATCAAACGAGGAGTTGTTGGCATAGCCGAAGTTTTGCCACTCTTACCCAGCAAACGTTTTTAATCGCGGAAGATAAGAATGCGATTCGCCAGTAGGTATCGCTTTACTATAGCGATATCGCATTATTATCACATTCTCATCACCCTAAGGGAAGAAATGTGACACTTTGCGATAACTTCCGGGCGATAAGAAAGCGAAACTTCTGAGAGATACAAAAAAGTCTCTTCTGAGCGATAGGAAAGCGATTCTTCCTTGAGATAAGAATGTAGTTCTTCCTAGAGGCAGGAATGCGGTTCTTCCCCCGAAGATAAGCCATACGGTTAAAAAGTGTTTCGAAGTTTGTTATTTAACAGTCCGATATTGCACCTTAGGTTAATAAACGTTACCAAAGTATTTTCCCTTTGGTAATATTGTAAAAAGTCGTTCAACTCACTTCAAGAAGAATCGGGTGTTCTACGGGAGCGTTGCATCGCCAATGCAAATGCATTCTTGTTTCAACGAAAAAAATGCGATAACACATATCGATAATTTAGGCCTTTTATGATACAAAAGCGATACCTATTGTATTTTGTTTGTGTAAATCGCCGAACTATCTCCAACTTTCCCTTCAAGCTATCGCCAAACTCTCGCATTGCCGAGGGAGTTAAGTAACACGACAAAATTACTAATGTTTTCGACCACCAGTAGTCAAGTATTTCAATCCTTATTTCAAACCTATCTTACAAAACTGTTATGGAAACGGTTTTGTGCCTGCAAGAGAAAATTTGTAGCTGTTAACTTTACAGAACTTTAAGTTAACAGCTTAAATATGAGCAATAGCCTAACAGCCACATTTTTATAGCAATTTAAAAACCGCTTTCACAGTTGACACCTGATTGACTTGAGTGCAAATTGCAAATAAACAGATCGGGTCAGCAGTTGGTTTGACTTTTGATGATTGACATTTAATCAGACCTAATCCTCCGTCATTCGCAGAACTGAGACACAATTATAAATAAACAGTAAGATTGACATCGCTTCAAAAACCTTCCATAATTCATTATCTATTGTTCAGGTTTTAATGGAATTGCATTTGGATTGCGCTTTATGGCAATTACTTGCAACTATTACACACGCACTCGACATCTAAATGGTTAATGCCTGGGGAAATACATGCACACTGTCGTATGTATATACCTAGCGCTAAACAAACAATTTAGTAATTTCATCAAAAATGCATACCAAAAACTTCAATTGCTTTTTGCATGTGATTGCTAAAGATAAAAAAACACAAAGTAATCAGACCAAATAATCCGCGGATAAAACTACAAAAATTGTATAAAAATAACTATTAGTGTGAACTTTGACATCTTGTATTTGAGTAACCTTCTCTAGTTTTTTCTTTTATTGTATTTTTCTATTGAAAGTGTTTTCAACGACTTGCGCTATTTGCGTTTGCAATAAAGTCTTTTACTCTGACTCCTCAGGTGTTGTTTACCGTTCATCAGTATGGCACAGTGGGGCATTTGCCATGAGAGGTTAACTAAAAAGAAAGCTAAAGAAAACACTTGAAACTGTTCACCTGAAGCAATCGATCACTTACACATTTCACGGTTTTCAAACTAACTTAAGGAACTAGAAACAAACTTAACAATTTCTTTCCTGATCTGGCAATTAGAAATATGACTGACACCTTAAATATTGTATATTATCAAGTTATAAATAAAAGCTGTCTGTATTTAAAAATACACCAAATTAGAGCCTAAGTTTTATTATAATTTACACATTTGTCTACTGCGACCGCAATCTTTTAATTAATCGAAAGATGAAAAAAAGCAACATGCATATTTTAGCTAAAACCAGAAAGTGGCGCTTTTTCTCGTACTCGTAAACCAATAAAAGGTAGACTCCTCGTTTTCATTTTCAAGACCATCACTATGGGGCGAAGTTGCCCTTTGGCCATTGAAATTTAAATTAGCACTTACAATTTGCAAAAGCGTATATAAAATTTAACGTAACCAATTCCCGATTGTTCACCCGACAAAGTTTGCTCTTGTGTAATTAACATTAATCAAAATTATGGGGCTGCTAATTGGTATTTTAAAACTTACAATATTCAGAACCATTCCTAAAATAGTACAAACTGTAGCAAAACTAAATTGCACAGCAATTGAATCGTCTTAACTATCATCTTATTCATTTAAAAGTGTAAAAGCTTGCAATTAGAAGCAGCTGTGCATTGATTGTCGGAAGAATTGTTTTTGATGTTTGACTTTAAAAGCGCAATGTTAATCAGATGGAGAGTTCAGTTTAGCATCGCATTGACATGCAGTAAGTCTATTCATAGTATTCATTTATATTGGGAATTCGGAATTAGGAACTTAGGAAAAGTTTTCAAAACCCAATGTTCTTGGAACATAAGAAAAGGTATGGGAACGAAAACATTGAAATGGTGAATAATTTTTTATCAAAATAAGGCCAAAGCTCAAATAAATAAATAAAGAGCTGTAAAAATTTCATAATGTATGAATAGAATTTTGTTGTATGTTAGTAGGGTAAGTAGGTATTGTTTACCCAAAACATTTCTGAAACAATCACACTAAGGGCAGATTTCACATCTTTTACATACCTGCTAAGTGACAGATAAACATAGATTTTGCTCTGTTATTTGTAGGTTTATGTGATAGATAACTCTATGCAGAAGACTAGAAATAGGACCAAAGTTCACAGTATGTTTGAACCAGAGCTGGGAGCGTGAACGAATTTTCTTTCACGGCACGAATTCACGAAATAATAATTCCTAAAAATACTTCTTCTCTCTTATGCCTAATTTCTAATTTCTGACCACTGAAGGTTAGCTCCTAGCTGAGAAAAAATGTATTGGTCTTGAAGTTCTGGTTGCAATGTAAAGCTCTATGCCATTATCGATTATTTTCAAACAAGGGCACTTCCAACCTGAAAGTGACTGAACTATTATCAAGTAAGACAAGTTTAGTTTAACAATCGAATGGAAATCGTAACGCCTTTATCCAAAGATCGTCTCAGTTTGAACAGTTAAGAGCTTTGCTATGCTATTTTTATACTCTGTACCAGAGGTACAAAGAATGCAAAAGTATGTAACAGCCAGAAGGAATCATCTCCGACACCATAAAGTATATATATATTGTTGATGAGCATCAACAGTCGAGTCGATAAAGCCTTGTTCGTCTGTCCGTATGAACGCATAGATCTCAGAGATGGTAAGATATAGAGCATTGTGTCCAACAGCATCTTATGAGTGCGTTTTCACTCACACAAACAAAAAACCAATATCAGAAACAAAAACTACCACAAGAAAAAGACAGATAAAACCGATTACTGCCGGTTGTGTGTGTGTCGTGTGGCCCGTATTATTGTTGCCTTTAATTCCGCTAGAGCAGCCAGCCTATGCCTATGCGTCAGTCCTATGCGCATGGCTGACGCGTTCGCGCATTACAACAACATTAGCGCATGAAGCGTATAAAGCATGGGCATCTCTGATATAGAGGTTTGACGTGTAAGGACAACAACTTCTTATACTTGCAGGCAGACCAAGTTTGTTTTAAATTTTGGCCAGTTTTAAAGATAGATGAGCGGTTGTCTAATTATAAGCAAAATACTGTAAAATAAATACTAATTTTTGCTGAGCGAATATTTTTGTTGTCAGAGAGTAAGATTATTTTAAGGCTTTTAACCTCATAGTGAGCAGCACTGAACATGAAGTTACTTTGCCTTACCTTTATTGTTGTATCATGGTATAATAGCTGCAGGCTGCGGTGGTTCTTTTTTACCGTTCTTTCTGAATGCATGTTATCGCTTTGGAGCCACGCTCTCACCTCTCGTAAGCTGAAAGCTGCAAATTTGAAAACCGAAAGAGAATGAGAGAAAGTGCCGTTGGATTTTTGTTTGTTTTGGTCGTTGTTGTGTTTAAGTGTGTGTGAGTGTTTGTACTGAGAAGAACGTTCTGGGTAAGTGATAGGCTCTGTTGGAGCTTTGCTTTGAATATTATTATACAGGGTAAAGGGTCGGGCTTGATCAACTTTTATTCAGTTTTATGGGGTGCGCTTTTGAGCTGACTTTTAGTCCTATTTCAGGCGACTGTGGCGATTCCTTACTCAGTTCAACACCTCAATTTGTAACCCAAATAGTCCAATCGCCCCACTGTGCCTCGTCGTCAACACGCACTCAAATTAGTCATACCAAAGGGAACTACTGCCTGCTTGATGGTTAACCATTTAAATTTCGTCGTCTCAATTGGATTCGCAACGTTGTTGAGAACGGACGTGGTCGAAATTAACGTGAGGGCCCGTTTAAAGTTTTAACTCAATAGGCAAACGCCACCACCAATCCACGCCAGACAATTGTAAAAATTGATATAAGTCGACGCGCTGCTCTGGCTCTAACCACAGTTGTGAGACCGCATTTGGCGGGTGAACACGGGCACGGATCACAAAACCGCCAGTTGACAATCAGACCTTGAATAAAACCAAATTAGTTGCTAAATTAGCTGAATTTCTTAAAGAGTGAAGATTCGGTGAAAAGGCCACAAGTAATTCGGGAAAAGTGTTTTGCAGGAATGGCCATGTGGAAGTGTGGTAGTTATGCCCTCGTGCTGGCATGGGCGTTTGGTGAGCAATAATAATTTTTAAATGTTTATATACATACTTATTTAATATCAAACTAAAAAGTGCAACTGAAAAAGATTGTTTGTCAGCTGTCAACAATTTATCAGTCAGTAAACCGAAATGCGTCAAAGTATCTATAATATTCGTATTAATTTATTACACTTGCACTTGTTAGAGCCTTGCCACATGATAATTATATTACGAGAGATAAAGTGCTAGAGTTACAGAACTGAAAATAATACAATGAGTGAGCCGTCTGATAAGATCTTGCTTAAACTAACATGGGCAACAAAAAAGCTAATTTGTGTGAATGAGGCTGAGATATAAAAATATACGATGCCATGAACATATTAAAGTGGGATTATCAAATAGAAATCGTCATTCATCATGAATTGATTAAGCCGAATTTATTAATGCTTGGCTTACAGCTAAAGTTCAAGATCAAAGAGCATTTGGTGAAACCACCAATTCACTTTGTAAATCGCGGTTAGGGCCTTGCCATAAGTGAGAGACATCTAAATCAAAGACAAATGTTTTATAAATATAACAATCAGTGTTGTGGAAAGTGCAATAGTGTTGATTATCTTGAGCAAAACAAAAATCATTGCCTAAGATTTATATGACTGGCATATCACATAGCAAAAGTCATGGACATGTTTTGCGATACAATTTATACCCCACTTACAAACAGGTCACCTGATTGCCGCTTTGTTTGCCTGCTTCTGATATTCCCGATTATTCATCAAATCATCATCGTTATTATTATTATGGTCATTGTCATGTCAACAGCGAATCATACTTGTCAAGCCATGACAACTAAATAAGATTACAAATTTTCATTTAATTGGATATTTTTCGGTTAAAATTTTGAATTGAAGTTAGTCTAACTTTGGCCTTATTTTGCTGGGTGTTGTCTTGGACTCAAGCTTCTCTTATCTTATCTTCTCTGCAAGGAAGCTCGGCTGTGGTGCTTAGTAAAATTTCCTTATATCTTTCGGGGTCTCCCATAATAGGTGATTTCTAAAGTGTTAAACTAACTCGTTAAGGGATAGTTGACATTCGGGTAATATCAGTTACTAATAGTTAAGAGAAAACATAACATAAACATATGACCTGAAGCAAGCTAAAATTTGCTAATGTGAAACTATTGTTATAAAATTATGTTATATGTTCTTAATAACATTTTTTTGTCATAAGAATCCAACAAAAGAAACTCAGAAAAAAACGACTGGCAGAGTTATATATCAATCGGAATAGAATTCATACTATTTCGTACTTAATCTGTAGGAATGGTTAGTGCTTGGAAGTACTTGAATTAAGTAAGAAACATTCTTAAATAGAAGAAAGGACATTAACATCTTTGAAATGTGAACAAACGCTTTTGTAATAATATGATAAGTAAAGATATATCAAAAAAGACTTATAACGCTTTTCCAACAGAAAAACCAAAAGGAAATTTCGTATTATTTGTATGAGAATCTTTTCTTAGTATATCAAACTGGTTTTTACACTTTTCTTATCGATGGTAAAGTCTGTCCTACAGTAATACCGTTTGGTCTTTATTTACTTCATGGCCCTTAGATATTTCCAGCATTTGTTGGTTCAATACCTCATTTCAAGAACAAGTTGGTAATAGCTTTGGAAATTTGTGGGCTTTAAAAAAAAACAAGAATATTTTTATTTCCCTGAACCTTTGACTCATGTTTTGATCCAAGAATGTATTGAGGCTCACTTTATAATTTACTTAACTTCAGAAAAGAATATTTAGTCGTTGAAGCGGGTTCGGAAGGTCGCTGAACCCAGGTTCAGGTTCGAACCGAAGTTCAGACATTATTTTTGAAGTTTGTGTTCTAAAGTCAATAATTTATGGTTTTTTAAAATGTGGGAACGTTTTTCTAAACATTTTGATAAGATATTACAGTATTATATAGAAGACTTCAGATATTGTGTGTGACAAGTGTACCAAGTTGAGTATAAATCGCTGGGAAGAATGTGAAAGAAATATATTTTTGAACCGAACCTTTTTTTAAAGCTTTGTTTTCGCTGGCGGTTCTGGTTTGGGTTCGGCAGGGAAACATTTTGTTGCTCCGGTTCGGGTTCGGTTTCGACTTCCCAAAAATCCCGGACTCTCCGACTCCGAACCGATTTGCAGCCCTGATAAGGATTATATTATTATTGACACCGCTCAAGATACTTAATTTTTTTTTTGAGTGTTTGGTTCTTTCTATAAACTTTGTGTACGAATGAATGTTTGAAACTGGTGAACTGACATAGATTTACCTTCCATCTTGCATTTTGCAATCAAATATGCGAAATCCTTTTCCTTATCCTTATCCGAAACACACTAAAAGCATTATGTAAACTTACTTCTCAATAGCTTTCTGCAAGAGTATTTTAATAAATGATGGAAGTGGCAGTAATAATAAGCATATACATATATTCAAAACCGAATGGAATAACCGAGTACATCTATAGGTCAAAACAGTTACCAGTACCGTAATAAATCCATGATTATAAATAATATAGCTTCGCCACAAAATACTTTAATTTAACATTACAATTTGTGGTGTCATTCAATAAATCGTGTGACACTTACTAATTATATACAATTAGATTTTCTGTCAACAATCTATTTTACATATACATATTTGTGTTTTATTTTTGTAGTTCATTAAATTGATGAGAAAATGATTCGTACCTAATGTGCTGGACGTTATTTAAATGTAAATTTCAAATTGGTCAATTTGTCACAGGAAAAACATTCCGTAAAAATTGCACTGAACTTTGCTATCAACATTAATAGATGCTAATTAAATAAACAACTTTTCGTCTGGGAACTAATAAAACTAGATTCCGTTGATTAAAGCAAACAAACAAAACACTAATAGAAATGTTTAGCAAATTTGGCCTAAAAATTTGTGTATTTTTAGCTTTCGCTATGGACTAAAATAGCAGTTGCTACTAAGTAATTGATACATAGACTGTTCAATCGGAGACAGGGACGCTTCCACACGACACACTCGCTGACGTCTTTGATTGTTTAAACAATTTGCACATTCAATTAACACTTCCCAACAATCTTCTCTCCCTTTCGCAGTTTCCGTGGCCGAGACCCAAGACTTTGGCTATGGGAAATCACAGCATGGACCCGATCATTGGAGTGATAATTTCAAGCGTTGCAGTGGCAAACATCAGAGTCCTGTCAACATCAATGTGAACACTGTGGTATCGAAAGTGTTTCCAGCCCTAGAGTTTATCAATTTTGATGAGATCCCCAAAAGTATACAACTGACCAACAATGGACACACTGTTCTGGTCAAGATGACCTTCGAGGAGGGTAAAGTGCCGCTTATACGCGGTGGTCCTCTGGCTGAACTTTCGCCGGTTGGCTATCAATTTGAACAGTTCCACTTCCATTGGGGTGAGAATAGTACCGTGGGCAGTGAGGATTTGATTAACAATTGGGCTTTTCCCGCTGAACTGCATGTGGTGATGCGTAATCTGGATTACGAGGATTTTGCCAGTGCCCTGGGGCAGGATCATGGACTTGCTGTTTTGGCTTTATTTTTTAATGTGAGTTTGCGAAATGCGAAATTGGAGAATTCGTTTAATTAAAATACTGTTTATTTCCTAGATACGCTTTCACAATTCCAACTATGATGAGTTTACAAATTTGCTGTCAACGATCGAACGAAAGGACAGATCTGTGAATTTCACACAGCCATTGTCCTTAAGATCGTTTCTGTCATTTGATCTAGTTAATTATTATAGCTACATTGGTTCACTGACCACTCCGCCCTGTAGCGAGGAAGTAACATGGATTGACTTTATGACGCCCATAGATATATCCGAGAAGCAGGTAAGCTGGACTAACTGAGGGTCGTTGGTATGGAATAGATATTAGGAGTACAGAAGTGCAAAAAAACCTCAAGATAGATTATGAACACATTGATATTAGTTTTAGATTAACAAGGAATTAAGTTGATTATGATTTAGACGTGTGCTTCAGACAGCCACAAGCACACGCAAACGTACACACATCATTAGGCAAAAACTGCTGTAGGTTTTACTTAAGTTTTTTTCTAAGTGTATAGCCAACCAAACGAATTTTCGTGGTCTATTAACATATTCGTACATATTCATTGTATTCCCAGCTAAATAGCTTCCGTCAACTAACCGCCAACGATGAACATTTAAGCAACAATTTCCGTCCCATTCAACCTCTCAACGATCGCATCGTCTACATGCCCCTGCCGGAGAAAATTATGGAAGGCCACATGGGTGCAATTCCTTTGGTGAAGCCAGCAAATAAAGCTGGCAGTGGCACTGACTGCTCCTGGGCTGCCCTACTGAGCAGCCTTGGCCTTGCCTACGTGTTTAGTGGCGTTTAATTGGAGGTGCTCAAGGAAGGCTGAATGCATTATATGGCGCTTAAGTTTTAGTTTTAATTACTGGTTAAATATGAGTGCCTACTATTCAACCAAAATAGAATGGCCCTTGGACTGGAATTGAATTACACAGCCAACATGTGTTTCTCGGTATGAACATACATACGTTCGTACATACATATGTATATATGTATACTATATGTATTAGACTTTGTCAGCTTGAAATGTTCATTCACAATTAATGAGGCTCATGCCAGCTGCTTAGTTTTGTGTTTTATTGAATTGAATTATGTATGTCTGCATGTTGTTTTTACTAAGTTGATGCTACCTCCGTATCTATTAATGGTCCTCTATTAAGTTCCGTCCCTGCAATGTATTTATTTTGTGATTTTAAATGCTCGCTACAAGCAAAACCCCATCTTAAAGTATTTCTAGTGTTTAATAAATAAATTTACAAAAATCAATAAAGAACCTGACTCAGAGAATATCTTAGGTCTGTGAGGGTTACCGTTAAGGTTTGTATCCAACTGGTTTTATACCACACTTCAAGTGGTACAATAAATGGTAAGTGGCTCAAGTAGGCCTGTGTGGATGAGCGGCAAAATGGAAGAGGCCGCCGCCCTTCCTTCTCTCTGTCAAGTGGTGCAGATGAAGAGCAACATTTTTATTCAATATTAGCAAAAGGCCTCAGCACACAGATAGCTGCTTTTTCTGCGCCTTTTCCCCAGTAGTTGTCGTAGTTGGGGAAGTATATTCTAAGCTCTAATACGGGCAAGGTTTGGATGAGACTCGCAATTGATTTGCTGCAATTTTTAAACTGTAGAATTTGGGTTCTCTTGTGGATTGAAAGCTGGTCATGATGTTGCAGCAAGTAAGTACGCATTCCCACAATCATTGGTCCCTCAATCCTAGTACCTCTCAGATAAAGGGCTATTTGGATTCAACTTTTCTTGGGGCCTGGAGGCGTTTAAAGTGATATTTCACTTGCCATCGTAGTATTGACTAGTCGACTACACCTCCTGGTAAGTGATCCCTGGAAAAATTGATATAATATAAATTGATCTATTTAAGTGACTAGCACAATATTCATAAGTATTTAACATTTCGTGTTAGAATGTAAAATCTAATAAAAATCGCAATCTAAACTGCTGGCTAGCGGGAGCAGCAAAACTGCCCTAGTATATATAGGTTTGGTGCGTCGGGCTTAGCACCTATCATTGACTTTGACGGACTTTACACGGTGAAACAAACTTCATGAAGTTTTCAAAAAGCTTCTGCTTTGTGGTGTAGTTTTGTGGCTTACCCTCTACCCTTTCGCTTTGTTTATAACTTCACCGTGTAAGTCCAGTCTTGGTCGGAGTTTGAACGCTAGTTCACAACACCTCTACCCCACAAAGCAAATCTTTCTCTAAAAGTTATTAAGTTTGCTTCATCTTGTAAATTGAGACGTAGAGTTGACAAGCTACAGTTTACAAGGATGTAAGCCGTTCCAAAACCAAACCTTTTTAGAACCGAACCGTCTGATCTGTTTTTGCCTTCTAATTGAATTTCTATATATTGTTTTTTTCAGAAGGAATCGTGCAGTGCGCTGCAGTAGCACATGGGTGCTGTGTTCGATACTTAATAGTAACCAGAAGTACTTACAGCCCAACCCACCAGTAATGCATTTCAGTGCTTAGTTTTTGCTGGGCATGTCCTAGGGGGTAACCAATCCCCAACTCTTCGCTTTACATGTAAGTAGTGGAGTAAGTACTGAAATCTGTGACTGTAAAACTGCAACTGAAACACTGTTACTTTAAAACTGTAACAGTGACTGCAACTGAAAAACTGCAACTTTGAAACTGTAGATGTAAAACTGTAACTGAAAACTGTAGCTATAAAACTGTAACCGTCAAACTGTATCGTCCGTTCACTTTTTGGACCAAAAGAGCACTCCTGTCGGTATACAACCATAGGTACTTTCAGCAGTACTTACTTATAAAGCGATAATGTACCGATTATCTCCAGTAATTAGTCAATGTAAATAGTGCAGGCAGCTATTGCCACCTCTTATATTGCATCAAACGACATTCCTATTTGTTATTCTTTAAAGCTAGATGTTGAGATATTAAATATTAATATTCACACTGATTAACTAATTGGTGCCTAAAAGGATATGCGAAGCAAGGTAAGTACATATTTCTGTCTTCAAAAACCAAGAAAACCTTATGAAACACTTTTAATTATCGCAGAAATTAAACAATCTGCTAATAGTCCAAGTCCAGCATATTCAACTATCAGTCACAGTTGAAGTCCAGACTTTCTTGCCTTAATTGACCCCGGGCTGTCAGTTGAGCCTAATGAATTATTGCAAGCATGTGCACAAATCTATCAGCAAAAATTCACAAAAAATTCACAAAATTCGTCTGGCGAAAGTCAAACACACGAATATGATTTATTAAGACAGTGGAGTGTGGCTATCGTGCACCAAGACAGGAACTGTGCAATGGTGGTATACCAAGCAGTCCTTACTGCACTTGTGTTATTAATATTTCCTGCCAAAAACCGATTGATCATCGTTGTTTGTGATATGTCTATCGGAACTGAAATTTGGGTGGTCCTTTTGATCTCTTGACTATAAATAGACTTGATTTATGTTTATTTAATAAGCAGAGCGGGGCATGTCTATTAGAGAGATTTAGTTCAATTAAAGATTTTAATTTATAAGTATACATTTACATATAAGTTTGATAGTGATTTAGTTAGAAAGTTCGTTTAAGAATTGCTTGGGATAATTAAAGAATTGCGCAGCTTGAGAATCTGAATTGATGCCAATAACAGAAAAACTAATGAAACTTTCCATGGGTGGCTCAATACAAGATTCCCGGGAGCATTAGTACCTCTGGCAATTGATAAGATTTATTGACACCCCGCAATGCTCGCTTCGATCGCCATCAATTGAACACAACGTCTCAGTGCAACGAGGCCCCAAACTGGGCACCCAGTTGTATAATCTAACGCTCTACGTGCGGCACCCAATCGAATCTAAATACGTCATGTACTGATAACTTTTTCCTAGGCATTCCCTCCCTTGATGGCAATATAATTCTTGTTTTGATGACTGTGCTGTACCTAGATTAGCTTGACATTGGTTTTTGTGGCTTTAGGAGGTTCGCAAGTTCATTCGAATTTAGAACGAATTGTATTTGCGATGCTGATGGGGACTGTTCAAGGTTAATACTAGGGTTTGGGAGGAAGTTAAGGTTTCAGGAATTTAGCCAGGATCAGATAAATTCCAAATTAAAGGGCAAAACTACAAGGTAAAGTGTTTTCTTAATGTTTTGTTTTCGAAAATGTTCAATAACAACTTATCTTAGTAGCATTCAAGCTTCATAAAAGATATAATCTGTCTCAGTAGTTCCCCTAAATAACTAAAGCGAGCATTTCAAATATTTCAAGCTCTGTATTTCTATCAGTTTGACCTTGCACTTGAGCCATATATGAATATTAATAAATAAAACAAAAATGTATACAAAATTATCAGTATCGGTCAAGTGCAATGCAATGCAATGCATACAAAGATTAGCCGCCAGACTAATGCGGTCATAAAGGAAGCATGAATTTCTGATAAAAAAAAAAAAAAAAAAGCACATCAAATTTTGTGAGAGGCTCTGCTCTTGCCCCTGCCCATAAAAACTGCTTACTTAAGGCTTACTTGAAACATTGATTGCAGGTCACATGAGAGACTGAGCGAAAGGCACATCGGGGGCTGTTTTGAAAGCCAAACACAAGTGCTATAAATCATTTAGAAAACATATAGAAGCGAGATGTGAGTAGGTTCTATATGGCAATGGTTTGATTGTGATTCTCTATTGGAAGATCTATATAAATGTGAGGCCTCTCCGGCCAGCGTTTCAATAGCGTTGCGTTGAGCCGAGTGTGCGGTACTCGTCTTGTTCCTTCATTTCCCTTCAATCCCACACAAAATGAGAATCCTCGCGGAGGTAAACTCAAAGTGAAATTTATGGCAGAATTATTTATCAATTGTGTGATTTTGTTTTATTAGCATCAAATCCAGTTGCTGGATCCTTCGGAGCTGATGCGGCCAGAGCTGGCTTTTGCCGATAAGAATCCTTCCAAATTCCGTGACTACAGCGTGGACACCACAGATCCTCTGAAGGAGCGTGTGCGACACACTTATCGTCAAATGCATTTAAATCAAACAGTGGATTTTGTCAAGGGTAATTTTTAGATAGCTATCTCAGAATTCCTAAAAAAAAAACATTTCCTCCTTTTTATAAAGGACGTCGTGATCGCTGGCTTAAGTTCAACACCATTAAGATGACGGTGCGTGAGGCCTTGGAGAAACTCAATGATCTGGTTGATGAATCTGATCCCGATTTGGATCTACCGAATATTATACACGCTTTCCAGGCAGCTGAACGTGCACGTGCCGAATTTCCTGAACACGATTGGCTGCATCTGACCGCCCTAATTCATGATCTGGGCAAGATTATGGCCTTTTACGATGAGCCCCAATGGGCGGTGGTGGGTGACACTTTCGCTGTGGGCTGCAAATGGGGCGACAGCATTGTCTATCGTCATGACAGCTTCGAGGGCAATCCCGACGGCAATAATCCCAAGTATAACACTGAGTATGGCATGTATAAACCCAATTGCGGCATTGATAACCTGCTCCTGTCCTGGGGTCACGATGAGTACATGTACAGTGTGCTCAAGCACAACAAGACCAAGTTGCCACATGTGGCCTGCAACATAATACGCTTTCATTCGTTCTATCCCTGGCACAATGGCGGTGACTACAAGCACCTGGAATCACCACAGGATGAGGAGACAAAGAAATGGGTGCTGATCTTCAAGTGAGTATATTGGTTGGAGAATATTGTTATGTTGATTGAACATATGTAATTACTTTGCTTGCAGTCGCTATGATTTGTACACCAAGAGCGAGGTGGTGCCTGACATAGATGCTCTGTGGCCCTATTACCAAACTTTGATTGACAAATATTTACCCGGCGTCTTGGAGTTCTAGACAATGTCGGACCATTTACTTATTTCACTTATATATAACTAAGCAACTTGTAACATAGTGTACTATCCATATATAAACTAATACGTCTTCAGACGTCGCACTATTTTATTAACTCTTTAGGTAGAGGTTATCAATCTGCAACTTGTAATCATTATTTAATATATATTGTTTTGAAAAAACAGGTGAATACTTTTGTGTAATCCTATTATATATCATCTTAGATTACAATTCTATTTGTAAATTTTAAATTTGTTGACAATTCTATATGGGCAGCGATATATTATATTTTCTATCTCGCTCAGATCGCTACTGGCTTAAGTTGTTACTTTGTATGAGAATGGTCCACAAAATGAGGGACTTTAAAGCTTTGCTATTGATGCTCTTGAGCTTAGAAATATTTTGAAATATAATTTTTTGTCGATCGGTATACTATACTTCTAGATGGCAGCTTTCTTAGTGAGAAAAACTTTTTTCTTTTCAATGGAAACGTCTCCAAACTTTGTAATCGTAGGTTTTCTATGTTTTTTTATAATACTACCAAGTTTTATTAAATTTGGACAACTATAAGGTATAGCTGCCATAAAAAAGATAGGTCTGAAAAACAGTCTTAGTTTGAAAAACTTTTTTGTTTTTAATGGTAACATCCTGCATTTTTGTATTTGCTAGTTTTGCATGCTTTCACCCAATTCCACAAATTTTTGTCCAAATCGGATGACTATATCATATAGCTCTATGATATTGAAGACTCTTCCTTTGACCTCGCTCGACTTTAGGATACGTTTTTTATTCCACGAGTTAAGGGTATACAAACCCCAGATATCCGGAATAAAATCAATAACTAAAGATATCAGAAGTCGGATGTGCAAGGATTATTAGTTCAGTGAATTCTAGTGCTGATATAATTTTGGGTGAGCTTGATTTCAGCTCGATATAGACTTAATTTTTATTACACACGGAATTAACTTCAACTAATTAATCGAGCTCGACTTGATCCCTTAGCTGAATCAAATCAAGAAGGCCCGATAATGACTTCAGTTCGAAAATCGTACCTCATTTGATCTTGAAATCGGCTTGGTGAAAATTTGCCCTAAATACCATTGAACTCAATATTCGAACTGCACTTTATCCTAAGCAGGATATCTTCCAAAATAACCGAGATTAACATAAACTACTCCAAAAAAAGATATTAAATATAAAAAGGACCTTTCTGATTTTTAAAACTACCTCTTTATGCCACGATGAATATTTGGGAGTTCCAAGGCAAAACTCGACACAAAATTACTTAACGCTAAGTTGTGTAAATGGGTACCCATTGAGCTTCAAAGTATTGATGAGATAGACTTTCTTGCTCTATGTTTCCTTCGCTTGGCTTAGGTCATCCGTACTCACTTCAATTTCGTTCTAGGATTAGTAGTTTCTTGCTCGGATCAGAGCATGAAACTGGCCTCTTCAGATTGCTTTTCAGGATTGATTCAAGCCTTTGGAGCTCGTATCAATTTCCATCTAGTACGACTTGATTTGGAGTTTCAAATCAAACCTTTTTCATATGCCTTGAATTTTCTCTGTGTGTGTAAGCGGCTCAG
Source organism: Lordiphosa andalusiaca (assembly GCA_035044965.1). Lineage (NCBI taxonomy): Eukaryota > Metazoa > Arthropoda > Insecta > Diptera > Drosophilidae > Lordiphosa > Lordiphosa andalusiaca. The sequence continues at coordinate 1,726,037 of JAWNNM010001363.1, read as the reverse complement.
TTGATTTCGAGAGCGGTTAGTATTTGGAGAGATTAAGTATGTATGTCCGGTGCGGGTTCACTGACGCAAAGATAAGGCAGTTCGAAACACATCAGCTACATTTACTATTACTCTCGGCACAGTCGTTTTCTGTACTTGCTTGGAGTGAGCAGCATGTTTATGTTAAGTTTGCTAACAGCCTTGACATGGCTTTGCTTGGGATTGGCAGCAATAGCAGCCGATCCGCTGTTGGTAAAATTGTCCAACGGACAGTTGCGTGGTCGTGACAATGGTCACTACTTTAGTTACGAGTCAATACCCTATGCAGAGCCACCCATTGGAGAGCTACGTTTTGAGGCTCCGCAGCCTTACCAGCGCGAGTGGAAGGAAACCTTCGATGCCAGTCAGCCGCCTGTGCTCTGCATGCAATGGGATCAGTTCATTGAGGGTGATAACAAATTGGCCGGCGTGGAGGACTGCCTGACCCTGAGTATTTACAAGCCAAACAATGCCAGTCGGAACAGCTTTCCTGTGGTGGCTCACATACATGGTGGGGCGTTCATGTTCGGCGGAGCCAGTCAAAATGGACATGGGAACATAATGCGTGAGGGAACTGTGATTCTGGTTAAGATTAGCTACCGACTGGGTCCATTGGGTTTTATAAGCACTGGCGACACTGACTTACCTGGTAATTTTGGCTTAAAAGATCAACGTTTGGCTCTGCAGTGGATCAAGCAGAATATAGCCAGCTTCGGCGGTGAGCAGGACAACATTTTGGTACTGGGACACTCCGCAGGTGGTGCTTCAGTGCATCTGCAACTGTTGCAGGAGGATTTCCAGCAATTGGCTAAGGTGGCCTTTTCATTTAGTGGCAATGCCTTGGATCCTTGGGTGGTTCAGCAAGGTGGAAGCAGAAGAGCATTTGAATTGGGTCGCCATCTGAGCTGTGCCAAGGCCAGCAATTCCGCAGCACTCAAAACTTGCCTGAAAACAATGAAAGCAGAAGATATAGTGGGTGCAGTACGTCATTTTCTGGTATTCTCCTATGTGCCATTTACTCCCTTCGGTCCTGTGGTGGAACCTGCAAATGCCACAGAAGCATTTCTCACCCGAACACCCAGAGAAATTATTGAAAGCGGAAAATTTGCACAAATTCCTTGGGCAGTGTCCTATGTAACCGAAGATGGTGGCTACAATGCAGCCTTGCTGCTGTCACAGAATCCACAAAGTGGTCAGCAAATGTTAGTGGAACTTAATGATCGCTGGTTTGACTGGGCTCCATATTTGCTCTTCTATCGGGATGCCATGGACAGTATTGGGCAAATGGATGAGTATTCTAATGAACTGCGTCAAAAGTATGTGGGAGATCGGAAACTAGATCTGGATAGCTATTGGGATGTACAGCGAATGTTCACTGATGTTCTCTTTAAGAACAGCACAGAACTGGCGGTGGATTTGCATCGCAAGCATGGCCAAAGTCCTGTTTATGCCTTTGTCTATGATAATCCAGCGGAAAGGGGTATTGGTCATATTCTATCCAAACGCACTGACGTGCATTTTGGTAGGTGTTTGCTATCCTTGGAGGAGAAATCTTAATACCTGACTTCTTTCTTTATTTCAGGAACCGTACACGGCGATGAGTACTTCATTATGTTCGAAAATGTGGCACGGAATTCGCAGTTTCGTTCTGATGAAATAATTATTATGCATAATTTTCTAAAAATGTTGGAAGACTTTGTACAGAATGACAAGGGTACTTTATCCTATGCTAACTGCAATTTCCGCAACAATGTGGGTAGCAGGAAATATCAATTACTGGCGATAAATGGCAGTGGCTGCACAAACGAGGAATACGAAGAATTTCCCTAATCAATTTATTTTTTGAAAATCCTTAACATAATTTACAAATAGTAGAGTAAAACCAAAGCTCATCTGACACATAGCAGATATCAGCTAAAAGATGTTAAATCGGTTCTTAATCTGCTTTAAGTTTGATTGTGTAAGAGATAGTGCAATGTAGGAGATGTGGAAATGGCCATAAGGATTGATTTCTTAACTTTCAAAAACGGTTCCAAACTCAAACTCCGAGCTAGAAAATAACATGGAAATTTTATGAGTTGTAAGCAGCTGGAAATTATATGCAAACGTTCTGAGAACTTGCTCCGAACTAACAACACCTGTTTATTCATATAACTAACTCTAAGAACTTCTAAGCTGAAGTTATCTATCTTCTTCAGCTTTCTTCAAAATTCCTTTAGATTCCTATATATTTGTTTTTAAATTTTTGAACTTGAATGTAACCGGTTTTTGTAACAGCTATTAAAGGGTCATCCTGAAAGTAGGCAACATTATGTTGTCCTTTAAGCGGTTCTAGTCCTAACTAACAGCAGGGGGGAATGCCCCTATCTGCTCAATTGTTTCGCTTTTAGCTCCGATGTTTTATGTCCAAACTGATTGTACTCTTCAGAACAAGATATATATTGATACTGGCTTGATGTACACTAAACCACGAGGCTTTAACTTGAAAATTGTGGATCTGACGGTTTTTTTGGGTTTAGGATCTGACTTTGGTATGGTTTTTTTTGGAATAAAAGGAGGGGAATTTTGCAAAATCTGAAACAAACTTGATCTGCGTACGGTATACAACTACCTTCAAGCAAAAATTTGTGGCTATATCTCTTAAAGTCTCTAAGATCAACGCGTTCATACAGACAGACGGACGGACGAACATGGCTAAATCGACTCGGCTGTTCATGCTGATCAAGAATATATATACTTTATGGGGTCGGAAATGTTTCCTTCTCCGTGTTACATACATTCGCACTACTTTATGATCTCCATTTTCCCATTTATAATGGGAACAGGGTATAAAAACTTAAATGTTTCTTTGGTACATTAGTTGAAGGAGTGTTCGATTCTTCGGTTGAGTGGCAGAGTAAAGGCGTTGTAGAGTTTAACTTAATTATGGATTCAGTGGACCCACTTTAACTCCAATAACATGCAATATATTTATGATTAGCCATACCCATAATCATAATAAAAATGTTAAAATTATTTATTCATGACAAAGCCCTTTTAAACAATATAACAATTGATCATGCTGATTGGATAACTGGAACAGTGTCAACTAAATATGTTTGATGGTTTATGGATAAGAGTTATGTTATATGGTTTATATATGTTTGATGGTTTATAGATAAGAGATAGGCCTACCACAGGCAGCTTCCTAGAAGAATTATTCTTAAATAGTACCACAATTTTGAGTTATATACAAAACACAGCAATGCCAAGTACAAAACTACCCAAGAGCAAGGTAAACTATTGCAATAGATTGCCATTTTGGGACAATTGGCAGGGAAAGATCTTTTTCAAACTCCTAGAATGTAGAACTTAGCCATCTTAAATGGAAGGGAATTCTTTAATTCTCAATTTTCTATACCAAATATGTAAACCTCTAACGATGTCGCACTGTAGCTTGTTTACAGAGGATGCTGGTGCAGTGAAGCGTAAATTAGTTGTTGATATAAAACCATCAAAACTTGCCACTGTTCGTCACAGTCATGCTCCAAACTTGGCAATGTACAAGTTCATATTGTTATTTGCCTTCCATACCTTGGAATTGGCCATATTAGCCAATCCACTGTTGGTTGATTTACCCAATGGTCAAGTGCTTGGTCGTGATAACGGACACTATTTCAGTTACGAGTCCATACCCTATGCCGAGCCACCCATTGGAGAGCTACGTTTTGAGGCTCCGCAGGCTTATCAAGGCAAGTGGAAGCAACCCTTCGATGCCAGTCAACCGCCTGTTCTCTGCATGCAGTGGCATCAGTTCATCGAGGATGAGAACAAACTTGCCGGTGTTGAGGACTGCCTCACTTTAAGTATCTACAAGCCAAAGAATTCGAGTAGAAACAGTTTTCCTGTCATTTCTCTCATACATGGAGGAGCATTCATGTTCGGTGGAGCCAGTCAAAGTGGACATGATTATATAATGCGTGAGGGGAATGTAATTCTGGTCAAGATGAGCTACCGTCTGGGACCGTTGGGATTTCTCAGCACGGGCGACACTGAATTGCCTGGTAATTTTGGTTTAAAGGATCAGCGTTTGGCTCTGCAGTGGATCAAGCAGCACATTGCCTACTTTGGTGGTGAGCCGGAGAATATTCTAGTATTGGGACACTCGGCTGGCGGTGCTTTAGTGCATCTTCAACTATTGCAGGAGGATTTTAAGCAATTGGCTAAGGTGGCCTTCTCGTTCAGTGGCAATGCCTTGGCTCCCTGGGCGGTACAGCAGGGTGGACGGCAGCGAGCCTTTGAATTGGGTCACCATCTGAACTGTGGAGAACCCAGCAGTTCCTTAGAGCTCAAGTCCTGCCTGAAATCTAAGAATGCCGAGGATATAGTGAGTGCTGTGCCTCATTTCCAGCTATTTTCCTATGTACCTTTTGCCCCTTTTGGACCCGTGGTGGAGCCAGCGAATGCAACAGATGCCTTTCTTATCCGTACACCCAGAGAAATTATTGAAAGCGGACAATTTGCACAAATTCCTTGGGCAATTTCATATGACACTGAAGATGGTGGCTACAATGCCGCTCTGCTGTTGCAACAAAATCCCCAAAATGGTCATGAATTGATAGAGCAACTCAATGAACGCTGGTTTGACTGGGCTCCGTACTTGCTCTATTATAGCGACTCCATGGAGAACAGTGAGCAACGGCAAATGTATTCGACTCAACTACGGCAAAAGTATGTGGGAGATGGGGAATTCAATCTAGAAAGCTACTGGGATGTACAGCGAATGTTCACAGATGTTCTCTTTAAGAGGAGCACGGAACTGGCGGTGGATTTGCATCGCAAACATGGTCAGAGCCCTGTGTATGCCTTTGTGTATGACAATCCTTCTGATAAAGGACTCGGTCAGATGCTAGCCAATCGCAGTGATGTGCAATTTGGTAGGTATATCCTTTGTTTACAGGTGAAGTGTTTTACTAGATGCATTTTCTTTTCAGGAACTGTGCATGGCGACGATTTCTCACTTATTTTTGATCACATTGGAAGAGCGCCCTTACGTTCAGATGAGAAAATTATATCGCATAATTTTCTAAACATGCTGAAAGATTTTGTGGAGAATGAGGAGGGTGCTTTAACTTATGCAAATTGCAAATTCACTAACAATGTGGGTAGCGAGGACTACCAATTGCTGGCCATAATGCGCAACGGATGTACCAACAGGGAATACAAAGAGTTCCCCTAATGCGAATTAAATAAAGAATAAATCTATAATTTTTTAACTTGAACACAAGTATTCAAAATGGGCTATCTTTACTTGAAAAAAATTGTAAAAAAGCTGCAGATATTTTAGTTTAAAACTACGAAGGAGTATTTTACGGTAATAGCAAAAAAAGATATAAAAATAGAGGAAAGACAAATTCGGCTAGGCCGAACTTTCTCTAACTAATTTGAACGACGTTTCCACTGAAAACAAACAAGTTTTTCTCACTACGACTACTTTTTTGACCCTACTTTTCTATGACAGCTATACTATATAGATGTCCGATGTCGACCAAACTTAGTGGAATTATGGGAAAGCATAGCAAACTAAGAAATACAAAGTATGGAGGCGTTTGCATTAAAAACAAAAAAGTTTTTCTCACTAAAACTAGTTTCTCGACCGATCATTCCTATGGCAGCTATAACCTATGGTCATCCGATTTTGACAAAACTGTGAAGAATTGTGTGAAATCTTATAAAATAAATATGTGACAATTTTAAGGAGTTTTACAATGAAAACAAACAAGTTTTTTTTACTAAGACTATTTTTCGAAACTTACTTTTCTATGGCAGCTATACTATATGGATTTTCGATTTCGACCAAGCTTGGCAGAATTATGGAGAAATAGAAAACTAGTAAATACGGAGTTTGGAGACGATTGCATTAAAAACGAAAAAGTTTTTCTCACTAGAACTAGTTTTTCGACCCATCGTTCCTATGGCAGCTATAAGTTATAGTCATCCGATCCGGCCGGCTTCGACAAATGTGCAGCGTATTTGTATTAGAAGACTTCTTGCAAAGTTTGGTCGCGATAGCTTTAAAACTGACGGAGCAGATTGCATAGAAACAGACGGACATGGCTATATCGACTTAGCTCGTCATGCTGATCAAGCAGATATATACTTTATGTGGTCGGAACTGCTTCCTTGATTGCGTTACAGTCATCTGGACAATTTGCATGTACCCTCTGCAAGGGTACACAATAGCATAGGATTCTCACATGTAAACGGGAATTTAAAGCTACTTTAAGCTTAGTTTACTAAAAAGTAGACCTGATGTAGCAATTCCGAAAACAGATTCATGTTTAGAATACCAAAAAAAGGTCTAGAATCGCCACCAACCCTTCAAGATACTGAAAAAGTCTAGTTTTGTTGTTCTGTGCTATGAATTTGATTCAGTTCTTTTAATAATTTTGTGTATTTTAGTCTAAAACGCTCTTTAAATATAAGTAAATACTTGAGAGAGCCGAAATTGCTGAGGCAGCGATGGTTATCACGTTTGTCTAAATGCCTGAAATTGAATAAAAGTCTAAGTTTGAAACAAAGCTAAGTAATCTATATAAATCATGTGCACGCTACAATGTGGTAGCTTGGCAGTTGATATTATAATGAACTATCAGAGGTGTCACGGAAATCTCTAGAGATAATGGACTCAATTCGGAATAAACTAGTTGTAGATACAAATTTTAAGATATCAGTCACTTAATTTTATCATTTCTGAATTCCCAATATCTGTATTTCTGAAATTTTTCATAAAGATCAAAAAATAAATCGCAGAGTTATACAGGTTACAGCAAACGCTGTCAGCTAACATAATGTTGATAGGTTTACATTAATGTTGACATAACATAAGAAGAGGATAATAAACATCGGCAAAGCCGACTTTAAGCTAAACTTTCGTATTCTACTTGCTCAGTGAAGAATTTTCACTTAAGACCCATAGAATATTTTAAGAGATTGTGAGCATTAGGAGGGGCTGTGAGACGCAAATAACTAAGGCATAGCACCAACTCAATTGCCCATGTTCGGCACAGTCGTGTTGTGAACTTACCAGAAGGAGCAGCATGTTCAGGTTGAATTTGTTTGTAGCCTTCATTTGGCTGTGCTTGGATTTGGCAGCACCAGCAGCAGTCGATCCGCTGGTGGTGGAGTTGCCCAACGGACAATTGCGTGGTCGAGACAATGGACACTATTTCAGTTACGAATCCATACCCTATGCCCAGCCACCAATTGGAGAACTGCGTTTTGAGGCTCCACAGCCTTACCAAGGCCAGTGGAAGAAACCCTTCAATGCCACTCAACCGCCTCTTCACTGCATGCAATGGAGTCAGTTCGTCAAGGGTGACAACAAACTAGTCGGCGTTGAGGACTGCCTGACCCTGAGTATCTACAAGCCAAAGCATCCCGGTCGGAACAGTTTTCCCGTGATGGTTGTTTTACATGGCGGTGCATTCATGTTCAGTGGACCCAGACACTATGCCCATGATTATATAATGAGCGAGGGCAAAGTTATTTTGGTGAAGATAAGCTATCGCCTGGGACCATTGGGCTTTGTGAGTACAGGCGATACTGAATTGCCAGGCAATTTTGGTTTGAAGGATCAACGTTTGGCTCTCCAGTGGATCAAGCAACACATTTCCCACTTTGGTGGTGAGCCAGAGAATATTCTTGTGATGGGACACTCGGCGGGCGGTGCTTCAACGCATCTGCAAATGCTCCAAGAGAATTTCCATCAGTTGTTTAAAGTGGGCTTCTCGTTTAGTGGCAATGCTTTTGATCCCTGGGTTGTGCAGCAAGGTGGACGAGGACGTGCCTTTGAATTGGGTCGCCATCTGAGCTGTGGCAAACTTAGCAGTTCCACTGAGCTCAAGACTTGCCTGAAAAGTAAAAAAGCAGAGGAGATAGTGAGCGCCGTACGACATTTCCTGTTGATTTCCTACATACCATTCACCACTTTCGGTCCTGTCGTGGAGCCTGCCAATGCAACTGATGCCTTCCTCACCCGAACACCCAGAGAAATTATTGAAAGCGGAAAATTTGCACAAATTCCTTGGGCCTTGTCCTATGTCACTGAGGATGGTGCATACAATGCGGCCTCGCTGCTGGAACAGAATCCACAAAATGGTCAGGAGTTGATAGAAAAACTCAATGATCGTTGGTTTGACATTGCTCCGTATATGCTGTTCTACAGGCATGCTATTGAAAATACCAGGCAAATGGATGATCATTCACGTGATCTAAGACAAAAGTATCTGGGAGAGCGGAAATTCAATCTAGATAGCTATTGGGATGTGCAGAGAATGTTCACAGATGTTCTTTTCAAAGATAGCATTCAAGTTGCCGTGGATTTGCATCGAAAACATAGCCCCAGTCCGGTGTATGCCTTTGTCTATGATCATCCGCGTAAAATGGGTATTGCTCATACTCTGTCCAAACGAATGGATGTAAATTTTGGTAAATTTACAGATATAAAATGGTGAACAATTAGTCAAGGACTTTTTCTTTTTTTTAGGCACTTCACATGGTGATGATATCTTTCTTATTTTCAATCGAAAGCCCTTGGGTGAGGATGAACAGCTGATTTCGAAGAACTTTATGAAAATGCTGGAAGACTTTGCTCGGAACGACAAGGGAACTTTGTCTTATGCAAACTGCAGTTTTAGCAATAATGTGAACAGCGAGAAATATCATTTACTGGATATTGGACGAAATTCCTGTGTTAAAAAGGAATATGTAGAGATTCCCTAATGTTAGTTACATGTTATATGCAAGGCAAATTTTTGCTTGTAAGCCAAAACTATTTTTTAACAGAAAAAAGTTGAGAATGTAATAAAATATTCAATGGATTTATAAAAGAGTTGCTGTAAATTACAAAAATCGCGAGGAACCACCAACTGAGCATAGAACCATTGAGTGAATTAAGTCACTGAACACAGAGGAAGTCAAAGGAACAACTGGGTAAGCAATCACTGAACAATGAGTTATTCAATTATTATATAAATATCTATTGATTTAACCTTAAGATCATTAATATATCTCGCTTGATAGGAGAGATTACCCATAACCAGAGATTTGGCCCGTTAACGAAACCGCACAGCGAAAAACAAAGGATATTAAAAATATATATTTGGACTGGATATATCTTTAAAATCTTATTATCTTCCAACGGAGCTAAAAATCATTCAAAGGATATGATAAATTATCATCGTTAAGTTTATTTGTAGTATTTTTTATATGAGTTTAGATCTTAAAAGTGCTCTTTGGTCCTCCGCCGATTGTACTAAACAGTACTGTAGTATGTGGCTTCATTCCAACTGATATTGCGAATGTTAAGTTCAATAACCTTATACTTAGGTGACATATTTCTTTAACAAAACAGTCCGAAAATAACCTCTGAAGTTGAATTATATGTGACTTTTGTTAGGTAACTTTAGCCTTTTTATTGAGGATCTCTGTTTTATGGGTGTAGCAAAGTCCACTATTATTCCAAATTTTTCTGTGTACCTCAACTTATGTGAATATATTCACAAGACACGTTAGACCGGAAAAACTTTCTACACATTTAGAATAAGTTTCGTGTTGGCAAAGGGTTACTGAAGAAGTCAATTTTTATTTTTTGAGCTTTGAAGAGTTTTTAAATACTTTAAGCACATTTCGTTTTTGACTTGTCTTTATTTCCATTTCCCCACTGTAAAATTATTACCAAAATTTGAGCATTTATTAATATTCACTTGCTGAGTGAAAAATTGTCACCGAATACCGAGTGAATGTTTTAAGAGATTGTGAGCGAAAAAAGGTGCTGAGAGACGCAGATTACACAGGCATATAACCAGCACAGTTGCCCATGCTCGGCACAGTCGTGTTGCGAACTTACCAGAATGAGCAGCATGTATAGGTTGCACTTCCTGGTAGCCTTCATTTGGCTGTGCTTGGATTTGGCGGCACCAGCAGCAGTCGATCCTCTGGTTGTGGAGTTGCCACACGGACAATTGCGTGGTCGAGACAATGGACACTATTTCAGTTACGAATCCATACCCTATGCCCAGCCACCAATTGGAGAACTGCGTTTTGAGGCTCCACAGCCCTACCAAGGCCAGTGGAAGCAACCCTTCAATGCCACTCAACCGCCTGTTCTCTGCATGCAGTGGAATGAGTTCGTCAAGGGTGACAACAAACTAATCGGCGTTGAAGACTGCCTGACCGTGAGTGTTTACAAGCCAAAGCATCCGAGTCGGAACAGATTTCCTGTGTTGGTTCTCATACATGGCGGTGCATTCATGTTCAGTGGACCCGTACAATATGGACAGGAGTATATAATGAACGAGGGTAAAGTCATACTGGTAAAGATAAGCTATCGCCTGGGACCATTGGGCTTTGTTAGTACTGGCGATACTGAATTGCCCGGCAATTTCGGTTTGAAGGATCAACGTTTGGCTCTGCAGTGGATCAAGCAACATATCGCCTACTTTGGTGGTGAGCCGGAGAATATTCTTGTGATGGGACACTCGGCTGGCGGTGCTTCAACGCATCTGCAAATGCTGCAGGATAATTTCCAACAGCTGTTTAAAGTGGGCTTCTCGTCTAGCGGCAATGCTTTGGATCCCTGGGTTGTACAGCAAGGTGGACGAGGACGTGCCTTTGAATTGGGTCGCCATCTGAGCTGTGGCAAACTTAGCAGTTCCACTGAGCTCAAGACTTGCCTGAAAACTAAAAAAGCAGAGGAGATTGTGAGTGCTGTACGACATTTCCTGTTGTTTTCCTACATACCATTCACCACTTTCGGTCCTGTGGTGGAGCCTGCCAATGCAACAGATGCCTTTCTCACCCGAACACCCAGAGAAATTATTGAAAGCGGAAAATTTGCACAAATTCCTTGGGCCTTGTCCTATGTCACCGAGGATGGTGGCTACAATGCGGCCTCGCTGCTGGAACAGAGTCCACAAAATGGTCAGGAGTTGATAGAAAAACTCAACGATCGCTGGTTTGACATTGCTCCGTATATGCTGTTCTACAGGAATGCTTTTGAAAATACCAGGCAAATGGATGATTATTCACGTGATCTAAGACAAAAGTATCTGGGAGAGCGGAAATTCAATCTAGATAGCTATTGGGATGTTCAGAGAATGTTCACGGATGTTCTATTCAAAGATAGCATTCAAGTTGCCGTGGATTTGCATCGCAAACATAGCCCAAGTCCGGTGTATGCCTTTGTCTATGATCATCCGCGTGAGTTGGGAGTTGGTCAAATTCTGTCCAAACGAATGGATGTAAATTTTGGTAAATTTAACAATTAATAATTTGGAACAATTTGACAAAGACTTTTCTCTTTTCAGGCACTGTACATGGTGACGATTTCTTTCTTATTTTGAAAACCACTTTTGGCGATCAAGGGCCATTGGGTTCGGATGAGAAAGTGATTTCAAAGAACTTTATAAAAATGCTGGAAGACTTTGCTCGGAACGACAAGGGAACTTTGTCTTATGCGAACTGCAGTTTTAGGAATAATGTAAACAGCAAGAAATATCAATTGCTGGCTATTGGACGAAATTACTGCACAAACAAGGAATATGTGGAGATTCCCTAATGTGTTTGACATGTCATAAAAATAGATTTTTAAAATATTGCACTTAAATATTAAATTGTTTAACTTATTAATGAACTCGAGACAAAGAACAAAGAGAATAAGGGAAATGAGTCAAAAGAACAACTGAGTAATCAATCACCAAACAATGCGCCGCTTTACAAAAGTGAACTTATTCTTATCTTTCCATACAAGGGGTTCGTGGCATATACCTAATAACTACTGTAATGTGGAAATTAACTTTGTCAGTTAACAAAACCAGTCCCGAAATTCTGTTTGCTCGCGAATTGTTTGTATATTAAACAAGTTTATTTTACTTTACAAAGGTTCATCAAGGGGTTAGACAGCTTCACTCACAATAGCGTCTAATTCCTCCTCCGTTTCCTCCTCGCCCTCCGGCTCGCCTTGCACGTTCCCATATAACTCAATCTTGCTGTCCAAAAATAGAAAATCTTTCAATATATGCAACTTGTTGCTAAATCCAGCAATAGACATCAGCTTGAGAGGATTCGTTTGCCATACAGTTGAATAGCAGGCAGTATGCTCCACCGGTATATTGGCCTGCAGTTCACCATTCAGTGTATAGAACTGTACATGATTATGCTCGCCGCCAATTAAGATGCAGTCCTCCACAAAATCGCACACATGCACCCGGCCAGGGAAGTCAAATCCACGTGTGCAGTCCAGGGAACGTAAATGCCAAATGGCTGCTCTGGGACCACCGCCACACAACAGCCAATCATCGTTAACGGCCACAGCACCTATCCATTTGCCCCAATCTGGACGCAATAGCTGTTGATTCTTATACGGCTCTATAAGCGAAACATGTGCCTTTTCCTTCGTGCTCCACACCCGCACTGTACCATCCTCCGCGCCAGAGTAGACCCGACCATTGGAGTTGCCCACCACGCAGTGAATGTAGTCCGTATGCCCCCGATAGTCGCGCATTATGCGCCCGCCTTCCAAGTCGATTTGATAAATGACACAATCGCCGCAGCCCGCGTACAGGGTATCCGTTTCAGTGCATAGCCAAAGTGAATTGACATCGGGCACTTCCACGGCATCAACTTGCATCGGAATTTTCACCTCCCAGGAGCGATTCTCGCTCAGCATTTCCATCTCCTCGTTCCACTGCAGGCCATAAACCAGACCCACAGCTCCAACGATTAGGAAGTCCCGATGGAAGGCCAGGCAATTGATATCCACATCTCTGCCTTGCGGGAATAGTTTCAGCTTACCTGGTGGTTCTTCGTTGATCTTGTCCAGTTCTTTGAGGCTGCAAGGGGGTCAATAGTTAAAGGGAAGGGAGAAATTCAAAGAGCGCTTCCGCTTACCTGAGCACGAAGATGTCGCCAAAAAGATTGCCTGCAAACAGGTATTGCTGGCTGGTTGAGATCGCCTGAGCCAGAACATTATTGTAGGCGCGCTTTAGATCCTTTTCTTTCATTTTAGCCTGCTGCTTTCAACTCAGTCTCAATTTTTTGCCGGCTTGTTTTACCAGCCATGCAGGGCTGCATTCACTCATTTCGCACACATCAAAAAGTATCGATAAGTGAGGGCGATAAATCTTTGATGGGGCGCGAAAATTTAAAATCTTATCGACTGTTCTGTGAACAATAATAAACAAAATTGCTAGTCTATGAAACTAAAAAAAAACAGAGATTGGGCTTATTAGAAAGTTCTTATGAGGAATATTCTTGGAGCCCATGTATGCTCTAGCTGCAGCATAAGGTTTTCAGTTGAATATAAATCCACTTAATGTAATTATTAACAATTTTTCTAGGCCATATCAAGGATATAAAATAAATGCACACTAGCTGCCAAATAGTGCAAATACTTAACTCATTCCCAAGAAACTGAAATATCTGGCTCCACACAAGCGAGACCACTGTGTGATGTATTGCTGCTCGACTATAACTAGTTATCGATAGTCTTCCATCACTAGTTCGTACGTTAATTTTAAACTAAAATTTAAGCGGATGCGTTTTGTTTTCTTTTATTAAAGGAAATGCCACATTTTAAATTTGTTCAATTCAATAAATAATCAAATGTAATCTCAGTGGTGCTTAAATTTATGGTTCAAGTATACAATTAAGTTAAAAAGGGAGTGACACGAGCTACATGCTTGTGCCGTGCATGTATTATTTTACATCTTACGACCATAAATTGTACTCAAAGTCGGGGAATTTGCAATAAAATACTTAAATTGTCATTTGGAATGCCTCTGTTTATTTACTTATTCTTAAAGTTCACTGACTGAAATTCAATTAGAAATTAAGTCATTAGATGAGTCTGATTCATAAAAAAGTTGTAAGACGTTTGTTTGCTTCTTCCCTATTATACTTATGCTGACTTGTTTTCCGAGAACTTAACTTCACATTAAATTGCCATCAGCAACAGCAAGTTTTATTTTTTAAGTTTCTTGTATTTTAATTGGAAATTTATACAAATATCAAAAATTTGTTTATGCGTTCTAATCAAATTGTCAGCTCAGTCAAACTCTTCAGTTGATTTGCATGCTTAAAGAATGCTCTAATTTAAATGTAAATAACAAAAAATGGCAAATTGATAATTAATTATTAAGCTTGGTGTTGAGTCCGAACGGGGGAGATATGCGGATAAAACGACTTCAGTTTTCTTGATGTGTGTGATTAATATTAAGCCTTCAAGAGGGGGTCGGTTTTATTTCCTATGAAATAATTTCAATTACAAAATGCAACAAAATATTAACTAGATACATACGCTTCGTTTCTCTCCGCCGCTTTTCAAAGACTAACTCATATTCATCGATACAAACGATAACTTATTTCTAAAGTGACCGTATTTAACATTAATTGAATTAACAGTACAATGGGAACTTGAGAACGAAACAAGATATTCAAATAAGGCGGTTACCTATTTAACTTAGGCGGCAGTTTCAAATTAAACGATAAATTCAAAATCAAGCGGAATCCTCCGCAACATCCCCGCCACCGTGAATCTAATCCTTCTTAGATTCACTCAAATCCAGCTTTGCCAGCATACATGCTGGGCGACGAAATACTCCAGCGGATGTCTTTACAGTTGCAGACCGTACCTGGCCGTCTCGTCCGGCTCGTCCGGCCATAACTGCAACAATTATTCCCTTTTTCCACTGGGATCGGTGGACAGCAGCGTCGCAGATGAGAACGATATCTCCTTCAGCAAGTGGTGGTACAGGATGGTACCACCTTGTGCGTCTGCACAAGTCCGGGAGATACTCATTAAGCCACTTACGCCAAAACGAATGCGCAAGCTGCTGTACAATGCGCCAGTCCTTTCTAGTCGGCTGGAACATTTCTTCTTGAGGGTGTGGCGTTTGGCTGGAATTGGCAGAACCTATAAGAAAGTGATTAGGGGTTATAGGTTCATCTGTCGGGTCGTCTAGAGCAATATGTGTGAGAGGTCGGGCATTAACGATGTTCTCAGCTTCACACATTAAACTAAAAAGTACATCTTCTTTCAAGTTTCTGCTCGTCAATACATTTCCTATAGCACGCTTAACGCTACGGACCAACCGCTCCCAACATCCTCCAGCATGTGGATTCAATGGACAATTAAAAAGCCATTCTATTTTACGTGTTCGTGTTGCAAGTTCGCTTGCAATCCTCTTATGGTCAAGTTCTCGTACTTGATTTCTCAGTTCGCGCTCAGCTCCAACCAAATTAGTTCCGTTGTCTGAACGAATCCGAATTGGTCTCCCACGCCGTGCCATGAAATTATGCAGAACCCTGATGCACGTGTCAGTAGTCAAATCCTTTGCTATTTCTAGGTGGATTGCCCTAACTGTTAGGCAAGTGAAGAGACAAATCCAGCGCTTCTCTGAACTCCGACCATGAACTATTAAAAATGGTCCCATGTAGTCAATTCCTACGTAGGAAAACGGACGTACATACGGCGTCAGTCTATCTTCTGGTAGTTGTCCCATTTCCGGTACGGCTGGACGAGCTCTTTGTGCTCGACAAATTCTGCAATGGCGGGCTACTCGACGTACTTCCTCCCTGGAATGTGGGATATAATACTTTCGTCGAATTTCAGCCATGATCGTATTCTCGTTCTGATGCTTCCATTCCTCATGATGAAGCTGTACGATGTACGATCAGATTGGTCACAAAATTCCTTTGCGGTAATATTATCGGGCGTCTAGTCTCTTCTGTTATATCATATGCATTATTTATGCGACCGTTCATGCGAATGATTCCGTGTTCATCCAAAAAGGGAGACAACTTCCACAGCTTACTACTTTTCTCTATTGTACTTCCACTCAAAAGTAATCTCCGCTCATCGTGATAGGCTATATCTTGAACATTGCGAATGGCTATTCTCTCTGCTTCCTCAATTTCAAATACCTCAAGGAAGCTCTGCTGTGTAGTCCTGCGATTACATATGCGGTATATCCATGCCAGAACCCTAACCAGTTTCTTAAATGATGAGAACCTTTCCAAAATAGCCTTGACTTCATCATTAATGGTTTTCTCCGACTCATATGCTGTCCCCTCATTGGCAAAAAACATGAACTTTGGACGCAGTTCCAACTCCGTGCCACAAATGTCACCGTCTTCGCCGTAACGATCATCAATGTCTTCCAGTAAGAATCTTAATCTTGGACCGGTCAACCAGGATGAATCTCGTTTGGTTTTAAGTTTGGTTCCAAAATCTGCAGGATTCTCCTTGCTAGGCACCCAGTGCCAGTCGTCAATATTAGAGCCGTCTAATATTTCATCAACTCTATGCCCCACATATGGCTTGTACTTGCGACGATCAGATTTTATCCAAGCCAAAACCGTTTTGGAGTCGGACCACATGATGATTCGTTGTGGGGTCACATCATGTCCATCCAAAATAGATTTGCGGAGTCTAGTCGCTATTACTGCTGCTTGCAGCTCAAGCCTCGGTACAGTAGATAGCTTCATAGGAGCACACTTGGTTTTTCCCATTATAAAAGCCAATCTCCATCCAGGTTCCGTTCTTATGCGCCAGTATCCCACTGCTGCATAAGCCATCTCGCTCGCATCTGAGAATATGTGTAGCTCAACCATTCCCTTACAAAATTCAGTTCCGTAGCATCTAGGAACTTTGATCTGGGTGACTTCACTGAGGCTCTGGAGCTCTGGAGCCAACACTTCCATTGACCATAATCTTCATTCTCAATTAGGTGATCCCAACCAGTTTTATTTTGCCATATGGATTGGAGAAGCAACTTTGCAATTAGGGAATACTCAGCGAGAATCCCAAATGGATCGAACACTGACATGACCACTCTTAATACTTCTCGTTTAGTTGGGATCCTTGAATTTGTAAACAAAGCCTTATCAATTTTTCGAAACGATAACAAGAATCCAAAATCATCGCTGCGTGTACACCAGAACATGCCCAATACCTTCTCATAATGCGACGAGTCATCCTTATCAAGACTTATGGTGTCACTGACATTTCCATTTGCAAATATGCTGTTGAAAGTTGTCGAATTGGATAAAAACCTTCTTAATTCGAATCCTCCACGGCGATGTATATCAACAATCTCTTTCGTGACCTTCACAGCTTCGTTTTCAGATGAGAAACAGTGAACAAGGTCATCCACATAATGGTTTCTGATTATAGCATCGGCGGCATCTGGCATCTGGAAATTGTTCCTTAAACTCCAGCGCGTTCTTATTTTTCACGTATTGGGCGGAGGCTGGTGAGCACTTTGCTCCAAAAGTCATCACCTGCATCTCGTATACCTTCATATCCTCGCTTGGACTGTTCCTCCATAGTATACGCTGTGCGCAGCGATCTTCCGGCCGTATCCCAACTTGGTGAAACATTTCTGCTATGTCAGCACATACTCCAACACGTTTCTGTCTGAATCTCATAAGCACTTCGGTTAAAGGTTGATTCTCATCAGGTCCACTCATCAACGTTGAGTTCAATGACACTCCCTCAGCTTCAGCTGCTGCGTCGAACACAATCCTTAGTTTGTCTGGTTTATTGGGGTTTATAACTCCAAAATGAGGAAGGAACCATTGCCTTTCGGTTTCCACCTTCATGTCTTCGCTAGTGAGTTGCCTGATGTATCCCTTATCTTCATACGCAGTCATCAGCTTGCTGTACTTTTCAAAGTATTCTGGTTCTCGCTTAAACTTAAACTTTCTTTCTAAAGCCAACTGCCTTTTAAATGCCATCTCCTTACTGTCTGGTAAAACTACTTTATCTGTGATCCACAGAAGACCTGTCTCAAAACGGTCACCAACCCGTTTGGTCGTGTCTAGTAGTAATTGTTTCGATCTGGCTTTTTCTCGACCCTCAACATGGTTGTTTACACCTCGTACATCCATTTCAGCATTCGCTATGTAGTCGTGCACCAATTGGTCGATGAATTCATCGTTGCTTCCATTAACCAGATGGACGCCCGTCAGTTCCTTGCTGGATCCAGACTCTCCTTGACATTGGCCATAAACGATCCATCCCAACTTGGTGATCGCAACAGCTGGCCCATTCCATCCTACTACCTGCCTATTCTTAGGAACCAGTAGATGTACGTTATCTAGTCCAATTAGCAACTCTGGTACTGCGTCTGTGTACCCTTTCAGTGGAATATCTTTTATATGGCGATATTTAGAACTTAGCTCAACCAAATTTATAGTCTGGTCTGCTTCGGCAGCTGTAAATCCTTCATAGTTCGAACACCCTTCAGCTCATAAACCTTATCGTCATTCTCACCTGATATTCCAAGGTCAAACTGACCCACTAACTCAGTGACCTTCTTATCTCCAAACCATTGTAGTGTCAAGTTTTCCTTTGGTCCCTTTAGCTTTAAAAGGTCTGCCAAGCTTTTATTCATAAGTGTAACAGAAGATCCCTCATCCAATAATGCATGACACTTTACTTTTCTTCCATTCGCATGCAGTTTGACAGGTAAGATTTTGAACAGAATCTTGGAACTCTTTGCATGCGTTGCTGTGCCTGTAAACGCCTGGCCTTTGCCAGATACATCAATCTCTAAATTTTTCATGACCTTGTGAAGTAGATTGTGAATACGTTTGGTACAGCCATTTGTTTCGCACTGATGACGTATTTTACAGTCTTGACTTCGATGCCCACTTTTAAGACAGTTAAAGCAGAGCCCTTTTTCTTTTACAAACTGCCATTTCTTCTTTTCATTGTTCAACTGAGCAAATGCACTACATTTCTCCAAGCTGTGTTTGAGGTTACAGGAATAACAACCCTTTTCATTGGCTGACTCAGCTTCATTTGCGCGAAAAAATCTCGATTTTTCCTTCTTTGGTTTGTAAATTGTATCGTCATTTACCAAGCCTGAATCTTGAACATCATCCGCTAAGTCCTGCAGCCACAAACTTAAATCCTTGATCGATTTGTGTTCTCCAAGGGGTTTGGAAAAGCGTGCCCACTCGAGTCTCTGCTGCACTGGCAACTTGAGCACCAATTCCTCCATTAGGGTTGGATTCTTTAGCTGTGGATGTGCATTCGCTGCTTCCAAGAACGCAGCCAAGTTTTGTACCTTTATTTTAAATGCAACCATTTGATCAAACCGTCCTTCGCGGATATTTGGAAATTCTCTGACACGACTAATCTGACTCTTGACTAGCCTCTCTGGTCTACCGAAATTCTGTTTCAGGGATTCTAAAATGCTTGGAGAACATTCCGACTATGAATAAGCAAACACTCTACTGTCGCTTTTGCTTTGCCCTTGATAGCCTTTTGCAGCCGCAACAAATTTTGACGATCAGAATACCTATATTCAGCAGTGGTCATTACAAAGGCTTCATAAAACATTGGCCACTGCTCCGGTGTACCATCAAAATCTGGCAAATCGTATATTTTATGATTTGATTCTTGCTGAAAAATATCAGCCTGCTCTCTTGATGGTGAAGTCTCATTTAATGTATCATCAACGCTGGTTGCTGGCTGTTCTTCAGTTGCTCTCTTTATCCTTCCACCCCCAGAGATCACTTCAATTAGGAGATTTGTTTTATCCATTTGAATCTCATTCATTCGCAATATTTCCATCTGGAATTGTTGCATTTGTCTGGTATTCGTTTGTTGAAATTCTTGCATTTGACGCCACATTTTCCACATTGCCCCAGACACAGTTGATTCTTCTCGGTGGGAATCATTTTCAGCGCCGCCCGCCACCATTTGAGGCGTCTACATTAGCGGCCTCGCCATCAGCAGTTTCTCCTTCAGTGCCACTCATTGCAGCTTTAGCTCTGGTCAACACCATCAGACAGAAAAACCCTTCCCCAAATCAACGATCAATAGGCACTTACCAATAGTTTACCACAAGTCAATACTATTTTGCACGTCCAAATAGTTCAAATCCAGATTCCAAGAATTTCGTCATGTGTGCAAATATGTGTGGGAATTTCATCAGCCAGTCGCCAACACACACATACACCTTCGTCTTCACCTTCAGTCACTTGCCCGTAGACTTCCGCTACGTTAGAGCGAGATGACAATATGTGCACGATCCTCAAGCGCGCGCACACACACACATCCACAATATTTGTGCGTCTTTCCAAGAAACCAAACGCACGCACCACGCTGGTCTCCAGTAATCTGCAGTCGTGCAGATCACTTTTCCACCCACAACACAAGTCTCAGCTCGTCCTCTCGTGGGTTCCGTCGCTCCTTTAGTACAGCCTGCACCACGAGTCTCTGCCCGTCTTCATGCAGGTTTCCAAGAAATTCACTGTACTCGCCTCAAAGAAGCGAAATAAAAGATGTTGAGTCCGAACGGGGGAGATATGCGGATAAAACGACTTCAGTTTTCTTGATGTGTGTGATTAATATTAAGCCTTCAAGAGGGGGTCGGTTTTATTTCCTATGAAATAATTTCAATTACAAAATGCAACAAAATATTAACTAGATACATACGCTTCGTTTCTCTCCGCCGCTTTTCAAAGACTAACTCATATTCATCGATACAAACGATAACTTATTTCTAAAGTGACCGTATTTAACATTAATTGAATTAACAGTACAATGGGAACTTGAGAACGAAACAAGATATTCAAATAAGGCGGTTACCTATTTAACTTAGGCGGCAGTTTCAAATTAAACGATAAATTCAAAATCAAGCGGAATCCTCCGCAACACTTGGCGCCCATTTGCCGCCACAAAAATTCCACAAATCCCATCAACTTCAGCCAGGAGTTTGAAATGCGGTTTGCCCAGCCTCTTCAATTTGCTTATCTAGTTTTTTGGGTATGCAAATTTAATTTGACAATTTGATGGATTTTTTCGGAATTTTAGTTTGAACGATTTGTTTTGACGACTTTCTTTGAGAGTTTTAAGAGGGTTTTATGGGGGAATACCAACTGTTTGGCGCCATTCAAAATTTCTAACGGCCATCTGTAGACGCTAATGATAAATGTTTCTGTTGATTTGTTTGTTACTACACCACGTCATGGGAGTTTGGGAAATACCAGAAACGGCTCTTTCTTCGTTATCTGTTTTGTTGCACGAAATTAGAATTCTGCCTGTAGCATAAAATGAATAGCCCAACCGGATCTAGTTTTGCCGAACATTCGAAAGCATGAAAAACAGGGGCAAGAGGTATTTATTTTTTTACTGCCTTTCGGGCGACTACTGGTTCTACGCGACTGATTTTAATTAATTTGTAAATCGTATTCCCAATCCATTAATTTTGCCTGTCTGCGGTAAATTGACGTCAACGGGTAATGCACTCCCTTCTGATTACTGCGTAGCTGGCTGATCCACTTTCTAGCTGGAAAAAATACCGCCAAGGTCAACTACTTTCTCGCGCAAGGTAAACAACATTTCTGGCGCCAGTGTTTTCGTGGCGCTGAACTTCGATATCGTGATAGCAACAACAATCAATATTGGGTCTTCCCAAATTCCGATTAGCATGTGTTTACGGATTGTCGAATAAATCTCGCTGGGTTCTCCATCGAGAAATGAAATATGCATTCAAATTCGGGCATAAAAATTTAAATTAGTTCAAATTGCTGGAAATGTTAATTTTTATTGCACCTTTTGATAGATAACCAACAATCGACCAGTTCCATCAGCTTTTATTTTAATGGTGTGCCGAAACCTAATTGGTGGGCTAGTTAGCTCATCGGGCGGGATCATAAAAGACTAAATCCTGAACGGGAAGTGTTTTGTTAAACCGTTGGCACGTGTCGGAGATGAAAAATAGATACAAGTGTCATTTGTTAATAGGAATTTCTAGACCGTGCAGAGCCTATCTTAACACCTTTAATTGGCTAAAAGTAAACAACTCCACCCATGCGGAATTACTTTCAGGCCCCTCAGGCTTTCCGACCAAAACAAAACCATTTAGTCGTGTGGTTTTACACTTTGATTGTTAATTAAATTCGATCAACATTAATTTGAAAGCTGTTTGTTTTATTAACAACATACCAAGCTGGCGCCAAACGAATTAACTTCTATTTGATAAAACTTGTGTGTGTGTGTGTTTTTTTTTTTTGCGCAGCTAAGTGAATAACTGGAAAATTTTTAATGAAAATACCCAAACCAAAACACTTTTTGAGTCAGAATCAGAGCGTAATCTACATATTAAGTTTTTGTTTATAATAAACAAGAATCAAAGCAGAAAACAAAAATATTGATTCACGAAAGTTTCGTTTCGCTTGAATTGAAATCAATTTTGAGCGGCGCCAGTCGGAATTGATATTGGAGTCGGAGTCCCCCGCATTGTTTACAAAACTCAAAAATTATGCGAAAAATATGCAATCAAAATGCGCAAAAGCAACTTTCAAAAAAATACAAATTTCATATTTTTTTCCGATTTGAATGAAACAGTTTGAAAATGTGAAGAGAGAGAGAGGCAAAACAAAAAAAAACAAAACTAGTATTTGTCACCACAGTTAAATTCTATGGCTTAGCTACCTAAGAGGGGAGATCAATGATTACCCATTTGTATAATAAGAAATTGAAAGGATTTCATGTAAAATTTGATATATATCTTAATTAAATATTTGATTTTCATTATCAAGGTCAATTTTTGTGATCTTTAGAATATATTTTTGAGTGAAAAACTAAAATTTCATAAATGCTTTGAAGCACTTATTTGAAAGTATTTAAAGGGACCACCGAATTTTGGAAGGAAACTTATGAATGGTATTAATAATGAACTATTCAAGCTATTTCTTCTCATCTCGTTCTTCGATTGTTCATCTTCTAAATAGAGCCATCTGTCACATAAATTAACAGATGACGTTTGTAAGTTTATCTGAAACATATGAGCTATTAAGAAGATAAGAAATCGGACCTAAATGGATCTAAACATAAACAATAACTGTAATAATTATAAGCATAATCTCTGCTTATAATCTTTTTTTTTCTCACTTTTCTTTTTCATATTAAAAATTAGATAGTTTCATCTTAAAGTCGAGGTAATTGTCCGAAATGGTGAAAAAAACAGTTTAAATTGATCTTGGGTTAAGATTTTCCCTGCTTTGTGCATTTTTCTTACCGTTTCGTCTCGGTTTCAAGACCATAATTTGGAATTTAGATTTACTTCTTTTTCAGTGTACCCCACCCATCGTAGAAAGTGAAATTTGGTATCGCAATAGGCTTTCATTGACCTAAGTAAAGAACTGGGATTTTGCGATTTTAACCATTGCAACCTAAACTAGCCTAGTTAACTTGGAAGTTGCAAAATAAAAATTAAACGCTACTAAGAAATTCTTCACAATTCTCAAGCCTATTTTTGATATTAAAGGACTTACTTGGCTTTGACTAGCAAAATCGCAGACCGGCAAGAATAAGTCTGAGGAATGATATGGCTATCTCAAAATGATATACTATTCCAATCAGAAAAAAAACAAGAATAAGTCTGAGGAAAGATATGGCTATCTTAAAATTATCTGATATTCCAATCAGAAAAACAGTCTGCTTAAAAAATGAAAACAAAATAAGATTTGGTTTGGTTTAAAATCGAGCAAAATCGCAGACCGGCAAGAATAAGTCTGAGGAATGATATGGCTATCTCAAAATGATCTACTATTCCAATCAGAAAAAAAAAAACAAGAATAAGTCTGAGGAAAGATATGGTTATCTTAAAATTATCTGATATTCCAATCAGAAAAACAGTCTGCTTAAAAAAAGAAAACAAAATAAGATTTGGTTTGGTTTAAAATCGAGCACCAAAGAATCAGTTAAGTTTTTAAGAAGTCCTTGGACAGGACCACGAACCCGAACATTCTAAATAAGTAACCTACTGAGCTCGGAATATTATCATATCTCCTATTTTTAAGTACAATTGTTTAGTGGAATCTCAGTGTAATCATTTACAAAAGATTTTCGGATAAAATTTAAAAAATGTTTGAATACGATTTGGGACTGGATTATTAATCATCTTAAACTCCGTTTACTTCACGATACTGCGCTAAAAGTCTAATAAGCCTTTAAAGTTGGCACTGAACTAGGTAGATAAAAACACTCTTTGGTACCAAGAATGGAGTATCTTTTAATTCTACTTACTAAACTTACTGCAATGAAACATTACCCAATCGGACATTAATTTGTTATGGTTTGCGCTTTAAAATCTAACATCTACATCCCTCATCGAAAACCGTCTTGGGAACTGTATGGTCGAAATTGTTTTGAAATTTAAAATCAACTCGCGTCCCCCCCATGGCTTACTTATTTATCCACCCTCGTACAGATACCTGTTCTCTGCTCCACCATCATTTCAAACTCATAATCAAGCAAATTCAGGGAATTTGATGGGTCATCAAAATTGTGGAATTTATTTTTTGGGAAACCTAATTCCATTTCCGTTAGTCATTTATTACCAGGCTGGTGACTTGCACTTAGTAAGCTCAATGGATGAACTATGACCACCATTGATAATACAGATTCTGTGCCATGTGGAATCCCGAAAAAAATCTAAAAAAAAAATAAAAAAAACAAAACCAAAACCCAAACAACAAAAAAATACGCTTCAAACAAGATTTTACGACTTGTTTGCTGTCATAATAACAAGCTACCGCAGAAGATACCTCCGACTGGCGTCTCCGTCTGGTGATGACGGAGAGCGTCGGACGGCGGCTTTTTGGAAGAGTCAGAGAGAGGCTACAAAAACCGGCAAAATTTTGTTATGTTCGTCGAGCGACGTATATAATCTCATGACTCCGTCAGAATGGCTTTAGATTCCAGCGAACATTTGAAGCGCGCACAACTCGCAGAATTAATAAAAAAAAAAAAGAATACAACAAAATTTTAAAGTGAAAGAACAATTGTTTTGGTGGTTCAGTGAAAAGAAGAACAATATAATACATACACATTGGTGACCCCAAGAGTGCAACAACAACAACAACAACATGTCAATGTCAAACACAAACAGAACTCTCCCGCTCGGCCTAGGCCTGGGCCTCAGCCTAATCCTCCTGCTCATGTGGTCCACCCCCAGTCGGGGCTATGCCATTGGCCAGGCGAAGTTTGGCAAAATTGAAAAGTTCCCCTACCAAGTCATGCTCATAGGCAAACAATTGTGGCGTAAACGCATCCTGTGTGGTGGCACTCTACTGGACAAACGTTGGATACTTACCGCCGCCCACTGTACCATGGGTGTGACACACTACGATGTATATCTGGGCACCAAGAGTGTGGATGATACCCAGCAGTCCAATGGACTGGTGTTGCGCTCAAATAAATTTATAGTGCATGAACGTTTCAATCCGGAGACGGCCGCCAATGACATAGCCCTGGTCAAGCTGCCTGAGGATGTGGTCTTCACGTCGCGCATACAGCCAGCCAGCCTGCCCCGACAGCGACATGAACAGTTCACGGGCCTCAGTGTGGTGGCCACCGGTTGGGGTGCGATGGTGGAGATGTCCAATTCAGATGCCATGCAATTTACGGAACTGAAAGTGATGTCCAATGCCGAATGTTCGGAGGAATACGATGTGGTGACGGCCGGAGTGATGTGTGCCAAGGGTCTGAAGGATGAGACTGTGTGCTCCGGAGACTCGGGTGGCCCGCTGGTGCTGAAGGGCACACAAACGGTGGTGGGCATTACCAGTTTTGGGCCCGCTGATGGCTGTGAGACCAATATACCTGGAGGATTCACCAGGGTTACACATTATATGGATTGGATCGAGAGTAAAATCGGCAGCCATCCGCATCATCATCACCAGCATCCGTATCGCGATGATAATCTCGTTTAAAATCGAGCCAAGTCGCCAAAACTCAACATTTGACTGAATCCTTAAAGCTTTAACTATTTATCAAAATTCTCCAATCGTGTGTGATATTTATATTTATTTGTATTTTGTATTTCGTATACTCGTATTCTCTGTATATATTACGTTATTATTTATTCTAATTTTAAGAGACCCAAAAGACCCAAAAACAAAAAGAAAGCATTCAAAACAGCAAAACGCCAACAAATAAAAGAAATTATTATGAACAAAAACAAATCTTTTAGTCATGCTGATTTTTTGGAATTGGAATTCCCGCCGAGATCAACACGATTATCATTCGCCCCAATCATCATCATCATCATCATCGGCTGATAATAACTTTTTGTGATAATTTTCACCATTTAACTGTGTTCCGTTTCGCCTTTGGGTTTCGTAAGTTATTAAGGCGCATAACAACTTATTTTACATAAAATTTCTTTGTTGACTTTACACTCGACCAGAACTCGAACTCCACTCCAGTTCGCCACTCCAGTCCGATGACGCTCGATCTTGATGTCTTGGTATGTAGTTCCGTGATAAAAGGCCAGATGATTCTATTTCTACCAGTTTCATATATTGTGATTGAGTGGCGACAGATATTCTGGCGATTGTTGATACCATTGTTTTGTTTTTTTTTTTTTTTTCATAAATTATGTCAGTTCTATTTTGTGATAGTGCCGATGCTAATGACGTATGTACCATTTCTGAGATTTAGAAAGATGGAAAATAGATCACCATAGTCATTGAATTTATGGCTGATGCGCCAATTAGGTAATCAGAAAGCCAAGTCATCATTTATATGGATTGCTGTTCTTCAAGTTAACAAGTTTAGGTAAGTGAGCTTCTGAGAGATCTTGTAAAGCTGAATTTATAATATGCCTGAAAATGGTTATGCACTTGCAGTATTTTCTAACCAAAGTTCATTCGCTTGAAATATACCTTCTTCTCATCTTAGAAAAGCATCAAAACGTTTGATTGTTTTTTGTTGTTTATAGTTCAACAAAGTTCAGTCAAACTCTTTAGTGAACATAAAGAATTTAGATTTAGCAATAGAATATTTCTTGCATCAAGCAGAGAAGAGTTTACAGAGAAGAGATGGTAACAACTGAGAGGATTAAAAAAGGGATCATGATCTCTTAGTTTAGTTTCTTGAGACAAGAATGAAAGAGGTTTACAGAGAAGAGATGGGAATAATTAAGAGGTTAAACGAGAAAGCTAAGCTAACTTAGTCTGTGCCGAAGTTTTAATGCCCTTGCAAGTGCTCGCTTAAATATTTTCAAGAAATACTCTTTTTCCCATTTTCCGACCGATCGTTCGTATGGGAGCTATATGATATAGTCATCCGATTTGGCCAAAAACTTGTAAAATTATGTAAAAGCATGTGAAACAAACAACTACAAAATTGCAGGATGCTACCATTAAAAACAAAAAAAGGTTTTCTAACTAAGACTGTTTTTCAGACCGATCTTTTGTATGGCAGCTATACCATATAGTTGTCCGATTTTAATAAAACTTGTTAGAATTATGAAAAAACATAGAAAACCTACGATTACAAAGTTTGCAGACGTTATCATTGAAAAGAAAAAAGTTTTTCATACTAAAACTAGTTTTTCGACCGATTGTTCCTATGGAAGCTATGAGATATAGTCATCCGATCCGGTCGTTTTCGATATATTAATAGTGTACACAAAATTTCAGCTCGATAGCTTTAAAACTGAGAGACAAGTTCGCGTGGAAACTGACAGACCAGCGGACAAACAAAACTGATCAAGAATATATATGGTTATTGGGATCGAAAATTAATATTTATATGCGTTGCAAACTTTTGTGTAAAGTAATAAATCCCTTTGCAAGTGTATAAGACATACATCACTGCGTTTCCCTGTTTTTGACACATTTTGCTTACAAATGTTTTGCGGTTTGGTTATCAAAAATAAATTAGAATAATTTCTAGATTTTTGAATATTTTTACTATGATAAATGGCAAGAAATTTGAAATTCTCGAGGATTTTCTTTTGGCAAAATGCTGCAAGTAATAAGAATGTTTTGGTAAGTATTACCCGGAATCATCCGCATTCAATTTTCTTTCAGACTTATAAGAATTGTTAATTTACACCTCTAATAAACTGTCATGCAAGATAAGCATAACATGCACACAATTGGCTAATTAATACCAATATATCGGTAATCTAAAGTGGCTTACAACATGTAGCCTTTATCTGCAAAATCTTTCATAAATCATTATAGAGTATTCAATTGTCGTCCACATTGTCAGGTGTTTGTGCGCTACACTCCCACAACATTTGTAAATTTAAATAAAACTGGTTCACAGTTTACTAATTTTGCTTGCAGCTTTTTAACTATCTCAATTTCCTGCATATCCAGCACATGGCACACACATTCGCCTTCAAGGCAAACCTTAATTTCGAATGTTCTCCAAACGAATACACGTGCCCTTGTGTTGCCAATTAAACCCTGTGGTTAATTACTCTCCGACTTGCTAACTAAATTAAAATACAAAATCGTGCCTAAACACGGATTTGCATTTAACAAATTAATTGCACGTACTTAACGCTTCCATTAACACAAATGATTTATAAATTGAAAGCGATTGTAGAAGTGGCTGTGGAAATGTGAACTAATATGGGGAGAGAGGGCGATCTGTAGCTCAACATGATCATTTTTTCGTACTTTAGTTTTCACTTCAGATTTATTGTCGTTAAAATGTAAATAAATGGTGATTGCTTTGATTCTTTTCACTTTGGTTTGGGGCTATCTCATACATAATTTATACATTACATTTAAATTTATTTAAAGCGCTTGACCAATTGCTTGCTCTGCTAGGAGGGGATAGAGGCATATAGAATCATGCCTACTCAGGCAGGGGATACAAATACGTTTTGTTGTTAAAATAGCTTATATAAGAATTTTTGGTGTTTTTGTTTACTTCATTTTGTGCAAATATTTGGTTGTTTTTAGAACTTTTGGTAACTAACATTGTGCAGCGACTCGACCCTTCTTCTTCAGTACACAATCGATGGCCTGCACCACCTCCAAGAAGATGACTTCCACATCACGTTCGGCATTTATCTAAGGAGGGAAGTTTTTATTATATCAGGATTTTAGTAAATATTAAACACCCTTACCGTCAAGGTCTTGTCCGCATACTGTTCCAGAATGGCGCTGGTATTCACCTTAAATGTATTCAAACGTGCCCGGATGGTTTCCTCATTGTCATCGGCTCGCTTCACTGCAGCGGCGGCAGCACGTGCCATAATACGCTGCAGCATTGTATCCTCAGAGCATTCAAAATACAAAGCCAAATCGGCGGGACCAATGCGCTCCTCAAAGGCAATGCCTTGATTCTTTTCACGTGGATATCCATCGATGAGGAAACCCTTAGAACTGCCCTTGGCACGGGTAATGGCATCATTCAGCAGTGAGAGAACCTCCTCATTGGGCACCAAACCACCGCTGGTCATAATAGCCTGCAGTTCACGACCCTTGTCGGAGCCGGAGGCTACCTAAAAATAAAAAAAAAAACCAAGAACAATTTTAACTTGATATATAAAATGGGAAATATTGCATCATTAGCGATGTTTTTATAACCGATGTAAGAGTAGCTTGCGAACCAACCACTTCAAAATTCGAAATTCTACAGTTACACAGAGTAAGAGCAAAGACGTAGAACCACAAGATCCGTAAGGAACATACCAGTAACTGGATAGGGAAATTTTCAAAGTGTACCTTCGATTTTACCTTAGTGTGGCGTAAGTGAGCAAAGTCTGTCATACAAAATATGCACACAGACAGCACACAAATGTAAAAGCGAGGGTCCACTTTTCAAAATTTACCTTCAAATTTCATTGACATTCACTTGTATGACCCTTACGCAGCTTCTTCAGGGCACTTTTGCAAAATAAATCTATATCTTTCCCGCTGATCCATAGATTTTTACAAACGATATCTTGTTTGACCCTAAATTAATGCATTTATGTAATATAAATGGTTCAAAATTTCAAAACTTACCGCATCGCGAAGCAAATCTCCACTACTTAAATGCGTGAAACCATATTTCTCTACAATTTTGGCGCATTGTGTGCCCTTGCCACAGCCGGGACCACCCAGAATCCATAAGATGGGAATTTCCGACTGTAAGAATAATACAAAAAGCGTAAGAAAACCTTGTCTGTAAATAACAAACATAAAAACAACCACATCTACAATTAGCTTAGTTAGGTGTTTCACTTGGTCGCAAGCTGGGTTAGGAGATTAGGGAAAGCACGTCGAAAATTTGGGACCTACTTACAGCGGCTTGTGTCTTACGCAACTCCTCTGCTTTGACCTTCTCTTGGGCCTCCTTCTTCATGGCCATTTGGTGACACATAAATAACTACACAAAATGGGAGGCAAAATACTTAAACCTTGCAAATCTCATCACATACTTATGTTTGTAGTTGGGGTGGGGAGGGGAGACGTTAGTTTTAAATGTACCTAAGTTATTAGTAATTTGGGCATTTTGCCAAGTGCCCAACAAATAAACTTTCAAATAGGTTATATATTTACACAGACACACACACACACACGTTCATTTTACACCGCCCCCCCCATGACATTGATCTTGAACAGAAATACCGGGGCAACTCATCTGTATCCCTATATCACTTGCCACCTCATTTTCCGCATATACAAATGATGGTTGATGATTTGATTGAATTGGTTAATGTTTAATTTAAATGCCAAAAACAACGCAGTTAATGTAAACAATTGAATCGCATGTTTGTTTTTTGGGTGTTTTTGTAAGTTCATGAGTGAATTTTGGTTAAAAAACCCGTACAGACTGACCTTACCCAACGAAAACTCCAACTAGTATGGATGCTAACTAATATAATTTTTAGAAAAATTCAATTTAAAAACAGCTCGAATAAATCTCCCATTCATCCTACAACTACGCCCCTGCTGCCAACGTTTCCACTGTTCCGCATTGTCTCACCTAAGCGAAAATGTTGTGAAAAGCAAATGAAAAATAAAAGGAAATTCTCACACTAACAAAATGAATGAATTCTGGCAGCTTTGATAATGAGCAGGTTGTTTAGTTGTTGGTCAGGGCATTAATTTTCGTGTTTGTTGAAATTGTTGTTATTTTTTTTCTCGTTTTATACTGATCTCGATCTGGCTTTTCTATTAAATCCATTTTCTTTACGCATTTGTTGGTGTGCGAAAATTTATGATTTTTTATTGGCAATTTACGTAAGTTTTCTTAGCCGAGGGTGTGGGTGTGAGTGTGTAGTTCAGTGACTTCTAAATGTCATTTGCAAGGATTTCTCGCAGAGATTTGGGGGTAAAATTAAGAGACAAACAAACAACAAGGGTAGACATGATCGAGACACCAACAAGGGTAGACATGTTCGAGGTCTACTAATATGCCGGAAATTGTCTGAACTAATATCACTGAAACCAATGAAAAGCTTTGGGAAAAGGTTCAGAATTCGATGGGCATCTCTACTAGGTGTTACCACCACTTCAAAAAAACATTTGGCGATGTTTGGTTTATAATCATAGACGAACCATTGAAGAAGAAAAAGAATGGTCCAAAAAAGAATCAAAGCCAGCAGTGGAAGTGATTTTGTCTCCCACTATTCAATGCAAGCAGCCAAGGGCTGGCTTCTAATCTAGTTATATGGCTTCCTAGCTACAAGCATTTGTCGAGACATTCACCAAATACTCGAAAGCGGGCTTAAAAACGAGGCTTTCCCGTCAATTAGACGTGCTCCATTGAAATATTTGATTTCTACCAAAGTAAAGATAAATTATGATTAATATTCCGATCGTAATTAGATTTGTTTCCAAAAATTTCATCCGAAATAACTCTCTTCAGTGCAAAAATTCTAAGAAATTGTACATACAAAATTTAACATTTTAAAGACTTGCAACTTTACTTGAAATATCCCTTAAAAAAATATCTCTTTATAAAAATTTCAACATTGGACATGCTTTCCAAAAAGAATCTCCACTCGACAATGTAACCATCCTTTTCCCCCATCAGAAATACTAGGAAATTTATTTAGTTTATAAGATTGCTTGAGGATCGGCTCATTAATTTACTAATTTTATTTTGTAATATGTACTAGGAAATTCTCTATATTTATTTTTAACAACCTAATATTCTGTTTCATTCTTATAATTCGAATAATACTTAATTAGTAAATAAAATAGCAGACACTTACACGATGAAAGGCCATGCATTTCTAAGCATATAACTCTTCTTCATTTGAAATTGGTGAAATTGCTTTTGCCTCATCGTATAAATCCTATTGTAAATCATCGCTCCCTTTGCGCCGAGAGTTCTTTTACGACAACTGATGCTACGCAGACTTCTTGGCGCCGCAGAGCACAAGGCGACAGAACGACCAGTGCAATTGCCTCGCTTAGAAACGGGTTAAAACAACATTTCGTCACACATTCACTGCGAGATCGAGACGACTTCTCGACTCTAGATTCTAGACTTTAGGGGTTGTTTTTTCTTTTCAAATTTACGGCCCACCACTGCTTTAGTATGCGATATCCTTGCTTGTAACATTTTCTATCAAATATGATAAGTACTTTAGTCCGTCATAGATCAGGTACAATTTTTTGCTTATTTGTTGATAAGGCCACCTGAATAATTGAACACTGACCCATTACACATTTGCTCGATTAACTTAATTGACAGCAGCTGTTCCAATTCCCGGCTATTAAACACTCGCGCTACAACCAAACGGAACTGGCGGTACTATTTAACTATTTTTACTTAATATTTGTTAAAATCCAAAATTCCAACTGTCGCGACAATACGAGTCTAAAAACCGGCAACCGAGACAATAACGATGACTGACTAGTTCGGGTTGCGCCAATAAACACATTTTTAACTGCTCTGGCGGCGGCGACGCTGGAGACATGCTAATGAATCCAAGACCCGCCAAAAATTCCTGTCGCCAAATTATGCAAATCTATGGCTTTGACGTCAAATATTTGTTGGTTTGTTGTTTGTTGGCTTGGAATGTGAAATTTCGGCTTTTTTTTTTTGTGGCCAATTTGAGTTGCTAATTTGGTTGGGTTGTTTGTGTTTGGGGGAATTTCACAGAAACGTAATCAAATGGCATATGAGAAATTATTAGCTTAGACTTTATTTTTAGGCAGGAGAAACAGCAAAACAGCTGACGAAGAGCAGAGCGCAGCTTGGCGAGAGAAATTGTAACGCAATGACAGGCAAGGCGACGGGGGGAGAGAGGGAGACGGACTGGGGCAAGGTCAAGTGGGTAGGCAGCTGGCTCAAGGTCAGAACTGTGCCTTAGTGAAAGGTAAAGATTACTTTCATAAACAAAATCAAACCAATAAATTCAAAATAAATTCGAAAAAAAAACAAAAATAAATCAAAGCAACAATACGATATGTATGTTTGCATATACTGACGTACACACAGACACACACACACACACATATTGTACGCGGGGCACACTCACCATGATGATGTAGATGAGAAAGAAACGATGCTGCTGCGGGCCTTTGGTTGAAGAAATTTCGAAAAATTTGCTACTTAGAGAGCTGCCTCCTTTGTAATATTATTATTATTTTCGTTGTTGCTTAGATTCGATTTCCCCTGGCCAAGTGCGACGATTTTCCATCCACCCTCAGTACAGCGTGTGTCGTGAGCGACTGAATGAAAACGCTTCGGCTAACGGTTTCAGTACGCGTAGACGACGCAAGCTTTTGCACACTCGTAAGCTTTTTATTTGGTGGGCTTTTTGCTATGTTTGTTCGTATGTAAATGTATCGAAATCTTTACTTTTTTCAGGTTTGTTTTGATTTGTTTCGCCAAGTTGTTGTTGTTGTTTTTGATTAACGTGCAATTGAGATTTGAGTCCCGCGATTATTCACCAGTGTTTCCAAATTGGGCACTATCTCTTGAAATATTTCATTGGCATCTCGACCACCATCAAATCTCATGGTCCTATCAGCATATTTTTCCAGCACTGGCTGAACGCTCTTGCTATACGATTTCAACGATACTCGTGGAGAAACTGAAGAGATTCGGGGTTCTCCAGCAGGACGACGTTCATCAGCGGTTTGCTGATCCACCTCTAAGGAAATGATCAAATTCGGCGGTCCAATGCGTTGTTCAAGCATTTTAGACTCGGAAGTATTACGGGGATATCTGATTGAGGCATAGATTAGTTATGAGAATGCACTTGGATTTTATACTTTACCCATCAATAATAAAGCCCTTCACTCCACCACGGTGGCCCATAATTTCTTTTTCCACCAGCGGCATTATGTCAATTAGGGGCACCTCTTGTCCGTCTTTATGCAGAGCATCGAATTTTTTACCACTTTCGCTATTTGCTCCAATCTGAAAAGTAAAATATATGCTAAAATTAGTTAAGATGTATTGAAGAGGTAGGAAAACAAGTGTTTTTTGAAATTGAAATTGTCCAGATGTTTGTAACGCAAAGAAGGAAGCAGGACGAGCTGAGTCTATATAGCCATGTCCGTCTCTTTCTATGCTATCTCCTCCGTCAGTTTTAAAGCTGTCGCGACCAAATTTTGCACGAAGTTTTCTGGTACAAATACGCTGCACATTTGTCGAATCGGATGACTATAACATATAGTTTCCATTGAAAAGAAAAAAGTTTTTCTCACTAAAACTAGTATCCCGACCGATTGTTCCTACGGGAGCTATGAGATGGTCATCCGATCCGGTCGGTTACGATATATTAGCAGCGTGCAGTAAAAAGAACTCTTTGCAAAATTTCAGCTCGATAGCTCCAAAATTGAGAGACTAGTTCGCGTAAAAAACAGACAGACGGACGGACAAAGCTCAATCGACTCAGCTCGTCACCCTGATCAAGAATTTATATAGTTTATGTGGTCGGAAATGAGTATTTCTATGCGTTGCAAGCTTCTGGGGCAAAATTATAATATCCCTTGCAAGGGTATAAAAAGGGACCACATGTAGTTCTATGACAACCAAAATTTAGGCGTTGGGAGATCCAATGCAAATTCATTTAAACTGCATCCGCGGGCATCTCAACCCTTTACCTCGAAACACATTATTATAAACTCATATGGCAATTCTCGTGTTTGTTAACAATTGAAACAAAATCTAGGCTCACCTCCCGAACCACTATACTATTGGGAGCTATATGCATAAATCCATATTTGGCCACAATCAATTCAGCTTGTTTTCCCTTGCCGCTAAGCGGAGGTCCCATTATCCACACTACAGGCACATTCTGTAAATAATCATGTTGTTGTATTAATCCCAACTACTTCAATGACCACCTTACCATTTTATTAGTGAAATTTGGAGAAAACTAGAACAGATAATTTTTTTATTTTTTTTTAAACATTTTTCGAATGTTTCACCATAGCTTGGGCTGTCGGCTGACTTTTTCATAAGCTCAGCAGGCTGGTAATTATAATAAATTTTAGATCTTTAGATCAATTTATTGAGGACAGCATCATTATCATTATCAACTGATATAATATAAAAATGCTTGAATCTGTTTTGATTCGCTCACGGATACTAGAAGCAATGGCGTCATGGTGTCGTCCAATTCGAACTGGCACTGGGCAATTTGATCGTGTGTGGGAAACGGTTCATTTGCGGGCAAGATGACCACACTAAAAGCGGGAGCCTTGGGCGCGCTCTTCTTAAAGCCTTCGTTGGGCAAATGTAAATCAAATGTTATATTGAGGGCGGGTAATATAGTGTCTTCATTATCAAAGCGTTCTAGTTTTACTATGTCAAACGTTTTGAAAATCTTCTCAAATTTCCTATAAGCAGGTTCAGACTTAAGTGAATCCACCAGGCTCCTACCTGATGTGACAAAAGCTCGCTTGCTGGCTCTTAATTGATCTGAGTTTGGTTCCTCGGCCTTCCGCTTGCGTGTATCAAATTTGAAATCCGAGACTTCAGCATTCATTTCAATACTCTGCTGGCACATAATTTGCTCCACAGCCGCAGTCATTTCTAGGTGAACCTTGGCATATAAAGGTGAAGCTTTGACGGTTGCAGGCACCGGTTTTTGGCTAAGTTTCTCGTCCAGCAAGGACCAGACACATGCTTCCTGGGATACTTCAGCGGCTGCTGGCCGCTGATGTTGAACCACAATGTAGCCCACGCGTGACAATGTTGAGTAAACTAGATACTTGTTGTACCGCTCAGTTGAACCCACTTCGAGCATCAAATGATAGGCTTGCTCCACTGAGACGATCATTTGGTGATATTCCAGCTGCAGACGACCCTGTGATGGTAAAAGAAACCTGTCTTAGATAAGAGTTTATAATAATCTGCTCACATACTTGCCAATTCAAGTAGAAACAAGGCCTCGTAGTATTCCAAAAATAGCTTGCCCTGCTGGCTGTATCCAAAGTTTTCAAACTTTCCATCTTTGCGCACAACTTCAGCCGCCTGTTGGAAAGCATAGCGATTTGGTTACATCAAAGTATCATCTAAGAATCCAAAACCGCTGCAACTCATTTCTCACCTGTTGCTTATCGTTCCAGCTGGCCAGCGTTCGTCCTGCCAGGGTCGCTATCCGCGGCACCGACTGGGCTCGTAAGTTAGCTGGAAGGAGTTACATGCGATTATTTAGTAAACCAAGTTGTTACCAAGTCTCACCATAGGCCACTTGCAGCTCCTCAATTTCGGCTGGGCTTCCTTCATTGTGGGAGCGTTTCAGTCCACTGCGCGAAGGTTGTATTTCCACATGGCGTTGCGCTATAAGTTGCTCAGCACTGAAACTGTTGGTTTTAGGTTAACTGCAAGAGGATTTCATTCATTAATTCACCTTAAATATTCATTTTTTGGCTCAATTTCCAATGTTGCTTTTGTGGCCTGCGCGCTGCAGCTCATCTTACAGCTGTTATCATAACAGTTACATTGCTTATACTGTTGCTTGTCAGAGGTAACGAGTCAAGTACTTCAGTGTGCAGCAATGCACAGTGGGTCAGCAAAGGTATTTAAGTGTTTTTCAAAATTGGTATTTGTGACTTTTACTTTATGACTATGAGGTTACAGACAAGGATTAAAATCTTTACATTCTTGTGAAATAATTGGCTAAATGAGAACTGATTAATTAGATAAATAAGAAATATATAGACGTATTCTTAGAAACTCCGCAAACATGTGGTGCGCCATTTATTATAAAACAAATTCAAATATTTCTCCATTTTCAGTCATATGTAAGCAAAACATAGCTGAAATAGCAGTTTGGCTTTGGATATTTGATGGTATTTTTTAACATATCCATTTAGATTCAGAATTAATTACTATAGAGACGCGGCTTGCTTCCAGTTTTGCGGAAATTTCACAAATCTGTTAGTAGAATTTATTTAAATAATATTGGCTTTGTTTTTTTTTTATGATTGATATACCGATAATATTTTGGTCACACCGTAGCATTCACAGCTAGTGACCCGATCACTCCTGCGACTCGTTACTCGTGAAAGTATTCGTGACAAGTGGCCTGAAAAAAATCACTACAATTCGATTAAGTGCTAATTAATTAAGGTAAATAGAATTGTGTGTTTGGAATTTAAATTAAAGACAATTAAAGTAGAAGTAAATTCCTCCTTGGCACCATTGCCTCCCTACCTATGCTTTTACCCTTGCCCTAATCCTCAAACGAAGTTTTTGGAGTTTTTGGAGCACGTGTTGGATTTTTGATGTGATTTTTGATGAGGGATATAGAAGAATAATAGCTAACCCTAATCGTTTAATATTGGCTTTATTGCCATCACAGGATTGAAATTTATCGATCGGGGAGTAAGACTTCACCGCAAAAATGAAATTCTCGAGTCTATCGTTCGAGACGTTATGGAATGAAAATTGAATGTCAGCATTGCCATTGCCCAATTCTTGGAAAAACTTATCCATAAGCTTTCCCATTCCATCAAGCAATTCAATGTAATCACATTTTTTTCCATTAAGTTTTGATCCGGAACAAAACTCTTATATTACTGCCGATTCTTGCCTATAAGTCGCGCGACAGAATTGTCCGTCTTTTAAAAATTGAAACTTCGTCGCACTTTCGTGATCAGCACAGTTCTTAAGGGCTCGACAGACATGGGTAATGTCCGCTAGGAAAATGGTTTCTTTGCAAAATGGTAATTTATTAATATAGTAATACCTGTCTGATACTACAGCTAAAATCCGGTCCTTCTTTACAGTTGTTTCGAAAATCAAACTTAAATGGTCTAGAACTACCTTCCTCTCCTTTTTCCATTGCAAAGTTGGATTTTTGATGTGGTTGGCTCCAGTTCCAGTTCCACAAGTTCCTCGCCTTGGCTTACGTCTACGCCACTACGTTCAAAACATGGATTGTCCAGAACTGCGTCCGCCGTTGTCGGTGCGGGGTATGAAGGAACTTCGGCGAGCAGCGTTCCAACGAAGCGTTCAAGTTCCCAGACTGCGGGTTTCTGAATCTCATGTGCAGCGTGTTATACCTTTGGTTAAGAAACTTCTTCTCAAAATGGAACACCTACAGCCAGTGCGTGCGTTGGAAAAGCAGCGTGAAATACTGCTGCATCCATTGCCTGTCAAGAGCTGGGAATCGCTGCCCATAGAAGAGCTTGAGAAACAGCAGGTCTCGCAGGAGAACTTTTGCTTGGCTGAACTCGAACTGGCCTATGAGAATTGGAGTGCGAATGAGATACTCAAAAGTGTGCTGCCCTTGGAAGAGGAGGGAATGACCTCTTACTCGCGCATTGGCCATATAGTCCATCTCAATCTGCGTGATCATCTGCTGCCCTACAAGCAGCTTATAGGCGAGGTGCTTATGGACAAGTTACCCAATTGCCGCACAGTGGTCAACAAGGCAGCCAGCATAGACAACACATATCGCAACTTTCAGTTGGAGTTGATCTGCGGTGAGGCCGACTATCAGGTGGAGACCAAGGAGAATGGCGTACCCTTTGAATTTGATTTCTCCAAGGTGTACTGGAATCCGCGTCTCTCTACAGAACATGAACGGATAGTCAAAATGCTTCAACCCGGTGATGTGCTATATGATGTCTTTGCCGGAGTGGGACCATTCAGTGTGCCAGCAGCCAAGAAGCGATGTCAGGTCTTGGCCAACGATCTGAATCCCGTCAGTTACCACTGGCTACAGCACAATGCCAAGAGGAATAAGTGCCTAAAGCAAATCCAAATGTTTAACCTGGATGGCAGAGATTTTATCTTAAAGCAACTAAGAGAGGATTTGCTACGGCGTTGGCGGGCGATGCCTGAAAAAGGCTCCTCCATACACATAACCATGAATCTACCTGCTCTTGCTGTGGAGTTTTTAGATGCCTTTCGTGGTCTCTACACAGTCGAAGAACTGAAAGAGCTAACCACCGAGCAGCTTAACTATCCACAGGTGCATGTGTATGCCTTTGCCAAGGGTGAAGATACCAAGACTTTGGTCAGGCAATTGGTGGAAACCAATTTGGGTGCCAAACTGGATGATTTGGCCATTAGCTTTGTGCGAAATGTGGC
Source organism: Lordiphosa andalusiaca (assembly GCA_035044965.1). Classification (NCBI taxonomy): domain Eukaryota; kingdom Metazoa; phylum Arthropoda; class Insecta; order Diptera; family Drosophilidae; genus Lordiphosa; species Lordiphosa andalusiaca. Next base: position 1,686,706 of record JAWNNM010001363.1, on the reverse strand, counting down.
ACCCAACAAGGATATGTTTAGAGTTTCTTTCAAGTTGACTCATCATTTGGTAACCACTCCCAAGGAGGTCACACGCAAGCGTTGCGCTGAAGAGGATTTACTAGAGGAGTCCACCAAAGTCCCTTGTATTTGACCGAATTTCAAGAATAAAGTTATATCCTTCAACTTAAAGTGTGTCCTCCTCCTTTTGCCTCTACTTGCAGATGGGTCGTAACAAAGCAAATAACAAGAAGGCCTCCGCTGGAGCTGGTTCAGCTGCCAAGCCCAAGACGGCCCTCAACAAGTCCAAGAAGGCTAAAAATCTATTCAAAGTGGCCGACAATCAGAGCAAGGGCAAGGGCAAGAAGCCCAAAGAGGTGCAGGGCAAATTGAAGCAGGTGAGGCTCAGAAGAACACCCAACTGATACCCAGGATTATGACACAAAACTTAATTTCCAGATTAAAGAGTCCGTGAAGGCCAAACAAGAGAAGGCAGATGCCAGTCTGAAGAGCCTGCACAAGGATCTGGTGGTGAAGAAGCCCAAGCCAGCTGCACCGGCCTCCATCAAGAAGAGCAAAAAACCAGCTGCCAATGCCCAAAAAGTGTCGGACACACTGGGCAAGCTTAAGTTCTAAATGAATCCCACGAATACGTATTAGATGTAGTTAGTCCCTTTTAAACGCGTTAGACTTCGGTCTGAAGTTGCAAAAACAAATATATGTTAAATATATTGGACAAGTTTAAACAGTGACAGGATTTCCGGGTGGCAAAACAGCCGCTGGACTGTGTGTGGGTCCAGCGGGAGGCACAACAGTGGTGGTTCCATTAACCGCATTCCAGCCAAGCAGCTCGCGTATAATGCCATCCAATTGTACAGTATCAATACCCGCCGCCTGGAGTTGATCCACCAGTAGCATGGTTTGTGGCAAGCCCAACCAACGTTCGTAGACCAACTGCAAGCCCTGGAGTCTGGTCCAGAACTGTGCAAATATGCCCTGCTGCATCACCTTGGCGTCTATGTGTGCCCGGATCATGTATTGCGGGAAATACAGCTGCATCTCACTCAAGAATCCCTGCCAGCCCATGACAGTGCCCGACCAATAGGGGAACCGATTGAACAGCGTGATGGTTAGCTCATGTTCCTCAAATTCAAATTTACCGCCCGAGGCCATAATTTGTTGGTTCACCCAACGCTGGAATTGCACCAACTCCGGCTGGGAAAGTAGACGCCAGCGTGCCACAAATCCTGCATTGCTATTGATAATCCTCACAAAGGCCTGGAATTCGGCATCGTTGAGCAGATAGCGCACCACCAGTTGCTTCAGCGGCTTAAATTGTATCAAACGCACAATTTCATCCAGATCCTGTGCCATTGTGGGAGCCGGAGGCGCTGGCAATGCCACTGCCAGTGATCCTCCATTAGGTGGTTCAGCGGGCAGTTGAGCGTAGCCTCCAGTGCAGAGGGCGAGCAAGAAGAGCCAACCTAGTGTGACCCTCATGACTGCAACTTGGTACTGAATGAATGGAGCAAGCTATGGTTGGTGTCTTATATATCCCTATTATCAGTAGATAGTAAAGATTTGGCGCAGCATCTCTGTTGACTCTGACGCTGATGTCATCACAAATTCGATGTGTTTATAGTTTTGCGAACGGAAAGAGTGTTTCCGGGAAATTTATTATATAGACCAAAGTAATAAATAACCTAATCTTGTTGACTCTTTCATCCAAAAGTGGTAAACAATCTTTCTTTGAGCAGGTTTCGCGCTGTAATGGACCTTATCATGGTCTCAACTTGACATAATCTGTGCTGTTCTTTGTGGAAAGTGACGTACTTTGGTTACTGGATCAATACTATGCTACGTCAAGACTGACTGTAATATGCAATGAGCCTGTCATAGATTGTGTGCTTTTTGAATGTGTTACCATACGCACTGTCTGAAGTGCTGTTTGACCTCTATTGTTTGTACATCAGCTAAATTTAACAGGCGTTTACTCTTCACACTTTTTAGATGCGGATATCTTTGTAGAGGAAGTTTTGTATTTTAAAACCAGAAAGAAAGCCGGTCAAACACGACTATAACATACTCTGTAACAATGAAATTATACGCTCAGCAGAAATTTTGATGCTGAAAGCAGAGCTGCTGCAGCGAACAGTCTTTTGATCATAACTCGACAACCGTTCATCCAATCTTTGCCATTCCTTTGGCGGATCGATAAGTAATGTTGATTGGTTATTATGTCTAGAAGGTACGAACCACCTATCTTTAAAACTATGTTAAAGCTATGGTAAGTTAACTTCAGCTCGGCCGTAGTTTGTATACCCTTGCAGCACGTTTTTCTAACTAATTTGAACGACGTTTCCATCGAAAGCAACCCAGTTTTTCTGACTAAGACTACTTTTCTGACTCTACTTTTGTATGACAGCTATACTATATAGATGTCCGATTTCGACAAAACTTAATAAAATCATGTGAAAGCATAGCAAACTGAGAAAAATCAAAGTAGGGAGGCGTTTGCATTAAAAAATAAAAAGTTTTTCTCACTAAAACTAGTTTCTCGACCGATCATTCCTTTGGCAGCTATAACCTATAGTCATCCGATTTTGACAAAACTTTCTAGAATTGTGGAAAAGCTTTAAAAACCAATATATGTCAATTTTCAAGAGGTTTACATTGAAGACAAAAAAGTTTTTCTTACTAAGACTATTTTTCTAACCTTTCTTTTCTATGGCAGCTATAATATATAGATGTCCGATTTCGACCAAACTTGGCAGAATAATGGAGAAGCATAGAAAACTGGTAGATACGGACTTTGCAGACGTTTGTATTGAAAACAAAAAAGTTTTTCTCACTAGAACTAGTTTTTCGACAGATCGTTCCTATGGCAGCTATATGTTATAGTCATCCGATCCGGCCGGTTTCGACAAATGTACAGCGTATTTGTACCAGATGACTTCGTGCAAAGTTTGGGGGCGATAGCTTTAAAACTGACGGAGGAGATGGCATAGAAACAGACGGACAAGGCTAAATCAACTCAGCTCATCATGCTGATCAAGAATATATTAACTTTATGTGGTCCGAAATGCTTGCGTTACAAACATCTGGACAATTTAAATATACCCTCTGAAAGCTCGTTCCTTTGAGATACTTACAGTCCCATCAACTTTATCAATAGAGCATTGAGTCTTCGCAATGGTACACTGCTGTTGTTACAACCGGTAAACCTGTAAATCAGCGATGCCCATGCCTTATACGCTTCATGCGCCAATGTTGTTGTAATGCGCGAACGCCCCAGCCATGCGCATAACAAGCACACACACTCAACCGGCAATAAACGGGTTTCTCTTTCGTTTTCTTGTGGTCGTTGTTGTTTCTGATTTTGGTATTTTGTTTGTGTGAGTAAAAACGCACTCATAAGAAGCTTTTGGACACCCCTGTTGTAAATCAATACCTGAACCTTCTCGACCGTCCAATTTCCAATTTCTGATGCTTGCAATAATATCGATTAACTCAAATATAGTAATATTTGATGTCTTTTTCTTTCTAAACTTTATTTCCAAAGTAATTTACCAACAATGTACCACACATGACCACAATATGAACCATAAACAAACATTCAAAAACAATGGGAACCCGAAATACATATAAAACTGGGCAATTCCGAAAAAAAAGAGTTTACTTTCGGACAGACTTTCAGTCTTGATGTATAGCAAAGACTTCAGAAAACGGCTTACAATATTAAAGAATATTTCAAAAGATTATCTGACAAATTCACCTTTCAAATCCGCACAAACTCAAACGTATAACCCTCCACAACCTTGAAAGGAATGTGAAAGGATTTAAAAATATAAATATTTTTTGAACTATTTATATAATGTTAACAGTTTCTTTATAATATTTCCCATTAAAACTTATTTCTGGTCTCAGTTTTCAGAGCGGATATTAGATTGCCAGAGTTTAACGTATACAGAAATGTTGGTACCGGGTACCTGTGTGAAGAAGGATCCCCCATAGTCGTCTTAACCTGAATAAATATAAGTTGACAAATTTTATAAAAGCTAACTTAACTGATAAACGCAAAGATAATGTTGTGGATCGTGAGTGCTTAGCTGGCGCCGTCGTTGCCCTTGCGTCGTAACCAGCTGGGGATATAACCTCGCACGGCTTCGCCCAGCTGGCGATAGATCATTAGTGCTAAAATGGGCAGCACTAGCCGGGCATCCTTGAACAAATACACATAGCAGGCAACCAGAAACAGAACCAAATCCGTGGAGTAGCTTAGCACGGAGCGTACCTTCATGTGGGCCTGCTCCTCGGACTGTACAAGGGCCAGAGCGGCAGCCTTCTCCAGCAAATCGCGATCGGCAGCTGATAACAGCAAAGAGGTTTGGGAAACACGTTCCAGAGCCAAACTAGTGGCAGTAGCAGGAGGAGGAGGAGGTGGTGGTCTGCTAAGTGAGGCATCGCGAGACCGTGTGCTGGAGGGAATACGCCGCTTGATCACCCGCTTTACCTTGACCAGACGTGTGCGACCTCGAGCATCGGGACGTGCCTCAACCAATTCGCCCACATAGCTTTCGCTTTCAGTTTCACTCTTCTTCTTGGTCTTGGGTGGGGGTACCACCAGCACAGCAGGATACTCTGGCTCTGGCTCTGGCTCCGCCTGTTTTATCTGCTGTTGCTCCTTCTCAGACTCATCGCTGCTCTGGGCATTGGATTGTACTTTGTGAAGGGCCAAATTGCTAGAAGCATCCCTCACATGCACCAACTGCTCCCTCTCTGAAATGGAAAGACGACGTTCTCTACTGACGGCCGGTGGAGCCAAGAGCAGATCATCGTTGGTATTACGTTGGGCAATTCTTTGCTTCAGTTCGTCGGTATTGGTCATGACCTCATCCTCATCCGTTTCAGCTGCTGCTCGGGCCGCCGCTCGCTTAAGTTCATCCCGATCGAGGTAGAGTGGTGTATGGTATTTGTGGGTGCTGCCCACTTCCCTCACCAGATCACTATAGTGGTCCACTGCCGCATGTGCCTCTTCTTGCATCAGACGTTCGGCCTCTTGCCGACGCAGTTCCTCCTCTTCCTTAGCCTTGCGTTTGACTTCCACATCGGCTGCAATCGCAGCTGCATTGGTCTTCTCCAAAGGATTCGAAATCTCTTCATTCGCCTCGGTATTCTTTTCTGTGGCAGAACGTTTGTCCCGACTGAAGAAAGATTTGAGGCCCTTGGCCAAATCCATTTTCAGATTACTGGCAGGGGCCGGCACACTGGGTGGGCTGGGTGTCACGATTGGCTTTTTCATCAACACCGGACTGGCGGGTGCTGCCGACTGTTCCACATGTTCATTAGACGAACGCTTCAGTATGGGCTTGGGCACAAAATCGGGACTGGGCAGCGGCATGGGACGAGTTAGCACTACGGCTGCCTGTTCGGGTGTAGGAGCACGATAGGGTGTGAAGGTACCTGCGCCCATGGTACGTGGATGGTAGGTTTCTAGATCGCGCGGACTGGGCGAGCGGGTGCGTGCCATTAGTTCCATTTTGAATTTCTCTATCGAATCCTGTTCCGAGGACGCAGTGCTCTCGGTATAATCCGAGCCCAGATCATAGCTAGACTGTTGCCCTGCTCTGTTCGGTTCTGCATCCATTTCCAAATCCTCCACATACTCGCTGTCATCGGCAGTGCTCTCGGTGCGATCCTCCTCCTCCCCCAGTTCTAGCTCCTGTACACGCTCTTGAGTCAACAATTGGCTAGTGGTACGGTTACGTGTGAGATTCGTCAACTCATTCACATTCTCTCTGGAGTCCCACTTACGTCCCAGGCTCACCATATCCGCCGATTGACGACGTAGCTCACTTCTACGCTCGAATGAGGCACGCTCTGCTTCTGAAATGGAGCCCAAACGCTTGCGTAGATTAGCCGGCGGTACATTGACTGGCGGTGGAAGTTTCTCCTGCGAAGCTTTGCGCGATTTGGAAGACTGCTCCAATTCCACAGCCTCGTAGAATCGTGCCATGGCACGCTCATAGAGCAGCTCGGTGGAGCTAACCGAACGACGCAGTGGAAAGGTTGTATGCAAGTTGGTGAATTCCAAGAAGGCCAAATCCGGTGCAGAAATGGAGATAGGTGGCGGTTGTATGGCATCCTCCAGGTCCAGCTCGAAGGAATCTTGTTCTAAGGAAGAGAGAGAATGAGGATGGGGTTTGTTTTGGGTACAATTTCCTGGGTACTCACTGTCTTTATCATTGACCTTGCTGTTCTTGTCGAAGACCACCAACATGAACTCATTGCTGGTATGGACGTCGTCATGTTTGTCTTGTGGCCTGGAGAAACGACCAGTCAGGATGGGAGATGGTGATGGTGAGGGCGACGGCGACAGCGGTGGCGATCGTGGCGCTGGCGGTGCTTGCTCTGGCACAGCAATTGCAGGCGTTGGTGGAGCACTAATCTCTATGGTGGGCAATTTTTCGTTTATTACTGCCGACGCACTGGCAGCCACGGCCCAAGCCAAAGTGGGCACATTTTTGGCTGGACTCAGCGCTTGCCCGGAGTAGCGTCTGACATTTTGGTTAACACCCAACTGCACCGGCTCAGCACTACGGCTCAGAGCAGCTGTGGACTTAATGGGTTCCGGTGGTGTAGGACTCTTGCGAAGTGGCGGTGGCTGTCTTTTCAGGGGAGGACTCAAACTGCGTTTGGAAACAGGTTCTGTTTTAACAGCTGGAGGTGTGGGCGGAGTGGGTAGCGGTTGAGGCTTGTCCTTGGGAACCGAACTAGGCTTGGGGTTGAACAGCTTAAGAGGTGTTGCTGGTCGCTGTGGCTTCTCGGCCAAGGCCGTGGTGGTTATCAGCGTCAGATTTAGCTTGGGATTAGAGCCCGGTTTCAACTGTTCGGCGCTGCTCAATGAGGGACTTTTGCGTACATCCATTTTCAACGCCTGATCCGAGGTTCCATATGACATCTCATGATGTAACTGCTCGTTGTCCACGAGCTGAGGTTTTGGTTTGCGTTTGCTGCTGGGAGATTGCTTAGGCGACATGCCCGTGGAGGCATCCGCCTGGGGACGTGTTGGCGACAAGGTTTTGCGACGTGGTGGCACCTGCACCGCTGTCTTCTCCTCGCCAGCGATTTTCGTGGCCGACTTAGGTTTGGTTATGCCCCGCTTGGGATCAGGTATGAATAGCAATTCCGATTCCTCCGAGGGTTCACTCAGACCATAGGGATTCTCAGCTTTGACACGAAACTTATACTCCGAACCCTCGATCAGATCATGCAGCGTGGTACTCAGAGCCCGTGTCGTGGCCGCTTTAAGCCACACATTCCAGCCTATCCGAAAGTATTCCACAATATAGTTGCCTATCTTGCAGCCACCATCATCTAGGGGGGCCGTCCAGGACAAGGTGGCCGACTTGCCAAAGGACATGTTCAGACGCGGCGCTCCCGGCGGATCGGGACGAGCTGTGACGGTCAGGAGAAACGAGGTGACATCCTCGCCCAGCTTGTTCCAGGCACGCACCATATACTCGCCCCGATCCTCACGCAACACATTATCGATCTTCAGCAACGAGTTCTTCTCCGTGTTGGTCACCTCAAATCGTCCTCCTGGCGCTATGACCTCTCCCTCATGCCACCAGGTAATGGCCGGTGGTGGCTGCCCAGCTATGCCCACTTTAAGGCGCAACACCTCATCCGCCTCCACAATTAGGCCATCCTCGTAGGTGCGCGGCAAGCGTATCTTAGGTGGTGCCTGCACCATTAGTCGTGCCTTGGTCACCACATGACCGGCTCGATTCGTTGCCGTGCACTTGATCTCACCCTCATCGGTAAGGGCCACCTGATGGATGATCAGAACACTGGCTTCGTTTTCGTTGACGATTTTTGTACGCCGACTGCTAAATATCTCGTAGCCATCCTTGAACCAATTGATCTCCGGCGGTGGTTCGCCCAGGATGCGTACTCGGAACTCTATGCGCTCATCCTCCACCGCATCCATATCGGTAAGTTCGTCTAGGAAACGGGGCACCGTGATGGCGTTCCGTTGTAAGGTTACAGTCAGGGCATCGGACAACTCGCTGGCATCGGACCGTCCCACTATGTTCTCCGCAAAGCAACGGAACTGATAGCGCCAGCCCGGCTCCAAGCCACTGATGCAGACCTCGCAACGTGAAATAGGCGTGGGCGTGGCTCGTACCCAATGCGGTGAGCCCATGCGACGATGCTCCACGGTGTATCCGATGATGGGGGAGCCTCCGTCCAGCAGTGGACGTTCCCAGCGCAGGTTGACAACATCCGGCTGTTGCTCGGACAGCGACAAAGGCGTCAGTATGGGACGACCCGGCGGAGATGGCCGTTCTAAAAGCAAAACAAAAGAAATGCACTCAATTTTCAATTCTCCTCTCACTAAAGCGTTCTCTTCCTCCGCCGTCCCCCTCTCTGTTCATTTCAAAAACATTACTTGGCCGTTTTTTTGTTTTCGAAATTTTTAGGCCAAACATTCACACCGATGTAGACGACCACTTGAGTGTGCGAGTTGCTAAAAATAGACAAATTTCTAGCGCTCCCACCAATCTATGTGGGCTATGTCTGGCCATTAAGGCCTTTCTAATGGGAAGGGGGGAGGTGGTGAATACTCCCCAATTGTTTTCCAACTTGCCTGCTGACTTCCAGTGCACATTCTTCTTGGGTCGTCCGCTCTGCGCATGGGTTTGCAGTTTGCCCGGCTGATTGCCCATAATTTCCGAGAATTTCAATTATTAGTTTAACCTATTTGCAATTTGTATTTGTGCTCAAATATATATATATATAGAAGTTTCTATATATAGTCGGCCACAGGCAGTCGCGATATCACGTCCAACACACGCGTACGCGTCGAGTTTCGTTAACTTTTCTCAAATTTGTTAAATTTTAGAATTGCAATTGTCGAGCAAGCTTAGCCATTCTAACGGCGCGTTGAGTAATCCGTTAGCCCTGCATTTTCCACTTTTTTCGTCGTCTCGATCGCTATGTGGGATGTGAGGATGAGCGAGAGAGTCGTGTGCTTTCTGATTGTTTGAAATGTCAACGACGACTAGCGGACAGAGTTGCCACCGTGGCATAAGTGAAACTAGAGATGTGCGTGAGTGGGCGTACTAATTTCATGAAGTTTGCGATAGGAGCAGCACTATTTAAATTAACGGAAATATACCTATCTATTTCTAACAGAGCTGCAAACCAAAAAAGAAATTCGGATCTCCGGTACACTCGTTTGAACCCCAATTATGGAATGGTTAAGGTTCGGAAATTTAAGGTTTGAGGTTTTTGGGAGAAAGTTAGAAGTTCAAAGCAAGTTCACTGATTTTTGGGGGCCTTAAACAGATCAGAGCTATTCAAGAAAGATCCAGCTGATATCGAGAAAGAAGCCAGTGATATTCTATATTTTCAAATGGATATTAAATATCCACATTTTGGAGTTTCCAAGCTGAACTGAACTGACAGTCGACAGGCAGGATTAAGTATGATAGGTCATGCGGTCTTTCAACAGCTGTAAAGCCTAGCAGCATTTTTGGTGTTGTGTGATCCTGATAAGAGTTATGAGCTAAAATTCAGCTAAAATTGCTGGGTATTTGGTCTAAAAACGGCGGAGTAATTCGAATTACAAATAGCTAAGTAAGACCCCTTAAACCCTTGGATCGCCTGTATAAGCTGCCTTTCCTGTTCACATTAATCTGCATCTGCTTACTAAAATATCTGTAATCAGCATTAACTTTAAGGTATTAATAATTAAATACCATAAATACTCGTGAGTAAGTTTTCAATTGAGATGCACATCTCTAGTCCGCTAAATATCGACAGCTGATGGTGGCTTTGGTCACACTGATCCAAACAATCCAAAAACATAAGCAAGCAAATGCATTAATTCTATTATTATGGGCGGTTGTCGCTGCGTGTTTCGTGACTGCTCTGTCAGCAAGCAAAGCTGTCCAAAGATGCACTTCTTCTACCTACCCGTACGTGACCCCAAGCTCCTTTCGCATTGGCTGCGAAATTGTGCCATTGTGAAAAACGGGAAGCTGGGAAATCGAACTGTTTGCGCTCGGCACTTCCGCCACGAATGCTTCATGAACTACAAAATGGACCGTTTGATGCCCACGCATATGATGCCCACACCGACACTGGTGCGAATAGACAAAGAGATGGCCTGGGACTTGGAGGATCTCGATGAGAACGGCGACGCTAGGCTCGTTAAGCTGCTTCCACCCACTGGTCACTTGATTCCGCCCAAAGATTTCGAGTGTCCTCTGGGCTTTGATGAAAGTCCAACGGGACAAACCTATACTAAATACTGGGCCCAGAAACACAGACCGTTGTCATTGTCAGCCGAACTGGAGGAGGAGCGGGCCATCAAAAGAAGGAAAGAGCAAAAGCAAAACGGGGAAGTCATAACAGTGGCCTTACAAAAGCGGGAACAGAAGACGACCAAACTTATTGCATGTCCCGAACAGAATCCTGAGCAAAGGCACCGCAGAGAGAGTGAATCAACCCAAGTGGTTGAAGTCATAAAACAGCAGCCGCAGCGAAATGGAAGGCCAAGCGAGGAATCGGTATTCAAGATTATTGAATTGCCAAAACAGAAAACGGACACGAATAATGATGAATCAATTTTGGAGATCTTGCCACAGGATGCCGAGCTAAGTGTCGAGGTGACTGCTGTAATAGAGTCGATAATGCAAGCACCATCGCTATCCACGCAGGAGGCTTACGTTGAGTTGCAGCACAAGTATGGCCAATTGAAAGCAAACTTTGACCAACTCTCCAAGGATTATGACCACTTACAGACCAACTATTCAACTCTGCTGAACAAGTTGAAGGATATTCAACAAAGCTTACCTGTACCTGAAACGTTTTGTAGGTTATAGAAATAGATTTTAAAGAGGTTAAGCACTTAATCTTAAAGAGATGCATGTTAAAAATACATTCTGTAATCTAATCTTACAAAAAAAGGACTCTTTGGACTCAAGCGAAAGGTGTCCGTCCGCTTGAGGCTTATTGTGTTGCCGATTGTGTTGTGACCCATAAAACAGCAGGGTCCTTAAGTAGAGCTTCTTCCAGGGAGATTGTCCTGAATTCAAAAAGAAAAGAATCCACAGCTATTTTTATGCCCAACCTAAGCCCCAACTAAACTAGCATAAGAAAATATTGGTAAAGAGGAGGCTGCCTCAGAAGCACGGCCAATTAAGAGTGACATTTGAACTTGTTGATGTCAGCTTTCATGTAACTTGCAATTTGACACTTAGCTCTTCTACATTCTTGTGACCTGTGCACATGTAACTAAATATGTAACACGTTTGGCATCGCCGCACAGTGGCACGTTTTCTCAAATCCTAACTTAACAAGTATTGGAGTTTCCCACTGGATTTTATTCTGCAATCTTCGATGTTTTTTATAACGGTAAGTTCTTTGGTTTCGCCCACAAAAAAGGCGTAATTAAATCAGTAAACTTGGTTTGTTTTGTTCATCAAAATTCAGGATTCTTCTAAGAATTTTACAAATGCAAAGCTCAAATGACTTTTAATCATTTTAAGCAAAAAATAAAAGTGAAATTGATATAAGAAATAAATTAAAAAATAAACCGTATTTGTTTTAATTTAAAAAAAAACTTCCTAGCTCGCACTCGAACCAAAATTTTACCGGCAGAAACAGTGGGCAATTGACCCCTGACGTCCGAAAAGTACAGTTTTAAAGGTTCCATAATCGTGTTCTGCAGTTAACAAACCCATTCCAGTCCATGTTTCAAGGAAGCAGTTGGTAGGTTCATCAACCAAACTGAGTTTAGAGATTTTTGTTGGTAATTCTGGGCCAAATCTTCAGTCTAAGCATTTCCGTTTGTTTTAAATGACCAATTACTTTAGGCTTTTCTTTTCTTTCTATTTTTTGTACAATTTTTATAATATATAAGAAATTTTTTAATATTTCAAATTGCTTTAATCTAGTGGTAGCGTTTCAGCGAAATTCTTAATTTAAATTGTAAAATCAATCTATTTTATTAAATTTCATCAAATACTAAACAAGATTATATTCAAATGCAAAATGCATTGTTGATTGACCGGCCTACCTGATCGATAGCTAACTATCGATAGTTAGCTAGTTCGATAGTTTGTGTCATTGACACCGGCGGCGTGTTGTTCTAGCTCGCAAGTTTTATTAAGTTTTTTGGTCTTTCAATGCGTTTTAAACTTGCAATATGCTTTCGGTTGGATCGTGGCGTACCCCGGTGTTGGCATTAGTTAATAATTTAACGCAATTGTCAAATTAGCTCAAGTTCTTCGTGACCGCAAGTTTTGTGTGTGTGTGTGTTCCCGTTATGTTTCGCGCCAACCTGGCCCTATCTGTGGCCTTCGCGGCAGCGTCTTTACTTATTTTTTGTTGTTTTTTTTCTTGTGTTGTTGCGTGTGCCTAACTTAATACAGTTAGTAAATTGAAATACATGTGCAAATGCTGTATGCAATTTGCATGTGCATGCCCTCGCACTCTCTTCGTTTTCTTGTGTTCTTCTTGCCCGTCTTCGCGAAGTATTTTTGTTGTCCCTTTAGCTGCGCCCCCCCGATTGCTTACGGTGCTTGTGTCCTCTCGATCAAATTTAGCCTCACATCGCGTCCGCGCTTGCCCTTTTTGTTGTTTTTTTTGTATGTGATTGTGCATTTATATAATTAAAAACTACTTAAATTATATACTGCTGCTGCATTAACTGCATTTTCTATCGGTAAGTGTATTTTTTTCTTCGCCTAATAAAATTGTGTTTGATTGACTCCTGTAGTCAATTTGGGGAAATTGTAGTCATGAAAGTTCATGTGTCATGCAGTGTTCTACTGGGGTCTAAAAGCTACATTGCAGTACTCAAGGGTACACAAAGGGCTTGTATAACCTGCCAATTTATTTAGTTAACATATTTGTACATTGCACACTGGGACAGAATGATAAACTGTGGTCCAAAATATACAATATAGATAGAATATAGAAATCAGGTAAAAACCGGATAAACGATATGAGAAAAAGAATGTTCCCTGTGCTTCTGCAGTGGCCAAATTCAAAATTTTAAGAAAACATTTATATTTACAAATTTTCAACTGCTACCATTTGTCATACCTAAACATTCGTAATTCACCAAACCCCATCTAACACCAATTTAGTTAATGGTTTGACAAATAAATGGAATCATAAATAAAAATAACAACTTTGATTTACTTGCCTGGACAAATACACCAAAGCAACATTAAATAAAGTGCACAGAGAAGGATAACCCTAACTGATGAGAGACCACTTTCCGGTGCACTGAAGCGTGAACCCAAAAAGGATGGGTATGGGTGATTAAGTGAAACTGCGCATTAGCCTTGGCGGGTGAAAGCAAATGCGCAACAGCAAATACGGTATCAATGATGACAGTAAACTCACATCCATGTCCAAGACAAACACCAATTAGTAGTTTAATTTGCCATGGGAGAGCTGTAGAAATCAACCTGGTTCCATATGCTGGGCTGTTTCACACCTTTCCACCTGAGAAAGGACATTAAAATGGCATTCCACGCCCAAGCCCATAAATGGGGCAATTAAAATCTTATTTTCGCTTATTACATTTGCCCCCCACACACACATACACACACAGCTGCACCAGACGCCACGGCTCCCCCAATAAACACGTCTAAAAATTTCATGCCACGCCCATCGAACAAGAAAAAAGAAGAACGTTTGTCGCCTTTGGCCACCTGTTTCCGCGTAATTGAATCATTTTAGCGCCATTTATTTTGTTTCTTTTGGCAAGATTTTTCAATGCTGTAAGTGGGAGGAGGGGTTCGGAGCAGGGGACTGTGACATTTGTAAAACAATTTCTATTTTCCAAATGAAATCGGCAACAACAGCCAGCAGGGGGAAAGGGGCACATAAATAATAATGCGTTAAATTTATGCGTTGATTAATGTAAAGCAGTCAATCTCCTTCTCGTAGTTGAACTTTAGGGTATGTCCCCGTTCTCAGGTGTTGCCGGATGGAAAATCAAAAATCATAAGTTCATTTGAATACTTTAAGAGAAATCTTCTTATAAGCAATAGAGCCTAGCAATATGTGTTTCGGGGATTTTTTAAGGCGAAGTTATACCGGTGGATATTGTAACATCCAAGGTTTTCTTTTTGTTAGATTATTGAGATTAATGTAGAATACTTAGGAAAGCTCTACTTCTGGGCCATAAGAAAGCGATACTTCTGGGAGATGGGAAAACGATTTCTCTAAGAGATAGGTAAGCGATTCTTTATGGGGATAAGAAAGCGATTCTCTCTGGAGACAATATACCACCTGCCTAAAATTATTCAGCAATATATTTCTGTAATTCGCAAAGGTTTGACACCTTGAAATTCTCAAGTACTAATTCAGCGCACTCTTAATATAAAAACGGCAACTGAAATTCAGGTCTACTTGGTGTTTGCCAAGTTGATGAAAAGTGGGATCAATAACAGTGTATCGCATTTTTGTCCTCAAGGCGATTTTAGAGAGATATATCACCAATTTATCGATGGACATAACAAAACAATACCAATTATCGCTGATATAACACTTGTAAAATAATAAGGTGACACCAAACGTTTAGTGTTTGTGTAAATCGCCAAGCTATCTCAAAAATCTCTCCTCAAACTATCGCCAAATTCTCTCTTTGACGAGAGAGATAATTAACCCGACAAAATGTTTGCAGAGCTATTGAACATATAGCTAGTTTATCAAAATATTATTTGTTGTGATTCTTGATGATCTGTTTCCTGTCTGTTATCGGAAATGGTCCCTGACTTCTAGGTTTTTTATAATTTGAAGAGATTCGTACTCGGAGAAATCTTTGGAATTTCATCCTCGGATCAAGAATGTTTCATATAAGAAGTTCGATAAGTATACAAATTCTTGATCCAAGTGCTTCAATACTTGAACAAAGTACGAAACATTCTTAAATCAAGCAGACAATTTTCTGAATTAACTCTACTGTTTCAAAAGTAAGGGCTCCCATATTCCAATCAACCATAGTTTTAAAATTAGTTGTATTTTTCTTTTTCTGTTTAAATTTATTGTCAAAGCATCAGTCTTTGCCTGTATTCATCCGATAGCCTCTACTAAGACCATTTTAACCGCAGATTTGTATAGTGAGTGCCACTCGTATATTCTCCCATCAAACATTATTTATATGTTTCGGTACACACTCCCCAACCCTCCAACTAAATGCTCATCGTATTAATTGAATGACATCCCCCTTGTCTCAGGCTGAAACCCTCAGTGCAAAATACGTAAACATTTAGCGAAACATTTATTTCATTATTACGCCTAGGGAAACCCAAAACACAGGAAAAATGTAACAAAAGTCAAATTGAAAAAGTCACCAAAGTGTTTCCTGGGGGGTGGCAAAAGTGATAGCCCACCCACAGGGGGTTGTCTAAAAAGCGGAACGGAAGCGGAAAGGATTTCCACCGAAGTACTAGCAACAAGCCCACCACCACCAAAAACCATAGACAAAAGGCTGACACTTGTGCCGCCGCCCTGTTAGCCGCCCTGTTTCTCCCTCAAATCACATGCATAAGGTTTTTAAGTTTTTGTGCTTTGTCATACGTACGAGTAGTATGTATGAAAGTGTGTGGAGGACGATCTGGAGATACAGTTGTAAAGATATGGTAACAGGCGCGTAATGTGACAGCATTGCCCAGCCAGCTATGAATGGGGCAGACAGAAACGGTACACATGTTTGGGCGTTGTCAGTCAGGAATAGAATGGGCAAAATGCAGAAGGGTGGCGCGGAGGTTGCGAGGGCTTGCTGAACAGATATGACAGCGATTGGTGGGGGAAACAGGACTTCTATTTTTAAGTAAATTTGATGAAAATTTGGAAATGTTTTGAAAATTGTGGGATGGGCTGGTGATAGAGAGGATGTATTGTCTTGTCTGTATATTTATATTATTTTGTTTATTTTAAAACAAAAAAAAATAAGACTGCCTAACTAAGATATTTTAACCTCTATTTTATCATCACAATCTGCTCCAAACTATTTGTCCCACCTTTTGCCCCCTTCTCATTTTTGTCACCCATCACCAACCTCTCTCGTTGCCTTTCCCCCCTAATGTTATGTGAGCCACTTTCTGTTGACATAGCCGTCTTGTTTACACAAATGAATTCCCACCTTCCCCCTCGACTCCCACCCCATACAAATGTTTAGATATCATTTTGCGCAAATAGCCAACAATGCGAAAATGTCAGCCAAACTAAATGTTGGGTAAATAGTTGCCAATGTAATTGGATCACAGGCAACGTGGTAACAATTATTTACCTTTCGATGCAAGGAAAGTTCATAGAAAATTTAATTAAAGTACAGGTGACAATTCCAGCCATAAATCAAAGCTCCGCAGAGGAGGATCAGAAAGCCAAGACCCCAAGACTAACAACTGCTGCAAGTGTCAGCAACATGTGGCCAAAAAGAAGAAAAAATATTGAAAAGTACAACAAAAAAAAAAAAACAAAAACTGTCGCACAACTCGCGACTTTTTGACATGGTCAAGTTTAATTGAAAAAATAATACAGAAAAATTTGCAATAAAAAAGTGGGAGCAACTTTTAACCTCTCCGGCAGCTGCCGCCAAAGCTCATAATTAGAAATGTGGAAAGAGAGAAAGCAAAATTAATTTATTCTTTTTTCGTTTTTTTTGTTGTTTTAATTGAAATTTTCCTACAGATAATTTTAATAACCTGAAACCAAAAGGATGCGACGGTAATTGCCATAGATAAGCATGGGAGGAGAAAAGGTTCACTTGCTTTTTGTGTCTTTTATTCACAAATTTTACTTTATTTACGCTGCACGTTATGCTATAATTAATAATCTCGCTGGGGGGAGGGGATGGAAAGGGAAGGTGGTTAGATGAAATCCGAGCGCAGGTTGCACGGCAGTTGATTAAATTTGACACAGTTCAAGGTGCTTTATTTTACTTTATTTTTTGGGATAGAAAAAGGGTTAAAGTTGTGGTGGATTTTTTGGTGACATTTATGACAGGTATGGTTGCGGGGGAAGAAGAGATAACCAAGACTCGAACAACACATGTGAGTCGTTCACGTTCTAAATTGAAGTCATTTTTTTTTTAATTACCTAGTTTTAATATGCATCCACAGCAGAATTGCATTTGATCTTAAACGCTTAAACCCCAACAAGTTGGTGGTAAATAAGACCACTTGTAACTCTCAAGTTCGAATTTCGTGCATTGTTAAAATAAATGGGCATAAGAAATGAAGTGTTTAAACATGTGATTAAATCATTATTGGATTTTATTTCATAAAGTTAAGAAATTATACTTGAGTCAGAAGCGGGAACCCTTTATCGAAAAGATCCGATGTAAACTTTAAGCTAGAACTATTATTTTTTATTTTATGTGTACTGGCATCCGAAAACCAATATTTTTGGAGCACTGTACCGGTACAGTATAGGTTCTGGGTTAAACAACTGCCAAGTGAGCAGCTTGATTAGCTTAGTTGTAACCTTAGGGCCGATTTCTCATCTTCTACATAGCTACTATGTGTCAGATAAACATAGATTTTGCTCTTTGATTTTTGTGAACCCTTGTCATAACCATCAAAGCACTGTGTTCAATATAATTTTCTTATTTTTATAGGTATTTATAGCTTTGTAGGATTTGAAAGCAGCAAATTGCAATACTGTGTTAGATATGACGATTTTATTCCAGCTTTTTAAGTTTAGCATTGTAGAGCTTAGATCATTCTTCTCTTATTAAACCAGAAATACTTCAAAAAAAATCTGATATTAACTAAACCTTTGCCGGATCAAACTGTGGGTTATAAAAATTCATAAGTTTCGGTAACTCCCAGAACTAGAACCATAACTGAAATACAATTCGAGTTAGTTCTAATGTAGAGTTTGTCTGTAGACACCCGAAGGTCAAAAATTATTGAATTTGTAGTCAGACTTTTAGTCCAAATGTTATCAAATCGCCAAATCCATTAATCTCCTAGAAACCATTATCATAATGAATCGTTTTCTATACCATTTTCATGGCTTTCATAATAAATGACTACCAGTCATGTCCCTGGCTGTTACATAATACGTAAATTATCATAAACAAATTAAAAAAGTTCGTGATGTGTCATTTACCTCCCTCAGCATCCCCAACCAAAGGCAAGAGTTTAATGTTATTTTTAAAAGTAATAAGCAAAAGCCTCGTGGGTGGTCTCTAGAACCCAAAAGAACCCTGGAGATGACTCAAGGGCCTCCAATGCTTATGGTTAAACGTATATCCAATTGCAGCAGGCGGGGGGGCGGAGTGTTGAAATAGAAACAGCCCACTGGGACAAGCCAATGTGATCCGCAGGGACAAGGATTTTAAATATAATTTGTTTGGTTTCCTGCCTAACTTCCCAAATCCAAAAGGGGTTGCTGCTCAAGTGAATCACAGCAGGCGACGAGCCCAGATGGGTGGGGGGGATGGAAAAGAGGCCGTGTGAAAACAATCAGTCAACATTTTTGGCAAAACTTGACTTACTGACGGACGGTCTCTCATATTATTCTCATAATTTGATTACATTATGAAAGGAAAACAAGTAAGACGGGAATTTTACGGATGAAGGGAACATTGGATACTCTTATAAAGTATATAAAAAAAATGGTGTCAATTTGAATATAAAAACTGTGTTTATCAACCCATATTTTGATTCCATTGTCAATTTAAACTGCAACTTAATTCTTAAAATAACATGAGCTTAGGGAAACGGCACTTAAACCCCTACTCTTCTACAATTAGGATAAGTAAGACAATTCTTAATGCAAGTACAAAGTTCGCAATTGTTACCCGAAAGCGTTTTTAGGTGTTTTAGACTGCTGTTTAATCTTTGAGAACTTAATTTTATTCAAGAGTAGTTTTGAGACAATGCTTACTTACTTTTGAAAGAAGAATATGCTTACTTAAAACTAGAACAAAATTTTCTACATTTATCTCCAGAACGATTTGATTCCTTATGAGACCAAGAAGTTGAGTACATTGAGGACGCAGAAAATGAACCAAAGGTCAGTAGGTATAGCTAGATCAGAAATATACCATCCATCCACAGGAAAAATCATAAAGCAAGTTGTAAATTTCTCTTTTCAATCGTACTTGTACTCAATGTTTGAATCGGTATTTCTAGAAATTTTGTAAATTACTTAATTTCCAAAAATTCTGAAAATATTAATTGTTAATCCTAGTTAAGAAGAATTCATACTTCTTGTTGATAATTAAAGAATAGAACTGAAATAATTCGATCTGGCTTTCCTTCCGAATGCAGTCACTCCTCCAGCAAGAGTATAATCAAGCACCATCAAACTTGTAGCACATTTTGTTTGTGGTAAATTGTTCGAATTGGCGACACGTGACCAAGTCACGTGTCCACACCAACAAACGCCGGAAAAGCGGCGTGTCAACTCTCATGTAATCACAACAAACATGTGGACTCGCATATCGGCTATCCAGATACCATTCCAATGAAATTGCCATTAAGCGTTTAATAGTTGCCTGTTGGCACATCCACACACAAAACCAAAAATGGAACAGAAGCCAAGAGGGCGGGCCCGATCTGCGGTTGGCCGCGTGCCGACGCCTCATCATTCATGTGGATAAGCGGTTCTTGGTTACAAACAATTTTTTGCCGTTCATTTAATGTTCATGTAAATTATGCGACAAAAAGTATTTTTGTAAAATCTCAAAGTATTAGAGATAAGGATTTTACAGAGTTTACAAAATCGTGGGATTAAAAGAGAGAAGGTTATTGGGTGGCGGGATGGCTGGAGAATGAGTAGGGGTGTGTTTCAGTCTTAACTGAACACGTGCTATACTTTTTGGAATATTTATTTATAAAATAAATGAATTTCTATTTGACTTTTATACTTGTTCCCGGCAAAATTGTCAGCCATAATGTATGTAAAGGTTAAGGTAAACCTATATTTAGTAGTTGTATTGTATTTTTTTTTATTGCAGTATATTCTTACTCAATGCGAGCTTTATATGCTTGGCTTAAGCCTTTTGAAAAATTAATTCTGAAGTAAAGTTGCTGTAGTCGAGTTCATCTTCTCTAAAATACCATCTTCCATGATTTCGTGTATTCATTTATTGAGATTATTCTGTCCTTGTTTAATGTCAGCTATCAAAGGGTTATTCTTGGATCTATATATTAGATATTGGATCAGGAGTTATTATGCTTACTGTGCTTCTGACATTGTACATTCTTGATACAAGTATAAAATTGTATATTTTATTCTCTGAGTGTACGTTGGATCAGACCAAAAACTCACTAAGCTAAGTTGACAGCCAAAATGTACCTAGAAATCTACTAAGCATATTTAATACATCCAGAAAATGCTAAGAAACAATAAGATCCGGCTCTCAGGCTCAGTGCGGAGCACCAGTTTCTGTCCCGCAGTTCCGAGCAATTCCAAAACCTGATTTTAATCAAATTAAGGAAAAAATGCCATCTTCTCTCATTTTATTTTGCCATTTAACCCAAGACCCAATGAAAATTCGATTTTCTTCACCTCTAATGGCATCATTTGCCAAAGTCAAGAACGTAGCCTTCGCCAAAACTCCTAAACTAAAATCAAACATAAAATCGTAATAAATATTTATGTCCAAAAGTCTATTGTTGCTTCCGTGGGTAACACATGTAGAGATTATAAAAGTGAATTTTTATGGCTGACCCTTGTACAGAAATTGTTTAAAATCAAAAATTGACGATTATGCAAAAATGCAAACAACAACACCTTTATGGGCCCGAGAGCGCGCACACATGATTTCTTCTTTACTCCTAAGTATGACATTGGTTTTATGCCTACTTCAGGTTGCGGCCGCATAAAAACCGCAACAGAAGGCGGCGGAAGGGGCGTTGTCGATATATATATAGAACATCTATACGACACATGAGCGATAAAAGTTAAATATGCAAAGATGAAAATCTATAATTTTTTATTAGCTACCGGAGTGGAAGGTTTTTATGTATGTTTGTATGCTGTCGCCTCTAATTTGCCATTTCGTCCCATTTGTTGCGGTGATGTTGCGCAAATTTTTACGATTTGCGATTTTGCACGAATTATATATTTATTTTTATAGTTTTACAATATGGCGACCCAGTTGCGGGCGGGCCATCAAAATTGCATTTGATTTGATCCTAAAATCCTTAAGCGGTGGGTGGAAATATTTTGATTTCTTTATATACTCCAAGGAGGATGGGGATGACTTTGCTTAGCAACATCTGCGGCTGCATGGCATATTGCAGGCACAGCAACAGGCACCGCATAATTTTGGGGCCAGCCAAGAGAACCAGGCTGGATCAAAACCGGACTCACACCATGGACCGAAACAGGTCTCGGGGGATAACCCAAAGCAAGTGGTACAACATGTCCCACAGCCAGACGAGTACGGCCCACATGATGTTTGACAGCAGCTACTGGGTATGCCACATCCAAAGCGACAGCCCCGCATACACATGGTAGATGGAGATCGAATCGTGTGTGGGGCGTAATTGCAATAGATTCCCCTCACCTGGACCGATCACAATCCCGCCACACAAAGAGGCGTACGGTCCAACGGGATGCTCTATGTTCAGCTCATACAGCTAATGCTGATTTGACCCACCTTGTGGGAAATGGAAAAATCTAAGATCTTCTACGGAAAGCTGAAAGTGAGGAAATACTTACATTAGGAATATGAAAGAAAATAGAAAAACTCGTCGGATTTTGATGTTTGATTAATAATGCTTGAAAGCTAAGGCAGAGACAAAACTAGTTGATGGAACATTTATCTAAACAGACGAATTGGGGGACCCCAAACCTCCGCAGAACAAACTAATTAGATCTATGATTGAACTGAAAACGGTGAAATTGCACTTCAATTCTCATTGAAAGCCCCGTTTTCAATTTCTCTAAATTCTTAAGTTAAACTTTCCAAGCCACCCTCCCACGACAACAACTTCCGCTGCTTCAATTAAAACCATTCGCAGCCAAACGAATGATTTACACCACTAGCAACTGCTGGCCAACAATTGCAACAATTTCTTGGGGCCACTCATAAAACTGAATGGTTTTATTAATATTACGAGAATTACTCGCAATTACTTAGTCACACCCAGACCCGTACGGTTGGCTCAATATCCGCTTCATAAGCAGATTAATTATGCGACTTTTGCTCTACATATTTGCCTGGCTAACAGATTTTGAAATGTACATGGGGCGGGGTGGGTGCGTGCCCGGTGGTCGCATGTGGTCGCCATCTTGATATGGTGCTCTCTAATTATACGATAAACACAAGTTGACCTCCCCACTCATAGTATTAAACCATAAATCTGAATATTAATTTTGGGGGAATTTCTGAAATTGGATTATGAACTCTGACATAGGGAGTAACCATTGCCTTTATTGTTGGTAATTAGAATTAGAAATTTTGTGTATACGTTGACGGTTTCCGAACACATGTGTGTGGGTAAAAATAATCACAAAATTAAACACAGCTAGAAGGAATAATGGCTAATATTGAGTATTATTTTGTTTGACTTGCGCAACCATTTTACGCCTTATGTGCGGGACATTAAAATGGTTTATGTATGAAATTAATTTATTCTAGAAATTAGAAACTCGACGGGGTAAAAATGAAACATTTCTTAATTACTAGCAAATAAATACAAATCATTTAAGATTAAGTTGGAATGAGCACGATGCATACATTCTGACTTATTTACAATTTCAATTTATTACTAAATTTATTTCCAAGATTTTTGGCTATCATAAAGTAAATTTTGTGATTGGAAAACCCTTTAGCACTACTCTCCAACTGTTTCCTTTCCCCACCAACACAAACCAAATAAATTTTTAACCATAAATTACCAACCTCAGCCCATTTATTTATCTATTTACCTCTCACACCAAGCGCAAAGTTTCTTTGTCCCAACCACAAGAGTGCAAACAAGCTCTTCAGAGCTCATGAAGTTACCAACCCAAAAAGAAAACTAATTGCAATTAGAAACTGATTTAGTTAATTTGTTTACACAGCGGTGTAGTTTGTCGTTGGCTGGAGTAAACCCAAAAAAAATTGTAGGAAAGCTGGCCAAGCTAAGAATTTATGGATGTGGGTTATTTTGGCATATTTTTGCTGCAAACAAATTGGTAGAAAGATTTCAGTTTTAGCTGAATTAGCTAATTGATTTTGGTAATAATGGATAAAGTCGGTGTACTTCTTTATATGAAAGCCGGTCAACCATTTCCATTGCCTTTGGCAATCCTCACATAAGTCATAAATCATGCGCATATAGAGAAAGACTCTCTCATAAGTTATAAGAATTGGCAAGGTATCCGGCGTCAATAAATAAACAAAAGGCATATAAGGCATTGCCATTTTTTTATGGATTCTCCAAGGACAAAACTATCTCTCCAATCCACTCCCTTCGTTTATTTATGGGCCACAGCCATTGAGGGAAAAATTTGCATTTGCATGGAAACAGGCTGAGCAGATGACCCAGGGATACCTTTGCTATTGGATTTGCTTCGCTTTTTTTTGGGGGGGTGGGGGAGGATTCGCCGAGAACTCGCGCAATCAAACGCCGTCTAGCGATTTGCAATTTTCATACACATGCGAGTCTCGGAGCGACGCGTTCGCCATTTTTCTCCATTGGGAGGGCCCACATATATCATTGTCTGGCCAGTGCAAACCGAATACCCCCAAAAAACTGAGGCGAAACCAACCTGCCGCCATTTTCTGATTTATGATGCTATTTAGATTTCCACGTGATTCGTTTTCAATGTGCGCGGCGGCGTCCAGCGGCGGGCAAAGATAGAAAAAAATTGCACACAATAAATCGCGCGAGTAGAAAAGCCAAAAAAAGAATGTAAAAAATCGAAAAAAAGAATCTCTGCTCTGCTTAAAATTACAACACACAGCTGCGTGTGCATAAATCTCTCTCTAAAAAAGGAGAACAAAAAGTATAAAAAACTGGAGAGATCTGCCAATGCATTTTTAGAAAAATTAAAAAAAGGAAAATCCTATCTTCCAACCCATTCAAAATTCAATTCGTTGCGATTTAGGCAGAAGCCCAGCAAAATTTCAATTTGCAAATTTGGTACACCGAGAGAAATCAAATGACTTGCAGGCGTTGCATTTTCTTTGATATTTCTCATCATTTCCCTGCTAAATCTGACTTTATTTTCCTCAGTGCTCTTAGATTGCCCCTTGAGCTTATCAACTATTAAAAGCAAATGGCGACATATTTAGCATGAAATTTGGCGGAAATCAAATTGATCTCTGCCTCATCTACCCCCACGTCCATCCTTATTATGAATTCGCATTCGATTTGCATATTCGGGCATGAATAATTGGGGAATCCCCTCCAAATACAAATCTCTTATTGCCATTTTCTCTCCCCTCCCCACCCCAACAAATGATGAGCACATCAAGTTCATGAGGCCGCCGATTGACTTTGAATATTAGCTGTGGGTTATGCAGGGGGTGGGATGGGGGATTGTGGCATAGCAGCTGTAATTGACATGCAAACGCATTTTCTCTGCTTCCACGATTTGATTTTCCATGTTGCTGATGCCATTGCTTTTGCTGTTGTTGTTCCGCAGAAACGCATATGATTATTGTTAGTGGAGGGTCTCATGTATTTTGATTTGATTAATTATAGTACAACATCGGTTATTGCCGGAAGAGTGTGTGCGTGTGCGTTTGTTAATTCAAATTAATTAATCTGCGCATATTGTACACAATCATTTGAAAGCTGCGAGACTGAGATTGATTGCAGTTGGGGCACAGCAGCCGGATTCACGAGTATTTATGGACATAAGAAACGCTTCTTTTTTTTTATGAAAGTAAGCTTTATTTGTAAGCTTAACTTAGGAGCCACGATGGACCGAACATGGTGACGACAATCTAGGAACTAGCACAGTCGCTTAAGAAGCATCTTGAAGACCTTGGATCCAGAAATACATTAAATATATTTAAGAAGGACCTTGCCCAAAATAAAGAAATGATTAAAAAGACACTATTTAGTCATAAATTGAGTATCATTTTCACTTTCATCTTCCAAGGATTACTAATATATTTTGGAAAATATTAAAATTATATTTCGAGAATATCAAACTAACACTGAATTGAATCAGGTTGATATTTTTATGTGTTAGTTTCTTATTATCAGATGTATACCACCCCTTATCCATTTAATATTATATATCAATTATTTTACTTGTAAAATCACATTGATCCTAGATGTAATCAATTTGATTTCATTTCTTATAAAACTTAAGACATGAAATCGTTAAATTTTTGTGTTTCTATTTTGAACTATAGGTCTGTGTCCAGCACCCCAAATAATATTTCATATAACACAATTCTCCAAGTTTTTATTCAAGTTTAAAAAAAAATTCTCCGAATTCTAATCGAACCAAGAATCTCCATTTACATAAAATGCTTAAATAAAACTTTTATTTAAAAATGCATTTAAATTGATATTTATTTCTTCTTATGAAACTAGCAAAGTTTTCCTCTGGCTCTTTGATTAATCACTCGCAGCATTTTGAATACTTTCCAAACCCCAATTTACTTGATTTATAAGCACTTCAATATTTTTCACACTCAACTACTAAATTACGTTACATTTTGAGCGAATCTTAAGTAGCCTCATATATCAACGGGTGCAAAACTTGACGTGCCCCCCCTTGCTCCCTCCCCGCCATGGTGAGAGCATTACCACAAAAGTTGCGAGAACGAGGTTGACAAAGCTTTTAGTGTCCTCTCCCCTGGCTCTAAGCCCAGTGCAGACCAAGTGATAATTGAATTAGAATATGGCGTCTCACACACACGCACACAAACAAAGCTATAACTTTGCTAGGACCAAAAAATACAACACATGTGCCATGTCATTTAGGGGTTGAGTTCGGGCTCCTCTTAAGAAATATTATGCTTTTAACAATTTCTCCATTTACATACATCTTAATTATTTCTCAAGATGGTTTTTGTGTGGATTACACACACATCCACACACACACATGTGTTTGAGGGTAGTAAAATTTTACTGGTACCCAACTGGCTCCCAAGCAGATTTTGTCTTCATTTTTACATTTGCATTTCCAGCTAATTTGGTTAAATGTTTTTAGGTGTAATAATAATAACTTGTGTCGTCGTTGAACATATTTTTATGATTTCGTTTCTGTAGATTACGACGAAGGAGAGCGAGGATTTTGCTAATTACTTTTACTCCCCACATGGGGTTAAGGAGGTGTGGGAGGACAACGGGCGGAATTTAATTAGAGCTTACACATTAGCTTCCTTGAAGCAACTGGAACTTATTATAATTACAATTTAAATGCAAATTTCGTCGCCATCTTGTCCCCTGGCATAAATCACTTGATTGATTTAAGTGTATCAGCGATAATGATTCTCTTTCACAGAGATTTCAATGGCACTGTAAACGAAAATTCGAGAATAGCAACCCCCTAATTATACAGTTATTCTTACCCTAAATATGATCGGCTAATGATACCATGAAAGAGATAGTAGGATAGGTAGGCTGATTAGGTTCAACCCTCCTCTTTGGTTTGGCTTTTTTCTGTGTGTGTGTGTGAGTGTGAGTGTTTGATGTGTGTCCGGCGAAAAGTCAATTGGGAAAAATTAATTTAGCAAAAATCCCATTGTATGCGACTCTCAATATAGCTGGAGACAAAGTGTTTTGCCACGTTTTGATGAGGGACTGACAGTGTGGCAGTGAAAAGTAATTTGTGCACTAATAGTGCACCATTATAGGGAGGGAAAATACACTGGGAGAAAATATATAGTAAGCAGTGCTTTAACTTTGGCTTCTAGGTATGAAATATATTCCTCAAATTGTTGACTTAAGAAATTCGAGAAAATTCGTGGGCAAGTGCCAGAGCATTTTTGAGCTAATAATAAAACAAAGCACACTAAGAGAAAAGTCAAGAAATTCCAGGCTGATTCGGTCTTAAAAGTTAAACGAATGTGCCAATTCTTGAATTTTCTTCCAGCTCCCAAGTTCTCAGTTTTAAGAACGGCTTAGATATGTTAAGCACGCTTTGGGAAGAACGGATAATTCTTGGATAAACTTCTCAAATATATAAGAACCGAAAGTACTTAACTAAAGTCTATAAAAGTCAAATTTTAATCCTCTTGGATCTGTAACTAATGCCAATGTGTACCGAGTGTGGTGCAGCGGGTAGTGTGTGTGCCAAATGTGCGAAAGGTTGTGAATAAAATAAGTTTTGTTGTATACAAAATTCGTAATAAGGAAGTATTTGAATATTAAACGAAATTGCTAGAAAGAAATCTTTTGTGTCCAGAAGTTCTTATTAGAGAAGTTTGACTGTACATAGTTCAAACCCACATACCAAATTTCCAGTTCATGAATTTCCGAGATTTGTAAGTCCTATAACACTCACATTATCAATATTCCATTCGAAAAATAAAGACCTGAACCACGTTTGAACTGGTTCGGCAAAGCAACAAAATTACCAGCCTACCAGCATATTACCAGCCTACTCACCAGCTATTCAATTAATAGCTCAAACAATTTCTAATTCGTTCATTATTAAAATTTAGAAGAAAAAGGAATCAAATTAACTTTTATTTTTCTGTTTTTATTTAATACTTTTTAAGAACTTATTCTATTAGAATAAGACATGCTCCGACTGCCAGCAAGAAGTTTTCCATCTCCCAATACAATTTCTTTCAGTGCAACATTTCCCTACTTTCCCCCTTCTCATTATACATAATCGCATTTACACTAATTGGGTGATGGTGATCAATCAAAAAGAACAGAAGAAAAACTGCAACCAAATAGACTCTAACTGAGTTCAGTTATATTTTTTTCTCTCTCTTTGGGTATTGTCAAAGCAACAGTCGCCCCGTACTCGTGTAGTAAACCTGAATGAATGGGTGAATGTGAACTCAATGATCCGATTTCCGGTTGTGCATAGAAAATACCTGAACCAAATTGTTCATTTGGCCGTTCTCGAAGTCAAATCATCAACCCCTCGTAAAAACGGAAGCAAAATGTTGCAGCTGATGTCGACTTTTGGCACGAACGACCCTGTCCCTATATGGATAGATGGCAGAAACTCGTCGTTGTCTCGTCGTGTGTTGTCACCGCTGCCATTATCCCTGCTAATTTTGCAGCTCAATGAGTCTTTAGAATTTTTTGTAGGCTGATCTTTAATTGCGCAGCTTGGCAAGCGGCATTACAAGCAAAACGAACCCGCTTAAAGTGTGATAAATGCGTTTTTGAGAAGGCACCGAAACGGGATGAGAATATGAAATTGGAGTTTTGGGTCAGGGAAAAATATCCTTCGGGTAAAAGTTTTTTCTTTTGGAATAATTAGTTTTCGTCTTATTTGTTGTTTATTAATTGGTTGATTTTTATCAGAGGGAAGAAAGAAGGTGACTGCTGTGGGTAACATTTTTTAAATATTTTGTATTTGGGCATCTTAAGGGCGGATTATTTGATTACTGAGAATAAAATCCAAAAGTTGATAAATATTTCCACCATTTTGCCAAAAAATCAATGCTCATCCCATTTGCCTTTTCATGTGAGCAAATCAAATCGTGTGGAAAAAATTTCGCAAAAAAATCATAACATCTGCAATTAATCCCGAACCCAAAATGTCATTTAAGGTCCAAAACTGTCGCGTGAACACAAAATTGATTTTTATTGATATTTATATATTAAAAATTTTCCACATAAGCACCCAGAAAACGAAACAGCAAAAAAAGAACATTTGCTGGATAAATGTATTCCTTTTTTTTTGGCTTTTTGCAACCCTCATATGAGTGCGAGTATGTGATAGATTATAAACTTGAAATTGTAACAGTAGCCAACCCAGCAGACAGCACATTTTATGAGTTCCTCCACCCGGAATTGAGTTACTTGCCCTGCTAAATGAGGGTTCCACTTTCACCGAAAACCCAACCCATTAAATTAAAAGGCCATAAATTATGGAGTTTTTGGCTTTAATGTCAATTGAAGATTTTCGCAAGTAGTGTGAATTGCATTCTATTGATTGTACATACGTTAGCTTAGTTCTTTTGTTGCCACTTAGGAGAAGCTGGGAAAAATGCGGTGCTATTTAATTTGATTATTGGGCTTGGTGGTAAGAGATTACGACAGGGCTAATGGCTAGCAAAGGGAATTAAATGCTTTATGATATAATCAAAGCATATTGGCAAATTCAGGGCTGAAACCCTCTTTTACCCTTTTCCATCCGGAGTTGGAGGGTAATAACAAATTTGATAATCAATTTCTAGCTACTGAAACATTTAGAAATTAATTCACTTAATATTCTAGTGTAGTGCAAGTTACCATTTTTTTTTATATATTTTTTTCTTTTACTAATTTTTCTTGACCTTGACTTTTAAATATAACCGCATAATTTTTTTGAAGTCTCTAAATATCCACAAGATAAGCAGAAAGTCGTTAGCCAATAGGCAAGTTATTTAGATGTTTGTAATTAAAGACCAAAAACATAAGATCGGAACAGGTTTAGATGCAGCTTAGACTGAATTCTTTACTGGGGTTGGCCGATTATCTGACAAGGAATAGCAAAAGCGTTGTCAAATAGTTCCTAAACATTGCTTCAACCATACATTTCACATTAAATAGTTAAAAAAAAGATGCATTCGATATAAAATGAGTAAGAATCTTCAAAATAATTTGGAAAAAATGAATTTATAAACGGAAATGTGAATTTTGCTGAGCTAAATCTATGCTTTCATCACTGCTCCCTGGCTATGCCCTTGAAAACAATCAATTGTCGCCTTTTTTTTACTTTTGATTCCGTTTCTTCTCTTTTTTAAGGCTTTAATCTTGGCTTGAGGTTGTTTTTTATTCTAAATGTGGTAATATTTATCTTGTAAATGGAATTGTAATAAAGGTAAAGGTAAAGGTTCTGTTTTCGGACTACAGTACCATAGTTTATACTCTCCTTTTTTTGTGAAACATTCTTCGATTGTATTGATTTTGTGTTTAAAACGAATCCCTATATAAAAATGTAGTTTCGAAAATGGGTCCACTTCCACAAAAATTAAACAGTTAAAAAGAGACTCAAATCCTTTATTTCAAAGCCATTGAGGTTCAGCTTTTAACAAAGTTTTAATATAGACTCAGGATTCAAGCCGTTTTCGGAATACGATTTCTCAATGGCTTTAACTACATCCTTGGAGGGGGTACTCGACTTTGTATAAACAAAAGAAGCCTCTGCAAAAAAAAAAAACAAAAAATTATTGGTATGAATTCATCACATAATTGAGCGGAGAACTTACGTATATGTCTATTCGTTTTGTCGAAAAAGCGACACACATACTCAACCAAATAGTTCGTATGATCTGTACTTATAATCTGCACTAGTTTCGAAGAATCAATTTCATTGGGATATTCAACTTCTTGGCAGGGTATAGTGGTACGGGCTGTAATCCATGGTGGCTTCAACGCACTAAGTGTGCCAACGGTAATGCCATATTCAAATAGAGGACCTTTGAGAGTTGTCTGTTTATAGGGATATGAAAGATTATTAAAATATATATATTTAGATTAATACCTAAGCAAGCCTACCGAGTCTATTGTGTGGTTAAAGTAAGGACAGGGACCAGCCATTGAAGTCGTTAGATCATCGTTTTCGTCTACTTTCTGGGAAAGTTGTTGGCCCAGAATAAGAGGGGAAAAAACTAAAATGAGAACTAGATAACTGATGGAATATTTTAATAATCGGCAAAGATTTTCCAAGAGTTTTCTTCAAGAACTTACTTTAACATTTTTTGATAGACTGAAACAGTTTACAAACAGCAACAAGTATTATATGGGCGTTACAAAAGTGGAAATAATTAAGTTAGTTCTGGATAATGATATAACTATAAGTTTTTGTGTTGACGTCAATAGTTTTAGCGCTGGAAAACTGCGAAGACAACTTATACCTCATATATTTATATGTGAATGTGTAGAATCAATTAAATGTGTTAAATTGCATTAGTTCAGGGTAATTACAAATTGTAAAACCTCTATTTATATTGCAAAAATAATTATGAATTTTCCAACAACGAGTTTTTTGTACTTAAAGTAAGTAAGAAAGAAAGCGAACGATTTGGGAGTGGTTGTATAGACTTAAGCGGAAACTTTCATTGATTTAGATTCAAAGTGTGATGACTGTATTGGCAATGTGTTGGGATCAAATCGGGTTTGTTTTAGGAATGGTTGAACAAATTAGCAAGTTTGAGATTGAGATTATAATACTATAACAAGTACAGTAGCGCCAGAAAGCAAGCTGTGTAGACTCCCGGCTCTATCTTAAGTAGACTTTAACAGTATCTGCAGGGCTACAAGTGTCGTCTTAAGTCGGTATTTGTTTTTTAATGGGTTTGAGGTGTTTAGAAAACCATAATTTATCGATTTATCGATATTTCAAATATCGATATTGAATATTTTTATAATATATATTATATTTATATTTATAATATTATTGATTTTAATATTTTTGTTTGATTTTTTAATTTCATTAAGTTGGGTTTTTGATAATCTGATATGAATTATATAAATTTTTCTGGCTGCGAAAGAAGCTAAAAACCCTACTGATCGTGTCTATTTATTGTAAATAAAGTTCTCTAAGTATCCAAAATGCAACTCAAACTAAAACATGATGACAGATTTATGGCAAGAGTACATTCTTTAACTTTCAGCGATCCCATTTACCTTAATTTACCTAACTACCCCTCTGTCCCTTCTGCCGGGTAGACTCGTCACAAAGCGAAAATGGTCAATTCGTTGCAGTCATATTTAAAAACTTAATGCCTATTAACAACAATAGATGTCGCCTGAATCCCTGATTTGCCATAGTAAAAATGGTTAATTAATAAACTTCCAATTCCGATTAAGTGTGTGACATCCACTCTCTCTCTCTGTGTGTGTGTGTGTGTGTGAGGTGACAAACGTTTAAACAATAGAAATTGATGAGATATCCGCAACGTCTGTATTATATGGCAAATTAATTGCATTTGGCCGATGCCAAATTGTCAATCAAAGAGCAATAAATATTATCGAGCCGAGTCAAGCCGAAAAGAGAAAGTTGCAAATAAACAAGTGTAAAAAATCGAAATAGTGGAAATGAAACAGAGCAAGTGCAATGATTGCGACTAAAATGACTACTTTTTATAGACTTTCCCAAAAAAAAAAACAAAAACAAAATAAGTTTAAGCCAAGTAACTAGCGAGCAGAGCCAGAAAGAGATACAACTACTTCAAACACACACACACACACACACACACATACATATATAAAATGTTCAAATCATCAAACAATAAACTCAAAATGGACTCCTCGCTCGCTTGTCGCACGTTTCATGCTCATTTTCATGTCGAGCGCGTTAAAAACGCCCGGCTCCCCCTTCATCTTTTGATTAAACTCTCGCTCTCTCTCTCATGTTGCACATGCCTCATGCGCAGTATCGGAAACATAATGGAATCGAAACACTAGCCATTTTGCGCATGGCGCTGGTCATGTGGGCGTGTCCTTTGTCCTCACTCACACTCACTCGTCTCATATTTGTACTCTGTGTGGTGAAGTTAATGAGCTTCTTCTTAGGCTATTTTTGAGCTCATTCCCAGCCATGGCTTGATTATATTTTGACCTTCTCTCGGTGCGGCGATTTTTTTATTCTGTTTCCTTCAATGTTGCTACGTGTTTGTTGCATTTTTGATGGGCTACCGAACCGAATGAGCAGCTCATTAACAGTCTGAGTTGATTTCGTTTTGCTTTTGGGTTTTTAATTAAAAATTCTTTTTCAAAGTTTTTATAGCGTTTGAAGCTGAAGCTAGGAGAGGAATATCGTCGGTCTTAATATAAATGTTCACCAGCTTCATCGGATATTTTTAATAGAACTTTTATGAGAGAAGGAAACGAAATTGCAGAAATTTGTTTAAAAATATTGAGGGTTGAAACCCTCTTCTGAATATTTACATTTACATGGTAAGTACGAGACTAAGGAACATTTTGCATACAGCATAAACTACTGTCATTAAGAATTTATATTCTTGATCAGCAGAAACAGCCGACCAGATATAGCCTTGTCCCTCTAACAATCAGGGCGATTGTCATTCTCTTCGCCCATCCATCTTTATGAGCTGCAAGATCTCAGAGACAAGAAGAGCTATATAAATCAGATTTTAGATGTAGACTCCTCTTGTTTTGACGCAGAGAGCGTATTTCGACACACATTTCTAATAGAGATTGGTTTATAAATAGCGGAGCTATAAAAATATCACCTTACCAAAACCAAAAATCGTTGCCTACTATTCGGGTTTTTCTTAAGAAGTACAACTTGTGTCAAAATTTGGAATGCCTTGTCTGCTCTGTCAATTATTACCTGCGAATATAAGTTTTAAACTATATTTTCCCAGCATGACGCTTTATGGTGAAAAATTGCTTACAAAGTCATCTTTCAAAGTATTTTTCATCTCCAACCGCTACATTTTCCCATCTTGCTGGCAATTTGCGGATCCCTGTCTGCGGTTAAAAATTCTATTCAATTTTGGATTTCTTTGAACAAGCGAACCTACTGATAATTAAGGTTATTTTTGAACTACGAAAACAAATAGTATTTGGAAAGGGCATTGTCTGGGCTATCCGGCGGTTGAGGTAGAGGTTGAGGTTCAAGGTATGTTTTGAACATATGGCCGGGAGTTGTCATGTTGAAAAAATTACCTTGTAGTGCCTTTGCTCGTAATGCCATGCTCAACGTTTACTTACGCTCTCGATTATTGCACGGACATTGCTCCCTTTAAGGTTGACTTAGTTTTCCCAACGTCCATAGCCTTTTAAAAATTACAATTCTCAACGAATTGAGAATCTTCTTTCTATATACATTCAACTTCCATCTTCAAGACTCTATCATAAATATACTTGTATGTAGATCCTTTACTTTCATTTTCTCATTAAAATCCCATATCCGGTAACATTGTTTTGCTATAAACATCAGCAATAATTCAATTTAATTGAGGAGACAAAAAATAAAGGAAAACTTACAAAACAAAAAAAAAGAAGAAGGAAACACAGCATAATCAATGTCGTATGTCTGCCTACAAATACTGTCAGAGAACCACCCACCCAATACACTCGTATATCACAATCATACACACACTCAAACTCATAGAGACATAGACATCCCCAACACAAAAAAAATAAAATGGACAAAAGCGGCTACCAAGCTCGTATATCAGCATTGGAATCCACCCGGCAAACCCCTAACAACGAAAACAATTTGGTAAGTTTTCGAAAATTTGCTGCACAAGCTTATGCATGTGCGAGTGAGAAAGAGATAGAGCAACAGAGGGAGAGAGAACGAGCATGAATCAGCCTAATCCAATGAGCGAGATAGCAATGCATTTTGTGTGTTGGGGAGTCCATGTACAAAGCTTAGAAATAGACAGACAATGAAAGCTTCATGAAGCGACATCTCCTGGCCGCCATCAAAGAGAGAAAGAGAGAGGGCGAGTGCCACAGCATCCCTATGAAGTTTCGTGTTGATTTTTATCATTTATCGATTTCGAATTTGTGTCGAGGGACAATTTAGTAGCCTCCTCCATCCAAAGTGTCTGGTGATTTTTTTTGGGGGGGCAAAATGAATGTTGGTGGGGAGAGGGAGCGGCGAACATTCATGAGGTGTCATTTGAAATTGGGAAGGGATTGTGTGGGGAGGCACTCGTCATTGTCAAAGCTAAATGCTCTGTGGACTGTCGGTTGGAGTACATTTTGGCCAGCCGCCTCTCTAGTGTCCTGTGTAGGCGATACTAGGCTATTTATGGCCCAGCTTGGTTTCAACTTTGTATCTCGTAATTTGCCTGGATGTTAGTTTTGCTGTTGGAAAAGTGAAAAGTAAGAACTAACTTGACTGTTGTAAATTTTATATTTGAACTTCGTCAGGTAATCTGCTTAACTAATAATAGCTTGTTCATCATTAAATCAATAAAACGTGAAGTAGGAATAATTCATTTTAAAACCACTCATTTTCAAGCATGAATCTAAGACTCTGCAAAAGATTCGATGTTGATTTGCTCTTTGTTGTTTAGTTTTGGCACAACTTTATCTGAGTTCATGTATCAAACTGTTTAAAAATACCAAAACCATAAGGATATGCCATAGTTCAAAAATCTTAACGATATTCCCCAGAGTTAAAACTATAAAGATTTTTGCCAAAGCAATTAATTTTGAAAGTCTATTCAAATCTCAGCAAATACATCAAAGAATGGGAAGCGAAGCAAATAGACCAACTGAATAATAAAGAGCAAGTGACCGAGTAACTGAACAAGAATAAAAAAAAGCAAATTTGTGAGCAACTGAACATTGCACTCGATACTCAGTACTCCCCCATGTCAGCGTGACGCGTGACTCTGAAATCGAATTCTGCTTCTGTTACGATTTCTTTCAACAAATATAATTCAAACCCTTTGAAGATGCCTTAAACTCCCTCTTATGCAATTCTCAGACCTCGAAAATCAACAATAAAGCAATTAATCAATTATATTTGACACGCCAGACACAAACAAAACCAAACCCAAATTTCGCAATATCCCTCAAATCCTACAATTTTTCAGCAAGCCAGATTATCGACATTGCCAAAAAAAAAAAGGTTCCAAGCCAAATTATACATCAGGGACACGTTCAACCATACCAGTTTATTGTTATTTTGTGAGTTTCTATTAACCTCAGTCCTCCTCAATAAGCCGCTTAAGCGGGATTTACCTGAGAACACCGATCAGAAAAACATGAACACGGCACGTAGCTCTGCGCCTGCGCAGCTGCCAAATGCC
Organism: Lordiphosa andalusiaca; assembly: GCA_035044965.1. Classification (NCBI taxonomy): domain Eukaryota; kingdom Metazoa; phylum Arthropoda; class Insecta; order Diptera; family Drosophilidae; genus Lordiphosa; species Lordiphosa andalusiaca. The sequence continues at coordinate 1,650,864 of JAWNNM010001363.1, read as the reverse complement.
AAAACAATACAAAAAGAAGCAAATTCAATGGCAATTCACACTCGGCCGTCAATTGCTGGAAGTTGACTTTAGGCGCGTACTAAAACAAAGATGAAAGGAAATGCCTGAAAGGGCCAGGAAGTGTGCGGAAGTGTTCCTTTTAGCATTTTTGTGGAAAATACGTGCTCTGGGCATGAGATTGCAGAATTTTAATTGATCTTTGATCTGGTTCGTTCGTTTGGGAAATTCACAACGTAATACCAGCGGCTGTTTACTTTAGTGCTAATGGTTACCGCTTACCCCTCTTTCTCCTTCTCTTTAGGTAATTACCATCCATATGCTAATGGAGTTTTGAATGGAGATTCCAGTGGGGTAAAGCAAAAGTAAACCAAACTATTATATGTTTATTGTTGGCATTGCAAGTTAAAGTATGATTAATGTGGGTGCTCCATTAGATACGAGTCAACAATGGTATTCGGTAGTTGCAACAGACTGAAGTCATTAGCTGGCCGGAGAAAATTGTACAACACAAAGATCGAGATGAACGTCTTTTTTGTGCCCTAGAGATGAGTGAGTAAAAGGGGCTGCACATTGAGTTACGTTTTTTTAAGATTTACAAATTTTTTAATTTTTTTTAAAAAGAGGGTCTCAATTTAGTTAGGATCTCATAGTTTACGGCTAAGGGCGAGGCGGGTAACGGTTGTTCCTTGCTCATCTGGAGTTAAAACTTTGTAAATGTGGCAGGTCCAAGGATTTTACCTTTAATAGAAGTGCGTTCAACATATTAGTGTACAGGCCCCTACAAAGATTCGTAGGACAGCAGCTCTGATATGAAGTTAGTCGAGCATGGTTCCACTCTTTTTAAACCCGACTCCTATTAAATGATGGCTTGTTTTAAAAGCTACTTCCTCCGGCAAATCTTCTCCCGTGCAACTTCTAGATTCTGAGATCCAAACACAAATAAACTTTATTCATTTCAGTTTTTTTTTGGCCTTTCAGGAGACTCTTGGTTATTTATAAGGTATTTGTAAAATTATTATCTTTCAAACTTAGGGCAAGCAAATTAATATTGCATATTTTGGTTCAGTTCAGGAATGTTTATCTATAATAAAGCTCGCGTTTGTTCAATGGGCATTTTGAAGTGAAAATTCTTAAAGGATTCTCTTAAGACTCGTTCTTTAGGAGTTTTTTTAAAGGCCATAGGGACTTCCTTTATAAAAAATGATAAGATTATTTTTAAGATTATTTAGATGGAACCTTCTACCTAAAGTTATCCGACGATTTCATAGCGGCTATTATTAAATCAAAAACGGCTCCTAATTGTTAGTAACTCCGTCTGTTGTTTTTTGAAGAACTAAATTCCCCTCCGAATCACGCTTCCATCTCTAGTTAATATCTTTGAGGTTGACTCAACTTGTTGCATTCAATTCAATTCACAAGTGTTCATCTCCTCTCCTCTCTTTGGCAAAGCATTAATAATTTGATGATAGTTATTGTTGGCTTGCTCCTCGCCTCTCCCCAACCCCATCTAACCTGTTTCGATTTCATTCATTGCTTCTCAAAAGGAGTAATTTTTTTTTTCTTGATTGACAGTTAATCAATCTTATGGTTTCAGTTGATTCTTTTCACACATTCTCATTCACTTTGCTTGTGACGTTTTCTTTCATTTGTCTGCACCTTGCTGGGCGTACAATTTCGGTTAAGAGTTAATCCTTTTGACTTGAATATTTCTTGACGGATTGTCGTGATGTGACTTAGTGACTGCGGGAGTGTGTGCATAAGCAGATTTCCGGTTTGTAATTGTTATGAGTTCTAAGCCGCCTAGATAGTTAACACAATGCACACTTGTGGGTGTTGCTGTTGAACGGATTGGGCATAGATGTTTGGTTTTGTTCAAAAATTAATAGGATAAAAGAACATAGAAAATGTTCTAATCGGAATGTAGACAGTTTTGATCTTAGATTAGGAAATGGAATAAAATATTCTTAAAAAAAAGGTCTTCGGAATTATGGTGTGCCCTGGAAATCTACAGAGGCTTCTGTATGACTTCTATTACAGATATTTGATTTTTCGAACATTACTTAAATGACTTTTTATTGTAAAGAGTGTGTTGTTCGAGAATGTGTTGCTGTGTTTTGTTTTGTGTACTCAAATTAAGTACAAAATTCTCTTATTTTCTTAAATGCTTATATTATTAAAACAAGATCACCGATTCTTGAACTGCGAGCAATTCTTAATTATTAGTAACCTTTGAAATATATATAGAAAATTCAAATACGAAATTTCTGGTCTTCATGGCAATCTGAATGGCCAAGTTTGAGAACCCTTTGTAATGGCTAGCTACTTCACAGCTGGAGCTAAAAGAGATAAAGTTTCAAGCGATAAGCTTACTTGCATAGCAGGCGAACACACTACTATCTGAATCATATTAACAATTGCATTAGAGTTTTATGATATTGAAATTTTACGGTGGGTGTGTGTTGACTTTGAATTAATTAAACTTTATCGTTGAAAACTTTGTACCTATTTTTAGAATAAAAATTTCTGCTTTTAGATCACCTCGTTTTTTTTTTAAGATTACTCTAAGCTAAAGTATTATCAAAAAGGTTTAAAAAATATAAAACTATTCTTAGTACATTTCGAAAAGGTCTTATAGTACTTGAAAAAATAATTTAATACTTGAATCAAGTATGTCCTAGGCAAGTTCCAGGCATAGGTATATGTGTAGGCGAATCTTAAGAGTCCTTGGTATTTGCGCTTGACACCGATAGTGTCCTCACATTGCTCAAGACAGATAAATAGGCAGCTGAGATGACTTCTGCACATCCAAAAGATAGCAAAAAGTTTCGTAAAAAGACACCTCAGAAAATAGAAACAAAATATAATCAGAGAAAAGTTGGGTAATTCATTGCTCAGTTCCATTGATTCGAGTAACAGGATCCGTTTCAGTACGAATAGGAAACAAGTGAGTGTCCTGATACCTCAACCGATCAATGATTCCAATATCTTTGATTTGTCGCTGTGTACATTGAATTTCTAGACAGGAATACTAAAAACAAAATATGTTCAATATTTCTTTTGCGTTTTATTCTTTATCAATTTGAAATAATTAAAATTACAATTTAATTTAAATACATTTTACATAGTTTACTGCAGTAGTTAATCATCATTTAATATTAATATTTTTATGTTGCATATTATGTTCGATTGTTAATATATTCCATAATGTTTAAACTAAAGTCTGTTCTAATGCACGAAATTACACTTTAAGATTATAAACTAAACATACAATATGTAATAAATTCAGTTAAATTTTTGTGTGCCTTAACTTTGTAGTAATATTTATTAGTTATTCTGATTTTTGTTTTATATTGTAAATTAACTTAAATATTTACACAACTATTGAAACTAAAGACAATCAAAATAAATGAGCGCAGTACAGAGAATCGGGAAAAAAATGTATGTGAGGGTGTCTTCAAAAGACGGTAAAGTGGCAAAACCTTCTAGTAAAAAAATAACTAAAATTACTCAAAAACCCAATTGAGAATTTTGCTTTAGCTGCTATATTTTTATGAGCTGTGTTTAAACTTTTTACCATTGTAAATTCGATTTAATGACGATAATTATCCTGTTGCGTGGAACTGCTGCCGCTGCTGCGACAGCGCTTAGTTTGGGCCGGAGTCTCACCCATGTCCAGACTCTCGTTATCGCTATCCATGGTCTCGCTGCAGTCCCCATCGTTATCCCCACCCATGTCGTCCTGTTTCCGTTTGGCCGTGGCCATTTCAGCCGCATGACGTTTGCGCCATTTGGTGCGACGATTCTGAAACCAAACCTGAAAATGAAAAATAAAAACCATAACATTAATTGAAGGTTTAAATAATCTCAAAGTTTTTCATGCGTAATTAGGCGAACACGAGGCACATTGTCAAAGTCATTAAGTTACAAAACGGGGACGGGCTCACAGCCCATAAGTCGCATCATCAACGCCGGTTAACCCTCAATTAAGACAATATTAAGCACTGGACAGAGCGAGAGGAACGGCGAGAGAGATAGAGAGAGAGAATGGCACCGAGCAGCCTGTTACAACGGGAACAGCAGCAGCAAAAACTATGCAAAAACCATGACTAACGTCTTTGGTTGCGCTTCGGACTCGTTTTCGGGCAACATATGTTACCACTGTATGGAATCACCCTCTTTAAAACAAAACAACAAAAAATAAGAAAAGGGAATTCTCCCCCTGTAGCTTATTTTTTGGCATAATTTGTACATTTGTGTAATGATAAGGCAGCTTTAAAATCATGAGCAGTGATTTCTAGTGATTACTTGAGGTAGAACTTTTTTATGGCAAGAGAATTTTAGGAATATTGTTACCTTGGAAAATGAATCAAAATTTAATCTTTACAATTGCTGCAAATAAACTAGGTTGTTGTTCTTTGAAAAACAGTTCAAATGAAATATTTCGTGAAATTTATATTCACACAAATAAGTCCATGGTTCTTAAAAAAGACCTTTATTACTAAAAAATGTCATAAAACATAAATACAGTGCGAACATCGTGCCCAGAGGAAAACACGACTTTATTATATAATCCAAATGTTAGAATCATCACAAATAAAACACTGGGCTGCATTACATAGTTTTTTCATCACACTGTCACGCGTAGGGTCGATAGTCGTCTACGTTGAGATGTCGCCAGGCCAGACAAGCGAGGTACTGTGTTTGATTCACAAAGAACTAAGAGTTAACGTTGTGTACCATTCACAGATCATGTTTATTTCGGATTTGGAAAGTTTTGCCCCTGTCAGAGCTACAAGTTAGAGCCTCACTAAGGCCTAATATCTATTTATTCACAAGACAGACTTGCTTCTTGGCGAACGTGACAAAACAGAAAATCGAAAAAGAATAGAAACAAGATAATTGACTTTACAACCCCATGGGCCAAGCCTAGATTCTGCCAATCTCTTGTCAAATAGATATTTTGAAAAAAAAACCGGCAACCCGAAATTTTTACAGATTTTGATTTCATTCCCGACATTTTTGAAACGCTTGTTCCCTAATTATTTTCTCAGCATTTAATAGCCTTGTGTCCCCTCCCTGTACTCTTTTTTTTTTTCAAATGAATTTCCGCAACCATTTTTAGGGCCACACCGAAACAAGAGCAGTCTAAGCCATCTTGGGAGGGCTCTTGGCAAAGAAAACTTTGCCAGAAGTGAAACGAAGAAGCCGAAAAGGAATTTATGACAGCCAACACAACATGTCAAAGTCAATCAAATATTGTGGCAATCAATTTGACGTGGTCACGTTACGCTTCGATTGGTTGGAATGGCTATTAGGGATTTATATTTATTGCGACAGGCGGCGGGAGGACCCACAGCAAAACAGAAAAAGTTATAAAAACATAGTATGCGTTGTTCCTTTTTGGCACCACCACAGGGGGGCATCCGTTCTTTCGGACGACGCGTCGTCCGTCCGTCGACCGTCAGGTGGGCAAGATAAGGATAAAAAGCGGGTTATGTAAATTTTCGTAGGAGCCAAACGGAATGTCAAAATCAAACCTTTTCTGTTAAATATATGACTCCTGGCCAAATTGGAAATTTATTTGTTTACGCGCGCGTCCTGTTTGGGGACCTAAAAGTCATGAAAATTTACAACATGGCAGCACACGGGAATACCTTTCTGACAAGTTGGTGTCGTTGTTCTTGCTGTTACTCTCCTATTGGTTGGCCAAACATTTTATTTCTGGCTCATAAATTTTAATTCGAACAGCAGACTCGCCCTCTTCCTTTTATATATATTTATGTGAGTTTGTGATTTATTTGATTTTTGTAGCCATAAACTTAAGGCAAATGCCCAGAACCAGCCATAAAAGGTATTTTTGTTTGTGATTGAAAAAAGTGTTGAGCAATCGACGAAACTTAAAAAGACTTTGAGATCGTTTCCATTCATTAACACACAATCAAATCCATTAGCCAGGCAAACAATAGCTACAGAAATTCTTCTACCAAAATTCAATTAGACATTTCTGTCATAAGTTTTTATGAACTCATCTATTGTCAGGTTTGTCATCTTGTCAGTCTAGTGTACCCCATTGTCAGTGCCAACTGTCATTTATGACAGCATTCGGGGTCCACAAATTGATGTCTATAAGCTTTCATTATTCTAGTGCTAATTATACAAGGCAGCTCATAAAAATGGAGAAGTTTTTAAAAAGCATTTAACAATAAAAAAAAACACTTAGCCGCATTGTTTAAATGATATTTTGTGACAGCTGAATATTTGGAATTTCCATAATTTCCATTTTCTGATTTGCCTCTAGTTCTTGTAATGAGGTTAGTGATATGGTTGATTGATGCCAAAATTGGACATAAACTTTAACGAACTGGTTTTCACAATATTTTGTAGATATTCATAAGAACTCTCTTGGGTTTGATCCCATCAAAATCAAGCAATTTTATAGGTTTGACCTCATAGTTCATTCTCAGGGGCCAATACAGGTTTCGATCATAATAAAAAAAAATCACTAACATATCAAAATGATGTAAGTCTTTCCTAACCTAAGCGAATTCAACAGTTTATCGCCTGGTTGGTTGGTTTTCTTCACTATTCTTTAGTGGGTGCCACATGACGCATCTACCATCTCTGATGATGCTGGCAGCCTCCCTTCCCCACCCAAGCTCCCATTGCCACCCGAGCAGCAACCTCAGACCTTAGTGGCAAATCCCGTTACAACATGGACACAGCTGTTACCAAAATATAATGACCATGAAAAGCAGCCTTAATGATGCCCAACTAATGTTGTTGCTGCCGTTGTTGTTGCTTTTGTGGAGTCCTGTCTGTTGTTGTTTTTTTTTTTTTCCTTTTGTACACTGGAGGCCAAGCCAGTGGAAAGACTCTCGGACTGTGTCTGCGGCATGTAACACACGAGAAATATTAATTGTAATTTTATTTCACATTATGTTGCAAATAATAATTACCCAAATGTGCAAATGAAGTTGTAAATTATACTGTATCTGGTTTAATGGCACCTTTGGGTTTGGTTAACACGGCGTTTGGTTGGTCTACTGTTGACTACAGTATTTAAATTTAATTAAATGAGCTTGAGATTGCATAAAGAGTGGGGTGGAAGCATTTTGTATGATTTAAGAAAATTAATACCAAGAAAATTAACCCAACATTTTCATAGATCCTATATTTAATTTTAGAAATTTTATAAATGTATGGTTCCAAATACTATTTTTTTTGTGTTTGTTTTTCATAAAAACGTTCATTCATAACTTCGCTAAGATTGATTGAAATCAGACTACCATATGACGTAGCTTCCATATCGCAACAATCTCTTCAAGCAAGGTATAAATCCAGTCTAAATTTAAGCGCCTCAGGACCGGTTGGGTTTTTAGTGTCCCATGATCCTCACACACCTCAACCCATCTCATGCCGCTTTAAGTCCAATGCACGATTAATAAGCTCTATTAAATTACTTATTGAAGTTTTTAATAGTCTTACAAATTTTACACGTTTAGTGGTTCACTCAAATTCACTATAATTTGGATCAAATCTTTTCACAATTTCTAAAATCTCTAAAATTTCATAAAGATTGGATAATAAATGACAGAGTAGTAAAGGTAATAGAAAACTTTGCATATTTCATTTTCTGTCTGCTAACATAATGTTAATATGCTTACAGTAATGTTAAATAACATAATGGAAAGCTAATAAAACATATTTGAATATTCAAGTAAGAAGGTGCTCTACCTTAAATGAGGTTAGTGCAGTAAGTAAATACAATTGTTTCAATGTTCTTAGGTGCTTTAGATAATTCTTCTAAAATTGAACCAAACTCTTCCAATTATTTTCCATTTCATGCAAATGACATGGCTAACAATCTACGTAAAAACCTCCTCCTAGTCAGAATGTGTTTACATACATTGACTAAACAATCAGGAAAACTGAAAATGTCATTACATTTATGCAAAAACGGGGCCACAAAATCACGAAAAAGCTATAACAACAAAACATGCAATAATATTATTGCAAGGGACCAACTATGGAAAGTGTTCCTTCTCTCTCTGTCATTAATAATGGCCACAGACGCCATAACTCACTTGTGCCTCTGCCCCCATCCCCACCACTCGTTCATAAGAACGTACAAAATGGCGACCATTTGCATTAAATGATTGCTAAAACAAGGACCAAAGGACTCCAGTCTGTGTCCAAAAACGGTTTTAATTATGATAACAGCGCAATTATTCTTGTCAAGATCATTTGGCCGCCCACACAAAGACACACACACATACACACACAGGGTGGTCTGTCTGTCATATTTTGGGCATATCCTTGGCTGTGTCCATTGCCGTTTTTGTTTGTCAATTTGCATACTATCATCGTCATGGCTGTTTTTCATCTGAGACCCCCACATGCACGCACACTAATTGAATATGTATGAAGCTGAATATCCTTGCTCATCGTTGTCGTTGTCCTAGAATTTAATTTACACTCCACCCAAAAGTCATGCAGTCATTTGGCATGTCTATCAGGAGGAGGCAGCCTTGCTGCTGCAGTTCCACAATCCATCTCTCTGTCCATTTGTACGCGTCAGCAGTCGTCCGACCCTTCCTTTTGCCTCTGCCTTTGCACAAAATGACGCATATTTAGCCTGCAATTCAAGCCATAAATCCTCTATCTCTCTCTCTATGCACGTTTGTATCTTCTGCCTTGGCGGAAATTCTCCTATGCCAACGGCCTCATTTTTTGGTAATTAATCATTTTTCCTCATCATAAACGTGATTTCTTTGCCAGAATCCTGATTGCGCACAGTCGGAAGGGTGTGTGTGTGTGGTGAGAAAAGTGTGGGCGAGGAGGGTTACTAAATTGTCGGACAAATGTGTCTACAAATGAGCCAATCAAGTATCTACTAATGAAATCTGTTTAAGTGAGAAAGTTCCTTGGGGTTTGCAAAAATTTAAGAATGAAAAGTTAACACTATCAGAAGAGATCTAGAATTTTGCAATATTTTTGATTTTGACATATGAAATTATAGAAAGAAAACATCATATTAACAAAGCGCTCATTTTTCTGAACTAGGTTTGAATTTGGGTGAGGCACAGTCCCTCATCTGACGATTTTTCTATATCACCGACAGCCAATTAACTGTCCCTGGCTTACCAACTAATTTAAATGACAAACCAACAACATACAAATCCCACACGCGACTTCAGGCAATGACACGTGCGTGTCTACCACCAATTCCTTGCCCCTGCTCTTCCGCGTCGGCGCTCGGATTACAACAAAGTTGAGGGCTACAAATTTGACGACACAAAGGATTTATTTGTTGATAACATTTCAGGTTGGGGGGACACACAGCAACAAAAAATGAAACTTTAAAAAGACGGCCAAGGGATTGGGGGGAGGGGGGCGGGGTCACTAAGCCTTCAGGGTATAACCCACAGCGACCAAAATATCCATCGAGACCCATTGGCGCCATTTTGGAAAAAGTAAAGCAAAAATCCACCAGCTTTGCGTTTCAATAAAAATGTAAATTTTTTCCGGAAAAAGTCATTGGTGAAGGGGAAGTTTTATATATGTTTTTGTTGTGTTACCTTCGTCCGCCATTTTATGCGTTTTTAATTTGCATACACGAAGGGTTTGGTGAAAGTGCTTACCTTAACCTGCGATTCGGACATTCCTAAGGCATACGCGAGCTTGGCCCGTTCTGGTCCAGCCAGATATTTGGTTTGTTCAAAAGTCTTTTCCAGTGCAAAAATCTGCTGTCCACTGAATGTTGGGCGGGTGTGTTTTTTCTTGCCATCCTTGTCGTTGGATGGATGATGCTGATGTGACTGTGAGAGATTGGCGGACACTGAAAGTGGAAAAAAATAGCAACTAATAAACAAAGTGTTTTTTGGAAAAGGTGTCAAAGAGATATTAATTAAACAGAGCTGGCGGAATGTACTTTATCCAACTGATTTGTTAGATATTTAAAATTATATAATTTATTTAAGCTTCCCTTTTACAATTTTTAAGACATCATCATCCTTCGACCTATTACTTAGTCGCTTAAAAACTTTTCAAATGTATAAAATTTAACATTTAATAATCTTGTTTACAAGCACTTGCCATAATATAATTATGAAACAATAAGCGTTGTCATAAAATAATGTCGCCCGCACCACCCCGAGCGAAGTTGAAAAGGGAATTTTGCGGCAAAAGTTTTTTGACATTTATTAATTGTTTATAACAGCGCGACAGCTGCTAATTTGAGTAGAAAGACCAGAATGGGGGCAAGGTGTTAGGGGTTGAAATATGAAAGAGGAATGGCAATTGAAAGTATGACTTATTTGAAGTTATTAATTTAACTGTAGAATAATATTGATGAGCTTTCATTAAAAACAGGACCAGGAACTGTTGATCAGTATTTAATGACACATATATATTTTTTTTTAATTTGTTGGTCATTCGGTTCTAATTTAAATTGTCCCGACCCTTGGCTTTAACAAATCGAGCAAATTTTGCAAACAGTAGAGCATCTAGGAGGTCCTGCTCAGTGCAAAAATATCTTAATTCACCAAATATATGTAAGGACCAATATAATTGCAGTAATCAAAAATTTCAGAAAAAGCTCGAAAATGTTTAGATTTGGACTCTATTTGCCATATTGAATGTAACATGACTTCAAACATAATTACAGTTTATTTGGTCAAAGTCGGATGAGTATATCGTATCGGTCGATCGGTTGAAAAGTGGGTCCAAGCTCAAAAAAAAAAAACAACTTTTTTGTTATTTATTTTGTGTTTTTCAACTCGGCCATCATTAACAGATTCTGAAAATGTTTTACATATTTTTACATAACGAATTTTTAAGCTTCTACACTACGAACTTGAACCGAAACCGAGCTAACCGGATTTCCACTGAAAACTTCTTCCTTTTTCCACCTTTAATCGAAAGCTGCTCGGCTTGCTTCCCAAAAACCAAGATAACAAACCGATTCGAAGTTGAATCGCTCAGGAGTCGAAGACTGAGGTAGTTATAGCTTGAAATGTAACTATACCTCTATTTGAAATAAAGTTTAATACAAAAATCGTTCAGCGCTTTTCAAATAGTATTATCCCTTGGGCCCTGTTGCTTTCATTAAAGTATAATTTGAGATTCTACGATACATTTATAAATTAAATAAAATGGGACACTTTGTGAACTGGTTTTAGTACAAACAATAAACGAATATAACCATTTTGCAACAATTTGCTCTAGTCAAAAGCCCCCATTTGCTATTATAGTCCTTACAACGTAATTTCTCACTAATTACAATCGTGGGGGGGTTCCGAACTGTATAAGTAAAACCCAACCCCGCCCCTCCCCAAAAAGGAACCTTAAACACACGTAGCTACAATTAACAAACCCAAATTGACCACAGAAATTTATGAACGTCGACAGCGAGGACTAAACTTTTGCATAAGGCCCCGAGGCTTTCATTAAAATCAATTAGCAACGACAACGACGAGAGAGGCCAATAAAAGCAAAACGCCCACAAAAATTGCCACGCCCTTCCCCAGCCCTTACCCCCCGCATTTCCCAAGAGTGGGAGTGGTACGTGCTCTGGATGGTCGTAAAGTCACTCAAGTGGACTTGGTCATAGAGGGTGGTCATAAAATTAAACGGTAGCAGGGCTGGCAGGCCGTCTCGCTCTCGCTCTGTGTGTGCTTTCAATTAATGTCACCCCATTATTAAATGATCCCTAATTATGTGAAATGATTTAACTAAATATGCAGAGCAGAAGGGAAAACAGGGGAGTGGGGTAGGCAAAAAGGTAAAGCCACAGTCAGCCGTTATTCGTTTACTAAAAGCAGGGGGTGAGTTGACTCCTTTTTTTTTTTTTTGAAAACTTTGTGTGTGTCCCTTTATGATACTTTGGTGCAATTGGTGCAGAAATTATTAATTTAAATTGTTATGGCTACCGTTTTCATATAGATAAGGCAACGTTTTTGCTTCAAATATGGATGAGGCAATTAAAGAGATGTGAGATTATATATGAAAGTTGAAAGGGTTCTTACAGGAAAGTAGTTAGTTTCGATCTTAGTTATAAGTAAATAACAGAAATCATAAGCATTGCTCAAGATCTGGAAACTGTGACAAGTCCATACCTTTGGGAAAAATTTATTTGAACTTGTATTAAATTATATAAAGATTGGTTGTTGGTTTGAGTTTTTAATAGTATATTCCCAATTTAAATCTATAAACAACAATCTTTGATTAAGAAGGCCCAATATTCGACCATTCACATAAACCATTCTCACCCATAGATTTCATTTTGAATTATAATCTAGATTCAGATACTTTGGATCAATGTGGCTTATGCTTGACTATAAGAAGAAAAATTCGCATATTTTCATTTTAAAAAGAAAAGACAAGAATTCATTTTATTCATAATTTTTTTCTAACTAAGGAAAGGGAGGCGTAAGTTCGGTGTTATTGGTTATTTTTAGGAGATTAATCTTATTATAAAATAACTCTCGGCTTCATCGACCACACGAGTAAAGTATGCTAAACAAAAAGCCCTGTGGTGTAGATGGTAAATCCGTTACCTTGCAAGGTTTGGTTTCTTTTGGGTTTTTTTTAATGTAAAGGTTTTTTTTCTTCCAAAAAATAAATTAATAAAATATAGTAGGAGCCTCTTTAGCAATGGCCGAAATCGACATTGTTACCAATTTTCCAGGGTCTGCATAGCATAAGATTTCTTAGCAGTTGCTTTACAGAGAACTTTAATAGGGTAAATAAGATGAAAGGTGATATATCTTGTTCTTGAGACTTTTAAGCTCATGTCTTGTTTATTCAATTATCTTTTTCCCAATTGTAGATCAAATTTGTTGCTTAATGTTAAGCTGTTCATCTTGATCGAGTGCTACCAAATCTTTAGCTCATTTTGAAACATGGCATCACTTTTTAGCTCTTATTTGAGGATTTATTTCATTTTATTATATTACAAGAAATATATTTTTCAAAATGTGCTCATGTCCTTTCTCTCAGCAAGTTTTGAACTCCATTTTCTTATGTGGGTCAACACATTCTCTTTCCCTTAAGCTCCCAGCTGCAACTGCACAATTTGATTGCAACAGAAAGCATCAAAATAAATATGTGCCATAAAATTTATGATATTTTTGCGTTTCGCAGACAATTCAGAAGCTTAACAAGCCAGCGGCTATAAACACTTGTCAATAGAGGAAAGAAGGGGGAGTGTGGGCAGGGGGCAGGGCAGTAACAAGCATAATCCCTTGCAAGAAAAATTGTAGCAGTGATAATTTTTTTTCGCCCGCTCGCTGGCGGTTTGGCAGCTGCGTCCCAAGGACCCTCATAAATAACCGACAAATATGAAGCGTTTATTTGCTCATGTCACGGCCCTCAAAGGCAGGGCAATGAAATGGAATGGCTGCGCGCCCCGCCAGACTGGCAGTTGTCTATAATCGCATAAGTCACCCTGTTGGCAATGCAGCATTTGCACTTTTTTACAAATATTTTCTCTCCAGCTTTTATGGGTATTGATGATATTAATAAAGCGAGGTGGGCGGCGTTATTGAAAATATTAAACAGTCATTTGTTAGGGATGTGGACGGAAGCCTCTTCCTTATGCCCATCTCCAGAGAAAGGAAGCCAAGCTGGTTTTCTGTGTGTATGTCATAAAAACATAAAAAAACGAAAACATAACTCCAACCCCAAGCAAACCGAAGCTAAGCCAAAAACCTTTGATAAACCTCACCATAGGTAGCAGTTGCTCATTAAGTGTCTGTATGGCTGTCTCGCTTGCTCACCCTGGGGTATCTTCATTGCATTGTTTTATGGCCTGTTTTATGCCCGATTATATGCTTAAAGCACAAGTTTTTCAGGGGAGACTCCGTCTCCAGCGACGACACACAAAACGCCACTTGAATTTTAATTAAACACAACAGCTAGACAACATCGTGCTGTCTCTATCTGTGCATGTTGCTCGTTGGGTCTTCATTAAGCTTAATGAATTGTGTCAAATGTAGAATGCGGTTTTTGCTGGTATTTACTTTTTATATTAAAGTTAATTATTTCAGTAGCAGACAGTGGTTGTACAAAATAAAGAACGACAAAACTTTATGGCAAGCTTTATCAGTAATATTCCCCTTGTTGTTAAAACCTAACCTACCCCATCCATCGATATGATAAACTAAACAAATATAGAACATAAGTCGTATGAATTACTATTTAAACAAATCATAAAAAAGCGCAATGAACTTGCCAAACAATTTGCCATTGAATGGATTGCTAAATAAATATAAATAACAGAAAGAATCGATAAAGATAACAAAACCAAACTGGTTAAATGTGGCACACAATTAAATTAAATTCAATTCCATTCATAATCAATAAGTGTATAAACCCACACCGGCATTCAGCTTAATAAAATGCAATGGCATTATTAATAACAAATAAAAATGTGTGCTAAAAAACTGTAGCATACTTTTCTGCTACATGCAATACATAACAAATTCAAATGGAGCAGCAGCCCAACATCGACCGCCATTTTGGGTGTGCGTGTGCGTGTGTGAGTGTGAGTGCAGGCCCAAAAGCTTTCTCTTGCCTTGTTAACATGACAGCCTACAAGCACACAAAACACTTGCCCCATTTCAGCATTTCACCCTCTTCGTCTAGATAATAATGTGGCAACATATTCTCACAGAGTGTCTGTGTCTGCCTTTATCTTCCTATGTACAACACACATTTAAAATATATATATAACCAAACAAGCCCTGTTGGGAGCACTGCTTTAACTTTTTCCGGTAAAAGTTCTTTTATTTTTTTGTCTGGCACAGCAGCTGTCGCTTTCTTCAGCGTCGCCATCTTTCAGCCATGAAATAATAAATAAATAAATATAGCTACGAAAATATGTATGTAGATTTATGTAAATGCTCACATTTTTGTGTGTGTGTGATACAAGTATGACAATGTTTGAATTCAAAATTATGTGGAAACGATGAGCCAGGCTAAACATTTGAAAAACTGACAACATGTTGTGGGGAAAATGGAATTTATAGAATCTGGTTTTTATTTTTTTGTGAAGAACATGAAATGGAGCCATATTGATTTTTATGAATAGCAGATAAGTGTGTGCTTAAAGCGAGTAGAAATGGTAGGGATTTTTTATGGTGAGAATTTCTGAATTTAAGAGGAAAAGAGTTGGGATAGCTATGGTCAGTTAATTATAATCGATATATCGGAAAATAAAAATGCGATTCCTCCAGTAGGTATTGCTTCATCCTAGTGATATCGCATTTTTATCTTCCTTTGTAAAGAAGTGCGCCGTTTTGAGACACTTCTGCTCAACAAGAAAGCGATACTTCATGGATATAAGTAAGCTATACTTGTAAGAGGTGGGAAAAAGTATTTTGTGAGAGATAAGAAAGCGATTCATACTGGTGATAAGAAAGGGTTTCTTCCAAGCGTTAAGAAAGCAATTCTCCCTGGAAATATACAAAATCTGTGTTTCGGATTACAGAAAATGTCTCTTCCGCGGAATTATAGATTTTTTTATTCCTGGAGAAAAAACGAACTCCCTTAGTCTTAATGAAATAAAAGTTGTGAAAATTAGCGAATTGTTCAAATTCTTATTTTAAGCTTAATACAATTTGAATAATGTCTCAATCAGTTGCTTTATCGCCTCCGTTGGTTGCTACACGTCATGATTCTTCTTTAATTCAATTGAATATACAATTTGAAAAGGAGCAACTAAAATTCGGGTCTGTTAAGCAATGTGTCGCCAGTTCAAAGATTGGATGATGAGAATGCGGGACTCTAGTATTAAATTCTTGCCCTCAAGGCGATTTTCGAGGGATCGCCAACTTACGGATTATCGAAATATGGCTGATTCATCCCTTAAATGATCAAAAAAACAATACCAAATGAATTTTGTTTGTGTCGCCTAACACTCCCCTCAAACTAACGCCAAACTCTCTCTTTGAAGAGAGAGATAGATAATACTACACAGGAAAACAAAACGAGACAACCGGGGGTTAAATCAATCCCAAACATTGTCAGAAGTTGTTCATTCCCGGATTTTCTCATTCCAAGTGCGAATAGGATTGACTCGGATATCAGATCTAGCACGATTTTTACTTGAAATTTCAATCCGAAGGTCGGGATAAAATCGCTTTTTTGAGCTTGTTGCCTAAAAAGTTATAGAAGGCGATATTTTAATAGCTCCGGAATTCATAATCCGATCCTTATGAAAATTCAGCTATTATAAATTTAGGGGATGTAGCTGTGAGTTTATTTAAGATCGGTATCTTAACATTCGTCCAAAACAAACTTGAGTGCACAAAATAGGCCTCTACATTTAAAACGAGTAACGAGTATAAAAATGTAAAATCAAAGTTCTTTTAAGGAGGTTTTTTTTCTTCTAGTTTTTGGAAATGGAATAATAAAGTCCAGCTTGTCTTTTCCGCTAAACATCTTATCTAATACTTTATAGAATAAATAAATAAATGTAATTCCCAAATAAATCTCCTCTCCCCACTTTTTACTTCTGTTGGCCAGCCAACAGCTGTCCAGCAGTTTTCACGCTGTTTTTCTCTGCTCTGTTTAGCAAATCAATTGAATCAATATTGATTTAATTTGCAGTCAGCTACCAAACATGAAAATTCCACTGCCTAACGACACACTTCAGAAATCAAATCAAACCCAAGACAAACATAAGCATTTCACTCTTCGCCTCGATCAATACAAGAAAATTATGTACGATTTCCGACTTGGGCTACCACATCATTTTTTGTCCAGTCATGGCCGCAATTAAAAGGCAAACAGCAGCAGCTGCTCCCGCTGCTGCTGCTGCTGCTATTGCTCCCTGGCAGTAGCCCACAGCACTAAATCAAATCAATTGCCAATACGAACCAGCTGACGATAATGATGCTGATGATCAACATTGAAGTGAAGTTATGGTGAGGGGGTGAGCGGGAGCGTTTAAATAAATAAACATTTCGAATGAAGAACGAGTTTTGGAGTCGCAGTTCAACATCAGCGATTACTTAATGAGCTTAAGAGACAGCGAGTGTGAAGCGGAGCAGGGGAGTTATAAATAGATGTAATAATGAAGTAACCAGATCAGAAATCAGACAACCAAAAGAATAAGGCACGAAATGTGGAAGCGCTGGAGATGAACGCGTGAGCGAAAGCATGAGACTTAAAGTAGAATATGTTTATGATATATTTTGAAAAGTCTTAGGGCGAATTTACAAGATTTACGGGGAGTTCCTCCTTCGATCGAGGTGCCAGAGATTCTTATTAACGCTTTTAAAATGCTAGAAGACTAAATTAGATGACTAAATTCAGAGAATTGAAATCGACTGCTCAAGACCAAGTAGAATCAATGGGTACGCTTTTCTGACATAATTCATATCACTTTTCATATCTAGTTCTCCCAGTTTAGTGTAAAATCCAACCGGCAATACGTTTATATTGAAATCTCTAAAGATTTCTAGGACACCCCCGAATAAAATTGATTTTTTGAGAATATATTGAATAAATAGATATTTCTAAAATTGCATCTTCTATGTTTTAAATCAGTCAGAAATTGCATCAACAATTTCTAATATATTATTCTGTCAATGTTTGTCTTCTATATTTATCTTTTCATAATAAAAACTGGGGTAAAATATCTGAGCATTTTAGCAATAACAGCATAAGTGTGATTTTCCTGTCCTGTAACAATAACCCGAACTTTTTAAACTTATGTCTTCTGGACCTATCTGATCCCTAATCTGATTTGATATCAATTACTTAAATCACTTCCTTAAGAACTTATATCATTATTAAAAGGCTACCTTGAATTTTGAAAAAAAGGAAGCAATGTAAGAGGTCTTCACAACGTATAACACTATTGAATTATATTTTGCCGACAATTTGAAAGAATGGCTTGTTAAAGAAGAAGAGTCCTCCTTAACACAAATAAAATTGATCATTTTTAGGGAAATTCTGGAAAAACATTAAAACATTGAGTTGGACAAGCTAAGGAACCGATTTCCGAACTTTATATTGAGATCGAACCGCTAGAGCGCTTAACGAATAGCAATTGCTTTAAGTTTAAAATACATTTTCAATATTGAAGATGTTATTTTTGTATTTTGACTTGGTTTTTTTTGCCGCTGCCACTTTGTATCCACTCATCCTATTGACGTGATATGTTGACCCAATATTGAATTGATACCAAGGAAGCCATTGGTGTTAAAATTCGAAATTTTGAAACAGCTCGTGTTTTGCTGTTATTTATGATTGCCACAGATATATTCCATTTTCGTACAATTTCGTGAGCGCGCTCACTCGTGCCCTCATCCCAATTTGCTGCAAGTAAATTAATTTTTCATCTGTCCAAAAGTTCAGAGGCTTCATCATCATCATCATCATCATCATCATCACCCGCAACAGCACCACAAGTTTTATGTGAAGTCATTGTAAGTGCCTCTCGCTCCTCCTCTGAACTTTGGACGATCTTTGCGCGCTGATCGTGTTAAAGTGATTCCTCGACTCTTTTAATGAGTTGGACAATGGAAATGGGACTGCAACTGTGTGTGTGTGTGCTTAAGCATATTGGTTGTGGCTCGTTTGTAATTCATATTGGTAATCACTTGAGAAGGCGATCATTATCACCGATCATTAGGGGCAGAGCTTCATTCGCTGCGCTTTGTTAACGGTATCGATGAGGTAGCCAAAACAGGAAGTTGTCGTTGCGCCCCACTGATCCCAGCCAGGTGTGGCTTTCGCTCTGACAATGGTTGACAAACAATCGTAGCCAAATTACGCGCAATGAATGTACAATCGATGCTGATCAATTTGCAAATTAGTGAGGTTGTTAAATTGTTGGCCAAACTTACTTGTATTGGATAGACGTTCACGCCACGCAATGGGATTGGCCACCAGGCCCTGCAAGCCCGGCCAGTACAAATGCGTACGATCCACAATATGCCCGGCATGGGTTTTGAGGGGCGCTCCTTGACTTTGGGATAGATATTGGGCCATTCCCGCAGCAGCCGCGGCTATGGAGAAGCGGGGAATGCCAGCTGAAACAAGAGAGAAGATGTGTGTGTAAGTCATCATTAATTGTATCATTCCTCAACAGCCCCACTTCTGTCCACTCATTCTCCATTCCGAATTTGTCGAATTAATTAAATGCCATTAAATAATTTGTCATAAAAAAGAATGAAAAACCATTTTGTTGCCCCAAAAAGCCATTTAACCAAACAACAAAACGAATCAGCTTCGAAAATCAAATCACATAAACGCCCTCGTTAAAAATAATTAAAAATGTTATGGCAAATTGTCAGCACCCTGTTGCTGCCCCCGCTGTCATGCCATACGATTGGTCTACATTTAATTGTCAAAAAAAAAAGAAGAAAAAACCAAATCATTTTAGTGAAACGACCACGTCATACCCCTATCCACCTCCGCACCTCTCCCTCCGTTTTTCATGTGTCATTTTTGATTTAATTACAAACAATTTGACAACTAATTGCTCCAACGTTTAAATACAAAAGCGTATCTCATTACGTTTTGTGGCAAAATTTTGCAATTTTTTGATATTATTACGAGTATTTTGGAAATTGTGCCCAATAAAAATGTTTGGGTCTGGGGTAGGGAGGCGGAAATGCGAAATCATGGAATCATGTCAAACCGGATTTTGTGTGTACAAAACATACACATTTTTAGTTGTGCTCGATATGTTGTTTTCTTTTTGCGGGTTTTGTTTACGAAACGAGTTTCCAAAGCATTTAAAGTATTTCATTTTTGAGGGCACACATGATGCCTATTCAATAGTTTGTGTATTGGGCCTTGCATAATGATGGGTAAATGACAGTTTAAATTAGGTCTGAGTGACGTCTAAGTGATTTAGATGATGGTTGTATGAGTACTTGGCGATACTTTGTTTAAGGTAGTGGTAACAGACCTCGGAGCAAAAGCAGACGAATATGGTTCGAAATGTAATTAATCAAATCAGCGCAGTAATTATTATAAATAACATTCGGGAATTTAGACTGATTCCTTTTATATTGGAGATTTTCGCTTCGGTTAAGGGGTTTTCTAGAGTTTCTCTATACATTTTTGGACTTCAAGCTATTATGTGGATTTTCGTAACAAACTTATTTGTGCCCGTACAATTTTGTCAATATCTCTATCCGTTCCAAAGTCAACCGCCGACTGAGAATATTCTTGGAGAGATGAAACGCCTGCAGCAAATATCGTAGGATATTCAAGCAGAACTGATAGCTGCCAATTAAAAAGTCGAGAACAACACTAAAGCAATTCGATAAAAGGGAAAACCTTGCTTAAGTTATATATAAAGGTGGAGAAACGCTAGCAAGGAATTCTCAGAGTTCAGAAAATTTAACCTGCCACTTCTATGGATAGAACAATATTCTATTGCAGTTTTCTGTATATCTGAGCATTTTCAAACATATGCTGGTTCAGCTCCTCGTTCGGAGCAACTACAAACGGTATGGTTCGGTTCAGCGACGGTTTGTATTCCTGGTAATAGTAATTTTAACTTTGGGTTTGCATGTATGCGAGATCACCCGAAGCTGACTAATCTCACGATATTCTCACTGTGTATTAATCTCTATCAGGAAAATGTCAGTTGCAAACCGGTTCGAAGGCGGTTAAAAATAAACATTTAAAGATGTGTGTTTTTTTATTTTGTTTTTATTTACCATATAAAATTATAAATTAACTATAAGCTTTAAGGCCTTAGGCTACTAAAAATGGTTAGTTTTATGTTCCCAACTGGATTGAACCGGTTCAAAAGTGTTTTATAGCCATTTGTCTGAGAATTTTAAAGTTATGATCTTAAAAAATCGACTGTAGAGTCTTTTCTCAGATCAAATAAAAAAACAACTCGCTGATAGCGGCATTAAATGTTTTTTAGACTTTTGTAAAACAAATATCAATCAAGTAATAGAATAGATAGAAATAGAAAAAATATAAAGATTATATTCAAAGTGAACCTCGAGCCAGCTAACCATCCTCTTTGACCAAAATCAAACCATATACTTTTATGAAGATTATATATTTGAATTGGGTTCGTTCAGCAGAAGAACTTGCTCCCTGATCCTCCCTGAAGTATACATATTCACTGATCTTTCTGCTGAACTCCAGTGATATGGTATCATTATACCCAATTTGACATTTCATGACTCCAATCAAGTGATACTGCGACCTACAGCTTTAATTGTATATCGATGGGTTTTTTTGGAATCGCGTATCTTGGTTTGTTTTGGGCTCTTAATTTAAAAATGAGTTTATTTAGTGGGCGATAGATCAGTTTTGTCTGATACCAGCTCAGAGATCAATCTTTCTGCTGAACACGGCCATTGCTTCACAAAATGACTTAGAGAATTTATCGCTTACTTACTTCAAGACAGTCATACACATATCAAAAATCATTATTTTTGAGTTAATGATGCAGAAATATTCGCTATATCGGGATTTATATTTGAGGCCTTTCCCATATCCGAATTTTTAAGGAGTTCTAGTTATGCAGAACCGATGGGAGCTGTCGGTGGAAACTTTTGGCCATTAAAACAGGCGAATCAATATTAAACAATTCGGATTTCGCGTGATTTGATCATATTGATATATTTTATACTCTCCGAATACTCTGGGTCGTAATTTTGGCAGCGACACGGATAAGCACGACTATTAAGTGAAAATAGTGAACTAACAAAAGCATATCGGAATGAAAAAAAAATTCTGTCAATATACAATTGCAGCAGGTGGTATCAGTATCACTCAAAGGGAGCGTACTATTTCCTCGATACATGCTCCTCTAACTCTATCTTCCCTATTACTGGAGTGCAGGGAGCAAGAACTTCTGCTGATCGCTGCCATTGTTATGCCAGCAAATAGAGCAAAATAAAATCGTGCGTATTCGAGTCTCGGCTAAAACACAACCCATGTATAACTCTAGTTTAAACAGTGCCATTTTGGATTATCATTTACAAAACTTTACATTTAAAAATAGAGAATTTCTTGTGCCAATAATATTTGGCAATAAATAAGAGTTAAAAAATATTGAAAAAAGCAATATTTTCCAGGAAGTTTCTAAAAAACATCGCAGATGGAATCGGAGGTTAAAAACATGCGTAACGCTTCCGAAAAGTTATACAAAACAATTATGCCCTAAAAGCAGTATCAGTTTTATAAATTTTCTGAGATTGCCGGGGAAAAAGAACTCCTTGCTACCCTTCTTCTTAAACATCTTGTTTGTTTAGTAACTTACCTCCCGTTAAAGCACTTAGTCCCGCCGATGTGACCGGCGGTGGTTTCGATAGTATCGTATCAATGCCATGCGGATTGGCGGCACCTTGGCTATTTGCTGTGTTGTTTGTTGAGGAATTTCCATTCGCACCGCGTTCACTGATCAAATGTGAGTTGGGGCTATGGGCATAGGACATGCTATTGCCCGCAGCGGAACCTCCTCCAACGCCTCCATTTCCCACACCGCCACCAACCTGACCAGTCTTCATTTCTGTGGTCATCGAGTGCAAAGCAGCCAAAGGTGGACCCAGAAAACTCAGTGGTAACTTATGTTCCATATTGTTGTTGTTATTATTGTTGCTATGGTTGTTGTTGTTGTTGTGATGATGCAGAGTGGGCAAAACATGAGAATGATGGTGATACTTGCTGCGACTGGTTAAGTTCTCGGGACTATAATCGGGAGGTGGTGGACTGGATTCACTATTTTGGCAAGGCTCCTCGCCTCCACTGCTTCTTTGGCTCAAAGCAAACGATTTGGCACTATCCACACCGGGACTAGAGTTGTGTTCGTATCGTGGCGAGGGTGAAGATTCCGAATGTAGACGCGACGAAGCTGGTGGTGGTGTGGTGGATGGTGAATCCTCAGCAGACGAAGGCTTCACACTGCCCTGCGATTGAGCCGCTTTGAGTAGCATTAAGGGACTACTGTTATTATTGTTATACGCGGCTGCCGCTGCTGCAGCACTATGATAGTCTGCCAACTGTTGCTGATAATCCGCCGCTGCCATGGCATGGGCATGAACATCAGCAAAGCCATTGCTCAAACCTGCAGCCGCCGCTGCCGCCAAATGATGACGTTGTGCCGCCAATGGTGGACTACCCTGAGCGGCGGCAGCAAAACTATGATGTCTCATATAGGGATTGATTAGATCCATTTCCGTCTCACTGTGAGAATAGTCTGGAACTGTGTTGATGGCGGAGCAAAAACTAGGCGGCAGAGCCAAATTGAAAGCCGAATTGGTGGACAATTGAAAACTTTGAGCCAGTTTTGTGGTCGCTGAGGAGGAGAATGATGATGATGCCGAGGAGGACGAGGCCGTGGGAGTTGTTGGTGAGGGATGGCCGCTGCTGCTGCTGCCACCACCCGCAGGCGTTGTGTTGAGAAATGGACTACCCAGCTTGGGAGTTTTTTGGGGAACCACAGCGGCACACACGAAATTTTGGAAACTTTCAAGTAGATTCGAGGATCTTTGAGGGAATCACTGATCTAGGAAATTTGTCTTTGGTTTTCGATTTTTCTATATTTGCTTAGTCCCGCTTATGAAAAATGTTCAATTTTAAGTTTCCGACATTTTTAAGAATTTTATTATTAAAATTGAAGTTTGTTTCTCTCAAACTCTTTTAAATTATCAAGTTTGCCAGCTTAGACTAGCTTTGATAGTTTGCGTTTTTGGTTTTCAACGTTTTTGAATCTGTTAAGTCGTCACCGATCATGCAAAATCTCAGATCATTTAGTAATTATTTTGATAGTACTCAAATTTTTGTAATCGATTCTTTCCGCTTTTATTTACTTAGGATTTTGTTGGATTAAATTGTATATTTTATATATATTTGGAATGGATTCTTATTTGATTTGTTAGAAATATTTCCTTTTAGATCTTCTCTGTAGTATATTTCTTCTTGATCAGTTATTTTCCCAAGTTTGTAGATCTTACGCAGATATTCTTTGATTTCCTTCTGTCTGATCTTTTCCTTACTTTCCGAACTCCGCGCTAAGTAGAACTCAGTTTTTAACCATTTCACGTTTTAATTTGAAACCAGAAACACTACTTTTTGGGTAAGCTTAAAAGGGATTCTTGATTTTGATTCTATTGTAACTTTGGTCGTATTACTTTCCAACTTTTTGCCACTCATTTGGATGCAGATTCACTGAATTTTATTCGTTTCGCCGCCGCCGTTTATCGTTTTGCCGCGCGCGTGTCCGCTTGTTTAGGCCTAAGACTAACGAATGATTTCGATATTGACTTCAGTCCCGTGTTTTGGACCACGCACAATCTCAGTCTCAGTTTCAGTTACAACCCTCTGGCATCGTTCCATTGTGTGTGAAAGAGCAGGCCATAACCTTGCAGCCATTTCACTCCAACTCGCACAACGAAATCAGTGTAAACATGAAATGAAGAACTTGGAACGCATTGGCATTGGCACAAAACGAATGGGAATTTTATTATGTACATCATTAAAATCAACTATTTCGGATTCGGATTGGAGTTGGGAGCCTGGGACTGAAACAGAGGACCTGACTGACTGGTTGCGTTTTTGAGTGTATTTGTGTATCTGTGTGTGTATGGCTGTGTGTGAGTGCGCCATTGTGTGGGTATTGGTACTGGTTGTGGATGAGTATGAGTGCATTTTCCTGGCTGTATGGGTGGTGCACAAATGCTGTTTATTTGTTTAAAAAGCTATAAATATTGAGGAGAGAGAGACTGTTTGTTGTGGGGCAGTGTAGAAATCTCTGGTTTTTTGTTGGGCTTATTCATTTAAATAATTATAAAATTGCATTCTCCGTGTGCGTTAAATGAGAGCAATAAATGTAAATTGAAAGGTGCTGGAAAACAATTGTGAGAAATGGCAGATGAGGGAATAAATGTTGCAAATTGTAGAAAGGATGTAAGAGCAATGTGTCAGTTTGTAAAAGTCTTTAAAAATCTGCGTCTTTGAATTAAACCCTCCCTTTGATCGAGTTTTTTACATTTTACCGATCATAATAAATTCTCTGTTATTTCTTTGTCTGCACCTTCTTATTCCTACTATGTACAATGGGTCCAGCAGTTTTTGCTTTTCCATAAACAAAAATTCTTGATTTTTCTTAGCTCATATGCTCATAAAATTTTAGATTAACATTAAAACTTGAATTAAATCGCTGGATATGAATAGGGGGATTGCTTATATGATTTATGTGATTATTAAGAAATTGCAGCATTAACTATTAATTGAAAAACAAAAAAAAGTTATACAAATTTTTATCCTATCTCGGATTTGACCAACAGAGGGCATGACCACTCCACCTAAATCACATTAAGAAGCATTCACTTATAATTAACGATCTCAGCTTGTAAAATGGCCGGTGGTAAGAGTGTTGTAAAAACGTCATATCTCCGTCAGCTTAGAAGATAATTTTAACAAAAATCTCCTTTACAAGCTGTTTTGTGGATCTATCTCTTTTAGGTATCGACTCGAAAGAGACTAATGCAAATGCTTAGCATGTAGGTAATCAGGACTCTCAATCCACCAAAAATTAGGTAATAATCGTATGGTCATGTTGAGCATACACTTTCGTTGTGTTACTTGTTTAATGTTAAGTTTTCAAAATAAAATAAACGTGCTTAAACTTTGCAATGGAAGTTCTTAAATCATTCCAAAATAAATCAGTTTGATTACAATATCCTGAATATATACCGTTGTAAAAATGAGTTCAGGAACAAGCAATTCTATAACCACTTTACCACTATGCTGTTTAAGACTTTTTGTCTCCAAAATATGTTATCAGCTCTAATTTAGGGCTTAAAATAAAATGCAGTCTTATAGGAAAAGTACTATAGATTTTTTGATTGATGTTTTAGGAAATCAAACAAGACAGTCTACTGATTTGTATAACCCTATGGCGATTTTTTTAATACTAACGGAAGCAGAAGATACAGCTTGTTGACAGAACGGTCTTCCAAGATTTCTAACCTAATCCTAAACCGCCCGATTAGGCTATTGTTTTTGGAGCACCACAATCCCCCATTGCATTTGCAACCACCATCCCAATAGTTTTTTTGTGTATGCAAATATTCCACATTAAATTATAATTTAAGCGAAATGTCTCCTCTGTTCGCCAACAAAAAAAAAACTTAATTAATACGCAAATTAACATTTCAATATTATTATGTGGTCTGTCTGGCCGACGGCCCAAAACGATTTATATTTATATTTATCTCTATATAAAAATATACATGCCATGTTGTTCTTGTTGTTGGTGTATGCTGCTGCTGCCGGCTGCCACACATACAATTGCAAAAAAGTGCGCTTCATTTAATAATAAACTACACAATTTTAATTTACTTGCCACAGCGACCAACTCATTGAAACGAAATGGAAATGGAACATGGCCAAGCCACACCTACCGGGAGCGAGAGAGAGACATCGTTATTTGCCGACGCCATTGATGCCACGTTATTTGTGGTAATGGCCAAACGAGTTGAGTGAGTCTGAGTGAGTTTTTCTGTATACCAATTTCACCACAGCTTGTTGATTTTCGACTTTGTTTCTCTCACAATTTAATTGACTTTTGGGTGACCATAAAAGTGTTACTTTAAGTCTACTAAACACCCACCCTATCAAATATTGAGAAATTTATACGGCCCAGCATCTTTTGCTTTGATCTTTACAATTGAATATCAAATTTATGCATGAACTGAGAGAGTAAAAACATGTCATGGGGAGTTTTGTTTTCCTGTATCGCATTTAACAGATCTCGACTACAAAGAAAAAACGAAACTGGCACCATTTTTTTTTTTATCAATATGGTAAATACACTTGAAAAAAATGGTGCTAAGAAAATTACTTTTCAAATATGTTTTAGTTAGATTAACTTGTCTATCTATCTCTCGTCATTTAAGCTTCAGACTCAGAAAAATGTATAAATTGATTTGTTGCAGTTGTATTTTTAAAATTCTCAAATGTTTTATGGAATAATATAATATAATAAGCAATATTACATAGAAAAATTTAGCAATATGTTCTTCAAAAAAAGGCCTCAACATTTTGTTCTCCGATTGGACTTTCCTGAATTAAGTCTGCTGTTCAGATAATTTTTATTTGAATCTTATTCTTTTTCAGAGTGTATAATCTTTAAGCCTACAATACAGACAGATCCAAATTTTGCATGAATGAGAGTTTTAAAAAGCAGAAACTCTTCAGTGGTTACGGGGGTGTATGTAGTGAACTAAAAGCTTTTTACCGGTTCTTCCTTACTGGCTTACTGCGTCCCAAGTCGACTCACTCCTGCTCGTTGGTAGCCTCTGGTAACACAGCGATGCATCGGCAAAGCTGCTTGCTAACGTGAGCGGCGAACACTTCCTAGGGTTAATAGGGTTGGTATGTCGTTGAAAACAGTCCACCAATGAAAATTGCTACATTTCAGAGGCCGAGACCGTAAAACGGGTGTGATGTTTTAAACAGGCCCAAGAAAAAGAATAATGGCTAGAAAGAGCTTGTAAAGTTGGTACAAATTGTTTCAATCAAGGCCTTTAAAAATCTGCAGCAAGTTTGGTTAGAAGAAGTTGAAGTGTGGGCTCGAACTTGGATCACAGTTTCTTAAAAAAAAAAATGGTCCAATTTCCACAATTTATAATATTTTTTTTTCATTATTTTTATTGATATCATCATTGGGCCAAACTTTTTTCAGTGTAAACATCTTTAATTCCGCAGCAGCAGGCATATTACGAAAAACTGCCTTTCAAAATCTAACAGGCTACTAAAAACTTGGTTAAAGATAACAAAAAGAAGCCAAACAAGAACCCTAACTGTGATTGATTTATTGTTTTATTGCGCTAAAAAAAAAAAGAAAAGAACTACAAAAAGCGATAAGCAGAGATATTTTTGCCTTCATAAAAGTGCGGGAGCATTCTCCTCTATTTTCTTTAACCTTATTGCCAGCGCTTGGCCATCTGAGCTGGGGTAATTAATAAATAATTTGTGAGATTTTAGTTTTCTTCACATGTTGGCCCCAAAGAAGTCTATGGCCAATGTGATGGCTTAAAAGGGGGGAAATTGTAAGCACATCGCTCAGTTCATTAAACTGTAGATGGAGAAAAGACAACGCCATTCCAGAGGTTTTCAACATTTGGTATTTATGAAAGATTAAAAACTAAGATCTCTTCTTTTTCCCACCCCCACATGCGTTTGTTCAATCAATATTTGGTCAATAATCCTTTGGCAAAATTTGAATTTCCTTGTTGGCCACAAACCAGCTGTGGCCTAAGACCAACCGCCCACCCGTTGTCCGTTGACCACACCAAAAATTTGATTTCACACCTATTTGAAATTCACTCTCATCTCTCGCTTCCATTTTTGCTTACGTTATTATGGATTATTATTATTATTATGATTGTGTCTTATAATAATGCGTTTTCAAAATGAAATTTGGGCCAACACACAGCATCTGGGTCACATGTGTCCCACAAAATATTTGGTTGGTCAGCACAACCAAAAAAAAAAAAGAACAAAAAACCATAACAGATAAAGGAAATCTCAACATTTGGCAAGCAATTTGCATTTTTTGTTTTCCTCAAAGTTAAGTCGGGTTTGATGTATGTCAAAGTTACGTGCGCGTTAAAAATCTGCCTCTAATTTAATATCTATAAATCCCAAAAAGGGGTAACATGACAGGACAAAAAAAAAAAAGGGTTGCTCTCCTAACCTTATCAACGTGGTAAATTGATTTCGGCTCGTTATGCGGTCATTGGGGTATATTTTTGGTCAAAACGAAAGCAAATTGTAAAACCGAAATTGGCCAAACGTGCGTTACAAATTAATGTTTGTTCGGGATTTGCTATTGTTGTTGTGTGTTTTTTTTCACTTCTCTTTTGCAAACAGACCATAAACCCTTTTATACTTCAACAGGACGAGCAACCTGATGCCGAGTTATGTGGTGTAAATGTCTTTTGGGTGGGTAGCAGGGAGACCTTCGCTTTGATAAGCAATCAATATGGTATTAGTTGGGCTTGTCATGCAGTGACATCAATATGGGTTATTGATATTGATACGCAGGGACAACAATGGGTGTGTCCAACTATATAAGGGGGGGTGTTGAGGCACGAAAATATAAAACTTAGAAAATGGATTCAATTAAGCAGAAAGGCACCGAAAGAAGTTAAACAATAATTAAGAGGAGAACTAAACGATATAAGAACATCAACATTTTATAAAGTTCACTAAAAAACTAGTTTTAGTGAGAAAAACTCATTTGTTTTCCATGAAAACGCCTCCAAACTTTGTATATCTTAGATTGCTATGCATTCCCATGATTTCACTTAGTTTGGTCGAAATAGGATATCTATATAATTGTATAATATATAGCTTTCATAGAAAAGTAGAGTCTGGAGTAGAGTACATTTTTTTAAGCCTCTCGACTGATTCGTAACATTTGACAACGCCAAAAATGCTCGGTAAGGCTTGCCATTTCCCTATATATAGACTAAAAAACGAAAACCGCTCTCAAATCATTGAATTATGTTGTCAAAATTCGTGCTCTGAGAAAAGTGTGTGAAAAGTGTGTCTTCATATTCTACCCTCCAAAAAGGAAATGAAAGCTATTGGCTCCAATTTTCTGAACAGTTTCACTGTATTATTATTAATAATCCACCGTTTCGTGGGCGAAGAGAGCATACCGATCATGTGATTTTGCCCCGATCATGTGATTTGGTGCCTACGCTAAGTCTCTACTCTATAGAGACAAGCCAATCACAAAAGCAGCCCTGAAAATCCATATTACAGCAGCCATTAAAGAGATACCGGCTAAAATGATGGAAAAGTATGCCAAAACTAGATCTTACTGATGGACCACCTAAGGCGTAACCGCATGCAAACCCTTAATACACACTATTTTAACCATTATCATCTGTCTTCTTAGCTTTATAAATAAACACTTCTTTAACAACAATTTTTATGTATATTTCGTATACAAAAACAATTGCAATTTCCACCATAAATTTTTTATAGCATACTTTTGTGCGCTTAGGTTATGACTAAATGTCGCCTCTGATTGCTTTCTTATTTGTTTACATTTTCCAAGCTATTGACACACACAACGAGAGAGAGATAGAGACAGAGAGACGGAGAGTGCGATAGAAGGGGAAGGTGGAACGTGCATGGCATATCAAAAATCCAAATCCAACGACACATGTTTCAATCATTTTCCATTTTTATTTATTGTCAGCATTTATTCTGCTGACACTTTTTTCCTCGCCTCGATTTGATGTCGGTGTGTGTGTGTGTGTGTGTGTGTGCTTAGAAAACAATTTGCAAATTGCCTGCAAGTCCTTGTCAAGCCAAATCAAAAATATCAGTTTCAAGTGGGTGGATAAATCTTGGCAAACAATTTTTTGTCGCATTAATTAAATAAATATTTTTCATAATCAGTCCAATATTTTTTAATTTCCTTAATAGAGTGCATAAATTTCTTCCAATAACAAAAATATAATTGAAAACTTTTTCGTGATGCAGGTTTTGGGGTATGTGGAGTTTGTGGTGCTATTTGCAAGACTTCAAAAAAAAACTTGATTAATGCTTCCTATTTAAGAAACCCGATCAGCCCTGATGTTTTACTTATCTTCAACCAAAATCAGTGATATTTTCAAAGAGTATCTAATATTCTTTCTTTCTTAAAGTTAGAAAAGTCCCTTTTGCCGCAGCAGCTCCTTCCTGTTTTTTTTTTTGTTCATTTACCAATTTATGTGTAAAGAATTCCACAAGCGGACTGTCCACTCGTTGAGTCTTCTGCCTGGCTCCCCCTTTTCTCCCGCACCTTGGTCTGTCCACATTGTTGCTCATGCAATTTCAATTACGTTTACTGTCGATTTTCGGATTCGATTTGCAATCCACCCCGCTGCCCCACACCAAACCGTCATGATTTCAATTAAACTGAGTTGGCATTGGCGCGGACGCTTTTCGACGTGTCGCAAAATGCAGCTTTCCTGTTTTGGCCCTCCCCTAGTTTATTTGCTTGTTTTCTTTTTGTCGACTGCTGCCGTTGTTGTTGGTACTGCTGCTGCTGCTGCTGCTACTTGCCATTTAATTGTTTTTCTTCGTTTTTCATTTTGTGATTTTCTTTTTGACTTTTTATTTCTGTTTGCTCCATCTCCTCTCTTGACCACTTGCATTTTATGGCGACGCGAAAAAGCTGTTTTCCTCGAGTGTTTTTACTTGAGGTTTGGGGGGAGGCCCGGCCATGTTGTTGATGATGTTAAGTTTTTGGCGTTGGATAGGGTGGGGCCATGGCGAGCAATGAGATTGGGTACGGTGGAAAATGGTAAAAAAAATCGCTGTAGAAAGCTCCGGCTCGCGGGCTTGAACCAATTTTACCAATGATTAAGGTTTGGAAGTCTGAGGTTCAACCTTGGTTCAGCCCAGGCTTTACAGCAGTTTGTACAGTAATCGATCTAAAAATGATACAAAAAGTATGATAATTGTGTCGATTTTTGGTTCGGTTGGGACTATTCGAACCATTTTTCTTCTTTAAGTCCGGAACAGGTTCAGATTCAATTCCTTAAAAGGTCCGGTTCAAGGTGCGGTTCAAAGTAAACTGAAAGTCGGAACTTCGAGCATTTCTTGGCACTTAAAAGCGTTTTTAATGGAACTATTTCCGGGTCTAGGGGCACAACGCGCAATTAGATGCTATTCTGCTGTGTTAAACTTAACAATCATATTTTTTTTTCGAATTTTGCTGTACACGACAACAACTCGGAAAATTTAATTACAATAAACAGGGCCAAGTCGGTAAGGCAGAAATTCCACTTAGCGATTTATCTTTATAAGATTTGCGATTGTTAATGTTGACATGGCTTATGGAATTTTTGCGGATTAGGTGTTTTTTTAATCTAAAATATAGATGGTCACACTGAAAATTCTGCAACAAAGATGAAGTACAGTACAAAATGAAAATACTTCTTCAGCATGCCCCGCTTTCGCGGCATTTTCCACATTATTTAGTGGCTTCTTGTGTCATACTCACATTTTTTTTTACATTTTCCACCATTACATTCCACTGTACCGAAAATGTCCGAAAAATCGCAGCCAATCGGGCGCTTTCCAATCGCCAATCGTGGGCCACAACAAATAAAAAGCAATGCGATGCTTGTTTAAAACAAAGAAATTGCCATTGTAAATAATATAAAAACGAAAATAAAAATCCAAAAACAAAAGAAAAGCGTTGGGAAGAGAGCAAAGAGCAAGAGCGAAATTGAACACAAAAAGCACCAAGTGAAAAGTTTTTCAAAAGCGATAAAAACGAAATGTCGCATATTTTTATGACATTTGCTGCTGAGGAGGGTGAGGAGGGGTGACATTGGCGCAAATTGAATTCGTAAAACGAATGCAAAAAAAAAACAAAAAAATCAAATAAAAAATTCGTGACTTTTACTTTGCCATTGATGGAACAAGGAAAATCAAATTAGTTTTGCATGCTAAATAAAAGAGCTCGCTGCATCTTATTTAATCACATAAAATCGTTTGAGATATAGCACTTAAACCATTTCGGGTTAAGGCTTGTTTAATCCCCTCTAATGTTGACTTGGCAGGGCTTGACTGTTTCGTATAGTTAGAGGTGAATTCTGAAAAGATAAAAATTTTAGTGGCAACCCCAGAAGATAAATGAGAATATTTAACTTACCCACATGTGTGTGTTTGTCTTACTAGAATAGATACACCTATGGATAACAATCCAATTTTTATTATCGGTACCCAAAATGATATATTGCTTCAAGTTTTTAGGTGGCCAAGTTACTTCCAGACATACACTCATGGTCTCATGGCGATGTATTAGCTTGCCTCTGATGATGCTCTAAGAGAAAAGAGTTAATCAATTGAATGACAATTTGTTAATAA
This sequence comes from Lordiphosa andalusiaca, assembly GCA_035044965.1. NCBI lineage: Eukaryota > Metazoa > Arthropoda > Insecta > Diptera > Drosophilidae > Lordiphosa > Lordiphosa andalusiaca. The sequence continues at coordinate 1,617,984 of JAWNNM010001363.1, read as the reverse complement.
TTTGAACTAAGTGTAGTGTATTAATTTGAAACAATTCTATAAAAGATTCAACCAAAAATTGTATTAAAAACATGCAAAGTTTGTGTGGCATTTCAAATAAAAATCGTCGATTTCTCTCAATTTGTAGTTTAAAGTTAATAAAAATTGTTAGCCAACTTCAACCTATTAAGTCACTTTCAGCTCGATGTTTAATATCCAACTACAGTCTTCTATGTCATCATTTAATATTAACCTATATATCAATTTTGAATTGCTTTCATTAGCCTCTCATGCTTGTCTTGGCTTAGCACACAAAATTTCTTGGATCCCAGTCTAATGTTACTTAAAATAACTCACTCAGTTGGTCGACACACAAATCATATTCCTGATGGCCCTAGATAAAGATAAAGTAATGCGGCTGCCTTTTGGCTGCTAAATGGATTTCCCAAAACATTTGCCAAGTTTATGAAAAATAATCATAGATATGGGCAAGGGGGGGCTGGGAAAACTTGAGATATATAGATAGTCGCGTGTGGCTGGCGTATAAAGTGCTTTTAAAAACAACCAACGAGCACAAAACGAGTTGATGTGCTGGGCAAACTTTTTGGCATCAACTGGGGATTGCAGATGGGGCTACCGTCGGGGGTTGGGAAGTGAAGAAAAGTGTTTTTCATAAGCAATAATAATAATTTCGAGGCCGAATTTTAATTGCACCCAAAGGGCACATTGAAAAAATATGAGGGCAAAGGAGTTTCAGATGGATGAGAAATGAGCTAGAAAATTAAGCGAAGAGTTGATATGATGGAAAGGGAAATGTGGTTGAATGTATAAAAGGTGGGTTGTTCCTTGATGAGGTGTTGAGGAACAGTTTTAAATAATTCTAAGAATATTTGAAGGACTGAAATGTGGAAACTTTTGCTCAATTCCCTCTTTCGGCCCTTCATTAAATCATTTTCCCAACATAATTTTCATCAATCATTAATTCAACCCAAAAAAGAATCACAATGGGATTTCCGACGATTTTCCTTATGTCTGCCAAATGTAAATCCATTAAAATACACAAAATTAATTATTATGTATAAATATGTAAAAGGCAGCTCGACAGTCTGGCATTCGCTTGGGTGCAGGTGGGTGGGTGGTTGGGTGGGTTGGTGGTTGATGGCGGAAAGGGTTGTGCCGCCCAGGAAACGGTTTTTATGGCGTCTATTGCCATGTCGTGGCGCCAACTTTCATGCTCAATTAAAACGTTTGTTTAATGAAAACAAATGCGCTTAATTAATAAACACGCATTTTGCGGCTTTTGGGCAAAACCTCTGTGTGGGTGGGTTGGTTGGGGGGTGGGGGGGAGTAAAAGGGTGTGCGCGCGAACTGTCGCAAAATGTCGCAGCTGTTGGTGTCGCGGTTGTACGAAATAATTGTTGTTGTTTTTATTGTCGGTTATTGTGTTTAATTACGTTTGTAAAAATCAAGTGGTAGCAACCAAAATGAAATGCGCCATTAATTTAAATTGATCATTTGTTTATATTATAAATAGGGGAACACCCTGTATATATGTGTTTGGTTTGGCGGCTAATTAAATCTTTTGTTGCCTACTTTCAGGCGAGGGCATAAATGGCTAGTTCGATGAATGGACGTAAATATAAAATGGGGGCGCTAGTTTATGGGGCAACATTCAAGTGTTTAGGTATAGAGTTGGGGCATGAAAACGGCTGGGAAAACTCATTCGCAAAATTGGAAAATTAGTTACCGCCTTGTCTCAATGTGTCCATTGCATAACCAGTCTATGCATTTGTCATCTTACTGCAAATATGCATTTATATGTATTCTTCTATTTGAAAAGGTATTGATAATAAGTCCTATATCCACTACCTCCGAGATTGTTCCTTGGCGAATTTATTTTTCATGATGTTCAACCAATTTGTGATGGCGATAATTTTCACTGCTCTTCCGGTATACATACATGCATATATGAATTGTAGCATTATCTTGTTGTTTAGTTCAAGACGTTTGAGCAAAGAGATGCTCTGATTTTCGTAGATCATTATAATAATAGTTAAAGCCATCTGACCCGTCTAAGAATAATATAGTTTTCATCAAAATTAGATAACACGTTCTCCCACTCCATCTTCCAAGACATGCGTTCCCCCGCTGTCAAGTGATTGACCCTTCGCATTAGTTAAATTATTTAAAGTTCGAACGTTTTCGGCTGTATTTTCTTTCTCGTTTTTTTAATATAGGCAATTCCAGATAGTATTGTTACTTTTTGAAGCTGTTTTCTGTTGGTTTCGTCGCCAAAATCGATGCAACTAACATTTTTGATAGTATTTTATTAAATAATCTAGCTGTAAGTGTGAAACAGGGTGACACTTAAAGTACCTTGGACTCTAAAGAGTAATATCTAATGTTACGAACACGCTTTTCATAAAGACCGGACAATAAATGGCTCCGTATAAACGTTTTTAAAAAACGTTGCATACTTTTCTGAGTCGCATTTGCTTTTTTATAAAATATTTAATGTTAATGCTCTGTTAATTAACATGAGTAGAGACCATTATGCATTTATTTCCCTGACTAAAGGGACACATGTCGGTATCTACTAAAAACTATCAACTGTACTATCAACTTACAACTGTAGGTAGCAGTATCACTCGAAAGGAGGGTACAATTTCCTCGATAATTGCTCCTCTATGAAAATAGTTGTCAATTATGACACCGAATCGCTGGAGTTTAGCAGAAAAATCAATGAAAATGTATGATTGATCAGACAGCAAGTTCTTCTGCTGAACGCGACCATTGTAGCATCGAAAACATACAAATATATATGTTCAAAAGGAATCTCGAATGAAATGGCTGGCTTTAACATCCGGAGAAATATAGATTTAGCATGTGTATCTTTTTGAGTAGCAATACGATGTGCACAGTGGAGTACGACCTAGGAACTTCCAATTCGCATGACATAAGTATATTCGAATCGGAAGTAGGGTCATATGAGTGGGCGAAAAAAGTCGGTTCCAGTATCAATGCAGGCAAAATGGGCTTTATACTCTTCACCCAGAAGTACAAGGTACCCCAAAAAACCGATAACATTCTGCTAAGCCTAAAAACCATAAGTCAAATTTCTCTGCTTTATTCAGCTCTGCTTTATCGAGTAATAGGAGCTAAAAACAGCTTCAGTGGATAGTCATGCCTGAAACTCACTTGAGAGACTGAGCTTTCTCTGGCATCGCTGGAATACAGACAGCCCACAGTAACTGGTTCGCTAACAACATAATGACCAGTAACGAAAAAATCCTTATAAACCACTGAGACTTGTAACTTTTTCAACTATTAACTCTTTTTGAAAAACCGACAGTCAAATTGTACAATAATACATTATAGATTTGTGCATTATTCACTTTTCAGTACCAACTTTTCAAACGGCTTACATGCTTATCTCCACCATGCCTCTATTATTTATATTTCAATTATTTAGACCCACTTAAGTCACAATCAATTAAGCATACGCACTGTTGGCCAACGGGAAACAAACAAAAAAAACTTATCACACCAAAGACACGTGCTGGTTGCAAAGCCTATTACGAAATTTGCTGTTTCTGTTCGCTTATTTTCTTTCTTAATTTTTTATTTATTTTTTTTTGCAAACCAAACTGCAATGCGAAATAACCTAAATGAAATTGTAGACAAGCTGACGGACAAAGTTATATGAGTAGCGCCATAGTCGCGCAATGCCAAAAAATAATATCGAAATATTTGACCTATGCAATATGAAACCCAATAAGCGTCAGTATTTTTGTTGATCTATGAGAATCGAGTCGTGGGTCTGAGAAAGTGCGCACAAATAAAGACGAAATGTGTCAGCGCGAATATGCCAGGCAATCATTAATCAAAGCCAAAGTCAAAGCCTAGGCCTCGTCTAGTCTAGAAAGAGATAGAATTGTGCATGCATATAAATTGCAGCAGTGCGGTGGGGGACAGCAGGGCAGGGGCAAGGGTTGCAATTGCCAGCGCAAATAAAATGCAACGCGGAAATGCCGTTCGCATAAATTGTTTGCAAGAGTTGAAGATAGTTCTAGGGTCTCTGAATTCTATTAATAGATGTTAATAAAACGGTTTTGTGTGGTTGCTGAACGGAAGAGAGAGAGATATTTTTTGGCGGTGCCAGATTTTTAACACTTGAGAATAATTTTCCAGAAACTGTGGTTTGAATTTCAAATGAATGAATGAGTTTTTATTTTTATAGAATTTTTGTATACTCTGTACCAATGGTACACAGAGTATATCCAGAAGAAAGAAACAATCACCGACCTCATAAACGATAAATATTCTTTATCAGCATCAAAAGCCGAGATGATGTTTAGAAAACATCTTGAATTTCACACAGATTTATAGAAAGATGGTTCGTTCCTTTTAAGCACATTTAATGATCAGCATTATGTATAAATCTGTTAAGGAATTGGTGAAAATCGGATGAAAAATAGGCGAGTTATAAGGAAAACAGACAACTATGCTGGGTAGCATTGGCTGCAACGGCGATGAGCATGAAATTGATATAGACAATTCGATCCGTCTGGTATCATCAGCGTATTTGCACTAAAAGACTTCGTACAAAGTTTGATGAAGATAGCTTTAAAACTGACGGAGGACATAGCTACATCAACTCAGCTTGATATGCTGATCAAAAATATATATATATATATATGTGTGTTACAAACATCTGGACAATTTTAATATACCCTCTGCAAGGGTATAGATAAGTGTGACTGAAACCCCCCATTCGAACCTGAACCTGGATTCAGCGAACCTCTAGTCCCGCTTCAGGAACCCGAACCCAAAAAGTTTGGAAAGCACCTAGCCAACTGCAAAGTTTGAGAAAAAAAAGTTTTTCATGGCTTACTACTTTTAGCTGGCACCAATAGTTGGTGAAGAAGCCCGTTTTTGTAAAAAATATTAAGAACTAGTTTATTCTTATTAAATAGATGTTAAAGATGAGAAATTTAGACTCATGACTTTGGTCGATGTCTGAGAACTCTCTGCAGCTCACAATCGGGTACTTGCTGATCCACCCTCGTATGTTTAAGATCTAATATCTTACATGAAAATCTGCTTAGCAGTAGGGAAAATCAAGAATAAGACTGCCACTTTCCCTATATTGCTTATACATATCTGATTACCCAAAATTTCCTAAAACCCCAAATTGTAATCTTTTTATAGCTTTTGTGACCTCAGACAATCCCCACATAAAGTATTAATTGATCAATTCCAATTATACCAATATATTTGTTAACCGCATTACTCCGGCTTATCAAGCCACAAGCCATAAGTGACATAGTTCAAGCGCTAAATAATTTGTTAAATACGCAAAAAATAAAAATCTCAATGAATTAAGATTAATAAATTCGAATGACAAATACAATCCCGTACCCCACTCCTCACTACTCAACGCACTCACACTGATGGAAAAAAAAACAAAACAATTTATTAATTATAGCGAACACTTGTATAATAATAATAAATAATGCATAATAAAATGAAGGGCTGCTCCCTCTTCGTCTTCGCTTGTTGGGTCAAGTTCAAGGACAAGCAACACGCAAATGAAAATGAATGGGAATCAAGAAATGGAGAGGAGCAGTAGGTAGAGCAGGAGGAGGAGGAGGAGGAGGGGAAGGAGAATCATTATGATCATTGTGAGTGTGCGACAGCCAACTGAATGGGCGACTGAGCTCTCGTTTTACAGATTATGATTATGTTCGCTACGAGCCGATCCAAGTGGTTGCTGGAAACTGAAACTGATTGATTTCACTTTTCTTATCACAGCAGACCGCGCCCTTTGTAGATCATTGGGTCACATACACTTACAAATATGTCTGCTCGAGTGTGTGGACCCTTACCGCTTACAACTGGCACAAAAACTGACACTCAAAATGAAGAAGCATCAGCTTCATCCACACATCATCATCGCCAGCATTCGCTCTCGTGTCCCAGCAAGGCAAAATGAATTTGCAGCTTGTTGGTAATCATCAAGTGAGACACTCACACACCAAGACAATTCCAGGCAATGCGCATTGTGCACTCAGACAGCGGTTCTTGTTGTTCTCTGTACCCTGCAACAGAATGAGCTTATACGTTAATTCACACTTTGAATTCTACCGATTATTTAAGGAAACCACTTTGAACTGTGCGATCAAGTTGATGTATAGTTCGGCTCTAGAATCTTAATCAACCAAATAAAATCGCCTTTATATTGTTACCCAATTTTGGTGTTTTCTTTGTGAGATTCCTGAAAACAGACACGAAGTGGTGTGTAAAATAATAAAATAATATATATTCTTTGAGGAACCAGCTATCGAATCGAAACGAAAGTTTAACAATGGTTCGAAGCTTCAGTCTTTCCTTATTTTTAAACCCATTTTCATTCAATCTTCCTTTAGAACTTGCAGAGCATTTAGCATGGTGTTCTTTTCTGTCTTATCTATCTCCATCTTCTCGGTTACTTTGTTATCAATTTGTTGCAGAGTTGCCCCTGTTTTGTTGTTATTGCATTTAAGTGCAGCTTGTTAATGCTCATTAAATGTTAAGGCAAACGGTCAGCACACACGAACGAGCCGAAGCTCAAGAGCCCAAAGAGTCCCCCCCCCCCCACATTGAGTCCGTCTTTGGTTTAAGTCCCAGAAATTGAAAAAAACAACAACAAGAAAGTTGCTATTGATTTCCATAAACACTAAAATCATACCAAAACCTTAGCCAGTGAAAAAGTTCTCCAAATGAAAATCAAGAAAAACTTCAAAGAACCCAATTTCCGTGTTCTTCTTGTTGATGGTAGAGTGTGGAAAACCTGTTCACTGGAAAAAGGCTTAATGTTGGTGTGCTTGTTGTTTTTGTTGTTGTGTGTGAAGCTAATTGAAAAGAAGTATTAACAGCGTTGCCTTTTGTTTTTATGCCTTTTGATTGACTGACCGACAGACCGACCGACCGACCGACCGAAGAAGGGGGAACCTGCTGCCGCCACTGGGAGCACGCAGGCATCAGGCAGTCTGTTATGGCATAATTGTGGGATCTACAAGAAGAAAAGTAATAACAACAAAACCAACAATAACCAAGTTAATTAATAATGCAAAGCCTAGGCCTCAGTCACTCAGTCAGTCATTCATTCAATCAGTCGCTCATTCCGTCAGTCAGTTAATCATAGAGGATCGCCTTGCTTAGAAATTCAATTTGGTCTTCAAAGAGCGTGTGAAGCTACTTAGAAGTCGATCAATAGATGTAGATAAATGTGACAATTGCAGGGGGGAGAGACAGAAGGAACAAGGAGAAGAGAGACGGGTAAGAATACTTCCTTATTCGAGGTGGAATGAGTGTGTATGGCCAGATTAGATAAGTTTGTAAGCCTGGCTTGTAGAATTTCCAACCATATTGAATACTTTTAAATTTAAGAATCACCTGCTTTCTCTTAATATTATGGGAATATTACGATGTGTCAAGGAAATTCTAAATAGAGTTGGGGTTAAAATAGGACTATTATTTAAGATCCCCGACTATGAAGCTTGTTAAATGGTTAGCAAAAGAAAGAAGCTAAGCGATACATGGGTATTATATTTCTGTGAAATGGTTTTAATACTGTTTTTAGAATAGGAAATTGAAAAAAGCAATCTTAGGTGAGGTAAGTCTTCGAATCGAATAACATTTTCCGGAACTCCGGCTGACTGGTTCGAACCATTATTTTTCATTATGGTTAGGGTCCGAAAAAAAAGCATTATAATTATTTAGTTACTAAATATATCTTAATTTAAGTAGTTAATTGAATCCTATATGTTTTTAAAATCGCTTTCTACCTAAGATCTGCTCAAATGTTATAGGAACCTGCTCGATTTTGGGTTGAAAAAAGTAAATATTCAAAATATAATTTATTAAAGTTAAGCTCTTGCTTTTGTGAATTATTGAAAAAGCTTTAGAGTCAAGGATCTTAAAAAATTGAAGCTTTTATAAGTATGGATTTTATAAGTAGCTCTTCATTCTATTCTAGATTTTTTATAACACTTTCCTGCCCAATTTTGCAGAACCATACCGAAATTTTAGGTTCGGAGCAGGTTCCGGTTCAGCTTTTATTTCTAAAGAGATTTGATTCAAGGTTCAGTTCACAGTAAGTAAAAGTCGGAACTCCTTGTTCGAACCGGTTCGGCTCAAAACCAGTTTGCAGCCTTGTTAAAAACGTTTCGCTTTTTTTTATGAAAATATATAAATAATTGGGCTTGAACTCTTGGCTTTTGGGCTTCTAGTTTTTAGACAAGAGAATATCCGGTTGTGTAGGGTTTTTAAGGAAATACCTTTTAATTAGATGTCCCTAAAAGGCACGCATGAAATTATATCTTTGATTATGCGGACTTTTAGGCGTTGTCTAGTACCCAGCGCTCTTACATCTCAAAGGTGAAGTTACCATTGACAGAAATATTGCACTCTTATAATAACCTATGAAAACTGGAACTACAATTCTGAATAAAACAGACTCATCACTTATTATTATTGCCGGGTTCTAAGGATTTGAATGATGGGAACTCATCATCACTTCACCTATTTCTACGCCCTTCATCCTGTTGCACTCGCTCTCTCTCTCTGTCTCTCTCTCACTGTCGCTCCTATATATAGGTAGTATTATTGTCTGAGTTAAGACAACAACCACAGCGTTTGCAACTCTAATTCGCATTAATTTAAAACTCAATCAAGGCAATTAGCGCGCACACTGGAGCGACACTCACGAGATGGCTCACCACCGCACGCACTGAAATCACAGCAACAATGTATGTAGTAGTAGTTGCAGGTCAGACAGCAAGACATCCAGACAGCAGCCCGGCCAGGGCACAGCTGATTCGATTCTGAGACTAGACATCGACACTACCCGAACCAGTTATGCAGTTGCAACCTACCTCACGCCAAGCTGACGATCGACACACACACATATGCACACGGCGTTACGCTGCCCCTGCAATGTTGCATAAATTTGCTCTAAGTAAACATTTCAATAAAATTCTCAACACACACAACCAATTTGCCTTGGGCTCCATTGTTTTTCTCAACAAACTTTCATTGAGTTTTTATATGCAAAAAATCAAAATAAATAAATAAATAAACCACTCCGTGGTCTTATCAGCGGGAGAGCTGGGCCAGAGAGAGCGAGAGTGATGCCGGGAGACCCCACACACACACACACACACACACACACACACCCAAACACAAGCAAGACTCACCCGAAAACGGATTCAAACAGCTGGTCGATCGATCTACCGATCTAGGCACTTGTTGCTTGAGTTCTTTATTAAAGTTGCTCGCACGAACGTCACACACACGATCGTCGCCTCGTGCACCGCTCGTAGTTGCTCACGGTCGGTTTTGTGGACTCACTCACTACAACATTCCCCATTCATATTCGCTTCGATTCAGTCTTTGACTAAGCGTCGCACTTGTCGCACCACGCAGAGACCCCAAAAAGGAAACCACATCGATTCGCGGGGTTCGAGTTCGGTACCGAAGATACTTCTACCCACAATTCTATTAAACGGATACGGATGCGGTCTTTGATTACACACAAACATACACAATAGAGGAGTGCAAAAGTGCAATGTCTGAAAGTGATTACAAAATTCTATTGTTTTCGGTAGACGCGCTCAGAGTGATTGTTGTTGTTTACCAGACAACGATGCATTCCTAAAAGTCAAACAAAATTCATAATCAATGTGCAATACTGGTAAAAGTGATCTAATCAAAATATTTTTAAAATAAAGTGATACTAGTAAGAATCTAATGGCCTAAATTCAAAATGTATGCCACAAATCGTTTGAGTTAACCTTCGCAAAAACCAAAAGGATCTAAGCTATTGGATTAAAAACTAAAGCGCTTTTTAATTGGTAAGTATTTCATGTCCAAGCGGTGGTTCAAAAGGTTTTCAAAACAGTAGATTTGCCAATTGATTTGACAAGAATATGGCTTAGATTTCGAGTAGAAGATGGCTTAAGAAACGCAGAAGTCTTAAAGTATAGTACTATTTACTGAATTCTAAAGGTTAGGCTTATAACCATTTCAAGGAGGAAGGAATAAGTATAGAACGAAGGAAGTAGGGAGGCAGAAAGAAACAATAAAGGATGAAAGGAAACAGGAAGGAAAGAAAAAGGAAGCAGAAAGCAAGGAAGGAAAGAAGAAAGGAGTGAGGAAGAAGAAAATAAAGAGGAAAGAAGGAAGGAGAATGGAAACAGGAAAGAAGGAGAATGGAAGAATCTACTAAGGAAGGAAAAAAGAAAGAGCAAAGAATGAAGGACGAAGGAAGAATTTATGGAGGAAGGAAGTAGAAAGGAACAAGGAAGGAAGGAGGAATAAAGAAAGGTTAAAAGAAAGTGAAAATATTTCGGATGAAGGGAAAAAGAAGCTAAGGATAAAGAAGGGAACTAAAAACAGACCGGAACTTAAGAAACTAGTCGGGGAAGAAAGAAAGTATCTAAAAATAGACAACTGAAAGAAGGAAAGAAAATGTATGTACATCTTCATCTCATATCTTTAAGAACCTAAAAAAAACACATCTAAATGGGCTCACATAAATTTGCATGGTTTTGGCCAATTTATATTAACTGGACAAAGAGATTCTTTCAATCTCTTGCCATGTATGCTCCTTATTCTCGCACAGAAGAAAGGAACCAACATTGTAGCTTAAACGAATCCTAGTCATGACTTGTTATTTTACAGTTGCCGCGAAAATCTTTTGCAGAAGACTGGTTGTGTCAAAAATTACACACACACTACCTGCAGCACCACATCTGGGCACATTATCTGTGGCCAGCTGTTTAATCCGACTCGAAACTGAAACTGTTTTAAACTGGTCTTCAATTTTCTTAGAATTTCTCATATAATTAAATCATAACTGACATAGTTGGCGGCATAGTTGTCCCTCAACTCACCACAAACTGTTTTAGTCATCATATTTTTTATAATTCACCTGAAGGATTAACCACCGCATCACTTTTCCATTCCATTTGTCCACCTCATCCGCACCGCCCTAAAAAGTCAACACAATCCGTTTAATATTTACTCAGACGCCAGAGCAGTTAATCATTAAATGCAATAATACATACAATTAAAATAAAACCGAATCGAACTTCAACAACAAACAAACTGAAAAAAATCTTGGAAAATAAAAATCGTATTATACTTGGACAAACAAACGCATTAAATTGCAATTAGCCTCTCCAACTCTTCCCACTCTGCTGGTGGCGACTGTTGCGCCCGCTCGTCTTATTCATATTTCATTTATTTTATTATTATTAAACATATTTTTATCAACTAACAAATAAAAAGAGAAGTAATAATACATAATGCGAATTGTATTTTATTTTCTTTTGTTATCAATTATATGCGCCTCAAGTTCATTATCATCATTAAAAAGCGCCATCAGCTGTAGGCGCACACTCACACACGCACACACACACACACACACACACTCTCTTATTGCGTAATGTGTGTTCTTACTTTAAAATGATAAAACATATATGGATGAATAAATATTGGATTGTATATTTATAAAACAGTTTCAAAGTGAATGTCAGTTGACAATTTTAATGAGTTTTTTGTAATTTTTGCCACCAATCGTAAAATATCACGAGCATTGACCGACAAATTCTTGGGGGCAATGATACATTTTTTTGGGTCGTTTTTGGCTACCGTGGTTGGAGTTATATTCGTTTGGCACACTTTTTTGAAGAAGTCTTAAATATATTTTGTTTATGAAGATATCTGATGTTCATGTTTGTTTTGTTGATGAAGTTACATAATCTATTTTACTTTTTACCCCACCTGTTGGCAGGGTTCCACATTTTTTGCAAACGGCTTAAATTGCTAAAACCTAACAGGGACGGGTTCTAACTTGTTGTTAAGAAATTTGAGTTTCTGCTTTTAGTTGACTGAAAAATTTCGAGCATTATCATCTGCGAAGCAAAAACGTTTAACAATTGGATGTGAACACTTTTTAAGTAGAATGAAATTCGAATTTGTCGTAGTATTATTGTTACCCCATTATTAGTTATCAAGTCCCCAAATTCCGTTTTGATATTTCGATCAACCATTAGCGAATTTTCATTCACTACCCAACACACCTTGCCGCACTGTGATCGGGTCGTGTGCCCTTTATTTTCTTGTTCCTGAACTCCACTCTGCAGAACGGTAGATGCATTTTAAGGCACATTCCACTTACCATGTTCCCTGCTCATTTTTCAACCTTCCTTTTTCGATTGGGTTTCTGTGCATCGATGAATGTGCTTGCGTTCCACTAAAAAAGAAGAAATAATTGTTCAGCAAATTAGCCAAAACTCAAAGCCCTACCATTCCTGTGGCGTCAGGCGGTCCAAATTGGAAATTGTGTTGACACTTACGGTAAAAAGGGTTACAACAACAATAAATAACTAAACATTTTAAATGTAAGCGCGACTTGGGCCCCTGGCTGGCTGGCTGGCTACGTATGTAAATACATACACTATGCTCACGTTGCCAAAATCCCCAACGACAGCCCACAAAATGTGACACAAAAACCGACAGATATATATAAAAATTGGTTCTACCAAACATTTCTGTTGTTGCTGTTTATTTTGCGAAATAAACAAGTTTATGTTTTCATCAGAATTTACATACAATTAAATTATTTTTTCTTATTTCTGATTTCTGATTATATTCGTGGCTATTTTTATTGGCACATTTTTTCACATTTATGCAAATCAAGCCGTGGATCCGTTGCGCAGTTACAGAGACGACAGACTTGAGGTCTCAACATCAGCAGATTATGTCACTTGAACAAAAAAAAAAAACAAAAAAAAGCAGTGCACACGCCAAACCGAACCGAGAAACTTCGTCTTCATGGTCACGGCCAACGCCAGCGACAAGCGACAAACGGCCCAAAGCATTTGTCAGCTGTTCGGGCTGGAGTAAGAGCGAAAGAAATACCAAAAACCCATCCATTATCTTCGGGCCAAGTTCAATGTACGGCCAACGACGCGCAAAATACATAAAACATACATATGTATACATACATATTTATGTACAATGTAAGCCCCAAAGGCAATGGCAATAGAAATAGAGAAATTTTCGCATTAGATTTTTGCAGAAAGCCCCCCAAGCCGGCTTTGACCAAAACTTGCTTTTGGCTTTGCCTTGAAGCGCGCTTCGTGGCGCGGTTACACAACTCGAAGCATGTTAGAAAGGCAATAGAAGTTGGCGCTGTTGGTTCTGTGAAGAAAAGTGAAAGAACTTCAGAGAAAAGAGACCAGAAGTAACGAAACAGTGAAGAACGAAAGAAAGTGAAGAAGATGGAGGAAAGGGACTGGTAAAAGGAACAAATTTAGAAGAAATAAACTTTTCAATTAATTAAGAGGGTCGAAACGTTTATTAATTAAGAATTTAAAAGAAAAGAATTTAGAACAGAAACAAATCCTTATTCCAGATAAGGATCAAAAGAACTATGAGTTTTGCAGAATGTATAGGATTGACGGAAATGAACATAAAGATGTATCGAAATGTCAAGTGAATATTGATCAGGAATTGAGTTAAAGGGAAGTAGAAATATATATTAGATAGAAATAATAGAAAAAGTCGAAGAATTGCAGTAGAAGCAGGCACTATTTTAGGGTTGAAGAGAGATAGATTTTCCACTCAAACAGTTACAACAATCCCATCGATATTAACCAATCAAGGATTCAACTCGTAGTTATCCGATCTTCGCTCTACTTAAGGTTCCCAGACTGAAACTTAAAGTAAAGAGGATGAAAAATGGGACACTATTTGTGTACTTCCATCTTTACATTTTATAAACTTACCTTTTTCTTTATTGTCAAAATTAAATATTATAGTTTCGATGTGATATAAAAAAAACAGCAGCACGTTTTTCTAACTAAGACAAATTTTTGGACCTTTTTTTCTAAGGGAGCTATACTATATAGCTGATTGATTTGGACTAAACTTGGTGAAATCATGCAAAAGCCTAACGAACGAATATGTGCGAAGTTTTGAACCAATTCCATTCAAAACAAAAAAGTTTTTCTTAATAGAACCTCTTTTTCGAGAGATTATTCGTACTGCAGCCATATGCTATTGTCATCCGATTCCGACAAACTTTGTAGAATTGTGTGAAAGCATATCAAATAAATAAGTTCTTATTTTAAGCACATTTCCATTGAAAACTAACCAGTTTTTCTCACTAAGACTACTTTTTAGACAGTTCAATGACCAAACTTAGTAAAACCATGGGAAAGCATAGCAAAGTAAGAAATACAAAGTTATGATGAAGAATATATGTATATACTTTATGTGTTCGCAGATGCTTTCTTCGATGTATTACAAACATTCGGACAATTTTATAATACTCTCTGCTATGGTGTTTTGTCAATAGCTAGAGTTTCACTGGTCACTTCAACATGTTAATTAAAGTTATTCTTTTATACTAAATGTAGGTTTTACATTCGCTTAGACCTAAGAGTGGTTAGACAGTTCATCAGCGAACATGACTCACTTATACCCATAACCACTTCAACAAACCCTTTGAAGCATCACTGAACTTGCCAATGGAATAAACTGAAACGAACCTCTGTAGTTGGTTCGGTGTAGCATTTTCGTAAGAAAATAGTATTTCGTCTCTTTAGAAGCTTTGAATAAGATCCAAAATCGTTTCGGTCAAGAGAAGAAAGTACTCACTACTTCATAGCATTCGTATTTTTAAGGCACGTCTTACAACACTAAACTCAGAGTACTAATTCATTCCTAATCCTTAGTACTAAGGCGTAGACTATTTACCGATCACTTATGTCTTAAAGTCATTAGAGAACCAACAATGCGATTATAAAATATCATTCAAATCAACCTTCAAAGTCAGTAATCAGTTTACCAAAACAATCAAGTCACGTCAGTCCATTAAGAACTTTCTACGGCAATAAACAACAACCCAAAATGGCATCAAAACAAAACAAAATCGAAAAACTGAATTGCGTCTTAGCGCTGCGCTGCTCTTTCCCCAAAATGATTGCTAGAAATTGTGAAATTCCTAAACCAAAACAACAACAGCCACTCCTCAAAGAACTTTCCCATCATTCCCATTCTCTTGCTTTACATAATAAACAAATTACATAATATGCTTTCTACAAATGTGCGGTGGAAGGCTTTCTTCTCTATTTTGTGTTTGGCCTGGGGCTGGTTTGCTAAGCCGGTTTTTACCGGGAGTTGGATCTTCTAACGCGACTCTAACGACGAGTCGAGAGACGGCCCGATCTATGTATCTGCATATTAATCACAGAGACAGAGCCAACCGGCAACCGCATAATGAGAGGGAGAGAGAAGAATTCGCAAAGAATTCTTATTAAAAAGCGAGTTTTTTTTTTTATTTTAAGTATTATGGAAAAGTGAGAATCGCCAAGAACTGCGCACGCGTCTCCATCTGGGGGTTTTGAGATGAGGAAGTGATTAAGCGCCAAGAAGGAAGTGCTCAAGTGACTGTTGTTTTTAATTTTCAGGTATCATTATTTTTTGCACAAGCCAGGCCTATTGATTTGCATAGAATACTAACACCAATGACCAATATTTCAAGGGCGCGCCATGTGGGAATTAGGCAACATCACGTAGCTACAGATAATACCTGAGTTCTTATCTAAATCTTTGCAAATAAATTTGGAATTTTTTTTTTTGGTAGCGTGTAGTACCTCAACGTCAGCGTGAGTTTCTTTTATTTGCTATGGGACCGTCCGAGTGTGTGTGTGTGTGTGTGTGTGTGGTTAGGGTAAATTTGTACAAGAATCAATCATTAATCATTTGTTGTACCAACAAAAACCAAGCCAATGAGGTTAAGAAATAGCCACTACTATCATGTTTATATCCGGCTGGCCCAATGAAGAGAATGGGGAGTAAACCGAGAATATTTTAAAACTATGGATCATCAAAGCTTTCATCTATTTTGATACCTTAAGGTATGTTTGATAGAAAAGTGTCAATAATTGTAAACCCAAGAAGCTTATAAAGTTTAGTCTGATTTTCTTTTTATATTGAGTTAATTTTACACTTGTTTGCATTTCCCACCGCTTAAATGATACAACTTTTCCAATCTTTAGCACAATTTTCGGTTATTTTCTTTTGCCAATTTTGATTAACCTTGAACTGTTTCATTTGTTGTCGTCCCATATCTTATCTAACATTCTCATGCCACCCCCATAAAGCTTATTGCCAGACACTTGCTAGTCACAAAGAATTACCAAAAAAAAATTGAAATTGAAAATCTTATCTCGGCAATTATAATGCAAAATCAATGATCAGCTGGTCAACACACAAAATGAGCGCAACAATATTTTGCTATATAAATGCCCACATTTTGAAGTAGACTAAAGTGTAAGGTGGACTGGTTTTTAGCTTCAATTGGAAGCCTAAAACGCGAAAATAATTTGCATAAACAACTGTTTTGAAAAGCTTTTAAAGCCGCCACCTCCCCCTTTCCTTTCAGCGTCTCTGATGGTAATGGCCGTGATACTGTTGCTTGCCCTGGCAGTTGTATTCGGTTGCTATTGCGCCATTCATAGGCAAAAGATTGGAGCGATCTATTTGAAGCCGTTGCTGAAGAACACCCCGTTCGAGGATTGTTATCATGCCACGCCCATTGCCCAGCCCAGGCGTCGCACCATCTGGGACATACCTGGACCCCAGCGCATACCATTTTTGGGCACGAAATGGATATTCCTCGTATTCTTTCGCCGCTACAAAATGACCAAACTGCATGAGGTCTACGCAGGTGATGGAGACGACCAAGAGTCGAGGTCACGGACTAACTGAACTTTTCTTAAACCTTGCAGATCTCAATCGGCAATACGGTGATATTGTATTAGAGGTAATGCCCTCAAATGTACCCATCGTGCATTTGTATAAGCGCGAAGATCTGGAGAAGGTGCTGAAGTATCCCAGCAAATATCCCTTTCGTCCGCCCACGGAAATAATTGTGATGTATCGGCAGTCCAGGCCGGACCGCTATGCCAGTGTGGGCATTGTCAACGAACAGGGTCCAATGTGGCAGAGACTTCGCTCGAACCTGACCTCTAGCATCACATCGCCGCGTATTTTGCAGAATTTTTTGCCTGCCCTGAATGCGGTGTGTGATGATTTCATAGAACTGTTGAGAGCCCGCCGAGACCCCGAGTCGCAGATTGTGGCTAATTTTGAAGAGTTGGCCAATTTGATGGGTCTGGAGGCGGTGTGTACCTTGATGTTGGGTCGACGCATGGGTTTTCTAGCGCCCAATGCCAAATCGAAGAAAATCAGCCAACTGGCTGCAGCGGTCAAGCAGCTGTTTATTTCACAAAGGGATTCCTATTATGGTTTGGGTCTGTGGAAATATTTCCCCACCAAAACGTATAGGGAATTTGCACGAGCCGAGGACCTAATCTATGAGTAGGTATACGTCAACTGATAGATGAACATTTACGGAAGCGTTTTGAGGGCGTTAAAGATCAAGCGAAATATTTGAAAAATCCAAAAAGTAGCTTTGTAGGAACTTAGCTGAGAAAGTGTTCATAGTCAACTCAGACAATAGTTTGTTTTCTGAACTTTGAAATTAGTTGAAATAGCCACCGGAAACGTTCTTTTCTCTTTTCAAAGAATATTCTTTAAAAAGGATTCATTGCCTCTTAGAATTGTTTCTTTGCTTTGAAAGAAGTTAAATTATTCCTTAAATTTTCTGATTCTGTAATATTACGAATTTAGTCGTTCATTTTCGCAAAATTCATGCGATTTGAAATCGGTTTATCGAGCAGAAAAAATGAGAGTTTGGCGGATAGAAGCTCTTCCTAAGTTGTTTCATCCTTTTCTTCACCAGTTCCAGCTGAAACAAGAAACTCTTCAAATTATATTAGAGTTTTTAAGCCCAATTCTTTGGATGGAAACTAATGCCATATTTCTTTGATAAAACCCCGCTGTTTACTCGTACTAACTTTGCGATTTTTAGACTAAATAGCTAAATTTTTGCGGAAATTAATAAGAAAACAAGGTAGATTCTTCAAGGAATATCTTATGTATATATAACATTCACCATTTGTATTTTCTGATCAAAAACTTTAGGTAAACATCTTTTTAAATAATTTCACTCTCAATTCTCTTGAAATAAGTAACCCTTATACGCCCTTAAACAGCACTGTAGGAAAACCAAACGTAATTCTCTATTCTAATCAAATCCTTTATCCCCAAATTTCAGTGTCATATCTGAGATCATAGATAACGAGTTGGAGGAGCATAAAAACTCGGCCGCCTGTGAGGATGAGGATGCTGCCGGTCTACGTAGTGTTTTTCTCAACATTCTTGAACTCCCAGAATTGGATATACGCGACAAAAAGTCGGCTATTATAGACTTTATAGCAGCTGGCATTGAAACGGTGAGTGCAGCCAAAGTCATGGCATTCTGCTTACTAAATTTGTTAACTCTTAGCTAGCCAACACACTGCTATTTGTGCTCAGTTCGGTTACCGGTGAGCCAACGTGTATGCCTCGCATACTTAGTGAGTTTTGTGAATATCGGGATACTAATATACTGCAGGATGCACTCACAAATGCCACCTATACGAAAGCCTGCATCCAGGAATCGTATCGATTGCGGCCCACGGCATTCTGTTTGGCTAGAATACTGGAAGAGGATATGGAATTATCGGGATATTCACTGAATGCGGGGGTAGGTAGGAGTAGCTACAGCAACTGCTCATACTAAAGTCGAAACTTCTCTTGCCGCAGACCGTCGTCCTGTGCCAAAACATGATTGCGTGTCAAAAGGAAAGTAACTTTCAGGAGGCCCAAAAATTCACGCCTGAACGCTGGATAGATCCAGTTACTGAAAATTTTACAGTGAATGTGGACAGTGCCAGTATTGTGGTGCCCTTTGGTGTGGGTAGACGCACGTGTCCCGGCAAGCGATTTGTTGAAATGGAGGTAGTATTACTTTTGGCCAAGGTAAGTGGAACACTTGCATTTCACCCAAAAAGCGGCTTATCTAGAAAAACAAACATCACATTTATTTCAGCTCGTTTTGGCCTTCGATGTGAGTTTTGTTAAGCCGCTGGAAACTGAATTTGAGTTTCTATTGGCGCCCAAGACGCCGTTAAGCTTAAGGCTCAGCGATCGTGAGTTCTGATCACCATTCGTGATTTTCTATTGCATACCCGCAGGCGCTTGTATTAAATACAAATAAAAAACATTGAGTAGGAACCGTTGTACATATCTACGTCGTTTTTTGTTGTATGTATGTAGTTAGCTAGTTATTTGTAATTACATCTTGTTAGTCTGTAAGTAGCGGCAATTGTTTTTGTGTGCGTTCTGTAAACGGAAAGACTGCGTTTAAGTTTTGTTGTGTATAATTATTTTGCAACTCGTAATAGTGCTCCATTTGTACAGTTATATCTAGTACTTTATTATATTTATTCAAGTGTATATTTTTTATTGTTAAAAAAAAAAACGTAGAAAAGAAGTTAAAAACAAATACGAAGAGGAAAAATAAAGCAACGCTTTGAACTGTGTGGGAATTGAGTTTGTTATGTCAGAAATGAATGGATGAGAGCGGCTCGTTGAAAAATGAGTGAGTTGCCTTAACTGAATGGAAATTTTAATATATATATATATAATATCAGCTCTACAAATGGCTTTGGGCAGAACAGTGCTTTAGGTTGTCCAACTATTCAATAAATGTGGGTTAAGAAAAAGACTTATAAACAGAACCTAGGCCATAAATTAATTTTATATTTGACTTAACACTTATTTAATTTTCCAACTTTAACTTTATCACACTAGGCAACCATTTTACCATTACCATTTTTCGGAAATGGTTCATCATGTCTAGATTTATAGTAATTGTAGCTTGAAGTTACCTAAAATGCCTATTTTGACCCATTTCTGATACGTTTTTTTGAGATCCCATACTTTTCCTTCAAATCACTTTGAGTATTACTTCTTAGCTTTAAAACAAGCTATCCCAAACAATTTTGCGATTTTTTAACTGTGGATATGTTGTCTTGCATACATGTGCTCTAAATTATAACATTTTCTACTGCCCAAAAATATACTACGGAAATTTACTATATTTGGCTGGTCATTTTTATAGAGCAATTTTGGAAATTTTTAACAGCATCCATTGCAGCATCCATTGGGCGGTATAAAATACAGTAATTTTAAACACATTTACCCAAAGTGGCACGGTTTTTGCATAAAAAACCCGTAGAAATACTTGGAAACTACTTTTAAGACTACGAAATCGTAATCTATCATAATGTAATGAAATATGTAATGAATTTAGCGTGTATATAGAACAGAACGTTCCAATTAGCGATGCCATGTATTCAAAGAATACGTAGCAAACACATAGCCAGGAATTTGGTTCGTCTCTGGACACAGAATTGCAGTCAGCCTAGCGGGACCCATTGATTAACTAGCTCTTTACGGGAATGGGGGGGGGTTGTTTGCTGCTGCTACATCTGCACACTACATTATCTTTATTATAGAGTCCCTAGAGCCCTTAGTAGTATCGGCTGATACCGGTCAATACCAAAAAGGCCAAACGACCCGAACTTGCAGGGTAAACTTCCTCCAGTTCGGAACAAAAAAACACATCTATATAGTGAGAGGGAAAACTAAGGAAAAAGGGAGGGGAAAGCAAGTAAACTGGTATTTCAATTCGACAATAGGTGTGGTCTAAGGTGGTAAACGACCTACACCTTCTGTACCCAACCCGACCATGATCTGCAAATGGATTGGCGTGAGCAGATCCCCAAATGTACAGGCTATATCATTTTAGATTTTCGACCCCATGAAAAAAGGGATCACAATATGCCTTTTAAGCAACTATAAGCTCCAATTGCATAAAAACCTTAGTGTGACAAACCATTTTTAAAAACAGATACGTGCTTAGCCCACGAATCACGACCAATATACTGGACCTTGTTGCCTAGTGATATATATGACGCTAGAATACTTGACTATCATTTACTGCACTCAAATAGGTACACAGAAAAAAAATAACAGATTTATTAAAATACATTTCAAATGGATACCATCATATCCTTATATTTTTATAACTGATTTATTTTATGATTTTCAGTTCCATTTAATGAAAATCAAAGAAATACTTAATTTTAATTAAATATTTTGATATTCAAACAAGTTTATTCAAAATATTCAGTCCATGGATACCTTAATTATCATTTATTTCGCTGTATACTTATTAAAGAAAATGTAGTTAAGATACTTAATTATATCGCCAGCTGTGAAAACGATTAAAATCACTCGACTACGGGGCCTTTTTTTGTTAAGGTATTATCTATAGAAAGCAGAGCTGCAAGCCGGTCTTGAAACGAGCCGTCTTGAACCCGGAATTCCGACATTTATTTTACTTTGGACCAAAATAAAAGTTGAGTCTGTTCCGAACTTAAAATTACAACAAAGTTTTTAGATATTAACTAAGTCTTTAAATGGATAGGAAAGTTAAATACAAAGTCTAAAAAAACGCTCAAAATTACTTATAAAGCCCCCCCACCCATAATACCCTCTAATTTTTAAGATCCTTTGGTTCGAGCTTGCGATCCAACATATGGAGCTACATATTATGTTTCTTGTAAGATTTTTTTGAATTTTTCTAAATTTTCATTCCTGAAAATAAGCAATAATTTAAGGCAATGGATTCCTTAAAATATTTAAGCTTAAAACAGACTAAAAACAGGATTACTTAGGTCAAAAAGTGCTATATTTAGGAATTTTTCACAAGGGATTATAAAATCAATCTTTCTAAAAATTACAACAAATTGTAAGGAGCAATTGACTTTGATTTTAAGGCTGCACTCATATCTACTTTAGGTATTCTCATTAATTTAACAATATTAACAACTTTTTCTATAAATGTCACAAAAACAACCCAAAACCCGCTTCAATAACATTTACAAAGCCTGTACATTGGCATCCCAAAATATTAGTCACACCTAGCTTAAGTCTGTACTGGCACAATTTGGATTTATTAATATAAACAAACAAAAATCTTAACTGAAACTAAAACTAAACCAAATGTTATTTTTTTTTAATTTGTTATTAAAAAAATCAGTTAAAATTTAACTTGCTGCTGGCTATTCGTTTTCGAATACGTTCTCTTACGCTCTCGCTCTTCCAGCTCAGCTCAGTGCCTCTCTTTTGGGCTGTGGCCCCTCGTTTGGCTTTGGCGCGTTTGGTTTGAGTTTGTGGCAGTTGATGTTGGCGTGTCGTCGGTTTCAGTGCGTTCGAAAATTATTTTCTGATTTAAAAAAAAAAAAAAAACAATTAAATACCATTAAGCGCGCCCTCTAATTACCACTGTGTGTGATTTTTAATTGTGTGTATTAATAAAAGCTAAGCTTCAAGTTGCACTTTTAACTGCACCTCTAAAAAAAAAGTTTCATTGAAAAATGTATGCAAAATCCAACCAAATTTTTGTAACCCAAAAACAATCAAACAAACTAAAAACCAGTTTTTGTCATTTGCTCACCAAAACACAAGAAATAAAATCAAGTAACTAATTTTGTAGCAACGTTGAAAAATGCATTAACAATGAAGTTTCTGTATCGAGAGATCTCCTTCTCTCAATCTACAGATCTGAGAGTTGAGTCTGAGCCCCACCCTAAAACTAATTACTTGGTTAGATGCGCCAGTCTACAGTAAACATTAAACAACAACAACACCAACAACAAGAGCATAGCATTTTGACGTTGTTATTGTTAGATATGCTAATTTTGCACAAATTTACACAACACTAGCTAACAAAATTGTAGTTTCTAGTTTCTGTGACTCACTCTAAGACATTTGTCGCATTATGTTGGCCTCTCACGAGTTTGGCTTAGTTTGTCAATTGAGTTGAGCTGTGGGAAAGGGGGTGGGATAATGTGATTGGATCAGACCCGGCCAAATGGAGAGGACAGAAATATGGGACTGTCTCTCTCTTTGACACTCAGCAATGCATGAGTTCGGCCAGCACTCGGTATAAGTTCGGCTTTCTGTTGCTGTTGGGCTGGCCAGTTCTGGAATAGATGGATTTTGAAATATATGGAGTTTGGAACTATCTACTCGAGAACTATGTTTGCTTTCTTCGTTCAGTTGATTATTGCCTACAAATACTAAGGGCCGATTTCGTATGTTCTAAATAGCTAATATAAGTTAGATAAACTTAAATTTGTATTTGTTATTTGTCAGATTATGTGACAGATAGCTTTATATAGAAGATCTGAAGTCGATCTAAGTTGAAAAGGAATTAAATTTGTCGAAATAAAAAGGCTTATACAGATCACTACATGTTTTTGAATTTGATATGATCTGATTTTTAAAAAAGGATTTGAGAACTCGGTTGAAATATTCAACCATCAGAAAATTAAAGGCAGTTAAATGAAAATGTGAAGATACAAAAGAGTTTATCTATCGATTTTCAGCAGTAGGAGAGTTTCCAATTCCGATGCCACATAGTTTGACCGAATCTAAGGTTTTGGTTCAACAGCGTTTGTACTAAAATGTTTCCAAGAGTGTAGCCAGCTTTCCCAAAAGGTAGGGGCTAAAATATGCTTAAATATCTCTTGAATGATACATTGTAAATCAGCAGCAGCTGTGTCCCTGGTTACTTTCTTGAATTTTTCGTTATGTGCTTTTGCAATAAATGCAGCTGACGTTCTTCGATTTTGTTTCTACAAGAAAACTCTTTTTCTCTAATATAATTTTTAAGCAATTTTTATTTTAATGCATAGAAAATTCAAGGTAGTCGCTTAATTAAGTTGCCCATAGCTTTAGCCTGAGCGCTTTGTTGATGTATGCATACGTGTGATGGTCTGTTTTTGCCTCACGCGACTTCTCTCTTAGTAGAAGATGAAGATGCATGACTTTCTGTACCTCCACAACTCGTTCTTAATTATAAATTTTCGCACGCCATCAAAAGGTTCTAATCAAATTATTTATACGCTACGAAATATGTGTATATCTATCATTTTAAGTGTGCTAAGATGTGACAAATATCAAATTGATTTGCATGCTCAGTTCAAGTATTTTGCATAATATTTTTGAGTTTGAAAAGTTAATTTTCAAAACGAATTTGATCATTTTTTCTCCATGTTTACCCAGTTGCAGTTGTTTAGTTAATTTTGTTGTTTTTTTTTTTTATTTCAATAACTGCACCAAATCACGTGCATACCGACTATATTTGCACTGACCTTCATTTTATTCACCAACGAAATCCCTAATCAACCTTGCCCAATTGCTTTGGCATTGAATTCTACGCCTGTTGAGAGCTGCCTAGGCAACGTAACCCACCCCACCCAACGTCGTCCCCCCCTCTTATAAACAATTGCATGTCCAGGCAATGTGTTAAGCAAAAACAAAGTACATGTCCAGGTGGGTGGCGAAATTACCATTTCGCATTGGGTGTGAGTCTAAATGGGGTCAACGCAAGCAAAAAACTTGCATACTTGCATATTGCCCTTAGACGGCGATGACGTTGCCCAAGTACAGTACAGTGTGCTTACCCACTTTTGCCCCAACCTCCCGCTTTTGATGTCTAATAACCAGTTTGCCAGTTGTGCATATCAATGCCTTAGCCAACGCGGGGGGCAACTGCGAAGGAGGGTGAGAAAAACCAGTTTTGTTGCATTTTTCAATTGCTTAAGAAATAGCAGATGAGAGATGCATTTTAGGTTTTATCTATACAGGAAATTGCAAATGAGTTGGAATTAAGTTAATTAAGTGGGCGCATAGCTTGATCGTGGCCTGGCCAGGCGGAGGAGAACTGAAAGAACCAAAACAAAAAGGTAAAAACAAAATGCTCTTCAAGTCATTGACCCAAACACAGACCAGTTGTAGGGCTGCCAGGGCGCACTTCCCATCCTGAAAGCGAAACGAGGTTAATACACACTGCAGGCCAAAATATTAGTCCGGCGGGCGTAGGAGAAAGAGTGGGAGAAACAGGTGTGGCTGAGTGACTCTCTCTCTTTGGAACTCTTGACTCTCTTATTTTCTTTCCAAACCAGTTTGGCTTCTTGCCTAAGCCGTTTTGTTTACATTTTTTTTTGTGGCTGTTGCGTGTTTAGTTTTTTTTTTTCTTTAACATATTTTTTTTTGGCTTTCTTCTAAGCGGCGCCACTGAAACTTGTTTTGGTATTTTTTTTGTTTTTCTTGGAGGGGGCAAAAACGTGAGATATTTGTTAGCAACAACACGCAAACGGTTAGGTGTAGGCATTCCAATTGGAGAGAACCGTAAGCTTAATAATTAGTTAACAGCTACAGTAGTCGGCTAATACACTAACCTAAAGGGGAGGGAAATATTATAAAAAAATTTTTTAAAAATGGGCACGTAGTGGCCCTCGCAACACGTCCTTTTATAAGGCGCGAAAAATCGTACAAAATACAATCATATCGCATTTTGGCTCGTTTATGAATTTGATTGATCGGATTTTGTAAGAGTTGGGAATTTCAACGAAAGAAGAAAGATTCCGCATAATGTGATCGAAATCGGAAACAGTCCTTGCATCAATCTACATTTTTATTTACTTTAATTTTAAAAAAGTTCAAGGTTTTATTGAAATTTAGAGGGATTTTGGACTTGACTTGACTTTCTACACCAAGAAAATGATCGAAAACTCTAAACTTCCATAGATTTCATATCTGATATAATAATTTATAATAACCTGAACTGATAATTTTTTACTATTTCCACAGAAATTATGTTCTTTCCATTTTTCAACCTTACTTCTGCTTTTCTAAATAGTTTGGGCTGTAGCATTTAGCTATAACTCTTCACTTAACACGAAATAAGAATTTAAAACCAAACTAAAGCGAATTCTGTGATACCATTAATTGATAATTTGCTAGAAAAGATTACAGCGACAACTCTGTAAAAGTTTTAAATAAGTTACCAAAGCAACAAACCAATTGGAAACTCTTAGGGTTCCAGTCTACAAAGTAAGGTGGTTAAAACTAGGTTTAGGTTCGACCCCAGATTGATCAAAATTGGTTTTCCTATTTCAGCCCGCAATCATGAGGTTCGGACATATTATAGGAGTATAAGAATATTTTTAAAGAGAACTCAGCTGGCCAACATCTTGAGCAACTTCTCATTTATTGATTTGCTCTTCAGATTGACTATAACATTTGCCTGATATCTTAAATGAGAAACTTTTATGAGATCTCAGACAAGTGAAAATACAGCTTGAGCTTTTTTCTATTTTATAGATAATAAATTGGAAATTTTTTCAAAAATTTAATTGTATTTTTTTTTACTAAACAAACTTTATGTTCGTCCAATCATCTCTTATATTAATATTACCCAGTCTTACCTTGTCAATTAGACCACAACCTAGACACTAAAATGTTTATTAACACTCAACTTGCCTTTAATGGGCCAAGAGGAAGTGAATGTGACTTATGCTCTTTGTTATTGACACTCTCTTTTTCTCTCTTGAGAAGTGAAAGTTATTTTGTTGGCCCTTTTTTTGGGTTACGAATTTCAGTGTTTTCTTTTTGGTTCGGTTCTGGTTTTTCCCTGCTTGCATTTTAATTGTTGTTTATGAGTGTTCCGCACATCAAGGGTGGAGGGGCGAGGGTTAGGCGGGTTAACTACAATATGTATATGTGGACTCTCCTTCTCCGTCACGATTTGGTGTTCGGCTGCCCTTTTTTTGTGCTTCTTCCCCCCCTTGGGTAATGCAATTAGCTTTAATCAATGAGTGCGGACAACTGAACCATGGAGCGATTTGTTTTGTTATGAAGTGCTTGACATATATATCGTTGCTTTTGTGGCAATGCAGAGCATATGTACGAAAGTATAATGAGAAAGGTGTTCGTTTGTACAAAAAAAGGTGTCGCATTGTTAAGGTTTCATGCTTGAACTGCAATAATGGGAATGGTCAGGGTTTTTAGATATATCTTTTGGAGTAATTAAATGGGTGTTTGAATGATTATGGTTTGTTGTTAAGGGGGCATGAATTGAAGAGGAATTGTTCTAAAAATGATTAGTGTGGTAATGGTGGCAAATTAACTCAAAATATACCACAAAAATGTATGAGTTTATCCATTTAAAATGTATGTATATATCTATTTAAAAGAAGCTAAGTTGAGATATGATGTGTTTAAGATGAAAGATTTGAATTCAGGTTAATGAGTTAGATTTTTTTTGAGCCAGGAATTGGTGTTTTATAATATTGCATTCCGGCCCATCCTTAAATCTTAAATCCTCCGGGATTTCTAGTCAAACGTACCCAAATAATCAACCGTCCTCATTAAGGACCTTAAGATCTATGTGTAACTCCATCTGGGGTCAGCCGGAACTACCTAACCTAACCTATCCTTAGACTTGGTATGGCACTAGTGTTGTGTTGTCCAAAAGTGAGTGAACAATATGGAGTTATTCACTTTACTGAGCAGATCAACATGTTCTTCTGCAATTGTTAGTTTTTGTTCAGTGAGACTTGTCAGTGAGTAATGTTCAGTGACTGGTTCAGTGATTTATTCAGTATCTAGTTCCGATACAAAATTGTGCAGTGACTCTTTACTCAGTTCGATGTCTGTTCAGCTGTTATTTCCCAAAGTATGGCAACTCTGTCACAGACAGACAAAATTCCGTTAGAAAGAAAGCTCATCCTTAACTTGCTTTAGGGTTGGTCCACAGGCAAGTAAAAAACTGAGCTACTGAATAGCTGAACAACTGAACAATGGAACCATTGTTTAACTATGCAACTGTACTGCCCAACCAACTGAGAAATTTGAGTGAGTGAATTACTTTAAAAAAGGTTCAAGTTGAGAAAAAGGAGCAACCAATTACCATAAGAAACCCCGATAAAAAGTTCTGCCTGTAATAAAAGTAGCCCCTTTTAGTCCTGTTTTAACTTTCGGCCAGGGTTTTTATATATATATGGGCTAAATCATTTTCTTTGAATACTATTTTTATGGGTTTTAGCAACCAGTTGTGATATTACCACAGCTCAGAGCCAACCGTTGATAAAATTCAATAATAATATCCCTCAAAATATCAAAAATCCACACCAATCAATAAAGATTTTTGAATATTATTTATTTAATATTTTAGAAATAATATTGAAGACGTTGGAAACCCTTCAAAATCGTTGCATACCAATGGAGCTTTCCCTAAAACGGCACTCAGAAGCAAGCAATAGATTTCACTTGAATGAGCAAGTCGATGAAGCGTTCCTGGTAGTCCCTAAGTACTTATTCCGTAGACTGTTGGTTGAAAAGGAACATGCAAAACGAACGGAAAGTCCTTGGAACAGTACTATGCTAACCATTCCTACATCTTTGATGATTTGAGTTGATTATTGAAATATAAGGCGACGGTTAACACCTACTTCAACTATAGTTGAACTGTTTAAGAGTGTATATTTCTGGTATCTATACAAATTATACGAAAGCCCATAGTTCTGAGTTCTAAAATGACTGTAATTACTTATCTATTTTAAAATGCATAAAGTTGTACTTAAAATTTTAACTTGCTTGAATATTTAGTTACGAATGTTTTAATTAGCGTTTATATTCGTAACTGAATTGCTTGCATAACTCAAGTGAAATACCTTATAGAATTTGGTATGCATTGCAAGTTGCTTCTGCAACCACACCCAATATTGTTAACATCTATGACATCATTCTGAATTCCACCTCCCTGTCTCTCTTTATATATGCCCTTTGTAAATATTTCTCCCTCCCTTCTCGCACTAATCAATTGGAATACCTCATTTAGAAGTTATGTGGGAGACCTTCGCAATCAATTGACACAAATTCACTGAAATAAACATTGCGTGGCTTTTTGCGCGCTCCACTGAGCACCGAGTACACTTAACTAAACCGTAACCCAAACCCAATAAATCCAAAATTGGAAACCGAAGTCTGACAAAATTCTTTGGCGCCATGTTTTTATTGTAGGCTTCGCGTTAAGAACGTTTTGAAACGAGCACCACAAAATGAGTTACTTGCGATCCATAGGTATTTGATAGAACTTGAGCAAATGACAGAAAATTGTATTCAATTGAATTTTAAATTAATTAACTTTCCTCAATGTAGAAATCTCACGAGTGGAAATGACGCCGGCGGATGATAATTCCTTTGCCACAACAAGTGGCAATAAAAAGGCCACCTACACACTGATATGCGTTAAAGTGGTGGAGCTGGTGAGTAAAAATTGCGAAGCAACAAGTTGGTTGTGCACCAAGAGAGTGCAAGGAAGGGCAACTTGAAGCCAGATACACATAATCCTCTTAGTTAGACTGACTGACTGAATGATTATTCCACTCACAGACCAAGCCTGAACCTTTCAGACAGTATAATTGAACCTTACGTAGCCTACTGTAGCCGCTGTTTTAGTGCGTAAAATGGACTTTATACCAGGGTTCGGAATTGCTCTTTGCTCGCAGTTTTAGAGAGCCAGCTCTTGCTCTCAGCTTAAAGCACTCTAGGCTTTGAACTGAGAGCCCTACTTCGAGAGCCGTGAGCCATCAACCAGCTCTCGGCTCGTGATCTACAGCACACGGCTCTGAGAACCACTGCCGTGAGCCCTCAACCCGCTTAACCCTATGGCTCACAGGTCAGAGCCGATGGCTGTGGCTCACGAGCCGAGAGCCGAAAAGAGTCAGAGCGCGCGGTTCGCTCGTGAGCAATTCCGAACCCTGCTTTACACTTATTTGGTGACATTCTGTATGTATGTGCGAGCTCTAAATGGTAATTTATAAAAAAAAATATAGGCTTTAAAACCTGAACCGATCATTAGGATTCCAGATCAGCAAAAAAGTGTACTAAGAAAATGCCAATAAGCTAGGGAAAGAGCCAGAGATTGAAAGACCAGGTGCGGGAGGATATTAGGAAGCTTGGCATCAACAACTGGTGCCAGTTTGCACAAGACAGAGGACAGTCGTACACATAAATAGATCACCTTGATGAATGATTAAAAGATCAGCTTGACGATTTGAATAGAGTATAAAAAATCAATATATTATTTGTAACATTCCTTTCACCCTAATTGCAGTGCCTTTTAATATGCTGCCTGGGCCTTATCGATGAACCGGCCACCAACTCTCACCTCAAGGTGTTCATCACTCCCCGTGTGATGGCCCTGTGCTACGTAACCTTTGGTGCTTTGGCCATTCACACCGCAATCTATCTGATTATGTCTCTGTTTGGAGATCTGTGAGTATAAAACCTACCTTAGCTTACCACATTCGCATAACTAACATGCATCCCTACTCGCAGGACACCCTGGCGCACATCTGTATTGTGGGCCATTGTGGGATTCGTTCTGTATGTTGTTGTGACAGCTTTGCTCTTCCGCGATTGGGCCACCACCAAGGATCGCAACTACTGGCATCCGAATATGCACCGCCTGGACTTGGTAATGGCCTCTGCTTCCATTTCGTTGGTCACTGCTTTGGTTTATCTCTTGGATATACTGCTTACCATTCGCTTTGGCGTGCATGGCGATCTGGAATGACGCATTCTGTAATATTTACAGGTCCCCAGTGTAGTTTTCTAAGTTCTGTAACTCCCACCCTACCAGTCACTTTCCCAAAAGCGCTAATCGAATCTGTAAAATACATCACAATTGCCATCATTGAAAAGAGAATGTACAAAAAAAAAAAAACAAAACGAAAAAGAATCTAAAGAACAATTGCTCTTAGCCCCGATTTTTGTTTTTTTTGTTTGCTTAGCTATCTACTACATACATACATATATGGTCGTACATGAAGTTGCATCACAAATGTTTTTTCTAATCCACTTAACATAAGTTTTACACAAATAAACGTTTTGTAACAAAAACAGAAAAATGGAAAATAGATGAAGTTTTTACTTCACCTTGATGAGATGGGATTGAAAACAACTCGGCAAGCTAATAATTTTCGTACAACTGCCAGCTTTGAAATGTAAACAAAACTTAAAGATTCTTGCGAATTCACCCAAGTTAATTGAACTACATATTGGGTGCAAGATTATAAGCCAATACCCTATTACAGGGCTCGTAAAGCAGACATATATATAATCTGAGGCCAATAAGGTTAATGAAATGAAGAGAAAAAAATGGAAGACAAAAACTTCAAATAGGAAGCCTAAAAGCTACATGAATCAGGAATCGCTAAGTATAAGTTTGGTCGATGAGAGGTCGAGACCTTGATAATTTAACCCAAGTTCGGATAATACTTTTCTAGTTCTTTTTTCCACATTTTTCAAGTTTTATTGCCTAAAAGAAATGGCTTAATGTCTTAAAACTCGTCAGTGAACTCATCCAAACCGTTTTGCTTTGTGGGTTTCAGCAAAGATTTATAGATATTATGGATGACGCATCTGAAAGAAACCAGGATTATTCCTGGAAGCTAACATAGGCTTCTAATTTCTGATTTGAATCTCATGCGTCATCTATAAATATCTATTTATCTTTGATATAACTCTGTAAGTGTTTTTCCAATGATTTATGGATATTATAAATGACACATGTGAAAGAAAACACGATTATTCCTGGTAGCTGACATTGGCTACCAATTTAACATCTATAAATCTTTGGTTTCAGGCAATTTCAACTGGAATAAGCTGTTCGGATTGGGTTTGGTTCAACGGTTGGCTTCCCTGATATAAAGTACTGTGTACTTTACATTTTACCTCGGTGTTTTCAAACTGAAATACCATAAGTTAATTGACGACGTCTGTTTCCCTATTCACTGGTCGGTCTCCTGTCTTTGGTGGTCCAAAATGTGTAAATGTTTAAAGTAATTATATATTTACAAGACTTCACGTTTACAATAACAAAAAAAAAAAAAAAAAAACAGTACGGTTTTTCCTGCTGAAACCATGTATTCCTTTCATTTAATTTCAATGGCAAAATATTTCTCTATATCCTGATTGTTGGAAATCATTTGTAGCTTATGAAACGTTTGCTTGATGAAACACTTTCCTGCATCGCCATTACCTGTAAATAAAGGAACAACTTTATTACTTAAGAAATTACTCAACTCGCAAGGACTTACCCAGGCTACCTTCGTAGATGCGTTCTGTGAGCAATTTGGCCAAGGCCTTGAACAATTCCTTGGTGGCTATTTTTCGTTTGTAGTAGGGATTGAGCCAGTGCACCACCTGTTTGCTTATATCATTCTTTTGGTGATTTCCCTGGTTGGTCTTTTTCTGTTCAATGGCTGGTTTCTTCTCGCTGGGCTTTGGTTCTTTTTTTTCTAGCATTTGCCGTGCCGTCATAAAGCCCCCAACGCCTTTGGAACTGGAAGCTTTCTCCTCCATTTGTTCTTGCTTTTTTTCCATATTTTGACGGGCTGTCATAAAGCCATTTGTCAAAGTTTTAATGTTCTTATCAATATCCTGAGTTTTCGACTCAAAGAATAATCTTTGAGTTGATTTTTTGGGTTGGCCATCTTCTTGGTTCCCTCCATTATCGAGAGGATGATTCGAGATGCGTTTTTTTCGATGTGTATCAAAGCCACCTTCTACATTGGGCAAGAGTTTATATTTTTGTTGTCCGATAATGCTGTCTGGTTCCTCTGTGACATCTAATTCCAGTTCCTTCTCCTTGGTATCCTCTTCTGAACTTAGAGGACTTTGTTCGGCTTCTTTTTTTACTTCTATGCTTTCTTCATTTTCGCTTTCAGGTAAGTCCTCCTCAACTTCTTTTTTTATACTTTCAATTTCCGTTTCCTCCAACGTTTCCTCTAACGGCTCCTCCTTCACTTCCTTTTTGAAATAGCTGCCAATTGTGGTCTGTTTGCTCTGCTCTTGCTTGAACCCTTTTCTTTCCTTTAAGGCTTTCGGCGGCTCTTTAAGCGTCTGTGGTTTGTGCTCTTCCAACTCTTTCAGCTTGCGTTCAAAGTAGGCCACACTTCCACCTGTCAAGGCACCCTTGGCACTGGTCTCCGGCTTCGGCACATAATCAGCTATCAGAGGCATTAGTTTCATCTGGTTGGTCAACTGTTTTATGATGTGCATCTGATTGAAGAAGGATTCAATGTTTAAGTATCAGAAAATGTAACTAAACCAATCCCAATTTCCCATTCTCTTACCTGTTTGGCCAGTGCATGTCGGTAAGTGGTAACCACTTTTTGTTGGCAAAACGCCTCATACTCCAGTTCCACGGCCATGGCTTCATAGTCATTGTACTTCAATGAACTTCTGGGCTGTTGATCCTCCGCTTCCTTACACTTGTCCACATTTGCTTTGAGTGCATCAATCAGCGCAGTCAAATATTTCTCCCTTTGCGGGTGCTGTAGTCCCTTGACCTTTGTCTCCGTAACCAGGGCCTGACGTACTCTTGCTATTTTAGCCGGTTCCATTTGTTCCATTTCACGTGCCGCTGAGATTTGTTTGCGCAACTTGAACTGCTGGCGTATGAAGTCTTGAGTTTCCTTTTTGGCGCGTTTAGTCATTGCCTCTCCATCTCCATCGGAGTTCGATTCCCCATCGGCATATTCCTGAGCGGCACGTTTAGTGCCCACGCGTCCTCCTAGAAATATAAGAGAAGGCTTTAGTAGATAATTGAAAGTTTAAGAGAACCTCTCTCCTCTTACCCTCGTAGAGATCCGCGCAATCCTGTAGCGAAATCTGCGATTTAAAGGTATTATCCATACACAGGCGGTGAAAGGTCTCCAGGTCCTTTTCCGCCTTCTTGGGCCGTTTGCAGACATCACATTGCGCCTTGCACTCGGGCGGTGGATCACCAAAGAAGTCAGCGAATAGTTTGTGACGACAGCTGGTTCGCTCACAGAACTCCACAATTTTCTCGAATTGCTTGAGAGCTCGCTCCGTCAGCAATTCCCTATCGCCACGTCCCCTGGCGCGCTGTGAATCCTGCTGGAGCAGGAACCTTATGCTTCTCACATCCTCCCGGCCATAGTAGAGCCTGCAGAAGGACTGAATACCATCACGACCGGCCCGGCCCGACTCCTGGTAATAGGCGGCTACGTTTTGTGGGCAATCCCAATGGATGACAAAGCGAACGCTGGGTTTGTCCACACCCATGCCAAAGCTGTTGGTGGCACAGATAATGGGTTTTTCGCCCCGCATCCAATCCTCCTGCACTTGGGTGCGTTCCCCGGTCTTGAGTCCAGCATGATAAGCTACGGCTCCAATGCCCTGCCGCGAGACGCCCGCAGCCACCCGTTCCACTTGATCTCTTGTCCGGCAATAGATGATGCCACAACCACGCTGGGGTTTCGGTTTTGCTTTGAATTCGCCCTCATCCCCCAGGCAATACTGAGCAAATTCCGCCAAATGCTGGAAATCATCTTCTATGGAGTTCTTGTAGACGATATCATAGAAAAGATTGCTTCGGAAACTGGGTGTGGCGAACTGGGCAACGGGCGTGTGAAGTTTCAACTGTTTGTAGATGTCCTCTCTGACTTCTTTGGAGGCGGTGGCCGTCAGAGCCAGCCAGATGACATCTGGGTACTTGGATCTCAGGTCCCCCAGTTTTAGGTAGTCGGGTCGGAAGTCATGTCCCCACTGGCTGACACAGTGGGCCTCATCCACCGCAAAGTAGGCCAACTTTCGATGCTTATGCAGGGTCTGAAGCAAGTCCTGAAAAAACTTGGTGGCCGCCTGTTCCGGAGTGATGTACAAAAACCGAAGCGTGGTCCGGACGGCCTTCAGATCCAAGATCACGCGATCTCGCTCCTTGACAGTCATCTTGGAGTTGAGTGAGTCGGCAGGGATTTTCAGCTTGGTCAGGTGGTCAATTTGATCCTTGATGAGGGCCAGCAGGGGGGAGAACACAATGGTCAATTGATTCTCAGACATGAGGCCGGGCAGCTGAAAGCAAAGGGATTTACCCGAACCGGTCGGCATGGAGACGTACACATCCTGCTTTTCTAATGGAGAGAAAAAGAGAGTTAAAGTTGTGATTGTTAATCATCACAAAACGGCCAAAACAACAAAATTCAAACCAAATTCCCTATCGACAATCAGCGCCGCCCTGATATAAGTAATGTCACTCTTAATTTGCCTTGCTTCTGAGGCAGCCTCCTGTTTACCAACATTTCCTTATGCTAGTTTAGTTGGGGCTTAGGTTGGGCATAGATTTAGCTGTGGATTCCTTTCTTTTTGAATTCAGGACAATCTCCCTAAGTGGGGAAGAAGCTCTACTTAAAAACCCTGCTATTTTATGGGTCACAACAACCGATTGATAAGCCTCAAGCGGACGGACATGCATGCAAGCGGACGGACGGCATGATTCTCCTTAAGATCAAGTGCTTAACCTCTTTAAAATCTATTTCTTTAACCTACAAAACGTTTTCTTGAATATCCTTCAACTTGTTCAGCATAATTGGTCTGTAAGTGTCATAATCCTTGGAGAGTTTGTCAAAGTTCGCTTTCAATTAGTTCTGGGCCCAGTATTTAGTAAACGTTTGGCCCGTCGGACTTTCATCAAAGCCCAGAGGACACTCGAAATCTTTGGGCGTCGCCATTCTCATCGAGATCCTCCAATTCCCAGGCCATCTCTTGTCTATTGGCATTATATGCGTGGGCATCAAAAAGTCCATTTTGTAGTTCATAAGGCATTCGCGGCGAAAGTGCCGAGCGCACTCAGTTCGATTTCCCAGTTTGGCGGCTTCTCATTCAAATTCCATAAATTTCCCGCCGTATGTAAAAGTCCCATAAAAAATGCCCCACAAATGTCCCATTTTTGGATTGTTTGGATCAGTGTGACCAAAGCCAAGCACAATTTTTACTCACTTTTGACGGCACTTTTTACGGCTTTTTCCTGCAACTCCGACTTGAATTTCGTGTGTCCAAAGTGGTTCTGCAACGCCTCGAAAATGGCTTTCTCATGCGCCATTCTTTATTTGTTTGTAAACATCAATTTTATTAAAAAAAATGGTTGCAAAATCGGCGGCCAGCAGAAGCAGCTGGTATGCTGATAGTGATGACAAAATGAAAGCGATATATCGACTGCACCACCAATCGATTAATCTGCATTTTTATCAGTGCTGACACTCCGGAAAGGAGATGTGTTTCCCAATTATAGCCAAATAGTTTTTTGTAGTAGTTATGTTCAAGGAGCTAATTATTTAATGATGAAATATTACTCATACTAATAATACATCTATTTAAAAGTGAATGGTTTCCACAGAATCTTCGGTGGCTCAAGCACTGGACGATTGGCCACTGGAGCTCTGTGTATCTCCGAAATATGTTTATGAACGGGTGATGAATATTTAAAAGAGGACCCGCATTCTTCGTTGTCAGGAGTCATACGGCCTCTCATTTGCATGGAAGCGAAAATGTTCCAATAAATCCGAAGGCTTTTGCCAATTATACGTGCACTTTGGCTCCGGAATTTTAAGTTTTAGTATTCTTGGCAGAGTGGTTCCCCAATCGCAATGGCTATTTTTCGACTAATATCGTTTTCAAATTAGAGGAAACTCTCTAAAAGAGTCCACCTCTGCCTCGAACCCTCTGTTAGCTCAGATGCTCGTCTCTGTCAACTCAAATACTGGTATGTTAGAGTTACCCGCTATTCTGTTAAGTACTTTTAACCGCTATCTTCGTTTAAAATTCAGTTGCTTCAGTTCGCTCTTGAGGTACGCACGCACTTTTTGTTGTTGCCGCTTGTTGCGTTTTCGCGGTTTTGCTACGAGTTTACGATTCCGTGCGGTGCGTGTGCGTGTTTTCAATTTGTATCAACATCAATTTACAAGCCAAAGAATCAAATGTTGCAGCCTCAAAATGTGCCGGTAAACAACAACGGCAACAAGAAAATGCATTAGTTTGTTTGGGTGCGCGGGTGTCTGCCAAATAGAGTATTTACCGTAACAGAAGAAGAACAACAACAGCCGGCACTTGCTCTCGCTTTATCTCCGTCTACGTCTCCCTCTCTTTCTCCCCCCACTCACCTTTGCGCGTGTGATAAGCTTTCAATTGTATTAGTGCAACAGCAAATGTTGACAAATCCCAGCAACATGCTGTCCAGAAAGCACAGTCCTCTGCCTTGCAGAACCTTAGCAACAACAACAACAACAAATGTGATATGTCTACTTCTACTCATCCTGCCCCAAACAATGTGCCAAGACTCAAGCTCCTCCTCGCCACAAGTGGCTGCTTTGGCTGCCCCTAATCCGGGCGCAGGTGTTGGACTCGGCTCCTCCATACTGGAACAATTCAGTCCGAATTGTAGCGCAGTGACGCATATTTTTCAAGCCCGAGGCATTGAGGCCAATGAGATACCACAAAAACCCAGCAACGGTAAGTGAATTGGAATTTAAGCAGATTGTGAAATTCCAAGGCGAAGGAGAATCTTCACTTCTTTAAATATAGTTCTAAATTTGTAGCAATAAGTATTTAATATTAATATGAAACTGCAAGTCGGTTTTGAACCGAACCGGTTCGATCCTGCAATTGCGACATAGTTTTTTAACTGTCAGCTGAACCTTGAACAAGCAACAACAAAAATTGTACATTAAACATATTTGTCATTGCTTCTTGATTTTTGTTATCTAGACGATGAAGTGCGAGAGAGTCAACAATTCGCCAACTTAATATAATATTCTTTGTTATAAGATCCACGATTCCAAAGCTAACTGAACGATGCGCAAAGGCAAAAGAGGTCTTCTTATATATGCCTTCAGTTTCGCTTTAACTGAAACTTCAGTTAACTTTGCGCAGAGTCTTCTTTTTGCTGCACACTACTAATAAGTCGGAACCGACCGGATTGGATGACTATATCTCATAGCTCCCATAGGAACAATCGGTCGGATAACCAGTTTTAGTGAGAAAAACTTTTTTATTTTCAATGGAAACGTCTTCAAACTTGGTAATCGTAGGTTTTCTATGTTTTTTAATAATTCTACCAAGTTTTATTAAAATCGGACAAAAGATAGGATTGAAAAACAGTCTTAGCTGGAACAACTTTTTTGTTTTTAATGGTAGCATCCTGCAATTTTGTATTTGTTTGATTCACATGCTTTCACATAATTTTAAAAATGTTTGGCCAAATCGGATGACTATATCATAAAGCTCCCATACGATCGATCGGTCGGAAAATGGGAAAAAGATAATTTTTTGAAAATATGTATGCGAGCACTTGCAGGGGTATAAAAACTTCGGCACTAAAAGACCAGTTTTTTCTAAAGATATGGCAACGTTTTAAATTATTTCTCGAATAATGTATGGTAACCATCACAATTGCTCGATGCACCCAGTTTGAAAATGATGACGAATGATAGATACAGTCAGATGAAGATGGACACTCACTTGATTCAGAGCCAATAGGATGAACGAATGCCCAAAGCTTTGATGGACAAGAAAAGTTTATATGAAAATATAATATGATATTGGTTAAGCTGCATTTGCACTTATCGAGATCTCATATGAGATGGCCAAAAGTTGACTAAGGTGGCTTTCAAAAATCTCATAAGAGAACTCAGATAGCCTCTTTCTAAAGTTTACTTATACGCTTATTTCACATGAAATGGCTAAATTATGATAACAAATAGATAACACTTTGAATCTATTAAACTTTCAGAGAATGGAAATGTGCAACAACTTAAATGAAAACTTGATTCTTCCAAAACGTTTTAGTTGTCTCTTCTTGTTATAAAGAACTCATTAAAGAATCACAACCATTTACAAAGATAATAAACGAATATTAACTGATATCTTCATTTCGGCACCAGACGGTCTAGCTTCAGGTTGCACATCAGGCCTCGGGGAAGCTCTACGTCAATTTATGTACTTCTTATCAACAATGAAAAAAAACGAGGCAAGAGGCAACCTACATACTTGTACCAGCCAAAACCTATGACAAAAGTTTCGAGTTAGGCAACTCGAATACAAAATTCTGTGGGAAACTTTATCTAAATGCCTGGCGCTTATCAAGCGGACAAGAAGGTAAAGGAATGAAATCAAATTTATGACTCACCCACACACACAGACACACACACACACACACAGCAAGAGGCTGCATAATTTAAACGATTTCAATGACACCTTGATTAATATCAAAGACAACACACAAAGAGAACTCCAGAACTGGCCGCAGAGGGAGAGTGCTTACCTGTTTCTTCTCCCCGATCTCTCACATGTGCATTTCCACTGAAATTATGAACGAACATTGCATTTGCCCAAAGATAAGTAAGAATAAAAAAAAACCAATCAAGCTACGTTGAAAACCAAAAATAAACAAAAGCAAAAACTCAGGTAAAGGTAGAGGTAGAGGGAAGAAGTGGGAAAAAGGCAGAGGCTGCAACAGTTTACCTGGTCAACAAATCAAATAAGGAGAGGGAGAGAGAGCGACCAAGAGAGTTGGAGAGACCGAGCGATTGAGGGAAGAGCTCTCGCAACTTATTGCAATTAAGCGTGATTAATTCAGGCTTTATACAAATTAACTCAAATCTACATAAGGGAGACGACGGTCATAATGGTCGCCGCACAGAGCTCCTCCAGACTTGGTTGGCCTAGGCTTGGGAGCTACAAGAACAACGTGTAAAAGCGGTGTGACAACATTTTTTTTTCTTAGCTCTCTTGCGCTTCAATAAAAGATTTTGGTTATATGAATTGGTTATGCTCTTTCCGAAAAAGGAGGTTCTCCAACTGCTCTTAGAAATAAAATACAATTCTTGGTTTTTGTAACATTATACCTAAGATTTTTGATTCGAATCTGGCAACTAAACGTTGAGTGATTGACATGCTTGCACCAGGAGTTGGTAATTCCAGGGCTGCAAACCCAAAAAAATTCTGGGAGATCTGCATCGCGGGTTCGAAGGGTCGGAAATTTGAGGTTCAAAGTTAAGGGACGAAGGTTTTGGTTTGAAACTTGGTTCAGCCCATGCTTTAAATAAGTTTAAAATTTCCAAGTTTCGATTCATTTTCCTACTCCTTGTTTAAGCCAACGTGCTTTTTTAAGACTGCCAACAGTATGTATCTGAGAGTTTTATAGTAAAAACTGTAAAATCAAGGCTGGAAACCGGTCCTGAACCGAACCACTTTGAACTGGCGCGGTTCATTTATTATTGTATCTTAAACCGAACCGAACGAAACGGTTCTCATCTGTTTGGAATAGGGTTCGTGTTCAAAAAATAGCTTAAGTTGCGTTAATAAATAGTTATATTAATTTTTGTGAACTATTTAGTCTAAATATTGTATATTCCCTGTAGCTCTACGCCTACTAAGTTTATCAGTGCTAAACTCAGACCTGAACAGTAGGAATAGCTGAATTATTGACTGATTTCAGTAGAGTTTCTAGTACTTCGGTACGAAAATTAAGCCTGAAATCAGCTAAGGTGGTGACGTACTAGGACCTGTCTCATCTAAGAGATGCTAACAAATTTAGTACCAGCCCCTCCATTTCAGAGCTGATTCAGCAATGATTCATTTATTTTTCAAAAGGGTTTTTTTTTATAAATAATATCATTTTATTTGAAAAGAGAAACACCCATTTTCAAAGCCACACATGAAGTACTAAGGCTTCTTAAATCAACTCTAAAATTAATATGCCAATTGAACTTGTCATTAAGACAGCTGTAGTTGTATTACAAATCCTGGATTATCCAATATAAATAAAATTATAGAGATTAGTTGAAGAGCATCCACACTTCGTCTTGTTGTTGTTAGTCATCCTTTGTATTTCATTTGTTCATCAAAAGGAATTTCTTGAGATTTTTACGTTTGTTGTGTGGCTGCTTCTGCTTTGGACTGGTCTTGGAAACTGGTACCTTTTTTTTTATTATTTTTTGGTAGGGAAGAGGAACAGGGCAGATGAGCAGTCAACGCATGCGCCAACTTCGCTGACTGGACACCACTAAACACAGCCCTGAGACTTCGCGGTGTGCGCTGCAAAGTTATTTCATCTGCGTTCTCAAGTTGATTTGCGTGGAATTTTATTTCCTTTTGTCGAAGTGGCGTTGGAGGGCATGAATATGAATCATGGTATCGCTCAGTTGAATAAGTACCGGCAAAAGTTTTTGAAGGAGATTTGCTGAAATTTATATGCCAATGAAAAAGGGAGAAACATTTATGGAAATTTGATAAGCAGAAATTTAATTAAAATATTTATAAGCACTCAATTGATTTTTGGTCGTCTTCAGGAAGTAGTTTTCGTCTCAAATTTGGTTTCTTAAATTCGGGTCAAGCCATTAACCCAGGTCCGTGCACTTCCCCCAAAATTATCATTGAACCATGCAGCTACATGACACCTTCCCAGCAACAACAACAACAGCTGCCACTTTAAACGCTTCATTAAAGCTGCACTTCCTGTGCAACAACATCAAAAAGGCTTTTGCAAACCTTTCCTCCCTGCCTGCCTCATCTTCATCATCAAGAGGTAGGCACTTGGTTCAAAATTGTTTGCACAATTTAAGCAGTTCACAAAACATTAAATCGTTAAAAATAAAACCAGAGAGGGATAGAGACAGAGAGAGAGAGAGATAGAGAGAGGGAGATCCACTAAAAATCTTCTCACAGTCAAACATGGAGCCAGCCTGTGTGCTACCTTTCGCAGCCAAAGAAATTTACAGCGCCGCTGATTTTTCGTCTCGCTGCTG
This sequence comes from Lordiphosa andalusiaca, assembly GCA_035044965.1. Classification (NCBI taxonomy): domain Eukaryota; kingdom Metazoa; phylum Arthropoda; class Insecta; order Diptera; family Drosophilidae; genus Lordiphosa; species Lordiphosa andalusiaca. Next base: position 1,576,465 of record JAWNNM010001363.1, on the reverse strand, counting down.
CTGTTGCTGTTGCTCCACTTTGGCATCGTCTGCATCCGCCGCCAACTTTAGGTTCGGGCAAGGCAAACCGCATGCCTATTAATCATTTTCCAGCAACCAAAACTAAATGGACCTCTAGCTGTCCCGCTCTCTTAAGGTTGGCCCTTTTTTATTTATATTTTTTTTTTTTTTTTTGCATTGTCGTGGTCGGCCGCATTCTTTGGTTGTGTAAAGAAGGCGGAGGCACTATATCATCATCATCGTGTGATCATGTGATATATATTCCCTCCAATTGTATGCGCTCTGTGTGAGTGTGTGTGTGCGAGCTGACCATTGTGCGGGCAAAGGTACTTTCAGCCAAAGGAATGCAGATTAGATGGGGGAGTTGCTGGGATTTGGGAATGCTTTATTAAGTAACAAAACGGATTTGGAAACATTCGGAGGCGTTGAAAAGGCATTTAATAAATATTCTGCTAATTCCGTAGATTTCTTATGAGACTTAATCACCTAATTAAGTTGGGGCTACTTCGACGTTGAACCAACCCCGCCGAATCAATAACTTGCATACCTTAAATAATTACACATTTCCGCTGATTTGAATCTTAAGACTATAAAATTATGCGGGGTCTTCTGACGTATAATTAAGTATAATATGTCAGAACTCAACCTGGAGACTTAAACGTGTTTAGAAACGAACCCTTAGAACTGGGTTTTTCAGTTTTTCAGGTCTCTTAACCAAACCTTTTAAGATACTAACCTCTTCTTGAACAAATATTTAGTTCGAAAAGTCACCTTAAATTGTCTTACAAAAACCTAATCTGGAACCGAACTTTAGAAGATGCTACATCTGAACCCGAACAGGAACTTATCTTCTTAGAAATAGGTTCGGTCATCTTAAATTGTCATTTCAGAAACAAAAATACTTGCCTTAAATTGTCATCATTCAGAAAAGAATATAAAATTTCAGTTTAAAATTTTGACAAGTTATTTAATTTAATTTTTGGGTAGAACCAATCCTTTTGAAGAATTATTAAATCTATTATATTTGATTATCATATAAACAAGCTGTAATTTGTAATTTATCTGAAGGTTCTATTATTTCTAGAATTCACCAAAATTTTGCAGTGAAAAGGTTTTTAAATTTTGATACAGGTTTGACCCGAAGTTCGGTTCGCAAATAGGTAATCGAACCTCTGGTTGTGGTTCCAGTCTGGGTTAGATTGTCGAACAATTTTGGGCCATAGATAAAGCAAAATTTTAGGATTAGAAGTATTCGTGCTGTTTACCAGGCTAGGTCAATCTTCAATCATTAGTCAGATGTACCACCTTTCATATTGCGATGATACGTAGCTCGTCTACAAAGACTTCCAGACGAGCCTTCACATTCTACATAAATAAATGTACGAGATTTGCTTCTGCTTTTTTCAAAGCTTTGATTCCTTCTTGACATTTCAATATGCTGAATTTAGATTGGTTTTCTAAATCCCATCTTTAATAATCAACTCAAGTGATTCTCTGTCTTTCTGGTCATAAAATTGATAAAGTTATTAAACCTCCAAAGGCATTTACCAAATTGAATTGATTGGTAGAACCAAACCTCTTTTGTTAACAGAGGATCCGGTTCGGGCTTAGGTCGGAAAGGCTAAAGACTTAAAGGGTTCGGTTCAAGTACCCCGACACCCCCAACCAAACCGGTTCTTTGGGGTTCTGTTTAGAATCGGATTGCAGCCTTTGGATTTAACGATCCAGTAACACACTTATTCGAGTTTTGCACTAGGAAAGATGGTTCTTTTTTATTTTTGGATTTGGGAAACAAAGGAGTTTCTCTGAAAATAAGTTTTATTTTTATCTTAGTATTATAATTTTTTTGCACGATTTAGCAAGCTTCGAAACGTACTCTCATTAGGCGAGATAATAGTTTTCTAGTAATTTTCCCTTGATTTTTTCGCCCACTGGAAAAACTTCAATCCCGACTTTACATATAAAGTAATACCAGCAAACAAAGTTCTTAAATGATGCACAATATTACATTTCATTCAACTTCCCGAAATTTAAATTCAAATCTGAACAACAAGTATCAAGTTATTTCTATCTCAAAGCATTTCAAATATTTCTTCTTTGGAAATCCACTTCACACCCTTTTTTTTTACTGTACAATTTCGCAAACTTGACAGAATTAGCTGATGACTCCAGCCAAGTGTTTTACTATCAAAACAAAAGATGACAACAAAAAGGCAAAACCTCAGCGAAATTTCTAAGAATGAGTCATGCCGAGACACAGACGCCAGATGAAATGAAAACGAAACCAGAGCGATCTTGCGCAGATTGGAGAGATCTCAGACGACGCGTCGTTGGGCCAACGACTTAATTGCCTGTTCTGCTGGCTCGCTCTCCCTGTCTCATTTTGGGCAAGTGTCGAGGATCCGTAAAACTAGGTAGAGACAGAACGAAAAGCCTACACGGTTGGAATATTTTTCAAGGGCCACAGTGAAACAAAAAGGTCAAACGTGGCCACTTTTTCGAAGAGATCTGTGTGGTCTCTGTGTAAGAAAACATTTTTTCTGTAGCTCCTTAAACAAGTTCTTCTTGGTAGTTGGTTGGTTGTTCGGTCGGTCGGTTGGTTGGTTTGTTGGTTGTGTTTGGCATTCCAATTCCAACTTAAAGCAGTGACTTTCATATATGGCCAACATTGGGATGCTTTTTGTGCCTGGAACAGGAGGAGGAGGTGGAGGAGCAGTATATGGACTTCTGCATCTTCTTCTGCTGGTTTCGCTTACCAATTTTGGGTTTGGTTTGCCTTTAACACCTTCTGGAACATGTTTTGCTATTCCAAAAATATTTTTCAACATTTTCTCACGCTCTGTTTTGAGATTACGCAGACGACGGCCGCCGATGGCTCGTTAATAACAATTACATTTATGTACATGTTTATTAATAAGCAACCGAAGCCAACCAAAAACCATTTGACTCTTAACATAATTAAGTTGTTAAAGACGTCTCCCTACCTTGTTAGAGGGCACTCCAAGACTCCCTCCCCAAGCAAATGGAGCAGTAAATCGTGCAAACAAACAAAAACTACATGAAAGTTATAATGCCGACTCCTCAGATAATAATAGTAGTAGTATGCCAAGTGCAGAAGGAGTGGCTCAGCTGGCAGATGGGAGGTATGTAGTTAGGCAGAGCATTTACATAATGAGCATGTTGTGGGTTAAGACTACTCAACCATAAATGCCAAGAAAGCAAAATTCTGCAAAAGTTTCTGCTAAAGAGTACACACTTAAAGCACTGGGGTAAGTGGGCGTTTGTGGACCCAAAGAGTTTTCTGTTATGACATCTCAACTGAAAGGCATTGGAAGCTCCAAAGAAAAAAGTCTGTCTTATAGAAAGAAACAATGTGTGCGGAAAATTGCACAAAAAGCAAAAGCAAGTGCCAAATTGTAATCGAGTAAAATTTAGTTTTTGTACAATAAGGAAATATAGTTACAGGCAATACATAACAAAAGCCAGTACCAACCAAGTTACGTACATACATATATGAACACAAACGAACATTCTGTTGCTCATAACTTTACTATCGATCATCAGATCTGCCTACAAGTAAAATAAGTTAATGTCACCCACATGTCGAGTCTCCATCCCTTACACATGCAGACTATGTCGCCGGGTCGGAAGAGCAGAGCATCAAAAACATGCTTAAATTAAGAATGTTTATAATAAAAACGAGCTTAGAATAAACAGATATTGTGTGTGGCCCGACAGAATGCAACTTCTTTTAGTTTTGGTCTCAATCAGATGCCGTTTTGATTTCAAAATTTTCTGCTTTACTTCTCCTATTTGGTCACAGTCCGAATCAACTTTCGACACAGATCTTCCCATGATCCACTTGTACCCCAGAGCAAATACATTTTGCAAGCTTCTCTATAAACATAAATAATTTCCCATAGTGCTGAGTACCATTCTGGATGTAGCCTTTAGTTATTTTCCTTAGCCTTTTGAGCATGACGAATGTTAAATTGCCGGACAAATCAGTAAGTGCAGAGCACACGCCTTGACTTCAGTCTGGGAGCTCTCCTGCTCGCAGTTGCTGCTGCTGCTGATTTAATTAGGTCACATGGCAAGATTTGTTAATTTGCGCCACCTACTTTGATGGCGCGTTTGTTGATAAGTAACCAGTATGGCTGCGGGATGCTACGCCGGGGAATGTCTATCAGAGATTTGCCCCACACTCGTCGACGTCTGCCTCCACTCTTCTCTTTGTAATTAATGCCGGGCTACGTGCGTGTCTAAAAGTTCATTAAAAGACCTCGAGGCGTAATGTTCTTATCCCAACTCAAGCATCAAAGGTCGACGGGGCCTTAAGCCTGTTTTTGCAATTACAATAAAATGCAATTGCCTGTGCCTCGGCTTTGGCTGCTGGTATTCAATTTCCTTAAGCCTGCGGGCCATTTTTTTCCCACTTAACCTTGGGACCATTTGTTTTGGGCTCTCTAAGCTGGCAAATAATGGTTTTCAATTAGTTTGGTCCAGTTGAGCGAATGAAGTGGAAACTGTATGCTCAAGGATTAGTACCAAACAGAGCGGGATTACTTCAGACTCCCGATAGGGAAACGTAAGCACATAAAATGTAGTAACAGTTTCATTAACGCATCATTGGACCCCACCTATTTGTCGTATATCACTTTAAAAACCAAAAATTTAATTTGTATAAAATATGTACAATAGCCCCAACTGTCAAAAAAGCGTCAGAGGTCATAAATTTGTGGGTTTTATGTAGCAAAAAGCTACCGGAAATTTCGTCTCTCGTAATAAACTGAAAACTAATTTTGACCGAAAACAAAAAAAATACTAAAATAAAATGCGTAGAAGTTGTCGATGGGCGATAAATTGTGAAGACAACAACCCACACACAACAAAACAAAATCTGGCGCTTGAGCCACAAAAAGATGAGTTTGGTTTTTTTTTTTTGAAGCAGCCTGTCGTCGTCAAAACAAGTTTTTTGATTTTCGACTGCCCACGCAGTTGGAGCTCCGAGGAGATTCTCTGTGTGTGTATTTTGGCACTGAAGGAAGCTGAAATCATAATCAAGCCATAAACTGTTGAATGTTTTTTAACACAATTCTTATAATTGAGAGGCCACTAGAAGTTAAATGTTTTATGGCTAATACTAAAAAAAAACTAAATGGTGCATTTAAGCAATTGAACGTTTATTCTAAACAAATATGCAATAGAAAGAAGAAGTGTTTGTGGATTGTTTCTTGTTGATTTGTGATACTAGCATCTAGGGTTGTTAGTATTTGATCGATCAATCGATTTTCCGATGCTTTGCTTAGATGATATGAGATATTTCTGCCATTTCGAACGATGCCTTCTTGAGTTAATTTGCCACCTAATGGAATTTATTATAAAATTCTTGATATGAAACACATCGAATGTCTCTACTCTCCATCGGCACAAGTAAAAAAACTTAATTGAATTAGAATTGATTTAATTGAGCTACCCAAAATGCTATTCAACTACCCAACAATAAACTTTTACTACAATTGATTTTGAAGCTCCCATAAGCCTCCCTAAGCAATCGGCCATAAATTACCATTAACCAAAAAGAAGACAACCAACAAACCAACAAAACCAAAACAAACATTGAAATCGATGGCAAATAAAGACATTTCCGGCATTTGGGAAGCTGGTTTTTAGGATTTGGTGGAAGGAAATTAGCCATACAGAAAGTTGCTGACAAATGGTTTACAATTACAATGCAAACGAAAATCCATATAGAAAATGTATCGGTTGTCCATAAGATTGCATTTATCAGCTGTTTGCACTTGCCACACAGACAGAGAGGGAGAGAACCAGAAATCTCTCCTTTCACCTCTACTCGACACTCGCACAGTGATTCCTTTTCCCTTTTGTAGTTTTGCCGACATTCAGGACCCACAGACTACCTGTTTCACAGTTGAGTGGACTCGGGGTGTTGGTGTTTTCTGAATTCTTTATGGTCCCAGACACTCTCTCATATCTTTTGTCGGCATCATCCATCGTTTGCTTTCATTCATTGCATGAAAAAAATAAGCGGAAAAGGATTCCTTAGCAAAAGCTTTAAAAAAGAAAAACTCTCTTAAATTGCCAGCCAAAAGAAAACCCCAAACAAAAACACAGATTTTTAAGTAAACTGCTCACGCTCACGATCACCCAAGTCGTTGATGATGACGAGGCGCGTTCGAGAGGAATAAGGAATCAAGACTCCAATTTATGTGTTTCATTAAAACCGTTATGAGACGCGTGTTTTAAGACCATTAAAGTAGGTGGCGGCGGAGGAGAGGAGAAGCGAAGCAGGAAAACGGGAACATTACAATGCTTAAAATGTAATGATGAGGTCGAAGCTTCCAAGGCTTCTTCGCTTGCTGAGCTGGCAGTGAATGGCATGTGGAAAGATTTTCGTTTTTAAACCGGGCCAAGCAATTTAAAGGCGTCGAGTTGGACAATGCTAAATGCTCAAGCTGCAGCAGGATTGTGGCCCAGTTAACATTCAGCAGGTGAAATGTATAAATGAGGGGAATAAAGCCATATGCATTAGCGGAGTACGTTGGGTCAGAATTCATGTTTAATTATCTCTGGAGACTAAAAAACTTATCATTGAACCGGAGCTAATTTAATTTAACTCCGAAAGCCCAAAGTCAGAACTGCTCTGTTTATAAATAGATGTTTTCCAATTCTTAAGAGGAACATTATTAAAATAATTCTCATTTTGAAGTAAACAAACCCATTTAAACATATACAACCAAAGCGTAGCTTTTTATACTCTGTACCGTAGGTACACTAAGTATTATAAGTTTGTGCAAAAGAATGAAATAGCCAGAAGGAATTATCTCCGACTCTATAAAATATATATATTCTTGATCAGCATCAACAGCCGAGTCATGTCCGTCTGTCTGTAGGTTTGAATGCACAAATTTCGGAGATGGTAAGAGATAGAGTTTTGACATGTATGGGACATATGCTTCTTATGTCTGCAGGCAGATTTAGTATATTTTGAATTTTGGCCACTCCCCCTAACGCCCCCACAATTTGAAAAAAACGTCATGTCTCCCACAGTTTCAAAGATAGATAGTTCGTTCCTTTTAGACATATTTAGTAATCAGGATGACTTAACGATCCGCCAAAGAAATGGTGAAGATCGGATGAGCGGCTGTCGAGCTATGATGAAAAGACTGTTCGCTGCTTTTAAATGCTACTGCAGTATCAAAATTTATGCTGAGCGTATAATTTCGTTGGTACAGAGTATGTTATTGTCGGGCTTGACCGACTTGCTTTCATGTTTTAAAGTACTGAACCGAACCGAACCAACATGTTTTAAAGCACTGAACCGAACCGTTATATATAACATTTCACGGTTCGGTTCAGTACCTTAAAACATGAAAGAAAGTCGGTCAAGCCCGACTATAACATACTCTGTACCAGTTTATTGTAAGCTTTTCCTAATTTTAACTTGAACCGTGGTCGAAAATGAACCTAGTATCATCGATTTTCCGAAGTCCCTCTGCGACCCTAATCCAAGACATCTTCACAGGTTCCAAGCACTAGCACCAAAGCTTGCTACCGTCGAATTAGTGGCCTCTGCCGGTCTTATGGTTGGCGCTCTTTACCCCCTTTGTAGTAATTAAATATTTTTTTCATAGTTTCCCATTTTCATAATTTTTTCACTGCAAAATTTAACCCATGTATTTTGCTACCCAGCTTAAGTCGATGCAAAAAATAAAAAACCCTAAACAAACTTCAAAGCCTAGCCGTGTATCTTAAACCCCAGACACACATAGTCGTCGTCGTTGCTCGATGCCCTTTGCCAACCCGCCTGCACGTCAAAAGTCAAAATCCAAGCAACAACTTCAACAGAAAATTCACAGACATCCCAGTGAGTTTGGCTGCCGCTTCTTGCTGCACCAAAGGAAATGTAAATCCCATGTGTGCATGTGTGTGTGTATGTGTCTACAACACCTTTTACCAAGAAACAACAACAATTACAGCAGTCATCACCTTTGGTGGTTTTCAGTCTTTCCTCTACATCGGCGGCGCCTTGTGAACCTGCACACACAACTCTCATCATTTTGGTCAACTACCTAAGCAGCCCAACGAAAACTGCACCGAGAACCCTTCTAGCACACGAGAGGAAGTGAGAGAGGTAGATAGTTGGAGAGGGAGGGGAAGCAGCGAGACTTGTTGTTTATTATCTTACGAGCTGGAAGTTATAAAACAAAGCGTCAATTGACTGGCATTGCCTCGACTCCAAGTCTGTCTTGTTGTTATTGCTTTTTTTTTTTTTAAAGAAATTTCCATGTGAGTACATAAATGCATATATTTACCCGAAAATAACACTACAAACTGCTCCTGTCTCTGTAGAAGCCGCCAAAGTCAGAAGAAGGCAGAGATGGAGATGAAGTTGTAGGTGGGGACTGCCAAAAAGAGGAAGTGACACATGTACATATAAGCACCACAATGTTGTAGAATTTCTTAAGATTTTTCTAAAATGTTGTCTTCCCAAAACTGAACGGCATCTGGAAACCTCTAAAGAAGAGATTACCCTCGTTTGACATTAACAAATCCTTTACCAATATCTCCAATGAGTGGCGTTTTGGGAGTGGTGTTAACATGCTTTATACTATATTCAAGTTTATTACCCGGAAATCTGTGCAAGTACTTTTTAATAGCTGACTTTCAGGAAAACTGCAGCTGTTATTGTCCCACAAATTCCAAGGTTTAGATGTATAAGAAATCTGTTAAATGTTATTAAAGTCTTTTAATTGAGTTCGATTTGTAGTTGGAGTAGAACCGAAGCCCTCCTCGCACTTCCTCTTCTACTTCCACACAATCACCCATTATATAAAATTCCCATGCATCCAAATTTCGAGCTTTAGATATGGGCTGCTGTGGGGCAGCGGGTAAAGTGGCGCCTACTACCAACATTCATTTCAAATTCCATCCAACCAAAGTGTGAGGTGCCCTGGAAATTTCACAATTGCAAATTACGAGACGGGACAAAAGCTGAATTTTATGGGTTTTTAGTATAGCTAAATGCGATTTGAATGAATAGTCTATCATTAGATATATTATTAAAAAGAAGCACGTACATGAATTCAATATTATTTATATTCCAATCACACTGAAAAGCGGCTTGTAGTCTTTACGCCCTGAGATTTGTTGAATTGCATATATCGGCATACAAATAAGTCAGAAGAAAAAACAAATTCAGCAAAGAAAGATTATAAATATTTCAGGATAATAGCGAGCTTGCAAAGCTGCTAAATTCTACAAAATATTGCCGAACCTTCAATCTAGCTTAATGGTGGATAATCGAATCCTTTTTTTTTTCAAAATACTTCACAAAAATTGCATCTGTTTTCTCACAAATAAGTTCAAATTTAATTCATAACAATAATTTAAAACAATTCTTCTTTCTTTTCTTTCCTTACAGGTAAGTTCAAGATTCCAAACCCACCAGCTCTTCAACACAAGTACCACTCATTTAAAGTAAGTTTTCCTCAAATGATCCGTCCATTTCCTGTGCTCCATTAGTAAATCAAATAAATATTATGCCTGCAGTTAAATAAAAATCTTCTCATAAAAACAATTACCCGCCATCGTCGTCGTCGTCGGCAAATTAATAATAATCAAGTCCAAAATTACACAATGACACGCACTCGACGAAGCCTCCACTTAACTCTTCTCTAGAGAAGGAAAGACTCGTGCTTGACTATCAATTAGGCACATCTTTCAATCAACCCGAAATCAAGATTTCGTTATACAAAGAATTAGCGCTAATAATTAGAGGGAGGGAAAGACACTCGAGTGTGTCTCAGGCTACAAAAATATTTTTATAAATTTGTACAATTATCGCACGCCAACGCTTCTCCTGTTGTGCCTCATGTCAAGTACATAATAATCATAATTTGTATAGCTTCTCTGTTTTGTGTTTTTTTTTTTTTGTTTGACAGGTGCGCGGGTCGCATTTGTTTCTTCTCCTTCGGCCGGTTCTCCTACTTTGTTGCGCTCCATAAAACTTGAATTCTTCTTCCTCCTCGCCCTCTTGCCATCTCGGACGTCTTAAAATTTATGTTAATCTTTTTGCTTGTTGCACGTCATGCCACAAATGTCGTTTAATTATGAGGATCGTGGAGGGTTGCAAGCGGCGGCGGGGGCCCAGAAACTAATCATAATCAGTTTTTGTAGTTGCATCTTTTTTATTATTTATGGGCTCCTGGCTATTGCCTCTTGTGGCATGTGGAAAATGTTAATTAAATTGTAATTTATGTGACGGCTGATAAGTTGAAGGGAAATGAGTTGATTATGGGAAGGGAATTTTGTATTGAGGCAGGTTGTTGCGGTTTGGGAAAGATTGGTGCAGTAAAATGGTTAATTAGTTTTTAGAGCTACTAGTTTCCATAGTTGGGTCTTAAATAGTGATAATACTTAGATATTATTTTCTGGTTGGATATTAGGTGCTGCCATTTGCTTTGCTGCTTTCGTTTGAATTGAATACCAAAATGTAACTTAAAAGATAATGTAAGCCTGCTCGAACATGGCCTCAAGCTGACTACAAGTGCAGTCTTACTCAGCATAAAGGTCGCAAAACCAGTCACATATGTATCAAAAGATAATGCTTAAGGTCCAAAATGAAAATATTCTATTGATTTGAGTTTTTATTTGTTTTACTATAGAGCTTTTCGGTTTTAGCGACCAAACCGATGTTTGTCGCGATCGAAGCAATTTTCCGACCTTCGGAATGAACTTTCGCAGTTTCAGCAACTTCTTTCACATTTCCCCATTTCCCCATAGAACCACACGATTTATTTATCATGATAACAAGAGAAATTGATTCATTTTGGTCTTCAGTTACATATTCTTCCAACCGCATTCCATTCTCACGCACCTTTGTGGAAACGCAACCCAATTATAATGCTAATTTGTCATTTGCCATGAAGCGTGGCATTACTTGCCCTTTCTGCCACTCCTCCAATCGCCATCCCGTCTCATCATTAACAAATTATGCAATAAATGCAAGCTGAGATCTGCCAGGCTAACGATGTGCCAATAAAACTTGTTCCCCCCCATCCAATTCCTTTTTGCTCCAGCTCCAGCTGCTGCCTTGCCACTCGCACTTAATTAAGAACTTCATTTAGCACCTTTGACTTGGGCTGTCTCTAGAGTTGGAGCCGGTTTTTCGGTGAAGAATTTTATCGCGCTTTGCATATCGCTCCCCTCGCACTCGCACGCGCACTCTTTCTCACTCTTTCTCCTTCAGTTTGAATCAATATTTTGCTTTCTCACGCTATTTCGGTGCAACAGCAGCAGCAGCAGCAGCCTTCTGATTCTGTGGAATGCAGAGCCAGCCGGGGCACGCAGTCGGTTGGAGGCAGTTGGCAACAATTTTAGCCTGATTGCGTTCAGGTCTCACAAGTCCAGGGCTAAATGGTATCACATGTTGACGATGGCGTCGTTTGCTGCTACTCAAGTGCATTTGCATAGCAACTAAGCCATTGGATACTCTTTGAGATGGGTTGCATGAGTTGGGCCCTGAACTTGGTCGGAGCTAGAAAGAGGAGGAGGAGCAGTTCTTGGAAAAGAATGGGGTCTGCTTGAAACCCTTGTTTTGAGACTGAGACTTAAAAGATGTGGAATCAATGGGAACTTGTGAGCCACACCTTACACCTGACATGTCAATAAATTATTGTAGTTGTAAAGTTTGATGGTGATTGCAATTTATTTCCAATTTTTATGGCGAAGTTTAACTTATTTCGTTGGCCAAACGAATATTTCTAAAATATGTAGAAATATTTTTCAATAGCTTTTGAGTATTTCAATGCTGTTCAATATGTAAATAAGTAAGCGTATCTTAATTCGTATACCCAAATGCCAAATACTTATTTCCTTTTCAAACAGCTGCCCCTCAACTGACTCTCTCTCACACACTCCTTTTACCATTTGATGATAAATAGGCGCAAAGGTAAAAAGCCAAAACGTGAATGCGAATTTTGCAAGCTTCGTCCGGGGCAAACGTCTACAATCGTTGTTGCTGCTGCTGCTGCTGCTGCTCCTTCAGCGAAAACTGTTGCAGGGGTAGCGCGTACGTTTCACAGACATGGCCAAGCGCAACCAGGCAGCAGCGTTTCAAGTGCAGGCCAAAGCATTCAAGTGCCTGCTCGCTTTTTGACTTTGACTCGTCGCAACGACAACGTTCCTTGTTCTTGTTTTATGCGCTGGCATGTTTGTTTGTCAACCTACACCAACAAATGGTAGCCGGAGACAGCAGCTGTTGCCGGCAAACATTTGCAATTTTCAAAAAGGTGCGGAACGGGCGGTCCGGGTGGGGGGTACTGTGAAGTCAGTCAGCAGGCGCAGGCGCTGGCACATGGCAATATTTCATTACCCACGGCTCACTCAACCCTCAGCTCAGGTGGGGAGGCCGACTCTTGGCTATGGATACTTGGCTGATACTGTCGCTGCTGCCTTTGCACCGTTTCGCCTTTGTGTTGGCAGTTAAGGCATTCTAGACGCAGCTCAACTCAACTCAGACTGCTGTTATCTGCTAGCTTTGGTGGCTTGTATAAAGATACAAACGCTTACGCACGAATCTGGCTTTAGATGCGCTACCAACGGAGGAGCAACTGCAGTGGGCAGATGGCTGACAATTGTGTAGGATAGAAATGATATGAAAAGTTTACATGACATTATACATACCCACGATCTAAGGATAAGAGCAATGGAATTTTGTAGTGGGTCATTAATATGAAGTATACGTAGAGAATATGTTAAGTAAAATCTGAACAGCAACGAAAAGTTCAAGATATTGTTATGATGTTATTTTTCTTAAGAAAACAAATTCTGAAGGCATTTCAGAATACAGTTTTGCAAAGGTTCGAAAGCAAATTTCATCGCAATAGCTTCAAAACTCCTCAGTTGCGCAGAAACAGACAGACGTTCAGACAAAGCTCGGTCGACTTAGCTCAGCATGCTGATCAAAGGAAGATGATTCCTCCTATGCGTGAAAAACTTTAGTTCCTATTTTACTACAGTTTTCAAGTGTACAAAAACGGAACCAAATATGGAACTTTTTAGTTATTTTGAACAGTGCATTAAGGCGCCAGTTCACACAATAAAATAAATAATCAGAATTAATACCCATTTTCTCCTCTGCTATAAAACTACTCAAACTGTTACTAGTCCTCTTTGCACGGTCACACACGGTGCCCACTCTGATAGCCACTTGTGCTGATGACACAGCCCCCCTTCTCAGTCATTAGCCCCATCGTCAGTCGAGCGTAAGCCACAGTACAATCCCTTCTGGACGGCTGCAGTAATTGGACATCCCGACATTGGCAAAAGGACATGGCTGCAAACCTTCTAGAATCAGGAGGGGTTCGCTCCGCAAAACTTATGGGTTCGGCTTAATGGAGCAGGTTCAAAACGTCGCTGAACCTAAGTTCAGGTTCAGACTTCCCAAAAATTCCAACTCTTACCCTTTTTCCTTGTTTTTTTCAAAACCTATTCAGTTTCGTACTCTTGTTTTCACTTAAAACCTTTAAAATAATATCCAAAATAGCTGCTGATGATGGTCTCTGGGCTCCAATGCATTGGCTTTTGCTTAGGTTCAGGGTTGTACTTATAAAACCCCGCTCAAAATTCTATTATTACTTTAGGTTGGAATTTTCTAGGGAAATATTGTACAACTCTTCCTTGAGTCTCTTTTATATTGCTTCCAAATTCATGAATCCCTTCCAGCTAATATTTTCTCGTCATTTCATGTTAACCTTTACATTTACCTCTTCGAGGATCCCTAACCAGTGAAATCTCAAATCTATTCAGAAATCTTTGAAACCATTAGGAGCATTAGCATTCACATCTAAAGAATGTCTTTACATTTGAACCTTTATCCACCATCTATGTATAAATGGCCAAAAGAGTTTATCAAATTACACAGTCATTTAAAAAATTGCCCAATACTTTGATTAATAGAAAACTGCCCACTCATAGACAGTGTTTTTGTTTCGTGCTGCCCACACTTTGCATTTGCGCCAGTCCCCGTTTACGTTCATAAATCTCATGCAATCTTCAAGCTGGCAAAACTTGTATCACACTTGTGGCAAGCACATTCTTTTGTCTATGCAAAAGAGGCAAGTGCTTAAAAAGACATAAATTAAACACTCGGCTACCTGTCATCATCATGCCCATGCCCCATCCTCATCATCAAGTCGTTGTGTGTCGGCATCAAAGCTTTGATTTCAACAGGGCTCCTCTCCCGCAGCCGCTTCCACAGTGTCGCTGTGTGTCTGTCGAGTGTGGTCGTGTATCCTACAGCTAACAATTAAGTCTAAAATGTATCTGCGACACACAGCCAGTCAGTCAGCCAGCCAGCCAGCCATCCCAACCCATCCCGTCCCGCAGACGACATCAGAAAAACTTTGTAACAAATTTCACAATCATTACGCATAGGAAACATGCATAATGCGAACATGAAAAACATGCAACTTTGTTGAGCAGTGTAGCAGTCAGTGTAGTGCCATTGTCAAAGCCAAAGGCTGCCGTATAAAATAAAATGCGTTTTTAATTTGCAGATGCGCGTAAAAGAATGAACAAAAAAACACGACGGCGCATGTTTTTGTAACTCTCCACAGCTTCATCTTTTTTTTTTGTTTGTTTGTTTTTATTGTCGCCACAGTAGGGAAATTATACGCAAGTGGCAAAAGGTATGCACAAACAGCTTGCCGCAGGGGGAAAAGGGGAGAGCTACCGACCGACCGACCACCTGTCTCTGGGAGCATAAAACACACACGACGTAGATATGGCATGTTGATAGCATGAAGGATGAACAAAAAATGAAACTAAAGGCGACACTTTGTTACGCTACAGCAGAAGAAATGATTGACATATCATAATATGTCATAAATAAATGTGGGGAAATAGTGATAAGCAACGAAAATTAGTTAAAATCATTAAGTCTTGAAAATAGTTTGTCATTTTTAATGGTAGCTATAAAGTTTGTATATACCAGACTACAAACTCGAACTCGACTCTAGCAAGTCTCGAATCCTTCGTTAATTCTAAGTTAAGCGTTATGTTAAAACTCGCTTCGCAGCTTAATTGCCTTCCCCTATGTTTGTTAACAGAGCATTAACATTAATGTTACTTCTCTATCTTTGATAGCTAATATCCATCTTATACCCAGAGGAAATATGAGGTTTTCTTTCAAATTGGGGGGACGTGGCAAAAATTGAAATTAAACTGGATCTGCCTGCAAGCATAAGAATCCTCTATGTCTTACCAGCTCTGAGATCTGTGCGTTCATACGGCCGGACAGACGGACATGGCAAAGTAGCCTCTCCAGAACATTAAATTTCGCTATTATTATTTACTTTTGCAAATCTATGAATTAGCATTACTTAGATCTCTTCGAAATACTTCACACATCAAAGACCTTCACATGGTAATGATAATTTCTGGACAAGCAAGAGGGCAAAAGTCTTCAGCAAAATTTACAAAATGCTTCCCCCTACAATCATTATCCTGCTGCCCATCTTATTCACATTAATCAAATTTTTTTGTTGTGTATCCCAACACTATCGCCTAAATGACCGCTAAAAGCATTTTTCATCAGCCATAAAAATATTTCTTATTTCCGTTCCACCACCAAAAAAAACTACGGAATAGGATTATTTCTTTGAACCATTAACAGGCAAGCACTCAATGTTCGCTCTTTTCTTGGGTGAATGGATTATTAGGCCTAATCATGCAATACGTCCCCCCTCTTCCAGCTGCCAGCCGCAAAAGGTGTGTGTGTGTGTGTGTGTGAGCGATTCAAATCTGAAACAGAGTTTGGGTTACCAGGAAGAGGCGTTACTAAGGCCATAACAAAGGCAGAGCGGCTGAAAGGATAATGCGTAACGCGTAATAATGAGAGTAGAAGGCGGGCTAAGTGTGTCAGCCTCATTATGATGAACATATGAAACTGAACTGGAAAATCTATATCAATGCAGCGCAACGAATCGAACTCGAGTGAGCCCAGCGACATATTCCAAATACAATACCGAAAATGTGTCAATTTGCAGTAATCTAATCTGTGTGCGGTCTTTCACTCCCTCTCCTTTTTAATGGACAAAATTCCTCTGAAGTACCAACACATTTTCAGTTTGGTTTCTTTCTCGACAATGTGGCGTTTCAATTTTAATCAATTATTATATATTATTCCGTGTTATCTATTTGGCGCTTTGTGACATTTCCATTTTGTTTGAACAAATCGATCAAACGTTAACAAAAACAAGAAAAAAAACAATATTTGTTCAAGTGAAAGTGGCACACACCCAACTCAAGCAGCCAAAGCCAAAGGGGTTTACTTTGAAAATCCTCAATTAGTTGTACACATAAATCACTAAAAATCAAGTCACCTACGGAAGTATCGATAAGTTTATTTGGGTTAAGAGATCAGTTGTCAATGATATGAAGAAAAGTTTTGAGAGAAGAAAACCTGATATGTAGTAGAGAGTCCGAGTGAATCGGGCAAAGGTTGAAATTAAGGCGGATTTAATGGAAAACTACAGATCAGACTCATATCATATCTTTTCTATGATATGATGCTTAGTTCTAAACAAGCAATTCTCTTACCAAATATTTAAGCATTACTTTTGTTGATTGACGGATTAAACAGCTTGAAGAAGTATTTAAAGTTGATAGTAAGCAATTGAAAGAAAGAAAACTTGGGAATAAGAACAATTTAGTTTTCTGAATAAATTTTTGTATCCAGAGAATGCAAACTGCATCCCAAAACTACGACTGATGCGGTTCAATGGTTCACGTAGATTTTAAACCACCCCTAGCGGTTCATAGTTGTGGAGCATAAAGAACCGCAGGCTACTAAGTGCGTGCACCACATTCAAATTTCAGTTAATGTGAAAACCGGAACCGACCTGAATATTCCGAGATTTTTGATAAACATGTGTGAATTTTGTTGTAATGAGAAGATCATCTATGTGTGATGACAGCTTCTAGTATAATTAGAAACGCCAATGTGTGAAGGTCTTAGCCATAAATCGATGAACGTTTTCCTATGCGTATAATTGGAATTTCCTTTTAGATCATCACATGTGTAAATCCGCACACAGCTGTGTCCAAAGCGCTTGTTTATTTTGTTCAGTTTTTTTTTTGCTGTCGATCGAGCGCTAATGAATTAATTACCTGTCTGCAGTGAAATAAACTTTTTTTTTTATAAATCTAACAGCTGAATGGCATCTTTTGATATTAATTGCTGACCCAAACAGGGAAGGAAATAGAGAAAGAGCGTTCACAAAAAGTGTTAATGGATTTAATCGGATTTTAAAGATCTCCGAGGAGTCGTCGTCGTCGGCGTCTACGCTGTGTTAATAATGCACAAATTTGCCAAGTCATATCCTAAAGCGTCGTCAGCTCTGGTCCACATCATTGGCGGTTATTAGATCTTATCAGAGGGGAACAAGCTGAGGCCTCAGTCTTGTGCAGACTGGTCTTGGGTTTCTCTGTGTGTGTGTGTGTGTGTGTGTGCGTCTACTACAACTTAATTTTTTCAACTCTGTGGGAGAAATACTTGAATAGCCTCATTGATTGGGTGCCACAAACAAAAAGAAAATTGTTGTGTATCATCCAATCACGTCCGGTATTTGTTGCCAGTTCGGGTCATAGCTTTATTGTTGTCGCTGGTAACCTGCAAATTAGACGTGTTCTTAATGGCTTTTCAATTGAGGCATAAAATTATTGTTGTTTATTTATTAGGTGGAATTTCTTGGAATTTTATTTTGACATGTCTATCGTGAGAGAGTTGAAATTTGTTGATGGTTGGGAGGGAGTAAAAACAATTTGTTGCATATACACTGAGAGAATAGTTCTGATATCTTCCTCCGCACCTTTTCAGCCTTCTTCGCATAAGTCAGCCCATTAAAGTCCCACTTTGGGCTTAATAAACTAACACCCATACCGAAGATCAGCCTGTTGGTGGCATGGTATGTATGTGGGCCCCTTTTGCACCACCCCAAAGCCTAATTAGCCTGCCGGCACGTACAACCAAGCCGAACACACACACACAGACTGACTTTGGGATTTTGATGGCGATCTATGGCCCCCACATGCATGTCCAGCAACGCCCCAAAGGCTGTCATAATTGCTCTGCTCCAATCCTGGTCTGAACCTTAGTCTTGGCCTGGTCATTTTATAATACCAACACGTTCAAACGTCAATTAAATAAATACAAGATACCAAAGCGTTGTAAACGCCCATGAAACGCCAGCCTGCCAGGCCAGACCAGAGAAAGATCGTGTCCAGACACCCCAAAGAGCGCACAGCATACACAAAGCACCAGGCAGAATGTACAAGAGAGATTCATTCAAACCGAAACGATTCATAAATTTACTTGGTCCGTTCGGAATGGAATGCGCCTGCGCTCTTGCAGCGTCTGCTATTTTTGGTCTAGAACGAGTTGGAGTTCCAGTTTAGTGGCAGCGGCGGCCCCCCCGTTGTGGCCTTTTACTTGGGGTACTCTTGCTGGATTCTTTTTAAATGGCAGCTTCCTGTAGACAAGTTTTTGTTGTTGATTTTAGTCAAGAGCTCTCCAAACAAATCAGCCAAGAGAGACGATCCGCAGCTCAAGATTGTCCGCGCAATACGCCGTTAATTGTTTGGAGTTGATTTGGCTAAATCGAGAAACTGAGTCATGTCTGTGACTGGGAAGGAAATAACTTAAATATCATACAGTGACAGGTAGCAGTCGCCTGGGACAGTTGAAAAAGAGCAGTAGCCAAGTCTAAAAGTTAGAACTCTATTTTTATAGCCTTGTAGAGGGTATATTGAAATTGTCCAGATGTTTGTAACGCACAAAAGGAAGCATCTCCGATCACATAAAGTATATATATTCCTGATCAGCATGACGAGCTACGTCAATATAGACATGTCCGTCTGTTTCAGCCGGATCAGATGACTATAGCATAAAGCTGCCATGGGAATGATCGGTCGAAAAACTAGTTCTAGTGAGAAAAAGTTGTTGTTTTCAAAGCAAACGCCTCCATACTTTGTATTACTTAGTTTGCCATGATTTCCCATGATTTCACCAAGTTTGGTCGAAGTCGGACACCTATATAGCTTAGCTGTCATACAAAAGTAGAGTCAGAAAAGTAGTCTTCGTAGGAAAAACTTGATTTTTTTCAGTGGAAATGTCCCTCAAATTATTTAGAAATCTATGCTGCAAGGCTATACAAACTTCGGCTGAACTTTCCACTATTTTATGTATTTTTTCATTTCATTTCACTAATCACCAATTCATCACACAGTCTGTAGGATTGTACCAACGTAAAGACCATGTTTTTGTATAAAACCTCTTTCAGAGAAATTCTTTCGAACCATTTGACAACTTTTAAAACCTACAATTATTTGTATTTCACCCTTAAGCTACTTGTTCTGTGTGGGAAACTGTCTATTTATTTTTTTTCAATTTATATTCCATTTCCTTAGGGCCAATTCATCACCATTCTTCATTAAAGTTCGCCCCTCTTTGATAATTTTCAATTAATTAGCCAGCCTTTCGTTTTGTTTAATCTCCAATGGCAAAAGCTCAAACATTCGATTCCTCATACCATATCCAATATCCCACCAATCGACCACTGGGTCTCATGACGCAAGTCAAAAAATCTATCCAAAACGAATTGTGTCAAATTAATTTGCATAAAGTGTCGAGAGAGAGCGAGAACGAAACGCACAAATAAAATAAATTATTAAAAAATCATTAGGCAACGCATAAACAATTAATATGTTCAAGACTTTTGTTAAGATAAAACGTAGAAAATTTTGACTAATCAATGGTCACGCAGGCATGGGGCTATGAATGGGGCGTGGGCTCGAAGTGAGAGTAACATCAATTTATCAATTTTTTGTGTTCTTCTCGAACGGAAGGCAAATATCGAGAAAAACGCAAAGCAGAAGGCCTCCCACTTGACACAAGAAAGAGGATTTCTGCTTCTTTCTTCTGTACAAATAAACAGTGGAGCGAGAACAAAGCAAAACTTGAGTGGGAGTATTAAGAGGTATGATTATGAGAAGAGGAGAAGGGCTCTCGTTTACTAATTGAGTGGGTAAATAAATAATGCAACAATTTTGCAAAAAGATCCAAGTGGAAGGTGAAGGATTTCTAGATAATTTTATGGATTTTGGTATTTGCATTTGCCTCGATGTTTCGATTGCAAGTCCATCTGAAAATCCATAAAATGGTCGTTTATTTATTTACTATTATAGAAACATTTTTTAATCAATATTCTTTACTACTTCCTCAAACGATTCTTAGGATTAATTAACAAATTAATTATACTTTTACAGCTCACCTTGATGGATCTTTCGAAAAATATAGCAACAAAACAGTTTTTTTTGTAATGTGCAAAGTCATTTTCAGAAAATTTACTGCCACAAATTAGCTTCCGTCCCATATATTTTTACAAATTTGTTTGACTGTCACTTGTGCTGTCGCCAAAGATCTCTCTGTCTTAACATCTCCCACAGCTAAATCCTTTAGTCAGGTCATAAATCGTTTAAAGTTTACTTTATGCCAGAGACAACGCCCACATCTCCACATCTCTTACATCCACAGAAAGAAATTACGTTATTAAGTCGGCCAACAATTTATTTGGTTTAGTGCACTTGTCATTAAACATAATTTATAAGTGCTGGCACAGACATCTACCCAGACACCATGTAATCATATCTCGGAGGGGGGAAAAATGTCGCGTGGGCGTTGCAACAACAACAGCAACAAACATAATTGGGGAGATGCCAGGCGACAGTGTTGCAACATGAGGTCTCATTTTTTCTCTTCCAGCTCTCTTTCGGCATTAAATGACCATTAAATGTCAAATAAAAGCCTAATTTGCCTAAATCAACCTCATTAAATATGCTGACCAGGCAAAACCTTTTACAAATATGAAAATGATGATTAATAATCATCGTTTGGAAGGTAAAGACAGGGGCCAATCCCTCAAATTATGTTGTCACATGCAAAAAAAAAAAGACGACAAACACAAACAAAAACCCAAAATAAAGTTGCTCATACGCCGTGTGTTTTGGGGTTTCTCATTCACGCGTCTCTAACAGGATTAGTTGGGCACGCAACATTAACATTTTTCGGGTTTCAATCCTGAAGACCAACCTACCTCCTACCCCAATCTACCTGCCTGTCTGACTTTTTCGCCTAATTTGCTGTGTCTCTGTCGTCGTCTCTACCTGTTTTCACAGCATGGTGGTGTTTTATGGTTGATTATGTCCACATGAATTTTTGGAAAATTTATTTCTAGACTGTTGTCTCTGCAAGCGATTATTGATTTAATTAATTATAAATGCTCGGTGTGTGTCTTTTTCTTTAATGGTTAATAAATACTAATAAATTCTACGCTATTCTATGAATGTGGAATGGCTCTATTGTGTATTGTGTGGTGACCCCCAGCGGTGATCAATAAATGGGGCACAAAAAACAAAAAAAGAAACAATAATGCATTTCAAGAGCAAATCAATTGGGGTTGCCATATACTTAATAGAATAAGCACCTGTTTTTTGTGTTATGTTTGTACCCGCAGAGAATTTTTTGGTTCGATTCAAATAAATCGATTTAAATTCCACTTCAAGTGTCAGTTCCCTGCAGTTCGGTACAAAACTGTATCAGTCCTGATTTGGAACGGACAGGTACTGAATTCGGGCTTGGTATTCTTGCGTTTGAGTCATGGATTTCGGAAATGCAGGGCCCACTATGGCATGGCCTACGCTTCTTTCAGGCATGAAATAAGTGATGAACTCATGGGTGAGTTTCATGGGTAGTTCTGAAATCAGCACTGATAAATTCATTACTGAGGCGTAGAACTGCAGGGCATCATATAACGATTGCTTGATGATTCTCATCTGTCTATAGCAAAGATGCGCATGCTTTATACGCTTCATGCGCCAATGTGGTTGTAATGCGCGAACTCGTCAGCCATGCGCATAGGGCAGCGCTGTATCACCCAGCCACAAGCACACACACAAAACCCGCAGAAATCGGTTTTCTTATTCGTTTGCTTTTGGTAGTTGCTTCTGTTATTTTTTGTGTGAGTAAAAACGCACTCACAAGAAGCTGTTGGGCAACTCTGGTCTATAGCTATGGTTTCGGAATATATGTCCACCTACTTTTCAGGGCAGATTCCAAAGATATTCAAGATTAACATCAGCGTATGCAAGTCCATCAATATATCTAAGTTATAGTTAGACGATATGCAAAATTTCATTCTGATATTTCATGTGGCGATATTGATGATGATAAATTGTATTTTTAGCGACTTATTGAAAGAACATTTAACTATTTGGCTCACTGAACGAATTTAGCTCTGCCTCCTGTTATCTTGTCGGATATATAGTCTATCAGTTTTAAGGTTATCGAGCTGAAGTTTTGTTCAGAGTTATCTATAGCCAAAAGCTGCAGTAGAAATGATTGGATTGAAAACTAGTTTTGGAGAGAAGACTTTTATCATATCATACAACTAGGTGGTATACAGATAGGCCTGAAAAATTGGGTTTTACAACATTTGGTTCGAATCGGATGACCAAATCTATTCGGTGGCATAGAACTGGTCGGTCGAAAATGGGTCTAATTAACCAATTTTAAACAGACTTTGCGAAATTTGGTCAATTTCAGTGTATCAAAACGATGGTATTAAAACATCGTCACTAAAGAAACCTTCTTACCTTCTCGTTTTTATATGCCTTATTATACCCACATTCCCCTTAAAATTCCATTTAACTCTGGTTTATTTAACGCTTAACCGTACAACTTCAGTTTGACCATTTGTAATAAAGAAAAATGATTGTTTGTCGCCTTCAGTGCATTGGCCATTGGCCCAAGGCATTTATTTAAATTAAAGTGCAACTCCTTCCACAAAAGAATTGAAAAAGTCAGAGGTTTTGTTTACTCTGCCTGTTAGATATTTGTTGCTGTTGGCCAGCCACTTCACAGGCCAGTTCTTTGTTCAAGTGCACACCAACTCTCTCACACACGCACACACTCACGCAAATTTATTGCTGATAAATTGTTGACTTGTTGTCGGAAAAGAAAAGCGGGATGCATTTTCTTATTGAGGCATTATTATGAAATTGCCAGTGTTTAGTCACAAATTGCAGTTGTTTAATTAGCCAGCCACAGACTTCAAGACGGAGAAGCAGCTGCAACACCATCACCAATCGACTTCGACGTCGTGTTGTTGATGTCAATCAATGGCAATTGATTGAAATTGAATGGTGTTGTTGTGCATCATTCAAAAAAAAAAAAGATTCATCTAAAAACTGATAAATAAATGGGAGTTCAGCACGCCAGCCCCAATGGAGATTTGACTAGGAATTGTAGGAAACTTATCTGAACTATTTGTTTTTCTTTAAGCAGTTTATGTGTAATTCTTTTTTAACGATTTCTTTACAATTTCGACATAAATTCCCAGCGCCCACTGAGCGAAGGCGTTGACTGTTAATGTGCCTCTACGGGTGCATGCAACATTTAGCATGGCCCCACCTCTGCACCCAGCACTCTTGCCCCACCCCCCCCCCCCCCTTCTTGTAATTACTCGTCATGGCATGCCGGGTCGTTGCATAAATGCCGAAACGAAGTAGAAGCTGGGACGTTCGAGTAGTTTGGAGTAGGAGTAGGAGTAGGAGACTTTTTCTCTCCTTTCTATGCAGCTTTCTTTGCTTTCTACACGTACGCGCGGCTCTTTTAGGCGTAATTAAAATTACTCGACTGCAAAAAGAGGGCTGAAGAGGGAGGGGGGGGGGGAGGCAAATGTTTATGTTGCAAACACGTTCCATGTAAACACGGTTTTTTCTTTCTTTCTTTCTCCTTTTTTTTTTTTTTTTGAAGAAGAAGAAGTCTTCCTGGTCGAGTCGGGAGGCTTTTTGCATGATGAAGTGACGATTTTTCTGCCTGCCTTGGCTAACATGTGTGTTTCATTTGTTGTTGCAGTTGCCAAGCTGTCTGCGGCCACTGTATCCCTTTCTCCTCCCTCCGCTTCCCTCATTCAGCAGCATCATTTTTGAATGACAATTTCAATGCAGAAAATGTGCGAAAATTCATCAGACAGCCACAGAAATAGCATTGCTCAGCGGGGATGGAAAGGAGAGAGGAGAGGAGCGGCAACAAAAGATGCAAAACTGAGGAAATAATATTTTTCTCTGTATATTTATGTGGCGCAATTAGCTAGAGGAATGCAGCTGAGTTTTTTTTTTTTTGGTTAGGCAGTGTGAAACATCTGTGAGCCGCAGATGTCGCCTTAATTTTGTACCCAATCGGGCTGGAAACTCACACTTAATTTAATTTGGTCTAATTACCAAGTATTGCTTATACGCCTCATTGTTCAAATTTGTTATTTTTGGGGCAAACAGGTTAAACAAACTCACACACACACACACACACACAGCATGCCATTAATCAAATTTTATTGTTTAATTAATTTCGCTTGAATGAACCAAGCGAACGCACGGAGGGCACAAAGCAAAAAAAAACAAACAAACAAATCGCTAGAAATAGCCTGAGAAATGCCATTCAATTCGTTACATTTCAAAGGAATTAAGCCGCAAAAGGTTTTTTTTTTTTGCAAGTGTTTACTTGAGCATTTGACAATCGAATTCATAATTCTGAGTTGATCTGGACATGATCAATTTTATTACTTTTTCAAATTAAATAAAATCAATTGTATTACAACTTATTTTTAGCCAATTTCTCACCATATGTTGCACTCCATTAAACTTTCAATTCAATCACCCATTTTCACACCATTCAAATCCAACAACGGCAGCCAAAGGATGGTAGAAATTGTGTTCAAAAGTGCCGCCATTGGCTGCTTGTTATGGCCTGGTTAATGTTTTGACTGGATTTAAATTCGATTTTGGTTGTGAGATAAAACGCCAGACAGAGATTTACTGAATGCAGCCAACGTAGCAAATTTGTGGCGAATTATTCAAAGCACGTTTATGTGGTCGAGTTTTTAGTTTTTTGTTGGATTTCGCCAAGTCTCTCGATGTCGATGCGGAGAAGATGTTGACGGGGACGACGACGTGTTGCTGTCAAACTTTTTCAGCTGACCAAACGCCATGAGCGGCATTATTTAATTTTTTTTTTGTATTTTTGTGTCCCAATTAAGACCCTGACAATTGAGAAATGCTTGGCCATTCATTTGAAGACCTAGGCAAGCGCAAGCTCTCACCCCAAAAACAAAAACCCTTTCAAAACCACAAAACCGCAAAAGTCATACAAAAGGCCGAGAGTTTTTCTTGCCTCAACCACAAAACAATTTAGCAGAAAAATGTGAAAAGGAAATTGCCTAAGCTTAAATAATCATAAATGATTTAATTTGGCTTCTGGCTGAGCTTGCCGCAACGCACACACACACACACACACACACACAATCGTCGCCCAGTTTGGGGGAGGCTGAAATTAATCGTCTGTAAAATGTAGGAAAAATCTAATGGAATCAATATGGGTGCACCAGAAAAGGAAAACTGGATTGAACAATGACAAAGTCTGCGGTTGGCCGCCGCCGCCTTCCTCCTCCTCGGCCGCCCTGTGCGGATGACAAGCGAAGATATTGCAGCTTTATGCAACTTGTACTGTACGCCTGATTGAGTTTTTCAGTGGTTTGATGTCATTTGATGGTAAATACAGTTTTGTGATAGAAATGGAGAAGCTGATTCAAGAGAAAGTTAGGCAGAAAAATGTAAAAAAAAGAAGGAAACTAGCTACATTGCTCGATTTGTAGGACAGAATTCTATAAAAATTTTAACTGAGAGTTTAAGGGCCGATTTCTCATCTTCTAAATGGCTACCACGTGTCAGATAAACTCAGATTTTATTCTGTTATTTGTAGGTTTGTGTGACAGATAGCTCTATGTAGAAGATTAGAAAACTGCCCTAAATACTGTTTCGAATATGTAAATTTCTACGGCATATTTGAACAACTTTTGAACCGTTTTACTGGTGGGAACCAGTAAACTGTTTAACACCATACTATTAAACTACAGACCTAGTATCAAGCTGATGGTTTAACTAATTTCATATACTTGGTTCTGCTGAACCTCTTTTGTACAGGCTTAAACTGATTCGGAGTGGATTATTAGAAGAACAAAGATGCGTAACGGAAATGCAAGTGAATGTTGTCAGAATGAATTTTCAGAGTGAACCCGCATTATGACATTTGTGTGCTGTCTGTGTGTTCAGTTGTCTGTAGCGTCACAAATCTAAACTCAATCATTCGGCACTAATGTATACTTGTTTGCCCAATGAATCTATCTTAGCTAATATGAAATTCAATAAAATTTCCGGCCCAATTGTGCAAGTTTCTTCTCTGGCAGTAGGTCCAGCTATCTAAATTTAATTAAGTGCGATTCGATGCGATTAAGTTGGAGTAGCGGACGCTTCAACAAATTCCAAATCATTGGCCCTACATTTGTACAAAATTTGTTGTACATATATCTCTATCTGGGCTCTTCACTTGGTTTTCTACCCGGCGGGTGGCAATTGAGTTATGTGTTGAAACTGGAGTCCACATGCAGTCCAGTCCATTTTTTTTCTTTTTCTTTCATTTGTTTGTTTCTTTGCGGCTGTTGATGGACTTATGAGTGGCGAAGAAACACACAGAGAGAGAGAGAGAGAGAGGAAAAAAAACGCGAGTCATAAAAGTCCAATTGAAATTTAATTGCAGCGCCTAAAATTGAAACTTGGAAAAACCTGGCTGGGTGCTGACCCAAATTTTTCACTTAATGAGTCCCACATCAATGGCAGCTGCTGCCAGCCGATTTAAAATATTTCAGTTAAATTATAAAATAGCAAACTTTTCTCAAGCCCAAAAGTTCCAACCCCCAGCAGGAGGTTTAATTTAACTATTTCACAGGGTGGGCGGGCATTGTGGCCGCTTCTTTTGGCTTGCTGAGCGCCTAATTAAAACTCATTACCATAAGCATAAAGTTGAGCAAGGAAATTTTCATCAACTGCCAGCCAAAAAAAAAAAAAGAAACACCATTCAAGAGAATAAATAAAATGCAGGCCGGAAATTTAAGTCAAATTACGACAGGACCCCAATGGGCGAACAGACGAATGAAGAGGGCCAAATGGATAAGGAGAATATTACAGGCACACTGGTCGAAGATCCATTGAAAAAGAACAAACAAAATATATTAAAAAGTAATCTTTTCGTATAATATAGTTAAAATTTTATTATCCAAAAAAGGATACTAAAAAATATCGATTCGAAATCTTCCAACAGATATTTTTTTAATATCATTTGTTTTCCTTTGTACTCAACTATAAAATGGAAGGTTTTCACTATCGACAAAATTTGACGAATTTGAATTTGGTTAAGTGGTTGTTGTATAAAGATAATGGATTAATTCGGCATAAAAACCTTTCGTATTCAGACCATCGTATTAAAAGAAAGTACAAATAAGTAAGGTTTGATACAGATATCCTGGATTGTTGGCCAAAAAGTGCTAAACGTACCAAATTCGAATTCTTTAAAGTGAAAACCGGATCATGCCAGATGCTTTACTTAGTATTTTCAAGCGATATCTGGACTGGACTGGGCAGGAAGCGGGCTTGATAAGCGCAAATCAGATGATTTTGACATTTGAATTTCTTCTTATTCTTAGACGGGTTTTACACGCTGAAGTTTGCTTCATTAAGTTTTTGAAAAAGCCCATGAGGTGTAGTGGAGTCGCTTGACCCTCTACATCACTTTCCCACAAACAAAAGCTACATAAAGTTTACTTCACAGTGTAAATCCTGTCTTACATAGATGTTTCCATACTTCCATTTGCATAAACCACACTTTTACATTAAAACTTATCTCATTGCTTTTGCTATTCCCATGAATTCTATATTTTAACAGTTATCCTCAATCTAAAATACATTTTTAAACACATTTGCTCCACTGCAAGGAAACAATTTAACCTTTTTGAAAGACATCCTTCGTCTAGTCTAGGTAAAAGTTCATTTAATGCAATTTCCTTGCCAGACGGCGACATTTTTCGACATTTTGGGGGTGGCATTTTGTGTAAAACTACCCCCGGCCCCACTTACTCCCCCTGAGCGTACTTATACACATAGTGAAAGTGAAAGCTTTATGCGTGCAACGACCCCTTTCCTTTCCTTGCTCTCTCTCTCTCTCTCTCTCCCTATCTCTAGGCTGCGCGCTCTCACTCACCCACTCTCTCTCTCTCTCTCGCTACTGGTCGTCAACCGTCTGGCTATTCATTTCCCTTTTGCACTGTTTTTGAAAACAGTTTTTTGTCTGCACGTGCAACAGTTGCTGTCAAGGATTCTGTCAAGGATTCTGTGAGCCTGGCATAGTTGCCGGCTCGCATTTTTGTGCCAGGCCAAAAAGGATGAAGCGATGAGTGAGAATTTCTCTCCTCGGCTTCTCTCTCTCTCTCTCTGTCGGTCTCTGTGTTTTGTGTTGTGTAGTGGCCATTGAAACTCAACTCAAAAGTAAAGTTTCGTATGGGGGTTGGGGGTGGCTTGCAGGTTTGAAGGGTGGAAATTTTGTAGTTTTTGGCGTCTGCTTTTGTCTCGGTGCAATGGTTTTGTTGTTGTTGTTGGTCTATGCTTTTCACTCGCAAACTGTTTCAAATGTTGTTTTATCTCCAAAGTGGAGAGGAACTGCTGAATTTTTGAATGGGGGGGAAATAACTATGAAAAGGAAGTGGAACATTTTGAAAAATTCAGCGCAGAGAAATGAAAGAGAAGTTTTCTTTAAGGTTATTAAGAAGAATGTTGAGACATAAAGTATATGAAAATAATAATATTAATATGGATCATTTAGAAATCGAAGACTGCTTAAAGAATATTTTTGAAAGGAAATTGACATCATTTCATTTAATTCTGGTACATGTCAAATGAATTCTTTATAAATACTTGTCGAAAACTTTTTAGACCACTTTTTCATGGCAAAACAATTATGATTCCCGACCTTTAAAAATGCTGTAATCTGATACCCATCATCGCAGTGTTGCTAAACGAACAAATTTGCACAAATTGCCTTACAAATTTGGCTAAAAAACAATGATGGAGGATATGACAGGACTTAAAACAAAAGTTTGTTTTCTATTCGTCAAAAAAATAGCTTTTTAGGCATATTTATAATACAATTTCTCAATGTTAGTTGCCAGTGCGAACTTACCCTAAGACAACTCTTACCCTTTTGAAGTTCTGTTTGATTAATTTTTAATCTTACAAGTTACCACATCACCCACTGTACCTAAAGTTTCAGTTCTTTGTTTGAAGTTTATTGTCGGTTGCATTTCGGTGTCAAGTATTCTATGGAGTGTCCTTTGGATGTTGTTTGCTTTTTTCTGCTACATTTAAAGAGCAACAGCTTTTGAATTAAAGCTAACCTTGGACTACACAGGACATTGCGACCTGCTAGACACTCTGAGCGCCCATCCTGGGGACTCACCCCATTTAAATTTCTGCTTGCTTAGACGTTTTTTTCTTTCCTTGATACGCTCGCTAAACTTTCGCACCCTTTTAAGGCAGTTCCGCCTCAGGGGTTGACTCGAATTTGGTCGTCTGGGCGCCGCAGGAGTTTTGTGTTGATCGTTACAGTAAATCATTTGAAATGAATTTCACTCGACTTGCTTTCACCCTAGTCTGGCTTGACTGCCATCCCCCTGAGGAGGAAACTAAGTAAATTGCGCGTGCATGTGACCGGCCATGGCTGGGGTGGATGGCGGCCACTTTTTTAGCTAAACTAAATGAGAATTTCTATTAAAGTAAAAGAGGAAAAAAAACTCTGCCATATCGTTAAGTTAAGGTCACTTATTACGCTCATGACACCTTCCGCCTACTGGCAGCATTTGTTATCTGGGAATCCCTTTTTTTTTTGGCATTGTCTAAGGATAAAAATTATGCGGCAATTCATAAAAATGGCAGGGTTCTCGTTATGTTATTTTAACATAGACTTTGGCTACAGCTTATCGATTATACGGGAAGAATGTGTGTGTGTGTGTGCTGTGGTTAGGTTTATGGCTGTCATTTTGTGTGGCACTTAATGGATTTCTAGATGATTTAAGGGAGTGATGAGAATTTCTAGATTAAAGAATATGACATAAACGGCTGAGGGATAAATATTTAAACTCTAGATGCGAGCAAATTGATATGGAAAAAACACCAAGCGGGAAGCTGAGCTTACGAATACCAAAGTTTTTAGATTTTCGAGCCACATATGTTCTCAGTTGCCATCGGTAGTACGCATTAGGCATTCTTAAGTTAGTTCCATGCTCAAACTAGATCTTAAACCAGAGAACGATAAGCGAAAATAGTGTTGTATACTTATAGGCAGCGAGTCTGTCCCTTATAAGCGTTTTGTTAGTTGTAGTTGTAGTTGTGAATTGAAAAGCCTTCGACAAATAGTGTGGCTGCATATTGCCATAAACAAAATGCCAAAATTCCACCAACTTCCACCAAATCAGTTGAATAAGCATAATTATGATGGTTTTTATCAAGCAACTTCAACATCCATTATCTTTGATTATAACAACTTCATTAATCTTGAAACTCTTGCATGTATTTTATCATCTACTACCACTACTAGATTTCAATTAGGCCAAGACCCAACACTTTCACACAGAACCTCCCTCCCCCTCCCCATAGCATTAGCCATGCCAGTCACACACACAGAGCAACACAATTAAATCCAGAAAACCCACAAACGAGGCAACTGCTAGCCAATTTAGATAAGCCCTCGTTTGGCTGGATCCCACAGCAAAAAGGACTTCAAATTAACTACAAGCCGAAAACTTCCCCTTTTAATGTGCCACACTCCATTCATATCTTGTGCAACATAACAATTAGTACAGACCATAAAAACCAAGGCATCCCCACCAAGGGGAAATGAACGGGAACGGGAACGGGCACCGAAAGCAGGAAGGAAATTTTGTTTATAAAAAACAACAAAAACAAAAAAAAAACAGTCTGTGCACTAAAGTAGCTAAATTTATATTAGAAATAAACAAACTGGAAACAACAAGAAACTTCACTCCATACAAATTCTATATGGTAGATGATGCATTTAACTGGGCAGTGAAAATTTATGAGCTGAGTTTCACATACAAAAATTCAAATTGAAAACTTCAACTTGTTTGCTTTCAATTAGTGTTGGAACTTTGCGTTGCCGCCTGCCATCTCCCCCCCTTTCCCCCCTTCATTCATGAGAATTATCTAAATAAACAACAACAACAGAAAAAGTGAACAGAGCGCGCAAGCTATAAAAATCAGGCATACGTAGACATGGGGGCCTGCAACTAAATGCATATACACATATATATATATACTTCTTTTTTTACTTTTTTTTTTTTGGTTCGTTCAAACGTTCAACTACCTGAAAATGTGTTAAATGTTTGCGTAAATACAAAAATATGTATAGGAAGCCCAAATTACCACGCCCGGCCCGGCCTGGCCCGTATCCATGGTTCGGATTACTTTTTTTTTGGTTTTGGTAGCCACGCATCGTTTGTTTTTCTATGAAAATGTTGTTAGGTCTATGGTTACCATGTCAAGTGGGCAAGTTCCTAGAATGTTGATATAACCAAATCAACAAATAACTGAATTGAAGTTGTTGAAGTAAACTAGATGTGTGGTTTTGGTGGGGAAAATTGGTAATTGGACACATAAATATTGTGTCAGGCAAAATATACAAAAAAAAATAAAATAAAGTTTGTTAAATATAGAATGTCAAACTGGTAGCTGAACTGCGCTTACCAATTTTGATTTAATTCTTGATAAGGCAACTCACTTGAAGATGCTCCGATTGCTTATCAAAGTTAAGTCGAGCTCTAAGTGTAGGTATATTTTACTTCAGTCGCATTCCGCGCAGCCAGGCAAGCACTCGTACGTCGTTTTGATAACGAGAAAGAAATATCTCGAAATTTACTCATGTTTTTTAACAGTTTCTTATGCTAGCACCAAGGAGTTTGAATGGAATAGTAATATTTCAAATAGTAAAATTAATATTTAAAGTAAATTTCAAATAGTCGTAAATATAACGATTGCAAAGGGTCGAAAGGTTCTTTTTTTTTAGTCAACCACCCAGAAAAAGAACAGGTCAAGGTATCTAGTCCCAATTTAATAGCTTACCGGTCCCTTCCACAATGTATGAGATATAAGTTGGCTATTCAGTACATCAAACTACAGCTACAACGTCTACTTTATATTGGTAACTTTGGTGACTGTTTCTTGTTTGTTTTCAGCCCCGGGGTTCGAGAATGTTTCGTGCCTGCTAAAAAGCACTATTGCTTCTTCTATCTATGAGTCCTTACATCAATCGAGAACAATAAATGGAGCTTTCTTTCCACTAAGATTTTCACACCATTTTAATTAAAAACCTATAAATATTTAACATAATTTTAACATGTTCCCACCATCCTCTCTCTCTCTCTCTCTTAACTTTCAGAGCGCGTTCTCCGCTATTGTGAATCCCCTTCGGTGGGCACCTGCTGTACCTACAACATGGAAACCCGAATGGCCATGCAATCGCGTCAACAACTCGAATGGCATACAAAGGAACAGATAACAAAAATGTCAGGATTATTGGGTGGCAAGGCAACAAAATTTAATGGTAAGTTTATATGGGCAGACAGAAGCAACACAAATTTCGCTCAACAAGCCACTTGAAAATGTCACAAAAATTTGGGAAAATGGAAAACAAGCCACAGATTAGTGCAAGATGTGTGTGCGTGTGCGTGTGTGTCAAGTGGTGTGATCATGCGGGCCTCCAGTTACACATAATTGCCGTCCCCGCCGCCAGGCAGGCAGCCAGGCGACAATGCGGATGTTAGGATTTATTTTAAAACGGATGCAACCGGCAAACCGATGATCTCTCAGCATTTAGCGGATGTCAACACATTTCAATTACATTTCTATTTCGATAATTTTTCTTTCAGACATTTTCCGCAAATTGCTGGTCGAGTCGAAGGCTCAGTTCCATACAATGTTTATGCGTACCTACGGCGTCATCTATCAACAGCATTCGTATGTCTTTTCGGATCTATTCAACGAACTGGAGAACTATTTTGCACGCGGACGCGTTAATCTTGTGGAGGTCATGGAAAAGTTCTTTAACACGCTGTATCAAAAGATGTTCACGGTGTTGAATGCACAATATGCCTTTGACGAAAAGTGAGTACGAAAAGTAAAACGACGCGTAATTGAGACCCTCTCAACCAGATTTGGTGCTTGGGCTAAGGCAATGCATAGACGTGTGAAACCGCAAATTGTTGGGCGTCAACACGGTTGACTGACTGACTGGCTGGCTGGCTGACAGCAGCTGAACTGAACGGAAAGTCTTTGACAAAACTTTGACATTTTGCCGGGTGGTGTAAGATATCAGCTTATATAGAATTGCATATAGAGATCTGAGCTTACCCCATTTTGAGTGCTTTGTGAGTAGTTTCGCATGCGGTTGAAACGCTTAAGTGAGGAAGAGGAAACGAAATGCTTATCGTTCGAGAAGAGTAACGGCCATGAGATGCTCTTCTCGACAGGCTTGGGATCAATGCAGATATTCACCAATGGCTTGTCCGAATTTCTTTAGTAATTCCTTCTTCGAAATATCTTTTGTTCCACCCTTACCAACTCCATTTCAAATTCTTGATGCTACCAATTATCCCCAGTTCCTGTTGCCAACTGCTCGCATTTCCTTGCACACTAAAATTGCGCCCACTTGGCTCATTGCCCTGGTCCCTGTCCCTGGTCCCTGGTCCCTGTCCTCCAGCTCGGAGTCTCTCCGGCCAAATGGAGCTCGCTCCCCTGGCTGGCTCGTGTTACCCACGCGCTTTCTATCCAATTGCTGCCGACGCGTCGCCAGTTTGCGATTCGTTTTTATTGTCATCGTTTTAGTTTGTCGTACGTGCTTTGGCACGTTGTCCGTTTATTGCCATGGAACGACGACGATGTCGCGTAATTGCCGGCACTTGCCTTGTTATTTGTTGTTTTGCTCTCGGTGTGCGGTTGGTGTTGGTGTGTGGTGTGTGTTGTGTGTGGCTCCGCGGCCAGAGTATAGTTCGGGTTCGCCTTTTGTTGCTATTTAATGAAGGGGTTGTTCAAGTAGTTAGCCCAGACAAATGAAGCCTGAGGTTCAAAACCTTCAGAACTAAGCAGACGGGAGCCAAATTGATGGTGGGACATATAAAAGAATTCTAAAAGAAGCCCCCAAATATTTATAGGAAAATGGTAAAAACTTCTCTGATTCAAGAAAACTGCGAAAAAGAAAAGCTTTGATCAAGCATTTTAAAGTTTAAGCCCATCAATTTTAAGTCTTACAACAATTTATGAAAAATATATAGAACCAGTTAAGTTGCTTTTCGAAACTTCTTTCAACAGATTAGATTGTACACATGGCAAATTATCTTCGTCACGACTATTTCAAGTTCACCTTAGTCGATTGTACGCCTGATACAATCTTTATAAGCTAACGCCTAAGGAACTATGTTTTTGTGCCAAAAAGCAATCTAAACTGGCACTGGTTTTGGATGATTTTAGCAAGGCTGCGAACCGGTTCGGAGTGGAACCGCTATGGAGTCGGAGACTCCGAGTTTTTTGGGAAGTCGTAGCCGAACCCGAACCGGAGCAACACAATTTTTTCCTGTCGTACCCATACCTGAACCGGAGCAAAACCTGAGGTTTGCAGCCCTGGATTTAAGCATCCCTTCACGAAGAGAATTTTAGAATCATTTGTGGTTAAATAAACTTGTCTTGTAAGCCGCAGGCTTGATTCATTAAACGGGTTTCGGAGCTAACTGAGCTGCAGTTTCGGATCGGTTCACTCTGTTCCTGTATTTTTTATATATTTTTACTTTTTGCAAGCTTTTGAAATTGAATTGCTTAAAAAGATTTGAATGGCTTTAAAATCTTTAGATAAATATTAAATTTGGCTTTCGTCCAAAAGTATTTGACTACAGAAAAAGTGCATTCTTCGATTTAATAGTTGAAAGCCGTGCTCCTGGCTATAAGGTTAGATTTGGGGTGAAGTATTACGACAGAATATTGAGAAACGAACACAAATCGAATATCAACTTTCAAAAAAGGAAAGTTCAATAATGACAGGCATATTAAGAGGACGATGGACAGGTGCACGAGATGTACGGGCTCTCGTGTTTAAATATGGTTGCCAGCTACATAAGCCCGGGTATCGACAAGGACTCATTTTAGGGACACTGTCAAAATTCCCAAAAATTTTACATTTTAAGTCTCGTCAGTGAACTGAACCAACCCCACAACCGTTTTGAGTTGTGGTTTTTGGTTCGGTTCAGCTTTTTGGTAGGGAAGCCGTTAGGTTTGAGGATCGGGCTATCAGCTGCAGTTAGCGGTTCAGTAATGGTTTGGTCCATCATCGCCAAGGATATATTCGAATTTTAAGTTAACCAATACACGGATAAGTTGTGTCTTAGAGAGTCTAAAAAAAATCACAAAATTACCAGTATCTTTTTCCAAAGGTAGGAGCCTTAAGTCTTAAATGACGTCGGCTTAGCATTTTCGAAAGGACGGCGGTTCGGTTATCAGCTATCAGATAAATCAGAGCCAGCGGTTCGACTTCGGTTTGGTTCGGTTCGTTTCCCACCCGGTTTGCATACCTGGTGTTATATTGTAACAGTTTCAAAACTCTTCAAACCCCCCCGCCCTGTACTCATATCACATTGCCAGCAGCAGCTGTTTTTTCTTAAGTCAACCAGATCTGGTCACCTCTTTTAAATGCCTATGTCCAGTAATTTCTAAATAGTTTAGCTTAAGCAGCAGCAACAACAACAACAAAGACACTTTGGCGACACTTTTTCTCTACTTCCATCCACTCCTTTTGCCCCCCCTGCTTGGCCCTAGGAGGCCCTGCAAGTGCAATGACTGTCATGCTTGAGGGGAGTCGTGCAGGAGGAGCATGTGGTGGTGGTGCATCAGCAAACTATTTTTATGATTTTTCCGCATAAAAATTTCTTGGCAAACACACAAAGTCCGAAGGCGTTGAGCCATGCCAATTACAAGCGCAGATTTCCGCTAACAGCAAATGAAATGAAAATATTTTTCTAACTCCCACAATTCGTTCGTCCGTTCGTTCGTTCGTTGTTGTTTGTTTTCCTTTGCAGATATATACGCTGTGTCAGTGAGCATATGAAGGAACTGAAACCGTTTGGAGATGTGCCCGATAAACTCTCTGTGCAAATCAAGCGATCCTTTGTTGCGACACGAACCTATGGACAGGCCCTGGCTGCAGCTGCTGAGGTGGCCAAAAAGACACTAAGCGTAAGTGAAGCTGGTGAATCAAAGTGGCAGGACAACTTTCTGTAACTTTTATATGATTTATTCCGTAGATACGTCTTAATCCCGACTGCACTGGCGCCTTGACCAAAATGCAACACTGTGGCGCCTGCAAAGGATACACGGAGAAACCTTGTACCAACTTTTGCGTAAATGTCATCAAGGGTTGTCTGCACTATCAGCATGAATTCGATGCCGAGTGGGAGAACTTTGCCATGGCCATGGATAAGGTGGCGGAGCGTTTGCTGGGCTCCTTCAATATTGTGATGGTGGTGGAACCCATCAACATTAAAATTTCAGAGGCCATCATGAACTTCCAGGTGAGATTTTCTATCTTTTGTTTATTTTTTAATTATTTAATCAAATTTTTGCTGCTGATTAGCATAGCAGCCACCAATTTGTAACTCGTTTGGCAAACAGCTGCCGTTTTAGGCGAAACATTTCGACAGTGTAGTTTATGCCCATACATATTTATATCCATATCCATCCGAATGGCAGCAGATCCCAGCAAAAGCTTGCAAAAAATATGTAAATAGCAAAAGATTTCGTTTTACTTTTAATCAAATTTGGGAATTATGAAGTCATTTTTGCTCTCCGAATTCTTATTTGAGACGGACATAGCTCTGGGTAAACACTGTGATTTGCCATGACGACTTTAATTTTGAATGAAGTACCAAGTTGGCAATTAACATTACCCAGAATATAGGTAGAACGACGGCAGACAGACAGACAGCCAGAGGCATTTTGGCCCCTTGTGTTGCCTTAGAAAGGGTGAAATGGTGGGCAATTAGAGGGAAGGGGAGTAAGTGGATATTGACATCAAAACCATTTTGAGGACTAGACAAAGAGGAGCACATTTGCCAGACACTGACCAGGTCTTTAAAGAATGGTTTACCCAGATGCTGGGCAGTTGCAAAGAACAACTGGAACAGAAGTCCAATATCCTGACTCCTGTCATAGTTCTAATTCTGTGCTTTTGAGCCCAGATAATACAAAATATTCTTTGAATGATTTCGGTATCCATTTGGACTGTATATTTTTTTATTTCCATTTTTGGATATTAAAATCAGGCATCAGGAATCTGACCGACCCCACTGCCTTGCAGAAATGTTGAACCGATCCAAAAACCACATAGAAAATCGGTTCGGTTCAGTTCGGTTCGGTTTAGTTCTCTGTCAAGTTTTAAGACTCGTTTCCTCGCTTTCCTGTAGCCAATGATGCTTGTTAATTTGATAGTTTGAATCGTTTCCCCAAGATTATTATATTATACAGCACATCGTTCGACCCTCTACATCCTTAGCGATGCCGAATAGATATAACCTTCAAATTAGTTAGTTAAAAGTGTTGCTGCAGTTAGCTCCAAACCGAACCAGCGGAAACTGTGCGAACCACTGAACCGAACCAGTAAATGAATCTTGGACTTTCACTGAAAATCATTCAAAGGATATGAAAAATGGATACTTTAATATCAGAAAAGGGTTATTAAAAAATATCCATAACAAATTGATATTTTTGGATCTGTTCTTTTCTGTGTGGGAGTATCTTAAGCTACGAAAGGTTTGATTGAATAATGAAGATGTTAAGGATATGGAATATGGATTTCTGTAGTTTTTTGAGATCTTATTAGAGTAATGGAAAAGCCATGAAAGTGGTTGATGGTTTCCCAGCATAATCTTAAACTTTTTTCCAGTATGAACAGCTGAAAACGCTTGAAAGTTTAGCAGAAGTGTTTAAATTTTTCGAAAATTGTCTCCCTTATTGTTATTTATAGACCCCAGAGATAAGATTTGACTCGAGTGGCTACTGCCAACTCCATGCTATATCCAACGCCAGGCACTTAAGTGTGCAGAGACGACCATTCGATGAACTGTCTGTCTTATCAGCAACTCTTTATCTTTATCTCTGCCCCTCTCTCCCCCTCTTTCGCTCTGTGTTTTGCATTGTTGGCCCAAGGAGTTGATTTCCTACCAGCCATTACCTAAATATTTACAGTTCATAAGGCCATTAAAGGTCATCCGATCCCAACTGCTCTTCATGCGAGATATCCATCAACGATTTAACGAATTAAATTAGAAACTATTTCGCTTTTGTCTTGTTTTGAGACTTTGTTGCTTACTCACACGAACACAAAAGTAAACAACAACAAAAATTAAACACATTAAAAGAAAAATGCCGCCCCACAACACACACTCGCACACACACACACACACACACACACACACACACACACAGAATTGTATAAATTTTAAATGGAAATATAAATTAAATTCATATGGGAACCAAATGTTGTGCAAATAAATCGTTTAAATGGCAAACAAAACAAAATAGTTTGGGTGGGGTGGGGAGAGGGGGGAGGGGGGAAGAGTTAAAATATTTTAGTAATCAGAATTCAATAAGTTATGGCCACCACCCGTTCCAGGGGTAGAATTCTTGGAAGATGAAATTGATAGAAATTGAAATGATTCCCAAACTTTGTCTTTCAGGACTCTGGCACGGATATCACCAGTCGCGTCTTCCAGGGCTGTGGTCGACCCACCTTGAGGCGCGCCAAGCGCTCGGTCAGTCCCAAACTTCTGTTGGGCCCCTCCACCGCCGCCATTCACGAACTGCACGTGGAGAATTCTTCGGAGGCGGACACTCTGGACATAGATGCCACACTGGATGAGGCCATTGTTTTGCGTGAGCGTCGCTCCGCCGAACCGGGCTCACAGGAGGTCTCCTCCCAGCAGCAGCAGCAGCAACAGCAGTCCCAGGAGCAGGACAATTCGAATGGCGGTGGCCGCGGCGGCCGGCGTCAGCAGCAGCGGCGCAAGCAGCAGCGCCGCAAGCAACAGCAGAACAATGATAACGATGATGATGATAGCGATAATGGCGGCGGACGTGAACACATTCTCGACCGCACTGTGAAGGACATACGCCAGCGGGTGAAGGACTACAAGAAATTCTGGTCAAACTTGCCACATTCCATTTGCAGTAATGAGGATATAGCAGCCAGTTCGGATGTGGATGGCATGTGCTGGAATGGACACACCATAGACAGGTAAGGCAGGACAGGGATGAGGGGGGTGGCTGGACCATTCTTTATTAACGGACTGCTGTTTGGTTTTAGGTACATGCACTCAATTACCACGGAACATGGCTCGAATCCGGAGTTTAGTGGCAATCCAGCCAGCACCCGTCAGACAGCTCAAATGTCAGCGCAGTTGGCACATCTCAAGAATGCCATAAATCATCTGCGTAATGCCTATAATGGTCAGGATGTGGACTGGACTGAGCAGGGTAGGTTCACCGCGAAACTTGTGTGTTTAATTGGCTAAGCATAATCTCTTTGCAGAGGAACCCTACATGGGCAGTGGTCATGGTTCTGGTTCCGGCTCCGAGGATGACGAAGACGAGGACGAGGGCTCTGGCCTGGGTCCATTCGAACCGAGCAACAAGCCCGACGTGGAACATCCCTCGGTGCGTGTTGATGAGGACGACGAGGATGCTCATCCACCGATCACACCACACACTTCGCGACCCAATTTGGATGAGAAGAATCCCCTTATCCACACCACACACGTTACCCAAGATGGTAACCATCTGGGCGAAACTGACAATGACCGGGGCGTGGGAGAGGATGATGATGACCCGGAAGAGGAGGAGGACTCTGACTCGTCGGCACATGATGGCACAAACTCGTCCGCCAGTTCGCCAGAGAAGATGACGTTACGTCGTGCCCTGATGGTCTATCTGTTGCCTCTGTATATGGCGTGGTTCGGTGGCGTTTGTGCCGATTTGCTGTGATTACTCAAATAATGCGTCCTTCCTCCCTAACCGCCCCCGCCCCCTCCCCACAAGGAAACACCTCTCAGTCATTCATCCATGAAACAAAAAAGAAACTACAATGTGTTGTTAGCAGAACTTCTTTATATACGAAATGCAAGTCCAAAATTTTATAAAAACTTTTGATAAAAGCAATGAAAACAAGTAGAAACGAAGATGGGGCCAAACCCGGCCCTGTCATACCTTAGGAGTCAGAGATGACTCATCTCCCCGCGGCTCTCTCTGTTGGTAGGAAGGCATACGTAACGAGCCCATTATAGTTTTAGTCAACCAACCCCTTGTCCCCTGTCCCCACCACCACCACCCCCCTCAGACTAAGTGCGAAATTCTTATTTCTAAGCGAGCGAATGCGAATCAGTGTGAATGCGTTTATTGGTGACTGCCGAGTGACTGTTTAATGTGATCGTTTAGCAAAAATTAACTATAAA
This sequence comes from Lordiphosa andalusiaca, assembly GCA_035044965.1. NCBI lineage: Eukaryota > Metazoa > Arthropoda > Insecta > Diptera > Drosophilidae > Lordiphosa > Lordiphosa andalusiaca. The sequence goes on along the minus strand of JAWNNM010001363.1, from coordinate 1,535,882 downwards.
AACACTTTAGCCCCTAGACCTAAGTATGATAAACAAAAAAAAAACAAAAAACAAAAGAGAGAAGCGAAATTACATATGATTTGTATTATATATTTAGGCATAACAAATTGCCAGCACACACACACACACACATCCACAGAAGCGAAAGCAAACGCAATAACTCTTCTCACTTAGTTCACCTAGAGCCTAGAAATTGTAAATCCGACGGCCATAAAACCGGCGTCCCAGCCACGACTTCAATTAATTGTATCTTTTCTTAATTCTAGACATAAATATAGTATTTGTATGTGTGCGAGAGAGAGAGAGAGAGAGAGAGAAAGAGAGAGATAAAGAAGCAGAAGCCTAAATATTTATATTTATTTTTGAACAAGTTTTTAATTTTTGTATGTATTATTTTTTATGTGTATTAAAAACGAAAAACCGAAATACAAAAATTAACAGAATCATCAAGTGTTTCAACCAGGGGGATGGAGCGGAAACGTATCCGCTGGGTAACCAGGCGAGGAATTAAAAAATTCAAACAAAACAGCTAGTTTGAAAATAGCTGGAATGGCGGGATCCGGCTAAACTGATACCTACCAAGTAGCTAGATCTAGTGGGAAATGTGTTCTTGACAGCGCCATCTAGTTCTGGCTACAATCGCCAAAGGCACTGCTCTATCAGCTTCAAATAACTGCTTACGCTTCTTAAACGAACTTTATTATCGACTTAAGTGGCCACGCTGAACTGCTTAGTGGCTTAGCTGGAACTTGATACTGCTTAATCGACTTAAGAAATGTAAGTAGTGTTGGGTTAGATAAATAACCAAAACTAGATGGCGCTGTCAAGAACACAAATTGACTGTGTTTGTTTTCAATTCAATTCAGTTGAATTTACTGTTGAAATTGCTTCCCACTGCTTGCAATTTACAGTTGCAAGAGTTTAGTATATAATTTTGTACACTTCAAGAAACGCGAATAATTCATATTTATACCCTTGCAGAGGGTATATTGGAATTGTACAGATGTTTGTAACGCATAGAAGGAAGCATTTCCGAACACATAATGTATATATATTATTGATCAGCATGACGAGCCAAGTCGATATAGCCATGTTCCTCTGTCCGTCCGTCTGTTTCTGTGCTATCTTTTCCGTCAGTTTTAAAGCAATCGCAACCAAACCTTACACGAAATCTGCTGATACAAATACGCTGCACATTTGTCGGATTTGGCCGGATCGGATGACTATAACATATAGCTGCCATAGGAACGATCTGTCGAAAAACTACTTCTAGTTAGAAAAACTTTTTCTTTTCAATGCAAACGTCTTCAAACTCTGTATTTACTAGTTTAGAACGTTTCTCCATGATTCTGCCAAATTTGGTCGAAATCGGACATTTATATATGGAAATGTATGTTAGAAATTGTATCATTTCCTTCATTTCTTGTCTTTTTAAGTAATGAAGTATCATTACTTTGGTGCAAATGGGCAATGTTTGTATATATCGGATCAATTATAAGTTGGAAGCCCCCAGGCCAAGTTTTCTGGTGTGTCTAGGTGACGCCCAATGGTATTGCTAGCTTTACTTACATTTTGGATTTGTTTCGATGAATCAACTTTGGCAAACTCCGACATCAGTCATTAATTTGGACGATTATAATGCTACCCTAAGATGGCCCTACTCCAAAAATGCTCCATCATCATCATTGACATTGACGAAGTAACTGATTTATTTGAGTTTGTAATTTGTTTAAGGAGCTCCGTGGCAAAACCGACATCAGGACTTTCCGCCTATCCTTTCGCATTTAGGCATCCGCTGGTGGTGGTGTGCCATCAGCATTATCCAACTCCTCCGATACGTTGGCGTTCTCATTGGGGCCATCCTCCAATAAGCCCCCTTCCAGCTCGGCCAACTGTAGACCAAATGGTGCGGCCTCCGCAGCTGTCTGCTGCTCATCTATGCCACTATCATCTAAATCATCTCCTCCAGCGGCTTCATCTTGACCATCTTCTGCCTCATAGAGATGAATCGTTTGAAACAATTGATTCAGGGACGCCTCCAATTCGTTGATACGTGCCAATATGAGATTCAAGCGATTGCCAATATCATCGATAGTCTCCCTTCCGAATGTGTTGCGTGCTGGCATTATCTTCTTCTTGGATGCAGACATTTTGGTAAAGAATTTGAATAAATATAGTTATTATTTTGTATTTTATTTATTTTTTTTGCTTTTTCCAGGCTGTCGATTCTCGTTGACTGAGAAATTTGAAAAGGAACTAACCGAAGGTGATTTCTGGGCCTACTTCTCCTCCGCACAAAATCTCACTCTCTGGGCAGAGAAACTCCTCAGCAGCAGCAGCAGCAACTGGCACCCGAAACGATCTCTGTGGGATGGCCATGTTCGGCCTCTTCTCGCTGCGGCGGCTGTTTTGTATCTTTGGCTTCAGTCAGCCGGCGAGCGGCAAACGGTTAGCAACGCGCAGAGCAGCAGCAGCGAATGAACATTTCGAAACGGCAACCTGGAAGATCGCCGACCCGACCTCTTTGCGCGCTGCATGCATCAAATTTGTATCTATGAGTTTCTATGTGGAAATTGTGCTTTGCGTAATTATGCAAGTGAAATGAAAAGTGGGCGAAAGCGGTGGCCAATTTGCCAGAGTGAAACCGGAAGACGCCTCCAACAACTAGATAGTTTCTTATCAGTGATTCATTGCCAACGCAATTAGGTGTAAGTTACTCAAATATTTCACAGACAAACACAAAAGCCGCAGCCAAGTTACTTTTTTCTGTGCCACTAACCAAGTTTAACGTTTGACTTTTAGCAGTTAACTCTTTGTATTTACAGCTGTTCGTTCGGATGAGAAACCAGTTTGTTTGTTTGTCTTTCAAAGCTCGCTGGCTGGCGAAACATCTTCTGGTTGTTCTGGCGGTTCTGTGTATATCCAAATATTAGTTTCAATTTTATTAAAAACAAAAAAGAAAAAAATTGTCACTCGACCTACTACACATTAGCAGAGCAAGGTTTCGATCCTCGGACCTCTGGGTTATGGGCCCAGCACGCTTCCACTGCGCCACTCTGCTTGTTGTTGCCTGTGTGTCAAAAGCGCTTTACAAGTGAACGCATGGGCAAGCAGTGCAAAGTGTTTTGCACGCCATACAAATTTTTGCCGGCGCAAATAGAAAACATGAATATTTATACTTTTAGTTTGCTTAACTTATCAGAGAACTTGATAAAATCTGAAAAATGTCTACAACAACAGCGTAAGTTAAGGTCGGCCCAGCCAGTCCTCGATATACCCGTTACTCAGTACAAGAAATGTTGAAAACGCTGAGAGGTATGCAACGTTTTTGTAAGCAGGCGTTTCAAACAGAATGACATTTTTTCATACTTCTTTTTACGGGGAAAAAGTCGCTACCTATTTTTTTAGTATGAAAAAGTTCGAATAATCTGTATGAAATTGTCACTACATTCTTTTTACATGTGTTTAGAAGGCAACAAGTCACTATAAGATGAAACTAACCCTACTCTAGGCTGTGCTTTTGGTATGTGTAACCCATCACAAAGATCGTTGAAAAGAAACCCTGCTCAAATACGTTCTCAAAAAAGCATTCTTTGTGGGATTCACACCTTAACAAAACCGAATGGAACTTTTCACGTCTAGGAACTATTTCTTAATTGAAAAAGAAGTATAAAAGATGTGAATATATAATCATGTCCGACTGGGAAGATGCCTAATATATTATATGACCTAAGTTTATATTCATATAAATTACCAATCTTAAAAAAATGGATAAACATTTTCAAAGTACTTTTCCACTCCGATTGAGGCAGCTCCATAACATGAACTGCTTCGTACGGCGTAGAAAACCGTTGAGCTTGGAATAAACCATTTTTTTAATATAAATTGTATTTTAAATATTATTTTGTTGCATAATTAAATAAACATTAGCTTGACCTGCTAAATTACTTGCAAAATATTTTGAACTGCTTGCTGACAGCGTCTAACATAACATGTTTTAGACACGCCGGCGACAACAAGCAGAGTGGCGCAGTGGAAGCGTGCTGGGCCCATAACCCAGAGGTCCGAGGATCGAAACCTTGCTCTGCTATAGAAATTGTTAAGTTAACTTTTTTTTTTATTTTTTTTTTTGTTTTAGGAAAGTGAACAAGTCCTACTTCTATCACTTTCACACGTGCCTTAGGAGAGCAGAAAGACCCAACCCTGAGCCAAAATCACTGAAATTTGTTTAGGGACTAAACTCTTTTTGCCAGCCCTTTGCCACTTGTCTTGAGATATGGGGGACCTGTTTGTCTTCCCCCTCAATTATCCTTTTTTAGATATTTAGCCTACTGCATTGTTTATTTAATTCAGCGTGTTTTTTTTTCTTTTGTTTGTTGTTTATATTTATAAAAATACAAAATATATACCCTACAACTAGTGAAAACTATTAACTAAGGCGAAGAATATGCTTGGGTCACACCAAGACTTCAGTAGTCCTCGTTGCAGAAGCAACCGTCCCGCGAATTCTCCACAATCCAATCCAAATATTTTGTCACCCGCGTATAGACACCCGGATAGTTGGGACGAGCGCATCCATTGCCCCAGGAGACAATGCCAATTTGCTCGAATCTCTTGTCATCGGGACGCAAACGCACCAGCGGACCACCCGAGTCGCCCTGACAGCTGTCGCGCCCGCCCACACCCGGATAGCCCGAGCACATCATATTCTTGGTAATCATTTTCTGTGTGTAATTCGTTTGGGCCACACACTCATCGTTGTCCAGCACCGGCACCTCCACCTCTTGCAGCAAGCACGATGGTTTGCCATCCTCCTTGAGTGTTCCCCAACCGGTGGCAATAGCCCGTGTGCCTACAAACAGGTCATTACGCTGCTCCACACGCGGCAGACAAATGGGCCTGATGAAACTGGTGATGGGCACCCGGTCGTTCAGGCGCAGCAGTGCGATGTCATTGTCGAAATTGGAGAAACTGAACTTCTGGCTGAAGGCGCGCAGCACAAATCGGGTCTCGGGCCGCTCCTTGTCGTTGCAGCGGTCGTGCTCGCCAAAGGTTACCTTGATCATGAACCACATGAACCCTTTGACGCAGTGCGCAGCCGTTAGCACGTATCGATCGTTGATGAGGGTGCCGCCGCAGTAGAATCGGTTGAAATAGCTCAGACGAGCCATCCAGGGGTATTCACTGACTCCGGTGGTGGTTCCGCCCACAATGCGCGACTCATCGTTGCGTTCGCCGCATCTGTGAAAATGGGAAGAGGTGGGTGGTTAATCAACAGGGTCAACATATGGAGATGGAAAGCCATGTCCTTCGCTTTCCGTCAAAACATTTATCTCACTTTGTCAGATTGAAGAGAAAAAGAGAATGTTCAAAGTGAAGAAGGACTTAAATCAGCAATAACCAGTCGCTCCCCTACTGATTTGCATATCTTGTTAATAATAACATTTGATTATTCCTTCTACAATCAAACAAACAATTTGCTAACAGCCATAAATACATTCTCACTGAACCAGTTTAACAAATCTTACATTAAATTTCTATTGCCATTTGAATATCCCTTTCATTTCGAAACCCGTTTACCAAAACTAACTCACTTGGTTCAGTTCAAATGGGTTCCAAGGCAGTTTAAAGTTCACCAACCTCGAATTAACCATAAAGAAAGTGTCAAATAAAACAAATGACCAGCTGGCCCAAAACGATGTGCAGATTTTCCATCATCTTTACCTACATTAAACTGGTTTTGTAATTGCCAACGAGCAGAGATCCAAAAATACACCACGACTTGAAACTGCATCCGAAAAATGTTCTCCAGAGCTGGTAAATGGTCGGAGACGCAACAAGTTCTCAGTTCGCTTGGCCAAATTCATTTTATATTTCATTAAAATCAATCGAAACATTTTTTGGACTTAATCGTGTCATTGCCCCAAAAGGCATCCCGAAGACAAAGACCGAAATGTGCGACCCACTTTAACGGCAATCCCTTCCTCGACGCACATGACGCATCATGGCCACGGCCACCAGAGCCAAACCTGAAGCCATATATTTGTATGTCAAAATATGCATATGGAAATATATATATATATATATTTGTCTGTTATCAAATCGTATGCAAATCAGTTCTTCTGCGTTCTTTACAAATGCAAAAAAAAAAAAACAAAGAGCGGAACAGGTTTTAAGGCTTTAATATAAACAAAAGAACGAATCGAAGATTGAAATAGAAATGATCGATTGATTTTTGTGGAAATTTCTTTTGGATTGCTTCTCTCTTCCACGATAGATTCCCTTGGGTACTTGTGTATGCCCAAAGCCAAAAGCCGAATTCCTCTAAGGAATTGCTTGGCAATTGCCAATTGGTTAAGCAATTTGTAAAAGGAATTTCAAGAATGCATGGGAAATGCAATTCTTCAGAGACTGTGTGAGGTCAAGCAACGGATTGCCAAACGATGATGTGACAAGCGGCCACAAAAGTTGTCAGCGAGCCATAAGAAATTGTGTAAGAACATCTCATTGATTAACATAATTCAAGTCCAAGAGCTTCATAAGAATTCAGAGTGTTTGGGTTGATTCATTGGGTTGGACAGCCCGCCAGAAATGTTAATTTGCTATGTTATAAATGTAAGAAAAATATGTTCAAATGGTGAACATCTCTCTCATCTCGCGTGTGTGCTGGTGTTGTTGGAGAATACTGCAATAAAAACTACCGAATTCTTGAATTCTTTGAACCGGTCCTTAAGGCGAAACTAAACCCGTACCGGACACCCACTACAATGGAAAAGAATCGGGTTCAAAAATGTACTTAAGATGCATCTTTAGTATTTCTTATAATCTTAGCATTTGGCCTGCAAAAAATACATTTAAAATAGAACTGGATCGGTGATTTGTCAAGCGAAGCTGCTTTGTAGAAAATATCTTCAGTCTTGGGGAAGGGAGAACAAAGCACTTTTAAATAAAATGCTTTCAATATAAGACCTTCAAAATATATACGAGTAAATAATGGAATCATTGGTTACTTTTGTAAGTCATTTTATTAAATTTAAAACGATTTGCTGAACCTGGTTGAAAGAAGTGGCTAAAATCAGCCCACCAAACAAAAGACTAAACAAAGGGTTTGACGCTCTACCGAACGTTTTGCAGAATCGTGTACCAGTCTAAAGCTGTTTGTTCATTTGGTAGGGTTTCTTGAGAATTGAAATAGGAAATCTATGACTATCAATCCGGAAACCAATCAGTTAACCATATTTCCACTTGTCGAGTTGTCAGATATATGCAAAATAAATCAGATTACTGTAAGTTGGCTGTCAAAAAACTAATACAAACTGACAGCTTAGATAATCTACTTCTCATGCAGCTTCTTATATATATTTGTTCTTCGCAGAATGACTATTACATTTGTCTGACAAGTGACAACACAGCTAAAGTTTAGTTTTGTGTAAAACAGAGACATCAACAATAACATAAGCTAACACATAACAAAATTTAACTGACACATAGCAGCTATCTAGAAGTTGAAACATCGGTCTTTGAGACAACGGTTCAAGCGTGGTTCAGAGCCCATATCTTTGAAACTATTTAAGCTATGAACAAGAAATTTGGTCTGTAGGTTGAACAAATGAAGTTGGACATTATACTGCTTCTGAGCCGATTATGAACCGGTCCAACTGTGGTTCACAGCAGAAGTCATACTACAGCCAAGTTCTAACCGCTTAAAGGTGGTTCAAAGCCATATCTCCGAAGTTATTAAAGCTAAACTAAAAAAGAAAAGATCACATCGGCCTTCAACTGCAAAACGATCAATTAAAATATCAAATTTCCCCCTATAACATATCTATATTCAAATCAATATGTGTATGAACTTCACATTTGGTGTGTAAAGGTAGACATTTTCCCAGCTCTGAACTATTCGGCTGGTTCTGGAACACACCATTTGATTGAAAAAGTGGTCTGAAGGTTTATAATGAACGTTAGATGTTTTTACAATTTTCGAATTAAGCTATAAAATGGATGTTTTCTTTTGTGGGTGGAAACTGTGAAGTCTAATAAAACTCGGTTCAAAAAAATCAAAGAAAAAGTTAGCAGCAATTGGAAGTAACAATGGGAGAATGTTGTGTTTACCAACGACAAGGTATTTCCACATAAATGTAAATTGACAGAATTTAGGAAGAATATATATCGGATCTTTCCAAGAAGCTTGCTTACATGTCCAATCCGGCTTGGGCTTAACCTCGCTCGAATACATTTATTTGTGTAGTTTTGTTTGGACTTTTTCGGAGAAGTAAAAGCTTCGAAGAAAAGTGCGATGCCAAAATAATGTTTAGTTTCGTTTTCTCTAGTTTTTAACAATTGCTTAGCTTCAAGTCAGTTAAACACTTCTTTTGTATTTGCATGTTTGTATGATGGCGACATTTCTAACTGGCCAACTGATGTTCCCTAACAAATGTAACTGCAGAGAGTTACAAATTGATCACACGAACACAAAACTAAATCTATAACTCGTAACTGTAAGTGCCATTTGTTAGGCCGTGACAATGTTTGTTTGTTTGTTTGGCTGGCTGGCTGGCTGGCTAACTGGTAGTTGTCATCATGGCCATGACAGCTTCTTTTCTTTTTTCTTTCATTTTTTTTTGTTGCTGTTTGAAATGTATTCACCTGCAGGAACATGTTGCGGTTTGGTCTTGAGATGGCGGCGCATTATTGCGATTGAAGGCACCACCGAACCAATTCTTGATCGGATTTTGCCGGAATACAGGTTTAGTGCCAGTGGTGTCCACTGGAGCGGCCGATGAAGATGCAGAGGTGGTGGTGTTGCTGCTGGTAGTTCTCAGCTTCTTGGGTTGGTGATATTTGCCAGGTATGGAGGACGGAGGTGCCGACGATGTTGTTGTTGTTGATGCTGCCGAGGCGGCAATGCAGGAAATGATGGCCAGCATTAATGGCCAGTGACGTAAGTGGAGCATCATCATCTTCTTGAGCTTGTTGCTGTTGTGGTTGTTGTTAGTTATGCAATTTTATGCACGAAAACTTAATGAACGGGCCTTAAACGGTTCTAGCTCGGACCGAAGAACCGTTGTTTGGTTTCGCACTTCACTTGATAATTTATGTAAATCACTTGTATTAACTTCTTCCTCCGCTGGGATGTACTTCCCCCCACTCGTCTCACGCGGAATAATTCAAACGGTCAACAAGTCGCGCCCGGCACGCCAGATTTCCGTCGATGTTTTCTTTAATTTTGAGCAGTTTTTTTTTTTGGTTTTGGTTTTGTTATTTTCGAACCGCACACGCGAAAGTCTGCAAACCGACTGATACCCACAGACCAAGGCCTGGACTCTCCGACTCGGGGGCTCTGGCTTGGCAGCGACGTTGGCGTCAACGTCAGCGTCAACGCTTGACTGGCAGCGAACAGAGACTGGGCTCAGTGTTAGACTTGGTTGTTGGATTGCTCAGTGCCCAGGCCCGTTTTTGTTCTCAATATGCTAATGTGACAGTTTGCCATGCGGAGTTCTTGAGTTCTGGGTCTGGGTCTCGGTCTGGGCCTGGCTTTGGCGGGTGTTGTTGTTGGTGTTGTTGTTGGAGCCGCCGTTGTCGTTGTCGTCTGTTTAAGGTTCTGTTTATTATGCTCGATACGTCAATACACCGTGAGAATTTTAATGATTGTGCTTACCGATTTTACATGACCAACCAGTTTAATGGCCAATAATATTAATTGTACTTACAGATATTCATAGAAAAGGGGGAGGGATACCATAAGAAAGATTCCGGTCTCATTGAAATGTTACAAAATACTTTGTAGAATAGAATGCTGTGCAAATTTCGCTCAGAGAAATCAAATCAAAGAAGCCCAAATAATCTAGCCAACTCTTCTAACGTTTAATTGGGGAGAGTAGATCGTTTACTTTTTAACTAGCCGCCTCTTTTACGCTGATGGAAAAAGTTGGCTTAGATTTCAAACTTTCAAAACTTACTAATTTTCAAATTCATCAATGTAAATTTGGTAGTAAACCGATTGTAAGTGGGACAGCAATTCACATTGCAATTTGTACATTTTATATTTGGACAATTACAGAATGGGATTTAGTGTAGCTTTTAACTGTCCAATATCTGGCATTAATGCACCCAAGTAAAGTATTGGCATCGTTTAACAAGTTTATTGCGGCTTTTCCTTTGCGAACGAACGATCTAACAGTATTTTTCAACTTTCAATTCTTTTCTCATGGAAGGATTAGGGTTAACTCTTTATAGATATCCAATAATTCCAATTTCTAACGAATTTCGAACTCATATTGCACTTAACTGAGTGATATCTGTTGAATCAATGTGGAAAATGCCTCCCGAAACTCGAGCTCTTAAAAGGAAAGGCCAAAGCCTCTACACATAGGATAGGTTAGGTACTTTTCCCTAAAAAAAAGGAGACCATTAATGAAGGATTGGATGATTGTGGTATTTATTTGAACTGGATGTTAATTAATATACTTTTGAGATTGACAAATTTGTAACCTCAAGGACTGCTGTTTACACTGAAGTGATTGGTCAACCAGCTGCTATACCTCGTAGACAAGACTTTCCTGTCAGTAGCTAATCCAGACGTTACGTCGGTCGTGGCCAATATCACCAATGGCAATATCTATGCCTCTACGGATATTCTGCAACAATAAAATATCTAAAAAGATTTGAAAAGTGGGAGTGTAGAAGTATAGTTAAGATAACTGCGTGGGATGCATAATACAGAAAAATTTCAACATCTTTGCACATGAACGGCGTACAAAAATGGTGTCAATAGTACGGTAGGAACGAAAATGCTTAATTCAAGAACAAAACAAATATTATTTCAAGAACAACTCTTTTAATCCCAAAATACTTATGGTACCCTTTCTTACTCAAAACATTCTATTAAATTCATGAAACTAAGTAAGGACCAAAGAATCAAAGAAGTAGAGAATATTTATGGTTTTCCCCAATGTGGCCCTGAAATTAGGACTCTGTGTTGTATATGCCTTGAACTAAAGGCCAAAATGTTATTACCAAATAATTGATTTTACAGCCTCAAAGGGTCAACAATCCGAGCTTCTCTCGATTTCGTGGTTTGTGTGCTCTTAATTTTCTCACCAGAGAAAGGGACCCACAGTTTAAGGCAAAGTACTGATGATATGATGCTGCTACCAACAGCTGGCGAAGATGACCGGGGTGCGAAGAAGACACTTTATTTTATAAGATGTGCAGAAGCGGGATTGGGATTGGCTTTTTCGATTCTGTTTTGGAATTTTTATGCATTTGCTTTTTGCTTCTATCGGTTGACAGCTAGATTTTCGATATCGTCTCTACTCTACTCTGCTGCACCTCCCCCCTTATTTTCCACAGTGTAAACAAGGCAAATGTGTATTTTCTAATAGCTCATAAACACATTGTCAAGTTGTAGAAAAAGGAGAAAAACAAACTTTGAAAGTTACACAAACTTCCGTTAAATCTGCAAATATGGCCGCACACACACACACACACACACACACACTGAAAGGAAGGGAAATCACGTACAATTTTAATTAAATAACAAAAATGGCAAAAATACTTTGTTTGTGTGTGTGTTTTTTTAAGAGCTGATCTAGGTTTGGTGTTTCGGCATGCCTCATGAATACGTTAGTATTCATTTTGTTTTTTTTTTTGTAACCACAATTTGCCCCTTTCATGTTTTCCGACACTTTTCACCTGGCACACAAAAAATGAGTTGGTGGAAAAAAAGAAAATTCACATATGTCGCTGCTGCAACATGAATTAACAAAAACAAATGAAATGTAACTTTTCGCACTTATCGAATGAAATGAAATCAGTGGCGAGGTACATACAAAATTACTTAAATGTTAATCAACTCTGGGAAAATTGGAAAATTTGCTGCTGTTGACCCAATTGAGGCCAATGAATATTGGTTAAATCGTGTGTTATGAGTCAACGACTGAAGCTTTTGCTAAATGTCAAATGAAACATTGTCATTAACTGTAGTAATTGATGGCAGTAATGGTAAATGATGGGGGAAACTTTTTAAATAAAATATATATAAAATTCAAATCTGTAATCAATTTATTCAAGCTTTCTTTCCTTTGGCATGTTCTACACCAATTTAACTCAACTTTCCCGTTCCTCTTGCTCGTAAAATACCACCGAAACTTAATAATCCATGCCGAAAATCTGCACATTATTCCTTATTAATGGCCAACATGCAAATTTTTTTTGTGTACTTTTCCTTTGCAGTGCTCATCATTTATTAATTAGCGGGAATCCAAACAAAAAAAGGTTAGAAACCCACAAGAGCATAAAGCAAATCTCTGCATGCACATCGACACACATCGCCACAGTCACGACACGACCATTGCATAACCAAGATTAGGGAGAAGCATTAGAAGGAGTAGCCAAGCACAAATGAGTGGCGGCGGCTGGCTAGATACGATGGGTGGTGCACAATCAACAGGCGGCAAGCGAATCAATCCGCGCACCAAGCAGCCCAAGCGCAACCGTACCGAAGCTGCAGCCGACATCCATGGACGTGGCAGCATTGGCAGTGTCAGTTCACATCTCTTCAAGGCCTTCCGGGATCGGTTCCTCAGTAGCGAAGATTCGACAGACTATCGCAAGTTGGAGCAACGCGATGCCGAATCGGGCGGAGTGGAAAAAATGGCCAGTTCAAGTGATGACTCCGATGTGGAGAGTGAGCTGAGTAGCAGCAGTGTCGAAGATCTGTTTGCGCAGGAAACAGAACGTCGCAAATGGCACCGGAAATCCAAAATGACGGAGCAACGTCGAGGTGGACGAAAGCGAAAGGTGAGTACAGTTTACTTTCCATTTCGATCACAAAACCTATCCAACTATTTGGGTATTTCTATCAGGCATGTTACGTGCTCGCTTCAATCAGACTGAACTTGTCACAGAAAAAAACATAAACAAAAACAAATTGCTTAAACTCTACACGAGCGTGGACTTAATTGAAAGCCATGGCGAATATTTAAATTACTCGCCTAATTGGCGTTTAGTTTAAATAATTATCATATAAGTAAATTTCATATATTATGATATTCGAATGAACAATCATTTGTTAATGGGGTTAGTGAATGCCACGCTCTGTTTGATGGCTCAATGCTGGAACACTTTCATTTTTATGTTGGGTAGGTCAGCAATTGTGCATTAACTTACCTTAATAATAATAATCCAAAGCTAAACATGTATCGAAATTTTTGAAATGCTTAAATTTAAGGGGAGAATGGGAAAGCAAATGCGATTACAAATTGAAAACTTAAATCTATTTTGTGATGAATTGTCCGTTGAGCTTGAATGCAACATTAAATTGTTAAACTTAATTTTAAACTTGCAAACAGTTTATAACTTTCAATTACTTAATATTGAGATTTAAAGTTAATTTGATGTAGGCTATTTCAGTGTAATATGAAGGAGTTACAGAAATCAATATGGAACAAGCAGAGTCGGATGTAGAACAGGTGATAAATTAGTTGTAACTTTGAGAGGCACAGAGAGGTTTCTTTTAATCGACAGATTACCATGGCCAATTGCACCCATTAATGATTTAGGTCAGAAATCTATGCCTTGGCACAGATGAAAGTTGACATCTTATCGATTCACGTGTTTAGGAAGTAATAAGTAAATTCTTTCAATTTATTTAACCATTTTTGACCAGCCATTAAGCAATCTAGAAGATAATGGCACAAAACATGATCGAATTAATCGAACTTAACTTAAAGAAATGATCGAATACTCCCTCAACTGAGTACGAACAAAATCTCACTTAGATTGCATTATAATTCTTTAGGCATTATCGGAGATAGTTAATATATGAGGATGTCAAGTGTCAACGAGAAAAACCTTTCCATATCCAAAGGAAAGAGTAACACTGCGCCCAGTTTATAATGCAAGGACATATATGCAAACATTTGTAGCTCTACCTCATATAGTCTCTGAGGTCGACGCCTTCATACAGACAGACGGTTCATGGAGTTTTTAAGCCAACGTTTCGGTTTTTCTATCAAAACAAATCTCGATTACATTTCATTACATTGAACATTTTACATTACAGCGAGTAGAACAGGCAAAGGAAGCACCACCAATTGAAGAATATTCAACTTCGAAGAAAAGTTTTCATGAACTATCAAAAACTAAACGGGAATATTAAAGAAAACATGTAAGGAAAGAAAGGTTATACCCAATCGGAGCAGATTTTAGCTGTATGCCCAACTTAAGGGGTCTGTTAGTACTAAATAGTACTGTCAACAGATTTCAAAGATAGTAGCAAATAGAGGTTCAACATTATATGTAACACTTTTTACACAGATCAAGTTTATTTCCAATTTGTGACACTTCTGCTACAGCCTGACTGACTTATGTTTTGGAAATACCTAACTCTTGGCATGATCTGCTGCAATATGAACTTTCATGGACAACTACCTTATTGTCCATCTTTCCTCAGAAACAAAAAGATTACTGGCTTCAAAAACATTATTAGGCTTTGACAAATGATATTTTCTTTCGCCTCTCTTTCAAACAACTCCGTACCACTGTTCATCAGTTTCGCCATGCAGCAGCTGTTTTTAAGCTTTTCGCTTTGTTTACAAACAAACGCGAAAGCTTTCACCTACAACAGTTGGCACGTGCATACAAACTTCCTCTCTCTCTCTCTCATGCTCCCCAGCTTACGCCCACTCTCTTGAGTGGGTTTTCGTTTTTTTTACTCGAAATATTTTGCTATGGCCATCGCTTTTTTATGTGGTCTTAAATCTGGTCCAGTCTTTAAGAGTCGTTTATGCTGTATTTTTTTTGCAGGCCATTTCGTGCTCCAATGGACTTTAAAATCTGAATTTGCAACCGCTTTAACTGGAGCGCGTGTTTGGCTTATGTTTTTGTTGTTGCTGCTTAGACTTTTTTTTTTTTGGCTGTGGCTGTGGATGTGGGTGTGGGGCTGCTTCCTTGGGCAGGAGCGAGAGTCTGAGGAGGAGTTGTTGATGTTGTTAGTTTTATTTTTGGTGCTCCGCTTGTCGCTTGACTGCACCAGCTTAACTGACATTCATCCTTGTATTCTGGTTTGCTGCTGCGGTGGCTGTGGGAAATATTTAACTAGGCGTATTCGTTTCGCAGAGAGACAGAGAGAGCGAGAGAGGGAGCCCAGCCGTTTGTTGTCGGAAGTAGTTCCAGCTATTGTCGTTGCTCGCTCAGCTTCAAAATAAATGGCCAAATTGTATTTTTTTTGGTGCGCCAGAGTGTCGCCAAAAATGCAATCACTGAACCCATCTTGGCTGGCAAAATGAATTCGCCTTTGGGCCAAGCCAGAAATCAAAAGGCCCGGCACTTTTACATAACTGTACCAGCCCCCCCATCCCCATCCCCATCCCCATCCCCGTCATCACCAGGTGGCCATTCACATGTGAAAAGGACTGACTTCCTCCCCCACCGAAGGCAAATGTGCAAGTTTTCAATGTGCCAATGATTTATGCATGCCACTTAATGCCTTCTTAATTACATTTTATGTTACAGCGAACCAAACAACAACAAAAAAAATACCAGAAAATATTTCTTGTTGAAAAACAGCCGTTGGCCACACAAATCACATGACACACGGAGAAGGAGAAGCGAGCACAAAAAACGCGTCCCAGCTGCCAGTTGGGGCCACCACTTTTACTTTCACTGTTTCTGTTACGCTACGTGCATCTGTAACAAAGTTCTATTTGGTCCAGGGGTCAGGGAGGGTGGCAGCATCCTTCTTGTGTATTCAGTTAACACACAGCACTTTTTTTTGCGTCCTTTTTTTTGGGCTTTTGCGTATTGCAGTTCATCGAAATGTGTGTGTGTGTGTGTGTGTGCGACGACAACTAAAATACAATTACACGATGTTTTCATGAATCGTTCATTGTCTTGTTGCTCCGTCAGCTGGGAAATGGGGATGGACGGATCCTAACTGCCACTGCCACTGTCATTCTACGCCCGTTAATGATAGCTGGCTGCGCTGACTGCGAGGACAAGGTTAAAGTTTCGTTACGTGATGTTTACTTAACATTGAAAATGAAATTTCAATGGCATATTGATCGGACATGGGACGTTGGGGTTACAGAGTCTACGGGGAATAATACTGACATTTGATTTGCGCTTACGAAGCGGTGGTATTGAGTTGCTTCCATAACCGTAGCTTGTAGAGCAGAAAGGGTATACGAAAGTGGTGTACTCCGATATTATGAAATAAAACAAGAAAGAAAGTCGGTTATACTCTGTACCAACGAAATTTTAAGCTCAGCATACATTTTGAAGCAGCTGAAAGCAGCGAGGCTACTGGGCTGCAGCAGCAAACCGACTTTTGATCATAACTCGACAACCGTTAATCCGATTTTCACCAATCCTTTGGCGGATCGATAAGTAATTCTGATTACAAAATATGTGTAGAAAGTACGAACCAGCCATCTTTAAAACTGTGGGAGATATGACATTATTTCCGAATTGCGGGGGCGGGAGGTGGCGTGGCCAAAATTGAAAATAAACTTGATCTGCCTGCAGACAAAAGAAGCATATGTCCCATAGATTTCAAACCTCCATCTCTTACCATCTTTGAGATCTACGGAAAGACAGACATGGGTATATCGACTCAGCTGTTGGTGCTGATCAAGAATATATATATATACTACTTTATGGGTTCGCAAATGCTTCCTTCTGGCTGTTACATACTTTTGCACAAACTTATACCACTCAATGTACCTACGGTACAGAGTATACAAAATAATTTCCTTTCAATGGCTTCAGAGTTTGAAAAGGTTTCCCAAGACTTAAGGCCCAATGGCTGCAAAACTTAACCAAACTCTAGTGGAGCAATCACTGATATAACAAGCGACATTCATCTGCGAAATTAGCCTGGTCCTGCTGTGGAGCTGTGTCAAGTGGTTGCCATTGAACTACAACCAGAACCTTGGCTCTTTTCAGTTCATTTTCTGTTTTTGTGTGTTTGTTTTCATTTTTGCCGTGCACAGCTCATGTTAAACAAATTAAACACGTACCGCAGCTGCCAACAAAAAGAACAAAACAGAACAGAACAGGACTGAAATCCTGTTTTTCTTGCCATTCAACTGTGACTGGGTCCGAAGCGCCCCATGTAGCCATTGCGACCGAGAGCCACGTTTTCATGTTTTTCCTCTTGTTTTGGTCGGACGCTCAAATTAGCTGGCTGCTGGGATGGGCGCGTGAAAAATGCAAATTTTTGCCGTTTCATTTTGTCCGCAGGAAGGTCAAGCCATAATTATACAATTTATAATTTACAAAACAATTGTTTTTGACAAGAGCCATATTTATTTGGTGGTTGGCAGAAAGTTTTTCAATTGAAATGTTGAAGGGGTTGGAAGTCGTAGCTGTGCTCTATGGCAACCTGGCGAGTTGCCTAGTTCACAGAAATAAACAATTTCCTAACCCTACCCCCTACCCCCTTCCAACCCAGTCAGTAGTCTGGGAAATCGATTTCACGTCTACATTCTAGAAAGGAAACACATTTCCTCATTCTCGCATGTAAAGTCGTACTGTGAATAACAAAGAGTGTGTTAATCAAAGTATTTTTTTCTGCTGAATCAAGATAAAGGTTCTACGGAAACAAAAAATAGTTCCGTGATGTCGTTTTTTGACAATCCCGAACAGCTGAGGCAGCTACAAAACCTCTTAAATCCCCGACAAAGTGTTCGATCTGGTGGGGATTATAGTAGCAGCGAGGATGAAGAAGACTCACTGGTGGTGCCTAAGCTGAGTAAGTGAAAGATTACTAAAAAAATGACTTCTTAACTGTATCAACTTTTCACCTAGCACCTGGAGTCATAGGGCCTGGTGCTTCTAAAGTCAAACCACACAAGACACCAAATGCCTTGTGCACTCCCCTAAAAGAAGATCCCAAGCCGCAGCCACTTACTTTGGAGGAATGGCAGGACCAGCAGGAACGTGAGGATGCTGATGTTCTAGAGACACGCAAGTGTCCCGAATACACCATGACCTATCGTCAGGCAGTGGGCACTGAAGATGTATTCCTGCAGGTAAAATACAATTACCTGGCTTAGTTTCTTTCATTCCTAAAGCTGCTCCTGCAGATGGGTAATCGCACTGGAGCTTCAGCCAGCTGTGAGGATCTTATTCTTGAAATCTCTCTACCCGGTGAAAAAATGAGTGCAGACAAGATGAACTTGAATCTACAGGAAACTGAATTGGATTTGGGTACTACGCTGTATCGCCTGAAGCTACCATTACCCCATCCCATTGATGTGGATCGTTGTCAGGCTAAATATGACAGCGAGTTAGGGAGATTGCGTCTCACTTTGAGGCTACGTAGAGAGTTGGACTTTGTTAATTTCTAAAGAAGAAAAACAAACAAACAAACACTCGTTACACTTGGCCAGGGATATGTGTCCCAAATGTTAATGGCCCTTTGTCATAACTTTTTTGCTGGCAAAAGATGAAGTAAGGATTAAGCAAGTTTTTATTATAGTGTATAAATATTAAGACTTTGCAAATGATTTAGAGAATAAAATTCAAAATTTAGCGTGAGTTAATTATTTTTATTTGCATAAAATGTACGTTTTTTATAGAATATGGTTTTTATAAAATTATAATTAGTAAAAGGACCTAAATAGTTGAGGTTTCTTGTACTGTCAACTTGTTGATGGCTTACAAAAACATCGATAAGTTAATAAATCGATATTCCCCAGTGGCAAATTCTAATTTTTTGGAGAATCAAAATAGTGCCAGCATACTTAGAAAAGTTCTCGAAGTTTCTAGTGGACTAAGGGAGTTATTTTAACCTGGCGATATATGCAATGTTGCCCGCAACAAATGAGTACAGCAAACGCTATACAATGGCATACTGCGCTATTGAATGTGCAAATGGCAACAAGACTGTGGGATGCTGCAGCACACTTGGTCGACTATTTGGATGGTGCCCAAAGCACTGAGGGAATCCCTGCACACACTCAACAACCTTCTCCATTGTCACGGCTAAAACTAATTTGTCAACTGGATGATGACTTCTCTGCTGAAGTCGTTCAAAATGATCCGACCATTGGTTTCGAAATACCGAACAGACTTCCAACTGCATTGGCAATCCTTTTGTCCAGTGGTATAGCCAGTCGAGATGGTGTGTCTTCCCTTGCCAGCCTAGACAACCGAGCCACCAAAATATTAAATGTGCTTGTCTCACACCGAAAACTCTTCTTGAAGAACTCGCTCCTTTTTCAAAGGATTCCATAATTCATGCATTTCGGCGACTGCATGATGGAATGTATGGACATGGAAGCAGTCCAGATTCTCGCCAACATTAAATATTCTGTGTTAATCATCGAAATAATATCCAATTGATTTTCAATTTTCAATTTGTACTTTTCACCGCCAGTCAGTTTGTTAACTGTAAACAAGGAACAGATGTTCTGAAAATGTAAATGCAGAAGCAGCACAATGAGGATAGCAAACTGCATTTTCATTTAAAATGTGATTTAGTGAGAAAGGAATGTAAGATTTAGCCTCAAATTAGATCTGTTCTATTGTGGTTAAATTTTATATCATATTTATTTCATTATGCCCACTCTGCCGCCCCTTTTGGTCATTTCGCACCTTTACAGAACTTCTTGAATTGGACTCGCCATATTTCAGGTTAAGTGTCCACTTTTGAAAAGAATAAAAACGTCAGCCCTGGGCAATTGGGCGAAGGCACAAACAACAAAGCTACAAAAAACCAATGTGTTGGGCTGCAGCTTATTGTATTTTTCAAGTGTGGTTGTGCGGGTTATTTATTAAAAAACAAGAAAGAAGGAAATCCGGATGCCAAGGACAAACAATAACCATATCCCGCTCATCTTTTTTAATCAATGATAAATCTGTTGTGGCTTTAAGTATTGTGTATATAATATTTTAAAGTTGTTCCCGCACATTGAGGAATTGCCCTATTTTGCATTTGAATTTCTATTTGCGCTGTTTGGTTAAAAAAGTTTCCCCAAAGAGTTGATGATAGGGAAAAAAACAGGGTGTGGCTGTGCAAATATACTCAGTTCCGGTTTGCCAGGTCCCATGTTGATGTTGATGATGATGATGAAACGTGCGTTTGTGTAAATGAGCCGAAAAAAATTATAGTATTATTTTTTTTTGTCAGCTCTTTTTGCTAGTTTTTCCCTAGTTTTTGGGAGCGTGTGTGCTTTGTTTGCCTTTTGTTTGTTTTTTGAAGTCTAGCGTCAACACATGGCAGACAAAATTTCGGTTAGTTTTTTTTTTTGGCACAAAACAAAAAAAAAAGCGACGGGAAAATGCTTTTCCTATTCTTTCTCTGCAGTTTTTCCTGTTGAATATGTCATTGGACGCGTGTCTGTGGCAAGGTCTGTGAAAAAAGAGACTGGAAAAAGAAAATAGACTTGTCAAGGCGTTCTGAAATGGTAAGGAAATTGAAGAAGTTGTGGTTTTTTAATTGTTGTCTGGCTGGCTTGTTGCTGCGGTTCAATTTTTGACTGCTGGATGGTTTTTAAAGTTTGTATTGCCTGTGACAGTAAGAAGGAAGAGTTGTATATATATAAATGTATTTTTGATTAGGATTAACAGATTTTGCAGATTTTCATAAAAATTCGGGGTGGAATTTTAGTTCACTTATCAATGTAATTCCACTGACCCGCTACTGTTGCACGGCTCATCCTCCCTTCTCACCGGAAGCATTTAATTTGAATTGAAAGTTTTGCTCAGCCTTGCGTTGACAGTCAAAAAAGAAAAAGCCTAGCTGCCGACCCCGCCTGATGATTTATTATCAAGAAAAACTTTCTCAAATAATTCAAAAAAATAGACTGAAGACGGCGGCATTGAGGTCCCCAGTCAAACTATTCACCAGGCGGAGCACGCACTGCGAAAACTTGCCCAAAAAAAATGTCACAGCCTGGGCGCTGCCTTGTGTGAACTTTTTCTAGAAGGGATGAGATACTTTATCATGTCTCTCTCTCTCAGTCCGCTGACCGGGCAGCTCGCCTGGAGCGCACAAATTGAAATGTGCCAGCGTCAGTCAAAGTAAATGAGGCAAAACCCAGCCGCAAACTCAGCGGGCCGCAATTGTATCGCCTGTCCCTTCTTTCCAACAAAATTTTAAAAAGAAAAACTGATTTTTTTGTTTGTGGGTATTTGACTTTTGTGTGTGTTTTTGTGTGCGTTGTCTGCATTTGACAAATATTTAGCCAAAGTGATTTTTGACAGCATCATAAAAGGCCAGTTCAAGGGCTTGAGACGAAGTTGTATGCGTGTGTGTGTGTGTGTGCGAGTGTGTGTGTGTGTAGGAAAGAAATACTTCACGCTTCGTTTGAGCGTAATTTGGGATTGACCCAGGGGAACAACCAATGCGGCGTATGCGCAATTTGACAGAAAAATGAGGGTAAAAGTAGGGCTGAGGATGCTTAAATGGAAGGAAGAGGACAAATAATTTGATGGGCGACTTAAGCTAGAAGTGCGGTAAGGTCAGCTTACTGACCTTGGATGAAAGTTTCCAATTAACTGATAGCTGTAAATTGAGAAGGTGGACCCTAATGATGCGTATTTCAAAATGGAATGGTTTCTAATTTAAGTTGAGTATTTTTGTATTGATTTTTTTAAGGAATCTCTTGAACAGATTTGCAACAGATTAAAGGTAAATTTGGTTAACGAAGCATTAATATTTTCTAGCAGTTTTTATGACATTTTAAATAATTTATCAAAAATAATCAAAAATTTCATTTTCGCCCTGAACAATTTTAGTTAAATGATTGGCTAAATCGTTTGAAAAAATTGTCATTAAAAACTAAATAATTTTGTTTTACTAAGACTAGATCTATCTTTTCGTAGGTGTACTTATCATCCGATTTGAAGTTTACAATTACAGAAAATCATAAAAACTAGTAAATACGTAACTTTGAGGCGGCTCCATTGAAAACAAAGAAGTTTTTCCACCTATACCTAGTTTTGCGACCTAACGACGTTATTGTAAACATCTCGATCAGAGATAAAGCGTCACAAAAAAACCAAACACTTGTTTGTAAGAAACAAGGAATAACTTTTATCTGTCATTTTTTGGATCATTTACGGTCTCATACATTATACCCAGCTGCATTCATGCTTTATTTCTTAATAGATGTCTAAAGTTGCAAATGACCTGCTTCCAGTAATCCCTTTGCTCTTTTCTGAATCATCCTTTTATAAAACTTTAAACTTTTCCCTGTGCTAATTGCCATCGGAGTAAAGTTAACTGGCATTACAATTTAAATCTGGGCTGCTTAACAGCTTCACAGGCAACAAGTCGCACTCTGAGTTAAACCGAGAATCCTCTTTTATTCTTATATATCGCCATTGGTATGTGGCCATGTGTTGGGTCAGTTGAACAACTTTTTGTTTTTGGTTTGGAAGGCCTTCCGTTGGACATAAATCCACAGTTTTTAATTACCAGTGAAACCATTTCCATGTCATGACACATTTAAAAGTTGAAATGTAAATTCGTTTAAATATAAAGAGTTTATTACATTTTTTTTTTTGGTTTTGTTAGAAAGCAAATTGAAGAAATTTCTTCTTACTTTTCACAGCTCATTTCGGCTAACAAATTAAATGGAAAATGGTTGCATTTAAAGGCAAACACAAAAAGCCAGCATATTACACATACGCCATGTGGTGCTCAGTGGTTTGGCATCTTTTGTGCTTCTCTATGCTTGCGCCAGGCATAATAACAAAATCATTGTGGAATTTAATTAAGTTGTTGTTGCCAGTGCAAGGTGGGGGTGGACGTGGGGGTGTGGCAGTGTGTAAGCAAGACAGCACGAGAGCCCATTAACACATTTTTCAAGTTTAATTCAACGTAATAACAAATTTGTGAGCAAGGGAGAGAGCAGCCAGCCCAAAGGAGGCACTCAGGCAGCCATATAAATTACAGACAGACATGAGCCGCATAGGAAGAGTGTTTTGCCATTAAGTCTCGCCGCGCACACGTGATGCTCGGCGCACAAGTCAAGACCAGTCACTGCCAGCTGACGGACTCTTTTCAGGCACTTCAGTTCAAGTGACTCTCATCCTAATTAAGACAAATGTAGAAACTACCAAAGGAACGAATAAACGTATCCAAGATATTTTCACTTTACCTTTTCCTTTTGTTGACACACGGCATTTATGCTCTCTACCTATGTCACGTGTCCTTCTCTTTGAAAAAACAAAAACAAATGTCAGTGTCTGTCTAAAGTGAGTGCTGGGCGTGACCTTTTCACATTAATCCCGAAACCATATAGACATGATGGCATTTTAATGCCGCAAAACTTAACTAAAACCAGTAACACGAGTAAATGGTTATTTATTGTGATGATTCTATGATAGCAGACAGCAGATGGTTTCCAAATGAGAAATGTATCTCATACATTCAATAGAATCATTAATAAGATATATGCTTAGGCAGTGTGCTGCCAAATAGATAAGAGGATGCAAAAGGAATTTCGATAGCTACTTCTGTTTTACCCACTGAAAATCTGATTCAGAGACTTGGAAGGCTTGCCAAACTACCTAGGCCGATGATGGGGGAGTCCCGGCCCTCTGTTCAGCAATGTGTCCATCTAATTTTTTCAATTATTCGATCCTTCGAAACAAGTAGAAAAGGATTAGTGAATGAGTCATGAGACCCGCTATAAGTCCGCTATAAGTCCCTTTTTTTAATTTCAAATTGCTTTACTTGCATTTTCCATTCAGCTACCTAACCTTTATTCCATTTCCATTGGCGCAGCATGCGAAAGCCTAACACATAAATTGTTGCCTACTTACCAGCGCAACGAGTTTTCAATGGTTTTCTCTTGATAGTGTCAAAATGACATTCCATTTGCTCTCAGCTGCAACACACACATAAAATGCAATTTATTTGACTGAAGGAAAAACTCATTTGTAAGTTTCTTATGTTTCTCCCCTCCCCCTTTTTAAAGAAATTTATTATAAAAAACAGAATAACGAACTGAGCCGAAGAAGAAACAAGTTCTTCAGTAGATTTATTGCTTTATTTCAAATGAGATTGGCGACAGAAAGGGTCCAAGAAAAGGGGGGGGGGGGCAAATATTTAGCACATGAACACAGACGGAAAGCGAAGGCGGGAAAGCGGCGGAGCAGAGCGAGAGAATGAATGCTGCATTTCCGCCTTTTGGCTTTTGTTCTTCGGCATCGGCATCGTCATCATTGTGGCAGACTTTGATTTCGTTTGGCCAAACTTTCATTCGCCTTTTTGCCAGCCTCGTTGGCAGAAAGTCGTTTCAGAGATTTATTTGCCTTGCCTCCCAGCCGACGATATCCGGAGCCTTTAAATGGTCTTTAATTGATTTCACATATTATTTGATTTGCCTTTATTCATGGCCCAGTAGGCCTTGGGTATAACTTTCTCACCATTTACTGCTTTGTTATTCATTGATTTTCATTCTCGCTTCGACTTTTGGGTATAAAGTACTGTAGATATATCTTAAATTTTACTTCTTGAAATAAAAATGGCTAATTCATCCGATAATATTTGGCCCTCGCATGTCGAAGAAGTCAGAGTCAAAGAGGAAGAACTGGAAGAATCAGAAGAGGAATTTTGGGATCAGGACAACAATGCGACTCCACTGGATCAGTTTCTGCACATAGAAACTCTTGAAGATTTTGACAACGATATAATTCCACAATTTTCGAATAATCCTAATTTGGCCAAGCTGATGAATATCGAGAAGCGCATCGCACGCATTGCTAGACGTGTAAATTTGTTCGGTCTGGGCATGCAGCAAGTGCAGCAAATTCTAAAAACTGTGAAGGAGGGTGAGGCCGGTGGTGATAAGGCGGAAGCAACTCAAACCGATTTTGACAAATGCAAGCTGGAGATGAATGCAGAACGCGTGGGTGATTCAGTGGCCTGCCAAACATTTGAGAACTAGTATACAGATGAAGAGGGAAAATGCGGCAGTGGAAAGATGCAGACAATATATATATATTTCGATTCAACTGTTCTATATAATCTGGGCGCAATAAAGAACTTTGGAAAACTTCATTAGTTCTCCCCTGTCAATAGTAAAAGCAAAGAAAGGAACATTAATTTTTAACCTCTGCAAATATATGCGATATTCTGAGCATTCTTCATTTCTCAGTTGCACATTGCATTTTGAGTTGAATTTCACTTGTCACACAAAAGTTGAACCGTCACAATGTTGAGGGAAAGTTTACTTAAGCATGAAGCTGACTATGAGAGACTTCCATGAAATCTGGCTGAGTAGTCGTCGGCTTCCCTTCCTGGTGACTTTGACAAACTACCACTGAGCAGAGTTGAGGCAGCAGCAGCAGCAGCAACAGCAGCAGCAGCAGCAGTTGCAACTGTGATAAACGCATTCTAACAATTGTTGCCATGTTGAAGGCTTCGCTAGTTGACAAAATGCTTTTGACATTTTTTTTCCAAGTTAACAATAAGAATATTTCATATAATTTTTACGCTGAGCGTCAACAATTTATGAACTATTATTGTTGGCATTTCAATAAAGTCAACACCAGAGACGGAGAAAAGCTGGTTGAGTGTGTTCTTCACAAAATTTATTGCTTTTAGCATATTTGTTCAGCCTCAGGGCAATCGCTCTTTGGGTGTGCATGGCATGGTTCTGTGGTCCTGGTGTGTGGGACAAAAGGCAGATGCAAATTTTTGGTACAAATTTTTGACTTTGTTTCATTTTGCGGTTGATGAAAAAGTTTTTTGAAAACAAAATGCCCATGACAAAAGTGCAACTGTTGAGAATCGCTCGGGGGTAAATGAAAAGTTTTTGGTACTTGCTGGAGCAATTTGATAGAAAAGTATTGAAGCAATGGATTGGGTATGAATTGTAAACTGAAAGAGGAGTGAGGAGAACTAAGAACAATTGTGGGAACAAAGGGAGCTAGTTAATTTACAAAATAGTTCACTTCCATGCAATTGAAATGGTCTTAGATGTAATTTAATAAATTCTGTAAATGGAGTAACAGCATTAGCAAACGCTTTTCTGTTTAAAAATTAGTCAATGAAAGTCAAACTTTAAAATTGAAATTTAAACAAATAAAATCGTCAATTCTTTCTGCCGCTGAGCTAGAATTACTAAAATCAACATTTGTGTAAATATTTAATGCAGAAGTTTGTTGTATGTGGTTGCCAATCAGGTGGAGCAGAGTTAAGCTGGTGTTTGCCAAATGGGATCTGGCCAAGAAAATCGGAAAGACGATGATGGTTTTGGCAAAAGTGCTTGTTATTGTTGTTGATGCCAATTAGATAGGGCAGAAGGGGTTGGTGGACCAAATACGGTGTGGCGATAAAAAAGTAGCATAAATTATGATCTCGCTAACCATATATATTCTTGATCAGGGTGACGAGCTGAGTCGATTGAGCTTTGTTCGTACGTCCGTCCGTCTTTCTATCTGTTTCTACGCGAACTAGTCTCTCAGTTTTAAAGCTATCAAGCTGAAATTTTGCACATAATCTTCTTTTTGCTGCACACTACTAATATGTCGGAATCGACCGGATCGGATGACTATATCTCATAGCTTCCATAGGAACAATCTGTCGGAAAACTAGTTTTTGTGAGAAAAACTGTTTTCTTTTCAATGGAAACGTCTCCAAACTTTGCAATAGTAGATTTTCTATGTTTTTTTATAATTCTACCAAGTTTTATTTAAATCGGACAACTATATGGTATAGCTGCCATACAAAAGATAGGTCTGAAAAACAGTCTTAGTTAGAAAAACTTTTTTGTTTCTAATGGTAGCATCCTGCAATTTTGTATTTGCTTGTTTCACATGATTTCACATAGTTTCCCAAATTTTTGGCCAAATCGGATGACTATATCATATAGCTCCCATACGAACGAACGATCGGAAAATGGGAAAAAGAGTATTTTTTGAAAATATTTCAGCGAGCACTTGCATGGGTATAAAAACTTCGACACAGACGAAGTTAGCTTAGCTTTGGTTTTAGCAACGCCCCTGCAATATGGTTGATTTCACTTCCCCGACAGTTTTATTGACATAAGGATCGTACCTTCCGGCCATATTTAGTAATCAGAATAGTTTATTGATCCAACATGTCATTGTTAAGCAACGGATAAATGACAGCTGCTGCATCAATATAGTTGCAACACTTTCATAACAACAACCTCTTTGACATTACTCTTACACGAACAAAATTTTAAGTGGTATTCCTGAAAGTGATTTGATTTAGAATCAAACACAGCTTGGCTCTACTTAAGTGCATCGTATCTGCGTCTTTCAAAGCATTTAAGCAATTTTGGCATTAAGTTGCCATTTGTAAACTACTTTTAAACTCTCCAAGGAAGCTTGAACTAAAATAACCAAATGTGTAAGCCAGCGATTGGTCCTACTGTTGTTAAATCAAAGTTGGCCATTTCATGTTTTTAACCCAAAAACCCCAACTGCCGGCACCATTTATGCACATACACATTCAATTTATGGGGGATTGGGGTGGCAAATGAAAATTAAATTACAAAATGCCACAAATTCCTAAACATCACATGCAGAAATTTTATGAAATCCATATCGAACGCACACATCAAACCCAAAAACCTAGAGCCCCAAGTTCAATGTAACCTGTCATAACCAACCAGCGACGAATTAATAACGTTGCGATAAATGGAAGCGCTGCAGCATTCAAACAAAATCAATTGAATTGAAAACGAAAAACGAAATTGAAATTGAAGCCGGAACACTAGGATCCCCCTGTTGATGAGGTCCGGACGAGGAGGTTTTTTGCTTGTCATTAAGGAGCCTCTCAGCACATTCACAATGACTAAGTCGAAATGGCGTGCCATCCTTCACTCAATAATGTCTGCCGCTGTCCATTCCTCCTGTCTATGTTAATCAAGCGCCGCCTCGATTTTCTTTTGTCGTGGGGCTTTTGCTTTGGAAATTAGCATTTCAATCAAATCAATTTTATGTGTCTGACTTGTTTTATGCCTCAATGACAACATCAGGATAGTGATTATCATAATGATGAGCGGAAGATAAGAATGGATCATTCCGTTTCATGCATTTGGCGAAATTGATTGATTAAATATTTATTCCAATGGAAATGCTTGGCGTGCCCAAAGGGCCAAAAATATTTATGAGTTTGTTCGTTTTTTTCCGAGTACTTTTCCTGCCGCGTCATTAATTTAGTTAACGTAAATAACAGGAAGTCTGTGCGTGTGTGTGTGTGTGTGTAATTAATTTAAATAGAAAAAAACTAGTTCAATGAACTCTAATTTAACAGAGCAGAGTTAAATGGGTTAATGCGTCAGTGATGTCAGTATGGAAAGGGATTTCTTCAAATGGATTACAGAACAAGTTTACAACAAGCCAACAACAGGAAATTAGTTTGTATGCCCATGGTTTTTAAGAACAACAACAAAAATAGAACCTCAGTTAAAATGCGATAAATATTTCCATGACCATTAGGTTTTTTTGTCGAATTAAAAGCTTCAAATACACTTCTAAAAAGTTATACTTTTGGTACAATTTATTAAAAAGTTTTAATATGATTTGAGCCAGCACAGTACATTTACCATGACTGGCGAATCATTAAATCATAAAAAGTACCAAAAAGAACCTCATCTAATAAAAAGCGCCACAATTTTCTTATCTGTTTTGAAATTTAAATATATTTATCACGCTTCAACGTCTTGAACTCTCTCAAACTTAAAGAAAAAGCTTGATAAGTAGTTATTCATCTGTAACATTATTCTATGCATTTTTCCGGCCAGGTAAATTAAAGACAAAAATAGACAATCTCACTCCAACTTCATTAAAGATCTAATTCCTTCATATAATTGACTTATCTGATTATCTCTGACCAAGCAAAGGAATCTGCGGAAATTGATTGAATAAATATTTACCATACTTTTATTCATCCTAAGGGGGGTGGAGGCCCACATTCTCGGGTCCATGATGGTATGTGAATGAGCATTTAGGGCTCGTTCTATGCCGCCATCATTAATTTGATGGCAAAATCCTCTAGTTCCTGCCACTTAAATTTGGCCAAGTTCGGCCCGCAGGAAATCTTAATTAAACAACTTGTTTGGCAAATCTTTTATAAACGGCAAACAAAGGGGGATGGGCTTGGGCAAACAAAAAGGCAGCTGCCACTCACTGTAACCCATAACGAAGTCTGCACTCTATATTCGTGTGGGTATTGAACAAATGCCAACAAGGGAAGGAGGCCCACAGACCTACTCTCCCTCACACACACACACACACACACACAAACATACTTCATTTGTGGCAAACGTGCAAAACAATTTGGCGGTTTTTGCACATTTTCGTCTTTGATTTTTGGCTTAGATTTTTGGACTCCTTCCTGCTGCTGCTGCTGCTACTGCTGCCTGTTGTTGTTTACTTGGCTAAACGATGCCCAGGCCGATGCTAGCTACTCCACTCAATGGCCTCTCAGCAAATTAGAAGTGGAAGTGTAGCCAACTTAAAGCACTTTTCCACTGCAGTCAAGAGTCGTCGACTAGAGTCGTGTTCCGATGGGAGTCTTTCATTTTGTGGCGTGGCATGCGCCATTAAAGCGCTAATAAATTTTCATGTGCATATCAATTGATGGCTTAGCAGTCAGGCTGCAGGCGCCATAAAGCCGATTTTAATGCCAACTCACATACAAAGTGCGTTTTTCTATTGGGTAAAGGGAAGCGTATGAGGTATAAAGTAAATGTATATAAAAAATATATAACGAGAAGACGATTTGAAAGCTGCACAAGAGAAAATAAATCGGGGGCAAGAGACGAGGAACATTTTATGGGCTATGGAAAAACGCGTTTGGAATGTTTTTGAAATAAAAATGCAGTTTTGCAGCTTTTATGAATTGATACTTGGCATCTCTATGTGTTTAACTAAATTTTGTTTTGCAACCGGCGAGGGAATCACTTTAAATAAAAGCGCATTCTTTGCAAAAAATACAAATTGAATACATTTTTATGGTAGACCCAATTGTTTGGAGTCGTATAAGTCACAAAAACCTACACAGCTGGTGCTGAGAACCAGAAAAAGATAGAGTAAACATAATCCATAAAAATGGTTCTAGCTTTTTTTCTGGCTTATGTAGGCACTCAATAGTCGGTCACATTGATAAAACAATTTTCTTAAGGATTTGCTAAGCATTTTGTTTTAGTTTAAAACATTTTATCGACACGCGCTTGCCTCTTTTATAAATTCTTTTTTAAGTATTTCAATTTATCAGACTTTCCCTCGTAAAGAACCTCGCTCTTTCGGGGGTTTCCACGATGTCCACTCTTCTTAACATTTTAGACAGCTTTCGATAGAATTTATTGATTACACCGGGAAATCGAATGCAACCATGTCAGCTCGATATATCGAAATAAACCTTTGAATCTTCCAACCCAATATTTACCGATTATTACAAATAATTTTCTGAAATCTAGTCATCCTTGACCTGTTCGTCGAACGACACGAGCACGAGCAATTTATTTCATTTGCAAGCAGAACATTTTCACTTCACAACGAACTTCCAAGATGAGCCAGACCGAAGATATGCAACTGGACCGTGCCCTGACTATATGTCACCAGCTGGAAAACGATCTGGAGGATTGCCTCAGTACTGTGGAGCGTTTGAATCGCAAGTATAATGCCCCCGGTCGCTATACCATTGATATGAAGCCCTTTGATGTGGACACCACACTGGATTCGTCTTCCTGCAAGGACTCGGTGGATTCGTCTTCCTGCAAGGAAGACTCACTGGATTTGGCTATATCCGCTCTGTCCCTAAACAATATTTCCAAAATTGATGACGACACTGGCTCAATGGATGAAACACTGGTGCAGGGTCGCAGTGCTCACGAATTGAATGACACCTACACTGACTTGATGTACAAGTCGATCAAGATCAAGCGCGAATTGGAGGCTACCGTGGCGCATGCTCAACGTGTCACCGAGTGCGGTGAGCGCCAGGGAAGGGTCAAGCATCGCATGGTGAAGAACTCGAAGAAGAAGGAGACGATGACTTGCAGGCATTAGGAAGAAGAAGGAGAAGAAGATGGCGAAGATGACGACACGGGCCTCCTTTCTACATATCTAACAAATTGTACTGACACTTTGTAGCTTCTTTCAAAAATTACTGTTACCATTAAACGAGTCTCCGCCAAGCAGAAAACTTTGACAACTTTTTAAAACTCATTTGGCTTGACATGAAAATGAGGCAAAGTTTCTAGCCTGTCCTGTGCTGTCCTGCCCTGCCCGGCCCTGGCTGACTGATGCGGCACTCGCACTCGCGAGTCGCGACATGTTCCGAACCTAAGTTTTTCCTGTTACATGTTTATGTGTTTGACAATGAGAAAAATATAAATAACGTTGCTGTTGCTGTTGTTGTTGCTGTTGCTGTTGTTGTTGTTGGGAGGGCATGAGTGAAATTGCCAACGCAAAAGTTGTTAGATTATGTAATGCAAAAGGACCAGGAGCAGACGCAACTTTTGCATAACGTATTCCAAGTTTTTATTTATATTTTGTTGTTGGGCTGGCTCTCCTCCATTAAAAACTGTGTGTAGCATAATATTTGTGCTCCAAGTTTTTTATTTTCTTCTTTTAAACTGGCCTCAGCGCATAGAAAGGGGCATCCCCCGCCACTTCGTTAGTGAGACAAGTCGCAGGAACAGAACGGAGCAGGCAAATGGGCAGCAGCTACAAGGACATAAAACAGAAGTTTGCATATTTAAAGTAATATCAAGGGAGTGCGGGCTGTAAAGGCAAGCAAGTGCATTCATTGGGTTTCAGTTGGAAAAAAACTTTGTTTTTAGCATTGTTGTTTTCTTTTTGTTTTGTTTTTTTTTTTTTGTGTATACCCCCAAGGGGTGGGAAAGTATATGTGTGGAGCAACTTTGGTCCATTGAATTCATTTCAGCCGGTCAATGCTAATAATGAGGTTTTCAATTTGGTTGAAAAGGTGTTCATAAGGTGAAAGTATTTGTTGGAAAGGCGGACGGACACCAAATGGCATTGACTTACTGACTGATTGATCGAGGCACAGGCAAAATGTGGATAGGTTAGTCTGAAACGAGCGAATCTTGGTAGGTCATCTCAGCGACCCACAGAATATGGGTATAACCACATATGTTTGGGGCAAATATCTATATAATAAGAGTTTAACATAGAAAAAATTCCAGATTGCGACCGTGTTGAAATGCTAGACAGTAGTCAGCTTTGCGGTTATAATTTTTTAGATTTATTTAAACTTAACCAAAAAACAGTGCTTACAAAATATATGTGACTGTAGTTTACGCCTTTTGATGGGTTTTTGGTCCCACTGATAAAGTTCCGTTCACATACTTAAAATGAAATAGAAAATATTCCGCAGTGCTGGATAACGGCCTTAAACCTGGGAAAACAAATTTGAATACGAAAATAAGTCTTATTGTAGATCTCAAATGAACTAAAACATGAAAAAGTTTTACATTCAGAGGAAAAATTGAGAATTTCATACTTAGATCAAGAATGTAGATGTCAGAAATACGATTAGAATGGAAATTCTTGATCCAAATATGCACTTTTGATACTGTGTTTCTTAATCAAAGAGCTTCAATAATTGAACCAAACACAAAACATTCTGAAATCAAGTAGAAAAACTCTTAAATCAAGTGCTAAATATACTTGAATCCAAGATGGCTCATTCTTGAATCATTGTCAAAAACTGAGAATGTTCTTTTATGTATCAAGAGCTCATCAAGATCAACAGTAAGATTGCTTATTCTTGAATCAAGTGCTTCACACACTAAAATCATAGAACAATTCAAGATCAGTTGTTTTCCATTCCCAACGCTATTCTTTCAAAAACGCCTGCTCTGCTTCCTTATATTCTGTCTCTCCCTTCCTTCAGTTAATAATACTAAGCTGAGAACGAATTTGGCTCGATTTCTAGATCAAATTTCTAGAGAACTTAGGATCGAGCACATTTTTTTTTCAAGAGCGTTCAAACTTAAATTATTCGTACTTCTAAAATTTGATTTATTCTTTGCTATATTATTCAGAATAATGTTCAGAAACTAAACCCAGTTTTAAAGAAATTGCAGGGTCCATTTATGGGCCTTTTTGATACAAGAAAATGTTTTAAATTTTGAATTTTCAGAAGCAACCCAATATTAGAATTTAAGAGGAAAACACATTTATATCCCATTTATTGAAAAATTAAGTTTAAAGCTTAATACTTTGTTTCTATTTCTTATTTAGATACTTTTCTTTGAGTATAGATTTGAGTTGCAATTTTTGACATTTTTAGCAATCCGAACCATTTATCTTTGACAACAAATAAATTAAAAATAAAAAGGCTTTGTTAGCAACCGTATTAGAAACGAAGAATTTATAAGAATTGACAGGTGAAAAGAATATTACAATCGGGCCATCATTTGTTGTCCAGTGAATACTTTAAAGCTGTATCAAAACTAGACTTTGACCTAAAAAAACCCGCTCAGCTAGTGGTTTTAGCTTCCTAAAGTAATAACCACAAAAGTAATCACAAATTTTGGGACCTCAATCAATTGTTTATTAAAATCCATTTAGAAATTTGAATACGAAATTATAAAACATAATCCCACTTGGCATTCTTTGAGGTTACAAAATCAACTCCGCCCACCCAACTATTTTGATTTTTATTTGAATTTTTTCTTGTGACTGCTCTGATAGTTTTTCTTAGCGTGGGTCTAACCGTGCGTCTAGCTGTGGATCTTACCGTGGGCCCAACTGTGGGTCGAGTTATTCTGGCAGCTGTCTCCAGCTTTTCTAGACGTTTAATCAAATCATTCACCTTGCTCATATCCTTGCATTTGTTCAAACAATTTGCCACCTGTTTATCCAATTTAATGTAACCGTTCAAAGTGTCTTGCAGCGATTTTTCCATTACAGCTATGCGATTTTCTAATTGCTTAATAATTCCCATATCCCCTTGCAGTTGTTGGTATAGTTTTTGCAGGCTTTCTAAACGGTTTACCAATTGCGTCACATTATCTTTAAACTCACGACTTAAACTAGCTTCGAGTGCATCAATCCTTTGTTCGGCATGGCGATTAAATTCATGTGTTGCTTCCACTCTTGTCACCACCAAATCACCTAATTGTTTGAATTTCTCATATGAAACCTTCCCCAAGATTTCTATATGGGATTGCAGTTTATTGATAAATTTGTGCAATTGTTCTAGTTCCCCTTTGGCCTCATTGAGTTTCTCTTGCAGCGGCTCAATACGTTGCACTAGGTCAGCTTCATTTCGAGTGGAATTTAGTTGCTTGATTTGGTCCAACGCTTCATCCAGGCGATTTGTGAGATTCTTCATGTCATTTTCCAGGATGTTTAGCTGCTCGAAATGGGTATTATTCATTTGAGTGATATTCAGACGCAGGTCTTCAGAGTTTTTTTCTAAATCATCTACTTGCCTACAGCAATCTTTAGCCTTTTCCAGTTGCTTATTCAATTCTTCCAAATGTTTTTCTAACTTTTGCAGGCGTTCAATTTCGCTCGCTCCTTGGGTTTGATTGTGTAGAAGTTGCTGAAGTAAATTTTCTAAATGAGTTACATTTGATTGAATTTGTTGGCAAGATGAAATAGTTTCATTTAAATTGTCCACACTTGCGGGTGTGCTTAGTTGGGAAATCTTATCAGCAAGTTGCGCTACCTGTTTCTCCAGTCCATCTATTTTGTTTTCCAGATCTGTACCTTGACAATTTGCCTCACACTTTTCCAATACGGATGTTATATTCTTCGCCTGAATCTCTATAGTTTGTTGTACATTTTGTAGGGTTTCGTTTTGCTGTTTTTGTTTATCCTCTAAATCAGTTAATTGACTTTCCAACTTTGTGGCTGCCTCGTTGGTCTCATTTTTGTGTTGATCTAATTTATTGTTTAATTCCTGGATTTTCTTCTCCAATTCAGTGCAACATTTCTCTTCGCTGAGAATATTTTCGTTCAACTTTTGTTCCAGCTTCTCCAAGCTCTCCTCCAGTTCTTTTAAATGCTTTTCTTGCTGCTCCTCTTGCTTATTTTTTGATTCTAAATTGGAATTGGAATTTTGCTCTATTGTTTTCTTCAGCTCTTCCAATTCTTTCATCAAACTTTCCTTCAATTTCTGCAGTTCATCATGCAATTGATCGCAGCAGCTTTTCAGTCCCTCGGCCAAAAGTTTCTTCATCAACTGCAGAATATTATCCAAGTCTGTACCCAACTCTCCACTAGTCTCTAAGGGTTTATGCCCCCCGTCAGTAACATTTCCTAGGGCCAAGCTATTAATATTTTCCATGATCTTGGACATGGTATCATTCTCATAAAAGCAGCATTGATCCATTGAAGCGCTACCATTCAAGACCAGCAAAAGCTCGCCCAATCGTTGATTGAAAAGCGTCAACTTTCCAGTACTTTCCAACTGACCATTAATCCAGTTTGCTATCTCTTTATTATCATGGCATTCGGCGGATGTGGTGCGCACTAAACTACGGTGATTTTCATAGCGATAGACGTCCGCATCATTGAAATTGTTGAATCTTTGCGCATTTATTCCCACCATGGCTGATAAGAGCAACAGCATCTGCAGAGTCTTTATGTGTATATATGTACATATACCATTAGTTTCTTCTCCGAGTTTCTCTCTATAATGTTTGAGGGAACTCACCTTTGGTTTCATATTCGTCACGTTTATTGCGGTCTACGTTGCGTTGCATTCAGTTTAACAAGTTGAACTGAGCCACACTTGGGGGCACATTTGGACCATTGACCAGCAATCGATTTGCATGCTGCGCTTATTAACGCAAACGAGAGGTGGCAGTGAATTATGTGGTCCGAAATGTTTGATGGATGTGAAACAGAAAAAAAAGAGCATAGCTTGAAAGCAAACCAGCAACAAAGATGTAGTTCCAATAATTTTTGCCATTTTTCGTTGCCAGTTTAGTTATCAAGCTTCCCCCTTTGCTATTTCTAGGCTCGACTAATGAATGTGTGAACATCAGGTACGATTTGCAGCTTAGATTAAAAAGTTTGATATTGTAGTTTTACAAAAGAATATAAGCAGCTTTCCTAAAATCTGACCGAAGTCGCCTACACAGAATGAAAAGACCAACAAAATTGTACTCAAGAATTGCAAATTCTTTATCAAATCAAGTTAGAAAGTCGGCCAAGACCGACTTTTCTCTGTACCAACGGAAGTCTATTTAGCAGTAGGAATAAGTGAATTTCATGCCTAAATTCAGACATGTTTCAGTACTTTCCATGAAACTAGCAAATAAGCTCAGCCCTGAAATTATGCCTAAAATCAGCAGAGGTCATGACGTAGAAGGACATGCCTACGTTAAATTCATGGCTGAAACTCATATAAAGGATGCCATGAATTCAGTACCAGCCCTTCCATTTCAGGGCTGAATTAGCTTTGATTCAGGTGCAGGATTAATCCACAAAATATAAGTTTTTACCATAATTCATTTAGGCTTCAGGTTAATAAAATTCATACAGTTTCACATTAACAGCCCATGATGTATGCAATTAACAGAACTCCTACCAATTTCGTTTACCATTTGTTAAATAATTCATATATAAACTTCCAAATTTGTCATCCACCTCATTTGGAATTCTCTATACCCCCTTTCTATTTCGAATCAGTGAAAACTGTCAGCATGCAATTTCCCACGCCCAAAGCGGCATTTACTGGTTTGATGTCTCACAAGTTTTTTTTATTTTTATTTTGCGCCCCACCACCGGAAATAGATACAGTTAGGAGCAGCCAAAATGCGACTCCCGTTGCCAACTCCACATTCTGGACCTTCAGTTGCCGCACTCTATCTGTCTATCTATCTGTATCCCGAGGGCGGGCAACCTCAAATAGAAAACAATTTCAGCTACGCAAACAGCGAGCCAGAAGAGGAAAGCACGAAAATTAAATTGCAACCGAAATGTGAGAGCGTTGGTTAAAAAGTGAATTCGCAGCAGAAAAAGAGGGAACCATAAAAAATACTTTTAAATAAAAAGTGATTTTTTCACCGCTGCGTTTGTCAAAGAATAATTTTCAGCTTAGCTGAAGGTTGTGTGTTTGCCCAACCATTGAGACAAGCAAGAGATTAGTTTAATTAGTCAACGTTAGTCGAGCCAAAACCGCCAACACGTGCCACGGGGAAACTTGCACATACGTGAAAAGCCACCGCAAAAATGCAATCGAACTTTTTGTGTGCGCAGGCGGAGGAAAGGGGTTTGACTTGAACAGGACAGGAAACGCCAAGCGGATGCCGTTGACACTTCAATAGCGGGAGTTGGAGTGAGATGGAGTAGGAAAAGACAGATGCAAATGGTGGGTAGGTGGGTGTTATACCCGAGGGGAATTAAAGTTTATACTTAAGTAGTGCCATAGTCAGAGTCGGAAGTTGTTCATGCATGCCAACAGACAGTTAATGGCCAAAGCAACGAGCAACGGATATTGATGGCAAATAATTGGAAAATTTAAATATTTTAATTGCACATGAATTTAGATGAACACATTTTATCTCAAGCTGAGCAACTGCAATCATTTCACTTCATTTAAAATTTGATATTCGCCACGGTAAAAATGTAATAAAAAAGCTGCAGTCAGCTGTAACAATAAAAAATGATGCTTCCTTTGTATTGATTTCGAAATCGAGCATAAAAAATTCAAATAGATTTATTTTCGTTGGTTTGGGGGATAAAAGGCAACAATAATGTATGCTGTCAATGGGAAAAGTGATTGGGGAAAAAGTTGATTTATTAAATAAAAGTGAGAGAAAAAATGATTGAGTCGGCAACAATTAACAACGCACAGTGGCGGATTTTGCTGTAAGGTTGCCAAATTGCACAATTTTTTTTTCACCAAAAGAGATAATTGAACGGACAACACCTTTTTCTTCTGCTTCTAGGTAAGGCAAATTCCATGGCTCTATGTATATTTTCGATGTGCGGTAAGTAGTCTTTCAGTTTCTTTCATTTTCAAATATCAAAATTCTGACCTCCAGCTGTGTATATCAATGTCAATTAGAATATTAAGTTATTTATTTTGTACAAAAATTGGCCCTTGTCGGTTGATAAACTGACCTTCATCAACCTTTTCACCTCACATTTCACCTTGAGTCATTTGATTATTCAATTCATCAATTATGCCGCACCAAACTGTTTCGTTGATTGAACTTGCAAAACACAAAGAGGGAGAATAAAGAAATGCGTCGCACAATGAATACCCCAACTGTGGCCTGTTAGTCAAACACAAAATGAATGTCTCCGCAATAAATCACATTTTCAGCCGCACATCAATTTTAAAATGTGAGCTGATCCTTAGTTAACTGCATTAGGGAGGCCAATCAATCAACATGTATTCAATTATGTTTGAAAAATGAAGAACAAATATGTGAGCAAAGAGTCCTGAAAAGGCGACCAAACGGAGGGAGTGTGCACACACGCACACACACAAGCTTAAGTCTTATTAATTAAAAGGCGGGAGATGTCAAAAGTTATTTGTCTTTGGTGTCTTTTGCATAAATTTAAGGCATAGAAAACGAGAGATTGTATCACAAAAAACAATTGGGGAAATTGTGCGCCGCTTTTCCCTTTGTGATAAGAGTTTTCCATTTGAGTGTGTGTGTGTGTGTGTGTGTGTGTGTGTGTGTGTGTGTGTGTGTGTGTGTGTGTGCGCCTGCATTCATGCACATCATAAGCCGATAAAGCCCTGACAATTGTGTCATTGAGCTGCGCTTTTAGTTTTTGGAATCGACTTACTGCCTCTTGACTTCAATTTGCATAGTCGGCTTAAGTTTGCCTCAATGGAATGCCAAATTGATGGCAAGTGCATTACTTAGTTCGGGAACGTCAACTTAAGTTGAAAATCCAATTAGCTGGAAAGCTTATTAAGGAAAAAGTTATTAGTTTCACAAATGTTAAATTATTCATTTCCTTAAATTCTAAAGCAAATGTATCCGTTCTACCCTTTGACCCAAGTAAATAGCTAGCAGCTGACAAAGCAAATATCCCTCATCATCTTGACGCTGACCTAGACCACAATAGTCCACGCCTGTCCCTTTAGGTTTGTCAATTAAACAATGCTCCAAGACGCTAATGCTTATTTACTTATCATTAACGAATGAAAAACCGACTACCTCTCTATCCAAAATCAAGTGCTTTGAGAAATTAAGGGTTTTTTTTGTCCTTCTTTTTGGTAAATAGAATAAAAACGGAATCCTTAAAGAAGAAAAATTAAAATCGCCAACATAGGAATTCAAATGGAAATTAAACCATTTGCCTTCATTAAGCTTAAACGCTTACGAAGAGCTGAGTTGTAGAAACGTAAGCCAAGGACACGTTTGCCCACAGGATAATCAATTATGAATGCAACGCAAGGCAGAGAAGATGAAAATGTAGGGAAAAGGAGGAGGATGGAGTACGGTAGATTAAATCCTAAAAGTGCGATGCGTGCTGTAAAGGTACAAACAGAG
Organism: Lordiphosa andalusiaca; assembly: GCA_035044965.1. Lineage (NCBI taxonomy): Eukaryota > Metazoa > Arthropoda > Insecta > Diptera > Drosophilidae > Lordiphosa > Lordiphosa andalusiaca. Next base: position 1,496,439 of record JAWNNM010001363.1, on the reverse strand, counting down.
ATGAGTAAGTGAGAGTTGTTTTTAAAGTCAAGTGCCAAAAATTTTTGACGGCCCAATTAAGCTTAGCCAAAAAGTGAGCATGGAAGTGATTGAACTTAGGTCGTAGAAATATATGCAGTGAAACATGTTAGCTACAAATTTTATTGTACTCCGTAGAGCTCAGAATGTACCATAACATTTTAGTAGCTCTTCTCTAATACCAGAATGCTATGAATTACTAGTCACTGTGTATAGGCTAGGTTAAGTTGAGATGGCAGGAGTAGTGATGTTCCTTCACTGAGACCAAAAATAGGTCCATTGTGATACCATATAACCCCTAATTTTACTTTTAGACAGTAAAGGAAGGGTCATCCCTTCTAAAACACTTTGAAAGTAGCACAATTTTGAGAAGTAAAGGAATCTCCATTTCAGAGACTGCTGAAATGACAGGTAGGAAATGCTGATACTGAGCGCTGGACAGTGACATAGGAGATGCTGGACAGTGACAGACAGAGAGCTACAGAGAGCCTCTCTTCTTGAACATCGCTGGCCTAGAGATTTCACAAGAGTGAATTGATCTCTCTAAGCGGTTCGTGGCCATTTTGAGGGTGGATTCCCTTATTTTAAGTTTACAAGTCACTGTGTATCGCCGTTGTGCAGCCACTCGAACGGTGTGCAGTCAAACTCATCACCGATGTAGTGCTACAAAAACTGTTGTGGGTATCACAGTTCGTAGTTGAGCAGCCAAACGAACTGTGTATGGTAGAATACTACCCATCTAACTTTGTATTAATATTACTTTAAAGCTGAAAGATGGTCGTCATCCTGAGCAAAAATTTATGTAGGTTTTTGTGCCTATTACTCGGGGAATCACAGAGATATACTTAAGTCCTGTAAAGGTATTCAAAAGTCGGGTGCAAGTTTCTCAGATATCATAAATTATATACATTCATCCGAGCTCATGAGCCAAGAGCTTCAACATATTATTATCTCTTTTTGAATATTTCGTTACATTGACATATCTGCATCATCACGCGCTCATCTCTGACACAAAATTACCCTCTGCTCCTTGTTGTGCTCTCATCAGGATAATGTGGATGATAATTTTGTATTTATTGCGACTTTGATTTGTCGCTTGGTCATCGTCATCAAGAAAACCACATAATGTCTGCTTCATTAGCCAGCTAATCGGCTTACTCAGTTAATGATATTAATATCAATCACTTAATTGAGTTATCACATAATGCCCAAGTAGGCGGCTTTATCTACTTCCCCACCCCCCACCACTTGTCACACCGACCAAATCAAAATCAACAAAGCCAAGCCCCAGTCCTGTCTAAGCAGCAAACAAAACAAATTGATATATTTTATAATAAATTCTGAAAATTTCTATAATTTCATCATGGACCTCAATGGCCACGGAAATCGCTTAATGCTTTTGGAATGTCTCAAAGAGAATGCCGCAAATATGCGTATCGAGCATCAAGATCTACGCGAACGCATTGCCAGTGCCCTGGAACGTGCCCGGGCCAGTTTGGCCAGCATTGAGAATTTGAATGTCCAATTGCGTGACATCAAGACAACTGTGGACAATGTTTTAATCTCACTCAATGAGGATCCCGTGGCTGTTGATGAGGAAATGCAGGCCGTAAGGGATGTTTGTGAAATATTATTTGGTGCTGTAAGCGATGAAATTGATGAGGGAACTGTTGCCGAAGTTGAGGAAGAAAATGTGGGCGAATAGATGGAAAAGCAGATGCAGATCAATAATTGAAAATTTTTCATATATTTCAGATGTTGACATATTTTGTTTAATGTTTTTATGCTGCTCATTAAATGCATCCTGAAGTAAACAGGTGAAATCAACGTTGCTTGCAGTGATTTCAAAGCCAAGCAAAAAATAAAATGGAATAGCTTCTTGGAATACAAAAGTGTAGCCAACCAACTAAGTGCATCTACTGCACTCAACTAACGAAAACCAAACTTCTGTAGAGCTGTAAGCTTTTTGAAATTGATCAAATTTTCTGCAACTTTTATTTTAACACCAAATGCCAACTCACTCGAGTCCGCTAGGTATTACGTATACGTCTTGTTGAACTTCCCCACCCTCTACAGCTAAGTGCTAAAAAGCTACACTGAAACTGGTAATCCAAGTCATGTGTGCATGCAGCTTTCATCCGCTTCTAAACAATTTGTCGTCCATTACACATACGCAGTGTGTGACCCAACGAAGACCTCAATAAAGACCAGCACACCACACACACACACACACACACACAGCTGAGCTCCAACCTGTTGCTGTTTACTTCTGTGACTCACTCGCGAGACACTCAAAAGCCTCATACTCAATCTCTCTGGTCTTCGCTCCATTTGTTTTGCTCTGCTCTTTCGCCGGCAACAACATTCCACACCATCCTCCACTTGTTCACTCAACACTTTGCACTCACATCGAGTGGATTCGTGAACTCGTAACAGTTCCAGCTGTGGTCGAGATTCAGTTGCCGCTTGTTAGTCGCCACGTGCGGTTCGGTTCACGGAAATTCACCAAATTGAAACTATCTTCCGTTTGAAGCAGGTTTTACGTCCCGTTTGCGTGCGTGCGTGCCAGTGTGACAGTGTGTGTGTGCGCGTGTGTGTGTGTGTGTGTGTGGGAGTCTTCCAAGTATCTGTGAGTGTCATTAGTTTTATGCAGTCACGATCTGTATGAATTTTTACTCTGTTTCTGTGTTTTGTGTGTGTTCTGCAATTTACATTTTGATTTCAGTAATCAAATTTCTTGTTTGTAGTTTTAATTCGGTTTCGGTTTTGCCCAACCGGAAAACGTTCCGCCGCCGTTTTGTCTACAAAAGAAAAAAAAGAAAAGAAAACCAAAGAAAGAAACAACTTTGGCAGCAAATTTTTTTGCGGCTCTAAAGTTTTTGCTGAAATTTGTTTTGTTTATAACAAACCAAAAAAAAGACATTTTCAAGTGTGTTATGAAGTGGTTTCAGGCAAAACTTGGCTTGTGTTACAAGAAATAAATAAGTATGTATGTAGTTATGCGCATTCTGCATGTGTGTTGGCCGCTTGCCGAAATGACAAAATGATGCATTTAACTAATTGAAAAATGTTGCGCGTGGTTGCAGTTAAGAGCAAAAGTTTCACAAGTGCAACAAAATTGTTCCACAACTTGAATAAAATGTTAAGGTTTTGTAATCCCATGAAACTATAATAATATATATAATATTATAATAAGAAATAATGACTAATCAATGAACAAAATATAAATATAATATAAAATTTTACTCGACTGCAATAATTTATTATGAAGTTGGCCAAATAAATAAATATATTTCGAAAACTTAAATTCAGCTGGAGAATTTGTGTTGAAGAATATCAATTTCAATCTCCGGCTGCATGGACCGTATAATTGGTGAATCGTGTAATTAAAGCTAGGGGAAACAATAAATTGTTTACATAATTTCGTTCACAACATTCTTGCCGATATTTGCACACAGAAATGTCGTTTTTTTTCTTGCTTTTATTTAACTCATAAAATTTAAAACTCGTTGAGATTGCCTATTTATTTACCATGCCCCAAACAATATTTGATTCCTAATTTTCTTACAATACTTACATGATACCAGGTGCAAAAAATGTCTTGCATATTCACACATTTTTCAGTAAAATGTCTAAATCGACAAACAAATATTCAAAGTGTGGTAACAACATAAACACATATTGAATTTATGAATGCCTAGCTTATTTTATTTGTATTAGCCGCAAAAAGGTACATAAACCTAATAAAAACTAAGTCAAGTATAAAGCTTACAAGTGCAATTCAAGTACAGCAAACGATAAGATGCCATTGATAATGCCTTTTCATTCTCCATACGAATGCGAATTCTCTATACATTTATATACATTCACGAGCTCACAGCAACACGCTGGCCAGCTGTCCGAAAATGTAGGCCGCATCATTTCATATATTTATGTTCAACTTATTTTTAGACAATTTCTATAGACTTAAAAAATAGAAAGAGAGCCACCACAGCGTATGAGTTATTTCCAATGAACTGATTGATGTAAGGGCAATTTATTTTGCTGTTGCGTCTGGAAGGTTTTCCAAATCAAAAATATATATGTATAATCATAGCATCTCTAACGAAAAAAATTCCCCACGAGTCAGAACACAACAAAATAAAAAGAAAATATAAATAAAATGCACATACACAAAAAGCTTATCAAAACAAAAGCCGCAAAAATCAGGTTTTCAGTTGCCATTTAAATTCGTCTACATTTTTCCTGCTTCCTTCTTTTTATTTTGTTTGTTATGTTTTGTTCAACATCACAAGGGACTGCGAGAGCTAACAAATCCATAAAAAAAAAATCCCAAAAAGTAGTATGGGAGTAATGAAATTTAATGCAGCTTTAACAATTACAACCAGAACTAATCTATATGAAACGAAATGTGATGGCATAACATTAAATTTATTGACATTTTGTATGTGTATGTAGACGAGTATTTGCTAATTAATGCTATTAAATAATTTAACAGACGTGCTTAATTAAGCTTACAAAAATTGTGCTTGAAAAGTAGTTTGCAAAGCGCATTACGAGTAAGACATGATTTGTATACCCTTGCAAAGGGTGTTATAATTTTGCCCATAAATTTGCAACGCATAGAAATATTCATTTCCGACCTTATAAACTATATATATGTTCTTGATCAGGGTGACGAGCTGAGTCGATTGAAATTTGTCCGTCCGTCTGTCTGTCTTTCAGTCTGTTTCTATGCGAACTAGTCTCTCAGTTTTGAAGCTATCGAGCTGAAATTTTGCCCAGAGTCTTATTTTTGCTGCACACTACTAATATGTCTAATATGACCGGATCGGATTACTATATCTCATAGCTCCCATAGGAACAATCGGTCGGAACAACTTTTTCCTTTTGAATCGGAACATCTCCAAACTTTGTAATTCTTAAGTTTTCTTCGTTTTTTTATAATTCTACCAAGTTTAATTAAAATCGGACAACTATATGGTATAGCTGCCATACAAAAGATAGGTCTGAAAAACAGTCTTAGTTAGAAAAACTTTTTTTTTTTAATGGAAACATTCTGCAATTGTGTATTTGTTTGTTTCACATGCTTTCACATAAGTTGACAAATTTTTGGCCAAATCGGACTACTATATCGTATAGCTCCCATACAAACGATCGGTCGGAAAATGGGAAAAAAAGTATTTTTTGAAAATATTTAAGCGAGCACTTTCAAGTGTATGAAAACTTCGGCACAGACGAAGTTAGCTTAGCTTTCTCGTTCATTCTGCGCCAAAATATCCGGAAGATTGATAAACATTCATAGGTAAAAACTAAAAAAGTTATATACAACAGTTGTACGCGCACTTCCGAACTTTGCGGGTAGATTTTCCCTTATATGCCATATAATTTTTGAAAGATTACTTCAACACATCACACAAACAAACAGACTGAAACTGCTAGAGGTATGAGGCGACCTAGGAGCAGCAAGGTTCTATGCGACTTCTCTGATTATACATAAGTTAACATACAGCTCCGGTAATTCGTCTCAACATTTTAACCTAGATCTAAGTCCACGCATAAATGTCAAAAAAGCTGAAACTTTAATTGTTAATGTGCCACATATTAAATTTCCATCCAGAAGCGAGGGACTCAACCCAATTAATGACTGCCCTTCCATCAATCAAAAAATCTTACAGAAAAAAAAAACCCATCCGTCCATTATGAAATTTTATATGCAAATTAATAATTGTCAGTCATTAAAACATTTCAATAAACTGTCATTTGCATGGCATGTAAAATGGCCAAGCTGAAAAAAACCAAGAGACAAAAGCAAAATTAATTGATTAAATTTAACGCAACCGACACAACAGCCGCAGCAGCAGCAGCAGCAGCAGCCACTTAACACAAGAACAGTGAGGCATGAACAAGTACAACAAAAAAAAAGAGACCATAAAGGAAAATCTGCAAATTATAACAAACAAAAAAAGGGATAATTAAGCCGCTAACAGCTAAAAATACAATTGAAATCTTTACTCTATCTGTAAGCTTAATTAACACTACGATTCGTAGGATTGCGGTGGATTTGGGCAAATGTCAACAGTGTGGATTTTTGAGCAGCCGCTTCTGGGCCAAACAAATCTCCAAGCGATACTTGCGCGCTAAAATCGCTTAAATTGTGCAACAAAAATATGCAAAAAATACAAAACGCGTTGGATTTATGCAGGAGCAAGAATTTGTGTTGGTTTTAGCTCGCAGCTTCATTGCGCATTCAAGTGGCCCCGTTTGGCAAATGAAAATGGAAAAACAAAACCAAAAACTTTCTGGTCTCGTGTCCATGCCCAATTGAGCAGCCCCCCACCCCACCAGTCCTCAGCCCTCTGTTGCCCTTGTGCCTTGGCTGAATTGACAAAAGTACTGCATTGGTTTTTACAGAAGCCAAGCAGCACCCAAGCTCTGGCATAGTTTTCATTACCTACAGCAAATTTCATAGCCTAATTTGAGGCGCTTCGCGTGGCGTACAAATTGCGTATGCAAGGCATGTTACGGGCGTTAAATAAAAAGTCAAATACTGAAAGAGGCGTTAAAAGGCAAATAAACAAACATACCAAGACAGAGACAACACGACAGGAAAGCAAAAGTAAAAGACAACTAGGCAACAGCCGCATCAGCAAGGTCCTTGTCAAAGTGACACACGCAACCACATGAAAGGGGCCAAGAAAAAGGTGGTGGCTAAGAGTTTTGCAAGCGTAGGGAATGCCCTTATTAGATACCTCTCATGTTGCAGAATGTTGATATTAAAAAGAGTTTGTTGTCTTATTCAAACTGAAATTCTATTCTATTCTAAAAGCAAAGTATTCATTCAATTGCAGCCGATAATATTAATAACTGGCTAGTTTGCGAACGTTACTCCTACGACCGAAAGTGTATGCACAGTTTCAATTTTGATGCTGCAGTAGCAGCTGACAGCATTTCTGCTACTTCGCTGCGGCAGTAAACATAATTCTGCTAATAATCTGACTACTAAATATGATCTGCTGGTATAAACCTGCTTTCTATACGGCTTTATCGACTCGGCTGTTGATGCTTATCAAGAATATATATGCTTTATAGGCTCGCAGATTCTTCCTACTGGCTTGTTACATACATTTCCACAAGCTTAATATACTCTGTGTAACTTTGGTATAGGGTATAATAAAGGGGCCACTCATAAAAAGTATTCAACATTCACATTGCCTTTTCCATTTTGCTTGAAATGAGCTAATTACATGACCATTTTAAATGGCATATAAATTAGTTGGCCCTTCTCCCAAAAAGAAAAACCCTTCCCGTCCTCTTTATGTCTTTGCTGAGTGATTAATTTTCATATTTATAATAAAAATGTTGAAAGGTTGGACACCAAAAATGGCCTACACAAATGCCAGCAAATGACTTTAGCCATGGAGCAGGGGTAGGGGTGAAAAGGTCGTTGAAAACATGGTGTACATGACTCCATAGATCCTATATGTGCCATATAAGCTGCGTAGTCGTCAAAAGTGACTACAGCTGCGGGGGGAGAAACATGTATAATTAACATTGAAAGCCATGCGAATGCATCAAATGAGAAATGAAATGAAAAGCGGGGAGGTGGGATGCCTGGCAAATGAACACTCACAGTTCAACACGCATATTCAATGTCCTTTCACTTCATACATACATACATACTCAAACACCTTTTGATACTTAAATTATAACGCTAGAATGGACTAATAAAGCGGATAAATGCCAAAGATTGATTTAAACTGAAATTAAATTGAATAACGTTTACCGTACAAATTTATAAATTTCCTAACCTCTGGGTGTGTGGTTCACAGGTTTTATCACATTTCACACCAAACTGTGAGGCTGCCAATGAAAAACAATTTCCTTTAACACCAAGTCAAATAATTTAAAAAACCTTCAATTGACTTTGTCAATATTAATTTGTCTTCACAATCTATTGTATTACTTTTTGTTTTACTTTTGCTTTATAATTTACAGTTTACAAATTGATTAGATTCATTATGGCAATTACGGCTTCATTTTTTATTGAGTAAATTGGCAAAATTATTTAAATTATGTTATCTTTAATGCATTTATCACGTGATTATACTCTACCCGCTGTTAAATAAATGGAATAAAGCGTGCTTGGCTTTTGTGGTTTTGGAGGCTTGTGGAGGCTTGTGGAGAAAATTCCTCATTTGCGCTGCTCAATTTTTAAATTTGAATAGCATATTTGTGGCATTTTCAATTGTAATTAACCGTGAATTAATTGATAAACACTTAATAAGGCAGAGACATTGCGTTACAATGGCAAACTGTAAGTTGAAATAGTTTAAGCCACAAAGGAAATCTTAGTCTATGGGAAATGCCATACCTAACTATTAGATCAAAATGTAGATAGATGAATTTTCACATCAATGAGCTAGATAAGAAAGCTCAAGACATTGTAAAGCGCTGTTTCAAAGCTATATCACCAGCATACTTTGCTGTCGAATTGAACTGCCCTTTCAATCCTGTGTGTCTTCTTGGGCTGACAACTGATGGACTATCTACAATTTTCAACTTATATTCTTATACCCTTAAAGTGGGCAGCACAAGAAGAATAAACGCAGTCCACAAATTTTACTATATAATTCTCAACTGATTATGTCAGTATTTCCATTTTCCGTTCTTTGTGGGAAAATCTTTACTCATTTTTGTATTGAAGAACATATAGAATTCTAGGACTTTGATCCTGATTATTCGGTTTTTATATATATATATTAAGTCGATTTTCTGGTTTGAGCGGTTGTGGTGCAACGGGTTATGTGTGTGCCGGCTGGTTTAGAGGGCGTGTTTATATATATATACATAACTTAATGCTTTATGTGGTCGGAAATGCTTCCTCCTATACTTACCCTCTACAAGGTTTTACAAAAAAACTGTTCAAACTTTATTCATATTTTCCCAAAAAATATTAAATTTAACTATTCTTCTCCTAATTTTAGAAAAATCTACTTCAATATGCTTTTAAGTTTAGGCCACTTCCCAGACATTTTAGCACAATTTTCTGCTCCCATGAGCATTCAATGAAACTTGTTAGTCAACTCCTTGAACTTCTGCATAAAATATTCCCACATAAAATGAACATTTTTGTATGCCCACTTGTAAGCAAGTTACTTTTTTGAAGTTGCCTTAAAAATTGATTCCCAAGAAATAAAGTTTTACGGCACCAGGCCAATTAGCGTGGCGCCAAACAGACTCTCAGCTCAAACTGAATCCATAAGGATTCCAAAACCCATAGCTCCCCTCTCCCCTGGCAGTTGCTAACGATTTGTATTTCTGCCACATAATTTCATTTAAATTTCTTCAGCCTCATGATCTCAGTGAGTGAGTTTCATTTAACTACATTTTGTTTTTTTATCAGCTTATCAAGTTCACTAGACATTTGTACAATTGAAAGTTTTTGTTTGGGGCAATTTGTTGACAGCTCTGAGATAAGCTTGGTAAGTGGGGGAAAGTCATAAGTAAGTGGAGAGTATCTTGTTTTGTGGCAACAATTATTGTTTAATATGCCACTTGATGCCACTTGGGCATAAAGATAGATAAATTATTGTCTATAATAATTAGAATTGTGGGAAAAACAAAATAAAAATTAAACAAAGAAAGTTGTATTCATATTGATACAAACATTTTCGGTCTTTAAAGCTTTGTGAAATTTAGTCCGAAATGAATTTGGTTTTCGGTCAAGGTATTTAGACAGAAGGCATTTTTATGACCTAAACCAAACAGCTGCTATCAGCCGAGATGGATGTCCTGGCCGAAAGCGGTTCAAGTATGGCTCTAAAGCGATTCAAGTTTAACGACTTTAACGATTTGAGGCCGATTTGTATTTGCTAAGCACATTTTAAGAACTTTTCCAACTTAAAATAATTCAGTATGAGGCTAGATTAAGACTCTATGACTTCTCTAATTAGCTTCAGCAAAAAATCCTTAGATGCTTAAATAAGAAGCAAACATATGTACTTTATGCAAGACTTTAATATTCAAAGATCAATCTTTATTAATAAGAAAAGCCCATATCCCTTTTCCATTTATTTGGATTCAGTTGTATTCTTAAATCGGCCTCGTTTTAGGCATGTCAATCTTCATTTATTCTTGAGTACATTTGGATTCGTTGTTGCCTCAAAAGCTACAACCAGAAGTGAAGGAACCTTTTACTTGTTTTCTCTCCGATTTGAAACAGGACTCATGGCTTCCCCAAAACGTGCCTCATAAATTTCTATGATTTTTTTGAGAGAAGATATTTTGCATATTTTGAAACAAAAGCATGGCTTATCACCCCCAAAAAAATTCATAGAATTGCATGGGATAGTTTATCTTAAAGATAAGAATATAATAAAAACAAGTAAGGGCGCTGCAGTCGAGTTTCCCGACCACAAAATACCCTGTTCATTTGTTTTCATTTAATTGTTTTTGAATTTCATAAAATTATCCCAAATGTAGGCAACACTTTTTTCTAGTAATGACCAACAAGTAGGGGGGGTCCTCTTATCAGCTCAACTGTTTCGCTTATAACTCCGGTGTTTTCTGATTGTACTTTTCAGAATAGACAGATATTGGGCCTAGCTTGATGTATACTAAACCACGAGGCTCTAACTTGAAAATTGTGGATCTGACGCCTATTTAGGTCTAGGATTTCTAGAGGAGGTCTAGGTTTTTTGGGGATAAAAGGGGGACGGGGTGGAATTTTTCAAATCTGAAACAAACTTGATCTGCGTACAGCATAAATCTACCTTCGTGCAAAAATTTGTGGCTCTATCTCTTATAGTCTCTGAGATCGACGCGTTCATACAGACAGACAGACGGACGGACGAACGGACGGACAGACGGACAGACGGACATGGCTATATCGACTCGGCTGTTCATGCTGATCAAGAATATATATACTTTATGGGGTCGGAAAATTTTCCTTCTCCCTGTTACATACATTCGCACAACTTCATGATCCCCCTTTTCCCATTTTCAATGGGAACAGGGTATAAAAAGACAGTGTCAAACAGAAAGAAAAAAATAGAATAAACTCCCCATAAAACATGTCTAAAAATGGCCCAAATGACCTCTCTACCGACAGTTATTTGTAATGGGGTCTTACTGCCACTCCAGGGCCAATTTTAAAGTCGATTTCTTTCCAACTAATCAAAAGGAAATGCCTTAAGCCCCTTAAGCTCATGGCCAAATGACAATGGAAACAGACTACAAGCTATTAATTAATACAAAACAAACAAAAAAATAAAGCCAAATGAATATAAAAAATAAGCCAAACCCAAACAAAATCAAAATGAACCCACGAAAAAGCAAAGCAACAAATTAGCAACAGTCGTTATTTCTATCTCTCTTTTCTAATGCTCCCTGGCCACTTTTCACACACAAAAAAAAAGAAAACTGTTACAAGGTTTTCCTTTTGTTCTCTCTTGTGTGTCTAAAAACAAACACATATAACCATAATGGATATGCCTCTGATCCTGACCAAAACAAACTTGAATTTCTGCTTGTGTTTCTTCGAAAATTTAAATATTGATTCAAGTCCTTTGGGGAAATATTTACTACTTAGAAAGAGAAAGGGATGGCAGGCGTTAGATCCTTTGTCTCTGGTATAAATTTATACAGGCATAATTTGCGTGCCTAATGAAAATTTCATGGAAATTTCAAATGCAAATACAGAGTTGCAAACACACAAATTTCCGCTTCTGTCTTTGAAGTGTGTTCATGTCTGACTGCATTTGCCCACAAATTGGCATTCATTTTGTGAAATTAATTTATGATGCCGTATTTTGGTTGATAAGATAATCTAGCTATACTTCATTATCAGCCGTAAAATGTGGTTTTTATGTGACAACCATTTTCGATGACATTTCAAATTGTTTTACACACTTCTCGATAGCACACACACACACACACAGATTAGCCCGACAAACACGTGATTTATATGGCCAATTTTAATTCAGTTTCGATTATGCAAGTGGTTTACAAATTAAAGTTTAAAAATTAAGTTTGGTTATGCGATTTGTTTGGCAATTAAGTTGGCTAATTTATGCATGGGAAAGTGAATTTCAGTCAGAGGTGTGGTCTAATAAAGTCAAAAATTCAAATAGCAATTTGGGGAAATATGTCCTGTATAATTTTTTGCCTCTAAGGGCAGAATTCACATCTTACACTTGGACAGTGGCACACAAACTAATAGAGTAAATTGTGAGTTTAGCCAGAAGCTCTGAAGTGGGCTCTAAATGTCTTAAAATTAGTCAAAATTGTTTAATAGGTAAAAAGCAAGTAAGGATAAGAACTAAAAGATTTGGACCCAGCTTAAGTTGATTCCTAGATCTAAATAAATGGCAGTTGACATTAACTAACATGAAATTTTGATAGTAGATCCAAATAGATAGGTAGATGGTTTATAACAAAACCCGTGCTAAAGTCTATATATTAAAAATATCACATCAAGTACAATCCCATTCTGAAAGCTTTAACATACCTAAGTTATGGCCTTCCATAAATAAGTTTAACTTATCTCACTTTGAAAATTATGAGAGTCGCACTTTTGTTTCCCCCATTTTGCAACTTTAATCATTCTAATTTCCGGCGATTAGATAACATAAATACAATGTTTTTGCTCTTAACCATAAACTTGACAGTTTTGATTAAACAACTTTCCACTTGACGGAAGTTTGGCCCAAAAAACCAAAAAAAAAAATTAGAACAGAACTTTAAATTAGACAAAGGCCACACAGAACAACGAACTCTTGTAAATTTTTTTTTCCTTTTTTTCTCGTTTCACACCGAAAAATTACGGTAATTGTAAGCGTAATCAAATAAATTAGACAAGTACGTGCAAGTGCGTTATTTTCAGCACATTAAGTGCTGTTATTGTGCTGCACAATGAAGAGAATGACGGACATGGGGTATTGCGTGAATGAATGAGTGGCTGACTGCTTGACGCTGGGGGCTGGAGCGCTCTCCAAAAAAAAAAGAACCAAACGAGAATAAAACTAGAATGAATGAATCAACTCAACTCGGCATTCCGGCATTAAGACAATCATTTTAATTGAAGTGCCACTTTCTGAGCTCCCAAAAAAAAATACCCCCGTAGAGATTGGACACGTCTCGTCACTTGTATTTAGAGCGCATACTTTGCCCAGCCACTGTAACATAGTATATCGGATGTATGTGTGTGTGTGTGTGTGACGCTAAGCACTCAATAAAAAGTTTTCGGTTGCCTGCTGTTTAAATTGTTTTAGTTTTTAGTATTTACTTTTTGGATTTCAGCGCGCTGCACTTAAGCTTAAATGTTTTTCTATTTTATTTTGTTATGAATTTGCTGCAGATGATGGGTTTGGCATGATATAAATCGTATTATGATGTAAATTGGATTTAAATGAATAAGTTGTATTTGTGGAGGGTTATGGTGCAGCAAGAGATCACACCCAGACACCTTCACTGGCTATTGGCGCCAGCTTTGAAGTAACGAGCCATGAAAACAGCCTATCAAACTCTGACGTTCGGACGTTCGCTAAAGGTCCCTTTCTCTTGCCATCCAAGAGATTATACTAAACTACTCCAAGTTGGTTTGTAAGCATGCAGTTTTAATCTTGTAGCCCCCATCTCCCAACTCCAGTTGAAACTGAAAATCTGTTATGAATTAGATTTTACCCCCCAAGAACACCTTTAATTTTTGTAAATTTCCCAAGATAATTCCACCATCCAGTTCCCCAATCCCACTCATGTCTGATATATGCAACTTTATCACCGCTAATACATTTCGCTCAAATTTGAAATTGAATATCTTCGAAAACAAAAAAAAAAACAAAAACTGTAATTGATTTTTCGCATGTTTTCTTGTCGTGTTTTCCTTTCCACTTTGATTCCTTTAATCTTCTGAAATTCAGTTACCAACAAATAACCTGAGGCGAAGCTAATTTTCTTTTGTTTTGGTATTTTCATGTTTATCATTCAAGTTTTCCCCTGAGCTTAAATTGAATACATATTGTAAATATTCAATTTTACGATGTAAGGGTAAAGCATGTTTATGAGCACCCTTATTTCATACAAGGTGGGGGTGTAGATTTTTTTATGAAAATTTGAAGACCATAAAAACGTCTTCGTATTTCACTTTGGTCCAAAAAAAAAAGTTATTACTAAAACTAGTTTAACTGCCATTTAAGAGCCCAAACTTTAGCATTTTTTATTACCATTTTGCTGGGTTATTAAAAGCAATCTTCTTTATGGGTGGAGACATTAATAAGGTCCAACACGCACGCAAACACACACACATGGAGCCACACTTTATGTCAAAGTGGAAGCCTTCACTATGTTATATTAAATTAAATTTATTTGCTTATTTATGAACTGGCAACAAAGAAATATTTCTTGCAACAAATTAAAGTGAAGGAAGTAAGGCAACAGCTGGAGCATGAGTTAGGGCCAGTTGTATTGTAGTTTGATGTGTGCCGACCAAGAACAAGTATAAAAGTTAAATTGGGTGGCAGGAAAAGTTACTGTTTGTACATTTATGGACAGCTGGTTGCCTTATAAAGGCTTTTGATGTTGATTTAAGTACAAGTATTTCATAAAATTGCTGTTTAAACGGTTTTTACGCAATGGCTGTCAGTACTCAAGTCCTTCATAATGAAAATGAAGATGGGCCAGAGGTGATGCTTGAAAATTTATTCACATATTTCAAGAGTTAATAAAAATAAAACAGGTAAATTGAATATTTTGAGCTGTCCTGACATTGTGACCCTTGCTCCTTTGTTCGTTTTATGGCCATAGTAAAAGAGAATTGTATAATACAAAAATTCTTTTCAACGATTTGATTGTCGTTTGATTTGCACTCTTCTTTTCACTTCAACATGAAATGTACAAACAATAGATTTTGTTGCGTCAGCAATTTGTTTACATGCAATAAATTTTTGCAAATCAACGATAATGCAATTTATTTGTTTATATCTTTTTGACTTTTTTTGTGGGCTTTATTATTGCATTTCACATATTTTCTTTGCCCAAACGTTAAATGCTTTGGACGAAGTACAGGAGACAACATGGACAAAATGGTCTTGGTTTATTGGTTTATGTGTGTGCGAAATTTATGAGTCGCAGTGTCCAATATTGTTTGCACAAATAAGTTTGTTATTGTATTGACTTTAATATATATTTATCAGTAATACGATATGTTGTTAATTTTAATGCAAAGGCAGCTTGCCAATATTGTATTTTAATTATGTCATATATATGCAAATAATTGGCAGCAGAGTTACAAGTGTGTTAATATGTTCAGAGAATTTTCAGCAATTCTTGGAATGCTTTCGAGTATATTTTTTGGAACAAAGTGGAATTAAATATCTCACAGATATAAAAAGGAGAAACGGCAAAGCATACAAAAACGCGAACACTTCCATATCCCTATACGGTTTGGAGTACATAGATATATGAAAGCTTTGAACCTGCATTGCCACACCTCAATAAACCTTACGGCAGGGCATTGTTTGGTCAGAAGCTACACAACAAGCTTGTACTTGGGTTTGTTAACAAGAACCAGAAACACAAACATATTTGGCATTGTTTTGTGTGCGTAGCAACAGACACGAAGTTGAAGGCAGAACCATAACTGTTTCAACACGCTCTTGAACATTGGCAGCGACTCAACTAATCAAAGGCCGAAAAACACTGGTCTAGATCAGCGCCATCTTAATGGAGAGTACAGAAAAAAATGATGGTGCTGGTGAGTATGAAATGATCAACATGCAGATCACTCTCTACCAATCACACAGAAGTTGTACCTCAATGAGTGTCAGAGAAAGATAGAGACGATCTCTTTAAGAGGAACCCTGTTTCAAGGGAAGATCTAGGTAATAGTTTGTCAATTTACACAAACAGTGTTAATTATGTATGTCAATTTTATCGACTTCTTTGAAATTTGGCGATATATCCCTCAAAAATCGCCTTCAAGGGAAAACTTTGATTCGACTTTAAGTGATTTGGAAGTGAACACTGGACTGTAGTGTTAAATTTGTAGCATAAAGTCGACAAATGCAGCCACAGAGCTTAAACTTGATTAATTTGATAAAAATATTCAAAGTTACTTGTGGGAAAGGCCTACCACTGGCGCATATGGACCCACTTGGCGGATACTTAATTAAATTTTATTTGTTTTAATTTTAGTTACATAATTTTTGTTTTATTTTATGGTTTGTCTCGGAGCTTGGTAATTTATGGAAAAATCCCTAAAAAAGTTAGACTATCATTTCATTTCCGACCCTATAAACTATATATATTCTTGATCAGGGTGACGAGCTGAGTCGATTAAGCTTTGTACGTCCGTCTGGCCGTCTGACTGTCAGTTTCTACGAGAACTACTGTCAAAGTTGAAGCTATAGAGCGGAAATTTTACACAGAGTCTTCTTTTTGCTGCACACTACTAATATGTCGAAACCGACCGGATCGGATGACTATATCTCATAGCTTCCATAGGAACAATCGGTCGGAAAACTAGTTTTAGTGAGAAAAACTAGTCTCTTTTCAATGGAAACGTCTCCAAACTTTGTAATCTTAGGTTTTCTATGGTTTTTTATAATTCTCCCAAGTTTTATTAAAATCCGACAACTATATGGTATAGCTGCCATACAAAAGATAGGTCTGAAAAACAGTCTTAGTTTGAAAAACTTTTTTGTTTTTAATGGTAGCATACTGCATTTCTGTATTTGCTAATTTTGCATGCTTTCACCCAATTTCACAAATTTTTGTCCAAATCGGATGACTATATCATATAGCTCCCATACGAATGATAGGTCGCAAGTGAGTGAAAGCCCTTGAGTCCGCTTTTAAAATTGGTAACAAAACCTGTAGCCCTTTTATGAATTAAAATACTGAAAAAACATGTAAAGTTGAACAATTTACTCTTCCAATCATTCAGTTCTAATATCCCAAAATTTGCTCAGATCCGCAGATGATATACAGAACTAGTTTTTGAGACAAAATAAAGTCTAAAAACATTTTCGCAGGAATTTCTGTATATACTCAACACCAAACTCAGATGGTGATACACAAAACAGATTCGAGGGTTTGGTTAAGTAGCCTTGTTTATGCAATATTATTTTCCTTCTCCCTTCTTAAGTGAAAATTGCTATTTGCTGTTTGGCAAGGCCAAAACATTTGTCATCCTTGTATCCCTCTGTTTGCCCTAAGACTGTGTTATTAGAAGAGATATTTTCAAATTATTTGGTGAAATTTAATTATTTATCAAAATAGACTTAAGTGGTTTTTTGTTCAGCTCAAAGCTGCTTGCATCATTTTATGTTTTATTCAAATTACATGGTTTAATTACTGAAGCGTAAGAAAAACACACATTTAACTGGAAAATAATTCACTTTGTCTTACAATTCTAAATTCGAACAACAATTAAATTATTCCGTTTCCTTGCAAATTGTAGTCTAGTTAAATGTCTCAAATGTTCAACATTTATTTGTGAATCACTTTAAGTGAGTTTTGCATTTTCAAATTATCTCATTCTATATATCATTTGTGGGGCGTTTCTGCAATGCGACGAAAGCATGGAAATAATTTTTATTAAAATGTCAACAGCCTGGCAATGAGCATTCGAATGAATGTTGCTGGCTGTGGCCATCTCTGTGTGTTTGACTGCCAAGAGCCAAAATGTTTGCCAGCAAATTGCAGTTGCAAGTGCAGAGTGCAGAATGTGTGAAGAGCAGCAAAAGGGAGAAGTTGTAACTAAAATGAAAAAGTAGTTGTCTACTTTTAGGCGCCAACAGAGCACGTTTCATATTAAAATTTAACGTGTGGCAATTAAAAAGCAATAATAATTGAGCAAAAAGTTAAAAACAAAAAAGAATCCCGAAAGTCTACAGGCGCCACACATACAAAAAGTGGACCATTTACAGCTTCCTTAAGTCTGGGATTTTGCTTTTCGCTCTCTCTTTGCTGCTGCAAATTGTGCGCTCATGAGTTGCAGCTTAGCACAACAGAACAAACTAAAATAAAAAAAAAACTATATGAGGAAACCAACTAGTGTCCATAAAGATTTTTTTAGTTTCTCTCCTTTCATCTACTTACATTTCTGTTTTCAAGTACGCACTTCAATTAACTGTAACATATAAAAAAAAACTTTAGAAAACTACCGCCCTGTTTTATTTTATAAATAAAATTTTATAGAAAATCGTTAATATTTACGATACATTAGTACCAGTACCAGTACAAGAAGTCAGTTTCAAGTGGCCAAGTGAAGTCAAATTTTAAGTTTGATTTTGTTTGTGTCTTGGGTGGTTAAAGTTTGTTGAATTGAATGGGGCCACTGTCTGTGTCAAGGCGATTAAATTTAGAATTTATATGACAATTAAATGGCTCAATTAGGCTACACTAAAGGATAGTGGGCATTGAGTTATGTGTGGGTGGGCTTGAAAGGAAGTAGCAGATTATGTTAGGCAAACAGCAAGCTTAAAGGAAAGCTTAAATTTGTATACTAATTCTGTGAGATGAAAATTTATAGGTGCGTTGAATATGGAATTTAATAAGATTTGTGGCTTCCAAGCATTATAAGGTTAATAGAGTCAATAAGCTTTTGATTTTAGGGAGAAGGTGTAGAAAGAGTTGTAGGTAAGCTTAACGAAACTGTTATTAGATTAAGATCCAGATGGACACAATGTCTACGGAGAAATGCACAAAAAAAAATAACAGAAATAAGAAGAAAAGTCGGTAAAGCCCGACTATAATATACACTGTACCAACGAAATTATACGCTCAGCATAAATTTTGATGCTGCGGTAGCATTTGAGAGCAGCGCTGAATATGTCTAGATGGTACAAACCATGTACCCTTAAGACTGAGGGAGATATGAGGTTTTTTCTGAATTGCAAGGGCGGGAGGGCGCATGGCCAATATTGAAAATAAACTTGATCTGCCTGCAGACATAAGAAGCATTTGTCACATACACGTCAAACCTCTATCTCTTACTATCTCTGAGATCTGAGACGGAATGACTTGGCTGTTGATGCTGATCAAGAATATATATATTTTACTTTATAGGGTCGAAGATGCTTCCTTCTGGCTATTACATACTTTTGCACAAAATTATACGGTACAGAGTATAGAAAGTAATGATGCAGTTCAATTAAAAGGACCCGATCTAAGAAGAAGCCTTAACCAACTTAATGTAACTAATTTCATATTGTTCTATTTCTAAAATATTCTTATCAGTTTAGTTTTTGGAAGGAACTATATAATTAAAATTTTTGAGAAAAATTCATTTTTTCGAATGTTTCCAAACAACCAAACAAAAATAGTTTAGCAGCATCCATCATAAAGATTGAAAAGCTGATAGTTCCTATCGATAAGTATCACCCCACTAATGTGTAACCAATTCGAGTACAACTCCAAAACTTTAATCTCTCACCTCTCCTCCACCTCTTCATTAACCACACTCAACCCCTCTTGAAACGAAACGAACCCAAGTGGTCTACAGTCCTTAAATATTTCCGCACAGTTTATTTTTGCACCACTTGCACTTTTCACTGCCTTGGCCCTAACTAATTTTTGGTTCCATTTGGGGGCCAAAGGCATAAATCCTGTTGTGGGTCACTTAAAGAACGCACAAAAATTAAGTGAGAAAAAAAAGAGGGAAAGAAGTGAAAAATCGTTATGGTACAATCAGTAAATGCGAAAAAGAAAGGGTGAAAATATTTTTTGCTACAGGCAAGCCAAATTTCTTGCTAAGTATTAGCAGCTTAAGCGTTTTAAGCACAGATTACCAAACTGAGATCTCGTTAGGAGCACACTCCTGCCACCCACACACACACACACACACAAACACTCAAGTCTCTGCCAAAAGGCCAATTGACACTGAATTTAATTCCGCAAGAAGAATTTTGCACCCCTAACATTTGAATTGGTAATTTTTCGTTAGAATGAAATACAGCAGCTTCCAAATTAAAGAGTAAATTACAGAGAGAGAAAATACTGGTAAGAATTAGTTGAGTAATGTAAAGAAAACTAATTGAAAATAGACAAATAACAAACAGAAAAGATATCAAAAATAAAATACATCCTAATTAAAATGTTGGAAGAATTAACCTAAGCCCTTGAGTGAGTTTGCACAATATCCATAAATTCTGAAATTTTCGGATAAAAATTGGCAGAAATTTAAGGTTACATAGTGTTCATTTGTTTACATTAATGTTAATGCTCTGTTAATTAACATAACTGTCCTGATTAACGGTCTGGAGTCAGGTAGGGCCGTCCTTAACTTAAGATCTCATTATTGTTCTGCAGTAGCGTGGTCGGGGAGAAGAGTGGATGATGCAATTAGTTACATACACTCAGAAAAAGTTCTTTGTAGATTAAAACAAAACTTCAAAATCTCTTAATTACCCATTCCCTAATTACTTACCTTTTACACTTTTTCTCAGTGTATTTCTTTCTTGGTTTTTGCTTACACCGCACAGTGCCGGAAATTGCCTTTTTTGCGCGACTTCCGTTTTGTGCCATTCGATGTGTTACTACCGCCATATTTGCCGCCATGTTTGGCAGTTGTTCCATTGCCATTCCATCCACCGTTACTTCGCTGTAAGTGACAGCTTGCCATACGCTTTCGCTGTCTCTTTCTTGCGACACTTGGCATGGCACGCATAAAGCTGTCAATGTCAATGTAACGTGTTAATTTCAAAGTGGTTTAGTTTGTTGACGCAGCTTGTTAAGAGAAGACAGGCAAACAGCCAGGACTTGCTCCGTGAAGGTACAGAGTCACACAAACATACATAAGTGCGGTTTTTACACCCCTTTTTCTTGTTTGTTCTGTGCCTGCTGATGATTTCTATCGTGGCATTTGATTGATTGAAACGTTGGACGAAGTAAAGAGTAGCTGAAGATGCGGCATTCCTTTTTTTGCCGGGCATTTAAGTTATTGAATAGGGTTTGGTAAACGATTGGAGAAAAAGGATTGGCAAATATTTGCATTTTAAAATGATTAATTATGCCCCCCCCCCCCCCCCAGCTTGGTGTGCCAATGAGCAAAATTTTGCAAGAAGTTTGGCTGTCAAGACCGGAAAGTAAGGGCAACGGCTAAAGGACCATACCCAGTCATACTCAATAGCATTTGAAGGCCAGGGAAAACTAATGGAATTAGAGTAGGATGAGTGATGGGCAAGCTAATAGAAAGAAAGCACAAAAATTGTTATAAATAATGTATAATGCTTTCCTGTTGGTAAAAACTACTTAGAATCGATTAGTTGTATCGAAGAAAAAAGTAAAAGGTAATTTTTCCCTTCAACCAGACTAGTTGAGTGATTTTCTATTCCTTTGTTTATCTCTGTCAATTTGCATTACTTTTAGCTAAGCTCTCCCATAAGGTCAGTTCATATTCCCAAAGTGCATTTTGCGAATTATTGTCCCTCTTTTTGCCCCCATAAGTGTGCTATGAAAATGACACTTGCGGCACTTTGTGATTTATTTTCTTTCTCCTCTATGTGTGACTTTTGGCATAATTGCCTCAATAAATGGGACAGGCCTAGGCCTAACAGGTCACAGATGCGTTTTTGTTATGCCTGCTCACATAATTGGGTTTGGTCTGAGTGTGAGGTAAAGTCCTTCCCACGTTAAAACATGTCAATTGTGTGTTTGAGTGTGTATGCCAACTGCCAAAAATGATGAACAACAACTCCGAACCAAGCTCCAAATTTTCAGCATTTTCATTTAACAAGTTTATGAGTTTCGGCCTGGGCAACAATAAGAGTCCATGGGAATTTAGATTTTTGAGTGCTGCCTCCTACCTAAAAACCCATTTCACATTCATGCGCCACCCCAGCCTGAGCCCATTGTTCGATGGTGTTTTGGTTCTTGTGTGTTGCCTCCTGACTTTGCCTTTTGTCAACGTGCGAAAATGCTATCGCAAAAACAAGAAGCAAAAATTTTATTATGCTTCTGGAAAATTTGCTTCCCATTTTGCTGGCGGCTTTTATGGTGCGCTTAACGTCGTCCCCCCGCCCCCTCGACCACCTTTAGGAGTTGCCCCTCATGACAGTTGGCATTTGGCGCTGAGGCCTGAGCTTGTAATGAGACTTGAGAGTGGAGCATAAACAAGACTTCCGGACACGCCTGGATTTTTGGTGCCAAACACTTCTTACAGGCTGCTAATGTGCGGCTGTTTGCATGGGAAATGGAAGGAATTGTGAATCTGATTTGCATTTTTGGTTTGAAGTCAGCTCAGCTTAGAGCAGGTAAAAAAGGAATTCAGGTTGAACTAATTTGATGTCTTTTTTTTACAATTGAATGATTTTAACTGGTTAACCTGAAAATAAACCAAAAAAATTGCAAGCGGATGTACTCGATCCCTGTATAAAATTGTCATTTACGGGTTGGCATAATCCGATTTGGTATATTTAAAAGCTTAAATCGGAATATTTAAACTTTTTGGTAACACTTTAAAAAATCAATTTTACTCTTGAAACTAAAACTTTCAGTCAATTTTAGGACAAGAAAAAACTGTATGAAAAGTAAATATTCTTTTTAAATAAATCCAGATTTAGTTTTCAGTACCAAAATTTTAATTATTATACCCCTGCAAACGGTATATTGAAATTGTGCAGATGTTTGTAACGCATATATAGAAGTAAGCATTTCCGACCACATAAAGTAATATATATTCTTGATCAGCATGACGGGCTGAGTCGATATAGCCATGTCCGTTCGTCTATCCGTCTGTTTCTATGCTATCTCCTCCGTCAGTTTTAAAGCTTTCGCCACCAAACTTTGCACGAAGTCTGCTGGTTCACATATACTGCACACTTGTTGGAAGCGGCCGGATCGGATGACTATAACAGATAGCTGCCATAGGAACGATCGGTCGAAAAACTAGTTCTAGTGGGGAAAACTTTTTTGTTTTTACTGTCAACGTCTCCAAACTTTGTATTTACTAGTTTTTAATGCTTCTCCATGTTTCCGCCAAATTTGGTCGAAATCGGACAACCATATAGTATAGCTGCCATGGAAAAGTAAGGTTAGAAAAATAGTCTTAGTAAGAAAAATTTTGTTGTTTTCAATGTAAACCTCTATAAAATTGTCATATATTTATTTTATAAGCTAACACACTATTTTTCAAAGTTTTGTCAAAATCGGAGGACTATAACATATAACTGCCGTAGGAACGATCGGTCGAGAAACTAGTTTTAGTGAGAAAAACTTTTTTGTTTGCAAAGAAAACGCCTCCAACTTTGTATTGCTTAGTTTGCTATGCTTTTCCATGATTTCACTAAGTTTGGTCGAAATCAGACATCCATATAGTATAGCTGTCATACAAATGTAGGGTCAGAAAAGTAGTCTTATTGAGAAAAACTGGTTTGTTTTCGGTGGATATGTCCTTCAAATTAGTTAGAAAAGGTGCTTCAAGGGTATACAAACTTCAGCCGAGCCGAAGTTAACTTTGCTCTATTTTTTTATAAATAAATAATATTTATAAATTTGTGTGAAAGTTCATTTTAATTTTTCGTTAAGTACTTGGAAGTACAAAGATTACATATTAAGCTAAGTTCTCATTCTAGTTTGCATTGAAGATCAAACAGTACTTAATATTTCAATTATTAAGCAGTAACAATTTCCCCCCGTCAGTTGTATTTTTTATAAATGTTCTTATTTCAAACTCACACCCCACATTTAATATTCAGTCATCGTTTGCTGATTCCCCTACAAATCTGAACCAATTCAAAAATTCTCACACAAAACTAAACCCCTCCACCGCAAAAAAAAAAAAGGACGCGACAAAAGTGAGCATAATCCTTTCACTCGTTCGACCCCATTTGTTAGTCGACCGCATTAAGAATACAAAAACAAAAATTGGCGAAATATCCTTGCATCATGGGGCGTATGCGCAATAAAAATAACTGAATAACTCTCAGACTGAGCTAGTGAAAGTTAAGTAAAAGTGGCCTGCACTTGTAGCAATTTGTCTTACTAACATACGTGACTTTTGGTTCCTTTGGGCCACAAACATTGTGTATAAATATTCGCTAGAATGTCAGTTATGTTCCATTTATTGCACACGCTGTGTGTCAAGGTGCGACGAGGTCAAAACTTTCATCCACTGTGGAAGTGGCAAGAGCGCCAAAATGCCTTAACTGATTGCACAACACTGCTGCAATGGCTGCGATTTCCGGACCGGGGTGTTCACTGACAGCTAAACGCTGTCATTTGTCACATAAATGTGCTGCTCATTAGGTTATGTAACATGCATAACATTCAGATAACGAGCAGATTATTAACGGCTATTACAATACAGGTCAATGTCAAGTGCAGTGTGAGAGTCTAAATATGCAAGTGTGAGCATACAATTTGCATGCATGAAATTTGTAGATTTTAAGGGGTTTGTTAGGGCCCTTGGGTTTTCAAAAGTCATTGAACTTTTTCTTTACCTTGCTTACTGTTAAAATTGGCAGGCAATGTTTAGATAGAGAGCTTGACTCTATTGTTAAATTCTCACATTCAGTTCCCTAAAGTAACAATGAATTTGGCGCTGACACTGAAGGACAGAGAGACATGGCTTTGCCCATTAATCTATCTCCTTATACTGGCCAAAATTAATATACCATTTTGCTAAGTACACTCCGAGTGCACTGAAAACCACACAAAAAGCATTTAGGTAAACACTCCAGAGATAAGAGAGCACCCGCATCGGGGGGATAAAGCACTCACTCACACGCACACACACACACAGCATGTCCATCCACAAGATATTGTGGTGCATTTGTCTTAATTTGAGACAAATGCAAGACAAGGCAAAACAAATAGCCAAATAATATAAAATGGGGAAAGAAACACAGCTACTAAACAGAAAAGTGCAACCAGGCCAAAGCTTTGGCCTTTGTAGTAGAGACAACAAACTGAAGGACCAACAGGATACAAGGCGCAAAGTGCTGGTTCTGAAAGGGCCCCTGGCATATGAGGGTAGAAACAAAAAAAAAGGGAAAGCAGATAAAAATCAATAAAACAGCTCTACTTTCGTATTAATTAAGACCATATTTTGGCATACACAAAAATTTCAATACATAAAGAAATCCATAAGCAAACACTCAAAATTTGTGTCACATGTTTTCTACGTTAAAGTATATCTCCATAGTATTTTTGTTTTAAATTTTTTGGGTCCGTACAAAAACATTCGTTTCCAACTCCTCCTCCGAAATGGCATCCAAGAAAAAAGTCATTGCGGTGCAGTCCAAAGTCAATTTCGATCAAATTATTGATGAGGCTGGCTCCAAGCATGTACTGGTTGAGTTCTTTGCCACATGGTGTGGTCCTTGTGCCCTTATTGGACCCCGACTCGAGCAGCTGGCTAATGAGTATGGCGATCGATTGATTGTCGTCAAAATCGATGTGGATGATCTGGAAGAATTGGCAGTAGAACACGATATCAGTAGCATGCCCACATTTATGATCTTCAAGAATAAGGTGAAGCTCATCCAGTTTGCGGGTAGCAATACGGACAAAGTGGAAAGTCTACTGGAAAAATACTGCGGCAAACCGGGTGAAGTGCGCAAATCGAGCTTGACGGCGCCAAGATCAAGTAATAATAGGCCAGCCACCACACTGGAAACTGCTAAGGTGGCGGCACCCAGCGCGCCAAGCACTGAGAAAAAAACGCTCGATCACTGAAGCAGCTAGTTAATATGAGGGGGAGGAAGTGGGCTGAACCAAAAATTATAAGCAAAGTGTTCAAATTTTCTTCAATTTGCAAAATGGTTTTTCATAAAGCAGAGACTGGCATTTCAACTAAGCCCACTTGGGGGCTGTTCCTCCTTCACACAATGCACCTTTTGTTTGTGGCCTCCTTTTGTTCAAATCTATTGCCTTCTCCATATCTATTGTCCTTCAGCCGTTGTCCTGTAAGTGGCCATATGTAGTACTCATGTGTGATTGTGCCGCTGTGCCTGGCATTATTTCAATTAAATTAATTAATCCAACAAATGGCTCAGAGCGGCGCAAACAATAGACGAAGTGAAAATGTAACGCCATCTGGCGGTGCAAACCGCCGATAAGGCAGTCCTGGCTGACAACTGTAAACTGACACAACGTTTTATTTAATGTCCAGCCGGGCCAAAAGGAAGCAGGAGAACATTTCAGCATCAGCATTCCTTCAAATGCAGCGACAGCCGACTGGGGGGCAGGCAGCACAGATGGAGAGTCCCAACCTTATTGAAAACTTATTTGTCTTATTTTCCTGTTCCCTTCTTCTTTTTTTCACTCTGCATTTTCAGTTGTTTTTCCGTTGGAAAAATCGAAAAGTTTTACTTGCGCTTAATATGAGCATACGGCGAAAGATTCCGCTCCCCTGTCTATCGTAGCGTGGTGCCTTGACTTTGAGCCAGAGACATTTGCATTTTTATTAAAATGAAAAATTGCAGCAGTTTGCAGTTGACTGAAATGTTGTCTTCTTGTCAGCTATGAACAGGGGTTGAAAATAATATTAGCACGGGGTCAGAGCTTGGACCAGAAGATGAGGGCTTAAAAGAATATTTGCCCGAGTTAATGAGGAAATGTAATAAGTGGCAAGTGGCAAAGTTGCATTATAAATTAAGGGTATTGCTTGCTCACTTGATTATTCTATGCTATTAAATTACAGGCCATTTGAGATAACGCAATTGAAGTTTTACAAAGTTTCGTATATTATATAATTTCTTAAAATTGTCAAAATTGTACTTTAACAAATAAGCTAAGAATGTTAACAAGAAATGGAATGATATGGCAAACCAAATTTAACAAGGACCTTGGAGCTCATAGTAAGAGCTAACCATAGCGAGCATGTCGTCTGTGCTCCAAGTTCTTTGCTCAACTTGGCTAAAAACTTAAGTTAACATGTGAACATTCTTTGTAAATTATATAATAAGCTTTGGAGTTGACAAAAACTCGTATGCTAATATGGGTGGGCATTTTACAAGTATTCTTATATTTTTACATCTACAGAGGTCCAATTTTCGTTGAACCAAAACGAAATTTTTGTTCCGGAACAGGATCAGCAATTATTCCTAAAACTGATCGGTTCAAGGATTCATTTCCGACCCCATAAACCATATATGTTCTTGATCAGGGTGACGAGCTGAGTCGATTGAGCTTTGTCCGTCCGTCTGTTTGTCTGTCTGTCTTTCTGATTCTACCCGATCTATTCTCTCAGTTTTAAAGCTATCGAGCTGAAATTTTGCACAGAGTCTTCTTTTTGCTGCACACTACCAATATGTCGGAACCGACCGGATCGGATGACTGTTTATCATAGCTCCCATAGGAACAATCGGTCGGAAAACTAGTTTTAGTGACAAAAACTTTTTTCTTTCCAATGGAAACGTCTCCAAACTTTGTAATCGTTAGTTTTCTATGGTTTTTTATAATTCTACCAAGTTTTATTAAAATCCGACAACTGTATGGTATAGCTGCCATACAAAATATGGGTCTGAAATACAGTCTTAGTTTGAAAAACTTTTTTGTTTTTTATGGTAGCATCTTGCTATTTTGTATTTGTTTGTTTCACACGCAATTACATAGTTTTACAAATTTTTGGCCAAATCGGATGACTATATCATATAGCTTCCATACGAACGATGGGTCGGAAAATGGGAAAAAGAGTATTTTTTGAAACATCGGCATATACGAAGTTAGCTCAGCTTTCTCGTTTTCTTAAGTATTTAGCTGTTTTATTACCAATGCGATTCCTCAGCTTAAAATTAAGTTTTTGCCACTGGATTGGTAGTAAAGTTTGTTTGCGTTGTTGCTATTTTTATCAAGGAAACTATTAATTTGTTTGGTTGAGAAAAATATTACAAAATTTCCTCTAAAAAACCTTAGAAACCCAATGAATTTCTAGGTCGCTCCGAGCGAGGTCAAAATTTCCATAATTTTTCAGTTACTTCTGCTAATTTTCGTTTCTAATAGATATTCCTGTTTAATTTCACATAATCTGCCATGATCCCAACTCACTTGGCAGGACAGACTTCTTCAAACTGTCTCTGCATTCTGTGCTAAGTTGAATTCTTTGCTTTAATCTCAGATTGTTTGCAACTTGTTGGATGAAAGTGTTGAGAAGTCTTAAAGGCCTTTTATCTAGTGCCGCCCTTTGCCTTAAGCTCACTTTTTTACAGCTGCCCGGGGAGTGTCTGTTCCGTAACTTTTTTTTTCTGCCTTTGTTTTCCACACTGAACTGCAAGTCTTAGGCAGCAGCAGGCTCTTCATAAGTGTGTGTGTGTGGGAGAAATAATAATGAATTTGTGGCATGCCACACAAACACTTCATTCAAACCCCGCTCCATAGTCGCCATAACATGCGCCAGATTTAGCCCGAGTTATCAGCAGAAGATGCACATGCATCAACCCAATCCCTTTAGCCCACACTTCATATGTATGTGTGTGTTGTGGCAGCTAATATGTTGGCTGCTGGCTGGTGTCGCCTGAAAAATGCACTGACATGTGCCACAGCTGCTGCTGCTCGATCCCACCTCCTCCTTCTCCTGCTTCTCCTTCGTTTTAAAACAAATGGTGAGGGCGTGTGCTGCTGCGTATGGACCCCCTCGGTCAGGGGAGGAGCGGTTTGGATTGGGGGCGTGTTGATGCGCTGAACAATAGCTATAAAAAGGATTAACTTGCATAACAAAGAGCCAGAGAGAAGGCGGCTTGGACCAGGCAGCTGGCATATAAATTTCCAACGAGTAACCCACATATTGTCCAAAATTTATGGCTAAGCATATGGCAATTATTTAAGCTTAAGTATTTGCATGGCGAATTCTATTTGCAAAGGTAGAAGTGAGCAATGACGGGAAATTTTTCAGACCAGTAATAAAACACTACAGTAGGTGCTTAATTTTTTAAAGTAATAATATTCATATGTTAACGGAAACCAAAATAAAACAAATCGCCAAAATGTTAACGGGAACCTCCGTATAACCAAGTATTCAGAAGATTTTGCCTATCGGACTCTTCGTCCGAATTGTTACTACATTGACTGCAGTCACTGGTGCTGTTTCCACGTCGCGGCACCGGTGTTACGGCCGACACCGGTATACGTGCCTCAACCCAATCAACATCAGAATTATTATCGCCCTCCGAATGCGAATCGCCCAAGCGTCGATAACGCTGCGAACGACTTGCGATGGTCATATTGTTCTCCACATTCAATACCAGCTCAGAGACTCGACGTGGCACATTTATGTGGGCCGGTGCTGGAAACTCGGCAAACGAGGAGTTCTCTTCACTCTCGCTTATAAGTCGACGCTGAGCGCCGGCCGGGAAACCATTTTGAAAGCCAGACATACCGGATGTTATTGAAGAAGAACGCGATGGCGATGGAGTGGACGAACGATTCTGCAAAGGATATTGGCTTGCCTCCACTTCTTGAGCTATTCTAAGATTTGTGGTAGCTGGTACTGTGCGTAGAGCTGTTAGCCAATGTTCAGATAGTTGAGGCGATGGTGAGGCCTCATCACCTTGACCAAAGTTACCCAGATTTGCACATCTGCGTTCCAAATTGATGGCCGACTCGGAGGTCGTCAAGGAAACCGAAGCTTGACTCACATTCTCTGAAGTAGTCGAAATGGAAGATAAAATCAGTGAGGATTCGCTGGCAAGCAATCTGGCGCTGGAACGAAGTGGCACAGGTCTACGATGTGATAATGCGTTAAGCTCCTCTTCTGGATAAGATACCGTTTCGGATTCAGACATTTTACCAATTTATAATTTCAATGAACAATTTTTCTTTGTTTCGAATTTAAGTTTTTGTTTCATTAATATAAATATGAAGACTGAAAACTCTAAAGCAAGATGATTGGAAATAGTAAACACGGAGTTTGGACACGTTGGCATTAAAAACAAAAAAGTTTTTCTTACTAGAACTAGTTATTCGACCGATCGATCCTATGGCAGCTATATGTTATAGTCATCCGAACCGGCCGATTCCGACAAATGTGCAGCGTATTTGTACCAGAAGACTTCGTGCAAAGTTTGTTCGGGAGAGTTTTAAAACTGACGGAGGAGATGGCATAGAAACAGACGGACAGACTGACATAGCTATATCGTCTTGCTGATCAGGAATATGTGTACTTAATGTGGTCGGAAATGCTTCCTTCTATGCGTTACAACCATCAGCACAATTTCAATATAGCCTATTCAAGGGTATAAAAAGAAGAATCCCTAAAGAACACGTACTTCATTTAAACTATCTTCGAATATTTGGTCCAAAATATCATCAGAATAGCAGTTCGACTTCCAACATCATTAATCATAAACAATTTCTCGGCCAAACATTGTCATGATTGTAGCATTTTCCTATCAGACACTGTCCCACTTAATGTTAAAGTTTCATAATGCTGGCAAACCAAATGTGTGATGTTAGCATAGCCTATAAATCAATTCTCAATCTGATGTAAACATTTATTAATCAAAGCCTTCACAAAAATATGCTTACATTTTTGCCTTTAGCCTCGCACAGTGCTCATTCCATCATAAAGCAAAACTCAAATCGAGTCATTTGAAAACGAAGTAAAACTCATATAAAGAATCACCATAATGTGATGTAACTCAGACTTGATGCCTAATGACCTACTATCAATCAAATGGCTTTTGCATTAAATGACCAGCAGACCTAAAAAACTTAAAATATCCTAAGGCTCTTCCCCACCACCCCCCCACATTCACTTGCGGTTTACTTGGCAGTAGTCACAGCTGCCTCTTTGCTTAAATTCATTAAATATTAATGACTTTAAAAGCGGCAAGTAATTTGTTGTCCCCCACCGGGTAGGCAGAGATAACTCCACTGACAAATCGTCCTGCTATTGATATAAGTAGAAAGTCTGCCCACTTCACGCTTACAGGCGTTCAAGTATTGTAGTCTGTGTATGTTCGACTGTTGGCCAATCTTAAAAGCAGCTGCCATGCCCTTACCAGACTATTTGATTTTTCATTTGTGCATTTGTCAAGTGCGAGAAGGGAAAATTGCAAGTGGCAACTGACAGCAGCTGAAAGCTAAAGCGGAAAAAGATAGCATAGTAGTGGTAGGGGGAAGTTTCATCAATTTAATACAATCCACTTAACTTGTAAAGCCAGAGGGCAGTCAATGGGAATGAGCTTTTCCATTTTGTCAATGAATTTGAATTTGACTTTGGTGGCAAAAACGAAATAGATACAGCTAATTGTAAGTAGTTAAGCTTAGATAAATAAAACGTTTTATTTCGATGCTAAGTGAAATCAATAGACCCTTTCAGTACAAGACTACACCGCCTTATAGTCTACACAAAAATTCTAATTAAATATCTAAAACTGAGACATTCTGAAATATATATAAAATATTTCCACTTAAATTCATTTCCCACTCCTAGGAATTCTTGCGCTCTCTATTTCTTCCTGCTTTCAGCATCCATATTTTATGCACATTACCACAAAGGTCACAGCACATTTATCACATTTCTTGTCGGTTATTTTTTTGTTGTTTGTTGTTGTTGGTGTTCGTTTATTTGGGACCCTTGTGGTTTACTCTTTTTTATCTCCTGTTCCACTTGGCTTTCTTCTTACTTACCTACATTTGTGCTGTCTGTTTATATAATACTTATAACGCGGTCTTTCTTTTCTCTACGCAATTCAATTTATTTGAAATTTCTTATTTATTTTGTTGCTGTGTTACGTTTTGGGCTTGGGTTCTTTGGTTGTTATTGTTGCCGCTTGGCACTGACAATTGAAAACCGCAGGCAAACAAACATTTTGTAACCGTTGCCAGTTGCCCGTTACCCATGCCCATGCCCATGGCCCCCCCACAACCAACACACTTATTTCATTTCTCAGGGTGTACAACATGGCGTATGAGTTACGAGTTATGTGCAATGCGACGAACGAAAGAACCAAGGCAAGCGCACTCAGTGTGTGTTTGGGTAAGAGAAGACCTCGGCATTGTCTTCATCTGGCTTTTAGCCTCGTTTGTTTCGTTTTTTGTTTATCTATTTGGTTTTTTAAATGGTTTAATTTGCATTAATTGACAGTCGGCAGTTATTTTTTTAGGATTATTGTGTGGAAGTTGTTTTTTTAAATATAAATAATGTTTACCTTTAATCAAATCCCCAGATGTGTGCCATTTTTTTTGGCCAACTTCAAAAACTCAATTTAAATGACTTACGCAAAAGTAAACACAAGTCCTGAAAATTTGAAAACTGTTAAAATAGAATACAAATGGCTGAGAGCATAAATAAAAAGAAAAACAGTTTTCAAATATTTGCAATAAAATGTGTAATAAATCATAACAAAAATGTCATAAATAATAAACGAAGTGTCTTTAAAACCAAATATAAATGCTGAAAAATGTTTTCATCACTAAAGTCCAGACGAACAATAAAACAAAATTAAATAAATGGAAGTAATAAAAAACTGCGTGATGAAAAAGTAACATTTAATTGATATGTCTGATATTAAAATATGATAAAGAATTGCAGAACACCAAAAACATTTGTCAGAGAACTGTTTGAGAATCATTTTCCTAAATCTAAATCATTGTTCTTCCCATATAGTTGCCATTTCCTACCCTTCAACTATATGCAATCATAACAGGCACACATAGTTGTTAAACAAACACAAATAAAATGTCTGGCAAAGATGTTTCGGTGACTGAAACAGCACAAAGCGATCAGGTATGTACATTCTATGGAAATTCAACACTACCTCTATCTCTGTTCCCTACAATCCCCACCCCAAAACAATTGCCCCAAAACCACACGTTTTTCAACCGCTGCATGCTTTTAGGCTCTACACATACATACATATCTGAGTTTATTACAAGTTTTGATTGTTTTAGCATGATATGTACCCTACATATTTGCTATGGCTGTTCACTGATTTTTAGCTAATATGCACAAATTTTACAACAATTCTGTCTATTGCATATTTTATGAAATCCGTTTTCTGTCCTGCCCTGAATTTACTGTTTTCGGTGCAAATAATAAGCATTTTGAGTGTCATACACGGTAGCACTTCAAAATATTTATGTATTGTATTATAGTTGAATTTTGTTGTCCTCTTTTGGATGTTGGCTTACACATTCTCACTTGTGTGATGTCATGTGTGTGTAAAAAAATATTATTTATTATGCTTACGCGTTTGAATTTATGTTCTTTGCATATGTTTGAATTTTAGAAAGTACATAGTCAATTAGAGCTGACCCAGAAATAATATTTTAAAAATAAGTTGTCGATTCTTTTCATTAAATCTGGGTTAGAAGGGCCGCTGACAAAATTACAAAATTACACAAGCCTACAAAATAAGACATTTTTCGGTAAATTTAATGGGTTTTTTAAGATTTAAGATGATTTTCGTGTGCTGAACTCGAAACTGTTTTTGAAAATGATTTATCTCTTCTTTATTTGTAATAATTTGAGCTTAAAGTTGCTTAAAATGCCGCTTTAACAATTTTTCCGCCACGTTTAGGTAGAACCTATTCGAATGTCTCAACTTTCTTTGATATTGTTATACAGTTATACTCCTTAGCTTTTAAATAAACTATCACAAACAATTCTGTGATTTTTTTAAGGAAAGATATGCCAATTTAAATGCATTGGTTCAAAATTATCTAATTACATTTAGCCCAAAAATTATGCTATGTGAAATCACTATAGTCGTTTGTATTGAATTCTCATCAAAATGTTCAACATTCATTGATTTTCTATGGTCGATACACATGTTTCAAGCTAATTTTTCCTCGCTTAAAAAAATCTTAAAAATATATTGGATAGTGTATTTTAAAGTTAAAAATATTAGACTATGATTATATCAAAGTTAGCCACATAAAAAGCATAAAAAGGGTAAAACAAAAAGGGTCAAAACAAAGAATTATAATTAATAATTGGAAGCCAATGTCAGCTACCAGGAAAAGTCGGTTTTTCTTTTACATGCATCATCTTTAGTATCGATATATCTTTGGTAAAACACTTACTGCGTTATATGAAAGATCTAAGAAGATATTTATTGATGACGCATGAGGATCAAATCAGAAATTAGAAGCCAATGTTTGCTACCAGGAACACTGGTTTTATGTTTTACATGCGTCATCTATAACATCACTAAATCTTTGGTCAAAATAAGAAATTTAAGCAAGTTTATGTTTAAATTACCAGAAATCTAGACTTCATAGACCATTTTCGAAAATAAATTTGTCTTCAGCACACAAAAATAGTCTAAAATTTTCACCAAGCCTATTAAACGGACCTTGTTTGCTATATATAGGCTTGTTATTATATATACCTATAGATGCTTGATGCCTAGAGTCTAGACATCATGATAAAATAGCACTGCGTACCCTAAGGGTCTAGAAAAAGCAAAAAAGAGGACCTTCATCTTTTGGTCTGTGTTGGTGCCTACATAGATCCCTACAATAGCCCATAATGCCACCATAAACATAGTTTGTAATATAAAATAAACCGTGTGCTTTTAAACATATGCAAGAATTCCGGGTTGACTCCTGCAGGCGGTAGCTTAAACAAGAATACGATTGAAGTATGATTGGCTTATTGCTTTCCCCCATATAAGCTGCATTTTGTAGATCTTTAAGGAGTGGCCACCTAGTGATGCCACTAGTTTCACAATTAAGCGGACCCGTCTATAGGACTTGTTGGCAGCCGCCAATTACATTTACTCATAACCCTAACTCACATTCAAAAACCATTTAAACTTCTCCGCTGCCAAAGAAATCACGCAAACTCTTCATACTTTTTGTCGCACTGATCAAGTTCTAATCAAATAACGCGACTTAAACAGACATTCAACTGTCAGTTTCAATTTCCAAGGCAAATTGTTTGGTATTTACATATCATTTGTGTAGTATATGATGGGAAGGGGCCAGACCATCCACTCATTACGACTCAGACGACACAACATTCGACGAGGATGAGGATGCAGCAGCACATGACACAGTTTTTTTCTGGTGCCCTGCCAACTGGGCTAACGATTTTTAGCTTGCCCTTTTGTAGCTAGCCCAGACTTGGCCAAACATTTTGGGTCGTTATTTGATCATCATTAGCGATAGGAATCGGTAGGGTCCGATGTAAGGGTGCCTCCATGTGGGCGCACGTTCTCTCTCAATGATGACGTCTTTTTACTTTGCCTTACTTGGTTGCACCAAAAAAAAAAAAAAAAACCAAATACAACAAAAATTACAAAACTTGCAACAAAAGTTTCCTTTGCTCTTTTGTGTGTTCTGCTTGACTTGCTGAGCTCTTTGATTAAGCCCAGACCCCAAGACTCGGTTAGAGTTTAAGGAGTGGGCATTAGAGCAGAGAGGGTGGGGGGGTAGTACTAGCTGTAGTGTAATTAAATAATTGCGGTGAGCTCGCCACCAAATCGAGCTAATGCATTTGGCACAAAATCTCACTTGAGTTTCAGTTTGGCTTGGTTTGCCTTAACTTTTGGGTGGTTTTGGTTTGGTTCAGTTTGATTTTGTTATTTACTTAATGCGGAAATTTAATTTCATAACTTAGTTTACTTAGAGTTTGGCTGCCGGCCATTTGGGAATTCAGTGTTCAAGTGGTTTTTTTTTTGTGTTTGGGGGGTGTGGCAAGTAAGTTAAATGAGGCAGAGATTTAATTTATTAAAGAGCCAAATGGAGACTTCTAGAGTTTTCCACTCAAATCGCTTTATAAAAAATTATTACCATTAAAATTTTGAGCATGACGGCTTTTTTGACTGCCAACATTGATTTAAAATTGGAAAAAAAATTTAGGAAATTAATTTGGAGTGCTGATCCAGTCCAAGAAATGACTGCGAACCAACTTCTAAAGACCACGCCTCTTTGTGCTAAGTAGATTTGGCATGAATTTAGGACCAGCTGGCAGACTTAGTATGAGAAATCCTAATTCCTTGATCCAAGTTTTATTTACTCTCTCTCTCGCCTACTTCACTTTTTTATACGGCTGATTTCTTATCTTCTACATAGAGCTATCTGTCACATAAACTTACAAATAACAGTGTGAAATCTAAGTTTATCTGGCACATAGCTGCCATGTACAAGATGAGAAATCGACCCCAAGTGTATCAACTAAACAAAAATAAACGATCCAAGTTTTAAAATATATCAAAAAGTTATCAATGTGACTTAGTTATAAATTCTACAACTTGTTTAATGTCAAATAAATTTCGTTTTTCTTCCATCCACTACATTTTTATAGCCATGTTATGTCTTGTAGTTAATGCTTGCCATTCTTTATTGCCGCTTGTCGTTATTCTTTGAGCCCAAGCAAACACACTTAAACACAGTTCCAGTTCCACAAACTCCACCGCCCCCTCACCCGACAGAATAAAACAAAAAAACACCACGCCCACAACACTTTAACAAAAAGATTTAACAGGCGCACGTACTCTGGTCTCTGTTTCTGTCCACACAAAACCAATTTTTATGGAATACGGCAACAAAAACAAAAACAAAAAAAAAACAAAATAGTGTCATCTGCCAGCCACTGCCAATGCAGCTGCACATCATCAATATTATCGCTACCACAAGCAACAGCAGCAACAGCAACAGCAGCAACAGCAACAGCAGCAGCAACAGCAACAAAGTTGCCTGCGACAGCAACAAAGACAATTGCAGTGGGAACAACAACAACAACAGCAGCAGCAGCAACAACATCAGCTGGTCAACAGCTCCAGCGAGTTTGATGAGTTTCATTGGCCAAGCAAGCAACAGGGAGGAGGTGGAGCTGCGGCTGCAACAGCGACAGGCGGAGGAAAAATCTATATAACACCCGCAGATATTCCGCCACCCCCTCATCCACCAAACACTCCTCACACTCACCACAATGGCAACAACCGGTCTAGGCATCCCCATCCCCATCTCCACCAGCATCATCGTACGCCACCACATCGCTGTAAATGTGATCATCCCATTGAGCTGATGGGCTACGACGAAGCCAACAGCGCGGTTTCCCTGCAACGCCATCAGCATCCGCCTTATTACTACAAAGCCTCCACTTCCAGACGTCCGAGTGCCAAATTTCATGAATCTATGCTGGGTGGCAGTAGCCTGGATGAGGATGATTTGGCCAGTGCAGCGGGCAGTTTTGGTGATGGCATGTCGAGGTTTAAGGTAAGCGCGTGGTGTTCAGTCTTGGGGGGGGTGGGAGGGGACTTATTGTTTTGTGGGTGTCACAAAATGAGCCGCTGATTGACCGCAACTCCCACGGCCCCCGTCCTCATACAACCGCAGCAGCAATTCCCCTTAATAGATGGATAAATGGCCTCTGAGTTGAGCTAATTTATCAATGGACAATGGCAGTTGGCATGGGGTAGAAGGAATTTCAATTGAATTTGCGGCCCCTTTGAAAGATAAGTTGATTGGTTCGTGTTACGACCGCAATAGAGCAAGCAACAAGTGAACAGAGATGAGTATCAGAGTTAAACGATTAATAGGAAGTCCTGCGATGCTAGACAAGGAGGGGATTCTTAACAGTTAAAGTTTACTTTTAAGTTTCATATTATTCGTTAAACAAAATGCTAAGTACTTAAAATAATATTTGGACCATCCTTCCCGAAATTAGGGGAAATCTAGAAGCATTTTGTAAAAGAAGTGTGACTTCTGCCTATTGACCTCAAATGTTATTAGCTTTTACTCAATCCCAGGAAAGGGCACAAGCTTAGCCTGTCACTTTGACCAGCCCAAGCCAAATGGAAATATATTAAAGAGGTCCACTTTGTTTGCTCTTAATAACAATTATCTTACCAAAATGTTCATAAGACATAGACAAGCCAACGGTGCTTAACTTCACTCTAAACCCTAAAATTTATGTCTGTCATTTGTCTAATACAAAAATGTGTTCACAATTAGTTAAATTATATTACAAAAAAAAGCACACAAGCCTTGGACAAAGCTTCTGGCCTCAAGGACTACAACAAAAGCGACACACACACCCCGGACATCAAGTAATTAACTTTGCCAGTTTAATGAAAAACCGAACGAAACACGACAAAAGCAACAGCACAGCATAAGGAAAACAACAACAAAATCAGCCCCAAGGAAGCAGACAAGCAACAGGAGCCCCAGCCGCTTCAAAAAAAAAAAAAAAAACAAAAAAGCTCATCAATTTTTTAGCACAACATCAGTTGAACGAGTGGGCGGTCCCAAATATCACGTCACAGCGATTTAGTGTCAACAACAATATCAACCAAAAAGTAAAACTTGACAAGTATACGACATGTGGTACAACATGACCATAAATTTCAGTCCACTTGTCTGCAGCTTTTCCGCTTAACTTGGGAAAACTAATGGCCGGAACTTCAAATGCACAAGAAAACAAAATCCAAAGGGATTGAACTGGCACTTTTCAGAAAGCTTTCAGTTTCATATTTATTTAATTAGTCCATAAGGAAACTATTAGAGGGGGGCTCGGATTTAGTTGCACTTACTAATTGTAACATATTGTACACCAATTCAATGGGAAAATCCCCAAACAATGTGGACAACAAAAGCCAATCAAATGCAAGCGCAAAGCAACAAAAAGTTAATTTTGAACGGGAAGCAAGCCGAGCGAGTATTCAAATTTATAGGCAATAGTGAATAGGGCGAATAGAACAATCACTTTTCACAACATACTCTTCTCTATTTTAACAGAAAATCTTTGAGCCAGGACTGGGAGCTCAATCAATTTTTGGCGAAGCTACGAAAAAAAAACTTACTAAGGGTTTTTTTTTTTATATTTAAGGTATTTAAGGTACTTTTGGAGAAGTATTTTTTTCGAGGCAATCATTTTTTTAAATTTTTATGTAATTTATACTTGAAATAATTCTCTGATATTCTCTATTTTTAATGACGCATACCAGCTTTATAGACCTATTCACTAAATTAAGTTAGAAACATTTTAAAAGTTCGTAGAGTCGGTTCTCTATTAATACCATTGAAGGATCTCAAGTCTCAAATTTGCGCAGAAAACTTTCCTCATATTTGAAAGGATCTAAAAATCAAAGGAGTGTATATTTATTTTCGTATTTTAAGCGTCTGTCGAGAATATTTATTTAAAATTCGTTATTATTTCATGGAAATTTCGAGAATTTGTCTAGCTCTATTAATCAGATTTCAAAAGATATTGCTAGATTTGAGAATAATTTTAATAAGCCCAATGCAAGGGTATACAACTTTTAAAAGAAATTGGTCATATATATAAAACGTGGCAAATTCCACATAATTTCTTATGAAAAAATTCACACAGCAAACGAATTGTTACAGTTGCCTGTGCAAACTTGCAGTTTTACGATACGCATCAGTGCACAAAAAAGCCAACGATGCTTGAAGTTGTGAGCACACAGGAAAAAAAAAGATCCATTTGGAAGGGATTTTTCTTAATATACATTTTTAACTATTCAAATATCCATTTTTCATATCTTTTGGTTGATTTTCAGCTCCGTTAGATGAAAATCTACGATACGTTCAACATTAAATAGATATTTTAAAAACCAAATTACAAAAATTTGCATTCCAAATGTATACCGAAATCATTCAATGGATATTTTTGAATATCTTTATCATTCTTTGTGCACTATCTTTCTAAGAGAAAGTGAATGCTAGGGGTCTATGTATTAATTTAGAATTCTTTTTCATGAAATCTTCATTAAGTTGCCAAATTTACTTTCTCGGTAAACTCGAAATATGAACGAAGCCAATTTTTTTTTGAAATGACCACAACTGAACACCAAAATATACCTAGCACAATTGGTGGTTGAAATCCCAAAAATGGATCCATTTGACTGTAAGTTGCATTGTTCTTTGGATTCATTCGTCCTCCTTTCCTGGCTGAAGGAGGAATCATACAAGTTAAAAATTTTCGTGGCTAATAGGATATGTGACAGCTGATGCTGGGAATGGAATGGCCGACATGCTGTCAAAAGGAGCTGCACCTAATGAGCCTTAGCTTTATTTAACACTGTGGAAGAGTGGGCCATAATTTTTGCA
Source organism: Lordiphosa andalusiaca (assembly GCA_035044965.1). Classification (NCBI taxonomy): domain Eukaryota; kingdom Metazoa; phylum Arthropoda; class Insecta; order Diptera; family Drosophilidae; genus Lordiphosa; species Lordiphosa andalusiaca. The sequence continues at coordinate 1,456,452 of JAWNNM010001363.1, read as the reverse complement.
ATGGACAAGAAGCGGATGGCTTAAATTTTACATGTAGTTGGAAAAGAGTGCGAAGGACCAGTACAACAAGACGCTAATTCATTCGTGTTCGTTTAGGGCAAACGGTTCAGGGTTAGGATCCCAAACAAAGTTTTCTTCAACTTGCTTTCGCATAAGTGGTTAAGTTAAGTTAAGATCCTGTGGAATAAAGCTACAACAAATCAATTTGGTCTTCCAGTCGTGCATAAAATTTTCTTGAAATCAAAACAATACCAATTCAAATCAAGTATTTGCGTGCCCAAAACAGCAATTCTACTTCCAATGAGAAAGCCAGTCGCATCTTGAGACCAATGCGGTTAAATACAACAACTTTTAAAATGGATACTTTTAATAATGGCTTGATTTAAGAAGGCAACACAATTTTTGCATCATTTTTGAACAGAACCCAATTTTTGAGTAGTGTATTAAAAGTTTTCCAAGTTTTGCAGGTTTACTCAGTAGGTAAAGGTCGCAGAAAAAACCAGTCACATGTTTTCCAGTTGTGTTATATTTTTGGGAGCTTTGAACATGAACGTGATTCCATTAGCATAGTTAAAGAAAGAAGATATTTCTAACCATTTTCTTTACAGTCTATATCCATTTCTTCCCAATATTTCTTTTGACGCTTACTGTGTCACGTCCTTCTTAAGATCTATCCCTCTTTTACTCTATTCATTGAGTTTATACGTATTTGTAAATGCTTTTATCCTTCTTTCACCAATTGTATTTAAAAATCAATATACCCTCTACACTAACGGAATTGCGGCTTCATCAACAACGCCCCCCAAAACAATATCCAATTTGCTATGCATTTATGAAATGCACTGACCCCGAAACTCATCTAAAATCTTTGTATCAACCCCGCACACCCACAACCGGACTAGATCCTAGTGGGCCATATTTTATGCCCATGCCAACCATAAAACGCTGCAAGTTGTAACTTAACATGTCTTCGACGACGCTACGGTGCTATATATTATATGGCTTGGCAGTAGGAGGTCAATGGGGAATTTTCTACACACGTGTCGTTCGGTTTGTAGGTGCCATGTTGGGGGAGGGGGGAAAGTTTGTGTGTTTATGTGGGTGTGTGTTTTGACTGCGATTCGATTTTGGTTTTGGTTTTATCCATTTTTTTTTTCTATTCCTGCATATTTTAATGGCATATGTGTGGGTAGATTCTATTGTAGACTTTGTGTGATATTAAAGTTGTGTGCGTTGTAAGTGAATATGTTGACACCGGTGGAGGGAGTGCTCGAATTGGAAAGAAAAGGTTAAGGATGAAGAATTAGATTGAATTCTAATCCGATTTGAAGAGTGTTCTCTCAGCAAATTGGTAAAAGGATATGTGTATGTGATTTATGTTGCTCAAGAGTAGGCAGGTTTGCAATTTAACAGCAAACTCACATAATCTTTGCTTAATTCTACAATCGCAATGCAGAAAAAACTTTTAAATGTCAGGTAGATTACTTAACCGGTTGCTCGAGCTCATGTTTTTTCTTAAAGTCCACTGAATGGCTGCAAAAACTCTCAACCTTGAGCTCTCAGCCACAAAAATTTAATATTGATAATTATAAAAACTGTCACGCCTATTGTCATTTGGAGCATTTCTTGAGTACATTGACATGCTTGGCAGCTATAAAGTGCAAATCCCTTCCCATTGAGCGATAGATTTCAACACCTAAATTAACATGAAACAAAATGTCATTTCACTTTACGCCCTGGGCGTGTACAACTTCAACTTATGTAAGAAAAAAATAAATCACAATATACTCAATACCGTAAAAAGCAATTTCTGCGTTAACTACAAATGATTTTAATACTTGTGTGTTTACGTCATGAGGCAATTGTTTGTCTTGCGGACTTCCCCCTCCCCACCACTTGAGCATAAACCAGTTCGTGGCGACCCAGTCTGGAACTACTTTCATTTTCGTCTCACCGGCCGTTGGTTTTTTTTTCTTGATTTCGGCTCATTTGGTGTATATCTTATGCACTTTTTTATTTCGGGTTGAGTGTGAAACAAAGTGGAGAGGAAGCAAGCAAAAAGAAAAAGTCATTGCGCATGCGCAACAGATACTTTCAATATAACGTGCCTAGGATTACTAATAACAAAAAGAGACGTCTGATGAAGATTGTATGTTTAACTGGGAAACTTTACTTGGCAAAGTGCGCATTAGGTTGCCAGACATGCGACTCAATCCAAGCTTATTTTAGGTAAGCTCAGAATGTACCCAATTCGTTGGAATGCATAAAAGAAATTGAGGAAGTGCTTAGAGAATGTTTGGGGTTTGTAACGACTAAGTCACCCAAACGGAATTGGACAATTTCTCTTTTGTTTTATTTTTAAATATTAGACTTAAATATGTGATGCATACTTTTGATGGGTGAGGGAACGAAACTCTTCTATTTTTACAGGTCGATACTGCTTAAATCTTTTATGTTTACATACTGTGTTTCTGTTCTATCTTTTGGATCATATCACCAACGGAATGTTCTGTAAGTCGGCATTATACTTTTTGAAGAATGAAAAAAAATACTACCTGAATTTTAATCTTTACATATTGGTTCATAATCATAAACGACTATGGATTGTCTACCAAAAATTACATAAAAATGGTTTAACAATTTAACAAAAACAACAATGTTACAACAATACAGCTCAAACCAAAACCATGAGGTCGATAAGCATTCTTAAATAAAAACTGGTATTAAAAACCAGGGAAACAGAAATAGAACTCAGACAACCACTTTGGTATTGTTATCATTTTATCAAATTAGGGTCTGATTTAATATTTCGGTAATAATCTCGAAAATTTAAAACAGTTTTGCGTCACTCACGTATCATGCACGTTGTAAGAACGGCATACAAATGGATTTAGCACAAATAAACACAACAGCCACATATATTTGGCCTTAAATTTCAGCTGCTATAAGCATAATATTCTCAAAATCTGTTTTTCAGCTAAATTTTCGAAGTTATTGGATCTTGTGCCATATACCATATAAGTGTACCCATACCTTTATGTCAGATAAACACCATAAAACACTTTTCACGTTTTCGAGTGAGGATGCTTATAAAGACTTTCAAATTTCGTGATAATATTTGAGAAGTTTGACTTTAATTCAGTCCGTATTTGCTCACAATTTCGTCCAAACACACCATGACACCTTTAAATTAATGTCACGGGTTCATCTCTACTTGCTACATTACAAAGAAGCGTTCCGAATGCATCTACCTCTTCTTCAGGTATTGAAAACCTTTGACCTCGTAAATTGGTTTTGATTATTGGAAAACCAAATAAACCATTAGATGCTAAAAGCACTTTATGGTAAGCCTATCTTTGAGAACTATGATCTGATTTTGGCGGTGGATTTTGTAAATTCTTGAAAGACTTCTGATTAAAAGATGGTCGCATACCATTCACCTAAACTAAGGATTTTTAACAACGAAATGGGTGACTTGTTACATTAGTATTTATTTCTAGAATGTATGTTCTGATTTTCAGAACTTGAAGATAACCGATCTTCAGCTTAATTCAAGTATTTTTAAGCTATTTCGTACTTGAAATGAGTGTGTCGTACTAAATGCCAGTAATTTTTAACTCTTTTTAAAATATCAAGTAAGAAAAAATACAAGAAACACTTTATTCCTTGCACTTTTTGTGGAAATCAACATAATTATGTACTTTTCAATAATGTTCAACCCTCAATACTCCTCTCCCAACAGAACCTGGTCTCTTCCAAGCAGAAGAAACGTCGCATGCGTATCATTATACTCAGTATTGTAGGAGCTCTTGTGGCTATAGCTCTAATAACGGTTGCCCTGGTTTTATTACTCGGATCCGATGAAGACAATAGCAATAACGGTGACCACAATGACAATGCCATCAACTTGGAAGATGTTCTCAGTGGTCAATTGTATGCGAAACGCTTTAATGGTAGCTGGAGCTCTGGTAGCAATGTGATATATAAGGACCATGCGGTAAGTTCTTAGTTAACTGCCTTATGAAACGAAATAAAATCAATGGATGCTTTATTTGTAGAATATTGTGGAGTACGATGCCAAAACGGGTACACAAACCATTCTACTCCAAGCTGCAGCCCATTATGTGCTCTATGAGAAATCTGCAGATGGGCATCTTTTGCTCTTGGCTAAGAATTATAAAAAGAACTTTAGATACAGCTTTCTGGCCGAATATGATATCTTAAATATTAGCTCTGGGGCAATCTTACCCTTGACCATTCAATCGGAGCAACGTTATCTTAGCATGGTTCAATGGTCTCCGGTTGGCAATGCCCTGATCATTAACTATGAACGCAATTTGTATTATAAGAAGGGAGCTTTTGAGCCAGAAATAGCCATTACAAGCGATCTGGAGGGCTCCGTACTTAATGGCATACCCGATTGGGTGTACGAAGAGGAGGTGTTTAGTTCCAATGTAGCCACCTGGTTCAATCCTTCGGGTACCCAGCTAGCCTTCATTCGATTTGATGATTCTTCCACGCATTTGATCAATTTCCCCTACTATGGTGACGCTGGAGATTTGCGATATCAGTATCCTTTGCATCAGGTAATTGCATATCCCAAGGCGGGTTCATCAAATCCTCGTGTAGAGTTGGTAATGGTGGACTTGACAAGAGCAGTGGATGGCAATGAGTTTACTACCACAATGCCAGTGCCGCCTGCTTTGAACACAGAAACGGACTATATTGTCACGGTTGTAAATTGGGTGGATGATGCACATGTGCTTTCAATTTGGATGAATCGCATACAGAATGCAGCATATGTGGTGACATTCGATGGACTCAATCGGAAGGTGGTAAGTAATATTTAATATATTTGATATATAAATTTGTATCTAAATTTCCCTCCATCTTCAGATCTACAGCACTGAATCAAAAACCGGTTGGGTGGATCTTTACACTGCTCCATTCAAGAATCGCAATGGTTCCCGTTTGGCATTTGTGCTACCCCACAACAACTACAAGCATCTGCAATTGATCTATTCGAATATCAGCAGTCCTGAACTCCAACAAGTCGAGCCTTTGACAGAAGGAAAATATGTGGTGGACAGTATTTTACATTGGGATGCCTCCACCGATATCATCTTCTATACAGCCAACACGGAAGATCATCCCGAAGAATTGCATCTGTATGCCATTCGTGCATCAAGTGGAGGCAAAAAACCTACAGCCAAGTGTTTGACTTGCAATCTGATGACATCTGGAGATGTTAAACAGACCTACTATTCAGCCATATTCAATGACAATAATGAAATTGTGATTAGTTCACTTGGCCCTGGAATACCAATGACGGCTATTTATGAGTGGAAACAATCGGATTGTAAGTTAAAAAGAGTGATACTTTCTTTACATATTTTTTGTGACATCAGCAAGGGAACTCAGAACTTGAACAACGCACAGCCCAAAACTATGCTTTGACCTTTCAAATTTTGACATTTTATTCCATTTTTATGTCTAGATAATTGTTTCAAGAACATTTTCGTATAAACGGTTACATTTTGAATAATAGCTACTTGCCCCGATATGGGAAATACCTTTAAAATGAAAACAGCTCAGAGATTAGAACCCGACTGCTCAAGGCCAACTTGTTGATCTATTTCTAATTCTTTAAGTGAAAAACGTCATCTTGATATTACATTTTAGGGATATTTTTCTTAGTTCAAAGATACTTTTCATCCATTTTTTATTATTATCAACAACAATTAATAATTGTTTCTCTTTCAGCCGTGGTTAGTTTAAGCAAAATTCTTGATTGGGAATCAAATGAGGTTTTACGAGGCAAACTTCAAGGTGTGGCCCTGCCTTCGCATAAGATCTTAACCGTCAATATAGATGGTGGTTTCCAAGCTAAGGTCTTACTCCAATTGCCCCCCAATTTGGATACCAGCGGTAAGACCAAATATCCCATGTTGGTGGACGTCTATGGAGGACCAGATTCGTATTCCGTAAGATTTTTCTTTTAAAGAACTAAACCTAGAACTTTATGTTAAGCAACCTACTGTCTTCTTCTCCAGGTAACCAACAAATGGATGTTAGATTGGGGCACTTATTTGAGTTCAAATCAATCCGTTATCTATGCCAAAATTGATGGTCGTGGTTCGGGACTGCGTGGTGAAAGTCTACTGCATGCCATCTACCTTCAGTTGGGTACTGTGGAAATAAGCGATCAGATTAATGTTACACAGTATGTTCGAATCGAATGGTTTTATCATTTATATTTACGGAATTGTCTTTAGTAATCTCACCGAACGCTTCAACTACATTGATCCTGAGCACATTGGTATTTGGGGTTGGTCCTATGGTGGTTATGCAGCGGCCATGGCTTTGGCCAACGATGAGAATCAAGTGTTCAAATGTGCTGCCTCTATAGCGCCTGTCACAGATTGGGCTTATTATGGTAATTTAAAATATAAGTTGATTCACCAGGAACAAAAATAGTTCATATACTTATTATTTCTTTAGATTCCATTTACACCGAGCGTTATATGGGCCTGCCAATTACAAATGAATTTGGCTATTCCAAGTCCAGATTAAGTACGCGTGCACAAAAACTGCGAGGCAAGAAGTATTTACTAGTCCATGGAACTTTGGATGATAATGTACACTATCAGCAGGCCATGATTTTGGCCAAGAATCTGGAGCGTCATGATATTTTGTTCAAGCAAATTGTAAGTAAAGTGATGTTTTATGTGAACGTAGGAGAAGCCTACTAAGCAAGCGATCACAATTCAAGAAGCCGAATTTGCATACTTTAAAGCATTCTTCTTCTTTGGCCCTATTTACGTTAAAGCGAGGGGTCGCCGCTCACGTTAGCCAGCTGCTTTGCGGTTTTAACGCTCTGGTACCAGGGGTTATGAACGTGAACCTGTCGCTGTTAGACAGGATTACGCTGGGTTCTCCATGTCGAACCAGTCATCAGCTTTACCTCGCTTCATCAGGCCATGGGAATTTGTCTAGAAATTTCTACGCCTCTTTTAGGCACTACTGAGACAAAGACGAAGATCATTTTCTAACTTTATGGAACTTAGTCATTTTTTCTGCAAAAATGGAAATTAAAGTTAACTTTATATATTTTTTAATTTTACCTCTAATATTTTCTTCAATCTCTTCTCTTCTCGCAGAGCTATGCCGACGAGGATCATGGCTTGGTCAATGTGCGTCCGCATTTATATCATTCCCTGGATCGTTTCTTTGGCGAATGCTTTGCCAGCAATCGGCTAATGAAAAGTGCCAAATAGATCACACAGCAAACAAAAAATTAAATTATAATAATAATAAAATATTTAAATGTGTTCTTTTGCTTGCTAAAATCTTAAGAAAACAAAAGAAACAAAACCTAATTGGTACTTAAACATGAATAGAAAAGCAAAATTAAATACAGCAACAAAAATCGCTTGAACTTATGCAGGTCCAAAAAGTGTTATAAGATAACTTTGAACAATAATATTGCAAAAAAAATTTTTAAAATGCATTTTAAGACACAAAATTAAAATATATGTAGAGCATAATAGTTAGTGCCTGTTAATCAACAAAACGCAAATAAAAAAAAAGAACAACAAAATTCATTGTAGATAAATACTTGTATTCAATTTTTTCACAGGCGCTCAATTAAACCAGCTTAACAATTCTAGGGCAATTAGTAATTTTTTGTAAAAAAAAAAAAAAAAACAGAAAAAGAAATGTAGTTTGTAATTTTTCGGGTAGCTTTTTCATTTGCTACTTGTATGTAAATTAAAAAAAGAAAAGAAAAATCACAAAAACTGAAATTTGTAAATAATTAGTTGTTAAATGGCTTTTTGTAAATTAGAAATGAAAATTGTGTATAGGCAACCGTTAAAAATGGCAAAAACCAATAAATATATTCAAACGAGTGAAGTGAGTTTTATGGTTTTTTTTTATGTCGTTGAGGGGGAATTCTCTAAAAAAAAGGTTTTAAAAAACAGCTAAGAGCCACAGCCGGCTCTCGTAAGCTACAGCTCTCAGCTCATGAGCTACAGCTCTCACTTCTGAGAATGAGGAAATGGTGGTCATCTCTGGCATGTGAGCCAAAACTTACATATTAATGCTGCGAGTCCTAAGTCTATCGGTTCGCATCTTACTCTGTTTATTAGCTATTTTCTGGACAGGGCTGTCATTATCATATCGATAAGTCGATATATCAATGTTTTGAGCCGATATTCTATAATATTTCATGTTGCAATAAGATAAAAATCGAATTTCTGTGGCAAGCTGTGGTACAGCGGGTAGTATATGTGCTTGCAGTGAAAGAGTGTTGACAAAGAGTGGTGCTAATGAAAATGTTTTTTTCTTAAAAACGTACACAACCGGTCATCTTCTCCAGCCATGATTAGGCGTTACATTGTACGTTCCTTCACTTTCAATAGTACAAAGAATCCCTTTGGTAGAATGTCATCTGCCATATAAACTTTTGGGGCTGTCTGAAAATTTTAGATGCTTGAAAAATAGAACGTAAGCTCTTTAAATCGATTTTGTAAGTTTTGATGTTTAACATTATGGAGTTTTTAATTAATACTCTACTTTTACGACGAGATTCCCGAAGATTCCAAGATTATTCGCAATGATGCAATGCCAAGTACACTGATGCAGCGTTCCGCTATGTAGGACAGTTTCGATCCACTATCCAGTACATTTAATGCATATAATCCATAATCCAACGCGGGCATGCGATAAAAAATTATGCAGACAGATAATGAGTCTGCAGAATACATTTAAGAAATTTGTTTCCACACCAAATCCCAAGCGTAAATCCTTAGGGGGAGTTTAGCCTTGATTAAAACACATTTCAGCACTTTGTTTTTTTTTTTGCTTTCAGTACACAAACCGGCTTTGCTTTATTGCCTTGGCCCCCAAACAAAATTGGGTCACATACAGTGTGCAAATGCGCCATCTTCTCAACATTTCTAAAAACCTAATAATTATACGTATTTTAAGTGTTGTTTGCTTTTGTTCTATTTTTTGTTGTATAATTGAATTTGATATTTTACAATTTGCATATTTGTTTGTAGTTGTTTGTAACTGACAATAAATTATTTATATATATATATTTCTATATCGATAAATGTTAATTTTTATATTTATTTTTGTGAATAAAATATATATTTAAAAATATATTCGAATTCATTTATAACTCTATTGAGTAAATTTGTTAATATCTCAAAGTCTATTTATATATTTTTGGTTTTCTTATATTTGTTTTAGATATATTTACACATAATTCAATAAAAGTTTATATGTTATATCTTACATAGACTTAAAACTATTGCTATTTTATGTTTAAAGTAAATTTTGATGTATGTACAAACAACAAATTGGTTAAGACACAATCTGTACATATGCGCATTTGGAGAAGCAATTTATACAATTTTTAAAGATTAAACTAAAGAGAAATTAAAGCAATTTTTATTTAAAATCTCAGAAGAATAACTTAAGTAAGAGTTCCTGTTGACATTTTAGGAACTATTTATGTTTACTTTACGAATAGAATTTCTATATGCAGGCTGACCCAGAAATTTCAGTTCAGAACTGGGGATCAAACGCGGTTCATTTAAATATGAAACAATCCAAATCCTGGAAGCAGAACGGTGCAGATTCGGTTAGGTTTAGGTTTATTGGGGCTTTTGAATTGGAACAGGGATTGAATTTTTTTAAACAGCATTCTATTATATTTTCAAAAACATAGAAATATTTCTTAAGCTGTATTTTCACTTGTCGAATTCTCATATGAAATGGGTGAAAAATACCTCAGCTTTTAAGAAACACATAAGAGAACTCAGATAGCTTAGTTCTCATGTACCATTTCATATATTTTTGTGCTTCTCAGATTAACTAGATTAACCGGTAAAGCCGAAAATAACAGTTGCGGGTCAGAATTTGCATACCTTTCCCTTCTTCAATGGAGATGAAGTACATTAGTTAAGGTAAGTAACAGAACCATAGCCGAGATACACTTCGGTTGGGGTATGACAATGACAATGAACTAAGATTCCAATTCTGGGATTCTCTGATTTTCACTACAGTTTCGCGAATCGCAACTTAATCTATTAGATGGATTCGAACTTCCGGAACGAAACCGATTTAGAATTAATAGAAATAACTAAACATTAATATAACTCTTAAAATAAATCAAAACACTTAAAATTTGAAAATCTGTTAAAAGGCTTTTAAAAAGCCTGTTTTCTGTACACATACGCACACGTATTCTTGCAATTTGTTGTTAAACTTACACATTAGAATGGCTAAAACTTATATATATATTTCTGATTCTATTGCAAATAAACCTCCTGCACTACCTCATGATGTTGCTGTTGTTGCTGGTTATCGTGTAACTCCTCCTGCAATTGCAACTGATGATGATGCTCCTCTATGACACCACCGTCATCATATTCAATCAATTGATCCGTTTCCGCCTGCTGATGATGATCAATGATGATGTGATCTGACTCTAGCTGATGATGTTCCACCAAATGATGCTCTTGCTGCTCATAAACATGCTGCTGTTGCAGCTGCTGCTGTTGCTGCTGCTGTTGCTGCTGCTGCTGCTGCTGAAGATGATGATGTGCTTGATGGGTAAAAACCAAAGGTGGCGGTGTTGTTGGTGTGGCTATATGCTGCACCGATTCATGTAAAGTTGTGGTGGTCGAAGTCGTTGATGATGATTGCTGATTCCGTACAATATGACCAGAGGCAGTGACATTGGTTACCCTGTCGCGTTGATTGGTACGCGTTAGGGTAACCGTCACCTCAGAGCCCAGACCGGCGAAGGATACAGCTGGTGGCGATGTTGCTGACGTCGCTGTAGCAGCAGCTGAAGATGTTGCTGCTGTTGCTGCTGCTGCTGCACCTGTGGCCGTGGCTCTGGCCTGGAGTATTTTGCGTGTGGGCAACTGGGATGTGCTTGCGGTTGTTGTTGTGGTACCCGCACCAGATCCCGTCTGGGGCACATAATTGATGAGCAGTACACGTTCACCGCTGGTGGTTTGCGCTGCATGACCACGCAGTATGCGTCGCTGCAGAGTGCCGCCACCAGTTGAAGTTGAAGTTGTGATGGCTGGAGTTGTACTTCTGCTGCTATGGCTGCTCACTGTGGTTGTGACCGCTGCACCGCTGCTGCTGCTGCTGCCGCCTGTGTTGTTGTTGTTGTTGTTTTGACTGCTGCTACTGCTGCTGCTCTGTTGCGGCTGCCCACCGCCTCCCCCTCCAGGGCCGCTGGTCATATCGTTGGCTCATCATTACGTATTGTTACCGCCTTTCAAAATGAAAACCTTCTTTACCAAAATGTTCTTATTGTTGCCCTAAATATTTGATTGATACGGGTATGTGCATATGAGTTGGGCGAATGGATTCATTTTAAGAAGAGAGAAGAAGATAAGACAAACAGTGATTCGTTAATGAATTGGTTATATGATCTTAGAGATTTGTGGTATATGTTGTGTAGCAAGTGATGGATGCCTGGGGATGGTGAGTGTTGTCGTTGTTAGTCACACATGTTGTGTAGAACATAATGATGATTCAGAGGATCTGCAAAAACGATCTTCAGTTGGCTACAAATTTATTAGAAATAAGCTTAACGGTTGGCAGATGCATCGAGCAGCTCAAAAGGAGCACAAAAAAGGCCCTTCAATCAGAATTAAAGGGTCTCATTCTGAGTCTTTAAGTACTAGTCTGGCAAACTTGTTGTACACAACAAGCTGAACGCCCTTATAACTTTAGTAATTTATTTTAAAATTTTAAAAGTTGTCAGAAATCATGCTCTAATGTTTATTTCCCTACTTTAAACAGCTTACGGAAAGTTAATGCAAAACATTAAAAGGGATGAATGAGAACATATTCATAGCCAACGTCAATAAATATACAAATAATACAAATAAAACATACCAAATCCATATCGGGAATACCAAACCAACACCAAAATAAAAATCATGAAAAAAAGTAATTCAAAATAAAAGATGTTTGGTAAACATTTTTTGGTTTATTGTTTGTTTTTTTTTCTCATTTTTGTAAATAAAATTAAATTTTATTTAAGTAATAAAAACTAAGATAGAATAGAAGTACATTAAGATAGATGGAATATTTATTTAAACAAATATTCCACCTAAGCTGAGAAAACTTATGTAAAAATTTGCAACTATTAAAATTAGGAGAAATTATATAGAAATATAATTGATATATAAATTACAACTAGAGCGCATAGTTAATTATAGATTGCCGATTTCTAGATAAACACATACATAGGTTTTGTTGAGTGGAAGGCAGATAAAGAAGGAATTAATTTAATTTCTTTTCTTCAGTTGAGCATAATATTTTGAGCTTTTTGGGTAAAAAATAATGCTCCATTAAATTATGGTATATATTATTAACTAAGTAAGGGCTGTCTTCTTCAACCAGGATTTAGTTCAACAAATTTAAAAGAAAACTTTTACTATGCCTAAGTCTGACTAGCGTTTATAGCATTGGGAAGGACTTGGTCAAACTACTAATCCAATAACCATATAGCGCCACTTCTTAAACAATAACAATATTAATCGCAACAAAAACAAGAATTGCAGAACTAACTTGATAAACTACTATAATGAAATTAAAATTTGTAGGAAAAGAGAGAGAGGGAGGGATAAGCAGGATTGTGAAAGACGTCACCCAGATTTAAGATTTTAAAATATCTAAGACTACTCCAAGTATTGGGTTGTTCATAGATGAATGAACTCAAAAGGTATGGCTTATTATTCAGTTACTTTTTTGAGAGTGCTTTCAGCTGTTGAATTACTCACCTACTTTTTGTGTGGTTTTTTAAAAATTTGTAATTAAACTGATTAAGATGATTAAGATTTAGCAGCCAAGCATAACTGATCCTGTGAGTTTAAAAAGTTAAATAAAAGTGCGGAATTTTTTACACTTTCTCACTCTCTTTAATCTAATTGAAAGGAATATAGGGATAAAAACTTAAAAATTGTTTCAAAATCAAAACTGTTTGCATAACTAACCTAGCAAACTCACCAAAGAGTTACCTTAAAAATCAACTGGCCTTGTTTTCCAAAAATGAACAGTTTAACCCAATACTAGCCGTTTGTTTTAAGTTGTATGAAAAATGTTCTCAATTTGATTTGGTTTTAGAAATTGTACTACAACTAACTTTTTGTAGCAGAATCTAAGTGTTTCATTTTTTTTAAATATAAAATGGATCTATACAAAACGGTCCGATCAAAGCGTCTGTTGCTGTGGTGGTGGTGGTTGTTGTTGTGTTTGTTGCTGTTGAAAATCAGCCATATTCACCTGATTCAAATTGCCTATAATCTGATGACCCTGCAAGGTTTGCACTTGAGCTATGGACAGTGGCTGACCCGTTTCGCTACCATCGGAAGTTTGTGTCACCAATTGTTGTTGTTGTTGACCCGCTGCTGCCGCCTGTTGCTGTGCCGCTGCTTGGGCGCTTGTTGTTGCCGTGGTTATATTACCAGATGAATCGATGATCTGATGATGTTGCATTTGTTGTTGCTGTTGTGGTTGCTGCTGCTGCACCTGTACTTGTTGCTGCTGTACTTGTCCACCTGCAGTTGTGGTGGTCACTGTCATTGTTTGTTGTTGCTGCTGCTGCTGCTGTTGTTGCTGTTGTTGTTGCTGTTGTTGTTGCTGCTGCTGCTGCTGTTGCTGTTGTTGTTGTGCATCAGGATCCTTTTTGACTTGGACACCTTGGAGTGTGTGCAATGATTGCACAGTTTGCACTTGTGGGACACCACCACTTGAACTTAGATTACCATTTCCGCCCGTTTGAGAGCCAGATGAACTGCCTGGCTTCTTACTACTGGGATCTGCAAGGGATTAGAAAGTTTAGACAAAAGAGATGAGAACCCTGTAGTAAAGGACGAGAACAGAATTAAGGATACGGATAGAAACAAATTTCTACAGCAGCTAACTCTAATAACCACAACACGACCTGAAGAATACGCAAAAAGAGTGTGGCAACAGTTTTGATTTGTGTTTTATGAGTGAGGCGTTAAGAAATGAATTAGTTTAAAAAAAAGTGAAATAAACACATGCGAATAAATGTTAATGGAGATTGTTAGTAAATACTGAGGGTAGGATAATGGAAAGAATATCAAGTTTTATAACTTCATCCGAAATTCGCCGATTAAAGCATAGAATCCCAATTTAGTAAACGAGTGAGAAAGTCTGTTCATACCCTACTATAGCATACTCTGCACCTCCCTAAGCTGGTACATATCACACTAAGTGTTAAGGTGTGTAAAGTGCTGCCCATCGCTGTTTCACTCGGTGCTGCCCACAGCTTAAATGTTTGTTTTCCCTATAACTCGACTATCGTTCCACCGAATTGCACCAATCATTTGGCGGGTCGATAAATAATTTTGATTACAGAAAATGTCTAGAAGGTATAAACCTTATATATGTAAAACTGTGGGAGATATGACGTTTATGAGGTGGGCGGGGCAAAAATTTAAAAATAACTTGAACTGCTTATAACCTCATACTCTGTTTACTCAATCGGAGGGATGCCGTACCGTAACCGGCTCTCTGATAATTTAATTTTCTAATTGATCTTTTAAGAACGCTTTGCCAACCACTTTTAAAACGTGATCCCATACACATTCTACAATTCTTCACTGACCTCTTAATCTAACCTGTCATCCGACTGCATTTCTTCCTTAGAAGTTGTTAACTTTTTAGTGAGGGTATTCCTCTACTGGACGATATTTCCCCAAATTTGGTATAAAACTCCTTATCCCCCTCTTCCAAATACATGAGACATACATCCAAAAGAATACAAGCAAAGTTTCTTGACGCTATTACTGAAAACTATCAAGTTTTTCGCCCTAGCATCCTATCCTTTACCCCATAACTATATCCCTGTGTCTATAGTCTATGACCTAGTCTTGCGATTTAAAAAAGCCTTTTTAGAAATGTGTAAGAGCATTTAAAATTAGTAAATACTTAGTTATTAGACGCCACTTCTAAAATAACTTCTAATAGTTTTCCTCAGTAGAACTAGTTTCTATACCAGATATATGCGCTATAGTCATCCAATTCGGCCGGTTCCGACAAATATACAGAATATTTCTACCAAAAGACTTTGTGCAAAGTTTGGTGAGCATAAGCTATCAAACTGACGGAGGAGATAGCATAGAAACAGACTGACGGACGGACAGGGCTATATCATCACAGCTCGTCGGGCTGATCAAGAATATGTATACTTTAAAATGCTTCCGTCTCGACTCGGCGAGGTTTGGTATAATTGTGCTTCAAGTAAATAATTAACTTATAAACATTTCTGACATTCACAAAACAACAACAATCCTAGAGGAGAGAAAATGTTAATGAACAAATTGGGATTGAGTACACAATCCCTTTACTAGATATAGCTTCAAATAGAATTAAGTTAATGGAACTGGTTAATAGATAGACAGAACATAAATGAGAAAACAAGAGGCGTAGTGTGAGAATATATGAAGAGTTATTAGAAAACCAAAATGAAAACATTCCAAATATTAGGAAAATTGAAGGTTATTAGAATTTAAATTCAAGAAATAATGCATGTTAAATCAAAGTACAGTATTTTCTTGCAAACTATTGAAACAAAAAGGAAACGGAAAATTGATTTGGGAACTTTTCGAAACAGCCAATATAAAAATTAATTGCAGATTTTGTTATATAAAAAAATTATATATTTTTTTTATTTTTTATACTTTTTTTTAAACAAATTTGTAAATATATGTATTTTTTAAATAGATCAAACTTAAACTTAAACCGCAAAATTGCAATTATACAATTATTTTTACAAAATAGACTATATAGTTTTTCGTTTTGCGACAGTTTTTATAAAGTTAATTAAGTAAAATTATAGTCGAGTATTTCTTTCTCTCGGGGCGGGAGGAGAAGGGAAAAGGGAGGAGCGCTTGGTTAAATATGCAAGAAAATACTGCATAAGATTTTTTAAAATTTTGAAAAATCTTGCAAAAAATAAAAAGGGATAAACTTACAACGAGAAAAATGATACAAGAAAATGAAGAACAATCATTCATATGACGGGCATTGGTTTTCTTTTTGTTATTTACAAAACGTTGGGTGAGTTTGTGTGTGTGTGTGTGTGTGTGCGTGTGTGAGTGGAATGATCTAAGGAGGCGGGCGGGCGGCAGCCAGGGTGTGGCATATCTGCTACTGCGGCTGCTGTTGCTGCTGGGGCAAGAAGACCTGATCTCCCACAATGTGTATTACATTTTGCATTCCTTGTTGCGTTTGCTGCTGCCCTGTGACCACTCCCCCACTGCCAGCACCGCCACCGCCTCCCTCATGCTTGATATTAACACCCATGATATGTGTTTGGCCTCCACCCGCTAGCGTTGTTGTGGTCAAGTGTTGTTGCTGCTGCTGCTGATGATGCTGCTGTTGCATTTGCTGCTGCTGTTGTTGCTGGGGCAGCACACTTTGTGCCAATATGGTGGCTTGACTGGAAACAGGCGTTGTGGCTATTACTCGAGAGGGTGTATGACCCTCTCCAACTACACCCGCCGCACTCTCGCCCTCCGTTGTGCTGTTCAGTTCGCCGCTGGTGTCTAAGGTCGTATCATTACCACCGGAGGACTTACTTTTCTTCTCCTTTTTTACACCAGGTTTGGCAAAATGCCTTAGCTCCAGATGGCGTCTTAAGTTGCGTGATTGACGGATGACAGCATAGCAGATGGGGCAAGTAGCAGGTTGTTCCGATTGTGAGCGAGACCGTGGCTCTGTGGGAACAGTTGTTAGGAATCAACATGAAGGAAATGCTCGTAGCCACTACTCACTTTCTGCTCCGGGTGGATGTTTAGTTCTCTTAGCCTTGGGCGTACCACTACTACCACTGGCACTGGCGGATACCGTTGTTCCTGATGCAGTTGTTATCTCACCGGTAGCCGCATTTGCCGATGTCACGGGTATCATATTATTCGGATCCATGGTCACAATAGTCTCAACCTTTTGCACTTCGGTCTTGATAATGGGTGTCGAGGTCAACAGTTGGGTTTCGGCACCATTTTCGCCAAGAACCTGCTGCTGCTGAACCTGAACCTGCTGCTGTTGTTGCTGAGCGGCGGCGGAGTGTGAGGAGGTCGGTGTGCCCATAATCGTGTCCATACCATCAACCTTGCTGATTTTCGGAGCCGTAGCTGTTGTAGTGAGAAATTTAATTAGAATTTCTAAAGTTGTTTTGAAGTTTTTCATCCACTTACGTGACATTTTCTTGACACGCGGTTTTCGTTTCCGTGCTGGTAGGAAAGTCTGTATCACTGCCTGATCATGTTTAGCCGCATCGGTGGTCACTATCGTTTGCTGTTGTCCCGCTGCATTGGTCTGTGTCGTTGCCTGTAGTATCTGTCCGGTATGATGAATATCCTCCACAACCTGTGCATGCACAGTTTGCTGAGGAGCCGTTGCGATTGTTGCTATTAATTGATCCTGATCATGATGTTGCGGTATCATATGCTGTAGTTGTATCGAATGCGTTGTATAATCATCTTTGGTCACCGTTTGTGGAGCCAGTCCCTGAATATTCAGACACTGGGCTGCCTGCAATAATGATGGCAATTGGGCATGATCCACACTGACTTCACCACGATAGACAAACTCTAAAAGAGCCTCCAAATCGTTGGCATTGACGCCAGCCAGCATTACTACGGGATGTTTGCATGGTGTGTTCTGGAAAAAGAATTGAACACAAAATTATTAATTATTTATTATTTTTATTTTTATGGAAGAAAAATAAAGACAGACAAGGACGGACCAGGCAGAGGGCACCACCACATTCTCTGGCGCTTTGAAAGTATGAATAAATTAGTTACAAAACGAAGTTCAAAGCTACATTCGTCGATTTTACAACGAAAACAGTTAAGCATGGATGTGGCACAAAGAAAAGTAACGGCTATGCAAATCAAATGGCAAGGTGAAATTTCACAGTGGACCTTCGATTTTACATTAGTATGCTGTGTGTGTGCGAAATCTGCCCAACAAACTTTGAACACTGCCAGCAAACATATCGCTCACTTGCTTCAACACTGTCATAACACAAAATAGTCAATTTTGACTAAAATAAGTTTTATATCGAGAGACCATGCAGCGATTGTAATACTCATATCGGGCCAAATATGAAAAATTCTATAGACCTATTTAACTGTCCATGAGTGGGTATTCGGTCTTCCGAACCCAAACCGATCTCTCTCTGTTTGAAAGCTCACTTTAAATACTTTTCACAGTTCTAAGATTGCCCGATTGTCTTATATTTCTTACAACTTACAAGGGAGAGTTCACAAAGAATATATAGGGAAAATATATATACATTATTAATATATTATTTTCTCCAATATTTCTAAGTCAAATGGTACACAAACAAACAGCCGGCGTCATCAACGACCATATGGTGAATATGTGTATTATCTAATAAAGATCCGTTCTGTAACTCATATCAAATCTCCGGAACTTATGTATTTGTGAAAAGAAATGAGGCAAAAATCAAATTGTGCCAAAACATATTCCCCTATTAAGAGGAAGAAGCAAGACCTTTGCAATTATAGTTTTACTAATTTACGATTTATGAAAAATGATGAATGAAAAAACCTTTTTTTAAAAACGTTTTTAAGTTAAACCAACACTTCTCGAATGGTTATAACCGTTTGTACAATTTGATAGGTTTTGATAGACATTGGATTGTATTCACAACTCGAAAGATGTCCTTGCCATCAACATAAAATCGGTTTAAAAGTGGTTTAAAAATATTATATTTGGTATTTAGGCGGGTAAAAAGGGGCGAGACAGCTTAGGAACTATTTCAAACTAGATTCAAACGTTTCAAAAGTTTTTCAGGGTCGAGTCTAAGGAATATTTTAAGCCTTAAACTTAAATTATGGTAATAAAAACAATACCGTATTAGAAACAATCAGTTAAAAAGTAGCTTCAGACACATTTATTTTGATATATGAATTAATGGAAACTTAAAAATGACTTTGTGAATAATTCCGAATGTAAGTAGTAAATATACATAAATCACACATTGCCTCCTATGATTAATGGAATCAATAAACATCATATTTGTGCCAGTGTCATTAAATTAAACGGGGAATTTCCAAAGAGCCAGTCCGCTTTGAAGTGCTTTGAATGCTCAGCGTTTTGTGGCCTATCAGTCACAGTTCTATAGAAAATCTTTCAAAATAATTAGAATG
This sequence comes from Lordiphosa andalusiaca, assembly GCA_035044965.1. Classification (NCBI taxonomy): domain Eukaryota; kingdom Metazoa; phylum Arthropoda; class Insecta; order Diptera; family Drosophilidae; genus Lordiphosa; species Lordiphosa andalusiaca. The sequence goes on along the minus strand of JAWNNM010001363.1, from coordinate 1,437,199 downwards.
GCATCAAATCTATTCCACTGATTAAGATACTTTTTTGCCTACCCTTTCATTTCTTCCGCCCATTCCGTTTGTGAACTGGTAAGCGCGGCGCACGGCATGCGTCTGAGTTCGCCAACAACAAACAGAGAGACAAACAAAATGCGACTATTGGAGATGGCGGAGACCACCACCACCACCACCACCACCACCAACCAACCACCAAGCCAAACCAAACAAAACCCAAACAGACGGCGGAGATGGAAACTCACAATGTGCTCGGCCACACTCACACACACTCGCAGAGACAGACACTCTCCTCCACTCACAGTACTAAAGCAACAATAATAAAGCGAAACCGGCTTTTACTTTAACTGCGCGCTCTGCAACTGAAAATTTCTGCAGCAGGATTGGAGATGGAGATGGATTTGGAGACGGCAGGGAGCTGATGCTGAGCTCAATAAGAAAGAGCAGCCAGCCGCCGCTCTCCCTCTCCGTACACATTTAATTAGTAAACCCTCTCCAGTGTTCCCTTTTTCCAAAATCCAATTGCCAATCTCTTGAAATGTCATTTACCGCTCCCGCTCCCACTCCGTCCACGCTCTTTGAACTTACACCACGTCGCGACGCTCGTCGCTCATCGATTTTTCAGAGTTGCATTTGTTTCCTCCATCTGTGCCGCCGTGAGGGAGCGGGAGCAGCAAAGAGCAACCTCTATGTAATTTCCCCTGTGTGTGTGAGTGTAAACGAGATCAGTACAGAAAACATCTTGTGGTTGGTAGCTGTTATTTTGGACTCTTGCAGAGTTCAGCACACAACAGTTTTTGACATTTCCCTGACTCTGAGCGGCGTTTTTAAAAATTACGCTCTGTTTACTTTTTTTTTTTTTTTTGTTTCCCCGCATCGACCATAACAGAGCGTCAAGTTGATGCCGGTCATCAGGTGTTTTGCTGGTATTTCGCTCTGTTTTGGCACTGGTCAAGGGAAACAATAGTGGAACTATTTCAAAAACAGAGTTCCAGCAGTTCGTGCTCCACAAAGCACCAAAGGTAGGTACAGTAGGCCAGTTGAAATGTTATTCAAAAAATATGTTAAAAAGTAGCAAACGAAAAAACGTTTCAACAAAAAGTCAACAGCCGCGGCAAGACAAGGCATTAAAATTTTGTGTGCTTGTTGTTTTTGTTTTTTTTTTATACAGCAAAGTATGCTTTGTATTTAGTACAGTGGCACCTTTGTATGGGGGACAATCATGGTGAAAAATCATATGAATCAACTTCTAGACGGCTCTTAATGTTAATAAACTAGCCATTAATTCATAAAATACTTCATAACAATTTATTGCCTTTACCAAGGCTCAAGTTTCGAATATTTCAGGTTCAAGGTTTCTGGGCGAAGGTTTTTGGTTCGAACCTTGTTTCAGCCCACGCTTGACACAATATTAATATGGCATATTGTATATAGTTACCAAATATATTTATCGTTTAGTAGTTAATTTAATCCTATGTGTTCTTAAACCGCTTTCGACAAAGCTACTCAAATCTTATAGGCGTCGGTTCGTTTTTGGGTTGAAACCGGATCAAAACATAAATTACTATTAAGAAAAATTCCATTTTGTAGTATTTACGCTAGCTAAACGAACGGAAGTTTTGATTAATTGTTGTTGTTTAGCTATAGTTTTCCTTCTTCGGAGAAAATTCGTTGGAGTAATCCAGTCAGAGTATGCTTGAATTTGCTGCACAATATTGTTGAAAAGGCTAAGATTAACGAAAAACTATGGCAATAATTTTCCCATAAAACTGAAGTGTCATTTCATCCCAAGCAACATGAAATTGCTCGGGTTTGAATCTTCAGACCCAACCCATTGTAAACATTGAGGGTTTCTACACATGTATTTTAGCAAGTTTTCTATAAAATTATACTTTAAAACTTTGTATTTATCTGTATTCCATCAGATGATTGAGAAAAAAATATCTTAGAAATCTGAAATAAATTGATGGAAATTGGTGAGAGTGGTGATTTCCAAGAAACAACAAGATTCGAATTAAATTAACTATTCAACCATTTCGATTCTGCATGATTTGACAAAAAGAAATTTAAAACTGATCAGTTTAAATTACAAAACTATCCAGAAACATTTTAAACAAGAAATCACAAAATTCCGTTTATATATGAAAACTCATTCTATAACAAACAATTTTTGTTAAAAATTTTTTCCCTCATAGCCAAGTTCAACTGTACATTCACAAAAGCTTGTCATACACGCACGCACACAGCCCAGCAACAAAAACGAAAAAAAAAGTAAAGGAAAACCAAAAAAAAGAGGTCGAGCTCGTGTAAACCCAACATCTCAGCATTTTGGCGCTCTCGCTTGCGCTCGCTCTAACACATTTCGAACAGAAAGTTGGCGCAGTAGCTTTTACGCCTCCCGCCAACCCCCTCTCCAACCGTACTCCCCAAACAGTTTTATATGAGTGAGTGACTGGTTCTCTCGCTCTCGCTGACGCTCTTGTTGATAAGAGGGCCAGGCAGGTGGTGGGGCGGCCAGCTGGGGGGGAGATGCAACGTCAGCTTCGGCGCAGAGTGCGCAACTCATTCAACTCAATTCGACAAATGAGAGGGGGGTGGCGGAGGGAAACTTAAATCTCTAAAAAACAGACCTAAAGTAGGAGACACCAGAATTTTGGAGCGCGGCGAGTAGAAATCTCCCGAGTGTACGTGTATGCGTGAGCTCCAACATTAACCTATTTTTCTCTGTTTACAAACTGTACAATACACTTATTGAGGTTATGTTGCCCACAGTTCTCACTTACCTTTAGCAAATCCAACAGAAACGGCGAGGCAGCGCATAGGACTATTTTGTGGGCTGGAAAACTGCGTCCACCCGCTGCCAGGGTGCAATCCACAAGGTCACCATGGCAGCGCAACAATTGTATAGCCGAAACGAGGCTAGTGCCATAATCGCCCCAAGTGAGCGAATATAGCGAATTCATTGGCAACGACATTAGGGCTGTCGTGTCCAAATCCAACAATTGCTGTTGATCTTCTCCAGCGTTATAACTATATTGATTGCTATCTGTCTCCAACACGACGAAGCTGTTTTAAGCGGGAGGTAAAGAAATTTTTGATTTGATTCAGGAAAAAGTCCTGATTCCGACGTTGTTGTTACTGTTGGGGGGTCTGCAAAGAGTAAAGAGCAGAGCAGAGCTATTAAAAAAAATATTCCGAGTCTCATGTGCTCTCGCTCTCTCGCGAGAATTGTGGGTCTGTGTGTGTGAGTGAGTGTGTGTGTGCATGGAGAGTGAGACAGCGCACAGAAAAGGTTGGATATTTTTTCATTTCACATTTTTTTTGCCCGCCCAAAAAGTCTAAAATGAAATAAATTCAACAAATTCGACAAGCATATATAAATAAAGCTCTAAACACACACACACACGCGTGTGTAAACACATCTATACATATATGCACTTTTCAAAATCACACACACGTACACCAGCACACAGTTGTACAGTTTTCAAGTAATTTTCTTCACATTTTTTTTTTGCTTATTTCATTTGTTGGCTTTCATTAAATTTTCATTATCAAAAACTATGCTCGGCCTCATGTTATTGTTTTCACCCGCTCCCGTGAGCGTTCGACGATTTTTTATCTTCTCACCGGAGCGCCAAAGAAAAATCTTCTTTAGTTTTATATGAGTCTGCTTTCCCTTCTCTTGAATGTCTACTTGTTTTTTTTTCTGCTGTCCGCTCGCCAACGTTGAATAATTCGAACTGAGCATTCGATCGAATTACTTTTGCTGCCAGCGCGGCTTGTTTCAGTCTCTATACGGGGGAGAAATGTCTGGTCATGCGCTCTGCTGTGGTGGTTGCTGGCTGTTTGTATGTGTGAGTGTGTGTGTGAGACACTGTTGCTGGCCAATGAGAGTGAGAGAGATGACTGAGGGGTCTTTTGCTCTTGAAAGTACAGTTTGGCGACAAGCGAGGCATTGCCAGATGGGAAAATCGGTACAGTGGAATGGGTTGTGGTGAAATAGTGGCCAATTTTAGAAGCGGTATTTATAAATATTTCACTAAGGGAAAGTGTTCTATCTAAGCATAGGCATTTTCAGTTGCTCTAGTTAATTTGATTTGCAATTAATATTCGAGTGCTGTTTATAAGTGCTTAGTGTGGAAATACATATATTGTCAACTGTAATAAGTCTAAGTTGAAGGTTATCCTAACACTAATCTTTAACTAGTCTGATAACAATAATTTCTTGATATGCGAGATATTGACATGTTTATAGAGTTTAAAAGATACAACTAGACCTACACTAATCCGAATGCAGGAAACCGAACCACCTTTTTAATACAAAATTGTTGGCTTCATACTAGAACAGAAAATGTTGACTATATCAATTGGTTAAAAAACTATAATGCCCCAATGACTATATATGTCTTCCTAAAAAGGTCAAGGGTTTGCATATTTTTCAATAAATTAATTTTGAGTATCAAGTTAGAAACTTTGAAAGTAAGCACCGGAAAAAAAGTTATTATCAAAAACTTTCTATATAACCTATGAATAATTCAGAGAAAATAGTATTTAATCTAATTTTCATCTAAATAATTTATAATTTAATGAATAATTTTTAAGATTCCGTAACTTTAGATTTGGTTTCACCGTAAAATAGTAACTATTAAAACAAAAAACAAACTTAAATAAAAATCTGGTCTTGAGATCGTAAACAAAATGCGCTCTTTAAGAAGCTCTATTGAATTTGTCCCACTCTTTAGGAATTTCCACCTTATCATACCAAAGCAGAGATCCTTCGCACACATAAACAATGCCAGCGCAAAGAAAAAAGCCGGTTTGCTCTTTCCGGCCTCTTTCCAACTCCCGCTCTATGAAATGCTCTTTCCATTTTCCCTTTCCAAATCACCTGTTACTCGTACTTTTGACAACATATCCCAGCAGCAGCTGCAGCTCTGACCCTAATTTTGGTTTATGCAGATCAAGTCCCGCTTAAGAGCAGAGACCCCAGAGACCGACGGGAGACAAAACGTGTTGGGTTTGTTTTGGTTTTCAGTTTGTTGTCGGGGGAGAGTTTAGTTGCGTTTCGGTACCAAATCCAATAGTACTCGTTCCCAAGGAGAGTTCTATCCATGGTCAGAGTCTCTGAGTGCGTCGCTGTTGTTGATGAGCGGGCATGTGAGTGGCCGGAAAAAAAAATTGGCACCAACAACAACAACAACCATGGCACGAATTCAAGATTACAATTTTCTCTGTTTTGATGCTGTACGAGAAAATGCAGTTCAAAATGCCGCATTGAAAGGTCCAATCAGCATTAAAGTGAGCGAAATTCTCATAGCTGGCAATGCTGAGCGAACGGACCCAAGCACATACAAAAATGGTTGTACATATATGTGGGGGCGGGAGAGCATGGGAGAGGAGGCAAAAATTGTTATTGGGAGGAGGGCGGCAGGCAGCCAGCCGCGGAATGAATGTGCTAGCTGCACTGTGGGACCAAGTAAAAGAATTGTTTCTAGTTTTTATTGGTTGGTTGGTTTAAGTTACTTTTGACCCTTGGGCAGAGAGATTTATTTGGCCGCCCCGTGACCTACGGGGAAATTTGCAGTGCTTTGTATTAATTGTTTATAAATCGAAGCGATTTATTATTGTGCGATGGTTTTGGTCTTGAACCTTGAGTTTGCAAATTCTTTATCAGTATAAATGCCAAAATGGCTGCTGCCAAGATGGCAGAAGGAACACGTGGAGTTCTCCGAAGATCCGAAAAACTGAATTAATTCTAAGTACATAACCTACACATAAACCTACAATTACAGAGCAAAATCCAAGTTTATTTGACACATAGTAGCTGTTTAGAAGATGAGAAATCGGCCCTAAATTAATATAGTTGTTCGATTTTTGATCAAACCCTTTTAGATTCTCCATAATTATTTTCATTTGGTTTTCATTGACTTGTGTTCTACTGTGGCCTGATTTCAGACTGGGGACTGAAACTCGAACGGCATGACTAGTTTTTATTTTATTTTTTTTTACTTTGCTATGCTTTGGCCTTCCCCACCATACACAGGCCCCAACAGCTTATCGTTTCTATTAAAAAAGACGAACGCGAAACATGAAGAATTCAGCACAAATTTGTTCAAAACAAATACGCAAATGTGTTTGTTTGCCTATCGCATTTGTAGGTCCGTTTGTAAGTATGTACATATGTGTGTGTCCGTAGGTGTGTTGGGGCCTTTTCCTAGAAGTATTTGTGGGGCCATAAAATTATAACCTCATTTGGCAGGCAAAAACGGAATTGTTTCACTAATTAATTTGACAAAAACGAAAAGAAGAAGCAGAACAACCGAATTTATTAGACGAGCTCCATTTTTCATGTCGGAAGAACAAATAGAAACATCTCCTCATGGTGGATGCCGTTGCCATAATAAACTCACTTTTTAACCAGCGACACGGCGAGCTGCTGCTGCTCCTGCTCTGACAAACTGACTCTGAGAGGTATTGTTGTCGTCGTCAGCCCAGAGAGGAGAGGTTCGAGACGGTGCGCACTCCAAGACTTGGGAGAAGGCGATGGGCCAAGAGTCCAAGACTACACTACGCTCTGCCTATCTCTTGTTTTACTTTTATGTTTGGTATCCGATTTCCTCTGCAGAAATATAGAAATCTAGAAATTTGCCAACAAGTAATTCACACTCAGAGAGATCTGAGGAACCAGGGATGGGCAACTTCACATACTGATGGCTGGAGGCAAGTAAAAATTTGATGGATATAAAAATATTTACCTCGAAATTTCGAGATTCTTATTCTTCTATTAACTATATGTGCTTCTATAATCAATTACAAAAACTCTTAGAAACGACAAGGCAAAAACCGCGTGCTCACACCGTAACGTTCCAATGATATGGTTAATGATTCGAAAATTGAGGTTAAATATTACTGGGATATAATTTTGTCTCAATTAAATATCGACTTACCAAAGTATGTGACATTCTATTGCAAGCCTTATCCACTAATTTTGATTTCAACGCATTGAAGGAATTATCTTCGACCACATAATAGTGCAATTTCATTTGGGTCTTAAAAATCCAAAACCTTTTTTTGTAGGACGATTCTTTGAAGTCTTTGTCCTCCCCCTTCTTTTAAAACGTTTCAAAAGTCTTTTAAAGTATATCAAAAGTGTTAGCTATAGACTTAAAATTATGTGTGTGGGTTGGTAAATATGGAGTTGGATGAATTACTGCTTCTGAAGCGGTTTGGAACGGGTTCACAGTGATTTAGTGCCATATTTTAGAGTAACATAAGCTAAGATCTTGAAATATGGTGGGTAGGCTGTTTCTACGAAGGTAGACATTTCCCGACTTCGAAACTTTCGTCTGAAACGCTTCGAAAGTGGTTCAGATCCACAACTGACGATTTGCAAATTGGTCTTTAGATTATTAATATGAGGGTTAGGCGTTCTCAGTAGTTCTTGAAGCTATAAACTAGCCATTAAGGACAGCTAGTGAAAAATATATATATAATATATCAATCTCACCTGTCTTATTTGCTTGGATTACACCAAGCTACCGTCTGGTAACCAATTCCATTGTCCTTCTCTGGATCCTCATAGGCAAACAGGCAACTCTTGTTAACAATAACGGACAAGCGAACTTTGGTTATCAGATCCAAGGGACGGATTTTCGATCCTGTCTGTATGATGACAATATGCGAGGCATGATAGATCAATGGATCACCAGGATAGACCAGAAAGTCGGCACCAAAAGCTTCACCCGAAGTAACAAATTTGTGACGCAGCCAAAGATCACGAAATATTCGATATTTTAAGCTAGTTGTGTCCACCAGGGGTTCCAGATGCAGTTGGCCAGCTATAAAAGTATTGTACAAATAAACTCAATTTTGATGTAAATCAAGAACTAACCATGTTTGAGCAAATGTGGACCAGGTAGCTCCACCAAAGCATTTTGTGGATCAAATGTAAAGCTATCGGCAATCTCCTGAATCACTTGTTGGCCAGTAAGAGAGGCGGCTAAGGGAATTAAGGTATCAGAAGAGAAGTTGGATGAAGACCGAAGGCTCTTACCCTGTTCCGCCTGCCCCTGTTTCAGCAACTTTTTGCGTTTGCCCAGTACAATTTTGTCCAAATAGCGCTCAGTTTCTCTTAGTTTTTCCGCCTTTTGCGCATCTACCTGACTGGTCAGGCGCATCTGAAAATCCGTTCTATATTCCTCCAGCATTTGGGCAGAGGGTGGCCGGGTTAAAGATTCCGATTTGTTGACCAGTTGGGCCAAACCTTCGTCCAAAAGCAGCTGGGTCTCATATTTGCTCAACTCCACGGGCAGAGCTGAAGGAAAATGTTAAATTCTTCTTAATTATAACCGTTCCTCACTCACCTGTGTCATTTTTGTTTTTGTTAGGGGCAGTGCCCACTAGAACGCCCAGAATGCGATTCTTGGAACGCAGCTCCATGTAATCTACGACCAATATCGGAGAGTATTAATCGTGTAGTCACTGGATGCCTGCAGACTTACCCTCTATGTTGAAAACATAACCGGTGCCATTTAAAAAAGTTAAATACATTTTGTATTTGTTTTCTATAAAATGGTTCTGAACAGATGGGCAGTGGTGGTAAGCGCTGACTACCAAGAGTTGGGTGATTCGCTAAAGAAGCTTAACTGCAAGATAGGGTCAAGCTCTGGGCAAGGTCCACGGCCAACTCTAGTTCAACGCTGGAGCGGGGTGTGACTTGTCAATCATACTCGTACTTAAATCTTTCGTACCGAAATTATAGATATGTTTCAGCAACTTACTCGCTTTTCTATAAGGGCGACGATGATGAACCTGACAGCTGATGGCCAGGGCTGCCAGATTAACCACTTTCCCGACTGAGGTGGCCAGTAAAGTTGCTAGTTCATTAGATCATTTCTCCCTGAGCTAGTCATTATTGAACAATAGTTCACTTTTTGCATGGTTCATCATTTGTTCATTTATTTGGGTATTCAAATCTAATTACGGACTACTATCCCATGGGCTTCATGTCCCGTCATAAGGCCCAGAAAAGATCTGCGATCGATATTTTTCATTTGTGGTGTCACCGTATGAAGGCTTCGCAGGCCAAAGAAAACGGAAAACTCCAAAATGATTATGTGGAAACTTCATTACAGTTCAAAATATTAACTATAGTTCAAATAATTAGCTGTAGTTCAAAAAGAACTATATATATATATATAGTTCAAAACTAACTGGCTTCCAACTTTACTGCTCATCTTTGCCGGGAACTAGATCCAAAAATTTGGCACATCTCTAATGGGCAGGGCAGGGTTGCCAGCGCCAGCGACTTCCAGACCAATCGTCCGTGAGCGGCAGCCATGTTCTTTTTAGCCAGCGGAGCTATGAATTAAATAAAAAGCCAAATAAATCAATAAAACCCACGACTGGCGTTGTTAAATACAAGGAAAATGTGCCCGTGCCTGCAGGACGTCCATGTCTACCTCTAACCAAAGCGGAGTTGTACAGTTTTCGTAAGCGAGGGACATAAACAATCGACAATCACACACACACACAGAGAAAACGCCTACTGAAAACATTGGCAGCGCTCCAAACCGTGAGTAGAAGCCTTCTCCATCTCTACCTTAAAATTCGCTAATCTTCTGTTTCCGCAGACTCTGGCAACAACAACAACTCCGGAAGATGTGGGCCAGGGATCAGAAACAACTATAGAGTGGGGCCACGCCACAGGTAACCACCATTGAACCCGCGTCAGCTCGCACAGCAGGCACACACCGCTTCACCACACCCGGCCTCGAACCTTTTAAATGGAATTCCAGTATACCAGGTGCTTTTGCTTGCCGCCACAACGACAACAATTTTGCAACACTTTTTATAGTATTTGTCAGGGACGCATAACACCCCAAAGTAATGATTGGTGGTTCGGTTCAATGGTTCACACAGCTTCTGAACCGTCGGTTCGGTACATTACATGGTTTTTAGAGGTACACTAGAATATAGAATATTTTTATTTCTATCTTGTTACTTCGTAATTGAATTCCCAGGAACAATTGCAAAGCTTTAGAATCCTTATTTGAATGTCCCATCGTCTATAAGATTTAGGATTACAGTTTCGGTTCGGTTTGGTTCGGTATTTATGTTCATAGTCAAATGAACTAATCAAGGGTGAGTCTGCCTGAGGTGTTGTTTACTTATTTATTTAAACTGATTTTTGTTTATTTTCCGTATGTTTACCTAAGCGAAAATTTAAACTGAAGAATCCAACTGCGAATTGTTAATGGTCACACATGCCATGACTGATTGTTTATGTGTAACAGTATCGACTGCTTGGCCACCCTGTACAAAGATATCATCAGCCTCCCTTAATTGATTATGCTTCTCTACTTTTCTGTATTTACTTAGACTTGAATTGGTACATAAATGTATTATTGTCAGCTTCTACAGCTGAGTCGATATAGCTACATTTGTCTGACTTTCTGTCTGTTATTTAGTTAACATTTCTTCTTTGAAAGTTTCCAATCGATATGTTTCTGATACGGCACGATATTCTCATTCAACATTCGCCAGGAGCGCGGCTTTCAAAGTGAAATCATCATGGACAAATTCAGTTTTACCTAGAAAATCAATTTCGAAATCGTCGAAAAGTCAAATATCCATTTTAGAAATCATATTTCAAACGTAAGGCACAATAGTTCGGGGAAAAGATGACTTTGGTGAGCTTTGATAACATTTTTAAAAGTTTTTAGGTTTGGAAATAGCTTTCTCCGTCAAAAAATATTAGATAAACCAACTTAGGTTGTTTTAAACTAGAATCTAGGGCTTAATACCTCTTAAAACCAGTACGTATTCTGTATAATGTGTTTGACCAAAACTGACCCAACTTTATGTTACATCATATAGAACACAGAACACCTAAATATATGTTTTTCAAGCTTCCGCACCTTTTAAAAGGTCCCCAAAAATAACTTTCCGAACAGATTTAAGGTAAATTCAGAATGTTAGACATAAGAACGTGCTTAAATGATTAAGAATCGGTGAAGCTGAGGGTGATCCTTGAACAAAAAAGGGTTTTGAAGTGATTTCGGATCTGAACTTATGACTTTCTGAGCAGATTTTAGGAGAGAGAGCCTTAAGTGTTGCGATAGGGCGGAAACTAAGGGCGGTCCAAGAACTGAATTGAGTTTTTAAAACGGTTTCGGAATGCATTACCTAAAAATACATTTTATAGCAGATTTAAGGGTACATCGGTAATTTATTCTTTGAGAAAGGTTATAAGACTTGAACATTTAAAGTCGGAAAATTAAATTTCTCCACAGATTCAAGAAAAACAACGGTTAAGGACGGGTCAAAAAGGTTGAGACTTAACAGAATTATATATAATATATTAAAGCTGAACTGATACCGCGTTTCAGTTGTCCTTAAAGACTATGTTATATGGTTTAATAATTGTGTGAACCACTGAACCGAAGCAGTCCTGGGCGTGGCTGGGTTTACTCCGTATAAACCCATTGCCAAAAATAAACCTTCAAACTCTTTACATAGCCTAACATACCCCTTGTACAGAGTCTCTACTTATTAACCAGCCTCTAATTAACGATAATTTATCTAATTTTTTGTTCTTCCTACAGCCCCACCGATCTAAGTGAATTGAAGCAGCAGCGTTCTGGCTCTTGGCCATGTAAGTTGATTCCATTTATTTGCCGCTACCCAGCCACACACACACACACCCATCGTATCCGTGGCATACGTACTTATTATACAACTATTGTTATTTTTTTTCATTTTCTTGGTCAGGTCATGAGGCGAGAACTGCGACAGCTGAATCCGGCAACAACGTCGACGTTAGCCAAAGCAGAAGCAGGGTAAGCGGGCGTTACATATTGACATACCACACAGTGTCTCACACATTAAACGTTTTAACCTTCGCCGTACAGTGTGTTCAGGGCCTGCATTAGTCATAGCAGGCGAAGGAAAATGACGAGGCGTACAACGAAGGCGGAAGCAACGCAGTAATCCTCCTGAGCAAAACAAACCAACGAACAACGAACGAACACAAAAATGTTCAAAATCCGGCAACGTAATTGCATGTTGATAGTAACCGCCCTGGTGCTGGCTCCTTGTATAGTTATCTTAATGATAATGGGACCCGAATTATCCACCGAACAATCGTTGACCCAACGACTGGCCGAGTGTCATATGCGGCTGCAGTACTTGGAATCCATGTACCGTGCACGTCAGGAAGATGTGTCGCTGCTCTCACAATATCTGGGACAACTGCAGAGTGGTAATATGACAACAAATTCTCCTCCGCCCTTGCCTGTGGCCAATTTGCTAGACGGACTTAGTCCCGAGGCCCGGCAATTGCTAAGAAATGCCTCACATATAACTAAAATGGAAGGATCTGGTGGTTTAATGATGGCTAGGAATCAGAATATACGTCTGCCCAATGCCTATAATTTGCTACCCCATTTATTGGATGATGCCGGCTCACTGCGTCCCGCTTATCTACAAAGCAAGGGGCGTGCGGATGTGAGCATAGTGCTGGGTATACCAACGGTGCGAAGGGAAAAGCAATCCTATTTGCTCGGCACCCTGCATAATCTCATAGAGAATATGAACGAAGAAGAACAGAATGAAACCTTGATTATTGTGTATATAGGCGAAACGGATGCGGAGGCGGTGCAGATGATAGCCAAGCAGATTGAGACCAGCTTTGAACCGCAAGTGGAACAGGGATTGATTGATATTATTGCCCCGGCGCCTAGTTACTATCCCAATTTCGAGAGATTAAGAATCACGCTCAATGATCCTCTAGAGCGTGTCAAGTGGCGTAGTAAACAGAACTTGGATTTCGCTTATCTAATGGCCTATGCCCACTCCAAGGGAACCTTCTATGTACAACTGGAGGATGATATCCTGACCAAGCGGCAATTTATAACCACCATGAAGAAATTCGCGCTTATCAAAAGCGCTCTGACCAAACCGGATCAACCGTCTTGGTTCGTCTTGGATTTCTGTCAATTGGGTTTCATAGGCAAAATGTTCAAGAGTGCAGAGTTGCCCTACTTGATTACCTATTTTCAAATGTTTTACAACGATAAACCCGTCGACTGGCTACTCACATACTTCATAGAGTCCAAAGTCTGCCGCACGGATAAGGATCAAAAGCATTGTAATCTGGAGAAGGCCAAATATTGGCAGCATTTTCGTAAGTCCTTATTCCAGCATATAGGTACCAGCTCTTCCCTCAAGGGAAAGGTACAAAAACTAAAGGATAAACAATTTGGTAGTAAAGTGCCCACCTACTTTGCCCATACCCATAATCCACCAGCGCTGGTTAAGTCCAACATAGCACCATATAAGAATTACTTACTAAAACGAGCCTATCGTGGTGAGTCCTATTTTTGGGGACTGCTGCCACAGCCGGGTGACTTGGTACAAATCATTTTTGATCAACCCACGCTACTCAGACGCTATCTCTTCCGTAGTGGCAACTCTGAGCATCCATCCGATCGTTTCTACAACACCACCGTTGAGCTACTGCCCGCAGATTCACTTAGCGAGAACTCATCCGTTTGGAGTAATTATAATACGACAACCGATGGCTATCTGGTGGTGGGTTCCTTTGATAATCTGGGTGTGGCTGAAGGGCTTCTGGACCCTAAGATAGGTCCGCTCAAAGAGCTACGTCTACATGTCCATAGCGATAGTGAAAACTGGGCATTGCTAAGCGAAATTGAACTGCAGGAATTGGGTAGCGGTAGCAATGGCAGCAATTCGGAGGCCAATGTGGCCAAGCCGCGCTTCACGGCGGGCAGCTGATTGCTACATCGCCATAGGCAACGTCCAGAACTAGAGGATTAACTGATTAATTCGCACACTCCACACACTCCCATTGTCTATATTCTGTACATCTGTGTGTATATTTTTCGAAAGCTATACCAATCTCCTACCATCTAAATGTGTAAATAATCTCAAGCAACTAACTAAAAAACTGTAACTGTGTAAATTTGTGTTAACGTAAACATTGAAAAGATGAAAACCATTTATAAATGTTTAGATAAATGTTAAACTCTGGCGTTGAGCTGGGATTGTTGATATGTTGATGGAACTGCATCGTGCATGTTGTTCACATTCATTGTACATCAAATTATTAAGATTTTTGCAACAAATTTTGATTTATTCGCAGACTTTTGACCATTATTTGATATGGCTGTCAGATAAATTTGGCGAATTTGAAAGAAAACGAAGTAATAAGAGCCGATTTCTCATCTTCTACATAGCTGCCATGTGTCAGATAAACTTATTTGCAAGTTTATGCGACAGAAAACTCGATGTAGAAGTTGTCAAATTGGCCCTAAGATATATTATCGTATTTCGCAGAAGAATTTAGAACTTGTGTGCGACAAGTAAAGCAAATTGAGTAAAAATCGCTGGAAAGGAGTTTGCGCTTCTTGTAATTTTCCTATCGAAGGAGATTTAAGATTGTGAGAGAGTGGCTCTAACCCATTTCAAAAAATCATAGGCCGCATCTAGTTTTATGTTTCTTTTTGCTCTGATTAAGGTTTAAGGTTTCAACATTTCAAGCACAATTACTCCATAATTCCCCTTTACAGGTACATTTTTTCAAGGAATTGTAAAAGTAATTCTATTTTCTAATAATTGCAGTTCCTAGTTACAATTCTTTCCTTTAACAATCTCATAAAATACTTAATCGCACTTCCAAAAAACTTTGAAGTATTAAAAAAAAAGATTTCACAAAATATTTTATGGGGAGTGAACCTTACTCCTCTATGTAAGTGATGCAGTGTTCTAGATATCAACAATCTTAGCTTAAACATCAGCTATATAAGCTGAGTTTATAAGTGACCATCTGACTTTTTCTAATACAAAGAGCCATCGGTCAGTTATAAGCCTAGTTAAACTATTTTTTCATTAATATATTCCTGCATATATATATAAATAACAAAAAATGCTCCAAGTGCCCCTTCCATTTGTTCATTGTGTTGATATTTACATTTACATTTATACACCCAAAAACAAAACAAAAACCTAAATAAAATAAAAGCTAAAGAACAACAACCTTTAGGCCCTATAGTTGTTGGCTATATAACTGACTATTTCCTATGTGTTATTTATATATTTTGTTAAGCATTTCTCAGTCTTAAGCTTAAGTGTTGACTTTTCATAAATTGGCCAAACATTCCAAACTGTTTCCTACTTGCTGAATCTCGCTCTCTCTCTCTGTGTCTCTGTTCGAATCTGTTAGAGCTATATTATTCCTTATCTTATTCTCTGTTCAGTTATATGCCGCAACTTGAGTGGAAAACTAAATTAGCCATAACGAACAAAATGTAATATTAGTAAAATATTCATATTTATATTATATAACATTTTTAGCCTTGTTGCTTTTTTACTGTGATTTGTTAATAATTTTTTTGTGCATAAACAATGAAAAGAATACTACATACTACATATAATCATGACGAATGATGTTGACTAGAAAACTGAAACAAAAGAAAGATCGAAATTAAACAAATTTTTTACCTATTCGAATAAAGAAATTGGAAAACGCCAAATTTTTGATAGATTATAAAATGAAACTTATAAGAAACGATTAATGTTTCAACTTGGTTCCTGTTGACTTAAAGAGAATTGTATTATATAGTGGCATATAAATACATATGTACGGATATGCATTTCCCCAAATTTCCCATGACTTTGAAAACTTTAATATGCTGCTATATAAAAAAGTAAAATATGATTCAACAACATTGTAGACTGCTTTCGATACAAAAACAAAGAACAAAATGATTTTGCTCGCTTAAATACAGAGATGTATATTTTTATATATCCCCACAGGTGTTAATTGTGTTGTAAATGTATGTGTACTTTCTGTAAAACCATTTTATTTTTTTTTTGCACCAATTCATTTGCCAAAATGTGAAACAATTAGTTAAAAGTATTAAGTTAAAGTCCCTGCGCGCACACACAAACCCCCACAAACCCCCCAATTAGCAAAATTGTTATAAACTAAAATAATTTCTACAATTTTCATAAGCCTGAGAAAACAAAAACAAAATGGCACGTTTGACAGAACAAAAAACTTACTCCAAATATAAGTGTAATATGTGTAATAAGCTTATTAAATTAAATAATGCAAAAACTGTAACACGAGCTGTTTTTTTATTGACCAACAAAACTTTGGGGAATGGGAGAACTTGCTGCAAGAAGGATATCTCGTAGTTTGTGGCTACTTTGGTAGGTAAAAACGTCAAAAAAATTATAAGTAGTTAGGTATTTTCTACAGCAGGGAACATTCCTTTGCTCATAACCCGACTATGGTTCAACCCATCTTTACCAATCCTTTGGCGGATCGAAAAGTAAGCTTGATTACTCAATATGTTCAGAAGGATCAAGCCTTTCTATCTATAAAAGTATCGGAAAGGCGAAAATTGAAAAATGAGTATAGGAAGTATTTGTCCTAAACACGTCGAAAGCGTATCTCTTACCTTACAGACAGTCGGAAGGACAAGCGGACATGGCTATACTAACTCGCCTGCTGTTGCTGATTGATGTTTTTTGTTACTATATAGGGTCCTTCTGGTTGTTCCGTACTTGTGCATAAACTTAATATATTCTGTGTATCTTTGGTAGAGTATAAAAGTATTCCCATTCCAACATTTTGGCTTCCTCGTTTCATTCGGTGTACCGTTACTTTAAAAACGTGCGTACCAAGCTTCATAGTAAATAATTATATGTGCAAATAACTCTTAAATGATCGAAATAATTAGCAAAAATCAATTTTACATATTCAATGCAAGAATTTAGTTGTGTAAGCCTGTTCATAAGCTTTAAAATATTCTCAATATTTAATTGTTCAATGTTCCAACAATTTTTAGAATAATTTTAGAAGTTCCACTGAACATGCAATCCTTAATCTTTAGTGGATACTATGCCATGAAACAAGAATGACTGCTAAAGCTATTAACACGTTAACAACAATATAAATATTTTACTATAAATTCAGAGATATTTAAAAAATAAATGAATGATTTTTGTTCTATACTCCACCGTTCCCATTCGACGCTAAGAAGCCGACGCTACCTTGACGCGCATATTTCAATAGCTATCGAGTGAATCAGTTGCAATGAACTAAAATAAAAGTGAACTACAGAATTAAGTGAACTTGTTATTTGTTTTTGTTAAATTCTTAAAAATTAATAGAAATTATAGATTAAGTGGAAAAGTCAATCATCATGGAGGCCGTGCCGCGTTTGCATATGCTATGGTTTGCCCTCAAATCCAGTCCCGAAGGAACTTCATTTGCGGCACTAAAAAAGGTATCACAAAAACCAAAAAAAAACAAGAAAACCAAAAGGAAAGGAGATTGTGGAAGAAGGGTCGATGAACTTGATAGTTAACTTAATTATTTATCTCCGTATTTTGATATTCCTTAAATAATTGAGTGGGTGGAGATACGAATCGGGGGCCTACTTTGAGCCTCCGCCTCTTCGGCCGAGCTGTCTTTGTTAGGTGAGGCGGCGGCTGAGTCATCGCCATTATAATGTAGCAGTCGTCGTCTGATTAGTCTCGAGATAAATAAATAAAACAACAATAGGTTGTTAAGAGCACGGGCTTGAGGGGCGTTGTACATGTTTCATCGATCCTCGATTTATTAACCTATTTCTCTCTTCTCCGCTCAGTACATAGCCGAATTCTATCATGAAGATGCCGAGGCCTACTCCAAGGAGGTGCATGCTCTGGAGACACTGCGAAATCAAGCAATGCGCCCCACCAAAGATGGTGCTCCAGTGATGAAACGTTACTATTGCCAGCTCCATGCGCTCCAGAATCGTTTTCCGCAGCTGGCCGATCGGAGTTGCTTTACTTTCACCTGGAAGGATCTGTATCACAGTACTGTGCATGAAATAACCGATATGCGTTACGAACGTGCCGCTGTTCTCTTCAACATAGCCGCCTCTCACACCCAAGAAGGTGCGTCCGTGACGCGCGGTGATGTGGATGGCATGAAAACGGCCTGCACGCATTTCCAGGCCGCTGCCTGGGCCTACAATGAGCTGAGGGAGCGCTATAGCAATGTCAATGGTGGTGGTGATTTTATGACATCAGAACTATTGGTGTTCCAGCAGCAGGTGTGTTTGGCCCAGGCACAGGAATGCATACTGGAGAAGTCACTTATAGACAATCGCAAACCAAATGTGGTGGCCAAGGTCACTGCTCAGATCGTGGTGTACTATGGAGCAGCATTGGCTGCTCTGCTCACGGGCGGTGATGATGGCCCAGTGGCTCTGGTCATTGATAGCTCTGTGTACAAGTTGTGGAAGAAATATGTGAGATTCAAGATTAACTATCTGAACTGCATTTTATATTTGTATCAAGGACAGCATTCAGAGGAGCAGAAGAAGATGGGTGAGCGGGTGACACTGTATCAGGTAAGCTGTTTAATTTTGTGATTTACTTAGAACTAACTTTTATTTTATATCCAGGCCGCTTGGGACAAACTGGAGGAGGCTCGCAAAGAGTCCAAGGGACTGCCCGATCAGAAGGAGATCAATGAATCGCTTAGTTTCACCGCGGATGTGGTGGAGGCCAAGCGGAAGAATGCCAAAAATGAGAATGAGTTCATTTACCACGAAGCCGTGCCAGAGCTGACCACCATAGCTGCTGTCCAGGGCGCCAATTTGGTCAACGGCATTGGATTCTCGGTGACAGATGAAGAGTACTCGGGTTCCGACATCTTTGCCCGATTGGTACCCATGAAGGCTCACGAGGCCAGCTCCATGTACAGCGAGGAGAAGGCCAAGCTGTTGCGTAAATATGGAGCCTTACTGGAGGAGAAGGATCAACAGCTGGATAGCTATATGAGCTCACTGACCCTGGATAATCTGAATATAAATGAAGAGCAGGCCAACAAGTTACCCCAGGGCATTGTAGATCGTTGCGCTGCCCTTAATGCCAATAAAACGGCCATTGCGGATCTTATTGAGGCCATGTCACAGTTGGCTGAAATAACAGCGGAGGTGGAAACAAATCTTAGTGATCTGAAACTGATGCTGGAAGCAGAAGGCAAGGAGGAGAGGGAATTTCTATCCTTAAGTGGCGTTCAACGTACCCCCAATGCGCATATCATAGAGCTGACGCGAGAGTTCCAGAAATATAGCGAAGCCCACGCTCGGGCGGGCGAATCCAACAATACCTTAAGGAAGGCCATGTCTTTGCATGTGAATAATCTTAAGATACTGGCACGTCCACTGCAGGAAATTCAACAATTGATGCCCAAACTAAGCTCCGAGTTGAACACCACCGAAATCTTTAAGGATGTGAAGCTAATCCTCAACAAGGTCAACGAAATGAAGGCGCAGCGTGCCCAATTTCATGCGGATCTGCGTATAGCTATCAATGAGGATGACATCACGGCCAAGGTCATAGCCCATGGTGGTCAGGAGGGACTGCAGGCTTTGTTTGCCACGGAGCTGGCCAAACATGAGAGGATAACCCAATTGCTGGATCAGAATATGCTGGCCCAACAGAATATTCTCCAAGCGCTGACCGAAAACTATGCCAAAGCAGCTCCGGTGCTGAAAACTCTGCAAGATGTCAAACAGAAACGGGAGCACTTCTACAGTTCGCTGGCTGCCTCTTATGATGTGTATGAGGATCTCCTAGCCAAGTCTGCAAAGGGATTGGAGTTCTACAAGAAATTGGCGGGCAATGTGCAGAAACTGTTGACACGTTTCAAGTCCGCGCGAGATGTCCAGTCCGAGGAGCGTCAGCAGAGAATGCAGAGCGTAAAGCCACCACCACCAGCGGAAATTCCGCCACCCAGTGTATCGAGTGGAGCACCTAAATTGCGTGATTATCTCAAGGCCAAGGCTGCGGCGGGAGCAGGAGTAGAACCCATTGCCACCTCCCCGTATGTGCCACCAGTGCGTCCTGTGCCAGTCGGCTCTGAGAATCCCACTCAGGCCACTTGCTCTAACTATGCCACCGCGCCGCCCAATGAACCACCGCCACCCTATTCACTGCAACAGCAGCAATATTACGATCCCAGCGCTGCTGGCTATACGAATCCCATGTACCAGCAGCAGCAACAGCACCAGGCACCGCCAGCCTATAAGGCTCAGCCCTCACCCAATTCCCAGACCCTGCATGGAGCCATGGCGCAACTAAATCTGCAATCGCAGGATGTCAATCAAATGGGAGGAGGCATGGGGAGCTATAACTATAACTATGGCAATGCTACTTCACAGGGCTACCAGCAGCCTTTGTATGTGGCCACGACATCGAATCCTCATACTGGAGATATTCCTGCCAGTTTGCAGGCACCCTATGTGGTTAATCCTTACCAGGGGGGAGTTGGCTACACCAATCAGGCTTATCCTCAGGCCAGCCAAGCTCCGTCTGTGTATAACCCAACGCAAATGGTTCAAGCCCAAGCCCAACCACAATCCATGCCATATCCGCAATCTCAGACGCCTCAACAATCTATGGCTTACGGTCAATCTCAAACACCTCAGCAGCAACAGCCGCCAACCGCGGGATATGCTCCGCAGCAGCCGTCATTGTATACTTCGCAAGGTGTCCAGAACTCAAATCAAAACATTCCTGCAGGATATACTGTACCACCCGTGCAGTATACACAACAATACAATGATATACCCAGTGCAGCGGTTCCTAATTCCTCTTCAGCTGCTCCTAATCCGGTGCAATATTCCAATTCGGCACCTAATCCCGCTAATTCCATTCCTGCTGCTGCTGCTGCTCCAGTGTCCTCTACCTATCCCACTATGGGCAATCATTTTGCAGCTACTGTTCCCGCTCCTTTACCCCATCCAGCGACTCTTAATGCTTTCGCTCCTTTACCTAATACAAATCCTGCTGCCACAGCAGCTCCACCCACCCCTGCTGACCCTACTTACCTCAGCTACTCCAATCATCCTGGCTACAGCTTCAATCCTCAAACTGGAATTTATGATTATAGCAGTGGCAGTGGCAGCTACCCTGTCCAGGGTCCGCAGGGCTACCAATTTACGCAAAGTGGACAACAGCAAGTGGGCACAACGACGGACTCGGATAATGCTTCGCGAACTAACACGGCTACCGGATTCGATGTAAGTAAACTACATTTAATCGCAGGAAATGACTAATTCGTTTATCCAAACACAGTCGCCCATTATCTCCCACACCAAGGTGGCAGAACCCAACAGCAACACCACCACCACCACCACCAACACCAACACCACCAACAATGAGGCCCCACCCCAGGCAACTAACCCAGATTCGTCCACTTACTATACACCTCCCTATGGCTATCACTCGACTGGAAGCGGAGAGCCATTTATCCCCAAAACACAGGCAGAAATTCCTGTTGCTCCGGCTACACCCACACCAGCCGCTGGATCCATTTACATGCAGAGTGGTGGTAGCAGCATAGCCAGTACCCAGACCACCACCAGCAGTGCTCCCTATGCCTCCTCTGCTACGGCAAAGCAAGAGGAGGCCCCCAAACCAATTGTTCCCAAACAGTCTAGTAATGTCGATTTGTTAAGTGATTTGGATTTGGATACCACCGGCTCTGTGCCGCCACCTATGCTACCCCAGCCTGTACTTCAGCCTCAGGTAGTGGGAAGTCCCACACCACCCGCCAGTCAGGTGGCAAACGAACAACCTTTGGAGGTGGGACACAAATCAAATCGATTTTGAAACTTGTGTATTAATTTAATTCCTTTAAATCCTTGCCAGCCATCTGCTGTTACTCCTGTAGAGCCGTCTCCACCAGCTGTTGCTTTAGCCAGAAAAAGCAGTCTGGACAATCTCTCCAACTGTTCCGATCTTAGTTCATTGGAAAACTTTGATTGGGATTCGGTTTCCCTATCGGCACATTCCCAAACCTCGAATGGTCACCAATTGATTACATTCCAAATGCGCTCGCATGATCCATTCAGTGATGAGAAAACTCTTAAATATTTCCACAAGGAGGTGGAGAGCTATGAGAAGATAGTGGAGAATTTGCATATCAAAATGCTTAATGGGAACACCCAACTGGGGGCCAAATGGCAGGAGTTACAAACGAAATTGGAGAAGGAAACACTGGGCAAGAGATCCACGACCATAGCCAAGCTGTTTCCAGAAAAGAATCGCTCACTGGATTGTTTGCCCTATGATCATGCAAGGGTCAAGTTGGACAAGCAGACAGATGACTATATCAATGCGGCCTACATGAAGGTGAGCCAAGTGGATTGTCCAAGGTGTAACAGATTGAAATTTGTGATTTGTATACTTTACAGAACTTGAGCGCTGGCTGTCCCAACTTTATTATAGCCCAAACACCTCAGGGTAACACGATTAATGATTTTTGGTCCATGATTTGGTCAGAGAAGTCACGCACTGTGGTGTGCCTGCATACCACAAATGAGGTAGGTTCGACTAACCTAACCTAGACTAGACTAACCATGTACTTGTTGCAGCTTTTTGATCCTTACTGGCCCCAGGACTTGGATAAGCCCACTAATTATGATGATTTTACGGTGACCTGTGTAAAAATTCAACAACTAAGTCATTGTTCCGAATATCAGCTGAAATTATCCATGCATGGAGCGGATGCCATACTGGATATGTCGCTGCTGCAGCTTAAACAATGGACCAAGGCGTGAGTATTAAAACCACTTTTGAGTGAATCACCTTAAAACTTTCCCTTACAGTTCCCCCACTCAACTATTGGGCATAGCTCAAAATGCCCTGGATACGCATCAGCAACGTTGTCTGGCCTTTAATTGTCCCAACTCCCCGCTAATCATGAACTGTTTGACCGGATCAGAACGCTCGGAACTGATGGCCATTGGTATTTGTGCTATAATGGCCACTCAAACCAAAAGACCCATTTTAATCAGTAAGATTTAAACCAACCCCCAGTATTGAGTTGCTTTTATTGACCATCATCATTTTGTTTAAATATTTATACAGATGTGGTTGATGTGTGGTGTCGCATTTGCTCACAGCGACAGAACTCCCTGCGTGACTCGGCCATACTTGAGCAATCCATGCAATTGATATTGAATCATGCACACAATGTGCTTAATAAGCGTATGTTCCACATTAACCAAAGACTTTTCAAATTGATTACTAATCCCAAACTCTTTTCCCCAGGCGGCATTATGACCTCATACCAAATGAAAATGGCCCCCCAGGTGAATGCCAAGGAACAGCAGGAGTCGAAAGATCCGCTCAATGAATTGGATGCTCTGTGGAAGTTAAAATAGAATTGAACTGAACTGAACAAACCAGATTTTAAATCAAAACGATCTGATCAAAAAGTATTTGGCAAAATTATCGAAACGAAACTATTTTATTTGTATTGAGTTTATTTTTTGTCCTCCTATTTATCTGTTATGCCTATGGAATGTGTGTATTTTCCAGACTATCGTGATGTTTATTGAATGCTGAGTATATATATATATATAAAGGAAATCGTTTCAAACTTTAAACTCTATACATATTATATATATATATTTATTGAGTATAACTGAAAACTATATTGTAAAGGATTTATAACTACCTAAATATATGGATATTCTACAACATTTTAAAGAAATTGTGTGGAAAAAGTTTTGTAATTTTGTTTTCCACTCTTTTTGTGTATTTTTAGTTACTCTGTAATAAGGGTAACTTGTGTAAGGTGAGTGTGTAACACTTAGAAGGAGGCATCTTTGTACTTATAATCAATTATAAAACTCACTTGGAAAGCACCTCATTCAAATTTGATTACTTTCAGATCTGTTCCCATTTTCGAGGGGACTTGAAAAGAAAAACGATAGCAATTCTTACTATCAAGTTTATCTTACTATAAATACTCCATTTTTGACACACAAAAAAAATCTTGAAACATGAAAATTCTAATTAATTCACTTAACAAAATAAAATTTCAAGAGCTAAATACGTAATCTGAAGAAAGTTCACTTTCTTGTTCCACTCACGTGACGCAACAAGCCCACCTCTATAAACGTCATGACGTAAGCCAGTACAAAGTTGCCAGCTTGCTAAAAACACGTATTCAAGCCTAACTGTAATTTAAGAATACCAAGACGAAAGGAGATTTTAATTTTGTTACGCTTTCCACACTTTTTCTGGCTTTTATAAAAAGTTTCTTGCATTTTTTCAATTTGCAAATAGAATTCTCCTAATGGAACGTTATAATCGCGCCTGGAGAGGTAAGCTGGCATTTAGAGCATCAAAAAGAATCAAATTATCAGTTATTATTATTTTGTTAAGATCCCCGCTCCCCCTTGACGCCGCTGACTCCATTATCAATGCGGAAATTTAATTTTGAGAACATAAATGATGAAAACACTCCCACTGGTGAACCCAGTTTGACAAAAAGAAACACATTTCGAGGACTGAAACCCTCACGGCTCGAGGTGCCCACATCGCGAAGGCGGCTGACTAGCACCGGTGTGAGTTCCCTTTCGGAACAATTTATGCGCAATCGATCTGTATTTTCACCAAATCCGCAAGGCAGCAACACCAGCACAAAGTTGGCCTCATCGGGCATCAAGCGCGAGCCCCTCGACAGCTCAGTTAATCAATCCCGCTTCAGACGCGGCTCCCCGGTGGAGCAACCCACTCTGAGTCCACGTGTCCGGTCTCTATTAAATCGCACCAATAATGAGCATTTAACTGAAATGTTTACACGCCATGAAATTGATATACAAGTGCTGATCCAGATGACTTTGGAGGATTTGGAGGCATTGGGTGTGCGTGGAGCCAGAGAGTTGAAGTTGCTTTTGGATATAATCAAATTTGCCAAACAAATATTCATGAAGCCAAAGTAATCCTAATTTTAAATAATTTGTCTTTCAAAATGTAGTGAATTATGTTATTGTTGTCATTTTCAATTATTTTGTCCTTTTTTGTCATTTTTAAATAAAAGTAACCGTCACTGATCCACTGAATGAGATGAAGATTTTAGCTTGCCTGGTTTCCCCAGCACCCTCAGTCCATGCATCCACAAAAGTGATCCAAAGCTAAGCTTTAGATTATTGTTATAAACTAATGCCACACTTGTACATTTATGTAGTTTCAATATACTTGTAAAGTTGTTTATTCGAAACATTTCAATTGATTTAAATACATAAATATGTGGTTGTTTGTTGTTGTTTTGACAGACTTTAGTGCTCCCTCTTATGGGGCGGGACATAAATTTTATGTTGCTGGGCCTGACGATCATTGCGGAATCGTGATTGCTGCTGCTGCTGTTGCTGTTGCTGATGTGATGGCTGTGAAATATTGCTTAAGGGACGATTTTGTGAATCAGTTAAAGGCAATAGGTCCGACTTGAGAACCTCCTCATGATTGCCATAGCCCAAAAAGAAGACCACACAAGTATTTTCCGCCACGCCCGTTATCTCAGCCTCATAATACTGCAAAGATAGGAGACAAGTGTGATGATGAGTTATGCATTCATGATCAACCAACTTACCGTTCCATCATCCCAGTACTTGGCCATGCATAGATCGCCCTTAGACCAAAGCCAAGCATCGCCCGGCATCATCCCAAATTGCTGTGGCGGCGGGGGTTGAGCTCGCGCTGTTATCTGTGGCTGCACACTGTAGGGTGATGTAGTCGGCTCGAGAGCAGTTGGAGATGTCTGATTGGCATTTGCCAAGGTCACTCCCTGACTTTTTAATAGGCTCATGGCAAACTCGTTGGTCTCTTTGCTCTGGAAACCCATTATTTTGCTGGGATCATAGGTATAACCATTGGGCAATTGACTGTAGTTGGCATTTTGTCGCTGATTTTGTGGTGTTCGTTGACTGGGCTGAGGTTTGTCGGATTTGGGTGCAGGTGGCTGCTGTTGATTGGGTGTTGTTTCTAAATGCGGACGATTTGGTGCACCGCCACCACCACCTCCACCTTGTCTACGACGATTTTCTCTTTTCGGGGCACTCAACTTTAGATTTGCAGTCTCTTCGGTGACTTTAATTAAGCGGCTAGCGAAATCTTCGGTAGAATTTTGAGGTTTAGCTCCACTCGAAGCCGAGGAATTGCTCTGCTGGCGTCTTCGATTGCCGTTTTCTTGACGAGAAGAGCCGCCGCCGCCGCCGCCTCCTCCACGATTGTTGTTACGCCTTTCCGATTCATTCAAGTTACTTTTCGGTTCTGAACTACTTTTTGGTGGATTCTCGCGGCCAGTGGGCTTAGGTGGCTCCGGTTTGCGTGTGGAATTGTAAGAACCAGCGCTGCCTCTATCTTTATCTGCCCTAGGTGGTCGTTCCCTATCCCTCTCGCGACGTCCGCCCCGTGAAGAGCCCGAGAAACCGCCGCGATGGGCCGCAAAACTACTCGAAACATTATTTTCGAATCTAGAACGATCCGAGAATTTGTTGGAAGCTGCAGCAGCAGCAGCAGCAGCAGTTGAAAGCTTAGTCTCCGCCCCCGGAAGATATTGCTTGAAACTTGAGCTATTGGCGGTAGTGGAAAATGGGTTAGTACTGATGGCTGGCACTTCGACGCTTCCAGTGGCTTCGGTCGAGTTGGGGAGTTTATTTGTAAGGAAATCAAATAGAGTGGCATTTGCTGCCGGTTTGGCTGCTTCGGCCTCTTCCTTACTGATTCCTCCACGCTTGCTTTCCCTACCAAAACGTTCGCCACGTCCACCACCACGCTCACCCCTACCGCCAATGGGCATTTCCCCCAGATTTCCAGAGTCTTTGCGACGTTTGAGATTATACAGAGCTCTCTCCAAGTTATTTCGCGTGGCATGAAGTGCATTTCGCGCCTCTTCTTCGCTATAGCCTTTATCCAAGATCTTCTTGATATTGTGATCCACAATATTTTGCCCTCCTCCGCCGAAGACCTTCTTTCCACCCGCTTTAGTGGCCGTTGCTATGGCCTCACTTCTCATGGCATTGAACTCGTCATTCTCCTTGGGTGCCTTATCCTTGTCGCCCATGGGGTTAAGACTCTTGAAGTTCCTATCGGTTGTGGAATCAATCTTCTTGCCAAAAGCCACCCAAGGCGGTGGGGCAAAGGTCAAAGGTCTGCCGGTGCGTGCATACTTCAGCATGGTTCTCGCCAAGTCCCACTTCTCATACATAGCCTCTACACGACCGCCCAGCAGTTGCAGATCCGGGGCACGCAGCAACAGAAATCCCTGCAAGAGTTGCAGCTTTTCGGCCTTGAAATAAATTTTCGTACCAGGCGCCACGTTCAGATTAAGGCTGGGCACTGGCTCCAGCTCCAGAGCCTGTAAGGAGGTCTGTCCATCACTAAGGTCCAATTGAATTAGACGAGGCGCCGCCTTGGATTCCTCATTGCACTTGGGTGCTGCTATGTTTCGGACGCGCTGCACCTGAAGCACTATGCGTCCGGGCAGAGAGGTGGCATCATCGCGTTTCGATGGCAAGGCACCGCCTCCTATGTCACGCAAATCGCGCTGGAATTGAATTTGGAATAATTTGGTAAGCCGGAGCCGGTCGTCTCGCCTACTCACACTCACTCCACACTTGTGTACTTACGTTTAACGCCTCTGAAATAACTTTGCCCGCATCTTCGCTGCCAACGGCAGCTGTCAGTGTCTTGATGCCGTCCTCCGTGAGATGCCTAAATTTGTCCGTTAATGCCAGTTGACAGTTTTGTGAGGGTTTGTGCTAAACTTACCATCCATTTTCTTTTAATTTCTTTGCCAATTCCATTTTTTCATGAAATTTGCGACAGCTAAGCACAAAATACCAGGGCTACAGTAATGAGTACATATATAGCTATCGAAATCGATACCATTCGCAGTTCGATACCCATATTTTTGATGTGCGTCTAAATAACGACAAATTTGGAATGGTGCAGTCTGGAACACGGATGGAATTTTTATTTTTTAATTTTATCTTGATTGCAATGATGAATCTAAAAGTTTTAAAATGCAGAAATGTTAAGGATTGCGCATTGTCTAATTAAACTATAATAACTAAAAATTAGCCAAAACCATAGCGCACATAAATGTTAAGCTTGAAACCAACCCCAGCCCAATTAAAACCTTAGTTTATGCATTTCTTATCAAGTTTTTGGATTAACAATTAAAATCGAAAGAAAATTCAAAAATTACAACTTCGTCGCTATTTTGACACACATATATTTCTGATATATCTATCGAAAGGGCTGCTGTAGCCATGGTATATATCGATAGGCGGCTAAATTGCTATCGACAAAATGAATAAAACGGCTGTCGCTAAGTCGGTTTCGGTCAGTTGCGAATAACGGTTCGGAAGCAAACGACTAAAACAAAGAACGGAAAACCTCGACTTTATTATTATTATTGAAAATACAATTGTACGCAACACAAGAAGTACAACTTAAAATCATTCCAAAGCGTTGACATCACCCACAAATTGATTTGGTTCATACAAACGTAAACAAAACCCACCCCAACGTCGGAAAGTGCGAGAAGTGGTGCGACAGACGTAACGTAACCAGAATCTAAATCAACAGCCCATTCCGGTCAGGCCAATTTATTTTGCACTAGCAATTTCTCTATTTCACATCGAGTATAGTACGCGAAGTATGAATCTATCATTCGCTGGCTGCGGTTTCCTGGGCATTTATCATGTAGGCGTTGCTGTGTGCTTCAAGAAATATGCCCCACATCTATTGCTGGAGAAGATTGGAGGAGCTTCGGCGGGTTCGCTAGCTGCCTGCTGTTTGCTGTGCGATTTGCCATTGGGTAAGTGAGAGAATCAGCTGATGTTTTAACCAGGCTAGGGAGTTTTAGTTAACTAA
This sequence comes from Lordiphosa andalusiaca, assembly GCA_035044965.1. Classification (NCBI taxonomy): domain Eukaryota; kingdom Metazoa; phylum Arthropoda; class Insecta; order Diptera; family Drosophilidae; genus Lordiphosa; species Lordiphosa andalusiaca. Next base: position 1,408,429 of record JAWNNM010001363.1, on the reverse strand, counting down.
GGCTTAGTAGGTCGTGAATGACTCACCTCCCAAATGCCTGTAGAGCCAGCCCTTTTTTGGGGGGCTCGTCCGCTCCGAGAACAATTGGGCAACTACGACGCAGAAAAACAAGTTGAGAGGCCCACCAAAAATAGCTGAAAGCATAGGCAAACATACATACATACACACGCACGCGCTTATGTGTGTGTATGTATGTAGATGAAGGTCACATATTTTGTTATTGTTTGGAGGCGCGGTTCATGAATATGTAATAAATTTGAACGAAAACTTGTGACTTATTTTTAGCTCCATTTGTAAGATCTTCAATTTGAAACGCTTCAGTTCCAACCTGACTATAAACATGTCAATCAAAAACTACAACAATGAATGCAAAATGCATATTACTCATGGGGGCACTCTTATCAATTCGACCAACGTCAGCAACGATCGTTCAATATAATCAACTGGCTTTTTGTTGATGATCAGCCCAACCAACAACCCCCGGGAGTGCAGCGATACGCTTCATTTGCCTTCAGATCGTTGCTCACTCACCTAGAAGATTCAATTTCTCAGTCATTGGCCTTCATTGCAATTACCTGCTCGGTTACAGCATAGTTTCTCTCGCTCTTTCTCTGTGGCTATGGGTAGAAAGTTTGTGCATCAGCAGCTGTGGCAACAAGAGGAACAGGTAAAATACTACATGCTGTAATCCCCCGCCCCCTGGCTGGTCACCCCGACTTGTAATTTTGTTTTCGAGTTTAATTGTGGCAATTAAAAATGTTTGTCGGCTGCAACCGTTCTTGGTGCTACCATGCAGAAGTCATAGGGTAAATGATTTTTGGGGGGTACAAGGAGTTTGGCAAGCGGAACCATTAAAATTGCTACGGTTTTACGGGTATTCTTACTGAGAAATGGTTTATTCTCGTCATTAGCTTATGTTTCTTTTTATAGAAAACCTAGAATGAGATTAACGCATTAAACGAATACGGTTTATTCGATTATTCATGGACGAATTCTGGTTCTCCTGAACAGAAATAAGTGTCAATTTTAATGGAAGACGCACATATTTGTCTATTAGCCAACAGGTTATAGGCCCAGACGCGAACCAACTCCTTAACTCTTATAGAGTTTTCTAGCCTTGATTGAAATCATTCAGAAATTTTGAAATACAGGTAGTTAGGCGTAGGTTTTCTGTAAGAATGTTGCTTCATTCTACTTTAAAAAAATTATTGATTTGTTTTAGGGTTTGACGGTCGAAAATAAAGATTTCTCTTCTTTATTTTAAACTTAAGAAGTCTCTTCAACATAGCAAAAATCTACATTTAATTTTGATTTCGTATGATTTTCATCTTTTGTGTGATTTAAGCTAAGCCTTTGGTGAATCATTCATTAATCTTTCAAATCAAAAAATCTAATATAAAAGGTTAAGCTATTTTTAATGCCCTGTAGACATTTAAAATGGGGAAAATGCATTATGAAGTTGTGCATATGTATGTTATATTGAGAACATCAAGAGATGAGTCTATATAGCTGTCTGTTTGAACACTTCAATCTCAGAGACTGTGCGAGATGAATCCACAATTTGCAAGTATGCACCTTGTGATGTAATTTATTTTAACTGAAGACTAATATCTGTCTATTCTCAAAGAAAAATACAATAATATCGGACAAAAAACACCAAAGCTATACACCAAACAAAGAGTTAAGGGCACAGGAGAGCACTTTTAAGTATTTAAAAGTAGTTCGGAGATACATTATCCTGTATCATTCATGGTTTTTAGATTTGATTAATTAACAGTCTAATAATTTGGCAAATTCGGCTCGCCATTTTGGGTCCCAAAATGGGCTGGCATCTTCTTTAAAAGATCATTGCTTCCTAAATCGAAAATTCAGCTGTCAATCTTGACTTTTATCTGAAATTTTAAGCACTTTCTTGTTATCTCAAAGCAATCATAAACAACTTGAATAAGAGTAATTGGAGTTCCTTCAGTTTCTTTTCTTTAAACATATTATTTCACTTCCTTTATTGTTTCTCCACTTCAGTTGTTTACTTGAACACGAGTCGGGGCACGCGATTTGTAATTAGCTTGACTGATATGAAGCCAACGAATGTTTTGCCCTCCCCACTCACAAATCATCAACATCATCGGGCATTTCTTGTTTGCTGAAGCAGCCTCCCAATACTAGAATTTTCACTCAGTTCAAGGGCTAACAAGAATTTCTAAATTTAATAGGCGACCTTCAGCAAAAATGTTTTTAAATCAGTCACAGCTGCTAGAGTAGTCATTGGCCTGCATTATATATGTAATATTATATATGGCTTATCTGCACAAATTTTACCTTTTGTGTTCGGTTATCATAGACAATTTTTTATTAATTTAGGTTTCTTTTTTTATGAGCGCCGCTCAAAGTTCGTGTAGCGGGTGTGTATTAATGATTAATAGCTTTTTGTCATCTTTTTTCTTTTTTGGTTATTTAATAAAAATTGAAGTCAAGTACAACTGTGCATTGGACACGCTTTGTTCTTTGTTTTGACTAATCATTTACACTTGACGTCAAAGCCGTTTTTTCCACTAAATCAGCAATATGAATAAAGTTTCCTAGTTCCATCTCTGATTAGCAAACAAAGAGAGAAAAAGCTGTGTTTTTACAATTCGCAAACTGCAGCTGTTTTTTGTTTTGTTTTGCCGCTTATCAATTTCACAATATGGTTCTTTTATATTATGTACCCCCACCAAGCGGTCTATCAATCAATGATCAATAGAATCAATCGGCCAATGCAAATGAGGCTTACGTACAACTGTGAAATGACACAGTTTTCAACTGTATATATATTATATATATATATATATGTGTATATATGTAAAACTAATAATCAGAAGATAACATTGGACACCAACTGAGCTGTAACTAGAACCAGCTGGATGTGTTACAACGACAGCTGTACACTGGTCGTTTTTCCATGTACAGTAAACAAACATAATTTCCTACCCACATTTTGTCCCTTCTATCCCTTCTACATTATACAAACCACCCCAAAGTCGAAAAAAAAAGAACAAAAAAAAATAGAATGTATTTGGTTTTGGGCGCTTGATGCCAAGTGCAAAGGCATCATCGCAGTGTGACCTAAATAAGTTTGTATTCCTACAAAAATATGCTCAAAACAGCAAACACAGTGAAAGAGGTTGCGACAATACAGAACTTTTTTCTGTCAAAAACGATCCACAGTGCAGGCTAGAAATATGCGTACGTTTTGGTATTCTATCACTTACTTTCTGAGTTCCTTACATTTTGTTAAAGTAATATGTGTAGGAAAGTTCAGAGCAGAATCCACAGATTTACAAATAATAGACTATTCTGTAATTTTTGTAACAGAATTCAAATAATTTACAATATTTCAAAATATTGTGTAAGTTGGGTCAAGAACCGTCGCAATGCATAAGGTTTCTTTGTGCCATTTAGGTTTGCTTCAGTTTTCAGTTAAAGTCGGGTTCCTATAGACATAATATTTAGTAATGGGTACAATTTCACCGCCTTTTAATCAATTTTATTACAAGAAAAGTGCATTTATATCATTTCTTTTGCTTTTAACAAAGAATTTTCCTCCACCAAAGGTTGTTAAAACTGGGGAGAGGATCGGTCATAGCTGGTTTGTACTGAACAAATAAGTTAAGTAATGGATCGAGAGTCGATATTCGTGGTTCAGAATTGAATTGCAGTTTTGGGTTTAGGACCGAGTTGGAGCGGCATAAATTTGGATTAAAATTGGTACGGCACAGGCTTAAAATTTGTTTTCCGCTTCCATCTCGATTCTTCTAAGCCATCTATTAAGTTTTCTAAGTTGTTTCTTTTAAAAAAGCTGCAAAATTTCAGAGTTCACTGTGAGTTGTCCTTCATATAACTCAAATGATAACTCTTATGACGTTTTTAGAGCTTCTCAGTATAAGAAATAAGAAAGGAGATAGTGGAAAATACCTATGTTATAGTTAACATGTCTCCCACGGCTGTTAGATAGATGTTTTGTACCTTTAAAACCAAAGATGCAAACCGGTTCTGAACCGAACCGTACCAAACCAAAGCCGAATCGCATACTCCAACTGTCAAAACGAACCGGTCTTTCGAAACTGCTACACCGAACCGAAAACCACAAAGCAAAACGGCTTGGTTCAGTTCACAAAGGAGTTTTAAAACGTTAAGACGACCTTCGGTTAAATTAATCTTAGCAATGCTGGGTTTGTTGTAACTATTAAGAATGATGAGAGCTCTTAAAATACCTGGCATCAGTTGGCATTCCTTTCATTGAAGTTGCCTATTGATTCGAGTGAGAGTTCCAAATCCCCCAAGGGATGACATTCTTAAAATTCTGTCATGCTTCTTGTCCTTAGTCCATCTTTAGATACAATGTGTCGTTTCCTTTAATTAAGACAGCCTCGTTTCAGTTAGATTCAAAATCCATTTAAAAATCGAAGCGTTTATTTCGAAAACAGTGTGAACTACTGAACTGAACCAATCTCTGAATCCCTGTTTAAAACATACATAGCAATCAGCATTGTTTATTGATACGCCAAAGGTTTAATGAAGATTTTATATGAATAAAAAGGTGGTGAAGTTTTGAGTAAAGGAAAGTTCTGCAAAATTCAAATGGAGCTTACATTTTTGCAGTTACAAAGTACATAACTGACGGACTTGACCGACTTTCTTACTTAATTACATTGAAAATACCCGAATTCTGCAAAAAGTTCGGTTCGAAGTTTCAAAAATTGGTCAGGCTTGGCATAACTTAGCGGATTTTCCGTAGATTTTAACAAATAATATATTTTTTAAAGACTATGGGCCGATTTCCCAACTTCTAAATAGCTATTATGTGTCAGATAAACTTAGATTTTGCTCTGTTATATGTAGGTTTATGTGACAGATAGCTCTATGTAGAAGATTAGAAAAAGGCCCTATGAAAACCACACAAGAAGCTCTTGACTTTCCCCAAAGATCATACGAAAACTTATTCCATTGACTGTTTCCAAAACACACGCGCCCGCAAAACGGAAGAAGTGGAATTCTTGTTTTGTCCGTTGCTCGGATACAACACCCAAAATCACGTGATGTGCGAGGCCTTTTGTAACGAATGGAAGAGCGAAAGGGAACCGAAGCCCCACAACACTTATCATTGTCATGGTTTTTTGGCGGTCAATACAAGCAATGGAACGGGGGTGTGTCCGTTGCCGGGGAAAAGTAAACGCCACCGAATGCTCTCCAAAGTATGTCGGTGTTGAAAGTTTTGTGTTGCCCCGGCTGGCATCCAAATGCATGGCGTTGAAAACCCAATAATAAAAAAACTTGTTTTTCCAACCAAGTCGAGCCCCCAAGATACCATTTGTATGTGTTGTTTGTGTGTATTTTTAGTGCAATACAATGCCAGCGCTCTGTTTGCTTGTTTACAAATTCGTTTCTTTGGCGTTTTTTTGTAAACAAAATGTGTGATACGACACATATTTTCCGTTATTTTCAACCGCCAGAGAAACGTTAGTGTGGTGGCACTTGATTTAACCACAAAAGTCACTGCACACGCCTCGATCGTAGTTGATTTTCAAGGTCCCATGCGCCGATCTTAAGCTTGGTATATTGTAAATACTATGCATATATATCTGCTTGCATGTGCATTTTCCCAAGTTTATTTATTCCATTCGTTAGGTGATAGCACGTTGTTTACTTGCCCAGCAAATGACTGTGTTGATGAGTGTCATATACATGTCTTCTTAGTTTAATTTGCGTTGAAAAAAAACAACAAAAAAACACAATAACAGAACGCAATTTTTTTGATATGGAACCCCCCCGCGTTGATAGGGCACGAGCCATTCCATTGTATAAGAGTGCCCAAGTCCAATACTTCCGTTTCTATCAAAAAACTAAACTACTTATATTGGCTTCAAGGCCGCAGCACTATCAACTGATTATCTTAACCCATAAGTCATTAGTTTATAGACTTGAATGAACTTTAGTTCACACATAAAACCGAAAATGACGCGTGCATCTGAGGGGTACTTAAAAAAAGCTATATAAGCTTTATGACATGTGATTTCCTGCACTCAGTTCGTCATTGAAAATGACATAATGCAAATTGTGATCTTACAAAGGCCAGTTAGCCAGTAGGACTTTGGTCCAGTCTGTGTAGCAGAACTCGAGAATGTTGAAGGTATATCTAAGAAATGTATTAACAATGTATCTCCTAGCCTCTTGGTATTAGGAATCGTTGAATAAACTTTGAAATCGAAATAAACAATCAATAGGGTATGTATGAAGCGTACCAAATCTAAAATTTGTATTTTTACAAACCCATCAATATACATGGACCTTGTTTGTTGCCTAGTGTAATCTAATAATAGTCATTACATTAGGCCACTCAGAGGTGGGCGACCAAATATTCTAGCCGGGACAACGGTCAAACGATTAAAAAGGAATAACAGCTGCTCCCTGTATTGATTGTTTTTTCATATAGAGGGAACTCCTGTGGTATGGACACACCTCAAGTGTCTTAATTGTGTTCCTGGCACCTTGCCCTAGTTTAATGTAAACAGAAACTAAATATGATCCATATCAATTTGACATGGGCTAGTTTAATTGATATTTTTTCAACTACTATTATTTTCATATTTTTTCGAAACTCTTCTGATTCCTTAAAACTATTTAGAATACTTGCCCAAATATACAAAGTGAAGTGTTTATGTTCCATAGGTTAATTAACCTGACATATGTGATATATTTGTACCCTCTGTATATTGAAATTGTCCAGATGCTTGTAACTCAGAGAAGGACGCATTTACGACGACATAAAGTATATATATTCTTGATCAACATGACGAGCTGTGTCGATATAGCCATGTCCGTCTGTTTCTAAGCTATCTCCTCCGCCAGTTTTGAAGCTATCGCCACCAAACTTTGAACGAAGTCTTCTAGTACAACTACGCTGCACATTTGTCGAAACTGGCCGGATCGGATGACTATAATATATAGCTGCCATAGGAACGATCGGTCGAAAAACTACTTCTAGTGAGAAAAACTTTTTTGTTTTTAATGCAGAAGTCTCCAAACTATGTATTTATTAGTTTTCAATGCTTCTCCACTATTCTGCCAAATTTGGTCGTAATCGGACATCTATAAAGTATAGCTGCCATAGAAAAGTAAGTTTAGAAAAATAGTCTTAGTAAGAAAAACTTTTTTGATTTCAGTGTAAACCTCTCTTAAATTGGCATATATTTATTTTATAAGCTTTCACACAATTTTTCAAAGTTTTGTCAAAATCGGAGGACTATAGGTTATAGCTGTTATATGAATGATCGGTCGAGAAACTAGTTTTAATGAGAAAAAGTTTTTGTTTTCAAAGCAAACGCCTCCATAGCTTGTATTTTTTTGATGTCCATGCTTTCCCATGATTCCACTTAGTTTGGTCAAAATCGGACATCTATATAGTATAGCTGTCATTCAAAAGTAGAGTCAGAAAAGTTGTCTTATTAAGAAAAACTTGTTTGTTTTCAGTGGAAATATCCTTCAAATTTGTTAGAAAAAATACTGCAAAAGTATACAAACTTCGGACGAGCCTCTCCCTCTTTTCCTCTAAATGACATTATTTAATATCAACAATTTGATCTTAAAATATTGATTTTAAATGCTCGGCAATGTCAGTTTGATATTTTCAAACTGGTAATTTTTAAGTGTTTAATATTGGCTTTTAATTGATATGAGAAAATATAATATTAAACCTCTTTATTTGTCTGTTACATACTTTTCCACTAAATTAATAAACTCTGTGCATTCGTAGGATCAGCCTTTTAGAGATATGAAGGTAAAGTTACAAATTGGCATCCTTTGTTAAAAATCCTCATTGAGTCTTTGGATACCTTTCAATTTTTAAGCATTACCTAACGTTTAATGAGGGAAAGTCCACTAGAAAGCAATGATTAAGAGTAAGACAGCTCTATTTCTAATCTAAAGCTCAGCTTTTCTTCGATCGCAAACGTTCCAACATCTTTTGATTTTCGCTATGGGCGATGGAATTTTAATTGCTTTAATCCGGTAAGAAAAAGAAAAAACAAACAGTTCATTGATAGGCATTTGTACGAGTGTATTCGTACAATTTATAGTTTCGGTTTATGACCTGATTTGCGTCAACTTATACTCTCCCTCCTACCTTATCATTCATTAAGTTCGAACCATTTGGCTGATGTACGTATTCAAATCTAATCGAATGATGTGAAAGTGCTTGCGTGTGGCAATTTTTTTTCTCCCCCAAAAGTGTATTTCTTATCACATACGCAGCCTTATCACTTAACTTGTTTTGCTATTTTAAAAAATAACAAAAAACTACCCACTACTCGTACTTACTCTATTCTGAATTAAGTCGTATGCTTTCTTATCAGCCAGCTAAACAAAAAGCACGCTGGGGGCCACCTTCAAACACACACACACACACACACACAAGGTCTGCTGTACGTCATTTCTAACCAAGATCAACACGTTGACCCCCAAACATGACCCTTTTGATGAGACAACAGAATGACGCAGATAATTGTGCATATTTTATTGTTTTGCTTTTATTATATAAATTAATTAAGTTCCCCATTCTCTTTCTCTTCCGATTGCAGGTAGCATGACATCGGATTTCTTTCGGGTTGTGAATGAAGCTCGTCGCTATTCCCTGGGACCCTTTAGTCCTTCCTTCAATATACAGACTTGCCTGCTGGAAGGTCTACAAAAGCATTTGCCCGAGGATGCCCACAAGCGGGTGAATGGTCGTCTGCACATTTCATTGACCCGAGTTTATGATGGCAAAAATGTAATCATCTCCGAATTTGAGTCGCGAGAGGAAGTTCTACAGGCTCTGCTGTGTGCCTGTTTTATACCAGGATTTTCGGGTATATTGCCGCCCCGTTTCCGTGGAGTACGCTATATGGATGGTGCCTTCTCGGACAACTTACCCATTTTGGATGAGAACACCATTACAGTCAGCCCGTTTTGCGGTGAAAGCGATATTTGTCCACGGGATCAGAGTTCACAATTGTTCCATCTAAACTGGGCGAACACCAGCATAGAAATATCACGACAGAATATCAATCGCTTTGTTCGCATTCTATTCCCCCCGAGGCCAGAGTTCTTATCGAAATTCTGTCAACAGGGCTTTGATGATGCTTTGCAATTTCTACATCGCAATAATCTGATCAATTGCCGAAGATGTGTGGCTGTACAATCAACATTTGTCGTTTCGGAGACGGTGGCTCAACCGCAGGAATTTGATCCAGAGTGTCGGGAATGTAAAAAGCATAGAAAGGTAAGCATCTAATTTGCCACCCAGCTGGTTCATAATCATGATTAACCATATATATTTCCTTATTCTTTCTAGGACGCTTTAAGCTCAAACATGCCGCAAACAGTACTCGATGTCATTCAGGACTACATTGAGCAAGCCAACAAGGGTTTCAATTGGATATTCAAACATCGTGGCATCAAATTACTTTCCCTACCAGCCACCGTACCCATGGACTTCTTTTTGGCCACCGTATCCAAGTAAGTGCAAATGAGCTGTGTGTTTTTGTTGTGTCGACATCAGCTGATGTCTTGTCTTTTTGTTTGTAGAACCATGAAGCAGATACCAAAGCCATTTGGAAAAACATTTGCCACTGCCTAGGAGTAGCTTCAGGCCCTTTCTCACTCACTCTCATCCACTTTTGCCGCTGCAGTTGCTAAAGAAATAGTTAGTAAAATTTAAAAATCGAGTACAATTTAAAATAGAGGATAAGTTTTTAGCATGTAAAACATAGGAATAAAAACAAAAGGTATTTAAGTAAAGACTGTTTTCTGTGTACAGCTTTGGAAAAACCAGATTAGATGTAACAAACTCCAAATGAACTAAATTAAAGACTTATTTTACAGAAAAATGATTGGTTTTTTAATTATTGAATCAAGCAAACTTTATTCCATTGGCTTCTGTTTCTTGTTTCTTTCCACCTGCAGATTATTGAGCTAACTAAATTCCATTCTTTTCCACAGAATCACCACCCTGACACCAAAACTTACCAAACAAATGCGACAGCTAATTGAGGAATTGATTGTTCAGTTTAATAATGCCATGCACATGCGACTGCTGAACAAGTTTACGGTGAGTGGGTGGGTCAATTTCTTAAAGTTTTCGTAACTAATCCATTTCCTTCCTTAGTTGTATGACCAACCCCACTTTGATGCCACCGGTCTGCTACATTCCAGTCGCCTGTATGGTCCTCGTGTTTCCATATTGGTTGACGAATGTGGCGCCACACCTCTGGAAGATGATGTCGATAATTTTGAGCACATACTCAAAATGACCACGCACAATGATGCATTGTATGCCTACTACTACACCGACAACAATACCAACAAAGTTAAAGTTACGGAAATCTTTGACTTTGATGATATGAATGTGCATGATGAGTTGGCCACAGATTTGCAAATCTATGAGGGTTCAGTGGAAGATCATCCCAATCCGCATCAACATATGCACAATGCGGTGGTCAGTGAATGGAATGGCGTTGAATCAGGTTGGTATTGTGGAAATGATTCACATTCTAACATAAGACACAATCACAATCATCCTGTATAGGCAGTAAACCAAAAATGTATAATTTTTTACAGTACAAGTAATGCCCACGACTCCCGAGCTACACGATGTAGCCTTTTAAAACGCACTCACACACAAAAATCAGTCACGATTTTAAGCACCCTCCATAAAATTTTTAACAAAAATTAATATCATTGGCAGGTAAATTATCAAAATTTTCAAAAAAAAAAAAAAGTGCCACACCTAATTTGTTAAACGTTTCTCTTTGGTTTTTGGTATCCCATCAACTTCATCTGTTATTGTCGTTTGTATTTATGTTGAATGTTGAACTTATAATAAATAATTCTTTTCTGCTTTTTCTGTAGACTTTTTCATTGATGCCCAGACACCATCAAATACGCTGCCTGTTCAGTCCGCGCAACACTTTGCCACCGCCTTTAATTCAGATGCTGAGGCTGATCAAAGTTTTCATGTATCAGCCACAACAACGCACCAACACAACGATATGTATATAGAAATGGAATGAGATTCGTCCATTAAGAAAACATCTCCAAAGCGGCTGGTAGCAAAGCGAACAGCCTTTTATTATTTACGTTTGCCCATTTAGTTTAGTGATTTTAATTTTAGTATGAAAAACTAAAAAAGAACTTATGTACCTTAACTTAAATGTAGTTAGTAAGCTCTCTCACAAATCATTCAACTGTGCATATTCATTGCATTTCTTTGTTATTAAACCGTTCTCCTAAGCTAAGGAAACGGGTATTGCATTGTCACTTAAATCGCCATCTGTGTTTAATGTTAGCTGTATTAAAATATCAATAATAAAATTTAAAACAAATTTTAAATGTAAGACTTTGACAACTGCTATAAATGGGGCTGCAAAACTCCTCACTCCGAGGTTCAAAACTGCAAAATTTATTGTGTTTGAGTTCAGTAGGTCGCTGAACACATGTTTGTAACGCAAAGAAGGAAGCATCTCCGACCACATAAACCATATATATTCTTGGTCATCATAACGTGTTGAGTAGTGTTGAGTCTTCACCAGACTTTGCACGCAGTCTTCTGGTACAAATAAGTTGCGTATTTGTTAGAACCGGCCGCATCGGATGACTATAGCATATAGCTTTTATAGGATCAATCGATAAAAAAAACTAGTTTCAGTGAGAAAAATTTTGTATGCTCTGTACCAGAGGTACTTAGAGTTTAATAAGTTTGTGCAAAAGTATTTAACAGCCAGAAGAGGGGTGCCCAGCTTCTTATGAGTGCGTTTTAACAGACACGAACAAAAAACCAAAATCAGAAACAACAACTACTACAAGAAAACGAAAGAGATACCGAATTACTACCGGTTGTGTGTGTGTGCTTGTGGCTGTCTGATACAGCGCTGTATTGTTGTTGCCTTAAATTCCGCAAAAGCATACGAGAGAAAGAGAAGAGAAAAATTTCGAACGAGCAGCCAGCCTATGCCTATGCGTTCGCGAATTCCAACAACATTGGCGCATGAAGCGTATAAAGCATTGGCATCGCTGCTATAAACTATATATATATTCATGACCTGCATCAAGAGACGAGTCGATATAGCCATGTCCGTCTTTCTGTCCGTATGAACCTGGAGATCTCAGATATGGTCAGACATATAGGTTTGACGTGGATGAGACAAAAACTTTATATACTAGCTCCTACCGCCCCCGCATTTTGGAAAAAAAAAAGTTATATCTCCCACAGTTATATGGATATAGAGTTATAGAGTAACTGCTGGACATATTTTGTTATTAGGAATCTATATCGATCCGCGAAAGGATTGCTACAAATCGATGAACGGTTGTCGAGCTATGACCAAAAGACTGCTCGCTGCTGCAGCGCAATAGCAGCGTTGCTTTCAGCTGCTACTGATACCTACAAATTTATGCTGAACGAATATTTTCGTTGTGAGTACGGCGCTCGCAGTGTGCGCCCTCAGCAAAAGTTATTAAAGCGTTCAGTGTTTCGCGTTCTTTTGAAGCGTGAGGTTCTTCGCGGCTGTCGTTGTTTTGTTGTTCACACACGCATACATAACTTACGTTCGCTCTAGCGCTCACTCTCACTCTCCCGCTCTCGCTCTCACACTCCCGCTCTCGCTCTTGGGAAAAGCTCAAGACAAACTGTTCATCGAGGCCCTCTATAGATTTTGCTTCAAATTTGCCAATCACACTTGGCGCTGCCCAATGCCATTTACTGTTGGCGCTGTGAGTAAGTTGAACAGTGGGAGAGGGGAGAGATGCGAAAAATGTGATCATAACTTTCGTTAAAGTCGTGAATTAATCTGTGTTGCTGCTTGCGAAAAAAACACTACCCTCTTTTGTGTCATATACGCACTAGCAGCGCGGTCGTGAGTGAGTTGAAGAAGAAGATAACAGAGGAGAAGTGTTAAAGTGAAGAGTTCTTCCAGTGAAAACTCAAATTTGAGTTCCTTTTTGTTCTTTTTTTTATTGTGCTGTTGTTTTGAAGTGATTTTGTGTGTTTATTTAAGTTACATCTCTGCCATGGGCAATATGTAGAAGCCGGGAAGCTGTTATACACTGTGGTAAGTGGCGTTCTTGCACACACACACATACACACAAACCAATTTACAGACTTTTGTTGTTGTTGTTGCCTGCAATTTGTGAAACTGCGACGGTCAGTTCAGTCATGACTTTTTATACCCCTGCATAGGGTATTATACTTTTGCCCAGAAGCTTGCAACGCATATTGAGCTTTGTCCGTCCGTCTGTCTGTCTGTTTCTACGCGAACTAGTCTCTCAGTTGTAAAACTATCGAGCTGCAATTTTGCACAGTGTCTTCTTTTTGCTGCACATTACTAATATGTCGGAACCGACCGGATCCGGAGGAATAATCGGTCGGAAAACTAGTTTTAGTGTGAAAAACTTTTTTCTTTTCAATGGAAACGTCTCCGAACTTTGTATTCATAAGTTTTCCATGCTTTTTTATAATTTTGCCCAGTTTGATGAAAATCGGACAACTATTTGGTATAGCTGCCATACAAAAAATAGGTCTGAAAAACAGTCTTAGTTTGAAAAACTAGCTTACCAGTATGAGTCACTAGTCACTCGAGATCTGCAAGAAAATCCTTAAAAAAAAAAAGAAAACACCTCGAAGTGGATCACCCTTTATTATAGGTGAAACTTTCAATATTAATCATATAGATTAAAAACCGCCAACCATGCTCCACAGTATCATCAAAACACCCATCTCAATTTTCCAATTCGCTTCCCCATTACTTCGTTGGCCACTCCAAAAGAATCGTCTAAACCAGGCGGCTCCCTGTTCATTCTCGGACACATAGAAATAAATCACATTACAATCTTCACTTCGAGTCTCATCATGGGTATAGCTCATTAGAAATCCGCAACGCCGAGCCTCCTCGCTGTTGTTCTTTAAAGTGGGCAATTCCTTCATAACATTTACAGTTAGCGCAGTGATCCGAGCGGTGCTCTCTGGTGCATTTTTAATCCTTATCTGACGTTTTTCATACTGAAGATTCCTTAAATATTTCATCATTGCCGATTCTTGTGGCATGTAACCCCAAATGAAGGTCTCTCCCGGCATCAGTTGCTCGGTCATCAGCGAACTCTTGTGGTTCATTATCAGGCTCTCAGGTTGGTCTAAGTGTGGCATCCTTTGATGTACTATTTCGTTACTATCCTTCCTTATTGACTGATCGAAGCCGTCCTTATGCAGAAACTGAGGTTCTTTGGCTTGAATCATATACTGCAAATAATTTTGGTCGCAATTGTAGGATTGAGTCTTATCCCAGCGACAGCTGCGTAGGTTCACATAACTCTTAAGCAGCCATTCAATGGGCTGATCATTATAGAATAGTTGTAAATAGCTGGCAAAGTGCTTCAACTCCGAGCTCTCAAAGAGTTTACCGGTTAAACCCAAATCACAGAAACTGAATACGATTGGATCGCGACGATGACCCAACCGGAAGTTCTTATGCAAAGTAACAAATTTATCTATATAGCCCAAGTAGTCCGTATGGGCAGCTATATCATCTGCCAGTTGAAGATAGTAGACGCCACGACTTTGGGCATAGGTCACTAGATACAGATAGTCCAAGTTCTGCTTGGTTTGCCACTCGGCTCGATTAGGTTTGTCCTTCACAGTGAGGTATAGCTTGGAGAAATCGGGATAATAATGCGACGGAGGGGAGATTATATCGACGAGTCCCTCCTTTAAGTGCTGGCCATGTTTCTTCTTGATCTGCCGCACCACATACTGTACACGTGGCATTTTCACTTCACCCACATAGATCACAATCAGGGAATTTGCTTGCTGCTTTATGCTCATATTTCGGATCAGATTATCTAGCGTATCGAGCAGATAACTCTTCTCAGGGTGCAGTACAGTGGGTACTCCGATAACAAATTTCACTCCTGTACGGCCGCGACTAAAGCGATAGCCAGGACGAAGTTCAGGATGTGCCACCTTACGCGCATTGATAGCCTCTTCTTTGCTTGATTTGGTCACTTTCATCGGTGGTTCAATTGGTATTCGTAGTGGACGTGCTGTTTTCTTAGATAGTTTAGTTGAATCGCGCTTAATTTTTTTGATTTGTACGGGCACGGGCTGAGTTCCAAAAGTGTCCGTGACAAAGAGCACGAAAGCCAGCAACAGGTAAGCCAGGACTATGCAAGCGCCCAGACAGAGCTTAGTGCGAAAATTAATGATTCTCATTATGATTGGAGTTTATCAAAATTTGAATATATTAAACAGAATTGTGACAGACTTTGCCAGAGCAATTGGCTTTTGTTTGTTTTTTTTGGGGAAGAGTTCAACTTGTAGTAAATTTAAAATGGACAAAAAACGAATACAAAATAATAAAAAAGACATCAATGACATAAATACAAAATTTTGAAGGACAAACTAAGGGCCGTTTTCTAATCTTCTACATAGAGCTATCTGTCACATAAGCCTGAGCCAGAGCAAAATCTGAGCTTATCTGACACATATGATCTATTTAGAAGATAAGAAATCGGCCAATAGTTTTACAAATTATTTAAAATTAGGATTACTTTGGCTTCATGAATGTTTGTTTGGCAAATTTGATTATATCCAGAAGCAACTTCAACTCTCTGGCTCCACGCACACCCAATGCCTCCAAATCCTCCAAAGTCATCTGGATCAGCACTTGTATATCAATTTCATGGCGTGTAAACATTTCAGTTAAATGCTCATTATTGGTGCGATTTAATAGAGAACGGACACGTGGACTCAGAGTGGGTTGCTCCACCGGGGAGCCGCGTCTGAAGCGGGATTGATTAACTGAGCTGTCGAGGGGCTCGCGCTTGATGCCCGATGAGGCCAACTTTGTGCTGGTGTTGCTGCCTTGCGGATTAGGTGAAAATACAGATCGATTGCGCATAAATTGTTCCGAAATGGAACTCACACCGGTGCTAGTCAGCCGCCTTCGCGATGTGGGCACCTCGAGCCGTGAGGGTTTCAGTCCTCGAAATGTGTTTCTTTTTGCCAAACTGGGTTCACCAGTGGGAGTGTTTTCATCATTTATGTTCTCAAAATTAAATGTCCGCATTGATAATGGAGTCAGCGGCGTCAAGGGGGAGCGGGGATCTTTACAAAATTATAACTTGATAATTTGATTCTTTTTGATGCTTCACATGCTTACCTCTCCAGGCGCGATTGTAACGTTCCATTTGTAGAATCCTATTTGCAATTTGCAGTAAATAAAATGCAAGAAACTTTATATAAATGCCAGAAGAAGTGTGGAAAGCGTAACAAAATTATATTCTTCTTTCGGCTTGGTTTTCTTGAATTACAGTTATTCTTAAATACGTATTTCAACAAGCTGGCAACCCTGCACTAGAGATGGCCTTGATGCAAGTGGAGTGAATAATTTAATATCGTATCAAATTATTCAATTGAATCCCCTGCTGATTCTGACTTGAAAAATACAGTTTCCGCGAAATTGTTCTGCCAGATCCAAATATCGAAATCATACTCATTCCTGAGGCAGACGATAATTGGGGCAGCCTGGGCCTTGCTTGCAAAACCATTGAATTGGATATTCCAAATTAAATTATTATGTCTTCCCCACTGCAGCACACTTAAAGAAAGGTATCGTCATCTGTTTTATTTTGCTGCCAGAAACATAGTACCTAATGCTGGCAGAGGTTAAAGTTAGAACTATTGCGGGTGCCAAGCCATTGATGTATTCGTCCAGAAGCCAAATAGGTGGTCCATCTTCAATTACATTAGTATTCTTAACTTGTTCTAGTTCATTTGCTCACCACTAGTTACCACTGTACGCGATAGTGTAGTCGATAGGCAGCCGCTAATCGATTGTCCAACTACTCGATAGTCATGTACTCGATACGTCATTAAAAAAAAAACATCGACCAACACGTGTTCAAGCCGTAGCCACATTATTAAACATTTTCTTAAAATTAAAATGGGTAAAGTGAAAGTTGAACGCACTGAGGATGCCGAAGCTTCCATTCAGGCTAGCGGCGATGTAACCATCAAGGAAGAGGAGACCTATGATGACAAAATGCTGTTCATAAACGCCATAGCCAAGCCAATGGCAGGCAAGAAGTTGGCCAAAAAATGCTACAAGCTCATTAAAAAGGCCATGAAACACAAGACCTATCTACGCAATGGACTCAAGGATGTGCAGACCCGACTCCGCAAAGGAGAAACTGGGTATGTGTTATGCGGAATTCTGGGATTTGCTCATCATTTGTCTTCCATGTCTCGACAGTCTTTGCATCTTTGCCGGCGATGTCACGCCTGTGGACATAATGTGCCACTTGCCTGCCGTATGTGAGGAGAAAGGTATACCTTACGCCTACACACCGAGCAGAGCGGATCTAGGTGCTGCCATGGGTGTCAAGCGCGGAACCGTGGCCTTGCTGGTGCGACAAAACGAAGAGTACAAAGATCTGTACGATGAGGTCAAGGATGAGTTGTCCAACCTGGTGGTGCCTGTTTAATAGATCTTTCTTAAAATTAGGTTGTAAGTTTAAAATGTAAGTCTATTAAAATGCTCTGGCAAAGGAAACCAAAATCGTGTTTGTTTTCTGTTTTGTCCCTTGGGGATCTTTTTTTTGTGTTTTTAATTTGTTTTTATAGAAATCGGTTTTACATGTACATACAATTTTTATTTTTTGTTTAATGTGGAATTTTCGTTATATATTTTGTTCATGAGTTTTCCATTATGCCAAAGGATTGGGTTTTTTGTGCTTAATGAATGAGTTAATTGTTATTCAAATGTGTGTCTAAATTTACATATTGATGTTTTAACTAGAAAAACGTTATTTTTTTAACAAATGTCAGGGCGGTTATTAAAAAATATCTTTAATAGTTTAGTTAATTTTTTTGGGCATTTTTTTGTTTCTTAAATTTTTTTTGTTGGATGAGTCTACATTGATTAAATTACATTTTAATGTGTTTTAGATATAGGTAGGCGCATGCCCTGCTAATCAAAGAAATATAAAAACAACGAAGCTAAGGGCTAAGTTCTTTATAATGAAATGGAATTTGAAAAGTAATGAAACAAGATTAAAAACCAACAGAGTTACTCCAATGGGTTCTAAAAACCAATTATTATTGTTATTACAAAATCAACATTGTAGAATTTGGCTTTGGATGTCATTGGGCTACCAAATATGCTAACTGATCTGAACATTTGACCAAAAATACCACCACAAATAACTTAAGAAGTACAAAACATTTGGAAAAATGTTGAAATTTAAATATTTATAGTTTTTGATAATTATTAGAACTAAAATTTAGCCAAAACCTTTTAATTTTAAGATGTAAAACTGGTTTAATGGTTCAGCTTTAGGATCAAAAGCAAATTGGTGTTCGAAATTGTCCACACTGGTGATGAAGTCCTATTTTAAGCCGATTTCACATCTTCCACATAGAGCTATTTGTCAAATAAACTAACAAATAACAGAGTTTATCTGTCACATAGCAGTTATCTAGAAGATGTGAAAACGGCCCTTATAAAGATTGCTTTTAAGAATTGCAAAGGAGATAGAGATAGGAGATCGGTCCCCTTGCCTCTCATTAAAGTAGAAGAACGGAATCATCCCTGACCTACGCTCGGACTTAGCAGAATGTGGTTACGAAAAGAATGCCAGCTTTCATACTTCTTTTACTGGAATAAAGTCGCAACAAATTTCGTTTTTAATTTAGCAAAAGTTAAAAAATCTGTATGAAATCGTCTTAACTTGGAAGACTAAAACTCACATTAGAATGAAACCGTACCAGTTTTTCCGTGCTATGATAGAAAACGAATGGGGTCGGATACATTTGACGCACATTTTCTGATACCTTAACAGGAACTAACTAAATTATAGATATTCTGAAATGTAGCTCATATTTTAAGTACTATTACATTGGAACTAAAACGTTGCTTACTTTTTAGCACGCAGTGGTTTCTATTAAAATAAACGTTCGTTGGAGCGTTTCTTGTATTTTGATATAAAAGGAACATGCAAAACGACTTTAAAAAAGAGTCTGCTGATGAGAGTACCTGGAAGCCCTTGTAAATTCAAAATCTTAGTATGATATATTCAAAAATTATGACGAATTATAATCGACCATCGACCTGGATCAAGCTATGATCAACTATATTGAGAAAATTGTCTTTTAAGCAATGAGATCCTGAGTGTGATGTTAAGATCCGAAAACTTTTCAAAGAGAGGAGTTCCGGTTAGGGTTATAAATATAAACGGTTGGGTTTGAGGGTTCGTATAACCGATTTAACTTTAATAAGATAATGTGATTAGTTTTGGCTTCACAATTTTTATCTACATTTTCTGTTCTGCAAATACTGAAATCTCGCTGCCCTCTGTATCAAACCCAAACACAACTCCCTTAAAAAAAACAGCAACTAAGCACAGGGAAAACATAAACTAAAACTTTTGAAATCAACTTCTCTACCCAACCAATGTAACTTCATAAGAACCAATATAACTTTTGGTAACCCAAAAATGACATCTACCAAATCAATTTCTTTCCCCATTCGTCTGAGTTTCTATGGATGCATAATTATAAAAGAAAAACTTTTCCAAGATCAGCACTGACTTCATCATTATCAGAATATAATTCCAGGAATATAAAATGTTTACAAACGAAATATTCTTGCGCTATAAATTAACAAATTGAAGGAAACAAAAAAAAATTGAAAGAGGAACACAAAATGACTCGTGCACAATTGATATAGGTATATATATTATATATAATGTATATATATATAAGTTTTTAATTCGTACACAAAAATTCATAACCCTTATAGCCATTAAATATGTTTCAATAAGGACAATATATATAATATAATAATGTGTTTTGTTGTTGTTGTTTTTTTTTGAGTGCCTGACGAAATTTCGGTTTTTTTTTGTTTTGTTTTTTTTTTTTTGTTTTTGTCAACTGCTGTACAAAATTATGTTCGTTCTTGAATGAAACGCACTGAAAAGTTGACGTAGCATTCAAAACTACGGACTAAGTATATAGAAAAAATGTACAATACAAATTTGTTTTGTTTGTTTTGTTGAATTATCTTAAGGTTAAAGCTAACTATATAATTTATAATGTTGTTTTTTTTTTTGTTTGTTTTTCAGTTTGTTTTTTGTTTTTTTCGTTTTTTGTGTTGTTATTTTTTTTATTTCTGGGGAGATGCTCAGAGCTTGTTTTGTAGGAGAAGGGTGTAGGTGGAGGAGGGCCTGGTCCTGCTGCGGCATTTGGGACGAGCGTTTTGTAACTACTAAAAATCATTAACTAAAACATTATATTAATTATAATAATTCACATGCTCAACTTAAGTCTACGAAAATATATTTAAAATTTGTAAATAAAGATAGTTGCAATTAAAAAGGAAAAGCAAAGAAGTAAGGATATAGAATAACTATAATTAACAAGCAGTTCGTTTTTGTTATTAGGGGCAGGGGGGATGCCCCCATTATTTTTTTGTGTTTTTTTTTTGTGGTTTTTCTCTTTTTGGGTTTTTGTTTTCAGCTAAGAATTTTGCCATTTTTTTTTTGTTTAAAAATTTTTTGTTTTTTTTTTTGTTGTTTGTTTTTGTTTAATTTTAAGGACCCTTTGATGCCACAGCAGGAAGTATCCGCCTCACTGAAAATAATTATAAAATCCCGTCGTAGCTTGTCCCAGTTCTCGTATGGCCGCAAATGGATCCTTTTCAAGAAGCTCATTGGCTGCTTGAGAGGATTTTGCTGCTCCAGAGGACGAGACTGGAGGTTGTGCCTGCTGCTGGGGCTGACCCTGACTGAGCACAGCCGCGTATGTGGTGGCCGCTGATGCCGATTGTTGCTGCTGCTGCTGCTGTTGTTGCTGCGGATGCTGAAGATGATGTGGCGCGTGCGGATGGTGATGATTATTGGCCTCATTTACAATCGATTGGTTATGAAACAAATCCAACTCGTGTCCACCACCCTTCAAGGCATTGAAATTGTTGTACAGCATGCCATGGCCATGTTCAGATTTATTGGAGTGTTCGGCAACGGCATTGTTGGCTTGGAATAAGGCCTCGATAAGGTTTGCGCCCGTATCCAGACCGGGCATATTGTTGTAGCTATTTGGGTTGCCATTGCCACTGCCAGTCAACGCCTGCCGTCGATAGAGGGGCACAGAGCTGCCATTGCTGAGCAGGCCATTGTGGCTATTGCTGATGTTACCGCTGTTGGAGCCACCAACATTGTTATGGATGTTCAGATTGGGATACGGTTTGTCATTAAGCAATGCATTACCAGCTGTGGGCGAGAAGAGATATTGTGAGATAAAGAATCATTGGAAATCCCGTGATCTGTAAAAGCGAAACTCCACAAAAAAGAGCAATTTCCAGCCCCTTTTTTTGATCTTTCTACTCACCATTGGCCATTAAATTGGAACCAGCATTTGGCCCGATATTATTGGGAGGCTGATGTAAACCACCTGGTGTTGGGCCCGTCATATGATTATAAAGCGGCGGCGGTGGCTGTTGTGGTCCCGTTGGAATGGGTCCAGGAAGCGGCTGCTTATGTTGTTGTTGCTGCTGCTGCTGTTGCTGCTGACTCTGCATCATGGCAAATAGACGACTTTGCTGTTGCTGTTCCGTCAATCCCACATTGAGACCATTATTGAGTGGAGGTCCCACACCTCCTGGCACTCCCACCCCGGCTGCATTTCCTGAGGCCGCCACCATGCCCAGCACATCCCTGAGAATGGGCTGGGCCACGTCATTGGCTCCATTCATTATCGAATTGAACACCAAATCAATTTGCTGATTAAAGTTGTCCAAAGGAGGGGCGGCATCCACCGACTGTTGCTGTTGTGGTGGCTGTTGTTGCTGCTGCTGCTGATTGGGATACATCATGGGATAGGACGGCGGCGGACGCTGAGACTGAGGCGGAGCCATTAACATGGGTGGTATTTGTTGCTGCTGCTGCGGTGGCTTATGGCCAGCTGGACCCTGTCCTTGCTGCTGAAGGCTGACCATCACCTGGCGTAGCATGTCGGCAAATTTGTTGGCCGCTTCTTGACCCAGGGATTCCATGAGTTTCAAATACCATTTGTATTGCTCTTCCTTGGGATTGAAGGCCATCTCATAGATGCTTACATTGGGCGGCAACAGCTCATGAGCTGGTGGAAATCTCAAGGCCGAGGGTGACGGCTGTTTGCCCGCTGCAGCATACATAAAGGGAGGAGCTGCTGCCGAAGGAGGCGGCTGCTGCTGCTGGGGAGGGGGAATCACCTTGTCATAGTTGTAGCCCGCATTTCCATTGTGCCTCAAATAGGGTGGTGGTGGCGGCGGTAAGCCATTCTCCATGGGACTCATGGGTCCATTGGGCACACTGTTTCCTCGTTGCAGACCCATGGGCGGCGCCTGGCCATAGAGATGATGTGGTGGCGGCGGCGGAGGTGCCTGACCATGATTATATAAAGTTTTCTTGGCCAAATAACCCAATTCGCTGGGATTGCGCAACAGTTGGGCCGCTGTGGAGACCGGTGGTGGTGGTGGCGGCACACTGCCTCCTCTGATGGCCAAAGCGGGATTTGCATTGGGCGGTGGAGGTGGTAAGCCAGGTCCGGGACCTGGACCGCGGCCAGGATTGCCACCAGAAGACGGCTGTTGCTTATTGGGTGGTAGCACACTCCATGGATTGGTTTGTGGCGGTGGACCCCACAAACTGGCATTCGGATTCTGTGGTGGCTGCTGCTGATTCGGTGGCGGTGGCTGGGGGGGACGCCAGTGCTGCATGGCTGCATACTGGCCATAAGCAGGCGGTGGACCGCTTTGATTTTGAGCTGGCTGCGGCGGCGGAGGTCCACCCCGCAGATGAGGCGGCTGAGGAGGTCCTCCATTGGGTGGCGGAGGACCACGCAATCCACCACCCATATGCCCACCTCCACCACCGCCATAGTGAGGCGGTGGTGGTGGTCCATTGCTGTTTTTCCCTCCGACCGCTGCTGCGGCCATCATGGCGGCCATGTGATTGGAGTACATGTGAGAGAGTTGATTGGCGGCCATGGCAGCGGCAGCCATTTGATTCATTTGATGAGCGGCAGCTGCAGGACCAGGACCCAACATGCCAGCAGCCGCAGCGGCTGCATAATGCACCGGTGGACCAGGCGGTCCATGGCCATGTCCCGGATGCGAAGAAACATTTAGATACAAGGCAGCTTGCTCGCGCAGATAGGCCTCTGGCTGTAAGGAGCGCGGCACAAACTCTGGGGCCAGCGGATTCAGCACATATCCCCGTTTCAGCTCCACACCATCCAATTGAGATCTTAAATTGGACCAAGTTAAGCCAAACAGCGATTTGTGTTCATCACAAATCTCTATGAATCGTTCCCACACCTTGCGGCAGCGTCCAATGGAACACAAGGCCACCGGATCACCCACCACGGCCACCAGGGACTGGGCACGCGTAATCGCGGTGTTCAGCAACTTGGAATTACTGAGAAATCCATAGTCGGTGTCTGCATCGCCTATGCTTAAGGCTGTGGCGGCAGCGGCGCCCGGTCCACTTCCTTGGGGTAAACAGGTGCGTCTGGTTCTCACGGTGGACAGGAACACGGCACGAAACTGTTTGCCCTGTACATTCAGCACTCGTTCCACCGAAATACCACCCATACGTCTCTTGCGCAGCTCCGATCTGATGCGGAACACTTGATCGGCATAAGGTGTCATAATGCCTATGCTGGTGTCATTCAGTTTACCCCAGGCACTGGGCCAACGCTTCCTCAGCTCGGACACACGTTCCACCACCTCATAAACTTCGGCATTATTGTAAAAGGCGGTGGAGTTCTTATCCTGCACATCTTCGCCTCGGGTGGTAAAGAAGGTGAGGGGATAGAAGCGTTCGTGACGCGGCTGTTTACCCGAGGCCACCAACTTTTGCTCATAAAATAGCTCCGAAGTGAACTTGATAATGGCCTCATGTGCACGATAATTCTCGCAGAGTAAAATTTTGCAAGGAAAGTTCGAAGGATAATGATCGTAGAGACGTTCCAGCAGTGAAATATGCAGCTTGCGTTCCTTGGCAAAGGCCGAGAAGAGCTCCGGACTCATTTGCATGTGATCTCCGGCCAAAACAATGCGCGTAGAATCATTGGCCAAGGCCAAAGGCATAATCGCCTCACACTCCATGGCCTGGGCGGCCTCATCCAGAAAGATGTGTGTAAAGAGGCCTTTGGGTAAGCCCAAGGTGGCCAATTCCATGCTGATGCTTAGGGTCACCACTATAATACGATGTCGCATGATATCCTCCACGCTGGGACGACGAAAGTTGCCCACACCATCGGTGATGCAATACTTCTGCACCACACTGTTCACCGTGGCTGACCAACGCTTGTGGTAGTACACTCTCAGGGGTGTGGCCTCCTCCAGGCCCTCCTCAATCCAGGGATGTAAATACTCTTTGATGTACAAATCGGCTGCCGAATTGGAGTGTGTGCAGATCAGAATTTTAGCTTCGGGTTGGGCCAACAACTGCTTAATGGCCTGGGCCAGGGTGTACGTCTTGCCCGTGCCAAAGGGCCCAATCAGCAATATCGGAGGCAACTTAATACTCAATGCAGTGGTTATGGCATTAACCGCTTCCCTCTGCTTGGCATTCAATTTCGGCTCACATGCATCCGACCACTGTTTCTTGGGTGTCCAGGGTATATTGGGCTCCAGTTCGGTGGCAGGAAATATAAGACGAAAATCGGTAATCTTATCCACCGCATTATGCCATTCGCAGTAGGGCATTCGATTCAATTGGAATTGTATGTCCACCTCAAGCTCGGTGTCTGCCAGCAGGTTCATGGCCTCCACACATTTTGAGGACAACTTGAGATAGATAACATTTTTGCCCTTATCCTCAATTAAAGCCTCGTAGACATTACGATTTTCTATCTTGGCGTTGGCTTCTTCCGGTGCCGAGATATACACACTGCTACAGTTGGACAGTATTAGTCGGCCCGGTGAGGTATCCTCCGATATATCTTTGCCCAAACGCATTAGGGCAAACAGTTCGCCGGCCAGTGAATATTTTGCCGTGCTGGTGGCCATGCCGGCTGGTGTTAAAATGTAATTGGAAGCCACTGTTAGGCGAGTTCTCACATTATATCGGGCTATTTGCTCGTAGCGTGCTATCTCCTCAACATACAACAGTTCGTGGATACGTGAACGATAATTGTTCTGGGTTAAACGCTTCTCCACAATGGTTGACTGTGTCAATGTAAAAGTGGCCGCTCTGGGACAAGGATAACGCTCCAACAGCTCCTTTTCATGCTGTAAATCATCCAAGTACGCTTCCGTTTTCAAATGTGTTCCAATGGTGGTCTCAAAGCGTGCTAGCTGCGTATTGGCCACATCCCAACGTGTGGCCGAACTATTGATTATATCACGCTTGATCTCTTCAATCTTTTCCGCATCATTCACGGGTAACACATCCACACATATGTGTCTCACCAGCAGAGGTTCCTGCCCTCCATCAAAGCATATGGCCTGACGGAATGTGCCATAGATTTCTGTATGAAATTCCACTGTTATCTCATGTGTCATCAAGGCTGGCGGCGAGTCGGTGCCATCTGCTGGCACATTAGCTGGCCCATTCACCCATTCCTGATCAGACTTTAGCTCTACATTTGCATTTGTATTGCCCAGTTTGATGCTCTTCAAGGCAAAATGATTACGATGTGCATCTTGGAGCAGGGCCACAGCTTTTAAAGATCGTTTGGTTTCCAACTGGAATAGCCACTCGCGTTTTGAGGTCTTGGAACTAATGCTGGTGACCAATTGCTGATCACATTTGGCCTCAATCTCTGCTACCTTTTCGCACATAATACGTTCGGGTGCAGTGGCCTGTATCCATTTCTCCAGCACTTGCTCTGTATAGGATTTGCCATAGAGTTCCTTTTCACAGGCCTTTTGCACACGCATACGTCGATACTCAAAGCGCTCCTTCCATTCGTTTAGCTCGTCCAGGCCATGGGCCTCCACACATTGGGCTCCATAGTGACAGGTATGGGACTCGCTGAAAGTCTCGCAGAGACTGTAAGTGTCCAGTGTATAGCCACGAGGTGGTGGTCGCCATTTCCAGTCGCGACCTGTGGGGAAATAGTTTTGAAAAATGTATGAAGAATTTGTCGAAATTGGTTTCGAATGTAATCTATCAGTTCTTGTTGGTAAAATATGGCAGACAGATGTCAGGATTTTCGTGGGTTCTGGGTTACTAAGCTAAGCTAAGTTAAGCTAATGGCAGTGTGCTGATATAGTCTCAAAGGACTCCCTTTCTTCACAGTTTCTATATATCTGGGTGTTTGTTAGATGAACTTTCTGGATTCTCAATCTGTTGCCTTTGTTTGTCAAACCCCCAGAAGGAGATATTGTTGCGTTCCGGTATCTAGCGTGGGGACATGTTATTTCTGTTTCCTAGTTGACCCACTTTAATACTTTTCTCCAAGGCTAGATAACCGAGAGGATATCCATTTCTCTATTAAGGTAGATAGTATCCAAATAAAGGTCTATACATCGGCAGATGGCAAAGGTTTCGGACTGAGATATACTGGTAGATTCTCCCACTGACTCGAACCTTTCCGTTTCTGTTCCTAATACTAAAAAATCCTGTTTGAAACAAGATCATTCGAAAACCCACATCTGATTCAGAGAAGTCCACGATTGTATTCGCGGTTAAAAGCAAACCCAACCAAGAACTATCAGAACTGATAGAATGCCAATCCCTATTACACATAGTTTTCCCAATCAGAGTCCACTCACCCTCATCACTCATGATAACTTTCTGATGACTCTCCGTCTGGCAGTGCTGACGCAGCTCATTTCTGGTTTGGAAATTAATGGCGCAATAGCTACAAGTGGTCGTTGTTGTAGCCTCAATCACATCTTGCCCCTCGTTGGGTGTATGCTTGACTCCTGTCAACTTAATGGCCGCCAGCAGATCGTTGGTTTTTTGCAGATTAGCCGAACTGGAGTTGGAGTTGATGGACATGGTGCTGCTGCTGCCGGTGCTACTAGTGCTGCTATAGCTGCTCACTGACCCGGCAGTACCATTCAGTTGCTGCTGTTGCAGTTGCTGTTGTTGCTGCTGCATTTGCTGTTGTTGCTCTCGCTTCTTCAGACCCTTGTTGCTCAGCAGTTTACTGTACTTATCCAAAGGTAGATTATTGGTGGCCCAATGATCCAGTTTGGTATCCAGTATGGCCATCTCATCTTCAAGACGGGCGTGTGGTAGCTTTTGCGTCGACTGTGACTTGTGCTGACCATTCATAATCATTTGTATGATGGATTTATAGCGTTCCAAAGTCTTGGATATGTCCGAGAAAATTTGTTGGCCGCTCAGCTCGTTGATCCATTTGCTTAGAAAGTGTTCAGCATCCTGTTGAGTGGGTGGAAAATCATTATATCTGTGCATCTATTTTGTAAGTTAACAGAAAAACTCACCCCATATTTGTGCAGCTTGAAGAGAGCATGGACCAGCCAGCGGCGTGCACGTGAAACGCTGGCCAAGCATTCAGCTTGCTCGGCCAGCAGTGTCAGCACTTTATAGGCATCTGCCAGGCATCCCTCATATTTGCCCATTTCCAGCAAGCACTCGCACCGACCCAACAGACAGGCAATCTGTTGATCTTTCTGTGCCCGTGTGCCGGTGCCGCTGCTGCCGTTCTGTGGCTGTGCTGTTTGGGCATTGCAAGTGGAGTTGAGTATCTGATCATAGAGTGCAACGGCACGTGACCAGCTCCGTCGTCGCACCATGTCATGTGCCTGCATCTCCTTTTCGGTGGCCATTTTGTTGTGGTTGGTTTTGGAATTAAATTGCGTTTTTACTCATGCATGTGTGTTGTGGTAGGTGCGATTGGCTCCTGTCTTCCGCGCAGTTGTATGTCTTGATTGCTCTACTTTCTGGATGTTATGTGGTAAATTTAGATGATTTCATATCCCAAGGAATACTTACATAAGTTATCGATTTAGGTTTATTAATAAAGACTTGTGGTTGTATTTTACATTAATGTGTTTTTAGATACTTTTCGGGCATTATGGTTTACTGCAAAGATATGAAAAGAGAATAAATGGATAAGTCAACTAAAGTTGAAAAGAGAAGAATAGATAGAGCGGATTTTTAAATGAATCGAACACCAGGTTTGGCTTTGAACCTTGTATTTTTTATGGGTATAGCTAGGTTACGTTGGCAAAACAGCCCTAATCCTATATATCAAGCAAGTCCATTGCTTATGAGAAACTGGACAGACTAACAAAGATTCCTAAATAGTAATATTCTAGATTTGTGCAGAAACTCAAGGTTGGCAGAGTACATAGGCGCTTTTGAAACAGCTGAATTGAGGATATCCAGATGTAATGAGGGAATGGGTATTTCGCTATCGTCTCTCCAAACCTTAAAGGAGTAATCGTTTGGTGGTCTGTCTTATGGAAGACTACCCAACATCACACATCTAGCCCATGTCAGATATTTGTACCACTTGTGAACAATCCTGAGTAGATGGATCATAGATAGATTCGAAAGAATCGACACAATGGTGCACAATCAGTTTTGGTCACTCCAATATCCAACCGTCCGCAGCCTTCTACCTAGAGGCTGTGACTATTGTGTCCTTTTTTGCTTTCCTGCCATAAAGTTTCCTTCCTCTCTTAATAAGTGCGGAATCAAGACCGGCTAGGGTAAAAATCTCAAATAAACTCTATACAGATGGCTCCAAAATGGGACGCTGAATATTAGAACAGTTTCCTCTGACATACACTTTAAGGAAATCTCTGCCAGAGATGGCAGAGCAGTCTGAAATACATTTTATTTGGGTCTCGGGTCACAGAAACTGGACAGGGCACTACCTCAATCCTTCCTCCCGTTGAGGAAACAATTGGGTATGCCCATGGCAATGTGCTGGCTCTATTTTCATACTTATGAGCAAATTTTAACGATTTATTTAGCCAATTCTTAACAAAAACCCAGAGATTTCTGCACAAGCAGCAAGAGAGAACTTTCTAGCCTTATATCTCTGAGCTTGCAGTGATATCTTTGTCATAAATCTTCAAGTTCCTCAGGGCAATCGAATGAATTTAACTCACAGGAGGAATGTACAGAATATTCCCAACCTTTCAGAGTTTGTTTGTGTAAATAAAACCTTGACACTTAAAAGTAAATAGGGTACAATGAGACTGAGACTAAATATCATTCCCAAATAGCATATCCTAGCTCTCCTAGGTTCCAACTAAGACTCTATCTGCGATGCAGATATCAACGTGCAGCCACCAAGATCCATGGTCTAGCCGTGATACCGATACTACCTCGGTGGGCTCCTCCACTTTTAGGTGCAGGGTTGTCAAGCTTTTCGTGAGAAGATACGGGGACTACCCGCTTCGAACCTATGCTAAAAATTACATAAGGTATGTGTGTCTTTGAAAAACAGGTTTATTGATAAGTTTATAAGATAAACATTTAAAACCCAAATATTTCGCCCAACTGGATGGTCTTCTCAATGGTATTCTGAAGTTTTTCCTTATTGCTAAAAATTTTCTTATGAAAATGAATGCGTTTCCTTGCCAAAACCATGTTACTGACCTTGAATCACCTTATGTACCGTGAAATTTGAACTATGTTTCGTGTAACTTTTCTTAGGTTCTTACTTAAAGATTGCAAATTTATATTCTTGGTATTGAGGCCCAAGACAATGATGAGATTTCTATAAAATTATCAATTTTTCGAGTGATTAATTAACACGAATCGCTCATTCGCTGTTTTAATTGTACCCCAAAGGTTTTTTCCTTAACCAATGGGCCTGGCTCTACGTGCAGTATATTGCAGTGTTTAACACTTGACGTAATCGGACGGCATTGTGGAATGTCATATATATGTCATTTGTGTATTTTTAAAAATCATTTTATAATCTTAATCGTGTTTAAAAAATATTTTCTTCAACAATAAAATGCTTTAAACAAAATAAATATCTAATTTGATACAAAATGAGTGCACAGACGACAGCAGATAAAATTACCGTCTTCGGTAAACGGCTTATAAGTTGGCCCGAAGCAGCCGGCCTAACAATAAGCAGGCACCTCAAAAGGCTTATCTGGTTACAAACAAATGCGTTGCGAATTGTGTATATATGCACAGGCAAACACAAACACATACATATGCACATATGTACGTAGGCCATCATAAACAAAAAAAAAAAAGTTTTCACAATTTTCTTTCATTTGATTACGCAAAATTTCCTCAGAGAGTCGCATACGGCACAGACTTACTCATAGCGAATAAAAGTGACCTGACCCCGGACAGGAGGTGGTTCACTTGATCATAGAGAATAAATTTGCAAAAATAAAAAAGCAACATTATAAAAAGTCAGAAATAAATTTGTTATTGTAGTTGCTGCTGTGCGGGGTCTTGGCATTTGCATAGCATTCAGATTCAGATAGTCATGAATCGCTTATTATTTACTTTCCACATGCATAAACAAATCAATTTTCAGTCCGAGTCTGGCCAGTTGAAGTGGTTTTAGTTAACATAGTATTATTTACAATGATTTTTTATTTGTGCAGGCCTCCAACTCTCAGCTGCTTTCGGCTGCTCTCACATTTAAACTGTTTCACTTTCTTTTATTATGTTGTTAGCACTGGCCGCCTATTGGCCATTAACTTAAACACCGCGTGTAAATTCCTGTTGGATTTTCGACAATATTTTCGCAATAGTTAATGTTTATTTTACTATTTCTTTTTTGCCACAGACACTTGACAGTGTTGGCAAAGGCACAGAAAGTACTCGGTACTCGTTAGGGCATGTGCAACGAAATAAGTTAAATTTCTGTTTGTACAACAAATACACTCAAGATGCGCATTCATTTTATAAACAAATGCTGGCATTGATTGAAATCTTTCAGTACTAATTTGCTTTAATTAAACTTAATCTTTGGCTATAGGCACAACCTTACCCAACACTGAGTCAAGTAATGTCAAATTATTGGCCAGTTCCTTTTGTTCTGGTCATACGCAATGATATTGCCATATAAATTGGCAAGCTTATGTACATACACATATGTACTGATACATATTTATGCACACACAAACACGCACACACATCTTTACATCAAATGCACTTTTCTTGTACTATATTTAATCATTTTCTTTTCTGATTTCGATTGGAGTGAATGGCCACTCAACGAGCAGGCGCTGGCTGGCCAGCTGTCACTTTGCAAACTCAAAGATTTTTCCACTGCATTTCGCCCATACATTATTGCTGCCAATTACCTTTGCACTAATTCTTAATTGTTTATACACTACACTCTAATTGGATATTTTTTTTACATGGTTAAGCACAAAAAACTATGAGAGAAAAATGCACATCACATCACTTCGAAAAATGTTAAAAATAATGTGTGTGAGGCGAAATTCGCAAAAAAATAACGTAGGCGCACGACGTGAATGAACTCAAGTGACGTTAACGTAAGTTGATTAGAGATGTGCGTGTGAAAGGGAATATAAACTAAAGCTATCGGTAAATATTTATATCGATTTATATGATAAATTTTACAAAATACCATAATCTAAGGCATATTCTCAAATCAACTAAATATTATTTTCATCTCAGTGCTTCATATGCAGTGAACCACTGAACAGCTGCCTTCGCATAGAGTATCCCTTCAATAAGATAGTCTCCTCATGATCTTTAGGTTAATTAAGTAGTTTTTAACACTTGCATAAAATTTTTCTTAAAACTTATTATTAAATATTAATATTATGGACTTATCGTGTTTATGTTGTTAAATCGACTCTACCGTGCGTGCTGACGTTGCGGAAGCACGCACATCTCCAAACACGTAACGTAAGCAATGGCAAAGCTGCCAGACCGCTTAGAAAAGTATTTAAGTCCAACTGTAGCTGGAGAATGTAGGCCGAAAAGAGAATTCATAATGTCTAGTCGCAAAACTTTAGAAGTGATATTTCTACACAATTAAATATAAGATAAATAAAATGGAACGTTGCAACCGCTGCTGGAGAGGTAAGCTTGCAATTGAACAATCAAAAACATACAAACTACGTTTTTTTCTTCAAGATCCCCGCGCCCCACGAAAGACCCTGACGCTATTATCAATGCCGCCAATTTTATCTACTGAAAGGGAATTAATTTTTGTGGCCTGATCCGCACACGGCTCCAGGTGCACATTTAACGAAAGAGTTTGATCATCACCAGTGCTTGAAGAATTTGGACGGATCACATTTTAGTCGCGGATGACACAGGGGTTGATTAGCTAATCAATCCGTCTGCAGCTTTCCCTGTGGAGCATTCAACTTACACGACAGAAAATTAATGTCCGTTTGTCCGGCCGGAAACTTGGCGATTCCTGTAAGTGAGTAGAGAAGAAGGCAGTATACTTAGATCACTTAATATATGTTCTTTATGTACTTAGCGCTGCTGCAGTGGAAACTCTGTGCTCATAACTAGATCGGCGGATAGAAAAGTAATGCTGATTACTAAATGTGTCATAGAGTGCGGGATGGAAGCAACAAATATTTAAGGATCCCAGCTGCTATCCGAGAGCTCCCGTCTTTTGCGTATTGGCTCCAGTTTTTCACTCCAAGTATGGCAAAGTTCATGTCGTCAGTTAAAAGAGTTTTGGTAAAAACCTCTTGTCATCTCAGCCAGGTTCCTTTTCTTTTCCTTCTGCTATATAAGCACTTCGCCACTCTCAATTTTCGCCCATATCTTTTTCCGACTGCAGAGGTCTGCTGTAGGCAGCGATATTACTAAGAGATACTTGTATTCAAGTATCTTCTTGCCAGTCATACTTATAGAGTGTTACATTTGTTTTCACTATTCGCCTACATTCTAATTCATGGCTACCTTCTATGTTACAAGTCTATCGCACTTACATCCGGAACACTTGATGAATGCCTTCCCTATATCACAACGTAATTAATCTGGTTTACCGTCAATTGATCAGGTGAATTGCAGGTCACCCTATTGAAATTTAGCCATATTAAAGACCATCTTAACTCTAATAGGTTGCTCCATTACTGAAGTTTGTTTCATGCAGACTAAAACAGCTTGGTTCAATATTTCAATCGCTCATAGCCATAATTCTGAGAGCGGTTAGTGGCTGATGATATAGCTGATGATAAAGCGATGTAGTATTTCGCTGACTATAAAACCGCATGTTATAGATATTTCAACCATCGTGTCATGATGACGCCTTCGTTAAGCTTACATTACAGTTTTAACGCATTTCTAAATAGTCGAAACTATTATTATTAAATACATCCTGTCCTTTAAGGGGAGCACACTCAATTTTGAGAGTTTATTCATTATAAAACTCGA
Organism: Lordiphosa andalusiaca; assembly: GCA_035044965.1. Classification (NCBI taxonomy): domain Eukaryota; kingdom Metazoa; phylum Arthropoda; class Insecta; order Diptera; family Drosophilidae; genus Lordiphosa; species Lordiphosa andalusiaca. The sequence continues at coordinate 1,375,039 of JAWNNM010001363.1, read as the reverse complement.
TTTTCAAATGACAATAATCTGAACTCATAGCAAAATTGAGCAACTTAACCGGTTTTTTGAACCATCTAATTTATACCTTCTACTTACCTCTCCTCAGTTGTCATCTATTAAATATTTATGCTAACTAAAACTAAAATTTAATCTGGGTTTAATTTGTGCTAAAAAAAATTGAATTTTATTTAATGTTTATCAATGAATTCAGGCCGATCCGAGGTAGTCTTGGGCCCTAGAGGGTTAACTTGTTGTTTTCTTTTTAACCCCTTTATAGTTATTCGACCTACGCCTCCTATGTAAATATTTAACATTTTGCAAATTTCTATTTCAGGTTATCAACTTTCAGTGTGAAAAATTTCATGCAAATCCGTTCAGCCATTTCTACGCAATTGGAGAAAATAACATACAATCCTTCATATTTACAAATAGTGGTAAGTTTTCTATTTTAATAAGGGCGGTTTTCATAACTGGCAGGTAGAAGTTTAGTCATATTCAGTTTTGGGACTACAATTTGTGCAAAACTTGATTTTAAAATCAAGTTTATTTTACATTTTTGTCACCCCCCTCTGGCCCACGCTTTTTGGAAAAACTTCATATCTCCCGAAATTTTACAGATAGAAGATTCGTATCTTCTGGACATGTTTAGTTATCATAATTATTTGGTGATCTGTCCAGTTAGACTCAAAAAACCAAAAAAAAAAAAACATTCAATTGTTTTGAGGACAGGACCCAGATTTCTAGTAAGCATTTTAAGAGGGTATTGCTCCCTTTTCTTATCTTAACCTTTAACAAGAAACCCCTTTAAGGTTTAGTACCTGTAGGCGAGCCTTCCGATCTACCTGATTTTATTCCAAAAAAATATTGTTAATCATATTTCTTAGTCATTTGGAAGCTTAAAACTAACAAAATAAAAGGATTTTCTTTAAGCCAACGTAAAGACATGTCCTCAACATAAGCTCAAAAGCATTATTCAATTCAAAAGGATGTATACAAATTTCACATCAATGTATTTCGTCTTTAATCTTTTTGGCAGTTGGTCATGACCCTATCGATTTATAAATTTAAGCGTCAGACTCTCCAAAATTTATAAACATTTCGTTTATTACGTTTTTGCCAATTGTTTATATGTTATTTTGTACAAAATTTATTGATTAATCAAAATGCAAGTTCAAAGAACTCCCAAAGCGCAATAATATTTAGCACTCATGTCTAAGCTTCAAATGTTTTTCTACTTAATCTCATTAGGCTTCTAATTAAAGCGAGTTAAGCCAGTTTTTGGCCAAGATTTTTGACTGGATAAAAAGTAAACAAAGTGGTTAACAATTGAATTTTGTTTTTTAAATATATTGGAAAGTGCACCAAGGGTTTTCGGTGGCCATTCAATTTCGTGGCCGATGACGACAGCAAAGCAAAATCATATCCAAACACCGCCACCACCTGTTATGGCCTGCCACCTTGTTGGTTTTGTTTTCTTCTCTATCTGTTCACTCTTTCTTTGCTTGGCTTTGTTGTGCTATTCGTCCCCCCGCCAACGCCAACGACCCCGCTTCCACACAAGTGGCTTGTTGTTGCCGGCTTTTGACCGTAAACAGCTGAGAGTCGACTTTAGCAGCTGCTTTGTGTTTATATTTTTTTTCCACAAATTCTCAGCGCTTGCGCACACAAAACTTGACTTGACTTCGGGGCGACTCAACGCGAGGAGAACGCGAGGCGAACTATAAAATTGCGCTGTCTTGCGACTGCACAGCTCAGTCGTCTAACGGAGTTCAATCAAGCCAGGGCCAAAGATTCAATTCTCTGGTGCTAGAAAATCCAAATAAGAAAAAAAAAAACTTCTCGTGTCGTCGTAAAGTTTGTTTAACCAAATTCAGTTCGCACGCTGTGCTCGAAAATTTGCCAAGTGTTTTCGTTGTGTGTGAAAATACAAAAATAAAAAAAAAATAAATCTATTGCAAAAAAAAAAATCTAAAATATTTGCAATCTATACAAAAAAAAAAAATCAATTGTAAAGTGTTCTTGAGACATGCCCAAGTAGTCAGTGAAGTGTTAAACACAACAAAACAACACCAAATAACAAAAACAAGTCAAGCTTAATACTTGCGAAACGAAACAGCAAAAGAACTTGGGTAGGTTTTTCCATAATTTTTTTATTCATGCAAATTTAATTAAGCAATTAAGCTAAAATATTTCGCCTTATGGTTACCTCATAAAACAAAAATTGATTGCAGAATGTAAAAAAAAAAAATAAACACAAATGTAGAAAAAATAATGGCGATTTACTCAATCGTTGTCAGTCTCAGCGAAGAAAAAAAAAAAACAAACTTGTAATTGAACAACAAAAAGAAAGCCTAAAGTAGTAAAACGATATACAAAAGGTACGCGACTAGCACCAAAAATAGCAACAAAATCTTAAGCTCGAAAAAACGTATACATCAAATTGAACAAGATGTAATAAGTTTTTTAAAAACACTCTGCCAGCACAAACAAAATCAAAACAAAACCAACAAAAAAAAAGTAATAAACAAGCTTCTCAGGCTCTCAGAATATTTTTTACAAACAAATTTTCTCTCAAAAGGAATTTTTTGTTCTACGACAAGCAGATATTTTTTACGGCTCTTTTTAAATGAAAATCTGAATAAAGAAAAAAGTGTTTAAAAACGAAACATTGCTGAATGAATGGGTGGCCGTACTGCAAAATATAAGTCTACTATAAATAAAATGTAAATTATTCATTGAAATAGCTTGAAATTTCTTTTAAAAAAAAGTTAATATCTGTTTTGCTATTCAAAATGTTCCCAAATGATAATCAAATTCATCTTTAATAATGCTAATAGCAGTCCGAATGCTTGTAGAAATAATCCCAAAATGTTTCCAAATTCAAAATTCTCTTAAGAAGTTCAAGCAGCGAGCTTAAATATTCCACTGTTTACGTTTAGTTTCTATATTTTCTTTCAAATTTAAACCAAACCAAAGGTAAAAGAATTGATGACCCTAAAACAATTCCGAACCTATGAAACATATCCATTGACCGTGTGAGTTCCAGCAAATTTGTTGTAATTTGTTCAATACTGTGTGACTACAACTCAAAATGATCGTAAAAGTAAAAGGCTGGGCTTACAATGTTGAACGCATGAGATATGATAATCTATTGAGCCAACATTTGATCATGTTCTATCATTTTATTGACAAGCTGTTCACATTTTAGACATTACAACAGGCAGGCCACTATATTAATTTGTCCCATTTGTCAAATATTGTAAACTAAGCCCAATGGATTTTTATTAAAAAACTTAGAAAGATCTATGTACCTTAGTTCGGCTCTCGTTTTTAACAAATTTATATACAAAGTCAATTAATTTCTAAAATACACTAAATAATATTTCAAATTGCTTTATATTTGGATAAGTCTTGGGTTCGAAACAGGTTCAGCATCAATTATTTTTACACACTTGGATCGGTTTAAGGTTCAGTTCACATTGATAATTATGTCAGAATTCCGGGCTCAAAAAGGTTCGGTTCAAAAGTGGCTTGCCCCCCTGGTTGATAGTGCTGAGTTTAATATGTGGGTTCTAGGAACGATTGGTTCATTGAATTCTTCGAACATACGGTCAACGATTGTGAAGTTTGTAAACAGGGGCCTATATCTATGCCGATCCGTTCAGAACTCAAACTACTGATCCAGACCAGAAATAACAGTTTCAAGTCCTGCTCTTGATGTTTTATGATGATTTATTCAAAACAGGGCTTTTCGGATCTTTGAAGGTTCGGAAATTCTAAGCTCGAGATTTTAATACGAAGGTTTTGGTTCAAAGCTAGGCTCTGACCATATTTTACACAATTGTAAATCATTTAAAAAGCTTTAGAGCCGAGGATCTTAAAACCCAGAGGCTATTATACGATTTTTTACATTTTTTATCACACTTTCCTACCCATTTTAAGACACAGTGGTAAAAAAACACCCAGATATTACGATGGAGTGAATAGAACGACAAACTTTCTGATGTTTACCATTCTTGTTGAAGGTTCGATTTGAAGACTCGGAACCGGTTCGGTTTAAGGTTAGATTCACCGTAAAATACAAATTTTTGAACCGATTCGGCACAAAGCCGTTTTGTAGTTCTGTTTAAAAATATTCACAGTTACCACGACAAGATTTTATTTCGTGCTAAATTCATTCCTCTGTTCATAGACCGAGCAGAGGGACCGTAAAACAAAGTGCTTTTGAGGTTGTTAGCTAAAATTAAAGTCCTAACTCAAATCCTCTTTAAGAGTCTTAGGCAGCTTTGCATATTTTTTTTTTTCAAATTCCCGCCCTTCCCTCGTACAAAAACTTTTATCTTTGATTTGTAAAATAAATAACAAAGCGAACTTTTCGGCTTTTGATTTGACTGATTTTGGCGCAGCGTTTTTTCTTTTTTTTTGGTTTTTTTGTTGGCTTTGTAAATGCAAATCGGCATTAGTTAAAATTGACTGCACAAATGAAATGCAAAAAGTGTTGTTGTATATCTCTCTTTTTTCGAAATTAATAAGAAGCACTTGTGTGTGGGCTTAGTCAAAAGCAGGCTTGAGCTTTAAGAAAAGTGTTAAAAGATTTGAAACATTTTAAGCTAAAGGATTATTCAAAAAGGACTAAATCCAAGTTGCCAATTAGTGAATACAGCACATACACTGCTTCAGCTTCAGACAGCAATGGGGTTTAAACGAAAGAATAAAAACCCGTAAATTATACAGACAAAAGTTGACAATGTGGCAAGTAGCATACCCATTTAGCAACTCACATTTGAACAATGCAAATACAAACACAAATCTTTAAATGCGTACATATGAGTACAACTAAATGTGTGTATATATTTGAGTATAGTTTTAGTATTTCAACTGAGAGAAAAAAGTAAAAAAATGGAGAATAAAGTGAAACAAGGCGACAACTAAAAATACAGCTTATCGACGGCTTAAAAATCTGAGTTCAATTCTAAAAAGGTACTCGCTCAACTAAGGATAACCAACAACAATAAGCTTTAGTTCTCCTATATTGAAGAGTTGAACTTAATTATTTTATGCCTGTCTAAATCTAATATTGCAACAAGCAAAATGACCAAAATGCTTTTCAATACAAGGGCTTGCCAAATCCCATTCACCAGAAACAACTGTACACTTTGATTATGTTGACCTCCACAATCTTTGTACTAAAACCCCCAAAGGATATGTTGCCACTGTGAGAATGAATATGAATGTGCAATTGCATCTTCTCTCGTAGTCGTTTATTTGACTTGAGTCGCCTGCATGGGGATTTAACCCCAGAAAAAAAAGACCCAAAATTATTCTGTTGTCGTTTTCGAATAGAAGCAGACACCAAGGACCGGCCAAAATCTAAAAAAAAAAACCAAAACATCAAAATATATAGATACAATTTAAAGAACTTGCACCCACAATGGGCGAAAAACCTAAAACTTGTATCATTTTACACGTAAAATGGTTTTCCTTTGACATTTTGTGGCTGATTGTGTGCCCATTGTACCACACACAGACAGACCGACAGACCGACAGAACCCAAGCCACATGAGTGCAATTTTAAAACAGTAAAATACTCGTATATATAAAGAAAAGCAAACAACTGATCAAATCTCAGTGCCGTTTGAGACTCTCGACGTCGTCGTCGCGACGGCAAACAAAACTGAGGTTTGCAATAAATCCGAGGGAAAACGAGCCAACGAAAATGCCTTGGAAATCATGCAATGTCTTGGGTGGCAGAGCATTTTTAGGGGGATGAGACTGAGGGATACTCTGCAGCAGAATTTCGAGGCAACTAACGCTTACTTAAGCTAGACTGAGCAAAAATATTGACGCAGGGGCAAGCAGCTAATTAAGAGTTTTCGTAATAATTAATTAATGGTCACAGTCAGCTGTTAATGAACTTGTTTTTCTATTGATACTGTGGGTCGATTTTGAATCGACTATGACGAGGGTTGACTCGGGTGTTTTGGAAAATAGTAATATCAACAAAGTATAATAATCAGTATTTGTGTAAAGATTTCGATCTTTTTCTGTGTCGGAAAATGGTCTTTTAACGTTTAGTGCATCCGGCGGAATAAGAAGCATTTAATAATGTTCTTGTTTATACATTTTTCTACCACCTTGCAGACATATTTTCGTATTACCTATCTGTCTCGTCAATAAGAGAGTTTGGCGTTGGTTTGAGTGAAGAATTTGGGGATAGTTAGGCGATCTACACAAATAAATGACATTATGTATTACATTTTTGTCAGTCAGGGGACAAAAAACTTTAGAATTACAAGTGGTGTAATATATGCAATATGCCAAAAAGGCATAGGCCTATCGCATTCAGTCCGAGGGTTCCGAGTTCGAGTCCCAGTTTAGAAAAATGTATAATCTAAGTAGATTTTCAGTACTTTCTCTGAACGTTAGGAAGAATCGTATTCTTGTCTCCAGCAAAGAAACGCACTCCCTACTCCAGGAAGAAACGCTTTCTTCCCAGAAGGATCGCTCAGAATAAACTTTTGCCTATTTGCCATAAGTTACGCTTTCTTATCTTATAAGCACAGTGGTGCGATATCGCTAGAGTAAAGCGATACCTACTGGAAGAATCTTCCGCGATAAACAATTTTTGCTGGGCAGTTGTTCGTAGAGTATAAAGATTCTATTAAAGTCAGATTACATTAAACCTCTCCTATATACCCCATATTTATAATCTCTCAAATTTGTAAAAAGATTGGATAATCAAATGAAGAGTTATAAAGGTTCGAAAAAAGGGTTGCATACTTTTCAGAGCAATATGCGCTGTTTGCTAACATATTGGTAATTTGCTTACAATAATGTTAATGCTCTGTTAAGAAGCTTAAGGGAAGGTTTTCTAACATTAATTCCCCTGATATTTCGAAGCAAATCCAATTTTTGAATCACTTTTGAGTTGACTCATCTGAAAAAGGTATTGACAAACTTTAACATATTACTTATTATTATTACCAATCGGATGGCGGATCGATCAATAGTCCTGGCAACTAAATATGTCAGGAAGGTGCGTACCTTCTTATATATAAATATATCCGACATATGTTTGTGAACCAATTTTAAACTAGACACTGTGAAATTCAAGCCAGGGATACAAATCGGTTCTAAAATGAACCTATGATAAACCGTACCACAACCACGAACCAAAATGCAGCAACGAACCAATAACCACTAACCAATACGGTTCGGTTCGGTTCAGCTGACTGACGGGTTTTAAAATGTAAAACTCTTGTAAATTTGGAAATTTTCATCGACTCTCTAAGAAGGTTCCATTTCAATTTCAGAAAATAAACGATTCTGGACCCTCTGGAAGCGATTCGAAAACGGGAAAGTGCATAATTAATATTAAAAATGACAAGTGAACCTCTAAACCGAACCGAAATCGCTGTTCTGGTTACTCCAAAAACCATGTAATGAACCGAAACAGAGGCTTATAAGCTGTCCTAACCACTGAACCGAACCAGTTATTATTTTCGAGCTTGCATTCCTCGAGCGTCTTACAAATATAAATCATTGCCTATGATTCTTTTCTGAATATCTAAACAAGATATCGGTGATAAGCAACTTACATAGATTTGCCCTAACATACAAAACCAACATACCCATTTGGTACTCTAACTTCGGAGAAAAAACCTAGAGCTGCATTATTTAGTCGCCTTTTTGGCGTCGTGTCCTTGGTCAAATAGCGCAACAGAATGTCAATTACTTGAGCACTGAGGTTAGGTCAAAGCAAAAAGAAGACAAAAATCGGAAATCAAGTAGCTTGATTTTTATACTCCAAATGCCTTCGGGCGGTTTCTTCTTTTGACTAATTTAAGTTTGGAATTTTTTTTGTGCGTCATTGCCAAGTCAAGTGCACTTCGCATAAAAACAGGAAATTTTAGGGATAAAAGGAAAAAAAAAACGGAAATGTGACGGTGTGAGGCAGGGCACAAATTTTGTGGCTGATTTGAGATTTGATTTTTTTACATGCTCCTCTCTCTCTACTTTCAATTGCTGCAATCAAATGAACTGCAATTCAGGTCCAGGTCCATCACCGGCCCTAAGTTTTTTTGTTTGTGGATTTTCATTTATCGCTATCCTCCTGCATGTTTCTCTGTCAATTGGATTCCCTTCTGTTAAGTGGAGCCTTTGAGTTAACATGTAAGGGGCTGGGCATTGAAAATGCTTTCGAGTATACCTAGTGAGGCTGACTTTCAAGCTAAACTATTTTCTTGATTAGAATCTGCATAATTGCTGGGAGAAGTCCGGGACAGGTTTTTCAAATGCCAGCTGACTAACTAACTATAAAGTCGACAAAGGGCTAACAATGTGGAATAACCAAAAGGGGGCAAATTGACATAAATTAATGAGTATTTTTAATGGCTCGTTAAGCACTTAAGAAACTCAACGCGACTGTACTTGAAACAAAAGCAATATTGCGCTCAATATGCATGGAAATAGAAACGATTTAGTCATTTTTTGATGTGCGCTGCTTAAACGTGTTATACATTTTATGGTGACAGTCAACCTTTAAAGTACACTTTACAGAATCGGTTAAAAAAATGAGTTGGACTTAAAAATTTATTGTGACAGATATGAGTAGCTTTTAAAATATTCAAAGTGATTAGATCCCATTTCTAAATTAGAATTTTAACATCAAAATAGTCTCATTTTTCTTAAAGATAATGTCATATACCAAGTAAATTATTGGTCCTATATCTATAAAAAAACAAAAACTCACCTTAGGCTCATTTTCTCAATGTGTTGTTAGTCAAAACAACCGGCAGGTTATCCGAATTCGAGTGTGTTATGCTGTGTTTGGTGTAACCGGAGTAATAAATTTCATGCTCCGCTCAAGTTTTAACCGCTACATCAGCCCTGATCGAACTACCGATATTTTTATCGATAGACCAACTGCTGAATGCAACACTTGCCTTGTTTTTATTTTATTAATTGCTTCAATGAAATGTTCATAAATAAACAAATTTTTCACCTCCACGGAATGGAAATTGAATTTGGAAAGGCAGAGCAACGAATAAATAAGGCAACCGATTATAGGGAGAGGACAAATTACTTTAATGATCTGCTGGAAGACCCCAAATTTGTTCAATGAATTTTTGTAATGATTAGAGATCAAGTGCGATTCGATATTAATGTGATTAGAATTGTTAACAGGAATCATGCATTGTTGTCGGAGAGCATACTGATGGTGGCAACTTCCTTATTAATGCAGCTGACTTCCTTGGCGTCAGTTTTCTTTTGAAATGCCATGATTGTAAACAAGTGTCCCCTTCTGTTCCAAGTTGACCATCGCAAGCATTTTTATTTAACTTTTTCCCAAGAAAATTGACAAAAATAGTTGAAAGTGTCTGGTTACACTGCTGTAATGAGTTCTATTTATCGATATCGCGTGAAACTCTTCTTGAGAAAACCAAACTAATTTGACCGGTGGTTAGCCAACCGTCATTTTCGAGAAACTGGGCCTAAGCAAGCAAAACCAACAAGAGTAGGTGATTGGTAACCCTGGTAATTTAATTAGATTAGTCTAGCCTTGGCTACTTTAAGTGGGACCAGCACTGATTTCATTAAAAAGTGTGCCAAATTCTAACACAATTTTAGTCAGAACAACTTTATACCACTGTAAATGTATATGTGTTCATGAAGGTTAGATTAAATGCGTTTTTCGGTATTTTAATATGTCTTGCAAAATATGTCCTTGTATTTCTCCTTTTAATACCGAAAATCCAAATTTAAAATTACGATTCCTTTCATATTTCCTGCACCAACAATAAGTTCACATAAATAAACCTTAGCAACAAGCCATAACTACTACATATAACAACAAATGTCTCTCTACTCCATTGCATGGTGAGATAGACAAACCGACGGGGCAGACGAGTGATGAATACTTATGGGATGACGACAACAAAGACGTTTCTAGTTAAGAGAAGCCATAGCCAAAAATGAATGGATATAGTTTAAGTGTATGAAAACATACCCGTAACGGAACAACTAATGGATGGATGTATGGCTGGTTGACTGGGTAACAGATGGACTTGGCTGGGAGGCAAACCCCCCTCGAACTGTCAGTTGTTTGTGCCGCGTCGCGTCATTCGCCATTTTTCTATTGTTTGTGCTGTGTTTTTTTCTTTTTTTTTTTTTTGTGCACGTTTCGTCTGTTTGTCTGACAGCTGAGCACTGTTTATATGGCAGACATATACATAACCAGAACCCTCAGTCGCAGTCGGGGTCCGCCGACAGACGACACACAGTCCGTAGACGACTGTCTGACGACTTTGCCTCGTATTACACTGTCAATTTTCGTTTCATGCGCTCGTTTGTAATGTTTTTTAGTTGACTGTTAGCTGAAAGTAGAAAAGAGAAATGTTAGTTTTCAACATTTTTGAAGTATGAAGACGGGCGGCAATTGCGTCGATTTTATTAGGGTTTCATTTTCATAAATGCTCAGCTATAAGTTTGTTCGGGGGAAGACTAACTCGCGCTTTTTTTATGTTTAAATTATGACAAATTTCGATAAGCACTTTGGTAAACAGATTCTTGAATAAGTCTTTGCAGACGTGCTTTAATTTTGAACGTTTCCTGACATTCAACTGAGCTCCCATTAACTTCAGTGTCTGATATGTATACCATTATTATATTATATTTAATGTTGTTTTTACTTTTGAAGACTTAAAAATTCTGTAGTACACTTTTATATGCATATTTTAGTAGCAAAACCTTTTAGCTTGACTTTTGAAACCTGTTTCAAATTGCAAAGTGTCTAGAAATATAGCATAACTTATATGTAAGTCTCTTAAGTTTACATTAACATGCCCAAGATCACCTAGTGCTCGCGAGATCACCAATACAAAGATCACCAATACAAAGTGACAAAAATTCTGAATCAACAACACTAACACAAGAAAACGAAAGAGAAAACAGGCTATTGAATTATGCTGAGTGTGTGTGTTTTCTTGGTTCTATCTGGTGCAAACGCAATCGTTCGACGCACATCAACAAATGTTAATGATTGACCTCTACAAGCATGCGATATGAATTGCCAAAAAAATATTCTACAGTGGTAGATTGAAAAATAATTCCATGAAGGAACAAATCATTTTGTCAAGGTCGGCATACTCTTCGGTTCGGCTCAGTATTGAATCAGTCCTGAAATGGAAGTACTGAATTCATGGCACTCCTTAAATAAGTTTAACTCAAGAATTCAACACATATTTGTTCTACCTTGGTTGATTTCTGGCATGATTTCGGTTTTTTGGCAAGTACTGATAAAATTACTGAAATCAGTCATGACTTCAGTTATTCCCACTGCCCAGGTCTGAGTTCATCAGTGATAAAATCAGTAAAGGGGCCATAAAACTACAGAGTAGTTCTACCTCTTTATTTTTTCTTTACTTTTCGTTAAGAGTGGTTTTAGAGCCATTAAGATCGGCTCTTAAACATTCTCTTTTAAGCATACAACAAATTAAAGAAAAATAGATAATAAAAGTGAAGACCCACAAAATGTTTTATTTCGGAAACAGCTCTCCTTGTGACAAATTGCTGCATATGTGTGCCCAACAAAATGAAAAGTAAATAGTCGAATGCAATTTTCAAATGAGGCAACAGCAGCATTCACAGCCCACAAACAATTCAAGCAAACAAACGAATGAGTGAAAATCAAAATAAAAATGAAAATAGTTCTGATGCATGTGGACATAATAAAAAATTTCACAAGAAAGCAGGGAACAAAAATGCAACTGTATGTCGACGGGCTTTTGTCCATGTTTGGCTAGAAAATGAGCAGCGCGCGCAAAAAAAAAAAAGGGGAAACAAATGCCAAAAGAAAAGGACACCATTCCGAGTGGGGCGAGGTGTAGCGGGTCGGGTTGTTGCCTTGTGACACAAGTGACACTATTTTTTGTGCCACAAGTAGAAATTTCGCTAATGCTCACCGTGGAGGCAGCAGCTGGGGAGTCAACGCCATGTTGCAATTATTATTTCCTGCTGGAAGCGAAAAATAAAGTTGGATATGCAATGAGCAGGAAGCGGCAACGACGGCAGCAGCACCAACAGCCAAAAGTGCCAGCCGTGGCGCGTGAAAAAATGAGGCCTGCAAAACACACACACACATCCCTAGGGAAGAGCCAAACTAACGAAATGGAGTAGAGATGAGATCGTGAATTGAAATATTAAATTAGTAAAAACTATTTTCATAATAGAAGTTAAGTGGTAAAAGCACTTCAAACACATTTTATAGAGGTGGGCTCGTGCCCACAAACAATCCGTTCATATTTCAATAGCACTGATTGACTACAAAATACCGAGAAGTGAACTAAGAGCCAAAAAATCAAGTACCTTGGGCTGGAATCAGTAGCATTATGACTCGCTACGACAATATCTACTTCAGGGGTGCCCGCAAGCTATTCGCAGCGGCAGCATTTGTTGCGTAAAGCGGCTGGCGCATAGCGAAATTGCAACAACAGCTCCGTATGTGTCTCTCTTCTCATTTTTTTCTATGCCTCTTGCAGAATTGAACACAACTACAATAAAATTTGTTGTTGTGCGTCGAATGATTGCATTTGCAAGGCAATAGCTGGGGTTCTCTTTCGTTTTATGGTGGTTGTTGTTGCTTCAAACATTTTGAGAGCACCAGGTACTCTTGGGTATCGCTGATCTATAAGATTGGCATTACGCAATAAGAGACATTAAATATATTCTTTGGCTGACGAATAATTGAATAGAGAAAGTGGACATTTCCCCAAGAACTTTTAAGCTGAACACTGTTAATCGAGCATTCAAAAAATGGGTGGTTTTTTAAGAGCAAAATACATAAACGGGAACCCGTATGTGTTTTTTTTTTAAATATTGTTGTCTGGGGCTTCTGTAATTTGGTACATTTTTGAAACAAAGGCGCCACAATCAATGTGATTATGTACGCTGTTGATTTGGCGCTACTAGCCGAGTCTCCCGAGTTGATTCAAGCCATGATTGATAAGCTCTCTGTATATTACAAACAATGAAGTTCACAGATAAACATGAATAAGACAATAGTGTTGATTGTGAAAATGTGACAGAGCATGGTGCTGCGAGGGTCTACAGATGGGTTCTAAATAGCGTTGGTCAGTAACAAGATTGGCGTGCCTCCCTTCACAATTTTGAGTTCAAAACTCATCATCATTTTATTGAGCACGAAATTTGGAATTTTTGAAGCGGTACTGGTTGACTTTGACCAATCAAAGACTCTTCTGAGAGTCTGCTTATAGTCAGCGGATCGTTGTAGAGCTAACTAAAGGGCCAGTCACTTGTTTTTGGTCTTAAATGATACCTTTGTCCGGCGAAAATGGTACCCTAGCCTCGAACTCTTCTTGAAGTGTCATTTCAAACCCGTTCTTCTGATCAGTTTGGACTCTTACAATCGCACATGATAGTAGTCTCTTTTTAATCATCAAAAAGGGCTTTAAAAAGACTAGTCCAGGTAATTTTTGTTAAAATGTCCTCCAAATGTTGGCCAAATTATTCACTGCCATGCTATAATTGATTGTAATTGTTTCGGGAGTACGAATGAACATAAGTTCCATGGGGCATCAACCACTCCTCCCTTCCACCGAATTCTGTTGACATCCCCCAAGCTTTTCTCCATGCCGTTCACTTCTCTACCGAGAGTCCTACTCCAACTTTGTTTGGGTCTGTCTACTCCATCTAGAAGAATTCACTCCTTAGCCTTCCTAACGTCTAGAAAAGCCTGATCTTGAGCCAGTGTGGACATGATGAGCAGAGCCGAGCTTTTTGAAGACTCGAATCCACATTGAAGGCCTACTGTGGTGCAGCGGGTAGTGTGTATACCTGCATTGCAAGAGGTCGTGGGTTCCATTCTGCTTCGAGATTTGTAATGAACAAGCTGCTTAAGGCAACATTTTAGGTACTACTTGGGCCTTCTGTTCCGCTTGTGAGAAATATATTAAACTGCACCTTTTTTGAGCCCAAACCCAAAAGAGATACAAAATCATACTTTGCTTTCATCAAGTGAACAACATGTTTACAAACAAAGCTAAAAACGCAAACATTTTCTTAACACTTGGTTCCCTGATAGTGAATCTATACTCATCTCCAATGCCAGCTCTTCATCAGCACTAAAATGGTAGGGGGTTTAGCAGCAGGAGCAGCAGCAGCAGCAGGAGTAGCGGCATTTCCTCTTTTGTTTGTGCTCAGCGCATAATTTGCGAGACAAACATGCAAAAATTCTAGCGTGGTGCACAACATACAATACATATGCAGACACACACACACTCACACTCACTCGCACACACACACACACACAATTCCCCAGCAATTTGAAGTGCAAAATGGCGTCGAGGAGACACCAAAGGGGTTGAGAAGTTTTGCGGTAGCCGTCTACCCAACCATCAAGACGCAAAGTTTATCTTGGCGCTTAGGCGCATTGCAACGGCGAGGCGGAATGGCTTCATCACGAGGCAAACACAAATCGCCCAAAGGCGGCGTTTTTTGACTTGTTTATGGGTTGTAAGTTGATTTCCGAAAATGAAATTCTCCAAATAAAGGGGATTTCGCTGTTTTCTGGACCAACTTCAAAGTGCTGCGCGAAAAACCCAACGAAAGTCGCGCTACCGAAGGAGCCTAAAGGCAGGACTCGTCATCCCGGATGGCAACGCTTATTTCACGGAAAGGGTTTTGTGGAAATTTGGAGAAATTTTTTATATGTTGTGGATTATTGATTAATGGCCGCCGCAGTGCCCTAGCAAATTTATGGTTTTGGCTTTTTGCAGTTGAATATGTAAAGTTAATGAACTTTTCTTTTATATTTTATATGTATATATATTTTTCCATCTCTGTTTTTTTGTTCTTGTTGAGTATAATTGAATATGGCACTTGGGTGAACCGCATGTATGTAGTTAGGTTTGATGAATTGCCTGCTTGGCGGTATGTGAATTTATATGGGTTATATTTTAAGAATGATTGATAAGGGGAACTTAAAGAGGGTTTTCTGTAGAAGTGTTTTTCATTCTGAGTAAGCAATTTTGCTGTTTATAAATATCTCGAAAAAAAAACCAATCCAAATTACACACTTAAACTAAATATATATGTACAAACAAAAAAATGTAAACAATAATAGTAAACAAAACCACTCCCACTCCCTAATTGCTAATAACCTGTCGTGGTGAAGCGCACTTGGTGCCTGTCACCGGTTTTCTTACAAATCAAAATTGTAAAACGAATTGTTAGACAAAACAAAAAGTCAACTTCCCCCCTGGATAAACAATTGAAAATGCGACTAGGCATATTTTTCAACAGTGGAAAATGTTATTCAAACATAGAAATGGGGGTCCACAGAGCATGCAGAGCATTTGTTTAGCACTTGAACAATGTGCTCGAGTGCACAAGAGATGCCCTTGACCATTGGGAGGAAGGAGGGGTGCTTTATGAGAAACTGTTGGGCTAACCGCTTCCCTTTTGGACTTGTCAACGTTTATGTGAATATATATTTTTTTCGTCTTATTTGGCTTGACTTAGTTCTTTTTTTTTTTCCACTCCTCAAAGGGACTGCAGTTTTTTTTTTTGCCATGACCATTATGCACAGTGGTCTTAAGCGATCAGAAATATAGGGTTTAACCTAATGCAATGTGTACAGTTTTTTATCATGAATGAAACTCATGCGTTCTCTAAAAACTTACACACCCGTTCACCTTTGCTAGCTGTTGGCGACAGCCATGAAAAATGTTTACCAACCTTCCCGTTTGAATTCTGCTGTTGGCTGTGGGTCCGTTTTGCAAAAATTAGAAGCAAATTATTTGAAAATGGTTTGTTTCGTTTTGCTTAATAAATAGTTTCAAAAGCTGGCCTAACCATGGTTTTGGTTCTGTTTAGTAAATCTATCATGAGTGTTATGCTTAACTCCTTTAAAAAATATACCCAATTTCAATACTGTAGTTTTTAAGCAGAGAAACAAATTCGTTCTATATTTTTCGAAATCTTGACCATAGTCTTATTAGCACGCTTTTTCTATGTTCATGCAGATTGGTTCACATTAGTTCATAAATAAAATGTTCTTACCCATGGCAGGTTTGGGCTTCTCTAATAAACATTTTGTTTCAACTTTTTTAACGGTTTGGTCATGTTTTAATGGGATTAACCAAAATATAATTAAATGTTGAGTAAAAATCCATTTCGAAGTCTACTTATAAAAAATATAAAATTTTCTTAGGATAAGCCCTTATATTGCGAATCATTAAAAAAGCTTCGGATTCGAGGATCCATTATTCGGGGTGACTTTGAAGGTGGTTTTGTAGGTTTTCATAGATATACCTGTCGATTGTAAGACTCACACGCTCAAAACCGCCCAGATAACAAGAGTCGTCGCTAGGCATTAGGTCAAATCTTGCATTTCTATAATATTTCGTGAACCGAACCGAAATATAAGGTTCGGAAGAGGTTCCGGTTAAGCTTTTATATCTAAAGAGGTTCGGTTTAAGCATCGGATCACAGTAAAATGAAAGACGGAACTCTGGGTTCGAACCGGCTATCGATTCCGAGTTCTTTTCAAGATATTCTGCTTGTCGTTGCTCCGAAAATCTGCAGCTTCAGAAGCGGCTTGATTATTTTTAATAATTTACACAAAATAACTAGTTGATTTTGGAGCTGAGGAACAGAGTTTGCCACCAACTTTGCCCCACTGTTGTACTTTTTCTTCTTTGTATATTATTTTTGTCACTGTGGTCACGCCGTTGACATCAACCCACCAGCCCGCTACCACTGAACCCCTCCACCTCCCCCCCCCCCCCCACTACCCCAAAACTTAAAGAAGGAAAAAAAGCCGAGGAATACAACATAATTGCAATTTGCGTAATTGTGCCCCCAAAGCTGAATGAGAAATGAGCGTCGACTGCGCGAATCGTGCTGCTCTTTGGTTAGTCCAGAAACCGGACAGCACGCAGCGGATGGAGAGACTACGGAAAAAATATGTATATGAAACGGAGTGTACTTAATAAACGAAAATACAAAAGAAAATGTAACCAAAGTAAACAGAATGTAGTATGCATGAAGAGTGCGCGCATTGTTCTACTCGCCTCCGACATACAAACATAATACAATTTTGAGTACTCAATTCTCAGGAGGCAGGAGTTGGGGAGTCGCCGCTGTGTGACACGATGGAAAACTGCAGCGAGCGATTGGCGTTTGTAAAGTTGCTTTCCTTACAACAAAAAAAATTTAATATGCATGCTCGCTGGACGTTGCCCCAGGGCTGAGGGAACAATTTTTTAAGTTTTTGCCATGAAAAACAATATTGAATGGGTGGTTTTTGCTGCTGCTGCTGCCGCTGCTGGGGCTGAGTTGTAAAACGTGTTTGATGATTTTTGTTTGTTAAAAACAGTTTTCCAAGAATTTTTTTCCAATACACAATATTAAATACCATTTGTCAGCCCTGGGGTTAGATACAAGGCGAACTCACAACCGAAACTGCTTTTATAAGCCTGGGGGTATATTTTTCGCAGAAAATTATTATTCAATAAGCTTTTTCGAAATGAACTTAATATTTATATAATATAAAAATATCAAATGTCCTTAAAACGCGCAGTTTGTAAACTTTAGGGTTGTTTGTCGATGTTCCAAAATATCAAAAAATTATTATTCCTGATCCAGGTAATAAATCAATCCGGTAGAACAGGTTTAGACCATGAATTGTGTTAGCATTCTTTTCGATGAGCTTTTATACTTCTGGTTTATTAATAAAAATGTTATAGTTTTATGGTTTTTAACAGCCAAAAATAAAGAAAGCAAAAGAACTATTTAAATTTCAAAAACAGCTGAAAAACCTTAACAAATCCGAAAAATTCAATGCTTGTTCATTTTTATGTAATCCTAAAAAAAAAAACTATATAAACAATTGATTTCAACATTTTAATCTATTTTTTTTCTTACAGGTAAGCTCTATCCTCAGATGTTAAGCTTTGATAATCGGGAACTGGTTGAAAATGAGTAAGTTATTGTTTATAAAGAACATATTTTAGAGTTTGATAAGCAATTGTGGAGTCAGTGGAGTGGAGTTAATAGAGGCTTAGAGTAATGCTCATGGTACTTAGATCCAGGGTTGCAACCCCATACATGTTTTTTTTGCATCTCCGGACCACTGGTTCGAATGGGATATGGGGATATTGTAAGTAGTTCTGAATGCTATTCTAGGGGGTTTTTAAATTCACTTTGCTGTCCATTTCGTCGACAGTCGCTCAAGACCAACAAGATAACAGATGGAATCCCTAAACAGAAGGTACAATTTTCTGATGTCCACCATTTTTGTTGAAGCGAACCAATATTTTAGGTTTGTAAAAGGTTCATTCAGCTTTTATTATTGAAGAGGTTCGGTTTTAGGTTCGGTTCGGTTCACAGTACAAAAAATTCGAAATTCCGGGTTCGAACCGGTTCGGTTCAAAACTGGTTTGCAGAGCTTGCTTAGATGGATATCTTCTTCATGCAGGCGTGTCAGGACTTGGTTTTGCTTCAGTTTTAGGTCACTGTTTCTTGAACTGTAACTAAAAGATGGAAAAAGCAAATTGAGAGAAGAAAACCATGAATGATGAATGAAATGGCCATGAATTTTGTGAAATGAATAATTTTAAGGGGTTGCTAGAGACTAAAAAATACCTCAAATTAACTAAAATAAACCATATTGCCACTAGCTAAGAAAGAACCGCTTGGCTTTACGTTCGTGTCATCGCTTTTAGACTAGATTCAAGTAAACAACGGAAGCTTTCCCAGTGCTTAACAACTTTTAGTGGAAGTGTAAGCCCTTTTTTTTTCTTTCTTTTCGCTTTCCAAAAGTAATTCGTGGAAAATGGTCTTTGCGAAATTTATATTCAAGTGATACAAGTATTATGCAATAAGTACTTTAAGTATATGAAGCAGCGCATACATTTCGATCACGTACGCGAAATTTCAAGAAAGACAAAAGTGCGACAAAGGATGAGGCAAGATGCAGTGCTCTTACAGCCGATTGCACTCACACACACACACACACACTACCGAGCCCGAGCCCGAGCCCGATATTTAAATACATACAACATGGTGGAGCATAAACTTTTGTCTTGCTGCCATGTGTGCCGCAGCCAACAATCCAGGGCATACCGAATCCTCGGTAGCCCAGCATTATGGAAATGGCCGCGTCTTATGCGTTGCGTATTCGCTGCCATTAAAACCTTGGATGCACTGAGTACATCTGCAGAGCACTCTTTCTCCGTGCACGTGGTGTGAATGACAAATTACAAGGCGCAACGAGGGAGAAAAAAAAATGTAAGGGAGAAAAACGCGGGCAAGTGCATGCGGCGACAGCAGCAGCAACTTTTTAAACGATTTATGCAACAATGGCTATAAAAGCAAACAATGGCCACAAGTGTAATGGGTGCTCGGGCGTCACACATTCCGAGTGTACTGACTGCCCGGGTACCGCACAAAGACCAAAAATTGCTGCATTTTAAACAGTTGACAATAAGCAGCAGCAGCAGCAGCAGCAGCAACAACGAGTTTTTGGCCAGCAAAACGTGGGTGTCTCAAGTTGTGAAGGGTGAAGGCAGCCGCCCACATGTACTTGTAATCGCTGCGGTACAAAATGAAGCCAGAATTCTTCAACTGCAACTGGGCATTGCTCGGACGCCACTCGGCCGTAACCGTTTAACTTTTTTCCGACACTAAACTATTGCAAATCAATACGTTGATTAGAGCAATAACACTGAAAAAGCACTGAACCGACACTGAGCTGAACAACAGAATCAGTTTTCCAAAAATATTGTTGTAATTTGATTGCCCGCTTAAATTAGTAATCAATACATATTATTCGCCTCAATTGCTAATTTCCATCTTTTGTTTCCATTGCCTAATATCCATGTTCATGCGTACATACTTATATAATTAGCCGCTAATTAATATGCGTTTTGAGTTTTCTCATGCACATGCTTTTGTATTTGTATTTGTATTTGTGTTTGCTTAGGCCTCCAAAGAAGACACCGTCCGTTTTGTGTAGTTCCCCCCAATTTGGGCCCTTTGTCTTAATTACACACACACACGTATTATGGGCTCCCCCAAACTCATCTCAAGGTGAGACTTCTCAAGTGCGCTGTTTGTTTTTATAGGTATAGCATAATATTACTGAATACTTGAGGCTGAGACTTTTTGTCTTCCATTTACAATCTTTACCCTCCCATTCCAATGGATTTTCAAATTTAAATTTAATTACTTAAAGGAAATTATAACCCAAATTGGGCTTTAGGTAGGAATATGAAAAGCTCACGCAAGTGGAAACATTTTTTTAACAACAGCAACAACAACAACAAGAGCAATCGTGTTTTTGGATAGCGGGGATGAGGGACTTTTTAGGCTTTAATGCGATTAAAAAGGCTTTCAATATTCACAGGTTTTTTGGGCTTGTTTAATAAATACATTTTCAACATAAATTGAATAAACTGGACACATGATAGCATCGGGTAATAAGTTGTTTTTGATACATGTACGTATGTTATTAATTGCAACTAGATGTGGTGGGGGGTTTTTTTGTTTGGAGTGAGTGTGGAGTTGGAGCATATTGTTTTATGGTGGATAATTGTAGGTTTTTTCAACAGAGTTTCCTATTAAAGGCCTGTTCTCATTGCTTTGTACGAAGAAGAGAGATGTTCATAGGCTTTAAGCTTTCACAGCTTTGCAATGGTATTCTATTTATTTAAGTTCCATGTCGAAAATAGTTTTAGTTGATCTCAGAATAGGTCTTAGTTTAAAACATTTTTTCGAGCGTGTTGAACACTTCTTAAAATACTCGAAAAAACAGGACACTTAACTCTTAGATAAAAATGGGTAAACCTCAAGTCGTGCACATATGTATATGTCTGGGCATTTCCACCGAAAGGTCCATCAAGAGCAAAACACTAAATGTACCTAAAAAAACCACATTTTATCATGTTTCTGTGGGGAAAATCATAACCTATTTGGACACTTTCACGAGCAAATTCGTGCAAAGCACTTGCATACTTACTTAAAAAATGGATTGGAATGTCTTGTGCTATCTTAAATCGTACTTAATAATCATAATTCTTGCTATGATTTGGATTTATGATGATTAGGGTAGTCGTTAACAGGAATCATGCATTGTTGTCAGAAAGGAAACTTAAGGTGGTGCTGGGTTCTTCCGCAAGTCGAAACTTATTTAGGATACTGCTTTGGAGTCAGCTTTCCTTTAATATGCAGAGCAGGTAAACAGGTGTCCCGCGCTATTGCATTTCATCCATCCAAACAATTTTATACAACTTCGCAAGAAAACTGTCAACAACACACTCAATAGCATTAATTAAACCAAAAAAAAAAATACCAAACTAGTTGACACCGACTGGTCACACTGTTGCAGCGTGTGTTATTTATCGATATCGAAAGAAATTGTTGTTGAGAAAACCAAATGACCATATTTTGAGCAACAAATTTTAATAGTGCTTAAATTAAGCTTAGAAGGGTTAATCAAAAAATGAATATAGAACCATAACAAACTAAGTTATTGGAATTATCTGCTGCTTTTTGGTTTGTCCATCGGAGATATTTTATAATTAAATTTTTCTATTTTCTTGTTTGCAATGAAGCATTTTACTTATAAGATTAATAGCGTAATTTTGGCGAAGCTGCTAATACCCTAAACAGTGAATGCTGATCTAAGGTAGTTAACTGTACGTAACTTCATAATCCGCGAACGAAGGCTTAGTTGGTGAAACCCAAAACGCAGTTTGAAGTATTTTTTCAGTCTAGTTAGTGGTTCCGTAGGTGAATCTTAAAATGATCTCGCGGTTTTTTGGCTGAAGAATACCAGCTCTTAGGGCCATGAAATAGCCATTTCTGCCATCATTCTTAAGACATTTCTACAGTGCGCTTTTAAAGATATTCAAGAACTTATGTATGACTCCGTCTAAAGGTCTAAAGGTTGATGATTTGTGATATTGTCTTTCTTATGACTCGGTCCATATTTACTGAATTTTGTTCAAATTTCAAAATGCTCTTGCTTATAGGAAACAGGTATAGAGACGCAAGTGATAAACCTACACCTACCCTACCCTACAATCACAATTTGTATTCGTGATTAGTTAATTTACCTGAATCATTAAGCTCTTAACAATCTGCTTAATAAGCCAATTAAAAGTTGAAGTTCAGGAAGTAACTTTACAAGTTCTTCTACACTTAACATATTTGAATTTAATAATCTCGAAAACTAATCCTGTAAAGCTTAAAACGCTGCTCAACTGTTTCTTCTTAGCCCATTCGATTATACCATCTACTCAAAAATGAAAAAAAAAAAACAATAAATCTAAACTTATCTGCTTGAAAAGGCCATAGAACCTCCCATATGAACACCAACGCAAATAATGTATTTTTCTTTGTTTTCCAATTTTCTCCAAAAATAATTCATTGAACATTGACAAGATTATCAATAGATTGACCCAAAACCACAATTTACGAGCTCGAGCTGCAGAAAAAAAATACACAACACAAGCAAATTGTCAACAAAACCCCCCTCTCCCCAGTAGAAATAGGGGCCAGAGCCTAATTGTCTAATGCATTGTCCATATACTCTTAGTAGGCTCACAAAGTGTTGCCAAGAAACGACAACTAGTAAATCATAGTTCAAGGCTACACTTGATGCATTCCTACTCAGAGATGCTTCTCCCAGTGTCCGTCCCCAAGGGCAAAAGCAAGAGCAACATTGCAATAAAAATAGCCAACCACAAAAACACAACATTATAAACTGCGGCTTAAATAAAATACACTACAAGTACATAAATTTGTACTGAACTGGGTTAGGTAACGGCAGCAGGGAGAGCGTAGAAAACGTTACATCAGAGTAAAAAAGGCTTTAACGACCTTGACTTATAAACACTTTTATAACAATTATTTATTTTTTTTTTTTTATAATTTTGCTGCCAAGAGTTTGCTCAGAACGTTTTAAAGCAGAAATCATTAAATGCAAAGCAAAATGAAACAAAAATGCAAATAAGCAACGCTTGTGCGAGTGAGTGATGCTTATAAGAGCTGGCAGAGTGGGTCAGTAGTTGCAAGGCAGGGAAATACAGTGGGCATTCGATGGAGAAAAACAGGTGCATTTAAACGGAACCATTTAAAAGAGGCCAAATATGACATTTTGTTAAAGCTGATCGATCCTCATAAATCAGGCGGAACTATTTAAAGAGACTAAAATATGGCATGTTGTCCATTTAAAAAAATCAATATATTGATTCCACCTATAACATATAAAGGGGTTCCTAGTTCCAGCACATTATAAAGGTAGTCATAGACCTTACTTTCGAAAAGTTCCCATCAAGAATCTTTTCTATCTAAATTTAAAAACGAGCGTTGTCAAGGCTGGAATGGTGTTTGAAATTTCAGGGTAACTTTACTGTCGGAATCTTTCGATAATTGATCAAAATACAGTATCGAATAGAGATTTTAGGTGTTTCTAAACTCGCTCTCGAACCAATAATCTTGAAAACATTTAAGAATTTCTTGGCTCATTGATCTTTGCAACTGAAAATTCTATAATCCTACGATTTATGTTGATTTTTTTCTTAGTTTAGGCATAATACACTTTATGACTATTGTATATTAAAGCATTCCATTCACACACGAATAATTCCTTTGGTTCGGTTCGGCTTAGTTCAGTTTATCGTTGAAGGTGTTTGCGTCAAATGTTAGAAATGATTCTATCTAGCACCAACAATTACATTTTTCTAAAATATTTGTAGAGTGAACACGTGTCCTAATGAGCAAAGAATTAAGGCTATAAGGCTAGAATTAATTATATATATATATTATATATTGAATGCCTTTGAACTCAAGATCAAAAACTTCTTCCTTTCCATTTTTGCCACGACCCCTCCTGCCCCCAGGATTTGAAAATAACATATCTGTGGTAGGGATATAGGTAAATGGTTCGTACATATTTAATAAAAAGTCATTATCTGCAGTGCAAAATCAAATCAAAGGATTGCTCAGGATCGTTTGAGCGAGAGTCGGGTTATAAGCAACAGAAAGTTGCACAATTGCTGCAGCGCTGTATTGGCGCTACTTGTAGCTGCTTAAAACTCACGTTGAGCATACACTTTTGTTGTTACAGAGTAGACTCACTTTCTTACATATATTCTTGTTCCACAAAATTAACATGTGAATGGACTGGTTATTGCTTAAGTGCTCATAAAATGTGTGATAAATTGTAATAATTAATTTTATCATAGATTTAATGTGTAAATTGATCACTAGTCAACGAACTGGTGTCTGGAAATGAGCTGGGAAGGCAGGTGTAGTAGTCTGACGTCGCGTTAGGCTGAGACAGATTCGTAAATCAATTTATTTAAAACAAGTTAATTCTGAAAATACTGAAAGATATTGCAATTCCCTAATTTAACGAAACTTACTGAAAGGTAGCTAAGACTAATACAACCTTACAATAGCAACTAAGAGCAATGCACTTCTCAATCAAATCCCTACACAAAAAATATATACATATATCTTTTTTAATTGCTCCCAGTTATTATTATATATATATTTTTTTATTTATTTATTATTTTATTTATCGTATTTCAACGCTCTTTCGACCTTGGGGCGCTTCCAACATTTGCGGTTTAAGCTTTTTTGCCATAATTTGTTGTTGTCGCTGTCAACTCGGCTCATCGCTTGTTGTTGTTCTTGTTGTTTGTGTATTGTTCACAGAGAGACTCAACATTTATTTCAAGTCGAGAAAAAATATAAGTACAACAAACAAAACAGAAAATGATTGCGTTTGATTGTACAGACTCGTTATATCTATTTGTATAATCAACAGAAGCACCAGCAGCGATTTTAATTATTGATCGCTGTCTCTCAGTTTGCTTAGTCTTGGCATCATTTCCATTATAATTGACTTTAAGACGCTCCGTAAATATTGTGGATAGTACATTTGTGTGTGACTGTGGCCCTGCCCATATTGAATCAACCTTTTGCATGCAGTTAATGGGTACATTGGCTGCTCGATATAATGAAATGTTTTCTAGGAAATTACATAGGGTAACCTTTGACCGCATTACCCCATAAGTGGGATTTTTATATTTTGAATCCTACGAATTGGTTTGCAGACATTACATTTGCCTTGCATTGAATACTATCAACGTTTTGCATAGGCTAAGCCTGCTCAAAGGCCCAGACAACCAAATCAGCTTAAGTACTTTGTACTTTGTGTTTTTACTCTAGGTAAAATGCTTATTTAAGATTGTGTTAGGGTCAAGGTCAAGTTATTGAGGTTAGTGTGTCCCAGCAATGAAATGGCTAGGTTCTGAAGACTGGGAAAGATAGCTGTAGCAAATGTGGTTCGTATTAACTGAAACCTGTAATGATTAATTTCCAATAAGATATGCTTTAGTTTCGCTACTCAAAACTTTTAGGATTTACCGGAAATATTTCTTACCCAAACAAAAAAACCATATTTTCATTTCGTCAACCCGAGAAACCCTTTCGAAAATCTCTGGGGCTTAACAACTTGATGAGCTTGTTATTATCATGTTATCATATTCCAACCAAATAAACACATCAACCATAATCGAAGGGTTATATTGATGTAATCTGTTTGTTTGTTTTGGCAACAACTTCTGAGCCACCCACCCCCTCAAGTGTCAAAGTCAGTTGGTAGAGAACAGCCAACAGCCATACTACTAACACAGACACATAAACATTTCTATGGGTTTATCATGCCAAAAATGCTCAAATGAAGAAAGACCGAAGGGTGACAAAAAGTGCATGCGAAAATTCTGAAAACTATTTTCTGTTGGCAATAGAGCTACTGCTGCCTGTCAAGTTGAAGCCAAGCCCCTGAGGCGTTGTTGGTTCAGAGATACTCGCACAACGCAATTGACACACCAGCCAGCAGGTATACGACGACGATACACTTGACAAAAGGTGCTAAAAATTGAGATAAGTGTCACGCTTGACTGACTGACTGACAGTTTATCAAATGTCAGACTGTGTTTATGTGTGTGTGTGTGTCTGTTTGCGTGTTACTATGTATCGAATACTTCTGTATCTAGGCAGAAGTATCAAAAGCTTAGATACTAACTGAAGCCATATTTAGTGACAGTTAGATAAACAACAAAGCTAAAACAATTTTTTCAAATTTTTTTTTTTTTTGCCCATACATGTGAATTGTGACAGTGTTTTTTGGAATGGAGTGGAAACAATGTATTATTGAATTACCAGAAAATATTCAAAGGAAAATGTTAAGCAAAATCGAATCAAAAAATTATTTAATATTTTTTGTAGCTAGTTTTATATAAAGCTTTTGCGCTCGTAAGTCAATATGTTCTGGGTAAGAGTGTGCTAAAAATTGTCAAACCTTTTAATTACTTCGTTATAAGTCATGATTCCTTCATTAGAAAACTAGCTAAGGCACTTTGTTCGAGTGCCTCGTCTCAAAAGAGGGCATTCATTAGATTTCGTGTGTTTAAATTCATTTTCTAGCCGAATGTATACGGATGTAAAACACAATTGATCTGATACCATGGTATATACCTAGCTACATGCAAAAATTTGCGGCTTTATCCATTTTGGTCTCTGATATCGACGCTTTTATATAGGCGTTGGTGTTGATGCTGATCAAGAATATATTTACTTAATAGTTTTGGAAATATTTCCTTCTCACTGTTACATACTTTTGTGCAATCAAAACCCCCTTTTACCCATTTTGAATGGGTAAAGGGTATAACAAATAAAAAAATTGTTGAATCCTGTCTATAGTATACTCCGTTCCTTCCAAAAATTGCGCATATCTGATAAATTTAAGTTCATGCAAAAATTCAAGGTGTTAAGTGCTGCAAATCGTTGTCGCGGCCGGTGCTGCCCAGCATAATTGTTTGTCTTCCTTATAACTCGACTTTTGCTCATCCGATCTCCACAAATCCTTTGGCGTATCGTTAGCAAATGCTTTAGAAGGTACGAACCATCTAACGTTTTTGGATAATACCCTATACATCTATGTTTTTAAGAATATTTTCTCAAATTTGAGGGTGCGTTCCGATACACTGGCAGACTGTCAGAATTTTGGATGCCAGTTATGTGACAGTCTGATTAGACAAGAATAATACTTGAGAATATTGACAGATTTGTCTAACCAGTCAACTGACACTGGAAGGTGTGTACACATGTATGGCAAGGGGCATTGTCAGGGCTATACGGAGGGTGGGGTAGGACCCTTCATTTCTGCGTTTCAAGGAATGCTTTGACCGGCCGCGTGTTGTTATGTTAAAAAAATCACTTTGTAGTGCCTTTGCTATGGTATGAATTGTAGGGTAAATCGTTTCCCATTTCAATTTCAATTTCCCATTCGATTTAATACAAGTAATTCCACCTTTGAGAAATACTTTAAAATTTATTTGTACATTTAATATAAACTGCTGTGTGTGGAGGGGGGGCGTGGCGTAAACTCAAAACAAACTTGATCTTCTCGAACTTCTATCTCTTACTATCTCTGAGATCTTTTCTTTTTAAGGTAGACAGACGTACATGACTATATCGATTCGGTGGTATATGCTGATCGAGATTATATGTATTATATAGTATCGGAAATACTTCCTGCTCCCTATTACATACATTTGCACAGACATAATACACTCTGTGTAACGTTGTTACAGATTATAATGAGACATTTCTTGATATAAAAGCTTCACTCATCCCCAACAGACACTTCTTACGAGGGGCATTGAAACACTTAACGCTTTTATACTTAAAATGTATGACTACGCATGTGGTGTCTAGTTAGGTTCATATTTCTTTTTTGCTTTTCCTGTTTTTTTTTCTTTCTTTTTTTTTTTTGGCATACAACACACAGCGCATACATAATTAATTTATAAATTGTTAAGACAACGACTTGCTGTCGTACATTTCTTTTGATGCTTATCAAGTGCGTTTTGGGGGGAGGTGGTGGTGGAACTGTCGTGGGGGTTGGGTATTGGGGATAGCCTGACAGCTACCGTAACGCTTCGTTTGCTTTGGTTTGACAGCTGCCTACTGGTTCCGGGTTTTCGTGCATGGTGGGTGTATAACACTGCCTGACTGTCTCAATTAAGCGCAAATTGAATTAAATACTTTCACATGTGAAAACAAAAGCTAGCCAAACAGTAGCACAAGGAGACGTGTTTGCCATTTAAAAAAAAATGTAGGAAGGAAGAGGAAGTACAAGGAGAAAGGAAAGGCGCAGTATCGAAGCAATCTACAAAATGAAAACATATGTATGTGTTTTTACTGAGTCCAATTTGAAGACTATAAAGCAACATTTTTTGAGGAAAAAGCCTAAGACAAAATACAAATATGATAGATTGGTTAAGCTAAGGGAAGGAAGAGCAAAAATTTAACTTCCAAAATATCTGGTACAACGTAAAAATGGTTCTTAAAATTTGGATATCTTACGATAAATTTTTTTTTATTTAAGAAATTATGCGAGTAAATTCGCAACTGTATCAAAATTGTTTCAAAACCACAATACAGTGAGGCGAAATCAGTACACACACATTTACAAAATACTCGTGTCAACTTCGCCTTTGTTATTTTGTATCGGTTAGTACACTTGCAATTCCCCACCAGTTACAGCACTCCCTATATAAGAAGGTACCACTCTTTTTATATAGCTCAAATATCGAACTCTCTTTAATCGCTGGTATTCTCTCACTAAGATCAAAGCAAGTATGATTATCGATTTTAACTGAATAACGGACCTAAGGTTCCCCGATAACTAGTTAAAATAAACCCGGAGGGTTTGCTTCATATGGCCATCTCAGCTGTAAGCACCTTTGGAAAAGTACATTTCGATGGGTCAATTAGTTTTCAGTTTCGGCTTTGAAATATATATTGAGCACTGAACTCTCCATCTTCCATTTCTCGATTAGTCTGCAAGTTTTCCGGTCGTTTTCCACATATTCTTGGAGAATTTTTCAAAGAGCTTGTGTTATTTTTGAAATCTCTTTGCATTATAGTCGATAATTGGTCTTATAGTTATAGTAGAACACAAATACGGGTTTATTTTTTAACCCCTTAAAGTAGGCAACGGTATAGAAGAAAAATCTAAAAATCTCTCCGATCTATGGTCCACACTACTAATATGTCGGAACCGACCGGATCGGATGACTATATCTCATAGCTCCCATAGGAACAATCGGTCGAAAAACTAGTTTTAGTATGAAAAATTTTTTTTTTCAATGGAAACGTCTCCAAAATTTGTACTCGTAGGTTTTCTATGTTTTTTTTTTTAAATTCTACCAAGTTTTATTAAAATCGGACAACTATATGGTATAGCTGTCATACAAAAGATGGGTCTGAAAAACAGTCTTAGTTAGAAAAACTTTTTTGTTTTTAATGGTAGCATCGTCCACTTTTTTATTTGTTTGTTTCACATGCTTTCACATAATTTTTTAAATTTTTGGCCAAATCGGATGACTATATCATATAGCTCCCATACGAACGATCGGTCGGAAAATGGAAAAAAAAGGGATAAATTCCGCATATTCCTGTAGTTATCCCATAATCAATTCTGTTCTCATTCTGAAACTGTTTGCCTCTCACTATTGTACAATATTTGTGTTAACCATATTTACTTTTAATTTTTGCCATAGAGGTCCACTGTTCAGTACGTTCGGTTTTGTAAATCCGTAATGCCGTAGAGACTATTACGTGGTTAAACGCACAATGTCCACACAGAGGGCTCAGGCTCAGCCGGTAGGGCCGCCAATCGGTTGGCCAGTTATTCGCTCAGGCACACACAATCAGTCGCCCTGGACACACACACACACACACACACACACACACCCACACACACATAAACGCACAGGACATAGAGATAAATTCAATCTCTTAGTGCCTTTTGAACGGCTTGTTACTACAATTGTGTACCGTTGCTAGAGCCTTTTTTGTTTAGTTTTCTGTTTTGTTTTGGTGAGTGTGGTACGTTTTGTTACAATTTCTTCTCTGCTTGTTTTGTATTCCTCACACTGCACACTAACACACACACACATGCTCCCTCTGGAGGTGGTATTTTTGGAGTGTGCGTTGATTTGTCCTGGTGCTGTGCTCCTCCTTTTTTGTTGGCTTAGCCTTTAATTCATTAGACCACACAATCGTATTAAATCTGTAGGCAGAGAGTGCAATTTTTCTTTTTTCACTCGCATCGCTTACAAAATCCCACAAACGCACACACACACACACACACACGCGCGCGCGCACACAGACACGGCTGCTACCTCGACATGACAGCTTTTGGCTGTCATGTTTAGTCCCGCGTTGTTTTGCTGTGATTTCCGTTTCCGTTTTGTCTCCTTTCACGCTTTTTTACGCAGCGCACGTTGTGTGTGTGTGTGTGTGCGTTTGTGTGTGAGTCTAATAACAAAAGCTAACCCCCAGCACCACCACGAGCCGAACTGCTATAAAAGTCAATAACATCGTTAGCAAAAAAATAAAAATCAATTTGAAAAATAGTCTCCAGAAAGGCAATAACAAAAAAGTATATAAAATTCTTTACACATTCCTTTGCTAATAAATTCGTCTGCAATGCAAACCAGAGGGGTTGGCCCTTGGTGGTGGATGTGGAACTAAATACAAATAAAATGCTAATTGATATGTGTCAAAAGGAATTCGATCTGTTATCTCAATTTGTGCTTCACTTACTTTGAGAGTATTTTTAAGAAATTTGGCATCAAATTTAACTTATAATAAACAAGAAAGAAAGTCTAGCCCGACTGTAAAATACTTTGTCCCAGCAAAAGTGTGTTATCAGTATATATTACTGGGCTGCTGTAGCTTAATTTCTTTTGCTTATAGCTTGACTATCGCTCAATAGAACTGTTTGAAACCTTTGGATCACAAAAAAGGATATTTTTCGCAAAATATCAATATAATATTTTTTTCAATATGGACTTTACATTTTTATTCCCTTGCAAAGGGTACTATAATTTTGCCCAGAAGTTTGCAACGCATAGAAATATTCATTTCCATAAACTATATATATTCTTGATTAAGGTGACGAGCTGAGCTTTGTCCGTCCGTCTGTTTCTACGTGAACTAGTTTCTCAGTTTGTAAGCAATCCAGCTGAAATTTTACACAGAGTCTTCTTATTGCTGCACGCTACTAATATATTGGAACCGATCGGATCGGATGACTATATCTCATAGCTCCCATAGTAACAATCGGTCGGACAACTAGTTTTAGTGAGAAAAACTTTTTTCTTTTGAATGGAAACGTCTCCAAACTTTGTATTCATAGGTTTTGTATGCCTTTTTATAATTCTACCAAGTGTTATTAAAATCTGACAATTATATGGTATAGCTGCCATACAAAAGATAGGTCTGAAAAACAGTCTCAGTTAGAAAAACTTGTTTTAAATGGTAGCATCCTGCATATTTGTATTTGCTTGTTTTAAATGCTTTCACCCAATTCTACAAATTTTTGTTCAAATTGGATGACTATATCATATAGCTCCCATACGAACGATCGGTCGGAAAATGGGTTGCAGTGGGAAAAAGATTATTTTTGAAAATATTTAAGCGAGCAGTTGCAAGGGTATAAAAACTTTGGCACAGACGATGATAGCTTAAATTTCTCGTTTTAATTATTTGTCAACCTTAGAAACCTGGTACTCCCACTTACAATCCTTAAAAAAAAAATCTAGTAAATTTGTATAAAAAAAATTCGAACAGTAAGAGTACTAGGCCTTAGAAGTAAATAAGAGTTGGATTATGATTGTAATTTGAAATATACCTAATAATCCGCCAAAAAAATGATTTACTTCGATATGGAATTAATAATACTAGATATAAGAAATATGTACTTGAATTTGGAACGCTATTCACCTTGTGTTTTTCTGAGTGTACACGCTTATAGCACTCGGCACTTACTATTTTATCTTATTTTTTTGACCACTTTCTTTCTTTTAAAGAAAAGTTAAAAGCTCTATAGCAATATACATGAATAAAAACGTCCTTTCAAATTTGAATATTATAGAAAGCTAATAAAAGATTCGTTTTATTTTGCCAATTCGGGAAAAATTCAGTCACCAATATGAATTTATTAACATATTTATAAACCCACAGATTCCGGTTTGTCGAAATTGCTTTACTTTTTAAATGCCATATAAATCAAATTGCGTATTATAAATTCATCCTCTTCACGAGCATAAAGGTGCGTGCCTGGTTATAATCTTTTATCTACTCAATGCACACACACACACCACACACACACACACACCCGGACGAAACTGACACCGACATTTATATGTCGCCATAAATATAGATCTTATTAACCTGTTGACATCAATTTCCACACCACACTGCGATTACCACACACAAGTGTACGAGTATGTGTGCAGCCCAAAAAAAGCAAAATGCCTGAAATGCCATCGTCATGTAATTTAATGGGGCCACCATTTTTTGGGGTGGCAGAGTTCGAATAGCATTGAAATAGCACACACACACACACTCACACACCAGGCCTAGACACAGAGTGCTGAGTAAGAGAGGA
Organism: Lordiphosa andalusiaca; assembly: GCA_035044965.1. Taxonomy (NCBI): domain Eukaryota; kingdom Metazoa; phylum Arthropoda; class Insecta; order Diptera; family Drosophilidae; genus Lordiphosa; species Lordiphosa andalusiaca. The sequence continues at coordinate 1,342,485 of JAWNNM010001363.1, read as the reverse complement.
GGAGGACGGCGAAGCACAGTAAAGTCAGCGCGACGACAGTCGTCCTTGTAGTCGCTGATAAGCTTTGATTTCCTGTAAAGAGGCGACGAAGGCGTCGCATACAGACGCCATGGAGCATCAATAAAACGATGTGGGGATGTACAAATCCGCTTACGTTAGGTGGAACCTACATGAATGGTTATAAAGCTTCGCTTGAAATTACTTATGTAACTGGCTGAAGGTAAAGCAATTAATATTCCTAGGCTCCCAAATTAGCAGTATTTAACTCATTCTCTATTTATATAAGTATATATTACTGTGATTGAATTTAGATCGATTTGTTCTTGAAATTTTAAGGTTGAAACGTAATCTTTAATATGGCGAAAGTGAGCGTTTATCTCTCAATAAACTTAAGACTGTTAAAACAGGAAAAAAAGTGTAAACTAACTTGTAAATTAGGAAACAAATAATCGAAATACAAGTTATACTCAATGTAGAACACGATATAGCGACTATTTTTGCAACACGAATCGAGTTGTTGTAATCTAGTTTTTGGAAAATCTAAGCAATGCATTTTGCAAGGTTTGATCAAGATAGGAATCTGATCGGAGTGGTTCTTGAAAGTGCTTAAATGAAGTACGAAACAGTATTAAATCGACAAAACGACAATTACCATTATGAAAATAAGTAGAAACGTGCTTGTTTCAAGAATATTTAGTATTTACAGTGAGACAAACAAATTTATGAAAAGCACGATCTTAAATAAATATTCCCGATTGAATACACAATATATTATATGAATAATATGCCAATTTTTTTTTACTCCGAAAAGACTGCAACGGAAAATGAAATTATTTTGAAGTCGTTTATTACAATTCATGAAATTCCCAACTGGTTTAAGCACTTTTCTTATAGAGTGAATGTAAATTTATGATCTACAGAAATATCACCTGGGTCTTAGGATATTTCCTACTTTCAGCATTCCAATACAGAGTTCTTATTTCAGAAACAAATTGGAAATAGCTTTTATATATATTTTTTTAACTGAAGTCATTTTGTAGTTTTATTTTGATTCAGGAATGTCTTAGGTCTGTATTTAGCGCTTTCTTTTCAGGTCTGATCCAGCTATGATTCAGTACTGAGCCGAACTAAAGGGATCTGAGTTAATTTTCAATAGTTTTTTATCTCTCTGTGCACTTTTTTGTATTACACATATATATATATTGAAAATATATTCACAGAAACATTCAAAGTACACATAAATAGTATCTCTGCAATGTTGATTTCCCTCAGTTGAATTGAAATTATTGAAAAAGTTTTGTTCTATCAAAAGATGGTAACATAATTACAGTTTCGTTGCCCTGGCTCGCGTTTAATTATGGCAAAAAGCCGACTGCAGTAACTCATACCATTACAGGAAACTTTCAAAAGAAGTCGCATATATATATATGTATGTAAGCCTTAAAAACGAACATTTTTCACGGACCATTTAATTTAATTAATTTTCATTCGTAATAAATTTTGTTTTCTGGCATTTTTTTTTTTTTGTGTCTGCGTCGTCGCGACGACAAGAATGACGACAGTGAAAATAAGTAGCAAAAATTAAATTTAAATTCAGCTACCAATGTTCCAAATAGCAAGCTATGATTGACTTTTTCACTTAGTGGAACTCAAAGCATTCCTCAATCGACAGAACTGGCTGGCTATCTTTAATCAATTTACACAATTTCCTTGTCATTTCCGCCTTGCCTTCAGCTGGGGTAGAGAAAGATGAAGCTTGAATTAGTTCCTTACTACTCATTGATTGCTTTAAGCTTTGAGAAATGTCTCCCTTTTGTCAGCTCGACTTTTTTGTTAGTTCCTACTCAGCTCAAAAGATTAACATCTTCATGAGCAGCAATTAAACATGTAGCAGACTCATAGATTTTGGTCCATTGAAGAGGCAAAAGTAAAAAAAAAAAATACAAACAGACGTAGACGTAAAGTCGGCCGGAAGAAGCGGAAGCAGCCATGGCATGATAAAGGAAGCTTTTTTCTTCCATTTTTTTTTTATCCTTTTTATTATTATACTACGTTTGGTTTAGTTGTGTTTTGTGGGCGGCGCACATGACTGGAAATTATTTAAGAAGCTGTCAGCTTTGCACCGTCGCGCTTGGCAAAACTGAAGCTGGGGTAGACAGCAGCCAACAAATTGGCAGGCTGCCTTCCAGTTTGCTTCACTGACTTTTTAAGCGCACCAAAACTGCGCACGCTGACGCATGCAAGATATGTACAATGTATATTGTACATGGAACAGAAGCAAAATAAAATATAAAAAAAGGAAAGACGAAAATAATCTCTTGCGGAGTGCTTAGTTGTACCCTGACTTACTGATATGTCTTGGCAGAAAATCAGGATAAGGAGTTTTTGCAAAGTGAAATAATGTCACACAAGTAAAAGGAATATTTTTTTCCGAAGATTTTTTTATATTAAAAAGATCGCTTTCTAAATGAAAACTAGCCGAGAAAATGTTTTTATAAAAAAAGGGTTGCCCACAGTCTATGCACAAGCACCGCATTCGTTGTGGTTTTGCGTATAGCACAACAGCTTAGCATGTTTTCTCTCTCTTTTCTCTTCTATGCCACTTGCAAATTGAACCCAATAAGAAATTCGTATGCGTAGTCCTAAGCGTAGACTTTATCACTCACATCTCCAGGTAACAATAGCCGGTTTCTCTTATTTCTTTGTTGTTGCTTTAGAAATATTTCCCATTTTTGAATAGCTATCTGCCGCTAGCTGGCTCTGGGCACCTCCATCTTAGATTATAATACTACTGAAGCTGCTTAAACTCGGGTGCAAACCCACTCAGCCGAACCAATCAAAATTCCAGAAAACTTTTTGAATTGAGTATCCATTCACCCTGCTTATAAGCAATATGAATTTCCTGATAAATGCCCTTCAAAGTATGCAATCTTTATTTGCTTAATAATTATTCGTTAGAAACAAGATAATTGAGAGTCAGGTATGCCATTTTGTAGAAGCTATCAAAGGCCTTATAAAGAAATAATTGTTCCCAAAACACAAACTAAATTCTGTCCTGAATGAGAATTTTAAAGAAATAAAGCATACCTTAAAGGGCATTTATCTATAATTATTTGTACTTATGATTATAGTTTTTGACTTTTATTTTAGAAACTCTTATTCAAACATTATCCATTAACATTGTCCATTAACAGTTATTTCGCTGTTAAAAATGTCCCCCTGCTTAATCCATCTTCGTGGACTTCCATTCGCAATCTGTCTTATTTTTACCTGCTGCGGCACTTCTTCCTTTGCTTATTTATTAAGTAAACACTTGTAAGCACTTGGCTACTTTTGGCTTAAGTCTCTTCAATCTAAAATGAGACTACACAAAAACAGCCAATGATCTATTCAATTAACATTGCTGTTTGTCCCCCTCGACAAAACAATTTCTAAAGAGGCCATTTAAAGCGAAGCTCTCACCTTTTGTTCACAAAAACGGAATTAACTCCTTTGGCGACGCTCGAAAATATTCGTAAAATTTTCGCATTAAAAATGTGATAAATTTTGTCGAACGTCAGTAGAAGGGGTGAGACTAAGCATATATAAGTATAATCTAGCTTTGGAAGTTATGGTAGCGGTGGTGGTGTCTAGAGCCACCTCCTGAATGAACAAAAAGGAAGGTAGAGATGGGAGCGTGAAGCAATTTAAGCTCATCTCTGGAGTTGGGCGATTGTAGGTGGCGACGATGAATTCAGAATGAATGCAATCTTACTAAAATATGCAAGGAACGCACACTCACACACACACAGACACACAGCGACATTAAACATTGAAGCGACAAACGAAATGAAAAACGGCTGTGCAAATTAATTTTACGTTGTACGAACAACAACACCAACAGCAACAACAACAAAGAACGTCGACTCCTGCGACAACATTGTGCCGCCGTACCGCGCCGCGCCGCTCTACGATGAATAGCAAACAAAAACAACAACTATGCGGGGCATACGCCCATAACTCGACATATACTACATGAAGCATGGGCGAGACGGTGCAAGAGAGTGTAAAGCCTGGGGAGCACTCTTTGGGGTGCTAAAGATACTATGACTCCCAAATAGCAGCTAGACAAACATTTATTGCACAAAAAAAAAAAGGGATGCCAACACCCACACTTTATTTCACTTTAATTACCGAGCTGGGAGGAACGGGGTAGAAGGGTAAGGAATTGCAGCACAATAGCGAGGTATAAACCCTAACAAGTGGATTTATGCAGACTAGAGAAGTGAACGTGAGTCGTGTTAGTGATACTTAGCGAAATGGGAAAATAAGGAAAGATTTTGAAAGGTTAAACAACTTTATCGTTCAAATAATTGTGGAGTATAGGATGTGACTTGAGCTTCTCAAAATGAGCAGTGCAATTTTGACAAATCCTGCTAGACGACCCTTAAGAGAAGGTTTACAATGCATTTACTAGAATCGAAAAGATTCCTTCCATTTTCAATATCCACTGAATTATGCATACGAATGATTTTAAACTTTTTAGAAACATTTTGAAAGAATTGAAGACCTTTGAGACCAATTAAATCTTAGTGGAACACAAGATAAAGGTATTAGCGAACAATAACCAAAATCTGTTCAAAATGGTTTGAATAAAAGTAGCTAAATACTCTTATCAAAGCATTGACTAGGTCAAAATATAGACATATTATTATATTATTAATTTAGATATATTAACCTTCAATTAGTAGTCGAACGGGCCACATTATTTATGGTTCTCATTTGCAAGTTTCTAATAGCTTCCAAAAGTACCAAACAGAAAAAAGAGCCAAAAAATATCCATTCCTTCCTTTTAATCATCCAACGGAGCTGAAAAATCATCCAAAGGATGATCCGTTTTCATATCCTTTGGATGATTTTCAAATGGATACGAAAAATCATCTAATGGATATATTTTAAAACTCGTTTCTTCTTTGTGCAGGTATTTGAAACTTTACAAGTAATCTCCACCTGCTACATACAACGAAAGTGTATGCTTTAGCTGCTACTGCGCTACTGCAGCGAACTTTCCTTTGCTCATAGCTCGATAAGCGGTTCTGGTGATTAAATATATAAAAAGATTCTTAGAAACGTTCCAAAAACAATATTCACAAGCGGAATTCAAACTTTCTTAAATTTTTAAGTTTGTTTTCAACCGATTGAACCTAAATTTGGCTTGTTTTCTTCACCGTTTTCTTATATAACGAAAATCAAATCAAATTGGGAGAATCCAATCAAATAATTTGTTACTATTTCACTTCCCACTACACCACTTCATCCAAATACGTGAGCCTTCCCCCAAGCTCAAATACAGCCACAATAATTCTCAGATAATAAATATGTAATTTATTAAGTAGAGATGATGTTCTTTTTTCTTCTTCGTATACCGTGCATGCAATTTCCTTTCACAAAACACCGATATATGGTTATATTTCGCTTCCATTGTGTTTTGCCTTCATTTCCGTATAGCTATAACTTACAGGCGCTTCATACCTCCATACCTGGTAATCTACCGTAGTCAGAAACACTTAAATGCTCGTAACAAGAAGCAACAGGAAGTAAACAGCAGGCAACCCGCACAAGGGTCTTCTTCTCTTCTCTAAGTCTCAGTCGCACTCTCGGCTGCATACTAAGTATTTTACAATTAAGCATTTAAAGCCATAGTTAAAAACATTGTCTGGTCCGCCACCGACGCCACCTGAAATAGCACAGCAGAGCGCAGTTTAGTTTAGCTTTTTATTTAGCCCCCTTTTCACCTCTACTGTTGTTGTTGTTGTTGCTGCCGTAGTTGCAGGTATATAAACGCCGGGCAGTAAAATGTTGCCCTTATGGTAACGGAGAAGCGTGCACCAATAAATAAATTCTCACAAACACCCCAAACAAACAAGAGGCAAGAGTTTTAGAGTGTTGGAGCAGGTGGAACTTTGACTTTAACCGCAGACAGTGCGGGCTATGCGCCACCCATTGTTTGGCTTGACAATGTTCTCGTTTTTTTTTTTTTTGTGCTGTGGCTGTGGGTGTGTGTGTGTGTGCGAGTGTGAGGAGAAGATATGCGCTTGGGTGTGCGTTTTAATCAAATTTTTAAACCAAGCATTCTTTCGATTAGATTAAACTGAGATATCTTTAATGCATAAGCTTTGTTTAGGGTGGTCATTTATGATAATGGTGGTAACAACGTAAAAGGCCAGGTAAGCTAGAAGGAAATTATGTATACCCATGTGCTCTACAAATCGCTTCCGACACTGGAACGAACCAATTCTCTCTCTCGAAAGCGATTTGAAGATCAAATGAGACAATGTTTATGGCATTTCAGTTTGAGATTAAGGACTAACATGTTAGCTAGAGATAAGTAAACGTATATTGGGTTTTGATCGATTGTTAAGTATTTCCGCTTACAAATCAACGTTCCATTCGTGTTTATTCGTGTGTCTTGACTCATGATGGTTATGCTTTTCAATGGAATTTAATAATCGATTCTTGGAAATCGTCAATAGCAGCAGTTCTGATCGATTGAATTTCGAAATTTTGATTTCTGATTGTCGATTGAACCTGTTAAAAGCAATGGAATCAATTTAAATACCGAATGCTGCATAGAGAACGCAAAATATGCAAAATATTCTTAAAATTTAGGGTTTCTGCTCTTATTGACATGGATTTTTTTTACCCATTACGTTTTTGAAGCTTTCTACATGCCGCGATTTTATTTTCATTTCTACATGCGGCTTACAGCTTTTCTACATGCCACTTTAAGGGCCCCCAAGTCGTACACTAAAAAAAAAAAACCACGTCAATACAATAATTTTCACTTTAAAAATTACTTAGGAAGGGGTGCTGGTTGTAAAATGTGAGGAAGGGAGGGGTGAGTTTTAGGGAGTTAGGAAGTCTGGGACTCGAACTCCTGGCCTCGGGAACATAAACCCAAAATTCGGCATCATAGCGCATAAGACTATGAAGCACTCGCGTGACATTGCCGCGAAATCATAGTTAATGAAGGGCACTGATAAATGACTTATTAGATTACCATCTCGTTGGATGTAGATTTTTAAGAGGTGTGGTATTTCGATTGTTGTAAGAAAAATTTAAAAGAATTTTAGAAAATTGTGGATTTAATATGTGTAAATTCCGTTTGAGCTACCTACCAATTTCACAAAGAAAGACGTTAGGAACGATAATGTGAAGACTTCAAAGACTTAAGGAACGTTTTATCGATATTTTGTAAACTCGATGTGTCAAATATCGACTTAACAATTTATGATGTGAATTTTTTTTTTTTCGAAATTATGCTATTGGTTTGAACCTCTCCAATGATAGGAGTTTGATTTATTTCTTTATCGTTTCGAATCAGAGGAAATTCGGTAGAACAGTATAAAAGATATATCATAGAAATTCTATGAAATATTTTGGGGACGAATTACACATTTCAGAGGGTACAAATCTTATTCAACCGCTTCCACAGTGGTTCAAACCTTTTTAATTTGATGTTGGGTTTGTAAGTGGGTAATAAAAGGTTAGACGTTTTACTGGATCCCATCAAATCGGATCAAAATTAGTACCGAAATTATTTAAACCATGAATTTATTATTTTGGGAGAAGTTAGGGAATAAGTTGTTAATGATTTTATTGATTTAAGTTTGGCACATAGATGGGAAAAGGTATGGAAGCAGCTAAGACACCTATGAAAATAGAAACTAATGCAAAATTGAAGAAGTTTTAATGAAAGTTATAACCTAAAAGCAAAGTTTTGTAACTTTTGGGGAGAAAGTTGAGATAGGTACCTTCCTCAGGGGATGGTTGTAGCGCTATCTCGTCTTCATTTCAATACTTAAAATGGCTAAAATCTTTTAAGCCTCCTGACAACATTTCTTTCCTTATTCTCTTGCAGATTTCCAACGAGCCTAACGAATGATTTGTACGAAATTTAAGATATCTTTGAAGCTCAAAGAATTCACCACTCACATAATTTATGAGCCACGTAAGTACAAGCAATTTACCAAAATAATCATCTTCATTAGAATACAAACTATTTAAAGCATTCGCTATCCATCCCCCCCCTCCCCAAAAAAAAAAGAAAGGGAAAGATATTCAGTCGATATTTCATTTTATGATGCCATCAAAATAAACAACTTGACCAAAATTATACCCTTAAGCGAATTGCAATAGAAAAGCGGACGGACTGGGAACTGGGCTGGCCAGCCCCAATCCTTTAGTGCTGTTGCCGGGGCTGTAAAAGCTGAACAAAAAATTTATAGACAAACTTTCTGCCATTGCAGCAGTGGCGGCGTACTCTGGTGGCGGCAACAACTTTTTTGCTTGAATATAATATTCATAAATTTAATCCGAACAAACACTTTTCGCGTATTTCGTGCGCTTTATTTTTGGGGCTTGGGTTTGTTTTGGCCACGTTTATCACTGAGACGACGTCAAGTATTCCACTTTTGCAACATTTTCCGGCTCTCGTTTTGGTTTGCATTTTTTGTTTTGTTGCTGGGCTAAAGAAGAAATAAACAAAATAAATAATTCATAATGCAAATAGGCCAAAAGGAACACAAGACGACGACGACGTTACTGAGGCAACAAGCCAAGGGAAATAAAAAGAAAGAAAAACCCCAAATGCAGAAGGCAGGCGATACAAGAATTTCCGATTTGGACTTTGGTGAAGGACTTCGGGTAATCTAAGTATGTGTGGGTGTGGGTGTGGGTGTGGGCGTGTGTGTGGGAGTGTGCGTGTGTGGAGATTTGCTGTTGCGAGTGAGTGCAAAAGCACTTTTGAGACGAAAGGATTAGCAAACGAATCAGGTAGTCTTTGTCCATTGTGGAACTCTTGTTAAACGAGGGGAATTTTTTTTGGGGCCAAAATGTCAAGTACTTGTAGGTGCTCGCACAGCTGGATAAAATTTCAAATTTGAATTGCTTTGCTCATTTTGCTGGCTCCCAACGTGGGACTAGATCCTTACACTTGACAGCAAAGGAATGTACGATATGTAGCGGTCTGAAAGTTGATTGTTCATGCAAAAGGGGATAACTCATTACAGTGATTGGCCGAACTGCATGCGGCTGAATATCTTTGGAGAGTCAAAGGATCGTCGGTTACGGTAGAAGAAATCTATGCGGACAAATGGTACATTAAGTTCCTAAGCTGGAACAGTTTCAATTCAATTCCAACAACTTTGAATTGAACCAATTTTTGTGATAAAAAAAAGGTATAATTTAATCTTGCATACATTTTGGGGGGGATAAATTTCTATTTTGTCTTATTTTTTAATTAAAACCATTTTGCACAGTGCATTCTAGTTAAACTTATGTTCCGTACAGCTTAGCTACGTTTAAGGGTCTTACAGCTTAAAATAGTCAACCAAGGCCAACAACAACAACAGCAGCAGCAGCAACAAGAACAAACAGAACGGCGGAAAAGAGGCAACACCGCATATATTAAATAAAAAATGTAAAATCGTTGGGTCGGCGGTTGGCACAGCGGAGGGGGGTTTAAACTAAAATAATCAAAAAGTGGAAAGTAGGTGGGATGAAGAAGAAAAAGCCAGCGTAATCTCACACACACACACACACAGACACTCACACAAACAACATGGTACAAAAAAATGCAACAAAATCGGATTAAAAGTGCTCACGGGTTGAGGCAACCGAGCAAAAGCCCAAAGCCAAAGCGAACTTGGGGTTCTTGGGTTCAGCAGAGGCAAAAGAGATACAAATTGCAGTAAGACGGTTTTTTATAGTTCAACGATGGATTTACGATGTAGCACGACTTTGAACTACATTTGTCGAGGTTTGAACCAAAGGAAAAGAGAAAAAGAAGACCCAACATCGCGTAGTGTTGGTTAAGTTGCCAGGCTCATGCACTGGTGCTGAATAAAACTGTCTACTTGGTTAACAGTTAGCTAGGTAAAGGGGTACTCTGTAAGGTAAACAGGATGTATAGAGGTTTTGTGGTAATTTATGTATTTGCTACCTAATTGTAACATCAGCTTATTAGAACACACATTATGGATTAAGGTAAAGGTGCATTTTATTAAAGGTATATGATTCGGTGGTAGTTAATGCCAATTTTAGTAGCAAATAAGTCAATCCCTTTCCTCTTATAGATTTGAGAGAATTTATCTTTATTATTTATATATGATTACAAAGTTTGGAGACGTTTCCATTGAAAAGAAAAAAGTTTTTCTCACTAATATGTACTAGGTTTCCGACCGATTGTTCCTATGGGAGCTATGAGATATAGTCATCCAATCCGGTCGGTTTCGACATATTATTAGTGTGCAGCAAAAAGAAGACTCTGAGCAAAAATTTAAGCTCGATAGCTTCAAAACTAAGAAACTAGTTAGCGTGAAAACAGACAGACAGACGGACGGACACCCTGACCAAGAATATATTTATATTCTAATAATAATAATATATTTAGTTTATGGGATCGGAAATGAATATTTCTATGCGTTGCAAACTTTTGCGTATTCTGCGTATGGCAGGTGTATGCCCACCTGAAAACATTTGGGGTTCTAACTCTTATAATATCTGAGATCGACGAGTTCTTAGAGAAAGACGGACAGGCGGACAGCTCACTGTGAGCGCGGAGCGCTTGCCAAGAGAGCAATTAGTACGCTGTTTGCTTTCAGTCACAGGTCAATGGTCGATGAGGGCAGGTCAGAGCTTGTTTGCATTGCTTTAGATCAAGGCCAAAGAGTGATAGTGTAGTGGTGTGCAATAATAAAGTGACAATAACCAGCTCCTACCTGTTCGCACCGACCACTGACAACCGAATGAAACTTTCGCGCTCTGCTCGAGTATTTATAAAATGTGCTCGGCACCTGCGGACCAAGCATGACCATCGCTGATTTAGGATATTTGATTTCTGCACATTTGGTATAAAAATTGGTGAAATTGTTTAAAGTAAGAATTGAATGAGCTGAAAAGATTAAAACCCCAGTTGATGACCAGTATGACATTTTGTAATTTTTCCCAGGAATAAAAAACTTAAACTTGGGTAACTTCTGTGGGTTCATATTCTTTCTTTATTAAGCGGCCGCTGTTGTGTTTATTTCTAAGACTGTTTCCTTGGTTTCACAACTGTTTACTGTAGCAAAGCAAAGTCCAAAAATGGAACAAATGAAGATTCGAAAACCCTCATGCCTCAACAACTCATAGCATTCGGCCAGAGATGTAATTGAAGTGAAAGTGACTGAAGATAGTTAGTGGCGTATGCAAAGTTGCCTCTTCCTTAGACTTGTAAAAGACAAAGGAAGAAGCGGCCATAAAATATTTTTCTGCATACGCGCCACTAAAGGTAGTATCAAATACAGAAGGCTATCAAGTTGCAAAATTGCAGGATGCAGTTGCTTTGTCTTTTAGACTTTCTCTTTACCCTCTTCTTCACGATTCATTTAAAAAACTGGCTTATAGCCGAAACGCTTAAAAGAAACCTACGAAAATTGTTTACTTAGTTACCTCTGTTTCTGCTCTATTCTGTTCTGATACCCGGTACTGCTTGGGTTCATCATTTAAAATAGTTTTCTAGATAAATTGCTGCTTTGCTTGTTTTCATCCTAGCGAGATGTTGCACTCGCGTGCTCGTTCGACCGTTACGGCTGCCTCGTAAAACTGTGAACGCAAAGTTGCAAGTTGAACGATGAAGTAGAAAGTCGGATGCAAAAGGCATAGTAGTAGTTGCAAGTGCCATCAGAATGACGCCAGCAAAAGGAGCTCACATAATGCGGCCGTAAAATGAGAGTGCGCCAACAAAATTGCAGTATTCTAAGCCCCCTCCCTCCAAGCCGCACACACACACACACACACACACACACCGGTCGCAAGGGGACGGTCGAACAAAAAAGGAAATTACGGATTCAAATTAGCGGCACTCAATCTCAATCTAAGTTGTGCCCGTACTGCACTGCCGCCGCCACTCAACCGCCGGCTAATGCGTTTTATACCGCCCACTTTTATGCAATTTAATCAACTTATCGCGTAAAATGCACAAAACGGGGCGAACTCAAGAACACCCAACCCCCAAAGTAATCAATGATTTTTCAGTTTTGCATTAAAATGCAAAGTCCCCCGCACACCCCCATCCGCGCCCACCCCTAAGTTTACTCTTTGGCTCTGTTGCTTATTTAGGGCTAATTAAGTTTCATTTAATGGCTGCCGTTGCCTCTAAAAATCTGGGTTGGGTTTGGGTTCGTCGCTTACAGTTTAGCAGTTTGTTGTTGTTGATAGCTCGCCGAAAAAAAAAAAGAAAATAGAAAATTTTACCGTACCGCTTTTTAACTTTTCACGAAGTTGGCAATTGAGCAAAGCCAAAGGGAGGGAAGTAAGTCCTTTAAGCAATTTAAAAGGTTTTAACTGAAGTTTTGTTTGAAATGAAATGCGGCCACTTAAATTTCAAATTGATTTCCTATGTCAATCATATGAGAGAGCTTAAAGGGGGGGATTTCCAATGCAAAAAGTCAAGCGGAGCAAAAAGTAGAGGAAGTTTTGACAGTTTTGGCATATATTTGTTATGTATTATATATATTTTTTTACAAGAAAAAATCAAACCAAGTTATATTGGGTATGTTTCTCATTACCCACACAACCAACCTTGGTAATATTCACTAATTCGACTATTAATATTATTGAGGAGATGGCAATGCTTGTAGCACAAATTGCCCCCAGTGTTGACCCTCATTTAAGCTGACCTTCCAGGTTCTGAAATGTTGCGGTTAAATGATAATTGGCTCAATTTATTTGTATTAAATATATCTTAGTCAAACAAATCAGTTTACAACTAGTTCAACGAGATGTTCCATCATCTGGTGTCGTATAATTCACAACTGACAGCAAGTCGAGTCACTTGTAACACCCAATACAATCGTTATATTAGGCGGACAGCCACAAACAAACATTCAGACAGCCAGCCAGCCAGCCAGCCCGGCAGTTAATATTCATGGTCTGGCTAATCTAATATACAGAGACCGGTTTTTCTAAAGCACAGCATTTCTTTCAAGTGCATATGGGTTTTCTCACCCTTTACTGCGCCAAATCAAACACAACAGAACAAGTTTTTCAAAAACTGGCTCAACCAGCCAGTCATTTGAATATTTATGAATTCTACTAAAATAAAAAACAACAGCAAGAACAAAAAACACAAAAACGCCACCAATATCTATTAGAAGCATTAAGAGTTAAACTAAATACCGACAGTTGTAAATCGTGCACATCATTTTTTTGTTGACTGTTTTTTTTGTTTTTTTTTTGTGGTTTTTGTTTTATGCTTTTTCACACCTCACTGCAAATTATACCCTGAGTTATGTATACTTAAGGCTTAAAATTGCATGGTAAACACTACAGCACCAACAATTAACTGAGAGTACACAATCGCTGTGTCATTCCAAACAGTTACAAGGTCAAGGCAGCTGGCAGAATCATGATGATGTGGTTTGGTCTGGTGGTGACTCAAAAGCAAGTCCCCTAAGCAAACCGCTTAATAATTCAACTTTATTGGCACGTGAAAACCAAACAAAACAGCTGTTGAAGTGAATCCGCTGGGTGCGGGAGGGGGGCGCTTGCGCACAAAGCACAAACGCTACGTACATAAATACAAAAAAAAAAAAAAAATATGTAAATTTAATTATGTGAACAAATGTAGGAAAAAAAAAGAGAGTAGCGAAGCAAAAACAAAACAAAGATCGAAGACCAGCTGACTCTGGCGGAGTTTGAAAGAAGACAGACAGTTCTAGCCGTAATTAATCATAAATCTATTATACAACTTAGTTGAAAAATTATGCCATTAACTGAGTTTCAGCAGGCCATCAAGTGGGGGTAAAGTTTAACTTTATATGCTTTGTACGACAGGTACACGGAATATATTTAGTTTGTGCTTAAAGCATCAACAGCCTAGTCGAAAATAGCCATGTGAGACGGTTTCAGAGTTGATAAGAGATAGAGCTAAGACATTTATGGGACACCAAATACTTATAGAGCAAGTTTAATCAAGGAAATTGTAAGGACGAATAGTACCAAGTAATTTTAGTTACGCATCCGATTGTTGGTCATTTACATTACGTTTTCTTGTTGATAATTCAAACCAATTAACCGTGACTGAAGAATCATTAAATTTGTTATATGACATTTTTTAAGCTTTAAACTTTGACAATGCTGAACCGAACCGAACCGAACCGAACCAACCCGAACCACAAATCGAATCGGGGTGGTTTTGGAAATGCTGAACTAAAAAATTTGGGGTTTTTTCAAGGTTTTTTTCGATTTGATGCCTATTATGGTTGACAGCTCAAGCTTTAATTTAAGCCTACTAAGTGACTTCTAGACTTTCTAAAAATCTCTACGTGATGGGCGTGATGGAGGCCCGATTCGGGTTCAGCGGTTAATATCCTACAAGAATATCCTTGTCCGATCTTTGAATCAAAAAAGGAGTTTATTTCATTTCAAGCTGCTCAAACCAATGAACCGAACCAGTTGTCCCTACCGAGCGGTTTGCATTGCAAATCAATTTCATAGAAGGCCTATCAAGAAGAACATGGGAAGTACATACAAATTACATCAATCCGATTTAAAGTGCTTAAAGAGTCATTAAATCGCGAAAAATATCAAATTGGAACAAATCTGTTAAAAATGCAAAGAATCTGACATCAGGTCCGCAATTTTCACTAGTAACCAAGTTCAAAAGCCTGACAGATGCAATGAATAATATTTTATGTAACTGTTACTGTAGGGTCCAAAGTTACAATCCTTTTTTATATCACATTACCGGTCCTGTTGCTTGATGCACAGTGCGCTTAGAAGCATTTACTATACTTGCTGAGTTTGGTACTTTCGTTCTGTCTGTTAATCCTGGTTATAATAAATTTTATTTAACATAAGATTATATTTCAGCTAAACATTCTGAGGTGAAATGTGCCTTTTATCTAAAGATTATGTGTGGATCTTCTTTTTTCATTGAAATGAGTGTCATAACTTTTTTATACATTTTGTAGGGTGTAGACTTAGGGCCGTTTTCTAATCTAAGGGCCGATTTCTCATCTTCTAACTAGCTGCTATGTATTCTTTGATTTTGCTCTCTTATATGTAGGTTTATGAGACAGATAGCCATGTAGAAGATTAGAAATTGGCCCTAAATCTAATAAACCTACAAATAACAGAGCAAAATCTGAGTTTATCTAACACATAGGAGCTATGTAGAAGATGAGAAATCGGTCCTTAATATAGTTTCTCAATTCTACTCCTACAAAAAAGTGTCGGAAGTAGAACGATCAAGTTGATCAGCTTAAAAATTTTTACTTTGTGATTAGAGGAACTGGATGTAATTTCCCAGCGGTTCCCTAGGATTTTGATCCATATAGAACAGTTTTTATATATATTTTCCATCTAACAACTTAAACGAAACGTCTAGTTATAAGACTTTCTTTGCCAAATGAACCTAAATAATTTTCGGCCAATCACACATAATTATGCATGCATAATTTATCCAACCTCAAAGTGAGTGTCACTTACTTATCCTTTCTACTTACGTCTGACCGCGTTTAAATCGTCTACTAAAATGTTAACAGAATATAACACTAATGCACTTGACAGCATTATAAATGCGTAACGTCAACGCCCTTTTGCAAACTCAGACCAGGGGGAGACTCTGTTACTGAGGTCCTTCGGTGCTTTATAAATTGCATTAACATATTAACATACATGCATGAGACAGACAGCTTACAAACAACAACAAATATGCGCTTGATTGCAAGCTATTAACAGCATTAAAGATGAACAATTTAAATAATTCCCGCATGAATTCAAAACACATCCCTGCGAATACAATAATGCCAGGAGGAGAACATGGGAGCGTTGGAAGTGGAAGAGTACTAAATACGAGTGTGACCAACAGAACAGATTCCCATTCCCTATGGTTGTATGGCATTTGCCAAACATTTTGCATTTCATTTAACAAAAGATGGCTGACTGCTGCTGATTGAGTTGTATTTATGAAAAATGCACAACTTTGATGAATGAAATATTTGAGTATGAGTATTTCAAAAGAAAATGCTTGCCGCCCTCTTGTGAACTGAAGCATCCATTTAAAGTTAGAAATGTAAGTTAATTTTGACTCGAAGCTTGTATAATTTAACAAAAACTTAAACAAAAAGTTTTGATTTGAAATTAGTTTTATTTCAAGCTTACTAAAACTACGAATAGTCAAAAAAATCAAATAGGAAAAGTTTTATAAAATGTTTATTATAAAACCAAATTAAGCTAAACACCAAAAAGAGAGTTGGTCGTCTGTTTAGCTAAGGATCTCAAGATATGAAGCCACTTTTTGCAAAGTTTTTCTTTATTTCTAGACATTCATTTATTTTGTACTGCTCACCCCAGCTTAATTATATTTTTATTGGCTACTTTTAAGCACTTTTTTTTGGCTTCTGCTAATTTTGTATGAGCAATTGATAAAAACCGGTTCTTTATACTTTTTGCCACACCAATCACACATCAAGTCTATCTGTCTCTCCTGTATTATACTTATTTTTATTGTTTACTTATCTAATTGCTCGTTTTTATACAGCCACAAAATTGGTTTTGTGTTGTTATGCTGTTTGTTACTTTTCACTATAATCATAACACACAAGGAGATCTATGGTATAGTTGTGTTTTTATTACTCATCAATTATGGCAATAACCAACAATAACATTAGGTTATTGTTATTGTTCGATATTATTGAATGTAATGGCCATTTAGATTGTGTTGACTGATTTACAGATGGCTAAAGGGGATTTGTATACCAACCCCTTTATCTGAGGGTATAGAGATGTGTATATTTTTCATTACTTCACAGAGACACAAAGACAATGTATGAATTTATGTTAATGTGTTGTTTTCTTTTTTTCGGAGGGTTTAAGTAGAAACAAATGTGTTTGACATTTATTGTGGGACTGAGCAGAAAACTAGCAATAGAAGGTGTTAACATGAGGATTTTGGTGTTGGAAATTAAATTAATGGTGTCGTAAACGAGCAAAATTGTAAGAATGGCGCCCAAAGTGGGGCAGTTTTGTTTGGGAACAAGTTAAACATGTAAGGATTTTGACTTAACAAAGATGGTAAACCTTTACTTTGTGTGCTTTCATTATTTTCCACAAGTTTTTATACTCTGTACCGTAGGTACATAGAGTGTTATAAGTTTGTAACAGCCAGAAGAAAGCATCTCCGAACCCATAAAGTATATATATTCTTGATCAGCATCAACAGCCGAGTCATGTCCGTATGAACGCACAGATCTCAGAGATGGTAAGAGATAAAGGTACGACATGTATGGGACATATGCTTCTTATGTCTTCAGGCAGATCAAGTTTATTTTAAACTTTTGCCACGCCCACTTCCGCCCCCGCAATTTAGAAAAATCGTCATATCTCCCACAGTTTCATAGATAGATGGTTCGTACTTTTTACACATATTTAGTAATCAGGATTACTTATCGATTTGCCAAAGGAATGGTGAAGATCGGATGCACGGTTGTCGAGTTATGATCAAAAGACTGTTCGCTGCTGCAGCGCCGCTTTCAGCTGCTACTGCTGCATGAAAATTTATGCTGAGCATGTAATTTCGTTGGTTCGGAGTATGTTATAGTCGGGCTTGACCGTCTTTCTTTATTGTTTGTACCGAATTGTACTTAACTTGAGTTATTTACTCAGCTATACGATAGATAACCTTTCTTTTGTGAGTTTCCCAATCAGAACAGGCACCATCTAAAGGTATTCCAAATTGGCATTACGTTATTGTACAGATAAATATTATTACCAAATAATATCCTAACATGATAAGCTTAGTATGCCATTTCTGTTACTTTAGTGTATGTAATTTCCCGTTTTAAGAAAACCACTAAACGTGTCTTTTAATATTCAGCTAATTGCTCTCAGCGTGGATCCCATTAATGTGAAAAACCACAAACAGCAGTCAATAATAAGTGGATGGCACCCGCCGTGTGGCATAATGAACGCCTTTAAGTAGTAGGCGCCAAATGATGTTCCAACAATTGTTTTCCCACATTACAATACTAAATTTTTCACTGAGCCACTTCTGTGCTTGGAAAAGTAGGCGTCTGCGGGGTGGCAAAAGAGCCTTGGATGGTAGGCTGAAAAGTTCAAGGCACATAAATTACTTTTGATTATCAAAAACAGTTACCAAAACTACTTACACTCGAACTTGTGGCAGTTATTTTCCCTCATTCATGTGTTTGTTGTTGTCGTCAGTTTGTTTCCATACAAAACGCATAACTTTACGCCGAAAAAGGACCGCCTGGCATGCGATGGTGAAATACAAAGGCGACGCCCACAAAACTATGTCAGTCAGCAGAGTTGTGGCACCAACTGTGCCCCGACCTCCTCTGACTCCTACTCCACATGTCAACGCCAAAGTTTGACTTTGTGTGCATGTGTGTGGGGATGTGTGTGTGTGTGCATAATACGTATTTAGGCTTAACGGAGGGGTATAAATTTCACTTTGTATTTGAGGCTTGTTTCGTATTTATGCCTGTATGTGTCTGTGTCTACGGATTTACGTATTTCCCGTTTTTCAATTATATATTTGGTAGATATCCACGCATGCATAAACAAGTAACAACAAAGTCGACAGGTTTTGGAAACAGAGCGCAACAGACAGAGAGACAGACAGACAGAAAGAGGGTACCGAAGGCAACAAAGTTAACAAAACACAAAACCAATTTAACTTCTTGATTTCTGGTTCATTTTCATAAATAAGTGAAAAAGCGTCAAAGTCCTTTACCTCCTGCTTCCTGCATTCTCTTACGCCTTGACTTTGCCATCATCAGCTGCTTTTTGTGTGCTCATTATGGCAGCTTGACATTAATAGGCAGCAAATAGCAAACACAAACACAAACACATGCGCACACACACACACACACACACATGTACTTACACCCGAATGATTGCAAATATGGAGAGTCCTGCTGGGCGTTTAGGTTGTGTCTCCCTGCCACTGACAACATCTCCTTTTGTCGCCATTGAAAATAATTAAATTTTCAATTATATTTACAAATGGAGGGGGTAATTTTTTTTGTTTTTGGTTTGTTTGGATCTGCAGCTTTGTGGTTTTGCTTTAACCATACTCATACTTTTCATATTTAACACCCTTCAAACAATCGTGGAAATCTGTTTCAAACAAAGTTGGCTTGCCAAAAGCACTTCCCCTATTTGCTGGATTTCATTCCTCTCGTGCCATGGACGAGATTGAAAAACATCATACAAATAATTTGAATAAAAATTAACACAATTAGCTTTTTTGCGACCCCAAGTTGAAGAGTGATGACGTTGAATTGGGGAATTTTACCAATTTCGCTATAATATGGCCAAATACTTTGATAATAAAGCTACCCTGCATTGAGATTAAAGTAAATACGGAGGTTCATAAGCATTACGAATTTTCGACTGCTATTAGAAATTGCTCATTTCGGCCCTATTTGGCTCCTAAAAAATACGAATATTACGAATAGATCAAATTCTTAATTGGTTCCGTCGCTAGTCAAGTCCCTATACCTAAATCTCTACTATTTTAAGCCTATTTCGACCTGAAATCCAACTAAACCAGATTGACAAATCCGTACTCCCTTGGTTTAGAAATATCTGTGAACGACCGCATGCTTCCGCCTACTTAGAGAACTTCATAAAGTTTGCTTCAGCGTGTAAACCTAGTCTAAGTAGCTTGAAACATCGAACATACATGCTTAGTCTAGTTTTTTTGGCTCTTATCTGAGATAAAATTTGACATTCACTTCCAGCAGAACCTGCTATAGGCTTAAAAGAGAAATTATGTCCAAATCGGGCATGCCCAACTTCGATATACCCGTTACTTAGATGCAGAATTAGAAGTTATGTTCATGAACAGAGCATTAACATTCTCTCTTCTTGTGATAATAACTTTTTTTGCATAAAATTAGCGCATGAACCGCTAAAAAGTATGCAACGATATTATAAACAGACACAGCATGTTTGCTAAATATATGAGAGAAGCTGACATTCTTATCGATATCAATCTGAATGAAAATTTATCTGATAAAATATCGTAACTAGTTAAATGTGATGTCTATAACATTTTAGAAGATATACAAAAACTTGTTCCTGTGGGGGAGGTAAGCGGCGTGGCAAAGATTTGAAATCAACTTGATCTGCGAGCAGACAAAAGGATTTAACATTTCAAAAGCGGTTCCTATAGGTCATCTAGGTGTGCAGACAGATGTACTATATCGTCTAGGCTGATGATACAGATCACGAATAAACCAAATTTATACTTTACGATATTGAAGAGGCTTGGTTCTGCCTTTCACATACAGTTGCAGGACATATACTAAACTGTAGACTTTGCAAAGGACAGCTGCTAGGTCAGAGTTTATCCTGCGTGAGTTTTAAAGCACCATTTTGTTTTCTTCTTCTGAATGCAGTCAAAATCCTAGTGTGCTGTACGTTCATGTTCATAAATACTGACTATGAAAAAAAAAACCGCACATATGTATGTACCACACAAAAAGCTACTTTCATTAGAATTTTCATTTTCGCATAACATTGGGTTGACTTTTTCGTTCGATTTCCAACCAGCAATGCGAATTTCCTGACCATTATTATTATTATTTGCATTCTGTAGTCTAAAAAAGGCCATAAAAGTTTTTCTAACCAAATGAGATGGCTGACCAGAAAGCAACCACATGCCCGGGCATATTGCAAAAATTAAATTTGTCTATTAATTAATATAAAAGGGAATTCAAAGATGAAGTTCTCCCTCTCTCTCCCTGTTTGTGTGTGTGTGTGTGTGTTTGTGTGCATCTCAAGTGGCAAAAGTTTTATTGGCTCGTCTTACTTGGTTTTTGTTTAATTGCAAAATACCAGCAAAGTGTGGCTGGCTAACTTAAACTTCTATCCTTTCTACTACTTACTTTGGTCATGTTTTGTTTGAGACAAAGACGAAAGTTCTTTATGGTACAAGTTTTATGCAACAGACTGTATGTGTTTGTGGGGTGGTGTGAAAAAAGTTTTCATATTTACCTGTCTCAGCAGACAGTTTTCTTTTATATGCTGGTAATTATGATTAAGGTTGGAACATTGCATACCAATTTATACACACACACAACAAGTGAGAATTTTGGTTCAGACTGACTGTGTTGTACTCTGCATTAAAGAAAGCTTATGGTCAGCATGAATTTTGATGCTGCTGTAGCGAAAGTTCTTATGCTTATACCTTGACTATCTTTCATAAGATATTTAAAAGTACTTTGGAGAATCGATGAATAATGTTGATCACTAAATATAATATATATGTACAGAATAGATGAACCTTCTATCCATAAAACTTTTGGAGATATGAAAAATGGCGGAAGCCAGGAGGGGGTTATAATTTTGACATGCCTGCAATTATAAAAAGTTTTTTTTTCCCATACATTATATTTCTCAGCAACTCTGAGATCTATTTGTTCATACGAACAGACAGAAGGACATGTATATACCACCTCGGATGTAGCTGTTGATTAAGAATATATTATATATATATTTTGTAGGGTCGGAGATGCTTCCTGCTTCTTGCTGTTACATACTCTTTCACAAACTTAACATACTCTGCTTACCTTTTGTATGGACCATAAAAAGTTCAGTTTTAAAAGTAATTAAATAAGAAATGTGAAGCCAAAAAGTTAAGAGCCTCTCTGACAGTGTGACATGAGTCAAACTAAATATATAAAAGAGTTTTAAAAATTTAAAAATGTACTGAAAAAATCCATAAAAACCGAGAGATGATAATGTAACCAGAAAATTTATATAAATTATAGAAGTACCATTAAAGCCAGGCTATCAACACGAAGAAACATAATTTAGTTTTTATATTTGCTGAGAGACTGTTTTTATCTATATCAGAAACGGACAGACAGTTTATGTTCGATTACCATAATATAACCTTAGCCGAAGTATAGCCATGGACCTAAATAAACATACCGAATATCGTTTTGATTGGATTACCTGATTAAAGCAATAAAAAAAAGTACATCCTGCTTAATTACATACCAAAATTTATAATTAACTTGATCTACCTGCAAAGTATAAGAAGCAAATGACACATACGTCTCCAAGCTTTTTCTTTTGCCATATTTGAAATCTGTTTTGTTCATACGGACAACAGGCGGACATGGCTATGTTGAAGCTCATCAAGAATATATATGGTATAAAGGGTTGGAAATGATTCCCTCTGGCTATTTAAAACTTAATATACTCTGTTTACCTTTGGTGCAGAGTATACAAGTAAACATTGGTGTTGTAAAGCTTTAATGTGGCAAGTGTGGTGCAGCGGGTAGTGTGTGTGTGCCTAATGAGCAATAGGTCGTTGGTTTGATACTCCGTTGGGACATGTAATGAAAACATTTTCTTGATCGATCTATATGCTATAATCATCCAATTTTAAGAAAACTTTGTTAAATTTCGAGACGGCACCCACATAAATATGCTTTATGATATTTATATGCTATATGAAACTGCTTTATGTGTGGGCTTTTGGCACTTTTGCTGCCTTGGAGATCCTAAATAGTTAAAGCAATGCTGGCAGGGAATGGCCTTAAAAAAACTTCCAACCAATTTAACAAATTTTTTTTTTTTTTTTAAATTTTTGTGAAAATTGTTCTGCTTTTATGGCTGTTGTAAAAGAATATTTTTGCAATTTGCAGATTCTGTTTGCTGTGGTTTGGTAGTGGTAATATTCATTTGTATCCCATGTGGTTTGTGATTAAAAACAAAACTACACAAATAGATGTTTAGAACTATATTTAACAAATATTTGTAGTCACCTTTGGTGGCACTAAACAGTTTTATGCTTGAATTATTAAATCGATTGGACATAATCTCCAATCAATACACAAAATTTCGTCAACGTTCGTTTACAATAAGTGCTTAGTGCCAAAAGTTTTGGTCGTTGTCAGAAACTATCAATATCCAAATATCAATTTTCCACTAATCCTACTCCACTCCAATTTTGCACAATTTGCTGTTGCCTGATGCTGCCGCTGCTATTAACTGACAGCATACCCCAAAGACTACTTCAGCACTTTCAATCAACAGGGTTAAAAAGGTTTCATTCATTTTCATTTGCAGCATCAGCTGCTCCGGCTGCTGCTGCTGTTGTTATTTTTGTTGTTGTTCTACTCTTTTGGGTCTTGGCTGGGCCAATTTTCGTGCCGGCTTAAAGTTGCCTTCTGCAACTTATTTTTTTTTTGTTCTGTTTTGGTTGCTGCTCATTTTTAAGAGACAAAGTGAGAGATATTCTCGCTTATAACTTGGGGGGAAAATTACAAAATTTTTGCGTATTTGTTTTTGTATGTTTTGTTGCTTTGACTTGGTGTTGCGGTGCACATGCTGAACAAAAATCAAATAAGCCAGTCAACCAGCCAACCAACAACACCATCTTTTATATAGTTTCAAGCAGAAGCTGAAGCCAAAGCCAAGCCAAAGCAAAAAAAAAGAAATACTGAAAGGCATCAAAAGCCGGAAACTAAAATTTTGTGGCAGAAGTTAGGGCAACGAAACACGCAGAACTTGTCGATTGTGTGTGCGTTGGTTGGCTGTTGCGGCGGCATCAAAAACTTTTTTGATTTCTTTCTTTTCGATTTTTTTTTTTCATTTTCGCTTGCGAAAATCGTGCCAACAACTGATTTGACTGAGGACTTATAGCGACTTGTGAGTGATGGTAGCGATGGCGTAGGAAGAGGACGAGAGGTGTACAACATGGCTGAAGTGTTGGGCTCTATTTGAAATCAGGCAGTTGCTTATCGCTTTTTATGTAGTTCTTTGCAGCCGCTTAGACACTGCGAGAAAAATGAGAGGTGGTTGATAACAGTGGGTACAGAAGTTTTATTTGTGGAATCTAGAAACTTTCGTTCAGCGATTGGCACGCTGCTCGATCGACTTTAAAATTTGGAGTATTCACAATATTTTTAGAAATATTTCAACTTATGTGGCTCTGAACACGTTTGGTCCGGGAAATTATTAAGCTACATATTACCATTCCACACATTCAGTTTTAAGATCTATGCTTAGATGCCATCTTAGTAATATGGATCGCAATGAGCTTGTTTTAACCGCTTTCATCTAATTCGGAAGATGCTTTGGAAAAATATTTCTAAGAAATAAATCTTAAAAACTTGAACATTAACAAAAAAGAAAGTCGGTCAAGCCCGACTATAGCATACTCTGTACCAACGAAATTATACGCTCAGCATAAATTGTGATGCTGCAGTAACAGCTGAAAGCAGCGCTGCTAATGCGCTGCAGCAGGGAACAGTCTTTTGATCATAACTCGAAAACCGTTCATCCTATTTTCACCATTCCTTTGGCTAATCGATAAGTTATCCTTATTACTAAATATATCCAGAAGAAACAACCCATCTATCTTTAAAACTGTGGGAGATATGACGTTTTTTCTGAATTGCGGAGGCGGCAGGGGGCGTGGCCTAAATTGAAAATAAACTTGATCTGCCTGCAGACATAAGAAGCATATGTCCCATACATGTCAAACCTCTATCTCTTACCATCTCTGAGATCTGTGCGTTCATACGGACAGACGACGGACATGACTCGGCTGTTGATGCTGATCAAGAATATATATACTTTATAGGGTCGTAGATGCTTCCTTCTTGATGTTGCATACTTTTGCAGTATAAAAATGCGCCTTTACTTGGATGTTGACAGACTGCTAACTGGTTCGAGCCGAACTTCTTATAGTCGCCTTGGTGCCGGTCCTAGGTTCTCTCGAACCGAACCTTCTTAATGCATAATCCCCCTGGAAAACAGGGGAAGATTATTGGTTTAAAAATGTTGATTTATTAAGTAATGTCATCAAGTGGTCCTGGATCCAATTATTGAATTTTTTAAAGACACTTTACTAATCAGTTGCCCATAAAATAGTTAGTTTATGCTTGACATATTTAAGAAACGCAAGCTGAATAATCAAAAATTGAATTTCTTAGAAAAATTCGTCCAAATACCAAACTCCATCTTAGTTTTGCTCACTGTATGTGTATACATCACAGCACACGCAACTTGATCTTCGTCTCTGTCGTCAGTTCGGGGCACTCAACTACTTTATTTGCGCTTTTGTATCTGGTCGCGTTATTATTTAACTTGTGAATGCTTTCCATTTTATTTGTGCTTCTTGCGTATTTTATGCTGATTTTGCTTCAGCTTCTTCAGATACGTCTATTGTGAATAGTCCCTTTCCCTCCCTACATACAATAAGCAGGAGCATCTGTGCGTTCCAACTGACCGTACGGCGCACTTTTAACTTTCCTTGGCCATTTGGTAGCGCATGTTTTTCTTTTGCTGTTTGTTGACGGCACAAAATACAACTTTGTGCCGCAAAAGTTTGTTTATAAATCAACTTTTTTTTCCCTCTCCCCAAACAACCGAAGTTTTCTTCTCCTAGGGGCGTGGGCTGGGGAGGGGGAGGCGGAGAGCTGTTGTATACATAGTTTTGGTTGCCTTGTCAGCAGCGTCTTTTAGAATGCACTTCATGCATATTTACATTCATTTTGTTGGTGCAAATTATTGAGAAAACAGATTGCGCCTCGCTGACTCAGTGGGGGATAGGAAGTTGTGTTGAGTTAAGTTGAGTTGAGTGAGGGATCTCGTTTGGAAATTTTCGCGCATTTGTGTTTGGACTTGAGCTGCCCATTTGTTTTCCCGCATTGTATGCAACAGTTTTTCATTGGATAAAACTTTCTGTTTAAGAAGATTATTTCTGTTGTAAAGCAGATTATTCTCTTAAAATGCTTTTTAATCATCTTGCTACAATTTGTACAGCATTAAAATATAATTTTTTAATGAAAAATGTAAGCCATTTAATGCTTTACTGTTTAAATAAGCCATTAGCCTTCTGCTTGACTGATGGATTGATGGCAGCGAAAAGTGGAAGGGGTGGTCTTGGGGGTGTGGGTGGGGTGGGGTGTCTTGGGTTCTCTCTCTGATTAAGAACCGCAAGTCTAACCCTTTTCTCATTAAATATAAATACAAAATGTTCTTGGTAAACACATAAAAACGTGTTAAAAACAGCAGCTGATGGCTTTGGCAGTTGGAAGTAACCGACTCGACGAGGGTAAGTCTTAGAGATCAGAACGTGATAACTTAAGAGATTTTAAGTGATTTTGAAAGATTGGATAGGATTTGTGTGGATATTTGTAATCAGATTATGTTTTTTAGAGTTGAAAACTTTATTTTTCTTTTACTCTAAGAATAACAAGAAAGAAAATCGGTCAAGCCCGACTATAAAATACTCTGAACCAACGATATTTTACGCTTAGCATAAATTCTGATGCTGCAATAGCAGCTGAAAGCAGCGCTGCAGCAGCGAACATTCCTTTGATCATAGCTCTATAACCGTTCATCCTATCTTCACCATTCCTTTGGCGGGTCGATAAGTTATCTTAATTTCTAAATATGTCTAGAAAGTACGAACCATTTATCGTTAAAAGTGCAGGAGATATGTCGTTTTTTCTAAATTGCGGGGGCGAGAGGGGGCGTGGCCATAATTGAAAATAAAATCTGTATGGAAAAAGAAAAAGTTTTTGACCCATACATGTTGATCCTCTATCTCTTACCATCTCTGAGATCAGTGTTCAAACGAAAGGAAGGATAGACTGGCATTTATATAAGCTCTGCTGTCGATGCTGATCAAGAATATATATACATATGTACATGGTAGGGATGAAGATGCTTACTTCTGCCTATAACATACTTTTGCATAGCAGAGAATAAAACAAGAAAAAAAGTCGGTCCAGTCCTACTAAAACAAACTCTGTACCAACGAAATTATACGCGCAGCGTACAGAGTATAAATATTTGGGCTAACATAACGATATTATGTTAACATTGATGTAAATGCTCTTTTAAGTAACATAAGTCTTTTATTCAACATTTTTTCCATTTATACCGGATATATAGAAGTCGAGGGAGACCGACTTTAACTCTTTAACTTTAACTTTATCGCGCTTTTTTTTCAAATGACTGCAAAGAAATACCAAATTATATCAAACGGAGTTGTATTCTATGGCAGATCTCAATAGTTGATAGCTTTAACATTTTTTAATCAAACCAGACAACAAGTTGGTCAATCTCTACTATGTTTGTGTACTCTGTACTTCTCACCAGTTATTATCTATAAATATTAACTGAATTTTAAGGTAGATGTCACACAAAGTGCTGCCGTTGCGGCAGGTGCTGCCCATCATAGTTTTTAGCTATCTTTAAAGCTCGACTATCGGATTGATAAATAATCCTGTAAACTATAAGCGAGGCTTGAAGCTTTTAATTTATAAAACTTTAGAAGAAATGACAATATGCGGTAGCTAGGAAGAGACTGGCAAAATTTAAAATAAACTTAGTATCATATAAGAAGGTAATGTTCCATATAAGTATGTCGAACCTCTATCTCGTTAGATATTTGAGCTATGTGCGAAAGATAGACAAGAAAACATGGGTTTGTTTTCTGGCTTCTGTGTTAACCTTTTTTTCTGTGAGTTTCGAACAAACAATTCCCAACCGTCTATCACGACTCATTCTCACGCCTCCATCTCTAGTTCGCTTAGCCAATTTTCACTTGTTCTGACATCGCTGACTGATTTCTTGTTCGCTTATGGAAGATGCCTCCCAGCAAATGTATCTTCTGTCTTTTTGGTTGTACCCTCTGGGCCGTTTTATTTGGCTTCCTAGTTTTTGTTCAACAAAAAAAAAAAAATAAAAATAAAAACCGGCCGCCTGACGTATCATGATTAATTAATTTGTTGGGTTTGAATGTAAAATTTGACTTGACTGACATTAGAATATTTCTGTACGTATTTTCAATATTTAATTTAAAACAACAAATACATTTTTTTATTCTGTCTGTCCACCTGATTTGCACTTCTTTATTTGGTAATTTCTGAAATGGATTTGTTTTTTCGTACTTATGGCAGAAAAAAGCTCTGTATAAAAAAAATACGCTCATCTGTTAAATTGTAGGCACAATTGTTGCTGACAGAAAATTAATTGCATTTAATCAGTAGTGGACTGTAGGGGAGGGCTGTGGGGGCGGTAAGATGGCCCACGCCAGGGCTTGAAAAATCGTTAATGGGTTTTTGATTAATTGTTTGGGACGGACGGCAAATTCTTTTTTGTTCAATCTTTTGTATGTATACACCAATTTGCATTTTATAATTTTATAATTAATAAAACAAAATGTTGGAGGGCTCAAAACAAAGCTACAATGAAAGGCAAATGAATTCGTGGTAATTAATATAATAGCATTCACTGAATACTCTATCAAAGGGGTACATATTGTCCGAATTTTATTACGCATTTTTTTTGTTGTTCGTTTCTCTTCCTCTACAAACATTAAGCACTGAAATTATTTTAATTAATTTGATTAAGCATTTTAATGAATATTTGTTCGATTTTTTTTGCCTCATTTTGGAGCTTGTTTATATATGTATACAACAACATACGTTGCCATTATTAACAATTACATGTGTACATTCCAGTGTGGGTGTCTGTGTGTGTGTGTGTGTGTGTACAACAACAAACTGCAAAATGGACATGACGGCTGCAATCGGCTAGACAACAATTAAATGTCGCTGAGGCATTTTAATTGCTCTGGCAAATGGGATTATTAAATATTGATAAGAATCGAACACACAAACATTTACGTATTTGTAGATAAATATGTACAAATTCATACCTTTGACAGACATTCAATTTGATGCTCATCATCATGATTTGAAGAATATGAGGATTGCAACGAACTAAAAACCTTAAAATTTGGTATATTTTTATATGTTTGTTTGTAAATGTTTTAAATTGGGATCTATAAAACGAGGACTTTGAGAATTCAAGTCGTAAATATAAAAAAAACTCAGAAATAGTTGGTCACTTTCATTACACATACATATTTCTTACATTTTTGGTACGTTCTACTTTAGAACTTTAAGAAAAACCAATCGCTTTTGTCCTAATATCGACATAAATCATATAGGAATTGATTCGATTTTGGGTCGAAAGCCATTTGTATAACACAACGGAAAAATTAAAGTACAATAAATAAAAGTCACACACACACACTACCTGCTGCACCACACCCGGCCGCAATATTTGTTAGTGTTGAATAAAGTTACATTGCGTAGTCTATGGATATAACTACCAGCTTAACATAGCTCTTGTGTTTGTAAACCATTTGATTAGCTTTGGAGTCGAGGATATTAAAAAAGTGAAATTTTTATTAGTAATTCTGAACGATTTTTTCGACTTTTATACTATATAATTATGCTATATATTTATACTATATAATTATACTATATAATTATAATAAAAAATTATACAAAAAATCATAATTTTGCCCAGAAGCTTGCAACGCATTGAAATATTAATTTCCGACCCCATAAACTATATATATACTTGATCAGGGGGACGAGCTCAGTCGATTGAGCTTTGTCTGTCCGTCTGTCCCTCTATCTGTCTGTTTTTACGCAAACTAGACTCTCAGTTTTGAAGCTATCGAGCTGAAATTTTGCTGCATGCTACGAATATATCGGAACCGACCGGATCGGATGACTATATCTCATAGCTCCCATAGGAACAATCGGTCGGAAAACTAGTTTTAGTATGAAAATATTTATTCTTTTCAATGGAAACGTCTCCAAACTTTGTATTCATAGGTTTTCTATGCCTTTTTATAATTCTGAAAAGTTTGATGAAAATCGGAAAACTATATGGTATAGCTGCCATACAAAAGATAGGTCTGAAAAACCGTCTTAGTTAGAGAAACTTTTTTGTTTTTAATGGCAGCATCCTGCGATTTGGTATATGACTGTTTCACATGCTTTCACACAACTCCACAATTTTTGTCCAAATCGGATGACTATATCATATAGCTGCCATATGAACAATGGGTTGGAAAATGGGTAGCAGTGGGAAAAAGATTATTTTTGAAAATAATTAAGCGAGGTATAAAAACTTCGGCCCAGATGCTGTTATCTTAGCTTTCTCGTTTTTATAAAACGCTACTGCTAATTATAACACTCAGTCGCCCAAAATTGACGATATAACACACATAGCCATTGCCAGTCGGTTGTTAAACCGATTCGAAATTCCAGGGTTAGGTTCGGCTATTATTTCTAAATGTCCTATTTCGACTAATCTTAGTGGAATTATGCAAAAGCCCAACAAACTAACATGTAAACAATTTGGAGTCGATTCCATTAAAAACAAAAAGGTTTTTCTCAATAGAACTTCTTTTTTGAACGATTATTTGAACGGCAGCTGTATGCTATAGTCAACCAATCCGGCCGGTTCCGACAAAGGTGCAGCGTATTTGAACTTAAAGACTTCATGCAAAGTTTGGTAAAGATAGCTTTCAAACTGACGGAAGAGATATCAGAGCAGAGAAATCAACTCAGCTCTTCCTGCTGATCGAGAATATATACACTTTATGTGGTCGGAGATGCTTCCTTCTTTGCGTTACAAACATCTGTACAATTTAAGTTTAAAAACACTCTAATTTCGTCAAACTTTTTAAACAAACCTCGTATCTAAATCTCATATTGAGCCCCATTTTAGCTCAAATTTTTTTCAGTAGCAGCCAGAACAGCATGCGCATAAAAGTCGATCAAAAAAAAAATGTTGGCCAACAAAAATGAATGATGGAGATGTGAGTGATGGGGGCCACAAGGGTGTGGAACGGAAATGTCGGAATCATAAGCAAAGAATGGAAAACTTTTTCATTTTCCACATTTTAATTGACGCGCATCATGTCAGTAAAACAAAAGCATAGCTTCAAGAAACGACACAGCGGGTGGAGTGGGGGAGTGGCATAGTTTCTCAGTTTGCAAAGGCATCAATGGATGGACTTGATAGATTGGCATGACCACCAAAAAGATGGAAGAAAACCAAGCCAAAAAAAAAAGAGAAGAAAAACCGGCTCCCTTCTCTTCTTGTTATCGTAAAATGCAGTTGACAGCGAACGTCGCCGTCGACACGACGCGACACGAGTGCCAAAAATTCTTAAACGAACACAGAGGTGGGTGGCATCCATCTATGGGCCGTGTGGGTGAGCTGAAGGAAATGAAAAAGTCATGCTGTACAATGACGACAAACGCACCCACCTTTAGAGGAAAATAAAAATTAAAAATATAAAAAAACTGTTGACATGTGAAATTTTAATTAAAACCAAAATGGAAAATAATGCCTACGATATATACTATATATAGTATATGTGGTGCCATAACAATAACGAGTATGTCAAAAATATCACATAGAGGTGAAACCTGTGTGTGGCACAAAGCTTTTAAGTGCTGTCAGCACTAACAACAAGTTGGCTACAAGCACAAAATGGCAGCCGGCTGCCTGGCAAACTGCAGCTCATTAGCACCTCCTGGTCTGCCCCACTCACACACACACTCAGACACACACGCGCAGACACACCTTTATGAACTTGGCACTATTGCCTGCGACGCGTCGCGGTTGACTTTCCTCCAATGGGTGGAAGGCCCTGCTTCTGCTTCTGCTTCTACTTCTGCCTGCTTCGTTACTGCCGCAAAACTCTTTGCACATTGATGCGGAAATTTGTTGAAAATGAAGTTTTAGCGTTGAGTGCCTAGATGCACTTGCGCAAAAATTAATGTAATTGCAAGTGAACCTGCTTTTTGAAATTTGTTTGATGCGCAGCAAAGGCACGTACACCAGTTTCGAGAGGGGGAAGAAGCCTGCTCCCAATTAGAAGAAGTCCCTTTTTATGGAATTGATTGGAAACAAGTAGATTAACTTTACGTTGCAAAATTATGTTAAATTTTGGTATATCACACATTGGTTTCGCTTATCTAATACCGAACTTGACCGTACCAGCTGTGGGAGTTTATATTGAGAATGTTCTGCTGGGCAGGAAGCTTGACCGGAAGCAAGGTGGACCGGCCGCGGAACTTGTTTCATCCTGCCGCCACGGCTGTGGTTTAACACCTTAATGCAAATTGAGTCTTGCGAAATTCACTTGCTGTTTGCGGTTTGATTCAATATTTTTAAAAGCCTGGTTTTGTTTTGGTTCGGTTCATAATCAGCTCAGTTATCAGTAAACTCCATTTACATACAAACCCAATTCATATTTTTCCACTTTGCACTTCCGAACACACTTTCTGCCGCAAAGTTTTTACAACTTACAAAAGAGCTTACAAGACAGCTACAGCCTTCAAAAATGGCAAGTAATTCCTGTGCTCTACATAGTTTTGCAGCAACAAATATAAATGTACAACTTCTAAAACAAGCCACAAACTTATACTTATGTAGGTTCAGTCAAAGAACTCTGCGAACTGTGTGTGTGTGTGTGTGTGTGTTAACTGGTATATTGCAACAGCTTTCAAAGTCGGTAAGCTGGAGAAATGGCAACAAAACTGACGGCTGTCGACAATGTACAACTGCAGCTGACGAGGCGCTGACGAAGTTGCAGTTACATGGCCGCCATCTCCACACTAGTTTACAGGAGTTTGTCTGGTAACGTGTGAGCGTGTGTGGTTAGAAATTAGATTTACTGCACACTCTCGACCCTCGCCTCCTTCTCACTAGAACACTAGTAAAAAGTTTTAAACTTTTCTGCCAACAGAAAAAAAATAACG
Organism: Lordiphosa andalusiaca; assembly: GCA_035044965.1. Lineage (NCBI taxonomy): Eukaryota > Metazoa > Arthropoda > Insecta > Diptera > Drosophilidae > Lordiphosa > Lordiphosa andalusiaca. The sequence goes on along the minus strand of JAWNNM010001363.1, from coordinate 1,309,819 downwards.
AAGAAAAAGGAAAACAACTGCTTCCCCTAGCTCTTTACAACTCGTATGCCCAGTTGTACGATTAAATTTACTCATGGGACTGTTGACTTTTTGGCTTTTTGTTTGTTGTTTTAAGGCCAAATTGGTTGAGCAAACAAGAAAATGTGGATATCAATAAAAAGAAAATAAGTAAGAAACTGGGTCAAGCCTGAAATTATACCCTGTACCCGTTTGGTCCTTAATAGAATAATTTGAATATGCCATAATTTGCCACTGCGTTAGAACCATTTGAGGCTTAGCCACGGTGAATTGATCGTAAACGTGATATAAACTCTGAACCGAATTGGGCCATTATTTTGTGTTCTGTGAGGCATGTGGCAGCTAAAACCACAAGTCAAGCAAGTCCAGCTCTTCCATATTGGGCAAAAAACTGTTTGTAGTTGTTGCTGAACACAATTTTCCAATAAAAAAGTAGAAAGTGGATAAGCTGGGCTGCAAACCAAACATAATATTCGAATTTTTGGTGCACTGGTTCTAACAAAAATTAACCAATGGTCAGCCCTTCGGTTCGGAAACTGAAGATTCGAGGTTTTCGGGAGAAGGTTTAGGTTCAAACCTTGGTTCAGCCCATGCTTTATGCAATATTCATAATATTTGCGTAATAAAAATTGCACTCCACCTTAAAACTACGCAAATCGTATGGGCATTGCGTGGTTTTTGGGTCGGATGGGGTTATTAGCACACATCGGTATATGCAATATATAATTTTTTATTAAGTAAAATTCCATTTCGTTGTATTCCTAGATAAATATTTATAATGTAATGCTGGACTCTTGCTTTTGAGGATTATTTAAAAAGCCTTTAGAGTCGAGGAGCTTAAAAACCAGATGATATTATCTGTGGGGATTTTTGAAGTAATTCTAAAGGTTTTTCTAGATTTTCTATGCTACTTTTCTGGTCATTTTAGGAGTCAGTCGCACTAACAGATGAAGTTACAAGGTTCAATATCTTATGAACCGAACCGAAATTTAACGTTCGGAACAGGGTCGGACTCAGCTTTTATTTCGGTTCACAGTAAAATAAAAGTCGGAGCTCCGGTTACGAACCGGTTCGGCTTAAAACCGGATTGCAGCCCTGAAAAAACCTGAAAAACTGAAAAATCTGACCTAACCAGAACATGTTTGACAGTAACATGTGACACGAAAACAGTCGAGCTGCCAAAAACAGTGTTGCCAAAAAGAAAGTTTCTAACAAAGTCACCCTTTATTAAGCAAAAAGTTTAATTTAGCCTCTCATTAACTTTAGACAACTGACTGTTGGACACATTAACATATTCATTAATTTTAGACAAAGGACGACAAACATATATTTGAACATCATCAGCAGCGTACAAATGAACTTCACATTCTGACAAGACATCTGGGAGATCATTTACATAAATAGAAAACAATAATGGGCCAAGAACAGTACACTGCGGGACACCATGCCTTGGGGATAGAAATGACGAAGAGGCGGACGATGTAAGAACAGCTTGACGCCTGTTGGTTAGGAAGCAACGGATAAGTATTTGTGCTGTACTCGAAAAGCAATATAGATTATTAATTCTAGCTCATAAAATGTGGCGGTTGACGGTATCAAAAGCTTCGGAATAACCAAGCAGTGGCAGTAGAGTGACATTACCATCATATAGTTTTTTCCTTATGTCCTCAACTATATTTAGTAACTGCTGTCGTACAGTTCAGTTTTTTCGTCTATATCTCGATATTTATCCGGGTAATCCCGGATACTCTTGATCCGATCCGAGAAAAGATTGATTTGCCTCACAATGTTTTTCTTTAATCCCAAAAAAAACAGGAACACCTTAATCCTGTTGCGGGATTACCCTGTTTTCAATTCCGTTTCGGATCGATTTCAGTTTTTTTTTTCTGTGTAAGTCCGTTTATTAGACTTTCCATTAAATTTTCGAAAACTTCTGAGACACTTCGATTTATTTCATTAAATCTCTCTTTTATGGAATAACTTCTTCTGCCTGTTACTTACAACTGCACAAACTCATCATATCCCTTTATTCTTTTATTAGCTATAGGGTAGCTAAAATGACTTGTTTCATATCGGTGCAAAAGACTTAATCACTTGGAAATATCGACATGTGTGTGTGTGTGTGTGTGCGAGGGAGTTGAAAAGTGTTACAAGTTTATGGTCAGAAAAAGTTGAGAAAAACGAAAAACTTTTATTACCGTCATTTGTGACACACAGGCACCAAGTTGAAAGTGGTACAATTTGAAGTTGGTCAGAAAACTTTGATAGTCGCCTCATTTGGTCATTGAAAACCAAGAGAAGGTTTCTTATACCCGCGCGAGAGAGAGAGGGCAACAACGATTGCTCCTTTCTAATTAGCATAAAATTGTCATTTGAAGGTAATTTTCTTATCAAGAAAAGTTGAGTTCACCATACAACATTTATCAGCATATCTCCGCTTTTGTTTTATAAAAAAATTGGTGCATTATTATGTGAATTATGTTCGGTTGCCAGCAATTAACAAAGTGAGCACACACATTAATGGCCAAGTAGGGACAGCCCCTAATGTCACTGCGAATAAAACAAAATACACAGAAAAAGAAAAGACGACATCACAAAAAGGACCCGCACCAAACATTAAGTAAATTAGACAGAATATACAAAAAACAAAAAGGAAAGACCTGCCAAGCACATTTACACATTATTTTATAACTTGGCCAAGATAGACAAATGACAGTCTCCGGCCAGGTGGAGGGACAGGCAATTGCCCCAACTAGATATATACTTGATGATAAATAAAATACACCGCAGAAACATTTTAAAAGCCAACCGACAACACTTTCCACTTTGCTGCTAATTTAAAGTTAACACCAAAAAGTCGCAAGCCACTAGAAAATGGTGAAAAGACCGACAAAGTGGGTTTAGGGGGGGTGGAGGAGTTGGCCGCAAAGAGAACGAGGGTTGGCCCAGCTGACGCCTCATGTCTGTGTGTGTGTGTCTGTGTCTGCGTGTGCGTGTGTGTGTGTGTGTGGGCTTTGGCTGGGACTACTTTATGGCTTGTTGTTGTGCTTTTTTCTCTTGTTGTACGTTTTTTTCCTGTTTGTTGGGCAAGGTAATTTTTCTTAATTACCACAAAATGTTTACCTTGTTGCTTGTGTTTTCGGCTTTGGCTTTTTTTTGTTTTGGTTATTTTTTGTTGTTTTTGTTTTTAGGGAGGAAGCAGATAAGGGCCGCATCAGGGCAGGTAGATTGGACTCTTGTGTAAAGGTGTAAAATATTTTTCGACGACGAATATATCCCCCCGAATAAAGGGAGAATGAAAGCTCTAAGCCTTGGCTTGAATGCTCTTACAAATTCGAAAACAAATACCTGTGCTCAACATTTCTGCAAACGTTGAAAGCTATTTAAGTTATTTTTGGTATAAAACTTCATATAAATAAGACAGCTCATAGTCTCAAAGCTATGTTAAAGTGCTACTTCAAATTAAGAATTGTGTCGAATGAAAGATTTTTCGAATGTTTTGTATTTAAGCTGTGTGCTCTGATGTTTATCAACAACTTTAATTGACAAGTTTTATTGATCTAACTAACAAAAAATGGAATTTACAATATGTTACAGATTTTAATGCTAAGCTTGAAATTTTCATGCAAGTCTCTGCGTTTGGAAACTTTCTTTGGAAATTTCTTGAAGCATTTTAAAAAGATCACAATATTCAAGTCTTGTGGAATAATACGTTTCTTTTTAAAGGGTTAGGATTTTTTTTTTAAAGATCAGCTTTTCAGCAAAGTTCATCAAGAGGCGCAGTAGGCGGTCATTTCGCTTGACAGCTCATTTTGTGTTCTTTGTAATAACTTATTACTAATAAAGTATGTTTTTCTAGCTGCTTTTCAAATTTCAATTGCATCTGGATTTTCTTTTTTTATTAATTATAAATTGACTAAAAATTTCTACATTTTATACTTTGCCTAGAAGAGCTCATAATAATAGTGGTTGGCGTTTTCAAAATGCAACACAACTACGAAATGTCTCTGCACGGCGAACAAAACAGGAACGTTTACCACTTCCGGCCACCCAAAGTCTTTGCTTATCCCATTGTCTAACTCTATTAATTGACTTTCGCAATGCATACTGGTAACATGCCCTATCCATCATAGCCACTGTAGTTTTATGTGTTCGTTAGAGCTCGTAAAGCTTACGATTTATTTAAAAATTTAAGGTTCGTAAATTTTTTAAACACGCCATTTGACATCCCATCTCATTCGCTGCTATTTATGTCCTTGTATCAGCGACTTACTTCTATTTTAACTATCTTCTATATTTATATGTATAAAACTGAATGTTTGTAGGATACAGAATATCCGATTGTGATGAAGCTTTGAGGAATGGTTGAGGTCATGATTAAAAAACCGCAATATTTGAATGTGGGGCTGAGAATTGCATATGCTCCTTTTAGCGTGTTCTGGCCTTATTAGGGATACTCATGCAACACTGCATTAGGAATAATATAATTTATTTATTGTATCTTTCATTTGTCATACTAAAAATGCGATTGTTTCATCTCAAGTAAACACAATCTTTATCTAAGATAGTTAAATTAAGACTTAAATTGAGATTATAATAGTGGGTTGAGTTTTTCTCACCATTTCGTGTCGCTTTTAAGACAATAGTCTTGATTTTCGATTGATTTTCTCTGGATGTCTTTAAACTAAGCTTCCCTCAAACCCCAGAGCTTCTTTGCATATAGTTTCACCCAACTTGATCAACTGATCTCACTTTAATTCATTCTTTCTTATTTCAAGAAATATTATAGTCAAACAACATGATCCACCCAATTATAGTCATACATATTTCCTGTGTTTGAGGGTAAAAAAATGCAGAGTAAAATTATTTTAATTTTCTAGCAACATTGTTGCCATGGTTTTTTTGTGCATTTAAGCTGCTTTTGTTGTCGGTTTGGAGCATGTTTTCACACAAACACACACAGAGCCAAACAACTAGCAGTAGCAGCAAAAAAAAAGTAAAAGTGTTGCATACTTACCAGAGCGACAAGCCCTGTCTCACACACAGAAATGCCTAAAGACAACAAGCAAGGTGAATGTTTGTACGTCACTTTTAGCAAGGTAAGCCCCAAGGGGGGACTAGCAAACAGTCTTTCCTAAATGGCACCTCAAATTGAAACTAATGTTTATATGCACACACACACACACACTCAAACAACCAGACGCACAAAAGCACACAAAGGCATGCAAAACGTATTTATGCTCAACTTGAACTTGGCAAAAACCTTTTGTGAGGACTTAGGCCTTTTCCTAGTTTTGTTTCGTTTTGCTCTTTGGAACTAATCAAAGAAGAATCAAAAAACACAGAATATTACTCATACGCAGTGTGACAACTTTTGTTGAACTTTTTTTTTTTTTTTTGGTTGTGTTTTTTTTTTAGCCTGATAAGCAGAGTCTGGTAAGCCATAAAGGCGTTTTGGGCTATTTGGACACGGACACCAACCGAACAACAAAACTTTTTTGTAGTTTTTGGCCTTTTTGTTTGTTTTCTGTTTTGTTTTGCGGCTTATGCAAGAAGTTAAGCAGTGCGGAAATGTTGTGCTGGTTATCATCAAAAAATTTTTAGTTATGAAAGCCAACGCACACCTTCACATACACATCCACATATCTGGCAAGCGGGAGAGAGAGAGCAAAGTTTAAGATGCGAGGTGTGGAAAATAGTTGGATAATTTAGAATTTGTAAAAAAGCTGGGGAGGGGAAAGTTAAAACGTATAAGAGAACTGCTTTGGCAAATTTATTTCCCTCAAACTTCTTCTTAAAATCAAGTTGATTTTGGCAAACTCCTTTTGGCTGGCATCAGCCAAAATAAACTTTTCACTCGAAACTGTTCAATTACTCAGAGTACCACTTCCAGGCAAAAAAGTTTTAATTAAAATTAATAAGAAGCCAAGTTAAAAAACACACACAAAAGCTATCACGGAAATCGGCTTGTGGTATTAAGGGGAAAAAAAGTAAACAAACCGAAACCCTAAGAGAGGAATTAAAACAAAATCAACACACCTCAATACAGAAAAAAATATCCCCAAAGAGGCATTAAAAGGGAAAAGGCCAAAAAAGTAACATGCTTCCAACAAAAGGCTAATGCAAACAGCAAACAACCAACAACGATAACAAAAAAAAAAACAAAAAGAGGTGGCCGAAACAAATTTGTATATGCTTAAAATATAACAACAATACCGAATCCTAAAAAGAACTGCGCCAGCACATTAAACAGAGAAAAGATTTGCTTTAAAATGTATTTACATATGCAAATGCCAGAAGGATAACGAATGGGCTGGCTGGCTGGTTACGAGGGGGAGGCGGTGTGCAAGTGCGAGTGTCTAAGCAAGCATGTGAGTATTTGTAAATCAGACATAATTTCAAGTGTGGGTGTGTGTGTGTGTGTGTGTGTGTGCGTTGAGAAAAACTTTACTTTATGCATTTTTCATAATTCGCTTCAAGCGCAAATGCACAATAATAACAAAAGCAACAACAAAATGCACAACAATAACAGCAAACAAAACGCAAACAGTTGACAACAATGCCTCAACAATTCTCCATGAGCAGCAGATGGAGGCGGTGGCATCAACCAGAGAAAAGGCAAACCGGGTCGGTCGAAGCAGGAGGAGAAGTGCCAGCTACAGTGACAGCAACAACATTGATTTTACATTTCCGCCGCTTTGCTTCGCAGCTTCCGTTATTCTCGCTGCACTCGCATGCACTTGGCGTCATGGCAGCTTTTTTTTTTTTTTTTTGTTTCACACACACGCACACACACACACATAGCCAAAGCCCTACAATGGGCGTCACTGCCATGTAGTTGAGGGCATGCGGTCGTATGAGTTTGAGTGTGTGTTTCTGTTAGTGGAAAACGCATGGATAAAATTATGACAATGCAAGAGTCTAAAGCTGGACTAAATCAGTAAGTTTTCAACATTTTTAAGCTTCCACTCGTCAAATTATTTCCTTGGTTAACAATTAGTACCATAATAAGTGGAGTATAATTTCTCTTTGTCGGGGTTGCCGCTCAGTCGACGTTGAATCGCTTTGGAGTTGTTCCTCTCTCATCAAAAAATACAAGGAATCCACAAAAAATACACTATTTATACATAAATGTGGAAATTGTCCATATGTTTGCATGGAAGAAAGCATTTCCGACCACATAAAGTGTATATATTCTTGATCAGCATGACAAGCTGAGTTGATTTAGCCTTGTCCGTCTGTCCGTCTGTTTTTTTTGCTATATCCTCCGTCAGTTTTAAAGCTATTGCCACCAAACTTTGGACGAAATCTGCTGTTACAAATACGCTGTACATTTGTCGGAACTGGCCGGTTCGGATGACTATAATATATAGCTGCCATAGGAACGATCGGTCGAAAAAGAAGTTCTAGTGAGAAAAACTTTTTTGATTTCAATGCAAACGTCTCCAAAGTCCGTATTTACTTGTTTTCAATGCTTCCCCATGGTTCTGCCAAGTTTGGTCGAAATCGGACATCTATATAGTATAGCTGTCATGGAAAAGTAAGGTTAGAAAAATAGTATTAGTAGAAAAAACTTTTTTGTTTTCAATGTAAACATCTTTAAAATTGGCATATATTTATTTTAACAGTTTTCACACAATTCTTTAAAGTTTTGTCAAAATCGGATGACTTTAGGTTATAGCTGCCATTGGAATGGCAACTAACTTTGAATTTCGTAGTTTGCTATGCTTTTCTATGATTCTATAAGTTTGGTCGAAATCGGGCATCTATATGGTTTAGCTGTCATACAAAAGTAGAGTATCAATTTAACAATTTCTAGACGTATTTCGATCTAAGTTTTGATACTGGCCTACGTTTCAGTCTGAGAACCACTCTAGAGTCTTTGGGTCCTTTGGGAATTGCTAACGGAACCTAGCTTAAGGAACTATAAGTTAATTACCCGAATACAACTCCGAACCGCAGCACACACAACAAAAAAGATTTCAATTCGAGCAAATTTTCTGTTTCCAATTTCGGATTATTTTATAACTATTTACCAAAAGTATACAGAGTGTTTATATTAAGTTTTCACTTCAACATTTGTATCAGCCAGAACAAATCAGCATCTCCAACCCCATTTTCAAATAATGAGCATCATAAAGTACGCTAAGTGGATGTGTGTTGCAGAGGGTAGTGTGTGGGCCTGCTGTGTAAGAGGACATGCGTTCAATCCCGCGTTGGAGTATTTAATAAAAAAAGATTTTCTTTAAATAATTTACCTACGCCTTCAGCTTCAAGAAGTTTAATTTGAGGATACTTTTTCGGGGCTTCCAATATCGCAGTGATTGCTGCCTTGCACAGAATTACTATACTACAAAATTTTATATTTTAATAAAAAATATTTTTCGTATAAAGTTCAACGAATCATCGAGTGGCTATCGAGCAGCGCAGGTGGGGCTCTGAAACATGTAGCACGATTTAAACCATTTTTTTTTTATGAACTTTATTTAACATCTCTACACATCGGTTTAACTAGAAAGCTCTTAAAACCTTCTTCAAATCTGTAACGCCAAAAATTTTCAAAGCAGAGCAAACAGCCCAATTATCGAAATTTGCTTGAAACTGTTGAATATTCGCCAGATGCTTTCTGCATGAAAAACGTTGCAAATATTTTTCCATCATTTTTGCAGCGAAAACGAAACATTTTGATATTGCAATAAATGGCCGGGGCCAAAACGCACAGAGAGCCAATTTGATAGGGAGGCGACGAGACACGACGGAAGCGCAAACATAGCTGAAAGTCAAGGCATTTTTGTACCTGACCCGCCGCCCGCGTTGATGTCGAGAATGCCAATGCATTTGATGTTTTGCAAAACTAACGACCAACTACCCCTAGAGGTATGGGTTATGGGAGGGTTTTTTTTTTTTGGATTTTGTGTTGAAAATGCACCCGGTTTTTTTCCTGTTCTACGGTTGATAAAATGTTTAACATTGGAATAGACGTCGATTGTGGCAATGTTGACTTGGGTGGACGTGCACGGGTAACTGAGAATTTGTTTTGGCTCAACTTTAATCGCAGTTAACAGTTTTCGCACACATTTTTCTGCAACTGTACAGGTAGCGGGCCGTACATACACCACCTGGCTTCCACATCAACAATGACGTTCATTGTCAAATACGCCCTTCTGTGTTGACAAACCGCTTAGCCCCAGCCGGCCACGGCATTTGTTTGGCCATCAGCGACAGTGTCGCCACCCCCTTGATAATGGGCACTTGTAGGGTATCAGAAAGGTCCGATAACTGCAAACTGCGCGTCGTTACGGCTGAAAACAAAGAACGCTGTGATGGTTGGGGGGAAGTTCCCATGCGGGAGGGAAACCAGAGAGCACCAGGTGGACTCTGCATGCCTTTGTGTGCGTTAAAGGCAATTTCGAATTCAATTTGCGAAATTAAACAGTTTTCATTCATAAATTCCTCAAGCGCAACAAAACGCGCTACTGCCGAGTTGCTCAATTGCAAAAGTGACAAATTTGATTAAATTATAGCGCTATTGCAAAACGATTTATCTTCCGCTGCACTTTGGCCCGGACGGGCCACGTACCAAACCAAACCAAACCAGCGCCACGCAACTCCATCTGCCTCCGCACCCACTCAATTAATTGTTTCTGCAGTTGCCTTTTGCCTTTTACCATTTTCTGCACACTCACGCAGATACGCAGCAGCAGGGGCAGCACATCACGTTGCTGCCATCTATTTGTCTTCAGTTGACTGCCCCCCATTCCCAATCCCATTCCCGCACCCGCACCCACACCCACACCCACACCCACTACCCAACCACCTAACAGCCCTCCTGTGGAACGTTGTCATCGTTCTGCTCGTTGACGTTGTAAGTAAATTGTATAACGTGGCGTATGAGTAATATGATATGCATGCTTCGATTCCGTAGCGTTGCGTCTCGCTGAAGATGATGTGGTAATCAGGTTTGATTTTATTAGTTCAACAGCAAGCTGGGACAAACGTCTTGGAATCTTTTTTTACGAGGAGCTTCCAACTTGGCATGTCAAGTGACTGCTCCCACCCGCCTCCTGCTGAACGTAATATGCCTTGATGCTGTTGCTCTAGCGCCATAATTTCTAATGAAATTACGTATACGTTTCTGGTTTAAACGGGTGCGCTTAGTTGACTTTCCTTAATTAAATTTCGCTGATTGACAATGTCTCAAGTACAAAGAGTGTATGAGATGTTGAGTGTGATGCGTGCGAAGGTGGAAAATTATTCAATTAAATTTAGATAGAATAAAAGCGAATTTGGGACAAAATTTTGCATATATTAACTGTGGATAGCTCTTGAACTGATACTTCGTTTATGACTAACTCTTAATTGCAAGTGACAATTTTGTAAGTAGCAAATTATGAAGTATAAACAAAGAGTTCATTTCTTATTTATTTACTTATTTCTTAGTCATGCCCTTTAAAGTATGCAATCTTTATATCCATAAGTAATAATCTGTAAGAGACAAACTGTTGCAAATCAGTAATAGCTGCGTCAAAGATATCCTTCACTGTATATGTTGGGTCAGTAATGGGTATATAACAAAATGTTAAGACAAATTTAAAATAATTATCATTTTCATAAAACGTAGCATACTTAAAAGGGCATTAAGCATGATTGACTCTGTGAATAGAAGGGCCCATTTCTAATCTGTTAAACTTCTGCTATCTGTCAGATAAGCTTAGGTTTTACTCTGCTATTTGTAGGTTTCTGTAGCAGATAGCTCTGTGCAGAAGATAAGAAATCGGTGCTCAGCTTTAGAACGAAATGCTGGGAAAAATAGTTTATTTGTTTCACAATGAAAAGGGTACTATGTTTTGCTTGTTTTGTGATTGCTTAAGATGAGAAATAGATAATGGCAATTACTGCATTTATGCTATTGCTTTTTGCACCGAATAACGAGTAAATATACCATTGGATAAACCCATCTGATCGCTCATGTATCTAGCCTAGCTCTAAACCATTAAATTGTTTACACTATAATTAAGTTTCAATTTCTTTTCATTCCAGATAATCCTTCAAGGAATAATGCTCAAGCTTTTACTGGTTCATCTAATTACGATATGTGTGCTATTAACGAATGTTAACTCTGGTGTGCCAATTGGTAAGTAAATGTGCAGCACTTTGGAACATTTTCCAAATAAGGTGATTTTGGCAGAGCAGTCGATTCTGTATTCAAGGAAAAACCACTATTTGGGTCGAGTATTAATATTTCTCTTCGATTGCAGGAACTGGCGGACCTTCCCTTATATTGGAAAACAAAGATGCTTTGCTCACCTGCGTAGTTTCCGAAAACTCGGCGAATAATACGGTAATATGGAAGAAGGGTGACGAGATTTTAACCGCCGGTATAGTGCGGGTAACCAAGGATCATCGTATACGGATTCTGCACGATGAAAGTAAGTGAAAATATTTCGGTTAATTAAACATGAGCTAACTAACATTTGTGTTCAATGTCCCGCAGATCCCAAGGGACGCAATTTGGAGACGGGTGGTGAGGTTTGGGTACTTTTGATTAAAAATCTAAAGGCCAGCGATTCGGGGGCCTATATATGTGAGCTTAATTCCGATCCAGTGCTGCGTAGCATACACATACTGACAGGTACTGGGATATGAACTAGAAGCCAACACATCAATTATAAACTTAAATTTCTTTAGTCAAAGGACTGCCCGGCAACTCCACGGATACGACCACCGCCGAATCCACAGATGTATTTTTGCTGCCACCTCCATTGGATGCGCAGGATAATCGCAGCTTTTGGCGACCCAGTCAAATACCACCCCTGGTCACGCATGATTTCACGGAATGCTGTGAGCATGCCAATGTCTCTACGCAATGCATGGGATTTTGTAATGTGCACAACATTTTGGATGGCACCACGGGCATTGATCCGGAGGCATGTGAGAAGGACTTCCCTAGCATAGTGCGTTGCATGGCCGATGGCAGGAATCATGTGCCTTGCTGTGTGGAGAAGCAAATACCCGACTTGTGTCAGGATATGTGCCGTGGGGAGTACACACCGTTCACGGATAAGCTCAAGACGCGTGTTTCCTGCGTGCAGCACACATTGAGTGGACTGCAGTGTATACTCAAGGGGGTGGAGTTGATACCCAGCATGCCCATTCAAGTGATCATCGATAATGTGAGTGAGACGGCAGTGAACATTAGCTGGACTCCACCGGAGAAGCTAAGCGATCGGGTTAATAGTTATACCGTTAACTTAACCACTTTGCATAGCTTCGACGAGGATGAGGTAAGTGGCGAGGTGACACACACCTCGCCCTCCGATCCCGCCGAAACGGTTACACTGCACAATGTACGGGCCAATCAAACGAATTTGATGTTAACTAACCTAACACCACTCACCATGTATGCGGTCATCATCACCGCAGCCAATGAGTTTGGCTCGAGTTTGCCCAGCGAACGATTCCGTTTCTTTACCCACACCTCTGCCTCGGCCACGGAAGCGCAGGCGGGCAGTACGGACAAGCAGGTGATGCCACAATTACCAGACATCCGAAGCTGTTGTGAGTCCAATGGCATGACACATCGCATGTGTCTGGACAAGATGTGTGATCCACAGAAAACGGATTTGGCCACCTTGCCTGACTTTATGGTCTGTGCTCCATGGTCGAATATTACGTTCACGTGTCTGGCCAACAATATGGATCATACGCCCTGTTGTCGGGCCCGTGGCATACCCTCCGCTTGTTTCCCACTCTGCGAGGGAAAGTTGACATCATTGGACTTCAGTTTATTCAAGTGAGTATGAGCAGTTGGTGCTGGTTAGAGGTGGTGGTAGGGGCTAAATGGTTGTGGTGTGTATGTGTGTGTGTGTAAATTTGTTAAATGAGGCGAGCTAATTGATTTGGTGAGATATGCGTGCGTAACATGTAGAGTTGCAAGAGGCGCTCCACTGCGTTTGGCCATTGAATAAGCAAATATTTATTAACAACAAATTTAACGCCACGCTGCACAAAGTATTTGGATTTTAATCTAATCAATCTATAATTTACATAAATTTTATTTGGGTATTGCAAAACTGTCCACTTGTTAGTAACACATGGAAAGAATCATCTGCGAGCACATTAAGATAAAAGTTTTTCATATTACTACTAGTTTTCCGACCAATTGTTCCTATGGGAGCTATGAGATAGAGTCATCCGATCCAGTTGGTTCCGACATATTAGTAGCGTGGAGCAATAAGAAGACTCGGTGCAAAATTTCAGCACGAAAGTTCGTGTTCGCGTAGAAACAGACAGACAGACGGACTGTCCGTCCCGACTGAGCATGATCGACTCAGCTCGTCACCCTGATCAAGAATATATAAAGTTTATGAGGTCGGAAATGAATATTTCTATGCGCTGCAAACTTCTGGGCAAAATTATAATACCCTTTGTAAGGGTATAAAAATAAGAAATAAAGTCGCTCAAGCCCCACTATAACATACTCTGTACCTCCCAAAGTTACCAAGTGCTGCCCATCGCTGTTCCAGCCGGTGCTGTGTACATTTCGTACAGAGTATAAATTACACTTACGCCCAACTATTTACACATTGAATTAACCATGTCTGTTTATAAAACTGCAGCACAGTGTATTTCATTAAATATAAAGTGTGTGCACTCAAATCGGCCATTTAATATGCCCATAATTGATATCAAGTGTTGAGCTGTTCTACTTGATGTGACGGCATATTAAAATTAATGTGTCAGCTTATTCATTTTAACCATTGGGGGGTCGAGTGCAGAAAGTAAAGGAATGCGAGTGCGAGGAGGGCGGGAGGGAGGTAATTGAGGGTGGTAGTGTAGAGAATGTTTTAGGGGGACATGACTGTGGTAGGGGATGAGTAGTGTTAGGGAAAAGTCTTCCTACTGAAAAACGTAAGCCATCAAGTTTTATTATCCTCCTTGTTTGGGATTTAACCTAGGAAACTTTATCCCAGAAGTCCACATCTTAGCTCATACGGCTATCAAGCGCTCGTGTGGTATTGCAGCAAATTGCAGCTAAGAACCCAGTCAATTAATAATCATTTTCAACATCATATTTAATGTTTTGCATAAGTAAACTCAATATATTTCATATTAACAATGATTTTATTTAACTTAACTTAAAAGTAAATTAGTTTTCTATAAAAATTTTAACTTAACTTAAAAGTACATTAGTTTTCGCCAAAAATTTCAACATTTTAGGATACGTTGTTCAAAAGATATAATGGGTTTATGTGAGAAGGATTTTTATGTCAAAATACTTTTGTCGATGACTGTTATTATATGTAAGTGTAATATGTAATTTAAGGGGAAATTGGCGAGTTAAGTAAAGTTAAGTTAAATTTCAATGTGAACCTTCGATTTTTTATAAGTGTGCTGTTTGTGTGTGATATCTGCCAAACTTTTGCACACTGACAGCTTGACTGACACTTATGTAAAATCGTAGGTCCATGAATTTCCCTGACGTTCACTTGAAAAACCGTTACTAATCTTATTGAGTTTTTGGACTTTAGTCAGAGAATTAGATAAGTAGAGGCAGCATCTTTAGTTCTCACCTCGAAAAAACAGAAAGCTCTCTATTTTTCTACGTTCGCCCCCGTTAAAACCCTCGAATATTTGTTCACATCAATTTCCCTCTCAACATTATTATTCTTGTATGTTTTGCCTAATACCAACTACCGCATTCGCCTGCTGATTTTCTGCTTCCATTTCATTTCCACAGATGCCTCCGTTTTATGTCCGAATACAGCAGCTGCCTGTTCCAAGGCTATGGCGTATTGGCCGATCCACCATCCAAACTACGCACTGTGGCCAAAACAGACAATTTCGTGATACTCGATTGGAATAAGCCCAAACGTCTGGCTGATACGGTCATTACATATCATGTGAAATTTCGCCGACTCGGTGTGGGTGATGACTATCTGACTGTGGAGAAGGTTTGTACACTCCATCATGCCCTCCCATCCCTTTGTGTTTGGCTAATTCATTAAGCATTTTGCAGCGCCAACCTCCGCTCATACTCGAAGGCCTCGAGGCGGATATCTACTATGAGTTCTATGTGGTCTCAATTAATACCTATGGCAAAAGTGAGCCATCGCCGCGCCTGATAACACGCACACAGCCCGCTGAGCTGGTGCAGCCACAGCCATCCCGATACAACATGACAACGTGTTGCCAGGCATCGGGCCTGCTGCCGCAGTGCGCCCCCCTCTGTTCGTACAACATTCGACTGTCGGACATTGAGCGACTGGGTCCGGCTTGTCGGGCACAAATGCGTAAGTAAAACAGCTGGATAAGGTCCGGCGACTCCCCCTTTAAATAGAGAACACTAATTAGTGTCGGCAGTCCGGGATGGGCCATTGTATTCCTGCTTCTGGTTGGATTTTCATTTTGTTTTTTGTTTTGCTAATTTAATGAGCTCATGTTGCTGCCTCCATTTTTGAATATTAAGTGTCGTTGGGCAGCGACGATGCGACGGATAATGGAGGATGGAACTCGAAATGGTAGGGTAGTTATGGAAATCAATTTTTAGTTAAGAGCCTCGTCCTATGTGTGTGTGTGTTGATGTTTGCTCAATGATACGAAATTTTGGCAACTGTGGGCAAAATGATTTCATTAGCTTAGCTTATTAGTAGCTGTCAGCGGTCATCCCAATGTAAATATTAAGTATTAACCCATTGAGGACCTGAATGTGGCTGAAATGTGGTTTATAGTGCGACAAACTGTATACCCAAAAGTGATCTGAAGATTCTTATCAAAATAGGTCAAAATGGGCTAAGTACGTTTGGCATCCGGCCACTTATCATGACTCTCTAACTCTCACAAGGGTGAATTTATTAAGCCTAATTGGCAGCCGTGGCCGGTCATCATCAATTAAATGTGTAGAACACATGTGTCCATTAAACGATGACTTGTACAATATCCAAAAGGATTACTCAGCATATCGGCCATGTGATAACAAATCTGCGGTAATTTCCGGCAAATTGACATAAGTTGCCATCTCATGGTAGGGAAATGCCAAATCCTTTAAATCACAACAACAACAACAGCAACAACAACAACGGACCCCAAGTGGGTCAAACTTTTGGGTTGGGTTTGGGGGTCGAATTATCTATGAAGAAAATTGATGACTTGATGGCACTAAATTGAAGCATAACAATGAGCCGTAACTGGCTGGATGGTTGGCTGCTGCCTGGTTTATGTAAATTTTAACCATCCTCTATCTCTCACTCTCTCACTCTCTGTCTCGCTCAGCCATACTGGCACGCTGTGCAGCCGGTGGACGTGATCATAGTCCGTGCTGCAGTCGACGCGGCGTCATTAACGCCTGTATGCCTCTCTGTCGTGGCGTCATGCCTCCTGCTTTGACCACAAAATCGGCAACAGCCGCCGCGGCCTCTGCCTCAACAAACAGTGGAACTGTAGCAACAGCAGCAGGAGCGGGAGCCGGAGCGACAGCATCATCATCAGCATCAGGAAGCAATGGCAATGTGCCCGATTGTTTATCATACGCTGGCAACATACTGCAATGCTTTGAAGAAGGTAAGTGAGTTGTCGAACTGATGCTACTGCTGGCAGCTGTCAGTCCGTGGCCATGTTTATGTTTTAGTGATGCGGAAAATAACGGGAGAAATCAGTGAAAATGCAAAATAACTGTGATTGGTCTTGTTGAACTTTTGGTGGTATTTTGAGAAAAAGGTTTGAATGCAAAATGTGGTTGCTTTAAGATGTTAGATGGCTGTCATGGAAAAAAGGATATTCAAAAATATCCTTGGGAAGATATGCCGTACCTATTTGGACTGAATATGTCATAAATTTACTTTTTACCATCCATCATCCAAAGGATATGTAAAATGATCATCCTATGCATGATATTCAGCACCGTTGGATGATTGAAATGATATTAAAGACATATTCAGTCAAAATGGATCATTTTTTGATCTGATTTATTCTGTATACTTATATATTAACTATGTTAGGGAGTTGATAGATGTTGTGTACCAACCAATCGTTTTGTACCAGTTCGGCTCAGTCCTGTATCATAGCTGGTACCGAATTCATGAAGTCCTTTATATGTATTTTAGATATGAATTCAACATAGAATAGGCAAATATACACTTATCAGGGCTTTTGAGACAAGCGAAGACCACCGTTAAAAAATGCTTGATGTATTCAAGGAGGCATTATATGTATGCAAAGAAGTCGTTATTTATTCCAGTCAACCGAAAGGTGTTCCAAGTTATGGAAGACAGAAGAATGTAAGGAGAACTCACACTGACGCCGCCTTATCTGTATTGTTGTATCATGGGTTATGTCAGACCAAGATTTTCACTCTCAAAATCGAGCTTACTTAGTTCTTACTTAGGTGACTTAAATTATGTAACTGAGCTGAGAGAGCAATCGAATTTTGTGAGAGAATATCATTGACTTAGGATTAGAACATGGTTGAGCTTGGTTTTGATAGAATAAACAGCATGTTGTTATTCAAGAATTCGTGTACTTGATGTGGAATTTTTCGAAGTTTTATTATGTTATGGACCTCTTGGTAAAGTAATACAGCATCAAGAAATGCCCTCTAATATTCTTGATCCAAAAATTAAACACTCAAATGTAGGCACTATAAATACTGAAAACTTTTTCCTGACCTGATCTTAAAAAATTTATATATTTTCCGAAAAAAAAAACACCAAATACAATTTTTTGATTTACCATCCACGAACCGAAATCAGTTCAAATTCTACAAGCACATATTTTGGTTTTCACACACCTTTTTAAAATCAATGAGAGACTTCGCCACGGTCAATGGACATAGAAAAACGCCAGCACGAGCATAGCATTCAGCAATCACAGTTAAAAGCCAAGCCACCATCACTGACAGGCAAAGGATCTGTGTCTCTGTCTGTCTCTGTCTCTGACTCTGCTGCCGCTTTCTGCCCACTTGCATTGGGGCCAGCAGCAGCTACCCAGTTTGGCATCGTTTGTGTTTGCAGCTAATTCTGTTTGTTTAATTGCGTGTCTGTGCAACGTTGAGCATACGCACTGTTGCACGCCATTGTGCGCTAAATTATTTGGTTAGACCCACAAAATGGGCAGACAAAACCAATATTGGTCAATTAAAGTTGCATTATCTAACGCAATCTCTCTCTGCTCCATCTCCTGTAGGCACCCAGAATATTCCCGGGCCACCTGAAGACGTGCATGCCAAGTATGTGAATCAGAGCACAATCAGCTTAATCTGGACCCAACCCGATGTGGACAACAATTCAACGGATGCAAGCTCACCCACAGACTTAGCAACCGGCGATGAGTTGGCCGCAGTGGCTGGCGATGTGGGTAATGTCCAGGATACGGATAAGGAGATGAAAATGTCAGTGGAAGCCACAGGTTCCAGTGATGATATTGATTTTATAATACAATATGGCAAAGTCAATAACATGACGATGTACGAGACAGTTGCCAAATTGGAAAATGTGAGTACGAGTTGATTATTTGAATTTTTGTTGACAATAGAAATGGAAGATATTTTGGTTCCGGTGCCTGCTGCTGTTGCATTTGCTTATTAGAACATTTTTGCCTCTCGGTAAAGATGCCTTTTGGTAGTGAATGGGCGGCAATACAAATTGCCTGTCTGAGGGCCAAAGGACAATGAGTAGACTTAACAAAAGAATGGGCAGAGAATGGCTAGTGGACGGGCACGTACTTAGCTGGGACAAAAATTGATCGGATTCTTAAGTGGGGATATGAAATTTAACTTTTTAAATTCGCTCTCGAGCAGTGAGATTGTGTGGTTGTTGTTGCTTGACTGCCCACACAACTAACCAACCCACAATTGATAAACTATAATTTACTAGCCACTTACTCAACATTTACCTGACCCTTGAGAATAAATGGAACTGGCGCACACACACACACACAGAAAACTAATTTCCTCTTCTTTGAACTTATCTAAAACGCATTAAATCTAAACCAAAAAAGAACGATTTATTATGCTCGACCCAAAGCCGACACTAATAGCCTCCAATGGTTATAGTTTCAACTTTGATGTCAGTGTATTATGCGTCCCTTTTCACCTATAATTACATTAACCGCAACAATTGGCATGACGAGGGCCACTCGAGTGGACCAAAATGAATAATTAATACCTGAGGTGAGCTCCTCCCCCCCCCCCCCCCCTCCCCCCGTTCTCCACTTCACTCACTTAAACCAAAATAAATATTCAAAAAGCATAGCGTTGCGCGTTTGCGGGCAGAAACTAAGGGCTCACTCGTTTGGCCATTAAACTGTGGGTCCCTGGTTGCTCATTTGGCATTTGTCTTTCTGGTTTCCAGTGACAAAGCACATAATCGCCATCAACTTACCCCCTTTTTTTGCTGGTCGGAGTCAGGAACTGTATCAGAATATTTAATGTGTCTAATTTCTGGCGCTGTCTGGACTGGCCCGGCCATTCTTGACGTTTTTTATTATATTCCACAGCTACCACTACCTCACTACCACTACAGCTACTGTGTTGCAGTTCCCTTAGTATTAAAAAGTTTTTTATGGTTCCATCCCGGTGCCAACAAACAGAAATAAAAGTCCGCTTCTTGGTTGTCAACCAACAGCCAAGCAGCAGCGGGCACTAAAAATCATCACAAAAGTTAGGCAACAAAATGGGGCGAAACAAACAAAAAAAAAGACGGAGAAAATCATTTCAAAAAGAGGCGCAGCAGCAACCCCTTGTTATTTCCGTCCGCATTCCACATTCAGTTCCTGTAATATCCTGTAGAGTCAAATAATGTTTGTATTTTGTTGATGTTGGGTGTCACCCCAGGATGCGAAGACCACCTCGTGCATTTGGCGGCGAATAGAAATTGCCAAATTATTGGCACTGATTCAATCGGGGGGGAAGGATGAGACGACAGCAGGAGGAATGGATGTGTATGTTTTTTTGCTGCTGTTGTTGTTGTTGTTGGTTTGTGTTTTTGCCAGAGGGCAGTTTGCCTTGTCGGTGGGCTGACCGATCGGTAATTACCTTTAATATGAGCTTTTTAGCGGACTAGCAGGCAATGGTTGATAGTGGATTGTCTATTTTCGAATCATGAACCGATTCTTATTTGAAAATCTATCAAATGAAGTACGATCTTTGAAGTTTTTTTTGTATTTTTATACCCCTGCAAAGGGATTCAGTTCCGATTCTGTATATTCAGCTGCGTTGAATTAGGCTTTGTTGGGTTTCTCTGTCTGTCTGTTTCTACTCAAACTAGTCTCTCCGTATGAATCTACAATTTCAAAGGGCTGCCACACAAAATAAATAAAGAGGAAAAAAACCTCTTCAGAAAATAAGTTGGCTTTAAGTCAAAATAAGAACAAGATGTTCTCTCATATTTCTGAATTCTAATGTTCCAAATGTTCTGAATAGTGAGCACAATTTTTTCAAATACAGCAGAAAAAGTCCATGTAGCCACTTAGACGTGCGTTTACAAATGTGAGCAATGGTACAGTGAGCTAACACGTCGCCATTGCTGAGTGCAAAAGGAATTGAGTGCGAATCCACACAAAAATGTTTCTCTCTTTGAAATGAGCCAAAGGAATTGGTGTTGATGTTGAGGCAGCACATCTCTAAAGCTTGTAAATAACATTGTACTTCAATCCGATCAATTGAGATCCCTCAGAATGTAAGAACCATTCACAACATTTTAAATCAAACTCAATCAAATTTATTAACCCGTGGAGTTTCAAATGTTCTCAAAAACCAGAGTTGCAAACTGGTTCTGAACCGAACCAAATTAAAAACCGAACCGCCTATTCCAGCTGACAAACTGAAACGCAACCCGAGCCGGCGGCATTTCGAAATTGTTTAACTAAGCAAAACGGTTCGGTTCACGGACCAGCTTAAAAACGTTAATCGTTTACAGTCAGACAGAAAAATGTGGGAACTATAATCAAATGATATTTCTCTGACCTTCGGTTAAACTAAAGCAGCACCCCAGCAAACATTGTATAGAATTTATGATCAAATTCGAGTCTTTTTGGAGTCCTCCGTCTAAAAAAAAGTCATAAATCAGCTCGTTTTCCGTTCATATATGAAACTTTAATCGGTACAAAATGGTACCACAGCCGAGAGTCGTTTTTAACCCGTTCTTCTGATCAGTTTCCAATCAGATTCGACACATTTGAATTTTTTTTTTTAGTCGTGCTTCACTAAATCATATTTTTCGAGTCTCAATTATTCGCATAGAGATGCCTACTCTTTTGGATCAGCAAAAGGAGTCGGAAAGGACTTATCAAGCTGATTTTTATGAAAGTGAACTTCGAAATGTTGACGCTCATCGAATGAAGACTTAGCCATTCCGACTTGATGTAGCTTTTAAGGATCATCTCTCTTGCAATTTCTCACCGAGCTCTTAATAAACATGTCATTAGTTTGCATATCTTTCGTGGAAGTTGCTTATTGATTTGAGACAATATATACTTTAACTCCTCCAAATGCTCTAAAGATCGATAATCTTACTAAGACAATGCAAATGGATACTGCTCTATTCTTGCAGTGAATCCTCAGCGCCTGTATTTATGACTTCATATAGTTCATTTCTGGGAAATCACTTAACAAATTATAACATACAACTTGTTTTTGGCTGTCGGCTTAACCAAAATAAGACCAAGTCGACTTTCGAGTTAAACTTTCTTTTACAAAATTAATTTCCATTGTTTTATACAAAAACTGAACACATATAAAGATAATGTGTTTTTATCAAAGACTATTAGGATTTCTAATCCGTCGATTAAAATAACAAAAGTTGACTCCTCGCCAGCCAGCCATTCCTTTCATAGATTTCACAAAATTTCTGACACGTCCAAAAGCAATTAAGTTTGCCCATAAAAGTGTCACACAGAGTCAACGCAATGCAGGTTGCTGCGATAGCTCGATACCAACACAACCTCAACCGAAATTGTAGCTATGCGAAACTATAGATACTGCATCCAAAGGATGCAACGGGGCGCGTTTAAACCATTTGACACCAGGCGGTAAACGAAACGGAGCACAACAAAAACAAAAAAACAGCAACGGCAACACTGAAACTGAAAAGCATTTAAGCCAAGCCAAGAGGCAACCCCCAAAGCTAAGCCAACAACACCGCAACAGCTGCGTACGCTTGACCCAAGCCAACAACAAAACCAAAGCGCGCTCCCCGAATGAATTTTTCCACTAAAGAAAGCAAAAAACAAAAAAAAAAAAACACAAAAATTGAATGGACAACAAAAAAATACGAAAGCGGACACCACACGGTGTCTTTCATATCGATTCACTGGGGGCTTAGAGATGAGCAAGTGCAACTATTCCCGGGCCAACAGTTCAGAGGTTTAATGTACCAAAGCTTGTGAATTATTTTAAGCTACACTAGGAACAACAAAAACGCCTGCTAAGAAATTAATGGGGATTTGTATGTTTTAAATATGAATAAGGCACTAGCATTCTTATATCAAGCACAATTCGTTCGCAATTTTAGTCTAGCAGCACAAACTACAAGATTCCAAAACCAACTTTATTTACTTTGACCAAAAGAATGTCCTGGCAAGCCGTGATATCTCTACATTCCCTTAGCACCTCGAATAATGTGTAAATCTATTGGATTCCCAGCTAATGGGGGTTGGAAGTAAGTAAACAAATTTCGACTTTTAATGTTTCTCAAATAAATTGAGCTAGGTATCAGAACGAGATCGAGATCGTGAGGAGACTAGTTCCAAATGAAGAATCTCGATTACTGCCTATAATGTAATTGTATACCCTGGCAGAGGGTATATTGAAGCTGTCCAGATGTTTGTAACGCATAGAAGGAAACATTTCCGACCACATAAAGTATATATATTCTTGATCAACATGACGAGCTGTGTCGATATAGCCATGTCCGTCTGTTTCTATACTATCCCCTCTGCCAGTTTTAAAGCTATCGAGACCATACTTTGCACAAAGTCTTCTGGTACAAGTACGCTACAGATTTGTTGGCACCGGCCAGATCGGATGACTATAACATATAGCTGTCATAGAAACGATCGGTCGAAAAAGTAGTTCTAGTAGAAAAATCTTTTTTTGTTTTCAATGCAAAAGTCTTCAAGCTCCGTATTTACTAGTTTTCAATGCTTCTCCATGATTCTGCCAAGTATGGTCGAAATCGGACACCTATATAGTATAGCTGCCATAGAGAAATAAGGTTAGAAAAATAGTCTTAGTAAGAAAACTTTTTTGTTTTCAATGTAAACCTGTTTAAAATTGTCATATATTTATTTTATAAGCTTTCACACAATTCTTCAAAGTTTTGTCCAAATCGAATAACTATAGCCTATAGCTGCCATAGGAATGATGGGTCGAAAAAGTAGTTTTAGTAAGAAAAACTTGTTTGTTTTCAAAGAAAACGCTTTCAAACTTTATATTTCTTAGTTTGCTATGCTTTTCCATGATTCCACTAAGTTTTGTCGAAATCGGACATCTATATAGTGTAAGTGTTTAAGAAACTGTTTTCGTAACTCCACTCGGTCTAGGTAAAAGAAGTTTCGGTTGATTTAACCCCATGTCTTTGGCATTACATATTTTGCCCACCCAGATTTAAAGATTTCTTCTTCCTTTTTGAGTCTCCAAACTCATTTCATTACATGACCCCGCAGCAGTAAGCATTTCGCACCGCCGCTGCCTGCCGTCAGCCAACCAGTTACCAGCCCACATAAATGGCTTAAAACAATTCTTACACTCTCGCGCTCACCTCTGACTCGATATCCATCTCTGGGCAGTGGGGTGGTGGGGGGTAGCAGCCATTGTCAGTTTCACGTCGACAGGTTGCCTCGCCCCGCACATTAAAAACATTTTGCGCGCATCAACACGCGACAAACTTCTGCCAGTTTTTATTTTTTAACATTTGCAAGTTTTTTTTGTTTTTTTTGCTGTTTTTCGAGGCCAATAACTCTGTTGATGGCCATGGCTGATGCAGTGCAGCAGCAGAAGCACCAGCAGGCCCAGCTGCCGTTGGAGCGCGTTGATGTGTGACAACAACACCAACAACAGCAGCAGCAGCCAGCGAGCCAATAACTACAACAACAATGCCAATGGCAAAAGCCCAGTTTGGTGCATTCGCCTGGCTATGGCTCTGGGTTGGTTTTTTTTTTCGGTTGGCAGCAATTTTTATTAGTTTATGGTCACGTTTTCATTGCATATGGCGCTACCCACCCAGCGACCATCATTTTGTGACCGTGGAAGCGAGGCGTCAAAAAGTTTTGCCATAACCATAGTTATGGCAACCCCCCGCCGCCCCGGTCACTGTTGCGCACACAGCTCAAAGATTATTGCTTTCAATTGGATTAGCATGGACTGCGCGAAATAGCCCTTTCACTTTGTCCATTAAAAATATTCTAAAAATGTTTGATTTGTGAAAATCAATACGTTTTTATATTTTATGAACTTTTCAATTGAGTTTTATTGATGCATGAATGGAAAATGTTGGCAAACCATCTCTACAAATGCATTGCATTTGTTTGAAGAATTTATAAATTTTAATGCAAAAACTGTAATGAAGATTCCGACTTACCAGAGACAAAAGGGGTCTATAAAAATTTTGGGACAAAAACACAAATAGGAATGACAGTCAATACCGATTGTGATATATTCTGTATTTGTGTGTGTTGTTACCCCGCAGTAGCAGCAGAAACAAGCGAAAGAATACTGTTCCTTTAAGCCGATCTTTATCAATCCTTTGGCGCATAGATAAATTATTCTGTTTACTAAATATGTTTAAAAGAATCAAACGAGCTATCTAAACAATTGTGAGATATATGCAGATGCCAAATGGCGGTAGCTCTAGGGAGCGTGAAAATAAACTGGATCTGCCTGCAAGTATATTACCCTTTTTATTCGCTTGTAGAGGGTATATTGAAATTGTCCATTAATGGAAGCATTCCCGACCACATAAAGTATATATATTCTTCTTCAACATAACGAGCTGAGTTGATTAAGCCTTGTCCGTCTGTTTCAATGCTATCTCCTCCGTCAGTTTTAAAGCCATCGCGACCAAACTTTGCACGAAGTATTCTGGTACAAATACGCTGCACATTTGTCGTAACCGGCCGGATCGGATGACTATAACATATAGCTGCCATAGGAACGTTGGGTCAAAAAACTAGTTCTAGTGGGAAAAACTTCTCCAAACTTCTGCAAACGTCTCCAAACTCCGTATTTTCTAGTTTTCTATGCTTCTTCATGATTAAACAAAGTTTGGTCAAAATCGGACATCTACATAGTATGGCTGCCATACAAATGTAAGTTTAGAAAAATAGTCTTAGTGAGAAAAACTTTTTTGTTTTCAATGAAATCCTCTTTAAAATTTGCATATATTTATTTTATAAGCTTTCACACAATTTTTAAAAGTTTTGTCAAAATCGGATGACCATAGGTTATAGCTGCCATATGAATCATCGGTCGAGAAACTAGTCTTAGAGAGAAAAACTTTTTTGTTTTCCAAAGAAAAGTCCTCCAAACTTTGTATTTCTTAGTTTGCCATTTTTTCCCATGATTCCACAAAGTTTGGTCGAAATCGGACATCTATATAGTATAGTTTTCATCGAAAAGTAGAGTCAGAAAAGTAGTATTAGTGAGAAAAACTTGTTTTAGCTTTCCTCTATTGTTGATTTTGAATCTAAGTCTCAGTTCTTACGAAAATAAGGCTGGAGAGATCCAGGGTCCAAGAATTAACCAATGATTAAGATCTAATTACTGTCACTGCTTACGTTAGCCAGCAGGTTTTGCGGGTGTATCGCTCTGTTAACGAGGAGGTAAGAGTCCACCTGAGACGAGAACACTCTGGGTTGGCCATGTTGAACCGATCTGCAGCTTTATCCCACTACAAACCCGCCCATAAACTTAGTAGGATTCCCGCCTTCTAAAGCAGCTTATTTCTGGTATATTTATCTGACATTGACTTACATACCCCGTAAACAGAATCGCGCTGTGCCACTCTGAGGGGAGTTGGCTCAAATCAAAACGTTTTAGCCAACGCTAAGTAGCCCGAGAGCTTGCATATTAGCCCCAACATGAAAATTAACAACAACTGCGGACGATGACGATAACGACGACGACAACAACAACAACAACGACGACAACGACGACGACGATGATGCTGACAAAAACAAGTTAATGCTGCAGCCCCAAAAACCCAACAAAACATACAGTCAACATTTGGCCATAAAACGAAATAAATTACTTAACGCGCACATTTTTCGCACTGGGGTACGCGTAGCCAAAAATGCAATTAAAGGCCAAAAACCGCAAAGTGCGACATCTGCAAGAGATTAAAAAACAAAAAAAAATACAAAAAAAAAGAGAGACAAAAACAGTAACAAAATCGCAGCGCACCAGCCAAGCGAGTCAGTTTTGTAAATGATTGAGCCGGGTCGGAATTTGTGTGTGGCAGGGTATGCGAGAGGTTACCAGGCGCGTTAGAATTTGGTGTGGCTATTTGATACGGATGCCAGAAGTATGCCAATGTTTCCAAACGAACAGTATATCTAGGCGTTAAGGCTGTTAACCCATACGGACCGGACGGTAATTACATTTGTGCACAGTGTGTGTGTGTGTGTGTGTGTGGGTGGCATGCGATGAGTCAAAACTTATTTGAGACATATTTTCTTTGCTTCTGGTTAAAGCAGTGGAATAATCGCTGGTATTGGGGATACTTTTTGGTTTTCGAATCGAACCGGTACGAGTCCGAAATTATGGTACTTGATTTAACTGTGAACCAAAACTTGAACCAAACTCCTTTATAAATAAAAGCGCTTCTTCAATGATATACAATAGCAGGAGCTTAACATTGCAAAGGTAGTATTTTCCTGAGATTCGAATTGGAATTTTAATTAAGTTCTGCCGAAAGGAATCCAGCACCCCGAAGTTTTTCTCAACACAGTTTTTAGTAAAAAGAATATCAAAGCGAGCCATTTATTTGACTATTTGACTATTATCTTTGACAGTAAATTTTGTTTTGATTGTTCAACCATTGTTGTTGAACCAATTCTCATAAGTCCTGTGTAGTTTTAAGGTCAAAAAAGATTCATAGAACATTTGGGACTTAACGAATTATTTGATTATTTTCTCCCCTCGCCCAAAAGCCTTGTACCTCAAACCATTTCTTTGAATGTAATTCCCCAATGACTGATTGTGATTCCTAAGTAGTGCACTGCAGTCTCCGACTACCCATTTCCACAGTTACGATATCCTAGAAAGCAGTGCCTCTTTTAACTTCTATCGCAGACCTAATTCGGTTCTTGGAACTGTTTAGAAATTGGAGAATAAGTTTTCCCTTGTACCTTGCCTAGAGATAGATATGATAGACGGATGACATGTCACATTGTCTTGCTGCCCTAGCTCTGGTTTTCAGTAATACTATTGACTAGAATCGTCCCCTGAGGCTTTCGCGTTGCGTTCCTCGTCTGCTACCCCGTTGACACGTATTCCTGAGCTGCTGGATCCGGCTGAGACCAAAAAAAGCCGCTAAATTATCCAGAATTGATATCTCGCTCAAAGTCACGACTTTTAAGTTTATAATTTTATATTTAGTATATCGAGTTCTATTGTGTTTTATATTTTTATGTTGTTATCATGTTGAATCTTTAAGAAGAGATGCCGCTAGTTTTTCGTCGGGTTTCCATTTAATTTCAATCAGAACAAGAACTTCAAACAGACTCAAATATGAATTAAATAGTAGCTGGCAGTCTTGAAGAAAGTGAAGGGAGAAGATCTATTCCTTAAAAACGCTACACGCCTGTTCGTTAAACGATCCGTCTTCAAACCGATGTACATTATAATATTGTTCCAAATTTCAAGAGTCTTTCGCTCAAGCAATGACAATTTAGAATTGTGACTTTAATTCTGAACTTCTTAATATTGTTCTGTTGGATAAACCCTCTAACTTCAAAAATATGCTTAGAATCTACCTTGGATAACCAAACAACACAGATTTAAAGATCCTTGCCGTTTCCCTTAGCGCGTGCCAACCTAATCACTACCGTCCAGGAGCTGGTACTGTATTCGATGTTCCTCAAACTCAAACTAGTTGAGTATCTTTCGGCTCGCCAAGATTGGGTCTTGGATTCATACTTCTATGATCGATCGGTGAATCTTAAGATCCTTTGTGGGTACTTTTGTCTATCGCCCATCGACGGCGTTGCTTTTAAGGAACATTTTGGTAAATTAGATATATAAAAACCGGTTCGACCTTTAATACTCAAATAACAAGAAACATATGTCCCACATTTATTAATCAATCAAACTCAGAGATCTGTTTGTTCATACAGACGGACACGCCCATATCGATGTTGATGCTCAACAAGAATATATTATTTATACTTTATAGAATCGTAGATACTTTTGGCACAAACCAAATATACTCTGTGTAAGCTACAGAGTATCATAATGAATAATTTTCCTTGGAATTAATTCCCAAACTCATATACCCTCCAATTTTCGAAAACTGTTACCACAAAACCCATAAAGCAGTAGCAACAGATTACGTTAACGATTTTTAATGTATAGACAGAGACAGCAAGTGGGATTGCTGGTGGATTTTGTGGGCGGGGCTGGGGAGTCCCATGCATAGAGTCCAAACGAACGAACGAGATACAGCTGTCAATTTCGAGGATGGCTTTTGGGAACGAAATAACTAGAAACGAACTAGAATGCCGCCAACGACTCGGGCGGTGTCATTTTGTGGGCTAAATACCACAAATTGCGCTGCGTGGCAGCGGCAATTACAAAAAGTACTAATCATGGCAGGACGGACCAAAAGCAGCAGCAGCAGCAGCGGCGGCGGCGGCGGCGGCGGCATCGCACACTTTTTACGTATTTTTGCTCTGCTCTGATTTTGTATGTGTAATTATACACTTAGGAATTGACCACCAATGAGACGAGTATCGATTTAACGAACTTGGAAGCGAACGCCTTGTATCGCATCACGGTGGTGACGCGTGGAAAATTTGGTACCTCGCTGCCGGCATCCATGTTGCTGGTGAATACCTCCAATCTCAATGACAAAGGTAAGAATGCACACACACACACGTCTCATGGCCCCCCCTCCCATATGAAAGCGGGAAAACTTTGTTTTTGTTGTTATAGAGCCACAACAAAATGGCAGCTGGGGTGCCCCCTCGCCGCCACATTCTTTGGCAGTGGTGGCGCACAGTGCCACCTGGATGCAGTTGACCTGGCAACCGCCAGAATATGCACATCCACACGAACGCATCACCTACAGGTTTGTACAACGAATACAGCCAGCTATTGTTGTGTATTTAAATGAAGAATTTCGAATCTTTTGACAGAGTCTATCACAAGGCGATGAAGGCTGAGCAATTTATCAAGATTGAAACTAAACTGGCCTGGCTGCGTATGAATAACCTTAAGCCCAGCTCACAGCATGTACTCTATGTGGAGGCAGTGGGTGAGAAGGGCATTTCATTGCCCTCGGAAACGCTGGTGGCCTGGACGGATCCAGCTTTACCCGCCTTTGTGGATGTAAGTTGAGCGGGGAGCTGGGAGCGGGGCGGGGAGTCAATTATTAAATAATTGTTCACTTTTTTCCATTTCTTTCTTTCTGTTGCAGCCTCCCACAGTTCATCCAGCGGATAATATACCCGAAGGTGGTTCGATGACCATACTCTGCCTGGCCTTGGGCAATCCCGCACCCACCATTTCTCTATATGTGGGTGGTCATTTGGTGCGTCAGGATACCTCCAGGCATATGGTTACAGTCATACACAATGTGTCGGCGGATATGGAGCATGTTTCATGTTATGCGGACAATGGCTATGGAGTGCCCATGCAGGCCACCAGAAGGGTTAACATTTGCTGTAAGTAGAACCAACTAACAAGAAAGAGTCGCCTGCTCAAGCAATTAGTGAAAAACCTGCTCAACCTTATCCTCATCCCCATCCCCTTATCCCTCACAGATCCACCCAAAATTCAAGCAGCTGGCATCACGGTCGCCTCCATTGGCGATGAAATTGAATTACGCTGCACCGTGGACTCTAAGCCTGCCCCCAAAACTATTTTCTGGCGTGAAAAGGACGGCCGCATCCCAGTCATCACTGGCGGCAACTATTTCGTCTCTGTGCGGGTCAACGATTCACAGCCATCGATTTATACCATGTCGCTGCGCATCAGTAAATTGCAGGCGAACGATGTGGGTGACTATTTCTGCCATGCCGAGAATCCGTTCGGTGCGTCAACAACGCCCGTGTCCGTACGCATTCGCCAGACGCCCGCCCTCAATCACAATGTATCGGAATGCTGCGCGGAGCAGAATGTGACAATGTCGTGTCGCAGTGCCTGCAGTTATTATGTGGACTTCGATGCGATTGCCGACCGGCCGGAGTGCATTGTTGACTTTGACAAGTTGATGCGATGTGCGGCTGATGGTTCGGATCATCGATCATGTTGTGCGGATGAGCATGTGCCGAGAAAATGTTTGAACTGGTGTCGCGGTGAATCGGTGCGTTCAAAGGAGATATGCAGTTTGCAATATGCCCGAACAATTGTGGGTTGCTTTGAGAAGAATCGGGATCGATTGCCAGGACCACCGGAGAATATTGTGTTTACCGTGGTCTCCGATAGCGAAGTGAACATCAGGTATGTAGTTAATTGTTGGAGTAAGTGGGTTTTTTGATTACTTAGAATCATAGTAGGGGGAATAGTGTTAACCAATCCTTTATGCGATCCAAGTGTGAAACAATACATGAGCCTGGATCGGTTCGAAAAATATTGGAATATTGTACAAAATCATAAAAAGGTA
Source organism: Lordiphosa andalusiaca (assembly GCA_035044965.1). Taxonomy (NCBI): domain Eukaryota; kingdom Metazoa; phylum Arthropoda; class Insecta; order Diptera; family Drosophilidae; genus Lordiphosa; species Lordiphosa andalusiaca. Next base: position 1,278,986 of record JAWNNM010001363.1, on the reverse strand, counting down.
CATCAGTATAATTTCTTTAGAATCGAATCCATTCAGAGGAAGAGTCTTACATATAGAAAGCGTGGCTTATGATCCGGTTCGATGGTCACAGAAAATGCAGGGATGCTAACCGGCTCTGAGCCGAACCGAACCGCTTATTTCAACGACCGTAAACCACAAAGATAAACGGTTCAGTTCGCTTCGGTTTCGATCTCTGAAGGGTTTTAAAATATGAATCAAAAGGACAATATTGTCCGTTTTTATACCCTTGCAGATGGCATATTGAAATTGTCCAGATGTTTGTAACGCATAGAAGGAAGCATTGCCGACCACACAAAGTATATATTATATGAATTCCTTACTTGAATTGGGTACACTGTAGTTACACTTGACACAAGGATACAGATACATCATGATTTGTATTTCTCTTGTTCTCTTTCTTGACTGTAGTGGTCTACCATTAGCGGGTTTAACTCTTAGCTGTGTCCCTTGGATAAAAGTTTTCCATACCCGGTGGTTGTGTACTAGAGCAAACTTTATTTCACTTAATCCACCACCCCTGGCAGACTTTAACCATTCGCCGTAATCCCTAAAAAACGACGACCGGTCCTTAAATGACACGTTCCAGCCGCACTAAGCTCTTAAACACTTTTTCATACCCTGAACCGGAAGTAAACTCATCCATTTTGCACACCGAAACCAATACATTCATTACCCCTGCCACCAGCAGTTACTATTCCTATCCCGACTCGAGTTTGTGTGTGTGTGTGTATGGGTGTGTGTGTGTGTGTGTGTGTGGGGCTGAAGGACCGCCGTGTGCACTAATAGACCGCAAATCCATTAAAGCTGTGATTTTTATCTCACTTTAATACACTCGGTCAACGTCAAAGGTTGTGAGAAGCTGAGAAACGGCTGAATGGAGTGGGGGAGGAGGGGGATACGGGGGTTGGTTATGGCTGCTGGTCCATCCCCCCACCACCCTCTTGGCTGGGGCTGGGCAACATTAAATTTATTAAAATTCCAGACAAGTTTCGCCCGCCTGCAACAATATTACCACTCATAATACGGCGCCTGGTTCTCTGTTCGCAACTCACAAACTATTTCATTACAGATGGGATGCGCCAACAAAGAATCCAAATGCCGTCGACGGCTATAGAATATTTTACCATGAGGCCGCCGTACTGCCGCCAACAACTAGCGAACCGTCGTCCATGGAGCCGGCGGGCATGGATACACTGGCGGCGACCTCCTCCATGAATAATGCAACAAGTATGAGTGGCAATGCGGCTGCTCTCGAGATACGACGCATCGATGTAAAGGACACAACAATTAGCATTAATGGCCTCAAGAAGGATGTGCTCTATGAGCTGGTTGTGAAGGCTGGCAATACCTACGGTACGTACACACGGGTGTGTGTACACACACACACACTCCCCCCCAACCTCGTAATTTGCTGACTCTTGTCTATCTGTGCAGGTGCCAGCGTTCTTACCGATCCGATTAGATTTACGCTCGGCGAGCATCATGTGACCTCCGCCACGAGTAGCTATTCCAGTGCTGTGGGCACCATTAGTGGCATTGTGGCAAGTATTTTGGCCATTTTGCTGGCAGCAGCAGCCATTGTATTCTATCGACGACAACGACTTAACCACGGGAAGGCTGTAAACGGCAATGTGGCATTCGAGAATCCAACCTATACACGAGGATTGGAGCAAGTGCAGGTGTGTATGATGTTGCGGGTTGTGTGTCATTATGTAATTATTGTAGGCACAAAAAACTGAAAGCTACCCCATTGTTGTGTAGTGCGTGCTGAAGTAGGGAAAATGCACTCGGAAAAATTGTTACGAAAAAAGAAAGGTGGCTTACTTTAGTTTACACAAGGACGAAGCAAACACATTACAGAGCATATTACAGTCGACTTTTTTCAACTTGTTCAATGTCAAATTAGTCTAATTTTGTTGCCATTTTGTTTTGATTAATATGCAGTGGGGAAATAATTAAGAATAATTTAATTATGAGTTTTGAAATTGAATTTGCATACATAATTAGTCGGCGTCAAATGACTTGCACATTATTGATTGCAAAATGCGTTAAAGACAGCCGCAGGACGGTAATCCCCCGCGCAACCCTTCGCATTCAATCAATTCTAAATATGAATTAGCAACAAATTGGCATTCAAAAAACATCATTGGAAATCAGTTAAGAGCTTGTATGTATAGCGTGAAGCTCTAAGGGCGGACTTCGGCCAGCCAAAGAAACCACTACGAGGAATCTCTTCCAACAACAATCCTCTTTTTGAGTAGGACTGGGTGCGATCCGGTCATATGAAAGCAGCTATAAAACTTCTGTACCTATAAAACTATGTAGTGTATAGTGGCAGTGCACTTTCTCTTGCTTATAACTTGCCGAGAGTTCATCCGTTCTCTGCTTATCTTTTGTTGGATTTGCTTAAAAGGTAAACATCTTCTACCTATAAAACTGCAGCAGATGTGACACTTTTTCACAAAATGCGAGGTAGATTAGGGGGCGTGACAAATGTTGAAAATAAATTTGATCTGCCTGCATATATAAGATGGAACCTCTAGCTCCTGCCGTTTCTGAGATCTGCGTATTCTTAAGAACAAACAGACTATCATGACTATGTCTACACGGCTTTTAATGCTGATCAGAATATAGGTATATACTCTACTGAATCGGAGATGCTTCATTCTTACTGTTACATAAATTTGCCGTCTTAATATACTAGATCTGTTCAAAAAGTATAAAGGAAACAGTTTTCTTTGCTTGCAGGTGCGTAGAGCAACATGAAATCTTGCCACAGGAAAAAACGTTGAGACTATGAACGGTGTTCTCACTTCTAATAGAATGTTCTACCACCAAGAACTTCTGTTTGAGAATGCAATAACTTGATTTGGGTTGAAATGTTATGTTCTTAAAAACATTTTGATCTCAAATGGGTAAACAAAGGATTGATTTGGCCTATAAAAGCATTTCACATTCTGGGGGCGCTAAATTATAATTTATGGGCATGTTCTGTTGTTGTTTCGCCTTCCCATATTCTTATTTCTTATACTCTTTTGTCAAACTCTTCCAAAGTCCAACCCAGGATCTTTTGCACTCAGCTACGGTGACGTCTTAGCTCACTGGGCTATCTTACACTTTGGCTACTGATACTTTTTGTGCAGTAACTTAGTTGAATTTATTTTTGCTCATTTCAAAAACAGTTGGAAAATTGGTTCTCTTAAATTTGAGAGATCGAAGGCAGCTAATTTTCTGAACGGGTTTTTTTCTGATATTACCTGCATGCTATGCGCAATTTGCGTTTCGCTATCCGACAGAAACGCCCGGAATTGTGAAAAAACAACCGTTGGCTGCCCACAAGTCGTTGCTTAGGCTCTTTTTCCCAAAGCTTATAAGTGTATATGTTTTTATCATTCGTCTCAAAAAAAAAAACCTATAACTACCAATTTTCAACCTCTTACCCCCTTCCTTTCATTATAAAATAGCTTTTTTAGTATTTTAACCACATAAAGAAGTCGCCTGTCATTCAACTTTACTCAAAGCTATAGTGACATAGGAAAACACGGTGGTTAGAGGGAGACGGACATTGTCATCAAATAACAGCTGTTTAATTTTTGAAGAAAAAATTGACGACGCAGCAGGCTGCTCTCTGTCTCTCTCTTTGTTTTATGATTGTGAAAGTTTGGTAAGATACTAAAAGAACAAAGAACATTAAACAGTGACTATAAATGCTTTTTTTATGCCAGAACATCGTGTACCGGGTCAGCTATTAAATAAATAAATTCTTCTCGAAAAAACTATAAATTCAGGATACTTTTAGAACAAGCCTCGTAATCTGTGTACGCTTGGTACAGAGTATAAGAAGGGGGAGAAATAGGAGAGAACAAACTCACAACAAAGCTAGCATTCAAACCACTATGGGAAATTTCGGCAGATTAGCAGTTACAATGGAATCAGTACCCGGCCGTCAGCAGATAGGTACAAAGCTATGGGGATGGTCCACCTTTAAAGAAGCTCAAATATTACATATTTTCATCTTCAAGAAAATGTTTAGGCTCACAAACTGAGCTCCCATGTTATTGCCTCAAAATGGTATACAAAATTAGCCCCTACTTGACATTTTCATGTTTTTTCCCCCATTTGTTTATTGAATTAAGTTACCCTAGGACAAAATATTTTCATGCTTGATGTGATCCTTCAATATGTGCAAAGAAGTGCGTTTGATTTAGAATCAAAAAGGCTTCTCAACTAATTTTTGGAAATGATTATAAACGTCGAAACATCTAAGGGATTTAGGTACAATTTTGAACTTGGACTGGAGCTTACACTTGATTAGCATGGAATGGCAGATTAAGTATAAATTCAGGAATACCAAATTATGTGGAGCAGATCCATGAAAAGCATAAATAGGCTCTATTGGAATTTAGATTATGGCCTAATATCAAGCTTCTCTAAGCAATCGCTTTAAAGGTACAAAATAATGTGGATTTTTGAAGCGAGATGTTAATTAACAATATAGAAACGAGTCAGCTGAATGATCCAGATAGAATGTTACAAACAAAAATGTCACAAGAAGATGCATTTTGACTGGATATGTCTTAAGCATCCAGAAAGAATGCTACACAGAAAAAAATAAGATCCAAAAAGGATCCATTTGGACTGTATATGTCTTAAATATACTTTTATAATCCAACAAAGCTGAAAAATCATCTAAAAGATGATAATTTCACATATAATTTGGATGATTTTTAACTCTGTTGGTTGATAAAATTATATAAAAGACATATTTAGTCCAAATGGATATGGGAAATCATCCAATGGATACTTTTTAAGTCGTTTTTTCGGTAAATCGGTAAAACTATGGAAAAACTCAGCAATATAACCCAATTGCAAGATTAATAGAGGAAGCAACCATTAAGGCCGAAGTAGAACCTCGTCATCTTAAAAGATTTATAATAACTGAGTTAAACATTGCCTACTTCTAGGCGCATATCAATAAGCTAAACAATTTTTCCGAGTGTATTGTGTTGTACTGTGTAAGCTAGCATCTCTTTATGTTTTTATGTTAACTGCAATGTCTTTTTCCCCCACACCCACACCCACACACCCATCCACCCACCCCCACAATTTTCTTTACGCCCAAAAGCTACCCACTGTCACATCGGCCATCACAACACAAAATGGCCACCATCAGCAGCGCGGAGGCAGCGTGGCACAAAACGGCAACAGCAGCAGTCATAATGGCATTGCTGCCACAATGACGACATCCACAACAACAACCGCATCGACAGCAGCTGCCGCTGCTGCGGCAACTGGAGGAGCGGCGGCCGCATCAGCAGGTACAACCGCGTTGAACGGCAGGCATCATCATCACCGTGGCGGTGGCGGCGGTACGGATGCGGCGCATCACTTTCACAACCCACTCAGCAATACGCAGTGCAATGAAGTAAATCCCACAATTTATGAAGAGCTCAAACTTGGCCAAGAAGGTGCTGGATTTAAGAAACTTGTGCCATAAATGACAAACGCGCACAACGCTGACTCACACACAAACACACACACTCGCACACACACACACATACACACATACACTGAAAACAGAGAACACCAACCGAGTATAGCTAGCGAACTTACATATATATATATAAACACACATATATATAGACATATATACGCTAAATGTAGACATAGGCCGTGTAAACAGCGCCAAGCGCCACCTCAAACATCTGCACAGACACACACACACAAGCAGACGCACACTAACACACTCACTTACACTGTGACATCTTTACAGAAAATGCATTGCGAGAAATATTTGGGTAATTTTTGCGTAGTTAAATTGCAACAACAACAAACAACATTGCAAAAAAATATTTGGGTAGCGTAAAGTAATAAATTTTTAGTATGTAACTGTGATTGAAAATAAAAATAACAAAATAAAACCATGTAAAATAAATTAATTGGTAAAAAGTAAGCAAACAACAACAACAACAAAAAAGAAAATCGACACTGAAACTGAAATGATTGAATACCAATGAATAGTAAAAATTTATATGCTAAAATGTGTTTCATTTAGAGTAGAAACCTTACTGCTATTAAACGCTTGGCGGGTGAATTGAATGGGAATGGAAGATGTGGTTTTGGAAGTAACCAAGACTAGAGGAGATACAATATATAAAATAGGCAAAAGGATTAGATAAAGAAAAATATGAAGCTCAAGCTACGGTCAATTTAGGCCATTTCTGAAAGCTGTGTTCAGCTAGAAGCACCACCAGCCCCTCATAATACTGCTAAATATCAAATTTTGTCAAGTGTTTAGTGTAATTGATTTAAAAGCTAAGAAGCTACTCGAAAATATCAAGAAAGGTTCAAAATAATGTGTAGATTACCCGCAAAACAATGAGATTTAGCCACCACTAGCCCCCTACTGAACAAATAAATCCCAAAAAAAGAAGTACCCATCCAAAATTTTGTAAGCCAAATATTATAAAAGTGACCGATGATTTTCTTCTGTCATTTTATTCGAAACTGCATGGCTATGAGCAAGGTGGCGTCTTGCTTATGTAGCTCATTTCCAATCTTGGTTAGATTTTAATATTATGGATGGCCTCTTATCTAAGGACTCTTTGGTAGGCTCGGCATCAACTGAGTGCGAACTTTCACGATTAAACAATTTTCGATGTGTAACTCCAGAAGTGGTTTCGCTTTCCCCTCTGCCGGTTATGCCATATCATTCCAAAAGATGCTAGATTTGCCAAGTTACATAGCTAGAAATAGCTAAAAACTTATCAAAAATGGTTTAAACAAGTAAGGGCGCTGCAGTCCCGTCCACAAAATTCCCTTTTCATTTGTGTTCATTAATTTGTTTTTGTAACCAAATTGCCATCCTAAATGTAGGCAACACTTTTTTCTAGTCCTGACCAACAGCTGGGAGGGTGCTCTTATCAGCTCAACTGTTTCGCTCGTAGCTCCGGTGTTTTTTGTCCGATCTGATTGTACTTTTCAGAATAGCCTAGCTTGATGTATACTAAAGCACTAGGCTCTAACTTACAAATTGTGGATCTGACAGTTTTTTAGGTCTAGGATGTCTAGTGGAGGTTTTGGTTTTTTGGGGTTAAAAGTGGGACGGGGTGGAATTTTCTAAATCTGAAACAAACTTGATCTGCGTACAGCATAAGTCTACCTTCATGCAAAAATTTTGTGGCTCTATCTCTTATAGTCTCTGAGATCGACGCGTTCATACTGATAGACAGACGGACGTACGGACAGACGGACATGGCTATATCGGCTCAGCTGTTCATGCTGATCAAGAATATATATACTTTATGGGGTCGGAAATGTTTCCTTCTCCGTGTTACATACATTCGCACAACTTCATGATCCCCCTTTTCCCATTTTCAATGGGAACAGGGTATAAAAACTCTATATGGTCTGCTTCAACTCGTAGATCCCGGCTAATCGATCAGTTCCTCTTGCTAGCCTTCATGTAAGAGGATAGCTTAACTACCCTGTAAAACTGCTTTAGGACTGGTGGTCCGAAAGGGCGGGCACAAAAGAGCCGAATCCCAAAAGAATTGCCAGCAGCAGCCGCTTTAAGATCTTTTAGATGAAGGAAGGGCCATAGAAATCCTTATTGTGTTGGTTCTTGGATTTTATTGGCAGCATAACCATATTCACAGATATTCAAGGGCCCGGAAATTAACCCACTTCCAGAACAGCTTCATAATGAGCACTTTTTAGCAATCGTTTAGTCTGTTCCTTGAACTCCTACTCATTATTCGGATGAATAGAACAGGGAACAGCTAAAACAAGACCAATTCATGATAATGTGATCCAATTTGTCTGGCAAAAGTAAATAAAACTAAGCAGTTTTGAAAACAAGATTGTTTTCCTATTCATAAAACCAAACGGCATTCTCAAGCGAGTCCAGTATAAATTGGACAACCCTTTTTTAAAGTCAGAATAATATTACCATAAATTTCATAACATGAATCCATCTATTCTTTCGATTCAAATTTCGTTTAAAGGAAATTGAACTGTGAGCTAAGAAATTGAGAAAAAATTCTGAGAAATAAAACGTAATCCAAAAGGATATAAAATTGAAATTGTCTACAGAAAGGATGAAGGTCAGGGAAGAACAAAAAACGCTCTGCCCACAAAATAATAGTAAACTGGCAAACGCGAGCATTTCCACTGTGGATATAACCCACTTGGAATTGAGTTCACGCACATCCTTCTTGCTCACTTTGTTGTACCTCTATTGTTTGTTTTCCCACAGTGTATGGTAGGAGTAAACAAGCGTTTGCTCTTGGTACAATATTAAAAGATGCCAGTGCTCCGCTCCCAATACCCCCGCCAGCTACTCCTGCTCCTTGAAGCGTTTTGACGGAATGTTTGCTGGCCCACTGATGAAGGGCGATGTTTGTTCATGTAATGTTGCATACAGTACGTACAGATGGCCGTTGTACACCCGCACACACACACACATGATGTGTACATTCCCAGCAGGCAGAGAGAGTCTTGGTATTATTATTAGTCTGGCACGGATGCTGGCGAAAAAAAGTTTTAACTTACACATGTATGTAAATTTCTTTCTTTTTATTAGAATATCTTCGCATAAGAGGCAGCTCCTCTGCCTTCCATAATCTCTTATGATCTGATACTGATATGGATGATGGCATCTCATATCCATGTCGTTGTGACAGCCTGGTGCCACAAAAGATTATTATAATTTAGTTACAAGCCGGCGAGAGAGAGATTCCTTGGCATTTGAAGGGGGGGGGGGGGATTCGCGTGATTTGTAAGTGAAGAGCGTGTGAAGCGAAGCTCCCTCCTTCCTTCCTTTCGGTGCTCGCTTTAAATAAGTAAACATTCATCTTTTTCCGCTTGCCTAGGCGCTTTTTAAGCTTCCGCAGTGCAATGGCTCCGACTAAACGCCATTTGAATTATGCAACACGTTTAAGTGCCCTGCATTCTTTATCCACTGTGCACTCGCATGCGTCTTCGGTACCAAAATGTGTGTTTGCTTTGCCCCGAGAGAGAGAGAGGGAGGGTGCAAATTGCAGGGTGCATAAAGATGAAAATGTTGACAGTGCCAGATAAAAACAGAAATTTACAAGTAAACGATATTGTTTGGGATACTCCCGAGCAGCAGCTGTCCACTTTGTGGCTGATTGCATTTTTATAATGCACCTGTTTCTCACACAGCGCACAAGATCTTAATGAGTTCTTGTTTTCCTTTAACAAAGTTTGCTCTAGTCAAGAGATGAATGCGATAGGAGTGCAAAACTCTATGAATAGAATTACATTTTTTATGCCACAGCCGATAGTTGCTTAGCCAATGAAAGTTTTCTAGTTTATGAGAAAATAAATGAATAAATTATTAAAGTTTGCGCTTTGCATTGGGTAAAGTATAAGGCTAAGGAACAAAACAATGTTGAAATGTTTAGCCTGCTGAGAGATGCTGAGAGATACTGCGAAAGAAGTAGAACAATATGAAGATTGGATTAGTCATTGCATTAGCTCCTTATGAAAAGGAGTTTAAATGAAATGCTCCTGAAAGAGACTTTTGTTTTGGAAATAACTTTCTAGCCAATTATGTTTAATAAGCTATTTACACTTGGAGTGCGTTATGCGTTAATAACTAACAATCAGCTTTATTCCCATACAAAACAAGCTAAGTGCGTTATGCGTTAATAGCTAACAATCAGCTTTTTTCCCATACAAAACAAGCTAAGTGCGTTATGCGTTAATAGCTAACAATCAGCTTTTTTCCCATACAAAACAATTGCGAATGCCCTGCACTTCATAGGAAACGCACCCTGAGTCAGGCGTAAACAATTTTTTAAAGTCCTGGATAGTCTGGCAAAATGTATCCCTAGAAGACTTGCCTCTCTTTTATAATATTCCTCAAAACAACACCCAACACCCAGCATTTGCCTCTATTAGGCATCGCAATGCTCCCAAGCAGCCTTTTCAATCTAACAACATCCACCTGTTAATACTTTGAACAATAAATGTGTTCAATCGACTTGAAAATATGATTTTTGAACAGGTGGTTCATGTTTAAGTTCCGGTTTAGGATTCCGGAATGAATTCATGTGAAAGATAAAATATATGTAAATGTGTAAATTAAATTTATCTCCCACTCATCTCTCTTTTCCGCTCATTCCGCATACTTGATGTCATCTCTTAAGCCACAATTGGTGGTGATCTATCACAAATAAGCATACTTCCATACTTCCCCACTAAAAAGTAATTTTACATATTTAACTTTGCTCGAAAATCGCCAGCCACTTCAATGGTGGCACATAAAAGCCAATTTTACAGTGTGTCAAGTGATTTATGGGTAGACTCCAGCTTTTATTTATCGCTAAACTAATAAATCTTGGCATAAAAATGAAAAATATTGTATACGCCATGTTGGCTAGAACAAAGCAGCGCAGCAAACAGCAAACAAACAAAAAAAAAAGGCTCAAAAGACGGCCACAAAAACGGCCAACATATTTAATATATATAATATAATTTTTTATGGTTTTATTTATATATTTCCGGCCACCGAACAATTAACTCTAATGAACTGCAAATGTGGAAAAACATTCAAAAATGTACACAAAAACAAACAAACAAAAACAACAGACACACTACGCGTTAAAGTACAGTGGGTAAGTTGTAATGTAATTAATTTCTTAATGGCTTTGTGCCCGAATTCTCGTAACGTTTTTTTTATGTTTATTACTTTTGCGTTTCGTTTTTTGTGAAATTTTATTATGAATTTGTACGCATTTTTACAGCATCTCTTATTTGTTTTCTTTCAATTTTTCATATTTTCATGCCAAGGCCTACGAATTTTAATTGTCCAGACGCGGACGGGCAATTTGTCGAGCACAAAATTTGGGTCTAACGGCAATTGCGTGAGTTTTGCGTATTACGGCGGAACGCGCACATGTAGGAAAATGCTTCGAAAAGAAACGAGAAAAAATTATAATAATAATAATAATAATAATAATAATAATATTGATGTTGGCTTTCTGCAGCAGGCGATTTTTTACACACTATTGTACAGTTACAGTTATAATAACAATTAACTTTTTATGTTCATACGTTGAACATCAATAAAATGTTACCTCGAACAATGTGCTAATTGTATTGTTTACAGGACATCGCCAGGACATCTACACATATGTGTGCGTGCGTGCGCGCACGAAAATATTATTGCTGTAAATATGTCGTATTAATGTAAATAAATACAAATGGCACAGCTTAAATCAGGCGTAAGGCATAAGCATATATGCTTTAAGCATGCGAGCCGAGAGACAGAGAGCCAGATTCTTGTTTATTTTATTGCCTTTCCCCTCAATAAATCCCTGAAAATATGTGCCCGAATGTGTGTGTGTGGGTTGGCATTGTGCGGCCAACTGCCGCTTCAACTTCCTGGCGTTATGTTAATTGCTCGATTGAACTATGCAATTTAAACGAGGAAAAGGATAATCAGGATCAGGATGAAGCTGTCGATGAAGGGTCAGGCAGTGTTAAATTGCGCTGTACATAAAGTAATGTGTCTTTAATTCCTAGGGAAATAGTGAAATATAGGGGATGAATGAAAAGTATTGCCTACTTAGTGGGGCAACAAATTGGAATTCGCAAGGCCGCAACTTTGGCGCCACAATCAACCTTTATCCGTTACAACAACAGGCGAAAAAGGGTTGCCTCATAAATAAAATAAAATTCAAGCATCAACACTATAAATTATTCACAAGAATTCCAAAATAAATAAATTGTATGAAGAATATGTAAATATTTATGGCAGCAGCTGAAACCAGATTGATATCATAATTCATTTAACCCGTTTAAATAAAGCACAACATTGAAAACATTGCGAGTTACTGGGAAAGTAGTTTCATTCTCCATTTCTGGCCACATTAATGAAGAAGTTTCCCTTTCATTTACTGACCCGCAATAACAAATGTCTCCCTGCCAGACCACAACAACACACTAAGGACATACGGAAGCGTCTTCACAACAGCTGACCACAAATATGGTAGCCATATCAACATGGTAATGACCAACAGTAAGATGCATTAGGGAAGAAGATGTCAAGGGATCTTAGAGGAATGTGGGACTGCGTAATGTAACATTAAGCAGCAGCCACACACACACACAACCGCAGGTGCAGGAGCGGGAGTGGGGCAGACTTTTTGCATACAACATGCAACAACACTTTTGTAAACACAGTTTTACAGTGCGGTTAACAAATATTCATGGCACACATGGCGTATGAGTGTTGTCTCGTTGGTACTTGATAAAATGCCACACCAAAACACAACAAAAAGACAACAGAGAGAGAGAGAGAGAGATAAAGAAAGACAGAGAAAGGAGGAGGTGGGTGGAGCAGGCAGGCTGCAAACAAAAATATATGCAAAAGCAAAAGTCTAAAAGACTTCATTATACTTTCTAATTTTTTCGGTCACATTTGGCACCATGTGCAAAGCACAAGAAACACACTCACGTACATATCTTTCGGTGACTTTTCAGTACACCCATTGACACTAGGGATGGAAGTATGAAAATCATAAGCAAATCTGTAATTTTAAACGATCGATTTTGATAAGCAAGTCCTTGTGATCATATTGAACCATCACAGAAGTTAGAGTACACAAAATAAGGGAAATGTATTTGGAAATGAGCTAGCTAGATGTCTGAGACAGTTGCTGACAGTTAAGAGAAAATGCCACTTTGTAACCATTTTGAAGCAATAGAAAATACTTTTTTGTGGAGAAACTTGTTTGCCGAAGTATAAGAACCAATCAAAGCAGTGCCTTTTCCGAAAGAATAGAGCACTTTTTAGTCTACTGTCTAATACATTACAAGAATCCCGAACCTTGAACGCTTTTTAATATGTGAGTGTTGCCAATGTTTGGGAAATATGTGGAAATATGGGAAATATTTGGAAATGAATGATCTGATGGTTAAACTACCCACTATATTTGGAGTAACATAAACGCAACATATGTTCTTCCAACGAAACAATCCAATCTTTAATAACGAAAGTGTATGCTCTATATAAATTGTGATGCATCAGCAGCAAAAACAAAAAAAAAAACTAACTGTCGTTCATCCGAGCTTTATCAATGTGGAACGAAATGCCAGTCTGATTACTAAATATGATCTGAAGTTACGCAACATCTGTCCATGGCTATATCGACACGTATGCTGATGCTTAAACAAGTAAGAATTTTCCAAAACCCAAAATAAAATACGAATTATCTTTTTGTTAGGAGGGTACACCAATTCATCTTCCCAAACAAGCAGAGTCATAGCCCCTGTTCTAACGCCTAGATTGGCCATTTAACCTTACCCAGACACGCGGGTATGACTAGAGGCAGTTCTCTTGTTATCCTGTAATTTCGGGGTCTCGTAGACTAGTGTAAAAGTATTAATCACAGGGTTAAGAACCGCTCTTTGCCCGCAGCTCTCAAGAGCCAGCTATTACTCTCAGCTCATAGCTCTTGGCTCTGAGTTGAGAGTCGTAGGTCGAGAGCAGGTAGCGGTAAATGGCTCTGGGCTCTGAGCTTAGAGCTGCATATCGGGAGCGAAGAGCCATTAACCGGCTAGTGAGCCACAGCATAGAGCCGATAGCTGTGATTAATGTGTCAAGAGGTGGTTGATGGCTTGCAACTTCCGAAATGAGGGCCTCAGCTCACAGCCGTTTAGTTCTCCCAGCTCTCGGTAAGAAGCTCTCGGCTCTAAGTGAGAGACACAGCGTGTGTGAACCCAGGATTTTAACTAAGTTTTTTTTGATTTTGTTCACTCAATTTTGTGTGTCTGTTGACGATTTAACTTATTTAATAATCATTTCAGTTACTTTCGTATAGAAAGCCTGTTTGATGGCATTCTGCTAAGCAAATAATGCTGTGCAATTTCACTTTGGTCAACCAGAACAAAAATCGGTTCAAAAATATGCCACATCCGCTGTCCACTAACCGCTTGCCGCTCACATTTGAAAGTGGAGTGACCAATGAAGGACATTTTTGTTTGGAAATTTGTGGCCATCCCTAGCAGAAACACTAATTGCACAAGTGTGATGTTGTGAAATTGCAGACAAATGTTCAACTTGCTTAAGCTGGGTAATGAGATATCATGCCGATGTCATGAGTATCTGCCTGCCGGATATAAGCCCACACACACATACAGACTGTTGAAAAGCTTTAGGACGAGTGGAGCTTAACGCACTTTTACACATGCACAGGCAGGCAGACATTGAAAAATATGACACCCTATTTCCGTTTTCCGTACACTGACAATAATGGCTGACAATATGGCGCAGCTTACGCTTAAAAGTGATTGCCGCAGCCGCCAAAAACTTTCATTGTGCGCCTGGATGTGTGCGATGGGGGCAATGTAAAAAAGCTGGCATTCAGATTATATGTCTGGGATTTGGGTAATTTAAGCGGCTTTTAGCCAGGCTCCAGCAAATGGCTACGGCCACCCTTGCCTTGGTTTGGTGCAAGTTTTAAATTAATTTTCATTAAATGTGCCGCACACCAAATTGTTTTAAAGTGATTATGGTCGTGGAAAATTATGCATCTAATAGCGAGCGAGAAAGAGCCCCCACACAGAAAATCAAACAACAACAGCAGCATCAACGGCTCGGCTGCTGACAAAATGGGCGCAGAAACACGTCCGCTGCGAGCGGACGTATACGACTTCCGCATGGGGCTCTATCAATATGCACTTTGTGCCATTTTATTTTTTTTTAATAAATCTTTTTTTAATTATGCATCAATTATAATTAACTAGCCTCTGGCCTAGCCCCTGCTGTCTCCATATAATTTTAAATGCATGTGCCACATAAATAGTGTTAATTATTGAGTTAATGCAGTCGCCCATTGTTGTTTAAAATCGTAGATTATTTCGGTGCCGGCTTCAGAATTTGGACGAAAACAAAAACAACAACATTCAACATCCCATCAATTCAATAAATATATGTACACATTGAAAATGAGAATATGTTTTAATTATGCCCTTAAGTGATTTACATTGTATGGCGAGTTGAATTATTATGCAAAGTGTGTGCACTTGATGAGTCAAGTGGCAGCGTATGCAAGCGCGATAGTGAATAATTGATATGAAATGTGCATGAAATGTGTTTAAATGTAGTCTTGTTAATGATCTTTCCGATAGCATCTATATAAGCTTAAAGCTTATTTTCAGAACTATCGTTCTAGTTTAATAGCTGTAGGTATTGTTGCTCTTACAAAAACCCCAAAATCCAAATTATAATATGAGCGGAAATCGCTTTGAGTAGACTTAAAAAGAATATAGGATTGTTAATCTTTTCTAACTAATTTGAAGGACAGACTACTGACTACGACTAAGACTACTTTTCTGACTCTACTTTTGTATGACAGCTATACTATATAGATGTCCGATTTCGACAAAACTTGGTGGAGTCATGGCAAAGCATAGCATACTAAGAAATACAAAGTTTGGGGGCGTTTTCTTTGAAAATAAAAAAATTGTTCTCACAAAAACTAGTTTCTCGACCGATCATTCCTATGGCAGCTATAGCCTATAGTCAACCGATTTTGACCAAACTTTAAAAAATTGTGTGAAACCAAATAATATAAATATGTGCCGATTTTAAAGAGGTTTACATTAAAAACAAAATAGTTTTTCTTATTAAGACTATTTTTCTAACCTTACTTTTCTATGGCAGCTATACTATATAGATGTTCGATTTCGACCAACCTTAGTGGAATCTTGGAAAATCATACCAAACTAAGAAATACAAAGTTTGAAGGCGATTTCTTTGAAAACAAAAAAGTTTTTCTCACTAGAACTAGTTTCTCGACCGATTATTGCTATGGCAGCTATGTGATAAAGTCATCGGATCCGGCCTGTTCCGACAAATGTGCAGCGTATTTGTACCAGAAGACTTTGTGCAAAGTTTGGTAGCGATAGCTTTAAGACTGACAGAGGCGATAGCATAGAAACAGAGGGGCAAGGCTCTCCTCGTCATGCTGATCAAGAATATATATACTTTATGTGGTCGAAAATGCTTCCTTCTATGCGTTACAAACATCTGTACAATTTCAATATACCCTCTGCAAGGGTATAGTAATAAAATGCGGAAAGTTATGATTACATTAAAGCTCTCATAAAGAGTATATTTATTATAGTCTGGTATTACCGACTTTCTTATCCGCTTTGCCAAGGATAGTGTGACACCCAGACATAAAGAGCTAACGACCTACTTTTTCTAAGTGTCAGCACCTTTAATCGAGATGAATTTTCCTCAATTAGTCCAGTTTATTGTAGCTTATTAGCAAGGACAAAATGAAGTGTGGCAAATAAAACGTGGGGCCTCAATAAGTCAACCAATAGACTTTTCAAGCGCAGTTTTCTAATACTTCTTCTTCTCTATTTCTTCCACTTTTCGCCACCCTAATTAGTCAATCAGCTAAGCAATTTTCTAACTATTATCTCTAACGGAAACCAATTCCCCAGCTCAAGAATGTAATAAACCCATCAGAGAGAGAAGAAAAAGTGAAGAAAAACTTTCTAAGCACACAATTGCCGGCGACATCTTTGTATGCATGTGTGTGTGTGTCTGGGTAGGTATAGGTGTAGGTGTGTGTGTGTGTGTGTGGCCTCTCTTACCCAACCTTTCAACTTTATTTATTAAAAGTGCTTATTACTTTAACACTTGAGCGCGATTTAACACGATTTTCTCAAGTATTTTCGTACGTAGGACAACGAGGACACATTCCATGCTTTGTGCCAGGGCAAGTGAGTGTCAAGGTATGTCTCTGTCTGCCTGTCTGGCTGTCTGCTTAAGTGTGGCCGACCTCGAACCCTCGAAGAACCACCCACCCACATTTTGTGTACTTGCGTATTTAGCTTACCTTATAGCTTATACGGATGTACCACTACAACGAGTCACAGCCAAAGCAGTTTCATCTTTTTCCAAGTGCAGCCAAGGCTCTGGATGCAGAAGCTGCTTCATCATTTTTACTCTTTTTCTTCACGCACAGTTTGTAGGTGGGTGCTTGGGCACATACACTGAAAGATGTTTTAGAAAGAATACAAAGATATAGGGTGATAAATATATATGTATATATATTGAGATGTGTGGTTGTCTTTGTGCTTGGAGCTCACAGATGGTAGGAGCTATTAGATAGAAGTATACGGAGTGAATATTCCTTATGAGTTTAGCCATCCGACAAAGATTGCCTGACCGAAAGCCAAGTTATGCGCAAAAGAAAGTTCAATAAAATATAAACTTTACATAAACATTCTTAGGTACAGGCTTTTTTTCAGAACAACTGAAACACATTAAGTTTTCATTTATTTTTCTCCCTTTTTTTCCCCAGCAACTGCATTTCTCCGAGTGTACACTTTGTCGGACTTTGCTGCTGTGGCTTATAAGCAGCCATCAACTTACGTTCTGTTCTTCCGTTGGTTGCCTTTTGGTCCTTTTGCTTGGCTCTTCAACGCCTTGGCTGTAGCATCGGCTGTGTGGAATTGTCGTCCCTCCTTGCCCCGCTCACTTGTCTTTGGTTTTTGGTGCCCTGCCCCTAATATTGCCCTTGACTGTTGTCAACATGCTTCAGAATCGTTAGTATTTGTTCTTGTTGTTGTTGTTCTTGTTGTTGTTGTTGACTTTAAGTGTGTTGATTTCATACAATTAACTTTTTGTCTGTTTGTTCTGTGTTTTGCCATCATTTCCTGCCTTTGCGCTAGCGAATGACAGACGCTTACGGGGGCAAAGTCTCTGACATCATTTGACGTGAGAGCGACGAACAAAAAAATAAATAAGAACCGAAAACGAACCAGAAATACCACCGAATCCAACCAAGCTGGTAAAATTTAATATTTATTTTTATGTTTTCTGATTTTTGTTTTTCTGAGACCGCAGTCGTGCGGGTCGTGGGTTTTTCTGCTTATTTGTGCTGGGGGATTTATGAAAAATTTAGTTTCACTTGTTATTTTTACTGCTCAGGTAATTTCATTTTTATTTTCAGGACATGCGTAAAGTTCACGTCTCTCAGCTTTTATTGTGTTCGTGTAACTGTGCGTGTGTGTGTGTGTGTGCGTGTGTGTGTGTGAGTAAAATGTCATTTGTTTTCATTTGCGTTAACGTACGTGAAGCGGATTATTTTAATTTATTTTCACACACTTCTCGGTGCGTTTTAAATTTGAAGAGTTTCATTTAATACTTTTACGGCTGCTCGCATTAAATAAAATTATTCTGCTGATTTTGGTATATATATTAAATTAATGTCTTTAATAAAGGTTTCAATCCTAATTGTTGGCTTAGACACATTCTGACACTTATCATTTACTTAATTTATGGCTTTGACACATTTAATTATTCCCCCTGTGGCCACTTCTTGAGAAGAAGCCATAAAAAACAGATACGCACATAGATGAGGCGGCTTTTGATTAATTTATTTTAATTATATTTGAACAGTCGCCGCCCGAGAGAAAGGAGAGAGTGAAGTGTTGCTCTAAGAGCAGTTCGTAGGAATTTAGCTTTGCAGCAAGCTAGCATATTTTCAATATCAATTTCAACAAAATACTTGGGTCCAAGTGTTATTAGACAGGGTTCAATGAGCATTGCCAAGCCTGGCTTTTGATAAACATTTTCAATTCGTATAACACTGAACGACACGAAAAAAACCCGGCATGAGAACCTTCTGATAGAAGGGACTTCTGCAAGCAACACCACATACTCAGTTTTTCAACTGTATCCTAGGATCGCCTACCATGGGTACTTTTGTACTAGCGACAACAATTTTAACTTAGAAGTTAATGGTTGAAGATAAAAATCTACAAAATTCAGCAAAAACAGACAGGGTCATTGGGATCGTAATATCAAAAAATCGGGTTATTCATACAGTTGGTTAAGGTACCTGCAGAAGGGCTCAAATCTAAACTCTTTCATATCTTAAAAAGCGCACATTAGAGTTTTCTTAAAAACTCAATTTATGATGGCATAATGGGTTATTTCATGGGCCTAAGAGATGTTACTACTCAGCCAAAAAACTGCGAGATGCTGCACCATTTAAAGATCCACCCATGAACCACGCATTAACTAGACTAATAAATAGACCGAACTGCGATTTCAAATTTTCTAACGAAGCATTTTTGCGCATTTTTAGAGTATTAACAGCTTCAAAACTTATGCAATTGAGCAGGAAAACAGATATTATCATTAAAAACTTTAGTTTGAAGCATTTTAGTGTATCGCGGTTAGTCCATTAAAGGCATTTTATAGTGAATTTGTTCTATTTTCTTGCTTGCACTGAAGCAGGTTACCTATTAGACTAGCATAATTTTGGAGAAGCTGATAATACCCGAAATGGTCAATGTTATTCTAAGGCAGTTGCTTGCTTAAAGCTGCTTAGTTGGTGAAACCGAAAAACGCAGTTTGGTTTATTTTTCGGTAAAGTACATGGCATATGTGGAGTGGTTTATGGGTGAATCTTAAAATGGTAATACATCTCGCGGTTTTATCATCTCTTAGGGACATGCAACAGACCATTATGCCATCATAAATTTAGTTTTTAAGAAAATTATACCGTGCGGTTTTAAATATATTTAAGATGTCCTTCTGGAGGACATAACCATTTGTACAAAGAACGCGATTTTTTGATATTACGTTCCCAACTGTGTTTGCTGAATTTTGTAGATTTTTATCTTCAACCATTAACTACAAAGTTAAAATTGTTATCGCTTTGTGTTGTCACTACAAAAGTACCCATAGAACGCGAACCTAGGGTACAGTTGAAAAACTGAGTATGAGGTGATGCTTGCAGAAGTTCCTTCCATCAGAATTTAAGGGTGTCATACCGGGTTTTTTTTTCAAAAGTTTGATTTTGTCGTACTGTGTAATGGAGGTGCAGTTTTCCTCAAACAATTTCTTAAACCGAGTTCAATATTCGTATTTTATTGCATCTCAACGCAATAAGGGTATTCACAAACTCCCCTTTCGCTGAGCATCTTTTCCTTAACATAATTCCGCCCCGGCCATAATTTACATGCCAACCCTATAAATCATTTAAACAGCTGACAAAATGTGGCCAGAGGAATGCTCATCTATTCCCGCACAAAATTTCATCTGCCAAAGACATTTAACTTTTGTTCACAGGTTTCTGAAAAGTGCGCGCTGTCGTTTGCGTTGAAGCATTTTGGTAAGTGTCATCAGCATACACCCACAAATATACACACAGTCACACACACACACACACGTGCCGAAAATAAATGTGTTATGCGTGCGCTTAAGTGCTCATTAATTTCGTATGTCAAACTATGTTTGCGTGGAAAGTCAAGCGCCAATGTTCCACGTTTAATCGTTTTGAAAGCGAGACGACATGTAAATGATGTTAATACTGATGATAGAGAGCCGAGAGTTTTGGTAGAGTATGCCCCTCCCTGATTATCGCAGAGGTTTATAAAAGGCTTTTGGCTATCCGGTCAAAGGCACTCGGCATGCACAAAGAGCAGTTGGATGGAATGCACGTACATGTCTGCATGGAAGGCATTTCAATTGAACATTTTGCTGCAGCCTTTTGCCTTTCCAACTGTGGCCGAAAGAATTGATTTGAGACAAGGCCTTTGTATGCATTCCCTGCTAGCAACCTGAAATTCCGAATTTCTTGACTGGATTTCTTGAGGCAAAGTTTTTGGCACCTTTGTTTAACTTGCAGTGGGATTAGGTAGTTCCTTAAAAGATTGACATTAAATTGGTTTCCATTTTGATGGTTTATTTGTTAGTCAAAGTCTCCAGAGCTGGGCAAAGGCTTATTAAGTGAAACCCCTTTTAAATATAAATTGTTTTATTAGGGACCAAACGCGCAAAAAGGTTGTAATAAGATTGTGCTTATGTATGGCTATGTTAAAGACAGAATAAAGCTTTTTATTCGTACTACACATACAAAAAAATATCCAAAAAAAAAGAATCATTTGTAAGGGATATGCCATAAATATCATAAATAACCATTTTTAGATTATAAATAATATAAGCAATCAAACTGACGTCTTAGTTGAAATTTGTGGAGTAAAAACCGAGACCTCAGGGGAAAAAATTGCTGTCGGTTGCATAAGATCTAGCTTACCAAGCTAAGTTGTTAACAAAGGATGACACCAGACAAAAAGTTAAACACACATCTGCTTTCAGAAATGGTCGAATACGTATAAATTTATAGTAATTTAAGCTTAATGTTGCTTAAAATGTCATTTTGTACCCTTTTAGAAAAGATTTATGGGGATCACATTCTATGTTTTAAGCTCTTTTTGATGTGATCGTAAAGTGTTACTTGTTAGATTTAAAACTTACTATTCCAAACAATTTTGCGATTTTTATTGGTGAAGATAGCAGACCCTACGGTTCGCTTCTTTGGGAGAAGCGGCCAAGAGGCCCTTTAACCAATAATTGGCTTTCGCCAAAACGTCATAGATGCTCCTGGATTTCTAACCAAATACGCCACCGGCCTCATTAAGAACCTGATGGTCTATGTGTGACCCCATCTGGGATTCCGGCTGAACTGCCTAACTTTAACTATAAGCGAAGATATACCATTTTGAATGCATGAGTTCAAAACTAGTTAATTGTCTACTGCCCTAAAATATGGTATGCAAAATCATTATAGTTCGCTAGTAATTTGTATTGAATCCTTTTTAAAATCTTTAACAACATCCATTGATGGGTACAAAATATGGTACAAGAAGATAATCATGACTCGTGAGATGAATATCAGCAAGGCAAGCATGTGGCACATCATAAAACGTGACTTGAGACTCAGTGTCTATAAGAGACACACCGGCCAATTGCTCACAGCAGCCTTAAAAAAACTAAACTAAATAAGACAATATCGAAAGCATTGCGTCGGTAGTGCGCGAACAATACTGACGAGATAATGTTCACCATAGAGGAGTCCTTCAACAAACAAAACGGTAGAGTGTATGCTGTGTTATCAAATCAAGCGTCCGAACTCAGTCCGTGGGTTCAGAGAGGTCCGGTGTGGAGTCGCCTATGCTGGGGTCACCAAAGCTCCACCAAAGCTACACTTTTATTTCTTAATTTTTCAGACAAATAATGCTATATAGAAGATGTATAATCGGCCATTAATCTTACAAAATATGAAATTTGGCAATGAACCACTTTAGAACCGATTGAAACTGATTTGAGAAAATGTTTTACGTTTTATTGCCAACATAGTTTCTCTTTATTAAATGACATGAAATGGCTTTGAATCGCTTTCGAAACGGTTAAAGCTACTTCGTAACCCATTTCGCATATGAATATAAATCAACTCCTTATTAAGGGACATATACATATGCTACACTTATAGCCCGGTTAAAAACCAGTTACCCGTTGACAAAAATGAGACATTTCCTGGATGAGCATTTCCATGATGAGATGTTTGCTTTCATATTTAAGCCACAAACTCATTATTTCAATTATGAATGAATTTTAGACTGTTATTTAACTTTGGTTCCTGCAACAGCATTGACTTTCCCCAACTTTTAGTATCTTCTTCTCTTGGTTTTCTTTCCAAACCCCCGAACAAACGACACACACACACAAATCTGAAAACCATTGAGAGCTTTCACTAAACTCCTGCCTCCTGTGTATGTAATTACATATGTGCGAGTAAATACGAACGCATTGAGCATAATTATCTCTGTTATGTCTTATGCTTAGTATCAAGTACACCAGTTACTGCAAACAGGAACACAGCAACAACACAAGAAGTCAAGGGTTGCGGTTGGTTTTTGAGGTGGGGCGCCCCTCATTGACTGACTGAAATGCAGCTGCGAGTTGGCATTCCATCATTAGGAATTAAGCAGAAAGTCAGTACGGAAGTTAAGTACTTTTCCAAGTGTGTTAAATGACAGCAGCCGGAGCAAAGTTCGAAAAGTTTCCGCCGTAATGCGGGCGACACTCATACATACTCCCTTTTGCACTTGTGTTTTATTTTCGCCGCTGCATCCTTTAAATATTTTGCCTTTAATTAAAATTTCAACAAGCCAGACTCAACTCGCACAGCGATGCCCGCATAAATTAACTTTTGCGTAGGTGACTGCAACTCCGTCCACTCCATCCCCATTGGGATGGGGTTGGGGGTGGGCGGCCTTCTTTGCGCCGGTGTAAACGTAGCGTAAGTGCCTTATCTTAATGTGCGCCCATATCTGGGCTTCTAATGCATATAATAGGCCCAGGCCCAGGACCCAGGACCCAGCTATTTAAAGTCTAACAACCCTTTTTATATGCAAATTGTTGCGTCACACGTACACGCCCCAACGCCCCTCCGCCGCTAGACTGAATGATGAACGGAGTCTGCCTTCCGCCGCACACAACATGACGCTTTTTTTTCCCCCTGCACTTTTCAGACACGGCCGGGGCTCTATTTTAATTTCTCTCATTTAAACATTTCGTAGGAAAAAACCATGTGGGTGCACGAATATTTTTTATCCCCGGCAGTCGGTCGTCCTTTTACACGACTTCTGGCTGCGTCTCTGTCTCGGTGAGTGTGTGAAAAATGTGAAAATAATTTGCAATTTAAATAGTTTTAATTAACTTTCACTAATTTGATGTCGCTCAACTTGCCGCAAGTTGGCAAACTAATTTTAAAGTGATTTATTATTTAAACAGCTTGATGATTGGCAGCAAAAAGCAAAAAAACAGGGCGAAAAAAAATAATAGAAAAGTGCCTGCGGCCTAATTAGCAAAAGGTATGTGACTGTGTGCGCCCAGTGGTCCTGCCATGCAGCTCTGGCAATGTGCAAATGATGTTTGAAATTGGCTTGGCAGAGTGCCCAACGGATGATGTAGTACTAGATGACTGGAGTAGCAGCCACGCACCCACGTCGAAAATTTATTGGATGTTCATTTCCACTTTTTATGGCCGGGGTTCAGGCCATGGCTGTCAGGACTGCCATTTTAATGTCAACGACGTTGAGTTATGGGTAGAATATCTAATTTTTATAATTTTTCTAGGCCAAATGCAATTCTTAGAACACCTGGAACAGACAATTGATCAATATTGTGTAGAGCAGGGACTGAACCAAGGTTCGAAACCAAAATCTTTAAGCAAATTTTGAGCTCAATAGCTTAAAAACTGAGGGACTAGTTCGCTTAGAAACAGACAGACGGACGGACAAAGCTCAATCGACTCAGCTCGTCACCCTGATCAAGAATATATATAGTTGATGGGGTCGAAAATGAGTTGCAAACTTCTGGGCAAAATTATAATACCCTATATAAATATTCTTGATTTTAGAACGTTTTTTCTCATTTCATTAATTGTTTAACAGTCGATTTTTGGTACTAGAATGTTACGTACTCAATTTAGTTTCAATCATTCATAATACTTTAAGTAAAAAACTGCTTAAATTCTATAGTAGTAAGTAGATTGTAGTAATTTCTTCCCGTAAATTCATCATTATTCTTGGGGCATCAAAAAAAATATCCTCTAAAATGGTTATTAAATTGCCTTTATGGTTTTGGTGAGGATGAGTTTGCTTTTGTGTTTTCTTGTCATATCCCAAGCCTTGTGCAAAGTAAATCAGAATAATTTACAGCTCCAACTTTCTGTAAACCCAAAACTTATTATATTTTCTAAAAATAAAACCCACAAAAATGAATGTGCCCAGCCAAATGATGCCTTCCTGCAGCACTTCCAATACTCTGAAAAAGCGCTCATCCCTGCAGTTGATTATGGATCGCACGTGTGAAGGGATGACAGAAATTGTCAACAAATACCGACGAAGACTTCGAAACGAATCGAGTCAAGCGATACAAATGGCCAAGTGTAAGGACTGCGGATGTTTGATTGGATGCTCCCACTTCAAGGTGGAGAAAAAGAGACAGCGGTGAGTGTATTGGGATGGCAGTCTACAATCGGGAAGCCTTGTAACACATATCAATGCAGGTTCTATCAAGTTATAAGCGGTAAGGTGCTTGGAGTTGGCTTGCTTATGGTGATTCTGTTGTTAATGCTATTAATGGGATGGTATTTGTTAAGATGCTATAATCATACTTTTTCCTACGGATCTGGTGGATGTGTATCCACTGTGTTTTGGACCTACGATGAGTGTCCGATACTGGTGTAGCTTCACATGGGAATTTTTAAAGCAGTTCTACAAAATTTAAGGCTTCAATTGTTGTATTTAATGCCAAATCGATTTGACCACAAGACATTTCGGTTTCTCTTATTTCAAGGCTTAATCAAATTAATCACCTTATTTAAAATCCTTAAACTTGCCCATAAATCATGGTCTTTGAAATTGCCAGACGACACTCGCACACCCACCCACCCACACCCACACAAACAGAAGTGCAGAGGCCTCCCCCCCTCGCCCCCCCTAAACACATAACAGTTAAGCACAAAAATGTGCACAAAAGGGAAATAATGGCAACGTCATTAGATAAAATGTATCAAGTTGGCTGGGCTGGCACCAATCCGCATGAACACACTCCAAACCAAAATCAATAGCAGCAAATTGAAAACCGAAATTTACAGTAATCAGCATAATATATAGAAAACCGCCATTAAAATCATTATGTACCGAGTTTAATGCCTATTTATGGCTGATTTCAATTTGAGTGCCATCGGCAAAAAAAACCTGCTGGCAGCGAAAAAAGTAATTAACAACAAATTGCGAAACCAAAACCATGGCAAACAACCGACACACTTAAAGCTAATTAAATTTTACGCCAATGACGAAATGATTGCAGTACACAAGTACAGTTGCCCCCAAGCGGTACCATATTAAAAACTTTTGTTAGCGATTAAGGGAAGAAAGCGAAACAGCAGAGAGAGAGAGAGAGAGAGAGAGAGAGGCAGGCCACATTTTAAAACCACTTAATTGATTTGCCCATAAATTTCCACACAAAACTTGAGCAGAAAAAACGCAACCTCTAAAATTTAGCCAAAGCCCTGTAATTTGTAACTGGCCGAAATAATTGATGCCACACACACACACACATGCACATTAATTACCACAAAGTAAAGGACGACGACGACGACGACAAAAGTGACGACGAGCGTCCAGCCAAGCGCAACTAATGCGCACAAAAGTAGACTATGGCAGTTGAGAGAGAAAAAAAATGGCAAACGTTTGCCGCTAGCATGTCGAAAAGTTGACCAGCCAACCATTTGAGTGGCTCCAGCTGGCCCCCCCCCCCTACCAGCCCCAGCCCCAACCACGACCCCAAATGCCAAGCGCAAATTGCAATCATATTAAAAGCAGCCGCCAAATGGAGAAAAAAAAAATGGCATCGCCGCGCGATTTCTGCTCAAAACGAATGTGCCGCGAAAAAGGCATTCCCAGCGAGTGGTGCAGCGTATCCGTAAACTAATCATAGCCACTAACGAGTCATCAAGTCCCAAAACCGTAACACGTTGCCCGGCCATTTCCATTTCGGAGCCCTCTGTCTCCTTCCCTCGCTCTCCTTATGTCCGCCAAATGGTAATTTCCTTGCTAAAAACTTTTGGTCATTCGCTTTATTAACGCCCAAGCGAAAAGAAGAAGGAAAAAGCCATCAGAGAGTGATTAAAAATTTGGAAGAAATGGAAATTAATTTCGAGAATGCAAAATTTGCAGCTAAGTGCACGGTTAAACGAAGCGGGCGAATTGGAGAAGCAAACCCAACAAAAAAAAAAACATTTAAAACATACGAAAAACTAGAAAACTTAAAAAGTTAATGTGAAAAGTTGAATGGAAAATTGATGGGACTGACATGGTGAGTCAAATGAGGCAGAAGGTGTGAGCCAAGATGAGGAACTTAAAGAGGTGGGAATGATTCGACTTGCTAGTTCGAAAAAGCCTTAACTCGGGAAGAGAGTATTATAATTTTAAACAGAAGTCCAGAGACTACGTAAAGTATATATATATATATCTGTCGGTTTCTACACAAACTATTCGGGGGTGTGCCAGAAATCTCTAGAGATATTCGTGAACACGTTTTTATTTCGAGCTACAACTGCTTGCCCTTATATGTGAAATATCTCCAAAATGCTGGGCTGCTAGATTAGATGACATAAGTTGAGAGATTTTAAACCGACTGTTCAAGGCCAAGTAGGTTTGATACGTACGGTTTCCTTTCTCTATTATCTGTCACTTTACATCTAACGTTCTCCTAGTTTAGTTCAAAGTTCAATTGCTTAAACGAAAATCCCTGGAGATTTCTGGGATACCCCCGAATAACTCAGTTTTGGAGCTATATTTTGACTGCACACTGCTTATACGTAGGAACAACACGGATGACCATTTCGTATAGCTGTCATAGGAACGATTGATTACGAGATTATAAAAACTTCGGCACAGACAAAGTTAGCGTTCCTTGCCGATTTAATACCCTTGCAGAGGGTATATTGAACTTGATATTGCTTATAACGAATAGAAGGAAGCATTTCCGACCACATAAAGTACATATTCCAGATCAGCATGACGAGCGGATTTGTTGTAGCCTTGTCCATCTGTTTTTATGCCATCTCCTTCGTCAGTTTTAAAGCTATCGCTACCAAACTTTGCACGAAGTCTTATGGTACAAATACGCTGCACATTTGTCGGAACCGGCCGGGTCGGACGACTCTAACATATAGCTGCCATAGGAACGATCGGTCGAAAAACTACTTCTAGTGGGAAAAACTTTTTTGTGTTCAATGCAAACGTCTCCAAACTCCGTATTTACTAGTTTTCAATGTTTCTTCACAATTCTGCCAAGTTTGGTCAAAATCGGACATCTATATAGTATAGCTGCCCTACAAAAGTAAGGTTAGAAAAATATTCTTAGTAGGAAAAACTTTTTTGTCTTCAGTGTAAACCTATTTAAAATGAGTAAATATTTATTTTATAAGCTTTCACACAATTCTTCAAAGTTTTGTCAAAATCGGATGACTATAGGATATAGCTGCCATAGGAATGATCGGTCGAGAAACTAGTTTTAGTGAGAAAAACTTTTTTGTTTTCAAAGAAAACGCCACCAAACTTTGTATTTCTTAGTTTGCTAAGCTTTCCCATGATTCCACTAAGTTTGGTCGAAATCGCACATCTATATAGTATAGCTGTCATAGAAAAGTAGAGTAGAAAATAAGTCTTAGTGGGAAAAAGTGGTTTTTTTTCGGTGGAAATGTTCTTCAAATTAGTTAGCAAAA
The DNA here is from genome assembly GCA_035044965.1 of Lordiphosa andalusiaca. Classification (NCBI taxonomy): domain Eukaryota; kingdom Metazoa; phylum Arthropoda; class Insecta; order Diptera; family Drosophilidae; genus Lordiphosa; species Lordiphosa andalusiaca. The sequence goes on along the minus strand of JAWNNM010001363.1, from coordinate 1,250,817 downwards.
CGTGCTGCAAGGGTAAACACTTTCCTTTTTTTTTTTTGTTCTCCATTCACTTCACAACTAATGCCAGTGGCTGAAAAAAAATGATGGCTTATTTATTAGATCAAATTATAAGGAGCAGTTGCTCCACTGTCATATCAATATCTCGCACTTCGTGTGGACACTTAGAAGGATTTCAATTAAATTTCTCCTCTAGCTTAAAATCTTCAAATTTGTTAAGATGTTGCCATTTTGGATCTGGGTTAATCCCTGCTCTAATTCGGACTCAGAGCTTAAGTAATTAAATTTGCCACTTAACACTTACTTCAAAATCTCCTTCCAAATTGCCCAACGCAATCGCTTTAACCAATTTGTTGGATAATTTTCTCTTCCCATACAGAAAACGAAAATGGAAAAAGCTTCTCAGCTTGCTTTGCCTTTCGATCAGCATCGTCTCGGGCCAGTTTCATTTTCAATTATCTAATTCCTCTCACCTCACATGCAACTAGCCGCCACTCCCACAACAGTTAACAACTCAAATAAGCTGCTTTCAGTCTTTCGTCCCAGAACCTTCATCTGCCCCAGCCAAGTACATGCCCACCTTATGCACATATGTGCACACAGTGCATTACCTAGAACGGCAGGGTAATAAGCTCTTTTAATGCACATGGGGGAGGAAATCCGGTACCAGTGTATAAAAGATGCCCACCACTGTGCTCGCACACCTTAAATGTTGCAGGCAGCTAATGTACACACGCGCACACACGTGCAGCTGCATTATGACCGAGCGCAAGTCAACAGAAGTGCAACAAAAACCACTAAAAAAAAAAGAAAATCTGTGAATTCTGCACTTTGAATTGCAAGCAAAATAAGAAAATGCACAAAACGAAATCTAAAAGGCTGAGAAAATGCAGTGGAAAATATTGTCAACAAGGGCGCGGTCAGAAGTTGACAAGCAGCGGCAGGACTACGGACAACGAAGACGACAACAGACCCAACAATGAGGCATTTTTAATGCAACCATTAAACAATGGCAACGAGGACAGCGCACACAGACACACACACACACACACATGTATATATAACCACGCACACAAAAACAAAAGTGGCTGCAGCAACCACATTGACTGCAGCAGCGGAGCATGTTGCAACGAGAGCATAACCCAGGAAGCAATTATTTAGACATTATTTATCAGGTCAGAAACTAGGAAGCTACCCTTTCCTTCAGAAGCATTAAATGTAAGCTAAGGGGAAGATTCCGGCTTGTGAAGCTAACCAAAAGCTCTTTTAAACGAAGAGTTGGATTGGTAGTTTGGGTAACCAAGATCCTTATTCCATCTATTTTTGTGGTTTCTTTTGTGAGCGTCAGCAATTCGAAAATATCTTATTGGGGATATATTCCAGATATGGAATACATTACAAATGGTTCGTTTATATACTAAACTGAATGCAGTATGAAAGGATGAATGCATGCAGTATTTAACACTAATTCGCTATCTAAAATTCATTTTAACAAGCTTTACCACACATTCTCCTGCGACTTTGCAGATATCCATTTCGTCAGTCCTTGACTGTGAAGACCTTAACTTCGATATCTTGCTGAATGCTCTGAGTTTCCATGGATTTTCCGGTAGCAGACTCAACGGCCGTTTTCAATGTCTATTGGGTGTCACACTCAAGCCAAAGTTACTGTCATTGGGAGTATATTAAGGCAGTTCCTTCGCCTAGCCTTGTCAGTTGGCGCGAGCAAAACTTTTCAATACAAAGTATGAAACCCATGACGCTACTAAAGGATGACATTGAAGAATGCGACGGGGTTTGGGTCCAGGGGCCAAACATATTGAATGGGCCGCAACAAAGGCTAGATTTAGTCTTCAACTGGCTGGTGGTTCGAACTGCAGTTATATCAAAGCTGTTGCATTTGCTAGAAAACCACAGGCAATCTACACCCACTCACATATATCAGAGTTTTGGGCCAGGCAGCTGCCATGTCAAAATGAATGGAACGCATGACAAAATGAATGGATGGGCACATACATACATACATCCACACATATGTTTGTACGTACGCTGGGAAGCAAAACGACCGCAAGCAGGCCAACAGCTTGGCCAAAAGCAATACACACACACACACACACTCTCCACGAGGGCATGGACATACTGGGGACAGGCAATGGGCATGACATGCCAACGCATTTCTAGAAAGAAAAGTCGTGTGTCCTCAAATGTGAATGAGACCGGATTGTCGTAGTCGTTGTTGGCATCGTCCCCGACTGCTGGTTGGCAAAAAGTTTCAATTGTCTGTGCCCGAGGATGTGTGAATGTGATTGTTTAAGTTTTTCTTATGCCCCCCCCCCCCCCCCGCAGGAAGCTGCTCCTGTTGCATGTGGGTACAATTAATTTTTAGTTGCGTATCAGTCACATGGATGGAGTTGACGATGATGCATTGTGGCTGTGATACTGGTATTCCAGCAGGCAGTTCAAACTCGAAAGCCTGCAAAATGCGATAACTAGAACATCAGAAAGTTTTGTGCATTTCATATTCATTCGTTGTTGACCTGAGACGAAGTTGTTCCGTTTTGGGGGGGGGGGGAATTTTAAGCACGCCCCAAAAAGTATGCTTTAAAATGTGTAAATTTATTTGGTCTGTGCGAATTTCCTTAATGACTTTGGTAATGTTCTAATTAAGCACCAGCAAAAGTTATGAGCACATTTATGAATGCAAATCTACAAATCACGCACTGGGCCGGATATGGCATTAAAATAATACATTAGCTTTAACAAACGGTGCCGGCGCCCACACACAAAAAAAAACCGTGATTAATTTAAAAACTCTGGCAAAGGGGGAAGAATTATTAACCGAGAGGAGTTGGGTCTAATACAAATCACGAGTAATGGCATTGTAATAAAAACAAATTTCCACAAACGTTTGGCCTAATTGTGCTCCCAGTAGAAGCAACAGCAACAACAACACCGTCAGCAGTCGCAAAAGGCCAACCACCACCCACCGAAAAAATGCGATTGAGCGGAGGGGGATGGAGTTAGCCGAGGACTGTTGCTTTTGCTTTCAGCGTGACACAGAAAATATTCTCAGTGCAAATTCCCCACTCATACACACACACACACACACACACACACCGCCAAATTGGCCTGTCCACAAACTAAAGTTGCATGTCAGTGAAGCATAAGCAGGCCCTTCGAGCTCGCCAAGGTGCTGCCAGGAATGGTGACGACGTTCAAGTTGCTGACGATGTCGACGACAAAACACACAACGAAACGACAATATAAAAACACGATAAGCAAAAAACTGCGACTTCCCCTTTTTGGAAACCCCCCTTTTCGGCGATTTTAGTAGAGAAGTTGATGAAAGGAAAGGTAAGTGTAGACTGCTACAGTGGCACAGTGGTGGCTGGGCTTACAATTTGGCAATTAATTTATACAACACTAAGCAACAAGGACCAATATATTAAAGGGTTGGTCCTGAATTCGGATGATTTTTCGTGTGTGTTTGGTAATTATAGCTTGAAGCTGCTTAAGGTGCATTTTTGAACCTATTTTATGCTCGTTTTATGGGAAAAGTTGATGTATGTGGTGGCTCACTTCTATTTTATCTTAAAAACTATATCTTAGCTTTAGCATTAACTGACCCAAATAATTTTGCGAATTTTTTCAAGCAAAGATATGGCATTTTGGGTTCAAAATGACCATAGTTTGTACCGCCCATAGTTAAGCAATCGATTTTGATTGAACATTTTCATCAGTATTAACAAGTTGACTATTGTACCTTGTGTAAGTTATTTATAACATTATTGTGGATGATAAAAGGCAGTGTAACTTGATGGTCTAGATAAAATCCTAAATATACCTTTAAAATAGTACTGAAATTGTTGTACATTCTTTTAAAGCTCCGAAGTGATGTCCTTAATGTCAAACTGTGAATTGCGCTAAGGAACACAGTGCTCTTTGAATTTGCCGAGTTGACAAGAGAAACAAAAATCCAAAAAAAAATTTTAGTCGTTGCTTTTTTTGAAATATATTAACGGCCGTTCATCTCATTTTTCACTCTTCGTAAGATCTTCGAGTGCTGAATCCTTCAAAAAATGTTAAAGCCATACCTAATTTCCAGCTTGGTTTCTGACTGAGCCATGCAACACCCGAAGAACTACATCAAGTGGTCAACTACATCGTCGACTGGTGCACCGCCAAAGAGTAAATGGGGGTAGCTTAGCTTGACCTCCAGCAGGCCTTCGATAGAGGACTGCTTTCGAAGATCAAGTACCCATTTCCTCCCAAACTATAGCTGGTTCTCGAGACGAACAGTACCTTTGAGGAGGCACCGAAATGTGCCACATCTAAAACACCAACCATTCTTGCTGATATTCCGCAGGATGGCGCATTGGGCACTACGCTATATACTCCATCTACACCCACGATTTGCCAAAAACCAGTAGTATTCCGATCGAAATCTCAGCATTATCACAACATTCGCTGCGGCTAAGTCTCATCTGACAAAAATTCAAGTGGTCCAGGCACCTCAATACCTGGTACCTGAAAACCAGAGATATTGAAAAGGACCTTGGAGTTCCTATGGTTGGACATGCACCTTGAGAAGTGTTCATACCACCCGAACAAACTGTCGAAAAATTTTGCTAAGAAGAAGCAGAATGCGAGGAATTCTTCAAGGGAGAAGGCTAAAGAGAGTCCTACATAAGGACCTCATCACACGGCGTTTCTATTATAACACAAACCACACCAAAAAAAATCTAAAAAAATTGAAATATATGGAAGAGAAAAAGTCTGACCTAAAAAAATGTAAATATGTCTTAATCCTTGACAATACAGAATACGGTTGGTAAAGATCGAACTTTAGAATAAGTTTAGATTGTCATAAAGACTTGATAGTTGTCAATTGTAAAGCAACCTCTTTGTTTTGAGTTTTACTTTTCACCACTGTGCCGCGAAAACCACTTAGTACGGTGGGCTAACTTTGCGGTTCCTTTAACTTTTCCTAACCTGCGCCCACCCATCACCACTCAACCATCGGCTAAAGCAGTAAACTGAGTGCAATGAGAAGGCACAAAACAAAAAAAAACCGCCAGGAGAGCCTAGAGCCTAACCCACAGCCCTTCCACCAGACGATAGTTCGTTGTGTGGGCTGAGGTTTAGCTGGCTTGTGGTTTTATAAGCAGGGCACAATTAGGCGGACGGACAAAAAGGGGGAAGGAGTTGGAGTCCAAGTTAGAGTCGCACGGCAGCATTAGCCCCATAAGTCAGTCACTTGCACAAGCCAGTACAACAAAACAAAACACAGCAACACCAACACCAACAACAACAGCAGCAACGTGTAATTCAATGCGCGACGACGACGAAGACGATGGTTGAGAACGAACCAAAGCCAAAGCCAAAGCCCGCCGCGCTCTCTAAGAAAATTGGCGTCGACTTTAGAGTGGACAAGTCAACAGGGCACATGGCACATCGCACAGAGGCACATGAAACACAATTCAAAAACACTTTGACCGGCAAAGTTGCCAGACGGCATTTCTTCTGAATTTCTTCTCCCTTTCGCAGGGACGACGACAAAAGGAAGCAGGGACCCAAGTACGAAAAAAAAGTAGCGCCAACTTTTTAATAAACTTTCGGCGTTTCGAGTTCATTAAATTTGATTCAGCGTTAAGTGTGTGTGTGCGAGTGTGCGAGTGTCTGTCTGGCTGTGTGTTTGTGTTTGCCTGAGACAATCGCTAAACTGATTGATAGCCAATTAGTGAAAGTGGAAGCTGCTGGGGAAGTGCATAAATAACCACCAACAACATCCTGGCAACCAAAGTGTCATTAACCTAATTGCCACAGAAAAAAATAGCAGAAAAATAAAGCGAGGCAAAGTGCAACGTGTTGCAATAAAAACTCCAAATTTACATAAAGCAGGTGAAGCCCCAAACGGTAAAAAGGAATTTTTTACGCCAGCATTTTTTTTCCACAGCCGTAAAATATACGGAATTCCAATGCAGTAAAAAGTGGATGTACACGTATGTATGCATGCGGTATGAGTGTGAAGTGTTTGGGGCAAAGACACAACAGGGACCAAGCAGAGCAAGTGGTCGTCGGGGTCACCCGCAGGGCCTGGAACTGTAACTTCGCCTGCGGCGTTGCTTGCCACTCCTCTTCTCTTTTTTTTTTAATACGCGATATTTTCGGCTCAAGTGCCGCTGCCCAGACAGAAGTGTGAATGTTTTGTAGGGTACTCGCCAAAATGGTTGAGTGGGAACACTTCAGTCCGTCGACGGTACAAAGGCGCAGTAAAGTGGTCGGACAGTCATTGAACTGAGCTACTCCAGTGCAACCTCAAGTGTGTCTCCAAGCCCGCTGTGGGGCGTACTACAATGAGAATATGTACATGGACACATTGCAAGTGGTGGAAGGCGAATCGATTTTAGAAGAGCAGGAGATGATTGCATTACCTACAGGATGTTAAGTTGATGCACACACACACACACACACACATAAACATAAGTAGGCAGATGATTGGGAACGTCGTTAAGCTCCCCGCTAGTTGCATTGTGAATGATTGGAGTGGAGAGATTCATAATTGCATTAGTTCAGTACCAACTCCTTCATTTCATGGTTAATTCAGCTAGGACTCAATACTGAGTCGAACTGAGGGGTAAATATAAATGGGCCATATAAATACCTATGTTTTTAACTGATTTTCGATTTGAGGTTTTCACTTTTACCAGCGTGTTCTAAGAGAATTGGGTTTTGTAGTTAAGATTTGCTTTTAACCATAACTGCAACACAGGGCAAGAGCCATTTAGATCTAGCCATTTTAATATAATTTTGTCCGCAAAAGCCGATTTGCAGAATTTTGGATTTTAAAAAATTATGTAGGTCAGACCGAACAAACATTTTCTGGGTTTATGAGTCTTTTGGTGCAGAACACATATCCATGTAGCCTTGAAAAATCTAGAAAGCTGTTGAGTGTACAGCAAAACTAACACCCAAAATAAAAACAACTCAAGCAATTTCCAAGCCAAATACTTTTAAACTTAGTTAAACTTAGAGTAGCAAAATGCTACCGGCCCTTTCATCTGTAGACCTTTGCTAAATGCTATAGGTTTTCCCTCTCCTTGCAATCAAAATTATATTTAAAAATATACATAGTTTTCTCTGTGCTAAATGCTCCATTTTAGTTAACTATCCGGCAGTCTGTAAGGGATAACTAAAAATCTAGCCTTTCCATAGCTGACTGCCGAAAATCAGAAATGTTCTGGCCGATGGCAGTCCCAAAAGAGCCAAAAGGCTGACAATCCAAGTATAGTTTCTGATAATGTGTGATTACCTTACTAAGCAAGCTCCTTCTCAATCTTCTCAATCTTTAACAACTCTCTCAATCTTTTAGCTCACTTTGGATGCTGTGAGATTATTATAAAGCATCAAACTCAACCTTGTTAACAGTCAACATTACGCTGTGCTTGACAATACCTGTTGGTAGTGGGTTTGATCCCGCCTCTGTTATCCTTGAAAAACTTACACAAACGGTCACCATCACCAGCTATGCAGTAACAAACCATGAAAAACTTCTCAAAGTTCGCCTTTTCCCTTTCTCTTGAAAATTAAAAGCAAAAACAATCAAGAGATTGAGGAAAGCTCGTCATGGCTCTTTGGATTGTTGTTTAAGGCCAAATATTTATTGAGTTCTTTTTACTTAAAAACTAGTTATATAGCGATAAAGCCTATTAGCCATATAACCCATAATTGATAATATATCCTTTATCAATTATGGGTTATATGGCTAAGAGGCTTTATCGCTATATAACTAGTTTTTAAGTAAAAAGAACTCCTCCTTTTAATTTCTGGTATTTGATTAATATTCATTTGAACAAGCCGAAGAAGCTCGCTTGGATTGATCTTAACGATAGGATTTGTTATTTTAAAAGAGAGTCGGCCAAGAATGACTGTAATATACTCTCTGAGAACGAAAGTGTATGCTCAGCACACCTGAAAAGAACGCCGCTAATGCTGCTACAGCGAACATTCTTTTGCTCTTAACTGGATTACTGCACATCCGATCTATGCCATTCCCTTGTCAATTCTATAAATTATGATAAGTAAATATAATTCCTATCTCCCTATTATCCATGGGAGATAATACTTTTTGCCAATGCCGGGGGCGTGGCAAATTTTGGCAAATAAGAAAATAAGCTCAATTGTGCATTGTGAGTTCTTGCTCATCGATTTATGTTTGAAATTATTTTGGCGTAAACTACTCCGTACACATGCATCAGACATCGTAGTTACAGTTCTTGGCTATCTACTTCTTTATACTATATCCAAAACGGAGCAGACTTATGCACCAAAGCTAATGATCTCCAACACTTCAACCTTATTATCTGCTAAGAGCCAACTGAATATGCAAAATGGCTTATTATGTTAATTAGGGTTGGTAAAATGTTTACCAAATTCAACAAGAGAGGAGAGTCAAATTGAGGCAGCCTTCGAAACGGAAATGCTTAAGGTCACACGGTGGCTAGGCGGCAGATATATAGATGTGAAGGCTTATAGATATTTCGATACAGTAAGACCAGTAAAATGTTTTTCTAGATATGTGCGTCTTAAAGAGTTCTAGCTAGGGCAGAAAAGTCCAGTCAGTATTTAAGGCTTAGGAGCATCGTTACAGAGATGTAACCAAACTTGCCAACTTAAGTCACAAAAATACTAAACAAATTGGGTATATTCTCGTTTTGACTTTGATCAAATAAAGCGGTATGGGAATTGTTAAGTGCTGCCATTTCAAAATTCAATTTTCTGTCGCCTGCTTTGATGTTTCAAAGTATCCTTCAATCGATTCGGGGATATCAGACCTACTTCCAAAATCAATCAATCGAAATCGGAAATGGTAACAGACCCCTAATAACTTTAAGCAGTTCTTAGGATAAAATTTTACAATATATTTCGTGCGATTTAACGACAGATTTGTACAATTAAATCTACGAACTTCATTCGAAATAATAATTAATTCATGCAAACAAATCTCTCTAATCTCCATAGGTGCGTGAACGCCACCAGTTTGGCTCTAAGAACCAACAAGGACTACAATTCGACTCAAAGAAAGTTAATACTTAAGAAAGGAGTCATCCTCCACCACCCAAGAAAGTGCTTCTGCGTCGACGCAGTACAAGTTTCTTGACCACAACAAATCCGACACGCAAGGCAACTGCTTGAAAGAAAGAGTTCTTAAGAGAAAGCCGAAGCGTGACTAGCCTACAAGGACAATGTCCAATGAAGAGAATGACTATATGGGTGGCGGTGGTGCCGCTGATGACGACGACGGTGCCAGAGCTGAGGACGACGGCGTCGTAGCTGCGACTGCTTCTACTTCTGCTGGTGCTGCTGCTGCTGCTAGTAACGAGTCCATGCTTGACGGCGGCCAAACCATGCCACAAATTAGTTCGAACGCACAGCTCGAGGGAAACGTTTCGCCAACGACCCAGTTCGATGATAATCAACTAAATAATAATAATAATATTAGCAACAAGCCGCTCCACCACCACAACAACAGCAACAGCAACAACAACGACAGCAACCGCAGCAGCCCCATCAAGAGTCCCGCGCCCCGCAACATCTCGTCCAGCTTTCAAATACAGAACGCCCGCTACGATGACGAGGAGGAGGACCTAGCGGCCGGCCAGAAAGCTACATCGGCTGGGTTACCCGACTATTGGCAACAGCGCAACGGAGGCGCCTCCGGCGGAGCTGCTGCTGGCGCAGTCATCAGCGGCCATCAGAGTCGTGCCCTCAGCCCCGGCTATTTGGATAACATGAGTGAGAACTCGGAGCAACCGCCTGTTGTTCCCCTCGTGCGTTCCAAATCTCGTCCCGAAATCTCAAGTGCCGCCGCCGCACGCTACAACAACTTGTCGTACTGGAAGGCCCGGCGTGTCGTCTTCTATCGGAATGGTGACCCGTTCTTTCCGGGCGTGGAGCTGCGCTACCGTCCCGGCCGAGATGTTACCTCATTGGACAATTTGCTGGACAAAATCTCTCCAAAAATGGATCTGCCACGCGGCGCACGCTACGTCTTCTCAATGGACGGGGATCGCAAGTACCATCTGGATGAGCTGGAAGATGGAGCCTTCTATGTGGTCTCCTCATTCAAGGCCTTCAAGGTAGGTGGAATTTGCATTTTTTATAAAGTTTTAGTGGTGGTTTTCACGTCAACTTCGGGGTAAAATCAATAGAAATTTGAATATTTTGGTATAAAAACTACAAGTATATACGGTGTTGGACGTTTTTTTTTTTTTTTTTTGCGGTCACTCGGCGTCCCACTCCGCTTTGGTCACTTGGCCTAAAAATCAAACGTGCTCGCATTTTTGTTTTTGTTTTGCTCCCTTTTCCTTCGTCGCAGGTGGATGGTGGCGGCTGGAAGGGAAGGGAAGGGGCGCATTTTTGCATGCAAAAGCCACTTTCATTTTCTCTCGCCCTGCCGTGTATGCCTTGTGCTCGTTTCTGTGACTGACCTCAGGAGTAGTTGTCGGCTCCAAGTTTGTATGAGATTGTGGGAGTTTTGTGCCACCACCACCACCCCCTTTATGTTGTTTCATGGGAACAATTAGCTATTGGTTGGAGAGAGTAGTGGGTCAAATGTGGAATTAGGTCTTACGGCTTATGGTTGAGCAATCAAAGAGAGCCACAAGAAAATGTTAAGAGTTTGAAGTATATTTGAGTAGCCATTGAGTAAGAGTAAGTGGTGAGAGAGTGAACAGCTATCGATACCTTCCAAAGTTCTATCGACAACTGTTCAAGTTTTCTTTTAAATACATTTTGAATGCATTTGTAAGAAATCATCACAGAAGTTTTTAAGCAACAACAAGTAGCTTATGCAAATAAATGTAAGTAACTTTGTTTAAGGCAAATTAAAGAATATTTAGCTGGTAGTTCAATTACTGCTCTGTAGATGGCGCCACACACCTGTGGCCAATGTCAGACATTTGATATGGATATCGTCGTTAGTTCAAGAATTTTTACATGAAGTGTCCCTGCCAAGTCATATATATAAGTCTTACTCAAACTTTCAACTAATGTTTGGCTAAAAAATTACTCATACGACACATATGCCGGATTAAAATTTCTGCAACAAAATTTTTGGTACATTTTGAAATTGGCTAATATAGTACATAAACCCTCTATTTTAAGCAGAGCTAGCGAAAATGGTCAACCAAATTATTATTTGCTGTCCGCTCACCCAAATGACAGGTACAATTTAAGAGGACTCTTTCAATTTCTGTACCAAATTGTTATTTCTGCTGCATATCTTTGCCAGTCATTTGGTGGATCGATAAATAATCTTAAATACTGAATATGCTCCGAAGATACGAACCCATAAAACTGTCGAAGATGTAACGATTTATCCCAATTGTGGGGGCGGTAGGTGGCTTGGGGAGAATTGAAAACAAACTTGATATGCCTGCAAAAAGTTGATGTTCAATACAGGTCGAACCTCCATCTTACCATCTCTGAGATCTGTGTGTTCTTACGAACGGACGGCAGGACATGGCCATTTAAACTCGGCTATAGATGCTTATCTAGAAAATGTATAGCTTACAGGGTCGGTCGATTGTAGGATTGAGAAATATGTCTTAGTTGGTCGAGTAGCTTTCGTCAAAGATTTATAGATATTATAGATGACGCATGTGGAGTAAATCCAATACTAGTAGCTAATGTCAGCTACCAGGAATAATCGTGTTTTCTTTTACTTACGTCATCTATAAAATCTAGAATTCTTTGGTTAAATACTTACTGCGTTATAACAAAGATATATAGATATTTATAGATGACGCATGAGGATAAAATCAGAAATTAGAAGCCAATGTTAGCCACCAGGAATAATCGTTTTTTGTTTCACATGCGTCATCTATCATATCTATTAATCTTTGCTTTCGTTTAAAAAGCTTTCTCTTCGGTTACCCCACACAAAAACAGAAAAAAAAGATCCTTATTAATTTGATATTAGCCTGTTAATTTGATATTTTGTCAAACAATACTATTTTCATATTATTTCGCGACTTGAACATTTCATTTGGACCATAAAAAGAAAGCGACGTATAGAAAATGTGAAAAAAAATGAGAGAGAAACTGTGTCACATTTCCAAACTTGAAGCAACGGCTCAAAATATTTAAATAGGCTTCAATAAAATGGCATACCATTCGTGTTAAGTGAGTTCGATACCCAGTCGAGAAGGTAAAGCAACAAAATATTTTAAAAATTTGTAAATTATGGTTTTCTGATTCTCTCTCATTTTCTACATAGCTGCTATGTGTCAGATAAACTAAGACTTAGCCCAGTTATTTGTAGCTTAATGTTACAGACAGCTCTATGTAGTAGAATACCTAAAATACCTAAAGCAGACTGAAGTTTAGGTTGTATAGAATGAAAATCCTGCCATTTTTAATATATTTTCTATTTCTTGTATCAAAATTACATTAATAAATATTAATTTGATCATAAAATATCAGTTTTATGTGCTTGAAAATATCAAATCAGCATATTATTGATATGAGAAAATATATCATATCAATATAACATATCACTTCTGTGCAAGAGAGCTTGCGGAGTCGACTCATGCGACTTAACTAAGTGGTTAGTCTTCGATCCCGATCGATTTTTAAAAAACAAGGATATAGAAGAAAAAAACAGATCCAAAAAAGATCAATTTGGACTAGATATGTCTTTATGAAGATAAACGGATATTTAAATCATCCAACATCCAAATGATGATCACTTTTCATATCCTTTGGATGATTTGGAATGATATTTAAGACATAGCCAGTCAAAATACATACGGGAAATCATTTGATATATATTTTTAAATATCCTTTTGTTTACTCTGTGTATTGGGGCTAGTTCAATATAAAGTTTCCAATGATGAGTGCTGATTTTTTCGGGTTATATGTAATCTGTGACTGACGAACAAATGAATGAAACTATGACGATTTGGAAGTACATTTTCGTATCTACTAATACCACTTTTAACCCCATACGTATTTCACTTGACCAAAATGAAATCTAACTCCCATTGGGGAGCCTCAGCTGACTCCCATCACCACTGAAACGGTATTCCACAACTTCAGAGCATACTCTTACTAGCTACGACTTTCTTTGTTTTTCAAATTTTGCTCTCCTGATTAGCCGCCTTCCAAAAAGGAACACACACCCCGCCCCTCTGCTCATTTTAATCGCCAAATGCGGACACATTTCAAAGACCACCTCAGATTTCAGAAAACTTGTTCCGCAAATCACTTGCAGCATGCGGGGTGTTGAGCATTCAACAGTATGCACTTCCTACATGTGTATGTTCAACACACCACCCCACACCCCTAACAACTATTGAGAAAGTTTTTTCACCTTTCCCTGCTGACAAGAACTCACTCAAAGAGTGCTAGCCATGCCAAGCATAATCGATAACGACAAAAGTCAGCTCCAGCCTCGGCTTCAGCCTTCTAATGCACTTCTGTGAGTGAAGCAGCCAAAAGCGTTTCGAACTTAAAATGAAAGAAAAAAAAATGGGAAAAAATGCCACTAACCTTCCGACAGCACTCCAAGAACCAACTTCAAGACCGGGCAAAGGCAATTGCGCGCTTTGCCTGTGGCTTGGCAAACAAAAGCACAGTATGGAGCAGCACTATTTCGTCTGGTCTGGTCTCGCCCTTTCATATGAAATCAAAACTTATGATGAAGACGAGGCTGCATTGCTCCAGGCACACATTGTGCGAGTGCTGTGTACCAAAGGGGCGTGTGCGCTGCTCCTACAAAAGGCAACAAAGAACAATAGCACAGCACGAATGAGGTTGAAAATGCATAGAAAATTGCACGCGAAAAAGGGCAATTTGGAAACTTGTGGCGTTTCACTTAGGCAAATTAAAAATGTATGGGAAAAGTAGCCAAAAAACTTCACCCTGAAATGGCGCAAAAAGCCAGGCTAATAATATAAATTAATCTTGCGGTCTCAGCACGAAAACTGCACACACACAAATTGAGAATGGAGGCGAAAAAAGAAAACTGTTTACCGAATCATTTATGATAATTTATTCATCAGGCAGCATGCGTGACTCACTGACCCGACGTGGGTTGTGATTCAAGCTTTATGTATTTTGTTGGCTTTTTTTTGGGTGCAGCAAATTGCAGTTACCTTGTCAAGTTATTTAAATAATTGGTCAGTGGGGTGGGCAGCAACATGGATTAGGCTGGGTCAAGCTCAGCGATGAACGATGAGCGTATGCAAATGGCCCAAGGCTGTGCACTTTGGAAGGATAAGCAGGGCAGGGGGAAATTAATTGAAAATTCCAAAAATGAATAAGTTTCTTTTGAGTAAATTAATATGCATCTAAAATTAAAACCCGGAACTATTTTAGGACAAGCGAGGTCCTTTTAGCTGTTGCTCTTTAAGTTATTTGCTTTGCAACCTTTTTCCAAACGTTATGGAAATCACTGACAGAAATATCAAACTAATTCCTTAGATATTAGCAACATTCTTTGCCCGGCAAGACGGAAATGTTCACACACCAACCTCTCAATAAATGAATAACAAAATTGATGAAACAATTTCTGTGCACAAATATTTCAAATAAATGGCTACTTCACTCTACAAAATAAACAATTTAAAAGTTTCTTGCAATTTACTCGCCTCTCCCCCTCCCCGAAAAATTCCAAAAATCGACCTGACCGATAATGCCGCTGGGCCATAAATACGCCTTAAAGGTGCAGCACGCCAATTATGAATGATGACCGACAAGCACATGGAACTGCACCCCAGAAAAAGGTTGTGTGGCCAAGAAAATGGACACGCAGAGCCTTTCCCTCCCAAAAAGAAATTAAGATTTTTGGCACAAACGTGCGGGGCATACAAACGTGGAAAAAGGGGGGGAGGGGGGCAGGGGAAGCAGTAAGAAATCTCCTTCTCATGCAGCACGCAAGGTCAGGACGCGCTGTAATTAACTGCAAATAAAAAGGAGGTGGGCGACGAGATTTGACGTCAATTATATTGTGCTTTCTTTTCGCCTTGCGGTGGCATAACAACCTTAAACCACCACCGAAAAAAAAGAGCAGCGATCTGGCGGTGCAGTGACATGTGAAACAAGATTATCAAACCAAACACAAACGCCCCCTTCCCTATCCTTCCCTCTCCTTCCTGGTCTGGTCTTTGGGGGCCATAAAGCGTTTGATAAATTTCGCTGCCATTTACGTGTTGCACGCGCCGGGGATGTGAAAGTGGATAGCTGGTGCAGCTGAAGCTGAAGTCTGTCCGTGTTCCTGGAACCTCTACCTCGTTCCCGCACGGCGACATAAATTGCGCATTTGCGTGGTCGTGATCCTTTTCACTTACAACGCAACGACAAAATCTCAGTCAACTCAACGTGAACGTTAACAAAAGGTGTACACACATCGCACAGTGGTGCAGCGGCGGGGGGGAATTGTTTTACTTTTATCAGGCATGTTCCGAGATTTACTAATTAATTCCGCTTCCGTTTGGTTTTGCTACTCTCAAGCCAAACAAAACGAATCGAAGAGATGGGCCACTTTTTTAAGGGAAGCAAAGGGGCGGAGTCTCACACTTTCCTATTCTTGTTTACTAGCACTGCCAAATACTCTAACAAATTCTTTTTTAATCAAAAAAAAATAGAGGAAAGTTAACTTCGGCTCAGCCGATGTTTGTATACCCTTGCAGCACGTTTTTCTAACTAACTTGAAGGACATTTTCACTGAAAACAAACACGTTTTTCTCACTAAGACTACTTTTCTGACTCTACTTTTGTATGACAGCTGTACTATATTGATGTCCGGTTTCGACCAAACTTGGTGGAATCATGGAAAATCATAGGAAACTAAGAAACACAAAGTTTGGAAGCAATTTCTTTGAAAACAAAAAAGTTTTTCTCACTAAAACTAGTTTCTCGACGGATCATTCCTAGGGCAGCTATAACCTATAGTCATCCGATTTTGACAAAACTTTTAAGAATTGTGTGAAAGCTTATAAAATAAATATATGCAAATTTTAAAGAGGTTTACATTGAAAACAAAAAAGTTTTTCTCACTAAGACTATTTTTTTAACCTTGCTCTTCTATAGCAGCTATACTATATAGATGTCCGATTTCGGCCAAACTTGGCAGAATCATGGAGAAGCTTAGAAAACTAGTAATTACAAAATTTGGAGACGTTTACATTGAAAACAAAAAAGTTTTCTTACTAGAACTAGTTTTTCAACCGATCGTTCCTATGGCAGCTGTATGTTATAGTCAGTTGATCCGGCCGGTTTCGACAAATGTGCAGCGTATTTGTACCAGAAGACTTCATGCAAAGTTTGGTTGCGATAGCTTAAAACTGACGAAGGAGATAGCATAAAATCGGACGGACCGACGGTCGAACGGACAGACGGACGGACAGACGGACAAGGCTAAATCACTTCAGTTCGTCATGCTGATCAAGAATATATATACTTTATATGGTCGGAAATGCTTCCTTCTATGCGTTACAAACATCTGGACAATTTTAATATACCCTCTACAAGGGTATAAAAAAACTGCAACTTTTATTTAAAGCTTCAGTCTTTATTTTGTGGTATGTTTACATATATTCTGCATTGAATCTTAAAAAAAAGATTGAAAGTCGGTCAAGCAGGACTATAAAATACTCTGTACCAATGAAATTATACGATCAGCATTTATATTGATGCTGCAATAGCAGCTTAAAGCGGCGAGGCCACTGCGCTGCAGCAGCGAACAGTCTTGTGATCATAACTCGACAACCGTTCATCCGATCTTCATTATTCCTTTGGCGGATATATAAGTTATTTTAATTACTAATTATGTCTAGAAAGAACGAACCATCTATCTTTCAAACAGTGGGAGATGTGACGTTTTTTCTAAATTGCGGTGGCGGAAAGGGGCGTGGCCAAAATTGAAAATAAACTTAATATGCCTGCAGACATAAGAAGCATTTGTCCCATGCATGCCAAACCTCTATCTCTTACCATTTCTGAGATCTGTGCTTTCATACCGACACACAGATTGTCAGACGGATATGGCTATATCAACTCGGCTGTTGATGCTGATCAAGAATATATATATGCTTTATGGGGTCGGAGATGCTTTCTTTTGGCTGTTACATACTGTTGCACAGATTATAATTAACTGTGACTCAGCAGAAGCTTCTGCCAAAGTTTCAAGAGGCGGTTCATTCAAGGTGGATTTAAGATGTTTCTTGGAGAATTTTTATTAACTCATTTTATTTTCAAGCCCATGTATGCTAAGGAGAAGAAACTCAAAATATATCGCAAGCAATCTGCAAATTTAAGGATACCAAATCCGGGACTTTTGTGAACACCCAACATATTTCCGCTTTTTTCTTCGCCCTGAACCAATGTGCCTTTACGGGGCGTATGAGTAATGTGGCGCGTCTGCTCTTGCTTAACAATTACGGGACACTTTTTTCCCCACTCCAGTTGTACTTGTTGTTGTTGTTGTTGTTGTTGTTGTTGTTGTTGTTGTTGTTGTTGTTGTTGTTATTGCTGTTGCTACTGCTGCTGCTGCTGCTGCTGCTGCTGCTGCTGCTGCTGCAATGATTTTTTAATTGCTCGACACAAATATAAACAGAGGCTGTTTCGGCTATATCTACTTGGTGCATTGTGTTTGAAAGCTTTTTAATGATTTTCTGACTACGTCATCAGCGTCCGTATTTCGCTTGATTTACATATTTGGCTTTTCGACTGGCAACTGCAGTTCGCTGATTGAATTGACAGTTGATACACGTAGTTGGTGCAGCACGGCACACGGCCGAATATGGCCACTGAATTTTTACTTTTAATTGGTGCCTTTTGATGGCGTTCTTAATTTGATGGGAAGAGGCTTTTATAAATGGGTTTGCCAATCAGCTCCCATACGGCAGGGGCCTTTTGTTCAAAAAAGATGACATTAATTAAATTAATACCATAACCAGAAATTAATTTCCAATTTATAGACAAATTTAAGGGAAATTTATGACAAACACAAGGGCCGGGCTTTTGTTTGACTTTAAATTAAGTTCAGATTATAATTATGTGGAAATTGATCCGTAGAAATATATTATTATTATTTTATATAAATATTTGTTGATAAATAATATCAATAAGTAAGTCAGCAGGCGTCAGTGTGGACGAGTTTGCATTGAAAAGATATTAAAGAGCAATAAAGGTTTCAAGTTCATAAGCGAAATTTAAAATGAAGCAAGTAATCGATTTGCCTTGGCTCATTATATCATTTCCAATTTCTCTGAAATTCATCCATGTATGCGCCTAGGTGCTCTAATATGTACGTATGTGTGCATATTTGGGCGCATCTATGGCCTTAAGGCGTTTTGCAATTATTACAAAATCTACACCAAGCGGCAACAACAGCAGCAGCAGCAACAACAACAACCATACACAAGAGATTTTGCTTGCGTTGCAAGCAAAACGCCTATTAATATTACGCATACGCCGTGTTGCACGAGCATTGACTTGGAAAATGTGACCCAAACAAGGACCTTATGCCCATACGCCCATACACCTCTCTCTCCCTACACCATTGTTATGGCCCACAATTAGGACTCAGCAGCTCCCAGCTCAATCTTCAATGGGATTTTGAGAAAGGTATTAATAAAGCACTTTAATAAATTAGTCGAGGCCCCAGGCACTTAAGGCCCCTCCTTATCAAATCAGAACAGATGTGCTTCAGCTATAATTATTTAAGCTCAATTCGAGCATGGCCCAACATTGTGTGGTGAATTGTGCCACTTTTTTTTTGCGCTCCTCTTTTGTATTGAACTTGGTGTTAGAATTATTTTAATTGAATTGCAATGGACGGAAAATGCTATGAAAAGAGCTTTAGTTGATGTTGGTGCAAAGTGCACATCAGCAGCAACAGCAGCAGCATCAACAGCATCAACAGCGTAATAATAGCATTTATTTAAAACAATGAAACACAAATGAAATATAATTTTGTATTACCAACACCAACTGTCTGGATTTCAACCAGCACACACCCACACACACACACACACACACAAATGAAGCCCTACAATGGCACAGTTTTCCAAATTATTTTTGATTTCGTAATTATCTTTTAACTGTGTGAAACATAAATAAAAGCGAACACTTTTAAAATACTTGAAAAATATCATTTTTTATGGCAACTACAATATGCAACCACGCGATCCGCGAGGTTCGGACATATTAGCAGTGTGCAGCTAAAAGATAACTCTGTCCGGAGTTGCAGCTTGACAGCTTCTAAACTGAGGCACAACACCCAGTACGAAGCCCCCGAAGCCCTTTTCAAAGGTAATCTGTTTTGTCCGCCGTGTCCAAACAGCAAGATTTAAGAAGCGTTTTAATTTCTAGTTTCTAGCTTCAGCTAGTGAATGTGAGCAGCTTTGAACAGAAATGATGGACAGAATGTTATATAATCTTTTAGACCCGCTATTTATTATTCGATCTTTATGATAATTTCCAATAATTTCCACATTCCAACTATGTAAAATGCGAGCTGTACCCACTGGGGTACAGCTTTTGTAATAATTACAAAAACGCCCTTTACAACGCCTTATCCATATGTGCATATACTGAGCGAAAATTTTCTGATATTTATATATTTCATCATTCAACTATATTCTCATTTTTGATTCAACTTTATATATGAGGATTCTTGAATGGAAAGTGTATGCACTTTGGAAAATAGAGAAAAGTTATTTTCGGCTCGGCCGAATTGCAGTACGTTTTTCTAACGAATTTGAAGGACATTTTCACTGCAAAAAAACTCTTTTCTGACTCTACTTTTCTATGACAGCTATACTATATAAATGTCCGATTTCGACCAAACTTAGTGGAATCATGCAAAAGCATAGCAAACTTAGAAATACAATGTTTGGTGGCGTTTTCTTTGAAAACAAAAAAGTTTTTCTCACTAAAACTAGTTTCTCGACCGATCGTACCTATGGCAGCCATGACCTATAGTAATCCGATTTTGAGAAAACTTTGAAGAATTGTGTGAATGCTTATAAAAAAAATAAATGACAATTTTGAAGCGGTTTACATTGAAAACAAAAAAGTTTTTCTTACTCAGACTATTTTTCTAACCTTACTTTTCTATGGCAGCTATACAATATTGATGTCCAATTTTGACCAAACTTGGCAGAATCGTGGAAAAGCATTAAAAACTCGTTAATACGGAGTTTGGCAACGTTTGCATTGAAAACAAAACAGTTTTTCTTACTAGAACTAGTTTTTTGACCGATAGTTCCTATGGCAGCTATCTGTTATAGTCATCCGATCCGGCCAGTTCTGACAAATGTGCAGCGTATTAGTATAGGGAGACTTCTAGCAAAGTTTGGTTGCGATAGCTTTAAAAGTGGAGGAGGAGTAAGCATAGAAACAGACGGACCGATATGCGGACAAGGCTAAATCAAGTCAACTCGTCATGCTGATCAAGAATATATATATGTGTTTGGGAATGCTTCCTTCAATGCGTTTCAAACATTTGGACAATTTTAAAATACCCCCTGCAAGGGTATTCAATGTATTTTTATATGAATCCAGAGAAGAATTCTATTAAATTTGTTTTTAAAAAACTATGAATTATATATATTACTTACTCTGGGATTCGATCTCGGGGCCTTTCGATTGAATGCAATTGTAATGCCATCTCAACTTGTTGCTCCATCGCACACGCTGGTTGCAATATTGAATTGAGTCTTTCCCTTTGATTGCAGGTTTTCACCAATATATTTCTGGCCTTTCGCAATAGTTCTCAAGTTTAAGTTCCATGCGCTGGGAATATAAAAGCGGTATATCAAATTTCGTCATTTAAATTTGTTTTTAGTTAAATAAAAGTGCTTATTATAAGTAAATTTTTAACACAAAAGCGGCATGGTAAATCTAAAATTATAATTTTATTTTATTTACATTTTCTAGCTAATTTTGTGCTGCACAGCAGGAAGCATTTATGCTGCCAAAAGTTAATTTCCTCACATTTTCATCCAAATAGAAAACTTTTACAATAAAATTATTGTTGTCAAACAAACATACACAGTTGATATAGTAATTTGTAACATTACTCTCAATTTTCCTCCATTGTCCAGCAATCAGACAATAACACACCCACCTACACACACGCACACACTCACCAAACTGGGGGAAAGGGACATTCGTTGAGCTCTCGGCCTGGCCTCGCAGGCATTTCTCGTCCTGTATAAACATGACAATTTAAAACGCATTACAGTGTGGCAATTAATTAAACTGTCATTGGTTTGCAAGATTCAGAATCGTTCGCGCGCGCCCAGCTCAGTCCCCGAGTCAAAATAAATTGTATACATGCGAGTGTACGTAGGAAAATAGCAGCGGAAAATAAAAATAAAATTATAAAAGGGAACACAAACAACAACAAAAATATTGCATTAAATATCCCGAGTCGCGTCCCGTCCCGTTCTGTGCCGTCCTGTGCTGTTCTGTCCTGGCAATGGGGACGAAAGTTGACTGGCAACAGTAAAGCATTGCGTAAATTTATTGAATTGTAAAAAGAACATATATCAGCGTTTTTAATTGCAACAACAACAACAACAGCCACTGGGAATGGCGTTAAATAAATAGCAGCAGACCGAGGACAATTTGAAATTGCGGCGGGCCAACTATAAAACTTTATTGACTGAGCTCTCTCACTCTTTTGGCGCTACATAAAAAGGGTTGGACTTTTCGTCGAATCCTGGGCTTATACAATACTTTGGATGGCTGTTTTAAATTGGCATTAGCTTTTTGCGCAATTTAAATCATCATTGTCTCTGTCTCTGGCAGGCAATTTCCATTGTTTTTCAAACTCATTTTAATTTCAACCATAAAAAGACAAATAAGTTGAATGTACATGATGAATAAGTAGCTGTAGTTTAGAGTTTTAGCTGAAATTGTATATCCAAGCTGTTGCCTTTTGAGAAGGGAAGTTGGAAATGAGGGTATGCAATGTGACACTGTAAAATGCTGCATTTATTAGTTAAATTTCTACCAACATATCTTAAGATGTTGACTAATGTTTGAAGATATTGAACAATCAAAGAGTGAACAGTTTAAACCAAACAGTATAAACCTACTTTGATTTATCTGACACCTAGCAGCTGTTTAAATTTCTCATCCACAAATAATTCTACTGTTTCCATACGAAATTACCTACCATTTATTTGAATATTTAATTCTTCGCTTACTTCTCAAGCCACAATTGTACCATAAATTCAAAATTAAAATATATTAACTTAATAAAAACTTTCCAGGCTAACAAAAATTTAAAAGTTGGCTCCACAGCAGCCCAATTTAAGCGCGCCAGGGCAGAAAAAGGCAAGTTTGCCAAAAGCCAAAAACCAAGTTGACTACCTCGAAAAACTTAAGCCAGAGCCAAATGACAGTAATTAGAATTTGTAGTTGTTGTTTTTTTTTCGCATTTTGCGGTTTTTGTTATCCACTGCAAAAGTGTTTGGTGTGCCAAAAATGAAGCGAGTGGGCACAACAACCAAAAACGCATAATAAATGACAACAACGTTTTCTACTCTAAACTGTTTACCCCCCCCCCGTAAGTCAAGTGAGGTACGGGGCCAAAATAAATAAATTATTTACAGGCACGCCCCCATTTGCAAGACTATGCACATCATATTTTCATAATTCTAAGGTTCTAAAGGAGATTCGTTTTAAAACTATGCAAAACACACAACTCAATTCACCGGGCGACGAAGCAGCAGCAGCAGCAACGACGACGCTGAAAAGTAGGCAAACATTCTTTGTCGCCCCTTAAGCGCACAGCAATAAAACACAGACATGGCGGCAGTTGGCATGGGCTAGGTGAGGTGACGGTTTTGGGTTGGGTACGGTAGGGGACGTCTTCAAGTTGAATTGATGGCGCTGACTACAAATTCGACTTGTGTTTGTTCCGTTGTGCGCTAATGGTGAAAGTTGTCAAGCGGCTCAAGTGGTGAAAGGCGAAGGCGAAGGCGTTTTGCTGGAGTGAGCTGGCTAAACTTCCGTTGTTTTTCCCCCAGACAACTTTCACTCTAAAAATGCTGGACGGCTGCACTATGGGGATAAATTAGCTAGTTATTGGACTGTCGGAGTTGGTCAAGTCGGAAAGATGAAGTAGCGAATCGGAATTACGCCTGTTCCTATGCTTCTTCATGCTGTAAGTGTCAAATTCTTCTTAAATAAAATTAGAAAATTGTTGTTTCATGTATAATAACTGAAATTATTGTAGGTTTTTTAATTTTTATAATTTTCTTTATTTTTTTGTGGAACTGAACTTTGTTCTTTGGTATTGGAAGCTCAAGAAAAAAGTGCTTTGTTTTCTCAGAATTATAAATATAAGAAAGACAATATATACTAGTCCGAAGCCTGAATGTGCACAGCAAAACTCACCCAGCTGCTCAAGGAAATCCCAACGTGTTCTTCTGGTGTATTCGAAAAGAGAAGGTATATATTTCTCACTCAAGGATATACTAATACTGGGGTACACCGAGTTCCCCAGGAAGCAGTCTTGGTACGATGATAAGTGCTGCCAAGCTGCTGCACATAAAGACACTGTATGGGGAAAGACTCTGCAGTCCAGAGGAACTGGGGTTGTTAAGGAGCAATATCAGGAGATATTGCCTTCTTAGAAGAAAATAGAATGGTCAAAAGAGGAGCAGGCAGGAGTGTGACTCGAAATTTGCACCACAGTTTGCCATATCTACCATCTACACTCAAAAAACATCAATCCGAAACGGGATTGAAAACGAGGTGTTCCCGGATTTTCTTGAGCTGATCCCAGAAAAAGATTGATTTCACTTCCGCTTTCCTTTTTGAATCCCGAAAAACAGGGTCACTTCAAGTCTGCTGCAGGATAACCCTGTTTTTAGTCTCGATTTCTTATGTTTTCTTTTCTGTCTACTAAAATCACTGACCCATTAAGAAAACATTATGAAAATGGTCATAATTTTTTGTCAAAAAACAGTTGGCAAAAAACTTGCTCCTTAACTGTTATTAATGTGACAGTTTCCCCATAGATTACCCCAATTCAACATCAACTCTGAAGTAATTTCAAGTATCAACTTTTGCGTTATCTCCCACTGTGAATCCGCACACGTTTGCCAACATATTGAAAAGTTTTGAGAATTTGCAAACAGTTGTGCCGCGTTGTGTCAACCGCAGTATAGCGTGAGTCCAGGCTAACGTCTAAGCTGGCGTAGCCCAGGCTGGTCACGTCGCAGTCGTTGATGTCGACGACGTCGTCGTCGCTGACGTCGTCTAAAACTTATGAGTTTTGAAATGAAAACTGGTACAAACGGAAATGCAATTGAAACGTCGCCATTGTTGTCGTTGTCGTCGTGGTTGTTGTTGTGGTTGTTGATGGCTGTGGTAGATGTTTGTATGAAGTCTTTTGTATGAAGTTTTTGCGCTAAGCTATTCGAAAATGCCATTAGAGACCATGTCACACATACTGGTCGCCGTCCCCTCCCGTCCCCCCCGGCTCCGTATTACCATTTGGTTTATGTTTATGTATGCGCTGCAATATTTTTGCGTCATATTGTGCTTTGTGCTGCGGTTAAAGGCGCTCACAAGTTTTTAGGCTTAAACAGTTCCAGAAACGTCTGCGATTCACACGGTTACATGGGCACGCGCTACATTTGCGTAGAATTTCCGAATTAGTTGTATTTCCCCACATCTGATGATTTATTTCTGGGCCCGCGCGAGTGTGTTGTGTGCTGTGCAAGTGACATTAATTATATCAACCTGTGATAAATGCTTTTCTCATATACCGAAGAGGAAAAATTTATTCAAATTACCGGGCGAGCAACCTTGGCGCATAAATCAAAGCGCAAATTGTCACGTGCTCTAAATTCATTTATTTCATCAGAGGCAAAGCGGCACATAACACAATTTGTGCCAAAAATATCACAGCGAAAGTAGGCTAAGTAGCAAAAATAAGGAGAGTAATGTACGCCGAATCGACCACAACGGAGATGACCACCTACCCCGCCCGAGAACGAGAACCGCCGGAGAAGGCAACGTTGCGTGATTTCTGGGCCAAGGAATCAGCTGTAAATGCCTTTCTGCAAACGTCACAAGTATGTAAATACATACATATGTAAAAGTCACATGCATATTTATCGCCAAGGTATCAACAAAAGTGTCAACTGTAATCATTTTGGAATGGAATTAACAAATCAAATTACCGAAACCACACAAGTATTCAGATAGACAATTGTACACTGTGCGACAGGAACTGAATGCAAACATTATATAAGGGAATTTTCACATTATTTAGGCTTCAAATTAGGGAAAAACGAGGAAAATTTTGAATTCAAAAGTTTCCCAAATTGATATTTTCATTTTAGAAACACTTTATGGGGACTTGTAGAGTGGAAAGTTTCAACCATGTTAAGGTTTTAAAAGAACAGTTGGTTTGGAAAAGTTAGGGATATCTACTTGGTATTTTACAGCTTTGTTTGCCCAACTGGAAAGGACAATCACATACAATTTTACAAAAATATCTTTAAGTGGTTTTTAAGGCGGTTGATCTCTAAAATTTGATTGAATTTTACTTGTCTCACTTCGCTATCTGCTTACTAGAATCGTTAAATCCAAGGCAACTATTATCGGGAAAACGATAAGTGAATTCATAATTTAATATTTTATGACTTCCCTACTTATGAATTGTAGACAATCCCGGAATGTCTGCAGTGTTTTTGAAGGTTCTTTAGCTTATAATAACATTGTTTGGTTTATAATTTGCTATGGAAGTATGTATACTTCATGGAGTCGGAGAAGTTTCATTATCCATGTTTCATACTTTAGAACAACATAGTGATCCCCTTTTCGCCATTTTCAATGCGTACAATGGTTTCCTACAAACAATTAACAACGAATTTTATTGTTAACATCGTTTTCATTATGGTTTTAATAGGCAAGCGGAATCAGGAAGAGTAAATCTCCTAATTCAAAACATCCAAATGTTGTCATCGATTTGACTCTTAGTTCAAGAATTGTATATTTAAACCTTCTTCGTCCCATAAAGAAATGGTAAGAATCTACTAGAAAAGCCGGCGCATATCAAAATATCGATATTTATGACCAAAATGATGATATATATCATTACGGAATGATTTTCCGGGGCAATATATCGGCTATCGAGTATGTCTTGGCGATATTTTTGGTTAAGCTTATCGAATACTTGGCGCAATTGATATTTAGATGATTTTGTGAGCTATAGTACATCTAAATATGTCGCCTATTAAAAATCTTTATTCTATATAAATTTATGAATATATTTAAACAACTTTGGCAACATTCTTATCTTCTACATAGCTGCTGTGTGACAGCTAAGACCAGAATTTTCTCTGTTATATGTAAGTTTCAGTGACGAATAGGGCTATATAGAGGAGGCTTGGTGAACATTGGCTCTCACATAAAGCTAGTTGAGGTTTTCCAAGTCACAGTCACATTACATTGGCCAACTGAATTCCCCCCTCTTCAATCTCGTTCAATAGTGTAAATTTTCATGGCTCATATGAGAACGGGTTGCCAATTCGAAAATGTTCTCGTTCAGCTGTCATTTTCTGTGCTACTTGTCTTGCATTTTAAGTGCACTGATTAAGTGCATAAGTGATTTAAATGCTAGGGGAATTTGCCCGTCCACAGTCATAAATTGAATATGCTTCAGTTTCCACACAATGCCGGGGCCAAAGCCTGCGAAAATTGCTTAAAATTTTGCTGATGCACATACGTAAACGAACAAACTTTTCGGTTATAATTTATCAGATTTACGAGTTTCAGACATTTTACAACAATTATGCATAGTTTTGCATTTTGCTTGAGATGGAATTTTTTCCTGCTATTTTCATATGCAATTTTCAATGTGCCTGTGTGCGTGTGTGTGATACAGTTCAGTTGGAAATTTTCTGTTAGAGTGCATTTCAATTGCCTGACAAGACTTGACATCATAATTAATTTCAAACTTGTTTGAATTTCATATTTTTCATTTCAAAAATGTAGTGTGATAAAAGTTGTGCTGTGATGACACTAAATAGAATTACGAAATTGGAGAGTTTGAGTAGGTTGATTATAAGGATCTTGAATTGCATTTAGCTAAGTGATTTTTGCAAGTGATTTTTTATGTATAATTTATTACAGCTTTTAGTTTTAATAAGTATTTTTCGAAGTTGCGGATAAACGCTTATCTATTAAAAAGATTGAATCTCTTTATGAATCGCTTAAAAATGGCGATTTATCTCCGATTTTTTGCTATAAAATAATATTGCACCACCTACAGTTTTGTAACATTCCATTATTTCACTATTATAATGTCTAAAGGCTGACAAACAAATTCTCCGCCGGAGCACATCTCCCTTTTGTATTGCTCCCGTGCCATTCGAGCATAATTGAAATAAATTCCCTTTTTGTACAAATTTCAATTTCTTTGTCATGCATAAAACGCATAATTGAACAGTTCCGTTTTACTCAGGAAGACAAAGAACAAAAAGCTTGAAATGCAATGTAAAACATCCTGCCACATTTTCAATCTCTCAGGTGTGTGTAAATGACGGGGGGGCGGGGGAGAAGGGGGGCTGTGATGCATTTTTTCAGCTAATAAAAATTTCATATTCATCTTATGCTGGAAATGGGTGAAACTCGAAAGGCATTCGTTTGTGTAAAAGAACTACTGGTTGGGAAAAAAGGAGCGGAAGTCGAATAATTCCGACACGTATGTCCACGCCACTTTTGAGAGTGTAACGCATACAAAACGCAAGAAAGAAATATGACTCCGTATGGAATATTTATGTGAGACCCCGGAACAAGCACACTCACACCGACACACACACCTCCCACACTCGCACACTTATACAATGACACATTCATATGGTTGGCAAAAGCAAAATATTCGAAACTCTGCATATGCATGAGGGGAAAGAAAGGGGCTGAGACTATAGTGTGGCGCATTACATTTGTAAAATCTGGCACACGAATGCAATAAATCACAACACAGCACAAAATACCCCCAATACACCCACAACCACTCGCACACACACTCGCACACACTCACACACACACACATTGAGGGTACGCATGCACACAATGGCATTATTATTAGTAATGCAAACGCGTCGTCCTCACTCAGGCTCTAAGAACTTGGTGGAAAATTATTAGGGTCACATGTGTAAAAGGATATTTCCTTATTAACTCACACTTATACATTTGCCATATGCAAAATGATATATATACATATATATATGTTTACCAGTCTGTTGCTCTTGCTGCTGTGGCACAAATTATTACGGCGTCACAATAATGAGGCAAAAAGTATCAAATTTGCATGCAAAATATTGCAGACGGAAGGTATTATAAAATTCTGTCGTCTATTATTAATATTTTTCGATGACATGCAAAATGCATAAAACTAATTGCGTTGACATTCGCCAAAGGGAAATGCAAACTTTTTTGTACAGTAATCTTCAAGAAAACGAGCTGTGGTACAAACTTCTGGCATATATCCTTGGTAACAAATTTTAAAAATAGACAAAATCTTTGAAATATATTCATATTAGTCATCGAGAGGAGTTTAGAAGGAATGGCTGCACCACTTTCAACTACAAGCAAAATACTCTTACAATGTGCAGTTTAATGATCTGCTTATTAAAGTTCTAGAAATAAACATTATTTTGGTTCTCAACGGGAGTGTCAAAACTCAGAACACGAGAAGATTTTTCATAAATTCCAGTTCTAAAAATTTATTAACTTGTAGAGCTTCCTATTAATTTATCCAGATGAAGCGTTTTTGACTGCACTAAGTATAAGAACTACAAACCTACCAAAACAAAGCTCGAACGTGTGAAACTTTCTGGACTAGGGTTCGAGCAGCTGACCTAGAAGGTCGCTGAATCTAGGTTTAGCTTGGATCAATGGTGGAGTAATAATTTTGTTTTTTGCTTAAGCACATGTAAAAACGAAAAAGCTTAGCTAAATTCGTCTGTGCCGATGTTTTTATACCCTTGCAAGCTTAAATATTTTCCAAAATAATTGGTTTCCCACAACGAACCATTTTTCGAACGATCGTTTGTATGGCAGCTATATGATATAATCGTTCGATTTGGACAAAAATTTGTAGAGTTATGTGAAAGCATGCAAAACAAACAAAAACAAAATTGCAGTATGCTACCATTTAAAACCAAAAAGTTTTTCTAACTAAGATTGTTTTTCAGACCTATCTTTTGAATGGCAGCAGTACCATATAGTTGACCGATTCTCATCAAACTTACTAAAATTATTAAAAAGCGTAGTAAACTTATGATTTCAAACTTTGGAGACGTTTCCATTGAAAAGAAAAAAGTTTTTCATACTAAAACTAATTTCCGACCGATTTTACCTATGGGAGCTATGAGATAGAGCCATCCGATCCGGTCGGTTCCGACATATTAGTAGCGTGCAGCAAAAACAATACTCTTTGCAAAATTTCAGCTCGATAGCTTTAAAACTGAGAGTCTAGTTCGCGTAGAAACAGACACCCGGATGGGAAAAGCCCAATCGACTAAGCTCGTCACCCTGATTAAGAATATTTATAGTTTATGGGGACGGAAATGGATATTTCTATGCGTTGCAAACTTCTGAGCATAACTATAATGCTCTTTGCAAGGGTATAACAAGAGAGATCTGCCTGCACGCTTAAAAACATACTTTACTTTTAACACTTCACCAGCTGCCTTAAAAGAATTTTCAGTAAAGGTTGAATTTAAGCATTGGTTTTTAATAAAAATCAAATAGAGCATCACTTTATTTGGTACAGAGTATATTACAGTCCAGATTCACCGACTTTCTCATTTGATTTTGATCCGTTTCGCTCATTCTCTCATTGGCGAAGGCGCCAGTTTCCAATATAGGCAGCACATGGTTTATTGCTTCTACAAACTGGAATTCTCAGCCTAGTGTTAATTCGAGATACTCACATTTCAGAAACAGGCCTAAAGTCAATTCCATCGAATGAATCAACACCATTTCTTTAAAAAAATGTAACATGGACATATTTTTTAAGAGATTTCCTTGCCAACCGCAATCAAAATCATTAAAAAATGGTAAATTTGAAATTTTTCGAATATAAAAATTGTGTTTTCTTCTACTTCTATTACATTAGAGAGGACAAAAGTGTTTTCAGCAGACAGCACTCCGAAAATTTAGTATTTCATCAAAATACTTAAAACAAATAGCAACACTTTGGCGTTACTTATTAAGTATAGAGGGATTTCCTAAGAGAGCGATTCTGAAGAAAATAAACTAAAAAAATTTATTTATTTCAAAATGTTTTCCTTTGATTTTACATTTTCGCGAAAATATTTAGCTTTTCTTGTATATAAACTATTAAATCTATTTGAAAACAATTTCTGTAGCAATTATTTATAATATGATAACTTTCGATTCGATTCGATTCATTACTCTCTTGACTCCCATCTTATGTTTGTGAACTAAGATATGGCTTAAATGGTTAGTGTATATTATTATTTTACGTCATTTCTAATGAAAAGCAGTTCATCTGACGAATTAACACTGTGAACCCAACAGTTTAACTTTCTAGCTCTTAAGCCCAGCCACCAACGCACAACTTCCTGGTCGGGTCAGAGTCATAAAACTCTCCCTCCAAGTAGGGTATAAATATTTGCAATGCAAAATGCAGACACAGAAGAGATGTAGGTGGACAGCAACACCAAAGAGATGTGGGAAGGAAGTTGAAGGAAATAAGTATATGGCTGGCACCGAGATCCCAATATGTGTGTGCGTTTGTGTGGGCGTGTACGCACCACAGATACATGCAACAGGGGGAACAATGGCAATGGCATAATATATTGGCGTGGAGAAGAGCTGCAAGTCGCAAGTTAGCAGCACTTTGCCAGCCGCATTGCGAAAACAGTTAGAGTTACATACGTGTGAAGGAGGGGGGACAGTGGGAGGACATTGGGAGGACACTGGGAGGTGTGTGTGTGCCCCTCTTCTAGTTGCATGTTGAAACGTCATCTGTCAGACATGATGAAAATAATGGAGCAGAAAATGTCACTTGGGTATGCTAAAGACATATGTGATGTGGTGTACCGCTCCCACCCTCCTCCAGCTATCCAGCTCGGACACGTCACTTTGGCATGATTTAGTAAAGTTGACATTCCTACGCGTTCTTTCCTCCAGCCAGTGCCCCTTCCCGCCCCCGACTACGCTCGGGTCCTCTCATTAACAACAACGACACGAAATGCAATTAGAGGGAAAAAAACGTAAAAACATTTAACACATTCATCAACAATTTGTCAGACCCACAAAAAAGAAGCAAGAAAAAATTTGCATAGCGTTTAACTTGGCCTTAATTAAATTCAAATCAGCAACGGTATTCATAAATTACTATTCGTGTATAATTTAGCCGAGAACAGCACGCCCCCCATTTCTGTGTGGGGCGTTACCTCAAAAAAGTGCTGATCATATGATTTAAAATTTATCGCCCAAAGTCTGGAAATTGACATTTATCGTGTGGGCAAATTTATAGATTCTACGTGACTACTTAAGGGGCACAAGCATCCATGTGAAAGATATTGAATATTAAGCCGATAATTTAAGCACGAAAAGCAGCCTTGGGAAATTGAAGGACATTCGCCCGAAGGAAATTGTGCGTAGCAAAACAACTAGCAGCGATTAAACCTAACTCAAAAATATGGCCAAAATTCAATGAATGATGGCAAGGAGTAAGCCAATGGTGGCATTAGTATTCATGTACTGAACAGCATTGCAGTTGAGGAAGCAATTCTTCTTTAAACTGAACTAAGGAGTGCCATTCTGATAGTTTTTAGCTATTAACTTCTGAAAAAATTGAATCATTTGAACCGACAAGCACATCAATTGATTGCAAAATATAACATCCATTATTATGAGTTGTTGGTAGACATTGATTGTTTTGTCGTTAGACTTTTTGTTTAAATCGAAATGCGAATCAAATCTATTGCGGATTTACTCTTAAATCAATGACAATTTATTCTTCAATATATACAGCCCAAATGGCCAAGCCATGCTCCTCTCTTCACAAGGCTATGTTGTTATGTGAATATCCAGTCTGTTGTGGAGCCTCCAGGTCTTAGGCCACACTGATAAGATTCGGTCAGTTTGCTAATTCTCGGCCATAAACGTTAACAAAGGATGCTTGACAGAAACTTATGTGCAATGAGTAGAAGACTGATAGCTTGATAACTTGGTAATTGGGGACAACTGCAGGTTCGTTGTTGAATCACTGTCAGACTTATCTAACAAATCAGCTGTTTTTGACATTGGTAGATGAGGGTATTAGTTTTACAAGAGTTTAAGTGTAAGCAAAGATAGAAAGTCAGTCAAGCCCGACTAAAACATACTCTGTACCAACGAAATTATACGCTCAGCATAATTTTTGAAGCTGCAGTAGCAGCTGAAAGCAAAACTGCTACTGCACTGCAACAGCGAACAGTCTTTTCAACATAACTCGACAATCGATCATCCGATCTTCACCATTTCTTTTGCGGATCGATAAATAATGTTGATTACAAAATATGTCCAGAAGGAACGAACCAATTATCTTAAAAACTGTGGGAGATATGACGTTTTTTCTGAACTGCCTGCAAGTATAAGTGGTAATTGTCTCATACACGTCAAACCTCTAACTCTTACCATCTCTGAGATCTGTGCGTTCATACGGACAGACAGACGGGCGGAGAGATGAACATGGCTATATCGACTCGGCTGTTGATGCTGATCAAGGATATATATACTTTAGGGGGTCGGAAGTGCTTCGTTCCAGCTGTTACCTTCTTTTCCACAAACTTAATATACTCTGTGTACCAGAGCTCTGGTAGAGTATAATGAACGAGGCAAGTGTTGAAACAAAAGAATCGATTCATGACATAAGCATTTTTGGGGTAATTTCAGGATTATCAACGGTCGACTAGGGTGTACATTTAAAAAGGGGGTCAGAGTTATCTAGGAGTTTCTCAGGAATTGGTATTAAAAATCAGGAACCGTCAGTTCGGCTCACTACAAGGTTTTTATAGATAGCTGAAGCACGGTTCCGGTTCGGTTCGGTAGTCCATTATTAATTTATTATATATTTTATGAAGGCATGTTTCCGGTTTTTATGTTAAGATCTATTAAGACTACAAAACTAAATTGTGCTTAAATAAGACCACTTTCCTATTAGAATTCTAAGAATTCCTCACAATTACTAAGAATATGGTTCCCTAGAGGGAATAGAATACTCCCAATTCAAACAGCAACTAGGAAGAAGAGACTAGAAGTATATTTAGAGATCTGTGCAGGTTTGAAAAGGCTTAACAGTTCATTCTAAAAAGCTAAAAGGACGGATGACAGGTATGTTGATATGTTGCCGGAGCTGTAAGGGATCACTTGGCTTAAAATAGTTGAAAAGCCATTCTTAAAAGCTAGATCAAGCCGGCATCACTAAAGATTAATTCACTTTATAAGTGGTTTTCTTTTAGTTAATGGAAATTTTGATATAACTTTTATTTTTGGAGAATCGATTGGATTTACCAAAGCTTAAACCATCGTTGTCTGAAAGTCAGCTCTTTAAAACAAGTCAATGAACTGAACCGAATCAATCCATTGTGGTTAGTAAATTTTGGTTCGGTGCAGCATTTTTAAAAGGGTACGGTTTGGCATATCAGTTGGAATTGGTGACGGTTCCTGTATTCCTGTTATTCCTGTTTTAATTTCTTATATACCAATTTTACGGACAACTTACGCTTCGCTTAAGAACTGTTGATTGACTTACCTATGCAACGTATTCATAAAAAAGCTGTGAAAGTTTAATATCATAAAAAATCGTGAATCAAGGCTCCTCTCCTCTAGTTCACAACTCTTTCACAAGACTCAAAAAGAAAAGGATTTCTACTGTTCGTTTATTATAGCAGAAATGCTAAGCTTGGCAAATTTCTTGGCATGAAATTAAAGTGGCGTTTAGTTATGCAGGACTGACCGTACTTCTGTTACACCATCATAATCGAATTACATAGTTAAAGCTAAATAAGTTCACTCAACCTTGTGCCTAGGCACGTGCCCTTAAACATTTTGGACACAACATGTTAAATGCCATAAATAATTTATAATTTTTAGTTTGACCTCCGAGCCTAAATAAAATAAAACTTGATGTAGACCATTAATAAAAGCCGCGCGCACATGTAGGAAATAATTAAAAATATAAAAACAAAAAAAAGAAGAAGTACACACGGTGAACTTTGCCTCGAATTCGTTTTTATAAATCATAAAAAATTATGTATTGTGCTGCGTGTGAGCAACAGAAGCGGGAAATCCACAAAAGCGTCTTACATCATAAACGTAATGAAGGACTGGCCAACTTGGCTCAAAGGGGTTCGCACAACAATGGGCCGGCCGCATTTCATGCATAGGCATAATTAAGCTATAAACCTCGACCCCGTTTTTTTTTTTTGTCCCTCTTTGACGGAGTTGTGAGCTTGAAATATTTACACCTAAAACAATATAATAAATGCTGAAATTATTTTGACGAAAATGGCGACGATAAGTCACCAACCAGGCCACTTCCGCACGAAAGGGGCATAAAAACGGGAAAGGTCCAGAGTGACCTAACCTTGTGCTGCTACCATCATAACAATGTTTGCCCATAATAAAGAAAAAAAAAATCAAATAAAAATATAATATAGCCATCATAGGCAAAATATGCGAAGCAAAACTATTCCAAGGGAATGGGGGGGGAAAAAGTGAACAGCATCTAGAGCCAAGGAATTTCTGAGTGGGGAGGGGGGGGAAAGGAAATTGCGAGTATTATTACGACTTTTATTAATTTCTCCCCGTTTGGCTGGCTCTCTCTCTCTCTCTCGCACACTTTTCGTGCCTGCTTTTGTTTCATTTTTCGTCAGGTCTGTTAAATTATTTTTTTGCTCTCTGTGTCCAGTTCAAGTTTTTCACTAAACAACTTTGCACGCACCGAAAACGACGGCAAAGTATTTTCCCCCGGTGCGTTGATTTATGGGCATGTGAAAAACTTTAAATTCTGTTGCGTCTAGCAGACAAAAATCGGTAAAGTTTTCATTAACAACAAATAGAAAATTGCGAAAATTGTTTACGAAACTATTCCAAACACTTCAGGGGCTGTGGAACCTGCTGGCTGGACAATGTGAGTTATTCAAGTTGATTGTTTCGCTTTGAATTCCATAAACTATGCTCAACTATGGAAAATGGCAAACGCTCAGCGGTGTCGGCATTGATGCCACACATTAATAGTTGTTGCACCTTTTCAGGCTAAAAGCAAGAGAACGATGTCATTGGAAATTGTTTAGAGCCTAAGGCACAGTGGTTGGAATTTCATGAATTTAGCAAATCAAAAATGGATTCAAATTGCCAAACTGAAATGTTCATTTTGTAAATGCTCAGAGAAAGAGCAAGGAATTTATACCAAAACTGCAGTTTTTTCCGCGGGCCAAGGCAAGCAGTCCCACTCCGGACTGTAACCGAGCAAAAGCAATTCATTCAATTGGTTTATCATAAATTTCTTCTCTTCAGAAAACTTTAAGACTTTAAAACTCTCCCAGAAATTAATTTGCTCAAATGTCCACACACTGTGCATTTTGTTGAATCTATGAATTTCTATTGAATTTGAATTTTCAGTCGCTTGTGTCAAACCGATCAGTTGTATGGCAATATTATTGTTTTCCATACAAAATGCCCATCAACTGTATCCGCACATGTATTTGTTTATTGAAGCACAGCGGCAACAATAACCTCTCGCTCTCTCTCTCTCTCTTTCTCTCTATTCTGTGCGTGTGTGTGTCTGTTTATTTATTTTCATAGTTCATGTTTGTGACACAATTGATTGGAAAAACATTAACATTGCGCCTTGTTGAATTTGAGTGTTCGTGTGTGTCTCTAATACGTGTCCAAGCTGAGTTGATTGTCATGTCAAATTTACGGGCAACTGAATTGAAAGGAGGAAGGGTAATGGGTGATGAGTGGGCGGGCATCAAGATTAGAAAATTCTATTTATAAACATCACACTGTTTGCCCTTTTCCACCTGGCACGCACACACACACACACACGCATTCCAGCAGGAAATTGATGACTGTCAGGTTAGCTGGAGCAAGCCAAAATCAATTTAATTCAATTAAAGTCAACGCACTCTTGGAAAAACTAAGACGATTTATTTTGACATGCTCGAGAGCAGAGCAGAAAACACAGCCAAAGGGCAAGCAAATAATCCTGGTTGTACAGCTATGTGAGTGGTAGGAGTGTAGGACCAAGCAAAGGGTCCTTAAGGTAGTTTAAAATAGAAATTAGTCTACGAAATTGCTTTAAATAATTTTAACTAAATGCTGACTAGGTTGAATTATTCAATCATATATTAACAAATTTCAGTTTGTAATAAGTGAGAGCTTACTTTTAATTTGAAATTGTCATACAGCTTCTCGTTTACCAACAAAACATTCATGATAAATGCCCCACAAAGTATGCTATGCTTATGAATATTATTAACTTGGTATCAAATTTGTCATATATTTGGCGTAACGCTGATTCATTTTGGATTCCTTCAACTGAGTGAATGAACTGGCTTTCAATTACTCATTTTAGCCAGGGCTGTTCATTAAAAAAATCCTTGGTGAGCTCCACTTTCGAGATTCTTGGAAGAGGGTTTTGCTTCAAAAGTTGGTTTTGATCTTTGTCGCACATATCTTATGGAAAATGGATCGTTTTCGGATCGAACAAAGGAATATTCAAAATATTATATGAATCACTTAATAAGCTTTGAAGTCGAGAAGGTTAAAAACAGTGGCTACTTTTCGTGGGGACTTTATAAGTAATTCTGAACGTTTTTCGTTATGTTTTATAACTTTTCTGCCTGTTGTTGGACTTAATCGCAAAGACCCGACCATATAACAAAAAAGTAGCTTCGCCGTAGCTCTTATTATCCATGTCTATAGTTTTTGTTCAACCGAACCGAAATTATAGGTTTTTTCCTTAAGAGGTTCGGTTGACAGTAAATTAAAAGTCGGTGTTCCGGGCTAGAACCGGTTCGGTTCAAAACCAGTTTGAGTTAATTCCAGTTATTCCTTAAGGAAATTCAGTTGGCATACTTTTAGAAGCATTTCTCATGATTTTTATACTTTTGCAAAGGCTGACTGCGCACTTCAATGAAATTTCAAACTGGAAATTTAAAATTTCCCTCTTTCAGCTTACATGTGTATTTCACTTGTCAGAGTTCTCAGTTGAGTTGGCTGCACAACACCTCAGGTGGTTGTGAGTTGGCTGCCAAAAGACTCATTTGAGAAACTCAAATAGGCTCATATTATCAGTATACTGTTTGAGTTTCTCAGATGAAAACTACAACTATCCAAGGCAGAGACGGACGAAGGCCTTTTCTAAGGGGGGATTCTTAACTTCAATATAGAGCTATCTCAAATCGGTTTTATTATTTTTTGACTTAAACAAAATGAATCTTGCAAACGGCCAATCCGTTAAAGCGGGGTTTCCCCAATGAATTCCGCCAGAATGCAGAGAAAAAAATCCGCTTGGACTGGAAATGTCTCTAATATCCTTTTAATCATCCAACGAAGCTAAGAATCATCCAAATGATGATAGTTTTTCAATATTCTTTGGATGCACTTCTATTCGGGACACTATTATACATACACACTGAAAGTTTGTAGGCAAAGTGGAGGACTGACAATTTAAATGGTGGATTTGAGTATCCTAATATGCTTCCAAAGAAACGCTATTCCAAAGTATTAGTTCAACATGGAACATCGCAATCTGATTTCATATAAACATATGTCTGAATGTTTGAATGTATGTATGAACGTTGCGGTGAATGCGAATATTGAAATGTGCGTGCCAAAAAGAGCGTTCGCTTTGCACAACTTTCACTTTGGGGCGACTCTTGCCGACACTTTTGGGGTCTAGCCAGCAGTAAAAAAAAAAAAATACTTGGAATGCTCTTGGTTTTTCCCGCTTTACAAACATATGTTCACGTGTAACTGTGTGCGCGTGTGTGTGTGTGTGCACTGCCACTTTCGCTCTTTCGCCATTGCCTTTTGCCGTCCTACCACTATTTCTCCACTTTCACAGTGGTAGTGGCTGAGCGGTCTGCATGCCAAGCAATTTCGTTGCCCCTTCCGGACGCTGACTCTGACTCTGACTTTGTTTGTAGTTCCTGAGGGCGGGCCGGGTGCGCTGCTGGTAAGTTGATGTGGTGGTAGTTTAGCTTATTGCTTTTCACTTTGAAGTGGCTTATATGGATATTTATTACCATGTCGGTTGTATTTGAATTTCACTAGCAAGTGGCACAAGTTCTCTTATTCTTCTTTGATATTCGTTGCCTACGGCGTAATAATTCACCAACATACACACAAACATGCACACACACACACACACACACGAGCAGACGTTCGTAGTTGAGCCGCCTCAGCCTTTATCAACTTTCCCTTTGTGTTGTGAATGAAACTGTTACTTTTTTTTTTTTTTTTCGGGGGGAAAAATATTTTTCTTTGCCTTTTCCTTTGCCTACCTCACATTTGATTGGTGCTTATGAAAATAATTAGCATATACACTGAAAAAAAGCAACCAAATGGGAATTTAGCCGTTGGCCATTTATTTCTGGCCTCTGCTGAGGCTGTCATATTTGTGTTTGTGGCGACGACAGCTGCGCAAATGAAAACCCCGGGACTCAGACTCCGTTTCGGTTGCCAATCTGGTTGCTTATTAAATATTTTATGCCATTTTGTGTGTCTGCCATCGCCAGTGTCATTTCAGGTTTTGTGTTTGTGTGTTTAACATTTAATGTGGCTGTGCAAATGATTTTCGGTTTGATAATGCTGACTATGCGGCTGGACAATTATGCGTAGCATACTTTTATGGGCACCTGTAAACGCATATAAATATTTATGCGCAAACAAAATATTTGAGATTCCCCGAAATCCAATAGATGGTTTCTATTATTTTATAAAGTGTATCGCATTATTTTTATACCCTGTTCGCATTAAAAATGGAAAAAGGGGGATCATGAAATTGTGCGATTGTATGTAACATGGGAGAAGGAAACATTTCCGACCCCATAAAGTGTATATATATTGTTGATCAGCATGAACAGACGAGTCAATATAGCCGTCT
Organism: Lordiphosa andalusiaca; assembly: GCA_035044965.1. Lineage (NCBI taxonomy): Eukaryota > Metazoa > Arthropoda > Insecta > Diptera > Drosophilidae > Lordiphosa > Lordiphosa andalusiaca. The sequence goes on along the minus strand of JAWNNM010001363.1, from coordinate 1,211,639 downwards.
GTCAGTCCGCCCGTTTGTATGAACGGTTCGACCTCAGAGCCTATTACAGCTAAAACCACCAATTTTTGCATAAAGGTAGGTGTATACAGTACACATATCAAGTTTGTACAGATTTTGAAAATTCCCCACCCCTTTTTATCTGCAGAAAGCCGTCAGATCCACAATTTTCCAGCTAAAGCCTCTCATATCTAATATCTATCTATTCTGAGAAGTACAATCAGATCGTACAAAAAAGTGAGTGAGTCAGTCAGTGCAAAAACCGATCAAATGGACCAAATAATGTTGATTACTTTAAGGATGACCCTTTTCTTAGTCAGTCACTTTTAATCCAATTGTATTTTGGATCAGGGTAATAATTAACTGCCAAATAAATGGGTAAAAAGGCTTTACTCTGAGACTTAGTCCTTCTCCAAAAAGTTCTCATTATGCTCATCTTAAGTAATTGGAAAAACCAAAATAGAAGCATTTATGAAAATAATATGATTATTTGTTCATTAAATTTAAGAATTAAAATGTTTAAGAAACAAAAATGTGGACAGTTTCAATACACCCTCTGTAAGGGTATAAAAACTATTAGATTTCCTGCGGTGAAATCAAATATGATTGCTTTAGGTTTTACTGTGCGATTTTTCCCTAAGTGTAGCTTTAGTTTTAGTACTAAGCTTCAATAGAGTTTCTCCACTAAGTCCTTTCACTTTTAGCCCGTTCTAAAATAAAGTCTTAAGCATTTTAACCGTTTTATAAAAACTTAGGATTTGTACTCCATCAGTCTTGCCCAAGAAAGCTGCTCCAAGTAGCTCCCTCAAAGCGTGGGTATTTGTTAGCGCAATTTCAACAAATATCAATGAATATTGCCCCTCAATGAATGCAATGCAGTTGCCCCCAAAGGTATGCTCAAGTTACTGTTTATGGGGGGCAAACAACCAACCCAAAGGAGTAAATCGAGCTCAATGAGCGTCCCATGCAAGCACTCAAATACTCGTGCCCTAAACATACAAATAGAAACAGTTGTAAGTATGTATTTTGGCGCGAACGCCTTGTTGATTCACATTTTGGCACAAAGCGCCCCACAGCGTCGAGTGGCCGAACTAGCCAAGCGAAACCAATACACAGGCAATCAGAGGCAGCACAAACACACACACACACACACACACACACACAAGTTGGCAGCTAATGGCTGACTTATACTACAGATTGGCGTTGCTGATTTTGGACTAAACAATAAATAAATAAACGAAGCAATATGAGAGCGTGTGAGTGTGCTCTGTTTCAGTGTGTGTGTGCGAAACAAAGTTTCGTTCAAGTTGAAGTCAAGTGTGTTGTTGGGTGCTGAGTTGGTAATTTAAATATGCTTTATATACACGCCATACTCGTACACCTCAATCAGGGGTCAGTTGACGACGGATAGCGTAACGTAGCGTAGCGTAACGAACCCCGCCGCGAATCATAAGTTTTGTTCCCTTTAGTCGGGGCGCGAACGTCAAGCCATTCAAACCGGTTCAAGTCATCTCTCTCCTTAAGTGCAATTTACTTTATAAATGATTTCAATTAACTCACTTACGCTGATTTTATTATTAACTTAACGCGCCAAACTGAATTAAAAGCAAAAATAAAAATAAAAACACAACAAGGAAACAAAAAAAAAAAAGGAAAAAACATTCGCTTAAATGTACATCGACGAGGATAGCGAGGAAAGTTCGCCCTTTGTGATGCTCACATCGCCGACCAAGTCTTGGGTCAGTCTGCCAGTGTAAACAATGAAGGCACTCACAGTGCTGCCCCCCCTCCCCCCTTCTCCCCCTGGCAGCTCACCATCGAACACACACATCTCTTAATTTCGCATTTCTTTTTTAGCTGCTGAGCAGAGCAGCAGCAAAGCACAAAAAAAAAACCGAAGTTGGCAAAAAGTTTAAATGACTTTTGTTGTTTTTCTAAGTGTTTTTTAATGGTCTACGTGTGCTGGCCCCGGCTGTTGAAGCTCCTGCTGCTGCTGCTGCATCTGATGTGGTCCTTGTTGATTTTTCACTAAACATTTCCATATAATGTATGAAAAGTTGCCCTGTCAGCATAAATTTATGTTATGCTAAACTAAGTCAAATTCCAAAAAAAAAAAAAATCTGAAAAAAAAAACGTCTATGGAGTAAATTAAATTTACATTTGCCACTTAAGCGTGACAAAACTGTTACACAAAACAAACAAAAAACTAAATTAAACATAAACCGCGACACTGTTTTACAATATTTAGTCTTTTTTGTACTCAAATTAAGGATAGCAAACTCAAATAAAATGCCACAAAATTATTCTATTTGATTCCTAATTTTGTGGCAATTTACGCAATTCAGTCCAAAACTCTGCATTTAGATTACAATTACGATTAACAATACCATTACGAAACACTGTACTGGTTGTACTAGAATTGGCGTTGCCATAAGCATACTGTGGGCATGCACAAATTATTAACAAATTATCTGGGGCTTAATATAGTTCTAGTGGCTTAAGTTTCCTCCCCTCCAACCGTAACATAATACACAAACTTGCTGATTAATTATTGTAAACGTTTTGTTTTGTGTTTCCGTTAAGTTCGAATTCCAATTAAAAACTTGTATTTAATCACAAATACATTCCAGACGAAGCAAATGAATAAGTTCAATTACATTTGGGAATTGGCGTTGAGCTGGAATTTTTAATTAAACTGGCTTTACCAAAAACCCATAAAGAGATTTACCATTCACCGAATTGGCTTAAATAATATTTTATTTATTTGAGCATGAGAATTGTGCTTTGCTCTCAATTCGTGTGATGGTCAAATGGGATGCCAAAAATCTCGTTATAAACTTTAAATAGAATTGGCCTAGGCATTAAAGGAAATCCCTCCCCCCGCCCCCGCACACACACACACACATTCACTCCCGCCTGCCCTGCTGCCACTTAGCAACTAGCTGCTTGGCAAAAAGCTTAAATTACGCGCTCAATTAAACTTTAAGCAAGTTGGCAGGGCCCAACCAATACAACGACAGAATCTAAGCGCTAACTTCAAAGCCCTTTCAACGTTGTTTGACGTGCAGCCTCGCAGAAAATTCAATGACACAGCAAAGGGGAAGTCCCCGTCTGAGTGGCAGCTTAAGAAGCGGCATTTTACGCATATTTAAATCCTCGTCCCTTGGTTGGCGCGGATTTTGGCTTTTGTTTCTGGCATAAACAAATAAATAGTTAACCAAATATTTGGTAAACAAATAAATATGTATCTATGTGTGTATACATATTGACATTTATGCTTGTTGTTGGTGCTCGGCAAACTGCCGGCAGCGTTTTTGGCAAAACTGAAACCAACATTAAATAGAATTAAAACTAGAGAGGGAAAAAAGTTTTCTCCCTTTTTTTTTTTTTAGTTTTGGTTGGCTTGGTGGGTGGCCTGCAAGGCACACTGTTGGTGCAACATGGCGTATACTTAACATTTAATTGGATTACTTTTTTGAGCTGGGAAAAATTGCGAAAATATATAAAGTTTTTATTGCAACTATTAGATGATGTTAACACTGTTTTACCAAGCTACTTAATCACGTATGCCACTTATGTAGAGTTGGTTGTGCAACTTACCAGAGTAAATATGCCAAATCTCTTGCCAATGATTCCCTTTTTTTTTTGCGGTACTGAAACAGGAAATTGTTGTGGCAAAATATGCTGGTTGGGAATTCAGTTTGGAGTCCTTTTTATTACACATGCTTTGGAATGTCAATTGCACTGAAAGAAAAATTCAGAAATTTATAACTTTAATAAGGTATTTTCAGTTTCAAAAGCTATAACAGAAAGTGTAAAATATTTGATTTATTAAAACATATATAAAGTCCCAACATGCAAAGCTTAAACAAGTCTAATGCTTGCTAACTTCGTCTGTGCCGAAGTTTTTATACCCTTGCAAGTGCTCGCTTAAATATTTTCAAAAATACTCTTTTTCCCATTTTTTGACCGATCGATCGTATGGAAGCTATATGATATAGTCATTCGATTTGGCCAAAAGTTTGCAAGATTATGTTAAAGCATGTGAAACAAACAAATACAAAATTGCAGGATGCCACCATTAAAAACAAAAAAGTTTTTCTAGCTAAGACTGTTTTCCAGACCTATCTTTTGTATGGCAGCTATACCATATGGTTGTTCGATTATAATAAAGATTGGTAGAATAAAAAAAGAACATAAAAAACTTACGATTACAAAGTTTGGAGACGTTTCAATTAAAGAGAAAAACGTTTTTCTCACTAAAGCTAGTTTTTCGACCGATTGTTCCTATGGGAGCTATGAGATATAGTCATCCGATCTGGTCGGTTTCGACATATTAGTAGTGTGCAGCTTTCAGCTCGATAGCTTTCAAACTGAGAGACTAGTTCGCGTAGAAACAGACAGACAGACAGACGGACGGACGGACAAAGCCCAATCGACTCAGCTCGTCACCCGGATCAAGAATATATATATAGTTTATGGGGTCGGAAATGAATATTTCTATGCGTTGCAAACTTCTGGGCAAAATTATAATACCCTTTGCAAGGGTATAAAAAGTGGAAGTAAAATCAATCTTTTTCCGGGATCAGCTCAAGAATATCCGGGATTACCCCGTTTCTAATCCCGTTTCGGATGGATTTTTTTTTGAGTGTAGTAAGTGGAAATGTTAAATACAACTATCTTCGATCCTCCAACATTATTTCAACGATTTGGGTAGCCTTTCAGGTTGGTCTTTATGGAAATAGAATACTGAATTCCATATCTTATACATCGAATTACATGGTTTTCGAGATGCCAGAAATATTTCCACTTTTCCATAACAATGGTGGACAATTAACTAAAGCAGGCCAACCAACATTAAGTGCATAAAGTCACTGGACCCATTGAACTGCCCTCTTAACACATTCATACACCTTATATTCCATATGCAGTTGATCTCTGATAGCCGCAGGAATTTTTGCATTTTTTTCCAACCTTATTCATATCGTCACCCATGGACTGTTAATGCCCATGTTTATTATTATGTTTTCACGGAATTTTTAATTGTTTTCGAGGCCCAAAAAGGCCATGTCCTATCCACACAATGCACATTGACAAATACAGATGGGAGGTTTCGGCTTTATCAAAAATCGAAAGCATGAAAAAATCCTATAAAATGGGCTGCGGACGAGGGGGTGAAATAAAAAATAATATTAAACAAATTCCCATTTGCACGAAATCAGAAACATACACACACGCATTCACACACACAGCTCGTTCAAATGTATTTTTGCATTTTTGTTGAATTTCAATTAAAAACCTTGATTTTGATTGTAACTTTGTGCACATGCTGGGTCCGAATGCTGCCGCTGATCCAACTGGTCCGACTGGGTCACAAAGCAATGTAAAAATGTCGGCATTGTGTTAAAAACGAATTTACATTAATTTCAATTTCCCATTTTTGTTTCTTTCCGCTTTGCATGGCCAGGCCTTTCTCCTCAAAGCAATTGGAAATACGAAATTAAATTGAATTTTCACCTACGGAGAAGAAACTACGAGGAGGCAGCCGCATCCAGATGAAAACAATTAAAATTAAAACAATTTATTTATTTTCAGGGGGCGGATAGAGAGAGAGCCCAGATGCATTTATCAAATTGATTTCGAATTCAGTTTGATTGCAATTTGATTTTCTTGCTCTCTGGTAAACATTTGGAAGGCAAATAACAATAATCACACAAATATTTGTCTAAGGAAGTTTTCTTTTTTTCATTTTTTTTTTTTGTACGGGCAAACGAAATCATATTTCACTATGTCCTGAAGCTATTGATTAGGGGCAAGTGGAACAAGCAATCATCTGCAATGTGAAAAAACTTGACTCTAGTTTATCATTAGAAGACTTCATCTGAGGACTTAAGGCCAAGTCAACTGATAATTTATTCAAGTTGCGGCCAAACTAATCTCGGTTCGTTCAATGAGTCTAATCATTCAATGAGATGATAAAAGCCAATGTCGATACATGAAGTCTCGGGGTTTTTGTGAGATTAAGTGAATGAATGTTTAGAGATACAAGCGTGAGTCACGAATAGAAATTCGTTTGGCAGACAGAACAACAAATTGCAACTATTAGATGGTACATGAGGTTCATATTCTTCCGAAACTTCTCAGTCGATGATCCATTCTCAAACATATTTCAGTATTGCTGTGGCCATCCTCTTATTTGTGGTAAATTCTCACTTGAGACTTTTCTTACACTTGAATCCTTTTGCACGCGCTCATCTCTCAGATCCTTAACAGAAACGAAACACAGAAAGAAAATGAAATTTACCAGGCGTCCATACAAGCATACGCGTAAATCTGTGTACACAGAGAAGTGAATTGAATTGTGGGGGTGTGTTTGGTTGTGACGTGACTGCGTGTCCACCACGTTCATGGTCATGTTTGGTGCGTGCTGCAAAACAATTTAATTAATTCCAGATTTGCGCGAAATTTTTCACGAAAGGCGCCAGCAACAAACAGCTCGGACCAGCACCGACCATCATATATACAAATAGCCCACACCATCACATTACATCACATACATACATACATGTAGATGCCAATTCTTGCAAAAGTGCCGAATTCACACGTACTTTCACTATTTATTTGCCCCCTCTCTCTCTCTCTCTCTCTCACAGCCCGCCAGCTACGGTAAAAAGAACGGCATGTGGTACGCATCGCCCGGCAATCAGGGATGGGGCTCCAAGCCGGCCAGTCGCAAGCCCTCCATTATGGAAGCGGATTTGGGCACATTATCGACCACATCAGGCTCGATAAAACGCAGCGCCGGTCGTGTGATACGCATCATCAATAATTTGGATCATTCGGTGCAGGTGAGTGCAATGGAATGACCCCATCGAAATGTATATGCATGCAACATCCAGCGACCATACGATATTTATTGTTTCACCGCCTGACCGGGGCCCGTCATCAACAATGCAAAAATGGGCAAATGGGGAAAATAAAATAAAAGAGAAATATTGCACCTCATGTGGTTTTTTGGGCGTTTTTGGTCGAATTTTCCTCTACATTCCGTTTCGCTTCGTATTTTCCGCACTGTGCAAATGTTTTAATTGCTGCGATTAGAGCAGATGCATTGGCGCTGCAAATATTTATGTAAATTTGCTTGACTAATAAGTTCTTGTTTGGATATTTCATTAGAGATATGTGAAATTGATGAAAATTGAATGGCTAGATTTTGGGTTTGAAAGCCATAGAAAATAAAAATAAAAAAAAACAAATATATAAATAAAATCTAGAGAAAATTGCGAAAATAATAAAGTTTAATAAAACAGCAAAATAATTGCATTTGCATTGTGGCACGGTTGTTAAATATTGATGGATTTCTTTCGCTCAATTTTGCGATGGAAGAGAACTAAGCGATTTCAAGGCCCATTGTGATTTATGTGGAACTTTGGATTGAAATCACTTTACACTTTTGAGATGGTTTTGAAATAGGTAAATGTTGAACTTTTTACACCCTCCCACAAATATCATCCTCACTTCAAATGTCACTCCCAATGCTTATATAGTTTTTGAGATATAACTTTGAACCACCTTTTAACTGATTTTGATAAGGGATGCCGGACGTAATATCGTCATTGCAGCATTTATTTTGTGGAGGCGATATATAAGATGTTGGTATGTTAGTTTTCGGCAACACTTCTGTGCTTAAAATCGGAATTATCGTGAATTATCCAAAAACCTCTCTCTTCTTAACTTGCGAAAAAAAGCGCAACAAAATGTTTGCGGGAATAAAACATAAAAATATTCACACGTATAAATTTTGTTTTTTAATACTCATGACAAAATGGCTTTTAAAATCCGCCAAAACGACTAAAATCTATTATAGCAAATATATGCAAATTGAGCAATATTTTTTAGTGCAACAACAAACAGAGTTGCCTAGTTTACACCGTGGGATGAGCTGCCCTGCCATGTCCAAGATTTTGTTGAAATTTAATATTCAGTTTGAATTGGTTTTATAAACGTTTTTTGGATGTTTTTTTTTATTGAAATATTAAAGCCCGTTGAGTTGTCAAGCTAAGGCCGCCTGCCAATTTTGTTTGCGTTTTTATTTCCGCATAAATATTTTCAATAAATATTTTAAGTGGTCAGCAGTTTTTTGTTAATTTTGTGTATTATTTGCTTTTGTTGTTGTTTTCTCACCCTCTTCCTTTTTTATTTTTCGGTACACAACTGACAGTTTATTTGGACTTAACTGACTAACTGTCATTAAGGGATCTACGCATAAATAATTTGCAATATTTATTTCTCTGCCGTTCATTTTTTTGTGGAATTTGCAGTGGGACATTCATAAATAAGTGGCACAGTGCGAGGGATATTTCAGAAATTCGAAAAGCGGATTTGATTGAGAGTTTTATAGAAGAATTATCGAGTTCAATTGTTTATATTGCTCCCGCTTGCCATCTGGCTGGTGGTTTATGTAGCATTTAATTATACGCCAAGCCACAACCAAATGATAAAATGAAAATTTGGATAGTCCTGGCTGCAGTACAACACCTACTCAGAAAATGGGGAGATAAAATCATGTCAAAAATATGGATTTTATCACTACCTTCGGAATAAAACTTGCAGCGAAAGTCGTTCTAGATCCGAGTTATCCAAGATCAAGTCAATCCTATTCGTACTCCGGGATTGATCGACTTCTGACTACGTTTGGGATTCATATAATCTCGGATATTTTGATTTTGTTTTCTGTGTAGTAATTCAAACTCACTAAAATCCATTTTGAAAATATATACCCGGCTTAAGTGATATCGCAGACAGATATCGCTTTACTTACTTTACTTTCTTATCTCCCTTCGGGAAGAAGTTGTGCCTTTTTGCGGTAAAGCGATGCTTTCTGGTGCTAAGAAAAACATTATTCTGGAGAATAAGAAAAATTGTCTTCTTACAAATAAGAAAGCGATTCCTACAAGGGTGGAAAATGCGGCCTATAATTAAATTTCCCAAAAAGCAAAGAGCTGAGGCAATTGTGAAATTTTCAATCGTCAACTCTTACTAGGGTGGGAAATACAGCCTATAAATAGATTTCCAAAAAAGCAAAGAACCCAGTCAATTGTTAAGCACACTGTTAGCAAAAAGCGCTGTGGTGCAGGTGGTAAAACATTGCATTACACCGAATAATTTGTAGAATTTTTAACAATGAGTTTTAAAAACACTGTAGTTAGCTCTTCATTTTCATTCAAACCACTTCAAGAAGAATCGCATTCATGTCTTCAAGACTTATTTACCGATACGAAGAGAAAAAGGCGATCCCACATATCGTTTATTCACCCGTATAAGCAGTGTAACAAGTTATTTCGTGCCAAGATCTTTTCTAGTTTTAGAAACTTCTATCGATAGACTCCTTAAAAAGCTATACAGAGTCTCTATAACAGACCACCAGCCGACTTATACAAACCTCGTATCAGCTAAAACTTGCTAAATTTTATTTGATTTCCAACTTTCAATTAACCACTCGTAAAACCATACAACTGACGTCGAATATCCACTGGGCCATCATTAGTTGTGGTTGCAATTTTTCAAATGCATTTTTCTGTTCTGTCTGTGTTGTTGTTTTTGTGATTTTCATTTTGGCCTTTTGGTTTTTACGCCATGATGAATTTCATTTTAATGACCGCGCAATTAAAATAACATGAATTTTTTGTTGTTGTTGTTTTTGTTCATTCATTGTAAAAATCCTTCAAGTGGCCGAAGTGCATTCATAAAATTTTCATAGCATACTTTTTAGGTGCGAATAATTGAAAGTGAAAACTGGCTTTGACATTCAAATAGAGAAAGGCAAAATGGCAAAAAGGCGTTAAGGCAGCACCACTACAAACGCGCAATTAACCTTTGCCCACTTTTATTTTTTTGGCCAAGCCGTGCAGCAATCATATGGAAAATCAATTGTCTGCAATTTGTATTTTATTGTACGTCTGTACGGTTATGCAGAGAGCGTTCCGGCAACAAAAATTGAAGCCACGGTCAATTTGGTAATTTCCGCTGACATACAAAAAAAGTCAGACCATGCCACAAAAGAAGAAGAAGAAGAAGTGGGCGCGACGGCGGGGCAGGTGTGAACGAACATTATAACCCACTCGCTCTCGCTCTCTCTCCCTCTGTCTCCCTGGTCCGTTTATTGTAATTTCTGCTGATTATTATGAAAATGCCTTAAAAATATGAATTGGCTGGGCCCAGGAGTCGGCACTTTGGGCGTCGTCGTTGTCCTAGTAACGCTTTATGGTAATTGCGCTAAGTGCAAGTAAATTTTTCGTAGCTCCCTTTTGCACGGCACGTGCTGCTTTTATGAATCAAAATCTACGTTACGTACCATCATACCAGAGGGCGTTGTGTGGGCGACTACTTTGACCTCGAGCGATTCGTTGTTTGCTGCAGGAGAAAATTAGCTATACGTCTTTTTTCGACATGTTTAAACTATGGGGCTAAGAACAAGGTCCTTTGGGTGTGTTTATATTGCATTTCAGAAAGGATAAGCAGTGGGTAGTGAGAAATGGTATAGTCAAGAGTTGGGAAATGTTTTTAAAGTGATACCAGAGCGAGACCTAATATCTTCATAATCAAAGAAACACTTCAAATGAAGGCAAACAAAATCTCTAGCGGTATCCCATTCACATTAAACTCTTAAGCTCTTGACAGCGGCTTAACTTTTATTCAATGTGCATGGCACACCACACTTTACAGCTGTCACTGCAATTCAATAGCTTAAATTGCTGCAAAATTACCTCATTTCCACTCTCCCCCATTGGCACTCTGCAGTTGGCAAACAATTCAATTGACCAAAATCGAATTTCATGGCTAATTAATATGATTCTTTTACCAGTAAAAACAATGAACCCAGACATGGGGAATGGCAATGACAAACACAAAAAGCAAAACCAAACAATCGACCATCTGTAGACCCCTTCCGCTCTCTTCCCCCCCGTTTCTTTCTGTCGCACTCAAGACACACACTTAATGGAGTTTGCAATGCAAATTTGACCAAAGTACAACCGACAACAACGACAACAAAAAAGGAAATTGTAGTAGTCGGCTAGTTGTTGTAACAATAGTTGTTGTTGCTGTTGTAGTTTCTTCTGCTTCTATTGCCCTGGCACACTGCACGTTCTCAATGACCAAGGCCAAGGACATGTCGCGCGTCGGCGTCGTCGTTGTTGTAAACAACAAAACACAACAACGAAAAATATTTTGTACAACAAAACGGTAAAAGCACTCGATGGCGAGGGATATAAAATGGGAGGATGGGGGGGAATGGGATGGGTCCCAATTGCATTTGTTGTACATGTAGACAAGACCGGGTCCCCATTTAAGGCACAGTGGTTGAATTATTAAACAAACGTGACGTTAAAAATTTGATTTATGGGTGAATACCCGGCGTCATTTGGGTCCTTTGCTTGGGGAGAATATGATTCTTTTGAGAGCGTTTATTTTCCAGCTTAAACAGGATTGATATACACATTTGAACCGGTCCAAACTGGATGTGAACCGTTTTTGAATTGGAAAAGTTTGAAAATATATATTTCAAAAACAAAATAGGCGAAATCCACTACCAAAAAATAAGAAATTCGCCTTACAAAAGGGAGTCAAAGGCGATTCACTATATATTTAGGTAAAATATTTTCAAGAATTGAGAAACCTTTTCCTTTTTTTTCCTTTTTTAAAGGCCAAGTCGATTTGAAGCCTTCCTTTCTCTACAATCTAGTAGCCTGCAACGTTCCTTTAACTTTACTTCTAAAGCTATCGAAACTTAGTTCAAAATTCAATCGCTTATACGAAGATCTCTATAGATTTCTGGGACGTCCCCAAAATAGAACTTGATATTCATAGCCCAAATAACTTCTGAGATATGACTCTGAGCCACCTTTGAATCGCTTCGGTAAATCATTCAGCCCCATACCATAAGATTTCAATTTTATATTAAAGTTTTACCACTGTAACTCAGCTACGATTCGCCTACTATTGTCTGTGTGGCGACTGTTTTGGGTATTTGTTTGTGTCTGGTTACCTCTGCTGCTCTCCACCTCTTCTGCCATTGCTGCTGCTGCTGTTGCTGCTTCGTAATGCAATCGAAAGCCGCAGTAAATGGCTGTGCATAATGGCGTGCTCCTTCAATATTGGCGGGTTCTCTTGAATAATATTTGGCAATCTAAAGTGCAGCGTGTCGCATTGCATTTTTGACTCGTTTGAACGAAACTTTTTGGTGTTTTCGTGCTGACGTGTGAGCAACTTTGGGATTCAGTTTATTAAGTGTTTAAACCAAGCCCGTACACACACACACACACACACACACATAAAAACGTGAAATACTGGTTCACTTTTTCTCATATGCAAAACGCCACAGGGGTATTGAACAGTCAACAAGGCGAATGGCATAACAAAGACAGCAACCTGGCACCTGACGGCGCTGCGTGTGAGCTTGTGTGTGTGTGTGTGTGTTTGAAAGCGTCAAATGAAGGCAAACACAAAAAAAAAAGAAGAAAGCTGGACAGAAAAAATTCCGTTGAAAAATTGAAAAAATTCGGGATTTGGCTTAAGGGAAAATTTTAATACGCTAAAGGTGGGGACTTTAAAGTTTCTGTGACTGAAAACGTCAACAAAATTGATGGAGAGAGCGTGGGCTAAAGTCAATCCTGTCAGACTCGGTCCAGGTCGACTGTAAAATACTCTATATCAGTGAAAGTGTATGCTCTGCATGTGTTGCTTGCTAATGCAGTAGCAGCTAAACTTTCTTTTGCGCATAACTTGGCTATCGAGCATATGAGCTCAATCAGTTCTTAGGGGGATTGATAAGGAATACTGATTAATGTGTGGTAGGTACGAACTATCTCTCTACAAAACTGTGGTCTGGGGATATGAGGTTATTTCTTAAAAACTGGGGCGGGAAGGGGCGTGGCAAAAACCTATGTCTCCTACCATTTCTGACATCTTTTTAACTAACTTAAATTTTATTTCGGTTTGTTCATTTGGACGTGAAATGGAAACGGAAATGCTTTTTCCTTTTAAACACAGCATAAAATCTGGGCTTGATGGCGGAATTCAAAGCTAGACTCATGTTGAGCACATGAAACTCTTGTTTACCCCATTTAAGTTCGCATAGATTAACCTACTCAATATTTGTTAAAAGTTAAACCATTTTCAATCTCAAACCATTTTCACACACATGACGCAATTTGCGCCGTACCGCACATCAATCGCTGTGTGGGACTTGGGGACTGGCACAGTTTTTTAACTCTTTTCAACCCACTCGGTTGACGTATTTTCATTTAAATTACTTTTGTTCCTTTTGTGCAACAAAGCGTCGAGCGCTGCCTTTGGCTTTTTTCCGTTTAACGTCTTTTGTTTTATGCATGTTTGTATTTTATTGGAATTCCTTCTTGCTCGCTACCAAAATATTTGCAAAAAATTTGCATGGCTTTTGACGTCACCAGCAAACAACGAAGGAAATATAGTGCAAACAAACAAAAAAAAAAAACAAGTGTGGGAAATTTAAATCAAATAGACACACATAACTAGGTTGGAGGCCCCCCAATGTAATTGGCTTGACAAATGCCATTTGTTTTTGGACAGGAAGCCAGTCACGTGATTGAAGGATTCGGCCAGTCACGTGTAATGTAATTATTTGCGCACATAATTATATTTGTTTATACATTGCATTCATTAAATCTATGGCAAAATGTCCATGTCAGCCATCTTGAGAACGGTAACGCCATGCATGCGCCCATGTGTGTATGTGTGGGGTGTAAATTGAATGCTTGCGCTCGGCAGGCGCTTCCAATAAGTGACATTCATGCATAATTTATAGTTTGAGGTATCGATGAGTAGACACTCACACACACACACAGAGCCGAGATTTTCCCAAGCAACTAAAATGCACTCACACTGAATTATTAACAAGCATTTTCTTCTTCTGCTTCGTGTCAAATTAATTTTCTAGTCAATTAAATGACAGCACCGGAAGCTTGTGTTGGCTTGTTAAGGAAATTATACAATCCCAAAAATGGATACATATAAAAGATGGAAATTTAAGCATGGAGTAAAACAGCACCGCACCAATAATTATGTTTCGTTAAGCATTTATATTTAGAATCTATAAGAATTTATCGGACCTGTTTCCAACTGCGGTCGGAATACTCGGATGAATTTCGAATATTCGACAGAAATGCTAAACGAGAAAGCTAAGCTAACTTTATCTGTGCCGAACTTTATATACCCTTGCAAATGCTCGCTTAAATATTTTCAAAAATAATTTTTTGCCCACATCGACCCATTTTCCGACCGATCGTTCGTATGGGAGCTTTATGATATAATCATCAGATTTGGATAATATTTTGTAAAAATAGGTAAAAGCATGTGAAACAAAATAAAAAAAACAAAGTTTCAGGATGCTACCATTAAATACCATAAAGTTTTTCTCACTAAGACTACTTTTCTGACTCTACTTTTCTATGACAGCTATACTATATAGTTGTCCGATTTCGTCCAAACTTTATAGAATTATGGAAAAGTATAGCAAACAAAGAAATACAAAGTTTGTATGCGTTTCCCTTGAAAACAAAAAGGTTTTCTCACTAGAACTAGTTTCTGCACCGATCATTCCTATGGCAGCTATAACCTATAGTCATTCGATTTTAACAAAACTTTGAAGAATTGTGTATAAGCTTAAAAAAAAAATATATGCCAACTTTCAACAGGTTTATATGGAAATCAAAAAAGTTTTTCATACCAAGACTATTTTTCTCAGCTTACTTTTCTATGGCAGCTATACTATATAGATGTCCGATTTCGACCAAACTTGGCAGAATCATGGAGAAGCATTGAAAACGGAGTTTGGAGACGTTTGCATTGAAAACAAAAAAGTTTCATTCTTGCCCTCAAAGCGATTTTTGAGGGATAAATTCTGATAAAAAAAAAAAGCGATACATGGGGAATTTTGTATGTGGAAATCGCCAAACTATCTTCAAACTCTCTCCTCTCCCCTATCGCCAAACTCTCGCATTGTCGAGGAAGACAAAATGTTTGAAGGGGTGCCATTAAGTCAGCTCCAAATACAGTTAAGAAGCAGCCTTGTTGCACAATGGGAATCAAAATAAATGATAATGTTTCAGACTTGCAACAAAGTAGAGATTGTCTTCCATGAAAGCTCAATCCTGTTGGCCACAAATTGACTATTAATGTTTTCACATTTTTTGACCACATTTAACACTAGAAAATATTTTTGCAAAACAATTCAAGCTGCAATTTCCTTTACTTTATTTTGACAATTGAGGCGCAGCTGTATACTTTCAATTTGAACAAAACTCAATCAATAAAAACCAAACTGGAATAAATAGTGGGCCCGGCATCAATGTGTTGTTGCTGCACCACCTGGACCATTCAATCTAACGACCCATAAATGCCATATGTTCACTTTGGTCGGCCGTTTTAGGGGCCTCCGCACTAAATCAAAATTTTGCTGAGATGGAAGAAGAACCAGAAAAAGGGATGATGGTAACTGCAACTGGAAACTTTGTTAATTTAAAAAAAAAAAATACAAATACAAATAGGAAACAAATTCAATTAAAGGCATGTCAACTGATCGAAAGCTAGTCTAGCAAGTGTAAGACCCTTATCTCACTTTCAAAAGCCTACTTGGTTAGTCCACTTTGGCGACCACAAACAAAAATGTATAAAAAAAAATGCAATTTTGATTATTATAATTGATTCATAAATTTCCAAAAAGTTTTTTGCACCCGAAAAGTCAAATGCAAACTTTTTGTTTGGGGGAAACACTTCTCGCAATCAGTAAGTAGCCTCAGACGACTGGCAAACCAATCTACACGAACATAAAACCATTTCGAAGGCAGAAACTAAATACATAAATTAAATCGAGTTTTATGCTAAAGTTTTGCAGTGTCTCCACGCCATAAACTTTGCCTGTCCAGACGACGATGCTTTAATTTTATGCGAAAAATGGTAACCACAGAAAGACACGCGTGAATAACAGTTTGTCAAGGACTGAAGGTCATTAAAATCTCAAGTGGCGAATACTTGAGAATAAGCAGCAGCGGCAGCATCAGCAGAAGCTGAAAAGCCAAAGCCCCCAAATGCAACAAAGCGTGTCCCTTGACGGGTCTCGGCCAGAAATCTGGGGTATGAGGTGCACCCAATTATGAAGGCAAAAAGCTCAAGTGCAACAACAACAACAACTACAATGAGAAACCGGCAAACAATGCTGGGCGAACCCCTGGCAACAACAAATATTATATGTATTAAGTATTAAGAATGAAAAAAAAAAACGCGAACTGGGTCACAGACTTCCGAAGAAGCGAGCTTAAGAACGAAGGACATAGAACACAAGCGACAACATTTAATTATAACATATTAGGGGGGTGGTGGGTGATGGGTGGGCAAATTAAATCGCCAGGTCAGAGAATCACACCCACCACCATAAGACTCGGGATGTTAAGCCTACATTTTTAGCAGATTAATTTACAATATGAGGCAAAGCTTGATTCACATTTCACATTTTCCAGCGGCGGAGAGCTAAATGTGTTCTGCCGAAAGCATGCATTACGCCTGACGAAAAAGTAATGCACTACACCTGCTTCTAATCCATAAAGGGATAGTAAACTGACTGCTTACGAGCTGCATTACAATTTTGAAAAAGTAATACGCATTTGTAATAGGAATCCGATGACAGTTGGTCTCTAGCATACATCCTGTATTACCAGTAATGCAGGTTGTGCGCACACCGTTTACAAAGCGGCCATGCAAATGAAAAAGTAAACCGAACTGTATGGGATTATATCCGGCATACAAAAGGCAAAGTAATGCAGGAGTAATCCATTATGTAATGGCAATTTCTACCGCTGGGTTCTTCAGAAGCTACGAAAGAGTCACTGCTTTTTATTTGAAGTGTCTCTTATCACTGGGCTGAGAGCTTTTACTTTGTTTGGCCGCAGATCAGCGCTTTTGACCAATGCACACTGGGCATAAAGTCAAATTTTTAGAGCCAGTGATTTGTGATGTTGCTCATAAGTCCTAGAACAAGATATCACATATATTTTTCAAAATAACGGAAATGGTAAATAAAATAAAGTCCGATGTTTGTTTGTGATTAGATTAAAAAATAAAGAAACTCGTCTTTGCTACAAGTGGGAATTGCTGTTAGTGAACAAATAAAATGTGCAAAATTGACAAAATACAGATAAATGTATGCAATATGTAAATAATATTAAGCAATTGTGTTTTATATTCGAAAATAATAAACATTTATTGATATTAACTGGGTCCTTAGCCTGAGAAAACGTTCACAAAACAGCTTTCCGTTGTGTATGCAAATCAACTTGTTATCAACCCTTTTAGCCCCAACTTTGCCTGTTCTCCGACTTATAGGAAAAGTTAAGCGCAGCCTGAAACGTACGTTGGATGTATGGCTGATCAATAATCGAGAAGAACAATAATATTAAACGGATTTTTTTGTTTAGCGGGAGTTTCAAAACAATTAAAATGAAATAAATAAAATGATATATGAAGTAAGATATATGTCGAGATAATTAAGTTCGGAATCGGGAGACTTAAAAGAAAAACAGTTTCCTCTCAGAGTTTTTTTAATTTATAATGCATAATAGGATAATAAAAATAAATAAGATTAAAAAAATAAAAATAAGATGTTTAACAAAAATTAATCCTTTGACTGCGAACTTTGAAATGGCAACTTAATGTGGATTGCAATGGGATCGGCAAAACTAAGAAAATATAAGAAATTTATAACGAAATTAAAGCAAAGGCTCCTTTTTCACACAAGGAACAAATTGAAGTGGAAAACAAGTTGGTCAGCTGGGTCACCAGGACTAAACCCACCTATTGATAAGATAATCAGTTCCAAAGCCCCGCCATCGATGAATCCTTACACTGATTGCAGCATTTTAGTCGGAAAATAATATAAAATAAGAAGGAATTGTTTATTTTTGCAGTTCCATGAGAAATGCACATGTCTCTCACAAAGCGCTTTGCTCAGTCAGTGGTAGAAACAAAAGAAAAAGGAAAGAAAATCAATATTTAAAATATAAATTAAGCAAGTGAGCTGCTCGAGAGCTGGTCCACTACTGAAATAACAAATCCAAAATTCTGAGGCCTTAACAAATTTTCATTTAAAAGGCCTACTTGGCCTTTAAAAGTTTTGGAATCTCAACTGATTCTCTCGCCTACTAAGAGAACTCCATGAAGTTTGCAGTCTTCAACAATTTAAAATATTTCATCATTTTTGCGTTAAAGTATATCCATTTAAGCATGTAGCCTTACAATTTGCTTTGAAAACAACCACCCCAATGTGTATATACATATATTTCTTTTACCTTTGTAAGGTATAAAACAAATTACATTTTATGTCGCAGCCTAATTACCTTACTAGAACATGCATACATGAACCTCTCTCCCTCCCTCTCTCTGTTTCTCCCTGCCTTGCAGTGTCGCGTTTTGCTAAACCTACGCACCTCTCAACCGTTTGAGGAAGTGCTTGAGGATTTGGGTCAAGTGTTGAAAATTAACGGAGCAAAAAAAATGTACACAGGTACGGGCCAGGAGGTAAGTACAAGTGTAACCTTGACACAGGCTAATAACTTAATGGCGCCAAGTTGTGAAAATCATTTGACAAATTACACACCTTCCTATTTGATTTTTTGTTTTGTTTTTTTTTTTTTATTTGATTCGCAGGTTCGCAGCTTTTCCCAGCTACGCAACGAGTTTGCCGATGTCGACACGTTCTATTTGGCCACGGGTACAGCTCTGATTGCCGGTTCCCCCATACGTAGGTCGCGGTCACGCCCCTCAGTGGTGGCGGCCGCTCCCATACTGCCCACGGATGAGTTGCCCAAGGTGCCGCTAAGGGGGGCTCGTCCGCGTAGCAAGAGTCGGCCACGGATATTGTACGCCCCCGAGAGTGAAATATTGCGTCCGAATGGGGAATACACCATGCTGGATATAATGAAAGAGGAGCCAACGAAGGTGACCATACGTGGTCTGCGACGCACCTTCTATCCGCCTGTACATCATGCACCGGCTGATAATTCACCACCGGATAAAAAATTGCAATTGCAATGGGTGTAAGTGGAATGAAATGGGGGGAATTACAGAAAACTTTGGTTAAGGTGAAAGTGGGGGCAATATAATGCAGTTCTATGATTGTCACGGTCGCCATGTGCAACTAGTGGGAACTTTTTATAATAATTTGAGATTCGGCAAAGGACTTTAGAAATCAAACCACTGTATAAGGCTAAGACTTGATAATTCCATGATATCAACATAGTTTCACTTATTGACCGCAGAATGACAACTATTCCGCTTCTGTCGAACTTTTCACACGCAGGATTAAGTACTCATCTGCACTTTCTATTCTAAGGTCTTTCTTTAGGCAACATGAATTGAACTTGGTTAAGAAAGCTCAGCGTATTCTGGTCTTAGCACAATGATAGTCAAAAGAATCCGATTTTCCTTAAGCCCTTCGGATTCAAATTTGAGTAGTCACAAGTTTAAAAGGTTCAGCTTATGAGCCTGTTCGACCGATCGGAACAGTTCTCAATTGACTCCCCAAACTGACCGATAGATGGGGGCATCTGCTTCCTAGTGAAAGTTTTTCTGAGCTATTGTGCTAATTTCTCCAACTATTCAGTACATTTAAGCTAACAATTTAACTAACTTGACCTCAATCTATTCCAGTCACGGCTATCGAGGTATCGATGCACGTCGTAATCTTTGGGTATTACCCTCTGGTGAGCTGCTCTACTATGTAGCCGCTGTGGCTGTACTCTTTGATCGTGATGAAGATGCTCAGCGTCACTATATAGGCCATACGGAGGACATTATGTGGTAAGCATTTACTTTCTGATCAATGATATAGCTCTACCTTCTCACCAAATCAACAGCATGGATGTGCATCCTTCGCGAGAGCTGGTGGCTTCGGGTCAAAAAGCTGGACGCGATCGAAAATCACAAGCCCATGTACGCATTTGGAGCACCGAATCGTTGCAGACACTTTATGTATTTGGTATGGGGGAGCTGGACAGTGGAGTTACGGCCGTGGCGTTTTCGCAGCTGGTAAGTATTTAGTTTTCCCATTTCAAGCGAAGATTTAAATTCATTCCTTTCGCAGAATGGTGGCAGCTACATTTTAGCCGTGGATAGTGGACGGGAAAGCATTTTGTCTGTTTGGCAATGGCAGTGGGGTCACCTGCTGGGCAAAGTGGCCGTAAGTCTCAGCTCTAACTTCTTCAACTACTTCAACTAATCTTTCTTTATAATGTAGACCCTGCAAGAGGGACTGTCGGGTGCAGCTTTTCATCCTTTAGACGATAATCTCATTATCACTCATGGACGTGGACATTTGGCATTCTGGCATCGTCGCAAAGATGGCTTCTTTGAGCGCACCGACATAGTTAAACAGCCTTCGCGTTCGCATGTCACCAGCGTACAATTCGAGCCGGACGGAGATGTCATTACCGCCGATTCTGATGGTTTCATTACCATTTACTCGGTGGACTCGGATGGTGCCTACTTTGTGCGGACAGAGTTTGAGGCTCACAATAAGGGCATTGGCTGCCTGATAATGTTGGGTGAAGGCACACTGCTGTCAGGTGGGGAAAAGGATCGCAAAATAGCCGCCTGGGATTCCCTGCAGAACTACAAGAAAATAGCTGATACGAAGGTAAGGTGGGAGGCAGTAAAATGTTTACCCTAATCTTCCATACTCTACTCTTTCCTTTCCAGCTGCCCGAAGCTGCCGGTGGTGTAAGAACCATCTATCCCCAGCGTCCTGGACGTAATGATGGCAACATCTATGTGGGCACTACACGTAATAATATACTAGAAGGATCTCTGCAGCGACGTTTCACGCAAGTGGTCTTCGGTCACGGTCGCCAACTTTGGGGTTTGGCCGCCCATCCGGATGATGAGCTGTATGCCACAGCTGGACATGATAAGCATGTGGCCTTGTGGCGCAAAAACAAACTAATTTGGACCATACAAACGGGCTACGAGTGCGTGGCGCTAGCCTTCCATCCGTTTGGCACTCTTGCTGCGGGCAGCACTGAGGGCCATCTGTTGGTCATCAATTGTGAGAACGGAGCGGTAATGTTGACGCTACGCGTATGTGGTTCCCCCCTCAACTGTGTGGCCTACAATCAGGGTGGGTATATTCCCTCTATAGTTTGCGTTTCTCTCTGTTTTATATCACAACTCCAAAACATTTCTTTTCCTAGTGGGCGACATGATCGCCATGGGCTCCCAAAATGGCAGCATTTACCTCTTCCGCGTTTCACGCGATGGTTTTTCCTACAAAAAGGTGAACAAAATACGTGGCTCGCAGCCGTTAACGCATTTGGATTGGAGCATGGATGGCAATTTTGTGCAGACGGTAACAATTGATTTTGATTTGCTATTTTGGGATGCCAAATCATTGTCACCGGAGCGCAGTCCCATTGCCATGAAGGATGTCAAATGGTTGACGAATAATTGTACTGTGGGATTTTTGGTGGCCGGACAGTGGAGCAATCGTTATTACAGTAGTACGAATACAATTGTAGCCACCTGCAGTCGTTCGGCTAATCATGATATGCTAGCATCGGGCGATGCTGAGGGATATTTGCGATTGTTTAGGTGAGTTTTTGGGAGGAAGTCGAGGCGGGTTATGAAATCTTGATCCATCTATGAAAAGCACAACCAAAAAACTGTTTTGTCATGACTTTGACTATCATGGCTTAACGATATCACAGCGATGTCACACGATGCTTCGGTGGTACGAGATTTCTCTGAACATATATATTATCAGTCAACTGGCAGGCATTCACACATGTATGACAGCAAATGGCAATTCAAGATATGGCAGCCCGCCAGTAAGTCTGAACGCACTCTTTGGGCATATTATTTTAAGTTAAAAGTCTACACTCTTTAGCCGATAATAATTGGATTGGAACCATTTAAACCCCTTTGACCCTTTCTGATGGACTTTACAGTACTTATCTGTCAGATTCAATCACCTCCTCTAATTCCTTCTCTTTCCTACAGATACCCTTGCATCTCACCCCGGGCCGAATTCCATGAGACCAAGGTCTACTCTGGTATGTTGGCCTGTGCCCGTTTCCTGTGCGGTGATCACACCCTAATCACAGTCGGCGGCACAGATGCTTCGCTCATGGTCTGGGACATTGTTGAGGAATAGCTGAAATGGCCACCGTGGCGCCCTACTGGACAGTACCAATCATCATACACGGATTACTGGCAACGTCGTGGTTCGCGAGTCTCGTCAACTGTTTTGGACAGTGACTCGGTGGATTATCAGTAACCCGTTCAAATGAAGTACGGTTCAGTTTTACGCTTGCAAAACAACCACAACAACAACAAATTGGTCAGCATTCCCTAATTTAATTTTGTAGACAATTCAAGAAAACAACAAATGGATCAAAAATTTATATATTAATATTAGATAATTGCACGTTAATTCGAAAAAATTCAACATTTTTGAGAGAGTTTTAGAAAAACATATGGAAATTCACTTGCTTGCACCGAACTTGGCTTCCACAAAACCGAAATCTTCCGTTAGTGTTGCCATCTGCATTTGTTTTTGAATAATTTATCCTTGTTTTTTTACTAAACTAAATCTAAATGCCACTGGTGGACTCTAAGAACTTTACAATGAAACATGACACTTTACTAAACTACTTCATCTTCCCAATTAAATGAAACAAAACCAAATGCAGTACCAGACAGGACACACAGACACACACACACAAACACACAGAGGACACACATCTAAATGATCAAAGAAAAGTGCACTTCCAAACAAAATATACTCTATATATATATATATATACAATATATTGAATGTGTATTGTTATACTAGCAACAACTTTTATTATAAGCGTTGAAATAAATAAACAACAGTTTGAACAAAACGGTAAAGGAAGAGTTTTTTCTTTTAAAAAGTTGGCGGGCTTCCTTGCCCCGTGTGGCAACATTTGTTGGCGCCCTCTATCGACGTCGTCTGGGACTACTTTCATTCACATTTATTATGCATATGGCAACATGCTGACTGTAGGCTAGAATTATATAGCCAGTAACAGGGATAAGGGTTAAATAAAGCAATAACAACTTAAATTAAGGTCAAGGCTGCATAACTCTTTAAATCTGTAGAAGTTTCGGCTTGGTTATTCGCATCCTACCTATGAAGAAACCGCATAGTTCCATACGAATCTGTACTACAAAGTTGACCCTCCTTACCCTCATTATACACTTGCAAAGGGTATAACAATTTTGCTTAGAAGTTTGCTAGGCATGGAAATGTTCATTTAAGAACCAATAAACCATATATATTCTTGATCAGGGTGACGAGCTGAGTCGATTATGCTTTGTACGTCCGGCTGTCTCTTCGTCTGCCTGTCAGTCTGTCCGTTTTTCCTCGAACTAGTTTCTCAGTTTTGAAGCTATCGAGCTGAAATTGTGCACAGAGTCTTATTTTTTGCTGCACGCTACTAACATATCCGAAGCGACCGGATCGGATAACCAAATCTCATAGCTACCATAGCAACAATCGTTCGGAAAACTAGTTTTAGTGAGAAAAACTTTTTTCTTTTCAATGAAAACGTCTCCAAACTTTGTATTCATAGGTTTTTTATACTTTTGCATATTTCTGCCGAGTTTGATAAAAATCGGAAAACTATGTGGCATAGCTGCCATACAAAAGATAGGTAAAAAAAACAGTCTTATTTAGAAAAGCTTTTTTGTTTTACATGGTAGCATCCTGAAACTTGGTTTTTGTTTGTTTCACCTGCTTTCACCTAATTTTTCTAATTTTTTTCCAAATCGGACATTTTTCACAGAATGTGGAGCAGCAAAATGCATCTAAATACATTTACATTGATACATTATACATTGAATTCAAATTGAGTAAATCTGTCTAGTTGGGACAACTAGTCAAAAGTTGATATAACAAATCATTTTGTGAATAAAAACATGCAAGCTGAAGTGCATTTTCCCATTCCCATTCATAACCACATCATACTTTTGTTTTTTCCTAGTAGGATATTTATTTTAACCTAAACAAACAAACATGGAAGACAATTCGCTTAATACTAAATGGAAGACAATGATTATGATTAATTAAAAACTAAAAACCTAAACCAAATTAAAGCTTTCTAAAGTGATTGTTGTATGTACAAATTGCAAAAGTGACATTTTTTAGGTCAGTCTCGTGCTCTCTTCATCACAGTGGTGGAGTATGTAGAATTGTTAAAGCCATCTCGTTGCCCATTTAGCGACTTTTTTCAAATGAGTCACATCACAGATTTTCTTTCAGGTTTTAAGGCAAGATCGAATCATTGAAGTGCAATTTTTTCCACCTCCAATTGTTCGTTGAGCCAATTCTGATGTTCCTCTGCGGTAAGGCAAGTGTGATAGACAAGGTTCAACTCCTTGGACGACTTTGAGTGACTGAAGATGCGTCGAACGGACTTCAGTAGTTTCTTCAGATTGGTTGTGGCACCCGTTAGGGAGCTGACCTTGGCAATGCTGGAGGTAGCATTTCCATTTTGATGTTGAACTGCTGCGGCAAACATTTTCGTAGATAAATTTAAAATTCGTAGGTACTTGGTGAACTACACGCTTTGACCACTGTCGTTTGAATGATGTTGACTACCCAAAAGTGGCTGCTTTTTATACAATTTCGAAGGATGAGAGTAGGTAGATCCTGCGCAAGGAAATGCCTCTCTGGGAGTCATCAATTGTGTGTTGACGGGCAGATAAAACTAGTTTACCTGCCTGCTTGAGTGTTGAGGGATGATTTTCATGAGATTGCAACAATTTGATGTAGTTTCAACATAAATTGAACTCATTACGTTCACGCAGAGTGGGTTTTAACGATAGGGAATGGGTGGAACCACTTAGGAGAGAGATATGAAAAGGGCTTAACCAAACCTAATTGGGTTGAATTTGACCTTCAGTGAGGAGACGACATTTCAATTGACTATTTTACCAGATTTTTGTATCAAACTTTTAAATTGTTTTGTTTATTTTTTAAAAATCATTCAACATATTCAATTTGGACAAAATATATTCAACATATTCTAAATTCTGAGGCTTCTATTATCTAAGAAACATTCTTAACTCACAATTAAGTAGGTAATAGATTTGACAAAGTTTAACTAATAGAAACATTTGAACAAGACACTCTCTTGCATGAGATGTAAGGTCTGCTCTACAATGATTAGTTTATTCTAAAGAATAGAGGAAAGTTAACTTGGGCTTGGCAGAAGTTTGCACACCCTTGCAGCACGTTTTTCTTTAAAACTACTTTTGGGACCTTACTTTCCAATGGGAGCTATACCATATAGATTTCCGATTTTGACCAAACTTAGAGGAATCATATAAGAGCCAAATAATCGAACATGGAAGAACACTGGAGTCGATTCTATTTAAAACAAAAAAGTTTTCTCACTAAAACTAGTTTTTCGACCGATCATTCCTATGACAGCTATAACCTATAGTCATCCGATTTTGACAAAACTTTAAAGAATTGTGTGAAAGCTTATAAAATAAATATATGCCAATTTTAAAGAGGTTTACATTGAATACAACAAATTTTTCTTCCTAAGACTATGTATCTAACCTTACTTTTGTATGGCAGCTATACTAAGTATATAGATGTCCGATTTTGACCAAACTTGGCAGAATCATGTAAAAGCATAGAAAACTACTAAACACGGAGTTTGGACACGTTTGCATTGAAAACAAAAAAGTTTTTCACACTAGAACTAGTTTTTTGACCGATCGTTTCTATGGCAGCTATATGCTATAGTCACCCGATTCGGCCGGTTCCGGTAAATGTGCAGCGTGTTTGAGCCAGAAGACTTTGTGCAAAGTTTGTTCGCGATAGGTTTAAAACTGACGAAGGAGATAGCAGACGAACATGGCTACATGGCAGCTCGTCATGCTGATCAAGAATATATATACTTTCTATGATCGAAAATGCTTCTAACCTAGCGTTACAAACATCTGGACAATTTTAATATACCCAAGGGTATAAAAAGATCGAAAATATCAAGAAAATCAAAATAAAATTTTGAAAAATGTTGCAATTCTTAACAAGTCTTTCAAGTCTCTTAACTCAAAAAGTTACTTAAATGAGATATTAGACAAGTGCAATATTCAATCTGAGAAGCACAAAACTATAATGAGAGATTGCATGTGAAGTAGGCTAACTGAGTTACCTTATGAGTATTTTTTGCCCATCTCAAATGAGATCTCAACAAGTGAACATAAAGCTTAACATTGCTTCAAAAATTCTATAAAAAAAAAATCAAAGCATTCAACTCTTTGGGCTAAGTCTTTGATCAACCTTTAGTTTTTCATTGTCATGCTTATTTATTATTTTCTATGTCTCCTTCTGTAAGACCCCCGCACAAACATGGTCATCTAATTAAGCAATTATGGCTGCAAAAGGATAATTAGGATTAACGTGAAAATTTCAATTTCCACCGTATCATTTTTTGTAGTACCATAACGATTCTCTCGATATTAGCGTAACCAACTCTTCACATTCTCTGTATCTGGCTAGCTTAAATAAGCGTAAAACACAAAATGGATCGTGTCGAACAGCTGAAACTAAATGCCAAACAGGATGCCTAAAAAAGGCTCCTGAATTCAAATGCAACGATTTGGAACCAATCGATTTAGAGCGATGCAACACGGCCAGATTTCTGAAGAAATAAAAACCGAAAAATGAATAATTGTCAAACGGTAAATAGCGTGACAGAAAAAGAACACTGTAAAGTGTCTGTGCATCGCCCACAACGAAGGGTACGCTTCAAATGGTCGAAGTGTGTGCGCTCTATTGTCCACAGCATGACTTTTCCTTGGGTTTGAGTAAGGCCAGCCAGGATCCTCAATTTGCAACGCTTGAGTCAGAGTCTATTCTTAATTATGGCACAAAAATCACGTACCCTGTACTGACTTGTCCTTTTTGCCTGCCTGTTGAATAATTGTATTTTGGCGACTCTTTTTTGATCTAATCAATTTGATGCGGAATGTGACCGTAGATAAATTGTATACAGAAGAGAAGAACACGTGGAATTCTTTGGAAAATACAAAAGTACGCGCTGTGCAAATTGAAATTAGTACGCCAATCTAAATTTGTCCTCAAATGCGAATAGATTAGTTAACAAATGCATTTCAATTAAATGAAAGACAATTGTGGGCTAAGAATTGAGTGGCGGAAAGTGAAATATCAACAAAGGCCAGCACTTGATCAACAGTTTTAAGATTTTATATTGAGAGTTGAAGTATGTTGATACTATTTACCAGATGTATTGAGAAGTTTTGTATATACTTCCCAAATTAATCAGTTAATTCCGACATTTCAAATGCCAACATTATGCCTGGATTTTTTTAGAAAGTCTCCCAGCAAATATACAAAAAGAATCAGGCAGTTGACCAAAAGAGAATTCTTAAAGGTTTTTAGCGTAATAGTTTGATTGAAGTCATAGTGGTTGATTGTCCGGCTCAAGGCCAACGTTTGTTTATAACTCAATATTCATATCAACAAAGGTTTTTTTTACATTACAAATGTTTCAAAGGCCTCCCGGTTCTATCACAGGTGTCACATACCAAGTCGTTTTGCATGTTCCTTTTATGTTGAATGTCCATTAAAATAGGCAAAAGGAAAAGGTGAAAGGAAGCATCTCCGATAACATGAACTATATTTAAATTCCTGATCAACATATACAGCCCAGTCCAACTGCATTAACACTTAGATCTCAGAGACTAGAAGAGCTAGATCAACCAAATTGTATAAATAGACTAGTATTGTCTGCACTCAGATCAAGTTTCTTTTAATAATGCGCTGAACAAGTTAGCATTAAATAAAGGCTATTCAACACTTCTTTCCCGGTATATAAGCAGTAGAAGAATTCTTCCCCTTTGCAAAAATTCAACTTCATGATCGAACATTAAGACAACTGCAAGCGAGAAACAAATAATTTAAGAAACAGAAACATTTTCAATTCGTAAAAATCTACTGCAAAGGTAGTAAGTCAAGGCTATATAGTAAACCGGTTCGATAGATAGCCCAGTTCTCTTCCATATAGGATGCAATTTGACATTAGCAATTTAAAACAATTGAACTGTTTAACAATTTCTTAGGTACTTCTAATTTAACTGTTACGATTACTTTTAAGAAACAGTTAAACTACATACATGGTAAAATAATAGTAGGAGTAAAATCGGAAATACTTTAGAAAGTAACACTAAGGACCGATTTCACCTCTTCTACATAACTGCTGTGTATCAGATATACTAAGGGCCGATTTCTGATCTACCAAACAGCAGCTATGTGCCGGATAAACTTACAATTTGATCTGCGATTTGTCAGGCTATGTGGAAGATAGTTCTATGTAGAAGATGAGAAATCGGTCATTAGATGTATACCTTTTTTTATGATTTTATGTGACTGATAGCTCTAAGTAGAAGATGAGAAATCGACACCTAGTAGTTGGTATTATATACTATCAACATTCTCGATCAATTTTCTAGCACCAGGAGTAATTTCAATTGAGTAATTACACTCAAGAAGCATTTGCCAAATTTAATTAGTTATTTTAAGGTTTAATAATAGTTTAAACTGTAAAATATTGAGTCCTTATAAAATCCTTTTTCTATACAATTTCAAATGAAATACCCACATAATCCTTTAACCCCCTAACCCCCATCTATATAGCAACAATTTAGTCTTGTTAGTACAATTAAAAGACCTTTTTAACCTGCTATCCCTTCTCTACCTCCTCCAACCTATCCCATCAATTGGGTTACCAATTATGTGCCTAATGAACTAGGCTTTCATGTGTATTGATATAAAAACGATCGCTTGTGTGCGAAACATCAAAAGCAAAAACCGAGACGAAGACCACCAAGCCAAATGAATTTTCCGCTTTGATCCTGCCGTAGCGAGTGGCCCGCATTGTAGTTAGTAATCGCACCAGGTGACGGATGCTTCGGTTTGACAGAGGCCGAGGCGGCCGAAAGTGACAAGAGAATCGTTTGGAGGTGTCTCTTTTCATACGCCCGTGCATTGTGCGAAAAGTAGCAGTTTCCTCTCCTGCCCTTTTGTGATCTTCGACTGCGGGGGTAGGACCTACGTATATTTTCCCTTGTTTTTAGTTTGGGCCACATAAATTGTAACAAAGACACTTTCCATTTGCTTTCAAATTGCCGACAAATTGAGTTTAGTTAGGGGCCACCAACATTGATTTTAAATAAAATGCAACTAACTTTTTTTTAGTACTTACCTTGAACTTTAGTTAACAAAAAAAAACTGCATTTCTATCACCCTCATTTTCCATTTTCCATGCTTCTCACCTACAAACTGACCCGAATAGGACAATCCAGAACATCTTGTATGCATGGTGGTTGTATCCCATTTGAGACGGTTGATTGGGTTTCTAATAGGATTTATGTGTTCTCGGTTCTCGCTTTGCTTGCCAGCAAAATTGATTCGTTGCACTCGGTTGAAATTCAATAATGAGCTCATCTGTTCATCTTTGACGATGACTACGCGTCGTTTGTTTGCCTTTGCCAATGTTCCAGGTGTTTAGCCAAGAAATTACAATTTATTCGGTGGAATTTTGATCGCTCTCAATGATTGTGTATTTTGAATTGCTAATTGCCAGGCAATAAGTAAATGTTTGTTTTACTTAGTTTGATAGAATTCGCTGATACCGGAGGGCAGATGTAGCTACAAAAAAAAACAAGAAGGAATAAGATTTAACTGTGAAGTTAATCGATTTCATTTGATATTCATTATATTGCTTGGTATTTTAGGTCAAGGGAAGTGCCAGAGATGAAACAACTATCAAGTCTTAATCTAATGTTTTACATATCTAATAAATTATATAAATTTTCTAACAAGTTGATGCTGTTTCGGATAGTTGAGTTATGTTCCGGGTGACTGATGATTATTGCTTTATTTAGTGTTGATTTTTTATCTTCTAAATACAACTTTCTGTCATATAAGCTCACAAATAACAGAATGAGAAAATAAAAGATTAGAGATCAGCCATAAAAAAACCCCAAAATCATTAGCCCCCAATACATTAATTTGTTTTATGAATCGAAAACACAACTATCGGATTTATATTAAAACAATTGGATTCAGAATAGCCATTCTTTAGGTATTTCTTACAAATCTCTCCGGCTTAATATTCAAAATTTTCAAATCTTTGTAATTCTATTCGAAGTATCTTAAGCCACTCTGAAAAAATATTTAAGTTCGACTTGTCAGGGATTAAGCCCAAGATTGCAAGCACCGACGGCGACTTGTTAGCTCATTGCATCATCGCATGTTTTCGTAGAAACACGTCTTAATGGCTACTTGTACTTTTCAGTGCGGTGGCTGAGTTTAGATGAACTGTGCTCATATCAAGAACATTTGGAACATTTCTCCTCAAATATTTGATAAAGTATGTTGTTCTTGCTATAAGTTGAAGGGAACTGATTTTCAATATCAGACTTTGTTCGTTTGTGCTTACTGACCAAGAGGTGGCGACCCTTTCCCTTCTAATTAGGGGTGCAACTAGGGGGACCAAGACACATTTGTATTTCAAGGTGATGAAATTTGAGCAGGTTATTAAATTTGAAATAAATATTAGGGATTTTATAGTATTTGGACAAATCCAATACAGTTTTTCTCAATTTCTCCTTTTAATAATAAATGGACTCACTTTATTTTGTTTAAAAGGAAAAATATGTGATTGTTGAAGAATAATTTTTAGCGTCTGAGCTTACACTACCATTCCCAATGATATTTCGAAGAAAATTCACAAAACCCCATGTATTTATTGAGTCATTTTAGGTCATAAGCCTTGCAGGGCAAGCGACTAGTTTAAAATTAGAAATATGCCAGTTCATTTTACACAAGCATGTCAAGGGCAGCGAACAATTGTCACTGCCAGGAGCCATTTGCAACCAGTTGAAAACCAGTTGGCAATCTACCTATGTATGTACTGTACATTTAAGTTATTTATGTTTTATTCCACAAATCTTTTTTTACATGCATTATCGCATGATATTAGCTTTTTCTTTTTCATATTGACTTTACATTATCTTTGATATAATCCTTGTTCTTCTGCACTTTGAATTAAATTTCACTTCTAATTATATCCGCATTGGGTAAACTTTAACTTCAGCAGCTGCAGCAATGCAGGTCAATATAAATTTAAAAACAAAAACTGCGCAGTTGCCCAACTCAAGACAAGCTACCATTTTTTGCTACCAGTTAAATACTAGTTGCTTTAGGACTAGGTGTAGGACAGTCTTAGCGAGGAGCGTATATTAGCTCAGCGCATGTAAGAGAGACAAAATGTGTGGGATGTCATAATTCAACAGATTGGAGTATGGGATCCAAATGATTGCCCTTAGGAACACCATAGAATACACTAAATATCCTAGAAATCAATTTGTAACCCCGTCGAAAATATATTTTCTAACTGAAACTGATATTTGTTGTGTTAATAACTAATTTATAATTCTGAGTTCACTAAAATCACACAGCTATATCCAATATATATCCAACCGGCGTATAAAATCTTCAGCCCAGAAAAGGTTGAAGCTTGACATTTAAGTAAGCTCTGAATAAATTGTTGCACAATCTCTATCACTACATGGAATTAAATTTTTGCAGGAGACCTAGGTCTTGCATCCATAGTAACATCTAATAAACTGTGCAAACATCTGCAGGGCAACCTTGTAATGCTGAAGTGGTTAGTTGCCAATATACCCTCATTATAAGCCATATAAAAAGGCCTTTAGAAATTGACTTTACAATTTATGGTCTTTCATTATGTTACCATTAACAATAATTTGCCTTTTGCCAGAAAAACGCAGATGTCTGATCACTTCAAAAGAGCAATTTTTGTAAAAGTGTTTCCATTATATTAAATTTTGTTTCATAATTGCCAAACCATTGTTAGCTACTTAGCGACCGAAATTGCTTTCAAAGGACCACGCATTGTCCCATTAATGACAATAACACCTACACCGTAAATTAATTGCCTTTAAATCTTTGGAAAATTCTCTACAAATTTCGTTTGATATCACTTGCAAAATGGAGATTCTTTTTAAGAGGCCATGACGAAGGCCAAACTTCAAAAAAACTCTAGCAAAAAGCATGCAGAGATATTGTAGTCTGTTGGGTAGACCCAAGAGGATCTACAATATGTACAATAAATGTATGTATAATTGAAAATGGATTTTCATTCATTGCGAAGAGACACACATTCGTTGCGCATGTGTAGCTTAAATTTTCATTGTCCCATTGAGCAACTTGAATGAAGTGTTGCCTACTCAGAGAACAATACGTATACACTCTCTGGTCGAGTGTGAATGCCAGCTAGAGGTCCATTCTGACCATTTTGAATGCACATTGAGAGGCACTCGTGCGTAGCTCCGCAGGACCTCTACTTTACCATTCAGACAATTTTCCAACCAAAAAAACATGTATTACTGCACCAAATTGGTTAACAAAGTAATGTACAAAGTACACCCGCATTTTACATGCCAATTCAATAGTTTTGAAAAACGAAATAAATGACTCAAAGGACAGGAAATGCTTGCGGAATGTCGCTAAAAGGTATAGCCTTGAACCATTTCCTCTATGTTATCCGTGGCAGTTGAGTGTTGGTCAAGGATCGTAATAAAATCGAAGCGTAACTGATGCACCATTTACAGGCAATTGTTTGCATTAAGGTAAACCGGAAGCTCAACTTTAGTCACAATGGTGAGCTGGAAATGGCAGAATGTACAATTTAGTTGTAATTTGGAAGCATATCAAGGGACCAACTCAAATCTTCTTCATACGAATGGTTCATAGACTTGATACATATTCTACAATAATGAAAGTTTTAGATCAAAAATATGACCTCCCTTTTAAAAAGGGAGTAGAATATGTATATTAATGAAAATGGTTGAATAACTCCTACAAATTGTATTATATCTAGCTAATCTGTAATGTTTTCATAAGGATCGGATAATAAATGACAGAATTATAAAGGCTATAAAAAGTGTTGCATACTTTTTAGAGCAGCATGCGCTACCTGCTTACGAAATGTTGGTATATTTGCAGTTATGTTAATTGTCTGTTAACTAACATAAGAAAGGCTATTTAATATTAATATCCCTGAGTAACTGTTGTTTCAAAGGACCGACTTTAACTTACGCTCTCGTTTTAGATGATTTCCGTGTGCAAAATACGTATCAGTCTTTGGAAATGGTCATTCGTGTATAGATTTTGGATAGTTTAAGTTAGTTAAAATGTCTATTTTAATAAATTTTAAACTTTTTCTCAGTAAAACTACTTTTCTGACCCTACTTTTGTATGACAACCATACTATATAGATGTCCGACTTCGACCAAAGTTAGTGGAATCACGCAAAAGCATAACAAACTAAGAAATACAAAGTTTGGTGGCGTTTTCTTTGAAAACAAAAAAGTTTTTCATACTAAAACTAGTTTCTCGACCGATCATTCATATGGCAGCTATAACCTATAGTCATCCGATTTTGACAAAACTTTGAAGAATTGTGTGAAAGCTTATAAAATAAATAAATGCCAATTTTAAAGAGGTTCACATTGAAAAAATAAAGGTTTTCTTACTAAGACTAGTTTTCTAACCTTACTTTTCTATGGCAGCTATACTATATAGATGTCCGATTTCGACCAAATTTGACAGAATCATGAAGAAGCATTGAAAACTAGTTAATACAGAGTTTGGAGACGTTTGCATTGAAAACAAAGAAGTTTTTCCCACAAGAACTAGTTTTTCGACCGATCGTTCCTATGGCAGCTATATGTTATAGGCATCCCTAACGCCGGTTCCGACAAATGAGCAACGTATTTGTACCAGAAGACTTCGTGCAAAGTTTGGTGACGATAGCTTTAACACTGACGAAGGAGATAGCATAGAAACAGACGGACATGGCTATATCATCTCAGCTCGTCATGCTGATCAGAAATATATATACTTTATGTGGTCGGAAATGCTTCCTTCTTTGCGTTACAAACATCTGGACAATTTCAATACACCCTCTGCAAGGGTATAATGAACTATCAGACAGAGATTTACCATTTTGAAGTAATAAGATTGCCTTATGCCCAAAGTTATGCAATGAAACAACAAATCAGTAGGCCAGTAATTTATATAGAATTCGAATAAAAACTTTTCAACAAATTCGCATTCAGCGCACAATCATCTGAGCAATCAATCATCTGTTGTTAAATACCAGAATCTTTATACGTTTGAATTTTCTGAAATTTTCTAGAATAGTTTAGTACATTTGTGCAACTTCTATATTTTAGTTTTCCCATTGTTTTTGTCCCAAAAACATGTCGAACCTTTATTTACAATGGGTACAGAGTATAAAAGTAATATAAAAATATCAAAAAGAGGATATTAACTAATATCCAGTGCAAAGAATCTGAATGGATCTTTCTCATAGGATCTTATGCCTCATATATTAAGCAAGGAAGTGTTTTTTTATTTATTTTAATCAAATTTACTCACATTTGCTTGCCATTATAAAAACTCTTGTACGATTTCTGACTTCGGACCCTTGCCAAAGAATAATGAGCCGCAAACAATGCATTTCTGAATGATTTAATGACTTTCTATATAAGAAAGAATATTATTCTTTCATTCCCAACTTTTCAGTCAAGTATAAAATGAGCCCTCTTCAAACATCACCGGCAACTATCACAAGACTTTCTTAAAGCAATCGCCATGTTTATGCTGCATACCATAAATATTGATAAAGGACTATGCAAACTCACTTGGCTCGACTTCTAGACAAACAACACGATTTCTTCGTTCCTGGCACGTAAACAAACGATAGCAAGTGTCTTAAGACGACGACGCTAATGAATACAACCTTTTTTTTTATAGAAAAAATAATATTTGACATATTCTATTTAGTTGTATATTTATTTTTCCTAAATTATTTGCAGTAGTGGACCGTACAGTGTGATCTTTGTTGTGAGCTGCATGCATGAAATCTGAATCCCGATACAGTATTGTTTGCCTTATCAACCTAAGTACATCGAGAGATCTTGAAAATATTTTGTAAACTAAGTAGCAAAAACAAAATAAAATCCTCAGCTAGATTTCTTATCTCAATCTCTGTGTCTGCATAATAGATTTTTGTCGAGCATGTGGAAAGAAGGAATTCATACTCCATAGATTGCACATGTCAGATAAACAATAATCCCTTGAAATGCTCAAGAACAATGCAGTTAAAGCAAAACGAAAATGGCAACATATGTAGTAGGGTCTACTGTAAGGTTCTGCTGTCAAATAGTTGGTGGCTATCTTCATATCAGTTACTACTGCTAATTGTAGTCATAAGATAGAATTTTGTTGTCAGAATTGGTAAACCAGATTCCCACTATCAGGGCATCATGTGTGAACTTTACAATTGAAGATGGGACTCAGTTAGATATAATTTAATGATACGTTTACCCACACATACTTTGCGATGAGTATCTGTGTGTGGGTAATTGTGAAGATACAATACAAATTAAATGAAATGATTCAGATTATGCATTTAATGAGAAAAATAGATTATTTGAAAACTATTAATATTTATTGAACAAAGGTCTCGATACATAAATTTTAAGCCATCGATGCCTAACAGAGCAAACTTTACTAATAAAGTGAGTTGGCTATTACGTTTCTCAGTTAAACTCCAAAGACTATTTCAGAATCTTCGGTGGAGTAAATTTGTTTACTTTTAGATAATTAGAGAGTAGAATTATAATATATGCATAAGAAAACTCATTCGGAATTTAAAATATACACAAGTATTTCCAATAAATTGTTCAAAAATTTACCATTTTAAAAATGGCATACCTAAAATATTGACAATAATGCAGGCTTAATCTCAAATTTCCATTTTTAATCCATTTCATTGCAGGTCCAAATAAAGACCCACATTTGAATGTTCCTATAACAACAAACCTTTTGGCCTTAGCTGTGCCATTTTATTGTGATTTTCCGTACCCAATTACTGAACCCTGGAGCATTTATCAATATACTTACAATTATTGAGAAATGTATTCTATACATCATCTCTCCTTGTTATTTCAATTTTTGCCTAAAAAAACATCTCACTGGAGATGGAGTGCTATTGATAACAAATTTCATACGTAAAGATTACTTAAAAGGAGAGCTCAACGCGTAAAAATGTTATTGTAGGATTAGGTTTCCTGTTTCTTTCGAATTGTACACACAAAAACACATATAACTATAAATGTCAATGACAATGGAGAAAGGATCAATAGAGATCAATGCGGAGAATGCATGCACAGAAATACGAGGACATTGTGTGTGTTCGTGTGTTTTTGGGTTTCGATGGTCAACCACCATATTGGCTAGCCACGGTAGTCGGATTGGGATTGTGATTGTGTGTGCATAGAAGCGTTTTCTACTGGCCCTTGGGCGTTCAGTAGGCGACACGTAGGTAAACAAGGAACACATATGAATGTGTAGACATCTTTTATGCCTACTTTAGGGGCTTCTTGGCATCAGTGATTAGCTTCTTTGTTTGAATCGTTTTCCCTTCCGAATAGCTTCTCATTATTGTTGATGTCTATACACAGTGGAATGTCCCATTTTGTAGCAATTGAGTTTGAACAAGAAACAGAAATGGTATCTTCGGTTCGGCGAAAGGCAAACAAATCCCTTAAGATTTGTATTTGTATACAGTTAAGCGATTTTGATTTTTAAATCAGTTTTAATAGAAACACAACTCAATGCAAAGACAAAAATAAAGAGAACTAGCTGATATAGTAGTAATGGTGACAAGGAAAAATATAGATAATTTTGTTTAGGTCTTTGAATTTCATATTCATTTTCGAATCAGTCATACTTAAAGGATATCTTAGTCAACAGGTTTCGGAGCTAAAGATTCTTGAAACATTTATTGAGCTAACTATAGAATCAATTGGACCCAAGAAATTATATTTTTGTCAGATTGAAACAAACGGCATTGTGCGATTGCTATAACTTCTTTAAGTTTTTATACAATTGCAGAGGGTATATTAAAATTGTCCGGATGTTTGTAACGCAAAGAAGGAAGCATTACCAACCACATAAAGTATATATATATTCTTGATCAGTACGACACTACTGTCAGATTGAAAGCTATCTTCAACAAACTTTATACGAAGTCTTTTAGTACAAATACGCTGCACATTTGTTATAACCAGCCGGATCGGATGACTATGTCATATAGCTGTCATAGGAACGATCGGTCGAAAAACTAGTTTTAGTAAGAAAAACTATTATGTTTTCAATGGAAACGCACCCAAACTTTGTATTTCTTATTTTTTTATGCTTTCTCATGATTCTATTAAGTTTGGCCGAAATAGGACAGTTATATAGTATAGCTGTCATAGACAAGTAGTGTCTAAAAAGTTATCTTAGTGGAAAAAACTTTTTTGCTTTCAATGTAAATGTCTTCAAACTTTGTATTCATAGG
The DNA here is from genome assembly GCA_035044965.1 of Lordiphosa andalusiaca. NCBI lineage: Eukaryota > Metazoa > Arthropoda > Insecta > Diptera > Drosophilidae > Lordiphosa > Lordiphosa andalusiaca. The sequence goes on along the minus strand of JAWNNM010001363.1, from coordinate 1,174,056 downwards.
TTTTCTATGTTTCTCTATGATTCTGCCAAGTTTGGACGGAATCGGAAATCTATATAGTATAGCTGCCATAGAAAAGTAAGTTTAAAGAAATAGTTTTAGTAAGAAAAACATTTTTGTTTTTAATGTTCCCCTCTCTAGAGATGGCATATAGTTATTTTATGAGCTTTCACTAAATTATACACAGATTGGTCAAAATCAGATGACTGTAGGTTATAGCTGTCATAGGAATGATCGGTCGAGAAACTAGTTTTAGTAAGAAAAACTTTTTTGTTTTCAAAGAAAATGCCTCCAAACTTTGTAATTAGTTTGGTTTGCTTTCCCATGATTTCACTAAGTTTGGCCGAAATCGGACATCTATATAGTATAGCTGTCATAGAAAAGTAGAGTCTGAAAAGTAGTCTAAGTAAGAAAAACTTTTTTGTTTTCAAGGGAAATTTCCTTAAAATTGGGATTAATTTATTTGATATGCTTCCACGCAGTTTTACAAAGTTTTGTCTAAATCGGTTGACTATAAAATATAGCTGCAGTACGATTGATCGGTTGAAAAAAGGTTCTATTAAGAAAAACTTTTTTGTTTTAAATGAAATCGACTCAAACTTTCTTACATGCTCTTTTGTTTGGCTTTTGCATGATTTCACTAAGTTTGGTCGAATTTGGACATCTATATAATGTAGTATATAGTCTTAGAAAAACGTGCTGCATTACATAATATGTAATATGCAATAAAAATACCCTAACTTCCTAGCTACTTACACAAAAAAATCATCCAATGATGCTGAAAATCATCCAAAGGATTTGATCAATGTTTCTTCGAATGATTAAAAGTATATTTCACACATATCCAGTCCAAATGAATACGGGAAATCATCCCATGGATATTATTTAATATCCCTATTTTTCTCTGGGTAGATACTTGCTGAGTATGTTGAGATGTTTTTTTTTGAATTTTTGTTCCTTACAGGAGGTAAGCTTATAAGGAACCACAATATGAAGTACTCTTATAGTCGCTGAGATCTAGATATTCATACTTTCCTAAGGACCTGACTATATTGACTCATCTGTTGATGCAGATCCAGACCACATATACTTTATGATAACATTCAGGACTTTAGATCGAGAGTTCCATATCAATCAACCTAAAACTTTCTTACAAAATAGATACTATTTCGCCCCATTTCCAGCTATTCAATTTGTTCACCAATCTGTACATTCTTATTTAGTTGTATTGATAACTTCTCAATCTCTGTCCAACGATTGATCAACAATAACAATATCAACAAATAGCAAAACAAGACAGTTTGATGATGATATATGTATACAGGCCAGAACTCTATCTTCAATTATGAAAAGGAAGAAGAATCATTTAAAAAAGAACAACAAGAATTCGTTGGCATAGAAAGTCATGCAGAATTAACACAATAGATGCAATTGTTTTGGGTTGCTTTTCAAAAATATTTGTAAACACGTTTTCGGAAAAATTGCACTGTTGTCGGGGGATGGAGGCGAAGGTTTGGCCAACATAGTGAGACGTCATGGAGTTTCACGTGTTGTCACCAGCCACCAACCGCCAGGCCTATTAATAGAATGCTGGTAGGCGAGAAGGGAGAGCGGAGGAGCGTACTGTGCGTGCAGTAGAAACTGTTGAAACGTGATCTGGGTTCAATGCCGGAACGGAGGCGAAGCGGGGGACAAAAGTGTGTGCCTTTTAACGAGCTCTAATTTGGTGCTGGACCAAAAAAAAAATAGAAGAAGAATTCAAAAGGTTTTCCTTCTATTCAACACACAAACACACATGCACACAACCATTTCTATAGAATAAACACAGAAATAATGATCAGTCTACTCGACCGACTGGAGCCTTGCCATGTTTACACAAAGCCAGTCAAACAAAGTCCTTATTTCGTAGGACCTTTTTTTTTGCTGTCTGATCCCTAACGTGATAATCTCTTAAATTGCTCAAATTTTGCTGTCTCGACTCGAACGACCTACAAAATTGAAAAATAAGATCTTGTCGCTTATGTTATTTGGGGTATTTGTAGACAACAAAAGCAGAAAATTTAAAGCGTTTTTTGTGTGCTACCTCGAGTTTGGCCAGAAATGCGTGGTTTTTGTTCTCGTGTGGGCGAAGCGCACTTTTCGTACAAAAGGTACGCACATAAATACTAACATACATACATGTATGTGTCGTGTAATCTTTGGGCTGATTAGATGTTCATATGAGGCTTACAGGGGTTTCTAATGTTTGTTAACATTCCAAAAGGAGGCGACTTGATCTACTACATTGAGAATAGCTTAGTAAGAAGAGAATTGCATAAGTAATTTTGTTTATCCAACTCCTAAGTTCAAGAAGCTAAGGCCGATTTCTCATTTTTTATCCGTCACCGTTTGTTATTCAATATACAAATGATATGGGTAGTTGCCAATTGGCAAAAGGAATGAATTTATATCAATTTTTTAGGGATAAAATAACAAGTAATCACTCATCTTGCTTGCCAAGAGGTTTTGAGGTCTTGGAATTACAGGAATCGCATGTTCCGTTGCGTTCCTCTTGTATCTACAATATCAAATCAAAAATCGTGATTTCTTTACTGAATTTTGGCTCACTGGGAAAAAAATATTGCTCGATTCGAGTTGTTGTTTTAAATATATATAAGCGTTAGTTTTTGTAATTTTTCTGATCAACAAACCTTAAAAACTAAGAGAAAAATCAATATAGTTTTTAGTGGAACCAACTATTTTCAAATTCAAAAGATCAATGAACTATTACATTCTTAATTTGAGTCCGAAATTGTGGAATCAAAAGCATAGCTACAGTCCTTAATATCTTGATTTTAAGAAATACGCTTAGCTCGATCCGGTATTGTTTAAAGTTATTTAATACGAGAAATCTAAGCTAACTTCGGCTGTGCCGAAGATTTTATACCCTTGCAAGTGCTCGCTGAAATATTTTCAAAAATTATTTGTTTCCCACAACGACCCATTTTCCGACCGATCGTTCGTATGGGAGCTATATGATAAAGACATCCGATTTGGACAAAAATTTGTAGAAATATGTAGAAGTATGTTAAACAAACAAATACAAAATTGCAGGATGCTACCATTTAAAACAAAAAAGATATTCTGACTAAGACTGTTTTTTAGACCCCTTTTTTGTATGGAAGCTATACCATATAGTTTTCCGATTTTTATCAAACTTGGAAGAATTATACAAAAGCATAGAAAACTTATGATTACAAAGTTTGGACACGTTATCATTGAAAAGAAAAAAGTTTTTCATACTAAAACTAGTATTCCGACCGATTGCTGCTATGGGAGCTATGAAATATCGTCATCCGATCCGGTCGGTTCCGACATATTGGCAGCGTGCAGCAAAAATAAGACTCTGTGCAAAATTTCCGGTCGATAGCTTCAAATCTGAGGGACTAGTTCTCGTAGCAACAGACAGACAGACGGACGGGCAAGGCTCAATCGACTCAGCTAGACACCCTGATCAAGAATATATATGGTTAATGGGGTCAGAAATGAATATTTGTATGCGTTGCAAACTTTTTTTCATAGGAACGATCGTCCCCCTCCCAAAACTACCCTTAAGAAAAAACCTTATATCTCTATCGGATTTATAGATAGGCTCATACTTTCTGGGCATACTTATTAATCAAATTTATTTTTCGATTTACCAAAGGATAGGTAATGGTTTGATGCAATTGTCTGGAGTTATGGGCAAAAGAATGTTCGCTGCAAAAGTGCGGAAGCAGCGATGCTTTCAGCTGCATCAAAGTTTACACTTTCGCTGGTACACAGTATATTACAGTCGGGCTTGACCGACTTCCTTACTTGTTATTGTGGTATTGGCTCTGGCAATTAACTACATTTGCACAGAGTACAGATTTTAATAAAAAATAATACCTAAATTATTTACTTCTTAATAGTCTTTTTTATTCATTTCTTGCCATAACACCTTAAGTAAACCTGGGCCTAATTTTTTAGGATATGCATTGCGGTCATTTGAATTATCAGAAAATCATTCCTTCTTAGATTTTTACCTGCGAAATGTGCTTAAGAGTAGTAAGTAGTACTAAGCTAGTAAAACAATAGTTTTTTAACCATTTTTATCAGTAGCATCTCTGCATTGGCGACTCTTTAATTACCTACATACTTAACCACTCAAAGAGATGTTTAATATCCATCATAAAACTAACTAGAAAACAGTTTGACTTGCCCAAAGGGCGTTGACAACGCCTCCCAAGTCTGCTCGGACCTTAATTTTCCTCAAAAATTTAGCGGCCACCAGAGAGTCAAAAATGCAACAGTGTTAACAATTTACACCAAGACTCCCATCAATCTTTTAACAATATTGTTAGACTGTATTTTTTTGAAAACGCCCCACACAAAAAAAATGTACAAAATTCGAAAATATTTTCTATGTATTTTGTATAATCTAGACACACACACACAATGGAAAACTAGAAAGAGAGAGAAACCCAAATCAATAAAACTCAAACGCGGCAGGGGACAAGGGTCAGAAAAAATACAAAGACGACCCTTGCACACGTGTTCACAAAGGAAAAGTAACCGACATTTTAGCTCGAAAACTGCCCATAAAGAACTCGGCTAGAACCAACGCTTATTGGTGGCATTACAACATTTTGTCGGTTCAAATTTGATTTTTATTTTAACAAATCGTCGCCGAGAAAATTGTGAAAAGTGTACCAATATCTCAAATTTCATTTGCATCGTCGAGGGTCTCGGCTGTCGCTGTTATATTTGACAACATGACCAGCTTTCATTCTTGTGTTTAATTGTCAAGTGCAGTTTCTGACACGGTCTCCCGCAAAACCCAAAAAGACTCCTGAAATTTGATGCCATGACATGAAATACAAACTCATTTTCCAAAATGGAAAAAATTAATGCATTCTTGGGCGTCATTTCACTATCAGTTTTTCTTACTCAGCCGTTTCAAGTGCCGCAGCAAACACATACACACACAAACTGGAAATCAGGGAGGCGCAAGTGTTTACCATACCATACAATAATCTTTACTAATCAGCAATATAAACCAGCCGAGTTCAATGTTATCTGCATGTAAATTGATATTCCTTCAAGGAGACACTCAAGCGTAACCAAACTAACCAAACAAATGTGTTCCATTTCTTTTAAGGATAAATGGATTTTCTTTTATGCGATGGCAGGGTAGGGGGAAATTGGAAAATCTACATATCTAAGTGAAGTGCTGGAGAACTGAAAGTAAACGATAACTAACGAGCCTTAAAAGTGTTGATTGAGTCTGAGGAATTGAAGACATGATAATGCTTTTAGATTCGGCACTTTTGGAGCAAATAATTCAAAGACTGTTTGCACTTGCGATCTTTATCAGGGGAGGCAGGAACAGCTTTTGGATTTGTTGAAAAGAAAATACATAAAATTAAGAAAAATGTATAAAACATTTTTTAGAGTCGATAGAAGGATTTATATAATTTAATGTTTAAGGATGATTTCATGTTAATAATGACCGCAATTCAACCAGAATGGAGCTTCATCGCTGAACACAATTTTCCGATAAAAAAGTGGACTAATCGAGCATGAATTTTGATCATAAAATTCAATAATCTGCAAGCGTTGTTCGTTGGTAAGTCGATTCATGCTTTTATTATAGAACTGAACATATTTGACAGTAACATGTGACACGAAAACAGCCGAGCTGCCTAACAGAATAATGCTACAGATTGAAAAATAACTAATACTACTACAAACTTCATATTTGAATATCAATCGGGTCTATATACCCAGCGGTGCAAATCGGCATTACATAATACTACTAATTACTCCTTCATTACTTTGCCTTCAGTATGATGGAAATAATCCCATACAGTCTGGTTTACTTTGCATGGCCGCTTTGTAGACGACGTGTGCACATCCTGCATTACTAGTAATAAAAGACGTATTACAAAGGTGCATTACTTTTTCAAAATTGTAATGCGGATTGTTCGCAAGCTGTTTACAATACCTCGTTAGAAAATCAGCAGTTGTAGTTCATTACATTTTCATCAGGCGTAATGCATACTTTCGACAGAACACATTTGGCTGTGCGCCGCTGGGATACATTTTCCGTCTTATCAAAACTCTTTCTATTATTTCGTTGTAAGATTTGTGACTTTTAATTGCCAAAATTGTACTGTTTAATATAGAATGATTCCGATTGGTTAATTTAACAATTTGCTAAAATGCAATAGAATTAAAGTTTAGTTTAGTTACCAATTGCTGAGCTAGCCCACCTTTCGGAAGTTTAAATCCTCAAAACTGCATAAAATTGCTCTTTTGGCAGTAATTCAAATAAGTAGAAGCGTTTTGACCTTGCCTTGATGCTCATGAACTGAACTAGAAAGAGGTTTGAGGGTTGATTGTTGAAAATAAATACACAAGCCACAGAATATGTTAATGCCTGCCATCAAAGCCATTCAGCTGAAAGTCATCAACAATCGCAGATAGTCAGATTTCAGTAATCTCTTATCGAAACTAACTGCTGAATGGGCCCAATGTCAACTGAAAGTAAATTTATACAAACAATATTTACTTTATATCTCAAATTGTTGGTCAGCCACTATCTACAGCTCATAAACTCGGTGACGCCGTCAAAATAAATCTAAATGAGTCTCCGAAAGCCAATCTTATCTTTTATAAACGACAGGTAACACTTTGTGCACTTTTGGGACAGGTAAAGAAATCTGCAAGGCGTAGCCTTAAATCGTCTAGTCGTTAGAAGGGACAATAAACCACAGGACGCCGGCGCCAGCCAAATTATATACAGTCTGGCTCTAGTTTACATTGTGACATTCTAAGAATTGGCAGAACCTTTTTTTGTCGTACAGGTTGCCCTTGTTGTATATTCGAGCGCGATTTTTCACACTTGACAAGACTCCAAGCAAGTACAGTTGTGCCTGTCCCCGATAAGCATTTGCATCATCAACTATTTTCGGGATCGCTTCATCACTCAAAATACGTTTCAGATTTCTATGGTCTGGACAATGGCATTTTAATCCCTTTTTCCGGAAGGTCACAATTACGCTGCATTGGCGTTGCACCATCATTGCGGGTAGCCCTTCTCCAATATGCATTCAAATTGTATTTAGAAAGGTAAAAGGTACACACACGTGCAAGGGTCAAACAGCATCGGGGCAGGTAGAAACCCCAAAAAATAAACGCACATTAAAAGAAAGAGAGAAAAAAGGGGATTAAACGAAACGAACCCTAAAAATGACCCAAAACTAATGCATCTCACGAAGGGTAACACATCAACTCGTTTGAGATGATGTTTGTCGATAAGAAATAGTCGTCTAATTTCTAAAGCATCAAAAGGGAGAACAAACTGCACAACGAACTGAACATGTTGAGACTTGAAACTATTGCACGTGAGTAAACATTAGAATTGTGGGATCGGCTTCCCAAATAGTAAACGTTTCTTTGACAATGACAAAAAAAAAAAAGTAACTCAAACTCATCCATACAAACAACAATTGAATGTTGACAGCCAAAGAGTGCTCTAGTTATACATTTGTACATGCATGAACGTACACGAATGTCTTCGTTGGTTTGCTGTAATGCAATGCCATTCACCTTTAAAGCAAATAACAGGACAAGTTAGATAATGAACTAATTTATAATATTTTTAAAACTAATATGCAAGCTTTATCAATTATGAGTATTTGACTTAGAGTTGAGTATCTTTTTGTATTGTTTGAAGGCCTCAGCTAGGCAAGAATTTTATGGTTTCTACTCTAACTATGAGACTATATTCAAAATCAAAGATTTGATTATATTGGTAGACCTTTCGACTGTCCTAAAAATGTAACTCATTACCACAGAGGAAATTATTCACTCTTGTGGTTCTTAAGTCTTCGATCCCTGACAAGTTAATGTAAATTGGAAGATGTCAACGGCTTTGGAGTGTGACAGCAAGAAAATCTGATGACGAAAGTACTGTACAGACAACCACTACTAACCATTTGTAATATTCAAAAATCTTTGTTGATTTGTGTTGGTTATGGAATTTCAGACAACAGTTGACCTTAATCCGGCCAACAAACACTTTGAATAATATCAAATCAGGCTGCTAATGACCCATGTTTATATATTCTGTATCAACCAATAAAATATAGTGGAGGAAATCCGTAAGCTAATCTCCTCGGTCTCCTTTCTAAGCTATTGGTCATGAAGTACCTAGAACATAAAGATATACTCAAACTTTGCCATTCGTTTTCAGCGTTTCACTGTACACTCAGAAAAAAAATAAGACTGGCAGAGTTTTAGATTTGTCGGAATAGAATATATACCGTTTTGTACTAAGTTTTAATGTTGAAAGTTCTTAGAATAAATAAGAAAACTACTACAATTTAAAACAAGCGTTAATATTTTTGTAATGAGATTCAGCGTTCTCAAAACAAAAACTTTTCGAACTTACAATATAGCGAAAATCATAAGACAAGCGCTTTCTTGATTCAACTACAAAATAACTGGAATTAAGCACTAAATACAATGAACTTTTTGAATTCTTAAAACAAATCTGTTCATAGAACTAAAATTTTAAACTGGTTCTAACACTTTAGCTATGGAATGTTAGCAGATTTCTTATCTAGAGTAATAACACCCCGGTTTTTCAATCTGTCTCCTTTTTTTTTGATTTAAGGTCTATGTCCGATGAAGAATGAATTGGGAATGACTTTCGAATTTTATAGACTTAGGTTAGGTTAGTTTAGGTTAGGTTAGATTGTTATGGTTGAAATGTGATAAAAAGAAATCTCATTCTTCACTTAGGCCAATGGAGGCCCGCTGTATTACCCTTTCTACGATGTGGTGGTAGAGGGAGGGTCGTCCCCGTTAAACCATTTAGATAGTAGCACGAACTTGAGCCAAGAGTTAATATCCGTTTCAGAGATGTCTGACAGATCGTTTAGAAAAGGACGATCCAGAAGTATGAGTCGCCTTCTGCTGAGAGCTGGACAGGGAAAGAAGAGCTGTTGAGCTTAGCAGCTTAGGAGGCTTAAAAGCTTAGGCCAAGAACATTTTGTTCTTGTTTGATGGGCTCATATTTTATTTGAAGCTGCTTGAGGTTGAGTTTAAAGTTTATTAGACTTCAACCAAGAATATTTAGTAACTATTTTAAGAGTTAGATGGTAAAAGCTTGATCAAAAAGCCTTAAAAATACTTTGAAAGGCTCTTAAAAACATTCAGAAGCAGGTATTTTTTCAAGCATTTCGGAATTGAAGAAATCGTACTTGAAATAAGTAATTTTCAGCACAATTCACATCATTTGTAACTAATTCTGTATACTAAAACGCATCCCAAAAAGAAGAAAAGATGGCAAGCAGGGGAATTTTGCAAATTCCACCATAAATTTGAAAACATTTGACTCTAATTTGCATTCGATTGGCTTCAAATTCGATAGATATAAAGTTTGTTTTGAATATTTTGCACGGGTTACTCTAAAAATGGTTCTAGAAATCCATAAAAATATATTCGAACTTTGATAAAAGAAGCTCAAATTAATGGGAGACATGCTACTTTAATTCGTTCTTTTGCAAAATTATAACAGATCCATTGACAAGAAGCAGAGAGTATCGGTAAGTTCCTGTAAAATATTGCTTAACCATCAAACCAGACCAGCAACTAAATTTTTACATTTCTCAACTCGTAACTTAAGTCTTTGCCCGAAGTGATATGCCTATTCTGAACACAAATTAGTTGCACAAATTGTACACAAATTAACACCATTTTAATGAAGTGTTTGTATTTGCAAGCAACCTTGCTATATAAGCCAACTATACATGGCGTATAATTTCATACACAAGCCTAAAGCCAGTAAAAAAATAAAACTTTTAACTTATTCTCCTACTTTTCATAATAAACTGTTATCTGATATTGGCGATCAAATTACCTGTTGAACCCCACAAAGTAAACCAAGACTTAAACACAAGAAAGAAAGAAGAAAAAAATATGAAACCCTTTTGCCATAAAATAACTCAAGATTTTAACCCCTTTGGCTGAGTGGCTGGCTTGCTGCATTGATATCAGAAAGCCAACTGCGGTTGTTGTGGCATGCCACAAAACAAAAACAAGAAACTTGTTTTGTGCCCCAGAGGGGAGAGAACCCCAACTCGAAAATAATCTCTGTTTTATGCAGAAAAGCAGATCAACCAGAATCAAGTTTAACAGCCTCGAGAGGAATTTAATCAAAGACTTCCTTCGCTTAAGTACACGCCACTTAAAAAGGATCTGGCCGTTACAAACAATTTTCGAGCCGTTACAAAAATATGAAACTAGCCTTCAAGGAAGAGGAGAAAAGGGCAAATAACAATTAGGAAGTCTTAAAAACGAAGTGCCGACAAAATTCCAGTAAAATCCGTAAACCGAAGCCAAATCCTACAAACAGAGGAAGAGAGAGAGATAGAGATCCCTATCTACCTCCACCGACCGAGTGCAGTGAATTTTTCACGCATCAACTGAGCAAGGATTTAACAATGACAAACAAATATATCCACGAGAAAAGGACCTGCCAACATTAATGCATATTGACTAACCTTGAGGAACCCAAGGAAAATACGTTACTTTTGCCCTACCTACTCTGACACACAGGTTGACACAAAGGACGTGGGCCCTGCCTGGGCTCTCCCTCAATGAAAATAACGTACAAGTAGAGAATTAGGGTTTTTCCAACAGCGAGATTGTTTGCGAGATACGCAAAAACTATTGTGTTGTCTTTTTTGAGGATTTGGGATAGTGTGTCGAATTTTGAAATATGTCTACGCTCACGGGGTTGGAATTTTCACGAACAAGTAAGGACTTGTCTGGGTCACTTACTGTTGGAATTTTTTTTTCGGGACTTGGCTAAAGGGAGTTGCAGGTAATGAGCAAACGAGAGCGAAGGGAGAGTGCTCGGAGAGTGATGCAAAACGACACGTTATATTCTGCTAAATCTGTTTCCAGCCTATAGGAATGGATGGATGATCGACTGGGGTATACTTAGTGTGTTGGATTTTAAGAGCTTTTTGACTACTTTTTTTCGTTGAGAGGAATTGTTTTAAGTTAAATGATTCTAAATTGTTAAGGAACTTCAAGAGCTCTATATAATCCTGTCTTAAGAACGGAAAATGCATTATTTTAGAATCCTTTTCAAATAGTTTTTGAATTTAGAGTTTCAAAAGAATACAAAAAAATGTTTTTTTTCCTTATTATAGCTAGTATTGGGTGTGGTACAGTGAGTAGTGTGTGTGCCAGAGGTTGTGGGTTCGATCCCACCTTGGGACATCTATTTAAAAAATGTTTTCATAAGAAAAACTTACACACCCGGTCACCTTCACCAGTTGTTGGCGCTAGATGTGAAATAACTATACAGAGAAAAAAAAGGATGTTAAATGTTTTGGACGGTATATGTCTGAAATATCCTTTTAATCATCCAAAGAAGCTAAAAATCATCCAAAGGATCTGAAAAATGATGATAATTTGGATGGTTTTGCAGCTCCGCTGGATGTTTAAAAGGATATTAAAGACATATCCAGTCCAAATGGATCTTTTTTGGATCTTTTTTTCAGTGTTACCATTAAAAAGCTTTGAAGACTTTCTCTTGAGCAAAAATTCGAAGCACAAAAGCCAAGAGATTGAGAGAAGCTCGGCTTGACCCGTTGAGGGTGTAGGTTCAATTATATATTCGTTCTTGATTCAAGAATTTCATTGAATTTTTAACTCATTTCACAAAATTGTGAAATACTAAACAAATTTTGTGTAATTGCACAAGTCTACTATATTCCAAGATACCGTGTACTACACTCAAAATCTGTTGAGCGCAACACGTTTTGCTCTCCCTCTCTCTTTCACATACTTCTCTCTTCACTCGTTTCGACTGTGCAACCACCTGCTGCATGGTGCATTTCCATTGGCTGTTCGCACAACACTCTCATTTTCCCAAAAACTGAGAGCAGAGCGTATAAAAGCCAGGCCTTTGCCATTCGAGAAATCAGAACAGTACCGATCAACGGCGTGGCAAGAACAACTTCGTCTTGCAACAATTTTGAAGAAAAAAAAAACAACAAAACGTAAAGTAAAACACAAATTTCCAGTATGTCTTTCATAACGCGCGAATACAAGTTTGAGAGCAGCCAAATGATGCAGCAAAAATCCGATCAACATACAATGGCCATGCGGAGTCTGAGGAAACTTGTCAAACCACTGCTCAGGCTGGTCAAAAAGAAGCAGCTACTGCGAAAGACTTTGGCCGAGGTGCAGGAGCAGAACAGTGTCAATGCTTCGCTGGAGGATATGCGTAAAGATCCCGCCGCCAGTTGCGATAACATGGCCAATGAGGAATTGGAGCAGCGTTTGTACAACGATTTGCGCCAATGCCCGCCCAATGTGGCCATGATCGTGCAACAAGGTCAACAGCAGAGAGTGGTGCCCGTACATCCCGACCAGACCTTCATACCCGTGCACTTTGCCCGCACCATCAGTGGCACCTTCTTCTGGACCACCGCCAATGGGGGACGTCAGCAGGAGCAACAACTACGCCAGCAATACGATCGTTGGGTTCAGGCTTAGAACCCATCCACCCATCCATCCATCTATCTCCAGCTGCCAGCTTTAATTATGCAATTGTCTCTTTCGTCGAAGGAGTTCCACAATTTGCATCAACGCAATCTCAGGGTGATATTAGCATAGATTTTCTTTCTTTGGTTTCCATGGCAAAGAAATGCAACTCATGATTGATATTCAATTGTCACAACATTGTGATTTTGTCTTCCTTTAGGTATAGAATTGTAGTTTAAGCAAAAATCATTGTCTTCCATGTTTGTTTGTTAGGTTGTAGTTTAAGTTTAGTTTAAACATCGATTGTCTTCCATGTAAAAATATGCTAGCTTATAAGAGAATAAATAATTATCTAGAAAAAACACACAGCAAAATTTTAAGTATTGTGGGTAAGTGGGTTCAGAATTTCAGTTACCATTCAGATGTCACCCACATGGCAAACAGTAGTTAAAAATCTGTGCCAACCTCTGGAAAATAACTGCCACACATGTGTTTGCCTCCTCCCCTTGCCAGCCCATTCTACAATCTACAATCGGAAATGATTTTCATGCTGGTAACCGCATTTCCAATCAGAGAAATACAGGGGGCAATAACTATTCAGTTTAACACGTTCAATAAAATAAACATAAATCAATTCAGCTTGGATTTTTCAAGCACTTCAAATATCCAATTAGCTTGTTATTATTTTCATAGGATTTTAGGGCAGAAATCAAAATTAGTTGATCATTTCTAAGACATTATTTCCCCATGTACTGTTAAGGGTCTGGGTGACTTATGGCAGAGCTGGAGTGAGAAAGAGACACAAATGCATAAAATAAACAAGAAATGCATGAATATTGATGTTTGGAAAATCTACATAAATGATTAAACCATTGGACCATTTGATATACGCTTTGCATTTTGTTTGGAGTTATTAACTGCAATTTGAAAAGCCCCTTGTTTGCGTTTCAAGCTGTTAATTAATGTTAAAAAAAATAAACCTTGCCCCGTATCTAGCATTTATTAAATCCAATTTAGATGCAAACAGCTTGACTTTTGCTTCAAAAAGTTGTTTTAGAGACCTTATTTCAAATTTAGATTTTTATTTTAATAAAATATTTCATCAATCTTTTTAAAATTTCTCAAAGTCTTCCTGTAAAATACTCATATTTAAAATAGAAAAAAATGGAGGAAAGTTAACTTCGGCTCGGCCGAAGTTTGTATACCCTTGCAGCACGTTTTTTAACTAATATCCACTGAAAACAATCCAGTTATTCTCACTAAGACTACTCTTCTGCCTCCACTTTTGTATGACAGCTATACTATTTAGATGTCCGATTTCGACCAAACTTAGTGGAATCATAAAAATGCATAGCAAACTAAGAAATACAAAGTTTGGAGACGTTTTCTTTGAAAACAAAAAAGTTTTTCTCACTAAAACTAGTTTCTCGACCGATCCTTCCTATGGCAGCTATAACCAATAGTCATGCGATTTTGACAAAACTTTGAAGAACTGTGTGAAATCTTATAAAATACATATTTGCCAATTTTAAAGAGGTTTACATTGAAAACAAAAAAGTTTTTCTTACAAAGACTATTTTTCTAACCTTACTTTTCTATGGCAGCTATACTCTTTAGAAGTCCGAGTTCGACCAAACTTGTCAAAATTTTGGAGATGCATTAAAAACTAGTAAATGCGAAGTTTGGAGTCGTTTTCTTTGAAAACAAAAAAGTTTTTCTCACTAGAACTAGTTATGCGACCGATTGTTCCCATGGCAGCTATATGTTATAGTCATCCAATCCGGCCGGTTCTGACAAATGTGCAGCGTATTTGTACCAAAAGACTTCGTGCAAACTATGGCTTTGAAACTGACGGAGGAGATAGCATAAAAACAGACGGACATGGCTATATCGCTCAGCTCGTCATGCTAATCAAGAATATATATATACTTTATGTGGTAGGAAATGCTTTCTTCTATGCGTTGCAAACATCTGGATAATTTTAAATAATTTTCCAATAAATTTCAACAATAGCATTCAGAACTACTTACAATATCCCCATCTATAGTTGCTTATGTTTTTTAATATCCTTCACTCCAAAGCATTTTTAATGATTCACATGTGAAATGTTTTTCTTAAAAAACTACTAAACGGTATTTTACTTAATAGTAAATTATATTTCTAGTTTTCAATATATCAATGTGTTCTACAAACCGTTTTTTAACCCAAAAAAAAGTAAGATGCCAGCAATAAGATTATATTCAGCTTTTTCCATGAAAAATAACAATCATTTTGGGATACTTTGGGATACAAATAAAGCGACAAACACATGATACCAATACCCTGTTTATACACAACAAAGTTATCTTGATGACTGCCCTTCAAAGTAGGCAATGCTTATGTATATTAATAGATGAGTATACAATTTGCCTTATATTTTGCTTGCCGTTGAATCATTTTGAATACCTTCAACTGGCCTGACAATCTGAGTGTATGTACATAAGTGTATGTACATAAGGTGGCATAACTGACTCTCAATAACCCACTTAAATTGATAATTAATCAAAAAAATAAAGCTAGCATACTTTTGAGGGCATTTATCATGATGATTTTATTGCATATAAACAGGGTATATGTTGTCAAAATGCTGTTGAAAGCTGTGTGAAATGACCTTGTCTACTATTCCTTCCAATTAAATTATATTTGCAGATTGTTACTTCAATTTGACTAAATTTACATTTGAAATTTGAGGGATTTGTACTTCGAAAAGCTTGACTTTTAAGTTTCGGCACTTTCAGAATGAAAACAAACCATATTTTTATTAAAAATTATGTAGCATTTGCATTTGGGCCATTTCTTTGCCAATTTAATTTAATTTGTATCATGAAACATTTTTGTTAAGATCCTAAAAGTATGCTTTCAGTTTTGAAATAGAAAATATGGTTATTTTGTAAGCCTCTTAATTGAATCTCATCCTTATTCTGAGTAAAATGTCAAACAGTCTGCAGTTTTCCACAGAATTTCAAGCATAGTATGCAAGTGGAATAGTAAAATAATCTAAGGAATGTTGTCTCCACCTTAGCGCCCCTTTTGAGAAATCCAAACAGAATACAAATGATTACCCCATACGAAGTATTTGAACAAATGAATATGTAAATCAACTAAAATGTTCACTTCAAAACTACGAAATGAGTATCAGTACGAAGAAGGAGTCACTTGACTGATCCGCTTCATCCCTTCAATGCAGAAACCTCAATACCTCAAACTACCTGTTTATGATAAAAAAAAAAAGAATCTTGACGTGTAAATATAATTTCACTGACAACATGTGTTTAACGAGGGTTTGAATCCTCCTCTTGTCAGGGTCTATTAACAATTAATAGCGCAAAGACTAATCAAGGCACAAATTTTGAACCGAAGCCAAAAACAAACCACTCCAAAAAGGGATAAAAGAAAACCAATAATAAATTCGACTGAAATTAAACTCTCCCACGAAGTATCCAAAGAGAGATTTATTTAGGGATCGCAGGTCGCACACGTGCACTACCTGCGCCACGAACTGAGTCATGGAAACAACCACCTGCCTGAGGACTCGCTGCGATTGGTCGTTGCTCGGCACTGGTTTTAGGGGTTGGTTGCGCGCCTGACGGGTATAAAAACGAGGACGATTTACCCAGAGGATATCATTTCACAAGCAACTGTTGAACCATCCACTTCATTTCATTTCATCAACATGGCCTACGAAACTCTGCTAAACACCACGTACAGTCTATCGCAGCAGAAGAAGAACTACAAGCCCGCCAAGATGTTCAAAAGGGCCTTCAAGGCGGCCCGCAAAATGTTCAAAACATCCTCGTTAAGCCATCAGCAATTCACACCAGAGCTAAATCAATCAATCTCCAGCATTGCCAGCGAGGAGGAATATCAAAATTCTCAAAATGAGCAACTGGAAGCCACCGGCCTGGCCTAAATGTGATACTAGAGAAGGCGCCCTTCTCCAACTGCAACTACAAACGAGCTTTAAGACTGCAATGCAACTGGTCTCTAAACTACAGCTTTAACTCTGCAAAAGAATTATTCAATATTCATCAGCTTTAATCAACGTCTTCCATTTATGTTTAAGTCGATAAAGAAGAAATAAAAAATATGCTTTAATCTTGAATCAATCAAAAATTCACTTGTTGTTCCTTCCTGTTGTTTTCAGCGATTCCTGGGAATTGTTCTACAACGGTTTTGATTTTCAAAACTATGTAAATCAGAAGACACAAACCTTTTGCTTCGTTGGTTTACCTGCTGTTGTTGCTCTCCCTCTGGGGGTTCTCGAGAACCTGTTATGGGTTTTTAAAAAGCAAAAAAATAAATAAATAAAAATAAAACCTGTTACCTTCGAAGCCTTTTGGGTTTTTTGTTTTCTTGGCTCCTTCTTCTCTTAGGGTCTTCGGCACGGACAAAATAAATCTCAAATTGCATTTAAACAGGTAGGGACAGATAAGCAAACAAATAACAAAAACAAAATCCTACCATAACAAATGAATACCAAAAAAAAAATAAAGGGCAGTGAAAGGTTCTTTCGGATATAAATTTTGAATTGAAGACAGGTTGAATAATAAGTTTTCTTTTTTTGTTATCTTTGGAAATATCACGTTCAAATTTATTGAAATTAGATGTGGTTATGATTTATCAAAGGGTTCCATAAGTGATCGTTAAATATTTTAATTTTAACACCAATATTGTTTTGGGGAACCATTAAACTGGCCCAGAGATGGGCAAACCTTTAGCAGAGTCTAACGAGCTCGCCTTGGAAAAGACAAATAATCCAAATTGATATGAGTTGTCACTTTTTAAGTATCCTTTCACCCAATAGCGGCTTAGTTGATACATTTTTTGCCACAGCTTTAAAGAAAATCTCCTTCAATCTTTGTTATTTTGCATTAATTGATTTCCCAGAGAAACTCCTACAGGAAATTCAAAGCCCAACAAACTAATATTCATTGCACAAAATGAAAGTAACGAATGAATACAGTCATATTTTATAACACAGAAGCATTGTTCGGTTTTATATGTGAATTTCATTTCGGGGTGTGTAGATTGATCAGGATTAAAATTTAACTAGAGATGGACGCGTGATCAAGTACAAATTACAGCTAATCAAAAGCAAAAATAGTTCAAGGTAAGAAAATAATATTATTTCGGCATCAATTTTTAGTCTAATTTTAATCGTTGTCAGAAATGGCCCACACGCAATACTTTGTAAAAGGGATTTTTCAAGAAATTCTAAGAATTTCATAGAAGTTTTATTTAATATAATTTACTTTGTTTTTTGTTAGTTTATGTGAATCGACTGGTTTAAAACCAGTTCAGAGTCATCAGAACTATTTCCTTCACCGGGATGCAAGCCGTTTCTGTGCTATTAAAACGGAGTTGGCTTAAAACATGGTTTTTATTTGTTAATATTTACATTATTTTATAAAAGTTCTCGGATTTTATTTGAACCGCCATTTTCGTAAGAAGAAACATTTTCTCTATTCTTTATTCTGTACCTCCCAAAGCATTTATTTACCACACAAAATGTTCAGGTGTGTAAAGTGCTGCCCATCGTTGTTCCAGCCGGTGCTGCCCAGCATAAATATTTGTTTTTCCTATAACCCTACTATCGTTCAACCGATCATCACCATTCTTCAGGCGTTTCGATAAAGAAGAGATCCGCCTGCAGGTATAAGAAATTATTGTCTCTTGCATATCTCTTATCATATCCTAGATCTACTTGTTCATACAGACAGTCGAACAGTCGGAAAGACGAACATGGCTGTATCGACTCGGCTGTTGATGCTGATCAAGAATATATATACTTTTTGAATATCGAAAATATCGATAGTTTTTGGCAGCTTTTATTTACTGTTAAGAGAAAAATGTCTTTCTCGCTAGCACTAGTTTTCGACAGCTGTATACTATAGTCATCCGATTTGGATCAAATTTTGTGGCTGTGTGTGGTGTAGAGGGTAGTGTGTGTGCCTGCTAAGGAAGAGGTGGTGGGAGAGACAACCCTAATTGTCAATATATCCAACGGATCCACAGCATGCTTGAGCTGATATCTAGAGATATCGCCGCTACAATTTTAGAAGAAATAACTCAAAGCTGTATGAAAGTTAAATCATCCAGAGCTTAAAATCATCCAAAGAAGATGAAAAATAATGATCATTGGATGATTTTGCAGCCCCGCTTTATGATTAAAAGCTAGTTTAAGACATATCCTTCGCAAATTAATCTTTTTTTTCTGTGTATGCAAAATAAAATCTTTTTGTTCAATTAGTAATATAAGTGTTATATTAGTTGGCAGTGACTTAATTCACAAAGTCGTTAATCTTTTTGGAATATGGTAAGCTCACGTGCACATCTCTACCAGGGACTTGCCTTCCCTCCTGTCTCACTCATGCTCATTCTTGACAATCAAAACAATCTCAACGCCAGCTCATCAAGGATTCCACTTTACTCCATATAATTTGCTAAAATGTGTCTGGTTTTGGATTACAATTGCCAACAACAACATCAACAGAAGTATTTGCGCATATTTCTGATGAAAATGGGCAAAACAAATGCCTAACCATCTTCAAGGATAACATTTTGTGGGATACAAAAATAAGATTCCTGCATTCCCACGCCCGAGAGCTAGAAGGATAATTGTGTTGGCCATGGGTTTCCCACGCTTCCATAGAGCAAGGTTCCACGCAGGATCTTACCTGCTGGGCTCTGAACGTGTGAAATTCGAACTCCTTGCACCTGCCACATTTCGGTGCTCTGTGATTGGTCAAGATGCCACAGCATCTCTCTCGCAGCGAGAAGGGTATAAATAGCGCCGCTCGTCTTAGAGAGAGCATCATTCAATCGTTGACGGTTGTGAAGAAAACATCTATCTGAGAAAGTATCTAAGAATGTCTGCCATCAGCAAACAGAAAAATTTTATCATGTACAAATCGAAAGTTTCGCCATCGAGGAGGCTTAAGAATCTGCTGAAGCCTCTATTGGGTCACGTGTTCAAGCTAAAGCAGTCCAAGGAACATAAGCGCAGCTCTTACGTGGCCTCGGAGGAGAAGGAAGCGGAGTTTGAGTGGCTCCACAATGATATGGATAACATGGCCAATGAACATCTGGAGAGTCGCCTGATAGCCGAGATACGTCAATGTGCCGAAGAAGATGCCATTATAATTTACAATGAAAATGGTTCAGGCGAACTTCATACCATGGATCAGGATGACTACTATGTGCCGGTGCATTTTGCTCGGACTAATGCTGGCACCTTCTTCTGGACTTCATTGCAGCCAAAACCCATGGAACCCTATGCAATTGAGTGGAACTTCTTGGATCGTTGGGCGCAAGCTTGAGGCAGAAAACTCACACTGGATAGGGGAGAGAGCATATCTCTCTTTTTTGGGATCTTCAACTTCAACAAAGGGACAATCTTCAACCGGGATGGGCTAAGCACAAAGTTTGGGCACTTCGACTTTGAGTTCATCAGATTGGGGGATAGCTTGGCAATTTTTAAGCAATTTTTAAAAATGCTCAAAGCTTTCAAATCGAGGAAAAGGTATGGCAATTTGTTCTTTTTTTCTGTGAAAAAAAGGTGATTTTAAATTGCTAGGGGAAGAGGAAATTTTTTATCGAAATAAACAAACAAATTATATGGAAAACTATTGAAATTTTTACTTTATTTATGGTAAGCCGGGCTACTGCGAATGGTAAGTTGAAACTACATGTGGATGACTTCAAAGAGAACCCCCCCCCCCCCCCAGAGACTTGGGAAATTTCTCTACAACACTGCAGGAGGGAATGTGTGGAAGATAACATGACTGTTGGTTGTCTGGGTTTACAAAAGGATGTTATTTTTAAACATCAAGCTAATTCTCTATGCATTTTACCCGCTCCCAAATGAGGTAAGATTTTAAAATGCATCAGATATATCGACAGCATTCGAATAATAAAGGCATTGCCACAGAGCAATGAAAATAAAAATAAAAATATGTTTTGGACAGCTCAAATCTTAAAGAGGAGATTAATAGAACAATTCCAATTGACTGAACATTGAGTAGTTTCGACAATTGTCTTAACTTGATTACTAAATTACTTAATAACTTGAAAAATTGGTTCAAGCCAGGCTTTGACTTAGAAAATGTATCTTCTAGGTGAATAATGGGAGTGTAAGACACTTTACTAGCTCAAGACTGGTTTGAAGACTAGTGGAGCACTAAATGGCTCACAGCTGTTGAGCGACAGCTCTCGGGTCTAAAGTAATACCCCCAGCTCGGGAACCGAGAGCCAACACTCATATCTTACGCTTCTGAGCCACCGGCTCTCAGTTCCCAAGCCACAGCACTGGGCTTGTGAGCATCAACACTCGGGTCCTAAGCCACAGCACTTACCTCGTGAGCCATAACTCTCGGCTCCGAGCTCTGATACCAACTCGTGTATCGAAAGCTCCGAGAGGTGGCTCACGAGCCGAGAGCTGCGTCTGACGAGCCGAGAGCTGGGGGATGACTCCCGTCGCTTCAGATGTGGAACTCAGCTGAGAGACACAAGCTGTGGCTCTCGAGCTCAGAGCCGTTTGCTGTTTACAGCTCTCGACCTGCGGCTCTCAGCTTAGAGTCAAGAGCCGACTGCTGTGAGCTAGAGAGAGCAAGAGCTGAGGGCGGTTCCATACAGTGCCAAAAATCAATCGATACGTTTTGTTGTCTTCTTAATCTTTCTCCACACATAAACAAAACAGATTTGAGCTGACAGCACGTAAACTTCATACGCTTTTAGTGGAGGGAGTCAGGAAAACTGTCTTTTTCAATATTAAATATAATAATGCGATATTGATAAAAATTATTTTTAATACAAGCATTATTCTTCACAATACAATAGAACAATAGAATTATTTTTTGTATGGTTTTTTTTTTTTATAGTTTGTATAACTTCCATGTGAAATTGAATTCGACATTCCGTACATAATATTTGAGTAAAGTAGTAAAAAAAAAATCACAAAATTATAGACGTATGCAAATTCCATGCAAATAAATTGTAAAATGTATGTCAATATATTCTCCCTTTGAAAACCGTTCCGAAAACGAATCCCTGAGAGCCAGTTCGGGTTTTTTTTTGGGTTCTCGAACTATACCCTATATTTTTGACTAACCTGAACCACAGAAATTTTTTCGAATACATCCAAGGATATTGGAAATCTCTGGAGATTTTAGTGTAAGCGATTGAAAGAACCTTTGCCTTTGACTAGGGACTAGAAGTTCGGGATACCTTTTACAGGTTTACTTTTAGACATTAAACGAGCCCTCTAGGTGATCACAATAATTGTTCTCATGGGTTAATGCAATGCTAGTCATTATTTCGAAACAAATTGTAAATAAAAGTTCTGGGAATAAGTTATTTTTTTTAAACTCAAATCCAAATTGTTCCATAAGTAACCAACTTTTAGTATCATCCAAGCTGAAACCCAAAGAAAATACCAATTAGTTTTGCTAGTTTCCTCATGAAGAGCATATTTATATTTCAACATAAGAAAAACCAAAACTATTTGCACATCAAATGGAAGACGTTAATGATTTTGTTGTCATTGCAAGTTAAAAACTAAATAACAATTAATTAACCAATAAGTAACAAAACAAAACTCTTAAGATTATTATCCAAACATCACAGCAGCTTGTTCCAAGAACGTGCATTCAAAATCAAATACATTATTGCACACGTGTGGGGGGTTAACTTCCTTGAGGGACGCAGAAATATTTCGTCTGTCTGTCAGAGTCCTTCAAGGTAGTTATTGCACTTTTCCTCAAGCCCGGATCCTGCTTTGTTTGCCAGCCCATCTTGACGACGGGGCCAGTAAAACGTTGTTAAAGCTTCTGTACCAACCAAGGGGGGGGGAACGCTTTGAGCGTTGTGTTAAAGCTAAAACCCATGTTGACAAGGGTTTGGATTTATACTGTGCACTTCAGCGGAGTTCGAAAAGTCATTTTCAATGACGTGGAAACTTGTTGTCGTTAACGGTTTGCGTTGAGAACTGACTGGACCCTCTGACTCTACACACGATTTTATACAAAAAAGTATCGCGACGTCGCCGCGGAAATAGTTGAGATAAACAATTCGTGTATATACGATCGTGTGTGTGTGGCTGTGTGTGTGTGTGTGTGTGTATGTGTGTGTATTGTTATCAAGTCTGATGCATTATGCAGTCAGTGGTTATCTTAAGACGACTAACCATTTTTATGTTTATCACTTTTTCCTGCCCTTCTATTCTTTGTTTACTTCAGGTCATCCGACCCTAAGCTGAAGAAGGGTCAACGTCAAACTGATTTGTTTTTATTCCATCAAAGGCAAACAAAACAACAACAACAACAAAACTCACACTACCGCGCTCGGTCGCAGCAGCATCATCACAGAGACCTTAGGGTCCGCACCTCGATGCGTTTTTTTTTTCTCCATCTTCTTTTCATTTAACGATCGCGACGACCCCAAAACGAGTATCATATATACGCACACTAATGTGAAATTGATTGTATATACCAAAAGCACATAGACGACGCTACATTGCATTCGGGTTCTACCATACATACATATATGTTTATCGCGTTACACGACTGCTTGTCAAAAGGGAATTCTTTACACCGCCCCTCGGTAATTTAGGTTTGATTGCAGGGCTTTAGAATGAAGAAATGCGGGAGTATTCGGAAAGTGCAAATCACTGAACAATACGAGTAAATATGGAATAACTATGTGTTGATTTGAATTTGGTTATGGGGGCGTATTGGAAAGTCATTAGAGATAACTGCATTCTTATCAAGTGCACATTAGCTCTCATGTTTCTGCACTCAGAGAAAATATTATTTAGATTTTTATAAATTGTAAAACTGTTAGATGGTTTCATTGTGGAATCGTGCCTATCCCCAAAAACCTAAAATTTCAGTTAAAAAAATAGAGGAAACAAATTTGAGGGACATTTCCACTGAAAACGAACAAGTTTTTCTCTTTCAGACTACTTTTCTGACTCTACTTTTCTATGGCAGCTATACTATATAGATGTCCGATTTCGAGCAAACCTAGTGGTATCATGAAAAAGCATAGCAAACTAAGATATACAAAGTTTGGAGGCGATTTCTTTGAAAACAAAAAAGTTTTTCTCATTAAACCTAGTTTCTCGACCGATCATTCGTATGGCAGCTATATGCTAGGGTCATCCGATTTTGACAAAACTGTGAAAAACTGTGTAAAAGCTTATAAAATAAATATTTATTAATTTTAAAGAGGTTAACATTGTAAACAAACAAGTTTTACTCATTAAGACTACTTTTGAAACCCTGCTTTTCTATGGCAGATATACTATATAGATGTCCGATTTCGACCAAACTTTGCAAAAACATGGGGAAGCGTTGAAAACTAGAATATACGGAGTTTGGAAACGTTTGCATTGAAAACGGAAAAGCTTTTCTCACTGGAACTAGTTTTCCGACCGATCGTTTCTATGGCAGCTATAACCTATAGCCATCCGATTTTGACAAAACTTTATAGAACTGTGTGAAATCTCATAAAATTAATATTTGACAATTTTAAAGAGGTTTACAGTAAAAACAAAATAGTTTTTCTTACTAAGACTATTTTTGTTACCTTACTTTTTTATGTCAGCTGTATTATATAGATGTCCGATTTCGACCAAATCTAGTGGAATCATGGGAAAGCATAGCAAACTAAGAAATATAAAGTTTGAAGGCGTTTTCTTCGAAACAAACAACAAATTTCAAGTGTATGCAAGCCAAAATGTAACGTTCAAAACATTCATCCCCCTCAGCTGAACTGTCGCACAGGTAGTGGCCGTTAAAAAGGATACCAAACTCATATTTCCTTCTCAATCTCAATCTCCTTTTCAAAATAAAAATTAAAATCCTAGAAATAATGATGGGAAAGGAACACACTTTGTGCGTGCGCATCCCACGAGTTTGGCGCAGGCTCAAGGTGATCGGAAGAAGAAACCGTGGGAACGACCCCTAAGCCAAGGCGAAGGGTGACTTTTTGTTTTTTTTTCTGTTAAGCAATTTTCAACAGTTTGTTGATAAAGAGCAGACCAGAACACGTCATGGCGATAAGGTGGGGGTAGTAGAAATTAATTATGGAAAGGTGAATGCATTTGTTAGAGGGAAATCAAAAAGAGCAGTGCACAGATGGTAAATATGCGGAAGAATATTAGTTTAGTTTAGTTTAAGTAACTGATTTTGTAGCTTTTAGTGATCTCTCTTATTTATGGGCTAGTCCTGGGGCCCAGTGTCTCAGCTACAGAAAATTCCCCTTCGCAACTGACTCAGTTGCAAAAGGAAGAATACTGCATTAAGATTATTGCCGTTTGCTACATGCTATGGGATTCTCCACCAGACTATATGGATGAAGCTGATCAACCGGATAACGCTTTGCTGGGCATTGATGAGGATTATCAAAAGGCCAAATGCATACCAGAAAACCAATCTGACGAAAAACTAAAACAATTTTGGCAAAAAGTTGAACAATGGGAAGCCGAGGTTAGACAACAATTATTGACAACCAATTCATTTGTGCTTAAAAACATAATAGACAACGGTAAAGCTATAGAAATTAATTTATGGAAAATATTTAAAATACCCATGGTGGTAAAATGTGATCGATCCAAACAGTGGGGTAGTACTGATAAGCCGAATTTGTTGACCATCGATGAAACAGTTGAGTCCTTTTCAAGTTGTAACACATCTACCGATATTGGTCTCTACATAGATAATCAAGTGGTTCACTCAGAAAACCTAACGAGTCTTAATGAAAAAGTTGAAAAAATTATAGAAAAACTGGAACAACATTTACAAACAAAGTGTTGTCCTTACTATTCAGTAAGAGATCGTATCGAAATCATTCATGACAATTTAGATTTCTTAATGTTAAATAATAATTTTGAATTACATAAAAGAAAGAAATTTACGGGTAATATGGGTAGGGATTTTAATAATTTGAAAATCAGATTAGAGTACTTTAATCGGCATTCTATAACTATAAATAAAACTCTCAAATGTTGCCCCAACTGGGCTGAGGAATTAAAGCAGGTAAAGAGTCAAGTTCAGTTCCAAAAAACTGGTCTAGAAAGTTTTTTAGCAAATGAAATCAAAGAGGCAGATTTTCCTTTACAACAACCTCTACGAAATAATTTCGAAAAAGACATTTTCCAAAAAATTAAAGATATTTATCAAAATGTTACCAGGGACACTGAAACATGTTGTGTTAAATGGAAGTCAAACGTAATGCAATTGGAAACCTGGATAAGCAAGCTAAATTCAACTAAATTTCTTAAAGACTTACCTAAAATATTTGACAATTTAGAAGACAATTTAAAGGACAAATATAATAAAATTATATCAACAAATCAATCAATGCAAACTTTAGAAAACGATTTGATTAAATTAATAAACCTGTGCACAGCTGCTAAATGTCAGAAAATGCAACTAGTTGACACACAATTTACACAGCTCCAAGAAAAAACCGTACAATTAAATAGCTCTGTCAATTCCTACAAAGCCATGGCTGATACCAATCTTTCAAAACCTTTAGAAAAAGTGCCTAAAGAACTTGACAATATTAGACTCCAAATACAAACTTGGAAGGCTCGTCAGAAAACGATCAACAAAAATCTTAATTTAGCTGAAAATTTAACATTATATTCAGCGGATTTTGAGAAATGCCTAGAAAAGACAAATAGCCTGGAGAAAATGCTAACAGAACTTAAGCTCAACTACCAAAACAATAACCATAACATGGTTTCTAATAAAATTGTAAGTCTCAAGGAATTTCAAAATACGCTCAGCTTAATAGAAGACTATCTTAAAAATTATACCCAAATCCCTTCTCAGTATATTGAAAATCTATTTACTAAGCTGGAAAATGATTGGAAAACTCTAACCTCCACTGACATCAAAAAACTCAAAGTCCAGCTACAGCATAATAACAAAACAATTCAAGACATTAAAATTAAATTAGCCATCAATTTTACCAAAGAAACCACAGCGATTAAGTTATCAAACGATATGGATGACCAGTTGAAATCTCATCTAGAAGGTCGTATAGATGAGTTTGAATTGTATAAACCAAAAGATAATCGTATCGAAGGTGTAAACAATCATCTTGTACAATTGGAAAATATCTATAATAATTTCACAACCAAATCGAATTCCACCAATGTGGCTAAACTAGTCCAACGTATTAAAAGTTTAGAGAAACTTCTTAAGGATTTTAATAGCAAAATAAATCAACTTAAAGAAAAGGAACGCAAATGTAATCAGGAATGTGATTGGGGGGACTTGCCCTCGGTGAATAAACTGGAGAAGAGAATTCAAATCCTGGAATCAAATTTAAAGGCTCAAAAGAAATCTCCGAAAAGGAAAGCTTTAGTGGATAAAAATGTTGTAAGGAAACCGCTTGTTAAACATAGTTATAATAATAAAGTTGTGCCTACAAAAAGGAAGGTGTTTGTAGGCAAATAAATTAATTTAATTAAAAATCCCATTCAGCAATATTTTCATTTGAAATCTTTTTTAAAGTTGGTGCCAATCGATGACTACGCGTTTTCTATACATTTTCGAATTTGATAGGAAAATCGCCATGGAATAATTTTGTAATTTCAAATAAGTCAAAGAAAAACTAAATAAATTTTTAAGTAGCAGTTAAGTCAACAGTCACTGTGTGACTCGTTACATTTGAGCAGCTACGTATACGTTAAACACTACGCCACTTGCTTACGTCGCTTGGACAACAGCTGTGGCTGTGCGGCAGCCAAACACGTGTGGACGCATTTATTTTTTCCTAAACAAATCCGCCACAATGCGTGACAATACTCCTCCGCATCGTCCCGATTTCGAGGATGGCGATGATGAAATCTTAGAGGAAATCGAAATAGAAGGCCATGGTGAAGATATAGACGATGATGAACTGGAAATGGAGGAGGTAAGATGAACTGAAGACAAACGAATCGAAATTTCAACGTTCCCCACTCCAGGTCACCTTAGCCCAGCTCGAGGCTCGCTTGGGTTTGATGGACGACGACGACGATCAGGATGACGACGAGGAAGAGGCCAAAGATAGGGAGAGAATCGCTCAGATACAGGATGAGGCATTGATCACTTTCCGCAAGCACACATCTGCGGTCTTTGCCTGCAGTCTGCACCCGCAGTACAATTGGGCCGCCACGGGCAGTGAGGATGATCGTGCCTATGTTTGGGATTCCACCACGGGCGAGGTGCTGTTTGAGATAACCGATCACAAGGATACGGTGACAGAGGTTCATTTCAGTCACGATGGCAGCTATCTGGCCACGGGGGATTTGTCCGGAGAGATCTTGGTCTTTAAAGTGAACGAGCAAAGGGAGGAGAGACCCATTTTGATCAAGGTTTGGGAATACTCCATGTTCGATATGTCCTTTATGATGTGGCATCGGGCGGCTCATGTGCTAATCGCAGGCAGTGATAGCGGAGAGGTCTATATATGGCGTATACCAAGTGGAGAGTGCAAAATTCTGGCTGGTCAATCATCCAAATGTGAGGCGGGTGAGCTGAGTGGCGATGGCAAGAAGCTATTCACCGCCTATATGAATGGTTCGGTCAAGTTGTGGGATCTAAAAACATGTCAAGTCATCATGGAGGTGAATGATCAGCATCCAATGGGCTTTCAAGAGATTACCCATGCGGTGGTGGCCTGCGAAAAGGATTCGCCGTTCTATGTCTGTGCAGAGGGAAGTGGTAAGTGGGCACTGAACGAAATCACAATCAAAACTTAAAATAATACTCATATTTTTCAGGAAAACTTCTGTTTTGCACCAACAATGGGCCAGTGAGCACGGTACAATCTGAAAATGGAATTGAATGCATAGCATTTGCTCCCTCATCAGCCGAACTAAAGCTCTTAGCTTGTGCCTCTCTGGACGGTGATATTTCCATATGGGATTACAGCAAGTACAGCCTGCGTACGGTTTGTGAAAGTCCAGTGCCCAATGACGGTATCCTCAGGTAACAAACTGAACGTTTGATTAAACATTGATTTACTAACCAAATGTGGTGTTACAGAATCAAGTGGTTAAATGACCACACACTACTGGCGGCCACTTCTCAAGGCAATCTTAATGCCTTTGATGCACGAACGGGAACATTGAAATTCAAGCTAACCGGCCATTTCTATCATGTTTATGAATTTGCTTATAAAGCAACAGAAAATTTACTTTTGAGTGTTTCGGAAGATAATACAGCAAAGATATTCAAGGTGCCACCATTAGGTGAATAAGATTTGAGTTAAGATTGAAAATGTTTGTTTTATGTAAATAGAAAATACATATACTAAACAAAAGCTAGAGTGTATAAAGCGAAGGACGATTGTCATCTGTACTTCACTTACTTTTTATCTGTCCAGAGGACTGAAAACTGGCGTAAGGAATAACTACACGGATATATTCTAGATTAAGAACTGTCGAGCCGACCATTATGAATAACCACACGTACGGATCCTAGATTCTCGTGGGGCCTATTCTGCTATGAGCAGCAGAAAACTGCAGGCAAGGCTTTCGTCACTGCCCCACAATCTAGAAGAAGATACATATTCGCTTTCAGGAAAGCTTGAGAGTACACACCAAGCTTCCCCGTTTAAAAAATAAGCAGCATTTTATTAAGATTTGTAGATTCAATATTGTGCTACACATTTTGGTAAACAATTTAAGTTTTTGCGCTAAAGTGTGAAAAACACGATTTTTAAGAGTCGCCAGTGTTGCCGGATCGCTAGAAAAACGTTACAAGCACCGGCTAACGTTGACACTGGGTCAAGGGTTATTGTATGCAGTAGCAAATAATTGTTTCGAAATATTAAGATTTTAATTAAATGTAATCTAAGCTGCAAATCGCAATGCGAAATATAAAATAGACTAATAGACTATATCCACTAAAAACAAACAAGTTTTCCTCAATAAGACTACTTTCTGACTCTTTTATTGTATGACAGCTATACCATATAGATGCCCGATTTGGCAGAATCATGGAGAAGCATTAAGAACTAGCAAATGCGGAGTTTGGAGACGTTTGCATTAAAAACAAAAAAGTTGTTCTCACTAGAACTAGTCTTTCGACCCATCGTTCCAGAAGACATCGTGCAAATTTTGGTGGCGATAGCTTTAAAACTGACGGAGGAGATAGCATAGAAACAGACGAAGGGACATGGCAATATCGACTCAGCTCGTCATGCTGATCAAGAATATATATACTTTATGTGGTCGGAAATGCTTTCTTCTATGCGTTTCAAACATCTGAACAATTTCAATATACCCTCTGCAAGGGTACAAAAAATTCCTGGAAAACTTTAGATTAATGCATTAACTTTATTGAGTATTTGTTCTGCTGTTCCTTTGTTTCAAGGTCAGTAAATGCAGATTCTACTTCACACTTCTTAGCGCACTATTCAATCTCATTGGGAATCAGCTCCGGCTCCGGCTCCAGCTCCAGCTCCAGCTCCGGCTCCGGCTCCTCCTCGTCGGTGTTGAAATCATTTTTGATGTTGAAAGTATTCCGTATTTCTTCGGTTGACTTGCCCTTAACCATGTTGGCCACCGTTTTGCAGGTTAGGTTGAGCAGACCCTTGACTTCCAAATAATTGGCAGCCAAAGCCAGTCCAAACAGTGTCCCCTGATCCACATTCAAGAAATTGGCATCCCAAGGACTGATTTCAACGTTGTGATCATCTTCATTATGGGGTGGTAGTGGCACATCCTTGTGATATTCCGCCCAGGCCAGCACTTTGCTCAATATAATGGCATTTACCTTGGGCAAGGGTACAATCGCATTCTCATCATCATCCATGCCGCAGTTCTCCAGCATGATACTAATGGTGCCCAAGCTTTTGGCAACCTCAATGTCCGTTTCGAAGATCTCCCCATCGGAGGACTGCAACTTGATGCTGGGCATGACGAAGTTTCTGGAAATTAAATGTTAAGAAAGTTGCGTTGACTTGGATTCATCTATTTACTTACCTCGACGTTTAAGTGGAAGTCTGGAAATATTGGTAAGTTCACTTGTAACCGAACTGCTGATGGTATTCTGATCTGAATATTTTATTTTTATTGAAAATCTCGGCCGAAAATAAAAACAACGTGCCCGTTGAACGACGAACAGAAACAGACAGGTTTGTTTTTGTTGTTGAAACGATAAGTGATAAATCGATAACTATTTAGTATGCTAGAGCTGAGCAGTGGCACTAGAATTAAAGCTGATTTTTAAGCTATTTACACTAGAAGTGCGTTATGTGTTAATAGCTAACAATCAGCGTTTTTCCCATACAAAAAAAGCAAAAAAAACTTTTCAGGAATTCTAAATTTCGTAAGGCTCCACAATAATCGCATCCGTCGCTTATATACTAAATCACAGAGCTGCAAGTCGGTTTAAAGCCAAACCAGGAATTCCGACAATTTGTTTACCGCCTTAGAAATAATGCTGAATTTAAATCTGTACATTGGTAATACTTTTTATAGACTACAAAGTGGAAGTTAATTTAATAGTAAATTATATTTTGAATTGGCCTATCGATTCCGTATATTCAATCTGTAATAATAGCATTTAAATATCGAAAAAATTAAAAAAGATTTTGAGTTCAATGGCTTCAAAAACCACAGAATTGGTGCGAGTCAGTCAGATCCTTATAAAATAGTGGACTAAGACGAGCGAATCTTGGTGAGATATTTTGTGGGTCCACAATATGCGTACTAACTAAATTTTTAGCAAATATCTAAATAATACGAGTTTTTGCCAAAATTTTATTGGTACTTTCGAACAGTGTGCATTGGTCAATTTGGTTCGAACCAACGAACCGGGGCAACGAACCAACTTTTTGCAACTTGCAGCCCTGCTAAAATGTATAAAACTTATCAAATTGCATACTTCAAACGTGGAACATTTTGGCTGCCAGGTACGCCTACGAAACCGGGTTATGCCACATTCGTACCCATTCCGATGCATAAAAAGCAATTATGACAAAGAGCAATGACCCGATGCTGGGGAGGCACCACATTTGTCCTGCCTTTGAATGTGTTTGCAAAGAAAAGTGCCAAAGCTGTGCAAATCGCAGTGTCATCTTACATTTATCCAAATCAGCTCATTTGTCCCTGTCCCCCATAATGTTGCTCTAGTTTGTTTTTTTCATAAACTAAAGGCTTATTGTTGAGAGATACTACTGTTAAAGATTACTTTGCCTTGGAACTTAAGTATCTTAATGCATTCAAAACAAAATGCAAACTGCAAACTGCACTCTTTGGCGCTGCTCTCCCCTATCTCTTAGAGAATGGACATGCGTATAGTGATATCGAGAATGAAAGAGAGATGGTGGGAGAGAACTCATGCCGACAATTTGTTTATATTTTGGTTTGTCTACTGCACACACACACACACACACACACATACATTTGCATATCTAGTAAGTAGACCCACACCACAAACAATTGTCGTCTGACAAAAAATTTTTGGACTTGTATTATATTATTTAAGCTTTTGGGCAATTTTGTATTATTATTATACTCGTTGCAGCCATTTTTTTCGTCATTTCAGTGCTAAACGGGTTGGTTTCGTGTTCGGAAGTACAAATTCGTTGCGCAAAAAGGGATTTAATTTATAAAATAAAGAAACAAAATGTAATTTATCAAAATAAAATTATGAAAAAATATTTTGCCTCTAAAATAGAAAGTGTTTGAGAATCAAATAACAAGAGAGACAAAATTTAATCAATAATTACCAATCAACATTTTCTTAAATTAAGAACATTGACGGAATGTCAATGTCAGATTAAAAATTGAAAATCTCAGTGTAATCTGTAATCTCAGTGTAATCAAATTATAGCCCAGAGTCTGGGAAAAATCAAAGTTTTCTTCTTTTATTGAAACCATAAAAACGAAACAGTGCTTTTATGTACTTGATGTAAACCACTTTTCTCAGCATTAGTACAACAACATTGATGACAAAAAGCTATGCTTTCTTGCTGCCATCTTCTTATTTATACCATATTTTGCATTGATCTGAACCAGTGTTACCCCACAGCCAAAGTAATTCGAATTCATGCATCATTGAGTGTCTCTCTTCTTGGTGAACACTGATCTAGACCAGCGGTGGGCATCAAAATCAGAAAGAGAACGAGAAAGCTAAGCTAACATCGTCTGTGCCGATGTTTTTATACCCTTGCAAGTGCTCGCTTAAATATTTTCCAAAAATCTTTTTCCCAAAACCACCCATTTTCCGACCGATCGTTCGTATGGGAGCTATATGGTATAGTCATCCGATTTGGACAAAAATTTGTAGAGTTAGGTGAAAGCAAGTGAATCAAACAAATACAAAATTTCGGAAAAAAAGTTTTTCTAAACAAGACTGTTTTTCAGGCCTTTCTTTTGTATGACAGCTAAATCATATAGTTGTCCGATTTTCATCGAACTTGGCAGAATTATAAAATAGCATAGAAAACGTATAAATACAAAGTTTGGAGACGTTTCAATTGAAACAAAATAAAGTTTTCCCACTAAAACAAATTTTCCGACTGATTGTTCCTATGGGAGCTATAAGATATAGTCATCTGATCCAGTCGGTTCCGACATATTAGTAGCGTGCAGCAAAAAGAAGACTCTGTGCAAAATTTCAGCTCGACAGCATTAAAACTGACTGTCTCCTTGTGTACGCCGGCGCCAAGAAGCAAGGGCTTGCCCATCGCTAACGAATACCAATCGATATAATTTTTGTAATTCTTCTAACGACGGAGAAACTCATGTGGAAGCTCTTATAACTACGTTCATAAATTCTTAGTGGGGTTGGAAATTGGTCCTTCAAAATAAAATCTAAAGTTTTAAGTTAAACTTTGCTTATAAAAATCATTTCAAACCAAAAAGTTAAAAAAAAATGGTTCGAAAGCAGCACACAAAAGGTCGACGGGATAGAAATAGTCGAAAAAATCCATGGTACTATATTGATCAAACAGAAAATGAAAGTGCATTCGGAGGCTAGTTAAGCTTAACTAATCGAAATCATTATATTTTACATTTACATTTTACACATGAATGAGGTAACTGTGTGATGGGTGCAGCGACTCGATTAAAAGCGCAATCAAGTCTGTTCGGAGAACTATTTGTCAATGTTTGACTACTAGCCGAATGGAATAAAGATTTGGGACATCAAACTGCCCTCGTATGAACGATACTTCTTCTAGAAAATCATACATTTTTTAACGAATTAACCATCAAGATAAATGCAAGTAAAGAATTGTTATAACGATAGTGAAATGTGATTTGGGTTACGCTTGATAAGCTGGGCCCCTCTTGGTCTAGAGATAATTTTGGTTGGGTTATACAATACTTAAATTATAAAGATTTCGCAAAAGAAAAGTCGCAAAACTCTTAATAGTTCCTATAGTTCTGGGCTTTCTTTAGCACTTGCATAAAAACTAATGTAAGCGCTTGAGAAAAAATGAATTCCATAATAAGTCTGCTCATTAAAATTTTCCAGCTGTGAGTAATCCCAAAGAAGAACTAAAATAATACAAAATGTAAATATTATTACACTATAAATTTGATCATGAAACTTGTGACTCGTGGCATAATGAAAGCGACAAAAAAATATTAACGAAAATTGCATATGGAAGTGATCCATCATATTTTTCACTCAGTGCATGTTTGAGTGTGTGTGTGTGTGGCGCAAAACTTAAAAAAAAGAACTGAATCAACACAAACAACAATAAAAGTCAAAAAAAAAAAAAAACCAAAAAAATCACAGTTAATCAACTCTGGGGGGTGTTTGGCGGCTCGGTCTCTTTTTTTATGACTTTTACAATTAGATTATCATCAGTTGAGAAGCCATAACCTAAAATGTAGGCGCTACACTTTTTTTTATGTTGTTTATATATGTACGTATGTAGGTACGAAAAGTTCATGTGGATTACGATCGACCGCACAATTGAATTATCACAGTTTGAAATGACACCAGCACACGCGCCCAGGCACCGACAACATCATGTATAATACATTCAAACGACTACATGTACTACACATTGATGATGATAATCTGCTCAAGTGTTTAACAAAAGTCACACAAATTTATATAAAAAATAAAGAGACTAATCTGCAACCGCTAAAAGAAGCCCTATACTATGCGTACCTACCACATTTACAACTCGAGATTTGGTTCGTACTTATGTCCATTAAATGCGGAAAAATAATTGACTTTTAATAAATTGATATGGCATATCAGTTGAGAGGGTAATCACATTAATTAACATTGATTGCTTTAAGCCTCATATACTTAAGGCACGCAAAGTGAAAATGAGATGCGAACAGACTCACACAATTTAAATGAATAACAAGGGATAGGTTTGGATTATTTTGTGTTCTTAAACGGAAGCTGGGAAAAAAATGTTTAATTCACAAATCCTAAAGCCACCAAAAAGATAGAGTGAATTAAGAACAGTTTCACGACGGTAAAGTTTCTGGATATTTGGGGTTTTAATCCCAACTAATCCTAACTAACTAACGCACCGGTTCGGTTAAAAACCAGCTTGCAGCCCTGTTATATAGGTCATTAAGGGTAGTTCTTTATTTCAGTTTACTTACTATTACTATAAAGCAATTGGAAATTTCAAAATTCAAACCCCGTACAAGTTTATTGTATTTAACTATCAAGATTAGTTTTAGCGAGAAAGCCAAGCTAACTTCGTCTGTGACGAAGATTTTATACCCTTGCAAGTGCTCCCTTAAATATTTAAAAAAAAATAAAATTTTGACCCATTTTCCGACCGATCGTTCGTATGGGAGCTATATCATATAGTCATCCGATTTGGACAAAAATTTGTAGAATTATGTGAAAGCATATAGCACAAGTAAATACAAAATTGCAGGATGCCATCATTAAAAACAAAAAGTTTTTCTATTTAAGACTATTTTTCAGACCTACCTTTTGTATGGCAGCTATACCATATAGTTGTTTGATTTTAATGGCAAAATTATAAAAAAGCATAAAAAAATTACGATTACAAAGTTTGAAGACGTTTCCATTGAAAAGAAAAAAGTTTTTCTCACTAAAACTAGTTTTCCGACCGATTGTTCCTATGGGAGCTATGAGATATAGTCATCCGATCCAGTCGGTTCCATTATATTAGTGGCGTGCATCAAAAAGAAGACTCTTTGCAAAATTTCGGATCGATAGCTTCAAAACTGAGAAACTAGTTCGCGTAGAAACAGACAGACAGACGGAAGGACAAAGCTCAATCGACACGGCTCGTCACCCTGATCAAGAATATATATAGTTTATGGGGTCGGAAATGAATATTTCTATGCGTTGCAAAGTTTTGGGCAAATTTATAATACCCTTTGCAACGTATAAAAACAAGTCTATTAGTAGCTCCTAACGCAAAAATCGGTAAGAACGGGAACTCACAATGGCCGCGTTCAGCAGAAGAACTTGCTCCCTGATCAATCATACATTTTCACTGATATCGATCTGATATCGCTAAGAATGTAGAGCGTCGAACGAAATGTTGTATACAAATTGTACGATTTATATTCCCAAAATAATAAGTATCATTGGCTAGAGAAATGAGATTTATGTATTAAAACTCGTTAGAGAACTGAACCGAACCGTTTTTCTTTGTGGTTTTCGGTTCGGTTCGGCATTTCTGAGAGGAAGTCGGTTTACCAGCGGGCATTAGCAGTTCGGTTCGGTTCAAAACCGGTTCGGCTCAGAATCGGTTTGCATCCCTGCTCTAGATATTAATATTGAAAGCCTTCCGAACCTAAAACGAAACCGTACCTCTAAGTATTTTCTCGTTTTCTTAACGAAAATTCATTAAATTCTATACAATTTCCCCCTCATTAAGGAACGTTTCGCGAATGAAATTAAAATTTATTAATATTTTATTTAAGCCCTATTGTTGCTGTGGGATTTGGTTGTTTATATTTTGCTGGCAAACTAAGTCTAGATATCAAGAATATGGCGCATTCAGATCATTTTCAATCAATTGTGAAAGTAAATATTGTTAAATGGCTTAAAACATTTTGTCGTGTGGTGGTGTTTTTTTTTTCCATTAATTAAACTGCCAGGTATTTTCCGCCAGGGTCAGTTCTCGTTTTCAATTTCGATCAAAAACGGTGTTCAGTGTGCTTTATCATTTGGAAATTGATTAAATGGATTGATTATCTTAAAGGTCAATGACTAATAGATTAGAGCACGCTTCTTTGCATATTTTATGTTAAAGGGAAGAGCTTTACTCCACTATCAGACCGCAAAACTAAAGAGAGCGCGCAATAGTTTGGATATTTCTCTTAGGTCTAGAAATGACGACACACACACGTGTGTGCTTCTGTGAGTTTCCAGTTGTGATAGTCTTCATTTTGGGTACAACAACTTACTTCAGGCGGCGGCGGCTAGCAGACGAGAGCCAGTTGTTAGGGGGGTTGTTGTTGTTGGAAAGCAGAAAGTTTGCCTGCTGAAATGTTTGCCCACTCTTGCATCATGCGTTTGGTCTTGAGGCTACTAACAAAAATTGTAGGCCTCGTTCTTGAATGGTGCGAATATTTTGGCCTGAGCAGGTACAACTCAGACTTGAGTTGAAGCAAAACCACCAACCAAACACAAAAGAGTTCCAAAAAGAGAGTCGAAGAGCAAACGCAGCTGTCGACTCAAAAATAGAAAGACAAAAAAACACAACACAAATGCAAAGCCAAAGTTAAACGTACAGCAAACAACGCACCATAAAGGGGAGTACAATTCGTATTCAAAACTTAGTTCGAATTCAGCGCGTGGACTGAGCGGACGTACAACTCAATGAATTTCTCAAAAATTCTGTAAAAATA
Organism: Lordiphosa andalusiaca; assembly: GCA_035044965.1. NCBI lineage: Eukaryota > Metazoa > Arthropoda > Insecta > Diptera > Drosophilidae > Lordiphosa > Lordiphosa andalusiaca. The sequence continues at coordinate 1,136,621 of JAWNNM010001363.1, read as the reverse complement.
TATAAAATCATCATAATTAACACAAGCCATGTCTCTTCATCTAAAGCGAACTGTTTAAGCAAAAAACCACGTGTCGAAATGATAATGTGAAGTGAAGTGAAGTACAACCACAAAAACCAAAGAGCATGTGGCCGCACAGCCCAAAGTAAAAAACAAATAAAACAAACATTTTGTATTTGAAACGTCGTTCCACAACAAGATCCACGCTGGCAACGCAGCGGCGCGTCGTCTACTGATAAAACAAAAACGGTTCAACGATAAAAGCAATGAATTTGTTGAAGTTTCCTTAATAACAATTACGTATCCAAGTTCCAAAAACCCAAATCTAAAATCCTTTCAAAATGGCGCGAGTTCAAGCTAGTGACTCTCTGATACCGCGCCAAGTTTTCGAGATGCCTGCCAATGCTGAGGAAACGGCCAAGCCGCGTGCTCGCTCCAACAGTTCCTCCTCGAACACTTCCAGTCAAAGTTCGGGGGTTAAGCTTAAGAAACAAATTGGTCTACTGGATGGTGTGGCCATTATCGTTGGCGTTATTGTGGGATCCGGCATTTTCGTCAGTCCCAAGGGTGTGCTCAGATTTTCCGGCTCCATAGGACAATCACTCATCGTTTGGGTGCTATGTGGTGTGCTGAGCATGGTGGGTGCCCTATGCTATGCCGAATTGGGTGAGTAATATTAATGTAGATAAGACCAAACGCCCTTGTATGGGCTGATGGCCGCATTTTTCCATATGCTTACACATCTCTTACACCTGTCGTTTAAGCAAAACTTTATTTGCTGATTGTGTTCAAAAATTTCCCCGAAGAGTGACCTCTTATTATTACAAAAATAAACATGAAAAAACATGAAATTGTAAACAATTATCTGTTTTAGAGTGTAGACACTAAACCGCTGTACATACATACGTACATATAAAAATGTTCATTTTTCCCAAGCTTTCAATATAAATTTTGGTGATAATGCTTAAGCATACTTGAACCAATTGCTACTAAACAAAACCGGAAACACATTTCAAATAAGGCAATTAACTGGTGCTAAAGATGCGACAGAGACCAAAAAATCAATGGACACGAGATTAACGAAGACGTAGTGGGGTAAGAGGGAATAGATTCACTTAGCTACTTGTTTTTGGAAGTTGTTTGATTCTTAAAGAAATTCCCATTAATAGCTTATTACGACTTGCGAAAGTTGCTATGCAATTAGTAATGATAAACCTCTAAATCATGAGGGGTTTACCCCGAGGTTCGAAAAATGTTGGGTTCGGGTTCAAGGAGCGAGTTCGGAAGGTCCCGAAACACAGGTTCAGGTTCGAACTGCTGTTTTTGTTCTAAAGTCAACCATTTTTCGGTTTCTTGGATCCAAAAAAGGAGATGTTAGAATTGGAACTGAACTTAAACGGTGGGAACGTTTTTCTAAACACTTTAATAAGATATTATGCCGACTTCCGAACTTGTGTGCTACAAATGTACCAAATTGAGCACAATTCGCTGGGAAGAATGTGAAAGCATAATATTCCTGAACCGAACCGTTTTTAAAATTTTGTTGCCCCGGTTCAGGTTTGTGTTCCTCAGGGCAATATTTTGTTGGTCCAGGTCGGGTTCGGTTCCGACTTCCCAAAAATCACGGAGTTCTTATATCTGTTAAAATTAAATTTTGGTCACGCCCCCTCCCAATTTTTCCCCCGCAATTTAGAAAAAACGTCATATCTCCCACAGTTTTAAAGATAGATGGTTCATGCCTTCTAGACATATTTAGTAATCAGCATAACTTATCGATCCGCCATCCGAATAGTGAAGATCGAAAGAACGGTTGTCGAGTTATGTTCAAAAGACTGTTCGCTGCTGCGGCGCAGCTACTGCAGCATCAAAATTTATGCTGAGCGTATAATTTCGTTGATACAGAGTATGTTATAGTCGACTTTCTTTCTTGCTTTCAGGTCGAAAGTTGCTTGTAGAACATTCCAGACTTAAAACCTTCGCCCAAAAACCGCAAACCAAAAAAATTACCCTAAATGGATCGATTTAAAGCGTTTGCTTTCAAATTAAAATTCGAAATACTTCCGCTATTTTAGCTTAAACTGCTAAGTTTTCCAAATATTTGTGAGTTTTTGAAGAATGCTGCTCTCGAAAGCACTATGTATCATATTTAGCATTGTTCCAAAATATGAAAATTAAGTTTTTAGAAGGATTCCAATCTATCCTGACTCTCAAAATTCTTTAGAGAAATAAAATTTAGAAGAGAAGAGAAGCAAAACTTAGTTAAAAACATATTCAAGTACAACTTATCTTAGGGAATCATTAAAAATGGCAAGTATAATTGTTTGAAGCTAAGCGGTTTACGTATAAAGACTTCAGTGAGCTGGTCAATGTATTTTTGTGGAACAGAATTATTTCTTGGGGTCTCAAGTGAGAAGTGCTGGTTGACTAACCCATCAATTCGACATTTCATAGACCTAAGCTAAAGACCTAGAGTTGTCTCTGTCATGGACTTCCTAGTACTAGTTATAACAGCAAACTTTTCAATACAAAAACTCAAAAATTAATATTAAAATGTTTGCCACTTGACTTTTTACGTCATTTGTTTAAACAGGTGAATGTGGGCCAGCATGTTTTAAGAGAAGAACCAGTTTCTTAAACTTGACAAAGTGGTAGACGTGCATTACCTAAATGGAAATGCGATATATAAATATACCTTAATTCATAAATACAACTACATAAGTACCAATTATTTAGGCATCCAATTGTATGAACTAAGCGAATAAAAGGCTTTTAATTAAAATTAGTTTATTGAGTTCCAAATAAACATTTTTATGGTAACAATAAAGCAATTAGTTTTACAAGGGTTGTTTTTATCTATGAGTAACAAAATGTGCCCGGTAAGAGCATAAGCTATTGTTAAACTGAACATAAAAATAACTCTAGGGAATACTGATAACAGTAGAAACAAAGATCATGGACAGAAGATAGTAGCATCTGACTACTGTAGTACAGTAGAACTTCAGCCAATCACATAGCAGCTTTATGGCCTTTCTCTCCCTTTTCCAGAAAAGATAAAGTCGGTCATAAATTTATCAACTTTTTTTTTTTGATTTACAGGCACAATGATACCAAAATCTGGTGGTGATTATGCTTATATTGGCACAGCATTTGGACCATTGCCGGCATTTTTATATCTCTGGGTTGCCTTGCTGATTCTGGTGCCCACGGGCAATGCTATCACCGCACTGACATTTGCTCAGTATTTGTTGAAGCCCTTTTGGCCCTCCTGCGAGGCACCCGTTGAGGCGGTACAGCTGCTGGCAGCTGCTATGATATGTAAGTGAAAGTTTGAATACATCGATGGTTCCTAGATATTATATGTATATTCTTAATACATTCCAGGTATCTTAACAGTTATCAATTGCTATAACGTCAAATGGGTGACTCGTGTCACGGACATATTTACGGGCACCAAAGTGGTTGCCCTGTTGGTGATAGTCGGTGCTGGTGTTTGGTATTTATTCGATGGACATACCGAACATTGGGACAAGCCCTTTGATGGTGGATTGCAGACGCCAGGATTTATAGCCTTGGCTTTCTACAGTGGCCTATTCTCGTATTCGGGATGGAATTATTTGAATTTTGTCACCGAAGAGCTAAAGGATCCGTATAGAAATTTACCCAAAGCTATTTGCATATCGATGCCGGTGGTAACTGTAATTTATATGATCACAAATATAGCCTACTTTTCCGTGTTGTCCACGGAGGAGATTCTATCGTCTGATGCGGTGGCTGTAACATTTGGTGATAAGATGTTGGGTTATTTCTCTTGGATAATGCCTTTGGCGGTGGCTTGTTCCACATTTGGTTCACTTAATGGTGCCATATTCGCCTCATCGCGCTTGTTCTTTGTGGGCGCAAGGAATGGACATTTGCCAGCGGCCATCTCATTGATCAATGTTAGCTGCCTGACGCCTGTGCCTTCATTGATATTTTTGGTAGGTTTCGAAAAGTTCACTTTAAACTAGGATTTGTTTAATATTTCCATTTTCACAGGGTGCCATAACACTGCTTCTGCTGTTTATCAACGACATGTATGTTTTGATCAATTATGTGAGCTATGTGGAGGCCCTATTTACGCTCATCTCTGTGGCTGGACTTTTGTGGCTACGTTATAAACAACCCAAGACAGAGCGACCCATACGTGTGAATCTAGCACTGCCCGTTATATATCTAATTGTGTGCCTCTTTCTGGTGATCTCGTCTTGCTCACAATCACCCTATGAAGTGGGCATTGGAACACTGATAATACTATCGGGCATACCCGTGTATTTTTTGACCATACATCATCCCGTCAAATGGTTGACCGACACATCCCAAGCGATTAATATGTGGTGTTCCAAGTTCTTCATTTGTATGCCAAATCAAGAGAAATTTGATTAAGTTATCGAAAGTGCCTTTTTGCAAAGAGCATTTCTTCTTTGTTGCTAAATTAGTGTAAGTCTGAATAGATTTATAAGTAAATCTAGAGCGCACAATTTTGTAATTGTAAATAACTCAATTATATTTTATACTTTGTATATTTTCTGAAAACATAACGAAAAGAAAGAAAAACATAACAACATGAAAAATAGTTCCTCCCGTACAAAATAAAAAAGACATTTATATGAATATAAAATCCATTATATAAAAATTAAGCTTAAGTATCATATCATGAATCGAATTTTGTTGTATAAGAAACATAAAGAACTAATAAAATTAAAGCTAAGAAAGAACAGAGTCGATTTTTTGTGACCAAAGTCATCAATCTAAAAATTAAATCTTCTTTTAGTGACGTTTTCGTCCCCAGTTTTTAACAAATAACTAAGTATAAACTATAATTAGAAAAAGGGAGGCCTGTCAAAAATGAAATTATTATCAGTACACTTTCCCATCGACTGTTAAAGTATCATATGAACAGAATGAATGCTATACCAAGTACCGCACTACATTAATGCTAACCCGATTTGATGTAACCAAGCGGAACCATTCAGAATCAGATAAGGTTATGCGAGAAAATAGTCGAAAAATTAAATTTTGAGGGAAAAGAAAAATATCGCATATCACAAAACTAGCACACTAATATAGAACGTCATTTTATCAATAATTCGATATATTTTTTAAAAAATAACGATGTCAAATTATCTAATATGTTTCCCAGGTGATACATCGGATACCGAAAACTTTATGGTGATAATCTTGGCGATGTTTTGTTATGAGCTTTTCGAATGCTGTATATTGAAAGATGCTGAACAATAAAAGTAATCAATTGACAATTAATAATTGACATAATTGATGTTACGATGATTCTATGAACTTCACCCAAATATGGACGCTATTAACTGTACTCCAAATCATGCAAAGTTTCTTTAGATTTCTTAAAACTTATATGTAAGTATGAAGATGTTTTTTCTTCTCAAAATTAGCAACTTACCCCAATAACAATGTATAGGTTAGTTCTCAAAACATCTTTGGTTTTAGATTTTTTAGTATAAGCAATTCTCTAAAATGTTGGTAAAGATCCAGTCTAAGGGATATAGCCCGTTATAAAGTGTAAGATAAGGTACCGGCTCGCGAACTTAATTCTTATATTTAGGCTAATAGATATAGGCTATATAGTTGACAGACTTTTACAACTAGTTTCGGAGAAAATTTAGATATACTTTTGATGAGACAAAGCGTTTAGTTTACTAAGCTATGGAATTGGAATTGGAATTGGATTGGAAAATAAAAAATATTATGGCTAATAACTCATAGGAAGTCTTCTAAAAGAGCCTAGACCTTCAGTTTTGGAAGGTAGCCTTATATTTTAAGTACCTATATATACGAGATTACTTTCCTCATTTCTAACTTAACTTTTGTTTTTTGTTTCTTCTGACAACTCATCTTGAATAAATAAAATTACGATTGGTAGTACTTAGAAACGATGGGAACTATACTCGCATAGATGTTTTATCAAGTAATCATGCCAGGAAACTACGTACGAACTACGAATTATGAAGAATTTTCATGCAGAAAAAACGCGGGGGTCATATATGCGAGCATACACTTTCTCAGAGATTGTATAAGTCAGGCTTGAGCGACCTTATTTCTTGATTAATACTTTTATTATGAGACTTTTTCATTTTTTTTTTTCATTTTCTTAAAATACTTTTTGATGAAAAATTTTGATAAATTCTTGATAAGTACTTATGAATCCACCTTCGTAAGCACACAAATTCGCTAAAGCATTACCGGAAAGCTTTTTCTAAAGCTCTTACCACACCAGCGAGCGAAGCAGTTGAATGGCAACGCGTTGGCTACTCGCTCCTCGTTTCGTATACAAAAGCGAAGCTTCGACGATAACCATCAATCAAAAGACCGTTGAACGGGATCAGTAACAGAGTGCTCTACGTAGTCGTTCGGTAGACGCAGGCACCGCAAAATTCCACAGACCAATTGAAATGACGGTAGAAGTGTAGTTTAACAAGAAGTTTACCACAAAAAGTGTTCAAAAGTGCCAAAAAAAAACAAAGATCTTGCAATGTCTGGAGAATTTATACTCAAGTTTTTATGTGTGGCTGCAGTTTTGAGCTGTAGCCATGGTTCAACGGAATATAATCGTTATTTGGCGCAGATATTTAAAAAGTATGGCAACGGCGGGACCATTAACTTTGAGGTAAACAATAAATTATTAGCCTTGTACAAATGTATGACAGTGTGCAAACGCTTCGTTGGCTTTGCGGTTAAATGTTAAATGACAATAATCAAAAAAAAAAAGACCAAATTAGTGGGGTTTTGTCAAAAAAAAAAAAAAAAATTGGTCAATGGGGCCCTCCAATATTTGCTCGAATTGTGAAAGTTAAATATTTTTTGTGGGTGCTAAACAAACAAAAGTCTTGCAGACGTTTTATAGCGCTTTGTACTAAACTAGTTAATCTTTATGTTCACTCGCGATACGCAGAATGATACGATGGGCCAGACGTGCATGGCATGGTGTGGTGTGTGTCGTCTTATTGTAGTCATAAATTTAATCAACAAAAATCTTTCTGTGTATACGCGTTACTTTTTTTTTTTTATCATTGTGATATACAATATGGCAAAGTCGAGCATTAGCCGAGGGAAGCCTTCTCCATCTATGCTAGATTAAAAGATTGCCTGATAAGGGGCTTAGCTAATGAGGAAGATGGCGCTGATGAGACAGATCTCCCTGCACTCTATATACATACAACTTTCGCAATCGGTTGACAATGTTAGGCAACTGTCGTTGACCATATACATTATGCGTGTGTCCATAAACTATTCCAGTTTGAGTCTAGACCGAATTGGCATTACTCATGCGTATACAAAGCCGGGCGACACAATACGGCAAACGCTTTATCCATTTTAAGTGTCAGTTTGATGAAACGTTTCCAATACCTCGTTATGCAGGGGGCCAAAAGAGGGGTATAGGTCCGTATAGTATTTTATAATAATAATGATGTGCAAGATTCAATCTATTCATGAATATCATTTGTGTCATTATCAACCTACTTCCGTTTCAGAATATCTCGCGAAATCTAAGCAGATATGTTTTCTATCTGCAAGAAACTAACTAGGATTAAATGCGAGATTTTTTCTCTTTTGTGTCTGCAGTGAGGCTTCATAATCATCAGCTGCATTTTTAGTAGTTCCCCCTTATTATTTCTTGTTTAATTTGCATCTTCAACAGAAGTAAGTGAGAAAGTCGGCCAAGCCTAACAATAAAATACTCTGTACCTCTTAAAGTTGGTAAGTGCTGCCCATCGTTGATTCAGCAGGTGCTACCCAGCATACATGTTTGTTTTCCCTATAACTCGACTATGGGTTATCCAATCTTCATCATTCCTTCAGCGGATCGATAAACAATACTTATAACTAAATATGTTCAGTAGGTACGAACCTTTTATCTTTCAAATAGTGGAAGATATGACTTTTTTCAAATTGCGGTGGCTGGAGAAACCTGCAGGTATCAGAAGTTCTGGTCCCATACATAGCGAAAGTCCATCTCTTACCATCTCTGAGATCTGTGTGTTCATACGGACAACCAGACATGGCTATAAAGACTCGGCTGTTGATGATGATCCAGTATATATTTACTTTGTGGGGTCGAAGATGCTTACTTTTGGCTGTACAAACTTTTTTACTTTTATTCTGTGTAGGTTCAGGTATGTTTTTTTCTTGGAAGTACTTAAGTTAAGTACGAAACATACTAAAATCAAAGAACTACCGGATATATTATTGAAATGAGTACAAATGTTCTTAAATGCAGTACATATCATACTAAAAGTAAGCAGAAGAATATAAGAAAAACAAAATTTTAAATCAAGTACAAAAACAGACGGGATTTACATGTGGGAGCAACTTTAAGAAGTTCTTCAAGAAGCTTTCTTTTGTAGGTAAGAGGAGAAGAGGGACAAGCGACATCATTATACTTCTTTCCTGGTGTAGCTTGCCCCTCTACACCTCTTTCCTACAAGCATGCAAAACTTCATGAATTTTGCTTCGACATGATAAACCCCTTTTCAAGGGATTCAAAATACTTAAAGTGCGAATTGATTTTATGCAAATCTGTTAATAAAATTCCCAACTGATTCTAACGCATTTCTTATGGAGTGCTAGCAGATTTTTCCACAGTAATACCAACTTGGCGTTTGGATAATTCATGGTCCTTAGATATTTACTACGTTTATTGGTTCAATTATCTCTATTCAAGTAAAAATTGAGAATGGCTTTAGAATTAAATGGGTATAAACCAAGAATATTTTGTACTTCTTTGATTCTTTGACTCTTATTTAGATTCAAGAATGTGTTGGGGTTGACTTTAGAATTTATGGGACTTTAAGAAAGAATATTTTGTAAATATTTTGAGAGTAAGTCGGGTTTGAGCTAGGTCTTAGCATCCAATGACATCCATTAAGATTTTTGTTCATGCATTAAGTATTGTACCTTGGTACTTACCGTACTATTGACACCGTTCGTACTTAATTTATGTATAAAGTTGTTATTTTTAAAATAATCAGCCTTCCGCTATGTAGATATGGCATGAGAAGTAGGATTCCTCCGATTCGAAGCGATGCTGTAGAGAAAAGCAACAGTTTTAGAATCACATAAGCAACGTACACGCCACGTAGCTTCTGGCGAAGGGTAAAGGAATTTTGGCTATAAGACGACTCCTTTCCCTGCCTGTTTTCGAACAGATCTCAGCATTATATATGTTTCAGTGTTGGTAAATACTTCAAACGTAATACCCATTGTGTGAATGTATATACAAAATATTTTAGAATCATGACTTGAGACCAGGTAAAGCTATATTTTCACTTTTCTGATATCTCATAAAAGTTTACCTAAAGAAATATCAGACAAGTGTTATGATAAATCTAAAATATATGAGAAGCTGCATGAAAAGCAGGCTAACTGAGTTTTCTTATGAGTTTTTTATAATATTGTTCCTGCAAACTTATCGAAAATTCGGCATTTAACGACTTAAAGAAGACAAATAAAGCAAAAGCCAAGTTGTAAAATGGCATTTCCCATTCTCAACAGTTTGGTTAAATTCTTAAAAATTAGAGAAGAAGCAGATTAAACGATTCAATAAGAAAACCAAAGCAAAACTTGGATTTTAAGAAGTTTTCGATTGTTCGAAATTCAAATATTTGCAAAGTTTTTTTCAGTTTCTACCCTTAAAATTGTCATACTATTCTGATAATAGATTTTCACGAAACATTTCTCTGGAATTGTAAGAAAAGCTTAATTCTATTTAATACTGCTATATATTTTTGTGTCACTTTGTGAACGGGGTATTCGTTTGTCAAAATAATTTGTTAACCATAGAAACTCATTACTACGCTTTGAGCATACTAACTATGAAAAATCTTGAAATCGTACGCGTGTCACCACAAAACGAGACTTTGTCTTGAAGTTCTATAAAAGTGTTATTTAAATTTCAATTGAATTCCTCCGTTGTTATTGTTGTTGTTGTTGTGGTTGTTGTACTTGGCACAGAAAACCCAATTTGCTGAATGAAAGTAAAAACCTGATTGTAAAATTGTGCGGCACGTAATACTTAGAGGGGTTTTGTTTTCTGTTAATTTTAATGGTCTAAGCGCGTGTATAAAATGACTTTCTTATGTTTATCAAATCAGATCTTGATTGAGGAATTCCTAACCTTCCACATCAATCACACGCCCACCATTATAGACAGTCGCTGTCAAAGCAATTAGACATATCCCAACCAACCCAACGTATGTGAAAACAATAGTTGTTTTTTTTTCTTACGTTGACAAGTAAATCAGAGAATTATCTATGAGAGATTCCCGAGCGTCCAAGCTTTACACGTGATCTAGAAGCTGGACGAATAATCATGGCAAATCATGTGTGAACTGTGCGGGAGAGTGCAAATTGAATTTGATTGTGCGAAATGTGACAATGCTTAAAAGATTTAAATGATAATCATTTATCAACGCAGTTAACTCACACACACAATTGTTAACAATTGTCAGCTGTTTTGTATTTCAGGGTCTGCCCCCCCTTCCACCCCTTCAAAATTCAACATTTTACATTAAAAATTGTGTTTTGTTTTTTGTTGATTTCAATTACTTACAGGGTCTAGAGCATTTAATGTACAGCTTGGGATTGGGACAAATCGAATTTGAACCCTCGCATACAATTGAAGAGCATCGCCCCGAGGGCTATAATGAGACCAAAGTGAATGCCAGCGATTTCGAGCAGCAGACTAAAGTGAATGCCACCGAAGATGATGTACAGTTGGACATTACCAGTACAGCTCAACCAGAGTTCTTGGAAATACACGACCCCAAGCATCGGCATCCCAGAGAAAGCAGCGGTAAGTCGCAAAAAATGCAAACACGCATTATACAGATTGTCTAATGAAAGCCTCAAGTAAATAACGTTAACTGACTTGGTCATAAAGGGATAAGCTAACAGATAATCAGATCCAGAAAGCTGTCAACAAAGTCATAAAGAATTTTCTCACCTTAATTAAAGCTAGACTGCAACAATGGATCTTAAATTACAATTATAAGCAACGAGGGTTGATCCATCTAATTAAAACCTTATCCGAATCGTAAACTGATAATAACAGTTTAATATAAGGAACCAGAAGCTAGCTAGTTAAAAGATAATCAAAGCCTGAAATCGAGAACATATATTTTTTGAAACTTTACGATCGAAATTAACCGAAAGATTGAAATGTTATAGATTTTTATCTGAACATAAGGCTCAATTTGAACCAGAACAGGAACTGGTATAGCATAACAGTCTTATCAATATCCAAAAACAGCGGGATTATAATTTAATCATCAAAATAGAACAATTTAAAACCGATTTCTCATCTTCTAAATAACTGCTATTTGTCAGATAAACTTAGGGCTGATTTCTCATCTTCTTAATAGCTGCCTGAACCGGAACTGAAACTTTAATAGCATAACAGTCCCATTTATAACCCAGAACAGCTGGATTATATATGTAAATCATCCAAATAGAACAATTTAATGCCAATTTATCATCTTCTAAATAGCTGCTATGTGTCAGATAAACTTAGGGCTGATTTCTCATCTACTTAATAGCTGCCATGCGTCAGATAAGCTAAGATTTAGAAATCCGCCCTTAGATTTTGATATGTTGTTTGTAGGTTTATGTGGCAGATAGTTCTATGTGCCGTTTTCTCATCCCCTACATAGAGCTATCTGTCACATAAACTCTTATATAACAGTGTAAAAACTGAGTTTACCTTACACATAGCAGCTAGTTAGGAGTTAGGAGTTAAATACATTATCTACAAATATTTCTACCCTTGCAAAGGGTATTTTAATTTTGCCTAGAAGTTTGCAACGCATAAAAATATACATTTCCGACACCATTAACCATATATATTCTTGATCAGGGTGACGAGCTGAGTCGTTTGAGCTTTGTCCGTACTTCTGTCTGTCTGTTTCTACGCGAACTAGTCTCTCAGTTTTAAAGCTATCGAGCTGAAATTTTGCACAGAGTCTTCTTCTTGCTGCACACTACTAACATGTCGGAACCGACCGGATTGGATGACTATATCTCATAGCTCCCATAGGAACAAAAGGTCGAAAAACTAGTTTTAGTATGAAAAACATTTTTCTTTTTAATGGAAACGTTTGCAAACTTTGTAATATTAGGTTTTCTATTTTTTTTTTATAATTCTACCAAGTTTTATTAAAATCGGACAACTATATGGTATAGCTGCCATACAAAAGATAGGTCTGAAAAACAGTCTTAGTTAGAAAAACTATTTTGTTTATAATGGTAGCATCCTGCAATTTTGTATTTGTTTGTTTCACATGCTTTTACATAATTTTACAAATTTTTGGCCAAATCGGATGACTATATCATATAGCTTCCATACGAACGATCGGAGGGAAAGTGGGAAAAAGAGAATTTTTTTTTAAATATTTAAGCGAGCACTTGCAAGGGTATAAAAACTTCGACACAGATGAAGTTAGCAGTTTACCACTAGATTTTCAAATGAAATAGTTCCCTGTTATCGAACCACCCTCGTCAACTACACATTTGAAATTATTACGACTTAATTTTGTTATTGTTGATGGACAATTCCATTTGATTCTAAATATGCATGCACTTGGTCGAATAAAAGGTTGCACTTTTCTTTATCAACTGCAGTCAAAGGCAAGAAAAGCGGCACGTGTATTCTTTCAATTCAATTCAATTATGTTTGACACAAAGTTCCGGCTTTTGGCTGCTGCATAAATTATCCAGTAAATTTTACTAGTGCAATCAACAGCAGCAGCAGCAACAGGTAACAAACAAATAAAGCCATCGCTCACATTGTCACCAAGGTGGGGATAATAAACACTTTATGATGCGAGTATGCGGAAATTCTGAAAGAAAAACAAACACATGCCATAACGGCATGTTGATGCTCGTGTTGTTGTTTTCTTTTTTTTCAACTCAAATCGAGATTTACCGTTAATTGTTAAGTATACAAACAGTTTAAATACGTGAGCCATAAAAGTTGAACACAATGCGAAATACAATTGAGACAATTGCAACCTGTAAATCAGCCCGAAATGTGAGATCAACTTGTGTTATTTAACAAAGAACAAATAATATGACTAAATCGGTAAATGTGTTAATTCAACAGAAGTGTGGAAGGTCCGAATGGCAAAGACCTTGCCAATTCGCAAAATAATGTTTGATTTATCTTATCGATTGTATAGACATCCATGGGGTAGTTTGGCTTCACCTGTTAGGGCCACGAAAATCTAATGAAAGGGCTCTTTATTCTTGATTGCCCTCGTTTATCAACTAGTTAGCGGAAAAAGACAAGAAAAAAAAGTCGACTTTAACAGACCATAAGATACTCTGTACCAACGAAATTATACGCTCAGCATAAATTTTGAAGCTTCAGTAGCAGCTGAAAGCAGCGCTGCTACTGCGCTGCAGCAGCAAACACTCTTTTGATCATAACTAGTCAACCGTTCATCCGATCTTTACCACTCCTTTGGCGGATCCTTAAGTTATCCTGATAACTAAATATGTCTACAAATAACGAACCATCTATCTTTGAAACTGTGGGAGATAAGGCGTTTTTTCAAAATTGCTGCGGCGGGAGGGGGCGTGACATAAGACCTAAGAAGCAGCCATACAGTTTATGGGATCGGAAATGCATATTTGTATGTGTTGCAAACTTCTGGGCAAAATTATAATATAATTTTTTTTTTTTTGCAAAGCGTTGCAAGGGTATAATTAGATATAATGCTGTGCGAAGAAGTTCTGTCATGTTATTCTCACCGTGACACAGGCGGTTCGTTGTGACTCCGGTGCATTCAAAAAAAAACCAAGGGTTTTTGGACTCACACAAGCAAATTTAACTCCAATTAGGGGCCAAAGATATACTACGTATTATCTTGATTATTGCACTATTATGAACTTGAATTTTAATCGTGCATTAGCGACGTGTTTTTACATCGTGCTTGATTCGTGAGCGACACAAAAAGCTTTGAAAAATAAGGTGCTTGAATAGTGATTTGTATTTCGTAAATCGTTTGTGACATGAACGGCTAAGGAAGACACCGATTATTTCGCTCTATCATAATATACTGTGTACATCCCAAAGTTTTGTGTTTAGGTACTTGAAATGCTGCCCATCGCTAACTGACACATGTGCATAAAAAGAAAATGTTTAATAATTGCATATATGCAAAAATAAGTTTATCTTGGAGACTATGCAACATGGCTAGATCGACTTAGCTGGCCCTGCTTAACAAGAACAAATCTTCGTTATTCTAATGCAAATAGATCTAAACCGAATTATGACACCCTTTTCAAGGATATAAGTTTTAAATCTATTGTAGTCTTTGGAGTTAACTGTTATTACTGTCTTGATCTACTTAAGCCAATTGAAAATTCAAAAAGGTTTACAATTCGTCAGTCATAAACTGTTTATTTTTGTACGTGCTTGCAATAATCTCTCTTTTGTTTACCATAAACATGTACTTGCATGTGTGTAAACTATCTTTATCAAGATTTGTTTCTATTTTCGAGTGGATTTTCGTCACAGTTTGCTAAGCAGATGAATAAATATAAGTGAAATAGCGAACTGAAACATTTTTGTGTATAATTTTTGGTCGTATGAACTTAAAGTTGGGCTATGAAAATTATTCAAATTATTTTTATGATGTGAATATGATTTTAAAGGCGATCGTTAGAATTGTTTTTTAAAATTGTATACAGATATATAAATTTACGTGGACTTTAAGTTGAAGATGAAGAATTTTATGTATTTATGATGTGATTTCTTATAAGTAGATTATAAAACACCTTTTGTGGGCAGTTGTCTGCCTCAGGTTTGAAGATTGCAAGTCAGTTTAAGAGATAAGAAAACAAGTTCGTGGTTTTTCGGACATTTTTGTTAGCCTTACTATCTTAGGACTTACTGGACAATAAAACACTTACACTCAAGCCTTAAGGCGCTCACCTTACCATCTCCTTGTTATCAAATGTTCTACAAATTTCCCCCTTTCTTCATTTCAGTGGCCCTAGATGGTACACTTTTACCTGCAGCTGCCTGTCTGTCACCCAAATCCCTGCTATCCCTACTGGTGGACCACAATGATCTGCACAAGAATAATCTTTATCGTAAGGTAATCAAAAATGAGGCCGCTATTTCCCAGGATAATAATCATAATTCGGAAGAGGAATACAATGAGTTTATCAATTCAGTGCGCATTACACCCAAAGCTTTTATGAAACTATGTCCAGCTTTGTTGGCACAAATAGACAATGGAGTGTGTGTGCAACCAGCACCGAGAGCAGCCGAACATCAGAATAAAAAGGAGAAGATTTGGAATGGTGAGTTATAAAAAACACAAAATTTGTATACTTTTCCACTAATTTCTATTAATTTCAGCTTGGATCTATGCCAGCATTTCTATGTTGGTGCTCTCGGCTTGCGGTTTATTGGGCATTCTGCTTGTTCCCTTAATGAAGACAGTGGCTTATCAGGAAATTTTGAAATTTCTGGTAGCCATAGCTGTGGGCACCCTGGCTGGAGATGCTTTGATGCATTTATTGCCACATGCCTTGTTCAAAGAGGAGAAGCATGAGCAGGCTTTGGATTCGTCGCTGGACTCGAATCATAAGCATAGCAATGAGGCAGCCTTGCTGTGCGGTTGCACCTTTCTGGCTGCTCTGTTTATGTACATGCTGGAGAACCTGTTGCCTCTGATGAAAGGGGAACAGTCCAGTCATGGTCATAGCCATGGACATGGTCATGGTCATGGTCACTCACATGCACACACAGAGGCTCCCTTGCCTGCTCCTCGGGAACTGAACATTATGCTGCAGGAAACTAAATTGGATGAGAAATCACCCGAACGTCCGCTGACACCGATTGCTTTTATGGTCATCATTGGCGATGGTCTGCACAATCTCACCGATGGCTTGGCCATTGGTGCTGCCTTTGCCAGTGATCCGGTGACGGGTTTTGCCACAGCTTTTGCAGTGCTTTGTCATGAGTTGCCACATGAGCTGGGCGATTTTGCTTTGCTGCTGCAGACGGGTGTCTCCATACGTCGTGCAGTTTATATGAATATTATTAGTTCAGTTCTTAGTTTTGTGGGCATGTCAATTGGTTTGTTCATTGCTGGCATGGGTGATGGCTTGACCCAGTGGATTTATGCCGCCACAGCGGGTTCGTTTCTCTATATAGCTTTTGCCGATTTGGTGCCCACGATGAGTGTGGCACATAATCCAGAATTGGCCAAGGATTTTAAGGGTATACTAATACAAATATGTGGCATACTTTTGGGCGGACTAATTATGTTGATTATAGCTATCAATGAGCATGATCTAGAGGGTTTGTTTAGGAACTTTTAGGTACGACTGAGTCGTGGGGGTTTAAATGTGGGTGCAGTTATAGTTATGTTAGGAATCTCAGTCATAGGATTTACCTTTTGTGTTATATATGAAATGTTGATCAGAATCTCCAAATGTGGTTCAAAAATCAAGCTTTTAGCTTTAAGAAACAAGCAATTTAAACTTTTCTTAAAATTCTTAAACAATTATTGTTAATTTTATCAAATTTGTTTAATGTTTATAGAAATAATGCCAATGCCTTCGTAAAGAAGTTTGTTTTTACTACAGTGAGTGTAAACTAAGAATACAGCTTTAAAATCCAATTGTTATTAAATGAAATAAACAAAAATCAGAAGTCAGAGAAAACGATTTCAGCTAATAAAACTAAAAACAGTTGCTAATTTCAATCTAGAGAAGTAGAAGTAAAGAAGAACCTTTTCCTAATTGCAGCACTTACCGGCTGCAAAGGTCCTGATACAAACTCTGCATATCATTACCAAACCAAACCTTAAGATTTCCTTCTTTAATGCTGTAACAAACAACTCTTATGGACATAATACTTAAAGTATTTAAGAATTTACGACAATTGCATTTGTTGTGGCTCCTCAAAGGGTTCATGGGGCAGACGAGCGGAGTTCTGCAGGGCATATCAAATATTTATGTTCAGTTCAAAAAAAAAATCGTTGAAAGAAACAAAATAAACCACTCACCAATTTCTGTGCTCGCTGCTCCAACAGACCAAAGGCAAAATGATTCAACATAAATCCGCTGGGCAAGGCCACGCCTTGTACACGATAAAAGGCTCCCGTGGCTCCCTCTTCGGCCACTTTGTGTATGGCACCCACAGTGCATTTGCCCAGAAAACGTGTGGAAGCCACCATGGGTCCACGCGAGATGTCGATGTGATCACCCAGACGATACATTGTCACTTGCCCCTGATTTTGTTGAGCTATGCTGGGCAGCTGTTCGCTTTTATAGCGGGAATCCTTAAACATTTCTTGGGCCAAATCTTGCTGAACCTCGAGACGTTCAATATTTAGATCCTGGGCGGCCAATTTCACCATCTCGGCTGAAATGGCACGTAGTTCCGCTTTTGTGGGTTGCCAACTTTGGGTACCCAACACTATATCCTGCACAAAGCTGCCCGATTTGACTGGAAGTAGAATTATACTTATAAGAAACGCACAGCAAACGCTAACCCACTTACTATTTGGTCCTGGGAAACTGTGTAGCTGCAGATTTGCCTCTGGTTTAAAAGCTCTATACAAAGCTGCTCCCAACATAAAACTGCAGGTTCTCCAGAAGGCTCTGCAAGATTAATAAAAGAGTTCATATACAAAGTTGCCTAAACCTTCTTCCTCCCACTCACTTATTAACCACATGCGGCTCGGACACATTGAAATTCAACAATTGCAGTGTACACGACTCCTGCAGTGGTCGATGCATATCCCAGGGTACACTGCCATCGATCAGGGCCAGTGCTGAACGTTTACAGTGACCCTCGCTCAAATGCTGGGCACAATTGTAGGGCGTAGAGATGTGGTTGTTCATCACCAGCGTCACATCCTCGGGCAGGCCCAAATAGCGAACTTCGATTTTGTCAATGCGGCCGACTGCTTGCCGTTGACGCTCCTGCTCCTGGTTGAAAAGATCATTTCGAGTGGCTATGGAAGCGGAGCCGGCACTGAAGTTGGCTGGAAATGTGGAAAATAAGGCTATAATCTAGCTATTTTCAAGCCGGTTGCGCTGCACTTAGACAAGACTCCATGAGATACCACCGGAGCGCTCCGGGCGTGATGTAAAGTGAGTTTGTCGAAGTGCTTTCAATGAAAGTGTTGGTTTTTTGCTCAGCTTACCTTTTGTGCGGAATTGTTGCAGGTTTCCAAGCGCACGCCAAGTTAATTTACGTAATTTAGTTGCCGCAGCCATGGGAACGATTCGTAGACGCCGATATATCAGCTACCGATAACCAGGGCAGACTTGCATATGCTATCGATACTGCTAAGCACGAACTTATCGATAGTCCCGGAATAAATATTTGATAAATTTAAATATTTATATGCATAAATTAATATATTTGCCAGGAATGCGAAGCGAGCAAATGTTTTTCAGCTAGGCATGAGTCAATGAAGCAGTACGGCAGCGCTACAAATATTTGAGTGTTAGAGATGGCCGAAACTTAAAGCTAATAAAAGTGAAAAATAATGTATAAATCATCCAAAAATCGGGCCTTGCTTAAGATTATACAAATCAGCTTACTTTTTAACGTAATCTTTACACAATGTATCATAATATAAAACCTTTTCTACGGGATTTGTATATTTGGGAACTTCCACACTTGCGAACACGACATAAGAAGGCTTTTAACATAGAAACAATAATTTGCAATGTATCATTCTGGCAGCAGTTAATTGAAAAAGGTAGTATATTTAGACTTATTACTAAATATATATATTTAACATGGGTCTTACCACGCGACAAACAGAGATATCATTTTCTAATGCCTCTATAAAAATATATTAATCTGCGAAGTGCGAAAATATATTTTATATATTATGTGAAATTATCATTAAATATATACAATAAAAAGAAATAATAAAAGACGATATTTCCCCTTACTCACATCACTAACGCCCAAAATCAGTTGGCAGCGCCACATCGACAACAGTGTTGCAAAACGTCCAATTTGACATACAATTCTGTTTGTCATTCCGCTCGGCAAAAGAAACCAAGCTATTCTTCGCTTAATTAATATTTTAAAGTAAAAAGTCAAAATGGATATGGATATGGCACGCGATCTGCCACGCGCTGGCTTCAACTTTGAAAACTGCAAGCGGTAAGTTGAGCTTCCACGACAAGCAACTCTCCCACACTTCAAGTCTCTGCTTCTTCCGGCAGCAATGCAAATCTTTTGCAAGGGGGCTTTAAGCCGCCGACTACAACCAAAACGGGCACTACCATTGTGGGCATTATATTCAAAGATGGTGTTATCTTGGGAGCCGACACTCGAGCCACCGAGGGACCCATAGTGTCGGACAAGAACTGTGCCAAGATTCATTATCTGGCTGCTAATATTTAGTAAGTGGAGGCTTTCATACTGGCCAGGAGTGGTCTTTAATACTTACTTAAATTACAGCTGCTGTGGTGCCGGCACAGCCGCCGACACGGAAATGACCACTGATTTGATTTCCTCGCAGCTGGAGTTGCATCGCTTGAGCACGGAACGCCAAGTCCGCGTGGTGGCCGCCAATGTGATGCTCAAGCAAATGCTGTTCCGCTATCAGGGTCACATTAGCGCTGCCTTGGTCCTGGGCGGTGTGGACAAAACCGGCCCGCACATCTACTCCATTCATCCACATGGCAGTTCGGATAAATTGCCCTATGCCACCATGGGGTCAGGTTCGCTGGCGGCCATGTCCGTGTTCGAGAGTCGCTGGAAGCCAGATTTGAACGAGGACCAGGCTAAATTGTTGGTACGCGATGCCATTGCCGCGGGTGTGTTCAACGATTTGGGATCTGGCTCCAACATTGATTTGTGTGTCATACGCAAGGATAGCATGGAATATTTGCGCAACTATGAGCTGGCCAACAAGAAGGGCCAACGTCAATTGGACTATCGCTTCAAGCAGGGAACCACACCCATTTTGCATACCAGTATCAAGGATCTGCAAATTACCGAAAGTGTGCAGCAGGTGGTGCCCATGGAAACGTCTTAGGGATGTAGATTTTTTCTTTTTGTATAATTTCATAAACAAACATAAGTATCTCTGTGGATTGGTTGAATAAATAAAAGCATTGCTTTGTATTTTCATCAGATTTTATTTGGGGTTTTCTTTAGTGAGAATTACGTTAAGACTAGGTGTACCATAATGCTACAATGGACGCTGCTTTGGTCTGTGAAACATATCTTTCCAACAGGGGAGGGGTCCAGTGGCTGTTAAATGTCGTAAAAAACTGTACGAATTACTCAAATCTCAGTGTTTCCTAAACTGTAGTGGTGCATGCAAAACTTTGCACAATTGAAAACTTTGGTTGACCTAAAACTGTTGTGAAAGAAACTTATAGTGCTTCTAAAACTTTGTAAAATTATAAATTTTAAATTTCGTTTCTCATTCACTTAATTAGAAATTAACGAAGTGTAAATTTATTGGGAATGCTTGTAAAACTTTCGAAATCTCAAACTGTGACTCATAAACTGTTCTTTTCAAACTGTGAACCGTTTTACTCCCTCCAACATTTTAACTAGCCACCGGGTTTCTCTAGCTTTAATACTTACTACCAACTTAAACATAATTAATTTAGCTAATATCACATAATACAGGGTATCAATTCCTAACCATTAAAGGCACTTCTTATAAAATACAAAAAATTGGCACCAAGAATTCACTTGATTGATTCTCAAATCATAAAATTTACACACAAAAAAATAAAATAAAAACTTTTTAAATCCTTAAACGTAAACTAGATCCCAGCACTAACAGGCTGATTAAAATCCATTTGCTGGCACGCTTCTGTACACTTGCACCACCACCATTCAGAGTGGGTTCCAGTAAATGTGAAACTGTTAGGCTGGATAAAGCCAAATTTGTGGTAATTCTGGGAGATTGTGCATTTATCAAAGCCGATATCTTCTCCGCCTCCCGAGCACAAGCCTCCAACTGCAGACGTGAGGGTTTCGCCGGCGTTTGTGGGACCAGAGCCACAAAGATGCCCACCTCCATGGTGAGAAATCCGCTCAGTTGGCACTCGCTTACCTGTACCAGGCCATCCAACTGCTGTAGTACACCATGCAAAGTCAACGACGAACTCTGTTCTCCCCTTAGGGCATACATGGCACGATCCAATTGCTTTCTAGAGTAAATAATGCGAAAAGCTCCGCCGGCACACAAGGGACAACAGGCACCGGGTGGAACAATGTGACGACAGTGCTTAGATACGGCAGTTGGACATTTGACAGTGCGACAACGTCTGCCCATATCTGAGACTAGTAAACCCACTTCACGACAGCGTCCGGCATAGTCCACCAGCACATAATCGGCTCGAGCAGCCGAGGCACTGCGATAAGTGACTCCATTGATGCCACAAACGGGCGAGGAAGAGGGTGTCGAACGATCGATTTGGCGGCAAGCACTCCAATAGGCCACCTGTCCTTGGGGATGGGCCTGTAGAAATGCACAGGCATTGGAGTGCGTTTGACCCAGGGTATCACACACTGGCTCTGAGTATTGGTAGGTTGAGCAATTCGAGGCGTTGGTTTTGACTGCAAAAGGGTAGCAAATTTTAAAGATATTACGAGGGTGGAATAAGAAGTATCCATGTACTTCTGAATGCTTAGTTTACAAAGCAACAACAAAAGTGTGAATTCCATTTATAAATTAAATGGATGCCACCCCCTAGGAAGTAAGAACTTTTGTGGCTCTTAAGTTATGTTTAAATCATTTCATGGTAGATTTCGGTTAGTTCAATGATTCTAATATTGTGAATATAGCACAAATTGCAAGTGCTTTCTTAAATATTTTCCAACAATTCTTTTCCCATAACAGTCCGATTTCGACCAAACTTAGTGGAATCATGGGAAAGCATAGCAATTTAACGTATACAAAGTTTGGAGGCTTTTTCTTTGAAAACAAAAAAGTTTTTCTCACTAAAACTAGTTTCTCGATCGATCATTCCTATGGCAGCTATAACCTATAGTCATCCGATTTTGACAAAACTTTAAAAAACTGTGTGGAAGCTTATAAAATAAATAAATGCCAATTTTTAAGAGGTTTACATTGAAAACAAAAAAGTTTTTCTTACTAAGACTAGTTTTCTAACCTTTCTTTTGTATGGCAGCTGTACTATATGGAGGTCCGATTTCGACCAAACTCAGCAGAATCATATACAAGTATAGAATACTAGTAAATGTGGAGATTGGAGACGATTGCATTGCAAACAAAAAAGTTTTTCTTACTAGAACTAGTTTTTGGACCAATCGGTAATATGGCAGCTATATGTTATAGTCTCCCGATCCGGCCGGTTCCGACAAATGTGCAGCATATTTGTACCAGAAGACTTTGGGAAAAGTTTGGTCGAAATAGGTTTAAAACTGACGGAGGAGATAGCATAGAAACAGACGGACAGACGGGCGGACGGACGGACAATGCTAAATCAATACAGCTAGTCATGATCATGAATATATTAAAAGTATAGAAAGAGATATACTGATAGGCTATACAGGCTGATCAAGAATATATACACTTTATGTGGTCGGAAATGCTTGCTTCTATGCGTTACAAACATCTGGACAACTTCAATATACCCTGTGCAAGGGTATAAAAACGACAAGTAGGGTTCAGTCTATTAATAGATTCTTCTTTATCTTCTATTAATGCTTCTTGGAAATTGGCATAGCGCTCTCAAACTTTGCTGTACCGCCAAAAGACGTGATCTAAGAAACTATTTTGGGGTTTAGTTTAAGAAGCTTATAAGCTGAGAAACCTTTACCTTTACTTGACCTTTTTTTTACTTGAGATCCCCCACTTACCACACACATACTGCAAACATGGTCGCTGCATATTGGACAGACACACTTGACGTTTCTCCAAACATTTTTCTCCCGCTCCACAAGCCGCATTACCACCAGTTTGACACGCATTGCGCGCATTACAAGCTCCATACACATAGTTCGTCTCCTGCAGACCCAAACACTTGGCCACACAAGCCGACGCATAGGTATTCCCATTGGAGCCACAAACTGGAACATAGTGAGCCGCACAATTACAGGGTAGACTGGTATAGCCCGCATCCACAAATCCAGGTAGACGACACTGTTGCTTAGTGCACGTAATTTCTCCGGCAAAACAACTACAAAGATTGCATTCCAAATAGAAGGAAGAACCATGACGAAAACTGCGTCCACCGGGTAGCAAACAATGGGAGTGACTATAACTAGGCAGGGGTTGACACTGTTCCAGGTGGCCCTGTAGACCACAGCGGCAGACCACATGTTCGGCGGTAGGAAACTGACCCACATCCATTTTACTGCCAGGGGAGGCGCTGCTCTTGCCCAAGCGTACATAGGCACCAAACGGTACCAGCAAATTGGAGGCCTGACCCAGACTGCAACCGGGAATACAGGCATATCCTTGACTACCGCCACGCTGTGGTACACACACTTCACTCGCATTGCAGGGTTTGCTCGAGCAGGGGGAGGTCAAACCATAGTGTCCTCCCTTTTCGGGAGAAACGTCGCCCTTTTCCAAATAGGCTTTTAGCGAAATACACGGCAAGGCAGCCTCATCTTCTTCCAGAGTAGGCTGCAGCCGGGCACATATAGCCTGCGGTCGTTGCTGCTGTCTGGTCCAGTCCAAACACTCCTCCAGCAATTCATTACAATCTTCCGTGCAGATTCCATTGTAGAGTCCCTCGCGGGTGCAGGGTTGCAATTGCAGGGCACACACCAAGGCCTGCCATTTCTCGGGAGCACATCGTGTGGCATTCTTGATGAACAGCTCCTGACCCAAGACTTTAACAAAACCACGCTGTTGCAGCAACTGCAAATCCTCTCTAGCCGCTGCATCATGATTGGCCGTGCAGCTACGAAACAGCTCCGTCGGTCGATTATTGAAATTCGTGCAAAAACTCAAGCCATCGCAACCCAACTCACAGGGACTGTCCACACTTTCGATGCAGCGACGTAGTTGCCGCTCCGCAGGTTGCTCCAGGCAATCACTCTCGAAGCTAGCTCTCGACTCCCACCAATCATGGGTGAAGATTTGCTGACACAGTCGCCGACACTTATGACTTTCCGCCTGCTCGCAGCATTGTCGTTTGGCTGCATCCATACCCAACAGATTGCTGGCCTCAGCACTCTCACCGACTCGCTCTTGCCTGGGCGATTGTCCGCCTTGTGCGGGCACATACAGTTTACGGGTGACGGTCAGGAAACACTGCCAAAAGGGTAGATGTGGCAGTGGAGTACCACAACCGGCTGTCTCGAGGCGTGTAAAGATCACCTCACTACGTTCTAGGCTGGTGGTGTTCTGTTGGAGCAGGTTGCGGCAGGTGTGACGACAGTGCTGCTTGTTGCTGTACTCACAACACGGTAGATCTGTAGGATAGAGTGAGTATCAGTTGGTAGTCTAAAGTTGGAGCCACACACTTACATTGTTCCGCATTGGCCAGCGGTGTCATGTCCGTACGATTGTGTATGCACTGCAAAACATCACTGTTCCTCTCACCACAGGTGGAGTCCACATCTATGTGCTCTGGACTGCCATTGGAGGGCTCAAAGACAGCACGACAGGCCTAAATGAGTAATTGACTTAGCTCTCCATATCATTTTTCTGTTCTGTTCATTCTGCGCTCACCTGCAGGCACTCGGAGGTGCGTGCCTGGCCACAGCATTGATCCGCTGCCTCCTGACGTTCCAAGCAATCGTACAACATTTGCTCATCGCTGCGCCTACAATGCACCGGCGGACTAGTCGAGGCGGCACACACATTCCGACAATGTGGCAATACACCAAACTGGCAACAGCGTCGTCCAGACCAATCAGCGCCACGTGAAACGGCTGCAAATGAGGAGAGACAGTTTTTTAATGACCCATAAATATGTGGAGGGACAGGGCGCTCACCGTTGAGTGTGGCGTTGACACAGCTCCAAAACTCCAGTTGATGCAATTGACAGTATTTCCTCAGCTCCGAGCGCGATGCCTCGCCACCACCAGAGGCGAACTCAACCAGCGACAACTGAAAGTGTATCAGGTGGTTTAGCATGTGCTCCAAAGGTTGTAATTAAATCTAACTATCGACTAACCCCCTTTGATTGACCCGCCCCACAACCTGTTGGTTTGGAATTTTTAGTCGGCGGGAAGCGGACGAGAAGTACATGAGATGCATGCAGGTTGCAGGTTTTGTTCGATCTTTGCTTTTTTGTATTTTTTTTGGCGTATTATGTTACATTTCCCAATGTTGTGTTCTGGCTCTGTGGCAGACACCATCATAAATAACATTTGGTCGAAGCGAACTTCAATAAACGAAATGCAACAAATTTTCAGCCTCGCCTCGTATCTGCCACAGTAATCTGAGTAAGGGCGATGTCTATGCCCAGATACTCCTTGTCTTGGTGTTGGGCTCATGAGCAGGATGAAATCTCATGGCCATAACTTAAATTTACATACATTTACAGGAGCGCGGGGGGGACTTTGTAAAGGGGGTAGACAAGTCTGTGGATAAATGACGGGGATTAATATTAACTGGGATTGAGCAGATCATCATAATCTATTTTTGATATTATTTTAAAGTACATAGAACGATGTTTCGAAATGATTTGTTAAAGTTTTATACATATTTTTGCATAACAGCACTTAATCTGAGCCGGTTTACTACCCTGGAAACCCGGAGTATGATGCATACCTTTTTTTTTAATAACAGGACAACTTTTGAAAGCAGCTCCCTGACTTTACTTGTTCTTTTGTTAGAGTTTTGATAACCGAAAATATATATATATATAGAGAATATATAATATATAGAACAATGAATAATTGAATACTCTTAATACTTATACCAACATAAGATATAAATCAAACAAAATCAGGAGGGGTTCACTCCTAGTGTTCAAAGAACTCCAGCGAGCGCCAGATTTCAGTGTCGCCCAGGTCTCCACTCAGGCTGCCTCAGATTCCACGCATCCAGCAACAAAGACCAACAAGCTGGATCAACAACCCAAAGGAGAAGATGAGACCAGCAACCACAATGGACTAAATGTCCTCAGTAGGAGAACGATTTCACCATCGAGATGAAGGACAAGGATGTCTTTTAGGCCGGTGAAGAGACGATGGTCAACTGTGGCCAACAGATGACACTCTTCGACAAGGACAAAGAAACTACAACAAACGATATTCTGGCTGGCGGCTACAAAGAAGCGGATATCAACGTACTGGAACGTACCAGGAGTGTGTGCTTGAGCATCACGAAGCCTCGAGGCAACAAGAAGAACGAGGAACCACGATCTGACCAAGGGCGGCTCAGTACAGTGGACACAGCCAAAACAGACAGACACCGCAGGACGACAATGAGGTCGGGGCCATATGGACCTTTTAATTTATTTTATGTTTTGCAGGCAAGGGATTCTTCACGCACCAAGAAAGATGCTCCTCCAAATGGTTCCACGTTGGACAAATCAACGAAATCGACGCGTCAACTAAGTTATTTAATTAAAGTCAATGATTCTTACGGAAGAGTAAGATACAAACTGGATAAGTGGATCTCGAACATCTAGTTAAAATGTAAGAACGTTTTTATACTCTGTACCAGATGATGTACATAGAGTATTATAAGTTTGTGCAAAAGTATGTAACAGCCAGAAGGAAGCATCTCCGACCCCATAAAGTATATATATTCTTGATTAGCATCAACAGCCGAGTCGATATAGCCATGTCCGTCTGTCTGTCCGTATAAACGCATAGATCTCAGAGATGGTAAGAGATAGAGGTTTGACATGTATGGGAGAAGAATGGAAGAATTATTATTCCAAACTTTCAATGTTTAAGGCAGTCTGCCAAACGTTTTAAAAACTCATTTCTGTTCTTGGCTAGCCCTATATTTTACCCTATCTCAACATTAAATACCCTTCCTTGAGTACACTGTTGCATGAAATCCGGTATAATGTCAGAAACTTGTATATTTTTAAGGATCGCTATTAGTCCCATCGAATCTTAACCCGTTCTTAAGTCTAAAATTCACAAATATCCTTACGAGTGTTATTTTTTTTTTGGATTTTTTTTAAGGCGCGGAATTTTGAAAACCCATAAATCTATGATTTCGATACTATTTGATGTATCATAAACTGAGGCGCGTTGGGTTCGAACATGGTATAACAGTTATTAAGAGCTAGTAAGTCTTTTTATGGGTTTAAAAGTCTAGGTTTTTGTTTGAACCAACTCTATTTGGTATAGCCAATTCTCATAATATGGAATATTAGGATTTTTTAAGTGAAAATGTGAATTTTCAACAAAGATTGCAAGCATCTTTATGTAGAATACTTCCCATTCATGAACCGTTTAGGTATTAGTAAGCAAACCCATAACTGACCCTTATAAGTATCCAAGATATCTATTCCTTATATTGGGGCAATGGTAAAAAGAACCTGACTAAGAAGAATTTCAATCAATTTATGATCGACTTAACATTATGTATACATCAATTAACAGAGCATTAACAGAATGTTATGTATGCGCAATCACAAGCCAACTATTTAGCTCCGGTTGAATTCCTTGATTGCAAGGAATTTATATTTTTGCCATAATGCACCGTGGGGGGGCTAAGATTTTCAGTTCTTACCTCCCCCCCTTGGGCTATGGTATTGCATTTGGTTAATGAAGTGTCCATGTGCCTGTCACGCACACTCCCACACATGCACCAAGAACCAAAAGACGACGAGTTCTCTCCCCAGTCCTCCAGTCTCATCTGCAGTGACACACTACCCACCTTGCCTGAGTCTGAGCATTTGCAATCAAGATAGGGCCTAAACCATCCAAGCAATTATTGCCACAGAAAATCGCACAGCATTTTGTAAATAATAAAATGTGCGTAAATTTTCACTTATCTCCGTAGTCCCATCTTAGCGACGACTTTTCACACGACTTAAGTGCCGTCTCGTATGTCAATTGCAGCTCAAGTTTCCCCCATTTGTGTCCATCCTGCCCACACAACTGGAACCGGTCGACGACTGTTATCTATCACTTTGTCAGTTTCAATTTGGCCCCAAAAATACCAAATGTAATGCCTTCATTTGCATTTCTAAATGAAAAACACAGCCCACTTTCAGATTTTCCAAGCTCAGGCTAATTGGTTTTGGAAATTGTTATGATTACAAAGTTAAATGATGTCAGTGATTTGATTGCAAGCTTGGCTAGACCTGGTCTCCTAGTCTGCCTAGGAGCTACCGATACACACACACACAGCGGCACACACTCGCCACACAATTGAGCCTGAGCCTTGGCAGAGTTTATGAATGACTCTGTGAGTGGTGGCAAACTGGTTGGTTTGGGTTGGGTTTTTGGATTGCCAATTTACCTGTTTGCCAGTTTATGCTAATTAACAATGCAATTTGTGCGGATTTAAGCTATCAGCCTGAATTTTTCCAGGACGGATATGGATGTTTGATGGTTCTGTCATCATAATTTTTTTATGTATGTTTTTTGTCACGTATGTGAATTGAATTGGAAATGTAGGAAATGTTTCTCTGTGTTATGATTATTGTTATTATTATTATTCTGGACAGCGGTCGTCGCTACAAGAGAATTAACAGGAAATGTTCACCAACTTATCGATTTGATCATCCGCAGAAGGTGCTCATAGCAGCAGGTAGCTGGCGTTTAAATATTTATGTAGAAATATTTTCCAGCCTTGGGCCTTGGGGCGCCTCAATAAAATGTTTACAGTTATGAGTAGAAATATTGAGACAATACCAACAAGAAAAACTGACACATTTCCTGTGAACACAACAGCAATTGAGGATATGAAGGTTTTAACAAGATTCAAAAGGCACCAAAGTACTCTTAGCAGCAATTGTTTAGCTCCAAAAAAAGGTGTATGAATCAGGGTTCGGAATTGGCTTCTTCTATATGTCCCAAATGTGTCGAACTTTCCTCTTTTAGTGGCAATGGCTCACGAGCAGAGAGCTATGGCTCACAAGCTGAGAGCTGGTTGATAGCTCACGGCTCCCGAGCTGTGGCTCCAAGCTCAGAGTAGTGTGCTATAGCTCACAAGCCGAGAGCCGGTTGATGGCTCACAGCTCTTGGGTCAGAGCCAAGAGCCGAGTGCTATGAGCTGAGAGCAAGAGCTGGCTCTCGAGAGCAGCGAGCAAAGAGCAATTGCGAACCCTGGTAAAAATATAATAAAATTCGGCTAAAACTGCAGGTTTATATTTAAATTAATCAGGCTAAGTTTTTGTTTAGTTTATTTTCAATAACTTCTGAAGTTTTTGAACTCAAAAGCAGACGGAGAAACTACACTCATCAAAGTCGTCTTACAGGGCTTAAGTGCGAAATCTGAGGAAATTATACCAGAGATGCAACCCGCTCGAATATATAGACCATTTCGGTTGAGTGACTCACAATGGATTTATATGTTTCACCGGTTCACTTACTAACCCGGTAAGTGAGTCAGGCTTAAAATGAAATAAGGAGCATTACTTTTCTCGTATTTTGCTCTTAATTTTGATATCTAGCTCCTTAACTTTAATGTTCCTTTTTGAAAGGGTAAGGGCCCATTAAATGAGGAGTGCAAACCGGTCGAAAATAAGAACTGGTTCGGTTTAGTGGTTCACACAGTTGCCTGGTACCGCAACTGAATCGCGGTCTCCGCTTGGTTCAGTGGTTCGCAGACAACCTGGAAAATCTGAGAAAATCTAAATCTGAGTGGAAAGACATTTTTTCCGATATTTCATTGGAAAAACAGCCCGGAAAATATCAAAAACAGTATTTCCTGTCAAATCTGAACCCTTAATGTCTTTCTAAGGTATAATAACGACCCGATTTTTCGGTTTTTGAAGTTCCAACTGAACGTTTCGAAATTAGATCTTACCTCTTCTCATTGATAAGATTTCCGATGAAGGCTTTCAATCTATAATTCCTTACAATCTGGCCCTTACAAAGCTCTGAATACTATTTTGAACTTCCTTCTGATCTCAAATGCTGCAAGCATTTAATCTATAAACTGTTTACAAGTCAAAAACAAGAAAAAATAAATCAAAACGATAATCACGATTGATTTGCTCAAAAATAGATTAAGCAAAATACACAACTGTGTCACTAATTGAAGTTAACGCAAACGATTTGTTGTTTGCCTTTTAAATTTGATTGATTAAGTCCGTTTTGCCTTAGTTCTGGTAGAATGCACCGGTGTCACATCGACCAATCTGTGCCTCACTGAGGGGAATTTGCGCGTGAACGTCTAATTTGACACATAAATACCTTAAAACACACTGACCTGTACTAAATGTGGCTACAATTTTTCCAATGGATTTCGGAATTACGAATCCAAATTGAAAGTAAGTAAAGTAATTTTCTTACATACTATCGACACACCGCTTGTAATTGATTGAAGTACAGATTCAGAAAAATCTTTTGATTCTGTCCATTATATCATTGACTACACTTTAGACTGAATGTCATTGAAAGTGCAATATTTTTAGGTTACTTTGGGCCGGGTTCCATTTAAAAATTCACTTTCGAAAACTATAAATGATAGTTTAGAATATACACAGTCTCTAAATCATCTTTCCACGATATAAACTCGTCCTCGAATACTGATACGGTTGCTCGTAAAATGATTTCGAGTCTTCTAATGATTCTAAATCATCTTCTTACCATATTAACTCTTTCTCGAATACTAATAAAGTGATTAAGAGTCCTATAATGATCTTCAATTTGATATTAATGGCTTTCAGTCTCGGTTCATTATACTTAATTAACTCAATAAAGTCCAGATGTCATGGCATTAACCAACGATTTGCTCCATTTTCCGAGCCGTCTAAGCTATAGATATAATATTAACTGTGGCTAATAACTCTATTTATTAATCTCTTAACCAAGAGCCAACTACTTCTGCCCGTAACTGTGTCTCTTTACGTTAAGTGTATTCACATTTATATGATATATGATCACCCCACTCCATCATTCCCCTCCCCAACGCCAAACGAGACATACTTACATTTTCGCATGCTGTGCGACATGAGCCAAAGACTTGATTGCAACATGTGAAAATATCTGAAAGGAGAAAAGCAAAGTAAAAAAATAAATAAATAAAAAACAAAAGTTAAGTTGCAAGTGCATATCAAGGCTTAATGGCCTGGCTCACGCATTTTGACACCAGTCAGTAAATTTAAATTTAAATAAATGCCACAAGCCTGCCGCTCCGCTCCTTTGCCGGGCGAGAAGTGATCATTAAACCAATGGGCAAACAGACTTGCCCTGATCATGATCTGCACATTTCTCGCCAGACATATTATTTCCGAGACAACGAAAAATTGGCTGACTTTCTTCACATACACAAACTGTTTGATGGGGAATTCCCTGATTTTTTTGCACTAATTAGGTGGTGCATATTGTGTGTGTAGGGATGTGCAGACTTAAGTAGAACCTATCTGGCTGGCTTTATGTGCACTGTGACTGATTACTTATTAAGCACTTGCCGCTTGCTTGTCTCATTTCTGGTTTTGGATCATTTAAAGATTGCTCATTGGGTGTTGAACTTTTCTGGTAAAATAAACTGAGTGAGGAATGGGAAGTGCCAGAATAACAGAGATGGGTGCGTGAGTAATGAATAAAAGAA
Organism: Lordiphosa andalusiaca; assembly: GCA_035044965.1. Lineage (NCBI taxonomy): Eukaryota > Metazoa > Arthropoda > Insecta > Diptera > Drosophilidae > Lordiphosa > Lordiphosa andalusiaca. The sequence continues at coordinate 1,104,921 of JAWNNM010001363.1, read as the reverse complement.
GAAGAGCATTGCAGAAACTTAACAGAAGGGAAATTATAAGGAGCATAAAGCTAGCCATTTAGACGAAAGTGATTGGTAATATTGCCTTATTTAGTAGGAGAAACCAGTCTGAGTCGGTTCTAAGACAATTTCAAGCTGTTTTAGTTCGGAAATAAGACGGACGACTTTTCTTATATTTAATTAGCGAGTTTAGCTGGCACGAGGTGAAAAAGTAAGCAATTTTTGCATTGTATCTATACCAAAACGAGAGCGTAAGTTAAAGTCGACCCTGCCCGACTTCGAAATACACGTAACTTAAGGCAATTGGTGTTTATTAAGCTCACGCGGCTCAGATAAGTTTGCAAAATTTTTTTATCTCTGCCATCTATTATCCGATCTTTATGAAAATTTGCAAAATCTGAGCTCGATATCTTAAAAAATGTAGTAGATATTTTTATGGGGTACTAATCTTTACCTATATATTTCCATGATCTTTCAAAGTTTGTAAGCACTTTTACTATTTTTATACTTTTTTGCTATTTTAGCGATTTAATGATTCGTCAGTCACTGAAAATTGGTTTGTAATCAATGACCTACCGCAGAGTTCGTAACTCAAATAGTTTTGATCGTCTTGTTCTTCACATAAAATCCTACTATCCGTAACCTATAAGTATATTTAGATCTGCTCGTCGCAGAGTATTTATCGACTCGACTAAATAGGAATATATCTACTTTTTTTTGGGATCGGATATGCTACTTTCTGCCTGTTAGATACACGACTTTTGTATACCCTTTTCACTCTTCGAGTAACAGTTATAAACAGCTGTTTGCCCATAAAATACTGTAACAAGAATCTCACGACTCTCTCTTTAGTTGACCTTCAATATCTTTAATCATTTATCCTTTATCATAATATCTGTTATTTTTCGACTATCTCTGCATGCAATCATCACTTAAAGCAGTTGAGAATTTCAGAAATCGTTATGCTACAAAATCATTTCTCATTTTATACTCAGATTTTTTAAAACTAAATACTTAAGTACATAAGCAATTCTATGTGGCTATGAGTAAGTTTTTACTAAGTTAATATTTAGTTTATAAAATTTTCTTCGAATTTTATATTTCCTTTAATTATTCCTCGTGTCACGCTGCCATCTCTCTAGGGGTGAGCTGCCTCATCCTTAACATGTGCGACACATGTCTCCAAGCCAAACCAAACCAAACCATACCAAGTGACATTTGCTGCTTTTGACTTCCCTCTTTTTTCGGTAGGGCGGAAGGGAGGGCCAGGTTCAAAAGAGTTTCACTGAGTGCGTGAAAAATTTTGTTTTTGTCACTCGGCTCTGCCGCTGTGGACTGGCTGGAAGGGGGGGGGGGTGGAAGACGACGACGACGACGACTACTACTGGTACCGACTTCAGCAGCCGGGCACCACTGAACTTCACAGAAGATCAAAGGCAAAGCTCATTAATTAAGTGTGCAATTGCTAAAAGAAACATTTTCCACCCATTTCTTGTATTTTTGGCTCGCCATTCATTTGGACCAGGTCGGGACAGTTTTTTTTTTGGTTGTGACTAATTTTCAGGAAATTCACTTTGATGTCTCTCTGTATATGTAAATATAAATTATCTGTGACTTTCCAGAGATGTGAGAATAAGAATTGATTTGCCAATTCCTTGAAATGTGTTTTGATAGGCGTTGTTGTTGGTTGTTATTTTTAAGCATTTTTTTATGCACAAATAGTTGTTGTAGTTTATATACTTATGTCGGCGTTGAGTGCTATTTTTATTATAGTTGCGTTGCAAAGTTGCGCAGTCTTTTGCCTCCACTCTGGTGCGACACAATCTCTCAAATGTGGCCAATGATCTAAGTTGCTGTCAACGGCACCGACACAGAAACGGGAATGGGGAATGGGGTCTATAAATATATGTATAAAGAAAACGTCTCAATAGTCAGGCAATTTGAGCTAGCGAGTAGTCTGCGACTCAGATTTGTCGGCCCTGCAAAACGCATGTCAAGTGTCAGTGATGATTTGTCTCGAAGGGGGAAGGAGGCGGAGTTGTGGTCCATGCATATAAACACTTGTAGAAGTCCAACATAACTCAATGTACCACTCGAATTGATGCTGGGCTAGTGTCAATAATTTTGACATGAGAACATGGCTGTAAGTTTCTGCTGACCAAATGTACATTGAATTGGCAATTTGAGTTAGCTTTTGAGCAATCAGCAAAGAGCACTCAATCGCCCTTTCTTACGCTTAAAACACAACCAAATACAAAGACTGCAACTCTAAGATGCATTAGTTGGCCCTTTATTGTGAGATTTTGGTGCCCACCGCTGTCTTGTATGATATTCAATTGAGTTTCAATCAGGCCAGCAAAGTTAATTATCTCCAAATCAGAGAGTCCAACATTTTTATAAAGCCCAAACCGAACCTAAGCCCTACCAGAACATATTTTTCTATTCGAAACTAAACCGGAATCAATATAAGTCGAAATGGGTTTGGTTCCAAAAATGTTATTATTAAATTTTGTTTCTCTAACAGCTATTAATATAAATTTAACAATTTCTAGGATATGTTTTTTTTTAAGAAAACAGGTATGCAGTCAAAAACTAATAGATGTAATGTTTATTGCTCGAATACTTCGAGTAAGCCACTGAAAAGCCAAGTTATCAATCAAATTTGTGATCTATAAACTGCTTGAACCACTTTTCTTATTACTTTTACTTTACTTTCATTATCGCAATAAAATTTTGTTAGATGTATTCAGATTCATAATAGGCAAAGAGAAGAGAGAAACATACAAAGTTGTTGTTGCAATTTCGCTATGCGCAAGCCGCTTTACGCATTAGAATGAATATGAACAAAGCAATAGCAATAGCAAATGCCTTCGGTGCGTTTAGCTTAGTATATAGAAGCTATCTGGCCATTCTAAGTGAACTGAGATTATTAGCCTAGATCTATTTAATGCAGCGATGTTCACCCATAGCCCCCAGGGGCCGAACACTTTAGGCAATTCATGACGAATGCTTGCCGAAGTAATGCTTCAGTGAGTGTCAGAGAGAGACAGAGAGATACAGAGATCCTCTCTTCTTGAACATCGCTGATTTAATGAAAGAAGTCGCTTATCGGCCCAGAATGGGGTACTTATCTTTACCTATATATTTTCATGATCTTTCAATTGAAGGGCACTTAAGTTTGTAAGCACTTTTACTATTTTTGTCCCCTCTTTTTTCGTATTTTTGCAATATAATGATTCGTCAGTTACAGAAAATTAGTTATAGTTCAGAACTTAAAGGGCGCCTTAGCGTTTTTAACACAAAATCTTTTTGTACTCAACTATATGTAACCAAAAACGAGAAAGCTAAGCTAACTTCGTTCTTTCAAGTACTCGCTTAAATATTTTCAAAAAATACTCTTTTTCCCATTTTCCAAGCGATCGTTCGTATGGGAGCTATCTGATATAGTCATCCGATTTGGCCTAAAATTTGTTAAACTATGTGAAAGCATGTGAAACAAACAAATACAAAATTGCAGAATGCTACCATTAAAAACAAAAAAGTTTTTCTAAGTAAGACTGTTTTTTAGACCTATCTTTTGTATGGCAGCTGTACCATATAGTTTTCCGATTTTAATTAAACTTGGTGGAATTGTAAAAAAACATAGAAAACCTATGAATACCAAGTTTGGAGACGTTTCCATTGAATAGAAAAAAGTTTTTCATACTAAAACTAGTTTAACGACTGATTGTTCCTAAGGGAGCTATGAGATATAGTCAACCGATCCGATTGGTTCCGACTTTTTAGTAGTGTGCAACAAAAAGAAGACTCTGTGCAAAATTTCAGCTCAATAGCTTTAAAACTGAGAGACTAGTTCGCGTGGAAACAAACAGACAGACGGACGGCAAAAGCTCAATTGACTCAGCTCGTCACCCTGATCAAGAATATATATATAGTTTATGGGGTCGGAAATGAATATTTCAATGCGTTGCAAACTTCTGGGCAAAATTATAATACCCTTTGCAAGGGTATAAATATACTTTGATCTGCGCTTTGCGAAGCAACGTGCGTCATTTTATTGACACAATTTTAGTGGTGTTTCTCTCTGTGTAAGATTTCAGATTTACTAAACTTAATTGGTGGAAAAATACATACAAATATGGGGCATTAAACATTTTTGAAATATATATTTTAAGAACGTCATTTTTTTTTTCAAAAAAGCTCTTACCCACCATTACGTACTCACTTAATTTTCATATATCTCATTTATACTGAAACTACTCATCCACTTCCACCACCGCCACTTAATCAAAAGCAATATTTTTCGAGCGGGAATGAAATGTTTTAATTGAAAGTGCTGCTGCTGATGATGATAATAATGATGATGTGCTACTGTATCTGTATCTGTATTTTTCTCTCCCTCCCTCTCTTGGTTTTAAATTGAAACTGTGTTAAAAATTAGTTTAAATTGCCAAAGCAACAACTGACTCTGACTCTGACTCTGACGGCGCCAGCATATGTACTCCAATATTATTTTGCGCTTAACCCAGGCCTGCTGCAGTGAGTTATGACGAAGTGGAAGTGCCAAAGAGATGGCCACCAACCAACCACCCAAGTATATGATGAATGTGTTAGATTTCCAATGAAATTTTATGGCCTAACCGTTTGTCGTAGTCGGCTCGCTCCTCGTGTATGGCAAATAAATGGGAAATTCTTCAAGTTAACACTATGAATCTTAACGAAGTTAAGTTTTTTTTTTTACTTTCGAGGCGGCCTTTTCTGAATTGACAACAACTGGCAAACCATTTGAAATGCTTTGCATACCAATCACTTTTATTGCTTATATTTGTTGTGAAGTGCACATAAAAGCAGATAATAAAATTATAATTTATGTTGCAAGCACGTAGCCGATTGGGGCACTCTTTTGGTGGTGGCAGGGACACATTTTGCGAATGGTGCAGTGCAGTTTGCATTTAAAGAAGCGGATTAGAGTACAGTGGGTGAGGTAGGTAGATATTTTCTATGAAATTTTTAGTCTTATCTTTTCTTGAAAGTATTATAATTTTGCCCAGAAGTTTGCAACGCATTGAAATATTCATTTCCGACCCCATAAACCATATATATTCTTGATCAGGGTGACGAGCCGAGTCGATTGAGCTTTGTCCGTCCGTCTGTCTGTCTGTTTCTACGCGAACTAGTCGCTCAGTTTTAAAGCTATCGAGCTGAAATTTTGCACAGAGTCTTCTTTTTGCTGCACACTACTAATATGTCGGAACCAATCGAATCAGATGACTATATCTCACAGCTCCCATGGGAACAATCGGTCGTTAAACTTGTTTTAGTATGAAAAACTTTTTTCTTTTTAACGGAAACGTCTCCAAACTTTGTAATCGTAGGTTTACTAGGTTTTTTTTTATAATTCCACCAAGTTTAATTAAAATCGGACAACTATATGGGATACCTGCCATACAAAAGATAGATCTGAAAAACAATTTTAGTTAGAAAAACTTTTTTGTTTTTAATGGTAGCATCCTGCAATTTTGTATTTGTTTGTTTCACGTGCTTTTACATAATTGTATAAATTTTTGGCCAAATCGGATGACTATATCATATAGCTCCCATACGAACGATAGGTCGGAAAATGGGAAAAAGAGTATTTTTTGAAAATATTCAAGCGAGCACTTGCAAGGGTATAAAAACTTCGTCACAGATGAAGTTAGCTTAGCTTTCTCGTTTTATAGATTTTCTTCTCTTTTACCCCCTGATAAGCCGGCTGCTTTTGAAGTGTTTGTCAATCTGTGCAAGGGTCACTGATTTCTGTGACTCACAGAAGCCCAACTGATAAGCTTATCACACTCAACTTACCATGTGTATCTGTGGGATTCTGCTTCACCGCCTCCAGGGATCTATCTAAGCTATCGCTAGCTTCACTAGTATCCACATCAATCCAATCATAGTCCTCTAAAGCTGGTCTTCGACTGCCCTTTGTTGTTGTTGCCTGTTGATCTGCGGCCGCATTATTCTTATTACGCCTGCGATTACGTTGTTCCGAGTGCAAATGGTGTTCATGGTGATTTTTAGAGCTCTGATTCTCCTCCAGATGACGCACTGCACTGATACTGAGTGGCAGCAGAAACAGTAGCAGCCAAGTCAACTGCATTTTTATGGCGCTTTGGTATTTTCCTATTTTTTTTTTTTTTTTTTTTGTATTTTTCGCTCACTGATATGTTAAGTGCATTATCAATCGATGGACTTCCGTTGCGTATTTTTCATTTGATGTTCATTTCTAGATACGAGAGTCAAACGCATAAACGAACTTATTGAATTGGGTCTTCGAAGTGCATGTTTCATATTCAAGAAATTCCTTTAGAAAAAAGAAAACACACAGTAAACACTGAGCTCCCCCGCTCTTTGTCACACACTAATTAAGCCAATTGACCTCGCACTCGTCCGTTGGCAAAGTGTTCTTTTTTGTGTGGAGACAAACGAACAACATTTTATTAAAAGTGAAAAATATAAATAAATAATATCAAAAAAAAAAGAAATAAAAAAATTAAAGCAGCCGCCCGGTTGACAAAGTGACACAAACACTGAAAGAGAGAGAGGGACAAGCACTAATGATGAGACGAGCGACTCTGTGACTGGGTACTTCAGCTTTTCTGTGTGCTTGCTCAAAGCGCATAGCTAAGCAAATGAAAGTGAGAAGCGAAAATGTTAATCGACTAGCCAAATGACCTGCTGCTGGGAATATTATGAGTTTCTTAGGTTTCTTTTGATAAACTTTGCATCATCAAAAGGACCTGCAGTGAAACTTTTTCATGGCTACTTCGTTTCGATGGTAGCTGGTGAAGTGGACCTGTGGTTTGAAAGCTTTGAAAGAAAGATAAGCTTTTTTTACACAGAAAAAAATATAAAAAAAAGATCTTTTTGGAATGAATATTTTTTGTATGCTTTTTTTTATATTTATATATCCTTTGGATGATTTTCAGCTAAGTTGGATAAAAATCTAAGATCAGTTTAACATTTAATGCATATTTTAATATCCAACAAAAGGATGTTTAAAACAATCCCTTTCAAACGGATGACGAAATCATTTAATATGTATATTTTTTAAAATCCTGTTTTCTCTGTGTGGACGGGATTAAATACAAGGTCTCTCGTACAATAGGCACAAGGCACACACTACCCGCATCACCACAATCAAAAATGATATATAACAAATACAAAAATCAAATCAAAATTCAATTCCAACTTAAGGGAATTGTGCGCAATATATTATATATTATATACTTGGCCCCCGTAATAATTTATCATTTCTCGCATTCCAAAATTCTTAATATTTCAACGTTTTGACACACATTATGTATCGCATATATACATATACATATCATATACAGCATATATCATTATTTCTGATCAAGGCTGCAAACCCCTGAAATTCTGGAGCTTAAACACGTTGGAAATTCGTATGTTCAGTTCTCGTCAGGTTCCTTTGCTTATCGATCCTACGGTTCCAAGCATGGTTCATGGATTTTTAGATCTTTGAGAAGCGTTTTCATGGCTAGTTACTCTTCACAGCTGGCCGCAAATAGCTGGTGAAGGCGACCGGGTTTGCACGTTTTTAAATAAAAAATCTTATAAATTTAATGTCTGGGATTGAGTCCATGACCTCTTGCACAGCAGGTGCACACGCTACCCGCTGCACCACACCCTCCCGGACACTTGTCAATTAAACAATTTGAACATATTAACAAGGGTCACATATCTAAAGATCGGACAAAAACACCTAATCTCTTTATAGCAAGGTGGAGAGGAAAGTATGTCGACTCTATGAGTAAATTATTGCCACAATAATGCCAGGTTATAGGGTAATCGGTAGGCGGGGCACTCGACAGCAGCTCACATACTGGTCTGCCTTAAGTCATCGACTAGATATGCACAGAAATCAATGTTGCAGTTTTTGAAAATTACATTTTACACATTTAAATATACTGATACATTTAATTGATACACCCCGGCTGCTTACTACAATTACAGGGTAACTTAAAAGCGGGCTATCAGCGTTGAGCGGTGCTGTGCTTTGATGTCTTTCTAATTGCATATTTTACAGCGCAAGGGAGTGACACACTCGTACACACACACACACACAGAGACACAATTATCCTGGTAAAGGAAGTAGAGCTATTTGCTGGTAAAGCCCTTCTTTCTGCGGAACACTCATACACAAACACACACACACACACACACACACACAAAGGCGGCAAAGATGTCGTCGACAACTAAGTGGACCACGTCAACGTCAGAAGACAAAAGCGGAACCGTTCAAAAACTAGACAAATATTAACTCATATGCCAGTGGTGGGCGGCGGTGGGTAGAAATATCCTTTGTGGCTCCAAACTCCGTCTCCCACTTTGATTACAATTGTAGAACAATGCACACACACACACACACACACACAAACACACGCAGAGAAGCTCGCACTCTTTAAATGGCGCTACTTTTGAAAGGATGCTACAGCAGAGGGGAGCTTAGCCTTACACTTTCTTGTCTTTTAATTTTTATTAATAAATATTAATTTTTGCAACACTTTTTAATGGGCCAATAAAACCAAACGGTTCAATAACATTTTTTGTAGTATTTAAAAATTTGTTTTTTAAATTTGAAAATTTTTACTACCGACACTCCGAGCACGTGCGCACAGACCAGCGGTTTAATAAATTCTGAATTAAAATTTTGAATTGTTTTGGTTATCGGTTCGATTAACAGTACAATTTAACAGTTGGCTCAAATACTGGTTGGCTAACATTCCCACTTATTTTAAACCAAAAATGAGCTCTAGAGTGCGCCAATGTTAAACTGTGCAATGGAGGGAGCCACTGCGGCAAGCAGTTCGTGTCGTTGACTTTTAAATTCGTTTTGAATTTAAGCCAAACAACAGCCAGGAAGTCGTGGCCAAAGAGAGCCACAAAGAGAGATAGAGAAAAAAGATAATATATATAATTATTAATATATATGCGACTGTTTGAAACCTGCAGTTTTAGCCGGATCGAGGTCCTGTTACAGAAGCACAGCACCACAAAGCATGATACAACAAGAGAGGTAGGTAAGGTGGCACCAGTGTGAGTTCTCTGCAAAATACCTTCATGTTCAGTGCTGCGCGTACTCTAGAAGCGTAAGCTTTTGGCAAAAGTACTCATCACACTGACTTCGCCTCACCTTTATTGTTGCATCATGCCACAAAGGAGTTTAGTAGATCGTACAGCTGTTGTGATCGTACAGCTTCTCTCATCAGCGATCAATGTATGGCTGTCTGTTCCCCACTGCTTGCCAAAGTAGGGCATCAGTGTGTGTTAAAGAAAGAGAGAGAGACAGAGAGCCGCTCTTCTTGGGGAACACTGATGTATGGGAACGCACACACACAACGGCGACTGTTTTTGCTCTCAAGCTGTTTTGGAATTCCCAAACAGTTATGCCATCGCAGGCATGAGCTATGGAAATGCTTTAAATCCACTAGGATTTGAAAAAACAGTCAAGTGAGAAAGCAGACCCTTTTTCATATTTCGAACCTTGGTTTACAACTTATTGAAACGTTGTTTCCGACTCTGTTTAGGCAGCTCTCGGCACAGTTTAGACATTATTAAAGGGAATTATTTAACAGAAATTGTTAAACTAAAACCAACATTTTCCCATCTAAAATCCCTACCTATTTTGACACAATTCATAACTGCTTAGAAAACAAACTTGTGGTTTTTAGTATTTTTATTTCTCGAATAATTTAAATTCACATACAATATAATATATTTCATACATATACATATTCATTCATGCAAATATATATATATATATATTTCTGTTTATAAGATTTGTTGTATACATATATATATATATTTTTAATTCTTTTAGTTTTAGCTGGTGTTATTCCTCACTTTTTTTAGAGCAAATACACTAAGTACAGGAAATACATAAATATTTATATTTGTACATTTATATAAGAAAAATTTGTTTCGTGGTAGTTTGCTTCAGATGAATGCAATTTTTCTGAATAAGTCGGAGGTATTTTCAGCATTAAACATTCCATAAAAGACATACATATACATATATATATATATATATAGTACAAATAGATTAGATGGGATGGGACATCAAAGAATTTGTCGAAAATTAGCGCTGGCATTTTTTGCATTTGTAATATAAAGGTATGTCTGTATATATATATATATATAGTTAGGCTGCTTAGAGTTTAAGTATGTGTTGTTTAAGTCTTTATTTAGTATTCAACATCGATTACACAGCAAATATCTTAATATTTTACACATGTACTAAGGTTGGGGTTACTGATCTCTTCTATATTTTGTATGTTTAAACACCAAAAAAATACATTTATATATTTTGAAAGAAATCAGACATAGTTAGCCCCCCCTTTTAAATTCTTATTAAGCCATTATCGTTGTAAGTTTCTGGTGCAGTGTCCTTGTGCTTCAGTGGAAGGAATAATTCGTAGTTAACAATTAGCATAGCATTTGCTCCTTGTCATACAATCTCAATGCTTAAAAAAGAACAACAGCAACTCACAGGACGATGACGATGGCAATTTGTCAACTGTCGCCAACACAATGAGCTCACAATGTTGTCTCGAGACACACCGTTAAGAGGGGTTGGTTGGTTGGTTGGTTGGTTGGTCTTGATTGACGACCATCCATTCACCTAAGAAAATATTGTTGAATATGTTTTTTCTTTCACTTTTCCATATTCATAATTATTTAAGAAATGCACACTTGAATACTCCTCAAGTATCTGGTGACGTCAATTGAAATGTCAACAACTTTGGCTGACAGTTGTGTGATGTAGTCAAAGGACTTCTTTTATTTTTTTCTTTTTTAATTTTTGAAAATTTTGCGGCCTATTTGCTTTGGTTGCGCAATTTTACCGACACACAAAAAATGAAGAAAAAAAAAAATGAGCCACACACAAAATGCACAATAAGTCGTTGAAAGAACTTGGTTCTGTAAATATTGGAAAGCATTCAGCAGAAAGTTTTTGGTTTGAAATGAAATGTTTAAAGAGGAACCTTTGGGGAAACGGGTTAATATATGAAAAATTAGGGAAAATAAAAGGTAAATAGTAAATTAAAAGCCATTCAGTGAGTTAAGAGAATCCTTTCCAGCAGTACTCGAAACTTTAGGTTTGGGTTAGGAAACTATTTTCTAGTTTCCTGAAACACACTAGAGATTCTCTTAAAATAATAGAACAATTCAAATAGATCTACTTTTATTGCTTATTGAGAAAAATATATTATTTTTATGGTTTTAAATCATTACTACATATCAAATACTAAACTGAGAGCTACAAATGTAAAATTGTTTAGAAAAGCATCAAAAATGTATAATGTGAACTTTGGTAAAATAAATTAGAGTATTCCCAAAATAAAAGCTATGGAAAAAGTCTTTAAAAACTTGCTTAATATGATAGCGCTCAAAATAACTATACAGACGACCTACTCTCTTTAGTGCGAAGTTATAAAAATTGATTAACTACTAGATCTCAACTTAATTGAGGTATTTAAGCCATATTTCACTTGAGAAAAACTAGGAGGAAAATGAAATTAGCTTGCTTATTGTAAAAAAGAATATAATATTGGTTGGCTTCATTTTGGGCAAATTATAGAAATTTTTGAAGCCCTGATAAGACTCTACTTTTGAACTGTACACTCAAATCAAGAACTTTATACTTGAACTAAATACAAAATGGTGTCCATAGGGCGGTAGGTTCGAAAAGTGCTCGATTGAAGTACAAAATTCATTTTTCAAGGACAATTTTTTAATTCCGAAAATACTTGACTGATACTTAAGAATGTATGGGTATATTTTAAGTACATTTTGACTAATAAATTATGAAGCCCATTCCGTAACATTCTTAAAACCAATAAAAGAAATCAAAGAAAGCTAGTACCAATTGGTTCTTGAAATGAGCTCTCTGTTTTGAACCAATGAAATGCTGGATATAGCTAAGGGCAAACAACTTATCTAGCACCGAGACCAAATTGTGAAATCTAAATTGACTCCATTAGGAAAGTGTTAGAACCAGTTGAACCACTGCACACTTAAGAAGCCAGCATGGTAAGTATACTCAACTGAAGATATTCTACACTTTTCTCAAGATTTTCGTATCTGCATACAAGTATGTTTGTTCTTATTTCAATATTTTTAAAATTCATACCGTTTCGTGCTTAAAACGTTGGGTATGATTTCTACTTGGAAGTACTTTAAGTACAATACTTACTGCAATCGAAAAATGCGTCTGAATTCAAGAATGTTTGTTCTTATTTCAATAATTTTAAGCGGTATGAATTTTATCCCAATCTATAACTCTGTCCCCGTCGATTTTCCGAGTGTTAAAGAATTGTTTTCCCAAATTAAATAAAAAAAACTTTGGAGAATGACCGTTCCAAAGGACAAAGGTTAGATTAAAAGCAGACCGAACTTTAGGATTTAGTGGTTTATAGCCTATCAGATTATTAAGATATTTGTCAACTATCTTATGTAAAACAAGTTGACTAGCAGAGACAAACTCAGGCTTATTTCTGTTCAAGATATTTGGTATATCAAACAATAGCCGATTCTTTCGATCTCCTCCACAATTTCCCAATTTCGATCCCGAACGAGTAATATAACAAAAGATATGAGCAGAAAATTATACGAGTTCTTGTAAAACTGATTTAAGTTATATTTTTGTCAAACTGGAGGCGTTTGGCTCCTGTTGAAAAGGATATAAGTATAGAAGTATAGATGGGTCTCAAAATACCAGATACCAGTTTTATGAGTTCTGATTCTGATGCATTTTTCAGCCTAAGTTAATAGTCCCTCTTACATTTGCACAAATTTAAAGTTACTCAACTTTTGCTGCTGAATGCGTCGTTCATTTACTTAGAATTTTTCGTTAAATTTTTCAACTTGAAATGCATATATTTTCGTCCGTTTTCTAGGAACTTTTGTTTGAGCTTAGTGGAGGTGCTTAGGCATATACACATTAGTATAAATGAATGAATGAATGTACGTACTGAAGTACTGGCCCTCCAGTCGATGTTTAATTCTATATAAAAGCTTAAAGAGTAGGGCATATGTAGGTAGAATGACCAAGCCACTAGGAGGAACATGCATAGACTTTTGATTGGCAATAAATGGTTCCTATAGTTTAGTTTTGTTCTGATTAAATTCAATTAAATATTCATTATACATACACACACACACACGCACACCGACATTATTCTGCATTACATAGAATGTGCATTTTGGAATATTTTCAAATCATAAATATTTCATGCGGTTACACACAAAGCTGCTTATATTTTTTTACACGAATATTTGTAGTGAGTTCCTCCTGCTCCACCTCCACCTTCTGTTGTTTAGCGGATGTAGTGCCACATAGCCGTCGGCTTACGCGCATTGTTAATCATATCGTGCCAATGCTGACACCCAGTTCCACTCTCCTGTGGGCCAAGGCCGCAGCAGCCAATTTCCGCTGCCTCACTGCCCACTCCCACCACATAAATCTAAATGCGAACAGGCGCAGGGAGGAGAGTAAACACAGAAATTTTCAATTAAAATGCGGGTAACATAAAACGGGCAATTGCCTTAAATTAGCGGCGATAGTTAAAAAAGATAAGGCAAAGGCTTAAGTTCAATGTACGCTGCTGAAAAGGACAAAGGTTACGCACCTCGATGGCTGCGTTGTGCAGATAATTTGATTGCAAATTGAATGTGAAAGCCTCATTCCAAATGGGATTGGTGGGATCATCGGATTTGGTAATACTTGTCTTCTTTTTCTTAATTCGTTTGCCATTTTGAATCAAGTAGATCTGGAAGTGTTTTGTAAATGGGAATACAGTTTTAAGGGGAATCTGAAATGTCTATCTAAAAGAAAAAATTGTAATATATAAAAAATTAAATATTTGGCTCTCAATATCTCATTCTACACAAGTGGAAGGGACCTACAGTGCCTGGTTACTTCAAAGCTGGCGCTAATAGCTAGTAAAGAGGATCGAGTGTGCATGTTTTTCAAACAAAAATACTTTACCTAGTTATTCCGATGCTCGATCGAACTCACAACCTCTTGAACAGCTGTCAGGCACACACACTACCTCCTGCACCACACCGATATATACAAATAAGTTCAGCCCTTGATAAGAATCAAGTCTCTATGAAACATTGCATGGGTTTCCACTTCTTTAAAATGGCCTTTTAACACAATATCGGTTATCGTTTGCTGATGAATGTTTCTTTAAGGGCCACAATCTTACCATCTGCACCACGGGGTTTTTCTTTTTTAATAATGAAAGCTTAACAAAGGACTTTCCTATGATTTGGTGCGAGTGGTCAATGGTACAGCCAGTCCACGAGGTCTTGAGTCTTAGTCCCAGTCAAGAAAAAGTTAAGTATAACAAATTCTTATAAGTTCTAGTGTTTCCAGAAACAAGATTCAGATAAATCCACAAACCAGTCCTTTAGTAGAAAAAATACAACTTCTCTTATAACTTATACCAGTCTCTGGTCTCTGTTGACTTATGACAAAGTAACGCCTTGATTTCGAGACTATAAAATGGGTTTTAGATTGAACTTGTTCCCAGACTTACGAAGTTCTGATGCAGCAAAAAGCTGCTAGTCATGGTGTTAACATTTGTGCGTCTACACAGATACTCAATTCCATGCTTCTAGACAAAATCAAGGAAGATTTCCTTCTAATCGAACTATAATATAATTTTAACTATAAATTTGTACTTAAATTATAATACATCCGTTTACCTACCTTAACATAGGGTTCCTGTACCGTATCCAAATTTCTAGCTTTCATGATGACAATGGTCAGGCGTTCGGCTTGTGGTAAATAGTTTAAAGAGCAAAGCAACTCTGGTCTATCTTCTTTGGGTTTCTTGGTACGCAACAGGTCACCCCAGATCTGGAAATAGCTTTACAGTTTTAGAACTTTATTACACATTCCTCGCACTGGTTACTCACCTCCACCGATTTCGACAAATCCAAACCATCCACCGATATGCGAACTTCACCTATGAT
The DNA here is from genome assembly GCA_035044965.1 of Lordiphosa andalusiaca. Classification (NCBI taxonomy): domain Eukaryota; kingdom Metazoa; phylum Arthropoda; class Insecta; order Diptera; family Drosophilidae; genus Lordiphosa; species Lordiphosa andalusiaca. The sequence goes on along the minus strand of JAWNNM010001363.1, from coordinate 1,089,873 downwards.
ATCATTATGCGAATAACGATCGTAGTCCAAAACCTGTAGAATTAGTTCTTTGCCCTGCAATTGATCACGTGAAACTGGGAACTTAAAATGCTGATCAAAGTAGGGATTCGATTCGCCACGATGTATATGGGTCTGACGCTTGCGACTATCCACCTCAGGTAGTAACATGAGACGTACATAGGGATCACGGAAGCCACCCTCCTCAATGGGGCTTAGACTGTGAGCTGTAGTCAAATAAAAATATTAGATAATCCGACTCCAAAGTGACCATTGCTCAAATACGAACCCTCAATCAGATGCACGGTCAGATCAAACAGATGGTAGTCATATTTGACACGCAAATGTAGACGACCCACCGAATGACTGGTTTCCGGAGCCGTAAGATACACAGGACCATCGGGCATGCGATATAAATCCGGCTGTAGTGCTCCCAGAGGCGAAGCAGGACCCACCGAAGGATCTACACCGGGTTGGCTGCGTGGCGGTATTAGCAAGGGGGAAAGACATCGGCCCACTCCCTTACTGGACCCACCACCGCCGGCACCGGCCAGCGAGGCCAAACTACTCTGCGAAGGACTGGAAGTGCGTATATCTCCTACATCCACAGAAGCAGGACTACCACACCGTGCATCTAAGGAGATGGTGCGCATGGGACTTGGTGATCTGGCCAAATGATGTGGAAAAGCTGGTTCACTGGGCAGCGAACTGCGGCCATCCGGTCCAAAAGTGCGTATTTGTGGTGAAGAGCCGCGATGACCCTGCGTTTTAGGAATGGCAGTGAGTTATATACAAATTTTGGGTTACAATAAAAAACAAACCGAATGCCTTGAAGGAGCACTGTCCACACTGCTCTGACTCGAAATGGACGGTGTGCGCTGTAGACGCGGTGGAAACGACCGACTCTGATGATGCAAATGCAAGGGACTGTGAAACACTTCGGCGGGTCCTCGCAAAATTTCCGTTCCTGTGGCACCCACCATACCATGCAGCTGTGTGGGCGGCTGTATGGGTAGCGATTCCTTAGCAATGTTCAACTCCTAGAGGATTACAGTGAGAGTTAGTACTTGGTTAAGGTGAGAGTGGCATTAAGTCGGCACCTCTGAATCTGTAGGCAAATCACAGCTATCGCTGACACTACCAGCTGAAACGCTTCCTATACCACTTGTAGTGGAGGTCACCGACGATGCGGACGGTGGTGGCGTCATGGGTTGCGGTGGCGGTGTGGTTGATGAACCCGATCCGGAAGCAATTTCACCCGTGGGCAAAGTTTGCGGTGTGCTGACACTGTTTTTTTCGGTGGAATTCAGATCCAAAGTAACGCGACGTACTGCACCCACACGTTCCTTAGCCATGCGCGACCAGGTTTCTATGCGTTTGTGAGCTAGCCAACAGGAAGCTGGACCCAAGCCGCTCATATTTGACGCTCGATTTTGGTTACGCGCGCTTTTCTTGGTTTAGTTTGGTTTGGTTCAGGTTGTACTTTTGTTCGTTAACTACCAGGAAGGCACATAAAGAAGATTGCTTTGAAACTGTTTGGCAACCTCCATCCCAACAATTGGCCAGCTACCATTTGATAATCCGCTTAAGCTAATACACTCTGCACCTCATTACACCACACACACACATACACACACACAGTCACGTCAGCAAGGACCTGGTCCTAGCACGCGTGTGGCTTTGGCGTATGCTGCCTTGAAATGGTATTAATTATGCCCATGTAACGCCCCAGTTGAGATAGTGGCCTTGGTAACCACAGAGTATACTTTTGTATAAACATGCTCGGATGCTTGGCCACTAATGACATGTGACAGGGACTAGCAGCTAATCAGTCATTGGGTCAGCTGAGTGCAAGTAAGTACAAGTAGAAGTACAAGTTAGTAAGTTCATATTCCCCAGCGAACGATTTGTCTTCGATATGGAAGCGCATCGAATCTTCATTGAACAGTCCAACACACCCATTTCTAGAAGGTGAGAGGGGTTGTTGTTCAATACGAAAGTAAACAAAAAACTTATTTTTCAAGTATTAAATAAATTAAATGAAATTAAGCACGTGTAGCGAATGACATCAAACACACACAAATGGGAAAGGAAAGGAAGAAGTGTCCAGAGGGAGGGAGGGAGGGAGGTAGAAAGAGAAGTCCAAATAAATGAGAAGCAAAATCAAAGGAGACCAACCCTCAAATTAGTTAGGGATAATAAAGATGGGTAGTCTTCTTCTTTGTCACTTAAGCACGCATGTGCATTTGGTATGTAAGAGTAGACAAATAATTTGGTAGTTGGATGAGATTATTGTCAAAGGATTTCATTAAGTTGGCAACAGATGCTTAGGATGGGAGTCCGGAGTGGCAAAAAATATGGCAAATTGTTTTGTAAAATTTAAAGATTTTATTTAAGTGCAGGAAACACAATAAAAGTTTTTGGAAGTAAGTTTGGATACTCCATACCACCCCAAACCCATATTTTTTCAATTTAACCCTGTCCCCCTCTCTTCTAATTTTGAGAGAAAGGGACCCATTGTTTAAGGCCGAGTCCGAACGGCCAAGTTTTAGAAGCTTTTTCAAGGCTGATTACTTCAAAGAAGGCGTCACTAGAAGTAAGTAAGCTTGAACCCAAAACCACAACACAAGCACATCAGGACCACACACTACAAGCTGCACCACACCCGGCTGAGAAAGAGTCTATTTTCTCACAAAGACTACTTTTCTATACCATATAGATGTCCGATTTCGACCAAACTTAGTGGAATCATGGGAAAGCATAGTAAACTAAGAAATACAAAGTTTGGAGGCGTTTCCTTTGAAAACAAAAAAGTTTTTCTCACTAAAAGTAGTTTCTCGACCGAACATTCCTATGGCAGCTATAACATATAGTCATTCGATTTTGACAAAACTTTAAGAAATTGTGTGAAAGCTTTTAAAATAAATATAGGTCAGTTTTTAAGAGGTTTACATTGAAAACAAAAAAGTTTTTCTTACTAAGACCATTTTTCTAACCTTTCTTTTCTATGGCAGCTATACTACATAGATGTCCGATTTCGACCAATCTTAGCAGAATCATGAAAAAGCATTAAAAACTAGTAAATACGGAGTTTGGAGACGTTTGCATAAAAAACAAAAAAGTTTTTCTCACTAGAACTAGTTTTTCGACCGATCGATCCTATGGCAGCTATATGTTATAGTCATCCGATCCGGCCGGTTCCAATAAATGTGCAGCGTATTTGTACTAAAAGACTTCGTGCAAAGTTTGGTCGCTATAGCTTTAAAACTGACGGAGGAGATAGCATAGAAACAGTCGGACAGATGGATAAGACGAAATCAACTAAATCAAACCTCTGCAAGGGAACAAAAAAAAATCGATACGACTTCTTCTGCGGCTGTGCTGAACGTTTTATTGTCCCTACGACAAATATAGACCAAAAACGGTTACGCAGGTGCATTTCTATAAAATCTAATCTCTTACTTGTACACTTAGGTACCAAAAAGGACCCATTTAGCGACCGATTTGCCACATACCAGCTACAAGAATAAGTTATATGATTTGGGCGTTTTCGACATATTTGGAGTGTGCAGTAAAAAACACTCAGTCCAAAATTTCATCTCGAAACTTTAATACTGAGAGACTAGTTTGCGCATAAACAGACAGACGGCAACTCAACTCCCTGTTCATGAATATATAGGTTATGGGACCGGAAAAGATTACTTCTATGCGTTCCAAACTTCTGGACAAAACTATGATACCCTTTGAAAGGGTATAATAAGCACTTGACGCAATTACCCAACAAACCATAACCTATAATACAGTTGAACCTCTATTGTCCGGTTTCTGTAAGCTGGGAAAACCGAAAACATCGGTGTCAAGATGAAAATACGAGTGAAATCAGCATTAACAAGAATTGATAGTTGTGTATCTTCTAAATAGATTTATCTTCCACGTGCATTACCTCAGAGTCTCCCACAAATAACTGCAAATACCCAAAATTGTGCCAATTATCTCCTATTTACAAACATTGCATACTTTAAGAAGCCGCTTATAATAATAAAGCATGCTTTTATAAACGTGGTAATAGAATCTCTTTTGTCACATAATAATTTATGAAAGTTTTTCCAACTAAAAAGCGCACCGCTTGAAATTTATTCTTGGAACTTTGTTGGCAATTCCAATTAGATTTTGTATTTTCTTTGTAAGAGATGAATGAAATTGTTTACAGTTTCTGCGAAAACCAAAAGGCTTGCTTCTATGCAAAAGAGCTAACAATAACAGCGAATAAACAAAACCTTGCCTGATTATGTAAAACATGGCGTTAGATTTAAAAATTAAAGTGAAATGTTTAAATTTAAAGTGATTTTTAGAATTCTACTAGCTAAATGAAAATATGGTGTGAAGCCCAGTTCAAACTTTGGCAAAATTCAAATTTTGTTTCAATAAACAGAAACTTTTTCAAAGTGCTCTTGCGCACCAAAGCAAAGGCAAGTAATAAACTTTGATTTTTGTCGAAGTACTGGCAACAATTTTGTTGAAGGAAAAAAATTGATATTTTCTTGCACCCTGCATCCCCTGCATTTCGAACCTCTGCACTTCAACCATTGAAATGCAACCAACCGCACCGTTGCTAATTGACACCTAAACTGCAATCCAAAAAGGACAACAGCCCTCCCCAAAAAAAAAAAAAAAACAAAATAGATAGATACACTGAGGCATATGTTTCTTCTTTGGCCAATAAATATAAAATGAGGGAAAAAATCTGTGAAAATCACGCAAAAATAAATCTGAAAACGACCGCACCCCTCAGTTGACACCTTTTAAGTGCATGTAAAAGGCGTTTTAATAGTTCGTTATGTCTGCAACCTATCATCAGGATAACAACCCCTCTCAGCTACAAGTTAGGGTGGATGGATATCACTGGCACAATATCTAATTGAAATTTTCCAGCTTGTTTAATTTGCTAAGCATTGATTAATGGGATTTTCATGGAATAAAATGGATACAAAAAAGAAAGAAAACAAATACACAGACTCTAACTGCTTAAATTTGTTGCGTACTTCTGATCAACTTTTATTGCAGCTGCACTTTCAAGTGGAGACAAAAGTTTTATGTGTTTTTGACATGGAGACAATATTGCCACAACTTAATCGATTAAAATGTTTGCATTTTCGACTGTCTCAAAAAAAGAAAACCAGAAAGAAAAACCAAAGCACTTTATCTAGAATCGTATAATTAGTTCGCCAAAGTCATTACCAGGAAATGGGAAATTTGTTGCTAACGGGGAAAAGAGGTTAAGTAGTAAGGCAATGCAATGCGAAACCCACATAGCAACGCACGAGCACGAAGGAGGCGGAGGAGCAGAAGCACTTAATATAGCTGGGATGCTTTTAAGTGAAGTTTGTCGTAGGGCAACCAAGCAGGAATGCATTTTGAAGAGTTTTCCTTTTTTTGAGCTGAGGAAATGAGATAAATGAGCTTCGCTTTGACCTTGGAGTTGTGGCAAACCAGCAGAGAATTCGTGAATCGGTTAGAGCACAATTAAATATTACATTAATTACAATCTAGTTGGCATGGGAAGTTGTGCTGTATTCATAAATATACCTTAGAATTTAGTTTTCTCTCAGAATTCCTACAGTCACAACATACTAAATTTTACAGTTCATAACAATAAATATTACAAAAATGTCTCTAAATTTACTTGGTTGCCTTACGGTTAACTCCATTACCCGGACCGTTCTACAGAGCAGCAGGAGCCTTCCCTCACGCTTGATGTCCAAAAAGAAGAAGCAGCAGCAGAGCAAGGATGGCAAGTGCGAGCAGAGCAGCAATAAGTGCGGTGACGATCAATTCTTTGGTGGATGCTTTAAGAGTACGTAGGACTTTGATTGAAAATGTAGATTGCTAGTCTAATCAAGTCACCACAGAGGAGGAAGAGTTCAAGTGCGCCCCCAAAAAGAAGGAGGAGAAAGGCAAAGGATGTCGCGATCCCTGCAAAGACGGGCCCTGTAGACAAGGTCGCGAGTAAATCACAGCCCATGCTTTATTTCCGCTTCTTTTCGCACAAATAAACCTAATCCGTATCACAATTTGTGGTTCCTTTTTTTTTTTTGCATATGGACCCCCCCGCACACAATAGCGGCTACGTGAGCTGCAGCAATGAAAAACGCTCAGCATCTGTTGACAGAAGCTGCTGTCACAGACAGGACATTGTCAACTTGTTTGACTGTGCACCTCGCTCTTCTCCTGCGTACATTTTAATCCTATTAGCACAATAGTTACTGTTGTTTCATATTGCAGTCATTTTTCTAGATTGCTCCGACACTCGGCTACGTCTGCTACGTACGTGTCCTGGGCTGGCCTTGAGCTTGGCCCCCAGTATGACCCAACCCACGTTCATAAATGGAATGGAAATGGGTTTTATTGTATGCACAAAACATTTGCGGTGTTGGTTGGTGGTGGTGGTGTCCGAGTACTTGGGAGTGGTTTTTATTCGTTCTTCTTTGCAATAGTTTTGTTGCTGTTGTTGTCTTGAAGTCGTTAAAAGCTTTTTTGCGTGCTATGTTCAGGTATTGGACAGCTTGAGCGACTTAAAATGGTAAGTGAAAATATGACGAGGACAATTAACAGTTAAAAAAAAAAAACTATATAAGATTTGACTATAAATTGGAGAATCCCAAAGACTTACTGAATCAATTCAATGCGGACCAAAAGTACTTGAGTGAATTATTAAATATTTTAATTTTGGCTGAAAGCAGCGCTCTGATACTGCTTATAACTAGACTATCGTTCGTCCCATTGAGACCCTTTTCGATTCCGAAATATGACTAGAAGGTAAAAACTGGAACTGCAAAAATGGGGGAGGTATGAGGATTTTTTCTCACTCTCTCTAAAACTACGAGGCTTAAGAACATGGATATATCGACTGATGCTGATCAAGAGAATATATATAACTTGTAGATGCTTTTTTTGGGTATACCATACGTAAAGTAAAAGTTTCTAAAATGTGTCCCAATGGCCAAATGCTCTTTTCTTTTTCTGCTTACACTGCGAAAGACTCCCTTCTCTACTACTTTATTCATGAATGTTCCTTCACACAGAAAGCCCTACGCTCACAGGAAACACCACTAGCTCCTAAAACTAACCCTTGCACAATTTCATATCAGATCAAAGATCAGCATATTTAAAATTATGTTGACGACTCAGAAAAAAACTTTTGTTGAGTATTTAGCAGGAATGCAAGCCGCTCGGAAATGGGAGCTGTTTGGGTTCAGTGATTCGAACAGCTTTTGAACCTGTGGTTCGGATCATGACATGGTTTTTGGAGTTAACTGAACGGTTTAGTGGTTCACTCATATTATACCCTTGCAGAGGGTATATTGAAATTGTCCAGATGTTTGTAACGCATAGAAGCAAGCATTTCCGACCACATAAAGTATATATATTCTTGATCAGCATGACGAGCTGAGTCGATATAGCCATGTCCATCTGTCTGTCCGTCAGTTTCTATGCGATTTTCTCCGTCAGTTTGAAAGCTATCGCTACTAAACTTTGCACAAATTCTAGTAGTACAAATAAGCTGTACAGGAGTCGAAATCAGCCGGAACGGATGACTATAGCATATAGCTGCCATAGGAACGATCGGTCGAAAAACTAGTTCTAGTGGGGAAAATGTTGTTTTTTATGCAAACGTCTCCAAACTCCGTAGTTACTAGTTTTTAATGCTTCTCCATGATTCTGTTAAGTTTGGTCGAAATCGGACATCTCTATAGTATAGCTGCCATAGAAAAGTAAGGTTAGAAAAATGGTCTTAGTAAGAAAAACTTTTTTGTTTTCAATGTAAACCTCTTAAAAATTGACCTATATTTATTTTAAAAGCTTTTACACAATTTCTTAAAGTTTTGTCAAAATCGAATGCCTATATGTTATGGCTGCCATAGGAATGTTCGGTCGAGAAACTAGTTTTAGTGAGAAAAACTTTTTTGTTTTCAAAGGAAACGCCTCCAAACTTTGTATTTCTTAGTTTGCTATGCATTTCCATAATTGAAATAAGTTTGGTCGAAATCAGACATCTATATAGTATGGCTAAAGAGTCAGAAAAGTGGACTTATTGAAAAAATCTTGTATGTTTGCAGTAGATATGTCCTTTAAATTAGTTAAAAAACGTGCAGCCTAGCCGAAGTTAACTTTCCTGTTTTTTTTTTTTTAAGTTGAAGTCCAAGTTTCTAAATTCCTTAGATTCCTTAAGTACATGTTTATTAAAGCTCAAGTTCTGGTTTCAACTACTGCAAACTGGTTACCCCAAAAACGATTAGTTGTTCCATCAGCTGCCTGTAAATTCGAATTACTGTCAACACATTAGGGCCATTCTTATATTTAAATATTAAGATATATTTCTTCCCTGCTAATCCATTCGCCCACAGACACACAAAACACAACAACAACAAAAATACAATTAAGAATCAAATTGGGTATGCAAACTTTTTTGTTCGACCAACAAAAGAAAAACAATTGTGCAGTCTAACTTTTGACACACAGCCGAATAAGCCGTAATGTGAGCAGCAGTGAGCAAAACAAAAAGAACAGTAGACGACCGGCAGTATGCCAAAGTTCCATCCCACACACACACACAATACAGCTGGGACACTTCCGCTGCTTAAGTCTTTGGTAATCTCATTTAAATAATTGCCGCCACAGAAATGAGAGAGCTGAAAATGTTTGTTGTTTAGCCTTAAATCTGTGCTGACCAGACCAGGGCGTAGTTGTAGGCCAAAGGCAGAGAAGTTCGGACCGGAAATTAAAATTGTAAAACAGCAGCTCATTATACGCTTACCTACACACTGAATCATCTCGGGTTCAGTCACTGGATTTGAACTGCAGTTGAGAGAGACCATCGGAAGTTCTCTGCTTCCTCTTTGCAATTCTGGTCTTGCACTTTTTTTTCCCTTCTTTTGTGGATTAAGGAAATTGGTACGTGCGCTTTATGCGCAATTGTTGGCACACTAACAACAACATTTTCAGTTTTATTGTTTTTGACTTTTTATGTCTCTGCATGGAGGGACTAACATGTCAGTTATGACTGCTGGCTAAGGTCTCTCCGTGGCATTAGAGCACTCAACTTTACTGCACATTGTTGGCGCTTGCATACAAATTGTGGGAAGGACTTGACCAAGGGGACAACACACAACATTTTAGAAAAGTACATAAAATTAAATTTACATCAATATTTTTTGAATGTGGGTGTCTTGTAGTTTGAAGTAAGGGTGTCGGTTATCAATCAGATGTATTTGGAATTTGATAGATATTCGCAAAAGTTCCCAAAATGTGCTGGACCCAACGCTCCAGCTGCAAAGTATTTACCAAGTAAATACGTTGAAAATGAAGTCAATATATTATATTTATACATTATCCTCTCCTCAGCTTTTCTTTTGCTCCAAGGCTGTAAGTTTTATACCTATAACCTTATCTCATGCATTCAAACATGAAAATCGTGTGCCTTCATAGCCAGTACAAGTCATTATAAAGTTTGTAGCGAAAACTCCAGCGACTTGACAACTTGTTTTTTCTATACTCTACGTATATTTCAAACTATAAACTATAAATTGACTGAAAATACAATTATCCATAGAGTCATTTTTGCCGCAACAAGTGTTTAGACGGAAAATAAATGCCATTATTACACACACAAACACACACAGAGAGGGACTTTTCAACAGATTCGCACACATTGTTAGGCAAGTGTACTGAGCAGGGTTCTCGAATATGGCGCAGCAATGTGTGGTGAGAAATCCCCGTACCGACCAACACTTGTTGGAGGGGAAACTCCCAGCTCCTGATAATCCGCTCATCAAACGTCAATACAACGCTCTCGTCTGCCGGATGCCTGCCTGCCTGTCAACTTGTTTACAAAGCATTCGAGACCAGAGAGGAGAGACCATCCTCATCATCATCATCAGCAACATCATCGCGCGTAGAGCCACCCGGAGGCAAGAAATTAATCACCAATACAATGAAAATTGTGCGGCTGCATGGCCCGATGCAGCTTTTTATTGTATGACAGCAGCCAGAGCTCCTAGTTCCATTTCAATTTGTTAAATATCCTTAGGGCCACACACATACACATAACTGAGGAGGATAGCAAAAAGGGTTTATTACTCATAGGAATGTGTCTAATGCTATTTGCTGTTTTTCAACGAGTTTTTTGTAATTGGGGCTAGTTTTGTGAAGCAATTTAAGAAGGTTGCTTTGGAGAAAAGGGCCTAATTTGTGCAAGGGATTAGTTTAGATAAAATTAAGTTTGATTGTGTCTTTCTGTAAGTTTTATAACTGGTTTGGTTCAGTAATTGTGGACGGTTGTAGTCGTGGGGGTTCGATAAAAAAAAGTTTTTTCTTTAAGAACTTATGCTACCGGTCATCTTCATTAGCTATTGAGAGCCTGCTGTGAAGAAACTTTCCAAGGATTTTGTAAAACACACGTCATATCTTCCACTGTTTTGAAGATACATAGTTCGTACCTTCTACTGATATTCAGTTATTAGCATTATATGTCGAACCTCCAATGGATTGGTGAAGATCGGATGAAAGATACTTCAGTTATATGGAGTATATAGCGACCTTTATTGCTTTTGGTCAAAGTTGGTTGTTAGCCGTCTCGAGGCCGGGAATTAATTATAATTCGGATAGTTCAGTAAGATACTAGAACTAGTCACTTACAAGCTTGATAAGGCTAATAAGCTTGATAAGGCTAAATTAGGTTAATGATCTTTAATGTAATTCATGACCATCTTCTTAAATTAAACTCTCATGTAACTGCTACTGTAAATAAGGCCAGTACTGTTCTTGTGTTTATTAACCGAAGTTCGAAAGAATTTGACAATCAAAAACACAACCAAGATTCTGTAGACTCGTCTTGGTCGTCCTGTTCTTGAATAAGAATCCCAGCCATCAAGATATAATTGAATCTGTACAAAGCTATAGCAATATTGTTCGCTTTTTGTGGATTGAACTGGTATTCGAGGATCGCTTAATAACTCTCTCTAGTAGATTACTTTAAGTTAGTCTTCCCTCCTTACTTACTATGATATATCATCATATATATCGTTTTTGTGTTCTGAACTAGAGATATACAGAGTATATAGAGCCGGAACGAAGTATTTTCGAATCTCCGACGCTATAAATTATATGTATTCTTGATCAGCAACAACAGCTGAGTCGATAAAGCCAAGCACTTCTGTTTTTATAAACAAAAATATCTCAGAGATGGTAAGATACTGAGGTTCGACAAGTATGTTCCATGTTTATATTCAATGTTTGTTTGTGCAGACAATCTTTAATTTATATAATTCCTTCAACGCCTCCCTCGCCTGGTCTAGCTAGCAACTACCTTGTTGCTCCCTTTTCTAGCGAACAATAATGCAGCATCCAATCCCTTGCGGTTAAGATGAGATACAATTTGCCCCAACTCAATATTGCCATAAACAAATACAATGAAAAGCAAATGTTTTGCCAAAATCACTGTGCGAAATGACAACAAAACCAACCAAATTATAAGCAGGATCAAAGGCGGCAGCAGCAGCGGCAGCACCCATTTAACCCTTTTACGAATATAAAAGACCTTTTGTTGGTATCGGCAAAAATTATAGCACAGAATGCATTGCATTGACATGATCCGATTTGCACAAAAACGATCTCGATATGTTTATACTCTTTTTTGCGACGCTCAAGGACATGAAAAACTTTTCTTTCACTGCCGAATGACGTCAATGAGCCTTCTTTTTCAGCTGGTTATGTTGACATTGGCAAATAAGAAGAAAACGAAAAAGAGTTTCAATTAGGAAGCTCCTTTAAATACAAACAATGCCCATACAAATGTATATTTAAGCCAATTTTAGTTAAGTTAACCTTTTGAGGCCGCCGACCTTGTAGACAAAAGTTGAAACATTTGATTAGGGACGCCCAAGAGAAAATTAGCTTGACAGTGAACCGACGGCGGAAAAGTTTTAGGTCTTAAGACTTTAATTATGGGTGAATAATAATTATGATATTTTCAAACCATTAGGGATAATAATCCATCTCAGTATTTATAGATTGACTTTGCACAAAAAAAAGTTTACAAATTAATTCTGATAGAATAAAGATTAATGTAAAACCAAATTCCATTACTAATTGAGTTTTAGTTGAAATAATATATTAACATTAATCATGCACATTATGGCATTCCATTTAAATATTCCCCGTTTGTTAATTGGGTTTTAAGACACGAACTGGGAGGTAATTAAAAGCATAATAAATAAACAATAATAATGTCAGGTCAGGTCTCCATGACAAAGCGAATGTGATTGTCGTCCGCATTTCAACGATTGAAATATGCTCTGTCACACGATTAACAGTGGGACAGTCGAATATGACTTACATTTTTGTCAAGTGATAAATTGTATAATTTTTTGGAAGTATCTTTTAAGCATCAAATCGACTAGACCTACATTTTGTACTAAATATACTGCTTTTAACACTGGGAGTTGGTACAATTTGATGCTTGGAACGGGCTAATTCGGGACACTCCACCATACTCATTATACAGATTACTGTATCCCTCAAACTCTGGACACGTCATACGATGTCTATATTCTACAACACAGCAGAGCTAAAGCCATCTACATATAATCGGTTGGTTTTTAACGCGACGAAGAAGCAGTAGAACAGGGCGATTTTTTTGCCAACCTCTATTTTAACTTATTGCTCCGCCTTCCTGATTACTTTAGTGTATACCAAGCGGAGATGGTGGTCATCCAGGTAGGTGGCAGCTTCATAGCATACTATGGGTCAAAGGAGGAAACGTCTTCATGTAGTCAGTTAGTCAATCCGCACTTTTTAAACTTAAATCATATACAAAAATGCGTACTGAATATCGCTCCTCTATGAATAAGATCCCACGACACTTACGTATACGCCTCAGAAGATTGTCTAAACATCAAAACATAAAAGGAAACTGGCCAGAATAGGTACCTCCTTCGAGCTCCTTTCAGAAAAGAGCACTATTGGGATGGCTACGGCATTACAAATTATTACAAATGCTGAAACACTTTGTCTAACTGAGGATAGGGAAAAGCGAGGCTTACGTTGCCAACAGAAAGAAAAACATGTTGCTTCTGGTGGGAAACTGTCTTATCGACAGTCCATGATTTCTGCAGAAGATGCAGGTACGAAGAATATTGAAAACAGTACAACATTTCCTCTGTCATTGCCCCGCCCTGAGTGGAAGAACACTTAGGATACTAGGTCCACCTCTCCTACTCAACCTCTCGAAGAAATCCAAGCTAGAGTTCCCAGCTCTAGCAAAATTCATTCTGGGACCATGGTACAAATGGTACAAAAAATATAACCAGCAGTTTCCAATTTCTTAATACATAAACTAGCCAATTAAATTTTGATTGTTTTCTAAATTCCCAAAAATCATTACCCTACTCATATAGATGCATTTAGCAAGAACCAAAATTGTGTGTGATTTTGAACTTTGGGGTCAATTACCCCCACTGTAAGTTTGGTAGGATATGCTTAATGCGTTTATGGTCAATGCAATATGCAAATGCAATTAAGATGCATAGCCAGAGCGGTGAAAGCCTACCACCCCATATAATGGAATGGAAATGGAATCACGTACAAAGGTTGTGGTTTTGTTTGTAGGAGGGGGCGGGGAGAGGGGACCAGCGGGGTCAGAAATAAAATCAATAGAGGGTGTCCCAGACCAAAAACCCAGCTGCATTTTAGCGAATTGTTTTTCACAAGTTTACATTTTTATTAGAAAAGTTGCAAAATTGTTCTAAAAAGTTAGAAAATACAAATTTAATTCATTCAGTATTTCTTCTTGTGCACTCCAGCAGCCCTTTAAAAATCATGGAAAATTTCACCATGCATATACATTTTTCGCACGCCATTTGCTTACAATTTTGTATTTTTTTTTACCATTTATCAAAGCCAAGTGAGCCTGAGGCTTAAGAATATGACTTAAAAGTACATGCTTATGCGAGCAGAAGAAAAAATGATTATATAGGCAGTTGACAGCGTAAGATGCAAGATGAATATCGATTATGAATACTGAAACCTTAAAACCCAACTCATCGATTTTTTAGAGAACATTCAAAAGGGCGGAAGGTTGGTAATTATTAGTTAGTCGATTGACATGCGGGGTATGAATATTTTACAATTTCAGTGTGCTTTTGGGGTTGAAAAGAGGTTAAGTTCAATTGACATGACCAAAGAACTAAAATTGTTAATTTTTTTAATGAAAAGTAAGCCATGGGTTCGGTTCGGTTCATTGTTTTACGCCTTAAATTCAAATAAGAACTTTGCTGTTCGAGAGTGTCCGATTTTTATAGTTAACTATCAAAAACCTTAAACTCTTTATCCTTTATTGGTCAAAGGAATTTTCTTTTTTTGTTAATGAAATGAACTGAAAGGTTTTCCCTTGCGGATTTTGATTCCGTTTAGTATTTTTGAAAGGACATTTGGCTCATTTTATCATTCGTCCCAGGAATGTCATTCTTAACTGAGCAAACCTTCATACTCCCACATATTTGCTACCTCACACTCTTACACAAAAGTTATTTGACATATATTGACTTAAAAGACATAAACCTCTTGCCAGCGACTCCTTGCATTTGTATGTATATACATGTAATATATATTCCCTCACACATATTTATTACATAAATTCAACAGAAAAATGTAAATATAAAATTAAATTCGTTGAAATGGCTACCCAAAAAACTTGATTGACAGTCTGCCATTCAACGTTTTCAGCAATTTATAATGGATTTGATTTCGATTAAAATCAAATGATGTATGAATACTTTATTAGCTCGCTGTATGGGTATCAAATTTATGCATATTGTGCACATATTTGTTTCATACATTGCCAACAGCAACCTGCACATCTAATCAAGTCAAATGTGCAGCGGAAATCAAGTAAACTAATTTAACAGCACAAACTAACGGCAATCATTTGAATGAATCGTGATCCTGCGAGTTGTGGGGCGGAAATGCAATGGCCAACCACACACACACACACACACACAGAGATGGGATCGAGGGGACACTAGACTAATGCAATCAAGGCATATATGCAGTTTTCATGCATACACAAGCAATATTCTTCTCTCCTACATATCTACTTTTCTATCCCGTGCAAGTAATTGCATCATGGTATACCATGAGTGTAAAAAGGGTCCTCCCTCCTTGCTGGCTTTGTGAGTATTTTCATGGCAAATTGAAATTTACGAGTGGCAGTCAAGCGTTAAGAAAATACGAAAAAAGAGAAAAAGAAAACCCAAATGCAACTGTCTTCTATATGCATCTGCGTCTTCTTTTTTCTTTTTGGCCCGTGACAAAGGAGTTGGAGTCGAGCAGTAGCCATTTTCCTTTCTCTAATTGTGACAAATTGTGGCACATGCAACATGGTAAAAAGATGGAAGGTGTATGTCCTCTGAGATTCTGATGCCAAACGCGTGTCTCTTTCCCCCCCTTCTTTTCACTTATCTTTTTTTTATTGTCGTCCACAAAATGTTGACATATTTTTCTATTATGTTGCTTCTTGGCTATCTGTTTCATTGATATAATTTATGGACTCGTGGCCGACTAGGCAACCTGCGAAGTGGAAGCCCTTCGTGTGTGTTTTTAATAAGAAGTTGAAGGCGCTCCCTTACTTAAAGCTGTTGACACATAAATAGCAGCGAAAATGAGAAGTAACAGGAAGGCGGGGGACAAGACAATATATTCAGATTTTGATAGATGTATGGACAGTAGCTGTTGGTTTAAAGAGAAAGAGTCTTTAACTTAAGCGTTCGCAACTTTTTCCATGTTCCAAAACATCAGCTCTTTGTTGATGTAGCTTTTGTATACTTGCTTGTTCCACGTCTTGATTACTAGGGCAAAACGATCTTCATCAACTATGTATTCTATGTATTCAAGCCACAAAACCATTTCTCTTCTATGGATTATGTCTGCCATAAGCTTTCAATATTTCATTTTGGTATTTTCAAGTCGGATCAGTGCAGTTAAATAATTTTCTCAATTTTTTTTTCTGCACAGTAATTAGTTTTATGACTTCCAGGTGGATTCAGAGCAGCAATACAGCTTAGAAAATTACCTGAATCTTGATTCTTGATTCTCCTTTTTGTGGTCTGAACCTTGTTAAGTATTTCCTGAGTTTGGAAAAGTAAGCAGGGATGGGCAGACTGTCCCTGTTTGCATCTTAGGGTAGGCTTTTATTGACTCGAGTCTTTTGAGGTGTTTACACAGAGAAAGCAACACGCCGCGTATAGAAACGTCATTCCTAAACGAATCGAAGCTTATCCTGTTAAGTTTTCCAACCGAAATGTAGTTAACAGAATGTTAAATGCCATGTAGAAAACCGGTTAAAATACAAATGCTGCATAGCCAAAGGTTCAGCTTACACTATAAACAGAAAATCAGCTTATTTTTAAATAACTTCTACATTTTTCGTACACAAATCTGAATACCACACGAAATTTGGATTTTCTACAAGAACATTTAGAAATTGATAGCCTATATATGCTGAATGCTACACTTGGAAAATTTACACCAATCATGTTCATGATCCTCTTCGCTCATTGTCGCTTCCTGTTATCACTGTGATTTGCCATAATGCCGCGCGAGTGCTCGATAGTCGTATGGGCTAAGATGTCGAGAATTATGATGTCGGCATTTGTGTTTAAATTCCCGACACAAGATAAGTGAGTTCGAATCCCAGACAAAGTATGTAAAAAGAGCTAGTCTTCTCCAACCTCACACGGACACGAAATGGGTGGGAAAATCCCTGTCAAACGTGAAAAACCTAAATTTTTATGAAGTTCTTGCATTTATTTTTCCTTTTCCCTGGTAGCACAGGCACTTTTAGATTAACTCACGTCTTAAGATTTCGATCTAAATTGTGTAGAATTTTGAAAGAGATTTCGCATTTAACAGGTTCGAAATATCTCAGTTTTTCTATAGATTTTTCAGAAGATCGTGCATCTTTCTTTGGGGAATTCATTTGCGACTATCTTTTACCAATGGTACACTAAGCAAAACGGCATTTTAATTTGATTGGTGACGATCTGATAAACGATAGTCGAGTTATAAGGAACACAAACAATTATGCTGGGCACCACTGGCCACAACAGCGATAGGCAGTATTTCTCATACCTCAATACTTAGTGTATCATCTAATACAAAATATATCACAAATATTTAATCATTTTGAGAGGTACAGAGCAGGGTATCCAACCGAAACGATATTTGGTATCTTGGGTCATAGATATATTTCGGTTATTATGGGAAACAGACATAGATTGCTTGTCCGTTTTCTATAATGTTATAAACAGCATTTGGCCAATATAAATGCCTTTCCCCAAACCGAATTTTGGTTCTCTTGGATACCCTGGCCACTAATCGGACTTGACCAGCTTTTTACTTGTTTCTCACTAGATTGATACTAAAATAAAAGACTCATTCAAGAGGCGGTTTACACAATATCGATTGTTTTGAGTTAAAGTAGGTAAGTGACTTAAAATCAAAAATGTTTGTTATTTTCTTAAGTAGACACTGAACTCTACTGCTACCGATACTTAATTCTAGTTTGATCAAAACCTATGAAACAACTTGCAATCTGATCTAAATCAAATTAGCCTCCTGTAAACCATTCAATTAATGTTATAAATATGCATGTACCTATTTATATCGACATTTTCAACATATTAAATTCAATTTTACCCATCCCATTATTCCTCCTCTCCCTATTTTGTCCCTTCATCGGCTCTGGCAGGCAGCCCTTGGTTGCTTCAATGTTCAACAATGGCTGAAGGGAGCAAATTTGTGCACTCGCCTGATTCGTTATCTATAAATAATTATATTAACTTTGCTTTATGGTGTCGAGGCGTTTGATGGGTGCTCCATCTTCGAGCTGCATTTTGCTTAGGCAAACTCAACAAAAAAAAAAAATCCGAGAGAAAAAATACCCAAATGGCAGCCACTGGAACTGTCAAGCGAAACCCTCCATAGCATAACTCTGACAATATTGCGCATACGAAATTTTTGTGGTACACTGGGGAGAACGCGTTTAAGCCAAGTCAAAGTGAAAGCAACACAACCGAGACCCGAGCAAACAAAGTTGGGGCCAAAAGATTTTCTTTTTTTTTTAAATAGAATTTTTATTGAAATTCCTAGCATAGCAAATGATGTGGTGGGGCCACATAGAAGTGGGTATAAAACTTTGTTCACATCAAAGGACATTTATGTATGAGCATATGTAGATGAAGTCGCACTAATTAAAGCCTAATTTGCTAGCTCGTTGATATCAACGAGTTTCATTTGCCTATTCATGAGAAGAAGCAACAGTTTCAAAGCACTCAGCTGCAATTCCTTCAACACTTTCGACATATTGCTGAAAATCAGACACAAACACACAACAGGACGACGCACATACAGAAAAGTTCTCTCTGGTTTTTTGTATTAATTTCTTTCAGCGATTTCTGTTTTTGTTCCCACTGCACCTGAAAACGCGCTTAGCCCGGAACGTGTTCTTCACTTTAGAGCTGTGCGCGTGCTACTGATTTGCTGATTTGGCGAGGACGACGAACAACAAGTTGCAAAAAAAATGTTATATATGTATGAAATTTCGAGTCGAAGTTTTGTCCGTGCCCTTGCCGAGGCGACACGATACCGAATGTTTGCTCTACTGCCCGAAATTAATGACAAAAATGAAAGCTTTTTGTTGGTTTGGCATTGAATTTATTTCCCGTCCTTTTGTGCAACTTCGAAAGCTTTTTCGCAACTTGTTGCCATTGTGCCATATCAGCTGTTGAACTCTCACTGAATGTGTGCGGTTTTTAGGCTTTCCTTTTTGGGCGAAAAATTCTTGAAAATTGCGGAGAAGTCTTTGTGTAGTTTGCCGCACACGCCTTTGGCATGTCAGTCACCTATCAATTTACTTGTGAGCTGTCCCGCTGGTATCATTCAATTTAATGATAGCAGTTCGAAAAAGCTTCTCAAGGAGCTTTTTATGGCCTCCCTGTGTGCGTGTGTGGCTTCACCTTGAAAGCTTATGCGGGCAACCATGGAGAATGGAGATAAAAACAACGCCTTAACCTCTGAGATTCCGTTTGTAGCATACTTTTTTACGTTTTTCGCCCTTATTCCGTACGATTTGATCTTAATGACCGGTGCCCCAACTACCGGGCCCTTACTCGAATTACCGTAAATCACCCCATTTGCAGCTATGTAGTTAGTTGGCCAGAAGTTTGGCTCTATGTTGTGAGTTTACCTGTTGGCATGTTTGTGCCCCTGAAAAATACAAAACTGACATTGAGCAAAGCTGCAAAATATGTACATACAGATGTAAGTTTACCCATGAGCTAGCGGTTTTTTCTGCATTCTGTTTGCACTATACAAGCACAGGCAGGAGTTGATATACATTGCTTAATATTTATAGGTGTGAGCGTGTGCATGTGTATAAGAGATGGTATATATTTTATGTCGACAGGAAACTTTTGAGGCAGACGTCTTGAAAGGAAAGCACAGACATGTACAGATGGGGTACTTGGAGGTAAGTAGTATGTACGAATGTGAGTAGGGAGGCATGTGGTCAGAAATTTATGGGTTAATAGCGTCTAGTAGAGGCTTTTCAGTCTGCCTGTTATTCGGTGCAGAAAGCAGTTTACTGTTAACAGTTCTCCAAATTAAAATCACAAAGGAAGGACTTTATGTGTGATCTAGTATTCTTTTTGTTGAATACTTGAATACTTGTAAAATGAGTAGAAAAATGCTGGCAATGGCTGCACTTTTCGGCTAAATGTTTGTGCCCACCGCTGTTTTAGATTGCCTAAACCTCAAAGATGACCTGATCTCTCAGCTAAGTTTTCGACATTGACATTGCTCCACTAAAATGGCTTTTAGAATTTTGATAATTTTCTTTAGTATAAAAATTGTGAATATCTAAGTTTCAAAAATATTATAAAACATAAGGGTTCTCATCAGAGGACATGGGACGATTCCAGGAGCTTTCCGGAAATAGTTGTATTAAAATTTGTATACCCTGTACCCATTAAAAATGAGTAAAGGGGGGTTCAGAAAGTTATGAAATAGTATGTAAACGGGCAGACGGATACCTTTCCGACCCTATAAGTTTGTTTCACATTTGGAAAATCAAAAAATTTAGCAAAATGTCTGACTTTCCATTGTTTTAAATCTCAAAATTACATTAATTTAATAGTTGTACGTTCACAATATAAGATAAATTTGTTTTCATAAATGTTTTAAAATTGTGGAGCGTAAAAAAAAGGGGGGAAAGCGTTCCTGACTTGTTGAACTTGTTTATTGAACTTGACTTTGCACGTGTGCTGTGGCTTAGAAAAAGACACAATTGACGAATTTGACACAAAAAAAAAAATCGAACTGATATGACAACTGAGTTGTAAATTCCGGGAAGCTGTTATTGTGTGTTTTGTTGTGTCTGTCCAATTGTGCTTGGTGTGCCCTTAAGGCGAAAAATCTAACAAATGTATTCTTGACTCGTGGAGTACAACGTTTCTATTGCAGAATGACAAGTTGTCTGCCAGGTTTTGCCCCTTTTTGAAATTATGTCAAGTAAATATGGCTTAAAAGGCAAATAGAGATTCCGATTCGAATGGATTGTAAAATTTTTCGTAGTTAGGGGAATAAATCCAAATTATAAGTTTGAAATAAGGATAATGATATGTTATCTTGTGTGTCCTCATAACTTAAAGAAAATTTGCACACACGTCTTGTATTTAATTTTTAAAAGGCTGTATTGCACTGAATATTTGTAAAATTTAAAAGGGATTTTACAAAAACTGAATGTGAATATTTAAGATTTAAAAAGAACAAGTATGATAAATGGACTAGTATGGGAGGTAGGGTGGGGCGTGGTCCGAACTGCAAACATTTTAAAATTAGTATTTGTTCTATGCAGTATATACGCCAAATCGCAATCAGGACTTCATGAAACATTTTTGGGCTTTCGCTAATGTGAAATTTTGAACAAAACATTGATATTTCGATAAGTATCCATAATAATTTAAATAAAAAATGTTGAATAACAAAATTTTAAGATATCGACCTCATATTTTGCATTTCAGTGCCTAATACATATATAAACTTTCAAATTTTTAATGATCGAATTATTCATTGCAAAGGGTATTAAAGTTTATTAAAAATGTAGCATACTTTTCAGAGCAGAAAGCGCTTTCAACAAAGGTAGTGTTCTTATATTTACATTAGTGTTAACGCTCTGTTGATTTACATAAGAAAGGACTATTAAACCTTGATTTCACTAAGTAACGGGTATATCAAAGTCGGGCAGGGCCGACTATAACACATGCTCTCATTTAATAATTATATGAGGGTTTTTTTTAACATTGTCTATATTTTTAACAATGCACTATATATAAAGGGTGCTTAAGACAATCCAATACAAACAAGAAAATTAAACTATTTAGGCATAAACCATAAACATAAAATCATTATTTTATTGGTACATTTATGTTCCAATCAACTTGTGATTTCGAAGAGCTTCTCCAATAAACTATTATTGATTATTTTATTGTTTTTAGTATTTAAACCACATTTTAGGCTGCGCCTATGCGCATTATTGCAGCCATCTGGGCCCTGCAAACTTTCATTCCACATATTGACAGCTTGTTGCTCTACTGCATATCGTTTTCTCTTATTTTGTTTTATCGCTTTCAGTGTGTGCTTTTCCTTCTCTTTTGTGGGTTTTCTTTTTTCTTTTTTTTCGTTTTCAGCAACAAGTTGCTTACGGTTTGCCAGCCAACCTGCTGCTGGGTCACAGAACGCGGCTATAACCCCAAAGGGGGTGCCGAGGTAAGCGAGAATTGTCGCAGTCGTCTTTGTCGTGTGTAAGTATGTATATTTTCTTTGCACTGCCCCTAAGTCATGTTGGCATATATATATTTATTTATGTCCTTTGCCAATTCGCTGGCATTTACTTTGCTGTTGTGCAGGTCGACTTGATTTCATTTTTATTTTTCGACGTTTTAATAACAACGAAACTGAATTTAGGTATTTGTTTTATTTTTTCAGCTGTTTTCGCTCCAAGAACGATGATTGCCCCAGGCACAAGTATATACATGTGTACATATGTATGCACATTTGTTTGTGTGTATATTTACAGAAATTTTCTGGCTTTAATCTTAAAGCTTTTGTAAAACAACGACGACAACCATTTTCCATTTGAGCTTTGAGGTATAACATGGCACCTTTTGTTTCTTATGGCTTTTCGGCCTCCTTTTTTTGGTTTGGGGAAGGAGAGTTCGTTCACATTTTTGCTTGACTGGACTTTGCAACTTTTATTTGGAGAAGTTTGTCTAGCGTTGAGTGCTTGTTTGTATGTATAGTAATATGAATATAACAATTTGTCAATCATCACAAATTTACGTTGGCATCGCTGCGAATGCTTTAATGTTTTGCTTGTGACTGTTTGTGTCTGTGTGTAGGTGTATATTTATTTGTAGAATTTTTAAGCTCTTTATGTAATTGAAATCAAAACACGTGCCACTCAATGTGCTTGCCAGCCACGATTATGGCAACAAATTCCGTTAAATTTGTAATTTGATTCTGTTTGATTTTTTTTTTTTTTTTTGATATGAATAATTGTAAAAAGAAATTCCACAGTTATGATTTCCAGTAGCTTTATGTGTATCCTAACATAATGAAAAGGATTCTCGAAGATTATGATAGTTGATAACCTGAAAGTTCTTTCTAATTCAAGATATTGCACTCAGAAAAAATTTATTTTTAGTATCCTCTCTTTCTTTAAATTTTTGGATTACTTTGTGCATTTTTGTATAATACTGATTTCATGAGAAACCCAGTTCAAGCAAGGCTCTGTACATACAAATATTTACAGAATATATATACAGAATATATATCACAGTCGGTTGGACTGCCATTCTTAAACTTTCCGCAGCGAATTTCTAGACGAGGGAAGAAAGAGAGCAAACCAAATATAAAATCTACTAAGAATCCTGTTCCCTGTTCTACTTAAGTCCTTACTTGTAATTTTATTTTTGAGTTCAAGACTTTATAATTCATACACCCAAGAAGATCTTTTATTGGATCCAAAGAAAATGTATGCTTGAATGGATAATGGGTCGAAACGAATCGTAGCGATCATCTCGATTATTTCTCTGAGTGTAATGGAATCTCCACCTATTCAGAATGCACTTATAAACTCTCAGAACAAAAAGCCAATTGTAGAATTGAAAATATGGAAATAATAAGAGAATTCATTTTCCAAATCTGAAAAAATCTTGATCTGTGTATGATATACTCTCTCTCTTATAGACAGTGAGAGTCTGAAGCGTTCTTACGGACAGACAGACGGACATAGCTATATCGATACGACTGTTGATGCTAATCAAGAATATATATATACTTTATAGGGACGGAAATGTTACACTCTCCCTGTTACATACTCTTCCACAACTTCATTATCCCCTTTTAGACGTTTTCAGTGGGTACAGGGATATAAATACTAAATTTATACGAGTTAGTACTCTATATATAACAATGAGAAGTTTAAGGGACTCTTTTTATATCTCATATAACTAGCCCAATAACTGACTGTAAAATAGTCTTTAGTGATTATAATTCATTTTTCATAAAATTCCATATAAGACCAAGAAAATTTCGGAAAAGTCCATTGTTTAGACCTTGTTATAGATTTTATTTGCGAATTTCGAACCAGTATTTAAGCCATTTAAATATCATCAAGGTGCTTACAACGCTTTAGGAGAGCTTCACACAGAGATAATGTCAATAAATGTACATAGACTTCTAAAAATCTTCAGAAAATCTAACTGAATTGAAATTAGTAATGACAGCAAAAATCCAATAAAAGAACATATACGAATCTGACTCTGCATAAAAACAAAAACTTTTACTACTAAATAACATATGCAGATGCCCTGACAAACACAATTATCTCCCTCAGCTTCTGTAATTTGTTACATTTGTCTAATGCCAAAGTCTCCACTGAGTCACTCAGTCACGCTTCCCACTTAACATCGCACACTGGTGGCGACTTCAGCATATGCTACACAATCATAATTACATCGACTTGAGCACAAAGGAGCCCCAAGTCCACAAGGTCCACAAAAATGGTGATAAAGATACAGTTTTGCGTTTACTGTCCCAGCTGTCGTCAGCTGCTCCAGTGGCGCAAATTGTTGCATAACGAAGCGACAAAATGGCTGAAACTCATTTTAAACACGGCGCCACTCAAACGGTTGGGCGCCACTGAAATTGGTCTACGGTCGGTAAGATGTGGGGTCGTCGCCGCCCAAAGACCAAGTCAATGTGCGCATGATGAGCCATGTAACAAGTTCATTAAATACAACAACAGGAAGAAAAAAATCCCGGTTTGACCAAGGACATTAGATGTAACCTTTTGCCACGATGAAGGTAGCAAAGTTTGCGTAATAGAATAGCTACAGCTGTAGATGAATCTGCAGGAGGTCAGCTGGATGATAAGCAAATCTAGGTTCCACGAAGAGGTAATCAAATGGTTATCGATTAGAATTCTCTGAAGTTGGAAGCGATTAAATCTGGAGGGGACAAATTAAACACATAAATAACTTTCAAAGTGGATAAGGTTTTACTTGGATTTTACAACAGTTTACTGGATTAAAGAGCTAAGTGGGCGTGAAGTATGGCCGAGCAACAACTTTTGCCATATCATTTCGTACAATAGGGCAAGATGGGGCTTTATTGTATCGGCGCTTACACCAAAAAGAAAACTGTGACGGCAGATAAGTACAACAAAATACAAATATGACTAAAATACAATATGATTCTTAACATATTAAGTTGAAATAATATTCCCTTTGACTAAAATACAATATGATTCTTAACATATTAAGTTAAAATAATATTCCCTTTGATACACATTAGACCTATCTATAAAATTATACTTATAGTTCACCAAATAATTCATTCATAGAATTATGGATTGAGTGTGTAGAAGAATGGGTCAAAATGGGCGACAGAATGAGCAGATGACATATTAGTTGATTGCCTTGCCTTTTCCTTCTGATATTATTACCAGCTTTCTGAAGTATTTCGCGTTCGCGGGTTTGGTTCGGTTCAGTGGTTTAGTCGCTATTTTTAATATATATTTTATAAAGGCACGTTTCCGAAACGTTTTACCAAATTTACAAGTATTATTGTCTGAAGGAAAGCGTCTTACGTTTTAAGACATGTCAGTCAACGGTACCGAACCGAACCGTTTAGGTTGACTTCTTTTGGTTCGGCTTAGCAATTTCAAAACGACAACGGTTCGGTTTGTGGTTCGGGTTATCATCGGAATAAGAGTTTCAGGTACGGTTTGGTTCGGATCGGTTTAGAACAGGTTTGCATTCCTGCAAAAATGGACGAAATCATCAAAATATCTTGGAATTTGATTTGCTTGGTGCTTGATCTGTTTGGAGTCATCAAAAATATAAGCCAAATTGAATTTTGTTCATTCACTCGCTCCACGCATGCAGTGGTCTAGGATGCACCTTTAAAAAACAGTTTTATAAAAGAGCATGAACACTAACTATACTCGAGAACAGATTTATAACTTATGCGAAATGCCAAAAAAAAACGCTTTTAATTTCAAAATGGCCTCAATTATTATTTCATAAGTTAAACCTTATGAAAATCACAAAAAGCAGTGAACATTATGATAAATATGTCTTTAAACCACATTTTCCCAAGTCTAATATGATTTAAATCGATTTAAAAATATGCAAAATTCGCTGTGTACTTTCATCAAAGAATGTTTCAAGTGTTTTCCATACTTTCATAAGCAGGTAGCAGGTTCCATTTACAAAGCCTCAGAAACTGCTATACTTCTTAACCTATCTTTAAATTCCATAATATGTTTAAGTAGTAAACAATTTTATGTGTCAATTAAGAAAGGAATAAGTATGGCGCGAAGTTTGCGTGACCGAAGACCATTTAAAAAAACACCACCACAATTCTACTCACATAAAACTGAAAATAATCTAGGCCAAATCAACAGCGACACGAACTCACCCATTTCACTTGACCAAAAAACAAAAAACAAAAACAAAAAAGGAAATCTGATTTTGATTCTCTCCCTATATCTACTTTTTAGCCACACATTAGCCCCATGTTTAGTTTAAAGTCCAAAACTCATTTACTCAAAGTTTACACAAGCTCGGCCCTCACAGACAAACACAAACACATTCGGGCAAATTTATTTGTTTTTGTTTATATTTGTACAGGGCTTTTTTTTTGTTTTTTTTTTTTGTAACTTCAAGGCAACAAGTGTCCTTGATAGAGAACATTCTCTTCATTAAATGCAAACGTATTCAGAATAAGGCAAGGCCAATAGTTTAATTAAGAAGCGGAAAGTACAGACATTTGTATTGCATATTCCCAGGTACCCTCACATCCACATCCACCTGTTTCTATTCAAAAATAGCTTTCAAGTTTAGTTAAGTTGATGCTTTCCACTAAGCTTTGTATGTACTAAAAAGCTGTCAGCTTTTGAAAGCTCCTTTCGAAGGGTCTATTTCTTGGAGTCAAACAGATTCAAATTAAACACTTGAGACCACAACCGTTGCACTGCAGGAGGCGGCTAGTTTCGCTGGAGACAGACTGTCTAGACTTGCACACCTGACAAATTTTCTCTTAGCTCAGGTAGAACCAATTGTTCCTTCTCGTTTTTTTGTTGTTTGTTTTTGTGTAATTTCAATGGAATTTCTAACTGCAATGCCGACGGCTAATGATCTTTTAACAGGCCCAGAGGGCAGAAGGGAATTTCCCAGCCTTGACGGAGGTGGTAGGGTCACAGCGATTCATTCAAGACAAGATCCCAATGAGCGAAACACTTTAAAGTGAAGAGGTTTTGCACTTGAATTTGTATTCATTCATGAAGTGCTTGCACTTTTGTTGTGCCCATAGACTTTCTATGCAGGACATCCTAGACACAGCAGGCTGCAAAACAGCGGGCATTGCAAGGCAAGTGGACATCTGGCTGTAGGAAGAGCAGCAGTTTGTATCGCACATACAGATGCAAATATGCAAATATTTTGGATCTGAGATTTTTATATTCAAAATAGAATCATTTATAAATTAAACCTTCTATTAATCAAATTCTAGTTATCACCATGAGCATTTTTTATACTCTGTACCGTAGGTACATAGAGTATTATAAGTTTGTGCAAAAGTATGTAACATCCAGAAGGAAGCATCTCCGACCCCATAAAGTATATATATTCTTGATCAGCATCAACAGCCGAGTCGATATAGCCATGTCCGTCTGTCCGTCTGTCTGTCCGTATGAACGCACAGATCTCAGAGATGGTAAGAGATAGAGGTTTAACATGTATGGGCATATGCTTCTTATGTTTGCAGGCAGATCAAGTTTATTTTCAATTTTGGCCACGCCCCCTCCCGCCCCCGCAATTTAGAAAAATCGTCATATCTCCCACAGTTTTGAAGATAGATGGCTTGTTCCTTCTGGACATATTTAGTTATTATGATAACTTATCGATCCGCCAAAGGAATGAAGAAGATCGGATGAACGGTTTTCGAGTTATGATCAAAAATAATTGGTATAGAGTATGTTATAGTCGGGCTTGACCGACTTTCTTTCTTGTTATTATATGAAATGATCTCAAGTTAAGACCACAAATATACTAGATTGGTATTATTCTGCATGGTTATAAATATCTCAAGATATAACTCGTATATCGTTTATCCAATCTTAACATTTCTTTCGGTGTCCAGAAGGGACAAATTGCAAGTAAACTTGATTTGCTTGCAAGATTATGTCGAACCTTCATCTCTTACCACCTATGACATCTGCGCGTCAGACGTATATGACTAAATCGAATCGGCTGTTGATGAATACCCATACTTTATAGGGTCAGAGAGGTTTGCTTCTGGCTGTTACATACTTTAAATACTCCGAATACCTTTGATGCGGAGTATAACAAATAATTCATAATAGATCCTTGGTTCAAAGTTGAAACATCTTCATTCACTAAAAGATTCTATTGCAAACTGACGATTTGATCTGTCAATTAGCTGACTTTGTTCCAAAATATTTACTACAATTTTAGCACAGTTAATCCTTCCTTTCGATAAGATCACAAGATTTTGACGATGCAACACAAAAATGTCGTTAAATTTTCGCACACTAAATAAGTTGGCGAATCCGTCAGAAGTCGACAGCACCAGGATTTGAACTACCTGCTGATTCAGCACTTCAAATTCAAGAGTCCAGGTCCTTCAGCTCGAGTGGGCGCACACTTGAAAAACACTGAACGCTCAGCAGATAGCGATCCTGGCCAAAGGAATTCCGAATTCCGTTTAAAACCACCGACTGAGACAGAGTCGACTGTGTGGCACAGAGGCACAGAGGGGCGTAGGTGCAATTGCGTTTATTAGCACCGCACCCGCACCCGCACCCTTGGGAATAGTTTTTAGTTTTAACATTTCATTGAGAAGAATTGTACGAGGCAGAGTTTTTGTTGCGCCTGATTCGTTTTGGGTTTGCTGGTGTTCGATAAAGATCAAAGTTGCAATTTGTGCAATTTCTTCACGTTTTTTATTTGCGAGTCATGCGCTCAATTTGACAATTTCTTTTTGAAGTGGCGTGGGAATTGAAGATGAAAAAACTAAATGATTAATTGTGAACGAAATGATTTTGCAAATTTCTTTAAAATTAAATTTTTTGTGGTAGACCACACAGTTGGTCAAATATACTAACAATTATCCTATCAAGTCCCCACAAGACACTCTGTCTGCCCAATTTCATACGCCTGCCGACTTAGCCCTCACAACGCACTCAGTTTTTGCCAATTTGAGGCAAAAATCTGTGCACGTTGAGTAGTGTGAAAATTAAATCTGACAAATTTCCGGTCCAGAGAAACTATTTTTATTTTCCGGCTGATTGGCTTACATTTAAACGGTTCATTTGTTCGAAATTTAATCATTAAATTAAACAATCTTCTCCAGCTCATGAGCATAGGTTAGGGTCTGGATTGCAATATCCTTGGATGGAACCCTCTCCTTGGGCTTGGTATGCAGATCAGCATAATTGAAGTTACCCTCGCCATCCAGTGACCAATTGCGCCTTTTTGCCAGCTCCGTAAATTCAGCACTTCCTGGCTTAAGGCCCAAGCGTAGAGCCGCCTGTTTTGGGGCCATCTTCACATAAGCCTTCTCCATACATGAGGCAATCTCCTCCCTGGCCGTGTTCACCAGAATATCCATAAAATTCGAATATATCTCCGAGGGCATTGATTTCTTAGCTTGTAATATTTTGTTATAACGTCCCTCCATATAGTTGTTCTCCAATGCCAAGACGGGCATTATGAAGCTATTGTGCAGCAGCAGAGCCGACGGCAAACGTTCCAATTCGATATGAAAATCAGCTATACGATTCGTGGCCAACATGTAGAGCAAGTTCAAACCCATAAACTTGTGCATCTCGGTGGAGGATGTCAAAAACTTGTCATAGTCGTAGTAGTACATATTCAATTGCGCCATGTAGCGCTCAAAGGCTGCATAGTCCTTCACTTTGATGCTGTGCTCTACCGCTATCTCCAGCATGTCTCGCGACTTTTGCAATTGGTCCTTATTATTGGGGTGAGCCGCTTCCTTGGGTCCCAAGAAGCCCACACGCACCAAGTCCATTTTCATCACATCCAAAAGCTGACCACAAAGATTCAGATTTGGGACACGCTTGGCCCACTCGGTCTTGAGTTCGTTGTATAGATTAGACATGATTTATGGACTGGAACAATCAATTTGTATCAAATTTAATTAAACTGGGCACGAGTTGAGTTGAATTGTTGACCAAATTTGTCCAGGATGGAATAAGCAAGGCCTGCTGGTACAAAGTAAATCTACTTACAATTTGACGCGGAGAGGGGCCTTTATTTTTGTTCACCTCGCTGCCTCGACTCAAATGACAGCTACTCTGACAGTCAGAGCACTCTACGTTTTTGCTGATAAATTAAAAATATGGCCACACAAAAGAGAGCAGCTGATGATTCTAAAACCATCGGATTGCTTCGTTATTATCATTCCGTAGTCATAAGAAGTTTAGAAGATGTGCGTCTACACAGTAATAACAAGTTTAATCAAAATTGATATCAAAACCATGAATGACTAAATCATATATTCAAATCTATATGCGGCCCTGATTCTAGTTCCGAAAAGATTTTTGGTTTAAAATAGTAGACTAGAAAAGTTTGTTACTAGATCCCGTCGAAATTTTCCCTTGTAATAGAAAATGAATAGAATATTTTCTTATATCAATAAAAAGCCTATATAATACACCTGACGAATGACGAATGAAAATGTTTATCATTTTAAAACTTTATTTTTAAAATCAGGGGTAAGTTCTATTCCACTCAACCAACACTCTGAATTCTCAGCTAAGAACAAGTAAGAAAGTCGGTCACACCAGCTCTTATAGTTCTCTGAGCCAACGAAAGTGTATGCACAATATTCATTTTGATGCTACAATAGCAACAGCGAACATTCTTTTGCTCATAATTTGAGTTTCTTTCATCCGATCTTTACCAATCCTTTGCAGGATCGATAAATAATCCTGGTTACTTAGTATGTGCAGAAGGTAAGAACCTATTACCTATAAACTTGTGGGAAAGATAGCGAGATAATCATGTATATACTTATAAAAGTCTTATGGGCGTCTAAGCCGCTTTAAGCCGGTTCGAAAATTGTTTAAAAGCGGTTCAGAGCCACTTGAATGTATAAAGTAACGAATTAAAAATTTGAATTGTAGGCTGAAGATATAAAGTTTTATATTTTACTGCTTCAGAGCCGGGTTTAAAACGGTTCGATAATGGCTCAGAGCTATAAGTAGGTTTCCTGGATTTCTTACTGGTTCAGAACCAATTCGAGCCGGTTCAACAGTATTTCAGAGCCATATCTCAGAAGTTCTTTAAGCTAAGAACTTAAAATTTGGTTTGTAGGTTGAAAATATTGAGTTGATTATTTTACTGGTTCAGAGTCGCTTTTGAGCCGATTCTTATACGGAACCGTAACCCAAGATGCAAATTAAAACGATTGACATCAACAATCTTAAGCACTTGACGATCGTTTGACACAATCTCGTGGATTTATCCACATAGCCTCAATAGGGCTTATTCAACGCTGTTAACCAATATCAAATAATAATGCAGGGCTGCACAACACAAAGCTATCACTTTTATATATATAACTTTGGCAAGTGCCTGCTGTGATCGAAATTGTTACTCCTCATCCATTTGTAGTAATAAATCAAGTGTAATTTTCAATTTTCAGTTTGTTTATTTTACAATTAAACTTACTTAAGACTAAATAATTGCGCAACAATCTAAAATCTACTATACAAATATTCTTAATCGTCTCCAAACGTCTAAGCTTCGATTTTTAGCTCACACACATTAGACTTGGGTGATGGCGAAGCCTGAGGACTGCCGCTGGAGTTGGTTGATAAATTGAAAGTGGGACTCTCCGAACCGCCCTTCTTCTGTTTAACACGACGATTTTGGAACCAGATTTTCACCTGCTTCTCCGACAAACGCAAACGATTGGCAATCTCAATTCTACGCAGACGAGACAGATAAACATTGTGGGAGAACTCACGCTCCAGCTCCAGAAGTTGGGTACTGGTGAAGGCTGTGCGTATACGTTTACTGGAATCGGCATAGTCACTGATCAATGGAGTGATGTCTCCGGTGATGGTTTTAATGGGCGAGCTGATGGGTGAGCAGGAGGACTCGTGCTTGAAACGCTTGTTCTGAGGCTCATCGTAGGTGGTGTTGAAATCCAAAGAGGCGCTGGAAGAGGCCGAAGGAGATGTACAAAAGCTGCCCGGTTCCGGTTGAGGCAGACCAGGTGCTGCGCCATACATGGCTTGAAGTGGCAATTGTGTGCTGGAGGAGCTGCCAGCTGTGGCATTGGCTGAGAGTGGCGGCGAAGGATAGCAGCTATCGTAGTTACTGAAGCTGCTGTTTTTACGCTTGGAGGCAAATAGTTGAGCGTACGGATGATATAGTGAAGTGTGGGGAAGTGCAGCGGCGGCGGCTGCTGCGGCTGCTTGTTGTTGTTGTTGCTGCTGAATTCCCAAGGAAAACAAATAGCTGCCCACATAGCTAGCCGGATACGGCAGCATGGGTAACGATGGTAGCATGGCTGCAGCGGCTACAGCAGCAGCGGCCGCACTAGCTCCAGCGGCGGCCACAGAGGGCTCCTTCTTCTTATTCATATTTGACGGCATATCGCTGAGGAGTGAGTCCATGAGAAAAGAACGCGACATTTTGGCTGAATTGTATTGAATTCGTGAAATCTGTTGGTCTACTACTGAACACGATCGCTGAGTGAGCGGTACTGTTTGGTAGTTGCCTTGTTTCCTTCTCTTTATATAGAAGTTGAACTCTTCTAGGGGTGGTTTTTCCCTGCTGTTTCAGAACTACCCCTGCTCTCTTGAGCGAATCTTTTGTTGGTTAATTTGAGGGTTGTTTGCGTAGTTCTTCAACCATTAAGTCACCATTTACAGCAACTGTTGCCATTTATGCTCCGCCCTTGTGTTGTACAGAGATCACTGACAATGCCAGCATAGACATCAAATGCAGGAGCAAGCGAGAGAGAGGGCTAAGGAAGTGTGCGTGTGTGTGCAAATGGCTGTAGCTGTAGGACTATCACAATGGCGAGTGGTGTGTCTGGAACGAATTTCAGTGTTCAGCCAACTTATTTTCACTTAAGTTTAATTAAAAGTTTGGGGTTTTGTAGATTATTAAATTATTCTATAAGTGGAATATAAATGAAGTATACTAAGAAGGGATTTACACTGTAAAGCAATCCTCAAAAAATGTTTGATAATGCTTTTCTTTCTAGAAACGAGGCGTAGCTTTTCTTTCTAGAAAAGAGGTGTAGTCTTAGACGGGTTTTACACGATGAAGCAAGCTTGCTGAAGTTATCAAAAAGCTCTTGCTTGTGGGAGCAGTGTAAGTGCTGTCGCGTGCCCCCTTTACAAACGAAAGCTTTTGTTAGTATTATGTTAGTATTAAACTATATTTTGCGACTATTCCTTTATAAAGTAGAAACTCGTCTCTACAATTTCACTGCCAAAATAATGGAAAAAAATTAGATTTAACATTTAGTTAGTTCATTAGACTCTTTGAGTTTAAGTTCTATATTTTTTATTTATCGACTTGGAGAATAAATGATTTATATATTAACAAGTTTATAAATACAATGGGATTTCGCAATATATTATATGCCTAAAATATTTTAGATAGATAATATATTATCGATGCCATGAGTTGTAAACCAAGGAACTTTAGTTTATCGCCAAATCCCAAGGAAATTAATCTTTTTTATGGATAGTTACTAAACAGCTGGCGTCAACAAATACAAAGTATTTAAGGAAAACAGAAAAACGGACGGACAGAGGTCTTTCTACTAATTTTTGCCTATATTCAAGTATTCAGTATTTAGTTATTCTCTGAGGGATCCCCATATAAAGATACATGCGTTATACAGTCGAACTTCCATATAGCGAATCTCAAGAGGACAAAAATAAACTACGTTATTTAGAAAATTCGACTTAAAGAATTGTTTTAATATTTAACAAAACTGCAGTGTTCTGGAAATAATTTCGGTATGAAGAAAACTTCGTTGTACAGAAGTTCGTAATAGAGATTTTCGACTGTATTTCTGATTTTAAACCACTTTTCTAATTGGACTGATATTCAGCAATATAACATCTGGAAATATCAGGACAATACATAACACAAGAAAAAATCATTCATGCAAATGTTTAAGAAGTTTTATAGGAAAAACTAAATTTTTTACAATATTGAAAATGTATTCAAATGTGCGTTTTATGTTAAGAAGTTATAGAAATATTCAACTGGACCGCGCAGAATCGTTCACCCGATAGAAATTCAAATCCTCCTCACTAACCATGGACCCCACGCACAATTCAATTCGTAGTCCCTGAGGCCTATTGACGCACAAACACGCAAAGCTCATTCGTAAATTATTCATAAACCAGAAAATATGAAACTACTTGAGCTATAATGAAGTCATATTTGTTAAATCAACAATATACAAATAAAAGCGGTTTTGGGCACTCAACAGAACAAACCCCCATCAGGACGAGGACTATTTCCCTCTTTTTATTTACTTATTGTTTTTTTTTTTGTTTTTTCCTAAGTAAGTAGCAACAATGGCCAACTACAATCAGTCAAATGCAAATGTCACAACCAATTAATGTCAATAAATGATTAACCCAAAGAGAAGGAAAAATAGGAATCACATGGTGGTGGGTTCCGCGACGCCATCAAAGCACACGACGCACCCCTTTGAGTGATATAAATCCGGTTTGGCTATATCCATATCAACGGAAACTGTTTCGTTACGCTTTCATTTGTTCAGCGTTCGAGCGAGTTTTGTTCACAATTAAAATGAAATTGCAAGCTTGAATGATTTTGATGAGATAGGAATAATGGAAGAAGTTCTCTAGAAAGGTATTTTTGCATAGAACACACACATAGGAGCATAAATACAAAGGTACCGAGTCAATAGCACGATCTATTTCCAAATAAATACAATCAATCGAGCATAAAAAGAAAATACACAAAAAACGGAAGTGGTCAAAGGAAAACTCAAGTGGCCCTACAGAAGAGAACAAAAACAATGGCTTCAAGTCCTCCTCCGTTGGCCAAGCACGAGACCAAAATGCTGCAAAAATATCCCTCAGCAGCTGCTCTAAATCTAAGAATTGGGCATTTTTTTTTGCACGGGCCCGCCAATTAAGCAGAAGCCAAAGACTATTAACAAAAAAGGAGGCAAAGTGTCGCCTCCGTAAAATTGTACCATGCATCGTTTTCGGCCAATTGTGCTCCGTTTTATAGCCACTTAACATATGATCAACGACAGACAACGACACCTTCTCCCCCATACAAAATACCATGAAAAGAACAATTATCAGTAAATCCTTAAAGTCAGTTAACAAATGATAAAACTGCCGCCATAATTCTATGTAATGTAACCCAAAAACAAAAACCCAACAAAAACCAAAAATTTGTCCCTTTTGGCCCCGCCGGCGACGCAATGTCTGGTAGGTACTGGCATTTAGGCACAAAGACGCAACGTGCGTCGTTTTTCAGTGTTGCTAGCCATGAATGAATATGGGTCTGAACACTGAATGGACCTGGTTGATGCATGATCCCGAACAGGGGCATTGTTCGATCGGGAGACACACAAAAACACACATACACTCGTGCAGACGACAGACCCAGAGAATGCATCAATAAAAACATGTTAAGAGCGAGTTGACAATGCGTTAAGCAGCCACTTGGCTCATAAGTTGGCATGAAATTTGGCATTTAACGGTTGGAGGGCCAGTGATATTTCTATGGAAGTCGCAACGATAATCCGAGAATTAAAACTGATTTTGGTAATTGGTGTTAAGGCAAGATTGTAAAAGATTTAAATATCAATTTTTACTTTTGACAGACCATTCCATTCGATTTGAGTCGATTTGGATCAGACATTGGGCTGTTTTACATTTTCTTTCTCATACAGGACGTGTCTTAATAAGATTTGACTTTGTTTCCATGTTTTAAGGATATTATTAGAATTTCTACTAAATACTGACTGAATGTTTGGATCAGGGTTACCCTAAAGGGTTTATTGTGGATGTTGAATACTGTTCGACCAACATTATTATAGCTTACATACCAAATTTAAAGTTAAGTTAAGAACGTAGGCAAACTTGAACCCCACAAATGCGATTTGGGCCCTTTGAACAGTTTCAGAACTGAACATAATAATAAAACAGAAGTTTTTGATCGGTACATTTTTGGAAAACCTCTATTAAAGAAAGGTAAACTGTGAAATGCAATATAAATCTCTGTTTGTAGGCTAAGTGTGCGAAATAATTGGAGATTCGCCGGCATGGTAGAAAAAGAGGGGGCAAGCTGGTCTAAATTTAAGGCCGAACTGTGTATGAAAGCTGAGCTTAAAAATAATCGGCTTGTAAAGGTAGAAATATTTGAAAATACAAGAAAAAAGCCGGTCAATTCTATAAGATACTCTGTACCAACGAAAGTGTATTCCCAGTTGCAGCTGTGATTAGCGCTGATGCAGTGAACTTTCTTTTGCTTATAGCTCGTCTACTACTCATTCGATCCGATACCATACCCTTGCTTAATCGATAAATAATTTTAATTCCTAAATATGTCCAGAAGGTACAAAAATTTCAACTTTAAAAATGTGGGAAATATATCGATTTTTCTAAATTGCTGGGACTCCTCTGTGTACCTTTGGTACAGAGTATAATAATTTTCTTATTTCAGAGAGCACTCGGGATAGTACATATTACCTATTTTTAAATTTCCAGTTATCCCGAAAGATTGGATGGGTCCAGAGGGACGGTACGGTTGAATAAATATTTTTGTTCTTAAGTCAAGCTCCTTTAATAAGTTCAAAATATTCGTGTGTTAAGTCTTATAAATTCCAAAGTCAACATCAATACATTCTTCAAACGAAATAGAAACACATTAAACACTTGGTTTAAATACTAAAAGTACAAAAGCTATTCCCAATTATTATTTTTGATATGACAGAAACCTTAAGTCAAAGAATGCTGAACTGCTTCAAAGACCCGGATGAAAATTCTTTAGGACCGATATTTATCATCATTTCAAAATAAAACTATTGAAACAAGTAGTTCTGACAAAGAACTACACAAAGTTCTGCACTC
Organism: Lordiphosa andalusiaca; assembly: GCA_035044965.1. Taxonomy (NCBI): domain Eukaryota; kingdom Metazoa; phylum Arthropoda; class Insecta; order Diptera; family Drosophilidae; genus Lordiphosa; species Lordiphosa andalusiaca. Next base: position 1,053,053 of record JAWNNM010001363.1, on the reverse strand, counting down.
AAGAACATTGGTTCTTATTTGAAAAGTATTAATTATCGATTGTCGGAGTCAGGATGTTTCGCACTTTTACTTTAAGTATTTCCAAGCACAAACCATAACTAAAATTCTAAGTATTATATAATATTATACATTAATATTATAAAAAAAACCCTTAGAAAGTAATCCCTATTGATCTTGTACTACAAGTTAACGTTACATTGGTGTTACCAGACCTTTTTGTCTTATATGAGTGCTGATCATTTTGTGAATCTACAAAAGTAAATTAGATTTTGCAAATTTATGAAATGGTTCATTTTATAGCATAAGCGCAACTTCCAACTATTTCGGGTGAGGTATAACTCTACTCTTCCTCTTATTTTATGCTCAACTATTTTAATAATACTCCTGTCCATCCGATTTCAAAAAATATGATGAACATTAAGGTCAGTCAACAATTTCAAAGTACTTCACCGCCAACAGTATTTAAGAATAGGCCCAAAAATTCAACAAAAGGATAGTTTTTTGTTGAGTTTTATTTCATGAATGAAAGTCAGTGCTAGGACAAAGGTCAGCAAACAAAGAATTAAGAAAAAAAATAATTCCGCATACAATGTTTAAGAGCGACGCGCACTTGCAGTGATCTGCAGTTTTTGTCCTGAATGTCCTTTGTGCCATATCTTTGCAACAACACACAAGAACAATGCCAGGTACTGAATAGCTCTTCTTCCAAATAAATGAAGGTTCATGGACAGTTTTTTAGTGGTCAAGGACTAACCTGGACAATGCTATTAATCACGACTCCTTAGCAGCGTTTGTTGTGGTCAATATTGTGGCTATATTGGAGGGCCATCTCATACGTACAAGGGTGGGGGGGTTAAAGCAAGCCAACACTTAAACACTTAACGTCTAATCAAATTATACTACAAACAACAAACAACAAACCAAAAACGCTTAGCACCCTCTTTAACCACTTACACTTACCCCCTCGTTGTCAACGACAAGCCAAAGCCAGTTAATAAAAACAACATTTACAATCATAAAACGCTTCAATGATCCTGCGAAGCACGCGTTAGGTTAGGTCACTGGGCGGCAAAGAGAAGAAAAAAAACACACCCCTAAATAACAGTAGAAATCAAATGCATAATGAAACATATTTTGATACGGCTTCAATGCCAAAGGACATTGATATTCTTTCGCTTGCAGCCGCTGCAGACGCCATTGTCTGTTACATTTGTGTATGAGAGATCTTTTTGATTGGGAAATGGATAAATATGGCTGCTGAAAACAGATGCTCAGCTTGTAATTAATCAGTTGGAGGTTTGTTGTGGTAAATTATAGTGTTATGGGTGAGAAATAATTTTTTGTGCTTGCAATTATTTTAATTACATATTATCTTCTTTAAAAAGTAACATTTTCAATATTTCCTCCCCATTTAGTATTAGATGCCGTATTAATTCACAATCCTTATATTATTATTTTACTAATGATATTTTTTTTGCCATTCCTTAATTATTTCAAGAGTCTGGAATAAATGGATGCGTTTTAAATAAATGCTACAAATAAAATCTATTCCAATAAACAAAGATCCCATAAAAAATAAAATTAACATTTTTACTAAAGTTTAGTTCTTTTTTAATTTTCTGAAAAGGGTTTTAGCCTCTATATACTTATGCTTGATTTTTAGGATTATTTTATATATATGTTTATATATATGCTTTCAATGAAAAACAAAATGAGAAATTTTAATTTCTATGTATGTATGTAGTAATTGTAGTAAATTAAAATTAAATGTCGGAGCCCTTGTTGGATTCCTTTAATCTCTGGCCTGAAAATCCTTAGAGATTTTGGTCTCGGTTGTTTACATTACGCTCAAAAAATCCGTTGGTGTCACAGACCTTTTTCAGATTTCATTTGAAATTATCTTCGACATTCTCATTAAAAAAATTTTCATCTATAAATTATGAGTTAATTTTATGTTTAATTCATATCTATAAATTGTGCAATGCTTTATGATATCAGTCATATTCTTAAGTCCACTTGAACTACCACTTTTCGGTAAGGGAAATGATTCATGTAAACACTTAAACGAAAAAGTTCTTCGCTTAAAAAAGCTGTGCTTGCTGACCAAAGAAATGAAAAGTAAATTAAATTAGAGAAATTAAGTTATTTTGTCTTATTTCTTTGATCAATTTTGAACATGTTTCTAAAACACGTAGAATTGGTTTTGGCCTAGAAGTTTGTTGCAAGAGATTTCTGGGCCACCTTGGATTAAAAATATTGTTCGAGTAGTTGATGGAATCACAGGATTATTCCAAGGACAAACCTTTCTTACTAAATTAGTTAAATCTCTCGAAGTTATGGGATACCAACGTATTTGTCGAGCAACTTGCAAAATAGCCCCTCCCCCTCCGTTTGCACTGGGAAAAATTCAGTATTTTGTACATTTTTAAAAAAAAAAATTGAATAACAAATCTTATTTTTTTTTAAATTCAAAAATATTTCTAATGAAAGAACCCAGACTGTATTTGCTCTCGGCAAATTCCCCTAAATTTCCCTAGCACAGAACACAACCAACTTAGCCAGGACACCAATCGTAGGACAGCTATGCGCATGACAGATAGCTGGTTAATACAAAACTTGCACCCCTCCTCCAACTGTCATCAACAGTATCCTTTGCGTTTTATTAAAGGTATTTTGGTAGTGTCAGCTCTGATTTATTTACATAAGCCAACATTTCCAGAAGTGCAGTGAACCTGTCACAACAATACTGTCGACGTCAACGTACCTTCAGTTGCAGTTTGCGCATAATGCGTGTCTCCTCCCAACGATCCAGCTCATCCCACTCCTTGCCCCGTTTACGCAGCAAGTAAAACCGACAAAAGACAATGGTGACGGCTAGGACTAGGGCCAGGCCAGTGCCAGCGGCGGCGCCTAAAACCGCCGAGCTTACCATAACCATATTGAGTGTAAATTTAACTGGAATTAAACGAAAAAGAAAGAAAAAGAGATGGATGGTAAATTTATGTATTTATTTACGATGCATTCAAGTTAATTTTTCTTTAAAAAGCAAAGTAAAAAGTTTTGCGTTGAAAAGGTTTCACTTTACTTCGCCCACAACTTAGATTTATGCTATTTTGTTGGCTTAGACAATCGCAGTCAGGACTCTCAAGTTCCGTCTCACAGTGATCATCGGTATTGTGAGAACTCTGAACTTGATTAAAGACCAAGTTGGCCATTAGCACCAACACAGCCAGCCAACAAGTTAGACGCATTTCGACTGAGATCACAAAATAAAACTCTATCAGACGCAGTTTTTGTTGAAGAAATAAAAGTAAATACAGCTGTGTAAATTTTAAACTAAAAGTTCCTCTTTTGCCCCCCACTTCAAACGAAACACGTCATTTATTTGATTCAATATGGTAGATTAGGTAAGGTACGCAGAATAGCAAAACGAGGATATGAGAGAAAATCGGGTTTGTGGGCAGGATATTTCAGAAAATTAGTGGGAGGTTCCTCAATAGAATTACGTGGTGTAAATCCATCACTATCTTGAACTTGGTCCTCTTCAACTTCTTCGTACTCCTCTTCTTCAGAGTCTAGACTGTCGTCCAATTTTTCGTCCTGGTACTCCTCTTCTTCAATTTCCTTCTGATCTGTATATTGTAATCTTGTTCCTTTATGTTCGATCCGTTTGGACTGCGCTTCTGTGGTTACATTTTGTGGTACAGAACATACCAAAGAGATAACCAAACTAAATAATAGAACCCAAACACTAAACGAACGCATTTCTTAGACGTGTCAATGAGAACTACTTGGTTAAGCACAGAGCTTACAGGTATTTGGTAAAGAACATCTGTGTTTGGTTTTATTCAAATATAATTATAAGCTTAAATTCATTCAGGTAGTAAGCAAAGGCAATGGGCGCATCACCAAGGGTCTTAAAAATCGTAATCTGGGAAACGAAATTTCCTCCTCTTTAACAAAGTCCTCATCGTCCTTGCCACTGGATTCTACATTGTCAAACTCCTCGTCAGCTGTTTCCAGTGATGCGTCTGTCTCATCCTCATTATGTTGTGCCTCCGCTTGAACCAAGCTTACAACTAAAAAGGCCAATAAGGCAAATACAATCAGAGCACGCATATTGTTTGGACTTCGAGAGATACTCAGCTTTATTGTTTTTAAATCTCTTCGATGTGCTAGCTTTTTATATGAAAATTGTAATGCCAAATTTTCGTTGTAATTATTTGGCGTATTTTCTATTTTGTATTTGTACAGTTGTTATCAATTGGAAAGTTACCCAAAATACATACATTGCTTACAAGCTGTTCAGTTTGATGAATATAACAAAATTTACGAATGTTTAACAATGAAAAGCAAACAAACAAAAAGTTATTTTTTTGTTGCTGGTAATCAAAATAAATAAATAATTTTGTAAAGTGTTTAAAGGCCTTATTGCGTTGTCAATTTATATTAAATAACAAAGTGCCTAGCTTACAGGAATTTTTCCAAATTTGGTACAATTGCAAATGTTTAGAGATAACCATATCATTCATTTGGAAATAAAAAACGATACTACAATCGATGATTCGATATTTTCCATTTTAAATTGAACAAAATTTACTAGAGTGACTTAACACTAAAAGAATTATGTTTGCTACCTAAAATCCTTGGAGAATTTAATACGATATTTTAACAAAATGGACTATTTTGAGTTATAACAGTGTTGAATTAAGTAAGCGGTATGTAAAGAGTGTTAGAAAGAATGCTGTTAATGTTGTCAGGATAAAATTTGTAAAGCTAGTTGTTCAAATTCAAAGACAGAAAATCACTGCTCAATCCAAAATAAGCCATTTGCTTCGATTTTGGGTAGGAATAGATTTACAAAACACGTATACATAATAAATACTTGTGCTTCCTTTCTTTTATAAGTAATTCTAAAGTTTGGACTTGGGTCTTTAGGCTGATTATGGCCTAATATATTTAACACAACCAGTCCATAACATGAACCTTTATAAAAAGTTTAAAGCTTGTCGCTTAAATTACACCTTAGATATGGATCTAAATCTTATTTGAACCAGTTTTACTCTTGAACCGGTTCGAACCGATCCTAAACCAACTCCACATACCAATCTACATACCAAATTTAAGTTGAACCAACAAGTCTGAACCACTTTTACCGCTTTTAACCGCTTTCGAGCGGGTTCGCAGATTTGACATGACTTTATGGCTTTTCCTGATCGAAATGAATATACTTGAATATATATGAATATAATGTGCACGTTTCCCAATTCGCTCGATCGAAATTGGTAATAGAATTAAGTTAAAGCTTCTGCCATTGAGACAACAGTTGAATGTTGATAAACGGAAACTAGAAGATAAAAACCGAATTACACAAAACTAAGAGTTTCTTGTTTCGATTCCGTATAATTTAATCGAAATCAAAAATGATAGCATGCCTGATGGTGTGAAATTTTCATAAAGATCGTTTCTGAAGCTTAGACGCCTATAAGAAACAAACCAGCATCTCTGCACATCACATAGAAACATTTGCTTTTATACATTTGCATACATATGTAGATTTTATTTGATCGTGCGGTCTATTTCACGTGTGAGAAAATTTTAAGTCCACAAGCCAAGACATTAAAAGGCGCTCGGCTAGGGTCGAAAGTGTTGACGGAAAAATATATAGTCTAAAGTTTATAGCTAAATAGCCCCATAGAAAATATATTTGTGTTAAAACTTCTGGACAGACGAAGTGAGCTTTGCTTTCTCGTTTGTTAACTCTGCAAAGTAAGTGCTATTTTCAAGTACCAGATAAGAGTCCTATGCCATTGACCAAGTATGCAAGCCGGTGTGATAAAATTTCCAACGGTTTAAAAGGGTTTATTTCAGCTATTAATCTGAAGCTTTAAGTTTTTGTTGCAAAAACTGCAAATAGTCTGACCATGAAACTCAGAGGAATAAAAATTACGGCCAAATAATTTGCATAAATTCATGATAAATCCCATTTTAAGAGAATTTTAGTTCGCCAATTTTTTTATTGGAAATAAATTCATGATACATCCCACCACTTTAAGAGTATTTTAGTTCGCCATTTTTTTTTTTCAAAAATTTGAAACGAAAATCAAATTTTAGCTGTGTTATTTTCAGACACAAGGGGACAAAAACTTCCACGAAAAAAAAAAAACAGGAATAAAATGGGTAGACTAAAATTTAAAAATGATTTTTGAAACCCAACACTGACTTCTCTGCTAGTAAACTGTTCTGCCTGCTGTAAAATGAAAAGCGCAAGTACTTCGTTCAGATTAGATTTTTCAAAGCTCCGTGTGTGGTTTTAATGTATTTTATTTCATTGGAAAAATAAAATGTTTTGGCTTATTGTCGATTTGTATAAACAGTTGTTCAAAGATGTTGTTGAAAATTACGTCGTTTACTTAATATGGTGGGGTAACAGCACATTTCTGAATTACGTCAATGGGAAATTGTCCACTTAATTATTTTCAACGGGTTCTTCTTCTTCAATCACCTCTTCATCAGCATCATCACCATTTCCAGCACTATCATCCTCCACCCATTCAACATCTTCGGATCCATCACCCTCCTCATCACCATCCACCTCCACCCAGTCTCCTTCTTCACCCTCAGCAGCTGAATCGGAATTAGATTCATTAGAGTCAGCCGATACTGTGGCCAGCAGCACAAAGCCAAAGAGAGCAAGCAGCAAAATGGTACGCATGTTGTTGTTAACTGTTAGTATCCAAACTAATTTCGGGACCTAGAATTCGAGGGTTTTTATACTACCCCAAATTTTAAGGTGTCAATAGGGAATTGGCGACAGACAATCACAAACAGTTCCGCGAATTTAATTGATTGTTTGCATTGCAACAGCTGTCACCTTGATCGAAGTTGGAGTGTTGGGGTGTGGGAGGTTGGGGTTTTGGGTTGGGTAAATATATTTAAGAGGTTGGGTACATATTTGGCTGCTCGATTTGTATGAAGCAAGAATTATGTGGCTTTTCTGACTAGACCACACAGTACACGTTAGATACATTGGAATTAGTTGAAATGATATATCTATTCTTTTTATACCCTATAAAAAATGTTAAGAAGGCATCATGAAGTTGCATCATTACCATTACATTTTTTTAGATAGATAAAACCGATTTCCCATTACGATTTTTCAGTAATCGTAAGCTTGGAATTTAGAATATTAGTGATTATTCAGCAATTAGTACAAAATGTATTTACTTTTACAATTACTATAATAATTGTACCTCAAATTAAGTTTAATTTCAATTTGAAAAATTCGTTGAATAATCGTAATTTCAAGTGACAATTGCTATATGTATCACATCTGACATTTGATCTAAATCAATGACTAACCATTCATAGACCGTGAAGGACCCTTGTCGATAACTTTACAACTGCTTGATATTACAATTTGCAGAGTTTTACAAATCGATCTGCAAATTTCATGAAATGAATGGGGTTCGTTTTACAAATACAAATTAAAGGGTCGGTTCGGTTTGGTTCGGTTCAGCGCCGGCCGATGAGGTAGTTCTGTGACTACTCTATGAATTTCTAAAACATCTTCTTAATTTCACTTTCTTCAAGAAATGTTCTTCATTTCCGCCATTTCACCATTTGGAGTGTTACATTTAGTAAGAATTTACTGTTCAAAAAATAAAACTTCAATGACTCACATGAGTTTCGAAAAAGTTACCATTCCAAGACATTGGGTTATTATTGACACAATTGCTACGCCTTGGTGTTCGCTCTTGCATAGACCAAAAAATATTTGTATTTCATCAAGAAAACAACGAAATTGAATAAGCCAGTCAGAAAATGTTAGATACATTTCATTACAAAGCTAGCAGAAATAACCTTGACCAAGTATCTCGAATATTGGTTCATCAATCGATTAGTAAAGTATAAAAACCATGTAAAATCCATCATCTAGCATAGTCACAGCTTCACCGTTGCATCTTATAGTAAAGCAATCTAGAAATCGAAGACATGAACTCCCTAACATTCACCTTGTTCATCTTTGTCGGCATCCTTGCCTACAACAATGCAGCTCCCCAGTTTGGTGACCTCTCTGGACTTGGCACTATTCTAGCCCAGTTGGCCCAGCGTTTGCTGAATGAGAGGCGTAATTCCACCACCGTTCAGTTTGGCAATAATACGTTGATTGTTTCGGGTATAGCCAATGCTAATGCTGAAGTCAATAAGGATCAGAACAATCCAAATTGGCCACCACATTCCCATAACTGGCACAACGGACAATGGTACAATTACCGTCCCGGCTTCGGTTATTATCGTGCAACACCTGAGGAGGTTCAAACTATTGAAGCTAACATCTCCGTGAAAAAGGATGGTGCTGAGAGAATAGCGAGTGATGACACTTCTGCTGACACATCTGCTTACGCTGACTATAAGGAAGAAATCGAAGACGATGTGGAGGAGCTGGACGATGCTTATCAATCAGTGGAAGAGGGTAATGTTCAGCCTGAGGACTATGTAGCTGAGTTTGAAGTTGATGATGATACCGATGATGCATCATCTGCAGTTGACTCCTTGGAGGAAAACGAAGCCAAATCAAAGTAAAAGTCTTACATAGACTAACTAGATAAGTTCCCAAACAATTTTAGCAGCAGAAATAAGTTCTTGGATTGGTTTGGATTTTCACTTTGTAGCAAATATTAAAAAAATATGTTCACTTTTTAGAAATAATTAATAAATTGAAAAATTTGTAAAACTATCCAAAATTTGTCAATCTATTAGGAAAATAATCTGTTGATCCCAAAATGATATATTATTCTGACAGGGATTAAAGACTGGTTTGGGTGAGTGGTCCGAGCAGCTTTTAAAAAAGTCATACTAGAATGTTACATTAACTCGGTATCGCTTAATATTAACTAGGTCTAAAAAGATATCCTTTTTAGAGGGTCCATCAGCTAATTCTAATGAAACCTTTTTAGGGAATCCATAAAAATTTGGAAGTAGGCGTTTTACGTCAGTGAAGTGAATGGAACTAAACTGAACCGAACCGAACTGAACCTGACCGAACCGAACCGTTTTTTGAATTGTTGATAAATACATGCTTTACAGATTTTGTTATAGTCAGGCTTAGCCAACTTTCTTACTTGTTTTCGTTGATAGTCGCTAAGCCAAAGGTAAATCTTGTTTCGCCAAGAAACTTTGCATTTATCTCACAGAACTCAGTATAACAATCATCTTTCTTAATTGATAGCCGTCTCATATATTCAAAAGCATTCATTATACCTAAACGTTTTGCCCACCACAAATAACTTTTTCTTTTCCAATAGCTTTGTCACTTGCCGTGTCAAAAAAAGGAACAAAGGAATCTAAAAAATTGAATTAAAGTTTATAATATCATCAAGTAAGTTTCATTATAACTAAATACCTAGCAAATAATATTTTCTGGTTTTATGGGTAAATTCTGCAAGGTATGAACTTCTTGTACAATTTGGAAAATGTACATCTCTGGTATTTTAAAATTTTTGGATGAGCACTTTCAGCAAACATCTCCTTGTGGGGTGTTGCTGTTGTCGCTTCTTTGCTCCCTTTTCACGCGGGTTTGTTTTCAGTTAGGTTACGTTTCTTACCGTCCTTATAATAACAGGCAACGGTTTCAGCAGCATTCATACTTTACGAATTTTGTATGTGTGGCATACTTTATTATTAACATTCATCTCATATTTCGTATAGTACATCTGTTGAATTATACGGCAATGGGTCTACTAACAATATAGGACCTGGAAAATCACATTGACAGATGCTATCAAACGGCCAGCCGCATATCCAGGGCCAAAACCAATCTTCAAACGTTATCTCTACTTCAGTTGAGTCCCCATCAGTTGGACGACCACAGACCACACTTAAGGCCAGAAAAGTCACTAGGCAAAGCCCAATAGAAGTGCGCATCTTTACAGTTTAACAAGAGTGAGAATAGTAAATGAAAATTCCAGCAAATTTTACTGCAACTGCGCTTTTTATAGGTACAAAAAGTTTTACTACGAGTCAACATTTGCAAACTGTGTAATTATTTCAATAAAAGAAACGTAATTAAGATAAACTCTATAAGCTAAAAGCAATTGCGTAAACTGGACGGATTAAGAGAAGAAAACAGAAGACAAGAAAATTATAGAAACAAAAATGAGAAAGCGAAGCGGGCTTCGTCTTAGAAGAAGTTGTAATACCCTTGCAAGTGCTCTTTTTGCTGAACTAATTACACAAAATCTAGTCTATGCTAAAAATAAAACAAAGTACAGAGCAAAGCTTTAGTTTTCCAACTAGTTACAGCAAAGTCGATTGATGAAAGCGTCAGGAGGTAATTAAAAAACCTGTTCAGAATACCTGCTCATTGTGAGAAAAACATACTTTCAATTCTTACTTTTTGTTTTGTTTAAGTTCAATAATATAAGTTAATTTATAATTTAATTTAATCCCCATTTTTTCTTCATCTTTTGTGCAGACGCTATCAAGTTGTCAACTGAAAGTTCACTCATAACCGGGGGAGCAAAGACAATGCCATCGCGGCATCTGCTATATTGACGGCTTGTACGCGATGTAAACAAGTCTCCACAGTCTAACCTAGGGGGGAAAGTCGCGTTTTGTGGTAGTTGTCGGACAGTCAGTCATGTGCCACAGCTTTGAGGTACAAAATCAAATTGCATTATCATTTTGCCTTGCGCGTGTTTGCAATTTTTAATGTTGACAATGAGATTACTTGGATTGCAGGATATAGACATAGACATTGACTGGTTGACTAACTAAATGATGGCTACAACAAACGCGCTGTTAACTCGATTACGGATGCCAATGCCAATGATGATTTGCCTATGTAGCCAATCTACGTCGCCCCACACACACGCACACTGAGATGGGGGTGCGAATTCCCAGAAGAGGTGGCCGTAAGGACTTAATCATAATTCGATACAAGTACGTGTTGCCTGCTGTTCTTAAGAAAAAATTTTGTGGCATAAATTTCCACGTGCTAAAAATAAACTTTATTTCACGGTCTTTCCTCTCCACGAGCTGATTTTTCATTTCAATCAAAACGGACTTAGATGCTATAATTAGATATTTCTTTTACTTATACTTTTACTCAATGAAAACAAAAAAAAACCTTAATAAGTCGCTCTCAAAGTGAAATCAAAAGTTAATGGTTGCAGTACTTACTGCAACACTCTCGTCTTTATGTACTTTTCTGGTCCATAATCCAGGCTAGCACATACGTTTAAGTCTCTTACACTTGACCTTTATGTAACCCATTTCCAGTTCACATGTACGTTAACGTCTCCTGACCTAAGTTCAAAGCAATAATCTTGTCCCTTGATTGCCATCGATTTTCTAGTTACAATAAGTCCCTGGAGCTGAAGCTACTGACCCCAATTGATGGTTGGATACTGTTTGAGGTTCAGGTAATTAAAGAAAATCCCCTAGAAGTCAGCAATTTATTTGGTTTAGTTTTTTTTTGCAGAAGAAGTAAGAAAGTCTATAATTAGGACAAATAATAAATGGGTCATGAATTGAAGAGAATCAGCTAGTAATGCTGAAAATAGAATATGAACGTTTCAAATTACTTTAATAAGCCTAATTTTAATAAGTAAGTTACTTTTAATGACACAAATCTTATGTCAGTCGCTTATATACCAGCACAGTTCCTACTCAAAGCCACTGGTAATTCCAGTTGTCATTAAGGTGATTGCCGAATCAAAGAAAATCATGCAGTTAGGCAATGTAACTTGATGGGTTTAAGGGGTCTAGAAAAGCAAATGTGAACTTTTTCTATTCTAGTTCTCAGAAAAGCAATCAAAAATCGATTGTTAACAAGTATGAATGTGGCTACAGACCGAACTAGGAAAAGCTTAAAGTATTATTAAAATAATAATCGAAATATATTTTCATAATCCTAGTTTGGACCATAAAGGGATGTATAAGAAAGGCACACACAAAATTTTTTCAAATAATTTTTCAAAAATTCTATACTAGAATACTTCCTTAAGAAAAAATGCTTTAAATCGCTTTTTATGACAGAGTCCCACAGAACCGTTTAGTTCTTGGCTGTTCTAGGTCCCAACCATGAACCGAACCCTCGAAACGTCTAACTCCACGAACCGGAACCGGACCATCTCTGTTTGGAGAGAGGTTCGGTTCAATGATTGACTAAAGCCAACGTTTAAAATCGTTCACAACCCTTTGAACGGATACAAACGGTACATTCCCCTATAAATTGACGTTCTCAATAACTTGGTACAAAAAAAAACATGTCGGTTTTTTTTGCAAAAAAAAATGTGTGGACAATGTACAAAATTATGAAAAAAGATTCGAAACAGAACCTTAGATTCAATAAGTAAAGTAGTGGAACATTAGACTTTCCAAAGGGATTGAAACCCCGGAGCGAACCTTTTGTAGAATTGGAGAGGTTTTAAGTCTTAATTAAGGGAATGGTCCAATAAAGAAACGTCAAAACTCCACATTGTTAAGATCGTCACGCTTTTCGATGTAATAAACGATCTCGAGATATCTTCAAAAACACACACAGAAAATCCAAATTTAATTTATAAACAAGTTCTTTCAACATATGTGATGCCAGAATGCAATTCTGATTTATTTCTTTAAGTAAAAACTGTATGTAAGTACATAAACATAAATTAAATCTAATTTTCTATTTAAAAATGCACTAGCTAAGTTAAAGCGCACAAAATAAAATATCTGGTGACTTTAATAAGCAAGCTACATGTATTCCATATTTCTTTATTCCTTCACCAACCATGTCTGTCTCCATCCGTGCCAACAATTTGCATAAAAAATGAGAGAAATAAAACTTTCTCAACGGGACACTCGCCGCCTCCCTGCTGTAAGAATTAGTCGCCTGTGTTGCAGCTTTAAATTATTATTTGTTGATTTGGCTGTTTGTTTTCATCAAGAACAACACCATTAGGCAATCATTCTCCAAGTAAGACGCTAATTTACGTGTGCGGCCACTTTGGACCATACTTGTTTAGTGCCTAAAAAAACTCAACATGTACAAATAAACACAAGTGGCGGGGGGACACAAGTGGCGGACAGGGCAGGCGACTTGGTCATGTGGAAACGGAAGTTCTTCCCAATTGTTATGTCAATGATGGTTTGACTCTGCCTTTCATCAAGTCATTTGAAGCGTGCAGCATATTTGTGCTGTACACTGGACAAAAAAACGGACAAATAGGCCATGAAAGCAAAGAAAATACGTCTCGCGAGACACAGCTGGAGGTGTCCCTATACGCTGTCAGTGCATTATCACCCTTACATATACTATACATGTGTGCGAGCATTTTCCTACTACCAAGCTGTAATAACGACAACCCTTGATGATGTTCTTGTCTCTTATCTAAGATGTTTATTCATTACTTTCGTCTTATTGAACGCTTTATGGCAAGCAATTACAGCGAAAGTACACAAATACTGATAATATCCTTAAATTAATAGCAATAGGTGGTTAGGTCAAAGGTAAGTATTTCATCAGAGTATATGTATTTAATTTTAGCAATTCGTCTGAAAGCTTTTACAAATTCAGCGATTTCAATAAAAAAAATTCCCAACATACAAATTTACATAGCTTACAACAATTACGCCGCCGCCTGCGTCTTGTATCTTCTTGTGTATTGTATTGTTTGCCTGCCCTGCGTGCTTGTCTATCGTGGGGCGTGGAAAGTGGGTGGTAATGGTCGGTTTGGCGCCATAACCTAAGCCCCGGCCAAAACCCTAAAAATAAACATGGAGCACAACAGGGCGGCCAAGCACGTCACTAGCATAGAAAATGCTCCTCAATATGCTATAGAACACTTCTGTTATGCTTTTGTCTAATGAATCAACAAGTGGAAAAGAGCCCCAAAAGCGGTATCCATCACAAAAATTTACATAAATTCGGGCACCTGCAAAAATTGTATCGCAAAGTTTGAAGATTTTGCATAACAATAAACCGCTCAAAATTTTCGCTAACCCATTTTATGTAATGGGTTTACTATTTTCACCCCTCAAATTAACATTTTGATTGGATTTTTCAATATTGCAGCATATGTTTGGTCCAAGGTTCGTGCTCCGTTTTGTTTGGGCGCTTTTAATGGGTGGACTGGGACTGGGGCTCGGTGTTTGCATTGTGCTTGATAATTCAATACTCAAATGGTATAAATAATACAAATATGGTATTGATAAGATAAGTGAGTTTTGGTTATGGTTGGGAATTATTTATTTATGAAATGGCTGCATATTCGGTATGTTCATTGGGCCACAGACCAATTTCATGGCATACTTTTATGGGTGTATTTTGTAGTTTTGGCACAGCTTTAGATCGTATGTTATGCTTATATCTCCACTTTTTATCAGCCGAGCGGGAGTTTTTATATAATTATAAAGCTAATTTAAGACAAACTTGATGTGAGTGACCCCTCCACACCCTGTAGTTATTTGTAATACTTTTGGCTTGAAGGTTCGATCTCAGAGTAAAAGTGGTTCCTTGAAACATTAACCCCAAATTGGTTCGAACTTCGATTTTTAGTTCAAAAAAATTTAAGTATTTATCATATAAATTGCGCAAAACATAACCAACTAAAGGAACAAAGCAGAGATGGATAAGAATACTGGAGGGACGGGGGCTAGCAGCCTACCCGGCTAAAATCGACAATTTTTAAGCAAACTTTCTTAAAAAAAGAAGCGCTCCGGCGTTAAGGGTTCGGTTCAGGGTGGTCTGTAATTTGGAAAGTTCAGATTCTGATAAGTTTCAAGAGTAAGTATCTCTTAGTCGAACCATTTCTTAGAGGTTCGGTTCCGTATTAAAGGTATAGCTTGCATCCAGCTCATGAAAAATTCAAAGCTCTCTTGAATCATGAAGCATTCATTCTATAATTAAGTCAACTAGTTCTTGTGGCCAAGGCTTGTTTGCCTTCAGTCTAGGGCCAGCGTTCGATAAGGACACTCTCACTTTTTGGCCAAGCTCTACTTGACAAACTCTGCTCTTAAGCAAATCACCAGTTAAAAATTGTTAAGGTTTATTTATTTCTGCTTTTAATAGATTTATTTGCTGTAATTAAATTATTTTTCAACAATTACTGGATTCGAAGTAGATGCTTCTTCAACTGCTGGGAGAACAGGTGTCGGAGCCTGGAAACGCACTCTTGGCCTCCAGTGTGGACCTCCTGCCCAGTTGCCATACCAGTTGCCTGCTCCACCCCAATAACCAGATGGTCCATTCCAGCCATAACCACCATAATCGGGCCAATACCGGGGATAACCCACATAAGGCAGTATACGACCAGGTTTAGTCTGGGGCAATACTGCTAAGGTATCCGGAGTTTCAACCGGTAAAGCTTCTACCAAAGGACTCCTGACCAGTACGGAAGGTTCCACTGCCGGACGTATAAGTCTTCTGCTTATTCTGCGACGAGGCTTAGTCAGGGGCAATACTGCTAAAGTGTCCTGAGTTTCCAGTGGTAGAGTTTCGACATCGGGACTTCTTACCAATATGGAAGGCTCCACTGCCAAACTAACTTCAGCCGGACGACTAAGCCTTTTGCTTTGAGCCTGTGCAGAGGCTAGAGTCACAAAAGTGACCAAAACCAGAGCTAGGTGTAAACGCATTTCTTTAAATTTTGCGGGGTAACGAGTAACTTCTTTCAACTAATTCCGATTTACTGCAGAAGCTGCTTTTATAGCTGTATATCAATTTTTAATATTTACTTAACTAATTTCAGCACTAATTGGGGGTCTTTGTTCGCCAAACCTTGAGAATCCGTGCAACAAAGTTTTACGCAATTAATGCTTTTTTTTTTGATTCTTTGTTGTTTGCTCATTTTGGTGAAAAGAGATTTTTGAATAGTTGTCATTAGCATGGTGCCACAAGTGTTTTATAATAACAAATTTGATAATTATGTTATTGTATTTTCAGCATGTATTTAACTTTGTCTAGAATCCAAAGTTATTTCACATCCAACTGGGGATGCACATAGACGCATTAACCAAAACTTGGCAAAGAATTGTAGTAAAAATTCAATTTCAAGCAGAGAAACTGTGTAAATCAAAGCCCAAAGCGTTCATTTATACAAATGGATTTATATGACATTTGAAAAATGGAAAATCATTTGGCATTTTCATTTATTGGTTCCCCAATTAGATTCATTGGCTTAGGAATGCAGTTTTAAATGACAAAGCACCATATGAAATTTGAGTATCCCTCACATAGCTCATACGCCGTGTATGACAAAAGCTTTAAATGGCTATAACGACGGATTACGGAGCGGTTTATGTATAATTAAAGGACTTGAGGCATTAGCCCAAATGGCAGCTGGGTAGAAAAATGAAATTTAAATATTTAATTTAAGCTCACACAAGAAGCAAACACTGTGACAGTCTGTCTGACACAATGACTTTTGCGTGTTGCTGGTAGCATTCAGAAAAAGAAAACTTCGTTGGCTTTTGTTGGTTCAAGTAGTCAAGTTCTTCTCTCAAATTATCCAGGCATAAATTCAGACTTGTCATCAACTAACTTTCTACTAATTTGTTGCATTTATTTACTAGGCTTTTATTTCTTATCTACCTCAGATTGTACCCTAACGATATATCTGTGTAGGTAGGCACCACTGACGTCATTGAAGCGTATCACCAAAATAAAAACACATAACAACAATTAGGATTACATACCAAATCACCATACAGCGGACCTTTGTGTAGGGGCGTAACGAATATGAACAAAAATTGCACATTGAATACCCAACACATTGTACAAATTTGATAAGCATTTGCCCAAAATGTTGACTATCTTATCTTAAATTGATATGATATATATATTATATATATACTCCTTACTTATATAAACATATATAGAGATTTATTTAAGCAAAAATTATAATTTATCCTTTGAAAAAGAACCCTAAAAGTTCTTTAAAAAAAATCATGAATACTAGAACCAATTAAAATATTTTCAAAATATACCAAATATATTGAAAAGAAACCGATTCTTAAGGAAACGAAGCCTTATTTTGGTTTATTATGATTGTTTACTACTTAATTTGATCTCATTTCTCTCATAACATTCCAAACTATAGTGTTTTCAATAACGCCAGAAAAATCCCCCATTTCAATCTTGCACTATATCCCTTTTGTAATGATGTATAAGCATCAGAAATTATTCTCTTTGATAAGTGATTTCAGGAAACTTTAAGTACTCACCATCTTTTCAGTACCACCCCCTTGCTAATCTTAGTTTAAATGCAGATAACTATCAGATTTACCTAAAATTTAATTATTTTAGAATATAGTTAAAATTGAAGATTCCAAATCAAAGAAAATATTTGTTTAATTCATTCTAGATCCCAATTTGTCAATAATTATCTCCTAAATTTGCAGATTTGTTTGTGTGAGTATTTTCTCTTATCCTGTATTTGATTTCTTTATTAGCCATATATTTTTTATGGCATATTCAAATTATCCAAAAAATTGTAACACATAGAAGGAAGAAAATATATTATATATATTCATGATTAGCATTAACAGCTATGACGATTAAGCCGTCTGTCCGTCTTCTGTCCGTAAAAGCAAACTGAAATCAGAAACATAAATTGCAGGCAGATCAAGACTTTCTTCAAGATCAGGGATATTCTTTTAAAGCGGAATTCGTAAGCAATCGAAAAGATGCAGTAAAGTCTATATATATAGCCATAGCCATGTCTGACTTTGAGTCTGTCTGATAACGTTTTTCCATAGAATCGATTTAAAAACTTCTAAGTTCGAGCTTAATCTTTTGACATGCACCCTTTTATATGTTGGTAGCCCCAATTCAAGAGCATAAAACTGTACATTTCAGTGCATGCAGAGCTCTCTTAACTGACTTCAATTTTTGGGTTCCAACTGCCAAGTTGACTCTGTTATAGGAAAATCCCTGCATTCCCTTTCGTCTTCAAGGCCAAAGTCAATTGTTGGCCATTCCGCCTAAGCCCAATTAAGGCCAACAATCACAACTTTAATATCCTTCCCCCTATGTCGTTCCCAAATAGACCCCAAGTAGAAAAACTTAAGTAAATTTGCAAAAATTCAACAGGCAAGGGGAGAGAATCGTCAATAATAAGACGCAAAAAAAAAACATTTGGGCCCGAGGCTATTGCTGCTGCTATTTCTTGATGGCTTAAGTGGCCATTGTTGGTTGTTGGACGGGGATTATGAATGCTTAAACTTAAGAATTTCAGGATTTTTTTGTTTATGAGATTATTTCCATATTTGGAGGGGGGAGAGCATTGACATTTTGTACTTAAGCCGAGGGGGAGTGTTGATGATTTAGGGATTAGTTTTGGTTTCCAATTTCAGCTTTTCTTTGCTTTCGCGCAGTTTATTAATTCATACTGTCAGGTGGATTTTAAATGAATCTTAAGTAAAACTTACCCTGTTGTTATTTTAAGAAACTGAATTAATTTTCGAAATAATTCTTCAAGTTTGTTATATTAGTTTTTTTTGCTTCGCACATAAATTAAAAACAAATCAAGGTTTGACCGTTAAAACCGTTAGCGCTACAAATGTTTCCGCGTTCCAGGCTTTACCATAAATCGCGTTGGAATAATATTTATTTACTCGAATCGCCTACAAATCATATTATTCATCGCTGCACAATTAAGGAAACAATCACATTGAGGTGAAGCCCATCAACAAACCGTTCGGCAAATGTTGCAACTGATTGCCACCACGACAGGATAGTAAATGCTAGACGATACGCCAACGAACGCTACCATATGTTAGCAATTTGCTCACCAAACAAAAAAAGCTTTTCTTGCCCGTAAGGCTTCGGCTACGGCTGTTTCGGGTGTTTGTGTTCGGCAAAAAATATGAAAAAGCTTCCACTTCTTATCAGTGGGCGGCACGCCGTTGGCTGATAACGAGCTGGGCCAGTAATTATACCCTTTGTGTGGAAGGGATAAGGCCAAACGTTTGTTTTGTTTAGGTTGGCAAGGGAATGTGTTTGGAATTGTGGATTCAACTCAGTGGTTCATGGAGCCCGGTTTGGTATATAACACGGGTTATTCATCAAACCTCATCGCTGTTTCGGTTCGGTTCAGTGCTTTACTTTTCATTTTCTAGCATTATATTTAAAATAAGAATTTTGGCGTTAAAGTAGTAAAAATCAAACAGCCTTACCAACAGGGTAGGTACTTGTTTAATGAGCAATAAGGCATTCCAAAACTATATGTAGTCAAATCAGGTACGCCAGTACCTTGGGTGCCCAAATAGGAGGCGAGCTTACTAAGGAGATCTAGGTAAATAGGAATTGGTTGAGCAAGCATATTATCAAAATAGCTTAGGTATAACTTCTATTCAACTGATTATTTTGCGACTAAATAACAGCCTATTTCCAAATAAATTAAACTTAATTTCTTAAAGTTTCAAGAAGTGAAGAAAATAATATCATTTCTGTCATACGTTTCTCCATTTCATTTTGCCTCCCATTTCTTATCATTTGTTATAAATAATAGCATTCACCCCGAATGGTATTTTACATTTAATACCGGATTTCGGATCGTTACTTTCAGGCAAAATTGTGTCATCTCTAAAATTCTGTTGATTTGTACAGAAGTTGGCGCACTTAGAATGACCAGCAGTGTTAATTACTGCTTACTGTAGATCCCAAGGGAGGCTACAGGCAATGCAAAATATAAAAAAAAAAACAAGAGAACTACTTGTAGCGGTTCTTGCTGATTTCAACAGCGGCAATTTCACATGTATAATTTCACAAGACTGGCTCAAGCAGAGTAAATGAGATGGCACGAGTGTCTGCTGGCGGCTAGACTTGCATATACACACATGCATACATACATACCTTACTCTGATGCTGGTAAATTCTCTTTGATATCGCCAAAACCATAAAAAACATTAACATATTAACATGACATCCATGAGAACTTCATTGTTCTCCAAAATCACATTCACTTTGCTTTAATTTGTTCAAAATAAGCTGATTTTACACAAAAAAAAAAACCAACAAAAAATTACGAAAGAATAACGGAACAAAGAAGAACGAACCAAAAAAATGTGAGGAGAAACTTTAGCGCAGCAATTTCATATTAAAAAACACATCCTCGATAATCAATCACTGCAACACACAATACACTTTGATTTGTTAACAATTTGCCACTTTTATATCAACTATTTAGACGCGAAACAATTAATTTTAGTTGCGCGTCGCGACGCCCACACGTCTCGGAGAACAAGAAAAACGAACAGGAGGCAGGAAGAAAGCACAAACGAACAGCGAGATCGCTGCACTAGTTCTTGCAGGGCCCATTCGCACTGGCAATTTTAGTGTTGTGTGGGGTGATTCTACACTGGCACACAAGTGTGATGTGATTTATGCGATTGGTAAGTGATCGATCGGTAAGAAATGCTGCAAAGCTCAGTGTTTTAAGCAAAATATCTGGCAATGCAACTATTTTTACAGTTTTTGTTTAATGTAGATAAAATAAAACAGCTTAAAAAAATTTTCTTATCGCAATTAAAGCTATCAAAATCAGATGGCTTTCAAGTGTATTCACATTTCGGCGGTTATTTTCATTTGCTTCTGCAGTCAGTCGTTCTCGCTTGGTGGGTGGAGTGAGTTATTGTCCATTGTGTGAAAAGCGTTGCGACATCGCAGCTTACTGTGTTGCAGCTTTCCGTGGTAATTTGACGAGTAGTCGCCTTGAGTAGCGAAAGTTTTGTGTTAGCCCGGACAGCTTAATGTTGGTGTCCTTTGACATTTTCCCTCATTAACCCCCACCACCCGACACGCTTTCACTTCACTCCTTTCCTTATTAACCTGTTGAAATCACTGCAAGCAATGAGCCCCTCGCTCAAAGGGAACTGTCAACTGAAGACACTTCTGGGGGCCCTTCTGGGTGTTATTCTTTCGAGGGAACATAATAAATTGAATTTGAACAGGTTTACTTGTTTATTGAAACTTTTCATTAAGGCACATTCCGATGAAATAAAAAATATCCAAAATATATTCGTAATCAAAATTGGTTTTTCTTTTTAATCAACTTAAACTCAAAATTATACAGTCAGGGGTAAAAAAACAAATACATGCGAATAGAATACTGGGTAAAAAAGAAACTTACACATACAAAATACAATTAACATTTACATAATTCAATTACATGACTAAGTTTGGTTTGATTTCTGGGACTTTTCTTTTTCTTAGACTAATCTTAACATTTTTGTAACACTAACATGATGAATCAGTTATGATATGGGGGGCTGGCTTTGTGTTTTCTTGTTTAATGAAGTCTCGTTTGTGCTCTTTTTGGTTTCTGTGACGTTGTCGGCCAATCCAGTTTGGATAACGAAGGCAGCGAGCTCTCATTATAATTGAAATGAGTTTGACTATTGTTGTTGTTGTTGCTGTGCAATGAAGCCGATGGCACTTGTAGCGTATAGTCCTGGGGTAATGATATGGGTCGCAAAGTGCTAAAGTTAACCAAAGGTGGAGACACTGGCGCATAGCTTAAACGTCCTGCTATATTGTTGGTATTGGAATTGGTGGGTGTGTTCGGATTGGCCACGGGTAGTGGAGATGGCGGAGCAGCAGGTACGTTTCTACAAATAAATGTTAAATTAGTAAGTAAGTTCAGGTGGGGTATGTTCTAAAGGGATCGAATTGAAGTGAAGATTAGAGAAAGAAAACTAGATTTGTTGGAGTTATAATTTAAGTATGAGTGAAATTTGAACAGGTGGTATTATTGTAAGTATATTGTGGGTGGGGTGCCTGAATAGTTTATTCTATTTCAATTTTGAAAAATATTTTTTAAACTTTTTCGGTTAAAATTAACATTTAAATGATAAAAATAAAATTCATTTCAGCAGAGTTCGTATGACTTAATTAAATCCGAAATCTGCTGTAGTTCAATATCCTGATATCTTTTCTACTATCCTTTTGTTAAACAACAAAAAACACTAAACTCTACAAATTATTTTCTTGTTTACTTAGTGACTACTAAGAAAATTGAGTTAGCTTCGGTGTTAACTTAGTGCTTTTTATAGAATAGAAGCAGACCTTTTTTGTTTTAAAACTATTTTTTGACTGAATCGACTTTACTCAGTTTAACTTTCATATTGACTGTCACTAGGGGTATTTTAGAGCTAGGAGTTGAAAGAACAGCATTATGAGGAGTAATGACAGCATAGAATCTTAGAGATTCTTTTAAGTGGGGTTTGATCTTACCTCTGCTGAGTGATGGTAAATACGGACTTGCTGACAATACGTTTGCCTGTGTGCCAAATCCGTGCTATATACTTGATAC
Organism: Lordiphosa andalusiaca; assembly: GCA_035044965.1. Classification (NCBI taxonomy): domain Eukaryota; kingdom Metazoa; phylum Arthropoda; class Insecta; order Diptera; family Drosophilidae; genus Lordiphosa; species Lordiphosa andalusiaca. The sequence goes on along the minus strand of JAWNNM010001363.1, from coordinate 1,030,752 downwards.
GCTGGATGGCAATGATGGCCAGGGCCACAGTTCTGGAAGGGAAAATAGATATTTATTAGACTTTTATATTTCCAAAAATTTGTTAAAATAATTCTTCTTCAAATCGGCCATATATCGGTCTTGCCATCGCTAGGCAGACGCGAATGGCATACATTTAAAAACGAGAAAGCTAAGCTAACTTCGTTTATGCCGAAGTTTTTATACCCTTGCAAGTGCTCGCTTAAATATTAAAAAAAAGCGCGTTTTCCCATTTTCCGACCGATCGTTCGTATGGGAGCTATATGATATAGTCATCCGATATTTCCAAAAATTTGTAAAATTATGTAAAAGCATGTGAAACAAACAAATACAAAATAGCAGGATGCTACCATTAAAAACAAAAAAGTTTTTCTAACTAAGACTGTTTTTCAGACCTATCGTTTGTATGGCAGCTATACCATATAGTTGTCCGATTTTAATAAAACTTGGTAGAATTATAAAAAAACAGAAAAATTACGATTACAAAGTTTGGAGACGTTTCCATTGAAAACAAATATGTTTTTCATACTAAAACTAGTTTTCCGACCGATTGTTCCTATAGGAGCTATGAGATGTAGTCATCCGATCCGGTCGGTTCTGACATATTCGTAGTGTGCAGCAAAATCTGTGCAAAATTTCAGCTCAATAGCTTTAAAACTGAGAAACTAGTTCGCGTAGAAATTGAAAGACAGACGGATGGACAAAGCTCAATCGACTAAGCTCGTCGCCCTGATCAAGAATATATATGTTTTATGGGGTCGGAAATTAATATTTCAAACTCTGGGCAATATTATAATACCCTTTGCAAGGGTCAAATTACTAGTAAAACAAGTAAAAATGTCGGTCAATAAGCCCGCCCGGCGGAGATATCATCTCTGAGATCAGAGCTAGAATATATATTCTTTATAGGACCGACAGATGTTTTGGTACAGAGTATAAAAATAATACCTAAATAACGAAAACAAAAATTATCAAAAAAGTTTCAAAACTTACTTGAACAGCTTCTTTTTTTTAGGTATTTGAGGTTGTCCTCCAGTTAATGCCTGCATGGCCATTTGCTCACTGGCCTGATAAGTCTCCAGGGTAAGCTTCAGGTAACGTTTCTGATACACCAAAGCCTTGCGATGCGACTCCACACGTAGGTAGCGTCCCAACAGCTGCCGGCAACGCTCTTCCAGTTCATTGACATTGCCACTGGCCCCCAATTCTTCACATTTCTTTTGCAAAGCAATACGTTCACCCACCAGATATTGTACCGTCTCTGCCATTTGGCGATTCTCTTGGGTATTCTCCGCCAGCAAAGTGTTGATCTCTTTCATTTTTTGTAGAAACTGAGCAGGTACCGTGTCATCGGTGCTGTGTGCCAAGCGATCGTTGGCCTGGGCCAGTGCCTCTGCCAATTTTGCCTCCCTATGACTGGAACGGCTAATATCGAAACGTAGTTGAGTGACCTTTTGCTCTAGACCGTCCCGCGTTGACTCGGCTGTTAACAATTTGGTTTTCAACTCATGGATTTCGGCATGTAGCTGGGTCAACTCTTGATGTTGTCGTGTTCTGGTGGTGGCTCTACGGGTTTCCGCTTCCTGTAGGGTAACTAATCTGGACTCCAGGCTTTCGATTTCACTGGCCTGCAGTGTTAGACGCTCATTAAAATGTTCTAGTTCCTGCTCTGCGGAATCTTTGTCGCGTGCCAGCTTCTCCATTTCCTGTTTGAGACGTTCGCAGTAGGCTATGCGCTCCTGCAGCTCCTTCTCATAGCGTTGTTTCTCGCGTTCATTGCTACGCTGAGCATCGGCGGATCTTTCACGCTCCCGTTCATTCTGGGCGGTGAGTAGTTTAATCTCACTACGCAAACGCTCACCCAATTCCGACTCAAAGTCAGCACGGGGGGATTTGCGAGGCGAATCTCCTGGAGATTTGAGCAGAAAAGAGCTGTTTCTTCTACTCTCCGCCCTCTGCAGGGAAGTGAGTTGTGTTTGAAGACGCTCACAGCGTTCCCTTTCCATATCCAATTGCTTGTGCAACTCATCCTCCCCATCCAAGGCGGTTTCCAGACGTTTTCGCATGGCCTCTATGATAACTACATCTTGTTCCTGTATCTCCTGTGAGTGCTGCTTCTCGCCCAGCAGCTCTTTACTCAGTGACTCACATTGCTCACGCTCCACGGTCAATTGAGCTCGTACAGCTTCCAGTTGGTTGAGTAATTCTCGTTCTCCCGTGAAGTTCTCATCCTCTGAGCCGTGACCTGTGCCAGGTAAATGCTGCTCCTCCTCAGTTTGTACCTCCTTCTGTTGCTGTTTCTTATCCAGATTATTTTCCTCTTCACTCTCGATGGCTTTGAGTATATTGGAGTCCAGTTGGGCCGAGTAATTGAGTTCCTTCTCCACTTGCTGAGCTATCTCATCCACGGAATATTGCTTGGAGCTGTGTTCGCTATTTTTGAGACGTTCCAAGTCCCTTTCTAGGTTCTGCACTTGCAATTCCAGTTCCCTGCACTTATCCAGAGCCGTCTTTAGTTGCTCTGTCTTGGTCTTAATCTCGTTGTTTAGTTTATCCACTTCCTGTTTACGTTTGTTGGCCAAATCCTGTTGCACCAGTTCACACTGGACATGCGCCGCACTCACACAGTTCAGTTCCTTGCGTAGATTTTCCCTTTCGTTGGCCTCCTGTGCGGCCGTCTCTAGAATTTTGTCCTCTAGGGTATTAATGCGCAGTCTATACTTCTCTTCACTCTCCTGGTAGTTCTTCAAGGACTTCTCCTGTCTGCTTAGTCTGAATTTCTCCTCTTTAAGTTCCTCCTGCAGTTGCTTAAGCTTGTTGTCCATTGTTTCCTTTTCCTCTTCTAAAATGGACAACTTTTTCCTTAGCTGTTGCATTTCGGGTGGTGTGGTGGGTTTGGGCAGCTCTGGGGTGTGCATGACCAGGCTGGGTGTTTTCAGCTTGGAGTCCTCGGTTAGATTGGAGAAGTTTATTTGTCGTGGCACCAGACCGGGTGTCTGAATGCCACTGCTCTGAGCGGTAATGCCCAGCGGTGGATGAGGATCCTGGAAATAGTGTGGATGCTCAAAGGTATTTGCAGGATATGGCACCATAAAACCACTTAGATCATCGGTACGTCTGAGCGTCAGATTGGCCACGGCCTCTTTGGAGGTTTCCTGTAGAGAAACAATTTACAAAAGCTGAAGATATCCAATTACTTCTGCCACTTACCATTGTCTGATGCATAAAACCGCCATCGGATATCTGCAGGGGTGCATTTAAACTTCGCATAGCCGCACGTCTCTCCACATCCGGTTCCGGGAATTCGGTAATCGATCCGATGTCACTCAGCGTGCGTGCACTCAACTTGGCACCAGCCGCCCCCGCCGCCGCCGGTGAGGATAATTGACTGGCCTCTTGCAACTCTCGCTCCTTGGCCTCCAGCTGCTCACGCAAATGATCAATCTCATCATTCTTATCCGCCAGCATGGTTTCCATCAGATCTGGCAAAGCCAAACGATTGATCATCTCAGTGCGTATCTTTTCCTTCATTTTGTGTATCTCTGTACTCTTTTGCTGCAGTTCCGCCTCCAGGCGATCCACCAAACTACGATCCGGTTGAGTTCGCACCATAAGCTCTGCCTCCAATCGTCTTATTTCCTCCTTGCTGCGTTGCAATTGCTGACGCATGGTAGCCATTTGTTTGTCCCTGGCTGACAGTTGCTCACCCTGATTCTGGACTTCACCCTGCAGCTCATGGACACGTGTGTTGAGGTCAGAGGTGCCAGCTCGATGCAATTGCTCGGCACGTTGGCGTTGATCTTCCAGGCGTGTCTGTAGAGTGGAAATACGTTGAGTCTGCTCATCCATACGCCCCTGAAGTGAGTCTCGCTCATGTTGAAGTTCCTGCAGAGAAGAAGAGAATACAAGATTGTGGTCACTCGAATGGAATCTAGAATTGTTGTGTGTGAGTTAAGTCAATGGCCGATCGCTTGACCGACCGCTGGAAATACATCTCTCCTCCATATAACCCTTGGCCGATTTTTAATTGAAGCTGCTCAGTGCAGAATCAACTCGAGTTTGTGTTTATATCTCCATATACGGCATGCACAGTGGTTTGATTGTGGCGGAAAAGGGGGAGTTTTATTCAAATAGTTTCCAATATTAAGAAGAGAAGAAAAGAGAAGTAATTCTACGACCGATTTCAAATAGTCTACACAGAGTACCATAGAAAAGAGTAAAGGGTGAGTTTATCTGTCACATAGCAGCTATACTATCCTATCCTAAGTTAATCTAACACTTAGCAGCTAACTCGGGGATGAGAAATCAGCATTTTGTTGATCTTTCAATCTATTTAATATAATCCATATCAAAAATCAATCAAAATTATTAAAAAAAAAACAAGCCGATGACACGCCGGACAAGGTTTTTTTTCCTACCAAAACTTTTAGCTTATTGTTTATGTTTTCTTTGTTTGTTTTTGGATAAAGAGACGTCTCAGATGGCAAAAATGAATTTAGGAAACCTTTATTTCTAAGCTATCTATAAGTATTTCGATTTATAAAACGACTTAAATTCCATATTCTTATTTTAAATGGCTATTTACGCAATGTTAGCCTTTAAAGCAGCGATGTTCATGCCTGACCCGCAGAGAATGAGCATAAACTCGAGCGAGCCGAGCGCATGCCGAGACTTGGTTCAAGAGAGCGAACAGCGCACAGTTTGCTTTCAGTCGCAGGCCTGCGGTCGATGAAGGCAGGTCAGAGCTAATACACTTTTAACTTTGAATCGCGCTCTTTCTGACAAAGACTGACTTGACTTTGATCAATGCATGGTCCTTAATAGAGATCTGTTGTTGTCAAGACCAGACTTTGCTGAGTTGACAACACTTAGGACCAAAATGTGCATAAAATTGGTTCCTGTGTACATTATTTCGCTCCTTAATTCTAATTTTAATTCACAATATGCATTCTTGTTCATTTATATTAAATTTTTCTTTTTTACATTGAGTTTCTTTTAAAAGTAAAGAAAATTTTGTTTAATTCATTTTAAGTCGGGGATGTAGACCGCTGGAGAATGCAAATTGGTTAGGTTCAATGGTTTATAGATATTTTTATACTCTGTACCGTAGGTACACAGTAAGTAATAAGGATAACTTATCGATCAGCCAAAGAAATGGTGAAGATTGGATGAACGGTTTTCGAGTTATGATCAAAAGACAGTTCGCTGCTTTCAGCTGCTACTGCAGCATCAAAATTTATGCTGAGCGTATAATTTCGTTGGTACAGAGTATGCTATAGTCGGGCTTGACCGACTTTCTTTCTTGTTATACGCTTGGTTTCGTTCATAGCATGGATTTTATAAACCATGGCTTTGGTTTACACTTAATATATTGTAGATTCTGTATTCTGTTTACGAATTTGAAACTATTTAGCATAAAGATATTGACTTCGCCTTTTTCTTTGTTTTTTAGTCCTATCAAACATTAATATAGCACTAAATTGAGAAGTAAATTCAGTATTTTAAGTCATGGTCCTTCGAGCCGGATATTCTGGCATCTTTGATTTGTAGGAGGGCAGAGAGTCCCAAAAGAAAATTGTTGTGTTTCATGTATGAGCTCTTGTGAAAGGGTTGTTATAAGCTATAGATGTTGGAATAACATGCATCCATTCAAATTTATTATAAGGTATAGCTTGTCGTAAAAAGCTTGGCCTGAGTCCTGTTCTTAAATTAACCTAACCGAACCGTTTTACATTTCGGTTCGGCACTTTCTTCTTATGATGACAAAGTATTGGATTACTCTCATGCAAAATTAGCATAGATAAAGATAAAAAACTAGACAAAATTCTAAATTTCCTCCAACCAATTCAACATATTATTCCTGGTCCACTTCTTACCTAAGCCGAGAACTTTCTATCAATTATTTATAGAATTTTTCTTTTCAACTACATCTTCTTTACCAGCTTTTCCATATAACTTACACCATGTTTTCGTTCATTCTTGTTCTTCTCTTTCTCCACTTTCAATGGTTTATACAGACCCTTTTTTATACCAATGTTCACACCCTCTCCACTCACAGTGCATGTGTTTTGTTTCTCCCCCCCCCCCTTCTTCAATGATTGTTTACACAGTTTTGCTGCAAGCATTTGATGCGGGTATCACTACTAGAGAGCCTCCCACTGCTATGAACGGGAAGCGTGCCTGGGCATAAAGAAATTTATTGAGGCAGTAATAGCTTACATTACGCATATAATTCCCCCTCTCTTCAATTGAAGAATTTTAAATTGGGATTGCATATTGTAAACAATGATTCCTGATGCACAAGAGATGACATAAGGTGCAGGCACTTTGTGGTTGATGGAGATGGGACAGGTGCTGGGAGGGGCACCAATTTTTTTTTATTGAAAAATGAGGGGGAATGGCCAGGCTATTTTGGTGATGTCTGTTTGAAGTAGCGCAAACCGGGCAGATGAATGAAGTAGCTATTTTTGACATCAAGAGTGTGCCATTTTTCGAAATTCTTAAAACATTTTGACATAATAACAAATGAATTAAACAAAGTTGTCAGAATTCATCAAGAAATATAAACATTTCACACATCAATTGTGTGCCCACTTGTCACTTGTTCTCTGCACTTAAACAAAATGTATATATGTATATATATATATTGCATATTGGTACTACAATATACAACCTTGGTCACATATTAGAGAATCAACAATAGAAAACTTTACAACTCACTCGTATGGGACTCGGACCCGGACTGAAGTTGGAATGTGCAAACATTCTCCACTGCTTTTCAATTATTAGATTAATTTTAATCAAATTATATTTATTTAGAAAAATTTTTATTTATATATATTTATCAGAGGATGCCACAAATTATGAAAGTAAACATTTCTTGCTTGTTTGTGTCTACCGTTCTCAGTGCCACTCGGAAGGCAACTGAGAGCGAGCGATGCTTGATCGTCAGTCTTGATCACTCAAGTGCTTTGCATATGGAGGCAGTGGTGTAGCTACACACAAAGGGGGGATGAACTTAAAGAGGGGGTTGAAATCCCGATTGTCTACATTTATATTTATTGGAACATTTGCCATATAATTGGCATACATTTCTTTGTATACCACTGTTATATTTTTAGCTGATATTTCCAACGGAATATATGGAAAATCAGGTATCAAATCGGATAGGATTTACAACTTATCAAAGCTACATTTTGGTTTCCAACATGCTTTTTGTGTCAATAAAAATCAGTTAAGGTTGGGGAAAAACATTTTATGGCCTTAATTAGACCGACAATGAGAACGTCTTCGCACTTTTGTACATACGAAACAGAAAATGTACACTATTGCTTTTTTCTAGGTATGCTACCAACTCCCTTTAAGCTTTAAAACTGTTTGAATTTATATATTTAAGTTCTTATTTTAAGTTTTTGACATAAATTCAAAAATCTTAAATTGCGAAATTACCTTTTCCTAATAGACTCGATTCATCACCGAAATATAACTTTTTGTCAGTTTTGTCAGGCCCTGAGAGTCCCCAGAAAACTTTGAGTTCGAGGATGCAGAACTGCTTGAAGTAGAGAAGCAAAAACAAGAGTTCTGTTCTGATAGTGAGCAAGTCTGTTTCAGTTTTACCTGTCATTTAGGTGAGTAAGACAGCACAGAAAAATTGGTTGAGCATATTTTGGGAGCTCAGTTAAAGACCAAGTAGGTTTAATGAGAAATGTTTTCCTTTAATTCAAACCCAGTAGCCGTCATTATTGTTGTCACTTTGCATATAAAGTTGAAAGTTAACACGAAAATGTGTAGAGCTTCCTGGGACTCCCCCTTAAAGTCTGCAATTCGAAAAGTAACTGGACTGGACAATTTCACAGAACGAGTAAAGAATTCATCCGACTATTGAAAATTAAGCAAGCTCTTTAAAAAAATAAAAATTAATATCTCTCCCCTTCAATAATATTTTCCCCACGCCACTGCATGCTTTTGCTTTCGCTCTTTCTCTTCCATTTCCTCTGCAATTTAAACTTATCAACGAACCGTTAAATTCAAAATTTCACCCCTTTAGTCGAGACACAAACCATTTTCTACTTAGACTTTATTTTAGCTTTTGTTTACTCACCACACAAGCAGCTCGCATTTGTTGAACTTGCATCTCCAGATCACGTATACGCTTAATGGCCGCCTCCTCCACACGTGAATGTTTCTCCAGCTTCTCGGCCACACGCTGCACTCCCTCTACGGTGAGCGATGGATGTGAGGTGGGTGAACTATCTGCTGTGTTGGCCTGTTTGCTACCATGAACGGATACATCCTCGGTGGCACTTAAACTACACGAATTGGAGGCGGTATTTGAGTTATGCAGGGACTCCAAAGTTTTAGTCTTTTGTTCCAGTATGGTTTCGATATCTTTAAGCTGCTCGGCCACCTGACCCAAAACCAAACTATGTTCCGTTGAAGGTCTACGCTGTTGTAGTTTCTCCTCCAGCAGACGTATACGGGTCTGATAGCCTTCACCTATATCCGTTTTCAAGCTGTGCACTTCCTGCTGCAGTGCATCGTTGGCACGTATCTGCAAGCTGACATAATCCTCCAATTGTTTGGACTTTTCGTCCAGAACTTGCTCATTCAGAGCTTTGGTCTGCACTTGGGTTTCCAATTCGGTAATGATCTCACGCAGAACAAAGATTTTGTCTATGGAGGCTTTAAGTTCCACTTCGAATTTATCCCGCTTGGCATTGGATTCGGCTAGCTGATGATTCACTTCGCGTAGCTGAGACTCCAGTTGGGCATACTGTGAAAAAGTGGGGAAAGGATTAGTTGAGTTGAAGTGATGAGGCGCAATTGTGGCATGGTCTGGTGTGAGAGATGTGGAGTTTTTAGATTAGTGACCAACTTACATGCTTCTGCCTGGCTACCTTCAACTTTTGGTGTGTGTGGTGTGCGGGCAAGTAGTGGTTGGTTGAGTGAGGAGTGCAATTAGAGTTTTGAGATTTAGTGGGTGGTTTGGGAAGGGCATGCAAAAGAGTGAGGAATTATTTAGATTAGTACACACAAAGTCAGGATGCAGTTTTGTTGTTGTTGTTGTTGTTGTTTTCAAGATTGACATTGAATATAGCATGTGAGTGTATATTTTGGTCTATAAATATTTACATATTTCAGCACATGCCTTCCAAAAAGCTTTTCATATATATATACCCTAGGTATATATATATACATATACACCAACAGGCGGCTGCTGCCCTTGATTCCGTTTGAAACGAAAAAGGCTACATCCCCGGGGGGTGGGGCTTAACAAGTGGCAACAGTTCCTAAATGATGCCCCACAGGTGCTGGTGATTTTGTAAACTTTGTGTTAATACCAACACAAAGTGTTAATGTGCCATATTGGGTGAGTTAATAAAAATTATGCCAGAGGTCATGCAGTGTAGAACTTAAAATTACTTATATACTACAGATCTATAGATAAAACACTGTACGACACTCAAAAAATACACAGAAAGCAGGTCAATAAATTGTGAAACTAGAGGCCTTTTGGTTATTTTGCAATTCCCATAAATTTCTGTATCAAATTATGAGAGCAAAAAACAGTTTGAAAAACTATAGAGCTAAGATACTTATAAATTTAACACACTGCGTTTGTTATAAAGCTATAGTATTACTTTTTAAGAGGATTTCTGATAGAATCGAGGCTTTAACTCTAGAAAACAAAAATAAAGAAAATATAACTAAGGCTCCCCAGAAGTATATATATCCTGTCAGTTCGTATGATGTATCTAAATAAGGGGTTTGAATGAGTAACTCTTTTAGAAGAATGCTAGTTGAGTGAGTTTTCAAACTGACCAATAGATGGCGCTTCAACTCTGATCATTTGGCTGCCCAGTTTACCATAGGATATATAAATATTCATTCAATTTTGCTGAAATAGTTGAATATAATATAATAATAATATAAATAAGTTTTTCTCACTAAAACTAGATTTTCGACTTATCTTTCGTATGGCAGCTTTATGCTATGATCATCCGATTTTGACCAAACTTTGTCAAATTGTTTAAAAGTACGTAAATTAAGTGAATGATTAAATTTAAGACCCTACCATTAAAAGCAAACAAGATGTCCATACTAAGACCGTTTTTGAGACCTAGCTTTTCTATGCCAGCTACAATATATAGTAAGTCTGATTTTGAAGGAATCACTGAAAAGCATTTTAGACTAATAAAAACGGAGTTTGAAAAGATGCAATAAGCTTTCCCCACTAGAACTTGTCTATCGATCGCTTCAAAGACTATATTGCCATGCTATATTATAGTCATCCGATATTAACAATACCATATAGATCACTGTGAAAGCTTCTAAAATAAATTTCTACAAGTTTAAGAGATCGTTTCCATTGAAAACAAAGAAGTTTTTTTTACTATGACTTCTTATTAGACATTACTTTCCTATGGTAGCTATACTATATAGCTGTCCGATTTTGACCAAACTTAGTGGAATCATGGAAAAACATAGCACACTGTTAAATATGTAGTTTGGAGGTGTTTCCATTAAAGTCAAAAAAGCCTTTCTTAACAGAACTAGTTTGTGGATAGATCATTTCGATATTATATAGTTCCGGCAGGTTCCGAAAGATGTCCATATTATTTGTATCAAAGTTTGGTCAAGATATACATATTTTCAGTTGGGAATTATTTGTAAATGGTTCATGTATTCGTTTGAATAATCTAACAAAATGTCTTTAACTATTCAAGACTAATTTTTTTTTCTGGACCAAATCAATGGGTACAATACGCTTTTTGAGGGATTTCAAAGTATTCGATTTAGCTGGGAAGTCCCCCAATTCTGTGTACTGTTTTTTCTTAGTTTATGGTGCATTTATACATAAACAGAAAGCAGATTTTGCAGATTTTTCAAAAATTCTACAATTATTATACTTGTGTTAGGTCTAAAGATATGACTATTTGTTGGAAAATATTGATTATATCGATGTTTTTTACCACAAAATGTTAATATCAAAATAATACTTTTCCATATCGGAGAATCTTCGATATTTTTGATATATACGGTAGCCCTAGCCTGAAGGTTGAAGTGGCAACTCTCCTAAGGGCAGGTTTTTCATATTCTACATTTCAGTCGTCTATCTGTCACATAAACTAACATAAAACAGAGTATATTGTAAGTTATAGTAGCTATTTATAGTAGCTATGGAAGTTAAGAAATTGACCCCTAGTGGTTAAACTTGAAAGCTTTAATAGTTGAGAAAGTACCCGGAAAACTCTTATCAGATTCTAAACTAATTGTAATTGAGTCTGTAGGCCACATATAATTCAGAAGATGTTCGCTTAGGGGCTCGTACCCGAGAAGTTCCTAAGTTTCAGGTTTGGTTCTTGTGCAGAAAGTTGGTAAGCCTAGAGTCAGGTTTGAAAATTTAACCATAAAAAAGTAGTTTTATAGTGCAATATTTTATACAATAGTCAATAAAATACTTGAAATTTAATTAAGATATAGATTATCCGAGAAAAGTATCTTTAAATTATAGTTTTTGCCCAATTTTTAAGACCATTTAAAACAACTTATATGATATAGTAGCAAGGACTTAAACATTGAGTGTTATTTTAGTGCATTGCAAAAACAAAAGTGCATCTAGTGCATTGGCTTATGAAGCCTTTGTTTGCATAAGAATATGTAAGAGTGCTTCATTCTAGTTTCACAAAAAATTACTCCTCTTCTTAGGTAAAGTTTAATATTGTCGTACTCGGCTTTTTACACTTAAATTCTTACAAAAAATAAACTAAAAATAGAAAGAGAAATTGAAAGTAAAACCAAGCCATAAACCATAATCGATAAATAAAATTCGAACCAAGCCCAAAAAAAACAAAGCTCATAGTCAAGAGACAAAATCCGAGAAGTTTAAATGAAGAAGAAGTACAAGACCAGGAGAGCTGGGAACTCACCTCCTCGGAGGCATTGGCATACGAGCTATGCTCTTTCTCCTTATCACGCAATTGTAATTTTAATTGTTCAATTTCGCGTTGGAACTCATCGCGTTCCTGTTCACGCTCGGCCGCCTGATCTTCCAGAAATCGGCGTGTATCCTTCAGCTGTTTGTCAGCGGTGCCAATCTGCATAGGGGTTATACATTTTTTTTTTTACATTTAAGGGAGCTGCTTGGCTTACAACTACACTGGACTTAACATGCTTTTAGCTCACAATATAAAGGGGGAGGGTGTAGTACGAAGGAGAAACTTGAGGGTTGCAGCTTGACTCACCTGTGATTGCAGATCATCGCGTTCCTTTTTGCCACATTCGACCACCTTGTCGCCCTCGCGGCAAAAGTCCTCAATCATTTTTAATAATAATACCGTGGCATTGCCCTGATCTCGTGTCTCATGTTTGCTGGGTGAGGAGAGCAAGTTTCGTGCCTTCTCCTGCAGGGCCATAAAACTGGCCGATGACTGATCGAGTGCCGGTTCCTGTTGACTTTTGATCGAACCCAGGCCATAGCCTTCATTATAATCGGTGTGATTCAGGGAATTTAGCTGGGACAATTGATCCCTCAAGGTCTGCAATTCCTGTCCCAATTCGGCGTTACGATCTATGGTATGACTTAATTGTTGTTGCAATTTCTGACGATCCGTTTCGGATTTAATCAAACGATTCTTCAACTCCACCAACTGGAAGGACAACTCGGAAGCATTTCCGGCATGTTGTTGCAGATCCGGCGGTAGCGAGCTATGTGTTTTAGTGGACTCCGTTTGATTACATTTCCGTTGATTGGCCACACCCAAGTTTTGATCATTCAGTGAATTAGTTCTCAAGAATTTCGACAACAATTGTTGGGCCAAAGGAGCTGTGGTCCTTTTCAAGCCATCCTCCGCCTCGCAACACAGCTCATGTTCCTGCTTCTCGGGTTCATCTAGGTCATTCTCTTCCACCTTCTGTTTTTGCAGATCCTCCGATAAGTGCAACAAATATGCTGCCTCCGATTTCAACTTTTCTAGGCAATCATTCAAATCAAAATCTTCACTTTGTTCCTCATTACTTTTGTTGTCTATAAATTGCAGTAGGCTAGGATCCTCCACTACTTCGAGCAGACTGTGAACATCGGGCACCAAACAATGACGTTTGGTATTGTTGAGGGAGCTACTTAAAGTCTGTTCCAGCTCTTCGCCTGCATCTTGACTGCGACTGTTGAGAAGTAAACGTTGAACCTCCTCAGATAGGGTGGCATTCAGATCCTCTTCGCAATTGGCCACACATTTGGCCAGACGGCAGAGTACACTGCGAAAACTTTTGGATAATTCTCGCAGGCCATCGCGTTCAGTGATTACTTGCTCCAGATCACGTGCCGAATCGAAGGTTGAATGACGCTTGTTCTTGCGATTCAGTTGCTTTTCATAATCCAGTTTTAGGCGAGACATCTGCAAAAATGGATAATAGTTAATGAATATGGCCATATCAATCGGTACAGTTGAAGTGTCTATACATAAGGTCATGGATATAGAAAGAAAGTATTGATTGTGAATGTTTTTTAAGGAAAATATCAGCAAATATGTGTAGATTCATTTATCATTGTAGCCTATTTTAAGGACCCAGATGAAACCTTTTCTTTGGAACCGATAAGAAAATTTGGAAAAACTGTGTACTAAATTTTCGAATAGTTTTAATTTAAAAAGCTCGCTTTCATTTCAAAATACCCTCGTAGAAGTTGGCAAACGACCAATGTTTGACTAAGAATCCATCAACTGACATGCTACGGGGACATTCAGGTCGAGGACGGTTTAATCATTTGTAAAATGAATCAGTGAAAGGTTGAATTAAAGGTCTCTTACTTCAATTAATTCATCTCAGACTTCAACCTACTCCATTGTCTCTTTAGATAATCATTTTACAACTTACATTCATCTAATTCCCAGCGAAGCACCACAATTCAGTTGATTTCTGTATATTTTCTCTCTAGAGATGAAACTTTTGGCCACTCACATCGCGTGAGCCGTTCGCTTTGGCAAGCTTCAACTTTTTTGCCGCTAAATAGCTAGATAAGTTATCGATAAGTGCAAGTGAAAACAAGCCAAAGTTTAACATTGTGCTAAGGTAAGTAACGGGCTGAAGCAATTATCTCCAACCCTAAAAACTATATATATTCTTGATCAGAAATGACATGCCTAGTGCTATATTTTTCTCTATATATTATATATTTTTTCCGATATTTTTCTGGCAAAAGTGAATTGGAGAGTCTTCTTTTTTATACGAAGTACCATGCTGGTGGAGGCACAGAGGAAGGAACAATATATAGGTACTACATATATACATATATGTGGTGTAGTGTAAAGTAAATGTATGTATGTTTGTAGTTGAGAGCCCTATCTCAGAAGCTAAGTACTTGAACATTGGTTGGATTGGATATTTTACTGGTTCAGAATTAAGATTTGGATCCGTTTCTTAAGTGATTCAGAGCCATATCTCAGAAGCAATTTAAGCTAAGAACTGGAAATTTGGTATATACATAAGTTGGGAATATGAAGTTGGATATTTTACTGGTTTAAAATCGGTTCAAAAGGGCTTCAGAGCCATAACTCGGAAGCCTTTTTAAGCTAAGAACTTGAACTTTGGTTATTATGTTGGTTTGAAATCGGTTTTGAGTAGGCATAAATATGAATCCGTTTCTGAAGTGGATCAGAGCCATATCTAAGAGACTATTTAAGCTAAGAACTTGAAACTTGGTCTATAGATTGGTATTCAGTACCGCTTCAGATTTGGGTATAAAGGAGTTTTATATTTTAATGGTTCAGAATAGGTTTAAAAGTAGTTTAGAGCAATACCTCAGAAATTGTTTGGGGAACCAAGTTAAAATATGGTATATACATAGGTTGTTAAAAGAGAGTTGGGAAGTTTAGTGGTTGAAAAGCTATTTAAGCAAAGATCTTGAAACTTGAAGTGTTCAGTTAGACATTTGCAGGCTCCAAACTGTCCGGCTGAACCACTTCATAAGGCAAAGCCCACGGGCCTTTAATGTATAAAATAAAGAACAAGTGTTGGCTTTTTTCCAGCTCAAGGTCACAACGGCTTATGATACAGCCATGTCAGAGGCTTTAGGGTGCTTTCATCAGCAGATGTTTTTCCAACAGATGTTCCCTAGACCCATCAGTGTCTTCTAGTGCGGATAATCTTGCAATTCAGCGGACAAAGCGAGCTCGAATTCTTTATCAGTAAGCGTTGGGTCACAATTGGAAAATAGTTGTCTTCACATGCATCGAGTTGCTTTCATCATATTCCCCTTTAAGTACTCACCTCATCGGCATGTTTAATATTCAGCTGAGTGATTTCCAGTTGACTTTTGGCCGTAAACTTCTCACGCAATAAAATCAACTCTTTGGGCCAATGCTGATCATCCACCGTATGCTCCGATAAAAGATTCTGAAAATGCAATATTTAATGGTCGAATGAAAACAATTTTGTTTATGGTTCTGTGGAAAAATGTGTGAAAATCTGTTTAAACATTTCAATGTGCATTCAATGGACAAATTTTGTATGGAACACTGGGAGTAACATTTAGCCCTTATTTTTGTAAATGTTTCCTTTCACCAGCCGATAAATATTTATTGTTTATAGCCGCATTAAAGCAAAATATTTATAAAAGGCTGGAAAAAGCATTGAGATGAAATGTTTGGCTTTTTTTGAACTTTCACACTGCACTTTTATCTGATGCTTTTTTTTGCTGGCATCCATCCGCTTGATGCTTGACAAGACCAAATCGACAGAAATGTCTACAAAGAGTTGGTGTCTGTCCCTTTCAGAGGGAGTGGGGAGTGGAGTGCAATGCAATGCTGCATAAATCTTAATAAATGTAGCACACTGGCCCAGCTCCAACACAGTTCCGACTGAGTAGGTGGAGTGGCAAAAGTTTTATTTTCAGAGGGAGAAATGGTAAAGGGCACATTAAAACAATTGAATTATACTTAAAATGTTATTTCATGGCAATTAAATTGAACGAATAAACGAACGTCGAACATAACCACCCAGTAATGCTGCTTATCTCTACAGATTTGGGGTCGTGATCCTTGGCTGATTATCATTTCTTTGTTTACAATATTTACTCAAAGTTTTCATCTCTCTCTCTCTCTCAGTTTGTTTTGCATTTCAATCGGAAGAAAGGTTCTCCTGCATTTAAGTAAATTTTTGAATTGTATTTTCGTTACTTGCAATCTTTCCGCGTATTTCGTGCTGGTTTTCGTGAAATATGCATTCATTTGTGTATATATTTTTAGCCAGGCAAACGTATTTATAGACTTTTTGCATAACAAGGCACACGAAATTTCGCATAAATCCTTCATACAACATTTATAAGATACTGATGAAAGACAAGTCGACTTATAGTATAAATTTACTGAGAGTGTTGAGAGTTCTGCTTCAAATTTTCATACTTTGTGAGTTTAAGATGTTACTTGTGTATTACACTAATATTGTTCTTGTCTTCCACTTTTCCTCAAAGAGATGCGTCTTCGAAATTGAAATTTCAAGACTTAGATCTCAACTTAGATCTCAACTTAAGATCTAAACTAAGTCATTTCGAAAATGTAAATTTAATTCCTCCATGTTTTTCCTTTATATAAACATCAATTTGATGGTTGGTTTTTGGTGTGAAAGTTTACACCAAAAATAGCTCAAGAAAAACTACAAGAAATGTTGCGACTTCGTTTTAAAAATAAACCTCAACATGGAACTGCGGTTGAGGAATTGTTACATGGAGGAGAGTGTGTGTGTGCGACACTGTTTATGTTTTGATTTGGGGAGGAAAAGGGGCAATGACTTTTTCTTTCTATTTTTTTACTTTTGAAAGACAAGTTGACTAATTTTTGACAAAATGTATTTGGTTTTTGTTTGGCCTTAAGTTTAAAGTGATTGAAGGGCAAGCGATTGACTTCTTAAGAAAATAATGTGGGAATATTTTTAAGTAAAATGAAACACGTGTACAGAATGACAGCACCTAATTCGGATACTACAACATGATACAATAGGTTTCCGGCAGAGAGGACAAGTGGAACTATCTAGCTCACTTGGTTGTATCGGTTTTTAATAAATCATAATGTTATCCCCATGTCAGGACTATTAAGACTTTGCAGTAGCTGTGGAAATGCCCATATTAACTTTTCAAAATCGTAATAAATTAAGAGTGTTCGATAAAACCGAACTTAAACCAACTCAAAAAGCTTGTAATGAACCAAACCAAACCTGGTGAAGCACAGCGGTGCAGCAGCGAACATTCTTTTGCTCATAACTTGTCTATCGTTTATCAGATCTTTAACAACCCTTTGGCGAATTGAAAAGGAATCCTAGATTCTATCCTTTCTAAACTTCTTTTCTTCTATTCCTACTAAACTTCAATCTATGAAACTGTGAAAGATGTGATGTTATTTGTGAACTGAGTGCGAGGAAGGGGGCGTGTTTCTTTGATACAGAGTATAAAAAGTAAACGATGGAAGGCAAAGGGTACATGACATGAAAAAATCAGGTTAATTTCAAACATCTACATTTTTCATAAGGGAATGTGAATGCTTTATGATTTCTACATTTACATATTGGAATACCAAAAGCCAAAATGCGCTTGTGGAAATTCTAGTCGAACATAGTAGTATTCGCTGTCAAAATCATTACAGAAAAGTCAGGTTTTTCGTTTTGGAAACTGCTCTTTACTCTTGACATATAGGTTTTCCAAAAAAGGATTTCAAAAGCTGAATGCTACATATCTTCGATATATGTATGTGTCCTCAATTGCTCATCGCCATTTTCCTTCATTAACTGTGATTTGCGACAATGCCGCGCGAGAGCTTAATGGTCATATGAGGTAAGATGCCGGCTTTTGTGTGTTAGAGTTTCTGAGACAAGGTAAGTTAGTTGTGAGTTCGAATCCCAGACAAGATAAATAGACCAAAATATAAGTTGTACATTTTTTAAAAGGAAGACTACGCCCTCCCATGCCCCTCTCTATATTCAGAGCCTCTTCCCTCTCCTCTCTTCACACACTCTCTTGTATAAATAGTTATTTCTAAGTTTGTTTTTATTTAGTGTGGCATGCAAAAAAGCAACATGCCGCGTGTATAACCAAAAACAAGAAAGAAAGTCGGTCAAGCCCGACTATAACATACTCTGTACCAAGAAAATTTTTCTTTTAATCATAACTCGAAAACCGTTCATCCGATCTTCTTCATTCCTTTGGCGGATCGATAAGTTATCCTAATAACTAAATATGTCCAGAAGGAACAAGCCATCTGTCTTCAAAACTGTGGGAGATATGACGTTTTTTCTAAATTGCGGGGGCGGGAGGGGGCGTGGCCAAAATTGAAAATAAACTTGATCTGCCTGCAGACATTAGAAGCATATGTCACATACATGTCAAACCTCTATCTCTTACCATCTCTGAGATCTGTGCGTTCATACGGACAGACAGACGGACAGACGGACAGACAGACAGACGGACATGGCTATATCGACTCGGCTGTTGATGCTGATCAAGAATATATATACTTTATGGGGTCGGAGATGCTTCCTTCTGGATGTTACATACTTTTGCACAAACTTATAATACTCTATGTACCTACGGTACAGAGTATAAAAATTTTTACATAGCATGTAGCATAGCTACATAAACGTAATGGGTGCAAAATCCCCTTCAAATATGTAAAAACCCGAAATTTTTTTGTAGTTTTTAGACTTCTGTTTCTGTCTTTGCCATCAATTTCCAAACAAACAAATTTGTAATACTTTAACAATTTTCAAAACTTTTAAAAAGGTTTGGCTGGGACAATTCTGGTCGCAATTTGTTGATAATGGATAAAAAATATATGGAATCTTACATTTTTCTTTTTATACTCTGTACCAAAGGTATACAAAGTATATAAAGATTGTGCAAAGGTATGTAACAGCCAGAAGGAAGCATCTCCGACCCTATAAAGTATATATATTCTGGATCAGCATCAACAGTCGATATAGCCCTGCCTGTCTGAATCACTCCCTGTCCGTCTGAATAGACAAACAAATCCCAGAGATGGCAATAGATATGGGTTTGAAATGTATGAGACAAAGGCTTGTTATACTTGCAGGTCGATCAAGTTTATTTTCAATTTTAGAAAATACGTCATATTTCCACAGTTCAATAGACAGAAGGTTCTCACCTTCTGCCAAAGGAATGGTAAAGATTGGATGGTAGTCGAGTCATGGGCAAAAAAAATGTTCACTTTAGCATCAAAATTCACAATGAGCATACACTTTCGTTGGTACAGAGTATATTACAGTGGAGCTTGACCGACATTCTTTCTTGATTTTTGGGTGTGTATATTCCAAAATATCCGATTTACGTATGCACTGCAGATGCGTACTACATTTACGACTTAAGTTTTTCGTTTCCGAACGTTAATTTTTCCAAGTGAATGGCGTGAAATACCTAAAATATTTCGCAGCAATATTGGCTTGTATGCTTACTTTTTGTTATGTTTTGTTGAAAACTCATATGTGTTCTCCACTTTGAACGAAAAACCGTTAAATTTGAAATACAAGCGACCGTTACACGCACATTTAGTAGTTTTAATTGATTGAATTGTACACTTTTTAGTTGTTTTGCCGCTTTTTTGGCAAAGATTTGTAGTTTTTTTTTTCTCTTGTTTCTCTAGAACCACTTGAGGAATTCTCTCACTCAAGACTTTTCTCACTTGGATTTTCAGATATGTGAATGAAAAATAAATAAACCGCCGGACACACACGCACGTCGTGAAGTTACAATAAAGACTGAGCAGGCACCCTAGAGGGCAGGCCATTTAAAAGAGATCAGGCAGATCGATCTTGAGAGAGAGAGAGAGAGAGAGAGAGAGAGGTACAAGCAGTGCACTGCTTGCTTTCAGTCTCTCTCTCTCTGGCTGGCGGCCTTTATGCGTGTGGAAATTAATTCAAATTTATGAGCGTTAATTTTGAACGCATTTTGGGGAAGCTACTTTATGTTTGTTGTTGTGGGAGTGCAAGGGATGCAACTGATTAATTTTGACTCCGGTCTCTGGTTTACCCTTCGAACTTCCGGCTTTGACTTTATTAAAGTGGTGTGAAATTGAATGAATGTTTATGGACAGAGAGAGAGCACATGGTTTATTTAGACAAGAATTGTAGACACACACACATGTGTGTGTGGGGTAGACATAACACATTTGAAATTGTCACAAGAATGTCTGCAAAATTTTGTTGGCAAACAGACAGAGAACCCCCCCATATGTTATGCATACAAACAGACATACATGCATACATACATATCTCCCGCCAAGGAAGCTATTTTTTGACAGCATAAGTGGGACAAGAAGTCGCAAAAGTCAAGGGGTGCTCGACCAGACAATGATATCTAATCAAATATATCTAAGAGGCTTGACCTTCGTGATATTTTTACAACTCAATTGGAGATATCCTATTTATATGTGATACTTTCATGTACATAAGAGGGTTGTATTGTTTGTTTGTTTTTAGCGTTATAAATTTATCATTGGAAATGATATTATTGTTTAGATGATTAGACAATTGATTTTTTATCGATTTTCGAAGTTTTCAACATTTTTATCATTTGGACGTGTTGCCGTAAAAACTGCATTCGTACTGGAGCAAGTGAGGGAATGATGTGAAATTTCCATATTTTATTCTCAAAGCAAGTTCTCTTGTAAACATTTCCAAATTTCTGCCAAAATTTAGATTTAAAGAAATTTTAAGCAATTCTGCGTAATTTTGTGAACGAAAGCTTACACTGAAAGCAGCTAGAACTGAGCTATAAGTAAAGCAGCCCTCGTACACACATAAGTACTTATGCTTTAGATCTCTTAACCACTCCCTATTTGGTAAGACTGCTGGAAAATGTTTCCCGAGATTAAAAATAGTCCTCGCTTTGCTTGCCTGCCGCAGGTATCAAAGAATCAAAGTGCAGCCTGGGTAAAATAAAAAAAAAAGTTGCGTGGCGGCCACACGTTAAGTTGACAGATCTTTGGCAAGCACTGAATTGTAGCATGATTTCCACTATTTCTATTTTGTTTGCTTTCTTTTTGGCCGTTTGACAAAATTCTGCACGTTTTCAGAGCATAGAAGCGTGCATGATGAGATATATATATATATATACAAATAAAAGATAGCCAAATGATTCACTTTCGCATGCATTAGTAGTTTCAGTTCACCTGTATTTGCTGTTCCAGCTCATTGGCTATATCCTGCCGTGCCAAAGCCAATTGTTCCTGCAACCTTCGTTCATATTCCTCAATTATGCGTTGTATCACCTGCGATTCGTTATTGAAATTCAATTCATCCTCATCGATTATGATGAGCGAAGTATTTGGATTTGACTGGGCTAGTTCTTCTCCATCTTTATGACTTTTTGGACTCAATTTGGCGCAGGTACTTGGCGATTTGGGTGGTGCGCTCTTTGCAATCGGATTAGTGGCCAGGTAGTTACATTTGGGTTTAGTTGATTTTATTATTGGGTTATAAAAATGTGAAAAAGAAAACAAGAATGAACATGCAGAGCAGTTAGGCACAAGTTAGTTAATGATAACACAATAAACATGGCAAATCATAAAAATATATATAATATATGCAGATTCTTCTTACCCTGTAGTCATCATCTGCCTGACGGCGCTCATAGAATTTAACTCGATCAGATAATTTGCGCACTTGATCCTCATGGGCACGTTTTAGCTCGTGTATGTGCGTTTGATAGAAAATTTTGAGGTCGGCTATCTCCAGGGAAATCTAGAAATTGGTAAAAAATCAAGGTGTTCATAATTCTCATTTAATATTAAGAGAAAAGAGAGATCTATGCAGAAAAAAAATACCCAAAATTAGAGGAAAGTTAACTTCGGCTCGGCCGAGATTTGTATACCCTAGCAGCATGTTTTTCAAACTAATTTGAAAAACAAACAAAGTTTTCTCAATAAGACTACTTTTGTGACTCTACTTTTGTATGGCAGCTATACTATATAGATGTCTGATTTCGACCAAACTTGGTGGAATCCTGAAAAAGTATAGCAAACTAAGAAATACAAAGTTTGGAGGCGTTTTCTTTGAAAACAAAAAAGTTTTTCTCACTAAAACTAGTTTCTCGACCGATCATTTCCATGGCAGCTATAACCTATAGTCATCCGATTTTTACAAAACTTTGAGAAATTGTGTGAAAACTCATTAAATAAATATATGACAATTTTAAAGAGGTTTACATTGAAAACAAAAATATTTTTCCTACTAAGACTATTTTTCTACCCTTTCTTTTCTATGGCTGCTATACTATATAGATGTCCGATTTCGACCAAATTTGGCAGAATTGCGGAGAAGCATAGAAAACTAGTAAATACAGAGTTTGGAGACGTTTGCACTAAAAACAAAAAAGTTTTTCTCACTAGAACTAGTTTTTCGAACGATCGTTCCTATGGCAGCTATATGTTATAGTCATCCGATCCGGCCGGTTCCGATCTGAACGCACAGATCTCAGAGATGGTAAGAGATAGAGGTTTGACATGTATGGGACATATGCTTCTTATGTCTGCAGGCAGATCAAGTTTATTTTCAATTTTGGCCACGCCCCCTCCCGCCCCCGCAATTTAGAAAAATCGTCATATCTTCCACAGTTTTGAAGATAGATGGCTTGTTCCTTCTGGACATATTTAGTTATTAGGATAACTTATCGATCCGCCAAAGGAATGAAGAAGATCGGATGAACGGTTTTCGAGTTATGATCAAAAGACAATATTATAGTCGGGCTTGACCGTCTTTCCTTCTTGTTTTTCATATATTTTGTATAAAGGCACCGAAAGTTTGCGAAGTTTTACTAAGAAATAGATTATATTTAATCCCGTTTATACATTGACCAATCCTATCCTTAACTGATTCATGCATTAGAAGTCTATGTTCCCAGTCTAAGTTAACAAATATATTACACCAATTGACATGGCTACATCAACTAATCATGTTGATCGAAAATATATGAGTACATTAAGATACTCACATTATCATTCCCATCTTTGGCTCTTATTTGACCAGCAGGCGTCTCGCCCACTGAATCAAAACCACTTGGCGTTATCTGACGATGACTTGGACTAAGCAACAATTCTGCCCTTTTACGCTTGCGTGGCGAAGACTCCTTTGAAGCTCCCTCTTCAGGCAATTGTTCAGCCTCTGAGCATTCTGATGAACTGTCGCCAGCCAAATGTTGAGATTTATGCGAGAAGACATCATCGGAAAATTGTTTCTCCAGATCGACACATTTGTGTTCAAAATATTTGCGCAATTCTTCCATTTCCTTGGCATGGGCCGCCTGCTGAGCTTGCTCACTGCACAGTTTCTCATTCTCCCATTGATCTCGACTGATTTTTAACTCTTGAGCACTTTGTTCTCTGGCCAGGCATAATTGTTGAGCCAGATAGTCATCAAACTTGCGTTGCACCATAAGAAAGAGGCGTTGTTCATTGGGCAGCAGATATGTTTGAAATTGTTCAATTTGTTTGCTAAAGGCAGGTGTCCAGTCCGGATGTAGTAGGTCATCATTAACCGGTGGTAATTGTCTTTCCCGAGAACTGCGAGAGGCGCGATCAGCTTCATTGTCGGTGAGAAAATGTTGATCGAAATCATCTTCACTTTCACTTATCAAATCCATGGAGATTTCCGAGATGCGTTGACTGGCATTGGGCTCTTGATCGGCATCTCCGGGCCACACCGATGAACGTTTGACGGATTCAATGGCCTCATGAAGTTGACGACGTAGATTCTGGACTTCGCCACCCAAACGATCGGCATCGGTTTGTAGTTGGGTGCGTACGTTCAGAGACTGCTGTAGGGATTCAGTGAGTTTGGCTATCATTTCATCACGGCGCGACATCTCCACATAAATGTCCAGGGTCTGAGAAGAAAATTATTAAAATTAGTAGAATTTCGGGCATGAATCTAAACAGAGATATATTACCGGTCCACCCAACTCCTCCTGAAAGGTGCGATACTCTGTCGAATTGGTCATCAGGGAGCTGCTATCCCTAGCTGAGGCGGGTCCTGCACTAGATTCCCTTCTTGCCGCCTCTAATTGTAGATTCAGGGAAGCCAAACAGTTGTCTTTGGTCTCCAGCTGGGTATGCAACTCCTGCACCTTGGCTTCCAGCTGCTTCAACATATTCAAACTGACCAGGCTGGAACTGCCCTGCTGTAGCGTCTTGGACTCCTCCAGGGAGTGCTCTTCTATGGTCGTAGACAGGGAAAGCATACGTTCACTCTCTTCGGTGATATCCTCGAGGACATCTTTAGTGAACTCATTGGCCGGCACACGCTCCATTTGCTTTAGCTCCAAAGTGATGCCACCACTAAGTGGTTCACCTTCGGTGGGCGACAGCTTAGCAGCATTATCTGGTAGGATTTGTTGATTCATGGCCATTAGACGTAATTTCATCAACTGCAAAGAAGTTTCCTCATCATCTTCATCCTCCTCATCATCGCACTCCACCTCTAGTAGGGTCAATTCGAGGGGTTCTGCCTGCAGTTGAAGTATGGTAGATCCCTGGGCGGTTTTGTTTTCAATAATTTGCACCTCCTGTAATTTGGGCAGCTTTAAGGTCTGCCAGTTAGAGCTGGCGGGTATTTCTTCGGCATCCAAATCTGTAACTAAGTCCAGCTTTTGTGAGGATTTGGTAATCTCCTCAGGCTCGTAGGTGACTTCTATGGATTGATTAGAGGCCACAATCTCCTCTAGGGAGTGATCTTGTTCCACACTAGTCTCATGCAGCTCCAGCTCCTCATGTTCCTCCTGTTCGATGCTACTGGTTATCTGCTGTTTTTCTTGTGTGGGCTCTTCAGCCAATTCCGAGACATCATGTGTAGTGCTTTGATGACTTAAACTGGCCTCTTCTTCCGCCTCCTCCTCCTCCTCCTCCTCGGTCTCATGACGGGAATGCACTACTTTCTTTTGTTCCAATGGCAAACTGATATCAAAATCATCATCGGAGGAGGCGGTTACCTCAATTTTTGAATCATCTGTTTCATCTTCAACCACAAAATGTCTTGCCAATTGGCCACCAGAAAGTTCAGCCTCATCTATACGAAACTCCTCAGCTTCCTCCTGCTGCTCCTCCTCTTCGCTGCTTTTGGCACTTTGTTGCTGGTTTGGCCTGGCATATGCCGCCGCCTCCGACAGAGATTCCAACTGTTCCTCCACTTCACTTATCTCTATGGCCTCTTCTATGTCTTCCTCTATGCTGCTGCTTGTGGTTGTTGTCGTTGTTGTTGTGGTGACCACCACATCTGCACTGCTAGTGGCCTCGCTCCTCGTTGTTGTTGATGTTGTTGTTGTGGCGGTTGTCTGTGGCTCGGCCATTTCAATTGTCATAGAACTAGTGGGCGGCTCTAGGCTATAGGAGGATACTGTCTCCTCTTCCTCAGTCAGGCTAAATTGTGGCTGTTGCCTCAATAGCTCTGATGTGTCCGTGGATGTAACCGCGTAAGGTGTCGTGCTACTCGAGGTGGCCGATGTCAAACTGCTTCTCGAGATTATGTACGTATGCGTGGAGTCGTTGTCCGTGTTATCAGTTTCAGAGTCAATAGCAACATTGTTGCTGGCCACATGTTGCAGTGCTGTTGCTGGAGATAGTTCTAATGCGTCTAATGTGGCTGGCTTCTCGAATAGAAATGTCAATGTGGGTATAAACTCAACATCCACATTTTGGATGGCGGCGGCGGCGACAGCAGCTGCTGCTGGAGTAGATGTTGTGGGATCTTCGGCTGCCTCGATTGCCTTATAGCTGACGCTGCCGCTGTGCGTGCGTAGCAATGATGTGATCTGCAAAATAAAAAGAGAATGTTTTCATTTAATTAATTGTGTGCATTTTTTTTACAATAATACTAAGAGAGCTGATACATGAAATTGTGTTATGGCTTGACCTCTCGCTTAGGCGAAATTCTAATGAAAAACCAGCGAAATGTTATCCTTGCCCTAAAGCAAACGTCCGTGTATTCGGATGCCTCAACTTACAACTCTAAAAACCTTCAAAATAATATCGAAGACTTAGAAAGATGTAAATTTTACTGACTAAGACGGATTTGAATCCAAGTGAAGGTGAAGCGAAGGTTAAGCTCCTTATATGTGCCTGGCTTACCACGCTTCGAAATCTAAACCAACCAAAACTTTACAATGGAACGCTTTTGGTGGAAATAAAAGTGATGATCAAAGTGATTCACAGTTAAAGAAGTTCTCATTCCAAGGAGTCCGATGATCCTGGTCTAAGTTTATCAAATAAATGTTTCTCTCACGAGACGGCAAACATCAAGAATGAGTTCTTGAGTTAGATATCAAAAAAGGTAAAGACAAATCAAACCAAGTGTAAGCCATGCAGCAAAATATATAGCTTCTTACATTAATTGACGGTAAGGCGGTATGAAGTTCGCTGGTTCATCTAGTGTTTCCTATAAAGAAACAACAACAGTGAACCGTACTGCCTATTTCAATGTGACCATAGTATTTTTTGTTCTATTAGTTTTAAAAATATAGATTTTCGCCCGTTATCGCATCAATAAAGCATACAACAATAAAACTAGACAAATAGAACGATTTTGTCAGATGCAGGGGTCGAATCCTCGAACGCTTCCTTATACTTACAGCGCCGTACTCTACTGAGGCAAGGCCAGAGCTGTAATGCAATCATTACATCTCGTTTTTTTTTACCTTTCATTACAAAAATCTTAATTATTGAAACTATTGAAGAGGAATTCCTGCTAACAATTGTTTTAGTAATCGTAATTGTAACTTGTAATTCCAAATATTCAATGATTATTTCAAATTGTAATTACTTTTACAATTACTTGATTAATTGTACCTGAAAAGGGGAATTATGAAGTAATTGTGCTTGAAAAGATACATTTTTCATGTAATTGTAGGTGAAATATGTGTAGGTGAAATATCTGAGTTTTCACCAATCAAGTTAGGAAAACAAAAAAATTATATATGTTTGCTGATCATGGTATTAAAATCAAACTAAAAATACTGTTTAAAAAGCGTGTAATAATGTACACATAAAGAGATATGTGTGTGAAGGGGCGTTTATTTCAATCATTGGGTGTATAAGCATTAGAGCCAGAATATAAATTAAGATTGTCCCTAGAAGTATAGAATATTTAAACATTTCATGCAGAAAAACTTAATGAACCCCTTTTAATGGTACAATAATTCAGGTAATTGTAAATGTAATTAAATTTTCTAAAAATCGTAATTCCAAATTACCATAACGATTACAAAAAATCAGAAAATAATCAGGAATTGGTTTTAATTATGTGAATAATTGTAATGGTATTGGTAATGGTATTTATAGTCTACAGCTCTGGCTGAGATTTATTGTACATATGAAGCATTGACTGTTAAGTAACTGTAAAAGTGCAGTTTGTGTCAGAAACAGCTGGTTTGATACAACATTTACTACGTTGAAACTCGAAAGTGTCGTTTGGTGGATCGTGTATTATAGATTCACCATTTAAGGATGACTACTACATATCCTCTGTGCAATTTAAAAGAACTTAGGCTAGATCTTCAATTCAAAATGAGAGTTTTGGGTGATTATTTCGAAAGATTCGCTTTAAAGACATCATATCCTCTTTCTACTTTAACCTTTTTTAATAGCAACTCTTCCAACTTCATGCGTCCTTAAAGTGGGATTTACAAAAATCATATATTTCAACTTTAATCCCCTGAAGCCCTGTCTCTGTTTACCTAGTTTGAAATATTTATCATAAACTTCGATAATTAACTTTACATTATGATGGGATCTTAAAAAAGCTTTCGGTATTTAGTTTTCCTGTCATAAAATCGAACAGCATTTTGAAACAAAGCACTCGTATATCATTTTTATTTCATCACCAAGTTTTATTGGCCCAAAATGCTTTTGTTACATGTGTGTTGGCCAAATTTTGTTCAAATATTTCTAGAGTGTCCCACTTGGCCGATGCAACACATGTCTAGTTTTCAAAAAAAAACAAGAATACACAAAAGTAAAAACAAATTTGTTATAATAATGTCACCCCATTGTCAACGTTAAGACACAATCACAATGCGCCGTCTTTTGCATTGTCAGGATTTTGGGATTTTAAGGGCATGGGATTTGGGTGATTTTGAGTTAAATAAACAGAAAAACAGAACGCAATCTATTAGGCAACACATCTCGTGCCAATCCGACCAATTGACCCGCATCTCAAGTGTTTATTATAAACTGCAGAGTAGAGGCAGAAGACTGCCCACACACACACACACACACACACAACATCATTTGATGGATTGCAGCTGTGTGTTCGGTGTCTTGCCCTTTTCTTCTCGTATTTTTTTTTATATAATTAGAAACGGTGAAATATTTCTCAGTTTGAGAATAAACGTTGCCCCTCCTGTAAGTTATTAGAGAAGTTGCATATGGTTCGTTTATTTATTTTTGGGCCATTAATTAAAAAACTGTTTCTGTCAGAAAGGTGAGACATGCGCCAGCATCCGCTCCACAAAAATTGAGTAATGAAATTTTTATATATCAACTGGAGATCTCATTAGACGATGCATAGCGCGCGCATATATAGCAAAAAATTAATTGAGACAAATTCAAATTACGCATACGCCAAGTGGGTCACCATGTAACGCTTGAAAAACTTTGCAAAAGAATCAATCCCAAAGTATAGACAGAAAACTTTTCTTAACGATTTGAACGTCCTTGAACTTGTCTTCCTTCATTTTCTTTTATTAACATACCGAAAGGGCTAGGCAGGAAGTCCTTTAGCTGTTCATCAGGATAACAGTTTAACGGATTGTCATGGTTACAACGCGACCTGGGTGTATATGCGTGCCAAAGTTTTTTGTTTTTGTGTATTTTGCTTTCGCCTAGAAATCTGGCGAATAAAATTGTTTGGGTGTGACATACATTTTGTTCTTTAAGATGATGGGGTTGCAGCACTATGAAAGCATGTCAATACTTTTTGGAAGAAGACCTAGCCCAACCTGGCAGATTAATGGGGTTTTGATATTGTGTGCATATATTCAATATTGACACGCATTTTGGCCAAAATAGAAATTGATTTAAAGTAAGTGTTGTAAAAAGAGCAGGAAAAAGATGGAGTACAAGTAAAGTTTGAGTGAAACTTTAGTGGATCCTGTGCCAAAGAGCCACATTTGTTGAGTGTTACTTTAAAACAAACTCCTCACTTTCTGTATCTCTTGCTCTTTTGCAGAATGAAGTTGCTACACATCGCAAAAAGGGTGGAAGAAGAACACTAGCATCCCCGAAATTCAATTCCTTGTAGTTTCAAATAATATTATAGATAGATAGATACGATTACTTACTTAAGCGTACGAAATAGTCATCCAATTTTAGTTAAGTTTGGAAAAAAAAATAAAGCTGATAGCTTTACAGAAAAAAAATGATTCAAAAAAATTCCATTTGGACTGGATTTGTTTTGAATATTCTCTAAAAATATTTAAAATTATTATTCTTAGGACGATTTTCAGCTCCGTTGGATGATTCAAAGGATCTTCAAGACATATCAAGTCCAAATAATATCTTGAAAATCCTTTAAAAATATATAAAATTATTATTCTTAGGATGGTTTTCAGATCCGATGGTTGATTAATAATCTTTAAGACATATCAAGTCCAAATGAATACGGAAAATCATCCAAAAGATTCTCTATTCTTAAATATCCTTTAAAAATATATAACATTATCATTCTTAGGAAGATTTTTGGTTGATTAAGGATCTTTAAAACATATCCAGTACAAATTGATACGGAAAATCATCCAATGTATATTTTGTAATATCCTTTATTTTCTCCCTTTACCCAATTAACTTTTCCGCAGTGCGGAAGGTATAGCATTCCACTTTCAGGCTACTGCATCCTAGTTCAGCACACCCACTGATAAACTTGAACTTGTCCACAAGCCGTATCCTCTCAATTTCTATTCATGGTCAGGTAGGAGTAGGAGTCTTCAACCCAGAATCTTTGTAGTGATTACCCGGCAGAGATTGTAGCCATCCAGTAACCAGAGGAAGCAGTTAACTACTAATTTGAAGGACATTTCTACTGAAATCGAACTAAGACTACTTTGCCGACTCTACTTTTCTATGACAGCTATACCATATAGATGTCCGATATCAACCAAACTTAGTGGAATCATGTGAAAGCATAGTAAACTAAGAAATACAAAGTTTGGAGGCGTTTTCTTTGTAAGCAAAAAAGTTTTTCTCACTAAAACTAGTTTCTCGACCGATCATTCCCATGGTAGCTATAACCTATAGTCATCCGATTTTAACAAAACTTTGAAGAATTATGTAAAAGCTTATAAAATAAATATATGTTAATTTTAAAGAGATTTACATTAAAAACAAAAAAGTTTTCTCACTAAGACTATTTTTCTAACTTTACTTTTCTATGGTAGCTATACTATATAGATGTCCGACTTCAACTTAACTTGGCAGTATCATGAAGAAGCATTAAAAACTAGTAAATACGCAATTTGGAGACGTTTGCATTGAAAACAAAAACGTTTTTCTCACTAGAACTAGTTTTTCGACCGATCATTCCTATGGCAGCTATGTGTTATAGTCATCCAATCCGCCTGGTTCCGACAAATGTGCAGCGTATTTGTACCAGAAGACTTCGCGTAAAGATTGGTCGCGATAGCTTTAAAACTGACGGAGAATATATCATAGGAAGCAGGTGCAGAAGCAGGAGCTCTACTTAAATTCATTCTTTTTACACAATGGATGCCAAACGAGGACACCCCACTTAAAATAACATTTAAATCGAAATCTTCTTAGACATCCTTATGATTTTAAAAGGATATTCTTTTCATTTCAAGTCCCCAAACAATGTACAAAGGTGGATCAACTGACAATATTATGCAAGCCATTTGCCTTTGAAGACTTTATCAATATTAATTCTTATTACTGTCGAACAGTGCACCATTTTGGTTCAATGATCGATTTATGTGCGCAAGAAGGTGATTAGACAATAGAAATACACATATTTTTTAAACCTCTTAAACTAAGAAAGGCATAAATAAACCAAATTTCCATCTTTATTTTGATTACACAATTAATTCTCTGTATACAACTTTCCCATTTGATATCGTCTACCAAACTCACATGTATTTTGCTCATGTTCATTGAATTTTTTGTATCTGCTCTTCTTATCCTCTCAATTAAATGCACTTTTGTTTGTCACTTGAAAAAATTTTATTGGCATCAAAGTAAGTACTTTTCTTGCACATTGTGCAATTCTTTTTTATATGCAAATTATTTGCCTACTCATATATGTATATATATTATTTTCTGACTTCACTCTCACTCACTGCGCGCCCTTCTTTTATCTTACGACCCGCACAACAAACCCGCCAAACGACCGCCTGCAGTGCAAGTTCTTTTATAAATAAAATTTGCCGCGACGACAACGTACGTTCAATTCAAATCAGTCAATCCAAAATCAACAACAACAGCAACAACAAAAAGAAATTCAAAAGAATTGAGCAGAGAGCGGAGAAAATTTGCAACGGTTCCAAGCGGTTCCGTGCACCGAATTGCGGTCCCATTTTTTATTTATAAACAAAATGTGGAACATATGTAAAAGATTGCTCCTCGCATAGGCAACATGTTGTGGACTGTCTTACAAACACATTGAAACATTTGCGGGCAGCTTTTGTTGATAAAATAGGCGCAGAGTGTTGATAAGACATGAACATTTAAGTACTGTGGAGATTGCTTAAGTGAAACATGGTTTGTAACTTGGAGGGAATGTTTAATTTCGGAGGTAAGTTGTTAAACAAAATATGTTTGTTCTTGAAGAAATTGATTTTTAGACATTGACAAACAGCAGGGGTTTAATTGATTGAACTAAAAGAAGTAAAGAAGTCAAAGTGAACAAAACGTTTTGTTTTGCGCCGTGAAACTCCAACTTCCGTAGCTTAAAACCTGTGATACCCCCCTTCAGCAATATTACACAACTTGAACATTATACTAATTTTTATACCCTTGCAAAGAGTATTATAATTTTGACCAGGAATTTGTAACGCATAGAAATATTCATTTTCGACCCCATACACTATATTTATTCTTGATCAGGGTGACGAGCTGAGTCGATTGAGCTTTGTCCGTCCGTCTGTCTGTTTCTATGCGAACTAGTCTGTCAGTTTTGAAGGTATCAAGCAGAGAAATTTTGCAGAGAGCCTTCTTTTTGCTGCAAGCTACTAATATATCAGAACCAACCGGATGGGATGACTATATCTCATAGCTCCCATAGGAACAATCGGTCGGAAAACTAGTGTTAGTATGAAAAACTTTTTTCCTTTTAATGGAAATGTCTCCAAACTTTGTATTTATTAGTTTTCTATGACTTTTTATAATTTTAGCAAGTTTGATGAAAATCGGACAACTATATGGTATAGCAGCCATACAAAAGAAAGGTCTGAAATACAGTCCTAGTTAGAAAAACTTGTTTTGTTTTTAATGGTAGCATCCTGATATTTTGTATTTGATTGTTTCACATGCTTTCACATAATTCTACAAATTTTTGGCCAAATCGGATGACTATATTAAACGAAAAATCAGTCGGAAAATGGGAAAAAGAGTATTTTTAAAAAAAATAAAAAACTTCGGCACAGAAGAAGCTAGCTTAGCTTTCTCGTTTTCAACACACTCAAATTGCTCGCTTGTTCAGTTGCTCAAACCTTTGAGCAGTCACCAGCAACTAAGTGAACAAGTCACTGAACAACTCACAGAGCAAGAGAGATTGAATAAGACTCACTAAGCAAAAATTAACACTAATTTTTCACTCGGTAGAGAATCTTCCTGCTTTAAAAACTACTATTCAAGCTTACTTTACACACAGTTCACATTATTTAATGTTATTCTTTCTCTTATGAAAGCGACTGTTTCTCTTAGTCAGTTGGGCGGGAGGTGGGCTGCTATTTTGGCTTTGCAACACTTGAAGTGCTGTACATTCTATGGTATTTTTGGAAGAATGTGCTTTAAAGAGGGCAAAGATAAGGGAGACAAGTTTTGGGGACACTGTGGAAAATGTATTTATGGAATTCTCAAATAGTTGGTAAGACTGAATAGTATATATATATTATTAAGCCTACGACAACACATTGTTGTATTCAAACAATTAGATTCATATTTATATTCCAATGGTTAAGATTGAGCAGATTTACATAATTAAAAATACACATTTTACTTATTATGTTCCTTAATATATGTTCACTGTATTTATGTCTGAAGAGTAATGTGTAGGGCCTTGTGCCAGTCTAGTAAAAGTTCAAAGGCGCATTTAATTTTCGATTTGTAGTAAACACACAAAATACTCAGAGTTTGTTTGTGGATTCTATCTGTCAGTGGTGTGTGCGATAAGTAAGCGTGATTTATATATATCTAGGGTCATCTCTGTTTACCTACCCAATCATAAATGTTATAAAGATTCATGTTGTCCTCGTTGCTCTAAACTTGATCTCAATGTTCGATTTCATATTCATCGAAATTCTTTAAACACTTGCCACTGTCAGTTAGCCATATTTTTTGTTTGTTGATCTTGTTTGGTCTATTTTCAGGTTTACACACACAGCCACACACTCACACAATTCTTTAAGGTTATGTTTACAAAAAGTTTTTACGTAAAATTTTCAAAATCCCCAAAAAAAATAATATTAAACACACATCAAACTAAAAGGACAACACCACACTATAAAGGGAAACAAAGACACACGCTGGTTTGCCTTAGTTACACATCGCGCGGTTTTTGGTTTTTTCTGTCTGCCAAAATAATATCCAAAATTGGAGCGCAACGGATTAGAACTGTTGCATGTAACCGCGCCCGGCCTCTAATGCAACTGAACTCAAACGATGGCCAATGAAATCTTTTATTTTTGGGTTGTGGGAGAACAGATCGAAAGAGTCTCCCCCCAAAAAAAACATACGCTCATTGAAGCGCAACACGACATGTTTTAAAAATAAGCAATCGTAAACAAAACTGTTGAGGGAGAGTGCACATTTTGTGTTTGGCCCCAAAATGAGATGGAGATACAGATATGGACTGAAAGAAGGAGATATCCGCTCACTAAAGGTTCTAAATGAGCTGGGCTCTGTACATAAAAGGGAGAAAAGGTGGGGCAAGCAGTGAGGTGTTGATAAGTTTGAATGAGTTTCGCTACTTAATTGAGTAGCCCTCAATCAACAATTCTAGTTTATTTGAAGAGGCTACCGTTACGTCGCACTAAGGAGCTCTACTTGCAGCATTTGCTTTTGGCAATATTAAGATTTGCCATATAAAAATACTCCTCCTTTGTTCATTCCTGTGCCTATTTAACCTTTCCCTATTAAAACAATCAATAAATACCTTGTTATTTATAAAAGAAGTAAGCGCACAAGATCTCTTGGCCCTGTTAAATGAACACTGTGTCAATATTGCTACAAAAACAATTATTTAATTACATTAAAAATCCTTCATACATGAACCTTGTTTCCCTAAAACATTGAAGCTCTTGAACAATACGTATCGATGTAGAGTTAGTACCACGTATTCCCTGTGACAGTTGGTTTAAAAGGAACATGCAAAACGACTTGGAGTGAGATGGCTAAAAAGTCTGCTGAGTAGAGACCCCTAAAACAATACTTTGCATTCAAAATATGTTATCCAAATTTAATTTTTCATGATCTATGTTGATTTGTGTTGGTTATGCAAATTTAATGATAAATTGTATGTAAATCCTCTTATTCCAAATAATTATAAAAAATAATAGAAAGAAATAAGTTAACTCTACAAAACTACCTAATACTGAATGGGAATGAATAATGGGAAATTGTCCACTGCTCCGGCCACTTCAAGCTGGAAAGACTTAGGGCTGATTTCTCATCTTCTACATAGAGCTATCTGTCATATAAACACACAAATAACAGTGGAAAATCTATGTTTATCGTACACATAGCAATTATATATTCAGTATAAGATGAGAAATCGGCCCTTAATATTTGGGAGTCGAGTAGAGCAAGCCATAGCCTCCCGAACGGAACACAGTTTGTAATCCAATGGATTTAGGTCTGTGCTACCAGCAGACCAATCATCCGTAGAAAAGACGTTCATTATATGGCGATGTTTAAGTCGTTTTTTGCCTTGTGAGCTGGAGAGGAGCCTTGTTGAAAGGTCCACGGCTTGTGTGCAAATAATATCGTGTTGAGAGGCTTCAAAACCTTTTCCAAAACGTCTGATTGATACTTCTCCCCGAAGTTTTGACTCCATTTTCACAATAAAGGAGTTTGGTTCCCAATAACACCTCACATAAGCCTGATGGTGACCTCTCTGATCTCTAGGAGTGACGAATTCACTAAGCTGGTTCTGTTGACAAAACATACACTCTATCGTTCTGTTTGTTGATCGATTCCTCTGAGATAAAAATGTTCTCATTAGTAAACAGAATTCGTCTGTGGGCATTGTTCGCACACTGGCAATGCAATGCTTTTGATTTTATCTTGCGATTTCAATTCAAAGCGGTGCGTTTCTTGTAAGCACTGAGTCCCAAGTCACTTTTTATAAAGCGCGACATGTTGTCCTTGCTGATATTCAACTCACGAGACATGATTTTCTGCTTGCGCAGCGGATTTCGACGGCTTTGATTTCACTTAGTGCCCGGTCTTTTTTCCCATCTTGTTCTCAAATAACTTCACTGTACGATTCACAAAGTTTCGGGGGATAAGCCTCATTCCATGATTGTAAACAAATGACGCCAAAAGCTTTTGATGCAGGAATCTCAAGTTCAAGTTTTTCTAAACGATTATGTTCAATACAAAAAAATTGCGACTTCCAGGAACGCCACCTATGATATTTTTCGCTTGGGTTTATCGTTCTGAACTCATTTTTCATCAATACAATGCAAAGATCTATTTAATTATTGCCTTTGGAGCAGCTTTCCCGGCACAGTAGGTAACATATTCTGAATTCACAGACAAAAACTATGTATTTTACACTTCGGCGAAACGACACATACTGAAAAAGAAAGCCTAGTGATGAAAGGCTTCAAAATGAAGTTGATTGCAACATTGTGCGATTCGGTTTTGTACTATTTAGTACTAGCCACCTTTTAAAAATCCTTTAAAACTTACTTATATAAGGTGATGCATAATTTATAATATACGGCCACTCTAATATTGGTTGGTTTCGGTTAAATATCGTTATAAAAGCTACCTACAGCTCCTCCAAAACTGACAAATCCTTTCATTTCTATCACTTCTATACAAATTTGAATACTTGAAACTAGTTTCAAAAATTATATAATCTTTGAGTACGTTTTTTTTATACAAAATACCTTTATATTTATTAATATATTGCTTGTCACATGTATAATCTCTCTATATATAATTATTTAAATACATTTCGAAAAATATTTATATAAAATTTCAGTTAGTGTAATATAAAATATCCGCATACACTTGTTAACAATTGCTTATAAATACATTTTCTACATAAAGTCGATTCGGTTAGTCAGGCTTGTTAAATGCTATAGAATTTCTTATAAAGTATTTCCATACTTTGTACAAAGGCAAATTTAGCTGTCTCCATGTTAATACAAACGTTTCATATATATAAAAAAAATTCGTTGTTACAAAAATGTTGGTCAATATTTTGCTATAGTTTTGAGCATTTGTTGTTTAGTCTTCTTATTTTCAATTTATTTGCTTTGCAGTAAAAATGCACACAAATAATATACATAATTTGTTTTTGTTAATCACAAGAGAAGGCTCTTCCTCCTCATCTTACTACTACTATAACTATACCAATTCCAAGAAGGTATAGAAAAAATAAATAAAATAATAGATCCAAGGTCATTCGGGTCTGCCACCCTCTTTCTGTTTAAATTTTGTGGAATATTTATAAAAATCTGACATTTCAAAGGGTTTGGTAACCTCTTTGTAGGGCTGAAAGGTGGCCTGTTGAACTATGGTCATATTTTTGGGTGATTCAATGCGTATATCAGGTGATAAACTGGCGGTGGCCACGGCCAAGGCAGGTGATACCAGAGCTGTCTGCACGGGTGTTCCATTATTATTATTATTATTAAGATTGCTTTGCTGTACAGGCGGCGGTCTGGGAGGTGGCGTAGGCTGTTGCATTTGATGAGGTTTGGGTGGTAAATTCCTCAATGCTGGTATATCCAAAGGTTCCAGTGGGTATGACACAGATATACCCATCGTTTGTTCCATGGCATTCAGATAGGAGGTGGACTGACTTAGTAAGGCTTTGGAGCTGGTATTTATAGCATAATTTGGTGAGGGATAGTTGTGTGTGTTGGTGGATGGACGTTGATTGGATGATGACATGGAATAATGACGTCCCGCCACCGACATGGACTGTGAGGAGAGCTTGGCCCGTGGTTTGCCATTACTACTACTGCTGCCGGAAGCCACGGGACTGAGTGATGTGGTGTCGATTTGTCGTATAACTGCAGGACCATCTAGCGAGGATTCCAACCATTGTTTAGGCTTAGCTTTCTTTTCAATGGTGCAGATATCATCTGCGGGAGGAGCATAACGATTCGCCAACATGTCACTCGATTGCGATTTCATATCTATAATACCCAATTGGGGTGGCGTCAGTGGAGCTATGTGTGATTGGGAACGCCAACGATATTGTTGCTGTTGCTGGGGATCCATTTCCACTGACATGTAGCTGGGTGCTAAAGAAATGGCATCCAATTGTCGTGCATGACTCAAATTACTGGGCGAGGCCAAAGGGGAGATATATTTCTTGATATTCTGACTGGACTTGATGAAGCCACCCTCATTGTAGCTCTGATGTGTGGGTGATAGATAATATTTATCACATTGCACTATGATGGGTTGCTGCTGGGGTGCCACTTGTGGCGGTTGCCTTAAGGTGGCCACATTCGCCGAATTGGCCGAGTACATGGAAATGACATCAGCAGGTTGATTGCGTGCATAGGATGAGGAGGGCATATTTAGCATCATTTGTTGCTGCTGTCTCAGGTATTGCAACTGATTGGGTGTGGGTGTGGGTCGCTTCTTTAGGGCACTCTTAACCAAAGGCGGCTGTTGCTGCGATTGAGCCACGCCGATGACCAACATGTCTCCCGGTCCTCCTCCATGGGGTTGATAATTATCATACTCTGAGCTGCGATTGGACAATGTTTCCGATTGTCTATTATTATTATTCTGTTGACTCTCACGACTCTCTCGACTGGTGGTGCTCTGCTTTCGCCTTAGTATGGAGGTACTTTCCTTATTCAGGGCCAGTAATTGTTGTTCATTTCTGTATTGTTGCGCCAATTGTTTAAAGAACTCATTTATGGACATATGCTCATAGTTGCCATTTATAATGGCCGTCTCCTGTTTCTGTATTTGCTGTAAGAGCCAACTTTTCTCACTTAATCTTTGTTCCAGACTTTGTTTGCGTGCTTCCAAGTTTTCACGTTTAGTTTTTACATCTTCTTCATTATTGTTGTTGTTGTTGTTATTGTTGTTGTTGTTGTGGTGGCTAATGTTGTTGTTGTTGTTGTGGTGGTTGCTGGTGGTTGGCGCCTGATCTTGATCCTCATCTTTAAGACTGGCCATATTTCTGCTGTTTGACGCTTTCAATTGCATCGCCAGTGCTTCTTCCGCCTCTTTGGGGGGGCGGGGGATGTGTTTGCTTGGGTGCGGGTGGTTTGTTTGTCCTAGAAGAGACATAAGCGCAGTCTTGGATCATTCTTGGCTCAGTTTTTAGTTGGTTAGCATTTTGTATTAGAGACGTGCACTAGTAGGTATGTATGTATGTATGTACAATATATATTTTTGATCACGCACCACAACCACTGCCCAAATTTTGTTTTGAAGTGTATGTGCCAAACAGAAATACCCAAATGTGTGTGTATGCAATGTATGTAGTAGGAGTAGTAGTAGTAGTAGTAGTACTTTGCCATGGCTCCACCAACACCAAAGTATCTTTTTTTTTTGGGTTTTGTCCAAGCTCGGCCTTCACCAAAGGTGCGAACGTAGCGTTTGATAGCGACTTGTACAGTGAACATTCGATGTAATGGGTATGGAGAGTAAAATGATTTACATTTACGTTTGATTTTGATGTTTTATACATTTTTTATCATTATTAATATTAATCTTTGTCTTAGTTCCTTTCTGAACGTTTATATCATTACACAATCACTCACACAATAACATTCACAAGGTTCTAAACATTCGGCACCTTTTTTGATGGTTAGACTTGAAGATATGGGCATCTTATAATATATCTGCAGAGGATCAAACACAAAGACGACCTATAACTGTACAGGGCAGTATTCTTTGCCCGTCTTTCAATGAAAAACAACATAGTAGGGCACCTGTAGCTATCAATCCGATGTATAACATGCAGAAGTCTATCGAAAAAGTATCTGAATCGCTTCTTTAATGTTCAAATTTAGATTTTTATACTCTGTACTAAAGGTACACAGCGTGTATTTAGTTTGTGCACAAATCTAACACCAAATCTCACAGACACTCCGTCGCAGAAATACAGCAATAAGACAACCAGTGAGTCTTTGAGTTGACTGTACATTTTGGCTAAGATTAACACTACATAAGCTTTAACAGCGAGTGCACTCGTGTTCAAGAAAAGTGGCACTCGTTTTTGTACAGAACTAATTGAAAACATTTAAAAATAGAGGAAAGTTAACTTCGGCTCGGCCGATGTTTGTATACCCTTGCAGCACGATTTTCGAACTAATTTGAAGCACATTTCCACTAAAACAAACCAGTTTTTTTTCACTAATACTAGGTTTCTGACTCTACTTTTCTATATCAGCTATACTATATAGATGTTCGATTTCGACCAAACTTAGTAACATCATGGGAAAGCATAGTAAACTAAGAAATACAAAGTTTGGAGGCGTTTTCATTGAAAACGAAAAAGTTTTTCTCACTAGAACTAGTTTTTCGACCGTTTCGATCATTTGTATGGCAGCTGTATGTTATAGTCATCCGATCTGGCCGGTTCCGACAAATGTGCAGCGTATTTGTACCAGAAGACATTGTGCAAAGTTTGGTGGCGTTAGCTTTAAAACTGACGGAGGAAATAGCATAGAAACAGACGGACAAGGCTGAAACAACTCAGCTCTTCATGCTTATCAAGAATATATATGGTTTATGTGGTCGCAAATGCTTCCTTCTATGCTTTACAAACATCTGTTCAATCTCAATATACCCTCTGCAAGGGTATTACAAATTAAAAACATTCCCACATTCAAAATTGCTAAATCTAGCCACTTAATAGCTAAAATGGCAGCACTGCAGCTGAGACTCACCTAAGAAGTTGACTCCGCCTTTGGTCTGGTATTTCCGGAATCGAAGTGCCTGCAAAATTAAGAGAAGGAACATTTAGAACTTCCATTGCCAAACTAATGACTAACAGAAATGCCAGTTACCCAGGTGTTGTTTTTTTTCTTTCTCCTTTAATGCTAGTAGCGTCGCTGCCGCAGTCGCAGTCGCAGTCGCTGTCGGACGCCGCGTCGTCTGTACTCAATTAGTGGAATTGTGTTTGCTGACTTACATATTCGTCCATATGTATTGTTTCCGAAACATTTGAGCAATATAAGCACCACTTGAATTTGTTAAACTAGGTAAATAAAAACTGAGCAAACTATAACTATAGTGAAAAAATGGTAGAAAAACAAGACTCCGCCACTGCAGTGTAGGAAAACACATAATTAACAGTGTGACCGTACCGGTTTATGGGATAAATACCATAAAACTGTGAGCGCATTTTCTAGTGATGGTACTTATGATTCACAACACTCATAACAAAAATATTACGCATAATTAAAATACAAGTCTATTAAATTGAATAAATACTGCTTGACTAATACTCACGATGTTCGGTGCACGATGCACTCACGGCACTGTATTCTTTCACCTTCACGTCATGTCACTGACGCACCCCTAGTTGCACGTGGGTCACTCTAACAAGTGCTGTATAGCGATTTCTGGTTCAGTGCTGCAAACCGGTGAGCACAAAATCGCATTGAAGCCGCAAGCGAAAGTGAAGGTATTTTCCTTTAAAAACTAGCAATTACATAAATTTCTGCCTAAAACCAAAGTAAAATAAAGCCGCCTTTATGTCATTTCAGTTGTTGAAAGCGCTCTCACAATTGCGCAAAGCCACAGGACTCCTAAATCAATTGAAATTGAACAGGTATGCAGTTTGTAGATTGGAGAGTTAATTGGATGATTAATTGGAGAATTAATTGGAGAGTTGGTAGCCAATTGGTAGCGGGACAGTTTTGGATTAACTTTAATGTTATTTTTATTGTTTATTGTTTTTGTTGTTTTTGTTTATTTTGCCAGCAAAGCAGACCAGCGAAAGGCAAATTTGTCAACCTCGCAAGAAGAGCAGTGGGGCAGCAGAAAGCAGAAGCGCAGCGTTCAACTGAGAGCAGCAGCAGCCAACTTCATCATGTCGAATCAAGTCGAGCAACAGCTGGCTCCCCTGCGAGAGCGTGTCCAGGAGCAGGGCAATCTGGTCCGTGAATTGAAAGCCAAGGGAGCAGCTGAGCTGGACGTTAAGAAGGCTGTGGCGGAGCTGAAGGTGCGCAAGAAGCTTCTGGAGGACAGGGAGCTGGCGCTGACGCCGAGTGTGGTGAGCTTTGATCGCGCGAAAATGGAGGATCTGCTGAAGCGGCGCTTCTTCTATGATCAAAGCTTCGCCATTTATGGCGGCATCACGGGACAGTATGATTTCGGACCAATGGGCTGTGCTTTAAAGTCCAATATCTTGAGCCTGTGGCGGCAGTATTTTGCACTGGAAGAGCAAATGCTGGAGGTGGACTGTTCCATTCTAACGCCGGAGCCGGTGTTGAGGGCTTCAGGGCATGTGGAGCGATTTGCTGATCTGATGGTTAAAGATGTCAAGACGGGAGAATGCTTTCGCTTGGATCATCTGATCAAACAGGCACTGGAGAAGCTGTGCAAGGCCAAGGAGGCCACGGCAGAGCTTAAGGCCGAGTGCGAGGATATTATCATCAAGCTGGACGGATTTAACAAGCAGGAGCTGGCGGCTATTCTGGAGAAGTATAGCATTAAGTCCCCACTGACCGGCAACGATCTGACCGAGCCCATTGAGTTTAATCTGATGTTTGCCACCCAGATAGGACCCACCGGGCTGGTCAAGGGATTTCTGCGCCCTGAAACGGCTCAGGGTATATTCGTGAACTTCAAGCGTTTGCTGGAATTCAATCAAGGCAAGCTGCCCTTTGCCGTGGCCCAGATTGGCAACTCTTTTCGCAATGAGATTTCACCCCGTTCGGGTTTGATAAGAGTGCGTGAGTTCACCATGGCGGAGATAGAACATTTCTGTGATCCCAGCCACAAAGATCATCCCAAATTTGGCAATGTAAGGGAGGAGAAAATGACTTTGTATTCGGCCTGTCAGCAAATGGACGGCAAGTCGGCGCAACAGTTGAGCATAGGAGAGGCTGTGGGCCAATCGCTGGTGGCCAACGAAACCTTGGGCTATTATATGTCACGCATACAGCAGTTCCTTCTGGCCATAGGCATCAAATCGGAGTGCTTGCGCTTCCGTCAGCATATGGGCAATGAGATGGCTCACTATGCCTGCGATTGCTGGGACGCTGAGATTTTGACCTCTTACGGTTGGGTGGAGTGTGTGGGCTGTGCGGATCGCAGTGCCTATGATTTGGGTCAGCACACGGCGGCCACGGGAGTGCGCCTGGTGGCGGAGAAACGTTTACCCGCACCCAAGACCATTGAGGTCAGTGAGATTGTGCCCAACAAACAGGCCTTGGGTAAGACATTCAAAAAGGATGCCAAAACCATTACCGAGGCTTTGTCCAAACTTTCACTGGAGCAGGTTAACCAAGCCGAAAGTGAGCTAAACGATTTGGGACACTTTAAACTCTCCCTGCCGGATGGCTCCAATCACCAACTGGAAAAGGATACCATACAGGTGAAACACTCCACGAAAACCATACACGTGGAGGAGTTTATACCCAGCGTGGTGGAACCTTCCTTTGGCATAGGACGCATTATGTATGCGCTGCTGGAGCATAACTTCCTGTGCCGTGAGGGTGATGAGCAGCGTTGTTACTTCACCCTGCCCCCTCTCATAGCGCCCCTAAAGTGCTCCATACTACCACTCTCAAACAATCCCGATTTCCAACCCTATACACAAAAGTTATCCTCTGCTCTTACTAAATCGGAACTTTCGCATAAAGTGGATGACTCCAGTGGCTCAATTGGTCGTCGGTATGCTCGTACC
Organism: Lordiphosa andalusiaca; assembly: GCA_035044965.1. NCBI lineage: Eukaryota > Metazoa > Arthropoda > Insecta > Diptera > Drosophilidae > Lordiphosa > Lordiphosa andalusiaca. Next base: position 987,450 of record JAWNNM010001363.1, on the reverse strand, counting down.
GATGAGATAGCCATACCATATGGCATTACGGTGGACTTTGATACGTTAAAAACGCCACATACGGTTACCCTGAGAGATCGGAATAGCATGAAGCAGGTGCGTGTGGGTCTGGAGGAGGTGGTGAGTGTGGTTAAAGACTTGGCCACTGCACGAGTTAAATGGGAGGAAGTACTGGAGAAGTATCCCCTGTTTGAGCAACAGGAGGCCACCAAGTAAATGGAATAGGAAAAAAGAGGTTTTTTATATGCTTGGCTTTTCGCTTTTGAATGCATTTATGATATTTTTGATATGTACACGAAAAAGTTGTTTGAAACAATAAAGAAAATATGCTTCTGCTGTAACAGAAATGGAATTTTGGGATAAATGTTTCATACATTGGCTCGATATAAAAATAAACAGACATTTAAAATTTGAATCCCGCCGGGTCGATAAATATGGTGGCGAGTCAATATCGATAGATAGATTGAGTGAACAGCGTGCGTGAGCGGACCTCGGTTCAGTATCGATAGACTTTCGATGGTATTGGGCAAATCGATATCCGCATCTGGTCACTCCAAAGTCGACCATCCCCATCGCTAGCGGTGATTGCCGCCACGTGCAAAATACTAAAACAAATCAGCAGCGCAATTCGCTAATTAAGAACGTGTGTGCAACGCAGTAATCGGAATTTGCGCCTCAAATTAAGGGAAATGAAATACATACTGGTCACAGGCGGCGTGATAAGTGGCGTGGGAAAGGGCGTTATCGCGTCTTCGTTTGGCACGCTCCTAAAATCCTGTGGTCTGGATGTGACTTCGATTAAAATTGATCCCTACATAAATATAGACGCTGGTACATTTTCGCCCTACGAACATGGTGAGTGAAAAGCATATAATATACAAAACTAAGAGATATATTCGGTTAGAAAAAAGTTGGCAAATTTTCAATATGCCAGTGTGTATGTGTGCCCGTGTGTCTGAAAGTAGTCGTTGTTGTTGTTGCCGAAGGTCACGCCTGGCTGGCCCGCTGCAATTTATGTTGTGGAAGAGCGAGAGGGACGACTGGTGCGTGTGCCTTATCAGCTGACTTGACCGCGCACGTGCCTGTGCGCCAATTTAGAATTAAACAATTCTTATCAATGGATTATAAACAATAAACAAACTGAAGTGTGGGAACAAGTAATTAAATTACCAAATATTATTGTTTATATAACTTGAGACAAAATGCAGGCTGTCGCACGCTCTCTGCCTCTCTCTCAAAAAAGCCGCCCTCTATTGTGGTTGTGCTTTCTTGGCGGCTTTTTTTTTTTTATTGTGCTTGACATTGAAAACGAAAGTTCCGCAAGTTTCGCTTTCCTCTTTATGTTTGTTTTGTTTCTCTTTTTTAATATTTGTTGTCTGAGGTTATTTTAGCTTTTGAGTGGGGAAGGAAGTAGCAAAAATGCCGCTTGCTTCTGGGGAATTACAGTTATCTGTACTTTGGTCTTTATAATGTGTTTCCACCCACCACTTGGGTAACGGGCGCCACGAATAATAGATATACATATGTACGTTTTATGCAACACGCCAATGCAATTACTGTGCGTGTCATGTGGGTGTGTGTGTGTGTGGGTGACCCGCTCGATATTTTAAGACCCGTTCACACTTTGCAGAGGGCTGTTACTAATGTTGTGCATTTTATCTCTCTATTCTATTTTTCAATTTTTTCTCTTAGTTGGGAAAATTAAGGAAGCATCTTACTGAACCGAACCATATTTATCTGCAAAAATTAAGAATTCGACCCATTAAATCTCAGTTTAGTTAACTACTAAGCGAAAATTTTACAGGTGTTTCCAGATTTCTGCTTTCCCCATAGCCAAGTGTAAGGGAAAATGCATCAATATATTCTCTATAATCCGTAGCACAGTTTTGCTTACAGGAAAGCTTGTTATTGATTATCTATTAAAATATTCAGGCTTAAAATTACCCTATTTAACAATTATAATGAAAGTCTTGGAAGTCTGTTTATAACCCAGGGATGTAAGATGCTCAGAAATAGGCACTGGTTCGGTTTAGTGGTTCGAGCAGCTTTTATACCTTTGTTTCGGCTCATGACATGGTTATTTGAGCTAACTTAACCGCAATTTTGGTTCGGTATTATTGTTCGGTATTGTGATTTCTAAATAGAATACCTAGAAATCATTTCAATAGCTCCAAAATCCTTAAAAAGGTGCTTAAAATAGTTAAATGTCTTAGAAAATTGAGAATATCATTCGTACTCAGAAATGTAGTCTGTTGTTAGGTATATTTAGTGATTCGGTCTATCACTGAAATTAGCGGTTCGGTTACGGTTTGGTTCGGTTCGGTCCCGAATCGGCTTGCTTCCCTACGCTACGTAGCTACGTAAATCAGCTATGACCTGCCCGCATCGACAGCTGGCAAGAGAATGAAACGCACAACTGATATAAACCAACTTGAGGAGTCGAAAAAAGGGTCAGACTACCCAGGTCTTTATAGAATGGTTTTCTGAAATACTGGGTGCGTTTCCTAAGAAGTACAGGGACATTTACCCATGATTTTCGAAAATATAGAAAAAGTGACCAAACACTAAATTAGAAAGAAACAGAATTGATCATAATCTGATAGGACTAAAGGGGTTAGCCAGTATGCTTTCAAGACCGAGCTAAGATTGGCTTAAAATTAATTTAATTGACCTAATTTGAAACTATTTTGTGCCATCCTTAAGAAGTTATACGAGGCGGTTTTTTCCGGCTAACGATGATGATTGTACGCTTACCAAAAATGCATAATCGCGTCAGTTTTATAATTTTAATTTGTATTCCTGTTACAGCATGCATCCTGACCTACCTAGGACTATTATCCTGAACTCGAAAAGTTTTGAGGGTTCGAACTCTGGAGTAAGGGGGGAATTCAAACTTATCAAACCCATTTCCAAAAATTACGAAATTTCATCATGAATCGAAAAATAAAGCTAGGTTTTAATAATATTAAAATATATATAGTTAAGTCTGCTGATGATAGTACTAGCTCTCCTGGAAATATTTGCAAGGATAGCGAGCTTTTACTTGTTTTGTGTGCAATTTTTATGTTCGGTTTATTATTGGTTGTTAAATATTTAACAACCACGACCCAAGTCCTCAAAGAAATGGAAACATTGAGAAACAAAGTCTCTTATCGTAGTTTTAAATGTTCCTTTGGCAGTTCCATCTTTTGATACGTGTTTTCCCTGTATCAAGCTGACCTTCTTCCTAGCCTAACCATAGTCCGATTCCCCTGCCTCCCCTCCATACCTATGGTAAAATACTGCCCATTATACCATTTGGGGAGTTTGAAAAGAGAGAGTGCACATGTTGCCCCTGCCGCCCTTCCATCCCCAATTGGCGGGAGATTACTGTCTGGCCTGCTGGCTGTCATTTGCAATTTTTCGCTTGGTCTCTGTGTGTGGCTCGCCTCGTTTTTGGGGGTCGATTGCATTCTGCACTTCTGCTCATTTATGGCTGTATTGTGCGTGTGGGTTGGTTGGGGTGGGGTGGGGGTAATGTGGGGGGGATGGGAGTGAGTTTTTGCCTACGCAGTCGGCGTAGGCGCGAGCGTAAGCGTTGACGTCGACGCCAACTGCGGCACATGCGTGTACGCGTGTGCTTCATTTGTTTTGCGTTAATTTTGCAGAGTGTGGGATGCCTATGGGTCGCCATATTGCCCAGCCGGACCCTCCCGCACACAACACACGCACACACACACACACACACAAGGGTGTCTTTAGCTTGAGAGTTTGCTTCAGCGATATTATTCCAAGTTGCGTTCTCGCTTTTGTGCTTGTCACTACTCCCCCTCAGGCCTCTCACGGTCGCCACATTAGCGTTTTTAGCCACAAAGAAGACGCAGCACCGGCAGCAAAGCCGTCTGCTGCCTGCTCCATTCCTTCCTTCCATCCATCCATCCCGTTGTCCGACGTCGTCTGTTTGGTTGTTGGCTGTTTGGGCCCGTCATCGGCGCGTCAACATCGTTAGCAGCTGTTGCTCTTTGCGCTGTGCCATTAACTTGCCATGCCGCAGCCGCCTGCCGCCGCCACCGCCCCTCCCCCCCGTTTCTTCACCTCTCCTACACACGACCGTTTCAGGCCTTGCATTTGCTTTTCTGCTCGCGCATTCGTTACGCTCACGTTTTCGACGACGACGACAATAATGCTTGTGCCTCCAACTTTGCCCGGTGCGTGTGTGTGTGTGTGTACAAAAATTAAATGGAAAATACCATTTCATCGTTGTTACGGCTCTCCAGCAGGATGTGGCCGTTGCTACGCGCTGGCTCTGGCTATGGGCTCCCTTTCCCCCCCACTCCTCCTCGGGTCCCCAATGCAGGCATCAGTCTTTTATGTATGTAGCATGGCTTCATAAGCTTCAAACTTGACTCTCTAAGATGGAATATCTCTGTTTAAATATTTATTTAAGTCGCGCGCGGAATGCCATGAACTTGTGTTTTGTACGTTGTTTGGAAGTGAAAAATATATGGCCGATAATGACACACATGGAGTTGCACCTCTCTCTCTGGACTAATTTGAATGAGCTGGACTCGACAGTTCAATGCTAAGTGCGTGCATGTGGTTCGTCATTCCTCAATCCATCAATCCTGCTTGTATATGTATAAACGGATAGAATGTATATAGTCTGGCCTGACCGACTTTCTTACTTCCGAACTAAAACCTGGAACAGTCCATTAAACCTAGTTTGGCCATATTTAAATCAAGTCTTAGAATCTTTAAAGTTCTGCAGAAGGTTCGGCCTGCGGTTCGAAGGTTCGGTTCGCGGAGCGTTTCCATAACCTATCGAACCAAGGGTTTTGCTTCTTCTAGGATCGTTCAAATATTTAAGCTGGACTACAGCACCTTCAAAATTATGCAGAAAGGTCCTCCTGGGGTTCGAAGGTTCGGTTCGCGGAGTGGTTCTAAAACCTAATGAACCTAAGGATATGCTACTTCTTGCGAGAAGTTTAAACATTTTAGCCTCAATTTAGCAAGTATTCTTAAATTTAGCGCAACTCGAACATTTTATTATTGAAAGAGATTTAATCTTTCAACCTATTGGATTGGATTACGTTTTCTAAATTTCCAATCTTAAAGTCGTAATATTCGAAATCTGTATCTGATTTGCAACACGCGTCTCCACTATACCGTAAAATCGTCCAATGTGTCTTATCTTTTAAGCCTAAACCGCGGATGACCATACGACCATACGTGACCATACGAGAAACATGTCCTTTCCAGTAGAAACGCTAGACAATTATGCATTTGTTTAGGTAATCTAACACATTTGGGAGCAAAACCTATTGCAAATCCATATAAAAGTCTATAAAACCTTCGAAGAAGTACCATATTTCAGGACCAGGATGATAAGAGAGTTGTAAACCTAGATGGGGTTTAGATGTAAAATTACGTTATAAGCCCGTCGTAGCACTTCGGAGAACGGTTCGGTTCGTTTCCGTTCACTGACGATTCTTAAGACATTGAGACGACTTAGGCTTAAATTAAGGTAGTCTGCGCAACGACCAAATGTATACATAGTAATGCCGGATTGATGTAGCTTTTAAGGATCACCCATTATAATACATTTTGGCATGTATATCTTAAGCAATCTGCCACCAAGCTCTCAGACTGCATTCCTTTCGTCGAATCTTGCTTCTCTGTTGCTTCCAACGACAGCAAAAGTCTTTTCTCTTAATTGAGACAATTCAAACGAATAATGCACTGAGTTGTGTGTGTGCTTCCGATTTGATATATTTGCGTCATAGAACTATTTTTAGAATACTCAAACCTGTTGAGAATTCAATTTAGAAAGCGTTTGAAAAGTTGTGTTGTATATTCCCCTTAGAAACCACAATATTCGCAAACAATAACAGGCCAACAGAAAATGTATAATAAATGAAGACTGAACCACTAAATCGAACCAAAACAGTGGTTCAGTTAGCTCCACGATCTATGCAAAGAACCGAACCACAGCTACGAAAACAGAGTGACCCACTGAACCGAATCAATCCTTATTTCCATGAGATTTGCTACCCTGACAGAATTGAATCCAGTAAAACTGGTTCGGTTCGGGTTCTAGAACCACTTGAATCGTATCATTAACCTTCGCAATTTATAGTCTCTGAACCCATCTGTTTGGAAATAATTAATAATTAAATGAATTAATAAAATAATTAACGTAACTCACTTTCATATAAACATAAGGACGATTTCTCAAATCCTATACGGCTGATATATATCAGATAAACTGGAAATTAAGGTTTTCAAATACCAGTGTAAAATATAGCAGCTATGTAGAAGATGAGAAATTACCTTTGCCCTTATTCTTGTATTTGTTAGACGGGACTTACACGGTGGAGATTGCCTTGTGAATTTTTCGAAAAAGCTTTCGTTGGTTAGAAAGAGGACGTAGAGCGATAACACTACACTTCTATCCTACAAGAAAGAGCTTTTTGATAAACTTCATGAAGCTTGCTTCATCATGTAAATACCGTCTAAGATAGTGATATGTATAAGATGTGCAGTATATACTTTTGATTGACATAATATCACATAAGTAGAAAGACTTTGAACAACTAATGAGCATTTTAGAAGTTAGAGGCTATCTTTTAATTTGAAAGAATCGAAGTCTCTTGAGAGGTCCTAATGTTGGGGAAATAATAATGAATAGATCACATTACTTGATACAGACGAGCAAGATGTTATTTTGAGCATAAATATGAGGACAAGGCTGGAACCTATGCACCCTTTATTATCGGTGGTAAACTTCTGCTGAATTTAAGAGGCTTGTAGCCTTAGAAATGTACAGAATTTCGTCAGAAGTAGTCTTTGCTTTACTTGCTTGCGTTTTGCTTTGTGGTATTCGGTTCGAAGAGCCGGCGGTTCGGTTTGTCAGCTGGAGTAAACGGTTCGGTTTTGGTTCAGTTGAAAGGTTCAACCCGTCTTGCTAACCCAATATATATATCCATTCAAAAAGATCCCTTGGAAGAAGTGTTTGCCAATCCATTAAAGCTTTGGGTCTGTTAGCTTCAAACACCCTAGAACAATGTTATAATTCCTGTCCTGTGGATGAGGGTGTGTTAACTAAGATGTGTCCGCTGCTACTTGATGTGCGTCTGTCTTTTATATCTTCAGGGGAAGGTTTGACTTACCAAAACATGTGGTGCCAAGAGACACAAGTTTATGGTAAGGGTGCTTAGTTTGCAGGCCAAGTAACAGTAAAACAAAAGCTTTCAAAAATCTGTTTAGAATCTTTAGCTGTGCGTCACAAGGATTAGCCGAAATTAGCTTCCCTTCACAGCCTTCTACCAAGAAGCTTAACTTCATTATATATATTCTCACACCCAGCAGGACTCAGGCCAAGCCTCATGCCCGCTGCCAAATGTCTGACAATCCCAAAATTCGCATTCACCCATAGTCAGTCGGTTGCTATTGCGTCGCATCGGTCGATTCGCTTAGCGTTGCACGCTGCTTGCCCCTGGACTGGCACTGGCACTGGCTATAGAGCTATAGCTATATGGCCATGATGATGGGTAGCATTTGCCTCTGCCTCCTGTCGCGTGATTTTAACGAGCCTCCGCCTTCCCCTGCCCTCCCCCTGCTCGCCCACCTCCTCCCGCTGCTGCCAACTCGCCATGGTTTATGCTTTCCACTCGCTCGCTTGCTCGCTTCCGCGCGTTGATTGTCGTTGGCGCTGCTGCTGCCGTTTCTGTTGTTGTTGTTGTTGTTGCGCATGCAGCAGGCCACCGGCACCACCTCAAACACAGACGGCTCCGGCTCTCTCTGCCCCTGTGTTTGTGTGTGTGTGTGTGTGTGTGTCAGAGTGTGTGCGTGCTGGATAGCCGGCAAATGTCGGCGTCGCGCAATAATATGCCCAAAAGCAGCAGAAGCAGGCTGGCCTGGCCTGGCTGGCTGGCAACGATGGCGGCGGCCGTTTTTAGCGTTTGTGCGCCCCCCAAAACGAACACCAACACACACACACACACATGCACCATACTTAATGTATATGTATGTGCGCTCGAATGTCCGTATGTCGCGCCGGCAAAAGCTTGTGGCGTGGCTTTGGCTCTGGCTCGCCTGGGCCTCGCTGGCGTTTTTTGCGTTTCTGTTTTTTTGCCTGCCTGCCTGCCTGCCTGCCAGCCAGCCAGCCAGCCAGCCTCGTCGGTCGTTTCAGCTGCCGCTAGTTGGCACGTTTTGTTGGCTCGCTGGCTGGCTTTTGGGCTGGCAGGCTGCAGCCGCCGCCACCACGCTAGCTGGGCTGCGGCGTCAACGGCGGCGGCGCTTCGCACTTTGCTCTGCTGAATTTTCAATTTCAGTTGTAAGCTGACTGCAATCAGCAGTGGTTCGCATTGGTTCGGTATTTTTGTCGCACGCGCTCTCGGACAACGCGCGCCGAAACTTTTTGACAAATAACACAAACTCAACATTTGACGGTAACCCCCACGCGGCGCCTACCAACCCAAACCCCCACCCATAAGCGGCCTCCTCCTTCTTCTTCTCTCGAACCCACTCACACACACACACACACACGCAGGGTATTATAACGGTTGGCGCTTAAATTTTTGCATGTGTGGTGGTGCCACACAAAACTCACACACATTATTGATTTTGTAGAGCAACAAAAACAGCCGCAACTTTTTAAGCTATAGTTTGGAATTGCCCCCTACCACCCCCTCCTGCCGCTGGCTTTAAATGGTACTTTGTGCTAATTTTAATGTCACTTCAAATGGAGAGAGAGAGGAGAGGCAAAAGGTCTGCTTGGCTTGGCGCCTACAATAGATCGATATACTTTGGTTAAACTGAATGTTGGATTGCACAGTTATTTGTGTCTAGATCTGACCTATAAATTGGAGTACAAGTGAAGGTAGAGCGAGAGGACTTATCAGGCAGACTTAACCAAGCCCGCTGACCACTGATAACGGTTCTTCTGATTCGAGTTGAATGTCAGGAACAGCTTTTGCTGCAGAAGTATTTGGGATTTACACCCTTGTGTTCTTTTATTCTTGGCTATAGGTCAAAACAGTTAGCAACAAATTAAACCTAAACTCGTGAAGGATTAATCTGAATAACAAACCGGTTCTGAACTAACTCGAAACTGAACCGCGAGTCCCTCTTGGGTCTGTTGAACCGAATCATGCCAGGAATATTATTCACCTGTAGCTGGACCCTAAGTGGACTTTTTGTTTTTGGTACGCTTTAAAGCAGTACCTAAAAACCGGACCATGAAGTGAACCTTCCTTTATGACAAGTCACCTTTTATAAGAACTAAACTAGATTCGAAATTGCAGTACTAGACGGACGGATTGAGAAGTACATCTTGTACATATATTATTTTATTGCAGGGATGCGAGCCAGTTCTGAACCGAACCGCTTATTCTAGCTGTTGAACCGAACGGTAAACCAAATCGGTCATCAATATGTATTCATTTCTTGAAAGTTTGAAATTAATTTGCCTTCCTCTACGATTAAATATTTCCAATTTTCTGTAGTACTTTTTTACCTGAATAAAATCTTAGGCAGTAGAGTTTTTTCTCATATGATATGATAAATAGGATGTATAAGAAGATGTACCGTGCATCTAAAGTCTTTTCTAGCCGACATTCTCTGTTTTCGAATTGTATTCCTCTAGGAACTTATAGACCAATCCTGCAAATCCGACATCATAAATTTTGGACATTCTTCTAAGGATTTTAAAGATATTCAAATGGTTTGCAGAAGTTAAAAAAAAAAAAAGTATTCGACAAATATCATAATATTTCTGGACCAGAATCGCTGTTCAGCTACCTTCAAAAACCTTGTAATGAACTGGCGGTTCAGAAACTGTGTGAACAAATGTACCGAACCAGCACTTCTGCTCCAGCGGGGTATGCTTCTCTGTTTAATTGTTTACTTGCTGAAAAAGTACACAATGTTCGTCTTCTACTAAAAGCTACCTTTTCATTTCAAAGACCACCTTAGGATACCGTAAAGGACAACAATAATAATATATTTCTATTCGGCTAATGATTAAATTATAAAGAGCTAGTTCAATTACAAGAAACTCATTTCATGGTCTAAGACCATTTTAATCAAGTTTTTTGGGATCTGGATCTGATCAGGTTCGAGGTTATTTGGCAAAGGTTTGAAGGTGGATTTGAATTTTATAAGTAGTTCTAAACGTTATTCTAGGTTTTGAATTACACTTTTCTGCACATTTTAGCACTCAGTCGCTCCAAACTAAACTGATAAGAGATAAAGTCGCTAAGCAAAAGGTAAATTTCACTGAAGTCTACAGTTTTTGCTGAACCGAACCGATGTTTTAGGTTCAAAACAGGTGCGGGTTCTGCTTTTATTTGTAAAGAGGTTGGGATTGAGGTTCGGTTCATAATAAAATAAAAGTCGGTACTCCGTGTTCGAACCGGTTCGATTCAAAACCGGTTTGCAGCCCATATTTTAACCAAGGATCGGAAGAAATCGCTATTTCGCTCTTGTGTTGTGTGATTTTTCAAACCATTTGGATTTAAATTGCTTAAATTTCAAATCAATTGAAAACCTGCTTCAGTTATCTTGAAAAATTCCAAAAATTCGCCTATAGTACATAATCAGCAATCCAACACCGCCACGAACCAGTATTAATTCTGTTGATTTTAGTACTCTCAACATTCTAGGCTGTAAAATTCACATTAAATTAAAGAAAGTAAATAGTTCATTTCAATTCCTGGTCTACGATCCACCACCTTTCACTGTAAGCCAATTCGTTGCCAATTTTGTTGCGACTCTGCCTACTTTGGGCGCATAACTTTCCGGGGCATCGGCGGCGGCAGCGACCAACTTGTGAAATTCTTGGCTACTAGCTAGAGCTGTAGCTCAAGCTCAAGCACCTTAGCAGCAGCTGCTGCTGCTGCTGGCCCATAGCTCCATCCTCCCCCTTCCTGCCTTAACTGCTGTTGCCCGCCCCCCACACTCTGGCAATGTCGCCGGCAGTTTGCACATAAAAACGGGCAACGACGAAAACGAAAATTTAACGACTGCGCAACGTGACGCATTATTTGTCTGGCTTGGTCTGGCCTGGCCTCTGTCTGCCTGACTGCCTGCCTGGCAGCCAGCCTGCAGCAAGCTAGCTGCCGCCAGAAATTGCTTTTGCTCGCTGGAATATATAGAGAGTCCTCACCCCCTTCTCCCGCCCTGCCCCCCCTCAACCGGGCACCGGCACCAGCATACTGTGTGTGCACTCCACGGTACCCAGCGACAGTGCTGCCGTTTTTAGTATTTCGCACTCTGTGCACGGCTGTGGCGGTGGCGGCGGCGGCGGCTGCAAAACATTTTTGCATGACTGACTGAATGCCGCCTGCGCCTGAGTCACAAACACACACACACAGAGGAGCGCGCGCCAACGCCAGACGCTGCACTGTGAGGAACTTATCACATTTTTGCGGGCAAACAATGGGGATCAACTGAGGAACTTCTCTAGTTTCAAAATCAGTTAAGGGTTCTACCGGTTTGTTGTTAGTTTTCCTGTCAAATTTTGATTTTAGTAGGGAATTGCGCAAAACAAGAAGGAAAGTCGGTCAAATCCTACTATAGAATACTCTGTACCAACAAAAGTTTATGCTCAGCATGAATTTTGAAAGCAGCGGCGGACCAGCGAACATTCTTTTGCTCATAACATAAGTATTGTTTTATCTTTACAAATCCTTCGACGGATACATAAATACTACTGATTATTTTAAATGTTCAAAAAGTAAGAACCTTCTATCTATAAAACTGTTAGAGATATGATCCTTTTTCCGAATTGTGAGGGCGGTGTGAGGAGTGGCAAAAATTTTAAATAAACTAAATCTGCCCGCAAGTATAAGAAGCATATGTCCCATACATATCGAACCTCTATCTTTTACAACCACTGAGATCTCTTCATACCAGCAAACGTACACGGGGGTCGGAGAGTATCTCGAAAGGTAGCATTCTATTTAACTGTTACATGCTTTTGCGCAAGCTTACTCTGTGTATCTTTGGTACATTTAGCGACGAATCACCTCGTTGCGTTTTTCGCAAATCGAATGACTTGCTCTTGCTCTTGTTCAGCTGCACCGGTGCAACATTAACGAATTCCCTAACACTTAGTGGTGAGCACCTGACACCAGACTAAACACCGGTCATATTTTGCCTAAAGATTTTCATATGAGAATTTCCTCAAAACGTACCGATCGGTACGAGCTTGCATTATAAGTCGTCAGTGTGGTGATCATGTATTTGACTAACGCTCAGTGATGCATCACCGGCAGAACTACTGGGTAACCACTAACACATTAGTTGAAAGTCTTAGCCTGTGTTGCTAGTATAAAAGTACCCATTAAAGGTGAACTTATAGGGTACAGTTAAAAAACCGGGGATGCGGTGAGGCTTACAGAAGTCCCTTGTATCAGAAGGGGGGTTTTTTTTAAACTTTTTATTTTGTCCAACTGAGTGAGAGACTTGGTCTCTGTCCTGTCGGCGAAAAACATTTGAATTCCCCGACAACGTATAATTTCGACTTGTGATTCTAATTCTTTCATGTAAATCGTACAATTAAATATAGGATCTTCTGAAATCATTTGAGAAAAATACTCTCAATATTATAAGATGCTATAAAATAGGGTTCAATTCAAACAGTTAGCTTTAATAAGTAGAGAAGGGCTCGATCCCTTGGGCTGAATCCTGTGTAGAATGTAAGAGTTTTGCAGAACTGGAACTATTTTCAGGAAAGTTCAGAAATCAAGTTGCATTTCTCGTCACTACCTTCATTTCTGGAATTCTCAACCGATGCAATCATTATAACTGTCGATAGTAAGCTGACCTCAGAGAGATGAATAACGGCCACTCAAGTGAATGGGAAGGGGAAGTTTCGATGCGCAAACAAACAGCACACAAAAGTAAAAACGTTGGTCCACATCACAAATTTCCCTCATTATCTTTGAAAACCCTGGAGCCTTTGTGTAGGATATATAAGTATTATATTAATGTATTTACAAACCGGTTTACAATTAGAAAATTTAGGGAAAAAAAAATGCATTTTGGTCATCAAAATGTTGAAAAATGCCCATAGTCCGCTGCCCGCGAGTAAAGCTTTGGACTTGGTCTGGTCTGGCCGGGCCTGGCGTGTTTATAATTTGATTTCGCTTCTTCCTTCACTTTGCTTGTACGCTGCGAAATGGAAGAGACGGTGGAGCTGGTGGAGCAGCATTTCCTGTCGCGCTCGCTCAGCTCGTTTGGCTGGCAGAGCTAGAGGCCTACACAAGAGTGCGCTCTGTAAAATTCGCCATGGAATCTTAATGAAGTTATTGTATTGCACACACAACTTGTGGGCTCATTGATGAGCTTTAAGATCATCGTACTAGGCGTGCGCGTGTGTGTGAGTGTAGAGACAGAGAGAGAGAGACAGAGACAGAGAGCCAGACTAGTTAGCGTCTGTTTCTCACTTTTGAACTTGCTTCTTTTACATTCATTTGCCGTTAGCTGGAGGGCGAATTGCCAGAGTGTGTGTAACAACGGTAGTTTAGTGGGGGAGGAGGATGGCGCCTAAAAAATCCACCATAGTGCTCAATGTAGAGCAATTCATACACGATATCGAAGAGCGACCGGCTATCTGGAATCGTAACTTTCATTGTAATAAAGCGTTTCTGGAACAAATGTGGGATGAACTAAGCGGAGCCCACAAGTTACCGAGTAAGTTAATCACTTTAAAAAGGAAGAGAAGGAGGAGCATCGATATACAATGTAACCATTTTTACAGAAATTGTACTCAAAGCCAAATGGAAGGGTCTTAGGGATAACTTTCGAGTGGAGTACAAACGAATACCACGTGCAGAAAATGGAGATTTTCTAGTGGATCCTGCTACGTTTGAATCCAAATGGTTGCACTACTATGCCCTGCTATTTCTGAGTAAGTATTGTCCCATTTGATTCCCAAAAAACTGTAATAATCTCTATGTATTTCACCAGCGGATCACATGCGCCATCGCTTGCCCAAAAACGAACAAGATCAATCGTTCTACTTCAATCAACAAAGTGAGGATTGTGAGAAAACTGTGGTGGAACCGGATCTTACCAATGGTCTTATACGTCGCTTGCAGGACAGCGATGAGGATTATGATGAGGATGAAATAGAGGGTGAAGGAGAGAACGATGGCAGTGAAGGCAGCATGGATGATGGTTTGCCCACGCCACCAGCAGCACATCAAACCACACAAGTGAGCACCACCCCACTGGCCACGGGGGCCCTAAAGGCCCATGAGGAGGCTCATCAGCATGCCTTGCTTAAGGCTGGTTTACTAAGAGCACAACTGCTGGAGTTGGAAAAGGAGGCACAGGATTTAAGCAAAAAGTCTACTCACCCTTTATTGTCACCGGCCTTGCCGCTTCATGTGGATCCACCCAGTGCTCACTGTTCCCCTCCGCCTGTGGTAACCACAACTTCTGCACAACTAGCGCAATGCGGCTCAGCGGCTGTACTTGCTCCAGCTACCACCACCTCCAACTCTAGCAATGCAACTACACTGGGAGCAAAGCGTTCGGTATCACCTCCGCCACTCTACAACAAAGCCCATCATCCATTAGCCACTTTAGCCGCTGCTCATCACGCTGCCAAGGAACGCAACGATGACTTCTCCAACAGTGGTGCTGCCAGCGATCATTTAAACTTTACCCAACATTCCTATGCCAATGGTTTGATACCTGCTTTGAAGCTGAAGCGACCTCGCTTATCCGAAGACAGTAATTTTAATGGTTCCTCCACTATGGATGGTCCTTTAGTGCCAGAGGATGATGATTATCATTATTTACTCAGTTTGCATCCATATATGAAACAACTAACAGCCGCACAAAAGTTGCGCATACGCACCAAGATACAAAAGCTCATTTTCAAAGAGCTCTACAAGGAGGATCTCGAGGAGTCCAAGTAGTAAAGCCAGCCCACCAGCCAGCCCCCCCCCCCATTTCCTAAAGCTAAAGACTGTACATAAGAGCTGTTTCCCTAAGCCCCCCCCTGGCCCGCAATTCCTGGAATTCCGTGTTTAAGAATTAGTTTTAGATTATGCCATGCTACTTTATCAATTTCTAGTTGAGCGTCGCACCAAATCTCCGCATGCCATATTAGCTGGGATTGGAGATGTGGTGAGCGCCATTTATGCCTAAGCACAAAATACCTTAAAAATAAAAAGAGTAAACTTTACAGAAGCTTTACATTTGGAGGGAAGCTAATTAAGTTTTAAGAAAGTGGGGAAAATGACTGTATTTTGGCGGATTTCTGAAAGGGTTTCATTAGGATTATCTTGCTGAGCAGGGGATGCAATGCATATTAAGGTCCTAGGTAAAGTGAAAACGTAAAACCTTTGCAGAAAATACTGAATAATGTAACAAAATCTCACTTAAAGAAATGCAGAGTTCTTATTAAAATATTAAGAGTACAAAGTAGATCAGATCTAACGAATTCCGAGACAAATTTAGTCTAAATGAGGGTTTGTCAGCAAAAGTGAGAGCAAAAAGTGACAGTGTATTGATGTGCAAAACAAAACCAGCTCTGATCTGCTCTCATCGACCGCTGGCCTGCATCTAAATGCAATCAGTACATAGTTTGCTCTCTTGGGTCAAGCCTCGGATTGCGTTTGGCTGGAGCCTGTATGAATTGCGATGTTTTCTTGGCCCGAGAGGGCCAGGTATCAACGCTGGTTTAAACGAATTCAAATATATGGTATACTTTTTATAAGTCGGAAACTGGTAACTCTTCAAGCTTTATTTTTACTTGTTGAGATCTCATATGAGTTGGTTGAAAAATACCTAAATTTACTTTAATTTGGCTGTCAAAGAACTCATTAGAGAACTCAGATAGCCTACTTCTCTTGCTTCTATTGACTTACTTCAGTAGTGCTTCTTAGATTGACTATTACACATGTCTGATATCTCATTTAATAAACTTTTACTTTAGTTTAAATGTAGTAATACCAAACAACAAAGTTGTCAAGCAGAGTGGTCCTGTTAGAATTATCAAATCCGAAATATACGGCTCTGGTTCCGGTTTTATGCACCCAAAAACCCTAGTCGAATCGGTTTCAGGCCCTTTCTGCAGCCTTGCTTCATAAAGATTTTAAGACAGAAGTAATTCAAACTTGTTCATGAATATATATTTAAAAAAACTTGGTTCAGTTCAGTTTTTGAAACCAATTTGTATGTTTTGAAGAACCTTAATAGTCGTTTTATTTAGATATAGCTCTTAAATCATAATACAGTCGAACTTCTCTATTACGAACTCCTGTATTACGAAGTTTTCTTAATTAAGACTTAGTTCGAGTTTCTTTTAATATTCACACAATCCTATATTACGAATTTCTCATGTAACAAAGTTAATTTTTGTCCCCTTGAGATTCGCTCTATAGAAGTTCGATTGTATCTTTAATTATAGCTCAATTTTAAACATATAGCATACTTTTAAGATTCAGCATAGTTCAATTTGACATTGAAAAAGGTGTAAGAAAAGGTCATACAAGAATATCACCAAAAAATATCATTAAAAATGTTCGATATCCGATTTATAACTTTAGAAAAATGTTCGATAACGAATAGTTACACACATATCGTCACAGATATATCGATTATTTGGACAAAAATAACGAAATTTTGATATATCGATATTATTTCCAGCATCCCTAATGAAGGGACTAACTTAAGAGCATTGTTAAACCAATTAGACTTTGCTGTACCCGCTAAATAGATATAGAAGTGACAGATATGAAGACGGGTATGGGTAGATTAGAATCCGTTTTGGACCACACACATCTTCGAGTGATCTTACAGATTTGTTCTAGAGATACCTCCTCTAGAGGAGGTGTTCAGGTATCTCCTGTTTATGCTCGTCACCTCAATGAACTCTTTCCTTGTTCTCTCCATTTGGGTATACCGCAAGTAAGCGTTTTAGGGTTAATGCTGTGTCCCTGGTGTGAGTCGAGTTACCTACCCCCAGCCGTTAAGGTTTACAACGGGACGGGTTACGTTCAGGTTAGGTTAAGTTAAGTTGGTAATGCCCATATACATGGATGAAGGCAAGAAGAAATTTCTGACCAGTGAAAGGTCTACAAAAATTTTTAAATAATTTTCCAGCCATTTTCTTTGCTTAATTTTTAAAACAAATCTTTTCCCCATCTTCTTTTCTCAGGTGAAGTCTATGTTTTGGATGATGGAGCTGAAGTCGACTTGGATCTGGGTAATTATGAGCGATTTCTGGACATCACATTACATAGGGATAATAATATAACCACGGGAAAGATATACAAGTTGGTTATAGAGAAAGAACGCACCGGCGAATATCTGGGCAAGACAGTGCAGGGTAAGATATTATTTTTTGCATCATTGTTTAAAACTCAACCTTTAACCCGCTGCTTCTTTCTTTCTATCCCCACAGTCGTTCCCCATATTACGGATGCCATACAGGAATGGGTGGAGCGGGTGGCTCAGACTCCCGTACAGGGCTCTTCCATACCTCAGGTGTGCATTGTGGAGCTGGGCGGCACCATTGGTGATATAGAGGGCATGCCGTTTGTGGAAGCTTTTCGACAATTTCAGTTTCGTGTGAAACGTGAAAACTTCTGTGTGGCTCATGTCTCGCTGGTGCCTCTGCCCAAGGCCACAGGAGAGCCCAAAACCAAGCCCACACAGAGTTCCGTGCGTGAATTGCGTGGCTTTGGTCTGAGTCCCGATTTGATTGTTTGCCGCTCCGAGAAACCCATTGGCTTGGAGGTTAAGGAAAAGATTAGCAATTTCTGTCATGTGGGACCAGATCAAGTAATCTGTATACATGATCTAAGCTCCATTTATCATGTGCCACTGCTTATGGAACAGAATGGTGTGATTGAGTTCCTCAACGAGAGACTCCAATTGAATATTGATATGAGCAAACGTACCAAATGTTTGCAAAAGTGGCGGGATTTGGCCCGACGAACGGAGACAGTGCGTCGGGAAGTAAGCATTGCCATTGTGGGCAAATATACCAAGTTTACGGACTCGTATGCCTCCGTGGTGAAGGCCCTGCAGCATGCTGCTTTGGCAGCAAATCGTAAATTAAATTTGGTTTTCATCGAATCCTGTCAGCTGGAATTGGAGACCCTACAGCGAGAGCCCTCCAAGTATCACAAGGAATGGCAAAAGCTCTGCGAAAGTGATGGCATCCTGGTGCCGGGTGGATTTGGTTCACGAGGCATGGAGGGCAAAATACGCGCCTGCCAATGGGCCAGAGAGAACAAGAAACCCATGCTGGGCATCTGTCTGGGTCTCCAGGCGGCGGTTATAGAGTTTGCGCGCAATATATTGGGTCTGAAGGATGCCAATACTACGGAGATACATCCAGAGACAGGAAACGCTTTGGTCATAGATATGCCTGAACATCATACGGGAAAATTGGGTGGTACCATGAGATTGGGTAAGCGTACCACCATCTTTTGTGAAGGAACTAGCATACTTAGACAACTCTATGGCAATCCAAAGTCCGTGGATGAACGCCATCGACATCGCTACGAGGTGAATCCTAAGTATGTGCCGCAATTGGAGCAATATGGCATGAAATTTGTGGGCACAGATGTGGAACAAAAACGTATGGAGATCATTGAGTTGCGTGATCATCCGTATTTTGTGGCCACTCAATATCATCCGGAATACTTGTCGCGTCCGCTGAAACCCTCTCCTCCATTCCTGGGCCTTATATTGGCCTCGGTTGATAGATTAACACAGTACATACAGCGAGGATGTCGCCTGTCTCCCCGTCAGCTCTCTGATGCCTCATCCGATGAGGATGAAATTGTTCTAAATAAATCCCTTAAAACTTTGAAACTTTGCCCCACACCCGTTAATGGGCTGCTGCATACCAATGGAAATGGTAATGGAAATGGTGGCGGTGGTGGTAGCACCAGCACATCGGACACTGAGGGTGCTTGTGGTGGAGAACGGGAGGAGAATGGTGACCGTGCCAGTGATGCCAGCGTTTCAACTGTTGGGAGTGTGAATTAATTTTTGTTAACTTTCTCCTTGCCCTACGGCTTTATTATTCAAATAGAAACACAGATAAAGGTAGATTATTGAGAGTATTTTACATCATTTCCTTATGGAGGCATTCGAATTGTAGTCGATCCATTTGTTAATTTCTTGGGAAGAAGTCAATGCAAGCTCGAATTCATGATTCGTGATTTTACCTTATTTTAACGTTGGTTGATTGACGGATTGTGTTGTGCTTAAGGATTAGAGGGTCAACTCCAACAAAAATTCCTGGGAAAATCTACTACCTTCTTTATTTGCCTGTTAGTTGGGGCAATCATGTATTATTTGTCTCTTAGTGCAAGATTTAATACGGTCGGTCTTACCAATGGGAACAGGGTTTAAGTCTCAATGTGACTCTGCTTCAGCGGATAACTTTTTATTTTTCAAAAATCCAAGTGAATATATTTTGTGAAGTGAAATCATGTGTCAATGTCATTTAATACTTAAGCCACCATTAATACAATATATATAAAACATATAAAAGTTAACTCACACTCCCAAATTTATGTTTTATTTCTAAATGGCATTACGTTCTTCCTCTGCTTGTTTGAATCGAAAATTTTCTTAGTCTATAAATCTTCAGAATCCTTGAACATATTCTGACTAAGTTAAGTGCGAACAAAAGCAATTAAAAATATATTTTTAGATAAAATATAGATTTGTTTTCAATATGGAAGGTACTTACAAATGGAATCCTCAAACACTACAGGACTTGAGGAACTTGGATAAAGAGAGGGCAAGATGAAAACGCAGCACAGTACCTGGGGGGCGAGCTGTTGCTTGCCAATAACGGAGGTATCTTGAAGAGCACCCACGCCAAGGGCCAGGATGCACCTTCAAAGTCTATTGGTTTCTGGATTCAGGAAAATCAGTTGCATCTGCATATGAAGCTTTAAAGTTAGGGTGAGCGACTTGATAATACAAATGCGCGGTGTAGACTCTAGATGGAGTTAGATAACCGGTCCAGGAACACCATCCTTAGGACGAACGATCGCTCGCCTTCAGCTTTCGATTGAGAAATGTCAATAAATATACCTAACCAACACAGATAGGTTATCAAAACAAAAAGTTCATGGAATCAAGACATCAGTCAAATGGGGAACTCATTTGCTCATCAGGTGAACGTCTTTATTTCCTGTTATATTTTTAACAAAATGCATGATAAAGGTACAAATTAATAACATTTGATTTGATAACATTATTTATTCAAATGTTACTGGTGTTTCTGTGACCTGTATACTGAGTAAACCTGCAGTTTTTCATGTTATGCTTTCGCACAACTTTTAACAAAGACACTTTGGGATTCGCAACGCTGCTGCCATTGAGAGACTTCTAAGAAACGTTCAGTTAATAGGCATTGATCGCTGATGATGGATACGATCCACCAGCCTCGTTTATGGTGTTGTGTCTCTGTTTAAAGTTGCATAACATGACCTCGAGCCGGCTAAAAACTGCAGGTTTATTATTTATTCACTTTTGAAAGACATTCTCCTGTCTAATTCTGGATTCAGCTGAAGTGGCACAACAACGTCACTTTAAGGAAAATCTGTGTACGCACACCAAAAGAATATTTACTTCCAAAGAAGGATAGCAAACTGATGACAGGCATATAAGGAGATCTGTGGAGAATTGCAGAAAGTGTGCAGCATAAAACTCTTCAAAAAAGGGTTAGGAACATAATTGAAACTGTAAAAATTTTTACGTCTTTAAACTCTTCCGTGAAATGAACCGAACCGCATCGCCTTGATTAGTGGTTTTTGGATCGGTTCAGCATGTTTGAAGGGTTTACGGTTCGGTTTATCAGCTGGAACCAGCGGCTCAGTTATGGTTTGGCTTGGAACCAGCTTGCATGTCTGTTTTAAAAACCATCGGTTGGGCTTATTCCTTGGATTTGTAAGACTTACAGTGCTTCAAGCTCCATGTATTCCGTCAATGATGTATGTATGGAGTATTTTGGCAATAGGCAAGCAATTGCACCTGTGTATGTTCGCGCGCAGGTACGTATATCGTTTTAAGACACAATATCTCAATCTTAGCTGCTTAACAAGCGACTGGGAATGTTTTAAAACGGATTATGATCCTACCTTCCTTATCCGCTTCAACTATCGGTCGCCGGCTATCTAATATCAGACTTCGGGATGAGTACAACAGCGATAGCTGAACTGGCCAACCAGCAACAAAAAAAAAAAAACAAACAAACGACTGAATGGGGTATTGACGTTCAGGTTCTGAGCCATCTCTCTACTTAAACCCCTTTGAGCAGTTGATAAAAAGGACAGGGACACTATTGCTCCTTGACTGCTCCGGTCTTCAAGGAATAGTTTACTACACAGAGAAAAATAAATGTCAATATCTAGGCTGGTTAATTTGACATTTTGACATATATCATTTTTTTCATATCATTTTAATGCTAAAAACTATCATTCTGATATTGAATATTACATTTTCTATTAATTAATATCCTTATTATATTTCAATTTTATACTATTGATCAGAAAATTCATCAAATTGATATAAAGAACAAATCTTATTCATCTTTATAATATCAGCTTTTAAATGATATGGAAAAATTAAACATTGAGCCCCAGATCGTATCATTTTTTATGCTAGGTGCGTTTCCTCAGACGTACAAGGCAGGGAGAACGAGCTTTCCATCTGTACAGAAGGAAGGAGAACTGTGTCGCTAGTTTTTTGGAGAAGATGCCTGCTCCTGTGGCTTCTTCCGTCTGTATAGAACGAAAGCTCGTTCTGCCGGATGGTAGTGTCTTGCTTCCATTCTCTCTCTCTCCTGGAACCATGCTCCTAGGTTGTCGTTTCGTTTGTGAACTGGTATGCAGTATTTGCTTCACTTTTACTCTGCATTTACTAAAGTTTAGGTAATGCCAGAAATGACAGAAAAGTTAGTTAAAGTTTTTGTTTATATCTTTTTAGATGATCTGCCCCACTGTAAGAGCCTGAAATATCTCTTTTAGCCTAGACACAACATTTGCCTAAAGCCTCTTCGTGCATTTGTTTCGTATGTTTTGATGTACCTAGGCATAGGATCGGTTGTGGCATGTAAAATTGCTCTCAATGTAGCAAACAAAATTAATCAAACGCTTCTTGATAGTACTTAACGAACCCAAACCCATGCCGGCCCAAACGAATGCGGCTGCTGTTGTCTGTGACAACAGAAGCAACACTCGACATATTCTACAAATAGCCAGGGCATATAGTACATTTGAGCTCTCATGTAGAATAATTAGCTTGGTTATTTTTTGTGGCTGTGGGCCAACTGAAATTGCCGCAGAGCAGCAGAAAACCAAGAATCCAAGAACAATGAGTATTCCGCATGTTCTTCATTCAATTGTGTTACGTACACAGGGCCAGACGTTAAGAGCAATATGCATCAATCGGGTACGAAAAAGAGGACACGTGTGCGGAATCGTCCACGGAATAAGTGTAATCAAAATGAGCCACCCAAAAGGGAGGAGCAGGAGGAGGAGGTGGAGGAGCAGGAAGAAACTAAGGTTACTCCAATTGCCATGGATGCCAAAAGTAGTGAAGCCATCAGGCTAATACAGCAACTTTTGCGTAAGAAATTGCTGGCCAAAAATAAACCCACAAATCCTGCACCTGCAATGGCAGCTGTACCCGTACAGCCCCAGCCCCAGCTCGAGAAGATTAGCAAGGATAATCCAGCTAGTGAAATGAATAACTTATTAAAGTGTTTGGGCAGCAAAATGCCCAAAAATGGTGAGTCTACCTTCACAAAGTAAAAAACATTATGCCAACATATATATATATATTCTTTCATAGTTGGATCAGACGATTCTCCTACCATGGCTTTGTTTAGCAATTTGGGTAAACTATTTAATCAGGCGCCACCCAGCGATGTGGAATCTTCAGACGATGAGGCGGAATATATAGAGTATATCTACAAACCAAGGCAATATTTTATGGCTTCACTTTGCAATGTAAGTGGACAGAGTTAGGAGAATGTGGACTTTTTAAGAGTAGTCACTCCTTTAACTTTGATTTCAGCTGTGTAAGGTGGATCTCTGTGGTCAGACGTCGTTGCCCTGTTCCCGCTGTGGTCTGAGCTACTATTGCAGTGTGGGTCACATGCAGAACGATCAAGCACACCGGCAGCTTTGCTATGCCATCCGGCAGACGGTGGACAGTAATGGTATTTCAACTTCTTAACATACCCTTGCAGAGACTAAAGCATTTCCGACCACATAAAGTTTATATATATTCTTGATCAGCATGACAAGCTGAGTTGATTTAGCCCTGTCCGTCTGTTTCTATGCTATCTTCTCCGTCAGTTTTAAAGCTATCGCCACCAAACTTTGCACGAAGTCTTCTGTTACATTTACGCTGCACATTTGCCGGATCGGTTGTCTATAACATATAGCTGCTATAGGAAAGATCGGTCGAAAAACTAGTTCTAGTGAGAAAAACTTTTTAGTTTTCAATGCAAACGTCTCCAAACTCCGTATTTACCATTTTATAATGCTTTTCCATGATTCTGCCAAGTTTGGTCGAAATCGGGCAGCTATATAGTATAGCTGTCAAACAAAAGTAAGGTTAAAAAAATAGTCTTAGTAAGAAAAACTTGTTTTTTTTTAATGTAAACATCTTAAAAATTGGCATACATTTATTTTATAAGCTTTCACACAATTCTTTAAAGTTTTGTTAAAATCGGATAACTATATCTCATAGCTCCCATAGGAACAATCGGTCGGAAAAGTAGTTTTAGTGAGAAAAACTTTTTTCTTTTTAATGGAAACGTCTCCAAACTTTGTAACCGTAGGTTTTATATGTTTTTTTTTTATAATTCTATGAAGTTTTATTAAAATCGGGCAGCTATATGGTATAGCTGCCATACAAAAGATAGGTCTGAAAAACAGTCTTCGTTAGAAAAACTTTTTTGTTTTTAATGGTAGCATCCTGCAATTTTGTATTTGTTTGTTTCACATGCTTTCACATAATTTTACAAATTGTTGGCCAAATCGGATGACTATATCATATAGCTCCCATACGAACGATTGGTCGGAAAATGGGAAAAAGAGTATTTTAGGAAAATATTTAAGCGAGCACTTGCAAGGGTATAAAAACTTCGGCACAGACGAAGTTAGCTTAGCTCTCTCGTTTTTTCATCTTTTGATTTAATATCTAAACATTTTTCTTTAAAGGTCACGAAATGTTCTACAAATGTGGAGATTTTAGTGCAGAACAATTTCGCTCGTTTCGCATTGTGTGCATACGTCAGGTGGAGAAGACCATGAATCGGTCCCTAACGGCTACCGAACAGGAGGTCCTACTCTTCCCTCTCATTTGTGGGGATGGAAAATGCCGGGAGCATCGCTATAAGAGGCTCTCCCTATGTCCAAATTGTGGCGAGTTCGCTTTCTGTAAAGATAAACCGCAACACTTAAGCTTTGGACATGCCAACTGGTGTGATTCCTACCAACTTTTCAAGGCTTTTGTCATATTTCAGTCAAAATTTGGTCGCTTAGAGCCTTCATTGCCAAACAGATTGCTCAAGGACTTGCCCATGGCCTGTTGCAATACGAGACAAATTTTGAAAAAATTAAATTTCCTTGTCTCGGATCAGTGTGAGTATGCGTCTCTTACGCAGGTTTCCACTGGGCCACTCACCGCCTGGTATGCCTTGAAGTTGTGCGAACGCTTAAGGGATGTTGAGGAATTGACCATTCATCTGATTGGCGCTGAGCTGGAATTTGAAGTGGATACCATGCAAAAATGGGAACTCTTTATGCTTCATTTGATACCCACCTTAAAGAATCTTAATGTGGTTTTCATAGGACCCGAACTGAATCCCCATAATATCTCCTTCGAGCAGCTTAAGAAGTTTAAGTAAGTTATTTTCAGCTGAAGCTAAAATTCAAACTAAAAATTTATGCAATTTCAGATGCTGCAGGTCCTGTCGCAAGGCGCAACGTCAAGTGAAGTACCACTTTGAGAATCGTCTCTATCATCATTATAGTGTGGAATCACACTTTCTTCAGCCAGATTTAGGTAGACTCTTAAATATGTTTGATCTTTCTATTGGTATAACTCTAAAGTTTCTTTTACAGTTTGCTTTTTCAACGCTGGCCTTTATCGCTCCACAGGTTACGCCATGCAGGACACTTGGCCAGATACTCTCCAGGCTGCCCTTAATCTTAAATGTCCCATTGTGGTCACCTCGTATACAAAATATGAGGCTCCATTGGATTTGTCGCAATTTGTCAATCAATCAAATCGTCATTTGAATATTATTTTACCGCCTACCACAAATCCATTTGCTTCAGAAAAACCTGAACGAAATTTTATATCAGATGATGAGGCGCCATTTATGTTTAAGAATTTTTATTGTTTTGTTGTTGAGTGAAAGAAAATAAATTTAAGTTTAACGGAATTCAAGTGGCTCCACTAGCGTGCATTAGCGGGAGCTCTTGTTTTGCTGGCAGTGGCGCCCCTAGCGTTTAACTGTGGGTGCAAGTCGCTTGGTTTTATTAAGTAGCGATGAGACTGTGACTATTTTCCGTGATTGGGGATTGGGTTAAAGCAATTAAACTTAATCATATTTGGTTTCGATTAAATCTTAGGGGATTTGTTGTTTTTGGGTTAATCGTAAGATACTGACTAGAATCATCAATTGAGCTGAAACATATTCTTCTCATCTAAGACATTTTGTCAAGACACTGTAAGAGATCAGATCAGCTTAAGCCATTTCATTTTAGCTGTTAAAACAAAAAAAAGGTAAATCTACTCAATTCATCAACTTCTCTGATATTCATGGGTATAATTAAAACATTGCCAACGGTGATTGTCATACATTTGCGTATGCTGTCACCACATTGACACGACTGTGACTCGTTACTTCTAGATGTACTCGTGACTAAGTAACTGCAACGCAAAAGCAAAACGTCATCTCTAATAGCTGCACTGACTACTTGGCGCTTGGATTTTTAAAAATTTGTTAAAATAACTATTATAATAGCTTAATTATACTTTTTATTTGTGGACTACGCCCTACTGATGAACATAAACGATGGCGACTTCAAGAATCTGCGTTCCAAGCTGGATGTTATGGGTTTCAATCAGACTCTTCCAGTCCTTGCAATTCCCTTGGTTCAGGCCATTTTCGGTGATCTGATTAAGACTACGGAATGTCTAAGGGATACCAAAAAGCAAGTGGCAGATCTTCTAGAGGTAGGGTTCAATGATTTATGCATGTGAAATCAGGTTAAAGTGGTTGCTAAGCAATTAATTTGTTGTGGTCACTTTGTAGGAGAAGACCTGTTGGGAGCTGGGCGTGGAACCCTACAAGTGTGACAACTCACGCTTGCTGGCAGAATGTAATGAGTTGCATCTGCAGTTTCTTCGAGAGCGGGAGGACTATGAGCTGCGTCAATTGGGTAAGAACGAATAAAAATCTACGTACAACTAGGATCTAATATAAGTTATTTCTACTTGCTAGAGGCGGAAAGGCGCATCAGGAACTTGCAAACAGATAAGGAACACCTTCAGTGTCACAATGTGGAGTTGCAAAATCAATTGGATGCTCTCTTGTCCAAGCAAATGATTACTTCGATCGCTGCCAAGCGTACCCAAGTGGGGGCTAGCCGTCAGGGTAAGTACTGGCCTGCGAATTAATTGATTTTAATCAACCACTTTTTCCTTAGTTAAGAAACCCTTCATTAGCACAGTGCGCAGTGGCCATACTCTACCCGCTGTACTGGGCACAGTTCCTAATCCTGCCCTAAAATGCACCAAATGCAATGCTGGCGTTTTCCAAAAGACCACCACTACCACCAGAGATGGTGGCGTAACAGTCACACAGACCAGCGGCCAAGAGGAGGTCGATAAGCTACAAAATGATCTAACCACAGCCGGGGAACAGTTGGAGTTCTATAAGCGTAAAGTGGAATCACGTAACAGGGAGATACGAAGACTGAATGACATGCTTTCGGGTGGTCGCCCACCAGCAGCTTTGGCTAAAGATTGCTGTTACAAAGAGGTCGGTGCTCTCTCCCAGGACATTGATCTGTTGCAGCGTGAGAAGACCGACTTAATGGTGCAGGTGCGTGACTATCAGGATAAGATGCACGATGCCATGCAGCGGGCTTTAAATACAGAAGAAGACAAGCGGAAGCTTCAAACCCAGTTGGATGAGCTGAAAGAAGCAGCATTGCAGGTCGAACAGCAAGCCAATTCAGAAATAGATGCCAGGGAGTTGGAACTACGACAATTGCAAGTAGAATTGAAGCAATTGCAGCAAAGAATTGACACTAAAGCCAGGGAGAGACTAACCGCTGGAGGAGGTGTTATTGGGCACAACGACAAACGTAATCTCAACGAACGGCTCAATCACCTCACCCGTCGCGAAGAGGAACTGGAGTCGCTGAATGAGAAACAAACCAAAAAAATACACAAGTTGCATGCCAAGATAACGGCTCAACAAAAGGAGTTGCGTGATTTGAATCAGCATAGTGCTGTCACCTTAGATGAAGAGAAAATACGTCTGAAATCCGAGCGGGATTTCTTTCAAAAGGAGTACCTACGACTTATGGGTAAATCTGGCTCTCAGACGGAGATTGCCTTCCTGCATTCCCAAATCAAGTCCAAAGATGACGAGCTGCATGCCTTGCGTTCGGAAATATTTGCCGGAAAATTACACAACTCGCCACAAAAGAATGTACAATATGAATCAATACCACCAGCTACTGCTTGTAGTAGCTCCAACTCGAATCGCAGTGATTGCGTCCAAGCTGCCATTGGTAGAATTGAACGCGAACGGGATTGTGCTCGCTCCGAACTGGAGCGGGTACGCTGTGAACGCGACACTCTTAGAGAAAAACAACTTTGCTCGGTGCAATTGCATGCCGAGGAACTGCAAGCCTTGCGTCAACGTAACGAGGATCTACAGGATCGCTTACGTCACTTGGAGCGAGATAATCGTGAACTAAATTCAGCTCGCTTGCCTGCAGAAACCAATTGTGTTCTACTTCGAGAAGATATTACACAGCTAAAGCAGCATTGTGCCGCCTTAAAAAAGGACATGGAGCAACTAAGCACAGAGAACAATCAAATCAGGTAAGTTTAGCTGGCTTTTCCCCCCAACTTTAATTTGAATTCTTCCCTCTTTCACAAGCTTGCTTAATGAACAAAATGAACGCATCATAGCGGAGTATCAAAGCAAGTTATTAATAGCTGAACGTCAACGTTACACAGCCGATGTGCGAGCCAGCACTTTGGATACTAGTCGGGAATCTAATCGAAATGAGGTTACCCAATTGCGGAGCGAGATTAAGGCTTTGCGTCAGAGTTACACCAGCCTAGAGCATGAAAAGGATATGCTTTTGGTAAGTTTTAAACAAAGTATTGGGTTACATATTATGGACTGACGTTTGTTATTTATAGAATCAATTGGATGGCAAAACAGAGCGAGCCTATAAACTGGAATATGAATTAAAGGATTGCAAGGAAAAGAGAAATACTCTGGAGCATAATGTCAAAGAGTTGGAGGAACAAATTTTGTAAGTAAAATTGCTATATTTATTATAGAGATAAGTTATAAGTAAGGTAACAACTGCGTACAAGTTTAAATGGTTCTTATAAGATGTAAAAATGGAAATTCAGCTGGAAAGACCGACTCAAATGAGTTCGATAAGTTGAAGCAGAAATCAGTCCTGATTATATTGATATATATATATATATTTTGATAGTCAGTTATTAAGGAATGCAACCACAGAAATTCCACGCTTCTTTTCGCTTTGCGGTTCTTCTTACGTAGTGCGATCCTACTCTTTATTCTTGTGCCTTCTCCACTATTTGTTTTTCTTAGGTTCCCATCAGCTGGGCCTCTTTAAGAGGTATCGCTGTTCATATTTAATTCAATTCTTACACTAGACAAATTTATGGTTTCTCTTTTACTTAAGTTATGTTCATTAAACATGAGATTTAACTGAGTCTCATGTACATGTTCAAAAAGAGTTTCTCCATGATTTTAAATATGAAGTAACATCATAACTTAAAGACATACAACCAAAAAATTAAAAAAATGCCAAGCAAATGTTGTAAACAAAGAGTTTGAAAGCTTTAAGGCAAGTTAAGCCAATGATCTACTTGAGTTCACTGTAATGGACGTCGAAACTAATGCAAAAATAGACACATAACACACAGGGAGGAAGTTGGTACTGTGACAACTGTTGGAGATGGAAAGTTAACAAGTGGGTTTTCATCTTACTTGTAATAATTTTTAATTGGGTTAAAAACGCATTCTACTACTTTCTAAAGTTCGAACTTATGATTGTATGAAACGGTGAGCATAGAAAAGCAACCAAAACTTATGTTTCTATGATTTCCTCTCCATTTAACCGGGTCTTCATAAGAGGCACTTTACAATAGAAACCACTTGTCCCAGCGAAACGATCGAAAACAGTCGGAAATGAAACTGGCCATCTTTTGTTTTCGTTTTAAGGAGTAATGCCCATCAAATTACACTTAAAATTTGTAATTAAATCACAGAATTCAGGAAAATTTACTTAATCTACATTTAGGGCAGATTTCTCATCTTCTAAATAGCTGTTATGTGCCAAATAAACTTTGACTTTGCTCTGTAATTTGTTAGCCTTGGAATTGGAATTTAACATGATAGAATATGATATAAAGAGCTGTTTTCTCATCTCATAGGTAGCTGCTAAGTAAAGTTCAAGTTTGTCTGAGACTTTGCTCTATTATTTGAAAGTTTATGTGACAGATAGCTCTAAATAGAAGATAAGAAATCGGGCCTAAGAACTTACACTGTTATTGGTTCATTGATGTGAACAATTGTGCTATGTATAAGATGTGAAATCAGTCATTACCTTTATAGGTTCGATTTCTCCTCTTCTAGATAAATGCTATGTGCCACATAAACTTCGACTTTACTTTGTTACTTGTTAGGTTATATGACAGACAGAGCTCTATGTAGAAGTTATGAAATCCGCCCGTAAGCAAAGTACTGATAAATTTCATAGATAACATTTAATGACTTTCCAAATTAAAAGACACGAGACATAATAATCTGTTAGGCACATATTTCATTGTCAAATATAAGACATAACAGCTCGCGGGACTACTTGATTAACGCTTTCGCTACATTGAAATATGACCACCTGAAATCTAATTTATTTACAGATTTTTCGACTTAGCTCATGTAAAGAGTTATTTATATAGACAACTGACTGCTTAGCCAAAAGATGATTGGAAATAACCTTGTTTCAGACCTAGTGTTCATTTAAGGAAAAGGTTGTTTTAGTTGCGCTACCTTGTAGATACAACTGACAACTTTAGGAGGTCGATTTTTGTGTACTGGTTGGAAGTAAACATTCATACAAAAAGTTAAGAAGCATCAGAAAGCTTAGATCGAGCCAACTTTGAATGCACGCTGTATAACTCATACAATCCCACTTATAAGATCAGATCATACAAGATTTCTTGATTATTTCGACCTGTATTTTACTTGACAGGTCGAAATTATAATTTTTTGTGTTAATTAGTTGTCTCACTACTATTTTTATATCTTGCACTTGTCAAATATGAGGGAAAAAAGGGAATCATGAAGTTGTGGAAGAAGGAAATCTTTTCGAACCCATATAATATATATGTATATATATTCTTGATCAGCACCAACAGCCGTGTCGTTATAGCCATGTCCGTCTATCCAGCATCGAGTGCCTGCATATACCGAGTCGATTGCATGTTGTTTCTGAATAGATTCAAAGAGCGATTGCCTCTCCATAATAACCCAAAAAATTGATGTACAAAGTATTAGATGTACAACTTTGGTTTTACTGCGTTTTACTGTGTCTGATGAAACCCAAAAGAACAGCAAGATAAATGCGATGTAGGACATAGTTTTCCTTAGAATAAGACACATGGTAAGGAAACCTGCGATAAAAGTCATCATTTGCCATTAATAATAGTCACCACGAAAACTCAGTTGTCTCAGTAGATGCGTTTCAGTTCTCAATCGACTTGAGTGCTCTTCTTTGTTAAAGAAAGAGGCGGGAAAGCACGGTTTTAGAAGTAGCATATAGGCTTTCTGAGCACCTTCTAAATAAATCCACATTCCAGCATCTTCAGTCATACTTTTTTTCAAACACATTTTTTTATTTTTTGCTTTATCAACAATTTTTCTCTTAAATACACATTACTTTTTATTGATGTAATACATTCATGGCACATTCTCTGACGACCCCCTTGGCTTAAGTTCCTGTGCAAGTTAACCAAATATTTCTAAAAACCACCTAAAAAAATAGAAAGTAAAATCGCAGGTTAATCTTGAAAACAACATTTGGTCCATTCAACAACATAGTATTAGAGCATGCTATAACATTAAAGATGAAAGTGTTTTTTTTTTTGGGAAACAAGAAGACATGCAAGGAGAATAGTTTTTGAAGATTCCAATATCACCCGATCAGCAGTTCAGAGTATTAGGGGACTAAAATTTAATTCATTCAGGAATTTCGAGTTATGTCGCTCGATGGTTAAATACCTCGCCAGACTGACGCTCGGGGCACTGCAATTGTGTGTGCCCGTGGGATCCGACTCGGTGGGCGTGTAACCGGGTCGGCAAACACATTTCGCTTTGCTGGCATAGGCCAATATGGAAGTGCCATTGCTTTGTCCTTGGGTTTTTAACGGCTCCAGCCATTGGCCAGCGCCGCATGGTCCACGTGTGTATAGCTTATGGCACTGGCCATTGATCTCCACCATACCAGGCGTAGATTCACATATGCTCTGCTCTTGATCAATATTGCCAGCCACCGAGCATTGCTGATCCAAATTGGTGAGAACTCCAGAACATCCACACATGCCATTATACGAAATGCCGTCCAGTGAGGGCCTGGCCGTAAAATCAAATATGACCACCTGATGCAGAGCACAGGGACCCTGTGATCCAATCCGATAGCAAGAATCCTCTGCCGGAAAGTAAAGACGATTCTTGCCACAAAAGTTGCGTATGCAAGAAGTGTCGTTAACCAGAAACTCATTGGAGCCGCAAGGTCCGCGTGTATAAAGGCGATAACAGATGCCATCACTCCAGCGGACATAGCCCTCCTTGCACAGACACTTGGCCCGGGGCAGCAGTTGCAGCGTTGTGGGCACATCCTCTATCTCATCGGGTATACGAAAAATGTGTCCCGGCGGACAGGGTCCCGGAGTGTCTGGAACAAATGAACAAATTATTAGATTGTTAATTCAACCAAATGACTAAATTCTACCCAGCTCGAAGCACATCTGTTGCGGTGCATGATAATGTGGCAGATGTCGTTGACAATCGCAGCGTCCACCGGGTAGAAAAATGTGACCTGGCGTTGAGCAAGGTCCTTTGGTATAATGCTCATAGCAAGAGTCCTCCTGCGAATAGTAATAAGAGCCCAGAGCTCCTGCCGAATCACAGCCACATTCGGCCAGACCATCATCATTAAGCACAAGTAATTT
This sequence comes from Lordiphosa andalusiaca, assembly GCA_035044965.1. Taxonomy (NCBI): domain Eukaryota; kingdom Metazoa; phylum Arthropoda; class Insecta; order Diptera; family Drosophilidae; genus Lordiphosa; species Lordiphosa andalusiaca. Next base: position 954,939 of record JAWNNM010001363.1, on the reverse strand, counting down.
CCCTCTGTTGCAAGGACCTTTAGTGTGTTGTGCATAACATTTATTATCCTTGGGCCAAAACAACATGCCGTTGTCACATTGCAATGGAGTTTTACAGGTGCCCCAACGATTGCCAGTTCTGCAAAATAGAAATGAATGAGACATTTTAAGCTTGAACCATACCCACTTGCAGATTAAACCACAAGCCAAGCTTGTCTCAATGTCTTAAGTATCAGACGCTTTGTCGTAGTAGCAGATGGCGCCAATAGCTGGAGAAGGTCTTCTGTTGTTCGCCGACTTAGCAAATGTCTCTAAATGTCTTAGCTTGTCTCAATGTCTAAAGTATCAGAAGCTTTGTCATAGCAGCAGATGGCGCCAATAGCTGTAGAAGGTCTTCTGTTGTTCGCCGACTAATCAAATGTCTCTACTTGTGCCTTCTTTTCATGATGCTATTTAGGGGTTTGTTAACATTTAACTATTGCTGCGGCTTTGGTCTAAACATTTGCATAATTTTCCACATCTTTGACTATGATGCGGTCATTCCAAATCTGGTATCAAATACCAAACATCACTTTGACGAAATCAATTCCAAGGGGTCGGCTCAGTTTACCTTTTTGCGGTTGCGGAATGGTTATGACGCTTTTAAATCGTGCGCCAGAACAGGTGATACAATTTCGAAGAGTGGGAGCGGAATTAGATGTTTGTCGCAACTATGACACAAATTGTGCAATTAATATGACAAAGCTTTTTATGCAAATCTCAAATCCAAATTGGTCAAACCATGAGAAATCATAAATGGGAATGCTAGTAAATAATATGGGGGGGCGCACTATGTCTGGGGAAAAAGCTTACTGGTGAAAGTGGGCTGCTTGGAGGAAACACAGCAGAGCTTGTAGGATATGCAGTAAATCTAACTCAGAGAGGACTCAGAGAAGTTTGAGAATGACTTGAACGTCGACAAATATTTCACTGAGGTTAAAAGTCCGGATTGATAATTTAATTGAGGTAAAAAAAATCCCAATTGAAAATTTAATTGAAATGAAATACCGCAATTAAATATTGACTGATTGTAAAAATACCCAATTACAAATGTAATTGAAGGGATATTTGCACTTATTAATTGACTGGTGTGAAAAATCAAAATTACAATTTTTATTAAAGTGAAATTTGCATTTAAATTACCAATTAAAAATTTAATGGAAGGGAAATAAATATAAGCTGGCACTTGTCTGGGTTCAAGTGTCATTAATAAACGACTTAAAGCTTAAATTTTTAACTATTTCTAAAATTTAATTGAAAATTTCAATTGAATTAAAAAAAAAACAAGTTAGGGCGCTGCTGTCGAGTTTGTGGCTCTATCTCTTATAGTCTCTGAGATCGACGCGTTCAATCAGACAGACAGACGAACAGACGGACGGGCGGACAGACGGACATGACTATATCGACTCGGCTGATCAAGAATATACATACTTTATGGGGTCGGAAATGTTTCCTTCTCCCTGTTACATACATTTGCACAACTTCATGATCCTCCTTTTTCAATTTTCCATGGGAACAGGGTATAATTAAGTCAACAAATGTCAACGAATTTCAACAGGATTTACTGGTAATTGAAAAGTTCAATTGTTTGGTTCAAGTAATTGTTTCTAGCTTCAAAAAACTCCATTACTATTTTTAAAAAAACAGCTCATGTTAACTAAACATCATTCCCAGCACTGCAGACAATCATATATATGGAGAATAAGCTCCTTAAACCTAAGAATCTGTCAAATTTTGTGGAAACAATGGTATTTAAGGGTATAAAAGGGTATTTTCCTTCTCAATCCCGAGTGCAAATACTCAATTTTAATCTTGGACTCAGCTGTTCTTCTGAGGAATTCAAGCCCAACATTTTCCTAATTACTTTATTACATTAAGCGCCGATATCTCATCTTCTAAATAGCTGCTATGTGTCAGTTAAACTTGGATTTTTCTCTGTTATTTGTCGGTTTATGTGACAGATAGATAAGAAAACGTCCCCCAATTATCAACTCACCTCTTGGCCTGATCCGGCATGGGTTGAAAGTATTCCTTGGATTGACAAGGTCCACGCTCGTATAGCGTATGACAAACATTGTTAGTCAAGCCACTCAATGCCGTACCCGGTGGACAACGACACTCAGCTGCCGGCACATCTTTACGCTTGGCACTAACCGGCGTGGGACTTAATTCCATTGTCTCCGGACACGGATAACCCAATGTAAAGATCTTAAAACATTTCTTCAGTGGTGTCCAGTAGAGCAGTTGCCAACCACCAGCCATGCTGGCACACGGATTTTTAGCCGGATCACTCCAGGGTGGTGGCACAATGCCCGCCGAGACCTCATAATGTGACCGTGTGGTAAATAGCAGCAGCATGCAGGTCATGATGGCACCACCCGCCTGCAGAGCCGCCCAGCAGATAAGCAATTTCCGCCGCCTCATTCGCATCACCTGAAAATAGTGGGCAAATAATTGGTCATCAGGGGGCTTTCACTCTTATTTCGCCCGCCCGGGGTGGCCTCTCCTCATTATTTCGAATGATTGATGATTTTTCTATTGTAATTCAATTTGCTGAACCTTTAGGTTGGATCTGCCAGCGTGAAGCGGGTCCAATTTAAATTAGCCAACCTGTTAGTTGCTTTGTTTCGGTTTTTCGGCGACTAAAGTAAAAACCAGTAAACGGTTTTGCGCGCGCTCGCGCAGTTAACCATGACCCAAATACCCATTTATCTTGACTTCTTTAAACGTTGACCAGAAATCTTCTGTGGCGGCTACATAATCGAGTGCGACCTTATGTAAGAAGTGACGAAACAAGCGGCCAACCAACTAACCAGCCAAGCGGGTAGCTGGAAAACTGTGCACCAGTTCCCCACTTTTCCGACTTTTGTGGTAGGCCGCCTGGACTGGGGCTATAAATAATACATTAAACCTAACCGCAGTTGCGCTGGCTGGCAACAGGTTTTCTATCCCACCTTGGCTCAGCTTGGAGGCCCTTCTTCTTAGAATTACTCAGGCGGTTCTTTAATGTTTTGATAAATGAGCAGAGAAACACACACGCACGCACCTTTTGCAACTTCTTTGGTAATTCCAAATTACAGGGGATTTGATGTGGTTGTTTTGATTTTTGTTTTTATTTTTATTTGTATTTTTTTATTTTTGCGTCCGCCCGCAATTCACACGATACCACAATAACACATGCGAGATCCCAACCGCAGCAGAACCGTCGCAGCAGCAGAGTTCGAAACGCGAACCGATCAACCGACCAGGTTGTCCGCTCGCTTGGGCAGGTAACAAACGTCTGAGCCCGATGGCCAAACCAAAGCAGGCTTGGACTCTCCCATGAAATAACCAAACAGTGCTCTTAGCGGCCACCAGTTGCTCTTCTGGCTGGTTGGGTTGTGTGAGCTGTAGAGAGCCCAATGCGGCTCTGGAAATGTGTTACCCATCAAAAGCGGGCAGCAGCAGCAGCCCCAAATGTCAGTCATTGTCTGACTTTAGCCTTTAAAGTTCTGCGACGCGACGCGTTGGGTGTTTGAACTTTGTTTAGCCTTAATGACAGACCACTGACTTTGACTGCCGCTTGGGCTTGGGTATGACTCGCTGTCGGTGTTCTTGAGCTTGCGGATATGTAAACGTGCCTGGCATATCTGAGAGCTCTCCTAGAACGCGGGTTGACTATAATGTAATGGAGATGAGCAAACTCTAAGATGTCCAGTTTAAGAGATTGTCAACATCTGTGGATTATTGATTACTTTGCAACATGAAAACAATGCGAAAAAGTGGCCCAAATGAGATGCAGAGTCACTCCGTATCATATTTATACTTATAATTTTGCCCAGAAGTTTGCAACTCATAGAAATATTCATTTCCGACCCCATAAACTATATATATTCTTGAGTCGATTGATCTTTGTCCGTCTGTCTGTCTGTTTCTACGAGAACTAATCTCTCAGTTTTCAAGCTATCGAGCTGAAATTTTGCACAGAGTCTGCACACTACTAATATGTCGGAACCGACCGCATCGGACGACTATTTTTCATAGCTCCCATATAAACAATCGGTCGAAATACTAGTTTTAGTGGGAAAAACTTTTTTCTTAGCAATATAAACGTCTCCAAACTTTGTATTCAAAAGTTTTCTATGCTTTTTTATAATTCTACCAAGTTTTATCAAAATCGTACAACTATACGGTATAGCTGCCATACAAAAGATGGGTATGAAAAACAGTCTTAGTTGGAAAAACTTTTTTGTTTTTAATGGTAGCATACTGCAATTTTGTATTTGTTTGTTTCACATGCTTTCACATAATTTTACAAATTTTTGGCCAAATCGGTTGACTATATCATATAGCTCCCATACGAACTATCGGTCGGAAAATGGGAAAAAGAGTATTTTTTTTTAAATATTTAAGCGAGCACTTGCAAGGGTCTACAAAACTTCGGCACAGACGAAGTTAGCTTAGCTTTCTCGTTTTCCAAAAACAGGAGAAAAGGGCTTATGGGGTACAGTTAAGTGAGGAGTTGGTTGAGGTTTCTAATTAGGAGGATCTCTGTTTCTTGAAGGAGAGGGTCCAACCTTTGACAGCGTTTTATACAGGTTTCACTTCTCAACGGGTACGGTAATACCGCAGGGTTGTTGTGATTGATGTTAACCCTGTTAGAATATAATAGAACAAAATGGGAGACAGTATGGGACTGTTGGAGATACGCGAGAGCTTTCCACTTTGACATATATAGAGTCGCTGTCAAATGAGTTGCTTGATCAGGAAGATGTCGGTGTATACAACATCTATTATGTTCAAAATGATGTCTCTCAGGCGATTCAACACGATTTTTCAGCATTGTACTTGGACAGTTCTCATTTCACCATTCCCCATTTGCTTTTATCTGATTAAACTCTCAGGTTATGTGAAATTGTAAAAGCAACCCTCGTTCACAGAATGTTTATTCAAGTTCATTTTGTACTCAACTCTTCTCTCGTTAGCAAACTGACCACACGAAGTCGCCAACGTGATTCCGAATTGAATGAGACTTCCACCGAAAGCAAAACCCTGCGTCAACAAATTGTGGCACTCAAAGCTAGCCGCGATGAAGCCATTGCAGAGAATGGGTAAGAGACAACAAAGAGACACATATATAAAAAAAATAACAACAACAACAAAAAAAGCCTTGGTGTGGTGGTCATAGAACTACTTCCGCGCTTGCATAAGCTCTGATCATTAGGCCAGTTTTTGCTTTCATTAATGTTTCATCTCATCGCAGCCGCTTGATGGACAAACTCAGCGATGCTCAAGTGGAGGCCAAAACATTGCAAAAGAAGCTCAAGGACTCGGAGCAACAGGTAGTCAATATGAAACAGCAATTACACAAGTATGTCCAAGAAGTCAAGAAGGCTGAGGACTTGCTAATGAAAAAGGTAAATTGTTTTTTATAATTTTAATTAGTTGATAAGGCACACACATGATTAGAACCTTGAATCTAGGCATACTGTATCTTTAAGGAAAAGGAACGCGAGGAGTTGCTGGATCACTATCATAGTCTCACACATGACCAGGTGGTTCTGGAGGGTAACAATCAAAGTTTGGAATGTGAGGCGGCTGAGTTTAAGTAAGACTTGAAATCACTTGAATTTTCATTTAAACTAATTTTATTTCACCAAAAAAGACGACAAATCTGCGAACTGGAATGTGAGCTACGCTCTCTCAAGGATCAATTGCATTGTAGACAGTGTACATTGGAGGAGATGGAAGTCCAATTGACGGCTGCCCGTGCATCCGTGCGCTGTGTGGAGCGTGATCTAGAAAGTGCACGCGATGATCTTAGAGTGCAGAAAGTGGATCTTGATGCTCGCAAGGAACTGTGCGATAAACTGGATGTGGAAAAGTATAAACTTAATGCCGAACTGAATGAAGTTAATGGAATACGCAAGAAGGTGAGCTTTAAAAGCTCTTAAGTGTCCTGTAGAATCGCCAACCCCACGAGCCTTTAAATTTTTTCTACTAACCTTAACCAAACACCAGAGTTCAGTAGTCTCCTCTCCACACTTCGCCAAGTAAACGTATTTAGAATTTGCAATTTGATCCAAAGCAAGTGTGTCTATACCAATTGAAATCCATTTTGCAGCTGGAAAAAGAGTGCGAAAAACTGCGCAGGGAAGTGCAAGAGAAGACAGCGCTCACTCAAATCACCACAGAGACGACGGAACAGATGCTTGAACGCCTGCACAACGATCAACAGCGTCAAGATGATGACGATGTAAGACTTCGAAATGAAATGGAACGCTTACGACATCTACACGATAACACACTGGTATGCATATGGACAAATTACTCTACAAGTATAAATAAGTAAAATTGCGCTCTTTTTGCACAGAAAGAGCTACAGGACGAGCGTGCCCGTTGTAATCAGCAGGAACGCCTAGCCAAGCAATATGAACATCAGGCACGCGAACTGCGTCAAAACTTAAATGGGGATCGCTACTGCCAAGCTCGAACACGCGAAATAAGTCCCAGAATGCCGCCGAAAACAATTTAAGGTGAACCTTTCTTTTTTTTTTAATTTCATTTTTTTATACGTTAACTCAAATTTAAAATAAGTGGTCCTAGATGCAAATCCTTGTAAGATGTTTAAAAATATAAATTTCTTGTCATTAATTAATCTTGATTAATCTGTTACTGTCCATATCTATCTTTAGGTTGGCAGAGTGTGGCCAAATTTAGGTAAGTTTCAAGCATACAGGGACAGCCATTGAATGTGGCCAACTGTGTAATATCCTCTTGGGGTCTGGACTCATCACATGTGGCGTATTCTTCATAATTGGATTCAATGCAAGTTAGATCAGTGTTGGCCGAGCTGCTGGAACCTGGGTGGGGGTGGGGGAGGGAAAAAAGGAATTGAAGGTGAAAGTAGCTACATGAATTCTAGAAAATACAGAAATATAAGATATAGTCCTAGATTTAGGGCCGATTTCTGATCTTCTACATAGCTGCTGCTATGTGTTGGATAAACTCAGATTTTGCTCTGTTATTTGTAAGTTTATGTAACAGATAGCTCTATGTAGTAGATTAGAAAACGGCCCTAAATCTAGGACTATACCTAACCATAGAAAAGTTAGGTTAGATAAGTAGTCTTAGTGAGCAAAACCTATTTTTTTTTTAAGGGAAATGTCTTATAAATTGGCATTTTCTTATTTGATATGCTTTCGCACAATTCTACAAAGTTTTGTCAAAATCGGAAGGGTATAACATATAGCTACAGTACGAGTGATCAGTCCAAAAAGAAGTTCTATTGAGAAAAACTTGTTTGTTTTACATGGAGTCGACTCCAAATGTCCTACATGCATGATTCCATTAAGTTTGGTCGAAATCGGACATCTATATGGTATAGCTTCCATAGAAAAGTAAGGTCCGAAAAGTAGTATTAGCTAGGAAAAACATGCTGCGAGGGTTGAGTTCTAAAGTTTCTAAACTAATCCGTAAAATTGGTAGAAAAGTAAAATCTTGAAAATATTAATGGGCCTGAACTTTTTTCGGGGACTAAAATAATTATAGAAACTTGAAGAAGAATCAAAAAGGTTCCTTAAGTTACTCTACTCACGACATGTATGCAAATTATCCTCTTCGTCGGAATTTTCTGCTTCTCTTAGCAAATCCTTATCATAGGCTCTATTCCAATCGATGGCACTGCGACGACGTGCGCCCACTTGGCTCTTTCTTTCCATCTCGCCATGCTCATCCTCAAATGTTACAATACGTGTGCGAGTATGGCGTAGAGTATTCACAATAGGCGACGACTTTGGAGTTTCCCCCATGACCACTCGCTCTTTAGGCACACTATCTCCTGCATTGTAACGTATATACTGGAAGCTTTCCTCACTGACACTCTCACTAGTTTGCTCATAAGGCACACAATTTGTGGGTGGTGCATCGTACTCATCTTCAGGTTCTTCTTCCAAATATTGGGGTGAAATGGTATAATTCTCAAAATTATCAGCTGCTTCGCTATCGTCGGGAAAGCTGGTATACTCGGTGGAGCCCTCCGGTTGTGGCTTACAGTGCAAATGTTCCGCTTGGCGGCGATAGTAAGTGATTCTTTCATGTACTTGAGTGGGTGCCGCATGCTTTTGGTAGGAGTTTCTGTATTCGTACGATTGATTATGTTCGCAATGATTTAGTTTTTGCCGAGGAGCTGCCGGCATGGGCACATAGTTCGAAGTAGTAGGAAGCTCATTGCTATACAGATCAGTTTGGTATTCACTTTCGTTATAAGATGTGGGTGGGTAAGATATAGCGACTCTTTGAGGAGCTGCCTGATATCTGTCTTTAGCAACAGCTGTGGCTCTGTAGGCCCTCTTTTGAGCATGTAAGGGTGAGCTTTCATAGTTGGTAACTTCATATGAAGTTTTTGGCCTTTGAACATCTCTAGCAGAGGTTGTTTGCAAGATTTCTGGTTTCCTGCAAATGCAGGCGGTATCAGATTTTGTGTATAGCTGAGGTTCCTGTGTAAGCGGAACGCAGAACTCATTTGGACCCTGTTTGGTTGAAGGTCGTGGAGTATTCGCCGAAAGCGTATGTTGCATGGGCAACTGATGCACACCTTGAGTTAAAGTATCATCCAAATGCTTAACTGGATGTAAAAATGGTGGCTGTTCTTTTGGCCTAGAAGGCTGCTGATGAAAACTTTGGGGTTGGCCTTTAGCGACAGTTTGTGGCTTGGGTGACGATTGAACAGATTTGATGGGGGAGTCCATCTGAGTGGCAGCCTCTTGAGTTGGTGGCTTTTGATAGACCGGCTGTAGATTTAGCTTGGATTGAGGTTCAACCATTAGATCGGTTTGTGTAATTATCTCATGACGACTGGGCTGTAGATCGGTTTGTGTGGGGCGATCTTCTGTTTCTAACCTGGGGTTAACAGATTCAGGCTGAAATTGATCAAGCTCCGGTTGCCTAGCCTTGCCCTTTTCCTTTGATAAATAGCTTACACATTCCTTATTAAACTGTGCCGTTTCCTTTCTAATCAATGGTCCATCCTTTTCCGGACGTCTCACCGACTCGGAACGCTTTGAATAGGTCTGACATATGGATGTGGCACTGTAGGTATCATTCTCGGATATGTTATATTTGGTTTGAGTGCGGGCTCGCGGATCTGGAGAAAGACGACGTCCCTCGCCGGTACCCCAACGTTCGTCCACTCTACTATCATAGGATGATCTGGGATCCTGATTTCTAGCATAGCGGCGTTCAAATTTCTCCCTCATCTTACGATTCTGTTCGCGCTTTCTGGTTTCATCCGATAAACGCATAGGCTGCTGTGTGAGTTCATGATTATCAGATGTCTGCTCGGAATGGTCAGCATCCGATGACTTGGCATAGTTCTTGCTGGGACGCCTTTGATCTTCCTGCCGGTTTGTGCTTGGCGGCGTTTGAGATGTCTTTCCCGAATTGTGTGTTGCTACCGAAGCCTGGCTAGGAGTTTTGCTTACTGCAGCTTGATCGAAGGATCTGCTGGGTGGAATTTTACGCAAATCTCCGGGAGAAGTAGTTTGCTTTGGCTTTGCATTTTGGGATTGTCTGCTCGGTGCAGCATTGTTTAAATCATCAAGGTGTGAAATATTCTCCCTTGGCATCTCTCCCTCCGCTCTTCTAGATGCAGCTTTGCCCAAGTCTGCTGTTGAGCCTCCACTTTGTGATGATGAAGTTTTCTCATTTGGCTTTGATTTGCTGGGTGTAACTTTACGCAAATCTTCGGAAGAAGTAGTTTGCTTTGGCTTTGCATTTTGGGATTGTCTTCTCGGTGCAGCATTGTCCAAATCATCAAGGTGTGAAATATTCTCTCTTGGCATCTCTACCTCCGCTCTTCTAGACGCAGCTTTGTTCAAGTCTCCTGTTGACCCTCCACTTTGTGATAAAGTCTTCTCATTTGGCTTTGCTGAAGATTTGCCCGTTGTACCCTCACTTGGAGAAATATTCTCGTTGGGTCTGGTATTGTCACTGCTTCTTTTCGATCCAGAACGTTTGAAGTCTTCTGAAGTCTGCTGTTGGGGTCTGGCATTCTGACTGCTTTTTCTGGATCGATTGATTCTAACATCTTGAGAAGTCTGCTCTTTGGGACTGGTATTCCGGCGGCTTCTTTCATATGAAGACTTACTTACTTCCTGTGACGATCTTGAATCACTCTTCTTTAACTTGTTCGCTTGATCAGGTCTAGTTTGGTTTGCATTTCTGCCCTCACTGTGAGATAAGCTCTCGTTTTTAATACTCCTAGATCCGTTCGAGCCATTAGATGTATCCCCTGGTTTCTTGGCTACCAATTTTGTATACGTCGGTTGACGTTCCAGTTCTTGCTGCTTTCTACTTTCAATCGTTTTCAGATTTTCCTTCTTATACGACTCATAATACTCTCGATACATTCTCTCCTTTTGCTCATCCGTGGTGCGTTTCCCCTCAGCTGGACTGGTTCTCTTGACTGGCACATAGTCCTTGATAATCATTTTCTCTTTGGTGACTTTCTGGCGGTCTGGAGATTGTTTGCGCCAGGCTAGTTTTTCACGACTTGCGTTTTTTGTGGGAGATTTCTTTCGAGCTGAACGAGAGGGTGACGATGATTTTGTTGATTCTTTGGCTTTGGATCGGGGAGATACATTGCTGGGACACCAATAACGGCAAAAGTCCTCGGTATTCAAATCGGTAACACATCTGGCACCTATGGGTCGTTCAGGACAGGGACACAATTGGTAAGGCAAATTGGTTGGCTGTGGCTGACATGGAGCTGGCCAATTGCGGGGCGTTGAATGCGTGCACTGGCATCTACAGACACTTCCATACGTGGGGCAACATCGATTGGCAGGTGAACCATAATCCAATTGATAAACCGAACATGGAAAATGATCGGTATGACCAAAAATACTACCACCTTTAGCTCTTTCCCTTTGTTCGGTGCTGTTTGGTTCATTTGGTTCATTTATCTGCTTTGTCGAAGGTTGCATTCCCACGGTGCGAAAACGCGGCTGGGAATCATCATTTTGATGAGTCGAGTTCAAGGTACTCTCGTCCGTTTGGTTAGCCAGATTTTGTCGCCAGGTCTTGTGCTTGTTATGCATTAGTTGCTGCTGCAGCTTTTTAGCAGCTCTTTCGCTTTCCAAATTGAGAAAATGATTTCGAAAACTTTTTAGTTTATCGATTTCGCTTTCGATTTTCGAATTTAAAGAATCGACCTGCAGACGGGTCTGCAGGATTTTGGTATCACTCAAGGGGGAGGAACTACGCTGATTGGTCGGTTGCTCATCCACAGGCATATCCCGCCTATACAGCTCACGTACCTGTGTCTGGGTATTCTTGATGAGCAAATGATGGTGCTGCTCAATTGAAATGCGTTGCTGACGCTCCAGTATAATGCTGTGACCTGCAGAAGAGTTTTAGTTAAGACTTGTTGACTTGTTGTTCAATATGTCCAACTTACCTGGAGGTTCGTGGTTAGCTTTTTTAGGTTTTGATCTGTGTTTGAAATCCATAGACGTATTGTGAATAACAAGTGAGGAGATTTGTTTTGCTTGTTTGATATATAAGTTGATATGCTAGCTTCAAGTAGTTGTGTTGAAGTGTTTTTCACAGATATCCATTTGTTGTAGAATCAAAAAGGGAATTAAAAGTTCAAACATTGAGTTGCTAACATAGGAATAGTTGAATCAATATCAATGTAACCACATTCTTACTTGTTTTAAGCATAATAATATCTAAGCTGAAAAGAAGAAAACATTCAATTAATTCGTGAAAAAAAACCCATCATTACCCACCGTTTCACCCATCTGATGTCAAAGGTAAAAGAAGATGGAGAGAGATTGTACATATTGTTTTTTTGTCACTTTTAATACAATCTTTTTTTAAATGATTTTTTAAATTTTCTATCGAGCAACTTGAATTCTTGGCTCGAAGTAGAAAATGTTAAACTTTCATAAATTCATATTTTGAAAACAGTATTGCATTATTCCTTAATTCCTTTTTTTTCACATGATAGAGGCGACTTACAGCTACTTAAAATAAAAAATAATAAGAATAAAAACATAATCAACGTTTCAACAGTTCAAAATTAATAACACGCTTAAATTGCGTTCGATTGCGCAGCCATTCATCATTCATCATAAAAGTAGATTCAACAAAAAAATATAAACTAAACAATTAAATCACTAATAAGAACTAATTGGGTATAATATAGTGCACTGGCAGGCACTATGTGGGATTGGATGGAGGGGTTAGGGTGTTGGCTAGATCACGACTTTCGCCATTGAGCAAATAATCAGGGACATGCTGGCTGCTGGAGAACTCGAGCCGTTGGCTGTGTTGATCTAGCTGCTCGTCAGCTAACAGGGATGTGGGCTGTGGTGTAAGAACCTTTCGCGTCTTGACTCGAGTCCATTTGTGACATTTGGAGCGTCTTGCTTTTCTTGAATTGCGCTTGGTTTCCTCTAGCTGCTCTGCGTCCGACATCTCCAAATTCGTGACTTTACAACGTTTCAGTCTTACAAGAGGCCATTCGCTGGCATAATTCCTAATGGCAGCTATATTATTCTCGAGTCTCTCGATCTCGGCCCGCTTCTGGGCATTGATGGCTCTTAATTGTTGGCGTTGCTGTAACGCCTGACGCATGAGCTCCTGCTCGTGTGTTAGCTTTGTTTCCTGGCGACGCTGGCGTACAGCCTTGCGTTGCAAGCTTATCAATTGGTTATAGAACGGAACGGTCGATTTGTCCACCTTGGAGAACTGCCGTCGTCTGAAGTTATAATTACTGACGGCGGCCTCCAAATTGGCTAAGTCTACTGAGTTGAGGGTGTCGGTGGAGGCACGACGTTGGCTCCGATACGGACTGCCCGAGCTGTGGGTGGAGGCAGGAGGAGTGGGCAAGATCAGACGACCAGTGGCACGTACCGCCACGGGACCTGGAGGTGTGGGTGTGCCGCTGGAGGCATTGCTAGTGGTAGGCGTTAGTTGGAGGGTCGACATTGTAGATGGCAATTTGTAATGGTTGCTGCTCGCCTTGGCGAACATCCTTTCACCGGCCAGCTGGTGTTCTGTCAAATGGTTGATAAATTAGGCAAGGAAACTTAATATGGGATCTGCTTACCTTTGCACGCTTGCCATTTGAGAGACTCCAGCCAATCCGTTGATGAGGCTGGGGATGTGAAGACCATCCCCTTTTTGGGGCGTCTGCTGCTAATGGTATTTGTGGCATTAAAGGTGACCTGTTTTCGGCTATGTTGACTAGAGGGGGGTCTACTGCCACCAACATCGCTGCTGTTGCTGCTCGTTGAGTGAAATTGCGGGTGGGCGGCATACAGCAGCTCGTTGGTGGGCGTGGTTGTGGTGGTGGCTGACAGCTGAGTACTGGAGTAGTGAAGGCAAGTGGAGATGGCATCATCCTCCTCCTCCTCCTGCGGATCGGGCTCCGTCTCCGCCGTTTGCACACTTTGATCTATGAGATGGGGAGCCGTGGTGGTCACCAGGTGAAGGCTATCATGGCTATCTAAGCTATAACTATTTACTATGCGGGGCACTGTATATTGAGTGGTGGGAGCCGGCGCTGGTGCCCCGCTGGTGGCACGCTGATATGTACGCAAGTTACTCGGATAGATTTGGGTGATGGGCACATAATCCTCCTCAGCTGAGGCAATCAAGCTCACCGATCCTGCTCCATCCGCATCTACATTGGCAGGCACATTGAAATCTACAGAAAACATTTCCACCTCATCATCCGAATCACTTAAGTCCACTATATCCAGTGCACTGTCTATGCCCTTGAACAGGAAAGAGGCGCGCTTGCAGGGCTCCAGCCGGCGGGCGTTATGCCAAATCTTCTGAAGAAAGGCAGGCGGAGAAGAAGAGGCTGCTGTGACAGGCGCAGATAAATTTAGAGTCAAAGATTCTTCATCCTCATCATCAGAGCTGATCACCTGAAAGAGAATGGGTATAGTGCTGGTATTATAAGTCAAACAACATTTTCCTGAACCCGGATTGCTGTGGGTTAACTCAGTTTGGGGTTTGTAGTCATTTCTGGATAGCTAGAGGCGACTAACTGCCCCCTACGCCACCAATCAGACCTTTTACTAACACATCATAGTCGCACTTTCCTTCCGCTTTTCCCACCCCCCAATTCAACTAACCAATTCAGAGTCCTGCTGCACTCGATTGTCCAGTTTGCTGGCCTCGTGCAGCTTCCGGCTGGTGTACTGCCTGAGGTGCTCCAGTATACAATCGGTGGCCACATTTAGCGTACTATATTTGGGCAAATATTTGGCATATATGCGATTCTGGGCCAAGGACGACGAGGGTCTCATAAATTTGTTCGCGAATTCCAGAATCTTTTTACGCATAACTTCGTTCTTCTCCAGGCAATGCCAGTAATAAAAGATGAGTATGTATTCGATATAAATCCTGTCGGGAAATTCAGCTTGAATGATCCCGTTGAGCAGCCCAACTGGCCACTGCGGGAACTGGCGACTAAATGAGAGGAAATCAATTAATCAACATTTCGGTTTTTCGCTGAAAATGAACTAACCTGTACAACTGTGTCAGTATCCAGGCTCGATTGAACAGCATGGGTATGGCCAGAAATGTCTTCAATACTTGCTCCTTGGCGTCCAAGCCCTTCTCCACGTACGATTTCAATGCGAAATTGATGCGATCTATGATTAACTGCTCCTGATCCACAAGCACCTGGGCAGAACACAGCTCACAGGATATATAATAGGCCACAATATGGCACATGCGTTGACGAAAGATGGCATCCAGATGCATGGCTCTACCCATGCTGTATATGATGTCGGTGAGATTCACCAAAATCACAGCCAGCTTGCCACATCTTAAAGGTGAGTGCATGGCAAGCCCAAACTCCTCGCGTATAGCCCTGAAAAGAAAGGCGCATGTGAGCTCAACTGCTTTCTCCTTCTCCCGCTCGCTCCACTCACCTCTCGTACTGCGTTAGAAGCCGGTTCATCACGATCGGAAAGCTATCATTATTAAGCGCCGCTATTGTATCATAGATCCTGCGTCGTGTTTGATTTAGCTGCTCAAACTGCGGCTCCGGCTCTGGCACAACGAATTCATTCTTGTCAATGTGCGCCACCATGCTGATGGCATCACAGTCATCTAATGATTGCTGCCCTGTTCGCAGCCCCTCGTTTTGTGGACCTGGCAGGGCCATTTGGTCCTAAATGGAAGTACCCCTCCTTCCCTGTATAAGGAAAAGGATACAAATTAATACAAATTAACCAGAAATTCCGTTTAGCTGCACCCTGAAAATGTCCACTTAAAAAAAGAAAAAAAAATATATAAAAAATTTACCGTTTGTTGATTTCGCCTCTCCGCCTTACATTGGGAATTTAACTAATCTAACGAAAGATACTAATTCACCACGAACTTGATTGTGCATCAACATATTACTTATTTATTCTGTAATATGTAAATTGTTTATATGTGTATATAAAAAATTCCTTTTCTTTTTATTTTGAGCAAGAGCAAGAAGTACGAGTAGTACCAGCAAGCAGCGCGTTATTGAGGTTTATGCGTCAAAGTTCACGATAAAGGCACGGTTGACAATATTGGTTTATCGTGATACGGTGAATGAATGAGTGCGTGAGGGTGAAACAAATATTTATATATAATTATACCTACGGTAAAACTTTAAGAAGTATGTTTCACTTTTTGGTAAACTGTATAAGCGATTTGGTCAATTCGAACGCCTAAAGATTGGTTTGAGAAATTTTATAACCAGGCGAAGTTAGAGCCTTATACATATTTTTTTGAGCATTTTATTATAATTATAGCTAGTAAGTAAATACAATTTTAATATTATTTGTAGGATTGTTAATATAGAAAATTGCTCAATTTGTATCTAAATTGTGTCATTTTGCCTACATTTGAATAACCATGAATGTTTTCGTGTAAACAAAATTGGTGTTAGGTAGCGTTAATATTTTACAATCAGCCAGGGATAAAGAAATCTAGCTATAGCTAACAGAAGTTAACCTACAGCGGCTATCGATGGATAGGCGATAAGTTTGGCTCGATAAAAATGAAAGACAGGCGCTAAAACTTGAAATGAAATAACCAAATCAGAGGGGGGCAAAAATAAACTTCGTTACATAGAAATTTTGTAATTCTGAACGAAATTGCAGTGTTCGCTGAAATGAATTCAGAAAAAGAAACCATCGTCCAGAAGTTCGTCGGTTTATTGAGGGGGGTAAATACGAAAAATCGGCTGGAAGAGAATAAAAACCCATCAAAATATCCTAAAGTTCATTTTTCAATGCTTTTCCAAAAAAAAGATTCCAATCACAAAACACATTTTATATGTCGTTTGTTTTTAATGTTGTTTACCAACTTTATTATTTTTGTTAAGTTCTTAATCAGTTCTTTCAATGATTCTAAAAATTCCAAATATCGAAAACTTAAAGAATTACATATTAAAAAAATTTCTTTCGCTTTTCCGATTTCTCTTCATTAAAACTGAATTTTTGTTTAATATTGCAAAAAGGAAACGCAATCACACAAATCAAAAAATATGCTGGAGAGAGCGTTGAAAGGTTTGCGGACAATTGTTTTCTCCAAGTGGCCAGCTAACCTGCTCGGTGAGGAGATTCTGACCACGTGACGAAAAAAATATACAATAAAATTCTTGGTTTTTCGTTTTTAAAAATAAACTACAGAATGTACGTTGCTATTTGTTGTTTGCTGTTCTTTGTTGTTGGATTTTCATGTTGTTTTTGTTTAGATGTTTTGTTAGTTGATAAGTTGGATTTACAACTCGTCCTTCTTGGGCGCCTCCTCCTCCTCCTCTTCGGTCTCCTCAGCGGGCTCGGCATCGGCTACCTCACCATTGGCATCCAGGAACTTGACGAAATCATCCAGAGTCCGGTCCAGATTGAAGTCGATGACTTTGTTGTCGTCCTTGCGGAAATATTTGATGGTGGGGAACGAAGAGATCTTAATGTTCTCCAGCTCGTTGGCGGTGGAGTCCATTTTGGCAATGACAATGTCGGCATTATCCTTGTACTTCTCAGCCAATTGGTCATAGATGGGAGCCAACTGCTTGCAGTGGCCGCACCAGGGAGCATAGAACTCCACCAGCACCGATTTGCTCTTATCCAAAGCCACACTCTCGAAATTGCTGGAGACCAGCACCTTAACAGGCTGCTTATCCCAATCCTCGGGCAGATCCTGCGACAGCAGATGCTGCTTCAGCTTGCCATCAAGGAACTTCTTCAGGAAAGCCTCAATTGTCTCAGCAGACAGATCGCTCGACTCGGGCTTATACTTGGCCATATCTTCCTCCAGTTTGATCAGACGAATGGTGGGTACTTCCTCCTTGTTCATGCCGAAGAATTCAAAGATGCGGGTGTGATCCTCTTCGTCGGACGAGATGGTTACAAACAGAATGTCATCGCGGTATTTCTTGGCAATTTCCTTAAGAGGATCCACATGGGCTTCAATATGACCAGCCTCCTTGGAGACGAAGAACAACAAATGCGATTTGATCGAACCACCAAAGATCTTGGCCGCCGACTCATGATTGAAGTCCACAATCAGGGGCAATGACTGCACCTGGGCAAACTTCTTCAGGGTCTCCTCGGTCAGCTCACCCTCGAACACTGATTTCTTGTCATCGAAAGGCTTGAACAGAATGACACCGTTGTCCTTGGCCTCGTATTTGGCAATAACCTCGACATTGCTGCTAACACCAAAGACAAACGAGTCCAGGGCATTGGCGGCCTTGGTAAAGGTCTTGGCCTCCTCCGATTCGGTGTCCTTGAAGAAACCAATAATGGCAATCTCATTGTCCTTCAGGAATTGCTCAGCATCAGCCACACTGGTTAGATCCTTGGCGGGTGGACCGGTCTTCTTGTTTACCCAGGTAATAATATCAGCCGCTTGACGTCCACCGCTGTATTCCACAGGGGAACCGCTACGGAAGAACTTGAGTGTGGGATAACCACGCACTTGGTACTGTTCAGCCAGTTCACCCTCAACGGTGGCATCTACTTTAGCCAACTTGATGGGCGAATCCTTCTCGGCCAGCTGTTGGGCAGCCTTGGCGTATTCAGGAGCCAGAGCCTTGCAATGTCCGCACCAGGGGGCGTCTGAAGATAAACGAAGGCCATGAGATTGTAATTAGATTTTAGTTAAGGGAAGGTGTAGACTAGAGATCGATACACAGGGCATGTGCTCGCTTCAATCGAATCGGGAAGGTAAAGCTGATGCTGTCTAAATTTCGGTTCTCTGACTTAAACTTATGTATAAAACTGTGATCCAATTTCGGCTTTTACGGTCTCGCATTTTTTGCCTAAATAACCTCAAGTCGCTAGCATATCTATCATCTATGATTTCGAATGATCCACTGCACAAATAGAGATGGTTGACTCACTCAAAAAATATATATCAATTAAGATCTTTAATATAAGAATCAAACACCATATTTTACAGAGTAAACAATAGTTCGTTGATCCAACCATTGATATAAGACACAATTTCAAAATCAACAATGAAGTTAACGACATCAGACTCCAGATTAAATAAACTCAAGCAGTCGGTAACTTTTATATCACAACAAATGCCATGTAGGTCAATCAGCAGTGCACAAATATTTGTTGTATTCCTGATTTTGAAAGATTTTTAAAGTTTATCGAGCGGATAGAGAAAGGGTTCCTATCGGAATTGAGGTCAAATTTGACTATTGTTTACTAACCAAATAATCAACTGGATGTATGCGAACGATGATTGGTGAACTGTTAGAACTAAAATACTTTGTAAATCGTGTTACAGGGGAAGATTGACCAAGGTAGAATTGATTGGAATTAATCAGTTCCTGACCGGACCTATCTACAAATTTATTTTCAAGGAACATTGAATGAGATTTTGGATTTTGAAATCTCTAATTTTCTTCTCAGTTCTAAAAATACCTCTGAATATTAGCTAAAAAGTTCATAGAATAGTTCATACAAAAAGGTAATTTCATAAAATAATTTTTAAAAAAAATTAAGTACTAAGCGCTATCAAAAGTGATTCTAAAAATATTTTCTTATACAAGTTGTTAGCAAGAAAATTATAAAATAAAATTCTTGAAAGAATAATAAGTTGATATATATGATATTCGGTCTTATATGTTTTTCTATCAAGCAAAGAGATTAAAATATCGCTATTAAATAAATCGCATAATTATGCCATTTAGTTTAAAATCTAAATTAAACCATTAAAAATTTACTAAAATAATATTGTTTTGTTTTGTCACTCTAATTAAATTCGAAACGTTTAAATCCAATCTCGTTTCTAAAAGTTAGAAAGAGAGAGAGCGAGTCCGCCTCCTCCCCCAAACACCGTCACTCTGCAATTATTTGCGCCAGATTTGTTATGGCAACTCAAGCAGGGCCCCCCCTAATATGGTTATTGTATTTGTATTCTAGGCCAGCAGCTGTTGAACATTATGCAAATTCCACGTGTTGTTCTCATTCTCATTCATTCTCATGCTGCAATTTAACACGCATCCGCAGGTCTAAGAAGATGGATGACATAATGCGACTTGACAACAACCACGCAAAACATCTTGCGCTTGACTTTCTTATCGTTGGTTCAAAGAGAATTCCACGCTGACGTGGCCCGCCCAAAACGCCTTGGCATTGGCATAGTATGAATGAGATAATATAACACTCAAAGCGTATTATCAACTTTAGCTGACGTTGTCAACAGAATCGACCAACCAAAAAAAAAAGGTGCAAAAAACTTAAACACAGAAATAAAGAAATGCTGGCATAAACAAACCAACACATTTCAGATCCGCCATGTTTCGAATTTGATCTCGACCATAGAGATGCCAAATCGACGCATTTCTCTTGATTTTAAAAAGGCCGATTTTTAGCGGGGTTTTTTCCTTGAGCGAAACAACATAAAAACGTCGAAGATTGCTTGATTTAGGGGCAGTGATATGACTACTGGCCAGGTCTGATTAAGGGTTGTTATCAATTTTTCACGGTTGAGTGTGAAATCTTAAATCTTATCACACTTTTAAAGAAGTATCAACCAAAAATACCTTTTGGTTGGTAAACATAAAGTAATACAATTGAATATAGGGTATTTATCCTACCGTAAAATCGGTAGACCTCATTAATTTTCCATTAAGATAACAAAGTGCTTATAAGATTGCTCTACTCGAGACTATATTTTTTTCCAACTATTTTGGAAAAGTTATTTATTAAATTTATACTCTTTGCAGATATTATTTTCAAATTTTTGTAAATACAAATTTTATAAGTCGTATTTTGGCTTTTTTTAGGCTGATCATTTTTAGCTTTTACGTTGATCGATCAGCACTGACAGCCGCCAAAGCACCGTTGAGCACGCGCAAAGGCAACAAATGAAACGACAACAACCACAATGTAAAAGAGTTGAATGAACTTTCCATTTACTTGGTTGCGCCGACGTAAAGAGAAAAGGGCACACAAAACCAAGAATCAGAACCAGAATAGAAAGCAAATAAGCGAAAGAAAGAGTAGAAAATCTTGATTAGTAAAAAAATAAAACAAGTTGTTTGGCTAACCCAGTTTTGAAAAGGAATATCTTGCTGGACAACTTTTGTATTGTTCTAACATAGATGAAGCGGATGTTGGATGTGGAGGCGAAGTGGCCACGCCCTAGGCGATTGCTTAGCATATGCTGATAAAAGAAACTTTCGCTAACATATGGAAATAGAAAACTGCGCTGCATCTTATCTGCCGCAGGGAACTTGGAGTAGGGGGAGGTGAAGATTGCGACTTGGCCTCTGGCATTTAGAATTTAAGAACCACATTTGCTTGCTCTTTTACTCCCTCCCCACCTTGCCCACCACCAACACGGTTCACTGGAGCTAAGGCGTTAGCAATTTGCGAAAGCGGCATATTTACCTTTTCCACATGGTCACACTGGTTTAAAATGCAACCTTAATGACTTTTCTCAATTGAAAACACAGAATTTTCCTGATAAATATACGCCGGAGATTATAATGCCGCTGCGGCAATGCACAAATCAAATATTCCATTTCAGCTGCTTCTACGGCGACGGCACAAGTCGCACACACAAGACTGGCACAACTCATCGATAAGCGATAAAAAAAATAGAATTGTTAAACAAACGATAAATGAGAAAAATGAATAAATGCATTTTCTCAGCTCAACTATTGTCAATTCGTATCCCACTAATTACCACCTCACTTCATTGAGTCACAACGACAACAACAACCAAAGCTATGAACTTGCCACGCAGACACTTTTTTTTTTGTCTCACAGACGCCTGCTTCTCACAAAAGACCACGTAGCCGTCGAAATCTTATGAATCATCTCAAAGCGGCAACCGGCATGGCGGCTTTTTTTTTTTGGTAATTCTTTTGATAATATGCTTATGTACTTACAGAATTCAACTAGCACAAATTCATTGTCAGCAATCAGTTGCTTGAAATTGTCCACCGTCGCCACCAGGACACCCTCCTCAACTTTAACCTCGGAGGCCAGGGCCACGTAGGACGCCGCGGCGAGTAAAGCGCAGATTAGGAATTTCATGATCGCGGGGCACGACTAAATGCAATTGTAATATTCTTAACTTATGTAGGTGTATATGCCAAACGGACAGACACACGCACACAACGGAAGATGAATTTAATCTGCTGCTACTTTGCTCTACTTGCGGCGCAAGTTAAAATCCAAATGAAATGTAATTGCTGGACGAGTTGTCGATTACACGTATCGATAGCAAATACGTAGACAAAAGTGTGGCCGTAGCCTGCGAGTATGTAGATAATCATGTAGAATTGGTTTATACGACACGATTATTTGGAATGACATGCTTATCTCGATGTTGGCAAAAAATAATGGAATTAATTTTATTTAAAAGGGGAAAATTGATGTCAGACCAAATCTGATTTTTTAATTTTAGTTTTGAGCACGCTGCCTAGCTGCAGAGTTAAAAGCGGTGACATTTATATTAAACATGTATGTCGTGGAACATACAAATATACATATATACAAACCTTCCATTTTTTAACAAATTCATCATATTTTCACCGATGAAAATATATAAAAAATTTTAGGTTAAAAATATATAAATTTTGAGAATCTTGTGTCGAAACAATGATTTTTGCTTATTTCTTCGACAATTTTATATTCTTTAAAATTCAGATATAAATAATATTAAAGATCTTCTCAGGAAAAATTCTTGGATGGACAAAGATTAATTACATTAGATCAATTTAACTGTTTTTCCATCAAATTTTGATAGATGGCAATCAAAACTATTAAACACTGAAAAAAAAACTATTAATAAAAAGCGAAATACAACTCGAATATTTTCCGGTGCGTTGCTCCCTTATTTAAACTGGAAAAACATACGTTTTCTTTTTGTTTGAACATCTTTGCACGAGCGACTGCTTTTAATTTTTAAATGTTTTATTTACCGATTGTACAAATAATAACGATTAAATTTCTTTACCATATGGAAGTGTAAATAAATTACATTAAATTACACTTGTGTACACACACAGAGAATGCAAATTTAAAATGGATGACAAATTTTGCAACATAACAATGAACACTTTTTTATAGAAAGAAGCAGGGCTGCCGTAGCCATACATTTTTTTTTTGATTTCAAACCAAAATTTACCAATGGTTAGGGTTCAAAAATTTCAGGTTCGAGGTTTCTGGAAGAAGGTATTGGT
This sequence comes from Lordiphosa andalusiaca, assembly GCA_035044965.1. NCBI lineage: Eukaryota > Metazoa > Arthropoda > Insecta > Diptera > Drosophilidae > Lordiphosa > Lordiphosa andalusiaca. The sequence continues at coordinate 932,219 of JAWNNM010001363.1, read as the reverse complement.
TAGAACCTTGGTTCAGTCCACGCTGATCATAATATTAATATTAAACAAAGCAATATATTTATTAAGATACTCAACATTACTAAATTTTAGAAGTTTTTGTGGAAAAATATTTCCCATGTGAATCATTGAAAATGCTGTGGAGTCAAGGATATGAAAAAACACAGGCTACTATATATGGGAATATTGTACGTAGCTCTCCATGCAATTCTAGGTTTTTTAATTCACTTTGCAGCCCATTTTAAGACTCAGTTGCTCAAAACCAACCAGATAACAGATGGAATTCTAGACAGAATGATCATTTTTCTGATGTCCACAATTTTTGTTGAACCGAAACGATATTTTAGGTTCGGAACAGGTTTGGGTTCAGCTTCTAAAGAGGTTCTGTTCAGGGTAAAATAAAATTCGGAATTCCAGTTTCGAACCGTTTCGGTTCAAAACCGGTTTGCAGCCCTGTAAAGAAGAATAATCTCCGACGACATCTAGTAGATATATTCTCGGTCTGTTCAAAGTAGTGATCAAAATATATCTTATGAGCTTTATGTCGTGACACCATCTCTAGGATAGTATAGACACATTCAATGGTTCACAAAGATTTTAAGTAATCGATCACCGGTTTCGGTTCTGCTTAGTGGTTTACAATTGATTTTACATGAACTTACAAACAACAGAGTGAAATCTAAGTTTCAAAGTCCATGTGAAAATGAGCTTAAATCCTCCAATAAAATATGGGCATAGCAAAGAAATTCCATTTTTAAATCTTAAGAGAGTAGTAAAAACTTATTATTAGAGGCAACTAGAAGGATCCCATCTAACTAAATGACGGTATTAGTGTTATTTACACATAAAAACATTTATTTACAACAAAAAGGCTTTGTATCTATTAAAAATATAACCATAAAAAAATTCAACTTTGTTCAAGCCTTAGTAAAAATAACCCTGGTAATGCTGGACCTAAAATACCATTTTTTTTTTTTGTAATTTAGCAATCACATGCAGCCACTTGTTGAATGCATTGTTCAATCACCTTCAAAAGAATTTCTGCAGCTTGAGCGCTAGTAAACGGCTTATCTATGGGTGGCACATGGACAAACAAACTTCTTTTATTGTCCACATCCAGGGACTTAAGATAGATATAGCCACACAGAAAGCTACCCACATTTTTGGAAACCTTAGTAACTCCCACTTGGTGGGCATTGGGCGTGGTGGCCACACACATCTCGCATGTGGAATTTACAGCCTCCACAATCTTATCAACGTTCAGGCCACACCGCAAAACATTCGCCTTGCCATGGTGCGGGAGCTGGCAACTGCTGTTTTCGAGATATTCTCCCGAATTATCTGGTCGGTTGAATTGATGATTGTACGCCAGTTTTTCAATATAAACGCATTTAGCAAAGCCAGACACTCCCACATGAATGACCAACTGGGGGGTGGGGGAAATGGATATGATGTCATCGTTATGATCAATTCACCAATTGAGATGTACTTAAGGGAATACTACCTCTGGCTTCCGTTTCCATATTTCAGTGACAGCCTCATCCACACAAGCATATTCGACGGGAACTAATCGCTTCTCCACTTCGTATTCCTTGCCATTGTGAGTGATTTGCTCTGGCAGCACTTTAACAGCTTCCCAGCTGGCGTTGATTTCTTCATGTCCCAAAAACGGTCCAAATCCGGAGACTACTATAAGTTTACGCTCCACCGACATGATAAACACTACCGTCCACAACACGAAAGCTGAGAGTGATTTGCTTTCGATTTTGATTTGCTTTGGATTTTGTGAATCAGCTGCTCATGACTGCTTCACATTAGAGATGAACACGTGACGTAAATTTGAACGTGTCACGGCGTAAGCGATGACAATCAGAGACTTGTGCTTAGCCCAAATCAACACACTTGCCAGTGTAACCATACTACATGCATGCTTCTAAAATCTCGCCACAATGGGCCAAAGAAAAGAACTGCCACTCATGGTATTTTCGTTTCCCCAGTTCCTTTGTTGCAGTGAGTACTCAGGCCTTAACCCAGAGAAGTCCCTACATTTTTCCCATTCCAAGTGGAAACGCTGCTTTTGATGGCAGTGGACACGCTTCAAATTTAGCAGTTTTAATTATTTGGTATTTTTACAGTTCACTCAACTTAGTGTGCGGCCCTAAACAAAGCTAAAGCAACAACAAACACTCGGGGAATCATAAAATACATTACAAATACAAAAAGACATTCCAATCCAAAATCCATGCAATTGCAGCCACAATTCGTTGAGAAATAAGAGATATCTCATTAACATTATTTCGGCAACAGTCAGGGGCGTCCGATTCGAATATTGTAAGTGGGATTAATCTAATCTTAAGTCCAAGCAAATCACCCCACACACACCCTCACACACACACACACAAGTGAACTTTGCACATTAACTATTCATTAAATTGTTGCAGCCGGCGTCGACGACTAACCAAAGTGGCACGACGACGACCAGTTGGCGCATTTCACACGAGCTTTTGAACTTTCCATTTTCATTTCCAACCATGCTGTCGCGCCTGCAGGACTTTTTATCACGCCATCGACGCAAGTTCCTTGTAACGGGCGTCCTATTGGGCGGCACTTTCTTTGCGGCACGCTATGCCCAACGCAAACTAGTGGACTTCCAGGAGCGACAGGCACGGGAATTCTTCGAGCGCACACGTCGAATGCATCATTTCGAGTCCACGGAGCGGACTTGCAATCAGGTCATTCTGTCCATGGGCGAGGAAATGTGCCAGGCGGTACTGAGAGAATGCAGCACGGAGGAGCTGCTAGAACAATTGCGGCAGAATCCAAAAAATAAGCTGGAGCTGTGGGAGGACATGAAAATTGTGTCATTCACCCGACTGGCCACCTTTGTGTATGCGTCCTCCATGCTCGTGATTGCCCTGAGAGTGCAATTAAATCTACTAGGTGGCTATATCTATCGAGACATCATGTTGGAACAGAAGAAAATCACAGATGAGCTGAAGCAGCAGTATCTTTCCCTCATTCGGCATTTCATAGCCGAGAATGGCATAAGGGATATGGCGCGTTATATACGTAGTCAGGTTCTGGTGGTGGTCAAGTCGATGCCCCTGAGCAGGCAACTCACCCTTAACGATTTGGAGCAAGTGTTTTGGTCGTTGCAAATGGCCATTAATGCCGACACTCGACGAGATCCCAACTCAAGGATGAGCAAATACCTTTTACCCACCGTACATTCCAGTTTCTCACCTCTGCTGCAGCAGATGTACAATGAAACTCTCGATTTGCTGGAGAGTGAAGATGCCATCGGTGTATGCTCACATAATGTCAGCAGAGGATTTGTGCTGGCCTGTGATGCCATAGCCGAGTCCATGGGCGAGACTTTGCAACATCTGCCCCCGGCCGAGGTCAAACAGCAAGCCGATCAGCCGCTTAAATTTAATCAAAACTCCAGCAGTCCCACCCATCCGCAACCCAATCAGAGTGAAAACAATAATTTACTCAATATAAATTCGGTTCTGATGGCTTTGGCTAAGCTGATACCAATTATAAGTGGGCTGACCTCAAGGGGCTATGATAATTCGGCTAGACCACTTAATCTGCCCACGCAGCTACTCACCTTCTATGTGGTGGCGGAGAAGACCAAAACATTGGGTGCCAATGTTTATGAGACATTTAGTTCTGCCTAGGACTGGGGTTCAATGACACCTCACACTAAAATATTGTATGATTAGACTCGACTTAAGGCCAGTGGAACATAACATTTTAGATTATACCTATATCTAGATATATATATATATTTTTTAAACTCCTTAACGAAGCGTTGAAGTTTGTGTGTCTATGAAACTAAGATAAATCTATTTGTATAAGAATATATTTAATCATAAAGTGTGTAAAATTAATGAAGAATTTAAATTTCAAACAATAGCTCAAAGCGCAATCCTAAATCTTCAAAGATTCCGATTTGCAATTCCCATTTGTGTGCTTTGTTTATTAACAATGTATTATTATTTTAATTCAAATTTGTAATGTGCTTAAAAATGGTTTAGACTTGCGAATTGGAATCGAGGATATGCTTGCGAGCTTTGAAAATTCATACACAGGATCGATTTCTCGTCTTCAAATAGCTTCAATGTTTCGGATAAACTTCCTGTGAACGCTTTGCTCTATGTAAAAGATGAGAAATCGGCCTTTAGTTAATTAAGCATAAATTTTGGAATCGAAAAGTGCAGGGACATACAAAAATGAAGCAATGCAAAGGCCTTTCGTTAAATAAAGGGACACAACTAAGTGTATTGGCAAAACGGATTCAAACTAAATTAATTGGAATTTAATAACTATTATTACAGGGTGACAACAAACAGTACAACAAAAGTACATTTTGGGGAGGTTATGTTCTGGAAAACAGCGTTTTAAGTAAAATTCGTGACCCCCGGAAGGTACGTTTTTAAAGAAAATACTTTTCCATTGGGTATACCGATTTCCAAGAACCCAGAACTACGGCTTTTCTTATTTCAAACTTATTTCCATAGTGTAAACAATGTTTTTTTTTTATAAGAAAGCAATTCTTCTGGGAGATATGAAAGCTTTTCTTATGAGAGATGGGAAAAAAACTCTTCTGTAAGATAATTAAGCCCATATTTAATGGGGATAAGTAAGGTATTTTTCTGAAATTTAGTTAAAACCGATTCTCCATGGAGCTGAAAATCAAATTCCTCTTCTGTGGGACTAGTAGGCGTTTCTTTCTGGAGTTACGATTTCTTCTAAACTTTAAGTTACGAAAGTTGTGAAGACTTGGGAATTATTGAAATTTTTAGTGTTGGCCCTCTGCTTACTCTGGGATTTGAATTCGGGACCCTTCAACTCCAAGTAATTTGAATGATGTTTCAAACATCATACGTTAGATGCTACGTGTCAGGAATTAAATTGAATCTACTCAGATTGCTGTATGGAAAATGCAATAGAAGCAATTTGGAAATATGCAAATTTTCTCATATTGTGTATCCTTTGCATTTCTCCACGGAGCAGAAAGGAAGGAAACAGAAAGGAAACGCTTTGCCCAATGTGTGGAAGAAAGTTCACAACATTCTTCTTAAGTGTTGCCGGTAAAGAAATCAAGAAGAAGCTGAAAAAGACTGTTTCGTGTTAAGCAAAAATCGTCTTTATTCTTCTATAAATTGGACCTCGGACTATGTTGAAATTGTCCATTTTTGGAGGTGATACATAAATGAATTCATACATTTTGAGGAGAGAAAAATCTACTTGCATCACCCACTTTTCCAAGTCTTTATGTTTATTCACCGAACCACCCTCGGAAGTTTTCGAATTGCATTACAAAATGTATTTGGGCCCAGCAAAAACCTTTTCATATTAGCCAAGACACAAACCCGCTCCGGCTGCTATCAAGAAATGGGGTGGCAAAATAAACCGCCCCGTTCCCTTTGTAGTTTTGATAAGACAGCTGGACGACGACGCTTGTTTGCTATTTCTCTTTTTTTTTCCTCTATTCTCTCCAAGGAGAGCGGAAGCGGCTTTGCGCAGATTCAGAGAGTTCGAGTTCTCATTTATGAAAAGTAACAAATAAAAATATATTTTTTTAATCCAAATTATGAGTGCATCTTTTAGGCGTTCCGTGAAATTGTTAAAATAATTGTTATAAATAGAAAATAAATTGTTTATTACAACAACAATATTTAGACAGCTGCAGGAGAAATGAAAGCCGAAAAATTGGAAATGCGGAGAATCTCTCGGCTCACTTGCCCCTCTCGCACTTTGTGCCTCTTTCGCTCGTGTGCTCTTGGGTGCCCAGCTGTCTAGTAAAAAAGGCGAAAAATTAACATTTTGGATTTGTTGGGTGGGCAACGCAGTTGCAAAAGTTACGTGAAAAGGCGAAGGGCAAACTAAGTTTCCGCACTACCAGCGGTGCTCCGCATGAATTGAAAGTTTAATAACAAAAAATAAAATAATCAAAAAAAAAATGTAATTTTTCAATGGCAACTAAAATGCCAAAATGCAGCCAAAGTTTCTAATAATCAAAATGCAAGAAGAAGACAATAAAAGCGTGCAAAACTGTGTAAGTTGACTTAGCTCAAGGATTCACTTAAGTTCCCCCACACCAGGGTTAAAACTACATTTAACCCATAAAAAGTTCAACCAAAAAGTTGTTATTGATTAAGACTAAATGAAAGGAAACACCAAAAAGAGGTAACACACACACATATACACACAGACAGGACAGCACAGGACATAGCGTGCGTAAGAATCCTGACAAAGGGTGGGAAACTAGAATGGGACAGTACCCGTCGCACTCATACCAAAACATTATCATTTTATTAGACTAAAAATAAAATCAAACAGGCCCAGGCCTAAAGCAACAACAACAAACATCCACCTACCTCCTAGACCGCACCGCACCGCACCGAACCGAACCTAACCTAACCAAACCAAACCAAACCAAAAGCAAGTCAAGTGGCAACAACGTGTGCAAAGTGAAGACAACAAAAAACGGAATGACATTCTGTCCCCACAACCCAAAGCCAAGCCAAGTCAAAGACAAAAACAATGCATGCCAGTCAAGTGTTCGCAGGAGGTTTGAGAGGTCCTCTATCCACACACACACACACACATACGACTTATATAGGCTTATTGACATACTAAATACATGGATCAAGAGGGCTTGAACAAAAGGCCAGGCATGTAAATTAAATATAAACATATAAATTAAGGGAAATGAACGAAGGGAAGGGAGTTGGAAATAGGGCCAACAATAAAGGGTACCTACATAGTGGTACATACATGTATGTACTTCCATGTGTGTGTGTGTGTGTGTATATACCGAAAGAAAGTTCAACAAAACTACTTAGGGAGACAGACTAACTTTGGGTTCTGCCCAACCCGGTACAACCTTGCAAATGGTTGCATCTCGTTTCATTAAAATAATTTGTTTATTTTTGTACCACGCACCAAAAGGGTGTAAAGGGTATGATTAGTTTGTGCAAAAGTTAACTGTATCTATTACCAAGACGGTTTAAGTAATAATAGTATGTTAAGGTCGATCGATTTGTAAACTAGGACCCAAGTCTGCTAACTGTTTCGAAATGGGTTTAAAATCTTCTCTCACAAATTATTCAAATTATAAATGCGAAATATGGTGTGGTGTGGGCAGTTAAACAGGTGTTATGTTATCGCATTTCTCATACCATTTAGAAATTGCACTATAAGTGGATAAACTGAGAGTTAGACTCTGTGCTGTTTAAAGATCGGTAACCATTATGAGTAAACCGCTTTAGAAGAGATGCTATGAACTTGATATTTGGATTTTGGTTTAATTTTTCTTGATTTTCCAGCAGTTAGCCCAAACCACCTTAATTTACAACTGAATTTATGATTCAGAATTTCGAAAGAGCTGTGTGATATTTTGGATAATAATATATATTTGAATGTATGAAAATTCAACAAGCACTTCCACCGCGCACTATCTATTGGGTCATAAGACTCAACTTAGTGGACAAGTAGCATGATTTGGTTTGTAAAATGGAATGGTAAATAAGGCTAGTCAGCAAGGTTCCAGTATATTGAAGGGTTGGTCGTGGTTCTAGATGATTTGTTTGGGGTTTGAATCTGATTTCTCTTCTAAATTTTTGGTATATTTTCATTATTTTTAGGTACGTTTTGTGGGGAAGCTTCACTTTAATAATATTCTATTTACTCTTTGGGCTTAAAATAAGCAATCCAACTGATTTTTAAGATTTTTTAAATCTATAATCTACTTTTTTTAAACCATGTGTTCAAAATTACCATAGTTTTTAACTGCATACCTATGGGCGTTAAAAACTATGGTATAAACTATGTGGTAAAAAATGTTCATAAGAGTTTACAACAAATGCCTTAACATCTATTGTAGTTTTGCATAGCATATTTTGGGGCAGAAAACAGTTTAATTATTTTTATGACGTATTTTAAAAATGATATTTTTTCGTTTAAAAAAAATCACACAAATATTTGAGATAGATTATTTTAAAGCTGGGAAGTAATACCTTACTAAAATATCAAAGATTGTTGAGAACTTGTCTAAAAAGGGTAAAAATTGTTGTTTTGAAATCTATATACTTATAATATAACAAATTCAGATTTGAGGCAAAATTTCCAAAAACCAGATTTGAGTTCAGCACACAAACATCATCCTGGAATACCCACCAACCCTTTAATATACTAAAAAAATATATAAATAAATAAATAATACAGACACAAATGGGACTACGCTTAAGCGAGTGACACTCATTTATAGATGATATATTTTTACTGGTTTGGTATTTTTAAGGTTCTTTAACGAATTCATTTGTAGGTATGCGCATGTACCTGCAAGTACCGCTGATAATTTTTCAAAAGTATTTAAGTAGAATTCAAGAATCAAATCGATTCAGTTTGAATTTAGCTCTGTTGTGACTTGGAAAGGTGATTAAATTATTGTTTATTGTGAACAAAAGTGTGTGTGCATATGGAAATAAGAATCACCCTATTACAAATGGAGCCACTAAAGACTAATTTCCATTCCTCAATTCCCTCTCTGCATTGCAAACACACACACACACACAGAAAAACATCCATTGAAGTCCTACATTTTGCTACATGAATGGGCGACTGTAACTACATTTTTCCATACCCAACTGGTGGGCATGGGTTGGCTTCGTCATCGTCGTCGTCGTCGTCTCCATCTGCTTGTCAAAAACGTCAAAAAAGTGCGATAGTGCACAGACCTAAATAAAGAGGGATAAAGGGGACGGGCAAGTTGAGTGCATTGCGAACCCAATATTTACATGAGGCTACAAAGTAGCGCGGGCAATCTAAGACCGCAGGCTGGAGTACTTCACACACACACACACACACATGCATATACACTCAGGCCCATAAATGACATGTAATAGATGGCTGGATGGACGTTTGGCTTCTAGCTCTGAGGATTAGCCTGTGTCTATGCATCTAATGAAGCTGCACTACTTCTCCTCCCACTTGCCTGTAATTACAGGCGCCCCTCGAGGGTGAGGAACACATAAAAAAAAGCTGCTGCTGCTTGCTTTGACTTTTATCTATTGCACTACTACTACTCAGGGTGCCCCTTACGCTCTCGTTTATTACGTATACGCCCCGTTGTTTTATTTAGCACAAAGCTGCTGGCGAAACATCTCAAATAAGCCCGCTCACCACACACAACTGTATCAATATTAAAGGTAAAACTCGAACTATTGAGTTGTCTTAGGTGATATAATTAGAACAAATGTTTAACACCTCCTAAGCCAATTGGAATTGTGTTTGAAGTAGGCCTTGTAGAATTGTTGACCAATTATTAAAATTTATAATATCAACCTGGGTATCCAACCGTTCTTTTGAGCCGGTATAACCGAATCAAGCCGTTACCCTAACCGAAGTACATTTTTTTTAAGTGATCCTAATCGAATTTTGGTTAGCCGTAACTGAAACTAAACAAGCGGTTCCCTTTCGGTTATTAAAATTTAAAGAGGAAAATAATTTTCTGTAATTTTAATAGCTGTCTGTGAAAGGCACAAAAATTCACTTTCACTTGTGTGTCGTAAACATGTTACAAGTGACGAAATCATAAACGTTAGCCTGTGCCTGTGTGTAATTAAGAACAAGCGTTAAATTGTTAAACAAAATTTATATATTTTCTTGAAATTTGAAAGATTTTTTACCATTTCCCAGCTGCCTTTAGAATCTAACAAACTTAAGCTGCCTTTACACTTGTCATATGTCTCGAAACAGTCAAATTTCTCTAAAGAGAAACTCTTAGATAGAATTTCTAAATATTTAGAGATATTTGCTTTGCACCATTACACTTTCGTTGGAGTATCTCTTTAGAGATATATGCTAAGTGAAAAGGCAACTTTAGATTAGAACAGAAAATATTCTTTATTTAAATAGAAAATTTTGTCTGGAATGAAGTATTTCATATTTTCTTAACATATTTTTCGTCAATGGGGAAATGTCTTTAGTGTGAGCAAAACAAAGAATCCTTCAATTCCAGACTATCGAGTTTAATGTTATCTAGTAGGAGCAATTGTTTAGAGAACCATTAAACACAGCTATTCTACTTTGACGGCTATTTGACAATTGACAATTGATGCTACATTACTGAATATAAGGTTTCTAACACATTGATGATGAAAGTGTCTGCACTTTTAAAACAAAGACCAAAACAGTTGATTAGAAATGATTTGCATTAGGTTTATGCTTTGAAAATCAAAATGAAATATTGGTAATTTAAATTATTTTAATGTAAAAGAGGGAAAATGTTTTATTTGAAGAAGTTTCTGTTGTACATTTTCATCCAGTTTTGAACCACTAGAATCAAATATTTAACAAAAATATATCAGTAATTCGAATGACCAAACATTAACTTTCACTAAATTTTGTTTCGATCCCTCAAACCGGATCTTCGAAAATAATAATAATCAAATTAAATGTCCAACAACACCGTCACCGTACATGCAGAATTTTGTTAAATTTGATCTATAAACATTAACAAACTAATTTCATATGTTGTTGCGTGTTACTTGTACAAAAAGTATCCATAAAACGTGAACCAGAACGTTTTTATTATTTTGTTTTTAAACTGGGCATGAGGTTATGCTTACATAAGTTTGAAGTCGCAGATGTGAATATTAGTCATCAAGCTGAAACAAATTGGACATTTCTTTAGTTTCTTTTCGCCAACTTCTAATAAGCGCAAGTCCCCCATATAAAATCACAATTTAAATCAAATTTATCGCCCGAAAAAAAATGTGTTCAACGCCCTCTTTTTTTTTTTGTATTTATAAAATTTCAATAACACTTGATTTAGATAACACGGCCAGAGCTACGTTTAACTGGCGCAGCGCAGGTCATGATTGTTTTTTTTTTTAAAGTAGATTCGATCTGCAGCTTCGTTCAGTTCTTTCAGCGAGCCTCAGTGAGTCGGAACTAGAACACCAAAATAATTACCATAGGTAATTAGTGTGACAAGAGGAATAGAGAGCATGGTAAATTACAAATACAATTATTTTATGTATTTTTGTGTGTTTGTTTTTTCCCCCGCCCCAGCAAAATGCCCGAAGCCAGCTGAAGCCCAAATAGTAGTCCCTCGATCACCCCCGACTAGCGAGATAAGGAGCTACAACTCTTTCACACAATGCGACGTCCAAAAATCTCGCTAAAAAAATATTTCTACTTCACATTGATCTGTGCGCTGCTGTTGATATTTGGTTTTAATCTCAAGTGAGTAGATGGGGAACTGTTGCATTAGGTAATCGATTTTTAACTTTGATTTTCACCAATCCATAAAAATTCTTTGTTTGTGCTTCCCATATTTCAGAGAATATGAGATTTGGAAGGCGAAAAGTACCCGACCTGCCCTATCCACCACCCAGCAACAACAGCAGCTGCAACAGCCCGAGCGTCAGCAATTTCCTGCTGATGATGAGGAACCCGAATCCGACAGATCTCAGGAATCCTCAGCTGCACCAGCTCCCTCTTTAGCACCCGCCTCGCCAGCAGCAGCAGCAGCGGCGGCCAATTTATTTGAAGAGTTTGAAGATATTGAGTCTGAACATCATTCCGAGCCGGCCACAGCCAAACCCTGGTTCTTCCGGAATGGCGAATACTATCCCAAACCGGTGCACACCTATAGCAATCGCAAGGCCCGTAAACGTCATGCCCCCAAGCTCTTCCCCCATCAGGATCCGCACGGCGATCGCATAGTCAACCAATTGATGTATGTACCGCACAACTATGAACAGATCAAGGCCAGCGGGAAACTGAAAACTATTTTACTCTACAATGGATTGGGTCCGTGGAATGTGAAGAAGGGCCGTGATGTCTTCCTGCGAGCCAAGTGTCCCGTGGACACATGCGAACTGACTGCAAATCGAGATCTGGCCAGTGCGGCCGATATGATCTTATACAAAGATCACTATATACCCACAGGCATACGAAGACCGAGTAATCGCAAACAGGTCAGTATGCTGTACTATCTGGAATGTCCATATCATACACAAAATGTCAAGGTGCCCGATGCTCTCAACTGGACGGCCACCTATAGGTGAGTACAGAGGACAGAGCTGAAGTTTCGAACAAAGACTAATCTGGTGATGTTTTTTTAATTTACAGACGCGACAGCACCATAGTCGCACCATATGAAAAATGGCAATATTATGATACCAAAGTCCAACAAATGGAACAGGATCAAAATTTTGCCATCAATAAGACTAAAAAAGTTGCCTGGTTTGTGTCCAATTGTGGGGCACGCAACGGCAGGCTGCAGTATGCCCATGAGCTGCAAAAACATATAGAGGTAAGATTTGGGGTAACCTTAATTTAGGGAACGTGAGCTAAGAATTTCCTATTTGAAGTAGAGCAAAAGTGGTAAAAATTCTGTTTTAGTAGGCCAAAGAGTGTTAAGGAAGAAACTCAATGGAGAATAGCATAAAGAAAGTCGGTACCATTCGTTTGGAAAACTCGTTCTGGGATTAATTATTATCATTTCTATCGTACTTATATATAATTAAATCGAACCCACAAACTTTTGCACATCAAATACACACACTACCCGCTGCACCGTAGACTAACAATCCTTGATTAAAGTATAAAACTCTCAAATCTTGGAGAGTAGTTGGTATCCTCCTAGTTAAACTAAACGGTTGATATAGTCGAGTTCCCAAAATGTTGTCCCTTTTAATATGCAGCCATAACAGAACATAACAGTTACCCAAGGACACCCGGATAAAGTGTTCCGAGACGACGTATCTCCTCTGTCTTTTCTCAACGATCTCTTTGCTCAAACAAAAACGGATTTTCGCCATTCTCGTGAGAAATAAATAAAAGTGTGCTGTTCGAGAGTGAGCGAGTCTGCTTAATTTGTACCTGTAGCTTTGGTGAGCTGACAGCATAGAATAAATGGTTTGGCCATATTTGGCAAGCTCTGCTTTTGAGTCGAAAAGAGTCCAGCTAGGCTTTTTTTCCGCGATGGCGCCAAAAGCGAGGCGATTTTTAATGAACATTTTTTAATAACTCTCGTAGCAAGGGCTTGCCCACCACTGGTCTAGGCTCTTCAACTCCTTTGACCTCATAGCTTTCTTTTCTACCGTCCATCACTTAAGATGTTGTCTGTGGCATTGGTGTCATTATTATTAGATGCCTCCTTCCGATGGAATAGTTTAATTTTCTCCATTATTGATTGTATTTTTCCCTACTTCCAGGTGGACATCTATGGCGCCTGTGGCAATTTCAAATGTTCTCGCAGCAATGCGGACAAATGTTTTGAAATACTCGACAACGATTACAAATTCTACCTGGCCTTTGAGAATTCCAATTGCAAGGATTACATTACCGAAAAGTTCTTTGTGAATGCTCTCAATCGAAAGGTGCTGCCCATCGTGATGGGTGCACGTCCCGAAGATTATGAAGTGGGCGCACCACGTCGATCCTACATTCATGTGGATGAGTTTGCCTCACCCAAAGAGCTGGCCGAGTATTTGCATATACTCGATAGCGACGATGAGTTATACAATTCCTATTTCAAGTGGAAGGGTACGGGTGAGTTCATCAATACGTACTATTGGTGTCGCGTCTGCAGTAGCCTGCACAACGAGGAGCAATTGCGTAAGCCACGTTGGTATCCCGATGTGAATGACTGGTGGCGTGGCGTGGGCGTTTGTACCACGGGATCGTGGAGGAATTTTAAGGCACGCAAAGATGTGATCAGCGATGATTGAGAGATGATCCAAATAGTGGGCATTGGCATTACATAATCAAAGTTCTAGTTGTTGTCTGTGTTCTATGTGTTGTTAGTTTTTTTTTGGTAGGTTTAAACCATTGTGTAAAGAATTCGCTTCGTCAAAATGTGTGTGTTTTGTAGTTAGTAATTGTAAGTAAGCAAGCCGAGGGAGAGAATCAAATGAGCATTGAAGAGTCGCAATTTTTTGTAAGACAAAGCTTATATAGAAGAACTAGACTTAAAAAAGATCCGCAAGCAGATCGTTGTAACATATACAATACAAACAAACCGACAAACACAAATTTAGAAATTTAGGTTATACAAATGAAATATAGATATATATAGTTATACATATATATACAAATAGTTGTTTAAACTGCAAGCAAGTCCAATTACATGTTTAGTAGTAGTACAGATATATAGCTTAACTAAAACAACAAAAGCCATCAGCTATATATCTTTTGTAAGCATTTTTTAAGAATTCGCAAGAAGCTACGAAGCTTTACTTTTGGTTTCCGAACTTATGCTTACCCCTTAGTTGTATGTAGAGCGCGATGCTAAAAGGTTTCCCAGCCTATAGAAACTATGTAAGTAAGAATTCGCACAGCTGGTTAGTTGATATCTTTGAAACAACTCAAACATTCCTATTTTATTTATATTCTATTAATAATTTTAGTTGTGAACTCAAATTGAAACTGTGTGTGTTTTTTACATCCATGTTTTTGTTTAGTCGTATTTAATTGTAAATCATTTCATTTGTAAGTATTTCAATAATATTATCATGTATTTACGTGCAATTGTATGTGTGTATTAAGTAAATTTCGATTGTGAAACTTAATTAATTTTTAATTTTTACTGTGATAAACAATGAAATAAACAATGGCAACGTACTATAAATTAATTCAAAGAAGAACAGTCGGTGGTTTCAATTTGGAAGGTGGCGTCTTAGAGATATTCTCGGAAAATGCCGAAAGCTTTAAAACTGACGGAGGAGATAGCATAGAAACAGACGGACATGGCCATGTCGACGCAGCTCGTCATGCTGATCAAGAATATATGTGTTTTATGTGGTTGGAAATGCTTCCTTCTATGCGTTACAAACAAATAAAAATAGCAAAAATAGCTCAAAAATAGAACCAATTGAATGACCATACAAAAAATCGTTCTGGAAGTGATATTGATTTGTGATTTATTTAAGTAGTATAGAAACAACAAAACTTACTTAACAGCTTAAAAAGCAATCGTATACTTCAAAAGGCCAAAGAGCCCAAAGAAAATTGACTTATGAGTTAGATAAATAACAATATGGACAAACAAATTGTTAAACATGTTAATGAATGGAATGGATTGGATAGAATGGAACACATATTTGATAGAATACTGTTTTTGATAATACAAATGGCAAGTTTTTGAACTGAGTATTAGAAAATAGGTTCAGCTGTGCTCCCATTTTTAGCACATTTATTTCGAACTCTTTTATGTTTTTTATTGTTTTGTTTATCAACTTACTTGTAGACTAAGACTATCTTCATGAAGTTCTCTTAGCAGGCGAAATATTCAAGGCAAAGTAAATACGTTTTATAAAGGAAAGGGTTAGAATCTCACCTGATTCTCTTGCCTACTTCATGAAGTTTACTTCACCGTGTAAATCCAGTCTAACTGTGCAGGCATCTACATGCTATGTTTATGTAGTTGTACTGTAATGCATTCATTTAGCTCTGCGCAGCTAGTTAAGAACTTATAATTCAAAAAGAGAGCACAATTGATTTTCTGTGCATTTTAGCCTCAAGCTTAGTGTAAATACATATAATATAACTTAAATAATATTGTTAAAAAATTTAGCTAGGACTGTTGATAAGCTGTTTCAATGAGAAAGACAAATGCCACAGCTACTTTACTTTAATAACAGAATACTATACTGGAAACTAAAGTGTTTGCGAAATTGATGAACATTTTAAAATCCTGAAGTTAACATACTATTTAAAAGATCTATGAAATATTTATTTAAGCTTTAGTAAAGATCTATGCTGATGTTATTGTGGATTAAGACAAAACGAGGAAGTAAATGATAACTACAGCAAAATCAACAAATCCAAGCTATTTCCCATAAACTTCAGTAAGTATCTTAGGCTTAATTTAGATAACAAGAAAAAAAAATTCTTTTCCAGAGTTTATATATTCCACAGTTTTAAACATGGCACATTTTTAGTTGTAATAACAAATCTTTTAATCCATTCAAGTGTTTTTTCTTTGCATCTCCATTTACTCCAGTTGCATCAACCATTTTAGCCATAATCTTGCGCTGCAAGGCAATGGCTTCCACCTTTTTGGAGAGCTTGGGAAAAAGGAACATCAATTTAGTATCCAAATATCGCGTTTAAATTAAATATCAGTTTCAAGGCAGCTATGTGAATTTGTCAGGCCTGTTTCCAATTCCGAGTGGAAGTCAAAAGTAAAACGATTGCGATTCCGAATCATTTTCATGTTAGTGTTCCAGTTTCTGATTTCTGTTTATGTGTTAATGTTTAAGATCAGAATGCACGGGATTCGTAATTATGGGATCGAAGGGGTGCCATCATTTCTTACAATATGTTTGAAGCTTTTTAAGCGAAAATCGAATGAATGTCTAGTTATTCGTTAGAGCAACGAACTTGACCAAAAGAAACAGCTCCAAAGAGGGCAAATGCCGATATATATCATCATTGTTTCCAATATGTTTGGAGCTTTTCAAGCGAAAATCGAATGAATGTCTAGTTATTCGTTAAAGCAACGGACTTGTCCACGAGAAACTGCACCAAAGAGGGCAGATACCGATATATGGCTCCGAGATGTTTTCACTTAGATAAAAAAATAGAAATAAAAATTAGTGTCCTCGCACTTACCTCATAGGCACGCTTGATAATACCCTTTGGCATGCCAGCCAGGCCTGCTGCATTAAAACCGTACGACTTGGGACAAGCGCCAGCTGTATATTTATACAGAAAAGTGACCGTTTCCTGTGTTGGATCATTTGTATCCTCATTCTCCACCATACAAGCCATGTGACCCAATGTAATTCTCTTATCATTTTGAAAGAAATCAATGAGATTGTGATAGTGTGTGGAGAATAGAGTGCGACACTTGACATTGGCCAAAAAGTTCACCACCGAAGCAGCTATAGCAGTGCCATCATAGGTGGCTGTGCCACGGCCCAGTTCATCGAGCAATACCAATGAATGGCTGGTAGCATGTTTAAGTATAAGTGAAGTCTCATTCAGCTCCACCAGGAAGGTACTATGGCCAGCCAAGATATCATCCTGGGCACCCAAACGTGTAAAAATTCTATCCACCAAGGAAAGCCGACAGCTGGCCGCAGGAATGTGGGCACCCTAGACAGCAAAACATTCATAAATTTGTATCTTTAAGATTATTGAGCAGCTACTCACAATTTGGGACATGATCACCAGCAGACCCAGCTCTCGCATTAGAGTACTCTTACCCCCCATATTGGGTCCCGTAAGCAGCGAAAGCGGAGCCTCACGCTCTGTACCCAGTTCTAGGCCATTTGGTATGTAAGTCGAGGCACTTACACAAGGATGGTAGCCCTCCTCCAGCTGTATAAAGGCTCGATTCTCAACAGGAACCAGCTCTGGCACACAGATAACCAATTGCTGATTGGCATATTCCGCCAGAGAAGCCAAAACATCCAGATTGGCGACACAGTCAATGCATTGCTTCCATTGCTCGTAGTGGTTGGAGAATTTCTCAAAAATGCGACGAGACAAATCATTGAGCACCACATTTCGAGCATCCTCCGCCTGTTGCATATCCTTGAGCAGACTTTTAGTTTCATTGGTGCTGTAACGTCTTTTCTTGCCCTTCAGCTGTGATTCCAGGGAATACGATTTGTTGGCCTTGTGGGCATGAGCTTCGGGTACATCCAACTGAAAGCGTTTCTTATCGCTGCCAAAGTAGGCCAGACGACATCCAAAATGTTGTTCTTGTTCCTTTAGATAAGATTTAAGGCGTGCCTCTATTTCCTGAATGCGATCCATGACAGCGTCATACTCTGTATCCATGCCCGGCTGGGGGGCTATCACACCCGTCTTGGCGGCTGCATCATGATCAAACGCCTGGGCAAAGTATTTCAATTGCTGGGAAAGTTCGGGAAAGCAACCTCCTGAGGTGGGCAATTGGGTAATCCTTTTTAGCAATGGGCTGTTACATTCATTGAACAGCAATGGCAACTTGGTAAGAGCATCGAATCCTTTGAGGATGCCCATAAATCCCAGTAGCTTTTGCTTATTATACAATTTCTCCTCAAAGAGTATGGCCCGGGAATCGGGATGCTTTGACTCCTTGACCTGCTTATTGCCAAATAAGTGTATCTGAGCCAAATGCCGCTCAAAATCTGGCATAGGTCCCAGCAATGCCCTCAACTCCTGTAGCTCAGACATAGTTTTGAGCTCTCCTATGGCCTCCTGTCGCTCTCCAATGACCTTGATATCACAACTAGGCGCACAGAGCCAATGATGGAGCAAACGCTTGCCCATTTTCGTACAGCAATGATCCAAAGTGGAGAGTAGAGAATGCTCTTCGCCTATAATTCTTAAGTTGGACAAGGTGGTGGCATCTAAGACCATATGGGAGCGTCTTAATGTTGCGAGGGCGGTCGCAGGTTTGTCATCTTGCATTTCATCTGGCGGTACATAGAGCTGATAGCGTGACATGGGTAAAATTTTGGGCTCCAGTTTACATTTTCGTATATAAAAAATGCATTGACCCAGAGCCTTAAGAGCTAATTTGTATTCCTCGGCCGGTGTCAAGCCCAAATGATCAGTATCCGATTGCATAGAGCGCAAAACCACCGGCCAGGTGTCCTCCTGGGCATAGTAACCTTCGGCCAGTAGTTTTAAGGTCTTCTCCGCCTGGCATACTTGGGAACCAGCACTGGGTAACTGCTCCTTGAGTATGCCACCCAAAACAGTGCGTAGGATTTGCTGGGTTCGACCGCTGAGTGAGGATTTTTCATGGATTAGCTAAGAAGAAGGAAATATTAACGACTTTAATATAATTAGACCATTTAGCAGGACTTACCAAGACGGGCATATGATGGGAGAGCAAAGTCAACAACCGGGAGCAGCTTTTATCATCTTCAAATTCACCCAAATGAAAGTCTCCTATGGAGGTATCAATGAAACATATACCAAACTTGCTGTGACTACCCTCATCCTGTTCGACCAGAGCCAACATATAGTTCGGCTGATGATTGGGTCCGATGGCACATTGAGAGCCAAACACCTGGGTGCCCCGATCGGTGATTTGGCATATCTCTCGTGCCACCACCTTATCAAATTTAGTGGCCTTGATACGCTTGCAGCGTTCCGTCATCATGTCCGGAGTCTCAGTTTGCTCCACTCGAGCCACCTGGGAGATATATTAATAGCCAAAATTGCAGAAATTTAGTTGGTTCCAGCCACCTACCTTATAGCCACGATCTATCAGTATGGTAGACATTTTATCAAAGGAAATCTCTGGGAAACCGGAATGGGCAAACTCTCCTCTCATATAGGTAAATCCCAGCTCACTTACACCCACATCTGCATCCCAATGATAGAGCTCATAGAACTTGCCCACTTTAAAGAACAACACACAATCATAGTTATCCGATTTCAGGATCCACCATTGCCGCACTCCGGGCGACAGGTTATTCAAGAACGCATCCGGCACATGCAGAGTGCTCTTATCATAATCTGGATGTTCCGGACGACGGCCAGCTTTGTCCTTAATCTTATCCGGTTGCAGAAACTCTAATTTCTGATGTGGCCAGACAGTGGGCTCATCCAAATTCGAAGTGGTGGTCACAATCTCATCATATGCGGCATCTTTCTTGGCATTACTTTGCAACTGCTGCAATTTCTCCTGGAAGGTTGAGCCGGAGGCCACTTCCAGCTTTAGTCGCTTGGTAGCTGGCTCACTCTTATAGTTATTATTATTATTAACATTCTTTTTGGTGGTCTTCCTGTTGGCCTTTTTGGGTGTGGGATCTTCGCCAGACTCATCCGATGGCTCACTAGCGTCATCCTCATCTTCACCACTATCGCTCTCCTCGCTGACGGCCGCCTCCTTGCCATCTGGTTCATATTCGGAGCCATCGTCAGAGAAGTCCTCCAACTCCTCCTCCTCCTCACTCTCAGATTCGGGTTCTATGATGCGTTGACGTTTCTTTTGATCCTTCTGCTGCTGCTGCTGTTGATCCTCTTCATCTGATATAGGCAGTTTCCTTTTAGCGGCCGGTACTGGGGCCTTCTCCTTTGTACCATTCTTTTCCAAATTTTCTTTTTCGGTGTCTTGCTTCGAGTCTAGCCCGGTTTTTGAGCTGGGAGTTAGCTTCACCGCCGGTGATTTGGTGAAATACTTAAACAATGTATTTGTGGGCGTGCCACCGGCACTAGTATTTAATTTTTTAGACATGTCTCCACAGATTAGAGGAGTTTTTGCAAGTGAGTCGCAGACGCTGAAATGTGCGCCAAATTACCTGGCCTTGCCACCTAGGCAAACAAATCTGATTTTTGGCAATAGAGATGATATAATTGACGCTCGTGACATGCACTAGTCTGCACAGTGGGCGAAAATTGTAAATTTTAAACCAAAAGAAGGGTCTGAAATATTAATTTAGTCTTTTGAAAGGGTTCAAAACCACGTTATGCAAACACGTTTAGTAGTGGTACAAATTAGTAGTATTCTATTATTATTTAAATAAACTGTAAGGAGTCAGAGCGCTAGCTTCGAGGGCTACGTTGTCTATAAACTCTATATCTTAAACAATTTATTGATATAGAGGAAAGACAACAATGATAGAAAAATCGTTTAAGATGAGTAAAGGTGGTGGGCATTCAAAGTAAGAGTTATAACAAAGATAAATATTTTGGAACTGACTTTATATTGCTTGCTTCACTAAGCCCAAGTGCTATCTAGACGGAATCTGTGTCAAAATCTAATTGTATATGTGATACTTCGTGACTAGGCCAATCATAAGCTCATCTCTAGTAACCCAACTCAGCTGACTGCACCAGCGTTGCCACCTTACTTAAGTAAGTAAACGTTTAACTGAACACATCTGGCCGCACTGCACCCAACTTAGTTCTGTCGGTAGCCCTGCTATAAGTCGTAGAAAATAAACATTTTCCCCAAATAAATCAATTAATTTAACAGAAAAACACACAAGTCAATATGTCTCTGGCAGATGAACTATTAGCTGACCTCGAGGAGGACAATGACAATGATATAGACGAGGAGGACGCCGAAATGGCGGAGGACGAAGTCAAGGAGTTGACCGAGAAAGTGCTTAAGCCGGCTCCCAATCTCATGGAAGTGGATGTCACAGTCCAATCCGTAAGGGAGTTGTGTAAACTGAGAGACTCCGAACGTCTGCAATATACACTGCAGCAAATCGAACATTACGCCAGTCGCCAGCGAAGCGCAGCCGAAATGCTGGGCAGCGTGGAATCTGATCCTGAATATTGTCTTATTGTGGATGCCAATGCCATAGCCGTGGATATTGACAATGAGATCTCCATAGTTCACAAATTCGCCAAGGAGAAGTATCAGAAAAGGTTTCCCGAACTGGATTCATTAATTGTGGGTGAGATTGAGTATCTG
The DNA here is from genome assembly GCA_035044965.1 of Lordiphosa andalusiaca. Lineage (NCBI taxonomy): Eukaryota > Metazoa > Arthropoda > Insecta > Diptera > Drosophilidae > Lordiphosa > Lordiphosa andalusiaca. The sequence goes on along the minus strand of JAWNNM010001363.1, from coordinate 910,822 downwards.
CTGGCGGTCAAGGAGCTGGGCAACGATCTGGATCAGGTAAAGAACAATGAGAAGCTGCAGGCGATACTCACGCAGGCTACCATTATGATAGTTTCGGTGACGGCCTCGACCACACAAGGGTGAGTGGGGGGGAATAGTTGCAGGGAGAATTGATTTTTAATGAAACTTCTGTTTTTAGCACCTTGTTAACCGCCGCCGAGAAAGTCCAGATCGATGAGGCCTGTGACATGGCCATTGAACTGAATAATTTCAAGTCCAAAATCTATGAGTATGTGGAGAGTCGCATGACCTTTATAGCGCCCAATCTGTCCATGATTGTGGGCGCTTCCACAGCAGCCAAACTGTTGGGCATTGCCGGCGGCCTAACCAAGCTATCCAAGATGCCGGCCTGCAATGTGCAGGTTTTGGGTTCACAGAAGAAAACTCTTTCTGGCTTCTCGCAAACTCAAATGTTGCCCCACACGGGTTATGTTTATTACTCCCAAATTGTTCAGGACACGGCACCTGATCTAAGGCGCAAGGCTGCTCGCCTGGTGGCGGCCAAGAGTGTGCTGGCTGCACGTGTGGATGCCTGCCATGAGAGTGTGCATGGCGAAATTGGTTTGAAATTCAAGGAGGATATAGAAAAAAAGCTGGACAAGCTACAGGAACCGCCACCGGTGAAATTTATTAAGCCGCTGCCCAAACCCATCGAAGGTAGCAAGAAAAAGAGGGGAGGAAAACGTGTGCGCAAGATGAAGGAACGTTATGCCTTGACAGAATTCCGCAAGCAAGCCAATCGCATGAACTTTGGTGATGTACGTTGAACTCTTAGCTGATGGCCTGGCTTTTTCAATTAACTTACCCCACTTTCAGATCGAAGAGGATGCTTATCAAGGCGACTTGGGTTACTCTCGTGGCACCATTGGCAAAACTGGCACAGGCCGCATACGTCTGCCACAAGTGGATGAGAAGACCAAAGTGCGCATCAGCAAAACTCTACACAAGAATCTGCAAAAGCAACAGGTCTATGGCGGCAACACCACAGTCAAGCGTCAAATTTCAGGCACAGCCTCCAGTGTGGCCTTCACCCCGTTGCAGGGACTGGAAATTGTTAATCCTCAGGCAGCAGAAAGATCCGCCACCGAGGCCAATGCCAAATATTTCTCCAACACCTCCGGCTTTCTGTCAGTGGGCAAGAGAACTACTTAAAGAAAATATTACATTATACAAAAATTCAAGCACTTTTATTTTGAGATTTGTCTGGTTTTGGAATGAGATTGGCTGAGGTTTTTGTATAAGACAGAGGGATTCCGGTTTGTTAGCTAAGTTTGCCCACCTCCAATTTCCGTTGTATGGCTTCCCAGGAGTTGTTGAGCAGCACAGCCAGAATGCCGGCCACCGTAAAGACTCCTCCAATGATGGAACAACAATTTGTGGCAAAATGGCCAAAGGAGCTGTAAAGAATGTTTAGTTAAGGCAAGCTTTTATATTTGACCCACTTCTAAGGGCACGTACTTATGTCTTTCTGCATATTTGACCATCAGAGGGGATAATTCATAACTGAAGAAAATTCCGGGCATTCCTCGTTCTCGATCTGTCAAGTCCTTGCGATAGCGCGTTACCGAGAATTGATTCGTATAGATGGGCTGGCTGTCACGCTCATAGAGAGTGGGCACAATTTTTAAATAATAATTAAACATTTCACTTTTGCTTTCTGAAATGGTTAAATGGTGAAGAAAATATAGTTGATTTTTTAAAAAAAGTTAGATTAATTCAAAAATAGCCAAAACTTCCTCACTCTAGAAAAAAGGCTAAGCTAATGGCATCACTGCCCACAACAGTCTGGCAGCCCTGGCGTACTTTGACATTTCTATTCACACACATTTCGTTCGACGAGTCGTTGCGTTGCCGAAACAAATAGAAAAATCTCATAAATTTTATAAATTCGTTCGAGCTAAACTACTTTATACTCTCAACAAGAAAAGCCAAACACTGGCTTACCACTTTTAGCTGGCGAAAACCTAAACCTCTCCAAGTACAATACAAATTGCAGGCATGCCATTGCCCAGCAGCTCCTTCTCCCAGCAGGGACCCACATGTTTTGATAAGATGAAGACCGGCTTCACCATTGGCTTCTGTGTGGGCATGGCCAGTGGTGCACTCTTCGGAGGCTTCTCGGCGCTCAGGTGAGTTTAAACGGAGTACCAAGTGACGCAAGCCCCAGTTTATGTTATGTAATTGTGCCGGCATTCTAACTCTGGAATCTTCCCCACTGCAGATACGGACTACGTGGACGCGAACTAATTAATAATGTGGGCAAGGTGATGCTTCAAGGTGGCGGCACATTTGGCACCTTTATGGCCATTGGCACGGGCATACGCTGTTGATATATGTCAAAGATGCGGAGAGAAGAGGGGGGGTTACTTCACCCACACACACACATACGCATACCCCCCCGCTTGGCATTTTTCGGGCAACCATAATTTTAGACAAAGACTACCAACTACAACAACAACAACCTTAAATCCTGTTTTAAATTACTTTAAGTTATTGCAAATAGAGAATGTTATCAATGAAGTCTGTGGATTTCCTTACCTTCGACATCTACACGCAACCCGTCCAGTGGATGTGTCTTGGCGAATTCAATTTTTTCACCAAAGGAGAGATGATTAATGGTGTGCGAGAGTTTCACATTGTTGAATTGGAAATCGTGTATGTGAAATTGCCGAATGGAGAAACTTTTCCCGGGTGCAAAGTGAAAACTGCCGGCCATCTGAGGATGAGAGGAATGCAAAAGATTATATATTGGTATTGATAAGTAAAGGAGGAGAGAGAGAGGAGAAATAGGACAGAATTTACACGGTGAAGCAAGCTTTTTGAAGTCAAAGTGAATGAACTGGTGTCTTTTTGAGCGAGAAGTACCGGAAAGCAAGTAAATCGGCACAAGCTCATATTTCTGTACCCTCCATTTGGCCGGGTGTGGACATAACTAACGAATGTGCCCAGAAATAGCAACAAAATAATTCGAGGAAGAATGAGAGCATGAGCTATTCGAACTTAAGCTCATGGAACTAAGCATTCTGTCTCTCTATCATGCCCACAGAATACCAACACTTGAGCAGGATGACCCATGTTGAATAAATTTTAACGCACCATTTAGACAACCAGGAAACGTAGCCCTTAAGGCACTTGACTCCCACACAAACAATGCTAAAACGCTCACTGAATGCCGCCTATCCGTGAACGAGATTCGCCGAGGGTGCCTGGACACCGGAACATATATGGAAACGAGTCTGCGGGCACACTGGCCAGACTAGGCAGAACCACCGAGCTCCTTTCAGAGAAGAGCACGATAGGGATGCCTATGGCTACCTTTAAGCTTCATAAAAAAGCCGAAAAACTACGCCTCACCACGGACCGGTGGAAAGACCTTTCCACTTGTGCGGTAGCGAGACTTTACGTTACAGAAGGCAACACATCACTTCTGGTAGGGGCCCTGACGGGTCATTGTCTTTTAGGCAGACACGCAGCACGCCTAGGCGTACATTTCGATTTCTGTGGAAGCTGTAGATTTGAGGAAGAGATGGAAACGATACAGCACCTTCTGTGTCACTGCCCCGCTTTATGTAGGAAGAGACTCAGGTTTCTTGGACAACCCCTCCTACTCAACCTGTCTGTCTTCGTGTTTGTCAACATACCCGATTCACCTCCAGATGACCCTGTATGCGGCAGCCCTCCTTAAAAGCATCCTCATCGCTGCGCTTGTATTTGCCCTTACATTGCTCAATTTTATCCACCTGAACCGTCCATTTGCGCAGGCGATAGGCATCCAACACATCTTCACAGGTATTGCAGCAACTGTCAAGGATAAGAATTAATTAACAATTTCTCTTTAATTTCATTCTACGACCAACTCACTGCGTGGCATTATGCTCGGCTCCGTAGCAGCTGCCACATGTGATATTCTTATTTGCAGGCGATACTGAAACAATTTCTTTGATGGGCGTCTCCTTCAGAGGTTTCCCCTTTAAATCTAGCCTATGCTTAAACACGTCATGATCCACCCGTAAGTGAGTGTCACCCGATGAGTCCATGGCATCGAGGGATATATAATTGCAGCCCAGATTGTGTAGCGTCACATCCAGATTGATGCGCAGCTTGTGATTACGGGTGGTGTCAACATAAAGTTCTTCATTGAGCGTGGGTCGTATGTAATTGAGGAATTCCAAAAAGATGAGCAGGCTAATGATGCTGGTGCTAATGATGGTCACTGGGGATATATATAGAGAAATGGATGTTCATTGCCGGCATGTTTGGCCACAAAAATCTGAGCAACTTACCCGCTGCCCCGCCCACTGTCCGGACGCTGAAATCATCTAGTGTGCGTGGATAGGCATCCAGACGCCTCAAGACGTCCGCAAATTTCATTTTTCAACACAAATAAATGCACAATTTAAAACATAAACAAATAATACAATTTACATGGTTTTTTGAAGCGGCAAGTGACGTGGTTGACTGCCTGGAACAGCTGATTATTCGAAGTGGGAGGCTTAATAGAGATGTGCGTATTTGTAGCCTTTCATGGGAGTACTAAAAAAGTAACGAGTCAAAGAAGAGGCACATGCGTTTGGTTTGAATTTGAAAATACAACTGTCACTGCTGTCTTAAAATCACAATCTTTATCACTTTTATTGAAACTAGCTAAAATATAACTATTGCAGGTATTCGTATGCGTCACAGTTACTCATGTACCGCTGTGACAGCTAAATCAGTATGACCGTTATTTATTTGATTAAAAAACAAGCAAAATATATTTCCATTTTATATGAATCTATGATATTAATATAAAATCGAGAAAGGTAATACTTTTCCTATCTAAGAAAATGTGAGAATCACAGATTTTTATGAACTATTTCGAACTATTTCCTTGATACAAATTAAAGATATTTGATCAAATTTAGATGATTTAGCAAAAAGATGCGTCGATTTTGCATTAAAGTTCATAGTTCAAAGTCTTCTTTTTGCTGCATACTAATAATATGTCGCAACCGACCGGATCGGATGACTATATCTCATCGCTCCCATAGGAACAATCGGTTGGAAAACTAGTTTTAGAGAGAAAAACTTTTTCTTTTCAATGGAAACGTCTCCAAACTTTGTAATCGTAGGTTTTCTATGATTTATTATAATTCTACCAAGATTTATTCAAATCGGACAACTATATGGTATAGCTGCCATACAAAAGATAGGTCTGAAAAACAGTCTTAGTTGGAAAAACTTTTTTTTTTTAAGTGTTAGCATCCTGAAATTTTGTATTTGTTTGTATCACATGCTTTCACATAATTTTACAAATTTTTTGGCCAAATCGGATGACTATATCATATAGCTCCCATACGAACGATCGGTCGGAAAATAGGAAAAAGAGTATTTTTTGAAAATATTTAAGAGAGCACTTGCAAGTGTATACAAATTTTGGCACAGACGAAGTTAGCTTAGCTTTCTCGTTTTAAATAACTTGTAAGAATAATTCTTGACCAATAGGCAAACTATATTTAGGGCCGATTTCTCAAATCCTTTATATATATATATACATATATTATATTTAATATTATTCGAGAGCGAGAATTGTTATCACTTTTTGCTCGCGCTTCTTGCCTAGAAATTCGAATCCTTTGGATTTCACTTAACGTGCACAAGCACTTGCAGAACTATAAAAATTTAGAAGAAAAACAATCCTATCCAAAAAATTAAGACATATTTTTTGGGTGAGTTTACTTAACAACCTATTTACTACAACCTACTTCCAAGTTGGGGGAAAAAATAGATTAAGATGTTTGATTAGATTTACTCTTTCACTTTCTTACTATTTGGAATGCATTCAGATTGTGTTTAAAAACAAATAAACTTTAATTAAGTATACGCCCAGTTAAGCCGCCAAAACTTCAGGCTTCTTCTAAACAACTCGTCCCCTAAACCAAATAATGTTTAATAGTGCTGTCATGTCTTGGGAGTCTGCGGTTGTGCATACATTAGGCAAGCCACTCCCCCCACCTCCGCCCAATCGCCTTTTATCCCCGCCTCCTAAGTGTCGTGGTCCAAGCGACCGCGTCTAATTTTATAATACATGTTAAACAGATGAAAGGTTAATTGAAAGGAACCACAAGTTTCGACAGCCCACGCTTCAGTCCAAAGTGCTTTGGCTTTGGCTTTTAAGGGTTGCCCGCCACCAAAAACACAAGCAACAATAACACTGGGACAACCAAAGGGGATTATGGTTAAAGTTAAAAGTTTTCGCTTAAATATAAATCACCAATGGCTTGTCGGTTCACTGGCTGAGTCAAAGTGACTCCTTCGCATACATACATACATACACATACATACGTACATATATCTATGTAGGGTATGTGTGGAAAGCGTACCGCAAATTCGCGTAATTACTAATTAAGTCCAAGTCCCCAAGAAGCTTTTAACCCCCCGCTCAATCTCAACTCCTTGCCATTCCTGGTCAAAGCCGAAAAACTTGAAAGCCCTGGCGCCTTTACTTTAGCTAAGTAATCTAGAATCCGGCACAGGCAGCAGATGACAAAGATTAGCTACGTGTAATTTTTCTTATTTTTTAGAGTACTGCAAAAAACAAAAAAAGGTATGAGTAAAGGGTATGGGATGGGTAGTATAGCAACTTGAAGGAGGCTCAAAGATTCTTTCAAATTCAAAGTGTATTCCAAATCTATAAAGAGGGCTAAACGGTGTTTAGAAAATAAGATTATTTCATCTAAAAACAAGAACAGAATGTGGACGTCTTGGGCGCTACTCCCAGTAATTCCGAAAAATTTTGAATTCTTGTACAAGGCGGCGGATGTCTCTGCGGACTTGGAGCTGGAATCGGATCTAGACCTGGAACTTGGATCTGGTCCTGGACTGTGGATCATCAGGTCCCTGTCCCTCTGGTCCTGGACTGGACAATGGACCTGGACTTCAAATTTTCTTTTGAGTTTAAAATTGTTCCCAAAGACTGAACATTTCAACTCACATCAAGATGTTGCGTTCTCAAAAAAAAGTTCTTGAAGTGAGAAAATCCGTTCATGATTAGTTTTTTTACACCGAATGTACTCATATTGAGAGCAATGTTCTCGGTATTTTCTCTCTGTGTTTTTGTATATCTTTTTAAAAAAATTTCAGAATTGATTGAGTTAGTAGGAAATGGAAAGACCTAACTTCAAAGTTCAAATAAATCAGAAATGGCACACTGCAATCATCTTCAATCAACTCGAAAATCGTGGAAATATATAAATTTTTGACAAATTATCATCAGTTTTAGTACCATGTGGATGCTATTAAAGGGTATTTGAACTTGTGTCAAATCCATTCCCAATTTGCCCGCTCCTTTGCTCCTTCTTTATCCGTTCGTACCATCGCCAGCCACACTAATTTGCATTTCTAACCATTTCGCGTTTTTTTTTTCTTCTAACCAATTCGCGTCATTTCTTATTTGAAACAATGAACCCAACAAGTCATTGTGCTGCCGCTCCTCCTGTTCTTGGGTTAGGCGGAGCAATAAAAGCGACTTGGCGGAGACTTCGAGACAAAAGCATGAAAGAAAAGAACTTTTGGCGTAAAGCAGCTTAAGCAATCAGGAGCGCCTAATGGATATTGACACTTTAATGCCGTGGCTCCTACTCCGAAGAGTCCTTCGTGCAGATGTTGTCCTCTGATTTGGTTCGGTATTTTTTTTTCCAATTTTTTTTTTCTTTCGTTCGCTTTTGCTTTAAACAAAATTGTAGTTGCCGAAATTAATTATAGAGCCGGTCTCGGGCCATATTTAATTAAACGTGGACATTTGAACCTTCGGCCACCCCACCCCCCAGGAACAGCCGAGGACTCGGAACCAAAAGGCGTAATTAATTAGTGGAGACGTGCCAAATAATTGCGGTAAAAGTAACTTTTCTTTTTAAATTTTGTGGTTTTTTTTTTCTCGTACTTTGTTTTTGATCAAGGAATGTTTCAATTACCTAAATTACCCTGAAGAAGGGGCAGGTTTCCTTTTGGACAGGTGGGAAATTAATTAAATTAGCAGGCGTCAATTTGGCAGAAATGTCGCCCGGTCAAAGCCAAAACTCTCATGCATAACCTCACTTCCGCTGTGTGAATACCGAAAATGTCATTTCCGACAAATTAGTTCAGTCAACTGGCAGCGAAATTTTGTTGTATTTTAACGATTCGCGAACTCGTTGGAGCTATGGGTCGTCCTCCTCCCCCCATCCGCCATTGAAACATGTTTCCTGCTTTAGAGAGACAGATTTTTTGAGCAAAGCCCCGACAAATGTTGTCAAAACGTTTTGGGGTTTTGTTTTTTTGAAGGACATAGAAACATTTTTAGTTGCAGCCAAAAAGTAGGCACACATTTTAAAGCAGAGCCGAAAAGTAGGCACACATTTTTAAGCCGAGCTTGAAGCAGTAGCTGGTGAAGGTGGCGACTGCGGGAAGAATGATTTTGGAGTTAAAGTTAAGTTAAGTTCTTTTCATTTTCTATATGCCAAGAATTTAATTTGAAAGAGCAAAATGCCCTTTAATTATGAAATGCCTCTCAATAACTTTCAGTTTATGGAAACTGTATAATGATTTCTTTGCACATTACTTTTAATTGTCAGTTGCATTAATTGCTATTGTAATGCGTTATAATTAGTGACGCTTTATGCGACAACCCAACCCACAGTTATGAACTTATCCCACTATCGCTTAATGACAAGTAATAGTGCAGTAGTGAAATGAAAATTAATTTTCTTGACTATTAAATTAAATTTTGCAATGCTCTAGTGACATCATTTCGATAATCAGATATTTGATCAGGCAATTGGGGTTGCATAAGAAGGCTTTTTAAACCAATTCCTCGAAACTAACTCTTCAAAGGAAGAGAAATCTGCTTTGAAACAGCAGTACTCTAAGTGAAGTGAGAGAAAGTCCCCTCACTGGATGACCAGGGAAATCATCATAATGTGTGTCAAAGGGTCTTGCAGTCACGCATTTTTGAGGGAGGTTCCCACATGATTGGAAACAGCCTCTATTGCTCCAGTTTCCAAAAATAAAGGCACAGTTCTTCTCCATAATCTGTCTCGAAAAAGTAATATGTGCAAAAGATATGGTAAAACTGAAGCATTCTGTATGCTCCAAAGAAGTAGCAAAAAATAGCTCCAAGTGAGATCTTTTGATTAGCTGTTAAAATCAGTTTTTAAAGTTTATTTAAATGTGGTGTAACTAATATAAAATAAAATCGGAAAATGGTGCATCGAACTTTATTTGAAAATGATGTGGGCTATGTTCTTCAATACGTATCTCTCACCACCAACAATATTATGAGGCTAAATGGGTAAACACACATATACAAAGGATTCTATCAACAAACACATTCAACATTTGGAAGATCATTTCATAAAAATCACATTGATGAGTATTTTCCGACCCCTTTTTATGATTCCTTTCCTTTCATGTGCAATTAAAAGACATTCAAAAATGACGTATAAATATGCACGAAATGTGATTAAGTGAAATACGATAATAAAAAAGATTGTTAAATAAATCGAAAGTGATTCGTAACTGATTATCAGATAAAAACGACTCCTCAAGAAGAATCACGGCTGGGGTACCATTTTCCTCAGCCTAAGTTTCGTTTACCCACCCAACATTAAGGAAGATTATTTTCATAAAAATCACCTTGAAGGGTTTTTTCGGACTCCTTTTGATGATCCTAAAGAGATGCCTATCATATGCGTATAATTGAGACTCAAAAATGACTCATGAATATGCACAACAAAGTGATTTTGTGAAATACGACGTAAAAAAAGACTCAAATGACTCGAAACTCATTGGAAACTGATCACAAGAACGGGTTTATGATCTGAAAACGTCGCATTTATGACTATTTTAATCAGCCTTAGGACTCGAAAAAGGCTTGAATGTGTGATATAAAATGTTAGCTGGGTAGTGATTAATGTTTTGCGTCGATCTTTGCATGTATGATGCCTTGGAATTCCCAAACAGTCATAGTAAAGCTAGCATGAGGAGGAAGCTGAAGTCTATTAGATAAGATAAATAGGCAAGATAGAACTAATAATCTTTCGTAATATTGATAATACTGATCTGCCTAGTATATTTTCGATATCTACGGTACTCTGAGAAAATAAGGAATTGAAATTCCAAGCAATAAGGCCGACCTAAATGTATGCTACACTTTTTTTAAAAGCCTCAAATCCCCTGAAATCTATAAGTAAAAATTGATCCATTATACTTTTTTACAAATTAAGGGAATTTCGTAACCAATTTCTGGTTACAATGACCTTAGCTCGCCCGTTTATCAATATTCAATATGCATTTAAAATTGTTCTGTTGTTGTTGCCCGGCTGAGTAGACTGACCGATATTGTTTATGGGGTGAGAGACTGATGAATGGTGAACCTTTAACCCTTGAGTGGGGGGGGCGATTTTTTTGTTTGTGCAACTTTTTGGAGGACACGTCAACAGAGATGTGTGTGTGGGTTTTTTTTTTTGTTGTTGTTGTTTGCCACGGCTGCTGCTGCTGCCGCTGCAGCAGGCAACATGAAAAATTATTTACATAAATATCCGCGCTGTCAATTGTGTGTTGTGGCATGTAAAGTGACAGTAGCAGAGCAGAAAATGGCGGCGCAGTCGGCGCGTTGTGTCACGTACGTGACTGTACATTTTTTTCCATTGCATTGTTATGCCCCGCCTCCGCCCACTTCTTAAAAGTGGGTGGTACTATCAAATGCAAAATGCATTGTGTATGCAATTGTGTGCGTGAGGTCGGTGAGGGGGGAGTGGCCGGTCAGACGTCAACGTTATGGCTGCCAAAGTTTTCAATTTTCCACTTAATTGCTTTCAATTAAGCAAAGAGTCCTCTTTAGTTCACAGGAACGAAGTGAATGGTATGGACTGAACTGAACTGAGCTGGACTAAAGCTACCCCAGGGTGTGTGTGTGTGTGTGTGTGTATGTGCGTGGGTGTGTGTGTGTGGGTCCCGTTATGTCCGTTCAATTAAATTACACACTAAAGCGCTTCTGCTGCCGTAGCCGTAGCAGAGTCCTTTTCAGGCCTTCTGTAACAACCCCATTGCTCCGCATTGTTATCATTGTCAAGAAGCTGCAACGGCCTGCAGAATCCTCTTCCGGAACGCTCTTACCGTGGTCGATAAGTGGAAAATGCAACTTAGGCAATTGTTTCTATTTCCGAATCTTGTTGTGAGCTTAACATATATGGTATGGTATGATAGAAGCCGAAAACGTGAACAGTCTTGATTTACTTAGGATTTAGATCTCCAATCAACTCCAATCCACCCGTTCCTATGGCTAGTACTAGTCGGTTTGATATCTGGTAGATTTGGTATTATGTTAAAATTCTTCTATCTGGAAAGCTTTTCAAATCTTTCATTTCGAACTTTACCTTACCTCACTAGGATTCGAGCCATAAAATGCATACAGACTCAGACTCAGGCTTCTATTCAGCTCAAAAGTTAAATTGGCACTGACTTTACAAACGTTTAGGAAAAGTGACCTTGTATTTGGAATTATTGATTTTGAGTGTATTTGTGAAGTGAAAGTAGTGCAATACACTGCTGACTGAGTCAATGGTTAAGGTTCTCTGTTGTTTGTATGCCAGAGGTCCGTTTTCTCCGAAACATTTGTCAGAGGCAGAGGCTGGTGCCATATACATATGTTCAGAGAAATCTGTCAAGATTCCCATGTATTCATGTAGTCTGAATAGTCTTCCAGATAACTGGCATTCAAAAATCTGACAAATTGCCAGCGTCGATTACACAGTACCACACTAAAAACCCGGGATATAGCCTTAAATTCTGATCGAAGGGACTTCTGTAAGCATCACCTCATACTCAGATTGACAACTGTACCCACCCTAAAAATCTACGAAATTCCGCAAACATGGACTGGGTCATTGGATACGTAATAACAAAAGAATATGCTTTAATTGGACAATTTTCTAAGGTACCTTCAGATGCGGTCAAACCTAAAGTCGTAAATATCTTTTAAACCACACGGTCGATTTGTATTAAAAACTTAGTTTATGATGGCATAATATACTATATCATGGGTCAAAGAGGTTTTACTCTTCAGCCAACACTAGGCAACAAGGTCCAGTATATAAAAGTGTTCGTGTATGTTTTCGGAAATAGACCATCACGTCTAGATTCTTGGTAATTTAAGCTGAAAGCTGCTTAAATGGCATTTTTGGATCCTTTTTAGGCTAGTATTTTGGGAAACATTTATGATTATCATGGAAAACTTTCATATTATCTTAAAGTACAATTTCTTAGCTTAAAATTAGTTCATCCCAAATATTTCTGCGATTTTTTAAAGCGAAGATATACAACTTTTAGCGCATGTATTCAAAATTACCATATCTCGGTCGCCCATAAATATGCAATGGATGTTGCTGGACATTTATAACAAGAATTCAAAACAAATCATTAGCTAACTATGGCAATTTTACATTCCATACTTATGGGCAGTAGATAATCTATTATTTCTGAGCACTGGTCTTCCAAATGGTATATCTTCTTTTAAAAAAATCGCAAAACTCTTTGGGATAGTTTGTTTTAAAGCTAAGACGTAATACTATAAAATTACATCAAAGGGAGTTAAAACAATAGAAAAGGTTCCCCATAAAAGGGTCAGAATAGGCATTATAAGCAACAACAAGATCAAAATACAACTATAAGGGCAGATTACTAATCGTCTACATAAAGCTATCTGTCACATAAACCTACAAATAACAGAGCGAATTCTATGTTTGTCTGACACATAGCAGCTATGTAGAAGATGTGAAATCAGCCCTAAGTCTAAACGCATGGACCATTTCCGGAAAGAGGTTCATCTTGCAACAGCACCAACACTGAAAAAGCCTTATTTCGTAGCCTTGTGTTAATCATCTTCTGTAACAACATCATTGTAAAGGCCTCTTTCCGAGTGTTTATGCAGATCATACCAATTCAGTGCAAAACAATTGATCAATTTGCCTGTTCGGTCAGCTACGCCTCGATTCATATTTAGCCTGTTGTAGTGAGAGTTGATATTAGAGCTTACAAAAACCTTTCACGAATATAGAGACAATTTTTATAAGAACCTGAACCCGAATTGGTCTTTATCTGTTAGAAAAAGCATTTTTGAACTCACTTTAATTAGAATTTAGTATAAATTAGTATTCATTATTTAGCGAAGATATGGTTTTTAAGTTCATATGTCTGTTTTGTGTTAGATGATGTTGTCAAGAGCTCAGGCACAGCGGAACTAAAGAAAAATTGGTGTACCTAAATATGAACCAAAAGAACGAACCATAACCTCAGATACGACAAGCTTAGGAATTGGATACCATATCTTAGACTTTATGAATGGTTTGAACTTAAGATTTCATAATGGGAACATTAACCACAAATTTACTGGTTAGTTTTCTTATTAAAAACCATTTGAGAGCATTTGGTGAGCGCTTCAATTAAACTATGTGATTTGGTAACCACTGTGCGCCGGTCCAGCACTTGTCGCCTGCTGTTTGGTGTGTTGGTTTGTTTGTTTATTTGTTTGGTTGGTTGGCTTGGTTTGGTTTGGTTTGGTTTGGTTTGGTTTGGTCGCGTGTGTTTTTGACAGTAAGCAGTTTGTGTGCACCTTGATTGTTGCACTTGCACTGCTGTTACTGCTGTTGCTGTTTCCTGCTAAAGTCCCCTAGCACCCGGTGCCGGAACGGGGAGGCGCACATAGGTCAGAGCTGGACGAAATGAACAAATAAACAAACATAAAACTGAAACCAAAAGGTAACTCTTTTGAGTTGAGTCTTCTCCTACTTCTGTTGCTGACCCGCTTCATTGCACAATATGCAAAAGAGCATGTAATGCGCCTGCCAGCCTCTGGAGGCTTGTGGGTGGGTGAGCTGTATTTAATATACACAAACACACTCACTCGCACACACGCACACACACGCAAAGTGCAGCCAAGTGCGGTTGGCTAATGCCACAGAAAATCTCACCTCACCTATAGGTGGAATTTCGGCGCCTTTTGCAAAAGGATATTTTAATTACATTTACGCATAGGGCAAAATTGAATAAGGGCCAGGGTTGTGGGGAGGAGATGGTGCGGACCTCTTAAGCTGCAATGTAAACAAGTGAAAAGCATTTACTAAGACCGACTTCTCAACCATTGTGTGCATATCATTTTCATGCTCTGTTATGATTACACGGAGATGGAAGATTATGGCATTATATTGTAGTATTGCTCATTTAAGGGAGGGCGGCGGAGAAAGGGACCAGGACTGTGCAGGATGGGTCAAGACTACGGAACAATAAGCAGGCTTTGGTTAAAATTGAATTGTGCTTGATTATGTGTGTGTGTGTGTGTGGGTGTGATTGTGTCAAGCAACCACAAAGGAGACTTGCAACTTATTGAATCTGTTGGGCAGGATGCTTTCACATAATTAAGCTCAGGTTGTGTTAGTTTAGATATTAAAGAATTTATTAATATTAATCTGGGTCGGTCATGTGAAAGTGACTCATATTGTATGGCATACATTTGGCAGCATTTCCTGTTGACCAGAGAATTCCGAAATGTCCTTATTTTTATATCCTTGCAGAGGGTATATTGAAATTGCATAGAAGGAAACATTTTTGACCACATAAAGTTATATATATTCTTGATCAGCTTGACGAGCTGAGTCGATATAGCCATGTCCGTCTGTCCGTCTGTTTCTATGCTATCTCCTCCGTCAGTTTTAAAGCTATGGCCAACAAACTTTACACGAATTCTTCTGGTACAAATACGCTGCACATTTGTCGAAACCGGCTGGATCGAATAACTATAACATAAAGCTGCCATAGGAACGATCGGTCGATAAACTAGTTCTAGTGATTTAAACTTGTTTGTTTTTAATGCGAACGTCTCCAAACTCTTAATTTACTAGTTTTCATCACTTCTCTATAATTCTGCCAAATTTGCTCGAAATCGGACATCTATAAAGTATATCTGCCATAGAAAAGTAAGGTTAGAAAACTGGTATTGGCAAGCAAAACTTTTTTGTTTTTAGTGTAAGCCTCTTTAAAATTTGCACATAATTATTTTATAAGCTTTTACACAATAATTCAAAGTTTTGTCAAAATCGGCTGACTATAGGTTATAGCTGCCATAGGAATAAACGGTCGAGAAACTAGTTTTAGTGAGAAAAACTTTTTTGTTTTCAAAGAAAACGCCTCCAAACTTTGTATTTCTTAGTTTGCTATGCTTTTCCATAATTCCACTTAGTTTGGTCGAAATCAGACATCTATATGGGATAGCTGTCATACAAAGGTAGAGTCAGAAAAGCAGTCTTATTGAAAAAAACGTGCTGCAAGGGCATACAAACTTCGAGCCGAGCCGAAGCCGACTTTCCTCTATTTTTTAGCTCGATCAAAGCATCATAAGAATATAATAATTCTATAATTTAATTTCACCTCCCACCTCTCTCTCTCCACACAACCAACTGCTCCAGCAGCCACCGTCATAATGCGTAGGTTAGGAACACATCTCAGCACTTACCGCTGACCACCATCGGGGGGTCTGGGGGTTTAAGCCCACACCAATACACCTACACAACGCACAGCAGTTGGTCAATCCGCAATCCCCATGCCCAGCCCAATGCCTAATCGAACACGTTTCATATGACTGCGGCGCTAAAGATTACATTTTAATCTCTATCTGGAACTCCTGTTGCCTCCTGTCCCGTACCTCCAACGTCTCTCAAGCAACTAATCAATGCCTCGTACTTGATTTTAACTTGCTTGTAATTGGGCAACGATTGGAGATTGGAGCGACGACAGGCGTCCATGGGAGTCATGGCGATAAATGTCCGAAATACGAAAAAAAAAAAACAACAAAATTCCAGGCGCGTACACGGGTATTCTCTCCGATTCTCTTGGCGGTGTGAAATTACCGTTTAATGAAAAAAGCTTCCCCCTCCCCCTAACAAAAAAGGAAAAAAAAAAAAAGATACAGCTTCAGTTCGCGTAGGTAGTCAGAATATTTTTCTGCTGAAATGCTAGAAATTGCCACCGCTGCACACACACACATCCACACACACACACACACACACACCCAGCACGTGACAAGGTGAAATAAAATGAGAAGCTATCAGTGGACAGCAGTTGGCAATTGCCATTGCCTGGAGGAACACGGTTAGAGCTAGAGAAGTTACAGATACAGAAGTAGATACATGACGATACAACATCTTATTAGTTTTTACCTCTCGTACGCTGTGTTTGTGGATGGTTTAACATTTTTCGGTTTTTGGACTGAGCCCAGGCGGCGGTAGCCAGTTAGAAATTTGCATACCAGTCACTACTTTGTAGAAATGCTCGACACCGGCTACCGTTGACATATTGCGCACATTCTGCAGTGTCACTTTTGGCATTTAGATGGTTTTTAATGGCTGGGACAGTAGGGGAAGCGGAGCGAACTTGTGTTCTAGCATTTATGAGTTCACACACCAAAGCAGCTGCTGGAGCGTTATTAAAGCCAGTTAGTTACTTTTCTTTCGTTAAATTTCAATACCCTTTATTGACAGAAGAATTTTGAGTCATAGAGACGAATTTCTATGCAGTTGCATTCGAGATCTGATTTGAATGTTATCAAAAAGTTCCTTTGTAAGCTTCGAACCACACCGAATCCCTTAGGTTAACCCGTAGATTCGGTTAGATATGCTTAAATAAGAAACGGAAGGCACATTTTATTCTATCTAGAATCTATTTTTAATAGCTCGAAATCGTAAACCACTTAACTGAACTAAAGTCTAGGTTCTTTTAACTTGCTTTTAAAAAAATCTGTTTGAATTTTCTATCTCCAGTTGAAGAGTAAATAGAATATCTCTACGGCATGGGGTTAAATTTGGTAAATCTTAACGTCAAAATCATATCAGGTGTTCTAAAATCCCAGAAATCACCTACACCAAACCAATTCGAGTACCAGCGACTTGGTTCTCTGAAGAAAATTTATCTAAAACTTACATTTGAGTTTGGTTGAGTTGGTTCTCTGAAGAAAATCTATCTTAAACTTACATTTGAGGATATTTAAGGTTTCTGCGTTAGGCAAGGACAGTGGATTTTGCATATTTTGAAACAAGTTTTTATCCTAGCAGGCCAAAGTTGATGTGCAAAACATTATATGTTGTGCTGACTCTTTTAACGTTTATATAAAGCCAAAACAAATCGCATTTAATTTCAAAACGACTTAAATTATTATTTCACAAGTTGAACCGTCAGCAAAACACAAAATGCACTAAAAAAATATACAAATATTAGATAAAAACACAAATGCTCTAGTCTACTATAATAAAAATCGATTTAAAAATATGCAAAATTCTCTGTCTAGTTATGACAATTCCATTCGAAAGTGTGACCATTACTTCTATTACATCGACTTGATAAGTTCATTGCGGTATATCAGCACACTTGATCCTGGCTAATCGATACAAAAACGATTTCATGTCCCTATTTGGGGCATATGTCATAAAAATCCCCAAAATTGGGAAAAAATATAATACTGAACCAAGAGTGCAAGTGCGATTTGATATCTTTATACTGAGATTTCTACCATTACTTCAAGTTCTGTCGGCTTGTGTTCATTCATAAGAGGGTTTAAACATCTGACATCCATTTGTAAGCTAACACCGATTCGATTATGATAAGTAGAAAGTCCCCAGGTATGTTTTTTCCGAAATAAATGCTAAGTCCCATTTCATTTCTCGAATTGGAAAATGGTTTTTTGGAAGTTAAATATTCACAGAAAATTTTCAATGGTGTTTAAGGTATTTAAGGGACTATTTCATGTAAGTATTACCCGCGGCTACTCCATGGCGCTTTCTTAAGCTGAAATTTTGGCATAAATTTCAAACATTTGTTAGCTCTGTTGGTTTGCTGGTTCATTCGTGGTAAAATGGCAAACCTTACTGAGCATGTTTGATGTTGCCACATGTAACAAATCATAGATTTGAGCTTTTTTTTCAGTATACGAAACGATAAAACAAGCATTGGCTTCGATAAAATATGCAATGAGGTGAGCAAACGTACCTAAAAACAGAACTTCCCACTAAATGTTCACTAATGTGAAGTAATCACTACCAAGAATCTGAATCCGATCAATTACCAACGAATTAAGTTCGAAATTGCATTTAATCAATTGCTAATAATTGCTCATATCCAATGGATACGATCGATTATTACTTACATCCAATATTCCTCAGGCCGGTCTGCCGCCCCTCAACTCGATTGCATTACTGACACCTCTCCGCAGATCAATGCAAGCCCCTATTAACCTTTGGAAATTTCAAAAGTTAACTAGAAACGGCGGGGGGCGACTGGCGATGGCTCAGTTTGCCTTCAACCGAAACTCCGGTCGCACTTTGCACAATTTACGTGCACATAAATTACCATTAATTAAATATTTCTGCGCTAATGCCATTGAGAGCTGCAGCTGGAGCAGCGGAGTCATTCGTTGCGGTCGACGAGGATGGCCGGTGGTAATCACTGCACCTTTTGGTCAACTGTTACGGCTACCGGACTGGTAAACTGGTCAGGCTAAACCGACAAGTGACACAGAGAGACCGACGACGACGACGACGACGACGACGACAGCTCAAGTGGCTAGCGATGGGAAGGTGAGCTGAGTCGTGAGTTAAGTGAGAAATATGTGGAACTTAAATATTTCATATTTATTTTAAAATGCAACGGCTTAAATGTTTCTATCTTTTCAAACGATACACAGTTCAATCATTAGATTGAAAATCTTTCAAAGTACTGAGAATGTTTAAATGTATATATAATAGCTCCATTCTCTTCCATCTCTGATACCCCTGCACCCATACAGCCAAACACGTTCATTAGGCTTAATGTAGCAGAGCAGAAGGTACAAAATCCTCCATAGTGGTACCTCCAAAGTAGCTGGGACTCCCTTTTGCATATGACAAACGCGACTTAAAATGTTGCACAGGCGCGTGGCCCAAACGAGCTGCGTTCCAACTGGCTCCATCCTTTGGGCTCTTTAAATTTATGGAATTATGAATAATATTTTAAGCCGGCCTGGCCCACCGGCTGGCTGGCCAGCCTCGTCTCTTGGCTGGTTGGTTGAGTTAGTTCTGCTGGCTGATTGCCCAGGTCGCAGGGACGGTGACGAATCGATTGATGTCTCGCTTTGAGTTATCACGTCGCTGGAGCTTTTTGAAGGTCTTAACAAGCCGTCCGAACACACACACACACAGGCGCACACATAAATACATATGTATCTCTTACTTGTCGTGCGCTGCATTTTTGATGAAAATCACTTATAATCCCATCAACATTCCCATTCGAAAACTTTCTGTTTATTTGTTTGTCTTTTTTATTATTATTTTTGCTTTTTTTATTGATGATGTCTTTGTTTATGTGCTTGTTCTCGCATTGTTTGTTGTTCTTATTGGACGCGCTTCAGCAATTTGTTGTTCCAAGCTGAGAGAGAGACAAAAAGAAAAATCAACCAAAACACATCAAACGCCCAGGCAGAAGCAAGAGCACTAAATAATTACCAAACAACATCCGGTGCCCCAATAGGAGGACAACACATAACGACTCTTCCCCCGCCACCACCCTTGTTGTGAGTTGTGAGTTGACAAAGTGATTCACTTAATATCGCCCGACGCTTCCCCCAAATGCTGCCGCCGATGGCATTGAAAAGTGAAAGAACTCAGCTGATTTTCTTTTTTTTTTTTGGGATGTGGGTATTATGCATAGGATGGGGGGGGGGGAAGACTATGCAGTTGTGAATGCGCTCGGATGGGATTAAGTAAATATTTAGAGGTAGCAGATGGATAAAAAGAAAAGGAAGGGCAATCCACAACGGAAGAAGTGTTTATTAAGTCAAAAATAAGGAATAATAAATGAAAAGTGACGAAAATCATTTTATTTCTTTGGCTTTAATAATCAGTTATTGGTCACATATTCAAGGTTCAATATTTTAAAAACAATTGGCCAATAAATTCGAATTTGAGCTCACTGTGCATTGGTTTGTGCCGCATCTAGGCAGTGGCTCTTTTGGATTCAAATCTCCATCTATTTGTAAGCATCAATCCACTATGGCAACTATAAAGACAGAGCCATCAGTTCTTTGAAAGTACATAAGTAAGTGGATACCACAGACAGCTCCAGTTTCTTTCCACCAGGAAAGATAATCCAATAACAATATCTGGTTCGGTTCAGTGGTTCATGCAGTTTTTTAACCCAAGGTTCTGTTTATTACATTGTTTTTGAAGCGAGATTTCGGTTCGGTTCAGTTGTTTTGCTCGCATTATACTCTGTACCGTAGGTACATAGAGTATTATAAGTTTGTGCAAAAGTATGTAACAGCCCGAAGGATGCATCTCCGACCCCATAAAGTATATATATTCTTGATCAGCATCAACAGCCGAGTCTATATAGCCATGTCCGTCTGTCTGTCAGTATGAAAGCACAGATCTCAGAGATGTTAAGTGATAGAGGTTCGACATGTATGGGACATATGCTTCTTATGTCTGCAGGCAGATCAAGTTTATTTTCAATTTTAGCCACGCCCCCTCTCGCCCCCGCAATTTGGAAAAAACGTCATATCTCCCACAGTTTTAAGGATAGATGGTTCAATTCTTCTAGACATATTTAGTAGTCAGGTCACTTTATCGATCCGCCAAGGGAATGGTGAAGATCGGATAAGCGGTTGTCGAGTTATGATTAAAAGACCGTTCGCTGCTGCAGCGCAGTAGCAACGCTGCTTTCAGCTGCAACTGCAGCATCCAATTTCGTTGGTACATAGTATGTTATAGTCAGGTTTGACCGACTTTCTTTCTTGTTTTATTATGTATGTGCAGAAAATTTAAGGAATTTCTGTATAAGGATCGTTCTCAATACCCTTTTTAAGTTTAAGGCTCTTTAAATTGCGCAGAGAGGTGTGTTTTCCAATCATTCGAAGGATAGGCACTCCGTAAATCGTTTAAGAAATCATCACAATTTTTGTATCGCCACATTTTCACCCTATCTCAACCCTTAAAGCCCATCTTCGTTGCGACTCATCTATAGATCTGCTCGAAAAAACTATATTATCGGACTTATGAAGTAGCGGCAATTCCGAAATTCTTGAGAGTACCCCGAATTTTAACGAATTGGAACACTTTAAGCCAGTAATTTACTTAAACTGTTTGAAAAGTGAGATGTTTTGGATCTTTTTAGGTGCGGTTGTTTCAAAAATTATTCATCTAGGTTTGCGATACCATTTAATGCTATATAATGTTGGCTGCTTTGGCCTTGAAGGCATTGTAAAGTATAAGTTCTGTTGTTTTGAGGTATTAAACCCCAGGTATTTCTTTAAGCTAACTCCATTTGGTTATGCTGATTTGGAATCCACAGATTTTCGACGGTCGGCACCTAGATGTTAGGGATAAGACTAAAACTAACAAAATGTTTTCCACTTTACAATTTCGGTTACGGTTTGGTTCGGTTCAGAATAGGCTTGATGATGTTAAGATCTGCACAAGAGAAAGAAAACTACAGTGTAAAGCAGAATATGATCGGTCATGTTTGAGACATTTTTTAATGGCTAGCTTAGCTACCCTATAGCTAACGCCAATAGCTGGCAAAGCTGACCAGTTGTGTGTGGTTTTTACATTATGCTACATTGTCCTACATATCCGAGTACGTTTCAATTCGGAACTTCTAAATTTTTCAGTGTTAGCTTTGGGTTGCCACTTGGTACTCATCTGGGATCTTTACTTTTCGATCCTTTCATTAATGACATCCTTCATAATTTGCATCATGACTTAAAAGTCGGTTCGACTTAGCATTTCTATTCTACTTATATGGGATTTTTTGGATTTATTAAAAGAAGCTTCAAAAACTCCAACAATTTCATTTAAAATTGACCTTCATTTGCTTACGTTTTCCATAGAAAAGAACATAATTATTTCAATTCATTAAAAGTATTTTACGTTCTTAGAAAAGTATTTTTTCCACTTAACCCCATTGACTTTTTCTAAATGCCTGCTTTTAATATGCGACAGCTAATCACCTAATAATTCCAATAATATGGCCTTTGGCCACGCCCACTATTTGGCTTTTCATGAATGTTAGTGAGAATTCCACAGAGCCAAAAATCCCGTTCATATCCAAATATGTTTTTTTTTTTGGTTGACATTTTGCCATATGATTTCCATAAGCTGCCACGGCGGCTGCCATAGACAAGTAGCTGCTGGCCCCTCTACCCCGCCCCTCAATCACACATGTTGCTTATTTTAAAGGCAAGAAACAAATCCCCAACACCGCAACGCACTTAGGCCATCGTCATCGTCGTCGTCGTCGTCGTCGTCGTCGTCAGCTTGCAGTGACAATTGTCAATGAAGTTTCCGTAATAAATTTTCGTCTTTTGGGTTGTCTGTTCGTCGCTCGCTCGCCCCTCCTTTTACCCCCCCCCTTTGCTCGGTTTGACACGATGTGTGTCTGGGTTGCATGCAATGTGGAGACGATGGGGACGTTGGCAAAGGCGCAACGGCTCGTTTGCCATGCCACGAGGATTTGGTGTCGCGGCTTTTTATGAGGATCAGCTGCAGTTGTGGCCATAAAAAATAAACAAAATGCCAGATACAAAAAAAAAGAAAAAAATCTATGTTTGATGGGACAAGCGAAGAGTCTATACTCTCTAGGCGGAGGAGAGAGCGAGAAGATCTTTTGGGGGAAATTGTAAGTAAACAGGAAAATCAATTGATGTCCAGCAGTGTCCAGGCTTTATTAGATTGGGAACATGAAACTATTGGGGAGATCAGTTTTCATTTCATTTGATTTTTCTTTATTAGATTGCAAATCAGTTTTTAGAAGAAAGAGTTCTACAGCGAAAAGATCCTTTTTTAATCTACAGAGATAAAAAAGATCCAAACAAGATCCCTTTGGAAGGGATATGTCTTAAATATTCTTTTAATCATCGAGCGGAGCTGCAATATCATCCAACTGATCATCATTATTCATATCCTTTGCATGATTTTTAGCTTCATTGGATGTTTAAAGGGATACTTAAGACATATTCCTTATAAATGGATACTGGAAATCATCCAAAGGATACTTTTTAATATACTTTTTTATATCGGAGTGGTTGAACCAGAAGCTAAACTAATTTCAGAAAAAGTACGCTTCATCGACTTAGGAAATAAAACGGAATTACGCAAATTTATTTTTATCCTGTGCCATCCTTCGGTCTAAAATCATCCAATGGATACTTTTTACTATCCTTTTTTATATCGGAGTAGTTGAACCAGAAGCTAAACTAATTTCAGAAAAAGTACGCTTGATCGATTCAGGAAATAAAACGGAAATACGCAAATTTATTTTTATCCAGTGCCGTCCTTCGGTCTAAAACCAAATGTTCTAAGCTTGCGGAAATTTCAGAACTGCAAATAGAGTCCGTCCCATCACATAGATGATTTGCTTGTTCCTGTTCCGCTTGTTCATGTGGTCCATTTTGATACCGTTGAATATATTTAACTCAATGAAGTTTTATATCAGCGTTCGAGATCGAGTTTTCTGAAGTTTTATTTTATGGTGCGCTCTTTCATTAAGGACTTAGTCTTAGCGGTTTGGGCTGTGGGTTGAGAATCATTCAGTCAGGATGACCCCTCGATTACCTCTTATTGGTATAATAAATATACCAAATTCCACTTTACGAAGAACCCAAATACTTTTTTCAAAACTATTCTGAAAGAAGAAACATATCCTCACACAAACTGCCTGCCAAAGTCTATAGTCCACTCCCATTCTATAGAGTAATATAAACATTCAAACCGATACGCTTGGCGGCCAAGAGGGATATAGACGAAGTCGTCTTTTAATATGCAAAATTCACAGCATTAATTACACTTGCCGCGAGTCGTTCGCGTTGTCTTTGAAGCAGCTAACAACATGGCTGCGTCTTCTACGTTGTCCACCCCCATCCCTCCGTCCCCTTCCACCGCCAGCACCAACTCCCAAGTCCAGGCAACATTTCCCACTCAATTACCTTGACGCTGCGCCCGCTGTGGCATAAATCATTTACCATAAAAACGTCGCCTTGTCTACACTTTTCCTTTTCATATGCCAAAAATAAGCAAACGCGCTTACGAAACACTCCAAAAAACATGAGCGGAGGCGGCGGGGACCATTCAATAATCGTCAACAGATACGGAATACGAAATCCGAGTACGAGTACGAGCCGAACATGCTGTCGATGTCTATTTTTGGGGCGTTGCACGTTTACTCTACTCTTTTTTTGGGATAAAATTGTCGAAAAAGAGACGCAGTCATAAATATTCCCAGGCGACTATTTGAAAAGTTGCTTTTTGGCTGGCTGGCTGGCTGGCTGGTTAGTTTGTCTTGTGTCACCCCCCTGGCGCTGATTTGGCTCAACTTGTTTTCCGAATGGGAGGGGGGACGGAGGGAGGTTTCCACTTGTAATTCAATCAATTAATATCATTATTATTGCTGTACTGTCCCCCCATTGTTTGTCTAGTCAAGCTGTTTTAGGTAATTAATTAGAATAATTAGAATTTAACAAGGCTTCCACTCCCCCTCCCATAAACAACAATTTGGAGGAGGTATGTAGGTAAGTAAGCACGTACACACACACGCAGTAGATTTTATTTTTTTAGTTGCAGCTGTCAAAAGGTCATAAGTTCTTTTTTAGTGAGGCAGGGTAGTGAAGTCTCCCCCCTCCGAGTCTCTGGGGTGTTTGTTTTTGTTCCACTTATTGACTTGAAATTTATGGTGGGAACCAATGGGAGAACTATGCGGTTTTTGTTTATAAGTATATATATATATATACATTTTCAAATAAACAAATGGTGAAAAGATTTGAAAAATGTGTTTATAATAATGCAGCTAATCGAACCGTCAGCAACTTTAAGAAGGGGTCCTAAGCGTATCATTTACACTCAATTTATTGTGAGAAGGGGTTGAGGGAAGGAGAGAGCCCTTCTTGGAGTGAACACAAAGAAAAAGAGGGTGCGACTTCTGTTTTCAATTAAGGAATTTATAATTATCCAAGGAATTGAGTTGTTTCTTACTTGGGTTTCTTTGGGTTGATTACAACTATAGCAGAGCTAAACAGTTTGGGTTTTTCTTCCATATAACCAGATTTTAAAAGACATATTTGAGCAAAGGCAGATTGTAGAGCAAAAGTTGTTTGTGTAAGGTGCAGAGAGCGAACTCTAAAAGTGTTTCTGTTTCTGTTCTCTCTGGTACTGACACTCTTCGGTTTAATTGTATCTGTCTTTGATGTGTGCAGAGCTTAGTGAAACGAGAAAGCCATGCTAGCTTCGTCTGTGCCGAAGTTTTTATACCCTTGCAAGCGCCCGCTTAAATATTTTCAAAAATAATCTTTTTCCCACAACGACCCATTATTCGACCGATCGTTCCTATATGATATAATCATCCGATTTGGACAAAAATTTGTAGAATTAGATGAAAGCAAATAAAACAAACAAATACAAAATTTCAGGATGCTACCATTCAAAACAAAAAAGTATTTCTAACTAAGACTGTTTTTCGGACCTATCTTTTGTATGGCAGCTATACTATATAGTGGTCCGATTTTCAGCAAATTTGGCAGAATTATAAAAAAGCATAGAAATCCTTTGAATACAAAGTTTTGAGACGTTTCTATTGAAAAGAAAAAAGTTTTTCATACTAAAACTAGTTTTCAGACCCATTGTTCCTATGGGAGCTATAAGATATAGTCATCCGAAATCGTGGGTTCCAACATATTTGTAGCGTGCACAATTTTAGCTAGATATCTTCAAAACTGAGAGACTAGTTCGCGTAAAAACAGACTGACAGACGAACAAACGAACAAACAAAGCTAAATCATTTCAGTTCGTCACCCTGATCAAGAATATATATAGTTTTTTGGGTCGGAAATGCATATTTCTATGCGTTGCAAACCCTTTGCAAGGGTATACAAATGTGCTGATGGATTAATATCCCATTTTATTGTCAACCAAACGCAATTAATTTCCAAAATGATTGTACAATTTGTGGTTCGACTTCCACAAATGACAAGTTGGCTTTCTGATCAACTTTAAAAAAACCATTTTCACAATTCCCTTACACAGTTTGCCAATCATCATATCGCATACGCACTCCCTTAACCAAAACACCCATAAAACACTTCTCATCCTCACCTCCTTCCATCTACTCTAACCACAAAAAAAGCAAAGGGAAGAACTGTAGTACACAAAATTATGCTGTCCAGTGTAGAGAGGGCCATAAATTTTACGAGCACCGAATGTTTGGTGCTTTGTATTCCAGCTATGTACAATACTCACCAAGCCATCTTAGACAGTTAGAAAGAGTTGAGTACATGGTACATAAAACTGATGCAATTTCGCCATTTTATTTCTGTAAAATCTGACAGTAATTTCATTCAAATGACATCCCAGCAATCCACCAACAAAGTCCAATAGTAGGTGGAACGAATCAGGGTTGTACAGAAACGTTTATCCCTGTCAGGTATTAAATCTGCTTGGAATCGCTTTTGGGCTGTACTTTGTTATTAACTCATTTCCGTTATGCCATAAATATGCGAACACGACGGGCCGGGGCAATTAAAACAATTGCGAGTTTAAATTTACTGCAGCATCAGGCCCGCTGAGTCATAAAACCAACAAACAGGCAAACATTAAAATGGTCAGGCGACAGGAACAGAACAGGAGGTGAAGGAAAAATGGTAATAAGAAGTGGGAACCCCTTTGGCCAGGTATGAGCATTTAAAACTATATTACATTTAACAGTCGACGGCAATGTAAAATGCAGGTTAAATGTTACGGGCTTAGCATATAATGATACAGTGAAAAGCGAAATTAAGGGATGTGTTGTAGTACTTTTGCTTTAGCTTTCTGCTCGTATTGATTCCTTTTTAGCAGAGGCAGCAGCAGCACAGCAGCATTATGTGTCATAGGCACTCATCGTCTGCGTCTTACATGAGCAAAGTATTGCCAAACGAAAGGTGTATTGAGCTCTTTCACAAAGCAACAATAAAATAAAATAAATAATAAAACATTTCAATAGTGCCCTGAAGCACACATTCCCAAGCTGCTCAGCAAGTGTTGCCATGTTAAGTGCCTCCTTCTGGTCACTTAGCCTTTAGAAGCTACATAAAATATTAGATTAACCAATTGCCACTTATATGATCCAATTATTTTCGTTCAAGTTCCAATTAATGTACAAGCTATGTTCGTGCATTAACTATACCTTAAAAAAGGTATTCTAATTGTGCCAAATCCCATAAAAGATATATTACCCACAAGTTTTGCGCAATTTGCATGAAGCTATCCATCAGAAACATGAACCATGATAACGCCCCTGCTCACAAATCATTGCTGGTGCCCGAATTTTTGGCCAAAAACAACACTCTAAGAATGTTGCAGCCACCGTATTTCTCCGACCTTGATACCCTGTGACTTTTTTAAGAACTTGTTTTTTTATACTACGACAAAGAAGCTAAAAAGGTTATCAAAAATTACATTTTTAAGTGCTTCGAAGATTGAAAGAAACGTTGAGGGGCTTACTTTAAAGGGCACAAAATAGATTTAAAGTGTAGCATATAAAAACATTTATTTGGAATAACACCCAATTCGTTATTCCTTAGCTGCCATAGGAATGATCGGTCGAAAAACTAGTTTTAGTGAGAAAAACTTGTTTGTTTTCAATGCAAACGTTTCCTAACTCCGTATTTGCTACTTTTCAATGCCTTTTCATGATTCTGCCAAGTTTGGTCGAAATCGGACTTCTATATAGTATAGCTGCCATAGAAAAGTAATGTTAGAAAAATAGTCTTAGCAAGAAAAACTGTTTTGTTTTCAATGTAAACCTCTTTAAAATTGACATACATTGATTTTATAAGCTTTCACACAATTCTTTAAAGTTTTGTGAAAATCGGTTGACTATAGCTTATAGCTGCCATAGGAATGATCGGTCGAGAAACTAGTTTTAGTGAGCATAAGTAGTTTCTTTTCAAAGAAAACGCCTCCAAACTTTGTATTTCTTAGTTTTCTCGAAGTCGGAAATCTATATAGTATAGTTGTCTAAGAAAAGTAGAGATAAAAAAGTAGTCTTAGTGAGAAAACTTGTCTGTTTTCATTGGAAATGTCTTTAATAATAGTTAGAAAAATATTCTAAGGGGTATACAAACTTCCGAAAAGTTGAAGTTAACTTCCTTTATTTTTTTTATTGGTTTTTCAAAAAATTCCGAAAATTGTCTTTTCTAGACTCCTTAAAATGATTAATTTCAAGGTCTTAAAAATATTTTCGAAAACCGTTTTCAATCCTGTCCTCTTCTAAAAATCTCCTCAATTTTAGATAGTATCCAAGCCACAGTTACAGTTTTCTTAAGACTATTAAAAGAGTTGACTAAAGAAAATTCTCTAAAAACCCCACTCTGGAAAAGTTCTGCGTAGCTACAGGTTAAGCTATACCTATAAGTAAGCTATTAAGCTCTTATAAGCAAAATGATAGAGCCAGTTGGGAATTTTATACGCTGAGAAAGAAGAAACTACGAAATTTTGGTGTTTTTCGATAAATAATAAATAAAATGTATTACTATATTCACGAAATTCTGTGAAAGCCTGTTTCTAGACTTACTTAAAGCATTTCAAATGTCCCCATTCAGTACTTCGAATTGTTGTTTTCTGAAGCTCTACTGTGAAACATTGTTAAATGCCATCCAAATCCATTAAATTGAAATGAGTGAATTGGCTTTTAAGTCAAAGGCTTTTCTCCTCCTCGACTCCAACAGAGTTCCACAACAACGCAAACCGGGGCGCACAGTTTTAAACGCGAGCTGACTTAACTTGGGGACTGAGAATTGGAAATTCTTTGGCTTAATTATCAACGCATGATGCTCTTTTTGGGTGATTTCATCTGCATACGGGTATTTCTGCCAACTTCAGCATCGAAACGATGGCGACATTGTGTAAACATTGCGAGCAAACCAAAATTTATGTACAAACCAACGAGTGGAGACCGGGACCAGAGCAGGTAAGGCCAGGCCAGGCCGGGCCGGGCCAGGCCATGGCCAGAGTCAGAGTGCCCACAGCCCCCAGAGCTGTTGCAGGTGAGAAGTGTCCATCTTAATCGAAGCAATAAATACACTTAATGAATTTCCTGCAGAGGAAGGCCGCGTCCGACTTGGAGAATTTCGCATTCTATTGGTCATACAATAATCCAATGTTAAGGTTGTTGTTGTTGTTGTTGTCGTTGCGGTTGCTGTTGGACATTGCGTGGCATTTTCGCACCCATGGAGGATTGGCTTGGGCAGCATGGAGAATCCACAACAATTCTGGCGATCGTCGTGGTCGTCGCCGCCATCGTCCAAAGTGTCATTAAAGTCCTTTAATTTATAGCAGAAAATCAAGTAAGAAACATGCAAGAGACTTGACTTGGACTTGGACTTGGACTGTGGGTCTCCACAGCAACGGTTGTTTGTTAGCCAAAGAATCGAATTTTGCTTTTAGCGCGGCCTGTTTTCAAGTCTTGTCGAACATATGGCTTGATTTTTTGTGTGTGAGTGAGAGAATTGTGGTAGACCCGGGTCCATCTTCTCCTACATATGTATATGTATGTACGTACGTAAGTATAAACGTATTTAGGTGTTGCCTGCAGTTGACGTTTCTGTGCGGAAGTCAGCCCAATGAATGGCACTGGGATATGTTAATGGCCTTAAAGTTTTATAAATTATGGTAGAAATTAAAGGGCAAACTTGCCCGTCCCAAAGTGTTCCAGCTCATTTACGGAATTGATGTACAGCACAGAATGCGGCGGCAGCAGGTAGGTAATGCCAGCTGTTCGCCGTTTTTAGGTCCCTTTTCTAAATAGTTTATAGCTTTTTGGGGGAAAAAGTAAGGGACAGTTTAATTTTCTCTTTCACTCGGAGGATATCATTTAGTTTTTAACTCGTTGAATTCCCCGTTGATTTTTTGATGAAAGATCTTTATCTAAATGAGTTCTTTTGAATGAAATCCTTTTTCGAGGTGGATGACACAATCCTTTTTGAGGGTGGGTAATTTTCTACATCTATATATGAGTGTGTACAGGTATGAGTATGATTGTATCCTATGACCAAGTTAGTCTGCCAATCTTAATGAGGTTTGGTTTATTGTTAATCGATAAGCACTTTCGACGAACTCATGAGCATCAAAGCAAACCAAAACCAACAAAATCCTTCTCATCTAAATACATAAAATAAATAGTTGCAGCTTAAAAATCCAATTAAAAACCCTTTCAGCTAAGTCATCTGGCCCGATGTTGCCAAAGTTAGCGACTTGTCTAGTCTTTTTGATTCCTCCCATCCCATAACCTTTAACCGTTTAATGTTTACAAGGATTATATCAGCTCTCGTTTGGCTGACAATCGTTTCACGTTTCATATTGAGTTGTTTGTTGTGGTTGTTGCTGTTTTTGGTCAAACAAAAAGCCCTCAGAGCACATTAAACAAATCCATTGACCGGTAACCACAACGCAAATCTTGATTGAATCAACTTAATTTAGATCAGAGCTCAGTGATTCCAGGGTGTGGTGTGTGTGTGTGTGTGTGTGCTCGGTCGTAAAAAGCGCGACATATTGGGCCCTCGGACTTATCACACGTGCTCTGTGTGTGTGTGTGTGGGGGGGCAACTCGTGCTGGCCTTTATCTGTTGGTCCAGTTCCCTCCTAGCACCGTATTCCTGTTCCGTGTCTGTAAACTTTTATGACACGTGGATTCTTCTTTTTTTTTTTGTGTTGTTGGTGCCCAGGCAAAGAGCAACAAATAAAACAATGCCGGGCGTCGAGTGTTGTTTAATAATAATAAAAACAAATGAAAGAGCACGTAGTTGTGCAAACAATAACCGACAAAAAGAACAGAAGCGGATTGAGGGTCCAATTGTTTTCGCTGCGAAGCTTTAATTTGTGTGAATAATGCTTGGAAAGTCTGGGCTTATCGCGGAATCATGGGTAAATAAATACTATTTTATGTACAAATATTTCTTTTTAGTAATTCAGTTCGAAACAAAGAAAGAAGATGACATTTTTTGCGATGATAATTGTTAATTAATACTGAAATAAGGTAGAGTCCCTGTGTATTTTTGTATGCACAAGTCAGTTATTCAATTAGAAAGAAAATGGAGTACGAACAAAATACACAAAATATATCACACTTAATGCCCTTTAAAGTATGCTACGTGATATAGAAAATAATAATTTTAGTTAAGTATTTATTTAATATGTATACTCATTCATTGGTTCATTGGTTCACCCTTTATTATATTTTATATAAGGTGCCGTTTCCGTCTTGGAGATTTTTCGAATATTTTGATATCTAAGGTACATGTTTACTTTCGCTCACTTTCGAAGTATAATTTTTGGTAATTTAAGCTTAAATATGCTTAAAATGCTCATACTGATACTTTTTATGCATCCTATATTTATGGATCCTTTTAATTTCATTAATCTCAATTTTATTTTTAATTTCAAATAAACTATTTCAAACTATTCTGGGATTTTTTAGATTAAGACCTTCCATTTTCGCTTAAAAAAAATTGCAGAAATAACTGTATTGGTTTATTTTAAAGCTGAAATATAAAATTTTACGGTATAAATAAAGTTATATAAATAGTCCATAGTAAAATAGTCAAGAATCCTTATAAAAGTCAGTCAAAAGTTCTTACTTACAATTGTTAGTTGAATTGACACAGAGCTTAAGTCAAATGGGACTGGAAATCTACAAAGGTCATAAATTAATCAAAGACTAAGATGGTATCACTGTTGGTCTGAAATCTACCATCACTCCATAAGAAAAGTGTAAGAAAAGAACCCTTTGGGAACCTTAAGGTCATATAGGCTTATGTAAAATGTTTTGGAGCTTGCATTGTAAGTCTGATTTTGAATTGAAAAAACATAAATCCATTTTAAATCAAAACTTCAAAAGTCTCTGAAGAAACAAGTAAGTCCGACAGTAATATTCTCTGTGCCAACAAAAGTGTATGCTCAGTATAAAAAAAATCCTTAGCCAATCAGACCAAACACAACGAGGGGTTTTCTACTACCACGAGTTGCTTTAAAATTTTGTGGGTCTCGTTGGTATCAACAGTTTTTGGTCCTCTGTAGGCCATTAATATGTATTTAGATCCTCGAAGTTCATTAAATGTTTCCCAAAAGTAAAATTCTATACAATATATGGGTAATACTTTTGGATTTCTTAATATGCTTTCAATATCACTTTCAGAAAACAAATAAATATGCAAAACTAACTCCGAAATGCTTGAAACGATTAATGATATTATTTGGTCCTTCTTCAGCAACGTTACTTAATTCTAAGTTAAGCAGGCTTTTTCAATGTTAGCTGGTTTTCCTTTTTTAAACTGTGTAAAACATGTGACATGTATCAAGGCTCGCACCAAAATCTCCGTACAATAACCTTGAACCAGTTGAACCTTAACCATAGGTAATTTTTGGTTCAAACACGAATATTTATGTATTATAAGACCTATTCTGAAACTGTACAAAAATGTGGTTTAAAAGTGGTTCAGAACTTGAGTGGTTTTTTAAGGAATGAGCTTGTAGTTGGGAGTAAACCCTAACTAACTTCAGGGTCTCAAAACATATCTAACCGGTTTAAATGTGGTTTAATGCCATTACTCAAAAATTATACACTTTATGAAGCAGAAATTGTTACATAGATTGGAAATAAGACAATATTTGACATTTTGTGGTGCTTTCCGAACTAGTTGAAACTGTTATACAAAAAAATATAGAAACTATTTTTCCCAATGGACCTCGAATTATGATCACATGAAAAACTTATTTGTGACTTATTTCTGGTTCACTTTTAATGGAATTTTCAGGATTACTTAAAGTGATTTCCTTTAAATTTGAAAATTAATTCAATATAATTCTAGGTGCGGTCTCAAACAAGAATGCCTTTTTAGCAGCCCCTTTCAACTGGCGATCCGCTCCTGCCAAAGGTTATCTGCGGTTGTGGTTCGAGTTCCTTCTCACATATGCTAGGAATGCCATTTTGCATGTGACAAAGCAGCAACCAATTACCAAATACGAAAAATGACAACTTGCAACAACAGAACACAACAAAATGCTAAAACTAAACAGAAACCCAAACAAAGGCAAAAGGGAGTGTGGCAAAGGGCTGGCAGGGGGGCTAGCGGCACGAATGCTGTGCAACCTCCAACCGCAACTCAAAACATTATCCTGTGCCACCAATTTGATTTGATAGTCGGCACACATAGCCTCGATTTTCGATGTCCCTCTACCTCCTCCCTCTCTCTCTCTCTCTCTGGCAATTGACACGTTAGCTTGGGGAGAGCTTGGCAGCATTTGGTACAACAACTGAGCGTCCGTCCATTGGTGTTTTACGACCATGTTGCACCTACCTAACTATCCACATCCAGTCACTCTCGCACTTACATACATACATATATAAATTTGTTGGCCGCAGCCGCAGTTGGTACGTGATTTCATCAAACGGCAACAAAAAGAATTTTCAAATCGAAATGCAAAAATTGTGCAAACTCGTGAATACAAAACTACCAAAATTTTTATTTGTTACTTGCCCGACAGACCGTTATCTGTCGAAAGTCAGAAATGAAATCACTGGCCAAGCAACGGATTCTGGTCTGGCGACCAATTTCTGGTCACTTGCAAAACTGAATTATATTTTGAGTGGTTGGCTGCCATTTCTGTAGCATCGCCTCTTCATTCGCCCCCGCCCCCCGACCCGCGCCCCGCTGCTGCTGCTGGACTGCCACTGTTTTTGTGTGTGTTTTGATGTTGTCAAGCAATTAAAAAATGTTGAGCCAATGCCTTTAATAGAAAAAAAGTTCCCTTCTTTTTGCCAGCTTTTTACTTGACTCAAAAAAAAAGGAAGAGAAAATGGGAAATGTGTACTTGAATGAGTGTGTGTGTGGCCTTTTTGGAATAGTTTTCCTTTTGCTAATGTTAATGAATGGGGGACTTAAATGCAATGACATTTGTGGGAAATTGAAGGTAGTAAGAGAATAATTGAGAAGCCCTAAGGCGATAGATGGAAATTTTGTGAATGAACACGAAGCGATGAAATTGAAAACTAGGTTAGGTGGGGGGGTTTCGATTGCAACCAAATAACAAAAAGAAAGAAAAGAAGGTGCACTGTATAGCTATTTGAAACATGGACTACCATGGAGCTTTTTCAATGACAATTTTAATAATTTCTATGATTTTTCCCCTAAATCTGTTCCCCGGAAATTCCTTAATTTAAGTTATGTTCTGTAAAAAGTTGATCAAATTCTATCTTTAATTGTACTATTCAGTCTTTGTAAATGAATTTGTCTTATCTGCGTTCAAAGATTTGTTAACAACTCTGCATACAAAAATGGATATTTTTTATGGTTTAAGAGCACTGTCTCCCCAGGACATATTCGTATTACCATATTTCCTGAAACATATAAAATGAATCAATCGAAGACTGGTTTTTGACTTTATGGCAGACAAAACTCAATAAAAATGAAGAAGACTCTAAACAAGATATAAATATGGCCAGGAACAACTTTCTTGGAAAGCCAAACATTCGTTTTAATGCACAGAGCAAGATGTCCGGTGCTAAGCCACAGTTTGGGGGAAACTATTTTCAGAATGCGCACCTGACCGACACACAAAAGTGCCAGACACTCAAAGTGGAATAGGATATGAATATTAGCCAAGTCTGGCGAATGCAATTTGCTTATAGACTTACAATCAAATTTATTTTAATTTGATGTTAAAGTGCTTAGCATAAGGTAATTGAGTTAAATTCAAACGAATTTCGGTTCCGGCTAAAAGTGTGTTTTAATGTTCAGGAAATGCAAAGCTTTCTTCAGAAAGTGGAAATGATCTGGTGGGGTTTGGAATATTACTTAGCTTGGGGTAGGTTGCCTAGAGCACAGACACAAACCGCTGCTTACTTAGATTTTTTATCCGTTGCACTCACCCTACGAATTTTGTAAAAGGTTTAAAATATGAAGAGTATACTTACATTTTAATACTCTGTGGCCGCATGTGGTATAGCGGGTAGTGTGTGTGCCTGCTGTCCAAGATGTTGCCTAGGGACATCAAATAAAAATTGTTTTTTCTTAACTTACACTCACGGTCACCTTCACTAGCTATTGGCGCCGGCTTTAAAGTAACTAGACATTAAAAAAGCTCCGCAAACATGGCCGTTCGGATTCGGCGTTAAAATGTAGTTTGCTTTGTCTTGTGCGAGTATTAGAAGCACACAAATGACGTCACATCTCCGACAGGTTTATAGGTAGACGGCTAGTACCTTCTGGGCATATTTAGTAAACAGTATGATTCATCGATCCGCCCAAGGAATGTTAAAGATCGGATGAACAGTATTAAAGTTATAGGGAAATGAAACATTTTTGCTGGGCAGCACAGGCAGAAGCAGCCAGGGGCAGGGCATTGTTGACACATCTCAACAATTTGTATGACAAATATAAACTTTGGGAGGTACAGAGTAAGCTATAATCGGCCTTCATCTAGAAGGAACGAGCTATCTGTCTATACTGTCCAACGGAGCTAAAAATCATCCAAAGGATGGGAAAAATTATGATCATTTGGATGATTTTGCAGCTCCGCTGGATGATTAAAGGAATATTAAAGACATATACCTTCCAAATGGATCTTTTTATACTCTGTACCGAAGGTACATAGAGTATTATAAGTTTGTGCAAAAGTATGTAACATCCAGAAGGAAGCATCTCCGACTCCATAAAGTATATATATTCTTGATCAGCATCAACAGCCGAGTCGATATAGCCATGTCCGTCTGTCCGTCCGTCTGTCTGTCCGTATGA
The DNA here is from genome assembly GCA_035044965.1 of Lordiphosa andalusiaca. Classification (NCBI taxonomy): domain Eukaryota; kingdom Metazoa; phylum Arthropoda; class Insecta; order Diptera; family Drosophilidae; genus Lordiphosa; species Lordiphosa andalusiaca. Next base: position 874,932 of record JAWNNM010001363.1, on the reverse strand, counting down.
ACGCACAGATCTCAGAGATGGTAAGAGATAGAGGTTTGACATGTATGGGACATATGCTTCTTTTGTCTGCAGGCAGATCAAGTTTATTTTCAATTTTGGCCATGCCCCCTCCCGCCCCCGCAATTTAGAAAAAACCTCATATCTCCCACAGTTTTGAAGATAGATGGCTTGTTCCTTCTGGACATATTTAGTTATTAGGATAACTTATCGATCCGCCAAAGGAATGAAGAAGATCGGATGAACGGTTTTCGAGTTATGATCAAAAGACAAATTTTCTTGGTACAGAGTATGTTATAGTCGGGCTTGACCGACTTTCTTTCTGGTTTTCTGTGTACTTATTGATCAAACAGAAATTATAAAAAAATTCCGTGAATAATGCTCGATGTTTGACCTTAATTCACTCACGAAGCAAGAACGGATCACGGTTGCTCACGCACGAAACTCTGTGCTTGCTCACGTAAACGTCGTGACCCGTGACACATTCAAATTCACTTTACGGGTTCACCTCTGTTATAAAATAATTGTTTCGAGATCGCATCTGAGATCTAAGTTCACTGTGAGTTGACTGTCAAAAACTTTGGGTAAGTTAGCACTGTAGCAAAGAAACCAGGCATACCTGCACCTGCAGATATTTAGTACAGAGTAACAAATACGTTTCTTCCTCATCATTAGTTGATTGTTTGTGCTTTGTTACTTGTAGTTAAGACACCATTTAAGACATTTCAAAGCTCGTTAAAGTCACTAACAAGTGTTAGACACAAATATATTTAACAGTTAAAGGCTAAGTACTTTAGCGACTAAAAGAAATGCTGATTTCCACCCAACTGCTACACAAATGAACCAAAACCTTTGCTAGTCTTACTGCCAATTAGTTGAACAGTCTGGCCACTAATAACCATGGGTTTTACTTTTTATTATATTATTTTTAAGGATCCGCAAAATTTCATTATAGCCATCAAGTAAACTAATCATATATCACGATCTTTATAATCTTTTTTTTTTATCTCTTTCCGGACAAACACAAACAAAATTAAAAAAGAAAACTATTTTGATATCGTTTTCCAATGTACAGTGATACTTTCATGGCTACCAAAAAGATCGTTTATACCCAACCCCTCACCCCCTGGGGCTAGTGTAAATGAAGCAAAAAAAAAAATAAGTTAAAGTCGTTATACTTTTTACGAGTTGCAACCACAGCAAATCGCATTAGCTAATCCGACAGAAACAGAAATCCAAAACAGAGCAGGAATAAGAAGAAGTTCTCTTCTCTCTGTATGATAATTTCATTGAATTTGTTGCGTTTTTCTTCTTTTTGCACTGCTTATTTAGCTATTACCACTTCCTTCTGGCGGGGATAAACATACGTACTGGGCAACCAAGTGGAGTCGGTCGATGGATTCAGCTGATTTATTGTTTGTCATACGCTTGGAAATTGCGCTTTAAATTTTGCAACAATTACATGGCCATGGTCATGAGGTTGCTCCAGCCACTTGCATTGTTATCTTTTGCATGGCTAGGCCCCTGCCCTCCCCTGCCCTCCCCCGACGCTCCCGACAATTGACTATTTTTTTCGCGCTTAAATTGTCGTCGTCGTTATATTCCTTCCTGTCTGGTATAGCAATCGTCAGTGTTGAATTCCTGAGCCGGTCGTCGCTGCTTTCGTGGTACGTTCGTCTTTCTGTGATTTATAAAAGGCACAGAAAGAGGCAGTCGGAATGATTCTTCGACGTTGGGCCCAAAAGAATTTGCAGCTCCACCTATACAGACACACACGAACACATAGAAACAAAAAAGCAAGAAACATGAAGAAGCTTTTAACGAACTCTTTTCATTTGTACTTGGTACGTAGTATGATGACAAGGTTTTTTCTACCTTCTTTGCATACTCTTTGATGTGGAAGCATGGGCATTTTGACAAGGTGTTTGGCAAGGCGGAGTGAAAAAAAGTGAAAGTGGAAAGGAATTTACTCTATATTAGTTGGCAAAGCTGTAACCATTTGAAACCTTCCTTGCTCTAACTAAAACTACATGTATATATACCATTTTTATACTCTGTACAGTAGGTACAGTTTGTAACAGCCAGAAGGAATCATTTCCGACCCTATAAAGTATATATATTCTTGATCAGCATCAACAGCCGAGTCATGTCCGTCTGTCTGTCCGTATGAACGCACAGATCTCAGAGATGGTAAGAAATAAAGGATTGACATGTATGGGACAAATGCTTCTTATGTCTGCAGGCAGATAAAGTATATTTTCAATTTTGGCCACGCCCCCTGCAGCCCCCGCAATTTGGAAAAAACGTTATATCTCCCACAGTTTTAAAGATAGATAGTACGTTGTTTCTGGACATATTTAGTAATAAGGATAACTAATCGATTCGCCAAAGGAATAATGAAGATCGTATGAGCGGTTCTTGAGTTATGATTAAAAGACTGTTCGCTGCTGCAGCGCTGCTTTCAGCTGCTACTGCAGCATCAAAATTTATGCTGAGCGTAAAATATCGTTGGTACAGAGTATGTTATAGTCGGGCTTGACCGACTTTCTTACTTCTTTCAGATGGGGGAGTCGAACCCCTGACCTGCCTTTTGCCTGTTTTATACTCCACAATTTATAGAACTTCTTGAAAGTTACCTTACCTTTCAAATAATGCCATTTCAGTGTATTCAAATGTTCACCACTCGACAAATCTGTTTCTTCGTTATCGTTTCCTTTCAAGTTACCCATTTGGTTATGCATATGTATCGTCTGTTTGGATCGTTCGTTCGAGCGCGGCTTTTGATTTGATTTAATTTTTTTCTTCTTTTTATTCTTTGTTGAAATTTTGCTAAACACAAAAATGTGTGCAGTGCAGTGACGAGAGGTTCCTCTCGGAAGAAGGCAACCCTCTACAACACACAGAGTGATGACAACAACGACGTATGAGCACCCGAGAGTTTTGTGCCGCATTTAAATTTCAAATTGGTTCGTTAACATGAAGTTAACATATCTGCTAATTGCTGATTGCCAAAGTCGCTCACAGAGCAGAACCGAACTCGAACCTGAACCCCTGAAACCCCGGGAGCGGCTGAGATACTCAGTAGCTGCCTTGTATCTTGATGCCTGTGTGCAGGCAGCAGGCGGCCGCAACAGCATCCACAGTAACGGCAACAACACACACAACTGCAAGTGTGGCAGGTATATTGCAGTTTGTTGCATCCCCATCCACATGGTCGTCCTCGGAGCGTATCTAATAGATACCTGTGCACACACACGCAGCAGCTTTTCCTTTACTGCCTTTCTTATGGAAATTTTCGATGTTGTTGGAAAGTTAAGTTCATTAAGTGTTAGTATTTGAACCTCCTGGGCCAGACAGCCTTGCCATCGATACCAATCTCTGTAGCTGATGATGAACAAATTCAAGTGTTTCTGGGTGAGGTCCGTATGCACGCACCGCAGACACCTTTGATAAGTAAGACTGAGTTACTTACTACCGAACAAGGCGGGCGGGCAGAGGGGAAGTAGAGATAACCAATTGATGCAACACGCCCCCTTAGGTGAGGGGGCTGTATCCACTCATAGAGCATGGGAAATGAGCTGACAGGCCTTTGGGTGGTAAATAATGTAAAAAGGCCTTGGAAAAAGGTGCAGTGTGAATGACCAGCGGAATAGAAACATTTTGATAGATCTAAAATGAATATTGATCTATACCAAATAAAATTCTTCAAAGTTTTTTACACACAAAAAAAAAATCCGTACTAAATCAATCCCAAACGTTGACATTTCCACTCAAAACCAACAAGTTTTTCTCAATAAGACACCTTTTGGACTCTACATTTGTATGGGAGCTATACTATATAGATGTCCCATTTCGACCAAACTTAGTGGAATTATGGGAAAGCATGGCAAACTAAGAAATACAAAGTTTGGAGGCGTTTTCTTTGAAAACAAAAAAGTTTTTCTCACTAGAACTAGTTGTTCGACCTATCGTTCCTATGGCAGCTATAATCTATTGTCATCCGATTTTGACAAAATTTTGAAAAATTGTGTGAAAGTTTATAAAAAAAATATATACCAATTTTGGAGAGGTTCACATTGAAAACAAAAAAGTTTTTCTCACTAAGACTATTTTTTTAACGTTACTTTTCTATGGCAGCTATACTATATAGATGACCGATTTCGACCAAACTTGGCAGAGTCATGAAAAAGCATTGAAAACTTGTAAATACGGAGTTTGGACATGTTTGCATTAAAAGCAAAAAAGTTTTTCTACTAGAACTAGTTTTTCGACCGATCGTTCCTATGGCAGCTCTGAGAAAGGCAAACGTTTAAGATAGATGTCTTAAAATATATTTTAAAATTTATTCTATATTATTAAATATTAATATTATTATAATTATTTAGTGAAATAAAATAGCTATCAAGAAGAATCGATTTTTAAGAGTTTATAAAACAAAGAAAAAAGTCTTAACTTGGCAAATTTGACTTAAAAGTGCCCTGGGGTACTCCTCCATGGCTAATTATTTTCTCAGAATATTGTCTTTTGGGTATGCGCTCTTGGGGAGTACGATCTTGTTTTTTTTTTAGAAAAACCAATTAAAGGTGTCATACCATTTTAGATTTCGAAGCCTATAAGTAGTATATATTTGTTAATGATTTTATAGATTTCCTGGTAAAATCTTTGCAAGGTTAGCTCATACAAATTAGAATAACTATTCTTAAACTAAATAGCTAGGCGTTAGAGTGTTTACTCTCAGGGCTACAGCGGGACGTTGTTTTTCAAAATGTGTAGCATACTTTACTGGGACTTAAGAGATAAAACATTTAATTAGTGTTTACACTAATTTGTATCTTTGTTTTTTTGTGTAATAAATCTTATTTAAGCCAAGCAGTTAAGCTGTCAAATTAAGTATCTGTTTTGGTTAATAGCTCAAAAACCATGTGAAAAATCATGACAAATGATTTTGTAATTATTTATCTACTACTTGTAATATAAGTAGCTATTTTATACATATTTTTAAGTCTTTGGTCGGTTTCAATGTGGAGTTTTTTCATTAAAGCTTAATGTCAAAAATAGGTTGTAAAATTTTGCAACTTTGATTTGGAACATCAAAAACTTTTAACAATTTTTTTAATTTATTTTTTTATTACTTAAGTTTATTTTTCTACAAAAATGTTAGCTTCGTGGCTAGTCTAATGTATGAATGCCAGAGTTTTGGCAGAATAATGCGATTTCCGGCCCACAGTGCAGGGTATAATAATTGCAAGAGCTAGAAAATTAAATTTGCAAGCTAATCGGAAGCTACAATTGCAGCCCCTGAGTCCTTTCTGGCGATTGCAAGCTTATTTTGCATTTACAAATGGATTATAGATGTTAGATTTATGATCTACTCCTCAAAATGAAGACAACTTTTAGTTTAGAGGGAGGAGAGCTACTATTTTACCTGGGGTTGGCGAGTAAGGAGCTGTGTTTTGTTGAAATAAGATAGATGGTATTTTTTTGTAGCTTTTTAGGACGAAACTGTGTCACTTTAAAGGTAGATTACATTAAGAATAATACTATTTGCACCCACCAAAATGTGTATATTTTGAAATTCCGATGCATTCGTTCATTACTCTCTCTCATTTCAACAGAATCCAGAAACCAATTTCATCACATTGCCAACTGCCAAAAGTCATCATCCCTCCATCCAAGGCCAAAAAAGTACACACATACACCCACACACACACACATTTGCTGTGTCCGCCGATGCCTTTCCATAACAATTCGCCAATAACAGCAAAACCCAAAATTATGAAATATGCAAAGCAATAAACAATTTAAAATCAAATAAAAAGACAACTTCATGTGCAACCCGAATCCGCATCGATTGGAGCATGAACTGCTTGTGGGACAGCTCCAAAAAATACAAAAAAAAAATATCAATATTTTATGCTTTAAGCATTTGTTTGCTTAGAACGACCCCCAAAAAAGCAAAATGTATATATATAACCGCCAGCCGGAGAGATCGGCCGGCCACATGAGAGTCGCATTCGTTGCTGGTGCCTACTACCAACAACTACTGTTCGGCGAAAAAATGTTGCGGCTGCCGGTTCGTTGTTGTCTAAATTTATGATTATTGCCCTGCCAAGCATCTTTTCCGAGAGGCGGCAGCAGCTACGGTACAAGCGGCAGCGGCGGACTCAATTCGCCTTAGCTCAAAATGCAAGTGGAGGCAAAAAGAAGCGGGTGCAACATGGCTACGGGGCAGGGTGGCAGGCAAGGTCCAAGTGATTCTGCAGTTATAAAAATTGGATTTTGCGCGCAACTTAATCACATTTTCGCCTTCAAACGGGGAGAGAACTGAAGTTCTGCTTTTTTTTTTCTTACTTTTTGCCCCAGCCTTAAGTCCTCCGTCTCCATCGCTGAGCTATTTTATTGCCGTCGACTCTTTGTGACGATTTTTTTTTTATATATATTTTTTATTTGGCGAGTGCGGTTTACTTGGCGATGTGGGCTTAGAGATGTGAAGTTGGCTTAAATGCTGCGATTGTTATTCAAATGCTGAATGCAGATAGTTTTTCGGTTTATTTCTAGTATTTCAAGTGTACCTTTTAGTGAACCAAGTGTAAAAAAGATACTGGTTGATGATCCATTGGATGATTTCTTTACCATTTGAACTGATTACATATTAATATTCCTCTCTGGATATTAAAATATACATATAATGTTAAATTGATCTTAGATTTTCATCCAAAAGATTAAGCTCTTTCACGTCAAAAGGATATGAAAAATACAGAGAAAAACAAAAATCTGAAATCAATCCGAAACGGGATTGAAAACAGGGTAGTCCCGGAACAGGATTAAAGTGATCCGGGTTTTTTGGGATTAACAAAAAAAAGTGTGAGGCAAATCAATCTTTTCTCGGATCGGCTCAAGAGTATCCGGGATTACCCTGTTTTCAATTCCGTATCGGATTGATTTCTTTTTTCAGTGGACATATCAAAATATCACATAAAAGGTCACTAACATATATCCAAATGAATCTTAAGGGATTTCTGTGTGCATGCACAAAAGTAGAGTTATTATCATGCTTAATGCCCATTTAAGTATGCTACGTTATATGAAAATAGTGATATTAGCTTCCCTGCAAACATTTTGTCGCAAACATTTTGGCGATGGCTGGAAGGGAGAGTTTGGAGATAGTTTGGCGATTTACACAGACAAACTACAATAGGTATCGCTTTTTTATCATAAAAGGTCTAAATTAGCGATATGTGTTATCGCCTTTTTTAGTCCATGCGGCAAATTGGCCATATATCCCTGAAAAATCGCCTTGAGGGCAAGATTGCGATACGTCATTATTGGTCTCGCCTTTTCATCTTCCCATGTGAGAGTTGGCAATACATCGCTTAACGCTCCCTAAGAAGACCCGAGTGCAACTTCTTCTTGAAGTGAGTTGAACGACTTTTTACCATATTACCAAAGGAAAATACTTTGGTAACTCTTATTTACCTTAGGTGCAAAATCGTACTGTAAAATAGAAAACTTCGAAATACCTTTTATCCGTAGGGTTTATTATTGGAGGGAAGAACCGCATTCCTGCCTATAGAAAGAATCACATTCTTATCTCCAGGAAGAATCGATTTTCTATCGCTCAAAAGAGACTTTTCCCTTTCTCACAGAAGTATGGCTTTTTTATCTCCCAGAAGTGTCGATTTCTTATCGCCCTGAAAATGTCGCATAGTGTCACATTTCTTCCCGTAGGGGGATAAGAATGCGATAATAATGCGAGTATTTATAATATATTTGACTTAACTTAACACTTAGTTATATACAGATAACTTATCCAACATTCTGGGTAAATATATAGTCTCGATTATCTATAACTTGCATTGACTTCGTTCGCAGTCGTTGTTTGCATACTTTGAAGTGCATTAATCACTCATAATTTGGTGTGTATAAACATAGTAATATTCCATCAATTTTATAACTTTCAGTCAAGTTGTCAGAACGCCCATCCACACCCATTAAATTTATCATCTCGCTTTATTTAAGCCAATTTTTATTTCCTGTTTATATCTACCTCTTACCATAAATATTCTTTCTTCCTCTTTTGTGCCTTAACATTTCCATTCGAATATCTTAATCCATCTCACGCTCTCATCTCTAACTTGAGCTCTGTGTCGTCCCTGACTCCCCTGTGCGTGTGTGTGTGTGTGTTTCGCTTGTGCGAAAATTTACGATTATATCGAAATCTGATGGTTTATATGCGGACTCCACTCTGTGGCCGAAAAACTACTTTGTATGTATGCGCCACTTGGAAGATTTACGGAAAAAATTAATTTACGATTCCAAAGAAAATCAAATTACGCAGTCGCGCTGGTAGTGTGTGTCTTCCACGATGCCACCAACAAAGTTTTATTCAAATTACGATTTGGTAATTAATTTGGAAATAGAACGAGGCTTTGCTAAACCGTGTGAGCAGCAACCTGAAGTTGATTTTGGACAACTGGGATGGAACCAGTTTGTCAATTTCCTCGATGTTTTTAGTTTAGCCGAAGATTGAACAATAACAATGAACACACATAGATGGATGGGGGACGGCCTGGTATTTTTGTTTCTGAAAATGCAATTGCATTTTACTGGTCTTTAATGGCCTTGGAATGGGGTTAGCGTGAATGCAATTCTAATTTAAATTGACTTTTTGTATATAATCATAAAACATGCAGAGGGGAATAAAAAATAAATGAAGATCGTAGGTAAAGACTGTGGGAATTATACAAATGAGCTTTAACTTTGATCATCAAATGTGAAAGAAGTTTAAATATATAGGGGAGTTAATTTTATATATGTGGGAAGTATTTGAGTCAGAAATTGATATTAAAATATGCAAAAGAACAGCGAAGAACTGGCTGAGCATTCTCAGGCTATAAAATAAACTATATTAAGATGCATTATTTCAAGTGCCAACATAGGATATGAGCTTAGTAATGTAAGGTTGTAAAAACGGTACCAGGGAATGGGAAAAGGGAGTTATATTTCTTATAAGTTCATGAAAATTTGACAGCGTATGCACAAATAAATTACGACTTACTTAACAAAAAAGACATAAACTTTATCAAAAACGAGAGCGTAAGTTAAAGTCGGACCTGCCCAAGCTCGAAATACCTATTACTTAGTGGAATTAACATTTAATATATTTCACCGCCGTTTCTTATGATAATGAACAAAGGTTTAACATCAATTTAAGTATATCAACATATTGTTAGCAGAAAGCGCAGTCTACTCTGAAAAGTATGCAATTTTTTATATATCTTTTATAGCTCTGCCGTTCTGCTCTGAAAAGTATGCAACATTTTTTAAACCCGTTATAGCTCTGCCAATAATTATCCAATCATTATGAAAATTTTAGAGTATTTAGAGATATTTGTAAAATTTAAATAAAACTTGAGCTGCTTGCGAACCTCTTTCCACTATCTCACTATCTCTAAGATCTTTTTCATATCCACCGACAGACATGACGGACATGGCTTTAGGAACACGGCTGTTGATGCTGATCCAGAAAATATATCCTAAATGGTGTCGGAGATGCTTGCCTCTGACATTACAGCTCCAAAGGACCTACAGTTTAACACCGAGTCCGAACGGCAGAAGTTGACATAAAATATATACATAAAATTTTACCCTATTATTTGTTAGTTTACTTCAACAGATTACTCTATGTAGAAAATGTGAAATCGGCCCTTACACTAGCACATCTTTGGTATAGATTTGTGATCAGCATGCCATGTCTGCTTACATAATGTTAGTATGTTAACATTAATGTGAATGCTCTGTTAATAAACATGAGGGATGCCTTTTGAACATTTGAACGAGAATCGGGTGTATGGAAGTCGGACAGGTACAACTCCGACTTAGCAAAACTCTGTAATGTTGGCTTACGTAACAAGACTCTCCCACTAGCTCAACGATTTAATGACTTTTTATTGTAAATTGTTGAAAATAAATATTGTTTTAATTTTTATTTTTAATTACTAACATTTGGCCATATGAAATGGTCATGCCTCACCCACCAATGACCAATAATAAATATGCAAGCATGTCGGAAGCAAAGTGAACTTTAAAATGCGAGTATATCCAATTAGTTACACTTAACGGTCTCGACAAACTGCAAATACTTATAGTATCCAGCTCCCTCCTCACGTTCTATGTTATGCCTAATAAAACGTTTCGCATTTAAAGGTTTTTAAATAGGTACGTAGAGTTATGGCATAGTTATAGTCGCCATATATTTAGATAGCTGGCTCGAAGTCGTGAGAATGGCTGAGTCTAAGCTAACGGCTTTTACAAAACTGAACCTTCCCTTCGGTTCGTTCCAGCGGAGTGTGTGCTGTGCACACATGCCAATTAGCATGCACTAAAAGTGCAAGGCATTTGCAAGTGGAAAACAGACATTACATCGAAGACACACCACGCATGGCAAGAAGTGGGGACCCCTGGCTGAGCACTCCCCTCCCCACACCGCACACACCGCACACCCCGCACAACGATTCCGATCCAATGACTGGGCTGACCATTTAAATGAAGCCACGATTACGTTAGACTTTTCGGCCCGTGTAATTGAAATGTGTGAGCGGTGCGAAGGAGAAGAAGCGCAACTATAAAATTAGTTTTGATGGCGTTAAGAAACGCGTTTCCAACGAACGAAATTCAATTTAATGCATTTTCAAGTCAAGTCTTGAGTGTTGTCTTGGTTTTTATGGCCGCATAAAAAGGTTATCGGCATTTAAAAGGGCAAACTTCTTAAAGTAAAATTCAAAACAAAAAAAAAACAGACAAAACAAAAACCAACCCGAAACTATTAAATAGCATTATTTAGAGGGTGAAGTGCGTGCAGAGGCCGCATAATTGGAACAATGCCTGGACAATGATAAGCCGAATATTAAGTATGAGACAAGTGCAGTGCGGGGAGATATATATATATATGCGTGGTCTCCTACTGGAGATTAGGCATTGCGTGTTATTCTAAAAGTTGGAACAGGAAAAAAAAAATGTAAATAGTTCTCATATTTTCATAATTGGCCAAAAAATTGACTCGCTGAGCAATTATGTTAATTGCATAATTTTTGACCATTCTAAACAAGCACGAAAATAAACAACACATGACAGCCAACTGAGTGGATATGTACACTGAGAGAAATCGTTAAGTAAGGTAACATGAATTAACTCGATTTTCAATTTTACATGATTTATTGAATAATAAGACTGGATTTACATGATGAAGTTAATTGAAAGGCTCTTGCTTGTGGGAAAGGGGTGCAAAGGGGCGAGCCACTCCACTACACCTTTTGCAGTGGGTCAAGCCACTCCACCACACCTCTTTTCTATTGACGAAAACTTGTTTAAGAAGCTGGATATACACGGCTTTACAAGCTTTGTCAAGAGCTTCAAAAGGCTTGCTACACCGAGTTAATTTAGTCCAAATCGAATGTAAAACGAAATCAAAACCTTCGGATTCTAAATTCAAACCAAATTTTGCCAAACTTAGACTGGACTTACACGGCGAAGCAAGCTTCATGAAGCGAAAGCTCTTTCAAGAGCTTCAAAAAGCTTGCTCCAACTAGTAAATCTAGTCCAAGTAGAAAGTAAAACGAAATCAAAACCTTCGGATTCAAATTTCAAAGCAAATGTTGCCAATCTTAGACTGGACTTACACGGCGAAGCAAGCTTTATGAAGCGAAAGCTCTTTCAAGAGTTTCAAAAAGCTTGCTCAATCAAGTAAATCTAGTCCAAGTCGAAAGTAATTCAAAATGGAAACATTTGGTTTGAAATTTCAAAGCAAATGTTGGGCAATCCTAGACTGGATTTACACGGCGAAGCAAGTTTCATGAAGCGAAAGCTTTTTCAAAAACTTCAAAAAGCTTGCTCCAACGAGTAAATTTAGTTCAAGTCGAAAGTATTTCGAAACCTTCGATCCGAGATTTCCGAGATCTAGTCAATCCAATTCGTACTTGGAATGAGAAAATCTAGGATTGAACGACTTCAGACTACGTTTGGGATTGATTAAACCACGTATATATTGAATATCTCGTATATTTTTCTAGGTAAGAACCTGGTTTTAGCAAATATAAATAGGTATAAATACGTAAAGTGTTCACCCTCTCGATTAGTTCTCAAATCTTTAACCATAGACCATACCGCTTTTTTGAACCGGTTCACCCTTCGTTGCTGGGCCAATAACAACTCCAAAAATTTCTCTCTCTGCATGAAATTTAGCTAAATTTATATGTTTACGATTGGATTTATGTCTTGGAGACGCCACAGCAGCCGCCGCCAGCTCAGGTTCGGTTTTTGGCTTTTGGGGGATTCGGGTTACCGCCGTCCAGGAAACAATTATCAACATGCTCCAGTGTGTGTGTGTGTTTTTCAGATGGGGGCGCTCTGCTGGCCACGGAAGCGACATTCAATTTCAATGGCCACCGGTTTGGGCTATGGACTGTCTTTAGCCTTAAGGCTTCCACCGCTGCGCATGCGTTTAATTTACTCTCTTGGAGTCGACCATTTTTGCCTGTTTTCAGTTTCATTTTGGGACAGCGAAAATGAGCGAGAGGCGGTTGATTCAAATTAGCCACGTCTTCAGACTAAAATATCAGGCAACAAACAATGGAATAAGCAGGCGGTGCCCCAGAGGCGTACACCAAAAACCGAAAAAAAAAAACAAAACTGTCTTCCACCAAACGAGCCTCGGACTGGACTGCCGCCGCCGATTCGGGGCCTTCTGTCTTGGCCGTCTGTCTATATGTGCATATGCGTTTCACTCGGCTCTTGATTATAGGGTCAAAATTGCGGGGTTCAACAAGATTATTAATGTGCGCCTTGTTGTTGTAACGGTTAACTTTGTTGCAACCCTCGAGTATATAAATTTTCATCTTAAACTTTTGTTTGTTTAAGCCCAAAAAAAATAACAACAACAACAACAACAACAAAAAAGAACAGCAAATTAATTGCAGAATGACAAACAAATGATATGGGAACACCCACACAAAAAACGGTCCAGAGTGCGAAAATAATGTTATAAATACTTATGTACCAGTCTGTGGTTTGTCCCAACACAGCTCTCTCGCTCCTCCGGCTGCGTAGGTTGGGTTCGGACTTTACAAAAAATGAAAAAAACGAAACGAAACGAAACGCTGTCTGTTTTTATTTTTTGTTGAGATACATATGTTCACTGCTGACATATCCGCAATGTGGCAGCATAATATAAATTGACATTGACAGTTGACATTTGTGGTACATAAATGTTAGGCCCAGGTCCGTTCATATATCATGATGACCATCAGCATCTCAGTCAACAACAGCAGCGGCAACAACAACAGCAACAACAAGAAGTCAGCAGGCGGCGTCTTACTTATAGACTTGACCAGGTTTGGAGCTTTCTTTCTTTGTCTGATTTTTTTGTTGTTTGGCTTTTGAGTTAATTTGTTGTTGATAGGTTGACATTTTCAATTGGGGCAAACAAGACACCGTCTCTCTGCATGTGGTGCAAGTATTTTGATGTTTGATGTTTGATACGAAAAGGGTTACAACAATTATGGTTATACGTATCTAATTAATTGAAATGTAAGCTGAGGTAGCTTTCAGATAAGTTTATTTTTATTTTTTGAACAAATTTTGACAATATCTAGAGATTTTATTCCCTGTAACACAGTTTGATGACATAAGTAGCTGAGTGTGGTTAAGCCTTCCATCGATTAAAAGACCTTTAGGTAAATTTCAAACTGATTTAAATGATTCACTTCGTAAAAAGTTGAATATTTTCCTTGGCCTTGAAGAATTTTTTGTTTTTATATACATATTTTTTTTGACGGTTCCTTCCAAATCCTTTCTAAAGATTACAGTGAAAAAACAATTGAAACCCTTGCATTTTTTTTCCAATAAACTCTAACGCTCTGCTGAATTAAAATATATTTTAAAAAAATTTTTCTGTATTTTAGTTTTAGATGTTTAGGAAAAAACAATTTTTTTCAGATATTTCTTAAAAAGGGTATTTTAAAATTGTTCAGCTGTTTGTGACGCATAGACGTAAGTATCTCCGACCACATAAAGTATATATATTCTTGATCAGCATGACGAGCTAGTCGATAAAGGCATGTTCATCTGTTTCGATGCGATTTCCTCTGTCTGTTTGAAAGCTATCATCACGAAGTTTTGCACAAAGTCTTCTGGTTCGAATACGTTGCACATTTGTCGGAACTTGCCGGATCGGGTGACCATAGCATGCAGCTGTCATAGGAACGATCGGACCAAAAACTAGTTTTAGTGAGACAAACTTTTTTGTTTTTGATGGAAATGCCTCCAAACTTTGTATTTCTTAGTGTGTCATGTTTTCCCCTAATTCCACCAAGTTTGGTCGAAAACAGACATCTATATAGTATAGCTGTCATAGAAAATTAGGGTTAGAAAAGTAGTCTTAGTGAGAAAAACTTTTTTGTTTTCAACGGAAATGTTCCTAAAACTGACATTTATTTATTTGATATGCTTTCACACAATTCTACAAAGTTTTGTTAAAATCGGATAACTATAGCATATAGCTGCAGTACGAATGATCAGTCGAAAAAGAAGTTCTATAGAGAAAAACTTTTTTGTTTAAAATGAAATCGACTCATAATTGATTATATGTTACTTTGTTATGCTTTTGAATGATTTATCTAAGTTTGGTCCAAATCGGACAACTATATGGCATAGCTCGCATAGAAAGGTAAGGTCCGAAAGTGGTCTTAGCTAGAAAAACGTGCTGCAAGGGTATACATTTGGCTGATTCGAAGTTAACTTAGCTCAATTTTTTATATTTTAAACCTATAGTTTGAAAAAAGGTTTGTAGATAGATGAATCGTACAGTTTAGTTTAGACCTGAATCAGCCCTGAAATAGAAGGGCTGGTCCTGAATTCAGGATTCATTCTTTATATGAGTTTCAGCCATGAATTTAACACAGTCATGTTCTACTACGTCATAACCTTAGCTAATGTCAGTGCTGACTGAGCTCATGGATAAGTTTTATGGAAAGTATGTACTAAAACATGCCTGACTTCTCTGAAAAGTTCAGTACTGAAACGTACTACTTCAGGGCTCATTTAGACATTTTCAGTTATCAGCATTGTTTATCGAGCTATCAGGAAAACTAACAACAATTGTATTGAATTTAAAATTCAACAAATATTATGACACCTTTGAGAGGTACAGGGACAGGCTAGACCGATTTTATTACATGTTTTTTCTTCTTAAAACTGCTACTCTAAATTGCTTCAATATCTTTTTATACTCCCCTTATAAATCCTTCCGTGACTTGGCACCTCAGCAACCTGCCATTTTGGCACTTTAATTTCAATTTCAATTTCCGAAAAATCTTTCCAAATTGTGTCTACCTTCTTTTCTCTTGTGCACGTCAACAATTCTAATTTAAGGCTTCCTTTCACGAAACCTTACATTGATTCGAAAACAGATGAAAATCATTTGGTAAAGAAATTTTGTTACCCTTCTCTTCTAATTAGTATGCCCGCTCATGCCTGCATTTAAATTGATGAAGGCGAGACCTGCATGTCAGGCAGCCAGCCAGGAAGGATTGTGTGGAATCAAAGTCAAGCAGTCTGCTCCTGACGAGACACCATGTCTGTGGTATTAAATATGTTAATTGATTTTAATTTTTTTTGTTCATTTTTTTGATTTTTGGGTATTTTTTCTTATCTCTGATGTGTGTTTGCATGTTGCGCCTTGATCCTTAACCCGCACTAGAAATGTGTTCAACTTTCATGTTGTGCCGAAATGAAAGTCAATAGGAAACACAATTTGATTTCACTTTAGATAACAATCAATCGGTTTTCGGTGCACCAAAAGATGCGCGGGCATGTTAACCCAAACTGAAAATTTATTCAAATGTGGCAGGTTATGGTAGAGTAGTTCGCAGTGCGACACCTTGCCCCGGGGCGGGTGGAACACGCACATTGCATTCAACGCAACAACGAACATCGAGTGGTACAACAATGGAACATAATGTTTTTTTTTTTTTTAACCCATCCAGGAAAGAGTTGCAGAGGTGTTTGTGTCGACTGGCCTGGTCAACTGGGAACCTGACTCTGCTTATTGTCTTTTTTGTTTTCCATCGTTGAACTTGTTTCGTATCGTAAATTCAATAATTTTGACATTTTATTGCATTTTTATTGCGTTTGTGACATCATTAAATGTTTTTATGAGTTTTCTTTGTCGCTGTTTGGATGAGCTCTGAACTGCTGTTGTTATTTTGGGATGTGTTCTGTTTGGGTTGCTCTGCTATGGTTGTGGATTGAACATCATCAAAAATAACAAAAAAGGTTGCTTCAAATCTTAGGTTTAGTTTCCGATTCTTTGGTTAATTAGGTAGAATAACTCAGCGAAAGAGCATTCATTCGTCCATGTCAGCTTTCTCATTAAAAACTCTTTCCTTGCTCACATTTTGTCTTCTGGTCATCCTTGTTTATATATTATACATTGTTGTTGCTGTTGTCAATAATAAAAGCCGTTGCGTTGTTATTTTTTTCCCATTTGTGAGAAAAACGTGCATATTAAATGCGTGTGTGCTGTGCATCTTCCGCGACCTTTTGGGCCATGGCCCTTTTGCTAACAGCCATGAAATTAGGCACATGTGACCAACGGAAAAAAGGGTTCATCGCAAAAGGTCAAACATTGTTCCCCTCTATCGGGAAGGGGGTTGGGGGCGGTGAAAAAGAGTTAAAACCTGGAAACTTAATTACCTTTTTACTTTCGGCTGGGCAGGTTGCAACTTTAACTTCCTAACAAACAGCTGACAGTTGGGTTACACCCGCGCAGTTAGCACCGAGTAGGGGTTAATGGCTAATGATTTTCAACGCTCTTCGATTTTCTCATGTGTAAAATGTTTGTAAGTTCCTCCTTGGCCCATTGTTTTGTTAATTTGTTTAATTGTCTGGCCCTTTTTTTTCGAGTCATGTGAACATCTTGTGCGGTTCGAAAACGCAATGGACCCTAAAAATGCTTTAGAAAAACTAAAACCATTGTTGCCTTTTGACTGACTCTGGCTGACTTGAGTTATTCAAGAAAATAAAAAACACCTCCTGTGGGTTCGCTTTGTGTAACGAAATTCTTTCTCTTCAAAATAAAAAAGACACATCACAGGTGTACCCAAAAAAAAAAAAAAATACTAATGAAACTCTTTTTCTTTGGATCGTGTACTCACGGCTGGAGACGATGATGCCTTCTTCTACTCTGCGGCTTTGTGTTGAGCTGTGAAAAAGACCAACAACAAGCGGCTTAAATGGCGCTCTTTTGGGGGCCCTTAACAATGGTCGAAAGGGTTTTTCGAGAAAACAAGCTACAAAGCAATGAATAAGTTACATGTGTACACTTGCAAACAAAAGGCATTGGGAATTTCGATATGGTAATTCAGTGAATTGAGTTTGAAACGAATCGCATGGGTTTGAATGAACAACCAAAAATTGATCGAAAGAAACCAAATTTCATTTGAACAAGAAACAAGTCAATGAAAATGCAAAACTAT
Organism: Lordiphosa andalusiaca; assembly: GCA_035044965.1. NCBI lineage: Eukaryota > Metazoa > Arthropoda > Insecta > Diptera > Drosophilidae > Lordiphosa > Lordiphosa andalusiaca. The sequence continues at coordinate 857,404 of JAWNNM010001363.1, read as the reverse complement.
GTGAGACTGAAATCGAAGCTGTGAAGCCAATTGTGAATGCACCAACTCAAATAAATAACAAAAGTGGTTTAATTGCATTAAAAGTTTGTATTGTGTGTTTTTAAAAAGGGTATTTCTTCGTTGAATATTAAGTGCGTTTCGTTTCAAACAGAGCATACCATTATTGAGGGGTTTTTAAAAATCTGATTGCCATACCAACTACAACTATTTTGTAATTAAAAAGTATTTACAATTACATTTATTTTAATAATAATTACATTGTTTGGTAATTTAAATAATTGAAGTAATTTCTGTAATTTTATTTTGTTTAATTTTCTTATGTAATTGAAATATTTTTCTAAAATTATTTCAACTACCAAATAATTGAATTATTTATAATAATTATTGAAAGAATTAACTTTTAATTACGAAATAGTTTTAGTGTTAAGGGTAATTAGACTTTTGAATACCCTAATAATTGTAATGGTAATTATAGTTAACAGCTCTGTTAGACTGGTTAGACAATAATGATATCTATATAAAAAATAGAGGAAAGTTATATAAAGTTTGTTTCACGCTTTTCCAACTAATTTGAAGGACATTTCCACTGAAAACAAACAAGTTTTTCTCAAAAAGACAACTTTTTCGACTCTACTTTTCTATGACAGCCATACTATATAGATGTCCGATTTCGACCAAACTTTGTAGAATCATGGAAAAGCTTAGCAAACTAAGAAATACAAAGTTTGGAAGCGTTTGCTTTGTTTTTCTCACTAGAACTAGCTTTAGACCGATCGTTTTTATGACAACTATATGTTAAAGTTATTCGATCCGGCCGATTCCGACAAATTTGCAGTATATTTGTACTAAAAGACTTCGGGCAAAGTTTTGTGAAGATAGGTTTAAAATTGACGAAGGGGATAGCTAAGAAATAGACTAACAAACATACGGACGGACGGACAGTCGACAATTGAGCAAGAAATAAATTGGACTAGAAGATTCGAACCAATATTTACCAGTCAATAAACTTAATCAGAAGAGAATTGTTTTTGCTATTCAAAAATATAATCAGAATTTCTTTGTTTTTTGATCCGACAATAAAAGTTTTATGGTAGATAAAGCCCGATTCACTGAGATTTAAGTCGCTTTCAATGCTTTAAGATAAAACGCGCAAATCTTTTAAATGCTTTGTCATCATTGTCTCTTAAAAATGAACACGACAAAGACCATTTCTGATTCTTTACTCAAATTAATACGTTTGCGAATCATTCAATAACGTTTAGAATCATGAATCCATAGGCCTTTTTCAAAATTTGACGAAAATTTTAAAGCTTGCAAGGCAATTTTATGATTTTGTTGCAAAATGTTGGTCGGACAACAAAAAAATTGATAGAATTTCTCGAAACTAATTAGATAAATTGGATCAGGGTTATCAATTTTATCTAACGGCTGGGTTTAAGGTTCGATTCACAGTTAAAAACAATCGGAATTTCGAGCTTTAGTAGGTTAGGTTCGAGCCCGGTTGGTAGTCCGGACTAAGATTCAGGTTTTATTAAAGATTTTCCTCGAATCAACCAAGTTTATTAGCTACTCATCAAAGTGGTTCACTCCTAGGTTTAAGGCAGCGAGCCCTTTGAATTCAGTTTCATGGAGTAGACTCAGATGGTTAATTAAGCTGTGATTCAAACCCTCGTCAATTTAAAAAAAATATTTCTTTTAATAAATGGTTCTCCAAGAATTCTACCTGAAGGCGTCGCTCTGCTTGAGACTAGTGCAATGCTACTTTGTCTCGCACTTTTTCCGATTTTATAAGCTGTTGGCTAAACCAACATATATTTTCATAATATAATCACTTACTTTGCTGAATAAACTGCACATCAAATTCACCCCACAAACAATTTGTAATCTATAATTCATCTTTAACACAGGTAATTTATGGTCCGTCAGTTGACCACCTTTACCTCACCACTGGGCCACCCCCCCCCTGCTGCTGTCCTAATTAAAGCGACACCTTTTATAGAGATACATAATATTCATTTCCATTTATTTGAAGCTTTTAATCATTTGTCAGTGAAATTGTACAAATTAATAAATAAATGCATGAGCTAATGTGGACAGTTGAGTGAAAAATGAGACAAGTTAACCGAAACCCGCCTCCCTCTAACTCTAAATGTCAACCCCTAGGAACCCGTATATCTATGCTAATTATGTGAGATACTTTAATAAAAATGTTTTAATAATTCACTTCTTTTTGTTGTTGTTTTTGTTGTGAAATTTATTGACCTGCTGCTGGTCGGTTAACCTGAAAGGCTGCACATGCTCAATGGGCGACACATGTGACGTAGATAGTGACGGGGGTTAGTTTCGACCACAGTCAAGACACGCAACCAGATGGAACCGAACCGAACCGAACTAAATATGTGGGGGGGACCCACTCTCAGGACTGTGTGTGTGTGTGAGTGTGTGAGTGTGTGAGTGTATAAATTTAATTTAGTCGGTCGGCTGTTTGCGCCTAACAATTAAAAGGCAAACTTCAACTAGAAACAATTTTCAAGATGAATACCAAAAGATAAGAGCATAGAGAACGAGGGTCGTCGGCATGCAGTTGACGCCTGACGTCGATGTGAAGTTTTTTTTTTTCAAGGTAGAGATGGGAAATTGAAACCAAGCCTCCTTGATGTGAGAACTTTGCTTATAGACAGATCGTTATAGAATGGAATAATTGAACAGTACGACCAACAGCACCGGTTCGCTGGTTCAAACCGAAGTTTGATTGAGGTTGGGTTCGAGGTTTTTGGTTCATGGTTTTGGTTCGAACATTGGTCCATGCTGTAAGCAATATTCATAAACAAGAACAATACCTTTTCTGATTTGAAAATAACTGCTTTCTGCTAAATAGATACTATATTTAGATGATCTTCTAATGTACTTTGTTATGTGACAGATAAAAAATGGGTGCCCGCGCTATATACGCATTAGGCGCAGTTGTTGTTGTATCGGCCAAAGCGATTGTCGAGCGTAAATAAAATTGCAGCAACAACTTTTTATGTGTCTCTCTTTTCTTTCTCTTCTAAGCCTTTTGCGAAATTGAAGGCCACCACAATTCGTGTGCACTCTGTCTGCTACGTTGATTTTGTTATTGCAGTGTGCCACAGACAGCCACAAGCACATACACATAGCATAGCGGATTACTCTTTCGATTTTTAGTGCACAGCATTGAATGATTTTCGATATCTATTTGGGAAGGACATGTCTTAAATATTATATCCTATTAATCATCCAACGGAACTAAAAATCATCCAAAGTATATGAAAATTGATGATCAGCAGCTCTGCTGGATAATTAAGACTATATTTATGACATATCCATTCCAAATGGATCTTTTTTTTGGTTCTTTTTTCTTTCCGTGCGGCTGTTTTTGCATTAAGAAAATTAGTTTTCTTTGTTTAGAATATGAACAATTGGCACTTAATACAAAATATCATATATGGTTATGTACAATTCGATTTTTAGTCTGAAAACTGTTTAAAAATGTAATTTGAAGCTTCTTCAAGGATGTTGGCCGCTTTCCAAAAAGACATTCCCTAAATGTTTCTTAAATATTCACTTAATGAATTTATACAAAGCTGCTTTCGATATGAAATGAGAAACCATCTTTAAAATAATGTCGGAAAAATGAAAAAAAATTCATGAAAATGTTAATTTACTTATGCAAAATCTATGATTAACACAAGTCCCTGAAGCTTCTTGGTTTTGTGAATTATTCAATAAACTGTGGCTTCGAAAATACTGCTTCTGTTAGTGGCTTTTTCATAATTAATTCTGAAATATTTTCTGGATATTTTTATTAACTTTCCTGGCGATTCTAAAACTCAGTCGCCCAACGTTGATCAAATAACAGACGAAGTAGCTACTCGGAGAAAAAAGGATATTCAAAAAATATCCATTGGAGGATTTTCGGTATCCATTTGCAAGGGATATGTCTTAATTATCTTTTAAATCCTTAAACGGAGTTAAAAATCATTCAAAGGATTTGGAAAATGATGATCGTTGGATAGATTTTGTAGCTCCTCTGAATGATTAAAAGTATATTTAAGACATATCCTTTCCAAATGGATCTTTTTTTTATCTAAATGTCAATTAGGTAATGTTTATCGTTTTTGTTCAACTGCAAAAACAAATTAGGGTTAGAAACAGGTTCAGGTTCAGCTATAATTTCCAAAGGGATTCGGCTTAGGTTCACTGCAATATAATAAATAGAATTCCGGAGTTATACCGGTTCTGTTCAAAACCCTCATATAAATACCAAGCCTTACAACGAATTCCATTCACCGAAAACCGGCAAACTTATTGGTTGGGTTCTATTTATTGCTTCAGATTAAAGGTGAACCATTAAACGGGGGTGGTTTTAAACCACCCTTAATAGTTCATTTTGTGTTGCATTAACAAAAAACGTGATATTAGTCTGGTGTCTAGTGACCGCCTCGTGTCACGCGCTCACTTCTAGTGCGTAGATCTTATGCGCCGGCGTCTCTCAGTGACACAGCAAATGCGTGTGTCTCTCCTCCACCCTCCAACGTGCATACCTGACGCAAAAAATGTTAATAAAAATCATTTAGACACAAAAACAAAATAAAAAAAAAAATACAAAATAAGAAGAAATATAAAGAAACAAAAAATGGTGTGTGAGACCATTTCTCAGCTCGTTTCTTAAGCGTTTCAAATTCACTTGGACTCCATGGAATATTAATTTTGGGCCAGGTAGGAGGAGGGCCGACGTAGCTACATATGCAAATGAATTCGTTTGAACGTTAATGAGTTGAAAAACGCCTCCTGTCTTTGTTTCGTTCCGTTGTCGGTCCGCTACTGAACTTCAACTTCACTTCAATATTAATTAAAGAAAAAGAAAAAGATTTTCGTTTCGTTATGTTTTTCTGCTACTCATTCTCGTCGTCAGCACATTTTGCCCTTTTCTTCTGTGTTTTATTTCCTTTAATTAATCATATGCAATTTGGTTGGAGTCTGAACAGATCTCAGCTCTGTGTGGCAACTCAGGCAGGCTGTTGATCCACTTAATTATTTAGCAATTTATTCTCTCACAATTGTTAACAATTTTTTTGTGTTTTGTTTGTTTGGTTTTCCGCTTGGCACGTTTTGCGTAGCTTGGTAGCCAGTAGTTTTTTTTTTCCTTCTTCGGTTGCCATTAAACTAATGAAATTAGGAGAAAAAGTTTATGCTGATAAGACAAAACTATTAAGGTTTTTTTTTTATGGTTTTCTGTTCGGTTGGGAGGGGGGGCGTCGGACGGGGTGGAAATTAAAGCGTAATTAATGGCTGAGCTTGCTATTTGATATGGTGCGTGGTGTGCGATTAATCAAGATCAATTAAAAAGAGTTCAAAGTATTGAACTAAACACAAGAGGGGGGGAAAAAAAAACACCGAAAAAGGCGTTTCATGGGAAGGAACCAAGTTTATATGAGGCTCAGAGTTATTTGATACGTTAAATTGTTGAAAGGGGGGCGTGGGATAGGAATTTTGAATGGTTTTCGAACATGCAATATTTATGTGGGTTAGATTAAGGATTATTTAAGTAGAAATATCTGCCAACAAGTTACTTTAAGAAGTATTTTCAAATGAAATCACATGTTCTTTGTTTTGCACTCAACACCCATCGGTCTAATCGTTCATCCAATCAAGATACCAAAGTATTCGTAATTAATTTACACAAATTCTCTACCCAAAACATACACCCCTACTAATTGTCATTCATTTTGCACACAAAAAACAACCATAACAACAACAACAACAACAACTGCTCCCATAACCCAAAAATCAATCAATTTGTGTATTTTATTGCTGTCGTCTGGTATTTTGAATTTTTGTTGTTTCTGGCATTTTCAATTGCCATTTAATTAATTAATCGACTTTAAAATTGTCATTTCAAATGTTTATCACTTATTAAAAATCTATTCAAATCGCACATAAAAGCCAGCATAAATTTCCCATTCCAAAAGCTGCAAAATATATATAAATATAAATTTTGTATTGATATTTGGCAAATAAATGTTGGGAAGATTGCTCAGTTGGTCAGTTTAGTTTCGAGTTCGTTTTATGAGATCGCTGACAGTGATAAGTCGGATAAGTCTGATGGCTTTGGCCACACGCATTAATTTTTGGTGGCCGAATATAAAAAAAAAACATACCAGAAATATAATATAAGCAAGTTTTAAGCCAAAGAAAAATGTTTTGTGTGATTGCGTTGGTCGGTTGTCCGACTTTTAACTTGGACTAAAAACATGGACACGCCACATTCGCATTCGAGTTTGGTTTGAGAGATGAGAGCGTGTCACGAACTCTAAGCAAGTAAATGCGACAGGAAAGGGGGCTTCAAGTTGACAAGTGAACGCAGCCAATTGCGTGCATCCGTTGGAATGCTTTTATGTAAGTAGATGCCAACTGGAAATTATATTGATGTGTATATTTACATAACGACATCTTGATTTATTGGCCAGGTTAACCATTTTCTTGGCATAATTTGTTAAACAAAAATGAGCAGTTGGAATTTAATTGTATTTTAAAATGAATTTTCTTAGTTTTCCCAGCATTGGATCAGAATAGTTGCAATAGGGAGTTCTTTCCTGTGTTTTTGGATCAATGGTATTAGCTACAGGTAAGCAGTGTATGGAGCATAGGCTTCTTATCATATCTCCTAGAATTTTTTAAGATAAATATTTCGAACCTTTTAGACATATTCAGTAATAAGAATTATCTATCGATCCGCCAACAACCCAAGGTATCCGGACTTGGAGTAGCAGGAGCTGGAACATAAATGTCCGAGTCAATGGGCAAAACCCTCAAGCATATTTCAAGCCGAAATAAGTGCTATCTCCCTACCTTAATATGGAGAACGAGAAAGCTAAGCTAACTTCGTCTGTGTCGAAGTTTTTATACTCTTGCAAGTGGTCGCTGAAATTTTCCAAAATAAAAACTCTTTTTCACATTTTCCGACCGATCGTTCGTATGGGAGCTATATGATTTAGTCATCCGATTTGTCCAAAAATTTGTAAAATTATGTGAAAGCATGTGAAACAAACAAATACAAAATTGCAGAATGCTACCATTAAAAACAAAAAAGTTTTTCTAACTAAGACTGTTTTTCAGACCCATCTTTTGTATGACAGCTATACCATATACTTGACCGATTTTAATAAAACTTGGTAGAACTATGAAAAAACATAGAAAACCAACGATTACAAAGTTTCGAGACGTTTCCATTGAAAATTAACAAGTTTTTCATACTAAAACTAGTTTTCCGACCGATTGTTCCTATGGGAGCTATGAGATATAGTCATCCGATCCGGTCGGTTCCTACATATTAGTAATGTGCAGCAAAAAGAAGACTCTGTGCAAAATTTCAGCTCGATAGCTTTAAAACTGAGAGAAACAGACAGACAGACGAACGGACAAAGCTCAATCGACTCAGCTCGTCATCTGATCAAGAATATATATTGTTTGTGGGGTCGGAAATGAATATTTCTATGCTATTTCTATATCTATAATACCCTTTGCAAGGGTATAAAAAAGGGCAACTCAGCTATTGGCATTGGAGAGCCAGAGAGGAGAGACACACATACGAAATTATATAAGTATTGGAATGATTTTGAGCTATACAGCAACAAATGCGCCTGATGCGTATAGTCTACGGGCACCTCAGTTGTAAAATATACATATATTTGTGATCACCATTAACAGTCGAGTAGATAAAATCACCAAAGTGACAGTGGTTCAACTTGTTCCTCATACTTAGAGGCAGATTCTGATTATTCTTACATTTTGGTACGCCCCATGGGAAAAACGTCATATCACCCCTAGATATATAGATATAAGTTTCGTACCTTTTAGACATGTTTAGTAGATAGCATTATGTATCGATCTGCATTAAATTCGGGGAAGATTGCATGAACTTAAGTGGAGTTTTAGAGAAAACAAACAATTATGCAGGGCAGCACTTGTTGCAGCGGCGATGGGCAGCACTTAGCACACATTGGCACTTTGTAGGGAGTTTAACTTGTAATTGATCAGTTTTATACCAACTTCTGAAGGTATAGAGTATATTTTAGTGCCGCTTGACCTATACTTTTACTTGTTTGAAGGAGAAGTGGGCCTTGTTTTGGGTTGTCCTTAATTTAAATGGTACCGAAAAGTTGCTGAGAGCTTCAGTTTTAAACTTTCTTGTAGGACTGGTAGAACACCTTCAATAATTCTCTTCTTTGCTGGGTTTTTTTTTAAAGAAGTCGTTCCGAAACCAATATAAATTCCTGCCATCTCTAACTGAGACCTGGTCCCGGTTCGCATGTCTTGTTACTGTTGGTTGGTTGGTTGGTTTGTCTTATGACTTCTCTCTTGACGCACGATGACGTTTAAATTTCAAATGATTGATTCCCCGCTGGCAAAAACTTTGATTAAAGCCGCAGCAGCCTCAGCCCCACACAGCCGTGTAGAGTGGAGCCAACTGGTTGGTTAGTTAGTTGGCAGCCAGGCCTATTTGCGTGCTTAAATATTTTAATTAAAGAAAAAAATCCTAACATCACAACACACCAAGCCAGCCAGCCCGCCGGCCAGCCATGTTAGCTCAAAATATTTCGGGTGGCTCTCACTCAGTGTCCACCCTCCCTCCCAGACATCCTCGGTTTTAATTGCAGTTTACATGTCTATTAACTAGCATTTCAAGCATGTTTTTGTTTTGGCTTGAGTTTGTAACAACTTTTTCAGCATGTTTTTAATTGCAACTGTCATCATGTGGCTGGCTGGGGAGTGGGTAATTGACGCGGAATATTTCGCATCACAGAAATGGCAGTGCGCCGCCCACTTAATGGGAAATGTTTGCAAAAAAAATTGCCTAAAACAGTTTAAAAGAGCTGTCAAGTCGGGTGAAGGTAAACGCCTGCCATCGATCAAAGCCAATAAACCGCATTGCAAATGCTCAAATGACAACCGCAATGAAAAATTAACCAACCAAACAGAATAATTCCCACGTTTATTGTGTCAAATGGAAAACCACATTGAGAGGTGTCGAAAATATGACACCATTAATTGAATTTAATTGAAAGATGGAATACGATAAAGATTGTAGTGGAATAGAGATTCAAATGGTAACAGATTCCAGGAATGAAAACCACTCGAAAATAAGTACTGGTTCGGTTCAATGGTTCACACAGTTTCTGCATGGTTTTTGGAGCTAGCTGAACAGCGGTTTCGGTTCGGTTCAGTGTTTCATAATGGCATGAAATATTATGATTTCTGTCGAAATGAAACTTTCCGCACTATTTGAAAATTAAAAATTGAAATATAATAAACCGTTTGAAAATCTTTAAAATCCTTTGAATACTGTGCTAAATTTATGATGTCGGATTTGTCTATAAGTTCCTAGAGGAATGCTCTTTGAAAACAGAGAGTGTCGGCTAAAAAAGAATTCGTATCATGCATCTTACACACCCTTTTTATCACATTTTATGAGACAAAACTCTTCTGGCTAAGAATGAATTAAGGTAAAGAAGTGCTACAGAAAGGTAAAAATATTGTCCACCAGAGGACGACAAATCAAATATCCACTTTCAAGAAAAGAACTCAAAGAATAGAGATCGGGGGCAATTGCAGAAAACTTACAGGATTACATGTGCTAAAATTTTGTATTAAGTCATCCATAAAGGCTATAACGATCCATCAACGCTAAGAATGTAGAGAGTCAAACGAAATGCCGTATAAAACTTATGTTAGGGAAACGATTTAAATTCCCAAATAAATAAGTATCATTGGTTAGAGGAAAACGATTAACGTCTTTAAACTCGTCAGAAAACTAAACCGAACCGTTTCTTTTTAAGGTTTTTGGTTCGGTTCAGCATTTCTGAAAGGGAGCCGGTTCGGTTTGCGGTTTGGTTCACCAGCAGAAATAAGCGGTTCGGTTCGGTATAAAACCGGTTCAGACAGATTCTTCAACAAAATATCATGGGGGGTTCTCTCTTCCACTCTTAATTTTTCTCACATCATCTGAGCATTTTGCCAAATTGTGTTCAATTATGATTATGGGGTATAAACATTCCAAAATTGCTGTCCCCCCCCCCCCCCCCAAAAATAATACTAAAAATATCTGAAATGAATACTTATTATTATCGCCCCGACAGACTGACTTGCCGCCGTTTGTCATCAAGGTCTTGGTTAATGGATGTGGTTGTTTTTTTTTTTTCGGGCTACCGCAGTCGCAGTCGTTGGGTCTGGTGCGAGGTGCGATCTTTTCTCGTCTTGTCTGTCCGTTGTTGTCGCCTGGTTTTTAGTCATTGGCCGGCTGCTGGGGTTGGGGCCACCGACTGAGACCCGTCCTCTCGACAAGACCAAACACCACCACCACCACCACCACCAGCGACAACAACAAGTTCACAACTTTGCGCGCTTATCTTAATTGTTGCTCGCATATTAATTTCGTACCTGCTGTGCTGTTGGTGGAGTCCAAGAAGAAACGGGCCAGCTGTCCAAGTCCAAGTCGAACTGGGACTCTGTTGTTATCGCCCCCCCCTGCTCCTGCTTGCCCCCCTCAATCACTGTTCGCACTCTCTCTCACTCCTCGGTTCTCGGTCCACGGTGTGTCTCAACTTTATTGTTGACAAATTAATAGATTGTGCTGTCCATATTAACACGTTAACTTGTTGCGCTTCCTTCCGGGGGCATTAAAAATGTATAGGAACATTTCGAACCCATCACACTGATTAGCATTGGGAAATGCATTTAATGGGGAAAACATTTCAATTCGTAAGCTGAATTTAATTAGCACAAGCGGCTTAAGAAGCAGGCGTGATAAGTGCAAAACAGACGACGCCAAGCGGAAGCCAAGACGTGTTGAGGTCTGGGCCTGTATCACGTATATGGCAAGTTTACTGCACTGATCAGATAAGCATATAATGATTGATTACGATTACGAGTTGACTCTGTGATAAACAAACTAGTCTGTCAGGCCATAGACCAAAGACGTGAAAGTCTCGTAAATGATGCAGATGCATAGGCCGCAGTTTTCATTCTGATATGTTTTTTTTTTTTTTTTGATCTAACCGGCAGGCGCCTCTGAGAACGTGATAACAGTCATAAAATGGATGCCTAATGGATAAGGTACCAACATAACTGTGAAATGATAAAGTTGATCTGAATTAAAAAAATTTTGATTAGTCAAAATGTTGATATCACTATTGATTGGCGGTTTGCCTCCATTTTGATGGGTGCTGGATAAACTCGATCGTACTAAGGTGACACACCATTCAGTACTTCCTTTGCCTTCCCACTCAATTAAATCCTGAGTTTTGTAGATAAATAGTTGGTATCTTTTAGATATATTCCGTAGTCGGCCGTTTCGATTGATCTACCGAAAATATGGTGAAAATAGAATGCAAGACCGTCGAGTTATAAGCAGAAGATACACTTATGCTGGGCTATACAGGCCGCTATAACGGTTGGCAGCACTTCACACAGCTAAACAGTTTGTGTGTAGCATTCAACTAAAGATTGATCAGATTTATGTGAACTATGGGAGGTACAGTCTAGTAGAAAATATGTACCTGCCTCAGATGAAAATTATAAGTTCTATTTAAAGCACATTGATGACTTTAAGAATTTTTGTGGTTTTTGTAGTAGAACTGGAGAAACCGTATCCTCGTTGTTTTAAATGATTAAAAGATAAACCGACGATGTTTTCTCAAATTTCAATGCACTTAAACTGGAAATAGATATAGAATATATTAAATGAAATATATTCAAAGATTTAATAAGCATTTACAACCTTTCTCTCAGTTCAGCTCAGTACCGAAACTATCCGATTCGGCTCGGACTCGGATTGGACTCGAAAAAAAACTTTACCATCCCAATCCACAGAGGTTTGCATACCTTATTTTAAGTATTTTTGTAGTCTTACCGCATTGAAACGAAATTGTTTTTAAGCTATTGTAGGATTTTAGTCCCAGAAACACAAATTTTTCAAAGTTTTGACTTTGACCAAGTTATTTTTAAAGCTTTATATCAAATATTATGGCAAATTAAGCAACTCTTGAGCACCGCACTTCTAGGAGTTTTTTGGGTTTATCGAACCAATATCTGAAACAATTAGGTTTGACCTCATCTTGATGTACCTTAGCCAATTGTACAATCAAAGCCCATTATTGATATAACGTTTCCAATGACCACAGTCCAAATTTGCTGAATTTTGTAGATTTTGATCTTGAACCATTTGCATTCAAGTTAATATTGTTGTCGCTTTGTATTGGTAGTACAAAAGTAGAACGCGAAACTAGGGTACAGTTGATAAACTAAGTATGAGGTGATGTTTAGAGAAGTCCCTTCTATCAGAATTTAAGGGTCTCATCCCAGGTTGGTTTTTAGTGTCGTACTGTGTTATAACTGAATTAATCCCATAAAATGTGTTCTACAAATCAGTTTCGACCCATAATCGGTAGAATTTCCATACAGTTTGTGTGGTTTATAGGTCGACTTGTATAAAACAGGGGCTGATCTAAGGTTCGAATCAAAACCTTCGCACAAAAATCTTGAACACCAAATTTCCGAACCTTAACTATTGGTAAATATTGGTTCGAGTCCGCGAAACGGAGTTCCCAAAATGTGTGTGGATGCTTTTGTTAGAGAGATTTTAAAACCTTAAGACGTGAAGCATCAACAAAAAGATGCATGTTGATATTTACATTTCATTTTCTTTTCAAATTTATTTCTCGGATTTTCCGTTTGCAATTCGCAAAATTTGAAAATGCCAAATTTAATTTCAGCCACAACAATATTTTGGCTGCTTCCAATTTGAATTTCGTAAGATTCTTTTGTTGGGCATTGGCAAACTAGAAAATAACCGACCGTTAACCAAGTCCTTCAACTTTCAACTGTCTTTCAGTTTGCATTTCTGACATTTCTCAGGCCATCATCAACATCATCAACATCGTCATCATCATCATCAGCTTCATCATCTACCTCATTTTATGATATGTGGATAATGGCTTTCTGTGCACCATCAACAACAGTTTATCTTGCCCTAACCTTCAACCTTTGTTGTAGCAGCAATCAAGTCGCCTTCCGCTTTACAGTGCACCGCTCTACCCTTCACTCAGCTGTTCAACACCTTCGCTTCAGTTTTGGCTGCTTTTGTTGGAATTGCAGCTGGCTTGGCTTGGTTTAGCACGGCTTGGCTAGGGACAGAAAGACGGCCCGCCAAAAGTGTAGACAACTTAAATCAAAGTGCTAATTTTAAAATAACAACCCTGTAGACAGCCTAAACACACAGGCCGGAGCCAGAGCCAGGGAGAACCACTCATATTGGAAAAACGTTTACGCGAAACTGCTTAACTAGCTGGCAACAACAATTGGAGAGACAAGATGAACGGCACGAAACAGGATGTTGGAACGTGGAAGGCCAGAAAATTTGCAAAGAAGCAACTCCATCTTCCCCCCATTCCCATACCATGATTGTTGATGTTGAGTTATAGCGGGGTATATTAATTTTAGCTGCCGTTGATGGGCTCGAGGGGCTTCCAAAAAAAACCAAAAAAATCTTCGCACATTCACAGCTTTTGAAAAGGAATGGAGTGTTTTTCGATTTGTGTTTTTTTGTTTTTTTTACGGGGCGCTCATTCTAATTGACGAAAATCAAAAAGACAGACATACAAAGATCGAGATCCCTTTTTGTCTTGACGACGTCGAGACCACGTAATTGTTTGCACATATTTCAGAAACACCAAGAGGTCGCATCAGTTGGTGATGGCAGCGTGACTGAGTCATTAGCTCAAACGGGATGCTTATCAATCAATTTAAACAGTTTTGAAGAAGTCTCCGATTTCGAAATTTAAGTATCTTAAGGTAAAAAAACTCAAATATGTAAAATTGTTTCAATGAAAGATAACGTCCAATAACTTGCTTTAGATACAGCACGACTCACGACCTTCACTCCCAAGCCTCCCATCGCTATTGCCCCAATCTACAATCGTCGTGTCGCTCGTTGCTTCCTTGGTATGCGCTTCGTCTTCGTTCTTAGAAAATTGCCGTCTTCGGGTTTGGCATTGGAATTGAAATGAAATGATGATCGTTCCGACCGCATCCACACAGCCCATTGGAGCGGGCAACGTTTTTCGGTGATTTTCACATTGAAATATTTCGCCCGGTGCGAAAAATGCCAGCGGAGACCTCGCTCCTTTTTGTTTTTTGTTGTTGTTTTTTTTTTAATACAATATAAACAATAATACAAAAAAAAGAGGCATATTTGTTTGCGCTGCGTTTTGCGTTGTCGTGGCTGGGCCAGCCACTTGATTTATTATTGGGTAACAATTCATATGCCTTTATTGATATTTTTCAATTCCTGAACGTCTCTGGCCGTGTGAGACACAATAAATTTTGAAATAAATTGGATTTCGCAGTTTTAATCAGCAGCCAAGAGGAGAAGCAACAAAAAAAATGTAAGAGGAAGGGCAGTGTGCTTGATGAGTTGAGGACCAGCGACAGAGTCCAGACTTTGCTTAGCAACGTAGACGCCACAAGTTGAGTGTGCGGGCTGCTGACAGTCAGGGATCGGGAATGGAACTGGACGGGTGAAGTGGTCGCCGCCTAGGCATGCCGTTGGCCATTTAAACGATGTGCAGCAAACAGTAATTGCGCTTGGGTCGTACAACAAATGCCCTGGAATTAAGGAGGCAAGGAATTGTGGTTCGGAATATCTTACTCAATATTGTATGCCATTTCTTGCCACGCCTCCTTCCGAAATGGCATTAAAGCTAACTGAATAACTCCATATAATCCTCCTACAATCGAGCTCAAACTGATCTATCACATACATTAATACCTAATATTGATTAAAATTACTAAGAATTTCAAAAAATATCCTTCGGTCACCTGTTTGGGGTTAATAACAAAAGTGTTGCCTACTTTTCGTTGCAGTATGCGCTGTCTGCTTACATAATGTTAGGTGAATATTCTGTTAACTATTGTACATCAATGTCTTTAGCTGTCATATACATTAATACCTAATATTGATTATTATTATTGAAATTTTCAAAAAATATCCTAAGGTCACCTATTTCGGGATTATAAAAAGAAACTGTTGCCTACTTTTCGGTGCAGCATGCGCTGTCTGCTTCCATTATGTAAGGTAAATACTCTGTTAACTACTGTTAACTATTGTATATCGATGTCTTTAACTTGTGCTCTCGTTTTGAATCTGGTTTTCCTGCCCAATTCAAACCAGTTGGTACTACTAGGCTTAGGACAGATTTCACATTTTCTAGGTAGGCTGCTATGTCCCAGATAAAGTCACAATTTAAGCTGTTATATACTAGTTCACATGACAGCAAGTACCAAGTTGGCTATAAGAAACCCTCCTTTCCTACATCCAGAAAAAAGCAGAGCGAATAACTTAAGAACGAACCCTCTTACAAAAAACTGTATTCCTATTGAAGTTACAAGAATTTCGCTCTTGAAATCGAGGTAAATTCGTTCTCAGTATAATGTAATTAGGTAAAGAAACAGAGAGGAGAACAAGCATATTTATGACAGCACACAGTTGAACTCGCTCTCTCAGTTTGGTTTATTAGTTTAGTTTATTATCCTTACTTCCTAGTGCTACAAGGGTTACCTATATATTAAAGCACTAATATGGGAGAGGGGTATGTGGGGAAGCAAATGAGCGGAAAGCACAATCGATTTTTGCACGCATGTTGCTTTGGAATTCCCAACCAGTTATGGTATGGAGAGACGGCTCTTCGACTGACAGTTGACAGGCAAAGACTGATGCTGCTTTAAGGTGTTGTGTATTCCTCGAGTCGGCTAAAACTGGCTACATGGCTTAAAAATTAATTTTATATGATGTATATTTTAAACAAAATGGAAAAAACAACTGATTTTTAAGTTGTTGTATGAATGGAATCTGTGAAGCTGTTACTTCAAGAGTAAACGAACTTACTCTCGAATCTGATAAGCTCTGGAAACTAGAAAAAACATTCTCGGTTTTTGACAATGCTGTATTCTCTTGATTCAAGAATGAACAATCTTGAATTTGTGTTTGTTTAGCACTTAATTTAAGAATGCATGATTTGAGATGTTTACGTACTTGAATCAAGCATTAAAGCTCTTGGATCAAGGAAAACGGGAACAAAAATGAATACTTGGATCAAGAATTTCACTCTTGGATCAAGAATTTTCATTCTTATCGAACTTTTGACATCGAACATTCTTGATACAAGTATAAAATTCTCTACTATTTCTCTGACTGTAGTTCAAGCATACAAAATCTCCCTGAAGAAGAAGCTGTACGAATTATGCGATTCAAAATATAAATGTTATATTACTTTACCCACATTATTTTGCAAGATAAGTTGAACAAATATGGCGCTTACCTTAACGACAACTAGCTTTTCGGAAGTCCATACCAGTTCCTTGTTTCTCCATGTACATCTCAGCCATTCATCTGGAAAGAGAAGAATACCCGTTGGTATTAGTGCTATTTATTTTTTAAAGAGCTTTTTACGCATTATTTGAAAAAAATCTATAAAACCTGTTAAATTCAGCTTTCTTAAACAGTTTAATGCCAATTCTATGAAATTGAAAGGTATGCCAAAGTGCTAAAACACCTGTTAATCTCCTACTTACCTCTTTCATGAAACAAACTTAGTCGTAAAAATGCGTCTCATTAGCCGATTTGACTGATGTTTATGGTTTTATTTTGTTGAAGACCAGCCTGGATCATGGGTATCCATTCGCTTTGAGCTGTTCGTGGTTCGTATTCGTTACCTAGAACACTGTTACCAACACTGTCATGGACTAATTATACCCCCATTCTGTACATTCGGCTTATTAAAAGTGCGTCTGCTTGACCAAAAGGGCCGTGGGCTTTTTGGTTTTGTGCAGCAAAAAAGAAGCCGAGAAGTGTAAAAATATGCTGCCAATGCTGCAATTTATTTATTTATTTTTGGTACAAAAATGTTCAGACTCGTTCATACGAGCACAGCAAACCATCCCCACACGGAGGGCCCAACGGCGTTCTACATACAACACCCATACGTGATCGTACGTATGCTTGTGTGCACATTGTTTATTTCACACACTTATTGGCCCGCGGGCGCTACTGGGCACAGCACTGCCATCCTCGCAATCCCCTCCAGCTCCAGCACCAGCTCCAGCTCCAGTTCCATTCCCATTGCCGCGGCTCGCTTCACTGCGCTCTGAAGCCTTGGCAATTGGCTTGTCTTGTCTTGTCGTACGTTTTCCAGCTAAGATTGGCGACGCCATGTAGTTAACGCGTTCGCACTTTTTTTCTTCTCTCCTCTTGTTGCAGCAGTCCAGTGTCCGAGCCTCGTGTCCACTCCATTGAGTTTTCATGCCACGCAACCGCAGCGAAATTGGCTAAAAATGACACTCGTTTTCACTGCTGGGCCATTGGGGTGACAGGCGAGGGGAGTGCGGGGGGGTATGCATATAGCATATATATATATATATGGAGGTGGGCATGGGCATGATTTCTGATTGGCCATAAACACACAAAAGTATTGAGTTTTATCAGGCTGCGGGCTATATGGAAATGGTTGGAGACGTTACATGACTTTGGCCCATACGAAAATTGCTTTGATAACTGGAACTGGAAGGGGCGGTGGGGGGAATTTGTATACTGAAAAGTGGTTTTTAGCTTGAAGGTGCCACATGAGGGTTTTTTTTGTTTTTTGACAAAGCAATTGATGAGACTGCAATAGGGCAAGGCATGGCCTGCAATTGGAGAGGAAAGTCCACGAAATGAGTTGCATAAAATATGAGTAGGTTAAAGGATTATGAAATGATAAATATTGGCAGAGTTAAGTAATCAGTGATTTCAGTTGAGTGAACCATCTTTGGTGAACATGGAAGTCAACAATAATCTCACACAGATAAGTTCTGCAGGAATGAAAGCCTTACTTGTGAGCAGTAAATTGTTCTGGTACCTCTGTCTGGGTTTATCTAGTTCTAAAATGTCCCTAAAATTGGTGCTAGATATTGTATATTCTCGTAGTCAGTTACTAAAACCAAAAGAAATGCCGATTTTATATACGGTTGTAGTCATTAAAGTCCATTTGTTTGGGCTTCGGTTATCTGTTTTTATTCAGGACGGTAAGAGGTTTCAGACTAGTTAAGTATAACTTTTGTTAAACAGGAATATTAAATAAGATTTGATCATAGATTCTTGGCTGGACCTTACAATTTGCACCCATTTCTTATCTTTATGGTTTCATATAAGTTTTACACCAGAATATTACTTTCGAAACCTTATAGAGGCTTAAAGTAGAGGCTTAAAGTACCAAGGATTTTGCTTCCACTTGAGAATATTGTTTTTAGATCACCAGTTTTCAACAATAAGAGCTACATTTAGGGCAACGTTTCGAGTATTATTTGATTTCTTTCACTATAATAGGCTGAGGAGTTTAACGATCGTATGGTCTATCATATTGATGTCTTCAACAACCTCCAACAGTTTCTACTAATTCAGTTCGGGAGTGGTTACTAATTTTATTTGGTATCTTACCATGTTTTTGAAAGAATAAGATCATTTTGTTTCAATTCAAGGCCAAGTACAAACATATGCAAAAATCAAAGGCAACACAGCGTATGAGTAATATCATAAACTTTGGAGCCTCTCGCGAATTGAATTGTGGTGCTGTTTTCATACCCTTGCAAAGGGAATTATAATTTTGCCCAGAAGTTTGCAACGCATAGAAATATTAACTTCCGACCCCATAAAACATATATATTCTTGATCAGGGTGACGAACTGAGTCTGTCTGTCTGTTTCTACGCGAACTTGTCTCGCAGTTTTGAAGCTTTCCAGCTGAAATTTTGCACAGAGTCTTATTTTTGCTGCACACTACTAATATGTAGGAACCGACCGGATCAGATGACTATATCTCATACCTCCCATAGGAACAATCGGTCGGAAAACTAGTTTTAGTACGAAAAACTTTTTTTTATTTCAATGGTAACGTCTCCAAACTTTGTAGTCGTAGGTTTTCTATGTATTTTTATAATTCTACCAAGTTTTAATAAAATCGGACAACTATATGGTCTAGCTGACATACAAAAGAAAAGTCGGAAAAACAGTCTTAATTAGAAAAACTTTTTCCTTTTTAATGGTAGCATTCTGCAATTTTGTATTTGTTTGTTTTACATGCTTTCACATAATTTTACAAATTTTTGGCCAAATCGGATGACTATATCATATAGCTCCCATACGAACGATCGTTCGGAAAATGGGAAAAAGAGTATCTTTTGAAAATATTTAAGCGAGCACTTGCAAGGGTATAAAAACTTCGGCACAGACGAAGTTAGCTTAGCTTTCAAGGTCAGAAATCTACCTTCATTACCAAAAGCAAGTTAACATTTTAAGCAATTCCTTGCATACTTATGGGCAAAATGATGTAACAAACTTAATGAAGCTGCTCTAGTACTATCAATGATAAGACAATTATGTGCTGCCATAAATCTCTGAATATGCTTTGTACGGGTGCCAGGATACAACAACAACAACAAAGGAAACCAATAACAGAGTGGCCACGATCCGATGGTGATCAATTGAATCTCTAGACTTAGACTTAGACTCTATACTACTTTACTTAAGATTTCACCCTGTATGTCCAAATGTATGTTTGCACAACTTTATGATTTCCTTTCCCCTATTGTAATATATAAAGGGTATTATAAGCATGATTTGATCCTGATAGAAGAAGAAGTACAATTTTAAGTACGACTAGACCAGTGTTAGTCGGAATCAAATTGTCTTTATTAAGCACTGTATATTTTGATATAAATAAAGATTTTGAATGATTTTATAAAATATTTTAATTTATGCTTTGAACAATGCTTCTTGACTGATTTCTCAAGCTGGCCATTAGATGTCACCTCTTCTATAAGCATTTGGCTGGCCAGCTTCTTAAATGATGAAAAGAAAAGAAAGGCTTTTTTAAAGCATAGAAAATAAAGAAATACAATTTTAAGAGACAACTCCATTAAAAACAAAAGGATGTTCTCTCTAATACTATTCTTTAGACCTAAGTCATTATCTTAATCATACAAAATCATAAAAAGCTAATAAAACTAAAACTTTTATAGAAACTTTTATAGAATTGTTGAAATAAACTAAGATTTTCTCTTTAAGACTCGAGTGCTTGATAGTCGTGTGCGTTAGGATGCAGTCGTCCCTGCGTTCAGGCTACAGAGTTTTGAGTTCAAGTCTCTGTAAGGTAAGCAAAAAATGTTGAGGATATCTCAAAAATCAATCGAATCTTTGAAAAAAGGGTGAAGTGGTGTGGTCAGTAGAGTCACCACTTCACTTCTTCTTTCTTCCTAACATTTTTTGAAGACTTCAAAAGTTGAGTTTGATTAAAAGGGTTAGTTTTAGTGTAGGGTTTGGTTTTCCTTGCGATGGTGTTCGGGTTCTTTCGCAATGTGTGCCCTATCCAACTCCAAGGAAGGCAATGGAGTGAAACCCGTTGGACGGACTCGGGAGGGCAGCTGACAGACCCAAAGATACATGGAGGAGGACTGTCGGTAGAGAGGCGAAAAGCATCAGGAAAAGTTGGGGAGAACTTAAAGCGACGGCTAACAACAGAGTTCGCTGAAGAGGAGTAGTTGATGCCCTATATCCCACCTAGGGATTCGAATAGAAGAAGAAGAAGTAGGGTTTGGTTTTAGCCATTCAGGGATCAACCCAATATTGCCTTGATTTTAGGTTGAAGATGAGAGCGTTCATACATCAGCAACCTCTCTGTCACTGCTCAGCGCTCATTAGTTCTGGATCATCCACTCGTAAGCTGTTTTATAATAACTTCTCCCAGTTCCACCAACCAATCACTCATTGTGATTTCCATTTCCTCATTATGGTTTTCCCCCAACACCAACCACAAAATCTGAAGAATCTGTCAACAATTCCAGCTATGCGGCACTTGTGTAAAGGGCATGAAAATATCGTCGTGTCGCATGCTTTGCATTTTGTACATGTTTTATAAATAACGCCAGTAGTGAGTAGAAAAAAAAGAGCGATCTTCTCGTACGTAGTACATCTTCAGCTTCAAGAACATGGATTTCGTTTTAAAAATCGTGTCTTGTTGGCTGTTTTTTTGTTTTTTTTCCTCCGCTCGTTGTTGTGTGCCCACAAAGGGTAGTGCAAAATATGCAGAAGAGCGAACCGGGAGGGGGGGAAGCTTAGAACGCAGATCAACTCAGAAGTCTCATGGCTAATATGCATGCACGAAAGTATGTTTGGTGGCTTGTAAAAAGAAAACGGTTGCCACGCAAAAAAAAAAACCAATAGATCAGGCTATGCCACTAACCGAAACCTGTCCCGACTCCCGTTTGGCCATCCCATAAGGATGACACATATTTGGCTTAACGAATGTCACCAATAGACATCGGGAAGGCTACACTGGGAAAACATTCGATCAATTATGTGACTGGCAATGCATTTGATGATTTCCACATGCTTAGAGTTTTCGGCTCAGTGTCTGGCTGGTTCCTTCACTCGCCGTAGTGTTGGTCCACGTTCCGATGTTGCTAGTGTCAAAGTCACGTTTTCGTTCGGCTGGAAATATTGAGATTGAGTTACGAGCAGCCAACAACTTTTTGTCAACACGCGAAGCGCTGCATAAATGCCGCTTAAATGGCATAAAATATGCATATGCATTTTGCAGCCTGTCTCCCTCTCTTGCTCACTCTCTGACCAGTTACCATTACCCGGTACCTAGTTAGCCGGGAGGAGTAGTTACCTGGCCAGTTATCGCACCACGCTCAACATATTTCAAAGTTACACGACTGACGACGACGACGACGACGACGACGACGACTCGACTTTACCTGACACGCCCTTAGTTAGTTAGTTGTCGGACTGTCTGTCCATGTCCATCTTCCTCCAGCTTGCCGCTCAGCTCAAGCTGAAGCTGAAGCCGAAGCTATGTGGCCAGTTTCCTGTTGTTAGCTGTAGGGTTACCACCTCCTCCTCTACCATTCTCAAGTTGCAAAAATTCTTTGTAATTTGCGTTTTTCACACCCATTTGATGTAGCACCACGTTTTTAATCTTAATCCCTGCCACCAAAATGCTAACTACCTTATAATACCATGAAATGGTGGCAGAATACGAGGGACGAGACCATCATAAATCGATGGTGTTGACTGGATGGCAGGTTGCCCTGGGAAAAAAACTGTCATGTAAATGTAATTGTTTGTCAAGATAGATGGATTATTATTTAATTTAAAGATTCAAATTGAAATATATGAGCATTTAATTACAATTTGAGGCCACTTAAAGCGGTGGGGAAAGAGTGTTTCGTAAGTTTTATGTGTTAACTTAATTGAGGTTGAAGATTTGTTACGATTTTCCAAATTTAGAATTAATTTTTAACATTTTTCTAAGTTGGTTCGAAGCTTGCATAGAACCAGTCAAGTTTTTTACTGTTTATAAGCAAAAGAATGTTCGCTGAAGCGGCTAGGTAGCAGCGCTGCATCCAAATTTAGGCCTAGCATACACTTTCCGACTTTCTTACTTGCTCGAACTGGTTTAGGGTAGATTTTGATAAGGATAAAAGCTTATTTGCGACATCTAATCAATATATACACTAAAATTTCAATAACAAAGATTTAATAATTTGCTCTAAAAACTGGTTTGATACAGAACTACCTATCTACACATCAAAACTCAGAAGAAGAGAATGAATAGTCTGTGAAATTAGGCTCTGATCCCCTTCTCAACTGGTTCGAAACAGTATCAAAGTAAACTTCATATTTATATAAATGACTCCGAACCACTTTTGAACCATTTTTATGATTTGATGTGTAGATTTGTTAACTCTCTCGCCACTTTGCACGTAAAATTAATCGGCCAATCAAGACTCGTGTTAAAAAGTCATTCCCCATCGCCCTGGGTTGAGTCATATTTGCATTTTCGAATGCCCTTTGGTGGCATTTTCAATGGTCTCCACAGACAACAATGAACCATACCAACCATCCTGTCTCGATCTCTGTCCGAATGTGCGTAACAATTAAATCGTGTGGTTACTTCTTCCCCCCTGTATTGGGCACACAATTTGCACAATGATCGGTGGGCCAGCAGGATGCCACCGCCAAATTGCGTGGCTTTATGCACCTAACTCCATCACGATCCGCGACATGAAAATAGTTGCCTCCTTGGCTGGTGGCTGGTGGTTGTTGGTTGTTGGTTGTTGGTTAGGTAGTTGGTAGTGGGAAGCGTCACATCACGAAGTCGACGCCAACATCATCAGCTGCCACCGAGCGAGGTTCGAACTGGAGTTTTGCTTTGCATATTTAGCAAACACATTCCCAATGCTCGTAACGAAAAACGGTTTCATTGTTGCCGACACAACAACATAAAAGCCTGCGCTCCTTTTGGTGGCCAACACACACACACACACACACACACACTTACACATAGCCGGAGAGAGATAATAACAATCGACACAGGCCAGAATCGACCACAGACCAGAGCCCAGACCAGGCCAGACCAGAGACCACGGCAAGACCAACCGACAAGAAAATAAGTTGAATAAAATTATTGTGAACACGTCTCGTTGATTTATTGTGAAATCGCGCATGAGTAATGATCGCATATTTGGGTATGCTTGTTGTTGTTGTTGTTGTTGTTGCTGCTTTTTATCCGAAAGAGAAGGTCGCTCCTCCACTTGGTCGGCACTTGGGGTACAGCATTTTTTTGTTGTTGTTGTTGTTGTTGCCCCAATGGTTATTGCTCATTTTCGTATCGATACGTAAGCCGGTGTTTCTGTTCTGTTTACATTTACCCAAAAACGTTGCTGCTCTCTATTGTTGCTCTAAATGGCAGCCGAATGAGTTGAACATTTTGACCAAAAACAGCGCACCCAAACAACGGGAGGATGGTTTTTGGGAGTTCTGTCGGCATAATAAAACATGCCGATGACGATGGGGGCCCGCCGCACTCGCACCGAGAGCGATCTCGTTTGGTTATCTAATCGGCTTTTATAATTGGGAACCAACAAGCGAGCCACAGATTCAGCGCGATCATTGTGTAACAATTAAGGTAAGAACATACAACAAAAACAAAAACAGGCCCGAGTCAACACTGGGCAACAAAAGGTTCCTGCACTGTTGTATCTCAAGTGTTTATTTTAAAACTCTTAAACTAAGAAAACAATAAAAAATTAAAATAATATCATATGAAGAGCATTGAAGGATTTTCGAAAGGAACTTAGAGATGAAATCAATGAAATTGAAATCCAAACGAACAACCCAACTTCCACTCGAGAATGATCTGAAGAAAAAATCCAGTAAATTTAAAAAAAAACATCCAAAAAATAGTTGAAATTTTAAAAAATTAAGGAACTTTGACATATAAAAAGAATATTACACAGAGAAAAATCCGTAGAGGTCTTGAAAAAGTTAAGAATTCGTAAAAGTTAAAACAAACTACTTTACTTTTGCGAGTCTCTACTGTATACCGAAAGAATTGGACATGCTTGAAGAAGATTTGGTCACACAAAACTCCTAAAAGTTCTTCGCTTTTCGGCAATACCTTCTTTCTGAGAAACTAAAACAGAGGAAAAACCTGTGCAGAAAATAAGTTGGCATCCACTCAAAAAAAGAACAAGATGGTCTTCAAATTGTGAAATATTCTTGTTCTTGGAATGAAAATAAGTTGACCTCCACTCAAAATAAGAGCAAGATGTTCTCTCATGTCTTGGTATATTCTTGTTCTTGGAATGCGCACAATTCAACTCAATTACCGCTCCGAAAAGTATAAGTTGCCATTTAAACACGCTTTTTCAAATGTGTGCAATGGCACAGTGAGCTAACACGTCGTTGTCTTTGAGCTCAAAAGGTCTCCAAATGTTTTCTTTCTATCTAAAATGAGCCAAGGAAAGTAGTGTTGTTGTTGTACTAGCAAGTGATGCATGAAATTCATAGAAATATGCCACCTCCAAAGGTTCCAAAGGTTTATCGACTCCCGATTCGATCAATTGAAATCCCCCCCAATTATAAGAGCCACTTAAAACCTCAACCAAACCAGTTGAGCTTAAAATATTCCCAAAAAACGAAACATTCCAACTTAAATCAAGTTTTGTGATCTTTTTGAAGTGAGAACATTTTAACATTTAGGGAAAACCTTTAATGATATGTTTATGGTAACAATTGCGTTAATATTTGGTTCAATATTCTTGGATTTTTAGCAACTGTGCAGAAATTAAATTGTATTTCACAAAATACGATTATGTTTAGTCAGTTTTTTATATTATTCGATTTTTTCGCTCTTTAGTTTGCTAAAAAACACTTTATGGCCCGTCTTTCATCCAATTTCAGCAAAATTTCCCAGAATTCGTTCTATAGGTACCTTTCTCCCTTCGCCGTCTATAAAGTTTGTTCAAAAGGACACTAATCACCTGATCTTTCATAATGATCGCTCACCGCTATTGCTTAAGAAAACCTAATTTTTGTAAAAGGTAACAATAACCTTACTTTAAACTGTTTTTGTTGACTTTAACCCACTGTTTAATCATCATTTCCCAGTAAAGATCACTCAACGACCATTCTGCCTTACTGATCATCGTTGCAGTATTCAAACTCACCTCCTAATTAGGCCAGCATAAAATTCTTAAACGCAGACCAAACCCGCGCTGATCCCACAACTTGGGTAACAGCTAATCCACAAAATTCTACAGACCCACGCATAAAATACTTTGGAAAACTAATGATTAGCAGAAAGAGACAGAGTGAGAGAGATCGAGAATCCAACAAAAATCTTTTATGATCACCCTAAGGAAGCGGCCAGTTGTAGAACCCACCTCTAATTGCTTGGAAGGGTCATAAAACTTACAACCGCAAAAGGATTTCCACTGTCAGCGGGGCCATTAATCCAGGTCCAGTCTCTGGTCTCTGACAACGCCTCTGTAACGATATTTTGTGTGCTTCTTGTTGTAGGTAGACACCATAGAAGGTCCATTGACATTGTGGAGCAGCAGCGGCAGCAGCACATTTTTCGGTCTTGGGTTAGGCTCTAATAATTTCGATCGTTATGAATTAATTTCAATGAGAAAGAGTGAGAGAGAGAGAGAGAGAGGGGGAGAGGGAGAAAAAGGTTGCCCTCGAGAGCACGACGGGTGGTGGCCACGGATTGTGTCAAAAGATATGCGACGCATGTGGCGCAAAGTTCCGCCAAATGCACAGTTGGTAGTCCCCCACGCTTAATATTTATTGTAATTTGCTGTTGGAATTTCTATATAACCCATTTTTCTACAGGTTTTTTTTTGGTTATATATTTCAGATTTAATTTATTTGGTTAAAAAGGTTAAACACACGCAAAATTGGCTCACCAGAAGTCGATTTGGCCGAGAAGCCAAAAGTTTATCGCGCATCCCACAGAAACCAACAAGAAATATGAAGTAAGTGAACCAACAGCCAACTGAGGCTGAGGCTCATTCTCAGGCAACGTTGCGTGTCTGGCCGGCTTTGACCCAAAATAAAGTTGGCATTTTGAGTGTTTTATTGCATGGACACAAGTTTCAAGCAATCAACAAAGCGACTGATCAAATGCAAGATCATCCAAATGGGACAGGCCCAGGCCAATATAGTCAAAGCCGGGGTTGAGGGGTTGACGTTGACCAACCGAGCCCCAGAGAGTAAGAGGAGAAATATGTTTATAAACATGCACATTTGGCACGCGATCATCAATTTATGTTCGTAACTGCGGCATTGCGTACTGTAAGATACTTTTATTTATATATATCTATATATATATGTGTACTTTTAAATGTTTATATTGAAGGCTTTTAGTAACTGCTGCTCATCGATATCACTGAACAACAAAGTTGTTACAAGAATGTGCCACAGATACTGCATATATGGAAAGTGATCGTGCCGGTTTCATTACTTTTCCAGGCACGCACAAGTCTGTTGTTGTTGGAGTCCAACAAAAAAAAAAAGTGAATTTTCCTAGTGCAAGATCAGAGACAAATACAGTTTGAATATTATATATATTTGTGGCTGGGGATTTAAGTTTTATAAATAGGTAGGAATATTCTACAATTTTTAAGCTAACAAATAGCTTTGCATACCCTTGCAGCACGTTTTTATAACTAATTTGAAGGACTTTTTCACTGAAAACAAATAAGTTTTTCTCACTAAGCTTACTTTTCTGACAGTACTTTTGTATGACAGCTATACTATATAGATGTCAGATTTCGACCAAACTTAGTAACATCATGGAAAATCAAAGCAAACTAAGAAATACAAAGTTTGGAGGCATTTTCTTTGAAAACAAACAAGTTTTTCTCACCAAAACTAGTTTTTCGACCGATCATTCCCATGACAGCTATAACCTATAGTCATCCGATTTTGACAAAACTTTGAAGAATTGTGTTAAAGCTTATAAAATGAATACAAGCCAATTTTAAAGAGGTTTACATTAAAAACAAAAAAGTTTTTCTTACAAAGACTATTTTTCTAGGCTTACTTTTGCATGACAGCTATACTATATCGATGTCAGATTTCGACCAAACTTTTCAGAATTATGGAGAAGCATTAAAAACTAGTAAATACGGAGTTTGGACATGTTTGCATTGAAAACAAAAAAGTTTTTCTCACTAGAACTAGTTTTTCGGCCTATCGTTCCTATGGCAGCTATATGTTATAATCATCCAATCCAGCCGGTTCCGAAATTCGGTGGCGATAGCTTTCAAGTTGACGGAGGAGATGGCATAAGAACAGACGGACAAGGCTAAATCAACTCAGCTCGTCATGCTGATCAGGGATGTATATACTTTATATTATGATAGAAACGATTCAGTGTTGGATTAGTTTTCGGTGTGGAGAATGGATCCAAAACGTGTGCCAAGAACTTATAAACTAAGCTACAAGTAATACTTTTACGGACCAAAACACTTTCTCACCAATTCAAAAGCGGATCCGTATTTGTTAACGATTGAATGGTCACTATTATTCTAAAAGATAATTATAAAATTTATAGTTATATTGACAATGATATGTGACGGAATACTGTGATGAATTTTTTTAAGAAAAGATGTTCCAAGTTCTTCGAATTGCCAAAGGCCAGAAATCGGATCGAACTGCAGTCGCTTGGTTTATCCTACCGAGTATGGGACAATGGGCAGCCTGCTGAATCCCTCAATGTCTCCTCCCGCATATTAAATAGTATATTCTTGAAATATATTTAACTGAAATATAATTATTATTCGATTTTCATATTCCAAAAGAAACAATCAGCTGTTTCTATTTGCTGACACTTGGCTGTTCGATAACACATCGATAGTTAATCTAGCCAGTTAGCGGGAAAAGGCTAAACGTAGCTCAAATAAGCATTAAAATGAATGTTGTCAAAAATGTGACTGTAAGACAAGACTCATAAATAGATATAATATGATAGATAACAACGAAGATACAGGCCAAATTCTTAAGATTAGGAATATAAGAAATTTTGGGAACTTTTTTCTTAAAAATAAGTCTGCTTATTCATTTAAATCCATTTCAGCCCCCTTTTAAACAATCCCACAGAGAAAATAGGATAGTATACAATATCCATTGGATGATTTTCCGTGTCCATTTGGATTGGATATGTCTATAATATCCTTTCAATCGTCCAACGGAGCTGAGAATCATTCAAAGCATGTGAAAAATGTTCATCACTAGGATGATTTTTTGCTCCTTTGGATGATAAGAAGGATATGAATGTCATATTGAGTCCAAATGGATCCGCCAATTATGATTTGCATCAACAGTAGATCCAAACCCTAAATTTCAGCTACTAAAGGAGCAGTGAATCCAATTTTTTCAATTGTCTGCACGCCGATCAAGTGGCCATCAAGCTCTCCCGAGGGAGGAGGGGGCTTCGCTTACAACTTTCAGGTGGATCTATATTTGTGTGCTGGTTATGGAAACCTGATCGCTTCCTCTAACAAGCAGCTGATGTGAATGGAAATGATTTCAACACAAAATACCACATCAAACTACCTACCTCCCCACTGGCTTAACTCCGCCTTCCTGGAATGAAAACAGCTAAAGACTTAATGCCACATTCATTCCGATCCCCCCCCCCCCCCCATTCCACTTGTGCACATCTGTGTGTAGCCACAATAATTCTAGCTCAAAATCAAATATGATTAATTTTTGGGTTCTGACAACTCTACAGCTACAGCCACGGCCAGCGGAGGAAATCTCTCTAAAAGTCATGCCCATGGCAATTGGCTTGGAACACGTGTTTGTTTGGGCTGCCTTGCTTGTTTTCTTCTCTCTCTCTCTATCTCCCTCTAAATCGCAGCTTTCACTCATGCGTGGAACGGACTGGGACTCCGAGTCCGTTCGGGAAATGCGCATGCGCAAACGCAAATGTTGCATGGCCAAGTTGGGAGCCTCCGACTGGCAGCAGCAGCAGCAACAACAACCATGTACATGACATAGTGCCTGTCGTCTCATTAGGATTAGACCCACGTTATTTAATTGCATGTTAGGGATTCCTCTGCTTATTTATAATGAGTTAGTTAAATACACACGCACAAAGTAGTGGAAAGTAGTGGAAGGCGTTGCCTTCTCTTTTGGATGATTAATGACCCTAAGAACGGACGCATGTTAGGCGGGCGGGCGGATCGCTAACTACATCTTGTTGGTTTTTCGTGAATTTATTTACAAATAAAATTATAGCCTGCCTCGTCGGCCAAGTGCAAGGGCAGCGCAACAGAAACTCAACTCAACTGTAACAACATTGCGGGGCCATTTAAACACCCCATAAACAATTTGCCATAATTTCGTCGTGTCGTCTCAGTCTCCGTCGTTGTCGGCGCTCCCTCATTACAAAATGACGGCAAATTGCAATTTTCGAGCTGCCCGCATGCCAATCCCAGTCCCAGTCCCAGTACCAGTACCAGTCCCAGTAGCTGCTTCGGCTGTGACAATCAACGCGCACGTCCGCCTGATGATGTGATGTGATCTGATGTGATGAGTGCGTCTATCATATCGTCAACGTGCGTCGTCGGCGTCGTCACTGTCAACCGACAACATCATCATGCAGCCAAAGAGCCAGCCTTGATCTTGATCGGAGGCGGAGGAGCAGAGGCAGAGGGAGAGGGAGAACCACTCGGCTCATCATCATCGTCATCGAAATTGTCATGTCACGAAAGTTAGCTCCCAGCAGCTGTTTCAGATGTGGTTACCACAGCTCCGAGCCAGCGGCAACAGGCGGCGGCGTCTTCAGCTTTATTGTGGTTCTCTTTTTTATAGTAAACTCTGGGCCATGGGTATAATAACTTTTTTATAGGGTTTGCTAATAAAAAAAATATATACGAAAACTTCAAGCCAATCTTTTTATGAGCTGCTAATTGGCATGAATAGTCCAATCCCAATCAACAAGGACTCGTCCTACTTTGGACAAGTGAATGTCTCTTAACAGGTTGAGGCAAGTATTCCGGCATGGACGAGAAACGCTTGAGGTTTAATTTATTTTACATACTTGCTAAGACATAATTTCTTAATTTATTTAAGAAATAAGTATAAGGCAAATATCTATGAAATTGTGATAAGAAAAGCCAGCTCAAACGACGCAGTTAAGCAAATGTAGGTAAACTTTAGTTTATTAGCAGATTAGCTGGGAAGCTTACCAACGTCTACTTTCTGGCCTTGATGCACGGAATTTGATATTGTGGAAAATCTTATCTCTGTTTTGAGCAAACATGCGGAAAGTAAGTAACCTCATAGGTGCTGCCCCACCGAAGATTTGGTTGTTCTAGAGGAAAACATTTGGAACAATGGTATCATAATACACTCAAAAGAAATGTATTTTCATGTGTTTTAAAATTCGCCCTAAAATAATTGGTTTTTCTTAATTTAAAAGAAAATTTCTGGTTTTTAGAGTAATTTTTTCAATTTAGTATAATTTCTTAGTTTAAGAACTCGAAGTTTTTTTTTCTTAAATTTATTATATTATTTTTAGATTTTTTTTCTTAAAACTTTCTTAAATTTTACTTTGAATTATGATAAGAAATTCTTTGCACGGTGTCTTAAAATACCTTTGAAGTTAGCAAAACTCAAAAAACTTAAGAAACTAGTTTCTTAAACTAGTTTCTTAAATTTAGAAAAAACAAGTTGAAACTTTGCCCTAAAATTGAGAAATTTCAATCTACAAAAGCTCCCCAATATTTAGAAAAATATTATAAAGACTCCGCTTGTTATTCTCAAATACGAATTCACTGCACTTGGAATATTCGGGTTGATATGTGCTTAACATTTGACTGCGTTCTTTAATGTGACTCACACGAATTCTTAAGATAATCGAATGCTTCAAGATCCCCTACAGGTTGGAGCATACCCGAGTTCAAATCCCAGATGAGGTAAAGTTAAGCGAGAAAGCTAAGCTAACTTCGTCTGTGCCGAAGTTTTTATACCCTTGCGAGTGCGAAATAATTTTTTTCCCCCAACGACCCATTTTCCGACCGATTGTTTGTATGGGAGAGCTATATCATATAGTCATACGATTTGGACAAAAATTTGTAGAATTGGGTGAAAGCATGTAAAACAAGCAAATACAAAATTGCAGGATGCTACCATTAAAAACAAAAAAGTTTTTCCAACTAAGAAAGTTTTTCAGGCCTATCTTTTGTATGGCAGCTATACCATATAGTTTGCCGATTTCCATCAAACTTGACAAAATTATAAAAAAGTATAGAAAACTTATGAAACCAAAGTTTGGAGACGTTTCCATTGAAAAGAAAAAAGTTTTTCATACTAAAACTAGTTTTCCGACCGATTGTTCCTATGGGAGCTATGAGATATAGTCAACCGATTCGGTCGGTTCTGATATATTAGTAACGTGCAGCAATAAAAAAAGACTCTGTGCAAAATTTCAGCTCGAAAGCTTCAAAACTGAAAGACTAATTCGAGTAGAAACAGACAGACAGACGAACGGACAACGCTTAATCGAATCAGCTGGTCATCCTGATGAAGAATATATAGGTTATGGGGTCGGATTTAAATGCAAGCTTCTGGAAAAAATAATAATACCCTTTACAAGGATATAAAAATGTTAGAAATGTTTAGGATATACTAATTGAAAGCTACGAAATGGGATAATATCATATATAGTTCCCTAAAATATATATGCTTGTTGTCATATATTTAGGTACCAGTTGCTGCCATACATGCGTCAGAGAAGTATGTTAATATTATTATGAATTCTATTCAGTCTGATCAGATAGCTGGCATACAAAAATCTGATAAATATCAGGGCTTAACTCAATTCCGGTCTTTCGCAGTTCAAGTGCGAGGAGGATTGATTTGATTACGGGCTTTTCCATCCCGGAATTTCGATCTTGATCCCTACTTTAGCTTTGCAGAGCTGGAACTAAGCTCAATAAAGGCTTAATTCAACAACACACGGGATTGATATAAGCTTGTTATTCGAATTCGAAGGTCTTTGAAAAAGTGTTTTATTAAAAACTTTGTATTAGATGTGTAACTTTGCATAACGCTTAGGTTACATATAATCTCAAAACACACAAAAGCAACAGCAAAAAATCGTCTAGTGTATCAAAATCTTCGATCTTGAACCTTTTTATTTCCCACATATCTCTCCCCGTACTTGTTTTGTAATTGCTGCTGCTGGTCTTGAGGTTTTGTGGCTTAAATGCCTTTTAAATGCAGCTCCCCACGGGAATATGCCGTCGCCAGTCCCAGAGTCTGAGTCTTGTTGTTGTTGTTGTTGGTGTTGTTGCTGTTGTTGCTGTTGTTGCTGTTGTTGCTGTTTGCTGTTGTTGCTGTTATTGCTGCTGCTGCTGTTGATGCTGTTGACATTGTGATCAACGATAGCGGCCTGACAACTGATGGCAATCACTTGTCGCGCTTCAGATCATCCGCCAGAGCCAGAGCCAGAGACGGGGGCCAGTGTAGCCGGTAGCCAGAAGCCCATGCCTTTGACACAGATTTGTTGTTGGCCTAAGTTGGCGACAAACGCCGTCGCCTTTTTTGGGCCTCCAGGCGTCGTCTTGCTCGTCATCGTCTAAGAACCCTTTTTGTTGCCAATTGACAATTGATGCAACATCAAAAACTGTCTAATTAAAAACATTGCCGCAAATGCGTATCCATCGATGTGTATGAGATGCCGACAAAAGCTTTTGCTTTTTGACTTTATGACATTTGAAGTTGGAGTGAAGCTGGAGCGGAGCGGAGTGGAGTCGGCGGTAGACGGAGCACTTGCTATTTATTTAGTAATTTTTCTTAACAATTTTTTTTTCCTTTCTTCTCTGTGCTGGGGCTCTTCTTCTGGCTAAATTATGGACTCTCATGGCGGACTATAAAAACAACAATGATTCGTATAAATTGGAAACATTAAAAAAGCAATCAAAAAATGTTCAGGCCTTGGGTCTTGCGGGTCAGTTTAACCTGCGTGTTAACCTGTTGCCGGCTTGAAATCTCAGTCCGATGCAGCCGCAGCCGCAGCCGCAGCAGCGGCTTCACACGAAAAACTGTAGATTGAACGGCGATCGAGTGGAGATTTCTATGGGTTCAACCTCACTCAACATTACGAGTATTTTGCCTTAACGCCTTGACTGATACCGTCGATTGTTAATCAGTTAGATATAAAACAAAAAATAAAAGAATCCACGACATGTTAATGATGTTTCTCTGTTTTCGTTTCGTTTCTCTTGTTTTCCTAGAAGAAGTTGCGTCCATTGATGTTATTTATGTGAAATGTCTGTGAAATTATTGCCCCCTCGTTCGGCCGGAGGAATGTATTTTATTTTGGTTTCTTGTGTTTTACTCGCTTTTAATTAGCATCCCACCAGCCTCAAAAATAATCTGAAAAGAACAAACATGGTAATTTAATCTCTGGAAAAAAAAAAACTGATTTCCATCTCGATTCAATTTGATCACTCAACAAGCAGTTGTCTTTCAGACTTTTAAAAAGTGATTCGTGCTGATAGTTTCGAGTTTTTGGAAGTGGGGGAGAGGGTTGCTCTTATCTTGAACTGATTTGACGGTGCTTTGTCTCTTTGATGGCATTTAGTTGCAAATAGATGACATATTAAAGAATCTAGGGCGATCATTAATAAAAAGTAAACACAAAAAAGAAACAAGGTAAATAGGTGAAAGATTGGATATAAAGAAGATTGGAATTTGGGCACTGGCCTTAAAATTTGTTGGGCATAAAATATGTTGCTTTAATTTGAAATCAGTTTAGCTTTGAATTATGTATTTAAATTTCTTAACATTAAGCTTGGACTCACTAATCGGAATGGATGCATTGATCATTTTGGGTAATGATCGGTGATTTCGGAAAACCGATTGGATTTTACTCTTAATAGGCCTTAATGGAAGAAGCGATGGCGATTGGGGGGGGATTAGCAAGGGAATAAGCCGAGTAGTTGTGGTGTTTACCACGGCCAGACTCATTAGGCCCACAAGCAGAATGCCTTTTGTCAGAAGTTCTTAACCCAACCCGTTTTGTGCTCGGATGTACACTGAAGTGCCTTGAAAATGAATAAACAAAGTCTATAAAATTCCTACATTAATCCCAATGGCTTTGCTAATATCGAATCAGTAATATCAGTAGTTCAAATGCCAATGGCAAGAGAATAGAATCATTAAGCCGTTCGGCTACAGCACTTGCGATATGCCTATCTAGTGTTCGCTAATCAAATCGTTAGGTGAAGGTAATGCAGACAAAAGCTACATGTAAAATTAACAACAAAGTTTGCTGGTCTTTCTAGTTTGATATTTGGGATTTCAATTGTAATCCACCTCAGCTTCGGTATAACTCATACGATTTCAAAATGATATAATATAAAGCGTTACATCAACATTTATACCCTTGCAATAGGTATTATAAAAATAACGGTAACGCCTAGAAGGAAGCATCTCCGACCACAAAAAGTATATATATATTCTTGATTATCAAGACGAGCTGAGTTGATATAGCATTGTCCGTCTGTTTCAAAGCTATCTCCTCCGTCAGTTTATCAGCTATCTTCACCAAACTTTGCACGAAGTCTTCTGTTACAAATACGCTGCACATTTGTCGGAACCGGAAGGATCGGATGACCATGGCATATAGCTGTCATGGGATCGACTGATCGAAAAACCAGATTTAGTGAGAAAAACTTTTTGGTTGTCAATGGAAACGCCTTCAAACTTTATATTTCTTAGTTTGCTATGCTTTCCCTTGATTCCACTAAGTATGTTCAAAATCGGACATCTATATAGTATAGCTGTCATAGAAAAGTTGAGTCTGAAAGTAGTCTTAATGAGAAAAACTTTTTTGTTTTCAATGTTAACCTCTTTAAAATTTATATATTTTCATTTTATAAGCTTTCACACAATTCTTCAAAGTTTTGTCAAAATCGGATGACTGTAGGTTATAGCTGCCATAGGAATGATCGGACGAGAAACTAGTCTTAGTGAGAAAAACTTTTTTGTTTTTAAAGAAAATGCCTCCAAACTTTGTATTTCTTAGTTTGATATGCCTTCCCATGATTCCACCAAGTTTGGTCAAAATCGAACATCTATATAGTATAGCTGTCTTAGAAAAGTAGAGTCAGAAAGAAAGTCTGGTATAGAAAGAAGGTTCGTACTTTCAAAATTCATTACACTGGGAAATAAGATCCAATATATTGCAGGGTTGGTGGTGATTCTATTTGGTTTTCATGTCCTTATGACGGAAATGGTCCCTTCACATGCAGATGTCTGGTGATTTGAGCTTAAAGCTGCTTAAATGACTTTTTTGGGCTCGATTTTTGGGTAACCTTTTCGTTTGATTGGCTTACTTTGATATTATCGTAATAAACATATCGCTACATCATTTATATTATAGTTATAAATTACCTTATTACTATACACAGAAAAAAAAGATCCAAAAAAGATCCCTTTGGAAAGGATATGTCTTAAATGTTATTTTTATTACCCAGTGGAGCTGCAAAATCATCCAAATGATCATAATTTTTCATATCCTTTGGATAGCAAGCTCCCTTGGATGTTTTAAGGAATATTTAAGACATAATAATTCCCAAATGGATACCGGAAATCATCCAATGGATTTTTTTTAAATATCTTTTTTGTTCTCTACGTAGAAATACATAATATGTTGTTAAAATTTTTCATAAGAATTCCATACAAATCATATTTTAAATCAGTGGGACTCGTAATTTTGAAGCCACGTTTTCAAAATGGCATATCTTCGCTTAAAAAAATTCGCCGAATTGTTTGAAATGCTTTATTTTAAAGCTTTGAAGTAATACTTCCGATTTAAGCAAAGAAAAGTTACATAATAATTTAGGTTCCTCATATAACTTGTCTAAAAATTGTATAAAAAGGCTTTATAAGCAACTTTAAGTTCAAATTATTCAAAATCTAAATGTGATCACCCATTTCCAAAAAGCAGATTTGTGTTCAGAACACACCAACCCTTCAATATGCTGAATATGCTGCTCCAATTCGGGATGGGATTGTTGAAGATCAAATGAAGCATAGTTAAGTTACAAGCTTAAGAATGTTCGTTGAAGAAGTGCAGTAGCAGCGCTGCTTTCAGCTGGCTTTGTAACATCAAAATTCATAAAGAGCATACACTTTTGTTTGTATAAAGCATATTTGATTAGGGCTTGACCGACAAAAGTCGGCGGCTGTTGATGCTGATCAAGAAACTGTGTACTGTATAGGGTCGAAGATGCTGTCTTATGGCTGTTACATTCTTTTGCACCAACTAAAAATTCTCTGTATACCTTTGCTTTAGAGTATAAATCATTTTGCTCAAAAAATCGACAAAATTTTGGCATTGTCTACACGCTGACCTGTCTATGTTGCTTCAATCTCTCAAGGGTAAGTTTGCTTATATTTCTGAAAATTGTGCAGCAAAGTCGACTCCTTTGGCTTCAACTGAAACCAGTGCTCCTTTTTATTTTTTTTTTTTGCAAAAACCATCCCATGCCCGCAAAAGCAGATGTCAAACAGCTAATTGGTTCTGTCCAAATTAAAATTAAATCAGTACCTTTCGAAATTTATCAACACAGGTCACTGGCCAATTTAAACCCACCACTGGACTTCGCCAGCAACCCGGGACCAGTTCTGGTGCACCTGCTCCCAATTCTCGAAACTTCAAAAGTTGATTGAATCAAATGACTCGAGAATTTATGTTTTTTTTTTTTTTTTTGCAAAACTCTTCTGCTTCGTCCGTCTTTTGTTCCATTCATCATAGGCCACTTCCTTTCTTGGCTTAATTTTCTCAATGGACTAACTAAGCGCTAAAATTCTATTCTCTTCTCTGCCATTCACAAATCAAAATCAGTTTAAACTAATTCCAATGGATGGCTTCGGAGTTCGTATGCTAATTTTTAAGTACGTTACGCCTCAGCAAAATCGTAGGCTTTTATTTTGATGGACTTAAGTAGTTTCTTTTTTATGAGCTGGGCCGGGCCGGGTAGGGCAGGGCAGGGCAGGCAGGGCAGTCAAGTCTTTTATTTTGCATATATGTAGATGATTAAATTTTAGGCATGAGCCCAGCATCAAGGTTGACTGGCTGGCTTGGGCCCGGGTTGTTTGTTCATCAAATTATATAGGAGCTACCACTCGAACACTCCCGGTATCCTTTCAATTCGTTAACCCTCTGGGCACAATACAATTGGGTTTTCTTTTGGCTTGGAACTGTTGTTTTGTCCGTGTCTGACATCGTCGTCGTCGTCTATGGTCGTTTTGATGTGCGTCCAGTCGGAACGCGAAAGTCTCGACTGGGAGTCGTGCTGCCAAGAGTTTTTCAGCGTGTTTGTTGTTGGCTGGCTGGAGAGCGTTGTAGGTAAACACTCGCGCCTACTAAAAATATCTATAAGCTCGCTGGCTGTGTGTGCGTCGCCGTCGTGCAACAACTTGAGGAACTCGACTCCGGGCAGCTGCAACGCGTTTCGATTAGTTGTCTGTCTGTCAGTCAGCCAGGCCTCATACCCAGACCCAGACCCAAGACCTGAACCCGTCCATGGAACAAAAAATGGAAAAAAAGCAAACGCCGTCGCTGCTGACGCTGTCTTGTTAATTTTTTGAGCTATTTATTTTGATGTTTTCGCTTTTACGCTCTCGTTAAGTCGACCAGACGCAATGCCAAACTTAAGTTGGAAATGAGAATAAAAAAAAAAAAAAAAAAAGAAGCGGTGGATGGGGTACAATTCTGCTGACCGTCGCGAATGTGAATGTCGGTGTGTGCAGCGTTGCAGCACGAGATAGTTCCGAAGAGATATGCATACGAAATTGGAAATGCTAATTAATATGTTTTGCGATATCTTTGAGGAGTCCTCCGGCCGGGCGCACTCTGTTTACATAAGCGTTAAGTGTGGCTCAGCACCCACAATAATCGAGATGCAGATACACACAACATTATGAAATTAATTTTTATTAGGCGTCAAGCCATAAAGAACAGCTGAGCCGCCGACTGGAGAGATGACTGAGTGAGTGAGTGAGTGAGTGAGTGAATGAATGAATAAATGAATGGCAAGCTCACATGACGACAACGCGTTATAATTAAGAACAATGGCCAGCTACTCAGCGAAAGAGAAAGGGGTGGCGGCGAGTGCCGGGAGAGGGGAGGTTGATTTGTTAGGGACTGCGGTTGCTTTGACACTTGATGGATTCCATTGGGTATGACGCGAATGAAGAGGCAAGTGCAGAGGGAGGCAGGAATGGAAATGGGATGAGTCAGGAATGCGGAATGTGGAAACCGGGTTAGTAAGGTGAATTCAGGGAAGGATATGCTTCCAATTGGGGAAAACTTAGCTCAGATTAGGCCAGGTTAGGTAAGGTTGGGTAAGGTTAGGTAAGGTTAGGTAAGGTTAGGTAAGGTTAGGTAAGGTTAGGTAAGGTTAGGTAAGGTTAGGTAAGGTTAGGTAAGGTTAGGTAAGGTTAGGTAAGGTTAGGTAAGGTTAGGTAAGGTTAGGTAAGGTTAGGTAAGGTTAGGTAAGGTTAGGTAAGGTTAGGTAAGGTTAGGTAAGGTTAGGTAAGGTTAGGTAAGGTTAGGTAAGGTTAGGTAAGGTTAGGTAAGGTTAGGTAAGGTTAGGTAAGGTTAGGTAAGGTTAGGTAAGGTTAGGTAAGGTTAGGTAAGGTTAGGTAAGGTTAGGTAAGGTTAGGTAAGGTTAGGTAAGGTTAGGTAAGGTTAGGTAAGGTCAGTATAATCGCAAATTTTAGTCCGATCTCTGAAATCTCTATGGAAAATCAAGAAAGTTCTCACTGTCAGATATTCTCAGCAAATTACACGTCCGAATTGATTCCTATCAATCCGTCTATTCAATACACCGCTTCTACATTTCCAAATCTCAAGGGTTTCCATTTTCATTGTCACAACAATTTGCTCGGGGGCGTCCCCTAATGCGGTCATTGTCTTTTGATAAAAAAGTAAGCAAAAAAAGCAATTACAAATGCAATAAAATGTACATTTTCGCAAGTAACAGCTGCTGTCCATGACTCATGTGACTGTGACCCAATGAGCAATATGCACCCACAAGACCCGGGCTACATACATTGGGCAATAACAAAAGCCCAAGACAAATGCAACGATTACAAAGAAATATAATTTGCGCAAA
This sequence comes from Lordiphosa andalusiaca, assembly GCA_035044965.1. Taxonomy (NCBI): domain Eukaryota; kingdom Metazoa; phylum Arthropoda; class Insecta; order Diptera; family Drosophilidae; genus Lordiphosa; species Lordiphosa andalusiaca. The sequence goes on along the minus strand of JAWNNM010001363.1, from coordinate 817,796 downwards.
AGAAAAAGAGAACGATCAGTCATCGTAGCGAAATGTTGCCTCAACAGCAGCGCAGCGCAGCGCAACTCAACTAATCTAATCAAATCAAATCGATGCTGGGGGAGACGCCCCGTATACTGTTACCCAGGAGGGAAACACTCGCATTGTGCAATCCTAAGCCAGGCACTTCCTGGCTTACACCCAACTTGGCCTGATCGATCGATCGATAACAAAAGAGAGGCACGAAAGAATAGCAACCGGGCAGGAACCAACAATTGAGCCAAGGATTGTAACAAAATCCTAGCCAAAGATATGGCTACATAAGGCACCTCTTCTTCACTTCGGTACGTACCTGAGAGCCCGGCCTGCCCAGATGATGCGAAGATGTTTGCACACGGTCAACTTTCAACACACAATTTGTAGTAGGCTACCTGCAGTTTACTTTTCAGTCGTTTTGGTGTGGGTTTTCCTGAGAACAGGCTGCGGGCCCATAACAAGCCTGACTGATACGCATCGCTTCGACGGAGTCTTGGGATGTGTTTGGTTAATCAGCACCTGTCGACTTGGGCCCGGACAGAGGGACAGGTACGGCGTACACACATTTTTGGGAAAGTTTTGAAAGTGTGGTCGGTCACACAACAACATATGGGTCGATCAATGCCAAAAAACAGATCTGATTCAGTCCGCGCTCCAATCCCCCAAAGCATAATGAGTAAGCTCTTGGATCGCGATTGCCTGCTGCTGTGCGGCGGCGGCTGCTGCTGTTTCTGTTGTTGCTCTCATAAATCAAGAAAATCAGTCAATTTTTTTTGTTATTGAGTCTGACATTGGCTGAATTAACAATTGATTTCAATAATTTTTTATGATTATTTTTTTGTGGGGTTCTTAAGCCGCAGCGATCGCTCCACTTGAGTGATTCAGCAAACATGCCCTCGCTCTCTCTCTTTTTTCTCTCTCCTTGTGGCAAACTCTTTCTCTCGCGCTGAATATGAATCTCACTCAAATTGAGCTCGTGGATCAGATGGGCGCTAAGAAAAAAGAAACTCGTCTAACCGGTATGACGAGTGTCAATGTCTCATTGGAATTGTTCGCTTTTGGCTTTGATGCTCAACGAATCAGACAGGAGGGGAGACACCATAGAGTGTGCATGCACATAGTGGGGCAAGATTGATTGGGTTTTGATTGAATGGGGAGCAAAGCGAATGTTGAGATTATATTTTGTCGAACAGCAGTTTTGAAAGTTTTTACATTACCCAAGGATTGAATACGAAACGCATAAGGAAAACAGATCTGTAAGTATTAAGGTATTGAAGGCTTAGAGAAGACAAGTTTACTTGTCGAGAAAGAAAATCCATAGAATAACAATTGAAAATACGGAAACATGGTTCGGTTCAGTGGTTCACACAGTTTTTGAATCACCGGTTCGGCTTATAATTTGGTTTTTGTAGCCAACTAAACAAGAGTTTCGGTTTGGTTCAGTGTTTTAGCCATAATTGAGTATACATTTGATGATTTATACATTTCATATGCTCGGAAAAGTTTTTTATCAAACATTTGAATTGGGCGGTCCGAAATCTTTTCAAAATCTTAATTATTTTACTTGGATCGGCTTTGATTTGATCATAACTTATCTCTTAGAGCTCATCCTTGAATAGATAGTCTCGACTTACTCTTAAATTCGATCGGAAAGTCATAAAGTCAGATTCAAACATATCTTTCTGTTCTTGGATTGCTCTTTAATCCACAAAATCTTAACCATTTAAGCCCGTACTTAGGTCTAAAATTCAAAAATGTACCTAAATCTGTTCAGATAGAAGGTTATTTTTACTTTTGAAGATAAAAAAGCTTAAAAAACACGATTTCTAGGTGTCCTAAGGTAAGAGATGTTACATAAAGTTGCGCTTACACATTAGTGTAAAGAATTATTCTGGTTTCAAAGGTATTAAGCCTCAGGTTTTTGCTCGAATCGAGTCTTTTTGGTCTAGCTAACCCTTCAAATATTGAACCGTACGTCAGAGAAAGCTATATTCAAACCAAAAAGCTTTTTAAAATGTTGTGGAAGCCCTCCTTAGGTGTATTTTTTTAGAACTTTGCACTTACATTTGAAATATGATAAGGGTATTCGCGAGCCCAGATGAAATGCGAAGTTTTTGAATGGAGGAAAATCTTAATTTTTAATTTTTCTGCCCGGCAGAATATAATTACATGTAAAAATAATAAGAAATCAATAAAATCTGTAAGAAATTTGTAATAATCTTGCGTGAACTATTTCCAAATGCGGATATTTTGTATTGAAGAATTTACATTTTTAAAATTAATACAATAAATACTTTAAAACAAGTCAATAGTCGATGAAAAAGATATTTTTCAATGGGTTTTTTTTTTATTAGAAGTTGCATATCCTTCTACGGTATACAGGTTTTTTTAAAGCAGTGGTGGGCACAAACAAAATCCCATTGCAGCATTGGCACGTTTTATTGAGGCTTCACTACAAGCTTCTACAAAAGTAGTATAATATAAGTAAATATACTACTTATATTAGTATTAGTAATACTATACTACTTATATTAGTAGTATATTATAAACTAAACATTATTCAAACCCTTTTTAGGAGGATTTCGGAGCCCCAAGCTGCCTCTGGGCAGTCAGGAGTTTCGGTATCCATTCTTGCTAACCTAATTCTTGTGTCCTTACAATATCAAATTTCCACTTTTCATGAAGTTTGTTGATATTTAAGCTATTAGATCACGTTGCAAGCATCTTCTATCTCCCGCCTCATCTCAGCTCTCATTCACTTTATCCCAGTTCCACCTGCCTATCTGACGATCTCACTTCCTCTCTCTTTATCTGCCTTTCGCTACTTACTTCCTTTAAGTCAGCCTACCTGCTGTTCTCACCTACCCACCGACCCACTCATTCAATCACATTCAGCCCACTGTGCAGATTGCGCTATTGTGCGTTCAGCGTTTGCATTGCATAGTTTTTGTTTGTTTTACCCGCTCACCCTTCTGCCACCTCCTCGGCTGCTTGCACCCATCACTCGCTCTAGTTCTTGCTCTCTCGAGCTCTCCATTTCTCGGCCTCTCTGCTCTCTGTGTGTGCGTGTTCATTGAGTGCTCGCCTCAGGGGCGCTTAATTTGAGTGAAGTGGAAACTCAGCGGCACTTGCTGATGTTTTGCGGGTGCTGAGAGCGATCAGTTTTTGAGTTGACTTCGAGCCGAGCGGACGCGTGTTGAATGCCGAAGCGGAATGAAAAAAGCAACACGATCGAAGTGCTTGGAAGTTTTTCGAGAAAATTAAATTTATCAAAAGAAACCAAAACGCTATCTCGTCGCCCCCCCACTTGGATTACGGTCAACGCGAACGGAAAATAAAACGAAAATAAAAAAAACACGAAAATTGAATTAAGCAAAGAGGAAAATTCTGAAGTGTGTGTGTTGTGCAAAGCTCCTAAAACAAAACAACAACAAAAATGGCCAAAATAGCAAGAAATTAAATCAGAAAATATCTGAGATTTTTGTAACTCTTTCAAAATGCTGGCCAGCAGCCACATAATGTACGTGCTGATAGCCAGCTGTGTGATGATGCCCATTTTCGGGGCTGCACTCAGCAAAACGGTGCTTTATCAGGCACCGGACGAATGCCGTTGGTCGGGTGGAGGCGAACACGATATCACACTTGTATGTCATCTGCGTACCATCAATTCGGAGCTGGAGAACACAAACTTCAGTGTGATACAGCCGCATAATACGGTGCGCCTGCGCCTGGAGTGCAACGATGCGCTCTTCTTCCAGAGCAGCCTCAGTCCGGATAGCTTTCGTTCGCTGGTCGAGCTCAGGGATCTGACCATAGAGTATTGCAAGCTGGGAAACCTGACCGAGGGTTCGTTCCGTGGCCTGCAAGAGCTGCGGAATCTAACGATACGCACACATAATGGCGATTGGTCCACCATGAGTCTGGAGATGGCCTCCAATAGTTTCGTGGACTTTCGTCAGCTGGAGCGTTTGGACCTGAGTCTGAACAACATTTGGCTAATACCCGATGGCATGGTCTGCCCGCTGAAGTCGTTGCAGCACTTGAATGCCTCGTTCAACAAAATACAGGACATCAGCAACTTTTACTTCAGCTCATCGCTGAGTTCGCGCAAGGCCAGGGTTTGCGGTTCGACGCTGCAGTCACTGGACCTGAGCGCCAACAAAATGGTCAGCCTACCGTCGGCCATGCTATCGGCTTTGGGTCGTCTGACCCACTTGAATATGGCACGCAATAGCATGAGCTTTCTGGCGGATCGCGCCTTTGAGGGTCTGCTTTCGCTGAGCGTGGTGGATCTGTCGGCGAACCGCTTGACCTCACTGCCACCGGAGCTGTTCGCGGAGACCAAGCAGCTGAAGGAGATCTACCTGAAGAATAACTCCATCAATGTATTGGCCCCGGGTATTTTTGGTGAGCTAACGGAGCTGCTGGTGCTGGACTTGGCCAGCAATGAGTTGAACTCACAGTGGATAAACGCGGCCACATTTGTGGGGCTGAAACGTTTGATGATGCTGGATTTGTCCAGCAATAAGATAAGTCGCCTGGAGGCGCACATCTTTCGACCGCTGAACAGTCTGCAGATACTGAAGCTGGAGGAGAACTATATAGATCAGTTGCCCAGTGGCATATTTGCAGATCTGAGTAATCTGCACACCCTGATCTTGTCCAACAATCGCATCTCGGTTATAGAACAACGCACGTTGCAGGGTTTGAACAATCTGCTGGTGCTCTCCTTGGACTATAATCGCATCAGCAAGCTGGATGCACGTTCCCTGGTGAACTGCAGTCAATTGCAGGACTTGCATTTGAATGACAACAAGCTGCAGTCGGTGCCGGAGGCTTTGACTCAGGTGCCGCTACTTAAGACCCTGGATGTGGGTGAGAATTTGATAAGTCAAATTGAGAATTCGAGTATTACCCAGCTGGAGAATTTGTATGGCCTGAGGATGACCGAGAATGCGCTGACACATATAAGACGCGGGGTGTTCGATCGCATGAGTTCCTTGCAAATCTTGAATCTGTCTGGTAACAAATTGAAAACCATTGAGGCAGGAGCTCTGCAAAGAAACACACAGCTACAGGCCATTCGTTTGGATGGAAACCAGTTGAAATCCATAGCCGGTTTGTTTACGGAACTACCCAATCTGGTGTGGCTGAATATCTCAGGGAATCGCTTGGAGAAATTCGACTACTCCCACATACCCATCGGCCTGCAGTGGCTGGATGTCAGGGCCAATCGAATTGCCCAATTGGGTAACTATTTTGAGATAGAGAATGAGCTCAGTCTGAGCACTTTTGATGCGTCCTACAATCTGCTGACCGAGATCACAGCCAGTTCTATACCCAACAGTGTGGAGGTGTTGTATTTGAATGATAATTTGATTGGCAAGATACAACCGTATACGTTTTTCAAGAAGCCCAACCTGACACGAGTGGATCTGATACGTAATAAGTTGACTACCTTGGAACCCAACGCTTTGAGACTGTCACCCATAGCCGAGGATCGTGATATACCCGAGTTTTATATAGGCCATAATGCCTATGAATGTGATTGCCATTTGGATTGGTTGCAGAAAATCAATCGTGAGTCACGCACACAGCCACAGCTGATGGATTTGGATCAGATCTATTGCAAATTGTCGTATGCGAGGGGTAATCAATTGGTTTCCCTCATAGAGGCCAAGTCGAATGATTTTCTGTGTAAATATGAGTCGCATTGCTTTGCCCTGTGCCATTGTTGTGATTTCCAGGCCTGTGATTGTAAAATGGAATGTCCGGATAGGTGTAACTGTTATCACGATCAGAGTTGGACCTCGAATGTGGTGGATTGTAGTCGTGCGGAATATGAGAGTGGTCTACCCACGCACATACCCATGGATGCCACGCAGTTGTACTTGGATGGGAATCATTTCAAGGAGCTGCAGAGTCATGCGTTTATAGGACGCAAACGTTTGAAGGTTTTGCACCTGAATCACTCGCGGATTGAGGTGTTGCACAATCGCACATTCTATGGTCTGTTGGAGTTGGAGGTGTTGCAACTGCAGAATAATCAATTGAAGGCCCTTAATGGCAATGAGTTCCAGGGTTTGGATAATCTACAAGAGTTGTATCTGCAGCATAATTCTATTGCCTCCATCGATACCCTGACCTTTACGCACTTGTATCATCTGAAAGTTCTACGTTTGGATCATAATGAAATCACCTCGTTTGCCGTTTGGAACTTTTTGCCCTCGTATCTGAACGAACTGCGTCTGGTGGGCAATCCCTGGAGCTGTCAGTGTGAGTTTATAGACAAATTGCGTGACTATCTGGGACGTCATGATTATGTGGTGGATCGTTCCAAATTGATTTGCCAAACCTTGGGTAATAATACACAACAGCTGAGCATCTATCCCAATTCGGCGGACGGCCTGCAGGCGGTGCAGTGCAGTAAGACTTTGAAATTGGGCCTGGACCATAATAACGAGAACGAGGAGCATTCCCTGCCCAACAATGCCACATCCACCAAAATGATTTTGAATCAACCTCCGAAACAAGATTATATACCCATACTGGTGGCCATACTCACTGCCTTTATCTTCATCATGATTTGTACCCTGCTGGTGTTCATCTTTCGCCAGGAGATGCGTGTCTGGTGTCATTCCCGTTTCGGTGTACGCCTCTTCTACAACGGGCAAAAAGATGTGGATAAGAATGAGCGTGAGAAGCTGTTTGACGCCTTCATCTCGTACTCCTCCAAAGACGAGCTGTTTGTCAACGAAGAGCTGGCTCCCATGCTGGAGCTGGGTGATCATCGGTATAAGCTGTGCCTGCATCAGCGCGACTTTCCCGTGGGCGGTTATCTGCCGGAGACCATAGTTCAAGCCATCGATAGCAGTCGTCGCACCATTATGGTGGTCAGCGAGAACTTTATCAAATCGGAATGGTGTCGCTTCGAGTTCAAGTCAGCCCATCAGTCGGTACTCCGCGATCGACGACGTCGCCTGATAGTCATCGTTTTGGGTGAGGTGCCACAAAAAGAACTGGATCCGGATCTGCGTCTCTATTTGAAGACCAACACCTATCTGCAATGGGGTGACAAGTTGTTTTGGCAAAAGTTACGCTTCGCCTTGCCAGATGTCTCCTCGTCTCAGCGTGTGGTGGGTGGTGGTGGTGGTGGTGTTGGAGGTCAACCTTGTCATGTGCCCATCAACCATCCGGCCTATCATCATCATCATCATGTGCATCAGCAGGCACTGCCGGGACATCATCATCAGCAGCAGTTTATGTTGCCACCGCCACCAACAGCCGGTAGTTTCCGGCGACAACCTTCGACGCAGCCACATCGAGGGAACAATAATGTGACGCAACAACAACAGGCAGCCTTACTTATGGGTGGTGGTCAAGTGGTAGGACCTACGTCACAGATGATACCATTGGCTGGTGGTATACAACAGCAAAGTTTGCCATTGCCGCCGACACAACCAACGCCGGCATCGCGTAATTTGCATATGTAAGTGGGGTCACCAAGAAGGGGGTTAGATGGGGGGTGTAGGGGAAGGGCAAGGAGATAAAGAGACAGAGAGAGAGAGAGAGCGAGAGACACTAAAAAGGTGATACTAAAACTTAGAAAGAATGCGCAGAAGTACCAAAAATATATCTCTAGCTGTTTAATGGTAGGTTTCTACAGAAGCTACTTGTTCCGGTTTCATTCTTTTTAAACTTAATTGAAGTCCCGATAATTAGAAACGATTACTCTTACAGTTCACTACTAGAGAAGAGTCGTGTTGAGGAGTATTGATAATGAATGATAGTGATTTGTTTGGTGTTAGAAAGACAGAAGACAGTCTTATTGCCGTCGTTTGTATTCAACTTTCAAGGAGTTATCTTTCTGTGGGTTGGTTTCTTGTAGAGTTCGTTCACAAATAAGAATATATAGAAAAGTTGAGAAGTGTTTGGCAGAGAAAGAAAAGGACTTGTGGCTAAAAGCCCTACTTTTCAGTATAAGTCGATGGAAATACTTCCTTAAGTATTCCAAAACTTCTAAAGATATGATCATTTAAGCTGATGTTCTCGTTCTTAAATGTTTTATAAGGCTTCCAGCTGTTTTCAAGCATTCAGCAGCCAGTGGAAGTGAATCTTAAAGGTAGTAATATATGCAGCTAACCGAAATAATTACCAAACAAAGGTCTAAAGTGTCAATGCATTCCTTTTTGATGCTCAACTTTTGAAGTAAAGTTGTTAATGCAGATTCTTTTGAAACCTTTGCGGCTTCAGGTATCATTTTTCGATCAGTTAAACTAATATTGAAAACTTTTTTTTAAATGTTTTATGGTATAGCATCACACATACTTCTTAAATACAAAAATATATGATTCTAAATGCCCTTCAAAGTATGCTAACTTCAGAAAAAGACTTATTATACCTATATATTTAACTTAAACCTGATTAATATGAAGTACCTTTAACTAATCCGACAAAATAAGTGACATTTAGTATCAAGCTGCCATAACTAACAATCCATTATCTTGCTCAAGTCGATAATTATTAAAAGAAACCAAAAAATTGCATACTTTTAAGGGCATTTATCAAGTTGTATTTTATGTGTAAACAAAGGATAACAGAAAAAGGCTTTATTGCCAAAGTAATGATGCAAGCGTAAACACATTTTTCCACAATTCTTATAAAAGCCTTTTATAAACCAAAAAAATTCTTGGAAAGAGACCGGGATCTCAGTAAGCCTTCGGGATTGACTCAAAAGAAAGATATATTCCTGAACGATCTAACAAGATGGATAATATTGGAGGTATAAAGGGTGATATGATAAGCAGTCAATGGTCAAAATTATTAAATCGTTTTCTGGAGAGCATTTCAAAAAGAGATATTAAAAGTTTTCGTTTTTCATACCATAAAATATGGATTATTGTGTTGAATTCTGATCAAAACTTTGATTTAAAAGATGCAAATTACATTCTAAAAAGCCCTAGAACTTTTTTTTAGTTAAAAAGTAAAAAATGGTCGGTTTTCATACCAAAAAATATCGTTTATACTGCTAATTTCTGGGCTAAACTTTGATTTGAAAGATTAAAATTAAGTTCTTTAAATACCTAGAACTTTTTTATTACGAAAGTTTTCGGTTTTCAAACTAAAAAATACCGTTTATTGTGTTGAATTTTTAACAAAACTTTCTTTTAAAATATTAAAATTAAATTCTTAAAATCCTTAGAACTCTTTTTTTAGTAAAAAATATAGATAATATAGTTTATTATGTTGATCTCTGGACCAAACTATGATTTAAAAGATCCAAACTAAATTCTAAAAATCCTAAGAACTCTTATTTTTAGTAAAGAAGTATAAAACTTTTCGTTTTCATACTAGAAAATATCGGTAATTGTGTCAATTTCTGGTCCAAACTTTGGTTTAAATGATTTAAATTAAATTCCATAATTCCCCGGAACATTTTTAGTAAGAAAGTTGTCGTTTTTCAAACTAGAAAATATAGTTTATTATGTTAATTTGTGCACCCAACTTGGATTTAAAAGCTTAAAGTTAAATTCTTTAAATTCCTAGAATTTTTTTATAGTAAAAATTTCCAAATAATTATAAAAATTCTCACCCAAAACTAAGTTAATAGAAAAAGCTTCTAGAAATTGGGAAGACTTAAATACAACAATAAAACAGGCTCAATATAGGTTTCCAACTTAAAGCATTAAAATCAAGTTTTTGAGATATTAGAAAGTCTTTTAATATCAAAGCAATCCGCCTAAATTAAACTTATTAAAATAGTAGCTATTTCCCTTCCACCAACATACAATTAAATGCAGCATTTTTAACACAAAAAACCAGCAATTTAGCCAAGCAACTTAAACCAAACCCAGCTAAAGTTAAATGAAATTATATCAAGGCAAAAACCTTCCAGGCTTTGTACATAAAACAAAACAACACAAAAAAAAACTAGTTTAACATCCTCCCTTGTTCTGGTTAATAGTTCAACTTTTGTGCATGTGTTGTTGTTGTTGTAGTTGTTGTTGTTTCCCCAAATGAAATAAGAATTGCACTCAATATGCAAATGTGAACGTTTAGCGATAAAAGCCTAGTTACATGCTTAAAAAGAAAATAGTGGTAGGAGAGGGCGGCGGTGCGGTGCAACCAACAACAACAACAACAAAACAACCAGCAACAGTAAAACAGAAAAATACCAAAAGCCCAAGAGCCAATTGTTGTTGGCCCTGTTCTGTTTTCTTACGGCCAGCTATTTTCAGTTTCCTGGCTCGTAGCAGCAAGAGATTCAGAAAATTGATGTTGCATGCAACAACAACCAGTCGGCAACAAAAGGCAAGGCCCAAAAGTATTTTTCCTTCTCCATTTTTCTCTGTTGTTGCAACGTTCACTCGTTAGTTCATCTTAACTGCTTGCATTTTGTCTGTAACAAGCTCAACGTGTGTAGAAGATATCGGAGAGTGTGCGACTGTGTGTGTGTGTGTGTGTGTGTGTGGGGGCATAGAAAATAGCATGGTGAAAAGAACCCGAAACAGAAACGCAAAACATCACAGAACTTATGTCTGGTCGCTGAAAAAGAAAAAAAATTCCGAAAAAAAGAGAGGAAATTGTAACAAAAAGCGAGACAACAGACGAGGACGAGGACACAGACCTAGACCGTCTACAGACAGTTTTAGAGAAGGCAGCTGGGTGAGTGGTTTTCTAGTTGCTTTTTTTTTTTGGTTTTTTGGGGGCAACATTACACGTGCTAATCAATGGTTGCAAGAAACAGACAATAAGCAGCAGCCTGCAGATTAGCTGAAAAATAGAAAAGTGCTAAAATGAAATTTTTTTTTAATGTTCCTCCAAGGTTAATGATGAATTGAAGGTTCTTAGCTAGAGAAATTGAGATTGAAGGTAACCGTGAGTTGAAACTGAACAGAAGAAAGATGAATAAAAATGCTTTTCTAGTCAGATTTTTGGTTTTTAGGAAAGGTGTTAAGCTTTGAAGTGGGAAATTTAAGTGAGTTGAGGCTGATTTCAGCCATAAGGTAGTTAAAGTGACAGATAGTGCTTGGAAGAAGATGCGAAATAACCCTAGAGTTATACAAATAAGGTTATGAAGAGTCTTATGTATAGCGCAAATGGCAGCTGATTTAAAAGTTGAAAATTTCTATTCTATGGGCAATTTTCCTATCTATCTATCTACTATCTACTACATAAAGCTAAGTGTAACATAAACCTTCAAAAAGCAGAGCAACATCTAAGCTTATTTGACACATAACAGCTATTTGGAAAATGAGAAATCGGTCCTTAGAGTCTTTACTTTACTAAATCCAGAGCAACACAAAAGAACACATACAGAATCAGTCAGGTCACTTCTAGGGTTTTCTTCATCTGTCTATAGTGGTTGTTGTTGTTTGACAAATAACTATCACAAAACTATACTTATTTATGTATACTGAGAGATTGTTCATGATTCTAGATGGCTTTCATCTGTTAACTACGTCACGTCTCGCTTTTAAGACAATAAAACTAGCTAGAAATGCCTAATTTGACACATTTCTGTCAGGTACTGAGGGGAGTTTTGGTTTAAATCTTTTTGCAATTATCATAAAACCAAGAAGTAAGCTTAAAAGTAAACTATCCCATATATTTCTGCGATTTTTTAAAGCGCAGATATTCCATATTGAGTACATGTTTTCCAAATAATCACCCGGCCTCATTAAGAACCCTAAGACCGAAACTACCTAACCTAACATGATTTCAAAACGATCATGTTTTGTGCTGCCCATAAAAATGCAATTGTTGTGGTTCAAAATTTTGATGAGAGTTCAGTACTGTACAGTAAATCTTTCACATAAACTTTCCCAAACATTTCTGAGATTTATTAAAAGGAAGATATATCTTTCTGAATACATGTGCCCAAAAACTTGGCTATAAAATTCACTTTTGTGGTCAAGTCTTTTGTATTGAATTCTTTAGTAATGTTCAACAAAACCCATCATTCACATACCAACATTTGGAAAATCTTTTTATCAAAAAAGTTCTTTTGATGATTAAATACAGATAACTATCGTATGCGATTAATAAAAGACTCGAAAATGACTCATATATATGCTCCTAATGTGATTTAGTAAAATTTTACCTCGAAAAGTCTCGCAATTGAGTAGAATCCTTATAGAAAAACGACTTGGAAACATACCATCGCAGCTAGGGTACATTTTCTCCGGACAAAAGTATCTTAAATGATCACAAAACAAGCGGACATAGGTCAATTTTAAACAGAACGACGCGAAAAGAATAAATTTTGATCAAAAATTTTAGAAATTGTTATACTTCTATGACACATACGTAAGGGCATTTGAACCACATGTGTTCACAATTCTAAGCTTCAGATCAAACTATACCTTATATTTCTACGATTTTTATAGAAATAAAATCTTAGCTTCAGATCAAACTATACCTTCAATTTCTACGATTTTTTAAAGCAAAGATTTAAGTACTTTAAAAAACCGTATAAATATATGGTATAGTTTGATCTAAAGCTTAGAAATATTACTTTAAAAAATTCGTAGAAATATTTGGTATAATTTAATCTGAAGCTTAGATATACTACTTCAGATAATATCAAAGTGAGTCACAACAAATGAAAAGCTTTAACACAAAACGAGTCTCAAAAGGGTACAAAAGTGCAGTGTAAGCGACTTTAAGCTGGTTTTACCAAAAATGTGAACATAATAAAACATTTCCGAAAATATATACGTATTCAGCACAGGCATAACATTTCGATTTAGAACAAACCCTGCTCTATTTTCTATTCTTCAGCAGATTCTTAAGAAACAGTAGAAAGGTTAAGCGTATCAGGTTTTGGCTTAAGTTCAAATGGAAATCAAAATTTTGTAGTAGTCAAAGTTATAAAAGAGTGTTTCGAGCATTTTGTACGGAATTTTGGTTTGAAACGATCAAATTAGACCCCTCAGTTCTTTGTGCTGACTGTTTTTGTGTTTTACATACAGAACGAGGCACAAACGAATGTTAGATGAATATTCTCAAGATATGTTAGCTTTTGTTTAAATATTATACAAATATATGAAAACTTTTTAACTTTAACTTTATAGTGCAAAAATTTGGAGTTCATATAGAGATTGATACTTTTAAAAAGCTTTTGTAATCAACATTTTTGTAATACCCTCGTTTTCGGATTTGTTTGCGATAATTCACGACGCCATTTACTAAAATTTAGCCAAGCTGGGAAACAATTGCCTCTTTACCGATTCTTCTCCAACTTCTTTAAAGAAAAAAGACAACACAAATGGAATTTTATGTGTTAAAAAATTTAACAAAAATTGCATAAACTTTCATATTAAAGTTCCCAAGATTATATACCCAAACAAGTACCAACCAGAGAGAGTTAACCAAGTTAGATCCATCTCGAAACAAAAATACTTCCCCAGCTAGTGTCATCACTGCCAAACAATTTGCTAGACTAAGCCCCATGCCCCACAAAAGTCATTTGTCGTGTGCTGTAGGCTCAAATGGCAGTTCTCTTTGGCTAAGCCTGCTGTCTGCCTTGGCCAAATCAAACTGCCGAGGTACAAGCACATACACACACACACACATACACACACCTTTCCGGGCAAAAAGAATGAGGAACATGTAAGAGAACAGTGCTACAGATTAGTTTGGTTACGATTAAAATCTACCTTGTTGTTTGTTTGTTACGCCTGCCCCGTCTCTCTCTCCCTCTCTCTCTCTCTCTCGCTCGATGGCTCTGCACCCTACACACACATCCAACTAAATGCATTCCAAAAGCAAGTAAAAAAAAACTAGTTAACTGTTAGACATTTGTATATGTACATACCTACCATTTAAGTAAATATCTCTTTCATCCGATTGTATGTTAATTTTTGTTTAATAATTGTGATATTTTGTTTAATTTAAGCTTAATTTATATGTTTAATATAATATTACCATGACAATTCCTATCATTAAAATCAACTTTTTCCTCATTAGTTAGTTAGTTTGGAAGTAAGTTTTCACACACACACACACACACACACACTACTCACAAAATGCAGCCATATTAATTCTATAAACGTAAAAAAAAAAATGGTCAACTTGTACATAACTAAAACTGTATGAACATAAATCGACTGATTACATGTGTACTATAAATATGCATAAATTTATAAATTATGACTTCTTCTACTCAAATTGCCTTCTTTATTATGTAAATATTGTAGTTTATGTTTTCTAGTTGATAGCAAAAAAACAAATATGACAAATATAAACGAAAAAATTGATAATCAAAAACATGGAAAAATGTGTCGCCTCTTCTTTATTCTCGAAATTGTTTTTTTTTTTTAGCATGCCAGCAGTTTTGAATTTGTGGTATGCGCTGTCTGTCGTCTGCGGCTGATAAGTCCCCCCATTTGCCTTGACATTTGATACGGAAACGAATTCCGCGATACTCAGACAACAGCTCCAGTTCTATGAATTAGTGGGTTCATCATTATGTTTACTTAAAGTAAGTCTGGATTACAGTATGAAATTTGCAAGACAAACATTAAGAATCGATGACCAGAGTGATCCACTCGGATGGGACAATTGCTGCAGTGATGAAAGAGAGACAAAAATGGGTTTGACTTAAGTTGGTTTCTGATGGCTGGATATAGAGGTGGGTGGCTCCAATCATATCATAAGAGTACTTCAGATTTTGAGAGGAAAGTGTCTAGCTCAACTGAACAGCTTATCGTTTACACAAATGAAGGAATACCCCAAACCATCTTAATGCTAGCCTAGACCACGATTCCGTTTTTGCAACAAATTAATAGACCCTTTACGCCCTTTTCACAGCTTTTTTAACATACAACTACAACACGGAATACAAATTGAATCCATATTAATTTGATATTTTGTCAAACATTAATATTTTCATATCATTTCTAAACTCTACCACTTTATTTTGACCATAAAGAGAAAGGAACTTATGGAAAATGCAATAATGTTGAATAAAATGCTGTTCCATTCGTGTTAAGTGCAAAAGGTCATGAGTTCGAACCTCGGTCAAGAAGGTAAAGTATAAAAAATTATAGATAATTATTAATTTGATGTTTTCTGATTCTCTAAAATACTTTTATATGTCATAGCCAAAACAATAGTCTGAAAAGCAGGTTATATAGCATCGACAAACCTGCTCATTTCCAATAATTCTTACAATTCTATTGGTAGATCAATATGACATCCTATTAAACATCAATTTGATCTAGAAAGTATCGAGTTTTATATGCTTCGAAAATATCAGTTTGATCAGATATGATGTTTTTTGCCTTTATAATTGATATGAGATAGGTCAAAAATATACTTTATAATGTCATTTTTGTACCAGAAATAAAAAGTATTTTGGAAATGACAGGTCTATAAAGCTATTTCCTGGCCTCCGCCTCTTTATTCCGAATCAGAACTTGGCTGACCACACGGAAATGGAATTTGGTAGTGTAAACAATAGAGACACTTACGTATTGGGTATGAAGATCTGATACGGTATGATGCTCTATGATAAGATTTAGCCAAACCAAATAAAGATTTTGATGCGGTTCAGATCAGTTAACTATCGGGGTTTTTCCCGAGTGCTGGTGCAGTGGGTAGTGTGTGTGCTGCTATGGGTTCGATCCTACACAGGAAAAAAGGACCAAAAAGGATTCATTCTGGAGGGGATTTATCTTGAATATCCTTTTAATCATCCAGCGGAGTAGCCATAAATCCAAATAATCAACATTTTTCAAATCCTTTGGAAGATTTTAAGCACCGTTGGATGATTAAAAATATATTTAAGACATATTCCTTACAAATGGATACCGGAAATCATCCAATGTATATTTTTGAATATCCTTTGTTTTCTCTGTGTACTCCGGGATATCAAATTCTGACACACACATTCAACTTGGATCTTGGATGCAAGAAATTATCTATGGGTCTTAACCTTTCAAACATTTTTCGTGATTTTTGTCAATATCGAAACTACACTGCAAAAAGAAATCAATCCGAAACGAGATGGAATACAGGGTATTCCCGGATATTCTTGAGCCGCCCCCGGAAAAGATTGATTTCGTTCCCACTTTTGGTTTTTAAACCCAAAAAACAGAATCAATTGAAGCCTGCTCCGGGATTACCCTGTTTCCAATCCAGTTTCAGATTGATTTCAGATTTGTTTTTTTCTCTGTGTACGCACTTTCACTTAGAAAAGTCTATTGGTTTTACTTTTGTTATGATCCTTGCGAGAAATGCTTTATGCGCTAAGCAAATGATAACAACACGATCTAACCAAAGAGCAATAAGATAAGTAAATGCCGTATAAGTGAAGGAAATGGCGAAATTTTAGTGTGAACCTTCGATTTTATGTAAGTGCGGAACCAACTTTGCTCATAGACAGCTCGCATGTGTAAAATTTAAGGTCCACATGGCAAATTCCCCTAACATTTACTTGTTTGACCTTTACGCAGCTTGGTTGTTCTATGTTTTCTTTACAATTATATGGCCTTGAAAACCATAAATTAGTGTCAACTTTAAAAAAGAATACTAATTACCATAGAAATCCATTGTAGACTTGCATTTTTCGCTTACACAATTGCAATTGCATATTTCCTAAGACAAAAACCAAAACTTTCCCCAAACTATTCACAGCACCCCACCAGCCCAGCTTTTGCCATTAAACCAGCCCACGACTTGGCTGATTGAAATTGGTTTGAAAAACACCGGCTTTTGCCGCCTTCTTCTTTTTGTTGTTGTTTTTATTGTTGTTGTTGTTGCTGTTGTTGTTATTTTCCCAAGCTCTGGAATCTTCTCATGCATATTTTATAGATATCGCAGTCGAATGCTATATTGGATTGTCGCTATCGCATATTTTGCTTCTTTTTATGTTATTTTATACTTTGTTTTTTTTTTTTTTTGCTGTTGTTATTTACTCAATGAGCCCACAGCGAAATATTTCGCTGATTTCGTGGTTCGAAGTGAATGAATAATTTTTATGATCAATTAAATGGGCAATAAAATTGATGGGACGCCAATCCAGCAAACGAGGAGCAAAACAGCATCGTCCACCATAAATTCACATTGCTTAAATTAGCAAATTTTACAATCAATCATTAGTCGTGAGGGGGGGAGGGAAGAGAAGGGGGGCGGAATGCCGCCAACGTAGAGGCTTTTGATGTGTGGCTGCAATCCACAGAACACAAAGCGGTGGAGGGCAGGGAGGAGGAGGACGGGACAGTGTATCTTCAAGATACACACGTATGTATTTGGGTTAACCAGCAGCATAGGGAGAGCCCAACATAAAAGCAAACGAAAAAGTTCAAGCGTAAGTTAAACCCTTTTCAATTTTTTCGTCAATGTTTTACCTATTTCAATGCAAAAAGAAAAAAACTTTGCCAAAAAACACGTCAAATATTAAAAACTTTTCTTTGCTTTTACTTTCTCCCGGCTTTTTTTTTCTTTTATCAATTTCGCCTGTGGGATTTGTTACGGCGTAACGGATGAGCTGGGGCACCGCCAATCCAAGAGGCAAACTTTCAATTGAATTTTTTCCTTTTTTTTTTTTTGGTACACGAAAGTTAGGCCGAGAGTCGGGACTTAGGGTTGGTTGGTTGCTACTCCTGTCATTTGGCATACAACTCTTGCAGCATAGACGTAAAATATTTTCGGTTTACAAGTCAGTTTAGTGTCAAAAGAGTTGCCTTTTATTTATAGATTGCCTACAAATCGAAGAACTTGGGTTAAGTGAGAACACAGGGCCGGAGTGGAAGAAGGCCTCTTTAGTTTTGGTTTCAAGAAAGTTGGGACTTAAAGGCATAGATTCGAATATATATATATATATATATCTGAGCTGCAAACCCATACTTTTTTTTGGATCTCCGGAACGCTGGTTCGAACCAAAATTCACCAATGGTTAGGGTTCAAAAATTTCAGGTTCGCGGATTTTGGAAGATGGTTTTGGTTCGAACCTTGGTTTAGTCCATGCTGACAGCAATATTAATATAAAACAAAGCAATAATTAAAAAGATACTTAACATTACTAAATTTTAGAAGTTAATTTAATCCCAAACTACTTAAATCATATAGGAATCGGGTTGTTTCACATTGTGGATCACATTGATATATTAATTACTAGAAATATAAGTGACTATGAAGTGAAATACCCTTTCGTAGTTTTTGTAGGAAAATATTTCGCATTTGAATCATTGAAAAAGCTTTGAAGTCAAGGGTCTTATAAAACACAGGCTACTTAAGATGGGGATAAAGTAAGTAACTCTGAATGCTTTTCGAGGATTATTTAAAAAATTGACTTTGCTGCCCATTTTAAGACTCAGTCGATCAAAACCAACCTAATAACATGAAGAATCGCTAGTCAGAAGATGAAATTTTGTGATGTCCACCATTTTTGTTGAACCGAACCGATATTTTTGGTTCGGAACAGGTTTGGGTTCAGCTTTACATTCTAAAGAGGTTCGGTTCACAGTAAAACAAAATTCGGAGTGCCGGGTTCGAACCGGTTCGGTTTGCAGCCCTGATATATATATATATATATAATATTCTTTTCAAAGGCAAATTAAGTACCAAATTTATTTAAGTTACTTGAGTTTTTTTCTTCCTCAAATCCTTGCCTGATTATCTGTAAATCGCTCCTGTTTGAACTCCAGGCTTACGTTTCTTTTCACAGCATTTTCTTTTTTTTTTTGGCAGCCTACCTACCTCGGAAAATGTTTTCCTTTTGACTGCAGTTGGCTTGTGGTTCAAAGTCAAATCAAAGTGCTTGGCTGGCCTCCCGATAGCTTAGTTCTAATGCCAAAGCCATCAGCGTTGAACTTTCCACCATATATCAAACACACGCCCAAAACAGAAAAAAAAACCAAAAAAAAATAACCTAAACCGAAACAAGAACCGCCTCATTAGAAAGCCACATTCTCTCCAAATTCCCCGTACTTTTTCCCATGTGCATCTGCTCTTCGGTCTTCCGTCTCGTCAATTACTTAGCCACCCAATCTATGGGGCACCCACCACTCGCCTCATTAGGCTCCCAACGAATCGAAAGTCATAAACGTTGGATGAATACAACTCGTGTACTCGTATAAATAAATATGCTTTTATTGAGAGACGCGACGACGACTACAACAACAACAACAACTGTTTGCAATAAAAGCAACATTTTTCTTAATTTCCATTTCTTGCTAATTTAGCAGCCATAAATTGTACGTCTGTCCATTTGGGTGTGGGGCGGGGCGGGGGAGGGGGCCAGAGGTAGGGGTTGGCGGACAGGGAAGATGGAATCAACGAAACAAGCCAAGCCGAACCGAAACGACGGTAGACACATAAAATTGACTACAAATTATTGCACATTGTCAAAACAACATTGGTTTGCAATTTTCGCGCTTCAACGCAGATGCAAAAGATAGAGTGATGGTGCGGTGGGCAGGGAGGCGCGGTGGGGTGAGAATGTGGCAAAGGGGAGTGAAGGGTAGACTACGTAGAGACGTAATTTGAAGTCAGACCAATCAGGTAGACGAACTGTAGAGAATACTCTAATTGAAAAAGGATTCCGTACATTTTATGGTTCAGGTTTGAATTGAATCAATGTGGCAACTGGTTAGACAATTGTTTCCACTAAATTATAGAAAAATTTTGTTATCCAAGTTCAACAGAAAATTAGTTTCTATTGCTCTAAAAGAGTATTTTATAGTAAAAGATAGAGGAAAGTTATCTTCGATGTTTGTAAACCCTTGCAGCACGTTTTCTAACGAATTTAAAGGACATATCCACTGAAAGCAAGCAAGTTTTTCTTAATAAGACCACTTTTCTGATTCTACTTTTGTTTGTTAGCAATGCTATATAGATGTTCTATTTCAACCAAACTTTACGAAATCATGGGAAAGCATAGCAAAGTAAGAAATGCAAAGTTTGGAGGCGTTTCCATTGAAAGCAAGCAAGTTTTTCTATCTAAAACTACTTTTCTGACTCTACTTATGTATGTCAGCTATACTATATAGATGTCCGATTTCAACCAAACTTTGTAAAATCATGGAAAAGCATAGCAAACTAAGAAATGAAAAGCATGGAGGTGTTTTCTTTGAAAACAAAAAAGTTTTTCTTACTAAAACTAGTTTTCCGACCAATCATTCATATGGTAGCTATAACCTATAGTCAACCGATTTTAAAAAAAAATTTTGAAGAATTGTGTGAAAGCTTAAAAAATAAATATATACAAATTTTAAAGAGGTTTTCATTGAAAACAATAAAGTTTTTCTCACCAAGACTATTATTCTAACCTTACTTTTCTATGGCAGCTATACCATATAGATGTCTGATTTCGACCAAACTTGGCAGAATCATGCAGAAGCATAGAAAACTATAAAGTACAGAGTTTGGAGACGTTTGCATTAAAAACCAAAAAGTATTTTTCACTAGAACTAGTATTTCGACTGATCGTTGCTATGGCAGCTATATGTTATAGTCATCCGATCCAGCCAGATTCGACAAATGTCCAACGTATTTGTACCAGAAGACATGTCTATAACGACTATATATATATACTTTATGTGGTCGGAAATGCTTCCTTCTATGCGTTACAAACATATGGAACATTTCAATATACCCTTTTGCAAGGGTTTTATAATGAAAGAAATGTAATTTGAAGAATTTTCTGATTTTATTATACACAAGATTATGGTAAAACCCTTAGTACACCATTTTAGTGGTCTTCTAAGTCAGACCAAAAATCAATCCCTTTGAAATAATGTCCTGCTGAACCTGCATTCGATCCGAATCATATCGTTTAAGTTTAGAAAAATAAATGTTGGCACATTTTAGTTTAGTTTAGTTAAGTTAATTATTCTTCCTTCCCAGTGCTTTACTACAAAACAGAAGCATTTGTAAATATATTAAAGATACATTGTTTTTATATATTATTTTTAAATCATAATTTATCATCAAACAAATTCTTGAAGATCGAAAAATAAATAAGCATTCTTCAATTATGGTTTTATGACTTCTCGAAGGGCTGAAATGGAGCACAGAACACATCTCTCACATCACATTTATGACTTCTCGAAGGACTGAAATGGAGCACAGAATACCAGCCACGTATAAGAGAAGAACTCCTTTTCAACAAGAAATGGTTTATTCGTAAAATGTTTATCCCTTCAACCAGCTTGCTAAATTGGATGCGTCATTAGCTAAAGATTCTCAAGCCTAACCTTTAGTTTTATGCCCCAATCTGCCATAAACTTTCAGGGGTTTGCAGACTATTATAAACACTGTAATTTAACTAATTAATTCATCAAGCCTGTTTCAGTTTCACATAAATAAGATTTACCTAATTTTTTTGGACATCAAATAAAACGATTAAATGTTATCTTCTCAGTCAAATGAATGGTCGATGTCGGAGTTAGCTAAATAAAAGCGATTTGACTTGCAGGACCGTAGGATATCTTCTGAAAGTAACGCTAAAGTAGTTGCTCGACACGAAGTGCTATGTATCCAACAGTGGAAAAGCCTGATCCAAGCTTATATACGTCACGATCAAAGAGATTATAAGAAGATTAGAAATCAGAAGGCGACACAGGTGGGTGAATAAGCCAAGACAATTGCAGGTACTTTTCAGATGAACTTGCTTCCTCGATGATGTTTGAACATTTCCAAGACCACATTTGAAATACTGAGCCTCAACTATAAACCACACTTTCAGAATGAAAGTAATATGCGCAATTTACAATCCCTAATCAATTTGGTGGGCTGGTGTGGTACAGCGGGTAGTGTGTGTGTGCCTACTGTTCAAGAGGTTGTGGTCATGAAAATATTATTTTCTTTGAGAACTTACTCACCCGGTCACCTTCACCAGCTGTTGACGCCAGAAAAAAAATCCAAGAACTTTGTACTTGAACTAAGTCCAAGCGGTGTCAATTGTATTTTTTGTTGCACACTTTGTGGAGCTAGGATTTTAAGACTATTTTGTACTCTATCTAACATATTTTGTAATTGAATCTGTACTGTAATCTTACTGTAAGTACAAAATGTTCTTGATTCAAGAACGTTTGTTCTCATTTCAATAATATTATCAGTCATATTTCAAGTTTAGAATGTTTCGTACTCAACTTAAGTACACCCAAGAACGAACTATTCTTGAAATTTCATGTACAAAACGGTTCAAATTCTAAGCCTTTTGGTCTAGAACGCCGGTAGCCTTTTTTTCTGGGTGTACTAATTGATTTTTTATTGAATATAACAAGTTTTCAAACTTCTCAGCAGTAATACCTGCTATTCTAAATAGGGCAATTTTTTTGTTTGTTATGATTATTCGAATCAGATAATGATATGATCTGGGGCTCACTATATTATATTTAACCTCACTTACTTAAAGTAATATTGAATATTTTCCGAGTGATACTATAAATTTATTAATAATGTATTTAATTAAAACAGTTTTGTGACCTTTCAACCAATTTGATGGAATAAAAAGGGAGATCAATCAAAAGGGATTAAACTTTGTGTAGCATTTCAGATGTTTGAAGATGGTCAGGACAAATAAACGATGAGGGTTCTTTAAAAAGAGAGTAGTATATTGGCATCTGCAGCTAAGCATACTTATCTGGACAATTATACTCCATATATCAGATATATTTTCTTACCTTATACATGTTTTAGCTATAATATTTGTGAGAAATTCGTGTTCACTTTCCCTGCCAAATGGAAGCCCATTCTTCTACACTCGTTCAATATAAAGGGTATACTTCCCTTCAACACGTTTCGCATTCTGACAGTTTTTAACAGTTATCGTCGGTTATTTTGCGCTGCAATAAAAAAAAATTCATTTACAACTTGTGAAATGGGAAATGGGTTAGGTAAGGTTATGAGCATCCATTCCCATCCCGATTCCCTTAGTGAGATATCCCAGACATTGACATATTGTCGATCGATTAATGAGCCCAGCGGCGTTGAGTGCTTATTGTTTTTTGAATGGAAATAAATGACAGACATTGGACTGTTGACGCAAGCATTTGATACCCCGGCATACATAAATAATAATAATAATTTTCCCAACCTCATTCTGGCTCTCATTCTCTCTCTCTCTCTCTCTCTCGCTGTCTCTCTCTGGGACTTGGAAGCAAATTTGTATGCGAGCTTATCTTATCGCGATCACGTTGCATCAGACTCTCGGGACTCGGAGGACGCGTAAGTTTCACGTATTTTCATGCACGATTAAAGCCTTAATTTCGGACTGGACAAAAAGGAGAGGAGCATCTCTCTCAGGTATCTGCAGCTCCTAATTAATGGTTTGCATCGGCTGCTTATCGCCCGGCACGCATCGGGATCGCCTTGCCATGCCTCTTGCCTGGCCCTGCGCCGGCCTCATCGTCAGCATCTCTTTGAGCTTTGCTTTGCTAAGTGTTTCGCGTTGGGATCTACCTTGGCGGCACCTGATCAAGGCAAGAAAACGGAGATTCTCCCTCGGACATTGCGTAAAATATTTAATTTTTGCGCTGGCGATTTTATGAGCTGTAGCATTTGCGCATTATTGATAATCCGCGATATTGAGAGTTGCGTTTCATCTTATTGCAGGGGTGTTGTCAGGCCAACTTCTTTGCTTGTCCTTGGAGCTGCTCCTGCTGATAAGGTAACATTGTTTTGGGGTGTTGCTGAGGCTTTGCTGTTCCTCCGATAACAATCGAATTGGGTAGTAAAGAGAAAGCTGGACAAGGAGGTGGAGCTGTAGGCATGTACACTTTGGCGCTCGATTGGGCAACTGGAATTTTTTTTTGTTTTTTTTGAGTTTGATCGTGAGCAAGATCTTTGTTCAAGATGACCAGAAATGTTTTGACCGATAAGCGATGAGGGAAGAAGGTTAACATGATCAAAATATATTAAAACCAAATTTGACAAAGGGAAGACACAAAATGAAGTAGAGGCAGAAATGGAAATTTACGCTTTTGTCAGCGATACACTGAAAAGAAATTCATAATTTTGAACTGGAATAAGGCACAATTACTTGATTCAAGTACATAATACTTATTTCAGAAGGGATTACATTTCGGACTGTCTTAATATAATATCTTATTGGTCATACTTTTAGGATGATATTGTCTTAAACCAAGTTAGATTGACTCTTGAAGCAAGTATATATGAAATATCATAAGTCTTTCATTTCACAAAATAATAATATGTCAAACAAGTACAAAATGTTTTTATTCAAGCCCATAAAATTCTGAAGCCATAACGAATTCGTTCTTGAAACGAGATCTCTGCGATAATTCAAAGAAAGGTAGGATATTAGTTTACTAAATACCAAGATTTGATAGCAACAGGTCAGAAATCTACCAATACTGCATAAGTAAAGCATTAGAACCATTTGGGAATTTCAAGAACAGATTCTTTAACAAATAGATGCCGAGAGCTCTGCGATAAGTCAAAGAAAGGTAGGATATTAGTTTACTAAATACCAAGATTTGATAGCAACAGGTAAGAAATCTACCAATACTGCATAAATACAGCACTAGAACCATTTGGGAATTTCAAGAACAGATTCTTTAACAAATAGATGCCGTTTTCCGATGCATATTTTCAGGAGCTTGACTGTTTTGTTTATTATACCCTTGCAGAGGGTTTTATAAGATTGTTCGGATGTTAATAACGCATAGAAGGAAGCATTTTGGACCACAAAAAGAATATATATTCTTGATCAGCATGACAAGCTGAGTTGATTTAGCCTTGTCCACTATCAACTCCGTCAGTTTTAAAGCTATCGCCACCAAACTTTGCCCCAAGTCTTTTGGTACAAATACACTTCACATTTATCGGAACCGGCCGGATCGGATGACTATAACATATTGCTGTCGTAGGAACGAAAGGTTGAAAAACTAGTTCTAGTGAAAAAAATGTTTTCCAAACTTCGTATTTACAAGTTTTCTATGCTTCTCCATGATACTTTTAAGTTTGGTCGAAATCGGACATCTATATAGAATGGCTGCCATACAAAAGTAAGGTTAGAAAAATAGACTTAGTAGGAAAAACATTTTTGTTTTCAATGTAAACCTCTTAAAAATTGGCATATATTTATTTTATAAGCCTTCACACAATTCTCCAAAGTTTTGTCAAAGTCGGTTGACTATAGCTTACAGCTGTCATAGGAATGCTCGGTCGAAAAACTAGTTGTAGTGAGAAAAACTTCTTTGTTTTCAAAGAAAACGCCTCCATACTTTGTATTTCTTAGTTTTGTATGCTTTTCCATGATTTCACTAAGTTTGATAGAAATCGGACATCTATATAGCATAGCTGTCATATAAAAGTAGAGTCAGAAACGTAGTCTAAGAAAGAAAACTTGTTGGTTTTCAGTGGAAATGTCCTTTAAATTAGTTAGAAGACTGTGCTGCAAGGGTTTAACTTAACTTTACTCTATTTTTTGTATTCAATCCCAGATTTATGGGCTAATGTAAATACTGAAAGTACTTTATTCTAAATCTTAGTACTCATTTCAAGAGAGTATTGAGAATTGAGAGTCGTTTTTAGATTTCAGAACACTTCCAAGCACCAAATCTACTTGAAGTTAAGAAAAATAAGAAAGCTTTCCATGCTTGAGACATCCCAAAACTGAGTGACAAGTCACCACAAACGGTTACTCCCATTAAAATGCAAATGTTCAAGTGTTAAAGTCCAGTTAATAAATATAATTTTTACAATCTTTTGAACATCCTCAATAAAATTCTCAAATCTTTTTTTATTCCCTCATTTAATTATCACATCCAACACCTTCGCCCCCATTTTCATACCTTTCATTCACCTTAGCTTGAGTCATTCGAATTGGAGGAGCAATTGATTGGCTTTCGATTGTGGCCATAAAATCCAATTCATTTACCATAATGTTGACACCGAAATGCAGTTAGCAGCTTTTAAGTTTTTTCTTTTCCCCCCTCTTTTATTTTTCAAGCTGGACAACCGAAATTCGGCTTAAATGTTTTCATTTATTTTAACTTTTTACAGGGAATTAGGCCGACGGAATGCTGAGGCCAATACGCTGACCAGTTTCGAACAGAAAAAAACCAAAAAAAAGTAAAATTCGAGAATTCGGCACGATCAAGCCTCATCAGCGAGCGATCAAGCGTTGGGCATCATCATCATTCTCATCTTCTCATCTACCATCGCTGGTTATTTTTTTTGCGTTAACATTTTAATTGATCGCTTTCAGTTATAAACAAGTTGCCTTTTGATTTATGAGCGCGTGCAGCGGCAGCGGCCAACAGAAGAGTTGGTACGAAATGCGTTTGGGCCGCGTCTTCTTTTTGTTTATGTAAATGAGCTCTCGGCATTTGGTGGCTTTCAATAGCTGTTGATGATGTTGTGCGTTGTGTGGCGACAATGTCTCTATTTCTCTAATTTTTGTATGGCCCTCGCCCCCCTGCCCCCTGGCCCGCTGGCCCGCTCGTTTAATATTATTTGTCTAACGGTCACGAGCAGTTCGGGGCTTTTGGTTGTGGTTAAACTTTAAGAATTTCCCGCATCGTTTAAAACCAAATGTTCGAATGTTCAAATTGTTGTTGCCGTATTTGACAAGCAAATAAATCACAGATGAGCCTCCTCTCTATGGGTTTTGAATATCTTTTTACGTTCCCAACTCTCTCGAAAGGCGACAAAATGTATTTGTTTTATCAGCTATTGTTACCAAAGAAGAAAAAGGTTTTTGTGAACTTTTTCACTTTCTTCACACGCTGCGCGGCGGGGCCAAGAAAAATGTTTGTCGAAAATGAACAAACATAAAACACGGATTTCACTTTAGCTTTTGCGGTTCGGTTCGGTTCGGTCCGGTCCGGTCCGGTCGGTGTTGTCAGTGGGGCAATTAATCAACGCATCTTCGCCCAGTTCCAGACCCAGGTCCAGAGTGTGTGTGTGTGAGTCACTTTGATCGTTTCGATGCGATTTGTTTATAGGAAAACAAACACTTGGCCGCCGCTTTTTCTGTTGTTGGCTCGTTCGATTTTGGCCCGTTACTCTTGGCTGGCTAAGTGGGTCGTGACTTTTCAAAATGCAAACGTGTCTTCCCCGGCAACAGCAACAATATGCATGCGCAGTTGGAACCCAACTGCCTGGCACCACGTACGTAATGAAAATTCTTACCTCAAATAGCACTTAACTCCAGTTTAAAGCGGGCTGGAAAAAAAGTGAATGGAACTGACCCCAAACCGTTGCACGTTTAACACTTTGTTGTTTGCCTTTTTTTCACAAAAGTTTTCTATGCATTTTGGGGCCAAAATAGAAAAGTTTGTTTAATTGAATTGAATGTATGAAAAGTCAGCGGACAAGTCAATGCAATTTGAATTAGAGTCTCGAGAGTTGGCTGTGGGGCTTTTGCAGCGCGACATGCGAGCTCATTTAAAGTGGAAGTCAGGTCTGCCTGCTGCCTGCTGCTGCTGCTGCAATCCCCCGATCATGGCCATGTTCAAGATCATGGCTTTGGTCTTTTGAACTAAGCTTAACTCGAGGGGATCAGCGAGAGATAGCGCAGCTTTGCTTCTTTTTTTTTCTTAGTCGCATGACAATTAAAAATGTTTTTGAATACACGATCTGTTCGAGAATCTGTTACCATTCATTTGTAAGTCATCGATCAACCAGGCGAATTTGTGAGGCATTTTTTTGTGAAAGCAAATTATACCAGATGATCGGCGAATCGTGACTGTCACCAGAAAACAGAAGCTAGCTCACTTCAATCAATCAAGTTCGATTCGAATAGCCGAGAGTTGAAAAGGTTTTGCACTTGACTTCACGGCTTCACGGCGGATGATAGCCAGATCGCCGGAGATGGGACGATGTGACGTTTTAATGACAATTTTTTTTTGGGACAAAAAGATGGTGCTTGTTTTTTGATTCTTTTTGCTAATAAACCGAGCCAAAAGGGGCAAGCAAAGGTGAAAGGCAGCTTTAAGTTGAGGTCAAATACATATGACACAGTTTTAGCACAGCTGGCGAAGGTGACCGACTGTTTATTTTACGTTTCTTACTTAATTAATAAAAAAATTTCTGTTAAATTTTAAAGAAACGTGACAAAATTCAAGAATCAAGAAAAAATACTTTTAGCTAAGATCATTTCGCTCTTAAAGTAAACATAAGCTTTTATTTTTAGTACAAATCGTTCTTAGCTTACACAAGTAACAATAAGGATGAACCGAGAGAGTACTTTCTCCTAGAATATGAGTTCTTGATTCCAAGACCAACTCTAGATAACCTATAACGGTATCGGTATTAGTTTTAGTTGAAAGAAGAGTAGATTAAAGGTTTAATAGGCACAAATATAGAATTTTTGGAGAGCCGAAAGAGTATTTTCTTTTAGACTATAGCTTCTTGGTTCAAGATCAACTCTAGATAACGTATAGCGGTATCGGTATTAGTTGTAGATCAAAGAAGATTAGATTTAGGGAATAGGGATTTAGGGAAGGGCAAAAAGTAAGCATTTTGTAGAACCGAGTCAGGTTCTTTCGCTGAGAATATAAAGTCTTGATTCGAGACCAACTCTAGATAACTTATAACCGCATTGGTATTAGTTTTACATGAAAGAATATTAGATTTAATGTTTGGAAGGCACAAATATAGAATTTTTTGGAAAACTGAGATAGTTCTTCCTCTGAGAATATGACTTCTTGATTCAAGAACAACTCCAGATAACCTTTAAAGGTATCGGTATAAGTTTTACATGAAAAAAGATAAGATTTAGGCTTTAAAAGGCACCAATAAAGTATATCGGAGAACCGTGAGAGTACTTTCCCTGAGAATATAACTTCTTGACTCAAGACTAACTCTGGGTAACATATAACGGTATTGGTAATAGTTTTACATGAGAGAAGATTATATATAGTCGCAAATATAGAATTTTTGGTTCTTATTTAGTGTCAAAGTTCTTAATCCAAGTATATTTGTGTTAGTTTAGTCTTATTCAGACTAGTTATGAGCTGTGAAAGTTCTTAAATCTATGCAGAAACGTACTAAACATATCTTACAGAAATCTAAAATTTAGAAATGATCCAAAATGCTTTAGAATGAAGTATTTCGCACTAAAGTCAAGCATTTAAATTTAGATACTAAAACATTCTTAATTTAAGTACGAAATTTCGTACATTTCTCTGTGTTCATACTTACAGTATACAAATACTATAATTAGGAGTTTACCAGGAATGATTTTTGTCTCAAGTTTTTGAAATGGTTTGAAAGTGGTTCAGAGCCACGACTTAAATAGCCAAAGCCAGATGGAAACCAAAGTGCTTCTGTTCCCATTTTCCCCCTAAATCATAAAATGCACGCTTGGCCCAAACCAAGACAATCCTTTTCACGAAAACCACCCCTTCCTTTTAAAAATGTTCTCTTAACCACAATTTTTACCCCAGAACTCGGCCAGACCCTGACAATACCCACCCCCTTATGACCAAACCGAAACTACGTTAATCTTTTTCTAATGCCTTCTCACGCCTCCTTTTTGTTTTTGGTATTCCCCTGCTGGTTACATTCACTGTCACATATCGCATAGACCCTTCTCAATCAATTCAATCGAAACGGCAAGGTACACACATACCACACCAACCAAAAACGAACATCTAAGGTGCTTCAGTGCGACGCACCGACAGCGAAACCTCCTCCCGGTGCTCTCGTTGCTGTCCAAATCGATAAAATGCACCGCGATCCGCGGCACACATCAAATTAGTTATTAATTGAAGTGGAAAGTTCTCAGAATGTGTACCACAGCGGGCATGCGTGGACGATGCGGACGATGTGGACTGGCCGTGGCCGCCTCGTTAGCCATTTCAACCTGTTTCCGTCCGTTCGAGCATTGAAATTTTATCATTTATTATGCGCGCGCAATTTCTAATTTCGATGACCAAAAACAGTTTTGTCCTAGTTGTCGCCTAAGCGACTTCTGAACAATTGGTGAATGGCCAGACATAAATCTTTTATTTCTCTCCCTCCCTCTCTCTCTCTCTCTCTCTCTCTCTCTCGATTTGTTCAACAAATTCATGAGAAAGTCTGGTGGCGTCGTAGACGGTAGCCGTGGCTCCTTCGTCTTCAGGTCGCTGTGTGTTTGTTTGCCTGTCATTAGACAAAATACAAAATAAGAAAAATAAAGCGTCGAGTGTGGAGAGTGTAGACACTAGACCGAAAGTCTGCGCTCACTTGTGCTTCTTTAGATTGGACTCGAAACTCAACTGAAGTGCACTTGTATGCCAAAACAAGCCACGTCACTTTGGTCCACTCCACTTCATCCCATCCACATCCACATCCACATCTTCAACGGCTGCCTTCACTTCAATCTAAGCACACACACACACACACATCGCGAGGAGCTTCCACCAACTGTAACAAACCGAAGCTTTCACTTCACATCTCGTTAAGTGTCTTGTAAATGGCATTGTTTTCGTTTTTCATTCAAAAATGTGCGTTGTCGTCCAAGACGTTTAACCAAGTGCAGAGCGTGGCGTTCGCCCTACTAGACCGTCATCATATTTGTCATAAACTTCATCAATTTCAGTTGACTGAATGATGGTGAAAGATCTCCCCAAGGCTTGTGAATGCACTTTTGGAAACTGGTTCCATATCGGGTGTCCAGCTAAATTATGATTGCCATATCAATATGTCTCTGATTACATTATAACATTTGCATCTGGATTTACATAATTATGTTTTGACCCAGTTGATAATGATCTGAGTAGGTTTTAGTCGCTAAGTAGTAGAATTTGTAAGCGAATTATCATAATATGACTATATTATCAAATGGATATCTCTCTCTCTCAGTTTCTCTATTAAAAAAAAAAAGAAGAAATATGCATTTAGTTTATTATTTCGTAATATTGATCAACTCTGCGATCATTAAATGAACTGGGTGCGTCTAGTAAGTTACTTTAAGCTGAAATCCATTCAAATTTGAATGGATTGGATTGAAGTTGGTGCAAGATTGAAGTTGCGGTTATGGTAAAAGCAAATCGTTTCAGATTAGTGTCTTATAAGCATCGATCTTGAGTTCTTTCTTCGAATACTAGTTAATCCTAATGGAGGTAAGATACTGTCTACGGACTGTACAAGAATGGCAGCTTATTTTTGAGAATTAGGACTGGTGCGGTTCAGTTGGAGACACACTACCAACTGAAGAATGCTCAGAATGCTCAGAAAATTGAATCTACAACTTCCAAAGAAAGAATGCCTGAATTATCAGAGACGGGAACTGCAATATATGCACAAAATCAGGTGTAGTTGAAGCAGTGGAACCCAACTGTAATCCTACAGAATCTTCTCCTTTAAAGGGTAGTGAGGAAAACTCTACAGCTATAGAACAATTTAAGTATAGTTAAGATTCTTATGGCATTTTGTCGTTTAATTTCACTTTACAGTCCTTAATTTCGCACAAGAGAAAGAAACCTACAGTTTATAACAAATCCGAAAAGAAACGCTTGAGCAGCTTTTCATGGCTTCAGAGCTAGCGTCAACAGCTGGTGAAGGTGACCGGAGTTCTTATGAAATGAAACGTGTTTCTTTTGCAATTTAAGTTGAGGTTCGGATATCTAAAGCAATGAACTTGTAAGAAATTTTAAGTCGATTCAATTTAATACATAAACGAGTTTTCTCAACAGAACTTCTTTTTCGAACGATCATTCGTACTGCAGCTATATGCTATAGCCATCCGATGTTGACAAAACTTTGAAGAATTGTGTGAAATCATATTAAATCATTATATGCCAATTTTAAGCACGTTTCCATTGAAAACAAAAAAGTTTTTCTCACTAAGACTAATTTTCACAATCTACTTTTCTATGACAGCTATACTATATAGATGTCCGATTTCGACCAAACTTGGCAGAATCTTGGAGAAGCATAGAAAACTACTATCTAAGGAGTTTGGAGATGTTTGCATTAAAAACAAAAAAGTTTTTCTCAGTAGAACTAGATTTTCGACCGATCGTTCCTATGACAGCTATATGTTATAGTCATCCGATCCGGCAGGTTCTGACATATGTGTAGCGTATTTTTACCAGAAGACTACGTGCAAAGTTTGGTAGCGATAGCTTCAAGATTGACGTAGGAGATAGCAAAGAAACAGACGGAGAGACGCACAAGACTAAATCAACTCAGCTCGTCATGCAGATCAAGAATATAAATACTTTATGAGGTCGGAAAATGCGTTACATGCATTACAAACATCTGCACAGTTTCAATATACCCTCTGCAGCCTACAAAAATATCTATTAAACCATTTGGGTGATAATTACCTTTAGGGTGGATTCTGTCTCTTAAATTTCAACTTGTTTTAAGATTACGTCAAGGCATTGAATAAATTCAAAGTGCAATGGGACTCATTTCTGACAAAGAAACTGAAACTTTGCACATACATTCTAAAACATTCCGAATTAGTAGTCTATAAAAAACTGCTGCTGAATACAATCCCCTTTGGAGCAATCACAATCAGTGGCCTAAAACATTTATTTATAAATACATTAACCAACGATAGCTACTTAGTAAACACCGCATTGAGCTTTTAAATGCTTTGTTATTTCATTTGGACATATGGTTGCACAGCTGTTGAGCTGTTAAAAATAACACATGTTTTGGCCGGTGCATTACAATTGGCTTTGTGCATATTTAAAAAGTTTTGCTGTGGTTTTTGTTTACAATAAAAGTTATGTATTTAATAAAAGCGAGAAGGCGGCAAGGCTTACAAACATCCGGGTCCGAAGTTTTAATACTCTGGCGAATGCCCAGTATACAGATGTCAGATTATGGCTTAGTTCAGAATCAACAGGAATCTGCTGGTTACAATTAAAAACTAGCTCTTTTTATACTCTTATGTTTGTAACGCATAGAATGAAACAACTCCGCCCACATAAAGTATATATATAATCTTGATCAGCATGACGAGCTGAGTTGATTTAGCCATGTCCGTCTTTTTCTATGACATCTCCTCCGTTAATAAAAAAACTTTGTATTTCTCAGTTTCCTTCGGTTTTCCATGATTCCACTAAGTTTGGTCGAAATCGGACATCTATATGATATAGCTGCCATACAAAAGTAAGGTTAGAAAAATAGATTTAGTACGAAAAACATTTTTGTTTTTAATGTAAACCTCTTAAAAATTGTCATATATTTATTTTATAAGCTTTCACACAATTCTGTAAAGTTTTGTCAAAATCGGATGACTATTGGTTATAGCTGCCATGGGAATGATCGGTCGAGAAACTAGTTTTAGTGAGAAAAACTTTTTTGTTTACAAACAAAACGGCTCCATACTTTGTATTTCTTAGTTTGCTATGCTTTCTCATAATTCCACTAATTTTGGTCGAAATCGGATATGTATATAGTATAGCTGTCATAGAAAAGTAGAGTCAGAAAAG
Source organism: Lordiphosa andalusiaca (assembly GCA_035044965.1). Lineage (NCBI taxonomy): Eukaryota > Metazoa > Arthropoda > Insecta > Diptera > Drosophilidae > Lordiphosa > Lordiphosa andalusiaca. Next base: position 784,425 of record JAWNNM010001363.1, on the reverse strand, counting down.
TAGTCTAAGTGAGAAAAACTTGTTTGTTTTCAATAAAAATGTCCCTTTAATTAGTTAGTATAACGTGTTGCAAGTTTATACAAACTTCGGCTGAGCCGAATACAGAGAATACACTGAAAAGTCACGGATGCAGGTGCATTCAAATTGGATGCAGCTTACTTGCCCAATGATTTTTGTTTAGCGTGAAAGCTGCATTCGACACAAGAATGCAGGAATGCAAGAATGTAGTAAGAACCGCACATAAATTTACTCAGCTTACCTGTGGTACAGAGTAGATTTAGTTGTAATTGTATGAAAAAAGTGTGTCGAATTCAGGAATCTATTAACTCGATTGTGTTTCTAAATGGTCATACTATTAATATTTGTATTCTTGGCTACTTTAAGTGTGACCAGGCTTGTGTGGTGAATTTCATTAATTGTTTTGACATTACTTAAGGAATCTATTAACACGATTTGGTTTCGAAATGCTTATACGAAGGCCCTTACCATATATTTTGGTCCTACTACTTTAAGAGTGACCAGGCTTGATTAAAATTTTTGACATTACTTAAAGCAATCTAGCTCAAAACCGTTTGTATAGGTAGTACTTTCCCTCTGTGGCATCTGTTATAGTACAATAAGATCCTTAGCTCTCTTCTTTGCCTCTTTTATTGAAAATGTAATTCAGATGCAATGAGTGTATATTCTATGTCTTGATGGTTGAAGAATGAGTAATCAAATTTATAAAAATAATACAAATTGAAATCCTCAGAGTCACCAGTTGGAGATTTGTGCATTTCAAGTGGCATATCAATCCCAAATTATTAAACTCCTCGAGACAACTTCTTATGCTAAATACTCTCCAATGCAAGCCAAGGACTTTAGTCCACTCAGCCATACATACAATTGCGACTTCAATTCCAAATCCACCAACTCATCATTATTGTTGATGAAAAAGAAACGACTTAAGCTCTCAATCAATCAGCAGCTGGCTAAACCAATTGTAATCAGGCAACCAAGAATCGTTCAACAGTTCCAGCTCCATTAGGCACATACCTGACTGGCCGCCCCCGCCATCCATCCATCCCCCTCTTCTCATAACTGACAAATCATTTTCACAATCTTAAATAGCTTTTGGGTTAGCCGTCTGGGAATTGGAATCCAATAAAGCTGTCACACATGGTGACCAAACACTGAAGAGACGAGACCTTTTGTTGTTTTGGTGTGAAAACTTCACGAGAAATGAAAAAAAAAACTTCACAACTTTCGTGCAAATCTTTGCGCAGAACCTAACAAATTTCCATAACATTCACACCACACAATGAACGGCACACACACACACACACACACACAATAGGTACTTGCCTGGGTGCGGGGTGCGGATCTCAACTGTCCAGTTCAGACAACGCGCTCTGTTTTATTTGCCACGTCATTTTTTGGTTTTTTTTTTATTTTTCGGTTAGCTTGCGGTTTTGGCGGTTGGGCGGCGAGGAGAGTTGTATAACTTTTTGATTTTTTAAGTAGACACCTAAATGCGAATAGCGCAACGAATTGTAGCATCGCAAGTCGCAAGTCTGCGCATCGCATCTGTCAGATATATACTTACGTACATTTTCTTACGCTGCTGCCTGCTTAGCGAAGTGTAGTTAGGATCGATGCCGAATGCTGGGACGAATGAGAGATTGCACTGGGGGAAAAAACTGTGGGCAATATTGGTAGAATGAGTACTCATTCAGTGGGTATCATAAGAAATGGGCTAACATTGGTTCAGCAGAAGGATTGAGCAGGTATCATAAAAATATGATACATCGAATAAATTCTGCTGAACAAAGTGATGTTATTTTTGGATAAAGACATTGATGGCGCTACGTAACAACAAGGAAAATTCATAAAAGTTGTCCAAATTTAGTTTTAACATATTTTTTTAGATTTTTTCAACTATTTATCGGCCAAAAAGAAACTCATTGTTAGGTTCAGTGTACAAAATGAGCCCAAATACGTGTATCGGTATCGAAAAAACCTATCGATATACAATTACAGCTATAGGTAGCAAGTATCACTTAAAGAAGCATACACTCAGAGAAAAAAAAGAAAATTTCATACATGGATCGAGTTCAAAAGTTCGATAACAGTGAAAGTTCTCGATCTTATAGCGAAATTCTTGATACAAGTATGAATATTTGATCCCGGTTTTCTAGATCCAAGAGCTGCAATACTTGATCTAAGTACGAATCATTCTCATATCAAACAGAATAGTTCTTGAATCAAGTGCTAAACATTCTCAAATTCAAGATTGAATGAAGAGCTTTCTGCATTGTCATAAACCAAGAGCGTTAATTCTAGTATCAAGAGCTCATCAGATTCAAGAGTAAGGTCGTTTACTCTTAAATCAAGAGCTTCACAAATTCCAATTGAAAATCAGTTGTTTTTTTCGTTGTACCTAAAAATATTTGATCAAAAATCAATCAATCTAGGACAGCGATGATTAAGAAGAGCTCTCTGTCTCTCTCTGACACTCACTGAAGCATTACTTCGGCAAGCATTTGGCATGAATTGCCTAAAGTGTTCGGCCCCTGGGGGCTATGGGTGAACAACGCTGATCTAGGAATACACACCTCAAAGTAGCATCAGAGTTTGTCTGTCAACTGGCAGTCGAACAGAGGTCGCTCCATGCTAGCAATGCCATAACTGGTTGGGAATTTCAAAGCAACATGAGTGCAAAAATCGATTGCGCTCTCCGCTCGATGGCTTCTCCGCACACTCAAGGCATACTTTACAGGGTAGTCGCTCTCACTCTCTCTCGCCCTCCTTGATAGATGCTTAAACACCAGTCTGTGAACAACAGTTGTGAGCGACGCGCCTCCACGGACGAATTGTTTGTGTTTTGTGCACATATAAGCATCTGTGAGAGAGGGAGTACGACTACCTTGTTAAGTATGCCTTGCACACGTCCGTCTCCCAAACTGAGAGAGCGAGCCCAACGCTGTGTTCTCTCAAATGTGCTTGCTCTTCTCTCTGATTCTTGACCTCAGTCCCCGTGTCTAAATCACTACCTGGTCTAAATACACCATACTGAAAACGAACTTAACTCGATTGCAAGAGCGAAATTCTTAAACGAAATTCTTGAGCGTTTGCTCTTAAGTTATTCGGGTGTACTTTTTTCTCATGATACGTCAATCTTTTTATCATAACAACGTATCATTGGAGTTCAGCAGAAAGAACACGAAAAAGTATGATTTTTTTCAAGTTCTTTTGCTGAACGCGGCCATTTTTTCAAAAGATTTGTGAGTTAGCCCAATAAAAGGTTTTAAATCACAAAATTTTGATGGAAGTGGTTTGGAGAATCCAAGATTTAGCCTCACTTCATTTCATATCTGAAACGGCGGTCCATCTACCGCTCCACCATTTGAGTTAAAAATCTTTCAAAATATCAAAATTTAAGAAAAATACCAAAAAAAAAAAGAGGTTTCGATGATAGATCGGCTCTGTGCTATTACAATTTGCATATCAAATTGATACATTTTTGTGTAGTGTAAGTCTGTTGTCTTGTTTTCACCTTAACCTACACGAAGGCAACAAACGCGACGCGACGCGACGCGACGCGGCTGCCGCTGCCAATAATGCAATGGAGAGGCGTGATAATGCAGTTTAGTAAGTGCTCGGTAGATGGAGTCAGTCGCAGTCGGGTGGGAGGAGGAGCAGGAGAAGGAGGGACGACTGTCGTTAGGCAGCGCCGCAGAAATTTACAAACCGAGAAACCCAGACTCCGACTTTGGGGCCGAACAATCAGCGCAGTCACAACGGCTACGTGGCCTCCGTCGACCATCTAACGGATTGAGTGACTGGCTCAGCTACAGCTGTAGAGCATTTGGGATACGGGGAGGGGTCGGCTCAAATGTGCAATATGCAGCACTTGGCACGATATTTTTTTTTGTTGGTTTTAAATCATTTAACTTGCCTAGGAGATGATGACGACGACGACGACGACGACGACGACGACGACGAAGGCGCAAGACACTTAAAACGTGATCGAAAAATGATGTTGTGGGCCCCCAACCACAACCACAAAGGCTCCAGCTCAGACCCAGCTGTAGCATTCTGACAGTGCGGGGGAAATAAGGTCACGTGCAAAAATATGTTCGTGGTGGTTGCTGGGTTGCTGGGTTGCTTGGTGGTGGTGGTGGAGAGATGTTAATGATTTGCAGCTCCAAAGACTCTGGACAGTCAACAATTTTGCATATTTCTCTTTGGCGCGCTGCAGCAGATAGTAGGTAATACGCTCGTTAATGTGCCCAGTTCCCCTCTCTTCTGGTGTTGGAGTTCAAAAACCAGGAAGTGAGTCAACAACAACAACAACGGCAAACGGAGGTGAAAAATATGACTTGGTTATTTATTGTTGAAGTGTTGCAGTGCAAAAAAAAAGCAACGGCAACGAAAAAAAAAGGGGGCCTAAACTTCAGCTTTGGGTATTTAGACTGTGATTTATTTTGCCCGGCACGGCAGGCGGTGCGAGAACACTCGCAGATCTGCAACCACATACCACATAACAACACACAGCCAGGAAAGAAGTCCCGAACCACAATAAGCCATAATTATCAAATGCCAACTGATCTGATTGGCGCTCGCGAGAGAGAGAGAGAGAGAGAGACCGCATACGAGAGAATGTTTATGGCTGAGAAAGATTGAGATTGGGAAATACTCAAACTGACCTTACTGCTGGCCACAAGTCATTGAGTAGAGTGTGGTTTTTGTTTTTTTATTTGAGAAGAATCAATACCAAGACCAATAAATTGTGCAACTAACTAGAGTCTCCAGTTGGCAACACCTCGAATCGAGTTTGGCCAACTCAAATTGGTTTCGAGTTCTATGATTACTTTTTTTACCTGCCAAACGCAGCTGCACTATTTTAATTGTTATTTAAAATGGTGCCATAATACTAATATTAATAGCTGACTGGGGGCTCTGACAAAGTCTTAACACCCTAATAACTAGATAATTGTATCTTAACGTTGAAATTTTGAATCTTTTTATATCAAAATATATCATAAAAAAAGTTACTTTAAGGGCCGATTTCTAATCTTCTATATAGAGCTATCTATTACATAAACCTACAAATAACAGTGCCAAATCGAAGTTTATCTGAAACATGGCAGCTATTGAGAAGATGAGAAATTGGCTTTACAATTTAAAATTCAAATAAGATTTCAATGGTTTTTTATAAGTTTGATGAAAATCAGAAAGCTATATGGTTTAGCTGTTATACAAAAGATAGGTCACCTCTCCGTAAAGTGCGGTATTTTACGCTGATATGAGATATCGATAAGTGAAAATACAGATTTAGATATATGAAATCATCGTTTATAGTTAGCTTTAGTACTTTTTTTTATCCTTGCAGAGGGTATATTGAAATTGTCCAGAAGTTTGTAACGCATAAGCACATAAAGCATATATATTCTTGATCAGCCTGACGAGCTGAGTCGATATAGCCTATGTTTCTATGCTATTTTCTCCGTCAGTTTTAAAGCTATCGCAACCAAACATTGCACGAAGTCTTCTGGTGCAAAGACGTTGCACATTTCTTGGAACCAGCCGGATCGTATGACTATACCATATAGCTACCTTGGGAACGATCGGTCGAAATACTAGTTATAGTGAGAAAAACTTTTTTGTTTTCAATGCAAACGTGTCCAAACTCCGTATTTACTAGTTTTCTATGCTTTTCCATTATTCTGCTACGTTTGGTCGAAATCGGACATATATATAATATAGCTGCCATAGAAAAGTAAGGTTAGAAAATTAGTTTTAGTGAGTAAAACTTTTTTGTTTTTTATGTAAACTTCTTTAAAATTGGCATATATTTATTTTATAAGCTTTCACACAATTCTGCAAAGTTTTGTCAAAATCTGGTGACTATAGGTTATAGCTGCCATAGGAACGAACGGTCGATAAACTAGTTCTAGTGAGAAAAACTTTTTTGTTTTCAGAGAAAACGCCTCCAAACTTTGTATTTCTTAGTTTGCTGTGCTTTGCCACGATTCCACTAAGTTTGGTCGAAATCGGACATCTATATGGTATAGCTGTCATACAAAAGTACAGTCAGAAAAGTAGTCTTAGTGGGAAAAAATTGTTTGTTTTCAGTGGAAATGTCCTTCAACTTAGTTAGAAAAACGTGCTGCAAGGGTATACAAACTTCGGCTGAGCCGAAGTTAACTTTCCTCTATTTTTAAACATTTTTCCTCCGTCATTTGACTAGCCTTCTAGCGAGGGAAATTGGGCAACGGGCCACTTTGTGCATGCAATTAACGAGACCAAGAGTTAATTTCCGATGTGTCTGGTTTTTATCTTCTATTCTGCGCCTGTTATACTTAGGGCAAGATTTGTTTTGCCAGCAATTCTGTATATTTGAATCCTATATCGCAGTTAGGAAGTCAGCAAAATCATATACCTTAATCATTTCAACTACTTTGACATTGAGGAACTAATAAGACAGGATGGGAAATGGGAAGTGATTTTATTACTAAGACTGGACTTACACGATGAAGCAAACTTCATGGAGTTCTGTTGGTAGGCGAGAGAAACTGGTGAGATTCTAAACCCTTCCTTTATAAAACCTATTCACTTTGCCTTGATTATTCCGCCTACTAAAAGAACTTCAGGAAGTATGCTTCACCGTGAAAATCTAGTCTAAGTCTGGATGACTTCTTAGATATCAAAAAAAGGAAGGGTATCATTTTTGGAATCCATTTCACATTTTGAAATAATGCTTGGCAGTGGGTCAGTTGTTTTGAAGGTGAATTCTTATGAACAGAAGTGGTAATGGGTAACCGTTTCAGAATTCCTTGATCGGAAATGAGCATTTTACTTAAATTACTTTTAAAAGTAATATCCTTTCAATGATTCTTGCAAACTTCTTTCTCAAAACGATCCTTCATTCATGTTGTTCACTTTCGACAATAGCCAACAGATTCATCAACTCATTTCCTGAGAGTTCTTCATTGATATGACCAAGTGGCCCACAGTAGTTGCCTTACAAAATGTCAGGCCACCTAGCTAATCCCGAGAATCAACAAAGTTCCCAAGCCATTCTTCCTTTTACTTTTTTGTAGAAAACTAAAAAAGAATGCCACCTCTTGTCCAAATGTTGTATGTGTGGACATGTGCAATTTTTTTCGGAAACTATTTGTGGGGTAAGCGACCAAAAATTAAGTCCATAAATAAACAAGAGAAAGGCAGCAAAGGCATCAAAAGAAAGTAGAGAAGGAAAGAAGAGGAGGTGGAGGAGGAATACTCTTAAGCCTTAAAGAAAACTCCACCGTAACGATCGATCAAAATAAATCACAAAATGTTTAAAAACAACAGGCTAAGCCATACAATTGTACGCACAATTTTCCAATTTCCCATTTTCCACACTCGGTGCTTGCTGCCTGCCCGTGTGTGTGTGCGTGTGTGTGTGTCTTGTGTATGTTTTGGGTAAACAAACGTTTTGCGTAACAAAAGAGGAACATGGACAGGAAAATTGCCCGCCAGGCAAACCGAAAACGCTACAGCGAAGCAGCTGTCAAAGGTGGGCAAGGAAATTGAAGAAAAACGTTAAGAAAGAAGGTCACATTAACCAAACCGAAAAAGCACAATTGCTTTAAGGCCCTAAATGGTATTCTTTCCGTTCTACAACAAAAAGGACTAACAGCTGCCACCATGCTGAGTGAAGGACAACATTTAGAGACGCTTGGCAGGAGTTTTCCCTTTTGTTAGACACGGTCAATTGCTTGAAAATTTGTGGTATCCCCAGGTAGGCAGGAAAAAGATCAATATATTGTGTGGTCGCTGCTGCGCGGCCATAAATCAACAAACTGCTGCGGTTGACCAACTTGGATTGACACTAATCATAGATCAAGCGTAAAGGCGTTGATTTGTTGCCGTGAGGCGCAGGTATGTCCGTTGCCAACTTTTTGACTTTTCGCCTTTTCCCAAAACTCATTAGAGAACCTCAAATTTTTTCCCTAATGCACGGAAAAAAATCTTAATAAATTCATCAAAAATCAACGCCAAGCATCTCACGACCCGCAAGGAACAAACAAAAATCAATGCCAGTCGATCGTCAAAAACACCAACTTACAAATATATTTAGCATTTTGTCGCTGCTTGCAGCCGGACACGTTTTCTGTCCAGGCTCAAGCTCAGGCCCGGGCCAGCTTCAACTTAGCCGGTTTCATGGTGGAGGCGTCTTTACACATTTGCATGCTCAAACAGCAATCGATCACAACAGCAACAACAGCAGCAGCAGCAGCAGCAGCAGCGGCAGCAGCAACAACAACACGAAGGCACACACCAGCAGCTTTCAGAGCTGCGGCAACGATCACCGTTCACCATGTTAGTATGGAGGAGAGTGTGGAGCTGCTGCTGCTGCTGGAGCTGGTTAGGTACAGAAACTGGTTTAGTCTGCGTACACATGCAATGGATGTGTGGAGAGACTTACCCAAAAAAAAAAAAAAAAAAAAGTAAGAAAAAAAAATACAAGGCCCAGGCTGAGATTTTCATAGTACCCTGGGATGGACTTCTGATGAGCGGGGGTTAACGACAGGAAATTGTTCATAAGTCATTTAAAAAATTTAGTTTCCATTAAAGTTTAGTTAGAAAGTTGAAGCTAAACTGCTTTTACAAAAAAAGGAGATGAAAACGAAAGCTTTTACCAAAGTTAAGCCAATTAAAATCGAAAACAGAAACGGTAGTCTGCAGTTTTAAGCAAACCTTAATTCTAGTATGGAACAGATCGTGCATTAAGCCAGTACAGTTTCGAAACTTAATCTATATTCATTCCATTTGCACCATATTTTCTCTTCAGTGTTTTTTCCTTTAAAATGCAAGGATGCAACTTACGACTAAAATTAAAAGGGCAGATCATCCAAAACAGAACAGAATAAAATTTCATGTACAGTTGAGTTTTTTTTAGAAAGGTTGCATATTTAAGCATTAGGAAATTGAATAAAACCGAAACATAATAATAAAGTAATTGAAACAAGAAAGCTATGCTAACTTTGTCTGTGCCGAAGTCCTTATACCCTTGCAAGTGCTAGCTTAAATATTTTCAAAAATAATTTTTTTCCGAAAACAAACCATTTTCCGATGGGAGCTATATGATATAGTCATCCGATTTGTACAAAAATTTGTAGAGTTAGTTGAAAACATGTGAAATAAACAAATACAAAATTGCAAGATGCTACCATTAAAAACAAAAAAGTTTTTCTTAATAAAACTGTTTTTCAGACCTATCTTTTGTATGGCAGCCATATCATAATGTGGTCCGATTTTTATCAAACTTAATCGACTTATATAAATGCATACAAAACCTATGAATACAAAGTTTGGAGACGTTTTCATTGAAAACAAAAAAGTTTCTCATACTAAAACTAGTTTTCCGACCCATGATTCCTATGGCAGCTATACCCTATGGACATCCGTTTTTGACAAAACTTTAAAGAATTGTGTGAAAGCTTATAAAATATATATATGCCAATTTTAAAGAGGTTAACATTGAGAACAAAAAAGTTTTTCTTACAAAGACTATTTTTCTAACCTTACTTTTCTATGGCAGCTGTACCATATAGCTGTCCGATTTTCATCCAACTTGGCAAAATTATAAAAATGCATAGAAAACTTATGAATACAAAAATTGGAGACGTTTCCATTGAAAAGAAGAAAGTTATTCATACTAAAACTAGTTTTCCGACCGATTATTCCTATGTGAGCTATGAGATATAGTCAACCGATCCGGTCGGTTGTAACATATTAGTGGCGTGCAGCAAAAAGAAGACTCTGTGCAAAATTTCAGCTTGATAGCTTTAAAACTGAGAGACTAGTTCGCGTAGAAACACACGGACAGACAAATCTCAATCGACTCAGTCCATCACCCTGATCTAAAATATATATAGTTTATTGGGTTGAATATGAATTTTTCTATGCGTTGCAAACTCCTGAGCAAAAATTATAATACCCTTTGCAAGGGTATAACAATTAGAAAAGGAACAATTACGAGGAATAGGGCCTGACCTAAGCTTAAGAATTTTGGCTTTTTGAACGCCAGATTACAATATAACTACGATAAATTACCATCGCTGGCACGGTGTGACCTGATATTGCCAAAACTATCGGTATTTTGTTTTTTCAAACCCGATTTTGTTGACTCTTATTTAACATTATATGTCCCAACCTAAATCGTTAAGCATCGCTATCACTTGGCTTCATTAAAGTCTATAAAATAATTAGGTTTCTTTGTCTTTATCATTTCGGATCAACTATGATCCAAATAAAGAAAGCAAGTGTTTATGTTAGCTGTTTGCCTATCGATGAGCTTATCGACTATAAATATGAAACTGTACATGAAGCTGTGGCTGTGTTTGTGGTTCTATACATATTTTCTACATATTTTATGACAATTGCAAGTATTTTCTTCAACTCGAGTAGAATTTTATTGAGAATGCGCCGTGATGTTTTCAAATTACAACTTAAAGAAAATTAATATATTTTGTTGCGATTATATTTGGAGAGATTTAGAGCTAATGAAAGTTTATGATCCTTGAGAGAAACGATACAAGGTAGAAGGGATGGCTGATATACATAGGTACGAGGACTGAATATTGATTCCATCGTTCACTTCCCTGGTCAATTAAGTATGAGTTTAGTACTTGTTCTCATTGATCTTTCGATTGGATGTGGGATGTCTCTTTGAATTATTAGGGTTGATATGGAAGAGGAAAAACAGGACCCTGCTGCATTGATCCAAATGTATATAATGATGACTAGACAACGGATTTTGCAACACATATTCATCCAAATGTGCTGACTTTTTACTTTAATAAAATTCTAAAAATTCTGCACTCAATTCCAAGATGTCTTAAATAATTATTTAATGAATTGGAAGGTCAGCAAAAGTTAATATGATGTGAAAAATTTGTTGGGTACACATTTTTTCGAGTCTACTATGATTCAAATCGGTTTTATGATTTGCAAAATCCGCTGTCTAATGATGACTTTAGAATGGGGTTTTAGAAAACTTCTCAAGTTCAGCTTTTTCCAATAGAAATAGTTGGGTAGCGATCGCGGTTTACAGTGTTGGCCTCGCCAACTATATATGCTTGTCGTTTAATATGATTTTTGAACGAAATGCTAATTATTTTATCACTTGGACGTGTTGCTGGGTCATTTAACTTGTGCTTTATGTTATTTAAGCAGCATAGATCATTTTGAGATTTCTTTTTATATGTAAATCCAAAGCAGAAAGGGTCTTTCCAAGAGAATGGGTAACACTGCAGTTGAGCCAACTTGTTTCTCCTTTTTGTAAATCGTCTACATACGTTTTTGGTGGTTAGCCTGGACCAGGAGCCAGGCAAAGTGGAGGTTAAAAAAATTTGCAAAAATATTAACGAAACGTAGGCAGAGCCCGACGGCTGCCGCTGCTGAGATGCTGATGCTGAAGCTGCTGCTCGCCTTTTTCCACACTGAACATTGCACACAATCTGCAATTATAGCGGACGAGCTCAACTTTTTTTTTTGGTTGGTTGGTTGGGGCGGTTTGTTGAACTTTGACAGGAAGTCGAGAGGCTCTGGACCAGGAGACAGGCTCAACTCAACTTTTGATGTGAAGGCTGGTTGGCTTGGCCGGGACATGCAGAGTGGGTAAAAAGACAATTGACAATGTGAAAACGATGTCGATTAAGTTGCTGCCTTTGGGTTGCATACCGAGGCAGGCGAGGTGATGGTGACTGAGTGAGGAGCCAACAAGGGCTTAACGATCGAGGTATAAACACACACAGTTATGCGAGCTTCGATTTGGATCGGAGGAGCCAGGCAGAGAGAGGGAGAGAGAGGGAGAAGGACGATGTCTTTTGTGGTGTAAATTGTTTTAACAGCCTTGAAGGATAAGCAGTCACTGGGTTCAAGCTGGCCAGCGGGAAGTGTGAACAATGACATTAACACAAGCAGAAGGAAGCCGAAACCCACCAAGAGCGCTGTTAAAAGGTGAGGCACTTTTTGACTTGCTTTTCTCCGAACCGCACCACAATCTCAACCGAAATCAGTGGGGAATATCGTTTCGCTTCACTTCATAATTTGTCCAGATTCAATTAAACACATTCGCACATCTTTCAACACTCCACAGAGACGATTTCGAAAAGGATTGACTGTACAGTGAAAAACGATCGTGTTGATTATGGTATACCCATCCTATCCCATCTCAACTCTCCTCTCCCCCTGCCATTTCATTGAGCGATCTTGGCTTTAATTTTGTAATTACTATAATATATATCCCCAGAGCTCTTGGGGGCACTTCCATTCCACCATCGTAGTGCAAACGACTGGCATCCTTAACGGCTGCCAAAGCTCAAACAACCGCAGGGGCCTGCGTACAGCGAAAAAAGCAAGGGAGATTGAGTAAAAAAAAAAAAATTGAAAACTAACTGCTCCCTGTTTATAGTTTTCATATTATATTACAACATTCCGTGCCGGACAGGGGTGTGTGTCTCGGCTAAAGCGAAGCGTTTAAAGCGCGAGCGCGCGCGCGCACATTCTCCTACCTGAAATAATTATGGAAAATGCGAACGACACGGCATGTTTCCTTTTTGCTACTCGCGCATGGTCATGGGCAATGAGCTATGATGAAAAACAACAAGATCATAATAAATAATAACCAGGCCGCAGAAACGGCTGCAAGCGAGCGGAGGGGAGGGGAGAGCGAAAGAGTGTTCCGGGGGTAACAAGCGCTAATTATCGACAACAAGCTAAAAACAACGGCCTACAATTACGCAGCGCCCTACGCAGCTAACTGCCGCGCTGCAACGGACGGGCAGGAGCCAGCTAGTTTAGCTGAAGCTCAAAACTGAAACTGAAACAGGCTTACGCTTGCCTCTCGCGGATGCCACATCCAGCCATTAAAATTTACACACAGCCACGTCTGCTGCCGCCGCTCCGTCCTCGTCTCTGTGGCCTTTCTCCCATTTGGCGGCGGCGGCGGCGCAAACTTGTTAACTTCTTGGCATGATGGTCATCATGCGAGGGCTGAGCGAGAGAGTGCGGACACACTCAACGCAAAACAAGCACACACAATGAGTATATGCAGCATGCAAGCCACCAATATGGATGAAGATGAAGAGGATTTTTCGAAAATCAAAGTGCAGCGGGGAAATACCCTAACTGAAGGGAGGGGAAAACATGGGAGAAACGTTTTGAAACATACCAATCAAAGTCAAAAACTTAGTTGAAATTGACCTAAGGCTCTGCTTAAAGCATCTTGATCATTAGACCTCGGATTTTGCATATTTTTAAATCGATTTTAATCCAAGTAGGCTAGGCCAAAACGTGTATTTAACAATTCTTTTCATTGCATTTGTCTCTTGCTGACAATTCAACTAACTAAATAATACCTTAAGGATCAAAATCGATTTCAAAATATGCAAAATCCGAGGTCTATTGATAATTTTCTTAACAAATTCTAGTGAAAGCAATGGAAGTCTGAAAAATTCTAAAGACAACCCTAAGAAATTCACATCAAATAATTCATATCAAATACCAATGGTCTTGATTGGACAGAGTCCTTAAACAAAAGAGGACTGAAAGATCTCAAGTACAGTTTTCAAGTTCATAAACTAAAATTAAGTATAAGATGAAAGTATGGAAAAGAAAGATCCAAAAACGAGAAAGCTAAGCTAACTTCGTCTGTGCCAAAGTTTTTATACCCTTGCAAGTGCTCGCTTAAATATTTTCAACAAAATACTCTTCTTCCCTTTCTCCGACCAATCGTTCGTATGGGAGCTATATGATATAGTCATCCGATTTGGCCACAAATTTTTAAAATTATGTGAAAGCATGTAAAACAAACAAATACCAAATTGCAGGATGCTACCATTTAAAACCAAAATTTTTTTCTAACTAAGACTGTTTTTCAGACCTATCTTTTGTATTGCAGCTATACCATATAGTTGTCCGATTTTAATAAAACTTGGTAGAATTATTAAAAACCATAGAAAACTTAGGATTACAAAGTTTGGAGACGTTTCTATTGAAAATAAAAAAGTTTTTCTCACTAAAACTAGTTTTCCGACCGATTGTTTCTATGGGAGCTATGAGATATAGTCATCCCATCCGGTCGGTTTTGACATATTAGTAGCGTGCAGCAAAATGAAGACTATGTACAAAATTTCTGGATGATTAAAAGGATATTAAAGACATAGCCAGTCTAAATGAATCTTTTTTGGAGCTTTTTTTTACTGGGTAGTTTTACTTACTTACTTTAAAGCTGTCGCCAATAGCTAGTTAATGGGAGTTTAAATTTTTAAGGAACAAACTTTTCCATTAGAAATCGCGAGGCGGGATCAAACCCATGACATCTTTACAGCACAGCAGGCACACACACTACTCGCTGCACCACAGCTGTCCATGCATTAAGATTCTAATATACTTAAGTCAAGCTTTGTTGAACACTTCAAATTAATACTAATTATTTGTTCTAATAAATTCTAAGGTCAAACTTAATATATTCTTAAGAAAAACTAAGAGCAAACAAGAACAATAAGTTCTTGGTTTATAACCATGAAATACCAAAGCAATTCCCAATTCGATCTGGATTTGATAGATATCTAAAATGTAATAATGGCTTAAAATATACAAGGACCCAAACGGTATTACCTTCGGTTAGACATACTCAACATTAGGAAGATCATTTTAAGAAAATTCAACTTCATGAGACTTCTTGGAGACCTTTAGATGATTAAAAAGAGATTTGTGTCAAGTGAGAATCTACTAAGACAGTAAAATAACTCTTGCATATGCTCAAAGTGTGGTTTATTGATATAAGAGTCCAAATTGAGTCTTAAATAAGTCGAAAATGAGTAGAGGCTGATCAGAAGGTGATCAATAGAAAGGGTTAAAATAGGACTCTTCAATATGAGTCGTGGATGGGGAATCATATTCTCCCGACAAAGAATAACCCAGTGACGCAAATGCTCATTATTACGTCCATTATTAATGCATTACCTCTCGCCTGTATGCATTCAAAAACCCAATACAACCTGCCTTACTTTCTTAAGAAATGGCCAAATTTTCCGCACGGTACATGAGTTTATTGAATTTTGTAATGCAGAAAGTAATGACGTGCCGAAGTTTCTTTCGGGTCCCCATTACACAAGCGTATTCTTTTACCATATTGTAATGCAGAAATTCTCGAGCCATTACAAATGCGCTGAAAAAAATCTCATAGGTAATGCATTATATTGTGGCTCGTACGTAATGCATTATTTCGACCGACCACATTCAGCCCAGCGCCACTGGGAAGTTATGACTAGAAAATGGGAGAATTTATGATTATTTATTTTAATCAGTTCTGGGTCTTGTAAAAGACTCCAATATGATCAAAAGTTTCATAAAATGTTTGTCAAATATTTGCTGGTGAAGTCTACCATCATTTCATAAAAAAATTGTTAAAAGGAGTTGGGAATTTTAAGCTCATATTTGCTTAAAATCATCACACTTACCCTTGACACGAACCAATTGTAAATTAAATTAAGGCTGCAAAGAAACAGAGACCAATATGGTATTACTTTAGGTAGGAAATGTTCGTATCCCCCCAGTGGAAAAGTGATAGAGCCAGTTGTGAATCTTAAGTGTCGGTCAAACCCGACTATAACATACTCTGTACCAACGAAATTATACACTTAGCTTAAATTTTGATGCTGCAGTAGCAGCTGAAAGCAGGTATTTCAAATCCCCCATCTAAGTACAAAGCTATATATATATGTTTAGGCTATTAAGAAGCTCCAATCCTGTTTTTTTTTCTTTTGGAATTTAAGCTATAAAATGGCAAGAAATAAAATAAAAATTTTACTTGTCCAATTACGCATTATTGAAGTCCCAATAAATTCCCACATGTTCCACTCTCTCTTTTATTCAATGTGGCTTCTTTTTTTATTTTTATTGATCCTCCAAACCCATATGCCCCTCCAACCACACCAACAGTGTATAACAAGCAGCCGCTGGCCGACGAAATCTACGGTTTGTCGTTGTGTTGGTTGGCAATTTATAGGCGCAGGATCGCTTACAAGCCAGGTTCGTAGTTGGTAACACAAACCGGCGGCAGTTGTTGACGTCGTCGTCGTCGTCGGGCGATGATTTTTATGCTCCGAGCTGGAGAGGAGATTCTTGACTGGGCGTTAACTGCGAAGTAATTGCGTTTGGGCTATGCAAGTACATAAATTGGATTTGAAATATGTACACATGTTGATGGATTCCTCTGCTAAGCAGCCTGGGCCCGTGCTATGGTTACCTTGCGGCCTGCCTGCCTGCCTGCCTGCCTGCCGTTCCTATCTTTGGCTGCTCATCTCCGACTTTGAGTTTGACTCCCGGAGTGTTGACTCCCATTGGCAGCGCCGCGTACCATTTGTCTTTTGATAATTATCATTTCATCTATGATAGCATCAATTTCAAAATACAGTTGATGATTTTTTTTTTTCTTTTGCTGCGTGTGTCGGTCGTTAACGAGATGAGGTGGCTGGGCTCTGCAGCGGCAGCAGCAGCAGCAGCTGCTGTTATGGCCAGGAAATGCTGATAAGTAAATACTTTTGGGCAACAAGAAAAACAGTAGCCACTGTTGCAATGCGGCAAAGATTGAAACTGAACGAATACGAATAATAAAAAGTGCCTGATCATGATCGTTTTTAAATGGTAAGGTAAAAAAAAAACCAAATGAACGTAGGAAGAGAAGAGAAATTCAAGCGAACATAAAAAGGTACACAAAGACTTCAATTTGATTCAAATCATTTTAGAAATTTTGATCAAGGAGTATGGAATTGATATACAGTTCCTGCTTAACTACATGCTAGCTACACACTTTCTACATATTTATTACATGCGACTTAGTGGAGTTTTCAACCCCAGACTTGTGGATCAGTTTAGCTGCTACACAGTGACCCTTAAACTGTAGATGCATTGCTTGGACTTCAGCACATGACCCAAAAGATTTCAAGTTTGCCAGTTTGTGATGTTAAAAATCAATGCAAAAGATATTAAATATCAATGCAAATGATGTTAAAAACTGCCAACCTCATTCTAATAGCATTTCAGTTCTACATAATTGACCATGAATTAGTTTCAAACCTCTCTTGAATATTCCACACCAAACATAGCAAATACGCAAACCAAACAAAGCCAGTTCCCAAACCAATCTCAGTTAGCATTCCCAATAATCATGTTTCCAGGGTTGCCAAGGCTAAGACGAGATTTACACGGTGAAGTCAACTTCATGAAGTAGAATATTCAAGGTAAAATTAATACGTTTTATAAAGAAAAAGTTTAGAGTCTCACCTGATTCACTCGCCTACTTAGAGAACTCCATTACCGTGTAAACCCAGTCTAACTCAATAAAGGGAGCGTTATTTATCTTTCAAATTTTCCTTTGTTATTTTAAGAAACCGATTTAGATCAGGGCTGCAAACCCATACATTTATTAGGATCTCCGGAACGCTGGTTCGAACGAAAATTTACCAAGGGTTAGGGTTCCAAAATTTCAGGTTCGGGGTTTTTTGGAAGAAGCTTTTGGTTCGAACCTTGGTTCAGTCCATGCTGTGCACAATGTTAACCAAACTTTGTATTTCTAAGTTTGATATGCTTTTCCCATGATTTCACTAAATTTGGTCGAAATCGGACATCTATATAGTATAGCTGTCATACAAAAGTAGAGTCCTTTAGGCACACTCTTTTTATACAAATAGAGAAAGATGATTTCGATCCTGCCTAGAACAGTCAGCGCAGCACCTTTGGAGTCAATAGGTAGGCTGGGTGGGGGAGAAGACTAATTGAACCAAATATTGGATAAAAATCTATAAAAATCTATTTCAAATTGTAAACAAATGTTGCAACTTTCATTCCCTTCCCTTACCAATTTGTACTCCCCCCTTACCCTAAACCAAACTGGCACCATAATTCATAACGGAAATTAACCAATAAAACAAAAAAAACAACCCAGTCTGCACTCACACAGAACAAACGACTTTTCCCCAAAGCCCAACTACAGCAACAACAACAAAAAAAAACATCTACAAACAGCAATAACAACAATTTCCCACTCGATGGGACAGCGGTACGTATGCGCAATGTGTTTGTCAACCTGAACATGTGTAGCTATCTATAACTGCGTGGGAGGGGGGAGGAGGGGGGTTCGACACATGCAAAACACAACACACACCGAGCGATACCGTCGAGCAAGAGATATACATTTCAAAATTTATTTATTTACATTGACATTTTCTGCTACTTGTGCACTTTTATTTCTCCTCTTGGCCGTTCACTTCAAAAACTGCTAACAAAGCTCTAAGCGGTTGTTTAGGGACGGGGGTTTAGAGTGGCAAGGAGGGTGGTCCACCGCCCAGAAGGACCAGAAGTAGAAACAGAGACGACAATGTATAATATATTGACTCAACTACAATAAGGACATTGTCATAGCAACCGGAAGGAAGAGGATGAGAATGAGGATGGGGGGGAAGGACACAAAACGGAAGACAGGTCAAGGGAGAGTTTATTTCCGCACCTGAAGTAAGTTAACGGGCAAACGAGGCGGAGGAGTGGCAGGTAGGAGGAGGACAAAACGAAACGGGCTTTCCTTAGGCAAAGTGCGAAGTACTTTTACTCTAAAGAAGGAAATTTGTGTAAAACAAACACTTTGGGAAATGTAGTTCGGACAAAGTGGGGCCACAGAAAAATGCGAGGTGGTGCGAGGCACCTCTTGAACAATATTTATTCAAATAAATTAGTAAAAATGTACAGCCTAAAGGTAGGCTATATAATTGAACGTTCAGACACGAAGTATGCTCTACTATAGCCCAGCCCTCACACACAACTGTCATACCCTCAACCTATACCCATAAAAAAAAAATATAAACTTAAACACCAAATGGACCTCACCGTTGGCATTTTCGGGCATAGCTACTGCTGGTTGTTGGGTAAAGGGAGGAGGGGGTTAAAATGTTTGCAAATGCTAAACATGCCCGTATTCTATACATATTTACAAATTTGATATTTACAACCCCTTTCGACGTCCTTCTACTTAGACAAAGTATTGCCAACTCAAGAGTTCACTTAACAGTTTTATTTGTCTTTGGAAAACTTTTTGCCTCTCCTGTGCACACTCACACACACACACACACACACACACACACTGAATAGGAGTGGGGGAGTGCCTCTCTCCTTCTGTCATGTGGACAAAGGCAAAGCCAGAACGTTGGCCAAGTCAAAGTCTTTGGTTCTTGTTCAATATCCTGCGCACTTGAGCAATTTGTAACATGATCAAAGGGAGCAGAGGGGCAGGGCAGGACACCATTGATTGTGTGTGAGTGTGTGTGTTTATATTTTTCTTTTGCTTTGCATTGACTTGCAGTCTCTCTCTACCCCCTCCAGCCTTCGGCCTCCAGTGTTTGTCTAAAATATTTGCCTGAAAATGGCAAACAAGAGGCAAAAAAAAAAACATGAACAACAGCAATATGCCAGAAATTTACACTATTTTTCTTTTATCCGCCATATTGAGAGAATCACAGAATACCGGCCATTTTCTGTTGATGAACTACTACATTTTATGCGGGCCACAAAAAATTGGAAAATTTAGAAACAAAATACAAATCAAAATCAAAATCAAACCCAGACCAACACCACCACCAAAAAAATATGACAAAATATGAATTGTGCATTCCACCATTGCACAATAAACAATAAATTTTGCTGCGAACTCGCACAGAGACCACAACAGAGGTAAATCCAAAATGCAAACGCAACGACACTTCAATACTCTAATTGGGCAACAAAGAGAAACCTTGGGGGAGTACCATAGCACTAAGCTGTGAGGTTTAGTTTTTGAAATTACAGTCTAAATTAATTTTGTAATTTTCTCCATATGGAAATCTCTCTTCCAAATGAATGTAATTACTATATTTACCCAAAGTAGGGAGGCAACTCACTCGGAACTTATGAAGGATGTTATATGAACTATTCCTGGAAAATATAAAAGCCTCTCATCTCTTTTGCTCTATTTGCATCTCATTGCTCTCTACTGAAAGGCATTCCAATACTAAGTCTAAGCAGCTTATTAGAGCGTATAAAACCAGGTTGCCCACAGCCTATGCGCTAGCACCGCTTTCGTTGTGTACACTCTTCTTAAAGAGTCGTTATTAAGCCGTTTTTCTGATCAGTTTATACACATTTCTCCCTAGCAGCCGCTCGTGCGATAAAGCTAAGCATAATGACAGAGGACACCTGCAGAAAATGTATGGAACCTGAAGTCGCACAAACTCTAAAACATCTCATTCAAAATTCTGCACACCCCACGGTTCTCTTCTTTGGAGGAAGCGGCCAAGAGGCACCCAAAACAATAATTGGCATTTGCCAAAACGTCAAAAAACCTCCTGGTCTACTTATCCAAACGTACCCAAATAATCACCCGGACTTATTAAGGACCCTAAGGTCTATGTGTGACCCCATCTGGGGTCAGCCGAAACTACCTACCTACCTTTAAACTCATTTTCGAATCATTCAGGAGTATTTTCCGAGTCGTAATTCTAGAAAGCACATTTTGACCATATGCGTGAGTTATTAACGAGTCTTCTTTGAATCGCACCTGATAGTCATCTCATTTTGAACCTCCAAGGGTTAGAAAAAGACTTATCAAGGTGATTTTTTCATGTTCTAAATGTTGTGTGGGAAGCATCTAAAACGAATGTGTTGTCTGTAGCATACATTTGGATGTTGCCAAAGAATGACTTCTTTTGCCACAAGCATACTCATCAAAAGGCAAAAACCAGTATTCTTCTTTCTATATCCACCCTTTAGAGCCTCCGGTAGACTTAAAATAGTCATTAAAGCGCTGTCTTTATGATCATAGATTATACTTTTGTGGGCAGAAATTGGTATCCTAGCCTCACAGAGTCATTTATCCCTTTCGTTTGAACAGTTACGATCCATTTTCGACCCATTTTCGAATAATTTTCGAGACGTATTTCAACAAATCACATTTTGTGCATATTTTGGAGTCATTTTCAAGACTCCTTTTAGTCGCGTATGATAGAAGTCTCTATTTAACCATCAAAAGGCAAAAAATTACACTTATCAAGCTGATTTTTGTTAAAATCATGCTCTAAATGTTGGTTGCGGTATAGTTGCTGTTGCTTTAGAATGTTTTATTCACATGTTTTGAAGTCTTCATGGCCATAAGCTGGGTCTGGGCCACTTTTAGATTCACATAAAGCACAAAATTCTTGATATTATACCTCCTAAAACGAAGGAGTAAGCCATATTTTGGGTGTCTATGACATACACATACTAGACACCTATTGGAACCTATCTAAAAATGTCTTAGAGAGAAACTCTTTGTTTGGGACTCCTAAACTGTGATGAAAAACACAGAGATTTATTTTCAAACTGTACAAAAAATGCTTTAAATATTATTAAATATATTTCAACTGTACATAAATAGAGGGCACTATTTGGAATGTAACTTAGAAGTAGACTTATGCATGGGCAAAACCATGGTTTCTCTTATGTTGGGTAAAGCGTTGGAGTAAAAAGAACCCGAGTAAGTGTTTTAGACTGCTTGCAACAGAATTATTTTCAAAATTATAGCCAAGAGTCGCCAATATAATGGGATGTGTATGATGCGGAGCTTGACACTCGGTTGCAGTGAGCATGAGCAGCTTATCATAGTGGGGAAATGGCCTAGCAGAGATAACTAAATCGCTCTCCGGATACTGGAAAGGATTCTTTGACACAGGTAGAACAGGTGCAAGCTTGCAATGCTTTTCCGCAGCTTTGATCAGCGTCATTTATTGGACCTCAGCCTTCCTTAAATAAATTTGTTTAATGTTCGAATAAATCCTTAAGCATTTTAGTTCAAAGAGAGTTTCTTCCTAGTGAAGCAACTGGCATTGTGAGTCTACATACATTTAGTTGGTATTTTCCTTTATGTTTTGCAAACTAAAGTTTGAGTCAGAAAAACCTTTTGAAAATATGAAAACGCTGCGTATGAGTAATTTCAAAGACATTGGAGCCTCGTCTCACCCATTAGAACATATCTTTTTGATATTTTTCCTCGGTAAATATACACCATAAAGTAGCGCAAAAAGGTGGATTCTTGTATACTTTGGAAAATGGTATCAGCTCGATGAAAAAGTAAGAGTGTGAGCTTTTTTGAACGTATCGTTCCACCTTGCCGATCACTGAAGTGTTTTTAAAGCAGAGGTGATGACCTTTCAGATATCTGCCACTTATCTAAGCGAACTTTCATTTAACTAAAGAAACGTCTTCACATATTTGGACTATCAAGCAGACCTTAAGGCACTTGACTCTCTCAAATGAATATTGATAATAGGTCACACACACTTTGGTATTCACTTGGTATGTGAACCTGGAAGCCTTAGCTTAGGCCTGACTAGGCATCATCACCTTCGAGCACCTTTTAGAAAAGCGGACGATAGGAATGCCCATGGCTACATATCACTTTACCAATATTCAATATGCCAATTTGGCCCACCTACAATCCCCGTTTTATAGCAGCCCGCTTAGGCTTCACCTCAGAGGACTAAAAGTTGCTGATATGAAATATGTGTTAAAGATGACTTAAAATACTTGCTCCACCACAGCTACCTGCCAAAAGGAAAGGATTTCGTATCTGATTCTCCATTCTCGAACAGGTTGACTGATTAATTAAGGGAAATGAATCGAACCGATCGTTCGGTTCAGAATCAGTTGGCATTTCAGTTTTTAGCCTGCTCCTTCCGCTATTACAAAGTCAATTACAAATCAATTGTACCCCAAGCACTCTCTCTCTCTCTCTCTCTCTCTGCCCCACTCCCATTCTCTCCCTCTCTCTGTCACTGTCTCCCTGGAGTAAAACAATGAGAGGCTGCATTCGGTGCGTCATAAAACAAATTGGGTAGGCCAAACTGACATGCACAACAAACAGAGGGCGAGCGATAGAACTACGTATGAGATGCATGCGTTTATGCCTGGACATTGGCATCATTGGGAGCGACAGGGCGAGGGGGGGCGGCAAGCATCACCATAGCCAGGGCCTGTGCCTGTCAGTTCCAGCCGAATCTCGAATCCCGAACGCATTTTTGGCTTGCATTGTGGTAGTTGTGTAGATTTGTGGCTAAAAGAGTTAACAGATAAAATCAAATATGCACTATGTGCAGGCCACAGACCAGTGGGGATGGATCCTCCCCCCACACCACCACACCATCACTCCACCGCCCTCCCGACCAGGCGACCAAGCACGAATTTTTAGTTCGAAAAACGCAAGCGAATTTATTGTTCGAGACGTTTGCATGCAAAAGCAAAACATCGAGTAATGGCAGCAGGGACAGGACGAAGGGGAGATGGCACTGCATTTGGCATGACAACTGTGGGTAGGCGTGGCTGACTGGCACGCCCACTGTCACAATCACATTTCCCGCCTAGAACCAAAGTGATGTGAGTGCGTGTTGTTGTGTGTGTGTGTGTGAAAAACTCAAACACAAAAAAAGCCAAAGAAGAAAAAGGAGAAGCAGAACGATTGACCTACAAATTGCATTGCACGTTGCCCGATCCGGCATACAAATCAAAAAAATTGTGAGCTGAACTCTCCATACCCAAGCAAATCACATATCCCCCAAAAGTGTTTGCACCGAAATTACACATGGCGGAGTGGAAGGGTGGTGGCTGGGGGGAGGAAAAGGTGGAAAATGGACATTGAGGTCGAGCTATGAAAGCACAAAAGAAATGAAATCGATTGGCGATTTGAATTGGACCAGGCTGTTGCCTCGCCTCCCTCTTTCCATAAAGCAACCCAAACACTTTAAATAGAAACCAAAAAAGGTGAAATCGAAGGTGAAATGCAGCTAAAAAGGTGCAGATTCAAAAAAACTAAATTGGTTTTGCTCCAAAGGGCCAGTTAGATTTCTAGGTTGGATGGATATATAGATAGGTATATCATCAGACCGATCGATCTACGCATACACAGTTTCTAAATTAGATTTCGATTTTGATTGCACAATAAAATTATACAATTTTATGTAAAAGTTACGTTCCAATTTGTTCTCAGTTACTATGTTTCATCAAATTATTTTTGATTAATGCCCTTCAAAGTATGCTAGCTTTATTTTCTTAAGTTAATATCTATTAGTCAGATATGGCGCTATAGTTGGCATACTTCAAAGCGTAAAAAAACATGATATTTTGCAAGCATAAACGTAGTAATAGATGAGGTATACATTTCAGTGTGTCTTACACCAAGAAAATTGAGATTTTTATACTCTGTACCCGTAGGTACATAGAGTATTATAAGTTTGTGCAAAAGTATGTAACCTCCAGAAGGAAGCATATCCGACCCCATAAAGTATATATATTCTTGATCAGCATCAACAGCCGAGTCGATATAGCCATGTCCGTCTGTCCGTCTGTCCGTGTGTCTGTCTGTCCGTCTGTCTGTCCGTATGAACGCACAGATCTCAGAGATGGTAAAAGATAGAGGTTTGACATGTATGGGACATATGCTTCTAATGTCTGCAGGCAGATCAAGTTTATTTTCAATTTTGGCCACGCCCCCTCCCGCCCCCGCAATTTAGAAAAAACGTCATATCTCCCACAATTTTGAATATAGATGGCTTGTTCCTTCTGGACATATTTAGTTATTAGGATAACTTATCGATCCGCCAAAGGAATGAAGAAGATCGGATAAACGGTTTTCGAGTTATGATCAAAAGAAATCAAAGAAATTTTCTTGGTACAGAGTATGTTATAGTCGGGCTTGACCGACTTTCTTTCTTGTTTATTCTTAAAAATTTCTAAGTAAGATTATCCAAGTTTTTAACACTTTTTCCGCAAACAAAGCCTTTATCCAAACTCCATAAGATAACAAGAGATAACAAGAATGACATTAACCTAATTGACGGTATCATACGGCGCCATCTATCGTACATCAGCTGCACTAAAATCAACTGAGTTAGTTTCTTTTCAGCAGTTGCAGCTTTAAAATTTACTTTTCGATGCATACTCAACCTTAATATGGTGTTAATGGTTACTAAAAGTTATCTTACATTGTCTTTTCGGTTACCTTTTTGTTTTTTTTTTGGTACTTTCAATTATTTACACATTTCCAATGACTACCAAATTGTTTGGGCCTTCTTACAAATTCGAAATTTGTCCTGAAAGTGTTCGTTGTCGCCTGTCAAATGGCAATTTAACTGTTTTAACTGTCACGTGCCCGGTATAATGTACACACACATTCATATGCACATATGTATATAGAGGATCCAAGTGTTTGACATTCATTTGGTCAACCAACAACAACCACCGTGTGTGCCCTTCCCCTCTTAAAGGACATTTCTTATCGCCGGGGCATGCGAGGCTTTTTAAGTAGCCGCCAATGCGTTAAATTGTGTGTTGTTGTGGTTGTTTTTGGTTATTTTTTTTTGGTTATTATCAAAGACTTGCCCATCTCTGCTGTTGTTCCTGTTGTTGTTGTTCCATATGACACTTTCTGCTGCTGCTGCTGCTCCTGCCGGGTCGCGCGGCTATAAAAGGCGTTGAAAGCCTTGACACCTGCGTTCGTTCATAGTGGGCGGCAGTCCCTGGCAACTGGTAGGACCCCTGTGTGTTTGTGTGTGTGTGTGTGTATTGTGCAATTTATTTTAATGCCTCACGCTTCTTTTTTTTTTGGACGCTCCGCTCTTACTTAATGCCCCAAGCGCGTCGAGCTAATTTCGTGGCAATTTTATGCCCCGCCTTTTGTCCCAGCTGGGCGATCATTTTGTGTATTTTTTTCCACGATATTTTGCGGTAATTAGATTATAAAATATACCATAAAATATGCATGTGTCATGCATTGTTGTTGTTGTTGTTGTTTTTTATGGCACTAAAACCATATTATATGTGTGCTGCGAGCTGGGGTGAGGGAGGAAATGTGAAATGCTGCATTCACATTACTCGCTTTTATGCTCTTTGCCTTGTTGGCTTTGGTCAATTTCATCGCAACGAAAGCGTTTAAAAGCCATGAAAAGCATTTCCCACTCTCACACTGTCAGCCAAACAATTTACAAATTAAGCAAATCAAAGGCAGCCCAAAACAGACGAAGTAGTTGGCGTGGAAGGTGGGGGCGGTGCAAGTAAAGCAGAGTTGGAGCGCTAAAAGCGTGACTAATGAATAAATGATAAGGAAGCAGCGGTGTTTTTTACATGCCCATTCTATTAAGGGTATGTGCTGGGTATGATGGAAGGGTACAAAATTGGAGAAATGAATCGCTTTTGTGAAAAGCAATAACTGTTCTGGGTGTGCGCTTTAGTTTTTACCTAATAAATCTGTAAAAAGTGACAGAGTAAAGTTGATGGCTAATGGCTAATGAGCTTACAGAAAATCAAAATCCAAGATCCCAGCCTAAAATCAATCCCAAACCAAGTCAGAAGTCGGCCACCCTGAAATTTACTCAATCCAAGTACGAGCAGGCTTTCGTTCTAGGTCGACATAGCCTTATTTCGAAAACTCTCAGGGTTGATTTTTGCTTGTTATCCGAACTCGGCTTGATCCCTTAGTAGGCTCAAATCAAGTTCTTCCCATATTGATTTAAGCTCGACCGCAAAGGGATTGCTTAAAGAATGACTGAGATTGACATTAAGAATTATATACCAACTTGATGTTACCCCAAAATACGTTTCTCACAAGACCCAAGCCAAGTGATTCGTTTGCTGATTGCATAATTCACGTTCTATTTTTATTTCAAATCGGCCCTAAAACTTACAACTTTCAAGGCCGATTTTTCATGATTAGGATAGTATGTACACATTTAAGCGTCTTTTTCACAACTTCTATGTAGAGCAATCTATCACATAAACTCACATACTTATATCATATAGGTAGCAGAGTAAGGGACGATTATACAAATTTTATATAGAGCTATCCGTAACATAAGCCAACAAATAACAGAGTGAATTGTCAGTTTAGCGGCTATCTAGAAGATAAGTGATCGGCCCTTAATGGTCAGTTTTTCGGACACATAACAGCTATCTAGAAAATGTGGAGTCGAACCTTACTTTGTTATTTGTTAGTTTATGTGACATTCTTTTTCATCTGTTTATTATATTTCTTACACAGAAAAAAAGGCGATATAAATTCAATTCAATTCATTATAAAAGCTTAAAAATTCAATCAATGTGGGTTTGTCTTGAAGTGGCAAGATTGTCATGTGGAGGGAGTTTGGAGAAAGAAAGGAAAGGAAGACTAATCTTTCTGAGATCATTAATATAAACTGCAACATACTTTTTATGACGAAAACGGGATAAATATGGGATCAAATCAATCTTTTTTCAACTTTTTCCGGGATTACCATGTTCTTAATGCTGTTTGGGATGCATGTAATCCCGCAAGGATTGATATTTTTTTGAGAGAAGTTATTCATAAATGTTATAATTAGGGCTGCAAGCCGATTTGATACAACCATTTGGGAATTTGAAGGGTAGACTCGCTCGTTCGCCTGGTCTGTTGCATACTTTTTGGAGACTGCATTCTATGTATTGCTGCAAACCGGTTTTGAACCGAATTCCGGAATTCCGACTTTTATTTTACACTGAACCGAACCTGATTAGAAATAAAAACTGATCCTGAACCTGTTCCTAAACTTAAATTACGGTTCGATTTAACAAAAATGATAAATAATATAAATTTGACCATCTGTTTAGCGAATTCTTATGTTATATGGTTGGGTTTAGTGCGAGTGATACCTAACATGGGCAGAAAAGTGAAATAAAACATTCAGAAAAACGTTTAGAATTACTTATAAAATCCCTAGACATAATGGCCTTTGATATTTAAGCTCCTTGACTCTACAGCTTTTTAAATAATTCTCAAAAGCAAGAGTCTACTATTACATTGGTAATATTTTTCTAGGAAAACTACGAAATGGAATCCTACTTAAGGGCAAATTATATGTTGAATATTCCCATGTCTGCCAATAACCGATTACAACCCAAAAACCAGGCGATTCCCATACGATTTGTGTAGTTTTTTTTATGTCGAATTCGATTTTTAGCATGAACTGAACTAAGGTTCGAACCAAAACTTTCTCCCAAATACCTCGAACCTTAACCATTGCTTAATTTTGGATCGAACCAGTGAACCGCAGATGCGAATATTTTTGTTGGTATGCAGATCTGGTTATAATCACCTTATTTGTATATATTTTTGGGTCTTCTCCAACCTACAGGGTACTCCATACTCGATACCTTGCCTCCCTGCCTGCTCAATTTCCATTTTGTTTTTGCTCAAAATGAAGCAAAAAGCTTTGATGTATTTGTCTCGGTGACTAAAAAGGTCCATTTCTGACTGTGTGACTGGTTTGGACGAGCAAACGGACTCATATAATATGGTTATATTCATAAAATATGAACTCTCTCGCCCTTCCTCGAAGTTGACTCTGGGTGACAACTATCCACGACCCAAGACCCACAGCTCCTGCTGCTGCTGCTGCTGCTGCTGCTCCCCCACTCCACAGTCGCCTAACTAGCTTTGTATGCCAAACAACATTTTGTAGCATCTTGCGGCGCATAGTTGCGGGCTAACAAAATGCTGGTTAGGACCAAGGGGAGGGAAGCAAGGCCCCCCTACCCTGCCCCACTCTCAGTCGGTAGCCACATAAGTGTTTGTGTGTGCGGCAAATTATATTTGTACATTAAGTTTTCGCAGCGGCGAAAAGCGACTGCCAAAGGCGAACCTCAGTGTGGAACGGCAGTTGACTTTGTTCCTTGTCCCGAGTTCTCCTCTCTCTCTGGTCGTTTGCCACAAAAATTCCTAAGAGCTCATTAATTATTGAGATACTATAAACAAGCTGAAGCTCTCTGAAGCGATGGCTATGGCGTTGGCGCTGAAGCAAACGAAGTCAAGCTCGTTTGTGGCTGCCTACAAGCCCAGACACATTTGCTACGCGTGCCACCCCCCGCCCGACCAGCCAGGCCCTTACCCTTCTCGAAGCGACAGTACCAATGAAAGTGGACAGTTTTTCTTGTTGTTGTGTATATACTCTAGGTATATTTATCTTTATATTTCTTGTAGCTTCAAAGTCATCTGTTTTGAGGAAAGACATAGAAAATATGATAGTCGGGCCTGTTCCCGTTTTCGATTTCGGAATTGGAAACTCTTCCCTTTTGGAAAAGACGATTGTTTGAATCAGCTTTTATCTTAAAATTTCGAATCCTCTCCAAAGAACAGTTTTGATGGCTGACAGCTTTAACCGATTTCTCTAATCAATTCTTGGATATCAAATCTCTTGCCCAGTCCCATCGATCGAATTCGGAAACGAGAACAGACCTGAATATTTGAAGAATTCTTTCTGAAAACACACAAATCTTCAAATATTGTTACTATATTCTTTAGTTTGTATGAGTCTCGAGTTCAAGGACCTCAACAATCGCAGCACCATCGACCACACGCGGTACAGTGCGTCAAATCATCTCAGCATGCCAAAAAATCCTGGTGGTGCAGATGGTAAAACCCTTATTTTTGTTGCCGTGAATAGATTCTTTTCGCTTATTTGGATTTTGAGATTTGTAATCTTAGTTCAAGTTACATTAAACATGATTATTTTCGAAAAAGTGAGTTTCAATTTAGATTTTTGATAGATTTCTTTCGGAGTACACATGATAAAAATGTGATTAATGATTTGTTATACTTCTGGCAAGTATTTTGAGTATTAACTAGAGTGACTTCATCTTCGTCTTGCTATCCAAACGGTACTACATTTGCTGGTTTCTCCCCTTTTTTTCCATCTCCCCTGCGGCACTTGCTTTCATTTCATTCTCATTGCCTGCTTTTACTTCATTTTGCTCACCGCAAACACACTCACACTCA
This sequence comes from Lordiphosa andalusiaca, assembly GCA_035044965.1. Taxonomy (NCBI): domain Eukaryota; kingdom Metazoa; phylum Arthropoda; class Insecta; order Diptera; family Drosophilidae; genus Lordiphosa; species Lordiphosa andalusiaca. The sequence continues at coordinate 754,550 of JAWNNM010001363.1, read as the reverse complement.
CACTCCCACTCACACATTCGCGCTCACACACACACACACACACACGCGCCTCTCGCTTTATTCATAATTTATGCCAAAAGCACATTGGGTACCGCACCCTGTTCCCCATTCCAGTTTCCTGTTACTCAACGCACACCGGAAATGCCACCATATTTATGAATGTGTGTGTGTGTGTGTGCATGTAGTGGGGGGGATTCCTTTGGGCATCGTCGGCGGGGGGGGGGAGAGATGACAACGCGTGACAATAAGAGGCCACGGCTGACACTTGAACTGCGCTCTTATTGTCATTTATTGTTGTTGGCTGCCACCGGAGGAGCTGGAGCTGGAGGACAGGAATCGGAATCCCAACCCCAATTTGCACGCTCTTTTTCATAAAACCAGAATGCAGTTGCCGCCATTGCCCACCCGCTGGGCCTGGCCTGGGCTGGGCTGTGGATCCTTCGGGTTGTATGGCATAAGCGTGTATATATTTTTTCGAAGTTGTTGTTCCCTTTTCTTAAACGCCTCTCGCCCATGGTGCTAAATTGCACACACACAGACACACACACACACACATGTTCTCTCCAGCGGTGAGGGGGTGGGAGAGTTGGCAGGGGTAAAGTACATATAAGTAATAATATTTGACCCATGCACTGCAATTAACGTCACACAAAAACAGACAACAAACAAATTAGAGCAAAAGTTTCTGAGTTCCAAGTGTATAATTGGTATGTGGAGGGTTGTGGCTAAGGTAAACGAGGGGGGCGGAGCGCTTACGTATGGGGGGGGGGGAAAATGGAAAAGGAGGGTAGAAAATGCTCTAGTTAAGTTTCATAAGTTGTGGCGGAGAATTTTTATAACTTTGCTGCAACTATTTGATAATAATTTTTGGGGTATTTATGCTGAGGATTAGTTGTGGAAGCCCAAAAAAAGTTGTGGCTATTTATTCTTTATATCCATAAGATGATGATATTTCATCTAAAAAGTATGCTAACTAGAACATTTCTAGTGCTTTAAGCTGCTATGTGCAATATTCATTAAGCAGTTAGCAGTTAGCCGGAGTATTAAACTTTGAGGTTGGTTTTCTAATCTACTAAGAGAAGTTATCAAATATTATCAAGCAAAGAGTCGAAGCTAGTTTTACAACTCTCATCTGTCAAATTTTCATAATACTGGAAGCTTAGCATTTCGTGTAAGTATTGTATCGCCCCTTGGTCACCCGTTGAACTTCTGCTTTCACTGCTGTCTCATCAAATCTGCAGGATTCGGTGAGTTACTGCCGTCGATTGCTAGCCTGCTGTGGGGTTTCTGTAGATCTCAACCTGGTCTGCAGTTCAACAAGTTAATTTCGACGAGATTGAGATTGTTGAGCGGTCTTAGCTGCCTTTTTGGATGCAATAGGCATAGCAAATTGCTGGCGTCGATTGCTCGCCTTTTCTAATGTTATGGCTGCTCTCCGATCTGCATCATGGCTTAGCCATTGCATTCAATGCTTAAATTGTATATGAAAAAATGAAGTACAACTACATTTTTTTGTCTCTTCACTCACATTTAAGCTGAAGGGGTTTTTTTTTCCGATGTAGTTCAGTGTGGAGCTCAGTGTATACACACACACAACAAAACCAGTGGATTCCTTCTATTACTGGAATTATTTTGAAAACCTACAATTTCTAGGCTAAAACAAGCAGGGCTGTAAACCGAATCTATTTGAACCCGAATCTCTAAGTTACACTTTACTGCAAAGCTTACCTTGAACCAAACCTCTGTGGGCTTAAAAGTTGAACCTGAAATGGGTCCCAACTTAAAATTTGGATTCGGATTTACCAAAATGATACAAATCATTCAATTTTGAGCTACTTCATAGTAACTTCTTTTGTCATCTGTTCGTTTTAGGGCTATTGAGTCTTAAAACCAGCAGTAAAGTTAAGGAAAAAAATAGAGAAAAGTTAACTTCGGCTCGGCCGAAGTTTTCTAACGAATTTGAAGGACATATCTACTGAAAACAGACAAGTTTTTCTCAATAAGACTAATTTTCTAACTTTACTTTTGTATGACAGCTATACTATATAGTTGTCCGATCTCGACCAAACTTGGTGGAATTATGTAAAAGCTTAGCAAACCAAGAAATACTTAGAATGGAGGCGTTTTCTTTGAAAACAAAAAAGTTTTCCTCACTAAAACTAGTTTCTCGACCGATTATTCCCATGACAGCTATAGTCTATAGTCATCCGATTTTGACAAAACTTTGAAGAATTGTGTGAAAGCTTATAAAATAAGTATATGCAACATTTTGCAGAGGTTTACATTGCAAACAAAAAAGTTTTTCTAACTAAGACTATTTTTCTTACCTCACTTTTCTATGGCAGCTATACTATACAGATGTCCGATTTCGACCAAACTTGGCAGAATCATGGAGAAGCATTGAGAACTAGTAACTGCGGAGTTTGGAGACGTTTGCATTGAAAACAAAAAAGTTTTTTTCACTAGAACTAGTTTTTCGAACGATCCTTTCTATGGCAGCTATATGCTATAGTCATCCGATCTGGCCGGATCCGATAAATGTGCAGGGTATTTGTACTAGAAGTCTTGGTGCAAAGTTTGGTGGCGATAGCTTCAAAACTGACGGAGGAGATAGCATAGAAACAGACGGACGGACAGACGGACATGGCTATATCGACTCAACTCGTCATGCTGTTCAAGAACATACATACTTAATTTCAATATACCCTCTGCAAGGGTATAATAAATGACTCACAAAAGCCAGAGCTAAACATAAGGTTGATATGGCCAGCCACAATAAAGCCATGTTGGGACTATTCCGATAATACATATTTCCTTTCCAGGCTCAGATTCCCGGTGTAACCATTGTGAGGTTGAAAAAATTGAAATCTCTTTCTCAAATACTTCCGATAGGTGGCGTAAGAAAGAAGTATTTGGAGTCTTCTCCTACTAAGGGCCGCTTTCTAATCTATAATATAGAGCTATCTGCCACATAAACCTACAAATAACAGAGCAAAAACTTAGTTTATGTGACACATAGCAGCTATGTAGAAGATGAGAAATCGGCCCTAAGTGTTGGGCAGCGGCATAAAAGAGGCTAGAGTAGATAATACGTAGGCAAAGGCATCCCCATAGAGCTCTTCTCAGGAATGAGCTGAATGGAAGTATCCTGTCTAGTTAGTTTTTCAGTAATATGGCGGCGTCCAGGCACCATGATGAGGTGGATTCGAATAAGACTCAAGCGCCCTTAGAGATGCTTGACTAAGGTCAATTTCGTTGGTACATTCCTTTGTACAACCATTTGGATTCCATTTGGAATCATCCATTTGGATTCCTTGTATATAATTAATAAAAATAAAATACAAAGTTCTTAAAAGAAGAAAACTCTGATGTTTTCTCAATTTTTAAAGCAGAAGTCTGGGAAAAATATTTCCGAATACTGAAAAAGAAAGAGGTACTGGGGAAGTCAACAATAGCTACTACCCTTGCACCTGTATTTACATCCACTCCCTCATGCAAAACTCAATAATTAAACATAAAAATCACCACAAATCATTACTTGAGTTTACACAATTCCAGTCCCCACACATTTTATACATCTCCATGGGGTTCAAAGTTCAAACAACCGGAGGACCTTTTATGCAGTCAGCCTATTTAATATGCAGTTCCAATTGTTAAGCTCAAATAAGTGAAGCGCGTGCACCTTTTCCAATGCAAACAACAATAGAAAACCCGCCCTCCCACACACACACACACACACACACACACACACACACATTTGCATAAATTTATTTATTTTATGTCTTTTCAATACCTACAGTTTATAGCGGCAAAACAATAATAACAACAATGAGCTGAGAGGCTCAGGCACAGGCACAGACTGAAGGAGAAACTGCACAATAAAATCCCAATGTCTACCTCCCCCGTCCCACCGTCCCCCCGGCACCCACCCAACTGTACTCCAATATTTATTGGTTTATTTTATGATCCCTTTTGATATGTACTTAAAGAAAATTTTACATTTATTGGTTTGACAAGGCTAAGGAAAATACTTGACGACCTTGTTTTCTTGTGGGGGTCAAGACGATTGAAAATAGTTGAGCGAGGGTTTTTGGGATCCGTTTTGGTCATTTGCTGGTTTTGATAATCTGCTTCATTTGCTTATAAAATTATCCACCTCATTTGTTGCCCCTTTTTTCTGCTTGCCTGGACGCCCCAGGGTTGGTCATTTGATGAGTTATGAGCCAGCTGTTTTCCTCCCACTTGGCACGTAAATTGTCAACCATAAAATGCTGAAGTGGAAAACATTTAATGGCCAAAAATGGCAATTACAATCCTGCGGGTAAGCCACTTGTCAAGCAGCACTCAAGTGTCAATTAGATGCACTTCTTCTCTTCATATGCGCCAAGTCACTTGACTCCGCTTCCTAAAGTTACCGAGTTCCTTAAAGACGTCTACTTCCACCACCCGCCCCACTCCTTCTCAGCTGCCGCCTTTGCATACATGAGTTAGCAGCATTTGGTGCGCTGCCTTTGAAGAGGCTTTGTATGGAGCTGACGTCATGATGAAGCAACTTCCTCCTGCCCTCCGATACATATTGAGCTGGTTAACTCAGTGGCAGCAGGTGGAAGGGGGTGTGTGCTCCAACCGTAAACAGAGTTGTGTGTTTAATGAGAAGTGAAGGGGTGGGGGTGAAAGCGTGCGAGAACAAATTAAATCACTGCTTTTGTGTGCGTCTGTATTTTTTTGTTTTTTTTTTTGACTTGCAGTTGAAGTGGATAAAGGGAGAGGCGGTAGAACAGATCAAAACTTAACCCATTTAAGCTGATGAGGGGAAATACTTTTTTCCACTAGGAAACTATTTGAAATTATGGCTTTTAATTAAAAGTTTATCGTATAATAATATAATATTATGAACTTTAAACAAGGAGCAAAGTAAGTTGGGTACAGAAAAACTTAATCCAAGCACCAATTCAATAATAAACTTTAACTGAAATTTTGTCAAGACCCAAAAACGGAACCTAAAACGGAACACAAAATGTGTAAAAGTATTTGGCGCGACTATAGCATTCTCTGTACCACCGAAATTATTCGCTCAACATAAATTTTGATGCTGCAGTAGCAGCTAACAGCAGCGCTGCAGCAGCGAACAGTCTTTTGATCATAACTCGACAACCGTTCATCCGATCTTCACCATTCCTTTGGCGGATCGATAAGTTATCCTGATTACTAAATATGTCTAGAAAATACGAACCATCTATTTTTAAAACTGTGCGAGATATGACGATTTTTCTCAATTTCGGGGGCGGGAGGGGGCATGGCCAAAATTAAAAATAAACGTTATCTGCCTGCAGACATAAGAAGCATATGTCCCATACATGTCGAACCTCTATCTGTTACCATCTTTGAGATCTGTGCGTTCACAGGCGGACATGGCCATATCGACTTGGCTGTCCATGCTGATCAAGAATATATATAGTTTATGGGGTCGGAGATGCTCCTTTCTTGCTCTTACATACTTTTGCACAAACTAATTATACTCTAAGTACCTACGGTACAGAAGTTTCTATACCCTTGGAAGTGCTCGCTTAAATATTTTCAAAAAATACTCATTTTCCCATTTTCCGATCAATCGTTCGTATGGGAGCTATATGATATAATCATCCGATTTGGCCAAAAATGTGTAAAATTATGTAAAAGCATGCAAAACAAACAAATACAAAATTACAGGATGCTACCAATAAAAACAAAAAAGTTTTTCTAACTAAAACTGCTTTACAGACCCATCTTTTGCATGGCAGCTATACCATATAGTTGTCCGATTTTCATCAAACTTGTTAGAATTATAAAAAAAACATAGAAAACCTACGATTACAAAGTTTGGAGACGTTTCCATTTAAAAGAAAAAAGTTTTCCAAACTAAAACTAGTTTTCCGACCGATTGTTCCTATGGGAGCTATGAGATATAGTCATCCGATCCGGTCGGTTCCAACATATTTGTAGTAGGCAGCAAAAAGAAGACTCAGTGCAAAATTTCAGCTTGATAGCTTTAAAACTAAGAGACTACGGACGGACGGACAAAGCTCAATCGACTCATCTCGTCACCCTGATCAAGAATATATATAGTTTATGGGGTCAAAATTATAATACCCTTTGTATATACAAATATGATTATTTTTAGTTTCAATTCATTATTTTCAATTACAATCCTAGAACTGGATAACTCTTTTTAAGTACTTTGATCACAATTACAATCGATGACCCTAACAACATTACCCACACATCTTCTTGGTATTTCTCTGCTCCCCTAACCCCACTTCCTGTCACAGTTTTCTGTGGCTTAATTGACAACTAAAAAAGGAAAACATTTCTAAAATGACTAAACACAAAATAAAAACCCAACATTTTATTGGAACAACCACCTCCCTACCATCAAAGGGGGCAAGGGCGACTCAAGACAACCGGAACCTAGCAATATGTATCATTTTGTATGCAGACTCACAACTCACACACCCGCTCACTTCCAGTTTCTGTATCGAATTGAAGCATTGATGCGGAAGCGGCGATTGCTTTGCTTGCTTCAAGGATGCGGATGCGTCTGGTCGACTGACTGACAAAACAGGCCAAAAGTTTGACGATGCTTTAGCCGCTTCCTCCACAAACATTTTTCTTTTGCCGCCTTGTAAATTAGCTTGTTGTTGTTGTATAAATTTTGTGACGCGGCATTTCTTGTGGCCGAACTGCTCAATAGAGAAAGAGAAACCCTAGCGGGGCGGGGGGGAGAGGGTGTATGGAGTTAAGATCTGGTTTAACCGAAAATGGAATGACAGACAGAAAACATTATTTTATACGAGAATGAGCACGCTAAAATTTCACTTGAAGCCGGTTTTATGCTTGAACAATTTTGTGAAATTCAATTTATGTTACCCAAGGACATATAAAACATACACCGAATCATTACACACGCACACACACATGCTCAGACAGTAGTGCGTGTGTGGCACGTAAAATATCAGTTATACAAGCAAAGCAGTGGGTAGGCACTGCGAAAAAAATTTTACAAATTAATTGAGCTAGGCGATGGGACCTTGGAATAGCTATTTAGATAACATTGATTCTTGATTCCTTTTTAAAGATCCTTTTTACAAAAATATATGTGGTAAATCGTTGTTTATAGCCATTTTTAAATTCAAGAAATTTTAAAGGATTTTTAGGAATTTTTAAGATGATCTAAACGGAACCTTGAAGTAAATATAGAGATAACATAGATTATTTTAGCTCTTTTTTCCATATCCTTTTTACAGAAATAAATGTGGTTAATCGTTGATAAGAACCATTTTTCTATACAAGAAATATTAGTAGATTTTTACGAATTTTTATGATGAACTGAAAAGGTCCTTGAACTTGAATCAAGTCAAGAATCGCTGCTTCCAAAATTAAAAATTCGTTAACTCATGACTACAATCCCTTAAATTCAATCTCAAAACTTTTCCTGTATTGTATGGGTTTTATTTTATATTTTATAATGTTTTTGATCCCACTTTTTGATTGCAATAGCCTAAAGTCAAACTTGATTCATTCTTCAAATAAGGTTAAAATATTCTAAGTGAAGTCTATTAATCCCTAAAGTTTTCCCCAATACATTCTTAAATTAAAGTACGACTACATTCAAGAGGTTTGAATTATTCTTGGCTCTTAAGCCTTGTGGTTACTGAATCAAAAGTAGATCAGAAATGTAGATCCAAAATCTAACACGACCTCCCTAAGAAAAGTGTTAAAACCATTTGGGAATTTGAAGGATAGACACGCTCGTTCGCCTGGTCCGTTGCATACTTTTTTGGGACTGCATTCTATGCAGGGCTGCAATCCGGTTTTCAAACCGAACCGTAGTTTTTACGAGCCCTCACCTTGAACCGATTCTCTTTAGAAATAAAATCTGAAACTCAAACCTGTTCCGAACCCCAAAATTTCGGTTTGGCTCAGCAAAAATGGGCAGGACAGTGTAAGAAACCACCTAGAACAGAATTAGGAACTACCCATAAAATCCCCTCCCACAATAGTTTCTGTTTGTTTAAGATCCTCTACTCCAGAGTGTTTCCAGTGATTCCCAAGAGAACTTAATATAAGTAACATTTTCGACCCAAATCCAGCCGATACCCATATGATTTGAGTAGTTCTTAGGTCGAATGTAATTTTAAGAAAGCGATTTAAGTCTGCAGGGTGCGATTTAAGAAATTAAGATATAATAATTAGTAACTAAATTAATATATTGCTTTATTATATTAATACTGTATCAAGCAAGGGCTGAACCAGCGCTCGAACCACAAATTTTCAAACCTTAACCATTAGAAAACTATAGTTCGAAACAGCGAGCCGGAGATTTGACAAATTCTTTGGGTTTGCAGCTCTGATTCTATGTAATTTTTAAACTCAATCCGAAATATTTTGAGCTTTCTCATTTAGAATGCACGTCCTTAAATGTTTCGGCTGAGAAGGTCTTGATTGCTAAACGTTTATTCTGGTTTCAATAACATTTTCAGTCGATTTTCGATTGTAGAATGATTCGTACTTCAAGGCATACTTGAAATTTTGGTTACAAAGTGCCTTCGTTTGCAACGAAAAAGATCTAAATACCGTCGTCGTGGTTTTTCTGGGTAAAACAATGTGTTAAACCTTTGAATCCAGCTTGAAAAATTGTTAGAACTAAGCTACTGCTTGTGAGTGAAAAGATACTACTTGTGTACTTGTAAAAATTCAACTAATCTAAAAATATGAGAAATAACTCCCCTTATTTTACGCTCAGTGTACATGTTGTAGACGTGCAATGACGTAGTCAAAGAGTTTCAAATGCTGCTCAGCAGCAGCAGGCAGGCATTGAACAATCGAAACGGTTGGATGTGGAACGTCATCTTCTTGTCTGACTTTATCCTTTCGTTTTCCATGACCTGCTTCCTCCTCCACCTTTCATTCAAGCGATACAACTTCAAAGATTCGAAAAATGGAAGTCAACACCAAAGTTTAATGATAACTTCAAAAAACGAAACGCCATTCGCAAATGGAAAAGGACAACCTCTTTGTATCCTATTGACACTCACACGTAGCAGACATAAATTTCACTTTATGGTTTGTTAACGAGTTAAATTCGAATACAGCGACGCCAGAAAGTTTGTCATTTGTTCGCCTCATTGGGAGCACGAAATAGTGCAAGAAGAAAGTCCAAAGCGTGTTGGAGTGTGGAGCGTGATAAGCATTATAGTTATAGTAATAGCTGCTTTTGATGCTGCTGCTGAGGGTGGTGTTGGCTCCAGCTTATTGTTGTTGTTGTTGTTGTTGGGGGTTGGTCGAGGTGTCAAAACGTTAATGGATTTTAGGTTTTGTTTTTGAGTGGCGTCAGACGAAAGGGTTGGAAGGCGGAGAAAGGGTGAACGTTTGAAGGGGAGTTGTTTAATGTTAGTGACATAATAAAAATTTGATTGTTTTTATTTAGTTTAATAAACTTTTAGTATTACATATTATGTGCACAGTGGAAAAATCTGATGATAAAAAATATGTAATAAATTCAATAATTACTTTGGGCAACAAGATACAATATATTGAAGGGTTAGTGCTGATTCTATATGATTTTTGACTGTTGAACTCAAAAATGTCTTGGCATAAACAAATCTTAGAAATATACGGAACAGTTTATTTTAGATCTAATAGGTAGAACTTTTCGATAATATCTAAGTTCACCAAAACATACAAAAATAGTCGCCACAAAACGAGCTAAAAAATTATTTTTTAACAACTTTAAGCTGAAATTACAAAAAATCGATAGGTTATGGGCCGTTTTAAAAAACAAATTCGTGTTCAGCATGCGAAAACTATTTAGAATAACTGCAACAAAGTCCAGTTATTGAAATATATTGGATTGGATGTGTGGTTCAACGTTGAAGTGTCATCAGAAGAGTTAATTAAGTAAATTCAAAATTCAGAAATCGAGTGAGCATCAGCACGCTCATTTCAGTATTATGACTAATTTAATGAAATGAAGTATATCTGTAATCAATATAGTAGCTTTTGAGCTACGTTTTAGGGCAAGCTGAAAGGTTTGCAACGTTCTTGGAAGATCTTAGAGGAAAATTTAGACACTTTCCGCTACACTTATATAACGCTATTCGTTTTTTAAAGATGCATTGATTAGTGCTCTGTCGCATATAGCTTATAAATCCAGATATTTATACCTAGTGTGGCCTCCGTAATTTTCAGAGTGCCAAAAATTCGACAAAATCGTCTTTCCGCTATACTTTGTAAACAAGAGCTGATAGAACAAAACCAATGATGCAGTTTCGTTCATTGCAATCTATATAAACATAATCTGATCAAAATAGACCTGCACCAAAATCACTGTTGGCCTGTGTAATAGGTTTTAACAGGAACATGCAAAGCGACTTTGTGTGTGACAGCAAAATATGCCGATGAGAGGACCGGCAGGTACTGGAAAGGTAGACTTTTTCAGAATGTTGATAAAATGCTAATAATTCTAGATGATTTTTGGGTGCTAACCACGAAGAACACTTCCAGATTTATAGTAATTTGGGCTTTAAGTAACTTTTTAGATTCTTTCTAGACAAGTTCCATGGGGAACAAGTACTATTGCCTTAAGTCTTTTTGATTCTTAGCTGTAAAACAAATTATACAAAACCATTTTGCTGTTTTTTTGAGCGAAATATAAAATTTTAAATATTTGTGCCCCAAACTATGATATGGCAATGCCAAATCATTTTAAATCATGGTTTATCTTCGCTTAAAAAATCGCAGAAATATTAGGGGTAGTTGATTTTAAACCACGATAATACCAAAGTGATTCAAAACAAACGAAAAAGTTCCCTAAAAAGGCTAAAATATTCCGTTTTAGCAGCTTTAAGCTCAAATTACCAAAAGTGTAGACGTGATTGCTCTTTTCGGAAAACCGATTTGTGTTCAGCACCAGAAAAACATATTGAAAATCAACATCAATCCAACCTCGCTAAGGATCATTTCGGTTTATGAGTTATAGATCATTGTGTCAAGAAAAGTTCTTAGCATCTTAAGACGCTGCAGTGATAGAAAAGGATCGAACTGTTTTACTTAGAGGTTTTTGGTTCGGTTGGTAAATAAATATATACTTTAGGGATCTATTTTTAAAGCAGTTTAATAAAAATGTTATAAATGAGTAACTGCTTCAAATTTAACAGAATGACATTTGCTGTCAATTGATAAATATAGCATAAAATACAATTACTTCTGCGCCACCTCATCCATGTGAACAGCTCCACCGTTTCCCGTACCCCAAGACGTTGCTGCGACATTTGCCGTCACAATGCGATCAAAAATATTTGATAATTGAAGCTTAAGAGACGTTCCAGTCAAAGCTATTTGCCAGTGGCATTCTGACTCTGCCGTCAGACGTATATGACAATGCCTGACAACGACTGGGGGTGTTGGAGTAACTGCGTTGAAGGCGGCGGCGGTGGCGGCGACAACGACTCGTATGTCTGTGATTGCTATTCGAGTTGACATCGGATGTATTGGTGGCACATGCTAGACATCGTCCTGCTGCGTTCACTGCAGCGAGGCAGGAGCTGGCGAAATCAAATTTCCAGCGCGCACTTTGCGAAATCAAATATAGCGCCGGCAAAAGAAGGAGCAGCAGAGTCCGTGAGGGAGCGGGGGGGGGGGGACAAAGTATGAAGTGTTTGCCAAAAAATAAAAATGGGCACAAAGCGCTGCAGCAGACTGACTTTTTCTTGCATTGTAAAATAGATTTTCGATTTCGTGGAGGGACATAAAAGAAAAGGAGGCGAGAGCCAAGTGCCAGATGATTGAAGTAAGCGATGTCTCGGCCAAAGGCAACTTACATGTTTGCTAACAAACAAATGCAGGAGCAGCCAGTCAGCCAGCCAGCCAGGACACACACACATCCTTCTACACATACATATAAAGATGTGAGCAAACATTGCTCGAAAGCAAAGCAAATAGAAAAATTTGCTGCAGCAAGGACCAAGGACGCAGGACGACATGTTTGACATATTTGCTTTGACAGTTCCAAGTTCCAAGTGCACATTTTAGCCACGTTCCTGCCTTTGCTCGCCTTTGCTCTCTCTCTCTCTCTCTATTTTTTCAGAGGAGATGTTCGTCTTTTGCTTTTGATATGAAAATGGGCACTTAAATGGCCAGAGGGTCTGCGTCGACAGTCGGAGACGGTGTCGTCGTCTGTGTGTCTGCATTTGCCTCTAATAAATATTAATGCAAATTAATCCAATTAAAGTGGCGTCGAAATTGTGAAAGACCTTCTGGCCGCCATGCATTATGTGCACCAAGAAGGGAAGATTTTTGGTGGTGGCTCTCTCCCTCAAACTCAGCCAATTTGCCAAATGCTGATGAGGCGGAGGGAACGGTGGTGGATTGTCTAACAAAACAAACAACCAGGACCCATGGGATTGTCTTAATCAAATTTATGGAACGCTAATGAGCAAAGTCTTAAGGGTATGAGCTCTAGCTTTATAGCTATATAATGCTACCCAACAAAGGCTTAGCCTTATGACAAATAGCGAGATGATTTTTCTTGGGAAAAAAAATTCCAAGCAGATGTTGGACTTAAATGTTTTGGCAAATAGTTAAATGAACTGAACTAAATGCAGTTAAGTCTTTTACTTTTTATTTAAAGCGACCACTTCCTCTCCACTTCCAATCTTCCTGTTTCCACACAAACAACCGAGCAGTAAATGAAACATCCATCATTTTAGGAGCCACACAATCAATTATACTGAAATCAACCCCTACTCACCGCCATCCCTTTGACCTTTCAAAATGGCCAGCTTCTGTGACCTTTTCCAGCAATTATGAATCTTTTCTCCCCTTTTTCTTAACCCATCTAATATTTGCTTTATCCGTAGAATCTGTGGGCAAATCTGGCCTCGTTGAACTTTATATGGTAGAGAGGGCGGGGGCAAGCCTAGCAAGGGCTGTATTAATAAGCCATAACTTTGCAACAACATTAACAACAACAACAACAACAATGTATAATTTAATAAAAAAGAAAAAAGCAAAAGCAGCGGAAAAAGCTAAAGCCAAGCTCTTCTAGAAAATCATCATTAATATTCTAAAAGTTGTTGCGCCAAGCTTTTTAGCGCAGTTTTTTTTGTTTTTTTTTTTCACCATAAAAATGTTTAACCCTGAGCATGCGAGGGTAGGGATGGGGATGGGGGGAGGTTCCACCCCATCTCGCCCTCTGTCTCTATCTTCAATTAATAATGAAGGTGTTAAATTGTTGAAATCTGTGCGGTGGCGCCACCTACTGGCGACCTACTTAGAGTGCAGGCAGGCTAATTAATGAAAACGCTTTGAAATAATTATGCATAATTTTTAGTGTATACATTGAGCAGTTTATGGCTGAGTTATTACAACAGCAGCTGCTGCTGTTGCTGTTGCTCGAAAGTAATTAGCATAGCCAGCGGGGGGAGGGGAGGGGGCTTGTTATGGGGGGTGGGGTGGTGGTAAAATGCACCAAAACAGAAAGGATAGAATTTTGCCAAATGTATATGAAGATGGTACTTCGAAAAGCAAAGGCAAATATTTATGTTATATTATTTGAAGTTAGTTTGCATTGCATTAATTTGTTTACTATTTTTTCACAAACATTTTAGAGCTCGGAGGGATTCTTTTAGAGTTTTACACTCACTTATTTAAATCAATCTTAAACCTAAACAAAATGGTGTCAAGACACTTAACAAACAAGGATGGTACCCTAAATTGCAGTAAACAATGCAGTCATATGTTAAATTCTTAGTTTGCAAAAAGTCCGGTGGTGCAGCTGGTAAAACCAATTACTTAAAACGGCCACAAAGATGGTTTTCGTTCAATTTCAGATCAACACATGATATTTATTTCTTATATGTGGTATGTTTTCTTTGTTTCACAATCCAATTGGTACCCAATGTGTATTTTGAAGTCAGAAACTTCCACATAAAACTATGACAAAACGCCCAACTTATAACAACTAAATAAAGAGAGGACAAAGTAAGTCTAGAAACTTCAGAGGTCTAATTATATCTCCTTCGATTCATGTTCATTTTGTGGGAAGAATAAATTCTTTTTATATTCTTGCAGAGGGCATATTAAAATTGTTCAGATGTGTTCTTGTGCTCTTATCCGGCAGGAACTGAAAGGCAGTGCCAAGTCCCATACAAGAATAGCATCAACAGACGAGGCGATACAGCCATGACCTTCCGTATAAACAAACAGATCTCAGAGATGTTAAGTTTAATAAAACTTTGCTTAACAAAATCGTAAAATTGTGTGTCATAATTTATATTAAACTTAAGAAATAATCCCTTGAGATAAAAAAGAAGGATACCCACGAAATAAGTTTTAATATTGTCAAAAGATGAATTTTAAGCAACTTTTAGCTCAAATTACGTGCTCGGCTTACAAAAATCATCTAGAATTGCCACTTATACTTCAATATACTGGATCTTGTGGATTCATGTTATCCGATCCGATCATGATAGGGTGTGGTGCAGTTGGTAGTGTGTATGCCTGCAGTGCAAGGGATATCCTGACTTCAAACCCTCCTCGAGACAAACCCAAGTTCGTCAGTTCGTCCATCCGTATAAAAACCTAGATCTCCGAAGCTAAAAGAGCAAGACCAAGCAAACATAGACTTCAGTTGTCTGCAGGCATATAAAGTTCGCCTCAAACTTAACTCACACTTCCCCTTATCAGTATTGTTGCATACTTTCCGGCACAGCAAGCGCTGTCTGCTTTCATTCTAAGGCGACCAAATTTTGAGAAGAAACCGAATTGAAGTACGTAGAAAGACCAATGATACTTGAAAATCTGAGAGCCTGGACTCTAAGGTCGCAGCTTTCTGTAGAAATCGAGCAGCTGAAACATCAACCCAGCTTCGCATACACAACACAAGGAAATGATATGCTGTGCTACTCCGATTCATAAGGATCCAAGAATAGAGATTTATGCGCTTAAAAAAATTGGAAAATTATTTGGAAAATGTTTTTTAAAAGTTAAAAAATAGTATCATATGGTAATTTCAAGCAAGGTTCAAATCAAATTGTGTTATACCCACAAAACCTAAGTAAAAATATTAAAAAACGCATGGCATAATTCTACATCATGCAGCATGTCTTACAGCTTCGTACTTGGTACAGAAAAGTTATTTCGACTCTAAAACTGAAAAATAGAACCTTGTTTATGCCAGAGTCAAAATTCTGTAGTGCATTTTAAAATGCCAAAAATATTTGCAGCGAAACAAGAAGCTTGACAACTAGATTTCACAGCAAACAAATGAGGGACACACAACGCTCATCCACGTTCTTACAATTCAGCGTATGTACGTTTGTTTGTATGTATCTTCTTCCATGCATTGCACAACATGTTTTCCATTTCGAGTGTAAACAAAATTCTAATACGTAGAACATATTGCTGGAAAATTGCTTTCCTTTCGGCATTCAAAAGCATCAGCAGCAGCAGTCAGGAGCCAGGAGGAGCACCCAAGGAGCAAAACCAAGAACCATTGTTAACCAACAACAACAACAACAACAACGACAACATCCACAACAACAATAGCAGCAACAGGAAAGCGTAGGAAGAACGTCAAACTTTTGATGTTGCAATTTGTAATTCAAGCAGAAAACGAAGCGAGCAAATTTTTTTCCTTTTTTACTCGAAGCACGACTGTATGTGTGAATGAATGAATGTTTGGCTGGTTGCGTGTGTGTGTGTGTGAGGGTATGAATGTTCTGGCATGAACATGCCCAGAGTGAATGTGAGAGAATCTTGAGCCGACTTGGGGCCCTAAGAAAATATAACGAAGTGTAAATTGTCTTTAATAGGATTCGAATTAAGAGTAGTTGAACTAACAATTGTGGTAACCCCGAACTGTTGGGCCTACGCCTACGTCTATGCCATTGTAAGTTTTATGAGAACTTATCCAAGGTTGGCTGGTTGATTACATTTGCTTCAGCTAAACCGAAGCTTGAATACACTTTGTTGAGTCAGTTTTAATCGGTTCAAATGTGGTTCAGAGCCATAACTTAGAAATGTTTTAAGCCATGAGCGTACAATATCTTAAAAAGAATTTGAACTGAGAGTTTTAATTTTATTAACAGCTTCATTAATGATGAATCGTATCCTAAAAGGTTCCGGTTCAGGGATATGTTTAAAACTAGCTATGCTGTGCACTTATAATAGATTTTTCTGTTTCAAAATTAATTTCGAATCAGTTTCAGAGTGGTTTGGAGCTTTATTCCACAAAAAACTGATGCAAAAATGGGAAATTATAAAACTATTTGAGTCGTAAAACAGTACCTAAAAGCTAGGCACGTAGTTGTTGTTCGAAACTAAACACAAATTGTTTCATTTATAACAACAAAAACCCAGGTTTGTGAGCAAGGAGAATATCTCCCACATTTTGTCTAACGATTTCTGCGCTGACTTTGTATTTTTGCGAGCATACTGCCTTGAAATTCTCAAACTGTTATGGCATCGCATGCTTGGAGAGACTGTTGTTGGACTGACAGTTTGTGGTGTTGTGAATGGCTTTTCTAAGGTGACGCAGAAGCTTAACATGAGCTCGAGAATGGTAAAAATATATGGAGATAAATAAAGGATGTTAAAAAATATCAATTGGACGATTTCGCGAATTCATTAAGAATGGATATGTCTTAAATATCTCTACAATCATCCCACGTAGCTGATAATTATCCAAAATATATGAAAAAAGGAATAATTTGTATGATTTTCAGCTACATTGGATGATACGAAGAATATAAATGACACAAACAGTCCAAACTAATAATTTTTTGTCTCTTTTTTTGTCGGTGTGCAGGTTTATTTAACATAAAGGTCGTAAAAACAGTCACTTCGCAACGAATGATCTTAAAATGTATTTTCTTAGATTAAAATTGATTTCTAACTAGATTTATAGGGTTAAATAGTGTCTCAGAACTTTAAAATTATAGTTTTCTGCTTCAAAATCGACTTATAACCAGTTATAAAAGGTTAAAAATCGAGAAAGCCAAGCTAACTTCTTCTGATCCGAAAATGTTATACCCTTGCAAGTGTTCGCTTAAATATTTTCAAAAATAATCCTTTTTCCACAACGACCCATTTTCCTACCGATCCATCGTAAGGAAGCTATATGATATAGTCATCCGATTTGGACAAAAATTTGTAGAATTAGGGGAAAACATGTGAAACAGACATATACAAATTTTCGGGATGCTACCGATTTAAACAAAAAAGTTTTTCTAACTAAGACTGTTTTTCAGACCTATCTTTTGTAGGGCAGCTATATCATATAGTTATCCGATTTTCATCAATATTGGCAATATTATTAAAAAGCTTAGAAAACCTATGAATTTAAAGTTTGGAGACGTTTCCATTGAAAAGAAAAAAGTTTTTTATACTAAAACTAGTTTCCAACCGATTGTTTCTATGGGAGCTGTGAGATATAGTTATCCGTTCCGGTCGGTTCCAACATATTAGTAGAGAGCACAAAAAAGAAGACTCTGTGCAAAATTTCAGCTCGATAGCTTTAAAAAAGAGTGACTAATTCACGTAGATACAGTCAGACAGACGTACAAAGCTCAATCGACTCAGCTCTTCAACCTGATCAAGAATATATATGGTTTATGAGAACTTTTTGTTGTACCCTCTATTAAGAATTAAAATTTTTAAAGAAATTCACAAACCTTCTCAAAAAACCCCACATACCCCATTTGGTTTTAAAGAAAACTCAGTTGGTTTGTTCTTGTTTGGTTCACAGCAGTTTCGCCTGTATTATTTTCTTACTCACAGCGCGTTGAGTTTTCGTTTATTTTCTTTATTTTTTCCCATTTTTTTTTCTTTTTTTTCTGCCACGCATTGTGTGAGCATAATAAAAGCAAACCATAAGAAAAACTTTCGAGCTTGAAATATTGTTAAGCGTATCCCAAAAATCGAGCGCAAATGAACACGGCCAAAGATGTCCTTTGGCAGTGGTTAGGGCAGGGAGTTGTCACAGCTGGCAGTTAAAATGCTTTTGAAGTTTTCGATTTTGTGTACTAATCCTTGGGTACTTGTTAGGGGACCAACTAAGCACTTTGGTAAGTAAGTGCTACAGACTCTTCTCTGTTTGTATGCCAGGGGATTATACACATTCTTGGAGTAGGTACCCGCCCCTATCATTAACGACTCGCGTTAATTGTCTAAAGATTAAGATCGTTTGCCTTGCGGGTCCAAGCCGCCTTGATCAATGACTTTACGCTTGAATGAAGTTGTAAGGAGAATTGAGAGCAGCTGTCGACGTTCATAGATGTCCTACGGCTCGGCTCACCCCTTTATTCTCTTCAACAAATTTTCCATTCATTGCTAATTTAAACTGCGATATAAATAATTTGGCATTTCAGGTAGCCGCCTGACTTTGATGGAACGCATCTCAGATGCATTATCAATTTGCTAGGGTTGACTGGGCACGATTTAAATGTTTTTGTTCGGGGTGGGTATACCCGGCGAGGATAGGGTTTAATTGATTATGCACAATTTTTCATTATTTTGATAGGGTAGGTTCGGTTTGTGGTGCATTAAAAAAAAAAAACAACAACCGTCTGTGGTGAAACTGGAAACTTGAATGTTCAAGTACCTGAAATAAGTGGATATATGCAAAAAGGTTTCAACGCTCGCCCGATTAATTTTGATATATTCATGAAGCAACTCCGCTGCTGTGTGTGGACAATGATGATGAAATTCAGAACTTTCCCCTTTTATGATAATTTTCCCCAATTTCAAAATAAAATTTGTGAAGAATTTTAAGTTTTTAATGACAAATTTTGTGGTGCTTTTCGCTTTACAAGCTTCGTTTCCATACCAAAATCTCATTAGATATAATACCATCTTGATTGCCACTTCTCCTGCTCTGCCACAAAGCAGCAGCAAATGAAAGCGAAAATTTCATAATTAATTAAATTATTTAATTTACTTTGTAGTACACACACACGACACACACACACACACTAATAAATATTTCAGAGGACTCCAGAAAACCGAAGTTAACACAACAAAAAACCTTGTTAGTAATTGCGGTAAATGTGATTAGAAACTTTCACCGCATTTCACAGCTTTCCCTTCACACAGCATTTGATTTTTAGCATCTAGAAAAACCGAAAAACTTTTTAACCTACAAGACGAACTCCTCTCCCCTCCCCTCCCCTCCCCATCCCCCCACCCAGTAAATAGTTGGCCTTTTTACGTGCGTTAATGATGTTTTCTCAATCAAAAAGTTAAATCTTCAACAAATTTTTGCACGCAATGACGATGGCGGATGAGCGACGCTGCCAACGAATCGAACAAGAAAAGCTAATTACAAGTAGCTAAAAGTTGTGCGTGTTTTCGGCTTGAATGGTCCAAAAGTGGCTCCACAGAGTGTGAGATGCTGGGGAAATTGGGGGTTGGAAGAGAGAAAAACACCTGCTCAAGACTGTTTTGAAACTTTGATTGGTTTTTATATGATTTTTCGAAGTCTGAAAACTTCTGAACGTTGGGGTAAATGTGTCAATAATTGGCCTAAAATTTGATGTTATGATTAAAGTTTTATAATTTGGTTATTTATTATATATATATATATTTTGATTTTGATGATGTGTAAAGAGAATGAGTGCCTGAACAATTACTAGAATCAAGGCAGCAAAACGTACAGAAAAGTTTGAACTTCTTTAAATGATATATACCGTTTGGATGTTAAGGTCTTGGTTGGAGATAGTGAGATAGTGAGTCTTGACTTTATACTCTCACAGGATAATAACTTTTAGTGTACGTTTTATGAAAAAATAACTATGTAAAACTGATAAACAGGTTTCGTACATTATCACCCAGAATGAAGCTAAAGTAAATCTTTTTTCATACATACACAAATAGTATGATAAAAGCCCCAAAAAGTAGGCCAGCTTTATTTCCTTAAATATTTATCAGTTGTAGGCCCCAAAATCTCTTGCTCCATATAGAATTAGATATGTCAGAGAAACTTACAAATATCAGAGCACATCCAAAGTTTATTCTGATTTGCATGACAACTATTTAAAAGATTATCAATCGGTCCTAAATGAGCAATTGAGAGCCTGATCTGCCAGCTTCAAACACAGTTCACAGTTTCAAGCCAAATATAAAAACAAACTAAAGTATAGCATACTTAAGAGAGCCTATAGAAAAGAAATAGAATTTCATGAATCAAAAACTATAGAGGAAAATTAACTTGGGTTTGTATACCATTGCAGAACGTTTTTCAAACTAATTTCAAGGACATATTTACTGAAAACAAACATGTTTTTCTCACTAAGACTACTTTTCTGACTCTACTTTTCTATGACATCTATACTATATAGATGTTTGATTTCGACCAAACTTTGTGGAATCATGGGAAAGCATAGAAAACTAAGAAATACAAAGTTTGGAAGCGATTCATTGATTTCGAAAAACTTTTTCTCACTAAGACTACTTTTCTGACTCTACTTTTATATGACAGCTATACTATATAGATGTCCGATTTCGACGAAACTTGGTGGAATCATGAAAAAGCATAGCAAACTAAGAAATTCAGAGTTTGGAAGCTTTTTCTTGGAAAACAAAAAAGTTTCTCTTACTAAAACTAGTTTCTCGTCCGATCATTCCTATGGCAGCTATAACTTATAGTCATCCGATTTTGACAAAACTTTGAAGAATTGTGTGAAAGCCTCTAAAATAAATATATGCCAATTTTGAAGAGGTTTACATGGAAAACAAAAAAGTTTTTCCTACTAAGACTATTTTTCTGACCTTACTTCTCTATGGCAGCTATACTATATAGATGTTCGATTTAGACCACACTTGTCAGAACTATGAAGAAGCATAGAAAAGTAGTAAAGACGGAGTTTGGAGACGTTTGCATTGAAAACAAAAAAATTTTCTCATTAGAACTAGTTTTTCGACTGATCGTTAATATGGCAGATATATGTTATAGTCATCCGATCCGACCGGCGTATTTGTACCAGAAGCCAAACTAAAGAATAGCATACTTAAGAGAGCCTTTATCATGATTCATTTGTGAAAAAAATTTCAAAATCTCACTTTTCTGTTTGTTAAGATGTTCACTCTAATTCAAAAGTATTAAGCTGGAGTAATGCTTGACTTAGGCTAAAGCCTTCTTAATATGTATCAAGCTAATTACAGGCTTTACAGAATCCATCAAATGTTAACTCTTAACTGATTACTTCAACATGATATCCTTTAGTTAAAAACTTTTAACTCATTTGCTTATCTACCCCAGCCCATATAAATCATCTGGCAGCTCACCATCACACCTCTCCTTTCGGTACAACCCAAAAAAACGCATTTGAAACCACTCTGGACATTATCGTTGGCATCTTTGACTTTCATCCACGGCTAATGCTAATGTCGTTGCTACCTTTTTCTCTTGTTTTGGTAGCCGATTTTGTTGTTAGCAGGCTAATTATGTGACAGGCTATTAGCAACTCGATAAATATGTGCCCAGCAGGAGCAAGGACTCCAATCCCGGCAACCCAAAAAAACCAAAAAAAATAGCATTGAAAGAGGAAGAAATTCCATGAAAAGTTTGTTTTATGGGAGCCTCTACCGGTTCCTCCCCATTCATTCATTCGCTCATTCATTCATTAGATATGCGAACCTTGCTCCCGGGCTGATTATGACAAAGCACTTTTACCCAATTGGGTAAATTAGGTGGAAACTGAAAACTAAATGAAACGGAACTTGGCACACGCCCCCTTTACCGTTTGCTCTAATTTTCAGCAAGGATAAAAAAAATATACAAATTTTCTGTTGCTTTTGACGTTTATTTTTTGTCAGAACTCGAAACTCGGACCACGAACCATAGCAATTATTCTGCATTAACGAAAGGGTTTAACATTTGCGTTTTAGCCGACGTTTAACAACAACAAGCCGCACATTACGAGGGGATGGCCAAAGCGGAGGAAGGGCGGGAAGGTTGGACAGTTGTCCTACTGCGGAGAGGGGGTTGTACGCCTTGTAATTCGTTACGTTTTGTTTTTTTTTTTTTTTTTGGGGGGATTTTATTTTCTTCGTTCACGTTAAACTTTTGGGGGTACCTAGGGGTATGCTTGATTTTAAGGAAAGGAAATATTTTAACATAAATTGAGATTGTTTTAAGATCTGCTGTACTAGAACTTTGATAGGAGATTTCTTGTATTAAGTGCCAATTTCTTATCTTCTAAATAGCTACTATGTGTCAGATAAACTTCGATTTTGCTCTGGTATTTGTAACAAATAGCTCTATGTAGAAGATTAGCAAACGGACCTTAAACAAAAAGGCTTCCAAAAGCAGTTTAAGTTGGGCAGGGCTGTTTCAAGATCGTTCCAATGTTATCATCAGCAGACTTTGCCATATTCAAAAAGGCCTAAAACAGCCAATGTTGCAACGATTTGGAAATTTTTGCAGCAAAAGGCGTGGAAGAAACCAAAAATATACAACAAATTTTCCATACAAAATTTCCTACAAAAATTGTATAATGGATATCAACGCGTCGAACCCATTTGCCAACATTTTTCTCACATTTTTTTTGTGGCTGCTGCGACGACGACGACGATAAATTGTTGTAATTAATTTTTATTTAACTGTGAAAATGGAAATTTTTTAACATTTCAAATTGGCTTAAAATGTAAATTATTATTGTGGCCAGGAATTGTGTGCCCCATCATGGGTATGGGTTTTAAAAGCGTTTGTGTCATGTCTATTAATTAAGCTCCACGTGTGTGTGTGTGTGTGTGTGTGCTACTGCTCCGCCTGTTCTCCGCCTGCGCTCCGCCTTTTGTGGTGAGCTCGGGCAGGTTCAACAGCAAACTCCGTGTTGTAAGTGATAATTACAAGTTGGCAACTTTTTACACTCAATTGTTGGCAATGACAGAGACCGACAGGCGGCTAACTGGCAGAGTAAGTAATTACAATTAAGCCGAGCACATAAAATTCACTTTATTAGTTTTCCCACTGCAGCTTCCATATTTATCAAAAAAAAAAAAAAAACAAAATGCCAAACAAAATCGCTTTTCTAATTCCCCCCTACCAACAAGACACAAACTTGTGTGCGCTTTGAATCCTTTTCATTTAAAACGCACTCCCTGTTATGTGGGCAAACTTTTGTCCCAAGTATTACCAATAAAATTGATGGAGAAATAGTCCAGCAACTATTTTGGCTGCAGATAAAAAACTTTTTCTCCTACAACAAGTAAAGCTAAGAAAGGAGCAGCAGCAACAACAACTCTCTGTCTGTCTCTCTCTCTCGCCCCTTTTCCTACAATGAAGCAAAAGCTTAGCTTAATATTAAAATAACCTCCCTCCCCTCCCCTTCCCCAGCGCCAAAAAGAAAATGAAAGCAAAAGCAAGTGAACTGCGAAACTATTGAGAATTGAGTGCCTCCAGAGAGGGGTTCCACAGTTCCACAGAAATGGGATCAAAACTCCTAAAGTAAAAGAGTTTTGGCTGAGTTTGGCCAAGAAACTGCAAAACTGATATAAAAGCGAAAGGAATGTTTGAGGGGGAGAAAATGCTGGGAACCATAAATGAATGAATAAATGAATAAGTAAGGGGAATGAAAGAGTTGAGCAAGTTTTGGTCAAGCAATTTTACGGCATTCAAGGAATTGCAGGAAAGTCGATTCTAGCGTAACAATGCGAACAGAGCTCTTTCTGTCTTAGGTAGTTTAGAAGTCGGTGGAGTAGATATTCGAAGGGGATGGTTTTCACCCACTTGGGAGCTATATTGTCAATACTCGAAGGCTTCCCTCAGGAAAAAATAGGCCAAATCGCACTTAAATGAAGAAATTCGCCTTAAAAAAGGAGCCAAAGGCGATATTCTTTTTTTTTTTTAATTAAGAAACTACTTCCCATAATAAAATAAAAGCTAAGCTAACTTCGTCTGTGCCGAAGTTTTTATACACTTGCAAGTGCTCGCTTAAATATTTTAAATAATACTCGTCTTTCCATTTTCCGACCAACCGTTGGTGTGGGAGCTATATGATATAGTGATCCGATTTGGCCAAAAATTTGTAAAGTTATGTGAAAGCATGTAAAACAAACAAATACGAAATTGCAGGATGCTACCATTAAACACAAAAAAGTTTTTCTAACTAAGACTGTTTTTCACACCTATCTTTTATATGTCAGCTATACCATATAGTTGTCCGATTTTAATAAAACTTGATTAAATTATAAAAAAATATAGAAAACTTAGGATTACAAAGTTTGGAGACGTTTCCATTGAAAAGAAAAAAGTTTTTCTCACTAAAACTAGTTTTCCGACCGATTGTTCCTATGGGAGCTATGAGATATAGTCATCCGATACGGTCGGTTCCTACATATTTCTAGTGTGCAGCAAAAATAAGACTCTGTGCAAAATTTCAGCTCGATAGCTTCAAAACTGAGAGACTAGTTCGCGTAGAAACAGACAGACAGACGGACGGACAAAGGTCAATCGACTCAGCTCGTCACCTTGATCAAGAATATATATGGTTTATTGGGGTTGGAAATGAATATTTGTAAGCCTTGCAAACTTCTGGGCAAAATTATAAAACCCTTTGCAAGGGTATAATAATAATATGGCTAAAGCTACACCTTCAGTTCTGGCTTTGAGGTGAAACAGCTTTTTGCTATTAAAATCCGGCTCGAAGGACCAAATGCAAGGCTTGAATTTGCACAACAAAACTGAAACTTTAGTACAAGAGAGCTTAAGCCATGGTAAAGACCATCATGAGAGTGAAAGGAAAAGAGAAATGGACGGAGCAAGTCTCATCAGGAAAGATCTTTGATGATTCTTGGATGATTAAGCGGATATTTAGGACATATCCTTTCCAAATGGATATTACACAGAAACTATGCAGAAAAATTTATAAAATATTGCACCAACCACAAACCGATTATATAATTTCCCATGACCATTCTGGTTTCTATTTGTTGTGCCTTTTCTGTACTTACTTGAATGACAAATGTGGGCTAATGAATGGTAGGGGAATTCAGACGTATTGCTAACCTCCTTCCCAAGCCACCCTTAATCACTGACAAAACCCTAATAAAAAATGTTGTAAGCAAGTCAAATGCGCCCTTTTCCCCCCAGAGGTCGCATTAAATTTGCCAAAAAGTGAGTAAAAAATGGTGTGATAAATGCTTTGATTCCTCTCTCATCTCTCTCTCTCTCTCACGTTGCCGTGCAAAAATTTGCAATTAACGATGCAGAGCAGCTGCAATCAAACAAAATTTATGTGTACAGTGAACATACGTATATTGGTTACACGATGTTGCGATGATTATTGTTTCAACGCCTCAATAATTTCTGACAATTTTTTAAAAAATGGTCGCAAATACAAAAAATAAAAAAAAACGAGAAAGAAATACAAAAACACACACGGACACAGATGGACAAATATTTGTTGCCATTGGGCAAATGCAGAAAATGCAAACGCTGTCGCCAGGCTGCAACTTGACCAGGGCGATGATGGCCAGTGCTAATTGCCAATTATGGACAAATGCGTCCGAGCGCGAAATTAAATTAACCCCTTTTTGTGCTGCATCCTACGTATCCATTAAAAACATGCTCGTGCATACATACAAGAGACCCCCGAATCCGCAATCGTTCATTCGTGGATATTTGTTGCCAAGTGGCGACCGCGTCATCAATCAGCAGACGTGGTGACATTGACAAAACACAACTACCCAGTGTACAAATGTTGAAATATTTATTTTACGAAATTAAAATGTGTGCGAAATTTAGATGAGTCCGTGTTTTTAGACTAATTTTTGGGCAGAGGTGTACAATTTTGCCAGAAGTAGGGTACATTTTTTGATTAATTTTGATCAAGAGACTTAGGCATGTTAAATTTTTATACTCTGTACCGTAGGTACATAGAGTATTATAAGTTTGTGCAAAAGTATGTAACATCCAGAAGGAAGCATCTCCGACCCCATAAAGTATATATATTATTGATCAGCATCAACAGCCGAGTCATGTCCGTCTGTCCGTCTGTCTGTCCGTATGAACGCACAGATCTCAGAGATGGTAAGAGATAGAGGTTTGACATGTATGGGACATATGCTTCTAATGTCTGCAGGCAGATCAAGTTTATTTTCAATTTTGGCCACGCCCCCTCCCGCCCCCGCAATTTAGAAAAAACGTCATATCTCCCACAGTTTTGAAGATATATCTGGGCATATTTAGTTATTAGGATAACTTATCGATCCGCCAAAGGAATGAAGAAGATCGGATGAACGGTTTTCGAGTTATGATCAAAAGTAAAATTTTCTTGGTACAGAGTATGTTATAGTCGGGCTTGACCAACTTTCTTTCTTATTGAATCCTGCTCAATGATATATTTCTTTCTACACTCAGAAAACATTCGCCCCGAAAACTAGAAATTCTTCTATGAAATCCGTCCTAAGGCGATTCACCCGAAAATTAAGAAAAATATTTTCTCATTAATGGAAAACTTTTCCATAAATGAGAAAAAGTTTTCTTAATTTTAGGGTGAATCGCCTTAGGACAGATTTTATAGGAGAATTTCTAATTTCCAGGGCGAATATTTTTATGAGTGTAAGCTTTCCTAACCTCTCATACAGAAGTATTCAAGGATTTACCCAAAAAAGTAGGCAACAATTTTCATAAAGTATTTCAAGACTTTGCTTCCTTGCACCACCACAAAACTCTAGCTTTATTTCGGCAAGCTTATGGTTTCTTAACTAATCACAGACACCTTTTTTCAAATATTTCCTGTAAGTGTATCAATTACTTTACCAATCAACAGCCATTGCTGCTATATCTTATTGAATTTTTTACATTTCGTGATACAATTAAAAAAATAAGAGCATATCGTTGTGGTGTAAAAACCAATAATGAGTTAAGTGACAAACTGAATCGAACCACACACATCACCCAAACACCCAACCCACCCACATTACAGGCGTGCATTAAAAATAATACAATTTTTGAAAGTTGTTTTTTTTTTTTTTGTTTCCCCATCGAAAATAGCTCCGCGGGCAATGTAATTTATTTCATTTATGTCCCCAGGACAGGTTCTTAATGTATTTTGGTTTTTTTCAGCCCAGGATATGCTGTCGAGTGTAAAAAATAATAACACGCATCGCGTCAGATTTTCCATGTTTGGTTATGATAATGCAAACAATGAGGCCATTCACTTGTTTGTAGGAGAATGTGTGGCACTTGACATGGGGCTTCGACATTGCGGTTATATAAATGATTTACCAAAAACTGGCAGAATGCCGTATGTGTGCATTGTCTTAACCCATCAAAAGCAATTTTTGTCACAGTTGAAAGTGGAATTCAATGAACGAGGAGAGTTGAAAAAGCCGCATGGGGTTTGAAACAAAATAAATGGAAAACGGAAATGAAATTATACAATTTGTGACGGCGCGGGGGAGTAAAGCTTATGGCGGTTTTCAAAAGGATTAAAACTGATACAAATTCTTTTGGCCTAGGAATGATATTTAACATGCGCATTATCGCTTAGGATAAATGTCCATTTAAGTCGATCAGAAATTTGGATTGCAATGCATTGTAAATATGCCTGCTTTAGCTTAATGTGATTTGCACATTTGGTTGTCAAAAGGATGAATTGGATGCAGGCATGGCTAAGCTATTTTGTATGAATATGTGTATGGATTACTTGACAGAGACATCACAGAGACATGCGATTAAGGTGTAAGGATATTAGGATATACAAATCCCATACTAAGATCGGGGTGATGGGTGCCTCTCTCTATGTAGAATATGTTTGTGGAAGCGACTGTGTAAGATTTTAAGACGAATTTCATCTCAAAACGTGAGATAAATAATTACCATGAGAAACGAGGCTAGTTTGATAAGTATCGAAACACAGTACTTGCCACAGGAAATCAGCAAACTCCGGGAAGAACTGGATTTCAAAACTCTCGAAACGTCATTCCTTAAGCAAGAAAAATAACAAGAAATAGGTGAAAAATCTCATATTATTTTTGTGTTATTTCGGGTGCTTTACAAAAGCAATTGTGCTTGCAGGGCTTAAAAGCAGACAGAATCACAAGTCGAAGTCATACAATAAGTATAAAAGATAATTATTTTAAAACATTTTCGTTTATTAATAATTAAAGGGAATAAAATGACAAAATATTTCTTTTACATTTTCTCAAAGTTTCAAGGGAACTTCCCTTTCTTTGACTTCCTTTAGGCAGTTTTGCCATATTTTTTGGTTTCCGATTCTGCATGCTCCTCAACCTCCTCTTCTTCTTCTTCTCCATCCTGCACCATGCCAATCAAAGAGGGTGGTCGCAAAATGGTCACAGTATATCCTCCCGAAGGAGCATTGCTCGTATGTGTGCTACGCATATTCAAAAAGCGTGAGCGCATACGAGCTCTTCTCTCACGATGGCGTTGCTCAATGAGCTCATCAAAGTCCACTAGAGTTGAGTTACAGCTTAATACCAATTTCTTCTTCCTTGGTGATCAACTTACCATTCGAGGGCCTGGGCTGCACTTCCTCGCTAACATCGTCCTTAACACTTCGTGCGATTTCTTTATTCCATTCTACTATAGTCATTGGGGATGCCAAAATGGAAACGGTGCTAGAACTGTGCTTGTCCACAAAATTGTTTACCAACTGATTGCGACCGAGACCACTGCGACTGCTGTGACTACTGCTGGCGGTGTTTATGGAGCTCTTCGACCCGTGTCGCATTACTTGTTTCTTGGATTAAGGTTGAAGTATGCAAAACCCAAAGTGAAATCCACTGACAAGCAACTTACCGACTTGCTGAAGTCCAACTTGGCGGTGGAGGCCTCTGGCGCGTGGCGCTTCGACTCATCGGTGTAGGGTAGCTCGTTGGGAAACACCTCATCCCAATACTGATCCTTGACCAATTCTGGATTTTCGGCATGCATTTCATCGACAATTAGGTAAGACACGGTTAAATTGCGATCAACCATCCAGTTCAGCTGTCAAATAAAATCTTCAACTTGAGCTTATACATACTCCAAAATGTCCCACCCACCTCAAAATCATCATCATCGTCGCCAAAGGGATTGATCAACGATTCGGCCACTTTCAGCCAACCCATGTAGAAAAAGAATTGCAAAAGTGTGAAAATGGGAAAATATGGATGCACCGGTGCAGTATCCGCAGCCTTGGTCCATTGCTGGCCTATAAGAGCGAACAGAAAGAAGGTGTACGTGGCCCAGGTCACCACCTGAGTGTACACCAGTGGCACCGTCACCCAATCGAAGTACAAAAGATAACCGCACGCTCCACGAAACTGATTCATTTCATCAATGATCGTCTTCACCGCGAAATCATCGCGTATCTTATTCTCCCGCCGGGCACGCATCACCACACTGGCAGCCCACACAATGGGCATCCAGTGCTTGGGATAGTGCGGAAATGCCACATCCAAAGTCTCAATGATATTCTTCTCATTCTCCTGCAGCAGACCTGCCTCAATTATCTGATTATAAGTGGGAAATCGTTTCTTTACACGTGGCGAGATCATGGTGAAAACTATTAGCTGGCACAGGCACACATATCGCATTATGGTGCGGCGCATGGCTCGAGCCCGATCATCGGATCCCATTAGATAGGCGCGAACAAGTATGGCTATGGTGTCGGGCCATGGTATGGTAATATACTGATTCCACCAACGGGTCATTACCAAATTGACAAAGAAGCCGAGAACAAAGGCCAAGGGTATGAGGCTGCCCTTTGTAGAGCAATAGTAGGCAATCCCTTCAAAGATTCTGAAGGCAGGCGTAAAACGGAATTAGGAAGCCAACGTGGTGGACAGGGCTTACCTCTGTGACTCAGGGTTCATCCACAGTCGATAGCAAAGGGCTAGCGCGATGTAGAGTACCAGGAAAACTAATAGGTCCAGCCACACCAGCTTGTAAATACTGCCGCGCCATCTGTGGTCAAGGGTTTTGAATGGGGGGGGACAACTTTGGTAGGTTATGGGTGGTACACCTACCTAAAGAGCAATCGCAAAAAATTACTTAAAACCCGGGAGGTAGTCACACTAGCGGTATAAGTTACAGTCATGCTGAAGCCGGATTATAAAGTGAAATGAAGTGCTAACAGTAATATGGGAAAGTGGTCGTATGACAGTTAATGCCAAGTAATGGAATGAAAAAAACGAGAAAGCTAAGGTAACTTCGTCTGTCGCAAGTGCTCGCTTAAAAAATTTCAAATAAATACTCTTTTTCCCATTTTCCGACCGATCGTTCGTATAGGAGCTATATGATATAGTCATCCGATTTGGCCAAAAATTTTTAAAAATATGTGAAAGCATGTGCAACAATAAAATACAAAATTGCAGGATGCTACCATTAAAATCAAAAAAGTTTTCCTAACTAAGAATGTTTTTCATACCTATCTTTTGTATGGCAGCTATACCATATAGTTGTCCGATTTTCATCAAACTTGTTAGAATTATAAAAAAACATAGAAAACCTACGATTACAAAGTTTGGAGACGTTTCCATTTAAAAGAAAAAAGTTTCCCATACTAAAACTAGTTTTCCGACCGATTGTTCCTATGGGAGCTATAAGATATAGTCATCCGATCCAGTCGGTTCCGATATATTAGTAGTGTGCAGCAAAAAGAAGACTCTGTACAAAATTTCAGCTCGAAAGCTTAAAAAACTTAGAGACTAGTTCGCATAAAAACAGACAGACAGACGCACACAGACGGACGAACATAGCTCAATCGACTCAGCTCGTCACCCTGATCAAGAATATATATGGTTTATGGGGTCGGAAATGAATATTTCTATGCGTTGCAAACTGCTGGACAAAATTATAATACCTTTTGCAAGGGTATAACAAGTTTTTCTCACTAGAACTAGTTTTTTGACTGATCGTTCCTAAGGCAGCTATTTGCTATGGTCATCCGATCCGGCCGATTCCTTTACATGAGCTGCGTATTCGTACTACAAGACTTGGTGCAAAGTTTGCTGATGATAAATTTCAAACTGACGAAAGAAATCGCATAGAAAAAGACGGACGGACAGACGGACAAGGCTAAATCAAGGCAGCTCGTCATGCTGATCAAGAATATATATAAATTATGTGGACGAAAGTGCTTCCAGAAGGAAGCCGTTACAAACATCTTAACAATTTTAAATATACCTTCTGCAGGGTTCTAAAAAGTATCATTTCAAAATGGATATATTGTTGTAATCGATATATCCGATTTTGTCATATATGGCACATTTTTCCAAATAATTCGGTCTGTTAAGGTAATTCCTATGTAACTTTTCACGTTTAATATGAATAGTACCTTTTCAGTGAGCTCAAAATCTAGAGATCAAAGACCTTCCAAATTCTGTAGAAATTTTGTTATAAGGGTTCAAATCCTTCGGAAAGTCTATGGTTGGTTTCTTGGAGCGGTTCTTTTACTTATCAGTTCTAAGCTATTGATTCGAATCTTGGTTAATGGAATCTTAGTTCCTTGAAACATTTTTGGTATAAAGGAAAGACATATTTCTGATGATGAGGAAGTGTTAGCCTGAGGAAGCTTTTGATAAGAATAGTCAATCATTCGAATGTTGATTTCTTCATTCTGGATATCATTATTAAGAACTCTACCACGGCTTCAGAAAGAGTCTGGACTTGTAAATGGAATACTAGCCTCAGCTTCGACGTACATAGGTATACCTTTACGTGTATTGGTTTAGCCATTTATGTTAAAGGTACTTAATTTTCAATCTTATTTCAAGTTTATTTTAATTGTTTAATGATTGGGATACTTTTCGAAAAAGACATTTGCCATCTAGAATATAGTGCGAGTTCTTTTCTCAGTGCATAAGAAAATGCCCTAATTCAACTATTGCCTTAATCTACTGTCACCAGTAGGCTTTGGCTTTGACACCTTCAAAATAAATTGGTAGCGAAGTTCATTCGCATTTCGAAACTGGCGCAAAGATGACTGTTTCGTATACAGCAGAGGTAGCTACCTGTCGTCGTTTCGGCTGTTTCTGGAAGCTGTTGGCTAGGTAAGTCCCCGAAAGAACTGTGGACCACAAATGTTTGACCCTATTTTCCTTTATCAGATGGCGAGCGAGCATCTATAAGATTATTTGGGTGGATTTGTTAATGTTTCTGGCCAGTTTTTATGCCATGGCTGTTTTGTATCGCTATGTGTTGACCAAAAACGATAAGGGGTAAGTGTATTGAGCTAGGGTCAACTACAATTAACTCTAGCTGTAACAACAGCATCTTTGAAGATATAGTGGACTATTGCCATAGCTATGGCTCTTTGATTCCTCTCTCCTTTGTACTGGGTTTCTATGTGGCCATTATAATCGATCGCTGGTGGCAGCAATACACTTCGGTACCCTGGCCAGATCCCTTGGCGGTGTATGTTAGTGCTCTGGTGCGAGGTCAAGACGAACATGGTCGTCTCATGCGTCGCACTATAATGCGCTATGTTTGCCTCTCTCTAACCATGGTGCTGACTCTCATATCTCCCGTTATTAAGCGACGTTTTCCCACCTATGAGTACTTCATCGATTGCGGTTTACTGAACAGAAATGAGGCTAGCATTATACAAGCCATGGATGTGAAATTTCCCAAACATCCGAAATACTGGATGCCCATTATCTGGGCTACTAGCATTTGTACTCGCGCTCGGAAAGAGGGACGCATTTGGGATGATTTCTCGCTAAAATCGATGATTGATGAGATCAACAAATTTCGGAGTGGCTGCAACATGCTCATCCACTATGACACAATCAGTGTGCCGCTGGTCTATACACAAGTGGTGACACTTGCGGTGTACAGCTACTTTCTGGCTGCCATTTTTGGACACCAATGGATCGAACGGCATGCCGAGGGCAGCAGCTATAAGAACATTATCAACTTCTATTTCCCACTTTTTAGTACTTTAGAGTTCTTCTTCTTCATGGGTTGGCTTAAGGTGGCGGAGACTCTGATTTGTCCCTTTGGTGATGATGACGATGACTTTGAATTGAACTGGCTGATCGACCGAAATCTTCAGGTTAGCTACTTGATTGTGGACGAAATGCACAACGATCATCCGCAACTGGTGCGCGATCAATACTGGGACGAAGTGTTCCCCAATGAGTTGCCCTATCAGTTGGCTACCCAACGGGCTGAACATCCGGAGGCCTCTACAGCCAAATTGGATTTGTCCAAGCTGACCATCAAGGCGCCAGTCACAACGTCAGATGAACCTGACTTTACGGAATTCGATGAGGAGGCCGAAGTGGAGAGCGATGATACCGAACTACGTATACGCTTTGCACCACGTCAGTTTACCTTCAGTGGCAGTTCCATGTCGGTGTCATTGTCCTCGGATGATCTGTTGAGTTACTCGGAAGGAACAATGGGGGAAGATGAGCAAATGTTGAGTGCCACCAGCATGGATGATTTTGATCGGCTGAGAGAGGAACGTGAACGGGAACGCATATCGCGTCAAATTCAACATGCGGCCATGACTTTGGAGCTGATGAAGGGTGAACTGGGTAATGCTCAAACTTCGGAAGGTTCAGCTGCAACGCATTTTAGTCAACAGTTGGCGTCTCTGAAAGCATCGTCGTCGACGTCATTGCTACGCCAAAGCACCTCGGTGCAAACGGAAAGGAGTTATGTGAAGAAGAAGAAAGGATAGAGAAAGGACGAAGAGAATTCTAAATAAGGGATTGGGTTCTATCTTGGGTTGGAAAGGATCAGGAAAAATTTTGCTATAATAAAAGTGGAATTTGGAAAATTCTATATAAGGAATGGGTTCTATTTTGGGTTGGTTTTAAAATCTCAGGAAATTTCAGGTTCTATCATCAGTAGACTTTGCTTACATCTACAGCACCATAGTGGGTTTTAAAGGAAAAGCCAACTACTCTGAATTCTGAAGATTTTATACTCTGTACCGCAGGTACATAGAGTATTATAAGTTTGTGCAAAAGTATAACATCCAGAAGGAAGCATCTCCGATCCTATAAAGTATATATATTCTTCATCAGCATCAACAACCGAGTCATGTCCGTCTGTCTGTCCGTATGAACGCACAGATCTCAGAGATGGTAAGAGATAGAGGATTGACATGTATGGGACATATGCTTCTTATGTCTGCAGGCAGATCAAGTTTATTTTCAATTTTGGCCACGCCCCTTGCCGCTTCCGCAATTTAGAAAAAACGTCATATCTCCCACAGTTTTAAAGATAGGCGGCTCGTTTCTTCTACACACATTTAGTAGTCAGGATAACTTATCGATTCGTCAAAAGAATAGTGAACATCGGATGAACGGTTTTCGAGTTATGATCAAAAGACTGTTCGCTGCTGCAGCGCCGTAGCAGCGCTGCTTTCAGCTGCTACTGCAGCATTAAAATTTATGCTGTGCATAAAATTTCGTTGGTACAGAGTATGTTATAGTCGGGCTTGACGGACTTTCTTGTTTTTTCTCAGAAAGTCTTCTCTTCTATTGAAATCTATGGCTAACCCGCTTTTGATCCTACTTTTAGCCAACTTTCTGCCCCAATTCCAGCTCACACGTTTGCATCTCTGATTTGTGAAATTAGTTCGGTTCTCTACCATAATTCCCATTCACTGAAACATTAA
Source organism: Lordiphosa andalusiaca (assembly GCA_035044965.1). NCBI lineage: Eukaryota > Metazoa > Arthropoda > Insecta > Diptera > Drosophilidae > Lordiphosa > Lordiphosa andalusiaca. The sequence continues at coordinate 719,928 of JAWNNM010001363.1, read as the reverse complement.
ACGTAGACAATTTTGCACAAGCACTTCGCATTTTGTGGGCGTAATTATTTAAATTAGATCATTTATATTTCCCAAAGCATCAACACAAAAGCCAATTGCAAGGCCAATTTGCTTTTGCCAGACCGCACACACACACACACGCACACATGTGCAAGCCGGCTTGCTCTCGAAATGGTAGCATCCCACCAAGTGTAGAAGGCAGTAAAATTTTAATACGTTGCCGTGATTCGAAACGCCTCCCGGAGAGTGAAAGTGCGAAGAGCTCTTCAAGTATCTTATCAGCATTGCGAGCATGTAGTAGAGCTCGTACTTTGATAGTCTATTCGTTCACTATACGGGCCATACATGTAATCCACACGACACTCCACACACACTCACACACACTCGGGGCAAAAAAGTGACGCATACAAAAACGCCATATAAAGCGACACGAGTTGGCTTAATAATGTTTGTAATCAGTTTATAGATAATTTAATAGTTGCTAATGGTGTATTGTGTTTATCTCGCTTGTGTGCTGTCGAGAAGGAGGGCGCGCCATTCTCATGGGGCTTATGAGAATCCGATTTTGGGGGTCAGCTTTGGGGGGGCGCAGTTAATTTGTTGCTAAACATTGCAAATAGAAAGAGTGCACGGGCGGGCATATATCATATATGTTGTGGAGATTTAATGTTGTTTGCATTAAACTTTAAGCAAATTTGCATATTTGATATACTCACAGCAAACTTGGAGCGCAAAATTTATAGAACTTGAGTTGAGAGTTTAAACTTTAAAGAGAAGGCGAGCCTTTGGAACGGTTCTTATCTTAGTTAATACAAATCTAAGTACTTTAGCTGAAAATAGCAATTGTTGACCTTGATACTTTTAATGTTTGTGGGGATTCTCTGTGAATTGAAGAAATACATCTCCTGAAATTGTGCACACTTCAGAAAACTTTTTCGTTCAAAGGTTTATGGGTTAAGAGTTTATAATCCACTCGGATCTTAACCCATAATGTAGGCCTGATTTGAGAATGATAATTTTTAATAACAAAATAGAGAAAAGTGTACTTCGGCTAGGCCAAAGTTTGTAAAGCCTTGCAGCACTTTTTCTTACTAATTTGAAGGACATTTCTACTGAAAATAAACAAGTTTTTCTCAATAAGACTACTTTTCTGACTCTACTTTTGTATGACGGCTATACTAAATATATGTGCGATATCGACCAAACTTGGTGGAATCATGGAAAAACATAAAAAACTAAGAAATTCAAAGTTTGGCGACGTTTGCTTCCAAAACAAAAAAGTTTTTCTCACTAAAACAGGTTTCTCAACCAATCATTCCTATTGCAGCTATAACCTATGGTCATCCAATTTTGACAAAACCTTAAAAACCAGTGTGAAAGCCTGTTAAATAAATATATAACAATTTTAAAGAGGATTGCATTGAAAACCAAAAAGTTTTTCTTACTAAGACTATTATTCTACCCTTACTTTTCTATGGCAGCTATACTATATAGATGTCCGATTTCGAACAAACTCGGCAGAGTCATGGAGAAACATAAAAATCTAGTAAACACGGAGTTTGGAGACGTTTGCATTGAAAACAAAAAAGTTTTTCTCACCAGAACTATGGCAGATGTGTGTTATAATCACCCGATCTGGCCGGTTCCGACAAATGTGCATTGTATTTGTACCATAAGACTACGTGAAAAGTTTGGTAGCGATAGCTTTAAAACTAACGGAGGAGATGGCATAGAAACAGACGGACGGACGGACGTTCAAGGCAAAATCAGCTCAGCACGTGACTCTGATCAAGAACATATATACTTTATGCTTCCTTCAATGCGGTACAAACATCTGACAATTTCAATATACCCTCTGCAATGGTATAAAAAGGGCAGCTAAAGGGAGGCTTAACATGCCGACTGATCTTTTAGCTGGGTCAGTTCACAGACAAACTAAATGCTTTGGCTTATGACCAGCTAAAAACTCGTGGCGCCGCTACCTTGACTAACTTAACAGCTGAGTAAGTTTAGCTGGGTGAAAAAATGGTTTATAATAAGCCGACTTCGGGATTGAAAACGGGGTGATCCCGGGGCATGATTGAAGTAATCCTGTTTTTCGGGATCAACAAAAATGTATGGATGTAAAATCAATCTTTTCCGGGATCAGCTCAAGAATATCCGGGATCACCCCGTTTTTAATCAGTTTCGGACTAAAATTTTTTTGAGTGTACAAATAACACAGCAAAATCTAAGTTTATTTGACACACAGGGGGCTATGTAGAAGATGAGAAATCAGCCCTTAATGTATAATTCACTTCGATTAATTTATTTTTCAGTGTTATTTTCCGCCAGGTTTAATTTCTCATTTTCATTGTCTTCCCGTAGAAGTTTCTTTAAAGAGTAAGAAAGAGCGTGGACTTCTTCCTTATAACGTTTACTCAATTTCATTAATGGTTATCATTTGAACATCTCAGAAAGTACCCCCGTTGCATATTTTACCGTGTTAAACAGCAATCGAAATTGTTCCACATCCACATATATTTTGGCAGCTGATTTAAATTTATTAACTGAACTTTTGCCACAACTCAAGTGACACTTAAGAGCTTAAACAATACCCATAATATTCCGTTCATAAAGAGCATTTTCTGATTGTCTAACTCTCTGATATGGGCATTTGATTCGGTCTCTGCTCCCGTGTACATTCCCATATAGTGAGCAAAATATTATCTTACAGTTTCAGTTAACGTTTCTCAGTGAGCGCGGCAACAACGCAGAAGGGCGTCTGCTTAGCTTAAGTCCATGGATCGGAAATAAAATACAAACAAATCTTATCTAAAACAACATAAGTACATAAATAAGCAGTGGCTGGAGGGGGAGGAGGAGAGGTGCGCAGCACAGAAAACAAAAAAAAAAACCGCTGCTGTTGGCGATTGCAGATCATAAAACCTTGACGTCACATCAAGTGAATCACGTCAAACAGCATCTTGTTGATACCTGTTAATTTTCATAGTCGCTCTAATTGTTGTCCCTCCCGCGCCGCCGCCGCCGCCACCGCCCCCGCTCGTGGGAGCTACCTGCGTATTTATTTTTTGTTTACCGCTTACTTTCTCGTGCGGTCTCTTATCAGTTGATGCTCTCTGGATTTGCTCTCCGCCATTCACTCTCACTCGCTCGCTCAGCTCTTGACTCTCTCAGCCGGTCGTCTTATCTTACGAAAGAATACTACAACGCGAATTGGCGTCTGTAATACGACTCCAGACGCATTCAGAGCTCCGAAGTATGTCAGTCACACTTGTTGTCCGTTGAATTGTTTTCTACTTTCCGCTATTTTGTGTACCTTTGTATTGTGAGTGCGTGTGTGTGTGTGTGTTTGTGTGTGAGAGTCCAACAATAGCAAAAAAAAACATCTTCCATTAATAATAATAGAGGAAGGCGAAAAAAAGGTTGGCAAATATTTGCCAACTGCAGTTAGCAACGCGGTAAGTCTTACATTTAATTTTTTGAGTTATATAAAAAAAACCGATTCATTATCTAAATGCAGCATACATATATATGTATGTAGCTCTGCCTGCCTCACCTAGACCCAATTCATTATCTTTATTAGAAATGCAAATAAAGTTGAAGAAAGATATAAACTATAGTTAAGCATCTTCAGGCTGCTTATCAGGGATGTGCGTGCCCGTGGCTGTGGGGGCGGGGGAATCATTCTCAAAACCGAATTATTGGTAGTTCTGTAAGCTAGCTGAATATATCAGAATATATGGAAGCAGTGACAACTAAAGTTGATAAGATTTTCATACAAATTCAGCGATGTAAATATAAATACCATTTAGTCAGAATTTCAAGATATTCGTTCTAATTCAAGTATATTATGTTACAATCATTTACCGATCAATCGAACTTTTTACATCATTTGCTCAATAAAAATCTTACCTTTATCGAGCAGTTTTGTCATTATTACTTGCTCTATTACTTCCGCAAAGAAAAGGCGAACCAAGCCCATGTTATACCCAACAGAGGTAAATCAATTTGGTTATAGATAAATTCTTTTTTATAATGTAATAAAAGTTAATTCAGTGACATTAATAGCTATTGCTCTAGAGAATGTTTTGACGATTTCCAATCAAGTTTAGTAAGTAAACAGAATCGTATTTTAGTTTTGTTTAATTTTTTGAAAAAAATTATATTTCGATTTAATCTATTTCAATTTTAGCATTTGTATTAAGGATATCGATTTCAAGAAATCAATCTGCTGATTGGTAAAATATATATGGATTCGATTTTGTAAAATATCTGTTGTGGTTCCTAAGTTAGAAAGACTTAACTGGTTTACAAACATTCCCTTGGTCTGATCTGAGCTTAGTAGAAAGCTTTGAACATCGTTTCCTTATAAAAGAGGTCGTAAAACTGTACAAAGAAATTGATATATAATTGCTTTCAGTTCCACAATCCTTTGCTAATGTTCTTTTGAGATAAAAATTTTAGAAAAAAGTTAACTTCGGCTCGGCCGAAGTTTGTATACCCTTGCAGTACGTTTTTTTAAACTAATTTGAAGGGCATATCCACTAAAAATAAACAAATTTCGTCACTAAGACCACTTTGCTGATCTGCTTTTCTATGACAGCTGTTCTATATATATGTCCGATTTCGATTAAACTTAGTGGAATCATGGAACAGCATAGAAAACTATTAAGTACGGAGTTTGGAGACGATTGCATTGAAAAGAAAAAAGTTTTTCTCACTAGAACTAGTTTTTCGACCGATCGTTCCTATGGCAGCTATAAGTAATAGTCATCCAATCCGGCCGGCTCCAACATATGTGCAGCGTATTTGTACCAGAAGACTTCGTGCAAAGTTTGGTACCGATAGCTTTAAAACTGGCGGAGGAGATAGCATACAAACAGACGGACGGAAAGACGGACATGGCTATATCGGCTATGCTTATCATGCTGATCAAGAATATGTATACTTTGTGTAGTCGGAAATGCTTCCTTCTATGCGTTAAAAAACATCTGTCCGTAAAACGGACTAAACGCGGACTAGACTTAACTTATAAATAGGTAGATGATATATGGAAATTTCGGAGAATACGGCGGATAGGACAGTAAATACCATTTACCATTTAGAACTCATTCAGTAATCTTTTAACATCTCTAAAGAATTAAAAAAAGTAACATTATGAAAGATTAGTGCTTATTTATAGTATCATAAATATTTTTTGTTAGTTTTAATTATTCCTTCATTGAATTTCCACAAATGATTTATGGGTAGGAGAAAGTAAATACTAGTGGTATAGTGGACAAATTGTTAACTCGACTATCATTCATTCTATTTTCTCTTCCCGTTTCCTTTCATCTTTCCCGCCTTTCTAGAAGAACTATGTATATACCAACAGCCTTCATATTGTATAGCCATTTTTATTTCCAGTAACTTCCATTTGTCTTATCAATGCTATTTAAAACACTCCCTAGACGTCATTATTTGTGTACTTATAGAACAGAACAGTATGTAATCCGATTCTAAGTGGAGCAATCGAGTTCAAACACAAGGCATGCACAATAGCCTCGCTTTAAAGGCATTTCCGATTACCATTTGAGCTCAAGAATTTATATTGTAGAGACATATATAATCGAAAAGAGCTCCGCCGCCAGTTGATAAGACCCCAATCGATCTTGGCATCATGCATGAACCCGGAGAGCTAATACCTCAAATTAATGATATTCGTTTTATTTAAAGGTTTATTGAACCTACAAAAAAATGGTTCAAAAAGTGTCTCCCTGGAAGGTGCTAACACGGCGCAAGCATCTGCGGGCTGATGGACACGAGGGTGAGACAAAGCTAAATCGAGTGCTGGGATTATGGGATTTGACGGCCTTGGGAGTGGGCTCGACACTGGGAGCTGGTGTTTATGTATTAGCTGGACAAATAGCCAAGGAGCAGGCGGGTCCATCGGTGATGATATCATTTGCCATAGCAGCGCTGGCTTCACTGTTGGCTGGTGAGTTTTTAATAAAAAGGAGTTGCTTTCATGATTTTATAGTTTTGAACTCCCTTCTTTTTTCAGGCATCTGCTATGGGGAGTTTGGAGCTCGTGTACCTAAAGCTGGCTCGGCCTATGTCTACAGCTATGTTTGCATTGGAGAATTTGTGGCTTTTGTTATCGGCTGGAATCTTATATTGGAATATGTCATAGGCACGGCCAGTGTCTGTAGAGGCATCAGCTTGTATCTGGATTCGTTGCTAAATGACACATTAAAGGAGACTTTTGCTGAAATTGCACCCATGAATGTTAGTTTCTTGGGTAGCTATTTTGACTTTCTGGCCTTTGGTTTGGTGGTGGTTTTCGGGGGTAAGTAAAAGATAAAAAGTAAAGGGAAAACTTCTTGAATTGTTATGTATCTTTCATAGTTGCTCTTGCTTTTGGCGTGGAGACCTCCACAATGGCAAATAACTTTGTGACTTGTGTGAATATATTCATCCTGGGATTCGTTATTGTAGCTGGCGCTATTAAGGGTAAGTGCTCGAAAGAAAAGTTACAAAAATTGCTTTAAAGTACAACAGTTTAAAAATATTAAATTAAACAGAACTTAAAAACAAGAAAGCTAAGCTTAATTTGTCTGTGCCGAAGTTTTTATACCCTTGCAAGTGCTAATATTTCAAAAATAGTCATTTTTCCACAACTACCCATTTTTCGACCGATAGTTACTATGAGAGCTATATGATATAGTCATCCGATTTGGACAAAAGTTTTGAGAATTAGGTAGAAGCATGTAAAACAAAGATATACAAAATTGCAGGATGCTACCATTGAAAACAAAAAAGTTTTTCTAACTAAGACTTTTTTCAGACCGATCTTTTGTATGGCAGCTATACCATATAGTTGTCCGACTTTCATCAAATTCTGCAGAGTTATAAAAAAGCATACAAAACATTTGACTACGAAGTTTGGAGACGTTTCCATGGAAAAGAAAAAAGTTTTTCATACTAAAACTAGTTTTCCGACCGATTGTTCCTATGGGAGCTTTTAGATATAGTCATCTGATCCGGTCGATTCCTATATATTAGTAGTGTGCAGCAAAAATAAAACTCTGTGCAAAATTTTAGCTCGATAGCTTCAAAACTGAGAGACTAGTTTGTGTAGAAACAGACAGAAGTACAGAAAGGCGGACAATCAGACGCACAGACATACGGACGGACAGACAGACGGACAGACAAACGCACGGACAAAGCTCAAACAACTCAGCTCGTCACTCACATAAAGAATATATTTGGTTTCTTGAGTCGGAAATGAATATTTCTTTGTGGTATTTTTCTAATCTGAAACAAACTTGATCTGCTTACTATATACACCTACCTTCATGCAAAAATTTGTGACCCTATCTCTGATAGTCCCTGAGATCGACGCTATTATACAGACAGACGGACGGACAGACTGACAGACGGACATGGCTATATCGACTCGGCTGTTCATGATGATCAAGAATATATATACTTTATTTTACATTCGCACATCTTCCTGATCCCTCTTTTCCTATATTTGATAGAAGTGTGTGAAAATCAGAAATCTCCCAGAAATCTGTAGAGAATTCCGTATAATCTATTGAATTTTGAACTTATGTAGCAGAGCTTTAGAGGTAAAGTGACAGAAATACCGGCTACTAGATTACAGAGAATAATTTCCTTGAGGAGTCACTTTCAAATGTCTCAACTTTTACCCACCATTCTTAAGACACTTCACATAGGATGGAAAGCGGTTCCAATTCGAATTAAAACCGTTTTTATACAAAAATTTATAGAAATTTGTGAGATGCTCCCCAATACTCGAAAGCGAAATCGTGCATTTATAAAAAATACAAAAAATATACGAATAAACCGCAGAACCGAACCAAAACCGCTTAATGAACCGAATCAGAGGTGTCAAAGCTACTCGAACCACTGAACCGAACCAGTCCTTATATTCGAGTGGCTTGCCATCCTAATATAAATTGAAGTAAAGATTATAAAAACGGATCAGTTATTCACCGTTGCTACACGAGCAGCAGATTAATTTGGCCCAAAAATTGATACTACTGCTGAGTTGACCTTCTAATCATGTTTTTTCAAATAAAAGACTGTACTTAATTGGCGAGCAATCGTGGAAACTCACTACTTTCGTTCTTTACGGGCCCCATAAAGTGTCTTACTCAGCCATCGACCCAAAAATATAGTTAGGATATTCACCAGCCCCAGTCGAACTATTAGGTTATAGAAGGTTGTATCGGATAATATATGCAGCGAATTAGATTTCCTATTGAGCATACACTTTTGCTGGTACAGAGTATATTTTGGATAGTGAGAAATGTTTTCTATTGATTCAATCGTAGTTTTGGCTTGGTTTTTGGCAGCACTCTTTCTGTTTATCAGCTGTTCATAAAGTTGCTTGCTTATTTCCACTTCTTGTTCTTTTCAGCCGACTTCAGCAACTGGACTGTGGATCCCATCCAATTGAATATCACCAGCATCGGCAGTGGTGGTTTCTTTCCCTATGGTTTCGAGGGCACGCTCAAGGGTGCGGCCACCTGTTTCTTTGGTTTCGTGGGCTTCGATTGTATAGCCACCACGGGCGAAGAAGTGCGCAATCCTCGCAAGAATATCCCTCGCTCCATTCTACTTTCACTGCTAATAATATTTCTCTGCTATTTTGGTGTCTCCACCGTGTTGACCCTCATGTTGCCCTATTACCAACAAGATGCCAACGCTCCTCTGCCGTATGCCTTTGAGTATGTGGGCTGGCCGGTGGCCATGTGGATTGTCACAGTGGGTGGCCTGGTGGGCCTATTAGCCAGTCTGTTTGGAGCTCTATTCCCATTGCCCAGAGTGATGTATTCCATGGCACAGGATGGTCTACTCTTTCGTTTTCTGGGCAAGATAAGTCCCACATTTCGGGTGCCTGTAACTGGTTCCATAGTGGCGGCACTTTTCACGGCCGTTATAGCGGGTCTCTTTGACTTGGCTCAGTTGGTTAGCCTGTTGTCAATTGGCACACTGTTGGCCTACAGTGTGGTGGCCATTTCCATAACGATACTAAGGTATATGGAGTACCGTGAAGCGGAGGGAGCCGAGCAGCAGGCTCAGGTTTCTTCCTCGGAAACCACTTCATTGACATCAAGAGCGGAGCGTTTTACTTGGAGTGCGGTCTGTACGCAGCTGTTTAATGTGCATCGAGTCAGCGAGCCAAATATGATTTCTACGAGGATTGTGGGTGTCCTGACAGTGGCGTTTTGTAAGTAGTTGGAAATAGTTCGACTGACCCTTACTTAACTATCTATGTTTCAGGTCTACTTTCTTTGGGCCTGGGCCTACTCATCATGCAGGCCTACTCCTCAATCAAGTCCCAAGAAGCCTGGGCTCTCACTCTTCTAGTTCTGTTCATTCTGTTGATAGTTGTGGTACTTTTACTAATCTGTCTACAACCCCGTGAACCAAGGAGTGGCTTCTTTCGTGTACCTTTTGTACCCGTTCTACCTGCCCTCAGCATCTTTATCAATATCTATCTAATGCTTCAGTTGGACACCTGGACTTGGATACGTTTTGGTGTATGGATGTTAGTGGGTAAGTCTTTTAGAAAATTCTATGCATGTGATTTTAGTTGATAAGTGCATGAACTTATGTGTAACTTCCTAGGTATACCCATATTTCTTGCATGCTGCTGCCTTTATGATAGTCAGAATCCGCGTAAGCGAAACTCCGAACGTATTCAGTTCTACCAGGAGCTTAAGTCGAGCATATACCCTGATAAGGGTTTGTCTAAGGAAAGCATTTTGACACAGGACACGCCCATTAAAAGAAGTCCCACCTCTAGTCTCGATCAGATACAGAATCTAAGCGAAGTGTGTGAAGATTTGATTGAAATGAAGCATTCAAATGGCAAAGTTTTCTATGTGGAGGATTCGAAAAGTGAGAGTTCTACAATTACACTGGGTGAGTCGCCTTCCCGTGACGAGGAACAGTCGGTTATAGCCATGCTGGATGATGTGCTGGATGCGGAAGATACCCAGCAAAGACAGATATTCGAAAGAAATTTCAGCGTGGACTCTGAGATGTATCCGAGTGTCATAGAGACCACCATAGTGGCCACTGTGCACAGCAGCAGTGATGATGAGGTGGCTAGTGTGAGATCCTTGGAGAGGCAAAGATATGAGGAGTGCAGACAAGTGGCCCAGGAGATGCTGAATGAAATGTTCAGTAGTGTGGCGTTCTGGGAACAACTGAATTTGGCTCAGGTAGTGAAAGTGGAGCCACCCGCCTCACCGCAGCTCAGGCGCATCGAGTCAATGGACTCTGTGGCTTCCAGCATAGACGATCCTTTGCATTCGGAGAAGTTTAAGAATCGGCTAAGTCACATCATACTGAATGCCAATGGGTATAAGCCCAAAAAGATGGAAGAACCCGAGGCGAAACCCCCGGAGAGGCAAAGGTCAACGCTGCGGCCTACGCTGAAGCAATCGAAAAGTGAAACTGATGTGCGTCATTTAATGCTCAAGGCCATCAGCGAACTGAAAACATACGATAATGAGGATGCTAATGAGGCCTCTTCCACCAAACCAGCAGCAGCAGCAGCAGCATTATCATCATCATCATCATCATCATCATCGCATCCTCCTCCTCACATTCCCCGTCCACCGAAATTCGATCCAGTTTTGTACAAGACCATAAACAGCATTAGTTTGCGCAAACAGCGACCCAGTTTGAGCAAAGAGCTTGTGGTGGATGCCAAGAACTTGAAGGTAACTGCATTGCCTCCAGCCGAACCATCACCGCCATCACCGGAACTGGAGCCGGTGCCATTCAAAGCGAAATTGGAGGCCATATTGCAGCGTGGACCCTCGCATCGTACACAACAACGTCCGGACGCTGTTGCCCGTCGACGTCCGCAATCCATGTACATTGAAGAGGAGCTCCAGCGAGCGGTGGAAAGCTGAAACCGAAAAGTGGAGAGGGTGCCCCCCGTTTTGGCCCGAAAGCAGTGAAAAGTAGTTTAGACTGTAGCAATATGAATGTAAATGTAGTTGCAATTGTACTTAGAAATCGTAGTTAGTTAAATGTGAAGCAATTCTAGATGATAAGTGCAGCTAAGTGCGGGAGAGGATTGTGCGCATAGAGGGAAATGTGAGCTGAGCTGAGCTGAGTTGAGCTGAGGTTTGGGCCAGTGCGAAAAGGGTTAAAGGTTATGAGAGGAGTGCAATTTGAAGTTGAAATTTGGACGTTGTTAACTTGAACCCTAAACTTTGCACTGTGGCCGGCCTGAGGCGAGGCAGGCAAATTGAAAACGGTGCAACTTAATATGTGGACTTGCTTTCGTTTTTTGTTATCAATCAAACCCCACTGGCAGTTAAAGGACTGCCAGAGCTTGTATACCTTTACAGTAGCTACAATTTCATGTAGTTGAAGGATTCATACAATTTGTTGCTCTCCTTCTTCTATATGTTTAACTTGCTTTACAAAAATTTGAAATACTTATTCCATTAAAATAATTCCCGAATTCCGCAATCCCCTCTAAAATCCTATGCATGTTTAGTTAAAACAAAACTAGTCGCAATCTTAAATGGTATTATACAAACACAAATGCTGTTCAATTCTCAAGGCATGTTGGGAAATGTTCCTCAATGATAAGTAAATCATAAGCTTCATTTTCTATTTAGGTCTATCCATATATATTTTCTATGGCCTGCCCAATAGCTATAGAGAATTACGACGCCAAAGAGCTGGCTGGCAGAAGCTCAAATATAGCGGACACTTCTGAACGACAAAATGAGGAATCAAAACTTGATAATTATGTAAATCGTATCGTAAGCCAAATTGATAAATGTGCACAATTTGTTGGTTATAAATAAAAATCTAGCTGGTAATTAATAAAAGTCAAATGAGTTGTTTGTTCTCTACCTTTGTTGCTTGTTGCTTCAGCATGAAATGTGGAGAGCAGCCGCTTCCGGAATCGAAGAGGATCACTGGGAGTGTCTATAAATAGGATCGTCTGATTCCCCAATGGCCTTGTCTTGTGTGACTTTGATAAATTAATTGAACGTCTGGCCTGATGATCGCCTCGAGACTCGTGTGTGCATACAAGTAGGTACAAAGTGGTTCCCCTTTTGATTTTTGATTAGACAGAAACATCCCTTGGGCACTTCCCCTTTCACCCAATCGATTTCCCAGCAGCAGCAAGCGTTCCGTCTGATTTATGCTCTCCATCTTGCTGGTCAGGTTGATGCCAGTCTAGAGATTTGTCTAACCGCAGCAAGAGAGAGCGAGAGAGAGAGAGAGAACGAGACGAAACAACTGGCGACCCTTTGGCGGTGGTGGGGATGACGACTTTTTCTGCTGCGTAAGTGTAACAAATTGTAATCGTATTTGGCGGGACTACCGACTACCGACCGACTCTCCCCTCGCAGCTGCTTTATTATTATTAACTTTGTTATGGGCCAAACGAAAAGTCTCTGAAGTCTCAGTAGTCTCGTCTGGTGGTTGTTATTTGCTACACTTGCTGTCCGCCCCCTTTATCTAGTGAAGCGTCCAAATAGTTTTATGGCATATTTATGGGCGCCGAAAAAAGAAAACTTAAAGTCACTTTGGGGTAAGACTTTAAGACAGCCCCGGCAAGCACATTGACTTTGTCGTCTGTGACAAATTGCAAAGACGAAAACTAATTAATGCAACAAAGGGGAGAAACTGTGCCAGTACATACCAGTTGAATGGGGAAAACAGGAAGTGCTGTAAGGATTTAGACGAAAACCAAAGCATTCAAACTGTTGCAGCTTCAACAGGGGTCGGCAATGGGGGCAGAGCAAAGAAAAGTTATGGGCCGGACAAGTTTAACAGCTAAAAACTTGAAGCTTTTTGCTCTATTTCTGTTTTAGTACGACAATATTTTCTCAGTTGCCAGTGGCAACTATTCTGCTCACATTGCCGACCCCTGATTTTTATGCTTCTTCGTAAAGATCTTATTCTTGGTGTTGGGTTGGTTGATTTAGATGTGGTGGAAGCTTTTGTTCGTAAGAAACTGTGCCAATACATACCAGTTGAATGGGAAAACAGGAAGTGCTGTAAGATTTTAGACGAAACCCAAACCATTCAAACTGTAGCAGCTTCAACAGGGGTCGGCAATGGGGGCAGAGCAAAGAAAAGTTATGGACCGGACAAGTTTAACAGCTAAAAACTTAAAGCTTTTTGTCCTATTTCTGTTTTAGTACGAGAATATTTTCTCAGTTGCCAGTGGCAACTTTTCTGCTCACATTGCCGACCCCTGATTTTTATGCTTCTTCGTAAAGAACTTATTCTTGTTGTTGTGTTACTTGATTTAGATGTGGTGGAAGCTTTTGTTCGTAAAAAACTGTGCCAAAAACTGTCCCATGGGAAAACAGAAAGTGCTGTAAAGATTTAGACGAAAACCAAACCATTCAAACTGGGTCGGCAATGGGGGCAGAGCAAAGAACAGTTATGAAACCGACAAGTTAAACACTTAAAGCTCTTTGCCCTAATTCGGTATTTGGAAGCAAATATTTTCTCAGCTGCCAGTGGCAACTATTCTGCTCACATTGCCGACCACTGATATTTATGCTTCTTCGCAAAGAACTTATTCTTGGTGTTGTGTTCGTTGATTTAGATGTGGTTTGAGCTTAATTCAAACTAGTTTCGTTTTCTCTGCAAGCTTACCCTAAATGGTCGTCGGAGTATGTAATCATTGCTCAGCTCTAATAACATTCCATCTGTACTCTGATTTTGTTTGAAGTTAGTTTTCTTTTTTTTTTTTTTTTCCCAGGACGGCTTTTCATATTCATAAAAATTGCGACTTTACCATTTCCTTCTTTGGCTGCTCCTGCTGCCACATACCGAAAAGCATAATCCGCTTACTGTCGCTGCGTATTTCGAGTTTAGTTCTGCTTCCCTATTTTCCGTGAATTGTTTCGAAAATTAAAATATGTGTGTGTGTGTGTGTGTGTAGTTTTAGCCAACCGAGGAAACAAAAAAAAAAACTAGAAGGAACAAAAACACAAAACGGAAGTTGTCAGGCGGCAGGTAAAATGCGGGCATGTGCATCGTCTGGCCACTGGACCAAAGTCAATGGCACTCAACAAAAACATTTTGTCAAAACATGAAGGCGGCTTGCTACTGTACGCAAAGTGGATCAGTGGATTTGTCCAAACAATACCCCAACACAGCTGCACAGTTGCCGGGCGACCAGCGACGGAACAAAAAAAAGGATTAGCAGTTTGTTCAATCGACGAAACACAAAATGCAACTAGGGATATGTCAAGGTTGGGGTTTTGTGGCTTGTGCATATGTTAAGCAGTGGGAATTGCACGGGAATGAGATTAACTGATTGAAAGTGGGTTGCTCTGGGTGGCTACAAGTTTGTGTAACGAGTTGGTTTTGTATAAGGGCAAATAAACAAAAGATGTGGGCAAGGATTAGAAAATTGCTTTCAAATGGGATTAAAGAGAAGATCTTGCGGTTGGTTGAGGGGTTGAAGACACTTACAGTAAGGTCGATACTTGTGGACTCAGTGTAGCTGACTTTGGGCTTAAAATTAACATGCAATGAATTAATAATTACATGTTGAAAGTTAAAAATTCGAATAAGTCAGTAAGGACTAAGCTTTTCAAAGGTGGATAGACGATCGAACACTTAATACCATAACACCAAGGTAGCGCATCCGAAAGAGCATATCCACAAAATCCTATGATGTATAATCGCACTATGAAAAACGAGAAAGCTAAGCTAACATCGTCTGTGCGCGAAGTTTTTATACCCTTGCAAGTGCTTGCTGAAATATTTTCAAAAAAATACTCTTTTTCCCATTTTTCGACCGATCGTTCGTATGGGAGCTATATGATATAGTCATCCGATTTGGCCAAAAATTTGTGAAGTTATGTAAAAGCATGTGAAACAAACAAATACAAAATTGTAGAATGCTACCATTAAAAAGAAAAAAGTTTTTTCAACTAAGACTGTTTTTCAGACCTATCTTTTGTATGGCAGCTATACCATATAGTTGTCCGATTTTAATAAAACTTGGTACAATTAGAAAAAAAACATAGAAAACCTACGAATACAAAGTTTGGAGACGTTTCCATGGAAAAGAAAAAAGTTTTTCATACTAAAACCAGTTTTTCGACCGATTGTTCCTATGGGAGCTATGAGATATAGTCATCCGATCCGGTCGATTCCGACATATTAGTAGTGTGCAGAAAAAAGAAAACTCTATTCAAAATTTCAGCTCGATAGCTGTAAAACTGAGAGACTAGTTCGCGTAGAAACAGACAGACAGACGAACAGACAGACAGACGGACGGACGGACAGACGGACAAAGAGTATATAAAGGTGAAAGACAAGCATCAGAATTTATCCCATAGGAAGAATCGGTCGGAAAACTAGTTTTAGTACGAAAAACTTTTTTCTTTTAAGTGGAAACGTCTTCAAACTTTGTAATCGTAGGTTTTCTATGTTTTTTTCTAATTCTAAAAAGTTTTATCAAAATCGGACAACTAAATGGTATAGCTGCCATACAAAAGATAGGTCTGAAAAACAGTCTTAGTTAGAAAAACTTTTTGTTTGAAATGGTAGCATCCTGCAATTTTGTATTTGTTTGTTTCACATGCTTTTACATAACTTCACAAATTTTTGACCAAATCGGATGACTATATCATATAGCTCCTATACGAACGATTGGTCGAAAAATGGGGAAAAGAGTATTTTTTTAAAATATTTAAGCGAGCACTTGCAAGGGTATAAAAACTTCGCGCACAGACGAAGTTAGCTTAGCTTTCTCGTTAATAACTCGAAAAGTATTAACTTTAAGCATAAAGTGCTTAGGACTTGAACTGTTGGCCGAAACCAACTGAAACTCAAAACCAGAGCTGACGTTTTAAAGCTATTAAGAAACGAATTTCAAGAGCAGATATTCTTGGTAAGTACTGGTATGAGGATATAATACCGAAATGTGTAATAAACATAGCATTCAAACCAAAATTCAATTCGGTTTGATTACCCAGTGGTTCTCTGATGGCTTTAAAAGATAAGATAAACAGAAAATTAATGCTTCTTTTAAGCTTTTAAGTATTCAGTATGTGGATTTGCTTATTACAAAGCCAACCCCGCTCTAATTCTGGTTCAGGTGCGAACATACAGAAAATATACTCCGTAGCGGTTCGCCTTCAAGTCTAAATCGACCGTAAATATTATCAATAAAGTGTGATAAAGTGAAAATTAACATAGATTCAGTTAAGAAATAGAAAGTGCTACGAAATTGAAAACTTTCCTATAATTTACCATTAATTTACGAATTTATTTGTTGTAATTTTTCTGTAGTATCATCCACACCATGGCAGTTCTGTTCTTCAGCATTTTCCTGTAAGTCCTTTCACTTGATTGACTTTCAATCCACTAGCTGCTCCTCCTTCACCCAATCATCTTCAATTGTTTTCCTTGCCATTTACTTTTACCTTGGATTTCCCCACTTACAACTTTTGGCCAATTGAAAATCACAAATTTTGTATGAATTTAATTATCATTAATTTTCAGTTGCCTCCGTCTCAACATAATTGCTCCTTTGTCATTTGGCCACAACACATTGGCTCGGTAGTTTCCAGGAGAGGAGAAATAATGCGCTGTTGATTTTCTACTCGACTTCAATTGATTTTTATAGCTCAATTCTTTGGCCTTCTCTTTCCCATTTTACTCATTTATCTTGTTTGGCTTTATATTTTGGACAAATGGTTTGTGCTTGTCATAACCTTTTTTTTTTTTAATTTTCCTTTGCGTTTTTTTTTTTTTTTTTGTAGAAGGAAGAATAATATTTACCGAGCACGCACAAAAGGAGACTAGAACCTAGGCCCGGGACGTCTTCTGCTCATTGTTTTCTCATAGAAATTCCAGGACAATAAGTATTATTGAGAATCTGGAGTTGTGGGCAGTGGTGTACGTGTGTGTGTGAGTGTGCAGGCAACCAATTCAAATTCAATTTGCTCCATTATGTGAGGGCCATTGTTCAAGACTGAGACTGAACCGGAGCAGGAGACTGCAACCCAAGTTAAGTGCACTACAAAGGCCAAGGCAGGATTAAAAATGGCACAAGGAGAACTTCAACTATCCAAGCTAAATGAATGCAATAAGTAAATAACAAAATGTCGTTAGCATTTTGTGTGACATACTCTAACATACACACACACACATATATACACATACAGACAGGCAGGCAGGACAATGCGAATGTCTGCAGTTGCCTTTCCGTTGACATCCTGGCCTGAAATGCAGGGGCATCGAGAGAAAATAGGAACCAACAACAACATCTCGCAGCTGTCAGCAGCAACAAATTGCGCGCTAAGCTGACATTAGATTTTTGCTTTCAGCTCTCACAGCAAGAAAGAGGAGAACACAAATGGAGGATGGGGTTGGAAGAAGGATAACCACACGCCTGAAATTGGGTCTACGGATACATGATGCTGATAATGATGGACCAAAAGGGCTAACACGATGGTTAAATGCACTTGCAATAGATAGGAAAAGGGTTCAACTCAAGACTCAAAAGAAGACTGGGATTGATTGTTTTCGATAGGTTAATCAATATTGTTATAAATCAATTATAATTTGTCTGACTTAAAATAATTAAGTACAATATCATACCGCACCTGCCTGCCATGCATAATAATAACAGTTTGTGTTTTTAATTAAACTGCCAAAGCCTGTTCAATTTGCCTAATACTCCATCGAAATGCCCTTTCTATACATTAGCTCTCATTTTCGGTGCCGCATTGCGCTGACTCGTTTTGCTGGCGCGCACATCCAGCATCTAGCACATCAAGTGGCAATCATATTAACTGGCTTAATTGTCAACATACAGGCGCAAAACAACAGCAGTGCCCTCCCCCCCTCCATCCCCCACCCATCCAACACAGACTCCCGACTCCTACCTAGTCGCCTCCTGTTACCAACCAATCCCAGAGGCTGTTGCGGGTGCCAGCTTGTTAACAAGTTGCCAGCAGGCACGTTAACGCTTCTAGTTAGTAGTAATTTCGAAACACACAGCAAAAAAAAACAGAGGCACAATTTCAATGATTATAATGAATAGACACCAGGATGAGAGTGAACTGTATGAAGGATTTCTATATTCGGTTTTTATATGTTTTCAAAGGATTTTGAATCAATATTGAGAAAAGGTTTTAAGAAAACAAATTTTACCTTTTTGGGATTATGATGTTTCTGGTAATCGAATATAAGATTGAGTAAGATTGAATATAGTAAGATCCTTAAAAATTACCCTAAAATGTAATATGTATTCGTGAGACTTTTCAAGCTCAGTGAATTTTATTCAAGAATTTTTTAGCCTTCACTTTTTAACATTTTTTATACCCTTGCAAAGGGTATTATACTTTTACCCAGAAGTTTGCAACGCATAGAAATATTCAATTCCGACCCCATAAACTATATATATATTCTTGATCAGGGTGACGAGCTGAGTCGATTGAGCTTTGTCCGTCCGTCTGTCTGTCTGTTTCTACGCGAACTAATCTTTCAGTTTTAAAGCTATCGAGCTAAAATTTTACACAGAGTCTTCTGACCGGATCGGATAACTATATGTTATAGCTCTAATAGGAACTATCGGTCGAAAAACTTTTTTCTTTTTAATAGAAACGTCTCCAAACTTTGTAATCGTAGGTTTTCTATGTTATTTTATAATTCTACCAAGTTTTATTAAAATCGGACAACTATAAGGTATTGCTGATATACAAAAGA
This sequence comes from Lordiphosa andalusiaca, assembly GCA_035044965.1. Classification (NCBI taxonomy): domain Eukaryota; kingdom Metazoa; phylum Arthropoda; class Insecta; order Diptera; family Drosophilidae; genus Lordiphosa; species Lordiphosa andalusiaca. The sequence continues at coordinate 701,178 of JAWNNM010001363.1, read as the reverse complement.
TAGGTCTGAAAAACTGTCGTAGTTAGAAAAACTTTTAACTTTGAATGGTAGCATCCTGAAATTTTGTATTTGTTTATTTCACATGCTTTCACATAATTTTAAAATTTTTTGGCCATATCGGATGACTATATCATGTAGATCCCATACGAACGATGTATGCTGGAGAGTGTCGACATAATAATACGCAAAATGAAATGAATCGCAAGGAAGGTAATGGAATAGAACCTTGGAATGCAATAGAACTTGGAGGAAGACTGTCGGTAGAGAGGGAGAGAACAAAAAGCGACGGCTAACAACAGAGTTCGTTGAAGAGGATTAGTTGAGGCCCTATATCCATCCTAGGGATTGGAATAAAAGAAAAAATTGCTGGAAATGTACAAAGTTCATCGCCAGTGTATCGTTATATGAACAGTCTCCTTAAAGCTAAGTAGATTACATTCAATTATCATTCATATCATTAACATTATCTTCACACTTTTCATAAAAATGCATCCATGCTTAGTGGGAAATGCAATCGTTTATACTTAAATCCTCAAATATTTACATTGTTTCCTTGGAAGCATCGTTTAAAAATTACTTGAATTTTAGAACCAAATCTCACTCACGGGTTCTCGTTCCGAACCGTTTATGAACCGGTCGCTCACCAGCCCGAAAATGAGTCGAACCGGTTCTTAGGGATTCCCTTCCGGTAAGTATCAATCTTGTCAAAAGCACTTAAAAAGTTAGTGGATATCAAAGATTCGATTTCAAGGTAATTATCAGTTTTTCCACAAACAAAATTTCAAAGTTTAGTTAACAAATAATATGATTAGAATCATTTTGCAGCCGCTCTTAAATTTTATAGCGATGATGTAAAATTCGCAATAATTTCTCTTGGTTCATAATTTTGTTCTCGGTGCAGACCTCTTACTATGCCGAATCATTCCGCTGATGAGCTTGCCTCGGATGTAACCCCAGCTGATAGGCAAATGTGCGTATTTCAAATGTTCATTAGTCGCAGTTTTTCGGCACTAAACGCGTTGAGTTGCCACTGGCAATGTGTGGCCCATTGCAAATTCCAACTAGTTGGCCAACTAACTAACTAACTGATGACTAAAGTGCCAAGCATATTGCAACACAATGGAATGAGACCACGCCCCATAACAAGCACAATTACAACAATTACAACAATCCTTATGCTGCTGCCGGCCGGGAAGGGGGTAAGGGGGCGGCGGCGACGGCGACGGCGGATGGGCATTATCAATTCCTTTTACTATTCAAAATGCTCATTTGTGTTGCTGCTCAGTTGGAATTGCGAAAGGCATTATGCGTTTGAAGCGTGAAAGCAGCGAAATTAAGCAGAGACCAATGATGATGACTACGTTGCCTTGGCACTTGTCAACAAGAGATTCATTCACCGAACATGCCACCATTGCCACCCCAACCGCCACATCATCTTGATGCTTGTCTACATCAAGTTGTATGCAAACTAATCACACGCAAGCATTTGATGCGTTTAAAACACACACACACAGACACAAACATACCAGCACACAGTCACACACACACACATATTGTGAGATATATGGTTGAAGAATTGTCAGAGTTCCGTCATGTTCAGGTGGGTGGTCGGAAATGTTTGGAAGCGAACTTATGTTGGTTGTACATTCCAAATTTGTAACCTTTTGGGGGATTTTAGATCAAATCAATGAAATCCCGAAGGAAGAAACATAAGGGGAATTCTCGATGGATCGTTTGTTCTTATAATTTTAAGTCTGTTTTGTTCTTAAAAGTTCTTAAATGAAATAGTAAGCATTCTACAATCGAGAAATATTGGAAATATTACTGAAATGATAACGATAGCTATTGAATTAGGTACCTTTCGATCCTATGGTAAGTCCTTTGACTTTAAGCTCGATGTCATATCAAGAATGAGTGGGGAATAGCTTTAAAATGTTATGAGCTTAAACTAAGAACACTTTGTTATCCTTTTTTGAGCTCAATTTTGGTTTAAAGACTTCAAAGACTTCTCTACTTATTTTAAGTGGTAATTGGGTTTTGCTTAAGACTAAAGAAGCCTTAAAGCATGACTAACGACCGATTTCACATCTATCAGATAGCTGATATATATGTCAGATAAACTAAGAATCATCTATGTTAGTATGTGACATTAAAAGCCATGTCTAAGAAGTGAAATCGTCCCTTAAAAGTTCTTAAAATAGTTCAAAATATACTTATTTTTACCCCAAAACAGTCTTAGATCAAAGATTTGAAGATAAAAATCTTACTAGATCTAAGAATTTTGAATTAAAACAAAGTATTTATGTGCTTACAGTATTATTAACACCTTTTGAACTTAGTTCCGGTACAAAGTTCTTGATTAATTCTCATTTAATTCTTAAACAAACTCCTTTTATTAACTGTTCTCTTCTCAGAACTTGTGTGGCAGCCCCCTTGCAACGGGGCTGATACTCGTACTTGGGTGGCACTGTCCCGATGCTGTTCATCTTTTATAATGTTGGTAATTTGAACATTTCAAATCAAATCTAAACGTCAGTTGGTTAGCAGCTGCGGTTCGCTTGGCTTCTGGTTTAGGTTCGTTGGGTGCCAAATGGAAATTGTCAACAGGATGGGATTGAAATGAAAGTGCAGATTGGCAAATGTTGGCAGCATGATGAGAAAGAGCAGCAGCAGCAGCTCCTTAGCCACCTCCACCCCTCCGGGGACTGCATAATAAATCGACTTGTAAATGCAATAAATTTTCAATTGAGCCACGAAAGCCGAGCATTGAATTTAAAACGCGCTTTAAGCGCTGCAACTTAATGAAGAAAGCCCAGCAGCAACGGAAGAATGCCGAAAATTTTGCACAGCAAGAGCAAGTGCCAGTCGAAAACAAGAAAACAAATCACGTTTTAATTTTGTTTAACTAAATACAGAAAGTGGAAAGGCGGGTGGAGCAGGGCAGAAGGGGGTGCCTTCTTCTGCTGTTGCCTGATGACGTGCAACTCTCGTCGCCATTTTGTGCGCTGTCATGCCACACACAATTAAGGCCCCGCATCTCCTTCCAACTCTGCCGAGGGGAATAGGGGGGGCTGGTGGTGGGATCTGAGCTCACGTCTATCTCAACGTCTAGTTGTAGGGAAATTAAATTAAAATTCACTTGTACGCAAAAGTCAGGGCCAGTCAAGGAAAGCTACGGCGGGGACCGATTGGAAAGCTGCGCTGATTTTACGCTTTCCATTTGGAACAACAAATTAATTCGTTGAATTGTCTTGCAGATTGGTGGTAAAAAAAAAAAAAAAACTATGCTAATGATATACGCGAAATTGAAATGTTAATAATATTAATGAGAAGTTTTCGCATAAAATGTGGGACACTGAAGGATTAGGGAAAGACTCAAGAGGTTGGTGCAATTTAAGTAATACAATTTCGTTAGTGGAAGACTTTTTAAGGGGAAAATGTAAGAATAGGATGATTTCAGCTTTCATTGCATTCACAGGTTGGAGGAAACCTTTCTTCAAGCTTGCCTAATTTTCAATATAACTATATAAGTTTTGAGTTCACAGTTAAACTTTGTGTTAGACTAAAACTTTGATACAACCGAAGTTGGTATACCCTTGCAGCACGTTTTTCTACCTAATTTGAAGTACATTTCCACTGAAAACAAACAAGTTTTTCTCACTAAGACTACTTTACTGACTCAAATTTTTTTATGACAGCTATACTGTATAGATGTCCGATTTCGACCAAAATTAGTAAAATCAAGGGAAAGCACAGCAAACTGAGATATCCTAAGTTTGGAGGCGCTTTCTTTGGAAATAAAAAAAATTTTTCTCACTAAAACTAGTTTCTCGACCGATCATTCATATGGCAGCTATAACCCATAGTCATCCGATTTTGGCGAAACTTTAAGAAAATGTGTGAAAGCTTCTAAAATAAATAAATACCAATTTTAAAATGTTTTACATTGAAAATAAAAAAGTTTTTCTTACTAAGACTTTTTTCTAACCTTACTTTTCTATGGCAACTATACTATATGGATATCCGATTTCGACCAATTTTGATGGAATTATGGAGAATCATAGAAAACTAGTAAATACTGAGTTTGGAGACGTTTGCATTGGAAACAAAAAAGTTTTCCTCACTAGAACTAGTGTTTCGATCGATCGTTCGTATGGCAGCTCTATGTTATAGTCATTTTATACGGCCGGTTCCGTCAAATGTGCAGAAGACTTTGTGCAAAGTTTGGTGGCGATAGCTTTAAAACTAACGGAGAAAACAGCATAGAAACAGACGGACGGTCATACTGATCAAGAATATATCTACTTTATGTGGTCGGAAAAGCTTCCTCCAAGCGTTACAAGCGGCTGATTTATCAGCTTTTTGAAAGCTACAGTGTTATTTATTCGTTTATGAGACAAGTAATCGATTTTAATCAATGATTTCGTAAAATATATACTTTCTTGTCTGTTTCTGCGCAAGGTTATCTTTCAGTTTAAAAACAATGATCCTAAAATATTGCAAGAGACTTCTCTCTTCTGCATTCTGCTTATATGTCGTAGCCAACTGAACTGGATTGGAAAGATCTGTGGAAAAATGGGTCTTAGTGAAGGAGAACCAAACTAGACCAAATGGAATAGGTTAAGGCAACAACCTTTGGCTTAATTCCTCTGCAAACCAGAACTAATAATTAATAATACGTTCGAGCTCAACTTTATGTTATATTATGGTAATATAAGACAACTTGACATATGGTTTTCAAACGTCTGCACCTTTAAAAGTTCACAAAGGTAACATATCGAACAGATTTAAGGACATTTCTGAATGTTATACTTTGGTTCGGGCTGTAACTACTAAGATTCGGGAGGGATGAGGGCGATCCTTAGACAGAAATGAACTTAAGGCATTTTTAAAAACTTGCCATCGCTTAAGAACTTAAGAAACTTAAACTTAACTTAAACTTAAGAAAAATAGCTTACAGCGAGGGTTCATGACAAAATCGGGTCATTATACTTAAGCAGAGTCTTTAAGTGTTAAGATTTGGCAGAATTTAGCTGATTTCTTTCTTCTTACAAATGTTCACACTGAAAGAGATTTGTTTAGATGTTGGAAGATGGCCTTGATGGAAGCATTACCTACTTAAATTTTAATATTCTTGTGCTGCGTTTAGTTAGCCATGCTTGTCTGTCTTTATAGTGACATCTTTAACAGTTTTGGACCAAACTCATCACAATAATTGGAACTCTTTATGAACAAACAGATCTCAGAATTAGTAAGTTTGACCTGCTTGGTACCTAAACTTCTGCTACTTGCAGATCAGATCAATTATATTTCCAATTCTTGTCACGCCTCACTGCCGAAATATAGTTTATATGCTACGTTTGCTCCTTTCAAGCGGAAATGGTAGTGGCAATAAAAAATTTGTTGTTGTTTCAAAAAGAAATCATTTTCCTGTTAATTTTTCAATAGACTTTTGTTTGATGCCATCTCCACCAGTCTCAAATTTCCTGTTGTCACAACAGCCGGTCGAGAGTCTTAAGTGCTTCTGTCTTGTTGATCAACGCCTTTCGCCGAAAGGTCATAAATCCTATAAGATCCTTCTGAGCATAATGCAACATGTGGTGGAGGTTTCAAGAATATAAGAAGGGTGAACTGGATTTCAGTTTTGGTGCTAATCGGCTTAACATCAATTGCACATCAATTGATGCTGTCAACAAGGCTATTTTCTTATTGTGTACCATTTCGTTAGCTTTTCTAAAAGTTTAAACTAAAAAGCCTAACCTAACAAACAAACGGCTGTTATCCAAAAGATCTTCACACCAAAAGAAAACCAAAACAACATGTGGTGGCTCAAATTGAAAATTAATGGTTAGGGAAAACGAGATCAGCAGTTAAATTTCTTTTAACAAGATTTTGAGGATCATCACCACAATCGGAAATGACTGAACAGTTTTAACAAGTTCTTGTTGCCTATAATTTGATGCCCAAAAAGAACAAAATCTATTTATCACCTATGGGCTAGCTTCAAATAAACGAGATCATGACAAATCCGTGACCCTGCTGCCGTCTGCTGTTGTCGGCGACCCTTGACAGGCCATATGGCCCGGGACTACACCCGCCTCTCTAGCCCTGACTCCGACTCTGACTCCGCTGTCTGCCATATGTTACACTCTTTCGGCAATTATCCTTTGCTCTCTTGTATTTTGTTGCCTTTGGCATTTTTGTGGAAATTAGTTTCAGTTTTTATATTCTTGTTTTTCTTTTTCTTTTTTTTGTGTGTGTTTCCCAGACCAAAGGGTAGCCGACGCAACTGCATCTTGGTATCTTTAAAACCGCAGCTAATGTGCTTATGCACGCTCAATAAGATGCTGACAGGCGTTTGTGTTCGAAGGCCAAGGTTTCGCTTCTTTATGTAGTTTTGGTTCAAGTCTGGGGAAAATAAAAGAGGTTTTCCTTGCTCCGCTATATCTGCATATGTCTCCTTGGCCAGGCACTAAATCTAACGCCCTCCAATGCTTGAGTACGTGTACTTAGCAGCAGCTGTCACATCGTGGCGCTCCCACTCCTTGGAAAGAAGGACACGTTGGTCTCAGCTTGCCTTAAAGAGCCCAAACTCTATGGAGATTCCGTAGATAGTTTTTGTTGTATGTATTTTGATACTTTGGGTGTCATTTATCATGACCTTCAGCTGGAGTGTCTTACTAAAAATAGACAACGGTTTTGTCATGTTTCTGGTAATGATGGAGCCGATTGAGTTGGGTTTTGGAGAGTTGATAATGCGATCAGTGATGATGTACATGAATCCAATTCCCAACTGCCTAAAACTGTTTTCTCTTAAAGCAGTGCTTCATTTTTGTAAGAGATTAAAGATTTCGTCATCAAAACAAAAGATTATGGTAAACGTTTTCAAACATTTCAATATGACACATGCCATTTTTGTTTTTGTTTTTCTTTTTTGAACGAACACTCATCACAGATTCATATTCATATTCGATTTCAATTGCCATAAACGAACACTAACCCAAATTGCATCTACATCCCACATCCCACATCTACTCTACATACAAACGTACAACATTTTGGGACTCTTCTCTGTATTTTGATTTTGAATTGTGCCATGAAATTTGATAATCAAAGCCATTCGGAATTTCCATTTTGTTGTTGAATGTTGTCAAAATGTTTGGCCGAGAAACCACAAAATGTGTCAAATCGATAATTGGCAAGTCCGAAATGCAATGCTCGATGCAGATGTAGATTCAGCATGGTGATGGTTTTTCGTTTTGATGAGTGGAACTTGGCCAAAAAGTGTCATTATTGTCACACACTAAACACGATGTGGCAACATGTGACAACACTTATGTAAATTACTTAACTCCGCAAAACAGAAAGGGAATCGAAACTGAACAAATCCGAGAGTCCAGACTAAATCGAATTATGTGAACAGAACGAAGGAGGTACTTAAGTGTCCTTTCAGCCTCTAGGATGTGTGTGTGTGCACTTAAAATTTGTCTCAACTCAAAGTGTGTGTGCCACATACAAAATTCTACTTCATTTGTCTAATTCTCGTTGTCGTTTCGGAGGACTCTTCTCACACACACACACACACACAGAGTCACACGCAGTTCTAGTTGCCCAAATGAAAGTAAATCCTTGGCCTAAGTCTAGGCAAGTATGTGTGCGTGCGTGTGTGTCTGTGTATGTTGGGCTGTGGGTGCGGCAAAGGATAATCTGCATTTGAATAAGAGCATTTTAGTGTTTTTTCAACTATACGTACTTCGACGGGTTCGGGGTGACCGGAATTGGTAGTACGAAGTATGTGTCTGTCCGACACGCCCATGTGTTGGCAGAACGTCAGCCTTTTTACTGTTTTTTTTGTTTGTTTTTGTTTTTTTTATCATACTTTTGGTATTTGCTGGAGTGGCATTACAATTTTCAAAAGATGTTTGTTCTTTTATGTAAGAGTAAAAGCAACTTAAAGTTATAAAATGAATTAGATGGCTGGGATAAAACATAAAATAAGTGCAAAAATATATTACTTCCTTCACACACAAATACTTTTTTTGATACTATAATATATATTTTTGCATATTCTTTCGATGATTTTCAGTTACGTTGAATGAAAATCTAAGATTAATTTAACATTAAATGAATATTTTAATATGCAAGAAAGAATATTCATTAAAATCAATGCCAATACAATGAAGCTTTGCCTTTTTCTCTGTGATAACGTGGGAAAATGTGTGATCATATTCTTGTGTTAACTTGAGTCCTGTTTACTGAGAGTTCACCCAGTCAGTCCCTCTTGCTCAGGGACTTGTGAAGTAAGTGGTTCAGTGACTTGTTTAGTATTTGGTTCAGCAATTAGCTCAGAGACTCGTTACGTGAAGTGATTAGTGACTAGATCAAGGTGAATTTACTTAAAAGGTAACATACTCGCCACATGAAGAGTGTAGCATGAATAATATTTGCTATCTCTTTCTGGCATAAGTCTCTTAGAAAGCCTAGAGACTAAGTTGAACAAAATTAAGGCTCCTCGCCACAATGGAACACGTCTCTATTTTAGTAAAATCGCCTTGGACTCAATCAGAGATTTGCTGAGCGACTTGTTCAGTGACTCTTCAGGTTTTTAATAGCTCTCGTTTCTGTTTATTCAATTTAAACAACATGCTGGTGTGGGATGAGCTGTACAGACAACAAGCAATTCGAATTGAAGGTTGTAAGAAACTTGGTTCATAGATTCTCTGATCATTGAGTTATTTTTGATTTTATATAAACTTGCAGAGGGTATTATAAAATTGTCCGGATGTTTGTAACACATAGGAGGAAGCACCTGCGACCACACAAAGTATATATATTCTTGATCAGCATGACGAGCTAAGTTGATTTCCGTCTTTCCCTCCGTCCGTCTGCTTTAAAGCTATCTGCTCCTTCAGTTTAAAAACAAACTTCACCAAACTTTGCACAAAGTCTTTAAGTACAAATACGCTGCAATTTTGTCGAAGCTGGACGGATCGTTTGACTTTAGCATATAGCTGTCATAGGAACCATCGGTCAAAAAATTAGTTTAAGTGATCAAAACTTTTTTGTTTTCAACGAGAAAGCCTCCAAACTTTGTACAAATTAGTTTTCTATGCTTTACCATGATTGTACGAAGTTTGGTCAAAATCGGAGATCTATATAGTATAGCTGTCATAGAAAAGTAGAGTCTGAAATCTACTTTTAGTGAGAAAAACAATTTTTTTTTCAATGGAATCGCGTTCAAACTTTGTTTTTCTTAGTTTGCTATATTTTCTCACTATTTTACTATGTTTGGTTAAAATCGGACATCTATATAGTATAGCTCCCTTAGAAAAGCAGAGTCGGAAAAGTAGTCTTCGTAAGCAAAACTTATTGTTTTTAGAGAAAATTTCCTTAAAATTTGAATTTTTTTTTGTTCAATATGCTTTTACACAATTCTACAAAGTTTGGTATAAGTCGGATGACCATAGCATATAGCTGCAGTACGAATGATCGGTCGAAAAATAAGTTCTGTTGAGATAAAGTTTTTTTGTTTTAAGTGGAATCGACTCCAAATTTAGTAAATGTTTGTTTGTTAGGCTATTGCATGATTCCATTAACTTTGGTCGAAGTCGGATATCTATATGGTACAGCTTCCATGGAAAAGTAAGGTTTCAAAAGCAGTTTTAGTTATATTAAACGTGCTGCAAGGATTAACTTTCCGAAATTAACATTCCACTATACTTTTTCATCAATTTAAGCAAGTTGCTTAAAATTTAGAACAACGACAGCTAATTGACTTATCAATCAATGGTCGATTGAGGCATATCCATTGTTTATAGGACCCCTTTCAGAAGTTCTTGGTATTTCCATAGATACTCGGTTCTGAAACTATGAAATTTTTATAGCCTCTATAGTTTATAGCTTCATTTATATTTCATTTGAATAGGTCTTTCTAAATCAAGACCTGAGACTACCCTGTCCAGTACCATTGAGTTATATTTCTACGACTTAAGCGCTATGAAAATTTTTAAAATTGTATTCGTTAACCTGGCTGTTTCTAAAAACAGTCTGTCTGTGTTGAGATATCAGATCCAGGAAGTGGCATATTAGAAACGCTCAGACTGAGGACCGGTTCAAAGATCAAAGCAACCCTCACCAAACCAGTTCTGCAGGCTTCGCTCCTGAACACTTTTGCAGAGTCGACTAGTTGTGCATTTGTGTGTGTTTACCTGTGTGAAATGTCTATGTGTGCGCCTCTATAAAAATATTAGTATTTTTGACTGAAATACTACGAGTATACTCGTTCACGCTACACCACAACAATAACCAAATTCGCACATTGTATTGAGTGTTCAACAGTATTCTGTTAAGATCTTACTGTTCGACATAATAAGAAAGCAGTGAAGATCACAGCGAAAAACTTATATTGTATCTTTAAACTTAGGACCTAATAAACAGCAAAGGAAAGAAGGTTTCAAAACTTAGATCAAACACTTAAGTTAAGGTCAAACAGGTAGACTTTTTATGTTGGTTTAAGTAGTATAATACTTATATTAATTTATAGATTTTCAATAGTCCTGACCAGTTATTTTCAAGGCCGTCTGTCATAATGAAGAAAGTGTGAAGGTTCCTAACTGCTTAAAGAAGTTCCATCTGTAGTGTATCACCAGCTTCTGCTCATCTTTCACAAACTCTTCTACTGCTGATTTTTTGTGTCCCTTCTAATTTGAATTTTACAATTTGGTTTCCATTTAAAATAGTTTTCTCTGTGTGTTTTCTGCCTTATCAAAAAAGTTTGGCCCAAAGACCCCACAAAAAAATACAAAAAATAAAAATTATCCTCAGATTCTGCCTGCCTGCTTTAAAATAATCGATTTTCGAGCATTTTCCTGTCTGGCACAGGAAATGGCATTCAGAAAAGATTTGTGTGATTTTGGTATTTGTGTCAAAGCAGCTGACAATGTGGAAATTAATATAATTTGCCTGATTTGACTCTGACTGAAGATTTGTTTTTTTCTTGCTTTATTTTGGCACAAATCGAAAATCAAAATCAATTGAAAAAAAACAGCAAGGAGGAGAGACAGAGAGAGAGAGAGAGAGAATAAAAAACTGCTGTCAACTGCTGTTTGATAAGAGTAACAGGCTCAGGACCGGGCCTCCCTGCTTTGTCCTTGCTGGCAGATTAAACTAATTGATAAAAATGTCGCCAAGCGTACGTGAAGGGATGCTGTGGGATGAGTGGGGATTTTTTTCCTTTTTTTGGTGATTTTGTGGGGTTTTGTTGTATGTAATTTATGTAAAATAGCAACGTGTAGGTCGCAATTTGTTTGTGCCTAGGTCACCCCACCATCACTACCAGCAGGAGTCGGCGGCATCCTGGCAACGCAACATGTCTTGACTTTTAAATCCAAATGTATTAAATTTCCCACTCAGTCAAGTTTTTTTTTTTTTTTTTGTAAGTCACGGCCATGTCTGCTTACAATGTTGGTTCAAGGCGATGGAGCGGCGGGAGGAGTGGCAGGGAGAGTCAGTGAATCCCTGGCTAAAGTGCCGCTGGCAATGCCATGTGTGTTATGCTTTTCTGGTCTGGTTTGGTTTGGTTTGGTTTGGTTTGGTCTCTGCTCCCAGCTTGCAGTTCCTGCTCTGGCATCTGGCATGGCAGCAATTATTCAACAAAAGCTACTGACAATTATGGCACACCAGCCATACATGCCATAGGAATGCCACATACATATACCCCATTTCCCGGTCCCGGTCTCCGACTCCCCCCATCCACAAAGTTCCGCCATAGAAATGAGCAGGGTAGCGCTGGGAGGGTGGGTGTTGAAGTTTTCCAAAGTCTAATGAAGCAACGGAGATATAATTATGATAAAATACACAAAAATATACAAAATTTAAACAGAGGCAAATCTCCACGAAATTTGATGAATTTTCACAGACAAGAAAATGCTTTAGTGACAGCCATAACTGGGAAATGCTTTTCCAGCTGAGAATCAAACTGAATTATATTTCATTTTGCTCTTTCAAAATGTGTTGTCCATTGTATTCTTTCGAAATGAGACATATATTCGTATAAATCAAAGATTTCCTACAATTAAATTCACAATTTGCTTTCACTAAATACCATCAAATTATTTCACATGAGCTCTACTTAAGAGCAGCAGCAGCAGCTGCTGTTTAAGAATTTGCTGGCTTGATCTGACTATGTATTACATATTAATGCGGGCCAACTCATTAGACTAAATGCTGGTCACCCTGATGAGCCACTCTCGATCAACCCTCGTCGGAGTTGCACCTACATACGTACATCAAGCGGGGAAATAGCAAGCACACACACACCTGGATGTTGGATGTTGGATGGCAAAACCAAAGTTACAACAACATCATGTAACAACCACAGAGAGATAGAGAGGAGCACAGCTGCCAATCTCACCTACCCCACACACCCACACCCCTTTTAACCACCCAGTTTTTAGATTGTCTGCGTATGCAAAAATATAATTTAACACACATTTGCGCAATTAGATTCATTCGTGCGAAGCAGGAGGAGGAGAAGGACGAACAGGATGGAGCCAACGACTGACACACAAATGAATATCTATGAGGGGGAGCATGTGTGTGTGTGTGTGTGTGTGTGTGTAAATGTCACAATTTGAATACATAAAATGCAAATAGCGACCAGGATTCCCACGATTCCGTTTGCTTAGACTTGCACATAAATTGCTTCCCAGGCGGAGACATCTATTAAAAGTACATAAAACGCATAAAAGCGGAAATGATGCATAGGCTTCTACCCAAAAATACTGCAGGCCGAAAAGTAAAAGCACACTTGGCGACCTGTTGCCCTACTTACACACTCACACACATCCACTCAAATATATAGACATTTTTTGTGGTCCTGCTAATTTCAACTCGAAGAGGTAAAACCAGGAACAAAAATAATAAAATTTACACACTCGTGCAGCAGCATGCTGGGTGGGTGGCACGTTTCTTTTACGGTGAAATATGCTAGGCAAAAATGCTTACAAGTGTAAACCACAGCCTGGGCACATGTACAGCTGTCAAGGATGGGGCGAGGAGCCAGCCCCCTAACCCCCCCCTCCTGCTACTGCTGCTGCTGCTCAGTAATTGTTTTTCATAAAATTTAATTTATGGCATTTTTGCACACACAGGAGAGAGCTCGAAGGTGTGTGTGTGTGTGTGTGCACTTGAAACTTCCATTTGCTGTACCATTTTTTTTTTGTTGCGCCCTCCTCCTCCTCCCCTCCTGCATGTGGCATTAAAATTTATTTGTGCAAAAAACTAAAATTTTGTATGTGACATTTTTTGTATGCATAAAAAGAGTTCGCCTGTCATGTTGTGTTGTGACAAATTTAACGCCCCAAAAACTAAAAGCTGCCTAAAAAAACAGACTGAGTGAGGGAGGATTGGGTGGGGCTTTACTGACGCCATATCGAAGCTTTACTGCTCGTATTACAATTGACATGATTTTAATGACATTTGCTGGTTATTTCAATTTCGTGCAAATTTATGTGGAACATGATATGAATTGCATGCATTGATATGCTTAGGGACCCAAACACATTTTGTCAATTATGTTTTAAGTGGATCACAATTTTTGCCAAATATGACAAATTTTTTGTAGTTTTTTTTTTTTTGTTTTACAAATTTGCCAAAATATTCAAATTTATAAACTAAAATCAACAATTTGAGCTTAAAGCAAAATTTATATTGGTAAAAGTGTTATGAAGAGAAATTCCTCATAATTGGAATTCTTTTAACTCCCACAATATCTAAAGTTGTGGCCCAAAAATTTAAATAACTTGAGCCTGAACCCATATAATTATGTATAACCTCTACAATTTCGGTAGAGTTGAGAGGAATTTTGTGTATTATAATCGTTGGAAGGCTAAATTTAAACTACAATAATTTTGCAAATTTTTTTTGATCTCCACTAGTGTTACTATTTTAAGCAATGCTACTTTTTCTTAAATTTTATTATAAAAGCCTATTTAATTCCACGTTGAACGAATGCTGGCTTAATGCATTTGTTTATCATTTGACCAAGCCATTCGCTTGTTTTTGAGCACACGTCGATAATATAGTATTATTTTTGGCGTGTGATTATGTATGGGTGGGTGCTTTAGCACATGTTTGGTGTGTCTGCAAGTTCTAATAATCTTTTTTCAATATTCAAGAGGCAATTTTATATATATATATTTAAATTCACTTACATGTTTTACGATTTCTGGACCCAGATTTACGCTCTGCAAAAGCTGTTAAAACAAAAAAATAAATTAATAACTATTAATATTAAAAAATTCACTTTTTTATGGTATTTAATCGAAACGATATTCGTTATAGGTTACGGTTATAATATGGGAAACGTATATATAAATAGTCAGTCGATTGAAATGCCTTGACAGAGACCCAATTTCGTTTTGGTTGAATTCCCTGGACTTATAGAAACTCAAATTCACAGCAAAACTATTTTTGGTAATTTTTAATCACACTCAAATCTGCGATTGCTAGCTCTTCTCAAAATAGTCATGTGTCATGTGATTATAACTCGTACTCTTCTTGCAGAGTCGAATTTAAATCGTTTTTTTGACCATTTCTGCCTTATTTTGAGTCGTTTGCGAGCCTTTTTTGAGTCGTACTTCAATAAATCAAATATTGAGAGTAATTTTCTGTCTGTTTCTATGCAATTTCCTCTGTCAGTTCTAAAGATTTTGCGACCAAACTTTGCACGAAGTCTTTAACTACAAAAACGCTGCACATTTGTCAGAACCAGCCGGATCAGATGACTATAACATATGGCTGTCATAGGAACAATCGGTCGAAAAACGAGTTCTAGTGAGAACAACTTTTTTGTTTTCAGTAGAAATGCCTCCAAACTTTAATTTTCTTAGTTTGCCATGCATTCCCATGATTTCACAAATTTTGGTCGAAATCGGACATATATATATGGCAGCTAATAGAAAATGAAGGTTAGAAAAAGAATCTTAGCAAGAATAACTTTTTTGTTTTCAATGTAAACCTCTTTAAAATTTCCATATATTTATTTTAGAGGCTTTTTCACAAGTATTTAAAGTTTCGTATAAAATCGAATTACTATAAGTTATAGCTGCCAAATTATATCACCTATATTTTGGTGATTTTGGTTCAAATAACGTTAAAACTTCGACTTGGTGTTTCAAAAACAATATAAAACAATGTTAGCTACGGGTGAAACAAGTTGAAATGTTGGTTTCTAAAACAGGAAAAGAATATTCTGAGTTGACTAACTGGTGTAGTTTTTGCTAATCAGCTCAAAGGAAATGAACGAAACGGATAATGCAAGGCTTAGTTAAAAGAACCATGTTTCAGAGAAAAGGGGCCACAATTACAATTCTACAAGGAACAAGGAGAACTGAGGGAAGATCAATTAAAAGTTTTCTACTAGAGTAGGGTGACCGTAAGATTCCATTTCAAACCACAAAAAGCATACATTGAGAGTTGCTTTTGCCCAGTTTTAATTCTATCTTGATGGGTCGAATATGGCGGAGACCACACATGGTCCGTACAGGTATCTGTGTGATTGAAAAGGAGGGGACTATTTATATCTTTTCTTTTTCGACAATCCCTTTGGTTTCTGTTTCTAGAAAGGGGCACACTTTTTTTCACAGTTTTCAGGATTTGATTGAGGACTTATTTAAGAACATTTCCAAAATCATTTCCTGTCCTTTAATATTGTTTGAAAGTATTTCATTTAGACTGCAGGCATATCTGTAGTCGATATGTCTGTCTTCTTTATTAAAAGTCATTTCTTTCATTGCAAACTTGCTCTTACAATGTAAAGAGTCCATGTATGCAAACACACACACCCACCCATAAACACACACACACATACACTTAGACACTGGCATGTTCTTTACGTCAAGTGTTTCTATGCTTTCTGTGGCGTCGCGTCGCTTCAATTTTGACACACTTTCAAGGCAAGTTTTAGTTTTATGCTCGGTTGAACCAAATAGTTCGTCGCCTTCCACCCCCTCACACACACACACACACACACACACGCACGCAACGCATTTTCCGCAGGCAGCAGCTTTGCCACCGCAAATATGCAGGCAGAAAAAAGGTTACTAGAAGCAGCTCAAACTGAAATTGCCATTAAAGTGCCTGTTGGCAGTTTTGTGGAAACGCTACCAACTTTGATTTTTGCCAGAGGTGCGTGCCAGTCAGCCAGCCAGCCAGTCAGTAAACGTTGGGCTAAAAAATGAAGTGCTAGTGCCATGGAAACAATTGTAATGGCAACTGCCAGCCGAAAAACCGACATGCCGCGAAATTTTTCAGGCATAATCAAAGCAAATAAATGACATAAAAGCGTTTTGTGAAAGGGGTTACATCAAAACATACAACAAAAAAAAAAATTTGAAGCAATTAAAAATTTTTAGAGGAGCTGGGGAAATTAATTAAAATCTTTTTCAAAACAAGAGAGAGGCCTAGACAAGGGGGAGGAAGTAGAAGAAAGAATTAGGGTAAGAGAGTGCAAGGAACCACAAGAAACAGTTGGGAATATGTTAACTAGAATTGAAGTAAATGAAACTCAAATCGAACTTATCCACAAAGTTGTTATGCACAAAATATTGGGAGATTAAAAAGAGAAACCAAAGAAACACATAATTCCTACGGCAGCTGAAACATATAGTAGTCCGATCAAAGCGTTTCCTAGTTAAGACGAAGACTTTGTTCGATAATTTCAGCTCAATAACTTCAAAACTATAAGACTAGTTTTCTATAGTCAGACAAAGTATATATATATTTGATGAGGTCCTTGTATGGAGGAGAATCAAACTCCACAAACGACTTAGACGGCATTTACACGCTGAAGTAAGCTTCATTTTGTGAGTAGGAAGTAAGGAAGGAAGATGAAGTAGTGCCAATTGCCCCTCTACACTTCTTTCCTAACAGCAAGAGCCTTTTAAGAAACCCTTAAAAAGTTTGCTTCACCGTGTAAAGCCCTTCTAAGATAGTGGTACACACATTTCTGATTAAAATAAAGAGGTTCAAAACATATAATAAGTTCTTAAGCCAGAAAAACCTTTATTTTTGTATACTTTTATACAATTTGTGAAATCCAAATTACTTAAATACAAAATTCTGTGTGCCGTTTGATTTGGTTACTTTAAATTGATGTCCAAAAATCTGTTTGTATTTCATTTTAGCCCTCAAAACTGTCAGCATAAATTATGAAAACAATTTGCAAGGCATCAACAACATTGACAGCAAAAATTGCACACCCAAAAGTAAGTCACGAGACTCAAAAATGCACAAAAAAAAAACGACAAAAAAAAAAGAAGAAAAAAGAAAATAGAAACAAGCAAGTGGAAAACGAAAAACCAAAACAGAAGCGAAACGAAGCTGTAAAAGGCGCAGCATAGTCGGAAAATCTTCAATTTTTTCTTCTTTTTTTTGGGTGAGTTTTCAATCTCTCGCTCTCTCGCACTCGCTCGCTCTCTCTCTCCTGTAGTGTTGTTAAATTGTTGGGTTAGTTTTAAATGATAAAACAACAAACATAATTAGAATGATTATGCATCAATTAATTAAAACTTTTTTTCCCTAGTTTATATTACGAGTATCAACAACAACAAACAAATTCGGAAAAATGTGTCACCTACGCATAGATGTTACATGAGAGAGAGCTGAGAAAATTTCCCTCGCTGACCCACTGAGCAATGAGAGAGAGAGAGAATGAGAGTTTGCCTTCTCTGGTGGTGAGTTTTTCAGTCTGCAAAATGCAGAAACTCACCTCAAGAAACAGCTGTCGTTGCTCTCGTTCCGTACCTACATCCTTACATCCGTACATCTCCAGGAGTTCGTCACAGTTGGGTTTTCTTTTGCTTTTCTTTATTTTTTTTTTCTACCCAAATATCTCATGCAGAGCCGCTGCACTTTGGAAAAATTTTCAAACAGTTTTCGTATTTCATATTTCCATTGTTTTTAGCTCTCGGGTTTGCCTGGGGGCACCTTTTTCTTCGATTTAATGAGTTTTTGGTGTGAAGTCCTGTGGCGCTGTCCACTGTTAATGGCATTATGGTAGCTGTCACACTTCCAGGACAATGCCAGTTCAGCGACGTCTTTGATTGACAGCCAAATGTCAAGCTAAACAGTGTGAAATCTATGGAATCTCCAGGACTCTGGCAATGGGAACAAAAGCCACACTGATTGCTAGGCGCAATGAATTCGTATTGTTTTGCTCCCCTTTGTTTCGATTGCAATTTTTGCGTTGGAAAATCAAAGGTAAAAAAAAAAATACGCAATTGAGGCAAAAGTTGAAATTGAATCGTTAGGAAATTGACACTTTCTCTTTAGTTGGACGGGGCTGGGGGTTGTCAGGGACCCAGGTAGTATGGGCAGGGTGTGATGCCTGTAAAATTTATGAAATTGGAGTAGGCTCTAGATGGTGCAAGAAATGATTCAATTGCTGCAGGAAAAATGGCTGTTGTTGTTGTTGTATTTGATTTGTGGCTCTACGGTCGAGTGGGGTGGCATTTTATGCTTTGACAGGCGGCACAGACCAAAATTATGGATCAGAAAGTGAAATTGAAGTCTGTGAAGCAAGAAAAATCAACGACTTAACTAATTTTTGTGTTTAAAAGAAGCGTTTATATACTCCAAAGCAGCACTTCATACTAGCGTAGTCACTAACACAAATAGATCACATTTTGTGAAGCAAAAAAAACCGGTTATTGACTAATGCAGTATGTGTGTGTGTGTGTGTGTGTGTGCTTGTGGTTGTCTGACGCATACTGCAACAACAAAATCAACTTGTTAGGTACTTTTAGTTTCGAGAAGAAGAGAAGGAACACTCATACGAAGTTGTTCTTGCAATTTCATTGTGCGTAAGTCCCATACGCTACGAAATCGCTTTTGCGCGGAACAACAACACTTTCGCCTGATGCGCATTTAGAGTAGAATAATTCAATCTTAAAAAGAACGCTCCAGCTTTAGTTTTGAAAAAAATTGCAAGAACTATTTTTAAACACAAGAATTACAATCTTGATAAGAGAAATAGAAAAACTTGAAAAGAGAAATTGAAAATTATCTTAAGATAAATTCATTCCTAATAAAAATCAAGCTGATAGTTCTGGTAAATATTATTCAAAGCTTACTTCAAAAAGAGAACAGCGATGCGTTATTTTAAACAGCAAATCGCATATTGTTTGTGGCTCGCCTAACCGGGTGCGTACTTATTCTAAAAACAGTTCTTCTAGATTCAAGAACAACTCTAGATAGATTTAAGAATAGATTGAGATTGATTTGAGCAAAAACGGGACTGATACTCGACTGATACTTGTATACTCCCACGAGGGATGAAGGTAAGTTCTAAGAGAAATTGACGGAAGCACATATTTGTATAAGCTTAAGATCGAAGAGGACTACATTTAGGTCTTAAAATGCTTAAATCAAGTATGCTTAGTTATGAAGTTTTGATTTTAGTTTATATTTAGCACAAAAAGAACTTAATTTAGTCAACGACAGGCTTATAAAATCTAAAACTAAATCTTTACATATTAAAATTCATTCTTTAATCAAAAAACTTGTACTTGTGCTTAGAATTTTTTGGTTCAATGAGCTTTTGAAATGGAAAATTATGAAATTAGTTATGCATTTTTTTAAATATTTTTCTCAGTGTACTAGAACAAGGATTTAAGGATAATCTGTCTCTTAAACAACGAATATAAGATTATAGAAATTAGCTCTAAACGCTCTGAACTGCAGAATTTTGTGCTTAAAAGAAGATTTTTGTCCAAAAACTGTGTGTTTCAAGTTAGAAATGCTTGTGGATTCTTCTAACAATTCGCTAGCTGCCAAGGAAAAGGTTTCAATATAGGTAAATGCTTTTGAAATAGAGGTATTATTCCATATTTTCTAAGAAAGCAGTGCATTTTCCATGTTTGCTAAGAAAACTGTGGCGTGGTTGTTGTAACTTCAGTTAGAATTTCAGTTCTTGCAAAATTATGTAAGCAAAGTTCACTCAAAATAGTTTTAATTGTAGACTTCGGCATGCTTCACTGATCTAGCTATGACCGAATTGGTTACATTTCTCACCCTTACCACAACATGCATCACAAATCTTACCCAGAAAGCCTTTAATACCCTGACCAAAGCCCATAATGACAGACCAACCATAGCAAATTGCACAAGCCAAGGACATTCCAAGCGGCAGAAGCAGCAAAAGAAAAAAAAAAATAGTTTTGGGATTGCTGCAGTTGGATGGGCATTAGCCGGGCCAAGTAAGTAATTGCTTGGACGACCTTCAAGACGGACAGTTTATGGCCACAGTTCTGTGGGTTATGAAAAGGTGGACCGGAAATCGAACATGTGGCCCACCGCCTGGACTGGGGGGGATGAAACCAGAGCACAATTTAATTTATAAAGTGGCAACCGGTTGGGTGGCCCTGCCCGACCAATTTAGTTGTCAAAATACACCGGGCAAATAATGTAAACAATCGGCCAACAGAAAAACCCGAAAATCAATGGCCATTAGATTGAGAAATATGGCCATGACGGAGTCAGTTGGGTGACTTGACATTTACCTACATGTTAGTGCTTCCGCTTCCGTTCCAACGGACACTTTTCCTTCAGTTCTTGGTTTTTGTTGTCTTCAATTGCAGCCTCATAAAGACATTCGGCATCAGCAGGCAAACAAATTTTCCTTTCCTTTCTTAGTTTTTTTTTTTTCTTTTTGATTTCCTGAATGCAGCAAGGAGGACGGACACAAGATAAATTGCCATTGGCAGCAAAATGTCCTTTAAAGCAAATATAGTGAAACCGGACCACCATCTCGTGCACTCTAATCTTTAGCATCCGCAAGTGTTTACCTTATACTTTTCTTTTCATGCGCATTTTTCTCAGGACGCAAGGACTCCGGACTCACAATTGTGAATTGTGCATGACTATTGGATTTTTGCATTAGACGAAGAGATCAGCAAAGGATAAAGGACTTGGGTGGCAACACGGAGATGAGATATATCTTCATCATCATCAGGATGACACCCCGCAGGGGTGGACAGTGCATGTCTTAAACCGATTGGGCCGAGGGAGGTTCTTTATGCCCGAGCATCTTGATAAGAAAGTGTTTGGATTTTTATTTTTGGTGTGTTTAGTAAACATAGAGGGAGATGTTGGGCGGGGCGGGCAGTCGGTCGGTCGGTAGACTGATGAGATGCTTAACTTTGAGATGGCGCGAAATGTTTCCCTTTGTTGGGTATTAAAACTTGTTACGGCGAAAAGTGTGGGAAACGAAGCCGGGTCTAAGGGTAGATGGAATGAATTAATTACTTAAATTTCTACCCCATCTGCTGTTATTCGCCTACTCCTACTTTATAGTTCCTTCCCATCAATATCAGCTTTCCGTAGCTGCTTTAATCTAAAATGCTTGCTTTTCATTTAGCAGTCGACTGACATCTTGTCTATCCTCTTGCTTATCTTATCCAAGGACTACTTCTCTACGGTGCCTGTCGACTCACAATCAGCATCCAGTATCAGCGTCAGTCAAGTAGCTTGGTACATTTTTTAGCTTTAGTTTGCTGCTAATGAGCAATTCATGTCAATTGCTAATTAGTGCGCTGAAGATTTTTATCTCAGCCTGGGCGGACTTATCGTGCCATTTTTATAACCCAAAGACGGAGAAGACGCAGACCCAGAGACACAATGGCCAAGAAATTAGCAAACCCTGGCAAGATAAGTCAATTAGGTTTGGCTTTATAGCTGCCAGACCAAAAACAAAAGCCCCCCAAAAAACGAAGGAGAGCGAAACCAAATCAAATAAAATGAGGCCAAATAAAGGCAACAATTAATAAACGCAAACAGAATGCGAGTGGGAGGGAAAGAGGGAGAGAAAGAGAGAGACGACAATGAAGAACAGGACGATACAGCAGCCAGGCTGTGGGCATGGGCTGAGGTCCTGACGTGTATGGGCAATTTAAGCTGGCATTGGACAAGCAACTGACAGGCAAACCGAAACCGTAACCGAGGCCCGTCCAGGATACTGCGTTTGTCGTTTAATGCCCCCAGAGACGCAATTGTTACATTTAATTGTGATTTTTGTCCTGGCTGGTGTCTCAGACGCCGTCCGCCCCCCCCCCCCCCCCCCCCCCTTTGGTGGGGGGGGTGGGCGCAAAGCAGCTTTCCTGCTCTGCACGGTCGCCAATAAGATATGCAGCCCTTTTGGGCCTCGCTCGTCGCTTTCAGTTTTTCTTCTTTTTTTTTTTTTTTTGAGTGAAAGTAATCCGAAATGCTGTCATTAGGCTAGGGGTTGATGTTAGCCACAATTAAGATTGACTTGAAAGCCAGGCTTATGCCATTCTAGGGCCCTTGGTCCTGGGTCCTTATCTGGTGGGTCATTTCTCATAATTTTCCACAGGCCAGAGAATTATTGCAAAAGTTAATATTAATGACGTTGATGAAAATCTTGTCATTCGTGTTAAAAAAAAAAAAAAAAAACCGTAGACAAAAACGCACATAAATAAGGCGAGCACAGGCCAGGAGCAGCTCCAGGACAAAAGCCAGAAGCCTTCGCCAAATTGATAACCACACAAAAAAAAAAAAAAAAAAAGAGAAGAAGAAAGTTGCTCGCATGTCCTAGAACTGCGACTACGTCGACGCCATTTACATTTGAAAGGAGGCCCCAAACACAATGGCGGAGGCTTATTAGACTTGGCTGCTGGTGATATAATTTTAATAACTTACATAATATATTCTTTTGTGCGGCCGAGGCACATAATTGTTAGAAACATTAGGCAAATCATTAGCCGAGCCAGAGGCTGGCGACTGACGTAATTTGTGGGTGTTTGCCGAGCACAAACAAAGTGGAAGAAGCGGACAAACTTTCAAGCAAACTAAGAGGAATTAGTCAGCGATAACACACACCCACACACACCACACACACACAAACAACTGGTGGAAGTACATTGAATGGAGTCCAAACGGCAGCTGCTTTCGCCAAGACATATTACTCAGACACCCTTGCACAGTTTATCAAGGTGATCAGACGCAAAGGCGCCAATTTTTCGCATTTATTTTCGTGGGTTCTCAATAAAGTCAAGGAGATGTGGGTGATCCATCAATATTCTGTCTCACACAGGGAATAAAGATTTTATTCCTTGGAGTTGAGCAGAAATTTACGCCACTTGACAGATCAAGCAATGCAATGGCATGTTACTCATCATCTATCATAATAAGAGGGGGCAAAAGGGTGTCGTCAATGGAAAGTGAAATGTGGCTTAAATACCGAAATAAGTGGATGTTTTTTTATGATTTCTACAAAATTAAAGTTAACTTAGAAACAAATAGAAACAAGCTAACAATTGCTATAGAAAGTAC
The DNA here is from genome assembly GCA_035044965.1 of Lordiphosa andalusiaca. Classification (NCBI taxonomy): domain Eukaryota; kingdom Metazoa; phylum Arthropoda; class Insecta; order Diptera; family Drosophilidae; genus Lordiphosa; species Lordiphosa andalusiaca. Next base: position 677,829 of record JAWNNM010001363.1, on the reverse strand, counting down.
ATGCCTTTTCTGAGTAGGGTAACGTTAAGAGTACTTCGATTTAAGCCACCTATTTCATATGGGGAGAATGCACAAACAATGATATACAGTGGACGAAGGATGACATCTAATAATGTTTAGTACAAATATCCACTTTGACTTAAGACTTTGGATTAAATTCCTACAATTGTTTTCAAATGAGGATTTTTGGAACATTAGGCATCGCATTCGTCAAGTTTGATCATGCTTGGGAGTGGTTAATACCCCTTTCCCATAAGTGAATGGGAATCCAAGACAAAATATTGCCTAATTTTGAATATCTTTGCAATAAATATACAAAAAATAGAGGAAAGTTACACTTGCAGCACGTTTTCTAACTAATTTGAAGGACATTTGCTCTGAAAACAACAAGTTTTTCTCACTAAGGCTACTTTTCTAACCTTACTTTTCTAGCTGCCATAGACTATATACTTGTCCGATTTCGACCAAACTTGGTGAAATCATGGAAAAGCATGGCAAACTAAGAAATACAAAGTTTGGAGACGTTTGCTTTGAAAACAAAATAGTTTTTCTCACTAAGACCACTTTTCACACTCTATTTTTCTATGACAGCTAGACTATATAGATGTCCGATTTCGACCAAACTTAGTGGAATTATGGGAAAGCATAGCAAACAAGGAATTACAAAGTTTGAAGGCGGTTCCTTTGCAAACAAAAAAGTTTTTCTCACTAAAACTAGTTTTTCGACCGATCATTCCTATGGCAGCTATATGCTATGGTCATCCGATTTTGACAAAACTTTGAAGAATTATGTGAAAGTTTATAAAACAAGTATACGCTAATTTTAAAGAGGTTTACACTAAAATCAAAAAAGTTTTTCTTGGTAAGACTATTTTTCTAACCTTACTTTTCTATGGCAGCTTTACTATATAGATGTGCGCTTTCGACCAAACTTGGCAGAATCATGGAGAAGCATAAAAAACTAGTTAATACGGAGTTTGGAGACGTTTGCATTGAAAACAAAAAAGTTTTTCTCACTAGAACTAGTTTTTCGACTGATAGTTCCTATGGCAGCTATATGTTATAGTCATCCGATCCGACAGGTTCTGACAAATGTGCAGCGTATTTGTACCAGAAGACTTTGTGTAAAGTTTGGTAGCGATAGCTTTGAAACAGATTTAGAAGATGGCATAGAAACAGACGGACATGGCTATATTGTTTCAGCTCGTCATGCTGATTAAGAATATATACACTTTATGTGGTCGGAAATGCTTCCTTCTATGCGTTACAAACATCTGGACCAGTTCAATATACCCTCTGCAAGGGTATAATAACGCTTATGCATCCTTTACTTTATGATCTCCTATGACAGGATAAAGTCATTCGATCTGAGCGGATGTGACCTTTGAGCAAAGTGCAGTAAACAAAAATAAAGTTTGCTTACAAACTGGCAGACGTACAAGGCTCAATCAACTGAGCTTGCGATGATGATTAAGATCATATATACTTTATGTGTTCGGAGATGACTCGTTCTATTATATAATTCAACTAATAATGCAAACGACAAAAATTTCCACATTTCTGCTATAAAACAAGTGGGAGGAAGTCGGTAAAGCTGTGTTATACGAACATTCTTTTGCTCATAACTTGATTATCAATCCAATCCGGATTGATAAATGGTCATTATTACTAAATATGTACAGAAGGTACAAACCTTCTATTTATAAAACTGACAGAGCTAGGACTTTTTGCCAAATTGCGGGGGCGTGGCAAAAATTGAAGTTTATCTGGATGTGCCTGCAAGTATATGAAGCACTTGTCAAACTTCTAAGTCTTACCATCTCTGAGATCTGTTTGTTGAAACGGACAGACACTAGGGCGGACTTGGACAGACAGACATGGCATGGTATTAGCACAGCTGCAGATGCTGCTCAAGAATATATATAATAAAAATAAATAAACTATATAAAAATATAAACATTTTTCCAAGCCAACCTATAAATGTTACCTTTACTACCTTAAGAGACCTTTAATTCTAAATTATATTTTTTCAAAATGGAAATATAAACCATATATCAACAGTTCACTTAAGTGAGAACTTGGTTCTCTCTCTCAAACTAATTAGTTATTGAAGTGCCCCATTTTGGCCTTAAGTCTGCAGGCAAGGTAAGAACCTTTGCCAACTCACTTAGATTTAAAAATCAAATGCTACAAAATTGTCTTTCTGCTCAATTTAGAAATTATCATAAGCCTCCCGCCATAAAACCGCAATCATCCTCATAATAATGATAAGAGCCATTTGGTAGGCCAATTTCCACAAATAAAAAAAAAAAAAACAAGAGAGAGAGAGAGACGAAGAAATCATCAAAGCAAACAGAAAACAGTTTAATTAAAATTATTATTGTAATTTAATGGAATGTGAGGAATTATTATTTTTATATAAGCCAGACACACACACACGCACACATATATACACATACACATATATAAAAATAAATTACATTTGTATGAAGATTGGCGCTGGCCCAGGCGCAACCATATATTTTCATTATCAAAACAGAGTCAGAGACTTCGTTTTGGGCTAAAAAAAAGCAAAAGAAGGATAAAAAGGAGCGTCGCCAGCTGACAGATGCTGAAAGATTCTTTTCACTCCAGCAGCGGAGCGAATGTCCTGCGAGAGAAATTTCCCTTTGTACACGAGCGCAATGTGTGCGCCCGGCCGCTCGGCTTCGTTCCGTTTCGTTTCGTTTCTCTATTTAAGTGAGAGCTGCGCACGTTGCGGCAGTCAGTCGACACTCAGCTACCGTGCGCCACACATAACGGCCGAACGAACGACGAACGCTCGGCTAAACGTAGAGAAAAAGTTAAGTTACAGCAGATTCCTCCTAGCCCCCAAACGCGATGTGTAACCAATATTAAGTGCGAAAATCAAAAGTGGAAAATGTTAACGAAGAAATTAGTTCCAAACTGACAAAAAAAAAAACCAAAAAAAAAAAAAAAATGTGCGCAGCGAATTGATTTTTGTGTTCTTTTAATTTACTTGTACCCCCGCCTGTTGTTACCCCAACTCCAAAAAAAAACCAACGAAAAAATAACAAAATGTTGATCCAACTAAGCCTCATAATCTGCCTGGCCGTCAGCTGCTGGACACAGGATGCGGCACAGGAGCAGAGCTTGTCCGCCAAGCATCATCATCAGCAACAGCAGCAGACCCACTCGAACGCCATAATGGGTGAGGCGGGTGTCTCGAACACCCAGCTGCTGCAACCCTCCACACCGGCACGTGTGCTCCGGCCGCTCTCGGGCATAACCGGCTCGGGGGATACCCTGTACGATGCTCCGGACGATTGTCACTTTATGCCCGCGGTGGCGCTCGATCAGCCCGAAATCGCGCTGACCTGCAATCTCCGTACTGTGAACAGTGAGTTCGATACCACCAATTTCAGTGTGATACCGGCTGAGCACACGGTGGCTCTGCACATACTGTGCAACGACGAAATAATGGCCAAGAGTCGATTGGAGCCGCAGTCGTTTGCCCACTTAAGTAGGCTACAGCAGTTGTCCATTCAGTACTGCAAGTTGGGCAAACTGGGACGCCAGGTGTTGGACGGTCTGGAGCAGCTGCGAAACCTAACCCTACGCACCCACAACATACTGTGGCCCACGTTAAACTTTGAGATTGAGGCCGAAGCGTTTGCGGTGACCAAACAGCTGGAGAGGCTGGACTTGAGCTCCAATAATATTTGGTCACTGCCAGATAATCTGTTCTGTGCTCTGTCCGCACTGTCGGCCTTAAATATGAGCGAGAATCGGCTGCAGGATGTCAATGAATTGGGATTTCGTGATCGCAGCAAGGAGGCCAAAGAGCTGGAGGGGTCCAGCACCAGCACGGAGGCGAATCGTAAGCTGGTGAGCAGCTGTTCTCTGGATCTGGAGCTGCTCGATGTGAGTCACAATGATTTTGTGGTCTTGCCAGCGAACGGGTTTGGTACACTGAGACGCCTGAGGGTGTTGGCAGTCAACAATAATGGCATTTCTATGATTGCCGACAAGGCTTTGAGTGGTCTGAAGAATCTGCAAGTACTCAATCTGTCATCCAACAAGATTGTGGCCTTACCCACTGAACTGTTTAACGAGCAGAGCAAAACCATACAAGAGGTCTATCTGCAGAATAACTCCATAAGTGTATTAAATCCACAATTGTTCTCCAATTTGGATCAACTGCAGGCCTTGGATTTGTCCATGAATCAAATCACCTCCACCTGGATAGATCGCAGTACATTTGTGGGCTTGATTCGTCTGGTGTTGCTCAACCTGTCGCATAACAAGCTGAGCAAGTTGGAGCCGGAGATTTTCAGTGATTTGTATACGCTGCAGATATTGAACCTGCGTCACAATCAACTGGAGAATATAGCCGCTGATACGTTTGCACCCATGAACAATCTGCATACGCTGCTGCTGTCGCATAATAAACTGAAATACTTGGATGCATATGCTCTGAATGGTTTGTATGTGCTGTCGCTGCTCTCGCTGGACAACAATGCTCTGATAGGTGTGCACCCGGAGGCGTTTCGCAATTGCAGTGCACTGCAGGACTTGAATTTGAATGGTAATCAGCTGAAGACTGTGCCATTGGCTTTGCGCAATATGCGACATTTGAGAACGGTGGATTTGGGAGAGAATATGATTGCTGTGATGGAGGATAACGCTTTCAAGGGATTGAGTAATCTGTATGGCCTGCGTTTGATAGGCAACTATTTGGAGAACATCACCATGCATACCTTTAGGGATTTGCCTAGCTTGCAGATATTGAATCTGGCACGGAATCGCATAGCTGTTATAGAACCAGGCGCATTTGAGATGACCTCCAGCATACAGGCCATTCGACTGGATGGCAATGATTTGAGTGATATCAATGGCTTGTTTAGTAATATGCCCTCCTTGCTGTGGCTGAATATCTCAGATAATCGCCTGGAGTCCTTTGATTATGGCCATGTGCCCAATACGCTGCAGTGGCTGGATCTGCACAAGAATCGCTTGAGTTTGCTTAGCAATCGTTTTGGTCTGGACAAGCAAATGAGATTGCAAACTCTGGATGTCAGCTTTAATCAGCTACAACGCATTGGCTCCACTTCCATACCCAACTCCATAGAGCTGCTGTTTCTGAATGATAATCTGATAACCACCGTGGATGCGGATACGTTTATGCATAAGGAAAATCTGACCAGAGTGGACTTGTACGCCAACCAGATTACCACCTTGGATGTGAAATCGTTGAGGATACTACCCGTTTCTGAGCATCGTGCCTTGCCTGAGTTTTATATAGGCGGCAATCCGTTTACCTGTGACTGCAACATCGATTGGTTGCAGAAAATCAATCATATTACCTCGCGTCAGTATCCACGGATCATGGATCTGGAGACCATCTACTGCAAGTTGTTAAATAATCGTGAGCGTGCCTACATTCCACTGCTGGAGGCGGAGCCCAAACACTTTTTGTGCACCTACAAGACGCATTGTTTTGCTGTGTGCCACTGCTGTGAGTTTGATGCCTGCGACTGTGAGATGACCTGTCCCACAAACTGCACCTGTTTCCATGATCAGACCTGGTCGACCAATATAGTGGAGTGTTCGGGTGCCTCATATACTGAAATGCCACGTCGTGTGCCCATGGACACCACCGAGTTGTATATAGATGGTAATAATTTTGTGGAACTGGCGGGGCATTCCTTTTTGGGTCGCAAGAATCTGGCTGTTTTGTTTGCCAACAACTCGAACGTGGCTCATATCTACAATACCACGTTTAGTGGACTGAAGCGTCTATTGGTGTTGCATCTGGAGGATAATCATTTGGTGGCCTTGGAGGGTCAGGAGTTCAATTATTTGGAGAATCTTAGGGAGCTGTATCTGCAGTCCAATCGCATTGCCACCATAGCCAATGGCAGCTTTCAGGTGTTGCGAAAACTGGAGGTCTTACGTCTGGACGGGAATCGTTTGATGCACTTTGAGGTCTGGCAACTGAGTGCCAATCCCTATTTGGTGGAAATCTCTTTGGCGGACAATCAATGGAGCTGTGAGTGTTCCTATCTGGCACGTTTTCGTTCCTATTTGGCTCAGAGTTCGGAGAAGATATTGGATGCTCCACGTGTCAGTTGCATCTACAATAATGCCACCAGTGTGCTGAGAGAGAAGAACGGCACCAAGTGTACTTTAAGAGATGGTGTGGCCCACTACATGCAAACCAATGAGATTGAGGGACTGCTGCCCCTGCTGCTCATAGCCACCTGTGCTTTTGTGGCCTTTTTTGCATTGATCTTTGCCCTGTTCTGTTATCGCCACGAGCTAAAGATGTGGGCCCATTCCACCAGCTGCCTGATGACCTTCTGCTATCGTACACCTCGTTTTGTGGATCAATTGGACAAGGAGCGACCGAATGATGCCTACTTCTCATACAGTCTACAGGATGAGCATTTTGTCAACCAAATACTGGCCCATAATCTGGAGAGTGATATGGGCTATCGTTTGTGTCTCCACTACAGAGATGTCAACATCAATGCCTACATCACGGACGCCTTGATAGAAGCCGCCGAAAGTGCCAAGCAGTTTGTGTTGGTTCTGTCCAAGAATTTTCTGTACAACGAATGGTCCCGGTTCGAGTATAAAAGTGCACTCCACGAGCTGGTGAAGCGGCGTAAACGTGTGGTTTTTATACTCTACGGAGATTTGCCGCAACGTGACATCGATCTGGATATGCGGCACTATTTGAGAACCAGCACCTGCATCGAGTGGGATGACAAGAAATTCTGGCAAAAACTGCGACTGGCCTTGCCGTTGCCCCAGGGACGTGGCAATAACAATAAACGTGGCTGCCTACCGCCGCGGACCAGCAGCGTGAATATGTACGCCTCGGCGCATGAATACCAGGCCGGTGCTGTGGGTATACCCAACTCTACCATACGTATGGCGGATAAGCTATATGCAGATTGTGGGGCCAACAACTATGCCACGATTAATGAATGCGCGGCCAACTCCAGGGGCTACAAGGCCATACCCACTTCGGCCACGGCGGCGGCAGCTGCCTGCAAGTTCAATACCATGAATCAGTTGTCCAAGAAGCAACAACAGCGTGAGCTGACTGTGGTGGGCATGGCCAAGACTTTGGAGCATCAGAATCATCAGAATCGGCGCAGTCAGCATGAGTATGCGGTGCCCAGTTACTTGCCAGCCGGCACAGCCTGCGAGTGTTTGGGCACCAATCAGCGCAAGGTCAAGGCGCCACTGGCTCCAGCTGTTGCCGCTGCTGCCGGTGCAGTCGTCTTGCCCTCCAGTTTTAGCTCGAATTTTGTGCCACCCGTTGGCGCCGTCGCTGGCGCCTACAATTGCAAGAAACCCTGCAATTGCAATGCGGACGATGAGCTGCTCTGCGGCTGTGGCGGCCTTGAAAGTGGCACCCAGAGCAGCGCCACCATGAGCAGCAGCTCCAACAATAGCCGCCAGCCGGAGCTCACGCACTATGAATCGAATTTGAGTCTCAACGATATGGATGAGGGCGCCGTGAGCAAACCTCTGCACGATCTTTGGGCGTAACCAGTGAAGAGTTATTTAAGCTTGGTTCCAACAGACTGATACTTTTAGTTATTAACAATTTAAACAAAAAAAAAAAACATTCATTCACTGTACATAGCTCCAATCGAGCAACTATAGTTCTAAACAAAAAAAACAAAAAAACACTTGCGATTGTAAAAACGATATTTAAATAGTAGGGCCTGTACATAAATCTATTTAGTTTCATACAAATTTAAGAAGCACAACTCCAAAATAAAAATAATAATAATTATTACGAGAACAAGAACAACAACTGCGTTGCAAAAATAAACGAATAATAATAATAATATTAATAGCTGTTGACGCCCAACGAATTGAATTTAAAACTTATAGTAAATCATTTACAGGCATTCAACAACAACAGCAACGGACAATGGCAATGCGATAATGATGAGCCTGATGCCTGCAGTTGATAACAATTAAGCCCAGGCAAACCGCAAAATGCGGAAGGCAAAAAAAAAAAGTTTAAAAAAAAAATCAACAACAAAAAAAGTATGAAAAATAATACGAAACGAACTGCTATTGAGTTGAGTTTTTTGCTCCACGTTACTTTTTTTTTCCCCCCAGTGGCCATGAATAGTTTCAGTGAAAATGCAATGCAATTTGTGCACAGTAGAGGAATTTCCTAAGGAAATGTAGCTTTGAATTCTTGCGATAAAAATGGTGGCTAAGAAATATAAAATTTCTACAATTAATTTGATACACTTTGTTGTTGCTTTGTTAAAGCAATCTTGTATAGACTTCCAGTTGCTAAAATGGTGCGTTCCATTAATATTATTAGGGTGACACTTGCACTTTCATACGGTCTTAGATTTTATCTTCAAAGTCTTTCTATACCAGGAAACACTTATAAAAGTATCTAAATCTATTTTGTTAAGTATCTGAAATCTTATCTAGATACGTTTTGGAAATGACCTGTTCGAAAATTAAATTCATTAACAAGAAAGAAAGTCGGTCAAGCCCGACTATAACATACTCTGTACCAAGAAATGGTTTTTTGATCATAACTTGAAAACCGTTCATCCGATCTTCTTTATTCCTTTGGCGGATCGATAAGTTATCCTAATAACTAAATATGTCCAGAAGGAACAAGGCATCTATTTTCAAAACTGGGCGAGATATGACGTTTTTTCTAAATTGCGGGGGCTTCAGGAGGCGTGGCCAAAATTGAAAATAAACTTGATCTGCCTGCAGACATAAGAAGCATATGTTCCATACATGTCAAACCTCTATCTCTTACCATCTCTGAGATCTGTGCGTTCATACGGACAGACAGACGGACATGGCTATATCGACTCGGCTGTTGATGCTGATCAAGAATATATATACTTTATGTGGTCGGAGATGCTTCCTTCTGTACCTCCTTCGGTACAGAGTATAAAAAGTGATATTTTTCGTATCAATTTGATGAATTTTCTGATCAATAGTACATTAATGAAATATTCTAATGATATCAATTACTTAAAATGTAATATTCAATATCAAAATGATATTATTTAGCTTCAATTTGAAACTTTTAAGCATCAAAATAATGTGTCAAAATGTCAAATTAACCAACACAGGACTAGGAAATATACTGCCACTCAATTATCATTATCATTCAAATAGATCATTGTGAGCGGTAATAAAGCTGGCCTACTTTCAAGCGCAAGAAATAGTAAATGACATTTTGTTTCTCTGTGCGGGGCTTTTGAAAATCATATATTATTTGCTAGTTTTTTAAAAATTCTGAACCTGCCTAAAACGCCTAATTATCAACTATATGTTACAAACACAGAGTTCTTTCTTTAATTTCAGTTTGAAACAGAAATTCAATTTTAACTGCTTGACTGGAAAACATATTTTAATCACGAAGGCTACATGCACGTTCCATAATTTTGAGGAGAAGCACGACTTTATTTAAAGTAAAAATTCTTTTGGCAGGTACAGACACAATTACAGACAGACTTGATTAGCTTTCTGGCTGGCTTCTACATGGTCTTTGTACACGAAGATAATGAAGTACGCCTATGTCTAATAAACTCTACACTCATAAGCTCTGTTGGGTAATTAAAAGGATATTTAAGACATATCCCATCCAAATGGATACCAGAAATCATCCAATGGATGTACTTTAATATCATGTTTTCTCTTATTCATTGATAGGTTGTTCCTTTCTTCGCTTGTTTAGTAGTTATAGATACTAACAAAGATTAATAGATATAATAGATGACGCATGTGAAACAAAAAACGATTATTCCTAGTGGCTAACATTGGCTTCTAATTTCTAATTTGATGCGATCTAAATATCTATAAATCTTTGATATAACGCAGTAAGTGCTTTACCAAAGACTTATAGATATTATAGATGACGCAAGTAAAAGAAATCACGATAATTCCTGGTAGCTGAAATTGCCTACCAATATTAGATTTGCTCCACATGCGTCATCTAGAATATCTATAAATCATTGATACTAACTACCAATTATGATTTTTTATTATTGGTTTGATTATGAAGAAAATATACTAAAAAGTCACAAGTCGTGCTTTTTTCGTGCTCAGTCGTGCTGGTTAGTGCCTCCACTTGGATCTTAAAGCTTCAGTTTCATAACTTTAAGCAGCCTAGCAACCGCAAGGCGTGCAAAATATGAAGTCTACTTTGTTTCCACAAATTGTAAATATTCAAAGTGAAATTATTGCATCAATTATGCGTCTGTCTGCTCATTTCACTTTCTCTCTCTTCTTCTTTTGCTCTAAATATTTGACGACTTCAAACAATTCAATACATTATAATTAGCATCAATTATATTTTACTATCACTTAATCACTATTTGCTCATTTGATTAAGGGCATTCGGACCACATTTTCTAACCGCATTTAAATCAATTTTTGACATATTTAACATCATAAAAAAGTTTAGTCATTTTTCATTCAGCTTTTTACGCCCTGATTTTGCAATGTGAATGCAAGCGAACTGATTAAAGAAACTGCCGCCATTTATGCGGGGGTTAAAAAAAAGCGCACGCAGACCAAAATAAACAATACGCTGACCTTTTTTTTATTTATAATAATATTAATATTATTATTATTATTATTATTATGTTGGATCGTTGCTCATGCAAAGCATTTAATGAAATTATTTAATGGCATGCCATTAAAATAACAAAAGGCGCACAGGAACCACCAGCAACTGCCGGAGCAGGAGCTGAATTGTTGATTGAAAGCAGGAGGATATTTTTAAAACAAACAACATAACAAAAAACGCATACAACAAATACACATGAATAAATAATGTTCTCGCATATGCGAACTGTACATATATATACATATGTATAGCACACACACACACACATATATATATACAAAAAGCATTGTACTTACAACTGCAAATAAATTTAAAAAAAAAAATGCAGAAAAACATGTTTCACAATAAACTAAAGTAAAAATATTAAAACAACAACAGAGAAGAATTTAAGCAAATGCTATAAAAAAAAAAATTAAAAAAAAATACAAACAGCAAGCCCAACATTTGAGATACTAAATAACGAATATTTACTAGTATTTAAATTATGCCACAAACAGCATTGAGTTCCACTTTTGTTCGTTTTTGTGTATAAAATTGAACAATGCCCAGCCAAACGTTACTCGCAAATTTTTTTAAGCTAAATTTAACTCAAATTACAGCAGCAAAAATGTCAAACTTTCAACTCACAAAACCAAAAAAAGAAAAAAATACCCAGTTTTAAATCTCCATTACCAAAACAAACAAAAAATACCATTTAAAGTTTACTCAGCTATTCATTTATAATCACATTTCATTCTCCTTCCTTACACACTCACACTCAAACTAACACACACACACACACACACCGACCGACAGACACACCCACACAACGTAGTTGAAGAAGTTGCAGAATAAAATACTTTATAAGATTTTTGTGTTCCTAAATGCCACTTAAGCAATTAATACCAAATTTATATACTAAAAATATATAGAGAGAGAGCAACAAAAATATGCCACATATGAGTTTTTTTGTTAATAACTTTTGATGAACATGGCCCATTATTTAGTTTGTAAGTAAAACACTTTTATTTCCACGATGGACAAGTGAGATATGAGCGGACGTAATGTCACAGAGAAATGAATAAGAAAAGAGAAGGTAAAAACGAAAGAAGTCAAAGCAAAACAATAATAAACAAATTTATTTCAAAAATTGAAACTGTCAGATATGAGTTTTACAATGTTTTTTTTTTTTGGAATGGGGCATACAAAAGCGCACTTGGCCTATGAGTGTATGAAGGACTGGTAAGTAATTTAGAATACTAGAGGAAGTAAAGCCAAAAATATTGAAAATATTTATGGGAATTGCATTGTTTGATGAGAGCCTGAAGCCACCCAGAATCGCAGCAACTTATGTTGTCTTTTCGAGCCTAAAGGAAGGATGCATTATTGCATAAGTACTCATCTGCCTTTACCTCTTTTTTTTACAGATCTAGTAAACTTAAACTTGTCTTAGGAAATGTATTAAAATATATGCATTTTTATTAGTATTATTTTATGACCTCACCTAGATATTCAAACTTTTCGCCTGTAAAACCATCCCACAAGAGAATTTTCAAACCAACAAGTACTCACCGGTTCGAGGTCAGTAGTTCTATACACCCAAAAACGTTTGGGAATTCCAAAGCATTACATCTGCAAAAATCGAAACAAAAATATTAAATGATTAGTTGATAGAAGCCTTTGCATGTGTATGTGTGCCCATTTAGCCTCATGAATTTGGTGAAAGAGATTTTCTTGCTTACTGCTATATCGCCAGTCCCAGCCTCATTTAGAACCCTAAGGTCTGGGGTCAGCCGGAACTACCTACCTGTATTGCCAGTCATAAAAATTGCATTAGTGGACTTTCAAGTACGGATTCGAGATTGAATTTAGACTTTTCAAATAGTGGAAAGTTTACTTCGGCTCTGCTAAAGTTTGTATAGCCTTGCAGCACGTTTTTCTAACTAATTTGAAGGATATTACCACTCAAAACAAACTAGTTTTTCTTACTTAAAATACTTTTCTGACTCTACTTTTCTTTGACAGCTGTACTATATAGATGTCCAATTTGGACCAAACTTAGTAGATTCATGGAAAAGCATTGCAAACTAAGAAATACACAGTGTGGAGGCGTTATCTTTGAAAACAAAAAAGTTTTTCTCACTAGAACTAGTTTTTCGACCGATCATTCCTATGGCAACTATAACCTATAATCATCCGATTTTGACAAAACTTTAAAGAATTGTATGAAAGCTTCTAAAATAAATGTATGGCAATTTTAAAGAGCTTTACATTAAAAACCAAAAAAATTTTCCTACCAAGACTATTTTTCTAACCTTACTTTTCTATGGCAGCTATACTATATAGATGTCCGATTTCGACCAAACTTGGTGGAATCAGGGGAATGCATTGCAAACTAAGAAATTTAAAATTTGGAGGCGTTTCTATAGAAAACAAAAAAGTTTTTCTCACTAGAACTAGTTTTTCGACCGATCATTCCTATGGCAGGTTTATGTTATAGTCATCCGATCCGGCCGTTTCCGTACCAGAAGACTTCGTGCAAAGTTTGGTCGCGATAGCTTTACATCAGACGGAGGAGATAGCACAGAAACAGATGGACTGACGGACAAGGCTATATCGACTTAGCTCGTCATGCTGATCAAGAATTTTATATACTCGGAAATTCTTCCCTAATTTGACTAATTAATTCCGATTTCTTTGGTCCAGAGAACTTTGAAAACGAATTTCACATATGCCTGTATAACAAACCTTACTTTATAAGCAATGATTTTAAATGAAGTAGTTTACAATCTTGGCTGGAACTGGGTAACGATGCGAGTCCTCAGCTGTTTCTTAAATCGAACGCTTATTTTGGAGACTGCTTTATCCTTTCCATATGTCCACGTTCTTAAATCTTGAAAACCCACATTCAATTTCGTTCCCCAACATTTTATTCTAGTTTGCATACAAATCTTGCTAATCTCCATTTAAGTTTAAACTAATGGAATTATTACTTCAACTTACACAGGCCATAAAACATTTATTTGATTTTCTCTGCATAAATGCAAGTAAAAATTCTGCTAACCTCACAAAGCATTTCAATTTTAGTTGCTTGATTTTATTATTCTTTCAATAACCACACACACAAAAAAAAAAGAATAGAGAACTCTCACAGCTATCCTTGACTTCAATTTTGACCAATTTATTTGCATTGTGTTATTGTTCAAGCCATTTGCAAAATTTTTGGATTTTGCCATCAATTTGTAGATGATAAGTTTTGCTCGATATCGTTTTATTCTGATGTAATTGCTTTCAATTGTAAATTGTAACTAATTCGGCCCCCCGGGAGCTGGCGAGAGCGAGAGACCTAGTTTTCGTGTGTTCTATTTCGCAAATTCGCAATTAATTTGCGCGCCTAAAAATATGCTTTTAATTTTGGTCGTTTATTAATGAGTTTTTGCGCATTTAAAATGCATCTTTATTTATTGCTAAAATGCATTAAAACTGAGAGATTATTTATTTGCCATTAACTGACAAATTTCACTAATTGCATTCATTGCATTAATAAAGTAACGCAAAACCAAACAAAACTGCTGTTCGATAAATTATTTTGGATTTTTTGCCATATTGGTTGACGATGGCAAATGCAGTCTAATTGCTGTGGAGGAATGCAGGCAGCATTAAATCAAAGGAATGCCATTCGACGACTGTCTGCGTATGCCATAAATTTGCATCAATGGCAAAGCGGCTCATCTGCACTCGCACCCGCACCCGCACTCGCACCCACCCCCGTGCACCGCCCATTGCAGGCATTATAATTTAAATGGACTTTGCAAAAAGCAATTATATGAAATTAAATTTTGTGTGTGTTCGGCTTAATCCAGGCGTTGTTGAGCTGCATGCATAGTTCATGTTATCCTGTTTGGTGTAAACTCCGCCCACAACTCACATCGCCCGCACCACCACACCTCCTTGCTGCTGGATAAAAGTGCGTGCCGCGTCAACAGGCTCTCTGGCGTCGACACCTCCAGAATGGACGGACATGGACAGGCAGCCCAGAGGAGTGCAAAAGAGAATGAACATTCGTGCGTTTTGTAGGGCACTTTCATATGAATATGAATTGCTTGCGGTTGGGTTAAGTGGCACAGAAATGCACTCAAACGCAAACACACAAACAGAACAGAGTTCATTATTAATACGCACTTTTTGGCTTACCGAGAGATGGGAGTAAATTATGCGGATTGTTTGGGGATTGAGGGGCTGGCAATCGATATCCTGTCCTTCCAATTTTCTAGTTTCTAGTAAGAAATCCTTAAACCTCTTTGGGTATTTAGCAGGTATGCGTCTAAACTCAAATTCGTTTAACACCTTTACACTCCTATCGAAGAGAAATTTAAAAACAAATTGTTTTCGATAGCATCAATTGCCTGTGTGCTATTCGTTGACATTTTCTCTATTCATTTTCCAGGTATTCCATTGTTGCTGTTATCATCAATTACCTTTTAGTTTTACCACACCCCAGTTATCCTGCCAAGAAGGCAGCTCATTAATTTGTTGTGTTTTCCTTTTGTAAATGACACAGTTTTCCCCACACAACGGACGGACAACAAAATCTGATGGGGTCATAAAATGTACTCATGTTCGTCGTCCTCTTTATGCCAAAACAATTGAGTTTTTAGTTGCTAATAAATCCAAACAAACGCAAAAAGCTCGGCATAATTATGTCGTGTGCTGCTTATGTTTTTCCTGCTTACGTTTGCTTAATTATAAATTATAAGGTCATAATTTAGACAGACTGAAAGGGGTCGGGGTCGGAGCGGGGGGGATAAGTAGCCCGACATAATAACATTTTAATACTCCCAGGTCACACATCAGTGCCAGCCACGCCCCCACGCCCTCACCGCCCACCGTTCTGTGTGTGTGTGTCCTCAATAAAAATCTCATTCGCTGACGCATAACTTTTACTTTTAATTAGTTGTTTTATCTCCCTTGTTGGTTACTAATTGCTTTATTGCGCGCTTCAATATCTTTTCTTCTTCTGTTTTGTCGCAATTTTATCTCGCAGTCGACGACAGCTATTGATTTTTCCGAGTGTGTGTGTGTGTAAAATGTGAAACCAAAGCCAAAAATGAAAAAAAAATGAAAAAAAAAATGTCTAAAGTCAGCTGGCAATTCATAAACCTTACCAACATTGTGTTGACCTACATATGCTCGCTGCTTGACTCTGAATCTGAGTTGACTCCTTGGGCACAAGCAGCGAACGGGCAGGGCAGATAGCAGCCAGCAGTAGCTGAATGGTGTGTCTGAGTCGGAGTCTGGCCATGTCATACTATGAAAACAAAACAAGCCAAAAGGGTGTAAGGGGGGATATACTCTATATGTATGTATATAAAGTTGGCCAAGCAAGGACTAGACGAAGTTTAACACACTCTTTTTTTTTAGGAATTTCTAAGGTCACATTGAAATATTTGAGAAAGTAAGGGATTAGAAGGGCTTATTCTGCCTTCCGAACCATAAAACGATACTTGACAAATTCGAATAGCTCCCTGAAAATCCCTGAATTTGAGAACAAATATAAAATTACCCAAAATTATAAAAAAATGCACATTCAAGCATTTTTTTTTAATAGTTTTTGGATGACGTCCCATCAGGAGTGGATTATTGAAAATATCAGCTTGCTAAGCTTTTTTAAAAGGCCCATTTTGAATCTTTTTAGGTGCTTTATATGGCTCACTAAGACTGGATTTATAATCAAAGGGAGTCAAAACAAATGTATTTGACTAGATTTACATGTTGAAGCAAACTTCATGGAGGTAGTTTTCCCATTTTCCCACCGATCTTTCATATGAGAGCTATATGATATAGTCATCCGATTTGGCCAAAAATTTGTCAAATTATGTGAAAGCATGTTAAACAAGCAAATACAAAATTGCAGGATGCTACCAGTAAAAACAACAAAGTTTTTCTAGCTAAGACTGTTTTTCAGACCTATCTTTTGTATTGCAGCTATACCATATAGTTGTCCGATTCTAATAAAACTTGGTAGAATTATAAAAAAACATAGAAAACTTACGATTACAAAGTTTGAAGACGTTTCTATTGAAAAGAAAAAAGTTTTTCTCACTAAAACTAGTTTTCCGACCTAATGTTCCTATGGGAGCTATGAGATATAGTCATCCGATCCGGTCGGTTCCGACATATTAGTAGTGTACAGCAACAAGAAGACTCTGTGCAAAATTTCAGCTTGATAGCTTTAAAACTGAGAGACTAGTTCGCGTAGAAACAGACACAGACAGATGGACAGACGGACGGACAAAGCTCGCTACCCTGATCAAGAATATATATAGCTTATTTTGCAAGTCTCTACTGTACCTCACACTTATCCGTTTGCATTGAAGAAGGGTATTTGTTGATTTTGATAGGCACATTCTTTGCATCCAAATCGCCGACTTTTGGATCAAGTAGTTTAAAATCGGGCAAGACTCATTCCATATCCACCATCGAATAGTGAATCACTTTGAGAGTAAAGAGAGAGAAAGAGTGAAACTTCAGTAAACCTGTGGGGTGCCTGCAGGCTATACACATCGCCCGCAGTTGTTGGTGTTTTGCGCATAGACGTTTTAACATCTTTCCACTCAGCGAAAATCCGACCACAGCTGCTAATTGGTCTCTTTTCTTTTCTAGAAATTATCATGAGATTGTAAATGTAAAAGCCGAATGTATAAATGAGCACCCAAAAACACACCTACTACCACACATACAAGATAAGACTATTAGAAAATGGGATCAGCAGCAGAGAGAAAGTGGAGAAGGCAATGTCTTAGGGAGGACTCAACGATGATTGAGTAGCAGCCAGCAATTAGATACTTGGGCATCATTTTGGACCACAGACTATGCCTTACACTTATTGCAGCTGAACTTAAGAAGTGGGATTACAGGAACCAAGGCTCAGTAGAACTGAACCGAAATCCAGGTGGCAAGCCAAGTGGAGCAACTTATCTCAATTTTGGATTCTTTTTTTACCAATTGAACAGCAATTAGAAACTTCCCCAAACAGAAAAAAGTGTGCGGGTCTCTGAAACGGGTGGGGATCATCAGTAACAGTAACCACATTCTTGTCTTGTGGTCTTGTCGTCATCTTGGCTCCCGTCTCGTATTTTATTTTATCGCCAATTTCGCCGCGTTTTCGCTTCATGCCCCAGCCCACCCAATGCCGCAGCCGCCGCCGCCTCCGCCGCTCCCCATACCACTCAATGCCTCCCCAGTGAAAGATTTTCGGAGAGTAGAAAATCTTCTTGCATGTCGCTTTTAGTTTTTAGTTGTGTGTCTCGGGCATCCATTTCGTTTCAGTTTGTTGTTTGTTTGTTTGCTTTGCTTTGCGTATGAGTCCTGCGTCGCGTCGTCCTTGGTCCTTTTTGGCAGACGCACGACAAAAGCGGAGAAGAAGAAGAACAAGTTCCCCCCCATGCGGCCACGCCCACACGCATATGGGAGGAGAACTCTGGGTGAGGAGAGTACTCTCATTTCATTCACGAGCAATTTATTCGTCCATTAGAGGAAGGACGAGGAAGGACAGCGGCTGGCCCTTCTTGAATTTCCAGCAAGCGAACGTGTGTGCGTGCGTGTGTGTGTGTGTGTGTGAGTTTGTTTTGCTTTTATTTATACTCTGTTTTCTGCTGTGTCCTCTTTTGTTTCGCTTAAGTGTGTGTAAGGATTTCCCGAGGTCCTGGCGCTTCCGCCTGCCGCTGCTTCATGTGTCGTTGTGTAGTGTCTAAATAAGTTGAGAGTCAACTTACAAAGTAAACCAAAGATTCTTAATTGGAATTTTACAAATTCGTTGCGTCTGAGAGGTCCCTGGCTCAAATAACTTATTGCATATATGAAAAATGAACACACTAACACACACACACACACACACTCAGACAACAAAAAAAAAACGCTAAAACAACAACAAAGTAAGGAAAGTAAAACTTAAATATGTAACACAGCCATATCATAGGAGGAATGGCAGGCAGGGGGTTGGGCCAATGTCCTTTAGGCGATAAGTGAAAAATTCTTCCAAAGGATTACAAAATTCGCAGCATCTTTCACAGAGTTCATCTTGGGGATGGTTCGGTGGTAGTTTATGGGATTGACTGGGATTTACACCCCAAAAGCAAGAAAAGAGTGGCAAAATGTGACAGTTCAGTTTGAGGCACTGTCGTGAAGGATTGATGGAAGCTTTTTCTGTGTGCTTGGGTTACAAATGGATTACGAAAAGGTTTTTTGTGCACGAAATTTGATTAGGGTAGGTCAATGCAAATAATAATCTGATTAGCAGATTAGGAACTCTAGCATCCAGTGTTCGGTAGTTAGGTTGTCAAGTTGTATAAAAGACGGTATCGAACATATGTATGTCATAAGCAGATTATAAAACAAGATTCGCTATGGCTTACACAATGTGGGACGAGTACAATAAACAGAGAAAAAGAGAGAGAGGGAGAGAGGAAGGTTATTTGTGGTATGATTAATTATGCTGTTTTATTTTGAGACTTTGCTAACAATTCCAGGGACTGCCATCCATTCTTGGGATGAAAGTGTACCAAACTTGCTAAGCATATATTCCGAGGAAGAAAATCGCCCTGAAATCAAGCACCCACCGGTATTAACATCAGCATACTTTGCTATTCACTTAAAGTACTATGTAAGATTCTTTAGATTTTGAACTCAAGCTTGATGTTTTGTAGCTATTTTCTAACATTTGAAAGATATGGTAAAGTCTACAAATATTTCAAAATTTTTTCCAATTTTTTTTTTAAATTTTCCATGGTTTTCTCATAATTCTAAGTTTCTCTGTAAATTCATGCCTCTTCCATTCAGTTTACATACAATAATTTTTCATTCAAAACAAATTATATTCACTCTACCAACTATAGATCAATCATTGTAGAAACCGTCCTTCCAATTACTTCCAAATCATTAAAGACGACCATGTCAACCCACAGTCCCCACAAATCCCCTTACTTAAGTCATTAGCCCACAATGTCTCTAACCCTGATAAACCCAAAGTAAAAAAAAAAAAAAGAAGACGAAAGATTCCACCAACTGTCATATTTTATGATTCATTTAGCCCCCATGCCACAACACACACACACACTCACACACACAAAGCAATTTCATTTAATTAATTTTTAATTTATTTCCATTTAATTTTACGGTTTTTTTTTTTATAAAAGTTTTATTTGCTCATATGCAAACCCCCGGAACCCAATCAAAGCAAACCCAATCTGTTCACCCGTTTCAAAATGAACCTGAACCGCCGCGCAGAGTCATCCATCATCATTGAAAAACCCACCCGGAAAAAATATGGAATTTATTGTCAAATGTCACAAACAGAGAGGGGCGGCTGCCGGGCGTCGGGGCGTGCCTGCAATTCATTTTTTTTAAATTTATATCAATTTATAATTTTTCCCCTTGTTGCAAGCTTGATTAGGCGAAAGAGTTGAGGTTAAGTTGAAAGTTGATTAATTGTTGTGGCGGGATTCAAGGCTGTGGCCCACATACTTTCGTTTACGCTCCCACACACACACACAAACCAACTGCTCAAAGGACTCGCGTTAATTGCTGGGGTTTTCAGCGCGCCCCAGTGCGTCCACGAGTTATGAAACTGGCATTAAAACTGAATTGTAGGAAAACTCACAATGTCCCTAGCCCGGGCCGGAGCCCGGCCGGGTGGCTTGACTGTGATTACATACTATGCGATTATAATTTTGTAAAAAGGATTAGGTGCATATTACGCAGGAGCAAACGAACCGCGAATCGTCGAGTCAAAAGAAGAAGGACCCTGCGCAGCTGCCATTGTGGGGAGAATGTCCTCCCACAATGTTACAAGAATTTCTAGTAATTATTGCCCGTGTATAATCTTCATTATTGCCGCTTGTTGGCTAGAGAAAGGCGACCAAAGTTTTGCCAACATGATGAAATGCTCCATTAAGCTGTTGACAATAATATTTTTTATGAATGCAACGTGGCGTAAAAGCCTCAAAATGATAACAGACTACACACACACACACACCCACACACACAGGGTAAAAAGTTTTAGAGAAAAGCCTAAATGGCGGAATTAGTGAGAAGTTTCAAGTGCTTAATTCATAATCCCACAACAATGTTGTACCATTTAGGCTTAATGCAGTGACAATGGCTGGAAATGTTGAGATATGTGACAAGTTTTAAAGTTGGTTTTGGCTTACTGTGGTTGAAAAGAATTGAATTTGGCACAACGTTTCTATTGTTGTAACCGACTTATCAGTTTTGATCTTTAAACTTGGAAACTCTGTACTTTCCTTTTGGTAACACTTGCAGAATTTCCTAATAACCAAATGAAGATCCACCCAACGAACTCTCACTTCACTTTTTAGCAGGGTAAAATATCTCTTAAAGAATGGAGAAGAAGATAAGCACAACCAAAGATTTACAGATATATCTATTAATTTTTGGTACAACACTTCTTAAGATAAGAAAGTGATTCTTCCTGAGGATAAGAAAGGGTTTCTTCCAAAAATAAAGAAAAGGATTTTTCCTGAATTTAAAGAAAGACGCTGTTACGAAATAAAAATAACTGTAAACATAAACACTCATGTACAAAAATGGAGGAAAGTTAACTTCGGCTCGGCCGAAGCTTGTATACTTTTGCAGCACGTTTTTCTAACTAATTTGAAGGACATTTCCACTGAAAACAAACAAGTTTCTCTCACTAAAACTTCTTTTCTGACTCTACTTTTGTATGACAGCTATACTATATAGATGTCCGATTTCGACCAAACTTAGTGGAATCATGGACAAGCATAGCAAACTAAGAAATACAAAGTTGGGAGGCGTTTTCTTTGTTAACAAAAAAGGTTTTCTCACTAGAACTAGTTTTCGACCGATCATTCCTATGGCAGCTATAACCTATAGTCATTCGATTTTGACAAAACTTTGAAGAATTATGGGAAAGCTTATAAAATAAAAATATGCCAATTTTAAAAATGTTTACATTGAAAACAAAAAAGTTTTTCTCATTAAGACTATTTATCTAACCTTACTTTTCCATGGCAGCTATACTATATAGATGTCCGATTTCGACCAAGCTGGACAAAATCATTGAGAAGCATAGAAAACTAGTAGATAAGGAGTTTGAAGCCGTTCGCATTGAAAACATAAAAGTTTTTCTCACTAGAACCAGTTTTTCGACCAATCGTTCCTATGGCAGCTATATGTTATAGTCATCCGACCCGGCAGGTTTCGACAAATGTGCAGCGTATTTATACCAGAAGCCTTCGTGCAAAGTTTGGTAGCGATAGCTTTCAAACTGACGAAGGAGATAGCATAAAATCAGACGGACGGACAGAGCACCAAATGGGCTGACAGACGGACAAGGCTAAATAAACTCAGCTCGTCATGCTGATCAAGAAAATATATACTTTATGTGGTCGAAAATACTTCCTTGATGATGTTTAAACTATTTGGGCTTTAGTATTGTCTTAGGATTCGCTAAACTTTGCCTTCATCACCTTGTAAAGGCGCCCGACAACCATTTCTGTTTGAGAAATGCCATTGGTGTATCCATGCAGAATGCTGAAACCACAGAAATTTTGTTTCCTACCACAGTTTCAGCATACGTACAGACAGACAAACGGAAGGGCAGACGGACATGGCTATATAGACTACTCCACTGTTGATGCTGATCAAGTATATATTTACTTCAGTCGGAGATAGTTCAGCACAAGTTTAATATTCAGTGAGTACCATTGGTTCAGTTTACCCAAAATGAGCAAATTCAGATTTAGATGGATAAGAGATTAGAAATGAAGTTCAACTTATATTGACTGGGAGACAGTGTTCCTTGCAGTTGTGAAACATATTCCATGGGAGATAAATTCCGTCTTAAGCAGGCTGATCTGCCCAGTTTATGCCAAGGCCCACAAGCAAATGTTCCTCAGCCATTGAAAATTCTTTTAGTTATGTTTTACATTTTTTAATCAAACTCAAACTATTAAACTCCATATGTTTGTTAATCATCGCAAACATTTTTTTAATACTGAAACTGCCTTTGAGAAAGCCAAAGTATTTAATCCCAGTTCATTTCACTTAACCTGAATTTATCGAGAAATTATGCAATAATCGTTTACAAAATCAAAAACCCTTAGAAAAATCAGGAACAGGAAGTAAAGTTAAAGTTATCACACACTCTATATAAAGATCAGGAAACGTACCAAGACCACACACCCCTCTGGCTACAATTTAACGACTTTTCTGCCAACTTCTCCCCCCTCCCGCTCCACATATGCACAACCAGCTGTGCATAGCTAAATACCTCTAACCCTCGTTCTTAAATTCCCCCCAAAAAAAAAAAAAAGTAAATGCTCTGCACGCACTTTTTAATTGCATCGACGACCGCCCGCATTGCTCCATAAATTCTTCTGCTCATCGAACCTAAACGGTGGCCGCGAGCGCAACAACGAATGCAATTTAAGATTTCACACAACTGTGGAGAAAAGATCTAACACCTTTTGTTAGACAATAAGCAAAACCCACAGAACAACAATGAAAAGAGAGAAAACAATAAATTATGCACGAGAGGATCTTTCATCGTCGGAAAGCGAAACAAATTAAATAACAAAACCGCAGGGAAACCTTCGTTTTCGTTTTCGTTTTCGATTTCATTTCATTTTCTTTACCTGAACCCAGCTCAAACGTCAACGCTCGTCATTGTCTCTTGAATGGACATTGATGGTGGTCTGCCGGCACTAGACTCCTGGGCATAATTTGTAATGTCCGACACGTCAAAGGCGAGGGAGTCGGCTGAACGTTGACTTGCTTGCAGGTGCAAGCATCGAGTCCACGCACAGGAAACGGCGCTAGTGGAATTTCTAATGAGAAGGAGCTTGGCTGGGTAGGCGGTTCATGCATAAGTAAGAAGTGTAAGTGTGGCCAACCCCAGAGTCGGGCTTCTCATTATGTAATAAAAAGGCGTAGCACTTGCCCAACAACTTTGGGGCGCATGTGTGCAAGCATTTACAGGCTTTTTATTAAATTAAAGTGTGTAATAAGGCGCCTATGAACTGGGGACACGCATAGCCCCCCCACCAGCTGCGCTTCTTATCGGCTTGTTCGGGGGTAAAAAAAAAGTCAAAGTAATTATGACGTTGGGTTTATGGAAATGTGGTTTAATTTCTGTTGAGGAAGGGGAACACTAAAGGTAAGGTTTATGCGGTAGATGGGAGAGGTTTAGCCAGTTGCCAGCTGGGTACCCCCAAGTTGCTTAAACAGCATTAAAAGAGATTGATTAAGTTTTGCAAGCCTCTTCATGACATTCCCGCATAAACTTTATAAAACCTTTGTCATATTTTTGCTATTCAAATGATTGAAACGTGTATAATGTGAAAAGGTAAATATGAATAATGCTCCACATTAACATTATCTAAGCTGCTCCTCTACTCCGCCCAGCTCATTATCATTAGAATAGACAAGGTAACCCAAATTAGGGATTCCCCCTTTGCCCTGCATTTACAGCCCCGGCCTATTGCAACAACTGACTGAACTGCCACATTACTTAACTTCCGCTTCCTGACACACACACACACACACAGCAAGCACACTTTATGTGGATAATTTCACAGTTCTTTGGTCGCGCACGCATTTCTCGCATCCATTTTTGGTGTCTACCCGTAAGACCTACGCCAAATGTCAGAGAAATTAAATTTAAACGCAAGGCAACAATCCATCATCTGGTAATTACTGCGTCAACACGTCAGCCGCACAGCAGACGCTGGTTGGGGGGGGGAGGGCACCAAGGTACAGTCACCACCCACACAATGAGCGAGAGGGAAGATAACGACTTGACTTGTCATAGCTTCCGCCAAATTTAAGAGATTTTCGGCTAAAGGAAGATCATCCTTTAGACAGCTGCGCCTTCAGCCCGGTCTATGCCTCATTAACCATCGTTTTCTGTGTGATAAATAATTTGTATGATTTTTCCTATTTTTCTTTTTTGGCCATAAGCAATTAAGTTTTTGTGCAACTGTAATTGACAGTACACCGCATTTTCGGGGCGTTTCGGTAGGCGTGTTCATGTTGAAACTCTAATGAAATATCCAAGGGGTGCAATTTGTGCAAAAAGAAAAAAAAAAACAGAAAACGCACTTAGGGTTGCCATTCGAATTGGGATCAACATATTGTCGAAGTTTTTCCACTCTCAGCTCACAGCGGGTGTGCCGCCTTGCACTTGGGCGGGCTTGTATGAGATGAGGAGGAGGAGGAGGATGAAAAGGAGGAGGGGTAAACACTGTTGCAATTCTACTTTCAACTATAAGCGACAGCCTTCTAATTATGTTGATGTATGACTTGAAGGGTGCCGACATGGCAGAGTGGGAAATATTGAATGAGTTACACTCGGAGAGAAAGTAACGGAGAGTGGGAACGATTTGAAATGACGCAGATAGAGCAGCTACTCTTTCAAAATGAAACTAAAGTTCTTTTTATTTAACAATGGGAAACTTTGAGTTTTGGTTCATTGATACAGAAAAACAGCTTTACAGAGAAGGCAGTACCAAGTTGGTCTTTCGCAAAATAATTTCTTGATAAATGCCCCAAAAACTATGTCTGATTTATCTCCCAAAATAATTATCAATTTAAATGGGCAATTGAGAGTCCACACTAGTCCACACAAGCAAAAATACTCATAGTTTCCTAAAACTTTTGATCCGCCTTCGTAATGCAAGCATATAAACCTGTGTCTTATTTGGTTGGGAAGATCAAAATCAACAAAAATCTGTTCTCGGAATTAGTCCATCACATGTAGATCTTTAGTACTTTTAGGGGTTTAAAATATTTAAGCTTTTTCTGCACTTTTCTTTCGTTTTTTATCTCTTATTTATTTTTTATCGTAAAGTAATACTTCTTAGTTTTAAAATGAACCATCCCAAACATTTCAGCGATTTTTTAAAGCGGAGACATACCATTTTGAAAACATTTCTTAAAGTTATTATATTGTCTACAGCCCAAAAATATGCTATGCGAAATCACTTAGTTCGCTAGTCAAATTGTCAAAAGCATTCATGGCATACCAATGGGCTGTAAAATATATGATCAACTAGAGCACGAATATAATCCAAATTGTATATTTTCGCTTTCAAAAATCGCAAAATTGCTTGGAATAGTTTTATTTCAAATTGAGATATAATACTTTAAGAAACAATCCATGTAAACAAAATGAAACGAACTGGATCTCAACCAAACGTGCATACAAAAGGTCAACATGTGCTGTAATGATGTATGTTAAGTTCAAATTACTGAAAAATCTAGACGGTATGGACATTTCTGAAAACAGATTCGTGCTCAGTATACAAAAATCGTATGTTTTTCGATTTTTCTATCTATTACTATGTTTATACGCACCAAATTATTCGTGATTAAAGCCCTTCAAAGTATGCAAAATTTAGTTCCTTATGTTGTTATGTATTAATATGAAGCCATTGCAAGTCTCTCATAGATATTCGACACTGCATATTCAATCAGATTGTTGGGTACTAAACAAATTGTTGACTTAAGTTTAATATAAAGTGCATAATTGTCCAAAACTATGATTTTCAAATAACATAGCATACTTTAAAGGGCATTAATCAGGAATAATTTTGTGTGTTTTAATGCAGTATATGCTAGCTTTGCTCTAAACTCTAGTCTTATTACACAAATAACAAATATCAATATTAATTAAAAAATTCAACCATAAAAAACTTTCAAAACTATATATTTTATAACTTTGGGATAAGGATAATATAGCCGTTCGTGAAGTGTATGAAAAAAAAGGTTGTACTAAGCGCAGATGCAGCCCGGTTTGTAGTACAGATCGGTTCGTTCCGCGACTTTTTTGTATATAAATCCGAATTACACATAGTAAACACTTAATTTATTAACATGACTTATGGCCAATAATCTTACACAGAAAACAAAAGTTCCAAAATAAGATCTATTTGGGAAGAAAATGTCTTAAATATCTTTTTAACCATCCAACGATGCTGAAAAATCATCCCAAGGGTAATCCTTTTTCATATTCATTGGATGATTTACAGCTCGTTTGGATGATTAAAAGGATTTTTAAGACATAATATCCCTTCCAAATGAACACGGGAAATCATCTAGCCGATAATTCTTTCATTTTTTCTCCGTGTGGAGTCAAATTCTATATTAATCGGATCCGATAGGAGGTCTTCCCTTCTGTATGCTATTAAAATCTGACAAATTTCAAGGATAAAAGTATATCAAAATGATCTTCAGACGAGGGAGTAATCCAGTTGTATTAAAACCTTTCATCAAGAAAGTCTATAAATTAATGCAAAAGCACTTATAGTTGTTGGCTTCCCAAAACTTCATATGATTGAAAATCTAGTGTATATAATAATTCCATTCGCATGTGAAAGTTCCCTCTTACCCAAATCAACACCTTTCCAAATTCGTTGCTTTTGCAAATCCACAAAACCTCACAAAAAAAATTTGTAGTGCATTAAACCACACGCACAGCAGGACATCGTCACAGGACACCCACAAAACTTGCCGTACACATAAAGCGTTTGGGTAAATTATGAAATTATAAACATGCCCCTGCCTGCACACACACACACACACACACACACACTCCCACACACAGTGTGTCTGGCCGAGAAAAGTAATTTAATTGTCGCAAAAATGTCGAAAACAGCTTTCGAGAGTTTTGCATTAACATAAAACAAAGAGCCCGAAAATTAATAACTGGAAATTATAATTACAAGTGCTCACATGTGGTCCTCGCTGATTCAGAGAGTCAGGCAGGCCCAGGCAGGAGAGAGCAGCAATTCGGGTGATTAAAGTTAGCAGGTCGAAAAAACGAAGTAATATATGGTAGCGGTTCATAATTTATACGATTTGAAGGCATCTTAATGTCAAAGTGTCTCAGTGGAATGAAATTTTTATATATACATATGTGTGGCCATTAAACTAGCGAGGGCAGTTTGATATTTGAGGGATTTTTTAAAGCAGGCTTCGGTTTCCTTATTCAGCTCCCAAAAGTATGCCAAAATATATAATTTTTTTCCATTTCACTTTCTTCATTTGAGTGTGCGGGGGGGGGATATATATATACATAAATTTTAATGGCATTGTGTGCATGGTTGAAACGATTTATGATGCGCCACGCACGCGGTTAATTAGACACAGCAAAAAAGGAGGCCACTGGCTTTGGGGGAGACAACTGCGGAAGCTGTAAGGGGGGGGATTTCGCTGTTGTTGTTGTTGTTGTTGTCGTTATCCTTTTCAATGTCACACACGACGCATCATGTTTTTATCTACAGCAGCCCCCTCGAACAGTGAAATCGCCAAGCAGAGCTCAGATTTCACTTGGTTAGGCAGAGGCTGAGCCAAAAGGGGCTTAAGCAAAATTTCAAATTTTTAAATTCCAATTTTTTTAACTTTTTCAAGAGAGAAAAAATGTTTTTTGAAAACCCCCCTGGGAAAATGTTTGACTAAGCCTTTGGAATAAAGAAATGACTATGTTTGGTATGCGGCGGGAACGTTGGTTGGCAGCTCCCCTCCCCCCACCGCCAACTTTGCTGCTTATATCATTTAATCTTTAATATCCTTTCTCAGCGTCGACTTTGGTCTTTTTGGCGTTGCTTGTTTTTGTTGTTTTTGTGTTGTCCTGACGTCTTGTCTTACGCATGTGTGTGTGTGTGGGAGCCTTAGCCTAGATTTATCACTTTGGCACATACACGCATACATACATACATACATCTATTTTAATGTTTTTGTCTTCCCCAAATCTTCATCTGGCATTGTCGAGCTTCTTTTCTGTTTTGTTTTTGTTGCCAAAAATATCTTTATGCCTCATAAGTTTAATTTGGCGCAAATTGTTTTTATTTGCCTCAGACGCCAGCGCAACAAAAACAAAAACAAATGCCCCCACCCAGAGTTGCCACATACATGTATGTGAGCCAGCCAAAAATGGACAAGCGAAATTCCTTGTGAATGTCATTAGTATAATTGAAAAAGCCGTTGGCTGCAGGCCAACCCAACCAACATATACACAAAAAAAAAAACTAACTATATGCATGTAAAGCGCGACACACGAAATCCCATAGAAAAAAAAAAAAAAGTGCAGCACCACTTTTTTTTTACTTCTCTTGAACCGCTTCGATAAAGCCAGACAACATGGTAAGGCGGCTCGAAACTGCATGTGCATAAATTTCACAGTTGACATCAAGCGAATGTACATGAGATATTGCTTAGAATACTTATATCCGCCATGTAACTACATGAAATTTATTTATGGATGGTGGCAACCCGCAAAAAAAAGGAAGGCAACAATAATCATAAACTATTAGAAATGGGAATAAATTGGTTGCCATTAAAAACGTAACTTCATCCCATTTGTAGTTTTGCTCCACTTTATGTCGTCGCTTGCCTTTACATTTCTCAGTCTGTTAATTCCTTCATAAACATTAAGACATTACAACTATTGATTGCTTGCAAAGATAACCTTCCTTCATGACCAACTAACATGCATAGATACAATTTATGTTATCCTGTGCTGCCAACAGCCTCCTCAGCCTTGTCTTTAATATATATACAAATATCCTCTGTGCTCACATCAAAAGCATTGCATACCAGAAAATAAATAGCATTTCATGCAAAGAAAATATTTTGCATAGAGGTAAGTAAGTAAAAGAAGCCAAAAATATGCGAGACCTGAAACTACTTCAGTTTTGGAAAACACAGAACATCAAGTGGTATGATTACATGGTGGTGGTAGTTTTTCTATGTAAATATAGATTTTGGATACACACAAGTTTATTATGCTGTTTATCAATTGATTTGATCTTAAGCACTTTTGGATATTTATTACCAAAGGGGAAGCTACATACTAGGAAATCAAACGGGGGGAGCTGGCTATGTTTTTCCACATTGTATCGTCTTGCTAAAGCTCTTAACTGATTGTTTGTCTTGCCAACTCACTCGCCTCCTCTCTCTCTCTTTCTCTCTCTCTCTCTCTGTGTGTGTCTCTCTTGGCCACTTGGAACAAATATTTCGCAACTATTTTCTATATTAGAAACACAATCCAAACTGGGCACAAGGTACAACCGTGTGTGTGGGTGTCTGTATTGTTGATATTTATTTGAATCTTGACTGTCTCCTACAATCCTTGTACATACATATGTACATATATGTTTATCTTCTTGCTGCTGCCATTTTACCAAAGCGAATTTCATTTGAAATTGAACTTGTTTTTGCGCCAATAAATTGTATAGCCAAAGTATTTTGATTGCGTTCGAGAGAGGGAAACCTGTGTTTTATTTCCGGTTCACAAACACACGAATACAAAATAAAAATACAAAAAATACAAAAAAAAAAACCAGAAACCTAAACTAAAAACCTAAAGCTAAATGCCAAAGCAATAGGCTAAAGTAAATCAACAGTAAAAGCAACCAAGCAAGTGGAGCATGGAGTGGGCCGTAGAGTTACAAGGGGCAGGGCAAGCAAGTTTAACTAAAAGTTCACTTTACTATTTTTTTTTATTAGTCTTCTATTTGTGAGTGTATGTGTGTGTGAGTGTGAGTATGTGTGTGTGTTTGTGCCGTAAACTCGTTTGAGCAATTCAAATAAATACCACCATTTATTTGTTAGGGGCGTCAAAGGAAAAGTTAATGTACTAATTTCTCAATTGAAAGCTAAAATAGAAGATGGAGAAACCAGAAATAGACTCTGAATAAGGTTGTAGACGAATTTGAAATACTCTAGCATGGCGAATGGGAAACAGCATATATATCTGCCTGTTATCTGTTATCTAAGAGCCATAAATAGTTGAGAAAAAATGTTAAAATAGTTTCCGCTGGCAGGAGGACTAACTGAAACATATACTTGATTAGATCTCAAATGAACTGGATGAAAAATACCTTAGTTTACTGTGAGTTGTGTGTCAAATAACTTACATAACAACTCCGATGACCTACTTCTCATGCAGCTTCTCATATATTTTTGTGCTTCTCCAACTGTTTCTTTTTGGAAAACCACCCATTAAACTTCAGACAAGTAAAAATACAGCTTTTAATGCTGCTCTAACTATTTCTTCTTGGAAAGCCTCCTATGGGATTTAAGACTAGTAAAATTACAGCTTAGGTGTGTTCTCTGATGTTCTCGTGATCTGTTAACTAGGTCCACCCGTATACCTGGTTTGAGTCAATATAAAAAAAGCAAATAAAAGATAAAAATGCACAAAAAAGTTGAAAATAAACTGAAAAAAAAAACAATTCAGCGGTAATATATAGAAAGCTGTCATACCGAATGACCGCCTACTGCGCCACGTGTTAAACTAAAATAAAACTGAGCTGCAAAACGAAATGTGCGCCCACAGCTTTAATTTTTTAAGAATATTCCTACTGTTCAAATGGAAGTATCCACTTAGGTCCCGACCTTTTCAAGTTTAAAGCATATAAAAAGCATATAAATCGATTTGAACCGAACCGAAATCCTAACTTCAGAACAGGTTAAGCTTTAATGAATTTTTCACTCTTGGATCGGCTTACGGGTCGGCTTACACAGCGACAAGTAAGTAAGTAATTATTTTCCAAACCATTTTGCACTTATTTTTAGTCCCTTGGCACATGTCATCTGATCTATTAATCGATAATTTAAGAGTCACTCCACAAATACAGGCAAGATTTGATATAGAAAGTGAGATATGAAACGAAAATCGTAAGAGATTTGTGGGACGGCTGCCTTTAAGGCACAATTCTTATGTGTATGACCTTATTTTTAGGCCATTTGTAGATCCCGTAATTGAAAGTGCTTGAAAGGTTCTTGCTACTCTCTATTTTTTGCACTATTTACAACATTAATTGCAAATAAGAGCCGATCCAGAATCGAACTTCTCGATTTACTCACCTCATAAATTCAAACTTGAACATATCCTTCATAACAAAACCTTTGCATAATATTTTGGATGGGCTAGAGACTTCGAGGCAAATGTTCTTCCGAAAATCAGAGCTTTGCTTTCTTGCTCAATTTAAAAGTTATCATAGCTGCTATCAGGATATGAATTGAACTCTTCAATAACATAAAGAAACACAACTTTTACAAGTAAAAACTAACTAATTTCAGACTTTATCAAACATCTTGTTCTTAAGAAAATACTGAACCAATCTAAAAACTGGTTCAGTTTATGAACGAGCTTAAACAAAGACATTGTTGAATATGACAAGAAAGTGAGAGTCTCAAGTAAGAGTTTGCTGTCTTTGTGAATCCGCTTGCTCGACTTATATCTCGGTGCTTTACAAAAACAATCGTGCTGATGGGCATAATGGTCAAACTTATTTAGTTATATGGCTTATTTAGTTATATAGCAATGAAATTTCGACAGATTGTTTCAATATATTAGATACATTTTCCATTTCAACCCAAGTTCCTGCAATTAGTTTTCATACTCTAAACCATTTATAGCTTTTATATAGCAATATGTGTCGTTCGATAAGCTGTAAATTATAAACGAATTCCGCATTTTAGTCCCAAAACCACATACCAACACACATCCATTCCATATTCACCGCCAACTGCTCAAGTAATGCTTCATATTCGAAAAATACCCTTTTCTTCATCCACTTCTTCTGCCACAAAGCACATCTCAAAAAGTTTTCGGCTTGTGGCTTTAAAACTAAACAGCGCACTTATCTTATTGAGCAGCAGCAGCATCAGCGTCATCATCATCATCATCCAGAGACTTAATGTCGGAAAACTACGCCAAAAACTATACGAGAAAGAGCAACATCGCCGAGAAAACTCTAAAAACTTGCCAAAAACGAGTGTTCAATGGGCAGAGGGAGCTGCAGGAGGAGGCGAAGGACGAGGAGGTGCTGCTATAATAATTACAGCAGCGCCGCAAAAGGGGACAGAGGACCAGCCTCCTTCGATTGGCATGCTTGGCTTTTACGCTTTGTCGATTTGTGCAAACAAACAAATCAACTTTGGATAATTATTGCACATCAATCGTCTGCTGCTACGGACAAAACAAAGCCAGTGCGGGTTTAAGGCCACAAGTTGAGAGGAGAAAGGAATTTCCACTTCCAAGTTTTGCCTTCCGACGATGCAATGCAGCAGCAGCAGCGAATGCCCCAGAGGTGATTCCCTCGATGCTCTCGAAACTTTTCCGTGTGGTTTTTGCGTACATTTGTCTGATTTGGCAGTCATCAAGCAGGCCGGCAGGCAGGCAGGCGGGCAGGCGGGCGTGCTGGACCAGCATCCAGCACCCAGAAACGTCATCATCATCATCACCATCATCGGCGTTAGCGTCCCCTGTCATCTCTTCATTGAAATCGTTACGAGCAGCTTCCGTTTCGTTTACAAATTTCGTGCTGCAATAACCGCAATAATGTTCCTCCCCACCCCGAGTCACTTGCTCAGCTTTGATTGTCGATACGGAATCGGTTTTTGGGAAGTTTCCTAACAGGCGAAATTGGTATTTCATATGCAATGCCATCGCTACACTACACATTGTGAGCATAGACAATGACTTCTCGACTGCATTTTGTACATTCTTACTGTTATGTCATCATAATTGACCAAATGAACCAAATCCTTGCTGGACCCGAGGTTTACAATCAAAACTCCCCCAAGTCCTAAATAGACAAAGAGCAATTGGGAACAAAAACTACAAATATTTGACGACACACTTGGAAGTTAGGGTTAAGCGGCGGAGTGGTCAAACTTTAAATTTTCGACAAAGATGGGGAAATGTTGAAGAAAATCTGCCAAAGATGTTAATTTTGGCTGGAATCTTGCAATCCGAAAGCTTAACTCTCCAGGTGACAAATAAATAAATATGTCAGTTATGGTTTAACTTCGGAACAAAACCTAAGATGAATCTTACATTAATAGAGCTTTCGGAAGGTTGTTTGGATTACTGTTCATATCCCCAAATTTCCGATAATAGGACCCCTAGGACCCCTCATCTTACCACAAAACAGAACTAATGGCAGATAACAAAGTAACCCTAATGGTGATGGGAGGCTTAGCTTTGAAGCCTCCTCCATAGCAAATAATTTAGTATGCCCTGTGTAAATTAATCCACCTCTCTTCATTGAAATTCTCTGCCAAATTATCAATAATCTACGCAATTTGCAAGTTGAAAATGTAGAAGTACAAATAAATTTCAGAAAATTATGTTAAACGAAGTAATTTCCGAAGTGTTGTGAGCTATTCTGTACAGCTTCTATATCTGATGATTATAAGTTGACGAATGGATGAAAATTAAAAAGTTTATATACCCTTGCAGCAAGTTTTTGTATCTAATTCAAAGGACATTTCCACTAAAAACAAAGAAGCTTTTCACTTAGACTACTCTTCTGACACTACTTTTGTATGACAGCTATACTATATAGATGTCCGATTTCGACCAAACTTAGTGGAATCATGGGAAAGCATAGCAAACTAATAAATACAAAGTTTGGAGGCGCTTTCTTTGAAAACAAAAAAGTTTTTCTTACTAAAACTAGTTTCTCAACCGATCTTTCCTATGGTAGCTATAACCAATAGTCATCCGATTTTAACAAAACTTTGAAGAATTGTGTGAAAGCTTATAAAATAAATATGTGCCAATTTTAAAGAGGTTTCCATTGAAAACAAAAAGTTTTTCTCACTAAGACTATTTTTTCAAACTTACTTTTCAATGGCAGTTATACTTGTAGATGTCCGATTTCAGCCAAACTTTACAAAGTCGCGGAAAAGCGTAGAAAACTAATAAATACGGAGTTTGGAGACGTTTTCTATCACTAGAACTTGTTTTTCGACCGATTGTTCCTATGCCTGCTATATGCTATAGTCATCCGATCCGGCCGGTTGCGAAAAATGTGCAGCGTATTGGTACTACAAGAATGCAAGGGTACATAAATCGTGAGATCACTATGTAGAAGTCTAACTACGGCATGTAGAAACCGCCAATGTAGATAAACTATAATATTTTACAGTGTCAAGTAAGTAGATGACTCCGGGAGCATAAATCAAACTGGGAATCCAATTTGAAAATGAAGTCTGGCATGTGTACTTGGGATCTAGTTGGAGAATGTGTTTTGATAGACCTTTTTAGTATCACATATTCAGTGGTAGCTCTGAAATCGAGTGGTTTGTTAATCTCTCGACGTATCTGGCAAAGTCAAGCAACTTTTACTGATTTCATTTCATTATTTTAAGCTCTAGTAAGAAGATTTGGTTGTTAAACTTAGATATTACAGATTTCATGAGAACTCTTCACAGGCGACAAATGCAAAGGGTATAAAAAGTATAAGACTCTAAACTTAATTTGGTGTGTCAATTGCCACAGCGCATCAACTTAGATCAAAATTAATCATTCGTTGAACAAATTAAGTAACTTCCAAACTCCCCCACATTACTTCCGCCCTTCTTTCTTAGGCACCAAACCTCTCCACCTCAATCAAATTTTTGTAAAATTCTGCCACAATTTCTCATTCTCGCTACAAAATCCGACTTAAATCAAATTACCCCTCACTGCGCTTGCCCTGTCAGAAAGTTTAACTTTTCAGTGACCCACAAACCGAATAAAATAAAAATAAACCCCCAAACTTTGATCTAGTTGGATAAACTATTTAAGCAAAAGGCAACCTTTGGCACAACCCCTCTGACCGAAGAAAAAAAAAAAATATAGATAAAACCAAAGCTCAAACGCACGTCTCTAGTTTATTAAATTTGTGGCAACACTTGGACTTGGGTTGTGCACGGGGAGAAGATGGATAGCGGGACTGCCCCTGACATTTCTGCGGCTCAACTCTGAGTCATAAAATGATTGCATGCTCTACGTAACAACACACACAAACACAGACAGACAAAGTCACAGACTCACACACACACACACACACAGGCAGAGACACTACCAAAACACTTAGCGGCAGGTAGGACCAAAAACAAATGTGTGAAGGGAAGGAAGTGTGCTTTGCAAATATACACCAAGAGAAAAATATCAAAGCCACAAAAAAAATCTATCATATTTCAACAAGATAAATAGGAAAAGTTGCGGTTCCCAGGACTTTCCTCTTCATTTATTGATGCGAGAAGAAAAAGTGCATGGAGGTGGAGATAATGTTTCAATTTCACTTTCGCTTAAAGTTTGCGCAAGCCAAAAATTTATGGCACAACTATTTTAGGTGGAAACGAAGATTCAGATGCGAATTGATTTCAACAAATCTTTAGCTTTAAAAGTATCTTTATAGTATCTTTCACAATTCTAGCCACATTAAGATTAATTTTATCAATTCAATCGAAATTTTTCTCTGTGTCAAACTGAGGCTCACTCAGACCTTCCAAAAACGTCCCAGGCGTCATCATAAACATTACCAAAGCTAACTTCATCATCATCATTCCCATCATAATCATCATCCTGGCGATGATCACAGCATTCTCGCCCGCCCACCATTAATGATTACATGCCAAGCAGTTGCATCTCCGCCCCCCTTCCACCCTCTCCTCCGCACCAGGCATCCCCCGGCTCCATGGTCTACTATGTGCTGGTGTGTGGCAAATATGAAATTTATAGTTTTATGATGACTGCTGAGTGTGCCACTGCCAACGCCTTTTACGGCTGCTAGACCAACTAAACTTTACGAGCCTGGCACAACCTACTAGCAGCTAGGCGAAGAAGGAACCAGGACTCCTGGCATAAATAAAATCATACAACTTGCTTCTGGCTCCCTCTCTGTCTAACTCTCTTTATTTCCGCCTACTTGGGCGCCATTGCCGATTGCAGTCCCCTCCGCTCCACTCCGCTCGCTCTCGGTGTATCAAAAATCTGCGGCAGAACCAAGCAAAAGTTCAAGTTTTATGTGGGAAAATGTTCTAAAAGGATGAGGACGGAATCCACTTTCAACCTTCTGCATGCCACAAATATGTTTTTGATTATTATGACTCTTCGAGATTATGCAATTTTATGAATATGAATGGTTTATGTGCAGGTATGGCGCGAAAAATGAATTGCATTTGCGGAGTTTTGCCACGGTGCTGGAACCTGGATGGCTGGCTGGCTGGATGATGATGATAAGGATAACGAGTGGTGGAAAAGCAGCAGTTTATTAAGTCGATGTCTTTAAATTTGTACGAAATTTAAATCTAATTCTCCACTGTCGACACTGTCAACTCGATTGAGTGACGCAGTGAGTGACAGTGGAGAGAGACAGAGAGAAAGGGGGGAGATTGTGGAAAACGAGGAAGTGGCAGGAAAAGCCAGCATGGAGTGTGCGAAATGTTGATAGAGAAAGTCCTAATGTCAAAGGCGGGCCCATACAACAGGCCAAGCCAAATACAATGGGAAATTGGTGAGTCGGCTTGGAAGAATTGGCAAGTGCTCTTCGGACGACATGAAGTGGATTGGGTTAATAAATAAAATGATGGTTAAGTTTCTCAGGAAACATGATATAATAATTACCGGGTATCGCAACCGGAAGTGCCTTTTCGCTTGTTCAAGAAAATACATTGAAAATCCAAAGCAACCCAGTTGTTATCTACATTTTTGATAGATTTCGATAGAACTTACTCGCTACACCAGCTTATTGAATGCTACCTTGTCGTGATACACCGATTTACACCTTTTAGTCATCGAACCAAGGTCGACTTAGAATGTCAAAGTTAGGCAGTACTCTACCTTGTAGTTTTTTTATCATGCTAAGGATATACTTTATTGTCAACCAGGCTGTGCAGTTTTTTCCTCATTCCAAAGATAATTTGAGGAAGTGCATAATCCTTGAACAGTTATACTATAAACAGAACTATCAATTGACATAACTTTCCAACATTTTTGTGGAATATTCTTAGAAAATGTGACTGCTGAAATAATCTAAAAACGAACACTTCTCCATGACTTATTTATCATCATGATGAAGTTGTATTTGCTTATAGAAAAATCCTTTATTTCCCTGTTCCATTGTTCCGTAGATATAAGAAAGTTTTATATCAGCCGAAAAATCTTTCAGTGACATTTTAAATAGATTACAAAATTCTCGATATCTCCTCTTCTGCATGCTCGTAATCGAAGTACATAACATATAACAGAGTAGGGAACGATTTCTCATCTTCTAAATAGCTGATAGCTTCGTTATTTTCAAGGTTTTTGAAACAGATCTGACAGATAACAGCGATATAGAAGTTTACAAGTCGGAATATATACATTTATCATCTCATATTGAAATTCCCACACATTCTCCAAAACATTACCATTTGCAAAGGGTATATAAAAACACATAGAAGAAAACGTCTGCGACCATATAAAGTACATATATATATGATCCTGATCAGCATGACTTGCATGGCAGATATGGCCATATTCGTCTGCTTTTATGCTATCTCCTACGTCAGTTTAAGAGCTGTCATCACGAATCTTTACACATAGTCTATTAACCTAATACTCTGAACCCACTGGATCGGAAGACTATATAGCTTATAGGTGCCTCAGGAACGATGGGTCGAAAAACTAGTTCTGCAAAACTTCGTTTTTATTAGTTTTCTTCGCTTTTTCATTATTTTCCAAAGATTTCTCGAAATCGGACCAGCATAGATTTCAACTGCCCGACTATAACATACTCTGTACCTCCCAAGGTTAGTCTTTAAGGGCCGATTTCACAACTTCTACATGGAGCTAAATGTCACATAAACTAACAAATAACAGAGTATAATTTGATTTATCTGACACATAGCAGCTATCTAGAAGATACAAAATCGGCACTAAAAGTGTGAAGGTGTGTTTTTTTGGGGGGTCTGAGGGTGTTTTCTCTATGGCTCGAGATCGTTCATCCAGTATTCACCATTCCTTTGTCGGATTGATAAATAATACTGATTACTTATTATGTACAGAAGGTATATAACTTGTATCCATAAAATTGTTGTATTTATGAGGTTTTTTCCAAACTGCGGTGGCGGAAGGGGGCGTGGCTTCCATTTAGAATAAACTCGACTGCAAGTATAAGAAGTGTTGTTGGAGAATTACCAACTGGAATGCTTTACTAAGATATATGAAACATATTTCAGAGTGTGGCAAACCTCTCACTGACCCCTGGCTTTTAGTACTTTCACTCAAATCTTATTAGCTATCGTATGCCAATTTTTCCGCTTTCAAACATCCTCTTTCTGTATTCAATTTCGTTTTTAGATTCAAAATACTTTTCCAATTTTAGTTTAACAAATAATCCAAGCTATTTATTATCCTTCAGTTACCAAGTTAATTTAACTTCTCACATCTGCTCACCTTTAAGCTGATGCCAAAGCTCTCCTATTAACCGCAATCGACCTTTTTTTTAGTTTCTATACCCTACACCTTATAGCCAAACAAACCAAACCAGCTGATAAAAAAAATCTAGCAAAATGACTGCAATCTGTCGTCTCAACGTTGATGACATTTTGAGTGAATGAACGAGCCTATCTCCCCCCTTGCCAACCCCCTCAAAATGAAAGAAGAAAAAAAAACCAAAAACAAAACTCAACCATGCTCACCCCATGCCGTTCCTCCACAGCTCCCGCCACGTTTTTAACAAATTGGTGTGATCCCAGAGTGACGCGTCATATTCGCAGACACTTTAGCAGCAGCAGCCGCCTGCCGCTGGGAAGTCTGGACCAGGACCAGGACCAGGACCTGAACCGGGACCAGAGCCAGGACAGCAGAGAAATTGCCAACGAGTTGAGTCGTTGAGCCAAAAAACCAAAACATACGCAGCATTTATAAGGCAGGCAACAATGATGCGTGCGGCGATGGGGTGAGAGTTCAAGGGGGCATATTGTTAACGCCCACTCAACTCTATGCCATTTTTGTATTGATGGCCTGTCTGCCGCACAGATTTTATATAAAGCCGCCCCCAGAACTTCGATTTTGATGTGTGTGTGTATGATTGGGAGTTGGACACAGCCTTTGGCATCGGTGTGTGTTGATTTTTTTCGTTCTTTTTGTCTGTTGTTGTTTTTGTAAGCAAATCACTAAACAAAAAGCACACAATGCAGTTAAAGAGAAACCGGAGCATGGTGAACGCTTACGAGAAATTGGAAGACCAAATATGAAGCAGAATAAATACCCTAGGCAAAAAATTTGATACATTCAAATTTCTCTAACAATTCCCTTGAATTCTTCCTTGAATTTCTTGTGGATAACTAAGAAAAATCAACTTTGCCATTGATGAACTCTGTTTGATAGGGTAATCAGATGAGGCAAAGAAAAACACACAAATCGTCCATTTCCGTCAACGCAACACGAGAGCAAAATTGCTGTAAATTTAATCCGCTTGTGTGTGTTTTCCCTCCTCTCGGTTCCTTCCTGTACTCTCATCCTGTGCCCCGTCAATTTGCACGCGTAAAGTGCGCCATCTAGTGTCGTTTATGCGCACATTTGGCGCACATCAATTTGCGGTGCAGACATTAGTCTTTGCATTTTTTATTAAAACGACAACGCGCCAACACGGCGTATGCTTAATGCGAGGCGTGTGTTAGCCGAGATGGCCATTAATTGCCGCAGTCTCTTTCTCTCTCTCTCTCTCTCTCGCTCTCGCTCTTTCTCCTGCTGACTATATCTGCATCCCTTTGTCTTTGATTAGCCGCAGACAACTTGGACATGGAAGTCAGCTCATTGGAGAAATTACATTTACATATTAAAATATGCCAAAATGCAGCAGACAGACAGACAGACGATGTCGACAACAACCCGGCTCTGGCCTTTTTAGCCTTTGGTCAATTGCCCAGCCATGTGGTGGATGTTTACTTGTTGTTGCTTAGGCAATAGGCGTGGACAGAGCGGGTAGCATTCCCTAGAGGTGGATACAAATAAGTCTAGTCATGCATCTAGGCATCTAGGTAGCCTAAAATAATAGCCGAGGGGTGGCCAAAGTGTTGCAGAGATTACGGGAATTAGCTAATTTGTGGGAAAAGCTTGAATGGAAATTTTATAAAAAAATATGCCAAGTTCTAGGGAGAAGTTCGCTCTATCTATCTTTAAATTAATCTTTAGTTCTCTTAGCTGAGTTGAAGGATAAATTGACACATTCCCCATCTCACAACCTTGACTTCCTGTCTTTTCCACTGAAAACAAACAAGTTTTTCTCGGTAAGACTACTTTTCTGACTCTACTTTTCTATGACAGCTATAATATATAGATGTCCGATTACGACCAAACTCAGTGGAACTATGGGAAAGCATAGCAAACAAGGAAAAACAAAGCTTGGAGGCGTTTTCTTTGCAAACAAAAAAGTTTTTCTCACTAAAACTAGTTTCTCCACCGATCATTCCTATGACAGCTATGACCTATGGTCTTCCGATGTTGACAATACTTTAAAGAATTGTGTAAAAGCTTGTAAAATAAATAAATGATAGGTTTAAAAAGGTTGTCATTGAAAACCCAAAAGTTTTCCTTACTGGGACTATTTTTCTAACCTTACTTTTTTATGGCAGCTATACTATATAGATGTCCGATTTCGACCAAACTTGTCACAATCATGAAGAAGCATAGAAAACTAGTAACTACGGAGTTTCGAGACGTTTCCATTAAAAACAAAAAGTTTTTCTCACTAAAACAAGTTTTTTGACCAATCATTCCTATGCCAGCTATACGTTATGGTCATTCGATCCAGCCGGTTCCGACAAATATGCAGCGTATTTGTACAAGAAGACTTCGTGCAAAGTTTGGTCGCCATAGCTTAGAAACAGACGGAGGAGATATTATAGAAACAGACCGAAGGACGGATAGACAGACAGACAAGGCTAAATCAACCTAGCTCCTCATGCTGATCAAGAATATATATACTTTATGTGAACGGAAATGCTTTCTTCTATGCGTTACAAATTTTTATATACCCTCTGCAAGGGAATAATCGGGAAAGCTAAGCTGACTTCGTCTTTGCCGAAGTTTTTATACCCTTGCTTAAGTATTTTGAAAAAATTCTCCTTTTCCCATTTTCCGACCGATCGTTCGTATGGGATTTATATGATATAGTCATCCGATTTGGCCAAAAATTTGTCAAATTATGTGAAAGCATGTTGAACAAACAAATACAAAATTGCAGGATGCTGCCATTAAAAACAACAAAGTTTTTCTAACTAAGACTGTTTTTCAAACCTATCTTTTGAATGGCAGCTATACCATATAGTTGTCCGATTTTAATGAAACTTGTTAGAATTATAAAAAAAAACAGAAAACCTACGACTACAAAGTTTGGAGACGTTTCCATTGAAAAGAAAAAAGTTTTTCTCCCTAAAACTAGTTTTTCGACCGATTGTTCCTATGGGAGCTATGAGATATAGTCATCCGATCGGGTCGCTGTGGCAAAGCAGGAGTTCAGATGTCTCCTGCTCGCTGCCTCAAAAGGACAAGCCTAGCTTCTAAGTGTGGATTTCTGTTCATTTTCTAATTATTGTGACTATTCACATTCTGTTGTTCTTTAGAACAAGAGTTACAAGTTTATTTGACCATTGAACGATCTTTTGTTCTATCTAAGCTTAATGAAAGATATTTGTAGCCAAAGCAAAAGCGTTCCGACTTTGTGTTGCATTATTTCCCCATATCCCCTACCAAATTCCTTAATTACCCCTCGCCAACCAATGTTGGCATGTTGCATACAAATTTTGCCCTTTGGTCTTTTTAGGCCTTGCAAAACCCTCTAAAGTCCTGTTGGCTGTTTGCTATTATTGTTATTGTTGTTGCTCTCGACTATTGCATATTATGCAAAATTGTTTATGCAAATATGGCACAAAAAAAAAAAGAATTAATTTATTTGACTTGCATGCTAATTTACGAGCCAATAAATGCAGGCGATGAACGTGCAACGGGCGGCGGGGAGCACTGGGCTGGAATACATTGGCCAGGCGATTGTTAATTTATTGGTGCTCCCGATAGCCACCCCGCACCCCGCACCCCACAGCCTGGTGCTGCTGCTGTCAACCCCAACCGCCGTTATGTGTAGACACATTTTAAATTTAAACTCTGGGAAAACGAAACAACAAAAACCAGGGCACTGTATGTAGAAAATTATAACGCATTGGCCCCAAAAAATCAACAGCTGCCAGGCCACAGAAACCAAACAAACCGCATGCTGGAACCAAGTCCGCCCACCCGCTGCCAGGTTCTGGAGACGGCTGACCGAATGCCTAAACGGCATTGACCGCATGCGACAGAAAGAGAGGGAGTGGGAGAGAGAGAGAGAGAGAAACGTCATGCGTTGAAAACCAAAAAACCAATTTAAAAATTGCCACAGCCACCAAAAAGTTCAAAGTCGAGAAGGCAGCCAACCGTTCGACGCCGGAAAGCAGGCTATGAAAATCCACATTTCTTTGAATTTGGCCTAGGAAATTTTGAAGCTCAGCTCGTGTCAAGTTGAAGAGAGTCTTGGAGTGGCAATTGAAATGATTTCAATTGATTAGCGGATTGACAAGATCCAAGTTTCACAGATAAACAGACCTTCAATCACCCCAAAACCGGAAATTCTGTGCAATACTCTATCGCCCGGCCACTTAAACCAACTAATTGAATGGTTTCCCAAACTCTTTCCCACCATTTCCCTGTCAAACTCTGCCTCCCCACAGCATGATTTTTTTTTTCTTGTATTTACAAATGTTGTGCAACGGGTTTTGCTTCGGTTTTTGCGGTTTGCGCTGCCTTTTAATCAGGTGAAAAGCGCCCGGCACAAATGTCGCGTTTGTTTAATGCTGCATAATTTTAGGCGTTAAAAAAAAACCAACAAATTGCCGGTGTAACGGTACGAAACGCCCTCATCAAATATTCAAACGGTGGCCGTTCGCTCCCTCTCAAAAACAACGAGGGGGAGTAAAACAAAAAAAAAAAAAACCAACATACAAAAACGGCGTCAACAAAAGCCATCATAACAATTAATTTTGAAAACACGTGTAGATTGCTTTTTGCGGTTAGCAGCAGGACACGGCCGGCCTCCTGGCAGCCTGGCTAAAAATGCCAACGCCGCGACATCTCGACCTCTCGCACGGTTGGGCAATCATAAAACACTTTAAACATGTTTTCCTACTAGTTTATTAGTGTAAAACTCGGGCGTGGCTGCAGCCGGCTGGGCCGCTTTTTTCAACCCACCCGCCTACCCATTATTTATTTCAATGTCAAACAGAGTTGTCCACTTGGCTTTGCCCTAACCGAGCGAAAGGGTTGCTTACCAATGGCAAAGTATAATGGACTCAAGGGAAACTATTTGATAACTAAATCATGCTGAGGATAACTTGGAACAGGTAACAAATTTTAAGGTGCTACACATACGGTATGGTCAACCCTTTTAATTGGGATTGAAAAATATGAGCAGAGAGGTGTCGATGGCAGGAAAAGTTATGCCTTACGCACTATAAACAACTGAACTAAAGTTTAGCATATTTCAACGGGACACCTTAGCCATTGTAATAGGCTTTATTTTATACGAATTTTAGAAAGCTTGAACAATTCCAAATACTCTAAGGCTGTCTTCGAAAAGGCGTTGGAAATGCAGCTGGAATTCTTCTGGTTAAACAAATTGCACTTCTAGCCGTAGTTGACTTATCTACAGGGAATTCAAGTGTATCTGACAATGAGATTTAGTAGGAAACCCATTTTTATACACATATATAACATATACTACACATGCATGCATATAATGCCCTTTTAAGTATGCTACGTAATATGAAAATAATTATTTTAGTTAAGTAATTATTTTTTTATATGGCTTAACTTAAAATTTTTTTGTATAATCATAAATTACACAACAATCTGGGTTAACTTGCAAAGCACGCTTATTTATAACGCGACCATAATTAACTAGATGGAACTTCGATCCAAAAGATAATTACTAAGGGAAATAAAGTTTGCATACTTTGAAGGGCAATAATCTCGTATAATTTGGTACACCGTAACCCTGCAAACATTTTGTCTCGTTACTTATCCCCCTCGACAATGCGAGAGTTTGGCGATAACTTGAGGGGAGAGTTTGGA
This sequence comes from Lordiphosa andalusiaca, assembly GCA_035044965.1. Taxonomy (NCBI): domain Eukaryota; kingdom Metazoa; phylum Arthropoda; class Insecta; order Diptera; family Drosophilidae; genus Lordiphosa; species Lordiphosa andalusiaca. Next base: position 633,232 of record JAWNNM010001363.1, on the reverse strand, counting down.
GATAGTTTGGCGATTTACACAAACAAAATACCTTAGGTATCGCTTTTTTATCATAAAAGGTATGCGATATGTGTTATCGCATTTTCTCCGTCCATTCGGAAAATTGACGATATATCCCTCAAAAAACGCCTTGAGGGCAAGAATGCGATACTTTATTATTGGTTTCGCTTTTTTATCATCCCATCTGAGAATTGGTGATACATTGCTTCACACTCCCTAAAAAGACCCGACTGCGATTTTTCTTGAAGTATGTTGAACTACTTTTTACCATATTACCAAAGGAAAAGACTTTGGCTTACGCTTATTTACCTTAGGTGCAAAATCGTACTGTTAAATAACAGAAATTGGAAACACCTTTTATTCGTATGGCTTATCTTCGGGGGAAGAACCGTATCCCTGGCTCTAGATAGAATCAGATTATTATCTTCAGGAAGAATCGCTTTCTTATCGCTCAGAAGAGACTTTTTCCTATCTCCCAGAAGCCTCGCTTTCTTATCTCTCAGAAGTGTCGATTTCTTATGGCCCTGAAGTTACCGCATAGTTTCACATTCCTTCCCGTAGGGAGATGAGAATGCGATAATGGTGCGATATCGCTAGAGTAAGATGATACCTACTGGCGAATCGCATTCTTATCTTCCGCGATACATAAATGTGTGCTGGGATACTAGGTTTATACACACAAATTATATTATCCTTAATGCCCATTTAAGTATGCTACATAATATGAAAATAATTATTTTTTATAATCATATCTTACACAACAATCTGGGTTAACTTGCAGTGCGATTATCTATAACGTGGCCATAACTAACTAGAAAGAGCTTCGATCTAAAAGATATTTGCTTAGGGAAATAAAGTTTGCATACTTTGAAGGGCATTAATCTCGAATTATTTGGTGCGTATAATAGTAATTGACTATATTTAGGTAAGAATATTTGTATTTATTTATGTTTGTATAATTGTTTGTTCCAGGCTTCTAAACCGCTGAACCTATCTTCATAAAATTATGACGATATATTATTGTCGATGTGGAAAGAGTCATCGGCTATGGGTCATGTATGTGAACCGACTTAAAAGATATTCACAGCTATATCTTGGAAATTAGTGTAGAGTAGTAAGTTTTACCGGTATAATACAGGTTATGAACCGGTTCAACAATGGTTCAGAGCCATATCTCAGAAGTTACCAGAAGTTACTTTAAGCTTGAATTTTGGTCTGTAAGTTGTTAATATGGACCGAACAGGATTCGAACCGGTTTAAAATATGGTATGGAGCCATATCTCAGAAGTAATTTGGGCTGTGAACTGCTGTATGAGGTTACATATTTATTTTCGGCTCCGAACCATCTGGCTGAACCAGTTCCAAAGGTGATTTAGGTCCACGCCTTTCAATTGGAAAATTGGTTTAATGGTTTACAGTGTGAGTGTGGGACATTTCACTCACGAACTATGTGACTGCTGTGGCTCACGAGCCGAGAGCCGGTTAATGGCTCCCGGCTCTCGACGTAGGGCTCACAGCTGAGAGCAAAGAGCCTAGTGTTTTGAGCTGAGAGCAAGAGAAGGCTCTCGAGAGCTGCGAGCAATTCCGAACCCGGCTTTCATGATAATAAAACTAGCGAGCCGTCTTACTCCAGGTCTCGTTATGTTTTCGCATAACTTTAACCAAAGAGACACAGCACCACAGAGAAGGCTGTACAGCTGTTTCAAGACCCAACAAGCGTGTGTTTCATCAACCTGCATGGCGACTCTCAGTCCGGGCAGGCTAAAGTTGTTAGTTTATTTATCTTCAATAAAATAAGTCAAAAACTAGAAGTGGATTCAAATTAAAATCCAGCTCCTTTCACTTAGAATGCGATGAGTAATTTAATACAATTTCCGGCCATCCAACGAGGGTATTCCAAGGTCGTGTTAAACCAAGCATCCCCATCAATTCCTACCACCTCCGCTTATATCATTAAAACGTCCACTCGGAGACCTCCCGTCGACTGTGATTTCTGGCGGCCACCATAACACTCTAATGGGTTTTCGGACCATGCCGCTTGTCTGGCCCTGCCCCAAGCTGAAGGGTTGCAACATGGCTTTAAATTTATTATAATTTCAAACGGTTCTACCTCTTGTGGAAGAGGTCCCCCCGCTCCACCCACCTCCGCACGCGCCACTCCTTTTCATGTCGGTTTGGTTAAATAATTAATGTTTTGTTGTTCTTTCTGTAGTTTGGCCAAATAATTTTTCAACACATATTATGGCCTATTGAAATAATTTACATAACCCACTATGGCCAAAGGATATGAAATGGACGTACAGCATATGCCAGACATCCGATGGAGTCCAGACAGAGCAGCTTGCTTGAGGCACTGCAGGAGAGGCCACAAAGTCAACGGCTAGGTATAATTTATATGCAAATACACACAAACAGAAACAACAACAAACATGGTGGGAAGGGCAGGGGAAGGGCAGGGGGCGGCCCGTCTACGACTGCGAATGTCTATTAAAATTTATTCGAGCGTGAGTACTGGGAAAGCAAAACTGAAATCATGTTTTGCGCACTACGCACGGAGAAAGGAAAATGTATGCGAGAAGAGCTAAATGCTAAATAATCAAATGTACGCCAGGTACTCGTTTATACACGAGGAATGCGCAATGAAGAGATGAAGGGAACAACAACAGCAACAACAACGGGGCGAGGTAAAAGTTGTAAGCCAAAAGCAATGGGGAGGGCTCAAAAGTTGCGGACAAAAACCCAAGGAGTTAGTTTCTTGTCACTGACATCTCCACCGACTGTTCCAGCAACCCTCCGCTGTAGTTGCGCCGGCTAAGGCAAGTTAGGTGCTAAACAGAGCATGGCGTGAGCACAAGGCCAGGATGCCAGGAGCTACCTTATCGCACTATCTCGCTCTTTCATACTTGTCAGCGGCCACCTCCTCGGCTTGGACATCGTGGATAGCTGGGGATACAACTTTGTAAGTAGTTTAATTAAATTAATAAAACTTAAAGCTCAGCGAGGACATAGCGGTAGTGGCAGCAGCAGCAGCAGCAGCAGCTAAGAGGGGAAGCCCTTCAAAGTCCCGGGCAGGACAAGAGGAGCGGCTCATGAAGGAGAAGCTGAGGAAGAGGCGACAGCAAACAAATGCAATGACGAGTAAAGTGCTCGTTGCGTATTTTAATTTGGTTTAAAAACATTGTTTCGCCAAATCCCCAAAGTGTACGTCATTCCGAAAGCTGACGTCACGTCACAATCCAAGAGAGGGAGAGAGGGACAGCGGGCGAGAGTCTGGGGGAGGGGAATAGTGTGTGAGTGTGTTGTGACAGCAGCGTAAAAACCGCGCTGACAGCCTGCCAGGGGAATTGCCCCGGTTTGGGAACAGTGCAAATGTAAGAAATGTAAAATTTTGCACACTTTTTGCACCGCCACCCAGTCAGTTGGACGGCAGGGGGGGGGTTTGGACACATAATGAACTCAAAAACCAACTCATAATTAAACGGGGAGTTATGTGACCGAAAGCTGGAAGCAAACTTCGCTGCCTGCCTGGTTCTCGTCTCGGGTTTATGAACATTTTTCTTTCAGCTTTTTGGGGGGCAATAAAATGACAACGAAAACTTTGGGCACCACCAACAGATGTCGTAAAGTGCATACAAAATTGTGAGGGGGGGAGGGGGCGGGAGGACACGAAGTTGGGAGAACATTATGGATATAACCGCAGAGAAGATTGAATAGGAACAGTCCCAAAACGCAATATGTGCTTGACAAAATGATTGCAATGGGTTTGGGATTAATCTGGTGAAGATGTAAAGAGATGAAGAGGTTCATAAAGTTAATCGTTCGGTTGGCGGAGAGGGAGTTCAGCTGAGTGACGCAAATTAAACCATTATGAGTCTCTGAGTAGAGGGTGTAAAAGGTCCTGTATGAATTTAAGTCTTTGCAAGTCTTTGAAATTGTGCAGCAGGTTCGAACCAATAGGTAAGACTCTGGGTAGGAATCCTTAAGTTGCCGAGCCTTGCCGCTAAAGCCTTTTGAGATCTATACAAAAATTGTCCTTTATTTTTCAAGATCGTAATGATCCACACGGCTCGGTTGACTCCCTTCAGAGGTCGCTTCATGTGCTTTCGTCTCTGTCGATTCATCTTTGAGGTGAGGTGACTGCTGAGAAGGATACTTGATGTGCACAGTCAACAGGTACAGCACCTTCATTTTTGGACTAAAAGGTCGCTTGGCGCCTCTTTATAAGCTATAGCTGAATCGGCTACAAGAAATCCACGTGCAAAAGTGTCACAGGGAACAATCCTTGGGCACACTTTCAGCCATGAACATGACATGACTTGAAGTAAAATTCCCAGGAATGACCGCTAACTTCGTCGATTGCATCTACAGAGCCAAGGACATTCTAGAGCAGTGCATGAACCTTTTCTGCAGGTGGAAAGAATATTGGAAGATCATCTTCAAAGACGCCGATACCTCAGAGATTACCTTGACAGGCGGCTGTCATTTGGTTTGCATATAAACTAGCTCACAAAGAGGAGATGTTCAATTGGCGTGACTGACAAACAGTTACCTAAAATAAATAGTCATTGGGGAACAAGGTAAATGTATGGAAACCAAACAATCAATTGCAACCGTTTGCCTTGTGGCAAATATGCGGTGCGAATCAGTGTCAGCACGCTTCCTTGTGATTTATAAATAGGGACTTCATTAAGTTTGATACAAACATGCCTCTTGGCCGCCGAGATGAGACCCATATGATCTGAGAATCAAGATGGACTCATGACATGACATGATGCAAGAAATGACGGGACAAGGACGCTTTAAGCCTGCTTGTTTAGTCTTCAGCATGCTAAGGCTCCCTTTTCACAGGGGATCCTAGAAGTCATAGCGGCTAAACTAAGAGCAAAGTTTAGAGAATGAAAACAATTAGATGCCACAGTTTGAGTTGAGCCGAGAGAAGTTTGATCTGTTTCCCCTGATATTTTATACTCTGTACCAGAGGTACATGGAGCATAATAAGTTTGTGCAAAAGTTTGTAAAAGACAGAAGTAAGCCCCATAAAGTGTATATATTCTTGATCAGAATCAACAACCAAATCGATATAGCCATGTCCGTCTGTCCTTCTGTTAGTCCGTATGAACGGACTGATCTCAAAGATGGTAAGAGATAGAAGTTTGACGTGTGTGTGACAAAAACTTCTTATACTTGCAGGTAGATCAAGTTTACTTTCAATTTTGTCCCGTCTCCACAATTTGAAAAAAAAAAGAAGTCATATCTCCTACAGATTCAAAGTTATTTGCTTCATACCTTGTAAACATATTTATAAATCAGCATTACCTATCGATCCACTGAAGGAATGGTGAAGATCGGACAAACGGTTTTCGAGTTATGATCAAAAGACTGTTCGCTGCTGCAGCGCAGTAGCAGCACTGCTTTCTGTTGCTACAGCTGCATCAAAATATATGCTGAGCGTATAATTTCGTTGATTCAAAGTATTTTATAGTCGGGCTTGAGCGACTTTCTTTCTTGTTCTAACCTAAAAATGGAATAAATATGCCGCAATATTCTCTACTTAATATTTAAGTTCTTTGGGCTTAATCTAAGAATCAGTAGGTTAAACTTATCCCGCTGTCTTATACTTTATCCCAAAGGTACACATAGAAGGAAGCCTATCCGACCCTATAAAGTTTATATATCCTTGATCAGCATCAACAGTGTGCTGCTACTGCATCAACATGTTAACTGAGCTTACACTGTGACATTACACATAGTCTGTTATTTGTGTGTGGCCAGCAAGCTGACTGACTGACTGTTTACATAATGTTAATATTTTAACATTATTCTTAATGCACTGTTAGTTAACATAAAGAATGACTGTTAAACACTTCTTTGAATAATATCAAAGTCGGTTAGTTTTGGAAGGATCGATAGATTAGCACCCATTTTTGTTTTTGACTCAAAAAAAACACAGACTTTCTGTCCCTATTTTAAGATTTCTTAGTCTTAGCTCCAGTAATAGAATTGTTTTTAAATATAATGTTAAATTTCAGTCTCAAAACATCATCTATGCATCACTTTTTTACACTTAGCTTCTGTTTTAGCCACTTTTGACTTTGGTTTAGCTATTTTTAGCAGTTTTTTGTGGCAAATGTAGCAACTTCGAAATCTCCTGAGCCAGCTTTAGTCCAGTCTACAAACTCAAGAAGCTTTGAAAATTGCAGAATTTATAAAACATAGATCTAATCATTGTTTAACATCTCTCAGCTTCTTTCAGGACTTATGAGGAGATCCGAAATCCAAGTCTAATATACAGCTTCTAAAATTTCACGTGAGTATCAACAATCGAGTGGCTGTATCACAACCTTGGCTTTTCTTTAGTTTAACATTGATCGCTGCTGGTCAAAGCATTTCCACAACCCCAGGAACGAGCCAACTAACGCGCGTCCACTTAAGTTCCAAGGCCAATTCCGATTTTAAATCGCGTCAAGCTTTCTCTTCACAAACTTGGCTGTTGTTTTTTTTTTTTCCATTTTACAAAAACTCTTACAGCGGCGAACAAAAGCTTCAGCGCGACCTCATTTCATGGCAGAACGGCGTGGAGAAAAACTTTCGCCCTGCCATATTTACAAGCGCACACACACACACAAAACCCAACTCATTAAAAAGATCACCGACGACGCCGCCTGTGAACAATCGAACAATATCAACGCTCTACGGCAACCCACAAAGCGGCGCTGGCACACAAAAGTGGCGACCGCGCGAAGCTCACGAAAGGGACGTAAAAAATTGTGCAAGGAAAGCCAGGGAAACACCCACATAAAAAAAATTAGGGCACTTACGCGTGCTGGCGTAAAAAACCAGCAAAGTTTTCTTAGCCCACCCGGGTTCAACCGTCCCCCCCCCCCCGTACCCCGTATCCCGGCCACCTCTTGAACATGGCAAGTTTTAAGCAAATGTCAGCCAGCCCGATGATGACCCTACTTTTTGAAAATGTGTCAGAGCTACAAGTGAAGAGCAACTGTTGCAAAAGCCCCCCGCTCCGTCGCACCGCATCTGTTGGGCCGAACGGTGCTTGGGTTTGGTCTTCTGGTTGCCGCTGCATAAATATTCAAAGCTTTTACATGGCTGCAGGCTGACTAAAAATGTGCAACAGCGAAACAGGGATGATGGTTGGATGGTCGGCTGGTCGGCTGGTCGAGTGGGCTGAGGTGGGTGGTGGGCGGACAGGCAAGGTTTTAGCAATGGGCGGCCGAATTGTGCTGGTAGCTGATGATGACTGCATAGTCAACGCGGGCTACTTGTGGAGAGGGTTGATGGAAAGGGTTTCCAAAGTTGGATTATATCCACATTTAGATTGAACAATGGCTTGGAAACATCAAAGATGTTGAAATAATTTTTGAAGTTACAAAAAATTTCAAATTGTTTGTAGAAAAGATAAACATGCAGCGGGTAACATTTACGGGTTGAATTTAACCATTTTGGCTTTGTACTTAATGGCGTTTCCGTATTTGAAAAATCAAATAAAATGCTTCAAAAAATATTGCACAAAAGGTCATCTTCAACAGCTATCCAAAAAAAAATACATTTGCGAAGAATATGTCTCAAATATCCTTTCAATCATCTAACGGAGCTGAAAAATCATAGCAAGGTTGATCCTTTTTCATATTCTTTGGATGATTTTTAGCTCTGTTGAATGATAAAAAGGGTATTTAAGACATATTCTTCTCAAATGAATGCGGGAAATCATCCAATAGATATTATTTCATATCTGTGTACAAAAAAGATTGCAATTCTGTCAAAAAAAAAGTCTGCAGATTTATATGCTATTTGTCCCCTCTCTGAAATATTGCCTTAAAAGCAAATCAAGATGGTGATTCATAGGATATAATACAAAAAAAAAAGATTGCAATTCTGTCAAAAAAGTCTATATATTTATGTGGTATTGGTCCTCTCTCTGAAATATTAGCTTAAAGGCAAATAAAGATGGGGATTCATAGGATGATAGTTCTTTCAGCAGGATTTCTTGCATTTTGGTAGAGGGATGATTATCAAATCATTTGTTGTAATGTTCCAAAAGGCAAGGCAAGAGAATGGAACCTTCAGTTTATCGCCCAAATAGTTGCTGATTACTTCAAAGCTGGTGAAGGTGACCGGAGTGTAACACAGTTGAGCTTAGTTTTACAAAGCTGAATAGTAATCTTACAAAGACAAAATTGAAATAAGAATACGTAAAACGTTTTACTATATGTTAATAGAGGAACTGAATTGAAAAGTAATCTTACAAAGACAAAATTGAAATAAGAATACGTAAAACGTTTTGCTATATGTTAATAGAAACACTGCAAGTGTGTAGAATATTTGTCATTTCCTAATCTCTTTTGTGGCAGTTACTAATTTATTCGAAGCTTCCAACTTGCAGATCAATACGATGTCTAATTGAAGAGTAAAAGATTTTACCAACTCTATTCGCATCTCAAAACTTAGAAATCAGTCAGTAAGGGCCGATTTCACATCTTCTGCATATCTGTCAGATAAACATAGATTTTGCTCTGTTATTTGTAGGTTTATGTGACAGATAGCTCTATGAATCTTTCCTGGAATTGAACCTGCTACCGTCTGCTTATGAACCTAGAACTATCCCTTTGTTTTATATTCCACAATCTTATAGAAGCCCTCGTTCCAGTGGCGTAAAATTGCAATATAAAAACGCAACAGCGTCAGCGGGAACATGAGAGAGCACTAATAACACAGAAACAGCAGCGGTAAAGGACAACAACAGACAGGCGGGCTGGCAGGCTGGCAGGCAGGCGGGCGGGCAGGCTGGCAGGCAGGAAGGCAGTCAGGCTGGGTAACAGGCCTGTTCTCCGTCAGGACAGGACACCCAACTGTCAACGAGCTGGCAACCACTTAAAGCCTTCAAAATGGCGCAAGTTTAAATTAAAAATTTTTCAAGTACAACAACAACAACAACAGCATCCGCATCCACCAACAATGTGACGGGGCGGTGGCAAAACTTTTGTGTAATTTCGCGTTGAGCGAGGATGCATTTGTGGAAAAACTTTAACGATTTAGGCTCAACATGCAACACATTTTATGGTGGTATTTTTCTGACGGTTACTGTGTTGCTGTCTCCCATTGTCCTTGGACCGCACTTTTAGGGCCACAACGCACATTGCTTGCGCGAATCGCACAACACAGACAAATGTGATCTATGCCATTTGGTTGCTGTGGGGGCTGCAGTTCGTTGAAAATGTACAACTAAAAAAAAACTATGGCGAAATTTCAAATTCAAGCCGCAGCCGCAAAAACAGCCTGCACATGCTCATCGTGCTCTCCTCCCGATTCTCTCTGCCCCAGCCAAGCTTCAAAAACTTTTGCTCCTCTGTTGCAGTGAAAAGTTTGTCTTTTGTAGGGACGCGAACACGAGATGGAAACTGTGGCTCAGGCTGAGGTCTCCTCAGGTCTTTATGCCACCGCAAGTTTTTACTGCACTTTGTGAACTTACGCCAAAAGCTCCTCACACAAACACAGCGAACGATAAGCAACAACAACTACAAAGCGGTCAATGCAACTTTCCTCTATAGAGAGATGTATATCTATCTATCTCTCTCTCTCTCTCTATCTCTATCGCCTTTCTCTGACATACTCTAGAGAGGATTGTGTGGCAGAGATTTGGCGTGGACAACTCTGCCGGCGGAATCTCAGTTTATGAAATTTCTGGGCACATGACCAAACACAAAACATCAGCCAAAACCCAAATTACGAAATGAGTTTTAAGTACACGTTCTACACTCAAAGAAGTTGACTAGTGGCTTCCCGGCAGGAATAAAACAAGTGAGAGGGACAGTTTTAGAAGTTAAACACTTTTATAATTATTATCTCTAGCTCAATTTATGAGTGAAAGTATAAACATGTGGATGCGACCACAGTGCGCACGAACCTGCTTGGAAAGTTAATTTCCATCTTTATGTTGATGCTTTCGGTGGGTGTCGCGCTGCCCCCAATCAACATCAAGTTGCTTAAACACTGAATTTTGATGCGAAAAAAATACCGTTGAAGCAAAAATGGGTCTTGATTAATGTTACCGAGATTGTGCCACAGAAAAATCAACAACTGCTGATTGGTGTGCTGATTTAAAACGCGGGCTTAAACGGATGAGCAGGAGATGCTGAGTACTGCGGTCGTCCGCATGAGGCGTAAACATAAAAAATGTCAGAAAATGTTGCCGATCGAACAAATTTTTGATGCTTTTTAAACAGAATTCTTAAATGCTAAAATGTGGATACATTATATACATTATGCAACTTCAGAATTTAATAGGCAGGTGCTACTTTTATACACAGAAAGATATTGTTATATATTCTCATATGAATAACAATAAAAACTCGATATTAAACACTTTAAAATTAACTTTTCGAATATTTCAAACTGATATTTTCGAGCATGTAAAATCTATATTTTAAGATCGAGTTGATATTTAATAATGTCATTTTGCTACAATAAAGAAAAATATATTAGAAATGATTAATCATTCCTTGCAAACTACCTATACATTACTATACTCTGGGACAGACGGACATACATGTCCATATCGACTTGGCGGTTCTTGTTTGATGGAAGATGCCTCTTTGTTTGCATTATGTAGCATCCAGAAGGAAGTCCCTCCGTCCCTGTTTCGTATACATATTCTTGATCAGCATCGAAAGCCGAGCCGTTATAGCCCTGTACGTCAGTTCGTATGAACGTACTCAAAAATCACAGAGATGGTAAGAGATAGAAGTTTGACAAGCATGGGACATAAAGTTCTTGACTTTACTTGCTGCCAGATCGAGTTTGTTTTAAATTTTTGACCAAAAGTAGAAAGAAAGTTAGCTTATATGCACTGCGCATCATCAGGCAAGCACACAATTTATAATATTAGCCAAACTAATGGAATAAAAGTTTATAAAAAAAATTTTGCGTTGAAAACGAAAAGGTATTTTCTTCTGTCCGCGAAGTGGCTTCGTAATCTCAACTTTATTTGGAAATAATAGAGGAAAGTTAACCCCTTGCAGCACGTTTTGCTTACTAGTTTGAAGGACATTTCCACTGAAAACAAACAAGTTTTCTCACTAAGACTACTTTTCTGACTCTACTTTTGTATGACAGCTATACTATATAGATCTCCGATTTCGACCAAACTTAGTGAAATCATGGGAAAGCTTAGCAAACTAAGAAATACAAAGATGGGAGGCGATTTCATTAAAAACAAAAAGTTTTTCTCACTGAAACTAGTTTCTCAACCGATCATTCCTATGGTTGCTATAACCTATAGTCTTCCGATTTTGACAAAACTTTAAAGAATTGTGTGAAAGCTTATAAAATAAATTTATGTCAATTTTAAAGATGCTTACATTGAAAACAAAAAAGTTTTTCTTACTAAGAGCATTTTTCTGACCTTACTTATCTATGGCAGCTGTACCATATAGATGTCCGATTTCGACGGAGATGCTTCCTTCTATGCGTTACAAATATCTGAACAATTTTCATATACTCTCTTTAAGGGTATAATAATCCTGTACTATAGGAATTGATTGCCTTTAGCCTTTAAAATACTATTTAGTAAGAAATTTTTAGAATTAAAGAATTATCATTTAATTATATTTATAATGTTAAGAACATAAATATCTTGAAATGCTCCAATAACCTGAGTGAAAGTACAGAGTGGATTATAAATAGTTCTGATTAGCTGGAGAATATCAGTTTGATATTTTCGGACTGTCCCATTTGAAGTATTCAAAAATATAACATTGATAGTCTAAACTTAATCCCCCAATGATATCACCTTGTTTTCTGTGCATTTGTGTTGCCAGTTTTAATGGGAAACGAAGTTGGCTTCCACTCGTAACTTAAAAAGCTTTTATACGCAAGTTGAGTGTATAACATTTTGGTTCTGCACTTTGTAGAAAATTTCCCCATAAATCTTTTGTATTAAGCTGACAATTGCTTTACCAATTGTTTGCTGAAATCACAGAGAGTTCAATAACCACCAACTTAATTGATTAGAAAACATATGGCCAGCTTTCTAAGCTTACATATTTGATTTGTACGCTCTCTCTCCATCTCTCTCTGCAGAAATAGCCACAGCCATTTCTACTCTCATCACAAACACAAACATGGTCAACAACCTTTGGCCAATATGGGTAGTTAGTCGACTATTCTCGACGATTGTTCAAGTTCAAGTCAAACAGTCCAAAGACACATATCAAACTTACATATGGCTTCATCATCATCTCTCTCGCACAGTGTAAACAGGATGCAGCACAGAAAATGTTGCTCGCAGATTTATCTAAAAATTTAAAAAGTCCTTCGCAACGAAAAACTTTATGAAGAGCCGTACGATGCCCCAGAGAGGTGGAGGACGGACGAACGGACGGACGGACGGACCATCGCTGCGGAAGTCAAGAAATTTGCAACACCTGGCAAAAGTTTTTAATTATATTACAGAACCAGCAGAATAGGAAGAAATTTGTTTTGTTTTCGCTCTCCGCCGTCGCCGCCACTTGCTGTCTCCTTTGCTCTGATTTTGGCGTGGCACTGTCGTCCTTCTGCAAATTAATTGACACGAATTGATGGGTTTCAGTGTCACAGAACAAAAAAAAAAAAAAAAACTGCCAGAAACTTTTTATAACTTTTACCTACAATTTGACAGCAAACGTAATCTTTCTCTTCCTGGCTAGACAATTTTAACACGACGCCTTTAATTGGCGTAATTTTGTCATCGATTTAATTAAATGCCCACACAATACTCTGCCGCAGAGCGGAAGTTGAGAAGTGGCTCGGTCTCGGAGCGGGGGCGGGGGCGGGGGCGGAGGCGGAGGAAGATACGATGGCTCGAGGCGAGAAGTTTGTTTGCAAAGAACTCTTGTGGTTTCCATTGCCTGTTGTTAAACAATTGATTTCTCAATAAATCGTGCAATGCACTGCCGGCTCGCCAAAGAAGGGCGCAAGGATGATGGCCGGACGGAGTGTAGGGGAGCGTAAGGGAGCGCTGGCGAGCTTCATGAAGCAAAAACAATTAATTACAAATAGCATGTTGACTTGCAAACAAAAAAGGAGTAGAATATTGATGGAATGGAGCTTGCATAAGCACATTGAGTTGCGAGTGAATGAAAATGGTTATGCAAGAAACTTCGAGGAGGCTAAGAAAATCTGAAAAGAACATTCGGTTATATCACTTTTAGTTCAGTTAAGTAATAAAGCAACTAAATGATTTACCTAGTTCAGAAAAAAGGATATAAATTCATTAAAAATATGCAATTGACTCTGATCTCAGTAAACTCGAAACCACTGTGCCCCCAACAAGGATATAAGTCCTGGCGACATTGTTGGGGGAGAGTCTAAATAGAGAGTCTGCTCATCTCGGCACGTAGGCAAACTGCATGGATTGACTGTCGCAGCGACTGACTGACTGACTGACTCACTGTAGCTCCGGCTAGACAATAAACAATTTCGAATCCTTTTAATGCCAATAATGATAAACAAATTCAGCAGCAGGCAGCAGCAGCAGCAGCAGCCAGACATGAAAGACAAACAAAACACAATCCGAAAACGGACTAAATGAACGAAGAAGTACAGAATGGAGACGCACACAATGCATCAATATAAAGGGTAAAGTCCTTGACAAGATTGCCTTGCCTGGGCGTCTCATCAACTTAATTTAATCAGACACTCTGTGTACAAAAAAAAAAATGCAGTCCCCGTCCTGTCCTGCCCTGTCCCTGTGTACATATGCCTACGCGTAGACTCACAAAAGCGTAGCACAGACAACAGGGAGACGACTGGCTCCCTCCAACCCCACCCCCGGCCATTGCTTTTGCTCTTCGTCAAGTATGCCAGCAATTTTCCAATTGAAATCATTAAACAATTTGCATTCCACTTGAAAATTGCGTTAAAATAACAACAGTTTTACAGAGGCACACAGCACAGGACTCTCTATGTCCTGGCCCTGGACATGGACAATGCGTAGAGCAGCGCACATTTCAATTGCTCAAAAATGTAAAATGTGCTGCCGGTTCGTGTTGTCCCTGGACTTTTGCCTTTGTTGCACAAATTGAGCGTCGAATGCTTTGAAGCAACAAAGTTTAATTACGAGGCGCAGCAAATAACAATAAATGAGGGGAATGCAGCAACAAACAATAGCAAATATGGAGAATGGTGGAGGAGTGTGGTGGACTGTGAATTGGCACTGCTGAATTTCGGAATTTTTCTTCATTTATTTTTTGCTTATCACAAATGCAAAATGTGCTGGTTGTTGCTACTTGCATATTTGATAACGGGGCGGGAGGAGGAGAAAGGTTGTCCAGTGGAATGAACTTCAAAGGAGTTTTGCTATAATTAGGCTTTTGTTATAGGAATTTTAAGCGAAGCGGAGAAGGGAAATATTAATTATGGAATGCGTTGCGTACTTCTGTATGAAGAATAATAATTTTTTAAATTTCAAACAACTGTTTTCGAGCCAAAACTCGAGCTTTAGAAAACATGTCTTAGGAAAAAACGTTTGTAATAAATCAACATATTTTTAATGTTTTATAATTAATTTCTAAAACTATAATAAATTCTACAATTCATTAGCAGATATAAAAATCAACTTCATTATCAACAATTTGATGTAAGAATTGCTAACATAACACAAATATCGAGAGGAGAGCACTCCTTATATCGAAATTTTTTCAGTTTTATTTCTATTAATTTTTCTTTATTTGATTAAGACTTACACTTTAATATAATGTATCCCAAACCAATAAAAAAGATAGGGCAAAAGTATTTTGAAAGATTGTAGAAGAATCATGCCAGGCATATCTTTGATGTTTTGCTGCAAAACAGCGCCTTAACCACGTTACCTTTGAGTTCTTTTTATGACGAATTTATTTAAAGAATTACCAAAAAATCAGTTACCCCATCATCTTACATCCAGGAAACATCAACAAGCCTTAACCTACCATATTTAATTCTTATTGATTCAAGTAAAGAAATTACAAACAAAGGCGTCAAGCCGTTCCTTAGCCGAACCCTTGAGAACCGGTTCTTTTCAGTCTATAGGGTCCTTTGAACCATACCATGAACCGAACCATTTAAGCTTATGTATTCTCGATATTCAGCATGAGCCGGAAAAGGGTTTATTTATAAGAACATACAAACGTTTCTGTGCATGGTTTAGTCAAGAGGTTTATTTCGAAATTTTAAGTTCAAAAAAGGAAACAAAGCAAAGGTCAGGATTGAAACTTTGTTTAGGCGTGAATGCCGTAAAAGACGAAGTTGTGTAGTAATAGAATTTTAAACTTGGTAAATTCTAAATAGAGATTCCAACTTTAATATGCTACGCTCTGCTAGGTCGAGCATTTTCAACGAGCAGTTCAAGTTCAAAAGTTAACTAACACCAAATAAATACTTTACTTACAGAATCAAGGTTTTTTCTCAATGTTAGACTTAAGATTCGGTGGAGCTAGGGGCGATCCTTGAACAGAAGAAAGTTTTTGACATCATTTCGCACTTGCCGCAATTTGAAAAGTCCGAAAAATGACTTTTCGATAAGATTTAGGGGTAAATCGCCACAATATACTCAAGGAAGGGGCTTAACAGGTGGAATAAAGCGCTATCTAAGAATAGAAATGAGCCTTAAAACGTTTAGCGGATTGCCAAACCTTCAAAAGTTTGGAAAAAATATGTTTTCAAGCAGATTTAAGGCCAAGCAGGAACAGTATACACAAGGAGGATTTTAAAGCTTCAGATTCGGCGGAATTAACACCAATTCTTGAAAAATTCATATATTTTATTGTATTTTATTGACATTTTTTTGCGAAACTAGTTCAATTTCAAAAGCATCTTATACTCTATCAAGATGAGCTGACACCTAAAAGTATGCAAAGTAATTACCATTCCCAGTTTCCATTATAAAATGTACAAACATCTCATAAAAGTTAAGATCCTTATCCAGAACATTTAAAATGCACCATCAAAATTAATCAACAACTTGCCAAAATCCTTGTTTCCCTATCCCCAATCTCATTTAGACACACCACTTACTACAAGGCATTATTAGTCCACCTCAAAGGCTCAACAAGCTTCCTTAACCCCCCCACAGCCCCCTTGAAATTGATGCATAAGCAAGCACTTTGCTTTCCCCATGCATTTCCAATCGAACTACTCTGCAATTCATCAACTGTCAAATCCCATTTAATTTTAGATTATAGCAAATAATTATACTAGAGTCAGAGAGTCTCTGGCAGAGACTCAGGTACGAAACGCCCCAGAGCTTGCCTCTGCCTACTATCGGGCACTTATCTCCCACGATAATAACAACAAGCAAGCAAGCAGAGCACTCAAAAGCCACTTGCCTTGACCAATGGACAGGGGATGGCAGAGAGCTGGCGGCAGAGAGGAAGACGTGGCGAATGAGCGACTGAAGATTTTCCACCCAAAATGCCAGTCAAGGTTGGCAATTGTTGCCAGTCTGCCTACCTCACAAAACCGGAAATGGAGGTAGGGTGGCTGGGTTTGGTTATGAACTATGGAAAACGTCTCATCGAATTGTGTTCAATTTTCAATCAACTTTTGAAAATTGTGGAAATATTTGAAGTAATTCTAAACAAATATCAAACTTGTTAAATAGGTTAAGGGAGGGCTTTAATTTAAAAGATCTGCAAGAGTGCATTCAAACTGTGAGTTCCTATTGAGTTCTTAAGAATATGAGAACATATTTTGAATGCACAAACTTAAATGAATGAATTGAATGTAATATTTTGAATTTGAGAGTGAATAATTGAGTAAATGATGCGCCACAAACTAAGTGTAATGAGATAGCTCAGTTTTTGTAAAGGCAAAATTTCGTAAAGCAAAAGAAAAGTTGTTATACTCTGTCCCAAAGGTACACAGAGTATATTTAGTTTGTGTAAAGTATGAAAAAGCCAAAACGAAACAGCTCCGACCCTCCAATGTTCTTGATCAGCATTTAGAGAGGAGTCGACATACTTTACACACCTGAACACACACTCTGAAAGGTACAGAATATATTATAGTTAGGCTTGACCAAGTTTCTTACTTGTTTTATGTTTGTTTTATGAATTTTGTTCAATGAACTTTGGACTTGATGACGGAATGGAATAAGTTTGTCATTCCAAACATTCCGTTGAAAGGGAAGGGTTAGGGTTTACTTCCTTTTTTTAAGATCCTCTATAAGATCCTTTAAGATCGCCTAAGAGAAAATTAAGAGATTTGACCAACTTAGGCAGTAGAAAGAACCTGTCCCTACCTTGAATACTGGAACGTTAGGGAGTTCCTTAGAAAGGAAGAGATCATATATAAAGATAAAGTACGAGGAGGGCAAGGCCATACTGGAAAATGATATTCATAAACCCACGTCGATTTGCTTTCTGAATCGCGTAATGTGACTGAAACAAATCACTTTCTATGACTTCTACTTCTATACAGACTGAATACCAATCGAAACACACAAAAATACACAACCAACAATCAGCTTTATATAGCCCCCTAAAATCATTTGTTTTGTTCTATTCGTTAATATTCACCGACGATTTCTTGCACTTCAAGCCTTTTCATACGCCATTGTACCTCGCCTCACCACCTCTTTCCATTTGCGCCCGGGAGACAACAATGTACCATTTTGCGGCAATGTGCTGAGTGCAGCGGATTTTCCTGCAAGCCAGAAACCGAAACCTGCATCCATCGTCGTCGACCAACCGACCAGCAAACAAACAAACTTTTGTCCAGGCGATTGAAAATTGCTGTGGCATGCTAACAAAACACTTGGCCAGCCAGACGACCGAGTCGGAGTCAGAGTCCGAATCTGCCGGGCCCAACTACCCATCCCGGCGCCCGTCTAGATTTATTTACATTTGAATTTTTGAACAAGTTGATGAAATTTCCGCACAGAGCAAACTATGTCTGGCCCGGCCCGGGGTCCAGGGACCATCAATAAAGGTGGCGAATGCTTTTGTGGCGGCCTTTTGTGTGCATATAATTAAAAATGCTGCAGTTCCTCCTCCAGCCAGCCTCCGGAGGTAAACACACACACAGCGAACAAACAAACACAAACAAACAAACAAAGAGCACAAATTTTTTTGCCAGACTTTGCGAAAATTTGTTTGGCCATTAGAAATATATGCAGGGCTGTGGAAATTATTCAATTAAAGTTCAGACACCCACACCCAAGTGCTCACCCGAGTGCACACAAAGGCATAATGAGCAGTCAGGCGTTACACGCACACACCGACACTCACACATGTGCATTTCCCAGGATATCCGGTAGATGTGCGCGTTGCTTTGGCAAAATTAACAGCAAATGCACTTTAAATGGGCACAACATGGCTGTGCCAAACAATTGGGCCGCCGCGCCGACACATCGCTCTATTGACCCACAGAGGCGTCGTCGTCCCAGGGAAAGATAGCAACAGTAGC
Source organism: Lordiphosa andalusiaca (assembly GCA_035044965.1). Taxonomy (NCBI): domain Eukaryota; kingdom Metazoa; phylum Arthropoda; class Insecta; order Diptera; family Drosophilidae; genus Lordiphosa; species Lordiphosa andalusiaca. Next base: position 614,797 of record JAWNNM010001363.1, on the reverse strand, counting down.
ACCCGGCCACGCCCCCCGGGCGGCGGCGTCAAAACGGAACTCGGGCTTAGGGAGCGGACATGGAAATGCGCAAAAGGAGACGGACTCCAACAACCAAAGGCAAGAGGAAACTGTAACAGATTAAACTTGGCACGCACTAAAGGAAGAGGCTGCTGCTGCTGGGCGAAAGGATGAGGCAATCGTTAAGGAAGTGGCAGGCAGATACAAGCAATGTTAATGCCTGCCAACAATAGTGGCTGCCTAATGGAGGACCACAGAATGGCGGGATTAAAAAGTGCTGTGCGTCCGAACCGCTTTTCATTTCATATTCTTTTTCCAATTAGGCCCAGCTACATTCATCTCTCATATAATATTAGCTTTCTTCACTTGCGGTCACTTCAAGGCCAATGTCAATAGACCTTAGTCTCTCATATTACTTGAACCAAAAGCCGAGTGCAAACAAAAGCGGCTGCATATAAAAAGTTAATCTAACATCACGTTGAGTCACTCGCTGCCTCTGCTAACCAGAAACAGACGCCGCGACAGCCAGACACAGACAGTGGCTCCACATTTGTGTGTGTGATATGCGATATGTGTGCCATTGCTCTCTGGCATTAGTAATCATATTTTGCCGCGCAATTGCGAATAGTCACACATCCAGCTCCGTACATGGCCAGGATATGAACAGTTTTTAGATTTATATATGTTTTATATATGCCGAGCTTGCAGTGTGAGTACGCGTCTCTGTCAGGGTTTGGCAAACAATAAGAAGTCGCAGTCAGAATCGTAGTCAGTTACTGTATATGCATATATTAGTTATTAATGCGTACGTGTAACGCATATTGAAACTGCCGCAGCAACCCCAATTTGCCAGGGTTGGATTTGGGAGTTGGAAGTGCGTGGCAGATTTATGTGGTTTTTGCAGCAAAGAATGCATAATATTTGCCCCACGCTGTTTGCCCCGAGATTTGTGGAGCAAACGGGCTGGTCTGACCATTAAAGATTCATTCGCCAGTTGCTTGCGGTTGCACTTCTCAAGGGGGGGTCAATACAGGCTTTCAGACTTATGAAAAGTTGCTTCAAAGGAGAACTTTGATCAACTTAAAATTTTCCATATTTTCTTTGATGAATTTAATTTTTCTCTATGGAAAATTGCAACAGCTGAGTTTGTTACAAAAATACACAAAAGAAAACAAACACATTGATTGATGGTTTTTAATTTAAAAAATAAACTTTCACGCTCTCTTTTGGTTTCCCTTTTTATTTATACTGCTTTTACTAGCTCTCTTTGACGGATGGGCTTGGAAATACTTTCACTCTTTGCTAACACAATTTAGCAGGGCGAATTCAAGCAGAAAAAAATGAAAGTAAATAAAAGTTTATTTTTCAATATTTAATAAGAGACACGAAAAGTTAATAATAGTTTTAAAACACACATTTTTGGTGACACACAACTTGGAGATTACGAAACTTTAAAAGCTGCTCAATTGAGCAGAAATTCGGTAATAAAGTTAAGTAGTTTAAGGTTTGCTTTAAGTTAGGATCTATGTTGTTAAGCTGGTATTTTTATGATACCAAGTTGGGTATTGCCTATCATGAAGAGAGGAAGTGTGGCCAACACTTCAGAAATGGCAATCCAATGGTTGACAAAATTTTGAAATACTTAAGAGAATAAAATTCAGTATATTTATAGCACATTTAGCTGACTATGGACAAGGCCTGAGGCTGAAAGTCAACAGCACCTCAGTTATTAACAAGAAAACTACACAAGGCAACAAGGTCTAGTAGAGCCCGGATACAGTTTCTAAGCGTCTTTCGTGTGCTGAACATGAATCTGTGTTCGGATATGATCCATCACGTCTAAATTATAGGTAATTAGTGCTTAAAGTTTCTTAAAATGCATAAGTTGCCCCTCTGTATGCTTCGAGTTTTTGTTGGCTCGCTTTGATATTATCGTAAGGTACTATTTCTTAGCTTTTTAAATAAACCATAAAAAAAAAACATAAAATATTTCTAAGATATTTTTAAGCGAAGATATATCATTAGGAATTCTTGTGGTTCAAGTGATCATATTTTGTATTCCCATACATTTACAATAGATGTCGTAAGGAGGTACTTTCTACCAACAAAAGTGTATGCTCAGTATGAATTTAGATACGACAGTTGTTGCTGTAAATATACTTTGGTAAAGAATATACTTACAAGCCAAATATATTTGTGAATAGCATATTTTGGGCAGGATTTTATACTTTTTTAAAAATGTATATAAAATTTTATATATACGCTTCAAAATAAAGTAGAACTATTTTATGTTTTTTTTTTTTAAGCTAAGAAGTAATACTTTACGACCATTATAATGAGATATAAAACTATGGAATAGCTTTCCCAAGGCACTTATCTAAAATATAGGTCATAATGGGCACTTCAAACCACTTTAGGCTCAAAGTACCATATATATAGATGTGGTGGATGACTTCTAAAAACGGACTAAAGTTTAAAACAAAAAAAAAATTTTATTTTGCTGACTTTATTTATCAAACTAATCACTCAAAAGTGTGTTCAAGACATTTATAGATTAATTGGTATTGGTTTTCTGTCTCCGTAATCTTTCAAATAAAACACTGGGCTATATTTGAACTTAAACACTGGTTTATGTTGATTATAAGGGGGTTTTATATATTTTTTCCATTTAATTCACTTAAAATAAAGAAAGAATTGCTTAGGAGAGTATTTTTTTTGTGATGGAACAAAATATTTAGATTACTGTTCTGCACAGCCAGCGGCTGACCAATTATGAAACTTTTGGAACCAAGTCAAGTTCCCATTTTCATCCCATCCATTCTGATTTCCATATTCTACCCGCAATATTTAAGAGCATACATTTGCCAATTTATTTAATTTACAACTTTACCCCCCACTTGGGATATCACAACCCTTCCAGCATTTAAATCAAAGAACTCACATTTCTCCACACTTATTAGTTTTTTTTTTCCATATAAATTACAGCCAGCTAACTTTTTTGCCAATTATGAAAAACTACAATAAAAATGCAAATATAAAGCAAACTCTAGCAAAATTCAAGCCGCTAGACACAAAAAAGAAATGATATCAAAAAGTGGAAAACTTTTATTTCAAGAGCAAGAGCGATCTGCTCCAACATGCTCGTACACTCACTCGCACACAACCCGCAGATAAGCCTAACAAATTTTTTTAAATAAATTACAGAGTAGAGCAAACAAATTTGCATATATAAAAAAAAGGTTTTTCATACTTTTTCTTTTTCACGCCACAAAGCAAATCAAGCAAAATTTTTGAAAGACTTCCTGCCCCCTCCCCCACGCTCACGCTCAGCAGTTCGCATAGAAAAATGAATTATGGCACAAGACGGCAAAAGCAACCTAGAAAACCTCGTCTAAGGTCGCAACACTTTTGATTATATCTGGGCAAAGGGTCTACAGTCGAAAAAAAAGAAAGGAAATTCCAGCTATGCGCTTAATAAAGTGACCGAGTGGCTGTCGGTGTGGGTAAGGGACGCCATTTGGGGTAAACTTTGGAGTTGGCCACCGAAAAATGTGCTCGAGCACAAACTTTATTAAAACTCTTGAATTAAATGAATTAGTCAACCATATAGCCTTAGCTAGGGCCAGTCTGGCCCAGCCACCCGTCCTTATCTCATCCCTTATCTTTCTCCATCTCTTCTTCAGTGCGGCTTGGAAAACAATTTTCGTAAGCAAAAGTGTAATGAGCGTAGAAATGAACTTTGGAGTCGGGTGGTTTGGAGGGGGGCAAATTAAATGAAATCCTTGTGCCAAAAAAAAAAAGGGGGAAACATTAAAATATCAGTGCAAAATGCTGGACGAACCGAGAAAAAAAGGCTAAACGGCTAAAACTTTTGCCCCCAAAAACCAAAAACGAAAGGCGAGCTAAAAGTTTTGTTCCTTCTTTGTAACTGATTTGTACAGTTCTTATGATTCCTTTTTTAATTTAATCCAAAAGACGTTTGCTAAATTGCTGGTAAGAGTATAGCAAAAAAAAAAACTGTTTCGCCGAAAGTAGACAGACACGTCCCTGGGGCACACACTGTACGGCCATATTTTGTGGGAGAAATTGTTAAAAAAAAAAAGGGATTCTTTTAGCTAACCGCGTGGAAAAGCTCTAGAGGAGAGGAGACGGTGTGTTTACACTTTTAATGAAAATATTAATTAAAACAAAAAATGTTCGTTTGCTCTGTTGTACAGTGTAATTACGCACGAATCTCGTTTAAAAAGGCATCCTTCCGCTGCCGTTGACAACTGTTGGTCAGTTGGCTGCCTCTTGGGTCTTTCTCGCAATCTTTTCTGTTCCGCATAGTTTCTACCAAAAAATCTTCCCTCAGAGCAACAACTGGAAATTGAAACTTGATTATGTGCAGAAAGGCAGAAAAGAAGTTGGTAGAGTTGGCAGGGGGGGAAAGGGGGACTCAAGCGTAGAAATTTATGCTCTTTGCCAAAAACTTTGCAATGCTCTCTTTCTCGTAGCATCTTATGGTCTGGCCCTGGGTCTGGCCTCCTCTTGAAACTATTTGCTGGCCAGACCCCTAAACTTCATGGCATATTTCTCTGTACATCTTTTCGCCGTCGTAAAACTTAATAGTTTATGTTGTTATTTTGCTTTTTGTGCTTCTTGTCCCAAAATACATAATAACTGCAGCAGTAAAGAGTTTTGTACGCATATTATTTATTCATGCTCAATGCATGCGCAATTAAAATTTTGTGAATTAGTCACAAAATCGATTTGTGCAAATTGGCAGCAGCAGCAGCCAAACGAGGCGAAATTGCCAAACTCAAATGATGCAATGAAGCAGTCGGAGCAGTGGACGGAGCAGAAGCAGGAGCAGGATATTGATGCGGTCAAAAGTTTTTCCTTTTTTTGTAGTTTAATATGCGTCAATATATATATATATATGTATTTTCCATAAATATAAAGTTGACTTGGGGCTTATACTATGGAATGAAGCAAAGCAAACAAAGCTGCACTGAAGCACTTTGCAATTTAAGGTATGGGATTAATTGGGATCGTTTTACAACAATAATATTGGTAAAATGAAACCACAGGGGGAGAAATAAATTTGGACATGCTTACATTTATTCGAATGAAATGGAATAAAAATTACGCAATCATCTTTCATTTAGCAACGTAAAGATTAACTTTACTTTTGGTATCTGCTTCAAAAACTATTCACCCGGCAGCTAATGGGCCTTATTGAAACATAACCAATAGATCAGTCGAAATAACTCCGGATGAACGATTTGATCTCAGAGATGTTTACAGCCGGAGATTCGAAAGATATGGTATAAACATTCCATATACTTGCAGGCATATCTAATTTATTTTGGAGCTTCAAAAAGCGAAGGTCTTATGCCTGTTCAGGCTCTAAGGTTTTACTCAGCTGACATAGTTATTTTGCAACGATAAATATCTGAATTTGATTATGTAATTATATTTTGTCTTTGTATGTGATGCTAAAATTTGAAAGCTGTTTCCGATATTCATTCACAGCGCCTTTTCGTTCGTTAGTTAATGGTGTATTTTTAGTCCTGAGATCATATTTAACTTATCTAAAGGAATCTGTACCAACCGAATGAATAATTGTATCTTAATTTATAAACTGCTGGTAAATATTCCATCTTACATTTGGATTTTTTTTGTAAATAGCGTTGATATCAGCCGATAGCCGAACCGCAATTCAAACCAGCGTCCGTTCGAAACTGCTAAACTGCGGTTCGGTTCACTTTAATGACGAGTCCTCAAACCTGAAGCGCCTACCCTTACACAATGTTATCTATAATTTTGGGATATTTTAACAATTCCCAAAGCTGCTATTAGTTCGACTTTTTTAAAAATTAAGATTATAGACTTTAAAAATGATTTGTCAACCATTTTACAATATGTGAGCCTGTACATCTCCTCCAATTGTCCATCTTCTTTTCCAATAGCTAAATTCTTATTGACGATTCTTATTGGAAGTTGTGAATTGATTTGTGTGCCTCCCATCTGTTGTGCTTCTTCAGCAAAGTTTCTAGATCAAAGCTTACTCAGAAGATTATTTTTCAAAGCTCTATTTTACGTTTGTTAAAAGGTCGGTACGTAAAGCTTTCATTAGATTTAGCAATCCGACACATTTTGGCTGATCAGGCCTTGATGGCAAGCAATCAAATTCGAAGTGAAGTCCTTTTGTCCGAAGACTGAATATGAAAGTATTTTTACATTTTTAAAACATTAATCGAGTAACAGGTATAAATCTGACAACTACATAGATACATATCTAGAGTTTTTTACATAGCCCCCGGAAGAAAATCACATGCCCTCATTTTAGCCTGTGATAGCACACCAAGCATTGATGACTACAATTTCCCCAAATGTACCTTAGGGGTCAGAAAAAGGTACAAAATTGCATTGGGCGAACAACAACAAATACACTTACCCAACGAAACAGAAGTTAAAGCGGGAGCCGCAGAGAGCAAGCGCAGCAGAACAAGAACAAATACACAGGCGCAGTCGCGAAGTCAAGCATCCCAAGCGGGGGCGGGGGGCTTAGCAAAACGAACGACACAACAAAAATTATTTGCGAACACGGTAAACCGAAAAAGAAAATGAAGTGAGAGGGAGAGCAGCGGAGAGCAAGCGCAGCAGAATGAAGACAAATACACAGGCGCAGTCGCGACGTCAAGCATCCCAAACGCGGGCGCGGGGGGCTTAGCGAAACGAACGGCAGACCAAGAACACTTTGCGAAAACGGTAAACGCGAAAAAGAAAATGAAGTGAAGCAGCAGAGAGTGGGCACAGCACAACTCAATACATACACAATATTTACACGCTTTTTGCTTTCAATTTTTTTATTTTATTAACCTACAATTATAATTATAAGCCAACTTATTTGTGCAGCCATAGCAACTAGGCGGTCAGCTGATTAACACACTTATTTTCATTTAATTAAAGCACTAGCAAAAACACAAAAAAAAAACAACAAAAAAACGAAGGCAGCCGCCGCCAGAGCCAGACTGACAGAGAGAGAAAGAGAGAAACATAACGGGGCAATTCTCAAGCCGGCCAAATAATTTAACAATTGCGTTTAATTATTAACTAAATGCTGCAAATAGTTTAAATTGAACACACCGACACGGTTCGATATAACCGAAATCATTTTGTTAGTTTGAAATGCGTTAAAAACCACAAAATTAATAAAACTTGGGAGACGCGAGCAACCGGCGGCCGTCTGCAACGAAAGAAATTACGCAACTAGCTAACTATCGATATTCGATTCGATGCGTGAGTCCGATAGCTCCGATAGTCAACTTATTTATTGAATTTGAATGAAATTTAAATTAAAACTAGTTTAGAATTTGATTGAAGTGCAAACAAAATTATTTGAAAAGTGAGCAAATAAAATATATTGTCATTTCAACTAGATTTGAAAGATAATACGGAATCTTTGTTACGTGCAGGTGTAAAGAAATAATAAATGCAGGCAAAGCCAAGCACGGATCAATCGATAGATACAGGGTGGTGAAGTGTGAGTCGGCGGAACTGTTAGTTGAGGCACTGGTTCCGAAAACTGTTCCCGGTGGATCGTAAGAGCGGAAGCGATAGTATTTCAAATATTTTTGGCTTAGTAAAAATTAAAGAAGAAGGGTTATAGTTGGCTGCTGCGTTTGAGTGAAGTGAAAAATTATAAGGTTTTGAGAAGAAAGAAAATATGAGTGATTGGAGTTTATATGATGGGTGAGATGGGGCGGTAAAAGGTTCCAACCGAACCTGAGTATGGTGGTTAGAGTACATTATGCAAACCTGGTCTAAGAAGGGGCCACGCTGGGTAGACAACGCCATACTTTCATCAGGAGCCACTTTAGAGGAAGTTGTTTCCAGAATATAAATATGTATACCCTTGCAGAGGGTATATTGAAATTGTTCAGATTTTTGTAATGCATAGAAGGAAGCATTTCCAACATTATAATGTATATATATTCTTGATCAGCATGATGAGCTGAGTTCATTTAGTCTTGTCCGTCTGTTTCTATGCTATCTCCTCCGTCAGTTTTAAAGCTATGGTGACCAATCTTTGCACTAAGTGTTCTGGTACAAAAACGATGCACATTTGTCGGAAGCGGCAGATTGGATGACTATTACATATAGCTGCCATGGGAACGATAGGTCAAAAAACTAGTTCTAGTGAGGAAAACTTTTTTGTTTTCAATGCAAACGCCTCCAAACTTTGTATTTCTTAGTTTGATATGCTTTCGCAATATATTACTAAGGTTGGTCAAAATCTGACATTTATATGGAATAGCTGCCATAAAAAAATCAGGTTAGAGAAATAGTCTTAGTAAGAAACACTTTTTTGTTTTCAATGTAAGCCTCTTCAAAATTGACATATATTTATTTTATAAGCTTTTACACTATTCTTTAAAGATTTGTCAAAATCGGATGACTATAGGTTATAGCTGCCATAGGAATGATCGGTCGAGAACTCAGTTCTAGTGGGAAAAACTTGTGTGTTTTCAAAGAAAACGTATCCAAGTTTTGAATTTCCTAGTTTGCTATGCTTTCCCATGATTCCACCAAGTAAGGTAGAAATCGGAGATCTATATAGTATAGCTGTCATAGAAAGGTAAGGTTAGAAAAATAGTCTTAGTTAGAAAAACTTTTTTGTTATCAATGTAAACTTCTTTAAAATTTAAGTATATTTATTTTATAGGCTTTCACACAATCTTTCAACGTTTTGTCAAAATCGAATGACTATAGGTTATAGCTGCCATGGGAATGATCGGTCGAGAACTTAATTCTGAACAGAAATACTTGTTTGTTTTCAAAGAAAACTATTCTTCAATTACTATTAATTCTAAAGAAAATCTTTGGCTTGTAAATGAGTCAATAGGCCGAGAGGCATTTCTTCTTTTTGATCTAGAATCTGGAATGCGTAGCCTTTTCTTTGTGATGAAACATAGTACAGCCATTTGACAAAACAACCTTTCTAGCTTAAAAACTAGGTCTACTTGTTCTCCACTTGGTCTTAAATTTGGTAAATATTTTTAACTATATTTTAAGGAGGATAATACGAATAATTAAAGACTTTTTAAATGAAGAGAAGAATTTAAAAATATTAATACTTTCCAATAGTTATTTTCACTGCCTTAAATGTTGTGTATTTTGAAATAGTTGCATCAGCTTTCATCATAATTGGTTTCAAAGTATTTAAAATTTGCTCTATTACAGTGTTTTCCATTTCATGCGAATTTTAGATGCCAAAGTTTTCTCTTGGCGCAAAAGTTTCTACCAGTTTCAATACAACCCTTAAATATAATTAAAATTTACCCAATGCAACCATTAGAAAGCTCTCACGCACTTGCCAAAGTTCCTTGCCCCCTCCCCTTCCCGCCGTCCTCTGGCCCTACAGCATACTCATTCCACTCGATTTATTGCTCTGACAGCAAGAAAAAAAAAAAGAAAAAAAAAAGAACTTTTGTACGAACAGCTAAAGCCGTGTGAAAACTTTTGCATAATAGACTCCACAAGAGTGCCGAGGCGATGAGATACACAGGAATGAGAGTTGAAAGTTCAAAGCTTTTGTAGGTTATGCAAATTAGAAATTAATAATACGACCGCCCCGCCCCCCTGCACCCAACGCCTCACACACCGATACGGGCAAACTAATACCAATATACACATAAATTAGGCCCGGTTCAACGTTTTTATCAGGCAGATTTGAAGCGAGTTGAGGGGGGAATGCCACAAAATTATGATAAATGATTTGGAAATGCGCACAAGCAGGCACAACCCCCCAGGCCACAGCAAGCCACAACGCACAACCGAACACATCCTCTTCCTGTGTTGTCCTTGTTGCTACACTCCCAAAACTTTTCGAGTTGAAGGAAATGTAATTTTTTTCCTCTGGACCAAGGAAGTTGCCTGCCTAAAATCACTGAACTAAAACCGTTGAGGGCGAGGAGAAAAAAAAAAGCAGAGAAACTATTACAACAAGTGCATGCTGTGCACAATAATATGTTGGTATACAAAAAAAAAAAAAAACAGAAACCCTGGCATATCCTTGTCGTCGTCTAGCCACAGGAAGCGTTGATCATAAAATATTGATATTCGGCTGCCTTTGATTTTTCAGCGCAGTGCTTAAGTAATGGCTGCTCGGAGACAACTACGACAATTCTCATACAAACCCCGCCGAATTTAGTTTTCTTTTGGGGTTTTGTTTTTCTCACAGACGAGCTGCAGACAGCCGAGGGGATGGGTGTGGGACAGACTCCAACTGAAGGCAACCGCAATACAAGAGCATTCAACTTGTATTGGTTTTTTGGTTGCACGCTGGGGAGGACCTCACCAAGACGACAGTTTCATATAAAAAACACTTGAATGGGTCTGCCAAATTAAAGCATAAAATATTTAAAAAAAAAATGGAGGAAAGTTTGTATTCGCTTCTAACTAATTTGAAGGACATTTCCACTGAAAACAAAAAGAATTTCATACTAAGTCTATTTTTGTAACCTTAGTTTTCTATGACAGCTATACTATATAGATGTCCGATTTCGACCAAACCTAGTGGAATCATGCAAAAGCATAGCAAACCAAGAAATACAAAGTTTGACGGCGTTTTCTTTGAAAACAAAAAAGTTTTTCTCACTAAAACTAGTTTTTCGTCCCTTCATTCCCATGGCAGCTATAGCTTATGGTCAGCCGATTTTGACAAAACTTTGCAGAATTGTGTTAAAGCTTATAAAATAAATATATGCCAATTTTAAGAAGTTTTACATTGAAAAAAAAATGTTTTTCTTACTAAAACTACTTTTCTTTCTCTACTTTTCCATGACAGCCTTACTATATGGATGTCCGATTTCGACCAAACTTGGTGGACTCATGGGAAAGAATAGCAAACCAAGAAATACAAAGTTTGGAGCCGTTTTCTTTGAAAACAAACGATCATTCCCATGGCAGCTATAACCTATAGTCATCCGATTTTGACAAAACTTTGAAGAATTGTGTAAAAGCTTTTTAAACATATATATGCCAAGTGTAAAGAGGTTTACATTGAAAACAAAACAGGTTTTCTTACCAAGACCTTTTTTCTAACCTTAGTTTTGTATGGCAGCTATACTATATAGATGTCCGATTTCGACCAAACTTGGTGGACTCATGGGAAAGCATAGCAAACCAAGAAAAACAAAGTTTGGAGGCGTTTTCTTTGAAAACAACCTATTATTTCTATGGCAGCTATATCCTTTAGTCATCCGATTTTGACAAAACTTTGAAGAATTGTGTAAAAGCTTTTTAAACATATATATGCCAAGTGTAAAGAGGTTTACATTGAAAACAAAACAGGTTTTCTTACCAAGACCTTTTTTCTAACCTTAGTTTTGTATGGCAGCTATACTATATAGATGTCCGATTTCGACCAAACTTGGTTTACTCATGGGAAAGCATGGCAAACCAAGAAATACGAAGTTTGGAGGCGTTTTCTTTGAAAACAACCGATCTTTCCTATGGCAGCTATAACCTATAGTCATCAGATTTTGACAAAACTTTGAAGAATTGTGTGAAAGATTATTAAACTTATATATGCCAAGTTTAAAGAGGTTTACATTGAAAACAAAACAGGTTTTCTTACCAAGACCTTTATTCTAACATTAGTTTTGTATGGCAGCTATACTATATAGATGTCCGATTTCGACCAAACTTGGCAGAATCATGGAGAAGACGTTTGCATTGAAAACAAAAAAGTTTTTCACACTAGAACTAGTTTTTCGGCCGATCTTCCTATGGCAGCTATGTGTTATAGTCATCCGATCTGGCCAGTTCCGACAAATGTGCAGCGTAATTGTACCAGAAGATGTCGTGCAAAGTATGGTCACTATAGATTTAAAACTGACGGAGGAGATAGCATAGAAACAGGCGGACGGACAGACGGACAAGGCTATGTCGACTCAGCTCTTCATGCTGATCAGGAATATATATACTATATGTGGTCGGAAATGCTTCCTGCTATGCGTTACAAACATCTGGACACTGTCAATATTCACTCTGAAAGGGTATAAAAATGTTTAAGCAAAAGGCTGGACCCAGTTAGGCTTAAAGTGCTTAGACTGCAAGTTCACATTTCACATTAATAAATGGAAAATCTTTGGCCCACAGGAAATGGAGTGAAATCTCTTAGAAATTTACCTAGCCAACCAGATTGAACATAATCCCATTCAATGGCATTTCCAAATATAATTGAACAACTAAATATGTTACAAGCAGCTGCACCTAAGTAGCCATAGATGCGCCTTACCTCAGTGTGGATTACGCATGAAGCTCATTAAAAGGGAAACTGGGGAAGGGGATCGGGGGGGTAAAGCCAGTCAAAATTGCAAGTAAATTGTCATATCAATAAGCAAAATCAATCCTTAGAGAAACATTTAATCAAAACTCAAAATGGTAGCCAAGCTCATTTCGACAACATTTCCGGCAAACTAAACCATGTTAAGAATGAAAAATGAACTTCTGGGCCAGGATGTGAGACTGTGTGTGCAAGGGAAAATCTATAATATGACATAAAAATGAAAACCAAATGACAAGGGTCTTGGCCCATGGCAATGCGGTTTCTGTTGCTGTCTTGGAGATATGCCAAACTATTACAAATTGATTCCCACTCAGTTTTTGGCGGATGTTTTTTTTCGGTTTAAAATGCGTGACACGCTGTGACTTTAAAATTGCTGGAAATTGCTGGAATTTTTTTTTTTATTGGTTGCTGGTTTTATTGTTGTTGTTGTTGTTGGAGGAGAAGGGCCATAAAAGCAAACGCGAACCCGTCTCAATTAAAGACCTCCCCGGGGCCTAGTAACCGAAAAATTGACTGAACTGTGAGGGTTGATGCCACATCAACCCATAAGGAAAACACAACAAGTGACAAGCTGTAAAAATTACAACTCTGACATTAAATGTGTAGCAGAGTGTAGTGGGTAGGTGGTAGGTGTAAGCTTTTGGTTTGCTGCAGGGGACAAGTACGATTTGGCAGACTTGAACGTGACTCACTTTACTAAATGATGGCGCCCCCCGCCTACGGAGGAGCTGAAGGGAGACGGTTAGGAAAAACAATGAAAACTTTTATAGATCAACTTGGGAAAGGGTATGGTATGAGGGTATCAAGCATCTGAATCTCAGCGAGCTACCTTAGAATTTTCTACAAGTTTTACAGTACAAAATAGAGAAAAGTTTACTTCGGCATTTATTTGAACTAATTTGAAGCTCATTTACCCTGAAAACAAACATGTTTTTCTCACTGAACCTACTTTTCTGGTACTACTTTTGTATGACAGCTGTACTATATAGTTGTCAGATATCAACCAAACTTAGTTAAATCATGGAAAAGCATAGCAAACTAAGAAATACTGAGTTTGGAGGCGTTTTCTTTGAAAACATAAAAGTTTCTCTCACTAAAACTAGTTTCTCGATTGATCATTCCTAAGGCAGCTATAACCTACAGACATCAGAATTTGACAAAACTTTTAAAAATAGTGTGAAAGCTTATAAAATAAATTTATGATAATTTTTAAGGGTTTTACATTGAAAACACAAAAGTTTTTCTCACTAAAACTAGTTTCTCGACCGATTTTTCCTATGGCAGCTATAACCTATACTCATCCGACTTTAATAAAACTCTAAAGAATTCTTTGAAAGCTTATAAACCAAATACATGCCAGTTTTGAAGAGGAACAAATAAGTTTTTCTCACTAAGACTATTTTTCTAACCTTACTTCTCTATGGCAGCTATACGATATAGATGTCCGACTTCTACCAAACTTGGTGGAATCATGCAAAAGCATATAAAACTTAAAAATACGGAGTTTGGAGTCGTTTGCATTGAAAACAAAAAAGTTTTTCTCACTAAGACTACTTTTCTGACTCTACTTTTCCATGATAGCTATATTATATTGATGCCCGATTTCGACCAAAATTAATAATATCATGGGAAAGCATAGCAAACTAAGAAATACAAAGTGTGGAGGCGTTTTCTTTGAAAACAACCCATCATTCCTATGGCAGCTATAACCTATAGTCATCTGATTTTGACAAAACTTTGTAGAATTGTGTGAAAGCTTATAAAGCAAATACATGTAAATTTTGAAGAGGTTTACACTGAAAACAAAGAAGTTTTTCTCACTAAGACTATTTTTCTAACCTTACTTTTCTATGGCAGCTATACTATATAGATCTCCGATTTCGAACAAACTTGGTGGAATCATGGAGACGCATAAAAAACTAGCGAATACGGAATTTGGAGACGTTTGCATTGCAAACAAAATAGTTTTTCTCACTAGAAATTGATTTCGACCGATTGTTTCTATGGCAGCTATATGCTTTAGTCATCCGATCCAGCCGGTTCCGACAAATCTACAGCGTACTTGTACCAGAAGATTTCGTGCAAAAGTTTGGTAGCGATAGCTCTCAAACTGACGGAGGAGTTAGTATAGAAACAGAGGGACAAGTCTAAATAAACTCAGCTCGTCATACTGATCAAGAATATATATACTTTATGTGGTCGGAAATGCTTGCTTCTTTGCTTAAAAAACATCTGAACAAGTACTAAATAGAATCTTTACCCTTTTGGCATAATTTTCCTACTTAAAAGCACATCCCCTCGTCGACCTTCTCAAATAAAGCCAAACCCTCTGTGTAATTTCCTCTTGTTGTATAAAATATGCAATAAGTACAATTCGAAACAAATGTTAATTCCATGCCTCCTACCTCTACGAAATACAATTTGTTTTCCTCATTTCCACCTGCTGCAGCCCTCACCTACACCTCTCACTCCCTTGCTCTTGTTTGTTTTCCAAGTCTAATTAACCGCATCAAAAAAAAATAGACAAGAAAAAACGAAGAATCTTTGCCAAATTTGCGTGGGTTTGCTTTTTGGTCTCCCTCTCGTAGGCTCAAGTACGTGTTTTATATGCCAGACGCACAGACGGCGACGAACGAATCGAAAGTGTCTGTTTGGACACGTGTCAGAGCACTCCGAAAGGGGGGGCGGGGCAGGCAATGCGAAAATTTTAATTTCATCTAATGGCGACAAAATAAAATTTCGATGGAAATCGTTGAGTTTTGTTTTGCCTAAAATCAATATGAAAGTCGTCGAACATCTAACGGTTTTGGGTAGGGGCTTTCCAAAAGGGAATCAATGCGAAATATTAATGAGGAGGGGTTGAAATTTAAATGAAGGCAATTGGAATTGTTTGTTTTGAAATATTGTTATTCATATTTTATTGCTAAGGCTTTTTATAGTTCGACGGTGAATAATTAAAATGCCCTTAAACATATTGAATAAACTTTTGGCATCCAAATAATTGCTTAGATATTTTGTTTGGCTTTTTAATTATATTTTAATATATTTTAATTCTATTTATTTGTATATTTTTGTTTTCTTGTGGAGAGTGTTTTTTTTTATCTTATTCTAGATAGAGATGACTGGAATACTTAATTTGGAATCTCGAGATCATTAACTTTGCAAGCATAAAGCTATTTTTATTTATTTGCAAAGCAGAACATGGAAAAAGCAGAACGAATAACTTAACTTAACTCAATTCTAAACGAGAAAGCTAAGCTAACTTTGTCTGTGCCGAAGTTCTTATACCCTTGCAAGTGTTTGCTTAAATTTTTTGCAAATAAATACTCTTTTTCCCACAATGACCCATTTTCCGACCGATCGTTTGTATGGTAGCTATATGATATAGTCATCCGATTTGCAAAAAAATTTGTAGAATTGAGTGAAAGCATGTAAAACAAGCAAAAACAAGATTGCAGGATGCTACCATTAAAAACAAAAAAGTTTTTCTAATTAAGACTGTTTTTCAGACCTATCTTTTGTATGGCAGCTATACCATATAATTGTTCGATTTTCATCAAACTTTGCAAAATAATGAAAAAACATAGAAAACTTATGAATACAACGTTTGAAGACGTTTCCATCAAAATGAAAAAAGTTTTTCATACTAAAACTAGTTTTCTAACCGATTGTTCCTATGGGAGCTATGAGATGTAGTCGTCCGATACGGGTTTAACCAATTCAATAGTAGTGTGCAGCAAAAAGAAGACTCTGTGCAAAATTTCAGCTCGATAGCTCAAAAACTGAGAGACTAGTTTGCGTAGAAACAGACAGACACTCGAAGGGACAAAGCTTAATTGACTCAACTCGTCACCCTGATCAAGAATATATATAGTTTATGAGGTTGAAATTGAATATTTCTATGCGTTGCAAACTTCTGGGCAAAATTATAATACCCTTTGCTAGGGTATACAAATAAATATATTCGTTCTTGGATTTTCAAGAATTTCGCTCTTGAAATCCAGCTAAATTCGTTCTCAGTTTAGTGTCTTTAGACAAAAGGATTGAGGTAAAAAAGCAAAGAATTAACCAAGCACATTTGTCAGAACACAGCTTCTTTCAGTTTTGTTTTTTATGGGAGAGGGGTGTGTGGAGTAGCTATTGAGCGTAGAACGCAATCGATTTTAGCGCTCATGATGCTTTGAAATTCCCAACCAGCTATGGCATTGCTGCCATGGAAAGACGTCTGTCCGAGTGACAGTTGACAGGCAAAGACTGATGCTGCTTTGAGGTGTTGTGTATTCCTCAAGCCTTGCTTAATGGCTTAACAATAAATTTTATGTGAATTAAATTGCAACAAATTGGAAAAAAACAACTGATTTTAAATTGTTGTATGATTGACATTTCTTGATTTAAGATTAAACGATCCTACTCTCGAATCTGATCAGCTCTTGATAATGGAAAGAACATTATCGATTTTGTCAATGCAGTTTAGCTTAGGTTATTTAGTTTTTATCCCAGTGCATCAAGAATATTTCTTTTAAATCATTGCACTAGTAACAATGTAGGAGAATGTTCTTGATTTAAGATTGACCAATTTTGAATTTGAATATGTTTAGCGCCTGATTCAAGAACTATTCTGCTTAATTTGAGAATGATTTGTACTTGTATCAAGTATTAAGGCTTTTGTATCAAGAAAAACGGAATCAAAAATGAATACTTGGATTAGGAATTTCACTCTTGGATCAAGAATATTCATTCTTATTGAACTTCTAACATCGAACATTCTTGATTCAAGTATAAAACTCTCTTTTTTTTCTGTGAGTGTAGCTAGTTTTAGCTAAGTAAGCATAGGCCAAAAGTTATCCCAAATTTCAATGAAATTTTGACCATATGGCAATTTGGCAAGTCTTCTATTCTTAGTTAGTTTGCTCAAATATGTCCGAAAAGTTCACTATTTGGGCCTAGTTATACCAATTTGCATCACAATAAGTTCGAATTATATGCCCAGGTCACATTTAGAGACCTGCATTTCCAACCCATTTGTACTTGACAACCTTAAACGAAATGATATTATATTAACAATATCTGGAATAATATTTTACATATTTTCCTTAAATGCTTAAACAAATTGTAGATTATGCTGTACTTGCCCAAAAACCAAAAGTTGTGGAGTAGAAGAGGTGAATCTTGATTTTTCATCGAACAAAATGTCTCATTTTGATGTTGCCTACTTCGATTATAGTGTGATTTCTTGACCCATTTAATATATTAAAATTAAAAATAACATCTCTCTCCCAGAGAAGTTATCTTTAAAATGCATTTTGCCCATTTGCCGAATACATTTTTGCAGTTTTTGTAGTGGCATTCAAACTGCTTTAATTGTCATCAAAATTTATTTACATTCCTCAACTATGTGGTTTTATTTCATCCTTTAAAGTTCTGTGGACAGTCTGAACCAATTTGATCAAAAAATTTTGTTTGCATTTAAAATGTAAAAATATTTCAAAAGCCCAAAAATCAACCCAAATGCAAAATGTATATTTTCTGTGGCCTACTTTTTGGGGCCAAGCAGACCTTAATTATGCATAAGAAGGTATAAGAGGAACTTTAGCAAGCCAACTCTGGGAAACTAATCAAAAACCCCAAAAATGTTTTGGGCTGTCAATTTGCAAAATTATGGCCATAAGCCCGCAAAACCATAATAAAAGCCAAGGCGGCAAATAATATTCAAATATCTACGATACACTTGCACACTCGCACACACTCACACAGGGCGTATACGCAATGTCATCAATGAAAATGAAGCTGTATTGCTCCCCCCCCCCCCACCCCCAAACTCTCAATTGGTGGGCGTTCGTGTGGCACACAAAAAAGACAGTGAAAAAAGGGCATTTGTTCTAAACCAATTTGTTCTCTACATTTATTACGCCCCAAACATTGCGCCACGTTGTTCAATTACCGCCAAGAATAATGCTTTGGCCAAAAAAAAAAAACCCTTGAAAAAAATGTTGTTGCCAGCCAGAAAATCCAACTGATCTTCGTTGGTTTCAATGGTTTCTCAATGGTGCTTGTTGTGTGTCCAGGTCCAAAAAAAAAAGAAAAAATCGAAATTGTGAAGGAAAAGGTAAGGAAAAGAGCAAACTTGTTTTTCTGTTGTTTTTCTTTTATTTTGACCTGCATCCCGCCCCCGCCCCCCATGCGGCTTGCTATTGGTCCTTGCTTTGCATAATTCTTCGAATGCAAATTTTTCAATTGAAAGAGAACGCCCACAGTGTGCATACAGCTGCCCAGCAGCAGGAAATGGTAGGAAAAGTGTCGAAGCTGTTGCCTCTTTGTCTTATGATACCCTTTTGTTAAGGCCATACACCGTGGTGCGTTGTTCAAGTTGAGTTTTGGGCAAAGTCTTTTAGTTAATTAATTAAACTGTGAATGGCGAAAATATTCCCTTATTCTTTTTTTTTTATTAAGATTTCGGATCTGAAAATATGGCTCAAAATACTCTATTTGTTTATTGAACTCAATTAAACTGAAATAACTCCGATATCTTATAAACTTGACAAATTTTAATGGCAACGAGAGGAATCTTAAAGTTTATGGTCAGTAGCTTGATAAACTTTACTCGTTAGCTAAGAAATGCGATTTACTGCTTGGACATTATCAAGAATTTTTTCGAAATTTCTACTTTGACCAACACTGGTTTAACTATTTTATTCTAGGCAAAGATTTTTTAGTTTTATTTTAAAAATCCCTTAAAAATCTGCTTTGAAGAAATGTTGGTTCAATGAATTTGATAACCGTTTGACAAAGTTATGCGGGAATTTCTGAGTACACATAGAAAATCTAGTATTTTTATACCCTTGCAAAATTTATTATAATTCTGCTCAGAAGTTTGCAATGCATAGAAATATTCATTTCCAACCTCATAAACTATATATATTCTCGATCAGGGTGACGAGTTGAGTCAATTAAGCTTTGTCCGTCCGTGTGTCTGTCTGTTTCTAGGCAAACTAGTCTCTCAGTTTTGAAGGTATCGAGCTGAATTTTTACATAGAGTCTTCTTTTTGCTGAACACTACTAATATGTCGGAACCAACGGAAACGGATGACTATATCTCATAGCTCCCATAGGCAGGATCGGTCTCAAAACTAGTTTTAGTCTGAAAAACTTTTTTCTTTTAAATGGAAACGTCTCCAAACTTTGTGTTCATAAGTTTTTTATGCTTTTTTTATAATTTTGCCAAGTTTGATGAAAATCGAACAATTATATGGTATAGCTGCCATACTAAAGATGGGTCTAAAAAACAGTCTTAGTTAGAAAAACTTTTTTTGTTTTTAATGGTAGCATCCTGAAATTTAGTATTTGCTTGTTTTTGCATGCTTTCAACCAATTCTACAAATTTTTGTCCAAATCGAATGACTATATCATATAGCTCGTTTGGGGAAAAAGATTATTTTTGTAAATATTTAAGCGATCACTTGCAAGGGTATAAAAACTACGTCACAGAGGAAGTAAGCTTAGCTTTCTCGTTCTTTGCCTCTTTTTTTTAAAGTATTCCAATGGAAAATATATATATTAGCGAGTGTACTTTACTTTTTAGTTTTGTTTGGTTAAACTCTAGTGGTTAAAGTGGTTTGGCTTATTAAAATCGTAGTATGAACTGATTAAAATCATTTAACATGGTTTTACTTCCCTTATAAAAATCATAGAAATATATGGGAAACTTTTTTTGAAAGCTTTTGAATAGAACTTTACTTTATTTCAAAGTGATCCAAGCTAATGTACAATGCTTACCACCAAAAGAGTATAAAAGGTGTCAAAATATGCACTTTAAGCCACTTTGTGCTCAAATTATTAACAATCTAAATGTGATGAACCATATCCGAAAACAGATGTGGTGTTCAGCAAACGAAAATTAGCTAGAGTGAGCATCAACTCTTTCATATAATGAACTTTGTTGCCTAGTATTATATATATCAACTGAAGCAAACAGAAACAAGCTTTAGATTTAAACTTGTAAGCCGAACCGAGGCCTAACCGGAGTAAATGTTGTTGATAATCAAAGGCGACAGTGAAGCGAAATTAAAGGAATTTATTAACCATATTTCTGACAAGAGAACCTACTGGATCTTTAACAGTTCTGTAATCCACAGTTCTCTTAGTAGGTCTTCGAACACAGCAAGGGTATTCCCACCATGGAGCTGCATTCGAGCCACAGCTCTCTTATTAGATCAATTTGACGTCTTCCAACATTTCAAGGGTATTCCCAACTTCGAACTGCGTTTCCCAATTTCCATTTCAATTTCTTCAATAAATTTTTTTTTTGTTTTTCAACATTTTGCAAAGTGCAAAGTGGGCGAAATGAACAAAAAAAAATGAAAAAAAGAAGAGAATTCTTTTTGTGGGGTTCGGGGGTCCTTTCGACGACGTTTGGGTTCGTGCGGCGTAATATTATTATTTGATAAAGATGCTAAAAGTAACGAAAACACATTTTCTCAGTTAAAAGGGGTCGTTAGGGAGTGAAATATGCGCACGTACGCACAGGGAGAGGGGGGCGGCAAGGGCAACAACAACACCAACAATACCAACAAGTAGGTGCAGGCGGCGGGAGGCATACATGGTTGGCGGGGGCGTGGCACAGCATGCGAGTTTATGGTCGATTTTTATCACAGTATTTGAATTATTATTTCAGGAAGCGCGCTATTTGCGCATCGCGCTTTTTGCGGATACGATTTTATGCATATTTTTTTGTTTGGGTTGTGTGTGTGTGTGTGTGTGTGTGCGTGTGTGTTGGTGCGGCCGCCGCCGCGCTGCTCGCCGGCTTTGGCCTTTTATGTATTTGCATATGAATGCGGCCCGACGACGGCGGCAATATTTGTAGCCTGCTTTGAGGCGTTGCCCACGCTGCCGTACGTGTTGAAAAATCAGTTTTAATGCTAAAATATTATACACGGACGGTGGAAGCAACAGCATTTATGGTCAGGGCTGCCGGAAAATAAAACAGAAGTGATGTGATTTATTTTTGAGGGGCAAAACTGACGAAGTTTTTAATTAATTAAAAACGGGATTCCTTTTGTACAACGCTGCACTGCTTTTTGGTCAGTAAATAAATGGAAATGGACTTAAGCATTGAGTAAATACTATTAACAAATGTTAAGTTTTAAGCTGGCAATAAAACCATTCAATTGATTTAACCAGATTCGAAGTTTTGGGATATTTATGGATATATTAATGCATTGCTTGGCATTGAAAAGTGAATTTTATTTCAAAATTCTTACACCAAATAATACTCAAATATTGGAAATGATGTGATTTGACAGTGTCATGGTGTGGCACGACTTCATTGTGAACATTCACAGCATTTCGTGCGTGAAAGTTCATTATCCGAGAGTGTTTCGTGAGTGAATTATGCTCATTCATCGTGATTAAATACTATTACAAAGAAAATGTGCTTAAAGTTGTAAATATGATTACATATGACAGAAAAAATTCAAGTATAAAGAATCCTTCTGAATAGCGTGGCACAGTTGGGTTGTAGCGACACCGGTGCACACAGCAAGGACCCAGCGAAATCTAAGTAAAAGATGCAATATGAAGAAGCTTGTTAATCGTGCCTGATCAGTCGAGTCACCTCCTTGATTCGTTCATACAAAGCGCAGAAAAATTCAATTGTGCCATTAAGATCTAACGTGCATTATAAGATTTGTATAACAGAGGGTATGTGGAAATTGCCCAGACGCATAGAAGGAAGCATTTCCGACCACATGTAGCACATATATTCTTAATCAGCATGACGAGCTGAGTGGATTTAGCCGTGTCCGTCCCTCTGTTTCTATGCCATCTCCTGCATCAGTTCTAACCCTATTTCGACCAAACTTTGCCCAAAGCCTTCTGGTACAAAGACGCTGCACATTTGTCGGAACTGGCCGGATCGAATGACTCTAACTTACAGCTGCCATAGGAATGATCGGTCGAAAAAGTAGTTCTAGTAAGAAAGACTTTTTGGTTTTTAATGCAAACGTCTTCAAACTTCGTACTCACTAGTTTTCTATGCTTCTCCATGATTCTGGTAAGTTTGGTTGAAATCGGACATTTATAAAATAGAGCTGCCATAGAAAGGTAAGGTTAGAAAATAGTTTTAGTAAGAAAAACTTTTTTGTTTTCAATGTTAACCTCTTTAAAATTGGCATATTTTTATTTTCTAAGCTTTCACACCATTGTTTTAAGTTTTGTCCAAATAGGATGACTATAACATATAGCTGCCATAGGAACGATCGGTATAAAAACTAGTTCTAGTGAGAAAAACTCTTTTGTTTTTAGAGAAAACGCCTCCATACTTTGTATTTCTTAGTTTGCTATGCTTTTCCATGTATCCACTAAGTTTGGTCAAAATCGGACATCTATATAGTATAGCTGTCATACAAAAGTAGAGTCAGAAAAGTAGACTAAGTAAGAAAATCTTGTTGGTTTTTAGTGCTAATGTCCTTTAAATTAGTTAGAAAACGTGCAGCAAGGGTGTACAAACTTCGGCCGAGCCGAAGTTAACTTTCATCTATTTGTTATACCCTTGCAAAGGGTATTATAATTTTGCCCAGAAGTTTGCAACGCATAGAAATATTCATTTCCGACCCTATAAACTATATGTATTCTGGATCAGAGTGACGAGCTGAGTCGATTGAGCTTTGTCCGTCCGTCTGTCTGTTTCTACGCGATCTAGTCTTTCAATTTTAAAGCTATCGAGGTGAAATTTTGCACAGAGTCTTCTTTTTGATGCACACTACTAATATGTCGGAACCGACCGGATCGGATGACTATATCTCATAGCTCCCATAGGAACAATCGGTCGGAAAACTAGTATTAGTATGAAAAACTTTTTTCTTTTCAATGAAAACTTCTCCAAACTTTGTAATCGTAAGTTTTCTATGTTTTTTTATAATTCTACCAAGTTTTATTTAAATCGGACAACTATGTGGTATAGCTGCCATAGGTCTGAAAAACAGTCTTAGTTAGAAAACTTTTTTGTTTTTAATGGTAGCATCCTGCATTTTTGTATTTGTTTGTTTTACATGCTTTCACAAAATTTTACAAATTTTTGGCCAAATCGGTTGACCATATCATATAGCTGCCATACGAACGATCGGTCAATAAATGGGAAAATGGGTTTTTTTTTAAATTATTTAAGCGAGCGCTTGCAAGGGTATGCAAACTTTGGCACAGACGAAGTTAGCTTAGCTTTCTCGTTTTTTTCCTTAGTTTTAGGCTGAATAGCCTGTTTCTGAAAATTTTCTAAGTTTCAGAAAAATTTGCCATAAATGAGATAATATTTTTCCCCATTACTGCGATAGTATTTGCACGTTATATAATACGCAATCGGGAGATGGTAATGGTATTATGTCCTATCCTGGCGGAATATAGAGTAGCTTATTTTGATAAACTTTACTTCGAAAGAAAAGGAGGCGATTGAACTACTCAATGTGAAAAATTGTAAAGAGTTCGCATTATTCATTAAAGCTTTAAGAAATTATAGAAAAAATATTATTCTGGAAAACTTTTAAAATAGAAAACTGGGAAAAAATGTAAATATTTTAAAGAAAATTCAAAATTGTTAAATTTATTTTGTTAAAATAGAAGGCTAGCGGTAAACTTACAAGGCCAAAAATGAAAAATAAACAAACTACTACTATATATCAACTCAGTGGGCTTAAAGAGGCCTAAGTGGCAGAGTTTCTATCTAACCATTGTAGCTAATAAATTTGAAAATTTAGAAAAAAATTTAAATAATATTTGGCCAATTATAAAATGAAATCTCTTGAGTTAAAAAGATTGTTTATTGGATTTTCCTGTTGTGAGTATAGTCCACCAGTCAAAGGGTAAAGATTTCAGCTATCTTTTTACCAAATAAAGGATTTTTTTTGTGTAAAATTTTACTGAGAAAATATTTGATTTGTCATATTCTCCAACCCTGAATATAAATTTGATTTCTGTTTCTTTGGTTTTTTTTTTTTTTTTTGTTGGTAACAAATTAATAAAACGGAATGGAGTGGAGTGGGACAAAGTAAACCAATGCAAAGACGCGACGAGCCTGGTAATAACAATTGAGTGTTGAGGCCTTTTTTGGTTTTGGTCCTGGTCTCTGTGTTGCTTTTGGGGGGGGGGGTCGGGTAGTCGCATCAAAGGGCATAACTGTTATTGTAAGAGATTTCATGTAAATATTGCATGTAAACGTCGTAAATAAGGCGCTTTTTAGTGCCGGCGTGCTGGGGTTCTGGGCTGGTTTATTGTTTACCGAGCACAGACAACAACGGCAACAACAGCCACCACATCCAGCACGAATCTGCTGCCTTGGCCTGGTAAGGTAAACACAAATATTTTGTGCGTGAGTGCGGTTTTTAAGCTGCGTGAAATTTTTCGCCCCTTTTTTTTCGTTTTTTTTTTTTTTTTTTTGTTGTATGTATGGAAATTTCGGCGCCCTTTTGATATGCATTGTCTGTGTATGCCCATCACGCTTGATGTTTTGTTAGCAATGCCTACGGCAAATTGACTTTTAAGGTTTTTTTTTTTTGCTTTTTATTATGTTATTGTTGTCGCGAGTCTATCGTTTCCATCGCTTGGGGGGCCTTTGTCTGTGGCATTGATTGAAGTTTATTTAAAATATGTTTGTAAATGTCAAAATGACAATTATTAAAGAGCTTTGTCTAAAGTCACAAGCATATAGCCTCTGGTTAAGACCTGCGCTCATAACAGGTCGAAGGTTATCCAGGGTTAAATGCAAGGCTATTGGTTGGAATTGGTCTAGACAAATTGAAGTAATTTTCAGTGTATAATAATTGTGAACATGAAAGAAAATGTATAAATATATATAAATAAATTTGTACATAAAATTGAACAATAAATCACAGGAGGACATGCACTTGCCTGTTTTGGAAAACACCTTTGAGCGCTGGGGCCACCTGCAGTGCTTCTCAAAGCGCTTTTAAACTAATTTAAAAAAATGTCAAAATGAATTTAATGTTTAATAAAAGACCAAACAAACCTGAGGCCTACAACTTTAACTAGTTTAAGCAAATCACAAAAGCAAAAAAAAACAAGAAAGAAAGTCGGTCAAGCCCGACTATAACATACTCTGTACCAAGAAAATTTTTCTTTTGATCATAACTCGAAAACCGTTCATCCGATCTTCTTCATTCCTTTGGCGGATCGATAAGTTATCCTAATAACTAAATATGTCCAGAAGGAACAAGCCATCTATCTTCAAAACTGTGGGAGATATGACGTTTTTTCTAAATTGCGGGGGCGGGAGGGGGCGTGGCCAAAATTGAAAATAAACTTGATCTGCCTGCAGACATTAGAAGCATATGTCCCATACATGTCAAACCTCTATCTCTTACCATCTCTGAGATCTGTGCGTTCATACGGACAGACAGACGGACAGACGGACAGACGGACAGACGGACATGACGGACATGACTCGGCTGTTGATGCTGATCAAGAATATATATACTTTATGGGGTCGGAGATGCTTCCTTCTGGATGTTACATACTTTTGCACAAACTTATAATACTCTATGTACCTACGGTACAGAGTATAAAAATGAGAAATCAAACAATTCATTTGCAGAAAAACCCACAAACTGTTGGTAGATTTATCCTCCCCTCTCAAGTAAATATGCCAGCACAACATTCGGCCAAAGCTTTCGTTTTCATTTTGGCTAATTTCACAAATTTGCGGTTCATAAAAGGCAATACGCTCGCTTCAATGCTTCTGCTCGTACATTTGATTGGCCTTATGACCAGATTTCCACTTAAAAACTTTGCTAATTGCATTTTGAGAACAAAGCTTAACCAAGCTTAGCACATTGACTACAATATAAACAAAATGTTAATTTAATCATAGAAAAAGCCAAAATGAAGAAAATTTTGGGGGGGTCAGAGACATAAATGCGAATTTACAATTTGGCTTTGTTATTGTTGCTTAATACAAATTCATGAGTTTACCAATGAAATATTAAAATTGTATATTGTTTGGGACGAACGGAATGCTTTTAGTCAATTCCATTTTTGACTGATACTTCATTTGTTTCCGCTTCCGCCAATCGTTTTTTTCGTTTTTTCCTTCTTTTTGTTGGCAGCAAACAGTCCAAATAATTATGAGTGACAAAAAGTTGAACAAATAATGTGAAGAAAATGAAAGATAACACTGACAGAGAGTAAGAAATGATAAAGGTCGACATTTGAATACACTAAATACGGGAAAGTTGTATAGTTATTTAAAAAGAAGATGCTTTTTCATAGATTTACATTGTTTAACTACAAAGAAGTTGTTGGTAGATGCTTGAACTACAACCGGCTGCACTCAGAAAAAAACAGTGTTCTAAAACGGCATAGAATTAAAACCGTTTTGTACCCGAATTTTCAAGTATGCTTCATTCTTGGATGTACCTAAATTGAGTACACAACATTCCAATCCCAAAATATGACTGATAATAATATTGTATATAGGTACAAACGTTCTTGAATCAACAAAATTTTGTACTCAAAGCTACATAAACAAGAAAGCTAAGCTAACTTAGTCTGTGCCGAAGTTTTTATACCCTTGCAAGTGATCGCTTAAATATTAAAAAAAAAAAAAAAACACTCTTTTTAATATTTTCCGACCCATTGTTCGTATGGGAGCTATATGATATAGTCATCCGATTTGCACAAAAAGTTGTAGAATTGAGGGAAAGCATGTAAAACAAGCAAAACCAAGATTGCAGGATGCTACCAATAAAAAGAAAAAAGTTTTTTTAACTAAAACTCTTTTTCAGACCTATCTTTTGTATGGCAGCTATACCATATAGTTGTTCGATTTTAACAAACCTTAGTAGAATTATAAAAAAACATAGAAAACCTACGATTACAAAGTTTTCAGACGTTTACATTGAAAAGAAAAAAGTTTTTCTTACTACAACTAGTTTTCCGACCGATTGTTCCTATGGGAGCTATGAGATATAGTCATCCGATCCGGTCGATTCCAACATATTAGTAGTGTGCAGCAAAAAGAAGACTCTGTGCAAAATTTCAGCTCGATAGCTTCAAAACTGAGAGACTAGTTCGAGTAGAAACAGACAGAAAGACGGACAGACGGACGAAAAAAGCTCGATCGACTCAGCTCGTCACCCTGATCAAGAATATATATAGATTATGAGGTCGCAAATGAATATTTCTATGCGTTGCAAACTTCTGGGCAAAATTATTATACCCTTTGCAAGGGTATAAATATTTGCCAATTTGTAAGAGGTTTACATTGAAACCAAGAAGAATTTTCTTACTAAGACTATTTTTCTAACCTTACTTTTCTATGGTAGCTATACTATATAGATGTCCGATTTTGACCAAACTTAGCAAAATCATAAAAAAGCATAGCAAACTAAGAAATACAAAGTTTGATGGCGGTTTCTTTGAAAACAAAAAAGTTTTTTCCACCAAAACTAGTTTCTCGACTGATCATTCCTATGGCAGCTATAACCTATAGTCATCCGATTTTGACAAAACTCTCAAGAGTAGTGTGAAAGCTTATAAAAAAAATATGTGGCAATTTTGAAGTGGCTTACATTGAAAACAAAAAAGTTTTTTTTACTAAGACTATGATTCTAACCTTACTTTTCCAGGGCAGCTATACTATATAGGTGTCCGATTTCGATCAAACTTGGCAATATCATGGAGAAGCATACAAAACTAGTAAATACGAAGTTTGAATGCATTTGCATAGAAAGCAAAGAAGTTTTGCTGACTAGAACTAGTTTTTTGAACCAACATTCCTATTGCAGCTATATGTTATAGTCATCGGATTTTGCTGGTTTCGACAAATGTGCTGCGTATTTGTGCCAGAAGAGTTTGTGTAAAGTTTGATGGCGATAGCTTTATAAATGACGGAGGAACTAGCATAGAAACAGACGGACAAGGCTAAATCAATCCAGTTTACCATGCTGATCAAGAATATATATGATTTAAGTGGTAGAAAATGCTGCCTTCTAAGCGTTACAAACATCTGGACGTTTTCAATTTGCCTTTTGCAAGGGTATAAAAAGATTTTAAAATAATTCAAAATATTTGTACTTTACAAATCCCCGAACAGTCCAATTTTAAGTATTTCGGGATTGAAAAATCGGGCTTATTGATTGATTCTTATATTGATATAAGAACTTTGTACTAAAATCTAGATTTTTTGTACTTACTGTACCATTGACATCGTTCTTACTTAATTCAAGTGAACCGAAAAGAAAAAAAATCAGAAATCGGGATTAAAAACAAGGTGATACCGGATCAGGCTTGAAGTGATCCTGTAGTTTCAAGATAAACAAAAAAAAAGCGGAAGCGGAAATCAATCTATTCCGGGATCGGCTCAAGAATATTCGGGATCACCCCGCTTTTAGTTCCGCTTCTGATGGATTTTTGTACAGTGTGCAGAGTTTCTGGTTCTTTTCTCAGGGAGTGCCTCAACCATTGCAATATTTAAACAAACACTCATAAAAAAATTCGCCCTAGAAACTAGAAATTCTCCTATAAAATCCGTCCTAAGGCGATTCACCCAAAAAATTAAGAAAACTTTTTCTCATTTATGGAACAATTTTCTGAAACTTTGAAACTTTTCCATTAATGAGAAAATATTTTTCTCAATTTTAGGGTGAATCGCCTTAGGAGGGATTTCATAGGTTAATTTCTAGATTTCGGGTCGAATGTTTTCTGAGTGTGCATTCAATTTACAAAGCCCTTCATTTGCTTGTTCTTTCTTCAATGCTGAGCTTCTTTTTCGACTCTCAAATAAGTCTGTTCAAATATGATCCATGCATATTTATAACTCATAACTTAAGGCTGGCTTAAGTCTATAAATTGATCAACTAATATATTAGAAATATACAGAATATATTAGAATATACAGAAAAAAATAAGATCAAATATCGTGTTGATCTTCCAATATAATTTCAAAAATATCAATTTTTAAAGATCCAAGAGTTACTATTTAATATCAATAGGATGCTGTAGTATTACATTGATACTAAAAATATTATATTAATAAGCGAAATTCTCACAATGAAATGAAAAATACTCTTGTGACGTGATTTCAGATCACAGTAGACATCGAAAATCTGAGGGCAGAAAGAGACAAACAGAGTTTCTTAAAACAAAGAGAGACAGCTATAGTCCAACTCGAAAAAGGCAAAAACAATGTACATGGCTCTGCTGCAGCACGCGAGACAGCGAATACTCTTCAGATTTGTCTGTTTTTGCTTTCATTGCTGATTGCAGTTCCCAACTGCTTAAAGCGGTGAGCGCATAAAGAGACATTCAAACAGCGGCTGTCATTAGCGAAATGCCTACTGAAGGTTGAATCGGGAGATTCATGAAACAGTACTATAAAGGCAACCAGCTCTTTTTGGTGTATATAAATACATAAGTTGTTTATAGTTGTGAACAAACGCAACTTTTCGGGACCTCCAGCCAGCTAAAGCCACTAATTTTAATTCTAATATATCTTTGACATTTGAACCAAGTCCAATGGGTACTATACAAATATGGCTTTGATACATAATAATACATTATACAATAATACCCCTTTGATATTATAAAAACATTGATACTATAAAAATATATCAGGGATATTAACAAATATCAGATTGTTGATCTGAAACATTTCACATTGATATGTTCGAAATGTACGAGTGATATTTTCGATCATATCAACTGGGTATTCTTCAGATGAAGGCCGATTCGATACTGAAAAATACCCGATTGTTACTAAATATCGTGATCTTTTTTTCTGTGTATCTAAAGAAAGGGTTCACTAACCTCAAGAAACCACTCCACCATTTACCATAGGAAAAATAAACCAAAATTGGCAGTTAATTTTCCAGTCCAAGCGATTTCAAAAGTTTTTCCATTTCAATGTTATTATTTACCAATTATGAAATAAAAAATATTTGCACAAATGATGAATTTCGACAGCATCTGCACAAACATCAAGCCCTAGTTATGGTACTGCGCCTCTCTCTTGCTCTCTCTCTCTTTCGTTCGCTATCCGCCTTCAAGTATTTAACAATTCGTCAAAAAAAAAAAAACGAAAAAAAAGATGAGTGCTTTTCGAGCCAATCTCTCCTGTACCTCCCACACGCTTCCCCACCAATTTATCCCCAACGCATTCGTCCCGGCTCGTTTCTCGTTTCGGAGCATTTTACAGTCGCTGGCTCATTTATAAATTTATGAGCTCAACTGCCAGGGGAGTTATCGCGTTAAAATGCTTTGCTGTGCTGTGCAGCAAACAGCACAAAGATACAAAAAACAAAATTAAAGAAAGAAAAAACTCGGGGAATAAAATAAAAATTAGCAATAAAAAGTAGAAAAGCGTGTTTGTTTGTTAACAACTGCAGGAACAGAGCAAATGTTTGGGGTGGGGGGGGAGGAAGATGACGGCGACATCAAATGGATTTCATGTCACGTTACACAAATGTGCCAAGGAATTAAAAATGAGTAGGAGGAGGAGGAGGAGGCAACTGTTGCTGGTAGTTGTAGCTGTTGTCCCATTAGCGTGCGACTGCACGCTTAAATGCGAAAAGTGTGTTCATTACTCTGCTCCTCGCCCTGTCGCACTCACACTCTCCCTCTCTCTCTCTCTCCCTCCTGCTCTGGCAGAGTAATGAAAATTATTTTCATTTTCGCTTTGGTGCGCTCGCTTGCCCAAAAGCTAAACACACACACACACACACACACACACTTATATGTAACAACAACTCTTTCTCATCTTTCTTGCTCGCACTTTTTACTGGTAGTTAACCTTTGGCCCTTGGGGCCAAAAAAAAAACACAATTTCAATTATTTATTACGCATACGCAGCGTTGTTAGCTTAATGACTGACTGACTGAGAGGAACCCCACAAATAATTTGCATTCCCAAATATAAAAGAGAATAACCAAAACTGCTGGACTTATTGAAATCTCTTTACTAATTAAGTTGACAGAAAGTAGAAGTAATGTTCGTTAAGGGAGAGAGTGAAAGAGAAATTGATACTTGGAACTGTTTTGCCCAGTCAAAAGCCCCTAGAGGCCGATCACACTCGGCAATTCACAGCGAATGCTGGCCGAAGTCTTGCCTCAGAGAAAGAGACGGAATGCTTCTCTTCTTGGGAAACCCTGCCTTAAGCTGTTAAATGGTTTATATATGGGTGAAAGGCGGGTGTTTAGCACAAAACTGTATTCAAACTGGTATATCTTTGAAAATAAAATGGCAGAATTGCTTGAAATGGCTTATTTTAAAGCTCAGATACAATACTTGACGCTGATATAAAAGAGAACTCAAACAAGAAGACAGGTTTTACCACAAAACTCGCTTTAAAATGCTAAACAAATGGGAACTTAATGCTACTTTAAGCTTAAATTACCAGGGATGCAAACCGGTTCTGAACCGAACCGGTTTTGAACCGAACCGACCCGTTTTTTTCAGCCGGTGAACCGAACCGCAAACCGAACCGGCTTCCTTTTTGAATTGCTGAACCGAACCGAAAACCACAAATAAAAACGGTTCGGTTCGGTTCAGTTCTCTGACTGAAATCATTCCTAAAATCAACTAAGGTCATGACGTAGTAGGATATGTCAGAGTAAAATCCATGGCTAAAATTCATAAAAATGATGTCATGAATTCAGGACCAGCCCTTTCATTTCTGAGCTGATTCAGGTATGATTCAGTTCTGAGCCTAACTTAAGGGATATGATAAATAGAATAATTAAGATGCATGGTACGTATTCTTTTCTAGCAAACATTCTCAATTTTCGAGAGTATTTATCTATGAACTTATAGACGACTCCTGGAAATCCGACGTAATAAGCATTGGACATTCTTCTAAGGATTTTAAAAATATTTAAATGGACTATAAGAATTAAATTTCAAAAGTGTTCGACGAGTCACATTACTACAACAATCTTAATATTTCATAATGTGCCTTTGTGAACCACTGAACCGAACCGAAACCGCGGTTCAGCTAGCTCCAAAAACCATGTAATGAACCGAACCGACGGTTCAGAAACTCTATGAACCACTGAACCGAACCAGTCCTTATTTTCGAGTGGTTTGCATCCCTGTAAATTACCATAATGAAGAGAGGTTTTCCACAAAACTTGCCTTAAAATTGTAAAAAATAGGAACTGTATGCCAGCTTAAGCTCAAACTTTCATACCATATCATACCATCACGTCAAGTGGACGATTATTTCGAAAACAGTTGAGTGTCAAACACAAAACGGGAAAGCTAAGCTAACTTTGTCTGTTCCTAAATTTGTATACCCTTGCAATTGCTAGCTTGAATATTTTCAAAAATATTCTTTTGCCCTCAACAGCCCATTTGCCGACTGATCGTTCGTATGGGAGCTAAATGATAAAGTCATCCGATTTGCACAAAAATTTGAAGAATTGAGTAAAAACATGTATAACAAACAAATTCAAAATTTCAGAATGTTACCGTTATAAACAAAAAAGTTTTTCCAACTAAGACTGTTTCTCAGACCTATCTTTTGTAAGGCAGCTATACCATATAGTTGTCCGATTTTGTTTAAACTTGGCAAAATTATAAAGAAGCATAGAGTACAAAATTTGAGTACAAAATTTGAAGCCGTTTTCATTGAAAACAAAAAAGTTTTTCTCACTAAAACTAGTTTTACGACCGATTGTTATAATGGGAGCTAAGAGATAAAGTCATCCGATCCGGTTGGTTCTGACATATTAGTAGTGTGCAGGAAAAAGTAGACTCTGTGCAAAATTTCAGCTCGATAGCTCAAAAACTGAGAGACTAGTTTCCGTAGAAACAGACAGGCAGACGGACAAAGCTCAATCGAGTCAGCTCGTCACCAAGTTCAAGTATATATATGGTTTATGGGTTCGAAAATGTATATTTCTATGCGCTGCAAGCTTCTGGGCAACATTATAATACCCTTTGCAAGGGTAAAATACATTTTTAAGGTTCGGAAATTGGAGCTAAAAAGCTTAAAAATATAGTTTACTTCAAAGAAAATTCATGCCGTGTTCTACATTAGTTAGAGCTGGGCGCTTGAGCAAATTTTCTGACATGGTCAAGAACGTTGCACGAAAGAAAAATCTCCGGACTCACGATTGCAATTTTTTAAGAGTTTTACGTCACTCACGAATCATGCACGAATGCACAATAATGATGTTGACAACGATAATAAATGCATATCTGTACTAATTTGTTTGACAAAATGCAACCCTTTTATGCCATTTATTTCATCTATTTCAGTCACACATAATTATAATTTAATTTAAAGCAGATTTTCGAGCTTCTTGGATTTCTTTGGAAATGTTGATTTCGGTTAAGTTGAGTGTGCCCGAAACATTTTGTCAGATAATGTTTGATGTTTGATCTTAATTCGCTCACGAAAAACGCACGAATCACGGTTGGTCACGCAGGAAACTCTATGTTTACTCACGTGCACGTCGTGACACACCGTGACACGGTCAAATTCACGACACGGGTTCAGCTCTAGCATGAATCATGAAATTAAGGTTAAACTTTAATTTTGTGAATCATCATTTAAGAAGCTTTGGAGACGAGGACTCTAAAAAAAACAGAGGCTAATATAAGTAGAAATTGTAAAGATAATACTGAATATTTTAATAGATTTTTTATACTCTGTACCGAAGGTACATAGAGTATTATAAGTTTGTGCAAAAGTATGTAACATCCAGAAGGAAGCATCTCTGACCCCATAAAGTATATATATTCTTGATCAGCATCAACAGCCGAGTCGATAAAGCCATGTCCGTCTGTTCGTCTGTCTGTCTGTCTGTCCTTATAAACGCACAAATTTCAGAGATGGTAAGAGATAAAGGTTTGACATGTATGGGACATATGCTTCTTATGTCTCCAGGCAGATCAAGTTTATTTTCAATTTTGGCCACGCCCCCTTCCGCCCCCGCAATTTAGAAAAAACTTCATATCTCCCACAGTTTTGAAGATTGATGGCTTATTTCTTTTGGACTTATTTAGTTATTAGGATAACTTATCGATCCGCTAAAGGAATGAAGAAGATCGGATGAACGGTTTTCGAGTTATGATCAAAAGACAAATTTTTCTTGGTACAGAGTATGTTATAGTCGGGCTTGACCGACTTTCTTTCATGATTCATGATTCATTTTATGCCTTTAAAGGTGCGGTTCTAGGTTCGGTTCAATTTCCGGGCTCGAACCGGTTCGGTTTAAACCCGATTTGCAGCCCTCATACTCTGTACCAATGAAGTTAATGCAGCGAACATTCTTTTGCACATAACATGACTAAAGTTAATACGGTCTTTACCAACATTTTGGTTCGATAAATAGCCTTGGGATGGGATCTGGTGGGTTCAAACAAATAAACAGATTTGTATCGCAAGATTTGGTGCCGGAATAGAGAGCGTAGGAACATACAGATGTGCTTTCTTCTGTGCTTTACCAACATCTGGAAAATAAATAATAAATAAATAATAATAAATAATATGAAAAGCAATTCATTTAACTGATTCACTTGAGTGTCCAGCTTCATAGTGCCTAGGCTACTTTGCTGAAAAGAAGAACAAAGTAGCTGGTAAATGCTGCTGTGCTGCTTCGTTGTTCATCAGTTCATAAGACTATGCCTCTAAGATTTAGAATACTTAATTTGCACTTGTTTGTATTGCGAATCTAATGGAGAGCTTAAAGAACTTAGTAAATAACTTTAGCTTACTTCTTAAGAGTAGTAGAAATGTATATTTGAATCTTTCTGGTAGAAATCGGTAGCCATATAAAAGGGATCGAACTATTCTGCTGAATGAATTTAAAAATGTTAAAACTAAAATCCCTAATTTGAGTTTAACTGAAACCAACTCAACAAAAGGAACTACCATTTTATGCTTATGAACTGAAAGTAAAACCACACACACACAATTTTCGTATTTCTATTAATATCTCTGAGGGGTTTTATGTCAGCTTTGTTTCCTTTCTTCGACTGCAGTCTTTGTCTGTCTGCTAATACTTTACGGCTTAGGGATTTTTGCGCTGGGGTCTTACCCCTCAGTGGAACAACCCTCTAAACTATTCACTCTATTCACTTTCTAATGGGGCAGACGTTGACATTTCTAAACTGTAGCACACATCTCAGCAATTGTATAAAATAAACCGCTGACACTTCTTACCCCCTTTCTCGGTTGCATATGAAATCTGCAACGACAACTTGGTATAGTACATTTCTTTTGCAGAGTTCTTAGTAAAACCCCTCTCCTACAGCTGCCCTGCTCATATCATTTGCATTGTCCTCCTGTCCATTCCGAGGCTTAGCATACGTCGCGTATAAATTGCATAATTTATGTGAATTATGCCGCATAACATTGTCCTCGGAGTTGTCCCTCTAACGCTGCTGTATGCCTGCCATTGTGTTTAGCCCTTGGGGGTGCAATGAACTTCGTAAAGTGGCCTTGTCTAGGACATTGGCATGCCTAGTGCCGCGTCCACTTAATTGTCACAATTGTCACAACACTTCCGTGGAACCGAATCCAATTAGTTGCGAAAGGGGGGGGACGGAGCAGCGCTCCGTGACTCAATCACTCACTCACTCAATCTCACTCACTCAATAATTTAGCAAACGTTTTCAAACAACAAAAAAAGGAAAAGAAGGGAAACTAGTTTACTTTTACCTTCTCTTTTTTTTTTTGCGAGTCATTTGGCTCGTAAAACGTTTCGTGTTGTTTCAATCAATGATGCCAATCAAATGTGAAAGATTTTTTTTGCCACCAGAGTGAATCCTACAGCTTTATTTAGTTGAAAGCAGTTTATGCTGGCCCAAAGGAAAATGCTTAATTTGGCATAAAAAGTCATTGCAATTGGATTAGAGATGCATGAGAGATGTTGAAATTAAGTTCCACTTACGAATATTAATTCAAAACTGGTTCATTTCCGCGCCACAAACTTCCATTTTATAGATTTATAAATTCCAAAATGCCACACAAAATCGAGACAATGGAAAAGGAGCTGCTGTTGCTGCACTGCAGCCTGTTGACAACAACAGCAACAGCTACAGCAACTACACACAGCCAGAACAATAACAATAAGGACAACCACACGTCGAGAACTGCTCTGAGAGGGGTCACAAGTGTACCGATGAGGGGATGTGTGGGGAGGGGCTGAAAAACACTGCAATAAAAGTGCTGCAGAGGGCGGGGAATTTACATTTAGTTTATGAGTAGACAAGCGACGACAATAGTGAAGCTTCAAGCCATCCCCCTCCCCCCCAACTCCTGCTCCAGATTCAGCTCTCTCTCTACTGGTTCCTGCTGTTGTTGTGGCGCGCCGAAAGGTCATACACAATGAAATGCACAAATGTCAACATTTAACGGTCAAAATGGTCGAGGACAGACACAGCAGATAGACGAGGACGAGCAGCATTGTGTGTGTGTGTGTGTGTGTGTGTGTCCGGGCCAGGAAGTAGCATCAGCAACAGAAGATGCAGATGAAGAAGAAGAACAAGTTTAAAGTTTATGGGCGAAAGGAAAAAGTCAACAGGGACAACAGCAGAAGCAACAGGGGCCATATAACCAGCTACCGCTATTCTTGATCAGGTTGACAGTGGAGAGGCGAGAAGGGTGAGAGGATGATGCAAGTTTATGACACAAAAACTTGCAACAAAGTGGCTACCATTGTAATCAAAAATATAAAAAAAAAAAATGAAAGAAATGGCTGCATAACTGGGCCTGTGGATACACTTGAAAATTTTATGGCCAATTTCGATTAAGGGAATTGAAGAACCGGGCCACGGTTTACGGTTGACTTTAGTGGTTCAATCCTTATTTCTTATCTCAAGTTACTAAGACAAAATTTCACTTAGGTTCAAATGTTATTACGAATTGTACGAATCAGAAAATAAGGAAATGGAGGAAAATTAACTTCGGCTCGGCCAAAGTATGTTTTTCTTGCTAATTTGAAGTACATTTCTACTGCAAACCAACAAGTTTTTCTCACCAAAACTACTATTTTAGCGCTCCTTCTGTACGACAGCTATACTATATATATGCCCGATTTCAACAAAACTTAGTAGAATCTTAAAAAAGCATAGTAAACTAAGAAATACAAAGTTTGAGGGCGTTTTCTTTGAAAACAAAAAAGTTTTTCTCATTTAAACTAGTTTCTCGACCGATTATTCCCATGGCAGCTATAACCTATAGTCATCCGATTTGGACAAAACTTTGAAGAATTGTGTGAGAACTTATAACATAAATATATGCCAAATTTAAAGAGGTTTACTTTGAAAACAAACAAGTTTTTTTGACTAAAACTACTATTTTAACTCTACTTTTGTATGACAGCTATACTATATAGAAGTCCGATTTCGACCAAACTTAGTGGAATCATGGCAAAGCATAGCAAACTAAGAAATACAAAGTTTGAGGGCGTTTTCTTGGAAAACAAAAAAGTTTTTCTCACTAAAACTAGTTTCTCGACCAATTATTCCCATGGCAGCTATAACCTATAGTCTCCCAATTTTGACAAAACGTCGAAGAATTGTGTGAAAGTATATAAAATACATATATGCCAATTTTCAAGAGGTTTGCATTGAAAACAAAAAAGTTTTTCTCACTAAGACTACTTTTTTGACTCTACTTTTGTATGACAGCTATACTATATAAAAGTCCGATTTCGACCAAACTTAGTGGAATCATGGCAAAGCATAGCAAACTAAGAAATACAAAGTTTGAAGGCGTTTTCTTTCAAAACAAAAAAGTTTTTCTCACTAAAACTAGTTTCTGGACCGATCATTCCTATGGCAGCTATAAACTATAGTCATC
The DNA here is from genome assembly GCA_035044965.1 of Lordiphosa andalusiaca. Taxonomy (NCBI): domain Eukaryota; kingdom Metazoa; phylum Arthropoda; class Insecta; order Diptera; family Drosophilidae; genus Lordiphosa; species Lordiphosa andalusiaca. The sequence goes on along the minus strand of JAWNNM010001363.1, from coordinate 576,644 downwards.
CGATTTGGACAAATCTTTAAAGAATTGTGTGAAAGCATATAAAATACATATATGCCAATTTTCAAGAGGTTTACATTGAAAACAAATAAGTTTTTCTTACTAGCACTACTTTTCTAACCTTAGTTTTTTATGGCAGCTATACTATATAGATGTCCGATTTCGACCAAGCTTGTACCGATCTTCGCCATTCCTTTGGCAGATCGATAAATAATACTGACTACTTAATATGTCTAGAAGGTACGCACCATTTATCTTTAAAACTGTGGGAGATATGACAATCTGCCTACAGATATATAAAGTTCTTGTCCTATGCACGTCAAACCTCTATCTCTTACCAAATCTCAGAGCTGTGCGGTATACGGACAGACTGACGCGTATGGCTATATCGATTCGGCTGTTGATGCTGATCAGTAATATATATACTTTATGTGGTCGGAAATGCTTCCTTCTGGCTGTTACATAGTTTTGCAAAAACTTATAATACTCCATGTACCTACGGTACAGAGTTTAAATACTCCGTACCAACAAAAGTGTATGCACAGCATGTATTTTGTTAGTGCAGTAGCAACTGTAATCAGCGCTGCTACTGTCCTGCAACAGCGAACATTCTTTTGCTCATAACTTGACTTTTTTTATATGATCTTTAACAATATTTTGGAGGGTTGATAAGATTAACTGACCAATTGATGGGTAAGTACGAGCTATGACGTCTCTTTTTTAAATTTCCGGGTTGAAGGGGGTTAAAATTTAAAATAATCTTGAACTTCCAACTCCCATCATCTCGGAGATCTGTATATGCTTAAGGACCGATAGACGAAGGGCGACAAGACGGACATGGCTTAATCGACTTGGTTGTTGATGCTGACTAGGAACATACCTACATCGTAGGACCGCATATGCTTCTTTCTGGCTTTTAAATATATTCTAAATCAACTTTTAATACAGAGTGAGATGGGCGTTATACAAGTTTCAAAAAGGAAGAACGCCTATTACTTAGTAATCTTGTATACGCCCATGGGCGTTGTTCTATTTTAAAACTGTGATATTGCTACCCATGGGCGTTATTCCATTTTAAAACTGCATTAACGCCCATGGGTTGGCATTAGTTTTGTATTTAAAATAAAACAACTATTTGTACTTGTGCCAAAATCTACAGAATAGTCAAAATAACGAACATATATTTTGATTTAGTAATCAAAGCAAGAACTGCCTATTGAGTGCTTCGTTCAATCGAGCTCCCTTCGCACCGTTTTTCTACTCTTTAAACAAAATTTGCCAAGTTTTTAGTTATAAAGCAACCTTTTTGTAAGACTTGGCAGTTGGTAAAAGTATTTTAGAGGCTTGTTCTAAAATCCTTGTAATATTATTTCTTAATCAAAATATAGTTTGTGCCTTGAGTAGCAGTGTTCGAATTGGCTCACTACCTTTAAGCCAAGTGTATTAACAAAAGAGGAAGTTAAAACTGTGCTAAAACAGAAAGTTTTCCCATTGCAGAGTCGCATTGTCTGGCAGCCCCCTGCTCAACCTCTCATTCTCCGTGTGTGTGTGTGTGAAAAAGGACCTTTGTGGCAGTTCAATCGTAATGAACTATGCACAAAAATGACCTCCAGGCGCAATGCCGTTGGTGGACAACAGCGCCACTAACAAGTTTTCTCCCCCTCTCTCTCTCTCTCTCTGAGTTCGCTTGGCAAATTACATTTTTTTTCAGGGTTGCCAACGCCTGCGGATTTGTGTCCTTTTTTATGCCGAAATAAGAAACCGAGAGATCCCGCAAAAGTGCACAGAGAACAACCAAAATTATGTCTAGCCAGGAAGTAAAGTTTAGCCTTTGTCATTTGTTACGAAAGTCCCAACGTAGAGTTGTGGGTGAAGAGTTGAAATCAAAGCAGCATATGTGTGAAAATTGTTAAAGTGAAATTATTTGCTGAACAGTTTTAAGTCCCGCACAATCCATCCAATTTCATATACAACTGACCAAATTGGCCAACGGGCGCTCATGGTTACCAGGGCTTCAAATTTGACACCGGTTCAGGCTGCAGCAGCAACTCGGAGTTTTGGTGGCAGCAGCTGCCATGTCGATTTGCATGCCTTGCCATCGACAATTGTTCTAATACTTTCGACATTGTTTGGTACGGATGGCAGATGTGGCCCAACTGCAACAGGATCGCTACGCAACTCCTCCAGCAGAATGCTTTGCCCATAATTATGGCAATTGGCAGACGGCAATTGTGGAATTGCAATGCAATGTGCGCCTAAAAGTATGCAAAGCCAGAGAGTGAGAGCAGCAGCTGTGGCTGCAACAGCATCAGTTGTTGGTTTGCAGTTGTTGTTGCTGCTGCTGTCTCTGTCTTTTTGGAATTTAATTAAAGTTTACACAAGTAAACAAATGACAGTCTGCAGCCGCCAACATTGCATTGTGTGTGTCTGTGTGTGTGCGTGTCACATGGCCGCAAAACGAATGCGGCCAAAGAAAGGGAGAGAAAAGTCAAGACAGGCTAAAATTTTATTAAAGAAAAGTTGCTGCAGTCAAACATACACACACACACACACAAATAGTTGGCCTACGAAATAAACGACAAAACTGACGAAAATTCTTTGCTCTCGAATGCTTTTGCGAGAGTTGGTCTACAAGTATGTATCACTATTCAATATGTAAATATTTCCATTTTGTTATTACTAAGTTTATGCACACAAAATATTTCATGCTTAATGCCCTTTTAAGTATGCTACATTAAATGAAAATACAAATTTTAGTTTAGTATTTACTTTATATTTGTCTTAACTCCACATTTGGTTATATACTCATAACTTAAACAACAATTTGCGTGAATATGCAGTGACGTTTATCTATATCTAAGAGATCGTTCTAATAGATAATGACTTAAGGATATAAAGTTTGCATACTTTGCAGGGCATTCATCACGAATAATTTGGTGGGTATAAGCAGAGTAATCATATAGTTTACTTTTGATTTTAGCACTACATTTATTTCTGAATATTTCATGTATAAAACCTTCCTTTGATGTGGAGTTTTTAGATTGTTCATTAAGTAGCTCGGCGATTCGATGCATTATGCTGATTTCTATATACTAGAGTTGATATAATAACAACTATAACAATATCTAATTGCTACATTGCTACTACCACCCCTTTACTTTCAAATAAACTATCACGTACCATTTCACTATTTTTTTAACCAAAGATATACCATTTCGTATACTTAGGCAGTTCAAAAATAAGTACTTTCGAACCCATGTATTCAAAACGTAAAGTCTTCGCGTAAAAAAAACTGCAGAAATCCCTATTAAAGCTGATGCTGAGGTGAAGGAATACGACCTTTCGATAATATCAAAGAGATTTCAAACAAAGGAATAGATTTTCCAAAAAAATAGGGTCAAAAATGTGTCATATTAGGTATGTAAAACCAATTATTTGTTTAAACTACCAATAATATTATTATTGTTATTATTATAATTATTATATTATTATTATAATATTATATTCAGCATTATCTAGAAACATCCATCCCTTCCCATTCCATGAATATACTAAAAAAGTGTAATATTCATACCTTGTGTTTGTTGTTTTCAATACAAAGATATATCAAAATATATAAAAAAAACTACATGAAAATATAGGTTTTCCACAGGTTTGGCACGCTTACAGCACGTTTTCTAACTAATTTGAAGGACATTTCCACTGAAAACAAGCAAGACTTTCTCACCAAGACTACTTTTCTGACTCTACATTTCTAAGACAGCTATTCTATATAGATATCCGATTTCGACCAAACCTTGTGGAATCTTGGGAAAGCATAGCAAACTAAGAAATACAAAGGTTGGAGGCGTTTTCTATGAAAACGATATTATAATTTTGTCCAGAACGTTTCCGCCGAACGCATAGCAACCATAAGCTAGGCCATATGATTTTGCCGAAACTTCGACCCGATTGGATGAACGTATATCTCATAGCTCCCATAGGAACAATCGGTCGGAAAACCAGTTTGTAGTGAGAACAAACTGTTTTTCTTTTCAATGGAAACTGTCTTCAAACTTTGTAATCGTAGGTTTTCTATATTTTTTTATAGATGTCTACTAAGATTTGATTAAAATCGGACAACTATATTGATATAGCTGCCATACAAAAGATAGGTCTGAAAAACAGTCTTAGTTAGAAAAACTTTTTTGTGTTTAATGGTAGCATCCTGCAGTTTTGTATTAGTTTGTTTCACATGCTTTCACATAATTTTACAAATTTTTGGCGAAATCAGATGACTATATCATATAGCTCCCATACGAACGATCGGTCGGAAAATGGGAAAAAGAGTATTTTTTGAAAATATTTAAGCGAGCACTTGCAGTGGTATAAAAACTTTGGCACAGACGAAGTTAGCTTAGCTTTCTCGTTTTCTTTGTTCGAATAAAACATACTTAGCCTTAAGACTTCGGTTTTAAATCTCTCCACATTTCTTTTAATTATCTTGAGATTTCTGGAACACTCATTTGAAACTTCGAAGAAGGAAATTTCCTAATTCCAAAGACATTCAAGCAATTAAAGTGAGGTTGAACTTCAATAATCATGATGGAAAAATATTTAAGTAGCTTGGTAAACTATAAGCGTCCTCTTAAAACTAAATAATGCTTAGCATTTCTAAGCCGAAATGAAAAAGATTCATAAAAGTTTTTTTGGAATGGATATTGCTTGAATATTCTAAAAGCTTCATCCAATGGAGCTAAAAAAAAATCACAAATGATGATCAGTTTTTCATATCCTTTGAATGATTTTCAGCTTCGTTGGTGGATTAAAAGGATATTTAAGACATATCCAGATATACAATATCATTTTAATCATCCAATAGAGCTGAATAATTTTTCATATCATTTGGATGATTGTCAGCTCCATTTGGATGATTAAAAGGACATCTAAGACAAATATCAGACATATCAGATATCTTATTAATTATCCAATGGACAGCTGAAAATCATCCAAAGAATGTAAGACTTTCATGAACCTAGGTTTGAATGATTTTGCGAGGACTAAAAGGATATTTAAGACATATTTAGCCTAAATGGATATGGGAAGCTTGGACTTGACGATGAATTCGATTATCCCAGAATCGTTGGCAACTTGTGCTTAAACAAGATGTACTCTAAAGTCGAATAACTTAACTTTTGGTGTGACCAGTTAAAGTTTATTATTTATAAAGTTGGTCGCAGATTTGATAACTGCTTCAACTGTTTGATTCACCCACTTGAAACTAACTGTTTATGGCACACGTGTGTGGTGTAATTGTTGCTTCCGTGAATGTAAAACCCAAAAACCGCTTGATATGGTTGTTGTTCTTGTTGTTGTTGTTGCTGTTACCAAAGAGAATGCGTCCAAAAAACTAATCCCCAGAATTATGCAACAAAAAATTAATTAAACACAATTTAGTTTGTGTTGGCAAAAACCGCGTTGCGCGAAAATCGCTGCGGTTTCGCAGTGTCCACCTCTCGCTCGCTCTCGCTCTCGCTCTCTCTCCTCCTTTTTTTTCTATATACATATATATATATATAGAAATTATTGTTATGCAAAACCAGAGGGGCAGGCAAAAGGGCAACAACACGACAGCAAAAAAAAGTGACCACAAAAAAGGGCCGCCGCACCAGTGGGGAGCGCAGGTCGCAACGTAACGTGGCTCTTTGCGGCTACTTGACTTAATACCTGCAATAATTATTATAACGATGCAGAGCGAAATCTTTTTATGCAATAAAAAAAAAAAGTGTATATAAAGTACAACAACAACAACAAAAAGTTTAAGCGCAAAAACGGGCAATAAAATGGGCAGGATAAGCACTTGGACTTTGCATTGAGCGATTTATTTTTATACATTTTTTTTTTTGTACAATAGAATTTATGTCGATGCCTGGGAATGCACATTCTGACATCCCAAAACGCCTAAGTGAAAATTTGCACAAACTATTTATAATGTTTTCTTTCTGTTCAACTCGAGATAAGGTGAAATTGTAACGAAAACGCTTCGAGGAACCAGCCTCGGTGTAAGTCTAGAATTAATGTGAAATGCCATTTGAATATGGCGACCGTGACACAAGCCTCCAGCTCCCTGGGCACACGCCTTTCATTAAATTCAATTTAAAAAGGAAATTTTTAGTGCCTAGCCATAAAAAACTGGGTCCCCAACCAAAAAAAAAAAAAAACTGGGATCGCCGGATGACGACAACGTATCGCGAAGGTCATCAATTACAGGGGGCACGTCGTCTGCATGGCCAACAGCAGCAAGCAACAACAAGCAGTTGCAAATAACTTGGCTGAAGCCTCACATTATCCATGCCATAAGCACCAAGCAGGAAGCTGGTTTTGGTACTCAGTCTGTCTCCCTTTTATTTGAGTTTTCTTTTTTTTTTCCTGCAGATATTTCAAAAGCCATTGACACCCTTTCGGCGAGGCGAGTCTGAGTCAGAGTCGGCGGCGGCGGCGGCGGCGGCCTCGAGGCCTGCCTTTGAAAAGCTGAATGACCAAATAAATCATATCAAAGTGTCATATAAAAATCGTAATCAGATTTTGAAGCACACAACCAGGCAGCAGAAGGATGCGCTGAAATTTGTGGTCGATGTAAGGGCTAGAGATGGGAGGAGCGTTTAAGGAAGTAAAATAAAAAAGGGTCAAAAGAGGTAAGGCAAAGAATAGCCACAATATTGGAAAGATTGAAAGTAGCAGGGGGAAGCATAGTGGAGGATCGATAGATCGTGTTAAGCTGCTTTTTATACTCTATACCGTAGGTACCTAGAGCATTATAAGTTGGTGCCAAGGTATGTAACAGTCAGAAGAAAGCATCTCCTACACTATAAAGTATATATATATTCCTGATCAGCAGCAACAGCCGATTCATGTCCGTCTGTTTGTCCGTATGAACGCACAGATCTCAGAGATGGTGATAGTTAGAGGTTTGACATGTATGGGACATATGCTTCTTATGTCTACAGGCAGATCAAATCATTTTCCAATTTTGGCCACGCCCCCTACCGCCCCCGCTATTTAGAAAAAACGTCCTAAATCCCACAGTTTTAACGATAGATGATTCGTTCCTTTTAAAAATATTTAGTAATCAGGATAACTTATTGATCCGACAAAGGAATGGTGAAGATCGAATGAAAGGTTGTGGAGTTATGATCAAAAACATGGTCGCTAGTGCAGCGCTGCTTTCAGCTGTTATTGCAGCATCAAAACTTATGCTGAGTATATAATTTCGATGGTACCAAGTATGTTATAGTCGGGATTGACCGACTTTCTTCCAGGCTATCTTCACGAAACTTTGCACGAAGTCTTCTGGAATAATAACGCTGCACATTTGTCGAAATCGGCCGGTTCGGATGACTATAACATGTAGCTGCCATATGAACAACCGGTCAAAAAACTAGTTCTAGTGAGAAAAACTTTTTGTTTTCAATGCAAACGTCTCCAAACTCCGTATTTACTAGATTTTTATGTTTCTTTAAGATTCTGCCAAGTTTGGTTGAAATCGGACATCTATATAGCATAGCTGCCATAGAAAAGTAAGGTTAGAAACATAGTCTTAGTAGGAAAAACTTTCATGTTTTCAATGTAAACCTCTTTAAAATTGGCATATATTTATTATATCAAAATCGGTTGACTATAGCTTATAGCTTATTGGAATAATCGATCGAAAAACTAGTTTTAGTGAGAAAAACTTTTTTGTTTTCAAAGGAAACGCCTTCAAACTTTGAATTTCTTAGTTTGCCATGCTTTTCGATGATTCCACTAAGTTTGGTTGAAATCGGACATCTATATAGCATAGCTACCATAGAAAAGTAAGGTTAGAAAAATAGTTGTAGTAAGAAAAACATTTTGTTTTCAATGTAATCCTCTTTAAAATTGGCATATACTTATTTTATAAGCTTTCACATAATTTGTTAAGGTTTTGTCAAAATCGGTTGACTATAACATATGGCTGGCATAGGAACGATCGGTCGAAAAACAAGTTTTAGTGAGAAAAACTTTTTTGTTTGCAAGGAAAACGCCCCCAAACTTTGTATTTGTTAGTTTGCTAAGCTTTTCAAAGATTCCACCAAGTTTTCTGGAAATCGCACATCTATATAGTAAAGCTTTCATAGAAAATTCGAGTCAGAAAAGTAGTATAATGTGTAAAAAACTTCTTGGCTTACATGGAAAATCATGCTTTGATGCTCCATGCTCAATATACCCAAATCCTTGTTACTCGATACTCACCAAGCAGTACTCAGTGTGTGTGTGTGTGTGTGCACCTGACTCATAAGCTTAAACTCTGCTGTCATAATCCTTGCCCAATGTGTCACGCTCTCATCGCCAATCCGCATACATGCTATCCAAAAGCCAAACTCCATTAAAAGTGCTTATAAATAAGGTGCTTGAAAGGCAAGTGCACACACACACACATACGCACACACAAAGGACAATGGACCTTGCTCCCGGCCATAACCAACAAACGTTGCAACCAAAAAAGGAGGAAAAAAAAAATACAACCAAAAAATGAGGAGTATAAGACTGAAACCCGAACCCAAAACTTTTGAGTGTGTAAATTGCAAAGACTATTTGACAAACGTCGGTCAAAAGCACAGGACAAGACACACGCACACACACATACCAATGGGATGACCGTAAGGACAACCTGCTCTGGATTTTTGTTTAGCACTCCGTTGGCATCTTCTGCACCTTCTCCTGCCTGCTTGTGCCAACTCTCGCAGTTAATAAAAAATAATGTGCTTCAATGCGGTTTATTCAATTTTATGGTCCGACTTTTCAAAAAGCCAGCAACACACACACACACACACACACACACACACACACAATGGCACTGATTCCTCTGTCTCTCCTTGCGAGTCTTTTATTAAAAAAGAAAATAGCATTTTGGGTGGGCGTGGCCCTTGTTGTAGTGGGGGCCGACTCATATAAAACTCACAATAATGTGCCGCCTTCCATTTTTGAATATTTATGAGTTTGCTTTTAAAATTATAGCTGAACAGGGTCAAGGGGGAGGGGGTTTGAGATGCTATAGTAATGGATCTGGCCACTTGCTGAATGGGGCAGTGTGTGTCTGTGTGTGTGTGTGTGTGTAAATGTGCGTGGATGATACAATTTGACTTTGGCTATTTATCATGACTGACTGCCTGACTGCATTGAGAATTTATGACCTAATTTTGTTATTGATAAAAACAGGGTTAACCCCAATTGAATTTTGGTTTCTTAACTCGGCTAAGAGGAAAACTTAAAGAAACTGTAGCGGAGCTCAGAAGAGGAAAGTCCTCGTAGTTCTGCAAAAATGCGACCAACAACCCTCTGTAGACGAAGATCCCTTACTTATTGAGTCCCACTTCAATCCCTTTTACTTATTATAACCTTTTGGACTACTTTCTCTGCTCTTTTCTCTTCTCTTCTAAGTATTCCTTTCCAGCTCTAACAAAAATTTTGTTGGATTTCCTTAAGAGCCGCTGGTAGTCCTTAGAAGAGGTTAAAAGTAAACAGTCACGATATTTCAAACTCCCTCTAAGTGTTCTTGGTAATGGTATGTAGTCTTATGCAGCTTTCTCAGAACCCAAGTCCTCTACGCGTTTCTTGTAAAACGTTTAAGGTTCGATTGAAACACATCAAGGCACTTCCAGAAAACTCTTTTCTCATAAAGTCCAGTCAAATCTTTTTCATTTGTTGGAGCCTGCCGGTTCGGATGACCAAAGCTTATAGCTGTCATAGGTCGAAAATCAAGCTCTGGTTGAAAAAACTTTTTTGTTTTCAATGGAAACGTCTCCAAAATCCGTATTTACTAGTTTTTTATGCTTCTCCATGATTCTGCCAAGTTTGGTCAAAATCGGACATCTATATAGTATAGCTGCCATAGAAAAGTAAGGTTAGAAAAATAGTCTTAGTAAGAAAAACTTTTGTGTTTTCAATGTAACCCTGTTTAAAATTGGCATATGTTTATTTTCTAAGTTTTTAAACAATTCTAGAAAATTTGGTCGAAGTCGGATGACTACAACATATAGCTGCCATAGGAATGAACAGTAGAGAATCGATTTTAAGTGAGATAACCTTTTTTGTTTTCAATGAAAACGTCTGCAAACTTTGTATTTCTTAGTGTGCTATGCTTTCCCATGATTCCACCAAGTTTGGTCGAAATCGAACATCTATATAGTACAGCAGTCATAGAAACGTAGAGTCAGAAAAGTAGTCTTAGTGAGAAATGTTCTTTGCTTTCAGCGGAAATGCCCTTCAAATAAGTTAGAAAAACGTGCTGTACGGATATACAAACTTCAGCGCAGTCGAAGTTAACTTTCCGCTATTTTTATACCCTTGCAAAGGGTATTATAATATTGCTCAGAAGTTTGCAACGCAGAGAAATACTCATTTCAGATCCCATAAACCATATATATTCTTGATCAGGGTGACAAGCTGAGTCTGTTGAGCTTTGTCCCTCCGTCTGTATGTTTGTTTCTACGCGAACTAGTCTCTGAGTTTTGAAGCTAACGAGCTGAAGTTTTCAACAGAGTCTTCTTTTTGTTGCACACTGCTAATTCCCGACCGGATCGGATAACTATATCTCATAGCTCCCATAGGAACAATCGGTCGGAAAACTAGTTTTAGTGAGAAAAACTTTTTTCTTTTCAATGGAAACGTCTTCAAACTTTGTCATCGTAGGTTTTCTATATTTTTTTATAGTTCTGCCAAGTTTTATTAAAATCGGACTACTATTTGGTATAGCTGCCATACAAAAGATAGGTCCGAAAAACAGTTTTAGTTAGAAAAACTTTTTTGTTTTAAGTGGTAGCACCCTGCATTTTTGTATTTGCTTGTTTTACATGCTCTCACATAATTTTACAAATTTTTGGCCAAATCGGATGGCAATATCATATAGCTCCCATACGAACAATCGGACGAAAAATGGGAAAAAGATAATTTTTTGAAATTATAGCTATAAAAACTTCGGCACAGCCGAAGTTGGCTTAGCTTTCTCGTCTGATATTTCGTTCCCAATGACCCTGTCCGAGTTTGCTGAATTTTGTAGATTTTTATCTTGTAACATTAACTATTATGTTTAAATTGTTATCGCTGTGTGTTGCTGGTACAAAAGTACCCATAGCACGCAAACCTAGGGTACAGTTGAGAAACTGAGCATAAGGTGGATGCTTACATAAGTCCCTTCTATCAGAATTTAAGGGCCGCATCTTGTGTTTCTTTTCAAGTGTCGTACTTTGTTATCAATATGCCGATTTGGCTTCTGGGTTTTTGCGAATGATACCATTCCTTTTGGTATTCAATGATCTTAAAACTAAGCTTTTTTAAATGCTCTATGTGGAATTTTGACTCTTTCGCAATATGACGAAAAGATGTGACGAATGGAAAATAGTTCAGACTATGTAATGTATCATGTTTGTGAGCCAAACTCAAATCAGGGGTACAGCCATTTGTGTGCACTTTGTTACGTTCAAGGTTCGGTTTATTCTGGGCTCGAACCGGTTCGGTTCAAAACGGGCTTAAAGCCCTGATTAGTCTTATAACTCTGATTAAACTCTATTCCTCGCTTTAAACTTGAAGCGTATTAGTTTTAGTGCGTTGTACCAATTAATGATTCATTTAAAAAAACTTTTTTGCTTAGATTCTTCGAATCAAAATCAATTGTTCAAAAATGTTAACTACTAATCTGATTTCTCAACTTTTAGATAGCTGTCACATAAGCTAAGATTTTACGCTGTGTAATAGTTAGCTCCCCTAGAGAGTCTTTTCCCTGATCATCGCTTAATTATTTCCACTTATATATCTCTCTTTTCTGTGCACTTTTAACAACTTTAGTTTAGCTTTAATTTGAGTTCAGCTTTTTAGCTATTTATTTGATTGTACAATTGGTCTGCGGCGGTCGCCACACCCATTCCCATTCCCTTGGTGTTGGGAAACCAACTGCAATTTGAGTTGAACGTCAATAATTGCCTTCAATTACATTTATTTATTTGCACGCCGTTTTTGCCAAGCATCCACTGCTGATGAGATGCGGCTGTCCACCCCGCTACCCCGCTACCCCGTTCCCCTATTCCCTGATTGTCCCTAGATTGGCATTGGCTATTGACCATTTCAATTGGGTTTCGCTTTGATTCGCATTTTCCATTTATGCATGGCGGACGACCAGATGCCCCCAACGACTATTTTACTGTTTTTTTTTTTTATATTTTTGTGCAGGTTTTTTCTTTCGCACCCCGCTTTATTATGATTATCATGTATTATTCAACAGTTGATGCGCAAATTGGCAGTTGTCTGGATCATTTACAACTCTACACACACACACACACACGTGAACAACAATCGAGAACAACAACAGTATAAGCGAAGGGTGGACCGACGTGTCGTATGTGAATCGATATACATATTGAAATATGTTCTTAAAACTAATTTCCACCAAAAGATGATTTACAGAGGCAGCCACAGAGATACAGAACTTCACTTCTTTAGAAGATACTTTCAAAACTGAAAAAAAACTTGGACTTATACATATTGGACTTCAGTTCACTTCACTTCAATACCAACCAAAATCTGACACTCAATGAAAACCAATTTCGTCCCCCTTAAATTTGTCAATATTACACCGAATCTGTATTGTAGAACAGAGATTTATTTCCCTGCTCTCCCTTCCATTTTTCATGCTTGCGTATGATTAATTTGAAATACAAACAAATGGAAAAACGGGAGCGCAACACAAACCACAACCGAGTGCGTATTTGTTGGTAGGGTGGTGAGGGGGCTGCTGGTGTTTGCGGTGGGCGTGACCGAGCGTAAATTTGTAGAAAATGCTTGATTTCCGCGCACGTAATTAAGTCCATTTGTTGCGCGGGGAAGTGAAGCTCAGAGGCGACAATAAACTTATATGAAATTAATTGCGCTTGCTGCAATCGAAAAGGGGTGGGGGATGGGGTGGTTGGGAGAAAGGGAGCGACAGAGCGACAGCGCACAGACCACCAGGGATCGACTGATGTCTGTCGTCTGGCCCACTGGAAAACTCATGCATTAATTAACAGTCAAGTGTCAGAAATGGAATGAGATGAGAAGCAGTGTGACTGCTGATCTGAGACCACGGACACCAAACAGCATTGGTGGGGATGGAGGGGGGGGGGGAGGGTATCACACTCTCAACTAATTAAATCGCTTTTGATTTTTGCCAGCCAATATGGCAAATTTTATGGCCAATATTAAAGCCAGTTGCCAAAAGGAACCCAAGCCCCAGCCATATGTTCAATATTTGCATAAATATTTTAATAAAAAATTAAAAATGAATGGCCAAGCAGCAGAAACAGAGAGACGGCGAACAGCGGTTCAGCCACAAACACGAAGGATACAAATTTTTTCTTATTTTTTTTAATAAAAAAAAAAACAAGCAAGAAAAATCCTACTAATTGCGGGATACTCTAAGTGAAAATGAAATTGAATTTTAAGTTAATTTTTTATAAATTTATGAGAAATAGTCCTTGACATTTAAGTCAAGAGCAAGTTTATTAAACATAAACCTTTTTTAACCATGGCAATTTCAATACATAAGTTTGATTCTGTACCTCTCTAAAGGTGTCATCGGTTTGGTGTTTGAATTACTAATGAAATTTTTTATTATTAAACTCAGAACTAGACGAAATATCAATATCAATACTTGCCACATGTTGCGGACTTATTCAAATAAGATTTGAAGTTCAGGAGTAAACAAACTTTCATCCAGGGATGCGAGCCGGTTCTGAACCGAACCGAACCGCTTATTCCAGCCGGTGAACCGAACCGCAAACCGAACCGGCTTCCCTTCAGAATTGCTGAGCCGAACCGAAAACCACAAATAAAACGGTTCGGTTCGGTTCAGTTCTCTGACATCATGCCCAAAATCAACTAAGGTCATGACGTAGTAGGACATGTCAGAGTAAAATCCATGGCTAAAATTCATAAAAATTATGTTATGAATTCAGGACCAGCTCTTTCATTTCAGAGCTGATTCAGCTATGATTCAGTTCTGAGCCTTACTTAAAGGATATGATAAATAAAATAATTAAGATGCATAGTACGTATTCTTTTCTAGCAGACATTCTCAATTTTCGAGAGTATTCATCTAGGAACTTATTGACGACTCCTGGAAATCCGACATAATAAACATTGGACATTCTTCTAAGGATTTTAAAAATATTTTATTGGATTATAAGAATTAAATTTCAAAAGTGTACGACAAGTCACATTATTACTACAACAATCATAATATTTCATAATGTGCCTTTGTGAACCACTGAACCGAACCGAAACCGCGGTTCAGGTAGCTCCAAAAACCATATAATAAACCGAACCGGCGGTTCAGAAACTGTGTGAACCACTGAACCGAACCAGTCCTTGTTTTCGAGTGGTTTGCATCCCTGCAAAAAAGATCCATTTGTGAAGGATATGTGTTAATCACCACAAAGGACGATCTTTTTTCATATCTATTGGATGATTTTCAACTCTATTGGTTGATTAAAAGTATATTTAAGACATATCCTTCCCAAATAGGTACGGGAAATCATTCAATGGATATTTTTTCATATCCTTTATTTCCTGTGTGTAGCTGAGAGTTCAACAAATGACCAAAGGACTATGCCGATCAACCTTAAGACGACTTGTCGTTAGTATCCAATCTTCGGTAAACCCCAGCTTCAGTCACAACTTGGTAAAGTTTATAATAAAATGTTATATAAGTTTTAAGTTAACCGAACACAATCAACACCAATATTTCTACTCACATTTGTGTCAGAAAATCCTAAAATATATGATTTTGCACATGTGGCAACACCAAACATGCTCAGTAAGGTTTGCCGTTTCACCAGGAATAGACCAGCAAATCAACAGAGCTTACAAATGATTGAATTTTGTAATCGAAATTCGCACTGAGCAGACTAATCTAGCTATTGTGATTATACAAAAGAAAAAATTCGAGATATTCGGGACTAAATCAATCCCAAACCATGTCAGAGGTCGGTCTATCCCGTATATTCTCATTCCAAGTACGACAAGGATCTATACCTTAGCTGCCTTCTCATGCCAGCATTGCTATGACTGTTTGGGAATTGTAACCCCGACAACCATATGCGGAGCGCTTCGAAGCAGGAGTGAAAAGGGACTCCCAAAGCAGCACCTCGAAGGATTCCTTTACCCAAAATTCCAACCTCCTGACACAACAAATCTACCCAATATGTGTACACTAAAAAAAAAATTTTAAAAAAACAAAAAAAATGAAAACCAAATGCTCAACCAGCGGCTGCTAACCGCATCGCGTTGTAAAAATTTGCGCATCGATTTGCGGCCAGACAGACTTCAGCTTTTGCTTCAACGGCAGGCTCCCCGGCTCTAGCCGCTGTCCCATCGGGGGACAATGCCGGGCAGCAACAATGCCGGGTCAGCGTCCATCGCCGCCATCCTGGCACTGTGGGCCAAAAATGCAAATGACGGTGACACGTTGGAACACTTTGATTAGCGAGCAATTTAAATGCAATTGAGTTGGGCACAAATGTGGAGAGGCGATGCACAGACGGTGAGCATTAAAATTGGCCAAAGAATTTGCTAAACAGTTGCCGGATTTTGGCTGGAGCTGGAGGCATTCTCTATGGGACCACGGTGCCGCCGCAGAGGATGCACATTGGCCATGTCTGCAGTTTGTCAAGGGGTCTGCAGGAAAAACCGAAAAAAGGAACAGAGGAAAGAAAAAAACAACAAAAATAGTCAAATGGAAATGATAATGTGTGCCTATAGAGACTTTGAAGGCATTACAGAGGGTTGGATGAGAAGTTGAAGCGGGTCAACATTGAGTCTGGAACTTCTTCTTATGTTTTGAAACTCATGTTCCTAAGGACAAGTCGACACCATCAACTGAAAACCTTGGCTCACACTGCTCTTCCTGTACCTTTACAAGTAAAACCGGAAGAGATAAACTCTTTAAAAAATTTAAGTAAGCTGGTTCCTCGATTGAGTAGGTGCTCTATTCATCTGCACGTTCTGAATTTTTTATTATTAATAGTCAATATTGTGTAGATTTCCTCTCACGATTTAGGATCACGCCTCTTCTTAACCTGCCGTAAGTCTCCAAACTGGTCATCCACTGTCCAGTGGTTCAATTAATTATGGTTAATTAGTCCAACTTAGTTATAATTTTAATAAAATAATTGATTTTATAGATATTTGAACCTTATTTTTCTATTTCACCACTAAATTTTTGAAAAACTATCCAGCCCGCTCTTCCGAACCACCAAGAACAGTTTACGGAACCAGTGCCTCAACAACAAGTTCCGCCGACTCACACTTGACCACCCTGTATCTATCGATACATCCGTGCATTGCTCTGCCTTCACATATTATTTCTTTACACCTGCACGTAACAAAGATTCTGTAGTATCTATAAAATCTAGTTGAAATGACTATATATTTTATTTGCTCACTTTTCAAATAATTTTGTTGCAATTCTATCAAATTCCAAATCAAGATTTAATTTAAATTTCATTCAAATTCAATAAATAAGTTGACTATCGGACTAATCGATCTAGCGCATCGTAAAGAAATATCGATAGTTGGCTAGTTGCGTAATTTCTTTCGTTGCAGACGGCCGCCGGTTGCTCGCGTCTCCCAAGTTTTATTAATTTTGTGGTTTTTAACGCATTTTAAACTAATAAAATGATTTCGCTTGTATCATAGCGTGTCGGTGTGTTGAATTTAAACTATTTGCAGCATTTAGTTAATAATTAAACGCAATTGTTAAATTATTTAGGCGGCTTGAGAATTGCTCCGTTATATTTCTCTCTTTCTCTCTCTCTGTCAGTCTGGCTCTCGCGGCAGCTGCCTTCATTTTTTTGTTGTTTTTTTTTTTTGGTGTTTTTGCTAGTGCTTTAATTAAATGGAAATAAGTGTGTAAATCAGCTGAAGGCCTAGTTGTTATGGCAGCAAAAATAAGTTGGCCTACAATTTTAATTGTTGGTTAATAAAATTAGGAAAATGAAGCAAAATGCGTGTAAATATTGTGTATGTATTGAGTTGTGCTGTGTCCACTCTCTGCTGCTCTCCCTCTCACTTCATTTTCTTTTTCGCGTTTACCGATTTCGCATTGTTTTTGTAGTGCCGTTCGTTTTGCTAAGCCCCCCGCGCCGTCGTTTGGGATGCTTGACGTCGCGACTGCGCCTGTGTATTTGTCTTTGTTCTGCTGCGCTTGCTCTCCGCTGCTCTCCCTCTCACTTCATTTTCTTTTTCGGTTTACCGTGTTCGCAAAGAATTTTTGTTGTGTCGTTCGTTTTGCTAAGCCCCCCGCCCCCGCTTGCAGTGCTTGACGTCGCGCCGGCGCTTGTGTATTTGTTCTTGTTCTGCTGCGCTTGCTCTCTGCGGCTCCCGCTTAAACTTCTGTTTCGTTGGGTAAGTGTATTTGTTGTTGTTCGCCTAATGCAATTTTGTACCTTTTTCTGACCCCTAAGGTACATTTGGGGAAATTGTAGTCATCAATGCTTGGTGTGCTATCACAGGCTAAAATGAGGGCATGTGATTTTCTTCCGGGGGCTATGTAAAAAACTCTAGAAAAGTATCTATGTAGTTGTCAGATTTATACCCATTAAATGTAATAATACTTGCATATTCAGTCTTCGGACAAAAGGACTTCACTTCGAAATTGATTGCTTTCCATCAAGGCCTAATCAGCCAAAATGTGTCGGATTGCTAAATCTAATGAAAGCTTTACGTACCGAGCTTTTAACAAACGTAAAATTGAGTTTAGAAAAATAATATTCTGAGTAAGCTTTGATGTAGCAACTTTGCTGAAGAAGCACAACAGATGGGAGGCACACAAATCAATTCCCAACTTCCAATAAGAATTGTCAATTAGAATTTACCTATTGGAAAAGAAAGTGGGCTATTGCAGGAGATGTACTGGCTCACATATTGTTAAATGGTTGACAAAACATTTTTGAAGCCTACAATCTTAATTAAAACGAAAGTCGAACTAATAGTAGCTTAGGGAATCGGTAAAATATCCCAAAATTATAGGTATCATTGTGTAAAGGTAGACTCTTACAGGTAGTGCCTCACTGAGAGTTTATCTCTGCACTTAAGCGACGACTTGACTTAGCAGAGTGCACTGAGTAGTGTTGTTGCACTTCTCTGCTATGCTCACCTATCTGTGTGAAGCGTGTGTGTGCATTGGTTCAACTTTTAATTCGATAAAAAAAACATAAATAATTACAATCATATTATATTTTTTTTTGGTTAACAATGGCCACATCTAAATACTCATATGGTAAATATGGTAAACATTTGGAGGTAATTGATATAGATTTACTATGCTCAAACGGGGGCTGTACATTTGTATGAAAATTTCATAGCGTCTCCTGTCGGGCAGGGCCGACTTTAACATACGCTACCATTGATAGCAAAGCCTATGAAAACTATTGTATAGTATAATAAATAGTTATAGAAAATATATCCTAGAACAAAACTAAAAAGAAAGCAGGCCTGTTCGACTAGTCGAGCGCTTAAGGATATGGGTTTAGTACATGTGAATGTTGTTGAAATTTTAGCTAGAATTTTTTTTAGCAATTTAATATTACTTACCTTGGCCCATGATAGCCATTCATGTTCAATTTTGTGGACATTTGTGCCCTTTAAAACCTTTTGCTTAAGTACTTAGCTGTTTTATTTCTATGGATTTGACCGAATTCCAGCTTAATTGGCAATATTTCTATGTTAGTTCTCACTGCTAGCGTTTCATAATGTTAAAGTTTGGCGCTTTCGATTTGTATGCATTTTATAAATTAAATAAATTGCAGAGGTCTGATAATTAGTTTCTTTTCACCTTGACTGGAGCATGATGGCAAGATTGACTATTTTATTTACATTTAAAAATTTAGAAATAAATCAAGTTAAGTACCTTAAGCTAAATGCTCCACAGTGAATTGGTTAATCAAATTTTAATTTTTTTTCCCTCGAACTCAAGTGGTTTTATAGCTAATTTTAATAGCCAAACTAAAACTAACGAATGGCTCTGAGGTGTTGTACCATCAAACTTTTTTGGCCGCTCTCGCAATGCTGTTATTTTCTGCCATAAGTTGGCATCATATTTGCGGGTGCTACTGGGTGCTATATATTTGTGTCTGTGTCTGTGTCTGTGGCCTGTGCGCCTGTTTGTCTATGTGTGTTGTTTGATGCCCGGAAAACCCGCGTCGCGACGCGCCAGTTATTGTTTTGCCACTTCAGTTTCTATTGTTATTGTCAGCCAATGGGTGAGGAGGAAAGCGGAGCGGCGACTTTACATCCCTTGCATTGTTTTTGTTGTTGCTGATGCAATTTAATTTTGATTTAAGTGCGAAACTAAATGGCAGCTGGCTCTTTTTCTGTTGCAACCGTGTGGCTCTTCAACAACTGCAACTAATTCTATTGACTTTGCTAATGACGTAATTAAGCGCATTTGGCACACGTTGCGTATACGCAGTGTGTTTTGTGCTTTTTAATTAAGTCCATTTTAATGATGGCTGCTCCGCCCAGCTCCGAGCGACGAAAGCGAGTTCTAAACACGTTCGCGCCCCGACTCTTTGTTTTTGTGGCAAATATTTTGACAGATTGCGCGGCAAGTGTAAATTTATGCAAATTACATCAATAAAAACATTTCTTCTTCTCGTACTTTGTTTTGTGGGCAAAAGCCGGCCGTTATGATTTCGCCAAGATGCGTCCGCGTGTAGCTCATTTTCTATTAACAACTGCGTCCATAAAAACGACAACGGAGTCGATGGGGAAGCCAGCGAAGCGTCCAAGCAGAAAACCAACTACGGGACAGGCTCATTTGCATGTCGCTCCGTCTCACCCGGCAGCTGGTGGTACCAGCCGTCAGTGTCCTGTCCGTGCGTCAGAGTGTCACAGTCACCATGTGGTTACTTCTGTGACAGTGGGCATGTCAGTAGGGGAGGGCGCACAGTGGGTACAATTGGGCAAAAGGAGCAGATATCAAAAAAGCGAAAGTTTGGTATGGAACTAAGAGAATTTTTTTGAAATGATGGGCAGTTAAACCATAATTTTTTCATTTTTGAATATTCTGTTCCCGCCCATGGTAGCTGCTTGTCTGCTTCAAGTTTCTGCTTGTGGGCACGTTTTTGTCTTTGGTCCTAATTCAGGCTGCTTCAGTCTTCAGCTGCAGCACAGAGGCTAATCAACGCCCGGCAACTTGGCCGGGAATCGTTAGACAGACCATAAACAGGACAGAGCGGGGACGAGACACGGATGGAGTGTGAGGGAGGGGTCGCTTGCCGGGTTTTTGGGCAGGCAGACCGCTAAATTTTATTTAATTTTTGTTTAGCCGCGAAAAGTGGCGTATAAAATTTACTTTGTGCTCGAAGTTGAGCAGCAGCGAGTAGGAGGAGGACATAAAATAATGGAAATTGCCAAATGTGACAGCCACAAAGCTAAGAGGGGCGAGGTCGTATAATACGCGTATAAAATTACAAAAAAAAAAAAAAAAAAAAAAACCAAGAGAACACAGAGAGTTTGAACATAAATGCAGCCGCAAAATAGAATTTGCTTTGGACGCTGCTGTTGCTGCTGCTGCTGCTGCTGCTGCTGGTAATCGCCGCATTTAAGGGGGCAATTTTGAAGTGCAATAGCGAATCATTCCAGGGATACTAAAAATCCACACACACTCGCAACAGTTGCCAGGGTAGCTCCTTTAAAATTGGCTCTATGGCCAAAATGGCCAACAATAAAAAAGCCGTTTGCTGCATTCTCATGCACGACGACTTCGGCCACTTTTACACACAGCGCAAAACTTTGCCACCGCAAGGCATAAAGGACGGCGTCCGCCCCCACCTCCTCCTCCTCCTCCGCCTTGCCGCTGGCAGTAAAACCAAGCAAACGCATTGGCAACAAACGAGCATTGAAATTGAATTTAACAGCAAACAGTTTTAAGAAGCTCATATATGAGCAGCAGGGTTGGTCGATGGCGGGGGGACAGAGGGTGGGTGAACGTATCGACTTCCAGCTAGTGGTGAAGTTTGTATGCGCTAATGGAGATGGATGGGCTAGGAAAGCCACTTGGAGTATGCGTAATATGTTATTCTGTAGGAGAGCTAAATGGTAATTTTTCAATATTACGCATACGACATGTGGTGGGCGAATCGGGTTGATCGACTGGGGATTTGCTGAATCAAACGGAAAAACAAAAAAGAAATACTTAAAATTGTTCGAATTTACTGAATTATATTGAAACCTGGTGACAAACTGAGCAACATTTAGCAGAAGGTGGTGAAGCTGGAAAGCGAACCATTTGAAATAATATTTTCCATCTTTTGGAAACTAAAAAATATATAAATAAGTCCTAAATCCTGCTGTTTGATCTGTATATTCGCAGTTTAAAGTCAAGTGTTGTATTAATATTTTATATGTTATTAGTATACTACCACATCATTAACCGACCCCTGGGAAAACAAGTTAATGTTTACATTTGTCTCAATTTCCCATAATTTGATGGAAATAGGTTTGGATTTTCCGGACATCAGGATTGTTAATTGATCCACCAAAGAACTGGTAAAAATGGGATGACTTGCAGTCAAGTTATAAGCAAAAGAATGTTCACTGCAGCAGCGCCGCTTCCAGCTGGTTTCAGCCATGTCTGTCCGTCCGTACGTCTGTTTCTATGCCATATTCTCCGTCGGTTTGTAAGCTATCTTCACCAAACATTGCACAAAGTCTTTAAGTACAAAAATGCTGCACATTTGTTGGAACCTGCCGGTTCGGATGTCTGTAACATATAGCTGGCATAGAAACGATGGGTCGTAAAACTAGTTTTAGTGAGAAAAACTTTTTGTTTTTTAATGGAAACGCCTCCACACTTTGAATATCTTCGTTTGCTTTGCTTTTCCATGATTTCACAGAGTTTGGTTGAAATCAGACATCTATATAGGTTAGCTGCCATAGAAAAGTAAGGTTAGAATAATAGTCTTAGTAAGAAAAACTTTTTTGTTTTCAATGTAACCTCTTTAAAATTGGCATATAGTTATTTTATAAGCTTTCACATAACTCATTAAAGTTGTGTACGAATCAGATGACTACAGGTTATAGCTGTCATAGAAGTAATCGCTCTAGAAACTAGTTTTAGTGAGAAAAACTTTTTTGTTTTTAATTTAAATGCCTGCAAACTTTGTGTTTCTATGTTTTCTATGCTTTCCCATAATTCCACTAAGTTTGGCCAAAATCGGGCATCTATAAGGTATAGCAGTCAGAGAAAAGTAGAGTCGAAATACGTGCTGCAAGGATATTTTTTCATATATGATATTTAATAATGATATGTTGCTACAGATAATCAAAAATATTTTGTAAATAGCAGGTTAATCATCGTAAACAACCTGCACTTCACTCTTCTTTTTTTTTTTGGCAAAGTATTCTAAATAGTATTCTGATTCCAAGAGAATCAGAAAGCAACGAATTAAAGTTCCTATAGTTTGACTAAGGATCGAGCTCTTGCACTTAACACGAATGGAATGACATTTTATCGTATCTCCTTTCCAATCTCATTTCTTTTCTGTTACGTCCCTTTCTCTTTAAATTCAAAATGAAATGTTTTAGTTTTGAAATGAAATGAAAATAATAAAGTATTACAAATTATGAAGACCAAATCAAATCAATTTGATATTGAAACTTATTTATGTGTGTGGATGTTTATGTGATGATAATCGGATACTAAACCCAATGCACAGTTCCTTATTTGTCCTAGGGAGGGATCACCACTAACGTTAGCCAACAGCTTTGTGGCTTTGTTACCGGGGGTAACTAACGGCGAGATATGAGTCGATGTGGGACGCTGTAAGCCAGGATCTCTCTGGATTTCCGCCTTGTTGAATCGATCAGCAGCTTACTTCTCAACTCTAACTCTTACCATCTTTTAAGATTTGATAAAAAATATGCATTCATTGCAACATTTTAAGCAGAGTATTTTAATTTATTTCGAATATATTACAAATTTAGTGAACAATGAAAGGAAAATTGGTAAACAATTTTCAGGTTTCGAAAAATCTTAAGAGGAATTTAGAGGCCTTTGCTCAAAAGTTAGTTATAATGGATAAACAACAAAATGTTTTGTAAAATTTTGTTCTCTTTTCTTATTTATAAATTCAAATTTAAAATAATGACAAAAATTTTCTGCTGCTGTGGATTTTGGATTTCAAATACAATTTTCTAAAACATCTTTTCAATCGATTTAGAATAAAAGCTTGATTTCGCTTGCTTACTCTTCATCTGCGTATGTGCTATAAATTCGAATATAATCAATAACCAGCGAGGGACTCGTCCAGCATTCCTTCCCACATTCTTTGGTTTTCTCCTTAAATATTTTTGATGCCTGGGGGGAAGTATTTTTAAATATGTTTCTCTTGTGCTCGTATTTGATTAGATGGTCTGGGAAGTTGGCGAATCCGCCGGCAGTCAGGCCCAGAATAATGTTGAACTGTAAAATAGGGTATTCAACAATTTAATAAACAACAATGATTGATACCTATACGGCTAAACGAAACTGATGCTAATTTCTTGGTAGATCAAATAGGTAAACAAAAAAATCAACCCAATTTGTTTGAGGGGTTGAAAAATGGTTGGAAGCTCTTCAAAAATCAGCAAATCTTGCATCTTTACTCACCTCCGCTGCAGTCTGCGACATTGCCCTTTGGTCGGTTATTGTGCCATAGGTGTAGCCGTCCACCTTGTAAATAATCTTATCCGAATGCCAAATCACAGTATAATTATGAAAATCGTTGCCCCAATGATTATGCACATCTTTTTTATGCACATAGAGTTCAACTGGAGTGTGCCTATGTATACCTGTGCTAGTCCATCCTAGAAAACTTCCGAATAGACAGGATCCGTCAAAGAGGCCACTATCATTTACACCTCGCAATGGTCTTAAATTACCCCGCGCATACGCCATTCGAATTTGAGGCACAAACATTTCCTCGCTGGGTCTTTCGCTTGGTTGTAGCAGAATATCTGAAAAAAACATAATGAACAAAATGCCATATATATTTAGAAACATCTCCCACTACTCAGTTACTTACAGGGAAACAACCAATCACCTTTAGGCAACTTGGCTCTAACTTCAATGCGACCGTATTTAAACGAAAAGTGTGAACTTATTTTGGTTGAGCGCAGAGGCGGCTGATATTGACTTCTCTCCGGTCCGCACTCGCGTCTGCGATTGTTTTTATTCTGTTCCCGGCTTGTGCATTCGTCATCAAAGTAACCATTCATTGGTAAATAATCAGTCCAGGTGGCATTTAGATATAAATGGCCATCGCTAGTATAGCAATTCGAATCATTCTTCACAAAAGCCACAAACTCTTCATCCAACGCGTGAATACGTGATCGTCGTTCAAATCTCCAATGTAGTTGCAAACTATCAAAATTATCCTCAAAAATTAACTGCGTATGACAATTCGAAATCGGTTGTTGTGTGCTTGTTATTATTGTCTTACAGCTCTCATCCAGTTTCTTCTTCTGTTCGGCATAACATTGTGAGGGCGTTACCTTAACTCCTTTAAAGGGCATTTTGGGTGTTTTCATTACCACTTGCATTTGACCATTCTGGTCGATTTTATAGTCAATGGTTTTGCTCACGATCCGCTGATCGATTTTCTCAGCCACAATGGAAATTTGAAATTTATCATTGGGTTGCAAGTTCTGGTTAAGGTTGTGCTTAACAGAACAGGGACCGAGCTCGCTGAAGTTGCCAAAAAACTCATTATGTAGTTCGGTTAAGAGAAACACGGACTTCACGTCTTTCAATTCTGCAAAATGGAAATCAAGTCTAAAATAACAATTATTAAGCTGGTCCACTTATTTTAAGTTAAACTGAACCTAATCTAAGCTTGTTAAATTGTATGCAACGATAACATAATAATCCAGAACACCTACGACCTGTAGTATTATTTATAACTAATAATTTCAATTACAAAAACCTCCTAGCAAGGCAATAATCTAATCTAATGATGACGAATCCACCAAATATGTGATGTACATTTTGGGAAAAAACAATTCTGAATCATAAAATTATTTTGCAGAATTTATACTTAAGTTGAAAGATTATCAAAAAACGGTGACTGAAAACAAACAAAATTCAATAAAATACAAAACAACAAAATTAAAATCTCGATCCAGGGCAAATGGATTACGTTGAAATTTATGCAATAATGAAATTCTTGTTTGTATGTGTTAATTTACATACCAGCTGGATAGGTTACAAAAATCTCATTATCCTTAATGCTCACATTTGGCTCTGGAAGCTCGAAGGCATGCAGATTTTGTAAGCTTAACAAGAAAAGCAACAGCATAAACGCCAACATATTGCCTACGGTTAAGTACGAGTATTCTGGAAACTAAGACAATACATATATGTATTCACACGAAGCCGGTTTTTTTCTTTCTTATTTTTGCAACTATCTCATCAAGTTGTTCAGTGCTCGCCAGCTTGAAAAAATGAACTGAATTAATGGGCACCAACAGCAAGAATATAATCATTCTATTGAAGATTAATGTTGATAAACCAAATTTCTCTCTCACAGCCAAGCCAATTTCGTCAATGCCGCAGCTTTCATAGACTTGCAAATGCTCTATCCAATGATCTTGCAGTTCGATATTTTGTATACTTACACAGAACAAAAAACAACTGAAATACTACTATTTACACTTAGATTTTTAGTATTTTTCCCATTAAAAATGCACCACTGTGTGTCAAGGAGAGTGTGTTGACACAGTCTTCGTTTTTTTAGTTTTTTTTAACTTACCTTGACTGGGATTTGAGCTCAGGACCCCGGACACTTACACACAAACGTCGGCGTCTCAGCCAATACCGCAAATCGCAGTAAAACACTCAGCGAATTGTTAACTATGGTCAATATCAAATCAAATATTTTTTGTTTTAACATTTAATATATTTCAAATTGACCAACTTTTATTTTATCAAATTATGGTTTACTGTTTGATTCTAATATTTATACCTTTTACTTAAATTATGAAAAATATGTAAATTAAGTATGAAAAATATTTAATTTAAAAGAGAACATTTGAATCTACTATGAAAAACTTAGATTTTTAGTTGAAAAATATATTCAAATTTATTGCTAAACATGTTCAATTTTATCTGTTGTTTTTTAAGTGTGCGCATATTATAAATATATATGAGCAAGTTACACTTAAATAAAACGCACTTAAAATAAATTAAATTACACTTTGATTTTAATGATTTTCATATTAACTAGCTAATGCTAATATGTTTTTAGTTAAAATAAAGTCATTCATATTCAGATCTAATATGAAAACTTGCGTTTTGCGAATTGAGCATGTTTATAGTTGCTCTTTTGTTTGCAGTGTACCCCATAAGAGATAATGAAAAGTTCAAAAGATCTTGAATTGTTCAATGCCAAACCAACCAAAAGTTTTCAATGGAAATTTGCCCGAATTTGTTCTTAATAGCTTTGATTGATAACACAATCAAAACATATTTCAATTATCTTCATAAAATTTTCAAAAAGATTAGGTATTTATAATTTTAAAAACAAAGAACAATTCCTTTTTTGGTAACCGTTTTGGCCGTTTGGGTTAGGGGACTGGTAACGTCTACGAACCTTATATCGTTTGGGACAAAAGTGGTCCTCATTTGGATTCTTACTTAGTGCTAATTTTACATAATCTGTTTACTGCCATCTGTCAATTATACTAACATATTGCAGAGTTAATTCTAGAGTTAATCTGACAAATAGCAGGTATATTTATACCCTTGGGGTATTATAATTTTGCCTAGAAGTTTGCAACGCATAGAAATATTAATTTCCGACCCCATAAACTATATATTTTCTTGATCAGGGTGACGAGCTGAATCGATTGAGCTTTGTCCGTCTGTCTGTCTGTTTCTCAGTTTTGAAGCCATCGAGCTGAAATTTTGCACAGAGTCTACTTTTTGCTACAGGCTACTAATATGTCGGAACCGACCGGATCGGATGACTATATCTCATAGCTCCCATAGGAACAATCGGTCGAAAAACTAGTTTTAGAATGAAAAACTTTTTTCTTTTCAATGGAAACTTCTCCAAACCTTGTAATCATATGTTCTCTATTTTTTTTTATATTTCTACCAAGTTTTTAAAATCGGACAACTATATGGTATAGCTGCCATACAAAAGATATGTCTGAAAAACAGTCTTAGTTAGAAAAACTTTTTTGTTTTTAATGGTAGCATACTGCACTTTTGTATTTGTTTGTTTCACATGCCTTCACCAAATTCTACAAATTTTTGTCCAAATCGGATGACTATATCATATAGCCCATGCGGACCATCGGTCAGAAAATGGGTCGGTGTCGGAAAAAATGTATTTTTGAAAATATTTAAGTGAGCCAAGTGCAAGGGTATACAAATTTCGGTACAGACGAAGTTAGTTTAGCTTTCTCGTTATGTCTAGTGCTATTAATTTAACTCTGTTTACTTTTATACAAATCCAAAGTTAGTCAGCTTTAAAAAATAGTTTATGGGGTCAGAAATGAATATTTCTATGCGTTGCAAACTTCTGGGCAAAATTATAATACCCTTTGCAAGTGTATAAATACTGAATAGTGGTTATTAGAAAAGATGCTGTTGTTTTTTTTTAAATCCTAGAATTGTTAAGGCCGGAAGAGCTTTCTTAGTAAGTTTCATCGTACTCATTCAAATTTTTAACAGTAGATTACAAATCAAATTAAGCCCACAGATTTAAACAGCACATATATCATTAAGAAAGGCCGAAAGTATCAAAATTTTATTTTCATTAGGGATTTTCTCCAATTTTTCCGAAATCAAAGTAGCCAGAGATCGGTACCAAACCAACTGAACCAAATCTAATATCAAGATCGTCTTAAAAACAAACAAAAAGATCTAAATAATTATACATTTTAGCGGAATTTAGGAACTTTCCTTCCACTGTAACACAAAATGAGCCCTAACAAGCCAATAAAAAGTCAAGTAAAAATGGGGTCCCATATTCAGAAAAATTTATCATTTATTTGGTGTCACTATTCCTCCAACTCGTGGGTTGTATAAACCTTTATACTATCAATTACAAGCATCGGATGCCTCCAGGTGGATTCCATCTTTGAGTGTGATCTCATCGCTGGTGCAACTTTGGTACTTGAAAAATCAAAATAGCCTTTGGATTGGATGTGATCCAGGGCAATTTGCTCATTAACAAAGTTATTGGTCCCACCGACGGTCAAGCCCAATTCCAGGAAGCACTGCAAAAATATACAAATTGGACATTAACATCAACAGCACACTTATTTTGTGGCTCACCTCCGAATCTCTGAATTTGCTGAGTACTTTCTCATCTGTAATGGTGCCATACTTCTTATTATCCACCTTGAACACAATACTTTCGTTTTTCCAAATGACCGTATAGTCGTGAAATTGTTCACCATAGTGCTCAGTGTGCAGAGGGGCGGTATAACCTACAGTGTACTCCTCAGAGTCTACATGTGCACCGCCAAAAATTCTTTGACCACCAATCTCAGTTCCTGCATTGGTACCCAGTTTGGGATTGCCTCTCGCATAGGCCACGCGTATGAAGTCGTTGGAGTTCTTCCTATGCACATTGACATCTGAAACGAGCAGCGTTAACACTGTTAAATTTAGTGATTTTAGTTTGTTTACTTACATGGAAAGAGCCAATTTCCAATTGGTAACTTCATTCTGACATCGATTCGTGCAAATTTAAAGCTTACTGTTCCTTTGGTTGTCAATTTGGCGCTATAATAGACTGGCAAAAAGTTCGAATGTAAGCGGTTCAATGGGCCGCAACAAAGCCTTCTTCTATTATCCCTAAAAGTACAGGTACAGTTCTCCAGTTCCGGTACTGTGGTACTGCTATGTGGCGTGACTTTAAAATGCAAAGCATTATCACTGATATACAAATTTGCGGGCTTATTCTCATAGGTAACCATTTCCTTATCACTATAAACAGCACAAAATATTTCAGGCTGCCACAGCCTTGTATTTAGATTATTAAAATCATCCTCCAGAACTATGCGATGAGCACATTGACTAAGTTGGGGTACGGTAGTACTCTGCGTGAGCGCTGGTATGCAATTTCGCTGAGGATCCTTTGCCAGCTCTTTTAGATGATTGCAATCACACGTGGCTGTCTGTTTAGACTTATGAACGACGGGCTCCATTTTCGTTGTTCCGTTTCTAAATATGTTTATATCGAATGATTTGTAGTGCAGGTTTTCGTTCTCCTCCACGAGGACTGCGAGACGCATGTTATTCTGATTGCGATTATTATTAAATTGGTCTTCAAAAAGCCAGGGGTGACTTAAGGTGGAATCGAAGGCATATGCATAATGTCCAGGACATTTACCATTAAGTTCCCCATAAAAAAGTACCGCATCGATGTTAGGGTTCTCTGGAAAAAAGGGGGGGAATTGATTAATACACGATCCAACCATAAACATTATTAAAGATTTTTAAAATAAAAAAAAATGTTTTTCGAGTGCCAACAATTAGACCAGCAATAGATCCATTTCAGATTATGATCTTCCAACTCCAAACTTCCAAAAAACTGTCTTTAAATCACCAACATCTAAGGAAGTTGGATTGGAATTAATCCTGTGCTTTTCTGATAGATTTAAAAATCTAGATTTTGAAAGCCTAACATCTTTTTTAATGTTTTATTGTATAGTTGAAATTTAAGCATGCTTTAAATGGAAAAATGTTTGATTTATATATCAACACACCACCACAATGTACGTAGGATCACTCAGTAGATAAGAGGTTATCAAAATCAAGTTATTCCCGGGTCTAATTATCAGTGGACTTCTTAAGAAAAGAAGGTTTCTTAAGAATTCTTTAATTAGAAAGAAAAAGTGCCTTAACTTGGGGGCTTTGGTCATCTACACGTATTCACAATGCAATGCAACAATGCAACACACTAATAAACTCCAAATGATGCTTAGTTCGATAAGAGATAATAAATACCATCTACGATTCTTATGCACCATTGATTTTTTACCTGGCAACGATAACGAAAATGATCCACTTTTACTAGTTACATTCAACTCGGGCTGAGGTATTTTGTAGATTTCTCCACAACTAAGGCAGCTGGCAAAAAGCAGCAACAGCAGACTTAACCACATCTTGTTCATGTCTTTGTTTTAAACAGTATTTAACGTAAAATTTGTGTTTTGTAAACCAACTGTGATGCAAAACTGAAAATCAATGAAAGAATACACAAATTATTATTTACAACGAAGTGATGTTCACGACAGGGCGATCGACTGATGTATACATATATGTATTTATATTGAAAAGCAGCTGAGCAAAAAGATTGGCTATATTTCGCGAGCAAAAGTTGGCGTGAACTAAGAACTCAGACAGCGGATCGTCCATGATAAGAGCTTATGGAAAGTGGCTGCTATCTCTTAGCGACATGGCGAATATTAGGGAAGCTGAAACTTAATTTATGTTAATTTTTTTTTTTAGAAAATTTAATTAAATTTATGTTAAATTTCTTAGAAAAAGTCAAATATTCACTTATCAGCATCGACTTGTTGTTTTATAATTTAGACCAGGTTATCTCGTCGCTGCCTTCATAATAATTTTTGTTGTTGAAATATCTGTCTTTCAATTCCTTTGGTTTGAAAACTTATTCCACACTTTGTAAAGATTTGAAAGAGATGACTCTTCAAATCAATTCAATTATACAATTGTTATATTTGTTATTTTACAAACTTGTTGGGTAAAAAATCATAATTTTCACCAACAATTACATGAATAATTCAACTTTTCAGGCACAATTACTCAATTGCTCCCCCTCACAGTTACAATTAGTTAAGTAATTGTAAAAGTAATTATATTTAAAACTATTCAATGAATTGTTTTAATTACAATTTCTAAAATGATTCTTCATTATCTGAAATATCATAATCATTGTAAAGAAAAGTAATTATATACGTTAAGTAATGATTACATTTCAGCTCTGCTATGTATCTAGTTTATATACCAAAAATTGAGAATGAACTGAGTAAAATCTTCCCTCTCCTTTCTAAAGACTTTCTACTTCCATTTTGCTTAAGTTTTAGCTTACAAATAATGCAAAATTCTGTAACTTATTTGCCAAATGTTGTCATTCTAATTTTCTGCAACAACTGGTAACGCATTCTGCTCCATTGTGTTCCCAACCCCTTTGTAGCATTCTCATGCAATCGAATCCTTAAGCCTTTCACCCTCTTTTCCCGCTTCAGCTATTTCCACTCATCTTCAGGCTTACTTACATAGCAAATGGACCTCAAACAAATATCAATTGGCATTCGCATTTCTTTCGGATATCAGCAACAGTACCAACATCATTTGCCACGTCTGCGACTTATCGCCTAAAGGAATGTTGCAGCAAAATAGATTTCTATTCCCGGGAAACATTTAGAAAAAGTGCAACACACAAAAAGAGAACGACAAATGCGGGCAGGGAAGAAGTGGAACGATAGCAACTTATGTTGCGGATAATACAACGGATTTCATTATTTCGGCACTTACGACCGAATGGCCACTAAGCAATTTGAACGACGGGGCAGGACCAGAAACAGCCAAATCCTTTGGGGTGGGTCGACAGCCGTTATAGACTTTAAACCTAAGCATAACGGCTGTTGGCTGCAGCGCAGGGCTCTTAAGCAGCAAGTTCGAACAACGAGTAAATGAGCTGTCAAAGTTTTTAATGCAGCGGCTCCTGCCACTGGAGCAGCCGGGACCGCAAAAGGAGCACGAGCCAGACAAGTAAATCTTATTGTGCAGAAAATGGCAAATTTCCCCAGACGAAAGGCTAGAAGGGGGATGGTGAGGGTCGACTGCAGCATTTTGAAAGCATTGAGCGAGCGTTTGATTGAGAATGTATTGTATAATTTCCCGAGCGTATTTAGTGCCAAGACGCCGCCACCAAACACCAAACATCAAAAACGAAAAGCGCAATAAAAGCGAGAAAAACACCAAAATGCCAGGAATGACTCAGAACAAACCACAAGGCGACAAGCAAACGAAGCGGAAAATTCTGAAGTAGAACGAATATTGCAAGTGTCGAATTTTAAATTTTTATAACACATTAGAAAAGGTTGTAAAATAATAGATAATATCGATATCTGATCCTAGAGTTGGATTATTAAATGAATCATTCAGAGTGGAGTGGACTGAATGCTAAGTATTCGGTCGGAGTATTAAAGGCAAGTGCAGTTTATTACTTTTTGCGTCGAATATGTGATTTAAAAAAACTTATTAAAATAGAACTTGCTGCATTCACTTGATATCCCAGTAAGTTGGAAGATAAAGAATGTGAAAACGGTATGAAACTGACATCGATTAGTAAGTTTAGTTAAGTCTAGTTTTATAAGATAGATGAAAAGTAATGGTAAAGAATCGATAGCTAAAGGTCAATCACTGTTATTCTGATCACTAAACATCCCCTTTTGAAACCACCTTAAATAATCGATTAAAAATACTTGGCTAAAACAGCCTAAAGGCTCCTCTCAAGTTCTTGACTTGTGTGCTTCTATTTTTTGAACAAGAGAAAGGGACCTACAGTTTAACTCCAAATACGAGCGGTAAAGTTTGACAACTAAGCTATTTCGGCACTATTTTCCGAATATTTTGTCCATTCACAACGCACACAACGGCCGTATCATTTTGTAGCTCTCATTATATCTGCCTTAACAAAATAAAAAGACACCACCGCCCCAATGCATCACACACACACACACCCTCTCAATATCCGAGCAGTTGTTAGATCCCTTTACCCCCATCGTTAGTTGGTTGTAGGCAACAATTACTTTTATATCGGATTCCTGTTTGCTCCCGTTTTTCTCAATAGCATCGATAGCCTCTCGAATGTTTGCCCAACTGGCGGCAATTTCAGGCTGCTTCTGCGGCCATTGTGCCAATTGCCGTTGGTCCGAGTTGTGGAGAATCATACTTATGTATACCGCAATAGCAATGGCAATCGCAATCATTTCATTTCCCTTTTTAATATACGCTGCACAAGCACATTATAGAGCGAGAGGGAGAAAGGGAACCGAAACCAAACCACGTGCCAGGCCAGACGACGTTCTCTCCACCTCCCGCCCTTTTTCAAACTCCCTGTGCAGTTTTCGGTTGAACATTGGCATAAGTAGTCATTGGAGGCGTTGCTTCTCATGTATGCGAGTTTTGCTTCCGTTTCCGTTTACAATGTTTGCAATTTTTGCCTTTAGTATTAATGGCCTTAAATTGTATTGGTGGTCTAGAGATGAGACGGGCTTTAATTTGAGAATGTTTCAAATATGTTTTATTAATTTAAAATACGTTATTCAATAATAAAGCAATGTAGTACAAATATTCTCCACTAGGGAACGACCAATCAGTTATCAAGTTTCAAGATAACAATGCAGATTCATGACAGGTATTTTAAGAGATCGGCGAGCAATCACAAATGCCTTACAAGATTACAAGTTGTAAAATGTGTTGTCACCCTTAAAGATTATATCTATCCGGCATCGCTAGGAATGTTGAGGGTCGATAGAAATATATAAAAATAATCTAAGTGAAACGATTCAAAACTCCCAAAATAATAAGTGTCATAAAACCCGTTAAAAAACTGAACCGAAGTCATTGATTTCTTCACGGTGTTTTCTCGTGCTGTCACGCGGGAAGTCAATAGTCGTCTGCGTTGAGATGTCAAGTACGTATGTGCAGTATACAGGGTGCTGAGTTTCCAGTTCGAGTAAAAAAAAATATAAGGATAAATTTGTATTTTATTAATTGAGCACAAAATGTAGTTAAACCCTTGCAGAGGGTATACTACAATTGTTCAGATGTTTGTAACGCATAGAAGAAAGTATCTCCGCCCACATAAAGTATATATATTCTTGATAAGCATGACGAGCAGAGTCGATATAGCCTTGTCCGTCTGTTTCTTTGCTAACTCCTCCGCAAGTTTTAAAGCTATCGTGACCAAATTTTGCACGAAGTCTTATGGTACAAATACGCTGCACACTTGTTGGAACCGGCCGGATCGGATGACCATAGCATATAGCTGCCATAGAAACGATCGGTAGAAAAACTAGTTCTAGTAAGGAAATTTGTTGGCTTTGCATGCAAACGCCTCCATACTTTTACTTTCTTAGTTTGCTATGCATTCCCATGATTCCTTCAAGTTTGGTCGAAATCGTACATCTATATGGTATAGCTGCCATAGAAAAGTAAGTCTGGAAAAGTAGTCTTAGTAAGAAAAACTTTTTTCTTTTCAATGCAAACCTTCTTAAATTTGTCAAATATCTATTTTAAAAGCTTCCACACAATTCTACAAAGTTTTGTAAAAATCGGATGACCATAACATATAGCTGCCATATGAATGATCGGTCGAGAAACTAGTTTTAGTGAGAAAAACTTGTTTGTTTTCAAAGAAAACACCTCCAAACATTGTATTTCTAAGTTTGATATACTTTCCCATGATTCCACTAAGTTTGATCGAAATCGGACAACTATATAGTATAGCTGTCACAGAAGAGTAGAGTCAGAAAAGTAGTCTTAGTTAGAAATTTCGCTCAAATTAGTTTCCTCTGTTTTTTTTTTTTTACCTCGAATCGTCTTTCAATCGTAATCACGCAGTCATCTCTAGCTTATTCCCTTCTTTACCTATTCATTTTTCCCCACCTCTTGCCGCCGCTTCAGTAGGTCTACAAAAATGTTCACGCCGCACACGCGCGCTCCTAGGCTAATTTTGCATGCAGCTCAGCAGCTCAACGTCCGTTAGTCCGTCCTTTCACCCCGTCCCCCCCCCCCCCCAAAAAAAAAAACTCTGCCCTCTTCATCCTCCTCCTCTATAGTCCATCTGTCCGCTTTTTATTGAGCCCATACAACATTGGACACACCCCGCGGGTGGTAAACGATTTTGCACTCACATTGATTGCCTCGCGTAGTTTTATTTATGTATTTTTTTTTTGTTGTTTTCTTGGCTTTATTTATATATATATATACATTTTTTTTTTTACATGCATTTTTAGGCCACAGAGTTTATATTAAGCATTGGGCCAAAAAAGAACTGTTAAGGGTCGGCAAATGGGTTAATAACCGAGATAAAATTTATTAAATTGTATCCAATACTGGGAAATTTTACGGCTAAAGCCACATAAATTGCAATTGCAGTTTTTTTTTTTTTGAATATACATTTTGGTAGCACATTTGCTTTGTCGGCAACACGAGAGCTACTGATAAGCTACTTTGGTTAGTTGGAACATAACTTTCTTACTGAGGTACGCACCTTGGAAGTTCAACTTCAGTTTGAAGAATTCATCTTAAGTTCAACTCTAGCTCCTACCCCTTAATGCACCCTCTGTGCATATCCCATTGTGAAATCCATTTGTCCCGCATTTCCACCTTTTAACTTTTCCCCACAGCTTTAATGTGATTCCCCTATTACGCCAACTTGTGGCCCTTTTCCTTCGTTTATTGAGCCACACATGTAACTGGGTAACATGTCATAACGACTTCCTAGTTAACTTTGCATTTTGTTTGTTTGTTTGTTAGCCTCAACTCCTAACTGCACACTGCAGGCAGCGCTCTCTCTTCCACTTCTCTTCTTCACCTGGCCAATGCAAATTGGCAATTCCACTTTGTGCCACTTTTGATGCCTTTTTGATGATGTACCTGAAGCGGCGGCGCCACCCTCACCAAAAGTCAAATTCCTTTGAACTTTCCAGTGTGTGAGTGTGTAAAAAATATTGTATGGTGTTATTTTTTCACTGCTTTAGGGATTAGACGTCTAGGGGAGAGCACTTAAACTTCCACACGTTTGTGTGGATATTAAATCTGTTCAAATAACCGCACATACTGTGCGGGTTGGGGGTGCTGAGAGGGAGCCACACCCGACGACAGCCGATGTCGAAGTCATTGCTGATAAATCTTTGAACTCAGCCACAAACACGTAGAAGCATTCGGTGGTTACGGAAAAAAGAAATTTTTGCCCCAGCAAACGTTGTCATAAAATGAAAATGTCCTTCACGTCGTCACATTTGTTGGGAGTTGGGTGTTGGGTGTTGGCGGATGGGGGGGCGTGGCAGTTTTTGGTTATGTGCGTGTAGCCGATAACACTTAAAGCGCACTGCAGATTTCTCTTTACTTATAACGAGGCGAAACGTCAGGTGGTTGGTGGTTGTTGTTGTTTTAATGGGGGAAGTCCCTGAATCTTAAGCTCAACATGTTGTGGGTGTTACACTTGGAAAAACAGTGATCGATTTTGTTTCATCCTTCCAAGCTTGGTGGTACAAGAATTTGTTGCCCAAAGTCCCCCATTTTGTCTGCCAGTGTACTTGGCTGCCATGTGGAGCATTTATGAGTAATGAACTTCTGGCTCAAAATGGCAGACGACCGCAAGGTGCGCGACGTCAACGACGAAGAAGGAAACTTTAGCTGGGAGAGGAAGGAATTCCTGTGGTAACCTTTTTGGACCCCGGCGCACAACGTCAACGTCGGCTGCAGGCCCTGCCGCTGCTCCGAGAGCACTGAAAAGTAACAAACTGTGTCAGCTCGACTGGCATTCCAAGACGTGACTCTTGCTAACTCCACGACACGCGTGTGGGGATGTGGATGTGGATGTTGGCTGGCTGGCTGGTTGGTTGGTTGGCTGTGACATCAAAACGACAATCGCGTGTGAAGCAAAAATTTAATTTATATTTTGACATAAAAATTATAGCAATAAGCGAGCAGCCATCACGATGGAATGGCAGCGAGGCAACGAAGATTTGGCTCTGAAGATAAGGCGAGGTTTGGAGTTGGTGTTTACTTTAACGGCGATGCCCTGAGGCGACATTGTTTCTGATTAACGCGAAATTGATTAAGTGACATGGCCGTGAAGTAAAGCCATAAAAGCTCAGCTTCCTAAATGATGAATGTGTTTATGACACGCATTGCGATATACCAAAGCGGGCGCAAGCACCACCCAACTCCCACAACATTTTCCCTTACTTAAGTTCTCCATTATTTAAAATCAATAACAAAAAAATCATTTTACCGCTTGGCTACTTTGCTGCACTTTGCTGATAAACAACAACAAATTAGAAACCTGCCAACAACAAATATACAACCATATCCTATAAATAACAACAACTCCCTTCTGATAACAACCAAAAAAGAAGAAAAACGGAGAAATGAAGTCAACATCTTTGGGTAGTAAATAATTTTTGAAGTAACTCCCCCCCGGCCCACTCACCCTCGAACCGCGCTGGAAATGTAATTTTCCCCGACATTTTCCGGTTGGCAATCATATCGCGCCAATGCCAGACAACAAGAACAACAAGAACCACCACCAGCAACTCAACTGACCAGACGCTGGCTCTTTGGGGACCAAACAGAACCAAGGGAAGGAAGGAAGCTCGGACTTCAAGTGTGAAATACGGTAACGTTTGATTTAAAGCATCAACAGGACATTTTCTGCTCCTGCCTACCTCCTGTTATGAAATCAGCTTAACAAGATTGAAAATCAGAGACCAGACCATCGAGCAGGGGCTCTGGACACTCCATTATGCTTAAAGGGAAAGAGTGCTGGACACCAATTTTGTGGGTAACAAGTTAAAGTACCACCAATGGAAACCACTAAAAGTTTCCGCCATGTTGCATTTTTTAACATAAATCGAATGCGTCAGCAGCAGCAGCAAAAACTTCCAAACTTTGCCATCAAAGTCTTTTGATGGGGGGGAAATATGATATAGGGAAAGCTCTACTTAATTCGTTGCTCCGGTTGGTGGTTGATGCTTCCACGTAATGTGCCAATAAATTGAGCGAAAAATGAAATCTAGAGTAGCGAATATATATATCGAAATAATAAATCAATAGAAATGTAGAGCAATAAAGCGCATTCAAGTGGTGAGATTTAACAAAATTATTATGCTTTATTCTTGTGTCGGAACGACGGAGCAAAGTTCTAATTTGAGTACTCAAATATCGAGTTGGGTAAATGGCATAATTTACATACAACATTTGGAGGAGAGGAAATCTATTACAGGAGTCAATTAAGAGTATACCTAAAATGGGACTTTATGGGTTTTTAAATCAGTTTCCACTGAAGTGAAATAGATTGTGAGACATGTTTCTTTTTAGACTAAACAATCAAGGTAAAGTTTAACTTTTGATATTTAATCCTCTATCAAAATTTTAGTGTTATTTGTTAATTTATGTGACACATAGCTCTATGCAGACGTTGTGAAATCGGCCCTAAGTATTAAGTTGACATTTTCAAAAGTATCAAAATGATATTTCGAGAGTATCTAATTGATACTAACTAGTATCAACACTTCTTTCCTTAATTTTTGCGTAGTATCAATTTGAAACTATCAATTGTGAAATTGTCCAGATGTTGGTAACGCATAGAAGAAAGCATTTCCGACCACATAAAGTATATAAGTTCTTGATCAGCATGATGAGCTGAGTTGATGTAGTCTTGTACTTCTGTCCGTCCGTCTGTTTCTATGCTCCTCCGTCAGTTGAAAAGCTTTCCAAACTGTGCACTAAGTTAGGCCGGATCGGATGACTATAACAAATAGCTGCCATAGGAACGATAGGTCGAAAAACTAGTTTTAGTGAGAAAAACTTTTTGGTTTTTAATGCAAACGTCTCCAATCTTTGTATGTCTTAGTTTTCTATGCTTTGCCATGATTCCAATAAGTTTGGTCGTAATCGGAAATCTATATAGTATAGCTGCCATAGAAAAGTAAGGTTAGAAAAATAGTCTTACAAAGAAAAACTTTTTTGTTTTCATTCTAAACCTTTTTAAAATGGGCATATATATATTTTACAAGCTTTCACACGATTCTTTAAGGTTTGGCCAATATCAGAGGACTATAGGTTAAAGCTGTCATAGGAATGATCGGTCAAAAAACTTGTTGTAGTGAGAAAAACTTTTTTGTTTTCAAAGAAGAAGCCTCCAAACTTTGTATATCTTTGTTTGCTATGCTTTCCCATGATTCCACTAAGTTTGGTAAAAATCGGACATCTATATAGTATAGCTGCCATAGAAAAGTAAGTTTAGAAAAACTGTCTTAGTAAGAAAAACATTCTTGTTTTCAATGTAAGCCTCTTTAAAATGGGCTTATATTTTGTTTAAGCTTTCACACAATTCTACATAGTTTTGTCATAATCGGATGACTATGGGGTATAGCTGCCATAGGAATGATCGGTCGAGAAACTAGTTTTAGTGAGAAAAACTTTTTTTTTTCAAATAAAGCTCCTCCAAACTTGATATTTCTTAATTTGTTATGCTTTTCCATGATTCCACTAAGATTGGTCGAAATCGGACATCTGTATAGTATAGCTGTCATAGAAAAGTACAGTCAGCAAAGTACTCTTAGTCTTAGTAAAAAAAACATGCTTGATTTCAGTAAAGAAAATCATTTAAATTAGTTATTAGAAAGTGTCGCAGTGGTATACCCGAAGTTAACTTGATTCTATTTTTAAGTACCGTATTAAGTTTATTTAGCTTTAATTTCATATTTTTAATAATTTCATAAGTTGAAGTCAAGTCTTGCAGCTGGCTGACTGTCAAATACAACTAGCGATATCAATTTAAAGCTGAGCACTTCGCTTCTGTGTTTTCTTTGATGAAGTCTTTTTAAAAAGACATGTATTAAAATAAAGTAATAGCTTCAGAATTTTGAACTTAGTAATTTGCTGGCAGGAACAGAGCCTAATATGAACGGCTACTAGATCGTGGCAATGTTGTTTATCCAAATCAAGAAACGATCTTTTTACCTAAAGCCGTTTATGGGAGCGAAAAAATGAATTTCATTTATATCTGAATTGTTTTAGACCCATATTCAAGAATGGAAATGTTCTATGAATTTCAACATTTGTTGACACCTTGCCCCCCCCTCCC
Organism: Lordiphosa andalusiaca; assembly: GCA_035044965.1. Taxonomy (NCBI): domain Eukaryota; kingdom Metazoa; phylum Arthropoda; class Insecta; order Diptera; family Drosophilidae; genus Lordiphosa; species Lordiphosa andalusiaca. The sequence goes on along the minus strand of JAWNNM010001363.1, from coordinate 536,709 downwards.
ATATGCCACTGTTCATGAGTTGATTTATCCATTATGTATTCATGCCGTTTCTTTTTCCCTGCACTTTGCACATACATACATATATCAGCATTCCGCATGCGATACATGGAGTTTCCATTGTTTCCATCAACGCTGCTGATTCTGATGCTGATGCACGCCAATAATTGATGATGAACAAATAAGATGGCTTCTTTTGGTTTGAGCCGAGAGTCCCAGGTTCCAGCCTGGGTTGAACCAACGTTACGGTAATGCAATTCCATTCAGGCATGCGAGACAGCCAATCTATCCAACACACACGCACACTCGCACATCAGTATGCAGGAGAGAAGAGCTACTGGCCTTCATACCCAGCCTCCTGTCTGCAGCCTCAAACAAAAGTTATAACTTTTAACCATTACGTTGGGTAGGCTTTGCACATATTTTTTTTTGACACAGAGAATGCACAAACAGAGAGATGCGTTTATTTGGTAGAGTTGCATGGATTTTATTAAGAGTATGCCACAAAAAAAAAATGTAGGCCTCACTACATATTTACTTTCATGCGGGCAACTGAGTGAACAATTTTCTTCCCAATATCAAAATAATACCCAGCTCTTCCCAAAGATAACAGTTAACCACGATAGTTTCAATATGTTTGAAGCATCCCTCAAGTGGAGGGTCTTCCGCCGTCGACATATTTCCGCTGTTTTTATTTCATTGATTGCATCAAAGTGACTGCATTGTTGTTGCTCCTTTATTCATTGTCTGCCTTGTTAAATGCCGTTTGCAGCTCCTTTTCAACTCTCCATCATTCAGACGGCTTTGCCTACTTTTGCCTCATTTGCTTCATTAGCGGCAACATTTTAAAATATTATTAATACTTAATGCCTTTGCATGTGCATACATAAATTTATGGCGCGAGCCAAATGAATTTCCTGCACAGACGAAAGACCCATAACACGTGAAAAGAAGGGCTGCCAAAACGGAAAACGGAAAATTTGCCCCACGTCACATCTAGGAAAAAGAAAACTGCGACGAAAACAGTGGGAAAAACGGTTATCCAGACGACGTTCGTCAACGTCAAATGGCGATCGATAAAATGCTTGCATGTGAATTATTTTAATGAGTTCCGTTTCGTTGGAAAAGAAAAATATGAGCGATAAAACTAAATACATCTGGCTCAAGGAAAGGCAGGGAGAGGGCGCAAAAAAAAAAAACAAAAAAAAACAAAAGAGTTGCCATTTTTTCTGGTTAATGCAACTAAAGCAGGAACAGCTTGTGCCAAGGAGCCAGTCGCGAGTCGCGAACCTCGAACTTGGTGGCGTCAGGCAATGTGGAGGCGGAGATGAAGTCAGTTTGCCAGCCAGTTGGCAAATAATTATGTGAAGTCAAGCAAAAATCTGGGGGAGAAATGCGCAGTATAAGTACCTGTGGGTGATGGAGATTACCAAGAGGTAAGAAATAAGAAAATGAAATACTTTAAACTCAAACATTTAGCTAATTAGGAAGGTGAAGTGATACAAAAAAACAAACTGAAAAGCAAAACATTTGTAGATATTGAATCAGACTTAAGATTCACTATATTATGTGCCTCAGAGAAGACTAAAACAGTCAAGCGAAATCTATGGTATTTTCTGTGAACCTGTGCGATGGTGATTCGAAATTGTGCAACGATTTTCATGAAACTGGACTGGATCTTTATATACCCTGTTTATACACAACAAATTGAACATGATAAATGCTCTTTAAAGTATGCAATGCTTAATAATATTACCAATTCAGGAAAACATTTCTCTTATAGTTGGCTAACTACTAACTCATTCTGAATACCTTCAATTAGTCCGTCAATATTAGTGAATGTATAGTGTGGATTATGACGCAGGTATATCTGACTCTTGAATTAATAAAGTCAATGAAAATAGCATACTTTTAGGGGCATTTATCATAATATTCTTTTTGTGTATAAACGGGGTATTAGAGGGAGAATACTTAGCAGCTTTCCACTTTCTGCTGAGGTGACGGCTGCCAAAAATCTCAAATGGAAATGGAAATTACTCGCAATAGTAGCCAAAGTCTACCATTAGGCCTCAGCAGACACACAAAATTTGAACTCCAAAAAAGTTTATCAGGAACTAAAATCGTGTAAGCCAAAAACAGAATATCTCTCACTCTTCAGTTAGAAGTCCCGGGCTCTACTTACACTAGGCAACAAGGTCCAATATTAAGATAAATGTGTGGTAATTCCAAATATTATTTTGAGTGCTGAGCACGAATCTGATTTTGGAATAACTTCCAGTTTTTTGTGTTTTTAGCATTAAGTTGCGAAATATGCATATTTCAATACTTTTAATGCTCGTTTTGTGGGTATTATTTTCCTTTGATTGAACTGAATTTGATATTATCTGAAAGTAAACTTTTTAAAACAATTTCATGATTTTTTTAAGCGGAGATATATTAGTGCCAATATGACCATATTTTGAGCCGCCTATGGGTATTCAACGGATGTTGCTAAACATATTCATAAGAATCCATATAATCAACTATCCCAGCAAAAATATTTTATCGCCTAAGATAAGAATGCGGTTCGACTAGTAGGTATCGCTTTACTCTACCGACATTGCATTATTATATCATTCTCATCTCCCTACGGGAAGAAATGTGACACAATGCGATAACTTCTGGGCGATTCTACTGATATATAGAAAAAAGTCTCTTCTGAGCGATAGGAAGGGCGAATTATCCTGGGGATAGGAAAAAGTCTCTATTGAGGGATAATAATGTGATTCTTTCTGGAGATAAGAAAACGTTGCTTCCTGGAGATAAGAATGAGTTTCTTTGTAGAGTTAAGAATGCGATTCTTCCTGCAGATAAAAAGCATTTCTTGCTGGAGATAAAAATGAGATTCTTTCTAGAGGCCGGAATGCGATTCTTCCTGGAAATAAGAGTTCGATTACTCTAGGAAGCTAGAGTAAAGAATACAATTGTTCCTGAAGTTAAGAAAGCGATTTATACTGGAGATACGAACGCGACTTTTCCCTGAGATAACAAAGCGTTTCTTCCTGGTGAGAAGAATACGATTCTTCCTGAAAATAAGAATGAGATATACACAAACATCATCCGATATTAAACGCTTCAACGACAATCTCAAGATAGAAGTAAGCTAATTGTTGAAATTACAGCTAATTAGAAATTAGAGCTCCGGCTTCAAAACGGTTCGGTTCAAAACCGGTTTTCAGCTATATATTCCATTGATAGATAGTTTCTTTAATAGTTTTCCAGCTTCTAATGATTTAGCTACATAATGGACCTGTATAGTAATCTTTAAATAAAAACCTTAAAAGTTTTAAGCAAAGATCCGGCTGCTCCCTTCTTTGTGTAATTTAATTTAATATTTAGCAAAGTTAAAAGTCAAAGCTGCAGCACTATTTGCAATCAAAACTGTCTTGCATTTTCTTTTGACCGCGCGCCGCCGCCATCGTAGCAGCAGCTAAGGCTACCAACAACATTTTGGTTCTTTAGGTGTTGGATTCGCTTGGTACAAAGGAAATTGTAAGTTGAGCGACACGACAATATCTATGTACAGCTAGAGACGCAGCAGCGCGCTAAAGCAATCTCAATTTCTTGGTTTGAATTGCTTTCAGACTTTTGCCTTGTTAAAAGGGATTGTCCATGGGGTATTACGGGTGTGCTAAGATTGGTTTTGATTATAGACAAAAAAATTATAAGCTTAGTTATACATTTTCTTCATATATTATTATTATTTCTACCATTTTTGAAAGTTTTCCGATTTTCGTTCCATTTGAAAATAAAGTCATTCTCTTTGTAACGGCTTGATGCAGGAAATAAGTCAACTTGTAACAACCAAAAGACTGTAAAAAACCCCGAAGTTTTAAGTATTAAAGGGTACGGATTAGGAGGCGGCAAAAGGAGCAGAGATTTTGCCACTGGCAGCTGAGAAAATATTAGTCACATGTACGAAAAAAGGGCAGGGAATTTTAAAAAGTTTTCCATTATGCAAGAAGAAAGTTTTAAGTATTAAAGGGTACGGATTAGGAGGCGGCAAAAGGAGCAGAGATTTTGCCACTGGCAGCTGAGAAATTATTAGTCACATGTACGAAAAAAGGGCAGAGAATTTCAAAAAATTTTCCTTTATGCAAGAAGAAAGAGTTTTGAGCCTTTTTGGTTAAGAGTGCTCTACATTTCGAAGCATTTTTTCAGCAGAATCACAATTACTATTACTCAGTTAAGAAAAAGGAGCGTCTTGGCATGTTTTTTCTATTTTTAATTCCTACAAACTCAACTATAGTACCTTACTTTCAAGAAATGTTCACCTTCCTTTAATCAAGCCAACCTTTAATCTTAATCGAAACCAAATAGGGCATCAATTAGTCTACACCCCAACTCCATGTCAACTCTTCTTTTTCTTTTTTTTGTCCTCTTTTGCCCACTTTTAGCGTCTCAATCAGATAGCCGGGCAAAGTAAACGAGAAAACTGTTTGCGGGAACAACAAAAGTTGTCAATTGACGCCAAAAGTTGAAACCAAACCAAAAAAAAATAGAAAAGAGTAGGTGCAAAATGCAATAACAGCCAAGTCATTGCCCCCACCACCACCACCCCCACAAGAACAAAGAGCCAAGAAGGTGGCATCTTCTTTGCTTGGTAGACGATTATAAATAACGTTTAATTGCTGTAGAATGTTTTACAGCCAGCCACTGCCAATTTTGCTGGAACGCTGGACCCAGCCAACGGGAGCTGCCGCCTGCCTTCAGCTTGGCATTATGAGTAGTTAATTTACAAAACAAAGTTGTTAACTGCGCGAACGACGCCGCCGCCCCGCGTCCGTCAGCGTCCTTGCCAGCTGGTGGTGCTTCTAGTCATTCTAGTCTTAGTCCAGGGCCGCACTCAAATTACCCAATTTTAAATTAACAAATTCCATTTCAACATTTTAATTAGGTTTTAAAATTTTCATGCGCTTCTCTAGCGACTTCCTTCAGCAGCTTGCGTATTAATATGCGCCATTTCCGTTTCCGATTAGCATAGCGGCCAAAAATGGCGGCAGCTGCTGCTCCACACACACACACACACACACATACACAGAGAGAGCGAGGCACAGGAAATGGTACAAAACTGTCTTCTAGGCTGGGGTTTCCCCGTTTTTGGCTGTCGACGGGCTTTGTGTAGGCAAAATGTATTTCATTTTATTTTAATTTTCCTCATCATGGCGCGAAACTAGCACACGGGACACACCAAGAGCAGTGGCAACAATGGCCAGCGAACAATTCGCACATTTAAAGTCCAAAACAATAAAAATAACAAATTAGAAATGCGAAAGTTTAGAAGAAAAATCAAGTCGACTTGAAAATTGCACACATAGAAAAATGAATATTTGGAAACTCTTTGCTGGAATTTTGGAAAAATTTGAGCCTGAGATATTTCACATTTTTGAATATCTTAGACAAAGTTACACTGTGCGAAAAATCATGAAATTTTAATTTTATGAAATTTTATGAGCAAAATTCTTGATTTAAGTGTGATTTCTTGATCCCTAAGCACGATCTGAGATAGAACGTTTAGAGTTCAATAAAAGCTTGTCCTTGATTATATTAATTTTTTAGTTAGAAAAATAACTTTCCTACTTAATTGAGAACTACAAAAAATAAAGAGACTTTAACTTAAAATAAGAACAAGATGCTCTCCAATATTTTAGAAAAAAATGAAATGAATCACCTTGATCAGTTCTTATCTATACCTTTTGATGTATAAAAAGAGATTACCGTCATAATCCTTTAAAAGACAACTCAAAATATCTTAGGCATATGATTAAAATGTGATCAGAAGAACGTGCGTTACCTTGCAGCTATTAGAGCATAGAGCACGAAACTGTATCCGTACCGAAATTACTCAAGGTTTTTTCGATTAAAAGTTGGTGAACAAAGTAGAACATTCTATTTACTTCAATGTCCATAAATCCAGATGCAAAAGTACAGTACTGTACTTCGGTTCCTTAGGTTCCTCTCTGTGTGTCATTCAAACTTAACAAATAGGTTAATTTTATTTGAAAGTTTAGACGGTTTTCTTCAGGATGAATTAATCTACATTACCGAATCTTCGTTGTTTCAGGTATTTTCTTTGTGTTTTTGAAATTTTAACAATCATTTAACATTATCCAGAAAAGCCAGCGGGCTGTAAACCGCACACAACCAAAACGTAACCGAAATGCATATTTCGATGATAAACAGATTCACAACACCAGTTCACTGATGAGTCTGAAGCCTTAAGTACTTGTTAAGTTGGGAATTTTCATCGATTCCTCGAAATAAGGAATAATTAAAAAAAATTACGACTCGCTGATGGACACTCAAAGGGGGATACCTCAATAGACCCCATCGATCCCTTTGGATACCAACTTGAAGTAGCTTTTAAGGATGAGCTGTCACCATTTTAAAACATGTGATTTTGTCGTTCACAGGCCTTTTAATATATCTTGCATCAGTATGCGCTCCTTAGTATCCCACTTGCTTTATGGGACAATATCTATTCTATTTTCTACGACATTTAGAGCCGTTTTCTAATCTACTTCATAGAGCTATCTGTTTCATAAACCTACAAATAACAGAGCAAAATCTTAGTTTATGTGACACATAGTAGCTATGTAAATGATAAGAAATCGGCCCGTAGAGGTTTTAAGAACTTCTATAAGCATTTTTGAGCTATTCAATTGATTTTTTAGGAATTCAATTTCAAAAGTGTGTAAACGTCAATTAGTTTTGGAATCAAAATGTTACAAAACGGAAACTTGACTTTATGAACCGAAACGGAGGTTTAAAAGCTGCTGGATCACCTGAATTTAAATAGTTATCAATTTCAATTTGCTTGCAAAGCAAAAATAAAAGTAAGCGGAATAAATTTACGAGATAAACTTCTAAAGAAACTATATTTCACTACAAATTTGCATCTGTCTGGTTTTATATAAGTTAAACAGAAATAACAATCCTTTAGTTCAGCTCAGTGCTGAATCATAGCTGAATCGGCAATTGCTTGAAATGGCAGGAACTAAATTTTTTGGAATGAATTTAACACAGACATGACCTACTCCAGAACTATACTCTTGAATGAGTGTCATAGGAAGTGCTGAAAACAGTACCGAAAGTACAGTCATAAATTCAGTTATTCTCGCTGCTCTGCTATGATTTCAGCTCTGATAATTTTAGTACAAAGGCGTAAAACGAGAGAAAAGGCACACACAGTTCCATAAAACAATATAAAAAGGGTTTCTTCTAGCAGGTCTTGACCATATAACCACAACAACAGGACGAATTTGTAGATTTTAGGGCAGCTTCTATATCAATTAATTTAAAATTTTGTGATAAACCAACCATTTTTACTCTCTCTCTCTCTCTAATGTACCAGCAAATCATTACCGTCCTCTTCAGAGGACTCCAGTTTTGGGTACTCCAACAGTTTTTCCATTACGGATTACAGTGTATTTTCAAAGCGTTTTCGCGTTGCCCTCTGCTTTGGCTCCAAAGCTGCAGTTAATTTGGTGCTTCAAATTTTAATGCCCCGGGCCAGGGCAATGGGCAAACAGTAACAATAACAACAACAACAACAACAACAACAACAGCAACAGTGGCCCTAACTGTTACTGGCAAAAGCCGGCATCGTGGTCCTCTCACGTTGGAAATGGCCTCCCCACCATCCCTACCAACTGAGGCTTGGGCGCCGTTTTATAGTCAGACCAAGGCAACCAAGCGTCGCCATTGCGTCTTAACTCCGCAAAAGCTCTTTTGCATAAAATTCTCACATTACGCATACGCAGCGTTGTATTTACAGTTATACTGAGCATTTTATTTCCGGCCAACAGCCGCGTTTTTGTGTTTGTTTTTATAGATTTCATGGCAAATGTGTTTTTTTTTTGGCTGTTGTTGTTATTTAAAGCAAAGCAAAGCAAAGCACAAATATTTTCAACTTAATTAAAGTTAAAAACGGCATTACCAAGATGCCCAGAGCAGCTGCTGCTCCTGTCTTTTTTTTTTTTCTTCTCCTGCCTCAGTGCATTGTGCATAAAATTCAGGTTTTTGCAGCGCTCTTTTTTTTTATGAGACCTCGTTTCTCCGCTATAAATATACACAAATACATCACAACAAAGGCTGTGTGTGCCCTCAATTTATGTGCCATAGGCTACAAAAATTTATTGTCAACTGATAAGCAGGGCAAAAGCAAAAGTAGCCCAAAGGCGGCGGAAAAAAAAAACAACGAGAATACTTGAAAAAGAAAATTATTTTTAAACAAGACTCAATTTTACTTTTTTGGCAGTAATTCCAAGTTTGTTTTTGATTTGTCAACACATGAAATCATATTTTGAATGGGAGATTCGGTAGATTTAAAATTACACAAAATCTCCCATGCTGCATTAATTTATTTTCAGAATTTTATCACTTGGACGTGTTGCCATGTTGGGTAATTTATCATAGTAATTCTGCAAAAGAAACCACAAAATAGAAGCTGAGTGAAAGACCCTTTTGAGAGTGAATGAATACCGGCACTTAAATTTTAATACAAACAAAAAGAAACCTACAAAAATATAGTTAAAAAAAGATATTCATTTTTTCTTCATTCTTGAATATAAGCTGAAAAATAATGAAAATAAACGTTTGGCAGACAGATGACCAAGAAAGGTCCTTCATGTGCTTAACGTGCCCAAGGGGAGACATTTCAATTATCAGGCCACAGACCTTGACCCACCCCCTCCCTAAAATGAACCCGCAAACAATTCCCAACCGAACATATGCTCAAATATGGAGCAGTATGTCCCTTATTTTTGCCCCTCCTATAACTTGTACCTAGCCTAAATAAACGAAATGAACGGCGTCCAGACATTGGTGAAATGCGGCACTAAGAAGCCTGACCCAGACAAACAAACACGGCAATCATGACACTCTTTATGCATTTGCATAAAAAAATACTCAAACCCAAAAAAAAAACAAAAAAAACCTTCACCTCGTCTCATGCATGCGACAAGAGTGGTTTTTTGTTCATCTTCTTATTTTTTATTTCGGTCTAAATTTATGTCCCACAGCAAAATCAATAAACTGATGAACCGACTGGGCTTTAGTTTCTTTTATTTTTTTATTTTTTTGCCTTTCCGTTTTTCTTTTGAAGATGTGGGTATAATGAATGTGTGGTGCCAGAGGGACCACATTGAAGAATGACCTGTAGTGAAAGCTCTGGGACAAATCTTAAGAAAATTGTTTATAAAAATAGCAATTTAATGGGTTTGTAGGAATTTTAAAGCTGCAGATATAGTTCTTGATGGTTAATGTATTTGGTTTTGTGGGAAATTTATTTAGATTAAAGAACTGGCGAATCTGAAAACAATTCTTGCTTTGGTTATATCAGATTTATTATGAAGTTTGCAGTACCAATTCTTCATAAAAATAGGTACATTATGGCTTTTGCTTTGATGTTCATGAGCTGTTCGAAAGTGTTTTTGTATTTAGACAAAGTTGTAAAAAGAAATAACAATACCAGGGTGCTGGATACAGAATTTAAATAAACCAAAGGGTTCCTACACGTTGACTCTTCGTACCAAGGGCGATTCAGAAGGTCAGAGCTAGGCTTTACGTCATGTTAACAATTCAAGCTGAGCTCTTAAGATAAGCAAACAGTTCAATATATAATGTACGAATAAGGTAGATGAGTAACTTTAACACTGACGCCAATAGCTATTGAAGGTGATCGGCAGGCAGTTCAAAATATTACCGCCTCGAACTTTGGAAATAAACTTGAAATCTCTTACAGCATTCGTGTGCGTTAAATTTATTGTTGTGCTAGGAATGATTTCGTGTGCATCAGACAGCTACAATCACACACAGACAACACCAGGCAATGACTGTTTTCCTCTTTCCGTTTCACGCTGTGGTTGCTATTTTCTTCATTCATCTAAAAGATCAGTGCGAGCGGATGAACGACAGTCAAGTTATAAGCAGGAAAAGTTTACAAACTCACCGTCGTAGGTAAAAGGTATATTTCAGTCGTGCTTGACCAACTTTCTTACTTGTCTTAGCCAAAACAGTTTCCAAAAATTTTCGTATAACAAGCACAAGCTGCTTATCCTCAAGCCTTGTATACTTCAAAATTAACTACACATGGATCATTATTCATTTTCCTACATTTTATACATAAAATATTCACACACACACACACACTGCCAAAAAACCCAATCCCCAATTGGAGGACGAGGACAAGGGATGGCTGCAGCCATCCGCTGTTGCCGCCGCCTTGTCAACTGGTTTGAAAAATAGATTTTTACGGGCTTAGTTGCGCATCGTCAGCCACGTTTGACTATCGTCGTGGGCATCCACATCGGGGGCCCTGGCTGAAATCCCGCGGGCGTTCCCTTTTGTGTCTCACTCGCGTCATTTAAAAGACATTTGCCTGTCATTTTATGCCGTGTTTGGCACAGTTTTCTGCAGCAAAAAGTTTTGCCAACACAAATGGCAAGGATGGAGCCATTAGTTTGGCATTGGCAACACATTGCCAATACATGGCCAGCAGGTGCAGGCTGGCAAAAAAAAGGCATCACTAATGATCAATATAAGCGGCTCTGTGGGAGTCAAATTAGTTTAATTTAATTGCTAAAAATGCAGCAAAAAAAGCGGAGCGTTAAATATATGCAAATTAGAAAAGCCGCCGCCGTTTGCAGGGCAGCAAATCGAATTGCCTGGGCATTAAGCTTTAATTAGACTTGGCTCTCCGTGAATAATATCAAATTTATTATTACCCATTTTGGTAGCATACAGCAGCGGCATATAACTCTAGGGCTTTCGCTTTGTTGTTTGAGCTCCCTGGGTTTTTGGTGAGCTTTGCTTGGCGATGAACGTGAATTGCACGCGGCTAAAAACTTCAAAAAGCGCAACCGAAAAGTGGGTGGACGGGCGTTAAGGCACAGGAGTCAGTAGCTAATGCATAATAGTATAAGTTTTGTGAAGTGGCATTAACTTGAGAGGCCAGACGCAAGTTGGCGTATACGCAATATTATTTATGTGCATGAACTTACCCCAAAATGAAGCTGAAGATGAGCGGCTAGCAAATAGATAAGGGTAAGGGATAAGTATGTGCAACATACAGAATAGTTTAAGAGTTATATATTAATTGAAGTTAAATGGATTTCTTACTCTTAATAAAATCTAAAAACGGAAAGCCATCGACTTAGTTACAAATCTGCCTGCTCCTTAAACAGACACTCAAACATACACACATATAAAACTGCACACATAAGTTGGCATATTTATGTTTCAAAAATTGTGTGCCAGTGTGCTACTGCCGCTGCTGTATGGGAATTGTGTGTGTGTGTGTGTGTGGCAAGTTTTCACTTACGCAACTCTGGCCATTAAAAAGTACAATGCAATTTTCATAGCATACTTTCTTGCGCCATGCGCCAGACTCACCCGGCCAAAAAAAAACCCCACCAACTGCGCTTTTTATGCATAAATATTTGTACATGTTTGGCTGCTTCTTTTAGCGTTATTTTTTCCAGCTCTGCATAATGTTTTTTTTTACTGTTATGAGCGTTTAAGCAAAACTTTGCGCGCTTGAAACGTTCGTTGGGTAAGCATAAAATTATTATCAAACAAAAAAAGTTAAAAACCAAAAATAAAAAAAAAAACGAAAAACGAACACGCGCGAAGTGAATCCGGGTCCCGCAGAACCCACAACACGCAATGTTGTAGAACAAATATCAAGTTTTTTTTTCTTGTTTTTTTTTTTGATACGCTGGTGTTTTTTTTTTTGTGGCCCTTGTGCAGTGTGCTCTTTTGGCGGACATTTTTCGGACACAGTTTTCGCCTGACGACAGCGATGGCGTTTGCTAAATGAACCGAACGGTCAGACTATGTACAACAGAAATTATTAAAAAATATCAAGAAGGGAAAGTGGTGTATGACACCACGATAATGGCATACTCTATCGCTGGGATTGCACACATCGCTGGAGGCCAGTTTACTGAACGTTTTTTTTATTACATTTTAGATGTTGATGGGAAAAAAATTATATAAAATGTTCCAGTAAAGGTATTACGCCACGGTTTTGAAAATTTTACAAATAAACTATTCAATATTAAGAAAAATTATTAGTTCTTCCAATATTCTTCTTCCGCTTACGACATAGTTTTAATCACTTTAAATGTGTGACTGGATGCAGGTTGTCAAGTGAAGCCAGGTAGTTGCTGTTTTAATGATAATTTCATTCTAATTATACCCTTGCAAAGGGTATTATAATGTTGCCCAGAAGTTTGCAACGCATAGAAATATTCATTTCCGACCCCATAAACCATATAATTTGTTGATCAGGGTGACGAGCTGAGTCGATTTAGCTTAATCCGTTCGTCCGTCTGTCTGTTTCTACGCAAACTAGTCTCTCAGTTTTAAAGCTATCGAGTTGAAATTTTGCACAAAGTCTTCTTTTTGCTGCACACTACTAATATGTCGGAATCGATCGGTTTGGATGACTATATCTCATAGCTCCCATAGGAACAATCGGTCGGAAAACTAGTTTTAGTGAGAAAAACTGTTTACTTTTCAATGGAAACGTCTCCAAACTTTGTTATCGTAAGTTTACCATGTTTTTTTTATAATTCTACCAAGTTTTATAATTGTCGGACAACTATATGGTATAGCTGCCACACAAAAGATAGGTCTGAAAAACAGTTTTAGTTAGAATAACTTTTTTGTTCTTAATGGTAGCATCCTACAATTTTGTATTTGTTTAATTCACATGCTATCACATAATTTTACAAATTTTTGACCTAATCGGATGACTTATCATATATCTCCCATACAAACGATCGGTCGAAAAATGCGAAAAAGATAATTTTTTGAAATTATTCAAGCGAGCACTTGCCAGGGTATAAAAACTTCGGAACAAACGAAGTTAGCTTAGCTTTCTCGTTTTGTATTTAATTAAGCTACCTTAGATTGGCAAAATCTTACACCGAGAGCCATTTGGTCCCACTTGGCGGATGCGCAATATTGTCAATTTTACCCAGCAAAAATTTTTTAATGCAGAAGATAGGAATGAAATTGTTGCAGAAGAAATCGCTAGATTTTAGCGATATTGCTTTCTTATCTTCCTTCAGCAAGAGGTGTGTCTCTATGCGACACTTCTGAGACTTATGACAGCGTTTCTTCCAGGGGATATTGGGGGGTTTTTTCCAAGAGATAAAACAGCAATTCTCCCTGTAAATAAAAGAAAAGTCTGTTTCGGAATACAAACAAATGCGTCTACTGTGGTATAAGAAGTATAAGAGTTTCTGTTTGCAAAAATCAAATCCTTTTTCTTTTTCTTAAGTTTAGAAAGTTTTGAAAATTAACAAAATCCATAAAATTTGGCTCTAAGTTTTTAACTTACTCTGGGATTTGAGCCCGAAACCCTTTAAATTAACACAATTTGAATAACATCTTAACCAGATGCTCTCATGTGTTAGATGCCACACGACAAGAATGTACTTATATTGAAATGAAACTTCAATTTGCCTAAAAGTATTGGACAATATATATATCTTACAAACGCATAGATTTTACAACTTGTAATGCTCAAGTTTGAGCCACTGCGCTCTCAATTTTAAACGGCAATTGAAATTTGGTTGCTGAAAAGCAATGAAAAATCTCGCAAGAAACTTATAAGGGTTGAGGACAAAACTATGGCTCTACAGACAACTGTAGATGGGCTGGCAAGATGATAGATCACCAATCTTACAAATCTTTAAACCAATTCTCTTATTATAGATTGCAAGCTTCTTGAAAAAAGTCTTAAAATGGATTTCGATGGAATGTTTCATCTCAGTATAGCAAATATTTAATAGATTCAAAGTTAAAGTTCATAACTGAGCTCCGCAAGAGCGTAGAAGGATTCGATTTGTTCGAATGAAAATCTGAATAAATGTCTTGCTAAATATATATTGTCTATAATTCAGAAGAACCTGAAAGTATTGATCCTCTATTTCACATAGTTCACATAACTTTAAGTACTGCCGCTATATACATTTCCGAGAAGAAACCTTAAAACGATTGTCTACTTATTAAAAGTATGACTCGTCCATCTTTCACTAAAAAATCATAAGACTCTCCTTCTATAGATAAATGGTTCACCACTCTACAAACCAAAAAAAAAAAAACAACAAAAAAAATAGATAAAAATGATGCAAAAAAAATGTTTGTTGTACTTAAAAGCAAAGTCGGCAAAGTTGTGCGTTTAAAAAACATTTCAACACTTGGTGCACATGATGTCACAGCACCAAAACACCAGCAACAACATACCAGGGAAGACACATGACCAAGTTGTTTTAGCCGCAACGAAAACAGTTTTTAGGGGGAGATGCTTATTTTTTATGACCGTCCTGTCCGCTGCCTTCTTCACATCGTTATCCCGGCTACGCATCATCAAATTAGCGCTTAATTTTAATGTCGAAACAAAAAAAAAAAGATGAAAAAAGAAACAAACAAAAGATCAAAGATACAAAAGATAACTTTATTTATCATGCAAATGTGACTGACTGACATCCAGTCAGTGATTGGCAACCGCAAGGCGTTATATAAAAATATTTCGGTTGTTAACTTTTGGGTGGAACAAAACGAATTTCGCCCTGGAGTCAGCAAACAGACATTCGTTGAAATGTGGAGCAATGCTCCTCGATGAAAGTAAAAGCTGCATAAAAATTGCATTGCTCCCGATGGGAGTTGAAGTTGTTGCTCTCTGGAGTGACAGACTTATCCCGCTTGCAGTTTAAAATGAAACCCAGAATGGGAGAAGGAAAAACAAAATGAAAAAAAAAAAAAAACTGGAATATTTAATGCGTTATGCAAAAATGCGTGTCGTACGCCGCGTTTCGAGATGGAAAAGCTGCTGTAAGCACAACAACAACAGCAGCAGAAGAAGCAGCCGAAGCGTTGCCGGCAATACGTTTAAAATAACAGCAGTCTGTGTACGAATACTGGGGATACCATCCAACAGCACTAAAATCAACGTTGGGTCGTTCGGGCTAGGCGAGGGAGGTTAATGAACTTTGGAATGCTGTTGTATTCAAAATATATAAACCGAAGCATTTAAATTATTGCCTGGACTATATCTTTGCTATGTTATTTATCAACATACAGCGGATTTTGCTTACTAGCATTGTCTGAAACACTTGCCCGAATTTAGTTCCAGCCTCTGTGCACCTGACAGTGAGCTGATGGTGTCTGTGGTACGACCTTTTTGGGATAAGTTCAGCTGTGGTTTTTTTTTTCATCTTAAAAGGAGGAGTATGCTCCATTTCCTTAGAATTGGAGGATTTAGATAGCAATTTACCATAATAATTGACCCAATAGAGGACGATTGTGGTGCAGCGGGTGGTGTGTGTGCCAGCTGTGTGACGGAACATCAAATAAACATATAAACAATGTCAAAAACATTTATAAACACAGCTGTAAAGTATCTTCACAGAAAGAAACAAGATCCATTTGGACTGAATATATCCCTAATATCCTTCTAATCATTCAAATAATGATTTGTATACCCTTTCAGACGGTATATTAATGTTTGTAACGCATAGAAGAAAGTATTTTCGACCACATAAAGTGTATATATTCTTGATCAGCATGATGAGCTGAGTTGACTTGACCTTGTCCTTCTGTTCCTATGCCATCTCCTCCGTCAGTTTTGGATCTAGCGCTATCAAACTTTGCACTAAGACTTAAGGTACATATACCATACACATTTGTCGAAATCGGCCCGATCGGATGACCATAACATATAGCTGCCATAAGAACAATCGGTAGAAAAACTAGTTCTAGTGGGAAAAGCTTTTATGTTTTCAATGCAAACGTCTCCAAACTCCGTATATCCTAGTTTTCAATGCTTCTCCATGATTCTGCCAAGTTTGGTCGAAATCGGACAACTATATAGTATAGCTGCCATACAAAAGTAAGGTTACAAAAATGGTCTTAGTATGAAAATCTTTTTTGTTGTCAAGGCAAACATCTTAAAAATTGACATATATTTATTTTATAAGCATTCACACAATTCTTCAAAGTTTGGTCAAAATCGGATGACCATAGGTTATAGCTGCCATAGGAATGATCGGTCGAGAAACTAGTTTTGATGGGAAAAACGTATTTATTTTCAATGAAAACGCCTCCTAACTTTGTATTTCTTAGTTTGCTATGATTTCCCATGATTCCACTAAGTTTGGTCGAAATCGGATATCTATATGGTATAGTTGCCATAGAAAAGTAGATTTAGTAAGAAAAACTTGATGGTTTTCAGTGGAAATGTCGTTCAAATTAGTTACAATAACGTGCTGCAAGTGTGTATAGGGTATCAGTCGAGCCGAAGTTAACTTTTTAGCTATTTCAAGAGCTGGTTCCCTTCATTTAAGACAATTTCTTCGAGCAACCCTCTTAAAAGTTGCATCTGCTGCCAAAGTTTGGGCAGCTCCATCACTCTCGCTCACGACTGGTGTTTGGCTTATCCACCCAACCATTCTTTACCCCACCAAAAAAAAAAAAGAAGCAAAAACAAAGAGCCCAGCTTCGTTGCATTTTTATCAGCACGCTCACCCTCTCTTTCGCTCTCGCTCTCGCTCTCCCTCTCCATCCTCTCCATGCATGCATAAATATTGCACATGCAAAATTGGAAATAACTGATGGAAGCCGTCAAAAAATGCTGCTGCCTCACATCCACTCTTCCTTTTCCGCTACGAACGTCACGCATTGCGACATTTTGGCAATAAAAATAATAAAATGGGGTCGTTGTGGAGAGTTGGGGGGGTGTTGGTTAGCGGCGTGTCGGAAAGAGGCGTGGCATTACATTCTTCTGACATTAATAAATCGATGTATGAAATTTTTCAACTAAACCCCATCTCCCTCCCCACAGTTGCAACAGCCTGTGGGTCACTTTAGGCCGCCCATTTGACAAAAGCATGCCACAACACTCACACACACACACACACACTCGTCCCCCCCTCCCCACTCTCTCTCCACACACACATACTTGCATTTTTAATTAATTTCATGCAATTTGTATGACCCACCGGGCGAGAGGTTGGCGGCGAGTTTGCCTCTGCAATTTGCCAGAGTTAAGCCGATAAGTGCATTTTTAATGTGAAATTTCCCATGAATTTTCTATTACATGTTAATTTAAAATAACAAAAAAAAAAGAGGATAAAAAAACGCACAGCAAGCGCAGCGAGAGAGCAACCAAAGAGAGCAGCAGGCGGCAAATGAAGGTTATTGAATGTAATTTGATTAAGGATTTAGATTAATCGTTTTTATCAAGATTTAATGGGTTATAAATCGTTTCGGTTTTTTATGTATCAATCAAGACTGGGAAGGGAGAGAGCACCAAACAACTATCAATTAAGTCGGAAAGTGGGCGGGGGCGGTGGCGGTAAGATATGCAAACCTCAAGGGCCCCCAAAGCCATTGCATCAAAATTATGCTCAGCTGGCGCCAAAGCAAAAATTCCTCAACATCACAAAAAAAAAAAGTATATAAATAATATCAAGCGAACTTCATTTACGGCCAAGCAATTTTATAACCGATTTTTATGGATTGAGGGAAACCCAAACCCCACCCCCACCCCCACCCACCAGCTCCAAGCATAAAAAATGATGTACATTTTTTTTTTTTTGTTGAAAATGCCAACTTGTTTACAAATAAATCGCCGGAATTTGGAGCAAATATTAGCGGGAGCAAGCCGAAACAAAGGAACAACAAAAATTTTAATCCCAGCTACCAGCACTTGACTCGGCAATTTGCGCTCCCTTCCTGCCGTTGCTGCCGTCCCACACTGATTTATCTCGCTTAATTTACCGTTATTTGGGCATCAGCTTTGAGCGAGAAAAACACGAAAACAAAATAAAAATAAACCTTCGCATGGCCCATAAAATTTCATTAGCGTCATATTTTCAAATAATTTTCTTCTCTCAACAATACAAGTTCCTAGGAGTTCTTAGTCCCTCGACCTGTTTGTGCCTGTTGCGGCTGACTGGTCCCGAGTCCTTCAGCCACCTACCTACCCAAGGTATAATCATAATTTGAAATTGCTCATTCGTATCTTAGATTGGATTAAGTGCGAATTAGAACATCAATAAGCGAGGAGGCGTTAAACGTAACGCAACATTGACGACAACTCTCAACAATACCAAAAGGGATCAAAGCGGATTTGCCCAGAGCGAAAAGGAGGAGAAAGGAAGGTGCAAATGTGACAAAAGTATGTGTGTGTGTGTGTGTGTGTGTGTGTGAGTGAGGAGGTGCTCAAGCAGGCAAGTTAATGAGCATTGACAATCAAGGCAGAACTATGCAGCGTTAAATTGTTTTAATCTATCGAATTAAGTTGAGGCATAGCGAATTGGGGATGAGGCTTGACGATTACTTAGGTTTGTGTGGTATACAGATATGTTGGCCTGTGACCCTCGGGGAGAATTGAGATTCAAAGACAAGGAGAATTTGGGGTTTAAGAGAAAAGTTTATCCAAATATTAAATTTTAACGATTAATGGGTAATTTTATACAGTTCCTGGGAAGCAGAAATCGACCACTGGGCTCTATAGGAAATGTTACAATTTCAGGCATTCGTTAATATAATCAGAATTGACTCAAGACTTTGCTTTAATAGAAAGTATTCTTTAAAAATGTCAAATATTCAAGTTTGGTACCTAACAAATATATTTTCTAAGACTTGACAATGATACGTATGTATCCGCACTAACAAGAACTACTATAGTTTCGAGCTTTCTATGCTCCTCTAATTGTGACAGCAGCAAAGAGGAGAAAGAAAGTACAATGAAAAATTCACAAAAACTCACCAAGCGATTCGAGAACTCACATTTCGGACTTCATATGTTGTTTTTGTTGCAATTGTCGAACTATTGCCGGTAAATTGAGTGCTACCTTTTGCATTTGAATGTCGGCGTCAGGACATTTACGAAAAAATGTTGCTTGAAATGGATGGTTCGATGTTTCTCATTTGAAGTGATAGCTAAATTTAAGACAAAATTCCAATAACGAGTAAAATATGGCAATAGGTTGGCTAGTTAAAGCATTCAAATGCCGCTGCTTTTGGGACAGTAGGCAAAAAAAGGGTAGTTTTAATACAATAAATGATGCAAAAGATGTAATACAGTTCACAAAATAAATCCTAAGTTTTTATTTGAAAAACAAAATATAAGAAACTAACAATTCTTATTAAATATCGTTAAAGTAAACGTCTGCTGACCCGATTTCGAATCGATTCTAAACCCCTTCACGATGGCAAAAACATATTCGCAATCTCTCAGATTTTCTTTCATTTTCGATATCGAAAAATTGTCGAGAACGGATACGGAAACGTGTATGTACCGTGGGTACATGGAGTATTATAAGTTTGTGCAAAAGTTTGTAGCAGCCAGAAGAAAGCATCTCCGAGCCTATAAAGTATATATATTCTTGATAAGCATTAACAGTCGAGTCATGTTCGTCTGTCTGTCTGTCCATATGAAAGCACAGATCTCACAGATGGTAAAAGATAAAGGTTTGACGTGTATGGAACAAAAACCTCTAATATATGCAGGCAGATCAAGTTTATTTTCAATTTTGGCCACGCCCCCTACCGCCCCCTGAATTTGGAAAAAAGTCGTAGCTCCCACAGTTTAAAGGATAGATAGTTCGTTCCTTCTAGACATATTTAGTAGTAAGAATGGCTTATCGATCAGCCAAAGGAATGGTGAAAATTGGATGAACGGTTTTTGAGATATGAGCAAAAGACTGTTCGCTGCTGCAGGGCATTAGCAGCGTTGCTTTCAGTTGCTTCTAGTCGCGAACTAGTCTCTCAGTTTTGAAGCTTTCGAACTGAAATTTTGCACAGAGTCTTCTTTTTGCTGCACACTACTAATATGTAGGAGCCGACCGGATCGGATGGCTAAATCCCATAGCTCCCATAGGAATAATCGGTCGGAAAACTAGTTTTAGTTAGAAAAACTTTTTTCTTTTCAACGGAAACGTCTCCAAACTTTGTAATCGTAGGTTTTCTATGTCCTTTTATAATTCTACCAAGTTTTATTGAAATCGGACAACTATATGGTATAGCTGCCATACAAAAGATAGGTCTGAAGAACAGTCTTAGTTTGAAAAACTTGTATGTTTTTAATGGTAGAATCCTGCAACTTTGTATTTGTTTGTTTCACATACTTTCAGATAATATAACAAATTTTAGGCCAAATCGGATGACTATATCATATAGCTCCCATACGAACAATCGGACGAAAAATGGGAAAAGAGTTTTTTTTTTTAAATATTTAAGCGAGCACTTGCAAGGGTATAAAAACTTCAGCCCAGACGAAGTTAGCTTAACTTTCTCGTGGTATACTTATTGGATAACTTCGCTTCGTAATCAAACCGACAAGTTTTCTTTTAAAATTAAGAATTTTGGATCTGCAGTAAGACCGATAATCTAGAAATATTGTTTCAATGGCGACAAAATTCACTGAATGTACTAAAATTTAACATTATATATCATTCGAGATGATTGTCCATTCGCATGCTACAACATTCGATATTTGCCTGGCCACTTTCAGCTTATTTCACATTGAAAAGCTAGATTAACTATCGATATATTATCGTTACCAACTGTGCAGTAAACTATAATATTGCGACATTGTATTCAATATATTCACAGATAAGGCCTAAGCAGTATTTAAACTATGGCTAATATAAACACCTCAGCTTAAATGAATGAAATGAAGCTGCTAAGCTGCTTTTTATTAATTCAGAATATTTTTTGAGCTTCTCAAATACTGCTCAGATGCATTTGTCCTATGCACAACTTATATAAGATATCAGACAAGTGAAAAACTCAATTTTACACACATCCGACCACTTTCATCTTCATTTTGTGGGAATATGTGTTGATTGGTGAATAGAGAAACATATAAGAGATTCATTGTTTCAGATTACCAAGCTATAACCTGAGTTATTTTGGCATTTTTCGGGTACTACACTTGAGTTCCTGCTGAGTGCTGAGTTACATAATCACTCAATTTCTTACCCAAAACCTTACTCTCTTTTCCCCTCTAAATTAGTAATGAAAGTGTATTTAAGCATCATTGTTACTCCCAATGTCCTTCACTTCCCTGATTTAAAACTTTCATCTCCCCCTCTGCACCCCGTCCTCCGCACTCCCGGCTAATAGCTGTAAAACCTTACAATCTGGTGGACTAAACTCGCAAAAAGCTTACCAGGCAAATGTTGTGTAACTTTTTTAGCTCATCAAACTGGAAACAGGGAAAACAAAAGACCGTAGCCTGAACGTTGTTATCAATGCTTAGGGAAAAGTTGAGCAACGGGCATGGCTTGTACGCACACAAGTGCCAACCGGTCGGACAATGCACCACAAGAGGCAACTAGCAAATTATCCCCAAACGAAAGCTGAATGCGTGTGCATCACTCAAAAGTCTAGCCATGTGTCTCTTTTGATTTTCTGTGGGCGTGGAAGTGGAACGAAGCACTCTAAAGCCATCTGAAGCATGCGGTCAACACCACCAAACCAACCAAGAGGACTGCTCCTCCTGTTCTTGTTGTTGCTGTTGTCTGGGAAATTAAGAACAATCCCGAGCAATTTCCGGTACGAGAAATTCAAAAATTTTGCAACTTTTTTGTGCTCCCAGTCGCCTTTCGATGTGAATGGCTGGTTGAAAGAGCGTGTTAATGGTTGGGAAACTTTTCAGTTCTCAATGTGCCCTAAAGGTATGACATGGAACGGAAGTCGGCGTCGTCTGAAAGAAGTTGCAAATATGAACAGGGGGATATGACAAGCCTTTATGAAGAAGAAGCTGTCCTTAAGGGAATATGGCAAAGTCGTGGCAAAAGAAGCAATTAAAAATAAAAGACATTTTATTTTTACTTAGACAAAAAGAGTTGTACGATTCTGTTTAATTTTGTAAGTTAACCAAATTTTTGATTTCAAGTCTTTCGGTTTCGTAGACACAATTTCAGCCACATCCTGGACTCCAGCTCTGTGCTGATTTGTATTTCATTTAAACCTAATTTATTAGAAAATAGCCTGACAAGCTATTATCTAACCCAACAACAAGGATTTTCAGTTTATCTTAAGCCCCAAAAGCATTTTCCATGTTTTTCGTTTTGCAAAATGAACTAGAAACTTCTCGGTCTATCTCTGTGACATAAAATTACGCGCTTCGTTAGTTAAAGACTCTGATTAAGGGTGGGAATCGAAGGCGTGGTCAATGCAAATGAATGGACATGCGGAAAATAATGTTCAATGTTGAGCAAGAAAATTACGTAAATTCTCACAAAGTCATTTAATTTATGTCAAGAATGTCCTTGCCCTTAAATTACCTCACTCGAGGCTCAACAGTAATGAATTCAGTGATTTTATTGACTTTTGTTTGTAATTTATTAGAGAGTACGCCACGCCCCCCGAAAAGCGCAGTGTGGGAAACTTTTTGGCAAGATTGGCGATTTTTCAAATAGAAGGAAAGAGAAACCAAAAAGAAAATTAATTAACCCCAACACACACACACACAGAGAGCCAGGCCAATGCCAACCTTTGACCTTGTTGAAAAGCGAACGTGTCTCACTCTTCTGTGTAAAAGTTTTCGTCTCGCTTTGTATCAATCAAACGGCTCACTAAGCAGGATGGGTGGGTGGTGGAAACCTGCACTTCAATTAAAATAAATATAAATTAATTGAAAAGTCTGCACCGCAATAAATACGAGTTTAAATATAAAAACACTTCAAATTTAATCCCCCGTCTGGTAAATATCAATAGGAGCGCACAAATTGTGATTAGCTTTTGCTGGAATCCGAACTCCGAGTACAGCAATCCCCAAGTTATGTAAACAAAATGGAAAATTACAGAGTTTTGGGATTTAAATATGTAGTGTAAACAATCAGAGAGTTAACACTGATGGGGGGGTGTCATTAAAAATTGAGGAGAATGTTTTAGAGTTTTGATTAATTAAAATAAGACTGGTATTAAAAAGGCACAACGAACATCGAGCTATGCTATATGTTAGCGCATTTCTTAGTCTATCGTTAAGTTTAAATTTAAAACTAAGAAATGCGCTAGCAATATTATATAATATTATTATTGGCCAACTTTCCTTACAAAGTGATCAGCTTGAAAATAATGCTGATTACTAAACTTCTTATACTTTGCTGCTGCTCGGATTTGGCGTTAAACTGTAGTTCCTTTTCTCTGGGACTTGAACTCATGACCTCGGGCACTTAAACATAAGCGTCAGCATCTCAGCCCATTTCGCTACAGGGCATGCTTATGGCAGTATAGCAAATCGAAGTTAACAACACAACCAATTTTCAACTAGGGTCAACATCAAAACAAATATTTTTCGTAGTTGAGCAATTTGTATGCCCTTGCAGTGGGTATATTATAATTGTTCAGATGTTTGTAACGCATATAAGAAAGCATTTTCGAATACATAAAGTATATATCTTCTTGATCAGCATGACAAGCTGTGTTCCGTCCGTCTGTTTCTATGCTATCTCCTCCTTCAGTTTTAAAGCCATCGCGACCAAACTTTGCACGAAGTCTTCTGGTACAAATACACTGCACATTTTTCGGAACTGGCCGGACCGGATGACAATAACATATAGCTGCCATGGGAAAGATCGGTCGAAAAACTAGTCCTAGTGAGAAAAATTTGTTTGTTTCCTATGCAAACGTCTTCAAACTCCGTATTGACTAGTTTTGAATGCTTTTCCATAATTCTGCCAAATTTGGTCGATATCGCACATGTAAATAGTATAGCTGCCATAAAAAAGTAAGGTTAGAAAAAAAGTCTTAGTAAGAAAAACTTTTTTCATTTCAAAGAAAACGTCTCCAAACTTTGAATATCTAAGTTTGCTATGCATTCCCATGATTCCACAAAGTTTGGTCGAAATCTAACATCTATTTAGTATAGCTGTCATAGAAAAGTAGAGTCAGAAAATAGTCTTAGTGAGAAAAACTTGTTTGTTTTCAGTGGAAATGTCCTTGAAATTAGTTAGTAAAATGTGCGGCAAGTGTATTCAAACTTAAAGATAAAAGATAAGAAATGATAAGATAATTTTAAGATAAAATCATTTACCAATGTTTATATTAAGTCAACTTCAAAATCAATTATGCTAGTTGATTTTGTATAACAAGCTAAAATCATTCCGTATATTGTTAAATTACATGGGCTTATAATTAGGCTGAGATTAGGCTCTCTCGATGTAAAATTGTGATCAAGACAACAATTTTTTATATAATATAATTAAAATTAGCACAATTCAATCCAGATAGTCTCTGAATTGAGAAAATGTGGCACTGACCGACTTCTGACATCGTTTGATACCCTGTTTATACACAACAAAATTATTTTGATAACTGCCCTTCAAAGTATGCAATGCTTTTGTATACTAATAGATGAGGATACGATTTGTCTTATATTTTGCTAACCGTTGATTTCTTTTAAATACCTTTAACTGGCCTGACAATGTGCGTGTATGTACAGTGTGCACTATGTATCACGGTGGCATAAATGGCTCTCAATTACTCCCTTAAAATGATAACTAATTAAGAAAATAAAGCTAGCATACTTTTGAGGGCATTTATCATGATGTTATATTTGAGTATAAACGGGGTATGAGACTGATTTTTCGGTCTTGGATTTTGTTTCGTGTTTATACAACCTTTCATGTGATCGAATGTGGTGCAGCGGGTAGTGTGTGCGCCTCCTAGCGAGTTCCATTGGAGCCAACTTTGATGTAACAAGCAATGAAACAACTTCTGAAACTTTTACGTTCAGTTTCGGCTTTAAACTGAATATGAATATGTAAATCTGTATATACTTTATGTTCTTTTGCTCATAATTTGACTACCAGTCCTTTGGCGGATCGATGGTTAATCCTGATTACTAAATATTTATTGAGAGTAGGAGGCACCCAACATTATAGCTGGTGCGTCAAGCAACTGATTGTCATTTTATCTTATAATACCGAAACCAGCGTCGATCCCAGGACCGCAAAACACTTGTGCTTTTACCAAGCTGTCCTGGATCCAAAACAATTTGATGCCAATTTATGATATATTAAATACATTGTTAGGGAGTATTCAGATATTTCTCAAGCCTCGACGTAGGTAAAACCATAATACCTAATAATAATAATAACTTTACATAAATATTTTTCCATATCACAATTCCATCCATCTTCTCGGATTTCTGTAACTAAAATAAACACTCGACTTTAGCTTGGCGATTTATATTGCCACTTAAGCTGCTCTTGTTGCACTCCCCCAACCAAAACCACACAAAAAAAAACCGACCGTCACTTCACATTTATCAAACGGAGAATGCACTCAGAGCAAATAGATATTGATATTGGTGCCACGCCCTTAACACATCACCTTGCTGGGTAAAACAATCCGCACAGCATTTGGCGCTTGGCACCTTGACAATTTGTATCCTCAACTCAAGCTCAACTTGTAAACAACACCGAACACTAAAAAAAAAAACGCGTGTGGTGTGCGGCTCAGGGGGGCGGGGGAGGAATAGGAGGGGTAGGGGGTAAAGTCGCTTACATGCAATGCACATTTTTCAAATAGTCACACGACTCGCAACCAAGGAGCTGCTGGCATTAATATAGAGATAGAGATTCTAGGGATATAAACTTGTAATTTGAAAGCAGCGTACACAAATTGCCATTTGGCGTTACTGAGAAATGCACTTTTAAGCTCTGCCGGTCTGTGTCCTTGGTGCCTGCCATCTGTCAGGATATTTTTTCGTGTATGTGAATCAATTTGGTGAGGCAAAAAAAAAACAAAAAACAGGTTACAGAAATGGGTTGCAAAAGAGCAGAAGAAGGGCATACACTTTCGATATATATTAAAATAAGGGAATATCCAAAGATATGTCATCCAATTCAACGGATAGGTTAATGTAATAGAACTCATTAGATTCGACTTAAATGGCTGGAATAATGCAGATCATTTGTAAATGAAATGACCACCAGAGCCCGAAACGAAACCCTTTTTTCTTTGAAAAGGAGAACTTGATCAAAATATACAACTGTTACCAGTTTATGTACAAAAACTCTAACAGAATCTGCTCCGAGAAACTATCCGAGAACCAGAATAACACTCCTGTTTTAAGGACATGACTAAAAATCAGAAAAATATACTTTCAAACAAACAAAAAGATCCAAATCGGTGCATAAAAATTGAATCCGACACTTGATTGGTGGAGAAACTTGAGCGGAAAATTCATGAAGATAAAGTTAAGTCTGGTTATTTCGATATAATGAACCAAAAGGGGGACCCTACACTTCAATAGCAAGGACTGGAGTGCTCCCAAAAATTGAAGCTTGGAATATTTCAAGAAAGTTGACTGGATAAAGTTAATCAAAGAAACCGACACAGCTTAAAAATGTTGTATGAAAGCGTCGAGAGAGCTCAAAAAAGTATTGATGTAGTTTAATTTCTAGGACCCGAAGAAACTTTTAAATATTGAAACTTCTGATCTTTTCTTTTCGGTATAGGTTAACGATTCGGGTTCCTGGTGGATAGTTTCAAAATAGTTTTGCCTTCTGCCTGCACCAATCATTGAACTTTTACAATTCAAGAGTATTACGACCTCCACACCCCCTTTAAAGAGCTATGCCAACATTTGTTTGTTTTTCACACATTTTCTGCCATTTTTCGACTCAAACTTGTGCAACTTTTGACTGAAACGTTGCGCAGACATGAGCTTTTGTATTTTGGCCAATTTTTTCCACTTCTTTTTTATGAGTTCTCTGTCTCTCTATAAACAACAGTTACTTAGCGTTATCGTGTGCGGCAACTAAAAGCAAACTGCACAGCACGTAGTAAGGTGGAAAATCCCAAAGTAAAAACAGCAAAAAAAAAAAAAAAAAAAGAAAACAGAAAAATCAAGCTTATACTCCTGGCCTCAGCCTGAGCCTGAGCCTGTGATGTATGCCCCTGTCGCCTCTGCATGTCTTAGTGCTACATAACCAATAGCAACAACTGGCTGCCGCATCTCACCTGGCTGCGCGCATACCGGTTGACCTCCGCATCGACAGCTGGAGCAACAAGCAGCACTTAACAAATGGTAAAAGCATCAACAAGCTTCCGCATCCGCAACGGAACGCGCCGCCACAGCAAAAGGCAGATAAAATGTCTTAGCTCTCCCTTTTTCTCGCTCTCGCCCTTGCTCTTGACGCTCCTGCCGCTATTCCGGCTCCTGTCGTTGTTGAGCGATTATGCCAAGGAGCCCGTTGCTGCCACTTGAATGGCATTGGAGCACGTGTAAAGCGTCTGAAGTGTGTCGGCATGGGATCGTGAGAAAGTGTGTGGGAGAATGAGGATTTTACAATGCTAAGGTGATGTGGGATTGTCAATAAGCCCAAGCCAGGCGACAAACGGTAACAGGAAGTAAAGTGTTAAGAGTGGAACAAGAAGTAGGCTCAATTAAGTTAGTTAGATTCACAAAAAAATCAAGCTCACACCTCGCTTCAGCTTAAATCTACTGATTTACTCAGAGTTGCTTGCAAACGAAATAGTCGAAGTCTTTTCCCAAAATGTCGCACTATGAATCATGCTGCTTTCACTTGGTAATACATTACTTAAGCCGTAAGAGATGAATGAAGTTTGAATATGTAACTGTGCCAGCAACAGGATAGAACCGCAGCTTGTATATCCTAAGAACTGCTGAAATTGTTAAACTCTCTATGATAGTTTCGATAGTTTGATGTCAAATCCACCTGCCATTTGCCAATTCACTTCAAGGAAACATCAACTCTGCATATTCAAACTCGTAACTACGATTGGTCAAACAATTCAAATAGCGAAATATATTCATGACAAAAACTGCAATTGAAGGATTCCAAATCTAGTTTTGGGAGAATTGCTTGCACTTAAAGCCAAACGAAGACTAAGCCGTTAATAATCCAGTGGAGCTCTTACATTCTTTGCAGTGGTCTAACATGCTGCTTCATCATTATTCTAAGAAATCTTCATGCAATGAAACAGTGCAATGTAACCTGACTCATTGTGTCGAAGATAACGGAAATGAGGAAGGATTTTGAAAGTTCCGTTCAGAAAATAAGTGTTCCTTATTCCACGGTCTCCCCTGACTTTATCTGACTTGTAGATTTAGCTTTAAAATATTCATTACCCAGTAGTTTTTGCATTTACGATGATCAAAGAAAAATAACATCGACAGACATTGAAAGTGATCGCCCTAGAACTGGATTTACCATGCCATATGTGGCATGTTCCCGAGTTGGCAAACCATCCGCACTCTTCATTTCTTCGGAGCGGAGATATAAAAGTATTGTAAATTGTGCATAATGTAATTGAATACAATCCTTGATCCATTAGTTCTATTATTAAATCTATTTTGGTCAAACTTAGTTTGCTAGACTAGATTATCAGACGGGTAAATAGAAGTTTCCAAAGGGGGCGAAGCAAGTTCCGGCAGGTTCAGCTAGTATATGTACATATAAAAACTAATTCAAAGGCTGAAAGATTGAGGCTCTGAAATTGAGATTGATTTCAAACTTGACGGTTATAGTCTAAACGGAATCGCAGCGGGATCAGGGAAACGGATTCCTTTGGTTCTGTAAATAACTGATATTTTAAACTAACTTCACTTTAGAGCTTACCGAATCGAACCTTTGATTTGGTTCGCTAGTTCACTTAATAGAAACTGTTGAAGTTTCCGAATTTTCAAACATTTAAGAATGTAGATTTCTACTTCTTCCATTTTTAAATGAAGTCTAGCTCCGTAAAAACAACCAATTAACCTTGAATCCCAATATTTGTGTAGTTTTTATAAGCCGAGAAAATATGCAAGTTGGCCCTTCGAGCCGGATATTGTAAAGAAAATGTCCTGTGCCAGTTATGAGCTCTGACAGTAGAGATCACCTGCTCTTTAGGTTGTAGTTTCTTAGGCCAACACAAACAATTTTGATTAATCTTACTACCTTTTTAACTTAAATTCTAAGATTTTGCTGATGAAAAGCTCTATATCGAAGCTGCTCGCTTATGCATTCCTTCTCTGACACCTTTGTCGCCTGCAATTCTCCTCCTAATCTAACTTCAAGTGCAATTTTCTCTATTCCACTCAGTCTCCCTTTTTCCTAGCTCATAATCATCTGAGCTAATGCAAAATGAACTTTCCATTTAACACAACAAAAGACAAATGTGCCGCTGCTGTATTTAATGCCTCGTGCCACACATCTCCTAGAAGTCGCCTCGAGTACTTTTTTCCGTTTCCGAACCCATTTGCCGCGGTTTTGTGTTTTGTTATGTAATGCATGGGTTGTGCGGCAGCCGCGGAGAGGCGGCGGGTTTCCATCATTAATTTGCCGATGAAACTTATGGCCATATTCCCAGGCAATGTTTGTCTAAGGACTCAACTCGACGACTGTGCTCGTGTGTGTGTGGGTAACTTTTTAGTAGCATTTGATGATTTTCGCGCTGTGTTATTGTTTGCCAAAGTTTTTGCATATTATCAACGGCAACGGGCGTTCCATAAAATAATGTAATCTGTTTAAAAACAAACATGTCTTGAGCAATTTCGCGCGGCTAGGGACATATTAAAATGAGAGAGAGAGAGTGAGAGAGTGGAGAGTGAGTGCGAGGTACCAAAAGACAACAAAAAAAACAAGCCAGCAAAGAGCCGTTAACAAGTATAAAGTTGGCAAACGCAGAAATGGGCTAAAAACGCCACCTCCACTTTCTGGTGGAAACAAATTTTATGCCAAGATAAGTAAGACGGCGAATGCGACGGCGACGGCAACGGCGATAACAACTTTCCCATTTGCCCCGCTTTGCTGCTGCAATTCCTAGCTGGCTTCAGCGAAGTTTTTCGAAAATTCATGATGAAAACTAACTAAAAGTAGACAGGAGGGAACAGTCGCCGCTGAGGAAACTTCAGTTTCTGCCGGGCGACCAACATTTTATGTATATTGACAAGTTATTAAAGTGATAACTGGAGGAAGCTTTGCCTGCACTCAGGCAGCGCCGTTAAATCAAAACAACGCCAAAAGTGCCGTGAAAAATGAAACGCCAACAGGTAAATCTATTTGGCAGGTGATGCAAATGCAAACTGAAAATCATTTGTAGGGGAGGTTAATATCTAAGAAAACCCAGGGACTTTTACCCTCGAATGATATTAGTAGATATTAGTTTCGCAGCTTGCTTAGCTGTATAACTAAAACCATTGCTGTGCAGATTTTGATAATGCAAGACCAATGCTCTCATATGGTAAGAATAAGGCATAAGATTCACTCGAATTGATTTGATTTTGATAAACTCGCACTGTTGGAGCATTAATTTCAAGAAATACCAACAAACAAATCAGCAAACTATTAATGTAAGTTTAATTCAATCAAAATTATTTCCTTTCAAAGCATTTCAAGCAACTATTTGACCTTTGCTACTGTGTTCCATTAGAGAACTATAACTATGATTCTTTTTATACCCTTGCAAAAGATATTATAGATTTGCCCAGAAGTTTTCAACGCATAGAAATATTCATTTCCGACCCCATACACTATATATATTCTTGATCAGGGTGACGATCTGAGTCGATTGTCTGTCCGTTCGTCTGTTTCTACGCAAACTAATATCTCATTTTTGAAGCTAACGAGCTGAAATTTTGTACAGAGTCTTCTTTTTGCTGCACGCTACCAATATATCGGAACTGACCGGATCGGATGACTATATCTCATAGCTCCCATAGGAACAATCGATCGGAAAACTAGTTTTAGTATTCTTTTCAATGGAATCTTCTCCAAACTTTGTATTATTAAGTCTTCTATGCTTTTTTATAATTTAGCCAAGTTTGATGAAAATCGGACAACTATATTGTATAGCTGCCATACAAAAGATAGGTCTGAAAAACAGTTTTAGTTTAAAAAACTTTTTTTTTTTAATGGTAGCGTCCTGAAATTTTGTATTTGCTGGTTTCACAAGCTTTCATCTAATTCCACAAATTTTTGTCCAAATCGGATGACTATATCATATAGCTCCCATACGAACGATCGGTCGGAGAATAGGTATTTTGGAAAATTTTGAAGCAAGCACTTGCAAGAGTATAAAAACTTCGGCACAGACGAAGTTAACTTAGCTTTCTCGTTTTTATTTATATGCTTCTATTTGTTCGTTTGCTCTATTTACTTTGGATATTTTACAAGTATATTATTAATAAGGGGATACTTTATGTAGGATTTATACAATGTTACGACCATTTACAATTGGATTTTCGTTACGATTCCAAGAGAGGTCGTTCTTACAAACATTAAATCTCAGAAAGCATCGCGAAACTGAAATATATCAATTGGTCGAACGGAAGTGGTACGTGGTATTCAAAGGGTATCGTGTCGAATCGGTTAAATTGATTGAAAGTCTGAAATTAAATAGGATAGTTTGGTTTAGCTGATGTGACAATTTGCTAGAAGTTAAAAAGACAATAATATTGGGAGGACCCACAAAACATTATACGATAATGAACTCACTTTGCTTTCTGTACGCAGAGCGAAACAAAAACAGACAACCTTACGAAAGCTACATCAACAAAGCGCACGCATTTTCGCAAATCGCTCTTCACTGCCCCACCACCATTATGGACTTGGGCTTCTTTTTTGGTTTTGCCAAACTACGTAAACTTGTTACAGTTGTGCACTAAATGCTATTAGAATTTACTAAACATTTTTGCTCAAGTGCCATTATTAACATGATTTCAGAGCAGCTTTGCAAAACAACAAAAGCCTAATTAGTGTGTTCTAATGGTCACTTGTGCCAAATTGCAGCTACCCAAAGGCAAAAAACAAAAAAAAAAAAACAAAAAAATACTTTCGTACGGCAATGGGAAAGCGTCACAAAGCAATTTCAACAAATTGTGCACAGTTTTGCACAAAATGCTGAAAGCTGTAAAGCAAAAATAGAATGTGTAAAACGTTTTTATTTTATTGTTTAACAACTTTCAGTTAAACTGCATATATGTAGTGTTTTTCTATAGTTTAAAACAATAAAACTCAAAAATGCTGCAACTTTTTGGTTTTGACAGACAAACTTCTGCTGAAAATATCTCGGACTAGAGGGTTTTTTTTTTTTTTTTTTGAGAGAGAGAATGATCCTTTGTGCGTAAAGCTTTTGGATTTGATGGTGTTTAAGATCAAAAACATAATAATTTTTGTGAATTGTTCAAAAGAAAGAAAGATTTGTAGCAAGGATGACAGCTGCTCAGCAACTTTTTCAAACAATTCTAAATGCTAAAAGCATTGCTTGTACAACAACAAAACCTTCCTTAAACCAGGTCCAAAAAGAAGGCATATAAAAGTAGTTGCAGTGAGCACAAAAAGACCAAATTGTTTGTGTACTTCGCATGGTGTATGCGTATGCCTAAATGTGCAAGCTGTGCACACGCAGTCAAAGATAATGCCTCCATTGTTCCAACCCGTTCACGTATTTTATTGTATTTAATTTCGTTTCGATTCAATTTGAATATCAAATTCCAACTCATTTTATTATTAAAGCCCGTATAAGATGAATTAAACTTAACCCAAGCCACTTTTGCTAATGCAATTACACTTCAACTCGAGTCGCATTGCACTCAAGCTTACACAATAAGCTCTTTGTTGTAGTAGCTGCCCGACTCCACATGCGACAACTACATACATGCATACATACTCCTCCCCCCCCCCACCGCCACCGCCACCAAAGGACGTATTCGTAAACTGTGCTCAAGCGTAACAGTAAGCAAGTTTCCACACTACTTAAAATATGAGCACCCCATTTCCTATGAGATGGTCAAGCAATTGAAAATGATTTGAACGGAGACAAAGTCAAAACAGACGAAAATTTGTTGGCCAAATCCAACTTGTGAACAAGCAGAAAGGACAGAAAAAGGATTACGTCAAGCATATGTATTGCCATGGATGGGCGAACTTCGACTCCGTTTCCATCTCCGGTCAAAGTTTCGTGGCGTGGGGGGAGATTTCAATTTGCCGATACGAATTGTCCTTTGGCCGAAATGGGGAATCCCCAATGCTCGCCCCTCCAGATACTAATATGACATTTGAAGTGATTTTTATGGGAAAGCTGCTGCTGCTGCTGAATGCTTCCAAACAATTCAGCGTGGCGGGGTTTTTTACGATGCACTCAGAGAAAAACAGACCGAGATGATTCGCTACATAATTTTCCATTTAAACATAGAATCGGCTTTTTTTCTAATTATAAACTCATCACTTGAGCGATTTGATTTACTAGGAATTCCAGCAAACAAAGTCCAGTAATTAAGGTGACAGAAATTTAATAAATATTTTTAAATTTCTTATCTCACATTTCAATTTTTTTTTAGAAATTGACCTAGAGACTGCTAAGGCAAGACCTTCACTCAGATTTACGAGTCGCTGATAACGTTTCCCCAAATTTTAATCAGCAGCTGTGACCCCAGACCCACAGTAAAGACATTGAGAGAGTTGAACAGCTGCAGTGGGGCTGTCAATATTTGATCAATATATCGATATTTTTGTTTGATAATAAAGTGTATTTCGATATGATATTTTTTGTGGCGGGTTTTTTTTTTTTGCAACGATACAAATTCGTACGCTCAGATTGATTTCATTCGTTTCCATGAAAACCACCAAATGTATTTTAGTCAACACCTGGAAAAAGATTACAATTCCAGGAGCAAATTATGCTACTAGACTATTAAGACGAGTGACTAATCGTTTGGATGATGCAATAGGCGGCAAAATAAGTAGGCCAGCTTCAACAGTTTTTTCGGAAATGCAAGCAAGTCTTTAATGTTCCAACATTCATATTGAAAACACGAAAGGAATACGGTCAGGCCCGACTTTAACATGCTCTGTACCAACGAAACTATACGCTCAGCATACATTTTGATGCTGCAGTAGCAGCTGAAAACAGCGCTGCTACTGCGCTGCAGCAGCGAACAGTCCTTTTATACCCTTGCAAAGGGTATTATAATGTTGCCCAGAATTTTGCAACGCATAGAAATATTCATTTCCGACCCCATAAACTATATATATTCTTGATCAGGGTGACGAGCTGAGTCGATTGAGCTTTGTACGTCCGTCTGTCCGTCTGTCTGTCTGTCTGTTTCTACGCTATCAAGCTGAAATTTTGCACAGAGTCTCCTTTTTGCTGCACACTACTAATATGTTGGAACCGACCGGATTGGATGACTATATCTCATAGCTCCCATAGGAACAATCGGTCGGAAAACTAGTTTTTGTGAGAAAAACTTTTGGCTTTTCAATGAAAACTTCTCCAAACTTTGCAATCGTAGGTTTTTTATGTTTTTTTATAGTTCTACCAAGTTTTACTTAAATCTGACAACTATATGGTATAGCTGCCACACAAAAGATAGGTCTGAAAAACAGTCTTAGCTTAAAGAACGTTTTTCTTTTTAATGGTAGCATCCTGCATTTTTGTATTTGCTAGTTTCACATGCTTCACATAATTTTACAAATTTTTGGTCAAATCGGATGACTATATCAAATAGCTCCCATACGAACGATCGGTCGAAAAATGAGAAAAACAGTATTTTATGAAAATAATTAAGCGAGCACTTGCAACGGACTGAGTCTTCCATCGATGCGTACTGTAGAGAGGGCCGTTCAAGCCCAATTTGAAGACCAAGTAAATTTAGAATACTAATGCATTTGAGAAAAGTTACTCACATCCGATCCTAAGTATTTTACATCAGAAACCGATCTAATCGTTTGCTCCATCTTTTGCTAAATGGAATAATTTAAGTAACTTACATCAGCAAAAATTCGAATTATTTGCTCCTTCCTTTGTAATTATAACCAACAAATCTCAATAAAAACAATGCCTTAAAGAATGTCGGAAACACAAACCGTAACTATTTAAGAACCGAAGTGGAACTATTAACCTTAAGCAAGTACAGAAACCAAAATTCGTTTCAAGCTTAATCCACAATTCAAACCAGCGGAGTTTGAAGTTGAAATTACTATACAAAAAGTTTGCTTACCATTCCGATATCCACACTCATTTCACATTTAAGCCATAATTTTCTCTGAGTGTGGCTGTTGTTTGTCAAAAAGAGAGACAAAGGACATTCAGACACAGACACACAAACACTCACACACTCCTCAAACAAAAAAACCAAAAAAAAAAAAAAAACACCCTTGAAAATTTCTAATCTCTTAATGGATGACAATCTGCGTTTTAAATGGTTTGCACGAGTCCTGGGTGGCCCCAGTAAACTCTGTTCGAGTGAGTTGCGAATCCTGGCCCAAAAAATAAAACTAATTCCATCATCCATCCAGAAGCAGCAGCACCGGCAGCATCAGCAGCAGCAGCAGCTCCTCCATTGTTTGCCTAATGAAAGAACGCTGTTTGGGCAAGTTTTTAAAGGTTTTTTTTTTGTATACCCCGCCCCAAAAAAAGCTTTCTCTTTGTTTGATTTTCCTTCAAGCTGCAAGCAGAGAAAATGATTTGGAAAATTGACATAACATGTCACGGCTAATCACACACTCGACTGAATGACTGACAAACTTCAACCGTAAATCAAGTTCATAAATCATGTTTCAAATACAATATTTATGATGATTTCTAAGAAAGTCTTCTTCATCTTCTGCCAGCTAATTCCTCAGCTAATCAAATTATGTAAGTAAAAACCTCAAAGCAGACATAAAAGTAAGTCTACTCGTGGGTTTAGTGGGTGGAGCGCGTAGTCGGGTGCTTAACCATTATAGTGCGCTTGATTTTGGTGGCTCAGACATGCTGGCGACGCAAACATGTCATCGATGTGCTTGGGAGGTGATGGAGCCCAAGCAGGGCAGCACATGGCAAGGCACTTCAATACCCGCAGGATAATCTTGAATAATAAAGCTCTCATTCCACCACCTTCAACTTCATATACGTGCACTCATGCAGCAGGACGAAGAAAACTTCAGTCAGCCAGGCGACAAAAAAGGGAACAGAGATTTCTTGTTGAAGGAAGATGGGTGAAATCATGGGATCATACGAAAGCTACATCAACAGAGCGCTCAGTTTGGTCAAGATCTACATAATTCATGCAGTCTCTGACTACATTTCGTAGAGTTGAACCAACACATTTGTCGGCTGCACTTGAAGCACTGACATGGCTCGCACCGTACTTTATAATGCAGACAGATAGATAGAGATAGAAACTAAAAGCGCGACTGAGACTCAAACAAATACATTATGACACACAGCCACACACACACACACACACAATCCCAGGGTCTGGACCCATTTTACAGGTCTGTAACGCCGTTTTGTATGTCGACGCGCCGTTTGAATATTTTACAAGCAGCGCAGACCAGACCAAAAACCGGGAACCAAAAACACGAGTTAACCAAATCCCGAACTCTCGTCTAGCTCCATTTTCTA
Organism: Lordiphosa andalusiaca; assembly: GCA_035044965.1. Taxonomy (NCBI): domain Eukaryota; kingdom Metazoa; phylum Arthropoda; class Insecta; order Diptera; family Drosophilidae; genus Lordiphosa; species Lordiphosa andalusiaca. Next base: position 500,298 of record JAWNNM010001363.1, on the reverse strand, counting down.
TTTGCCTGTTTTCTGTCGCTTTTGTGTGTTTGGTCGCTTTTTAATTATAGCTTTTAAATGTTCACCCAGCTCGAGCGTGTATTTTATTTATTTCACAGCTACGGGCTACCGCTACCCTGCCATCATCCAGATTGGGAGCACGAGACAATGTGCCCTGAAAAATGCGCCATGTTGTGGGGATGTATGTTGTATGTTGCCACCCACCTCCCAGACCAAACTTCCGTTTCCTCTTACTACTATCTCTGTGTGCAAAAGCGCTAAAATTACTCGGGCGCTTTTAATTTGATATGCAAATACAGCGAAAAACGAAAGCAAAGTCGTTGGCAAAGGTTGATGATGGAAATGTGAAAAGTGAAAAGCAGATGGCAGACCCCTTGTGTCCCCCCCCTCCCCTCCCCGCCCCGCTCTGTCTATTTGCAGTTCAAAGACTCAAATGAAGTGCGGCACAGGAAATCGTGGGTTAAGGGGGTAATGAAAGCCCTTATGTGCCAGTTGGCAGCTAGTTTTCGCCATCATAACGGAAGTGCTGGCGACGATGGCTGCCAGCCTGCCTGCCAGCCGCTTTTTATGATGTGGCTAAGTTTTTGAGGATAGTCGCGAAATTGAAGTGGAAACTGAGAATGAGATCCGAGTGGATGACATTGCCATGGCAATTAAAAATGTCGGAGTTTAACTATCGCATAAGCTGTTGATAGGCGGTTAAGACAGCCCAAGTAGAAAGAGACGCATCAAAATGTGACAGAAGTGATAAAGAGTTTCAAACAAGGAGTGAAGGATGGCATGGCGACGAGGATGATGATTACAGGGAACTAAGTTTGGAGTTAAGCAAGAGGAGTTTATAGCAAAGAGGGAAACCTACGGTTTCAAAGCCGAACAAACTTCTAATCTCTCGACTTGTCCAAAACCCGTTTTTTATACCCTAGCAGAGGGTATTTTGATATTGTTCAGTTGTTTGTAGCGCATAGAAGAAAGCATTTCCGACCACATATAATATATATATTCTTGATTAACATGACTAGCTGAGTTGATTTAGACTTGTTCGTCCGTTTCTATGCCATCTCCTCCGTCAGTTTTAACGCTATTTTCACCAAACTTTGCACAAAGTCTTGTAGAACAAATACGCTGCTCATTTGTCGGAACCGGACAGATCGGATGACTATAACATATAGCTGCCATAGGAACGATCGGTCGAAAACCTAGTACTAGTGAGAAAAACTTTTTTGTTTTCAATGCAAGCGTATCCAAACTCCGTATTTACTAGTTTTCTATACCATTCAAAGATTCTTCCAAGTTTGGTCGATATCTAACATCTATATAGTATAGCTGCCATAGAAAAGTAAGGTTAGAAAACTAGTCTTAGTAGGAAAAACTTTTTTGTTTTCAATGTAAAATTCTTTAAAATTGTCATATATTAATTTTATAAGCTTTAACGCAGTTCTACAAAGTTTTGTCAAAATCGGATGACTATGGGTTATAGCTGCCATAGGAACGAACGGTCGAAAAACTAGTTCTAGTGAGAAAAACTTTTTTGTTTTGAAAGAAAACGCCTCCAAACTCTGTATTTCTTAGTTTGCTATGCTTTTCCATGATTCCTGCAAGTTTGGTCGAAATCGGACATCTATATAGTATAGCTGTCATAGAAAAGTAGAGTCAGAAAAGTTGTCTTAGTGAGAAATACTTGTTTTTTTTCCAGTGATTTCTACTTCAAATTAGTTAGAAAAACGTGATGTAAGGGTATACAAACTTTGGCCGAATAGAGGATTATAAAAAAAGTTATATTTTAACATAATTTAACTTTAAAATTTTCGAGAAAAAAACTAAAATTTTCTTCAAATGTTCAACATTGTCAGAATACTTATTCTATTATTTTGAACAAATGTTTATGGTTGTCGAAACTGCCAACTCTTACCAATCCAGTTGCTGAAATTCAACTAATTTATAGAACATCACTTCGACCCACCCCACTGTGGATACTTCAGCTAGGCCCTTTCTTTGTCTCATGTTTTACAAATCATATATAAAATCCTCAGCTTGTTAACAAACTTTTCAATTGCTCTGACATTCTAATTGATTTGTGAGTCCTCAAAGTTTAACTATTTCATATTGTCCCTTACCCCCAGGGACCATAAAAAGAACGCTCAAAATGAAAAGATGACCAACACAAGTACTAAAATATATCCATTTTACGCATTTTTTGTTCACATTTCTTTCCCATTTGGTCACCCTTTTTTAATTCGATTCTGTTTTTTGCAGTTGTGTCTCTGCGTAGCACATACAATGTGGAAAGTGAGGGAGTGGGTTGGAATACGGAGCCGGGGCAATTTCCGTTTGTGCTATCGAAAACGTATAAACAATAAAAACGAGCAACTAAACCAGACTGGCCCCTGCCGCTTAACCCTTCTAAAGTGTAGTTTGAGTGGGCCAAAACAAGAACTTTTATTGCTTTTACTTGTGCAGCTTTACGTGCGTCTTAAAGTGCGACTCTGTTCAAATGAGCAACAACAACTACAACCTCTGTCATCAAATGACAAGGTTACGTATAGTTTTTAGAAAAAAAAAATTTTCACTTTTTTCGCTGTCTCTTTATGTGCAAACTGGCGCCGGATTTAGTGGCAGTTTTGTCTGGCAAGTCAGGCAATAAAAATATACACAAAATGGAAATTTCTAACCCCGCTCATAGTTAACACAACAACAACGACAACAAAAAACTGAATCTATTAAAAAAAAATAACAAACTAATTCTGCCACCGACCAGGCCCATTTATCGCCCATACTGATTGACATGCATAAATTTCCTGCTCTTCCAATTGTGCACAATTGCCAAGTTGAGTTTTAATCAGCAGGACTTTCGATTTCACATTGCGGTTACTCCGTAACCAAAACCGCAGGTCCAACTTCCCTTTCCCCATCACGGCGACCATTTGAACGGACATCCGCTTCGTTTGATTTCCGGCATGTGATTGAGTGCACAGCGATTGAAAGTGCGATGCAGACGACGATGATGATGATGACGTCTCTCCAGGGCGCGTCCAGAGCGACAACTGACGACATGAAACGTGGCCAGGCACGGAGATCTCATCAGCGGGCCAGATTCGTTGCGCATTCATAAAGCGATTAGTGTGTGAGAGGCGTGTGCCCATTAATTTGCAGACTGATTTAGATTTCGACGCATCAGAAATACAAAAAATCGTATCGAATTACATGTATCGGGTGTGAATTGGTATGCCCTTTTTAGTGGTGGTCAGTAAGGATATTTTTCTTTGGGGGGGTGGAATTGAAGTTCAAAAGGCTGTCCGTGTGTGTGCCAAAGTTCTTCATGCATAAAACAAGTAGATCAAAGGTTAAGACGGAGAAGTCAAGCAAAAAGTTTAATATTATTTACATGCCAAAGGGCGTAGAAATTCTGCTGACACAGGAAATAAACAGGAAAACTGCAGGAAAAAATAAAAGAGAGCTAGAAAAAAGCTAAAAATAATTAAAATATAAGCAAAGGACCTACAAAAAACTGCTGAATATGAACTTTTAACTTTGACTGACTTTTAAATGACTGTTTTGCGGCTAACAAATACTTGTTAATAAGTTTATACTCCAATAAAGCGACTTCGCTTAAATCTAACTTAAATACCACCATATTTACATTTAAAATTCTTGAAATAATTAAAAAACAAACTAAAATCAACTGAAAATAGAAAAAAATTGTATTTACATGCACCACAATAGCCAAAAAACTATCAAGTATTTTGGTCATAGGTCCTTAGAACCGTCAGAGCTTTTCTACAAGGTTCCTTACTAAAGTCCAGAGCTGAAAGCCAGTTTTTATACTCTGTACCGAAGTTACATAGAGTATTATAAGTTTGTGCAAAAGTATTAAACATCCATAAGGAAGCATCTCCGACCCCATAAAGTATATATATTCTTGATCAGCATCAACACGCCGAAGTCGATATAGCCGGATGTCCGTCTGTCTGTCCGTATGAATCGCACAGCATCATCAGAGATGGTAAGAGATAGAGGCTTGACATGTATGGGACATATGCTTCTTATGTCTTGGCAGGCAGACGTCAAGTCATTTATTTTCGAATTTTTGGCCACGCCCCCTGCCGCCCCCGCAATTTAGAAAAAACGTCATATCTCCTACAGTTTTCGAAAGATAGGTGCGGTTCGGGTTCCGGTTCTAGGAGTCATATTTAGTAAGGTACCTGGATAACTTATCCGACTAGCCAACCCCAGGAATGGTGAACCGATTGGATGAACGGTTTTCGAGCTATGATCAAAAGACAACATTTTCTTGGTACAGAGTATGTTATAGTCGGGCTTGACCGACTTTCTTTCTTGTTTTTTACGACTGTTTTTAAACTGTGCGAGCAAAACTTAAACTGATGTGCAAAAATTGCTGAACCTGAAACTGTTCTGAATCTAAAGATCTGATTCAACATATAGTGAATATTTAGCAACTCATTGCTTTTCTCTTGCACTTTGAAAAACAGGAACCGAACCCTAACCCTAACCATTTAAAAGGTTTGATTGAAATCAGCCAATCGCATTACATTATACATTAGGCATGAATCATTACTAATATCACTCATGAACAGAAAATTCTTATGACTAAGCCCTAATTGAGCTGTTAGTAGAAAAATTTACCATCCCCAGTAGAGCCATGAAATTTGTTAAACTGAGAAATTATATATTAATTTGTTAACATGGCATTAGAATTGATTTGTTTTACCTCTCTTGATATTGACTTGTAAATAATAAACATAATAATCAACAGCATCACAGCTCGTGAATACCCTTATTGTGAATGGGAAACGTGTGTATTATGCGACTGCGAAAGAACCCACTGCCGGGGACATTGATTTGGCAACGAAGTGCAACCAGTTGCGAGTTTTTAGAGACTAGTATACTTCTGGTAGTAAACCAGACACTTTCTCTGCATGGTAGTTCCAGTTTTAGTTCTATTTCTGACCAATGGCAGTTGTAATGTTGTCTGCTATGACTGTAATTATGGCTGGGTTGACGTTTGTAATGTTTGTAACTCAAAGATGAAAGCATCTTTGACAACATACAGCACTACTTATATATGTATATATATTTATTCGGCCCGAGTGAAAGACTATAGGAAAGGAACGATCTGTCTAAAAACTATACGAGTGAGGAAATCATTTTTGTTTGCAATGGAAACAGAATATGTTTCTTAAAATTTGCCAATATAAGAGATCTTTCGCTGAATCTATAAAATACACTTTAATTAATACTGCTTTCTTCTGGGGCTGGCAACCAGTCAGATGGTGTTCGGATATTACATCTAACAGAACAGCAGTGCAGTGGTTTCCTAAAGAGGTGTTCACTCCTTTTTATACCCTTGCAGAGGAATTATGAAAATTTTACGAATGTTTGTAACGCATAGAAGGAAACATTTCCGACCACATAAAGCATAGATATTCTTGTTCAGCTTGACGAGCTGAGTCGATGTTTCTATGCTATCTTCTCCGTCAGTTTTAAAGCTATCGCCACCAAACTTTGCACGAAGTCTTCTGGTCCAAATACGCTGCATATTTGTCAGAACCTGCCGGATCGAATGAATATAACCTATAGCTGCCATAGAAACGATCGGTCGAAAAACTAGTTATAGTAAGAAAAACTTTTTTTTTTTATGCAAACGTCTTCAAACTTCGTATTTACTAGTTTTTAATGCTTCTTTATGATTCTGCCAAATTTGGTGGAAATCGGACATCTATATGGTATAGCTGTCATACAAAAGTAGGGTCAGAAAAGTACTTTTATTGAGAAAAACTTGTTGGTTTTCAGTCGATATGTCCTTCAAATAAGTGCTGCAGGGTTATACAAACTTTGGCCGAGCCGAAGTTAACTTTTCTCTATTTTTCTAGTCCCTGTACAAACAATTTCCCTAACGCCTTTGCAGAAATAACATAAATTAACAACATTTCAATTTACTTTTATTTTCAGCAACTCCACTGTATCTACAAATGGTTCCCCCTGGTACGTAAACGTTAAATTATTTTCAAAATCCTTTTTGTAAATTTCCATTTGAACATTTGCTTCGTCTGCATTCCGGTTTTTATCACGTCTTGGAATCCTCACATATTAAGCATAAATAAACATTAAAAATAAAGCCAAGTTTATTATTAAATGTTATGGCGGGTAGAAGAACAACCAAAACCGGGCACGTGCCCGGCCCAGACAACCACAAACAACCGCCCCCCCACCAACCCACTCAGATTCACACACTCATTCACTCGTATGCGCTTCCTGAACTCGCAGCAGCAACAGCAGTCGAAACAAAAGCCACAGAATAATGTGCCATGAAATAGAAATTGCTGGTAGCATCTCCAAGAAAAGTCGGAGAAGTGCAACTTCTACTGAATTTTCTGCAGCGTAACTTTGGAGACGCCTTCTACTACCTCCGCCGGGGGAAAAAAAAGCTGCCTGTCACTCTCACTTTGGACTTGACTTTGGTAGAATTTTTCAATTACACTACTTCAAGTGGGGGGGGGGAGAGGGACAGGGAAACTAACTGGTAAAGTTACACCAATGCGCCACAAAGTGGCCGCGCCCACTTTCTCCCAGTGTGTGTGTGTGTGTGTGTTTGTTTCGGGGAGACATTTTTAAATCTTAAAAATACTTTGGCCAGGAGGAGTAATAGGAGGAGGCGAAGTAGGCGGGAACGTGTCAGGATGCGTTGCGTGTTTTGTGCCACGCCGCTTCGACTGGAATTTGGTTTCGCATTCGTTTGGAAAATGGCAACCGGCGCCCCAACCCCCTCCCAATACCCAAAAAATGCTCAGTCTATGTCTGACTATGCGGCGAAATTTGTTGCGCAGGCTATAAAGTCAGGTGTGGCCAGAACGGAGGGGAGTGGGAGGATCCATTTTGGGCACGTGATGTTGCCGTTTGTCGCCCGGTTGCCCTGGCGATTTTCGCCATCGTCGCCATATCGTCATCGTTGTCTCCCTTTTGGTGTGTATTGTTTGTAAAGAGTTTTTCGCCTGGCTGGTTGGTTGGTTGGCTGGTTGGGTATGAGGTGAGTCATGTGTCTGCCGTGTTTAGAAATGGCTACAAATGCGTAATTAGCGTTACGCCGTTGTATTTTTGTTCCTTTGTGCAAGAACGGGGCGTGTCTAATGTACCTGATGCAATACAAGGGTCGGCAGAGTGAAATTAAGTTGGGAATTATGTCGCAAGAGCTGATGGAAATGGGCCGATAAGAAGAATGGAGTTTGCATTTGAAAGAGGAGATGGTAAAAGGCGCTTAAGGAGGGAGGGAGTTTTAAGTCGGTTGGTCAGGAACATTCATTAATTTTGCACAATTTTCCATTGGCTGATTACAAAACTATGCAAGAGCACCATCCTTTCATCCCAGCACTATCTTGTGCAGCCTTGAAACTAATTCAATTTTGTGCCAAAACTTTAGCACAAATAATCCCCTCACATTCTCTCAATTTGCATCAACTGCAGCCTTCCATTCTCAATTTCTCACTGATTGATTGTGGGTCATGTGTACCGAGGTTTTCTGCATCTTTTAACAAGGCTTTAATTTTTTTTTTTTTTTTGCATATGCAATCCCCATTGGTTCCATCTGGAGCCGTCCCTTAAGCAATTCATTTCATTAAAGCAACACAATGGGAGCGCCTTTTGTGAAACGTGGCCGCAAACCACAAATGAGAATGGGTGGCTCACCTGCCTCAGTCTCTGGCTCAGCCCTCCTTTCACTCATCTGTGCCACAGCCTTGAGGCTTTTGAAGTGCGCCAATGCTGGCGGCGTGACGTGCGTGCGATTTCTTTATTATGTTTGAGGGGCTTGCCGCCCGCCATTCCACACTTCTCGCCTGTCAACTTCGTTGCCATCATGTGCAGCTTGCGCTCTCTTGACAGGCACAGAATGTTGGAATTTTTCTGGTTTTTTTTTTTTTGTTTCTGAGCCTGGGCTAATATAGCTAAGGACGAGGACGATGACTGCAATGCGCAATGCCGAACCGAAGTTTGCTACGTAAATCCCTTTTGTCGCATTAACTGGCTAACTTTTACCTTTTTTTTGTTTTTTTTTTTGCTTCTTTCATTCTGTGTGTAACGCGAACGCAACAAACTTTGTTTACAACTCAAAAGGTACCGGTAGCTGCATCAGGCTTTCATCCTTTCGCCTCAGGATGCCGGCATACTTCTCCAACATGCGTTTGTCAAATCAAAATTTTATGGTTTTAGCACATTGTTGTCAAGGCGAGGACACAGTCAACGAATGACGAATTTTTAACGTCTCGAGTGGAATTTTGTATACTACAAATTGGCTAAAGAGAAGGGTATATGGGCAGTGTGAGGGGTCTTAGCAAAAAATACCAATGGTTGCTCGGGTGGGGAAATACCAAATAGTCCTTGAAGAAACAGATGTGCCTGTTCTACAAAATATATGAAAATAAAAATGAAAATTATTATGACTTTTTAGGTATAATCAGTAATTTCTTTGCTTGCTTGCAAAGTTGTCTAAAATGCTATCCTACCCAAGGCAACACAATTAGACTTTCCTCAGTATAATGAAGGGTTGTTGATGATTCTAGATGCTTTCCGTTTGCTGCACATGCATCTGTTTTCTGAAATAGTCCATTACGTTTAGACTTAAAGTGCTTTGATCTTAAAGTTGCTTAAAATGCATATTTTCGGCAAGATTTATGGAGAACCTATATTATGTTTTCAAAAATGGTTCTTTATGGAGTCTACACTTAGAAAGTTATAGTTATATAATTTGACCATTTTTAGAAAGGTTTTATGGAGAACCTGTACATATATTTTGATTTTCTTGGACGTTATCGTAAAGTTCAATTATTTTAGTTTTAAATAAACTTTGTCAAACAGTTTTGCGGTTTTTTTTTTAATTGCAGAAACACAATTTAATATATTTCTGCTCAAAATATGACAAATGAATTGTTTTTGCCCAAAAGTATGCAATGCAAATACAGTACTGTTTCGACAGGCATTAGTGTTGTCGTCCCTAAGCTAATTTCCATCAACCGCCCATTGCAAAACGCTTGCGCAGTCCAAAATTCATGTAGTTTCGACTTTATGAACTCAGACTGATATATCTTTGCTTTAAATAGTCATAGAAACGTTATTGATAATATATTTCAAAGTTGAGAAGTACAATTTTGCAATAATATTAAAAAATAACAACGGATTTGCAAGCTGATGTCCAGAAACTGTTGTGTAAAAGTACTGAATTGAGTAATATCAAATGACCTGAGAACATTTCAGTTCAAAAGATACTGTTTCTTGGCCTAACAAATTGCTTGACAGAACTTTAAAATTAAGACAGGATTTACACGGTGATGCAAGCTTCATGACGCTTATTTCAGCTGGTGAACCGAACCTTCCTTTGAGAAATGCTGAACCGAACCGATAACCTCAAAGTAAAACGGGTCGGTTCGGTTTAGCTCTCTGACCGTTTTTTAAGACGTGTACCGCTTTCCTCCAGCCAATGAACCTATTAATTTGGGAATCTAAATCGGAGAAGATAGTTTTTATACGACATTTAGTTCGTCCCTCCACTTCCTTAGCGATGCCTTATCGACATAACCTGTAAGGATGTCTTGATTGACAACGCATAATACTGCAACTTTTCTGCAATTTCCGGCCGATGCCTTAATATACTTATCATCTATCTGCATTCTTTTCTTCATTTTCAATGTTCTGCAGTACTTTTCTACCTTATTGAAATCTTAGCCATTTAAAATGCCAAAAAGGGCGTGTAAGTGGCATGGTACGCATTGTTTTCTAGCAGATATTCTCCGTTTTCGAAGTGCATTCCTCTGGGAGTTCTTGGACGAATCCTGTAAACCCGACTAAGAATTTTAAATATATTCAAATGGTTGACTTTTCAAAGTGTGTGGCTAAAGCCACATAATAACAGAAATCATAATATTTCATAATGTGCCTTATGAAACACTGAACCGAACCGTAAGCCGTGTTCAGTTAGCTCCAAAAACCAAGTATTAAACTGAACCGGCGGTTCAGAAACTGTGTGAACCACTGAACCGAACCAGTACGTATTTTCAAGTGGTTTGCGTCCCTGGTGAAATTAACATAAATAACTAGAAAATGGAGATGTGATACGTTTTCAACACACGAAACTCTTCTTCACACTTCAATATACTCAAAAAGTCTAATGATTAAAAGTCGAATGACTCAAGCTCATTGTTCCATCGCTCCGCTTATCTTCTGCACGACGTCTGTGATGTTATATATGCTTGGGTCTCTCGCCATAGCTGAAGTATCGTCAGCCAATGTTGAAATGCATAAATCCTAAGGGATGTTCAATGGGTATTGTTCCTCCTGTATGCATTTCACAAGTGTAGAGTGTGTAGAGGATAGGTCCAAAGACAATTGCTTGTGGCACACCAGGGCTTGTTACCCTGAGAACAGCTTCTTCCAAGACTACTGCAAAGGTTCCGTACGTGAGGATGCTTTTCACCAGATAGTAAAGTTGCGGCGGCAGGAGTTCTTTTAAGCTACAGAGCAACCACCTGCCTTTTGTCCCGGTAGACCGCAGCCACATGTGCCTTGGCCTGAATAAAATTAGTCAAACTACGCTGCTGTTTCGGACTCCCAAGTGACTTTCTGAACCAACACATCCTTTCAATTGCCATTATTTGGGCTAGTAGATACCTAGAAGTTCTAAGGTTCTCTAATGATTTTGACAAATCGGAAAGCTTCAAACAAACAGCATCAAACATTTTCAACATCAGGAGGAGACATAGGTTACTTTAGACATACCCTTCAACTCAAACTCCAGAGCTAGTTCAGTATTGATGAACATCCTACGGGCTTTCATAGGGTTTAACGGGGAATCTATGGCAATGCAACTTAACCTATGCAGAGGGATAACAAATGATTCCTTCTTTGAGATTAGGGAAGAGCCTACTGATCGCACTTTTATATTCGACAAAGTACCTTAGCACACAACAAGGAACACCGTAAGGGACAAAAGAAAACAAAGGTGAAATTTATGGGAGATGCTGAAATTGTGAGATTTCAGTGATAAAAGTTGACTTAAAATGCAATTGTGAAATGCTGAGACCCTTCCTTATCATATTTATAAAGTTCAAAGACCTTTACATCGAAAATTCTTAATAAATACTAATGGAATCTGCAGCATTAACTGCAGCTTACTGTCAACGCATCCATAAAGTCTATCAAAAGCTGTCAACACAGCAAATAGTTGATACTCAACCCCAAGCCCAACCCAAGACTCCACTTCAAACTAGTGTTAAATGTTGTTTAATCGCCAACCAAACCACAATTTTTTCATCCTTTTCGTAACGATTAAGCTAAACTTGTACAACCAAATAGAGCATCAGTATGTCGCCTCCTCTCCTCTCTGAAGCATCAAAATAAGTGTTCTCCCTTCTTTGAAGGTTTATGGTCGTTTGGTCTCTTGACTGTCTGCTTAAATGGCAACTAATTTGCCAACGCAATTTGCTTTTTATAACTAAATTCGCATTTTCAACTTGCGACAATGACAGAGCAATTATGCCAAAGCCATGAAAAGCTACCAAGAAAAGTTGTAGCAGAAAAATAGAAGAAGACGATGCCGTGTTATCGCAGGGCATTTATCAAAAATCGCATTTTCATTCGTCGCGTTAATTGCAAAGGACAATAGTGCGGCAAATGAATTCGGTACAAGGGATAATTGTATGAGCTCGGGCGAAACTTATTTGCACTGTGCTTAATGCTGTGCAAATAGAGTGAAAAACATGCTCCCCCCCTGGCCCCTGGCCCCTGCCCCTGCCCCCTTCCCCGCCTGTAACTTTTGGTTGTCAAAACAAATGTCGTGAACTCGCTATGCTCATATTTCAGAAAAAGGGGCGCATAAATTTATGCGAAATCTATTAGCAAAAGAGCCAACCCTTTTCAGCGGGCTGTCCAGGATACCCAGACGACAGCCATGGATGGAGGGGTCCATGGATGATGTTTCGCCTTTTCTTTTTTTCAGGGGTTGAGTGGGATGGATTTCATTTCATTTTGTTTCATTTCCATTTGTAAGTGAAACTTAAATTAACTTTTCATATTTCGCATTCTGTATGAGTTTAAAGGGATAGAAAGTCGGAGGGAGGGAGCGTTAAGTCAGAGTCGATTTATCAGTTGAGAGAGTCAAGCATAAGTTATTAGTACGCAATTATTCTCCCATTTAATATGTGCAATCTAATTGCATCTTTTGGTGATATATGAGTACAACTCCTCAAAGTGTATGGCATCATGTATTATGTATTAGTTTCTTTCCTAATACCGTATCGACCTCATAAATTTCTGATATGTATCACCTTGGACTCATTGCTTTCCCCCCCTTTTTCCCCCGTTTTCAACCGAAGTACACACACACACACACACACACTGATGTGAAATTTGTCCAAAGGTCAGGCACATATATTTTAGCTGGTAATTGAAAAAGCCTCCTCGGTGTTACTGCCAAAGTTCACCTCCACCAAAAAAAGTTGGCAGTGATTTTAGCAGTCTGAACCTGCGACGTCGCCAAAGTCCAATCTCCGCCGACGCCGATGCGACGCCAAACAACATTTCAATTGTTGTATAATGATGTACAGAGTGCGGCATGGGGCCCCAAGTAAGGGATAATAAACCAAAAAAAAAACTGTTATTATTTTACTTCTTGTTCTTGTTTGCCGCTCCACACATGAGTGTGTGTGTGTGTGGGGAAACACAATGGCGGGACACTCGTAAATAAATCGTGTCAGTGGGTAACAAAAATTCATTCATTTCATATTGTTGGTGTTGGCTTTTTTTTTCCCCCTTTCTACTGGAATACGTCTCCGCACCGGCAAAAATGTTAGCAAGCCACATTTACTGTTATTTTTGTTAGCGCACAAAATATTTTTTGGCTCGACCAAAGCAAATGTGTAAAAAAAAAAATAAAGGATATGGAGTAAAGTTGAGAGATAGTGAAAATGAAATGCCCTTAAAATTTGATATTTATCTGTGGTCCATGTTGTCGGTTGATTAGCTTAAGTAATACCAACTTGAAAGGGTGCTAAACAAAGGCAACGTAATCCTCATCAACGAAAGGGACAATTAATACTATTAAACTTTCTCAATCAGAACTCACAATAAACCTTTACAAATTTCTTAAGTTTTTGTACCAATTGATGCCATTTTTTCAAGTTTTCGCCATAATTGATCTCATTTTCATACCCTTGCACAGAGTATTATAATTTTGCCCAAAAGTTTGCAACGCATAGAAATATTCATTTCCGACCCCCTAAACTATATATATTCTTGATCAGGGTGACGAGCTGAGTCGATTGAGCTTTGTCCGTCCGTGTGTCTGTCTGTTTCTACGCGAACTGGTCTCTCAGTTTTGCAGCTATCGAGCTGAAATTTTGCACAGAGTCTTCTTTTTGCTGCACACCACTAATATGTCCGAGCCGACCGGATCGGATGACTATATCTCATAGCTCCCATAGGAACAATCGGTCGGAAAAGTAGCTTTAGTATGAAAAACTTTTTTCTTTTCAATGGAAACGTCTCCAAGCTTTGTAATCGTAGGTTTTCTATGATTTTTTATAATTCTACCAATTTTTATTAAAATCGGACAACTATATGATATAGCTGCCATACAAAAGATAGGTCTGAAAAACAGTTTTAGTTAGAAAATCTTTTTAGTTTTTAATGGTAGCATCCTGCAATTTTGTATTTGTTTGTTTCACATGCTATCACATAATTTTTAAAATTTTTGTCCAACTCGGATGACTAAATCATGACTATCTCATGCTCCCATGGTAACAATCGGTCGGAAAACTAGTTTTAGTATGGAAAACTTTTTTCTATTAAATGGAAACGTCTCCAAACTTTGTAATCGTAGGTTTTCTATGCTTTTTTAAAATGCTACCAAGTTTTATTAAAATCGGACAACTATATGGTATAGCTGCCATACAAAAGATAGGTATGAAAAACAGTCTTAGTTAGAAAAACTTTTTTTTTTTTAATGGTAGCATCGTGGAATTTTGTATTTGTTTGTTTCACATGCTATCACATAATTTTTCAAATTTTTGGCCAAATCGGTTGACTATTTCATATAGCTCCCATACGAACGATCGGTCTGAAAATTGGAAAAAGATAATTTTTTTTAAATTATTTAAGCGAGCACTTGCAAGGGTATAAAAACTTCGGCGCAGACGAAGTTAGCTTAGCTTTCTCGTTTTCTAGTTTTGATAGGAATTTGTTTGGACAAGCAAGTAAATCCATTTATCTTGCCATTAGGTTTTGTTATAGCAACTATTGAGCTATTGCAAAAATACCCTGATTCGGAATGAAGATTAAGAAATTAACTATAGCTATATATAAAATATAATTTATGATTGAAATGCTTGTAAATGCAGTCATGATTTCAGTACCATCCATTAGAAATCAAAACTGAGACAGCTACCTAGCAAAACTGAGCCATAGCCTGCTTTGTGTCGATCAAAATCCAATTTGAATAATAAAACTTGAAACTTTAAATATTTAAGAGCAGATTTACCATACCTAGTAGTTCTGGTGTACCAAAACTTCGAGAGATTTCATGTTCTTAGTGGGAAAGGCTTGTGTCCCAAATAAATATCCCACTCATCAAACAGGGCTGCAGCTTACACATATAAAATTTTCAATATATGATTTATGAGCAATTTTTTTACGACTGAAATGATATGCCAGATTTCTTTAAAATTGCCAACCCAACACATGTTGTATATTGCTGATTCATTGTTGAAATGATAATGTAACCCACGGCGTATGAGTTATTTTTAGTTCAAACTTTGAACTCGAAGCACACTTTAAAAATTTAATTTTTTGTTTTTTGTTTGAATTTTGATTGTCTATTATGCAAACTGAATTCTTTAAGGGGCGCTATCTCTAAACTCCCATCTTGGCCTGAAGAAGTGCTTCTGATGCAGATTGATTTCAAATTTTGCCAAAGATGTTGAATTTGAAGGAAATTCAACCAATTAAGTGCTCAAACACAACGAAAAGAATACAGATTTTTAGATCGAAACATAGTAAGAAATGGAAATCAGTTGGTTCATAATTCTGAAAACATTAATACATGCCAGGATTTTTTCTAAAAATATGCATTCCATTGTGTGATCTTAAAAACATCATAAAAAGAACCGTTTTAACTGCTACTAAGAAGTAAGTACACTGCCCCAGATCCATTGTCATTGATATAACTTCATAAAACAATTTATGCAGAAAAAAAAATGCAGTTCCATTAAATGAAATGCATTTTGAGTTCAAATTGATTGGTTTTTAGTACTGAAAATTTAAATTTAAATTATCTTAATGAAATCAGCATTCTATAGTTCAATGCCTGATTTCTAGACAGCATACTTGGCATCATTTCAAACAGTTACGAGTCCTAGTTAGTAGGTCAGGGCTTAAATTGGTATGCTGAATGACAAAAATGTACAAAATTATTGTTTATGCAACATGCAGTTAATAAACGAATAATTTCTGCACTTGTCTCGCCAGTTCCCTTCTTCCCCGGCAAGTGCATACACTTTGATTAAAGTGTATGCCCAAAAAGTGGCTCCCCTCTGAGTGAGTGTGTTTATATATATGCTATATCTACGCGGCAAAAAAAAAACCATAAAAGTCAGAGGCAAAGGGCACAGACAGCAAGCAGCCGTTGGTCCAAGTTGTGGACGCCACAGTGGAGCACAAAAACTTAAGACTTTTGCCAATTAACAAACTGCTGTGCCCTAACTTAACAAAAAAGTGAGTTAATTAGACTTTACATAAGCAACTACTCCAATACATAACTCTCAGGTAGAGCCGGCCAGCACTCTAATAGGCCCACTGTGCATCATATATTTTGGTTGTCGGTTTGCTATTTTTTTTTGATAAATGGTTCTACTCTTTTATCATCTTGCTGCTGAGCTTTTGCTTTGCTACGCTTTTCGCGGCATTCGCCTCGCCAGTGGAAAGATAAAATACGTTTTTCATTTGGCCGCCCAGTTTTGCTGCAGTTCCTCCTGCTGCCTGGCTGGTGCTTGATTTTGGCGCTGGTTGTGTTGATTTTTTAGCCAGGCTGTGTGTTTCTCTGTCTATATATATATACATATATTTTTATTTTTTTTGCCCCCAACTTCTTGTACTTTGTTATGTCCTTTTTTTTCTGTTGCTTTTTTATGCAGCGAAGCGCAAAAAAAATATTATTTTCGGTATTTGGTGATTGCCTCCGTTCGCTTGGCGTGCTGTGCAAAGGTTAGTCGGCGGACACAAATCCTAGGTAGAGACATCTTTCCGTTGGCTCACTGGCTTATGGTTTGTTTTACCTCTTAGTTAATCAGCTAATTTAAAGTTGGATTGTGTGTGTGTGTGTGTGTGCCATGTGTGGGTTGGGTTGTGGGACTGTCGCAAATTGAAATGCTTTTGTGTTGCATTTTCCTGGTTTTCTTGGCATGTAGCTTGGGATTTGATCTAATTTTTTTGAGCAGTCTGCTTAAAGTTATTCTTTTGTATGCGCTTAACAATACATTGTAAGTTCTTCAAAGATTTTGCTGGCATCTGTTGCAACTAAGGAAATAAATTTCACTTGCATACTTTCAGGCAGCGGATGGAGTTACACTTATGATTGTCATGACAATCCAATTGTACATGTTCCTTTGGATTTCTCTGCTGTTAGTAGGGTACTTGGGCTAGAGGAAGGAAAATGTTAAAGCATGGTACTCATTTTAAGAAGATTACAGTGTCAAGTGAGGGAGTTTGATTATAGTGAAATAAAGGTTAATTAGTGACGAATTTTCAATTTCACACAACAAAGAGCTACAAAGACACACATACATAGAGTTTCCTGAGAGGTAATTTATACTTTATACTTTTAGAGACTTCTTTCAAGACTTTTCAACTCTCTTATATATTACTTGTCAGTTTCGACATAACCTATCACAAATATTTCACGGTTTTTTTTGTCGATGATATACTATTTTGAATGCATGTGCTTAAACCATTTGTATATATTTTTGATCGCTCTTTAAAAAGATAATTTAGTGATATTTTGGGGGGATAATTTGGCGATTTATGTAGCCACCAAAATTCGCCTTGAAATCAGGGTTACGATTCTTTATTAACAATTGGATTAATCGATACCTACTAGAACAGTAATATTCTTATCTTCCCCGATTACAAATGTTTGCTTTTATTGGCTCCTTATTGGGCTCGTTTGAGAATACCTACCAAATGTGCGTCGATTGCTCTTTACTGTATTTGTGTCATTTTCGGATATATTCAGAGGTGTCTCAGAAATCTCTTCCAACCTAAGACCAATTCAAAAAATCCTAGATAACTCGTTTTAAATTGATCGTGTTTTGGAAAGAGATTTTGCCAAATTCACACTCTCCAGATAAGCAATATTAATTTTGGAAATGTAATCGAAATTAATTTACTGGATAGGTTACCTTCAAATGATTAACATGTATAATTTGTTCTAAGTTTTAAGTTAAATTTTTAAGAACACTTCGCTGTCATTTGAAATCAAGCCATCGTTCCCAGCGTGATATTTTTATACCCCTGCAAAGGGTATTATAATTTTGCCCAGAAGTTTGCAATGCATAAAAATATTCAGTTCCGACCCCATAAACCATATATATATTCTTGATCAGGATGAGGAGCTGCGTCGATTGAGCTTTGTCCGTCCATCTCTCTGTCTGTTTCTACGCGAACTAGTCTCTCAGTTATAAAGCTATCGAGCTGATATTTTGCACAGAGTCTTCTTTTTGCTGCACACTACTAATATGTTGGAATCGACCGGATCGGATGACTATATCTCATAGCTCCCATAGGAACAATCGGTCGGAAAACTAGTTGTAGTAAGAAAAACTTTTTTCTTTTCAATGTAAACGTCTGAAAACTTTGTAATCGTAGGTTTTCTATGTTTTTTTATAATTCTACTAAGGTTTGTTAAAATCGGACAACTATATGGTATAGCTGCCATACAAAAGATATGTCTGAAAAAAAGTCTTAGTTAGAAAAACTTTTTTGTTTTTAATGGTAGCATCCTGCAATTTTGTATTTGTTTGTTTCACATAATTTTACAAATTTTTGGCCAAATCGGATGACTATATCGTATGGCTCCCATCCGAACAGTCGGTCGGAAAATGGGATAAATGGTATTTTTGAAAATATTTAAGCGAGCATTTGCAAGGGTATAAAAACTTAGTTTAGCTTTCTCGTTTTTTTTACGAATTATTCTTTATGGATGATTTTTGATGTACTCTGCTGAACAAGGCCAAATTTTTGAAGAAGATTTCTGTATGAAAAATGTTGAAGTTATTGGCCAAAAAGCTGTTTTCGGAAATAAAACTTGGGAATTCCAAGTTTTTAACGCTTGTTGCATAATTTTTATCCATTTGAAACTTTTACATACGTTTTTTCAGTGGATACTTGTAAAATAAAATACTTATTTTGCCGTTCATTCAGTTGCGTGTTAAACCATGTCTCATTGGTTTGTAAATAGTCTTATAGTTCGAGTGCTTTGACCAAAAATCTTTGAAAACAAAGTGGATTCTTGGCCGGCTTTCCATTCAAATTCACCTGACAACCTCAACGTTTCTCATCTGTGCATAATTGTTTGAATTATGCTCATGATGTTCACTTCAAACTTTTCTACTCTACATGGTGCAAAAAGAGCATTTAACATTTCCACAGTCTAGACTCGCCGCTTGTTTATGGTTTTACCTTTTGTGACTTGCCTCGAAATAAATAAGAAAAAAAAAAACAGGTTGCGTGCAGAATGAAAGATCTCTCTTTTCTACTCCTACTCCATTTTTTTTTTGTTTTGTACAGTATTATACCAAACAATGTTGGCAAAAATTTATAACTATACGCTTTTTTTATTAAGAAACAGTAGAAAAAAAAACATACCAAATGGCCAAAGCTAAAAGGCAAGTAAGCCACAAAGTGGAAAAGTAAAATGCCAACTTCTTCTTGCCAGCCAACCATAGAAGAAGACGAAGAAGCAGAAGAAGTCGCGAAGCGGAGTTTAAGTGGCAAACTCTGAGAAATGGAATAGGGAGCGGCGGCGGCTCCCTGAAAATGTCTCGCTATAAATTTGCATACGTATTGCAAAAAATATTCTCATTTTATATTGTTGCCGGAGTTGCCTGGCTCTTTGTGTGCAATTTATTTAGCATGAATTGTTTTCTTTCTCAAGGCTTAAGGGTCCTCTCCGGCTGGCGCTGGCGACGCGACTTTGCGTTTTGTGACAAATTAAGTTGGCAGCAAATAAGATATTTTTATGGTTTACATGCTGTGTGTGTACGTAGGGCATATGGATTTTGTTGGAAGGGTTGCCAACGCACAGACTCACATTACTCATTTTTGCACAAAATGGTATTTAAACTTCATTTTACCTCAAGCTGCCCCTTTTTACTTTCTTTCATCGTTTCATAAAGCCGCTGTAAAAGTTTGCACAAATTAGAAGTAAAAATTTTCTTTTTCATGATATAAAAAGTTGCAAAATTTTAATCAAATTTGGGCAAAGTGTGTCTAAATTGGCAAGCATATGTAATACTTATAGATAACCCCCTGAGGACTCGACGTCACCCACTCACCCACCCCGCATCTGTCGTAATTTGCACCAGCCAATTTGCGTGTGTGTGTGTGATGTGCCTTTGCCATTGCCTTTGAACTTCTCTGCAACAAATTTTTAACCCCTCCACTTTCTCTACACACACATTTTTTGGGGCAATGTCTGTGAGAGAAATGATAAGATGACAGCACCGTGAAGCAGCAAAGGCAAGTGGAAAATAAAACATAGCTAAAAAAAAAAAAAAAACTGCCAGCTCATTTTTTAATATTTTCGTCAGACAGTTGGCAAACAGCAGCCAAAGAAGCAAAGACAACGCGACAGCACCTGGAAAAAAAAAGGTTTTTCTTTGCACTAAATAAAATTTAGACGTGCCAAGCCAAGAAGGGGGGGTAAGAGAAAGTACGGGCAGAGTGTGCTATATGTGTGTGTGTCTGCGACACGTAGCCTTTGACATTGGCCTCGCTAATGAGCGAGCACTTTGACACTGAACTTGAGTGTGGGGGAAGGCAAGGGAAAATTCCTTCGTTTTGAGTATAGGAAAATTACTTTCAATTAAAAATAATGTGGGAAATTAGTGGACAAAAAAGTATAAAGAAATGTTGATGGCATAAAAATAGCTATAACATGTCCCTCACTTACCTCCAGATTGTCAAAACTCGAATAAGTAAGGGCGCTGCAGTCGAGTGACCCGACTACAAAATACCCTGTTCATATGTTTTCATAAATTTGTTTTGGAATTTTTGAATTTGAATATAAACGGTTTTTGTAAAAGCTTTTAAAGGGGCATCCTGAAAGTAGGCAACACTATGTTGTCCTTTTTTAGGGGTTATAGCCCTAACTAACGACTATGTAACCCCCGCTTCCACTAGAGATCTGATCTGAGAAGGTCTGATTGTACTTTTCAGAATATATAGATATTGGACCTGGCTTGATGTATACGAAACCACTAGACTCTAACTTGAAAATTGTGGATCTGAAGGGTATTTGTATTTAGAATCTTACTGTTTTTTGGCGTATCTGCGTACAGTATACACTTACCTTTATGCAAAAATTTGTGACTTTATCTCTTATAGTCTCTAAAATCGACGCGTTCATACAGACAGACGGACATGGCTATATCGATTCGGCTGATCAAGAATATATATACTTTATGGAATCGGAAAAGTTTTCTTCACACTGTTACATGCACTGAAAAAAGAAATCAATACGAAACGGTATTGAAAACAGGGTAATCCCGGATACTCTTGAGCCGATCCGAAAAAAGATTTGCATCACACTTTTTTTTGTAATTCCAAAAAACAGAATTACTTTAATCCTGTACCCTGTTTTCAATCCCGTTTCGGATTGATTTCAGATTTCTTTTTTCCATGTACTTTCGCACAACTTCCTGATACCCTTTTCTCATTTTTAATGGAAACAGGGTATAAATATGCATCTTTCATAGCTTTTTATAGGTAGTTTATCAAAGCTATTTCTTCACAAATTTCTTTCAGTGCTCACTTGCACTCAAAATCCAGTGATAAGATTGCGCCTTTCAAAAACTGTTGACCATCTGGTCCAACTCGTCCGGCCTGCTGTTGGCCATTAACAGATTATCAGTACGGATTTTAATAGCCTTCTTGTTTATAGAATTAATCATAAAATTCCAAGTTTCGGTGCAAAACGTAACGTCACCGATGTCTTTGATTAAACCAAAAATACAGCCATAAAATATTCAACCGACAAGATACCCGGTACACTGGAATCGGTGACGTGTTCGAGGGTAAACAACTTAGGTTTATCATTGGAGTGTGCGAACTTTATTAATCAGTCTATCAACAACCGTCGTGCCGTTTACTTTCAAAGGATGTCGCTTTGGACACGCCAATCCATTAGCAATTCCTCGCGTTGGTTAGCCGAACCCTTTCGAAGTTTACAACTGACAATGAAGCAACTGATCACCTCGTTGTTGTCATCATTCAGTGTGACCGTAACATCAGCTGTGATTTCGGGAAATGCAGGCTCCACATAGAAATTGAATTTATATGTTACATCCTCGTCCTTGTCAATGGGACAATTGGCGCCATACATGAGATTTGTGCATACATTGGAGACTTCTTCGGGCAGATCATATGGTAGATTCATACCAAATACCTTGGCTGTGGTGGTGGCCGTAATGCTTCTGATGTTGTTCCTATCTGAGATTAAAAGTGGTTAGCTAGGAGAAATGTGCAAAATGGCTGAGGTCACTTACTGCCCAGAAACTGCACCTCCATGACAGCGGTTGAGCCCTTGTAGACAACACAGGGTGGCACCTCACAATCGATTACACGCACACTCAAAGGCGAGGGTTGGTTTTTACCTGGAGAGAAGAGAGCAGAAAAGCTCAGTGATTATTTTTTGGAGAGCAGAAAAGCAGGCTACACTTTTGTTAAGTGAAACACTTAGAAAAGCTCAAACGCTTGGAATTTTTGTGTGCGATACGAAGTTATCATGCTGATATGGCACCACTCTTAAGGGTTATCAGTTATTGATTTTAAATTTTGTCTATATGTGGTAACCATTTCTATACACTTCAAGACAACAATTAAAGAAAAATCTCAGATCTTTCCGTTCATGATGACTTTAATATTAATTACTTACATTGTTGCACTGTGGTCGCCTGCACGGTCGCCAACACAAGGGCCAATACTAAAACCAATCGAAACATTGCACTTTTCCTTTTTTTTTTTTTAATGTGTCCACCACCTTATGCTTTCGCACACCCTTTAATGCTGTGAATGAAACTGTCGTGGCAATGAGGGTCACTTTAAATAGCAATCGTTTGCACACCAATCGATGATTAATTTCTTGCGTATGAGGTTTATCAACGTGAATCGGGGATTGATACCGACAGTCTGCAGGCAGGTGTTAGCATTACAAATGAAAACATTGTGGTCTGCAGGTGTTAAGCTTCTGAAAAAGCAAAAGAAAAAGTAAAAATAAAAAGTTTAATCAGTAAATAACGTAAAAATTGACTGATATAACCCCGGTGGAGAAACCAAACCAAACAGCAGCTGTGGCGCCGCAAGAATGTGTGCCGGCATGACGAATAGCTTTCCTGTTAATTTTTCCTGTTAGTTTCTTTTTAATTAATTCAAGAGATCAAATGATAACCAAGTTGCAGTTTTAAAGGGAGGTTTGAGAGTTAAGGCGCATTACTCCTGTAAACTATTAACAGCTAATAAACTACTCTCAAACTTTGAGCTGTACTTGGTAAAGCAGCTTGTAGCGCCTTAAACTTTTCAGTCAGAAATTAGTCCGCTGTTCGCTGTCATTTTCGTTGTTGCCTATGTCCATCTCGCTCTAACCACCGTGTTATCTTAGGTAGACTAGAATTGTGTTAGGATGCCACTTTGCCCTGTTCAAAAGCCACTTTGCTCTGTTTACATGCCATCTCACTCTCAATGCACACAAAATGGAGCAAATTCCAGTCTCTGGAATGGTCTCTATATGTTAATTCCTTCATGAAAAGAACAAAACACTTCCCAAATGACGAACCATACATTTTTAAGGTTTTCTATTTTCGAAATTTAACTGGCAGCCATCTGCACTTTCCATTGGCAGACCTCTACTTTTATCAATGTAGGTAGGAAGGTTATTTTCAATTTCATAAAATTGTTACGAAAAACAAGAGAAAGAAGTATTTTTTGAGTTCTAGTTCTACTCTCTTTCTGCTTTTCATGATACTGAGTTAACACTAATGTCATTCTCGTTTACAAAACATCTTATTCATCTTAATTTGATGACCATTATCATAATATTATAAAAAGTCCAAGGCTGAGTTGACTTAGCCTTGTGCGTCCGTCTGATTTTATGCTATCTCCTCCGTCAGTTTTAAAGCTATCGTGACCAAATTTTGTACGAAGTCTTTTGGTACAAATACGTTGCACATTTGTTGAAATCGGCCGATTCGGTTGACTATAACATATAGCTGTCATAGAAATAATCGTTCAAAAAACTAGTTCTAGTAAGAAACACTTTTTTGTTTTCAATGCAAACGTCTTCAAACTTCGTATTTAATAGTTTTCTATGCTTCTTCATGTTTCAGCCAAGTTTGATTGACATCGGACATCTGTATTCTATAGCTGCCATAGAAAAGTAAGGTTAGAAAAATAGTCTTAGTAGGAAAAACTTTTTTGTTTTCAGTGTAAACCTCTTCAAAATTGGCAAATATTTAATTTTAAAGCTTTTCAGCAATTCTTTAAAGTTTTGTCAAAATCGGATGACTATAGGGTATAGCTGCCATAGGAATGATTGGTCGAGAAAAAAGTTTTAGTGAGAAAAACTTTTTTGTTTTTGAAGAAAACGCCTCCAAACTTTGTATTTCTTAGTTTGCTATGCTTTTTCGTGATTCCACTAAGTTTGGTCGAAATCGGACATCTATATGGTATGGCTGTCATGGAAAAGTAGAGTCAGAAAAGTAGTCTTAGTAAGAAAAACTTGTTTGTTTTTAGTGCAAATTTCCTTCAAATTAATCCTCTATTTTTAGTTTTTAATGTTAACCTCTGGAAATTTGTGAGTTGTATGACTGAACTACATGTAAAGGCAGTCTTTATATCAGAACCTGTCCTTTCAAATCATCTCTGATTCAGCTATATTTCAGTACTGAGCCAAACTGAAGGGATGTGAGTAAATAATATGTTGTATACAATTTTACTTTTACTTAAACTTTTGTATTCACTAGACGAAAACATAAAAGCGATGAGCCAACTAGCTACAAGGCACAAGGCACAAATTTTTATGTGAAATATAATGCCTGTCGAAGCCTAATGAGGGACTTTAAGGGTGTCATTACCTGCTGCTGGCAATGAATATACAAAAGTTTATGCGTATGAGGAACATGTACTCTCAATTAAAAGGAAGATATCAATATCATGTGGAGTGAAGATGACTCAAGTTGAGTGATCCGCCAAACTAAATTAAGAGTACTTGGTGTTTCATTTAACCCTTCCTGAATTCAATCTCCCATCGATTTCAACGGTTTGAACCGAATTCACATGTGAAACTTAATACTCCGCCTTACTCGCTCGCCATTTTCCAGCATTCAATCAATTTCCCTTTATTTAAAAACAAACTTTCCATCTTCTTTTATTTATATGGATAAATAGTACGAAAAATACGCTACGACTTTTCAATTTATTTTGACACTCCTCACTTCACTTCTGCC
Organism: Lordiphosa andalusiaca; assembly: GCA_035044965.1. NCBI lineage: Eukaryota > Metazoa > Arthropoda > Insecta > Diptera > Drosophilidae > Lordiphosa > Lordiphosa andalusiaca. The sequence continues at coordinate 475,528 of JAWNNM010001363.1, read as the reverse complement.
TTCTCGCCTAGTGGCCTGTCCTGTCTCATTCATCAACGTCCCGAACACAAAAAATAAATAGAAAAAACTTCAACGATTAAGGATTTTAAATTTGCCAAAAAACAAAAAAAAGTCTCTTGCTCAAATTTACAGCGACAGGCAAATTAAATTTACCAAACTGACACCTCAATTGAGTTTTGGTCGCAGCGACATATTTGTGATACATCCAGAAACGAATTTGATTTGGTTCCTCGTGATTGACAACAATGGGCTAAGGTAATTTTCAATCAAATGTCAATCAAAGGCGCTTAGGAGAGATGGCAAGAATTCTGGGACAAGAGATACCCAGACTTAACTAACGAAATGCCTTGGGTAATTTGTTAAAGCGTTTTCCTTCTTTTCGGCGGATATCACGTGCGCACGTAACCCCAAACCACAGTAAATGTCGTTTCAGGACGATTTGACATGTTGATTGATCCGCTCATTGGTGCAAAAAAATGAAAGCCAAAGACCTCTTTTGCATGTGAGAAGCGGCAACGGCAGCGGCAGCGTCACGAAGATGTCTTCGACATTAAACAAAGTAACAACTTCATGGGGCAAAAACGCTGTCATTAGTAGCTGCTTCGTGTGAAGGGAACGCCTTTGCCATTATAATTTTTTTTGCCCCACCAGGTCTCGTCTCCTGGGTGCGCCTGGGTGTAAACGGTTGGGGAGGAGCTTTCGCTGGATCCGCCACACAAAAAAGAAATGATTATGAAAATTTGCCATTAAAGTCGCGTCATATGCAAAAATTATTGGGTAATTAACGTTGACAAGGATAGATAAAGACGATGACTTAAAAAAAAAAAAGAAGCACGTGGATAATTTATAGATAAGTTTCATGAAATATATTGTACATAAATTTTTGGTAGCATGGCAAATGACACTCAATGTCCGCTGGTCATAAATTTGAGAGGTAGTAAAAAATGAAAGCAAACTTTGGGGGAGGGGGTGGAAGGTGGAGAATCTTATTTAATGGCAAAATGTCAACTGGAAGTTGCATTCGCTTTGACAGCACGTTGTTAAAGGTTATCGACAACATAAAACATCTAACGAAAGGAAAGAAAAATGCACATATTTTGCACATAAAAGATTCAGAAATAAAATATTGAGATGCTACTTACTTCAAAGCTGGCACCAATAGCTAGTAAAGGTGACTGGCTGTGTAAAAATTGATAGAAAAGTGTTATCTAGCTGTTTAAAATAATGTTGGCTAACAAAATCAATGATTTTTCAAGCTTTTAAAACTTGGATCGAGATAAAAATCCCAGTTAAAACTGAAATTTGATTTAGAAAGCTATTTCTGCTCCCGACTATGACTTCTGTTATATCTAAATGTTATTTCTTCTCTTTGTATTCATAGCAAGCGCATGTCGCTTATGCCTACAACTCTTACTCTCAATTTTCCAATTGAAACTGAACTGAGTTTAGAGGAATATGAGTGTCTCATGTTAAGTTTGGCGAGAACCGAACAAAATACCTAACCTCAGCTTTATACTTAGGTCATATCTTAAGTCTCGGATTGTGGTGGTAAACTTATTTCCAAGTAGCTGCCAAATCTCATCCCATCACTCTTTTTGTAAACTCCAAGGTATATTTACTTGACTCAACAAGGTTCACAAGCAAATGTTTCTCAGTTTTAAGAAAAAAGTTGTTTACTTGGACATCTCTAAAATGTATTCAAGAATTTTAATATTTATAAATTGTTTGCTAAATATATCGCCCATTTATCTGTAGCAGGCACACACACTACCCGCCGCACCACACCCAGCCACCGAATGCCAGATTATCCATTGAATAATAGTACGATTTATTTAGACCTTGTCTAAGAATTACAGAAATTGTAATCTTTAAATTAGTCGGTTATTGTTAGGAGATATCAAATATCGATATACGTGATACTTTTGATACTAGGTAACACTTTGAAAGATATTATACCCTTGTTTGTTACGCATAGAAGAAAGCATTTTTGACCACAATAAGTTTATATATATTCTTGAACAGCATGACGAGCTGAGTTGATTTTTGTCCTTCTGTTTTTATGCCATCTCCTCCGTCAGTTTTAAAGCTATCGTTACCAAACTTTGCACGAAGTCTTTGTTGGAACCGGCCGGATTAGATGACTATAACATATAGCTGCCATAGAAACGATTGGTCGAAAAACTAGTTATAGTAAGAAAAAATTTTTTGTTTTCAATGCAAACGTTTCAAATCTCCGTATTTGCTAGTTTTTTATGCTTCTCCATGGCTCTGCCAAGTTTGGTCAAAGTCGAAGATCTAGATGGTATAGCTGCCATAGAAAAGTAAGGTTAGATACATAGTCTGAGTAAGAAAAACTTTTTTGTTTTCAATGCAAATCTTTTCAAAATTGGCGTAAATTTGTTTTAAAAGCTTTTAGACAATTCTTTAAAGTTTTGTTAAAATCGGATGACTATGGGTTATAGCTGCCATAGGAAAGATCAGTCGAGAAACTAGTTTTGGTGAGAAAAACTTTTTAGTTTTCAAAGAAAACGTCTTCCAACTTTGTAATTCTAAGTTTTCTATGCTTTCACATGATTTTAATAAGTATTGTCGAAATCGGACATCTAATTGGTATAGCTGTCATAGAGAAGTAGACTCAGAAAAGTAGTCTTGGTGTCAAAAAATTGTTGTTCTCAGTAGAAATGTGCTTCAAATTAGTTAGAAAAACGTACAAACTTCGGCCAAGCCGAAGATAACTTTCCTCTATTTTGATTATTAATATTCTGTCATATTTAAGCTTTAGCACATCTCTCAGAAAGGACTTAACTGACCTGTTTTTATAATTTTTTCAGCAAATAAGAAAGAATGCATACAGCGTCCCAATTTTCTGATGCTCTAAAATGGGGAGAAATAGGAGCTGGGCTGTGTTGTTCTGTAGGCTACGTAGCAATCCCACTGCCAGTAGCTCCATTAAAGGAATTATTCTTAATTTTCAAGGACGTATCTCAAAATTTGTTAAGCAACATGACTTCTTTTGGGGCGTACAAAGCTGTTAGCCTGCAAAGACTTTACCAAAATTTACCTTTCAAGGACCACTTCACCATCAGACTTAGGGTAAATTGAGCTCCATACATGTTCAAAAGTTTGAAGTCAGCTTAGCCTCTTTGCTTCTGCTTCAAATGCTATGTTTTGTTTTGAGATCGGCGATAGCATAAGTCTAGCAAAACCTAACATATAACCCAAAATTCTAATAAATTCGCTTTAAAGTCATTGTATTAACAAGTCAAGTCCATGTCTAGTATTTAAAATGCTTAAATAATTTGAAATTTCCATAAAATTTGTATGGAGCAAACAAAGCTTGATCAATTATCCATTTCATACGATTCCATTTCCGTCTGAATGTTGCATAGTTAATTAATGCATTCTATATGCTCTATTTTTATCAATCAGCCACAGATGGTGCTAACTCTCTTTCTCTCAATAACTAAAGCATAAATAATTACACACAGCTGTCCAACATTTTCCAACCCCATCTAACCCCAAGCCCAATCTTTTCACCAAAAAACAAAAAATATATAAAAAATAACAAAAGCGACATCAAACCAATCAACGTCAATTTCAGTAAAAAGCAAAAATCGATGCGAATCAAAAAAGTTTTTATTTTCGTATACAAAACTTTCAATCGCGTATCGACGAAAAACCCCGAAACCCCAGCTTAACCCATTAGAGGCTTTATTGGATTTCTCGGTTCCCGCGCCATTTCTCTTTTTTGGCTCATCAAAAATTAATGCAAAAATAAATAATAAAATAATACACCGTTAAATAATCCGAAAACCAACACCATTAATAAAGTGAGCAGGACACAGCGACGAGGACTCGCCAACACAATGAAATATGGGCAAATAAAACGATTTTGACGCTGAATTTTAAAACAAGTGGCACGTACCAACGGACCAACCCCTCAAAATCGCATTTATTATACTTACACTCCAAGTGCCCACCCACCCGGCGAACACCGGCCCCCCCTGCGTACGTTTCTCAAATATTTATTCTTTGGATTGGATCGCAGGATTTACTTATTAGCATGCTGCAAGGACCGGGGCCAATGCTGTCATCCCTAACGAATGTGAAAGGGAAATAGGCTAAAGAGCGCGTGAAAAAGTCAGCGCTGGTGCTGCTCTATACCTGAAGTGTCCTTGGGCGTCCACTTGTCAATCGTCATTCTGGTCGCTGACAGAAACCAAAATCAATTGTAAAAGGACCAGCGGCAGAAGGAGCGGAGTGGCCAGACAGACAGGACACAAAAATTACCAATTAGGTAAATGGCAAAATGAGTGAGTGTCAGGAGCAGGAGCTGGAGCAGGACGACTTCAGAATTGGTGTCGCTATTGCCGCCATGTTTGCCAACAGCAGGCACACTGACTACGGCTCCAGAGTCCTTGTCCTCGCTCTCGCTCTCTCTCCATCTCCCTCTCTCTCTCTCTCTCTCTCGATGCTTATTTAATTATGGAACCATCTGTGCGCGTTGCAGGGCGCTTTGATTTTACGCTTTTCTGAGCATTTTTTTTGCCCTCATCCCGCCTCTTGATGGGTTTTTCTCCTCCTGCATTTTGTTCTTTATTTTTTAGAGCGAGCATCGCGATTTTCTTATTCGTGTTTGGTTCGTTAATTTCATTGTTTTCGCATAATCTTCACTGTGAATTTCAAAATATATAAACATTTTATGCTGCCCTCAAAAAAATAAAAGTATAAAGCGAAACCAGAAAAAAAATAACAAAATAAAGTTGATACAGATTGAAGGCAGACAGAGAGGATGAATACGAAAATACGAAAATTGGTGAAATATGTTTCGATTGGCCAAATTGTTTTAATGCGGTTTGAATAGAAATAAAATATGCGAAATGTACTTGTTATCCCCATTTCATTTTAATATATCCATCTTCAATTATTAGTTTAAGCAATAAACAAGTCAATTTAGGTTTTATGTGTCTACAATTGCCCTCTATTTAATCTAAATTCATACAATTTTACGATTTTCAACTAGGAGATTTATCGCCAGGACTACACAATGTCGACTGACATCTGACTCAATTGCATACTGAGATAGCAGATCTGTGTTACCATGAACTCTTCTTGGCATCGTAACAAAAGGCCAACTCTCAATGATTATGACTTTGTATAAACCTCTTATAAAGTTATCACTAATCAATAACATTAGGCAAATATATTAAAGGGTTGGTTGGTTATTTTAAATAACTTTTGGGTGCTGATCACGAATCTTTTTTCGAAAATGCTCCATCACGTCTGCATTTTTGGTGCAGTTGTTTAAAAAGCGAATTTTTTCTACTTTTTAAGCATGCTTTGTGGGCAACTTTTACTTTTGATTTGATTCACTTTAATGTTATTTTAAAAAACTATGTCATAATTTCAAATTAAACTATTTCTAATAACTCTATGATATTTTTAAGCGAAGATATACCATTTAAAAATCCCTGTTTTCCAATTGACCTTATTATATACCGCCCATTGGTATGCAATGGATGTTATTAAGAAAATTCCTGAGGTATTTGTATGTAACTAAACAGCTACTGTGATTTTGCATAGCATATTTTTGGGCAGTTCAACATAAAATTATTTTGTACTTAAAATTATATATCTTCTCTTAAAAAAAATCACAGAAATGCCTGAGATACTTTATTTTAAAGCTAAGATGTAATACTTTACGATAATATAAGAGAGTTGTAAAATAATCAAAAACTTACCCACGAAACGTGCCCCAAAAAGGCTCAAAGTTTTCATTTTAAGCTATTTTATGCTTAAATTACTACAGACTTAGACGAAATGGGCTGTTTCCGAAAAGAGATACGTATCTAGCACTCGAAACTCATTGAGAATCGCCACCAGACCTGAAAATTACTGAAAAAAGTCTAATTTGTTTGCCTTGTGTAATTATTCTTTGAAAGAGCCAATAAAAATAAAGCCAACGAACGAAAAGGATTCTGTTGAAATATGGTAATAATAGGAAAATCAAAAGATCATGCTGAGCTTTAAAAAGGAATGACCGCCTACTGCACCACCTGCAGAATTGTAATCGATTTGACTGAAAATAAAAATGACCATCTATTCTTTTTTCTTTAGCTTTGCAATTTCAAACTTTTCCACAAAAAGAGGTAAGCAAGTTGGCCAAAGTTTCGATGTGCCAAGATCGAGATAAAATATTTGAAACTAGAATTCTACAAATAAAAAGGCTACTTCTATTTAAGTTTTCAAAGCTTTTAAAACATAAAAAAAAAACACTGAAAAATATTTGCCTTATTTGAAATTCCAAGCACTTAATTGAAAACCATTAACCTTTTAGCTAGACCTCTTTTCGAATGCAAAACAAAAGCAAAAATTGACACATTTCAAACACAAACAAATTGAAATATAACACAAAATGGCAGAAGAGGTTTAATGTGAGGCTGAGGCACAAGGCAATTTAAATTGTCATGGCCTTGCTGGGCCACAAACAACAGCAGCAACAACAACAATAACAATTGACAGTCACATGCCACATACAAGCCATAACACACACACAGCCAAAACTATTTCAATGAGACAAACTTGGACTGACCACAGCAGAGAGGCCCCCCCCCCCCCCCCCCTCCTAAAAGCAAACAAACAAACGTTAAAATATTGCGTTTTCGCGTTTAGCAGCCTGAAATGACAATCTCTGTCCCTTTCTCTCACTGAAAATAAACCAAAATGAACTTTGTCAATTAATTGCTGTGCAATTTCTGTTTGTCCAATGCAAAATTCGAGTACATATTTCGCCTGCACTCTCGGTGCATGTGCATGTGTGTGTGTGTGTGTGTGTGTGTGTGTGTGTGTGTGTGTGTGTGCGCCTGTGTGTGTGTGTGAATTAGCAATGTAAATATACCAATTTAAAATGCCGTACAATAAATATGAATACAAAAAGCGGCATACGAAAAAACAAACGACGATATCAGCGGCAAATAATTGAATTTACCCACAGTGAAACAGACAGGGTAAGCGGGACAGGGGGCCAGGACACCAACCCGCATCGACAGGCAGACATATTGTGTGCCTTTTGTACGAATCTAATAAACCGAATCGTGTATACATGCAAAAATAACTTCAGTTTTGCCATGCGTGCTTGTGTGTGAGCGTTCATTTGCATTTGTGTGTGATTCATAGAATACACTAAACTACAAATTAGAGTACATACATAAATATGTGACATCAAAATGGAATGACAAACAAACAAATCAAAGCAATGACTTCACATAAATCGGGTGGCTGAGAGATCAGCGCTGAAATGGTTATGAGTTGGTCTAGTAAGTGTTTTGATGGTCCTTGAATATGTGCACAAAGTTTTTCTTTTAAAACATAAACAAAAGTGTTTGAACTAATATACAAAAACTGCAAGTTGAAATTGTAGACATTTATAATATTAAAACAATTCAAATTCATTTTTTCACTCATAACTTCAAACTTCTTGATTACCGATTTTGATTCCATAGGCTATTTTGACATATCATTTTGTTGATACAACATTAGGATCTTCGATCTACTCTGTTTGAAATATGTTGAGCTAAAAAGTGACTGAAATCCCCTTTAAGGATCTGCAATTCTCCCAGACGGTTCAAAACAGACGGTTTTTGGAACTTATATCATGAAGACTTTAAGAAGTAAAAAGTAAAATATGGAAAAAGTAGCTCTTAAATTGTCTATACTTGATGACAAGTACAACAGCTTATAGAAAATAATGCTTTTCAATATATACAATGCAGAAACGGTCCTTCTTTAAAACGACTTCAACAAAACTAGACCAAAAAGGTTCTTATTTATACGAAGTCAACAAGCCAGTGTCAAACCGAAGCTCTTAAGACTGATATGGTAAACGTATTATACTGTATAAGTTGTAAAAACTAATCTTAAATCATCTTTTAAAGGAAATAAAGATATTTCTTAACAAGTTTACCCATAAAATATATACAGTAAGTATTGGCTCGCTGCATTATTTAGTAAAAGTACGAATCGAAAGTTTCATTTGAATAAAGCATAAATAGAATTGGTACATGTAGAAGAGCAGAAAAGCAACAACAATTGCTTTAATTCCAATAGACATCACCAATTCAAATCAACCAAAACCACCTCTACTGAAGAGTATTTCGATATTCAGAAAACAGATGCGTCATATCAAAAAGCTTAGAGAATCGGTCATGATATCTTGTTCAATCATATCTTAAAATTTCCCCCAAATCAAAACTACAATGCTTTGACAATACAATATGATTTGATCCAAAATTCGAACAGAAACATTTTATAATCATTTGAAAAACACATCCGTGGACAGAATCTTTATCTTTATGAAAGGATCGATTTATTTATTTTACATCTATTTTGTTACTTTTTGGTAGCAACTTACGATGTAGTGATATTAGTGTATATTCTCTTAACAATTTATGTTTGGATCGGTGTTAATGTGTCTCTGGAGTGTAAAAATCAACTGTGTGGCAGGATCAGTCTTGGAAGTTGAGTAGGGAATATTCTCGTAAGTCTTCTTTCGGCTCTGACGCCATTTATTCTCCTAGCCGATTTGGGTGTCCTCTGAGCCTCTCGAGGTAGTCTGCAGCTTGCTTGTTAATAAAGTCGCCTATCATAGGGACATTAAGTTACTTTTGCAGCCTTCTTGAGACTCCGAATCGAACCTTTTTCCTACTTTCAAGTTTTTGTAGCCTTTATTTTAGCATCTTTGCCAAAGCCAAAGCCAACCAAACTTCAGACTTTAAGATGGGTTTAAGCTGCATAATACCGTTTTGTAAGTCTGTTTGGAATATTTGCCTATCAATTTTAATTTGTTTTTAAACAATAAGAATGCATCTTCGACCTCAAAGAGTTTCCATCTATTTCATCAGTTTAAAAAGCTTTCTAGACTCAAAACACATTTATTTATAAATTTTTGCGCTTGCCAACAGAGTTTAGTTACTTAATTAAATATAATATCAATAGAATAATTGATTACATGGAAATACTGTACTGTAATACTGTACTAGATTATGCATCCGAGATCTGTCTTAAAATACTGGGCAACACCAAAAAGATAATCGTGTCGATACCAAACCACTCTGAGAGGTTTGATAAATACCTTTATTGGGTAGGGTCTGCTCAGTTGCCTTTTTCAGCTACTGATCGAAGTTTTACACTGCATAACTTGATATCGATTATAAATTTCGGCAAAGTTGTAGCTGTAGATATTCACTAGCAGAAGTTTTTCTATGAGCAAAACACAAAAAGAACTCCTCCATACTTAAAGATACTTAAATGTCATAAAATTATCAGGCCCTGTTCCCAATTACTAGTCGGTTTTCGTGTAAACGTTGGTTTTTCTAGTATAAAGTTTACAATATTATATGAAAAGTAAGATAATCTGCTGTTACTACATAGCAATATTAATTTTAAGCTTTTTATGCAAATGTTTAAACGAAAACCAAATCGGAATTTGTAACAGGGCGGTCATGTCTTCCTCTCTTTCGACTAAATAAGACTAAAGATAGAAGGTTTGTACCTTTTGTACAAATTAAGTAATACCAGTTTTTTCAGGTTTTAAAAATGGTTCCAAAAGTTACATGGGATGTTTTTGTGGGATAAAATATATAAAAATCAAATCAGCTTAAAAAAGAATAACCCATGGGAGCTATATATCCCCCTGGACATTTTCTTTCTGTATAGGAATTATTTTATTAACTTAAATATATATATATATATATTCAAACTCTTTTGAAACACTGCTTTTATTACTAAGACTAAGATTTAAATTCTCTCTAAGTTCAACTATTGACATAGCATGTAGCATTCCTTTTAACATAAAAAATAAAACTCTGTAGCTTAGTTTAATGAAAAGAAGAGCAGGCCACGTTGCTTGATTATGCTGGGATGGGCAAAATACTCATGAAATATTGAAAAGCCGCCTGAGCTAAAGATTTTTTGGGTGCGGGGGGGGGGGGGGGGGGGGGAGTGGTTTCAATCTTGTGACGGGTTGCACACCAGAATCCCACTGACGTTGTGACGTGCGTGACACGCGCACAAGCCCGAACTAATGAAATATGCATGAAATTTACTTTTTGTACCGAGCTAAAATCACTGAATAGACAGGAACTCCCTCTCAATCAATGGCCCCCTGCAGCACCGCCCACCTCCTCTTGACTGCTATTGTTATGGTTGATGTTGAGGTTTTGTAACTTTAATTGAAATGTAAACTGAAAGCCGCACGCGACTTAAATGAGTAGAGCATTGTGTTTTCCCACCTCTCTGTACAACAATTGTTTTTGTTTTTAATTGCGTCAAAAAGTCAATTCAAAGAGGTTGCTCATTTTGAGGGGACGGGGTAGAGAGAGAGAGAGAGAGAGAGAGGGGGAATGGCATAAATTTATTCGCATTGTTTATGTGTAGCGTTTTTAGTGTTGAATCGTGCATACGAAATGAGCAGGTGCAAAATGCATTTGGCTTTATCTAAAATTGATTTGATTGAATAAACGGCAAATGGAAGAGCTAAAAAATTGAAAACCGTATTTATGGAAAAGAGCAAAATTGGAATTAAAAATCCATTAAATATAATTTAAATGAATTTTTGTTGTATTAATAATTTCATACATATATTGTTGACATTTTTGCTAATTTTTAAGAATTCATATTCCAATGTGAAGTTCTGGACAAACAACAAATCATCGCCAAAGTCAAACACGACCCAAATAGCTGCAGTTGCAACATAAAAAGTAGTAAAAACCTTAGCATACATTTGTGGGCAAATAAACAATTTCCATTCATTTACCCATCAACAAATATAAACAAAACTTAAAATTGTAAAAACCATGGGCAGGCGAAATGCCAACAGTAAAAAGCATTTAGCAGCTCCTTCAGTTAGGCATACAACCAAAAAGAATTTGTTGTTTAAATAATAAAAATCAAGTATACGACCCGGTGTTGAACCCAGTTTATGTACACACACACACACACACGCAAACACTTGCAAATGTGTGCGTATTCTGTATGCAACAAAAATTGCAAAGTTTCCCAGCCCCACCCCACCCCTTTTCCCGTTGTGTGGGTGGGGGAATATCGCCCGGCGCATGCTTTTGTCCTTTGTCCTTGTTGTTGTCGTCGTCGTCGTCGTCGTCGTCGCCGCCGCTAGATAATAAATGACCGGCCATTAAATTGCAATTAAAAGCTCATATGTGCGCATAAACTTTACCCCAGCCACGCCTCCCCCTACCCAGCCAACTGCCCACCAAATTTGCCTATGGCCAAACGTCCCCTTAATGGATGCCAGAAGCAGTCCCGGATAATAGCCCGTATAATAGTAAATTTAACAGTTGGTTGGACATTTTCCAGTAACTCTCAATACTCGGCCAGTTTTTGGTAAACAAATTACGCGACCAACACACAGAGAAGGAAAAATAATTGTACCATTTGGTCACTTTTCTTGCATAATTGACAGGCAAACGAGGAGTGCCAGGTAAAGAGCAATACTTAGCCACAATGGAAATGTGTGAGTGTGTGCAGTCAATTAGAAAATGTGCATTGTACATAATTAAGATTTATATGCATTCACGCACAGGCATACACACACACACCCGCACACACACACACAAGCCAGACAACACTCAATATCGCATATTTTTCGCAGAGAAACTGTAAAGTGTAGCACTCGAAATGAGAATTATGATGCATATGCATGCTGGGCTGTAGACGAAGTGGGAATGTCCTACAAGAATGCCAATATATATGCTTAAAGTGACCAGATGGCTTTATAATAAGAAATTTTGACATTATTTGGCACAACCTTACATAGAACCATTTGTGCTAAGGTCACTCTATCTTTGTTACGTGTTTCCGGCTGTGATTTGCCACCTTCATTAAAAGGTTTGACATAACTTGGCACAACCGTACTTAGATTATTCAATTGTAAGCTCATTTTGACAGTACAATGTTTATATTGTGTCGCTTTGACTAGTTCAAGTGTGACCAGGTCTGATTTTCATATGCACTTTAAAGTTTGACACTAATTAGCACATCCTCACTCCGTGAATTTCGTAGTACGGCCACACTAACAGTTTTTGTTGTCTAAAATAAATCGCCCCATTTACTTCAAGTGTGACCATGTCTAATTTTCATGTTCATTAAATAGTTTGACATTATTTAGCACAACCTTACTCAGAATATTTTGTTGACTGACTTTTTTTTCTGAATATATTTCTCGCCTAAGGTACGTTAAGTGTGACCAGCTCAGATTTTGAAGTTTTACTTACAACTTTGACACTTTTTAGCATATACATACTGATAATATTTTGCTGGACGGTCACTCTAACTATTATTCCACAACTTAATTTGTGGTCTAAGCTACTTTAAGTGTGACCAGGTGTGATTTACCCATTTCATTCAAAAGTTTAACACTTTTTACCACAATCTTACTCAGTACATTGTGTTTGGTAGGTCATTCGGACTATTTTTCCTAAATAAATTGATCGGTTAAGTGTGACCAGCTGCGATTTGCCGATTTCATTTAAAAGTTCGACATTATTTGACCTATCTTACTAAGTACATTCGGTTGTACGGTTACTCTGACTAAATATATTTTATGGTTTAAGCTATTATAAGTGTGACCAGGTCTGATTAGTAACTTTCTTTAAAAAGTTTGACACTATTTATGTAAGGTAAAACTATTCTACTCTAGGTAAAACTCACTCTACTTTATGATTTTTCACTCAGACTTTTTCACTCCAATTCAAAAATCGTATACAATAATTGCTGGAATAATTACATGTAAACAGAGATAGACTGAGTGACCGTACAATAAAAAACGCCAAGTAAGTTACTTCCAACTTTATTGGTGGTAGAAATCCAAACTAAAAATACACAAAAAAAAAAAATTAGATAGAAATATTTTAGCATATCTGTTATTAGCTGCAGCTCATCCACCGACCAATGCAGCTGACACCCAGAAAAATAATCTTTCAGCGCATTTGGTGAGCGCCGCCAACTGAATGCAAATTTCCATTAGCCATGCAAACGCAAAACTAGCCGCCATTTATCTGTCTAACTGTGGGCAAAAGAAGGCGGTGGAAACAGGAAGAGGCGAGAGCTACAGTGGAGTGGAGTTGGTGTTGCCTGGCAGTAGTTAAAATTTACTGCCCAGTTACACCAGTACGGAGCAGCAGCGGCAGCGGCAGCAGCAGCAAGTTGCAAGTTGGCAATATGCATACGCATTTTATGCGAGAAGTGGAAAGGGGAAGCGCCATTGGGGATCGAGCAAAGAACGGAGGCCATTTTAATGGAAATTTTTATTGAAAGCCAACAAAGCGCTCAATGGCCCAACTAATGGCGTTAGTTGGGCAAAATGGAAGAGAGCAACTGTAAAGTAGCTTAAAAAATAAAGTTAAATGAAAAGCAGCTGCTATCTATCAACCCTCGCCCCTTCCCTTCATCCACTCCCCCCTCAATTGCAGCTGTCTGTAATTATTAATAAAGCCTTTGACTTTTCGAGCCTGGCAGCAGAAAGCGAAGCAAAAGAGAGAAAAGAATGTTGTACAAAATTTATGGTCATGAGAAGCTTTGGTAGATATTTATATGCATTACAAATGGTTAATAAATTTTAAAGTGGAGTTTGTAACAAGACCATTACCTTGGATAATGATACTATCTCTGTACATAGCGTTCGAGTGGTAAAAGAGGACGGCTTCGTAAGCTTTAGGGGGGAACAGCTTTTTGCATAAGGACAGAGATTTTGGAATGTAGCAAATTATTAAACAATGACATCGAGAGCGTCTTAAATGCAATAATATTTTGTCTATTTAGCCTTCTCTATACTTTTTTCACACTGGCGGCTGTTTTCGAAGCTGTCAAAGTCGAAAATAAAAGCCGATTTTTGGCCATAATTTCAATAAAATTAGAAGAAAATTCGTCACTGATATCAATCAGTATAAAATTAAATTTTCATTGAATAAAGCACGAAGGTTTTTCCTAAGCAATGTGGGGTTTTTCCCCCATACTTGTCAGGCAACCTATTAGATTGTGTTTGGTCTTAGCACTAAAAAGAACACAAAAGAATTTAGTGTTTTAGTTTACAGATTTGTCACGTGTCACAGGTAATTCGTATAAATGCTCAGTAAGGCTTGCCATTCCACCATGAAAGAAACAAGCGAAAGAGATTCTCATCCTTAGTCAATTTAGCAAAGTATCGAGCAAGGATTACAGATTTGTTTTGTCCAAAATGAAAGAATTAAAATCGACTTGCATAACGCAAATCGTACGAAACCATGGACCAATTGAAAGTTAAGTTTGGCGAGCAATTAATCTCACATTTTGGATCAATCCATTGGCTATCGTGTTTCCATACTTCCAAATAAAGGGATAGAATATTTCAAAACTTCAAACTAACTAAAACTAAACAGCCAGCTAGAGGACTCGGCAATTCAAGCAAATCGGCTCCAGCCGAAAGTTAACAGATCCTAAAGTCTTGGTTGATCCATTTAAATTGGAAACCGTGGGTGTTGGTGTCTATTACGGAGAAATTAAAACATAGCAAGGAAAAATAAGCAAGAAAGAATTGAATAAAGCAAGAAGAAATGATTGAAAAATGTGACAAAAAATTTATTTTAACAAAATTACAAAAAAAAAAAAAAAACAAGGGTATGTTTGTGAAAAGAGTTCAATGTAATAAATAAAAAAAAATTTTTTGTTTCACATTCAGTCTTGTTCAGTTGACGCATTCAAAATGGAAACCGTGGGTGTTGATGGCCGTTACGGAGAAATTAAAACAGAGCATGGAAAAAGAAACAAGAAAGGAAGAAAGAATGAAGGATTCATGAAGATTGAATCGATTCTTGGAATTAACGAAAAATGTGACAAAATAGTTTAAGTTAAGTATTTTGAGCAATATTACAAAAATTAAATGGTATGTGACGCACAGTGTGAACAGAGTTCAATAAATATATAAATAAAAGAAATAATATTGATTTACATTCTGTCTTGGTTGATTAATTTAAAATGGAATCCGTTCTTATGATGATGGTGGCCATATCTGTGACGGTGACGGTTTCGGCTTATAAATGCGGAGAACTGGAATACAAAATATTACAAAAAAATAATAAGTAAAAATAGAGTGAAATGTAATAAATAAAAGAAATAATTTAGATTCACATTCTGTCTTGGTTGATCCATTTAAAATGGAAACCGTTCTTATGCTGATGGTGGCAATGACGGTGACAGTTTCGGCTTATAAATGCGGAGAACTGGAATACAAAATATTACAAAAAAATTAATACAGTAAAAATAGAGTGAAATGTAATAAATAAAAGAAATAATTTAGATTCACATTCTGTCTTGGTTGATCCATTCAAAATGGAAACCGTTCTCTTATGATGATGATGGCCATGGCACTGACGGTGACAGTTTCGGCTTATAAATGCGGAGAACTGGAATACAAAATATTACAAAAAAATTAATACAGTAAAAATAGAGTAAAATGTAATAAATAAAAGAAATAATTTAGATTCACATTCTGTCTTGGTTGATCCATTCAAAATGGAAACCGTTCTCTTATGATGATGATGGCCATGGCACTGACGGTGACAGTTTCGGCTTATAAATGCGGAGAACTGGAATACAAAATATTACAAAAAAATGAATACAGTAAATAGAGTGAAATGTATTAAATAAAAGAAATTAGATTCACATTCTGTCTTGGTTGATCCATTTAAAATGGAAACCGTTCTTATGATGATGGTGGCAATGACGGTGACGGTTTCGGCTTATAAATGCGGAGAACTGGAATACAAAATATTACAAAAAAATTAATACAGTAGAGTGAAATGTAATAAAAAAAAAAAAGAAATAATTCACAGATGTTTTTTGTGCTCACCTAAATCCATGCACTTATTTGTGGATTCAAGCTCGGTCCAACAGATCGCAAGATCTTGGTTGAAGCATTCAAAATGGAAATCCTAGTATCTATAACCAAAGACCTCTAAAATACATATCCAACAAATGAGATGGGTAAAGCAGAGCAATTAGGATAATAATAAATTAGTTCTTGAAATTAACAGATAGTTTAAGTAAATTATAAATACAAAAATTATGTATGTAAAATATATTCTTCAGAGGTATTTTTTCACCCCAAATAAGTTGGTACAAAACGCTCAATTCACCCAATCGTTTACAGAAAAAAACATTTAATAGAAAATTTCACCGCATTGAAAACAGCTCTTATTTAAGAAAATCAGAAAACAAAATCAAATTAATTTATTTGTAAATAAATTCAGAAATTGTCCGTGCGCAACTTCACTCTGCGACGTTCGCATTCATAATGTCGAAACTAAGGCCCCTAAAACGAGAGCAGCTGTGCAGCGAGTACGTCACCTTAGAAGTAAATTCATTTTAGTATGAACTGAGTAAGCCTTGACAAAGGTCTCAGTTCATCATTACGTTAAAGTTTTCAGGTAGAGCAAGATACATAAAATAGAAGGTAGAGCAGCGGTAAGTGCCATGTTTGTTCTGCTGGTAAAGTATAGCCGTGACTTGAAAGGTCTCTTTTCTCTTGGTACTGTACAACTGAACAAAAGAGATTTAACTGCCGCAAATTTCTGCAATTAAGGTACAAAGGCATGCAAGAGCCAGAAGAAACCATCTCCGTCCCTATAAAGTCCCGGTATTCTTGATCAACCGAGTCGATATGGCCTTCTTCGATATTGCTTCTTATACATGCAGACATAAACTGAAGCAAATTTCTGCAATTAAGGTACACATAGTATATTTAGTTTGTGCAAGGGCATAGAACAGCCAGAAGAATGCATGTCCGTCCCTATAAAGTACCGGAATTCTTGATCAACCGAGTCGATATGGCCTTCTTCGATATTGCTTCATGTACATGCAGACATAAACTGAAGCATACTCTGCAATGAAGGTACACAGAGTATATTTAGTTTGTGCAAAGGCATGCAAGAGCCAGAAGAAAGCACCTCCGTTCCTATAAAGTCCAGGTATTCTTGTTCAGCCGAGTCGATATGGCCTTCTTCGGTATTGCTTCTTATTTTCGCTGACTATACCCTAGATACATTTAGGTTAATTTAAGTAGGCTGTTCACCCAGAGCCCATTGTGTTGCCTAATCAGGGGGTAGGGTTTGGGAGGGCAAGGAATAGTGGGAGTTGGCGGTCATTTTCTGCGCAGTCTCTCTATTTAAACCATTTTGAGGAGTCCACAAAAAAGAGCCAGATCTTCTAGGGTCACACATTTGCCAGACTGCCCAGGTCTTCAAAGAATGGTTTACTCACATACTGGGTGCGTTTCCTAAGAAGTGCAGGACAGACTCATACACTCAGAAAACATTCGCCCGAAAACTAGAAATTTTACTATGAAATCCGTCCTAAGGCGATTGCCTAATTCTAATTTCCAGGGCGAATTCTTTTATTAGTGTAGAAGATGTTGTATGCTTGCTATTTCCTTCTCATTCCCACAACTACTACACGCATCCTAGTGTCCATTTGACCGAATGTGCAGTGCCCCTACCATAGTTCTTATCCTGTTCTTGCAAAAGTGTAGAAGTTGGGAAGTTCTTTTGAGTGAGCAGCTTGGTCAGAGTGATCGGGAGATGTGACAACCGGGAGCAAGGAACCCATTGACGTTCCTTAGTTGTGGCCCTCCACTGCACTACCGTCATGACCTGTCCTGCAGGGGTCTTTGAATGTCCATTACCGCTTGCTTTGGACTTGGAGTGCTGTTGGATTTGGTTCACTGCTGTTCTGTTTGATGACAGAGCCTTAATGGCAGCCTGTTGCTGTCGACTAGGATTGAAATGTTCCTTGGAGTTTCATCCAAGGTGGTACAGCAGTTAAGTCGCCTGCCAGAAAGCATTAATCTCTGCTTGGAAAACGCTATACCAGTTCGGTAGACTTAATGAGAGCTGTGTCGCAAGTTGTTGGGAATAGTTGCCATAGTTCATCCAAGGTGTACACCAACTCGATAGACTGAATGAGAGCTGTGATGCAAGTTGCTAGGAGTAGATGCCTGCTGCTGTGCCTTTCTTTCGTTTTTGAACCGTTTGTATAGATGGAGAGCTCGTTCTCCCTGATGGAAGTGTCTTGCTACAATTCCTCTCTCTCTGGGAATCGAATTCCAAAGTTGCCATTGTATTTCTGAACTGGTATGCAGTAGTCACTTGCCGTTGCTTATGCATTTATTCCTACTTTCTGTAGGATACTAAGAAGAAGTTTAAAGTTCTGGAGACTTACTGCGTTTCTTGATGCTTCATACTTGAGGAAAGTGTCTACCGTTTCAGAATAACAACCAGGGCCGCCTGGGGGGTGGATTGCAGCGAAACTGTAATGCTCAGGCAAGCAGCTCTTTGTATCTTATGGAGGTTGTTTAGGTGGGATTTGGGGTTGGCTGGTAAGAATTATAAAGGTAGTTCTGTCTATCTTTGTGTATATTTTTTTATTTATTTATTTATTTATTTATTAATGGTCGACAAACAAAGGCTGTCAACAAAATTGTAAGCACGTTATAAAAAGGCTTATTTACTAATGAGGCATAAAAAGAAAGCCTAACAAAATTACAAAATAAACTAATAACGACTCCGACTCGGTGGGGGATTTTTATTTGCCGGTCCGGTCAGCTATGCCCCGATTCACAGCCTGTTGTGGTCAGAGTCGATATTAGAGCTAACACAACCAAATATACCAAATATACAGGCCTGTTCAGTTTTTCACTTACATTAAATTATCTCTATTTCGACTTGGCTACCTGTTCTGGTTTTCATAATTTGATTGAATTAATGATTGATGATTGATATACGTTTGCATGCCTATAACCATACTTTAACTAAGTTTTAGACATTTGCCAGACTTCAGTTGAAATGAAATAAAGTCGCCTTCCACAAAAATCATTTCTAGTTAATCCAAAGCATCCAATTTGCGAAATTTTCATTTCTTTTAGCATTTTTAATTTGTTTTATGCAATCTCTGTTTAATTTCTCATTATTTTAATGCACATTCCCAGGCATTTTTCCCATTATTTGGCCAGCTTGGCGTATGCTTAATAAGCTGCATATTTATTCCGCTCTCTCTCTCTCTCTTACACTCATTGGTTGTGGGTGTTTTTTTTTTTTTTTTTTCCTTTTTGTGCTGTTGCACTTTATTAAATATGCTTTTAGTTTTGCTCTGCGGACCACGCCCACTTTCTAGGAGCTCTCGAGCCATTGCCAAAGGCAGTTTTAGTTATTAATTTTTAATGCGCCCGCATTTCATATAATTATGAGAGCAAAATGGGCAGAAATATTCTAGCGACTACGCTGCCAAGTTATTTATTTGGCCTTTGGCGGCAAAAATTGTGCAAAAATTAAACGCAAAGTTATTGGCTTGCATTCCACTTTGAACGATTTCCGTTTTTCCTCAATTTTGTTTTCACATTTCTTGGGGCAGGACAGAGTAATGGTTTCGGGGCAAATTGGGCACAAAGTCAAAAGCTTTATTAATAAATAGACAGCTAAGCAGCAGATTCCGTTTATCGGTTGTTATATTGTTGGATATAATGATGTGGTTTCTCAGTACTAGAATATTAGGGGTTAGGGTTACTAAACTAACACTTAACTGCTGAACCATCTTGCCCATTCTTCGTACATGCTGCAAATCCAATAAAAGTCAATATTCACCATCTAAATATGACTCCATAAACAGATTTTCATTATATTCTATAGAACCCACATTCGATTATCATATCTCTCCCAAAATTGTTGTTGTTTGTTTCTTCACCCAAAGAATTATAAAATAAATTCCCCTCCCATAAGTTGCTAAGCTTTAGACTTAGGCAAAAAGGGATTCCCATTCAAGCAGGGGCAACCAACTAAAAAAGTAAATAAGAGTGCAAAAAATTGTTAGCCTACCAAAAAATATTGCACAATTTCCATAAATCGAGCTTTCGCCCATACATGGCTAGGCAAAGGCAGCAGCTACAGCAACAGCAGCAGCAGCAAAATGCAGAAAAGCAGAAAAGCAAAAGCAAAAGCCTCACCAATAACAAAAGGCAGGCAAACTGCTGTTAAACTGTTGTTTAAACGCATTGAAGTGGGGGCCAGCCTGCCAAGGGGGGGAGCGGGGGCAGCGGGCGGTCCATTGTGAGAACCACAAACACCCTACCCCTACTACCCCCCACACACACACACACACACTCGAAGAGAGATCCACTCCCACATGAATGTATTGGTATTGGGAAATCCCTTTGATTTTTTGCCGCACCGTTGCAAACAGCAATTTGGCAAATCCTTTCACAATCAAAATCAACCGCAGATGAAATTTTACCCAACAAATACCAGGGGGCGGTGAGAAAACGTGGCTGGGGGAGGCTGGAAGGCCAAACCATAACTATGCAAAAAAAAAAAAATAGGAAGAAAACTTTTTTTTTCCCCAGCTTTTCTCAAAAATCAGTCGACGGTGAAACGCCAAATTAGCGTTAAGTGTAGTCGTGTAGACTTTTTCTGCGGTCCTTGTCGTCCTTTTTTTTTCTTTTTTTTTTTTTTGCAGGTGCTTAAGCATTTTACGAGCAACTGTATTCAATTTGGCTGCCTTGCATTACGCATACGCAGCGTGTTAACTGCGCTTAAAAGTCAGGCCAATAAGTTGCTGATGCTGCTGATGTTGCTGTTTGTGTAATGAAAACTTTTACAACGCCATATGCAGGCTATTAAAACTCACACACACACACACACACACACACTCACACGTAAACACAAAGGCGCAACATACGAGCAAGCGCCTTGGAATATGCAATCAAGCTCATTTATACTCATTAAGCGCTTATGTGCAGTGTGCAGTGGGAAAGAGAAAACTGAGTTGAGAGAGAGAGAGAGACAGAGAACAAATTTAACAAGATATGTGTGCAGTGTGTAGCGGTTCACTTGGCGCCCAAATTATGCCAAGGGGCCACAAAAATAATACAAAGAATTTACAAAAATAGAGAATTTACCAGGTTGGCATTGCAAACTCACAGCTCAAGGAATTTGTTTGAGTCTAAACGAGAAAGCTAAGCTAAGTTCGTCTGTGTCGAACTTTTTAAACCCTTGCAAGTGCTTGCTTAAATATTTTCAAAAAAATACTCTTTTTCCCATTTTCCGAGCGATGGTTCGTATGGGAGCTATATGATATAGTCATCCGATTTGGCCATAAATTGGTAAAATTATGTGAAAGCATGTGAAACAAACAAGTACAAAATTGCAGGATGCTACCATTAAAAACAAAAAAGTTTTTCCAACTAAGATTGTTTTTCAGACCTATCTTTTGTGTGACAGCTATACCATATAGTTGTCCGATTTTAATAAAACTTGGTAGAATTATAAAAAAAAACATAGAAAATAACAAAGTTTGGAGACGTTTCCAATGAAAAGAAAAAAGTTTTTCATACGAAAACTAGTTTTCCGACCGATTTTTACTATGGGAGCAATGAGATATAGTCATCCGATCTGGTCGGTTCCGATATATTAGTAGTGTGCAGCAAAAAGAAGACTCTGTGCAAAATTTCAGCTTGATAGCTTCAAAACTGAGGGACTAGATCGCGTAGAAACAGACGGGCAAAGCTCAAACGACTCAGCTCGTCACCCTGATCAAGAATATATATATGGTTTATTAGGTCGGAAATTAATATTTCTATGCGTTGCAAACTTCTGGGCAAAATTATAATACCCTTTGCAAGGGTATAAAAATACCAAGGTTTAATAAGTTCGAGCTAGTTGGGAATAGTTTTTTATACTCTAAACCTACACATCAAATATTTAGTTAATTCATGTTATGACCCCAACCACTTTTGGTACGTAAACAATCTTTCAATATCAAACTGTTTTACCTTAAATTACCATCCCACCAGACAAGTTTTCGGCTTACTTGGCTTTACAAAGCTCAAAGGTCCAAGACGAGCTCCTCTCAATCTCTTGGCTTCTAATTTTCGCACATTAGAATGGTTCCTTTCTTTTAACGCCGAATCCAAGCAACAAAGCTGGCGAAAATAGCTTCGGAAGGTTTCTGGGAGAGCGAGTTCGTAAAGACAGCAGACATACACACACTACCCTCTGCACCACACTCGATCATTTTGATTCAAAACCAACTATGATATGTGAAAACATCGAATTCCATGTTCTAAAGTGCCAAAAAAATACTTATTCTGGTATCATAATTCGTACTGCATATTAAAGATAGTCCAGTGATGCTTCCAGAAGTATTATAATAGTAAGTGTATGCATGTTTCTTCCGCTGAACCGATCTTCACGTTATTTTGGAGGGCATAGCCACTTAACTAGCAGCACCATCTGCCACAGTTGTGACTATGCGGCAATTCCAGTTAAGCTCTCAACCTCTCAAAAGGCCTGTAGAACAATTTTGAGTTCATTCATTAATTTCTTCCTCTTTAAATCGTGTACACATCCTCCTTTTCCGTTCCTAAACCGCTCCTGATAGTCAACAACTATGCGTAAGTCTGTGTTTATTTTTTCCTTCGCTTATTTCTTAACTTGACTGCCTGCTAATATGTTTCTGATGTCTTTCCCCTCTCACTCTCTCTCTCTCTACACCAGCCAGGCCTTCTCAGCGTAGGCAACACTTTTCCCCTTATACGGATAATGGTATGCATCGGTATCGGTAGGGTCAGCGAGGAGAGAGAGAGAGTGAGAGAGCCGTCTCCCAGCTATATGTTGATTACTTTGCTTGGCTGTAGCTATTTGGTATATAAATTTACTGCTTTATACTTACTTGCAGCGAGTTGCAGTCAGCTTAAGTAATTAACAAATTAAAATATGTGCGTGTACGTCGTTCAAGGGAAGGAGGTGAAAAGCGACTGAGTAAAAGTAATGGTAAAAGGCAGAACTTCGTGAAAGTACGGCAGGGCTTAGGGAACACTGTTCAAGATAGTTACAAGAACAAAAACTAAGAAAAATCATTTAAATTTGGATATTTATAATAGAGAAAGAAACGTGTTTATTAAATTAAACAAGATTATTTCAATAGGAATAGAGACTAAAGCCTTAAGACTGAAACAGATTATGAGGTAACTTTGCCTTTAAAATGTAAAATATTTAATAATTTATTAATCGATGTTTAAAATTTAATAACATAATCGATAGGCTGGCCAAGAAAGGAGAAGGGTTTTGCTGGTCATAAACTATTTCTCAACGAATTTAATTACTGCAACTCCATCAATTTAATTTCGTATCCTTCAACTTGGTCATAAATTTCACACATTTCTTGACAGCTGTTGCTGTTGACTCCCCTCCCCTCCCCTCCCTCTTCTATCGTCCCCTACTGACCAACGTTAGCTGGCCAAAAGCTGTCGCATCAAATGAGCATCATAAATAATTTCATTTTCGTTTCGAATTTCCAAATCCAACACAAAAACCCTTTCCAATTTACAAGAGCAGCAACTGTTACACTTACACCCATTCCCCTTACAGGACACTCACACACACACACACAAAGCCAAGGAAATTGCATTAAACAATAGTTAGAGCACAATTGTGTGTGGGCCGACGCCAAAATCATATAAATCATACGCCCAGTTGTACACGAAAGCATTTTCCATTTGGCGTTAATTGTAAATAAATAACATATTAAAATTTCCAGTCAATAAGTTTAAGCCTTAATTGAAAGTAATAATGTGAAGCAAATGTTTGAGACTGTCGGACCCAGGACCAAGGACCCGGATCAGGGACCCAAACTCCAATCGGTACCTGCTGGCAGGATGTTTCATTGCCAACGGCAGACGGCGCAAAGTTTTTCCCAGAAAAGGTCAATTAAACTGCATTAAGTTTAATAACTTTTTGTGCTGAAACTGTTTACGAAATGTCTGGCAGCATCAGGCTGCAAGGACATTGTGCGTTGGCAATGGGAAGGAGGATGGCAGGCAGTTGGCAAAGGATCAGTGCTGGGCAAGCGGATTATATAGAAAGCAGACAGACGAATAGAGCATCGTGTGGCAGCGGGTGGCAAGTGGCAAGGAGCAGTATACAAAAATAATATAAAAAAAATCAGAAAAATCCAATCCTTCGATAATTCCATTTCATATCGTGTCACGCTCTCATCTCTTAACTTGCATACCCCATATCACTTATACACATACGTACGTAAGGATTATAAGAAGGAACAAGGAACAACATATTGTGCGGCAGGCCACACGCAGCGTCAACAACAACACCTGTTTATGGTTTTTCGGTTCCAAGAAGAAGAAAAAAATTTTACAACTGCCAGGACGAAGGATGTGATAGAGCACACACACACACACACACACACACACACACACAGACACACAAACTCGGGGGGCCAAAAGTTTTCGTAGCCAACTAATTTTTCCTGTCAAATGCACAGACGACAACAAGGAGACGCCACAGGACGCGACGTCTTGGCTGAAGAGGAAGGACATTGCCCAAAACAGGAGACCGAGACCGAGAAATTGAAGCTGAAGGTGAAATTAAATGTAAGCAGCATCAAGGATACACAGGATATGCGTGTGTTGTGCTTGCTTTCCGCTTGATTATGCGTTTGCATGCACATATCAAGCCAAAAGTCAAACACGAGAGCAACCTTCCCCATTCCTTTTTTTTTGGGGGTACCTTTTTATTATTTTTTATGCGTAATATTTACATGGATGGGTTTGCTTGGGTTTGACAGCAGGTGTTTGCCCTCCTGTGTAAGTTTGTGTGTGTGTGTGTGTGTGTGTGTGTGCGTGTGATGGAAGTTGAAACATTTGATGACATTTTATGCTGCAGATCAGCGAAAAATGTGAATACAGGTGTGCGTGCCATAAAAGTTATTTGACGATGGGAGGACGGTGGATGCCAAGAAATGAGGTTAACTGAGGAGGACATTAAAAGCCGCACACATCGTGTGTAATTTGATTATATTCATGCAGAGTCAGTTTTGTTTTGAATTGCTTTGATAACCCAACTGAACGGGGCAAATTGCATGCTATCGGTTAATTAAACCTTTTCCCATTCTGGGTGAAATTTGAAGAGTTTACTTTGCAGTTTTTACAAATATTTGTCAGCTTACAGAAAGAAAAATAGCGATTTTTCGTTTAATTATCTTTTAAAAATTTATGTTAAGTTAGGTTTGATTTTATTCTGAGTATAAAACTTACTAGAAAATAAGAAAAACAAAAGCCGAGGCGATTATTAACATAAACTTAATCATTTAACCTTGATTATGACAATTTAGATATAAACTTGTGTAATAAATCTTTAATCTTTTAAGTGAAAGTAACTAATTTAAAGAGCTAAGCGCTTCTAATTCTTTTGAGATCGTTAGGTAGTTGGTTCCATAGACGAATATCAACAAGTAAGGGCGCTGCAGTTTCCCGACCTCAAAATACCCTGTTAATTTGTTTTCATTTATTTGTTATTGTAACAAAATTGTCATCCTAAATGTATGCAACACTTTTTTGACCAACAACTGGGGGGGTGCTCTTATCAGCTCAACTGTTTCGCTTATAACTCCGGTGTTTTTTGTCCGATCTGATTGTACTTTTCAGAATAGATAGATATTGGGCCTAGCTTGATGTATACTAAACCATGAGGCTCTAACTTAAAAATTGTGGATCTGACGGGGTGCAATTTTCCAAATCTAAAAACAAACAAACTTAATCTGCGTACAGCATAAGTCTACCTTCATGCAAAAATTTGTGGCTCTATCTCTTATAGTCTCTGAGATCGGCGCGTTCATACAGACAAACAGACGGACATGGCTATATCGACTCGGCTGTTCAAGCTGATCAAGAATATATATACTTTATGGGGTCGGAAATGTTTCCTTCTCCCTGTTACATATATTCTCACAACTTCATGATCCCCTTTTTCCATTTTCAATGGGAACAGAGTATAAGAATCGTCTAAAAATTATAGGCGAAATCGCCATAAAACAATGAAATTCCCCTTGAAAACAGTATCAAAGGCAATTCAATTTAGAGAAGATGTTTTCTAAAAATAAGAAACCATTTCTTATGAGCCAGAAAATATTTTCTTAATTTTACAGAAAAAAAAAAATATTTTCTAGATTTTAAAATAGAAAGGAAGTATTATAGATGAAATGAAGAAAGGGCTTTAGAGATAAGAGATTGGATTAGAGATTAGAAAGGAACAAAAAACTCGTCGTAGCAACCTCCTTTCTCAACCTCCGTAGCAACCTCCTCTCCTTCCTTTATGTTTGTACATTTTCTTCCCCTAGTTTCAACCAAAGTTTTTAAGATTTTGAACTATACAGTTATATCCCTACAGTTTGATCTTTACAGTTTTAACTCTACAGTTTTAAAGCTACCGTTTTAAGTATGCAGCTGGAATTCTTATATGAACTCATATATGAATTTTAGAACAGACCGAACCAAACTCTCCCTTTTTATGTCCCCTTACTCTTAGGATATACTAAAATTGTAAAATAATTAATTGTAAAACACAGATGGAATTATGCCGCCCACATAAAATATATATATATATTCATGATCAGCAAGACAAGCTGATAACACAGGGCTACAAGTTTGCTTAGAATAACAGTTTTGATTCATTTTTGGAAAGTTTTGTGGGGAGCAAAGTCATTTGTTTTGATTCTTTTTTAATAATAACGTAAGAATCTATTTCTTAACTGCAAAGTAAACTATGCCAAGCAATTATACAATTTTTTAGAGCCAAGAATATGCCATAGTGAATACTTTTGCTCGAAATTGCGAAAATGTTTACTGTTTAAAACAATACAGTGTAAAAATAGTAAAGAAGGGGTAGTCATTTATATAGTTTTCTAATAAAATTGTCAACATTAACCATTGCATACTTATGGGCAGTTCAAAATTTTGCTAATTTCGAACCAAAGGATATAGGGAAGACCCTTAAAAAAACCGTACAACCGTTTCTGATAGTGTTTTTAGAAGTTAAAAAGTAGTATTTTCTGTTAAAACACAAGCTTCAAATATAGTTGTGTACAGTATCTATCGTCTTTATAAACAAAGCATACTTTTATGGGCATTTACAAACATTTTCTGACCAATTTAATTTAATCATATTGCTTGTTTCACATAGTTCGTTTTATTATATTTTTTGCAATTCCTGCATATTTATTTCCTAATTCTTAAGGGGAAGGGCTTAAATATGCCCAAAAAAAGTTCATAAAGCTTCCATCGAAATGCAGGTTCAGAAAATTCGTGTTTGTAAGAAAAACTTATTTTTTAGATCTTGTTAAATGAAATGCATAAGATAAATTTGATTATAATGTAATACTGGTACACTTTTGATACATCGTATTACCTGTAGCTGCATACTTCACCTTAGTTTAAGAGGGAGGACGCTGCTTTTTTCGGAGTTCTTAAGTTGTTTGTATCACTCATGCGCAGCGTTGCCGTTGCAACAGTCCCCGTCCCCTTTTAAATGCATACAGCAATTGCAAAAGTAGATTAATACAGCGCATAGCTAAATTCGTATTTCAGCATCCAATATCTTTAGTCTGAGACTTACCTGTACCACTTAAAGCCGCGGGTATGCACCTTTGGCAGCTCTTCAGCGCACATAATCAGAATTCTCATACCAACCGTAGTCAGGCTCTTATTTTGCTATTATTCTTTTGTTTTTCGCCGCGTCTTTCTTTAATTATAAAGCTACATGAACCCCACGAATAAAAAAAAGACAAACAGACATACATACATACTCGTAGACTATATACCCAAACCAGAAAAACTCATATTCCCATTGGCATCAAATTGTCTGCACGGACAAGGTAACAGAGTATTAAAAATTTCAGCACCACGAGCAGAAGCAGCAGCAGCAACAGCGAGTTTTGCTGACCAGGAAGCCCCCAAAGCAGAGTCCGACGTCCTCTACTTTCCATCCATGGCAACACAAGCCGCTTAACGCAGCCAACTGCCAAATGTAAATATACTCCTGCCCCCTTCCCCTTGGAAGGAAAAAAAAAAATGAAGCAAAAACGAAAACCGACCAAAAAAATATAAAACTTTCTTAATAATACAACGAGAAAAAAAAGAAAGTCCAAGGCGACGCAGTTTCCCGCGAGCAAAATGCGCATTGTTTTCAGCTTTTCAGCGCCGAAACAACAACAGCAGGCGCTGAGTAAGGGGGGCTGGGGGGTGGGAAGAGTGTAAATGGGATGTGGAGGGGTACATGAGGAACTTAAAAACTTTGGCCATATCCCGCAGCTATGGAACAACAGCAATCAATTTTCACATGCCGGCGAACAAATGTGCCGCGCCAGGACGTCCAAGAACGAAGAGGTGACAACGGGAGAAGGCGTGTTTTTTGGGCGGCGATGGAGGGGCAAGTCCTTTTAAAATTATAGCGCGCCGGGCGTGTAAAGGGAATCCATGCTGGTGGACTCATCATCAAATTGGACAAACATTTTTGGACATATCCAGATAGAGATGGGGGCGTGACAGAGCCGACATTTTACAATCCCTAATGACCACACCCTACCCACACTCTCGCCTCGCCTCCTTCACTCCTCCACTCACTATCTTCACATTTCGCAATTTACTATTTACCCAGCACTTGCCACAACCAAATCGAAATCGGCGCATATCGTCGACGTTCCCAGCTCAACGTTGATTAATTTCTCGTTTTTACGCCATTTTCTATTTATCTTGTGCGGTAATTACAACAAGTTCTTGTCCATGTTCTAGTATGTGTTCCATGTTCCAATTCCCTGACCATGTCTGCATTGGCTTCCAAAGATAAACACAGCAAGAAAGTCGAGAGAATGCTGCTTCCGGTAATTGAATCAAATGAAGCAGCATTAGTATTAGCTTCTTATGGTCCCGGGGATCGTTCACCATCTCGATGCTTCCCCCAAGCATAACTCTGTTTATTTTTGTAAATTAATTTTTAATTTAATGTACGTGTGGGCGACGCGCTAGTTTCACGCCACGATAGACAGGAAGTCGGTGAGTCCTGTGGAGACGGAAAGGGGAGTGGGGGGCGGTACAAAGGCAAACAACGCGAAAGCAAAACACAACAAAACAAAATAAGAGACCAGCTAAAGCTAACACTGGTTGGTGTATGGCAAGTAGAATTTTCAAGGCTGAATATGAAATGCTCTGCGTGTTCAAATATTTAGAACTTGCTTTTTGAGAAGGTGGGCGCGGCCGTAAGGCAATTTGGAAGCCCAAGGGGTAGTCATTTTATTTCATAGCAATTTTCTTATAATTAAAAGTTCAAAATTTGAGTGCGGCTAAGTTATAAAATATACAAAATACCAAATACCAACATCTAAAGTATACAATTTTTCATACTATTTAAATATTCTTTATTTTAAATACGACCTGAAGCAAATTTTTCACCAATTTATAAAAAAACAAGAAAGAAAGTCGGTCAAGCCCGACTATAACATACTCTGTACCAAGAAAATCTGTCTTTTGATCATAACTCGAAAACCGTTCATCCGATCTTCTTCATTCCTTTGGCGGATCGATAAGTTATCCTAATAACTAAATATGTTCAGAAGTAACAAGCCATCTATCTTCAAAACTGTGGGAGATATGACGTGGGATTTAGAAATATGATTTTTTCTAAATTGCGGGGGCGGCAGGGGGCGTGGCCAAAATTGAAAATAAACTTGATCTGCCTGCAGACAAAAGAAGCATTTGTCCCATACATGTCAAGCCTCTATCTCTTACCATCTCTGAGATCTGTGCGTTCATACGGACAGACAGACGGACAGACGGACATGGCTATATCGACTCGGCTGTTGATGCTGATCAAGAATATATATACTTTATGGGGTTGGAGATGCTTCCTTCTGGATGTTACATACTTTTGCACAAACTTATAATA
The DNA here is from genome assembly GCA_035044965.1 of Lordiphosa andalusiaca. NCBI lineage: Eukaryota > Metazoa > Arthropoda > Insecta > Diptera > Drosophilidae > Lordiphosa > Lordiphosa andalusiaca. Next base: position 445,700 of record JAWNNM010001363.1, on the reverse strand, counting down.
CTCTATGTACCTACGGTACAGAGTATAAAAAGTACCTGAAACTGCTTTCAACTAATGCTTGAATATCTACTGAGATATTAGTTTAAGTTGTGTGTCTGTTGGTTCTTGTGAAAGTATCCCCATACTCATACAAATCAGATAACCAAAGTGTCCTGAAAACAGAGTTTTTAAAGCTTGTTGCTCCTTGTCTTCTCGAGCTTATTATATATACTTTTTAATACAATCCTCACCAGTTAACCTTTTTTTTTTTCAATATGAAAAAGGGCAGAGCACTTACCAATACCTAAAGCTCCATCTCCATGCTACTGTGCCTCTTCCAAAGACTATTATAGTTTTGCCCAGAAGTTCGCAATGCATAGAAATGTTCATTTCCAACCACATAAACTATATATATTCTTGATCAGGGTGACGAGCTGAGTCGATCGAGCTTTGTTCGTCTGCCTGTCTGTCTGTTTCTACGCGAACTAGTCTCTTAGTTTTAAAGCTATCGAGCTAAAATTTCGCACAGAGTCTCCATTTTGCTGCAGGTTACTAATATGTCGGAATCGACCGGATCGGATGACTATATCTCATTGCTCCCATAGGAACAATCGGTCGGAAAACTAGTTTTAGCATGAAAAACTTTTTTCTTTTAAATGAAAACGTCTCCAAACTTTGTATCAATTTGTTTTCTATACTTTTTTATAATTCTGCCAAGTTTGATGAAAATCGGACAACTATATAGTATAGCTGCCATACAAAAGATAGGTCTGTAAAACAGTCTTAGTTAGAAAAACTTTTTGGTTTTTGATGCTAACATGCTGATATTTTGTATTTGTTTGTTATACATGCTTTCAACTAGTTCTACAAGTTTTTGTTCAAATCGGATGACTATATCATATAACTCCCATGGGAACAATCGGTCGAAAACTATACCAAATTATCAGTTCTATAAATGGAACCAGTAAGGCTCTGGATATTCTAGTGGCCGTACCGAACTGTGAACTAAGCCAAGTAGAAGTGTTTGTTCTTTGGACGAAGATTGGTTTTAAGGCAAAGCCAGGATCTCTGAGGTGTATCCTAAATCACAATATATTATATAACTCTTATATTCCACTTTTTCTACTCTTGTTTTTTTTTTCTCCTAAAGCCGGGTATCCAGCACAGCGGAAACTAAAAATTCCTGTCAAACTTCATATAAAAAAAACTGTGCCAGGAATTTTTAGTTTGCTTTTTCGTTTGTTGTGTATCCAGCAACACGAACGAAATCCACACTTGAATAGATAGCGGCGTATCAATAGCGGCGTTTCGGAAGCGTGTGTGGAACGAGAAACAGCTGTCATTCAGGCCAGGAATATATTGTTTACAATTATTTCGGAAGTGATTTGTCACAAGATGGAGGCAAAACTGTGAGAAGAAGATTGATTTAATATAAGCAGTTGAAGCAAGACCATGTCTTTGGCAAGCCACAGAAAAAAAGCATTTTGACAACATTTCTGTGAAAAGTGCTTGAGATAGTGTTGCAGCACAAATTAATGAAGAAGAAGGAATACATGTAATTGTGTTTAAAGTTCTTAAATTCATTAATGTTATATATGCTTGCCAGCGAATGACAGTAAGAACCGCTTGGAGAGCGGGAGACAGAGACTAGAGAGAGAGACAGAGAACGCTCTGAACGACAGTTTGTTTTAGTTGGGTTCCACACACTCAAAATAATTAGCAAATTCCTGGCAGGAATTTTCCGCAGTGCTGGATACAGGCCTTAAGGAAAGAAACAATATTTTGTAAGACATGTTAAATATCAGTATTCAGTTTATCATTTGAAAGTTTTTCTACAACCTATTGCTACACTCAGAAAAAAATTCGCCTTATTTTCAAAATTTGCCCTGGCAAACAACAAATAGTTTTCTGAAACTTGGAAAATTATGCCAAAAAAAATTGGAAAATCGGGGATGATCCAGAAATCTCTAGAGATTTTCGTGTAATCGCTTTCTTTTCAAGCTACAACTGCTTGGCTTTATATGTGAAATGTCTCCAAAATGCTGGGCTACAAAATTAGATCATAAAAGTTCAAAGATTTGACTGTTCAAGGCCAAGTTGGTTTGATGCGTTCCGTTTTCTTTCTCTATAATCTAGTAGCCTGCAGCGTTGCTGTCACTTTACATCTAAAGTTCTCCTAGTTTAGTTCAAAGTTCAATCAGGAGAGATTTATGGAACACCCCCTAATATTTTTCTTAAATTTAGGGTGAATCGCCTTAGGATGGACTTTATAGGACAATTTTCAACTTTCGGGGCCAGTTCAGGCCTTTTTTTTATGAGTGTAAGTTAGCCTGCAGTTTTAGCCGGCTCGAAATTATGCTTTAGACAGAAAAAACACTACACCACCAAGGAGGCTGGTAGATCGTACAGCTGTTTTAAGTCACATCATCATCATTCATCAGCCATCTTTACCTGCCGACTGTCGGTCAAGCAGCCGCCTCTCCATGCCTGTGCCTTAACTGGTTGGGAATTTGGGAAAGCCAGCACCGAAACAGACGCCCTTGTGTGTGTATATTTATCAAGAAAGATATGTCAAAATGCCTTCAAAGTTTGACACCAATAGATTAAACTGATTATCGATGCCTCGAAAATCCATCTCAAGTACATCGTGAACTAATGCTCGATTCTTATTTGTGGTAATAAACAATTTATGGGACTTAAGGTCGATTTCTAATCTTCAACATGGAGCTATCTGTCACATAAACCTACAAATAACAGGGCAAAATCTACGATTATCGACACTTAGCAGCTCTTAAGAAGATGAGAACTTGGCCCTTATTCGTTTAATTGTTTTCCTCGCATTTCTTATATTCTGTATATTATCATTTAGTATTAATTCTTAATAAGTTTTGTTAGGCATAATGAGAGGCAGGAGTTTGTTCTAAAATTATACATTTTGAATATGGCATTCAGAATGCTGTAAGTATATTCCAAGTTTCGGAAACTCTTAACCTTCTAAAGCCAATCAATATGTGTGCTACCCTCTGGCCGAAAGAGTATAACACTTAGCTTTTAAACTGGCCCGTACCGGAACAGGGCCGCAAGTGGACTAGTGTACAAGGAAGTAAATAGCCCAACTTCTCTCCATCAAAATACAAAAAACGAGGCTGTTTTCAGCTGGTCAGCAGCACCCTTACAACAAAAAAAGAGCACACACACACACACACACACACACACAGAACACAAATAGAAAGTAAAGGCAACCGGCTTCAGCTTTCTACCGCGGCACAAAGCGAAAAGACGACGAAATACTTTTCCAAGATAAACGGAAACAAGCCAAGATGGAATTAATTTTCCGCTTTGAACAAACAAGCGGATGTAAATAAAAAAAAAAAACCAGCAGCAGCAGCAGCAGCAAGGTTTCTCGTCGCTGGACTGTCAAAGTCAAAGTGGAAGCAGCAGTAGATGTAGGCAAGCAGCAATGGCTTAGACTTTTCCGCGGGAGGGCGGGCAACTGAAAGAAAGTCTGCCAAGTTTTAGCATTTAGTCTGGTTGGACCAGCGTTATGTGCTGTTAATGACTGTACAAGAAGTTTAATTGTCTGAACGCTGTGGGGGAGAGCCAAAATGGGGGGCGTTTCTGGGTGGGCGTGTGGTAAATGCTACACACACGCATATTGACAAATTGCAATTTAAATAGACAGCAATAAGTTAAACAGACACAGGGACAGAGCAACACGCAATGTCTAATTAGTTTAGCACAAGTTGGGTGTCTGATTAAGAGAGGGGGGTTGGAAATGGCAGGCAGGAAAATGAGTTGGGGGAAAAATCATACTTAAATATATTTTATGTGTGGTTACCATTACAAAAGGCTACATTAACGACCCAAAGACTCCTCTACCTACTCTCTGTTATTAAGTAACAAAAGTTACCATCTCAGTTGTGCAGTTGCTGTTGTTGTTGTTTGTGTACCAAATATTGATGAAAACATTTACGCACACACGCACACAATTAAACACGTTTACCCAGGCAGACAAATAACACACACACACACACACACACACAAACACAGTGCGTAAGTAGTAATTGATGAGTTTCCTTTTAGAACAACATCAATCATACGCACTGTAGTCAGGTTAAATAAATAAGCCGTGTGTATATCGTTCGTTTCACCATATCTCGATGTGTATTTATTTGCCAATTCCATCTTTGAACTCCATCACATTGTATATTATAACCAAAATCTCACGCCGCTTTGGCCACCTCTATTGTCTGTGTGCTGTTGGCCGTGGTTGTCGTTTTCAGTGTCGTCGCCAGCCGCTGCCGCTTGATCCAGCACAAAATATTAACCCAAATCAAACCGCAGACACCCATATAGATGACACGATAACGGGGCGCGATTAAAGAAAAATTTAGAACCTGAGCCGGTATCCAGAAGATGCAGGAACGTACAAATGTGGGCAGAAACTTTTCACGCAATTCCAGGAAAATGTCCTCAGATCCCTCCATGATGGACATGCCTGTTTGAAAATACAAAGAAAATATATATACTATACAAAAACAAAAAAAAACGATTTGTATGTTAAATGAAAACACTTGAAAGGGCCAATGAAATTAGCTGGAAACTGATACTCAGGAAATCTATAGATTCCATTAAAATTTAAATTGAAAAATTGTTTATATGAAATAGATTTTATTTATTGAAAATAAGGTTTAACCCTATTCAGTTGTCAGAATCGGACATATTTGTGGCTGTACGGAGAATGCAAGAAATAAGCTGTTGATCTGTAAGTTCAAGCTTTAGTTTTGAATACTGCCAATAACTTATGGTGGTTAGAGAAGTCTGTGAATATTCTATGTGTGAGTTATATAAAATAGAATTAGCAATTCCTTGTGTAAGTGTCCCACGACTAATTTCTGTTGTCAAATTTATAGAAATTTGTTGCAAATACAGTCCAATTTCTCCACCACAAACTTTTGTAGAACGAAGTTTTCATTATGGCGAACTAAATTCCAGAATACTGCAATTTCGTAAAATATTCAAACATATTACGAATTTTCTATATGGCGATGTTTATTTTTGTCCCCTTGAAGTTCACTATATCGAAGCTTGACTGTAATTTAATTGCTATTATTAATCTAAGATCTATTCAAAAGTAATTTCTTGGATATTAAAACGGTTTAAAATGATTATTTTGTAACCGAATCATATATTATATATATATAAAAATCAGGTTTCGGAATTGCTCTGTGTTCGCAGTTCTCCAGAGCCAGCTTTTGCTCATAGCACTCGGCTCTTGGCTCTGAGCTGAGAGCCGCGACCCGTCAACCGGCTCTCGGCTCGTGAGCCACAGCACACGGCTCTGAGCTATGAGCTACTGCTCGGGAGCCGTGAGCCCTCAACCGACTCTCGGCTCTTGAGCTATTGCACACTGCTCTGAGCTTGAAGCCATAGCTCGGGAGCCGTGAGCCATCAACCAGCTCTCGGCTCGTGAGTCATAGCTCTCGGCTCGTGAGTCATAGCCACCAAAAGAGGAAAGATCGACATATTTGGGACATATACTTCGATTATGGGCAATTTCATGGTGTCGTACGTATGCAAATTTTAAAAAAATATCTAAATTCATCGTGCAGAGATTGATTTTGTGGCTCACAAGTGGAGAGCTAAGGCTCACGATCCAATAGCAATGGCTCACGAGCCGACAGCACGAGCTGAGAGCTATGGCTCACAAGCCGAGAGCTATGGCTCACGAGCCGAGAGCTGGATGATGGCTCATGGCTCCCGAGCTGTGGCTCTCAGCTCAGAGCCGAGTGCTGTGACTCACGAGCCGAGAGCCGGTTGATGGCTCATGGCTCTCGAGTTGCGGCTCTCAGTTCTGAGCCAGAAGCAGCGGCTCAGGAGCTGTGAGTCGTTTAGTGCTACCGGCTCTCGAACAGCAGCTCTCGGCTCTGAGCGAGAGCCGAAAAGAGGCAGAGCGCGCGGCTCGCCGAACCCAGATAAAAATAGACTCCATAATTATAAATATTCACAAATATAGTATAAATCGAGGGGCTAAAATCATGAATTTGTGTTGGCGAATAAAAAAACAGATATAAATTCGATTTTAATGACCGTAATCGATATCGATATCTTTTCGGTATTATATTCTAATCCCAATGCATACCAATATTAAACAAAATCATCAAAAATATTAGATTTTTCTCTCTGTGCTTTGATTTTAAAGATGTTTTGATAGTTTCCAACTTTCTGTAGTAAATTTTGTAGATCTGTTTTGTTGACGGGGGGTCGAACAGAGCAAAAACTCATTACTATCGAGTTCGATAAAACTTAATTTTAGTACAGTTTCTTCCTGTACCTCAAAAAATCTAAGAGCTATTCTGAAAAATTAATATATTTTTCTTCAATCTATACACTATGTCATGATTCTTCAACTTTTCCAGCTACCCTTTTCGTATAAACTTACCCACATAAAATACTGTCAATAGATAAGGAGTCAACATAAATTGATCCAGTACCAGTTTTTTTAAAATAATCGTCTTGGTAGTCCCAGGGAATGTGCGATCCAACCATTTGTACCTGAGAATGGAAGTTTCATAGAGATTCATCACCAAAACGAAGTAACTATTGGGACTTCAATTAAGAAATATTTACTAAAAAACAAGCAAAATGAAAAAGTGTCAGTTGGTGTTAGAGTACATAAAGATTTTGGTGGTTGGTGTCAGATCCTTTGTGAGATCCTTTTGTTGTGTGGGTGTACCATCATTCCATGGTTCTTCACTTACATAGCCTTACATGGTCGTGCACATATGCCCCATTTCTATCTCAGTGCGTAGCGTGCTTGGAGCTTTTATGCATTGCAAAAAAAGCTTTTAGTGCTCTTTTGATGTCTGGTGCTTGGCTAAAGAGAAACAGAGAGATGTTTGAAGCGGACACGTGCGTTGTAGTTGTAGGTAAACAAAATGATAAAGAAACCAAAACATGCGAGGGACATGGACAATTGAATGAATGCGAGATTAGCTGAGTTAATTGAATGACCCCAAAATGTTAGTTGAGAGACAAAAACAAACCAGACGTATAAGGACGGAGCGTAGGCGGCGGTGCCCATTACAGCATATCTTCCTATGGTTGCATAATCGATATCCTCACGCTCCTCTGGCGGCTGCACAAAAGACACAACACATAAATCTCATTAGCTGTCCCCGCTCCCCATCCTCATCCCGCACAGAACTCACCGCCAGCCAGCGCTTGGACACAAATTGCTGCGAGTACTCGGCACCCACATACAAACTGCCATAGATGAGGCTGTTGGTCACAAATGGACGGCGTCGAAGAAGCCCGCGGGCTCCAGCAATTAGGCCTGACATTGAGTTTGATTTATATATTTTTTTCTTCTCTTTTTTGAATTTTAAAAATTTGTATATATATATATATATATTTGGTAAACAAAATAAAAACGAAGCAACAGCAGCGCCCAGCTGCCAGCACTGTCAAAGCTTTACTGAGTGGGGCAGTCGACTCCCAAGCTCAGCTGTTGAAAATGCCAGTTAAATGTGTGGGGGAAAGAGAATAAGTTTGTTTACAACGGGAAAGCGAGAGAGCATATTGGGGATATTGCTAATGGAATTTTTTCATTGAGGAAATGGTGTGAGAATATGATTTATGTTCGCCTTCAAATGCACTTCATTACTTGCTCTCTTTGTCTATCTATATGATAGGGACTATTCACTCAATTAATATAGATAAGATTCGAAGTGAATGATAGCCTTAGGTTAGTAACACTAAAGTCAATGGCTTAATTAATTGAAAGAATTATAAACGAGGTGGGTTTCAATTGTTTCGCCAATATTCCTGTGGAGAAAGTGGGTAGTTTTAAGCCAGAAATATGCCAGAAAACAACAACTCACAACTGGTTGCACTTTGTCGTCCATTTTACACAGGGGCAGGCATTTGCAACCAGTTTGAGGCCAATTGACCGAAGCAGCAGCCATTTCCAACCAGTTTAATACCAGTTGGCAACCTATACTGTACGTACTGCATAGAAGAAAGCATATCCGACCACATTATGTATATATATTCTTGATCAGCATGACAAGCTGAGTTGATGTAGCCTTGTCCGTCTGTTTCTATGCCATCTCCTCCATCAATTTTAAAGCTATCGCCACCAAACTTTGCACGAAGTCTTCTAATACAAATACGCTGCTTATTTGTCGAAACCGGCCGGATCTAATGACTATAACATACAGCTGCCATAGGAACGATCGGTCTAAAAACTAGTTCCAGTAAGAAAAACTTTTTTTATTTCTATGGAAACGCCTCCAAACTTCTAATTTCTTAGTTTGCTATGCATTCCCATGATTCCACCAAGTTTGGTCGAAATCGGACATCTATATGGTATAGCTGCCATACAAAAGTAAGGTTAGAAAAATAGTCTTAGTATAAAAAACTTTTTTGTTTTCAATGTAATACTCTTTAAAATCTAGATATCTCTATTTTTTAAGCTTTTAAGCAATTCTTTAAAGTTTTGTCAAAATCGGATGACTATGGGCTAGGAACAATGGGTCGAAAAACTAGTTTTAGTGAGAAAAACTTTTTTGTTTTCAAAGAAAACACCTCAAAACTTGGTAGTTCTTAGTTTGCTCTGCTTTCCCATGATTCCACTAAGTTTGGTCGAAATCTGACATCTATATAGTATAGCTGTCATAGTAAAGTAGTGTCAGAAAAGTTGTCTTAGTATGAAAAAGTTGTTTGTTTTCAGTGGAATGTCTTTCAAATTAGTTGGAAAAACGTGCTGCAGGGGTATACAAAGTTCGGCCCAGCCAAAGTTAAGTTTCCTCTATTTTTTCTATTCACATTGATTTAATCCTTGTTTTTCTACACGTTGTCAGTAGGTCAATGATAAATTTGAAAATATACACCAAAAGCCTTGCCATCTGACTACTACCAACTAACCCTTTTGCTACCATTTAAATTCTAGTTGCCTTACAGCTAGCTGGAGTTGCCTGCAGTGATTTTAAGGCCTTAGTTTATACATTTTTTTTTGTCTTTCTCGTTCCCCAAAAATTACCTCAATCATCTTCCTCAAGCGTAAATCCTTACCAAGTCTATACCTTAATCAAAGGACACATGCAACACATAAAAAAAAAAAAGTAAAGCTCAAAACTTTTCTCTCCCCCATATAAATGCAATAAGTGTATCAAAGAGTGGCAAACCCTTTTCGCTAATGGCAATTTACGCACGAATAAGACTCTGAAGAAGCCAGACAACTTTGATTGAGTGCCAAGACACAAGCAGGCAGCCACAGAAAGGTGTTAAAACCTGAAACCAATTTAAAAAGTTAGGCAAAACCATATGGAAAAGTAGGCAGCCAGTCAAAAGAAAAAAAAACAAACCCCACACTCTCACCGCACACACAAATCAAATAAACTAACAACAACAACAACAAAGTGAGGTAAGACGGAGACAAGGAAACACGGTAGAACAAACAAGAGGACGAGAGTAAGGATGAACTTGGGTGCCATAGCCAGAAGTGTGAGCAAAACTCTAAGATTCGGTGTCCAGTCGAAGAAGCGGCTGGAAACGGAAACAGCTAGTTCAAGTCCTAGTCCATCTTCACTCAGCTTCGGTCCTTCCTCGTACGACGACAACGACGACGAGGAGAACGAAGAGAGAGCGGATAACCGCCTAGCTGCTGCTGCCAATCAGCTGAGTCAGCGACGTCAACCCTATAAGCACATTGTCGACCTAATCCTGCAACAGGTCAGTGAACTGGAGCATACCCTATACGAGGATCAGCAGCAGGCGTTCAAATTGCGTATGGCATTGGAGCGTCAGTCGGAGCGAGTACATGAGCTCAACTTTTCGCTGGATACGGAAAAGCAAAGGAATGGACGACTGGTCAAATTGTTACGCGGCCTGAACAGTGGCAGTTCCGGGGAGGAGGAGGAGAATGGAGAGGCGAATGAACCCCTGTTGAGTGGTTCGCCCATACAGTCGGCAGGAGATTTGTATGAATCTATCAGTCCGATGCTTATGCAACAACGGTGAGTGATAAAATGTAGAAACGCCTTATCACTTTCGGTTAAAAATAAGCAAGGATAGTACTCAACCGGACTTATTTCAATTTCCCGGAAGCCATGTCCGCCCGTTTCTATGCGATCCCCTCCGTCAGCTTAACAGCTATCTTCACCAAACTTCACACAAAGTCTTTAAGTTAGAATACGCTGCACATTTGTCGAAACCGGCCGGATCGGCGTACTATAGCATATAGCTGTCATAGGAACGATCGGTCGAAAAACTAGTTTTAGTGAGAAAAACTGTTTTCTTTTCAATGCAAACGTCTCCAAACTGCGTACTTACTAGTTTTCTATGCTTTCCCATGATTTCACCAAGTTTGGTCGAAATCTGATATCTATTTAGTATAGCTGCCATAGAAAAGTAAGGTTAGAAAAATATTCTTAGTATGAAAAACTTTTTTGTTTTCAATGGAAACCTCTTTAAAATTGGCACATATTTATTTTATAAGCTTTTACACAATTCTTTAAAGTTTTGTCAAAATCGGATGACTGTAGGCTATAGCTGCCATAGGAATGATCGGTCGGGAAACTAGTTTTAGTGAGAAAAACTTTTTTGTTTTCAAAGAAAACACCTCCAAACTTTGTATTTCTTAGTTTTCTATGCTTTTTCATGATTCCACTAAGTTTGGTCGAAATCGGACATCTACATAATATAGCTTCCATGGAAAAGTAAGGTTGCAAAATTAGTCTTAATTAGTAAAACGTGCTGCAAGGGTACACGAACTTCAGCCGAGCCGCAGATAATATTTCTCTATTTTTTTCCATATGAGCCGTTCGCTTTAGCGCTCACTCTTGCTCTCACACTCCCACTCTCTCTCTCTGGCGCTCTTGGCAAAAGCTCGGTAATGTGCGTCGTACCTTGTTGTTGTATCATAGTATCGCATTCCACTCTTCTACATCTCTTTCCCACAAGCAAAAGCTTTTGGGAAAACTCTATAAAGCTTGCTTCACCGTGTAAAATCCGTCTTAGAGAGCTATATTGCAAGTACAAGAAATAAAGAGGAAACAAAATAAAACTAGAGCTATAATTTCAAACGATAATCCAACATCTACGCATTGAACACAAAACTAATCCTCATACCCACTCCCTTAGCTATGCTGAGCTCTCAGCCTCGCATCGTCAGAGTCGCCGTCAATTGGCTAAAAAGGACAAAGAATTGAGGCTACTCAAATGTGAAACGGAACAACTGAAAGCCGACTATGATGAACTGTTTGATGAATATCGCAATGAGCAACGTCGCCTGGAGATGCTTGGCACGAACTATTTCCGAATGAACGTCCAGAAGAAGCAACAGATTCAAAACTTGAAGCATACCCTAGGCTTTGCCTGTGAATGCATTTATCAAGCCCAGGCAGCCATACTGCAAACGCCAATTGAAGCTAGAAAATTGCACAAATTTAATGAAAATTTGGAGCATTTTATGACTGCCTTACGCAATTGTTGTTGTTTGCATAAATTACAGGAGCTGCAGCAGCAGCAGCAACAACAGCAGCAGGAGGAGGACACACTACAGATTCCACTCAATACGGCTGCCTCGCCCTCTAGGAACAGCAATGGGGCAACAGTTGTGACAAAGCGACGACCACACAGCAGCAGCAGCAGCAGGCGATCCAAGAAATGAACCAAATGTTAACCAACTTTTAGTGCAAGGTTTTGTTAGTTAATTTAGATCAGCGAAAAGAAAAAATGAAAAAAATTAAGAAAAATATGTTTAGATAGCAATAAAAGACTTAACAAAACGAGTTTTACTTCACTTGTTCAAAGGAAAACTGTCAACCGGGTCGAAACATAAAAAAATAAATGAAAATTTAATTCCCACCTACAAAAACAATGCAAAACAAACGCAAAGGCAGTTTGGGCTCCACCGACACCAAGAATACCTCCAAATCGAACTCTCGTCGCGCCTCGCAGCGCAGTGGGTCAACTGCAGAAGCCGACGCCAAAACTGAGGCCAAACCTGCCCATCCCAAAACGGCGGATAGCCTAAATATTGTGCCAGCTAGTACAGCTCCATCCACCATAGTGGGCAGTCCCGTGGTGATCGACAGTCGTGATATACTGCAACATGAAGAGACTCAAGCAGCTACCCAAGTGATGATCTACAATTCCTTCAATTTGGGACCATCATTCGGTAGCAAATTCCCCATACCCTATATACGTTATGTCATCGAACGGATGCTCAATGAGAAATTGTCGGGAAAATCGTATGCAGCCGCCGAGGCAGTCAAATGGGTGCGTGAAATAGCCGATGAGTTGAATTTGAAAATGAAGGGGAATTGCCATATGCCACGCTATAAGCATGTGGTTAGTGTCATCGTTTTTCAACAGAATGGAGCTGGTTGCTATTATGGGGCACGAGCTATATGGGATCTGAATTCGGATGATTATATTAAAGTTACCTACGATGGTGGCAGTTTTGTGTGCATTACCACCATATTTGGCTGTTATCAGTATTAGATTTAGAGTTGAGATCATTAAATCAGAGCAGAGCAAAGTAGGGGCAACATTTTTTGACATTTTTCAAAGGTTTTTTTGGGTATTACGGGATGGTAAATATCGAATACGGAAAAAAAATTCCAAAAAGATCGATTTGGAAGGGATTTGTCTTAAATATACTTTCCAAAATCATCCAAATGATCATCATTTTGGGTGATTAAAAGGATATTACAGACTTATCCCTCCCAAAATGGATACCGGAAATGGATATTTTTTAATCTTTTTTTCTAGGTGCAGTTTATAATAATTTAAGGTATTACAAAATCACATTTTAAGTGTATTTAAAATGTATGTCTAATTTTTACGTACTTGAAACTTTTAGTAGTTCCAAACTTCAAGTTTTGCATATTTTAATACCCTTGCAAAGGGTATTATAATTTTGGCTAAACGTTTGCAACGCATAGAAATATTCATTTTCGAACCCATAAACTAAATATATTCTTGATCAGGGTGACGAGCTGAGTCCATTGAGCTTTGTCCGTCCGTCCATCTGTCTGTCTGTCTGTTTTTATGCGAACTGGTCTCTCAGTTTTGAAGCTATCGAGCTGAAATTTTGCACAGAATCTTCTTTTTGCTGCACACTACTAATAAGTCGGAGCCGACCGGATCGGATGACTAAATCTCATAGCTTCCATAGGAACAATCGGTCGGAGAACTAGTTTTAGTGAGAAAAACTTTTTTGTTTTCATTGCAAACGTCTCCAAAATCTGTTTTTACTAGTTTTCTATGCTTTTCCATGATTTCACCAAGTTTGGACGAAATCAGACATCAATATAGTATAGCTGCCATTGAAAAGTAAGGTTAGAAAAATAATCTTTTCAATGATAACGTCTTCAGACTTTGTAATCGTAGGTTTTCTATGTTTTTTTTATAATTCTACCAAGTTTTATTAAAATCGGACAACTATATGGGATAGCTGCCATACAAAAGATAGGTCTGAAAAACAGTCTTAGTTAGAAAAACTTTGATGTTTTTAATGGTAGCATCCTGCAATTTTGTACTTGTTTGTTTCACATGCTTTCACATAATTTGACAAATTTTTGGCCAAATCGGATGACTATATCATATATCTCCCATGCGAACGATCGGTCGGAAAATGGGAAAAGAGTACATTATTGTAAATATTTAAACGAGCACTTGAAAGGGTATAAAAACTTCAGCACAGACGAAGTTGGCTTAGCCTTCTCGATTTAACTCATTTTAATGTTTTCACTTTCTGAAAATGCTAATCTAATTATAAATATAAAAGAGAATGACTTACTCTTAAGCATAAATGTGAACAATTTCAAAGAGAATTCTCTCATTAGTTATTTTCAATTTTAAACTAAACCTTTAACTGTTATTACTCAAACTACGCGCCACTTATCGATACTATATGCGCACGACTATCGATATATTGTGACTCCGTTCAAGTAAACAGCTGATCTGACACTGACAAGTTGGCAGCCCTCTGTAGCGCACATGTTTCTACGCAGCAGCAAATAAAAATAAAAGCAAATTAAACAAAATGAAGGTGAAAATGTTGAGTCGTAATCCGGACAACTATGTCCGTGAAACCAAACTGCAGCAGCACAAAGGTAACTTCACTTCCGCGCACTCTTTACTCCCCCGCTCATTGCTTACTTCTTTCAGTTCCAAGGAATTATGATCCGGCGTTGCATCCGTTGGAGGGACCGCGGGAGTATGTGCGTGCCCTGAATGCCACCAAACTGGACCGTGTGTTTGCCAAGCCCTTTGTGTGCAATCTAAGTGGACATCGTGATGGGGTGTCCTGCTTTGGCAAGCATCCGAAAATGCTGTCTACTTTGGCCACCGGAGCCTATGATGGTGAAGTGCGTCTTTGGGATTTGTCCAATCGCACCAGCTCACGCAGTTTTGTGGCCCACGATGGTTTTGTACGAGGCATAGCCTATGCACGAAATGGTGAACGTTTCTTCACGGTGGGCGATGATAAAACCATCAAAGTATGGAACTCTCAGGCTCCAGAAGTGGGCGAGGAGGAGGAACCTGTGAATACCATACTCAGTCGCTATGGCTTACATGGCATTTCACATAATAGAAAGGACAATAGTTTTGCCACCTGCGGAGAAGTGTGTGCCATTTGGGATGAACAGCATAATGATCCGCTCAAGACACTGAAATGGGGCGTGGACACTTTGCATACCATTTCCTACAATCCGGTGGAGACTGATGTGTTGGCCTGCTGTGCCAGCGATCGTAGCATCATTCTATACGATCAGCGTGAGGCGCAACCCTTGCGTAAAGTGGTGCTAACCATGAAGAGCAACAAATTGTGCTGGAATCCCATGGAGGCTTTCAATTTTACAGTGGCCAATGAGGATTGCAAGTGAGTTTGGTAAATTAATCCTTGTTAACTCTCCATTTATAAACTTCTTTGTAGCCTCTACACCTTCGACACACGCAAACTGCAGACCCCGCTCAAAGTACATTTCGATCATGTGGCCGCCGTCACCGATGTGGACTATTCTCCAACGGGCAAAGAGTTTGTTACAGCCTGCTATGACAAGACCATACGCATCTATCATGCCCACCAGAGTCACTCGCGGGATATATATCACACCAAGCGTATGCAGCATGTGGTCTGCATTGCCTGGTCTCTGGACAATCGTTACATATTCTCTGGCTCCGATGAAATGAATGTGCGTATGTGGAAAGCAAATGCATCGGAGAAATTGGGCATAATACGACCAAGAGAAAGAGCCAATTTTAACTATCAGGAGGCACTCAAAGAGAAATATGCAGCACATCCACAAATCAAACGTATTGCACGCCATCGCCAGGTGCCCAGACATGTTATGAATGCTCAACGGAAGATGCGTGTCGTTAAGGAGAAGGAACAGGTGAAGGAGGCCAATGTGCGTAAGCACTCCAAACCCGGCCAGATGCCACATGTCAGTGAGAAGAAAAAGCATGTGCTTAAGGAGGAAGTTTAGGGTTTATATTTAGATTTATAGATTAAGTATAGTTTAGGTCAATAATAAACCATAAAAATGATGTAAGGGAATGCCTCTTCGATTGTGTGGTCAAGTGAAGAGCCTTTCCTGTGGATATTTGTGGAATTTGTTCCAATTGTGTGGCAAGTTTGACCCTCCATTGTCTGTCCCATTGCCATTGTTTTAGGCTTTGGGTTCAGGTCAAGTAAAAGGTGACGAAATTTCATGTTTTCTGCACCCAATGGTTATCTACATACCATTATCTTATGAAATTTAACAAACAGTTTATCACAAAAAACCAAATCGCTATCTTTAAACGTAAATCTTTGAACCGAACCTATTCTAAATCCCGAGAGGAGAGGCTTCTAAGTCAAAAATACCCACGTTTGCATACATAGGTTATACCAAAACACAAATAGTTCAATTCAGAAGCGAATTTGTTCAAAAATGAACCACATTTCCAAAAAGTTGAGCAGTTTTGAACCCTGTAGGGAAATCCCTCCGATTTGTAGACCGTTTTAATGGTTTTTTTTTCAAATTCAAATTGAAATGGGTTCCCTCCCCAACGATAACGATAACCGAAGCACCTACAATGACGTGGAGCCCAACAACATGGCCTTATCTGGCACATTTCTGTTTATAAAAGATGGACAGCGCCGTCGATT
The DNA here is from genome assembly GCA_035044965.1 of Lordiphosa andalusiaca. Taxonomy (NCBI): domain Eukaryota; kingdom Metazoa; phylum Arthropoda; class Insecta; order Diptera; family Drosophilidae; genus Lordiphosa; species Lordiphosa andalusiaca. The sequence continues at coordinate 429,553 of JAWNNM010001363.1, read as the reverse complement.
GGAGCACAGTGTAGTCAGTTGTTGTTCGCCGTCGTTTCGGTCGTTAAGTTTTTTGTTTTCATTCTTGATTTGTTTATTAACGGCAAGAGCAACACTGCCGCCCTCCCCAGCTGGTTCCCGCCTTCCACACACCAACCCAGAAACAAGTTCTTACACAAATCCCAAATCAAAATGGAAGCACTGGGTGATCTTTTGAGTCCACATAGCGAACTGATAGCCAAAGTGGCCGGCACCATAACTACTCTACAGTTTCTATCTGGTGTATTTCTATTGAATGACATCCGTAAGAAGGGTAGCAGTGATGTTTATCCGGTGGGTCCGTTTTTGGGCGGTCTTGTTCTGTAAGTATATAAGTAAAAGGTAGTTCGATTCTGGTCCACTGAGCACACACACACACACACTCACTCATACAGAAACACACACTAAAACGACAATTGATTAAATTTATTTGAATTGTAACCATGACACTAAAGAAAATTGGCCATTTCTCAAGGTCAGAAATGTGAATTACATAAAAAAGTTGTCAGTATTATCTTCTTATCGACATTCAGCATCAGTCAGCACGTATTTCTTATCTGACAGTTTTATGTGCTGCTGGTTTATTTAATATGCTAGTCTGGTTTCTGAAATAGGGATAGTCGTCCACACAAGCATCTAATCAACTAAGCGACTGGGCTTAGCCACGTGTAGGAGAGTGCATTCCAAATGCAAATTAGTTAGCTACCAATGGGGTAGAGGCATACTCGCTTCCGCCTATATAGAGTTGAAGGACTTTAGTAAGCCGGCCGCATGTGAATGAAATTTCATCTATTTGTACATTATTACGAAGTGTACCTCATGTTGGTTTCACTTATCTATTTAATACTTCAGTTTTGGTGATAACCAAATTGTTAATACATATATTATTTCTATAAGCAATCTCACTTCACACACATATTTATTATCTGAGATACGTGTTTTAGTACCCTCGGCCATGGTGAAATGTTAAATGAATATCAATAATAACATTGACAGCCGGTTTCTGGTGTATCCCATAACATGTTTGAGATTAGAATGCATTGATATTGTGGTTAAACCATGATTTTTTGTATCAAATTTGGTTTCTTACCTTTTTTTATTAATCGTTTTCCAACATTTTTCTATATCTGGATATACTTTTCGTATATTTTCAACCATTTTTTGGTCTAGGGTTCTAAATTCAAGACAAGCTTTTATATTGCACATGTTTAAAAATCGTTAATCAATCAATAATTCGCTCTCCCAGACATTCTTTTATATTTCAAATAATTAAAAATCGTTTATTAATCACTAATTCGATCTCCCAGTTTAAGGAATTCAAAAAAAAAAAAAACGTTAGAAATGAGCTTAGCTTTAGCACTAGATAAAGGGGTATGAACATCAGGTCTAAAAGTAGCTAAATTTTTCAAAAATAATTGCTAGAAAAAGCTAAAAATAAATAAATTAACAAAAAAAATAAGCCAAGGAAGCTTTGTCTGTGTCTAAGTTTAAATAAACCTCCAAGTTCTCGAATATAATATTCTGATTTCGACCAAAAATTAGAAATAGAAATTTAGAAATAATCTCAGAATTTCTTTATTTATTTGCATTAATATTCTAAAACCCATTATGTTGCCCAAGACAGACCTAGGCAATAGTCATCCGAGTTTTACCAAATGTTGCAAGTACTCTTAATAGCATTTAATATTATTTAAAACGGCTAAGTTTACGTCCGCTAACATTAAAACATTTTAAAAAATTTTTGTACAATTAGGTTAAAGCTTAAAAAACACTCATAAACCAAGTTTTAAGTTAGGTCCATTGAGATTCTATTTCTTTGGAAACCCTCGGGGAAAGCAAAATTTCCCTAAAACCATTAATAATTCATTTTGCTCAATAAAAACCAAACAACTCGCTAATTTACCATATGATTTCTTATTACCTCGTTGATTCCGATAGCTCTAAGAATATTTTTTAATCAGGGCTGAAAACCGGTTTTTAACCCAACCGGCTCGAACCCGTGAACCTCTTTAGAATTAAAAGCAAACCCCGAACCTTTTCCAAACTTAAAATATCGGTTCGGATCAACAAAAATGGTGTTTCTGATTAAAATTGACATTCTGTCTAGCTATTCCATCTGTTATGTGGATAGTTTTGAGCAACTGAGTCTTAAAATGGAGTGCAAAATGAATTAAAGCAAACCTAGAATATCTTTCAGAACTACTTACATTAATCCCAAATATAGTGGCCTGTGATTTTTAAGGTTCTTGTCTCCCAAGCATTTCCAGTGATTCACAGGGCCATTTTTTTTTCTACAAAAACTATGAAATGGTATTTAACCTAATAGTTAATTATATTTTTATAATATTCAACATATGAATGTGGGCCACAAACCGTTTTCGACCCAAAAACAACCGGATTCCTATACGACGTGAGTAGTTTTTAGGTCGAAAGCGATTAAATATTACAACAAAGAACACATAGGATTAAATTAACTTCAAAAATTGATTAATGTTTAGTAATCATATGTGTATATATTGCTTTATTTTCTATTAATATTGTGTCCAGCATGGACTGAACCAAGGTTCGAACCAAAACCTTCTTCCAAAAACCTCGAACCTACTACTTTTTGACCCTAACCATTGGTAAATTTTGGTTCGAAACAGCGTTACGGGGATCCAAAAAAATATATGGGTTTGCCTGACCTGTTTGTAATATATTTAAATTCATGGTTTCAGAATTCTTACACTTTAAGTATTTGAAACTTTCTAGTTTAAGCACCCCTGACAATAGTACTCTAAGCTATATCTTTTTTGATTTAATTATATAAGTCTATACAGTTCTACGTTAGACAAATGTTCTCTCAATGAATTTGGTTAGCGTTTGACGTAGTAATTCGCGGTTTTCTGAGCGCACAACGCCAATCTAGTATTTTTTTTTAATATAGATATTTTTTAATATTTAGTTAATATAGAATAACCAGCTTTTTTTTGCAATGTATTATTAAAAAATGGAAATTGTAACGATAATTATTATCTTCACTTACAAATAGACTTGGCTATGTCAGTATACAGCTCTGCCTGTATTACATATTTGGGGAACAGGAAATTTTATGGCTTAGAAATCAATTAAATTCTTAACCTTTTTTTTAACGACTACCTAAAATATTCGAATTAGGCTATTGATTCACAGATGACCTCATCAATTTCAAACTTTCTGCCTTCCATCAATTTTGGAAATACATAATAAAAGTCACGGAAGGCTAAATCTAAACAAAATACTGAGGGTGGGGTAGTATTTTGGCTGGGACAACAATGCTTTTGTGTGACGTGGCTAGGTGTAGGTAGAAAATAGAACTTTGGCATTATTTTAGACTGTATATAATATGATAAAAATAATTTTTTGGCCTTTTTAGGGCAGCTGATGTGGATATTATAAATTAACTACTCATTTGAGGCTTTCTAAAAGTAGATGGTAATAATATATCGAGGGTGTCTCAGAAATCTCTAGAGATTTTCGTGTAAACCATTTCATTTCGAGCTACAACTGCTTGCCTTTATATGTGAAATGTCTTCAAAATGCTGGGCTGCTAGATTAGAAGACAAAAGTTGATAGATTTGAAACCGACTGTTTTCTTTCTCTAGCATCTAAAGCTCTCCTAGATTAGTTCAAAGTTCTATCGTTTATACGAAAATCTGTAGAGATTTCTGGAATACCCCCGTATAAGTCAGAATTCATATCTCTTTTGATATTTTCTGAATATTTCTAAGGTGGCGACCGTGCTTCTTAGATTCTATATTTTTCTTTAAGAATACTTCTTCAATTACTTGGTTTCAACTTTTCATCTCTATCTTTTCCTTTTCCATTCCAGAACTGTACTCAGCCTGAAGCTGGGCCAAATTATGCAGGATGCGGCCATGACCAATACCAATTGGATTGGTTTGGTGATCAATTCCATTTTCCTGGCTGGTTTCTATTATTATGCTTCAAGTGGAAACCGTAGCAATATTTGGAAACAAATTGGCTACTCCACCGCCTTCCTGTTGGTCGTGATGACCTATGCCAATTTCGAGGATCCCAAGAAGATTGAATTCCGTTTGGGTATGTTGATTACAGGTATATTGGTGTGGTTGGTGGGTGGACCACTGTTGCATCTGCCCAAGATTATTGAGAAGAAGAGCACTGAGGGTATGCCATTTCCTATTATATTGGCCGGTAATATGGTTGCCTGTTCCTGGACGATATACGCCATTTCCATTAAGAATACTGTGATGGTGGTAAGTGGTAAAAGTCTAAGAAAATAAAATAAAAAGGTTAATAATTGTTTCTCTTTGTAAGCTTCAAAACCTGTTGCTGCTGACTCTGGGTGGTATTCAGTTGTCCCTGTTTGCCATCTACCCAAATACGCCGCCAAAGAAGTCAGCCTCAAAGTCAAAGAACGCCAAAAAGGACAATTAAAATCAAAAAAAAAAACAGAACTTAGTTAGGATCAAGCAATAATAATCTTAAAATGCCACCAAAATTATTTTTCTATATAAGAAATATTTTCTTATCGGCGAACAAAAGACAGCGGGGAGTGGAAGGATGGAGTGAGAGATGAGAGTGTGTGCTTAGCTTAGCTAATTAAAACTAAAATCTGTTATTAAAACTACTTGCAATTTTTGACAATAATTCAAATCTTCCAAAAAACAAATAGTTTTTTCTATGTAAATGTATATAAATCAAACAAAAAAAAAATGTGAAAAACTTTTACCACAATCAAAGATGTAAATTTTATTTATTCCTTTGGTACAGTGGAGTTGTAATGGGCGCCCAGTTGATAGATGTGACGATGATAACAGATGACCAGGGGTGAGCCGCCAAATTCTTCTTGTCCCAGCAAGGTGGCGACACCCTCAGCCTGGATCACCTCAATTGGCACCTTGAGCAGTGAAGAGATGGCCTTCAATTCGATATGTCCACCCCAGGCATGGGTTTTGGCTATATCCTGGCAGTATTGCTCAAATTGTACATCATTGAGTGGATCACCAGTTTCGGGATGCGTCATATACGGCAGCAGGGAGTCCTTGTGCGCCCTCACATAGTTGGCCGTCTCCTGACGCAGCTCCGGAACGCTATGTCCGGGTAATGCATTCACTATCAGTTGATGTCTTACCGCATGGTAAAGACAATCTCCATCCGAGGAGATGGAGTGCAGTGACAAGTCGCGTGCCGCCAATTTGTCGTTGATCTGCTGCAGTTCGATTTGTTTGGGTGAGGGCTGATCGGCTGCATTTTCCAATTCCGCACGTATCTCCTCCTCACGTTGACGTGCCTCCTGGGCCTTTTTGTTGCGACGCTTTTGGGCCTTGGACAAGCGCTGACCGCTTGGCAACGCCGTCTCCTCCTTGTCTTCCTCTTCCTCCGGTGCCTCTTCTTTTTGAACCACCGGCAAAGCTGCCTCTTTCACTTCCTCTGGCAGTGGCTTAGATTCAGCCGCCTTAAGTTCCTGCTTCTGACGCTGCTCCAGTTCCCCCTCCAGTTTGGCCATTTCCTCCAGAAATTCCTTGCGTTTGTTTTTGTTGTTTTTGGGGGCATTCTTTTTCATTGCCTGCAGTTTGGCCTGGAGCTCCTTGCGCTCTCGGCGGTGACGACTGGCCACATCTTCCAGCGTCACCTCGTCCAGACGTGCTTCAAGAGTTTCAACTTCAGTGGCCATTTTGCTTAAAACTAAATTTATTTGCAAATTAAATTATTTTTAACTCTCCTTGCGGCCGTGTCTGTCAGCGTTGCCAGTCTGGCTATTTGCCTGAACGGATTTAGCTATTTTGTAAGTTGAGAGCCAAAAACTATATATTTTAGCTGGCACTTGCAATTGTAGCTATTTAAAAGCTAATTTACACCGGGAGTGCGTTATGCGTTCATAGCTAACAATTAGCTTTTTCCCCCCATACAAAAAAAGCTGATTGTTGGCTATTAAAGCATAAGGCAATCCTAGTGTAAATACCCTATAAAAAAAGCTATGTAGCTATTTTTAGCCACTTGGGGTATTAGCAGTTGGCAGCACTGGTAACAGTTAGTGAGAGCAGACCACAGAGTATCGATACTAAACTACTTTCAGCTGTTTTTAAGTAGTTTAGCTATCGCTATCGATAGCTGATGGAGGGAAAATTCAAAATTTAATTCAAATTTGATTAACAAAAACTGGGAAAAAAACGCGTTGTTATATACAAACTGATGAAGGGACACGACAATCTTTTGATGCCCAAAATAAATCAAGATAGTTAGCTATCTTCTCTGGGAAATTATTGCACAGCGAAAGAAAAAGGTTAAATCGTCCTTCATCTGCAAAAAGATCAAATAAAATATCAAAATTCTAACCTATAATATAACTATTTATTTATTAAAATTATACTTTTTAGTACTAAATATGTGGATTTTTATCATATTTTATATCAGTATTAAATATCTATTATACTAAATATCGTTATCATTTTTTTCTGTGTGGTCTTTTATTTGTGAGCCTGTGATAGTTTGATTTTTCCTTTATTTATTTATATATTATTTACCAGAGACGATAAAATGATTACCTTTCCAAACAGATTTCCACTATCCACCAAAATTGGGAGTTTATTAATTTCTATGTCGCATTTCTATGTCGCTTCGATAACAACGGTTTGTGTATAATTCCAAATATTTTTCCCAGTTCGGAACAAATGAAGAGCCAAAAAGTGTTTCATATACCAATTCTTACCTATTCTAAAATATCATAAGCATTTAAATCATTATCACAGCCATCAATCACGAGCAGAACACACCCCTTGAAAAAACCTTCCATACCTTCTTTATCAATAACTAAAATTAGCTTAGATTAACACTATTTTGTTTTTTTTTTTTTTTTTTTTTTTTGGAAAAACATTCGACGCAGCTTTTCCTCTCAGATTGAAGGTGGGGGACACAACAACAATCCTCCCAATAAACCTTGTCTATAAATAATTACAATTTAAACTAACCAACCAGACAGTGGGAGATGGGTCAGCCACTCGCTTGGCATGCGCTCTGAAAATAATCTCATCTGTAGGGAGGGGGTTGCGATTCCACAAGATGGACACGCTGAAAACAAATGTTAACTAATCTCTCTCTCTCTCTCTCACTCTCGATCCCCTGCCCACAAATCTAAACTGGAAATCATTTAACTAATTGATAATCGGTAGACTATGGGCAACGTGTGCTTGTTTAGACGTCAACTGTCTAGATGCAAGGCGCCAAACTTGGGATTTTCTTACCGTTCAATCAGCTCAGCTGATTGTGGTGATAGCCTCCGACTGGAGGTGGTGGGTGTGCTAAAACCTCTGTTGCATAAATCTCCACCCAAAGTTCTAAAAATAATTGAAACTACTACGAATCAATAATCAGTGGCAATCAGTCCACCCGGTTGCATGCCTGCGAAACGTAAAAGCCCCCTCATTAGGCAGAAGAAATACTATATAGGCTGTATTGTACACTGTACATGTATTAGGGCATTATAATACCTCCATAAATTTAAATGGCGTTCCCTTATCATTCGAATACGAAAACGAAAAAGAAACGAATTTCAATTTGGAATTTATAAATAAATTAATAAATATCAAATTTTAATGCGCTTCACAAAACAAAACCAAATAAAAAAATGAAATGCATTTGGGGGAATCTTGTTTTGTGTGTGTGTTTTGTATTTTTTTTCTCTTTTTCTCAAAAGATTGTCAAAGTGTATCGCTTCAGAGAGAAGGACAAAAGAATGTTATGGTTTCCATCTATTCAAAAAACAGCATTTCACTGATAACCACATTTGGGCGACTTAGATAATGGCAAACAATACCCATGGCTGATGATAAGTGGTAGGGGGCTTGTTTACCTAACAAATATTTATTTAGAAACAAAAAATGCATTGTGATAATAATCTTAGCTAATATTAGCACATTAATCTTCTAATATATAATATGCTGTAAAACTTCTATGATACAGATCGACCCGTATTTATACAGTTTTTTGGTGTATATCAAATGAAAATAGGCCCCTCTGTAGAAAAATGTTTTATGTATATTTTGACAATACTTTAAAATTGGAATGATTTTTAATTTGTCAACAGAAATATACACTTTTCTACCACCTCTCTCTCATTTTTCTAAAGTGATTTTAGTATTTTTTAGTATTTCAATAACATAAAAAAGGCGTAGCGCCATCTGTCATTCAACCACATAAGTGATTTCTATCTGTTTGCAATACGAAAGTCGATTAAGTTACTTGGAGTTTAGAGAAGACTTGAAAATTAACCTTGCAAATTTCGAAATACGACTCGAAAGAGACTTGAAGAAAACTCGAAAGTGAGTTAAAACTGATCAGAGGTCAGGGTTAAAAGGACGCTTTAAATAGAGCCGCTTCTAGTGTATTATTATGTTCTTCCGGCAAAAGTATAGTTTGTAATCAATAAGTCAGCTCATTTATGACTATTTTAATCAGACCGAGGACTCAAAAATGACTGCAATTCTAAAATTTAAGTAAATGTCAGCAAGGTTTTAACAAAATTCAACTAGATTGAGTCTTTGGATTATTAAAATGAGATTACTGTCAGAAGCGATTAAGAAAAGCCACAAGAATGACACTTGCATATGCTCACAATGTGATTTATTGAAATGCGACTCGAGAAAGACTCGCAAATGACTCGAAAATGAGTCGAAAGTGATTAGAAGAATGGGTTTCAAAGGACTCTTCTAGAAGTCTTTTGCCTAGGCTACCATTATCTCCTGTAAAATTAATCTTTTGATGCAAGAACAGACAGTTAAATCTAAGAAAATAAAATTCAACCTAATATGATCACATTCGAGACCTGGGATTGACTAAAATCGTTATAAATGCGCTTACTTTTTGATCATAAATCATACTTTTCTACGTTCGAGTTTTGTTGATTTTGATATATTATTATATATTATTATATTATTATATATAGATCCGCTACAAGAATTGGTCAAGATCGGATAACCGAAAGTCAAGTTACAAGCAAAAGAAAGTTCGCAACCGCAGCAATGCTTACTGCTGCAGCAAAAAACATAATGAGCATACACTTTTGCAGGTTATTTCGGGCTTAACTCACAGCCGCACATTGACTAGCAAAGGGTATAAGATTTATACGAATTATAGAGCATTCCAACCTCTCAAAATTCGTTCATCTATGTTCATTAATACGACATAGCCTAGAGCACATAAATCATTCCATTCAGTCTGCACATATTTGAAAGATGGAAAACTACAAGAAAACAAAATAAATAGTTGAAGAATTGCGTGCAAAATAAATAGCACGCAATACGCGTTCAGAAAGAGAGGGATGGGGTTGGGGATGGGGCGACCAAACCAAGGTAAACCAAATTCTACAAAATATATCAACCAATTTGCAATGCTTAAATTGATTGCAAAATACTACAACTACTTAGTATTAAGGTGTAGAGGCAACAAAATTCTTGAAAGTGTTTAAGTACTAAATTTAGCACGGCGTGCGACTGCCGGCTTATCAATGCACGCCCGTCCGTTCCCTCAGCAGCATAAACTACAAAAATTTTCATAAATATAGAACTGATTTGGTTTATTTTTGGGGACACTATCTCTATCTCTCCCTCTCACTTAGCCGTAACTGACCTAGAGCACCTGATCGAGGCGTGATCATGCAAAACTATACTAAATGGAACAAACTGTTGGCAAGCATTATCAAGCCATTTCTTTCGTATCTTTTTGGCAACGGAAACATTTAAAAATTATCCTTATCCTGCAAAACTATACAAAACTCTGGGGTCAATGGAAATACAATTATTGTTGGACTATCTCCTGCGTAATTTTCCATTGCATTAAAGAAATAAGAAACGGTTAATTTTTGCGATTTATTATTATGCAAACCAATCGATGTCTATTTACAGACTCAAATAGAAGCTGAAGCTGAACGACTACCGACTACCGATCACGTTTTCAACTTGTGCTCTGTCTCTCGGTCAGGCGATGGAGCTGTAGTTTCATTGACATCGCTAGACATCGGCATGCCTGGGCTATCTCACTGGCTAGACCCAGGTCTGATAACCAAAACTAGAGAGGTTCCCAAACAAGCGGGCAGGCAGAAATCACTTAATTGTTGCCCCGTTAATCACTGAGCAAACATGTTGAGCGATTTTGGACTTTTGTATACACTATGGATGGAGTCGCCTATTAGATATTAGCACACACGCACACGCACACATTTCGTCACACTGTGCTAGATAGTTAATATCATTTGGGGGATTTAACAGGTTTATGACTCAATAAAGTAATCAAAAGAGTGACAGGTGTTCGGAGAGTTGCTAGGCGAATTAATGAGAGCCACTAAAGGGATTTGAGTTTAGAAAAATAGAAGAATTTAACCAAATCAAAGTTTTCTCAAATATATTTAACATTTTTGAATAATATTCTTACAGAATAAACTTTAAAATTTGTTATTCTTAATTTAGTGATTTTTTTTATCAACTTTCCCACATATTTCTCTAACCCAATTACTCATAGAAATACTTATTCTTTCATTCCGTTGCCTTGTACAAACAATGCCACCCCTTCCCCTTCCCACCTAGCCTCTTCCCACATAAACTACAAATAAATAAACAAAGTTTTGCAATTATGCATTACATTTTTGCTCATGTAAGAGAATACAGTTCGTTGAACTGAAAAACTAGCAAGCTTTTCAGAGGAAGTTTTCCAACCTTTTTATACACTTGCAGAGGGTATATTGAAATTTATTCAATATTTATATTGAAATATATATACATAAGGTATATATATTCTTGATCAGCATGACGAGCTGAGTCGATATAGCCATGTCCGTCCGTCAGTCTTAAAGCTATCGCCACCAAACTTTGCACAAAGTCTTCTAGTACAAATACGCTGCACATTTGTCGGTACCGGCCGGTTCGGATGACTATAACATATGGCTGCCATAGGAACGATCGGTCGAAAAACTAGTTCTAGTGAGAAAACTTTTTTGTTTTTCAGGCAAACGTCTCCAAACTTTGTATTTCTTAGTTTACTATGCTTCTCCATGATTTTGCCAAGTTTGGTCGAAATCGTACATCTATATAGTATAGCTGCCATAAAAAGTTAAGCTTAGAAAATAAGTCTTAGTATGAAAAACTTTTTTGTTTTCAATGTAAACCTCTCTAAAATTGGCACATATTTATTTTATAAGCTTTTACACAATTCTTCAATGTTTTGTCCAAATCGGATGACTATAGGTTATAGCTGTCATAGGAATGCTCGGTCGAAAAACTAGTTTTAGTGAGAAAAACTTTTTTGTTGTTTAAGCAAACGTCTCCAAACTTCGTATTTACTAGTTTTCAATACTTTTCCATAATTTTGTAAAATTTGGTCGAAATCGAACATTCATAAAGTATAGCTGCCATACAAAAGTAAGTTTAGAAAATTAGTCGTAGTATGAAAAACTTTTTTGTTATCACTGTAAACCTCTTTTAAATGGGCATACATTTATTTTATAAGCTTTCACACAATTCTTCAAATTTTTGTCCAAATCGGATGACTATAGGTTATAGCTGTCATAGGAACTATCGGTCGAAAAACTAGTTTTAGTAAGAAAAACTTTTTGGTTTTCAAAGAAATCGGCTTTAAATTTTGTATATCTTAGTTTGCTATGCTTTTACATAATTCCACCAAGTTTGGTCGAAATCGAACATCTATATGGTATAGCTGTCATACAAAAGTGGAGTCACAAAACTAATTTTATTGAAAGAAACTTGTTTGATTTCAGTGGATATGTCTGCTGCAAGGGTATACAAACTTCCGTCGAGCCAAAGTTAATTTTCCTCTATTTTTTTTTGCTAAAAAATCCCAGCCAGACTGCCAGGTTAATTCAATTAAATTTAATATCTACAATTCAAAATCACCAGCGACAGAAAAAATGACTCATTAGTCATTAATGTCTACGCATTTCTAGTTGTATCTACAAACTCGCACAGATTCATTTGTATCTGTGCAGTGCAATGCACGCATTTAACATTGAATGCAATGTTAATGTTCATGTTTATTATTTATTTTTTTTTGCTCAGTTTTATGTTAATGTCACATAAACCGGAACACATTCGGTGATATGAAAATGAAGGAAGAGGTGAATGTCGATTTATGTTGTACATTTTTATAGTTTTAGTAAAGAAAGGCGGAATTGTTTGCCTATTTATAGTATTTTTTGTAGTTTTTTTTGCTTTAAAAGTTTGCCAACATTTTTTTTTATTTCGTTGGGTGGACTCTGTGAACCTGCATTGTGTGGGAACTGTTGATATATCAGATTTAGAGAGAAATTTTTGGCAAATAATCATTTTTTTTTTGTGGTTTAACTTTAACCTATGGTTCGAGCATCAAATGCCTTAATTAAGAAAATTGTTTACCAAAAATAGGTAATTAGTTTGATATGTTATTTCTAATTACCCTTCTGCATTGTACAGAAATCACCTGATAAGATTTGTATCCAAAACTTGATCATCCAGACTTACTCAATGCTTAATGAAATCGTTTACTAATTAAAGTTGCATTGAACTGATCAAATTGCTTTGCATATTTTATAATTAAGTTGCTACCTGATAAACAAACATCAAATCGCTTTATTAACAAAATTTAACAAAAATGAACCAAATGGCGCAGAGTTAATTTATGAAATATTTTTGCATATTTATAGAACTGAAATTTAAGACTTAATGAGAAGAGAAATGTTATGAGAAAGCAACGTGCAAAGCATTTCCTTGAGGAAAATCAGCTTTTTGGTCAAATTTTTTTAAATAGAAAACAACTTCATAATTTTCGCTCAAAAAAATGTATTTCTAGTTTTTAAAAAATCGACCTTAAATAATGGAAACTCGCTCTAAATTATGCAATTTTAATCTAGAACATCACCCTATTATTTAGAAAAATATGAAAAGGCTTATCTTATTTTGTCTCTTATACTTAGAAGATATTCGAAATTCATTTTTTAAACAACTAACAAATAGGCTACAAGTCTATTATGTCTCATGTGTCGCGCTGTCTAAAGGCAACCTAAATATTGTCAACAATTTAGAATTTTATTTTCTAAAATACATTTTGAATGACCCTTTGACCCATTTTTGTAACCAAACTTCTTAGTTTTAGGGTGGAAATAATAATAAAAACTACTTTCCGAATATTGTATATAAGGCATGCTCTGAATTTCACAACTATTTTGAAAGTAAGTCGAACGAAGTTCCAATTTTGATAGCTCTTTTTTATAGAAAATTAATTGTCAAAATATGAAGCAAGTTTTAGGCGGCTCCAGGAACACACAACACCACAAACCAGTATCAATATTTGCCTGTCAAATGTCAGTCCAACAGCCGCATCTATGCTATGCTATACTATGCTATAATGCCATGACTGCTTGGGAATTCTAAAGCAATATGAGTGAACAAATCAATGGCGCTCTCCGCTCGATACATTCCTCTCCCATAAATATCGAAGCTGTGAGAGCTCGGTGCTTCCTAATCTCTCAAATTGCATTGCTCTCCTCTCTCAGTTTCTGTTCCTTACTCCCCTCACTTAAAAGAATCAAACTGAGAACGAAAATAGCTCGATTTTCGGAGCATAAATTTTCAAAATTTCAAGATCACACCTATTCGTTTTGGTTTTCTGTTGGGTGTGTTTATTGACCCGTTATTTTTATACCTTTTATGAATTACTTAATATTCTTTCAGTTTGTAAGATTTTCCTCGAACTTGCCCCATTAGAAAATATAAGAAATTCAGTTTGTGTGGTGCAGTAGGTAATGTGTGTGTCTGCTGTTTAAGAGGTAGTGGGTTCATTCAAGCCACAAAACCTCTTAAACCTCCATCTCTGAGATCTGTGCGTTCATACGGATAGAAAGACAGATAGACGGACATGACTAGGCTTTTGATGCTGATCAAGAATATATATACGTTAAGTGGTCGGAGATGCTTCCTTCTGACTGGCTCTGTACCTACGAAACAGAGTATAAAAATCGCAGAAATTTTAACTAGATGGAGATGTGGTTTAAGCGCCGAATTAGTTAAACAATAGAAAAATATCAATGAGATTGATTTTCGGGTGAATTCTTTTCGAAAGGCACTTCAGTAATACCTTTGATTATGAAATAATATTAGCATATTAACTATTTAAAGAAAGACCACCTTACAATGGAGAAAATAAGTTCTTTTCGAAGAATATTAAGTTGCCATATTCATTCCCTTGGAAGTATATACTTTTATTTAGTATAGCAAATTTATCAAATGAATTGCTAAATGCAAAAACCAACTGCAAGTAAGTCCTTCCTTAATGAAAATCAATCAAGTTCTAGTACATTTAAGCTATTATAATCATTGGTGCATTCCATATTCTTATCTTAACGCTAACCACTTCATATCAATTACCCCTAAAAAATCCCCTTTAAATATCCTCTTTATAATTATGAAATTTTTGTTAGCTTACAATACACTCAAAATCTCGTAAGCCTCAACTGGGTCACCTTTTGGCTTATCAAGGTATATATAGAACAAAAAAAAAGAAGCTGATTATCATTATTACCTTATACATTCGAGTGTTTATATGTATATATAGGGGTATAAAAGTCCAATTATAAGTATAAATAACTACAATACACGATTGTAAAAAAAGGAAACAAAAATAATTATCATTAAAAATTTTCCACCCCAACCCGCGCAGTATTAAAAGGTTAAGAGATCGAAGGGTTTATCTCCTGACGGCTTACTAATTTCTTTTGTAGTACAAACTGACGTCAATCGTTGCAGCACAAAAAAAAATTGAAAAAAAAAAAACATTGTAACTTTCCTCTCGAGTGATATAGTTAAGTCAAGGTAAGAGCATTACATAAATAGAATTTGTTTGCCAGTATATTTTTCTATTTTTAGTCATAAACTTTGTAAACAGGGACTGTTTGTCTATTGAGTTTTGTACCCTTCTATTGATAATGATAATTGGACCCTTAGCTGAAAGTTATTTCTAGCAACGGGTGTCCGGGTGTGGTGCAGCGAGTGGTGTGTGTGTGTGCCTGCTGTACAAGAGGTAGTGGGTTTGATGTCGAAATCTTAGAATACAGTTTTTACTTTATAAAACTTACATACGGTCACCCTTACTAGCTAATGGCGCCATTTTTGAAGCACCTAGTCATGAAAAAGCTTCTTAGACTAAGCGAAAATTTCTGTGCGAAATTAGAGCCACAAAAAAAGGAGTCTAACTGGCCCTTTGGGCTATGTAAAGTGAAATATATAAATATTTTTTTAACGTTTCTACTCAGAGAAAAAAATAGAGGAAAGTTAACTTCGGCTCGGCCGAAGTTTGCATACCCTTGCAGCACATTTTTAACTTATTTGAAGGACATATCCATTGAAAACAAACAAGTTTTTCTCAATAAGACTACTTTTCTGACTTTACTTTTGTATGACAGCTATACTATATAGATGTCCGATTTTGACCAAACTTAGTGAAATTATGGAAAAGCATAGCAAACTAAGAAGTACAAAGTTTGGAGGCGTTTTCTTTGAATACAAAAAAGTTTTTCTCACTAAATCTACTTTTTCGACCGATCATTCATATGACAGCTTTAACCTATAGTCATCCGATTTTGACAAAACTTTGAAGAATTGTGTGAAAGCTTATAAAATAAATATATGCCAATTTTAAAGAGGTTATCATTGAAAACAAAAAAGTTTTTCTTACTAATACATTATTTCTAACCCTAATTTTCTATGGCAGCTATACTATATAGATGTACGATTTCGACCAAAATTGGCAAAATTATGGAGAAGCATTGAAATCTAGTAAATATAGAGTTTGGAGATGTTTGCACTAAAACAAAAAAAATGTTCTCTCTAGAACTAGTTTTTCGACCGATCGTTCCTATGGCAGCTACATGTTATAGTCATCCGATCCGGCCGGCTCCAACAAATGTGCAGCGTGGTGGCAATAGCTTTAAAACTGACTGAGGGTATAGCATAGAAACAGACGGATATGGCTATATTGACTCAGCTCGTCATGCCGATCAAGAATATATATACTTTATGTGGTCGGAAATGCTTCCTGCTATGCGTTACAAATATCTGGACCATTTCAATATACAATCTGCAAGGGTATAAAACTTTTTTAAAATATCCATTGGATGATTTCCGTTATCCATTTGGAAGGGATATGTCTAAAATATCCTTTTAATCAACCAACGAAGCTAAAAATCATCCAAAGGATATGAAAAATGATGATCATTTGAATGATTTTGCAGCTCCGCTGGATGATTAAAAGGAGTTTTAAGACATATGCTCTCCAGATCTTTTTCTTTTCTGTGTAGTTAATCAACTTGTCGCGCGACCATATCACCTGACTTTATCAATTCCTGTTCTCCAGCTATTCGACTGCCCTGTACTTTTCTCAATGTTAAGTTCAATGACTAAATTTTGAACGTGATTTCTTGTTGTTGGGCACAGTTGCTGTTTCTTTATACTTTTGGCTATGTTTAATCAGCTTTTGTGTTATCAGTTTTATGTATTGTACAATGTTGGCCTAGTTTTTTTATTATATTTTCGGTAGATGGTGCAAATGAGACCTGAGGAAGGCCAATTTGTTTATTCAGGTTTTGTTTTTAAATAAGAAAATTATTCCAAAGCAGCTCTATTGAGCTCGCGTACTTAAGAACAGGTACCAGGGGTACTTAGGAATCATAGAACCAACCACAAATCCCGAATTCTGCAAATACCAACCCTAGTTCCTGTGAATTATCACTTCGAAAATGAGTTTTTTCCGAGAAAATTCGTCCCTTGTGCCTTCTTTATTATTTTGAAACATTTTCACAACATTCAAACCAAATCACAGTTCCTGTTGCAAATCACTTTACCGATTTGTGTTCATCTCAGTCCAACACCACCCCACTTGGGGAACCTACTCGTACATCAAAAGTTTTTAAAAATGGAAAGTCGCCCGTATATGTAAAAAAAAAATGTAAATTGCCCACAACATCCGCTTGCCACAATTATAATTTCCAATTTAAAACTGCAAAAAAAAAAAAACAACACAGAAATAGATTAAGGCGCAACTGTGGAGGCCGCCTAATGACAAGTGCAACAAAATTTCAAGTGCATCATCCATCCAGTGGAGAACTCATCTGGTCATTTGGCGAAAAGGGCACTGGCACCGGCACCCAAAGAGAAACAAAATAAAAACCCTGAGAAAAATACATCGGCATACCAGAGAGACATCAAGAGAAGTGGCCGGCCTCAAAGTGCAACAAGCCACTCAGGAAACTACCTTTCAACATCGACAAACCGGCTTGCCCACCTCAACAAACTAGGCAAGCGAGTAATGCCGGCCGGTCTACCCCTCCCCAAAAAAAAAAAAAAAATGGATGCTGAAGAAAGTCTTACACAAGTTGGAGATTTAACGGCCACACGAACCACTTGAATGAATGAAGGGTTCACACCGAGTTGCATTATCATTAGGCGATAAAAACCGAGTCACGCATTTATGAGAGAGCATTTTGATGGTACTACCTAAACCCGAACCCCGTCTCCATGAGTGAATGTCATTGAGACACGCACACACTTTCCAAACTGTGCAGCGATTGCACACAAAATAAATTAAAGACACTCGAGCGACAGTTTCCCAGTTGACGTGGGTACAATGGATTTCTATGTGGGCTGGAGTGCTGGGAATGGGAGCGATATTTGAGCCGCTTAAAAGACAAAAAAAAAACGAAGAAAAATGATCGGAAAATTGAAATTTTTCATAGTTGAAATTATTCAAATTTACTGTAGGTGTGGGTGGCATATAAAGTTACCTAACTGGCAACTGGTTTGGTATCAAACATTTTTGGAAGGTAAAAGGTAGTCCAATAAAACTTTGAGTTTTTAGTTAGCCAACACCTTTAGCAGCTACTGGCGTCAGCTAAAGCCATTACGAGTTCAAGTTCTTAAAGGTTTATTATACCCTTGCAAAGGGTATTATAATGTTGCCCAGAAGTTTCCAACACATAGAAATATTCATTTCCGACTCCATAAACCATATATATTCTTGATCAGGTGCTGCACGCTACTAATATTTCGAAACCGATATATATATCTCATAGCTCCCATGGGAACAATGGGTCTGAAAACTAGTTTTAGTGAGAAAAACTTTTTTCTTTTCAATGGAATCGTCTCCAAACTTTGTATTCATAGGTTTTCTATGGATTTTTATAGTTCTACGAAATTTTATTAAAATCAGATAACCATATGTTATAGCTGCCATTCAAAAAATGGGTCTGAAAAACAGTCTTAGTTAGAAAAACTGTTTTGTTTTTAATGGTAGCATCCTGCAATTTTGTATTTGCTTGTTTTTCATGCTTTTACCCAATTCTAGAAGTTTTTGTTCATATCGGATGAACATATCATATAGCTCCCATACGAACGATCGGTAGGAAAAATGGGTTGTTGTGAGAAAAAAATTATTTTTTTAAATATTTAAGCGAGCAAGCATATAAAAACTTCGGCACAGTTGAAGTTAGCTTAGCTTTCTCGGTCACACATTAATTTGAAGTAACTGGTTCCTTAATTTTGAATTTTATGAAGTTCAGGGTCTCCCCGAAATTTCTATAAATTTTGGTAAAAACGTTCGTTCTTTTAACTGAACTAATATAACTTTAAACCTGTTCTGAACTGAATTCAACCACAAACCGAACCGGCAGTATTTCGAAAACCACAAAGCAAAACGGTTCGGTTCAATTCAGTTCATCGACGAGTTTCCAGACTTGACCTTTAGGCAAAAAAAAACAGGAAAATGTGGGATTTATATTTTCGTCGTCCATCTAATTTTCTATTAAACTTAGGGAGACCACTTAACGACAGAATTAATAACTAGCTACGCCGGATTGATGTACCTTTTAAGCATTATCTCTCCTGCAATTTCCTACATAGGTCTTAATATACCTGCTACCATCAGACTGCATACATTTCGTGGAAGTTTCTTCTTGATTTGAGAATCTATAATCCAACAAAGACAATCATAAAGAATACTATACTATTCTTGCAAGGAAATTGTCATGTTTGGCGCCTGAATATCTGAATTCATATAGCTGATTTTTGGGAACTCACTTTAGAAATCATAAAACAGAAAAAGAAAATTGTACATTAAGAGTGAACCACTGAATTGAGCCGAAACCGCAGTTCAGTTAGCTTCAAAAACCATAAAATGAAACGAACCCTCAGTTCGAAAACGGTTCGAAAAGAATTTTGGCCTTGATTGAAGTCTACGCCGCTTACGTTAGCCAGCAGCTGCACTCTGCAACCTTAAAATTGAAGTAGCTTGACATTGCAGTAATCCCCTATATATGCTTCCCTTATATCCATCCATATGCCCTACCATTTACACAGTACGTGAAACTACACTCATAAAACATTCGCCCTGAAAACTAGAAATTCTCCTATGAAATCCATCCTAAGGCGATTTACCCTTAAATTAAGAAAAATATTTTCTCATATATCCAAATTTTCAAAGTTTCAGAAAAGTTTTTCATAAATGAGAAAAAGTTTTCTAAATTTTATATTTGAAATATTTTCTCATATATGGAAAATTTTCAAAGTTTCAGAAAAGTTTTCTAAATTTTAGGGTGAATCGCCTTAGGACGGATTTTATAGGAGAATTTCTAATTTCCAGGGCTAATTTTTTTATCAGTGTAGATATTAAAGAGAGCGCTGCATAAAATATAGAAAATCTCCACGACAACTTTTACACAAAACCCCCCGTCATGAACGACACAGACTTTCGGTCTAATTGATTTAGGAGTTGACAGATTAAACATAAATTGCATAAAGAAATGCGTAGGCCCAGGTACATATGTATGTACATGCTCTGAGAGAGACTGGCCATAAACTGGAAAACCACTCAAAAGACGCGACGAGTTGCCCTCATTAAGATAAGTGAGCTCGCACATCCGATGGCCGAGTGGGAAACCATAGCTAAATGAGGGTTAATACCTTCTTAAAATTCTATGATAAGATAAAGGCCAAATCAGCTAAAAAAAACGGGTTGGTGGAAGCTGATCATGTCTCCGACGACTGATGTGAACGGCGCCTAACAAAAACCGAACATCAAAAATAGCAACTACAACTAAATTCAATATCAACTAAGTAATGCAACATGCAATCAAAATGCAAACACCGATCAGCATAAGCCAAACGCAAAAGAGAGAGAGAGAGAGGGAGGCAAAGTTAGAGAGCCAGCGAGCGCATTCTAGAAAAGAGAGTGCGGCATTGGACGCCGCAGTTCACAGTCTTGACGGCAAGTCCCTAACACGGCCAGTTCATTCGTCTTCGCAGTGCCGAGGCGGAACCACCAAGTAGAAACGCGACGCGGAGCGTTTTTTTTTTTGTATTGTCGTCTAAACTACAAAAACAAAAACAAAAAAAAAAGAAGAAATAATTAAATATATGCAACTTAATTAAAATCGCGTAAAATCATAGAAATAAATTTTTGTTAAATTTTTGTAATCCTCTGCCCTCGTCGTCGTTTTGTACGTGTGTGTGTGTGAATTTGAAAAAATTTCAATATTTTTTTCAAAAACCAACCAAAATTCATATAATTCATTGTCTGACGCCGCTTGCATGAACAGCGTGCGTGATGTACATATGAAAATAAGCAAAGAAAAGTAAAAGAAGAAATAATTAAAAAAAAGTGATACCACTAGTTCCTCCTTAAACCCACAAGAAAGCGTAAAGTAATACAGAGAGAGAGAGAGAGAGAGAAACGCCAGCAGCAGAAAGTGAGAGAGAGAGAGAGCCCTAACAACCACTAACGGTTAGTTTATCAGGCTGCGAAAACATAAACAATTACCATTAACAACTATACAAAATAATCATAATTTATTGATCTCGTTCTCAGGCCCCTAAACTACAACACACTACCAGTTCCTTGTCATACGAAATCAAAATATTAAATCGTAATCAAAACAAAAAACTATATAAAGATGATTTCACACAGTCCGCCCATATTCAGTCACAGTCCACCCGTCAGCTTTCTGGCGGACTTCATGAGCGGACATCAGCGACAGACCCTTAAGTAAGTTAAACATCATTAATTGAACAGTTAAGTGAAGACAATCAAACCGAATTGAATATTTAACATTTTGGTCATGGGATAAGTGGAAAACATTTTCACCAATTTTTTTTCCATTGGCTGATTAAGTAAAATTCCGCGAAAAACAGATTTTATTTGTGTGGCTTCCGCTGTTGTCATTTTGATACGGTTTTTATTATTATATAATCGATTATTTAAGCGTGTTACACATTAACAGCTAATTGCTTACATATTTCGGATGAAAGAATTTTGGAATATTTTTGGCTAAATTTTCCAAGCCCTTTATAAAGGAACTGCCTCACTTTTTAAAGAACCTTGTCATTCTTTCGTTATAACAACCTAATATAACCTCGAGTCGGCCAGAACTTGCTTATTAGACACAATAGCAATAAATACTTCAAGCAAAACATGTTTTTTAACCAAAAAACTAAACTTAATCTACTTATAATTATGTAAATTTTGGGAGATACCTCTTTAGAAGCTTGAAGATTGTAGGAAATTATATATGAAAATCTTGTTTTTTTTCACAACAATTTGTTGTAATATTTTCCTAAATTGATACTCCTCAACCAGCAACTCTCCCACTTAGTAAACTTCAACATTTTGAAACTACTTCATCAAAAAATATCCTTTGGATTATTTGCCGTATGCATTTTGGCTGGATAAGTCTTAAATATCCTTAAAAGTCATCCAACGGAGCGGAAAATCATCCAGAGAATATTATTTGGATATGATATAATATCGATGGGATGATTAAAAGGATATTAGAAACAGTTCCAGTGCAAATGGATCTTTTTTGGATCCATTTTTTTCTGTGTATTAACAAATTTTTTTCAAAAGAAACCGTTCCTTCTAAAAACAGTTCCGAAATATTTTGAGCCTTCGAACCGAACCCCTTAACCTTAGCTATTTAACTAAGAATTCGAATCGACACTCTATTCTTTCAAAAAATCTTCAATATTTCTCTACATTGAGCTTATTCTTGCAAAATCTATGAAAGCTTTTAATAAATTTTCATATACGTACTCTGTATTACCACATCAAGAAAGGTGGCACCACTTAGCAAGAGTAAAGTAGGGAGAAAAACCATCAAGATATTTCGAATATTATTATTACTTCTTAAATCAAAATGTACAAATCATTTAAAAAGCCTTAAATCTCTAATATAAATCTCCCAAATATATAAAATCAGAAAAAAGTATAAAGTATAAAGTAGATTCTAAACTTTAGAATACTGCATGAAATTGCCAAAGTTTCCTACATGAAGCTCCTCACACACAAGGGCTTCTGTTTGCTTTTGCCGTTGTCTTTCTCGAGTTGGTTTTTGCACTTATGCTGCTTTGAAATTCTCAAGTAGTTATGGCAACGCTGGGCATGGAGAAACTGCTGCTGTTTTCCCTTGTTGAACTTATTGCAGTTATTGGAGAGCGACAACCTACGATGAATATTTCTCTAGGACATTCACTAGCTGGAAATTAGCTCCATCCATTTCAAATGCATTTCCTCAAATCGTGGTCCTTAAAATGTTTGCGTGATCTATTATCAGTGGGGGTCCGTAACCGAGACATTATTTTAGTTGGACAGTAGTCGGATACCAAACCCAATGTACCGCCCCCTATTTGTCCTAGGAAGGATCGTCGTTCATGTTAGCCAGCAGCTTTACGGGTGCAACGCTCGGTTATCGGGGTTTACTAACGGAAAGGTCAAAGTTATGCGAAAGCATTGCTAGTTTACTTCAGAATTAAATATCAAATTTAACAATTTCACCAGATCTTTTGATTTATATTCAAATAGTTTAGTTGGGGACTAAACGTTTAATGAAGATGTAAGAGTTTAACTTTATTCAATCAAGTCTTTAATGAAACCCTATTGTAAAATGTAGATAAATATATTTATCAAAAAATTCCATTAACCTTAATTTATCTATCAATTGTTCAATGTGTGTATTGATAAATATGGAATACCAAACAAAATACACGTCTTGCTCTCTCGCTTCCTCTCTCTCAGAATGAAACACCTGTTCAAACGTAATAACTATTAGCGAATACCC
Source organism: Lordiphosa andalusiaca (assembly GCA_035044965.1). NCBI lineage: Eukaryota > Metazoa > Arthropoda > Insecta > Diptera > Drosophilidae > Lordiphosa > Lordiphosa andalusiaca. The sequence goes on along the minus strand of JAWNNM010001363.1, from coordinate 406,395 downwards.
CCAAATAAAAAAAATGTTTTTATTTTTCACACACTAAAAATATACTCAGCAATTATGGCGGGTTGACAACAAGCAGCCAGTCAGCCAGGCATTCAAGATCAAGGCAAATAACCAAAACAAAACAAAAAATCGGAGAAAGTTTCTGGCTCACGCTGATTGTGCTGGGGCGGCGACAAAGGTTTTTTTTTTATGTTGTTGTTGTATTTTGGTGATGGTGATCACGCGTGTCGCAAAAATCTTCTAAACTATATAATGACATATCGGTAGGACTTGGTGGATGCTCGTCTGAACTTTTGAAGCAATTGATTCAATTAATATTTGGGCATATTCAATTAATGCACACAGACTGCGGCTGCTGTTCAAATGCAGCTGTCGGTGGTCATTTTTGTATGGCGACATCTGGTTGTGCATATATATATATGAATATATATGTATTTGAATGTTTCGAATAATTTATAAGCTAAAAATAAATATATATATATGTGTAGAAAAAATAAATTGAGTAAAAACCCACGAAAATGGCAAAAGAATAACAACAGGCTTTAAGAACAAAATTTATAACAACTGGAAGAGTTTACTTTCAAAGCTTTAAGCCTATCTGCACTTTGTATTTGGCATTCAAATGTATGATCCATTTTAAAGAGATTGATATAAGTTTGCTAAGAACAACACAATCCGGTTACCGTTGCTCGTCTCGGCTCGACCGCAGTTTACAACAATAGCGCACCGATATTCAAAGCAGAAGACGAAAAAACGAGAAAGCCAAGCTAACTTCGTCTGTGCCGAACCCTTGCAAGTGCTCGCTTAAATATTTTCAAAAAATATTTTTTTTCCCATTTTCCGACCGATTGTTCGTATGGGAGCTATATGATATAGTCATCCGATTTGGCCAAAAATTGGTAAAATTATGTGAAAGCTCGTGAAACAAACAAATACAAAATCGCAGGATGCTACCACTAAAAACAAAAAAGTTTTTCTAACTAAAACTGTTTTTCAGATCTATCTTTTGTATGTCAGCTATACCATCTAGTTGTCCGATTTTGATAAAACTTGGTAGAATTTTAAAAAAGCATAGAAAACCTACAATTACAACGTTTGGAGACGTTTCCATTGAAAAGAAAAAAGTTTCTCATAGTAAAACTAGTTTTCCGACCGATTGTTCCTATGGGAGCTATGAGATATAGTCATCCGATCCAGTCGGTTCCGACATATTAGTAGTGTGCAGCAAAAAGAAGACTCTGTGCAAAATTTCAGCTCGATGGCTTTAAAACTGAGAGACTAGTTCGCGTAGAACTAGACACACAGACAGACGGACAAAGTTCAATCGACTCAGCTCGTCACCCTGATCAAGAATATATATAAAGTTTATGGTTATAGTTTATATATACTTCTGGGCAAAATTATTATACCCTTTGCAAGGGTATAAATATGTTGATGTTGTAGGATTAGTGCCCTCGCGTCATATTCTATGTATTCTTCATCAGCATCAACAACCGAGTCGATACATCTTTCTATACGTCATTCCGTTCGTATGAACACACAGAGAAAATAGAGATGGTAAATGATGGCGCTTCATCATGTATTAAACAAAAACTTCTTTCATTATTTATTTAAATTTTTACTTAATTTTTAAATTTTGGCATATCTCTTCCTGCCACCCCAATTTTTAAAGAAACCTCATATCTTCCACAATTTTATACATAGAAATTAAGTACTTCTTGGACTTATTTAGTAATCATTTAGTATGATTTATCGAACCGCAGAAGAAATGCTGAAGATCAGTTGAACAATAGTCGAGTCACTGACAAAACAAAACTAACATTTATGCTGGGCAGCACCCGGCTGATACAATGATGGGCAGCACTTTTCAAACATTTTGTGTGACAAATATAACTTCGGAAGGTAGAGAGTATGGTATAACAATACTCTTAAGATAGTTCAAATAACACTAGGCAACAAGGTGCAGTCCTTTAAAGTGTTGGTGGCGATTCTTAAGGATTTACTAAATAACAACGTGTTTATCACACGGAAAGCAACTTTAAAATGCCAGATTTTGTTGTCTTGTGTAATTTGATGTGTGTACACAGAAAAAAAAGATCCATTTGGAATGGATATCCTTTTATTCATCCAGCGGAGCTGCAAAATCTTCCAATTGATCATCAGTTTTCATATCCTTTGGATGGTTTTTTGGCTCCATTGGATGTTTAATAGGATAATTAAGACATATTCAGTCCAAATGGATACTGGAAATCCTTTTTTTTGTTCTCTGTGTAGCGTTTTGAAACTCATAAATGATAAATACTTTAATTTTTTCAAACTAAGAGTCGAAAAAGTAGGTAGGAATCGTATAACTATATCATACTAATGTTATTGTCGTGGGGTGTGGTGCAACGGGTAGTGTGTGTATGCCTGCTGTGCAATAGTTCGTGGGCCGCCTACACTGAATAAAGAAATCAATCCGAAACGGGATTGAAAACGGGGAAATCCCGGAAAATCTTGAACCGATCCGAAAAAAGATTGATTTGCCTCACACTTGTTTTTTTAGTCCCAAAAATCATGATCACTTTAATCCTGTTCCGGGATTACCCTGTTTTCCGAGATGTTTCCTTAAAAACGTACACACCCGGTCACCTTCACTAGCCATGACAAAGCTTAAGTTCCTTTTCTCTTATGAGAAGATTGAGAGAGTAAATTGGCTTGTTCCTTCGCTCTGTGTATAGCAATTTTTGCTTGCCTTATAATCAATGGGTTGGAATTCCTAAATATATAAAAGTTATTACCTTCAACCGGTTCCTATCTATTGCCTTAAGCCCTTACTTATAAGGAATTTCCGACCATATATTACCCACCTCATGTAACTCAGTTGAATGTTTATAAAAAAAAACATTTGGAATTTTATAAGCAACTTTACAACAACTTAACTTATCAACCAGACCAAATCGATAAGACAATACTATTAGCCAGACACAATGGTGTTTTATATCAAACCCCAGGTCCAACATATATTTGCACATGTGAACGAACGCCCACCATACACGGAATGGGGTAAGGGCTTATCAAACATTGACTTTCCATAGTTTGTTTTATAATCCCACAAGTCTGGCCGAACTACCGCCACACCAAAAATGAATCAGCATTTAAACAGTTTCCCAAAATAACAATGAATTTTCGTGTATGAATCACTTATAGAGAGAGAGAGAGAAGGATAAAGAGCATACTTCTTACTTAAGCACGGAGGTTGTGCGCAACTTTTGAAGGCTTATCAATGCTCGAAGATGATGATGTTTCTTTAGAGAGGGAGAGAGAGTAAAGTATAATCGAACAATGGCCAGACTATCGCTTAACAATTATAAACAGCGACCTTATCTGGGCAGAGGGCTCACTGATAAAAGACCAAAAATCTAGCACACTTTCCACTCATATTCATCTGCTGTATGGTTTCTTCCTCTTTCAGTTACAACGATGAGTCCAATCGAGCATCACGCTATTGCCGTCCGCAAATGATTACACTGGCCTCCAAAGCCATGGTCAACAATGCCTCCGTGGCCGCCGGACTCCAGGGTCAGCAACAACAACAGATGTCCTCCATCAAAACTGGAGCCACACCTTTGGGTGTGGGCAGTCGCTCCGGACGGAGCTATCTAGAGCGTATGGCCTCAGCTCCGTTGTTTAATCAACAACCCAAATCTTGTCTCAGTCGTAAATTCTGCCTACATCAAAATTCCTTGGATGCTGCTCCAACGGAGATCGATGGTGATGTTACAGACAGTAGCAATAGCAGCTTTGCCAATGGGCTAAACCAGTGTAAACAGAGGTAAGCTGAAGGGGGATGGGGATTACGTGATGGGGGGGGTAGTAATCTGAGTAGTAAATACCGCAATACATAAAGAGAGTACTTTGACGTCAGGCAACGAACTGAGCTGACCACAAATTGAACTACATTAGGAGAGGGGAATCAATAAGTGAAAAGTGTTCCTTCACTTTGTATGTAAATGGTCCACAAAATATATATATAAATTACCCATGACCTGTCAAAATTCCCTAGACATCATCATCAGCATCTAGTATAATCCTTTATAGATCATTCACGATCTCACCCCCAAAAACAAAAAAGAACCACCAATATAAAAACACATCCCAATCTAAACATTTCTGTTGGCAGTCGTACAACATTTTATGGACGTCATAGGGAGCAGCAGGCACATGTCATCGGTTAAATAGAAAAGGAAATTGCACATAACCCAAATGAACATTAAAATATAATATTTGAATTATCTAGTTATACATATATACCCCTATGCATACAAAACAATTCCAAAAAAAAAAAGCTCAACTTAAAGCATTTTTATTCAAACAATAAAATAAAAGTCAAAAACACGCCACTTTATCTAAGGCAGCCCAACAAGACCAGACGCCAGCCATTATTTGTTCATTTCGCTTTCTATATGGTAGGCAAACCGAAAGTGTTAACATTTTTCTGGAATTACGAACCATTTTTCGTTTCTGAAAAAAGCATTTTGTGCACCGCCTGCACTTGAATTTGACATTTCAGATATGGCTAAAAATAAGCAGATACATTTACGTCAAAGGCGAGCAGCACTATTTTTGGTTAGGCAATGTAAAGCCGAAGCGATTGCAATTTGTTATGGTAGCATCCACATAGGTGTAGTGAGTTGTCGATGTTGTAGTCAGGCGAGATCTGTGTCTGTGGATTTTGCGGTTGCGTATCCATTGTCTGAGTTTATCAGACACTGAGACAAAAAAGAGATCAAAAAGTAGAGCAAATTGAATTGTTAGGTATTTGTACAGTTGAAAGTGATAGAGAGTTGGTATTTGGTAACTGTTTATCAGAAGAAGTTCACACATGTAATTCTACATGAGTTTCTTAATGGTTGTAGATGTTTAATGCAAGATAAGTATAAGGAATTCTACCCAAAAACATTTCCAAGTTTGATGACAAACTATCCTTACCAAAAACTATCTCAAGTAACTTGGCTGTTTCTTGATCAAATTAACTAAAATTTCAAAAGATACTTAAAAAACATATTGTATTACTGTTAAAAATAGTTTCTTTCACATATCTGAATTTTTGAGAATATGATATTTCTAATAACCTGCTTAACTATAAAGAAATATGGTTCCCTTAACAGAAAAGAAAGAATGTTTTATATAGGAACCTACCCTACCAAAGAACTAACTCAAGTAACTCAGCGGTTTCTTTATAAAATATGCTAACATTTTTAAGGAATCTAAAAATCTCTAATTTTGATTCAGATATCTGACTTAGAGAAGAAGATATATCTACTAACCGTTAGAGAAGAAGATATATCTACTAACCTGATTTACTATTACAAAAACCAACAGATATACGGTTCCATTAATAGAATATATATTTACAAGGCTAATATTTCATTTAGGAACTTTTCCTACCGAAGTACTGACCCAAGTAATTCCGCTGTTTTCTTATAAAATAAACTTAAATTTTGACTGAAATTATTAGAAATATTTTGATACAGATATCTGAACTTTGAGAGGATGATATATCTCCAATTTCCCATCAGGTTTTACTATTAAAAATGAACTGAAAAAAGGATCCCTTAACAGAAAAGTAATTTGTAATTCTAATGATTTATCTGAAAACTTTCCCCACCAAAACACTAACTCAAGTAACTATGCTGTATCCTAATAAAATAAACTAAAAATTTTTAAGAAATTTAAAAAATACCTTATATTATTATTAGAAACAGTTTGATTCAGATATCAAAACTTTGAAAAGATAATATATCTCCAAACCTGCTTTACCATCAAACAAATTATCAGAAATATGGTTCCCTCAATAGAAAAGACATTTTGCAAGGCTAATGTTTTATTTAAAAACTTTTCCTACCAAAGAATTGACTTAAGTAACTCGTCTGTTAGCTTATAAAATAAACTAGAATTTCAGAGAAAGCTTAAAAAATGGACAATTCTATTAGTATGAACAGTCTAATTTAGATATCTGATCTTTAAGAAGATGATATATCGCACAACTTGCTTTACAATAACAATTTACATACCTTACCAAAAACTACCTCCAAGACTACACAGTTCCTTTATAAAATGAATAAAATTTTTTTTTTAAAAACTTTAAACAAATATTAAAATATTGGTAGAAATTGTTTTATTCAGAAAACAGTCGATCTATGGAGAGGGAATATAACTCTAGAAATCTTAGATTTCATCAATAAATTGTAAAAAGTTTCAAATATGCTACAAAAATGCTGATCAAATGCTCCTTTTTTTCATAAATTTAACTTAAATATAATGAAAAATATTGTTATTTATATATTTAAAAAGAAAAAGTAGAGAAGAAACGTTCCCTTATTCATCACTTATCCATCAATCACCATCGACTGTCCCCAGCATTAAGACAGCCCACAATTTAAAAAGCTTTCTTAATTACCCCCTCCCCAAAAAAAAAAACGCACATCCAAGATCTGTCACATAACGCGTAGCAGGTCACGTCAAGGCCAAATAAATATATTTGAATAAATATTAGCCTAGAAGCGTGATCAAAAACTATTTCTTTGGGTGTAACATACACATTAAACTAAATATATATTTTAAAATTACAAAATATATATATATAATGTACAAACTGTTTGAAGAAAGAGACGGAGAGAAGGCTGTCTGATGTGTGTGGAGACTGCGACATGTTCATGCACTCATCACGTGTAAAGATCGTGTGGCAATGCGTCTGTAAATATGTTGGCGCATAGTCAAAACCCAAAATAATGATTAGAATTAATGAGGTGGGGGGAAAACACCCTGGCATTCCCCTCAAAATTAGACAAAAGTTGTCTGACAGAGTAAAAGTTTTGTACAACACGGAACCAGCTAGTCATAATTACATCTAAAAGCTGTCAGAAGGCTATTTTGTAAAGGCCAACTGGTTGACCATCACATGTCTAAATCATAGATAAAGGTGAGATAAAGAGAGAGAGAGAGAGAGAGAGAGATAAAAATGCCTGGGAAGGTCAAGCGTATATAATTGGGGGGGTGATTGACTTGTGAGGAAATTGTGGAGAAAAGTTATTTGAGATATAATTATACTCTGTACCGAAGGTACATAGAGTATTATAAGTTTGTGCAAAAGTATGTAACATCCAGAAGGAAGCATCTCCGACCCCATAAAGTATATATATTCTTGATCAGCATCAACAGCCGAGTCGATATAGCCATGTCCGTCTGTCCGTCCGTATGAACGCACAGATCTCAGAGATGGTAAGAGATAGAGGTTTGACATGTATGGGACATATGCTTCTTATGTCTGCAGGCAGATCAAGTTTATTTTCAATTTTGGCCATGCCCCCTCCCGCCCCCGCAATTTAGAAAAATCGTCATATCTCCCACAGTTTTGAAGATAGATGGCTTGTTCCTTCTGGACATATTTAGTTATTAGGATAACTTATCGATCCGCCAAAGGAATGAAGAAGATCGGATGAACGGTTTTCGAGTTATGAACAAAAGACAAATTTTCTTGGTACAGAGTATGTTATAGTCGGGCTTGACCGACTTTCTATCTTTTTATTATTATGATAATTTTCCTATTAAAATTTGATGTAGAAAGGACTTCTCCTGTTCAATCTTAACCTCTTAAAATTAGTTAGAATCGAACGGACATTGAAAATTTCATCAAAAAATCTAAATATAATATTGAATATTCATTGATTTGAGAGAATAATGCTTCAAATTTCCCTTAGAGGATTAAGCTGCTAAATTCTTACTTATAAGCAGAAATTTGGTTGATTCTTTCAAAAGAGCTTATGGAAGTCCTTAACCATTGAAAATAGATGCTTACTTTTACTTTAAAATCCAGCTTCTGCTCGAAGAATAAAACCATATCTTCTATAAGAATCATTGAACTTAGCTAAACATTTCAAATCAAAGTGCCTGGACTGCTACCGACACTTTTTATACACTTCTTTTGATGAACTAACAACTGTTTGAGCTTATAAGTAGAACTGGAACCCAAATTCTTTTGAAATTTCGACATTTTGAAACTTCAACAATGCTCCAACTCTTCAACTCCTCAACTCGAAACCCTAAAAGAGTTTCCAATATTAAACAAAAACAAAACTCGTTTTATTTCCCCACCTTTTAATGTGCATTGCATATTTAAACAGACAAAAATATTTATAAACTTGTTCATTATAAACCGGACCCCCGAAATATATGTATAAATATCATTCCAATTCTGCATTCAAATGCAGTTCACAAACCAAAGAAAAAAGAAACGTTTCTTTGGCCCCGCATAAAGAAAATCCTATGCAAATGTTTCATAGTTATTACTTAGTTCACAAAAAAAAAAGTTGACACGTTTCCACCAACTGAAAGCAGGAAAGCTGAAAAGAAGAAAAAAAAAATATAAACGAGACCAGTCTGCGGTCTCTCCGCTTTGGTGTTGGGTGTTTAAGGCGGCCCACACACACACACACACACACACACATGTGTATAAGATAAGCAATCGAGCGCCCCGCACCGAAAACCTGTTGAAGAAAATGCATTCGAGAGGGAGAGCATGCCTTCGATGCGTGATCGCCGACATCGACATCGACGATTGGAGGTAGCCTTAGTCGCCGGGTGGTATGATCGTCGTCGTCGTCGTCGGCGGCGGCGCTGTGTGTTTGATAAACAGAGCTGCGCCAACCTGGCAATAGCCAACAATTGTTGGCTATTTGTATTATCATACATATATATATATATATATATACATATGGTATATATGTTTAGCTCTTTTCGCTGTTTCTGTTTGCCAATCATTAAGTGTTCCTTTTTTTTGGTTCTTTACCCACCAGCTTCTCTAACTTGGCTGGTAACTTCAGTTATATTCATAGGGTGGGCGTGTCACCCATACTTATCTCTTATCAAAGTGCTTAAAAGTTCTTGAGCCTTCTTGAATCATTATCAATAAATGTCCCATTAGTTATGCATTAGTTAATTTAAGAAGAACAGCTGTTTCAGGCCAACTTATCGGTCATCGTCCTATCCCAACCGCAAATAGTTGTTGTCAAGAGTAGTTTCGCTGATTGTTAAGTTTATTGTGTGCACAGTAAATAAATATTTTCATTTAAGGTGTCCATTAAAATACTCTTAAAAATGCAATTGCCATTGGGCAAACTGTTACGATTTAAAGATATAAATAATTGAAAAAATCGCTAAAGATAATTGAAAAAAATAGTAGCTGGTTTATGAACCAAATTATGGGGCCATTGGCTATTACTCGAAAAGTTATTAAAATATAACAGATCCGGAAATTACCGAAACTTTAAGCTTTGAGTGTTTTGTAGTTATCAGCCGGATCTCAGTTTGAAAAACTAAACCCCTGCGACCACATCGTGGAAAGGGTTATATGGTAACACAACGGGCCTCCATTGGCCTAAGTGAAGAATGGGATCTCTCCCATTTCAACCATTATAACCTAACCTAACCTTGTTTGAAAAACTTTTTGTTTTTAAAAGTAGCTTCTTAAAAGTTTGAAATAAATATATGGTTTTCCAAAAGGTAAATCCATTGCAACTCTTTCTACCCAAACAAAAAAGATTAAAGAGCAGATCAAATCAAAATGATTCTAAGCAGGGCTGGAAACCCATACTTTTTTTGGATCTCCGGAACGCTGGTTCAATCCAAAATTTACCAATGGGTCAGGGTTCTAAAATTTCAGAAGGTTTTCGTTCAATCCTTGGTTCATTCCATGCTGAACACAATATTATTATCAGAAGTTAATTTAATCCTAAACTACTCATATCATATAGGAATCGGGTTGTTTCTGGGTCGAAAACGGTTTGTGGAACACATTGAGATATTGAATATTAGAAATATAGGTTACTATTAAGTAAAATATCGTTTTGTAGGAAAATATTATCCATGTGAATCATTCAAAAAGCTTTTTTTTAAAGAACACAGGCTACTATAGATAAGGATATTGTACGTAGCTCTCAATGCAATTCGAGGATTTTTAAAATTCACTTTGCTGCCCATTTTAGAACTCAGTCGATCAGAACCAACCAATTAACAGATAGAATCGCTAGACAGAAGGTCAAATTTTGTGATGTCCATCATTTATGTGGAACCGAACCGATACTTTAGGTTCGGAACAGGTTTGGGTTCAGCTTTAAATTCTAAAGAGGTACGGTTCAAGGTTCGGTTCATAATAAAATAAAGTTCGGAGTTTAAAACCGGTTTGCAGCCCTGATTCTAAGACAGTTCCACCTATGCTCTTTAAATTGTGAAAAATTATGAAAATGCTTTCCTTAAAAATGCAAAACAGTTTCAAAAGGTCCCCGAAATTATGATAAAACAAAAAAGAAAGTGGGTGAAGCCCGACTATAACATACTCTGTACCAACGAAATTATATGCTCAGCATATATTTTGATGCTGCATTAGCAGCTGAAAAAAGCGAGGATACTGCGCTGCAGCAGCGAACAGTCTTTTGATCATAACTCGACAACCGTTCATCCGATCTTCACTATTCCTATGGAGGATTGATGATTTATGCTGATTACTAAATAGGTCCAGTGGGAAGGAACCATCTATTTTTAAAACTGTGGGAGATAGGACGTTTTTTCTAAATTGAGGGGGCGTGGTCAAAATTGAATACAAACTTGATCTGCCTGCAGACATAAGAAGCTTATGTTTCATACATGTCAAACCTCTATCTCTTACCATCTCTGAGATCTGTGCGTTCATACGGACAGATAGACGCACAGACGGACATGACTCGGTTGTTAATGCTGATCATGAATATATATAATTTATGGAGTCGGAGATGCTTCCTTCTGCCTGTTACATACTTTTGCACAAACTTATAATACTCTGGTATAGAGTATAAAAACCTTTAAAACTTATCTGTAAAGTTAATAGATTTAAACAAAATTATATGAGATCAGTTTAAACAAGAAAGAAAGTCGGTCAAGCCCGACTATAACAAACTCTGTACCAAGAAAATTTGTCTTTTGATCATAACTCGAAAACCGTTCATTTGATCTTCTTCATTCCTTTGGCGGATCGATAAGTTATCCTAATAACTTAATATGTCCAGAGGGAACAAGCCATTCATCTTCAAAACTGTGGGAGATATGACGTTTTTTCTAAATTGCGGGGGCGGGAGGGGGCGTGGCCAAAATTGAAAATAAACTTGATCTGCCTGCAGACATAAGAAGCATATGTCCCATACATGTCAAACCTCGATCTCTTACCATCTCTGAGATCTGTGCGTTCAAACGGACAGACAGACGGACATGGCTATATCGACTCGGCTGTTGATGCTGATCAAGAATATATATACTTTATGGAGTCGGAGATGCTTCCTTCTGCCTGTTACATACTTTTGCACACACCTATAATACTTTATGTACCTTTGGTATAGAGTATGAAAACCTTTAAAACTTATCTGTAAAGTTAATAGATTTTAACAAAATTATATGAGATCAGTTTAAAAAATCAGAGAATTGTTTAAAAAAATTTATTTAATATACAAAAAAATGGTATTATACGACTAAGGTCCGATTTTTAATCTTCTACATAGAGCTCTGTCTGTCACATTAACCTACGAATAACAGAGCAAAATCTATGTTTATCTGACACATAGCAGCTCTGATTAGATTCTACAAAACATACAGATCTCCCACAAAGCATTCCTTAAAACGCTGAAAATTGACACTAAAATAATGGAAATTTATAAACTGGAGAAAAGTTTGATGTTGTAGCCTAGTGTTTATATACACAAAATGTTTCACTTGAGCTACTGGATACTTATCCATGCATTACACGAACTTTTCCAAGTATTTGGGTTAATAGGAATACATATACACACATGTCTACCGCAGATACTTGAATACTCGATAAAATTTTCCAATTCTGACGTTCATTTTCTTCTCAATTTCTTATTTATTTTTGTTATAAATCTCATTTAAGATATAAAACAATTTTTGTCACTTGAAAATGGGTGTGTTTTTATTTACATAAAGCTGAAAACTCAGGCACTGAAGAGCTGGTCAAAAAGTAGGTGTGTGTTTTATATAGAACAAAAGTAAATAAATAAATAAATACAAAAAACACAGGAATAATCTTCATTTTCCATACATTTTGTTTTGGATACGTGACCAAACCAAAATAGAACCAACCATATTTTTTTTTTTCAGCCAAATTTGCGTGACGCAAAACCTAAAAAAAAAAATGTACAAATTGAGGGAAATAATTTAAGATCCTATGTAAAATTTGGAAATTAATTAGCTACCACGATAAAAAAAAGAAATGTTCATCAAATGCATTCACAAACGACGCAGTTCGTCTTAACTAAACACAAACAAAACCATTAAACTGCTCTCAACATAAAAATAGAAATCCTGAAAGAGTCATTGACCAGCCGTTTTTTTTTTGGAGGGTTGGTGGGACAAAAATGAGACTGATAACGACAGGTTCAAGGTTAGCGAATTGAAATGCTGATTTCTTGTCTTCTTCTTCTTTTTCGAATTGCAGTCGTGGCCCCAAAAAACATGTGATCTTTGCAGATGATGAGGGTTTATCGTTGACAGAGGTGCGCGTCATGTCCGAACCCTCAAATGTGCCACCCTATTGGAGCATGAAGTTTTTGGAACAAATCACACAAGGACTGGTCAGTCCCCATCCGCCAGATCAATGGACAGTGGACTTTAAGCAGCCGGCCTCAGATTATCTAAGCTTTAGGTAAGTCATTAAGCAAATGGAAAATTTCAAAAACATTATCTAAATACTTTCATTATTTTTAGGCAAAAGATTGAAAAGGAATTCGTTTCGCTGGAGAATGTCATTGTGAAGGATGAGGAATCCATTGTGGTGGGCACCATTAAGGTCAAGAATATTGGCTTTCAGAAGGAGATCATTGTGCGCGTAACCTGGGACGATTGGAAGAGTCAACAGGACATATTCTGCACTTTCAATCGGGCCTATGGCCCGGCCACCACTTGTGCTCATGTGGTCTTCGATACATTCTCCTTCAAGATCACCTTGCCACCATCCTCCAAGCGTTTGGAATTCTGCATCTGCTATCGCGCCAATGAAGTAGAATATTGGGATAATAATGATGTAAGTTTTTGAAAAGTTGCTTTATTTTCGGAAAATTCGACTTACCCCCTGCTCCAACGATTAGGGTAAAAACTACACCATCAGCAAGCGTTCACCTTTCTATTACAACGCCCTGGCGCCCTATGATAAGGGCCAAAATCGTAATACCAGTCAACAAATGCGTTCTACACTAACCGATGCCCTGGCCAAGGCTCAGGATCCCAATGGCTGGACTAACGAGCCGCAGACGCCCTATTGGTAGAACCCTAGGGGGGTCTACAAATCTCTCATTTATCGCCACTATGAACAGAGTTTTTCTTTATATATATATAGAGAGAGAGAGAGAGAGAGTGTAAAGATTTGATATATGGTACAAACTCCTAAGAATAATGAAGCGTGCCATTGACTTGAGGTCACTACTTTCGAAATCGGAACGGAATTTCAAAATCATAGCTATAACATTTTAAACTGTATGTTCGTTTTCCTGCGTGCCTGTGTGATTGTCTACCATACATAACTGATATTAGTTTTAAACACAACTTTTAAGGCGTGATCTATCTATCCATCCGAGCAAACCATTGTTTCGAAATTTTCTTCATATGCAAATAAATCCAAAAGCCCCCAAACACACCCAAAACAAGAAATGGAATTACCGATTTTTAGATTTTAAGTTTTTAATTTTGCATTGCAACATCAACCACATAATATATTTCCTTTGGTTATTTGAAACGCTAAGACTGAAATGGCTTGCTATGGAGAGAAGAGAAAGTACGTCAAGAATGTATCATCACATACTAAAAAAAAAAAAAAAACAGAAATAAAAGCAAACCAGATCCCGTCTATCTGATATATCAGCTAGCTAGTTCTTAAGCGATTTGTACATATAAAAACAAAAACCATTTACCAGAAAATTGCCTGTTAAATACATTTATATACCGTATAATGTTAGTCTGTAGTCCTTATTTAGAGGTTATTTAGTTAGTAAGGCGCCTATCCAACTGACATAAAAAGAAAAACCTAACTACATAAAATATAATTTTTCTATATGTGAGAAATCCCCCCCAATATTGTTTAGTTCTTATGGTTGGAATTGATGACACAACGAGTCATTTAATTATACTTAATGAGAAAATATATATATATACATTTTTGTCACTATAAAACTTGGGTCAACATGTGGGTTTATCTCCTTTGCTTAAGGTAAGACTTGGTTATCAGTTACATTAAGCCGACCCACCGAAGAAGGACCAAGTGCAACATAAATTGTAAATATTTGGCTATACCTTACAGCAAAATGTGCTCTCCATTCATTTTTTCCATGAAAGTTAAGGAAAGCTAACTTCGGATAGCTTAGACTAGATTTACACGGTGAAGCAAACTTCATAAAGTTCTACTACTACATAATATGAATATGAATATGAATATGAATATGAATATGAATATGAATATGAATATGAATATGAATATGAATATGAATATGAATATGAATATGAATATGAATATGAATATGAATATGAATATGAATATGAATATGAATATGAATATGAATATGAATATGAATATGAATATGAATATGAATATGAATATGAATATGAATATGAATATGAATATGAATATGAATATGAATATGAATATGAATATGAATATGAATATGAATATGAATATGAATATGAATATGAATATGAATATGAATATGAATATGAATATGAATATGAATATGAATATGAATATGAATATGAGCTGTTGCTCTCAGCTCAGAGACGTAAGCTGTGGCTTATAAGCAGAGAGACGGTTCTTAACTCCCTGCTTCCGAAATGTGGATCTCCTCTCCGCTCTTAGCCAAGAGCCAAGTGCTCTGAGCTGAGAGCAAGAGCTGCCTTTCGAGAGCTGCGAGCAAATATTTTTTATGAGACTTTTTACGAATCAGCTCATACATTTCGCTTAAATAGACACAACAGAAAACGTAGGTAAATAACAAAATGTTCCAGGGATGCTGACCGCTCGGAAACAAGAACTGAAACCTCTGGTTCGTTTCAGTAGATCTCTCGTATTTTTATAACAACGCATAGAATTATTAATTTCCGACCCAATAAACTATATATATTGTTGGTCAGGGTGACGAGCTGTGGCTATTGATCGAACTAGTCTCTCAGTTTTGAAGCTATCGAGCTGAAATTTTGCGCAGAATCTTCTTTTTGCTGCACACTACTAATATGTCGGAAGCGACCGGATCGGATGACTTTATCTCATCGCTCCCATAGGAACAATCGGTCGGAAAACTAGTTTTAGTAAGAAAAACTTTTTTCTTTTCAAAGGAAACGTCTCCAAACTTTGTATTCATAAGTTTTCTATGCTTTTTTATATTTTTGCCAAGTTTGCTAAAAATCAGACAACTATATGGTATAGCTGCCATACAAAAGATGGGTCTGAAAAAAAGTCTTAGTTAACAAAACTTTTTTGTTCTTAATGGTAGCATACCGAAATTTTGTATTTGTTTGTTTCACATGCTTTTACCTAGTTTTACAAATTGTTGTCCAAATCGGAGGACTATATCATATAGCTACCGTACAAACAATCGGTCGGAAAATGAGTCTTTGTGGGAAAAAGAAAGCGAAAACTTGCAAGGCTATAAAAACTTCGACACCGACCAAGTTAGCTTAGCTTTCTCGTCTTACATACTTTATAAAGGCACTTTTCCGTTTTCGAACATTGTGATGTCTAAAGAAAATATGTTTGAAAATTGAATTCCTAGAATAGTTCTATATTTCTCATATAAGTGCTTAGATAACTGTGATCGATCCATAATGGAAAAGGGTTCTGCAGGATTGTAGTCTGATGGAAGTTATGTTGAGAGGACTGTAATCAATTCCAGGAGATGTACATATGTGATAATATGTTTTAAAATAGTGATAAGTCTTCCTTAGAAGGTACATTAACTCGGTATTGCTAGGGATAAATTTGGACTGTAGAAGTATTTCTTTAAGGGCCGATTTCTAATCTTCTACATAGAGCTATCTGTCACATAAACCTACAAATAACAGAGCAGAATGTAAGTTTATCTGACACATATCAGCTATTTTGAAGATTAGAAATCGGTCCTCAGAGAGATGATAAGAGATGCTAAGGACTTCTGAGCTATTAAAGAGTATGCATTACAGTATTCAGTAAGCTTAAAACTAAGACTTTTCGCACAATTTCTGCTTTTAGTAGTCCGAAAAAGGATTACACAGATCAGGGTTCAACAAGTGCAACTTTAGCAAACTAATATAGAACATGACCTGCCTAATTTACCTAAATTTTGGAACCTCTTTAATTTGAGTACATAGATAGGTATAAGAATCTTAAATCATCTTTCAAACTTAATTATATTATTAACCAAGTCAAAAGCTTTTCGCCAGCTAATTTCTATAAATATAATTATAGAGTTACTAACTGAAAGCAAACGCTTTAAACAAAAACCCGTTTCTGGCCAATTAAAATGCATTTCAGTTTAGTTTTTCTTTTATAATTTAATTTATTCAGAGTGCTTGTTGTTGTGGGGGGGAAAGGGAAAACAGTTTTACCTGGCGAACACTTCAAAATAACATAATATCATTTGCCATTTAAAGGGAGGGGGTAACACGGGGTTGTTGATGACACAACATACAAATTTACATACTTTTCCAGACACTTGATTATATCTTTATACATTAGAATGCTGGCATAAAGATGGAATACTTTGAACTTGAGAGTATAGCTTAATTAGATAGAAGAAAGAGAATGTTTCCGACAGATTTTCGCTGAGAGTTAAGAAATGCAGTAGAAGAGTGTTTGTGTGAGTTCCTGGAATGTCCGTTCGACATTTATCAAAAGATTATAAAAAAAAAGAGAATGCAATCACTAGAAAGTACAAGTTTTTGTATGTTGTTGCCCCTCCTGGATTCGGATTCGACCCTGACCATCAGCTCTCTGGACTTAAACTTAAACTTGGATCATTGAGTTTAAACGGGGCCTCCTCTTTCACTTTCACTCCTTAAAGTTGCTTGCCTTCCTTCTCGAGCCTGGCTTTCAGGCTGGCTGGGGCCTCTGGTGGTGGGGGACGGGGAATACCCAAAGCCACCTTAACACCATCATAGATGAACCATTGCAGAGCGGTGAGTGTACCGATCATGATAATACGTGGCGTCAAACCATTCCACATGCCCATGAAGCCCAACGATTTGGCCACACCCAAAGCGCTGGCACCCTTGGCTTGATTCAGTTTGGATACAACCACATCAGCGGGATGAGAAACAATAGCACAGAAAACACCGGCAATATAACCAGCGGCAAAGGTAACAACCAGCTGTTCACCCTTGGTGCAGTCAGCACGGGGCTTGGGCACCACATACCTAAAAAAAGGGAAGAAAGACAAGGGAAAGACAAATTAGAATCGGTATTTTGAATGCAGCTTTTAGCATAGGATCAATAATCTGAACCACCAAACGAGTACCAAACTATTTTTCAACATGGCTTGGTCTGGGACTCAAACGGATCGAGCTTCAGAACCCTTCCAGGCTCACACACTCAAGAAAATTTGCTTTTGATATTCTTTGCCCACTACTAAACATTGTACACTGAATATGCGGCTCGAAGTACCTTCAAAACTACTCAAAAACAAACTAAAGGACCTTAATACGAACATATTGTGCTTATTAAATGGCAAATTCATCAGCCTGTGCCTTGTTTTATCGTTTACTTTAATGTTTTCTCAGTTTTTCATATTCTGCAGCGCCAAAAATGCTCAGTAAGGTTTGCCATTTCACCATAAATGGACTAACAAAGTAAGAACTACGAAGTTGTTTCAAAATAAACCCTTTGTATAATCATTTAAGCCCTAATTTTAGCTTTTAGTCAGTTAAAAGGAAGGCTCATCACCTTTAAGCCACTTCGAAAGTAGCTTTAACTTAAGTAGCAAAGCTACTGCTGAAGTATGAGCTAAGAAAGGATGACCAAGGAGCTCTGGACACAACCAGAGTCAATGATTAAAGCTATATTGTTCATTTACAGAGTTACAATAGTCATTGTGGTTGATAAAGGGAGGCCACATTCTGTCTACCTGGTTGTAGTAGCTTTAAAGTTTTCTAGAATTGAAGAGTGGGTCAAATAAGCCTAAAGATTTCTTGCAGCTCAATAGATCTCCAGCGGTTCGTGGCTGTTCTGAAGGTAGCTTCTCTTGTATTGAGCTTATATGTCGTGATAGGCCACTCTTTGGAACTCTTGACCTGTAAAAGCTGTACCGAGTCAACTCATTCAGAGATTTGCAACACCTTTAAGGTGTCAAAAGTGGAATAAGCTTCCGCACAAAAGTTTTTTTAGATGGTTAGTAGCCTAGTGAATAGCTGCAACCTCTAATTCTCTGGTAGACACGGGTAGACGGAAGAACATTTGTGTAAACTCTGCCTGCTACATTGATTTTCCAGTTTAGGCCTCCAGAAACTCTGGCATCCATACCATTACATCTACGAGACGATAGTCAACCCTAGCAGTCTGAATTTAAACACCTCAAGACCCTAATCGATGCTTCTTAGCTAACCAATTGAATGGGAAAAATCAATTGAGATATTTTCGCTGTTCCACAATTCACTCACTTGTATAGCAGCTCGACGGTGCGCTCGAAGCAAGCGAACTTCATCATGGTGTATGGGATTTGACGCATCCACAATGGCACTAGACCCTTGTAGAAGGCATTGATACCCTCATCCTTCATCATCTTGGGCACTGCCTCACGGAAAGTGTTGGCAAATCCGGGCACGGTTTGAATCTTAACCTTGGCCGCTTCGAAGGGAGCCAAAGCGATATCAGCAAAGAATTCAGCCGATGCTGAGGCAGCCAAATACAGCGAGGTGCGATACAGATATGCATTCTCCTCGCCCAAAAGATTGGCATACTTTACCTTGAACACCTCATACAGACCGAACTTGCACAGACCCTAATGAAGAGATATATAAATGTAATTAGGGTCATCAGCTGACCGAGCATTGATTATGCAATTCTCACCTGAGCCGAATAGCCCAACAGGGTGGGGAACCAGCCCTTGGCCAGACCACGAGCACCCTCCTCGGCAACGGTGACCTTGAAGCCATGGAACAGATTCTTGTACTTGGCCTGATCCACTTGCAGACGGCACTTGACCAAATCCAGGGGCACCACAAAGGTATGTGTGGTACCACAGCTCAAAATACCACCGATTCCGCACAGAGCAAAATATTTGTTGCTACCAAATTCACAGGAATCGTTAACGCTTGCGGCGGCGGCAGCGATTTCCCGTCCTTGAACTGGCGTTGGGTTGGCAGTTTCTTCGGCCGCACACTGCACCTGGCTGAAGGGGCCGCGGAAGGGCGAGTTCTTGGCAGATTCAAAGAAGTATGAGAGCATTTTGCAGTGTCTTGTTGCAGAGAGTGGTTAACTGTAAGAAGGGTGAGAAAGGAGGGGGGGGTGGTGTTAGTATGCCATGTGCTTATCTAATTTAATCAGCTGGTCTGGGTTCCTCTTCATTGTTTGCTCGCTCTCCCTCACTCCCGTGCTCACTTGTTCTAGGTTACATAATGACGTGCCAAGTGCAAATTTCACTGGCTCTCGCTCACACTCTTTATCTCGATACTTACAATTATAAAAAACTATATATGTATAATCCTACAAATAATTTTTTACTTTAACATTTTCGAGCAATTTTGATTTTGATTGATTACGCAAATCCACATATATTTTCAAAACGAAGGGGGGGACGTTGAAAGAAGAGATTTATAGAAATTTACAGTTTAGAAGGTAACCAATGAATTTTTCTTGCTGCTTAATTTATTTATTTATATAATTGCTATTTATTTAATTATTTTATATAATTATGCAACTCACGTCAGCAACTTTCGGCACGCCGCGAGGTGGAAGGAGGTCTTACTAATTTCAGAGTGACCTTTGGAGATGAGAAATACCAAAAAAAAAGCGCGGCATTTCGTCGGGAAGTCGGTAAATTTGTCAGCTGTGGGGGAAAGAGGGAATTTATTTTACCCACTATTTGTGGAAGTGTGACCTGCTGTCACAGACTGGGCGCAAAATTTTATTTAAGTAACTTTTAAGCTGCGATTTTCTCTCTAGTTGCAGAGAGCAAAGTAAACAAATGAAATCGCAGCAAATAACAATAATAAATGCGCGTTATTATAACTATGTCACAATACAATTAAAGTTTCAAATACTTAAAGGTGGTGCGCCAGCTTCGTTAATAAACATATTTAAAGTGAAATTAAAACGTAAAGTGGTTCAATTTATGCGCATGCGCTGGCAGGATGCGACTGCAGGTGCGCAGGCTCAGGATAACAAGTAAGCACATTTTCTCTGATCAACTGTTAAAACTCATCTCCTCCACTCTCTCTCTCTCTGCCTCTCTCCCGCTCTCTCTCTCTCTCTCTCTTTTTCTGCAAGCCGCTCTCCAGCTTTGAGTCAGGTTTGTGCTTGCTTTTGCTTTTACTGTGTGTTTTGCTTTTTGTCTTTGCGGCATATTGTCCCGCTTTGTGGGCTTATTTTGGTTTTGCCTTCACACAGTTTGAGTTTGATACGTTGCGCGTTCGCACACGCGCTCGCTCTTCTGTTTCTGCGTTTCTCCGGCGGAGTTTTTCGATTGGCCAACGCGTGTCTTCGTCTTCTTGTTGGGCCTGCGTACTTCGCGGCTAATTTTCTACCCAAAAACGAAAAAAAAAGTGAAAAAATACATATGAAACCAGCAAATAATTGAGTAATTAAGTTAAATGTTTGATAGAGAATTAGTCCAGTAAATTGCTCTATGGCGTAAAGTGTGTGTGTGTAACGGTTTTTGATTGTTTTCGATGTGTTTCGAAAAAGTGTTAAACAGTTTGGAACAGCATGAGAAGGGCGCCACTTAAGAGGATATTTGGAAATTTGGCGATTTTGAAATGATATCATGTGTTTCAAATGACTTACAAAAAAACAGCATAAATCGGGAGTTTCATCTAAAAAATATAGCAAAAAATTCTAAAATCATAATTTTAAATTATAAATTATTATCAAATATTACCCAGATATTTGAGCTAAAATTCAATTTAAATACTGAATTTTAGACATTTAAATAGTTTTAAAATTTTTCCAATATATTTGTTGTTGGGTCTTAAACATTTAGAGATTAGGATCTAAGACTCAAGACCTAGTACTCACTTCATATATATTTTCTGACAGCTATCAGAATTTCTAGTATGACCCTCTAGCAGGAAAATTTAAGCAGCTGATACACGGTCACACTGTTTGTCAGCTTTGTTTTGTTTTCTATTGAATTTAGTTTAAAGCAGTGCTCTAAACTGCTTTAAATTCGGAAGAATTTAAGTCCAAAGTTTGTAAGATCAGTTCAAGTACACGAAGCGGGATTCAAGAATTGAAAATTTTCTGTAATTTCTCCATCTGCTTTGATTCTGACGTTCCAAACAGTTTTCCCTCCTTGTACCGAATTCATAAGTTTTCAATTAGCATCAGAAGTTTGCTCTAATTCATAACTTTTCGAATACTACCGACTTTTATATTGCCCACAAAACTCACCCATATTATATCAGCCTGTTAGACAAACATGCTTTTAGAACAAGTCATTCCAAATCAGCTTTGATTCGCTTTGTTACAGTACTGAGCTGAACTAATTAGTTGTTTCTGACATACCAAAAATTAGCGTTAAAATTATTCGGAACTCAATCAGCTGTAACTGCATTTTTAATGCTCTGTTCTTACAGAACCAGCTGAAATTCTATTCGAAACTATTTGGAAGCATTCTCACACTTTATTTTGAATGGACTTTTTAAAGCGGATGGAAAGCGTATGAAAAACAGGGGTACAAAACACTTTCAAGTAGGCTAGGCTTTAGGGTTTGAACTTCAATCTAAGGTAGCCGGATATTTATAATATATCTAAAGAGTATCTTTGTGATTTGATCGATATTTTCTATATATTTTAAAATAGTTGACATACTATACTCTTAGAATAAACAGGTCTATTTAGGTAATTAAGAAGTTATGGGATTCCTATTCATAATTAGCGGATACAGATATAATGATATATGCTAAAGATTCGCTTGATTTTGAAAAGGAATGAAGGTGTAAGCCAAGTTATAAAAGCGTAAAGCTAACTTCGTAACTTCGAAAGTGAAGCTTCCTTCCAAAATTCAAAGATCAGGCAATATTGGGCGCGTGTTTCTGATCAAAAAAATGTCAAAATTTTGCATGAAAATAGAGGCAAAAATGTGACAATTGTCTCGCAATCCTTGAGCCCAGATTAAAACAGCTCAGGAACCGGTTCGCTAACCAATTTCCCCTTAAAACGGAACTTCACCAATATTTTAGAGCAGCGATATTCACCCATAGCCCCCAGGGGCCGAACACTTTAGGCAATTCATGCCGAATGGTTGCCGAAGTAATGCTTCAGTGAGTGTCAGAGAGAGACAGAGAGCTACAGAGAGCCTCTCTTCTTGAACATCGCTGTTTTGGAGCATGGTTGCACGCAAGCTATGCGCATTGGACTCATTTGTTTTTGCGTGAATCCGTGAAGCGGCTTGCCCAAAAACAACTTCATAGACAGAAATAATAGTGGGGAGATAGAATCAAGCATATAAAAATAAGATTTTATTGTACTAGATCCGAGATATCCGAGATTAAGTCAATCCTATTCGTACTTGGAATAAGAAAATCCGGGATTGGCTGACTTCTGACAACGTTTGTGATCGAATTAATCCCGGACATCTCCGGACAAAAGATTAAAATCGGTTAAAAATTATGCAAAATCCGCTGTCTAACAAAAGCCTTTGGTATAGAGTACAAAAAATACAATAAGATTTTTAAATCAAAACGCTAAGACTTATTTTAAGTACGGATCAGTACTTTAAGATCGAAGAATCATTACTCAGAAACCTGACACTGTCTAGGATTGCTTACTTTGGTTACTGATAGAATATATGGAGGAAATTGTTCAAACAATAAAAAAAATAGTAAATGGCATACTTTTTTTTAGGTCAAATGTGTAAATATCCATTCGACAAAGGAAAAAAAAAACACAAAGTAATTGCTGGGAAATGATTTGCTTTGGTTTATTTCAAACTGAGCCAATTAGTTATGTTTAATTGGGAAAAGTAATATGGCTTTAAGGTCCCCGTTTCTGCATACCCTTCTTATATCAATCAGGTTTTGACTTGAAGTAAACCCATCTGAAGAATTCCTCTTCTTCAGGCGATTGAGGAGTCCATTAAAAATTGTTTAATCATTCGAGATGATTCTAAAGTTTAATGACATTATATTTAAGACTCATAAGATTACCAATCATAAAGATCTCAACGTGAAAATTCTATTTTCAAACGCTGTTAGAACCTTGTCAAATACTCTGACGACCATCAAATGGAGGACTACCCCATAAGTTCAGTCATTATCATACCCAATCTGCCACACCAGTTTCAGCTAGTTAACCAAGACGAAGATGGAACAAAAAAGTCAGTAAACAAAATTGGCAACTTCCTCGTCGATCGAGTCATTAGCTCCTCCTTGTCTTTGGACTGGGCCCACCATCAGCACTTGGAGAGTAAGAGTACCGCTATGGCTAGACAGGCCAGGGGCCTGTCTATATATTTTGTTCACAACCATTAGCCACCGCAGTCAACAACAAACGAGACGCCACACACACACACACACACACACACACACACACATGAGAGCTCCGATCGGGGACGAGGAAGAAGAAGGGACCCGGCGGAGTTGGCTTGTTGGCCCCTTCACTTTTTTTTTTCGAATTTTCGTGTTGCAAAAGTTGCCGCAGCAAGTGCAATTCGCAATTTCGCATTCCGCTGGCCGAAAGTATCTTTGGAGTTTGCATCTCGGCAGCGTTTAACTGTAAATTGAGGCATGTGCCCCTCACTCGCTCTTCTCCTTTTGTCGTCGTCGTCGTCGTCGTCAAGTTCAATGTGCGTTGACAATTTTCCATTTCCAAATGGGCGACGTCGTTTTTCACTTTGATTTTTTTATTTCATTGTGTACTTTCACACAGTTTTCATTGTGCTTGTGCAGCTGTGCGTGTATTTTCATTTATCTATATGTATGTATGTATTTATATTGAATCGAACCCGGAACTCAAAAACCAATCAGTCTCCTTCGGCACCGAGCACGGCGAAGATGCGCCATCCCATCTTGCGTTTAAAAATGCATAAATCACAGCAGAAAATCTAGCTGCTTGTTTTTCCTTTATTTTTTTTTTCTTCGTTTTTTAATATTTTTTTAATTTTGTGAAAGCGCAAGTCGATTTGCTGTGTAGCGTAATTTTTACACTTTTACCAAACAAACACCTATGGAGACAGAGAGGGAAAGATTCATAGAGATACGCTGATACTTTTTACATACGCTCCCAGCTGTGGACAGCTCCGGCGGCTCCATAAGCATCTTTTCACCATTCCATCGTCGCGTCGCGTCGTGCTAAGCGGCTTAATTGAAAGTCTTGACTTATGACTCGATTCGATGATATGAATGGGAAAATGCCTTTTCCTTCCACTGAAGTTTAAATGAAAAAGTTTTGTGGTAATTGAAATTGAAGTGAAATTGAACAGAAATTTAATTTATTGATAAGTTGTTGTTGGAAGTTGAGAAAGAGCCCTTTGATTGCCGTTTGTTTGATCAAATCATAAAGGGGGGTTATTCAGGTTGAGGTGGTTTTTAATTTTTGAAAATCAAAATAGGGTACAAATTATGAGAAAATAAAATCGAATATTTTGCGAACCAATTTGGAACAGATTATTTTGAAAACGTACCTTTTTAATGTATTATCAAGTTCAGCTGAACCTGGAACTAAAACTTTTTCATGGGAATAAAGTTTCTCTCTTTTTTCAAGATTTGAATGCAGATAACAAATAAAAAATTTATTTCGACACTATTCACAAGGAATTGGATTTCAAAACATGTCAAAAGAGTTTCCATTCATGTGAAGTTGGACATAAAAATTTATTTTTCGTAAGTTCTGGAAACCAGTCTTAAAACCTAAATAAAAATTCCGATTTGAAAACTAATTAGAACATAGGATCATACAATATCAAGATGCTATATCTCATTGAATTTCTTATACATCTTTTTAGTATACTCGTCCGTTAAAGATATCCTGAATAATTATATGATTTTCATGTATTTATATTCTCCAGATATCATACGATACACTTTCTATTAAATTATTCACATTTTATGCTGAAGTTTTCTTAACATAAAGTGATTATGAAACATTTAGTGGCTTTTATTATATTTATAAATGCCATAATCATTTGCTCAAGTTGTTCTCATTCGTTGTTCTTTAACGCATAAGTAGAATCTTGCACATCTCTATTGCAACAACAACTTCGTATGTTTTCTCTCTTTTCATTCTCTCCTTTGCATCTTGCAAAAGTGTACGCAACAACAAATTTAAGTGGGCTTTCTTCAGCGTAGATTTTGTTATTGGTGGCGAAATATTTTCTATATATGTAGTGTATTATGCGCGGTTGCAAACTGGCTCTGGGGCCCTCTCTTCTAGGTTGTTCCCTGTAGTTATGTTTTAGCTAAACACTATTCACACTGAGGATATCTAAGGTCAAACACAATGAGATATACAAATTTTCCAATCCGAAATGTATCATGTTTGTAGCATCTTCCTATAAGATACTGAACCACTGAACAATTTCTCAAAATACAAAACTAAAACAAGGATGTGGGATGTTAGATGTGCACAGTATGATTAACCTGTTTCAATACAGAAGCTTTAACTTTCAATGCAGCTACAGTTCCCGCCAGCGGCTATTTCACAGCTTTTGTTCAGCTTTTATCATTCGTCAAAGTCAATTGATACTGCTACATTATACAATAAGTACAAGGTATCGCAACTGAAAGTGCTATTTCGTATGAGAGAGAGAGTTTATAGTACCCGAGTGCTGAAACATAAGGATAATCCAGGCTTTCCTAAGCTTTTCATAGAAGTTACTTGCCACACCAGGTAATAGAATGCGCCCAGGTCTGTACGATATACTGAAATACCACTTCGATTCGTCGAACCAAGGTCGATTGCGTATTTCTAAGCTGCGCTGCCTTGTATTTATTATATCATGTTAATGCTTCCATCAGCTGTCATTGTTTATCGATGGGCAATCGATACCGATAGGCATATCTCTGTTTTTTTTTTAAGTCAATATATGTGTGTAAACACAGGGTAGTAGATGCATTGAAACATAGATCTGTACCAATCTATTGTTCAGTTGTCTTCTTTTAAGCACTTTTTAGCAAGAAATGATTAAAAAATTATGGTAAATTATGGTACTTGGAGACTCCAAGACTCACGGCTCTCGAAAAGAGCTGATAAGCTGATCGAACCCAAAGTTTTGCCGAAAAACTTGGCTTTTGTCGTTTAATTAATATGGGATATTGTCAAAGACTATAGAAACACAAAGATATGTAATGTACTTTCGGTTTTGCCGTAGAACACCAGCTTTATTCAAACCAATAGGGACCAGTTCGGTAAGCTTCGGTTTTAGTTATGGTTTGAAAGTTCCAATAATAACCGAATCGATTCTGGGTAGCTCGATTCTAGACCGGAATACAGAAGGCAATTGAAACATTTCTAAGATTTTTTTTCTTGAGTGGAAATTTTATTTTTAAGCGAAGCACCTTAAGCTGATCCCTAAATCCCTAAAATTCATAAAATTTGATGTTAAAATTTATGTAATTCATTTGAAAATACGAAATTTGAGCATTCATTTTTCCAAAATCATACTGAAATATTCTTAGCTGAAAAATTCTTACATGAAAAGTACTCAGCTTATAACCTGAGGTATTTTTCACGCTGATCTTGAAGGAAATTGTTTACATTCATAGAGACTTGCAGTGACTTTTCCTTTGAGTTTAATTAAGCAAAGTACTTTTTTTTTCTTAATTTAAGATATCTGAAGATTTTCCTAGGTGTTATTCACTAAAAATGTAATTTTATAGGTTTTTATTTTTTCACCCCTACAGCTAATGGTGTCAGCCAAAAAGAATGTTCTAAAATATTGAGATACAAAACAAGCCTTCGATTCGCTTGTGCCCAAAATCACTGAAATGCATAGTTTTCTCCCACTAAACTGTTCATTCTTTGAGCCTAAATAGCAAAGTCAACACAATAACTTTATGCATAAATAAATAATATAAATAAAATTTCTTTACAAAATTCGAATACATCTTAAGTAGTGTCAAAATATCAAATGCTCTGCCAAACAAACGACTTTATTGTAATTTTTTTTTTTTCCGCTTAGGCACCCCAACAAAAGTTTGCTAATTCTGGTGTTAAACAATAAACAAACTTGCAATAAAATAAAATAAAATAAATATATGAACGCGGTCAAAACAAAAGCTGCAAAAGCGCATAAATTGTTCTGCTTTGTGAAAGTGTTGAAAAATCAAAAACGGAATTTTCCTCAACCAGCGCCAGAGAGCCAGCAACCTAACATCCAGCATCAAGAAAAATAAGGTGAGTGCAAAATAATTCATAGCTTACGCGAGAGATCTTTATCGTTGCTCATTTCGGGTTTTCTCAGTTTGGTATTTATTTCAATTTTTGCAATTCCATTCGTTAACTTGTTTGTTATGTCTATTAACGGCAAAATGTCTGAGCTCATCTTTCGGTTAAAGATTCTATAAACTTGTTAAGTGAGTCAGACAAATTTTGTTTGCTTTGCATAATTTTGCATCAGGTTGAAGACACGTTCCGCTGACTCTGACTCCAAATATGTATTCCATCTTCATATTATTATTATATGCATAGAGAGCAATATGACATTTCACGCCGCTGTGCGCATCTTTAACATTACTTTAACTTGACAGGCCTCAATGTCAAGGTTGTTGTATCTCTTGTTTGTTATTTTTGATATTTTTTGTTGTTGTTTTTTTTTTATTTCATTTAAACTGTCTGACAAAAGCCGGGCTAATTGACGTTCAACGCTTCTCGAGTGGAACGAACGCACTGAACATGATTTTGGCATTTTGTAATTGCTTCATTTTCTGGGTGTGTGTGTAAGTTGGGGCCTATTAATTTAGAGTTAAGTTGGTTAATTGCAAATTTAGGCAGATTAATGTGAAGATGTTTAATTGATAAGGCACACTTTTTTGTAATATATGTACTGGCATATCATTTGGTTGTTATGGTGGATAGACTTTTGATAACTTGGTGTTTTGAGATCAGCCCTTGACCAAGTTATAATGAAATGGCTGGGGTTTTGCTAAAGTGGGTTTTTCATTCCCAAAATGCTTAAAGATGTACCCAAACCAGTTAAAATGTATCTCATAAAACACCCACACTGCTTATCAAAAAGCCATATTAGCAAGTTGAACAATCTTAGCTCAATTTCAGCCTCATAAAGTCATTCACAAAATACACAAAACAAACCAAAAAACAAAAAACAAAAAAACTTGTGTGCTAACTAAACACACACTTCTACATCATCATCATCATCATCATCAACATCTAGGCAAAGATCAATGACCTTTCTGCCGTTCCAGCTACCGACTTAAGTTTTTCTTTTGTGTTTTATGTTCTACACTTGTTTTCTAGTACTCCGGGTTCAGTTTCTTTTTTTTACAAAATTTAACACCCCACCCCGACGCGGTGGTGTCATCTGCCGTTTTCTCCACAGTCATGATCCCCAAAGTACTAACTACCCACTGTGAATGGTGAATGGTTTAGTTATTGTTGTATTTACTATGCTGTAGGTTTGTTTTGCTTCAAGCTCTTCATAATTATGTATTATATTAACTTTTCTTACACACTTGCCACCTAACTGTGGGTAATGTCTTTTTATGCTTTCTGCTTCATTTTCACACATAAAAAGACGCATAAAAATGTTTTATTATCATTAAAAAGTCAAATTTATGGTCGGAATTTTTGGGAAAGAACCGAAGCGGTTGTTGTTTCTGACGCCTTGGGGTGAAATTGTTAACGGTTTTGGTGTGGAGAGGAGAACGGTTATTGTTAATAAATATGCGTAGCTTTTGAGCCACGTTTGTCTTAGCCCCTAATGAGTTATTAATAATGTTTGATTGTTGATTGTTGATGTTGATAGATGCATTTCTTAATGAGAGATGACACTATTTTTCGATAATAATAATAACAATAATGATAACCTTGAAGAAGCGAGATAATATAATCAATATTTCTCAATAATTAAGATTTCAAGAGTAGCTCAAGGTTAGATTAATGACTTTGGTATTCAAGTAAGAATTTGTTGAAAATTTGAGAGCTTTGGGGCACGATTTGTGGCATAATTTTGGCATAATTAGAGATAAATCAGAGGCAAAACATTGGCCTCTAAAAATATGAAATGTTTACTACTAGATTTCTATACTCTATATCAAAAGTTATTTATTCCACTGTTTTATAGATAGAAGGTTCGTATCTATTGAACATATGTAGTTATTAGCAATATTTATTGATGCGTCATAGGATTGATAATGATTGGATGAACGGGAGTCGAGTTATGAGCAGTAGAGTATCCCAGTAAAAATTTAATGAAATTTTTGATTAGACATTATTTTTTTTCGAATCCTCGATCTGATTAAAATAGTCGTTTTCTGATCATAAATGATACGTTTGTCGGGAGAAAATGGTACCCTGGCTGCGAATCTTCATAACGAGTCGTTTTTAACCCGTTTTTCTGCACAGTTTCAAATCATTTTCGAGTCATTTGAGAGTCTTATTTTAGTCTCACTTCACCATTTACAATTTGGAGCCTCGTTTAATCGCACATGATCAAAAGTGATGATCAATCATCAAAAGTGGTCGAAAACGAGTCATCAAGATGATTTTGGTGAAAATTATCTTCCAAATGTTGGGTGGGATATTACTGTCCAACCTCAACGACTTTCTTACTTGTTTTAATAGTTCTTTTGATATGAAAGTTTACGTATTATTGCATGGTCGATTTATAAGACATTACTGTTTCACATTCAGCTCGAAGGATCTTAATATCTCTTGAAATGAAAGTTTATATATTATTGCATGGTCGATTTATAAGACATTGCTGTTCCCAACCGGCTCGAAGGATCTAAATTTCTTTTATTTTTAGAGATTTTACGAAAGATTTGTTTGAAATTTGCCATTATAAGAAACAAATCGGAATCGGAAAATCGTATAGAAAACGGACGTAGCCCAAAGTACTAAAAAAGACCAACAAATTATCTATTTATTAGGCTCAAACTGCCTAGAAACTGTTTTTCATTCACTTCGAGGCAAAATAACGTTTGGTTCGCCCCATTAAGTTTATTTTACAAACTGAATTACATACATATATGCTTAAGAATACTATTTGGTCTTGAATTAACCCCTCCTTCCCTAAAAACTTTTACAAAAAAGCATCATAATTCGCTTACTTAGCTTTGAAATTTTCATATAAGTCATCCGGATGAGCAGTTGATATTTCCGTACAATAT
This sequence comes from Lordiphosa andalusiaca, assembly GCA_035044965.1. NCBI lineage: Eukaryota > Metazoa > Arthropoda > Insecta > Diptera > Drosophilidae > Lordiphosa > Lordiphosa andalusiaca. The sequence continues at coordinate 375,855 of JAWNNM010001363.1, read as the reverse complement.
TATTCGGGGAATTTTCACTTGCGGTGGGTGCTTCTTTCAAAATCGGAACTTTACTTGTGTTATTAAATTGCGCACTGTACCTATAAATCGAGTCTCAAGACATTGAAAAGGACATAGAAAATGATTTCCATACAAAATGCTGCGTTAATTTTCAAACTCTGGGCACATTTCTAATCAAATTTCAAGTTAACCGGATGATAAATAATATCCAGATACATACTTTTCAGTGCCTTTTCATTCACTTCTTAAAAGAATTTGACAAATTTTCTTACCAAGTTGCACCTACATAATTGAACAAAGGTATATGTAAAATCTTAGATCTCCATACAAACTTTTCCGGGCTCTTTCAACCACTTCTTAACTTAACGAACGTCTATACAGAAACTATTACTTCTAGGATAAGCGTTCTAGACTGTTAGTTCATAGTTATTGGGGCCAATAAACTAATATCTAATCAGAAAATGAATTCAATTGGATTGGATAGTTTTTAATATCCTTTTTTTTTGCTATTTAATTATAGATTTTTTTATATTCTTGGACTATTTTCAGTTTTTTTGGATGAGCTTCTAACATTAAATATATATTTTAATATCAAAAATTGAATTATAAGAAAAATCTACTCCAAATGAATACCGAAATCATCCAATGTAAGTTTTAGGATATCGTTTATTTGTCTCAGAATATATTGCAGATTTCGCTGGTTTATATTAAAAGTCAAAGAACTCAAAAATTATTGTTAATTGATTAAATTAATGTGGTTGATTTTCTCTATTCAAGACCTTTAGGGAACAAGTTGCTTCAACTTTGGTATAAAAAGATCAAATAGATATCGATAAACCAATACCAAGTAAGAGAGTACCTTAAAACTACAAAACATCTTCAAAATGTTTTCTTGTCTTTGATTATTCTCAGAATTGTTATATTACTTAATTATTCGATATTCAATATTCGATTTACTAAAGCCTTGCAGGTTTCACTAGTTCGTATCCGGCTCGAAGGACCAACAATTTGATGTGAGCTTAGTTTTCTCAATCCGGATCGATAAAGATCATATTGTTGGTTTATACTCGGGTAGTAGAACGTATTGTACATCATAAATGCTGCTTAAAATTTCCAGTTGAACCTTTTCAAAAGTTGAGCAGACTTAAATCTCAAACTATATTAAGTTAGGCCCTTACTCCGCTAAAACTCTTACCAAACCAGTTCAAATCAGGACCAAATGTACTTCCTAGATCAAAACTTATTCAAAATATGAACTGAAAATTGGATGTGAAGATTGGTAAAGCGAAGTTAGTTATTTTCCCGGTTCAAACAAATCAAAACTTACTCATAATGTTATTGAAACTCACATAGAATAAAATTATTCAACATGTTTGCTTGAAAATATTTCATATATTTTTGGGCACATTCCAACCTTGTTGAAAACCGATCGTTGCCAATGCTAAACTATCGCTTTATATGCAGAAGGCAAAAAATGCCATAACCTGTGCAACAACTCGCACTCGAATGGTGTTAATAACGCACAGCGAAGAAAAAATGAAAAAAAAAAAATAAGTTGCAGACCCCCAGACCCAGACCCAACCTATGCAATATTTTTCAAAACGGCAAACATCAGTTGGCTTTGCTGTTGGTTTGCTAGTTGGTTGTCTAACAATTTTAACCCAGTTTTCCCAGCTATGGCCACATTCTTGTAGGAGTGCAGAGAGCCATAAACAAGTTTTTTGCAAACTTACAAAAACAAAAAACGAAGTGGAAAACAGGCAAACAGGCGGAAAATTGTATGTGTGTGTGTGTGTGTGTGTTTGAGTGTGTCGGCGCAAATTGAAATTGAAGCTAATAATGAAAAGGCCAAAACAGAAAGAACAATTGGCTGGCCCTTTTTGGAGGGGGCGCTACAAGCTTGGTCATTCATTACGGTTTAAATACAGGTCGATAGGGATTTACGGTTACTTAGAGCTGCCAGCCACCAACTTTAAGTAGGTGCGGAAATAGCAATGACGTTTGTCGGTCCACTATAATGAGAGCAGTGGACGATTAGCTACTAACATAGCCATGGCATGCCATGAATGGACACATTTAAGAGTGGGTCAACAAACAGCACAAGTGAATGAGCATAGACCGACATCATGTTGGGGCAACAGTTAGCTGAAAGAGTTCTAAGATGAGCTATACTCAGGGTAGGAAAATGGAACAAATTCTAACCAATGGTTAATGTAAGGCAAACAGAGGTTCAAACAGAGGTTTATTGTATACAATTTTAGCAGAACAGAAATTTATGGGATTAATATTTGCAATATTTCTACTCTTAAACAGACAAAACAAGTTATAAGTTCATATTAACTCTGTGTTAGATCAGTTGTCAAAATCTTAAGAATGTTTTGATTAAGGGTCGCTTTCTCATCTGCTATTTGTCGCATAAACCTACCAAGAGCAGAGCAAAATCGAAGCCAATCTAAAACATAGCAGCTATTTTGAAGATGAGAAATCGGGCCCTAGTATGTTTTTAATAAGTTTTCGTCTTATTAAATGAAATCTTTTGACAAGCGTCAAAATCTCGATAATAACTTGCATTATCTTCTGAAAGTTAAAGCAACGATCTAAGCTAAGTTTAATATAAACGACTGTTAATAGAAATCAATAATAATTTCTGCAAGATATCGAGTCTTTGTCGCACAATATTAAACTGTTTCCAGCAAATTTCATAGATTTCACAACGCATATAATACTGTTGAACCGATCTAGATTCAAGACAGGTCCAAACTTAGCAATTTTCTCACCTTTGGTTTGGTTTAAGGTTTGCTTCACAGCATTGACATAAAGAGCAGTTCCAGGTTCGGTACATAGCCGGTTTGCAACCCTAGAATTAATCAAGACGTTGCAGTTTTAGATGTATTCCTATGTATCTTCTCTTCTTATATTGAGCCTCGTAAGTTTCTTGATAAAACTAGGTTCAGTTTCTTACCCTGAAAAGAAGGAATCTAAAACTCTTATTAAGTGCTAGTTGGCTTTTGTGGTTCATGCCAAACTTGACACAACCTTAGTCTCGGTTGTCCCCTCTTTTCGCTGTAGTCGCTGGTGATTGATGTAAATGTAAATACAATATGTACGGAGCGGAGGTTCTAAAATATAACATTCAATTCGCGGAACGGTAACTAATCTTATCGAAACTTCGATTAACTACGGATTAACCTAATCTTATGGAGAATCATTGTGTTTGAACAACATTCAATAGTCTTTTCTAAAGCAAGATTCAAACATTTGAAGTTCGTTTCCTATAATAGTGGAATTAGCTCAAAAAAACTAGCTTTTGGAATCATAAATAGTTCGGTGACTTCTAGAGAATTTTATATTCGGTAGGACACATTACAGTCCGAGCGGTAGCTTATTTTCGGATCCCATAGATCATAACACCCAGGTTTACCATTAAGCACAAATATTAGTTTTTCACAAACAAAACTATTAAGAGCCGATTACTAATCTTGCACATAGAGCTATCAGTCACATAAACCTACAAATACCAGAACAAAATCTAAGTTTATCTGGTACATAGCAGCTTTTTAGAAGATTATCTCGTTACTCGTAGAGTAAATAGGGCAGACTAAAGTCGTCCATCAATTCAACTCAGATCCCATCAAGGATATAAATATACATATATATATTATATATATTCTTTATCAGCATCAGCAGCAGAGTGGATGTAGCCCTGTCCATCTGCCTGTCTATCTGTATAACCACCTAGATTTTGGAGTCTAGAAGAGTTACAGCTATCAAATTTTGTATGTAGACTCCAATTGTCTGCACCCATTTAAAAATTTTGCTACGCCCCTTATAAAAAATGTCAAATATCTTTCACAATTCTGAGGGTATCAATCTTGAAACTAAAACTCTCATACACTTAAAAAAAAAAGATCCAAAAGTGATCCATTTGGATTGAATTTGTCTTTAATATTCTTTTAATCATCCAAAGCAGCTAAAAATCATCCAAAGGATGATAATTTTTCATATACTTTGAATGATTTTCAGTTCTGTTGGATGATTTAAAGGGTACTTAGGACAAAGCCAGTCCAAATGAATACGTGAAATCATCCAATGGATAGTTTTTAGCATCCTTTTGGCTTCTCTGTGTATATATTCACAATTTATATTCGTGTACAAAAAAGTTTAAATGGGTTTTTTTTCCAAAAAATTGTTACAATATTCATTTTTTTAGGAATTGTCCTTCATTAGCATCTACTCATCTCCATTTTTTTGGCAATTTTTGGATACTATTTTGAGAGAGATTGAAAGGAGTAACGCCACAGCGAAAATATACCTAATATTAAGCGTCTTTTGATGCGATCCCTGAATCTTTTCAACTTTGGAGTTCTTCTAAATAGCAAACCTGCTGTTCCTCTAGGGAATGCGTCGTCGACGAATACAAATAGTAGTCGGAAGGGGCAATGTCTGGGCTATACGGCAAGTGTGGTAGGTCTTCTCATTTCAAGGTATTTCAGGGAATGTTTTGATGGTCCGCGCAACATGTGTCTTGTAGAAAAAATTACCTTGTAGTGCCTTTGCTGGTTCTCTTTCCGGTTTGGCTTTAAAAATACTAAAGCAGTATCAGTGGAGTAGAGTGGAGTTGGCCTCTTATGGTTTCACCCGGTTGTGGCAGCTGATAGTACACCACGTCCAATTGGTCTCACCAAATACGAACTTGATCTGGCTACAGTAAATATCCGGAGTCGGTCTTTGCATATGGCCGGGCGGCGTATGTTTTTTCTCGATTGGAGCTTTTGTTGTAAACACTTTTTTAATTAGCAGTCACATTACGATCCTTTTCTTTTCTACTTTTTAAAAAGTTATCCCTCAAATTGTGTTTTGTTGTCACCGATTTTGACACGTTAAGAGCACTCAAAATCTATGTTGTTACACTTCAGCGAAACGACACATACTGATAAAGAAAACCTGATAATGATTCTTCAAAAATAGGTTGCTTGCATTGTTCTGTATAGTTCTTTTCCCATGAGTAACTGGTATATCGAAGTTGGGCAGGTTTGAGTTTAATTAAGCTCTCCGTTGAAACTGAAAGGTAGGGTTGATCTTCAGTTCGGGAGGTGACTGATTTACAGGGATCCTTCCACAAACCTTAGCGACTTTGAGTGTTTTAGTGAAGGACTGGTTGGTAGAAATAGTTTTAGTGCCCTTTCAATCCCGTCTGTTCCGATTGTGAACCCAAATACTAAGTTGAATTCGATATCAACCTTAAATAATTTGTAATTCCATGTGATTTTCTACTCTTCCAATTATAGGAATTAGAGTAAAATATTGTTATCAAGCATCAGACCCATACCGTTCCTAAAACTCACAAATAACATAGTAATATCTAAGCTTATCTGACACATAGAAGCTATCTAGAAGATGAGAAATCGGCCCTTAATCCATTTATTTTGTTTTTCGAGCCGAACCCTTTTGATGGTTTTTAAAATCAAAACCAGTTTGCAACTCTGTTAACAAAACCAAAATTAAAACAATACGAAAAATTCACCCATGAAAGGGTGAAACATTAACAAATTTTTGCCTCGTTTTGCATTGGCTGCACTTGCGCAAAAGCCGAACGAAGCCTTACAAATAAACCAAAACGAATTGAAACTTGTCTTGGGTATGGTCAGTAACCCAACTAGAGGAGCTTACTTTGGTTTTGGGCTACTTAGTATGCCCGGTTGGTTGGACGACGCGACGACACTCAATGCGACGACGGGACGCTCAATTTCAATTGCTGTTGTTGGTGGCTTATTAATTACCTCACCGCACAATTGCGTGGCACATACAAACCAGCCACCAGCCACCACATATATACATATGTATATAGAAGAACCCACATAAGGCGTTGGACACGTAGCCGGGGTTTGAGTAATACGAGTAAGCGAGCTTGTGGCCCGTAAATGGAGCGCCGATAAAGTCAATGCGCTTCAGACCACGTTTGTTGTTGCTGTTTCTGTTTTGTATTTTTACAGTTTGCCATCAACAAATGAAGAGCTAAAAATTGAGAGTGATTTGTGTTTATTTGTGTTATTGTTAAACTAGTTTCGGCTGCTGTTATTTTGTTATTTATTTCTGTGTGTGAGTTTTCTCAGTTTCGTTTTTGCATATTTTTCTTCAACTTTCAAATGTCAAACGAAGTTGAAGGTGGTCCAGCAACAGCTTAGATGTGTGTGTGTGTGTGTGTGTGTGTGAACGTATATAGACAATCTCATATATATATTTTTCCATGATTTATATTGAGTCATGCCTTGTGGCGCCTTGGAAAAACAAAAGACTCGAGCTGCGAACTTGGTAAAGATATTTTATTATTTTATTTTCACAAATTATGAACAATTTCATTAGTGTTTCTCTCTTCCCTCTAAATATTTGACATACTTGGCTAATCATTTTCATACAATTCAATTAAATTCAAAGCACGATGCACATTAAAAAGGAAATATCCATTAACAAATTACTAAGCAACTTCATAAAAACAATTCAAAAGTCATAAGCAAAAATCGTGCCAAACTCCAACCGAAAAAAATGCCAACCCAAGAGAAACTTAATGAAGCCTGAGAAAGTTGACGACTAGCTAGCTGGCTGAGCTTTAATGATGAGAGCGCGGGGAGTGCGCAAAGCTCAAGTGACAATCCAAAAAAAAAAATGCGATAATTGCCAACAAATTTGTCCGGGCAAACGCATGCCGAAAATGCTGCAATAACCGACCAAACCAGGTTGCTACACGACCTTAATCTTTGTCTAACCAATCGAATCTAAGATGAACCCAGAACGTATAACATTTTCTGTTTGTTGTTCTTCAGCTGCTACGTCTTCTGTTGTTGCATTTGACCCAGTTTAATGCAAGTGGAACGCATTGACCAACAAGCAACAAGTTGACCATAAACAGCCAAGGCGCAGATATCTAGACAAGCGTCAAGAGAGAAAACCAATTGGTGATGGGAGTAACCGGCTGGGTGATATCCTGGGCTAATCTAAAGTAAACCGAAATATAAAATGAAAATGTGTGGTCAATGTGGCAGCTTTTGGAAGCAAACCAACATCTTCTGTCGGGCTATTATTCAAAATTTTTATAAAAATTGTTCCCTTTTTCGATTTCGATCAAATTATGAGAAATCGGAATTGGAATCGGGACAGAAAACCCGATTGTTTGACTCGTCTTTTATCTTAAATTTTCGAATCCTCTCCAGAGAACAGTTTTGATGGCTGACCGATTTCTCTAATCAATTCTTGGATATCAGATCTCTTGCCTATTCCGTTCGATTGAATTCGGAAACGAGAACGGACCTGATATTTCCGTCTTTTTCCCCCCCACTACTCAGCATACCCCACCCCTTTTCCGCATTTCCAGGGTAGCACAACAAAAAGATCTTCACTGAATGGACCACCAGCTTAAAACTTCTTCTTGCTTAGCTCTCTTTTTTTTTCTCAATGAAGATATTGTCTGTTGTCTGCCACTTGAGTCAAGTTTGTTGCCTAAGTCTTTCGTTCTGACACTGACTGCGGGAGAGCTCTCGCTCTCGCTCTCGCGCGAGAGCAAAAACTTGTTTCCATGTAGAACTTTCTTTCATTGATTCTGTGCATCAGCCGTCTGCATATAAATAATATATATATTTAAAAGTGGGACTTTCTTTCTTGCAAATGTCAGTGCTTGGCTCTTGGGTGTCATCATCGTCGTCATCTATTCTAACCAAACAGCGACACGCTCACTTCATGCTGACCCAAATACTTTTGATGCTCTTTAACTAGAGAGTGGGACTCTGAACCTTGTGTCATTTTTCGTTGTTGGTCCAACAAGCCGACAGATTATCACCCATTTTACATTTCTTGTTCGATTAAACGCAACTTTATCGCCGTCTTCATTAGTTTGACCCAATTTTGGTCGGGTTGGGGTTCTTTTTACTTTCTATTTTCTCTTGTTGAGTTTTAGAATCTTCTTTTTTTTTGAGTTGTTAATGAACCAACTCGTTAATGCTTTTGATTGGATTGGGGGGGCGTTTTTGTTTTCGGGAGTCAATTTACTTTCATTTATTATTGAGTTGAAGAGGAAGTCTTCACCTTTTTTAATGACTTTTTATATGTGTTTGTTGGGGCGTTTTCTTTATGGCCATTTCCGTGTGGAAGCTGTAATAAGCTGTGCTTATGGCAGCTTATTAAATGATATTATGGTTAATATGTGGAACGATGAAATGAATTATGTATTTTATTTATAATAAAGAACAATGTCAAATTGTAAGGGAACAGTGTTTAAAGCTACAGCTACATGGAGTTAAGCTTAATAATTAATATTTACACAGTTTAGATGGTACAGCAAATGAATTATTGATGCCATTTTGAACAAATCTGAACACGTTACTATAAATTAGGAAGGACCACACCCTAACCTTAGCATGAATCTGTATCTAAAAAATGTTATCTCAAATCTTCTTCGTATTGAAAAACATATTTAAGGCTACTGTCAGTTCTTATATGAGTGTTTAATAAGTATGAACTACTCACTTATATATCAATCAACTGTGTTTTTGGTCATCTGTTCTTTATTTTGCGATTTAAGGTCTATGGCTATCCAGCAAGGATCTTAATATTTTGTGTCTAAGTCAATGCTTTCAGGCATAACAATAGAAATTCCAAAGGTTTCAATCGAAAGAAGCCAGTATGAACAACTGAACTGAACTTAACAATTGTAATAAGCGATCACAAGAATCGTTATCTACAAAGAATTCTAAGAAAATATTACCATGAAACTATGTGTCTACAAACAATTTCTATGGCATAAGGATTTCAGGTTGAGGTACCAATCATACCATTCCCTTTTTCGTGTCTTGCTCTGTATTTTTCACATGTTGGGCAATTTTCTTTAACAGTGTCTAGAAGTTCAGCACTTAGGCTCTCACTTCTTGTTCATTGAAAGAATTTGTTCGCCAAACTTTTTTCTGCTAAGGAATTAGAGCTACAGATTCCAATTACCATTACCATTTTTTAGATAATTAAAAACAATACCTGACTGCGATTATTTAGTAGTTGTTTATTATTATTCATTATTAATTAGTTAATTTAGTAATCGTAATTGTAACTTAGAATTTTGATTATTTATTGAAATTTAATTACATTAACAATTACTTGAATAATTGAATCGGTAAAGGGGGATTGTTGAGTAATTGTGCTTGATATATTGAATAATTCATGTTTTTGTAAGTGTTTACTAAAATATAAACTAGTTTATATAGAAATTTCATATCAAGCTTGGTTTAAAATCTTTGATTTCAGCAACAATTACAGAATTATTAATAGAATTATTCATGTAATTGTACAAATAATTTAATTTTGAGAGTCAAAGTCAAGACAAAGTTGCAACTACGATTACCAAAATAAAAATAATAAGGAATTGTTTTGTTTAATTATACCCTTGCAAAGGGTATTATAATTTTGCCCAGAAGTTTGCAACGCATAGATATATTAATTCCGACCCCATAAACTATATATATTCTTGATCAGGGTGACGAGCTGAGTCTATTAAGCTTTGTACGTCCGTCTGTTTGTCTGTTTCTACGCGAACTAGTCTCTCCGTTTTGAAGCTTTCGAGCTGAAATTTTGCACAGAGTTTTCTTTTTGCTGCACACTACTTATATGTCGGAACCGACCGGATCGGATGACTATATCTCATGGCTCCCGTAGGAACAATCGGTCGGAAAACTAGTTTTAGTGAGAAAAACTTTTTTCTTTTCAATGCAAACGTCTCCAAACTTTGTAATCGTAGGTTTACTTTGATTTTTTATGATTCTACCAAGATTTATTAAAATCGGCCAACTATATGGCATAGCTGCCATACAAAAGATAGGTCTGAAAAACAGTCTTAGTTAAAAAAACTTTTTTCTTTTCAATGCAAACGTCTCCAAACTTTGTAATCGTAGGTTTTCTATGTTTTTTTATGATTCTACCAAGTTTAATTAAAATCGGACAACTATATGGTATAGCTGCCATACAAAAGGTAGGTCTGAAAAACAGTCTTGGTTAGAAAAACTTTTTTGTTTTTAATGGTAGCATCCTGCAATTTTGTATTTGTTTGTTTCACATGCTATCACATAATTTTACAAATTTTTGGCCAAATCGGATGACTATATCGTATAGCTCCCATACAAACGATCGGTCGGAAAATGGGAAAAAGAGTATTTTTTGAAAATATTTAAGCAAGTACTTGCAAGGGCTTAAAATCTTTGGCACAGACGAAGTTAGCTTGGCTTTCTCGTTTTTTATAATAATCGTAATTGAATGAAGAAATTCGTATCAGCATATTATATCAGGAAACTATATGAAACTTCAACCAAACCAAAAATTATAAATAATTAGATTATAAATCTTCAGTTTGAAACCATCAGCCATGATGCAACAATACATGGAAGGCGGCGTCAGTGTGAGTTCTTTGCAAAGTACCTTCACGTTCAGTGCTGCGCGTACTTTAGAACAGCGATGTTCAAGAAGAGCGGCTCTTTGTAGCTCTCTGTCTCTCTCTGACACTCACTGAAGCATTACGTCGGCAAGCATTCGGCATAAATTGCTTAAAGTGTTCGGCCCCTGGGGGCTATTGGTGAACATCGCTGCTTTAGAAGCGTAAGCTTTTGGCAAAAGTACTCATTACACTGTCGCCGCCTTACCTGTATTTTTTGTATTGTTTTATCATGCCACCACCTTATCATTTAAGGCAACAGTCTTGTCATCTGCACCACAGTGGCTTTTGTATGCTCAGTTTTTAACATATGATTGCATTACTTAGTGTGATTTGTTGCACTGTCACGCGTGGGGTCGATGTTGGCAAGCGACGACGGCTTTCAAGTTTATGCCGAGGTCCTAAGCTGGATTTCAAAACAAGTTAAAGTTTAGAGTACATTTTATTAAAGGAGATTGAATCGCCTTTATACAGGATTGTTGATTCTGGATGAAAAGTGAGTATATATAATCTCTGTTGACTTTTGGCAGCCACTCGTCTCGTTTTTGAGGAAGAGACATAGCTGCTTGTAGTTGCGCCTTCAATATTCGAATTCCTGATAATAAAATTGAGCAATAAAAATCTCATAATAAAGCGGGAAACTATTTCAGCTGTGAAAATGTTACAGCTAAATTCTCAATATAAATAAATTAAGTTTTTAATTTTCTTTCAATTCTCCATCTCAAGTCCCCCTCTCATTTATTGAATTGTTAACCACAATTGAACTTTGTGGCCTTCTCTGGCAAAGAAATTCTTTTTGACCAATGACCCAAATTTGTACTTGCGGTTAGCTTTCTTCTGCCATTGCTTACAGGTAATTGATGTGTAAGTAGATAAATGTTGGAGAAGATGTTAACATGTGGTCAAGTTGCCACCGCTCTCCACCCTTTGACTTGATTCGACCGACCGACCTCTCACTTGTCAAAAGTTCTTTTACTTTTTGGGTCATGTTTCTAAACAACAAAAAACTGATTAAAACTGATTATACATTAAATATTCAAGGCAATAAAACTATAAATCTCTTTGGGTATGTTTGATCCACAAAAAGAAAGCAGCGGAAAAGAAACAATTAACATAATTCGTGAGTCAAACCTTTTTGCATATATTGACAGATGGGTTTTCGATTTCTGGGTCAATTGCTGAGAAGGAAAGGGTTTAGGAATATGCAAAATCTATAATATTTTTGTTTGGTGTGCTGATTGGCAGTTTTAGTGCCTGCCATTAGGTTCTAATGATCGACGGATGCTGGCGCGTATAAGAACTGTTCAAAGGCGGCTCTCGTTGAACAGTTGAGTTTGGCAACGCGTTTCGTGCGGTTCTCGTGGGCAGCCAGAAATGAAATTCTATACTCCAACATTAGTTCTCCTACTCTGCCTGGGTCTCGCCTCAGCCGGGTATCATTATAGGCGACGTGGTTACCACTATGCCAAGCCCGCACGCCTACCCCCCCTGCCACCAGGCAATGGGAGTTTCAGCTCACCAAGTCCATCGCCGGGGGCACAGGCCGATTTCATTGATGATCTGATTGAGGGCCATAAGCAGCAAATCTTATCGAATGTTTTGGGCGTGTCTTCTTCCGAAGCCGCCTCTACGCCTCTACTGGAGGGCGGCAACGGCGATGCCAAGGCGTTCCGCGTTAATCGTTGTGCCGGCTGCAGTGAGTAGAGCGGGTTGACAGCGAAGGGGAGAGAGGAAACTAGATCTCGGATTTTTTTTTTGTTGCCTCTTCCAGCCTGCGGTGTGCCCAACGTCAATCGGATTGTGGGCGGCGTGCAAGTGCGTACCAACAAATATCCCTGGATTGCCCAGATTGTACGTGGCACTTTCCTCTTCTGCGGTGGTACACTGATCAATGATCGTTACATTTTGACCGCCGCCCATTGTGTACATGGGCAGGAGATGACTGGCATATCGGTGCGCCTGCTGCAACTTGATAGAAGTTTCACCCATTTGGGTGTCACTCGATCGGTGGCCTTTGCACATGCACATGCCGGCTATGATCCGGTTAGCCTGGTGCATGATATTGCTCTCTTAAGATTGGGTCAACCGGTACCCTTGGTGGATACCATGAGACCCATTTGTTTGCCCAACAATTGGTTGCAGAACTTTGATTTCCAAAAGGCCATTGTGGCCGGTTGGGGCTTGAGTCATGAGGGTGGCGCCACGTCGAGTGTGTTGCAAGAAGTCAAAGTGCCAATCATAACGAATGCTCAGTGTCGTGCCACTTCGTATAGATCCATGATTGTGGACACCATGTTGTGTGCAGGTTATGTGCAAACTGGAGGAAAAGATGCCTGTCAGGTGGGTGTTGGAAACTATATATAGATTTTTATTAATGAAAATTGTCACACAGGGCGACAGCGGCGGACCTTTGATTGTACGCGATCGCATCTTCCGACTAGCTGGTGTTGTTTCCTTTGGCTATGGTTGTGCCAAACCGGATGCTCCGGGTGTCTATACGCGCGTTAGTCGGTATTTGGATTGGATAGCAGCAAATACCAGAGATTCTTGCTATTGCATCAATTAAGAATAATTTCAGAAACCTTTTGATGTTAAATATTCTCTCAAATAAAAAGATCGCCGGCGGATTAGGAACTAATCATTAAGAGAGCTGCTCTTGGTCACCTGCTCTCTGTATTTGGCAGGGTTAGGCATATAACACGACCGTTTTAGCCCTTGTGTCGCTGGCAGTGGATCAGAGGCAGTTGCTCCGGGGTCATGTTCATTGAATATCAGTAGCTTTGCGCTATGAGCTTGCTTTCAGAAGCGAGAAGACCTTGCCATAAGTAGCCACAGCAGGCTTAATACGGTCAGTTCTGGTAAGTTTCCTGGGCAGCATTGTACTGAGAGTACTGAGAGAGGGCTGAAATGGTATGATTGCTCCACATTGCTCCTTGCTCGCAGCTCAATAGTCAGCTCTTAGCGTGTGCGCCAGTTGCAGCCAACGGCTTAAGGCTCAATTCTCTTAGCTCTTGGCACTGCGCTGACAGTCGAGGTTTGAGAGCTCTCGCTCGAGTGAAACAGCTCTCTGCTTTGAGATGCAAACCAGCCAACTCTCAGCTCTCTGCGAGTGCTTCAGAGGTGGTAGCCAAAAGTTGTCTCTCGCTCGTGATTAACTGCTATAAGAAGAGAGCTGCGAGCCACCTTTCGAGAACAGCGACCTTTAAGCTAGCCTGTGAGCCACAGCTCTCTGCTCTTTACAGTGAGCTTTACACCGCGTCTCGCTGTTTGTAGGAGGGAGTGCATTTTTGCTTTTTTTTTTACCTTAGTAGTTGTGTCTTGATACTTGTAACGACTTTAAGGAAGCGTTACCAAACTTGTAAGGTACATTTTCTAATTCTGAGTGGCATCTCAGATGCTCTCACCTCAGATCTGAGATCTGTGGCTCATGAGACGATAGCCAGCTGGTGGCACCTAGCTCTAAAGCTTCGTCTCTCAAGCTCAGGCTCTCAAGTTCCTTCACTCAAGCTCAGGCTCTCAGGTTCCGTCTCTCAAGCTCAGGCACTCAAGTTCCGTCTCTCAAGCTCAGGCTCTCAAGTTCCGGCTATTAAGCTCAGGCTCTCAAGTTCCGGCTATCAAGCTCCACCACTAAAGTTCCAGCTCTGATGGCCCGACTCTTAAGCTACGGCTCTTAAAATTAAGCTTTTAGGTTCCGGCTCTTAAAATCCAGCTCAAGCTCCAGCGCTCAAGCTCAGGCTATAAAGCTCGGGCCCTCAAGCTGCGGCTTTTCATATCCGGCTCTAAAGCTGAGGCTTACATGCTCTAATTTTGAAGCTCTGGCTTACAGGCTTCAATTTTGAAGCTCTGGCTCTCAAGCTTCTTCGCCTCTTATGCTCTGGCTCTAAAGCTCCGGCTCTCAAGCACAGGCTCTTGAGTACAGGCTCTCAAGTTCCGTACCTTAAACTCCGCCTTACAAGCTCCGGTTTTCAAGCACCGGCTCCGGCTTTAAAGCTCCGGATCTCCAGCTCTCAAGTTCCTTCTCTTAAGCTCCGCCTCTTAAGTTTCTGAAGTTCCGGATCTTAAGCTCAGCCTTACCAGCTACGGTTTTCAAGCACCGGCTTCGGCTTTGAAGCTTCGGAACTCAAGTAGCGGCTCTCAGATTACGACTCTCAAGCTCCAGCCTTAAAGATCTGGCTTTCAAGCTCAAGTTTTAAAGATCTGGCTTTCAAGATTGAGCTCACGCTCCGGCTGTCAAGCTCTGGCTCTCAAGATCCTGCTCTCAAGCTCCGGCTCTTAAGCTAGGCCTTTTTAACTCCAATTTTCAAGCTCTGATTTTCAACCTCCAGCTGTTAGCTCAGAGCTCACAACATTCTGCTCTGAGATGAGAGCAATTGAGCTGAAACTTACCTAGTAAATAAGATCAATTCGCCTCTCAAGCTCTGGCTCTTAGCTTAGAGCCAAAAGCTAGCAATTTTGCTGCTTATGAGTGCGAAGCTCCAGCTCAGATGAAAGGCTTGCCGCACACGGAGCAAAGCACATCCGCTTTGAGATGTTAAACGCACAGAGCACTTAACGAGCGCGCACAGCAACAGCTTAGCAGAGTGGAGAATTTTGTAGGTAAAATTCGTAAGCTCCTTTAGCTCTGCTCCGCACCGCACCGCTCCGCTTTCTGTGTGCGGTGGGCTTAAGAGCTGAGAATAAAGCTAAAGCCAAATACAAGAACTGGGAGTCGTTACACAGTCTCGGCTACCAAGACTGTGCCGTCAGCGATTTTTGTGAAGAAAGTAAGCTTCTGTCATTGCTGCTGTCAGATCATCTGTCATGTATTAACACTTAATATTTTCAATTATATTTCTTTTGAATTTTTTTTATCTATTTCCCCCCAAAACTTATTTATGCCTCCAATTAAACGACCTTTTAAGTTTCCCACTTCATAATACCACCAGTTTGATATTTACTTTCTTAATACTCGCCGCATTAACAAAATTGTGCAAATATTTGCACAAAACAGGTTATGGGCACCCTCCAGAAACCAATATTCATGTACGCTTGGCCTTTCACTTTTCGTTTTGCCAATCAATGAACACATAAGTAAGTATTGCTCGACTCCTCTTAAGGTCCTCACCCCCCCCCTCACATTTGGCAGCATCAACTTGGCTAAAATCGAAGCCAAGGACGTTGGCCAGTTGGCAATTCCATGACACATTGTTATCACTTGTCAACGTGCCGGTGGAGGGCAAATCAAAAACTTTATCTTTATCCCTATTCCCATGAAAGCCGACACAATTTAATGGATTTTCAAGTTATTTCTGGTATTTTGTTGTAGTTTTGCCGCTGCCGTCGCAACGACTGCAACATCTCTAGCGAAACAAAGATATCTGAGAAACTCGTTTCGGGTCGAAAGAAAGAAAGAAACTGCCGCATAATTGCCACCGCACTCGACTAGGATGAATGTTAGGGAGTGGACGGGCGGTGGGACATGGGGCAGGTTGGCCCAATCGACAATGTTGTCAATGCTGTTTCTGCGCTGACTGGGGGCTGGGGGGGGGGGGGGGGGGGGACTTTGGCATTTGATTTTATTTTTAACTAGGCGGCAAATCGATGGCCGGCTTTACACTGTAAGCAGAAAGGAATGTTGGCAACATTTTCCCTGTAATTTCTAGTTAACATTTTGATTCTGTTTGAAGGGAAAACTGCTCCAAAATCAATTCATGTTTTTCTTTAAAAAAAACTTTAAGCGAAAGTCCCAGCTCTGTTTTTTTTTTCCGCCTGCTCTCATCTAACTAATGGCCTCTGCCTGGCATCCTCCACTCATAGTTTGCCTACATGGGAGCTTTTGTTTGTTTTTGTTCTTTTTATACCCTTGCAAAGGGTATTATAATTTTGACCAGAAGTTTGCAACGCATAGAAATATGCATTTCTGACCCCATAAACTATATATATTCTTGATCGGGGTGACGAGCTGAGTCGATTGAGCTTTGTCCATTCGTCTGGCTGTCTTTCTGTCTGTTTCTACGCGAACTAGTCTCTCAGTTATAAAGCTATCGAGCTGAAATTTTGCACAGAGTCTTCTTTTTGCTGCACACTACTAATATGTTGGAACCGACGGGATCGGATGACTATATCTCATGGCTCCCATAGAAACAATCGGTCGGAAAACTAGTTTTAGTATGCAAAACTTTTTTCTTTTCAATGAAAACATCTGCAAACTTTGTCACCGTAGGTTTTCTATGCTTTTTTATAATGCTACCAAGTTTTATCAAAATCGTACAACTATATGGTATGGCTGCCATACAAAAGATAGGTATGAAAAACAGTCTTAGTTAGAAAACCTTTTTTATTTTTAATGGTAGCATGCTGCAATTTTGTATTTGTTTGTTTCACATGTTTTCACATAATTTTACAAATTTTTGTGCAAATCGGATGACCATATCATATAGCTCCCATACGAACCATCGGTCGGAAAATGGGGAAAAAAAAAGTATTCTGTTGAAAATATTTAAGCGAGCACTTGCAAGGGTATAAAAACTTCGGCACAGACAAAGTTAGCTTGGCTTTCTCGTTTTTACCTCTCTCCACACACCAGAGTTGGGCTAGAAGAGTTTTCCACTTTTTTTTCTTTCTCTCTTCTTCTATTTTTGCGCCCAAAATATTCTCGGCGGCACCTGTCAGTCAACACTTGAAGCACACACAAACAGTTACAAATAGATGAAGGGGTAGGAGGGGGCCACCAACCCGCTGGGGCGCCAAAACTGGACATGGACAACTGGCTGACTGGCAGCTCTTGGCAGCCGTTGACGATGCAACAAACAAAATGCGCCAAAACGACACGGCCAAGATGAGGCGCATGGGGATGAATGGGGATCTGCCAGTCAAAAGTCTTCGGGACGCTTCCACGCTGACTGACACACTTTGCTCGCCAGACAACAGACGCCACTTGGATATTGGATACTGTTTGTACAGCGCCGGGGAACGCGAGAGTCAACTGTTATTGCTTCTGTCTAATTGAAGTCGAGTGTGCGTTACATTGCGAGCCATTTTATCTGACAGTAAACTCTGCGATTTATCTTTTAAGCCAAAGCGACTAACTTTGACATTATGCGCCACAAATTGTGCGGCAATTTGGGGGGAAAAAACAAAATATAAACTGGTTCAATGAAGCGTTGCATGGCACCTCCGCTACCCACCCAAAACTGTCTGCCACATCGTCTAAAGGTAACAATTTATATAATGAAACTGATTTCAAATTTTGTGATGTGCAGGCCGCGAGCTCAATTCGACGTTGCCATTGGTAATTGCCGGGTTACCGGCAAAAAAAAAAGAAACAACAGTTATAAGAAGGAAAAAAAAGAGGCGTAGAGAAAAGGCCCCAAACACACACACACACACACACACACACACACAGAAAAAAGCGACCTAAAAGGAAAGTCAAGAATATGCGGCGACGAATTGGAAATGCCCTTAATTTGCTGCCTTTTTACTTGGATTTAGAATAATGATGTGTGACACTTAGTAGACTTATTTAGAAATATACCAAAATTCTAGAAACCTTTTTTAGAAATTCATTTTTTGAGCTTATCAATGTTAACAAATTTAGTCTTAGGGCCATTTTCCAATCTACGGAGCTATCTGTCACATAAACCTACAAATAACTGAGCAAAATCTAAGTTTATCTGACGCAAAGCAGCTATTTAAGAGATATGAAATCGATCTTAAGTTAAATAAATCATCAAAAAAATAAACATATTTAACCAGGGATGCAAACCGGTTCAGAACCGAACCGAACCGCTTATTCCAGCCGGTGAACCCAACCGCAAACCGAACCGGCTTCCTTTCAGAATTACTAAACCGAACCGAAAACCACAGATAAAAACGGTTCGGTTCGGTTCAGTTCTCTGACTGACATCATGCCTAAATGTCAGAGTAAAATCCATGACTAAAATTCATAAAAATGATGTCCTGAATTCAGGACCCGCCCTTTCATTTCAGAGCTGATTCAGCTATGATACAGTTCTGAGCCTAACTTAAGGGATATGATAAATAGAATAATTAAGATGCATAGTACGTATTCTTTTCTAGCGGACATTCTCAATTTTCGAGAGTATTCATTTAGGAACTTATTGACGACTCCTGGAAATCTGACATATTAAGCATTGGACATTCTTCTAAGGATAAGATAAGGATATAAGAATAAAATTTCAAAAGTGTTCGACAAGTCACATTACTACAACAATCATAACATTTCATAATGTGCCTTTGTGAACCACTGAACCGAACCGAAACCGCAGTTCAGCTAGCTCCAAAAACCATGTAATAAACCGAACCGGCGGTTCAGAAATTGCATGAACCACTGAACCGAACCAGTCCTTATTTTCGAATGGTTTGCATTCCTGTATTTAACTATGCGCAGGTGTAATTTGCCGCTTTCAGTTAAAAGTTTGACACGTTTAGCACCATCTAAATCATCCGATTCGGCTGGCTCTTCGATTTTTAGATGCCCTTGTGCCTCGTTTTATGCAAATAGCTTTTAAAGTAAGATTTAAGGCAGTCTTTCCCGTTTACTATATGCACTACTAACAGGTAAACTTTTTTTTTCAAAATCCTTGGAGTACATCACTGACTTAAAGCATTCTACTGGTAAGAACTTTTTACCAGTTTCTCGAATTAAGTAAAGAAATCCTCTTAAGTTCCGTGGGAGCGTCTAGATCTGGGTTTTTCATAAGTGACTAAAGATTGTTCATTTCAATCAATAAACCAAATAAGTAAAGACTTACTTCTAAAATTGTGCTATTTTGTAGAGTGAACCTGGTTCAGTGACTCTTGTTTCGTGACTTAAGCACACAGCCTCAGTTTTAGTGACTCTTGATCTGTTTGTCCTGCGACTAGCGACTCTTTAGAGACTTTTGCCATGCGACTTTTGTATAGAGACTTTTTTCAGTTCCAGTTCAGTTACTGTTGTTCAATGACCCAGTGACTATTACTCCACGAATCTTGCTCCGGGTATTTAGTAAAGATTTACTTTGTTTCACTTATTTTTGATCAGTTAGTGATTTTAGGTGGTTATTTCTTTGAAGTGATTCTTGTTTAGAGATTCATCTGCAGTGTTTATATAGTTTATGGGTATTTACTCTATGTTAGTGTTCGGTGACACGTTTTCGGCGACTCTTGTTCAGAGACATTTGTTCATGGACTTTCTATTCTGTCTCTTTTTTTGTGGCTTTAGTTCAGTGACTCTAGCTTATTGAGTCTTGTTCAGTGTTTCATGTTCAGTGACTCTTCTTCAGTGACCCTTGTTCGGTAACTCTTGTTCAGAGACTTTTGCTCATGGACTTCTATATAAAGATTTTTTCTTGGTGGCTCTATGTCAGAGACTCTTGCTTATTGACTCTTGTTCAGTGTTCATGTTCAGTGATACTCTCCCATTATCTATTTCTAAGTAGCTCAAGTGCAATGACTCTCGTTCTATGACTCTGGCGCAGAGATTCTGCTCTTTTCAGTGACTCTTCTTCAGCTGATCCCGATGAGGGGCTTAAGTTTAGTGATTCTTGCTCGGAGACTATATCTTATGACTCTTGTTCAGTGACTCTTTCTCCATAATGGTTAGAAGAATAAACTTTCTTAGTGACTCTCGCTCAATTTTGATTGTTAAGTAACTCTATTTCAGTGACTCTTGTTCAGTGACTTTAGCATATAGCCTCATTTTCAGTGACTTTTGTTCAGTTTATTCTCTTGGCTCCTGTTAAGAGGCTCTTTTTTACAACTCTCGTTCTGTGACTCTTCTCAAATAATCTGCTCCATAGAGACTCATGTTCGGCTTATCCCGATGAATGACTTTAGTTAAGTGATTTTTGCTGACTCCTGCCAAGGGTTCGGCGACTTTTGCTCAGGGACTGCTTACTGCTAACATTTTATAATAAATTTGTTAAGTTCACTGATTTATATGAATGGTAAGATGAATGTAGGCCATCAGTAGGTACTTTTTTTCGACGAATTGCATCCATTTATTCCATTTATCATTGAGCCATCACTTAAGCAATTCAAAGAATCCTCAAACCTGGTCAAGTCCCAATACCAAAGCTTAGAATAGTTGAAGCAACTGAACACTTGAGTTAGTTTGTAAAGAAAATACAACTTAATATTTTCGGTATACAAATTTAACTTTACCCAGCAGATTTAGTGAGTAAATCACCCAATGAAGTAAACAGCTATGTATCATTTGCAAATATTCCAATATTTACATTTTATTAGAGCAACTGATTTAGCCAGATGCTAATTAGCCAAGAAAAGGAAGCTCAATTTCCAATTGAATGAAGGCTTACATGGGGTTCCATTTCATAGTATATTCTTATTCATATAAGTTGTGGCTAATTTATTTATTTATATTTCCCCTTCTGGTTGGTGATATTGTCACTCGATCCTCTGCAAAAAGCAGGGTATTACAAATGTGAAAATTTGAAACAAGTTTAAGAACCGAACCGACTGGTCACCTGTCCAGTCAACCGCCGTTCGAATACTTTTCGATTACTATCCAAAAACAAAAAAAAAAAATAATATACAAAAAAAAAAGAGAAGACTAAAATTTGTGCCAGTACCGAAGAAGAACCGCAACATGATTTGGCAACTTTCTTGGCCTGTTGCAGTGGATTTTTCCCTCCCCCCCCCACACCCTCCTCCTGTTAAAGAAAACCTGTCGCTAAATCATCTGTTGAGTCTTCCTCCAAAAACAAAAAAACAAAAAACCCACCTGACTGGGCAAGTTTTTGTTCACTTGAACATTTTTTTGTACATGTGGGAGTTTTGGGTTGCAAGATTTGATGCGGTGGCTTTGAAAAATCTTTGGAATTTTTCTTCATTTTTTTTTTTTTTTTTTGCTTAATTTTTGCACTGGCTGCTGATTCTGTGATTTTTGTTTGGTTTTTTGTGTTTGGTTTGTTTGATAAAAAAGAAAGTTGACATAAATTGTTAGCCTGAAGTTTAGGTAGCAAAAGCAAAGCAACAACAACAACAACAACAAAAAGAAGCGAAGAAAAGTTGTTGTCTTGCTGTGCGCAGGAAGGAAATAATTCGAGTTTTTGTTTTTTTTTTGGCAAGTTTTGTGTGGGATTTTTGTCTGCTGGTGTCGAAATGAAATGCATTTGAAAGTTTGGTGAAACAAGTTAATCGCGTTTGTCTGTTATTTTTCACATTTTTGACGGGGATTATGGTTAGTTGGTTGGTTGGTTGGTTGCACAAAAGGGAGCTGGATAAAATGACTTAAAATCAGAGCTGCAAACCAAAAAAAAATATATATTCGTATCTCCGGTACACTGTTTTGAAACCAAATTAACGAATGGTTAGGGTTCGAAGTTTTTTGGGTGAAGGTTTTTGGTTCGTACCTTGGTTCAGTCCATGCTATATGGAGGGTGATTTTTTATCCATTATCTTTTTGGCAACACTAGTTTAAAGTTTAAGCAGCTCACGCACGTTTCGTGTTTTGTTTCACTGTCAAACATCTTCAGTTTGGTCTATAATTTAACTATGAATGGTCTTACAAACGTTCAACGCTTGCAAATTATTGAATTTTATTATCAAAATGTGGGCTCTGTTAAGAAAGTTCATCGCGGGCTTCTTCCTTCTCTCATTTTTGGCTCAATGGGTACGTAAATAAGCAGAATTGTCGATTTTGTAGTGAATATCAGCCAGATGTATTTGCAAGAGCTACCAATGCATCCAGAAAAAGTCACAGTTTGGTGCGGTTTATGGGCTGGTGGCATCATTGGACCGTACTTCCACAAAAATGATGCGAATCGTAACGTAACTGTGAATGGTGAGCGCTATCAAACTTTTATGCAAGAGCTTGACTTGCATGATATGTGGTTTCAACAAGACGGTGCCACATGCCACACAGCACGCGCAACAATGGACTTATTGAGAGGCGAGTTCGGTGAACATTTTATTTCACGTTCGGGACCAGTCAATTGGCCGCCTAGATCGTGCGATTTAACGCCTTTAGACTATTTTTTGTGGGGCTATGTTAAAGCAGACAAGCCCGCTTCAATTGACTCATTGGAAGACAACATTGAAGCATTAAGTCGTGAGATATCGGCCGAAATGTTGGAAAGAGTATGCCAAAATTGGACTAAGCGGATAGACCATTTGAGGCGCTGTCACGGTCAACATTTGCATGAAATAATATTCAAACATTAAATTATATGGACCGTACTATCGATTCAAATAAAGATTTCATGCATGTGTATTTTTTTTGGTAAACTTTTCTTTAGCTTATAAAAAATCACCTTTTACAACTTACTTAACTTATTCGACCTAAAAACTCCCCAAATTGTATGGGAATTGAGTGGTATTTGGGTCGGAATTGGTTAGTAGAAAAAATTTAAATATTCAATATATAATTTACAGTTCAGTGAAATTCTATTTCTTGGTTTACATTAGTGTTGGGTAAAGGTTGTTCTTTTCAGTGAACATGTTCACTTGTTCTTTTTTTCAAAGTGAGTCAACTTACTCAGATTGCTCATTTGTTCAGTTTGCTCATTGTTCAGTTGTTCAGTTGTTCAGTTGCTCAGTTGTTCAGTTGTTCAGTTGTTCAGTTGTTCAGTTGGTACAGTTGGTACAGTTGTTCAGTTGTTCAGTTGTTCAAAGGTTCAGTTGTTCAGTTGTTCAGTTGTTCAGTTGTTCAGTCGTTCAGTTGCTCAGTTGTTCAGTCGTTCAGTTGCTCAGTTGTTCAGTTGCTCAGTTGTTCAGTTGTTCAAAGGTTCAGTTGCTCAGTTGTTCAGTTGTTCAGTTGTTCAATTGTTCAGTTGTTCAGTTGTTCAGTTGTTCAGTTGTTCAGTTGTTCAGTTGTTCAGTTGTTCAGTCGTTCAGTTGCTCAGTTGTTCAGTTGCTCAGTTGTTCAGTTGTTCAGTTGCCATACAGTCACCGAACTAAGTGAGCAGTCACTGATCATCTCACTGAACTAGTTACTGAACAAATCTCTGCACTAGATACTGAACAACTCACGGAGCAATAGAGACAGAACAAGAGCGGCTGAACAACTCTTAATGAACTACTCACGGAACAAGAGCAACTGAACAACCCTGACAGAACAAGACTCACTGAGCGACTGAACAACTCTGGGTGAACAACTCACAGAACAAGAGCAACTGAACAACTCTGACTGAACAAAAATGAACAACTAATGAAGAACATGTTCACTTGCTCAGTTTAGTGAACAACTCAATTTTGTTCACTCACTCATGAACAACCTAAAACTAGTTTACATAGAAAAATATTAACAAAATAATGTTAGACTCTTGCATTTGAGAATTATTCAAGAAGCTTTGGAATCGCGGAGCTTTAAAAACAGAGACTCTTATGGGTTATTTTTGGGTATTATTTAGGAGTCCGTCGCACCAAATAACACATGAAGTTGGTAGACAGATGGTCAAATTGTTGTTTCAGTTTTGTTGAAATTTTGGGTTCGGATCAGGTTGGGGGGTTCAGCTAAAATTTATAAAGAAGTTCGGTTCAAGGTTTGGTTGGGTTCGAATCGGTTCGGTTCGGTTCAAAACCGGTTTGCAGTCCTGCTTCAAATAGCAACTTTTATGATTGCCAATCTGTCTGATTCTTGCATTTTCATTTAGACTTCAACTCCTTGGCTAATTTCCTTTTCACTTCCCGCATTTTTAATTCCATTAACAAATTTTCTAAGCCGCGCTCGCTCACATTTTGAAAAATATGCTTTAAATGCTTTTAATTAAAAACATTTATGCAAATTACCAACAGCAACAGCAATTACAATAACAACAAAAACTAAGTGCGGTTGTGAACAATGCAATGAACTGCCCCGCACCGCCCCCCCGCCCGTGTTGGCTCCCCAATTCCCACCAACTGCCTGCCTCCTCTGCATTATCGCAGTCAAGTAGCAAAGTTTCACACCATTTGCCATGCGACTGACCGCAGTGGTACTCCTCCTCTCCTCCTCTCTGCTCACCCCCCCAGCGCCAGCTCATTATCTGCACTGAAGCTACGCAAATTATGGGAAACTGGTGCAACAGTTTTTTTGTCCGAGCCCCCCTGCCACCGTGCCACCATGCGACAAAAAGTCAATGCTTATGCTAATTTCTTTTTACCTCGGACAAACTTCCTTCCATTTTAATTGCACTTTTTCCTGCTAGCCGAGAAAACTAATAACTGGCAATTTATTAAAATGTTTTGCGGTGTATCCGAAGGGGGGGAGGTGAGTAAGGTGAGGCGGTAGGGGAGGCCTATGGTGTTTAGTACACTGTGTAAGTGTTAGCTTGGTTGTAATTTGATTAAAAGCGTACAAAGCTTCATTTTTTTTTTCTGTTTTATTTTTTGGCCAAATAATCAGCGAGCCATGAAAATTTCTCTACCCAAGTCGCTCGGCGATTTATGTGAGAATTATGTTAAATTAGCCAGCGAAGCGTGCGGAACCTCGCCACTAACCCAGGGCAGATTTTTGTTGTATTTTTGTTGGTTTGTGGACAATAACAAATCGGTTCAAATAGTCGACTTAATTTTGATGCGAAATAATACTTGGCAGAGAAATATGTGGATGAAAATGATTACTGGGAAAAAGTAATGCATTTCTATACCCAAATTGCTTTGGCATCAGAAATCGATTTCGGATTAATACCTTAATATTTATTTATACTCATTAAATGTTAAAAACAGAAACAGGAAAACCACTTGAAAATAGGTACTGGTTCGGTGCAGTGGTTCACACAGTTTATTACATGGTTTTCGGTTCGGTTCAGCAATTCATAAATGTTCATAAATATAATGATTTCTGGACTTTGCATATTGAATTCCTATAGTCCATCTTAATATACTGAAAATCCTTTGAAGAATGTCCAAAATATGTGGGTTTCACCAATGAGTTCCTAGAGGAATGCCCTTCGAAAACGGACACATCTTACACATCTTATCATATCACAAATATGAGGAAAGCTTCACCTGGCTAAGATTTAATTAAGGTAAACGAGAAAGCTAAGCTAACTTCGTCTGTGCTGAAGTTTTAATACCCTTGCAAGTGCTCGCTTCAATCATTTTAATAAAATACACTTTTTCCCATTTTCCGACCGATCGTTCGTATGGCAGCTATATGATATAGTCATCCGATTTGAACAAAAATTTGTAAAATTATGTGAAAGCATGTGAAACGAACAAATACAAAATTTCAGGATGCTACCATTAAAAACAAAAAAGTTTTTCTAACTAATACTGTTTTTCAGACCTATCTTTTGTATGGCAGCTATACCATATAGTTTCCCGATTTTTATCAAACTTGGTAGAATTATAAAAAAACATAGAAAACCTAAGAATACAAAGTTTGGAGACGTTTGCATTGAAAATATAAAAGTTTTTCATTCTAAAACTAGTTTTGCGACCGATTGTTCCTATGGCAGCTATAACCCATAGTCATCCGATTTTGACACAACTTTGTAGAATTGTGTGAAAGCCCATAAAATGAATGTATGACAATTTTAAAGAGGTTTACATTGAAAAAAAAATGTTTTTCTTATGAAGACTCTTTTTCTAACCTTACTTTTCTATGGCAGCTATACTATATAGCTATCCGATTTCGACCCACCTTAGCAGAATCATGGAGAAGCATAGAAAACTAGTAAATACGGAGTTTGGACACGTTTGCATTTAAAACAAAAAAGTTTTTCTCACTAGAACTAGTTTTCGGATCGATCGTTCTATGGCAGCTATAACCTGCAGTCATCCGATTTTGACCAAACTATGTAGAATTGTGTGAAAGCTTATGAAATAAATATATGCCATTTTTAAAGAGGTTTACATTGAAAACAAAAAAGTTTTTCTTACCAGAACTAGTTTTTCGACCGATCGTTCCTATGACAGCTATGTGTTATAGTCAACCGATTCGGCCGATTTCGACAAATGTGCAGCTTTATTGTAAAAGAAGACTTAGTGCAAAGTTTTGTGATGATAGCTTTCAAACTGACGGTGGAAATCGCTTAGGAACAGACGGACGGACAGACGGACATCAACAACTGTTGATAAATCCATGGAAAAGACATTGTCAAAAAATAAATATCCATTACAAATGAATACAAAAATCATCCAATGGTTATTTTTTAATGTCCTTAGTTTTCTCTGAGTAGATCTTAGGAATTAGAACCCCATTTTAATACCATTTCAGCGTTTTGAGATATATATTGACCAGCCGCGCCACATGGGGCAGAGAGTTGTCGTGTTGATAAAATTACCCTGTAGTGCCTTTGCTCGTATTCTGGTATGTGCGAAACGACACATACTGAAAAAGAATGCCTAATGATAAGGTTTCAAAATTCAGTTGGTTAATTCAAGGTACGATTCGATTTAGTACTAGTAACTCCGCTTAAAACTTCTTTTGATGGAAAATAGTATCATGTTTGATGATCTTAAATATTTACTACTAAAACTAAAGGACTCAACACCCTTAATTCAATTTAGAGATCTTAAGAAGGATCGATCTCTGCAACCAAACCACAAACCGGCCCCATTCTACAGGCTAGAGTTTGTCTATAAGAAGTCACCTCAACTCACTACAATCCTTTAAGGTCCATTGCCGTAAAGTTGACATCTTATGGCGCTTAAATTTCTCAAATTAAATCTGAAAATATATGTTTGATACTTTGATTTCACTTAGCCTATGTAGCCTGGACAGCCACAAGTGAGAGCATTGTGTGAAAGTGCTGAACTTCAAAGGGAATTACAGAACAACAACAAAAGGCCTTTTGCATTAGGTGTCTCTAAATGCAAAATTTGTGAAATTCTATTTTGTCTAGCAACTGCAATGGGGCGTGGCCTTTTGAGCGTATCTCTTCATCCAAAACAAAGTTCCTTAAATAGCAAATGTCTCGTGTGTTTCTATTTATAAGTTGTTTTGCGTGTCAATATCTATTCTGAAATTAGTTGATAAAGAAGTGAAAAGAAGGGAGTAACTAAATGTATTTTACTTAAAATATTGTAAATAAAAACCGTTTACTTTAATTTGTTTATTAATTATAATTTTATTGTTTTACTCTCTCTTGTCTTTCAGCTCAAAACTCGTACATCTTAGCACAAACATCAACCAGGCGGTAGTGGATCCACCAACCTTATACACCAATATAAGCCAAACTCACTCAGCTGATGCACAAACCATTGCACGATCTGCTACAAGCTTTTTAAGCTTTTTAACCACAATGGACTCAACAGCAACAACAACGACCACCAATGGCACACCAGCTACATCAACCGATGACTACATTACCGTTGTGGAAGTCGATGATCCCACATCATCCACCAAAGACACAAACTATCTGAAGAAGCTAGTCAAAAGGCAAAGCTCTGTGGCCGAAGATTCCTCATTTATAACAGTCTTGACCATCAACGAGATGGAGCTGCTGCAGCGTCAGAATCTAGAGGATGCGGAAGATGTCACCGTCTATCGTTTGCCCGGCGAACGACTGGGTTTCGGCCTGAAATTCCAGGGTGGCACCCGGAATACCGAACTGGTGCAAAAACTCTACATACAATCCTGCGCTGCAGACAGTCCCGCCTCCAAGGTGGCCACCAGTTGGGGCCATTTGCGAGAAGGCGATGAAATACTTAATATAGATGGCCATGAAGTCTGTCAAATGACACGCATCGATTGTGTACGCTGTCTGAAAGATAATGTGGCCATTAAATTAATTGTACGTAATGGCTATGGCCAGAAGCCACCCAGCGAGGAGGAGCAACAACAGCAGCTGGAACAGCTTTCCATATCACTTAATGCCCAGCCACCGCCGCCGCCACCGGTGCCGCCCCGAAAGCTGGTTAAGCGTCAAAACTCCAAGGAACCGCCCAATCAAGCTCAAGTAGTCATAGAGAAACCGCTGACACCGCCGCCCGATGCGGAGTATTATTTGAATCTGCTGACAGAGTCCATTAAAGCGGGTTCGGAGTCCGATGATACGGCCAGCACCATTTCCACAGTCATTGAT
Organism: Lordiphosa andalusiaca; assembly: GCA_035044965.1. Classification (NCBI taxonomy): domain Eukaryota; kingdom Metazoa; phylum Arthropoda; class Insecta; order Diptera; family Drosophilidae; genus Lordiphosa; species Lordiphosa andalusiaca. The sequence goes on along the minus strand of JAWNNM010001363.1, from coordinate 347,439 downwards.
AAGTTTTCAATGGGTTCGAATTACTCGTCGGACACCGAGTTGGCTGGTAGCCTAAATGGTCATGACTTGGCCAAGGTATTGAAACCCTTTACACTGCTGGAGGAGGAATTTCATTTGGAGTCAACTAAGGTACAACCCAAACTGATAATACCGGGTAATAACTATGAGAATGTGGAGTTTAAGACGGAGAAGGTTAATGTGTATGAGAATGTGGAGTTGAAGAGTCCAATGGGTACACCCACGCCCAAGCCTCGGGTACAATTGGCCACAGTGGAGCCCAAGAAACGTTCGATTCTACCCATGCCACGTAAAATAGCCACACCCAGTAAGCTGCCCATAGAGGTGGCACCACCCAGAATACCCACCACACCCACCACACCTCCAACGCCCACCAACGAGGCCAGGGAAGTCAAGGAGTTCAATACCAAGATACCCAAAGCAGCCACCAACTTTTCACGAGCCAAAACCGAAGGAGAAATCAAACTGCAATTAACCCTGCCGAAGGTACAGTCACCGCAGACCAAGTCACGCATACCCATAGTCACCACACCCAATCAAAAGTCACCCACCCTCCACAAATCATCCAACTCCAACAGCAACTCACCAGCCACTCCCACCGCCAACTCCTCCAACATACCACGGCTGTTGCAGAAACAAAAATCCGACACAGACCTCAAGTTGGGTCTATATCGTAGTAAATCCAAGGAGTCTAGTCCTAGCCTGGGTTACATCAGACCACCTCTACAACGGGCCAACTCAGCCGAAGCTCCGGCTGCGGCTCGAACACCAGAGAGAACCCTTATACCGGTGCTGCTGAATGGCAACACCAAAAGTGTGTCCAACTCCATGGAAAGTATCAGTTCTACGGGCAGCGGTAAGAGTAAAGGACCCAAACCCAAACCACCAGAGAGAGTACAATCTCTGCCAAAAACACAAATACCCAAGCTACAGGCATTGCCCACCACACCACCACAGCAGCTACCCCTACCGACCATGCAAACCTTCAAGCAATCGTCACCCACGACTGTCACACCACCTGCCACACCCAGAACGGTGACGCCCGTGAACACACCATCGCCCACCGGTCATCGTGAGATTCGCTTCAAAATCCAAACCTATGAGAATAAAACCCAGGAAGAGGATAACAAAATGCCTAGTCTGTTCGATTTGGTGCACAACAACAACAACAACAACAAGGATAAAGTGGAGCCACTCCAACGTGATATTACAGCTCTGCTGGCTGCCGCCGCTGCCGAGGCTGAAGATTTGGCCAGAGAATCACCACCTCCACCGGTGGTGGGTAAATGTATGAAGGTGGTCAATGATAATCAGAATACCACCTGCTATTCAAGCTCAAGCAGTGACGGCGAGGAGGTGGACACCGAACAGGATGATGATGTGGATGCGGCCGAGAGGGAGTACATCTGTGAGGATGGTGAGAAATTGGGACCACCGGAGTTGATTAATGGACCAGGACCATCGGAGGCCTACTTCAATATGTATTGGCATTCGAATATGCTGCCCACCATTGGTGAGGTGGAGGAGGAGTTTTCTTCGCTGGAACCGCAATCACTGACCAATGGGTGAGTACTGTCAAAAGGGGTATTTGGGAAAGATTAGCAGAAAATTTGAAAAAAATTATTTAGAAATCCATAAAACACCGAAACTAAAAATTAGGAAGTGAAAAGAAGTTGGAAAGACTGAAATAAGGACATTTAATAAAAGCATCAACAACGAAAGAACCTTCAAAAGTGTTCAAGCGACCCACCTACCTCGTTTTTGTCATCAATAAACCAACCCATCCTAGTTTATTACCAACTTCAAAGAAGTTTCCTGATTGAAAGTGACTTTATTACCATTTTACGTATTTGTTCCTGACATCAGCCCAATTTCTCGAGTCTTTAAAAATAATGGTTAATCGTTAATCTCTCCAATCGTATGTCATTATCAAGCATTTCACAAACAAGAGGATTCCTACTTCTGTCAAACAAAAATAATTAGAAATCGGTACCGAACACGTAAGTTTGTAGACTATGCCAATATTAGGTAGGTGTCAACAGCGAAAGGTCATCTGCACATTTCCAATGCAGCCAAGCTTAAACCAACTTGCTACTCTAATAAATTATAGTTAATCATTGGATTTGGTAGCCCAGTGCTCTGTTCTTAATATTCTCTTATGTATATGCCGTCAATCTTCTTCTGCTCGTTCCAATCCCGAGTTAGACATAGGCCATCAACCACTCTTCTCTGCCACCGAACTTTGTTGTTATCCATCGCTTTGTTCTGAGTCTGTCCGTCTGGTTTCTTTGCCATCTCCTCCATCAGTTTGAAAGCTATCTTCACCAAACTTTGCACAAAGTCTTGCAGAACAAATACGCTGCACGTTTGTCGGAACCGGACGGATCGGATGACTTTAACATAAAGCTGCCATAGGAACGATCGGTCGAAAAACAAGTACTAGTGAGAAAAACTTTTTTGTTTTGAAGAAAACGGCTCCAAACTTTGCATTTCTTAGTTTGCTATGCTTCTCCATAATTCCACCAAGTTTGGTCAAAATCGGACATCTATATAGTATAGCTGCCATAGAAAAGTAAGGTTAGAAAAATAGTCTTAGTATGCAAAACTTTTCTTGTTCTCAAGGTAAACCTCTTTAAAATTGGCATATAATATTTGATAAGCTTTCACACAATGGTTCAAAGTATTGTCAAAATCGGATGACTAAAACAAATAGCTGCCATGGGAAAAATCGGTCGAAAACAAGTTCTAGCGCGAAAAACTTTTTTGTTTTCAATGCAACCTTCTTTAAATATGGCATATATTCTTTTAACAAGCTTTCACACAACTCCTTAAAGTTTTGTCAAAATCGGATGACTATAGAACATAGCTGCCATAGGAATAATACGTTGAGAAACTAGTTTTAGTAAGAAAAACTTTTTTGGTTTTAATGCAAACACCTCGAAACTTTGTATTTCTTAGTTTGCTAAGCTCTACCTTGATTCCACTAAGTTTTGTCGAAATCGGACATCTATTTAGTATAGCTGCCATAGAAAAGTTAGGTTAGAAACATGGTCTGAGTATGGAAAACTTTTTTGTTTTTAAGGTAAACCTCTTTAAAATTGGCACATTTTAATTCTATAAGCTTTAACACAATTCTTTAAAGTTTTGTCAAAATCGGATGACTATAGAACATAGCTGCCATAGGAATGATCGGTCGAGAAACTAGTTTTAGTGAGAAAAACTTTTTTGTTTTAAAAAAAAACGCCTCCAAACTTTGTATTTCTTAGGCGGCTATGCTTTCTCATGATTCCACTAAGTTTTATCGAAATCGGACATCTATATAGTATAGCTGTTATAGAAAAGTAGAGACAGAAAAGTAGTCTGGGTGAGAAAAACTTGTTTGTTTGAAATTGAAAATCGTGCTGCAAGGGTATACAAACTTCGGCCCAGCTGAAGTTAACTTTCCTGTATTATTTTTATATTTTATGTAACAAAATTACATTATAAAATATCAATTTGATCTTAAAATATTGATTTTATATGCTCGAAAATATCAGACTGATATTTAAGAAAATGATATGAGAAAATATCAAATTGAACACCAGATCCTTTCATAATTTTATCCATGTAGTAGGGATAAACTACATTCCTTTTTTGATTTCAAGAACTGTTGGACTAATTTAGTTAATATATTTTGTATCGAATGTCAGAGATAGTGTTATCCATGTTTAGTTAATCCTTTCAACTTTATTATTCTTGGCTTAAATACCACTCACTGTCTGGCCATTGAAGCCCGATGACAATCAACTAAGTTGTGACTATATCCATTTCATCACCAAATATTTGCACAAAAAACAAAAAAACAATAGTCATATTTGCCATATATAATGGCTATAACTTTAACACATTCAATGAATGGCGAGAAGAGAGGGCGACACAAAAAAAAACGCGAATAAGACCAAATGCCGGTGTGTTTACTAACACCGGCATACAATACCCTCTCTCTCTCTCTCTCTCTCTCTCTCTCTGATAGCAAACCGAACTGCCTTGATAAGAGTTAATGGCAGAAAGTATTAGAGACCTCAATCAGTGTTGTTTTGGAGACGTTGGGCAAAGGTTCGGAAAGTTTGTAGCTCCAATTTCCGTTGATTCTATCAACAGGTGAGGGGGTGGAGACGCGAGTAATTAGCATACGATAACAAGTCCATAATTATTAATTGCAATTACCCAATGTGATGACTGATTGAAGGCATTTCCCTTTTTTCCACAGCGCCATTGTCAAAGCCGAGAAGTCACCGCTGACCAAAATGGAAGTCACCGAAGTGAGTGATAAGATAGCTGACCATGACGCAGTCGATAAGACCTTGGATCAGAGCTCGACGGCCAAAACCACCACTAATCATTGCGAGACGCAGCAGAGTTCAGAGAGTTTGGTGAAAACTCAGCGTACGACCACCACCAGAGTGACCACAACCAAAACCAGTAGCAGCACCAGCAGCAGCACCAGCAGCTCCTCCAGCATCTCTAGTTTTAGCACTCTAACGCCAGAAGTTGCCTTCAAGCTGCAACCGTATGAGGAGAGGGATGAACCCTTGACCAGGACCACTGTGCATGAGGAACGTCGTGTGGTCAGCGAACAACAGACCCTAAGTGAGCAACTCACCACCGATCCCCTCACGGGGGAGGAGAAACTTTTAACCAATGCCGAAACCAAGTCAAACAGTGCACGCTTCAAGAAGATCAGCAGCAACGACAATCTGCTCGACCTCAGCGACGAGCAGCTGCAGCCGTTGACTGCCACTGTCTCGGCAGAGATGCGTCTCTCGGAACGTTTGGATAATCCACAGGATAAACAGAGTATTGAAACGGGTATTCTGACCTTATCCGAATGTGGCAAACAGCTGCAGCTGTCCGAGAATGGTAATGGCATGACCTATACCGAGTGTGAGGAGACCAATCGGGAGACCTATCTGGAGGCTGAACAAATCCTGAATGGTTCGCCCACGGATGAAAATGCCCTACCCTCATACGAGCGAGAATTGAGTGAGACTTTGACCGAGATCAAGGATGGTGAAAAGCAGGTGACCAAAAGATTGGAACAAAGTAAAGATGTGGCCTCCAAAAAAGGCGCCACCATGCTGAAGAAAACGGAGGAGGAGCGACGTCTCGAGCAGGAGGCACAAAAGCTTATCGAAAGCTATCAAAAGGTCAAAAAGGAAGCCGAAAAGCTGTACAAACTTGAGCTGGCAGATGATGAACAGGGCTTTGACCTGAGTGCCTTTGAGGAGGTGGAAAAGGAGGCCGAAGTTAAGGTGGAACTGCTGCCAACTCCCGTGGACGATGACGATCTGGGCTATGTACTGCACAAACACATAGTAGAGGAACCACCTACACCCTTAGCCAAGCCCATCAAAGCCAAGCCACCAGTTCCCACTAACAAGCCCAAGCTGATGGCCACCAAGCCCAAGGTGGCGCCTCCTCCAGTGCCCACCAAGCGAACTGAGATACCACCACCGGCCGCACCAGCTGCTGCTGTTGCAACAAAACCCACACCCTCTCAGCGTCGCAGCAGCCATGACCTCACCCCGCCCAAGCCCCTGGAGCGCATTATTGTGGGCGTGGAACAACCAATTATCACCTTGGCCAGTGTCGACTTACCAAATGTGTCACAAATTCCACCAGCAACACCACCCACACCCACCACCAAAGCGGATGAAACGGCGGACCAACTCCTGCAGCATGAGCTGCATTTTGAGAGCCATCAACTGCCCAATGCAGAGAAACAATCGAAGGGTGAAACCCAATCGAATGGCCAACTGAGTGCCTCCTCATCGACATCGTCGTCGTCGTCGTCGTCGTCGACAGCGGGAACCCCGATAACTACGCCAATTTTGGTATCAGCCACATCATCGATGGATTCGGTGAAAAGTGTCATCGAGGTCATCAAGCCGGCCAATGACAGCCACAACAACAAGCAAGAGGAGGTCGATGTTGTCGATGTTGTTGTTGTTGCTGGTGAGAATGGGGTGGAGGCTGACGCTGATGATGCCCAAGCCGATGGTCAAGAAGTTGTAATCGAAGCTAATCCTGTCGAGGATGTGTCAACGTTGCCGCTCAATGGAGAACATGAAACAGGTAAGTGAGAAATTTTTGGCAACGGTTTTAAGGCTAGCTAAACGTGAATTAATGGCACTGCGAAGCTACAGCAATTTGGCTAAGAGATAAAATGGAGTACCCATTAAATATACTAGACAAATTTCAAGATAAATGCCCTTCAAAGTATGCTAACTTTTTGTTGCTGTTGATGTTTGTAATGCATAGAAGGAAGCATTTCCCAACACATAAAGCATAGATATTCTTGATCAGCATGACGAGCTGAGTTGATTTAACCCTGTCCGTCTGTTTCGGATGAGATTCTCCCGTATCGGATGACTATAACTATAACGACCAGTAAAGATTGGTCGAAAAACTAGTTCCAGTGAAAAAAACTTTTTTGTTTTCAATGCAAACGTCTCCAAAATCCATATTTACTAGTTTAATATGCTTCTCCATGATTCCACCAAGTTTGGTCGAAATCGGCCATCCATATGGTATAGCTGCCATAGATAAATAAAGGTAGAAAAGTAATCTTTGTATGAAAAACTTTGTTGTTTTTATTGTAAGCCTCTTTAAAATTTACATATATTTATTTTATAAGCTTTCACTCAATTCTTCGAAGTTTTGTCAAAATCGGGTGACTTTAGGTTATAGCTGCCATAGGAATGATCGGTCGAGAAACTAGTTTTAGTGAGAAAAACCTTTTTGTTTTCATTGCAAACTTTGTATTTCTCAGTTGGCTATGCTTTCCCATAATTCCACTAAGTTTGGTCGAAATCGGACATCTGTGTAGTATAGCTGTCATCCAAAAGTAGAGTCAGAAAAGTAGTTTTAGTAAGAAAGAGAAAACGAAGCTAGTTTCGTCTGTGCCGAAGTGTCCTTGCAAGTGCTCGCTTAAATATTTTCAAAAAATGCTCTTTTTCCCATTACCAGACCGATCGTTCGCATGGAAGATATATGATAAAGTCATCCGATTTGGCCAAAAATTTACAAAATTATGTGAAAGCATGTGATACAAACGAATACAAAATTTCAGGATGCTACCATTAAAAACAAAAAAGTTTTTCTAACTAAGACTGTTTTTCAGACCTATCTTTAGTATGGCAGCTATACCATATAGTTGTCCGATTTTAGTAAAACTTGGTAGAATTATAAAAAAAACATAGAAAACCTACGATTACAAATTTTGGAGACGTTTTCATTGAAAAGAAAAAAGTTTTTCATACTAAAACTAGTTTTCCGAACTATTGTTCCTATGGGAGCTATGAGATCTAGTCATCCGATCCGGTCGGTATCGACATATTAGTAGTGTGCAGCAAAACGAAGACTCTGTGCAAAATTTCAGCTTGATAGCCCTAAAACTGAGATACTAGTTCGCGTAGAAACAGAGAGACGGACACACGGACGGACAAAGCTCAATCGACTCAGCTCGTCACCCTGATCAAGAATATATATAGTTTATGGGGTCGTAAATGAATATTTCTATGCGCTGTAAACTTTTGGGCAAAATTCTAATTACCTTTGCAAGGTTATAAAACGGATTTTAAATGGCTCTTGATTCGAGAGTAAACGATCTTTCTCCTGAACCTGATGAGCTCTTGATACTACAAAGAACATTCTCGCTTTTTGACAATGCAGTATGCTCTTGATGCAAGAAAGAGCGGTCTTGAATTACATAATGGTTAGTACTTGTTTCAAGAACTTGTATGCTTGATTTGAGAATTTTTAGTACTTGGTTCCAGTATCGAAGCTCTTGGATCCAGAAAAACGCGATCAATAATTCAAAGTAAAATCAAGAATTTCGCTTTTGGATCAAAAATATCCATTCTTATCAAACATCTGATTTCGAACATTCTTGATCCAAGTATGAAATTCTCTATTTTGTTCTCTTAGTATACTAGTCTGCCTTACCTAGGGTGCGAGATCAATGTGAATACTTGTTTGACGACGTATGAAGAGCATAGAAAATCAGTACACAGAAAAAAAAAATCCGAATTCGGGATTAAAAACGGGGTGATCCCGGGGCATGCTTGAAGTGATCTTGTTTTACGGGATCAAAAAAAAAAAGTGGAAGAAAAATCAATATTTTTCCGGGATCAGCTTAAAAATATCCGGGATCACCCCATTTTTAATCCGTTTCGGATTGATTTTTTTTTGAGTGTAGGACCTTTTTTAGGAAAATGCTTAGAACCAGCCTGATTTTAATGGATTTTTTGATAAGGCTTATTGCCTGTTGTGTACCGGCTATCATTGTGTATTCTATTTATACTAAGCCTCATCTATCAATGTCAAACATTCGATGAGATATGAAAAGGTATATTATAAATGTTATATATGCACTTTAAGTTAATAAGAAATCAATTTAAGAGAAAGGGATACTAGAGATAAAGATATATAATCATTCGATGGGTTCGACAAGGATAAGGCGTTAATATTGATCGCAACTTGTTTTTGGGTGTATGGGAAACGCACTAAAAGTCTAAGGCCGTTATCAGGTCTTCTATATAGAGCAATTTGTCACATAAACCCACAAATAACAAAGCAAAATGTAAGATTATCTGATACATAGCAGCTATTTAGAAGATGAGTTATAATAAAGCCCTAAGCGAAGTATATCCATGGCCGTTCGGTTGGATACCCCTCCGACACTGTCAGGTATATTCCATTTATCAACTGCTGTCCATAAATGAATCAAACAAGTATAAAAATTTTATCAGCTTATACTTTTCACACATTTCAAACCAATTATGAAGCTAATCGAACTTCTAGGTGGCAACTGCGGTTGCCATAATAAACAGTTTTGCCAAGAAAATCGTTTAAGGATACGGTCAAACTGTGAGCAATGCTTGTCAAACTATTGGACATGGCAATTTGATATTTGCTTTTTCAATTTTGAAAATTGTGTGCCTCCAAAATGCAAACATTTCAACTGATGCATCAACTATCTGCCACTGCCAGGGCAGTGGCGCTCTTTTGTGGTCTCATCACAAACGTCAACATCCTCCTCTGCCCTCATTCCCACTTACTTAGTTGATTTTGTGACAACTCTCTCTGGTTCTGCATGCAATTATCCGAGCAACTAGATGAGTTTTTCCAGCCAGACTTGTCACACTGACCGGAATTTTAGATTTAAGCGTTGGTCCCATTTTCCATTTTGTTTGACCATTCCATATGCAAAGCAGCCACTAATGGACTTTCGGGGGAGGGTGGGGGTGTGCTTTAGAGGCAATCTTTTGGGAGTTATTGGTAGCCCACTGTGGTGAAGTCTGTTTCAAACTTATTAACTTTCTACCTCAACCAATTTCATACAACCAAATATCCTCAAATTCCATTTTGAAACAGAAAATGAATTCCAAATTTTATTTACAAATGAAACAAAGTTGAAATATTCAAAAATATGCCACGAATTTATTTCATCAGAAAAAGTTTCCATTTATTGCAAAATGCAAAAGCCAGCCAAAAATAATAAATAGTTTTCTCTCTGGCCATTATCATCATCTCACACTGTGGCATAATTGTTACCCCTAAATATTTCATGTGCATTGGATTTGTGTTACCCTCACCTGGTGGTGGCGACAAAAATTTGCATTTCGTTTAAATTCGTTGGCCTTCCCCGGTGCGGTACATACATACATATATATGTATGTATATAAAATATATATTTATAAAATATTGGCAAAATGTTTTAATTAAACAAAAACTGACCAAATATTGGCACCTTCCACGAAGTGGTGAGAGGCGAGGCGAGAAATATTTACATACCAAACTGTGTTTGTGGGATGTTGTGGGTGGGGTCGGTTCGTGGCGAACGTTTTTCGAAATAATAATGAAATTTTGTACGACCATCATGTTTACATACCAAAGACAGTAAAGATTGGTGGGAAAGGATATTTTAGTTGGTGGAAATCGGTCTAAGTTTACTCTTTCCACTCTTCCCTAAAATCATGCCTAAAATCATCAGAGGTCATGACGTAGTAGGACTTGCCTGAGTGAAAATTGCCATGAATTCAGTACCAGCCCTTCCATTTCAGGGCTGATTCAGCTATGATTCAGGGCTGACCTATTATGACCATATATCATGATGAATGCCCTTAAAAGTATGCTACGATATACGAAATAAGTCAACATTTGGAAGATCATTTTCACAGAAATCACCTTGATGAGTCTTTTTCGACTCCTTTTGATGACTAAAAAGAAATTCCTATCAAATGATATGAATATTTATATGAATATAATATGCTTAAAATATGATTTAGTGCAATACGACTAAAAACAAGAAAGAGAGTCGGTCAAGCCCGACTATAGCATACTCTGTACCAAGAAAATTTGTCTTTTGATCATAACTCGAAAACCGTTCATCCGATCTTCTTCATTCCTTTGGCAGATCGATAAGTTATACTAATAACTAAATATGTCTAGAAGGAACAAGCCATCTATCTTCAAAACTGTGGGAGATATGACGTTTTTTCTAAATTGCGGGGGCGGGAGGGGGCGTGGCCAAAATTGAAAATAAACTTTATCTGCCTGCAGACATAAGAAGCATATGTCCCATACATGTCAAACCTCTATCTCTTACCATCTTTCAGATCTGTGCGTTCATACGGACAGACAGACGGGCATGGCTATATCGACTCGGCTGTTGATGCTGATCAAGAATATATATACTTTATGGGGTCGAAGATGCTTCCTTCTGGATGTTACATACTTTTGCACAAACTTATAATACTCTATGTACCTTCGGTACAGAGTATAAAGACTCTCAATTGATTCGAAAATGAAGAATCACATTCTTATCTACAGGAAGAATCGCTTTCCCATCGCTTAGAAGAGACTTTTACCTATCTCCCAGAAGTATGGTTTTCTTGTCTCTCAGAAGTGGCGTGTTCTTATCGCACGGAAGTTATCTCATAGTGTCACATTTTATCCCGTAGGGAGATTATAATGCAATTATACTGCGATATCGCATCTTCCGTATCTTCCACAATAAAAAAATGTCGGCTGGGTTTAGTCAAGTATTTAATTCATAAATGTCTTAGCTCAACATTTCCTTGTATACCCAACAATCTGAGTGAATATGCATTGTCGATTATCTACAAAGCAGCCATAACTGACTTGCAATGGCTTTGTGCTGATAGATAATTACTTGAGGAAATAAAGTTAGCATACTTTTAAGGGCATTAAGCACAAATAATTTGGTGTGTATAACATAGGAGGCTCTTAGATCGTTTCAAGAGGAACCACCCTCTATTATCAGCGACATTGGCCTGTCAGCTATTAATAACTATTAATAAGATCCTCAAGCCGTGACTGACGAATCAGTAAATTGCAAAAAAACACCACAGAGAACTGAAACGAGAAAGCTAAGCTAAATTCGTCTGTGCTTAAATATTTTCCTACAATTTTTTACCACAACGAACCATTTTTCGACCCTTCGTTCGTATGGGAGCTATATGATATAGTCATCCGATTTCGACCAAAATTTGTTAAAATAGGTAAAAGCATGTGAAACAAAGAAATACATAATATCAGGTTGCTACCATTAAAAACAAAAAAGTTTTTCTAACTAAGACAGTTTTTTGGACCTATCTTTTGTACTGCAGCTATATCATATAGTTGTCCGATTTTCATCAAACTTGGCAGAATTATAAAAAAACATAAAAAACTTATTAATACAAAGTCTGCAGACGTTTTCATTGTAAAGAAAAAAGTTTTTGTCTCTAAAACTAGTTTTCCGACCGATTATTACTATGGTAGCTAGGAGATATAGTCATCCGATCCGTTGGGTTCCGACATATTAGTAGCGTGTAGCAAAAAGAAGACTCTGTGCAAAATTTTAGCTCGATAGCTTCAAAACTGAGAGACTAGTTTGCATAGAAACGGACTTACAGACCGACGGACAAAGCTTAATCGACTTAGCTTGTCACCCAGATCATGAATATATATAGCTTATGGGGTCGGAAATGAATAGTCATGAGTAGTCATCGCAACTGATATACGGTCAAGGCCATTCCGAGGCGTTGTTGGCGCAGTTTTCATTGGTGGAGTACTTTTTAAGCCCTAAGGAGGGCTCGTCGCTCACGTTAGCCAGCAGCTTTGCGGGTGCATTGCCAGCGGTTATCAACGAGAAGGTGTGACTTGCCTTGGGACGCAGTAAGCAAGGATTACTCTGGCTCTCACCAATTATTTGTCGAGTCTTCACTGTATTTTGTTTGGATTTCGCCATCATCCACTTGCCCTTTCCGTTCAACGGCCTCCGCTGCTGTTTTCCTTGTTGCCTTGATAAAACTTAACAAATAAGCATTATTTTTTTCCTCAACATCGATGAATTCTGTGGTGGTTGTTGTTTTTTTTTGCATCTCTCGGTCATTATTTTATTTGGCCGCACAAATTTGCAATTAAAACTGCACAAAAATATGCAACGTTCTTTTTTTTTGCGCTCTCTGGAATTTCGTTGTCATAAAAAGAAATTATTCATACGCCACGCTGAGTTTCATAATTACAAGGCCTATGTGTGTGTGCGTGTGTGTGTGTGTGTGTGGAATGGTATTATTTATTACGACAATGGCTCCCCAATCAGCAACAACGCAATTGCATTGATAAAGGTTTAACGAAGCTCTTTCTCTTTCTGACTCTTATCTGGTTGACAATTTGTCTAAGCTTTATTATGAAAACACATATGGCGAGCATTGATAACAAGGTTGTAAATATTTGAACTTTTCGGCCAAATCCTGTTCAAGCATTCAACCAACCACCCCAAAATCGTCAACCTCGTTTCAGTTGGCTACTCTTAGCCAGTGCACTCAACACTCTGGAATTGGACTTTGAGCCATAATGACCAACTGACTGAATCACTGAGTGACATATCTGCTCTACTCTCCTCTCGGCCAAAATGCGCTTGGCATAATTGCTTTTGGGCCACATGGCACCCACTTGGGTTGTGGTTCAGGTCTCCAAACTGGTACAGCGGGCTAATGAAAATGCATACATGAAAGGCCTGCAGATGTGTTTTGTGGTGTGTGTGTCTGTGTGTGGTTAAGAGACCAAATTTTGGGAAGAGTTTGTTTGGTTTTAGCGTATTTGAATAGAATATCAAATCCATTTTGGTGTCCCACAGAGCGCTCTTGTCATGTTATTGGAACGAATTCAGAAATGCAAAATGATCATAAAAATATTAGATATTCTTAAACCAAACCACTTCATGTGGTTAGACATCGCCTCGCAAGTAATTTGGAGTTTTAATACGATTTCTATACATATGTTATAATCCTTGATGTGTTTATTTCATGGACATTTAATCTATGTAAATAGTTTAAAACTATTACACAAACTTTCTTATCAGTAACATCGACTGATGCCTCACCTGATTGGGCTATTTACACCTTATAGCATAATACTCAGACAAACTAAATGTAGACCTAGCTAAAAAGACAAAGCTGGTGGTCAACTAAGGGTGACTGCCTCACTTCAAAATAAAAGTATTCCTTAGACATAAAGAAAAGCGCGTTCGTACTTCTAGTAGAAATTGTCTTAGGTTGATACCAAAATTGACTTATAATGCTCCCCTAAAAAGTGAACAACGAAAAGTGGGATCTTTTTTTTATAGAATCTGTACTTCAAATTCCCAACTGGTTCTAACACTGATGTTACGGAATGATGCTCGATTTCTGACCTATAGTAATAGAATCTTGGTCCTTGCTTAATAAAAAGGCACTAAGATGATCCACATCTAATTGGTTCAAGTCAGAAAGCTTCTGTTTAGAAAAAAGAACAGCTTCAAAAGCTTTTCTGCGCTTATATGGTGTCCAGAATGTAATTGTGCTGACATGAGACTTTTCTGTACTTCAGGAACGAATGTTTTGTTACTTAAGACCATTTCAACCCAAAAGTCCGATAAAAAAAGATTTTAATATAATTCGAAATAAACTTAATATTTCCAAAAACAGTTTGAAATGAGAATTTACGTACTTAGCTGAATCAAGAATTTTCGTACCTAGCTGAATATTGACACAGTTTGTATGTACTTTAAATACTCGTACAAAGTTCTTGATTTTTGCCTAAGTGTATTAATGTCATTTTCAAATAGATCCAATTGGAATGGATAGTTCTTAATATCATTGTAATACCCTAACAAATCGTATATTAAAATTGTCTAGATGTTTGTAACGCATAGAAGGAAGGATTTACGACCACATAAAGTGTATATATTCCTGATCAACAAAACGAGCTGAGTCGATTTAGTCTTGTCCGTCCGTCTGTCCGTATGTTTCTATGCTATCTCCTCAGTCAGTCTTAAAGCTATCGATACCGAACTTTGCACAAAGTCTTCTGGTACAAATACGCTGCACATTCGTTGGAACTGGCCGGATCGTATGACTATAACATATAGCTCCCATAGGAACGTTCGGCCGAAAAACTAGTTCTAGTGAGAAAAACTTTTTTGTTTTCAAATAAAACGCCACCAAACTTTGTATTTCTTAGCTTCTTATGCTTTTCCTTAATTTCGCTAATTTTGGTCGAAATCGGACATCTATTTAGTATAGTTGCCAAAGAAAAGTAAGGTTAGAATAATAGTCTTGGTAGGAAAAACTTTTTTGTTTTCAGTGTAAACCTCTCAAAAACTGGCACATATTTATTTTATAAGCTTTCACACAATTCTTTAAAGTTTTGTAAAAATCGTATGACTCTGGGTTATAGCTGCCATAGGAACTATCGGCCGAAAAACTAGTTCTAGTGAGAAAAACTTTTTTGTTTTCAAAGATAACGCCACCAAACTTTGTACTTCTTAGTTGGCTATGCTTTCCCATGAATCCACTAAGTTTGGTCGAAATCGGACATCTATATGGTATAGCTGTCATAGAAAAGTAGAGTCAGAAAAGTATTCTTGGTGAGAAAACCTGTTTTGTTTTCAGTGAAAATGTTCTGCAAATTAGTTAGAAAAACGTGTTGCAGGAGGTATACAAACTTCAGCAGAGACGAAGTTTACTTTTTTATATTTTTTTATATTTTAATATTAATTTTTCATATACTTTGGATGATTTTCAGCTTTGTTGGATGACAATTTAAGATACATTTAACATTAAATAGATATTTTAAAATCCAAAAATGGATTTTTTAAAATATCCATTATATTTGAATACCAAAATCATTTACTGTATATATTTTGTTATCTTTTTTTCTCTGTGTAGGCTGGTTACATGATGTTTTATATGTTATTCCTTTTAATAGTTAAGTTATTGACTTGTTTACAAAATGGAATTAGATATTTTCCGATTTAGATTAGATTTTAAGATTATTGGAACATGTTTGGCCTTAACTTCCTCTCTCTCTCTCTCTCCTCAAAGTCTCAATGTAATTATAGCCTGGTCAAAATAACATAATTATAGCCTGGTCTCAGTAAAGGGTATTGAAATTCTGTGCAAATTTAACAAACTTTCCATTTTGGTATTTATCTACCTTTGGTTTTGGCTCTCCGTTTAAGAAATACGAAATTTCAATTGTCGATTCAATTTTTTGATTACAAGCATTTTTAACATTTGCAGATCGAACTTTCCCCCAACAAAAAACACACCCCTCCGCCCTTCCTGTAGGTAAATTGACACTCCATTTTCTGTGTGTGTTTGTGTTTTGTCACAAACATTGCGCAAAAATTGATCGCTTTTGTGCATTTGAAATGTATTTCAAATTAATTTTCAATTCAAACTTCGTCCTGTGTGTGTTACAATTTTGGATAATTACATATTCTGGTTTGTCATTAGCGCCTGGGGTTTCTTTTGATTAAATTTTGTGTATTAGTTTACTGACTTGCGGCTTTTTTGTTGGCAAAAAAAATAACCACCGAGCTAATAAAAACTTTCCTTTCCTTTATTCAACTTTTATTTGCTGTCAATTGCAGTTATTGCTCTGCATATTTATACAGCAAACACACCCACACCCACACCCACATCCTGTCAATCACATCAACCTTTTGACCCTGCTCCCCTTTTTATGTGGCTCATCAGCTGTCACATTAAATGCCATTTACAATCCTTCGAATCATTTTAGCTGTGTTTTGTGGTTTTTCTTATGTCTTGTCAGCTTTAGTTTGGTGGTTACAATTAAACGAATCTCAAATGTGGTTAACAGACATTTGAAGATTGGACAAGTTGACAGCAGAGAATTGTTTGAACACATCTTTTGCAGACCCGCAGAGCTCCTCCACTTAAGATTTCATTCCTTGACTTTGACTTCCTCGAAACGCACCTATTTGCAAAAAAAAAAGGAAAAATGTCAACACAACTGGCAAAAACGCAACCATGCATCACTTAAGCACATAAACTCCACCCGTTCTTTGCTAATTATTTCCCTAGCCCCATGTCCAATTGTTATTTTCACCCATCCAAAGTCAAGACATGACTTCATTTTCATTGTTTTATCGGCTGGCGAAATCGTCGCACACATCATAAATGTCAAGTTGGCGAGAATTATGACACACACAGCCAGCTAAGCAGAGAGGGAGAGAGAGAACCTAGGAGCCTTATGAAGTCATTGAGGGTCGGGACCATATCTGAACCCAAGATTTCGTGGTCCGTGACCATTTGGAAATGTGATAATTGCAGCAGCAGGCACAAAGGCAGTAGTCAGTAGTCAGTAGTCAGGAGTCGGTAGTCAGGAGTTTGTAATGAGGCCTGGCCGTGAGATGGCTGGTTGGCTGGGCCTGGGGGGTTCGCTGGGTTTGTGACACAAAAGTGCAGCTGGGCTTGGCTCCTGCCTGGTGAGTGGTGAGGTTCTTTCACTCCATCGGAACCTGGGCTACTGTTGCACACATTTCGCTTTGTCTCTCCGTTTTTTTTTTTTTCTCTCTCTTTGTAATGCGACATTGTCAGTTTGTTGTGTTATCTGGCTGTTAATTTTCAACGCCGAGCAAGTTCACACTCTTAATTGGATTTGAAAGTGCAGTTGACACCTTCCTTTTTCCAACCATGGCCGTGGAAGAAGTTTCACAAACATGACAACTGATTAGTTTAACACGCTGGATTTTTGGGTTTATATTCTGTTAGCCAGAATCCTGTGAATGGGGTTAAGCTGTTGGCTTTTAATAGAATTTTCACAAAGATTTTTATGGCTTTGACCGGTAATGAGTTTAGTTGTGGTTAAGGATAGGAACGTTAAGTAGGTGGAGGGTATGCTTTTAAACAGATCACGGAAATATTAGTATGTGTCAAAATGTAAGAGGTTGGTGGCTCATTCAATAGTTGTTGGTGATTTAAGACTGATTTCGTCTGCTAAATACGAATATGTTTTCGGAAATGGTTCATCACATCTAAATTTTTGGTATCTTAAGGCATAGTTTGACCCTTTTTTGCTCGTTTCGTGTATAATACTTGGGTTTGTTCGGCTCACTTTGATGTTATCGTAAAGTACTGTTTCTTAGCTTTGAAATAAGCTATCCCTCATATTTTCACGATTTTTGTAAGCAAAGATATTCTATTTTGAATTCATGTGTTCAAAATGACCATATTTTGTGCCGCCTATAGGTATGCAATGAATGTTGCAAATTTGCACAATACTATATCTTCGCTTAAAAAAATTACAGAATTGCTTAGGATAGTTTATTTTAAAGCTAAGGAGTAATACATTACGATATTATTAAGGAAAGCAAAAAGATTCCATTAATTTTCCCCTACACAAGAAAAAAAGATCCAAATAGATCCATTTGGGAAGGATTTGTCTTAAATATCCTTTTAATTAGCTAACTGAGCTGAAACATCATCTAAAGGATGATCCTTTTTCCTATCCTTTGGATGATTTTCAGCTCCATTGGCTAATTAAAAGGATAAACTTTGCCGTTCGGTCTCGAAGTTTAACTGTAGGTCTCTTTCTCTTGTATGAAAATACGAAGCATTAGAGATTGAGAGAAGCTGGAGAAGCTGTAAAGTCAATTATTTTAATTAAAATAGTTGCGTACCTTTCTGGAGTGCGAATGGCTAGCATCGATTGCTCGCCTGCTTTCGAAGCTGGAGGAGCTGTAAAGCCAATTATTTGAATTAAAATAGTTGCGTACCTTTGTGGAGTGCGAATAGCGAGCATCGATTGCTCGCCTGCTTTCGAAGTCTCCGAAACACACTGAGATACAATGTATTCAGCAAACTGCGGTCGTCGATTGCTCGCCTGCTCTGACGCCTAAGCGTCCGATCTGATCGTCAGTCTAACTAATGCTTTCTCCTCAGCAGTCCTTGCTAAGAAGTTTCTTGCTTTCTCGTTACATTCATAAGTATTGCTCTACCAAGTAGACTTTCGTTTTTCTGACACACTTTAGAATCTCTGAAGATTATTTCTACAATAAAAGCAATCAACGCCTTCTTTGAAAATCCAAAAATCAGGGCTGCATACCCAAAACTAAATTGCTATCTCTGGCTT
This sequence comes from Lordiphosa andalusiaca, assembly GCA_035044965.1. Classification (NCBI taxonomy): domain Eukaryota; kingdom Metazoa; phylum Arthropoda; class Insecta; order Diptera; family Drosophilidae; genus Lordiphosa; species Lordiphosa andalusiaca. The sequence goes on along the minus strand of JAWNNM010001363.1, from coordinate 328,950 downwards.
ACTAATTCGAACCCAAATTAACCAATGGTAAAGGTTTGGAACCTTAAGTTCGAGATTTTTGGCGGAAGGTTTTGGTTCGATCCTTGGTGCATGGTTCATGGTTCTTAGATTATTAATCATTTTTGTATTCTATGAGTTATGAAAATCGTATTCAATCTAAAAACTACACAAATCGTATGGGAATTTTGTGGATTTTTGGGTCGAAATTGGTTAGTAGAACACCTATAAATAATTTACTCTTAAGTAATATTCCATTTCGGAGTTTTCGTAGAAAATTATGGCCAATGTAGTGTAAGCCTCTTGCTTTGAAGAACTATTTCAAAAGCTTAAGAGTCGAGGAGCTTAGCAAACAGAGGCTAGTTTGAGTGAGGTTTTTATAAGTAAATCTTAAAGTTTTTCTTGATTTATTATTTCACTTTGGTGCCTGTTTTAAGAGTCAGTCGCACTAAACCAACCATATAACTGATAAAGTCGCTAGACAGTAGGTCAAATTTCTGATGACTATCATTTTTTTGAACCGTTCCAAAATGCCAGGTTGGAAACAGGTCAATTTCGGTTCAAGGTTCGGTTCACAGTATTATTAAAGTCGGAATACTGGGTTCGAGCCGCTAAAACTGCTAAAAATTGTGTAAATTGTGCCATATTTTGACCATTAAAAGATAGACCTTATGACACAAGTATGTTTGGCTTAGGTTAGATTAGGTTGATTTAGCTTAGGTTAGGTTAGGTTAGGTCAGGTTAGTTTAGGTTAGGTTGCGTTCGTTAAGTTTAATATAGGTTACACAGAAAAAATGATCCATTTGGAAGGATATGTTTGAAATATCTCTTTAATCATTCAACAAAGCTTAGAAATCATCCAAAGAATAATCCATTTTCATATCCTTTGAATGATTTTCAGCTCCGTTGGATAATTAAAAGGATATTTAACACATATAAAAATTTAATAAAATCATCCAATGGATATTTTTTTCGTATCCTATCTTTTCTCTGTGTAGGTTTGCTTAGCTTAGTGTGTGTTACCACAGCTAAGATTGGTTAGAAAATTCACAAAAAAAAGGTAATGCTTTTTAATCTTTCAAAAAAATCCTTCCCTTCTCGAATCATAAAACAACAACAGCTTGAGGCACTGTTCTCCCTCCCCAACAGGTCTCCCTCTTTATAAAGGCCCCGCGGCTGCAAGGAAACAGGAAATAAACACAATTAAGCCCCTCCCCTGTTGTGCCTACTCAAGCTCCATAATACTAAAAGGGACTCCTTAACAGTATACAAAGAACCTTTTCACACCAACGACTCTCTCTCTCTCTTGGAACCCTTTCCGAGATCAGTAAGTGTGCAACACGTTGGAACTTTATTCAACACATTAACACCTCGGCTGCATGTGAACTGCATCTCTGCCCCCCCCCCCTCCTGCACAACCAACTTAAATTAACCAAATTTTACGCATGGTAAATTTTTAGCAGTGTTTTTTTGTTGTTCTTGTTGTTTTTTTTTGTCAACGTGGGCAGCAGAGGAAGGCGCGGACAGGCAAAGCGAAAAACGCAAACCAAGCTGAAAATTGCTTAATCCTGCTGACAAGACGACAGACTAGCGTTAAAAAAAAAAAAAAGCGAGAATGAAGAACGACGACGTCCAGACGATGCGCCGCCGTTTTCAAAGAGCCGCCCGTTTTGGTATCCTGACATCGCTGACTGGGCAGGGAGTCGCTGACAGAGGGCGTTGCAGTGCATAATTATGCACACACACACACACATATATATAGATGGGAAGAAGGTTTCGCCTCTACTTTCGGGGTAATAAAGCAATGCATCACTTGGTTTGCCGTCCGCAGTTTCCTACTCCCTCCCCCCTTTGGACGTGTTAAAAATGTTGACGCATCGTAACTTTGGTTATTTGTGGCCTTGAGCATCAAATGCTGTAATTGAGTTTCGTGTTTTATGATTATCGTAGGAAGTTTTATTGGCCAGCCTCGACTCGAAGGATCGAGGATGCAGACGGAAAAGCCTTTAAAGTTGGCCATTAAACTAAACTAGCTGGCCATTGCACAAGAATTTGTGACTCGGGATCGTCATTTGATCGTATAATCAGAACAATGAAGAAAGCATTAACACTCGAGTGAATGTAATTGAATTGTTTATGAGTTGCATTCGAAGAAGAGACGAAGAAGAGTTTATAAAGCTCTTTATGTTGGCAGCTGGTAAGCTGCTTTATTGACACGTCGGTGTACACTCAAAAAAAAACTAGAAATTCAAATATTTAGAAATTCGGGGTCAGAGAAAAAAGGGGTCAAAGGCGTTTTGCCATATATTTTAGAAAAATTATGTCTAAAAATAAGACTAAGACTAAGACTTTTTTGGAAATTAAGAAAATATTTACTAAATTCTAGAAAATATTTTCTTAATTGAAGAAAAGCTTTATAAGATTTAAAAAAAAAACTTTCTAAATTTTACAAAAAACTTTCTAGAATTAAAAAAAAAACAAGAAAGAAAGTCGGTCAAGCCCGACTATAGCATACTCTGTACCAACGAAATTCTACGCTCAGCATAAATTTTGATGCTGCAGCAGTAGCTGAAAGCAGCGCTGCTTCTGCGCTGCAGCAGCGAACAGTCTTTTGATCATAACGAAAACCGTTCATCCAATCTTCACCATTCCTTTGGCTAGTCGATAAGTTATCCATATTACTAAATATATCTAGAAGCAACAACGCACCTATCTTAAAAACTGTAGGAGATATGATACGTTTTTTCTAAATTGCGGGGGCGGCAGGGGGCGTGGCCAAAATTGAAAATAAACTTGATCTGCCTGCAGACATAAGAAGCATATGTCCCATACATGTCAAGCCTCTATCTCTTACCATCTCTGAGATCTGTGCGTTCATACGGACAGACAGACGGACAGACGGACATGGCTATATCGACTCGGCTGTTGATGCTGATCAAGAATATATATACTTTATGGGGTCGGAGATGCTTCCTTCTGGATGTTACATACTTTTGCACAAACTTATAATACTCTATGTACCTACGGTACAGAGTATAATTATTTCCTAAAATTAGACTACGACTTTCTGAAATTAAGTAAATATTTACTAAATTCTTGAAAATATTTTCCTCTCTTCTCTTCTATTTCAATCCCTAGGTGGGACATAGGGCATCAAAAGAAAATATTTTCCTAATTGTAGAAAAGCTTTTTAGATTTTAAAACAAACTTTCTAAATTTTACAAAAATCTTTCTAGAATTTAGAAAAAAATACATTTCAACTATTATAGACAGATAGGAAAGGGAGTGAGGGGAGGGACTGGAGACAGAAGAGAAAGAAGAATCGTACATTTCATTTTTATAGCACATTTTCTTTCTGTTGTTTCACTAAAAAGTTTCTTTCGGAAAATCACATTGTAATTAGTAATCCACATTATTTTAGTTTCTAACTTTACCCTTGCCTGTGGAACTTGAACTCGGTACCTCGGGGAAACTTCAACACGAAAGGCATCTTATCGCAATCGACTATCAAAAGCACGCGCGTGACTCACAGTAAAGAACGCAGTCAAATTGCTAAACACTCTCAGTTGCCTCTTTTATATGCCGAAAGCAGAGAAATCGAACTTGAGAATTACATGCGGAGTGTCTTTTTTATATTTTTCTAAATTTAAGGGCGGTTTTCCAGATTATTTTTCTATATTTTAGGGCGTATTTCTCTGCATGCCGTATATGAGGTGCCCTTTTTATATTCCGAATGCAGGGAATTCGTACTTGAGAATTACAAGGGGTGTTTTTAATATTTTTCTATTTTTTAGGGCAATTTTCTAGACTTTTTATACCTTTGCAAAGGATATTATCATTTTGCCCAGAAGTTTGCAACGCATAGAAATATTCATTTCCGACCCCATAAACTATATATATATTCTTGATCAGGGTGACAAGCTGAGTCGATTGAGCTTTGTCCTTCCGTCTGTCTGTCTGTCTGTTTCTACGCGAATTAGTCTCTCAGTTTTAAAGCTTTCGAGCTGAAATTTTGCACAGAGTCTTCTTTTTGCTGCACACTACTAATATGTCAGAACCGACTCGGATGACTATATCATAGCTCCCATAGGAACAATCGGTCAGAAAACTAGTTTTAGTATGAAAAACTTTTTTCTTTTTAGTGGAAACGTCTCCAAACTTTGTATTCATAAGTTTTCTATGTTTTGAATTAATTTTGCCAAGTTTGATGAAAATCGGACAACTATATGGTATAGCTGCCATACAAAAGATAGGTCTGAAAAACAGTCTTAGCTAGAAAAACTTTTTTGTTTTGAATGGTAGCATCCTGCAATTTTGTATTTGATTGTTTCATATGCTTTCACACAATTTTACAAATTTTTGGCCAAGTCGGACGACTATATCATATAGCTACCATACGAACGATCGGTCGGAATATGGAAAAAAGAGTATTTTTTTAAATTATTTAAGCAAGCACTTGCAAGGGTATAAAAACTTCGGCACACACGAAGTTAGCTTAGCTTTCTTGTTTTCTAAATTTTAGGGCGGTTTTCTATATTATTTTTCTAAAGTTTAAGGCGAATTTCTCTGAAAGCCGAATATCAGTTGCTCCTTTTATATTTCGAATGCACAGAAATCGTACTTGAGAATTACATGCGGTGTCTTTTTCATATTTTTCTATTTTTTAGGGCGATTTTCTATACATTTTTTTCTATATTAAAGGTCGAATTTCTAAATGGCTTGTCGAAATTCAAGAAATTTTGCTGCGTTTTACTAAATTCGACCTATTTTACGACACCGTGTAATGGATTTCTTTTCAAGGGCGAATTCGCCCTTAATTTAAGAAACTATTTAGGAAAAAATCTAAAAAAATTACCCAAAATTTAAGAAAAAAAGCTCGAATTTCTAAATTTAAGAAATTATATTCTTACAAAATCTTTTTTTGGGCTGTTTTTATACCCTGTTCCCATTGATAATGGGAAAAGGGGGATCATGAAGTTGTGCGAATATATGTAACAGGGAGAAGGAAACATTTCCGACCCCATAAAGTATATATATTCTTGATCAGCATGAACAGCCGAGTCGATATAGCCATGTCCGTCTGTCCGTTTGTTTCAGATTTGGAAAATTCCACCCCGTCCCCCTTTAATCCCCAAAAAATCAAGACCTCCTCTAGCCATCTTAGACCTAGAAAACCGTCAGATCCACAATTTTTAAGTTAAAGCCTCGGGGTTTAGTATACATCAAGCTAGGCCCAATATCTATCTATTTTGAAAAGTACAAATTCAGATCGGACAAAAAGCCGCGGAGTTATAAGCGAAACAGTTGAGCTGATAGGAGCACCCCTCCCAGTTGTTGGTCAGGACTAGAAAAAAGTGTTGCCTACATTTGGGATGATAATTTTGTTACATTCATCTTCAAAAATTCAAAATCATATAAATGAAAACAAATGAACAGGGTATTTTGTGGTCGGGAAACTCGACTGCAGCGCTCTTACTTGTTTTTTTCTAAGCTTAAGAAAAAACTGTCTAAAAACAAGAAAGAAAAATTATTTTAGGTTGAATTTCTAAAAACTAGAATTAAATTTTTTGAGTGTACGGTGGTGTTCCTTTTGTAATAAGGCTTACAATTAAAATGTGTTAGTGTTGGAGTTACCGCAGGCCAGGCCCGCTTTTGTGTCAATCCTCTGCTGATCTTTTCACGTCACATCAACCCATCTCGGTTGAGCAACTCCTCTGTTTGTACTTCAACCCATATCTGCCGCTCTTCATCTTCATCTCCATTTCATATACTCGCTTGTATTGCACCAATTTGGGCAATCATCTTGACCTTTTGTCACCTCCAACGCCACCGCATTGCCTGGACTGGCCTGGCCTGGTCTGGTCTGGCCTGGCCTGGCCTGGAGACGCGCAACCGCAAAACAATCAACCAAAAATGAACCGCGCTTCGAGTCGAGTCTCGACGTATCGCATTACAGTGGAAACAAACAAAAAAAAAAAACCTTAAAATCGTGCCAACGTCCTGGAAAATGAAATATAATTTGCGTGCGGAATTATTCAAGGCAAATCTTGCGGCAATTATCCAACGCCGCTGCGGCGTATGTGGCCGCCTGCTGGACAAACAGGCAATCGGTTTAAAACCGCAGCGTTAAAAGGACAGCGTTACGCATCAGTGCAAACCACTCCACTGCTCCGCCGCTCCACCGCTCCACCGCTCTGTCCGAACCCGGGCGAACTCTGTCATAAATGTGAGCGCCGTTGGCTTTTGGTTTCGATGGCAAAACGATATGTACAGAGTTCGCCTTGTTGTCCACATCCTGCATTGCCAATCATCGGATGGTGAAGAAACAGGGGGCAGGGTGCACACACACACACACACACACGCTCATGCACTCGCCTATTGACATTGACAGTTATAGCCGGGAGTGTATTTACACAACAGCACAGATATGTCGAGCAGAAGTCACCAGGCATCATTCCACGGAGCGATGGCGGGGGGAGGGAAGTGGCCCTGGTGAAGTGGATACCATTGCAAGCTCCAGGCATTGTCGTCGCTGATGTTGTCGTTGTTGTCGTTGTTGTTGTTGTTGTTGTTGTTGTCATGGCCAGCGATGCGCACGAAGGCTTCACTATGCTGATATGTGTGGGGGTGTGTGTGTGTGTGTGTGTTGGTTTAGAGAGGTCGAAATGGTTAAGTGGGTTGCTGGTTTAGTGGGTTTTTGTTCAGATTGTCGAGCTTTGAACAGCTTATGGCGAAAGCTAAATACGCAGTGGATACGATTAAACTTCAAAGTTGTGCTGGCAAATCAATTTCAACTTCAACCTCAATCCAATCAAAGCTCTTCACACATTGCCAACATCGATCGTATTTGAATTTAATGCAAACTATAACAATTCTGGTGATTTTAGAGAATTTTCCAAGTATTTTAAGGTTTAGTTATAACAGGCAAAATGCTGAATAAGCAGCAGAGTTCTTTCTACTCTTTTTCCAAATCAAAAACTTTTTGGCTTTTGGCACAGATTTTTCTGTGTGGTTTATTATCTTTGCAAAGCCAGCAGAGTTTGCCATGTTCCAAGAAATGACTACTGAGTATCGAGTACTGTTTATCGAGTGCTGAGCTTCATAATAAGAGTAGAGTATAAAGAACTAAGTATCGCACACTGAGTATCGAATATAAATCGTTCACTTTCGCTCAAATCTCCTCTAATTCTTCACTTCTAGCACTGAGTATTGAGTACAATATCGAATACTGAGTATCGAGTACAATTTGGATTAATAAATATGAAGAAAAACCTTGAGTATTTGCTCTATTTTTATCAGGGATGCAAAGCGGCTCTGAAGTAAACTGGTTTTGAACTGAACCGAACCGAACCGAAGCGCTTTTACCAGCTGGTGAACCGAACCGCAAAACGGAACCAGCTTCTTTTCACAAATGCTGAACCGAACCGTATGCCACATAATAAAACGGTTCGGTTCAGTTCTCTGACGAGTTTTAAGGCGTGAATTGCTTTCCTCTAGCCACTGATACTTGTTAATTTCGGAATTCGAATCGTTTCCCTTTACCCTTTACATCCTTTTGCAATGCCGGATCGGTATAACCTTTTAACTATGACTTTACACAAATGTTACAATATGTTATCCTGTAAGTCTAAGGTAATTGCCCTCCGATCATCTTATATATCTCTCATTAATCTACATTCTTTCCTTTAGTGTATAATACTTTGCATTTTCTGTTATACTTTTGTAACTTAAATCAATTTTAGCCAGAAGAGTATTTTCTCATATTCTTTTCTAGCCGACATTCTCTGTTTTCAACGGGCATACTTCTAGAAACTCATAGACGAGTCCTGTATGTCCGACATCAAAAATATTGGACATTGTTTTAAGGGTTTTAAAGATATTTAAATGGTTTATAGGAATGGAATTTCCGAAACCGCGCTCCAAAAACCATTTAATGAAGCGAACCGGCGGCTCAGAAACTTTGTGAACCACTGAGCCGCAACATTATCTATTTTTAAGGGATTTGCATCCCTGATTTTTACAGAAATTAGGTTTTCAAATGGTCCAAATTCATTTAATTCTTCTGTAATCATGTAGTTCGAGTACTCTGTATCGAGATCTTAGTATCGAGTGCTGCATATCGATGACTGAGTATCAAATAAGAGGTTTTTTTAGACTAATCATCGAGTTCTGAGTATCGAGTACTGAGTATCAAAAGCTGCCGGACTGAGAAACATGTTTTGAGTATAGAAGACTGAGCATGGAGTAATAAAATTGAGTATCGACCACTATATGGAGTACTGAGTATCAAGGAATGAGTATTGAGTATATAATCTTGTCAATTGACCACTTTCGCTCAACTCTCCCTTATGTCTACAGATCTATAAGTATAAATTCTGTATTTAGAGTATTGAGTATCGAGTACAAGATTGAACACTGAGTATCAAGTACAATTTCGAGTTTTCCCTTAGTTTTCCCTCCTGTATTCCTGTATTTCGGGTACTCAGTATCGAGTACAACATTGAAATCTGAGTATTAAGTACAATTTCGAGTTTTCCCTTCAATTATGGAGAATATAATAAAACCAAAATCAATTCACATCTAGATCAGATCAAACTTAGAGTAGAATTCTGCCAAAAACTTAAATACCTCTTCAGGCTTTTCCAAGTCAACCATAATCAATTCACTGACCCTCACCCACTGCAAACCAGAATCCAACTAACCATCAGCCTATCCACCAGACACACACAAATCGGCTACTTCCAATTCTCCTCACCGCCGCGACCCCACCCTCCCTCTCCCTTTTTGTAGCTTCTCTGGAAATTACCCGAAAACAATTTTCCACTCAAGCAGCGTAAGCAACCAGCTAGAAAAATGCCAACACAGGCCAAAACCATGACCGAACGCATCCTCCTTGACTTGTCTTGGCTAGATGCAAATGTATCTATTAAACAGAAATCAGGCAAAAAAAAGAAGACAGAAGACAGAGGACTGTGGACTGTGGAAGAAGTGGTGTACCCGCAGCGGCAGAGAAAGACCCAATGGCTAAGCACTTCACACCAAAGTGTCAATTGCATTTTTGTGGTTGGTCGCCCTCAGGGAGGGTAAGCCACCTTCTACTGCCTCCACTCTACGTAGCTTCCAAGCACTTAATGCAACAATAAAACAATCAAAGTGTCTAGAAAATCGATGGAAATCAACGGAGCGGGCAACGACGACCAAGTAGCTGGCCACTTTGGAGACTCTCGACGACGACTTGGGCAACCAAATGGAAATTCAATGTGAAGTGTGCGTATCAGCGACTGTCGCTCTGTAGACCACACACTTGATGGCTGCGAAAAGGAGGAGCCATGAAGTTGGAGTTGGAGGATCTGTGGGCATTTGGGGCTTTCGTTTTCCACAGCACTTGATGTAAGCAGTTAGAGATGGTATTTCATAGACGTGCACTCGCAATGGAACGTCCATTTGGGGCTTATTTCAAGTTTAAAGTGCAAATATGAGGCAGAAGGAAGCAGCTCCGATCCCAGAAAAAATATATATATATTCTTGATCAGCATCAACAGACAAATCGATATAGCCTTATCCGTTTGACTGTATAAACACCTAGATCTCAGAGATTAGAAGAGCTTGAACCACCAAATTTTAAATGTAGATTAGTATTGTCTGCACGCAGATCAAGTTTGTTTCAAATTTGGCAATGAACAATGAAATGTGTTGAAATAACATCAACAGATCTGAAGAAAGAATGAAAGAAAGATATATAGTTCACATTTTGCAGTGCTGTGAATGTGCGCAATATCTACAATCTCTGAAATTTTCATATATAATATTTAGGATAATAGTTATAAGGATTATACAAAATTTGAGGTTATATTCTGAGCTTACATCCTACAGAAGTGTTTTTGAATGTAAATGAAACTTGAATACATTACCCTTAAGCAGTCATCAAAAAACTTTCAAAAGTGGCGCCCTTCTGTTGATGATTTAAAAACCCAATCAATTTAATAACAAGATTCATTATTGTCTTTCAAATCTAGTTAAAATGGCAATATAGTTTGTTTGCTCCCTTTTTAAATAATTTAGTTACAGTTCGATCAAATTCTAAACAATGTTTAATAAAAATTTCATTCAAATTCAAATTTTAAGTTCATCAACGGAACTTTTGTGACTAACGCATCAAAAGAAATCTATCGGACCAGCGCATCGAAAATAAATATCGATAGTTGGCTAGTTGCGTATTTTCTATCGTTCAGGACGGCCGCCTGCTGCCGCTCGCGCTCCAAAGTTTTATTCATTTTGTTGGTTTTTAACGCATTGTAAACTAATAAAATGATTTCGCCTATATCATAGCGTGTCGGTGTGTTCAATTTAAACTATTTGCGGCGTTTAGTTAATAATTTAAAGCAATTGTTAAGTTATTTGGCTGGCTTACCAATTGCCCCGTTATGTTTCTCTCCCGCTCTCCGTCAGTCTGGCTCTCGCGGCCGCGGCATAGGTTTTTTTTTTTTGTTTTTTTTAATGGTGTTGTTGCTAGTGCTTTAATTAAATTGAAATAAGTGTGTAAATCAGCAGAAGGCTTTGGCTATGGCTGCAAAAATAAGTTGGCTTATAATTCCAATAAATAATTACAAATAAAAAATGCGTGTGAAAATTGTGTATGTATTGAGTTGTGCTATGCCCACTCTCTGCTGCTCTCCCTTCCTCTTCATTTGTTTTCTTTCGCGTTTACCGTATTCGCAAAGAGTTTTTGTTGTGCCGTTCGTTTTGCTAAGCCCCCCGCCCCCGCTTGCAGTGTTTGACGTCGCGCCGGCGCTTGTGAATTTGTTCTTGTTCTGCTGCGCTTGCTCTTTGCTGCTCCTGCTTTAACTTCTGTTTCGTTGGGTGAGTGTATGTTTTTGTTGTTCGCCTTATGCAATTTTGTTTCTTTTCCCCCTATTTGGGGAAATTGAAGTCATAAATGCTTGCTGTGCTATCAAAGGCTAATATAAGGGCATGGGATTTTCTACTGGGGGATATGTAAAAGCGCTAGATATACATTTTAAAAGCTACATATGTATGCACATTGATGTACACAAAGGTCCACACTGGGTTTCTATGGATTAAGTTGTCATATTTATACCCCTTACTCGATTAATATTTAAAACATGTAATAATACCCTTACATTCGGTCTTCGGCCAAAAGGACTTTATTTCGAGATTAGTCAATCACATGACTAGATATGCTTGCCATCAAGGCATGATCAGCCAAAATGTGTAGAATTGCTAAATCTAATGAAAGCTTTGCGTACCGAGCTTTTAACAAACGCAAACTAGAGCTTAGAAAAATAATCTTCTGAGTAAGCTTTGATCAAGAAACTTTGCTGAAGAAGCACGACAAAAAGGAGACCCACAAATCATTTCACAACTTCCAATAAGAACTGCCAATCAGAATTTACCAATACTCATAGAAACAAATGGTAAAAATTTTGAAGTAAGTGATATTGATTTACTATGCCAAAACGGGGCCTGTAGATTTGTATCAAAATTCCTTAACGTATTAATATATAGACAGCACATCGAAGTCGGGCATTATCGACTTTTAATCTCTTTTAAAAATGAAAATTTCATGGGTGATCATTTTAATTGACTGAAAAATATATTTAAACTTAAGATTGACTACTCTCGTGTAATTTCTATGTATTTTAAAGACTTTGTTCAGCCAAATTATTCGATTTATATATTTTTCTGATACTTACTTAGCGATCAATCTTGCTGCTGGACACGGCCAATGACAGGCTTTCAGAATTTTGTATATCAATTATATGGCAGGCTGTTCAGACTCAGTATAATTATGTTTGTTGTCTCTCCGCTCACTCTTTATCACAACAATAAAAAGAAAACATAAGACTTTTCGTTTAATCATTTTAAAATAATTTTAAATATTATTTTATATCCTGTTAATGTGTGTTAATGTGATAGATCACAAATTTCCGATATTTTTGCTTCATTTCTTTCAGTCTTTGATGTGAACGGAGTTAGTTTAAGTAACTTTTCAAAATGTAATTCAATTTTTGCTGTTCGCTTTCGGCAAAAGAATATCAACTATTATTGCCTGGATTTTAGAATTATTTAGTATTGTTCAAAAGTATTTCAAGTGTGCCAGGAATTCAGATATAGTATTTTCCTTGCCTTCAATAAGTTTGCAACTATTCAAACTCGCCCATCTCTAGGAGCTAAGTAAATAGTTTCACGTCGTCGAACCTAAGGCAACATTGTAACATGTAAATGGATGGATGAGCCGTAGGCAGGCAGACCTTTTCACACCTACACCCACCCGCTCTCTTCGCTCTGGTCTTGTCTGGTCAAAGAGCTCATGTCAAGTGCCTACAAGTGGCTACCTCCTTTACCAAATGTGGTGGGTGTTAATTACTTATGTATACCAATCCCCCTCCCGCCCCACCATCCTGTTCTTCCAGCAACTTTTGTCACAGTCTTCGTACATCGGTGCAGTCAACTTTTGCCGCTTGCCCATAAAAGTTTGCGCCCTGGACATTTGAACAGACATTTTGGACAGTTTGGTACAAGCTGAAAGGGAAGGCAGGGCGGCGGCCAAAGCTTTTGCTTTTGCTTTTGCTTTTGCCGCTTCTCCCATGACTCGGCTTGATGGACGGAGCGTGCAACATCGTTGTCGCAGTTAAGGGACATCAAACAAAACTTAAAGGGATTTGCGCCCCGAAAATGGCGAGCATTCGGTTTGGGTTTTGGGCTTTTCGGCATTTTCGCTTTTTGATCATTTTTCAAATGCAGGTAGGAGAAGGAGATGGCGGGAGAGCGGGCTCAAAAGGAAAGGAAAGAATCGAATGGGGAAGTGTTCTTTATGCTGTTTTTTTTTTTTCTGTTTGCTTGCAAGCGTTTTGGCATGACAAATTGTTTCGCTAGTTTGGGATGCATAATTTATGGTGTAAAAGTGATAATAAATGAGCCAGCCAACTAACTCACTTAACTAAAGCTCTTCAAATTTGCCATTTCTTTATTACCTCTTAGCTACCTAAACCCATTTTCTTAGAAATCCAATCCATTCCTCTTTTTCCGCTTCATTGCACTCGTAACGTAACCTCAAACAAATCTCATTCCATCAGATCAGTTTGACATTAAATGACCTAACCCCGAACCTGCCTCACACTCTTCAGGAAATTGCCACTCAAAATGCCACGCGCACTTCCGTCAGATTTAGACCAAAATGGAGCCGCACGAACGAAAGAACGAAAGAATATAAACCTATCAGAAACACCAGCCCAGTCTTTGGGCCGGCAGGTGAAGTTGGAAATGGAGCTGATCTGGGACTTGGTACATCATTTCGCTTTCAGCGGCGCGCCACAGAAATTGAAATGAAAATTGCAAAAATCAGAAACCAGAAACCCGAGAAGACAATTTACCAACTAAACAACTTCATCTTGTCTGCCGCTGGGCCGTGAAGCGGTAAGGGGGGAGGGGGGAGGGGGAGGCTTCTGCTGGCCATAAGATTGACACAAACCAATTAACATTTGTGCCTTTTATTCCGCATTTCCATGTGCTTTGAATTTATCGCACGTTTGACTGCGTTTACCAGTCAGATCTTGACTTTAACTACGTTTTGCGCTTTGGGTAATATTTTTACCAAATGTTCTCCAGGCTGCCCAGTAAAAAATGCAAGTTTGTTGCCCGTCAAAGCAGTCTCGGACTAATCCATTTATCTATGCCCATAACTCTTAAAATAGCCTGGAAAATTGCTCACAAGGGTCTTCAAATACTAAAAGAGCTTTAAAATGCACTAATTACCCATGAGGCAAGCAGAGAAAGAGCGAAAAAAGAAATCTGCTTCTTTTTTTTATTTTTATGCAGATTACAGGCCTCAGTTGACCAAGGAGGCACTTGGCTGTCCATTTGAAAATTTGCTCGCTTATCTGGCCCGGTCGTCGAGACAGGGGACAGACAGCCAAGAAATTGAGCGTAAGGCAGGCAGCAGCTAAAAGATAAGCGGGAGGGGGATGAAGGAGCGGTGCCTTGTAAACGGGGTACAGCTGTTACTGTTGGCTAATTAAAACTAAAAACTATGCAAAGTTTTATAAAGTTGTGAGCAGCAAAAAAGTTCGTGTTGGACATAATGAATGAGTTAAAATGCCAAAAGAAGAATAAAAAGTGATATATATAAGATGGGATTACAAGAGATGGAAAATATGACAGTAATCAGACAGTTGAACATGAATTGAAGGGAATGGAAATGGGAACAAATTTTTTTTGGAGATCTTTGAGGAAAATGATTGAAGCCAATAGGGAACTATGACTCAAGATTTTAAGCTGCGTCTCATTATTATATTTATAAGATATTTTAGACTTCTTGCTTTTATTTTCAAAACGTTTTAATATCTTGATTCAGGGCTGCAAGCCGGCTTTGTACTGAACCGGTTCGAACCCTGAACTCTGAGCTGCTTTTCACTGTGAACCGAACCTTAAACCGAACAAGGTTTTTAAGAAAAGTTGAACCAACATTTCGGTTCGGTTCAACAAAAACTTCACATTTACAAATCTGCGCAATTTCCTGATGATTATTTTGATATCTGTTGTAAAAATTGTTGGAGAGTCTCAAAATTTTCAGGCTTGAACAATAGTTATAATAAACAATTAGTACACAAAAAAATTGGCAAGAAAAATCAAGCCAAAAAAATGTATTTTATCTCGACATTCGCATGGAAATCCTTTAAGTCCGAGATCAACTCAATCCTATTCCTACTTGGAATGAAAAAGTCCGGAATTGACCGACTTCTGACAACGTTTATGATTGATCCCGGATATCTCGAAATATTTTATCGCCACACATTAATGTATAGGCCGTGATTTTTAGATCCTTGATACCAAAATTTACTGCATAATTCCTAAAATAGATTTCTAAAATTCGCTGTTATTGCTCACTCACTCTTTGAATCTTCTAAATTCTCATCGACTAAAGTTTAAGTTGCAAATTCTTATCCAAATTTAAAGCAATTCGGAATATTATCTAGTGTACTTTAGATATAAAAGGGCTTTTTATATAAATTTGTTAAAAACGTAAGCCGAACCATTGTTCAAACTTTCGCTCAAAAACCTTGAACCTAAAAAACAATTAATAAATCTAATTTTCTTTTCATTTCAG
Source organism: Lordiphosa andalusiaca (assembly GCA_035044965.1). Taxonomy (NCBI): domain Eukaryota; kingdom Metazoa; phylum Arthropoda; class Insecta; order Diptera; family Drosophilidae; genus Lordiphosa; species Lordiphosa andalusiaca. The sequence continues at coordinate 313,826 of JAWNNM010001363.1, read as the reverse complement.
GTAAGTTGCTGAAAACAGTTTAAGTAAAAACTTGTGGTAAGCCATTGAAGCATCACAATTTAAATCCTTTTAAACTATTAGCTAACAGCTCATCCAAAAACCAAATCCGCTAAAATGTTTATAACTTTATTAAGCCAGCAGCCAGCAGCCAGCAGGGCAAAACATGTTTTAGTATTTTGTTTGGTTCTTTTTTGCCTCAACAGCAAAATGCTTTCTTACTTAGTTGCAGTATTATGCAAAAGCAATTTGCATATATGTATATATATATATTGCATATCCTTCTCCCACACATGCACACTTATGCATATCAGGCAATAACTGCATAATTTCATTAGAGCGAGTAGCAAATATTGTAAAACATTAAACTAAATATGCCACCCTCAAAAAGAAAAGTTTCTATCTCTTTTTGCTACTTGTAAATTATGCAAAAGGCTTTTGCGAAATTGCTGCCAGCTGCTGCTGCTGCTGCTGCTGCTGTTCCGTCCTCCGGAATTTTTTTTCTTTATTTTGCAGTTCCTGCTCTTTCGTCTCTTGGCTGGACCCACCCAACCCATTTAATTAGCCATTAAGTTTTATTGCGCGCAATTTTGTTTAATTTGCTTTAAATACAGCCAGAACAAAAAAGTTGGAAAAAAAGAAGGAGATGATAGTAACTGGTTCGTTCGTTGTTGGGTGGGTGGGTTTCTGGTCCGGCAAGACCAGGTTAAGACCCTTTGGCATTCGTAGGAGCAGAAAAAGTGCAAGCGCAAAAATTGTTAGTACTTAATGTTCAACTACTTGAAGTGTACATTGCTATTGCTGTCTCGTTTTTGGATTTTTTTTTTTTTTTTCATTTTAAATAAATGAAGAAATTGGTTTTTTGTGCTGGGAATTTTCTAAGAAAAGTTGGTAATCGGGTTGGATGGGAACATTGTTTGAGTGGGTGATGGAGCAGGTTCTAGATTAGTGTGGGATTAAGTGATAGAATGAAGTGAAGTAGCTGTTGGAATGTATGATAAGGCAAGCGGATGTTTAGTTTGGGAAATTCGAATGGGATTTAGTTAAACAGAGTGGTAGCTTAAGCGATTTGATGATTCGTCAGTCGCGGTTGAATGGCTTGATAAATGCTTATTGATCTTCCTTGAGCATGGGTCATTCAAGCCACTTATTGTGGTTCAATATACCCCCCAGATGCTTATACAATACTGTTTCTTAGGGTCACCTTCTGCTTTCATGCATTCAGCATGAAAATTCATACTGAGCATACATTACAGTCGATCTTGACCCACTTTCTTACATGTTTTCATCTAAAGTTATTAACTTTGCGACCATTTTGCAGCTATATCTGTACCTAACTTAAAGCCTGCCAAATTTATGAATTCATTCAAACCATTTCTGGCATATTTTTGCTGACTTTTACATACCCATTATACCATTCAGTTCAATAATTTTTCACACCTCACACTAAAGGCCACACAAAACCCTCAATTTTCAATTTGTATTCGAATTAAACCAACCCATGCAAATTCCCTCAAAGTAAAAAGTATTTTTGCGTGCAGGAAAAGTCAATGGGGGAAATTGGATTTTGCACGCGCGCGTATTTTCCAATAAGCCATAAAATTTAATTTGATTATAAAAGTTTATACAACACGGCAACCAGGAATTGCAAGTAGGATTAGGAGGAAAAAATACACAGAAGGGAAATAAAGGAAAGGAATTGCAGCAGAAAATTGCATACATATGCTCCGACCTGACTACTCTGACTGACAGACAGCGGGCCATTTGAATGTTAAATGCATATTTGGCCCAAAGGAACAAACGAGGGCAGCGCAAAAAGCAGGAAGTGCAAAAAAAAAAAAAAAAGGAAAACGACAACTACAAAATTGAAAAACGGAAAATTGCCTCAACTAAAAATGCAAAAAGGACAACGCAATTGGTAAAAGAGGGGGAAAAGGGTCTTTGGGGCAGCAAGGCAGCATATTTTGCCTGAAGCGACTTGGAGCCAGGACAGCGTAGAGCAGACCAGTTAAAGCTCTTACGGCACTGAGAGGGATTTTAATTTTATTTATGCTACTTAGGCAACTTTTGAATGCAATTTTTTAAGGGATTTCGTTCTTGCAGTTAAAGTCAAACGAAGCGGAAATGCTGGTGAAAAGTTGAAACATTTAAATAAAAGACACAGCTTCTGCAGAGTTCAATTACCTGGTAACAACATCATGACAAAATAGCCAAACAAATGATAAAAATCACAAAAGAACTAAACCCTAAAAACCAACAACAACCACAACAACGACTAACTTCAAAGACATTCAAACATTTGGGTACCAAAAGCGGGCAAACTCCTAGCGGAGTTTCCTCTGGAGATCCGCACACAATGACAATGACTTTGTTTGGAGAGAGAAGGTTCTTTGGTCACATGCTTATGAGCATTTAATTAAATGCAAGAACAACGTGGAAGACCGAAAAACTGCATACTTAATGGAAAACCGAGGCTGCGGCCGCTGCTGCTGGCCCCCAAGAGTCGAGTCCCGAGTCCCAAAAGTTGCTAATTAAAAAGGCAAACAACAAATGCAACACAGGAAGCAACATCAAGATGCCGCACGAACCCCGAAGACGAGGCGAAAATGTTGTTAACCTTTTCTGCAGCAGCAGCAACAGCAACAACAACAACGAGGAGTTGTCTTTGACAAGCCAAGGAGCAAAATGCTATCACCAGGGACCAAAAAAAAAAAACAAAACGAAACGAAACCTAAGGAGAAGCAGAAGCCGCCTAACGATCAATAGAACAGAAAACAGAAGCAAGATAGAAGAGGTATGGTGGGGTTGGGGGGGGTTGGGATGCACAATGTTTCTGCAACATTTTCGTGCAGTTGACATTCGTGCCACAAGTGGCAGGGCAGCAACTGCAACTGCATCGGCATCGGCAAGTTCTTAGAACGCGCCACATGCTGCGACACGTTCTTCTTGGCCTTTTTTTTTTTTCGTTGGTTTTGGATTTGCTATTGAACTTGAATTTTAAGTGCCCGACTGTGCGAGGAAGCTGTGCTGGAAGGGATTGAAGGTTGATGGGTAGAAATATTAACGGTGGAAATGGGAAGAATTTGTAATATTTTGTAACAAACAATTTGTGAAAAAATGATTTACAGTTTGAAAATTTATCTCTTACTGGGTGACTGCCAAACTGTAACAATATCACTTGATGTTGGATCCCGTACAACGTTATAGCATCTCAATCGATTACATTTTGTTATATACCAATTTCACCTATGACTCTCAAACTGTAATGTTCTAACAGCCTCAATCGCCCCTTACCCATAAATACTTCGCATAAGTGGAAAAAACAATTGACACTTGAGTAAAAAAACACACACACACACACACTTACTGCAGCTACAGCAGCAGCAGAACTGTAAGCAGAACTATTTAATGTCACTTTGGCACTTCCTTAAAAGTCCAAAGATGTCGTCGCCAGGCTGCTAAGAATTTCTAATTAGTGGCGCCATATTGTTGTTGTACTTGCCGCTCCAGTCGCCCTCTTCTCCACCCCCTCTAACAGTATTGCTTGTGTTGCCTGCTACAAATGGCAAAATCCAAGTCCAACTTGTTTGCTGCTACCTTAATTCGAAGCAAAGAGTAAGTAGCTCTGGCCACTCCAGCTATTTCTAATACTTCTTCTGCTACGTCAAGCCTTTGCTAATTACATTAACCATTTAGCGTGACAAGCCTCCCGAACTGTACACCATCTCTTTAGTATATTTTGGTGTTAATTAGATGGTATTTTGTTTTTCAGAAAATTTTTGCATTACAGTTTATGGTTATTGGCGGAGGTTGATTATTGTAGTGGCTGTTAAACTGTAATGGTTTTGGTAATGGTACTCAAACTGTTGTTTGAAAAGGTTGTTAAGTAGCTAAAATACGCCCATTTTGTATATTTCTTTTTAAACCCATGCAAAGGGTATTATAATTTTGTTCAGAAATTTGCAACGCATAGAAATATTCATTTCCGACCCCATAAACTATATATATTCCTGATCAGGGTGACGAACTGAGTCGATTGAGCCTTGTCCGTCTGTCTGTCTGTTTCTACGCGAACTAGTCGCTCAGTTTTTACGCTATCGAGCTGAAATTTTGCACAGAGTCTTCTTTTTGCTGCACACTATTAAAATGTCGGAACCGACCGGATCGGATGACCATATCTCATAGCTCCAATAGGAATAATCGGTCGGAAAACCTTTTTTTAGTGAGAAAAACTTTTTTCTTTTCAATGGAAACGTCTACAAACTTTGTAATCGTAAGTTTTTTGTGTTTTTTTTTTTATAATTACCAAGTTTTATTAAAATCGTTCAACTATATGGTATAGCTGCCATACAAAAGATAGGTCTGAAAATCAGTCTTAGTTGGAAAAACTTTTATGTTTTTAATGGTAGCATTCTGCAATTTAGTATTTGTTTGTTTCACATGCTTTCACATAATTTTAAAAATTTTTGGCCAAATCTAATGACTATATCATAAAGCTCTTATACGAACGATCGGTCGGAAAATGGGAAAAAGGTGTATTTTTTGAAAATATTTAAGCAAGCACTTGCAAGGATATAAAAACTTTGTCACAGACGAAGTTAGCTTAGCTTTCTCGTTTCTAAGTAAGAGTAAAGGTCTGCTGGCAGAGCTACTTATAGTTGATCAAATCATTATCAGCCATTCAGTTCCATTTTTAACCAAGGTGTGGTTTTTTATGTAGATCTTTTACTTAAAGTCTTTACTTTATGCCTCAAAATGTGAATTTTGGAATAATTTTCAATGCAGAAGCTGGAAAATGAGGAGAAAATAGTGGGGGGAAAGAGCTAGGGATGTATTCAGTTTTAGATATCGAAGTTTGGGAAAAACTAGATGCCCTTTCAAAATGCATTATTCAATTCCAAACTGTTCCACATGAACCAAACTACATATTTAAGGCCCATGATATAGCTCACGATCTGCACAACAACATAGATCATTTCGAATTAAGCAGGACCTCCACCTCTAGATCCACTTTTCAACCTTGATTAGGGATTTTCTTAAATTAAAAGACTAAATTAACAACGAATCTTAAAAAATGCACTTTATGTACATTTAGCAACTGTAGAAGTGAGAAATTTTCGTTTCATTACAAACTTCTTCGACAAGTTCCACACTCGACAAAAACCCGCCTGAATATCTGACATTTCCTCATTCCCTTTACAGTTTGACATTCACCGCTGCTCAAACTGCGGACAGTTTTGATTACATTTCTCCAATTTCCTCCTCCACAACCAAAAAAAAAAAAAAAACAAAAGAAAATAAATAATAAATGTTGAAGCACGCTTAGCGCCCTCCTCAGACAACACAGCGCAAATAAATATTATTATCGCGATTTTTTCGTCAAGTTTTTTCGAAAGGTTGCCGCTTTGCTTCCTTATTCTTCTAAGCCTCTTTCAGCCCCAGACACGCAATGAAGACAACATCTTGAAAAGGGTCAAAACATCAAGCAGAAGAAGGTTTCGTTTTCGGATTCGGCCAAAAGGGACTCAAAAAAGATTCAAATGCAAACGAAAAAGAGGTTTTCCTTTCTTTCATTTGGCAGCCTCGATGTTTGGCCGTTGATAGTGGCAGCAGCTCTGTCTTTATAGCTTTATAACAAAACGAAATGAAATGAGAGATTTGCAACACGCAAGATTTATGAGCTGAGACACGGGGGGTTAAGTACGAAGCGAAAGAGGTTCATAAAATGTTGATTTAGTCAAATGATTTGAGGAGGAGAAGTAGTTACAGTTTTAGACGCAATAACACTCCATAAACAACACGCTTAAATTCCTCACGGTAATTAACATTACACTCAATTAACATTTGCTGTTGGCCACAGTTTACTGTTAAGTGCTGTTTGACTGTTAACAAAAACAAGCAGCAGCAGCAGCAGCAGCAGCAGCTGCTGCTGCTCTGTTCTGTTCCTTACTAGCCCAAGTCAATAAACGCGTTTATTGTCTTAGCCCCCACCCTACTCCTCCTGCTCCTCCTCCCCCTACCCTGCCTATGAGCGGTTATGTTCGCCTGCCTCCCTTGTGTACATTGTCTGTTGTTGGTGCCAAGAAAAATGTTGCTGTCGCGCCATTGTCGTCGTTTGGACGTCGACGTCGCGTCGTCTCCTTCCTCATCTCCGTTGGCTGTGGCTGTTGGGTTCTTGTGTGCCAACTTTTGTCCATTTTAAGGCAGCTGGAATGTTGCTTTCTTGTAAATTGTTTAAATAAAAGACAACAGCAGCAGCAACAGCAGCAGCTCTCTAGGTCTTGGCTACTGTGTGTTTTCCTCTCTTTCGGCTCAATGATTTGCTCTTGGCTTCTATTTGAGTTTGTTTTCGAAAGGAAAACTATTTGTTTTGCGCCTTATTTAGTTTTTATTCTGCACCTGCCAAAATGTGGCCATGGTCGGCGCTAGCAACATGTTGCTAACTTGGGCACGTGTTGCTGGCCTCTAATTTCATCAGATAAAACAAAGAAAAACAGCGATAAAGTTGCTTTCATTAGAATTCTAAATGTTTCATAGGAAGTTGGCTCGTGTATCAACTCTCCTGCAAAGACTTTATATTAATATTTATGTCTAGGGTTGTGATGATCATCATTCCGTCCACAGACCAGAGTAGAATGCCTGATGAGCCTTTTTGCCACGTTCCACGGCACGCAATCATCGTCAGAGGTCAGCAAGAACTTGCCCAAGCCTCCATCTTTGTGCACTGCTCTGCTCTTGTTCTCGTTTCCCCTTATCCCATATCTGATGGCATCTAATGATGATAGTTCCCTGATGTGCGCTCCTTTCCGCATAAAAACCCTCAGCTAATACTCGAAGACACAAAAAAAGCTAACCTATAATTTATGTGCTTGAAATTCAATTTTCATTCAGCAAAAATTGCAAACAAACACTCAAAACAAAAAAATCCGCCGGTGGTCTTTGCTCCACTGTGTTGGCTGGCTGGCTGGCTGGTTGGGTCTGGGAAAAAGAGCAATGTCGGAGGAAGTTTTTAAGTTGAAATGCTGCCAAAATGTGTGCGTTGCGTCGTAACCGCAGCAAAGGCGTCTGGATTTGTGTGTGTGTGTGTGTGTGTGAGTCTGTTTTTTTTCTCATCATTTTATTGTGAATGAGTCATGCGTGGTGTGATCCTGGCTGGCTAATCTTTGAGTGCAGTACAGTAAAACTGGATTTATAATAAATAAAGCGGTCGTAGTGCCGCGATTTCGACACAAAAATGATCTTTAATATACTCTTTAAATATACTTATAACAGAGCACATTCTGGATTTATTTGTCTCTTAAGATAGAGAAGATGTGAAATCGGCCCTAAATGTACATAAACTAATTCAAAAGAAATTTGTCCATGAGACCGCTTTCCTTACCATTATGATCTAATTACCATTACAATTGGCATTGGAATGACCATTACAAATACCATTTAAATTACCATTTCAATTGTCATTACAATTGCCATTATAACCATTACAATTACCATCACAATTACCATTACAATTGCCATTGTAACCATTAAAATTACCATTACAATAGGCATTTCAATTACAATTATCCTTACAATTGATATTATAAACATGTGGGTAATACAAAATTTAGTTACATTCAAAATATTCTTAATTACTAATTATTTAATTATTGGAAATTAAAAATAATTGTAGATGTTTCCCTTGCAATTTTGCCTTACCCAAATATATTGCTAATATCAATAATGACGATATCACAGCCACAAGATTTTAACATTTGAAATATGTCTGGTAAAATGTCTGGTATTAAAAAGTTCTCCAAAGAAGCTTGAATCGACAAAACTTGTGGAATTCGAATTCGGTTCTGTGGCTGTTTTATAAAATTGATGGAGTAAATGGGCTTAGCATCTTTCATATTGAGTCCGTCGTATTAAAAGGAAAAGAAAATTTAAGTGATTAATACAGATTTCCCTCATTGAATACCCGAACAAGCCAGATATACTTAAAAAAAAATATACTAAATATAATAGTTTGGCCTAAAATTTTGCTACACATTGAAGCAATCATTTTCGACCACGTAAAGTATATATTATATATTGTTGATCGACGTTTGAAATAAGTTCCTCTTGCTCTAGTTGAGCCACTTTAAGCGATGTTAGCAAATCAATTTTGCTGTGCACCGAATGAGGCAGGTTCTGCTTACATTTTTCCAGTCTTTTATGTGTGCACAGTTTGGAAAATGTATGTGTCATCTTAACTACTAGTGTAATTGCGGTGTGACAGACAGTCAAATCAAACACACACTCATTCAATTACTAGAATTTCCTTTAATGATCGGATCGAAATTGCTTTCGACCTTAAAACTACTCAAATCGAATAGGAATCGGGTCGTAAGCGGTTTGTATAATACGTGGGCATATTCAAAATATAATTTACTTTTTAAGTGAAATTTCATTTCGTAGATTTTGCTTTTATTAATCTTCGAAAAAGCTTTGGAGTCGAGGAACTTAAAAACAGAGGCTTTTTCATAAGTACACAGAGAAAAAAAAGGATTTGGGAAGGATATGTCATAAATATCCTTTTAATAATCCAATAGAGTGAAAAAACATCTAAATGATATGAAAAATGATGATAATTTGTATGTTTTATCAGCTCCGCTGGATGATTTAAGTGTTATAGACATATCCTATCCAAATGTAACTTTTTTGGATCTTTTTTTTCTGTGATTTTATTACTTAAGACCAACTAAATAAGTGATGAAGTCGCTAGATCCTCTATTTATCCTGCAAAATTTTCTGATGTTTACCATTTTTGCTGAACCGAACCAAAATTTACGGTTCGGATTCAGCTTTTATTTCTAAAGAAGAATAGTCTAGTGTTAAATCTCTGGGAGGAAAATAAAATAGATTTTTGTTTGGAAAAATATCAGGTAATGCACTAGTACTTCCTGTAGATATCTATTGTTGATGCTGATTAAGAACTTGTCTGTAATTTTGGTGGTTTGGCATCGAAGATCTATCTCAACAATTTATCCCAAAAACATAGATTTTTGTTCTTTTAATATTTTGGTTAGAGTTTTTGATCAAGAACATCCATGCATCATTTGGTTTGAAAACAAAGCCACAACATTTGGCTTCGACCCAACAGTAACATAAACATACATTGGCCTCTTTCAACAGCTTCCACTGTAGTTTACTGCAAATTTTGTTGCCTGTGCTTAGCTTTAGTTTTGACAAAGGCCACACACGTAGCACGGAAACCCTGTCAGTCAGTCACTACGCTATTCAGTCAGTCAGTCAGTCAGTCAGCCAGTTTAGTGCCATTTCGCCAGTCACTCATAAATATCAGAGGCGCCAGTTGGTGTGTGCGCTGCTGCTCTTTCCCCCCATGTTTTGCCGTTTTGGTCGTTTTGTGCGTGAATTTCTCACCTTTTTCTGCTTGAAATTGAAATTTCAATAAAACGCAGGCAGGCCCCCCCCATATCTGATGATGACTAATACACACAGAGTGCAGTTGGTTTCCCATGCTCCTTTTTTTTTTTTGCTCCTTTCAACTTTATGCCTTTTGAACTTGGCCACTCAAATCAGTCAAAAGTCTTGGCCAAACAATTGCGAATGTAATTCCCAGAATCTTACCATACAATAGTTGTGTAGAGACCAGAGTCTAGACTGTGCGACACTTTGTCGCCGTCCAGTTCAGAGACGTCTCTTCGCGCTCTCCTTCGGCTTCACCCCCAATCTCATCAACACACAAAGTTTTGTGCTGTTTTTGTTTTTGTTTGTTTGTTTTATTGTTGATTTCAACCAGCATACAAAGCTCAGGTTTCAGTTTCAGGTTTTTATAGTTCGCTGCTTATTTAATTTTTTGTGTTCTGCTGCGCTCTTTAGAGCTGTTTTGCCTTTTGTCAAGCTTAGCACGAAGTGCACTTGGCGATGCCAAATCGCGTTGGGGAGAATGGAGGGGAACTTCTGAGTGTTGCGTTGCCTTGTGGCTTCTCATTTTCATTTTAAATGAAGTGTCAAAGAGTTTAAATAGCTTTGGATGCAACTCTGTTCCTAGGCATAAATGCATCTGCTTGTTGCTGCTTGAATGTTTAGGGCGAAATGCAATTAGCCAGACACAATTAGTTAGGGTTCTAAGCACTCTATAAAAGAAACACATTATACACACTCAAGTCTTACTCTTGGAGGCTTCAAAATAAAAAGGGATTCGGAATTGGATTGGATAGTAATCAAACTAACTTTAGTGCACATTTAAGTTCTTAATTGCTCAATAAATATTATTTTAAGAATAATCCCCTCCTCATTTTATCACCTGAAACACTCGCGCAGTTTTCCTGTTTGTTTTTGTTTCTTCTTTTGTTTGATTTTTGTCAAACAATATTTTGAGTTCATTTTCGAGAAGCTTCCTTGACAGGTTGCTGCCTGTCTGACTGACTGACTGACTGTTGATGTGGGGAGCTTTGTACTGTTATTGTTGTTGTTGAATGGATGATGTTCTGAGGCCACTTGAAACCAACGGCGGCTGTCGCACTTCACTTCACTTTGCAATATGAATTTCGGTAAAAAAAAAAAAATGGACAAAAAAATATTCTTTAAAAAGTATATACACAGAGTACATATATGCATATTAACGAGTTATAAAAAGCTTCCGTATAGCCTTTTGGCAAATATTTACAGTTTGTTTTTATTTAATTACGAAAATATGCGAAAAGAACGTCGAAGAAGCAAAAGGTCTGACAGCCTACAAAAATGTAAACTGATAGCCGTCGAAAGAGGCGATGAGGAGGTGAGGGCCTTAAGCTGACAGTGCCTCTCAAACTGTATTCAAGAGGCGGCAGTGTCAGGTTGATAATCATTGTTGTTGGTCTTGTTGTTACTGCGGTAGGTTGTTTGCGTTTTGGATTTTTTTTGTTTTGTTTTTTGTTTTTCGTCAGTTGGCGTGCTTAAGTGGATTTTTTCGCAGGTGAGAGAACCGGGGTGTAATGGGACAGCGTGTGAATGGGTTGAAATTTTCTTATTGTGGTTAAGCAGTTCTGTTTTTCATATGGAAATTTGACGGAAGCATGAAAGATGACCGAAACAAAGGTAACTTTTTGTCTTCAGAAGAGAATACCGGAACTTATAACCGTAATTAACTGTTTGATGTAATGAAAATTTCTTATTTTAGCTGCAAAGCACGGTGCTAAGCCCACTCCAGACTTTATATCTTTTTTATAAACCTGCCTGCTAGTCAAGTTTGGCACTGAGATACTTTCGTAAACCAAGTAAATCAAGGACTCTGGCCCCTTTAACTCGTATTTTGAATGCTTATTCACAAAACATTTAAGAAAAATATAGCTCTTCCAATGTTGCAAATCGGATTTGAACCGTAACAGTACGAAACCCCATATTTCAACTTTTTAAAACTGTGAACCTTACCTTGAACCAAACTGCTTTCGAACCAGCTCTGAACCTTCAAATCCGTTTTGACCGACTGAAACAATCCCCGTCAAAACAAAGCCTGTGTTTTTTCGATCCTCCACTCCAAAGCTTATCAAATGATTCACAAAACAAGAGATTTATATCATATAGATAGTATTTTTCATATTTTCATACAACACTCCATGTTAATTGAGTGTCTGGCTCTGCCTGTCTTAAACTTCGGAAGATTGTCTGATTGCTCCGGAAAGAGAGTGGCTTAAGTCAGACTTTTTAACGCCTTAGTCCTCCCTATGACTAACCGGCATATTACAAATTGGGATCTGACTTTCTTACTAGTTTAAATCACGATATGCTTGACTTGAAACCGTCGTATGTCCTGTTAAATACATTTGGAAGTACTTTAAAACCCTTTTGAATATTTAAAAACAGACAAACACTTAACATAAGCAAAATATTCTCCGTTTTGTTTAATAAAGTCTTAAAATAACGCCAATTTATTCTTAAAACAAAACAGGAGAACAAATGGGTAACAAATTTTTTTGGTCTAGTTCGTAAGATTCTAAAGATATTACCAATTGGTTCCTGAAACGAGGTTTTTGTATTTAATCAATTATTTCTAAAATAATATTATGTCCTACGGGCTGTGTAAAGCCAAAAATTAATACTTTTGCTTCGAGATTTTCGTATAAGCGATTTCATTTCAAACTAAAATTACTTGCCTTTGTATGTAAAGTGTCTTAGAATATGGTGGGTTACTAGATTAAAAGACAAAAGTTGAGAGATATGGAATCGAATGCCAAAGGTCAAGTATATGAAGTGCGTACGGTTATTCTTTGCTAAAATCTGGTTGTCCACATAATTCTTATCACTTAACAAGTAAAGTTTTCCTTGTTTGGTTCAAAGTCCCAATCTTTATACGAAAATCTCCAGCGATTTCTGGGACCTCCCTTTGTTATTCTTTGCTTTTGACCAACCATGTTGTGAGTTACTGGGTATCAATTTTATTTTGTATAATATTTAATATTTTGTTCTCTAACTGAGAAGGCGTTTTTTTTTAAATTTACAGCTGACTGTAATTACGAAAAGTTCCAAGAGTTTAAAGTTTCGAGCTGTTGGTATAGACAACTCCAAGTAAAATATTAAAACTGAATTAGAGTCGGATTAATGAATTGACTTATAAATATGTTTAATAAGTTCAAGTCCAAAAACCATAATACTTTAAGGATATCCAGAACAGGACATTACAACAGTAAGAAACCTACCACAACCAATGCCGGAACCGAAAATCGTTTTGTTTTATCATAATTGTACTCATTATTCTTGAATCTCATTAAAACCCCTCACAATTGCCACGCATTTACTGCTGGTTGTTGTTGATTTCCCCCCCCCCCCCCCCATTTAACGTTCAATGCTTTTCCCATAATAAATTCAAATGCTGCAAAACATTTCTCTGCTATCAATGCTAGAGAAAAAGAGAGACAGAGAGAGAGAGATCCAACTTCAACTCTAACAACAACAACAACAACAAATGCAATTACAAATAATATGCAACTTGGTCGTTTATCTTTATCTTATTTATGAAAACGACAACAAACCGACAAATGCAATTTATGTGTTTGTTGCTGGTCAATGCAAAAAGGGCAGAAGGCAGAGTCCGGGATCGGGATTGAAAGTTGGGATTGTGGATTGTGGATTGGGGAGTTCGGGAAGCGTATCAGCAGCTGCTCTGATGGAAGCAACAGCAGCAGCAAATAATGCTGCATAATGGACAATGCTTTGGGGTCGGTCTGGTTGAGGGGAGTTGCAACTGGTAACTGAGAGCTATGATGATGCTCCCCAAAATACAAAAAAAATACAAAAAAAAACCAAAATAGAAAAGCAAAGCCAACTAGGAAGAAGAAGTGGCAACAATTGTCGGGCATTAGAGATAGAAGAGGCAGCTGGAAAATAACAACAACAACAACAACAGCAAAATATAAAACGTTGGCAAAAAAAAAAAAAGAATGTGAAGCGATTTGTTGAAAGTGTGGATGGGACCCCTGCACAGTGGGAGGGAAGAAATTGGCATACGAATGTTCCTTTGGGAAAGTGGCATAAAACCTCTTGTAAGTGCCGAAGCTTTTATACCCTGTGGGTAGTAAACTGAAATGTTTGTAACGATTCATTTAAAGTGATAATTGAAGTTTACAGAGATTGGTCTTTAAAAAAATACGATTTAGAAAAACGTACCTCAAATTTTAGGTCGAAATCGGACCTAAACATTTCCTTGAACTGTTGAAATCTAAGGAAAATTTTCCAAAAACATTGATAAACATTTACTTTCTACCAATTTCGTAGGCGCAAAGCATTTCTAAATTAAGGTTCAGCACAAATTTTGGCTCCTTAGAAGCTGCCGTTTGGCCTGTGCGTTGCTGACTCAGTCAGTCAGTAATACTACATTAAAATACAAAATTTATACAACACTCTCAAATCTTTACACCTGTAACTGGTTTCATTTCAAATGCCAAGACATTTCTTAACACATTTTAACTCTTGCCGCCCACAGTCAGGAGGCTCACTATGTGCCACACAAAAGTCAGTGGCAGGGTCAGCGTTTGAGACTCCAAGAGCAGTGCATCATCGAGTGGCATTGAGTTGGGTTGAGAGGAGGGAGGGGGGGGGGGGATTGGCGCTGTTGCTGTAACTGAGTGCAAAAGTGTGACTACACCATTCTGGCATTGGATAATGGTAGACGAGGAGTAGGATGGATGGCAGGAGTACCAGGTTGGGTAGGGCCCACTGCCCAACCTGCAAGTAGGAAGTGACTGGTAAAAATGGAAAACCCTTTTGGGTAGCGAAATGGCGCAAGGCACGCAAAAAATCAACAAAAATAAATCGCACTTTATGGCCCAAGAGAAGAGCAACCGCAGGCAGCAGGCAGCAGCAGCAGCAGGCAGCAAATGGTTGCAACTTGCCACAAATATTGCGTTTAATAAGCGCACATCCAGTCAGGGGCAGCAGGAGTTGAAACAAAAGGCCCAACCTGTTGCCGGCCAGCCCGCCGCTGCTGCATCTTCTATTGATAGTCAATGACATTTGGAGGAGGTTTGTGGTAGGGCTGGGACTTGGACGTGGAGTTGTAGCTGGAAGTTGACTATAAAAAACGCCAAAGCTTCTTTGTTGCTGCTGCTGCTGCTGCTGCTGCCGTGACTGCCATTGAAATCCTATAAAAATGTTATCTTAATGGCTTTTATGTTAGCGAAAGCCATTAAAACAACAAAAGCCCAGGCCCAGGCCCAGGCACATGCAACAGGCAGGAAAGCAGCAACAGGCGACGCTTTTTCTCCTCTGCCTCGAGTACTGCAAATAAAGTAGGGTTTTACTCAATTGTACGATTGATCAGCCTAACAGGCAACAAAACAAAAAAAAAAAACAAAAAAACGCTGAAAAAGAAGAAAGAGAGAAAGAAAAAAAAATGATGCCCAATAGGCAATCCTCAACCCATTGGGTTGGGCAATTGTTAGGGTTTTGGGTTTGCGCCTGATTTAAAGATTGTGTGCAGTTGGCCTGAGCTTTAACCATTTGCTAGATAAATTAGGAATAAAATTGGGATGGATAAGTTGGGCACAAAAGAGTTCTTGGATACTAGGGAGATAAAATCTATAAAGAATTTCAAATATTGGAGAAGATTTTTATTTGTATTTTAAGAAATTTGTTTTGTTAGCTAATTGGCTAAATTGGCTAATTGCAAGTTAACCGAATTTGAGTGTCTTATGCTGTTCTCTTTTGGCGCTTAAAATTGCATCTTTTTCCAAGTGCTTTGTTTATGGGTTTCATAGTTTTTATGGGCTTCTTATAAATAAAGAGTCTGACAATGATTTCACTGCTGTTGATTTGTCTCAATTTCAATCAACTTTTTACTTTGTACAATGAGCTAACACTTTTTATTCCTATAAAATATCTTCTTATAGCTCTCTGTGTGTTTCTGAAATCTTTCTATTTTCATTTTTGAACTCATTAAAATGTTCATACTCTCCAGAGCCTGAAAAAATTCTTAGTTGTGTGATCAAAGAGTGTCTCTTTGCTAAGAATCTAACACTATCCCTCTCCATAAAAATGGTGGAAAATTTGATTTTTCCGGTTGCAAGGGCACTGCAAAGATATCTTATGCTAGTGCCAACTTTTTGTACAAAAAAAAGGTATCTTTTGGAAAGGATATGTCTTAAATATCTTATTATACCCAAGGGTATTAAAAATTTTTTTCAAATATTCATTTCCGACCCCATAAACTGTATATATTCTTGATCAGGGTGACGAGCTGAGTCGATTGAGCTTTGTCCGTCCGTCTGTCTGTCTGTTTCTACGCGAACTTGTCTCTCAGTTTTAAAGCTATCGAGCTGAAATTTTGCACAGAGTCTTCTTTTTGCTGCACACTACCAATATGTCGGAACCGACCGGATCGGATGACTATATCTCATAGCTCCCATAGCAACAATCGGTCGTTAAACTAGTTTTAGTATGAATATCTTTTTTCTTTTTAGTGGAAACGTCTCCAAACTTTGTATTTATAAGTTTTCTATGTTTTTATATAAGTTTGCCAAGTTTGATAAAAATCGGTCAACTATATGGTATGGCTGCCATACAAAAGATAGGTCTGAAAAGCAGTCTTAGTTAGAAAAACTTTTTTGTTTTTAATGGTAGCATCCTGCAATTTTGTATTTGTTTGTTTCACATGCTTTCACATAGTTTTACCTATTTTTGGCCAAATCGGATGACTATATCATATGGCTCCCATACGAGCAATCGGTCGGAAAATGGGAAAAGGATTATTTTTTTTTGGAAAATATTTAAACGAGCACTTACAAGGGTATAAAAACTTCGGCACAGACGAAGTTAGCTTAGCTTTTTGGTAAATCATCCAACGGAACTAAAAATCATCCAAGGGATATGAAAAATGATCATTAAGATGATGTTGCAGTTCCGCTTGATATGAAAATTGTATATTTTAATAACCACACCAAAAGGATATTTTTGCATATTTTTTTTCCATGTTGATGTAATATTATGCTTACAGCTTGATAACTAAGAATAGTTCTTCCACCAGTAGTAAATCAAATTTCTGAAGTATTTTTCCTACAAATCAAAGTTAATTCAAAACTGCTAAACTCTTTGTTGAACCAATCGAATAAATGCCAAGTGAAATATTCAGGCAAAACTCAGTTTTTTACAAAAAATTAATATCTTACCATCTCTCAATTTTTTTTGGTTCTCAAATTTTAGAATCAACAAGTAAAGTGGTTGACCCAAAAACACCCACACCATAACTCCCTTATTTATTCGAGAGAAAATACCAAAAAAAAATAACTGCATTTTAAACAATTTGCACTGGGCTGAGTCAACAATTCAACAATTTGTAGTTGGTGTTTGATAACAAAAGGCAGCGAGCGTACGTACCTACACACCTATGGCAATACACAAACCTAAAACCATTTCGATACAATGGAGCTGCCAACATGAAGTTCTCCTTCTTTTTTGTTTTTTTTTTCATATTTGTTGCTTTTGCAAAATATTTGCAAATGCCTTTTGTTGGCTTTCTGGTGTTTATTTGCCGTTGTGTTTATACTATATAGCGTAGGCCACACTCGTACCACGAACAAGAATCGGCGCCGTTGTTGCCCAGGCTTTATGTATGAATTATGACCACGTTGACAGTTTAGAACCAGACGAGGGCGTGGAAAACTTGACAGATGCGCGCACACAGATCTCTTTTTCCCAGCGACCCATTCCTGGTATTATAATTTTGTGCGACTGGAAGCTCCATTTCTTATTAATAATGTGATCAAAACTGTCAGCCAGCCGCCAACTGTTTGTTGTTTAGTTTTTAAATACATTTTTTTTTTATTTGTAAACTCTCGCAATCCATTCCACTAAATTAAGCAATTAATTTCGCATTTATATAAGCCGACAACTACAACTTCTACTATAAATTATATGTAGTTTGTGGTTTTATATGTGGACAAGATTAAAATAAACCCACGGGGGCTGTCACAGCGCATTATTTTGGTGGGCCCATCAAACAAGGGGAAAAATATTATCTGAACATGTTAGAAAATCACAAAAAAAAACAAAAAAACCTGAAAATTTAGTGGTTATTTTTTGGTCAGCATGTGACCTAATCGATTGTGACGCAAAGCATGCTTAAGGCACAAGGCGGAAATTCCACCAACTGAAAGATACCAAACAAAAGCGAAAGTGAAAATGAGTTATACAGCAGATTGATTTAAAGTTTAGTGAGATTAAATAAACTGACAATAAAGTGGGACTGACAGTTGAAGATCTTTATCTTTTTTAAAAAGTTGTCTATTTTATAGAGTATATTCAAGGAGTATCTGAGACATACCAGCTATTTACAAGTACACAAGTTCACATATATTTTACATATGTATTTCTTAAGGTTTGTCTTCTTTAAGGTTGACCTTTTTCCCTTATCTGGGAAAATTTAGTGGCAAGGTCACTCTGTCTATTGTTTGCACTTTCAGGCTAACCATAACCTACCGACTTACCATTAATACCACATTTTTCTCTTCTCTTTACAGGTGAGTCGAAAATCCATTAATCTATTCATCTTACCTGTGTTGTAAGTCCCTTGACCTCTTCCCCTTACTTCCTAATTACATTCAACCTGAAAAATATTAAATGCAATTTCATTCTCATCATTTCCGAATTTTAAACACTAACTCAAAGAAGCAAGAAAAAAAACCTAATTGAAATTACGCAACGTTCGTTGACTTTAGAAATTTCTTGCCCTTGCCCCAAGTCTTTTACTGTGGTCACCGACTCCGGCTATATTTTTTCACTTTTATTATTAGTTGGCTCTGTTGGTAATGTAATCGCATTAGTGCGCTTTATTGCCTTCCATCAACAAATTAGCAAAGTAAAAAAAGGAGTATAGCATATTTTGTAGCTTCTACAAAAAAACATAGATTTCATTTAGACACGATCATTGGCCATAATAATATGAAGAAGAAGAAAAAGCCAACAAAAACCAGGGAAAAAAATGATCTGACTAATGACAAGGCAACGACAAGTTGACGACGAGTACAAGACATAAGCTGATAAGAGTCATGTTAGACGAACTGGAAGCTGTTAGACAAAACATAGAAAATTGATTGCAGAAGAAAGCAGACGACAAACGACTGTGATCAACGATCGTAAGAGAAAAGAACTCTGCCAGAATTGAACAGAAGAAAGAAAGGTTTGAAATGAGTTTGGAAAATCAACGAAAGGGTAAAAGACAAGGCAAGAAGGAAATAAACTTCTTTTATCAGAATTTGTATTTGTGTATTTTTGTCAAATGTCAATTCCGTTCTTTTTCTACACAGTGAAAAAGAAGGATATTAAAAAATATCCACTGGATTGGCATCCATTTGGAAGGGAAATGTATTAAATATCCTTTTAATCATCCAACACAGCCAAAAATCATCCAAAGGATATCAATAACGATGATAATTTGGATGATTTTGAAGCTCCACTGGAAGATTAAATGGTTATTTATGACATATCCATTTATAATGAATCTGTTTTTTCTGTGTAGAACTTTTCAAGTTCGAAACCACAAAAACTGGAAAGCAAATTAACACAAACTTGGCGTCATAACTATATATATCGAGTTGGATACAGCTGTAGAAACTCGAATAAAGTGCCAAACACGCCATTTAACCTCATTCAATCCGACGTATGAGTTTCGGCAATAGAAGTCAGAGGACACAGAAGATGTGTAGACCCCAATGCTGTGTATACTCCACTCCACAGAAAGTTGTTGTATTTTGATCAGTTGAAAAAATATATATACCTTTTGCCATTTATCAAATTTTGTCCCGAAATATTGAATGTATTTATTTTTGATTCACCAAAAAAAAAAATGGAACAAGAATTTTATTTAATATATGGCCGCATCAAACATCAAATTTTTCGATTTCTGCGATTTTCCGGTGAAATAAAGAGTGAGAATGGTTTCTCAACTCGGGAACACGCCATATACGAAAAAAAGAAAATCTCAAAATTGTTTGGGATTGTTTATTTTAAATCTAATAAGTAATGCTTTACGATAACATCAAACTGAGTTAAAAAAGTAGTATAGGTGTCCCAGAAAACGTCTCTAAAAAGGGTCCAAAGAAGCATTTAAAGAAAGCTCAAGCTCAAATTACTATAAGCTAAACATGATGGATCATTTACGAACACAGATAAATACGTTCAGCACAAGAGAATCATATGGAATCATCTCCATCCCTTTATTGTACTGAAAAAAGTGTAATTTTGTCGCCTGTTGTATGTCTATGAGCGATAAAATGCTTCTAATGATTGATTATGCGCCATTTTGCACTCATACAACTTCCAACAGTGTTGCGGCCATCAAGTAAAGAAGAGAAGAACTCAAGAAATGTACCATTTAACTTCAGCTAAAAACGTGGAAAAGATGAAGCAATTTACAGCAAAATTTCAGTTCAAAGGGTTGCGCAGTAGGCGGTCATTCCCTTTATATCGGTTAGCACATTGTATTTCCGAGCTGTTTTACGAACGACTTGAAGTCTGAAAATTGGCTAGAATTTCGCGTGGCAATTACCTTCAAATCTACAGAATAACGTATCCAAATTGGTTCATTCGTTTTCGAGTTTTATGCTCCTCTTATTAACCACGATCTATTTTATTATAAATATATAATATTTTTTCTTGAGTGATGTTATTTCAAATACTTCGATTCGTTTGAAACTAGAACTTCGGTTCGCCTTGCATTCCTGATACTTGGCATATTTAACTATTTAATTTCCAGTCATTCATGTTTGATCAAGCTTGCTTGATATTTCTATATACATATTGATATTTTTTTCATATTTTTATATATTTTTCTATCGCTTCAATAACCACAAGTAAATATATGTACAATATGTTACTTCATTCCTGAATAACTCATTAACTTCTCATAATATTATCTTCACATATTTCGGTCCCATTCTTCATTATATAACACGGCTTTCAACATTGCCTTGTGCCAACAGCCACTCAACTTCAAGTGTATAGACCACAAAATTGAAGCAAAAAGTACAAAAAACAAACGCAAACCCTCCTCCAACTCAAAAAAAAAAAAAAACTATTCACGATTCGAGCAAATAACAAAAGAAAGCTTCGCACGGGCCGCAGACAAAACTATTTTTTTTTGTATATTTTTTTTTTTTTTGCACTCCACAAACAAATCTACTTATTTTCGCATACGAAAATCATTAAATGCGATCATTGAACCTCATAGCCGAAATTCAACATCACAATTTATAAATAAAAATTATGCCGCACAGATTAGAGAAACTCAATAAATGAAAATTAATCAAAAGGCTGCGTAAATTTGTCACACAATTCAAATAAATTACTTAAGATTCCAAACAGAAAAATATTTATATATATATATATATGAAAAGGCCAGAAAACCATTAATTTCAATTTAGGTGCCGAAAAAAAAAAAAGGTTGTGTGAGTAAATTTCAATTGGCATTTAATTGCGATGACGGGAATGAGACTTGAGGCTTGAGAAGTCAACCAATCGATACAATTTCAATTTCAATTTCAATTTCTGGCTGTCTTCAGTTTTGATTAAAGCCTTTTTTAAGCATTCTGACCTTCAGCACTCATTGAGATTTGGTGGAATTTATTTATTGTGATTATTATTATTGAATTCGAATTGGATGATTTTGTTGGTGCGGTTTGAGTGAGGAATGTGGCCATTAAACAACAGCAGCAACAGCAGCAGAGTTCAACAGTTTAATTATAGATGGAGGCGAGGGCTGGTTTTGCAGCTTGTTAGGCTGAAATAAACGTTTAAGAGTTAGCGAAAAAAATCTTTCAAAAATTTCCAATTCAAATTATGGCTCCTTTGGCCTAGAAATCTATGTGCCCACCCTCTTATGGTCGATATTTTATGACTGCTGGAATGCTGCAGCTGGCTGGCAATGCCCATGAAGCATTTGGCAGATGTTCATGTGGGACCTGAGAGTCGTCAGGCAGTCCAATTTCTTAGAATGAGATGTGCTGCCCTATATATTTTGTTGGATTTCCTTTTCCCTTGAATTCCATTCCTCCAAAAGTAGGCCAAATCACTTGCCCAACAAGGCGTAACCGTAATTCCATACATCGATAAGAATCTACACACAATAAAAACAAACAAAAAATGTTATAAAACCCAACTAATCAAGTTCAATAAACTTTTGTTTAGATCAAACACACAAATTCATGACCGCAAACATTAAGTTGTTAATTTTCTAGAATCGTAAGTGACTGACACTGACTCTGCATATATCGCATCCCAATGAATCTAGAAACCCACAATTGGGTCAAAGTTTGCAGGCAAAAGTAATTTGTTTTTGTGGTATTTCGCTACCAAAAACAAAAAAAAAAAACACACACACAAAAGGCAAAAACATCGAAATTTACATGCCAAACTTGTTGCCTCCGTTTCTTCAGTCTTCTGTCTTCCCTCTACTTTTGTACGTGAAGAAGATTTACTACATTCCCGATTAAGATCTCAAATCTACCCATAAATATATTCTCACGCTTTATGGTTAAGTTGTCAAGTCAAGTTCCAACTTTGTTGTCCATTTTGTGCCTCATTATAAGGGCAATCAAAGTTCTGCTATCAATTTTTATTGAACTATCAAATCTGACTTTATGACGATCACGCCTTTACGAGCCATTTGGGCGAGAAGCGAGAGACCTTTAGGATCTAATTTTTATGCCCCGTTTACACGCTACGCACTTTATCAATGCCTTTGCCCACAAATTGATTTCCAAATGCCAATGCAATGCTAAAACAAAAAAAAAAAAAGAATGTGTTAAACTTTACAGTCCCCTCGGCCATATAATTGGATAAAATAGTCGCCTTAGGTGGGATGCAGGAGGGAGTCATTAAATTATTGGTGGGACTCTGTAGAGAGCAGAAGAGTCTGCTGGCACTTAAACAGTAGTTGCAGTTCCATTGACTGGTCAAAGAATTTTGTTTATGATATTTGAGCGGCTGTTAATAAGCTAAAAGTTTATGATAAGAGACATCAAATGAGAGCTGGCTAGGAGGACATAGTTTTGTCAAGGAAAAGATGTGGAGAAGAATGTGAAACTCATTCTCAGCAGATTTCATAACACTTACTGACCTTTCGATAGGTATGAATATATGGTTAGATGTAAAAAGCTTAAGTATAATCAAAGATTTATAGATATTGATCTTAGTTGATTGCCAAATTGATCTAAAATCCTTTGAGAGGTTTCAACATCTTATCTCAAACTATATTAAGATAAAATCAGCAATATCTAAAGAAAAGTTAATGTTTGTTTACCTCTATTGAATTCTCAACTTTTGTGTGGGCGTTTTCAAAACGCAGACAGGCTGCGACTTTTATGTATGACAGTTATCTGGCAGCCTGTTCAGATGATACTAACAAAAGTCCCTTCTATAAGAATTGATAGAAGTCTTCGTCTAGTTGTCGAACTGTGTAATGCTAGCTCCAAAAAGTGTGCAACGAAAAATAAGAACTATTGTTAAGCGAATCCGTTTTTTAAATTCCCAACTGGCTTTAACGATTTTGTTATAGAGTACGAGTAGAGATTACTGACCTACAGTTATATCCTGGTATTTGCTTCTTTTAACTCTTGGCTCTTGGATATTTCCTAAAGTCTTTGGTTAAGTACAAAGACCTCTTTAAAGAGCTATATGGGAATAGCTTTAGAATTTTATGCTCTGAACCAAAAAACAAACTGTGCTTTAACTCTTATATTTTTCTAAAATGTTTTTCAGTTGCTCTTCGATTTTACTGGATTTTTAGAAAGAATATATTGTAGTGCATTTGAGAGTTAATCGGGATTGGCTTAGGATCATTACGAACTATAGGTATAATCAATAAGATTTTTCTTTAAACAAGTATTCCGGAATTGAAAAAATTATACTTGACTTAAGAAATTTGTACTTGAATCAAGTATTTATGTGCTTACTGTTCCATAGACATTGTTTGTACTTAGTTTAAGTACAATGTTATTAATTTCTTATATGTGTAAAGGGTTCGTACCTTCTAGACATATTTTGAAGGTGGGTTTATTTATAGATCGAAGTTAGAGTAGAGTTATTAGCCAAAGAAAGTTCGCTATGGCACTAAAATACATACTGAGCATACACTTTCGATGGTACAGAGTATAAATATATATAAATATATAAGTTTTCGAGCAGTTGGACAAGAAGTTTATGTCCCAATAATTTCGAACCTATATCTTCTCTATCAAAACCCAGCTGAGAGTACAGTGTGACCTTGCCTTAAAATTACAAAACTGTACTCACACAATACATGCATTTTTTGTGAGCCAGAACCTTGATGTCTGTGCTAGGCTAAGGTTTGAAACACTTTAATTTCGTAATAAAGAATACAGTTGAGGGGATTTTCCACTCAAGGACTCATAAAAATTGTAAAATTGTCCTCAGTCATATCATTAATCTAAGAACATCTTTTAAATTTAAACTAATATCATATTTAAAGCTCCTTTTTGCACTTCATTTGGAAATTCAATTGGTAAATATTCCCAATTCTACAGTCTTAAACTTTAACTTGCTTTACAGATTCTACTATAATACTTATTTCCCACATTCGAAAGTCAAAAAATAAATACCAGAACAGCCCTGGACTTCTATTGATAGTAATATAAACCCTTAAGCCATCAAGTCATCCCATCCCAACTTACCCTTCTCAATCTCAAGATCAAACTCTCACACTTGTACCAAGTTCACTGTCAAGCCTTGGCCACAATGTTTAGCTTTTCTATCGAACAAGTTCGTTTCAAACCACAACTGTTACTCTTTCATTGCTGCTCTCTCTCTTTGCCAAAGCCACACAACAATAAAAAAAAACCAACATTTTCTCTCTTAAGCCCATACATTTGTAATGCCTGTTCCAACTCCAACTATGGACAATGGAAACAAGTTCTTCTTTTTTTGCCGTAGACATGGCCCACAGTGTTTTTGTTGCTTTTAGCAAGTTTTGTTTACCTTATGCCTTCGTCGTCGGCTTTTCTCTCTCTCTCTCTCTTTCTCTAAGAGATCGGGCCAAACAAGTTGCAGTTGTTGAGTTCTGGACAAGACTCCTACACGAGGCTCTGGTCTTGAAGATCATGGAGATCTGTTTCTTGTTCAATTCTTTTTTTGTTGTTGTATTTTTTTGCAAGCAGCCAGGAAGTTCAGTTTTCAGTTCAGTTGAATTTTGCACGTCATCTCAAGCGGTTCATGTTCTTTCTTGCTCATCTTCCAGAAGGCTTTGTGTGTGTGGCTTAGAACGCGAGTGGAGTGAATTGGTCAAAAGAATCACAAACAGTAACAATGAACTGTTTTTAGTGAAGTTTCCAACAAGTGAAATATTCAACAAAATTTAAAAAAAAAAAACAAATCAACAACAATGTACCGACTACAACGACGAGCTGCTTTGATAGCCAACCAAGGTATAATAGAGATAAAGTTGACAATTCTGTAATTTGTTGCAACCGCAAGTAATCAATACTTTTCACACATCAAATTGTTATCTATCTACCTCTCCCACATTGACTCATTCATGGGAACATGTGTGTTGATGTTGACATTACGCATACGCATACGCAACGTTGACCATTCAGAAACACACCAAATTTTTGAGAGCATTTAAATGTAAATATGTGCGGTTACATTTAATATATATGTTTGGCTTTTGCGGTCGAAAGTGAAGTGTAGTGTATGTATGTAAGCAGATGTGGCATGGATGCATCTAGGTGCGGTCCAGTTATGAAAAGGTGACAAAGTGTGGTTAGTAATCAACGATGAGGTAATTGGCAAACTGATGCACAGCAAGCGTCTTTGATTTAAAGATTTGATTAATGAATAAGTTTTAGACTATTAGATAGTCTGCTTATTATTATGATTTTTTAATAATATTTTGAATTTATAAAGTATTTTTTGCATCTCAACATATAAAGTATAGAAGGTAGGGATGTCGGAAATAATATTGAGATTTTCTTTGTTCTAAATATACCTATATCAAAAAATATATATGTATCATTTCTTCAATATTGAATGTATATAATGTTATATATTCATATTTGAACTATAGATGTATTTGGAAATCAACATCATATCTAAAGTTATGTTTAATATTAAAGCAAATTGGAGAAATTTCGCAATATTTCAAGTTACTCTGTACCGTTTTGTATGTCTTACCGAATGAAAGTCATCTCAAAAGTTAGCAGGACTTTTCGAAACAATCTCACCCTTTAGATGGACATTAAAAATTTGTAAAAATATTAAGATCCGAGAGATATAAGCTGAGCTTTCGACCGCTATCAGTAGCAACAACTTTCCTTCAGTTTCGGCTCATTGGGGGGCTCAATTTTTTGTTTGGTCTTAGGAATGTTCTGCTTTAAGAGCGATTCATTCACCACTAAGCATTAAGAAGTATTACAGACATATCTCCAAGCCAGCCATGCCAAAACTGTTTGGGAATTTCAAAGAAACGAGTGCCAAAATCGACGGTAGATAGTTTAGACACACACACTTCTTACATAATGCTTGCTCACCTTTGTCATTTTCATATTCTTACTCCCCTTGAATAAAAGCTCAAAACTGAAATCAATTTCAGCTCGATTTTGAGAAAGAAATTATAAAAAACTCCAGAACGAATCGATTTTTTTTTTTTGCAAAAGCGTTAATTTTTAAATTTATTTACTATCCTTATTTTTTGGTGTGCATTTAGTCTTTGTCCCTTAGTTTTTGCACCTTCGAAAGCCAGGCAATTGTATTTCTCCTACGAATTTATATAAATAAGATCTTTATGGAATTTGGAAGGATTTGGTGGAGTTTTGATGGTTAAATAGATAGCAAGCTTACAAAAATAATAATGGTAATAAGTTCCTAAATTCAATAATGCTGGCAAAATATTGAACAATCAGTAGAATATCCGTTTCTATGTATAATTTTTAGTTATTCGCTTAAATCAATCTAATACTTAAAATCAGTAGACTAAACGGTCGATTTCTCAACTTCTAGAAATATGCTAAATGTCAGATAAACTTTTAATTTACCTCGTTATATGTTAGGCTATGTTCTAGATAGCTGCTATGTGGCAGATGAACTTATAACTTACTCTGTTATTAGAAGATGGTATATATATTATAATTAATTCTGGTTTACTTAGATGTTCGAAAGTGTTTGAATTTGTATAATGTTTGTCGATCTGAGAATGGGATTCCAGGGCATTTTATAATCGAAAGTCGAAAAGGGATCAAATAAACATATCAAGCAGAAATTTTTATGATAAAATCCCTTAAACTTAAGCTATATTCTGTATTCACAATCTTCTATTTTAAAAATTTAAGATTGATTCATTCGTTGTTCGTGATAAAGAGAACAAAAATTGTAAGAACAAAACTGTCCAACTGAATGTGGGGAAAGTGGATTTCCTTGGTATTTTTGGTCTCATCTGTCACGGTTCCAAACACTCTTTAAGCATTATCTCTATGAATACTATGAAATTATGTATGGAAACTGGAGATACAACTTGGGACCCCGACTATTATTATTATTTTAGGTGAAAATTTAAGACAAGAGTTGAAAACGCTTAAGAGTCTACGAATTATCATAACTGTGTCGTTTGAGTTTTCAATTTGTTTTTCATATTAAAAGAAACTTAACCAATTTGTAAGCCCAACCCCGGTAGATTATAGCCGGACAATTTTCACAGCTCCAGCCCAGCTGCATAATAATTATGTTATAATCTTCAATTGGTTCTACCCCCTTTCTCTTCTTGAAACCACAAAAGCCCTACCCAAAACATCAGACAGCCACTCACCAACCTCAATTCTTCCCTCTAAGTCGCATCTTCCTTTACTTTCTTTACCGCAAAAACTAAAATGAAAACCTCACTAACTGGGTCATCCTTAAGCGAAAAACCTAGACCCCAAACACGAAGTGGCAATCATTTTACTTTTGATTATAAAACAAAATAAAACCCACAAATTTATGTGCCACCAACCACTAATCGTTGTCGACCTAGAAAGTCATCTTCTTTCTATTTCATTTCAAACACCCCAAAAGGGACAGGAGTGTGAGGGACCCTGTTTCTGTTTTTGTGCTGCAATTCAAGATTCGTGCCCGGCCAGCCAGCATATAATTTCATTTAGAGAGTCCAACTCAGTCAGTCAGTCAAGTTAGAGTTTTGCATGCCAAATTGTCCCTCATCTGCCAGCTGCAGCACTAAACCAAAGCACAATCCAAGTTCAAAGTCGTGCCCAAGAAAAAATCTTTCATTATTAGCAGAGAACTCTGGCCAAAGAAGGTCATGGACGGATTTTAGGTTTTTCTTTTCTAAGCCACCCAAACGATGTTGTCTGGTCTCCTGTCTGCACTTGGGCAATTGGCAAAAGAGATTTATTATTGAAATGCATAAAAATATGGCCATGGCAACATCGCCGTTGTCGGCATTTGCTTATAAGATTGGCATACATTCTCACATATAAAATATATGGATTAGATTGGGCGCCGAAGGAGGTGGTGGTGGTGGTGGTGGAGGAGGCGGAGGTGGACGTGGACGTGGTGGAGAAAGAGTCAGGTTTTCTAGGAAATTGTTAAGAGCTTGCTGCCTGCAATATTTATACACCTTTCTAACGTGGTGTCCTAATTAGGTTTCTAGGAAAGAAATTTCGTAAACAAAATCAGTGAAACCATGATGGAGTCTAATCAAGACTGTCGAAACGAAGACTTTCCTAAAAAGAGATAGAAACATGCTCAACAAATAGAAAAGAAATGCAAATCCTTCTCTAGGCATCTTAAGTACCAGAGGATCGATCTATCAATTGCACATTGGAAATCCCCCATTAACCTTTTTGTTTTCTGTAAAAGAACTTCCCTCCAGCACAAGCTAAACCCATATTCCATTCATTTTATTGACACCTTCTATGGCCAATGGCCAGTAGCCTGTCCACGTCCCTAACTAAATACACCTCCCCATCCTCCTGCTCCACCCGACTCATCATGTTGTCTAGCGCCAAACGCCGACATTGTTAACTGTAAAACTACAAACTTGTACGCTGGTTCAACTCCCTCTCCTACCATCTCGCTCGCTCTCCCTCACTTCGGTCTGGGAGTCTCATTTAATGCATTTCCTTAAGACGACAACGATGTCTTGGACTGGACACTTGACTGGACTTGGTCTTGTGTCAGCTAAATTATTTCCACGGCTCGATGTTGTTGTTTTGGTTTGCTCTTTTATGGCCAAGTCGCACGCATCACTCAGAGTTAGACGGCAGCCTCTCTCGCCCTCATCAGCCAGACGTGTGTTTGGTGGCTATTTTTATGACCTCGGCCGGTCCAAAGTTATCTTAATGCAAGCCAAACTAACTAAGTATCGAGCAATTCTAATCTAATCACGAGAGGATGATGGCTGAGGGGAAGATTTTACCGTAATACTCGTAGTCGCCTCTAACGATGGCAACGGTTGTTTTCCCTTTCTGGTCTCAGAGTCATCCGAAAATAGCCAGAAACCCAAACAGAACTTGGCATTGCCATCCACTGAGTCTGCGCATGCGTGACTGCCCCACGCCATTGCAACGAAAAAAGTCTTCCTGTTTCTGTGGCTTCTTCTTCATCTGCATTTTATGGGTACGACTTTTCTCCCCACTCGTTGGCGCGTCTGTTGCAGTTAATCAATTATAACGACTCTTGATTTCCTTCCTGATCTAGATCAAGATTCTGTTTGTTGGGCATGTGTGAGTGTGAGTTGGAGTGTGTGAGTGTGTGTGTGTGTGTGTGTGTGTGGGTTCATCAGCATGTGTTGTGCTTTAACAGCACTCGGAGTTTTGTAAATTAAGTTCTTATGCTTTTTTGACGTTATTAAGACACTTCAAGTGCGTGATTTGTTGATGACTCTATTAGTTGGTGTTATAAAAGTTTATAGTTGGTGGAACAGCTCTGTAATTAGATTTTATGTGCGGTTGAGATAGAAGGAACAAATTTATATTTGATTGGGCGGAATTTTAAGAGTTTGTTATTCTTTGTGGTTTGACTTTCACGAAACTTTAAAAAATGTGATCCTATTTTATTTGAAATGGAATTTTTAATTCAAAAGCCTGCAAAACTGGCTTGATAAGGGTTAGGAAAGCTCGGAAACTTAGGACTTCTGTGAAGGAAGACTATAAAAATTACCCAAAGAATATGTAGAAACATGTAGAAGAAGCTCTGTTGTATTATGTACATAATATTTTAAGTAATCTAGGGAAACTTTAGATGTAAACTAACTGAAAATGACAAATTCTTGCATCTTGAGGGTTTTCGAACCTTGTACCTTGTACTAAGAAGCGAATATGTTGACCCTGATGTCGGTCTATTGGTATTTTTACTTAACCGATACTGATTTTGTGTTTTAATGATTCGTCAGTAACAGTAAATTGGCTTGGAACATTGTGTATACTACGGTCTAGTTTCCTTACCATTGCTCAATAATATTTTATCGCGGATCAGTAGGAACAAAATCATAGTTAAGCAGGTAATTGAATAAAAAGTTTCTTCAGAATCTATTTTGGGACTCCGACCACATAAAGTGTATATATCTGATTCTATGCCATTTCCTCCGTCAGTTTGAAAGCTATCTTTACCAAACTTTGCACGAATTCTTTTAGTACAAATACGCTGCACATTTGTCAGAACCGGCCGGATCGGTTGACTATATCATATACCTGTCATAGGAACGATCGGTCGAAAAAGTAGTTTTAGTGAAAAAAACTTTTTTGTTTTCAAAGAAAACGTCTCCAAACTTTGTATTTCTTAGTTTGCTTAGCTTTCCCATGATTTTACTAACTTTGGTAGAAATCAGACATATATATAGTATAGCTGTCATAGAAAAGCAGAGTATAAAAAGTAGTCTTAGTTAGAAAAAACTTTTTTGTTTAACATGGATATGCCCCTAAAATTGGTATTTATTTCTTTAATATGCTTTCACACTATTCTACAAAGTTGTGTCAAAATCGGATGACTATAGCTTATAGCTGCAGTACAAAATTTCGGTCGAGAAAGAAGTTTAATAAAGAAAAACTTTTTTGTTTTAAATGGAATCGACTCCAAATGTTGTACTTAATCGTTTGTTAGGCTTTTGCATGATTCCACTAAGTTTGGTCAAAATCTGATATCTATATAGTACAGCTTCCATAGAAAAGTAAGATTCGAAAAGTATACAAACTTCGATAAAATTTGAAGCAAAGAGATAAATAGTTACCCAAGTATTTACAGAAATTTTCCTATTACCACTTGAGTACATCAGTCTTAGAACTTAATGTCTTAAAATTTAGAAACGCATTTAACGAAGTTTTAGGGACTCGCCAGTGATGGACCTCGTCGTTAGAGATGCGAATGTGACTTGCCCGATGAAATACTCATGAAATACTAACTCTTCTGAAACTTATTACCCATGAGTCCATTTATCGAATGTCTGTTTTTATTGCCGATTGACCAGTGTCCAAATTAATTGAGCAAAAGTTCAACCAAAAGTTTACATAACTTTAAGCATCACAGGCAATAGAAACCGCTATAACAACAACAACAACAACAACAGCTACAACTTGTTAGACAAGTGAAAAGCAGCTGCAAAGCACTCCTCCTAGCACTTTTCATCATTTTTATGGTCCAAACATTGTTGCAACAGCAGCTTCTCTTTGGCAGCATGTTGACAACACACTCACACGCACTCACACGCACTCAAATCTCTCTTCCATAAGCATCCCCTCCCCCACTCCAACCACCCATTTTCAATTTGCGCTTTATGCAAAGAAAAGAACTTTTTATTTGGCATTCCAATTCCTGCTGCTGCACTCTTGCCTTTGCCATTTGTCAACATTTGGTTTTGGTATCAAATATCTGTGGGAGACCGACCGTCTGTTGCTTGCTACCACTTACTTTGTAATCACGACAAATTTGTTGTAATCAGAAAGCAACAAGCTAGAGGGCAACAGTGTCGTTAAAAGCTGGCAACAATCTGGGAGAAATGCTTAACCAAGTGCAGAGGGATCTTTGTAAATGTTTGGTAATCAAATCGGTTCTGAATAGAACTGCGAACCAACCCAAGCCCCTTGTATAGAATAAATAGAAACCATGTTGATTGTCTAGGTCTCTGGCAGAATCAAACAAATGGCTTTGGCCAAATTAGACTGTTCTTTGAATCCTTTCGAAAGCTCATTTAAAACTTGAAATAAACAGCAATTCTTTTTCTTTTTTTTAAATTTGTGTTTAGCCTTTCCCTTGGCCATTATTATGCCCATTTAATTATACGTTTTCGCACAGCAACAGCACAACAAATTTCCAAATAAATCACTCAATCAAAAAAATAAAATGCTTGAAGTCTACATTTTGCTGCTGCTGCGGCTGCACATGACAGGACAGTTTCCCACAAATCGCTCAAAGCGCCAAGACCAAGAGACAACGGGAGAGGGATGGGGCGAACCTAGAACCCGAACCCAATCCTAGACCACATAAATACATCAGATGTCAAAAAATGAACTTGGCCTGCAGACCAAACACAGCAGGAAGATGGAGGAAAGGCATTTTGCTTACTTGGGGGCTGGCCACATTAAATAGCAAATAATAAATTAATATGCCGTAAGTTAATAATTACAAGTTGAAGATGTAACAGATTGTGCCGAGATTGCGGCTACTGTGTGTGTGTGTGTGTCTGTCTGTGGCTGACTCGAGTGCATCTGTTGGGGTCTGGCGCCCTCAAGGAATCTCATTAATGGAGAGGATCTGGCGGGGGTTTAGTGTGTGTGTGAAAGGGAATTTTGTATGAATTTGCAGTATTTACTAGTATATGTTATTTACCCCCATTTCCTATCCCTGACCCATTACCAACTTCCATTTCCATGCTCTTATGACATTTGGTATAAATAAATAGAACAAAATTATTTCTTTGTTTACCGCGAAAAAGGAAGTCATCGAAATGAACCTGCTAAAGTTCTATAAATAAATGCACTGCAGTGCGAGGCCCACATGGCAGAACAAATCCCTGGACTTAGCCTTCCTAACGAATGTGGTGGTTGTTGTTTTCGTTTCGTTTCTTTTTTTTTTTATTTTGTTGTTGTTGTTTAGCTCTTGGCTTCCGGCGACATAAAACTGCCGTTTTGTTATTTTCCCCATTGCTGCTGCAGTTTGACCAAAATGCCAGCTGCCTATTGACGTTTACTACGCTTGAGTAATGCTCCTCCAAGTTCGCATTGGACTTCTTTCGTTGCTTCCTTTATTTGTTGTTGCAGTTGCAGCTCCGCCGCTCGATGGTTCTCCCACCTCTTTCAAGTTTGGCCGTGCACAAAGCAGATGTTGGATTTAAGTTTGGGATTTTTGTTTTGTTTTGAAAGTAATTCGTCTGGCCATCGGTTGATGGTGCCCAGTAATTGTGGGGCATCCACATGGACAATGAGAGGTCCAAGTTCAAGCCACCCACCCACATTTTATTGTTATCGTAACAATGGCAGAAGCGTAGCACAGCTGCCTCTAGTTGGTAATGGAAACTCTTAGAATGTCTGAGCCAAAAATTAAAAAAATGATAAACGATGCTGCTGCTTAGAATGTGTTTAGAACAAGGCGGCTTAAATGTTGTAAATGTTTGCCATGAATTTAGACCGCAATAATTATAAACAAATTCTATGAATTGCTAAAATTCTTACATACTTACATGTGAAAGATGGTGAGTTTGTTCCCCAATCCCTCAAAAATGACTGTACGGATATAATTTTGAGAATTTACAAGAGGTCAAAGCGAAGTTATATGTCCCGAGCCTAAAAAGAGCAAAAACGGATGAGTCTATTGAGAAGTCAATATACCACTTCGCAAGCTACGCTCAGGAGAATGCTACAGATAAGCCGTTAAGCGGATCGGTGTCAGTACAGGCGAGCAATCGACGGCAGCTGAACACATTTCATCCCTGCGTGCTTCTAGCGATTCCAGAACAATCCCTAGAACAAGTTGAACAAATATATCGGTAGGCCAGGTTGAGATCTGCTGAAACACAGGCGAACAATCGACGGTAGGAAAATGCTAAGACTGTTCAACAATCTCAATTGATGCGCATGGACCAAGTGGAGCGGTAGGTTAGGTTAAGAAATGCAAAATCTCCTGAGCAATCGCATCCATTTAACTGCAGAGACTTCAGTAGAAGCAGACGCTCAATGTAAGGCAGCTGCTGAAACGGTGGCCCAGCGACCTCTGACCTTTACTTCAAACTTCTGGTTTGTTTTTCAACTCTCTGCTATTTGACAATTTTTCATATAAGCTTAGATTATTATGAAGAATTGATAAATGTCAGTTAATCCCACTTAATTAGAAGGTGAATACAAAACTGTCCAATAATTTCCGAAATTTGGAAACCATATTTAAGCAGCTTTTAAACCTCCAGTAAAGTATTTTACATGATTTTTGGAGCTACTTAAGTCGGGGTTTGGGTTCGGTTCAGTGATACTCTCTTAATTCTCCACATATGTTACAAAAGCACGATTCCGTTTTTGAATATATGATTTGAAAATTAATTATGTGACTTTTTTGCACACTTTCAATATTGAAATTTATAAAATCACTTGAATCTCTTTAAAAATTCAGTAGATAATTAAGATTATCCTCAGGAATGCATACCTTTAAAAGCTGTACCTTTTAGTCTGTGAACTAATGCAAGAAATATACGGAATCACATGATTTAAATAGATCACAACTTATCTTTAGAAGCTACATCAACTCGCTGTCGCTAAGAATTCGGTCTAAATTCGGGTCCATCAGCGAATCCTAACTAATCCGAAATTTAAATGAAACTTTTTATAGGAATCTATACAAAATATTTCCAAATTTATAAGTATTATTGTCTGAAGGTTAATGATTTACGTCTGTAAGCTCTCATTGAACAGAACCGTTTTGATTTTTGGTTCGGTTCAGCATTTTTAAAAGGACGACGGTTCGATACTATACGGAACTAGCGGTTCAGCTACGGGCTGGGATCGCTTCGGTTCAGAACCGGTTTGCATCACTGATTAATTCTGGAGAAGATTGTCTTCTTACTTAATTGTGTTACATAGCTTTGGATCGATCTACACATATATGCCAAACATAGGTTTCATTTTGAAGTCTTGGTTTTATAAATTTCATTAAAATTTCGATACTTTTTTCCAACTTTTTTTTCATATCTCTATCTGTTCTGCTAGAAGCAACCCTCCTAAAAACAATGTTTTTGACTTTTCTAAGCTTATTTCCAATCTAAGTCCAATTTCTAAGTTGATCTATTAATTACACTAAACCAAACGACTATGTTAAGTATGTAAAAAACTTGTTGTGCTCCCATAAAATGAAATTTTTACATATTTTAAAATATGAAATATTTGAATGCCTAAACATTTCATTGAACAATTTGCTAAGCAAGCGTTTTTGAAATCCTTTTCATCTATTGTAACTCAGTATTAGTCGGTTCGAATACATCCCAAGATGTATTTCCTTCCAACTGTCCAACCAATTCGCCATGCTTCCAGTTAGAGCAACGTTACTCACTTCACTTGAAGATAAAAGCAAATAAAAAATTGCATAAAATGCCAATGGCTAGCAAAATGCATGTAGAGCTCTCCACTATAGAGTCCGGTGCATTGAACCCCCCAATGGATGATGACGGTCCACGGTCCATGGTCTCTCTGGCCATACCACAAAACTAGAAACGAACGTATTCTGTTCTAAACATGGCTACAACACAATGCGAATACATGGAGACGGGGCTAGGACGGACTTTCGCACGAATAAGCAGGAGGCGGTGGGGCAGCGGTGGGGCAGCGGCAGCGGCAGCGGTTTGAGGTTGAGTCAGCAGCCAAGCGATTAGAAGCCTAAAAGGAAGTAATGTTGCAGAAAATGCAAAAGACAGAGAGGTCGAAGAAAGAGAGAGAGAGAGAGAGCGAGAGAGGGACAGGGAGAGAGATCAGATTGCTGCGTGGACGGACCGGACCTCAAAATGCCCGAGAGAGTCTTTTTGGGGTCTCTCTCGCGCGCTCACTGCCTGCCGCCTGGCACTGACCATTTTTTATGATGGCTAAAATTGAAAAACGTAGCTTAAGACCCCCGATCTTTCCCCTCCTCTTCCCGCTGCTGTTGTTGTTGTTGTTGTTGTTGTTATTATTATGTGCTGTGGTCTGGGGTCTCTTCGTCTCTCTGCCGGCGTGTGTGTAATTATCCAAGGACGCCGCTGAGTAATGAAACGACCTTGAGTGCAGCTACACACACACACACACACACACACACACACATGCACACTCACTCATGCAAACTAAAGTTACATATATAATCTCGCCTCGTTGCTGGGGCCTTTTGTGTTTGGGCGTGTTTGGAACTTTGGTCAGGGCATCTCATTTGTTACACATGGACAAAGAGAATAAATAAATAAAAAGCTGGATATGGCAAACAATTTGTCAGAGTCACAAACAAAAGTCGAATGGGGGAGATAAAGAACTGGACAAAGCGGCAGACTCTCCCAGAATATCGATCTAGTCTAGAGACACACAATAAAGTGACGCCCACCTCGCTGAGACACAGAAATTGTAACAAATTGTGGTTACTTTTGTATCGATTGTCAAAACAGAAGTTGAATTAAAGTATTATCTTTCTTTGGGAAATATTTAGAATGGTTATAGATCTTTGACCAAAGAATATGATTTCAAAGGGGAGAACTGTTATTTTGTTGAAGTTTTTATAGATAAGTTTTCTATGATTTTGGAAAGTTTTTGAAGATTATTGAAAAAATATATTTGGTTTGTGCAGCTGCGAGCTTTAAGGCCAAGCTTCTCTCAGTCTCTGAGCTTGGAGCTTATTTTGCCACTAGAAAGGACCCAGACGAAGTTTTTTTAAAAGGGTCTTTAAAAGGACCGGTCAATTGGTTAGCAGGATTTATTCCAATTCGTTCTAGATTTTTATACCCTAGCAGAGGGTTTCACTAAATTTGTCTAAATGTTTTTAACCACATAAAGTATATATATTCTTGTTCAGCACAACGAGCTAAGTAGATTTAGCCATGTCCGCCTAATTCTATGCTATCTCCTCCGTCAGTTTGAAAGCTATCTTCACCAAACTTTGCACGAAGTCTTCTGGTACAAATACGCTGCACATTTGTCGGAACCGGCCGGTTCGTATGGCTATAGCATATAGCTGTCATAGGAACGATCAGTCAAAAACTAGTTCTAGTGAGAAAAACTTTTTTGTTCTGAATGGAATGGACTCCAAACTTTGTATTTCTTAGATTGCTATGCTTTTCCAAGATTCCACCAAATTTGGTCGAGATCGGACATCTATATGGTATAGCTGCCATAGAAAAGTAGAGTCTGAAAAGTAGTCTTAGTGAGAAAAACTTTTTAGTTTTCAATGGAAATGTCCTTATAACTGGCTTATTATATGGTATAAATGTTTTTATACATTTCTACAAAGTTTTGTTCAAATCGGATGACCATAGCATATAGCTGCAGTACGAATGATCGGTCGAAATAGAAGTTCTATTGAGAAAACCCTTTTTGTTTTAAATGGAATCGACTTCAAGTTGTGTAAATATTAGTTTGTTAGGCTTTTGCATGGTGTTACAAATTTTACAAAAAATATTCTTACTTTAACTTAAAAGTTGTGGTTAGATATTTGCTTGAGAAAGATACAAACTGGCCCAGGGCACCTAATATTTTTTTTCAGGCATGTGTGAGGACCGGTCGTTTTACTAGTTAACTTCATTAAATAGTTAGAAAGGTTAAAAACTTAGACATATAAAGGAAAACACGACTTCTTGCACAACAGGCACACACACTACCTGCTGCACCACACACGGCCAAGTACAGGTATACCGAAATTCAAATCAGGGGAGGAAATGCAAGCCGAGAACAGAAATATATTTAAAAATGTTAACAAAATCTTAAATAAAACTAAAAATATTAAAAAAAATATTAAGAAATTTTAAAAGAACAAAGAAGATTCTAAAAGTATTGAATGTCCATATCAATAGCAAACATCTTACCTATCTTAAGAAGTTTCTCCAAGTGCATCCCTCTCCGATTCCATTCCTGGGCATTATCTTTGCAACATTTTTGTTTTGTGCCTTGGCATCAACTAATCAGCCAGAGCGCAAAAATTATTTGCCATTTTTTACGCGCTGCTTCAAACGCGGCACAAATCCACAACAACAACTGGAGGCCATCGACAGAGTCGTCTACCTCCGATGTGGTTTCTGTTGTTATCTGAGCAGCGGTGTGTTGTGGCATGCCAACAGGCTCCTCCACCATTAGGCCATAATCATCATCACACACGCCTCAGCCTAAGCCCCAGCCAAGGCTGTTGTGCATCCATCCCCATCCCCATCCCCAATCCCTCTTCCAAATGAAGGAGAGGTGTGCCAAATGTGTGCGCGCGCTTTTGTCTATGATGGAGCAGCAAAGTTAGCTATTTTTAAGTATAGGTTTCGGTTTCATTGTTGCATTTCTTTCTCTGTGTTTATGAAATTAATGAGCAGCTTGACTTGGAGTTGCCTCCTCTGAATCGTTGCTTGCCAAAATGCTTGCATAATTTTTATTGACCCGCATATTTTGTTGGCAGCAAAAAAAAAAAAGAAGAAAAAAAAGCATGCGCTTAACCCTGAGGCTCTGCTTCAACCTTTTACAATTGAAATGTAAACATCTTCAATCATTTTGGCATCCAAGCGGGTGTCAAAATGTCTTGTTTGTTGTTTCACACATCTGAATTATAGTTTGGGCATCTGATTGGAGACAGAGACAGAGAAATCACTTCCCCGTTTGTTTATTTATTTGTTGCGACAAAAAGCCACTTTCAATTTTTCATTTTTATGTGTCGAAATTTTAATTTAATGACAAATTTACCAAATGCTAAATATGTTTAACTTCTTCTTTCTTGTTGCAGGTATGTGCAAATTTTGTGTCAAGGATGTTGCTTAAAACTTGAATTAAGGTGAGTTTGTAGGGCAGGGATTGTTAAGTTTTTAATATGCAAGTTCAAAGTTAACTTGCTTGGTTCAAATCGGGGAATGAATAAGAACTTTTCCTGGGTTTTTGTCAACTATGGGAGACAAATGACTCTTGGGGCAGAGCTTACACACAAGCTTTCACTCTCGCTTGATGCTCGAGAAGGACTGAGTCGGCTTGGGTTTATTGGCAATCGCTGGAACTTTTCGATAACAATCCGTGCTTGCATACTTATCGGCTAGAATGTATATCGATAGCAAATTTATGGATATGACAAAGTAATAATCAAATAAAGTAGAGTTAAGTAATGCATAGATACCCCTTAAAGCTCCTTCGAAAAGTTCGCTCCAATCGAGCAATAATCCTTCTCTCACTCTCAGCAATAACTCTGCAAACTTATCAAAATATCAAAACTAAGTTTTGTGCCGCTTTTGCTCTGCTCGAGACAAAGGTTTTCAGGGTCTGAAGTGCTGACCAGATCTAAACGGACATAGCTAACAGTTTATACTTAACTCAAAGTAGTAAAAGTGACTCAAATGTGTTTCAAACCAAATTCTGAAATGATTTATCAGTTCTATATACCAATTCGTCTTATTTTCATTTTCGGCGCTTTCAAAGTAATACGCCAAATCCTTTTTATTCTTATCAAAGTCTTATCGGCAGGTCCATTAAGCTTGTTCCTCCCACTCTAGACTTTCCATGTGCATTAAGTATAATCTGTGACTTTCTAATGTCGAAATAAAACACACCCAAAAAGCTGGCCACAAGCAGCAGCATTACACATCATTACAACCAGCCAAGGAGAGAGAGCAAGTCGAAGGAGATTTCCCACCTACCCACCCATCCTAGGGGCCAGATGCTTCCCGCTACCATAAGAAACCCCAACCCATATTCAAATTTATTATTATTTGCTTTCAGCAGACCGACTACTGTCCATAATTTTTCCACAAATCGTCGCTCAGCTGTCACACTAATCTTTTTCTGGTGTGTGTTTTTTTGTTTTTGTGAAGGAGAATTTGCATATGAACCTCTGGACTGGCTGGGGTTGGGTTTCCTTTTGTTTCCTACATCGTTTTGGTGGTCAGTGAAGCGTAGAGGGAAAATCAAACACGCCTAAAACAATTGTGGGAAAATTATCTTGTACCAGCACCCGTGCGCTGTTGTTGTATCTTTTACTTATTAACAAGTTTCAAAATTGTTTTTACCACATTTGGCTAATGCCATTTATTGGCTTTAGGTAGGGAAACCGAATGTGTGGGCTGTCGCCGTCACGCCCACCGTGATCAGCCACTACTGCAATTTGACAGCAGCGGCAGCAGCAGCGGCGGCAGCAGCAGCTGGAAACTGGAAACTGGACTGCATCCAACTCCAAAAATGGTGCCCACTCTTGAGTCATGTTATTTCCCCCATATGATTCAAATGTCAGTTAATTTTTATGTTGATTCTAATTGTTTTTGTTTTTTTTTTTTTGTGCTCAAAGCATTGGAGGTTACTAGGTGAGTCGGCTGGTGGCCTAACACAAAAGCAATTAATCCAGCTAATTGGTGAACGAAAACGTCAGCCCGTTAGATCTAATGTGCCAGCCCCCATCAAGAGATTTATATTTTATGATCGCTTGGAAATGGCTTTTGCAAAAGGTCAATAGGTTTTTTGGTAATTAAAAGATGAAGATTAAACAATATTTAATAGTTTGCAAAAAAAATAGAAAAAATATTTAAGCGCCATCTAGCTGTGGGAATGGGATATATTAATTTTGAAAGTTGCATAATGAAGACCAACAGGAAACTGAATGTTGAACACTAAAATGGCTTTATCTGTTTTGCAAAAATACGCGTACTGCACCTACCGAACACGACCTCAATTACAAATGCTAATAAGTCCACAAAAGATTTGCAAAATAGCAAACATAGAATTTTAAAAACATAATCAATTTTTGAGCGAAAATATCATCACGGGACAATGCCCTGAATTGTTAGTAGACAGCTTTATTCATGAAATAACTATAGCATAATTTAAGGTCAAACCTGACCGACTTCTATATACCCGAAAATTGGAACTACTGCTTTCTGTTCAACTTTAGAAGACTGGGTCTTACAATCGGCAGGAAACTACAATAAGACATCAAGGAAAAGGTACATAACTACTTATAAAGACCCCACCCACAAGGTTATTATGGTAAAAACATATTGTGCTACAAAACGATTACGATCCAAAAACGATTCAATTCACCGTCGGTTTGTGTCGTTTTTGGGTCGAATGCGTTTTATTCTAATTAATTTCTTCATAAACTTATTGATTGGACTATATCAAAGTACCACCAAATTCCTTTCAACAAAAACGGCGAATCTTAAATTTACGAACTTTAAAGGTCGATCTTCTATGACATTTTTTTCGTTTGCCGCCTTTATTTCCGACTATTCGTTGTTTGTTTTTCTAAGCACTCAACTTTCTACAACTTCTTTCTGTATTTTCTTGTTCTATTTCAGCATCTTTAAGCTTTGTAGTCTAAGTATTAGGCTCGTTTTCTTTAGAAGGTTCGATGTAGGATTCGAAACAGATTCGGAGCTGGTTCAGCTATTTTTTTTCATTTGGTTCGGCTTGAGGCTAGTGAAAAATATTCTGGGATTATGGGATTCTGGACCCGAAGTGTTTCGGTTTCAAGTCGGCTTGCAGCTCTGCTTTAAATTATTTTAGAATTTTTAGGTATGCATAGCATTTAACAGTCTTAATTTTAAAATCTATTTATCAACAGATCAAACCTTTTAAAACTCAAACTCAAACTCTCCATTGAATCTAGGCTTAGCCAATCAGAATGTCTTAGAATGAATATCGTTCGTATAACTGCACAGAAAATATTATAGAAAAATCAATCAACATACAAGTATCTTGAAAAACGCATAAAAAGTAGTGATTTTTGCTCCTTGAATCATGGTATTTTTACCTCAAGTGATATTTTGCACAGCAGTTACCCATACTCCCCATACTTCATTAAAGATCAGTGGAAATTCTGACGGATCACATTTTCAATGGTCCTTCGTGCCGGATCTTTGAAATTCGAAGTCTATAAGAGCATGTAAGAAAGTCGACCATAATATACTCTGTACTTTCCCAAGCTTATATTTATCACACAAAGTCCAAAGGTGTGTAAAGTGCTGCCCATCACTATTTTAGCCGGTGCTGCCCAGCACAAGTGATGGTTTTCCCTGTAATTCGAATAACGTTCATCCGATCTTCACCATTTCTTCGGCGGATATATAAACAGTACTAATTACTTAATATGTTCAGAAGACAGGCACCTTCTATCCGTAAGACTGGGAGATATGATATGATATTAAATAGCGGGAGAGATAGGTAGATGCCTGCAGGTGGAAGAAACAAGACAACCCTCTATTTCTAATCATCTCTGATATCTTTGCGTTCAGATGAACATGGCTATATCATCTCGGCTGTTGATACTGATCAAGAATATATATACTTTATGGGGTCGGAGATGCTTCCTTCTAGCTTTTCTATTTAATTGCTCAAAAATAATAAACACTAAATTGTATTATATTAAAATAAATATAGTCATAAATCCTCAAAAATAAAACCCCAACAGGGTTAATAAAATCTTCCTTTCACATTCTCTTCCTGGCCATAATTGTAACTCCCGCTCCCAGTCAGGAAAACAAGCCAATAGACCCAAATTCGGAATTACATATATAAAAAATTATATTTAAAAAAAAAAAAACATCATAAAAAATCATAAATCTTTCACCGAGATGCGATCAAGGGTATCCACCACTCCAAAGATTCCCACAAGCATTGACACAGATTTTTCCTCGCTGCAAAGGTTTCCCATCGCCTCGACTCCAACTTCAGCCTTTAATTTTGGGACCAACTGACAGGCTATCTCAATTGGTTTTCAGCCATTAGCAGTTGATATGCCATTTAACTAACAACCATACTGTCAAAAGTATTGCTTATTTATTGTAATAATAATTCATTTGATTAACTGGCAAAAACAAAACAAAAAAATATACAAAAACAACAACAACAACAACTAAACGCCCCATTAGCCTTTCTAAACCGTGGCCGGCCACCCCTCTCGATCATCTCTTTTCCCGTGGAAATGCGCTCACGTTTAAGTTGTCCGAAAAAAAAGAGACATGACTTGGACACGATGGCGACTACTGTGTGTGGAGCCTGCAGCAGGAAAGGAAAGGAAAGTTTGGACGTTTTTTTTTTTATATTTTTCCAACTCCTCGACTTTGCCTTTGCTTTTTTTTATTGAGCCATTATTAAGTTATAAACACGTTGCTATTAATACAAATACAAATAAATATCGAATGCAGAAGCCCAGAGTGAAAGGACCCGGCAGAGCTCTAGATTATTTGTGCCTTTTGTTTATGTGCAATTTCGTTGCACATTTTGGTTGGAAAGTCTGTGGAAAATGTTATAAATAAATGTGTTGATATTCTGTGGGCGCAAAACTTTGCGGATTTACGATGCATTTGTTTTAATGGCCCATTTCAAATTGAGTTTCTGAGTGTGGGGGAGGCGTGGCTGGTTTTTGTTCACAGTTCAATTTGTGAAGCGTCATTTGGGTGGATTAACACAGCAGAAAAAGAAAAAAAAAACTGAAAACAATTAAGCGAAAGGATTTTGGAAAGGGCAACCAAATGTTGGTCGATTCAACCGGGGGTGGGGATACAGAAAATAATGCCTTGCAATGCAGTTGCCAGAATCTATAATCAGACTTTCAATTCAAATCATCTTCGTTTAGAAAAGCGCCTAAAGTCCACTGTTCTTCCTATTTCTCTCTCTCCACCTGAACAACCATATGATTAGCTCTCGCCCATCGTATGCCTCGAAAATATTTCATTTCCCCCATCAATTGCCCCGAAACGATATATACTTGTACCATACAATAGACCCAGCTCAATTGGTTCAGCAATTTATTTCCGTTAAGTCTCTCTCCTGCCTACTACAGAACGGTTTTATGCCCATT
This sequence comes from Lordiphosa andalusiaca, assembly GCA_035044965.1. Taxonomy (NCBI): domain Eukaryota; kingdom Metazoa; phylum Arthropoda; class Insecta; order Diptera; family Drosophilidae; genus Lordiphosa; species Lordiphosa andalusiaca. The sequence goes on along the minus strand of JAWNNM010001363.1, from coordinate 270,416 downwards.
TCATTCTTCGTGTTTGCCAAACATTATCAACGCAGTCCAAAAAGCAACTAAGAACCATAATTTGTGGCCTTAGCCGCAGGATAAACCACGCAAATTTATCATGAGAAACAACAGCCAAGAAACTGCAACACATAAAATAATTTTGTTGTTTTTTTGTTGTTTTTTTTTTTGGTTTTTCTGCTGCTTTTTTGGGAAGTGAAAACGAAAAGCGCAAAAAGTCTGCTTTGAGTCTATAAATTACAGTTGCTAGTCAGTTCTCCTCAGTTGGGGTTTATAATCAGAATTTGCGCTTTCACACGCCAAAAGGGGGCGTGCGACAAGGGGGGCCGGGGTGTGCGCAGAGGGAGGCAGTGAGTTCCTCTTGTTATCGCTCTGACACAATCAGAGAGGCCAAGCTCTGGGGCCAAAAAGCGCTTCTAACGAGGCTTAGTCTGTGGCATTTGAAGTCCGGAGGAGTTGGGGGGCATTTTTTTTTGCGGCCTTTGTTGATAAGCAATCTGCTCTAAATTCTTTTTTTTTTTTTTGTGTTGTGGCGCTTCCTTTTGTTGAAATTTGCACAAGGCACAATTTATGGTAAGAGATTTTTGCTAGGTTTTTTTCTGCTTTTTCGAGCAGATGATACGAAGATTTTGTCGTGGTGGAAAAAGGAGGTTGAGCATAACTTTCCACACATAAACGAAATATTTTATGGATTGCCGCGCAGGCTGATAATTTAGCCACAATTTATCAAATAAATGTTGGACCTTTTTAGAGCTTTATTTTCTTTCTCAAGAGATTTCGCATGTTTTTGGTTCTTTTGATCTGGTTCCTTGAACTGAAACTGTACTGTACCTTTATTTTTTAGAGCTATAAACCGATTTTAATGCTTAAACGCTTTCTAAAAAGCCTGGGAAGCCCATCTAAGATCGTTAACAAAATTTATAAAAATTAGTTTAGATCAAATTTTGTTTTCCTCATTCATAAAATTTCTCATTTTAAAGCTCTGACCCAATTTGGAAAAGCATCTTAGGTTTAATAGTTCGAAATACCTTCTGCTTCTTCTGTTCAAAGTTCTAACCTCCGTATCAAACTTTTTGCAGAACTTGAAATACGTTTGTGTTTGCTTATATTATATATAATATGTAGATTCTGATGAAATTAAGTTCTTTTTTGGCTCTCTCGAACCGGGACATTAAGTGATCCTTAAAAATTTATGGTCCTTGAAATCTGATCCTGGACCAAAACTTGATCTTTATGGGAAAAGGTTTGCTTTAATGAATTACTTACGATAACTTCAAAAGACCTTACTATACCAGGAAAAAAAAACAATTTTTACTACATTCCACATTTAGCACAATCACATAAATAGGACATCATGATTGCACATTATAGGCGCTGACCAGAACTACCAACCTCTTCCGATTTCTTATCGATTCGCTGGTGACAGCAAAGATCCTTTTAATCAGAAAATAAAAGTACAATGCTTTGATTGGTATACGTTTATAACTTATGGGGCTTCTACTTTTACCCATCTATCTGCAACTTTTGGATACCCTTTCGGTAAAACGAAGCGTCTCTTTATGCGAATCCCGAATTTATCCAATTTAGCAAAAATTACCTGGCAGTGCCTTTGCTCGTATTCTGTGCGTTTTTGCTTCAACGCATCAATTGCTCCCAGCAAATACATACATTAATTTGCCCCTTCCAATACTCGGCTTTGGTTCTGATCTTGGCTCACCAAGCTACCCTTTTTACCACTTCGATAACTAAATATAATCATCATGATTAATGAAGAGGATTGGTTGGAGAGTGGAATTACCGATTCGTTTTTCGTTTTAGTTTCATCTTGTGATAAGTAAATCTTCAAAACAACCTAAGCTGTTATGAAAAATAGGCAAAATGCAGAGAGTTTCAAATCACCTCAATTACTTATATCGAGTTATTGCTTGTCGGAACACCCTTTCAGCAGCAGTCTCTCTTCGAGTTTTTGCTTCTAGTGCTGTCGCTCAGGAATTCTAGGTGGTAAGCAAGCTGCTGCCGTCGATTGCTAGCCTGCTCCGACGTTTCTTATGCTGGTCTGCTGCTTAACCTGTTCATGATGTCGCGTTTGAGATTGTTGCGCAGACACAGCAGCTCTCTGAGTTGTGCGATGTGCAATGCAAATTACTGGCGTCGATTGATTGTCTGCTTTAGCGTTTCTACAGATCTCAACTTAGTCGGACGCTTAACTTGTTTATGCCGTAGCGCCAGGATGCTATGTGTTGCACGTCAGCTCTGACAATTCTTCAGCTCTTCGAACTATTATATACATCATTGACACTGTAGTTATGCAAATCTATATAGGTATTATCGTTATTGAAATTTAATAATTTTGTGCTTAAATATATAAGAATCTATTCTAAATTTAAATTTGAATGTTGATAAATTAGAAATGATCTTGAACTTCAACCAAAATACCCAAAAATTAAAGATTTTGATCTCCAACTAGTAAATTTTGAACTAATTTAGATTAAAGTGTTAATATATCTATGAAGCAACATCTTAACATCTGCCTAACCAAGAGCACTTTGTGTGAGTTTCATCAATTTGACATGTCTCTCATATAAGATCGTTCGTAATGTGTCCTAATCTCTTGAACTAAACCAAATTTACTATAGATTTAGCCTACATTCGCCCTTCGCTAATTGAAAGCTTTGAACGCGACCAGCTTCCACTCTGTTCGAGATTTCTTGAGCTCACGATCGCGCCATTCTCTTCCCTGAACAAATTCAATGCTTATCGACTTTGCCAGTTTAAATTCACATTTAATCTCTTAACTGTCCTGATCCATGGACTTTATTCCTTTTTGTTGCTGTGCTGGCCATGGTTGTTGTTGTTGTTGTTGTTTTTTCTCTTTTCTTTTATCGGTTTGCGTTCATCTGCCTCATTTATCATCATCGAAAATGTTGAAGCGTGTTGAAGTTTGGTTTCGTTTCGGGTTATGCTGCTCTTTGTTTGGACAGGCGCAGGCTCAGGCTCAGGCACAGGCGCAGGCACAGGCACAGGCACAGACCTGGGCTCTGACCCACATTCTGGCTGCTTGGACTTCCTCCTTGTGCCGCTGTCGCTTTTCAGTTGATAAATATATGTTACACTTTTTTACTGTTATTGGCGGCCCCGCATGTGGTTGGCATTTCTCCGCTCTTCGACTGCAACTCTTCCTTTCAAAAAGTGCATTTGGCCATTAATCGTTTTGGAGTCTTGTTTTCTAATTAAATTGCGGCCAAAACAACAACAAAAATATCATGTGGGTGTCTTTTCTGTTGGCTGGTCGTAATTATTCTACACGCCTGAAGAATTATATTGAACTTTTACTTTGCATAGCCGCGTCCACATTTAGTTATGTGTTTTTTTTTTGCCTTCTTCTTCTTTTTGGTGTTGTTTTTAAGTGGGGCAATTAGAGAGTAAAAATTAAAGACGTTAAGACAGTGGGTGGTCAAATGGTATATATGGGTAGGAAATGGTGTGAAAGCCATGCACATAAAAATTCTTAGACATTCGATTTTCACTCATCTCATTTGGTAGCCTTAGAGCCACACTTTCCCATGACCAAAACAATTTTTGATGGCCCTCACACAAGTCACGCCGCTTCGTTTTGTGTGGACCAATAAAGGCACAGTGCAGCATTGGCCATAGGACCCTAGCCAACAGAGTCAGGGCTATTCCCAAGTCCAACTCACGACCGAGTCAAGGTAATTCCCATATAAATTTCGCATTACCGAAAAGAAAAATTTGTATTTTTACCTCTTTTCAAGCTGCGTCGTTGTCTCCTTCCCGTCGTCCGTTCCGCGTCACGTGTGTGCATATTTATTAGGTCATCTAATTGTGTTTTCCATTTCGACGATCAACCGACAACGACGGGCAACGTGTTTTCCAACGGTTTTCCCACACACAAGTAGCAAAATGTGAGCCATGCGAATAGTTTTTCCGGTTTGATTTTGTTGTTGTTGTTGTTGTGGCAAAATTTTAATGGTTTTGTGACGGTAAATTTGATTAAATGAAGTGCATGTGTGACCATCAAGTTGTTGTTTAAAGGAGCAATCAATAGATTTCCCATGAATATGAAATTAGAGAAAAGTCTACTTAAGTTAAACCAAGTATGTCTATAATGCTTTTAATGAAAAATAACAATTATTGACGCTTAAGCTTAGTTTTTTTTTGAACACAAATCAATTACAGGTTTTCCAAAGCTGGCAGTTAATATCAATGAATAAAATTAGATGTACATTAGATCAGTGATCGATGGGGCAGTAAAATCGGATAGGCTGAGAGGGAACTAGGTCAGTTCAAAGTTGCTTTTTATACACGCTTTAGGCGTTTAGGGGCTCTGAATAATCTGTGTGGCTGTGGGAAGAATACAATTTCAAGTTTACTTAGGCTCCAGCTGCATTTCTTTATTGTGATTGAGGATAGAATTGTATGTTTGGTATAGCTTTGATCGATTCACAACGTTTTGGTTTCTGTGCTTTATGCGCGATTTTGCAACCTGGTTTTTCTTCTTTTTCAAAGTCTATATAATTTCAATCTATAATCATACCTTGAAAAAAACTTAGAAGAAGTTAACAGATTTCCTTCATTGTAGATAGTAGGCGACAGCCAAAAAACGCAAGAAATAGTTTTGCTATTTAAATAGACTTCTATTACTTTTAAGCTAAGCTTAATTTGATATCGATATCGGTATTATTGCAATATATATCGATTAATAAAACAGAGGGCAAAGCGATAGCGCACATAGAGAAAAAAGAATATTAAAATATATCCATTGGATGATTTCCGGTGTCCATTCGGGAGGAATATGTCTTAAATTTCCTTTTAATCATCCAACGAAGCTTAAAATCACCCAAAGGAAATACAAATTTATGAGCAACAGCTTTTAAAAGCTCCCTGCCTGTTCTATTTATCTGTATACGAATATTTTCTCAGTTGCCAATGGCAACTTCTCTGCTAATAAGGCCCATATCAGCTCTATTGGCAACTTTTAATGCAATAATATGAAGAAAAATATAAGAAAAGAAAGCTTTTAAATCCTTTTTGATTCGGTGAAATATTTTAAGAAGCTTGGTGCTCATATTTCCTACATACGAAAGCTATTTCAAAAACTTCACAAAGTTTACTTCACTGTGTATAACCTGACTAAGTCTTGCATGAACCACTTCGACTCCTCTGTGCTTATAACTTGAAAGATTGCTTTTTGGCTCTAAAAACTACCAATATAACATTAGCTAAACTTAATGTATGCATTGCTGTATTTTTGATCAATATTGACAACCCAAAAGCCTAACATGGAATGAGAATATTGAAAAAATAGCTCCTGTGTTCTTTGATTGGCATTTCGATCTTTGAATTTTATTTAACTGGCTAATTACCTAACGAAAAGTAGTTAGCCATATCGCCAGCTATTTAGAGAAACTCCAGCAAGCTGCTTTTAAAGGCTTGATTGATGTTTCAGTCCGGAACCGATCCCTGCAGACCCGGTTCGGAATGGTATTTTTGGTTCACCGAGCTTTCTATACGAACCTGATACTGAACCGCCGCATTACTGAAAATCGGTTTGGTGCGGTGAATAATTAAAGTAGATTTTTTTAAAGATTCTACTAAATGGTCTGATTAAGGGTGCCGTATCTTATAAAGATCTTATCTTAAAATCAAGTTGTAATGCAATACAAACATCTCATTTGAAGAACGAGAGCGTAATTTGAAGTCGTTCCTTTCTTTTAATTCACCAATTCCTCAGTGGAATCAATGTGTAAGAGCCTTTCCTTATGTTAATTAACATAGCGTTAACATTAACATAAATGTTAACATACCAGCTTGATGTTAGCAAGCAAAGCATACTGCTCTGAAAAGTATGCAGCATTTTTCTATAACCTTTATAGCTCTGCCTATTGTTAACCGATCTTTATTAAAGATTATGGAGATATTATACAAACTATTATGCAAAATATGAAATGATTTAAAGAATTCATATAAAAACTTAGGAAACAGGTTCTCGAAACGAACTAATTTTCACTGCACTCTCGAACCTCTGGACCAAACCTTTTGCAGTGTTTCAGAGGTTCGGAGCCTTGTTTTCAGCTTCGTAAAATGTGGTACAAATGCAAATCCAATTGTAGGAAGAACACCTCTAAACAAAGTTCGGCAAAGGATTTGTCTTCTCGAAAACTCTTTCAAATATTCCTACTTAGTTCAACAGGCGCTTTGTAAATTTATGCCATCTCTTAGTATTGAAGTGTAACAAATGTGAAATGCTTGTTCTAATCTAAACAAAAAAACATGAATGAACAGCAGGTGAGTTAAGCCCAAATGTACCTGTTGTTCTACCCTCTCCCACCTCAACCTCAACACACACACACACACACACTCCAAAAACAATCTCAAAAAGGTGGAAACCAAAAACACTTAACCTAAGTCGCGACGTGCTAATGAGCAAAAACGAACAACAAAAATTCGAAAAGGTAGGACAGTGTCGAAGTAATTCCGAAGGATGAATGAATGTGAAAGTGTTTGAAGATTTATGAGATGAGGCAAACCACACACACTCTCTCACACACTCACACACACACACGCAGACAATTAGCTCGGTTCGCACACCGGGGGAAAGTGAAATGTTCTCAACGAAGTGCGGACAAGTAGGTAAAAACAAAAGTGCACTGCGAAAAAAAAAGAAGATAAATGGAAGGAAAATGGGTGGGGACTGCGAAAAGTGCTTACATATAAAAATGTATAAAACACTTTAACGCTTTAGCTTCATAAATCACATGATGAACGACGACGACAACCTCATGTACGGTTGAGGAACACGACTCAAGCGTGTTGTATGCGGGGTGGATGGGGAACGAGGGTGAGGACGAGTACGAGGACGAGGAGCTGCGACTGTCACAACAGCAGTGGCCAAAATATGAGTAACGGCTAAATAATCATGTCTGCCGCAAAAGGAAATTTTGGCACAAAAGGCCAGTGCTTTGGGTTTAAAATGAAGGCTCATTTATCAAACGAGAGGAGAGCCAAGGAGCAGTAGGAAGAAGGTTCTCCGTCTGCAGCTGGTCAGAAGAAAAATGAGGTCAGGAAGCCCGTCAAGTGGCGAGAGAGTCTTTCTCTCTCAATGGCTCAATGAACTGTAATTTGAGGCGCTCTGTCGCCTCCGTAATTTGGCTCGAGGTGTTTGCCAAGAAACAAAAACGAAAAGAAACCTTAATTCATTGACCAAATTGACCAAAAAAAAAAAGAGTTGCCAAAAGGAAGAGGAGCACACAGGAAGGGGTCTCGATATGTGTGTGGGTGCCTATGTAATTTAAGACTTTCTCGAACAAGGCGGAGATATGTATGTACTCGTATGTAGGTAGGTAGGTAGGTAGTCAGGTAGGTAGGTGTCTGCTTCATATAACGCTTTGGGGGCCGCCAATATTTTTGACCAGCTGGCCTGATGTGGGTACAGGAGAGACTCTTAGGACACAGCTGCTGACCCGGGTTAAAAAAAAAAACAAAAAAATGTAGGTGGTCGAGCAAAAAATATGGTTTATAGGTTAGGAGTAAGAAGTATCAACAGGTTGTAGGAATTCTCGTTCTCAGTGGAACAACTGAGAGCATTAGAAATTTAGTTGTACAAGAAAGGAATTATGTATGAAGAAAGAACACATATCACATTCTCGACCCCAGCTTTTTCAAGGAGTTAGAACAAAAAAATTAAGAACTGTTCCTAGCTCTAGTTGTTAACAGAGAATTCTATTAAATTATTTACCGAAATACAGCAAGAATACGGCCCTACAAGTCGCAAAACACTTTACCACACCTTACAAGACCTTCTAAGTATCAATCAGTGATATCTGCTGATAAACATAAAGCTCTCACAGCTCTCTGAAATGGTAATTAAAAGTGAGAAAGATGATCAGGATCATAGATCTGCAGCAGTGACCTGCATTTCACACCCGAGTCTCTCACTCAATGCAACAAAATGCATGCAGTCTTTACTCTGCTCGTGGCATTTCCAATTCTCAAGCTAACGGAGAGCGTAACAAAATGAGTGTTGACTGGGTTTGTCGCTCTCTCTCTCTCTCGTTGCTAATCAGCTGATACCTAAACCAAAAACTGATATGGTTAGAAGAAAGACAATGTGCACTGTTTTTGTGGCTACAATTTCAGATGATCTTTCCTGGTGTTTAACATTTCATTATGAAAAGACATCGCCCATTGTTCCAATAGCCCTACCTTTTCCGAGACCAAACTGATGACATCCCAGAGCTGCATTTAAATCCAAAAATATATAAATGTCTTCAAAATGGCGACCGGCCGGGGAATGTTACTGCGAATGGCGAGCGATAAGGTACCCATGATAATGCTCCATTAGCTGCCTACAACTGCAGCCTGTGACCCCCTTGACATTCTGTTGAACATTTTATGGCGAGAACAGTTCAGTAAACAGTTAATCTCAAGCTTCGGACCAATAAATAAGCAGCCTACATTAAACGAAAGGGTGCTGTACAAACAACAAGCTTTTTGCCTTCATGTTTTAACCCTGCAAAAAGAGAAAAACCGAATAGCGCTTTTTTTTGGGTACAGAATGTTTTAAAGTTCAAAAATAAGCATTTGCTTGAGTTAAGTTTAAAATATTTAAATGCTTAGTGTGACCATATTGGATTGTTATTGTGTTCTCTACTACTTCAAGTGTGACCATATACGATTGGTCACATTCATTAAAAGTTAGTTTTCCCAACTGACCATTAGATGACGCCTCTTTTGTGTCCTTCGGATTGGACAGATTTTTAAATGAAAGCTGTACGATATATTCATCCCATCTGCTAAATTGTGCCCCAGCAGATATTATTATCAGCTGAAATGATGAGTTTCACGAAGTTAGCTTTTAAGGTGATGAAAAAGATAGGAGTTGGATCCAGAGTATATACCGCTCTATTACTTTAACACTTTCTTAACTTAATAAACTAGATTTTTCAGTTAATGATGCAAAAATATTCTCTATATCAATTTCTACATTTTGTAAAATTTGCATATTTTTATACACTTGCAAAGGGTATTATAATTTTGCCCAGAAGTTTGCAACGCATAGAAATATTCATTTCCGACCCCATAAACTATATATTTTCTTGATCAGGGTGACGAGCTGAGTCCATTGAGCTTTGTCCGTCCGTCTGTCTGTCTGTCTGTCTGTTTCTACGCGAAATAGTCTCTCAGTTTTGCAGCTATCGAGCTGAAATTTTGCACAGAGTCTTCTTTCTGCTGCATACTACTAATATGTCAGAGCCGACCGAATCGGATGACTATATCTCATAGCTCCCATAGGAACAATCGGTCGGAAAACTAGTTTTACTATGAAAAACTTTTTTTCTTTTCAATTGAAACGTCTCTACACTTTGTAATCGTAGATTTTTCTGTTTTTTATAATTCTACCAAGTTTTATTAAAATCGGACAACTATATGGTATAGCTGTCATACTAAAGATAGGTCTGAAAAACAGTCTTAGTTAGAAAAACTTTTCTGTTTTTAATGGTAGCATCCTGCAATTTTGTATTTGTTTGTTTCACATGCTTTCACATAATTTTACAAATTTTTGGCCAAATCGGATGACTATATCATATAGCTCCCATACGAACGATCGGTCGGAAAATGGGAAAACGAGTATGTTTTGAAAATATTTAAGCGAGCACTTGCAAGGGTATAAAAACTTCGGCACAGATGAAGTTAGCTTAGCTTTCTCGTTTAGTCTCCGAGAGATGTGATAATATTATACGTCGGTATATCATTTTGCAGGTTTATTTTCATGTTCCAGAAAAAGCAACATATTTTAAGATTCTTCCACTATTTTTTGTTAAAAAATCATATTTTCGAATTTCTTATTCAGTTTGAAAATAAGGAATTTAGAGATCTTTGAATATCAGATAAAAGAATATATTTAGAAATTTTAGAAAATTGGATCATGATAATGGTCTGTCTGTTTGATTATATCCACACAGAAAAAAAGAGATCCATTTGGAATGGATATTTCAGAATATTTAATACCAGTTTTTTAATGTCTGTTTGATGATTTTAAGCTCATTTAATATCAATTTAACATTAATTAAATATTTTAATATCCAAAAAGGAATATTAGTTCATATTCACTCCAAATGGATGCCATAATTAAACAAAGGACAATCATTAATCCTTTTTTTCCGTGTGCAGCTATGTTCAGTTACATATAGTTACCTCCGCTGATGGAAGTCGATCACTGTTATAATCTATATTCTTGTAATGTAAACATTTCCAGCCTTTCAATTCAATAATAACAAAATTCCAGTCCATTCTCCATCTCCCCCCCTCCCCTGGTCACAACATACAAATTGTTTAACATTTGTGCAAATTACCCGCATAATTATCATAATTATGATAATCAACTGCAATCAAATTAAACTGAGAGTAGTGGCCCAGACATTTTTTAAGTACATTTTCAAGTAAACTTCAAGTTTTGGTTTTTGGCCATACAATTTATTTGCATTTAACCTGCTTTCACTTGCTGGCCATGTCATGACACCGCTGTTACGAGCAGGCTGCCAGCGCAGGCAACAACTGTTGCACACACACACACACACACACACACTGTGATTTTGGGACCGACGGACACCTTCTTTCTACTTCTAAACAGGCCCCCGGATTCGAATTTCAGATTCACAATTCGCATCCGTGTGGGTGGGCGAGACAAACATACTGCAAAAATATATGAGCATACATATGCAGCAGTTGGCAGCGGATTGGCAGCGTTTTAATCTCTCAATTCAAATTCCAAAGCCCCAGTGTCGCCTCTGCGTTGCGGTCAAACGCCAAAGCGGTGAAAATAGGTGGGAAGGCAGCATTGGTGAGAATGGCAAAGAGGACAGCTGTGGGAGCAGGAGGTGGGGTGATATTTCGCTTAGTGGTCGGTTATATTGGTTAGCTGTTTGGCGATTTGATGGCTGCCGCCGTCCTTTCTTCTGTTTAACTGTGTATTTAGGGAATTTGGTTGGCAGATATAAAAGATGAAAGCCAAATGTATCTTAAAAAAGTTATTGAAAGGAGATTCTGAAAAAGTGTCCAATTCCAATTTGTTTTTAAGTGTCAGGAATTTTTTAGGAAGCTAATTTTTAACTAGAGTGCGAAACTTGCTAGATTCGGGTCTGTCGAAACGGACCATGAACCGAAATTTATGCGCTAAAGATCTCCCGAACCTGACCGGATCTTATCTACATGAAAGGAGGTTCGGTTTTAAAATGAAATATTCTTTTTATAAAAACGAACGCATTGTTTTGTAAGGCTGCATTTTCGAAATAATATACAAATTATAAGTTTTGTCAAAAATATGAAAAAAATCAACCTGGAAAGTAAAAACAATGAATGAAAAGAAATTGTGACAGAAAACTGAACGTCCTTCGAACAAAAAAGGATCCAATAAAGATCAATTTGGACATGTTTGTAATATCCTTTAAATCATCCAATGGTGCTAAAAATCTTCTAAAGGATGATCATTTGGATGATTTTAAGCTCCGACAGGATCGGATGACTATATCTCATATCTCCCATCGGTTGGAAAACTATTTTTAGTATGAAAAACTTTTTTATTTTCAATGAAAACGTCTCTAAACTTTGTAGTCGTAGGTTTTCTATGTTCTTATAGAATTCTACCAAGTTTTATTAAAATCGGACAATCTATATGGTATAGCTGCCATACAAAAGATAGGTCTGGAAAACAGTCTTGGTTAGAAAAACTTTTTTGTTTTTAATGGTGGCATCCTACAATTTTGTATTTGTTTGTTTCACATGCTATCACATAATTTTACAAATTTTTGGCCAAGTCGGATGACTATATCATATAGCTCCCGTACGAACGATCGGTCGGAAAATGGGAAAAAGACTGTTTTTTGAAACTACTTAAGCGAGCACTTGCAAGGGTATAAAAACTTCGGCACAGACGAAGTTAGCTTAGCTTTCTCGTTAAAAATCGGTTTCTCTGTTCAGATTTTTAAAAGGCTTTAGTTTCTAGGAAAGAGAGTAGTATAGCCCTCATAGCCGTTGTCCTTTAAGCAGAATGTTTGCTCTAGAATCTGTATATCCTCATCAATTCATTCATTCTTTCTAACTAGCTCTGATTTTGTCCCCCATTTAAGCCATCCAAGTAATTTCCCAACCTCTATCAATCACTTTCATTAGCATTTCTAAGCTATTTCTATAAGCCGATGCTCATTGCCACCAACTGGTTTAATTTCTCGCACGCGCTAAGCCGCTTTTCGCTTTTCCGCCTTTCCGCATCTCCAATCCCACACTTCTCGACTACTCCAATTCCCGCCAATGCCCGCCGCCTCATTTCACCAAATGCGAATTGCGGTTCAAACATCGCCAGCCTCGTTCGCCATCATCATCGTCATGAGCATCAATCAAGCTTTGATTTTTGCCCAAGATGTCAAATATCAGCGATGAACATAAATTCAAATCAAAAGAGCGCAGACTTTCTATGCGCAAAAATGAAAATCAAATTCAAATCGATCGTGAGATGCGTTTCAATCTTGTTCTGCTGCAGCCAACTGAAGTCTGAGGCGACACAATCACTTGTCATAAACATTAATTGAGCGTGAAAATCGCCAAGAGAGTAATCATAATAAAGATGGATCGCTTTCAAAACTGATGGCACGACGATCGTTGTCTGTGTTTTATTTCATATACATTTTTTTTTTTCGGTAGAAGCTCGGAGCGGCCTTTGGCACCCCATTATAAAAAAAAAAAGAAGCGAAATTGGGTCATCCTCCATCCTTGATCGTGTGTCGATCTTTTTTTTTTTTTTGTTGCTTTACTTTTTACTTTCAGTTGTGACCTGCTTTGATATTGTAAAGCGCGAACTCATTAAAATCGATTGCTTTTGATCAAAATCGAACATATATTTCATATTTTTGCGCTTTTTCGGGAGTCTCGTCCGTCTTCCTCAATCTGGGTCGAAATTTCACCGATTCAATGTTGAACATGTTGATGTCTATTTCGCCCACTCCTCTTCATGTTGCATATGAAATGTATGCAAATCGAAGGCGCAGCGGCCTGCCAATAAGCACAAGAAAGCATAAATTATCTGGCCCAAGAGATCCTTGTCAACATTAGCATATAACCTGAACACTGGAAATGGCTTCATCTTCACTCCACTCCACAAGCTCGTACATTCATGTCATTTGCCTGACACAATTACAGCAGCTTTGTGCATTTTATGAAACAATTCAAAATCTTCTCAGGCTACTGCAGCGTCAGCAGCAGGGGTAGTGGTAGGGGGAGATGGAGTTGTGACTGCTCTCATTAGTGCAACGCTCTGGCGAGAGGCAGAGGCGTTATTAAGACGGTTCATATTTTTGTGTGATTATTAGCCTGGTTCCTACAACTGTGGGAATATGGTAAGATAACAAAAAAAAAAATAAGAATTATCGTTTGGAATTTGCACTTGCAATGGCTGGCAGTTCTGTCTGGGTTTACCCGGAAGTAGGGAGAATTGTTTGCAAAAGTCTTCTAATTGGAGAGCAAGAGAAAGAGAGAGAGAGAGAGAGAAGCTTTCTAATTTCTCAAATTGCAGTTTAGTAAAAGGCAGAGACCCTATTACTTGGGATAACCGAAAACTTGACTCAAATTTGTTGGCAGATTTCAGATTTGTTAGCGCCGACTCGCTATATTTCTGTTTTTACAAATCTAGTTGAATTTGCACTGCTTATTTTGAGCACTGGAACATGAGAAAACAGCCCTTAGACGGGCTTTAAACGATGAAGCAAGCTTCAGGAAGTTTATGAATAAGCTTTAGTTTGTAGGAAAGCAGTGTAGTGGTGTTGCCTGCCCCTCTACACCTCTTGCCAACGAACAAGAGCTTATTTAAAAACTTCAGCAAGTTTGCTTCACCGCGTAAATACAGTCTAAGTGTGAGTTTATAAGGGGGAGCTTATCAAGTGGAGTTTTGGTTAGATCATGAACCTTATTCTGTTGCGACTTTCAGAATTGCGTTTTACAAAGTGAAGCCCAGGAGAGAGAATAGCTCTATCCCAAGGCACTTAGCTAATTAGTTAACAATTTTAAATTTCGGTTAAAATTAAATTAAATTATATAAAATCTCAAAATTTAAGCCAATTAAAATTTTTGCTCTTAGTAAGCTGAATTTATGAATTATAATGCTTTAACCCTTACCATTTCATCCAAAAATCTCTAAACTTCCATTTAATATTGCTTAGGCACATTTCAGCCGCTTGGCAACATCTTGGCAACATTTTGACAACTCCGCAGCATGTTGCTTCAGAAATGGCTCGTGCTCTTGGAGTGCAAGCCGGCTAGCACCGGCTTCAACTTCAGCTTGTTTACTCTCCCTCTCCCTCTCCCTCTCTCTCTATTCCTCGCTCTCTCTCTCTCTGTCTTTTGCATAGGTCTTACCTGTTGCTGTTGCAGTTGATGCGACGGCAGCAGGCCACATTTGCAGATCTCTCGCGGCGATCTTCTCATTCCGTCAATGCATTTCCGCGCATACAGACGTCCGCTTACGTCTGAAACATTTCCCATTTTCTGGTGCAACCGCATCGCGTGAGTGTGCGTGTGCGTGTGTGTTTAGTGCATTCTTTTCCATTTTCACTTTAGCTAAAAATATTTATGGAATTTATGGACTCAATTTATGGTGCGAAAAAAAGTGCTCTACATAAATTCCACGAAACTGAAAATGAAAATTTAATTAACAATTTTTAAGTAAGTCTGGAAAAATGTATATATATAGACAAACAAGTTTGACCTTTTGTGGCGTGGGCGTTTGCGACACATTTATCTGATTTAAGTTTTGACAGACAAGCCGACAAAAGTTGACCGATAATTTGAAATTGACAACAACGAAACCGAAAACATGGCCCATAACAATGTTGACCTCAATTTTGGAGAGTTAGGCGAAGGAAAAAAACTGCAATTACGCAAATGACGCAACGCCCGCCACGCAAGGCACACGACAATAAGAGAAAACCCACATCCAAAGATACAAACAAACAAACAAACAAACAACAAAAAAAGCCTGCAATAAAGCAATTAAAATGTCATTGTAAGAGAAAGAGCGTAGAAAAAAAATATGGGAAATGGGTTATAAAAACGGATATGAAGGCACAGATACCAGCCAAACGGGGAGATATCAAAGAAAATTGGGCCTGGAAGTCATAAACGTGTAAACGTGCCCAGTGGGAGAAGGGAAATGCAATTGGGAGCAGCAAATGGTTTGCAGTTGATGCGATAAGCGGCGGCAGCAACAGCAGTCGGCCTGCCGCTTTGATGCTGGTCAACGATTCCTAAATTTCAGTTGATAAAATTTTCCACTATCGGCTTGTACTCTGACTTCGAAATGTTCGGAGCAAATATTTGCATACAGTTTGGAGAGTTGAACTCTGTGTTCCCTTCAGTTATGCGTGTGTTGTTTGCCCAAGTGGCCCGTGCAAGGCGTTAGAAGTTAGCATTGCTTTGTGCAACCTTTGAAACCTTTTGACGGAACACATAGTGGTCCGTGTCTCTGTATTGGCGGTGATTTGGAAAAGTGGTGTGAGAAAAACAAATACCAAAATATGGTGTTGCATTGGAGTAAATATGTTAGGGGTCGAAATGGGATTCTAAGGTGATATTCTAAATCTTTGCTTAATTTTCTACATATTTCATTAAATAATAACTTTTTAAACAGAATAAAAAGTTGGAAGAACTCAAAAATTCAATTTCCGAAATGAAATAATTATACTTTAAATAGTTTAAGTTTTTTAAGTCAAACTTAAATTTTTGGATCCAGCATTATTGGTTGTCAAAAAATCTAGAAATTGTCTAGAACGTGGGAGTTGACAAACAAAAATTTAAGTATGTATTAGGACCTAAATTTTCTATATTACAGGACTTAAGACCAGGGAATCGTGTTTCGGTTTCGATTCTGGTTTTTGTTCTGGTACTTTCGTATATAAAACGAACTAGCCTCCACTTAATTAATCTCTTGATTACATCTTAACTACTTTGACCCAAGAAGTTTTCTGTTTTAAAGTAAGCAGAAGTAAGAATTTTTAACTTAGGAATACGCTTTTCAAAGAGTCTCGTGTTTTTCTATTTAGCAGCTTAAACTTAAGAGCTAGTCCGTTTTGTGGCACTTAGAACCAAAACTCTACAGATGCATTGATTCTTTTTGGTCTTTTTAGTTATAGAAACATCGTTTCTGGGACTCCAGATTCAAAAAACTTCCGATCACCGTTCTGCTTCTGAGTTTCAGGCAGTTCGTTTTGCTTCTGATTCGGGATTGATTAGCTGCTTGATACCAAAACTATCAAATGTTGCGAAAAGGTAAATTGAGCAAACTATGAACTTTTCTGCCAGAAATTTGCAAAGTGAATCTAATTCATTTACGTAGAAAATCCTCATGTCTTTTTAATTGCTTTGCACCCAGGATTTGCCTTCATCTTATCGCTCATCTCATTACAAATAATTGTAAGCTGAGCTGCGTATCACCTCTTCTTTAAAACCACTCAATCTATAGAGAGGCTAATAAAAAAATCTATAAAAATCTGAGGCATAAAGAAAACATATTATACTAAAAAAATTCCTTGAATGATTTCGCATATTCCTTTATTCTGGGTATGTCTTAAATTTCCTTTTAATCATCCAACGGAACTGAAAATCATCCAAAGGATATGAAAAATTATCATCATTAGGATGATTTTCATCGCCGTTGGATGATTTTTATCGCCGTTGGATGATTTTCATCGCCGTTGGATGATTTAAAGAATTTTAAAGGTATATAAAGCAGGGATGCAAACCACTCGAAAATAAGGACTGGTTCGGTTCAGTGGTTCATACAGTTTCTGAACCGCCGGTTCGGTTCATTACATGGTTTTTGGAGCTAGCTGAACCGCGGTTTCGGTTCGGTTCGGTGGTTCACAAAGGCACATTATGAAATATTATGATTGTTGTAGTAATGTGACTTGTCGAACACTTTTGAAATTTAATTCTTATAATCCATTTAAATATTTTTAAAATCCTTAGAAGAATGTCCAATGCTTATTATGTCGGATTTCCAGGAGTCGTCTATAAATTCCTAGATGAATACTCTCATTTTTATGAATTTTAGCCATGGATTTTACTCTGACATGTCCTACAGATATGTCTGATATGACCTACGTTGATTTTAGGCATAATTTCAGTCAGAAAACTGAACCGAACCGAACAGTTTTTATTTGTGGTTTTAGGTTCGGTTCAGCAATTCTGAAAGGAAGCCGGTTCGGTTTTGCGGTTCGGTTCACCGGCTGGAATAAACGGTTCGGTTCGGTTCAAAACCGGTTCGGTTCAGAACCGGCTTGCATCCCTGATATAAAGTCCAAAGTGATATTTTTTTGGATCTTTTTTTTCTGTATATGCAACTAAAAAGTAAACTTAGTACTCCTGACACACACAGCATATACTTAAATTGTATTTTACATCTAGAAGTAAACATCAGCAGCAACCCTATAAAGTATATTTATTCTTGATCAACATCAACAAAGGAGTTTATTTAGCCTAGTTCATCTTTTAGTCCTTCTTCCTTCCTTCTTTTTCATAGATCCGCCAAAGGATTGGTTAAAAACGGATGATCTATAGTCAACATATGAACATAAGAATGTTTTCAGTTGCTGCTGCAGCATCAAAGTTAAGACTAAGCAGAGCATATTTTGGTGGTGTTCAACCGACTTTTTTACTTGTTTTTTCAAAACATTTGACGGGATCTTTTAGTTTCCGCTGTGCCAGTTACCCGGATTACAGGCACGATCATAAATATCAACCAAAGTAAATTAAAAATCAAGATTAAATCAGGGTTTATTGTTCGAACTCGAACCTGCATGTGTTTCCTCCAAAAATATTTATTTATAATTTGTTGGCAGTTTTCGCCTATACTAAATTCTCCAACACTTTCCCGCAATGACTTTATAAAAATCTCCCCAGTGAATAACGAACACATCCTAGTTCCCCCGAGTCAGTTGTTAGGTGGTTCAATTTAACTCCAACTCTCGACTTCATTAATCAACAGCAATTAAAATCAATTAAACTGAATGCAAACACAAACACTACCTTCTGTCTGGCTGTCTATCCGATTGTCTTTCACTTCGCCCCATTCTGCTACTGTCAAATCAAAGCCTCGCCCCCCATTTGACATTTCTATTATGTCAGTCAGTGAGTCAATTGCAAAGTGCAAAAGCGGAATTAAAAATTCTAAACACACACACGCTCCTGGTGCAGCCCGGCACAGTGTCCGTCAAATGTTAATGACCAGCGAGGGAAATCTAAAAATAAATGATCAGAAAAAGTAAAGGAACAAGCGCCAGTGTCTGCCTCACATACTGAGGCGTCTCCATGTCGAATCGGGTGCTCAGATTAAACCAGTAGCCCAAGGAAGGGAGCCGAGCCAGTGGCCTATCAAATGCCTGGCATCATCTTCCACATCTTCCACATCCCCCAAACTCATTTTGACTTTAATGCGCGGTAATTATGAAAAGTAAACTTCCAGCAGCAGCAGCACAAAGAGAGAAATATCGCTTCTGGTCTGCGATCTACTTGCACATTAGTTGCGGTTTGGAACTTGGCTGAAGGTCGCTGGAATTAACTTCTTGTGCTTTGTGTGGTTTTCTTTTTACATGCATTTTTTTTTCAATATCCCCATATATAATTCAGTACGTCACTTCTTTGACAGCCAGAGAGGGAGGGAGAGAGAGCGAGGAGGGGCGGGGGGAGGCAGACTGGTGTGACTTTTGGGTTTCTCTGACGCGCTTTTCTGACAGCCACCCAGAGGGAGCCGTGGGGAGTTTGCTTTTTGCATAAATGCATAAAAATTGTTTGCCATTGTTTGCAGTTTTCTGTTTTTCCTTGTTTTTTTTTATTTTTTTCTTTTCTTGACTCTGCTGTCAAAATATTGAGCTGTCTGTTGGGTGTTTTATAGAATGGAACTGGTAAGTTTGTCAGTTTTTTTTGGTTTGGTTTGTAGAATGAATGGACCAGACGGCTGCCGTATCGGGACATGTTTAAAAGTGCAGACAGGATTTTAATTGAAAAATGGCAGAAGTATGCCAAGAGTGGAGCACAATTCAAATTGGGAACAGAATGCGAATGACAGGGAAACTCTATATATATGTATATAAATTTGCTCAATTTATGACCCTTAATATTTAGAGGAAATGTCTAGCAATTAGAGATTGCAGCGATCATTCAAAATTTAAAAAACAAATCGAAACTGTTTCACAACATACTACATTTATACACGCAAAATATATCGTGCTTTATGCCCTTTAAAGTATGCTATGTATTATGAAAATCATAATTTTCGGCAAGTATATATTTAATATTTAAATCATTTGGTTGAAAACCCAACAATCTGAGTGAAAATGCAGTGTCGAATATCTATGACAGACTTCCATTGCCTTTTTATACTCTGTACCGTAGGTACATAGAGTATTATAAGTTTGTGCAAAAGTATGTAACATCCAGAAGGAAGCATCTCCGACCCCATAAAGTATATATATTCTTGATCAGCATCAACAGCCGAGTCGATATAGCCATGTCCGTCTGTCCGTCTGTCTGTCCGTATGAACGCACAGATCTCAGAGATGGTAAGAGATAGAGGCTTGACATGTATGGGACATATGCTTCTTATGTCTGCAGGCAGATCAAGTTTATTTTCAATTTTGGCCACGCCCCCTGTCGCCCCCGCAATTTAGAAAAAACGTCATATCTCCTACAGTTTTAAAGATAGGTGGGTTGTTCCTTCTAGATATATTTAGTAATAAGGATAACTTATCGATCAGCCAAAGGAATGGTGAAGATTGGATGAACGGTTTTCGAGTTATGATCAAAAGACTGTTCGCTGCAGCAGCGCAGAAGCAGAGCTGCTTTCAGCGACTACTGCAGCATCAAAATTTATGCTGAGCGTAGAATTTCGTTGGTACAGAGTATGCTATAGTCGGGCTTGACCGACTTTCTTTCTTGTTTTTAATACAAAATAACTAAGTAAAAAAAGTTTTGCATACTTTAAAGGGCATAAATCTCGATTAATTTGGTGTAAATAAACACAGACATAGATTATGTCCATTTATAATGGAAAATTAATAAATTTGAGGACAAAGCAACACAACTGTTCCTTCCCTGACTCACAGCCCATTAGATCTAACCCAACCTCTCAATTAATAATGATTGTTTAGATATATTTAAGAATTTTGCTGTCCCAATTACGCCTTCTACATCTAAAGCCTATTCTCCTCCGCCCATTTCCAAGACATTACAACTCTTTTACATCTACCACAATCGAAACACAACACGCCCCAAAACGTCAACAACAAGATTCATGCGCACCACCTCCCCATCTTCCAACTTTCTAGTTTTTCTTCCAGCTTTTCTTCACCAGCCTCGTGTTCATCTTTCTTTCTTCGTTTTTTCTCTGGTTCGAAAAATTGCGCAATATTATTTAACATGGCGCACAACAATGCAATTGATTTTTTAAAAGAAGCTTCAGCAAACAATTACAACGGCACTTGAACGAAAGAGATGCAAGAAAGAGGCAGATTCCACAAGCAAACCAAATGCTTAACAAAGGTCACAACATTGACATTGAACAAGAGAGAGAGAGAGGGAGAGGGAGAGGGAGAGAGGAAGGCGGCGAGACCTTTCCAGTTAAAAATGTGAACATAACTTGGGATAAATGTTGTTTAATATGCAATTACCCGAGACGAGAGAGAGAGAGAGAGAGAGAGAGACACGTTGAAGATCTTTTCAATGTTTGACAATGGCTTTTGGGTACATACTCTTCCTCCTGTTAGCGGTACCGTTGGCCAGTCAATCAAACTGGCGAAAAAAAAAAACGTTTAAAATTAAATTATACGATGACAAACGAAAAGAATTTTCCACCAATGTGTCCAAAGTTCATAGAGAGTCGAGAAGCTTTTCCTCTCGCCTCTTTCCACAAATCAATCATTTGGCTGTCATAGTTCTTCTTCTCTGCGTCACACATAATTATGCTGTAATTGATATTTTTCCTACATTTCGGGGAAAAGAAATCAAAATTTGTAACGCCTTTTGATGGGTGCGCTTTTTTGTCAGAGACTTGCCGCCCCATGGGTCGTTATGGGGGCCGTTATGGTCAACTCTGCACTTAGTTTGCATAGAGAGTTGTTGTTGTTCTATTCACTCTTCATGAGATTTTTCTGAAGGTTTTTTTTTTCCGTTTTGGGTTTCCCGTTAAGTGGTTTGTGTATGTGCAGCGTAGAGAAGTGTTTAAAGTCAACTTTCAAGAATTGAAGTGTTTTCTATTGTCCAGGAGAAGGTAAAGCCTTGGCTGGGAGTAATATTTTAAAGCCGAAACTTAAACAGACAAATGTTAGTCATAAAATATTGGTTTAATTGTCGGAAAAAATAATCGGTAAAAGCTTTAAATTGTTGCAAAATTTGCAACTATTGGCCGATGTGATACAAGTCTAAGGATTGTACCACAAATGTCTCTAGAATCACAAAGATGAGTGTTGAAGGTTAAGCCAAATTTTCAAGCGCGTACCCACATTTTCATATTTGTGTGCTGTCTTTGTGTTGATATGTTCTACTGTGTTCAAACAACACACATGTATTAATGTTTTTATCAATTAAATAATATATTAAATTTGTTTTTAAACCATTGCAAGGGCATTATAATTTTGCCCAGAAGTTTGCAACGCATAGAAGTATTCATATCCGACCCCATAAACTATATATATTCTTGATCAGGGTGACGAGCTGAGTCCATTGAGCTTTGTCCGTCCGTCTGTCTGTCTGTCTGTCTGTTTCTACGCGAACTAGTCTCTCAGATTTAAAGCTATCGAGCTGCAATTTTGCACAGAGTCTTCTTTTTGCTGCACACTACTAATTTGTCGGAACCGACCGGATCGGATGACTATATCTCATAGCTCCCTTAGGAAGAGCCGGTCGGAAAACTAGTTTTAGTATGAAAAACTTTTTTCTTATCAATGGAAACGTCTCCAAACTTTGTAATCGTAGGTTTTTTCTGTTTTTTTATAATTCTACCAAGTTTTATTAAAATCGGACAACTATATGGCATAGCTGCCATACAAAAGATAGGTCTGAAAAACAGTCTTAGTTAAAAAACTTTTTTCTTATCAATGGAAACGTCTCCAAACTTTGTTATCGTAGGTTTTCTAGATTTTTTTATAATTCTACCAAATTTTATTAAAATCGGACAGCTATATGGTATAGCTGCCATACAAAAGATAAGTCTGAAAAACAGTTTTAGCTAGAAAAACTTTTTTGTTTTTAATGGTAGCATCCTGTACTTTTGTATTTGCCTGTTTCACATGCTTTCACATAATTTTATCAATTTTTGGCCAAATCGGATGACTATATCATGTAGCTCCCATACGAACGATCGGTTGGAAAATGGGATAAATGGTATTTTTTGAAAATATTTAAGCGAGCACTTGCAAGAGAGGATCCAAAACATATGATGTCGAGTTGCGGGATTCGTCTATACGTTCCTAGAGGAATGCCCTTCAAAATCAGAGAATTTCGGCTAGAAAAGAATTCGTACATACCTCATATTATATGGGGATAAACCAACCTGGCTTAGATGGAATTAAGATAAAGAGTTAAGTACTATACTATATATTGTCCACTTGAGCAAAGAATTCAGAATGTTGAAAGGTATATTAAGAGATCAGCGGGCAATTGCAGAAGACTTACAGGATAACACGTTGTAAAATTTGTGTTCCAGATCTAAAGCCCCCATATCTGTTAAAGAACTATTAAGGCTTATGATAGATATTTCTTAATTGTTTGTTGATGAATTTCTTTTCTTAATTAATTTGACTGAACCTTGCCATAAATGAGCTGGCCGAGATTGTTACAGTTTGTGTTTCACATTTAATTCTTTCAAGATTAATTCCAAGTCCCCTGGATGGACAGTCAAACACCACAATCCGAGTTCCTGCGCTCGTTTTAGAAATAATAAATATTATAAAAACTTGCCATAGCTAAATTTCTTCCACGCATCTTCAGTTTCCCCCAACTTCTGCTTTATCATTTCTTTCCGGCTTAGCTTCCCGCCACAAGAAATTCCTTCTTCCCCAACAGAACACCAATGTTATTACACAACATTCCCAACCAATTGTCAATGGGGGAAATTAAAAACATTAATCATGCTTCCTGCTTACAATTGTAATATGCCCAATCAGCCCAGAGTCAAAAGTCTTTGACAAGTTTTCTTCTTTCACCATATGTAAGTTGGACTTCACATTGGACAGCGGTTAAACAAATCAAATTGCAGTTTCAAGTTTTCCCTTTTTACCGCAGCCATTCACACGACCTTTCAACTTATGACAGGGTCGTGACTGCATTTGGTTGGTCTCCTACCAGCCGAAAGCGAACGAAAATAGGAAAATACAAAAGTAAAAAAACAACACTATTTTAATGATCTATCATTGTCCATTTAAGGTGTAAAAGATGCGGCTGGGGCTAAATAGGGAAATGGCGGTTCAAGATATTCTGACAAAAAAAAAAAGCTTTCACTTTTGATTCGATTTATTGGGAAATATCCCGCTCCAAGGCTGCAAAACAACGCGTATCAGTATGAAAAATGAACTTAAACTTTTAAGCTGCCGCAATGACAGTTGCAAATTGTCTGCTTCTGTCCAATGGTCCCCCTCCCCACCCAAGGCTAATTACAAAACTAACATTTGACATTTTGGACAGTTGGCGGCAACGGGGGATATATATTATATATATATACTGCATACACCCAAATACGGTCAACCTGGGTGGAGAGACCCTTTTTGGGTTGATTGAACTGATTTATTGAGAGTTCTTGGCTGTTTGTTTTGTTTTCCTAGCGCTACTGTCTTTCCCAACTTGTTGACAGTTTTTGTTTTGTAATTTTGTATAATGAATGCATTATGCATTACTCTTTTCCCCGCTTTTGTTTGTCATGCTGTTCAGAATCGTGTCGAGGGATTTGTAGAACAAAAAACAAAAAAAAAATGTTGTCCAGTCATGTTTAAGGCGTAGCCAACAAATTGAGTCTAATGATGGATAACACTGGCTCACACACACACACACACACTGACATTTCAGGGCGAAGACGCTGCACTTGAGCATTGGAAACTTATTTAAAGACATTTTTGGTTGTATTCTTTGGTTATTGAATGGTCATTGACTTGAAATACCCTAGTTCCGCTTCTATTACACTTTGTTATTTGATGCCTCGCATTGCCCCCCTCTAGAAAGAAAACTTGACATTAAATGAATTTCTCCTCACATAAAACTCAATTGGCAAACTACTTTGCATATAAAAATCATCAAGTGCCAACTCAAATACTTCAAGTAAAATAATGAAAATATTGAGCGTGAAAACATAAAAGATGATGATGAAATGAAAGGCATTTAAAAATAAATAAACGGAAGTCAAATCAAAACAAATAAAAGTTCAATAATCACAAGTAACTTTCAAATCATGATCCACAGCTTGTAGCGCTGGTGGGGGTGGGGGTTGGGGTTACGACTACTCTTGTGGGTGAGAGACCTCAATGCATATTTTATTAGCTGTAAATTTTATTAATGTGGCAATAAATTCAATACAAAACTGAAACAAGATGCAAACAAGCCAGAGGCTTCGGGGGAGAGTCAGAGTCCAGGCTCAGCTAGTTGCCATAGCTGGTAAACTGAGGACATTTGGGCAGTGTGTCGTCGGGATGGATACACTGGTATATGCGAGTATGTACGTTTTGGAGGGGTACAAGGGGAGGCGGTTCGGCTAGTAGCACGTTCGATGATGCTGGCGTTGAAAAGAAATACACGAGCGTTAAATTTATTTAAGCCAAAGATAAGCACGCCAGGCTTAAGGCTATACAAACAGCCGGCTAAACAGCACTGAGAGAAAATAGTTTTCAAAGAAATGGTGGAATTTTTCGATTCTCAAAAGAAATGACGGAAGAATCTGTAAAGATTTCATTTTAAATATGAAAGATTGAAAGAAAGAAATAGATAAAAAAGGATCCATTTGGACTGGATATGTCTTTAATATAATTAAAATCGATTAACGCAGCTGAAAATCATCCAATTTATGATAATTTTTCACATCCTTTGGAGGATTTTCAACAACGTTGGATGACTAAAAGGATATTTAAGACATAATAAGTACAAATAGATACGGGAAATTATTCAATTTATGTTTTTATACCCTTGCAGAGGGTATATTGCATAAAAGGAAGCATCACCGACCACATAAAGTACATATATTCTTTATCAGACCGACGAGCTAAGTTGATTAAGCCATGTCCGTCTGTTTCTATGCGATTTCCTCCGTCAGTTTGAAAGCTATCTTCTCCAAACTTTGCACGAAGACTTTTAGTACAAATATGATGCACATTTGTCGGAACCGGCCGGATCGGTAGACTAAAGCACATAGCTCTCATAGAAACTATCGGTCGAAAAACTAGTTTTTGTAAGAAAAACTTTTTTGTTTTCAATGCAAACGCCTTCAAACTTTGTATTTCTTAGTTTGCCGTGCTCTCCCATGATTTTACCAAAATTGGTCGAAATCGGACATCTATATAGTATAGCTGTCATAGAAAAGAAGAGTCTCAAAAGCAGTCTTAGTGAGAAAAACTTTTTCGCTTTCAATGGAAATGTCCTTAAAATTGACGTACATTTACTTAATATGCTTTTACACAACTCTACAAAGTTTTGTCAAAATCGGTTGACTATAGCATATAGCTCCAGTACGAATGATCGGTCGAAAAATAAGTTTTAGTGAGAAAAACTTTTTTGTTTTAAATGGACCCGCCTCCAAACTTTGTATTTACTACATTTCTATGCTTCTTCATGATTCTGCCAAGTTTGGTCGGAGTCGGACATCTATATCGTATAGCTACCATAGAAAAGTAAGGTTAGATAAATGGTCTTAGTAGGAAAATCTTTTTTGTTTTCAATGTAAACCCCTTTTAAATTGGCATATATTTATTTTATAAGCTTTTACACAATTCTTTAAAGTTTTGTCGAAATCGGTTGACTGTAGGTTATAGCTGCCATAGAAATGATCGGTTGAGAAACTAGTTTTAGTGAGAAAAACTTTTTTGTTTTCAAAGAAAACGCCTCCAAACGTTGTATTTCTTAGTTTGCTATGCTTTTCCATTATTCCACTAAGTTTGGTCGAAATAGGACAGCTATATAGTATAGCTGTCATACAAAAGTATAGTCAGAAAAGTACTCTTAGCGAGAAAATCTTGTTTGTTTTCAGTGGAAATGTCGTTCAAATTAGTTAGAACCACATGCTGCAAGGGTATACAAACTTCGGCCTAGCCGAAGTTAAGTTTTCTCTATTTCAAATATGAAAATATCAATTTTTTCCTATGCTTTGAATGATTTTCAGCTACGTTGGATGCAAATTTAAGATCCATTTAAAATTAAATTAATATTTTAATATACAAAAATTGATTCCAAAAGGGATACCAATATCATTACAGTTATTACAGTTAATATCCTTCTTTTCTCTATGCAGAACACAAATCAATCCACTTTTGAATTATTTCAGTCAAATCTCTGGCAAAGATCATATGGCTTAAGCTATTTTTGTAATTATTTTCAACCCATTTTAAAGTTGTTTTTAAATTATGTCTAAAATTCTGAAAAATTGTCTCAGTGTAGGCTTTTCAAATGGCCACACAAAAAATTATGCATAAAACACAAAACCCCAATGCGATGAGGGGGAAGGATTTGTTCGGGGGGGGGGATGATCGAGGGTGTTTGTTGTGTGGGGACAACAAGTTTCCCGATGCAGCGACAGGAACTAAATCACGTGTTGTTGTTGTGGTTGTTGTTGCTTCTTCTAACTTGACTTTGGCCAAGTCATGACGACAGGTTCAAAATGTGGCCAAACAACTTTGCGGAAAATGGTAAGCCATGTGTTGGAAAAAGGGGAGAATGGAGGGTGCCACATCGTCAGCCTGCTTAGCAGCGGCTTACACATGTTTGTTTTGTCTTCTTCTGTCTTTTGTTGCAACTTACCGTTAGCTTTCGATATATGCAAGAAGGCAGGTGGCAGAGGAGCAAAGAGCTGACCAAATTCTGGTTTCAGGCTGGCCAGGCCGGTGTACGTCGATCGCCTGAAATAATATCTAATAATGTTTATAATTTTCACATGAAGGCAAATGGTATCGTAACGCGGCAGGCGGCATCCATATCGTAAAATATTATGATCAAATATTGTGAAGCGGCTTTTTGAGTTGAATTAGCCACAGATCAGATCTGATCGGATCAAATGAAATATGTAATGCAATAGTGGTTCATAAACTAAAAGATGGCTACATGAGCAAGATGAAGATATTGTTGTGTAAAATGTGTAAAAAGGGAAGACCAAATTGAAAGTGTAAGCCCTAGGCTGTTTTCCTACATTTTCCTAAGCAAAAGGTCACTCAATTCTACTAGTCTAACTTTTTGTGAAGAATCTTTTCATATCTTCGAATTTGAATCATTAAATTCGGGACATGTGAGCAGCTTAAACCTTTCCTTCACAATTTTCCCACTCAGCGAGTCTGTTTAAAAATTAATAATAAATTGTGCAAAACCGCAAAGCAACAAAAAACCATCAGCCACTCGATTACAGCATTCATCACAGCAACAATGTAAAACAGAGAGAGAGAGAGAGAGAGGGAGAAGAGGGAGGGAGAGTGAAAAAAATGCCATACATTTTGTTAAAAAATTGCCACCAATCTCGGCCAGCGCCGTTGCTAATGTTCAGTAATTAATTACACACCGAAAAAAATAAAATAAAAAAAATACAAAATACGCTCATCAACCAAATTTCTTTTGTTTATATTTATTTAAAATATTAAGAAAAATCAACTTTTGCCAAATGAAAGTGATTGAACAAATTTCAATTGTATAACATTTGCCGTTACATTTTGTTTATTGATAAATTGTCAATAATTAAAGAAGATGAGACCGAAGGCAACCTAAAAGTGTAGCTTTGATTGATTTCGATTTCTTTTTTTTTTTTTTGGTTATTTATGTAATGTTGCATCGTGTTGCGATTTCCTTTTGCTAAAAATAACTATTTGCTTAGCTGGAGCCGTCGCTGCCACCACACCCTTTCAATTGAAGACTCAGCTGCTAGTCTCTTGCCTTGGCCGTTCATAATCTCCTGGGTAATCAGCAAATACAAAGGCCAAGCCAAATGGAAGACAGCAAATTTAAAAATAAAAAAAACCAATAAAAGGCATTTCTTATCGACGTGCAAGTGGTGCATGGGCCTGGACCACGGGGATTGGTGTCCCTGATCTGTCTCTCTCTCTCTCTCTCTCTCTCTGTCTTCAAGTGGGCGCCCGCAGACGCGACCTAGACCTTATCAATGAATTGAATGGATGTGGGAGGGGGTAGGGTGGAGGTAGACGTACTGAAGTGACGTTTGGTGTAGATTAGTTGGGTGGATATGGGGGAATATATTTCGTTTCAAGTACTGTGACAGTCTGAAATGTTGATTTAGATATGGGATCAATTGGATTAGGGTTTATATAAATACAAAATATAAGGAAATTGATTAACAGACTCTGTTATTAATACTTTTTTATACTTTAACTACTGTGAATATAAATTATATAAGTCGAAAGCTTCCAGAAATTAATCCAACAGGGAAATAATGTCCTCGGGATACTGATAGAGATGTACACAGACCACTGTAGACAGCGGGATCAGCTGAACAAATTTGAAGGAGAAGTCCTCTGAACATATACTAGCTCAATAGATTAGTTTGGAGCCCCTTGCACCTCAACAAGCTCAGTAACTTCCTGTAATTTGTTCAAGCAACATAGCTGCTAGAAGAGTTGTAAACTCATAAGGAGGATACAAATGTAAAAAGGACCCCTACTCGAAAATATCCAGTACCCTTGACTGCGTGTGTTTTCATTCATTTTCTAGCCGAATGTATACGAATGGCGATCAGTGGTGGATCTAGTAGAGGAGCTAAAGGGGTTGAAACACGCTCAGAGCCCAAATATCTTAATTCACCAAATATAAGCAAAGAGCAATGGATCTTACATTCATCAAAACTTTCAAAAAAAAGCTGGAAAATATTTCGAATTGGGCCCTGGGGAGGGCTAGATTCCTAGATTCTCTACTAATGGCGATAATGTACCCCTAATCAATGTTTGGTGTTTTTTTTTATCGGTTCTTATTGCACTTCTTAGAATTCATAAATTAAGTCACGAAGTTTTAACTAGAATATTGTGGTTCTAAAAGTTTTAAGCGATTAAATAAGGAGGGGGGGAATTTTTCGATATTTATAAAAATGGTATGGTTAATGCCAGGTTATGGTATACTCCTGTAATATCTTATACATTCAAACATATTTGGTGGTATCTCTTATTGTCTCTGAGGTCGAAAACAGCGCAATTTCAATTTTATTATTATATATACTTCGATCACTTATTCTTTATAAGCATCTACCATTATCATTTCGAGGGTTTCGAAGAATCTTTTTGAATCAAAAAAATGTATGATGTCAATTTGAAAAGCTTTCTTAAAATAAAACTTAAGCCTTTGTCGATTTTTGTAAAACTAGATACCATGAATTTGGCAATTTTCAGTAATTTGTTAATAAAAAGTAAATGTTTGATGGTTACTTTATCTATTTCATCCGCAAAAGTTTCGACAGTTCAACAAGCTCTCTGATTTGACTTTTTTCATTTATTCATTGATTTTTTTAATTACGAATGTATACATACTTAGGCCAGTCTTTCTAGCTCGCACCCTTCTTGCTTTATCTTCCAGAAAGACCAAATAAAATCGTATAGTTAAGTAGTTTTAGAGCAATTTTATGTAATTTCTACATTTTACTTAATGATTCTACAAATAAGGGTTCCAAATATATATATTTTTCATACCAGGATATTAAGAAAATGTTCAGGTACAAGTCAAAGTAGTTGCTAAACGTTGTCTTTCATTCAATAATCTAGACAAGTCAACTTAGATTTTGGAATAATTCGCATGGATAGTATTAATTGTCGGTACATCAAGGTTTCAAGGGCCTTTCTGTCCTCTTATCGGCAGATTTTTTTAATGTCACACTCCAAGTCGTTTTGCATGTTCCTTTTCAAAACTACTTGGGAAGTACAAGGAACACTACAAAGAGTCGTTCATTTAAGTAGAATGGAATTTTAGAGAATAAAGAAAAGTATGCAACGTGTTTGAAGTGTATTTTTTTGTTGCACAGAGTCTTTTTTTGACTAATATGTCAGAACGGTCCGAATTGGATGACTATTTCTGGTAGCTGCCATAGAAAGGATAGGTTCTAAATGTAATTAAATTTTAAAATTAAATTTATTTTTCCATTAATAGATTTATTATAGATAATAACCATTTTTTTACCATTTCTTCCACATATTAATAAATTTCTATGCTCTCTTTTACTTGCAGGTAATTAACATTCATTCAAAAATGCTTAGAATTAAAAGATATAGGGGTAAGTTCGACAGATTTAAAAAAAAAAAGAAAGTCAAATCTTTCTGTTGCAGTGCATGATTTTTAGGAACTTTTCCCAAATTGTGTGCGGTTTGTTTCGTTTTTTTTTTTGTTTTTTTTTTTTGTAATACCTTCCCTAAGCCACACCTTAAAAAATCATCTTAAACCACATTACCCAAACACTTTATAGAGAAATGCCAAGACACGCAAACGGCAAAACAACGCGGCTATCAATTTAACAGCATCTGTCTATGATGCATGGGCTCAGCTCCAGCTCCAACTCCGTTCTCCAGTCAGCGTCTGGCCTCCCTTCTCCGCCTCCTCCTCCCACTCACACTCACAAAAACACAGCCCAAGCCCTTCGTAACTTGTCCTGGGCTTGCATTTTTCCGAGGAACCTGCATACCAAGAGCCGCCGCCTTGGTCTATTTATAGATCGCACCAGAGATCCTCAGTGTCTGCCATTCGATCTCCAAGTCGCCACTCAGTCGGCTCTATGAAAATTCCAAAAAAGGCACAAATATTTTCTATGATTTTCCCTCGCTGTCAACGCTGTAAAAAAAAAAAAAAAACACAAAACACAAAACCTTTGCCTGTAAAATAATTAAGCTGAAAATAATTAAACTTAATCCCAGCCGCAAGCTTAATAATGTTCAAAAAAAAAGGAGAAGAAATAAAATCGAAAACTGTGAGAGTGGGTTACCCCAATAACCGGAGGGAGGGCTTAACTGTTTTTATGCTGAAAGTGCCCGGGGGGGGGGGGGCCTGGGCCTTAAACAGTAGCCAAAAATAAAAATGCTAAATAAAAAATGGGCTATAATGGCCTTGTCTTTCCTGTTACAACAGCAAGGCAAATTATGATTTAATTTTAAAGTGCATTTAAATGACAGGGAATATATATTTTTATATACTCAAATGAAACGCATTATCTGCCACTTAAAAGGCCTTCTCTCAATGTATATCTTCCGGAGAGATGGGGGTGATAATTAACCGGGTATTCCTCCTTCCTATACAAAACTTCCTCAAGGAGGCGTGTTTAAGTTTTCAAATATTATAATTAAGCCTTGGGTGCAATAAGTTTGGTTTGTTTGTTTGTTTATTTTTATTGCCCCAATGCATGTCAAAAGTGCAAACAAGCTTCCGTCAGTTCGCCCCCCCCCCCCCTTCACACCATGATTAGGCCGATTTGTAATGAAAACGAGAAAACCCATTTACGAGGATGAGATGGCAGCAGCCTCACCAGCAGCAGGCACTTTCCTCTCGACTTGCCAAGACAGTAGAAGAGGAGTCTGGCACAAACTTTGAACTCGGGACAGCTTTGAGTTTGCGTGGGCGACTTTTCGTACGATTCCGATTTCATAATAATACCCCGTTTGTTTGGTTGGAAAGTGAAATGCAATGCAAGAGGAAAAATTATCGCTTTATCACGATTCAAACGGTACCACTTTCTTCCCAAAAGCTTCATTTGTAGCAATAATTATGCAATTTGCTCTGGAAGGGGTGGGGACACGGAGGTGGGCAGTCAGAGGCCCACTGCAATTGTTGCATTTCTTTGTTGTTGTCTTTCTCTCTCTCTCTTTCTCGCTCGCTCTGTTGTTAGTTATAATTGTTATTGGTTTGTGGGTGAGGGTATTATTTTGATCTTTGCATATCGAGTTTTTGTTTTTGTTAACAACATAATTGTTAAAAGATATTTTCTGTTTGTTTTGTTGGTTATGACCAATTAATTGGCTGCTTTTGTTTTGAGAAAGTTATCGATGGAAATGGTGGTTGAGGTTTCTATAACAGGTTAACATCCTGTTGGAATTTAAAACTTGATTTCGTAACCTCATATTTCGGGGACTTTTTAGATATTTGAAAGAAGAATACTTTGTTAAGAAATTAGAATTTAAGCTGGGAAATTACATAGAACTTAGTTTAGATTTTTTCTTAAATAGGAGCACTTTTTACTCAGTTTTCCGTGGCATTGGGAGAGCCTTGAGAGCCAGTAGAGCAACGCAGAGAGCACATTTCGCGCTTCAAGGCAAGCATGTCGTTGTATATTTGTCGTACACTGCTAACTAAACAATGGCAACTACAAAGCTTGCACATTTTTGTATAACCATGCAGAGGGTATATTAAAATTGTCCAGATGTAGAAGGAAGCTTTTCCAGTTTTAAACATATTGCGACCAAACTTTTCACGAAGTCTTATGGTACAAATAAGCTGCATATTTTTCGGAACTGGCTGGATCGGATGACTATAACAAATAGCTGTCATAGGAACGATCGGTCGAAAAACTAGTTATAATGAGAAAAACTTTTTTGTTTTCAATGAAAACTCCTCCAAACTTTGTATATCTAAGTTTTCTATGTACTCCCATTATTCTGCCAAGTTTGTTCGAAATCGGTTATCTATATGGTATAGCTGCCATAGAAAAATAAGGTTAAAAAAATAGTCTTGGTAAAAAAAACTTTTTTGTTTTCCATGTAAACCTCTTATAAAATTTCATATAATTAAATTATAAGCTCTTACTTAATTCCCCAAAGTTTTGTCAAAATCGGATTACTATAACATATAGCTGTCATACGAACGATCGTTCGAAAACCTAGTTCTTGTGAGAAAAACTTTTTTGTTTTCAAAGAAAACGCCTCCAAACTATGAATATCTTAGTTTTCTATGTATTCCCATTATTCTGCCAAGTTTGGTCAAAATCGAACATCTATATAGTATAGCTGCCATAAAAAAATAAGGTTAAAAAAATGGTCTTAGTAAAAAAAACTTTTTTGTTTTCAATGTAAACATCTTATAAAATTATACATAATTATTTTATTAGCTTTCGTACAATACTCCAAATTTTTGTTAAAATCGGATGACTAAAGGTTATAGCTGCCATAGGAATGATCGGTCGAGAAACTAGTTCTAGTGAGAAAAACTTTTTTGTTTTTAAAGAAAACGTATCCAATGTCTTAGCTTGCTATGCTTTCGCATAATTCCATTAAGTTTGGTCGAAATCGGACATCTATATAGTAAAGCTGACATAGAAAAGTAGAGTCAGAAAAGTAGTCTCAGTGAATAAATCTTATTTGTTTATAGTGGAAATGTACCTCAAATTGGTTATAAAAACGTGCTGCAAATAAATTTTCCCTTTTTTTAAATTTTATTTCCCATTCTAAAAGCCAAAACTTTACAGTTTGAAAGTAACTTTTGTCTCATTTTAATTCTCTCACTTTTATGGGCCTCTCTAGATTTGGCAGTCCTAATGCCTTAAAAAACATGGGTGGAACAGCTGGTAGTGTGTGTGCCTGCTGTGCAAAGAGGTTGTGGGTTCGATACTCATTTGAAATTAAGTAGTTTTTTCTTCACCCCGTCACCCTCAGTAGCTATTGGCGCCAGCTTTTAAGTAAATATACAAATTACAAGTTTGGCGTTTAGAAATATAGAAGCCAAGAGGTTAAAATTAGATCTTCATCATCTCTTTTTGGGTTGTGTAAAGTTATTTTTCTGTTGAGTAAACTTTTGCCATTTCATTTCAATTACAACTTCGTGGTCAGACCTTCATGGATTTATGACAGCAATATACCTCCTGCAGAGTTAGTTTAAGCACTTACGCTAAGTTCGATATAACTGTTACTCAGGGGAAGAAGTGCTCAATAGCCTTTCCTTAAGATAATTAACAGAGCAATAACTTTTTAATGTTAACATGTTAACATTATATAAGCCTGCTGAGCCGAGAGGGGCACGTGGCAAAAATTACAAATCAAACTGGATCTGCTTACTGGCAATAGAAGTAAAAGAAATGTAATAAAAAGTAGAATAATGTCTTTAGGATCTATAACTAAAGATGAGCTCTCAACTCTCTAAGCCAACGACTTGTTTTCTGTGATTTGCAGAATTATTTTTCCTCCTTGAAATAACGAAATTCGTTGGCCAACTTCTAGTCCTCGCCAATGCCTCGCCTCTTCTTTGCTCTCCTAAATCAATTTCTGATTAATAGCTCCCCCCGACCCTCCCCCACACCAGTAGCTGGCGATCACCCAATCAGTAGCCGGTGTGTGATCACCCATTTGTGGCCATAATTCTAATCACCCACACTCAAAATCGTGTTCTCTTCTCGAATGCCCGTTGGTCGTAGCCATTTATCAATCCGCAGTTTACATTTCGATTTTAACTGTTTCTCTAAATGTTATTTTATTTGTATTTTCGGTTCACTCTCCTCCTCCTCTTACTCCTCCACCTTCTACAATTTATTGGGGCCAAAGCATTTCTCAACTGTTCGACTGTTTGGCTTGGCCTTTTCCCTGAAGTTGTTGGAAATAAATCTTATCAAATTAAGTCGAGACAAGACAAACTCTCAAATCGTAGGCGTGAGTTAGTTTGTAACTTGCAAGTGAGGGGAAGGAGTTGGGAGTGGGAGTTTTAGGGCTTGTCGGTTGTTGGTTTTTTTTTTTTCTTTCTCTCTGGGATTGGGCAATTGATTTGACCAAGTTAAAAGTGTGTGTGTGTGTGTGTGTCGAGAGCAAAAAAATCCAATTGGCCAAATTAATTAAGCCATTTCAACAATTTTGCTTTGCTCTCTTGTGTAAAATTGTTTTGGGCAAATTAAATTGTTTAATTTAATTTGTTTACTGGAAATGTTTGGCCGGGCGCACGATTTGTGTATGATTTTCAGGAAGACTATGTTTTTTTTTTTATTATCTGCATACTCGATGCACGTTTTTTCATTATGAAAATCAATATACAGGAAGGGAGACGCTTCTCCTTCTCCAATTACATTGACGGTTGGTCCACATACCACAATCCGAAAACTATTGAAAAGGAAAGAAACGAAAAGAAAAAGTTTTGCCTTGAGGCTGGCAAAATATTTGACGCTTATTCCATCAACGTCAACAGCCGCCTAACAATAACTGATCGATCAAATTTCAACTCTTTGCCTTTGAGCACTATTCCACAAATGAAAGATTATAAACTTTGTACGAATTGTACGAAACAAAAGTAAATATATATACAATAATTGGTGTGGGTCAAGCGTTATGTTGGTCAATTGCTAATGACACACTTTGGGATGACACATTTTCGGTGGGGAATTTTGTTGCGTAGTGTTGGCAAATTTTGCGAATTTTTTTTGGGAGGGAGGAGGTAAGAAAGGGTTGTCAGGTTGTAGAATATATATAGATGAGTAGGATTGGGTGTGTGTGCTTTAACCTACTGAGATAGGTTGGCAGTCCTTAAAAGCGTTGCCACCTTACATAAATGTGTTTTAGGGGGAACACTGCTCAATGGGACACATCTTTTACTTTCATTCTTTCTTCTTAGTTATACATTTCAGTAAAGCTGATAATGATCACCAAATATTTTCCTTTTTAAAAGTTGAATAAGCCACGAAATTCTTGTTTCAAGCATAAACATCTTGAATCAAAAGCGTTTTAGAACCTTAGAATCTTTTTTCAAGATATGTTAAGCAGTATTTGGGATTTTTCATAAATTGCTAGAGCTCAGTTTCAGTTTTTGTTATAAATTCATAGTTAAGGAATGAATAATGGTCAAAAATACCTAATTCAAATGTCTAAAATTCTAACATTTTATCCTCTTTGACTTAAGAACTTATACCAAATTGTACTAAATCCAATCTCTTTTTATACTCTGTACCGTAGGTACACAGAGTATATTTAGTTTGTGCAAAAGTATGTAACAGCCAGCAGGAAGTATCTCCGATTCCATAAAGTATATATATTCTTAATCAGTATCAACAGCGGAGACATGGATATAGCCATGTTCGTCTGGCTATCCGTGTGAACGCACAGAACTCAGAGATGGTAAGAGATAGAGGTTGGACATGAATGGGACATTTATTTTCAATTTTGGCCACGCCCCCTCCCGCCCCCGAAATTTGGAAAAAACGTCATATTTCCCACAGTCTTAAAGATAGATGGTTTGCACTTTCTAGACATATTAACTAATCAACATTATTTATCGATCCGCCAAAGGAATGGTGAGGATCGGATAAACGGTTGTCGAGTTATGATCAAAAGTATGTTCGCTGCTTCAGCGCAGTAGTAGCGCTGCTTTCAGCATCTCTTGAAGCATACAAATTTATGCTGAGATTATAATTTTGCTGTTACAGAGTATGTTATAGCCGGGCTTGACCGACTTCCTTTCTTGCAGTTATATATATAGTTCAGGAATAAATAATATTTCAAAAAGAAAGCCAAAAATACTTAATTCAAATATGCAAAATTACAAAATTTAATCCTTTTCGTTTGGAAAACTAATATGTTTTTAAACCAATCCATTATTTCCACGTAGTTCCCTTATGTTGTGATTTATGCTTAAATCAATACCGATTTGTTCTCAAATCTTTGTCGAAGTAGTTAGCTTTCGGCTTTTCGACATATTGTGCTAGCTAAGATCAATTTGTACTAAAAGGTATCAATCATATCATATTAAAAGGAATCAAGCCTAAGAAATGGTAAAAATAGTCCAGTTGTAGGGAAAAATCAAAAAATTTTGCTTGGCAGCACCGGATGGAACAGCTATGGGCAGCACCTTAACACTTTGTGTGAGTAAAAACCACCTCAGGGAAGTAAAGAGTATGTTATTGTCGAGCCTTCCCTGTTTCCAATGACCTTTTGAACCACTTTCGTTGCCGCAAACATCTTATTTAACATTTGATATATACCTCACAATCTATATATATATTTCTTTCGAACTCTTAACCCCCATAAATGGCTTTTATTGTGCTTCAATTATCGGCACCATGAATCATCCCAAAAAGTAAATAACTATTTACTTGTCATTGAGACAGATCGTGACTCAAGGTGTGAAAAGGTGACATTTTCCTCTGATTTGCATTTAAATCAAAAGCCGCCAGTCATAAAACTTCCTATAAGCCACACACAGCGTGGAGTTGTCTAACCTTTTTTTTTTTGCGCTTTATTTTTCGGGCATCAAAAGCTCATAAATTATATTTTTGGCTAATTTCTTAAGCGCCAACAGGCAACAGGAGGTGCCCTTGCCACAAAATGTAACTGCAACACACAAACACACACACACACACATAAATCATGAAAAAAATGTTAGCGGCAAAAGTTAACATAAAAACTACATAATTCACTTAAATGTCAAGTTTGCTGGGGTCTCTCTCTCTCTCTCTCTGTCTCTCTCTGGCGGGTAAGTAGCTCCTCAGGAGAAGCCTCATTTTTACGGCCACTGTACACGTCACTCAAATTGTAGCTAGCTATTTTTTTTTTTTTTTTTTTTGGGGTAATTTTTTTCTCAACTGTTTGCAAATGTGGTAATAAAGCGAGGAAGGCAAAAATTTCACTAGAGCCTCAGCGCGGGTCACGATTTATCATCATTTGACAAAAAGGGAAAGATCCAGAGTGGGTGAGCGGTGGGGGGGCATGGCAACTGCTTGGCGGCGGTCTTTCAAGCAACTGTGTACGGGAGTTGGCAGTGCCGCTTGTAACCACTGACACTTAACGTGTCATTTGAACATTTTATTAGACTTGACAATGAACTTTTGAACCGAAGGCGATGAAAAACCATTAACATGGCGGGTGGAAAATAGCAGCAACAGCCAAAAGAAACAAAAAACTAAGTGAAGTTTCAACTTTCACATTGACAATTTGGTACAAAACAATAAAAAAACAAAAAGGATTGAGGGAAAATTTTCAATGTGAGAAAGGGAAAATTGAGCTATAAAATATTTGCAATAATATGATAATTGGCATAGCGATATATTATATATATATCTGTGTATAGCAGGGATGCAAACCACTCGAAATTAAGGACTGGTTCGGTTCAGTGGTTCATACAGTTTCTGAACCGCCGGTTCGGTTCATTACATGGTTTTTGGAGCTAGCTGAACCACGGTTTCGGTTCGGTTCGGTGGATCACAAAGGCACATTATGAAATATTATGATTGTTGTAGTAATGTGACTTGTCGAACACTTTTGAAATTTAATTCTTATAATCCATTTAAATATTTTTAAAATCCTTAGAAAAATGTCCAATGCTTATTATGTCGGATTTCCAGGAGTCGTCTATAAGTTCCTAGATGAATACTCTCGAAAATTGAGAATGTCTGCTAGAAAAGAATACGTACTATGCACCTTAATTATTATATTTATCATTTTATTATATCATTATTAGGCTTAGAACTGAATCATAGCTGAATCAGCTCAGAAATAAAAGGGCTGGTCCTGAATTCATGACATCATTTTTTGAGAATTTGGGCCATGGATTTTACTCTGACATGTCCTACTACGTCATGACCTTAGTTGATTTTAGGCATGATTTCAGTCAGAGAACTGAACCGAACCGAACCGTTTTTATTTGTGGTTTTCGGTTCGGTTCAGCAATTCTGAAAGGAAGCCGGTTCGGTTTGCGGTTCAGTTCACCGGCTGGAATAGGCGGTTCAATTCGGTTTAAAATCGGTTCGGCTTAGAACCGGTTTGCATCCCTGGTGTATAGTCTTCACTCAGAAAATTTCAAAATAGACATATCTCCGCGGTAAGGAAAGTTCCTTTCGGTTTCAAAATATATTTTATAATTCTGTTCCCCACTTGACTTTCATTCAAAAGAAACATAAACACCTTTGTTAAACTCAACCCCGAATCCAATTGCCAAAATGTTTCACATTTGTTGATAGCCAATTCCTCAACTCAACCACAACCTACCCACCAACTTCAAATGAAACAAGTTAATTTGTCACCAGAATTGTTCTACGAATTGTCTATCTCTACATTCTCCATTCATATCTCCAACGTCTATCTTTCATACGACGACCTTGCTGGGTAAACACCAAAAGCAATCAACTACCATGAAATGTATGTTTTGGACTATAACAAATTAGCAAAAATTGCACTGCCATAATAAATAAACCAAAATGGAAAAAGGCCCAGAGACAAAACAGAAAAACAAAAAAAAAACATGCCTTAGGAATTTTTTAATTTAGATAATTGAAACCGTGAGTGAATTATAAAACAATAAAAAAAAAAACAATGCCCACCTAAAAATTGTGAAGTGGATTATTAATAAAACATTTCGGTGTTAATTGTTTAATCAGACAACAACATTTTGCCAATGCACGCAATATTAAATAATGATAAACAATGAATGGCCAACAACAAAAAATTTGTTATTGTTAAATTATCTCTGAAATATGAAGTGAATTTTTGTGATTTTCATTTTAAATGTTTTTTAAATAATTTAATGCATCATTGCGATGGAATTTTTTTCATTGCGGTGATAATTACATGAGACTTGCGTAACAACATTTTGGTTTCATAAATATTTCATTAAAATAATTTCCTGTTATTGGAAATGTGCTGTGAACTTCAAGTAATGCGGCTTTTGCCGCAGGATGTTGCTGGAAAAAAAAGTATGGAAAAGAGGAATTTAATGTAGAAAATCCAAATTAATTAGGGCTTCTAGTTATACACTGGCTTTTTTTTTTGATAGAAATATTGACCAATGATAATGACGAATGTAGTAGATTGGTTTTTATTGATATTGTAATGTTGATATTAACTCACATAATGCTTTTATTGACAGACCGTAAGCTAGAGGGAGATGATAAACCATAACTCTGCTTGCTTTAACGTCTAACAGTTGTAGGGCTGAAGCTCTACAGAACAGCCTAGGGTTAACCTACAGAAGAAAGAGAAAACGAGAGAGCTAAGCTAACCTTACCTTACCCATGCAAGTGCTCGCTAAAATATTTTCAAAAAAAATACTCTTTCCCATTTTCCCACCGATCGTTTGTATGGGAGCTAAATGATATAGTCATCCGATTTGGCCAAAAATTTGTAAAATTATGTGAAAGCATGTGAAACAAACAAATACCGCATTACAGGCTGCTACCATTAAAAACAAAACAGTTTTTCTTAACAAGACTGTTTT
This sequence comes from Lordiphosa andalusiaca, assembly GCA_035044965.1. Lineage (NCBI taxonomy): Eukaryota > Metazoa > Arthropoda > Insecta > Diptera > Drosophilidae > Lordiphosa > Lordiphosa andalusiaca. Next base: position 230,033 of record JAWNNM010001363.1, on the reverse strand, counting down.
TTGGACCTATCTTTAGTATGGCAGCTATACCATATAGTTGTCCGTTTTTAAGAAAACTTGGTAGAATTCTAAAAAAAACATAGAAAATCTACGACTACAAAGTTTGGAGACGTTTCCATTGAAAAAAAAAAGTTTTTCATACTAAAACTAGTTTTGCGACCGATTGTTCCTTTGGCAGCTATAACCTATAGTCATCCAAATTTGGCAAAACTTTGAAGAATTGTGTGAAAGCACATAAAATGAATATATGCCAATTTTAAAGAGGTTTACATTGAAAAAATATTGTTTTTCTTACGAAGACTATTTTTCTAACCTTACCTTTCTATGGCAGCTGTACGATATAGTTATCCGATTTCGATAACCGATTGACCTTGGCAGAATCATGGAGAAGCATAGTAAACTAGTAAATACGGAGTTTGGACACGATTGCATTGAAAACCAAAAAGTTTTTCTCACCAGAACTAGTTTTCGGATCGATCGTTCTATGGCAGCTATAATCTGCAGTCATCCGATTTTGACCAAACTTTGTAGAATTGTGTGAAAGCTTATGAAATAAATATATGCCATTTTTAAAGAGGTTTCCATTGAAAGGAAATAAGTTTTTCTTACCAGAACTAGTTTTTCGACCGATTGTTCCTATGGGAGCTATGAGATATAGTCATCCGATCGGGTCGGTTCCGACATATTAGTAGTGTGAAGCAAAAAAAAGACTCTGTGCAAAATTTCAGCTCGATAGCTTTAAAACTGAGAGACTAGTTCGCGTAGAATCAGACAGACAGACGGACGGACAAAGCTCAATCAACTCAGCTCGTCACCCTGATCAAGAATATATATAGTTTATGGGGTCGGAAATGAATATTTTTATGCGTTGCATATTTCTGGGCAAAATTACAATACCCTTTGCAAGGGTATAAAAAGATGAGTTAACGTTTAACTTCAGATTTCATTAAATAAATGTCTCCGAAAAATACCAAAAAAATATTCTTTATCCGACATCGCATCGAAAAAATATTCGATAACAATAAAGCGTAATTTTTTTTACAAAACAAATCGATATTTCGATAGTTTTCCTCACCATATCATAATCTATCTCCGATTTAACTCATCAAAAAAATATTCTACAACAATATGGCGTGTTTTTTGGACAAAAAAAATCAATATTTCGATATTTTACCCTACAATTTTATAATCAATCTCCGATTTATGTCAACAAAAAGATATTCGATATCAATATAGCGTATTTTTTGGACAAAAATATCAATATTTCTATATTTTCAAATATGTTTTACGATATTTCAAAATCAAGTATATTGTTGCCTACCAAAAGCATTGAATCTACTTAGCCTTGCGCAGTCGTATTCAAATCTCTCAATTTTTGACATCTATATGCATATTGGAGACACTTCATTTGAAATGAAATTCTGTAGATATTTCTGGGAACCTACTTCATTGACAGAAGTAGTATCTTCGTAATTACGCATAGAGTATTTAACTCTCATGGTATAATTAATTTTTACTAAAGCGTATCACTTATCAATGAACTGAAATAAGTCGAATAGATGAATAGACATTGCAGACTTTACAAAATTTAATTATTTTTTTTTTTGCAAATAAACAGAACCCCATTTAATCTCCCATCAATGGTTCACCCAATGTACGCACAAGCCCTCATATCAATGCATATTTCATCAATTGCGAAATGTTTTCAGTAATTAATACCTTTAACTGCCAACTCCGCCCATTGAAGTTTGACGTCATCAGCAACATCAAATCAATTACTTAATTCTTAGCCTCAACAAAATGTCAAATGCATCAGAAATAAAAATAATACAAACATGTTGAAAACTAATTAAAGAAAAATAAGAAACACGTCAAACCAATTAAAAACGGCAGCAACAAATGGCACTTGTTAGAGAGACCCAGCCCAAATCTAAGTAGAGTCTAGGGACTTGCAATTGGTGTGGTGATTTTGGTTTTGGTTTATTTTTTTGGCCAGCAAATCTCATTATGAGACTTCAACTTGATAAAGGTGTGTCCCGTCCTCCCCATACACCGAAACAACAGTCGCAGTTTACTTTCTAATACATGAACTTGGTGGCCAATTGTCGGCGATTGTCAAACAGATTTGGAACAATTCCTTCGAAAGGTCAGTCCAAACCTTCGCCCACCCGCCCATAATAACGAGCCCAATTTAATTCACAACAGCAACAACAACAGCGACCACAAAATGGCACGGCTAATTTATGTTTATTGTTTATTATTTCTTTGGGCTAGGAATTGCATTTTGTATGCATTTGATTATTTTTAATGGTTTTTTAGTGGAGCCCAAAACCCTGATTGAAATTTATGTGTGTTTTGTTTTCTGACTTGGTTTATAAATAAATATCTATATTTTTTTGTTTCTCGGTGCGTTTACGGGCACTTACCGACATTTATGTATATTTTTTCCAAGCTTCGTCCATTAAGTATTGTTATTTATGAAATGCATTTTAATGTCTTGTACTTTTTTCAATTGCTTAGATTTTTATGTTTAGGAAAGGAATTGTTTATGGTTATTGGTTATTAAAGCAGTCTTAAAGGGTTTTCCCCTAAACTGAAAGAATTTGCGACCCGCCTATTTGATATAAAAAATGGTAATTAATATCCCCCCCTCCCCCACTTAAATGGACCACAGCTCGCGCGGCTAACAAGCCCATTGAAAACAGAAATAACCCAACCTGCTCATAACTCGCAGCAAAAAGTCTTTTTAATGAGCCGCCGTTTGGTCAAGTGATTGGCTACTTTTAGGCCAACATTTGCAATTCCTTTTTTGTCTTTTTTATTTAAATATCAAATCAATAAATTTAATGCTGGAAAAAACACACACAAAAACTGCAACAATATAAATGCAACTGTCAAGTGTAGCACACGAATGGTTGGTGGAGGAGGGTGAGGATGGGGAGCCATTGTGGGGTTAATGTAAGCATTGTGAGACCATTTTTGGTTGTCGCTGAACTTTGTCATTTGGCAGTCCTGGGAAATCAAACACAAGCACTCGCTCTCTCTTTCTCTCTCTCTTTTTTTTATCAATTGCGATTAACTTTTGGGTTCCCCAGCCAAGCTCCTGGCGGCCGAATACTTTCGGCTATTCACACCGAATGCTTGCCGAAGAAATGAAGCAGTAATTGTCAGAGACAGAGAGAGAGACGGAGAGCCTCTCTTTTTGGGGAACACTGGTGTAGAATGTGAGATGGCTTGTATGCCAGTTATGTGGCAGTCTATTCAGACTGTGTAAAATACATGAGAATACTAATAATATCACACTGGCAGATGTTCACAATTGTAAAAGCAACAACTGGCACCTAATAATATGTCAAAATGCCAGTATGTCTAAACGCACCCTTGGTCGAAAGGAGTACACTAAATAAATACAAATTCAACTACACTACAAAGTAGATTTATCTCAGATTCGGGTGCGGATTCCTCCGAAGAACTCCGTCAAACAAATTGTCGTGTACCACTCAGAATTGATCGTCCCAAGTTGGGTCACCTGACCCTTTCGGCCTAAGAAACAGGCGACCATTTGCTTCGTGGGCGACTAATTTTTTAGGAAAAACCCTCATAATTACTTTCTATTTTGGTTTCCATGTATATCCATGATCTGTCGCCAGTGACGATCTTATAAAGGTCTTTTAAAGCACCTTGATCGTATTTTGTCAGCAATGCAATCAAATAAACCTTTGGGCAAGTTCATGCAAAATCTGACATATGTTGGGGTAACTAGTGCTTAGAGACGCCTCAACATGACAATCTTGAATTATCAGTTCACGCTCAACATTTTGTGGCACATTAATGGATGTAGGACGATCTTTAAGGAATTCCATTCTGAGATAACTACGACCACGATCAAATTAAAAACCTCAAACCACTTGAATCAAGAAAATAAGCAACAATTTACAACTTGAAACACCTCATTCCTATGGCAGTTACACGAATCAGTTATTCGATTCGATACAATACACTTTTTTAAGTTTACCTGTTACTTGCGTAAAATGAAATGCCGTAGAATGATTATTTTTCATATAAATATAAATGGTAGAACATCTTGTTAGAAATAGCCGTGCCTCTCATTAGACCAAACCATAGTCTTGAGAGCGGATCAAAGTTTGTAGTGCAATGGATTCAGTTCTGGGCTACCAGCAGGCCAATTATTCATACAAAAATAAAGTTGTATACATGACTCTTTAGCCGGGCTTGAGTCGTTTTTGCCTTGTGAGCTGGAATGAAGTCTTGTTAAAGAGACCACCGCTTCAACACCCTTTCCAAAACGTACGAATAAACTTTCGTCGATATTTTGATTTCTGTTTTAACTAAAATGAAACTTGATGACCCCATCAAAACCAGCACATAAACTGAATGGTAACCTCCCTGATCTTTTGAAAAAGGAAAGGTCACGCAAGATACTTGCAAACAATAAGGAGGCATACGTCTCAAGACCGAAAACGGAAGTGGGCTTTGGTCTGCTTTTAGAGAATAGAAATAAAGTTTACAACAATTTTAACGATCTAAAATTATGTTTCTAATTATATAGATGATACACAAAGTAATTTTTAAAAGGAAACTCCGATTCGTAACCTGACAAGGTATTCTCTCTACTGACGCACTTTTAAAATGTTGCATAAAAGAAATTTATTTTATATAAAAACACAAATTTAATTCTGAAAATTATATGGAGCATAAAATGAATTGACTTTCCGTGGAAATGACCATCCGTCCTACTTGCCACCTGGTGCATTCCTACATTTTCCTCACTTCTATTCCTATAGTCAAAGCATAAAAGTCGATAATGCATAAAATGAATTGACGTTTCTAGTTTTTAACTCAACCTACCTGGTGCGCTCGTACAATATTAAAAATGTAATAAATATAGGAAAATAGATAAATTAATTAAGAAGGTAACAAAAGATTTTTGCTAATAGATCGAATAAATTCGAATAATTCAATTAAGTAAATCCTGCACCGCACAACCTCTCTCTGCGACGTTCGCATTCTCAGTGTCAAAACTAAGGCCCCTTTGGAAGGGAGCAACATTAGTAATTTCAACTTGATGTGATCCCAGTAGACCTGGACAAAACACTCAGTCCACTTTTGTCAATGTTCGTGCTATATGCCTACATTTTCCTCACTTGTGTTTATCATCCAGTCGAAGCAGTAACTTCGCTTACAAAATTTATTTTTGATATCCAATTTGTTTCTGGAAGAAACTTTTTCATCATTTTTTTTTGAGTTAAACAGGTAAAGTATAATTCCCGAACTTACTCCGAGGCTTAGATATGATAGCTTGACCTGGCTTGGGTGCATTTGAATTCCACAGCAGATCAACTATCAACAACATGCCGAGACCCTGGAGTTGCTTATATAATATGTCGAACCATGGACGACTGTTTTATATGATTTCTGAGAAGCCCGAACCGGAAAGGTCTTCTTTTCGTTTAGTTACTCAACATGAATATGTGAGCCCTGTCTTGCATGAGGCGCCGTCTCCGGATGAAATATTATTGAATGAGTCTGAGTCTAAGTCCTCGGAGATTAGCGTGTCGTATATGCCAAGGCGGTATGGTTTGAAAACTCAACGTGGTAAGCAGATTAAGGGTATTGCGAAGAAGGGAATATTTAAACGGAAACAAATAAAGATGTACAAAAAGCCGTTGAGGACTGTAACTGCTCGAGGAGTCGAGATATATCTTCAGAAATTGAAGCCTGCAGGTACTCTTGGGGTATCGAAATCGAGGCTGCAGCTGCCTGACGATTCTATGGATAACTTGGAAAGCAAAATAGATAATAACAAATCTGCAATGGCGTCAAAGTTTTGGTTGAAGCAGCTTAACTGGAATGGATGTATGGTTAAGATGCTAAAGCTCATGTTAATTGTCGTGGCGCTGTGGGCCTTTATATACGGAGATCCGATAGAACGTATAAGTGGCGCAATAGGGGCACTAATCAGGGATCGACCCAGCACGAAAATTAAGACCAAAATCGACACCGATGGTCTCTACTGCAGCCGGGAGTGTGCGAATTTTTCAGTTTAGTAGAGTGTGTTAATGTTTATGTTGATATGTGAGCTAGGAATGACAAACAACTTGCCTGTTATATTGTATATTGTAAAGGGGGGAAGACTGTGCTCCATATTAAAATAAATCAATTAATTTGTCAACACTTGGTACGGTGGAGGGGAGTGTCTTGTATACTAACCCGTCCTAATCTGTCTTCAAACATTTCTATGTGTAAAACTAGCTGATTGCCTGCATTTGATTAGCATTTATGTAGGTATTGAGAAGTGTATTTGAAGTGACTCCATCATGGCCATCCATTTTTCTGCTGTTAAAAGCATTTTTCAGAAAGTAAAGCTTATAAGGTATACCTAATTCTAGTGTCATAGAGCATATAATATCCATCTTACAAGATCCGATACAATTATCTATGAAATCCTTGAAAGGCAAGCAGCTGATACAAAAATTTGGCTCGAGATTTTATGCTTTCGCACAACTTTTAAACAAAGACAATACCACTAAGAAGGCTGGTAGATCGTACAGCTGTTTCAAGAGGAGCCCCACCCTCTACCATCAGTAATTAATGCCTACCAACGGAATGTAACTCAACAGTCTATCCATGCCTGCGGTGGCATAACCGTTTGGGAATTTCAAAGCACCATGCGTGCAAAAACATTGAGAGGCGAAAGTTAACTTCGGCTCGGCCGAAGTTTGACTAAGACTACTTTATGGATCTTACTTTTCTCTGAGAGCTATACTATCAAGACCACCGATTTCAACTAAACTTAGTGAAATCATGCAAAAACCTTACAAACAAACATGCTAGCACTTTGGAGTCGATTCCATGCAAAACAAAAATGTTTTGCTTACTAAGACTACTTTTCAGAATCTATTTTTCTATGACAGCTATACCTTATAGTTGTCGGATTTCGACCAAACCTGGTAAAATCATGGGAAAGCATAGCCAACTAAGAAATACAAAGTTTGTAGGCGTTTCCAATGAAAACAAAAAAGTTTTCCTCACTAAAACTAGTTTCTCGACCGATCATTCCTATGGCAGCCATGGCATATAGTTATCCGATTTTGACTAAACTTTAAAGAATTGTGTGAAAGCTTCTTAAATTAATTCATGCCAATTTTAAAGAGGTTTACATTTAAAACAAAAAAGTTTTTCTTACTAAGACTATTTTTCTAACCTTACATTTCTATGGCAGCTATACTATATAGATGTCCGATTTCGACCAAATTTGGCGGAATCATGGGAATGCATAGCAAACTAAGAAATTTAAAGTTTGGAGGCGTTTCCATTGAAAACAAAAAAGTTTTTCTTACTAAAACTAGTTTTTCGGCACATTGTTTCTATGACAGCTATATGCTATAGCCATCCGTTCCGTCCGGTTCCAATAAATATGCGGCGTATTTGTATTAAAAGACTTCGTGCAAAGTTTAAAGAATTATATATGGTATATTTACCAATTTAATGTTAACTTGATCCTAGATATTCATCCCATGGACCTGAAAATAGCATATGAAACCATTAAGAAAGTCTGTCAAACCGGACTATTCGAAAACAGGAAATTATATAGTCAAAGAATGAATATTAATAAATATGCAAGATAAATGGATGCTTCTTTTAGAGTATATATAGAGCGTCAGTCTGCTTGTGTTTTGTTAGATCACTCGAACCGGAACATAAGCCGAACCCTGTAAATTTAGAGCCTGTTGAAACAGAACCCAAACCGAACCACTTTTTTTTGAAAGAAGGCTTGTCCCATACAATAACTTTAGGCACATTATATATGATCAATTATGTTTGCTTTTAAAAAAGAATTCGTGTTTTGATTAAGTAAGTAATATACTTCATAAGAACGCATGATTATGCTAAGCATGAATTTTGAAGCCTTAATAATTTCTGAAACATGGCTTTGAACCACTTTTGAAACGCTTCAGAACCGGTACATAACCTGTAAAATATCAAACTCTTACCCACACAGCGAATTTCATTTCTAAGAAACAGCTCTGAACCACTTTTGAACTGTTTCTAACCGATTTCGAACCGGTTCACAGACTTCAAAGTTCTTTTCGGTGTAAAAATTCTAGAACTATATTTTAATGAATTTGTTTAAGTGGCAATATTTTTATTTCCTATATTAATTATCTCCATGTTTTCTTTTCTTACAGGTAAGCCTTCCCTTTCGAATTGTGAGCTGAGTAAGTAGGAGTGAATTGTTGCCAATCGAATTCGTTGTTAGGGTGGGTGAGTACTCACTCACTCTAGGACAGGATCTAGGGCACAGCCTTGCTATTTGCTCAAAACAATTTGCATTAGTGATTTTGTCACAAATTTTCTGTCACATTTTCCATTATAAATTGACACTTTTGTACGAAAATGAACCACCTCCTCGTTTTCCCATGGAGTATCATAAAATGCACAAAATGCAAATATGTAGATCAATTGAACAAATGGGGCGGTGTTCCCCAACACACTCGAATCATGTCACAATGTCAAATGATCCGCCTTTAATGTTTTGCCGCCAAAAATTTTGTCGCAATTTGCATAGTGGCGCCGCAGCTTCTGTCGCAATTGCGAATGCCCCCTCCCTGGGGGGGGGGGGGGGAAGCGAAATGTGTGAGTTTTATGTGCAATTTTTCTCAATATTTTCCATCTGCCTTCATTTTGATTGATTTGTTTTGCCAAGTGACGCACAACACGACATGGCGCCAGATTTTTGATTGAATGGTGGTTTTTTTCCTCGGGATATTGGGACCAAGGTTGGTTTTCGGGTTGGTTCCTCACTTTTGCACTGCGACACATTTTAATGGGCAGCTGTTTGGCATTTCGAAGACTTCACACATGTTTAATTAACTCGAAGTCCAACATTTGGTTTCCATTTCGTGCGTCCATCACAAAATCAAATGAAAAACATAACTCACAATAAACCATAAGCAAATTGCCCAAGTAGAGACGACGACGCCCCTGAACAACTCTAATGATAAATGACAATTAGAAAATCATTCTCTGAGAAAGTTGTGGGAAAGAAAGTTTTGATTGTTTGTTATGCAATATTCTAAAAACGCAGAGTGAAAGTTGGGAAAATCTGTACTCATCTTTAATAGACTTTCAATTTTAGTGTAGCGGGTGTTTTCGGTGAACACAGAAATTTCCCCAAAAATTCCAGCTGAGCAGCAGCCGCTGGCATCTCAGCTTCATCATCATCAGCATCAGCATCATCATCAGCAAGTGATCTTTATCTCCATTGGCCTGCTGAGAATTTTCGTGTGGGCTGACACACTCCAAGTCAAGAGTCTCTTCGGAGCTGGCTTATTAAAAATTCTAATCACATGCAATCACTCGGGTTTCGTTTCTCGAGCTACTCTTCGATTTTGGATTTGGTTTTTGTTGGGGTACAATGGCCCAAGAGTCGCCGACGCTTATCGATTAATCATCAAATTAAAAATTACCACAACCAAAAGCGTGGAGCGTGTCCAAGAAAGAAACAAAAATAAAGCAATTGGAACTTCACTTGGCTTGTGTTTTGTTAATTTTTTTTTTGGCACTTAAAGTACGCCGGTTTGGCCAATTTAAACCATATCTAGAATTTCATGGTACCGAGAAAAAACCACACGAATTTCGATTATGTTTTTTTTTTTTATCCGTCTGCCTAAATTGGCAATTGTTTGGTTTATTTTTTATTTTTTTTATTTTTTCAGGGTTAAAAGAGGAAATCTGTGTAAAATATCAAGGTCTAGAAATGGTATGTAGGCAGATAATTGCTCAAGTTTTTGTGGGTTAACCTATTGAAAGCGAAAAAAAATTGGCAATGGAATTGGTTAAAGAATGATGGTAAAGTTTGATGTCTGGTAGGAAGTTGTTAAGACAGGCGAAATGAATAAGAAATTAAGAATCAAAAGATATGAAAAGAAATACAAAAATAAGCTGAAAAAATGGATTGAAAAACAAAAATAGCAAAAAGTCGCCCAAAATTAAGAGAAATTTCGGAAAATGAAAAGAAGCTGAGCAAAAGTGGAATGTATGTATTTAAAAAATTCCACACACAGTCGAACTTCTATATAGTGAATCTCAAAGAGACAAAAAGAAACTTCGTTAAATAGAAAATTCATGAAATAGAACTGTTTTGAACCGAACCGGTTCAAACCCAGGACTACGAATTTTATTTTACTGTGAATCGAACCTCTATAGAAATAAAAACTGAACCCGAACCTGTTCCGAACCTAAAATATCGGTTCAGTTCAACACAACGACACAACATAACGATTCCTTCTGTTATTCAGTTGGATTTGATCGACTGAGTCTTAAAATGGGCAGCAAAGTGAATTAAAAAAAAATCCTACAATAGCATTCAGAACTATTTACAATATCCCCCTATGTTTTTTAAGATTTTTGACTCCAAAGATTTAATAATGATTCACATAGGATCTCTTTTTCTTCAAAACCTTCGAAACGATGTTTTACTTAATTGTAAATAATATTTATAATATTTAATATATATCTACCATTCTCGAACCAAAAACAAACCCGATTCCCATACGATTTGAGTAGTTTTTAGGTCGAAAGCGAATGTTAGAATACACAGGATTAAATTAGCTTCTAAAATTTAATATATAGTATAATATATTTTATATTAACCATTGTGTCCAGCAAGGACTGAACCAAGTCGCGAACCAAAACCTTCTTCCAAAAACCGCGAACCTGAAATTTTTGAACCCTAACCATTGATAATGTTGGTTTAGCATGCCGCCCTGGCTTAAATATTGAACGAAATTGCAGTGTTCAGAATATTTTTTTGCTATCGCTGTACAGAATTTCATAATAGAGAAGTTCGTCTGTAATTTTGTTATTTTTTTCTTTATTTTATGTTCTTTTTATTGACAGCAAGGAAAGGGCAATGGCAATGTAAAATAGTTTGAATCAAAGTTGTCAGAAAATCTTGACAGCATTTTCAGATTGAAACCAAAAATGGATCACTTTCCCGTCTCCAAATTACATCATTCTAGCAAATAATAAGAATAGGAGCAGGCCCCTCGTTAGCACATTTCATTTATGTCGTTGTTTTTTGGAATTCTTCAGCATTATATGTATCAGACCTTCTCCTTCTATTTGACTTCCCACCCCCATTTTCGCAAGAACTTGATATTATTTTGTTATTTATTATTATTGCTAAGCATGCCACAGACAAAACAAAACAATTGAGGCAATCGTTACATCAACACACAAAAGCTGAGCGACAAAAAGAATATATATGTATATGTATATGTATACATATGCAAAACACAATATGTTAAAGTCGTAAATTAATTTAAATATGTGCAACCTAGGCAAATATTGATGATCAGCGCAAACCGCCAACGACATTTACATTTCGCTTTTAATTTTAAGGAAATTTGCAAGCAAAGACTTTTCCAACCGACTCGCCTCGGCTTATCACTCCACCAAATTTGTCATCAGCTTGTAATGCGCGCCGCCACATGCCGCAGATCGTTATGAAGTTGCCGGGGCCCGAAAGAATTGCAACGTACCTACATACGTACGCGTGCGCTCAGCTGCTCGTCAAACCGCTTACGACGAAGACACTCGTTTTCTGTGTCTCCTTCTGTGTCTGTCTGTCTGTCTGCGCGATCGCTCGCTCGCTCGCCCGTCTCAAGCTTGCAAACGTAGCGCAGTTCAGTTGGCTTTCAGCGTTCGTCGTGTCCACAACGTAAGAAGAGCCCAGGCGCTTTGGCGCTCGCTGTAAACTTGACTTTGACTCTCCGACGGTGTCTCTCCCACGCCGCTCGCTCTGACCGTGAAGTGAGTTTCGTTTCGTGTCGTTGCGATTCGTTCTGTGTGTGTTTCCGAAATTCGAATAACTGTGTTTTTTGCCCGTTTGCGGCCTGCTGCTGCAGCTTTTTGTTGTCGATTTTCGGCCCAAGTTCATTCACGTTTCATCATCATAATTAATGTAACGTAACGTTCGAAATTAAATTGCAATTTGCAAGACTCTGGCCTGTGCGTTTTTCGGGGCATTTCCGTTTAATTTCGACTTCGAGACGCATTCGAGCGCAACAATTAATTGTGGCTGATTTACGATTGCCCGTTTTTAACACCAAACACCAGCAAAAAAGTGAAATTTTTGCAGTTAAATAATATTTACATATGTTAATTTTAGCCAAATTGATAACCGTTAAAGCGCTCAGCATAAAACAACTTCAACAAAACAAAAGTGCAAACAAAAAGCAAACTGCTTCAATATATACTTTTTGTTAATAGAAAACGTATCTCAAAATTGAATGGCCGTGAAATTGGTATGCAAAATTGAAAGTGTGTGAAAGGAATGTCAATATTTTGACAGCAAAGTAAGTCAACAAATAGAATTAAGAAAGAATCAAGAACACTGAAAGAAAGGTTTCTCGGAATATTGGGAGCCTATGTGTGATAAATGGTGATCTGGATAGTGCTTAGATTACATAGCCAAGTTTTCAAGACTGCGTTATAAATACAGAAGGTAATTCAATATTCTAGAGAGATTAGATGAGCTTAGATCATAAAGCCAAGTTTTCAAGCCTGCTTTATAAACACAACATTCTAGAGAGAACAATATCAATTTTCAGATCGATCAGTTCTATGAAACCTATACATAATCTCATCAAACATTTATAATTTCGACAAGCAATTGAAAGAGATTCTCAATGTTGAATCTAACCCATCTTCACTAAGAAAATAATAGATCTTATATCAACAGAGATAACAAATCAACCTATCAACCCAAGATTAACAAGCATGTTCCCGTTTTTGCTTCCGATCAAATCAGACGGAATCTTTATTTGTTAAATGTTCTCGCTTTGGAAAGCATCAGATTTCCATTTATTTTTCATTTGACACTTTAGATGGCAATGAGAACAGGTCAGAATATTCCAAATATTAATCTTACTTAAAGAATATTGGATTAAAATGCCTGATGTAATCTACTTTTTAATTTTAAAAAGAAAATGCGAAAGATGAATATTTTCCACTTTGGTTGATTGTTATTAATTTACTTAAATCTTTTTTAAAAACACAAAAAATGAAACAATTTTCTTTACTTTATTCTGTATCGATCTCGATAACACCAGGCATGTTAATAGGGATCTCAAGCGTGAGAGTGAGTGATAAAAGAACTCAACCGAGCTTAGCAAACGCATTATGAAAGAATCCCAGTGGTGCAGAGGCAAGACCGTTGCCTTAGAATGGAATGGAATAATTTAGTCTTGCTCTTAGAGAACTTATCAAAATAAAGATCTTTGATCTTGATTTTCTCCATGTACGAAACTATAGTTTGATCAATCCTATGGCAGCTTTATAAGAAGTTGAAATGCATTTGTTGTTCAAAGTCGCTTCGAAGCGAAACAGTTGAACAGGGAACCTGTCCACTAATTGGACATAATTATTGTATATAACTTTTTCTACGTTTTTTAATTAAATTCCATGCAATTCTTAGTTAAGAAAATGTTGTTTTGATGAACTTGTTTATCGCAGGACGAAGTTATTTTCAATTTACTGTGGAATTTATGAGTAAAAAGTAATCTTTTCTCAAAGTATGACGACAATCTGGAAGATCCTTTGTCGTACGTTACAGTTATTGGTTTTTAACACATATTCTAACGAAAGGACTTCTGACGCAGAATCGTTAATAAGTCGCTTATCGGTGTTCTATGTGACTTTCCTTCAGCGGAGAATTAAGTTGGGAATATGAGAGCTACATCAATATTTAATGAATGAGATTGCATAAATCCAAATGGGAAAGAAAATTACATATTTACACGAAATATACATTAACAAAGCGCACAGTTTTTTGGTATATTTGCCATTTGCAGGTGTCTTTGTTGTAGCTTTAGCCACAGGAGAGCTCATTGCTGAACTAAACTAAACACCAAATGCTTACAAATTTATTTGAAGACTACCCTAAGTTGCTATTTATCTCATCTAGAAAACTTTCTTTTATCAACGTCCAACTCAAGTACCCAACCATTGTTCATAAACTTACCAAATTTGTCCTGATTTGATCACCTGAAAAATGAAAAATATTACCACTCAACTCCCTAACTACATACATTTTCCATTGTTCCCAATTCTTTTGCACATAAGTGAGACATTTCCCCCTCTGCTAAAGTATTTCCTCAACCTACTAAACTTTGGGTTTGCTTTGCTCCAATTTGTGACTGGCCTTTTGTGCATTCATCGTCAACTTAAATGACAAACAACCTTTCACACTCTCGACTCACCACAGCGAAGTTCAAAATTCGCCTTGTCATTTTCGCCAGATCATTTCTGATGTCTTCTCTTCGTGGCCTCTCTTCTGCACAATTTGTGTCACATTTCCTTAGTAAAAGTTCTTTTCAAGACAAACACAAAGAAATAATTTGTATGCCAGGGACAAGCGTTTGGCCCAGGTTGCTCCAAATTGAACTACTTTCCATTCCGCTTGTCAGAGCATTAACATAAATATTTGAGATTGTGATTTGGCGAAAAAAATAAATAAAAATTAACGCTGTGTCAAATGCAACATAAATACAAATAAAAACGCACCATAAACATTTACCTACTTGGCGGCTGTCACTTGGCTTTCATTCAATTTGTGCACAAAAATTGTGAATGCAACTCCAGCAGTCGCCATAAAAACCAATCCGAACCGAACAGAAAAAAAGAGGCCGCCTCAAAAAAAAAAAAACAAAAAAAAATAGTTGAAGTTTTGTGACAAGAATTTGCAAATGTCAACGAAAATTGCGATTAAAAAGAATTTGGCCAAAAGGCACCCAAAACAAAGTGAACCAATTTGAAATTGTTGGTTGTATTTCTTCTTACACAACAGCCGAAGAATTCGCATCGGCTGGACTTCAAAGGTGGGGAAGATAATTTACTTAATGAGCAAATATGTGGAAAATGTCAAAGGAGTTCTGAAACAATTTTTTCGTGTCTCATGTCTTATCTTTCCGAGCAAACCAAATATTACCTTACTTCCCCCCCATACCCCACATACCCATTCAAGTTGTTGTTGTTAATGACAACTTTGCTTTTATTACAATGAATTCAAAACCTGACACTTGTACAAATTTAATTTTAATTCGGACACCTGTGGCTGACAGGTGAACACATACTTTATTTATATCTGCTGTAAATTTAATACACTTAAGTGTGCATATTGGTTTTATTATTTATGAAATGATAAACTTTTATGGCGGCTACTCATAGCTATTTCTTGTGTTTCAGTGATGATCACTGAAATTGATTTGGTTATGGTGTCATAATTGTTGATAAAAACCTAATTTATGGGGTATGGGTATGAAAGAAACTTGATGTCATCGTCCCCATAATGAACTCTCTCAAAATACAACAACACAACAACAACCAGAATAAAGAAAAAGAGGAAAATCAAAAACGGAATTTCACCCAACTAATTAGACCATAAAGATAGAAAACCCATCTTTTCTTACCTTGGCCGAACTAATTCGCTTAAGATATAGATAAACCACAACAAAGGTCACGCTTTAATTGATAAGAAAACACAATGAAGTTTTATATATGTATATATTTTTGTTGGTATAGAAATGTGCGGGGGGCTACTGTATGAAAACATTACCAAATTCAGTCAAATGGAAATCTTCTTAGACAATGACAAAAGTAGAGATGGCAGTGGAAAGTGTGTGACGCGAATGAAGCAGCGGTGGGCAACAGCCGCCTAGAATACTACTAGAAACCCAACCTATTTTCTACTTACTTACACTGAAAAAAAAAATCAATACGAAAAGGGGTTTGAAAACGGGGTGATCCCGTATATTGTTAAGCTGATCCCGGAAAAAAATTGATTTCACTTTCACTTTTTTTTTTAATCCCGAAAAAGAGGATCATTTCAAGCATTTTCCGGGATTACCCTGTTTTTGTTCCCGATTTCTGATTTTTTTTCTTTCTGTAAGATAAGATTCTGTAAGTAAGATACTTTCTTCAAAGCAAACTTCGAAAAGGAATAAGCTTAGCATATTTTTATAGATCTTTCCTCCAAAAATAAGTACTTAAAATAAAACTGGGATGATTTATTCAATTTCTAAATGTTGAATCTAGAGAAAAGGTTAACATGATGCTATCGGATGTTATTATAATAGAAATTAAATGAATAAATTTAAAACTAAAACTAATTGTTTATTTATATTTATGAAAATATGTTAAACATCTAATTTTATTGTTAATTCTGATCAAGTAAACACATCTCTTCCCATTCACGTGCCTCACACGCCCATCTCTAACGTTGAACTGCGCTTGAAGTGCCGGCATTTTGCCCCGATAAAGATCACACCCCAAGAGCAACCAGACAGGTGGCAGGTTAGTTCCCAGTTTCTGAACTCGAAAAACAAAACAAAAAAACTCAGAATCATGCCACAATTGAGTGCACTTTTGTTTCGTAGCCAGACACACAGACACAGAAAAAGAAAACCGAAACAGAGAAACACTTTTTAATAGTTTTGAACCTTTTTTTTGCGGCCCCCCCTCGCCGATGGCACTTAAAATGTGCAGCGAAGCGTGCCTTCCAGCAAAACTTCAGCGAAAAAGAACTCCTGGGGTCGGTTTCTTGTTTGCTTCTTCTTTATCTTCCTGCTCGGTTAAGTAATTAACCCATGTTGGCAAAACATTTAATTGTTCGATTGCAAATATTTCAAATACTTTGTCCGAGTTCAAATTAACTCAACTCAAAGATCAAAGTATTGTTGCCGACTTATTTCTGGCCTTTTTGCTACGGTTCTCGACATATTCAAAGCATTTTTTTAGGGCGGAGGGGGGGGGGGGTTATTAAATGTTCCACACTCATCATCATCATCAACAGCATTGTGAGAGCAGCTTCTAAGCTTCGACTCCGACTTCGGAGCACCAAATGTGACAAAACTTCAGTGAAGCCAATTAGCTGCTTCCGTAATTTCTTGGTATTATTTTAATTAGGTTTTTTGTTTTTTTTTTTTTTATCATTTTATTCAAATTGCCTTTGCCGGAGTTTTATATGGGTTGCGAAGATTTATTTGTGCTTATAAAAATTATAAAAGAAAAATTAAGCTGAAGCTGTCGGTTTGATTTATGTGGGGGAAATGCAGTTTTTAGATGCTCATCGTAATTCCTGTTAAAATTTTATATAAAAAGAGAAAATCAGTAACAGCGACTGCAGTGAAAAAAGTTGCAAGATTTTTAAAGAGTAGAGTTTAGAAAAGTATGCTGTGTGATCCAATGAGCTTCAGAGATATACACATCAAAAATTCAGAATCTATCATCAAACATTTTTCAGACTTAAAGTAAGTCAACAAATTGTAGAAAACGTTCACTTATGTATAGAATTGAGTACAAAACATAACATAAAAGTATGCAAGGGAAAATTCTTAATTTTCTTACAATTCCCAACCGGTTCTATCATTTCACTGATGCGCGCAATACTTTATACTTTCTTTCCGTTTCATAAGATTGAAGCTTTTTTAAACCGAGAACTTATGTTATTAGGTAATATCTCGGATTCCTCAAGTGCAACTTGAAGCAATTGAGAACTACAATACTTAAAAGACTCATTCTAAGAATGAGAACTCTTGTTATACCCATGGAAAGGGTATTAAAATTTTGCCCACAAGTTTGCAACGCATAGAAATATTCATTTCCGACCCCATAAACCATCTATATTCTTGATCAGGGTGACGAGCTGAGTCGTTTGTCTCAGTTTTGAAGCTATGGAGCTGAAATTTTTCACAGAGTCTTCTTTTTGCTGCACACTACTAATATTTCGGAATCGACCGGATCGGATGACTATATCTCATAGCTCCCTTAGGAACAATCGGTCGGAAAACTATTTTTAGTGAGAAAAACTTTTTTCTTTTCAATGGAAACGTCTCCAAACTTTGTAATCGTAGGTTTTCTAAGCTTTTATATAATTCTACCAAGTTTTGTTAAAATCGGAAAACTATATGGTATAGCTGCCATACAAAAGATTGGTCTGAAAAACAGTCTTAGTTAGAAAAACTGTTTTGTTTTTAATGGTAGCATCCTGCAATTTTCTATTTGTTAGTTTCACATGATTTCACATAATTTTACAAATTTTTGGCCGAATCGGATGACTATATCATATAGCTCCCATACGAACGATTGGTCGGAAAATGAGAAAACAAAGCTTATTATTGAAACTATTTAAGCGAGCACTTGCAAGGGTATAAAAACTTCGGCTCAGACGAAGTAAGCTTTGCTTTCTCGTTTTCAAATTAAATTGACATCGTTTTAAGAGCAATTCAATCTTAAAGTTGGCACAAAATGGTCTTAAAGTAGTTAAAATGAGAATGAGAATAAGAACTCTTGCTTACAGATTAAATTGAAATCGTTTAGGGGCTATTTCAATCGTAAAGTTAGGATAGAATGGTCTTAAAATATACGGAAATACTTTGAGTAGTTCGAGTCCATTTAATACTTTCTGACTTAAAGTAATTTCAATACCGTTTGTACCTGTTTTAAATACAAAGCGATTGATTCCTTGCATCAGCTTCGCTAATGGATATATTCAATACATTTTTGTATCCGTTAAGCATTATTTGTATCCTATAGCTTTCTCAGCTTTCCTTAAGCACAAACTCCGCAGCATTCTTAACCAACTCACATCCTTCTCAAATAATTCATACAACTCCCCCAACTCTCGCACTTCTTCTGGCTGAAAATGCGTTTAAGTCAAGTTTTGCCGCCAGCTTTGCCGCCGGTTGCGTATATGTGTGTGTGTGTGTGTGTGTGGTGTGTGTGTGTGGTGTGTGTGTTTGTGTTTAAATTCGACGTGTGTGGCAGCTGCCCAACCTCAGACGAAGTCTTCTCAGCCAAGCTGGCACTTTAGCTCGATATTTATGCAACGGCACACACTTCATCTCTCTCTCTCTCTCTCTCTCTCTCCGTCTCTGTCTCTTTCCCTCCCCTCCAGCTGCAATTTAAGCGCACATTTTTCTTGGCCACACATTTTCCTTATGCATAAGAGCTGCTGCTTTTCCAGCTCTCCTCCTGCCTCTCCTGCTCTCACCTTTCCATTGTTTGCAACACTTGGCGCTTGCCACATAACAACAACAACAACAACAGAAGTTGCAACTGCAACATATGCAACAAGAGCGTCCGCTATGCAACGTTGCATGACACATTAAATGCAAAACGGCAGCAGAGCTGCTGCAGAATGGTAGAAGGAGCGCGGGAACACTAAAGAAGAATTTTTGCCTGCCAACACCAAGAAGTCAGGTTCAGTCCCGGGTCTTGTCTTGGACTTGGGGGTTTTGGAGAGCAACGGTTTGTTGTTGTTGCTGCTGCTGCTGCTGCTGCTGCTGCTCTTTATTAAATAAAGAAATGCAGTGCACATTTTTTATATGCCCTATAAGCAAAGTGGTTCTCCAGTCAGGTATATGGGACTGGGCTAAAAGTGGGACTGCAAACCGAACAAGTTTTGTAGAAGCTGTCGAGCTTCATTAGAGAAGTTTTTGGTACGCATTTTAATTGAAAATGGCAATTAGTTAATTAATTAATTAATAATTTGATTATTATTCCTTATATTATTGTTTTTGGTGTGTGAGAAGAGCTTGTGTGGTACGCAGCGGTGAAAATCAAGGGGCCACTGTGTGCCCAACTCTGGGTTATACTACTTGTTTGAACAGACAATAAACATGTTGTGAGTGTAATTGAGTGTTTTTCTAGACCGAACTTAAAAATGAAGATTCCTAACAGGTTCTGGTTTAGGTATTTTTGTTGGTTCTGCTTAAGGTTCGGTTCAAACTTGTGCGGCAATTAATGATACTATCAACTTCAAACAATAAATACATGTTTATACCAGGTTCTGAATCGAACCGGTTTTTGAACCGAACCGAACCGCTTATTCCAACTGATGAACCGAACCGAAAACCGAGCAGGTTTCCATTCAGAATTGCTGAACCGAACCGAAAACCACAAATAATAACGGTTTGGTTAAGCTTTAACTCTGTTTTTCGGCCTTAAACATCAAATTCACAGCTAATTAGTTAAAGGGACACATCGACTTATCTGAATTCGTTTTTCGGTTATCGGAATTCTTTCCAATGTCGATCAGTCGATTTCGGATACGAAAATAGGTCTTATATTCAAAGTCTTGTGTTCTTTCAGGACCCAAAATAAAAGAGTAGTAGGATAGCCAGCTTCTGAAAATTAAGTGATCTCTTATTGCCTAAAACTTCATTGCTAAACTAAAAACATGATATACAGTTCATTGAGAAAAATATTCAAAAATTTGACACCTTCACATATAGGTAGGCTAAGCATTTCATCGATCACTTGAAGTTAGGTGCAAATGCAAAGGGATTCAAGAACATACAGGTTTTACTCACTTATCTTTGCCATTATGTACGGTTGTTAAGGATCTAAACTAGAGATTATTTGAGTTAAATTTGCTGGAACAACAATTGAAACACATCAAACTTCAAAATCTTCATAATCAGAATTTTTTAAACTAAACGAGTTTTAGGGTGGAAAAGCACAACCAACAGAGGCTTCTATAGAAATTACTTTAAAATGTTTACATTGATAAAATGCTCAGATCCTTTTAGGGCCGATTTCTCATCTCCCAATTAGCTGCTATGTGTCAGATAATCTCAGATTTTGCTCTGTTATTTGTAGGTTTATGTGATAATTAGCTCTATGTAGAAGATTGGAAAACTGTCCTTAATGTTTGACTTGGATATACTTTTAATCAGCGTCTTCTACTGAAAGTGAACCAACTCGGAAGCTTAACTCATTATTTCATTAACAGAGTTTCAGGCTCGAACCGGTTCGGTTCTTAAAAGGATTCTATTCCTGCTTTCAAGAAACTCCCTGTTCTGTCTTCAGTACACTTCGTTGGTTAATTTGTGGAGTCGTTAAATAAGTTCTAATACATTTTGGTTATTGTCTGGGTATTCATTTTGCACCATAGCAAAGTTTAATTAATATATTTTCTAAAAAATGTAGGTAAGTGCCCAAGTCGACTACTCTCCATTCTGTTCTCCCGTAGGTCTCTTATTCACTTTGTATTTTAGTGCTTTTGTTATTTTTGTTTTTTCGTATAATAAACCGGCTGTTTTGGCAGCTGTTCTTGCTTGCATCTGCTTAAGCTTAAGTTATGTTGTGTATTTTGGCTGACAAAATAATTAAAACTGTAGCGTTGACTAGTCAAGGTAACCACCATAATTCGAGCAGTTGTTCCCCTTAGACTTGTTCAAATGTATTCATCAATGAGTTCATCAATCAGCCACCAGATTGAACGAGTGTTTACCCATGCAGGCAGATGCAGAAATAACTCAAACTTCAGTTAAAACATATCTGCAAATTGTCAGACTTGTGACATAAGCGTTTAATCGACACCCCCGAAGGCTGGAAACACTTTAAATAATTGCTCGTCAAGCGGCTTTAATAAAATAATTAAAATGAAATATTCGAAGCTTTGCTCCTGCTTTCGCACTTCAGCAAATTGCTGAGAAAGAAAAGGCAAAAATCGGTAAAAACCACGAAGAAGCCACCGCAGAATGTTGGCCAAGTAGAAAAATGTGCGGGCTACCAATCTACGCATTTTTTTTTACCTCCTTCCCTGGCTCCCCTGCTCCCTCATCCCGTTTCAACGTCAAAAGAAGACCGACGAGCGTTAAAAATGTGATTTTTTTTTTGTAGTTTTGTGTTGTTCTTTTTGCGTTGAAGAAATTTGTTGAAAAGCATAAAAATTCAACAGAAAATATTAATTTCAATTATTTACGTTAAGCGCGCTCTGAGATTTTCTCACCATCATGAGAGCATTTTGTTTGCTAAATGTTTGCAATTTATTACAGGATTTTCCACCCCACCGCCCGCTTCTTGCCAGTTGGTGGGAAAACGCGTTAAGGCCAATTTATAATTATCAAGTACTGTAGGTGGCGGAAGTTATTAGTGCACGGTACAAGATGCAGTTATGTGCATTCGCATGTTGGCAGTGTGTAGTTGTGGAGTGCACTTCCAAAGAACTTTGGAGAAGGTTCTCGTAAGGCATTTGGCGGTCACTTTGGTTTGCTTCTAATTAAAGACGACACTTTGGCATGTTTTGCACGGAAATGCCACCGCAATAAGTGAAGAAGACGAGGTTGGTGGTTGGTGGTGGAAGCTGATGGAGTTGATGCGGATTCATTGTTTAAGTACCAAGAATTAAATGTTATTGAAGCATGCCAGCTTGATTGAGCTGAGAGTTAAGAGCTGGTTTTGGGTTTTGTTATCCAAGTGAGATTTGTATGCAATTGCTGTGAGAGGAAATCAATTTAATCTCGTTTCGTGTGCCACTAGTTGATCTGGTCATTTAACGAACCTCATCTCAATTGGCTATGCCATTTGTGGATCAAGTATGGAGTACTGAGTGTTGTATTGAAAAAACCCAACAAACATGAAAATATGTTGTGAAAATCGATTACTGAGTATCCAAAACTGAGTATCGAATAATGAATATCGAGTATTGAGTATCAAGTACTAAGCATGGTATTTAAAAGCCCATAAAACATACAAAAAATCACATACATATGGACTACAGCTTTCGGAAAATCGATTACTGCTTATCGAAAACTGAGAATCGAGTAATGAATGTCAAGTACGGAGTATCGAGTACTAAGTATCGTACTTAAAAACTCATAAAACATAATAATATCCCATACATTTGAACTTAAGCTTTCTGAAAATGGATTACTGAGTATCGAAAACTGAGTACAGCTTTCTAACAATCAATTGCTGAGTATGGAAAACTAAGTATCGAGTAATAAAATTGAGTATTGAGTATCGAGCATTATCTCTCGAATTTAAAAACCCAACAAACTTGAAAAAACCGCATACAAATGGAATACAGCGTTCTAAAAATCGATTACTGAGTATGGAAAACTAAGTATCGAGTAATAAATATCGAGTATTGAGTATCAAGTACTAAGTAATGGTATTTATAAACCCCTAAAACAAACAGAAAATCACATATATATGGACTTCAGCTTTCTGAAAATCGATTACTGAGTATCGAAAATTGAGTATCAAGTAATGAATGACAAGTACTGAGTACCGAGTATTAAGAATAGTATTTAAAAACCAAAAATACATAGAAAAACCCAAACACAAGGATTATAGCTTTCTGAAAATCAATTACTGAGTATCGAAAACTGTGTATCGAGTTCTGAGTATCGAGTAATGAGTCTTTAATAATGAAAATCAAATGCTTGGTATCTCTTTTAGCTATTTTTATGATATTTGAAGCAAAAATTGGGCTGCTTTGGACTTGCTATCCATAGTTTTGCTCAGCCAGAGGCACGTAATGGCTCAAAGCAATATAAACAGTTACGTTTCACATATTTGATATTTGAAGCAAAAATTTTGCCTTCTTTTTACTTGATATCCATTGTTTTTTTTTCCAGCCACGGGCACGTAGTGGTTCTTTGCGCCCTCAAAGCCATATTTGCAATTTTAGTATCACATTTTCTCACTCATAAATCCAAACACAGTTGCCTTTTATATGAGTTTTTGGTACTTAAGTTATGGTTTTTACATAGTATTTTTTCACACATCATTTTCCTCACAGCTGCAAATCAAATAAAATCATTTTTAACAGCATAATTTTGTCTGAAATTAATTATCTAATTGTTCTTTCACCAAACAAATCAAAGCCATTCATTCAATTCTCACAGCTTTAGTTTTTAATCAAAAAATTGGCAACACTCTGAAAAAGTTCACAAGTATCAACAACCTTTCACACGAATCTCTCTCTCTCTCTCTCTCTCTCTCTCTCTCACCATATGATGTCGGAGACCCCCTGAAAATTACAATTAAATCTAGCCTCAGCGCTTCCCAGCGGGTAACTAATGTGAAAAAAATGAAAGAATACAAAAATTGCCGAAAATTATGAAATTGTTATGGCATACGCTGAAAGAACCATGTTATTTAATTGCCAAACCAACAAAAGGTGGAATAAAATGAGAGAAATTATACAAATTAAAACGCACTTTGAGTTAACTCAGTGTTGAACCTTTCGGGTGTAATAAAAAATTTGGTTAGCCACAAGTTATGCATAGTTCTGCTAAATACCAACGATTGTCTCATGTTACACTTGATACACGAAGATTAATCGACAAGTCGAAGCTCTCATGACAACTACAAAGTGAAGGAGACGGCGATGGCAATTTAATTTCTTGACTAATTTGATAAATTAAGCGTGGAAAATCTTGACGGCGCCCAAAGCTTTACTATTATTATTGTTATTATTATTGAATTTCTTTAATAGTGTTTTTTTTTTAGGCTTGTTCCTAATTAGTTGTAAGTAATTTTTGTGGGTTGTGTCATCGAAATAGATGTATAAATCAAATGACGTAGTTCTCAATACTCACGACTTGCTGCTGAGTCAGTATGGGGTGAGGGTATTGATAGGTTTTTGCCTGAAAATAGCTGAGTAGCAGTAGCTTCTTTATCACTTGCCAATTGATGATTAAATATTTATGTGGTTTTTCGTTTTGCAATGATTCAATCCAAATAAATAACATTTTAAATAAATGTGCATCATGGCACAAAGCTGACATATTATATTATTATGAAGTTGCATAAAATTTTAGTTACTACCCACCCAACATTTGGATGATCATTTTCACAGAAATCACCTTGATGAGTCGCTTTGGACCACTTTTGATGATTAAAAAGAAATATCTATCATGTGCGATTAACAGAGACTTCGAAATGATTCATGAAAATGATCAGAATTTGAATTAGTGAAGTGCGACTAAAATAAGACTGTCAAATGACTCGAAAATGATTCGAAACTGTGCAGAAAAACGGGTTACCATTTTCTCCCGACAAAAGTATCAGATACGATCAGAAAACGAGCGCATTTATGACGATTTTAATCAAATCGAGGATTCGAAAAAGACTCGATTGTGAACTAAAATTACATAAAATATCAAAACTGCAAACCGGGCAGAAACCGAACCCCTGAGAACCGGTTCGGTTCGGGTTTTTTGGGGCTCGCGAACCGGACCATGAACCAGGCGGCTTACATTTTTGACTCCGCGAACCTGATCCCGAACCGGTCCACTTTTTTGAAAAATGAGGTTCGGTTCACCGACTTAAGTAATTTTTTCAACGATGCATTCGAAAATCTCTAGCTAAACATTGTTTATTACTTTCTAAGATAAACACCTCCTGGAAGATATAATGCTAATTAACTTAATTAACTTGTTAATGTCACCTAATGGATTTGATAATAGAAATAACTTAAGTAATGATCATTATGATTAAGCATATGGATAGAAGGCACATATGTTTCATTTTCAACGTATTAATAAATCAAAAGACCAACTATTCTTTTATGGTTCGAACTAGAACCTTTGGTTCAGGGGTTCCAAGAACCGGTCCGCGAACCGAACCTTTTATTTTACAATGGGTTCGAACCCCCCGACCGAACTTCCTGGAGAATTTTTGAGGTTTGCAGCCTTGTAAAATATACCACGATCATTTTGAGAAAATCAGCTTATTGATTCTTTTTCGAGCCCTTTTAATGATTACTATCTTGTGCGATTAATAGAAGACTCAAAAATGTTTAATGCAAATGCTCAATATGTGATTTATTGAAATACGAATACGAACAGACCCGCAAATGACTCGAATATGACTCGAATATGACTCGAAACTGATCAGAAATACGGGCTAAAAACGACTCTTTAAGAAGTATCGCAGCTAGGGTACCATTTTCTGCCGATAAAAATATAATTTTCGATCAGAAAACGAGTGCATTTATGACTATTTTAATCAGATCGAGGATTCGAAAATGATTCGATTGTGATCAAAAATTACATAAAATGCTTGCTGGGATGTTTGCTGGGTAGATACGTAGTTAGGCAGTTTTGTTTGTAGCAATTTATCAACTCAAACATAATTTCATCATTTTTGTTGGCCAACCTTCACAAATTCTACTTTCCCTAAAGGTCAAAACCCACCATTCTTGACTTTGCCCATAATCGCATTTACCAATTTTTCACGCACTTCTTGTTAATGTTTTCTTGTTATTCTTTATTCTGCCTAAGCGGCTTAAATATAAGACATGATTTTTATATTAAACAATATTTAATTTGTTTTTCTCTATATTTTTTTTTCTGCCTCGTTTAAACTGGCAAAAGTTCATTAACACTTTGCCTGGCCAAAAGAAACAGAACAGCAATTTTGATTTTAATGAAATTTAGCCTTTTTTGCACATATTTGTGCTTTGTTTAAGTATCGTTTTCTTATGGTTTTAATTAAATATGCAAATTTTTACACATGTAAGGCCTCAAGTGGGGGTGGTCTGTGTTTCGTTTTGTTTTTTTTTGCCAATTTTGATGAATTAAATTTGTAAATTTTTAGAAACTCGACTGTTTGGACAAAGTTAGCCAAACAAACCATAAATTATTTAAATAGAAACTCCACCGTTTAGCTACTCCCCCGCCCCCCCCAAAATGAATGACCCCAAAAAACAGCAGAAGAATGTCAACTTGTACCTCCCTCGCTCTCTCCCTCTCACTCTCTCGCCCGCCCGCCCGTTTCGTTACGATTCTTCTCCAAAAACTTTCGCTTTTGTTTTTTGTGGCAACCTTTGTTTTGCCTAAATCTTTGCCATTATTATTATTAGCAACGTTTTGTCAACCACATACATTTGTTGCGGTTTTTTTTTTTTTTTTTGTAAACTTAATTGCTTTAAGTAAGATTCGCTTTTGTTTGCCGGGTTAGCTCATAATGACAACTATTTTACGGGGCGAAAGTTACAAATAATTATATACACATAGCTTTTGTAACAGTTTGGAGGAAAAAATAACTATACACCCTCCCTCACTTACTAATGGACCAACATGTTGGTAATTGGTTTCAAAATTTCCAATTTACAATATTTTGTTTTCTTCTTTTTCTTTTTTAATGGTTTTTTTTTTTTGCATGCAAAACAGCTTACTACTCCAATTCGTATTACCTTTGATAAGACACGACCAGCAAAATACTTTTCCCTATTTGTATGTCAACAAATTCCTAATAGACTTAACCTACATATTTGTATACTCCACTCACCAAGTCATATCAAATATCAAAGCCACTTAATGACTTCTATCTATTCAATCTATTTAGATACCAATAACTCTTTTGATTTTCTCGCTTTGCCTTAAACACTTGTTCATACAATATATATTTGGGTAATGGGAAAACGGTGACAGTTTCCCATCTTGATATCAAAAAGAAGGAGAACTTTTTTCAGCCACCTCATAGCGGCAGCTGGTTCCTTACCATTTTACCACTTGCGAAGACAGTGAGTAGCCTTTTGGCACCTCTGCTTTAGAACTGGGCATTTTGTAGTCCAATTTTCTTTAAAATTGTATACTTATATTTATTATACCCTTTGCAAAGGGTATTAAAATTTTGCACAAAAGTTTGCAACGCAAAGAAATATTCATTTCCGACCCCATAAACTATATATATTCTTGTTCAGGGTGACGAGCTGAGTCGATTGAGCTTTGTCCGTCCGTCTGTCTGTTTCTACGCGAACTAGTCTCTCAGTTTTGAAGCTTTCGAGCTGAAATTTTGCACAGAGTCTTCTATTTGCTGCACACTACTAATATGTCGGAGCCGACCGGATCGGTTGCCTATATCCTATAGCTCCCATAGGAATAATCGGTTGGAAAACTAGTTTTAGTGAGAAAAACTTTTTTCTTTTCAACGGAAACGTCTTCAAACTTTGTAATCGTAGGTTTACTATGTTTTTTTATAATTCTACCAAGTTTTATTAAAATCGGACAACTATATGGTATAGCTGCTATACAAAAGATAGGTCTGAAAAACAGTCTTAGTTAGAAAAACTTTTTTGTTTTTAATGGCAGCATCCTGCAATTTTGTATTTGTTTGTTTCACGTGCTTTCACCTAATTTTACAAATTTTTGGCCAAATTGGATGACTATATCATATAGCTCCCATACGAACGATCGGTGGGAAAATGGGAAAAAGAGTATTTTTTGAAAATATTTAAGCGAGCACAGACGAAGTTAGCTTGGCTTTCTCGTTTTAAAATCCTCAGTTATTAATTTACATAAGCATTTGCTTACTTTGAAGTGTATCTAAACAGGGTATAAGAGAAATAGTGGCCGTATTCAGCATAAAAACTTTAAATTATTTATCGACTAGCTTGTTATCGATAACATGAGGCTCTTTCTGTGCACTCTCTGCAAAAGCTAAAGCTTTTCTAACGAATGTAAAGCAATTTTTTAAGGTAACTAAAGCTGTTTTTGGCTACTTACATACAATATTGAAGTGTTTCTAATACCTGCTCAAAGGTCAATCTTTCTGCTGAACACGTCCAATGTTATCAGTACTAGCCCTTCCAATTCAGTGCTGATTTCAGAAGTGAAGTGAGTACAATTCTCAACTTAAGACCGGCAAATTCCCATCTATAAGCGATTAAAACAATTGAAGTGCTCAGTAGTTAACATTATATTATTTTATATTATCAGCTAGTTTAAACTATTTAGTTGCTATCCCAATATTTCTTTTAAAATCATTTAAAAAACAAGAAAGAAAGTCGGTCAAGCCCGACTATAACATACTCTGTACCAAGAAAATCTGTCTTTTGATCATAACTCGAAAACCGTTCATCCGATCTTCTTCATTCCTTTCGCGGATCGATAAGTTATCCTAATAACTAAATATGTTCAGAAGGAACAAGCCATCTATCTTCAAAACTGTGGGAGATATGACGTTTTTTCTAAATTGCGGGGGCGGGAGGGGGCGTGGCCAAAATTGAAAATAAACTTGATCTGCCTGCAGACATTAGAAGCATATGTCCCATACATGTCAAACCTCTATCTCTTACCATCTATGAGTTCTGTGCGTTCATACGGACTGACAGACGGACAGACGGACAGACAGACAGACGGACAGACGGACATGGCTATATCGACTCGGCTGTTGATGCTGATCAAGAATATATATACTTTATGGGGTCGGAGATGCTTCCTTCTGGATGTTACATACTTTTGCACAAACTTATAATACTTTATGTACCTTTGGTACAGAGTATAATTACGTTTTTGTTGCAAATTTTGCACTGTTGTTGAGAGAAGAGTCTTATTATGATATTTCTACATCTTTAGGGAAGAAGAATTCTATGAAAGAATTGCTTCACTTGTGATTTCCCTATGGAATCTAGCAAATCGCTGGGATCTGTTGTAGGAGATTCTCGCTTACCACATCTACACTTAGAAAAAAAGAGTCCAAAACCACCAAACGGACTTTTTTTTATCATAGATGTGATGTATGAATTTTCGTTCATAGAGCAAGCCACATTCTCGGAAAAAAAAATACTACTGGTTTATAAAAAATTCTAAAGTTTCTAGAAACATTGGGTGAATGTAGTTAAGATTGAAGTAAATGAGACAAAAATTTGTCTTAATATTTAAAGATATTTATTTAGGAGAGAGTAAGAAACAGATCAAAGTTATGTTTAATCAAAAGACAGAAATTCACCCTTAAGAACTCATATCTAAATGAAGTCAAACCTTTCGATATTACAAAGTCTATGTTCCCAAAGTCATGTTTAAAGACAGAAGTCTAACCTTTAGAACTATTGACAACTCACCTTAGTCCTTGTAACTAAGCAGAAGTCACCTGTACATACCTGATCTCTGCCGATTCCCCTAGTTCTCTCTGTGTATTTCCACATGTTTACCTTAAATGTTTGGCTAACCGACAACCTTTCCCACTCGCTCAACCTTTCCCTTTACAGATCTTGGTACCCTTAACAACAGCAACAACAACAACAACACCATCATCATCAACACAACAACAGCAACAACAACACCGACGACAAATATCAGCAGTAAAAGCAGTAACACCCTTACCCCCCCACCAACAACGACTCTAAAGCCACTTCCCCCTTCGCTACAACCCAACAAAATGGAGCTGCTGAGCAGCGCTACAACAACAGCCACCAGCACACATCCTCATCTACAGACCACAACCAAGCAGCTATTGGTGCAGGATTATCTAAGTTACGCCTCACCACCGACCTATTCTCGACTACCACCCGATGGCCACGAGTTTCCACCGAATTTCAGTGAACCTCTAATCATGCAGCCGCATCCAATGTTGATCAACAAAGTGGAGGCAGCGCCTCCCCTACCCAAGACGGGACCCCCACCCACAGTGCCGCGTAAGGTGTATCGTCAGGATTTGGTTATCAATGTGGAGGACGCACGCTTATCGGAGCCGAAAACCACGCGTGACTATCAACGTTCCTTGAGCGCCAGTGCTCCACGCAAGTCCAGTGATTGGCGCAAAGATGAGAAATCCGAGAAGTCGGTACGCGACAAAATAGCCATGTTCTCGTCAAGCAACGAACTGGATACCCTGGTGCCGCCTGCACCATTAGCCAATTCCTCCCCCTGCTCCGCCTTCTCCCGCAAACCGCTGAACATGAGCAGTGAGAATCTGTTGGAGGCCGCCTCCTCTGCACCGCCGCCGTCGCTGAAAACGCGTGCTATGAGCGTGGAGAACCTGAACGATGTGCAGCGTCAGTATCAGCTGGCCAAGCAGCTGCCCCAGTTGCATGTGGCCGACTCAATGTATTCCCTGAACACCGTCGCCTCGACCACGCCCAGCAGTTATGCTTCACTGCCCCGGCGAACACATGGATCCTACACCGCCTCGGCTGTGGAACGAAGGATCAGCTTTTCGGGCGAAGGAGAGGCGGCCACACGAAAGGCGGCCATCACCAATATACTGGAGCAGCGACGTCGCAGCCTGTCGAAACTGAGGGGCCTAGTCATACCGGAGAGACCACAGTTGTTGGAACCCATTCTGGATTTGCCGGAGATCAAGAGTCAGGTGAAGGCGGCCAGCGGGGAGGACAGCACAGACAGTGGCTTGGGTGAGACTCGCAGCCGACCGCTGAACGTAAGCTCCGCCACCGTGGGCAACGGGGTGAGCAGCTACCGCAGCATTTTCTCGGGAGCAGCCACACGACGTCCCCTAGAGTCACAGTTATCCCAGCCACCCGCCAAGCCGCCACGCACTTCGCTGAGTACCCTGACACCCATTCGAGTGGTGGTGGCACCTTCGCTCCACCATTTCCCGGACCAGGAAAGCGACACAGACTCCGTGTTCTCGACCACGGCCAGGGTGCCGACGCCACCCGAAAAGTTTGCTCTCACTCGTACGCTCAGCTCCGAGACGAACACTTCCATAGCCAGCTCCAACACTTCCACCCTGACCTCGGGTTCGTCGGCGGGTTCACAGGCCAGCTGCAGCTCCTTGGGGAGTACACCAGCCGTGGATCTGACACGTCGCGTGCTCAAGACCCAGGTAAATGGTGAGCTGGGCTCTGCCTCTACCATGGCCCTGACCAATTCGCGTAAAAGTATACTAGCCTCGGCCAAGAACCGCAGTGCCAAGAGTCGCGGTCAGGAGGAGGACAACGACAGCACGGATGGTGAGGCCTGTGCTCTGGCGGGACGTCGCATGAAACCCATTTCCAGTTACAAGCAACAGCTGGGCAAGCAATTGGTGGTGGACAAGCTCATCAATGTGGCCGCCTACGAGTTGACCTCGGACACCGACGACAGTAGCAGACGCTCCGATACTCCGGCTAAGATCAGTGCCATGTTCATAGATGAGGAGCGCAAGGCTAGCTTCAAGGCGGATCCCGTGCCGAAGGCTCAAGTGAAATTGGTGCAAGCGAAACCCCTCACCGCACCGCTCATGCAACGAGCCTATGAGCCACCGCCACAGCGTAATCTGTTAACCAAGCGTGAACCGGCCAAGACCCAGACCACGGCCGAGCTAAGGGAGAAGTTTGAGAGGAGTGCAGCAGCTGCCGCTGCTCCTGTACCCCTGCCCACCATTATGCACAAGGCGACTGTGACGCCACAACAAGCCAAGCCCCATCACGAACGCTTCTCCTCGCTGGACTCCCTGGCTTCCAGTTCATCCGGCGTCAGTTCTACCACCCAAAATGTGAGCACTACACAGGAAACAGCCACCGAGTTTGGTAGTTTCTCTTCGCTGGGCAGCAATCAGAGTTTGATAACGGCCCAGGATGTTCAGCAGATTGTAGAGGAGGCTGATCCACCGCTTAAGAATCCCGAGGCCTTTATTATAGTCCTGCAGAGGGATACACCCGAGAGTAGCATTGGCATAACATTAGCCGGTGGTTCGGATTATGAGGCTAAGGAAATAACGGTAAGTGGAGATGGAGGAGAAAGTCTCGAAAGGGCGTTCGACTTATGTTTGATCTTTTGTCTTAACAGATACACAAAATATTGAGTAATACGCCAGCCGCCAAGGATGGTCGTTTGAAGAAGGGTGATCGCATACTGGCCGTTAATGGCATGAGCATGAGAGGATTGACGCATCGTGAGTCCATCAGCGTGTTGAAGGTGAGTCAAGATATGGAGGAACTGAACTGGAAATGTTTGTCAGACAAAAGTCATTCAAAACATTTAAGCTGCGACAGAGTTATCAAACATT
The DNA here is from genome assembly GCA_035044965.1 of Lordiphosa andalusiaca. Lineage (NCBI taxonomy): Eukaryota > Metazoa > Arthropoda > Insecta > Diptera > Drosophilidae > Lordiphosa > Lordiphosa andalusiaca. Next base: position 197,474 of record JAWNNM010001363.1, on the reverse strand, counting down.
TCCCAGAATGTTATAACGCCCATGGGCGTTAAGTCACCGGACTTTAGACTGTCGGAACAATTAATTAAGAACTGGACACTTTTCTGACTTATTCCCCCTAGTTTATCGTTGATTTTAATCAATTCCCCGCTCTCTTCCTCAGACCCCTCGTCCGGAAGTGGTCCTGGTGGTCACACGCTCCGAATCCCTGATCATCAAGCCGCTTAACAAGAAACGCTCCTCGTTGGGCTCGCTCAGTTCGCTAAATGAGAAACCCACTGAATTGGATTACGAACGTAAACGAAATTATCACAAGGCCTCACGATCTCTGGATTTAGATTTGGACATAGTGTCCAATGAAGGAGCGGGCACCTCGGGGGCAAATACCACACCCAGTACACCCAGTACGGGATCGAGTAGTCCCCAACAGCCGGCGAGTTTGCATGATGATGATGCGGAGGCCACCATAGCCGGTATCAGAGCACGTCGCCAACTGTCACGAGGAGATGCAGCCAAGCTGAGTACCAGCGAGCTGTTGGAACGTGCTGCCGAAGCGCGCAATGCCATTGCAGCGGAAATCAGAGCTCAGGGTAAGTTGATCCTTAAGAAATCGTTATGAATTTATAAAACTCACTTTGCCTTTGCCCACCCTTTTAGCGGAGGATGTGGCTGCTGGAGGCGGTGCTCGTTGTGTGGAAATTATTAAGGATAGTTGCGGTTTGGGCTTCTCCATTGAGGGAGGGTTCGACTCACCGCTGGGAAATCGTCCCCTAATTGTCAAGAAGGTCTTCATGGGTAAGTTGTGGACTGCATATCATTTTCGAATCATCCAAGTAATGCTTAAAATTTGGCAATCTCGCAGGCGGTGCTGCCCAGAAGACCCAACAGGTGCGCAACGGTGACGAAATCCTTAGCATCAATGGTGCCTCCACCGCCCGCATGACCCGTGTGGATGCCTGGAACTATATGAAACAGCTGCCGCTGGGACCGGTCAAGATTTCATTCGCCTGAAGCCGAAAGCGCCACAATTTTTTGTTAGATTTTAAGTTTCGGGGCCTTGCCAAGCGACAATTTTTGTTTTTTTTCTTGCATTTAAAACGAAACTATTTACATATAAATATATTTTAACTTAAAGTGCAATTGTTTAATCGTTCATAACTTGATGTGTACATATAACCTATCGACTAATTTTAACGTATTTAAATTCTAATTAAAGCAAAAGGCAAACCAGAGCAGCGGAATTTCCTTACACAAAAAAAGAAAAAACGACAAAATTGATAAACAAAAAGTTAACGAAAATTGAAAACAAAAAAAAAAAACAAGAATTAATCATATTTTATGTATTTTATGCCATAAATTATACGGGAACGTTATATTATGTATATTATTTTTATAATTATTTTATTATTTAAACAAACAAAAAACACACAAAAACACACACACACAAAAAACACAACAAACACACAATGTTTACGTATACAAAAGTATTTGCTAAAAAATATACTTACAATATATATGAAAAGTAATCGGAATTATAAGTTGGAGCATTTCTGGGAGGTTCCATGGGTATGGGCACATTAATATATGCAGGACTTTTCTCTTGGGGGGGGGATTGTATTTTCCGTTCAGAAAATCGTTTCTCAATTTGCTTTAAAAATATGATTTAAAGACTTCTGTTTCATCGCTTTCACATTTATTTGAACCACAGTTAAAAAACTCTTCTTGGAAAGTTAAAAATATCCTACATCGTACATCTCAAAGGATTTTCGGATGTATGTACTACTAAACTCTGATATTCTGACATGAACATATAGAGTATTTTTTCCCAGAATTTGTCTACTTGTTTTGCACTTTCGGTATTTTATGACCCAACATTTGCTTTGAGTAGTGAAAACTGGTATGATTTTTGAGTTTTTATCTTAATGAATTTCACTTGATTATTACTAAAATCATATCTTAAACAAGTTTCAACTCTTTTTAACATTCACTTCTACCCGTGAAGTAAGAAGTTTTGCACCCCATTATTTCCATCTAATATAAACAAATAGGACCATTCCATTCCCTTCAATGGGACACCAACTGTCTTACTACAATCCAATACTGATCCTCAGTAACTATTCACAAAAATTGAGTCCTTCTTTTTCTTCTTAATCATGTATTTTCGGAAACGCAATTGCATTAGATGACCATATCTTATTGCTGCCATAAGAACGTTGGGTCGGAAAATGAATCTTAGTGAGAAAAACTTTTTAGTTGTAAGTTTTAGCATTCCTAAACTAGGCGTGTATTAACAGATTGGCAGATTTGCATGATCTGATGTTCACCAATCCTTTGGAGAATCGATAAATAATACAAATTGATAAACATGCATAGAAGGTTGGAACCACCAATCTTTAAAAATAAGAGGAAAATAAGTTTACTTTCAACTTACTCCTAGAGTTATTTTCCCGCAACTAGCGTCGTTCAGTCGCATTACAAACATACTCGCTTCTAGGCGCCACCGTGCACAAGGAAACAGAAGGACAAGCTCAATTGCGTCGCTTCGAAGCGATGCGATGCAGTGTAGAGCTGATAAAACAATCGATTCTCGAATCGATGTATTGAATTTTTCACTGCGTGAGAAGCATTGATTTAATTTTTGAGAGTCGATTAAAATCGAAAATAGTTGCACCACAAATTGAGAAGCGACGCCGGCAAAATCTCTTCCTAAGGGTAACATGAGCTATTTTTTTGGCTTTGGTGTCATTTATGGAAGAAAAGCTGATAAAAAAGCAATACTCCCAGTCCTTTGTAAAAGCACAGCAAGTAGAGCAGTCTAAAAGGTTTTGTCCCTATTTTAAGAATATCCAACTAAATGTATTGGAATGGGCACTACCAGTTTTAAGAATTTTCAAAGGGCTAAGGAAATAACGACTGTTAGATATTTTGATAACACCCTAGAAGGTGTCCTAGAAATCTCAAGAAATTTTCGTACAAGCGATTGAATTTTGAACTGAACTAGAAAACACGTAGATGTAGATGAAAAGTAAAAGGAATAATGTATGCCAATAGAATTCAGAGAAGGAAGGCCGCCCGCCTCAAATCTACTTGGCATTAAACAGTCGGTTTCAAGTCCCTCTCTTCTTAATCACTTCACTTCCTACACTTCACATATAAAAGCAAGCAGCTTTAGTTCGAAATGAAGCCGTCCATCTAGAGATTTCTGTGACACACACTAGATAATATCGATTTTGTAAGTTTTGATAATATTATATTTTAAAAACCCCATCGTTCGCCTATGTATGGTTTTAATGACTCTTACCTAGAGTCTTATTTTCAACTGCGAGTACATTTTAATCAAACATGGACACAAAAGCACTTTTTTTTATCAAATTGCATAGTGAGCATACACTTTCGTTTGGGTGTTCGGAAAAGTGAACGTCTTGAAGAGTCTTAACAAAATGTTATTACTAGACAGCGGATTTTGCATATTTTCAAATGGATTTTCATTCTAGTAGGGAAATGTGCACAACACTATGGGTCGATTTCTCATCTTCGAAATAGCTGCCATGTATCAGACAAACGTTTCATTTACTTAGCTATTGGTAAGTTCAACTGACACTATGTCTATGTGGAAGATGAGATATCGGTCCTATATGTTGTGGTGACTCTATACGTTAATAAAATACCAAAAAATCTGCATTCAGTTACAAGATGACTTAAATTATAACTTAATGTGTCAACAAAAGAAAAAATGGTGTTAAAAAATGTTGTAATACACATTTGCCCTAGGAATAAAATCAGTTTAAAAATATGGAAAATCCGCTGTCTAGTTATAACTATACCTTTTCGCTTTGCAACCTTTCTAGGCTGAGAGTCTATTTGAAAAAATTTCAGGTAAATATTGCAATTTTTGAAATACTTAAAAAGTTTCCGGCTCCACCTAGAAGGTAATTAGGAGAATCTTCTTCTCTACACTGATATTTCTATCACAACCGCTTAATGTCCGACACTTACCTATGTCTTGTGCGAGCTGGCCCCAGTTGGTCACTACGGGATTCTTAATATCTTCACCCATCTGGTCTTAAAATCCCAGTTTCAACCGTCCCACCCCGACTTCTTTCCCCAAATTATCGAATTATAGATCATTTCAATATTGTAGATTTGATCCATTTGCAAGAAACTGTATGGCAAATTAACTTTCACTTAAATATTAAAGAAGGCGATCCAGTTTGATTGGTGGTTTGAAAAGGCATAGATTCGAAATAATCGGTGCGGTATTAGATCTGAAAACATAAGTGTGAAATGAACTGAAGGGTGTAAAAATACAGATTTATTTTAAAAATTTAACCGAAGTTTAAATTTTATTACAAATTAAATGATATCTCTAGTGTTCTACAAATCGCTGCAAACCCAAATCGTATAAGAATTAGGTCGTTTTGGGTTCAAAAGCGATTTAAACAACACGAAGCATTATCTATTTAGCCAGAAGAAAAACATTCAAGCGTAGTTTTCATCAGTTGCAACCTTCCTTACCTCACCGTCCTCACCCTTTCCCCTAAAATAGTTGACTTAAACCAAAATCAAAGGATTTTTATTTCCATATTCTGTATCTTAACTGATATCTACGGATCCTTATGACATTTTAGCTAAATACTTAACATTATTTATGTTTTCTAATGTAAATATTACATTTCAAACAAATTAAACGCCCATTCTTTCATTAATAATTACCATTACAAAATAAATGTTTGATATAATTGTTATTTCTACAAATCTTTTGTGGTTTTATGCACCAATTTGGGTAGCTGTAGGGTCAAACCCAGATGCTGTAAGGCCACTGAAGCAGTTGGAGTTGGTACTCCCGTCACACCGTTGACATTGGAGCGTGTCGATTGCAGTTCATTGGTGGCCTCGCTGGCCTGAAATATTTCACCCAGCAGCTCGTAGACACGTCGCTTGAAATATAATTTCTGATGGAAATTCATGTGTTTGATCTCGGGGCGCAGACCCTGAAGAAAGGCATCATCAAAGTCAATGGAGGCACAGGGTGGAGCAGGTGTAGCAGCTTCCGAAGCAATAGAAGGTAACTGAAATGAAAATCATAAAGAAAATTAAAACCTAAAAGGAATTATTATTTTTTGAATTTAAGTTCTTACATGCTCCTCTTCTTTGCAGTCGTCCTCGTCGTTGTCCGCCGATAAACATCGTCGCTTTTTTGGCGGACAAGCACTTCGAGCCGTCTTCTTGTTGGCCTTATGTGACCGCTGGTAGGACTCATCGCCTGTGCTTTGACCCAACAGCTCCTGTTCGTCCTTGGCATTGCTATCGTTGCTCTGCGCATGCTCCGTATCTGCCAAAACCGAACTGTCTCGACTATGCTCATCACTGCTCAGTGAATGTTTTAAATGGGCGAGCGCCTCCTCAGCATCATCCTCCTCTTCGCCCTCAGCAAAATCCTCATCATCCTCATTGTGGTCCCCCTTGCTGCGATTGCTACCACGTGAGCGACGACCGCGCACCGGTATGGGTACACCCGGTGTTATGTGCTTCTTCAGGAACTGCAACTCATCATTCAAATAGTAGGGTTTGATTCGATTCGATCCAGAGGCACGATGTACATTGATCGAACGTGCAAAACTGGTGCGAATATTGCGCCAGCGTTCCTTGCAATTGCTGACTGGAATTAGAAAACCAAAACAAGGGGAAATTTTGAAAAATTATACAAGAAATATTTCAAAATCATACTTAGAAATTATCAATGAAATAAAACTAGAAAATCATTAATAAGTTATACATTTACTTAGATCCTAGCTCCAAAAATCGACAAAAGTTGTTTAATATATTTCTAAAAAATTTTAAGAATCGAAAGCATTAGCTTTCTTCAAAATTTGGAAGATCGAGGTGTCCATAAATTATTTGATCTAAGCAATGAATCTTTAAATCTTAGAAGAAAGTATTGAGAGTCATTATTTAAGCCATTGGAAAGCATAAAACTTGGTTTTCATAACTCGAAATATGTTAATCTAGACTTAAGAGTTGCTTCATATGGTAGTACTGCTTACTTCCGACATATTTTTGCATTTAGCATCTTCAAACATTGATTTAATATTACTTCTAACCGTTTTATTTGAGATTTTTCAGTGCAGATAAGAGGAAAAACATAAAATCAGAGGTCCTCGCTATAATAATGCTATTAATGGGGCATGATTTTATATTGTACACTTTTTTCGTGGCACTTCCGAGTTATTTTCGGCTTACAAACTGTTCAATACTACCGAACGGATGGAAGCCATGTACTGGGTATACTCTACCAAACTCCTATGTAACATATAATCTTAAGAAAGCAATAAATTAAGCCATTGGATATTTTAGAAATAATTAATAGAAAAGTAAACATCATTTTTTGAATAAACTCTATACATAAAATTTGTTTGAATACTTTAAGAGATCCATAAAGCCCTGGAAATATGTAAGAAAGGCTATTGGTATTTTAACTAGGATTTCTCAAAAGGTATCTGGGCATTTGTGTAATATATATTTGTCCATAAGTTTTGGAATCCACAGAATTACTCATTTCTAATCCCATAAACAATATCTAAATACTTGATCATGACTTCAAGTTGAATTGATAGAGAATTTTCCATCCCTCCGACTGTTTTTATGCAAATAGACTCTCATAGAACCGAACCATCTAAGTAGATTCCATTAGTAAGTTCAATAGGAGCTGGCAATTGCAATTGTATTAAGTCTAAGGCGACCTCAGGTTCCCCTCTAGTATTGTATTCCGATTCGGCCTTTCTCGAAAATAGATCTTGAATTAGAGGTTCCAAAAATTCCAGAAATTCGAGTCATTATGCAAGCTGAAGTTGGTAATGCTTAAAACTATAGAAACTGATAAGACAGCTATAGGAACTACATTCTGAAGAATAAGGTTATCAACACATAGTTACTTTATGCCATTTAAAGACGATCTCCTAATTAAAATGATTGGATTATAAACAGAACAGGCTCATGGGCAAGGAAGATAGTCTGTAAAAGTTCATTAGCTTAAAGAAACTGTTCAGATTGGCTGAGCAGGTCGATGTTTGCAGATTCGAAACCGGGTATTCCACCAGATATGGTCAAATAAAAAAAGCATCGGATTTGCATATTCGTTTAAGAGCTAGCACACTAGCGGTCACCTTTACCAGCTATTGGATGGCCTGTTTAAAACCATTTTAGAGCCAACTCATACAAGATGTCAGACATTTCATATAACATTTCGGAAAAGAAAACACACATCTATATCCCCGCCAATTTCTATAATGAAAACTCACCCGAATCTCTCATCTCTTTGGCTATCTCTTTCCATGAATTTTCCACACTGGATTTTCGCATATAATGGCCATGCGAGCGATCGTACATGCAGGGATGTAGAGCCACCAGGCCGCAGATTTTTGCATTAATTGCATATAGCTCGGGCGTCAGAGTTTTACTGGCCGCCCAGGTGGCGGCATACGAAGTGCTTGCAGCCTTTTGATTGCCATGGCCAGTGCTGCGTCGCGTATTCATGGTGGTGGAACTTTCTGTAACCAAAAAATCAAATAAAAAACTTTACTAAATGTAGGACCCTCTTTCTTTGCGGTACACCCCGCAAAAGTAAGTCACGCGGCCAAACGCTTGCGCCACAGGTGTGGGGTGCACCAGCACAGCTGTTGCCCCCTCGTTTCATGTAGCGATGCCGTGGCTTGCCAGCCAGCAGCAACAGCCATGGTTATTTACTTGCATTTAACAATAGTTTTGTGCCTTTACTTACGCGTCTGATTTGCGTGATATTCGGTGACAAGTTGTTTCAACGATTTGCTGTAGAATATCATTTGATTTGTCTACAATTTTTTGGTGCTGCTGCTGTTGTGGTCGGAGTTGCTGCTGTTGAGGTGCTGGCACAAAAAATGAAATTGCTGGCGTTGCGAGGCCCGCACACTCACACACACACCCACACTAGCACAAGCTGACTCTCTCTCTCTCTCTGTTTCTCTTTATGTGTGGCTCTCAGTGAAGCCGGTTGTTGTTGTTCCTGCAGCTGCTGGGACAAGTGTTGCTGCTGTTGCTGTTACAGGGAATTGCTGCCAAAAGATAAGGCCAATTGTTTCACCTTCACTCAACAAGCAGCGCTTACTTGTTTAGTTGAACATTTACAAGTTGTTGTAGGTTTCAATTGAAAACTTTCTTTGAATTTTTAACGGAAATAATCAACTCGACAGCAACACAACAGAGAAAAACTGAATCGAGACGCAAGCATGGACGTAGCGGGTTTTACGTAAATTCACGGAGGGTCTCGCTTTCCCCAGTAAACGTCAACTACGCCTCTGTCACACACACACACACACACACCAGCAACAGCTGCCCGGCAAGAGTGCCACAGCATTGCCAGATGCAAATTTTAGGGTCCGGCCTAAAAACGAACCAAAATGTGGACTGGCAACTTGACATTCGATCAACAACAATCTGAGCAACTAAATAATTATTAAATTAATAAACAAATTTTTCATATATTTTACATTGTGCGACGAGACGAGAAATGTCATTTCATCTCATTTGAAATGTTAAATGTTAATAAAATTATGTTTAAGGAAGACTTCAAATCCCTGCGGCTTTTGTTATCATCAGCCAACCCTCGTTATTGCCCTGCCAATTTGGTTTGCTGCTTTTGGTTATGCCTCGAGTTCTCTTTGTCGCTCTCTCACGCTCTCTTGGAAACCAATGCGTGTGTGTGTGTGTGCGTTGTGTTTCATTTTCAGTTGCCGCTTACATTTGCACGCGTGTTGTTGTCGTATTCTCGCTGCTTTCGTCGTTTCTCTTCGTGTTAAACTCAACTGTAAAGATAAAGTGCATTTTGCCTGTCTTAATGGCATCGAATGAAGCAAATCTCAAGTTGGTGCGCGCGGTGGTAAAGCATCCAATGCTTTTCGATCGGGGCGCTGAGAACTATAGAAAGAAGCAGGCCACAGAAAATGGCTGGGATGTGGTAGCCTCGGAGACAGGAGAGTCGGGTAAGTGGGGCAATTCGCAGTGCTGCATAGCGTCTGCCGGTGTGCGCCTATCGTTTATCGTTAGTCTTGTGTAGCGAGCACTTGTGCATGAGTTGGCAGCCCCCTTTTGCTGGCGATGACAAAATTTGGTATGCGCGCCCTCAATTAATCGCTTAATAATGCCACATAATTGCATTTTGAACTTAACGAACTTATTTGTAGGGGTGGGAATGTTGATTATTGATTGATTATGCCTGCAATTTATGATTTATTTACCCATCAAAAGACATGCAAATAATAAATACCTAGGGCAAACAGAGTGTATTAAGTTTGCAACAGTATATATATTCTTGATCAGCTTCAATGGTCGAGTCGATACAGTAATGATCATCTGCCCGTTTGAACGCTTCAATCTTATTGACTATAAAGAAAAATCCAGAAATTGTTGCATGCAGGTAGATGTATACTAAACGCAGATCAGGTTTGTTTCAGATTTAGATTTTGAAACCTTTCCCTCTCCCCATATAATCACTCTAAACTCTCAGAGCCACTACTTTTGTTAGTTAGTTAGAGCCTTGTGGCTTAATAGACATCAACTAAGGCCCAATATATATCTATTCTCTTAAAATCGGAAAAAAAAAACACTGAAGTTATAAAAGAAATTAATTTAGTTTGTATTCATTCGGCAAAAAAGTGGATGAAAACAAATTGATATTTGCTGTTAACCACTGGTCTAAACCGCTGAACCGATCTTCACGAAATTTTCACAAAATGTTCACGTTGATCAGGAAATAGTAAAACTATATGTGTCATGTCTGTGAACCGGTTCTAAAGTTGATCAGAGCAATATCTCAAAAGTTATTAGAGCCTTAAACTTAGTTTGCAACAGCTTAAAACTGATTCCAAAGAAGTCTAGACTATTTCAAATGTTCATAACGAGTTGTAGCCAGTTAAAACTTGAATATTAACGCCTATAAATCTCAATTCGATAGTACCAATTATTGTTATTTTCCAGGATTGCTTTGTTGAGTATCAATAAAGTTAGTATCACAAATGGTATTCGCGAAAGTAGAAAGCGGGAAAGTTTAGAAAGAGTAAACCTTAGACTATTGTCTCGGATCTCTGTTGCTTTATTTAGCGAATACATTGCAAGAAAAATTTTATAAAATTATTTAATGTCGAAAGTTCCTGCTCTGAAGGAAATGCTAAAGCCAAATACAAATTCATTAATTTTAACTCGTTAATCGTAAAGTTAAATAGCCAGAAGGAAGCATCTCCTATCCCATTAAGTATATGTGTATTCTTGATCAGCATCAACAGCCGAGTCGATATAGCGTTGTCCGTCCCTTCGTACAAATAAATTTCGGGTACTAGATGTGCTAAAGCAAGCAAATTCGGATAGGCCGATTTATTGATGTTAAGAATGTCGAAGATCGGATGAATGATAGACGAGTTATGGGGAATATATTTGCTGGGCAGCACCGACTGGAACAGCAATGGGTGGCACTTTACACACCTTAACACTTTGTGTGATATACACAAACTTTGGGAGGTACAGGGTATATTTTAGCCGGGCTTCACTGAACTTCTTACTTGTTTATCTTTGGAATTATTTAGCCATTTGGTACTTTTTTTTAATGTTTGTTGCATTACTTGCTAACATTATGTTGAAATGCTCACATTAATGTTAATGTTCTGTTAATTTACATGATTAGAGGCCATGAAACTGATGCCTTTCGAAAAACAGTCTTATTTTAATGATCATTGTGGATCCTTTAGAGCTTACAATCCCCAAGACACCAATAATTGGCATAGTTGTGGCATTAATTGTTATTTGTTCTGGACTGTAGCCTTGATCTAACCGTCTCCCATAGATCTAAACTCAGATACTTCAATAGAACACAACTCGAAGGCCAAATCTTTGTTTTAACTGCCTACTTTCTCGGTTACTTTGTATTATCTTACACAAACAGGGCTGCTCAAATTTACCTTATTTATTTTTCATAACTTTGTCTTTTCACTGGTTAATTTCAAATAGCCCTCGCTTAGGCCAGAGCTGGCCTGCCAACTTGTTTTTAACTTCATTTCGTTGTGCAAAAAACCTGCGTTTGCTTCAACTTTCTGCAATTCGTGCTCTCGCGCTCTCTTGGCAACAGACTAGTGTGTGTGTGTGTGTGTGTGTGTGTCAGTTTTTGTTACGTAGCGAGCGTATTGATGCCTGTGTATAGTTCTTGCTCGTCGTGTCGTTACGTTCGTTTGCCAATATAAATGGCTCTGTATAATAAATATCGAAAGTTAATACGGGGAGTGAATATAAAGCCTGTTCTGTACGATCGAGATGATGGACATTATAGAAATGGGCTGGCCTCAGAAAATGCCTGGGACTTAATAGCCTTGGAGGTAGGCTGGAAGGGTAAGTGTTGGTTAGCGTCTGTCGGTTTGTGCCTATCGCTTTTCGTCAGTGTTAGAGAGTGAGCATTCGCTGGTGATGACAAAATTTGGTATGCGCGCCCTCAATTAATCGCTGAGCGAGGCAACATTTGAGCAAGTTAAACGTAACGAACTTTATGGTTGTGTGAAATGTTTTTTTGGAAATGAAAAAGAGGATTATTGCAGATGTTTGGAAAGCTCGATTGTTGATTTGAGTATGTGTTAATTGGTTTTTATGTCTTTTTTATGGTTTCATGAAGAGAAAACGTATTTTCTATTAACCATCCATTAGAAAAAAACTATTCATAGATCGAAAATAAAATGTCTTTGCATTGTTGAATTGATTTTGAAATATATATATAAAAAATTTCTTTTCTACTGCTTGTTTTCGCCAAGAATTCAGTTAATATCGTTTCACTGAGTTCACTTAAGTTGAGAACTGTTTGACATTTGGCTTATACGAAGTCAAAGCAGCCCTTGAGGACACTGTGTTCAGTCGATTGGGAACTGCCAAATATAATTCAGATATTGTTTAAGCCGAGAGTCCAAACGGCTTAGAAACATTTTGTTTAAAATATAATTATTATTCGGGATGTGCATTTATAAAAATATTTTGAATGAATTCACTTCATAGAAGTACATCTCTATTGAGTATGTCACACAAGTATCGATTGCTACATGCATCCCTGCGCACACTTTCCCTTGACTGGTCACACTTATCGATAGCTTTAATTCGCTGACCACCATTGCCAATTCACGCATTTGCTGAGTGAAAGTTCTGGAAGTTTGATTGAACCATGCCTTTGGCTACTTTAATATTGGCCATGGAGGAGCAAACGCGCCGTCAACAATTAGAGGATGAAAAGTTGCGAGTATCTGAAGATCGATATATTATTCGAAAGGTAGCTGGTCTGTATGCCGAGGGCGAACAAGAGTCAAATTTTCTGTTCTGGTATGATTTGGCTGATGATTTGGATACATCGGGTGAGTGGAAATTGAAAGCAAATTTGTACGATATGGTCATCAATTTGTAGAGTGCTTAAAGTGGCTCAAATGTTGCTTAGTTATACGGAAATGAGCTAAATTAAATAGTTGTAAGTTTAAGTTGGCTGTGACTTTAAAGCCAAATTCAGAGAATTATTTGGCAAAGTTTACCAAGTTATTCTGTACCATTTCCGCCATTTTCTTTTCTTTTGTTAAAAAATACCGTGCCTGGGAACTAGAGATGGAACTTTGCGAACACAAGGCAACGTAGAGTAGACGGCAAGTTCTGCTGTTTATGCAATTTTTGAAGATGCTTGTGCTGTCACGTGCGATTTGATATTTTTGTGGTATTTTTTCTATCAAAAAAATGAAGTTTCTTTAAAAACTTGCAAATGGCGCCAGCTGTGAATTACCTAGTCAGGAAAAAGCTTTTCAAACTTGATTGATAGGATTTGGCGTGCGAAATTTGGAAGCACACAAGCCATATTATATATTATACTTATTATTTATCAAGCTTTTAAGGCGAATCGAATTTCCAAAACTAATTTCCATACTTAATATTTAAAGTTTTTAAGAAATTCAAAGTCGAAATACTGAACACAACCTATAAATTCGAAAAAAATGTATCCCATTTTGCGGGCTACAACATCATACAACTGATTTCAACAGTTTTAAGTAATATTTCTCACGAAATCAATTTAAATTTGGTCAATCTAGACCTCAAGTTTCCTACAACTGAAATTTGAATAATCTGAAAAGCTAGCTTATCTAGATTCCAATTTATATATTGCATTAAATATTAAATATTCACATAGAAAAGATGGTCTATCATTTTAAGAATCTGGTAAAGATCTGGTGATAGCGTTTGCATTAAAATTGTTTTTTTTTTGTCACACAGTTTGGATCTTTTAATGTTAAAATGTTAACATTATGGTTAATGCTCTGCTTATATATATAATTGAAGGCTATTACATAACATTTTTCTATGAATATCGTTTATTTCACTTACGGTCTCCCTTCATATTGACTTAACTTGCTTCAAGTTTGCAGTTGTTCAGTTGTCTTTGCTACCCTTTAACTATTCTTAGGGCATGATATCCAGTGTTGCCATTGATCTTGTACAAAGAGTTGCCAGATCGACTAAGGGGAGAAAGTGAAGAAACATAAAGAGAACACTTTTTATCTAATTAACCTTCTTTTTAAAATTTATTAAATTTTCTATTTTTAACGGTTCCGAAATTTATTTTTTATCGCACATTTATTTTTGGCTGAATACGCGTTATACGAGCATTCGAGCAAAGAACAAATATTTGAAAAAATGTTATTAGTTTAAGAATACACTTGTCATATATCTCCAAAAAGCCGGTTTTCGAATTTCTCCAAGGGGAAACTCTTATCAAAATGAACCTGTGCTATTTTATCATAGGTGGCTACATTTTCTATATATTTAGGGCCGATTTCTTATATTCAACATAGCTGTTATGTGTCAGATAAACTAAGATTTTGCTCTGTTATTTGTAGTTTTATGTGACAGATAGCTCTATGTGGCCTGCAGCTTTCACACTGTTTGACACATGAGACATGATCGTCTAGTGTGCCATGTTACATACATGTTAGTTGTTTTAAATATGAATATCTCTGCAGTTTCAAAGGCGAATCATGGTCAAATGCAGGACTACTAGATTATCATGTCTCATATAAAGTAAAGGCAGCCTAAAACTATCGTCAGAGAATCTCTTTAGAGAGATATATGACAAGTGTAAAGGCAGCTTAAGCAAAGCTGTCAATATTGTAAAAACAGTGCATTATTATAGTCAGGTGTGTTCTGAGATCTTAAAAGATTTTCGTATCATCAATTCAATCAATATATCAATCGCTCTATCTACGCTACTGCTGGAAGTGCATGTATACAATCGGCTAGAAAATGATTAATTTATTTATAAAACAAGAAAGAAAGTCGGTCAAGCCCGACTATAACATACTCTGTACCAAAAAAATCTGTCTTTTGATCATAACTCGAAAACCGTTCATCCGATCTTCTTCATTCCTTTGGCGGATCGATAAGTTATCCTAAAAACTAAATATGTTCAGAAGGAACAAGCCATCTATCTTCAAAACTGTGGGAGATATGACGTTTTTTCTAAATTGCGGGGGCGTGGCCAAAATTGAAAATAAACTTGATCTGCCTGCAGACATAAGAAGCATATGTCCCATACATGTCAAGCCTCTATCTCTTACCATCTCTGAGATCTGTGCGTTCATACGGACAGACGGACAGACAGACAGACGGACAGACGGACATGGCTATATCGACTCGGCTGTTGATGCTGATCAAGAATATATATACTTTATGGGGTCGGAGATGCTTCCTTCTGGATGTTACATACTTTTGCACAAACTTATAATACTCTATGTACCTACGGTACAGAGTATAATTAGTCTTTAAACAATGAATGACTTATATATGCAAATCCAATTTCACTTATAATTTCTACATATTAAACAGAATGAACAAAAATGCACTTCCCTTTCTTCAAATGTTTTCCCATATAATAAATCCGTTTTAAAAAAAAACACATTTCAAACTCACAAAATGTTTGCGAAAGTGAAAGTGAGAGCTCGGCTTTATGCAAATCTTGCAGCTGGTCCACCGACCAAAAAACAAGAGTTCTTATGTAAGCACTGAGCAAATGCATAGTCTATTCTCTCAAGTCTGTGTCATCATTCTATCTAGTCTTCTACATTCACTTTGCATCCAGAGCACACTTTGATTTCGTTGTCAGGCAACTGATTTTACTCTGCCGCCTTAGGGGTGGTTGACGGTTAACACATTGGGACTCCGACTTTGATATATCCAGGCTACTTAGTAAGTTTGCTGTCTCTGGCTTAAGATCGATCTCTAAGGTGGATAAAGATTATCAGACGTGAATCCACTTTCAAGCACTATAGAAACAGATTTTGGACAGGACGCTACCTTGGACCTATTTGCTTTGGCTTTATGTTAGCACCTGTTACGGTCTTGCAGCGCCTTAAGCAAACATAAATTCAATTTTTTTGTTGGTTGCGCTCAATTTTGTTTGCCCACCGAAGTTCTGGTCTATCGAACCCATGACTCTGGTGCTCACAAAGATGAGGAACGGCCGTACAAGTAAATGCCAGGAAAATTTGTGGTGAAATTTTGCAATGTGGACCTACATTTGTGTGCTGCGTGTGTGCAAAGTTTGTTCGGAGATCAATTTTCGTTCAGTTTTTGAATCTTTGTTTGAACTAAGTTATTTACATGTAATTACTGCAATGATAAATGTTAGACGCTTTAAAAGAGAAGCATCCCTCGAATATTAAGATTAAAACCAGGTTGCCAAATATGGTCAAACTCCTCTTTATTTGTAGTTTTTTTGTACAACTTTTTATTTCCAGTTGCGTTTGAGTTTCCATAACTTCAATTAGTATTTAACTTGTAGATTTTTTATCAGTGGATGGACCGCAAATTCTCTGCTCTACCATCGTTATATTTGTCCTACAACCCATTCCTAACGATTTCTCTGGCGAAAATAGTGAAAAGTTGATTTCGGCTTGGCCTAAGTTTGTATACCCTTGCAGCACGGTTTTTCTAACTAATTTAAGAACATTTTCATCGAAAACAAACAGGTTTCTCTCACCAAGACTACTTTTCTGACTCACTTTTCTATGACAGCTATACTATATAGATGTCCGATTTGAACCAAACTTAGTGGAATCATGGAAAAGCATACCAAACTAAGAAATACAAAGTTTGGAGGCGTTTTCTTTGAAAACAAAAAAGTATTTTCATCAAAACTAGTTTCTCGACCGATTATTCCTATGGCAGGTACATGCCATAGTCATCCGATTTTGACAAAACTTTGTAGAATTGTGTGAAAGCTTATAAAATTATTATATATCAAATTTAAAGACGTTTACATTGAAAACAAAAAAGTTTTTCTTACGAAGACTATTTTTCTAACCTTACTTTTCTATGGCAGCTATACTATATAGATGTCTGATTTCAAACAAACTTGGCAGAATCATGAAGAAGCATAGAAAACTAAGAAATACAAAGTTTAGAGGCGTTTTCTATGAAAACAAAAAAGTTTTTCTCACTAGAACTAGTTTTTCGACCGGTCGTTGCTATGACAGCTATATGTTATAGTCAACCGATCGTGCCGGTTTTGACAAATGTGCAGCGTATTTGTACCAGAAGACTTTGTGCAAAGTTTGGTGAAGATAGCTTCAAAACTGACGTAGAAAATAGCATAGAAACAAACGGACGGACAGACGTACAAGGCCAAATCAACTGATCAAGAATATACATATATACACTTTATGTGGTCGAAGATGCTTCCTTCTTTGCTTTAGAAACTGCAAATGAACAGTACTAAGAGAAATCGACAGTCACTAGTGAATTGACTAGCGAAGAGTGGCCTGCGAAATGCCTAGCATTTGACAGTTACTTCTTCACTAACCTAGTCATAATTCCAGCTTATATGTTTAACAATTTGAATGTGGCTTAGTCCCTCCCCAAGGATTTTAAACGCATGCACGTGCCTGTAATATATATTTTATGACGCTTATTGAGTTAGGATCAGAAAATATATGATCTTTATGTTTCCCAAAAACTGACCATCTGTCTTTTGGTTTGCTGGGGTCAGGTATATCGACCGCACCCCTTACCTGACACCACCCAACACAAACATGTATATATATTCATCTCTTTCTTCCTCACATGCGCCTGCCTGCCCGTCCGTCTACCTACAGTGGATAAATGTAAGCGTCGCTGGCGTCAACTACGCAACGAGTACGCCCGTTGGCTAAACACGGACGCACAGCGCCGTCGCAGTGGACAGCGACGTTCGGGCTTCCCTTATGCCGAAGAGCTGAAGTTTTTGATACCACACCTGAACCTCGCCGAGGAGGTGATCGAAAGCGATGACGAGCCCGAGCGAGACAACAACAGTGACCAGGAAATGTCCTTAAAAGAAGTCGCCAAGACGCTGAACAAAGCAGTTCAAGCCAAAAAGTTGCACAAGAAGCAACAGGCCACCAATAATAACAACGAAGAAGACTTGGATGAGGCGGTGGAGGTGCATAAGAAGGCGAATTCTGAAACGGACTTGGCCAGCGAAGACGAACATCTGGAGGAGAACACCCCACCGCTGAGCAGTCAATCTCCCTCCCCACAGACGGCGGAGTTTTTCATCAAGCAAAGTGCCGGCGATAATCTGCTAATCATTAGCAAGAAACAGTCTGCAGTTACTGATCCCCTGGAGGACTCCATGGATGCCATGGATGAGAGTGCCGATGAGACGGCATCCGGCTCGAGTGGACGTCGTCCGCGCCGGACACTACGCGCCACCGGAGCGGGAGGCATCAAACAGTTGCCCATACAGAAGGAAGCCAACGAACAGCGCATCACGCGTCTCCAGCGACGCAAATCCTTGAGTATTGCGGCCATCAAAAACGGAACATCCAGTTCTCCGGTAAAAATGACACCCGTGCCCCGAAACTCTGCGGCTAAGTCCCAGACAGCGGAGGATAAGTTTGTGGCGCCACGTAAGGTGGGTCCAAAGGCGGCAAGCAAGGCCAGCAGCGATGACATCTTTCCACGTCCGAACACGTTCGGAGGACCTCACAAGAAAACGACGCACCCCACAACAACCGAGAACAACAACAACAACAACAACACGTTGGTGTTTCCTCGTAGCTCCACGGAGACGACAACTTCCCAAGGAACAGCAACAGCAGCGGCAGGAGCAGCAATCGCACGCAGCATACCCCAGTCCATAGGCCAGATTATTATCAAATCCCTAGGCAGCTCCACCAGTTCCACACCCTCACCACCACCCATCACACAAGCGCCCCGTCTGCCACCCTCCAGCTCGGTGGTTATCAGCAGCACCGGAGCCAGCACCCTGCCCGTCAGCAGCTTCACTCCCCCCCTGCCCACATCCACACTCACCCAGAGCATGTCCTCGGTAAGTTCGGCCGTCACGGGTCCCATACCCGCCTCCTACATCACCCTCATCAAACGCTGTGAGCGCGGCACCCAGACCCAATGCCTGGACATCTTTTCGGATGATCACTTCCTGGACATGATACGTCCCCAAATGCTGGAGATGAACGCACGCCAGAAGATGCACTTCAAGAAGAAGGTGTTCAATGCTTTGATGGAGACCTTCGATGATGCCACCGACTTTCCGGGCACGGGTGATGTGCAGCACTTCAATATCAACACACCCTCCGGTTTTGAACATGTCAGTGATCCGGAAATGCGTTTGGTCCGGGAACTGGTGAGCCTGGTGAGCGCCGCCAAGCATACCCTGGCTGTGGCGACTCCGCGGGCGCCGGTTGTGGCCGATACACTGCGTCCGGCAGTTAAGCCAACTGCGGGCAATGTACGTAACGTGGTGCAGCGGGTGTTGTACAAGCAAGCAGCAGGAACTGGTGGTAATGTGGCCTTGATGCCCGAACCGGCTCCCGGTAAGGATAAGAAAATGTATCGTATACTTCAAGTGAGTGGCAAACCGGATGCTCCGCCCGTGATCAGTGAGGATGGCAACGGTGCGACTGGCATGCGTGCCTCAACACCAGCTGCTGCTCCACCCAGCAGTCCACGTACACGCACAGTGGTGCCACAGCAGGATTCCTCCCTGAACGCCTTGTTTGGAGCACCGGCGGTCACGAGTGTAACAGCTGCCAAACCGGCTGCTCCTCCGGCAAATGTCGCACCGGCGCCGCCATCGCTCAAAGTGCGTCAAATGTCCAGACGCTATTCGGTTTGCGGTGTGGGTGGACCGCCAATTGTAGCTTTGGGTCAGCCCATGGTCAATTCAGTGCTCCGGGATCAGGGCGGCACCATAGAGACTACCATGCTGAAGCGTCGTCTGATGGGTCACTCCATGGTGATGGTGCCACCGCAGCAGAGAGCACGCTATATGCCGGGTGCACCGGCAGCGGTAGGAGCAGCTGCTGCTATCGCCGCTCCGCTCAACAGTCTTCTGGTGCGCAAGTCCACCGGCAGCGTTCCCGCTAACCAAAAACAACTTTCGCCCACTGGCGGCACCTCGGCTCCACAACGTTTGCCCCAAATCACCAGTGTCCAGGGTAATGTCTTTCACGGCTTTGTCCAACCGAATGCGGTGAAGCCGCGTGTGAGTGATACCAACTCCTCCTCGTCATCCTCGTCGCCAACAAATGGACCGCAACGCTCACAGTCACCGTTCAAGCGTAATCTGGTGGTGGCCAATACCAAGGGGAATGCTCAGCAGCCGCAGCAGCAGCAGCAACTACCAGTCCAGAAAGCACCACAAGCCGTTTCCTCGGGCAGTGTGGCCAATCTGTTGGGTGATCGATTGCGTCCTCAGCAGAAGTCGCAAAAGCAACAGCAGGCAGAGACAGCCGCCACCATCGCCGCCGATGACTTCTCGGTGTTGTCCAATGTTAAGCGAGAGCCCAGCTATGCCCTGGAAGATCAGGACGATATTCTGGGCATGTAAACATGGAAGAAACATTAAAAATAACAATTACATTTATTTAGTTGTTAGGCCCAACTGAAGGGGCAACTGCATTTTTTTTCTCACTCTCACATTTCTTTACATTTCATTGATAAAACAAAAAAACAAAAACAAAAAACAATGTTAACTCATTCGATTAACATGTCAAAGTCGAATCCTTATTGTGTGGTTGGGGTTATATGACAGAACCCGTGTTTGCACTTTATTTGAAAAATAAATATTAATTAATTTACATTAAGGATTTCATGGATTTGGACACTCAGGGAGGAGGGGTTGATTGGCAGCAAGCAGGTAAGTGCCTATTAAGGGTAGATCAGGGGTAGATATCAGGTAGCAATCGGTGGCTAGTGTGGCCAAATCAGGATATGGAAAAAAGGAGCACCGCAGTGTGACCAGTTTGTTGCACCAAATATAACCTAAAACATGTTTGACAGAGGAAGATAAAAGTGGCTACTTTCCGTTTTGATTATGATCTCGAAGAGCGAAAACCAAAAGAAAGTTAAAAGTCGTAGCTGACATAGCAAAGTAAGTTGGTTAGAGGAAGACGCACATACTTTTAAAACAACTCCAAGAGCGAAAATTACAGCTAACAGCTGACAAGCGGCGCAGAGCTAAATGAGTTGAGTCGAGAGTATGCATAACTCCTGACGGAGAAGTAATGAAACACAACTGCTGTTTTTTTTTCTATAAACGGATATTAAACAGACTGCGAACAATCCGCACTACAAATTAAAAGAAGTAATACGCATTTGTACTGGGAATCCGATGACAGTTCGTCTCCAGCATACAACTTTTACTACCAGTAATGCAGGTTGTGCGCACCTTGCTTACAAAGCGGCCATGCAAATGGCAAAGTAAACCAAACTGTATGGAATTATTTCCGTCATACTGAAGGCAAAGTAATGAAGGAGTAATCCATTATGTAATGTCGATTTGCGCCACTGGATAGTATGCAAGCTTGCAAACCGGTTTCAAGCCAGCCTTTCCAATGGCGACCCTTCTGAAAACTAGAAATCAATACGGTTCGGTTCACTCACAAGCTATAAGCCTCATGTGCTAAAGGTAGACAAGTAAGGTTTAGAAGGCTAGTGCCAATAAATTGTTACTAAACTAAGGCCAAGATAGGCTCATTACGATACCACACATGTGTATTGTATATATAATCTTTATTTAAGCCAGATGGGGCTCCTTCCGATTGAACCATTGAGAAAGGTGGATACAAATTTTAGTAGAGACGGCATCTCTACATATCTCAAATACTTCCGAAACATTGAGTAGAAAGTATTGATCAAGTGTTTAAACTTCTCCTCCTTCTCTCTGTGAGTCTTTTCCTACTTTTAGTAGAGACGGCATCTCTTCATATCTCAGATTTTTCCTAGAGGTTAAGTAGAAAGGGTTAATCAAGTGTTTACACTTCTCCTTCTCTCTGTAAGTCTTCTCTTCCTTCTTTTTTGAGTCTTTTCTTCCTTTTTCTGTGAGTCTTTTCTTCCTTCTCCTTTGAGCCTTCTCCTACTTCTCCCTTGAGTCTTCTCCTACTAAGTGATGAGCAGTGGCATTTAAGATGTAATATTACCTCCTTTTCCTGGCTTGCAGCTTGTAAGCAGCAAGCCAAGCGTGCTGCTTGAAGCAGTTACCATTTAGGCCTTTAAGTGAGATATTTCCTTTCGACTTGACCTAAAAGGATATTGGTAAGTTATAGGAAACGTGACCCCAGCTTCAGCTCGAACCGAAAGGTTATTCCATCACTCAGCAGCCTGGAACCAGGTTCCTTATCTTGAGAATAGATTCTATGAAGCCAAGGGCTTCCCTATCGTGTTATTCTCTTGGAGGAACTGGATAGCTGGATGTCCTGTTTGTTGCGGGGATGAGGTGGATAGGTAGATACCGAGCGTCGTATAAGCGCCCTTTAAAACTGCTTGACTATTTGAGTTATGGTGTATGATTCCATCTAGGAGTGAACTGAGATATTTGATGGCCTTCTGGATGGCCACCAGTGCTGCTTAGTATCAGGGAGTTGGAATGATATTTCATTAGGTGCAGAGATTACCCCCCTTTGAAATAAACGATAGGAATTCGGAGGAACTATTTAGCAGCCTTTTATAAAAAACAATAAATAAGTTTTTAACGTTAATGAGCGATGGATGACTACTCAGCTTTTTGGAAATGACAGAGTTAAGAGGTTTTATATATTTGCCATGTATTTAACTATTGAGCTTGAACCACTCCGAACCACCTTGAAATCTTTCAAATAAGTTATACAAAGATCGGCTCATTAGATTGTTATTAAGATTTATTTAATATCAAATTCAAATATTACCAGCTGAAAATACAAAATTTGATGTTTAATCTAAAACAATATCAGTTTCTTATCAAATAAGCAATGATAATACTTCATTGTGAATAGATTCTAACGAAATACACGTCATCAATACAAGATAAGTTATACGATATATACATATTTGAGTAAAGACAGCACCCTTTCACATTTATCCACTTATTTGCATTTAAGCAAACCACGTCAGTCAGACTTCTGTATTCTGTATTGTGACTGCTAAAATTTATAGACCACCGACCAGACTTCTTCCTTGGGCTAATCTAATCACTCCAAGTTCTCCATTACTGAATCATAAATTGTTGATAACAATATTGTCAGCAAAAAGTCGGACTATAAAAGCTTCACTCCAGTGTTGGCCGCAGTTTAGTGAAGTCCAACCAATTGACAACATGAAATATCTAACGATTTGTGCGCTAATCTTACCGCTGGCCTACGTGGTGGCTGCCTATCCTCAGGCACCTGTAAGGAAGACGGTGACGATGGATGCCATCTATGAAATGCACAATGTTCCCGAAGATGTGGAGAAGATCCGTGAGTTGCTGGTGCAGAACGGTAAGGAGCGGGAGCGGGTAGTGCGGGCTTTTGATTTGGTAGAAGTTTGAAAACACCAATTTTTTTGCAAAAGGTGTCTTTGCTGTGGCACAGGAATGGATGAGATCTCTGCCCGATATGTCTGTGGCAGCTGATGCTGAGGATAATGCCGAGATTCCTGATATGTCGGTGGCCTCTGATGCCTTCGAGAGAAAATTTAATCAGTTTTATTTCGCGAGACCTGATGTTTTTGCGGTGGTTGGACAGCATTTCTATGATATCGTTCCTGATATGTCTGTGGCTTCGGATGCGGATGATACTCCAGCTGACTTCGTTCCTGATATGTCTGTGGCCTCTGATGCCGATAATAGCCCACTTAAGCCCCCATTTGGTCTGAAGACTCTTCAGCTTGTTGGCCGTCCTGCTCTCCCAGCTGATGCTGATCTGATCCCAGATATTTCCGTGGCCTCTGATGCGGATGATACTCCAGCTGATTTCGTTCCTGATATGTCTGTGGCCTCTGATGCCGATAATAGCCCACTTAAGCCTGCAATTGGTCTGAAGACACTTCAACTTGTGGGTCGTCCTGCTCTCCCAGCTGATGCTGATTTGATCCCAGACATTTCCGTGGCCTCTGATGCGGATGATACTCCTGCTGACTTCGTTCCTGATATGTCCGTGGCCTCTGATGCCGATAATAGCCCACTTAAGCCTCCAATTGGTCTGAAGACACTTCAACTTGTGGGTCGTCCTGCTCTCCCAGCTGATGCTGATTTGATCCCAGACATTTCCGTGGCCTCTGATGCGGATGATACTCCTGCTGACTTCGTTCCTGATATGTCCGTGGCCTCTGATGCCGATAATAGCCCACTTAAGCCCCCAATTGGTTTGAAGACACTTCAACTTGTGGGTCGTCCTGCTCTCCCAGCTGATGCTGATTTGATCCCAGACATTTCCGTGGCCTCTGATGCGGATGATACTCCTGCTGACTTCGTTCCTGATATGTCCGTGGCCTCTGATGCGGATGATACTCCAGCTGACTTCGTTCCTGATATTTCACAAGCTGCTGATGCTCAGGATGATGGTATGTTTCCTACCTAAACTTATCTTAAACCATTTTAATAGCCTTCAAAAATGTAGATGCCGATCTGATCCCGGACATCTCTGTGGCTAGCGATGCGTTGGACTATCCTAAGGGTCGGCTTGCTCAACTTTTTGCTCAAAAATTGCACTAAGTGACCTCATGATAACTATTTCGACTCTCTATCTATAATCTAACGATATGTGTGTATTGTATTTTTAAGTATTTTTTTTTAAGAGCATTTTTTAATAAATTATAAAAAAGAAAAATAGCAAAACAAAAGACGCGATTCGTTATCAACCATCGGCCACTTGTAAAGTGCAGATAACGCTGGTTGTCTTTTGATTATTAAAATTTGTGATTTATTGGCAATTTCCCGTAATTGGTCAGCGGGGGAATAACAAAATGATTAGAAAATTAAGAGAGCAAATTGCTCAAGCCCGACCATAATATACTCTCTAGCAACGAAAGTGTATGCACAGTATTTATTTTAATGTTGGAGGAACAGCTGAACGTTTGCAGACAACTTGACCATCGTTCTTTACTAAATATTTGTCGAATCTTTTAAAAATACTAAAAATTGATCTACAAAATTGTCGAAGGTATGAGGTGCTAGGAGGCTTGGCCAAAATTCAGAATCCATCTCTGAGATCTGGTTTTTCATAAGAACAGACAGTCTATTATGACTTGGCTGTGAAGTTGAGTACTGAAATTTCATGACAGAAAAGTACACAGTATTTTTATTATTTCCCTACTTAATCTAGCTATAAAATATTTAAAGAACAACAATACTATAAATCACAACATAACCGCTCCAAGTGTGTAAATCATCTAGATTCTAGAATGAATGCTCGCTATGTACAAAGCTCAAACCAAGCACTAAATATAAATAGTGTGGAAAAGTAAGCTGCATTTAAATAAAAACCTGTTTGTCATTTAAAAGGTTTTCATTAAGTAATTATCAACAGTTATGGATTATTCTATTAACAAATTGTTGGCATATCCATAACCTATTGATACCGAATAAAGCTTATACTATAGAGCCGAGTTTAGTTAGCCATCCTCCGTCAGTTGTAAAGCTATTGGAACCAAACTTGGCACTAAGTCTTCTGGTACAAATACGCTGCACATATGTCAGAGCCGGGCGAATCGAATGACTATAACATATAGCTGGCATAGGAACGATCGGTCGAAAAAGTAGTTCTAGTGAGAATGACTTTTTAGTTTTCAATGCAAACGTCTCCAAACTCGGTATGTACTAGTTTTCTAAACTTCTCCATGATACTGCCAAATTTGGGCAAAATCAGACATCTATATAGTATAGCTGCCATAGAAAAGTAAGGTTAGAAAAATGTTCTTAGTAAGAAAACCTTTTTTGTTTTCAATGTAAACCTCTTTAAGATTGGTATATATTTATTTCATAAGCTTTCACACAATTCTTCAAAGTTTTGTCAAAATCGGATGACTATAGCCATGGGAATGATCGGTCGAGAAACAAGTTTTAATGAGAAAAACTTGTTTGTTTTCAAAAGAAAAGCCTCCTTACTTTGTATTTCTTAGTCTGCTATGCCTTTCCATCATTACACTAAGTTTGGTCGAAATCGGATTTGTATATAGTATAGCGCTGTCATAGAAAAGTAGCCTTAGTGAGAAAAACTTGTTTGTTTTCAATGGAAAAGTCCATCAAAGTGGTTAGAAAAACGTGCTGCAAGGAAGTGCACTTTCCTCTATATATTTTTTGTTTGGAATACTTTTTTTATTCGAGATAACTTCGAGTCCAAAGCAAACCAGAAACAGCAATAATTATACTCTGTACCGTAGATACATAGAGTATTATAAGTTTGTGCAAAAGTATGTAACATCCAGAAGGAAGCATCTCTGACCCCATAAAGTATGTATATTCTTGATCAGCATCAACAGCCGAGTCGATATAGCCATGTCCGTCTGTCCGTCTGTCTGTCCGTATGAACGCACAGATCTCAGAGATGGTAAGAGATAGAGGTTTGACATGTATGGGACATATGCTTCTTATGTCTGCAGGCAGATCAAGTTTATTTTCAATTTTGGCCACGCCCCCTACCGCCCCCGCAATTTAGAAAAAATCACATATCTCCTACAGTTTTAAAGATAGGTGGGTTGTTTCTTCTAGATACATTTAGTAATAAAGATAACTTATCGATCAGCCAAAGGAATGATGAAGATTGGATGAACGGTTTTCGAGTTATGATCAAAAGACTGTTCGCTGCTGCAGCGCAGAAGCAGCGCTGCTTTCAGCTGCTACTGCAGCATCAAAATTTATGCTGAGCGTATAATTTCGTTGGTACAGAGTATGTTATAGTCGGGCTTGACCGACTTTCTTTCTTGTTTTGGATGATAAAAAGATATTTAAGACATGTCCTTCCCAAATGGATACGGGATGGGATATGTTTTCATATCCTTTTTTTTTTCCTCTGTGTAGATTTTGTTTTGTTAACATTTCGTGATCATTTTTTCAACATTTAAAGTTGATTTTAAACTCGAAGCCTCTTCCGGAAAATCTACTTCTTAAGACCCTCATTGGGTGGAGAGGATGTGCAAGTAGCTCACCCTCCCTGGCTTTGCTTTGATTGCCTCCACATTAAATGTACTTTCATTTGGTGAATACAACATAATTCAAATCTAAACTTGACCTTACTGGTTCTTCTTTTCTTTGTAAATTATTCCCAGCTGACAATTTCATGGTCTCACACATAAAACAGATTGTCCCACTCCTGACTAACGTTACTCTGGATAAGAAGAAACACAAAAAAAAAAAAGCTGATTAGTTTCACATGGTGACCCCGGGGCTAACAAAGCCCCTGCCTGGGTTCGTTTAGCAAATAAAATTAGTTTTTTTTTCTTGTATTTTATTCTTTTTTTTTTGTTGCTATTTATAAAAAGGAATTAACGGCAAAAACCGGACTCACACACAAAGTGCCCAACTGATCCCAATGTGGCACATGGCCATAAACAACAGGGGAGGAAGAGAGAGGGAGAGCAGAGCAGAGGCTGGGCAGTCGTTGTGATTTTCACACAAAAGCGGCAAAAGCGGCTACTAAATTACGTGCTCATGTGTTCTAGTTCAGTGTACTCCGCATCCACCTCCGCCTCCGCCTCCAGTGTGCACACCCCCAACTCCATGTCTATCTTTGTGGTTAGGCCGCCAAATCGCGTTTGGTGCGCTAATGAACCGCATTGGTGCAGACCAGGAGTCGACGGCAGTGGGTTCTACAACCTTTGCTGCCTTTTTTTGCCGCATATTTAAACGTTAAAATACCGTTTAAAAGTGTAACAATGCTGTTAACTATTGTAGGCCGAGAGTCCCTCGGATGGAGGAAGCGTTGGCGTTGTCAGACAATTGGCGCTTGATTAAGTTGATGGGTGTGCGTGTGTGTGCGTGTGTGTGTATGGCAGTTGGGTAGGTTGAGAATTCATTGAACTCTGGTTCAGATCCTGGAGAGGGTAAAGTCCAGGCATGCAGTAACATCGAGACTTTCATTTATGTTGCATCGAATTATACTATAGGTTTTCCCCGAATTTTGGCTGAATTTCAGACAATGTTTCTGTAGTTTAAGAACTTGAGAAGTTCAGAACATGAACTACCTTTCTCTACATTCTGTATAAGTGATATTCAAGCTTGACTATACTACTACCTGTTCTGAATTTCCAAAGAGTCAACCTGAAGTTCATTTCATTTCATCTTTGGATATATAGCTAAAGCTCTGAACTTCTCAAGCTTTAAATTTACAGAAATATTGTCTGAAAACTCAATTGATAGGCATATTTTTGGTTGGTATGTATTACTTTGTATGAAATATTTGATTATAGAACAAATGTCTGCCGTTGAGTCAACATTTATGAGTTCAAAGCGCAGGCCTACGTGGCCTTAAAAATCTTTTAAATTGTGTAAAATGATGAAATGTGTGCTATAATTAATCATCATATACCTAAATCCAATACAAAGCTACTGGAAATCATGATTAGTCATTGAACTTGAATGGGGTGTTTTCATTTATGCACCTTAGCCAGACATAGGTACGCTTTGTCAAGCAGTTTTTTTTTTATCAAAAAATGCAAACAAACAAGTAAGAAAGTGGGTCAAGCACGACTATTATATACTCTGTACTAGTGAAAATGTATTCTTAGTATGTATTTCGAACATTCTTTTGCTTCTAACTTTAGTATTGTTCATTCTATATTTAAAACAGCTTCGGCGGAACGTTAAGTAATCATCATAACTTAAAAAGATGCAGAAAATACGAACCATCTAACTTAAAAACTGTGAGAAATATAATGATTTTTTCAAATTGTGAAGGGCCGTGGCAAAAAATTCAAAATATATATAAACTATCTGCAAGTATACGATATTTCTCTTCTCTTCTCATTCTCTTACCATCTCTGAGATCAACAATAAATATACTTTATAAAGTCGTAGAGTCTTTCTTCTGCCTTTTACCCACTTTTGCACAAACTGAATATACTCTGCGTACCTTTGGTGCAGAGTATCAAAGAAGTACATATTGGTTTACAAAGCAAAAAGCCAGCGCATGACACAGATAAGCACGAAGTGGCAATAAATTAGCGATAACAAAAAGAATAAAAAACATTTCATGGGCCAAATTATTGATCTATTTAAAAAGACAAAATTGATTTTGGCATGATGTGTCAAAGCCCCTAATAAAATGGATCGTAGAGTTTACTAATTAAGCAATAATAATTTCTAGCAGGAATGCAGGAATTCTGAACCGAACCGAACCGAACCGTTTGCAGCTGGCAGGGTCTTCTAAGTTCAATATAAAATTTGTGTCGTCACTGAAGATTAACTTATGCCACTCTGACTTAATAATGTATTTGATCCCAAGGATCCCAGCTTTATGTTACATCAAATAGACACCTATATTTATGGATTTTTAAACTTACGCACCTTTAAGATTCCAAAAGAATAACTTTTCGAACAGGTTTACTGACATATCGGAATGTAAGACTCAAGATCGAGCTTAAAGGGTTTCAGATTCGATGAAATAAAGAACATTTTTTGAACAGATATAAATTTTTCGGACTTGCCGCATCCTCAAAAGTCCAGGAATAACATAAATAGCGACAATATACCCAAGATAGGGATTTTAGAGTTGAGATGGGATGAAATTTAAGGCAATCCATTAACAGATATGAGTTTTAGACATTTTTTTTGTACTATTTTACCTTTGAATCTTTGGATAAAATATCTTTCCTCGGGAATTAAAGGGCCCATCACATCCCTATGCTTAAAAAGGGCTTTTAAGTTTGAGACTTGGCGAAATTCCAGACTGTCTTCTTTTCAAAGTCTTGAAAAGTTAGTTTAGAAAACAGATTTGTCATATTGCGGGACTTTTTAGGGCTGAGATTCGAAAGAACAAAGAGCGATCCTAGAACAGAAATTAATTTTACGCATTATTGGGTAGATATACTTAAGGAAAGGCTTTAAGTGTAGAAGTTTGACAGAATTTTGGACGATCCATTAATATTAATAATTAAATTTACACATTTTTCGAACTGCACATAAATCACACTACCTTGAGCAGGCTTAAAACCACTTCTTAAATCCAAAGAACGGGACGCTAAGACCAACTACTGAACTGCCCTTCCTTTGAAACTTCGAAAATGGTTCGATTTCGCGCGAATTTTAAGGGAATATCGGGACTTTCTAAGAAAAGGAAAACAGGCCTTCAAAAAAAAGAAGTAATAAACTAAGAGTGAACCAATGAACCGAACCAAACCCGCGGTTCAGTTGGTTCAGGTAATAAATCAAACCTGCGATTCAAATAACTCGGTGAACCACTGAACCGGTCGAACCGATTTCCAATCGTTTTGCATTCCTAGTTTGGAGAACTTTTCCATTTATTACTTCGCCGTCCACAAGTAATTTTCTTTGGTTAATAACTTCCCAAATGGCTTACATTTCCAGCAACTACTTAACAATTTAAGTCCATTATCATGCTGACAAATACTTGTACTATCCACAACAAAATCCCAACACTTAAACCGTTTACTTACCATCGCTGGTCTTAAGATCAACGCTGCCCTGCCATTCCTCCATTCATTCTCGTTAACTTTCGATTGTTCGCATCTCCTTTTGTATCCCTTTTTGAATACCCTTCGCTCTTTCTGACATTTAATTCATTTCGTTGCGGCTTTGCAGCTGTCGAAAAAGTTGCCCTCCCCCTAACACCACCCCATCCGATCCTGCGCTCCTCTCTGGACTGCACTTATTACAAAACTTTTAACTTCTTTTAGTTTCGCTTTTTTGCATTTTCATTTATTTCGCTGCGTTTGCCTTTCATTCACTTTCAGGGCTTTGTTGCTGGCGCTGTTGTTGTTGCTGTTGTTGTTGTTGTTTTTATAAGCATATCACTTCACTTTTAGTTCGCAGCTAAAGAAATTTCATTTCATTTCCTTCCCCTGGAAAGAAAAAAGTTTGCATTTGCATTTCTGGCTCTTGATTTCAATTCTGCAATTTGGTCTTTGAACTTTTAGAAATGGGCCAAACTTTCTGGCTTTCAATTGAAAGAAGAACTATGTATATATATATTGTCAATATATAATCGAACTTGAGAACTAAAGCTATAAATTTTCAAGTCTTGAGTAATAAAACTAAACATTCAACAAGTCTTTCCCCCCATTAAAATAAAAAACAAAGGTCATTTCGTTGGCTAACCTTTTGCTAATGACTTCCTTGTCGAGTTTCCATAAGATAAGCTGAAAGTGCAACTCCCCAAAAACCAACAACAACCCACTAAGTAAGTACAACACACACACACACACACAGGCACACAACTTCAAGAATGTTCAACAAACACGCGATGACAACGCCACAGAGAAACATAAGAAGAAACCTTGTTGAAGCAACTTTTTAGTTTTCGCAGTTCAGCTACCAGACAACAGATGGCGCCACAACGCCAGCTAATGCAAGACAAAACAGTGTCCCAGAGTAAACAAGAAACAATGGACGCTCCCCCCCAGGTGACGCATGAAACTTGAAACTCTTTCTTCAAAAACAGAAAAAAATCGGGCATATTTTTATAAAACTGTCAACTTAAAATACAAAACAACATTTTGACAGTTTCTTGACCACCGAGAAGTAGTGTGCGAAATTGGCTTCATAAGAAGATGTTGGAAGTGGGGGAAGACATGCTAAAGTGACATGTGACAACATCAAGTGGCAAACGATTAGTCTAAATGCCAAATGACAGCAAAACTACAACAAAACAAACACAAAAATAAGGTAAGAAATGCCAGTTTGACAGTTCCAGAGGATGAAAATATTTGAGAAAGAATGTGGGAGGTGGAAACTTGAGAGTTTTATAAAGTCAAAGTAGCTAAGATTAAAAGTGCAGGTAAACCTTACGCAGCCCGTGGGTTATACTACCCACTCGAAATATGGGAATAGAATTCACAGCAAAATTATGAAGATTTTTGTGACACTACGGCTTAAAAAAAAATAAAGAAAATTTGAAGAGTTTAGTTTGGTTTCACTCTAATTTTAAACTTTAAGGTCAAGCAAGAGATTTTTATTCACGAAATTGTGTCTAGACATTGCAGGATAGTTTAGATATTCGTAATAATACACTCAGAAATATTTGAATGGTAGAGTTACAGATCAATCGCCATACAATACATACCATTTTGTACTTAACATTTTAATTAAGGTTTTAATTCATTCAAAAAGAACCGAAAATCAAACCGAACATTTTTAGTTCACTTCGGGATCTGTATAATTTGGGAGTCTTGCTTAAAATAATCTCTGATTAACTCTTAAAACTAAAATCTGCATATATAAAATTTGTACAAAAAATATGCCTAATTAAACCCTTCGAAATTATGAAGTCAAGAACCGATTAGTTTTGAAACTAGATAAAAGAGAGTATAACTGTAAGTCAGTATATATTGGATGATTTTGGTACCTATATGAAATTAATATTCATTAATATTTGGATTTGTAAATATCTATTATCTAATATCTGTTTAATTAATCTTAAATTTTCATTCACCAGAGCTGTTAAAAGTTTCTATACACTTGCAGCATGTTTTTCTAACTAAGACCACTTTTCGCACCTTACTTTTCTATTGGAGCTCTACTATATAAATGTCCGATTCCGACCAAACTAAAAGGAATCATGCAAAAGCCTAACAAACGAATATGTAAGAAATTTTAAGTTGATTCCATGTGAGTTTCCAGTTTTTCTCAATAGAACTTCTTTTTCCACCGATTATTCGACAGCAGCTAAATGCTATGGTCAACCGATATTGACAAAAGTTTGTAGAATTGTGTGAAAGCATTTCAAATAATTAAATGTCAATTTTGAGGACATTTTCACAGAAAAAGAAACAAGTTTTTCTTAGTAAGACTACTTTTCTGAGTCTACTTTTCTATGACAGCTATCCTACATACATATCCGATTTCGACCAAACTTAGTGGAATGATGGAAAAGCATAGAAAACTAAGAAATACAAATTTTGGAGGCGTTTTCTTTGAAAACAAAAAAGTTTTTCTCACTAAAACTAGTTTTGCGACCGATCATTCCTATGGCAGCTATATGCTATAGTCATCCGATTTTGACAAAACTTTGAAGAATTGTGTGAAAGCTTATGAAATAAATATATATAAATTTTTGAGAGGTTTACATTAAAAACAAAAAAGTTTTTCTTACCAAGACTACTTATCTGACTCTACTTTTCTACTATAAAGTGGTCCGATTTCGACCAAATTTAGTGGAATTATGGAAATGCATAGAAAACTAGTAAATACAGAGTTGGGAGACGTTTGCACTGAAAACAAAAAAGTTTTTCTCACTAGAACTAGTTTTCGATCGATCGTTGCTATGACAGTTATATGTTATAGTCATTCGATTCGGTCGGTTCCTACAAATGTGCAGCGTATTTGTTCTACAAGACTTCGTGCAAAGTATGGTGACGAAAGCTTTTAAACGGAGGGAGGAAATGGCATAGAAACCAGACGGACAAGGCTAAATCAACTCAGCTCGTCTTGCTGATCAAGACTATATAAAGTTTATTTGGTCGGAAATGCTTCCTTCTATGCGTTACAAACAACTGTACAATTTCAATATACCCTCTGCAAGGGTATAAAAATATGCCTAATTAAAATCTTAGACATTATAAAGTCAAGCCCAATAAATAATTAAATAAAAGAACAAAAATATTAAGCCCTTTCCTATTACATCTTGATTATCTTGATAATTATTCTATTCGCTATTAAATCTTGTCTGCTTAAATCTAGAATAGTTGATGATCCATTGTATGATATTGGTACACACTTGGAATGGGATATTACTTAATATCCTTTTTTTTGGATTTTTGAATATCCATTTAATCCATCGGAGCTGACCAAAAAAATATCCATTCGATATAAATTTTATCTTTTTTTTTTGTGGAGCTTTAAGTTTAATGATTTTTGTAAAAATAAAAATACCATTTGTCATTACATTGTTCTTTGGTTAGCCTTAAAAGAAGTTTGGTAACTTTGGTTTGAACCCGGAATACCGACTTGTATTTTACAGTGAACCGATTCTCTCTACAAATAAAAGCTGAGCCCGAGCTTGTTTCGATCCTAAAGTTTCGATACGGACTACCAAAAATGATAGAGAACAGAAATTTGACCATCTGCTTAGCGCTTTCTTTTCTAATACGCTTGGGTTTAGTGAGACTGACACCTAAAATGGGCAGAAAATCTAAAAATCTAGAATTAAGTTTAGAATAACATATAAATTCCCCACATATAACAGCCTCTGATTTGTACGATTTTGTGTATTTTTTAGAACACAAAAATTATAAATATTGTATAAAGCACAAACTGAACCAAGGTGCGAACCAAAACCTTCTCCCAAAAAAACCTCGAACCTTAACCATTGGTTAGTTTTGGTTTGAACCAGTGAACCGGAGTTCCGATCTAAATCTTTTTTCGCCAACTTTTTTTCCAAATAGTTTTCCCCTATACACACCAATACACATTCGACTTTTTCCCCAATTTCCTGCTCACCTACTAACATTTTATTTGAATTCAGTTTATAAATTTTGGACAATTTCCCTTCTGCTAGTTTTCCCTCGCTGTCAAAGTTTCTGCAAATGCTGTCATTAAAGTTAACAGTTTGGCGTTAGTTTTAATCAAATGTGCAAAAAAAAAAAGTGAAACAACAACAAAAGGCAAACAGTATGTTGTAGTGTTAGTGTTTGTAATAACAACTGTAATCGCGCTTACAACATGCCACCATATTGTTGTCTTTTACTAAAGACACGAACCTGCTCAATTCTCCCCCCCCTCCCCTCCCCCCAATCCAAACAGTTGGCCATAAAACGTTGCTTATATAAGTAAAGACACTGCAGACGACCCCCCGCGCAGGTCGAAAATGTTTAAACAGAAAAAAATAGAGTGGGAAGATGTGCCAAAATGTATAAAACTGAAAATGAAAAGTTGTAAACTTGTTTTGCTTTTGTTTAGGAATGAAAAATGGGGGGTGGAATAAAATGTGGGTGATAATTGCTTTTTTTACGATATTAACCCGGCAGCGGGCTGTGTGCGTGTGTGTGTGTGTGATGCTCGGGATATAATGGAGCAGTTAAAAGGAACAGTTAACCAGCTCAACTGCCAAACCCAAACGTGTGCTTTAAGGTAGTTGGAGTCATAGTTTTCCATCCCCAAGGAAATGCAGCTGTTTGTTCTTCCCAAAACATAAATCAATTCCACACCGCAACAACTTAAATGTCATTCAACAATAATAAATAAAGAAGCAGCCACAAATAAATAAAATTCACACTCAAAAAACGAAGGAAACCCAAATTATTGACAGCCGAAAAAAAAAAATGGAATTTTCCCACAGCGAAAAATAAATTATTTTCCCATCACAAAAATTGCATATTTTTTTATGGCATTTAAATATTTTCGTGACCCAAGTACGATTCATCATCATCCTCATCCTCATCGTCGTCGTCGTCAATTTGGTCGTGTGGATGGTTAAAAAAAAAATTAATTTAATTAGCTAACGAGGCAAGAGGCGAGATGAACTGCGATAGCTACTGCAACTTTTGACATTTTGCCGCATTAGCAGCGATTGGCGCAGTACGTGATGTATTTCAGGCTAAGTTTCGGTTTACTTTTTTGTTTTTTGTTAATAAATATTTTATTAGACGCGGTATGCAAGGTGTGCAAAATGAGTGGCTTTTTACTGGCTGAGCCATTTGCCTGGATTTGCATTTTCGGTCGTAAAAACAGAGGAAATTGTAAATTTTCACATTTTTTTTTTATTATGGTTATGTATTGTGTTGGATTTATTTAAATTTATTGTTGTATAATTTTTTTGTGCCTTCCCTTTTGTTGCATTGTTATTGTTAATTTTGTTGTTGACATTCTGATTATGAGCATAAAGCTAACAATGATTAAAAAGGGCCTCGACACCTGATTGAAAGGATTTTAATTTCATATTTTATGATTTTTGATCTCTTTTGTTTAAGAGCTCTCCGGGGTTGCTTTTGTGATTTTATGAGTTGGTCCTTTATTTCATTGTGATGTGGTTTTTTCTTTAAAATGCTTTTAAAGGAATTCATATTTTTTATACAAAGCAAACAGACGATCCAAAATTCCAGGTGCATTAAGTGGTGGTGTAAACAGTGACCAAGTAACAAATTTTTTTTACTTCTTATGCGGTTTTGGCAGCTGTATTCAATGTATTGTGGCGCCCTTCTGTAGATGATTTAAAAACCCAATCAATTTAGTAAGAAGATTCTGCACTATCTTTTAAATCTAGTTGAACTGACAAAATATTTGATTTACACACTTTTGAAATAATTTTGTTACATTTTGATCAAATACTAAACAGGATTTTGTTAAATTATATTCAAATTCAAATTGACCTATAGTCTTATCGGACAATTTAATATGAATATTCTGTAAGTATTATCTTTAGTTGAACTGACAATATATTTGATTTGTTCACTTTTCAAATAATTTAGTTACAGTTTGATCAAATTCTAAACAAGATTTAATTTAAATTATATTCAAATTCAAATTGTAAGCTGAGTAACAGACTTATCGGACTTATCGTACTAGCGCATCGAAAAGAAATATCGATAGTTGGCTAGTTGCATATTTTCTATCGCTGAAGACGGCCGCCTGCTGCCGCTCGCGCTCCCAAGTTTTAATAATTTATTGGCTTTGTAATTCATTTCAAACTAACAAAATGATTTCGCGTAAGTCATAGCGTGTCGGTGTGTTCAATTTAAACTATTTGCGGCATTTAGTTAATAATTTAAAGCAATTGTTAAATTATTTGGCTGGCTTACCAATTGCCCCGTTATGTTTCTCTCCCGCTCTCCGTCAGTCTGGCTCTCGCGGCCGCGGCCTACGTTTTGTTGTTGTTTTTTTTTTGTGTGTGTTCTTGCTAGTGCTTTAGTTAAATGGAAATAAGTGTGTAAGTAAGCAGAAGCCTTTGGCAATGGCTGCAAAAATAAGTTGGCTTATAATTCCAA
Organism: Lordiphosa andalusiaca; assembly: GCA_035044965.1. Taxonomy (NCBI): domain Eukaryota; kingdom Metazoa; phylum Arthropoda; class Insecta; order Diptera; family Drosophilidae; genus Lordiphosa; species Lordiphosa andalusiaca. Next base: position 161,078 of record JAWNNM010001363.1, on the reverse strand, counting down.
TTAATAATTACAAATACAAAATGCGTGTAAATATTGCGTGTGTGTATTGTGTATCGCTGTGCCTACTCTCTGCTGCTCTCCCTCTCAAGTCATTTTTTTGCGTTTACCGTTTACGCAAAAATTTTGTCTTGTCCCTCTTCGCAAAGCCCCCCGCCCCGCTTGCAGTGCTCGACGTCGCGCCGGCGCTTGTGTATTTGTTCTTGTTCTGCTGCGCTTGCTCTCTGCTGTTCCCGTTTTAACTTCTGTTTCGTTGGGTAAGTGTATTTGTTTTTGTTCGTCTAATGCAATTTTGTTTTTGTTGTTTGAAACCCTATGGTGAATTTGGGGAAATTGTTGTCATAATTATTTGCTGTGCTTTCACAGACCCTTATATTAGCATGTAATTTTCTACTGGGGGCATTTTAAAAGCAACAATGCAGTACATAAAGTTCCGCACTGCGGTTGTAAGCATGTATGAAGTTGTCAAATTAATACCCGTTACTCGAAGAGTAAAAAGGGTATATGTACGTATTTATACTGAAGTCGTGCATAAAGATCACCGTTCCTTATTCCCCTGAGGAACGGGTAAATCGAAGTCGGGCAGGGCCGACTTTAGCTTACGCTCTCGTTTAGTTAAGGAAAGGTACGATAAGGTTAGGTATTTTAAATAAGATTTTAATCAATTTTTCATATATTCTAATATTCAACTTGCTGCTGTAGTTGATCGTTTACATTTACAATTATCAACGGTAGTATTTTCCTGCGCCTTCTTGGGTTTTTCATAGACCGTACCCTGCGGTCCCCTGGCAAAGGGCGTTTCTCCATTGGTCTGCAAATAGAAGTTACCTTTTATGTTTACAGGACAATAATGTCCCATTTTCACTGGTCGCTCACATGGACCAATACAGTTTTTTATAATCTTTCCTTGCTTAAAACTCGACCAATTTTTACAGGGTACTGCCTCAAATTTCATGGCATATCGATCCGCCACACTTTCAGCCCAAAACCACCAACTGCGACGATGACTCGATAGATCATTATCGCTCATCATTTTGTAATTTCTTTTGGGGCAGCCGGGTTGCAGGGTATGTCCACCATTTGGCCAAAAGTCGGCGGTACCGGTGCTACTGGGTGCTCCATAGAACCAAGCATCGGTATGTATGACATCCACGAATTTCGCATCGTTGGCATTCAAATGCTTGCAGCAGGGATAGAAAAGTGGAAAGGCAGGATCCAAGGCGGAAATCCGTTTGATTCTTTTTTTCTTCTGAGTTAGTTTTTGGATTTCACGACCAATAATGCCCGCCACTTGCCCACCTAAAGAATGACCCACCAAATGGAACTTCTCAATATCCAATCCTTGATCAAACATTTCATTTAACAGTTGACCAAGTCTACGGCCCATTTGTTTGCCATTAACGACAGCATCGAACATATAGTTTCCGTCTGCCAAAGATGCCCAGTCCAACACCAATATATTGGTATCCCCACGAACCAGATAGGCTTGAACCACTACATGTATGCTCTCCTCCTGCTGATTCTCTCGATAACCATGGATATATAAAACAGTTTTCTTGCTCAAATCGAATTGTGAATGCTCCAAAAGGTTTCTGTAGTCTTCGAGCGGATATATCATATGATCCGTGGAGCTGGGACCATGGTATATAATAAATTTAGCTGTTGTTAAGTCTGCCTTAGATTTTTTTAGACCACATAGCAATCTAGATTTGTTTTTGATGGACTTGTGCATGTCAAAGTAGTAAGAAATTTACAATTAAATTTTTTCCATATATAATGTGACACTTGAATCCATTTTATACTGTTCCACACTTTTAGTTCAAATAGAAAGAGGCAGAAAGCACAGACAATAGTTAGCTGAATTGCAAAACGGCAATTGGTTGGCGTTACAGCCCTCTCAAAACTCAATTATAAAGCAAATTTGCTGCCAAGACAATCAGCTTCCATTCAGCCTTCTTAGATATAGTTTTGGCCAATTACGCAAAAGAGTATGATTCCCATCATTGCTTTGCTACTCAATTAACAAGCCGAACAATTAAACACCAGAACACAAACTCAAACTAAGTCGAATCCAAGCCCAGGCCAAACAAAGGCATGCAAGAGAGAAAAGAGGCAGATATGTACATAGATTGTGCAACAAGGACTCCCCTAATGCTCTTTGGAATGGAACTTATGCCATTGGCAGAGAGTGCAGCACATGCAGCACACACATCCTGCCGATTTCGCCTCCATTTTAATCCTTTTACAAAAGCCAAAAGGGACGAAATCTCCTCAAACAATGTACGTGAGTATGTGCTGGGAATGCCGTGCTAGTTGAACAGGTGGGATTGAACTTGTTCTTGTTGCCTTTACTTGTGGGTTGGTTAGGCTTTACGGAGATGATACTAAGCACCTGCTCGCCATCGTGAGAAGGTCACATTGCACCTACCATGTCGCAGTCAATTAGGTTACCTGGCAGAGATGAAAGCGTGATGGCTGCCTAGTGTGTAAGTCGATGTTTAGACATGGTAAGAGCTAAGTGCTCTATCTCTCTACTTTGAAAAGTTATTAAATGAAAGTTAGCTAAGTTAATTTAAGCAATGCTAGGCCAGCGGTTTTTCCAAAGAAGTACAAACTTCTTTTGTGACGATATAGTCATTCGATTTTCAGAAAACTATTTCGAAATTTCTGATTTATTGAGGGACCTGGAAACTTCAATTGAGTACAGACATTGGAAGTCTAAATACTACATTTTCTTACTCTTGTGTGTGAGATCTAGGTGTTTATACAGACGTAAGTGCGTACACTCAGACAGACGGACTAGGCTATATCGTTTTGCCTCTTTATGATGCTTAAAAATATATATTTACTTTATGGAGTCGGAGTTGCTTCCTTCTCCTTTTTTACATGGATTTGTGACCACATTTTATCTATTTTAAAATGCTTTTGCATAATACCATTTATTATACGAGTTCTTAAAGCAATTGTTGTGGTATTTTTGAAACGGAATTTCATTCGGGTTTGAAATAGTGAAAACTGCGATTATTTTAGTGACCCTTTTAAAAACCAATCTTAGAAAGTTTTAGGCCCAACCACCTTAAAAACATGACACACCCTCCAAAAATAAGGCTGGTGGACTGTGCAAAATGAATCAAGAACCTTCCGGTCCAAACATTAGCAGTCCTTGCCTGTTTTCTTCATGTCAGGCAAAGCACATTTCATGCCATGACTGTTTGTTTCACTTTCAGGAATACTATTTATTTTTTAAATCCAAACCGCCTGGAAGTAGGTTAAACCACCATCAAGTGTGATCGACATTTTTATTCTGCTCAATAAGAAATAAAATATGCCATTTGCCATTTCGTGTCACGCTCTCTTCTCTACCCAGCAGTCAATCTCCTTCCGCCTCCTTTCCTCCTTCCATCAGGCACCTGTTTTCCTCTTTTCGTTTCGTGTTCATTGCGTGTAAGTTTTACTCTTTATGGCCAACATCCTGGTCTGATGATTGTTCCGGCAGCTGTTTAACCAACTTATTTATGACACTTGGTCACACTTTCTTTCCGCACAACTCCCCCACACACACACACACACACACACACACACTGCATTTCTCTTTGTTGTACCAATTTACTGACAAAGTTCAGAGCGAACATTCCTTTTGGCAAAATTGAAAATTCCTCTTTTGTAAATAGTTTACAGGACATCTGGATGGAGCTGGGACCAGCAGCCATATTACTGTCTGTAGTGGGTGGTGGCACAATATTTTTGCACTTGCATTTTATTAAGGCGAAGCAGGAATTTATTGTCATTGTCGCCTTTGCTGGTCAATGCACCTGACTGTGTCCGGGCTTGGGCATAATTAAAGCCATTTGTTTCGAAGTGAATCGGTTTTGGGGTCAGGCGATTTATTAGACTATTCCACAGTTTTGTTTATGGCTTTCACGTAGAATAAAGGGAACGGGGGAAATGGCCTTAAATCGTCTGCAAGAATATCAATTAACCACACACAGAATGTAAATGCAAATGGAAAATATGTGGAAACTCATTTCAAAATGCATTGCACTTTACTTAATCGAAGCAGATTATTCACAAATTAAATGGCTATTCAAAAATTGAGTGCAAAAATGCTGAAGTGTCAGGCAATCAATTTTGACAGCAAATTGTTATTAAAAAAGTGCAGGGTATGCACATTATGCACAAAATTTATGGGTGGTCAATGCATTAAAAATGTTAAATGAAAATTTATGAATGTACAAAAAAAAGGAAGAAAAATGCGTGTACAAATACAAAGGCTAAAGGCCAAGGCATCAGCACTTATATCGAGGTGTTGTTCTGAATGTGGAATTCGCTACGCGGTTTCAAAAAATAATAATGCAATTTGGTAACATAAATGGCATGTCTTATCCCACCGCTAGTCAGTGAAAAATTGAAAAAAACTGATCTTATTTCTTCTATGAAATGGTCTTAAACACACTGCCAAGTACCCTTTTCAACTGATCCTACTGGATTGAATTCAAGTCCCTAAAAACATTTCTCTCAAATTGCAGTTGAATTTCCGTTTCAAGAATGCCCTCAAAATGCGAAATGCAAAATCGCTTCTCGGCTCTGACTCACATTAATTTGATTTAAGCATCGTTGGTTTTTTGACATTTTTATTGTTATTGTTTGTTGCGCTATCAGACGTCCTCTCACTGCCTTGGCTTATTTGTGTTGTTGTAATGGGCCTCTCGCATTGTTTTTAAACATTTTCCCATTTTTTTTTGTTTGTTTGCTGCTTGCTGCCTGCTGTTCTTTTCGTTTTGGTTTGGTTTGGTTTGGTTTTTTTTTTTTCTTTTTTTTTGTTATTTATTTGTTTTCTGAGGCCGAGTTGGCCATTGTTAAATGGCATTTTCATGCTTAACTGGCGTCAAATATGGCGGCCAATGAGGCGGTTCACTGGCCACGCCCACTCAACCCGCTCGCTGCAGCGGGGGCGTGTGTGTAAATAAAGTTTTTGACACGTGCCACCGTGGCTGATCTGGAGTGGGAGGTGGTGGACAGGTGCATCCTGTTGAAATAAATAAAATATTGCTTTGGGCCTCTGAAAATAATTTCCAAATGTGCAGACAGTTGTATACAAAAAAAAATTATTCATATTTTCCTACCCATTTGTTCAATATTAAATATTCAATATATATAATTTTACAAACATGCGAATGCGGTATTTTTAGTTTGTATTTTGATGGCCACCCGCAAACTTGTAAATATTTTGTGCAAATATGCTTAAAATTCGATTATGCACTTTTCCACCGAAAGTTATGCAGTTTGTTGAGAGGATAGTGGGGTGATAAGTGCATGAGGAGTGACAGTAGATGTCCTTGGTTCAGTTGAAGTTGGTCAGAAAATGGTATAATTGAAATTTTTTTGACTAAATAATTATAAAATTCAACCTGGCTAATTGTTTTATATTTTGTTTAGACGCCATCTATTTGCAAATAGAAATTATATTTATTTTTTTGTAAATATATAACTTACTGTTTATACTGTCAATTTCTATTGTAAATAAATGCATTTTTTATGGGTAAAACTGTGTTTATGGTAACGTTGAGCACACAAATCGATAAGCAACAATTCATTTGATCAAACAGTTCCAATGGATTTTGTTCGATATCGATATGTGTAGATAGGTATTTATTGAATACTTAAATAAAATATGAGTTAATAGGCTGAAAAATGTGTTTAAACATTTGACTTCTTTTATGTAACTTCCATGTTAACACGGAGTGGCGAATAAAAAAAACTGTCGTTTAAAGTCCTTGTCCAAATACGTAGCACATCGTTCCAGGGCTGCAAACTGGCTTTGAACCGAAGCGGTCCGAATTTTATTTCACTGTGAACCGAACCTCTTTAGAATTAAACGCTGTGCCCGAACCTTAAATATCGGTTCGGTGCAATAAAAATGGTCTACCGATTACATCAGAGTAACCCTTATTGTGAAACAATTATATCAATATTTCGAAAAATTTATTAAATAACAATACCCCCCAGACCGAAGCATGATCCTGAGCACAGAAATATATTTTTCAACAATTTACTTGTACCTCAAAAGTTAAATGCTGGCAGATTTACGTAGATCGCCTTTTACCTTTGGTTAATCTTTAAAAATACTGTTTGGCCGATATGAACTTGTAGTATTTTAAGATTACGAATCAAAAAACTGTTATTAACATCAAATACCAATCCATTTTTAAGCCAACGTTCGAACCAAAGTCCTGTAAACAATGCTTTCTGAAACCAAAACTAAAGCCTAAGAATTTAAATATAATTGGAGCAGAAAATTAGAGAAAGAACCACATAACTGAATAGGTTTTTGCCTTTATTTACTAAAATTTACTCAAATGAAATTATATTAAATTCTTAAATTTTAAATAATCTCTCAAATTTCTAATATTTGTTATATTTCCCCAGCCAATCTAATAATTCCCCCAGCCATGAAATCAATTTCCCAAACTATATTCAAACACGTTCGCATTTTAAAGCCACAACAAACAAAAATTCGCTGAAAATGTATAAAATGTGTGCAATTTTAATAAACTATTTTAGCCCGACCGACGTACCCATCCCCCTAACCGGAAAACCCTAAACACGACTAATTCTGTAAACAGGGCCGACCAATATTTTACAAATAATTAGTAAACATTTTTGCGCAACGTTGGCGTAATCAGAGAGAGTGCAGGACACACGCACACACATGTGCCTCCCTCTAGCCACAATATCCTGGCAACGTCAATAAAGCCAACGTCCAGTGTCTGCCATATAATTTTAATACTTTTTAATTGCATTATTCCGCGGGTAACGGGCGCTGGCGAGGAGTGGGGGAGAGAGGAAGAGAGGGTGTGCGGGAGTAGACGAGATTTCCACTTTGGTCATCAAATTGCAACGTAAATTTAATTAAGTGCTTATTAGCTGATAACTATGCCAATCACAAATCCTAGGCGCCCCCATCCGCAGCGCTTGTTGTGTTTGCTCATTTCACAGATCTGTTTACATACCACCAGGTATTACAATTTAGCCCTTTCTTCACTCATGTGAACTCGTCCGTGTTTGTGGTGATAAAATTGCCATTTTCTAATTCAATTAGTGCAATTATCTAATGGGAATTCATTTTTTTTCACCGCCTATTTTGTCACTCGGAATTATGAAATAAAATATTCGTAATGATAATGGCTTTAATGAATCAATTTTGACTATAGGAATGAAACAAATGTGTTAATAAATGGGGGTCCTATTCATTGAGTTTAAATACCTATGCTCCAGCAGAAACTTTAAACTTATTTATACTAATATATAGTAATGGGGTCTCACTTCAAAAAAGCTATCTGTCATAATTATGCTAAGATGATGTTCAAAATGCCACCCCCAAACCAAAGTATGTTGGAAGCATGGCTTAAAAGTGGTTCTCAAAAATTCTAATAAATTCTTCCAACTATTCTCTCAGCTCATAACCAAATTCACCCAGCTCAGCTCTCCCATTTCGGCCGAAACTTTAAAATTTATATTTAAACTTCAACTAATAACCACAAAAAGCAGCAGCAACCGCAATTCCCATAGGATGCATCACCATCTCCACTTCCATGCCATTCCATTCGACCAATTAAAAACCAAACTTTATATATAAAAAAAAAAAGTTTCTTTTGAGTTAAGTGCACCACTCCCGCAGACTAACAATACCAGGATTCAGAACCCAAACCAAGCACCCAAGCACTGGTCTAACCTCAACGCCTCTCTTCAGTGTCAACCACACTGAACCAATTCAACGCTATTCAAATTGCGTATCCATCTTCATTTATTTCATTTTCCTGTAATTTCCTGACATTTTTGCTGATATTCCTCCTCCATAGCCTGGGCACGTCCTTCGGAAATAGAAAAGTGCGCCAACTTTTCGCTTGAATTGGCAATGGTTACACCTCGCTGGCAAAACTCCCCGCCCGATCTTCCTTGTTGTTTTGTGGTTTTTGTGGCTTGTGCTGCATCCATTTGGACGATGGCAACCTGTAATCGTTCTTTTGCGCCACATTTAAAATGTCTCCGGGTGTCTTCCCCTCTTCCGTGCCGTGCCGTGCCGTGCCGTGCCATGCCTGTGTCCATTCGTTCATGTCTTGTTAGCGTAAATCAAGCGTAACAAAGCGCCGTACGGCATGCACAAGACGAACAAGACGAAGAAGATGAAGCATTGGCCTCCATCTCCCTGGGTGCACCTCGTTCTTCTTCTTTCATGCAACCCCCAAGCCCACTCCCCTTTTTGGTTAAAGTCAAGTTGGGTCTTGGCGCAAAATTCGCTAAGAAAATTTATTACTATTCTCAAAACGGGCGGAAAACTCGCTCACTAAACTGCGCCTCTGGGATTGGAATTGGCATCCGCAGCCGGTAGCCAAAAGCTGACTTGTCCTTTTTTGGTGGACGCTTTAAATAGTTGGGACTTGGCTTAAGCAATAAAGCAACACATTTTTTGAAAAGGAAAATCGCTAAATTTAAGCTGGTAAAGAGCTGGCACATTTAATCTTACCGGCTCAAAAAATTAGTATATACATTTAGTATTATCCTGTAGACAGTTTCATGCTTGAGTTAAATCTGTTAAACATTTCTGATAGGTTTCCTTTGAAACTAAAATTTTCTTAGCATTCCTGGTCTTCCAGCAAAAGGACGAAATCACAAAGATTGGTCACACTCTGAAGATAGTTTGATTGCAACCTATCGATTGGTAGGCAAGCCTGAGCTTTTCTTTGAAACCTTCATAGGGTTTGTCAGTTTCCAAATTAATAAAAAGTTGATAAGGATATTCAAGCTATTTTACAAAAATATATAAAGATCAAAGGCAACACTGCGTATGAGTATTATCAAATACTTTGGGTCCTCAAAGCTTCCCTTGAAACTTAACTTCCTTTTTATTTCTCGTTAAGTTGATAAGGATATTCAAGCTATTTTACAAAAATAAATATAGATCAAAGGCAACACTGCGGATGAGTATTATCAAATACTTTGGGTCCTCAAAGCTTCCCTTGAAACTTAACTTTCTCAACTTCCTTTTTATTTCTCGTTAAATATACATCATTAAATTGCGAATCGCCCAAAGAGATATTAAGAAGAGAGAAGAAACAGTTTTTAAAAAATACTTGGGGCCAAGTTCTCATCTTTTAAAAAGCTACTATGTGTCAGATAAACTTAGAGTTTGCATCAGCTAGGTAAATTTAATAGATAGATCTATGTAGAGGATCAGAAATGGGCCGCCTAAACTATACAAATTGTTGTCTAATTACTTTTTGTTCATGCATTATACAACTGCATACCCAAAACAGGGATATATATAATATATTGGGGGACAATGACATTAACAACAATTCACCACACCCAGTCCAAAAATTTGCCAAATTAAATCCTAATAAAATCGCATAAATCTGGTAAATTGATATCCTTGCGCATTGCCGTACTTGCTTACTTTTAGCCCCAAAGATTGTGCTTTCCCCTCATTCTAGCTTAATGCAAATTTAAGTGCCAATTTGTTAACGCCTGCCCCAGGCCAACTCTTCACCAGCCAATGCTCAAAAAAAAAAAAATAGTAACCCAAAACACTTGTTACCCAGGGGCGGAGCTCGAAAAAATTTGCTCACAGTAGAATGCCGAGCTGAGAGGCATTTCCACTCGGAACTCAACTGAAACGCATAAATCTTCGTAAAGTGTCAGTGTCCATATTTTTTGCTCCGCATTGTTGTTTGTGTTGTTTGTTGTCAGTGTCAGTGGCAGAAGCTTTGCTTACTTTTTTTTTTTTTTTTGTGCAATTGTTGTTTGTGTCCATTGGGTTTGGGGTAATTTGTACGCATTTCTTTTGTCTTTTTTTTTGTGTTTGTGTTGCTGCGGGGTAACTTTTTGAAAAGCTGCTGCTGTCAGTGTTGTTGCTTGTTTATTATTATTCCATTTGTTTATTTCCATTCACATCCCCGTTCCCCATTCACAGCGAGTGCGTGACTAACGACAACCAAGAACAGAAATTAGTTGCAGTTGGAGCACATTTATCATTAAAACGAAAGTTTGGCCGAAAACCAAACAAAACGAGTGTTGCAAAAGCTGCGAAAAAGTGTTGGACAAACAATTAGGAACAGGGCAAGGCAATTAGAATGGACAGCAAATAAATGCAAATGAGTTTGGTAGCAGTCAGTCTGTTTGTGAGAGTGTGTTTGTGTGTGCACTTGCAAAGCGATTAGCAGGATTTATATAGCTGCTCTGGGAAAGTTTTTCAGTCCCAGAGAGACACCAAAAGTTTGCCATTACGTGGCCAGGCAACTTTTATCCTTGACGCTGGGAGGCAAGCGTTAAATGATAAATAAACAAGTGTGCGGTCATTTTTTAAATGTTTCTCTTGTTGTTGAACAAGACAAAAATTTTGGATATAATTGCAGGGGACTTACTTTTGAGGATGTATTTAGATACATATGTGGTTAAAGTACTAATGGTATTTTCTCTGCATCCTTTTTGCATATGATAATGCCAAGTGGCCAAGGATCAAGTGACTCCTAGCACTTAATTTTTGTTATTTCTTACAAATCAAGTTGGAGATAAGTAAAATAAATAAAATTATTATGATTTTATAGAGATAGTATAAGAACTCACTTAGGCCCCCGTTTGAATGCAGTTCTGCCCTCAAACATTTTGGTCACTTTTGGTTAACAGCGATCAGAAAACCTCTCACTAATACAGGGGTGGTCTTTTTCGCGTCTGTTCGATTCGCTCATGCTGCTTTGAAGTTCTCAATCAGCTATGACATCGCTGGCATGAAGTGATGACTGCTGGACTGACAGTCGACAGGCACAACGGCTGCTGAAGAGATTAATCGGGATACTGTACAGTCAACCAGCCTTCTGTTGTTACGAAATGTTATAAATAGTTCTGCAAAAGTATGACCTGCAGGCAGCTAATACTGATGGCTTACAGAAAATAAATGACATTTGCCACAATTTGAAAAATCGGCCAAATCGGTTTAGCCGTTCGTGAGACAAACCAGTTTTTTGTTTTAACTTTCCACCATAATAACTCCACTCCAATAGCGACTATCAAACTAAAAATTTAGGAGAGTAAGGTTCCCATTGATGGCTATCCCATATTTAAATATGGTGTTGATAAGAGAGGAGGCACTTTTTGTATGCTTATACGGCTATGCCCTTTCATGATTAGCCTATTGAGTCTTTTGATTTGAATCAAATTTCAAATCAAATTAAATACAACTGCTATAACAAAAGAGGCCACGCTGCGTATGAGTGATACAAAAAGTCGTATAGCCTACTCACAAATAATTATATAAAAAAAACTAGCTAAGAAGTTACCCTCTTATAAAAGAAAATAAATATATCACACGTTAGGGCCTATCTCTCAACTTCTAAATAGCTGCCATGTGTCAGATAAACACATTTTATTCTGTTAATTGTTAGTTTCTGTGACAGATAGTTTAAGGAAGAAGATTAGAAATCGGCAATAAATAATTATACTTTGATAAATGATACTTAGGCTGTGCTTACACTGTTTCATTCAGGCATTTCATTTCATCATGTCTGGGCCATGTAATTAACATGCTATTCACATTAAAAACAGAACAAGCTGCAGGCTCACTAGATTAATACGTCTGATGCGCCATCCCACTGCTGATATACATTAAAGCTGCAGCTTTTACAGCTGTTGTGTTTATTTTGAAAGTGCAAATAAAAATCAAATATTCCACCCCTTTTAATTAATTCAAACCACACTTCATTTCATCTGCTAATCCACTCGACCCCCCCAAGCTATTTAACCTTTCACCTAACAGAAGCACCAACCCACACGCCGCCCCCCCTGGTATTCCCCTAATCTGTTGTAAACATGAAGGCAACGCCCTCAACAAACCTAATTGTAAATTTCGCCCTGCATAAATCTCCAATCCTCAACTTGGAATCTCAAGCAAATTACACGAAATGCAAATCAACATTTCCCAGCAACTTCAAACATTTGGTGGCCATTTCATGGATAGCTCCTGGGGGTCAGCTAAAGTCTGGAGATGTGTAAACTGAAACAGAAATTGTTGGTAATTAGTTGGGCAAAATGGCACCCTGCAGTTGCCAGCCAGTCTGCTAATAAACAATAACAAAGGGCAATTATTGAACTACACAAATTGGTGTATTGATGAATTGAAGGCAACTATCTGAGACGAAACGGGCACTCAATTGATTGCTCTTAGTATTGGTTTAGAAATGGCCAATTAGAGCTTAAAACAAATAGTGTTTTTGAAATTATTGACATGATAAGCGCATAATGGGTAAAGGGAGTAAAGAGGGTGGTCATGTTTGATTGCTGAGCAAAACTTAAGCTATAGCTTATAATCTACTTCAGTTTTTAGATAGATAAAAAGAAAAATGAAATGACTTGGAAGCTTAGGGCCATAAAGTGCAATTGTTTTAAATTTCCCATTCATTTAACATACTAATAAAATGACTTATGTCATTTTGTGTCACAGACAATCAGTTTGTTTCATTTGTTATGCATTTGTATTGCCTTCAATTCAAAGTCTTAGACAGACTTATCAGCTTATTGGCACAACATGGCGTATGAGCAATTATTTGCGCAATATTTGTGCCGAGGCAGCTTGCAATCTAATTGATTTCTCAATGCCTGTTTTTAAGGCATTGCTAAGCCGACTGCAGCCCTATCACAGCAGCCTCAAGGACAATTCCATTGATAATATGCAAAATGAAGGGAGATGAAGGGCAAATAAATTGCACAACAAATCCAGTTTAATAGCGAGCTTTTCCGAAGAGACAGTCATTGTTCTGGCACACAGTATTGTGAAAACTCAATTATGAACATATATTTCGGTTTGTCTAATATGAGAATGCACTCTTTAACAAAGCTTTGGAAATTTGGAAAATTAGACTGGTCAACAGGGACTATTATAGTGATGGAAGTGGCCATGAATCTGATTTCGGTTCACGCTAAGTCGGCCACATTTTCGTATATTTTCAATCACTTTGATATTATTGTAAAGTACTTTTTCTTAGCTTTAACATAAACTATCCCATATATTTTTAAGATTTTTTCAAGCATAGATATACCATTTTGAGTACAGGTGTATCCAAATTGATATTTTGTACCGCCCGTAAATATGCAATGGATTTTGTACAACATTTTCAAATGATTAGCCAACTACAGTGATTTTGTTGCCTAGTGTTATTTAAGCCCTATAAATGCATCCCACAGCCATTTCCAAAATTTGGTTGCTTGGTAAAAGTGCGAACAATAAAGAAAGCCAGTGCCTGCAGCCAGTTGGGAGCGGCAGTCCATAAATTAAATGCCACAACAGACCAAAAACACAATGGCAAATTGTTATTATTATTATCATTGTTGTTGTTGTTGTTGTTGCTGATGATGATGCAGTTGTTGTTGTTGTCATTTGTCTGCACACACACACACACAAACACCCAAAATATTTGTAATATTGTTAACCAGTGCGTATGAGTGATATTTAATTGTTGTGACCTAGCGTATATTTCAACTCGACCACATTCATTTACAAAACGCCCCCCAAAAATAGTTGTGGCTACTTGTGAACTTATTTAATTATGACAATCAAATGTGATTACTCCCCCATTCCCCTTTGCACAGAATTGAGTTTTTGGTCTAACTTTTTGTATGCAGTTAGGGAAATGATATTAAAAAGGACCCAGCAACACATGGCTCTTAAATTGAATAAGTTTATTGAGCCATGTGTTGGGCAGCAAATTGAGAATTGACATTGATTTTTGGAGAAAAGTTGTACAGTAAAGTTTGGCAACAGTTTGGCAGAACAACAGAACTCTAGGAAGGGCTAAGAGAAGGCCAGCATATTCATACAAAAATAACACAGAAAATTAAGAAGCTTTTTATCAAACACTGCTACAATTATGCTAAGCTGATAAGCTTTATTATACAATTATGCAAAATACTTTATCTCAGTTATAACTAGAACTTCACTTTTCCAAGAAAACTTTATCAAAATGAAGTTCTCTATGATTTTATGGAATGGCGATTCATTCGAATTGCAGAGCAATTGCTTGGAAGCACCTCACAATTTTGTTTTTGCTAGATAAAACGTTGCCTAGCAAAGGCGTGTCCTGCGCTAAGGAGTTAGTAATATATCTATTTGACAAGTTATTGATAGATTGGGCTTTGCGCTGCACACTAGTTCAGCGGACCAACATTTACAACTTTTTTTTTTGGTAAACTGGACAAAACAACTGTCGGAAATGATTTTGAAACCCTCAAGCTAATCAAATTTTGAACCTTTTCACCAAATAGTTTTTGAATGGCATAAAATTGCAATCTCGAAGAGTTCCCATTCGTTAGCCATTATTGAAAAGGAAAAAATCCGATACTTTGAGTGTTTTTTGACATTTAACAACATTTAGTTAAGAGTGCCTTGGGGTACGCTCTCTCAATTCATTAACTATATGGCATATCATTTGCTCTGAATATTGTACTTAACCTAAAGGTATGCGCTATTGTAAGGCTTTGATTTGTTTTCAGAAAATCGATTTTAAAGTTTAGTACTATTTGACAATTCTCATCCTTAAAGTATGCAATTTTTTAATACTTTTTTTTTCAAATTTCCCAGATCTTCTGTGTAAAAATAATTGATAAAAATTATACAAAACGTTTTTGAGGTAAATTGCAAGGCGAGACTTTGATTTCAAAATGTGTAGCATACTTAAGTGGAGCTTAGAAAATAATATTTAGCTTAATCATAGTTTTAAAAATACATAGCCTGGTTTTTTTTGTGATATGTGTTATATAACTGGAGCAAGGCTAACATAGATAGCAATATCGCTGAATATCTGTATATCTGTCTGTATAAACGTACAGATCTTGGAGATGGTAAGAGATAGAGGTTCGCAATGTATGTGACAAACACTTCTCATACCTGCAGGTAGATTATGCTTATTTTCAATTTATGACACGCCCACTCTCGCCCCCGCAATTGTAGAAAACCGTCATATCTCCCACAATCTTAAAGATGGAAGGTTCCTACGTTTTGGGCATATTAAGTTATTATTATTATTTATCTATCGAGCTGCCGAAGAAATGCTGAAGCTTGGATGAAAAATTGTAGATCTATAGGGAAAACAAACATTTATGTTTGGCAGCACCGACTGAAGCAGCAATGGGCAGCACTTACACACTTTTTCGTACCTTCTGGACATGTTTAGTAATCAGGATTAATTATCGATCCGCCGAAGCATTGGTGAAGATCGGATGAACGATAGTCTCGTTATGAGCTAAAGAATGTTTGCTGCAGCAGCGCTGCTTTCAGCGGTTTGTGCGGTATCAAAATGCAAACTCCTTGATGGTACAGAGTAAAAATAAAGTCGGGCTTGACCGAATTTCTTACTTGTTTAATAAATTTTTTTATCAAATTGGTGATATCCCAATTAATTATGGACAATAAGTTCAATATTTGAAGTACATTTTGTCAAACATTTCAGCTGCCAGGCAAGACTTTTGTACAAATGCCTAAATTTTTTCCAAAAAAAGAGAGATTCTGGCCCGCAATCAGATTCGGCTGTAGCTGTTTTTTTGAATAGCTAAACTCGTTACCTTTTCACCGGCCTCTCCCATTAATCCAACTGCTGAGTAAGAGGAATACAGCAGACAAATTCTAGTGCCCAAATGTGAGGTGCATAAAAATAAATTTGACTAAGTGGAAAAACAAATGTTATTTGTGAGGCTTAACCAACCAACATTTTCTTCATTTAAATTAATAACATTCATCTTCATGTCTGTCCCATTTGTTAGTTTATACTTCATGTTGTTTGTTTTATTTGAAGTTTTGTTGCATTGTTTACTTGGTGCAAGCCACATAAATCCTGGCGCTCTCCACGCCCCGCCGTCTGATTTATATGCTATAATTAACGTTATCTGGTTGCGAGCAGCCTTTTGCACGCAGCATTAATTTTAGCAAATCCAATGAAAATCATAATGAAAAACTGCAAGAGAAAAATGTTTAGTACGCATTGTTTGGTCGGCGGGAACCATCAATGGGAACTTAATGAACTGTCAACGTTGCGTATGGGTGATTTATGCAGCAACGAAAGAAGAGAAACGTGCAGAGAGCAAAGTTTGAACACGGTGGAAAATGGATTTTAAATGGAAAGTTAGTGAAATTTGTTGCCGATACGATTTCAATTTACGATTTCTATCTGCTATTTTGGAGAAGCGAGAGTGGACTAAATCAGTTATCTTGGGACAAACAAAAATCCGCAAATGAACGTATCTGACCAGTTTACTGAAACCTCCTATCTTGTAATCCTTCATTAGAATGCCAGATAAGGCTGTGATTTCATTCGATATGCCAACTCGATGCATTTCCCATTACTGTGAGTCAGCAAATGTGTTTGAGAATTTATCTGTTTAAACTCTTAAGTGAAGGCGGCGGCATTATACACGAACTGGGGGGTGGGGGCGTGGTCTTAATGCATTTCCGTCTTTGGGGAAAGGCATGTGAGTAATATTTTAATGAAGACACGAGCGTTGCATGGCGCGGAATTCCTTTCGCCTGCGCGATGGGCACTTTATCAACTTCCGGCATGTGAGCGATGACAACAAAGGACGTAGCGACGTAGGAAAGACGAAAGCAAATCAAGCGTTGAATCCTTTGAAAACGCGGAAACTTGCCACATTGCATTGAGGCAGAGAGCGACGTGCTAAAACTACACTTTCCCCGCCCCTGCCTCGCTCTCCTGCTGCATATTTTAGGAAGTGATTGCGCAAATGCATAATTTAATGACAGGCGATTGAGAAAAGGAAGTAGGCAAGCGAGTGAGTTGGTTGGCTGTGAGAGATTTCCTTGCTGCAATTTTGATAAACGTTTCAGGGATTGCGATTGAGTTGAGAATATGTGAGCAGGCTTGAGTGGCAAAGAGAGAGAGAGAGAGAGAGAGAGAGAGAGAGGCACTCATGAGCATAAATAATTTGCAGGGAAATGATTGAAGTTATGATATGGACCTAATCTCACACACAGCATCCACCTTTTTAAATCTGGTGTGGTTTCTTCCCTTTTTTTTTTGTTAGTATTTTTATTGCTTTTAGTTCTTTTCCCGTTGCCAGTTAACAAACTTTTCTTTTAATTGCTCGCGCAGACACAGACTGAAAGAAACTGAAAGAAAAGTGCCGCTTATCGCTTGATTTCATGGACCCAACTTAAGGCAAAGTTTAAGTGCCTCAACCACAGACTCGGCAAGTCCTTTAGAGCCACAATTAAATGCAGCAAAGTGCAGCTTATTATATCTGGCAAACAAAAACTGAATTGAAGTGTACCACCCTTCTGTTTTACTACCGGGATGGGCGTGGCGTCTGTCCTTCTTCATTTGGTGACACCCTGTCAAACATTCTTCCCGAGCTGATGACAAACATTGTCCACACACCGTGGCCCAACGTCATCATCAATGTCACTGACAGTTGCCGCAGCAACCCCCCCACCCAAGAAATCCCTTCAGACATCACTCAACTTCAGCTTGAAGTTTTCTTTCGGACGCTTTACGCGTTTATATTTATTTTTTCCCACATTTCCACCCCACCCACAGGGCCATCAATTTCCATAAGTTCCCATTAAAACAGAATGTTGCCATATCTGTTTCTACATCTATATATGTATATATAGAGTGGATGACGGCCATTAGGACAACCAGGCGACAGTTTTAATGGCATTTGATTTAAATTTTATGCTCATTTGTCATTAAGTATTATTATTACTGTCAGCTGCTGGCGAAAGTTGTAAATTGAAAAGTTATACTATGGCGGGGGGAATATTTTTATTGAAAGTGTTAAATGTTTGTTATGCTTTTATAATAAATCTAAAAATTATTTGCCCATTAGAAGCCATTAAAATTGCCTTTAATAGAATTATTTTTAGTTATGAAATTTTGGAATTTAGAGGTAAACATATTTTCATAATGGTCATGAAGCACATGTAAAAGGGTGATAATGGCAATTCACTGACTCATAGAGTCATAGACTGGGAAAGGCTGGAAATGTTCTACCAATTTTCTTTACTGACGCAAACTAACTAAGCCAAGGCGTATAAAACGGCTTATTAAATTAAATTAATATGAAATTAATACCAATTTTTGTAAAGTCATAAATCACTTTGCCTTTTCTATTAATATGCCAAGCACCATTTAAAGGTTTACTTGTAGACTTCTGTTCTCCTCATGAGATATCTATATATATATTATATATATATAAAATTTTCCCCATACAAACTTTTCGAATCGGGGTGATCCCGGGGCATGCTTGAAGTGATGCTGTTTTTCGGGCTCAAAAAAAAAAAAGGGGAATTAAAATTAATCTTTTTCCGGGATCAGCTCGAGAATATCCGGGATCACACCGTGTCAGATTGATTTTTTTTTGAGTGTATAGATGACGCATGTGAAAGAAAACACAATTATTTCTGGTAGCTGACATTGGCTACCAATTTTCAATTTGTTCCACATTGAGCAGCCGGTTTTAAATCTCTCAACTTTTGTCATTTAATCTAAATACTAGCCGAGCATTTTGGCCACATTTCACATATAAATGCAAGATGTTTAAGCTAGAAATGAAAGCGTTTATACGAATTTCCCCAAATATTTCTAAGACAGCCACAAATATTATGTCTGATATGAAGGCTTTTTATCATCTTCATCATACTTTTCCTCTATTTTGGTTGACATTACTATACCAGCTTTTTGACTTTAAATTAAACATTCCAATAAACCCCCATTTGTTCAGGGATGGTAACATTTATACGCCCCCACTTACAAACCCCTGGTTCTTCCATTAATTGGAACAATTAAAACCATTTTCCTTGAAAAGATGTGACCCCTTGGGCCTGCATATGACCTAAGCCCTGCTTCACTTTACACGCCACTATTGCTGCTACAATCCTTTAAATCTGTCCCAAATATAACGATTCTTTGTTAATAACATTTAATACCTTTTGTAATTTTCGTTGCTAACGAACCTTTATCCAAACAGTGGGAGTCCTCTGTGACTTGCAGCTGGATTAATACTTACATAAATGCCACCGGTTCGCTCCATGCCATTTTCCATTGTGAATAATTAATTAAATTCTGAAAATTGAACACCTTAAGAGCTTCTGCTTAAATGCCGCCAGCGGCAAACCGTAGAGTACAAGGCAAACACATGGAAGAAAATAAGCTTTACTTTAATTTCTCTCACTCCCACGCAAATGGTTTATCCAAGCAATCTGATTATTTAAGCAGTATTAAATGTTTGATTTTAAAATAACATAATTATATGGCAAATTTATTTATATTTCTTCGTACTGGAAACTCGCCATTTTATGCTTCCTCTCAAGCTCCGCCCCCACTTGTTCCCATTTCAACGACCATAAATTTTCCCCTCCAATAATTATAATAAAATATTTATATCCAACCCTCTGGCATCGGAAATTAAGCCAATTTTAATTGGAACCTCGCACGGTCGCCCGCACCCACACCCACACCAACACCAACACCCACACTCAAATGGCAAAAATTATGCATTTAATATGTTCGCAATGCAAATTATAATATGCAAATTAGTGTTGCCTACATTTAGGGGTCCACGTAATCGAAATGAGCATTAAAAAGGGCTTCCCAGTTCGGTGCACGGGACAGTTTAATTATGTTATTGAGCAAGGGATGGGTGGGGGGAGAGGGGCCGGCATGTCGGCTTTGAGTCGACTTTGACTAATTACTCATTATCATTGTATAACACTTTTGGGTTGCCAGATAATTGGTTTTTGTTTTGGCGAAAAGTTTCGCTGGCTGACAATAAAAACCCAAAATGAAATATGTGACACAAATAGAAAACTCCTCTCCACTTTGGCACAACCAGTTCTTTCCTCTTTGATGAAAGAGACAGCTCGTAGAGAGCGTTTGGCGGGTTGGGAGTCGCACATTCGCACATATCGTTTTGGTTCGATTTATTCAAAACATTTTTAAGAATAGTCGCTTTGGCACCCAAATGAATGTCGACGTAAATAGTCTTGGCGCTGGAGTCTGGGAATTGATAGAGATGCCAAAAATTGGCGAAGGGATTGAAAGTTGGAGTTACTTCGGAGATCACAGCTTAAAAAAATATTATTTATTTCTTTTTAACATTTTCCCAAGTTGAATTGCTCCAATTTCTAACTCAATCAGCACTTATCTCATCACTTTATTTTTTGACATTTTCTTCGCTTTGGGATGGCGAATGTCATTGATGTTGTTGTTGATGGAGATGATGATGATGATGATGAGCTCTGACGATGATGAATCGCTAGCGTGACAATCGTGCCACGCTCAGCGTCTGCCTCCTGCCCCCACCCCCCTTTCGCGCAGACACAAGCCATTTCAATTTCACATGACATATAAATAACTTTGAATTTAAAAAGAAATATTCACAGCAGCTGTTTGAGTGGAGCAAGAAATAGGGTAAACATATCCGTTTGTTGTGTGTGTATTACATTTGATTGAAGTAAGAGCTAGGGAAGCCCCCAGTTCCTCTGCCAGTTGCAGCACTCAACTAGAAGAACTTTGTTCTTTGATTGGCTGTGTCGGGTAGGGTAGGGTAGGGGGGTTAGTTTTTTGATTGATTTTTGTTTGCCATTCAATGGTTTTGCTTGGCATTTGCTTGCCTCGCTTGAGCATTCTTTGATTGGCTATTATGGGGTTAAGCTTGTGGTTATTGAGTGAAAGAAAGAAATCACAGCGGTTGGGTGATCAAATAACGCATTTCTGTGCATTCAATTTGATGGCCATCAACTTAATACACACACAGACAGACACACATGAAGTTCCCTTCATATTTTCAGTCACGTATCCTGCCCCCTAGCCCAGTTGCCCCCTTTTGCTGCCACATAATTAGCACAACATCATCCTTGGCCTGGGGTTATATAAATCAGCTGGACGACTGTCTAAACTATTTAGCATAACATTTTCAAATATTCCTGTCACACAACTAGGCATAGTTTTTTTTTTTTTTTTTTTTTGTCGCTCTCCCATTTTCATTTGCTGTTCCCTTTACTAGGACTTGGGGCAGGTGCCGAGAAAAGTTGACTACGTTGGCAGAAAGAAACTTTTTTTTTGCCTCATTAGCATGCGACACCAAAGGGCATTAAATCACATCTTGTATTTGCTGCAGTTGCAAGCTGCATTTTGCGATTGCAAGGAGAGTGGGAGAAGGAGAGAGAGAGAGAGAGAGAGAGAGAGGGGGCCAGGGAGCAAGATATATACAAAAAATAAAGCAAGCTATGAATTCAGATGACTTGGCTGAACATTTCATATGAGGTATTCAGGCCAAAGGAAGATTTTGACTGACAGTGAGGAAAACGTGAGGCTACCATTTAGTAATTCTAAAACATTTTGTTAAACTTGTGATGAATTTAGAAACTGCCGTTCTGAAACAATTTTCCCTTTTGAAAGTGGTTTAAAATGGTTCAGCTTTTAAAATAAATATGAGCTTACAGGTTTAAGTCATTTTACTATACTGGAAACAGGTTTTGAACCGGAAAAGTAGTTCATTTCCATTTTACCATTTCATTCAAATAATGTATGGGTAACCCAACGGAAAGTATTTTATCCCAAGCGCTTAAAATTATCGTTCCTTGGGGCAGGCTACTAAGAGAACTTCATGCAGTTTGCTTCACCGAGTATATCCAGTCTAAGACTGAATTCACATGTTGGAGTAAACTTCAATAAGTCCTTAAGCAAGTTTTTAGAAACAGAAAAAAGAAGCTACCATTGGGCTTTACTATCAAAACAAGGCTGAACATGAAAACTGCACAAAGAAAAAAGATCCAAAATGGATTCATTTGTGCTGGATATGATTTTAATATCCTTATAACCAGCTTTTAATATCCTTTGAATGGTTTTCAGCTCCGTTGAATGATTCAATGGACATTGAAGACAAAGAAAATCCACGTTTACCTGAAAACCGACTCGGAATTGGGAACAGGGACATATACCTTAAGGCCCCTTAAGGGTGCGAAATTAAATTGGTTTAAGTTCTGTTTATAAGGATTATTGAAAGAGACCCTACCAGTTCTGGGGCAAACCACTTGACAATGCTGATTGGTTTGGTTCGGTGGTTTACAGAGTTGTGATGTGAAAGAGAGAAGGATGTGTTCCTTAGTTTATCTAATCATCTAGCTTAGAAATCACCGATCCTTTGCTTTTTTTTCGCACTGTATTGGCAAGCGCTTTGGCTCAGGAACACAATTCTCACCTCCACATCCTCTCTGCCATTTTCACATTATCTCTAACGTGTCACGCAGCCGTCGCTATTTCGCAGCTCATTGCCCGGTTCGCTGCTGTTCCTAGTTCTCTGTTGTTGTTGTTGTTGTTGTTTGTTTTTGTTTGTATTCATTTCCATTGCACATGCATCTATTTCATCCTTGTTCGAGGACTTGTGCACGTTTCGTGCTCAGGATATTTGCCCCGCAGGAGTAATTCCAGTCTGCGAGTCAGAGTCGGCAATGAAAACGCCCGCCTTGCATGTGAAATTGACAAAATATAAAGGGAAATAAAACGTAGCTGAAGAACCTGATGGGCGTGACCCGCCACGCCCCACACGCCATGAAAGCATAAATATGACTGCAGCCAGCTTCCTGCAATCCTGCCGCCATCCTGCTTAACTCCTTCAGTTCTTCGCCTTGAGGCCAAAGTTGTTAAGTTGTTTGGCCAGGCATTGAAAGTGGCCAAGAGGATGAACCTTAACCGTCGCCCGTCCCCCACCCCCCTCACCACACAAATCCCAGCGTCGAGGTTGCACTTTAATTTTTGTAATGCAACTGTACCGAAAAAGGGAAACCCCTCGACTGCTCTCTCACATTTTCTGGCAAATTTATTTCACCATGGTTTTTCATTTAGTAATTTGCCCTCATTTTGTTTTTGCATTGTGATTGCAAACATTTTATGGTTTTAATTTCTTCTCATGCATCTCAAGTGCATTTTTGAAATATTTACCAAAATGCCATTTGTTTTTTCTTGGGTTTTGAGGTTAGTTCAAGAAGAAACTTGGAGTAGTAGTTCATTTGCTTGCATATTCAATGGAATTTGAGAATTGGAGTTGGGTGTGGGTGGTGCCATTGCAAATGAAGTTGTCAGAAATTGGTTAGAAAAAAAGGGTAAGATGTGAAATGAAAGTTGGGGTAATTTGAAACTGAGTCATTGCCAAGCCGAAAAACACTTCAGCCAACACTTCCTAATCGCCCTTGCCCCATGCCTTATTCATAAATCTCTCACTGAACCTCCCACATGGCCGAGTCCCCTCCTCCGTCTCCATTACTCAAAGCGTGCTGGCAAGCCTCAACTAATTAAATTAATAATCAAAACATCATCGTCATGCTTAGGTTTCAATTTAGTTACTTTACCTCTGTCTCTCTCTCTCTCTCTCATCCATTCTGCTCGAACACAAACACGAACTGAAATTAAGTTCAACGACTTGGCAGAACGTTGAACTAATTAAAGCGTAGCCAAAGGAAAAGCACTGCACGCACTTTTCAAGCTGTTGAAACCAAAATCCCATTTCCCCCCCTTAGACCGACCCCCTCCTGCATTCCAGGTGCCTCGTCCTCCGGTAACGCCAACTGATAATCACTCAATTTGCTTCAGGGCACCAAAACTATGAAGTTTACTTCAACTCGCAGCTTGCAACATCCCAGCGCAACGGCCAAGTCGGTGAGGAATCACGACGAAGTAAACCAAAGAGAAGCCAACGCCTGCCAGCCATTTAGGATGAGAGCAAGTGGAGTAGACAAAATTGGCATTACCAGGTTAGCAGCAGGAGGATGGGGAGAGGGGTGGAAGGGGCGCGGAGGAGTGGCCATGCAAAATAAATGTTGTAAGCGTAAACATTGCTTAGCGCTTTGGAACAATGCAGGGCAACACGTTCTCTCCTGCCGAGCAAAAATAAAATAATGCATAATGCAATAGCAGAGGAAAAACTTGAAACTCGGGTAAAAGAGTCGAAAAAAAAAAAATTAGTTACGCCAAAAGCAGTTGCAAAAAGACGTTGAATGCTCTGGATACTATGGCTAAAGGGAAGGGGGCAACTATGATGATGATGCTATGCTAAATGTCTGCTGGGCACGATTATCATGTAAGAAGTGCTGCAATGGTGAAGGGACGTGGAGGGAGGGAGGGGAGAGAGAGAGAGAGCGAGCAGCAGGCACTTATAACCCATGCATGAGCACTACATTAGCGGCCATCAACTCGAGCTCCAAGCCGAAAGTGTCTTCTCCGGGTCTTGTTATGCATATGGAAGAGAGATAGAGAATGATAAATTCGTTATGATAAAGGTTTTTGTACTGGTTGGGGTTTCTGTTTTTGTGTAAGATTTCTGCTCTGAATACAAAGCCTTTGTTTTTTTTTGTAATTTGGGTAACACGTGCAGTTGGTTTTTGGTCCAGCACTTTGAATATAGATCATAAGAGGTTACGATGAGGCTTAGCTAGGTTTTTACTGATACCCAGCCTACTGCTTTTGTGCTAAGGGGGAGCGGTATGCAAAGGGGGCAAGATACTTATATCTGCATTGCTGTACTTTCGTACCTCAGCCTTAGCTTTGAGTCTGGGTTGAGAAATGGTTAGATAGTTGTCAGATTATTGCCTCCACATTCAGTTAAATCTCAGACATAAATAGTGGGATAATCAATCAAAAATCCTATTCTTCATAAATGCATGATATTGTCATTTCTTTTCCTCTTTTAAAACTCATATTTTTTATGATCAATTTTTTTTTTTGATTAATACTGAGAGAGTTTGAAAAGTTGTTCAAAAATAAACTTAATTAACCTTTTTTTGTATAGAGGGTCTCTTAAATGAGCTTAGGATCAAGAGGTTAGATAAATGAAAGGTTCGGTTCATGCTCCGGTTCGGGAGAAACAAGAAACCAGAGCCGAATAAGGTTCCTTGGCGTTAAGTTCACTAGATTTACACGGTAAAGCAAACTTTATGGAGTGCGCTTGGTAAGCGAGAGAATCAGTTGAGGTTCTAAACCTTTCCTTTTAAAAACGGATTCACTTTGCCTTGAATATTCCGCTTACTAAGATAACTTCACAAAGTTTGTTCGTTAGGTGCGTTATGCAATAATAGGCAACTATCAGCAATTTTGGTATGGAAAAAAAGCTGATTGTTAGCTACTAACGCATAACGCACTTCCATATAAAATAGCTTAGACGAAAGTCAGTCAATCCCAACTTTTGCTCATAACGTGACTATCGTTCATCCGATCTTTATCAATTCTTTGGCGGCTCGATAAATAATTCTGATAACTAAATATGCCTAGAAGGTACGACAACCCTTCTATGTATAAAACTGACACAGATATGACGTTTTCGTCCAAGATGCTTCTGGCTATTACCTAAAATAGAAAAAAGATAACTACCGAAATAGCTTTAAAATTTAGAAGTTCGACTCAAAGCTTATATCACATTATTATGAACCTAAGTTTCTCACTCTTTCTGGCCCCATTGGACATTTTGTAAGGCGCAGCTGATCGAGGAAATCTAAATTACTTTCAAGGATATCACAAATATTAAAAACATGAAATGAACAAGATGCTGTGAAAAAGAACAAAGTCGAAGGGTTTGAAAATGAATGTAAAGCAGGCGGTTTAAGGTGACGTGCCAAAGGAACATAAAGTAGACCTCATTCAGCTAGACGTGTGCCTAGAGTGAGCATCTGAAACTTTCACTGCTTTAAGCAATAATTATTTTAATTTTTTTAAAGCATAAATTTCACCTCTAAGTTGACTTCTGTTATTGTTTTATTTTATGCATTTGCCTTTTTTAGTACTTCACATGAATCTTCTGCTTGAAGGGTTGCTAGGTCTGGTTGAAATGGAGGCACAGTTTATGGCCATCTAAAAAAAATAGGTAGGTAAAATACGGAGAACAATTTGTGCAGCTTCGGCTGACGATAGTTATTATGTTTTCCCCCTCTTTTTTTAAAGATCTGTTTAGTTGGACAATCAAAACACAATATGCCCCAGTCGGTAGGGGAGTTTTATTCAACAATATTTTTTCGTTGTAGTTTTTCTAGACTTCTTTATTAATTTGAATTATTTTAAATGGAGAACAATGGAATTATTGCACAGAGTTGCTTCAGCTTTATTTATTTATAACAATGCTAATTACCTGGAACAAAAGCTGAAATAATTGTGAAAAATTAAATGCCAATTATGGATATCTGTACTAGATCGTTAAGCAGGTTCCATGTTCCCGCAAAAACGACATATCTCACTTAAAACACAGACGATACTGTGTGAAGATCCTTTGGTTTTTTGTTTTGAGCTTTTTAAATGTATAACTTTTTGCTTGATGGTCTGAAAACTATGAAGAAACAACTATTTTCTCTAGGTAAAAGATTAACTAAAACCCATAATGCACTTAATATAAACATATTAAGAACATTGAATACTTTTTCGTGGTGCTGGTGCAGTGCATTTCTTTTTCTTTTTTCGCCGGTTCAAAGTCATTTTGCATAATTCCGCCCGTCAAGCCGCAAAACGTTGGCCAAAATGTGGCCAAAATTCCAGGGTGACACATGCAAAATAGTTTTGCGAGCGGATGGGACCGGGAAAGTCTTCTGCACGGCTCATCACGCCCAAGCGGCTGGCTGCGTATGTTGGTTGGTTGGTTGGTTGACGACGCCGCCGACGCCGCGCCGTTTCGTCCGGAGGCGTCTGCCTGCGACTTTTGCGACTGCAACAACAATGTTTCCTTTGTTGCCTTGTTGCAACACTTGGCGGCGGATTTGGCGACAATGTCTCCACTCGCATGCTCCACAGATTTCCAGCTGGCGACAAGTTATCAAGACGAACGTGACTAGCAAATAGTTGGAGCTTAAGTTTGGCTCAAGTTTTCCGACAAGGGCTACGACGAGGTGACAGACAGTCGGGCCGCGGCAGGAGGTGGAATGGGGATGAGCATGGATTTTAGATAAGGGCGTTTAGCTTGAAATTGAAGCATGGGCTACTGTTTGCGTTGAGGTGTGATTATGGGAATGTTTAAGTCGTGGCCTGTCAGTATAAATACATTCCAAGAACTCGGCGAAACTGCCCTCGTCATGTGTAAAAGTTTCGCAAAGAGTCGCCATTCACAGCTCGCTGATCTCATCGAGTGATTCTGTGGTCGTCAGAGGTTAACCCAATTCAAAATTCATGCTCCAAACAATAGAAGTTCATTAATGATCCGAGGAACTTTTTTCTTTTGCACAAACATTTTTCGAGACAAGCGCAAATAAATAATAATAATAATAATAATAATAATGGCAAGAACCAGAAATCAAAGCGAGACTCGGAGAGCAAGAGACTTCATCAGAAAGGGCACTGGCAAAAGGTCGTGAGCATAAATTTCAAAATTGTTTTCTTGATTTTCATTATTTCTGTGTTGGTTTTTTTTTCTTTTTAGGCCGAGAACCGCATTGATGAAGTACATCAAGAAGGCGCAATGGCCTCATATGCCACAGGGCAACTTGTGGAAAGACCAGGAAACCATTGTGCCTGCTGCTGCTCCCTTCCCCCATGATGGTTTCTGATGCTGTGCGGGTGATAAGTAACATGAATCACGTTTTATTTTGCCTTTGGACTTTAACGATGCAGTCAGTCGGAGGATTGGAGACTGACTTGGACTCCCAAACGCCGTTGAAAAAGGTCAGAGTCAGAGACCATAGTCACAGTCAGCTTTCAGACTGCAATTTTTATTTACCTTTTTGTTGTATGAGAAGCGTTCTTTTTTTGTTTTTTTTATTGCTAGCAGGGATTGTGCTTCTTTCTACGTGGAACGTGAGAATTTAATATTTCTTTTCATTAGCCATGGTCCCGGGTTGGTGGGCCGGTTGGTTGACTGGTTGGGTGTTGAGGCAGCAATTTGTTTGGCAACCGAATGAGAAGGGAAAAAGTCTAGCGACACTTACAAATTTCAGGGTTCCATTTAGCAAAAGGCACATAAATTATGTCAAAAGGCCAATTGGCCACATTCGATATGCCCAAAAACCAAAAAAAAAAAAAAAGAAAGAAAGAGGAGAACCAAACTGTTCGAAGAGAAATTGGTAGAGGCAGAAAGAGGACAAGGGAATTTATGCAGAGAGAGGTTGAACCAATTAGGTGATAATAGTATGTGCCAGAAGTACGAAAGTACTTAAAAGGGGTAATTAATTTTTAAGTTCTTTGAGTAGTTATGATTTATTGAAACAGGAATCATTTATAGGTACTCCAAAGGTGCAATGATTATGTTAAGTGTGGGATAAAAGTTTATTTTACCTGCTGACACATCAGGTTTATTTTAATTTAGAAAGTTATGTAAAGAGTTGGTTCCTACCCTATTTACATATTTGGTAAACTGGAAAGAATTGTTACCCCATCGAAAGCACAATAGCCGAGTTATAGGGGAAACAAACAATTATGCTTGGCAGCACCAATTGTGATGGGCAGCACCTCACAAACTTTAACTCTTTGTATGGCATTCAAATTGAAACAAGTACTAAGGAAACCCATCCCCAGACCCAAAGAAAAGAACGATCCAAGAGCAGAATATTGATATTATTGGCAGCATTCTCTAACACAGAAAATGGCTTTCAAAATATAAAATGATGAACCTGTAGGAACTGCAAGGGCAACTACTGTCTACTTTCCTATCTACTACTATCTATCTGTCACATAAGCCTACAAATAACAGAGCAAATTCTTAGTTTATCTGACACATAGCAGCTATGTAAAAGATGAGAAATCGGCCCTAAAACCTGCTGGGTTTAACAACATAGTTCCGGATTTAACGATCGGCTTCCAGGGCTTGAAAAATATTACTACACTTATAGGAAGAATATTCAATAATGAAAATATATAAAATAAGAGAAGTACTTTGGTGTTGCAAACGGATAACGAATCAGCTTTTTTCAAAACATTTTCGATTATTTTTCAATTTCGAGGCAACAATATTGACCACTTGAAGCATAGAGCTTTGCCTTTATACGGATCAAACGGAATAAAGATTGATTTGATGCATGTTTTGTGGCAACGCCAATGCCAATGCTCAGTAAGGTTTGCCAAATCACCATTTCGCAAATACTTTCCATTTTATGATCTACCCAATAGACCCACCGAACAGGCTGTTCAAGCTACAACATTCCAACTTCCCGTGTGCGGAGAATGCTTATTGGCCAGTAACTAAGTAACTAGCCACTAAAAGGCTTATCAATAGCCTGCCGGTTCGGATTCGGCGTTAAACTGTAGGTACCTTTGTCTTGTGCGAAAATTGGAAAGCACATAAGCCAAGAGTTTAAGAGAAGCTCATCTCTGGCCCTTTTTTTTTGGCTGTGGATAGTAAATTGTGTGTGTGTGTGCTAAGAACTCTGCTTTAAAATTACAGGCTTAAGAAATCAGCCTTGTCGACTTCTCGAGTTATAAATCAAATTTAAAAAATTTTCCAATATTTTTCTAAACCTTTCAACGTTCTTTTGTGAGTTTATGGATGCTTTTAAATGTAATTCTTCGGCTTCTCATTTGCGAAATGAACGCCGATCATAAACAGACCACAAGCTGTGCTTTGGTATCATCATAAAATAGACAAATGACGGGGGAACATAACTTTTATCCCAAGTGAGCAACCAATTAGACATAAAACATGCAGCATTCATGGGCATGGTCGAGATCGGGCAGCGGGGAGTCCAAGGCCAAGAAAAAGCTTAATCAGATTTATGTGTCGGTTTTTGGCAATGGCGCGTGCTTCGCCATATAATTGTAAATTCTTCTAAGAACCAGCCAAGCTGAGATGGAAATTTTAAGAATCCATCAAAAAACTAGCAGAGTTGATTTTTTTACACAAAAGAACAAAAGAAAAAACAAGTTTAAACAATTAACTGCATCTTAACTTTATGATACATAAACGGCAAATTCTAGAAAATATTTCGAACTAAATAAATAAATAGATCCCCTAGTTTTAACAGCCTTGGCTTTCAAAAGTTTTGAATCAAAACTCATTTCTATTTTAATTGAAAACTCTATCTATTTCTGTCTTTTATTGTCTCATTTATATTCCTATTATCAGCAACTCGATAATACATATAGACACCTACAAATATATATTTTCATTCGATTATTTGCTAAGCCATTAAAATCGATTTTGGTTTTTGCAAACAACTTTTCGCCAACTGTCATTAGGCATTGTTAGTGTGTGTGTGGGTGTGTGGCTTAGTGGGGTTAAGGGCGGTTAAGGGGGGGGTGGACGATGGAGATGTAAGTGTTACTGATGGAAGTGCAAAACTTTATCAATTTGTGGGCGTGGCCTGGTAATAATTTATGCCGCCCCCCCATCTTTTTTGTCGAGCTAATGGAAGTTAACCCAAACGCATGACTCATCATTCAGTTAGTTCGGGGGGGTGGGGAGATTTATTTTCGGGTTTCGGTTTTGCCCATTCGATTGTTTGTCTTCATTGCCGGCGCTTAACTTTGATTGACATTCATGCCCCATCATTTATTCATTTGGCGCCGTTTTAACGCCTCAAAGTTTGACCCCGTCAGGCGGGAAGGAAAATTTAATTGAGTTTTTAGACCCTCTCCTTCGCCCTCCACTCCACTGGAGCAGCAGCAGCAGCAAGCCAAGAGAAAAAGAAAAATATATTAGCCGCCTCTTCAGCCGTTTGTCTGAAACTAAAGGCAAATATAAGCCCCCAACCCCAATCCCAATCCCAATCCCAATTCCAGCAATGAAGGTTGCCGCTGAGCGCAATTTGCTGCGATTTGTGAGGGAGCCGGTCGATGGGCTGGTTGTTTGGTCTGGCAATTAACTTTCTTTTGTTTGTGGTGGACTTTTGCTCTAATGCCGGCTTGTGAGTGTGCGAGTATGCGAGTGTGTGTGTGTGTGAGTGGATTCTGTTTTCCCCTTTTGGTAATGAAATTTCATTGAGCTGCTAGTTGAGCGCAGCTGTTGAGATTTTTGTGGCTTCAATAGAGAGGAAACTGAAGTGGCAGCACTCTAAATTGGTTTGGTTAGCAAATTAAGAAGTTGAAGATTGTTTGCCTTAACCTTTATTTAGGCAATCATTTACAATTTTCCATCACAAAAACCTGTTTAAAATTATTCTTAAATTTCCAAAATGTACAAAATGCGCTTGCAACTCCTTAACAAATCCTCCAGCAGCAAAAAATTGTTCATGTTCGCCCAGTAGCCTAATTGAAAATTGCAATTAGACTCGTTTCACTTCGATTTCCAGCTTGACCGAAATGCTCCCAAAGCCAAATGCCAAAGTATTTGCAATTAATTAAATGAATGTTTTTTTTTTCCCAGCCACCCTTTTGCTCCTTTTCGCTGACTCACACACAAATAGAGAGAGAGAGAACAGGGACAGTGGACGTTGTGACATTAAATGCACTTCCACTTCCCCTAGTTTCTTTGGCTGCTTTGCATCATTTTTCGTTTTTGGCGAAAATCTGCTATACCCTTTTTGGCTTTTTCCATCAGCAGTTTGCTCACTTGTAGACTCCATTTCAATTCGGCTTTGATGGTGCCAAAGGATCCCATGAAATCTTCCACGAAATTGCTTAAAGCTTCATTGAAATCTTTGGGGCGTTTGCTTCGATTAAGCTGCTGCGAGTGGACATATGTGTGAGCCAGGACGACGGCCAAAACGCCAATGCACAGCCACAATTTTGAAGTCATTTTGAAGTTGAATTAAAATGTCCCAAAAAATATTTGTACGTGCTCGCCACAGAAATAACAATTTAAAATGAATTTGTTAGATGTCAGAGCTTTGTGGTTTACTTGGATTTTAACTTTAACAATGTTTTTTCTCTAGATGAAAACGTGAACCCCTCGCCCCACCCAGCACACAAAACTATCGCATTTGCCCAAACACGGATGTCCGGAGGTGGGAATTTTGCGCTTTTATTTTCAGTAACTTCCCTACACACACACACACACACACACCGAAACACACACACACACATATGTACATGGTCTTCACATCCACTCATATGTTTTGCTTTATGATTTTCACACCGCCACACACACAAAAAAAAAATCAAATACACATAAAAAAAAAAAACAAAATTGTTATAAAATTTCATCCGCTAATTTCAAAACGATACAGAAATACTCTAAAATATATGGAAAATATAGAAAAACCCTAGAAAGAGGGTTTCCAAGTAGCCACAGAGAACTATAATTCGAATTCACCCCAAAAACAAACGGTTCTTACATTGTGACAGGCGTCAGAATAGAGAAACCACCATTATCTATCGGATCACACACCCAATAAACACAGTCCCCCCCCAAATTCAGTGTGAGGAAGTACTTACTTATTTGCACCTAGGTACTTATTTTGTGTACCATAACTCGGTATTTTAAAGGTATAACCGGAATTGGGAGTGAACCATTTTTGAAACCAGCTAAGGTAGTAGGACATGCCTGAAATCAGTACCAGCCCTTACATTTTGGGGCTGATTCAGTTCTAAGTCAAACTGAAGGGAAAATATCCAACTATATATTTGCAAACCAAACAATATAGAAAGCTGTTATCAAATGGAGCAATTCCCATTGCTCCTAATTGCCCCACATTACGACTGATAACTTCAGTATTGAGGCCTAGAATTTGAGGGTATTTTCAGTCCCCTTGCTGTATATCGTTTTGTTAGCTTCCTTGAAATATTCAACATTCACATTATCAACCTCACAGACCAGTTATGCCAATCAAAAAGTAAGAACCTGAAGCAGTTTTATCCACTTCTGCTGGCTAGATCGGAGAAGGAGGTTGGTTCTATAACCTGCAGACAAAATTTTAACTTCAGAGCTTTTGACTTACCAATTTCAAACCGATTTAACTCCCATATAACCCATCTAAATAGGTTAAATATCTTGAGAAACGTGTGAAATATGGCTCTAAGCCACTTTTGCAGACTTTCTGATTCAGAATTATATGGTTTAGGTTTCATGAGTACAGTTACAGTATATTTCAAAATGAATAAGCTCCAAACTCATTCCGAAAGCTACACATACACCGAGTCAGAGAGTCGGGTCAAGCCCAACTATAACATTATTCTGTACCTTCCAAAGCTTGTAATTATCTCACAAAGTGTTACAGCTTTTAATGTGCTGCCCATCGCTGATTCAGCTGGATAAATGTTTGTTTTAACTCGACTATCGTTCATACGATGTCCCTGTTCCTAAATATGTTTGGCTTTGTTAGGCGCAATGCCATCCAAATTAGGGACCCTTACACCAGGCTTAGGCTTTTGTTCTGCATTTGTGTGTACCAAGTTGGAATATGCTTTATTTAGTTGGAATCCCGCTGATGCAAGTCGCATATAGAGGATCAAAAGGGTATAGGAAAAATGTATAAAACTAGCGCTACTACCGCTACTCCTTTCTGATTCTTCTCAACCCTTGAAGATCGAAGTACTATTGCTTCACTAATGATTTTAAATGATGATGTTTAAGGTTTTATTGATTGTCCTTTTTTATTGGGAGAGATGAGCTTTAATGTACCAAGAAGAAGTCTTAGATCTTTTCAATATCCCGAATCAACTATTCCCTTCAAGAACCTATACGTAGAGCCCTGGA
Organism: Lordiphosa andalusiaca; assembly: GCA_035044965.1. Taxonomy (NCBI): domain Eukaryota; kingdom Metazoa; phylum Arthropoda; class Insecta; order Diptera; family Drosophilidae; genus Lordiphosa; species Lordiphosa andalusiaca. Next base: position 127,493 of record JAWNNM010001363.1, on the reverse strand, counting down.
AAACTACAACTCTTTGCCCGTTAGCATGCGTTTTGACTTGGACTCCAATAAAGCGATCATATAGAAACTATTACCAGAGTATTTTTTCTCCATTAGTCATTAAATTTATTTTTTAAATGTTACTTATGTTATTATTTAGGCTAAAATAAGAGAGATAGAGAGTATTTGAACAAGGAAATTGTGCGAAAACTGTGTGAAAATGATTCACTTTCAACTGATGATATAATTAGACAGCAGATTTTTAATATTTTTAAACCGATTTTTATCCTAGTAGACTTGGAAAATGTGTATTTAACTAATTTTTTCATAAAATAATTACATAAGTCATTTTGGAACTGAGTGCAGAATTTTTTTTGGAATTGGAATTTATTAATGTAAAAAGTTAGCACATCAAATAGTATTGAGGACATTTATTTTGGCTTACTTGGACAAAAAACTGTTTGAAAATATGCAAAACCCGCTGTCTTTTTATAATAGTTTAGATCCTTAATATTTCGGTAGTAGACAGGACTAAAATAACATCATTTCATTCAGAGGAGTTTCTATTTCATCTAACTAAAACCACCACTTAATGATCGGGTCTATCGGGTTTGTTAGAAGCCCTAAGAAACTAAAGTTAATTTACATAAATGATTAGCTAATCGTGGCTGCTACGCTAATATCGAATTAGTTCGTTAAATTCTTAGGAGTAGCTCAGGATCCCTGTTAAAAATTCCTAAATACCTTCATTTGTGGTGGAGAGTGTATCCAAAACGTTGTAGTTGCACAAATAGAAAAGTTCATTTTGAAAACATTTTTACCACATTAACGCTTGCACACGCCCGCGTCATTTTGTGCCGTGTGCAGAGTCCTGCCTGCCTGCCTACCTTCCTGCCCGCCCACGCCCCCTCGCCCCGCCACACATTAATAACTTTTTTATGGCGGTCACATAAAAACGCAACAAAACTCGCCGCCGCATTGGATTCTGCTTGCATTTTTGTGGGTTCTTTTTTTTTTTTTTTTTACTTATTTTTGGAAACTTTTCCTCTGCATTCCATGTTGGTGCTATGTTTTTCTGTGTAGTTGTTAAATCGCACACGTGTTTTGTAGAACATTTGCCATATCCTTCATATCCTTTAATACATGTCCCCGCTGTGCGGTCGGAAGAGGGCATAGATTTTTAACTGCAATTTGTTACCAAGAAGCTTAGTAAGCAAGCAGTACAGTACCGCCCTCGATTTTATTTCGGCCTTTTTCACTACACAAACACACACACAGTACACACAGTACACACTCACACTCACCCAAGTGTTTTCTGTGGTTTTTCCTTGTGGCCCAGCAGAGTATTTAGAAAACAAGTGTAATCAAAATTATATGGGCGTGGGTTTTCTGCGTTCCTCGTAAATTTCAACGCTTTCGGCCATGTGGCTGAAATGTGTAGATGGGCAGGGGATGGGGAAGGGATAGGGGAAGGGGAAGGTAGGGCATGTGTGTATGGCTTACGGCTGTTTGGCAAGTTATGATTGAATTTGAAGCTGTTTTTGCGGTCATAGTTTTTAGTGCAAGCTGTGAATGCCTGGGCTATAAGCTCTGTGTTCCAGTTGGTTTCTAATGGGAAAAGTTTACGCTGCTGGAAGAATTCCTTTTTTTTTTTTTGGTGGGTAAAGCTGTGGACTAAAAACAAGTGGATAAGTGCTTATTGTGTGCGAAATATCATTAGTATGTGGGGAGAGAGCGAGAGCGATAAAGAGATGAGTGGATGAGAGCAGTGTTTGCCAAGTTGTCAATGTAATGAGATGTTTTTGGATTTTATTGAAGAGAATATTTGTAAAGCTGAGTACTGTCAACATATGGATTAGTGAGTCTTTAGTGAGATAGTGAGATAATTAGGTCTGTTTTCCTTAAATTGTTGCAGTTTGGACCAGGAATTTTATAAATAATAAACGTGCTTTAAGATTTGGCTTAAAGCCCTAATGAAGTTAAAACCTCCCAGCAGGATTACATGGATCTTCTGCTAAAAATCTTTCTATAAAGAACATCCAAATGCCTGCTTTTCGAGATAGCTAAGACAACTTCGTCTGTGCCGATGTTTTTATACCTTTGCTTAAATACTTTCAAAAATAAAATTTTCCTCACAACTACACATTTTCCGACCGATCGTTTGTATGCGAGCGATATGATATAGTCATCCGATTTGGACAAAAATTTGTAGAGTTGGGTGAATGTTGCTAAAGCAAGCAAATACAAAATTTCCGGATGCTACTATTGAAAACAAAAAAGTTTTTCTAATTGTGACTGTTTTTCAGACCTATCTTTTGTATGGCAGCTATACCATAAAGTTGTTCGATTTTCATTAAACTTGTCAGAATTATAAAAAAAAACATAGAAAACCTACGAATACAAAGTTTGAAGAGGTTTTTTATTGAAAAGAAAAAAGTTTTTCGTACTAAAACTTATATTACGACCTATAGTTCCTATGGGAGCTATGATAGATAGTCATCCGATCCGGTCGGTTCCGATATTAGTAGTGTGCAGCAAAAAGAAGACTCTGTACAAAATATTAGGGTGATAGCTTTAAAACTGAGAGACTAGTTTGCGTAGAAACAGACGGACGGACGGACGGACAGACGGACGAACGAAGCTCAGTCGTCTCAGCTCGTCGCCCTGATCCAGAATATACTTCTGGGCAAAATTATAATACCCTTTGCAAGTGTATAAATATAGATCAGGATTTTAGGATGTTTGCCCTTTAAAGTATGCTAACTTTATTTTATCTTTAAAATTTATGTGTTTGGCGAGGTAATATAATATATAGATAGCGTTATACAAAACTTACCTTGAACATTCGCTCAGAATCTTAGAATATAATCTTAAAGATATAAAACATAAACATTACGAGCCGATTTCTCATCTTCTTCATAGCTGCCATGTGTCAGATAATCTCAGATTTTGATCTCTTATTTGTGGGCTTATGTGACAGATAGCTCTATGTAATAGATTATAAAACGACCCTTAGAGTGTCAAAATACAGGATAGTACCTCTCTTATGGGCCATCATCTCTCACATCGCATCAGGGACATCCAGGACAGGATGTTTTTTCTTGTGCATTTAGTTCTGCGCTTGATCCAGATAAAAACAAGAGAGCTGCTTTACGATAGCTTTTCCCAAAAATTGAGGTTCAAAAGTTATACAAATTATAAATTATAAAAATGATATTGTTTAGCTGCATGTTGCTCCGGCGATCGTACAGGTTTTTTTCGTTGGGAGATCACAAAGAATTTAACACAAAATTTGACTTACCAATTACGCAAACCATATTTGACAGCAATCTAGTCCTTACCGGGCTTATCAATGGTTTAGTTGTGAAATCTGAAACTGCTTACCATTTTTGAACCTAACCTACTTTGAAAACTTTGCTCCGCCTTTTTTGAACTGTAGTCCGAACCCTTACCGTTCCAAGCAATGGCTCAACCTGAACCTGTTCTGAACCACAAGTATTGGTTTAGGCCAACAAGAAATTATCATTAGAGCCTTTGATGGCGTTGATGAAGGACCGTAGGAATAGACACTGTTATGGTTTGTGACATCTTACTGGCTTTTCAAACTTAAACCTGCTAACCTTAGAACTGCAGTCAGTCGATAGCCATCCAGTCTCAGATCTAGATGTTCATATATTGATTGTTGATGCTGCCTGTCACATATTAAACTTGCAAGACTTGACTCTGCACCCCTTTCTCCTCTTCAAGTAACTGCTAACAAAGAATGTTCTTCAAAACTTTGGACTTGAAAGGGGAGTGCTCAATGGTGTTCCAGGTACATTTGTGGCCCTCCCCAAGATTCCTGTCCCGCCCAAAACACTATTAAAAATCAACTCCAATTTCAGTCTTTAACAATAAAATAAAGTGTTTGTTTTTGTTTTATTTTCCATTTATACGTTTAGCTTTCAGTTTTGTTTCATTCATGCATACACTTATAATTGGTTTTTGTTTTTGTTGCTATTTTACACCGAATATCATAGTTTTCTTTTTAGTTTAAGTTACTACCTAACTCATGGAATTCATTTCCATTAATAGGTTTCTCTGCACTTAAATGTACCACAAAGTGAATTAAGTTGGAAAATTTTTGTAATTAAATGCTCAACAATTTGTCGGAGATGGGCATTTGTGTGGTTGTTTGAATGGCAGTAGATTTTCCCCTCACTCAGTTTGCTGTACAACGAAAACAAAAAAAAAATGGCTAAGTGCTATGACTACAACGTCATTAAAGAATTGAATAAAAATTATGATTTAACAAATGTACAAGTAATAATTATAATTGTGTGTGGGTTAATGCATTCAACTTTAGCACATGGAGGAGGACTTTTAATTGCTACATAATACATTTACATTTAGATTCAAGTTCAATTTTTTGTAAGCCCTAAACACACTCTTTCAGTTTAGCTGTATAAATGTGGACTGCGGATAAGTACAAGTTGTGTGGATAGTTCTGTGACTGTCTATTTATATGACTTAGGCTAAATTCTCTGCTCCATTTCATTTCTCACTTTTAAATTCTACACACTTAGCTTGGTTTTGTTAGGCTAATGTATTATTCAGTAATTTGTAGGGCACATTTAAAGCTTTCATAAAATTAAATTTAACAAATTGAAACTTGATTCAATTTCCATTTCCTTGCCGGGTGGAAAAGTGGCTTAAGTAAGAGCATAAAATATTACAAAAACGAAAGCTTATTTAACAACTAGGAGGCTACAAATACTTGAGACTTAATCGTACGTAAATCAACTTATTGCAATAGTTTTGGTTCAACAACAAAGTCAGTGAGACTTTTAAGTAAAAGTTTAAAACAATAGAAGCTTAGAGTCAGTTTTTGATTTTGTTTTTTTTTTTGTTTTTGTGAGAGAGACAGGTGAAGTTTATACAAAGCATTTTGTTTGTTTTTGGGAGGGAGACAAAAACGGTGCGAAAAAGGAACCGCTTCCATCCTCCCCGCTGGCTATGAGACTACAACTACGACTGCATTTTGTTTTTTTTTTGTTCTTTTTGTTCGATTTTCCAAGGGGGTTGGTTGTACATACATTTCACACATCTAGAACTCTACGTGCTAAACACTAAGTAACTCTCATTGGCCGCCTCATCTAAAGGGGTCACAGCGCCGCCTGCGCCACCACCTCCAGCCTCGCCACCACCACCACCCCCCTTTGTCCAGGTCTCATACTAGACATACGCCTGTGCCCTGGTCCGTGGCTCCTTGCCCTGTAAGCGTTCCACAAAATTCCGCCAGCTGACCATAGTTTTGCTCGAGTACAGCCAAACACTGGACGTCACCCCCACCAGCATCGAGCATAGATATTTCACCATAAATATTTGGAAAATGGGTCGAGCTTCGGTCGTGCCCGGCGCCCTAGCGGCCGGACACGGGATGGAGAAGGCTTTGCATATATCACGATGCCATTGAATCATCCATTCATCGAAATTGTAATACTCATAGAATAGGCAGCCCAATAGACCCACTGCGGGCAGTATGAAGAGGCCGGAAAAGAAACCAATACGCAGCATTAGACGCTCCAGTTTATCCGTTCGCTTGCCATCTGTCTTCATGACGGTGCGTATGCGAAATAGCGAGATGAAGCCGGCCAGCAGAAAGAGGGCTCCAATCGACAGATATATGCACAGGGGTAGTATAAGAAAAGCGCCCAGCGAATGGGTGTCCAATTGTCCAACAAAGCAAACGCCAGAGAGTATGTCGCCTGAAAGGAGGTAAGATGTGAGGAGTGAAAACCGGGGGGATAAGCAAAGGGGGGAAATATATAATATTTGTTTTCCCCTTCATTCAAAACAATAATTAGCCAAAAAAGCAAAAAAAAATTGCATGCCACTTCAGGAAATATCACTTAAAAAAGGCGCTTAAGTTCTAGGATATACAATTCCTAAAGCTGTAAGACCCAACATTCCTAAATATTGATAAAATGCGTCCTTTCTGTTTCTACGCATTTTTTCTTATACTTTACCTTACCTTCCCTCTCTCGGAGGCCAGCTAAGGACCCTGGATACAGCGCGCATACGTAGTCGACATCTCAACGCAGTCGACTATCAACCTCATGCGTGGCAGTACGACAAAAAACTGTATAGAGTTGAGCTAGGCGAAAAATCACAGTACATAGTTCACCTAAGCATTACGAAAGCAAAAAGCTAGGTGGTGTAGACGACACAACTGTTGCTTCCCGGAAGATTTAATGTGTTCAAATCCACGTCAAAACATTCATTATACCCTTGCAAAGGGTATTATAATTTTGCCCAAAAGTGTGCAACGCATAGAAATATTAATTTCCTTCCCCATAAACTGTATATGTTCTTGATCAGGGTGAGAAGCTGAGTCGATTGAGCTTTGTCCGTCCTTCTGTCTGTTTTTACGCGAACTAGTCTCTCAGTTTTAAAGCTATCGAGCTGAAATTTTCCACCGAGTCTTCTTTTTGCTACACACTATCAATATGTCGGAACCGACCGGATCGGATGACTATATCTCATAGCTCCCATAGAAACAATCGGTCGGAAAACTAGTTTTTGTATGAAAAACTTTTTTCTTTTCAATGGAAACGTCTCCAAACTTTGCAGTCGTAGGTTTTCTATGTTGTTTTATAATTCTACAACGTTTTATTAAAGTCGGACAAATATAGGGTATTGCTGCCATACAAAAGATAGGTCTAAAAAACAGTCTTATTTAGAAAAACATTTTTGTTTTTAATGGTAGCTTCCTGCAATTTTGTATTTGTTTGTTTCACATGCTATTACTTAATGTTACAAATTTTTAGCCAAATCGGATGAGTATATCATATAGCTCCCATACGGTCGATCGGTCGGAAAATGGGAAAAATTATGAAATTATTTAAGCGAGCACTTGCAAGGGTATAAAAACTTCGTTAGCTTAGCTTTCTCGTTTTTTTATACCCTTGCAGAGAGTATTATAAAATTGTTCAGGAATTGTTTGAAGGAGTAAAGAAATACCGGTTCTCCCTTTTTGAATTAAAGCTTGTATTAAATTGACAGGTTTGTGGGCTCAAAAACCTGGTCAGAACCAACTGGGCGTGAATAGTTTTTGGAATTGTTAAGCCCGGGCATAATAAGCAGATGCTAAAATATATGCATGTCTATGGAAACTGGTCCTAGTCTTCCTTAAGGCTTTGAAAAACCCAAAACTTGTTGCCTCATTTGTGAAGTTATAGTTAACATTTCCGCTGTTTAGGTATAGGTTCACAATTTCCTGTAGTCTGCAGACAATGCAAAATATGATGCCTTAACCACAAATCCCCATACCAACTCATCTGTAACCCAAGACAAAGTTAAATAAAAAAAAAATAAAGTCAAACAAATTAATTGAAAGTATCTTCAAGTTAATCAAGCATAAAAAATTCTGTGGCAACAGCTTGAGAATCTGCGACAAGTTTCCGCTGAGCCAAAAGTGAGAACTAAATTAACATGTCATAATAAATGAAGCGACCCAACAAGAGGCTAATCGATAATTTATGAGCGGAAATATGGCACACCGAATGAATGATGGATTTGTGGGGTCTTTGGACTGGTGGGGGGGGTGAGAGGCTTGAGTTTTTATAAATAGCGCTAATGAGTACTGAGAAGGGGGAAGCGGTGTGGCCAACTGCTTGTAAATTGTTTAAACAAACGAAGCGGCAAATTAACTTTGAACTGCACGGCAAAGGGAGGCGTGTTTCTTGAACTCGGACGTGTAAGCAACAATCATTGTGTAAATATTTAACACAAATTGAAAGGTAAAAGTAAAACTAAACATTGGTTATCATCATTGCATTGCATTTGCTTTACTCTTGACATTAAAATTAAATGTCGAATTTGATCCAGGGTGCAGGTGGAGTGAGGAGGGCAAAATGTAAACGAAAATTTTGCCATTTAAACATGTCTATTTGTATTGCACTGTTTGGTTAATCGGGGCAAAACTTTAAGTGTCAGATTATGCAAAATTAAGATGGAATTCGTAGACGTATGTAGATGTTTAATGAGTAGTTGGATATTGCTTGAAATGTATATATTTTAAAGGGGGGTTCTATGCTTTGATTTATTACATGTATCAATGTTAGCAAGTCCGATATGGTTTAATTATAAATAAATTGTAAATTGTAGAAATTCAGCTTTAATTACAACTATTTTGATGGTGTTTAAGCCTGAAAGTAGCAGCTGCTCATTTTACTGCAGAGTTCTGCATCTCCATCTTGTCAGTTTGATATAAAGGAGTGAAATCTGGAATCATAGAATCAAGAATGAAGATATAGAAGAATTCAAGAATGATTCGTACTTGGATCAGGTATTAAAGCTCTTGAATCAATAAAAACAGGATCAAAAATTCATACTTGGATTAAAAATTTTGCTCTTGAAACAAGAATTTTCATTCTTATCATTCTCTGACTTCTTTCCCAAACATTCTTAAACCAAGTCTGAAATTCTCTATTTTTTCTCTGACTGTAGACGACTAGCCTGAGATCGGACAGGTATACAGAAATTAAGAGCAGATACATTTAGACTAGATTTGTCATGAATATCCCTTTAATTATCCCACGGGGTTGAAAATTATCCAGAGTATGATAATTTCTCATATCCTTGGCATGATTTTCAGCTCCGTTATATACTGCAGAGACAATTTTTAGACATATGGGATACGGGAAATCATCCAATGAATATTTTTATCTCGGCGTAGTGATTTCGGACGCTCTATTTTTAATATTTGGGCAAAATCTAGAGAACTATTGATGGCACTAACATAACTATCGATGGGTGGGAGCTATTGAACCGAGGTAGAACAATACCATCGATTGTTTTGAAAACTTTATGCATTACTATCAAAGATTTGTTGGAGAACCATCGCAGTCAGCAATAATACTTCCAAACCATTGATAACTATTGACAGTTTTCGAAATTATGTTAGTCATATGAAAATTTTTTAAAATAATGGAAATCTCAAGCTTTAAATTATATGTCAAACCTAATATTCTAAAAAAAAATAGAGGAAAATTTACTTCGGCTCTGCCCAAGATTGTATACCCGTGCAGAATGTTTTTATACCCTTGCAGAGGGTAAATTAAATTTGCTCAGATGTTTGTAACGCACAAAAGGAAGCATCTCCAAACACATAAAGTATATATATATATTCTTGATCAGCATGACGAGCTGAGTCGATATAGCCATGTCCGTCCGTCTGCTTCTATGCGATTTCCTCCGTCGGTTTGAACTTTGCTCGAAGTCTTCCGGTACAAATACGTTGCAGATTTGTCGGAACCGGCCGGATCGGATGACTATTTAATAAAGCTGCCATGTCAACGATCGGTCGAAAAACTAGTTCTAGTGAGAAAAACTTTTTCGAATTCAATGCAAATGTCTTCAAACTTTGTATTTATTAGTTTTCTATGCTTCTCCCTATTTCTGCTAAGTTTGGTCGAAATCGGACATCCATATAGCATAGCTGTCATACAAAAGTTGAGCCTAAAAAGTAGTTTTAGTGAGAAAAACTTTTTGGTTTTCAATACGAAGCTCTTTAAAATTTGCATATATTTATTCTATAAGCTATCACATAATTTCAGAAAGTTTCGTCAAAATCGGATTACCATAGGATATAGCTGCCATAGGAATAATCGGTCGAAAACTAGTTCTAGTGAGAAAAACTTTTTTGTTTTCAAAGAAAACGATCCTAAACTTTAAATTTTTAAGTTTTCAATGCTTCCGCACGTTTCTACCAAGTTTGGTCGAAATCGGACATCTATATAATATAGCTGTCATAGAAAAGTAGTGTCAGAAAAGTAGTCTTTGTGAGAAAAACTTGATTGTTTTCAGTGGAAATGTCCTTCAAATTAGTTAAAACGAGAGCGTAAGTTAAAGTCGGCCGTGCCCGCCCTTGAAATACGCGATCCCTGAGGCAATTAGTGTTTAATAAAGTCTCAGATAAGTATGCAACGCTTTTTTAACTCTACCGTAGATGCTTCAGGACTTTAGTATGCCTATTCTACTCTACAAGTAACGGGTATAACAACGTGCTGTAAGGGTATACAAACTGCCGAGCGAGCCGAAGTTAACTTTCTTCTTTTATTCAGTTTTAACAGCCACGATATTGACATTCCATCAGCATAGCTTGACATTTGATCCAACTTCAACCTGAAAATGTCTTTGCTAACTTTATGACATTTTGTTTGTTAATCTGTTTATCTAGCACTTAACCAGGCTGCTTCATAAAATGATAAAAACGCATTAAAGAGTAAATAAAACTTTATGGAGAGGAGAGAGTAGAATTCCCCCACATCCCCCGGTTGCGAAACTTTTAATAGATTTTCATTCTATTTTTTTTGTGTGTGTGTGCTGCGCCGTCAAATGACAAAGACAACCAAAGTGACACAAGCAGCAGCTTGACAATTGTTTTATAATTATTTCATTACAACCAGACACAAGAACAAAGCGGGAAAAAATATATAAAAGGAAAATTGCTTAATTTATGTGTCATTTATCTAAATGGAGCACAGCGCGCAAAAGCAAAACTGTAACAAAACCCCCAATGAGTGTCGTTGGCCATATTATTTTTTATAAAGCTCCGGCGATAAGCGACTGACAGACATGCAGACAGACACTGGGACTGGCACTGCCACTGGACGACTTTTGCTGTCGCCTTGTGGCGCAGTAATTAAAAAATCTTCGTGTTGTGGCGACAATAATCGCGGCAACACAAGTCCAAAGCGAGAGAAAACAACACAGCAGACAACAAGCGATTAAAATTTAAAATGACAGTTGACAGTTTCATCAGGGCACACACATGGCATGTGGTGGGGGGCGGGGGGCGGAAGGGGTACCAGGAACAGCAGGTGAAATGTCATTTGGGATTGACTTTAGCATAAAGTGAAACTGATGTGTCTGTGTGTGGACGGAGTTGCAGCTGCTGAAACTTTGTCAAGCGGCTTATCGCATACTACAAGTAAATAAGCATATGAAAAAAGGGTTGGGGGGGAAGAGATATGGAAATATTATGTATGGTGAGAGAAGGAAATGTTAAGCCCTGATGCTCGTGCAGCGGAAAACAAAAGTTAACACAGAAAAAAAAAATAGAGGAGAGTTAACTTGCAGCACGTTTTTATACTCTTTACCGTGGGTACACAGAGTATTATAAGTTTGTGCAAAAGTATGTAACATCAAGAAGGAAGCATCTCCGACCCCATAAAGTAAGTATATTCTTGATCAGCAGCAACAGCCGAGTCGATATAGCAATATCTGTCTGTCTGTCCGTATGAACACACAGATCTCAGAGATGGTAAGAGATAGAGGTTTGACATGTATGGGACATATGCTTCTTATGTCTGCAGGCAGATCAAGTTTGTATTCAATTTTGGCCACGCCCCCTGCCGCCCCCGCAATTTAGAAAAAACGTCATATCTCCCACATTTTTAAAGATAAATAGTTTGTTCCATCTGGACATATTTAGTTAGATATATAACTTATCGATTCGCCAAAGAAATGGAGAAGATCGGATGACCGTTTGTCGAGTTATGATCAAAAGACTGTTCGCTGCTGCAGCGCCGTAGCAGCGCTGCTTTTAGCTGCTACTACAGCATCAAAATGTATGCTGAGCGTTTAATTTCCTCGGTACAGAGTATGCTATAGTCGGGCTTGGCCGACTTTCTTTCTTGTTCTAGCTAATTTTCAGGACATTTACATTTCTGACTCTACTTTTCTATGACAGCTATACTAAATAGATGTCCGATTTCGACCGAATTTGGTAGAATCATGTAAAAGCATGGCAAACTAAGAAATACAAAGTTTGGAATCGATTTCTTAGAAAACAAAAAAGTTTTTCTCACTAAAACTAGTTTCTAGACCTTTCATTCCTATGTCAGCTATACCCTATAGTCATGCGATTTTGACAAAACTTTGAAGAATTGTGTGAAAGCTTATGAAATAAATACATTCCAATTTTAAACAGGTTTACATTAAAAACAAAAAAGTTTTTCTCACTAAGACTATTTTTCTAACCTTACTCTTCTATGGCAGCTATTCTATATGGATGTCCGATATCGACCAAAATTGGCAGAATCATGGAAAAGCATAGTAAACTAGTAAATACAGAGATTGGAGACATTTGCATTAAAAACAAAAAAGTTTTTCTTACTAAGACTAGTTTTCTAACCTCACTTTTCCATGGCAGCTATACTATATGGATGTCCGATTTCAACCAAACTTGTCAGAATCGTGGAAAGCCATAGAAAACTAGTGACTATGGAGTTTGAAAACGTTTGCATAAAAAACAAAAAAGTTTTTCTCACTAGAACTAGTTTTTCGACCGATCGTTGCTATGGCAGCTATGTGTTATAGTCATTCGATCCGGCCAGTTCCGTCAAATGTGCTGCGTATTTGTACCAGAAGACTTTGTGCAAAGTTTGTTGAAGATAGGTGTCAAACTGATAGAGGAGATAGCATAGAAACAGACGGACATGGCTAAACCAACTCATTTCATCAAGCTGATCAAGAATATATATACTTTGTGTGGTCGGAAATGCTTTCTGCTATGCGTTACAAGCATCTGGACCATATCAATATACCCTCTGCAAGGGTAAAAAAACTGTACATTGTTGGCTTGAAAATGGACTTCAAAATTGGAGACCTGGGGAAATTGCGGGAAACTCACATCACATTAGTGCCTCCCCAGGCAAAGCATCTCTGTGCCTTAAACCCATTAAACTTAAAACTTGATCTCCCCCGAAAGTAAGAATGTTCCTTGACTTGAATTATACAACGTTATACCATAAAACTCATGTCATGCTGACAATGCTTGAGAAGAGAGCCTGTTTAGAGTAAAGCAAATTACACAACTTGAAATTTATTAGATTGTTGCTAGAAAATGCAGATAAACGAAATACTTACAATAAATAACTGAGAGGAGGACGCAGCGGGTAGTCTAAGTCTCCGCTGCTGGGGCTAGGAATGCGATTTTGAATGGGTTCATGGAGGAACCCACGTACGTGTATTAAGCGATTTCCGCTAACTGAATATAAATCAGAGTTGGCCAGAAAGAAATGAAAACGCAATGCCACCTGCTGGATGGCTACCGCCCTGGTTTCGTACTCAGCCGATATTGATCTTAATTTATATCACAGAAAAAAAAGAGGACAAAAAAAAAAAGACCACAACAATATTGAAATAAAACTGGAACTTGGGGTATTGATAAATGAAGAGCCAGAGCAGTCGTCGAAGAGAACGAACCAGTCCTGGCAAAGTAAACCAGTTCTTTATTTGGAAAATTGCAAGGAGGAGGTGGAGGAGGAGGAGGAGCAGCAGTTGCAGTAAGAAGCTGCCTCTGTGACAATTCTGTGGCTGCCAGTTGAGTAGAAACAACTCCAACCAACAGCAACAACAGCAACAACAATGCATGTCAATTGTTTTGTATGGCAGCAGGAATGCCTGCTGGATGAGAGCAGCAGCAGCAGCAGCAGCAGCAAACGGGTTCTGGAGATGCGTTGACTTTTTCAGCTGTCAGTCCTTTTCAGTGAAGGGACCGTCCGACCGTCCGACCGACCGACCCCGCATGTTCTTCTGCCCGTTGATGAAGTGCAGACAGCAGAATTCCATTTTTAGTCTTGCCATTGCACATTTGATTATAAACCAAAAAACTAAACGAGTAAATAAAAGGGAAAAAGTGTTTTTCCTTCAAGAAGAACCAGTTGTGTGAGTCTCTCTCTCTCTGTCTCTCTCTCTGTCTCTGCCAAGGTGTTAATCTGCTGGGCAAATACTGCATATCTGTACTTGGCTGACGGACACAGGCGGGTTTTTGCCCTGTCAATTATGCTTTGTAGTTGGAAATTACACCGAATAAACTAAAAGAAAAGTTTAACAAAACAAAGCCAAAGCTCTGTTTGTGGTGCTTAGAGGTGTGTTTAGAGGGGGGGGCCACCTCTTGTGCGGCTGTTGGTTCCCAAACTCTGTCATTGACAGTGAAAATTAGTCTTTTAAACACTTTTAGAAATAAAATTGATTTTCTCGCATTTTCAATCAACTGACATTTTACCAAAGTGCATTTTTGATTGGAATTGCTTACCTGCAAGTAAAGAAGTGTACAAAAGCGACGTGTTAGTACAATTGTTTGTCATTATAAACACCAGAAACTGATGTATTCTATGTGAAGTCGTGGAAATGAGATCTTAAGAACGTGTAAGCTTTTTATACCCTTGCAAAGGGTATTATAATTTTGTCCAGAAGTTTGCAACGCATTGAAATATTCATTTCAGACCCCATAAACTATATATATTCTTGATCAGGGTGACGAGCTGAGTCGATTGAGCTTTGTCCGTCCTTCTGACCGTTTGTCTGTCTGATTCTTCGAAAACTAGTCTCTCAGTTTTAAAGCTCGAGCTGAAATTGTGCACAGAGTCTTCGTTTTGCTGCACACTACTAATATGTCGGAACCGACCGGATCGGATGACTATATCTCATAGCTCCCATAGGAACAATCGGTCGGAAAACTAGTTTTAGTATGAAAAACTTTTTTCTTTTCAATGGAAGTGTCTCCAAACTTTGTATTTATAAGTTTTCTATGCTTTTTTATAATTTTGCCAAGTTTGCTGAAAATCTGACAACTATATGGTATAGCTGCCATACAAAAGATAGGTCTGAAAAACAGTCTTAGTTAGAAAAACTTTTTTGTTTTTAATGGTAGCATCCTGCAATTTTGTATTTGTTTGTTTCACATGCTTTCTCATAATTTTGCAAATTTTTGGCCAAATCGCATGACTATATCATATAGCTCCCATACGACAATCGGTCGGAAAATGGGAAATAGAATATTTTTGAAAATATTTAAGCGAGCACTAGCAAGTGTATTAAATCTTCGGCACAGACGAAGTTAGCTTAGCTTTCTCGTTCTCTTTAATCTGGAACCAGTTCAGCTTAAATTCTAAATTTAAAGCAAGATCAATTGCATGCATGTTGGTTTGTGTCAACACTCCAATTTCTTAGACTGTAGTAAGATTAATGAGTGAATTTTTTTTTCAGATAATACAATTTTTAAGCCGAAAACATGACTGATTAAGTTCAATGGTTCACAGCGATGTTAAGTCAACGCGTTGGACTGCAACAGCGCGTTTTAATTATAATCTAGCGACCATTTGGTAACCATTCGATATATATGTGACTCAAATTTTCAATTTACAAACCTACTTCTGGCCATTTCAAACTTAAGCTAAGAACATGAATGCTTAGATGAATTTCGCTTTAATTTGTGATGATGCCGTTAAATAGCAAAACAAAAAGCGGTTAATTCGCTGATTGTCGTCCTTATGAGTAGGCTGAAGTACTCAAACACAGTTGCAGCTCCTTGCGGGTCCCACTAACAGGACACGTTATACTAAATAGTTTATCCGATATGGCCGGTTACGATAAATGTGCAGCGTATTTGTACCAAAAGACTTCGTGCAAAGCTTGGTTTTGAAAGCTTTAAAACTGACGGAGGAGATAGCATAGAAACAGACCGCATTTTAGAAAAATAGTCATATCTCCCACAGTTTCAAAGATAGATGGTTCGTTCCTCCTAGACATATTTAGTTATCAGGATAGCTTATCGATCCGCCAAAGGAATGGTACAGATTGGATGAACGGTTGTCGCTGCAGCATCAAAATTTATGCTTATGTTATAGTCGGCCCTGGCCGACTTTCTTTCTGGTTGCTGATAACTTTTAAAACTTGCTTGTGCAAGTGCGAATCCTCGGTGTTGAATGAATGCACCGGAGTCACAACGAAAGCCCTGAGCCAAGCTTAAATTTAAGCAGGGATGCGAGTGCAGGTTCGGTACAGAGGTTTACACCGGTTCGGCTCAGTGGGTTCATAAAGGCACAGTATGAAATAATATGATGGTGACTTTACGCACAATTTGGAAATGTAATTCTTATAAAACATTTGAATATCTGTAAGATCCTTAGAAGAATGTTTAACATTTATGATGTCGGACTTGCAGGATTCGTCTATAAGATCCTAGGGGAATATCATTCGAAAACAGGAAAAGTCGGCTAATGAAGAATACTAACCCTATCTAACATATTTTTTAAGAAAAACCTCTACTGGCTAAGATTGAGCTAAGGCAAAGAAGTTTTACAGAAAATTGAAAGTGTTGTCCATTAAAAAGAATGCGGAGAATAAGAGATCGTCTTGCAATTCCGAAAGACTTATAGGAGTAATTGTTGTAAAGCTAACCTAAAAGGTTAGATCGATCCGATTAAGACCTAGAGGAAAGCGATTCATGTCTTATAAACCGTCAGTGAACCGAACCGTTTTCTATGTGGTTTTCGGTTCGGTTCAGCATTTCGGTAAGGAAACCGGTTCGGTTCGACAGCTGGAATAAGCGGTTTGGTTAGGTTCAGAATCGGTTAGCATTCCTGATTATAAGTTTAAATCAAATTATTTCTCGTAAAGTGCTTCGTAAAATCTGCACTTAATTTCGAAAAAAATATTTTCAAAAAAAATGGCTTAATCCTTAAATGTTCTATTGATGAGGGACTCTGCCAAGTGGACCATCTACATACCGCATTGTTAGTTTACATTTCTGCACTTCAACAATTCCATCTGTTCATATTGCCAGAAGTCTGGTGAACAAAGCCTCACACGTTCCCCAAACCGCCACTTGATGCGTCTTCCTAGAGATGTTCTGCCGTTTCCAAGCCCAACCCGCCCGCACCTAGCTCTCACAGCACACATTCCCAGCATCCAAACACACACGCACACATAATATGTTTGTATGTAGTTTTTCAACTTTGGCAGCCATTTTACAAGTGTGCGTGTGTGTGTACTTCATGTTAGTGTTTATGTGTCCTTGTTTCCTACAATGCAAATTGAAATTGTTTGCCTTGTCTGAATTCTGAACTGAACCCGAAACCTTTTGCACGCCGCCAGCTGTTGTTGTAGTTGTCGACACATAATATAAATTCTCCAACGAATTTTAGGCTCTCTGCGGGGACTCCCCCTCCCCCGTTCCACTCGTTGTTTAATTTTCAAATATTTGCACCAAATAATCGTGAAACGCAAAATGCGTCGACAACAGCAAAGTAACAACAACAACAACAACAATAACAACACTTAACTAAAACACACACAGAACATCATCAGGGGATAGGGTACGGGCCCCCCCCCCTCTCCGCCCAGTAAGCCCTTTTGGCCAAATAAAGTGTGCCACAAAATGACATTTAATTGTTTTTCAACCATTTTTTTTGTGTTTTTAGAGGGAGAGAGAGAGAGAGAGAGAGCGAGGTGAGGTAATGACTTTTGTCGCCTGCATTTTCCATTTTCTGCTGCTGCTACTCTTGTTGCACATTTCCATATTTAATTGCGCATCTTGATAAGCCCCTGGGGCCCCCCCCCCGCCTAACCCCGGCCGCCCTCCTCCCTGTGCACTTTGTGCTGTTGACATTTTCAATGCGAAATTATGCGACACGGCAGCTCTGTGACTGTTGTTGTTTCTTTTTTTTTGTTTTTCCTTTCAGTCTTTGTTATTCATTAGCCTCTGTTGCTGTTGCTGCCGCTGCTGTTGACCTCAATTTTTATTGCCTGCCACGTTTTTAATGTCGCGTGTCGCAGTTTTTCTTCAGTTTGTGTCACTTGTGCAACAGGTTGTTGAACTTTGGATTTGGCAAAGTGTTGGGGGCAAAAACAAAAAAATAAAGTCAATTAGGTAATTTAAATGTGTGGTAAGAGTGGCTGATGATGATGACAGTTACGTGACACAGAGAGAACGACACATTTAGTTGCCTCCACTTTAATTCATAACAATTTATTTTGCTCTCTTTTCAAGATTCTAGTTAGTTAGACCTCTTGCAATAAACAACATTCATTCACGCACTTAAAGGAGAGACAGAGGAGAAAAAAGTACCCCCATTCAAGTTTATCCCTCGGGTCTTATTCATTCATACTCCATTCCCACTCACATGCATGGCCCACAATGGCCAAAAAGCCTGCTTAGACATGCATAAATTACGCGCGACAGGACACTGAGATTCTGAGCCGCACATCCTGACAGCGCTTTTCAACGGCGCACACACACACGCGCATTCGCATTCGCGCCCTTCTCTCTTTTCGACATATTTAAATGGGGGAAAACGGGCGGCGAATCTAACCACCCAATCCCACACGAGAGTTAACCGCAGGCAGGCAGGCAGGCAGGCAGTCAACATGTCGTATGCTCGACATTAAGTGTGTCGCCCTCTGTTGTCCAATTCTCGTAATGTTCTGTAGGTGGCAAAGTAATTAGTGAAGCGCTGAGAGCTCGCTTAACTCTTCGTCTGCTTCTACTCCAGCAAGTAGTTGTCCCTCAGCGAGTAGTTGTTGTTGCTGTTGCTGTTGCTGCTGTTGTCCTTGCGGAGGGGTTAAGCACAGCTTTTCATTCCCCGCCACATGACGGAAATGAGTTTTCGTGTATTTCACTTTCCATTTTGCGCGCACACCTTTTCTTTCTACTCTCTTTTGGCAATAAAAAAGGATTAAAATTTATGAATTTGCACAAAAGCTCGTTTTGGCCCTTCTTTTTGGGTTTAGAAATGGAAATGGAATTGCTCTGGTTTTGAGCCAGCCGTATTAAGTTAGACACAAAGCCATAAATAAGGGAATATTGCAGTAAAGACATAATTCTTGAAATATTACTGAAAATCGGGGTAGCTTTAACCAACACTTGGTACAAAAAGAGATGGTTTAAAAACAAAATCCCTACAAATGTGAAATACCAGAGGTACAAGAAATAAAGAAAAGAATGAAGAATATTTCTTCAATTCCTCACTGAAAATTAAGCCAATAATTAGTGAAATTATCATGCGTTTTAAGAAGTTACATATGTCGTTGTGCGTCGAATGATTTCGTTTTTACCAAATGGTTGACGTTGCCTGGACAACGGAGGAGGACAATGGAGGTGCTAATTTAATATGCAGAAGTCCCCTTTATATCTCTAGGGGTTTGATTATGCACTGTAGCACAAAACTTGTCTGACTTTTAAAGTATATTGCCAAGAAAAAGTATTCGAAAATAGTATTCTAAAATCAAAATATTCTAAATCTAAATATTCTAAATATCAAAAAAAAAAAAAAACAAAATCACATATTTGTATAATAGTTTTTCCTTTTCTTTTTCATACTAAACTCAGAAAAAAAAACCCAGAGCTTTGTACTTGAATTAAGTACAAACTGTGTCAATAGTACGGTAAGTATGAAAATACATGATTTAAGTACAAAATTCTTTTATTAAGTTCGATTTTTTCAATCCCGATATACTTGATTTTAGACTATTTTGGGATATATTAAGTATGTTTTGAATTATTAAAATATTTTTAATCATACTATTAGCTTATAATAGGTCTTAAGTCAAGCCCGACTATGTCTCCAAATAAGTACAAAACATTCGTTCTTAAAGTGCAGTAATTTCTATTGCTAGCCCAAAAACATTCTAGGAAGAATATAAGAGTATTTCAAATAAGTACAAAATGTTCTACAGAAGCTATTCCCACTTTGTTCTTGAACTAGGTCTCTGTATTAAGTCAAAGAAATATCCAAGACCCATAACCAAAGAGCAAGTTAGAGCTACTGTAGCTCAGACATTTAGCATCACTCCATTACAAAAGTGCTAAAGCCAGTTGGGAATTTTAAAAACAGACTCGCTTAAAAGTTATGTATGTTTTCTGTTGCGCACTTTTTGGAGATAGGATAATGAGTTTATTTTCTATTTTGTTCTTGAACTAAGAACTCGCTTTTCTAGAATCTTTCATCTAACTGTAAGTACAACAATGTTCTTGTGTCAAAAAGGTTTGTTCTCATTTTAATAGTATTACCTGTCATATTTCAAGTTTAGAATGTTTCGTACTTAATTTAAGTATACCCAAGAACGAATCATACTTGAAATTTTAAGTACAAAACGGCTTAAATTCTATCCCGTTTGATCTAGAACGTCGGTTGCCTTTTTTTTCTTAGTGTACATATGAGATTGTTTCATTCTAAAGTCAAGTATAAGCGATCTTTATGCAAGATTGTGGAATTAAGACTTTAAATAAGACTTTTCTCTGCTTTGTGCATTTTCCATTTAACAATCTAATAGTATCTCAAAGGAGGACACTATAAACTTCGAGAACTAAGTACAAAATTTGTAAATTGTTTAAAGATTAAAAAACAGTGTGACCATTGTTTTTTTTAAAGTATTTTTGCTGTTGCCTCAAACCCAAATGGCTTTTAGAGAGTATTCACATGCTTAGTCTTTTTAAGCTATAAACTTGATTGAGTACAGATTAAAGATTGAAAGTTTTCCAATCTCTCTTTTGAATTGGTTTGCCTTCTTCTTTTCCTATTCATCCCCCCCGTGAACCCTCATTTCTACTTTAATCGCGCGCCGCTTGATATTTTAATTTTAATTCTAGCTTCCCATATAAATCTCAACTTTTATTTTCTTTTGCGCCCACGTAGCTGCTGTGCGGTTTCTGTGGGTTGAACCATTAAAAACCCTTAACCCGTTCGTGCCGTTTTGCAACGATTTTTAATGCCTTGTCGCGTGCTGCGCTTTCGCGCGAGGCAGAACACAAAATAAAAAATTAAAAAAAAGGAAACGTTCATTAAGGGAAATTTCATTTAATGAAATTGCTTTGGGCTGATCTCAGGTAGGTGTGGCGGCAAAAGGTTAAGAGATGGCAGATTAGGTGGCTAAATGTGATGAGAATGTCATCCACTTAAAGAGTTAGTTAACAAGCGAAAATGCCCCTCAACTATGCAGCAGCACAAATAACTCAACATCAGGGGGAAGGGGGGTATTCTTATGAGAAACCCACAACAGTCAACACCAGCGGCGTCAACACCCACGAGAACTCAACTGAGGAACTTCCAGCACAACTCCCTAAGCTGGGGGTAAACTTTTCTTTGAGTTTTCCCCTGCCCCGCTGCTGCTGCTGCCCAGGTTTAGGTTGGGTGTTTTTTTGTGCCAGATTCCGAGTTGCTTAGAACAAAAGGCTCACAAAAAGCGCAAGGCAAAGAAAAATAAAAAGTATTATATAATATGTATTAACAACAACAACAACAGCGGCAGCATATGGAAAATAAATTAGAAAAGTTGCGGTTCTGTAGGCCTCCCCCGCCTTCCCCTTGCCAAAACAAAACTTTTCCATACAAAATTTATTAATATTTATCAAGAACTTTTCTGTACACATATTCAATTAAAACTTGTTTAGCATTTCTACTTGGCCAAAATCAAAGTTTTGCAAAAGGAAATACTTAAGGTCAAAACCATCCAACATTTCCCTTCGAAATTGGCGGGGCCTGGCCCTGAATTTGTAATGAGGCAACAAAAAAAAAAAAAATAAAAGGGTTTCTCGGTTTCAATTGCAACACAAAATTTGTTAAGCCGTGAAGCCAAAGTGTTTTTCCCGGCTATTTGTTTTTGCCTGATTGATAGACAAACAGAGTTTTTGGGGATTGCCTGTTTCTGGCACTTTTTTAATTGAAAGGGTCGAACGAACGAAGAACGCGGTGGATATGTTTGTGGCGCCTTGCGGGAAAAGGGTTTGTTGATTATTGGCCAAGTTTAATCAGGCCTGTAAAAGCCACAAGAATTGATATGATTTCTCTAATGAGTTAGCTGGAAAGAGGACGGAATGGGGTTCTGTTGATGGAAACTTTTTGCTTTTGTCAATTACTTGGAAATAAACTTGCACTACAATTGTTGCCGCAATTTCTGCCCTGCGTTTCGTGTTTGTCTTGAGCGATGCGCACACAAATTATTAAGAAACATTCTAACAAACTGCAGACAAAGTTGGCAACAAAAGGCACCCCGCTTAATTATACACACCATTAATAACTAAAACCAATTTGTATGCGCAACAAGCGCAAGGGGGGGGGGAGGGGCGGAGCACTGGCAGGAGTGGAAGGAAGCTGACGCAGCAGTGCACTCAATGGCTTCCTCCTGGGAGGGAGGACACTGCAACTTGGGTCCCGCCCACACACACACACACTGCCATAAATCAAGGCACAAAAGGCACCACAAGATGCGCAGAACAAAGAGACACAAAACAAAACGCAATTTGTGCTGCAATGGCAAAAGGAAAGAGGCCGAACCGAACAAAAAAAAAAAAATGTAGGAAAAACACTGTTGCAAATAAGCAATATTGATGACTTTTACACCCGCCAAGACTTTGCCCAACCAAAAGATGAAGACTGGGCAGAACTAGACAAAATCAGGCAAGGCAAAGGCAAACAAAAGGCAGCTAGCAGCAGCTAACGAGTAAGTGCATACAACAAAAGGTAAACAATGTTTGGTCACCCACCCGCCACCGCACCCAACACCCTCCTCACCCAGGCTAAGCTGCTCTCGGAAAAACCGCTAGCCTGCAAAAGTTAAAGTTTTCCATGTTTGGTTTTTGGGGTTTTCTATTTTTGCCTCGCCTCATTATTGGTCTGGGTTTTGCTCCACTTAAGTGTTGGCTGGAGTTCACCCAAAAATGGACAGAGAAAAACCAGCAGCCAGCCTTCCCATCTCATTACTTGTGGAGTGGACTTGTGTGTGTTGTAGGGGATTTCCTTTTGTTTCACGCTTCCAAGCTTTGGATAGCCTTTTCTTTCGGTTACTTGTAATTAACAACTGAAGTGTTTGGTTGGTATCGGTGGTTGGTGTGGAAATCTGGCGGGTCCAGAGTAAAGGGAAATGAAATAGAATCTCACCTGATTCTCTTGCCCACTCGAGTCTAGATTTACACGGTGAAGCAAACTTCATGAAGTTCTCTTCGTAGGCGGAATATTCAAGGCAAGGTTTAGAATCTCACCTAATTCTCTCGCCTACGAAGAAAAAGGTTTCTCAAAGAAAGAAAAGTTTTCAAAAGTACAAGTAGCCTTTTAGACATAAAGCTTCAAAAGCGTGCGATGATGCAATAAGCCATTCCAATTCTTGTTTGCTAAATTCAAAAGGTCCTGGATTCGTTTCCCCGAATCAAAAATCAACAAAAATCTTTCTTTGGTTTGCTTAAACAGTAAATTGAATCAAGGTTAAAGTACAAAGGCGATGGCATTATAATTAATAACCGATTCGATCATATTCAAACTGCATTAGGCGGGATTCGCTTATAATATGAACCAACCGCAATCAAATTTCCTACCCAGTTAAGTTTAAAGTTTTCTTGAAACTATCAAGAGGAGAGCGTAGTCGATTAATGCACTCACGTTGCTTTGAAATTCCCAAGCAGTTATGGCATTGCAAACATTGGGCGCCTGGTTCAAGAGTGAAAGATCTTGCTCTTAAAGCTGATGAGATCTTGATACAAGCACGACAATACTGGCAATGCGCTTGATTCAAGAAGGAGGAATTTTGAATTTGAGTAGGTGTAACATTTGTTTTTAGAATATTTATGCCCTTCCAGAGGGTATATAGAAATTGTCCAGATGTTTTTAACGCATAGAAGGAAGCACTTCCGACCACATAAAGTATATATATTCTTGATCAGCATGACGAGCTAAATGTTTGATTGTCCGTCCGCTTCTATGCTATCTCCACCATCAGTTTTAAAGCTTTCGCTACCAAATTTTGCACAAAGTCTTCTGGTACACAAACGCAGCACCTTTGTCGGAATCGGCCGGATCGGATGACTGTAACGTATAGCTGCCATAGAAACTATCGGTCCAAAAACTAGTTCTAGTGAGAAAAACTTTTTTGTTTTCAATGGGAACGCCCACAAACTTTGAATTTGTTAGTTTGCTATGCATTCCCATGATTTTACCAAGTTTGGTCGAAATCGGACATCTATTTGGTATAGCTGCCATAGAAAAGTAGGGTTAGAAAAATAGTCTTAGTTTGAAAAACTTTTTGTTTTCAATGTAAACATCTTTAAAATTGGCATATATTTATTTTATAAGCTTTCACACAATTCTTTAAAGTTTTGTTGAAATTGGATGACTACAGGTTATAGCTGCCATAGAAACGATTGGTCGAAAAACTAGTTTTAGTGAGAAAAACTTTTTTGTTTTCAAAGCAAACGTCTTCAAACTTTGAATTTCTTTGTTTGCTATGATTTCACATGATTCTATTAAATTTGGTCGACATCGGACATCTATAAAGTATAGTTGTCATATAAAAGTAGAGTCAGAAAAGTAGTCTTATTGAGAAAAACTTGTTTGTTTCGGTGGAAATGTTCTTCAAATTCGTTAGCAAAACGCGCTGCAAGGATATACCAACTTCGGCCGAGCCGTAGTTAACTTTCCTCCATTTTTGGAATTGATTTGAGAATGTTTCTTACTTGGTTGAAGTATTGAAGCTCTTTGATGGATCAATGGATCAATGGATCAAAAATGAGTATTTAGATCAAACATTTCGTTTTTGGATCAAGTTCTTATCAAACTTCTGACATGAAACACTCTTGATTCAAGTATGAAATATTCTTTTTCATTCTGTGAGTGTACATATTGAAAATGGAAATGTTACAAGATCTGATCCTTGTGGGGCTCCTTAAATTTACAAATACATATGTTCCAAAACATGTGTCATAGGAAACTTTTATGCAAACGACTCATTATAAACAGATTTTCAGATAACTGACACAAAAAAATGTATATGTCGGTCCCTTCGTAAGCAGGTTCAAGATGTTTCTTAACTTTTAAAACTGCACTCACTGCGGGTGACAAAATTTGACTGCAAATCTTAACATTGCAAAGGATTTCAGAGTAGAGGCAGTGCTGCTTTCTGTTACATTTTGTGCATACACTTTCGTTCGTACAGTCATCGGACTTTCTAACTTGTTTACAATTCTGACTTAAGACTTTGCTTCATTTGAATGGGTCTATATTTTGACCTACCTCTGTTAAATCAGTAACGTTATCTTTGGTAAATTCATCGAAAATGTATCCAACAAACCATAGGCCTGACTAATCGAATGGCTTGAAACATAACCACAAAACAGTTAAGTATTTGTAAACACCCTGGCGCTGAAACTTGGCTCCCAAACTTGACCGTCAGTGATTTGCTGTAAAACTGCTGCCACAGCGTAATCTGATGCTTTAGTGCAAAAGTATTTACTTTGCCCTTCCGGAACTGGATGTGTGAAATGAGTTGAGTTGATTAAGTTTAATTTGCAGCTTCTGCTTCCTGTGCAATTGCAATCCCAACGCAGCACCAAAGTTGGCATTTCAATTGCTTTATGACTTTATAATTAACCTTTCCTGAACTAAGCCTCAATAGACACGCTTACTTAACCCGCTGTCTAACCCATTTTTGTTCCCTGGAATTTCTATTAGTAAAATTTTACAACTTCTACACCCGCAGCTTGCCAGCCATGAACTGCGATTACCCTCAGCTCTTTCCAACAACTCCAATTTGAACTTTAGCTCTCGATGAATCTTCTAGCCATTTCATTCCACCTTCATTCATAGGCCATCAAAACGCACTTAACACAATTGCCCGGACAAAAGTTCAAAGCTAACAACTGCCATAAAAGTAGTAAGTGAGTAACTCAACTAGGGGAGAAGTCCTTGACTCCCACAACGTTAACCCTTGAGCGGCAACAGGTGTTTCTGCCATGTCTGTCTGTCGATAGTTTTTGACACCGTCTCGAGTTATTTTGGCTCATTTGCCTAAAAGTTAAAAACAAAAAAATAACTGGGATAAAGTTTGAGTAGAAGAGCAGAAGAACATTTAACTATGAGAATAGTTTTGACTGGAGCTGAGCCCGCATGGTGGATGTGAGAGAGAGAGAGATGCGTATCTCTCTCTCTCTCTCTTGCTCTGCCAATGATTAATAATCAAAATGTCAACGCTGGCTGTCAGCCATAAAGTCACTTGACATTTTAATCAATTTGCCATGCGGGCTCTGATTGGGGATAAAATTAACTTTTAGGGGAAATTGTTGACAGTGTAAACAGTTTAAAAGTTTATTTTTCACTCCAGCTTCTATTGTTGGGCTTCGGAGAAGAAAAATGCCAAAGATAAGCAAATAATACAAAGGCAAAGCCAATAAAAGAATATAGAAGACCGAGGAGGAAACATCTGTGCGTGGCTTAAAAGTATCCCATATAAGCTTCCCCCCTCCCTCCGTCTCTTAGGCTTTGTTTTCTTGGCAAACAAAACGACGTTGGCGGCGGGTGGCAAGAAAAATAAACAAAAATTATGACAAACGGCAAAAAGAAAAATAATAAAAATGCTCAAGAAAAATAGCAACCACAATATATATGTGTGTGTGTGTGTGTGTGTGTGTGTACGAGTGTGTTTGTGTGTGTGTGTGGGCGAGAGTGGGAAGTCAACTACTAATAAACAGGCCCCTGGCACATGTGTGCGCGCTTTGTAGACTACAGGGGGGAGGAGGGAGGCCCGCCCTAGGCTTGCATTAGGCATAAAAATGCCAAGACATAAAGCCAACTAACATGTAACCTGGCTAAGGAGGGGGATCTGGGCTTTAAGCGCATAAATATAGCGACTTGATGTTGACTGCAGCGGGGAAATGGGGACCATCATAACTGTATGTAGGATTATGAATATCCAGTGATTAATAGTTTATTAAATATAAAATACCCGAATGGGAAAAGTACATAGAAAAGGATAATTAATATTCAACTTTATGATTTAATGAGCAGCAGCTACGCGCGTTCGATCTTTACGGCAGACTCTCGATGATTACTTTTGTTCTCGCAGTTGCTCTTCTCTTCCTCTCTCTGCCAACCGTCTCTCTATGGCGCTGCTGAGTGTTGGCGGCGCTCGACAGTGATGCCACCTTACATGTATGAGCGACCATATGGTGTTGCTAGGTAGGCATGGTGATTAATGGGTTAAGGTGTGGGAGATTTACCATAGAGAAATGGAATTTTAAGTTGGTGATTTAGATGGTGGGAAGGGGGAACATGGAAATTGAATATCAAATATGCTGCAACTTCAGTACAAGGAATTGGTATTAAGTTTTTTAAGGTATCACACCAGCATAAGTTGGTTTCTAATATATCCGGCTCGAATGATCTTTGGCAGGGTAATCTATAAGCCACTAAACCAGTTGAACCAGTTTGAACGATCGAATCATAAGAATTTCAAGAGTTTATTAAGAGGAGAATTGGGTAAAGAAAAGCTCTAGTTTTAAGAACATAAATTTTTGCATTTAGGGAGCACGCAAACCGAATTTGGGTATGAGAAACTGCAAAGAAAAATCTTTTTATGGAACGTATAAAATGAATATTTCCGATTTTTGTTGGTCGCCGCCTTATTTTGTGGCCTCAGCAAGCATAAGCATAGCCATCAAAACAATTTATCTTAACAAATGTATGGAAATATCAACGATCGATATCTAATTTAAGGAAATGTAACTTAGCGAAATGTTGTTTATCGAACTTAACGTATGGTCACACTTTAACAATAAGAAATGGCCACTCTTTTTAAATTATCTTAAGCCTTCATAATCCAATTTGAAAGTGGCAAAATAGTTATTTACCCTTGCAGAGAATATTATGAAATTATACGCATGTTTGTAACGCATCTCCAACCCCATAAGGTATATATATTCTTGATCAGTAGGACAAGCTGTGTTTCTATGCCATTTCTTCATCAGTTTGACAGCTATCTTCACCAAACTTTGCACGAAGTCTTCTGGTACAAATACGCTGCACATTTGTCGGAACTGGGCGGATCGGCTGATTATGGCATATAACTGTCATAAGAATGATCGATCGAAAAACTAGTTTTAGTGTGAAAAACTTTTTTTTTAACGGAAACGCCTGCTTTTTCTGCTTTTTCATGGTTCCACTAAGTTTAGTCGAAGTCGGACAACTATATAAAATAGCTGTCATAGAAAAGTAGAGTCAAAAAAGTAGTCTCAGTGGGAACAACTTTTTTGGTTTTTAGTGTGAACCTCTTTAAAATTGGTATGTATTTATTTTATAAGCTTTTACACAATTCCACAAAGTTTTGTCCAAATCGGATGACTATAGGTTATAGCTGTCATAGGAATGACCGGTCCAAAAACTAGTTTTGGTAAGAAAAACTTTTTTGTTTTCACTGCAAACGCCTCTAAACATTGTATTTCTTAGTTTAATATGATTTTCCATGATTCCACTTAATTTGGCCGAAATCAGACATCCATATGGTATAACTGTCATAGAAAAGTAGTCTTAGTGAGAAAAACTTTTTTGTTTTCAATGGAAATGTCCTCAAAATTGTCATTTATTTATTTAATTTGTTTTCACACAATTCTACAAATTTTTGTCAAAATCGGTTGACTATATCATATAGCTGCAGTACGAATGATAGTTCGAAAAGGAAGTTCTATTGAGAAAAACTTTTTTGTTGTAAATGGAATCGACTCCAAATTTCTTACATGTGCGTTTGGTAGGCTTTTTGCATGATTTCCCCAAGTATAGTCGTAGTCGGACATTTATATAGTACAGCTCTCAGAGAAAAGTAGGGTCCTAAAAGTACTCTTAGTTAGAAAAAAGTGCTGCAAAGGTATACAAACTTTGGCCGAGCCGAAATTAACTTTCTTCTAGTTTTTTTTGATTACAATTATATGAATAATCCAACTTTTCAAGCACAATTAGTCAATAATCCCCTTTTCTAGATACAATTATTCAAGTAATTGTTAAAGTAATCATTGAATAAACGTAATTTCAAATTACAATTACGTTTACCAAACAAATCTGTACTACATGTTATATATAACGGAAGGGCTGACCCACTTTAATACTTGGTATAGGGTAAAAATTGATTTTATATATTAAAATTTAGCTAAAGTCGAAGCCATTTATATAATTGATGAATATTTATGTACTGAACTGAGACAATATGGGTAATTGATGAATATTTATGTTCTGAACTAGGACAATATGGGACGAATCACGATTGATGTAAGCATTCCGGTTCGAAATCGGAGCGGTAGTTTATGAAGTGTTCGTCGAACTCTCCCCCATTTCAACAACGGCTTTCTGCTTAAATTTTGGCAACAGTGAAAAGCGGCTACAATTTGAATTTCAATTAACTGAGATCACACAGTTTGTACAACTCGTCACAAACAACTGTTATACAAACTGTTCTACATCAGAGCTTCCCACAGCTTCCACTTGACTTTTCACTAACTGTTTAACCTTACCCATGCAACTAACTGCATACAAACAAACACACAGACACACACTTGTGTACATATTTCACATGCCTCACTACCCAATCATGCAAATTCCCTTTTCGCATCGCATGTCTTAATGCCCTTCTATGGCAGAACTTATGACCCTTACCTGCACATTTCTTGCACAGTCACACGGGACACCCCCGCCAGCCGCCTCTCATCAATGACTCCCAAAAAAAAAAAAACAACAAAAAAACACAAAAAATAGAAACGTATACCTGGCGGATGCAGCCCAGCTGGTATACTAGTACGTTGACGATGACAAGGAACCTGGGACAGGGCACACATGTAAAATACAAGCTCTCCACTAACATCCACATCAGAGTCAGAGTCAGACACATATGGCAAAGCGCACAGCAAAAGAGGCACAGGGAGAGAGAAACAAGCAAAAAAAAAAAATAGCAAAATGGCAACTACAATAGATACCCACACGAGCAGGGTGGGGGAGTAGTTGGGCAACTGACCAGCCGTTGACCAATGCCTGACATTTGAGCCATGTTGTCAACGTTGTTGTAGTTGCTTGTTGCCTGCATCCATTATGGCTGTTTGCTACACCCGTGACCGGGGGAGCGGAAGCCCTGACTCGTTCCATTGGAGACCGGTGCTGGCTTTTGTCTAGTTTCCAACATTTTGTTGCATATGCTTACATCACTTAGGTGCTTGTAATGAGCTGCCAGATAACTTTGGCGATTTTTCCACTGAAGTACATAAATACATAAAGAAGAAATATTAAGTGCGTTTGAATGGCCTGGTCGCTGTTTGGTTTTATCTTTCCACAAAATTAGTTACAGACAACGACAAAACCGTCGCACAATGTGTGTCCACTCGAAATGTTGTCTGTCATTTTGGGTAAACATCTGCCAGTCTGCCGTTCGCCTCTTGGTCTAAGTACACAGGGGAAAAAAAAGAACTAGAGTAATCGAGTCAAGTACAAATGAAGGCACTGGAACAGTATAAGTTTAGATTTTCAGAAGGTTCTCAGTTTTTGGAACCAAATGATGAAAAAGGTGTAGATTATGGTACAAACCTGAACCGAACCATACTGTTGGCAATCGGTTCAGTTCGGATTTGGGGTGGCGTTATAGAACCGACTTGGTTGAGGTTTGATGGTCTAAATACCGGACTAAGAACAGTTCCTTTTCAGCTTTTACTTTGTTAAAACCGGTCTGATCAGGAACAGTTCAGAAACAGTTGAAAGGGTGACTTTTGAATCTTGAACCAAGAATTTGAATTCTTAGAAATATTTCATAGTATTCCAACATTTTAACTTTAGTTCTTTACACATCCAATTCTCATCCTCTGGCTAACATTTTTCCGTAGTTTATTTCAACGATCTATACATAGTTGTTACTGTCTCCTACATGGTTATGGCCTAATAGCCTCCTAATAACCATCATGTTTCGTTTTTGGGCCTTCTCCCATGTGCCTCATTGGCAAATTATGGATCAAAACGCTAGTTTTGCGGTCATCAGCAGATGACATTTGGTTTATTGCCGGGATTCGATTGTGGAACTCTCTAACAAGGATTGGGGAATGGTTTGGTACGAAAGTCCGGCAACTGGTTATAATTTTTTAATTAATTGCTTGTCACGTTTGGCCATTGCACATTCTCTAGCGAAAATGAAATGGAACGCGGCATAATTGTTTGCCCCATCGTTGCACGTTGCTCAAAATAATAGTTATAAGTGGCGGCGCGGCTGCTCTCTGCGGTCTCTGCGGCCAATGAGAAAACTCATAAAAAAGTGCACTTCTCGAGAGACATCCCAGACAGGACGGGGCAGGGATAACAATAGAAGAAGGGAGCGGAAGCATAGTAGAAGCCACTGCAGTGGCAATAATTGTCATCATCATCAACTGTGGGCGGCTGTCCACCAAGCGCAAGAGTCCAATGCCAGGAGGAGATGTGGAGACAATCAAAGCCAAAGCAAACGAAACTTAAAGCAAGTTAACCAGGCGACATTTTTCAGATGCCAAGGCGAAGGCAAAGACTGAACAAGCAACTAAACGTTGGTAAAAACAGCTGAAGCAGGACGGCTGGGGGGGGGGGATGATGGAGGGAAGGCGCAACAAAGAAATGACCAAACATGGGTAAAAGTGGCGGTTGGAATGGCCAAGTAGCAGGTGCAGAGGCGTGGAGAAATGGAGGGGGTTTTTGGCAGTTTTAACAGTCAAGTTTAATATTTGTAGTTTCAGAAATTCCACAAATTTAGAAACTAAAGTCAGCTTAAGGTTTTCAAATTGTCATAAATGCCAATTGTATGGCAGTTTTAGATTATATGTATAACAGTTGTTAAGTATAAGAGTATAACAACAGTTGTAAAAAATTGCGTAAGTCTTGTAAAAATAATCAAAAAGCTGCAAAAAACTGCAAAAAATTCCTTTTTTATACAAAATGTATATATAACCGTTGTATAACAGCAGTAGAACAGTAATATACCAGTTGTATAACAGGGTGAATTTTCCAAATCTAAAACAAACTTGATCTGCGTACGGCATACATCTACCTTTATGCAAAAATTTGTGGCTCTATCTTTTACAGTCTCTGAGATCGACTTGTTCATACAGACAGACGGACGGACAAGGCTATATCTTCTCGGCTGTTCCTGCTGATCAAGATTATATATATACTTTATGGAGTCGGAAATGTTTCCTTCTCCCTGTTACATACATTCGCACAACTTTATGATCCCCCTTTTCCCATTTTCAATGGAAACAGGGTATAAAAATTGAGGAAAGTTAACTTCGGCTCATCCGAAGTTTGTATACCCTTGCAGAACGCTATATTATATAGATGTCCGAATTCGACCAAACTTGGTGGAATCATGGGAAAGCAAATCAAACTAAGAAATGCAAAGTATGGAGGCGTTTGCTTCGAAAACAAAAACTTTTTCACACTAAAACTAGTTTTACGACCGATCATTCCTATGGCAGCTATATGTTATAGTCATCCGATTTGGAAAAAAATTTGTGGACTTTGTTAAAAGTATGTGAAACAAAGAAATACAAAATTTCAGGATACTACCATTAAAACCAAAAAAGTTTTTCTACCTAAGACTGTTTTTCAGGCCTATCTTTTGTATGACAGCTATACCATATAGTTGTCCGATTTTCATTAAACTTGTCAGAACTATAAAAAAGCATAGAAAACCTATGAATACAATGTTTGGCGACGTTTCCATGGAAAAGCAAAAAGTTTTTCTCACCGAAACTAGTTCTCCGATTGATTATTCCCATGGGAGCTATGAGATATGGTCATCCGACCCGGTCGGTTTCGACATATTAGTAGCGTGCAGCAAAGGAAGTTTCTGTGCCAAATTTCAGCTCAATAGCTTTAAAATTGAGAGACTAGTTCGCGTAGAAATAGACGGACAAACGGACGGATAAAGCTTAATCGACTCAGCTCTTCACCCTGATCAAGACAATATATATAGTTTATGGGGTCGGGAATGAATATTTCTATGCGTTGCTAACTTCTGGGCAAAATTGTAATACCCTTTGGAAGGGTTTAATAAATTTTTTAAATATTTGATAGGAAAGGGAGTGAGAGAAGTCAAGACAGAAGAGAGGAAAGGAAGATAACCCTTCTTAGATAATATTCATAGGATATTTTCTATCTGTTGGTTAACTTAAGTCTTCCTTCTGAAAATCACAAAATTAATATATTTTAGAAAGTCTCAATTCTATTGTAAGAAGTGGATCGAATTTGACCCCTTTTTTAAGGAGAATTTCTCAAATTTTAGGGTGATTTCTGCTGTTTTTTTTTTGCTGTTTAATGTAAGAATTTAAACATTTACATTAATATTTTCAAAAGTTTTTCACTTTGCACTCTCTAAATGGTTCTGCTCTCGTACAACAACACATAATAAATGCTCTCTCCTTCTAAATTGATAATTTCTTTAATAAGCCATCGACGCCCTTTTCCAACCAACTTCCCCCACGCCTCTGCCCGTGCAACTAACCAGATTCCCTTGTGGACTGACTGCGCCCACAGTTTTGCACTGCTCTGGCTCTGCTATTTTTGCACTGTCCAGTTCTGCAGTTGGCGGCGTGTTGTGGGCAATCAAAGCAATTGCAGGCCCCCAGCCCAACTGCAAGTGTCGGTGGAAGCAACAGGAGAAAACGAAGGAACTAGAACTGGTAAAAATAATGAGCTGTAACCCTTCTGGTGCGACGCGATGCGACATAGACTGGGCTGCCAGTCCACTGCGGCGAAAAAAAGAAAAAGAAATTAATTAAGGCAAAGAGGGGCCAAGAGATTGAGGCATCGCGACGACGCCGTCGGGTGGGTTGTTTGATTTCTGCACGACCTTCGTTCGAGGCTATCTCCGCTCAATCTTGGCATAATAAATCTTCCGCTCAATCTCTGCCACGCCCCACCACCCTCCCGCCAAACCCGGTCCAAGTCAGGCATCGGGCTACTCTAATTTTTATGCATGACAAAGAGGAGCCCAGAATTCTGCTGACCATCTTCTCTCCGCAAGTCAACATTTTGCCTGCTATTTAATTTTTCATATGGGGGGCGGCAAAGTTTTCATTAAAATTTGATTAAAAATAAATTATTGGTTATTAAAAATGATTAGTTTTTTTTTTTTTTTGAATCAAGAGATTGATGCTTTCTGGACAAACTTTGTGCTTTGGCAACTTTGGACAGGAGCAATAACCAAACTGTTAATGTGCTGGCAAAATTAATGAAGCTTTACAGAAGCAAGTTGAGCGAGATAAGCGAGGGGCGTTTGATGTCATAAAAGGGACGAAGGGAGAATGGAGATAACGAAGGGTGGAAAATTTAGAAGAAGCGATGGCCATTTTGCAAGTCAATGAACGTAGCCCGGGCACAGAGTGAGGTCAATGGGTGTGTTAAACATAACTGGAGTTTGTTTAAACCGGGGGGAGGGTGCATCACTCTTGAAAGGTTTAAACGGTAGGAGAATGGAGACTTAGATTCAAAGCCTTATCTAGTCTATTTTAATACTTTTCGGACAAGTTTTATGGGGAACATATAACTCTCATTGATATGATTGGAAGGTGTTGCTTCTCGGATTTAAATAAAACTATTCCAAGCAATTTTGAGATTTTTTTTTAGCGAAGAATTCAAAATTTGATATGCTATTAATATTTCGACTACCCAAAACTCTGCTAAATAAAATAACTTAATATTAATACTAATATTATTAATTAGTATCCTTTGCATACAATTAGGCGTGAAAAAATGTACAATTTTTAAACACCTGTACTCAAAATGGTAAAACTATGTTTAAAAAAATCTCAGAAATATTTTGGAAAAATCATTTTTAAGCAAAGAAATAATACTTTACCCTAAAATCAAAGTGAGCCAAAAAAAAAAAACACATCAATGTTCCCCATAAAACGAGCCCAAAAAGAGTCAAAATTTGCAAATTTGCATTTTAAGCAACTTCAAGCTGAAATGACCTAATATCTGTGTCTGAGGAACCATTTTCGAAAACAGTTTTGTATTCAGCACACAAGAATCATAAATTAGGCTGTTAGGTGAGAAAAACTTTCCGGTTTTAAGGAAACGGAAACCTATGAGAGGCTCTACCACCCATTGCATACTTTGGGGCACCCGCAATATAGAGGATATTTAAGGACTCCTACACAAGTGCTGAAAAAAATAGAGAAAAGTCAACAGCACATTGCTCCAACTAATTTGAAGGACGTTTCCACCGAAAACGCACAAGATTTTCTCACTAAGACTACTTTTCAGACACTACTTTTCCATGACAGCTATACTATATAGATGCCCGATTTCAACCAAACTTAGTGGAATCTTGGAAGAGCATAGCAAACTAAGAAATACAAAGTTTGGAGGCGTTTTCTTTGAAAACAAAAAGTTTTCCTCACTAAAACTAGTTTCTCGACCGATCATTCCTATGGCAGCTATAACCTATAGTCTACCGATTTTAACAAAACTTTCTAGAATTGTGTGAAAGCTTGTAAAATAAATATTTAAAAATTTGAAAGAGGTTTGCATTGAAAACCAAAAAGTTTTTCTTACAAACATTAATTTTCTAACCTTATTTTTCTATGGCAGCTATACTATATAGATGTCCGATTTCGATCAAACTTGGCAGAATCATGGAGAAGTATTCAATATAAGTCAATAAGGAGTTTGGAGACGTTTGCATGGAAAACAAAAAAGTTTTCCACACTAGAACTAGTTTTTCGACCGATCGTTCCTATGGCAGCTATATGTTATAGTCATCCGATACGGCCGATTCCGACAAATGTGCAGCGTATTTGAACCTGAAGACTATGTGCAAAGTTTGGTGAAGATAGCTGTCAAACTGAAGGAGGAGATAGCATAGAAACAGACGTTCAAGGCTAAATCAACTCATTTCCTCATGCTGATCAAGAATATATATACTTTATGTGGTCGGAAATGCTTCCTTCTATGCGTTACATATAACTGGACAATTTCAATATACCCTCTGCAAGGCTATAAAAATCGCAAAATTTTTTGGAATATCTTATTTCAAAGCTAAGGAGTGGCACTTTCCGGTAGTATCAAATAGAGTCCAAACAATGGAATGAACTCCCCAAAAAATGCTCAAAATAGGCACATAAAGCAATTTGAAGCTCAACTTACTCAAAATCTAGACACGAAGGACCATTTCTGCATACGGATTCATCGGGAATCACTACTAACTCTTCAATATACTGGAGAAAGATTAATATTGTGTTATGTTTGAGGGAAATTCATTTTAAAATCAAATATTTTTAGTTCTTATTTTAGTTTTAGAGTTCTTGATACAAGCATTTTTAGTCGTTCCATCTGATTTAGCCTAAGAAGTGACTTTAATGGGCCTTTGGAAGTTCTTTAAACGAACCCTAACAGCGCTGCAAATATCTACACAGATCTTGAAATCAAGAATTTCGTGCTTAAATCTATTATTTTAGAATCAATGAAACTCAAATTATGATTTTGTATGAATAAAACTTCGTTCAAATTTTCAACCTTCAAACCATGAAAATTTGTCTTTAAACAGTTTCCTTAGCTGTTATTTGACTACATTGAATAACCGTTTATTTCCCCCCTCCCCCCCTTCAAGTGCAGTTAATCAAACCATCTCTACACAATTTCCATCATCGGTTTCAATCTTAGTTACAGCATTTGACAGCTCCAAGATAGACAGCCGCAAGGTAACCGTATAACAGTTACAGTTCGAACACTTCCAATCATTTCCAAACCTACACCAAACTGCACTTGAATTGACAGCGTCAAAATGTCGCTCCACAAAGTTTGAGAGATGAAAACGAACAACAACAAAAAAAAAAAAACCCCAGAGAGCAGACTGATAGACAACTTGCAGATGCAGATACAAAGATACGAATGCACACACTTAGCATACAGAGACAAATGGGCCAAAAAGCAAAGCCAAGGCTTGGCCAATTTTTCACACCGAAAAAATGTATGTTCAAAATTGCTTTTTATATTTTATTTCTACAGCTCGCTGAGCTGCGTTTGTACAACATACAAATTTGTTATCTTTGCCTTTGTATCTAAACGTTGCATTTAACGGCACACACAGCGACACGAGGCCGGGCACGCACTCTGAGACAAGTTGCATGCACTCCGACGGCGAGTTGTGTGTGTGTGTGTGTGTGTGTGTGTGTGTTGTTATGCAAGTGTTGCCAAAACATATTGAAGTCCACACATTTGGCAGACAACAGGAAAAATGTCTGCAACAAGAGGCCACTTCCTTTTTTAGTGCTGCATTTGCATTCTGGCATCAAGGGTTAAGATTTACAATTCTGGTTTTACATCTGCCCATTAAAAATGATTTATTGAATTTATTTATAAGTTTTATTTTTTCTCTCCTTCATACTTCATTTGGGCTCCTTTATTAATGTTAATTTATGTATGTTTAAGCTGTTTTGTATCTGCAAGATATTTTCACACAAACACAAAACTGGCAAAAGTTTGATTTACAGCTGGCTGTTTGGAAACTGAAATTGAAATTGCATTCGGGGCTGGGTTAGGCATATAAGTTAGGTGGGTAGGTTATGGCGTACTGACATCGCTTAATTGGTCGCCAGCATCACGTATGAACTGTGTGTGTATGTGTGGTGGGATTTCAATTTCGGTGGTAATATGAAACGCACTTTCAAAAAATTATGATTTATTTCAATTGGCAAGTTAATGGATGGCTTTTGTATGGTTTTGTAAATGAGTTTAATGATTCAGTTGTGGCCATAATTGACAAGACTGCGTTCTTTTTTTCTAGTTAGAGTACACTTGGTGGGTTAAGAACGAACTGGAACTTTGAATTACTGATGAAATGACACCATTTTGACTGAATTCACTGAAAATAATTTTAAATTTTGAGCAGAGTGTGTCATTCTCTCTGGCAGGTACAGCTACTTACCACTAACTACTATCGATATGCAGCTATTTTCCGCTAAAAAGGCTAGATTTACTATCGATATGTTATCGAACAGTCGACTCTCAGTACTAGGAATTGACTTATCTGCTGTTTTTTCATTAATGTACAGCTATTTACCATTAACTACCATCGGTATGCTGATATTTGTCGCTAAAAGCATAGATTTACTATCGATAAGCAGCTATTTACCGCTAAAAGGCTAGATTTACGATCGATATGTAGCTATATGCCACTTAAAGGCTAGATTTACTAATGACATTGCTGCTATTTGCAGCTAAAAGGCTAGATTTCCTATCGATATGTTATCGAAAAGTCGACTCTCAGTATTAGGAACTGGTTGAACTGCTGTTTTTCATTTATGTAGAGCTATTTACCGATAGATACTATCGATATGCAGCTATTTGGCGCTAAAAGGCTAGATTTCCTATCGATATGTTATCGAAAAGTCGACTCTTAGTATTAGGAACTGGTTGAACTGCTGTTTTTTCATTCAATTACAGCTATTTTTCGCTAACTACTATCGATATGCAGCTATTTTCCGTTAAAAGGCTAGATTTACTATCGATATGTCATCGAAAAGTCGACTCTTAGTATTAGGAACTGTTTGAACTGCTGTTTTTCATTCAATTACAGCTATTTTTCGCTAACTACTATCGATATGCAGCTATTTTCCGTTAAAAGGCTAGATTTACTATCGATATGTCATCGAAAAGTCGACTCTTAGTATTAGGAACTGGTTGAACTGCTGTTTTTTTTATTCATTTACAGCTATTTACCGCTAACTACTATCGATATACAGCTATTTGCTGCTAATAACGCTAGATATACCAACGCTATTTACCGCTTAAAGGCTAGATTTGCTATCGAAATGTTATCGAAAAGTCAACTCTCAGTACTAAAAACTGTTTGATCTGCTGTTTTTTTCATTTTTTTTTATGTAATATAGATGAAAAATTATACAATCAGCTGTTTTTTGTTCACTTGGATGAACTTTCTTCAGTGGATCAAGAACCACAGTTTTTAAATTATAAAAAAAGCCTTAGAATCTTATATTCATAGACGAATTTCAGTACGTAATCAACCAAACAACTTGTGTTACAAACCTTGCCATTCTCGTAAATGATATCCCGCCAGCACACACGCACACACACATTTTTAAGCCATTCCAATTTGACTAATGTTAAGCAGATCATTTTCAAATCTCAAGATATTCTCCACCTATCAAAATGCAACTCACACAGCGTCCAATTTTTCGTTTCCCTTTTCTCGTATTATTATTTATCTTTGTATTTAAATTTATGGTCCACCACTCAGACTGGAGGAAAAAAAAAAAGTTGACTGGCCATAATTATGACTTCTTGAAGTATTTTTTTTTTGATATTTTTGTTTTGTTTATTTTTTTTTCGTGGATATATTTTACACAAGTCATGGCTGTGGCTATGTCTATTGACGGCCCCACCACAAGCCACACAGAGACACTTGACAGGCAGCTCGAGTGGCTTTTTGAGAAACCAGTCTCAAGTGTGTTAGAATATACACAGACTGGAGTGGGCTGGGCGGCGGGGCGGGGCGGGTCAGGGCACTGAGAGGGGATAGTGCGTGGACAGAGCTTTCAATCCCATTCCTTCCATTTTCAAGCGCCGTACTTCACATGTTAACAGAAGACGAGACAACGATTGGGGAACTGGAAACACACACATGTCTATGTATAATGTATACACACACACACACACACACATATGAGTAGAATGTGTGGCAAGGGAAAATGTTTATACTGCACTGGTTTAGCACAAGTTGAACCGGTTTTATTTGCCAAGCTTGGCTTGGAGGGAATCTTCAGTCCCCCTATTGCCCCCTTTGCAAAATGGGACAATATGAGGCTTAAGTATGTCTAATAAAAAAACATTCAAATTGAGGGGACAGTGGAGTATAAGTAGATAATAACTAAAGGTTTCTATTCATTTTTAAATTCTATGTTTAGTATGATAGTAAGAGATTTCAATATGACTGACACAAAACCATAAAAAGTTTTAATTTATACATTGATTCCTCCTTAGTAATTCGATTTGGGAGAGAGAGGCAATCAGTTTATGGCCCATAAAGACTTCAAATTGTTTGCTTTCTAAATTTTAGAGCTTGAGTCAATTCCTTAAGTTTACTATTTCTAGTGCTATTTGCCGTTTTAGTACATCAATATATCATGACTTTCTCCAATTTGGCAATAGCTCAATCTCATGGTTCTGTTATTGAGTTATAGACAGAAAGATCAGAAATATTTGCTCAAAAGAAGCGAACAAATTTGTAGTGCATACATCAAAACAGAGATTGCTATTGCTTACTACGTTTATACATATCAAATAATTCGTGATTGATGCCCTTTAAAGTATGCAAGCTTTATTTCCTTAGGTTATTATGTATTAAAATGAAGCCATTGCACACTGCACATTCACTCAGATTGTTTGGTATTCAAATAAATATTGAGTTACGACAAATCTAAAATATATACTTAACCAAATCAATGATTTTCATATAGCATAGCATACATTAAAGGGGATTAAGCATCATATATTTTATGTGTATAAACGTGGTATTTGAGGTAAGCAGAACTGAGTACAAATATGTGTTTATAGTTATTTTGCAAGCTCTGACCACGACTCACAAAGATCACTTGGTGGTCCAATGGAGTAAGGCGGGAAAATCCTTTCAGAAAGCTTCTCTAAAACACTTTTACAACAGCGTTTTGGGTACTCTTGCTTTCTAAACACCTGAATAAACCACCACCCTAACAAATGCAACTCGCACCAGTAAACTTCTGAACAAACCCAATCAAGTTCGCTTCTTTTCTGTAGCTGGACCATGAAGAGTTTATGACCTCAGGCTATACTTTACTCTATTATTTAACCTTTTATTTACATCTTAGTAATCTACTTCCTCAAACGAAGCACTAAACTTGAGATTAGCAGAGCAAATGTGTTCTGTATATGCGCGAAGGGTTACGATTTAATCTAAAACATTACATCTAGCTAATTATGTCTAGATTCTAGACTTTAGATTATCAGAAATTTGGGCTTAAAGTAGAATTTAATGCCTTTTATGGCCGAATTTTTACATATTTATACTATTGTTTTAGTTCTCTTTTAATAAATAATAGAGTCTGTCATCTAAGCTTTAAAATAATCTATTTCCAACATATTGGAGATTTTTTTAAGCGAAGATATATACTCGTTACTAGTGTACGAAAGTTGTAAGAATGTGGGCGACAGGCAGACGGAAGCATCTTCGATCTTCTTTTGATCAGCGTCAATAGACGAGTTAAGTTATTCTTGTTCCTCTGGACGTCCGTCCATCCGTATAAACACCTAGATCTCTGAGACTAGAAGATCTAGCTCTTATTGTAGATCGATAGCCTTGTCCGTCCTATCTACTCCGTCAGTTTTAAAGCTATAGCCACCGAACTTTGCACGAAATCTTCCGGTACAAATAAGCTGCACATTTGTCGAAACCGGCCGGATCGGATGACCATAACATATAGCTGACATACGAACGATTTGTCGAAAAGCTAGTTCTAGAAAGAAAAACTTTTTGGTTTTCAATGCAAACGACTCTTAACTCAAATTTTACTAGTTTGGTATGCATTCACATGATTCTGCCAAGTTTGGTCGAAATCGGACATCTATATAGTATAGCTGCCATGGAAAAGTAAGGTTAGGAAAACTGTTTTAGAAAGAAAAACTTTTTTGTTTTCAATGTAAACCTTTTTAAAATTGGCATATATTTATTTTATAAGCTTTTACACAATTTTACATAGTATTGTCAAAATCGGATGACTATAGGTTTTAGCTGTCATAGGAACTATCGGTTGAAAAACTAGTTATAGTAAGAAAAACTTTTTTGTTTTCAAAGAAAATGCCTTCAAACTTTGTATTTCTTAGTTTGCTATGCTTTTGAATGATTCCACTAAGTTTGGTCGAAATCGAACATCTATATGGTATAGCTGTCATACAAAAGTAGAGTGAGAAAAGTAGTCTTTGTGAGAAAAATGTTTCAAAATGTTTCTGAAAGAACCTCGAAAGTTTGTGTAAGCCCCAAAATGTATCGAAGTTGAGCACAAAGTGTTACTAAAGCA
This sequence comes from Lordiphosa andalusiaca, assembly GCA_035044965.1. Taxonomy (NCBI): domain Eukaryota; kingdom Metazoa; phylum Arthropoda; class Insecta; order Diptera; family Drosophilidae; genus Lordiphosa; species Lordiphosa andalusiaca. The sequence goes on along the minus strand of JAWNNM010001363.1, from coordinate 85,858 downwards.
ACTCCGAAATGTTAATGAAGATCAAACAAAGGGTTTTAAAAGTACAATCATGAAATGACACTGCTTTTTTACAGTTTGAGAAAATGAGTGATTACTTCACTCTTGTCAATGAATTTTCTTGATTTTACTAGATTTTCTATGTATGTAATTGTACATACTGAAAAATAGTTGAAATTTGCATTAATTTGCATATATATAACCAAAGATTTATAGATGTTATAGATGACGCATGTGGAACAAATCGAAAATTGGTAGCCAATGTCAGCAGCCAGGAATAATCGTGTTTTCTTTCAGATGCGTCATCTATAATATCTATAAATCTTTGATATAACATATATGCTATATCGAATTAAGAGTTACATTAAAGCTTAGGTCAAATTGGGCAATTTAAGCTTGACTCTACATCCCTTCACCACTTCTAAATTCTTGTCTTAGGTTAAATTTCACAGAAAAACATCTTTGAAGTGGTGTTTCGCGTTCTCACAATCGGCTCATCTAATAATTGTACAATCAGGAATGGCCCGGGGGGATACTTGAATGCAATTGGAGGCGAAGTTTATGTGCTGCTTGCTTGTGAGTCCCCATAGTTAAAGAAGTGCCCCTGGTACTGAAACTGGCCTAATTGGTTTTGGGTTTCCTTTGAATTTGTTCATAGCCCCAGAGTTCTCTCTTGTAGCTTGTTCATATGGCTATTCAAGTAGATGACATGTTCCCTCTTGCATGCACTCTTAAACAGCATATCGAATTAACACTGTATTTAACTGCTTAGCATTTCGCCAAGAGGGCTTAACAATAAAACACAATTTAGCTTTATGACATAATTATATATCTTAGTCTTTGTGGACTACCAACTTGCCAGTTGGTTTATGGCTTAACTAGTACAATCGGTTTATCCAATTTATGCATCATATTGCATTTTAAATAGGTTCCATAGAGCGTAGTTCAAGTTATATTATAAGCGGATTAATCAAATGAGTGGAGGGAAAGCCAATTATAAAAACATCTATGCATAATATAACTATACAATAATTGTGCGCTTATGGAGGTTAATTACATTAAATTAGCAATTAGACTGCAATAAATTCATAATCGTTGTGAGCGGGTTTATTCAACTTACGTGAGGGAAAGATACAACAAATGAAATGGTTTTTTTTTACATACCTGAAAAGAAAAGAAAGGGTAGAAGTTTTGAAATATTTTACTGGAAACAAAGCAGAAAACTGTCAACTTAAGACATATTTTTCAGTAGGATTAAGTTGTGCTCTAAGAACGGGAACCCTAATTAAAGTTGACAAGGGCTATTTCTTTTATTCAAACTGAGAATTATGCAAAAAAAAAAAAAATATAAGCAAAAGAAATCCCAAAGATTAGAGGCTCAACCAAGGGTCACTTGGACGACAAGTAGCTTAGGCTAAAGAGAAATGTCTACCCTTGTCTTTCTGTTGAAAGCTTAGCATATCTGTAAAAAAAAAACAACATCAAATTAAGTTGCAATAAAAAACTTTGGCGTTAAATTAATTTTTACTTTCCAGACAGAAGATGACAAGTCAGACTTTTATACATAATTAAATACATTTATGCCGCCTTTTGGCTCTTTTTGTGTCACCTCTCAGCAAAGTTGAAACATAAATTACAATCTTTTTATTTTTTGCAGCAGCAGCGGCGTTAACAATGACCGAAAGAAAAGAATTGAAAATGCTTAATGAAAGGGAAAAATGGCCCCAGACAGAGAAACATGACTGTACAATATATACTTTACGTATATAAAACCTCATTAAATGATAAATTCATGGTAAGCATATTTTTTGTTGTGTTTTTTTTTCCTTTCCAAGAATTAATTGAAATATTCGGTGGGCAGACAATACATAAAGCTTGTGTATTGAAAGCGAAAATGTGGTTGAGAATGGTAGAACAAAGGACACATAAATCTCTCAAGGTATGCAAAATGCAACAGCCAGAAAAAACTTTAACTATGCCGCCTGCTTGTTTAGTCGCAGAAAGCAGCGTCATTCTGGTCTTTTGCATACACTCCACGCTCCCCACTCCCCACTCCACACTCCGCCACTCCACTTAAAAAATCGTTAAGCATAAAAAACAATAAAAATAAATACCTATAAACACTTAAAATGGCACACAAAGTGGCCCCGCAGTTGAAGTTCAACTTGGATTTACGAGTAGCTGAAGCTGACGCTGAACTGTTAGTACTTTAGGCAGTAAATGTCGCCTGGCTACGGCCAGTTGCCACTTTTGGCCAATTGTAAATGTCAAGCGAATTTGGTTGCATGGCATTTTTTTTTTTCTGTCTCGTACAATTCTGTTGTTATTTTGGGCTCTTCTCAGGGTTCAGAGTTCAATGTGCATGTTGTAAGAATTTTGCAAACTGCAAATGTGTTTTCATTGGAAGCAAATTACACAAAACTCATGAGAGACTACACAAATCTGACAAAAATTGTAAATTGTTGAAACAAACAACACTTGTTCTTTTGCAATTATTTTTAATAGGCCGCGTCGCAGTGCTTGTAATTTATTGTTCTTTCCAAGTGGAATATTAATTTATTCGCGAAATAACAAGAGTTCTTGTTTTAAGTAATTTATAAAAATAACAAAATTATTTGCCTATTGAAGGAAAATACTCTGGACTTGGAGCAGTATTTTATCTATCGATTTGTTGGAGTTGAAGTCAAATCACCTGCCAATCGGTCAAGAAGTTGTACATTTTCAAAAGCTCTACATTTAGGTTCATGAAGGGAACTGTTGGTTCCAGAAAATTTGACTGGAAAAGGGTTGAAAAGATCTTAGACGAAACCCAAATAAATAAATTGCCTAAAAAGACAAAAAATTTATCATAACTCGTAAACCGTTCATCCGATTTTCACCATTCCTTTGGCTGATCGATAAGTTATTCTTATCACTAAATATGTCCAGAATGAACAAAGCAGCTATCTTTAAAACTGTAGGAGATATGACGTTTTTTCTAAATTGCGGGGGCGGCAGGGGGCGTGGCCAAAATTGAAAATAAACTGGATCTGCCTGCAGACATAAGAACCATATGTCCCATACATGTCAAACCTCTATCTCTTACCATCTCTGAAATCTGTGCGTGCATTCGGACGGACAGACGGAAAGACGGACATGACTCGGCTGTTGATGCTGATCAAGAATATATATACTTTACAGGGTCGGAGATGCTTCCTTCTGGATGTTACATACTTTTGCATAAACTTATAATACTCTATGTACCTACGGTACAGAGTATAAAAAGTCGCCAAATTTTTGAAGCTTTAAGACCTTTTAGTCTAAAAGTTAAGGTGAAAAATACCAAAAATTCTTTTAAAAAGAAAAATACTCCTTACTTTTTTAATGCGTATTTTTTTTTTAATTAACCACCACCTTTCCCCTCTCTGACGGACTCGAATTCAGGTCCCTGGGTACTGTTGCGCTACGTAGTCGTCATCTCAACGCAGACGACTATCAATGTCAAGCGTGACGGAACGACAAAACACAGTAAGGTATTTAGACAGTCATGAAATCACAGTACATACTTCACCTAAGCACTCCGAAAGCAAAAAGGTAGGTGGTGTAGATGACAGGACTGTTGCTTTTCGGAAGATTTTATGTGTTTAAATCCCATTCGATTTGATTTTTCAATCATTTTGTGGGTTTTTTTTTATTATTTGAAATAATTGGGTTCGCTTTGCATTTATGTTAGTTTAAGTAACTTACATTCTAACCAAATCAAATCTGAAGATACTTAAACATATGCATGGCCTAGACTTAAGGCTTAGAAGAACCTACAATTTGTTGCCTAATTTATTATGTTTTAGTCCGCATTTCAGCTGTTTTTGGTAAGAAAAAAATTCCTAAAAATATTCATTTACACAATTCCACCCTTTTGAGCCTCTTTATATAAATTGCCCTAGAGGGGTACCAAATAAGTGAAGCAAATTCCAACTCGGAAAGCACATATGCAGCATAAAGCCTCAAACTGGTGTAAGCCACCTTAAATTGGCTGCCATGGCGCTTAAAACAAAGCCAAATATGGAAGAGGCTTTAGGCAAATTATAATTCAGCTGCTAAATAAAGCGTAATTTTGTATCGAATTTCATTCCCAAATCAATGGCCTCATCCTGATTCTATAAACCTTGTTTGATGATTGAATAAGTAGTCTTAATATTGAACAGGCATTTGTTATATCTGACAATAAAGCCTTTGTTTAGATCGAGTGGAAATAAGTAGACTAGCTAAATTTTGCAACCAGCGATTAAAATCAGCAACAAATTTGCCATTAATTTTTTAATTTAAAAATTTTCAAATAAAAACAGAAATAGTTTTTTTTAAATTTAGAAAAATATGCCAAAAACTAGCAAATATTTTATTAAATTGAGGTCGGATTTTAAGGGAGAATTTCTCATTTTCGGATTGAGTTTAAGCCTTTTTTTTAGTAGGGTTAACATTTCAGTTTTATTGTATTTTATTGACTTCAATCCATAATTTTCAGTTTTAAATGTTTATACTTTTTGAGTAGGAGATTCTTAATTTAAGAGTATTTTGAGAAATCTGAAAATTCTAGATTTTAAGAACGGTTTGTGGATATGCCTAAAATGAATCGGTATGGTTTTAAAAACTCTTTCAGTTCTTAGGCTTAATTAAGTCTGTTAACACTGTAATACTTACTAAAATAAGTATCAGAACTTATAAAATTCTCAAATTTAGTCCCTGAAACTATGTTATATCAACATGTTCTTAAGCCATTTCCCTAATTCTATCTTTTTTTGTGCTCTCAATTACTTGCTTAAGCCAATCCCGATATATTCTGGAATCTGTTTCGAGCTCTTAACTCTAGGTATTATGTTCTAAGGGAAAGTACTTAGCCTGCTTTTTGGCTTTTTTGTGACAGCAGATGTAAGCAGATTTGTACTAAAAGTAAGATTGAAACCATCTAAATTATATATATTTATTTCTTAATTAACATTTTTTGGTATATTTATGTCTGTTTTGCAAGCAAGAATGGCAATTCGATTTGATGGGAAATCCAAGAGTAAATAATTCCTAAATTTAATCCATTTTTTGTACAATTTTGTAAGAAGGATTTGTTTTGAAAGTATAAAGGTCGAAGCACATATCGTTCCAAACAAATTTTAAGATCAAAATATGGCAATTTTTAAAGCTTCTATTGAAGTATGAATGGCTCTGCAGATTCCATGATTAAGGTTTGATTTCAAATCCTATGCATAGCTCGATCTGTCACATAAACTAACAAATAACAGAGTAAATTTTCAGTTTAAGGAGAAGATAAATCAGCCCTTAGTTTAGACGCATTATATTTCCATTTTGAGAATAATTCTAAAATTGTTTTCAAACTTTGATGATTTCATCTTCAAGCTCCTTTATTGCCAAACTAATTTCAATTTCCAATTACGAAAACTTCCTCAAGCTTTCGCATACTGAACTTCTGAGCTCCCTTTTTCAAATTGGTATAAAGTTTAATTTTTTAATAATTCGCTTCAGTAAACTGAAGCGTCTTTAGCATACAGAATTGGCCGGCTGCCCTGCCCTCTGTCTTGCTTCACCTTCATTCTCCACCTTGGGCAGCAGCCTCAGCTACCCACCACACGATTTGGTACGATTTAGTTGTAGCCATGTGATGATCTATGGCGCCTGTAGTCAAGATTTATGCTTTCAACCTTCCACACAGATTGGAATAATATGCAAGGAATACACGAGCATTTACCAAGAAGCCATAAAGCCAAAAGGAAGCGAGCCTTTTATACAATAAAAATAAATACAACGAAGAGGAACAGAACTGAGGGAGAAACTGTATAAATTTATGGTGGGGCAGTAGTTGGAGGCTCCCTCACTTTTTTTTTTTTTTGTATTTTTGTAGAATTTAATTGGACATTATATCGCAAATACTCTCGTATATAGGCAAAATCAATGCCTGGCCGTATATCAAAATGTACAAATAAAACGTGAAAAAGGACAAACAAACCCACAAACAAACAAACAAACAAACAAACAAACGGTAATGGCCAAAAAGCTAACCATTGTCTGGTTCTTATTTTCCAGCTGCTCTTTGGTGGCTTTATTTATGGTCAACTCCTTCTGGCGTCTACACTTGCTCTGGGGTACTCGTAATTGTGTGAAATTGTTCTGTCTGTGGGAATGGCAGCAGCTGCAACTAGTAAAGTGCCAATGACTTGGCTTTCCCCGTCCCATATGAGGCAGGGGATCGATTCGCTTCCCATTTTTTATTTATATTTTTATCAAAGTTTCGACAGAATTTCGGTTTTAGGCAAAGCAGCCAGCGTGCAGTCAATTGTAATAAGCGGATAAGTTGGACCAGCTTTTAGGGCTGTCGCTTCAACGAGAGCATTATCTGTGATGCCTATTGTTGTGCCAAGTCAAAACCCCACGCCCACGCCCATTTTTTTGTGGACTCCCTACGCTCGACTTAACTGGCGCCAGTTTTTTTTTTTTTAAATCGGCTTAAATTATGAAGTATGAATGAAGGCAGCAGCTAGGAGAGGGCAGCAGGCAGCAGGCAGAAGAATAAGCAATTATTTTCCATTATTATTATTAAGATGTTTACATTTGTGACTAGGCCTAGATAATGGGAGATGACTGGAAGCAAAAATTTTTGCTAGCTGCTTGACAAGTTTCCACTTGCTGAAGCAATTAACGAAAATTGAAAATGACAGAGATAAGAGGGAAAGTTGTCAAGTTAGATGGTTTGTTTATGTTAGAAGATTGAAGATTTGGCGAATCATTGGAAACCCTTTCACTAGAATCTAAAGACGTAAGCTTGCTTGGCAAGAAGAGAAGAGATCTGGTATAACCAATTAATGTATATAATACAATACTTTAAGTCTGACACTATTTTTTTTATAGATTTCTACATTTTTTAGCACCATTTTTCTTAGAAGTTTTTGTGATACGGTCACTCTGTCACTTAGTTTTGTCAGTCAGAAGTGGCATTATAAATATTACACCAAATCCAGAACTTAGTACTTGCATCAAGCTTAAACAGTATCAAGGATTAGTTCGATTTGGGTACAGTTGGATTTAATCACAAAAATCTTATTTCAATTTCGATTTTTTCATTCCAAAATGGTTTGACTTTAACCCTTTAAATGATAAGAAAATATTTTTCTATCAAGTTTGGTATATTCTTAGCACAACAACCCACGCGCTCTTGAAACCATATATGATTTCATAAAATAGATGCAAAATGTTTCTAGTAACCCTGCAGTTTCTAGTAACTCTAAAATTACTTCCGATTGGTTTTGGATTATTTGAATTGGTAATATGACGACAAAATCCAAGAGCCATGATACGTTCATTTGAACTTTAATCAGCTGCTAGCTTGCATTTCCATCTCCTGCTAACCTCCGTCTTTTTTATGACACATGTAAAGCATAAGTATAAGTATGTAAAGCAGAGGTGCCAGCAACCTATACGCATTGGCTGTATTTGTTGTTTCTTTTTACACGGTTACTTAAATGTGTAGAGGCTTGCGCATATCGAAATTCTGACAACAGGATCCGATGGGTCTCTCTGCTGTTTCTCGTAAGCCTTTTGCAGAATTAAACACATTCTCCATTCTGTGGGGAACCACATTCTATAAACTCCGACTGGGTTCCCCTGCGTTTGTAACATTCGTCATGTAGCATTTGTTGTTGTGCGTCGATTGATTTAGTTTGCGTCACATAACCACAAGCACAAACAATTAGCAAGATTATGCAAAAGTGTGTATATCAGGTGTGCTTTCTGTCAAAAGATGTGGCCCTAGTAATAGCTGGAAAGATGCTCCTTGAAGGAAAGTGGGGATTCAAATGAAAATCGACGAGAGAGAACAATGACTCTATGGCAGGCGAGGTAGAGTAATACCACCATTGGCAACGTGGTTGGATAAGGAACACAGACAATCCCACCTTTACTTAAGACAGGTACTAACTGGGCATAGATGCTTGAAGTCTTATATCTATAGATTTGAGCATGAGACAGATTCGTTAAGAACGGATCATAAAAGACGCAGAACATCTGTTTTTTTTTGTCTGTCCGAAATTTGCTGACTATGGGAAAGAGCTGTGCTTAAGTATTAAGAGGCCATTCGCATTCACTGACTTTACTTACTGGCCTACTTGGTATTCCAATTCGAATTCAGTCCCTAAACAGGAATCTAGTGAACGCCAGAGGCAAACGAAGAGTATGGGTGGTCTAAGTGAATAAGGAATTCTGAATCCCACACTTCAAGCCATGAATGTTAATGTTTTCCCCTCTTAACAAAAAAATGGAGTAAAATAGAGGAAAGTTCGACTCTGCCGAAATTTGTATACCCTTACAGCACGTTGTTCCAACTAATTTGAAGGACATTTCCACTGAAAACAAACAGGTTTTTCTCACTAAGACTACTTTTCAGACTCTACTTTTCTATGACAGCTATATCATATAGTATCGGATTTCAACCAAACTTAGTGAAATCTTGGAAGAGCGTAGCAAACTAAGAAATATAAGGTTTGGAAGCGTTTCCATTCAAAACCAAATAGTTTTTCCTACTAAAACTACTTTTTGTTCGACCAATTATACCTATGGCAGCTATATGCTATAGTCATCCGATGCGGCCGGTTCCGATAAATGTGCAGCGTATTTGTATTAAAAGACTTGGTAAAAAGTTTCGTGTAGAAAGCTTTCAAACTGACGGAGGAAATCGCATAGAAACAGACGGACATGGCTATATCGACTCAGCTTGTCATGTTGACCAAGATTATATAATATATACTTTATGTGATCGGTGATGCTTCCTTCTATGCGTTACTAACACACACAACAAAAGGCTATATAATTAGTTTTCTCTTTACTTTGCTTGTGTTTGTTGTCGCTTCACAACTATTTCGTCTATTTGTATTGGTGACTACTCTTAAGCTCTTCTGTTGTTTTAGAAAGTTTAATATCGACATGTCAAAGCGTTGTTAAAATATAGAGGTGATTTATATTGTGATTTTATATTAAATTTTCTTTGACCATTACTTGACCAAATACTAAGATGTATTAAGTCAGGTTAGAGAACCAGCATCATTCCATTGGAGAAGTGTTAGAGCCAGTTGGGAATTTGAAGAACCAATTGTTTTGTGTTTTTTGATAATTATACTCTGTACCGTAGGTACATAGAGTATTATAAGTTTGTGCAAAAGTATGTAACATCCAGAAGGAAGCATCTCCGACCCCATAAAGTATATATATTCTTGATCAGCATCAACAGCCGAGTCATGTCCGTCATGTCCGTCTGTCCGTCTGTCTGTCCGTATGAACGCACAGATCTCAGAGATGGTAAGAGATAGAGGTTTGACATGTATGGGACATATGCTTCTAATGTCTGCAGGCAGATCAAGTTTATTTTCAATTTTGGCCACGCCCCCTACCGCCCCCGCAATTTAGAAAAAACGTCATATCTCCCACAGTTTTAAAGATATATGGCTTGTTCCTTCTGGACATATTTAGTTATTAGGATAACTTATCGATCCGCCAAAGGAATGAAGAAGATCGGATGAACGGTTTTCGAGTTATGATCAACAGAAAAATTTTCTTGGTACAGAGTATGTTATAGTCGGGCTTGACCGACTTTCTTTCTTGTTTTTTACTTGATAATTTTGTACTTGATATCACGTAAGCGTTACCAATTATGGAATGTTATTTATTTAAAAACATGTCTAGCTATTTCAACATTATAAAGAGTAGCTTTTCGATTGAAGAATGTTCCGATTAAAAATGTAAGTTCATTCCAGTCCAAAATGTCCTTGTTTTAAATCTCTTCTTTTTTTGAGTGTACTACTCCACATATCGATGAAGACCATTAACAGTATATCACACTATTTTTACTCAAACTAATTGCAATATCTAACAAAACAAATCAAACAAAAAAAAACCTGCCTACAAGAACTGGTTTATCCCGGTACAATGCTGTAAAATCTGCTCATTTAGCAGCAAAGAAGCGGGCGTCCTCAGTGCACTTCTGACAAACAAATTTATTTGCGCCTGCAATTTACGAGCCTTCTACAAGTCGGGACAACTCCAGCAACTGCAACAGCAACAACAACAGCAACAACAACAGCAACAACAACTAACGGCGGGCATAATTAAATTGTTACAACGGCAGGCAAATGAGGAAGCTGCTATAAAAAGGAAAAGAAGAAGAACAACTTTCAAGACAAGTTGCGCATGCGCTTGACGCAAAATTAATTTTCCTACTTTTTTTTTCCTCCAACTTGTTGCTGTTTTTTTTTTTTATTTTTTCGTTAGCATGCAGCGAAAATTATGCTAATAAGCGAAGCTCAGGCAGCAGCAGGAGGAGCAGGTACTGTGTCTCCCCCCCCCCCTGGGGGGTTTGGGCCTAAAGTCTCTTAGTAACTGCAACTTAATTTGCCAGGTCTGTTTTTTATTTTTCAAGGTAACCCCGGACTACATTTTGCAATTTCAAGTTGAGAGTTTTCTTGTTGACGAAACGGAAATTTTGTGCTGCAACAAAAGTAACCAAGTAAATGCTATGGTGACCCCTCACAGCGCCTTCCTACACCTGCCCTTCCTCTGGCTTGTTAACTTTTCGCTTCGTCAGATTGCTCATGTGTGAAATGAAATGCACAGGCGGCAAATGTGTGTGTGTGTGTGTGTGTGTGTGTGTGTGGGGCAGGGAGATGACAGCGCACGGCGAGGAAGGCCACGCACGCGCTTTTTTTTCCTCTTTTTTTTACTGCCTGCCTGCCTGGAAGTTAGTGCTTTGGAGTGTGGAGTGTGTGTGTGTGTGTGTGTGTGGGAAATTTGTTGATTAAACTTGTGCAGAACTTTTTAATTGCCTCGAATCGTAGTTTTGTGCAGAGTCGCCTGGCAGCGGAATATGCATTTTGGCTTGTTGACTCTTTTGGACAGAAGGTGGCATATGCAAAGTGAACAAGCTGGCTGGCGTGCAAATCTGAGAGATATTTGAAAAGTTTTTTTTGGGGACTTTAAGTAAAAGCGTGGCGAGATTAAGGGAACTGAATCCTCTAAAGATAAGTAACTGACTTCCGTTTTGGAGTGCAGTTGACAAAGGGTTTAAGCGAAAGGATTTTAGTTGTACAATATCCTGGGACTTGCTAAAATTGATTTAAAAACGTGAATATTATCAATGTAGCCAACCAAATCGAAATTGGCGTTCAGCCAGAGAGATAAAAGGACGAATTAGTTGAAATTCTACTACTCACGAGTTCATAGTAGTGTTTCAATAACCCCTCGGATCGCTCATCAGTAGGCTTTTCGCTAAAGATTGGTTGTTCACCTAATGCCTCCTCTTAGAATCCCCACTTTAAGCAGTTGAAAACAACAAAAACGTTTATCCGATCTTTCCCATTAACTTGGCGGATCGATAAGCTATCCTGCTAACTATATATGTCTAGAAGGAACGAACCATCTATCTTTAAATCATTGGGAGATATGACGTTTTTTCTAAATTACGTTGGCGAAAATTAACTTGATCTGCCTGCAGATATCTCTATCTTTTATCATCTTTGAGATTTGTGCGTTAATACGGACAGGCGGACATGGCTATATCGACTTGGCTGTTGATGCTGATCACGAACATATATACTTTATAGGGTCGGAGATGCTTTTTTCTGGCTGTTACATACTTTTGCACAAATTTATAATACTCTATGAACCTACGGTTCAGAGAATAAGAACTCCTACAAGCCCCTTCGGCTCTCTGGAATACCTTAGGAGCACGTTTATCTAATTAAGACTATTTTTCGGACCTTACTTTTCTATGGGAGCTATACTATGTAGAAGCCTGATTTCGAGCAAACTTCGTAAAATCATGGGAAAGCATAGTAAATTTAGAAATACAAAGATTGGAGGCGATTCCATCGAAAACAAAAAAGTTTTTCATGGCAGCTATAACCTATAGTCATCCGATTTTGACAAAACTTTAAAGAATTGTGTGAAAGCTTATAAAATCAATATATGCCAATTTTAAAGAGGTTTACATTGAAAACAAAAAAGATTTTATTATCAAAGATATTTTCTAACCTTACTTTTCTATGACAGCTATACTATATAGCTGTGCGATTTCGATCAAACTTAGTAGTATTCGGGAGAAGCATAGAAAACTAATAAGTACGAAGTTTGAAGAAGTTTTCATTGAAAACCAAAAAGTTTTTCCCACTAGAACTAGTTTTTCGACCGATCATTGCTAGGACAGCTATGTGTTATAGTCATCCGATATGGCCGTTTCCTACAAATGTGCAGTTTATTTGTATTAAAAGACTTCGTGCAAAGATTGGTGGAGATAGCTTTCAAACCGACGGAGGAGATAGCATTGAAACAGACGGACGGATGGCCAGACTACCAGAAATGATTACCTATTTTCTTACAATAAAATCGCAAAGATATCTTGAGTTTACCCTGAATTATCAGAACTTTTGAAAAGTAATTGCATTTCGCCTTCCACCTAGTTTGATATTTTGATGTTGGTATACGAGGCGCATGGGTAATATGAGATATCGCTCAACAAAGGAACTGAAAATGCAATAGTTTATTTATTTTTGTATAATTATGTTAAACTTTTAGGGCAATTTTCTCATCTACTACATAGTATCTCATCTGTCACATAAACCTACAAATAACAGAGCAATATCATAGTTTATTTGAAACCTAGCAGCTATTTAGAAGATGAGACAATGAGACAGATGAACGGCCCTTAGACATTTACATGTTCATCCAAATGTAATCTCTTGGAATTAATATAAATAACTTGCACTGACCACAGCTGTAAACGTATCGATCTCTGCCGCTAAGCCACAGCCGCTAATTGCTCCAGTATCAATTTCTTAACACTTCTGTGCTTCCATCATTTCTCATTCATGTAATCTTGGTTTATTTGGCAACCCTAATCCGTGGTTTAGTCATGCTAAATGCAGATGCTGCACCCGCAACACCAACACTGCTGGTCAAAGGTACCCAAAGAGCTTCTGCTTTCGACTGTTACATCCAGACACGATTTCCACAGGCAACTTTGCCACAACTCTGACAGGCAACTTTGGCTGCAGCTGCTGGCTCCGGGCACCGGGCACCTTGGCTCGTCTCAGAAAGTTGCCAAAGGCAAGTCCCAGGCAAACCGCTTGTCAATCGCTTGGCCAACTTCACGTTTTTTTTCTTCCATTTTATTTCTTCATTTTCCTTTTTGCACGTTTTGCCATTCTTTGCCATTTTCCAGTCTTTGTCAAGATCGAATCGAGTCGATAATGTCGCCGTACTCCTCTTGTCGCTGGGATGTTGTTTCATTAAAAATGATTGATTGGCAATTAATTGCACATTGTTTGGCAATAAACTGGAAAACAACATGTCCTTGGCCTTTGCCAAATAAAACCTTTTCCATTACTATTTATTTAATAAAGTGCAGCAAATTTGTTGATGTTGTTTGCAGTATTATTTGCTTTGGATTATGGGGTCTTAATAGAGACACAACACTTGCACTGGCGGCATTGGCTTTTCAAAAGCAAACAAATATGTGAAATTAATATGCAAAAGTTTTTGCCTTTGTACAGAGAATTCAATTGTGGAAATTTAAAAAAATATATACAAAAATTATTATATACATATATATTTAACACAGCTTGTTAAACACTTTTTTGAAGTAAAATAGTTTGCTGTGGTTGGAGTTGACAGTTTCTGGTGTTTGATTTAAGCACCACACTTTCGTTTTTCCACATATATTTACCAATTAAAACTCTCAAACTTTGTTCAGCTCTTTCCCAAAAATGATGCAGAAAAATCAACAACAATTTAAACTCAACTTCTTCCTCTACTTCCGACCTCTTTCTAACATTTTATGTGTTGAAAAGTTTTGTATATATTTTCGCCAGAGAGAAAAAAAAAGTTCACACGACGCGTAAGCAAAGTGGTCCAAAGAGGCGTTGTCTGGTACCTGGCGCAAAAACCAGCTAAGAAATGAAACCTCCAAGACCAAAGACCGAAGCCACAGACAAACATGTCGAAGTGCCAGCAAATTGTGTCGTGTCATGTAAAAGAGTGCAGAAAGTTGTTACCTCTACCTATATATGTATATATATACTTATGTATATCTCTAAAGCGCGGCCTTCTTATGTATTTTTCACACTTTCCATGCCGCCAGCCACTTTAATAGAATGCCGAGAGTAGAAAAACAAAAACATGTAAACGAAGAACACCTTAAAGTGAGTTACTCGGATGCAGTCAGCCGCGGTGAATGGGTGGGTTTGGGGTCTTAGGCAAAAAAAAAAATGGTTCCTAGTTGATGATGAGAAATTTCTGTGTCTATGTGGGGCTTCAGTGGGGGTTAAGTAACCTGATATGCTCGATGGGAAAGTGCTTGCTTAAATTGTGGGTGGGGGCAAAAAGAAAAATATGTGGTTGTTAGCAGGTCAGAGGGTTAAGTTGAGACTAAACTAATATGTAAATGAAAAGAGGCCAAACAAAACGGCTGCAATTTTGATATTTAACCCAGATACCATTGCAAGTATTTTGCAATTATTTCTTCTAGTTTACCACCCAAAGCGAGAAATAATTAAGATTTCTTGATGAAGACCAAGAACATCTACTTCAAACTTCAAAGCTTCCCATCGGTTGAACATCTGCCATTCATCTTCTCGTCGGCGATCATTTGAAAATTTGTATTCCTATACCTCATTTCCTCATTGCGTCAAAACAAAAATTCTAAGAAAATTCATCGTCCAAAAGGCGGCATATCAAAAGGGCAAACACAGACACAGTCCATAAAGTCTAAAGACATCTACAAACATAACACACTCACACACACACACACAGAATATGGTTGCTCTCATTAGAAAATGTGGCATAAAACGTAAATTTGCATGGTCTGTGAGGAATAGAGATGTGCAGAATATTTAGATCAGCGTCTAGGGTCAGCGAATACAGTGGAGACTCGAGTGATGAATGCCGAAATAGGTGAATAATGCTGATTGATTTGTTTGTGGAGCATAACAGTGATAGGTTGGGTAGTAAACTTTTGCTGTAACATGTAAGTCAATGTTCAAATGCGATTAGTTTGGATTTTTAAAGCATTTTTCGAAGTTCGTTCTCAAATTAAGTAACAAACACTCTAAAAAGGATCATTAAATTGATTAAACCAAGCTCGGGCTCAAAATGAATAAAGTAATACTTTAAAAGAGTTCCTCATTCAATGCCAAGGACCAAGCTGAACTCCTCCCAATCTCTCATAAAAAGGCATCTGCACATCAACGAAGTGATCTCAACGGCATTATTTGAAAAGTTTTTACAAAATTGGCGTCACTAGCTAGTGAAGATGACCGGTTGTGAAACTTCTTAAAGAAAAAACTTGTCATAAGATGTCCCAAGGCAAAGATTTTATCAAAGACTTCAAGATATGGTAGATGATGCACGACTATTCCTGGTAGCTGACATTGGCTATCAATTTTCGATTTGTTCCTCATGCGTCATCTATATAAATATATATATAAATATAAATTTTTATATAAATCTTTAATTTACCAAAGATTAACAGATATTATAGACGTCGCATTTGAAACAACACATTTATGACTATTTTAGTTAGACCGAGGACTTAAAAAACTTAAAACTAAAGAAATTTCCAATGCGAAACTAATTTACTGTTGATAAACTGAGTATGAGGTGATGCTTACGGAAGTCCCTTATATCAGAATGGGTCGGGTCTCATCCCGGGTTTTAACTTTTGGAAATTCAACCATTCAGACCATATTTTTTCAATTATTTTAAAATTAATTTTATGGTTCTTCAAATGAAAGTATAAAATTCTATTGTTTAGACTCTCTGTGATACTAATGGAAAGTACCACTTCTTAGCTTAGAAATATACTATCCGAAACAATTCTACGATTTTGTTTAATGCAGTCTAGTCCATAATATGGAATCCCCCAAAAAGTGTCTGTCGAGCTTCACATAAAAATTTCTCTAGAATAATTACCAACCCTTGAATATATTGGAAAAGTCTAGTTTTGGTGCCTTGTGTAGTTTTTGGTGCTAGAATTTTAAGTCTGTTTTGCACATATATTTAGAACTTGTTGTTTTTACATTTTTTAACTTACTGTTAGGACAAAATGTTCTTGATTCAAGAACGTTTTTATTATTTCAATAATATTTACAGTCTATTTTAATTTTAGACTTTTTCGTACTCTATTTAAGTACACTGAAGATCGAATCAGACTTGACCCCTTGGTCTAAAACGACCGCTGTCTGACTGTAGTTCATTGAAAATCAGGGGTTGCAAACCACTCGAAACCACGATAAAGTAGCTATTCGATAATTTTTGAAATTTGATTCCTATAATCCATTCGAATATCTTTAAAATCCTTAGAGCAATCAGCAAAGATTATTATGTCGGATTCCCAGGACTCGTCTATCAGTTCCTGGAGGAATGCCTTTATTTATTGGCAGATTAAGATTCAATTAAGGTTAAGAAGTACCACAGAAAATTGTAAATATTGTCTAATGAAAAAACCAATTTAGATTGATGACAGGTATTTAGAGATCAGCGAGAAATTGCAGAAGACTTGTAAAATTCTCTTCAGTTCATCCTTAAAAGTTATAACGATCCGACAACGCTAAATATGTAGAGGGTCGAACGAAATGTTTGAAAATTATCTTCGGGAAACGATTCAAATTTCCTAATTAGTCAAAATCATTGGCTAAAGGAAAGCAATTCCCGTTAAAACTCGTCAGAGAACTGAACCGAACCGAACCGAACCGTTTTAATTTGTGGTTTTCGGTTCGGTTCAGAAATTCTGAAAGGAAGCCGGTTCGGTTTGCGGTTCGGTTCACCAGCGGGAATAAGCGGTTCGGTTCGGTTCAAGACAGGTTCAGCTCAGAACCGGTTTGCATCCCTGGAAAATTGAAACATCTCAAAAGTCAATGTCACAAAAAGTCACTAAACAATTCACTGAACAAGTTACTGAAATAATCACTGAGTAAGTCTCTGAACTATTAAGTGAACAAAGCACTGATTAGTTACTGAACAAGTCACCGATTTTACTAAACAAACTAGATAAATTGAAAAAGAACATATTCAATTGTTCAGTTTAATGAGCAACCCATTTTTGGTTCACTCACTCATGAACAAGCCAACACAAGCGTGCGAGTTCACTCCTTCGAGTATATCCTATAGATATTAATATCATTGACGAAATAGTTCATTAGTTGCTTCACCACACACACGCACACACGCACACACACACACACACACATAAATACACTCTCTAGACATCTATCTATCTCTCCACTTCTGATGAACTGCTTGAGTTATTCTGTTTGTTCTTTGATCTTTTTACTTTCCGAAAGAAACAGACAGACAGCCACCGCGCATCGTTTGTGGCAATTTATGAGCAGAAAGAGAAGAAAAAAAATATAAACCAGTGCAAGTGATCAACAGCAGACACAACGGAAGCCTCTAAGCCACATCAGTAATCAGTGAAAACATTAACACACAACAAGCCAATTAATTGAAAACAAATTGGCCATAAACTGGCCAAAAACACACATCCAAACTTAACGCACACTCAACTGAACGGAACTCCTCAGCTGTGCGATCGATTGCTTGATTAATTTTTAAAGACCATTGCTAAATGGAGCGAAAGAGATGGAGCCAGCGAGAGAGAGAGAGAGAGCGAATGATCAAACAAATGGCCGACTCAATGGCTTGATTAATGTTGCGCCACATCAATCAGAGTGAGACTTGCTCTCGGGGTCTCTGTAGGCCCACAAATATAAACATAAAACTCACAAATCTTTTAACGGCGGGGCGGCAACGAACAAACGATCGAATGGGGGACAGAGATAGATATGGCAAAAACACCCACACACACAGTAAAGTTTAGACAAAGCCTATCGACTCACCCAACTGATGACTGATCAACATCCATAGCAAACAAACCGGGGAGAACAACATAGCTGGAAGTTGCTCAGTTTAAAGATCACGATCTTCCTTAGCCAAAATGAGCAAAAAAAAAAAAAACAAAAAACAAATCACGTTTGTGATCTTGACTTTAGACACTAAGGCAAAAAAAAAAATGCAAGCGAAACCGAAATGGCCAAGAAAAAGTCGTTCAAATGGCTTAAGGTCTCCGGAGTAGTAGGCTCCGATAGAAGACTTAAAGGAAAACATTTGTTTGAATTGAAAGACACAAACAGGGGCTGAGAAATAGAAGGGGTCGAATTACAAAGATTATTTATGGAAATCATTCGAATTATGTGGGATTTTTGTTATCCTTTGTGCTTGTCAGAAAAGCTATAGACAATTGTTAACATTATAATGGCACAGCCAGTTTCTGTGACACCGTCTTTCTCACGATTTATGCAAATCCGAACACCAGGACTTATTATACTCTGTACCGTACACTCAGAGAAAAATTAGAGAATTTCATACTTGGATCAAGAATTTTCGAGATCAATAGTTCGGAAAGAGTGAAATTCTTGATCCATGTATGAATTTTTTATGCCGGTTTTCTTGATCCAAGAGAGAATTCTTGATCCAAGTATGAATTTTTAATCGCGGTTTTCTTGATCCAAGTACGAATCATTCTCAAATCAACCACAAGAGTTTTCAGATCAAGTGCTAAACAAACTCGTTTTCAAGTTTGCTCATTCTTGATTCAAGGGCAAACAGCATTGTCAAAAACTGAGAATGTTCTTCCTATTATCAAGAGCTCATCACAATCAAGAGTAAGATCGTTTACTCTTAAATTAAGTGCATCACAGATTCCAACCATACAACAATTCAAAATCAGTTGATTTTTACCATTTTGTTTCAATTTATTTCATGGAAAATTAATTGTTAAGCCATGTTGCAAGTTTTAGCCGGCTTGAGGAATACACACCTTAAAGCAGCATCAGTCCTTGTGTGTCAATCATCAGTCGAACAGAGGCCTCTCTATGCCAGCAATGCCATAACTGGTTGGGAGTTCCAAAGCAACATGAGTGCAAAATTCTGTTCCTTATATTCTATTCCTTTTCCCGTAAAATACAAAACTGTACGAGCAGACTCAACGCTATTCTTTCAAATGTGTTTGCTCTCCTCTCTCAGTTTCTATATCTCCCTTCCCTCGCCTAAAAGCACCAAGCTAAGAACGTATTTAGCTCGACTTCAAGAGCGAAATTCTTGAAAATTTAAGGACGAATAAATTTTTTTACTACTTTTTACTACTTTTTTCTGGATGTAGGTACGTACATAGAGTATTATAAGTTTGTGCAAAAGTATGTGACAGCCAGAAGGAAGCATCTCCGATATCATAAAGTATATATAATATATTCTTCATCAGCATCAACAGCCGAGTCGATATTGCCATGTCCGTCTGTCAGTCTGTCCGTCTGTCTGTCCGTATGAACGCACAGATCGCAGTGATGGTAAGAGATAGGTACGATTATATCTGCAAGCAGATCAAGTTTATTTTCAATTTTTGCCATGCCCCCCGCCGCCCCTGCAATTTAGAAAAAACGTCATATATTCACGTCATATTTTAAAGATAGACGGTTAGATTTTTATAAACATATTAAGTTATTAGAATAACTTATCGATCCACCCAAGAAATGGTGAAGATTGGATTAACGGTTGTCGAGTTATGCTCAAAAGACTGTTCGCTGCTGCAGCGCAGTAGCAGCGCAGTAGCAGCGCGCTGCTTTCAGCTTCTACGACAGCATCAAAATGTATGCTGAGCGTATTATTTCGTTGGTACAGAGTATGTTATAGTCGGACCTGACCGACTTACTTTCTTGTTTCAAGTTCGGTTTGTGGGTTAAGTAAACTTTTTACGAAAACTTAAGGTACAGGTATTGTTACTCCCATCCCTTTTGAAAACCATGCCCCTGTCTCTGCCTAGGCCTAGAGAGACAAGTTCTACTTGTTTGGTTTTATATTTTTCTCTGTTTTTTCTTTTTTTTACTATTTTTTTTGTTTGGTTTGTTTTGTGTTGTTCTTGTTGTTACTATTTGTGTGTGTCTTGTTCTTTTGTAAAGCTTTGGCTACACATGCAAAGTGTGGTTTTTGTTGTTCCACGAGTTGTTGTTGCTGTTGTTGTGTTGACTGTTAGCCCGATTGGAGTTACATGACAATGAGATATTGGGAACAGTTCGCTTGCACAATGGCCAATGAGTTCATTGGGTCTCAGCTTGTGAGCCAGCCAGCCAGCCAGTCAGCCTCTCATTTCCGGCTTGACAATTTTACTAATTCTGTGGCAATTGTTCAAAAATGAATGAATCTTTCATTTTAATTAGGGGGCATCCCCCCGAGAGTTTTCCCCTCCCCCTCCATCACTTCCGTTTCATAATAATTATTACGTGCAAAGCATAACCAAAGGTAAAAAATCAAACACTGACGTGGAGTTTTCCAGCGTCCCATCCTCTTCAACCCAAATGGCAACTCATCAATTTTCTACGTGTGATTTATTTACTTATTTTTCCCCCCTTCGGCCACATTTAAATGCGCACAACGTGCGCACTCGTGAAAATTCATTAGAGGCAGAAAATGCCTTTCATTTTCTTATTTTCCACATTATTAGCAAGCGAGGAGAAATATGCGAAAAAAATGAGCAGCAGGAAAAGAAAAGTGTATGGGCATTAATTATTTTACATGTGGGGGCATTGAGTAATGCGTTGGGGATTTTTGCGGTGTTGTGTTTTTTTCTTTTTCTGTTTTGTTTGCGTTTTCCCTTAAGAGAGGAGGCATAAAATTAAGTTTAATGATTTCCTTCAATAGAAAATAATGTGGTTTGTTGAATAATTGCAGTGAAAGTTTTTGGCATTGGATGAGCAAATGTTTTGCATGGGGCTTATGAGCCGACCAGCAAGGGTTTTCATTTTTATTAAAGCCGGAAGTTGACGTTGGGAAAATGGGAAAGCCTTGCCAATTAGGGTGCATTAAGTAACAAATATTTACTGCCAACTGTCAACTATGGATGCGGCTTAAGAGATCAAGGAAATGCAGAATCAGAACAGAATTGTGAGATATTGGTTAACAGAGCTCAACCTTACACATTTTACATGATCCTGGAAGAGATATTGTCGCCTTGGCTTTCAATAAGCATATTCCTACATCCTTCGTACATATTTTTGTGCCCAGACATCAACGTTTATGTAAATCCGGGTGGCAAACTGATCAAAAATAAGGACTGGTTCGGTTCAGTGGTTCATACAGTATCAGTGATTCACTTTTTATTTAAGTTCAATTCTATGGAAGCATGTTTTTGTTCTCGTATTTTCGAATATTCTGATTTTAAAAGCTAATATATATATGTGAATGGCTGTGGTGCAGCTGGTAATGTGTGTGTGTTGTGGGTACGATACTGCCTCGGCACATCTTATATCTAATAGACCTTTACAAGCTACTGTCGTCTGATTTGAAGTAGTTAGTCATGGTTTAGCTTCTCAAACTTTGAAGGTTCCTTTCTTATGTAATACAATTAGAAGCACACGAGATTGAGAGGATTTTCTATGTTAAAACATTCATTTTTCATATCCATTGGATGATATTTAGCTCCTTTGTATAAAAATTTAATATCCATTTAACCTTAAAAGTTTGTTTTATATACCAAAATCATGCTATGTATATTTTTTTAAATATTTTTTTTCTCTGTGTAAGCAAAAAATAAGGCCTTATGTCTACATATTGCTAACACTTTGTCGGACTTTCCAATTAGGTTAATAACGAGAAAGCTAAGCCAGCTTCGTCTGTGCTGAAGTTGTTATACCCTTGAAAGTGCTCGCTCAAATACATTCAAAAATAATACTTTTCCCCTCAACAACCCATGTTTCGACCCATCATTTCTATGGGAGCTATATGATATAGTCATCCGATTTGGACAAAAATTTGTTAAATTGAGTGATAGCATGTAAATCAGGCAAACACAAAATTGCACGATGCTACCATTAAAAACAAAAAAGTTTTTCTAACTAAGACTGTTTTTCAAACCTATCTTTTCTATGGCAGCTATACCAAATAGTTGTCCGATTTTGATTAAACTTAGCAAAATTATAAAAAGGCTTAGAAAACTTATGAATACAAAGTTTGGAGACGTTTCCGTTAAACAGTAAAAAGTTTTGAATACTAAAACTAGTTTTTCGACCGATTGTTCCTGTGGGAGCTATGAGATATGGTCATCCGATCCAGTCGGCTCCTACATATTAGTAGTGTGCAGCAAAAAGAAGACTCTGTGCAAAGTTTCAGCTCGATAGCTTTAAAACTGAGAGACTAGTTCGCGCAGAAACAGACAGACAGACGGACGGACAAAGCTCAATCGACTCAGCTAGTCACCCTGATCAAAAAAATATGATGTTTATGGGGTCGGAAATGAATATAATACCCTTTGCAAGGGTATTAAAATCCATAAGTTATTGAAAAGATGTCGAATAACGAAATAACGGATGGTCAAAAGGTAGCCAAAGGCTACCTCAAATCGCCTGGCGAATACATGACATATTATGTATGGTCGCTTGTATTGTTCTTAAGTTATTTCTGTGCTGATCAGCCAGAGGGATCATTAGTTATAATACTATATTTGTAAGACCATTAGGGAGTTCTCTGAGTTTTAAGGGAGTCTGCAGAAGAAAATTTGGCCACATACAGCACACAAATGTAAAATCGGAGGTCCACACGTACAATTTCCCTGACATTTACATGCATTTTGTTGTTATACTCTGTACCGTAGATACATAGAGTATTATAAGTTCGTGCAAAAGTATGTAACAGCCAGAAGGAAGCATCTCCGACCCCATAAAGTATATATAATATATTCTTGATCAGCATCAACAGCCGAGTCGATATAGCCATGTCCGTTTGTCAGTATGAAGGCACAGATCTCAGTGATGGTAAGAGATAGAGGTTTGACATGTATGAGACATATGCTTCTTATGTCTGCAGGCAGATTAAGTATATTTTCAATTTTGGACACGCCCACTTTCGCCCCCGAAATTTAGAAATAACCTCATATCACCCACAGTTTTAAAGATAGATGGTTTATACTTTCTATACATATTTAGTAATAAAGATAACTTATAGATTCGCCAAAAGAATGGTGAAGATCGAATGAACGGTTGTCGAGTTATGCTCAAAAGGCTGTTCGCTGCTGCGTCGCAGTAGCAGCGCAGCATCAAAAAAAAAAATTTATGCTGAGCGTATAATTTCGTTGGTACAGAGTATGTTATGGTCGGGCTTGACCGACTTTCTTTCTTGTTCTATGTTTAGGTAAGTGAATGAAATACTTTGTATCAGTCGACTGAGAGTAAGCTGTATTTTCACTTATCGAGTTCTGAAATGAAATGATTGAAATCTACCTAGCTATATTTTGAGTTGGCTCAAATAGCCAGATAGTCAGCTTCTCAATCAGCTTCTCTTGTATTTCCATGTCTCTCAGATTGAAAGCTCAGGAAACTCTTATGAGATATCAGAACAGTGATAATGCAGCTAAGCATTCGAGTGACCATTTTCAAGTGTATTAAAACTTCGGCACCGACGAAACTAGCCCCGCTTACTAGTTTTATATTCTGTAAATAATAAAAATCGTTAGCCTGAATCCCGTATAACAACGTCAATTCCTAATTTGCTCATAAAATTTGTCCGCATTAAAACTCTCAAAAAGAATTTATGACATACCACACAGTTAAGGGGCATCTTCTTCACCCGTTAACCATAATCATTAACTATTTGCCAGCCACTAGCCAAATGGATGAGCCATAAACTTAGTTTTATGATTCATCATGGGCGCAGAACAACAACCAAACAGATAGAAACTAAATACTATGTTCCAATATCCATTTCATGTCAACATAAAGTTGATTAAGTGACAACTTCATATGGTAATAATGACTAAAGATGGGAGAATAAAGCAAAGTAAATCTTGGACTTAAACCAAAGAAAGAGATTTACATAAATAGCTTTTTATAAATCATCCAACGAATACTTTGACGGTTGTCATTTTCTTTTTAGAGGTTGAAGATTTGTAAGGCAAATTAGTCTCTTATCTTTTCTTCGCCTGCAATTTTTGTATCTGCATTTTGTTTTTGTTTTATTTGTGGCCTGCATTTTTATTACTTGTCAAAATACCACAAAATTTATGGCAAGTTTGGCAATATTTTTAACGCCAAACGCAAAGCAGTGCAAAAAATACATAAAAATGAAAGAGGAAAAAAAGTATGTATATATATACATTCCCATAAATCATTTGAGTGGAGTTGAGACTCCAACTCCAACTGGTTGCCAAAAGACGACAAAAGGAAATGCATAAAAAAATGAACGCAAATGCGGCGCATAAAAGTCATAAAAATGGAATTAGCCATACAGCAGACGGTTCTGGTAGCAGAACGAGTCAGCATGGGGGGGGTCAGTCGGGGGGTTGGAAGGGAAGTGGCTTGATAGTTGTGAAACTCTTAATTAGCACTAAACTAGAGTGCAAAAAATAATGAGTGAGGCAGATTTTTGCTATATGCCAGGATCATTTAAGCGTGCTTTTTAAATGCCAACTTTCAAGGTCTGGGACTTTTTTAATTAAATCTATTTTCCACAGTTAAAACAGTCAACGACTCATCATTACCTTTACCCATCTCCTCTCTCCATGTGGCCCTCCATTTGCAATTAAGACTGCAAGAAAAATCCATTAACGTGTTTATATAAAAAAATCATCACTTCCCATACACAGCCAGTTCTACCGCCAAATCACGATCCACTCCGTAAGCACTTACATAATCGGCCATATATTTTCCGCACACACACACACACACGAAAACCCATTTGCCAAAGTTTTTCAATTTTCCAAACGCTTCGCTCGCTGCCACCACCAAACACCACACAACATATTCAAAATCAAATAAATATAAGTCTCAGTCTCTGTTTGGGTAATTATCATAAAGCGAAATCTTGAAGCGCCAATATGAAACCCCACAGTCAAGGAGCAGAAGCTGCTGTTGACCATTTTGGTAAGTTCGTAACGATGCAACTTTCAATTTGCGTAATTTTCAACATGAAATACCATGACCAACTGATCCCTCGCCTAATGACTTTTGCCGTGTGATGCTATGAGAAATTGAGGGGTCCAGGCTAAAAAGCTAAAGGTAGACGGCCCTAAGGGGGTGTGGCTGTGTGTGTGTTAAGGTGCACGCTTGTCATAAAATGCTGCTTATTATGTTGGCTATTAATTTTTACAGCTTAGACGCGACTGTGGACCATTTGGACTATCTGTGTACCCCGAATGGTATTCGGTGTAGAAGCTCAGTGGGGCTTAGAGATGAGAGCGTGTTTTATTTGAGAATTATTCAAAGTTTTAGTTTCATGATCTTAGGGGCTTTGCCCTTATTAAACCTCATCTGAACTATTTGTTAACTTGAAGACTAATAATGAGAAAATTATGGCAGTAAAGTTTATTTGTCAGGAAGAGAAAAGAGGGCTTAGAAAGAAATAGAATGTAGAGTAGTATTTTTATTTATTTTATATATATATTTATATATATATTTATATATTTTTATATATATTTATATATATATATATATATTTTATATATCTTATTTTATAAAAAAGCTGAATCAAAACGAGAACGCAAAGCTAACTTCGTCTGTGTCGAAGTTTTTATACCCTTGCAATTGCTCGCTTAAATATTTTCAAAAAATACTCTTTATCCCATTTTCCGAACGATCGTTCGTATGGGAGCCATAGGATATAGTCATTCGATTTGTCCAAAAAATTTGTTAAATTATGTGAAACAAGCAAATACAAAATTGCAGAATGCTAACATTAAAAACAAATAAGTTTTTCTAACTAAGACTGTTTTTCAGACCTATCTTTTGTATGGCAGCTATACCATATAGTTGTCCGATTTTAATAAAACTTGGTAGAATTATTAAAAAACACAGAAAACTTATGAATACAAAGTTTGAAGACGTTTCCATTGAAAATAAAAAAGTTTTTCATACTAAAACTAATTTTCCAACCTATTGTTCCCATGGAAGCTATAAGATATAGTCATCCGATCCGTTAGGTTTCTACATATTAGTAGTGTGCAGCAAAAAGAAGACTCTGTGCAAAATTTAAGCTCGATAGCTGCAAAACTGAGAGACTAGTTCGCGTAGAAACAGACAGACAAAGCTCAATCGACTTAGCTCGTCACCCTGATTAAGAATATATAGAATATAGAAGAATATGCAAACTTCTACGCAAAATTATAATACCCTTTGCAGGGGTACAAATATCACTAAAAAATATTCGATATCCGATATATCGCCTGGGAATAATATTTTCGGTAGCGATTTCTTTCTCATTTCGATCATCCCTACTGTACAGAATAAGATTTTCAAAAGTATAAATGTAATCGATATCCGATATATCGCCTAGGAAAAGTATTCGATAAAAATATCGATATTTCTTTAGATTTCCCTATCTGTTACATAAAGTTACATATAACAGATTAAATTCTGGATTTATTTGTCTTCTTGTCATCTAGAATATGTGAAACCGGCCATTACTCTGCAAGCTGATGTAAGCAAAGTCGCCTTCTTCTTGTACAGTTTCCTAGTCACAGTTCTTCAGTCTTCCTTTCACCTAAGTTTCTGCACATTTTCTGATCAATTATAGAATTTTTTTTTAAAACTAAGATGGAAAGAAGTAATTATCTACCTTTGATGTATTAACCTTGTGTAAAGAGTAGCTTAAGCTTTATAATATTTGTGAACGAATGATGGACAAAGCAAAGTTGTGTCACGATCACAAAGAATCCCTTATCAGCATAATTGTTTCGCTTATAACTCCGGTGGTTTTGGTCCGATCTGATTGTAATATTGTGGATCTGACGGTTTTTGTTGAGGTCAAAGATCTGAGGGTTCAAATCTGAAACAAACTTGATCTGCGTACGGCATACATCTACCATCATGCAAAAATTTGTGGCTCTATCTCTTATAGTCTCTGAGATCGACGTTTTCATACAGACGGACAGACGGACATGGCTATATCGACTCGGCTGTTCATGCTTATCAAGAATGTATATACTTTATGGGGTCGGAAATGTTTCCTTCTCCCTGTTACATACATTCGCACAACTTCATGATCCCCCTATTCCCATTTTCAATAGAAACGGCGTATAAAAAGAGTGACTAATCGGAGGTATTTTCATAAGTAACAACACTTTTTTGACACACTGTACCTACTGAGCATATATTTTGATTGACAAACAGTATTTAACAGTCGGGCTTGACCGACTTTCTTACTTGTTTTTGTTTTATTTTAGTTTTTTTTTTCCCCCTTTTAAACATCACGCTCTCATCTCTACCGCAAAAACCTCGACCCCAGACTACAATTTTCATGACCAAAACGCAAACTTGTTGGCGCTCCATGGCAATTTATGACAACCAGGCGAAATGGGCAACGCAGTTGTGTGCTGTGCTTGTTCCTTTTGGTCGCATATCGCGTCGCTTTTATCGCAGATGTACAAATTTATTTTTGCGTTTCGGGCATCTGCTTCCTCAATGCGTCGCGAGGGGGGGGGGGATTACCCATCATTAGTACTAACAAGCCACATTACGCGGCTTGGTTTCAGGGTTCTAAGATAGTTGATACGTATGTTTGGTAGGCTCCACCGACATTGTCTATGTTTATTTAATGAGAATTTCTGGAATTTTTATTGCCCTCATGTGTGTGTGTGTGTGCGTGTGTGTGTGTGTGTGTTGGAGTAGGCGTACTTAACGTATTTTTTGATTTTTCATGGGTTTATTAAATTGTTTTATGTAATCGCATAAGATGGTCAAATGGTCAATGTGTGAGTGCGTGAGTGTGTGTCGGAGGTTCCAGTTCGGGAAATTGGCTACAATTGTTATGTGAATGGGGTTATGATTAGGCTTGGATGATGTGATGTTCTATTATGGGGGTTATTGCTGTACATGAGATGGCTGATTATGAGCACTCTTATTGGAATTTTACACAGGAAACTAATATGGACTTAGATTTATGTAATCAGTTGGGTAGCTGCAGTAATTTCTTACTTACTGTGCTGATATTTGGACCTTAGACTTGCAAAATTACATACCTGAAAGAGAGAGAGAGAATCAAATATTAGTAAGAACAAAGATTATACAAAGTTTGGATATGAATTTTCACATATTGGGAGAGAACCACTCTTCGAAAAGAGCTGCTAACTCGTTTTTTCCTTATTATTATATGATTATTCGACAGCGCTGCCAACTTGTTTTAGCAAACATGGAACAAGTTCACCTTTTTTAAGCTTTTTAAGGGAACTTTATGTCATTCCATTATTTCCTTACCGTTAAACTAACTGTTCTTAGTACAGAGCTGCCAACTCAGTTAAAAAGTTCTACAAGAGAGTTGGCAGCTCATTTTTTTAGACGCTTTTGTTTAAAAGAAACTGCTTTTCCATAGAACTGCAATACATTTTGCCATTTAAAACAAAAAGATGACTCTTTTTTTGTTTGTTAAGGACTTGTCCACTTGCTGTACAATTAATTTAGTATCAGGTCTCTGACAACTTGTTGTATTTCGCAACCAAGAAATGGCAACCAAATCAACTTTCAGCGACGGTATCTGTTAAGTATCTTTCCTTTCTATTTTTTCCCATCCATTGTTTTCTCTTTTCCATCTCTCACAATCACTTCACTCAACCCAGCTCGGTAGTCAACTTTGTGCCAACTATGTAAAGTAAACATTTTAATTAAGAAAAAGCCAAATGCAACTTTATTTATTTTCCTGTTTTTCGCTGCAGGTAAACTTCTTTTATATAAAACTGTATAATTAAATACAAATAACAATTAAGATATGTACCCCGTGTGTATTCCAAATATAATTCACTTTTTTTTTTAATTAAAAGCGACAAATCTGAAGCATAAAAGTTACTTATGGACCATGACGAAATTTATGAATTGAGACGTTAATTGTCAGCATCTATGAGTTTATGTTGCTGTGAGGGGGGGTGGGGAGGGAATTCACTTTTCAGCTCAGTTTGGAGCTGTCAATTTGCCGCCTGTCACATGAAATTGTCCAATTTTTTGATATGGAAATACTGAAATTTGTTTAGTGGGCCGATCGAAAATAAATTTCATATTTAATTGACAGTCAAAGGCAAAAAGTGGAGACAAAAAAAAAAAAAAGTGCTACCAATTCCATTAGCCCGACTTGTCAACGGCGGGAGATAATATTTTTCAGTACCCTGTAATGGGGTGAGAGGGGCTATATGGGCTTCACTGCTTGTTACAGTATTTATATGTATTTAAAGTGCTCTAAATATAACAAAAGTTGGCAGCTATTTTATTAAAATTAGTGTGAAAATGTTGTGGTTACATACGGTCACACTTTTTAATTGCCGTTAGTTTTCCTTTAAATTCAAAATTGAAAAAAAATAAAACTTTTTTTCATTCTGGTAAATAATAATGGGTAGAAATGGTCAAAAAATTGGCATAATTAGCAAAACACATTTCTCACAGAGCAAGAATATTGACACCAAAATTGTATAATTTGCTAGTGCTGTTCATTTGTTAGTTTATTTATGGTGAATGGCAAACCTTACTGAGCATTTATGTGGTTAACATACTCTGTACCTCCCAGAGTTTGTATTTATCTGGACGAAACATTCAAAGACTCATGGTCAAACTAAAGGCTATTCCGCTTAACATTAACATAGTCATAACATTACTGTACATAGTCGTCTCTTTCTCGCATACACCTAGTTATAAGACTACTCTGTAAGGGAACTGTTACGAGTATGCTCAAAGATACTCGACTAGATGAGTCTATGGTAAGCCGTTGTAGTGAGTAGAAGTGTAAAATAAAGAACATTAAAAGAGACTAAACCTGACTCGTCTTTGCTCTCACAGTGTTAAGGTGTGTGAAGTGCTGCCCAACGCTGCTTCAGCCAGTGCTGCCCATCATTAATGTTTGCTATGCCTATAACTCCACTATTGCTCAGCCGATCTTCATCATTTTCTCGGGAGGATCGTTAAATCATAATGATTACTAAATCCAGAAGATATGTACCTTCTATCTATATAACTGTGGGTGATAAGACTTTTTTTTTCAAATTTATATATCAATTTTTAAAACTATTTTTTTGCAATCCAGTTTTTTCCTCAAAACCTAACAAATTTCTTCATTCCATCAAAAGCATGCACTCGCTGAGTAGCTTTTCTTAATTCGAAATTTCGATTTCCTAAATTTGTTTACACCCACAGGGTATAACCTAGTCGACTACCCAAATTTTAGATTCTGTTTTGCTATTTCTCAATTTTTGTATGCTACCTTTGCCGCGATTTGACTACAAAGTCACCCCAACAGTTGTTCCTTTTTTTTTACCTGGTATCAGCTGGTCTACCCCTTTCCGCATATCTGATAAGTGGTCTCTTTCTCGTCTTGTGGTTGCATATGAGGTGTGTTTGTCGTCTTTGGCGTCTGTCGCTTTACCTAATGGCAACATGTTTTACAACATTATTAGACAGACCCCCGCCAAACCGGGGCCAACCTCCCATCGGGTTAACTGGCCAACTTTAATTACCAATATTTCCAGGTGTCGAATCGACGACCCACGGCATATGCCACATATTGCATTTTATGACAAGCAGCAGCAACAGCAGCAACCCACCAAAAACAAAAAAACAACCTCCATTTACATATACAAACCGTAACTTTTTATGTGGTAGCTGCTTCTGGCTAATTAGCTAGTTTTGTGACAAACACTTCTAAATGGCAAACGATTTGCCTGACTCATTGATTTATTAATTCGATGCGAGATTTAATTGAATTGTCGGTTGTGGTTAATGTGTGGACTTTGATAAGCCTCTTAAATGTCTCTGGGACAATAGACGAAATAATTCTGGTGATTTTAATTGGAAAATTCCTGGTGAAAATGCCTTGCAATATAGATGAATCATTAAAGCGGCTTATGTGTAAAATGCCGACTGTATAGTTTGTGATAAGACATTAAACATGTATTGACATTATAACGCCATATCAGGTTTTTGGTTTGCACAAATTCGATTAGATAACTATGGTTTTGTTTTGATGATGACTGATGGCGTGCTTAAATAACTTAACATGGCTTTAGATATTAGGTGTGAAGCTAATAAATAACAATTGTAACTGTGACTAAAACAAAAACTGACTTTTTGGCAGAGCCCAGATGATGTATAAATTTAAAGCAAACCAATTGTCAAACAACAACAAGCAACAAAAGTAGAAGGATAGGATTCAGTTAATGCCAAGTCCTCTGTTTGTATGTAGGGGTATTCGTATGCTCAGCCTAGGTATTATATAGAATTTGTAGAGTAACACCAGAATACCTACTAAAAATTCTATTCAAAACTTGGTTTGTTTGAAGTTCTGTGGGAATTATGAAAAGTTAAAATACTGAAAAAACTAATGATTTCACTCCTTATTACAAAAAATAGAGGAAAGGCTCGGACGAAGTTCTCACGAATTTGAAGGACATATCCACTGAAAACAAACAAGTTTTTCTCACTAAGACTGTATAGATGTCCAATTTCGACTACACTTAGTGGAATCATGAAAAAGCTTGGCAAACTTAGAAGTACAAAGTTTGGGGCGTTTTCTTTAACCAAAAAAAAGTTTTTCTTTAAAACTATTTTCTTGACCGATCATTCATATGGCAGCTACAACCTATAGTCATCGGATTTGGATAAAACTTTAAAGAATTTTGTGAAAGCATATATATATATACTATAAAGATGTCCGATTTCGACCAAATTTGGCATTGAATCATGGCGAAGCATTGAAAACTAGTAAATACAGAGTTTGAAGACTGTTGCACTAAAACCAAAAAAGTTTTTCTGACTAGAACTAGTTTTCCGACTGATCGTTACTATGGCAGCTATATGTTATAGTCATCCGATCCGGCCGGTTCCAACAAATGTGTAGCGTATTTGCACCAGAAGAGTCAAGGGGAATCCCCTGGGAAGAATCTAACCTAGAAGCTATGGACTTACATTAGATAGGCCATGCTTTTAGCTTAAAATAGAATCCATTGTATATTCTCAAGATAAAGAACGCTGGAGAACCAACAAAAACCGGAAATTACGTGTACTTAGGACTCTTGGTCAGTTTAAAAGTATACTTAAAAAGTTTTTGATTCACACCATATCGAACCTCCATCTCATACAATCTCTGAGATCTGAGGAGCATGTTTGGTATTTAGAGAAATGTTTTAGTCGAGAAAGCTTTTACTTTTAAAGAAATGACAGTCATACTATACTTAGATACTATTGAACATGACTCAAAAACTTTATGCATAAACAGTTGCTATCAATCAAGAATATATAATATATATATATATATATTCTTAATGGGACTGAAAATGCTTCCTTCTGGCTGTTTACATACTTTTGCACAAACTTATAATACTCTATGTGGGAGACATGACGTTTTTTCCAAATTTCGGTGGTGAGAGGATGAAAAAAAAACTGTAGCCTTAAGTTCAGTTCAGAAGTTCATTCTAAAACACAGCGAGAATCATGAAGTAGATTCTGCCAGTTGTAGATTTATGACTGAAAATCCAGCCCTAACTTCCCTTCAGTTTGGCTCAATACGGAATTATAGCTGAATCAGTCCTGACTTGAAAAGGCTGGTTTCAGTACCAAGCATTTCAGTTATGAATAAGGCAACCTTCTCACTGTTCGACACATGAGCCATAATAATCAAGTAGTTTTCTGTTATATATTGTTTGGCCCTTGTTTATGAAAATCCAGATCATAAAAAGATTATCTTGGGCTGGATTTGTGTTTAATATCCTTTAAAATCATCAAAAGTTATCATCCTTTGGATGATTTTCAGCTCCGTTGCATTTTTCAATGAATATTTAAGACACATTCATTTCAAATGAATACGGGAAATCATCCAATGAACATTTTGTGATATCCTTTTTTCTCTGCGCGGGTAAGTTTAATGGGTATAGCTGAAATCTGTACTGAAGTCAGCAATGTTTTAATGCTCCGGTTTGAGCTCAGCACTGAAAAATTCAGTCCCAAGGCAAATGCAATCAATCTTAGACGTTGTCAAAAGTCGGTTAATCCCGGATTTTCTCATTTCAAGCACACTTAGGATAGGCTTGATCTTGAACATCTAGGATCCAGTACGACTTTTGCTTGAAATAATCACACCTAATAGGCTACTCACACTTTTTCAAACACTTAAGTTTTATATTTAAAGCAGAACTTATGATTACATTCCCTGAAAAAAGGACTTTTAAGCAGTAAAACATTTTTTTTTTTATAGATTTTTTAAACTTTTTTGTATATTTTTTTGTGGATTTTCTTATTTTTTTTTTGGGTAAATAAAATAAATAAAATTCGTTGAAAAATAATTTCCTGTTAGGTAAAATCACTGCACAATTCACATCATTTTTATCCTTGGATATATCCTCATAGTTTTTTTTTTTTAGCAGTGATGATGGTGATGAGAACCATTATGATGGTCAAAGTGACCATGTCCGTGTCCTCCATGGTGGTGGTGGTGATGATCATAGTGGCTGCTATACGACGGTGGTCCGTGATGATGATGATGATGATGTGGCGGCGGAGGTCCATGGTGGTGGTGGTGGTGATGCGGGGGAGGCGGTGGATGTCCATGATGGTGATGGTGGTGTTGTCCATGGTGGCCCAAGTGCAGGCCCAAATGGATACCGAACAGACGATCGTTGTGTGGTCCAGACATATTGCGTTGCTTACTTCTCAGTGGTTAGAATAAAACTGTACTGAAACGTAGTGCCAAATCGCCTATATATACATATTTGATCAGCAGAATGGACTCTGCGATAAGATAAGATTCGGTCATATCTTATCATTGAAATGGAGGTGTGTTCATTGATTTTTTTGAATAACACCAACAAATGAATCATGGTGATTCACAATGGTGTAAAAGATGTTATAAAGATAACAACTAACTAGGGCCAAGTGTGGGGGGTAATCTTTTTGGTAATAATTTTTGTCGGTACTTCCCTGTAATGTAATGATTCAGTTTAACAAAGAACCACTTTAGGTATATCTAACGGTAGAGTGGGTGAAAAGGGTAGGTAGAAGACACATTTTCGACCCTATAAAATGTATTTTTATTTGATCAGCGTGTTGATCTTCCCCTAACTTTACCTCTTATATCAATGTTAATGTTTTTAACATGATTATTAAGGTAAAGGACGCGTGTGGTGCAGTGGGTAGTGTGTGTAGCTGCTGTGCAAGAGGTCGTGGGTTTGATACCGCCTCGGTATATCGAATGAAAAAGTTGTTTCTTTATGAAACTAGAGTCTAGAGCTAGACTTGATAGAACTACACAGCAAAAAAAATCCGAATTCGGGACTGAAAATGGGGTGATCCTGGGGCATGCTTGATCTTATCCTAGTTTTCGGGATCAAAAAATAAACTAAGTGGAAGTAAAATCAATCTTTTTCCGGGATCAGCTCAAGAATATTTATATTTATATATAATATATAAGTTTTTAATCCCGTTTCGGATTGATTTTCTTTTCGAATGTAGAGTTTATAAGACCCGGTCACCTTTACAAGCTATGGGCATTGGCTTTAAAGTTAAAAAGCTTCTCAAACGTTGCTGCTCACATTCGTCTTTCAACTGTAGGTTCCTTTCTGTAAAGAAAACAACTTCACACCCGGTCACCTTTACAAGCTATTGTCGCCAGCTTTGAGCTGACCTAGGAAAAAGCTTCTCAAACGTTAATTCTTGTAATAATCTTAATAAAATCTACCAAAATATGGTGAAAATCCTAGTACGAGGTATTTTAAAGTCGTGGCTGCGGCTGACATTCCCTTTTGTTTGCCACTTTTGGGATATAAAAGCAACAAACTAAATACAAGACGCCGGCGACGACAATAATTTCCGCCTCGACTGCAAAAAGTGCGAAAAATACAGAAACCAAAAAACCAGAGACACCACGAAAAAAGGGGCCAGAGAGGGTGGGAAAAAGCTTTTGTATGGAAATGGGGGTGGCTTGGCTTAAGGTGGGTTGTAGTCGTTGCGTCATATCAAAAGATTTTTAGTGCGTTGCCCAAGACTTGACAATAACTTTTGCTGCTCTGAGCCCTTTTAATGGTGTCTGTGTGTGTGTGTCAGAAGAGAATGCGGGGAGGTGGGGGGGATGTAGTTAAAGTCTGCGGTGAAGGTCTGATAAACTGCGTTAGAAGTTATAAAGCGATTAGAAAGTGTCTGACAGTCCTTGGGAGTTCCCGGAGGAGAATAAAAAGTTTTTTTTCTCTTTTCTTTTTGACGCTGTATCAATTTAATGCGCCGGGGCGTAAGACGATATGGGAAATGAGGTGAAAGGGAAAGCCGAAGCCGGAGCGTTGGCAGGTAATACATAAATTTGATTTTATGGAGTTGGCTTTAAAAGTACTTTGGCCAAAAAAAGTTTTATAATAATGTTCCGGTTGTTTATTGGCCAGAAAAGAAACAGAAGGAAATTAAATTAAAAATATTTTGTCATTTGCTACTCTCCCCCTCCTGCCTTTCATGTTTACACTTTCAATAAGAGTCTACTTTAGTTTGATGTCCCTTACTTAGTCCACAAATTTAATGTGCCCCCCCTCTTTTGTCAACAACTTGTGTTGCATTTATTTGGACTTGTTCATATGCTGAGTCTGATTTTTGCCTTTGTGGATTGTCATGAGCGGGTTTCTCCCTTGGTCCTCGTCACATAATAACTTTATATATATGCTTTTTTGGCTGCTGCATTTTTGCATAGTCAGACCCGGTTGGTACCGGGTTGAGAGTTGCGACAGAAGCAGAAAATGTCGAAAAACGTTGCAAATTATTATGGTCTGTTGCATTTTTATGGGTTCTTTGTTCGGCGAGAGCGGGGAGATTGTGTGCGGGATATGTGTCTGTGAATTTGAGCAAGGAAAATGCACAGAAATTTTCCATTTACAGGATTTGGGTGTAGTGATTTCGGTAGCCTGT
This sequence comes from Lordiphosa andalusiaca, assembly GCA_035044965.1. Classification (NCBI taxonomy): domain Eukaryota; kingdom Metazoa; phylum Arthropoda; class Insecta; order Diptera; family Drosophilidae; genus Lordiphosa; species Lordiphosa andalusiaca. Next base: position 49,898 of record JAWNNM010001363.1, on the reverse strand, counting down.
TGACAGTGACGACGTCAGCCCCCTTGGAAGCACTAAAATTTTAATGGCATCTGATTAATAAGGAAAGCTGGTATATAGTTCTTATCTTAAAAAGGTTTTTAATATTGTATTCGCATCGGCTTTGAAGGAAGTTACCCCACAGAAGTTGATCTGTGGGTCTTTAGTATATCTGCTCATATCAATATAAAGCCAAAATATCAAACTGATATTCTGGAGCATATAAAATCAATATTTTAAGATCAAATTGCTATTTTCTAATGTCATTCCATCTCAAAAAATATATTGGAAGTTACAGATTAATCATTCTATACCACTTCCACTTCACTTTGCTTTTCTGGCTATGTATTATACAGAATATTAGAGAATCAGAAACAACAAACTAATAATTTTGATTATTTTATTTACTTCAGAACTGAGAACCTCTTTCACTTAACAACATCACACAAATCAGTTTAAGGAAGCAAATCTTGCAAGATTTTTGGGATCTACAATCTCCTTTTTTTAGTTTTGTACTCAAATTCTTTAGATTAAACAAAACTCAGCTCAATGGTTTCCCACTTTTCCACAACTTATAAGCAAAAGATGATGGCTTATTAAAGATAAATGACAAGAAATTGTTGAATATTTTGAGTCAAGTAGTTTAATTTAAAGGTTGTACCAAATCTCTAGACAATACATTACCCTGTATTCAAGAAACTATGGTCCTGTAGCATTTATTTCAATGTTGAAAGGAACTTAACTTAAAATTAAGGTAAGACAATCTCAGAAACAATTTCCTGATAAAAACAACCTAAGTTTGGTTATCTTTGATCTGTAAGAAAAGATCTGAGACATCTTGGGGCTTGTACTAGAGATCTGTATGGATGAGCCTTCTCAGTTTTGCAGAAACTGTCGAACTGTAAGACTCTAGAGGTATTCTTTGGTAGCAAGCTGACGTCCACCTGCTTGTATTGATGCGCGGAAAGCGAGTAACTATCTAAAAAGCAATGAGGTATGACTTTGACAAGCATTTGTGTTGAATACATGTGGTTTGCAGAATGCATTTTGTTACCGGAGGCTATAACTCGGGTATTCTATCGATTAGCAAGATGAACACACTATGAATCCCTAAACCAGACTAAAAGTTAAACCATTTGTATACCCTTGCAGAGGGTATTATAAAATAGTGTGGATATTTGTAACGCATAGAAGGAAGTATTTCCGACCAATTAAATTGTATATATTCTTGATCAGCACGACGAGCTGAGTTGATGTAGCCATGTCTGTCTGTCCGTCCGTTTGTTTCTATGCTTTCTGCTCCGTCATTTTGAAAGCCATCTTCACCAAACTTTGCACGAATTATTTTAGTACAAATACGCTGCACATTTGTCGAAACCGGCCGGATTGGATGACTATAGCCTATAGCTGTCATAGAACGATTGGTCGAAAAACTAGTTTTAGTGAGAAAAACTTTTTGGTTTTTAATGGAAACGCCTCCAAACTTTGTATTTCTTAATTTGCTATGCCGTCCCATGATTTAACTAAGTTTGGTTTATATCGAACATCTATACGGTAAAACTGTCATAGAAAAGTAGTCAAAAAAATAGGTCTTAGTGAGAAAAACTTTTTTGTTTTATATAGAAATGGGCCTAAAATTGGCATTTATTTATTTGACATGCTTTTACACAATTCTACAAAGTTTAGTCAAAATCCGATGACTATAGCATATAGCTGTCATAGGAACGATTGGCCGAAAAACAAGTTTTAGTGAGAGAAACTTTTTTGTTTTCAATGGAAACGCATCAAAACTTTGTATTTCTTTGTTTGGAATGCTTTTCCATGATTTCACAAAGTTTGGTCGAAGTCGAACATCTATATAGTATAGCTGTCATAGAAAAGTTGAGTCAGAAAAGAAGTTCTAGTGAGAAAAACTTTATTGTTTTCAAAGAAAACGCCTCCAAACTTTGTGTCTCTTAGTTGGCTATGCTTTTCCATGATTCCACTTAGTTTGGTCGAGATCGAACATCTATATAATATAGCTGTCATAGAAAAGTAGGGTCAGAAAGTATTCTAAATGAGAAAGACTTGTTTTTATACTCTGTACCGTAGGTACACAGAGTATTATAAGTTTGTGCGAAAGTATGTAACAGGCAGAAGGAAGCATCTCCGACCTCATAAAGTATATATATTCTTAATCAGAATCAACAGCCGAGTCGATATAGCTATGTCCGTCTGTCCGTCCGTCTGTCTGTCCGTATGAACGCACAGATCTCAGAGATGGTAAGAGATAGAGGTTTGACATGTATGGGACATATGCTTCTTATGTCTGCAGGCAGATCAAGTTTATTTTCAATTTTGGCCACGCCCCCTCCCGCCCCCGCAATTTAGAAAAAACGTCATATCTCCCACAGTTTTGAAGATAGATGGCTTGTTCCTTCTGGACATATTTAGTTATTATGATAACTTATCGATCCGCCACAGGAATGAAGAAGATCGGATGAACGGTTTTCGAGCTATGATCAAAAGACAAATTTTCTTGGTACAGAGTATGTTATAGTCGGGCTTGACCGACTTTCTTTCTTGTTTTTCAGTGGAAATGTCCTTCAAATTAGTTAGTAAAACGTGCTGAAAGGGTGTACAAACTTCAGCAGAGCCGAAGTTAACTTTCCTCTATTATTTTTGTCTGATTTAATCGTTCAAATGGTTTTCACTATCTTTCAAGTCAACTTACCCACTACTGAAATGAACTTGTTGATTTACAAATCTTTAAAAAATTCCCACCCTTAACTTGCCTTAAAGCTCTCCACACATGATGTCCCATCTGGCGGCTTGCCAATTAAGTTTTCAATTTCCTGTAACTTCACTTCAAAGACTGCACACCCCTCACCCCCGCCGCTGCCAAAAAATGTATGACTTGCCTGGAGGGCAGACATGTTATATGCCTATGGTCTGTGATATAAGCGAATCTACCCCTAACCTTAAACTCAACATTTGTTTTGCCTTTGCATTTTTCTGTTGACATTTCATTATGGCGTTACTCCAACAGAAACCCCCCACGCCCCCACAAAGATGCCAAAATGAGGGTTGCCATAATTTTGCCAGCTCACGTAATAAAAATAATAATAATATTTTGATTTCTCCTTCCACCCTCCCTCCCACCCCCCCACACGCGTGTCTGCAATTTACGATAATTGCCTTGACTTGTGACATTTTCAATTAATTCGCGTATTTTAGCCATCGACACTTGTGAATGGAATTCCAAGTAATTAGCTGGATTTATGTGAGGAATTTGCCGCCCCTGGAAACGAAAAACAAAACTAAGAGAAACAAATATAAATGGACCGGCGTCAAATTATGGGAAAACATCCGCAATTTGTTGCTGAAAAATCATTGCTTATTGTTAATTTATTTCCTTTCCAAGCTTTAGAATTTCATCTTGGTTTTTTTTATATATATATATATATTTTTATTGACTTTACGAACTTGTACACGGATATGGCATTTCCGGACACACACACGACCTCAGCACCCGCCATCCCAGGACATTGACCAGAGAATGAAAAAAGGAAAACTCACAGCAACAACAACCATATAAAAAGCCTCACTCTGGCAGCTTTTTTTTAAGCGCCTTGGTCTGAGCTTGTAATGAACTTTTATTTGCATTGTTGCAAAAGGGGATGGGTAGATAGGGGAAGTGTAGACAAGTGTGCCACATTCTTGTTGAACTCAACCATAAGTCGATACACTTGCCGCCCATTTCAATTCATTCATTTATCCCATAAAGCAACAAGGACATGGACTTAGTTGCGGTACTAAAGGATTTCACCACCCCCAGCCATCGCCACCCCCAAATCGATTTATGGGCACTTCCGGGTTGAAATCACTTAAAAGAGCCAAAGCCAGATCCGGGTAGCTTGCTTGTTAGTTCCTTTGTCCTGGGGTTTTATATGCTGCCTTCTTTCCACTTCACATTTGTATTTTTTTTTTTTTTTTTTTGAGGTTTTTTAGAATCTAATGCATACACTTGCCCCGTATTCGCTTGTGCAAAACATTCTTTGCACAAATTTGTAAGCTTTATAAAATAAATATTGCAAAAACATTTTTTGGCCTTAGGATAAATGTTGAAGTTTTGAGGGATGATGACTTTTAGTCCAGTTTCTTATGATTTTTTGATGGGGGAGACAGTTCTATGACGATGCTTTGATTGAGTTATGGCTATTAGAGTAATTGAAATCGAGGGGGAAAATGTCACCCTTCAATTGAAAGACAATTTTGAGAGAAGTTCAAGAATTGGATGACTCACTCAAGTGGCCAGAGTTGCAGATCGAGCGAAAGCCGCAAAAGACAAGAAAGCTAAGCTAACTTCGACTGTGCCGAAGTTTTTATACCCTTTAATATTTTTTAACAATTTTGTTCCCACAACAACCTATTTTCCGACCGATTGTTCGTATGGGAGCTATATGATATAGTCAGCCGATTTGGACAAAAATTTGTAAAACTAGGTGAAGGCATGTGAAAATGAAAAATTTAAAATTACGGGAGTTTTTCTAACTTTCTAGGTTTTTCAGACCTATCTTTTGTATGGCAGCTATACCATATAGTTGTCCGATTTTAATCAAACTTGGCAGAATTACAAAAAAGCATAGAAAACCTATGAATTCAAAGTTTGCAATCGTTTCCATTGAAAAGAAAAAAGTTTTTCATACCAAAACAAGTTTTCCGACCGATTTTTCCTATGGGAGCTATGAGATATAGTCATTCGATTTGGTTGGTTCCTACATAAAAGAAGCGTGCTGCAAAATGAAAACTCTGTGCAAAATTTCATTTCAATAGCTTCAAAACTGAGAGACTAGTTTGCGTAGAAACAGACAGACGGATGGACGGACAAAGCTCAATCGACTCATCTCGTCAACCTGATCATGAATACATATATTTTATTGAGTCGGAAATGGTTATTTCTATGCGTTGCAAACTTCTTGGCAATGCTATAATACCCTTTGCAAGGGTAGAAAAATAGACGAAAGTTAGTTTCGACTAATTTGTAGGGCATTTCCACTAAAAACAAACAAGTTTTTCTCACTAAGACTAGTTTTCTGAGTATTTTTTTCTATGACAGCTATACTATATGGATGTTCGATTTCGACCAAACTTAGTGGATTCATGGAAAAGCGTAGCAAACAAAGAAATACAAAGTTTGAAAGTGATTTCATTGAAAACAAAATAGTTTTTCCCACTAAAACTAGTTTTTCGACCGATCATTCCTATGGCAGCTATAACATATAGTGAGCTGATTTTGATATAAATTTGAAGAATTGTGTGATGGCTTATAAAATAAATACATGCCAATTTTTAGGAGTTTACATGGAAAACAAACAAGTTTTTCCCACCAAGACTACTTTTCAGACTGGACTTTTCTATGACAGCTATACTATATAGATGTTCGATTTAGACCAAATTTGGTAGAATCATGGGAAAGCATAGCAAACTTAACAATACAAAGTTAGGAGTTGTTTTCTTTGAAAACAAAAAAGTTTTTCGCACTAAAACTAGTTTTTTGACCGATCATTTCTATCACAGCTATAACCTATAGTGAGCCGATTTTGATCAAACTTTGTAGAATTGTGTGAAGGCTTATAAAATAAATATATGTCAACTTTAAAGAGGTTTACATTGTAAACAAAAAAGTTTTTCTTAATAGAAATATTTTTCAATCTAACTTTTCTATGGCAGCTACACTATATAAATGTCCGTTTTCGATCAAACTTAGTGGAATCATGCAAAGCATGGCAAACTACCAAATGAAACGTTTGGAGGCATTTCCCTTGAAAACAAAAAAGTTTTTCTCACTAAAACTAGTTTTCCGAACGATCGTTCCTATGGCAGCTATATGTTATAGACAATCGATCCGGCCGGTTTCGACAAATGTGCAGCGTATTTGTAAAAAAAGACTGTGTGCAAAGTTTGGTTAAGATAGCTTTAAAACTGACGGACACGGCTAAGTCAACTCAGCTCGTCCTGCTGATATAAAATATATATACTTTATACGGTAGGAAATGCTTGCTTCAAACTTACAAACATCTAGACAATATCAATGTACCCTCTGCAGGGGTATAAAAAGAGCCTCAACTAATCTCCTAATTGGCTCAAAAACAAAAACAATTGCCATTGTCATCATCAATCTGTGATCAATGAACCTTTTCTGCACTTGCTTCACCCCCTACTTTCATCACGGGCAACTTTGAGACCCCAATTAATCCCCCAACCTTAAATCTCTTTCTCTTTATCTTTGACAGCTTTCCACCTCCACCACCCAACCAACTCTTTCATCTTCTAACCCACTGAATCTTTTTTCAGAATTTTGTAATCAATTTTCTGAAATTGCATGCCACTTAATTAACCCTCGGGAAATAGTAATTAACCCTTTACTTTGCGCTTGGCACATAAAAAGCAAACAAACACAAAAACTATTCAACGCGTCATGAAACGGAAAGAAAAAAAAAGACTACAAAAGCGGGCAGCCAAAACTTTTTAGCACTTTTTCAGGGCTGCCAAAAACATGTTAAAGGTGTTGGCGTGGAACAAAAAAAAAAAAGTAAACTTTTTTGTTTTTTTGAAGTTGTGCCAATAAATTTTTCCGCCCCCTCAAAATGGGGTTAACAAAAGCGCGCGCATCTCACAGGAAAACTAATAATGAAACGCAGCACGCTGCAGTCGACAAGAAGCAAAATTATGACTGGGCTTAATTAAGGGAAAAGTTTTTCTCTTGGCACAATTGAAATCGAGTGGCCTGGCAGCGTTTTGAGCACTTTAAAAATGGCAAAAAAAAAAAAAAAACAGAAAACAGAAAGCAATTTACACCCTGCAGAAGAAACGATTTTTGGCTCACTCTCGTTCTTATCAAATTAGACAAAGGGGAGAAATTCTTGGCAAAGCAAAACAGCCTTTTAGAATGTGCCTTGAGGGTTGCTCTGGGGGTGGCTGGTTGAAGAAAGGTCAAAGGTGTTTGGCAACACCACAGGAAGCATTTGAATTGCCTTCCATCGATAAACCTGCCAAGCCAAAGTTTGTCGAAAAGAGATTTTAATGACAACGCAAGCAACCGCTGCGCTTTATGGGCACCGAAAAGACAATTTTCCGCATTGAATGTGGGCGTGTTTATTGTCGCCCCCACCAAAAAACACCAAACCCATGGCAGGATATTAGAAATAAACAGAAACAGCAGGAGGGCTGGGCTGGTAAATTTTGGGTATGCCTAAGTACCATGTGGTGAGAGACTGAGAGATTTCCAGGCGTTGATTGTATTTGGGTAAAGGGAACAGTTTAAAATGGGCTTTAAATGTTTTTGCGATTTTGTTTTTTTTTTTTTTGCCAACTTTAGCTGTGTCTGCTTTTAAAAACTACCCAGTTCTATCATCAGTAGACTTTCGAAAACCTATTTGAATATTTGACTAGGGGTTTAGCGATTTGGTTTGGTTTGAATATCTTTATAATTGTCAAACCAACTCTGATATTGTTTCAAACTGCAATTGAAACTTGTTCAAAAGCCTTTCAATTGGGGATGCAAACCGGTTCTGAACTGAACCGGTTTTGAACCAAATCGAACCGCTGATTCCAGCTGGTGAACCGAATCGCAAACCGAACCGGCTTCCTTTCAGAATTGCTAAACCGAACCGAAAATCACAAAAAAAACAAACGGTTCGGTTTGGTTCGGTTCACCAGCTGGAATCAGCGGTTCAGCTGATTCAGCTATGATTCAAGTTTGAGCCTAACTTAAGGTAATGATAAATAGGGTAATTAAAATGCATTCTACGTATTCTTTTCTAGCCGACATTCTCATTTTTCAAAGAGAACTTATAGACAAGTTCTGGAAATCCAACATAAGAAACATTGGACATTCTTCTAAGGATTTTAAAGATATTTAAATGGATTATAAGAATTAAGTTTGAAACGTGTTCGAAAAGTCGCACATTACATTGCACGGTTCAGTAAGTTCCAAAAACCATGTAATGAACCGAACCGGCGGTTCAGAAACTGTGTGAACCACTGAACCGAACCAGTACTTATTTTCGAGTGGTTTGCATTCCTGCTTTCAATATTAATTCCCTGCTCATTTCATGTCATTCACAATTTCAACTTTAACCTCACCTTACCAAACAAACTTTGTTCAATTGCAAAAAGGAAAAAAACAATTCAATTCGTGTTTTTCATTTCAAATTTTTTGTTGTGTTTTGCCTCTCCCTCTCTCTGTTTCCATCAGCTACAATTAGGAACCTTCTGTTTCTGTTTCCGACAAGAACAACCTCCTCCTCAAATTCATTAGTCTTTGTCTGGACATTCCGTATCCCGCATCATTAACATTGCTTTTCACACTTAGCCGCCTCATTTTCTGCGCTTTTGCCATTGTTGCCTCTTCTGGTGGTCATTGGCCCAAAAAGTCTCGCGTTTTCTACAGTTCTTCAAAATTGTTTTTTTTTGCCCCTGAGCGTTCAGAGTGGTTTGTTTCGGTTCATATAAATTTGAATTAATGATTTTAATTGCCACAAATTAGTGGGGACCACCGAAGATATGAGGAGTTTATAATGATCCAAGCCGTTACAATACAATTTTTAGTTTTGTTTAATTATATGTCAAAAAAGGGAAAGATTGCCAATCTAGGGTTAATTAATTTTTTTTTTAACTCAAGAGTTCAAATTTATGACTAGCGCTCAATTATTTAATAGGAAAAGCAATCAAAATTGTACAACAACAACAACAACAACAACAAAATGAAAAATAATAAAAATGACATTAGGCAAATGGAGCACGTAGCAGTACTGTGACGGAAGGAATAACGACTGACTCAGTGGCTTTATGTGGCATAAACAAAATATAAAAATGAAATCAAACAAACAATCTGCCAAGAGAGCGGAATACAGAAGCGGCTGTTTACCGAAACGCGCACAAGAGATGCGCGAATGAAAGAACAAAAAAAAAACAACGAACCACAATGTAATAAACAAGCTGAATATGAATGGAAGGGCAGGAATTTTAAGGGAAGCCGAAGATGGGCATACTCTGGATAATATGGGAGAGGGAGTATTTATATTGGGAAGGACATACTTCGCTTACTCAAGGGATTGACTTAAACATTTTAGAAAAAAAAACCAAAAATAATTTCTTGCATTTGAATAAATTTTTGCCTGAGCTTCTCTCAATCTGTTGGCTTTTGGGCTGTTCACTTTCGCACCAAAGAAAGGGACCTATAGTATTACGCAGAATCCGAATGGCAAATTTAAAGAAGCTTTTCGAGGCTTAAAAGCTGTCGAAAGTTACTTAAAAGCTGTCGACAATAGCTTGCGAAGGTGACCAGGTGTGTACATTTTTTGTCATTAGATATCCAGAGATCTTGCATAACGGGCTACTCGCTGCGCCACACCGGTCACCTTCACAAGTAGAACAAGAAAGAAAGTCGGTCAAGCCCGACTATAACATATGTACTCTGTACCAAGAAAATTGATTTTGATCATAACTCGAAAACCGTTCATCCGATCTTCTTTATTCCCTTTGCGGATCGATAAGTTATCCTAATAACTAAATATGTCCAAAAGGAACAAGCCATCTATCTTCAAAACTGTGGGAGATATGAGGTTTTTTCTAAATTGCGGGGGCGGCAGGGGGCGTGGCCAAAATTGAAAATAAACTTGATCTGCCTGCAGACATTAGAAGCATATGTCCCATACATGTCAAACCCCTATCTCTTACCATCTCTGAGATCTGTGCGTTCATACGGACAGACAGACGGACGGACAGACGGACATGGCTATATCGACTCGGCTGTTGATGCTGATCAAGAATATATATACTTTATGGGGTCAGAGATGCTTTCTTCTGGATGTTACATACTTTTGCACAAACTTATAATACTCTATGTGCCTTCGGTACAGAGTATAAAAATCTAGACCATTGCATATTCATTATTTACATTTTCATAGTTCCGGAAAAATTTGGCTGTAATTCAGTAATATTCCTACCTCGGCTGAAAGCCTCTGTAATGGTTTTACTTGGGTACTTCCTGCACAGAATAAAAGATCCAAAAATGATCCATTTGGAAGAGATATGTCTTAAATATATTTCTAATCATCCAGCGGAGCTGAAGAATCATCCAAATGATCTTAATTTTTCATAATCTTTGGATGATTTTTAGCTCCTTCGGATATTTAAGACAAGTCCCTTCCAAATGTCCCTTTATTCTCTGTGTGATGCATAAAAATAACGCCAAGCTGTTGCCACCAAATACCGATCAAGTACGATTCTGGGCAATAGTCTATTATAGTGGGAGTAATTCTCGTGCATGAATCGTGAGTGAAGCCAAACGCTCTATAAATGATACGTGTGTAGAGACTGTAAGTTCGTGAATCTTTTGTGACTAAAGAAAATGCGTTCACAATGCAAACATATAGTTTTCTTGGCCTTCACTAACGGGTATGAGTCAATAACTACTGCTAGAGTAAGTTGAAATTTCTATACGCATGCTCAATAGTCTTAATCGTCAGTTCTAAAAATCTACATCAGCGAAATCATCAAGTAAGGGCAAAGTCCAACAGCCATCTCTACATGCCAGCATTGTCATAACTGCTTGGGAATTCCAGAGCAACATGAGTGCAAAATTCGATGGCGCTGTCCGCTTGATAGTTTCCCCACACACCCGTCAACAGTGAGAGTGGACTCTATGGTATTCTTTCAAATGTACTTGCTCTCCTCTTGCATTTTCTTTACCTAAATCCTCTGGCCTGAAAACACCGAACTGAGATCGAAGTTATTTCAATTTCAAAAGCGAAGTTTTGCAAATTTTCAGAAGTGTTTTTCTTCAAGACCGTTCATATTTTAATAATTCGATCTGTTTTTATCTAGTTGTGTTATTAAGAGGCAAAGTTAAAGAACATTCTAGTTTGGGGGTTTTAAACGGAAGATTTTGTCATTCATCACGGATCTGAATTTACGTTGAATACGTTGAATCAGACCTTTTTCGGTAATTTTCCATGGGATGCCTTACTAGGCTGAGATTCTAGGGTAGAGTAGATACAGTTATAAATACTCAGATTAGTATTCAACCCTGATAAATTCAGCAATACAGAGCAGAAGTCAGACGTTCAATGCCTAATTCAAAGTTCATTTTTGATTGTGGTTTCAACAAAAATCAATTCATTTCTAACAAATCCAATAACTTTCGTTACAAACCGTCTAGAAGAGTATATTCCTTGGAGCTAAGATATGAAAGGACTCGGCACAAGTAAACGTAATGAAAGAAACGAAAAGAGACTTCGACTTCTCTCTCTCTCCCTCCTCCTTACTGTTGTTTTTCCCTCTCTTTTTGTCTGCATGTAGTAGCCATGACAACAAGCTGGCAATAGCGGCAACATGTAGTCATGTACCCAATGTAGCGACAACATCGCGGTATCTCAGACGGCGTATCAGTTGCGGACTCCACGCGGCGGGGCTCACGCACGCTTCCCCGCTTTGGCTTGGCTTGGCTTCTCTGGTGCTGTCGCTGGTCGCCATAGACGTCATCTTCGTCATTGGCAGCCATTTTAGCTACCGGTTTTACGCGCCAAAGTGCGCGTAACTTTTGTCGCATGCCATTCAACGCACATTGTTGCTGCTGTTGATATTGCTGTTGTTGTTGTTGTCCTGCGAGTTGGTCAACAGTTGTTGGCCTGGCCAATAACTGCATTATTCGTTTCTTCAGTACCTTTTGCCGTCTTTTTGAATTCCATTTCACTGTTTTCAGGGCATACTCTCTCTCGGGGAATGAAGTTTCATAACTTTGCTGTGAGACAGCGGGAAATTGTTCTTAGAAAAGAACAGGGTGATTTTTTTGAAGGGTTTATAAATGTAGACATTTCGTGGTTTTCAAACATTTTTGGAAGTAAACAGAATATTTAATTTTAAACCAACTTTTTTTATGGTTGGAAAATTTGAGTAATTTAAGTAAGTTTTTGTTTTTAACGATAACGATAACGGTAACGATAACGATAACAATAGCGACAACAATAGACATAATAATAGCGATAACGATACCGATAACCATAATGATACCGATACCGATAACGATAGCCATAGCAATAGACATAATAATAGCGATAACGATACCGATAACCATAATGATACCGATAACGATAACGATAGCCATAGCAATAGCAATGTTTTGTTTTTGTTTCAACATGAAGAGAAAAATCTTAAGAAAATCAAAAATGCTTTACAACAACCACAATGATACCGATACCGATAGCGATAGCCATAGCAATAGCAATTTTTTGTTTTTGTTTCAACATGAAGAGAAAAATCTTAAGAAAATCAAAAATGCTTTACAACAACCATAATGATACCGATACCGATAACGATAACGATAGCCAAAGCAATAGCGATATTTTGTTTTTCTTTCATTATGAAGAGAAAAATCATAAGAAAATGAAAAATTCTTTACAACACTTCAATTGTATGTCAGGTCTATCATTTAGCTTGAATTTTCTAAGTGTACGCTCGATTTTACATATGTATGCTGTGTGTGTGCTTATTCTTTCGGTCTCATCTTTTCTTTTCTGTGTTTGTGTTTGGTTGTGACAAATTGGTTTTGTTTATTGCTGCTGCTTTTTGCTTGCTTGGCTTATGACAAATGAGCGCTGCAGTTCGATGGATTGCCAAAAATCGTCGAAAAGTAATAAATGTGCATTCGAAATCGCTCGCTTGGGGCCATTTGTTTAAGGTTTAGTTTCCGCTAAAGAGCATTTTCTGCTGCGACTTGTTCTCTTTTGAAGTTGAAGTCTTTGTTTTTGTTTTTTGTTTATGAGTGTTGCTTACCAGCAAAATTTTAGTCAATTTAGTCTGTCGATGTTGGACGCATCGTCGCCTCGTATGTGACTTGCATGAATTGGCATTGGCATTTCATTTCATTCTCTTTCATTTCATTCAAGACGGCACATCTTTTTTCCTCCTTTCTTTTTTTTTGTGGAATTGGCCTGTTTGATGTGTGTGTTTATTGGCAAGGCAACCTTTATGGAATTTTCTACAGCTTTTCGTGCAGCTCATTAGATTATGTATAGAATACAGAGAGAAGCCCTTGGGGGCCGCCTGTCGACTGCACTTGCATAACATTTTCTTTTAAGCTGAGTCAAAAGCACTTTTCGCTGACCAAATGCATTTGCCACACTCCCCCCACACCCCACCCCACACCCCGTGGCATAAATCATTCATACGCCAGGCGGTGTTCAATGCCATATCGATAAGTTCTCTCTCTTTCTGAGGCTATGCCCACTAATGCCCATGCTCAAGCAACGAAGTCCCGGACTTGGACTTGGATAAATTATGTTAATTTCATAGCCAGTTGGTTGGTTTCTTTCTGCTGGGCTCTCCTCTCGTAATAACTTGACAAATGAAAGAAAAACGCTGCCGCTCTTAGACGACGATGCGGCATATAATTTTGCAAAAGCGCAACAAATTGTTAATTTTCTTTTCGTTTTAGTCATGCTTTTTTTTTTTCTTCGTCTTTTCTTTCTACTTGGCTTCTTTTGGTATCTTTTCAGTTAATTTGCATATTTTTGTGCCAGTTTTAAATTAGAAATAATTGTTGAAAGAAATACAACAACAACAAAAAGGAAGAATAATAAATGCCAGACAAGTGAAGCAAATTGTTGACTTGGTTTGAATAAATTTGCCACAAAAAAGTAAGAGAAGTGGGTTGCCATTTGAGTTGCAAAATGGATCAATCTTCGTGCATGAAAAAGGATGACCTCGTCATTTGCAAATGTCAAGTAAATAACTAAATCTGTGACCAATCGGAGCTTTATGGTGAGATGATCCAGTAAATCAATTTTTAAAATGGTTATGGCAGGCGATCTCGTTCACTTTACCAAAATTCGTGGTGTCCACATTTCCGCATCATAGCCTGAAGCATTGATCAATAAGATACGTTTGAACTCACGTACCGGAATCAATATTAATACTTGAAATTTTTGATCTACGATCGCAGCTTAAAATAGGAGGCATGCAAACTGGACCTCAACTGAACCGATCCAAAACGAACGTACCGTATTGCTAGTTCATGAAGTTAAACGTTTCGATTCGGTTCATAATATACAGAAAGATGCCCTGCTGGTTCACTTTAAAAAAACAATATTCGATACCTGCATATTATATTTAATATCCCAGAGCTTGCAAAATCGGAGCTGCAGCAAACTGGCTTTAAAACGTTCCGGTTCGAACTCAGAAATCCCACTGTTATTTTTATGTGAACCGCTTTCTAAATAAATGCTGAACCCTAACCTGTTCCGAAACTTAAAATTCAGTTCGGTTCAATAAAAGTGATAAACTTGCAAATGTTTGATCTTCTTTGCACTTCATCATGCTATCAATTTTCCAAATGGGAAACAAACTTGATCTGCTTATGGTATACACCTACTTTCATGCAAAAATTTGTGTCTCTATCTTTTAGAGACTCTGAGATAAACGCGTTCAGACAGACAGACGGAGGGACGAACGGACAGACGGCTATGATCAATATGTATATATATATATATATTGATATACTTTATGGGGTCGGAAATGTTTCCTTCTCCCTGTTACATATTCGCCCAACGTCATGGTCCCCCTTTTACCATTTTTAATGGGTATAAAAATCTAGAAAAAAGTTTCACACATTTTTTTTTAAGACTCGCGACTCTAAAGGCTTTCAAATGATTCACATAAGCAAGAGCTCAACTTTCCATTGGTATGATTTTTCTTTAAAACCTACACAGAGAAAAAAAAGGATGATTTCCGGTATCCATTTGGGAAGAATATGTCTGAAATATCCTGAAAATCATCCAAAGGATATAAAAAATGATGATCCTTGGGATGATTTTTCAGCTCCGTTGGATGATTAAAAGAATATTTAAGACATATCCCTCCCAAATGGATACTTTTTTGGATCTTTTTTTTTCTGTGTACCTATAATTTTAATATTTCCATGTGTTCTACAAGCCTCTTCAGACCTAAGAACGACCCGATTTGTATGCGCTTTGGGAAGTTTTTGTGTTGAAAGCAATTAAATGCTTATTTTTGTTATGAACCCATGTTCGCACCAAAACTTTCGCCAAAACACCTCGAATCTAGAAAACCTGAGCCTTAACCGTTGGTAAATTTTTGTATCGAACCAGTGTACCGGAGATCAGACAAATTATTTGGGGTTAAACGTGTTTTCTGTGCTGTCTGCTCACCAAAATTACACGTACAAATGACAAAAACTTCCTTACTCTCAAAACAGAACACTTGATTTGCTTCTCTGGTGTATTATGTACAGGGTTCGAAATTGCTCACGAGTGAGCAGCGCTCTCTGACTCTTTTTGGCTCTCGCTCAGAGCCGAGAGGCCGCTGTTTGAGAGCCGGGAGCACTAAACGTTCCACAGCTTTTGGCTCAGAGCTGAGAGCCGCTATTCGGGAGCCGTGAGGTCTCGGCTCATGAGTCACAGCACTCGCCTCTGAGCTGAGAGCCAGAGCTCGGGAGCCGTGAGACGTCAACCGGCTCGTGAGCCACAGCTATCACCTAGAAGTGGCTAATTGCGTTCGGCTTTCGGCAACTGAGCCATAAAGAACTGAGCAAACCAAGTCGGTCGAAAAATGGGTCCATTGTGAAGAAAACACGCTGGATATCAAAAGGTTTCAAGTGAAGTCTTTATCATCTTCCATTTCCCACTTCTTTTGGTTGTGTTGTAAGCAATGCGATTGTGCCCGTTAGATGGTTGAGCGGGTGGTGGGCTGCTAAGTCGTATTTAAAATTTTATTTCAACAATCTCAAATCTAGTTTCTGTATTTTTTAGCTATCAAGTGGAGCAAATAGTTACCAATAACCACACTTTTTTTTGCTCTGTTAATGTTTTATTATTATTAAAGAATTCTTTCTTTAAATTTCATAATTTAAACACTCCTTTTAGACCACTTTTCTCGGTCAATCAATTAAATATTCTCACTTATTCAAAATAACTTTTGCAGATTGGTGAAAAATTTTCCTAAGCTCAATATCAAGAGTCGCCGAACAATTGGCTCAACTCAAGAGGCTAATTTATATGCCAAACACAAATCAATTGCTGTCCAGGCATTTAACATAAATTAAATGTTTGACCAAAATGCAAAAACAAAAAAATAAGGAAAATCTTTTGCAGGTGAATCATGGTAGAAGAAGAATACCGGCAAATCTATCAAATGAGCTGCCAACGCTTTACGCAGTCAATACAAATTGGAAGCTTCCCGTTTTGGGTGTTCGTTTATTTACTTGACAAGAAGTGTTTGTTGGGTGGTGGCGTTGAAGGGGGAATGGTTAAGGGTATTCCTCCTATCTGTGAGCATTATTCAATGTTTGCAACGAAACGTGCGCAAATTACAAATTCAATGCACGTAGCCGACGGCGGAGCTGCGAGGCTCGTCGTCTCCTCGGTCTATGTTTGCTCAAGCAACAGCTTTTCCTCGCCCTCTCGCCCACCGCCATCACACCCCAGCCCAGCCAGCCAGCCAACTGACGACACATTAAAATAATGTATTTTTAAATTTAACATTAATTGTCGTTGAATGGTTTCTGAATGGATCTTGGAGCCTGTTTCCATTCCATTTACACATTTACCGTTCGCTTTTTCGCCTTCAAGATACCCGAGGAGTGGCGTCTATGGAGTGCATTAAGTCATCATTTTCAGGCAAAGATTTTTCACATAAATCGTTTGGCTCTGCCTTTTAATATTTTCTCATCTTTCTTTTTTTATTATAATGCGAAAGTGTTGGTAGGGAAAATATGTTTTTTATGGCTTTGCCATTTTGCATGCATTAGTGAGATTCAGTTTAGGTAGGGGAAGAGTGTGGCAAATGAGAAAACGATTCTTTATCATTTTAAAGTGGGGGTTTTATGAGATCAAATTTGATTTTCTAATTTGGTTTTTAGAGTCTATTGAGCAAGATTTAGTATTAAAAGTTCAGTTTTGAAACGAAAAGTTATCGGTTGATTGTGGTGAAGAAACTCTAAACATTTTGTTGTGAAATTACTATTCAGATTTTGGAAAAAGCGCACTAAAAAAAATTTTTAAAATTAAAATTAAATCTAAGTATTATTTTTTATACTCAGAAACATTTCTTAATTTTAAACCTTAAAAAAATTTGTGACTTAATAGATGAATTTATCTTAAATATGGTGATATAAATGTTATTTTAAGTTTTTATAATAAAAAGTGATTGTATAAATTATTCTTCAATTTTTATTTTTTTAATATTTATTTTAATAATTTTAATTAAGAACTATTTTCCATTTCTATTTTTGAAATTAAAAAATAAAATTGATTTTTAATAGTAATAATATTTTCTATTTTTATGTTTTAAATTAAGAAGTAATAAATAAAAATGTTATCCGTAGAATTTCAATAGGAAAGTATTGAAACGTAGATCATAAAATTATGTATTATTTTGTAATGTACCGCTGCGTTCAAAAGATATTTCACTTGAATTTTTATATTTAATTTTAAAAATAGAAAATTGCAAATAATTTTTAATTTCAATTTTAAAAATGAAAATTTGACAACAATTATTAAAATTATTTTTATCATTATAAAAAGTTTCAAAAAATTAAAATAATTCTTAATTTAATTTTTAAAAATAAAAATTGAAAAATAATCTTGAAGTCAATTTTTTATTATAAAAATAGAGGATAGTTATGTTCGGCTCCGCCGAAGTATGTGTACCCTTGCAGCACGTTTTCTAACAAATTTGAAGGACATATCCACTGAAAACCAACAAGTTTTTCTCAATAAGACTACTTTTCTGACTCTGCTTTTGTGTGACATCTATACTATATACAAGTCCGATTTCTACCAAACTTAGTGGAATCATGGAAAAGCATAGCAAACTAAGAAATACAAAATTTGGAGGTATTTTCTTCGAAAACAAAAAGTTTTTCTCACTAAAACTAGTTTCTGGACCGATTATACATATGGCAGCTATAACCTATAGTCATACGATTTTGACAAAACATTGAAGAATTGTGTGAAAGCTTGTAAAATAAATATATAAAAAATTAAAAGAGGTTTACATTGAAAACAAAAAAGTTCTTCTTACTAAGACTATTTTTCCAACCTTACTTTTCTATGGCAGCTATACCATATAGATGTCCGATTTCGACCAAATTTGGTATCATCATGGAAAAGCATTAGAAACTAGCAAATACGGAGTTAGGAAACGTTTGCATTGAAACAAAAAAGTTTTTCTCACTAAAACTAGTTTTTCGACTGATCGTTCGTATGGAAGCTATATGTTATAGTCATCCGATACGACCGATTCCGACAAATGTGCAGCGTATTTGTACCAGAAACTTTCGTGCAAAGTTTGGTAGCGATAGCTTTAAAACTGACGGAGGAAATAGCATAGAAACAGACGGACGGACATGGCTATATCGACTATATCGAATATATATAATTTATGTTGTCGGAGATGCTTCTTTCTATGCGTTACAAACATCTGAACAATTTTAATATATCCTCGGCAAGGGTATAATAAAAGATTAATCGGTTTCTGGATAGCTCAACTAAAGATGGGATATAGGGTGTCCCTGCTTTTAAGATCTATCAGGTCTGTTCTCGTTTCCGAATTCGATCGGAATGGGAAAGAGATCTGAAATCCAAAAATTGATTAGAGAAATCGGTTAAAGCTGTCAGCCACTTTGGAGAGGATTGGAGAGGATTCGAAACTATGAGATAATAGCCGAGTCAAACAATCGGCTTTTCAAAAAGAGAAGAGTTTCCAATTCCGATTTCACATAATTTGATCGAAATTGAAAACGGAAACAGGCCCGTATAACTCTTTATTGCAATTTCTGGTTTATTCCAATCACTACAAAATGGAAATATATCAAAATATGCCCTTAGCTCTACTTAAGTCCATTCAAATGCTCAATCCTAGTGCTAATTTTCCATCACGCTCAATCAGAGCTCACCACGCTCGCGAGCTTTGCTAATTTCCCTTTCCCAATTGACCGCCATAATCCTTGGGTTAAGCTTGTTCACCTAACCCCACTTGGACACCCACCAAGAAGCTGAACCACAATGCCGGATTAATGGTAATGTTTTGGGATATTACTAAGTGGCCCATCAACGGGGCCAACCCTCCAACCCCCCTCTTACCCTTACTCTTCCTCCAAATTGCTCATGACTTTCATTCGATTTGACTAACAAGCCATAATCATGTGCTGCTGTATTTAATTACTGCCTGGTCATATTGGAAATTGAACCGAGGAAGCGAGGAGGAAGGAGACGGGTTAGGGACAGACAAACTGCTGCTGCTCTGCTACCAATTCTAATGCGCCATAATGCCAAACACAATTGAGTCATTAAGCCGCAATCTAATTAAGCCCCCCAAAAATGTGAAATGAGCCCAGAGAATGGCCTACGAAAAGTCTCTCTCGCTCTCTCTCTCTCTCTCTCTCCTTCTCTTTCGCATTAGGCGAATTAGTTAACAGTCAGTCTCTGGGTCTGTTCTTTGACCCACTGCAAGGAATAGAAATTAAAGAAAAACGCAACGTCTACGTATTTTTACGGCACTTTAACGTGACCATTTTAGCTGTCATTTTGTTTTTTATTTTTCTTTTTTGTTGTTGCCCACAAAAAAGATTTATTTCGTGTCTGGTTTAGACCACGTAGGTCATTAAATTGCTTAGAAATCGCGGGCATAAACTCTTAAGCTTTAAGAACCAAAACCCGAATACCTTAGGCCCGCTTTTAACTGAACCACAAAATGACTGTGAAATGGACGGGCCCACACACTGTTGCTGGAGTTGAAAAGGGGCACAGTGGGCTAAGAATGTTGGAGAGAAATGCTTTAAAATGTGAAAAGAAATTTGAGAATATTATAAATCACTTGAAATTGCAGGTGGAGGTTGAAAGTGAGAGAGAGAGAGAGAGAGAGAGGGACACTTAAAGTTTAGTAACTTTTATCGTTAGTCTAGCATATCATTCTTGTTTAAAGGGGAAGTTGAGCTACTAGAAAAGTTCAGTTTTTATACTCTGTACCGAAGGTACATAGAGTATTATAAGTTTGTGCAAAAGTATGTAACATCCAGAAGGAAGCATCTCCGACCCCATAAAGTATATATATATTCTTGATCAGCATCAACAGCCGAGTCGATATAGCCATGTCCGTCTGTCCGTCCTTCCGTCTGTCTGTCCGTATGAACGCACAGATCTCAGAGATGGTAAGAGTTAGAGGTTTGACATGTATGGGACATTTGCTTCTTATGTCTGCAGGCAGATCAAGTTTATTTTCAATTTTGGCCACGCCCCCTCCCGCCCCCGCAATTTAGAAAAAACGTCATATCTCCCACAGTTTTAAAGATAGATGGCTTGTTCCTTCTGGACATATTTAGTTATTAGGATAACTTATCGATCCGCCAAAGGAATGAAGAAGATCGGATGAACGGTTTTCGAGTTATGATTAAAAGACAAATTTTCTTGGTACAGAGTATGTTATAGTAGGGCTTGACCGACTTTCTAAAGTTGTTGATAACAGAAACAGAGCTTTACGAACGTCGGCAGCGGCCGAGCCAACAAAAAAGGAAGCTTTTGAAAGCTTTTCAAAAGTTTTCTTACTCTCCTATTCTGAGTACTCTCTTAGAGTACTTCCAAATACCACCAATATACTTATAAAACCTAGAAACGACATTTTATATAAAATTGTAGGAATACTTTCAAATTAACCATTTTCTCCCACTGTTCTTTCCATCATCTTCAACACATTTTGGGGCTTTCATTCGAGTTGGTTTTTTTGTCGAAATAGATACAGTTAATGCCACAAATGATGTCTAATGACGGTTTCGTCTTACACGACAACATCGCTTTGGGACTTGCGGCCTAGACTCGTTGTTGGGCCGTCTATTAAGTGCCAGTAATTTATGATGAGACTTCTCATCAAATATGGACAAAGTGTTTGTGTGTATGTGTGTGTGTGTGTGGCAAAGTTCAAGGTCAAGCCCCTTGTCATAATCTTTCATGAAGAGCAGATTATTACTCACCTTCGACTTTGGCCAGAGCCAGCACGGATATCGTTTGCAGTGCGGGCACCGCCCAGGCAACCAAATGGAACAAATGAGATTTATTTTCAATTGCCTCGTGGCCCCATTTGAGGCCAGCGGCCAGGAACCAGGCGAATGCCAAGCATGACCACCAGGCAAACGCGGCCATGCAACAGAAATACAATGCCATGAATAATACGGTGCAGGCGGTGGTCTGACGATGGCCCTGTTGGCAAAAAGGAAGTTGGTAAATAAAAAATGGCAAACCAGAAAAATTTCGCTGATCTTTTACCTGGGTGATGGTGGACATCATCTGCAAGCGTCCCAGCTTGACGGGCGGCGGAAATGGCTCCCGACACGAGACAGAATCGCCGGCACCCAATCCAGCCACATAGGCACAGCCAACCACCAGATAGCAAACGGCCAGAAAGACAATGGCACGCTCTGGATACCGAAAACGCGACGAGTCAATCAGAAAGGTGAGCACCTGAAAGGGAACAGACAACAGAAATGAGACATATTAAATACAAATTTAAATTTAATTAAGATTATACAACAGCCGGAGCAGCTTTGATGCGGCCCGGTAGTCCCTTAAAAATGCATTAGGGATACACCTATTAAGGATCTCGGGGCGGCAGGGTCATTAGGCACCGCCACACATTAGTTGATTCGGATTGTAGTGCCATTTATTTAACGATGAGTCCATTTGTTTTGCAAAAGACTTTTATTTTGGCGGACCAAAGATGACCCTAATGAGGCGGCAAATCCTTTGGAGCGAAAGCTTAAGGAGATTTCTGTTAAATGAGCTTATACTAAAGAGATTTACTTGACCACATAAACTTGTACATAATCTTCAATCTTATATTATGAATGTTAAAGTTTTTCGTTGGTATGTTTGTGCCTTGACTGAAATATTTATTTAGAAGGCTATTTGACTATCTTTTACTTAGAATTTTTATTATACTTTTATATATTTATTTAGAAGGCTATTTGAATATCTTTTAATAGACTAAAAACCGCCAAATTTACCTAATTTGTTATTTTTAATTTGATCATTGAAAGCATAGATCGAACGGATGCGTCAACTGTATAAGTTAAGAAAGAAAACAACATTAAAAATTCTAAAACTGTAATTTTGTGATTTTCTCAATTGTGAGAGGGATGTCATTTGGAGGGATGACTGGAAACTTCTTCGCAGCCGGGGCTCAGAAGAATGCAATAGGTAAGCCTTCAAGCGCAACGTAGGGCTTGCCGAATTATGAAAACAGGCGAGCAATCGACGACACATTACATCCCAGATATCAGCTGCGACTGCGCAACAATCACAAGCGTGAAACAATAATCATCTGAAGTAGCAGACTAGGTTAAGATCTGCAGAAACACCAGAGCATGCGAACAATCGACAGCACATTGCATCGCAGATATCAGCTGAGACTGCTCAACAATCACAAACGAGGCGTAATAAACAGGCGTAGAGGCTGGATGGGAAAGGATCTACAGCGACGCCATTGATGGCGAGCAATCGAGGGCAGAAATTGGCTGAAAACTTTAAATCTCAGGGAGCTGCGGAGGCTGCTTAACGATCTTAATCGCCACTCGTGTTTTTAGAGTGCACCTTTCCTCTGACCACATACCTAACCTGCTCAAAATCGACCTAATCCAATTGCGGTCTCACCCCAGAGTTCGCTAAACATGAAAAGAGTCATGCTAGGTAAGAATCTGCAATAACATCAGAGCAGGCGAGCAATCGACGGCAGAAATTTGTTGAAAATGGCAAATTTCACTAAGCTGCGGAGATTGCGCAACATTCTCAATGGCGCCTAACCTCTGTTTACATACCTAAACTGCTTGAGAACTATCTAGTTCTCTCGTAGTCTCATCCCAGAAATCTATAAATTTGTGGAGAGGCAGGTTAGGTAAGGATCTGCAAAAACAACAGAGTAGGCGAGTAATCGACGGCAGAAATTTCGACAAGGTGGGCAATGGCTTTAATCGATATTGTGCAAAATATTATATAATTTCTCATTTTCGAGTTTATCAGGGCTTTTGAGGAAGATTGGAAATTCATACAATATGAAGAGAACTTTCTAAACTTTTGAGGAAGATTTGAAGTTCATAAAATATGAAGAGAACTTTCTAAATACCAATCATAGCCAGTTTAGGTGGGTGTTCCAAGGCACATCGCAGGGCGAAGTGCATCCTCTTCTTGTCTATTCCCTTTCACATAACCAGACTTTGGCCCCAGTCAAAGGTATTCGGTGTGCTAAAAACCATTTCCTCATCCAAAGAGAAACTCGTGAAGCTTCACTTGAGATACGCATAATTTTTGGGCGAGGCACTTAAGACAAGACAAGACGTAACGTCGCGACGTCTGTTCCATTTCATTTGTAGCTAAATTTTCTGCAGTCACACCTACCAAAAGACTCGTCCCCCCCACCCCCTTCTCTTTAGAGTAACGCCCTCGAATAAACAGCATGCGTGGCATAACAAATTGGGGGAAAATGTCTCTTAAATGAAACAGACCTGTGTGACATTCCCCTGCAATCCTTTTTCGTGAATTGTTTGGCATAAATAAACAATTCAATTCCATTTTTCGTGTGATTCAGAGTCAGCCAGACCAAGTCATGTCAACAAAAAGGAGTTACAAAGTGGTGGAATGGGAATACGTTTTGTATGTAAATGAGCAACTCGCAAGACAATGCGTAGGTGGAAATTATTGTTGGCTGGCGAAGGAAAAAATAAGAAACTAAGAAACTAAATGAATAAATTGTGGGGGGGGAGGTACCATGTAGAACAGTGCGTTTTTCGCCTATGAATAATTCAAAGTTCTTGGGGTAATAATAATACGAACCACATCATGCAATGGGCACAACTTCCCACACACACACACTCACTCACGACTCTCTGATAGTTTTGTAATGATCAAATTAAATGCCTTTGCTTAGTGAGTTCAGACTTTGGGTTTGGGTTTGGTTTTGGTATGGTAATGAATTTATTTAAATGGCGCGTAATCAGCCAAAGTCGGCTCGAGGATAAAGGAATGTTCCATGTGGTGAGTTGGTGTGTGTGTGTATGGAAAATTAAGTTGCCATTGTGGTAGGGAACCCAGTTTTGTTCTAATTGTCTGTAAAGCTTGAGAAATTACTATCTAGGGGGAATTCGATTTTATCTAAAGTATTATAAGATGGTTTAAAATGTAGTTCAGGGATGCAAACCGTTTGGAAAGAAGACCTAGCTGGGTTAAGTAGGGGTACCAAGAATTTGAACCGCAGGTTCGGTTCAGTACATAACTTTTGGAGTCAACTGAACCGCGGTTTCGGTACGATTCAGTGGTTCAATAGTATTTTATAATGTTATATACTTATTGAAAGCTTGTTTCGGTATTCGTAAAGAAACTCAAACTTCGTTTTTCGAAAGTAAATCTGCTTCTTAATACAATACAAATATTTAAAATATTTATTCCACTTTTGGGACATGGCTTAGCATTGGAACATACTGAAGAACAAAGTTTATTTGTACAAGCCCATCATTGCTCCTGCCTGAAGATATGTAGCTCCAATTATATATGGCACAGCAAAATCCCTTCTAAGCAAGGTGCGAGCACTGCAGGCGTATATACTGCGGAGAATATCTGTCACGAAAATAGGTAATACCATTGTTTGACTAACAAGCTTTTTTGTTAGTATATAGTTCAACTAAATAAGAAATTTTAAATCAATTTTTGGGGGTGTTTATTGCGAAAAACGAAAACGATATTTGGGACTAAGCGTCCGCTGCAATTTACATAGGCGAAAGAAGTGAATGCGTGTGGGCAGGCAAGCCAATGCAGACGTCGATTGCTGCTGCCCAAAATGCAAGTTGAGAGAGTAGAAGAGAGCGATAGAGCGAGTTGCAGTTAGATTGCGGCTTAGGCAAATACAAAAGATCGAGAAGGCGAGCAGCGCAGTGGCGGCCGCATACGAATGACAATATGTTTGCTTGTTTGTGTTTATAGGCAACCGTGGGCAATATGCAAGTAAAAAACAATGAATTTTATCTACGTTAATTTGCGCCACGGTATTAATTAAAATTATTATGTAAGTTATTTAGGCTGCGTGACCCGACATACTCCCCCCGTTGGAAGTACGGCTTTCAACATCATCCGTAAGGGGCAGCAGACACACAACTTGTTGACGGCACGCTTAGTCATTCCAGTTGGAGTTTTCAGCACAGCTACTCGGGATACGCCATCTCCTCCAGAAATTAGCTCGACCACTCGTGCTAACGGCCATTTCAAGGGTGGCAGATTCTCGTCCCTGACCAGAACCACATCGTTGACAGCCAGGCCAGGCTTTGGAGTACGCCACTTGGAGCGCTGCTGCAAGAGCGTCAAGTACTCCTCTCGCCAACGGGACCAAAATATTTGTTGCAGATAGGCAACACGCTGCCAGCTGTCCAAGCGGTTGAAATTCAGATGCGTAACATCAGGCTCAACAAAGGTCGCAGGCGGACCACCATTCAAAAAGTGCGCAGGCGTCAGAACGTCAAGATCAGCAGGATTTTCTGAAATTGAGACTAAAGGTCTGGAATTAATGACGGCCGTGATGTGGCATACGAGCGTTCGTAGCTCTTCAAAGTTGAGAATAGAAGGGCCCACAGCTCGGTAGAAGTGATGCTTCGCAGTTTTAACCGCCGCTCTTCCCAGAGCCCGCCAAAGTGCGGGGAACGAGGAGGGATGAATCGCCATTCAATAGTATCTGCCAAACAAAACTCGAGCACTGACTTCTGGTGGGCATCGCTCAGAAACAATCGCCTCAGCTCCAGCAGCTCATTCCTCGCGCCGACAAAGTTTGTGGCGTTGTCTGACCAGATTTGACTTGGCTTGCGTCTGGTGCAAATGAAACGCTTAAGAGCATGGAGAAAGGCAGATGTAGAAAGGTCCTTGACAAGCTCCAAGTGAACTGCCTTGGTGGCAAAGCAAATAAATACAGACACATAGCATTTGACAGGACCTTTGCTGCGAGCTTCAGGCTTGTAGAAGAATGGCCCGCAGAAATCCACACCAGTCACATCGAACGCATGAGATCCATCAAGGCGCTCCTTAGGAAGGTCTGCCATTATGTGCTCCACTAGGCGAGGCTTGGCTCTAAAACATCTGACGCATCTATTTACTGCCTTGTTTACAGTCTTCCTCCCCCCAATAGGCCAGTATATAGGGACCGAACTATTCCCAAAAGCGCTCGGGGACCGGTGTGGAGGTTACGCTCATGGAAGTGCGTAATGATAGCGAGTGTGACAGGATGCCCTTTGGGAAGAATAATAGGATGTCGGCTATCAAAGTCCAGCGAAGAGTTTTTTAGCCGACCATCTACACGTAGAAGTCCAAACTGATCCACAAACGGAGTAAGAGAGGAAAGAGAACTGGAAGAGGGCACCATTCCCCTTGTCTGTAAAGATTTTATATCCTCCCAAAGATGAGTTCTTTGAACAAGACGTAACAAAAGCTGGGTGCCATGATGAACATCTGAAACCATCAGTCCAGGACGCCGAATCCGATTACAAAATTTGTAGACGTATCCAAACACGCGCTGCAATGATGCAAAGGAATTTGCATATTTGGAATCCAATGTAATGTCTACGAATGGCGATTTGATGATAAGTACGCTTCTGCGGAGCTCGAGTGTCGGTTTTTCCTGAAGAGGAGATGAGGGCCAATCGATTTTGTTATATCGCACAGAAATTCAGGACCATGGGCCCACAGCGCAGATTGATTCAATTCTTCAGGAAGCGCACCTCTAGAGAGTATATCAGCAGGATTAAGGGCCGTCGGAACATAACGCCATTCCATCGCTCCTGTCAGATCCTGAACCGCGGCCACTCGGTTTGCGACAAATACATTGAATCTTGCAGGCTCCTCGCGAATCCATGATAAAGCAACAGCAGAATCACACCAGCAATAGTACTGGCCCTTAAATACATCCATTCGAGCTATCTCGTCCATCAGTTTCGCCAGCAACTCTGCTCCACATAACTCCAGCTTAGGCACCGTAATCGTCTTCAAAGGCGCTACCCGGGACTTAGAGCAAAGGAGTTGGCTACTGGTCTGTTGTCCTTTAGATACCACATACACGCAGGCACCATAAGCCTCAAGACTGGCATCGCAGAATCCATGTATTTCCAAATCAGAGTTTGGAAGCAATGCTAAACGAGGAAACTCAGAGCGACGAACTTGACCAAAGCTGTGCTGCACAATTCGAGCCAAGCTGAATGCATTGCCGATGGAAGGCTCTCGTCCCACGACAATTTTTCTTTGCAAAGCTGCTGGAGAAATATCTTCGCCTTCGTTATTACAGGCCCAACTAGGCCAAGCGGATCATAGAACCGAGCAATGGTTGACAAAACTGATCGCCTGCAGGGTTTATCAGTGGGATGCAAAATTGAGAAGGAAAACAAAAGCTGATCAGAAGAAGGATCCCAAGCAAGACCGAGGGTTTTTGTAAAATCGCTGCCATCATCAAACTTTAGAAAAGATTCTTTGTCTTCATCAGCAACTCCTTCTAGAACAGCTGGACGATTGGAACACCATTTTCGAAGTTTGAATTGACCTTTAGCCAGAATCCCAGCAGTCTGCTGCATGATGTCGATAGCCTCCTCAACCGAATCGCCTCCAGAAATCATGTCATCGACATAGAAATCCCTCCGGAGCACCTTTGATCCAATGGGAAATTCAGCTTGTTCATCAACAGCCAATTGGTGCGCATAGCGCGAACTGATAAGAATGATGCTGGCTTGGTCCCATAGGTCACAGTGTCTAGCTTGTACACTTGCACATCCTCTTCAGGCGAATCCCTCCATAGGATACACTGCAAGAAGCTATCTGATGGCGCAACTCTAACACAACGATACATCTTGCATATATCTCCAGTGATTGCAACCAGACAAGAGCGAAAGCGAATCAGTATCAGGAACAATTTCGGCTGAATTACGGGCCCTGCCATCAAAACTTCATTTAAGGAATACCCAGATGTGGTTGAGGCTGAGCCATCAAACACGACCCGGAGTCTGGTCGAAGAACTGTCCTCCTTTATGACGCAATGGTGTGGGAGAAAGTATTTGCAAAGTTTCAGAGATTCAGCAGGGACAGATGACATGTGATTCAATTGTAAATATTCACGTATAAAGGATGAATATTGATCCTTGAGAGATGAATGACGCTCCAACTTTCTCTCAAGAGACAAGAATCTACGAAGTGCCTGTGGGTACGATTCTCCACAAGAAGATCCAAATTTAGCTTGACTGGCAGTCGAACAGAATACTCGCCAGTAAGCAATCGCCTAAAATGCTTAACGAAGTGTGCCTCACACTCAAGATCCTCCTTGGACGCCTTTACGATAGGTTCGGAGCAGCTTTCAACCTCCCAAAATCGACGGAGAAGCTCATCAAGTCGAGAATCCAAACTCAATTGCAATTTGGACTGTGAAGATTCATCGGTTGCCATAAGAGAAGTACAATTCATGCGCCCACCACCTGATACAACCCAACCTAACCGAGTCTTCTGAATAAGTGGCAGTCCTGGCAACAGCTTAATTTGACCCACGCATAATAGGTCATAAAAAAGGCTAGCTCCAATTAACAAATCCACGCGCTGCGGTCTATAAAATGCAGGATCAGCTAGCTTTATGTTAGAGGGTATATTCCAGTCAGCGATGTTGACTTTAAAGCTGGGTTGCCTATCAGTTATGGTGGAAGCTACCAGCGCCGTAATGTTTGCGAAATATTCAGAAACTCTTGGGATTGCAGGCTGACGTTAACAGCGTATCCATCGGTTGCGAAACTGGAGTCGCCGATACCAGAAATGTTTGATGTAGACTTTGTTTTCTTGAGCTGCAGCTGATTTGCAAGTCGGGACGTTATAATATGCAGCTGGGAGCCTGAATCGAGCAAAGTGCGACATGGTACATATGTACCGGAGCGATTTTTGACCAAAATTATGGCAGTGGCCAAGAGCACAACATCATTGTTGAGATCTTGGGCTACTAAAGCAGTTGAAGTGGAGGGAGTTGCAGGGGGTGCAGTGCTATGGGTAGAATAAGAAGTGTTGATAGGTTGAATTGACGATGAGACACCCTGTGGCGCAGCAGAAGCAACATTTCCAAGATGTAGGAGAGTATGATGCTTAGATCCGCAAACTCGACAACTGGTTGACCAGCATTGGCGCACCTGATGTCCTTTTTTCAAACAATTTAAGCAGAGGCCAATCTTCTTAGCTTCTTTCAGACGAAGGGCCGGTGACAAGTTACCAAATCTTGAGCAATTATTAATACCATGGCTGGCGTTATCACAAAAAACGCAGCCCGAGAAGTTTGTATTAGTTGCAACAAATGATGATCTACTGGTGTTAGGTTTTTTATTCTTGCCCACCTGAGCGCTCGGCGCATAACCTGCCATAGCGAAATCCACTGTTTCCAAAGTTCTGCAACGCTGTTCCATAAAAGAAGCCATTGATTCCCACGATGGAATCAGATTCACAAAGGATGGTTCCTCCAACCTTTCCTCCCACTTAGCTTGAGATGCTGGGTCCAGTTTTTGTAGAAGCACCTGCACAATGATGCATCCGGCGATCTGCTCTGAGTTGCCCAATCCTTTCAGGGCACGGATGTGTGCGTTGAACTTGTCCGATAGCTCCCGAAGCATAGCCACTGACCCATTCTCCACTGCCTTTAGCCCCAAGATTTCTATGATGTGTGCCTGAAAAACTAAACGTCTGTTATCAAATCTATTTTGCAGCAGTTCTAAAGCAATAGAATAATTAGCGTTCGAAATCTCCAAAGAGCGAATCGTATCCAGGGCTGAATCCTTGAGACAGGAACGTAGATGCTGCAACTTTTCCACATTAGTGAGATCCGGATGATTATCTATGATCGTAGTAAACATAGAATAGAAATCGGCCCAATTAGTGTACCCTCCACTAAATGTAGGCAATTTAAGAGGCGGCAAGGCAGGAACTGGTTTCGGTCTGGTTGATATGGGTGCAGCAACACCTTCACGAAAGGTAGAACAAGGCGGCATTTGCGAGGACCGCTTTGCAATTTCAGACCGAACCGACGTTTCCAGAGCTACGACCAACTCATTGAAATTCTCGCGAAGATCACTACCGATTTCGTCAAAGTCAAGCTCTTCGAGGCTATTGTGGGTTTGATCAAATGTCACTTGCAGTTTTTCGAGCTGCTTTAAACGCACGGTTAACATAATCTCGTCACAACCCTCGCGAGAATCTGAGTTTAACGAATTTTGTAATTTTTGCAGTTGTCCGTACACAGAAGCTGCCTTGCGCTTTAAAAAAGGCACCCTGTTCGCGGGCTGCTCCGCTATAGCAACATTTTCCGTTCTGTCCGGCATAGCAACAGCAAATCAAATTTTTCAGCGAGAAACACAAAGTAAGGAACGCAAGAAATAACGGCCCTCGCTTTGTATGTTTATGTACGTGTGTATGTATGTATATGCGTGTGTGTGTTGGCACTGACAGTGGCTCTAACTGCACTTAAGTTATTGCACTTATGCTTTACGCCCAAATATAAACGCACAAGTCACTTGTTTGCAAGTTGATCAATTTATTGATATTGTTTTTAAACAATTGATCGCACACGCAGAATTGTTTTCTGGCCACCACTGTACACACACATACACAGACCGGCGAACGAAACGAAACGGCAAAGCAACGGTGCCGGCAATGAATTAATATAATTTTTGCACAAACGAAATGTTTACGATTTGTTAATATTTAATTGTTTTATGAACAAATCACGTCGGGGTCACCAAATGTTTGACTAACAAGCTTTTTTTGTTAGTATATAGTTCAACTAAATAAGAAATTTTAAATCAATTTTTGGGGGTGTTTATTGCGAAAAACGAAAACGATATTTGGGACTAAGCGTCCGCTGCAATTTACATAGGCGAAAGAAGTGAATGCGTGTGGGCAGGCAAGCCAATGCAGACGTCGATTGCTGCTGCCCAAAATGCAAGTTGAGAGAGTAGAAGAGAGCGATAGAGCGAGTTGCAGTTAGATTGCGGCTTAGGCAAATACAAAAGATCGAGAAGGCGAGCAGCGCAGTGGCGGCCGCATACGAATGACAATATGTTTGCTTGTTTGTGTTTATAGGCAACCGTGGGCAATATGCAAGTAAAAAACAATGAATTTTATCTACGTTAATTTGCGCCACGGTATTAATTAAAATTATTATGTAAGTTATTTAGGCTGCGTGACCCGACAACCATAATAAAACAGGCGGCA
Source organism: Lordiphosa andalusiaca (assembly GCA_035044965.1). Lineage (NCBI taxonomy): Eukaryota > Metazoa > Arthropoda > Insecta > Diptera > Drosophilidae > Lordiphosa > Lordiphosa andalusiaca. Next base: position 18,603 of record JAWNNM010001363.1, on the reverse strand, counting down.
AACTATTTAGAATCACTAAGAGATCATCATGCCAGACGATAATTGAGAAGACGCAGCAGGACCACAAACCTACTTGAATATGGCATCGATAAGGACTTTTAATAGGCACAGAATCAATATTCCCAAAATTTAACCCAACCAAACAGTTTTCATTTGTGATTTTAAGTACAGTTCGTTCTTTTCGAAAAGACATACGTTCGGTTCGTGGTTTAGAGTTACAAGCTGGTATTGGCGGTTCGGTTCGGTTCAGAATCATCTTACATCCCTGGTTCAAAGAGAAGTTATGATCTGAAGTTATTTGTGGTCTCTTTGAACGTTCGATTTTTGGTTAATAAAAGCATATATTGAACCTAATATTAGATTAAAGAACCCATAGATAATTCTCAGAATTTTACATTTATATTTTTTTTTTTGTATATTGAACCTCGTAGCTGAAAACACACTTAAACGAGAAAGCAAAGCTAACTTTGTCTGTACCGAAGTTTTTATGCCCTTGCAAGTGCTCGCTTAAATAATATCAAAAAATATTTTTTTTCCCATTTTCCGGCCTATCGTTCGTATGGGAGCTATAGGATATAGTCATCCGATTTGGCCAAAAATTTTTAAAATTATGCGAAAGCATGTAGACAAACAAATACAAAATTGCAGGATGCTACCATTAAAAACAAAAAAGTTTTTCTAGCTAAGACTGTTTTTCAGACCCATCTTTTGTATGGCAGCTATACCATATAGTTGCCCGATTTTAATAAAACTTGGTAGAATTATGAAAAAATATAGAAAACTTACGATTACAAAGTTTGGAAACGTTTCCATTGAAAAAAAAATTTTTTTCTCACTAAAACAAGTTTTCCGACCGATTGTTCCTATGGGAGCTATAAGATATAGTCATCCGATGCGGTCGGTTCCGACATTTTAGTGGTGTGTATCAAAAAGATGACTCTGTGCAAAATGACAGCTCGATAGCTTTAAAACTGAGAGACAAGTTCGCGTAGAAACAAACAGACAGACAGGCGGACGGACGGACATAGCTCAATCGTTACGCTGATCAAGAATATATATAGTTTATGGGGTCGGAAATGAATATTTCTATGCGTTGCCAACTTTTAGGCAAAATTGTAATACCCAAGGGTATAAAAAAAGCAGTTATTGCTACTATTCTGGCAATTTCGGATATACATTGAATGCTTCGAAGAAAATCCGAAATATGAGCCATCGCCGAATGCTAACTCCCTAAAACAGCTGCAACTTGAGGAAAGCCAGCCGTTTTGAGGCAGCTGAAGGTTTATTCGCTGATTGATTTGAAAGTCACCGCAACTAATCGTTTCATCCTAGTTCAAAAATCTCAAAAATATATTTTCAAAACTATTAACTATGTATGTCAAGTTATAAATCGATTGGGCTGATACTAGATAAAGCTATTATCCATATCAGTATTCAAAGAATAAGATTTGAAGGATTCATGCAACAAAATTTGTTATTTATACGGTAGCTTAATTTGGTCAACTCAGTTGAGATCGCCGTTTTTCTCCTGTTAGTAAGATAATTGTGTAAAAGTAGTGAAATTTTGTGCATAAAAACAACAATTAGTTACTTTATGTAGTAGTAAATATGTCTGCCAACAAAATTAAAATCCACCAGCAAATTGTTTATTATGTTCACCTCCAAACTTCCAACTAACCAAAGCTGAAAGTGTTTGATTTCCAAGTGAGGTAAACACAATTTAATGCTCTTAACCAACGTCTCCTATAATTTTTGCTTTAAATTTACCCCTTTTGTTGACTTAAATTTATGTTTAGATAACATTTACCCTGCCTGTCTGCCTGCCCCACCTTTCCTGGTCAAACTTTAATGTTTAATTTCAATTTCAACGCCGCTGCGGCTCATAAATTTCTAAAAACGGGTCATTAAAATCAGCCCAAAAACTAAACTAAACTTCCTTTCCCGTCTCTCCCGGCCCACCCCCCTTTTTTTTTTTTTGTGGGCTGAAGTGTTGAAAACTAAAAGCCGCACAGCAAAGCTTTGTGAGTTTTGCCAGCGGTTGTCAAATTTGAATTTTGCATAAATTACATTTGAAAAAAAAAACAAAAAAATTTGTTATATTTTTTTCTCTGTTTTGGGTTTGCAGACAACATTTGCATAAAATCAACAACAAAGCGTATAGTTTAGCTCCAGTTTGTTTTAAGGAGGGGTTGGTTGGTTGGTTCATCTATTAGAATAACTAGCTATTAACATAAACTTTTAGTCAGGTTGCATAAAAAAAAGAGACCATCGATGGCAGCATAAATTGTGGTTTATGTTTGTGGCAACAATTTATTTTTGACGTTTTGTGGTTTTTTGGTGAATTTTAAATGCATATTTTATATCAATTAATTGTTTTGGGGGGCAACAAATTTGCTCTCAGCATGACATGGAATATTTGCGCACATCCTGCTCGCTGGTCCTGTGTGACTATCAAACTTGCGCCTCGCTGGGTTTCTGTTTCAGGTTTTGTAATTAAGAAAAGTCATCAAAGTCAACAACGAGCTGACTGAATGAACTAAGCAAGTGAATGACTGAGTGAGTGTTGTCAACAAATATCAGGCCCTCCCCCCCCCCATCCCCACCCTACTCCCGCACTCCGTCTCACTCATTTCCGCTTTTCGCTTTCATTGAAAAACAAATGTCATGTCACTAGTCAGCGACATCGTCGTCTCATCTCATCTAATGCGTTTAATGAAAAAGGTGTTGATTGTTGACAGTTGTTGTCTCTTCCCCCCACCAACATCTAGCAGTAGTTGGAATTCCCAGGCAATAACTTTTCCCTGAAATGCCATGACGATTCTACCTGTCAACAGGCGAAAAGTTGAAGCTTTTGGGTGCAAAATATTTGTTTTAGTTTCAGTTTGACTTTGCAAAGCGAAATTGAAATAAATGTGTTGGTTTATATTTTAGTTGATACTTTACGCTTTGCTTAGGGTAGAGAGTGTAAGACCTCTGGGGATAAACTAAAGTTGCAAGTTTGACATTACATTTCAAGAAAGTTTAGCCAGATGCATGACATGAGTTAAGCAAAGGCGGAAGAAGCAGTGGCAGACAAGAGAGAGAGAGTTGGAAAAAACCGGAGGGGGAGAAAGCGAAATTAATTATATGGACCTGGGGAGTACAAATAAATGATATTATGGCAAAGATAGCCTTGTATGTTCTTGTGTGCAAAGATTTTTCAAATATTCTGTTTGATTTTAAAAGAAAGCCTAAAAGTTAACAATTAAGTAAGTCGCTGAAGTCTGTTTATTATAAGCTATGTACCAAGAAAAGTGTATGCACTGTATGAATTTTGAAGCTGCATCAGCAGCTGAAGTAGCAAGCAGCGAACATTCATTTGCTTATAACTTGACTATCGAACCGATCCATAATTCTGATTACTAAATAAATTTAAAATTACCTTCTATCTATAAAATATATTTCGAAAACAGGAAATTCGAACTTGAAAAGTGCTAAAGACGTCGTACTTTTATTTTTCATAATTTTGGGACGATTTTCTACATCAATTTTTAAATTTTTAAGGCCAGGTTTTTGAAGTATTTTTTAAAATTTAAGAAATGATCTTTCCTTCATGTTTTCCACCCTCTTTTTTTTTTAAGAAGCCTATCTATGAATTTTTTTCTAATTCAATAGCGAATTCTCCCTAAATGTAAGAAAGTTTTTATGAAAACATCTGGAAAAATTACCAAAATGTTAAGGAAAATTTAATTATTTTTCTAGATTTAAGTTTTTAGAAAAACATATAGAAAAACTACCAAAAATTTAAGAAATGCTGAATTAATTTTTTAGTTTTAAGAAATTTTTTTCTTTGTAATTTCCATTTTTGGTTAAGAAATAGAAAAGAAAAGAAAAAACAGTCTAAAATCACGAAATTTCAATAACATAAGAAAAAGTATTTATTATAAGGCGAGTTTCTAAGAACTAGAAAATAAATTTGTTGATTGTATGTACAGAGGAATGTAGCTATACCAGCCTAGCTAATGATGCTGTTCAGGAATATATAGATATGTATTGTTTAAAATGTTTTCTGATGAAACGCATGAACGAAAGCAACGTGCGAAATCAGATGACTATAGTCTATAGCTACCAAATGAAGAAGATTTAGTAAAAAACCTTTTTTTTTTTAATAAAAATGCCTTCCGATTCCGAAAATGTTAGTTTCATATGCCTTTTCATAGTCCCATAATCCAATGTAAAAAGACTTAAATCGTTAAACTATATAAAAAAAGCTACCATACAGAAGAAAGATCTAGAAAATATTCTTATACCGGGAGTTTTTCTATGGTAGCGTTTATAAGATGAATGTTAAGATTTTAATGTGCTTTCTCATAATACTTCAATGTTAGTTTGAAGTCGGATTATATAGTAATCCTAGCTGCCTTTGCATCGATGCTGGTTCCTATGGGTTCCGCTCAGGCTCAGCTTTTGGAAATGTTCTTCACATAGTTTAGCTCTAACCTTTTTAACAGAAACACTTTCTTAGCTTTTCCTCTTCATTATTTTTTAATTGACTATTTTAACTTAAGTCTCATCTACAGTTGCTCTCTTTGCACAATTATACTTTTTTGATTAATTTTCCACTTTATTTCTTCACTTTTCTATGCCATCTTGCTATCAATTAGTATCAACTTCATTTATTCAAAACGACTCCAATAAATGTGTAAATATTAAAATAGAAGTAATATGTAGGTCAAAGTTGTCATAGAAATATTCCATCCAAGTGCAAAGGCAAACAATATGCATATTTTTGTTCTCCATTTTCTTTTATGCCCATCAATATTTTTATATTAAAGCTTCTGCTGCAATTTTCTAATGCGTTTGTGTGATGTGCATATAGTTTTTCATTGACACATATTCTATTTGATTGTCGTTCCATTTTTTTTTTACTTCTGTATGCATATGTCAGAGTAGTTTATTAAAACCAACAAACATAACCCACATTCCGCAATGTATGGCGTATTGAGAGCTATACAAACATATGCATAAGTAAATACAAAATATGACAGTGGCATATTAAAAGCAAAACGAAATTCATGGAAAATGTAAGGGCATTTGTTGTAGTAGCTACATTTCAAGTAAGTTCTTTGTTTGTCAAAATGTAGGATGAAAAGTTCATGGAAATTTTAGGATTTTGTATTAGTTTGAGAATTTCTGCTGAAAGACGACTTACGCTTTAAATAAGAGACAGATTACACTAGGCCAAAATGGTTAAAATGGTATATCTTTGCTTAAAAAAAACGTATAATTGTTTTGGATGTGTTATTTTAAAGGTGGGAAGTAATTCTTTACGATAGCATCAAAGACAGCTAAAACAATAGTTAAGGTTTCCCATAAAACGTGTCTAAAAAGATTTTAAACAAATCATTTTAAGCCAGGTTTGGCTAATATTACTTCAGATCGATATGTGATGCAATATTTTCGAAAACAGATTCGAAAACAAAATTTTGTGTGGAACCTCCGTCAATCTTTCAATATCTTGAAGAAAGTTTGCATTGAGACATTGATTGGATAATCTGATGATTGCACTCCCACACCACGCTTGGCGAGGCTACAAAGGGATAACCTCACTGAGCCTTTATTAGTATCTTGGAATGAGCAGCAGCACTACGCTCAAAAATAGCCGAAATCGCTCTAGAATTAAGAAATTCTTCTTAAAAAGACGTTTCACCATATATTAAAGAAACACATTTTGTAAAGTTAAGAAATTTCCCATAAGCCAATCTTGATTAGTTTAAGAAAATATATTTTCTTGAATTTAGAAAGGACTAAGTACTTTGTAAGTACTAGAGAGGAAATAAAAAAAGTCCAGTAGATACTGAGAAGTGGAAGGGACAACACCAAGGCATACTCAACAAGCTAGCCGCACTTCCTCTCTTACAGAAGTGAACAATTCGTACTTGAGAATTACATTTATAAATTTATACTTTACTTTGCAAAGGGTATTCCCATTTTGCCCAGAGGTTTGCAACGCTTAGAAATATTCATTTCCGACCCCATAAACTATATATATATTCTTGTTCAGCGTGACGAGCTGAGTCGATTGAGCTTTGTCCGTCCGTCTGTCTGTCTGATTCTATGCGACCTAGTCTCAGTTTTAAAGCTATCGAACTGAAATTTTGCACAGAGTCTTCTTTTTGCTGCACACTACTAATATGGATGTCTATATCTCATAGCTCCCATAGGAACAATCGGTCGGAAAAATAGTTTTAGTATGAAAACCTTTTTTCTTTTCAATGAAACCGTCTCCAAACTTTGTAATCGTAGGTTTTCTATGTTTTTTTATAGTTCTACCAAGTTTTAGTCAAATCGGACAACTATAGGGTATAGCTGCCTTACAAAAGATAGGTCTGAAAAACAGTCTTGGTTAGAAAATTTTTTTTGTTTTTAATGGTAGCATCCTGCAATTTTGTATTTGTTTCTTTCGTATGCTTTCACATAATTTTACAAATTTTTGATCAAATCGGATGACTATATCATATAGCTCCCATACAAACGATCGGTCAAAAATGAAAAAAAGGGTTTTTTGATAATATTTAAGCTTAGCTTTCTCGTTTTACCTAGTTTAAGGATAAACCTTCCCTGTATTTGAGAAAGTTTTAAGTCAAAATTATAGAAAAATAAGCCAAAGTTTAAGATTTAAATTTCTAAAAATGAGAAATTATTTTCTAAAAAAAAGTCTATTTTCGGGTTGTCCTTTCTAAGTTTAAGAAAAAGTTGTCTAAAAAACCAGAAATTTTCTTCTTGTTAGATCGTGTTGGCTTTGCGGCTTTGCTGTGATCGACTTAACACCCAATTCAATGTGTGGTATACACTTTTCAGTGGTTTTTGGCCCACCTATGGCTCATTCAAACGTTCATTCTTAAAAATGTTCAACTCCTAAGCTAATTAAAAACCCTCTCCATCTTTTGTTTATATAATTTTAATGAAATTAAATAAAATCTACCTCCATTTTACAGAGTTTGTGGAACTTCAGTGCCAACTTTTACACCAAAAAAAGGACAAAAACTAAAAAGTTTGCCAATTTATATGCATAAGCAATGCATTTTTCAAACCAAAATAAATACAACTGATAAACAAAACATTAAAAAATGGTTGTCATTTAATGCACTTGGCTAAATATTACGAGGAAACTACAATAATAACCGCAACAACTGACACAATCTGCATAATGTGCGTGGAAGGCAAAAGCGACAGAGAAATGCCATTCAGTTTGATGAATGCTAAAAAAAAATGCAGAAAAATAAATATAACAAAAAAAAAGGGACACTCAAAACCATAATCATAATCATAAAAAAATAAGTAGAATAAACTGAAACTGGGGGAAAATGAAAATCTCAGCGTAGAACAAAAATATGATAATTTGCATACACTGATATTATGGGCGACAAATTGCATGCAATGGGAGAAACTGGTAGAGGAAAACATGTCACACTGTGTGAGTGACAATGTTCCCAAAGGTTTCCTCCCCCATCCCTTTGGATGATGGATGTGGCACAAACTTTATGACGTGTGTGTGTGTGCGAGCTTGCCCCTCAACTGGGCAAAAATATTTGATAAATGATCATCCTGGCGCTGGAATAGAAATATACATTTTTTTTGTTGCTCTCAGCTTTCTTCATTAGAGTTGCCTGGCAATGTCATATGGCTCTTTGTTTTCCTTTTCTCTCAGCTAAATTGATTTTTTATTCAAATTTGCCAATTTTTTTTTTCTGCTAGGCAGGAAGTGGAAAAAGGTAGGTAACAAATTTTTTGATGGCTTTTGGCATGAAATGAAGTAAAAAGTTGATTTGCATATGTCGGATGGAGTGGGAGATGTGTGAAAGCCAGAAAAGATGGATTATGGCCAGAGTTGGGGATAAGGGAAAAGGTGAAGAGTGGCAATGTATGATAAATTGCTCTATTGAGTGGTGTGGTGGGGGGGGGGGGGGCTATATTTTGGATGAGAGATGGGGTTTATTGCTCACTTTAAAGCTTTTGGTTCAGTTGTTCAGTTTTCATTCACATGATTTGACTTTAATTAAAGACAATCCTGAGTAGAACTGAACCAAGCAATAAGCAAGCAAAATGATTGAAAAACTATTTTAATATTCAACTTCAAACTTAATCCTTGAGGCATCCGGTGACACCAACAGTCAAAATTCTTCCGGCATTTTCCCAAATCAAAGGGCTTGGCTTTCTAATAAAATTTGAATTTTACTTAGTTTCCTTCTTGCTCCACTCCACACAATCATCACACATTCCAAGTGTAAGGGCAGACTACATACACCAGCTGGAAGGATGCCTCAGGGACTTGAAGGATAACAGTAGGGCGGCGGCGGGGGAGAGAGAGTTTGCTTATGCTTTGCCAAGTTTATTGAAAAATATGCGCTGACAGGTAATATGTCAATGCGTGGGATTTGCCAAAGTGCCAACATCTTCTCTTCCCTACATAATAGACTCCTCCTCCCTTTTGGTACATTATTCCTTGTTTGTTCTCCCGCCCTGCAGCCATGTTTGTAAGCCAAGCCAAGAACGAAAATATGGCAGCACTCAGCCCGGCTCAGTAGCTGCGCTCCTTCTACTGTTTTTTATGATTTATTGCCATCAAATTGAAAATTGAGTGCCTGACAGTGGCAAACAGGCCAACAGCAAATTGGAATATTCGAAATTTTAGACTTACCGTAAAAAGACAACTGGCCACACAAACGGCCGCCCATGAGCCAACCCAATAGCGTAATACAGTTCGCTCGCGTTCGGGAAAGAACATGGCATGACAGGGTGCACCGCAGTCATGAAGATCCTGCAAAATGAAAATGAGAGGTTAATGAATGAGCGAATGAGGAGCCTGCAAACGGAAATTAATTGTATGCTAAAGGGTAATTAATTAAGCTTAAATTATGTACAAAAGCAGATTGAGAGAAATTGGCTGAAGGATTTGATGAGGGGATTAAATCCAGAGACTTAAATTTTAGAGCTGAAAATCCGCTTAATATTTTAAGACAAGCATATTTCTATTCTTATGCGTATTTGTATACGCTGTAGCCAAAGATACACAGAGTATATTTAGTTTGTGTAGAAGTATGTAACAGTCAGTAGGATGTATCTTCGCATCTATCAAAAGCCGAGTCGGTATAGCCAGATGGGCTGTCCGTCCGTGAGAACTCACAGATCTCGAAGCTGGTTAGAGTTAGAAGTTTGACATGTAGGGGACATTTGATCCTTATACTTGCAGGTAGATCAAGTCTATTTTTTCATTTTTTAAATCTATTTCCAAATTGCGTAAGAGGGCAAAAATTTAATTTATTAAATAACGTCTTAAGTAATTTAGCTAAAACTATTTTTTATTAAGATTAAAAGCTGTTTGGCAATATGCCAAATCTGCAGTATGGTTATTAGCAGGGATGCAAACCACTCGAAAAAAGTACTGGTTCGGTTCAGTGCTTCACACAGTTTCTGAACCACCGCGGTGGTTCGCGTAATTACCTGGTTTTTGGTGCTAGCTGAACCGTGGTTCAGTGATTCATCTACGCACATTATGAAATATTATATATTATATTATATTATACATAGAGCTGCGTAAATTAGCTGAGCAAATTGTGAGTTTATCTGACACATAGCAGCTATGTAGCAGATGAGAAATCGGCCCTTAATGTGACTTTTCGCACACTTTGGAAATTGAATTCCTTTTAAACCATTTGAAGATCTTTAAAATCTTCAGAAGAATGTCCAAAATTTATTGAATTCCTTTAAAACCATTCGAATATCTTTAAAATCTTAAGAAGAATGTCCCAAAATGTATGATGTCGGATTTGCAGGATTAGTCTATACATTCCTAGAGGAAAGCCCTTTGAAAACAGAGAATGTTAGAAAGAATACGTACCATGCATCTTACGCACCCTAAAATCCTATTTTCCTAGCTAAGATTGAACATAGGTATAGAAATACCACACAGAATTGATTAGCCGGTTCGGTTTATCAGCTAGAAAAAGCGGTTCGGTTCAGAGCCATATGTGTAATTAATAAGTATCACTGGCATTAGGCCTCGTCAGAGAACTAAACCGAACCGTACCTGTTTCCTTATGGTTTTCGGTTCGGTACAGCATTTCTGAAAGGAAGCCGATTCGGTATCCGGTTCGGCTCACCAGCTAGAAAAAGCGGTTCGGTTAGGTTTAAGCTCGGTTCAGTTCAAAACTGGTTTGCATCTCTGCTTATTATTATGCAAAGAAAAATAATAATAAAATTGTTTTAGTTGAATCAAAACGACATTTCCATTAAACCAGGAGGGAAAAACGTTACCTTCGCTGAGGAACATTTGCTTGTGGACATTGTTGAGTCTTTTAGCTAACCAGACTAGGTATATCGGGCCTATATAAATATTTATTCCTTTTACAACATTTTTTCTCCAAATTTTTAAGAAATCTTTATTGGTAAACGTTCAAACATCATTGCATACCTTTCGCCTATTCTAAAAATGAAGTGTAAGTAGCCCTTCGGAATGTTGCATTCTTGCAATTCTCAATATCTCGACAAGTAAAAATACAGCTTTAGGAATCAGTTAGATTATTATTAAAAAGAATTGTATTGATTATATAATCCATCTGTAAACACATTTAGGATTACTTATAGATTACGATTATAAATAATCAACAAATAATCTGAATTTTTTTGTGATTATACAAAAATTATCAAAAAAGTAATTAAAAATAATTTTATGAATTACTTTTGATTTTTTTTTCGATTATTTTTGATTATCTTGAACATTTTCAATTGGAGAAACTCTGGGTTTTTATGCTCTCCAATTGATTTTTTTCCAAATAAAAATGTTGAAAATAATCAAAAGTATGCTTTACATTTATTTTTGATTACTTTTTTGGTAATCGCAAATAATCCCGATTATTTTTTGATACTTTAAAATCGTAATCCACTAGTAAACGAGAGAATCTGAGAATCTGATTAATTTTATGTCATCCAAACCAAAGTTATAGACCATTCTTTGTCTCCGGCTCCGTTGTTTCCTCAATCAAATCGTCTCACTAAGCTTAGTTCATTAAAATTTAAATTTCGAAAAAAAACCAAATGGGCACATTTTCGGCGCTGACTTAGCAAAACTTGAAGGATAATTTGAGATAAATGTGGCTAACTTAGCCAGCAAAACAAAAAAAACTGCAGGCAATTTAACAGGCGCTCCCTTTTGGCGCAACCAAAGTTGGCTTTGTTGTTATTGTTGGACTTCATTTTTTATGCGTAAATATGGCCGAGAGTGGAGACGCCTGCCAGCCAGCCTGTTTTGCCTGCTTATCATTAACATCATTATATGGAATTTTGCGTTTTTGGTGGATAAAATGCGTCGAAAACGCAATTTGCGCCGCTAACCTAACGATGATTGCCAAATGCGCAGAGAGGCTAAAACAGGCTGGGGAGCAGAAGGAAGGGCTTTTAAATTTTTAATGGACAAACAGACAGTCTGTGTTTTTGGGGTTGCTCTTTGACAGACGAATTTCCATTTCATCGCCCTGCCTCTTGCTTCTCCCCCCCCCACCACACTGCTACTGTTTTTAGTTTTTGGCAGCAGACGCAGTGCTCCGTTCCTGTCCAGACTGCATGTGAAATGAGTTCAAAGTCAGACGCTGGACTTTTAGGAATACCAGAACTTCCTCTTTTTGGTGGCCCCTCTGTGTGTGTGTGTGTGTGTGTCTGTTTCTATCTCAAATTCAAATCTCTTGCGGTTTACAATGCGCCAGTCTAGCCCTGAGCCAGGAAGCCGGCATTGTTGCCGCTTTTCACACACAAATTGCATTCCTGTTCTGGGGTGGATTTTCCCCTCCTTAGAAGTTCAAGGTTGTGTTGGAAGCGGGGGTGAATGGCAAATGTCATTAAATTGCAGTTATTGTTTAGTCCCGAGTCCGAGAGTTGTCAGTGGAGAAAAGGGAAAAGTCCCTGAGGTCATTTTCCATGTTGTCAAAGTTTAGCTTAAAAGTTTTCCTAATGAACACTGCTGCTGCTGCCAACTGATATCTGTTAACAGACTTCGGTCAAGTTTGGAGTAATTCCAAGGCAAAGGTTTATCAGCTAGTTTTGTAGGTTTTCCAAAGAGATAACCGAAAAAAACACTGCCTCTACCACTTCGATCTATCCACCTTTAATACCCCAACCAATATCAAACATAGGTAATTTTCTGCCCCCCCCAACCAACCCCGCCCAGATTCTCATTTACAAAACACAAAACTTTCCAAGAGGCGGCAACAGTTACAACAAAAGCCCCCTAAGAGCCCAACGAAGAGGCAGAAGAACAAGAAGAGGCTACCACTTGCACATTGACCACAACAAAAGAGTCCACTGACTGCATTGTTACAGGCCCGAGACGTATACGGTGGAGTCTGTCCCTTTTGGTCTGGTCTCTGAGCCCATTGTTTTCGATTTTTATGAGGCATGTATAAATAATTGCGCCCAAAGGCCGCCGACATAAGTTTTCATGCCCAGGCGAGTCGACAAGCGACTAAGCGGCCCCTGACTCTCCACCGGCACCCATCAAGTGGGTGCAACAAGAACAAAAAGTATTCCACGTCTTTTTCTGTTCTTTTTTTGGCTGCCGGCTACAAATAAACTAAAACTGACTGGCCTTCTGAAGAGGGGAGGGGGGGCGGTGGGGTTCAGTCACGGGTTGGGTACTTTAAGGAGTTTTTAATTTATTATAGATACATTTTATGCTTCATCCATAGGTAGTTGGAGCCCAGTTTGGGGGCGTGTTGATGATGGAGCAAGCTGCAAATTATAATGAGTAGAGTCAGGCCGATGAGTTCAGGACCAAAAGGTCCGACAGAAAAGTATACAAAAAAAAAAAAAACAGTGGTTCAAGGCAGTGAGAAGTGGTAACAAAAAAAGAGATGAAAGATTGAAGTAAATGAAATCAAACTTTGGCACGCGATCAAAAAAGTACGAATATTTATGAATGTTGTGCGCTTTGTTGATGTAGCTTTCATTTGATGTGAAGATTGCAAGCAAATTTACTCATAATTGTAGCCTTTCTTAATCTTTGTTAACAAAAATGTTATAAAAGCAAAGTAATATCAATTTTAGAAACCAATCAAAAATAGGATTCCTATTCAGCCCTTGAAAATCAGCAATATAAGGACTATTGAATTTAGTTCACAAGCTCAAACTTTAAACATCTGTATCAAGTGCTTGTCCAAGGATTTGTGCTCATCATACTGAACTTCAACCTGTGCGAGGCTGAGATTGCCATTGAGCGTAACGGGTATGTACGGGTAACACGTAGAATCTGCCTGGTTTTTGCCCACCGCTGAGCAGAAAACTTCCCTATATTAGACCCTCTAGTAACCCAACAAGAATATTCAAGAATACACAGTCGCTAAACACCTGCGGTTCAAAACCCTTTTTGAACAAATTTGTCCCTTGAAATTTCGTTCACAAAACAAGCCCTACTTTCAGCGAAAAACTTGACATGGTGCTTAGCCTGCGGCTGATTTCTTTACAGTGAATTATTGCAATGTCTCGTGTGAGGTTGACAGTCGTCTGCGCTTAGATGCCGATATATGTATTAAGTACAAGGTGCCGATATCAATTCACGAAGAAGAAATATAATGTTATGAGAGAATAATCAATTTCAATCACAATCACCTTCTAAAATGTTTATTTTCGCAGAGGGGTACAAAACCGGGATCAGTGAACTCTACATAAGAACAATCATTAACAAAAATAGGCCAAGAACGGTTTTTCTCACTTGTAGTACTATGTTATCACTTGAAAAACATCGAGAACCTTGATTTGAGTTAAAATGTAATATTTATGAGAACATTTGAAACTCTGGTTCCAAATTTTATTGAGTTTGGTTCAGTTTATAAAAAGATCTCACATTCTGGGGGAGCTCAGTTGATTGGAGTGGGAGGCGATATTAGCCTCCTTAGCTATGGAGATGAGCTGCTGCTACTCCGTCTGCCTGTATTTCTTAAAATCTGATGCATCGCTTTTTCATACAACAATTTGTTCAAAAAACATGTTCACTTTCTTTTAAAAAAGAATACACTTTCTTTTAAAAAAGAATTTACTATTTATGACCGACTTGTATCTTTCTTTTTAAATCATCAACGAAACAGAGTTTTAAACATTTTACCCAACCTTGAAATAGACATCTGAAAAACAGGTTAGAAAAGTTAACGGAAACTTCATTGGAAGCGGAGCTCAGGAGAGTGCAAAAGCCTTCAAGCGGATCGAAGAACTGTCGAAACGTCAGAGCAAACCCAGAGAGCAGCTGAGACTGCGCCATAAACTGCTCAATTGAGGGAGCAGACGAGCAATCGACGGCAGAAATTTGTTCAGCGAGTTGCAGAGACTGCGCCACAGTCCCAATTGCGGTGCGACATACAAGTGGAGCGGCAGGCCACACTTAGATCTGCTGCTGCGTCAGAGCAGGCGAGCAATCGATGGCAGCAATTTGCTGAACACAAGGCACCCCAGCTAAAAAAGCAGAAACTCGGAGGCAAGCTGTCACCGGAAGGACTGCAAGTGGAAGGAGTCAAAGGATCCAAAAAAATCTCGAAATTTGCTGAATTCTCAGATAAGTTTTGAATAAGGAAATGATTAAACAGATGACAACTGTGCACGGGAAAATGGGAGATTCAGATTGAGTGGTTTTTTGATAGGTTCAGAGTGTTATATATAGATGTTAGATAGATGTTATAGAGTGTTAAAGATATTCGAGTGGTATGGATAGTAAAGATCGGAACTTAAGAATGAGTTTAGATTCTCATCAAGATTCGATGGATAGATAATAAATTTACCATTCGTTCTCCACTATTTTAAATAGTTTCTAGTCTGTTGATTGTCTGGGCTCTGAGCCCTTATACACAACTACATTTATAGCATACAGGCTGCTTTCTTCACCCGACTTAAGCTATATTTAATGGCTCTTACTTAAATGCATTTATCCAACTCTTGTGCAGCATATAAGAATAGCATCTATTTACTGAACCCCGACTCTTTCTAGAAACCCTTAATAAACTTGCTTAGCCTCACTGTAAACTTAAGCTAAAGAAAATTCTCTAGTCTTTAGCTTCAGGCGTAAAGTTCTTCTGCTCCAACTGAACCCACACACACCCATTTTCCATTTCAGACAACCCTCGACAGCCTTAATGATGGCTCTCAATATGTATGTATGTATATGCTATAAGCTATATGTCTGTTTGTATGTGTTCATATTTGGGGGTGTTGCTGACGTTGTTAAAGTCAAAATAGACAGAGCAACAGACAGGCAGAACAGCAGCAGCAGCAGCAGCAGCCAGCAATTTGATTGTCCTAAGGGTTGATTTCGAATCGAAGGCAAGGAATTGCCGGCTGGTTGGACAGGCCTGTCATCTGTTGTTGTCCTTGGGGGATGCCACTTGGCAAAAGGACAACAGACAACAGGATGCATAGAAAATATTACGAAAAATTGAAACTCAAGTCGCCGCCTGGCGAGAGTTCAAATGGCCAAGAGCGCAGCTTAACACATTTGGCTGACCCAAAACAAAGCCAGCAAATTCTGCTCATAATTTATTAATATTATCGACCTCCAGCCGAAAGAGTCAAAAAGCCGCACAAATTACACATGTCGACACTTTATTAAAAACCAAAAAATAAGGGTTTTGTTTTTTGTAGGATTTCGATTTTGATATCAGAAAACATGGGATTTTATTTTGCGGTCTGAACCCGAGGCTATAAAATGTCGACCCGTCGTCCATATGTTTGAAGCATAAAAATAAAAGCAAAAGGAGCCAACTTTGGCGATTTTATTTTTTTTTGTGTGTGTAGGCTTGAAAAGTTTCTTTTGGGTTAACGCCCCCTTTTTTTTGCGACCCTTTCAGGGTCTGGTACACTTGACTACATGCAAATTATGGCCTGAGGCCAGATAGAGGGAGAGAGACGAAGAAGAGCTGGCGAAACGGGTTGGGGAGACGCCTTCATGTGAGCTAGGAAGGAGTTGCCCTCCTCCCCATGTAATTTTAATGGTTATTTATAATGAGCGTCTGTTTAAAATTTATGCTTTTTGCCAAAAGGTGACACAGCACGCAAAGTGAAGGACGTTCGGTTTGGCTTTGGCCTGGGGTTATGTGAATGTTGTCGGGTCATTGGTAGGGACACCAATTTGTGAAAAAAAAAACGTGCAAGGTGTAAGGCCAGAGCGCATGGAATTTTAATCCATATGAATATGTTAATGTATATAAGGAACCACAGGTGGCTCCTTTTTATGCTCTCTGTTGGTGGCAAAGAGTACATTCATTTTGGTAAAACGTTGGCCAATCAAGTGCACATTTTACCGTCTGAGGTTTTAGTTTTGTTATGAAAAAGAATTTAATTGGAAAATGTTTGTGAAATTGTGGAAATTATCAAATTCCATGGTTTGGTACAGAGATTTTGCTGAGAGCGAGAGAGTGCCAGTAAAAAGAGTTGTGAAAACGGTCCATTCAGCAGGGACTCATCGGAAATCGGAAATCGAAGATCAGTGTGTTTAAATCCTGGCTGAAAACCTGTTTTGAACCGAACCGGTTCGAACCCGTAACATCGACTATTATTTAAATATAAATGCGGGTCTGAATATTGCCCACCGCTGCTTTAATTCATCACTTTTGAGACTTTAGACTCAGGGAAAGTTCTATAGCAACAAATGTTCCAGTTTCGAGAAAATTTAATAGGCATTAACTCGCAACATGTCTCAAAAACACAATTAAAGCTTAGAATAGCAAATCATAATAAGAAAATTAAGGGATTTAAGACAATTTGCATTTAAAAATTCCGGAATTACAAAATTGCTAGATCTAGCAACTGAATGGCAAGCTAGGCATCACTAAACACTGGGCTGAATGCCCAAATTTTTGGCATAAAGTCGACAAATACAATCACAGAGTTGAAACTTGGTGAATTATTATAACAATAAGCAGAATAACATGTGGAAAAAGTTTTTAACCGATCCGACCACTCCTACCAGACTACTGCCTATGTGGTCCACCTGGGCGTATGCTTAATTTTATTTACTTAATTGTATTTTTAATTGGTTATTTTTAGATTTGTTCTAACATTTCTCTCGCAGCTTACGTTAAGCATGTTATTTTGTTCAAAAAATCCTTCAATAAGTCTTGTTCTTTTCGAATATGGACTAGCCATACGTCCTTGGCTGAGTTCAATCTCTCCTAAAAGACGTAAAACGGGCCAAAAGTCATAATAAGTTTAGAGGCACAGTTCCAGGAACATTTTAATATAATTCAGGGTTGCAAACCGGTTTTGAACCGAACCTGCTCGACCCCGAAATTGTGACTATCAAATTACTGTGAACCAAATCTTGAACCGAACCTTTTGAGGTAAAAAAGGTGAAGCTGAACCTGTTCCGTACTTAACATTTCGGATTGGTTCAACAAAAATTAAAGACATGAAACAATAAGAGCTATTTTCTAGTGATCCTGTTCGTTCGAGTCTTATAATCGGCATCTATAAAAATGTTCCGAATAACCATTGGAATCCCTACGCATATTAAACTCTGATTTTTAAGATCCTGGGCTCTAAAGCTGATTGAATGATTCTCAAGAAAAGATCTTAACATTACTCTGTAAACGAAATTAAATTTTATTTCCTCACAATACTTAATATAAATAGACAAACACCTCATGATCATCAAAGCAATGACAAAATGTTTCTAAAAATTCCGGAATGCTGTATACAGACCTGAACAGTAAATTATATTTTGAATAATCCCATTCTAATCCGAAGGCAATGAGCAATTCCCTCACAGTTTATCTCGATTTTAGGTAGATTTCTATATAAGACATAGGCTGAACCAAGGTTCGAATTAAAACCATCGCCCAAAATCCATGAACCTTAAAATGTTGAACCTTAATCATTGCTATATCTTAGTTCGAACCCGCGAACCGGAGCTACCAACATTTTTTTTTGGGGTTTTTAGTTCTGATAGAATTATAATTTGGCCGAAAGTTAGTTTTAAGTTTACAGTAGAAATGGTTTTTGAGTAGATTTTTTCAGATTAAGGATGTATTTTTACAAGTATAACATACATTATTGTTCAAAAGCAGCCATTGTCTTTTATAGCAAAGATGAGATATATTTTCCATCATTTTTATGAAAACCAAACAGCTGAGCAAAGATCGGACTTTTAATATCTACGATTGCACTCCGACAGTAATTTTTTGGAACTGTTATATTTTAGTTATCCTTTATTTTAAATTATGTAGATAATATCAAAAAAATTTCATATCAAAATTCGTTTTAATGCCAAATATTTGGCTATTCAGTCCAGTGTACACTGAATTAAAGATCCCCCTTAAGCTAATAATATTTAATATATTATTTAATACAACTCAAGCTTTTAGCCCCACATTTGAGCCATACTCCAATGGATTTTTCCGGAATTCATATAGTTTTTTCTCTAGAACTGAATTCAAATGGAATTAAGAACATGAATTTGACTGCTCAATGGTTCAGAGTTAAAGCAAACCTAATCCAGTAAGCATACAAATACAATTCCTTTTGAAATCGAATCACTCATGTTTACACAAAAATCGGTTTGAAGTTCGGAGTAAAGCCCACCAAAATTCTTCC